>HG992291.1:10000-5010000 GCA_905220595.1 Spilosoma lubricipeda
ACCTAACCTAACCTAACCTAACCTAACCTAACCTAACCTAACCTAACCTAACCTAACCTAACCTAACCTAACCTAACCTAACCTAACCTAACCTAACCTAACCTAACCTAACCTAACCTAACCTAACCTAACCTAACCTAACCTAACCTAACCTAACCTAACCTAACCTAACCTAACCTAACCTAACCTAACCTAACCTAACCTAACCTAACCTAACCTAACCTAACCTAACCTAACCTAACCTAACCTAACCTACCTAACCTAACCTAACCTAACCTAACCTAACCTAACCTAACCTAACCTAACCTAACCTAACCTAACCTAACCTAACCTAACCTAACCTAACCTAACCTAACCTAACCTAACCTAACCTAACCTAACCTAACCTAACCTAACCTAACCTAACCTAACCTAACCTAACCTAACCTAACCTAACCTAACCTAACCTAACCTAACCTAACCTAACCTAACCTAACCTAACCTAACCTAACCTAACCTAACCTAACCTAACCTAACCTAACCTAACCTAACCTAACCTAACCTAACCTAACCTAACCTAACCTAACCTAACCTAACCTAACCTAACCTAACCTAACCTAACCTAACCTAACCTAACCTAACCTAACCTAACCTAACCTAACCTAACCTAACCTAACCTAACCTAACCTAACCTAACCTAACCTAACCTAACCTAACCTAACCTAACCTAACCTAACCTAACCTAACCTAACCTAACCTAACCTAACCTAACCTAACCTAACCTAACCTAACCTAACCTAACCTAACCTAACCTAACCTAACCTAACCTAACCTAACCTAACCTAACCTAACCTAACCTAACCTAACCTAACCTAACCTAACCTAACCTAACCTAACCTAACCTAACCTAACCTAACCTAACCTAACCTAACCTAACCTAACCTAACCTAACCTAACCTAACCTAACCTAACCTAACCTAACCTAACCTAACCTAACCTAACCTAACCTAACCTAACCTAACCTAACCTAACCTAACCTAACCTAACCTAACCTAACCTAACCTAACCTAACCTAACCTAACCTAACCTAACCTAACCTAACCTAACCTAACCTAACCTAACCTAACCTAACCTAACCTAACCTAACCTAACCTAACCTAACCTAACCTAACCTAACCTAACCTAACCTAACCTAACCTAACCTAACCTAACCTAACCTAACCTAACCTAACCTAACCTAACCTAACCTAACCTAACCTAACCTAACCTAACCTAACCTAACCTAACCTAACCTAACCTAACCTAACCTAACCTAACCTAACCTAACCTAACCTAACCTAACCTAACCTAACCTAACCTAACCTAACCTAACCTAACCTAACCTAACCTAACCTAACCTAACCTAACCTAACCTAACCTAACCTAACCTAACCTAACCTAACCTAACCTAACCTAACCTAACCTAACCTAACCTAACCTAACCTAACCTAACCTAACCTAACCTAACCTAACCTAACCTAACCTAACCTAACCTAACCTAACCTAACCTAACCTAACCTAACCTAACCTAACCTAACCTAACCTAACCTAACCTAACCTAACCTAACCTAACCTAACCTAACCTAACCTAACCTAACCTAACCTAACCTAACCTAACCTAACCTAACCTAACCTAACCTAACCTAACCTAACCTAACCTAACCTAACCTAACCTAACCTAACCTAACCTAACCTAACCTAACCTAACCTAACCTAACCTAACCTAACCTAACCTAACCTAACCTAACCTAACCTAACCTAACCTAACCTAACCTAACCTAACCTAACCTAACCTAACCTAACCTAACCTAACCTAACCTAACCTAACCTAACCTAACCTAACCTAACCTAACCTAACCTAACCTAACCTAACCTAACCTAACCTAACCTAACCTAACCTAACCTAACCTAACCTAACCTAACCTAACCTAACCTAACCTAACCTAACCTAACCTAACCTAACCTAACCTAACCTAACCTAACCTACCTAACCTAACCTAACCTAACCTAACCTAACCTAACCTAACCTAACCTAACCTAACCTAACCTAACCTAACCTAACCTAACCTAACCTAACCTAACCTAACTAACCTAACTAACCTAACCTAACCTAACCTAACCTAACCTAACCTAACCTAACCTAACCTAACCTAACCTACCTAACCTAACCTAACCTAACCTAACCTAACCTAACCTAACCTAACCTAACCTAACCTAACCTAACCTAACCTAACCTAACCTAACCTAACCTAACCTAACCTACCTAACCTAACCTAACCTAACCTAACCTAACCTAACCTAACCTAACCTAACCTAACCTAACCTAACCTAACCTAACCTAACCTAACCTAACCTAACCTAACCTAACCTACCTAACCTAACCTAACCTAACCTAACCTAACCTACCTAACCTAACTAACCTAACCTAACCTAACCTAACCTAACCTAACCTAACCTAACCTAACCTACCTAACCTAACCTAACCTAACCTAACCTAACCTAACCTAACTAACCTAACCTAACCTACCTAACCTAACCTAACCTAACCTAACCTAACCTAACCTAACCTAACCTAACCTAACCTAACCTAACCTAACCTAACTAACCTAACCTAACCTAACCTAACCTAACCTAACCGATACGAAATTTTTTCTTGAGTATAGCCAATTATACCACCGTTGTCAATTGAAACCATCATTTTAGACACTCCTGCGTCCTGTGGGAAGATAAAAACCTGAAAAACAAACAAAAAATTTAATATTTGGACATAGAATTTTTTCATTTTTGAATTTTGACTTTTTTCAGTACTTTTTGACGAATTATTCGATAACCCTTCTATATATATTTGACTTCTTTACATATTTAGATACATCTCTTCAAGGTCTATCTAACGACACTTCTTTCATCTAGTTCCGGCAATTGGAAGATAGAAAATTTTTTACATTCATTCTGAAATTTAGGTATTTCTAAAAAATTTTTTGGGTTTTCAGTGAATAACTTTTTAACCCTACTTTTGGTAACTATAAATCTTACAGATTTAGATAGAGCTCGCTTAGACCCGTCTATAGACACCCTATTTGTGTATATTCTGCAAATAGAAATTCATAAAACTTTATTTTTAAATTTAATTTTTGACAATTTTTCAAAATTTTGGAGGTTTTCGTCGAATAACTCGTTACACATATTTTTGGAAATTACAAATCATATATATTTAGATAGGTCTCTTCAAGACCCGTCTACCGACACCTCTTTTGTTTGGATCCGGACAGTAGAAGTCCGAAAAATTTAATTCTTAAAAATTTCAATAGTATTTGTTTACTTAGTAAAAGTCTACCTAAGGGCTGCATATCTGGACCAACTATACGAAATTTTTTCTTGAGTATAGCCAATTATACCACCGTTGTCAATTGAAACCATCATTTTAGACACTCCTGCGTCCTGTGGGAAGATAAAAACCTGAAAAACAAACAAAAAATTTAATATTTGGACATAGAATTTTTTCATTTTTGAATTTTGACTTTTTTCAGTACTTTTTGACGAATTATTCGATAACCCTTCTATATATATTTGACTTCTTTACATATTTAGATACATCTCTTCAAGGTCTATCTAACGACACTTCTTTCATCTAGTTCCGGCAATTGGAAGATAGAAAATTTTTTACATTCATTCTGAAATTTAGGTATTTCTAAAAAATTTTTTGGGTTTTCAGTGAATAACTTTTTAACCCTACTTTTGGTAACTATAAATCTTACAGATTTAGATAGAGCTCGCTTAGACCCGTCTATAGACACCCTATTTGTGTATATTCTGCAAATAGAAATTCATAAAACTTTATTTTTAAATTTAATTTTTGACAATTTTTCAAAATTTTGGAGGTTTTCGTCGAATAACTCGTTACACATATTTTTGGAAATTACAAATCATATATATTTAGATAGGTCTCTTCAAGACCCGTCTACCGACACCTCTTTTGTTTGGATCCGGACAGTAGAAATCCGAAAAATTGCCCGCCCACCCTCCCGTATTTCACGGGGTATATAGGGTTCGCTGACCAGGGGTCGTAAACCGGTGGTATCGACCAAAAATTTTTTATTTAATTTTTTATTTTTTATACTCATTTTATTCATTTATCTAAATTTATTATAATTTCGTATATTTTATTTCATTGACCGAGGCCATTTACACCTTAAATAACCGACCGGCTCAAATTAGAGCAAACATTTTATTTTTATTCTGTATCATTGATTTTATATTTTATTGTTTTAAATTTTTATTTGACAAATTTACACACCCCCCTATACAGGGCCAGACACACTTTCTGACACCACCCCCCTATACAGGGTTGGACATACATATTAAACGGACAATTTCCCCCGTCACACATACACACAACACACTACACACACCCGCTCACCGCACTTACACATCCAATCAAACTGCATTCATACTCATCACGTGCACCCCCCAAGATGTTCAGATCCCCCGCCAAAAGACCCAGCACCTCACCATCAGGAGCAGCCCCTGTGCCGGACCATACTCGAAGCTCTATATTCGCTCAGAACTGTGCGAATATTAGGAAACAGCTCAGTATGTCCGGTAATATTAAGAGGGAAATAAAGAGGGGGATTGAAGATGGAATTAAGATCCTAGAGAGGCTATACAAGGAAAGCGAGGAGGAAGCAAAAAGACCGACGATGGCACCTGCGGCTGTTGCGGCCGTGGCAGAGGTACCCTTAGAAATGGGAGAGGCGTTGCTGGAGAGGCTGGAAGAACTCGAGGAGAAAATTACCAAGAGGCTCGAGGAAATGGAGACCAGCCGAAAGCAGGACTGGGAGCGACTCGATAATCGCAACGATGATCGGGGCGCCGACATTTGCGAGCATATAATCGACAAGGCCGGGGCGACAAATTTGGTGATAGAAAAGGCGATTAAGGGTCTGGGAGAGTTAAAAGAAAGTATAGAAAAGCAAGACGATAAGGAAAGGGAGACGGAACGAATAGGAACATCAAAAGAGAGCGAGAGGATATTGATAGAGAACAGTAAAGTCCTAGGAGAAATTAGGGAAAGGATAGAAGAACTAGATGAGAGGGAGAAAAAGAGAACACCAACAGCAACATACGCAGAGGTGGTGACAGGCCGCTCAGAAGTTCGACTCCCGGAGAGAAAGACCCTACACTCCCTGGTGGTAACATCCAGTGACGAATTCGACACCGGGGAGCAGATCATCGACCGATTGAGGAAGGCAGCCGAGGAGGACGAAGGATGGGTGAGAGTAGAAAGAGTAAGAAAGGCAAAGGACCAGAAAGTAATCGTAGGTTACAAAACGGAAGAAGAAAGAGAGAAGGCCATAAAAAGACTAAGAGAAAAAAGAAAAGATTTCGTAGTGGAAGAGATCAGAAATAAGGATCCGCTACTAGTCTTATACAGCGTCCAAAAAGATCAGGCGGACGAGGATCTGGTGAAGGCCGTCCGGTGCAGGAACCGGGAGATATTCCGGGACCTGACACCGGACCAGGACAGGCTGGCCGTCCTCTATAGGAGGCGAGCCAGAAATCCTCACATGTGCCACGTGGTGCTCAGGGTCTCTCCGGCGGTCTGGTCTCGTGCCCTAGACATGGGGAGACTGCACGTTGACCTGCAACCGATCAGGGTTGCGGATCAGTCACCATTAGTGCAGTGCTCCCTGTGTCTAGGATACGGGCACAGCAAAAAGTTCTGCACCACTTCGGAACCCAAGTGCAGCCATTGTGGCGGGCCCCACCTAAGGGCCGAATGCCAGGACGCTGCCAGTGGTGCAGAACCGAAATGCTGCAACTGCCTAGGGGAGAAGCTGAGCAGCACGGGGCACAACGCCTTTAGCTCTGAGTGCCCAATTCGAATGAAGTGGGACTATCTGGCGAGATCAACGACGGCATATTCGTGACACACTCACTCATACACGCACGACACACAAACACACACACATACACAGATATTAGATGTATATATTAAATATATAAGGAAATATCAGGACATGCACATAAACACTGGACAAGTACACACTACAAAAAGACACGCATATAATTCACGACCGAAATTATATTAATTTTATATATTTAAGTATATATTTATATTGTATAACAGAGGCGGAATTTATGCAAGCAATAAAAAACACACATAGACACGAACATCACATAAAGACACACATAACATACAATATAAACAACACACGCACAAACACTGAACATGTACACTAAGCAGAACACACAAGTCACAGATGCCGTGATCTCGACAGATAGGGTAGCCACGTTCAAAAGTTATTTGTAGAACAGAATAGTAGAGAAACACATTAGATAAAATAGTAAGAAAATTAAATAAAAGTCAAAGTATTAATGATAATACAAATAGAAGATAAATTTAGATAGCAGTATAAATAGGATATATAAAATAGAAAATAAACTTTAGAACTAATACACATTATGGTTTCATAATAAACTAAAAGTAAAGAAATTAAATTATACAATAAATTAAATTTTCAAATGACTATTAAATAAATAAACTACCAATTTAAATATAAAAAACGCAATGCAAAATTCTTTGTATTTTGAAACTGAAACTATAATAATAAATTAAATATTTAAATGACTAATAAACTACCAAACTAAAAATATATAAAATTCTTGTTTTTGAAACTGGAACTATAGTAAAGACAAGAAATAGATGTAACAATACAGATACACAGAAAAATAGAACTAAAGAAGTAATATCATATATATAACATAATCACAATTAAAAATTATTAAAACATAATATATAATAATAATATACTGTACAAATTTGTATTGAAAAATACTTAAAACCAAGAGACGAATGGGAGGCACTTGGTGCGAGAGAGACATTGAGGAACAGCAACATAGAACTAGAACAACAAGGTCCTGTCGAAACCTTTGGACGGGGGAATGCAGAGTTATCTTCAGAGATAACACAAAAAAAAAAAAAAAAAAAAAAAAAAAAAAAAAAAAAAAAAAAAAAAAAAAAAACCTAACCTAACCTAACCTAACCTAACCTAACCTAACCTAACCTAACCTAACCTAACCTAACCTAACCTAACCTCCGCCGTGTGGGAGCCGTGTGGGGCCGGCATAGAATAGCCCCACCCCATCTCATCCCGTGGGTGTCGTAAGAGGCGACTAAGGGAAACACGCAGCCGAGCACCGGGCTGCCGAGGAGATCCCAGCCCTTTTCAGGGCTCGCCGTCTCTCCCAGTATCCCTCTGTTTAGCAGAGGGGACAGGGGATGAGACGGTGCCAGGGAACCAAAGACGGAGCCTACCATCGGCTGCCGAGGCGAGTCAGCCCTTGCTGACCCAGGGGCTGACGGGCTCTTGTGCCGTCGAGTCAAGGAAAAGACTTTAAAACCCGACAGCAAAGTCGTTAAAAGCAGTGGCTGCCGTCGCCTCGTACGCCGACGGCGATCGGCCGACGGGGTGGTGGCGGCCGGGGGAAAGGCTCTGCGGGAGCGGGATTGAGCGGGGAGCTCTCCTGCCTCGCGAGCCGAGTACCCCACGAGGAGGGGGGGCGCCGGCGAGCGCAGCTTGCTCGCGTTCCTGAGTCCGAGCCCTGCGGGAGCGGGTTCCCCCGACCGCTGCCCTGCGGGCATGGACGACGGGACAACGGCGAGCGCAGTTTGCCCGCGCCCCCGAATGAGAGTGGCCACGGGCGGTGGGCCGGGGGGCCTGCCGCCCCACGCTAAAGTGGCGGAATGCGCCCCTCTGTGTTCCTGGGGTGCATTCATACGAGGAGGACAGGCCCCGCCATCTGGGCACGTGGCCCGGAGGGTGGGGCCTCGACAGAGGCGAGCCCGACCATCAGGGCATCCCCAGCCGAGTCGCGGTGAGCAAACTATCCCGTGGCTCGGATTGGGTGAAGGAGGAACACCGTGGTGGTTTAGTGGGTAGTCTGGCCAGGCTCAAGTGGTCAGGAGTCCCACACGAAGCGAACCCCCTGCCCCCGCGGGGGGGGAGCGAAGCGCGTAAATGCATTCCACCACGTAAAAAAAAAAAAAAAAAAAAAAAAAAAAACCTCCGCCGTGTGGGGCCGGCATAGAATAGCCCCACCCCATCTCATCCCGTGGGTGTCGTAAAAGGCGACTAAGGGAAAGACGGAGCCGAAGAACAGGCTGCTGAGGCGGGTCGGCCCCTGCTAACCCAGGGGCTGTCGAGTCAAGGAAAAGACTTTAAAACCCGACAGCAAAGTCGTTAAAAGCAGTGGCTGCCGTCGCCTCGTACGACGGGGTGGTGGCGGCCAGGGGAGAGGCTCTGCGGGAGCGGGAGCGAGCTGGTCTCACTCTCCCGCCTCGCAGACCCCCGGAGAGGGGGCGCCGGCGAACACATTTTGCCCGCGCCCCCGAATGAGAGTGGCCACGGGCGGTGGGTCGGGGGACCTGCCGCCCCATGCTAAAGTGGCGGAATGCGCCCCCCTGTGTTCCTGGGGTGCATTCATACGAGGAGGACAGGCCCCACCATCTGGGCACGTGGCCCGGAGGGTGGGGCCTCGACAGAGGCGAGCCCGAGCATCAGGGCATCCCCAGCCGAGTCGCGGTGAGCACACTATCCCGTGGCTCGGAGTGGGTGAAGGAGGAACACCGTGGTGGTTTAGTGGGTAGTCTGGCCTCTCTCCGAGGCCAGGAGTCCCACACGAAGCGAACCCCCTGCCCCCGCTGGGGGCGAGCGAAGCGCGTAAATGCATTCCACCACGTAAAAAAAAAAAAAAAAAAAAAAAAAAACCTAACCTAACCTAACCTAACCTCCGCCGTGTGGGGCCGGCATAGAATAGCCCCACCCCATCTCATCCCGTGGGTGTCGTAAGAGGCGACTAAGGGAAAGACGGAGCCGAAGAACAGGCTGCCGAGGCGGGTCGGCCTCTGCTACTCCAGGGGCTGACAAGCTCTTGGGCCGTCGAGTCAAGGAAAAGACTTTAAAACCCGACAGCAAAGTCGTTAAAAGAAGTGGCTGCCGTCGCCTCGTACGACGGGGTGGTGGCGGCCAGGGGAGAGGCTTTGCGGGAGCGGGAGCGAGCTGGTCTCATTCTCCCGCCCCGCAGACCCCTGGAGAGGGGGCGCCGGCGAACACATTTCGCCCGCGTCCCCGAATGAGAGTGGCCACGGGCGGTGGGTCGGGGGACCTGCCGCCCCATACCAAAGTGGCGGAATGCGCCCCCCTGTGTCCCTGGGGTGCATTCATACGAGGAGGACAGGCCCCACCATCTGGGCACGTGGCCCGGAGGGTGGGGCCTCGACAGAGGCGAGCCCGACCATCAGGGCATCCCCAGCCGAGTCGCGGTGAGCACACTATCCCGTGGCTCGGATTGGGTGAAGGAGGAACACCGTGGTGGTTTAGTGGGTAGTCTGGCCTCTCTCCGAGGCCAGGAGTCCCACACGAAGCGAACCCCCTGCCCCCGCGGGGGGGGAGCGAAGTGCTTAAACGCATTCCACCACGTAAAAAAAAAAAAAAAAAAAAAACCTAACCTAACCTAACCTAACCTAACCTTTTTTTTTTTTTTTTTTTTTTTTTTTTTTTTTTTAACGTGTGGAAACCCCCTCGGGCCGTCACCCCGCCGGGGTTTGCGGCGGGGCGGTGTGTCGGAATCGAACCGACTAAAACCACACGGTGTGCCACTCTGCGCCTGAGACGGAAGGGATCCGGGAACTGCTGTTATTAACACATCCGGACCCCTCCCAGCGCCTGCCCGCACTGAAGCGGGCACCGTCTGCTGGTAACCTCTCTAATTAGGCGACGTACGGCACACGCGTAACGTCGCCCCCTCGCGGGCGGCCACTAAAGCGGATGGTGGGGAAAACCCATCCCGACCATCCGCGGCCACACTCAGGGCGGCATGAGGCGCTGATAGGCGCGCCTCCGCCGCCCGGTTCGCCGGCGACGGATCGGGTCCGAGTGGATATCATCCTCCCGAGCCTTCTCCGCCGCCTCCTTCTGCGAAATTACGTCTTCGCAGAAGGCTGCGACCGCGGTAAAACTGCTGTCGCTACCGGCCATGGAGCATATGACCGCCGGTAGCGACAGATCTCCTCCGATTACTGCAGTGAGGGCCCGACGCTGCGACGCCCATGCAGGGCAAATCGCCAGCGTATGCTGGGCCGAGTCCTCACTGCAGTCGCAGTGGTGGCAGGCGGGACTCAATTCCCTCCTGGCGACCGAGTGCAGGTACTTTCCGAAGCATCCGTGCCCGGAAAGAACCTGCGTCAGTCGGAAGGAAAGGGTCCCGTGCTGCCGCCCTGCCCACTCGCGGATGACCGGCTGGAGGGCCTCCACGGCGGCAAAGCTAGCGCGTGGAGTCTCCAGCCGGAACGACCAGCGAGCCATCGTGGCTCGACGGGCGGCTTCACGCCACTCGCGTACCTCTTCGGGCGGAGGGCGAATGCCTCTCTCCGCCCGGAATTCAGCCACCCGTCGATAAACTTCGGCGAGCACTTCCGCCTCCAAATCCCACGGAGGTGTTCCGGCCAAGGCGCACGCCGCCTCGGTGGACACCGTGCGGTATCCGCGTATGGCTCTGACCGCCAATACCCTCTGAGGCCGCCAGAGGCGGGCCTTATTGAGGGCGGTCAGAGCCGCCACCCACACCGGTGCCCCATACAGCGCCATCGACCGGACCACCCCCGTGTAGAGGTGTCGCGTTGCGACGCTGGCTCCACCCAAATTGGGCAAAAGTCGCCCAAGGGCAGAGGCAGCGTCGACCAGCTTGGGACCAAGCTGTCGGAAGTGCTCGTCGAAGAGCCACCTACCGTCGAGGATCAGGCCCAGATACCTCATCTGGGCCCGAACCGGTACGAGGACCGAGTTGACGACTATGGAGGCGCCGGGGGGCGGCCCACGACGGGGCCCGTGGAACAATAGGGCCTCCGTCTTGTCCAGGGCCACCCGTAAGCCCAGCGCCTCGATGCGCCCGACCACCAGAGAAACACCAATGGTGGCCAGGCGCGCCGCCTCCTGGAAGTTCGCCCCCCGGGCTGTGACCAATGTGTCATCGGCGTAACAAATTACGCCCAGCCCGGAGGGGAGACGACCTCGTAGGACCCAGTCGTATCCCACGTTCCACAGGAGTGGTCCTAGGACAGACCCCTGCGGAACGCCGCACGACATGGGTCGCCGTCTCAAGGCGCCCTCTCGGTCCTCGTACACGACGGTACGCTCCTGCAAATAGTCTGCCACCAGCCGCCTCAGGTACTCTGGCACCCCATGGTATTGGAGTGCTTCCCTGATGCAGCTGAATGGCAGACTATTAAAGGCGTTGGCGATGTCCAGGGACACCGCCAACACCACGCCGCCACAGGTCACTGCCTCTTCGGTCACGGCCCTAAGGCGCATCACGGCATCGACCGTCGAACGTCCTTCTCGGAACCCGAATTGGGCGTCCGACAGGTCGGGGCCCACCTCGCTGAGGTGCCGGACGATGCGGGCAGAGAGTATCCTCTCAAACAACTTGCCCGCCTCGTCCAGCAAAACGATGGGCCTATAGGCCGCGACCAAATCGGCAGGCCGTCCCGGCTTCTTTAGAAGGACCAGCTTCCCGCATTTCCAGCACTCAGGGAAGCGTCCGGACGCCAGGCTAGCGTCCAACACTTCCCTGAGGCGGTCCGACATATGGTCGAGGGCTCGGGCCATCACTCGGGCTGGAACCCCGTCCGGCCCGGGGGCGGTGTTCTTGGAACGGATCCGCAGAACAGCCGCCCCAACCTCCGATTCCCTAACGGGCGGAATATCGCCCCCGTCGTCTCTGACCGGATAGGCCATCGACGGGGGAGCGTGCTCCGTCCGCTGCGGGAAAAGGCCCTCGACCACTTCCTGCAGGAAGCTGGGCTGGAGAGTCTCGGTAAGGGGGGGGCCCGCCGTGCGGAGCTTCTGCCGCACCGCACGATATGGGCGACCCCAGGGGTCACGGTCGAGACTCTCCAGCATCTCCTTTCTCTTTACGTCTTTGGCGCGGCCAATGGCCAGCTTCAGAGTTTTCCGCGTCTCGCGGTACTCCTCATGAAGCTGGTCCCCGCCACCGTCTCCGCGGTGACGTCGCCGGCTACGGGTGTAAGACCTCCGGGCACGAGTACAAGCCGCACGGAGGTCCGCCAACTCCTGGGACCACCAGTAGACCTCCTTCCGAGGAGGCCGACGACCTTGGATGCGGGGCATGGCCGTATCACAAACCTGCGTAATCGCATCGCGAAAACGGCCAGCCCCAACGTCCACGCCGACCTCCGCGGTCGGGGCCTGCGGAGACAGCCAAGAGTGAATAATGGCCGCCTCCTCTAGTAGGTCCCTATCGAGCTTGGCGACAGCCCACCGCGGAAAACGGGAAGAGCGCCGCGCCGTGTGACCCCTACTGGGGCCCTGGGACCGGGAGAGCTCGAATCGGATATAGAGATGATCCGAGAGCGTCTCGACCTCTTCCAGGACACACCAGTTCCTTACTCGTGCGGCAACAGCAGGGGTAGCGAACGAAAGGTCCACTATCGACCCCCCCTGCTGTCGCACGCACGTGTTGGTGGAGCCTCTGTTTAATAAACAGAGGCCCACCGAAGCCGCCCACTCCTCGACGGCCTCGCCCTTGGCGTCCGTCCCGGGGGACCCCCACGCAATGGATTTTGCGTTGAAGTCCCCCAGCACGAGGACGTGCCCAGACGCTAATCGCCGCATCGAGGTCTCCAAGCTGTTAAGGAACACCTCGAAGTCGCTCAGACTCCGGTTGGGGGAGAAGTAGACACCGTAAACGGTGATCCCCCCCCACTCGGCGGCAACATATCCAGAGCCCTTGTCTCTAAGCGACAAGGGCGGGGAATGAGCCGCCGCGGAACCGACGACTGCCACGGAGCCGTCCCGGTCACCCATCCAGTTTGGACGGGGAGGAACGTAGTAGGGCTCCGCGACTACGGCAACACCGATCGACCACTGCGCCATGGTTTGCAGGAAGAGATCCTGCGCCGCGGCGCAGTGGTTGAGGTTCGTCTGGACAAGAAGGTTGGAGACGTGGTCCATTACTGGACCGTCTCTACAACCTCCTCCATGGGCGTCGACGTGGACGCACGATTTACGTCGGAGGCAGCCTGGGTCGTTTGGCTAGCCCCCGACGTTTGCCGAGAAGCGCGGGGAGGCCTGCAGCCCCCCTGCCCCATCTGGTGATTGGCGGGCTTATTGCCCGCCGCACACACAGGGCAGTGAGGGGCGGCAGAGCAGTCTGCCGCCTTGTGCCCCGGTCGACCGCAGCGGAAACACAGTCCGCTGCAGTCAAAGCAGCTGTCACACTTGACGCGTGTGTGCCCCGACGCCAGGCATTTATAACACCTCATCGGTCTCGTCGCCAGGACTGTTATCCTGGCACTCACGAAACCGATGAGCAGTCTGCCGGCGTCGCCCAGCAGTTTAGCTGCCACTACTGGACAGCTGACCCACACAGCGCCAAGCCCTCCTGGACCGGGGCGGATGGTGCCGACCCTGATGCTGTCCGCATTGCATCCCGTCCTCTCTCCGATAGCAATGCGGACATCATCGATCGTGACGGAGTCATCCAGGCCTGATATGCGCAGCTCTGCGCACTTGGTAGGCCTGGAGATCTTCACACCATCCGTGGCTGCGAAGACTCCCCTCAACTTCTCGGCGAAGGTGTCCGCCGTCTTTGCGCCATCGGCCCCAGGGAACTCGAGAACCCGAGCTCCCGTCTGGGCGAGGCGCAAGCGGACCCCTGACGCTCCAAAATCTGGGGCGAGACTGTCCCGGGCCGTCTTAAAGACGGTTGCGTAGGACAGTCCGCCCCTTGCCGCCTCCGGTGACACCGTGACCACCACAGCCGCGGTCTTCGGCGGCTGCAGTTTCCGCTGCTTCTTCGGAGTGGCCCCTGCCACCGGTGACGACTGCGGGCCAGAGGCCGCCTTTTGGGCAGCCTTCTTGGCCCGCTTCTTGGCCTTCTTAGACCTCTTGGCCCCCCCGACTACCTGCCAACCCTCATTTGATGGGGCAGTAGACGTGGAGGGGCCCGGCAGAGGTGTTGGAGTGGGGAGCGGAGGATACTCCGCTCCTGCCCTCGCCGCCGTCTTGGGCCCCGTCTTCTTCGGCGCAGCCGTCTTGGCCTTTGTAATTCGCTGCTGCGTCTGTCGAGCAGCGGTAAGGCCCGGCGCCGTTGTCGCTGCCGCGTACGACACGCGACCCCCCACCACGGGGAGCGGGGTCGGTGCCGACGCGACTTTCGGCCTCGGCACCGCAAGAGGCGGCCGAAGAATAGGGGCGGGAGGCAGCCTCGCCTCCAGGCCGGCCAGACGACCGTCCACCAGATTCCCCACCGAGGTGAGGATCTGCTGCAGCATCAGCTGCAGGACGGCGTCCGGTACCCCGGGGATGGTAGGGGCTGGCTGGGACGTAGACGGGGCCGGCTGGGAGGCAGACGGAGCCGGCCGGGACGCAGACGGGGCCGGTCTGGATGCAGACGGGGCCGGCCGGAACGAAGACGGGGCCGGCCGGGACGAAGACGGGGCCGTCTGGGATGCAGACGGGGCTGGTTGGGTCGCAGTCGGGGCCGGCCGGGATGTAGACGGCGCCGGGGCCGGAGCCGGCTGGGACGCAGACGGGACAGGGACCCCTCGCCCAGAGCGCTCCGCCCGAAAAACAGCAAATTGGGCGCCGAGTGCGGCCACCTGCTCCGTCAAGTGGTCGTTTGCCGCCTGCAGGCGAGCCACGTCGCCAGCCAGGGTCTCCACGATCTCGGCAACGGCGGAAGAGGAGTCCTTGAGGGCCCTTACAAAAGGGCCCTTTAGGTTTACCGACTTGGTGGCCACCTTGTTTATGATGGCCACCGCGGCATGCGCCCTCTCCTGCAGGGAGCACGGTGTTTGGGGCACTAAGTCCCCCTCCACCGGCACCCCGATTGTGAGGAGGAGACCGGCGATTTCCTCTTCCGCCTGGAGTTCCCCGTCCGCCCGAGCCCGTCTGTAGGATTCCGCCTTGCTAAAGACGGAACCCGAGGGAGCTGACACCGGAGTTCGCGATCGCCCCCTATGAATGCTCGCGACCTTAGGCGGAGGCAACATCTCCTGAGAGATGTCGCTCTCGCAACCCTGTGGACGACCGCGCTTACGGCCGTCCGCCTTCATATCCATAGGTTCCGGTGCGTCCGTCTTCGCACCGGAACTGCCACCCGCGACATCCGCCGCGGATCTGGAACGCACGCGTTCCGATTGTCTTCGGCTCCCAGCAGCCAGATCGACTTCTGGGAGCCCCACCGTTGCAGGCGCTCCAGCTGAAGCAATTTCCTCAGAGGACGAATGGACGTCCGCCTTAAGAAACTGCCCCTTGGCATTCCTCCCCACCTTCGTATTCCTCTTCTCATTTCCTTTGTGCATGCCTGTAGTCGTTTGATTGATCCGATCGTATTCTGTTATATTTTTATTTTCATTTGCCATAATTAAACCCACGAGTAGGGGAGAACTAAAAGTCGACCCGGGCAGAGATCCCCAATACCCGGGCAAGCGAAGGTTTGTGCCCAACCGAGGGGTCCGCAGGTCCCTGGCTGGGGGTGTGCTTGCGACTGAACTACCCATCAGCCATGCATCCCCTGGTCACACACCAGAACACGGGATTCGGGGTAATTTTTTATAGAGGTTTTCTTCCTCGCGGTCCGGGCGGTTAAGCCAAGACCCTCGTCCCCGATCTATTCGGGATTACGATATGCCAACGGTGGCAGGAACACAAGTCCACTGCCTGCTCGACGGTAGGGTGAGTACACGCCGAGCCCGTCCCTATGCGGCATGGCGTCTGAAGACCACGCCTCCGCCTCGGCAGCCTGTAATTCGGCTCCGTCTTTCCCTTAGTCGCCTTTTACGACACCCACGGGATGAGATGGGGTGGAGCTATTCTATGCCGGCCCCACACGGCTAGACCTAACCTAACCTAACCTAACCTAACCTAACCTAACCCAAAAAGTTGCGCCGTCGCGAGACGAACGTAGTCTCGAAAACCGCTTGGAAATCGGACCAGGACTTTGGTTTTTATTAAATAAAAACAAAACTAATTACAGTGAAAAGTGACAGTGCGGTCAAAACCCCCTAAATCTTAGGATTTAGATCTGTGACCCCCCATTTTTCAACTGTACAAAGTTGCGCAGTGAGTGCCCGGACGTTTTAAGACATTAATTGGATTTTTCACGTGAAAATTGACTGTGCTGTGGTGTTTTTCATCGGAAACTCCGGTGAAAAAAGACTCAAAAAAGTGAAAAATCAAAATAGCTCCGGAAAGCGATCGACGACCCCCGGTTTTTTGACCGCTAGGGTGTGCGTCTCCGGTGTCCGCACCGTTTGAGACCCCTCCCGGATTTTACGATCGCTTTTCGGGAAAGTTATTGTGACTTTTATAAATAGGGCGTGGCAGGTTATCACTTTTTTTCATCATCACGGACATCACCGAGTGATACCTCCAAAGCTGCGCGCGAGTGAGACGGACACGATAGTGAAAACAGAGTGGAAAACGGACCAGTACTTTCGGTGTTAGGACCAAAATAGTGAAAGTGACACTTTTCAGGGATAGAACCTGGATTTGTGCTCGTGACCCTGTGTGTTCTGTTCTGGGAGGTTGCGTCTCGGGGATACGCATCTTTTGAGACCCCTTTCAGGACATTCGAGCCACGGATACCGGACTTATAACGCTTTTCCTAAAAGGCGTGGCCACGAGGTCCCCTGAACCTGGTCCCTCAGGAGCGTTACGCGACCAGACATTGTGTGCGACACCAAGCGGATCCAGGAACCGCTTGTAAAAATAAGATAAGTACACTAGTTTCAGTTTTACAGTGACTTTTGTGCGCGATTCACTTTTACCAACCCTTGTGCTAGGGGAGGCTTCCCCCCCCCCAGTTCAACTTTCTTTTAATTAGTACTTAAGTTGACGAAGGGATAGAGACCCAAATTGTGTAAATCGGACCATTCATTGAGGAGTTACAGTGTCGCAAACTCTTTCAAAACTTTTAAAAGTGAATTTTAATTCAGTGTTAAATCTAACCAATAGAAACGCTTTAAAGTGTAACAAACTTTCCTGGCCCAATATCTTCGTGATCCGTGACCTGATCCGACTCACCAAGATATTTTTAGGCTTCCCGCAACGGACTTAGTAAATTCCAACAAGGCTTTACAATTTGCGGTGAGGCTCTCCGAAAGGATAGGCCAACCTTTTAGGAAACCTCCATATCTCTGGATTGGCTAGGCCGATCCTCACCGGATCTTCGGTATTGAGGTCGGCAAGGGGTGTGCCACCACCTCCGCACCTCACCGTAGCCAGGGAGGAAATTTTTAGAAATTTTTCAAATTTAACAAACTAATTAAATTAATATTATTGGCAATCCGTTAGGAGTTTTAACAAAAAACACAAACGAAAACTAGGTCAAAGTTGTCCGAGCCTATAACTTTGGACTGGCTGGACCGATCTTCCTGAAAATCGGGAACCGGCTGCTCCTAGTTAAGGTTCCCCTCCTGACCCCACTGGTCGAACCTTTTTCCGGGAGGATTCCCCGAAAAAAGGGAAAAACCGGGAGAGTACCAACATCTTCGGCCAGATAGGGCTGAACAAAAAACTATCGTCAGGGACAGCATCCCCCAGACAAGGAGCAACATCTGGAGCCTCCGGCCGGGCGATATTTGTACAAAATCCGGGAAGAAAGGGAGAAATCCCAGAAAAATCAACTTTTTTCTGGGTGGTCCAATCCAAAAAATTTTTTCGGTTTCTGGCCCGGAACACAAAGGGCTAACAAATAGACAATAAAGGAACTCTACACAGAGCCACATTTTCCCTAAAAAATTAATTTTAAGTTTTCTTCCCTAACAAAAATTTTCAATTTGTGTTTTTAAATTTATTTTAACTTTATTTTTAAATTTTTTTTATTATTCCCTATTTTAATTTTGACATCCATTATTGTACTAGACAGACTCTTTGATAGAGCTCTTAAGTTTAATTTAAGTTATTTATGTTATTTACAAATTTTTTAAATAATCTATAACTATTGAAATTTTAAATTTATTTTTAACAAACGGGGATCTGTACACCCCCAGACACAAGAGACACCTCTACGTTGTAGAGAGCACATCTCCCCACGGAGAAAAAATTATTTATAAGTTTTTAATTCTTGTTTTAAATTGTTTGTGTATATTTTGACTTGTGTACGTACCCCCCTTTACAGGGCAATATAGAAGTAATTGTTTTAAAAAATTTTCTTAATTTTAATTTAATTGACACCCCCCTATACAGGGCTACTAAATCATTACTTTAGTTTTTAAAAATAGACAACTTTCCCCGTCAAATATGTATCGCACACCAGTAACATCCGCTGTAGCTGGGGAGCAGGCCCCCTCTGGCACCAGCACCTCGCCCTTGCTAACACTCGGCGCTGCCAAAACATTTATCAGGAGGCCAGCTACTAAACGAAGGTCACTGGACAACATGATCTCTTACAAAAAGCAGTATAACGTCTACGCTGCCATGCCCAGTGACGAGCTGCTCCATGAGGTCATGAGGACCTTCGAGGAGATCCCCATGAAGGTTCAACAGTACCCGCAAATGCGGAAGGATATAAAGACCTTCTTGGAGGAGAGCTCTGATAAATGCCAGCACATCCTCTTCGAGATAAGTGGGAGGATGAGAAGCCTGGAGTATTGCAACATGGGCGAGACGGTCGTGGCGCCGCCTCCTGTAGAGGAAAAACCCGCCGTCGCGCCCTCAGCAAAAGGAAACCCAGTGTTGGCAAGGCTCGATGACTTGCAGGATACCATCCTGAAACGGATGGAGCTATCCCACGTCGAGCTCAAACGGGAGATCCGGATACTAGAAACAAAAAACCACGATCGGGGTGTAGATTTAATCGACAGTATGTTTGAAAAAATAGAAGAAACCCACGTGGATGCCGACAAGGCCAACGAATTGATGATAGTGCGGGCGCAGTCCCAGCTGGAAGATCTGGTCAGGACTGTCGCCACAGATATAGTCGTTGAAAACAAAGCGCATATCAGCTCCGCAGTCGAGCAGCTGAGTTCTCGAACTCAGAGTATCCCGGATCCTCCCCCCCTCAAGACCTATGCAGATGTCGCAGCAGCCAGACCCTGGTGCCGACCGGCGCTCCACTCGGTGGCGGTGACCTCAAACGACAGTCAGGAGACTGCCGATGAGGTACTCGTCAGGGTGAAGGAGGCGGTCGACCCCAGGAGTACTGGTTTTAAAATAAACAAGACCAGAAAAGCCAAGGATAGGAAGATCATCCTTGGCTGCGACTCACAGGATGAGATGGATAGGGTCAAGAGGCATATTGAGAGCAGAGGCAATGGACTCAAGGTGGAGCCCATGAAGAATAAGGACCCCCTGGTCGTCCTAAAGGATGTCCAGAAGGGGAGTGACGACGACCAAATGGTAAGGGCTCTTTACACCCAAAACCAGAATATCTTCATGGGCCTACCACAAGAGGAGAGGGAGGCCTGCACAATTAAGTATAGAAAAAGGACTAGGAACCCGGAGACTTCCCACATAGTCCTCCAAGTGAAGCCAAGGGTGTGGCAAAGGATGACGGATGCCGGAGCCCTCTACTTAGACCTACAGAGGGTCAGAGTGGAGGACCAGTCCCCGCTCATCCAATGCACAAAGTGCTTAGCGTTCGGCCATGGCCGCCGATTCTGCACCGAGGGTGTGGACAGATGCAGCCACTGTGGAGGCCCCCACCTGCGCAAGGATTGCGCCGTTCACGGTGCGGGAGCGGAACCGCGGTGCTGCAACTGTCTGCACTCTGGACTGCAGAGAGTCGGTCACAACGCCTTTAGCGCCGAATGCCCCACTCGAACCAAGTGGGATTACCTGGCTAGGGCGACAACAGCGTATTCATGATCTACCAACATACAGTTCACACACTTCAAAACAAGACATAACTAAACACTGATATAATAATTATATAATGATTATATAAAAATATATCTGAACATGTACACTATCACCAACACTAGATTAACATATACTTAACATAAACATACACGACAGAAACAGCTCACAAACAGGAACGTAGCAAATATGTATATTGCTATATATACATATATTGCTAAAGGTGAGACTACATGGAAAGTGTGAGTTGTGGAAGGGTACACACGTACAAAATACTAGACAGAAACACAAAAACATGCAAACAGAAACAAAAACACAGGTCATGGATACCAAGTACCCCTCACTGGGGGAACATGGGGGAAGCCTCCTGGAGGTGCAAACAACCATCCTTTAAACGACCCACTAACGGATGGTAGACCGGAGCAACATAATTGTTTTAAATAAAATACAGATATATAATTTAGAAATGTAAATATAGATAAACAAATGTAAATAACAATGAATAGTAAATAATAATGATATTAATATGTATATAAACAATGCGATACTTTTAAATTAATAAATGTGAATATAAATGTGAATGTAAATAAGTTATAAATATGATGCAATATAAATAAATGTAATGATAAAATTTTTAATTTTTAAGATATAACATATGTACAAATGCGCATGTACACTGACTATGTGTCATGTACATGCATATTTGAACATACAAAATTGGCTGATTCTTCAAATCAGTCAATTTAATGACGACATTACAATTGCTTATTATATAATATAATGATGAATAAGGTCCTGTCGAAACCTTGGACGGGGAAAAGCGAAAAAAAAAAGAAAAAAAAAAAAAAAAAAAAAAAAAAAAAAAAAAAAAACCTAACCTAACCTAACCTAACCTAACCTAACCTAACCTAACCTAACCTAACCTAACCTAACCTAACCTAACCTAACCTAACCTTCGCCGTGTGTCGCCGTGTGGGGCCGGCATAGAATAGCCCCACCCCATCTCATCCCGTGGGTGTCGTAAAAGGCGACTAAGGGAAAAACGGCGCCGAAGACCAGGCTGCCGAGGAGATCCCAGCCCTTTTCAGGGCTCGCCGTCTCTCCCAGTATCCCTCTGTTTAGCAGAGGGGACAGGGGATGAGACGGTGCCAGGGAACCAAAGACGGAGCCTACCATCGGCTGCCGAGGCGGGTCGGCCCCTGCTGACCCAGGGGCTGACGGGCTCTTGGGCCCTCGAGTCAAGGAAAAGACTTTAAAACCCGACAGCAAAGTCGTTAAAAGCAGTGGCTGCCGTCGCCTCGTACGCCGACGGCGATCGGCCGACGCGGTGGCGGCCGGGGGAAAGGCTCTGCGGGAGCGGGATTGAGCGGGGAGCTCTCCTGCCTCGCGAGCCGAGTACCCCGCGAGGAGGGGGGGCGCCGGCGAGCGCAGTTTGCTCGCGCTCCTGAGTCCGAGCCCTGCGGGAGCGGGTTCCCCCGACCGCTGCCCTGCGGGGCATGGGCGACGGGGCAACGGCGCCCCCGAATGAGAGTGGCCACGGGCGGTGGGCCGGGGGGCCTGCCGCCCCACGCTAAAGTGGCGGAATGCGCCCCTCTGTGTTCCTGGGGCGCATTCATACGAGGAGGACAGGCCCCGCCATCTGGGCGCGTGGCCCGGAGGGTGGGGCCTCGACAGAGGCGAGCCCGACCATCAGGGCATCCCCAGCCGAGTCGCGGTGAGCAAACTATCCCGCGGCTCGGATTGGGCGAAGGAGGAACACCGTGGTGGTTTAGTGGGTAGTCTGGCCAGGCTCAAGTGGTCAGGAGTCCCACACGAAGCGAACCCCCTGCCCCCGCGGGGGGCGAGCGAAGCGCGTAAATGCATTCCACCACGTAAAAAAAAAAAAAAAAAAAAAAAAAAACCTTCGCCGTGTGGGGCCGGCATAGAATAGCCCCACCCCATCTCATCCCGTGGGTGTCGTAAAAGGCGACTAAGGGAAAAACGGCGCCGAAGACCAGGCTGCCGAGGAGATCCCAGCCCTTTTCAGGGCTCGCCGTCTCTCCCAGTATCCCTCTGTTTAGCAGAGGGGACAGGGGATGAGACGGTGCCAGGGAACCAAAGACGGAGCCTACCATCGGCTGCCGAGGCGGGTCGGCCCCTGCTGACCCAGGGGCTGACGGGCTCTTGGGCCCTCGAGTCAAGGAAAAGACTTTAAAACCCGACAGCAAAGTCGTTAAAAGCAGTGGCTGCCGTCGCCTCGTACGCCGACGGCGATCGGCCGACGGGGTGGTGGCGGCCGGGGGAAAGGCTCTGCGGGAGCGGGATTGAGCGGGGAGCTCTCCTGCCTCGCGAGCCGAGTACCCCGCGAGGAGGGGGGGCGCCGGCGAGCGCAGTTTGCTCGCGCTCCTGAGTCCGAGCCCTGCGGGAGCGGGTTCCCCCGACCGCTGCCCTGCGGGGCATGGGCGACGGGGCAACGGCGCCCCCGAATGAGAGTGGCCACGGGCGGTGGGCCGGGGGGCCTGCCGCCCCACGCTAAAGTGGCGGAATGCGCCCCTCTGTGTTCCTGGGGTGCATTCATACGAGGAGGACAGGCCCCACCATCTGGGCACGTGGCCCGGAGGGTGGGGCCTCGACAGAGGCGAGCCCGACCATCAGGGCATCCCCAGCCGAGTCGCGGTGAGCAAACTATCCCGCGGCTCGGATTGGGCGAAGGAGGAACACCGTGGTGGTTTAGTGGGTAGTCTGGCCAGGCTCAAGTGGTCAGGAGTCCCACACGAAGCGAACCCCCTGCCCCCGCGGGGGGGGAGCGAAGCGCGTAAATGCATTCCACCACGTAAAAAAAAAAAAAAAAAAAAATAAAAAAAAAAAAAAAAAAAAAAAAAACCTAACCTAACCTAACCTAACCATACGAAATTTTTTGTTCATAATACCTTTGAAGTGCACCCTTTTTGCTAGATATCGCCTTTGTAGACACTCCTGCGTCGCGTAGGATAATTTTCATCTGGAAAATCAAAAGAAAATTAGAATTTGGTACTTTGAATTTTTTAAATTTTTAAATTTTGTTAAATTTTGACGTTTTTGTCGAATAATTCGATAGCCCTCCTTATATATAGTTTATATAGTTACAGATTTAGATAGCTCTCATCTAGACCTATCTAAAAACATCCCTTTTACATAGTTTCGGCATATAGTTACTTAGAAAATTTTACATTCATTTTAAAATTTTTAGATTTTTGAAATTTTTTGAGGTTATCTTCAATTCCTTTGATAACCCTTTGTTTGATAATTATAATTTATATATATCTAGATAGGTCTCTTCAAGACCCGTCTACAGACACCCTATTTGTTCAGTTTGGACAAATAGAAGTTGGAAAATTTTTTACATAAAAAATTTAAATTGTTAAATTTGGAGGTTTTTGTCGAATAACTAGACATCATTTATTTTCGAAACACTAATATATACATATTTGGATAGGTCTCGTCGAGACCCGTCGAACGACACTAAAATTGTTAACATCTGACGTAAGAAAATCCAAAAAATTGCCCGCCCACCCTCCCATATTTCACTGGGTATATAGGATTTGGTGACCAGGGGTCGTCGACCTGCGGTATCGACCAAAAATTTTTTTTTTATCTTTTATACTAATTTTATTTAATAATCTAATTTTACTTATAATTTCGTATATTTTAATTCATTGACCGAGGCTCTATACACCTCCTATAATAAACAGACCGGCTCAAATTTGAGGAAAAGTTTTATTGTAATATTTGATTTTATTGTTTTTATATATTTATTTGACAAATTTACACACCCCCCTTTACAGGGTCAGACACATTTTGACACCACCCCCCTATACAGGGTTGGACAAACATCACACACATCACACAACTGACAATTTTCCCCGCACACACACGACACTACACATAACTACACCCATCGACATGTCTGACTCTGAGCCCTATTATTATACTGAAGTCCCTCCAAAGTTGACAATAAGCCCCAGGCGACTTAGTTTTACCTCGCTGTCGCCATCGCCGCACCCGCATCCGCCGAAACAGCAAAGTAGGACAGCCCGGGCTAGGGTCTGGCTTCAGAGAGCGAAGGCTTGCGTGAGCGAGTCTCGCAATCTGAAGCGAGACCTTAAGGAGGGGATCCTCAAAGCTGTAGACAACCTCTACCAAATTGTCAAAGAGGCGGAAGCGTCCAAGACCGTTGGTGCGGCTATGGTGGCCATGACCCCTGCACAGGAGGATGTAGCCGCAGTGACCGGCGGAGAGGTACTAAAAAGGGTAGAGGAAAATAGGAGACTAATGAAACAGAACGCCAAAATCCTAGTAGAGATTAAGGAAAGTATACAAAAGCAAGAGGAAAGGAAAAAGGAGGGGGAGAGAAACGGAATCTCTAACGAAAATGAAAACATATTAAAGGAAAATGTAAAAGTTCTAGGAGAAATAAATGAAAGAATCAAGAAGCAAGATGAGAAGGAAAAAAAGGGAACACTAACAGCCACATATGCGGAGGTGGTGACAGGTCGCTCTGATGCTCGGCTCCCGGAGAGGAAGACCCTACACTCACTGGTGGTGACGTCCGTAGACGAACAGGACACCGGGGAGCAGGTCATCGAGCGACTTAGAAAAGCTGCAGACGAAGACGACGGATGGGTGAGAGTAGAGAGATTAAGAAAGGCAAAGGACCAAAAAGTAATTGTAAGTTATAAAACAGAAGAAGAAAGGAAACAGGCTATAAAAAGGCTAAAAGAAAAAAGAAAAGATCTTGTGGTGGAGGAGGTCAAGAACAAGGACCCCTTACTGGTGCTTTTTAACGTTCCAAAAGCCATAACGGATGAGGACCTAGTAAAGGCCGTCCGGTGCAGGAACCGGGAGATCTTCCGGGACCTGACACCGGACCAGGACAGGCTGGCCGTCCTTTATAGGAGGCGAGCCAAGAATCCCCACATGTGCCACGTGGTGCTCAGGGTCTCCCCGGCTGTTTGGTCTCGTGCCCTAGACATGGGGAGACTGCACGTCGACCTGCAACCGATTAAGGTTGCGGACCAGTCTCCGCTAGTGCAGTGCTCCCTATGTCTGGGATACGGGCACAGCAAGAAGTTCTGCACCACTACAGAACCCAAATGCAGCCATTGTGGCGGGCCCCACCTAAGGGCCGAATGCCAAGACGCTGCTAGTGGTGCAGAGCCGAACTGCTGCAACTGCCAGGGGGAGAGGCTGAGCAACACGGGGCACAATGCGTTTAGCGCCGAGTGCCCCATTCGGCAAAAGTGGGATTATTTGGCAAGGTCAAACACGGCATATTCGTGACTTACTTACCCATACACGCATGACACAAAAACACACATACACACACTGATTTCACAAGTATATAGTAAATATATATGGAGACATCAGAACATGCACATAAACACAGGACAAGTACACACAACAAAAGACACAGCATATAATTCACGACCAAAGCTATAGCAATTATATATATTTTAGTATATATGTATTTTGTATAACAGAGGCGGAATTAATGCAAATAATAAAAAACACACACAGACACGAACATCACATATAGACACATAGATTATATACATACAAATTAAATAATAAATTAAAATCAACTTTAGACAAAACCATAAATAACATTGAAGTACACAAACACACACACAAACACTGAACATGCACACAACACAAGAACACAAATACACAAGTCACAGATGCCGCGACCTTACAAATCAGGAAGCCACAACAAAAAGCCATCGGAGCTCAACTTAAACATTACACCCGTTCATAAAACTAAAGTCCAATAGGGTGAAATTAAATGAAATAATAAAAACAAGTTAAATGTATTAAATAAAATATATAAGTATAAAAAATTTTTTTTAATTAGATTCGTAATGTAAAAATTCTTTGTTTGTATTAAAAATGTCGCATTAAAAATGTAGAAGCTAACTTTGCATCGTAAAAAATTGGTTTAATAGAATATTATAGAAAATTATATAGAAATGAAACAATAAATAGTAAAAATTATTAAAAGTTAAACGTCAAGAGAAGGAATAAAACTAATAAAGTTAAGAGACGGATGGGAGGCACTTGGTGCGAGACTAATCACCGAATGACAGCACATATAAACATGTAACAATAAGGTCCTGTCGTATCCTTGGACGGGGGAATATTGCGTTATCTCTAGGGATAACAAAAAAAAAAAAAAAAAAAAAAAAAAAAAAAAAAAAAAAAAAAAAAAAAAAAAAAAAAAAAAAAAAAAAAACCTAACCTCCCCCCCGCCGTGTGGGGCCGGCATAGAATAGCCCCACCCCATCTCATCCCGTGGGTGTCGTAAGAGGCGACTAAGGGAAAGACGGCGCCGAAGATCAGGCTGCCTGTCAAGGAAAAGACTTTAAAACCCGACAGCAAAGTCGTTAAAAGAAGTGGCTGCCGTCGCCTCGTACGACGGGGTGGTGGCGGCCAGGGGAGAGGCTCTGCGGGAGCGGGAGCGAGCTGGTCTCATTCTCCCGCCCCGCAGACCCCCTGAGAGGGGGCGCCGGCGAACAAATTTTCGCCCGCGTCCCCGAATGAGAATGGCCACGGGCGGTGGGTCAGGGGACCTGC
The DNA here is from genome assembly GCA_905220595.1 of Spilosoma lubricipeda. Classification (NCBI taxonomy): domain Eukaryota; kingdom Metazoa; phylum Arthropoda; class Insecta; order Lepidoptera; family Erebidae; genus Spilosoma; species Spilosoma lubricipeda. The sequence goes on from HG992291.1 coordinate 36,490, forward strand.
CGCCCCATACCAAAGTGGCGGAATGCGCCCCCCTGTGTTCCTGGGGTGCATTCATACGAGGAGGACAGGCCCCACCATCTGGGCACGTGGCCCGGAGGGTGGGGCCTCGACAGAGGCGAGCCCGACCATCAGGGCATCCCCAGCCGAGTCGCGGTGAGCACACTATCCCGTGGCTCGGATTGGGTGAAGGAGGAACACCGTGGTGGTTTAGTGGGTAGTCTGGCCTCTCTCCGAGGCCAGGAGTCCCACACGAAGCGAACCCCCTGCCCCTGCGGGGGGGGAGCGAAGTGCCTAAACGCATTCCACCACGTAAAAAAAAAAAAAAAAAAAAAAAAAAACCTAACCTCCCCCAGCAGAAGCCTCGCTGAGTTTGAGCAGTTGCTCACGGAGGTCGGGGCTCTGCTGGCAGAAGTGCACCCCACCCCGGCTGTGGTGGCCGGGGATTTCAACGCTCACTCACGGGCGTGGGGATCCCCGACAACCGATGCCCGGGGGGAGATGGTGGAAGAGTGGGCGGTGTCCCAAGGCTTGGTGCTGCTGAACCGAGGAGCGGTCCACACGTTTGTGCGGGCCCAGGTCGGGTCGATAGTCGACCTTTCTTTTGCGAGTTCTGGCCTGGCCCGTCGCATTCACAACTGGCGGGTCGTCGAGGGGGTGGAGACTTCGTCTGACCACCGGTACATCCGGTTCGACGTCGCCCCTGTCCCCGCGGCGGCGCCTCGTGTGGCACTGGACCGCCCCGTGGTAGGGGAAGGCCCGCGGTGGCGGCTCGGAACCCTGGACCGGGAGCTGGCTCGAGAGGCGGCTATCGTCGAGCGATGGGCTGCTGTCGATAGCGACCCGGACGTGGACGCGAGATGCGAGCGATTGGTTGGAGCGCTGACTCGCGTCTGCGACGCGGCGATGCAGAGGGCGAGACCTATCCCGCCCCGGAGGCGGGTGTACTGGTGGCGTCCCCACCTAGCCGGTCTGCGTGCTGCGAGCTACGCAGCCCAGAGGCAGTACACCCGCAGCCGAAGGCGGGCCGTTAGAGATCTCGCCCGCGAAGAAGAGCTGCATGCCGCGTACCTGGGCGCTCGACGGGCCCTCAGCTCGGCGATCAAAGCCGCCAAGGACGAGGCCTGGAGGGAGTGGCTCGAGAGCCTGGACCGAGATCCGTGGGGGCGCCCGTACAAGACTGTGAGTCAGAAACTCCGGCCTTGGGCGCCTCCCCTCACCAGAACTCTTGAGCCGGGCCTTCTGGACCGAGTGGTCAGCTCCCTGTTCCCCGCGAGGGAGGAGTGGGTTCCGCCGCGGATGGCAGCACCAAGCCAGGTGCCGGCAGACGAAGGGGCAATACCTCCCGTGTCCGAGGCCGAGTTGGGGGCCGCGATACTGGCACTTCGGTCCAGGAATCGCGCCCCGGGCCCGGACGGAGTCCCTGGGAAGGTTATTGCCACCGTCATGCCGGCACTAGAGGAGGAGACGCTGTCCCTCATGTCGGAGTGCCTGGCGTCGGGGAGGGTCCCCCGGCGATGGAAAGTCGGCAAGCTCGTGCTGATCAAAAAGCACGGGCGCCCAGCCGAATCGCCGTCGGCCTACCGCCCCATCGTGTTGCTCGACGAGACGTGCAAGCTTTTTGAGCGGGTGCTCGCTGCGCGTCTCGTCGGCCACCTGGAGGGGGTGGGGCCCAACCTAAGCGACGGCCAGTTCGGCTTCCGTCGCGGGAGGTCAACCCTCGATGCCATATCCCGACTGCGGGACGGCGTCGACGAAGCGGTCTCCAGGGGTGAGGTGCTGTTGGCGGTATCGCTGGACATAGCGAACGCCTTCAACACCCTCCCCTGGGAAACCATTGCTGAGGCGTTGAGGTACCACAACGTCCCGTGGTACCTCAGGCGCGTCCTTGCGGACTACTTCGTGGACCGGGTCATAGTTTACCCGGCCCAAGGCGGGGTGGTCCGCAGGGGCATGTCTTGTGGCGTTCCACAGGGGTCGGTCCTCGGGCCGCTCCTGTGGAACGTCGGGTATGATTGGGTCCTGCGCGGTGCTAATCTTCGGGGAGTCGGCGTACTTTGTTACGCTGACGATACCCTAGTCACCGCGCGGGCCCCGACATTTCGGGACGCCGCCGTCCTTGCGACCGCAGGCGTCGCCCACGTAGTGCGTCGCGTCGGGGCGCTCGGCCTTAAAGTCGCCCTCGAAAAGTCCGAGGCCCTCTTCTTCCACGGGCCTCGGCAGACGCCGCCTCGAGGTAGGTCAATTATGGTGGGTGGCACCCCCATCGCTGTCGGGACGAGCCTGAAATACCTCGGGCTCGTTCTCGACGGTCGGTGGCGGTTCGCGGAGCATTTCAGGCAGCTGGCACCGAAGCTGGTGGCATTTGCCGGAATGCTCTCGCGGTTGCTGCCCAACAGCGGAGGCCCAGGGTCTGCCTGCCGCCGCCTCTACGACGGAGTGGTGCGCTCCAAGGCGCTCTACGGAGCGCCCATATGGGCGGAGGCCCTCTGCCCGACGAGTATCGCGCTGCTGCGACGACCGCAGCGCGCCATCGCGCAGAGGGCTGCTCGGGCGTACCACACCGTCTCTTACGAGGCGGCATGTGTGATAGCGGGTAGTATCCCCTGGGATCTCGAGGCCTGCGTCCTCAAGAGGGTGTACGAGGAGGGCGCCCTGATGCGGCGTGCTCTCGGAGGTCGGCCGCCCCCGGAGGAGATCGATCGCTGGAGGCAATCAGCTCGCGATGATCTCTTCCGGGAGTGGGCCGAAAGACTGCGGGCGACCCGCGGTGGCTCGCTGCTTGTGGGGGCCGTTCGGCCCGTCCTGCGTCAGTGGGTGGAGCGGGGTCATGGGGCCCCGACATACCACCTCACCCAACTTCTCACGGGTCATGGCTGTTTCGCCAAGTACCTGTGGGAAGTGGTGGGGATCGAGTCGGAGCCCCGGTGCCGAAACTGCACCAGCGGCGACCCTGACACTGCCTATCACACGTTGGCTGCGTGTGAGGCGTGGGGCGGACAAAGGGTGGCCCTCATGAGCACCGTTGGTGGGGACCTTTCGCTGCCGGCCGTAGTCTCGGCCATGGCCGGCAGCGAAGAGTGTTGGGCCGCCGTCGCCTCGTTCGCTAACGAGGTGATGGCGGCCAAGAGAGAGGCTCTGCGGGAGCGGGAGCGAGCTGGTCTCACTCTCCCGCCCCGCAGACCCCCGGAGAGGGGGCGCCGGCGAACACATTTCGCCCGCGTCCCCGAATGAGAGTGGTGATACATCCACATGGGGAGGACATGCCCCACCATCTGGGCACATGGCCCGGAGGGTGGGGCCCCGACGGGGTTCCGCCGTGTGGGGCCGGCGTAGAATAGCCCCACCCCATCTCATCCCGTGGGTGTCGTAAAAGGCGACTAAGGGAAAGACGGAGCCGAAGAACAGGCTGCCGAGGCGGGTCGGCCCCTGCTAACCCAGGGGTTGACAAGCTCTTGGGCCGTCGAGTCAAGGAAAAGACTTTAAAACCCGACAGCAAAGTCGTTAAAAGCAGTGGCTGCCGTCGCCTCGTACAACGGGGTGGTGGCGGCCAGGGGAGAGGCTCTGCGGGAGCGGGAGCGAGCTGGTCTCATTCTCCCGCCCCGCAGACCCCCGGAGAGGGGGCGCCGGCGACCACATTTCGCCCGCGTCCCCGAATGAGAGTGGCCACGGGCGGTGGGTCGGGGGACCTGCCGCCCCGTACCAAAGTGGCGGAATGCGCCCCCCTGTGTTCCTGGGGTGCATTCATACGAGGAGGACAGGCCCCACCATCTGGGCACGTAGCCCGGAGGGTGAGGCCTCGACAGAGGCGAGCCCGACCATCAGGGCATCCCCAGCCGAGTCGCGGTGAGCACACTATCCCGTGGCTCGGATTGGGTGAAGGAGGAACACCGTGGTGGTTTAGTGGGTAGTCTGGCCTCTCTCCGAGGCCAGGAGTCCCACACGAAGTGAACCCCCTGCCCCCGCAGGGGGGGAGCGAAGTGCCTAAACGCATTCCACCACGTATAAAAAAAAAAAAAAACCTAACCTAACCTAACCTAACCTAACCTAACCTAACCTAACCTAACCTAACCTAACCTAACCTAACCTTTTTTTTTTTTTTTTTTTTTTTTTTTTTTTTTTTTTTTTTTTTTTTTTAACGTGTGGAAACCCCCTCGGGCCGTCACCCCGCCGGGGTTTGCGGCGGCGGGGCGGTGTGTCGGAATCGAACCGACTAAAACCACACGGTGTGCTACTCTGCGCCTGAGAGAGGGAGAGGTCCGGGAACTGCTGTATTACGACCTCCGGACCCCTCCCGGCGCCAGCCCGCACAGAAGCGGGCACCCTCCTCCAAAACCTCTCCGTTTAGGCGACGTACGGCACACGCGTCACGTCGCCTCCTCGCGGGCGGCCACTAGAGCGGATGGAAGGGCAAACCCGTCCCGACCATCCGCGGCCACACTCAGGGCGGCATGAGGCGCTGGTGAGCGCGCCTCCGCTGCCCGGTTCGCCGGCGGCGGATCGGGTCCGAGAGGAGGTCGTCCTCCCGGGCCTTCTCCGCCGCCTCCTTCTGCGAGATGACGTGTTCGCAGAAGGTGGCGACCGCGGTAAAATTGCTGTCGCTACCGGCCATGGAGCGGATGACGGCCGGTAGCGAGAGATCCCCTCCGATGACTGCAGTGAGGGCCCGGCGCTGCGACGCCCATGCGGGGCATGCCGCCAGCGTGTGCTGGGCCGAGTCCTCACTGCAGTCGCAGTGGTGGCAGGCGGGACTCAGTTCCCTCCGTGCGACCGAGTGCAGGTACTTCCCGAAGCATCCGTGTCCGGAAAGCACCTGCGTCAGTCGGAAGGAAAGAGTCCCGTGCTGCCGCCCTGCCCACTCGTGGATGACCGGCTGGAGAGCTTCCACGGCGGCGAAGCCAGCGCGTGGAGTCTCCAGCCGGAACGACCAGCGAGCCATCGTGGCTCGACGGGCGGCTTCACGCCACTCGCGTACCTCCTCGGGCGGGGGGCGAATGCCACACTCCGCCCGGAAAGAAGCCACCCGTCGATAAACTTCGGCGAGCACTTCCGCCTCCAAATCCCACGGGGGTGTCCCGGCCAACGCGCACGCCGCCTCGGTCGACACCGTGCGGTATCCGCGTATGGCTCTGACCGCCAATACCCTCTGAGGCCGCCAGAGGCGAGCCTTGTTGAGGGCGGTCAGAGCCGCCACCCACACCGGTGCGCCGTACAGCGCCATCGACCGGACCACCCCCGTGTACAGGAGTCGCGTTGCGACGCTGGCTCCGCCCAAGTTGGGCAATAATCGCCCAAGGGCGGAGGCAGCGTCGACCAGCTTCGGACCAAGCTGTCGGAAGTGCTCGTCGAAGAGCCACCTACCGTCCAGGATCAGACCCAGATATTTCATCTGGGCCCGAACCGGTACGAGGACCGAGTTGACCTCTATCGAGGCGCCGGGGGGTGGACCACGACGGGGCCCATGGAACAACAGGGCCTCCGTCTTGTCCAGGGCCACCCGCAAGCCCAGCGCCTCGATGCGCCCGACCACCTGAGAAACACCCCCGGTGGCCAGGCGCGCCGCCTCCTGGAAGTTTGCCCCCCGAGCTGTGACCAAAGTGTCATCGGCGTAACAAATTACGCCCAGCCCGGGGGGGAGACGTTCCCGCAAGACCCAGTCGTACCCCACGTTCCACAGGAGTGGTCCAAGGACAGACCCCTGTGGAACGCCGCACGACATGGGCCGCCGTCTCAAGACGCCCTCTCGGTCCTCGTACATGACGGTACGCTCCCTCAAATAGTCTGCCACCAGCCGCCTCAGGTACTCTGGCACCCCATGATACTGGAGTGCTTCCCCGATGCAGCTGAATGGCAGACTATTGAATGCGTTGGCGATGTCTAACGACACCGCCAACAGCACGCCGCCACAGCTCACCGCCTCTTCGGTCACGGCCCTAAGGCGCATCACGGCATCGACCGTCGAACGCCCCTCTCGGAACCCGAATTGAGCGTCCGACAGGTCGGGCCCCACCTCGCTGAGATGCTGGACGATGCGGGCAGAGAGTATCCTCTCAAAAAGTTTGCCCGCCTCGTCCAGCAACACGATGGGCCTATAGGCCGTGACCGAATCGGCAGGCCGTCCCGGCTTCCTCAAAAGGACCAGCTTCCCGCCTTTCCAGCACTCAGGGAAGCGACCGGACGCCAGGCTGGCGTCCAGCACTTCCCTGAGGCGGTCCGACATATGGTCGAGGGTTCGGGCCAGAACTCGGGCAGGTACCCCGTCCGGCCCGGGGGCGGTGTTCTTCGAACGGATTCTCAGAACCGCCGCCCCTACCTCCGATTCCCTCACGGGCGGAACCTCGCCCCCGTCATCCCTGGCCGGGTAGGCCATCGACGGGGGCGTGTGCTCCGCCCGCTGCGGGAATAGGCCCTCGACCACTTCCTGCAGGAAGCTGGGCTGGAGAGTCTCGGTAAGGGGGGGGCCCGGCGTGCGGAGCTTTTGACGCACCGCACGATAAGGGCGACCCCAGGGGTCACGATCGAGACTCTCCAGCATTTCCTCTCGTTTCACCTCTTTGGCGCGGCAAATGGCCAGCTTCAGAGTTTTCCGCGTCTCGCGGTACTCCTCGTGAAGCTGGTCCCCGCCACCGTCTCCACGGTGACGTCGCCTGCTGCGGGTGTAGGACCTCCGGGCACGAGTACACGCCGCACGGAGGTCCGCCAACTCCCGGGACCACCAGTAGACCTCCTTCCGAGGAGGCCGACGAGTCCGGATGCGGGGCATGGCCGTATCGCAAATCTGCGCAAGCGCATCGCGAAAACGGCCAGCCCCCACGTCCACGTCGACCTCCCCGGCCGGAGCCTGCGGAGACAGCCACGAATGAACGATGGCCGCCTCCTCCAGCAGGTCCCTGTCGAGCTTGGCGACTGCCCACCGCGGAAAGTGGGACATTTGCCGCGCCACGTGACCCCTACTGGGGCCCTGGGACCGGGAGAGCTCAAATCGGATGTACAAATGATCCGAGAGCGTCTCGACCTCTTCCAGGACACACCAGTTCCTTACCCGTGCGGCGACAGCGGGGGTAGCGAACGAGAGGTCCACTATCGACCCCCCCTGCTGTCGCACGCACGTGTTGGTGGAGCCTCTGTTCAGCAAACAGAGGCCCACCGAAGCCGCCCACTCCACTACGACTTCGCCCCTGGCGTCCGTCCCGGGAGACCCCCACGCAATGGACTTTGCGTTGAAGTCCCCCAGCACGAGGACGTGCCCAGACCCTAGTCGCCGTATCGAGGCCTCCAAGCTGTTCAGGAAGACCTCGAAGTCGCTCAGACTCCGATTAGGGGAGAAGTATACACCGTAAACGGTGATACCCCCCCAGTCGGCGGCAACATAACCCGTACCCCTGTCTCTTAGCGACAAGGGCGGGGAATGAGCCGCCGCGGAGCCGACGACTGCCACGGAGCCATCCCTGTCACCCATCCAATTTGGACGGGTAGGGACAAAGTATGGCTCCGCGACCACGGCAACACCTATGGACCACTGCGCCACGGTTTGCAGGAAGAGATCCTGCGCCGCGGCGCAGTGGTTCAGGTTCGTCTGGACCAGGAGGCTGGAGAATCGATCCATTACTGGATCGTCTCTACAGCCTCCTCCATGGGCGTCGGCGTAGACGCGTTAACTACGCCGGAGGCAGCCTGGGTCGACTGGCTGACCTCCGACGCTTGCCGAGAAGCAAGAGAGCCACGAGGGGGCTTGCAGCCTCCCTGCCCCATCTGGTGATTGGCGGGCTTATTGCCCGCCGCACAGATGGGGCAGTGAGGGGCGGCAGAACATTCCGCCGCCTTGTGCCCCGCTAGACCGCAGCGGAAACAAAGTCCGCTGCAGTCAAAGCAGCTGCTGCACTTGGTGCGCGTGTGACCCGCCGACAGGCATTTAAAACACCTCATCGGCCTCGGCGCCAGGACCGTAACCCTGGCACTAACGAAGCCGACGAGCAGCCTGCCGGCATCTCCAAGAGTTTTGGCTGCTGCCACAGGGCAGCTGAGCCACACCGCACCAAGGCCCCCTGGACCGGTACGGACAGTGCCGACCCTGATGCTTTCCGCACTGCAGTTCGTCCTCTCCTGAACCGCAGCGCGAACATCCTCGGCCGTCACGGAATCGTCCAGGCCCGAAATGCGCAATTCTGCGCACTTAGTAGGCCTGGCGATCCGTACACCATCCGTCTCCGAGAACATGCCTCTCAGCTTCTCGGCAAACGCGTCTGCCGACTTTGCGCCTTCAGCCCCGGGGAACTCGAGAATTCGAGCTCCCGTCTGGGCGAGGCGCAATTTGACACCCGTCGTCCCGAAAGAGGCGAGACTTGCCCGGGCCCTTTTGAAAAGGGCCGCGTAGGAAAGCCCGCCCTCAGCCGCCTCCGGCGACACGGTCACCACTACCGCCGCGGTTTTCGGCGGCTGCAGCTTCCGCGGCTTCTTAGCGGTGGCCTTTGCCACCGGCGGCGACTGCGGGCCAGAGGCCGCCTTCTGGGCAGCCTTCTTGGCCCGCTTTCGGGACTTTTTGGACCCGCCAACTACCTGCCAACCCTCATTGGAGGGGGCAGAAGTGGAGGGTCCAGGTGCCGTCGTTGGAGTGGGGAGCGGAGGGAACTCCGCTCCAGCATTCGCCACTGGTTTTGGCGCCGTCTTTTTTGGGCCCGCCTTAGGCGCCGCCTTTGGTGCAGCCGACTTTGCCGCCCTGGCCCCCTGACGTGCCTTTTGGGCAGCCGAAGGGGCAGGCACCGACGTCGCCGCCGCATAGGTAACGCGGCCACCCACCACGGGGAGCGGCGCCGGAGCCGGGAAGACCTTCGGCCTCGGGGGCGCGAGCGGTGGCCGAACGATAGGGGCCGGGGGCAGCCTAGCCTCCAGGCCGGCCAAGCGGCCGTCCACTAGATTCCCCACTGCGATGAGGATCTGCTGCATTAGAGCATCAGATTCCCCAGGGACAGTGGGGGTCGACTGCGACGCAGACGGCGCCAGCAGCGACGCAGGCGGAGCCGCCCGCGGCGCAGACGGCCCCGCCCGCGACGCAGACGGAGCCGGCCGCGAAACCTAACCTAACCTAACCTAACCTAACCTAACCTAACCTAACCTAACCGGACACATCAAAACATGCACACAAACACAGTACACGTACACATAAACAAACAAAATAGAAAGAATGATTCATAACACAGGTGGCAATAATTATATATATTTTTTGGCATATATGTATATTATTGATAGGAAGGACAACATTAAGGAAAGTATGAATCAGGAAAGCAAAACACGCACATAAAACATCAGACACGAACACAAAACAAAAACACATTGAGTCATAAGCGTTACGATCTCACAGGTTGGAGAACAATAGCTATGCGAGACGCCTCTGGAGGAAATGAAACTGAAAATGAACTGGAAAATGTTAAACGGAGTGAGGGAGAAACAAACAGAATGAGAGACAAACAAAAAACTACTGGAAAAATTGTATTAGTGGAAAATAAAAGAAATAACAAAAAGGAAAATATTCCGAGTTAAAAAACCATAGATAAAATTTTATTAAAAAGATAACTGGACAAATTAAAATCAGAAAAAGCCAAAAAGTTAAGTTTAAAAGTACATGCTAAACTCAAACAGAAAACAAAAAAGTATAAGTAAGAAAAAATAACCGTAATATCAGAAAACAAGTAGACAATTAGAAGTGAAAATGTAAGGAGCCAATAAATAAGGAACTGTATAAAAAACAATAAAGTATAAACCTTAGATAATAACACACTGTAAAAAATATGTACACAATAGAAATGAAAAATAGTCAAGTAGCGGGTACAATTCCCGCTAAGAAACTTAACGCTAAAATAGTGATAGTATGGGAAACTAGAATGACAAGGTCCTGTCTCTCCATGGACGGGGAAAAGCAGTGAGGTCAGCTAGACCTCATAAAAAAAAAAAAAAAAAAAAAAAAAAAAAAAACCTAACCTAACCTAACTCTGACCTAACCTAACTCTGACCTAACCTAACTCTGACCTAACCTAACTCTGACCTAACCTAACTCTGACCATACGAAAGTTTTTATTGAGTATAGCTACTAATACCACCGTTGTTGATTGCAATCATCTTATTAGAAGTTAGAATTTTTTTTACATTCATTTTGAAATTTTGGTAATGCTTAAAAATTTCGAAGGTTTTCATCGAATAACTTGAAAACGCTTATTTTGGAAACCATAAATCTTACAGATTTAGATAGAGCTTGTCTAGACCCGTCTAAAAACACCCTATTTGTATAGATCCTAAAAATAGGAACTCAAAAAACTTGATATTTAAATTAATTTTTTGGTAAATTTTCAACATTTTGGAGGTTTTTGTCGAATAACTCGTAAACCCTTAACTTGGTAATTACAATTTATACATATTTAGATAGGTCTCTTCAAGACCCATCTAGTGACACCTCATTTCTTCAGATCCGGCCAATAGAAATCCAAAAATTTTACCTAACCTAACTCTGACCTAACCTAACTCTGACCTAACCTAATTCTGACCTAACCTAACTCTGACCTAACCTAACTCTGACCTAACCTAACTCTGACCTAACCTAACTCTGACCTAACCTAACTCTGACCTAACCTAACTCTGACCTAACCTAACTCTGACCTAACCTAACTCTGACCTAACCTAACTCTGACCTAACCTAACTCTGACCTAACCTAACTCTGACCATACGCAAGTTTTTATTGAGTATAGCTACTAATACCACCGTTGTTGATTGCAATCATCTTATTAGAAGTTAGATTTTTTTTTACATTCATTTTGAAATTTTGGTAATGCTTAAAAATTTCGAAGGTTTTCATCGAATAACTTGAAAACGCTTATTTTGGAAACCATAAATCTTACAGATTTAGATAGAGCTTGTCTAGACCCGTCTAAAAACACCCTATTTGTATAGATCCTAAAAATAGGAACTCAAAAAACTTGATATTTAAATTAATTTTTTGGTAAATTTTCAACATTTTGGAGGTTTTTGTCGAATAACTCGTAAACCCTTAACTTGGTAATTACAATTTATACATATTTAGATAGGTCTCTTCAAGACCCATCTATTGACACCTCATTTCTTCAGATCCGGCCAATAGAAATCCAAAAATTTGCCCACCCACCCTCCCTTTCTTCACTGGTTATATAGAGCTTTGACCAGGGATCGCCAACCGGTGGCATAGACCAAAAAATTTTTATTCTCATTTATTTATTTTAATTTAATTCTAGTTTTCAAAATTTCTTATTGTTTTATATTATTTGAACGAGGCACTTTACACCTCAAAAAATTAATAGACCGGCTCAAATTAGAGCATTTATCTTATTTGATTTTATTGTTTTATTCACTTTTGAATTACTGATACTGTATAAGTCGCCTAATGTATATGCTCCAAAATCTATCAACGTCGATTTAAATTTGTAGTGGCAACCCCGAACTGTCAACGGCAAAATGGCGGGGTACTCTGTACTTATGCAAAAAGAAAAAGTAATGGCGGCGTTGTTTTATCTTGTTAAGATTCTGTGGATAAGGACGAGTTGCAGCAATATACCAGAAGATCAAGCTTTGGTGGTGAATCCAAGCTTTACGACTTCTCAACGTGTATCCAGTGGATGGAAATATCAACTGATTACTACGTCGGGCTGCAGAACCGAAGGAGAACGATAACAACAACGCTACAAAGTATCTGAACAAAGCAAAACAGGTGACGTGCATCATACAATAGTGATTGAAGCGGGCAAACTGTGAGTGTGTTTTTTTGTAATGTTACATGGAATAGTTGCTGCAAGTTTAACTTCAATTTATTATTGAACTTTAGAGTTAAAATCAATTGTGTAGTAATAGTTTCTTAGAACTTTGTAGTTAGCTGCATTAACTTATATTTAGTACTAGCTGACCCGGCGAACTTTGTTCCGCGTTAATGGCAATAAATAAGCAGATTGTGTTTTTTTTATTGGAAAAAATACAAAAAAATTAAATACCTAAATTAGTCATTCATTATTATTTCTGTATTTTAGGTTAGGTTCACTTAATAGGTAGGTTGCTCTTCACTTAAGTACCTTGTGATACACGACATTTTTTGTTTTATTATCAGGCGCAAAAACAAACAACGCAGATGGTCTTCCGACCCGTGAACATGCCACGTATAATTGACCATGGGAAAAACATGAATGTTCTAGATTTAAACCACAAACTTTTAAGGATTGGCCTTGTGATTTGTTGATGGTCATGGCAAATGCAAGACGTATCGGAAATTGAAGTCTTTTAAATTCAAACGGCATATCGGTTGGGATCATCGGGATCCTCGGAATAAGAACTTCCTCACCTTTGAATTTTCCGATCATTATCGTAGCGTAAATTACATTGTTCATCATATGTCTTGAACGTTTTAGAAATAAGTGGCGAATATGGAACAATCCAACTGTTGTCGACAACGAAATCCATTCTTTTCACTTTCGTTGTGACAGTTCGACCGTTGTCATCTGGTGATCGACGCCGATACAGCGGATAACCATCGTTGCCAGTGACAGTCTCCGCCGTTAATTTCCGTGGATATCGTTTAGAGCACTTTCCATCGACCATGCAAGGTGATTGGGGATTGATGGCACCACACGGTCCATGAATCATATTAGTAGTAACAACATCATGTAGGTCTGGATCGACTTCGTGATCAGGAATCTCAGCACATATGATATCATCTATTTGGTCAGGCTGAATTCTTTCCACTAACCAAATAAGAATGTGTGCGTGCGGCAGGCCTCGCTTTTGCCATTCGATTGAATACATCCAGCATCGAGTATCTCCAAAGACGCGTTGCTTAACAATAAAGTTCATCAGGGACCGAATTTTTTGCCTGAATATACGTGCTGTGATGTCGTGTCTATCACTTGATGTTTGTCCGGGAAGCAGCAATTGAGTAATTTCTATCCATTTTGGATTACAGGTAAAAGTAATAAAGAGATCTGTCCGACCGTAATGACGAACATATGTCATTGCATCTTGTGCATATTCATGCATATGACGTGGACTACCAATGTACGTCACCGGCAGAATAGTTAATCGACCAATATTAGCTGCATTTCCTTCAGTACTAACTGCATCACGTAAATGGATGTACTCCTCAGAACGCAGTTTGGCTTGGTTCAACCTAATGAATGTTAAACGTTCCGTTTCTATTTTTACATACATGTCAACGCAATACTGCTGAAACAATCGACGAAACCGAAGCAAATAGTTGTCAGCATTTTGACGAATCATCAAACGATATGCGTAATAATTCATTGAGCTAACTTTCTTTGTAGTTTCTTCACCTGAAATTAAAAATTTGATAATTAACCATTTCAAAGGCAAACAATACTGACATTAACTATTTTTTTAATAAGCATTATTTTAAATCAGTGTCTTTCACAAATAAATGAAATAAATTATGATACTGATACTCACCATTCAATGGATTTATCATTTTAATATTAAAATAATATCCATCTTCTCCTTGCCAAAACATCAGCGGGTATTGCAATGCGTCATATGATCGATGAGTTTCAGATATTTGTTGCAGTTGCCCAGAATCGTGACGTGTAAGCACAATATCGCGTTTTTCCAATTGTTCACCAACAATCAGGATGGCAACTTCGTCCAATGTTGGAGCATTAAATGTGCGTTCGTGTGTTCCAGATGGTCGTTTATCTGCTTTGATGACAACTTTATAGTCATCATTTGGCATGCGCTCTAAAGCACTCTTAAACAACCTGACCAACGCATGATGTTCATGAAGCAGACACTGCAAGTCTTGAAGAATTGCTCGCTTCATTCCTGCATTGATCCCTAGGCGTCGATCAAGTTGTTCTTCCATGTTGCCCATGAAATATATTTGTAAAAATTTATTCTGTGTATCTTCGAAAGGTAGTAATGATCCAATTCGATGGTGAATCTGTCCTTGAATGTACAAAATAAAAACCAGACCGTATTAACTGGGTTATAAACACTTTTTTCGGTGGGAGAGTAGAGTTCAGAATTAGAAAACATTTTTGGGTGGGAGAGTAGAGTTCAGAATTAGCAAATATAATACAAACCAATAGATAAAGTAAGTTATTCTTTAACTACATTCTATGTAAGTACAAAAATAAATACCTTAAATGTCGGATTAAATCCTCGTTCTTCGATAATATCTGCTCCAAATGATGTCATTTGGAAACAACCATTGTATTTTTGAGTGTTTGCAAGAAAGTGGCGTGATTCTTGTGTTTCGCCACAAAGCAATGAATACAATGGCTCATGTGGCGGAGTCAACAACGGCAATTTCACTTTACCATTAAGGCAGCATAATCCAGCCGTTTCTCCGGAAAACTTTAATGCACCACAATACTCACAAACAACGTCCATTTGCCCAATGTAAACGCTTTGATGCAAGCTGTAATCATTGCTGCAATCGTATCGAAACGCAGCTCGATTCAAATCAGCACTTGATAAATATCTTGTTCTGCGTCGCAAATTATCTATTTGTTGACCTCTGTTGTTCGCTCGACGATTCCGCATTGCCAACCGAGCTGTTTCACGGGCTGCTTCACTTTGCTCTCGTGATTGGGAAGCACGAAGTCGAGCCATACTATCGCGGCGCTGTTCACGTGCAATTTCTTGTTCTTCTTCAGTCCTTTCATTTGCAGTATTTCGTATTCTTCTTGCATTACGGCTTTGTCGGGAAATATTCGACCGTCTTGCTCGCGGCATTATTAATTAAACTTCACTTCACTTCAATTCACCTAAAAATTTATTTCAAAACTCAAATTTTCAACCATACCGAGTTTTATAGTTCACTTCACTGTTTATACGAATTGGCAATGGCACTATCATTACATTATAATTGTTAATTATTTATTTAATTGAAATAGTTTCAATATTGATTTCTTACAAATATCAAATTGTCATCTATACGTCATTACATAGCTGTCATTATACGTCAATTACATAGCTGTCATTTTGTTATTCCAAGTCTGATTCTTTTTTGTTTTATAGTGAATGACGTTTCATGTCAAGTCACACGGGAACGCTGTCGAACGGGATAAAAAGTATCCTATGTCCGTCTCCTGGTTCTAAGCTACCTCCCCACCAAGTTTCAGCCAAATCGGTTCAGCCGTTCTTGAGTTATAAGTGGTGTAACTAACACGACTTTCTTTTATATATATAGATTAATAATTTGTTAATACTTAGTTATTTAGCTCATAAGAAAAGTGGTTCAGTTCAAGTGGCACTTAAGTTTATAAAACTTGTAAAAAAATATATATTGGGTGTACTTAGTACATTTAAAAGTTGAAACTTGAAATTATCTTAGTAGAATTTGAAAATAATATCATTTGGTTATTCTATACTTCATAATGGAAGCAAAATTGTTGTTGCAAACTGATAATTTCAATAATATAAAGAAAGCGAGGGTAAATTTTAAAAAGTCACCAAAGGACAGACTCACTGGGGAATATGCTGAGGTAAGGTTAGAAGCTTTAGAAAATTTGTGGAAAGAATTTATATCTACACATAAGTTTTTAATTGAACAGTTCGGCATGCAACTGGACAGTCAAGATTACATTAAAAAGGATATGTATAGCTTAGCAGAAGATACATACCTTGATTATAAAACTGATTTAAGACATGTAATAAGGTCTCATGTAATCAAAGGTCAGTCAGATTCCTCAGTCATGATGAAAGATAAGTCCATTGAGGGTAAATCACAAATATCATTACCTAAAATTGTTATTCCTCAATTTTCAGGAAAATATACCGAATGGGTGACCTTTCGAGATCTGTTCATGTCATTAGTGCACACCAATGTGCAATTAGGGAATGTGCAAAAAATGCATTATCTGAAAAGTTACCTGTCAGGGGAGGCAGAACAATTGCTCCGACAAATACAGATTTCCGATTCCATTGTTGATGTCTCGTTATAACAATAAGCGTTTTATATCGCAACATATTATTAAACGACTACTAAGTCAGAAAAATATTTTGGTGGAGTCTGCTATGAACATAAAAGAGCTTCTAGATACTACAAATGACTGCTTGAGTGGTTTATCCAATATAGGTATTAGTATTGAAAATTGGGATGTATTAATAATTCATTTGCTAACTTTGAAGTTGGATATGGAATCGAGAAAGCAATGGGAGGTACAAATAGCTAATGATAACGGGTTGGATGAGTTACCAACATATAAACAATTTAAAGCGTTCCTTACTAATCGATTTAGAGCACTTGAATTTCTCGATTCTAAGCCAACAGATAAGGTCAGTCATAGTAGTAAGATTAAATTTAAATCTTTGCATGTATCAAAAATAGTTTGTCCGTTCTGCTCAGACGATTCACATAAGTTGAGTTTGTGCAAACAATTTGCACAAAATACCGTCACGAAACGGCGTGATTTCGTCATGGAAAAAAAATTATGTTTTAATTGTTTGGGTCATAACCATGGAGCGAAGGTCTGTCGTAATAATAATAAATGTAAAATATGTCATCGCCGTCACCACACATTATTGCATCCAAGAGATTCAAGTACACTTGAGACCACTAGTGGGAACACGAATAATGAGCAGGTGAAGAATTTAACGGCTCAGGGGTTGGACTCTCGTGGGTCAGAGGGACGTGTTGAACAAGAAAGTACCTCTTCTCCAGTAATTAGCTGTTTTGCGACAGAGAAAGGTTTCAAGCAGGTTTTGCTAGCAACAGCCCTAGTCAAAGCCGAGTCGAAAGACAAAAATCATCATATTTTAAGAGCACTCTTAGACCAAGGTTCACAGGCAAACTTTGTTACGGAGAGTACGGTTCAGGATTTAAAATTGAAGAAAATTGCTCTAAAAAGTAAAATATCAGGATTAGGGGGAGATAAGGATGTACTTTCAAAATATATAGTTAAATTAAATATAATATCCAAGGTTAATCCTAAGTGTGTATATTCTATAAAGGCTCACGTGCTGAAGTCTATCACTACTTTGCTTCCTACGAGGAAAGTAGAGGTTATAGATTGGCCAGAAATCAAACAAATAGCCCTTGCAGATCTCAAGTACCATCAGCCTAGTAAAATTGATTTGTTATTAGGAGCTGATGTTTACAGTCAAGTTATTCAGACTGGACTCATGCGTAGTCCGTCAGGTTCTTTGATTGCGCAGTCTACTGCTCTTGGTTGGATCTTATCAGGTGTAGTAGATTCATCGGTAAACCAACCCGAAGGTGTATTGGCGTTACATTGCCAAATACAAGAAGAACAGGACCTGTTGAAAAGATTCTGGGAATTAGAATCGGATCAGCCGATCCCGAATGAACAAAGATGGTCGACTGAGGGAAAACGTTGTGATGATATCTACATAAATACTACCACTAGAGATCAAGAAGGTAGATATGAAGTATGCTTACCATTTAGGGAAGAGCCAGATTTTACATTTAGTGACAGTAGGGCAATAGCTGAAATAAGGTTAAAAGCATTAGGAAATCGATTAAAAAGAGACGAAAATCTAAAACAACAATATAAGCAAGTAATAGAAGAGTACTTACAGCTTGGACATGCAATCCAAGTTCAGAAACCTGAGGTGAAACAGAAAAATGTCATATACTTACCGCATCATGCTGTAGTGAGAGCAGAAAAGGATACCACAAAAGTAAGAGTGGTGTTTGACGCCTCGGCTAAGGGTAAAGATGGGGTTTCATTAAATAGTTGTTTGTTAGTCGGCCCCACGATACAACCAGAACTGAGACATTAGTGACTCGCTGGAGATTATCATCAATCTGCTTGTCTGCTGATATAATAAAAATGTACCGCCAAATAAAGGTAAAAGATGCTGATTCCGAATATCAGAGGTTCCTGTGGAGAAATAACCCTGAAGACGATATTAATGATTACAAATTACTCAGAGTTACATTTGGCACCACATGTGCTCCTTTTTTGGCAGTTCGCACTCTGAAACAACTTGCTCTATACGAGGGAGCAAATTATCCCCTTGCATCAGAAAAATTATGTAGCGAATATTATATGGATGATTTAATGTCTGGGTGTGAAACTGTAAGTGAAGGAATAGAAATTTACTCACAAATAGAGTCTTTATTGAAAAAGGGGGGATTTCAGCTACAAAAGTGGACAAGTAACAATAACAATTTACTTGAAAGAATACGTCAAGAAGGTAATTGCGAAGAAATTAAAGAAGGAATTAATATAAAAACAGATAAAATAATGAAAATATTGGGACTTACCTGGGAGAGAAGTGAAGACAATTTCCGCTATTCTGTGAAGCTAAATGAACTGGAAGCGCCTGTAACAAAAAGGAAGGTTATTTCTGAAATATCCCGTTTGTATGACCCGTTGGGTTGGATAACCCCATGTATCATAATAGCAAAATCTATAATTCAAAAGATTTGGCTAGCTGGCGTTGCTTGGGATGAATGTCTTCCACAAGAAATATTAAATGACTGGTATGCTTACCGGGGTGGTCTAACTGAGTTAGCAAATATTATTGTACCAAGATGGCTTGCTACCAAATCGGACGACACTCGAAGAGAATTGCACGGCTTCTGCGACGCTTCCAAGATGGCGTATGCAGCCGTCATATACCTCCGTGTGAAATATTCTATACTCACCCGATTAATGCTAGAAATGGCAAAGGTTCTGAACATTGAGAAATCCAACTTAAAAGCCTGGACAGATTCTGAAATAGTACTTGCTAGGCTTAACGGTATGCCCAACAAATGGAAGGTCTTTGTCGCAAACCGTGTGGCAGAGATACTCACGTCTTTGGAGCCAGAACAGTGGTCGCATGTATCCACGAAACAGAATCCGGCTGATTGTGCTTCAAGAGGTGTGAAGCCAGCCGAGTTGAGTAACCAAAGCTTGTGATTCTTAGGACCAGAATTTCTTAAAAATGAAGAGATTGAATACAAGAAACCAAGAAACTTAACAACTGATTTGGATACGGTAAGAGTTCATTGCGTAATGGAGGAACCCGAAGCTTGGGAGAGGTTCTCCACCCTTACTAGACTCATTCGAGTTATGGCTTATTGTAGACGATGGCTAAAAATAATACAAGGAGAGCGAATATTTAAAGAATATTTATAATAAATAAAATAATAAATTGTTAAAATCAAATAGTTGGTTAAAAACACTAAACCCTTTTCTTGACTCTGAAGGTGTTTTGAGAGTCGGTGGTAGATTAGAAAATTCAGAACTAAACATAAATCAAAAACATCCAATTCTATTGCCGAGAGAGGCACATCTTACGGCTCTAATTGTGGCTGATGGTCATCGGCAAACGCTACACGGAGGTACGCAGTTAACTTTAAATTACATTTGTTACAAATTTTGGATAATTGGAGGCAAACAAATGGTAAAGAGCCATATACGCAAATGCATCGTTTGTGTAAAAAGCCGTGGGCTTACCTGTAGTCCACTGATGGGTCAGTTACCATCCGCTCGTGTTACACCTGCTCGTCCGTTTTTGCGAAGTGGTGTAGATTTCGCCGGACCAATACAAATACGGACTGCGAAGGGGCGTGGCAATAAATCTCATAAAGGTTATATCTGTTTGTTTGTTTGCCTATCAACCAGAGCTGTCCATGTGGAAGCGGTAAATGAACTTACCTCGGAGGCGTTCCTGCAAGCATTTAAACGATTCGTAGCGCGAAGAGGCCATTGTCAAGAAATTTGGAGTGACAATGGCACCAATTTTGTAGGTGCTGCAAAGGAAATTAAAAAACTCCTTCTCGAAGAAAAGGGAAATATTACACCTGAATTAGCGGAAGCTTTAGCCATCCATGATACATCCTGGCACTTCATTCCGCCTCACGCACCTCATTTCAGTGGACTGTGGGAGGCGGGAATAAAGGCTATAAAGTTTCATTTAAAACGCGTTATAGGGCTCTCCACTCTAACATACGAGGAACTAGCTACTATGCTCGCACAAGTAGAGGCATGTTTGAATTCCAGGCCCATATCAAAGTTGGAAGATATTTCTGATGGTACTAGCGGCAGCGTTCTCCACCCCGGACACTTTCTGGTGGGAGAGCCATTAGTCATTCCACCAGATATTAATTTCGAATCTTCGAACATTAGTTCGTTACGAAGATGACAGTGTACACAACGAATGCTGCAAAAATTTTGGCGCAAGTGGTCTCAAGATTATTTGAGACAGTTCTTTCGTAGGTATAAATGGACAGATCATACATTAACACCCAGGAAGGGAGATGTTGTGCTTATAAAAGAAGACGGTCTTCCTCCATGTCGTTGGCTATATGGTCTTGTACAGAATGAGCATCCGGGGCAGGACGGAATCACACGTGTGGTCACGGTTAAAACGAAAAATGCTTTTTTAAAAGGCCGGTTACTAAGATGTGCTTGCTACCAGTTTCAGAATAAATATTGTTAATCTCTCATAGCTTGTAAACATGACCATAGCATATAAGATAAAATTAGTTTTGATATGTTCTAAGAATTGTTTCAAAGATTAAATTGTTTGTTAATTTTGATAGTGATTAAGGCCAAAATCTTTTGCCCTTAATAGAGAGGAGGATGTATAAGTCGCCTAATGTATATGCTCCAAAATCTATCAACGTCGATTTAAATTTGTAGTGGCAACCCCGAACTGTCAACGGCAAATCGGCGGGGTACTCTGTACTTATGCAAAAAGAAAAAGTAATGGCGGCGTTAATTTATCTTGTTAAGATTCTGTACCAAAAAGTGTTCTCTGTTCTGTACAAAATTTATGCAAGGCAAAATTCAGTTAAAGTGTTATGTGTTATGTACCAGGAAATATATATCCGTGTGACAAAATTCGATGCCGCGTGTTAATTTACCCCACACCCCTAAGATAAACAATAAAGCGGACTAGTAGTCCTAACAGATACTATTACCCTTTCTTTCTGGGACAGCCTGTATAAGCAATATGCGATATTTATTTACATTGAATGAATTAAGTTTTTATGTGTTTATTTGTATTTATGTGTCTTAGGTATTTATGTGTGGATTTATTCTTAACCTTTCAATTTGTTAGAACGAGATTCGTTGTATTATAACAAGGCAGTCTTATAATAGCACAAGTATAAACCTTGGTGGTTTTTAGATGCTATTAGTATGTAAGAAATTGTGTATTTTTTTTGTAAATGATAAATATATTAAAAAAAATGTAAAATGAAATTTATAGAAACATAATATGTTATGAGTTGAATTGTGTTTAAATTATACAGTCCTCTATACTGTTACTCTTCGTCAAATCAATAGCTACATAATAGTTTAATTTTTGTTTTAAGTTTTGATACAGTAAAAGAAATAATATTTTTAAAGTGTGGCGACACGTCTATTCTGTACACACTGTTCACTTGTTTTTACATTTTAGTGCATTTTTTGTTTCAGGATGTTTTGTTTGAATATTGGTTTTGAGCATAAAAAGTTCACTCAAACTCATGGAACAACATAGGGGATCTAGCGGTCGAGGCGCGGTCATGCTAACATAGCTTCACCGGGATAATGGAGTTTTGAGTGTCGATGTTAAAGCGACCAGTATTCGTAATTATCTTTAATCAATATGTGGAGGCACTCCCAGAGTGTCAATAGAGTGCGAGGTCACACACACACACACACACACACACACACACACACACACACGTTGTTGTTGTCCGAAATGTGTCGCAGTGGGTGGTCAAAACAGCATTGCGCTACGATGTTATGAACGATTGTAAAGTAAACGTTGTTAGCTTATTAGGTCAGTGTCATATATGTGTGTTTTTTGCGTGTGTGGGGGCTGTGTGAGCTGTGTGGGCTGTTGGGCTGCGCAATCGATGATGGGGTCGTTGAATGTGGAGCGGCCACGTCAGACACTGGCACAGGCCAACTACTGGCCGTCCCACACAGCGCGCTGTCGTTGACACCACGTTTACTCACCGCCATTGTTATCGTGTACATTCACAAAGTAATGTAGTGTAGTGTGCTAATGTCCGACCGATTAATTAAATTAAACGGATCACAGTACGACAGCTTTCTGTATAATTACTTGATTAGGATCTATCCTTTGGAGTGTTAAGAGGTTCTTTACAACACTTAATGGTCACAAAACACTTTATTTGATTAGCAGCAAATGACTTATTTGATTACCGATAACGATGGGAACTAAATCAGTGTATAGAGTGCGATGTTGTTTGTTAAGTGGCACAATCGCTCGAGAGGCACCACGTGGAGGTCGCATGTCGAGCGCCTGTCGATTACAACGGTATTATATTCCGAACGATTCTCTGTTATCGAATTGATTTGGTATAGCCTAGCAGCCTCAGGCTATTGAGATCTAGGAAGAATCACGGCCATGGGAGAGATCGGAGAACCGACGCTACTGCAGGCATTGCGCGGCCACCGCGGCGAGGTGTCGTGCGTGGATGCTGCAGGCGCACTTCTCGTGTCCGGCGGTGGTGACCGTTCGCTGCGCCTGTGGCGCTGGGTGGTTTCAAGCGGCTGGGATGAGGTTACACGTGTCGATAGCGCACACCGCTACGGCGTCACTGCTGCACGGTTTGCTCCTGGTTCTGTGCTGTTGGCTTCCGCGGGAGTGGACGGAGTCGTTCGGGTGTGGTGTGGGCGTACGTTGACGCCGCGTCGTACATTAGCAGCGCCGGGTGCGGTGGCAGTGCGCGCTCTGTGCTGGGCGGGACACTCGCGAATTTTAGCGGGTCATGACGACGGTTCTCTCTGCGTGTGGAACGCATCCCGCGAAACACTTCTCGCGCGAATGCAGGCGCACGAGGGTGCGTTGTACGCGGTGGCGGCGCCAGTGCGCTGTACGCTTCTACTCACCGCTTGCACTGACGGTGTCCTCAAAGTCTTCGATCTCGCAGGTACGCTCGCTTTAGTCTCAAACGATTGTACAAGTTTGGTTTGATTCGTAAATGTTGTCCGTCGCCAGAGGTTTGCCGCAGCAGCGCCGCCGAGGGTCCAGCGCCGGCGCCGCTGACATGGGTGGACGGCGCGCACGACCTGGGCGCGCTGTGCGCAGACGCGGCCGAGGAGGGCGGCGCGGTGGCGACGGGCGGGCACGACGCGCTGGTGCGCGTGTGGCGCGCGGGCGCGGACGCGGGCGCTGGCGGGCTGGCGCCGGCGGGCGAGCTCGCGGGCCACGGCGCGGCCGTGACGGCGCTGCGCTGGGCTCGCGGCGGCGCGCTGCTCTCGTCGGCGTCGCTGGACCGCACGGCGCGCCTGTGGGCGGTGGGCGCCGAGCCGATGTGTTTACATGTGGTGCACGCACACGCTCGCTATCTCACATGTGTTACGTTCGCGCCCGATCTCACTTATATGGTCACCGGTTAGTTTTTGTTTTGTGATTTGTTTATTGAAGAATATTAAATGTTTATTTTACCATCTAAAGTCATCGTCGTTAACATGCAGCTACAAGCGTTTTATGAACAGTCTGCATAAAGAGATAAAACTTCACTGAAATGTCAATTTCAGTGAAGTTAACAAGATATCTGCACAAAGGTCACTACCCGATATCAGTACACCTGACTCTACTTGGTAATATATCTTATTTGCTTTCGGAGGTACGTTTTGCGTGGTCGATCCAATTTATCATTTGAATTAGGAGTAAATAATCTAGTGTTCTATTATAACTGTTGTCGGCTATTGTTATTCGTATGGCAACCTTGACTGACGGTTTATTGTGTGGAGAGCCCAGCAAGGCATAGAGAGTTCTCATTATGTTAATGTGTTACCCTACGTGGTTATCACTTAGCCACGGGCTCCTCTTTACATACATTTTTTTATGGGATAAGGGACAAACGAGCAGACGAATCGCCTCACCAGAAGCGTCAGAAGTGCTTTGCCGGTCCTTTAAAAAGGAGTACGTTCTTTTCTCAAAAGTTTGAAGGTCATATTGGTCCGGAAGTACTGCAGGCGACAGTCCATTCCATGTAACTAATCAATTGTTTTCCATAAACTTTTCTTTTATAAGTATATAAGTATTCATATCAGTTGTCTAGCACCCATAATACAAGCTCTGCTTAGTTTGGCTCTAGATGGCGTTGTGTGTTAGATGTCCCAAATATTTATTATTATTATTATTAATTATTCTGAGGATCACTTTCTTCTTTTTGAGGATCACTGTTTTTATAATCTACTAGCTTTTGCCCGCGGCTTTGCACGCGTGGAACTTGATTATATGTATTTAATTAAAGCTGTGTAAAAGTATGTATGAATAATTTATTCATGTTGTTAAACGTCTTTATTTATTTTTTATCAATGCCCATTTAAAAAGACTTTCATACAAACATTCGACCCATATTTTAACTCGTTTAGGAACAGAATTCAGATAAATGCTGATATAAGTATTCATCAATTTGTAATCAGAAACATAAAGACGAAATTTTTTATGCTGCTAAACTAAAAAATGACAGACTTCCAAACTAATCTATATATGAAATGTCACTGCCTATTTCTCCCTTTAGGGGTAGAACATCCAGAAACGCTTAAATACATATCTTATCGTTTTTAATTAATAGCCCAAAGATAATATTTCATGTTTCTATTTTGTAAAATAACGGATTCCCATGCAACCTTTCAAGCCCTATTTCACCCAATCAGGGGTAGAATATCCAGAAACGCTTAAATACGTATCTCATCATTATCAGCCTATCGCTGTGGACGTCCAACACTACGTTTGCCGAGACGCGGTCTCCACTCAAGAACCCGTTTACTACAACGGTTATCAGTTCGGCGACTGATATGGCCAGCCCACTGCCACCTCAGCTTGCTTATCCTGTGGGCTATGTCGATGACCTTGGTTCTCTGCCGGATCACCTCATTCCTGATACGGTACCTTAGAGAAACTTCGATCATAGCCCTCTCCATAGTACGCTAAGCGACTTTAAACTTGTGAAACAGCCGTATCGTAAGTTTCCATGTTTCGGCACTGTGGAATCAACGATGAAAAGACCCGACAAATTTTCCAAACATTGCCCAACCTGACTGAATTCTCCTGTTCACCTCATCCTCAAAGTTGTTTCTACCTAACTGCAGGCCAGTTTCGGTAAACATACATATCTACTCATTTTTAGAATTCCGTATTTGAAAGAAAAAAAACAGCACCTTTATAGGATCACTTTGTTGTCCAGTTGTCGGTTAAGACATTTTCTTTTAGGAGCGCGTGGAGAAATGAAGCAGAAATTAATATCAAATACTCAGGTCTAGTGTCCCTTGGAGCTGTGAAAAAATCAAACTTCTAAACCAACGCAATTAAAAGATACAGCCGTTTATGCTGCACATTTTCAACATTCGCAAAGGAATCAAAACCAGAGGGTACTCCCGTGAACTCAGAATCTTGAAATTTGGACAAAGGCAAAATTGCTATAAGTATAGGTACATTATAAGTAACATAATATGATATACCTACAGGTTTTTACAGAACCCTCGGTGCGCGAGTCCGACTCGCACTTGGCCGACTTTTTTTAATCAGTAACCTAGTAACCAGTAAAATTTTCATGTTTTCAACTTAAAAATGACGAACTCGCGTACAAACTTTAAACCCCTATTTCACCCTCTTGGAGGAGAGAATATCCAGAAATGCTTAAATAGGTATACACTCATTTTTAATCAGTAGCACAAAAATAAAGACTCATGCTTCTAACTTAAAAAATGTCGAATTTCCATAGAAACTTTCCACCCCTATTTCACCCCCTTAGGGGTAGAATATTCAGGAACGCTGAAGTATGTGTTTACTCATTTTTGATCAATAGCCCAAAAATAAAGTTTCATGCTTCTAACTTAAAAAATGACGAACTTCCATACAAACTTTCAACCCCTATTTCACCCCTTAGGGGTAGAATATCTAGAAACGCTTAAATATGTATCTACTCATTTTTAGTCAGTAGCTCAAAAAACAAAGTTTCAAGTTTCGAACTTCAAAAATGACGGACTTCCAGACTAACCTATATGCGAAATGTCAACCCCTATTTCACCCCTTAGGGGTAGAATATTCAGAAACGCTGAAATACGTGTTTACTCATTTTTAATCAGCAGCCCAAAAGTAAAGTTTCAGGTTTCTAACTTAAAAAATGACGGATTTCCATACAAACTTTCAACCCCTATTTCACCCTCTAAGGGGTAGAAATTCCAAAATTACTTTCTTAGTGGGTGTCTACTCAATAAAACAATTCCACTCACCAAGTTTCATAGCCCTAACTATCATAGTTTATGCTCGGCGATGATAAATCAGTCAGTCAGTCAGGACTTTTTATTTTATAAGTATAGATAATCATAATTAAAAAAAGATTATTTTTTATAAATGGTATTGTATTTAACGTATATTGTGTATATTGCTTGTATAGCATGTATGTGTAACAGTTTATTTAATACATAAACTTACACAGGATCAAATGACAAGTCGATCAGAATGTGGTCGCTCGGCTCTTTGACACTCGAAGATGAGCTGGAACCTTCGTGTGCAGTACTCGAGCATTTCGCTTTAGGAGATCTCGAGGTGAGTTCCCAGCAGTGAACTTATCAAAGCGTCGGTAAAGTTGTGTTTGTCTCCGGTGGTTGTGTTCCAGGGCATCGAGCCACTGGAGGAGTCATTGGAGGAGGAGCATGTGGCGGCGAGCGAGGACGAGGCGCTGGTGAAGGGCACGAGGCGACTGTGGAGCGGGTCACGCGCGCACGCCACGCCTATCAACTGCATCAGCACACACGACGACATGGTCGCAACTGCATCCAGGTATCAACAAGTAATGCTGTGCTTACAATAATTTATAAACAACTAGTTAAACCCCATGGTGTTACTCGCGGTTATTGTCGTATCGCGGGTAACACCGCGGGTCGAAGCAAGTCTATAAAGTAGCCTAAGTTACTTCTTATATCATCAGTGAAAGTCCCCTTAAAATCGGGCCAGCCGTTTCAGAGATTAGCTTGAAGAAACAATCAGACAGACAGACGGACAGACAGATAAAAATTGTAAGAAATGTTATTTTACTGCATGTACCGCGTGTCATACATGTGCATTTAGTAAACAGCGGTTATTTTAATATTACAAACAGACACTCCAATTTTATTTATTTGTATAGACTATCTGTGTCCCGCGGTGTTACCCGCGGCTATTGATGTACCGAGGGTAACGACACTCCAATTTTATTTATTTGTATACATATTTACATGATATTAGAGCCACGCTGATTTCAGAACGAGTGGGCTGGCTCGATCACCGTAAACTGACAGCGTTCGTGCGGTCCGGAAATCCGATGATGCATTGTTGCATTGAATATGGTGACCACCACTTGTGGCTTCTGCTTATGCTTACCATCAGGCAGTGTAGAGTCATTTACATTAAGAAATAAAATACCTACAAGGTACTGTACATGTAAAGTATTCGTCAACATACTTCAGGGCCCCTATAAAATACTAGCTATTGCCCGCGGCATTGCTCGCGTGAAAGTTGATTATATCTATTTAATTAAAACTGTGTAAAAGTGTATGAATAATTTTAAACGTATTTGTTTATTTTTGATCAACAGCCCATTTGACTGCCTCGTTGGTCTCGCGGTTGGCATGTGCGACTGCTGATCGTGAGGTCTCGGGTTCGATTCCCGGGTCGGACCAAATGTTTGTATGGTCTACAAATATTTGTTTCGGAGTTTGGGTGTTTTCTATGTATAATATGTATGTATTTACAAAAAAAAAAGTATGTATGTATTTGTATCAGTTGTCTAGGACCCATAACACAAGCTCTGCTTAGCTTGGGACTAGATGGCTCTGTGTGATAGATGTCCGAAAATATTTATTTATTTATTTAAAACAACTTTCATACAAACATTCGACCCATATTTTAACCACTTTAGGAGCAGAATGTCCATAAATGCTGATGTAAGTATTCATCTATTTGTAATCAAAAACCTAAACATGAAAGTTTTTAGGCTTCTAAATTAAAAAAATGACGACTTCCAAACTAACCTATATACGAAATGTTAACGCCTATTTTACCTCCTTAGGGGTAGAATATCCAGAAACGCTTAAATACGTATCTCATCATCATCAGCCTATCGCAGTCCACTGCAGGACATATGCATCTCCAATTGCACCCCACTTAGTTCGACCCTCGGCTTCTCGCGTCTAGCTCCTGCCAGGTGTCTTTGGGCAGATAATTATTCCACTTGGATGTGGACGTCTTACACTACGTTTTCCGAGACGAGATCTCCACTCAAGAACCCGTTTACCCCTATGGTTATCAGTTCTGCGGCTGATATGGCCAGCCCACTGCCACTTCAGCTTGCTTATCCTGTGGGCTATATTAATGAGCTAGGTTCTCTGCCGGATCTTCTTATTCCTGATGCGATCCCTTAAAGAAACGTCGAGCATAGCACTTTCCATAGTACGCTGAGCGACTTTGAACTTGTGAGACAGCCGTGTCGTAAGTTTCCACTTTACAGCACTGTATAACTTGACGGATAGAACGCATTGATTGAAGACTTTCGTCTTTAGGCACTGTGGGATCGATGATAAAAAGAACCGACGAAATTTCCCAAATGCTCTTTGAATTCTCATGTTCACCTCGTCCTTTAAGTTGTTTCTACCGAACTGCAAAGTCTGCCCGAGGTACACATTTTATGTACAACTCTGAGAACGGCACCGTGTACTACGAACGGTTCCGGTAGAACATATACATTAAACATACGTATATACTCATTTTTAGAATTCCGTAACTTCAGAAGGAAAAAACGGAATCCTTATTATCATCCTTATTATCATTTTGTTGTCCGTCTGTGGGGCAAGACCCTTTTTTTTCTAACTTAAAAAATGGTGTACTTCCATACAAACTTTCATCCCCCATTTTACCCCCTTAGAGGTAGAATATCTAGAAACACTTAAAAATGGTATCTACTCATTTTTAATAGGTAAGTAGCCCAAAAACAAAGTTTCATGTTTCTAACTTATAAACATTCACAATTATCGAACTTCAGTACAAACTTTCAACCCCTATTACACCTCCTTAGGGGCAGCAATTCCAAAATTCCTTTAGAATCAGCCAGTCAGTCAGGACTTGTTATTTATTTATTTAGATAGAGTCCTTATTTTTGAGATTTACCTTATAACTAATGTATATTTGCAGTGTCGATAGATGCTTTTTTGCTGAATAAGCGGCCCTATGTTCTTTTAACGTAAACTTAGAGGTTTGGTGTTTTCACAGGTTCAGGGGACCGTAGACCGCGCATATAGTCCGAACGGTTGACGCGTACAGACTTGTCACTTAGCAGCCCTTTAAGTATTATTGTTTGTTTACGATGTCTTTGTGCGTGGCGCTGCTTGCAGTGACGGATGGGTGCGGTTGTATCGCTGGTGCGAAAAGATAAGTGAGCTGGTCGAATTTCACTCCTTGGACGGTCACCAGTACCCGGCGATGGCGGTGGACTTCGGCGCCAGCGGAGCGCTGCTGTTAAGCGCCGGCCTCGACGGCCGCGCCTGCCTGTGGGACGTTCAGGTTCTCACCTAATATTACATTTTTACAAAGGCCATATAATAATATATTTAATTTATAGTCGGTTTGGGATACGTAATGCACGTGTTCTGTACACAGTCAGGCGTGCAGCTGCGCGTGCTGAGCGTGGGCGCGGAGCAGGCGGCGAGCGGCGCGGCGGGGGGCGGCGGGGTGCGCGGGGCGCGGGTCTCCCCGCAGCGCCCGCCGCGCCTGCTGCTCGCCACCGACGACGGCGTCGCGCCGCTCTGGAGCCTCGGCAGCGCCGACCCGCGGCCCTCTTAGTAACTATCACTACACTACAAACATTTCGTTACAAACAAAATAATATACATTTATTCTTTGTCTTATTATTATCTTTCGAATTCGACAACGAGCAGCCTTAGTCGCTATCAAAATTCCATGATAGGAATGCATCCTAAGCCCATCTCCAGCTCCCTTCACTTGAGAGATCCCTGCGTAACATCTGCGTTACAGCATATCTTCATGAGTTGAATCGATTTTTAAACGAAAATTTTCAAAAAAGGATTGAAAAACGATTGCATTTTTTTGTATTTACTACTTCATACTCAAGACTTCTTACTTTTTTATATTCGTCAGCTGGTGCTTATAGTCGGTAGTAGTGCTGGTAGTTATAAGTTACTCATAACAATGGGCTTGAGCTCAACTGTCCCTTTCTATTTTGGTCATATTCTGCTGAGATTATTTTTTTTTTTATGTTTTAATATTTTATTTATTCTTCTTCGGAGACATACAATGGAACTCGTTAGTGAATGAAATTTGTTATGATTGTTGCTTAAATATGTATTGTTAACACATTCACACAATATAGCATCACGCTTGTACTCTCGGAAGGGGTATGCAGATGTGTTCAGTCTAATCTGTTATGATAATGATTTAGCGATCATTAAATGAGTATTGAAAGTGTGTTATAAACATAAAAATAAAAACTTAAAAAAAAATAGGTTTAGTAATTAGTGTAGTTTTTCCATTATACCTATGTTGTATGTTTTCACTTATATAGAATTATATAAGTAGCTAGGCATGTTTATCAGCAATCTGGTCAACAAAAGGCAGGCTCTGACTAGTTCGGCTGACCAGCGAACTGTTGGCGCTGATGAGTGGGTGTGTGTGTGGTCAGCGTGTACGCAGGTCACTCGGAGGCGGTGACGTGCTGCGCGTGGGCGCGCGACGGGCGCGTGGCGGCGACGGGCGCGGCCAGCGGCGAGCTGCGCGTGCTCGCGCACCCGCCGCGCGCCCCCGCCGCCTCCGCCTCCACCGCGCTACACCACGAGCCGCGCGCGCACGACTTAGGTGAACATAATTATAGTACATATTATATTGATATAACGTCGACCATTCCCACCATCCGGTACAGGGCTCAAATGAACAAAATTCATCAAACTCAACAACCAATCAAACTCATGTTAAAAAAAAAGTAAATAAAACGTTTTAATAATATTAATGTAGTACTTTTCTCTAATTCCATGTTTTTAAGAGCCATGAGTCGATAAACTCAAACACCTTATTAGGCCTTAGACCAGCTGATTTTGTTTGTTGTCAGGAGTGCAAAGCTGCGACTTTGCGCCGTCTTCTGTTGGCTTTGAGCTTCCGGACGATACCCACCTGCTGGCGACGGCAGGCTCCGACTCCTTCATAAAACTATGGCTCGTCGAAACACACCAAGTATGTATCTACTAATTCGATTTTGACGCCCATAAAGCAATACAGAGCTAGCCTTCAGGTGACCAATGCAAAACAACTAGTAACCTTTGCTAATGTCATAACACGAAACCGGTCAGGTCAATTTAAGGAGCGAGTTGGAGTTTTCCACTTAGATAAGAGGTTAACTTGGAAAACACACATTTAGTAAAAACGTGATAAATTATTTAACCTTAGATACAGGAACTTACACTGGCGATGGGTCGTAACTCTGTGCTATCAGTTGATAACCAACTCCTCCTATACAACTCCCTATTTAAGCCCGTTTGGCTATTCGGCATTCAGTTGTGGGGTGTGGCCAACATAGCTAATATAACATGCCTCCGAAGAGCACAAAATGGTATATTGAGAGCAATAGTTAACGCTTCCTGGTTCACTTGTAAGGAGATAATTTCTACCGTACTTAAGGAAATCAAGATTAATAAAAAACGGTACGCTGAACGTCTAGGCACGCAGCCAAATCCTTTGGCCACTGAATTATTAGCTGCATTCAAACATCAAAAGGCTTGTCTTGTCCTTTATTCTTTTCTATCTATCAGTAATGTTCTCCAAGTGACCCAGCAATAAATACTCTTTTAATAAATCCGAATATTGTTCTTTGAGTTTTACATCTCTAGCCAACTTCCTTTCTAATCGTAACAATCTTTTCACTGCAATATTTTTAGAACTACCATATTTTCAAGATGGATCCTCCGAACTAAAAGGTAACTTGACAACATAACGACCATCGGCATCTTTTTTCGTTGTGTTTATATAAAAAGCCAGTTCTTCGAGAGTGAAAGGCCCTTTAGTCTCAATAGGTTCAGAATCTAATTCCCATTATCGATTTGCAATTCGTTTTCTTCAATTTGCGTATGCATCGCGATAACGGTGTTATGGGATTAGATAGAACTTTCTGCTTTATTGACTTGACCCGACACAATCTATCCTAAATGTGTCTTGTACAATTGTAGAACCTGTGGTACTCTCGATTAATCTTTGTTTTAAAATATAGCAGTATGTTTCTCCCATACAAACCTACCATTGTCCTTTCTTATTGTTGTATCTATTTTCTAACGTTTTCGAACATTTTTTATAGTAACTGCCTGTTATAGGAACGTGCCTTATTAGTTGCTCTGCTTCACTTGACAATTGGGTCTTTAAGTAGTGCCGACACTGTACGTCATCTAATGTTCTATTATTGCGTACTAAAGATAAAAATAAATCCCGAAACGATTACCATTCGGTGTATTTACCTACTAAGTCTTGGCAATATAATTTTTGGCAATTTTACCATATTGTCGTGTCATGTGTTGAGACATTGCAAGCTTCTTTATTTGTACTACTTAATTTCAATTGAGACAACGCTTTTTTTAATTCTACCCTGTAAGTTAAATAGAGTTTACAAACTTTTTTATGAACGTCCTATTGAAAATAACGAAACAATTCTTGCTCTTCGTACTCGTTGACTAAATCCTCATATTTGGAAGAAAAATTCATGGACTGATTCTCCAAAATCTCTAATCGCGTATCACATAATTTCAATTTTTTCGTTCCTTTGAAAACTTTTTAAAATTGATAAAGCGTTTCTCAATCTGTACTTTAAGTTCCATTAAGTTTCTAAGTTCCTTCTTCATCCTGTATTTTATCGTCGTACGTTACAAGCTTTTTGAATGTAATTTTTCTAAGTGTCGACTGCAGTATTTCTTAGTTTCAAACCGGGAGTGATTTTTCTAAGTGTTTTTTGGTGCTCTCATCGATCTGGAATCGGGCATAGGTTCCACGTCTCGTGGTTTTAAACGAAACTATTCCTTAGTCCTTAAGAGCAACCAAACACCTAAAGTTTCGTTTAACTAGCACCAATAAAACTTGAAATTGTACTCACAGTTTACAGTCCACTTTGCACTTCACTACTCACGCATATGTATGCGTGAAATGAAATGAGATGAAATGAAATCATTTATTTTACGTACACACTTTTGCAAGTTAAAGTTTTTTTTGAGCAGATGAGCTCGGCCTTTCCTAACTGGATTAGCCCTGAGAAGAAAGGACGAAACAAAGTCAGGGGTCACCGTTTCTTTTAAAATCCAGACAATATTTTACAATTAATGCAAAAGACACTATTCCAATTAAAAAAAGCAATAATTATAATTTGAGTCACAATTATAATAATCAGTGAAGATAATAATTAAAAAAAATGACAATTATAACAATATATTAAGATGAATTTATTTCAAACTATAAATTATCGTCACATCAAAATAAATTTAAAGATTCAAAATAAACAGCATGTGCAGAATGGGCAGCTCAATCCCAGGCGGTTTTATCATCAAGATATTCTGCTATGGTATAATACCCCTTTGCGGATAACTTCGATTTAATGGTATTCTTAAATTTCCTTAATGGCAAATTCCTAACAGTAATAGGGATATCTGCCTCGTTGGTCTCGCGGTTGGCGTGTGCGATTGCTGATCATGAGGTCTCGGGTTCGATTCCCGGGTCGGACCAAATGGTTGTATGATCTACAAATATTTGTTTGGGAGTTTGGGTGTTTTCTATGTATAATATGTATGTATTTACAAAAAAAAAGTATAATATGTATTTATATCAGTTGTCTAGTACCCATAACACAAGCTCTGCTTAGCTTGGGACTAGATGGCGTTGTGTGTTAGATGTCTGAAATATTTATTTATTTTATTTTATTACTAGGGTGCTTATTGTAAAAGCGTATACATTGTCCCATGAACGAGTTGCCTACTCTGTGGAGACGAGTGACGTGAACACCAATATTATGTTTATTTCTAGTATTTACCGAATTAACATCACTGATTTTAAGAAACTTTGATATAATTTTTTGAACATAAATTAAATATTCATATATACATTGTCAAGATACAGTAAGACAAATCTCTTCAAATTTGGAACGGAGAGAAACTCGACGGCCTAATTTATAAATGGCTCGTACAGCGCGTTTTTGTAGAACAAATATGGCATTAATATCTGCAGAGTTACCCCAGAGTAGGATACCGTAATGCTATGAAAGCCATTATGCTATGAAAGTTACTGAAGTAAACTATTCTAGCTGTATCAATATCAGTTAAATGTCGAATCCTTTTCACAGCAAAAGCCGCTGAGCTTAGTCTACCGGATAGTTTTTCTATTTGGGGACCCCGTTGTAACTTAGCGTCAATAGTAATACCTAAAAATACAGTAGACTCCACAGGATCCAACTCTAGTCCATTCAATCGAACATTGGTTTTAACATGCCTAACGTTTGGTGTAGATAATGTAATGATTTTAGTTTTCTTCTCATTAGTAGAAGGTTATTTGTATTAAACCAATGTACCACTTTTTAGAGTGCACTGTTGACTTCATTAAAACTGTCAAGTAGGCGCCTAACTTTGAAAATTAAAGATGTGCCATCCGCAAATAATACAATCTCATGATTGTCACTTACATAATAAGCTAGATCATTTATATATATTAGAACAGAAATGGCCCTAGAATAGAACCCTGTGGGACGCCCATTGTTACCGGTGATCCCGAAGATGTTTTGCCATTAATATCAACCTTTTGAACTCTTTGATTCAAATACGACGTTAAAATATTTAGAGCATTATTCTTTATTCCGTAGTTTTGTAACTTCCTGACGAGTGTAGGATGATGGACACAATCGAAGGCCTTAGACAAGTCACAGAGTATACCAAACGTATCCTGTGAATCCTCCCAGGCGCTATATATGTGTTTAAGCAATTCCACGCCCGTGTCCGTAGTTGAACGACCTTTTGTAAAACCAAATTGCATTTGATGAAGCAAGTTGTGCCTAATAAAATGTTCTAACATTTGGTTTAAAAGCAATTTTTCTAAAATTTTATGGTCGGAAATTTGATGGATTTGAACTGCTACCAGGTTTGAACAATGCAATCACTTTACTTTTGTTTCGTCAGATCAGGCAACACACCACATGCAATACAAGAATTGAAAACAGAGTAAATATGGGCATATAATATCAATCATTGCACATATCGTATGTACTGAATGTCCCCATAAATCAGTTGTTTTCTTTACATTTATACTTTTAAAAGCCTTTATAACATCATGTACACTAACAACTGAAAATTCAAAACCTCTATCACACCGGTTTACACTATTTTCTAATAAAAAACAAGCAGAGGCAGAGGATGAAGAGAGAGTCTTTGTTGTTCCAATACAAATGTTGTTAAAAAAATGTTCAAACTCAGTCGCAACCTCACGCAACATTCGCTCTTATATCTACATTATTAATTTTTAAATGGAAGTTACAATTTCGTACAATAGACCTTTCGGTTTCAGCGTTTATATTATTTATTTTATCCGTTTATTATATCCCATGTGGTTTTTATTTTATTTCCAGAAGAGTTTATTTTATTTTTTAAATATAAAAATTTGGCAACATAATATTAGTATTAAACATCTTTTAATAATTTTTGACATACTCTATAAAATCTAAGTTATGATCATAAGTATTTTTTATAATACAACACAACAATACAACTCATATAGCCGTTGTCGACTTTTATAGATACCTACAGTGGCCCAGTCACTGAATACTACGCGATCACTAATCGTCAGTGTTTTTGATGTAAAAATTAATTGAAATTCATTATTAAGCATAAGCAAGCAAAAAAAAAAAAGAAAAAAAAAAAAGTTATATTCGACTTTACGAGAATATTTATATTAAAGTCACCACAGACAACCACCGTCTTATTACATTGTGTAACCCTAAATAATGCATCTTCAAGGTATTTTTCAAATATATCATACAAACTACATGGGGGCCTGTATACACTCAGCGTGTATAAGCGCAATGTCCTCAATGGTCTTCAACAGCATTCCATATGTATATGTTTCTGGCAATTTGGTAAGTCCGGGCATAAGTAATAATGGCCGGTCTGCATTCGTGAACCCGACTCAATTGGGCAATGTGACTAAAACTGCATGATTAATCAATTTGCCCGGCCATTATGAAAAATGCTTACGTTAGGCCTTTTCTTTTTTAAACAGAAAAGAAACTATAGCGAACCTTATTGGTACATTTATAATAACGGCGATGAGTAATGATGTGAGCAGTATTTATTACGTAGTGGGTCTAGCCCCTTGGTACACTACTATTACATGGTGACGCCTGGTAACTGTACCACAATTACATCTAATTTAATACAACTAAAACGATTCGTTACAATGCATTTAATCACGTCTTATTCTCGATGAGATAAGCCGTGTCTTTATCCGACGTGCTCGGTAATCTGCTGACCTAGGTATATATGGATACATTCTATTGATTTAATAATATATGACCTAGGAATAGAAACCTTTTTTTATGTTTTTTTTATCCGTGGGTACCCCTCACCCCACCGGGGTTTGTGGCGGGGCGATGTGACAGAATCCAACCGAATAAAACCACACGGTGTGCCACTCTGCGCCCGAGACGGGAAGGATCCGGGAACTGCTGTTATTAACACATCCGGACCCCTCCCAGCGCTTGCCCGCACTGAAGTGGGCACCGTCTGCTGTTCAACAACGTCATTAACATTAATAATTATTAATGTTAATCACGTTGCCCGTAACATATATATTAAATATCACTCCGTCTTCAGTCTTCTTACCACTAGCGCTTCTTGTGTTA
Organism: Spilosoma lubricipeda; assembly: GCA_905220595.1. Classification (NCBI taxonomy): domain Eukaryota; kingdom Metazoa; phylum Arthropoda; class Insecta; order Lepidoptera; family Erebidae; genus Spilosoma; species Spilosoma lubricipeda. Next base: position 73,335 of record HG992291.1, read on the forward strand.
TGTGAATACACTTGCTGTGTTCAACTTTTAAAAATGCCCTTCGGCTCTAAGGACTTTGTACAATATCGGCACAAGATGCCCCAAAGCTCGCGATACCCGTTCAAATGAAACTTCGGTACCTCAGAGCGAGTCAGATTGATTGGTAAATAATGAAGGTTTATGTAACCCCGACGTGTAACGAACGTTGTTTTCTACCTTTTCAACAATTCGAGCAATTCAAATTCAAACACTGAGTAATCTTACCCAAAAGTTTGTGTGGATAAACGTATGTTCGTTACTCTCTCGCACTTGAACACTTAATTCGATGAATGTGAAAAATTGATGCGTATTGTATTTTAAAACTGAAATTGTGGTAGTATTGTAGTAATTCTATTATATCTAAATTAGTAGATATAATAAACTTAAGTTATCTGTACGATGCGAACATTGCCTACCTGTTATAATTAGGGTCTCATCATTGTGTATTTATAATTTACGGGAAGAAGCGAGACAACCCCGATACAAGTATTTCCAATAACTTACTGGGGTTTGCCTCAATTTATTTAGTGTATGACAATGTATGAGAAATAATAAACACATTTTTATTTTTTATTTTATTTTATCTAAATTAGTTAGGTAACCTGAAAGTTGGTTTACTTATATTTCAAATTTCAACCAAATTTTTATGTGACTGTAACAGAATGAATAGTAACACATTGTACATCAAAGCTGAATAAAACATAGTAAAAAACATGAAACGTGATAGCCAGTCAGTTGAAATTTTCACAGGTGATGTACTTCTGTTGCCGCTATAATAACAAACGACTATTATAAACAGAATAAAATTAATATTTATGTGGGTCTCCCACACCATAGACGTGATTTTTTGCATTGTTTTCCTCGATACACGGGATCTGGTAGACGCTTGAAATTTACAAAAATAACACTAATAGAACCTATCATCTTCGCGTCCGAGAGCGACTCGCACCTGTGCGATTTTTTAAAATGTGTGTTTTGTTGGAGTACCTAACCGCGAAATCGCTGTCCACACGTATTTACTACCAATCATTGATCACCTGCACTTCACACCTGCACTCGCACTAATCATAGTGAATACGGGCCTTAAGATGAAATAAGTAATATTACGCTTAGACCAATAGGAGCCGAGCATGATTAAAAAGACACGCAGACGAAGTTGTGTAGGTGAGCTAGCATATATTACACAGTAATATGCGTATATACTCTATACTATAAGGAAACAGAAAAATCAAAGATATACGCAATGAAAAATATTAATCCTTCATAACCTTTGCAAAATAAGTCTTCTGCTTATCTTATTGACTAAGGTTTTTTGTTTTTTTTTTTTTTTATTTGTACTTTATGCACATTAAAAGTGACAAAGGTGGACTTAATGCCGTAGGCATTTTCTACCAGTCGACCTTAGGGTGATGATTTCAAAGCTTTATTCATGTTAATTTAGCCTGACATGTTTAAAATAGTGGTTCGTTTTGTATATGTTGCAAGGAAGACGGGGAGGTCCTGAGTGCGACGGTGAGGTTGGCGCGGCAGGTGGAGGCGCACGGCGGCGGCGCGGCGAGCGTGCGCTGGGCCGGGCCGGCGGCGCGGGACGGCGCGCTGCTCGCCAGCGCGGGCGCGGACGGCTGGGCGCGCGTGTGGCGAGTGGCGCCGCTTACTATGGCTCTGCGCTCGGTGGCCGCAGCACCCGCCGCTGGACCTGGGGGAGTGTTGGCAGTGGCGTTGCTGGCACGCTCCTCGCCAGGGCCCCCACTCCTGGTGTCGGGTACGCTGGCGGGGGAGCTCGCGGTGTGGCAGCTGCCGCTGGACGAATTGGACGATGAAGACGAAGACGAGGGTACGTCGCCAGCTCTTTGGGGGTTAGCGGGTGTAACTCGTTGGATTAAAGAAAATATCACCCGCGCACCAGGTAGGCATGCCCTTCAATTAATTGTAATTTGCAATTAACGACGTTCGCCGGTTACATTTATTGAGTCGTATAGCGTCAACAACAAACGAGCAGACGTATCACCTGATGGTAAGCGATTACCGCCGCACAACAGAAGAGGCGTCACGAGTGCGTTGCCGGCTTGGTACCATTCTGGTCGAGGCGGCCCGTTCATGCCGAAGCGTGGCTCTCCCTCCCACTCCCATTCATTGTCTGCGGTCTCGGGCGGCTTTATAAGAATGCTATGAGCTACTCATCCAGAACCTCAATGGTTTATGCCGACGACAAAGCGACGCGAGTTGATCTGTCGGCCATGACATGTTCATCATTTGTGTAAAATTTATTATTGGTTTTAATACGTGTTTTACAGCCTAGATGTCCATCTAGGTGGCAAGGGTTTCTAATGCATTCATAGCAATTTGCATCGTCAGGATCCCGAGTAACTCCAGAAGAGGAAACAGAATTAATACGCAAGTCGCACGACGCAAACGTCACAGGCTCGACACTTATGAACGCACCTCTCGATGAACTGCTGGAAGATTTAGGTTACGGTACTTATAAAAACTTTACTATTTCAATAATATTTCAAAGGATGTGCTGTGATGTACAATTATAAGATTGTTTCATTTTGAACTGCAGGTAGCGCAGATTCGCCAGAGGACAGTGAAGAGAATCAGATACGAGCGCGGCTCCGCAGTGAGGTGGCGTGGCTGCGGCGCGAGCTGCCCTCTCTCTCACGGGTCAGTCGCTAAATAGGAAACACTTGAAATGCTATAAGCCACGAAGAATATAAAAGATACAGGAAGAATTTATCGTAAAAAGAACTGTGACAAACCGAACAAAAAACTAGTACATTATTAAAATTTATACATTTCTCTCACCAGTTTAAAATCAATCCAGTCCATCCCAAGGATGCCTGAAAGAATATAATATAATGCGAGTATAATATCAAAGTTAAGTCGCTCTTTTTATGATAATTTTGTATTTCTAACTCTTTTACAGTGTCTAGAAAGCCCTGGTCTACATTCAAAGTATTTTCTATCAATGTCGTGAATATCGATCAATTTTATTCACTGAATCTACTGACGTACCTTCGCCCGTCCAGGTATTACTACGAACTTTTGACATCAAAAACAAGTTGAGATTTCAGTAAGCCCAAAATATGTGTAGTGTTATAGCTCAGTCGTCGTTAACGGTATATAACATTCCAGAGCTGGACGTAGAATTCTCCGTATGAAGGTCTCGGCCTACAGTACCACGCCGGGCGGGCGGGTCGACATAGGGTCTGTCTCAAGTTTTCTTTATATAGCAGTGAAAGCGTCCTGCGTAGTTAGCTCGTCTTCGCAGGGTGAGTAGGGGTTGAGCTCGTGGTGGTGTGCGCAGGAGCGGGCGGCGCCGCACGCGCTGCGCTGCCCGCTGTCGCACGGGCTGCTGCGCGAGCCCGCGCGCGCCGCCGACGGCTACACGTACGAGCGCGCCAACATACTCGACTGGTTCATCGCTGCCGGTACGCAAGCATACTATTTTATTAGTTAGCACTCTTGGCAATACGACGGGAAGGAACGTGACACTTACACCGTTAAACGGGGTGCTAAAGGGCGCACGTGTACATTCAGTAACGGCGCTGAGTTATCGGCATGGACGCTCGAGTGCTTCTCACACGTCCACATCTGATCTGATCTGATCACATCGACACACGGGCAGGGAGGAACCTGCTTCTTCACGGAGTGGGTCGTGCACCCTAGAAATGCTGGAGATCCGCAACATGCGACGGGAGCCGCAACACCTACCGCTGAGTTTGTTGTCAGAAGCGGTCACTTCACCGAACTGATGGCAGGGGAAAAATATAACGTAGGTATCATAAGCGCTGAGTACTTTGAACGCAATTAATGTAGCAATGAAAAATCTTAGTAGTAGTTACTAGAATATGTGGCAAAGTAAAGTACTTTGCCACATCTTCTACTTATGTAAGTGAGCGTTGTTAACGTCGGTGAGCAGACGGAGCGGTGTCGCCGGTGTCGGCGCGGCGGCTGCGCAACGCGCGCGCGCTGCCCAACTACGCGCTGCGCGACCGGCTGCGACAGTTCCTTCTACACGAGGTCGATCAATGAAGCGCTTTAAACATACACAATATATTATTGTATAAACCTACATTTTTAGGATAATTACTTTATGAAATATTAACTAATGTAACATGATCATTACATGTACATAATTAAATGTAGCTTAAGTTTTTACTTAAAAATTAAGTGTCTAGAAACGCGACAAGCTTGTCCAGAAACGCGACAAGCTTGACTCGAACCGAGCGGTGACGCAACAGTGTGTCTTATGTATGACAGGTAGGTGATATTTCAAGTCTCTTTGAACCCTCCATATTTTAAATTATGTCTAACATGTTGTGTGGTGGTGGTGGGTGTGTTTAAACTCATGTTGATATGTAGGGTATGTTGATTTTAGGCCTCACCGTGTATAGTTTTAGTATTGTCCATGATCTAAGAAAACAAGGCCTCGCATTCCGAGAGAGACTCCGTGTGACGTCACTATCCAGTTACCACTTTATAGCAACAAAACTTGAAATCACGGAATCATTTTCAGATACCTTTCTGTTCTTTCGAAAGTACTCGGTTACACTTTAGGATTATTTTACTCCTCGCATACTTTTTCTTAAAATTAATTTTAATGCTTTAATATTCATAATTAATAAATAAATAATATTAAATAAATTATTCAATCATTAAAAATTGATTTTTCATTTCTAAACATTCGATTTGCATATTTAATTAATACAAAACTATACGTGCTAAAGAACGTGGTAGCTCTGTCTCATTGCAACTCGGCAAAAACTAGGCATTTTTTTCAATATATACACATTATTGTTTTTTACTAGCTGAACCCCGAGGTCATTGCCGTACCGCCGGTAACGCCACGGGGAGAAGCTAGTCTAAAAAAGTAGCCATCTACTATCTGCCAGTGAAAGTCCCGCCTAAATCGCTAAACCCGTTCTAGAGATTACCCGGAACAAACAGACAGACAGACAGAAAAAATGTTGTTTTGGTGTATGCACCGTGTTTTCTTTTTAAACTTAAAAAATACATATGCATTTATTGAAAAGCAGTTATTTTAATATTACAAACACACATTTCAACTTTATTTATTTGTATAGAATATATAGAATATAGATATCTAGATTTAGATATACCGTCATCTGTGAATCGAACGGAAAAGTTTTTGTTTGTATGGAAGGGTACATCGACTTCTAAATTTAACATTTAGGCATCTTAGATTGCATATTTCTACCATTTTGATACTTTTTATTTTTTTTATACTTTGAACGAATCTGAATTTTAATACATAACCATTACATAAAATTAACAAAACTTATTTCAAACCTCTTTGAACTATCAAATGAAAGGAATTGACCACTATTGTACAACTTAACATTTTATTGTGTGTGCAGAAGTATGAAAACAATTTACACACTTCTGCACACAACAGCAACACAGCACACACACGTGAAGAATTTAAGCAAAACTCTACATATACCTATAGGTATAGGAAACTAGTGCACGAGCTCTGTGTCTACGCACGAAACAGTGCGCCATCGAATCAGCGCCACTGGCCAAAGTTACAAGCGTTTGTCAATCATTGGCTAATCTTAGACAAAGTATCGGCCAATGACACACGAGATTTTAGGCATTAACGATTGCAGAACGAAGAACACTTGCAACTTGGCTAGGGGGGCCAGATGTTGCGAAATCCTCAAAACAAGACTCACATTGGAAGACAGATACCTGTGGAAACTTTTGTCGAACACGCAGGCCTTTGAGCATCAAATTTCACTCTTTGATGTAGTGAAGTGCAAAAGACCGGTACTCGTATACTGTCTCTCGTCTGATAACCTTCTACTTACATACTATTATCAGTAGTATTTAAAAGCAGTAGCACTATTGTCTCGAATGTCGTCTCTTATTTGAGAAGTCTATTATTGGGCACATCCATTAATGATGTTGAAATAAACGAGAGGGAAAAGGAACCAACGGTGGGAAATTCATGCAAAGAAAGCACCGACAATGTTTCAACGATTTCATCTTTATTTGTATTACTTACATTTATATATTTACAAGTGAGGCAGTAACAGTGTCAACGAACCAAACCTTTGCGACTGTCGGTGTGACAGCGCGACCACTTGCGTGGCTGCGTTACGTTATCTTAACAAACAAGTTGTGCCTGCGGCTGGGGCTCTCCCTAACCTTCATTCTATCATAATATTTATACATTTGAAAATATAAAAAAAGCAATTAATAGTAAACATAATTACATAAAGTGAATACATTTACAAGAACACGACTAAACAGATACTATTATTAAGGCAATTAACTTTCCGGTAACTTTGAAATTGTTTAAAATTTTTTTATGGAATAGGGGCCAAACGAGCAGTCATATCAACTGATGGTAAGCGATTACCGCCGCCCATGGACACCCGCAACACCAGAGACGTCACCGTGCGTTGCCGGCCTTTGGGGGATAGGGAGAGTGATGTGGGGAGAGGTTGGGATATAGGCCTCCGGTATCCTCACTTACTCGGTGAAACACATCGCATGCACTACTTCACACCGGTTTTCTGTTAGGCCGTCGTATCACTCCGGTCGAGCCGGCCCATTCGTGCCGAAAGCGTGGCTCTCCCACAGCACGCTCTTGCTCAACCCTACTTTACTTATAAGTAAAGTTGACGAAGAACTAGCTTTTGATAGACAAGAGGCGTATGGTTCGAGCGGAATAACAAACGTCAAATCAGATATAGAGAGGTGATTGAGAGAAACGACAGGCCAATGCGCCTGCTACTAGTTCAATGCAAACACTACGCTGTTGTTTGTTATGTTGCGTATCGCCGTCATGGAAGCTTAACGGGATTTACAAGAGAAATGGATTGATGTAAATTGGAAATGAAAAATAACAGGTTCTTTTCAATAAACATATGTAATGTAACCAAATACCTAAGTAATAAAATAAATCATTATTTACATAATATTGTTAAAGGAGAGGGAGTGCGCCAACTCACACCTGGCAACAATAAGTAATAACATGGCAGATGATATCAAGTTCAAAACAATTCACATGCGGCGGCACAATTCCATTGCATATTTGTACTGACGAGTACTGCGAGCCCGCGGTACAACTGCGACACTTTCAAAACGTTTTCGATGTCGCTATTATAGAGTGGCCGAGCGGAGATGCGCGTCGCGTGGCGTCGCCGTCCCCAGTCCCTATGTTGCGAGGAGCGACGCCACGCGACGCGACGTCTGGGCGCTCTATGTTACCGATGGTACTAAAATGTAATTAAATGTATTTGTTTATAATAATTATGTACAACTTTACAAATTTGAAATACGAGCGAATGTCGGTAGCGCGTTACGTTACGGTACCGTGCCACGTCGCCGGCCCCGATCACTCCTCAGCCCTATGTACATAGATTTGTTTCCCGTAATATAAATTTTAATAGGTACATACCGATACGAATAATTTCGTAAGTTAATTTATCTTCTCACATATCGTTCATATCACAACGCGTACGACAGACCCTTCCCATTATCTAAGTAATAATACATTTGAAATTTTTACAATATAATTAAATTAATCCACTATGCATCGGATGCGTAGTGTTTGTTGGACGTGAGGCGCCGCAGCGGCGCACGCACACACTCGTACACACACACACTCACTCGAGTACGACACACACAATGACGCACTAATGTTCAGGCGGCACACACTGACAGTCATGTGTCCACGGTTCACTCACACCAAGCTCCGCTATTTGCCCTCGTCCTCGTCGTGACACATCAGTCTGAAACAATTTATGCAACTTTTTATACCCAACACTATTGTGAGAACCTCCAGAGGGCGGACTGATAGCAAGCACACGGTGTCCCGACTCCCGCCACATGAAAGCCTATCGCAAGTGCCTGGGGTATACTCGACTGTTATCATTGTGTCACCAAGTGTCATAAGTGAACTTGGTGAAATAACTTCGTTTCATTGTAACTGCATTATTGAAAACTAATATTGGCAACTTAAATTAATACCGTTCTAAATGGAGGCTCGAAATCAGATACCCTATGGTTTGCTGACATATTTGTCTATTTCCGACACTTGTGAAACTTAAATCTGAAGCTATCTAGCAGAAAAGGTCAAAATATTGAAACGAAGACTTCGAGTGCTCAAACTGGCCCTAATACATTTAAATTATTATCAAAAGGGTAATCCTCACGTATAACTAGCTCGGACAAAACTAGCGTATGATACAATATAAGTGTTTTGTGCCTCCCTGTAACTTTTTGATACGATATTAAGTTTTATTGTTAAGTTCACGCCTCAACAAGTACCTAATCAGGTTATCGGATATTAAGTTAAGTTATGTATACCATATGCATACTAACAAGTAAAGGAGGGCGCACGCCACGGTGGTGAGTAGCCGGAGCAGGCGCGCGGAGAGCGGCGGCAGCGCCAGCAGGGGCGCCAGCAGGGGCGCGAGCGCGGGCGAGGGGCGCGCGCCGCCGTTGCCGTGCTGCATCGCCGCGGGCTGCTCGCCTGCGACGTCCAAATTCATAACCATTAGGATATACCGTGACATGTTACACGCTTCTGGACTGTCACATCTACACTACGGATAAACATGCTCACATATTTTTTTTCTTGGAAAGATAATAACGCAATGCAAACATTACGGGTTAGAGGTGAGTTTCGGATACCTTATCTGGCAGAGAATTTGACGTATCCTACTAATATTATAAATGCGAAAGTTTGTAAAGATGGATGGATGTTTGGATGGATGTTTGTTACTCTTTCACGCAAAAACTACTTAACGGATTTGGATGAAACTTTACAGTAATATAGCTAATACATCAGAATAACACATAGGCTACTATTTGCCGCGATAACCGACATATACGCGGGTGGAGCCGCGGGCAACAACTAGTATTAGTATAAATTATGTCAAACTATCTATCGAATAAGCTATCCCGAACTTGTCTGTAACCGGTGGAACAGGGCCAACTCATATAAACAAATACTTGAATTGAAGGCAGTCGAACGAGTAACAACAGCCGTTGTAATAGAACAGAGTACAATTTGTAAGATCGCCTTGTCGTAACTTGCGACGATAAGGGCCAGTGTCTTCAGTTCCTGATAAAGTTTCAGATAGTTTCTGTACATTTGACTGAAATGTCTTTATCTAAGACTTGTTATACAGAAATTTATTTATTATTATTTATTTATTTATATGAAATTCTAGCTGTTGTTCCGTTAGACGCTTTAGGGAAAGGAAAGATTGGAATCGATGACTCCGATCGATAAATGTGAAAGTTTGTAGTTAAAAAGTAAACTAACCGCTGAGCACGTGCAGCATCACCGACGCCGAGTCCAAGTTGGACGGCGAACACGAGTAGTTCCCGGAGTCCTCACGCCGTGGACTGTAGATTATCAGGTTGCCCACCTGCGGAGCGTGTTATATAAGAGTTATCGACGACGAACGTGGACAAACACAAAAGATGAGTGCACGTGGTTAGAGTCGGTGGAAGTACGAACCGTGGTGTCGGGCGCGACGCGCTCCATGCGGATCTCGACGAGGCTCTTGTCGTAGTTGAGCACGCGCTCGTCGTTGTGGTACCAGAAGATGTAGGCGGGCTCCTCGAGCGCCTGCGTGATCACGCACTTCAGGCTCACCGTCGTCCCGGCCTTCACGTACAACTCCGATTCGCCAACTATCTCGATCTTTGGCACTGCAAATATTTATCGTCCACTTTTGTTGTTATTCATAAACGGTACAAGAGAAAAATAAAATATTGTGAGGTGTACACCTACTCTACCGATAAATTATGCAGTGCAAACCTATAAAAGACGGTACTTGGCTATGCTTGCTCTCTTGTTGTTCGAGCAGCAGTCGGTACGGAAGTGTTTTCGTCGGGTCTTACGGCATACGTCAACCATATCGTGTCGTTTAATTTTATATCGTTTTAATGTCGATCTGTTATGTATTTCGGGAATTGCTTGTAATCATATTTAGAATTATAAGAATTGTTTGTTGTGAACTGTTTAGTGTTTTAATTATAAAAATAAGAACTGAGGTTAGGCTACCTCCAATTTGTTTCTTTTTTATTAAATTCTCACTCCTAGTTTATAACAATATATAAATAAAACGAACGATAAAGAACCAAACTGAAGCTAAAATTAGACTGCATTGTGTTGGTACAGCAGTATTGCATTTCTTCCCATTGGGGTTGGTGACGAGCTTCATTCTCACGTGTGAACGAAAGCATCTCGGACAGGTTTCAGTTTCAGTTTCCGAACAGACCCATGTAATAATTGTGTATAAGTGGAAATTAACCCGATCACGTAGCGGGTGCGAGCAGGTCAAATTTGCTTTGGTTTGTGCTCTGGTGTGTAAGGCTGTGGAGGTGAAGGCGGACGTGGTTGGTTGTTGTGGAGTTGGATCAATCCTATAGAGTTAGCCATTTGTGCTGAAGCATGCTTCTCGCAAGATTATGTCATACGATTTAATAACCTGGAGTTTCAAGGTTGTACTTGCAGTGGTCATAGGATAACACTTAATTCCATTTGGGCCTGTTGTATTAATTGCGTTGTTTTTTGTCTTTATCCACACTAATATTGTAAATTCAAAAGTAACTCTGTCTATTTGTTACACTTTACAGTTAAACCGCTGAACGGATTTTAATGAAATTTGGCGTGAATATATTTTTATTCTTATAGAAAGGCATATGATAGAGTACTTACATACGCGACCGAGCAGGCCGTTACGATCTACGTATTATTGAAAAGTTGAATGTTGTAAAGTTAGTGGCGCTTGAATACTTCTGTAAACTATCACTACACTTTCCTATAACGCTCTTCATTTAGAGTTTCATTGAATTTTTGAAGTGAAAACTTCTGTAGCGCCTTTGTACACTTGTGTGGTATGGGTAAAAAATGTGAAACTCGCGTCAGGACACGTGACCTGATCGAATATTCGTACGACGTAAATGAAAATTAAACAACGTTAATGTTCAAGTTTTCACTTCTGCGGGCACTCCCGAAGTGCAACCCTTTTTTTAGAAAGCATAGCTATGTTATACCTTAAAAGTGGATATAGGTATAATTTCAATTGGAATGTTAATGTTTAATACTCCATGTGCAGGAGCGAGAAAGAACCAGTGAACGAATGACGCAGTGTGTAACTCACCGACGACGTTGAGCTGCACGAAGTGGCTCATCTTGGGCTCGGTGCCCACCTGGCACTCGTACAGGCCGGCGTCGCGAGCCTGCACGTACTTCACCTGCAAATCATGTACGCCGTTGGATAGTTTAAGTATCACACACACTGAAAAACAACTATTAATTGATGACGTGCCAATATATAACATGAAATACCTACTTGAGTACTTGTATCAGAAGGTTGGGTCAACTAGTAACTATTCATTCACATTTATAAAAATATCAAACAAATACCTGTAGAGTCCAAGTGTCCGTGGCCTCGACAAGGAAAGCTTGGAAGCGCTCGTCAGCTATAAATGTAAATCTGTCCACTGTAAGGATGTGTGCATCGCGTCGTCGAATCCAAGAGACGGACTTGTTGCTTAGTTGACGAACCTGTAAGTACAGCGAATAGAATTACCTAAATGAGGCGATGTATCCTTATGTTAATAGAATGGTTAAATTACTCAAATACGCATTAAAATTCATTTGTTCTAGACCCCGTGGTCTAGAACAAATGAATTTTGAATGTTTGAATTGAACGTTGTTTCAGGGTATCATTTAATTCTTACTACTGACTACAGAAATATTTGCAAAAATAATATTCAGTTTACAGTTTTGATACTAAGAATTTATAATTTCTTTGTATGGTCTACAGAAACTAATCACATTGTCATAGGCCCAAAGTGGAACAATAACCTCTTTGAGCTCTTGGAGCTGAACATACGATACCTTTCTAACTACTTAACATTATGCGAAATATATTTTAGTAAACTTGTATCAGAGCGTATTATTATGTCGGAGGGAAAGGTGGTACCTTGCAGGGTAGGTAGGCGTGCGTGCCGAGCTGCGTGGTGATGTTGTTCGGGGCCGTGGGGTCGAAGTACGGGCCCGTGTACAGCCCCACGTAGCGCTTCGTCAGCCTCGGCCCACCGCCGGCCTCGCCACACGACAGCACTGTAAACGAAACATTGTACTTCACTCAGGACACCACACTGGTGCGAAGTCTTACGAGATATAATGTTGATTATGTTTCACAAACTAACTCGCATAACAAGTCGAATCTTGCTTTGTAAATACTACTATACACTAGCCCCTTGGCCAGAGTGTAAGCTGAGGCAGAGCCGCCGGCATAAGCCATTCAATTAGAAATAAGTGTCTTCGGTAAAGCTGCCAACAGCAACAACAAAAAAAATCAACAGGTGACAGGAACGGTCAACGAGACTTTGCTTCTTAAGTGACAAGTTTTCTTTTTATTAACGTCGTAGACATAACAAGTGATGAGATCAATCAGTAGAGTTGATCGTAAAGTCGACGGCAAGTGGATAAAGAGATAGAAACTGCTCGAAGCTATCACCATTTGCTTGTTGAAATTGATATAATCAAATAAATTGTAGTACTGTTTTGGTGTTAGTTCACCCAGATTTTTAACATTTGAAATCAGCTTTTAAAAACAATACTTAATTTTAGTTTTATCTCTACATCGGTTATTTACGCTGAGGAAGATGTTTTTGACAAAGGTAATAAACACATTACCGATACTTTTATAAATGTTATTGGTACACAGTGAGTGTCGCGTAACGTTCGTCAGAGCTGGGCTAGAGCGGCCGGAGAATGGCGCGTTCGGCGATCGGTTGCCTTCATTTCCATCCATGATTTCCGGAGCGGGAACCCAATAAAAACGAGATGTCGGAGTCACAGTGTGGGGATCGGTCGAAGCGGTTTTTAAGAAATGGTGACGTCAGCTTCGCCGACGTCACTTGCATATTTTGTCAAGTGGCACTCATGATTTAAAGTATTAGAAATCGCTCTTAATCAAGTCTAGTCTAGTCTAGTAATCAATCTTCATTATTACACAAGTTGGTAGGTAGGGTTTATTTGCACAGCCAAAGACAATATAGAATTCCAATAGTTTATTGAATCCATGAAGCTACAGTTAAAATCATAGATCGGCACAACATTGTCAAAGTGAATTAGGTGAGAACACCAAAATCCACTGAACGTCCGTGACGACCCATAACCTCCAGTTTCCAAATGCGTAGAGCCTTATGAGAAGAATACTGGCAAAGAAACTCATGGCCACTCTTTTGAAAGTTACATCTTAACTTATTAGTTACAACGTTTAATAGTCAATTACAATAATTAAGAATCCTATGTACTTAGCTTATTTACAGCTTGTCCTTCCTCGTACAATGCCCGTACTAAAACTGATCTGTTGATTCTATTTTTCTTCAATACGAAAACGGTGGGTAGTTAGTTTAAGAGCCAATAGGTTAGTAGTCTCGCAACTCGTGCGGCCGCTCTCTTTTATACCGGCTGCTCGCTTTAACTAGTGGTGACACCTACTACTATATTCGGTGTTACCCGCACACATTTTAGTAACATTAAATGTAATATTGCTTACAGAATCGACTAAAACTAAAACGACATTATTAAATCAAGCTGTAAGTAAACTAAGACGCAATAATCACATCGTTAACAACAAATAATCAGTTTCTTCTTTTACATACACCGTCCACAGATTCCACCCAAACTGCCATGTTCCTCGATGTACAGTTTGACATTTCGAATAATCGATTGAAATAAACACTAATTCAAATTAAACTTAAAAACTTCTCGTTCTCCGACACGGCCATCCTGATGCATCACACGTCCTCGTGCGAGTCATCTGTAAACAAAGGAAAAAGCAACCACAGTAGCTCAATTTATTCGGCCGGTATTGCCTGGCCCACAGGCATTCTGATGGACTTACACGTCTACGTGTTTTTAACTGAGGAAACATCTGGACAGTGAATCCGTCCTCTCGGCTATTCCTGACCAAATTAAAGATTCATAGAGACCAATTTCAAAGATAAATTATTTTGCTTTCACGAATTTAATTTTAAATTTATTTTTCTATTCACGTCAGTATCACGATAAGATTCTGACCATGCTCATTACGTCTCTACCAAGTATAATCACGCAAGTCTTATTACACACAATCACTATTGTTAACCTAGGTTCAGCACCTTTGTCTAAATCGCCAGGAACAGCGTTTAGACGTTTTGACTTAGTCGCTTAACCAGCAACTGAGTATAACCACTTCACCAGCGGCTTTTTGCTCAACTCTTAACCAAAGATCGAGATCTTTTTATTGTCACTTAACCAGCAACATATCGTAGTCACTTAACCAGCGACTGCGAATAACCACTTAACTAGCGGCTTTTTGCTCAACTCTTAACCAGAGATCGAGATCTTTTTATTGTCACTTAACCAGCGACTAACATTCGCATAGCCAGATGCGCACCGCGCACTCTCTACAGATAAGTACTGCATGAGCTACGGCTACAAATGACCAGCGAGACCTAAGGAGGTAGTGAAACCAGGCTACCAACACTACATTCTAAATAATTGTACACAACAAAATAATCAAAACAGAAATAAAGCCTTCGGATTAATTTAATAAACCATTCAAGGATCATTGTTCATCGGACAAATGAATAGGGACTTCACTAGTGGGTATCCGACGGTCTGTATTCACTTTGATTACTGCGAGTGTAGATGATCAATGGTTGGTAGAAAATATGTGTGGACAGCAAATTCGCGGTCTCCCTCTAGAATTTTGGCGACCACGTAAGGACCTTTATACTGCTGGTCTAATTTCATTTGATTGCGATCCTCATTTTATAAGAGAACGTAGGCACCAATAGAAACGTCCTTATTATTTTTAAGAACTTTTCAAAAATTACAACTGAAAAGCCTAATGCAAGCAGATTTTCATTCTTTTCTTTAAACAATTATGTCGTTTGAAATACAGTAAACGTGTACCTACTACAGGAAATACTATTCAGTGCATTTTTTCGACCCGGATATCTTGACAGAATTTCGTGTTTTTCTTATTTTATTAAAAAGACAACTCTCCCATTAGGAATAAACATCCTGTGTCACGGGGGACCTCACAAAAGGACATAAAACGTACACAAAAATCACCCAGGCTCGGGGCAAGAATTTGTGAACCACACAATACTATGTTACAATAAGGGCGGGCGTTACCTACCCTCAATAACATTACTGCACCATATTGTCGTTAGCCCAGAAATCTATCAACAGAATTTGTCTTATTAAAGAGCATTTGAAACAAAATGAAAACTTCTCACCAAATCTTTCTTAGAGCTGAACTAGAGCTGGTTGGATGGAGCTGACATTCACTGATTACTCGGTTTGCAAATCGTTTGTCTTGGCATTCATATTGGAACGGCATCTATGACACTACACTTGAATAAGGTTCAAGTAATCGTCTTCTGCGCTTTGGTTTCCTTTGACTGTCAGGCGAGGTAGTATCTGAAATCTCAGATTAAATGTTAGCAATATTGTCACGAGTAAAATTGTCCTAATCTTTACTAGATAACGTAACCCTTTGATTTTGCCACAACTGAGCGCTTGTATTTTTCACACATCACTTCACTTTTACAGTCGGAGTAGTTCTCTCACTAGTTGGCGGTTCTCGTTTAGCACAAATTAATTCCGTATCGAAAAGATTTTTTTTAACGTAGGGTAAACGTAAAATAAAATAATAACAATCTGCCCTGTATTTTGTGCCTGATCTGTTATGGGTAACCCATATGGGTAATCCATAGGGGTAGTACATAGGAGTAATCCATAGGGGTAGTACATAGGAGTAATCCTCAGGTAATCCATAGGGGTAGTACATAGGAGTAATCCTCAGGTAATCTCTAGGGGTAGTCCACAGGGGTAATGCACAGGTAATCCATAAGGTAATTCACAGGTAATCCATAGGGGTATCCATAGGTAATCCCACTTCTGATGTCGGAGTCACAGTGTGGGGATCGGTCGAAGCGGTTTTTAAGAAATGGTGACGTCAGCTTCGCCGACGTCACTTGCATATTTTGTCAAGTGGCACTCATGATTTAAAGTATTAGAAATCGCTCTTAATCAAGTCTAGTCTAGTCTAGTAATCAATCTTCATTATTACACAAGTTGGTAGGTAGGGTTTATTTGCACAGCCAAAGACAATATAGAATTCCAATAGTTTATTGAATCCATGAAGCTACAGTTAAAATCATAGATCGGCACAACATTGTCAAAGTGAATTAGGTGAGAACACCAAAATCCACTGAACGTCCGTGACGACCCATAACCTCCAGTTTCCAAATGCGTAGAGCCTTATGAGAAGAATACTGGCAAAGAAACTCATGGCCACTCTTTTGAAAGTTACATCTTAACTTATTAGTTACAACGTTTAATAGTCAATTACAATAATTAAGAATCCTATGTACTTAGCTTATTTACAGCTTGTCCTTCCTCGTACAATGCCCGTACTAAAACTGATCTGTTGATTCTATTTTTCTTCAATACGAAAACGGTGGGTAGTTAGTTTAAGAGCCAATAGGTTAGTAGTCTCGCAACTCGTGCGGCCGCTCTCTTTTATACCGGCTGCTCGCTTTAACTAGTGGTGACACCTACTACTATATTCGGTGTTACCCGCACACATTTTAGTAACATTAAATGTAATATTGCTTACAGAATCGACTAAAACTAAAACGACATTATTAAATCAAGCTGTAAGTAAACTAAGACGCAA
Organism: Spilosoma lubricipeda; assembly: GCA_905220595.1. Lineage (NCBI taxonomy): Eukaryota > Metazoa > Arthropoda > Insecta > Lepidoptera > Erebidae > Spilosoma > Spilosoma lubricipeda. The sequence continues at coordinate 90,101 of HG992291.1, forward strand.
TAATCACATCGTTAACAACAAATAATCAGTTTCTTCTTTTACATACACCGTCCACAGATTCCACCCAAACTGCCATGTTCCTCGATGTACAGTTTGACATTTCGAATAATCGATTGAAATAAACACTAATTCAAATTAAACTTAAAAACTTCTCGTTCTCCGACAGAGATTTATGAGCGCACCTAGGGCACGGGCGGGCTTTGGGCGCGGATGAGTTGCGGGATTCAGATCTAATTAATTAGATGATTTTATTACAATGGACTGTCATGGCTATGTGCCTACATACGTAGTCACTTTACAATCCTTGCTTCAGTATTATAGTGTTATTGCACGTTGTTTTTTTTTTTTCAACTGTATAATTAACCTAGAAAGGAGTTTAAAGGTACACTTTCATGCACTATGTTTTGCAAACGCAAGGTGCGTAGTGTGTCGGTACGCGATACACACGATACCGCACGGCAACACGGCGACTGTTCATAATAACGGGCAAGTTGTAATATAGTATTCGTTACTTCTTAATTATTTTTATGTTCCAATTTACTGCAAATATACTCATATATATAAGATTAGTTTAAACTACTACTCATAAATTAAAAATGTTCTTATATTATGATAACAGTTCGTTGCGTCCTATCAGCACTAATCAGCAGTCTAAAACTCCAGAGTCAAGAGAGGAGAATGTACGGTAGCTAGCTCCGCTCGAGATGCGCACGCTCTGGAGGGCGAAGGGGCGGCCTCGGAGGTCGCATCCCGGAATACATTTAATTTTTATCGACGCCACCCGTCTGCACCGGATATTAAGAATGGAAATAGAATTCCAAATCATCTTCGCGGCATTCGACTTGAAATCGTTCCAACGTGGCTCGCAGCCGAAAGTTACTAGATGTCGCTATTAAACAGTTAATATTTTTATTAATCTTTTAAACCGAGCACATCCATACTAATATATAAAGCTGAAGAGTTTGTTCGTTTGTTTGTTTGTTTGTTTGAACACGCTAATCTCAGGAACCGCTGGTCCGATTTGAAAAATTCTTTCGGTGTTGGATAGTCCATTTATCGAGGAAGGCTATAGGGTATATATCATCACGCTAGGACTAATAGGAGCGGAGCAGCAATGAAAAATGTTTCGAAAACGGGGGAAAATTATCACGCTACGGACAATAGAATACGCAAACGAGGTTGCGTGGGTCGGCTAGTGAACTCATAAACGTGAAGCGGCGCTTTACCAAAGGGATAGTCATAGACAGATAGGATAGTCATAGATAGTCATAGAAATAAATAAATTGATGTACTTAGTAAACAAAACAATTAGTGTGAACACAGTCTGGCGATAGTGAACTGACGGCGCGCACGCTCCATTAATAACCGCGTCTAGAGGCAGCAACACATTATTTCTGAATGAAATATAGCCGAGCGAAATCCAAGACAAAAGCGCACATTACGAATGGTTTCTTGTTCCATCTCGGCCTAGATCTGCAACCCGTAACAAATGTCTAGTAATCATTAGGGCATCCCACGCCCCTGCTTCGTCTCGCCCCCCTTACTTGTGACAGCGGAATACCCTTGAATCCTGGGTTACATCAAGCGAGACGAGCTTGTCGTTATTGCCAATTCTCATTCAGTGAAGTAACTCGCTTCAGTCCTTTTGTTCTACATCTATTTTTAATGCACGCGCAACTTTACTGTGTTAAGTAATATTAATTGTATTGACTGTATAGATGTTGGTTGTTATTTGACAGAACCGCCAAATTATACAATTCGTTGTTTTGGTATAACAATATTGAAAATAAATGAATATAACATTGACAAACAAGTCATTTAGTAGGTGATGGTGAAATATTAAATATTCAGACCTAATGTATTGAAGTAATTAACTCAACCGAATTCAGTGGATTTGAAATAGAGTTCGAATCACAAATGAAATCAATATGGGCTAGTGGGCGAGCTTGAGGTGAATGTTCTCTCGGGATTATGTAATATCCAGTAGGCACTGGCGAGGAGTTCGTGGCACAGAAACTCCGATGTCTAGTTGATGCCTGCCCCCCTAGCCAAGTTACAAGCGTTCGTTTTTCTGCAATCGTTAACGCTCTTTCTTAAGTAATTTTAGAAAACGATAACTTGGTAGCCAAGTTGACACTAATGATTCGATCGCTCGTTCTACAATTTACGTGGAAAAAACCTAAAATATAGTCTATGGTCTATCCATCTAAGAAACGTCGAAGTAGGTAGTCATGGTAACGTTGACATTGTTCATCAACAATTTTTATTGTCGATTTTAGTTGGCTGAATTATGAAGTGATAAAATGTATATAAAATAAAGAACAATCTATTTGTAAATGGTTTATTATAATATCACAGTGCGAAATGTCGTTTTAACATTATTGTGACTTGGAAACATGAAGATCCTGCTTAAGGATTAACTTATAATAAATGACGTGATTGACGTGATACCTCTTACATAATGGATTCTAGATAGAGCCAGACAGAACAAGTCCTCGTCTTATTGGAATTCATGGAAAGGTATGTAAATTATTAGTTATTCTTTGTTGTTTAAAAGTATCTCACTTCATCGCTTGAAAGTATGAAACAAATAGTGACATGATAAGCGACAAACATGCAATAATTATTGCCTATTTAATATTAAAAATATAATGTAATGGTTTCCTATTATCACATTTAGTTTTCTAAAAGACAAAGCACATACAACAACTTTCTTTATAGACACACACTATAAAAATTAATCAATCAAACATCTATAACTTCTGTGTACTATCTATAAATTAATTACATGATACCTATGTAATATATAATGTTGATAAAATTCATTTTAAAATTGACAGAATGAGTCACATATTTTCATTGACTCATCTTCGACAGCTTTTAATAGTCTACTGTTGGACATAAGTCTCTCCTGTGAAAGGAGACATTATTCTAGTAATGAATGCTTAATAGATAGATATGTTCTAATATGTGTGGGCAAACTGAAAGTCTGAAACCGAAAAAAAAAACCCTAGCAATAAGCGGTGAGGACTGGACTGGTGGTGGTCCTAGCAGCAGGCAAATGCTTACTGCTCTAGAAGAGAGGGTGTTGGCCTTAACGGGTTTGACTACTGAAGTAGGACTGTACAACCACACTGTCCATTCTCTGTCCCAGATTATGTTTACTTATAGTCTCTTTGTTGTGACTAATCTACAGAATGAGTGGACAGATTATCACAAAAAATTTAATAGCAGGGAGGAACTTATAGTTTAATTAATTATAATATAATTTTTTTTTTAGCAACATCAGCCCCACTCCCTCTGGAGAAGTTCCATGCACAACCCTCGCATCTCAAAGGGGAGCGCCAGTGACGTCAAGCAAGTTCACGACCATAGAAACTCACCGGTGTAACTAAAGGCAGACTGGCAAAAAACCTGGATGTGAGGAAACTGGAAAGGAGGCGAATAACATAGTAGACAATTGAAGCGAAGGATAGATACATTACAAATAATTATAAATTTAAATGCACTGTATAACAGAATTTTAAATAAACAGAATATAATTATAAATTGTTTCAATGATATTTCAGAAAAAAATTTAGAAATTTTACCTCGGTTGAGACCATCATCATCATCATAAACTGTTTAAAGTAATGATAGTTGCGGGTTACTAATCTTTTCCTTCACCTACATTAAAAATAGTGGTAATATAAATACTTTTTTGTCAATGACATAATTTATACATTATTTTGTAATGTTTCTACTAGGTAAATAAACAAACACTGTAATAATAAAGCCTTTTAATGATTGTTTTAACATCTGAGTACATTATCAAATATATTTATAGAAAATAAAAAAAGTATTATTTATAATAAAAAAATTCAAATAAAATCTTTATAGTCTCTTCTTTCTATCCAACACAAAAAAAATCTATATCACGGGGGAAAATAACCCACATAGGAAAGAAAATGTATAATAACAAAGCCATTAACAATTAACATTATTTTAATCTATTTAATAAAGAATTTGGCATGGCTCTTCCTTCGATGACTTCACTTTGATTAGGCATATTCATAGCAGGTATGGGATCTTGCAAATTTATATTGTCTTCATTGTCATGTCAGAAAGTGGTTGTGGTAGTGGTATGCCAGCTTGTAGCGCTAAATTGTGTAATACACAACATGCAGCTATAATATTGCTAGCTACATAGGCATGATGATGAAGAAACCTGTCTCTGAGAAAACATCTCCACCGTGCTTTGAGTAATCCAAAACAGCCCTCAATGCAGTTACGGGCTCACACATACTTTTAAGTATAAAGTTCTTCCCTAGAACCTTGAACTACATTGAGAATAGGTGTCATTAGCCAAGGATGTTGTGAATATCCAGAGTCACCTGAAAAAATAGTTTAAAAATTAGTTACCCACAGGAAAACTACTGAACTTTAAGGTAATAGAGCCATGCTGATTTTAGTATGAATGGGCCGGTTCGAAAATGATGCCATGCTGAGTTGTTGCATTGTCTGCATTTGCAACGAGTATAATGACCACTGCTCTAGGATTGTGTGTATGCTTTCCATCAGGCTGAGTAGAGTCACTTTATAAGGCTGATACATAAAAATAATAATAAATATTTTTATTGTTACACAACAACCTAACAGCCATAATTGTTCACTATTTTGATGAAGTTCACTCATAAATGATTCAGCTCTACTAGAAGACCATATATGTGAATCATGTGTAGCTCCACCGAACTTTGGATTCACATTTATAATCAGCATATTACTATCACAAATCTGAACCAAATCAACATTAAGAAGTGACATAATAGTCTCATACATGCTGTTCTATAAATAAAAATAAGAATAAATCTACCATTTGAACTTTCAGTGAATGATACCCTTTTCTATTAAAATGTACATGCTCTTCAGTAATGGGCTTTACCAAAGCTACATGCGTACAATTTATGCAACCAATTACATAAGGAGAGCCAAATCTTCTTTGGAACCTTGTAAAATAAAATTATGTTTAACACATGGTACATGTTCAATTAAATAAAGTTAGTTTGTTAAGTAGGTATACACTTTTGTTTTATAGCTATTTTCTCTTGTTGTGTTATTGGAAACCTAAGCCATTTTGCAACGACAGCAGGGTTTCTCAAAGCATCAACAACTTGTCTGATGCACCAACAAGCTGTCCGTTGGGCAATGCTGAAGGACACCAACAATTCGCTGATAGGATCCTGTGGCTAGGAAACTAAGAGCATCAAAGAGTAAGAGCATGCCTGAAAACCTATAAATACACAAACATTAAGGAAAAGTTAAAATAGTCTCTAGTACAAAAAAGACAGATTATTAACTTACCTTAACTTTTACGGTAATCTCGTTGGTTCCCTTTAGCGATGTCTTGTTTTGGAGTTCTTGACAAAGGGCTTCGAAAGACGACTTGTCTAACCAAAATAGCTCCACAAATAAAGTTTCCGGCATTTCGCGGATTGTCTCGTTGCACTGACGATTAATATGTCTTTTTCCACCTCTAAGCCGTACTTCCACATTACGAGCGCACCACAACATATTTATAGTATGCATTTTAAATGTCCAAAATTATGTAAAGCACATAAAATAGTTCTTGGTGGTCCTTTTAGACTATAATATCTATCATACCGACGCCATTTCTAAAGCGATATCACCAAATATTTTTGATCGCTTAATGAACGTTCAAACTCATGGATACCGTTTCGTTTGCGTTTGTCAAAAGTGTAACTTGGCTAGCTTTTGCTAGCTTTTGTATGGAGTTTGGCATCGAATTTGTAGAAACGATCACTTTCCATTCCATCACTACGAACAAACGTCAACTTGGCTAAGAGTTTCTAAATGGAATCAAGTCACGTGATCAAAACAAAATATTAGCCAATGACACACGAGAACGCGATTCGTTAACGATTGCAGAAAAACGAAAGCTTGTAACTTGGCTAGGGGGGCTGATACGTTCATATGCCATGAGGGGATTTTAGAAACAACTTTATGGTACACTCGTTTGCGCCTGATATTGCCCGTAGCGTCAAAATTTCCCCCGTTTTTGTGACATTCTTCATTGTTGCTCCGCTCCTATTAGTAGTAGCGTGATGATATATACCCTATAGCCTTCCTCGATAAATGGACTATCCAAACACCGAAAGAGTTTTTCAAATCGGACCACCGGTTCCTGAGATTAGCGTGTTCAAACAAACAAACAAACAAACAAACTCTTCAGCTTTATATATTAGTATAGATAAACGTAAAGACTGTGTACGCTAATGTTATGGTGAATGTTTGTCTGCTCATGACATATCCATTCGTCTAAGACACGATAGTCCTGGATATGATCAGAAATGTTGTTCGGCACCGGAAGGTCACCTCAACTGATGATTTAATTTGATCATTTATTCATCGGAGTGACAGTCGCTACGCATACACGGCGTGTCAGCTTTGCGTGACAGGTGTCACGACACAACGCCGCCGTTACGTGTCGCGATGTGCGTGAATATCGCATACGGCAACATATTTCAATCACATTTGTGTAGCAAGGCCTCGTCTGTGGTTATTTGTTGAGCACAACAACTTCAAGCACACATCTCTATGTATACGATTTAAGTAACTTACAGTAACAAGGAATAACCAACCTAACATTAAGTATTTCAGGAAGGTATCCTACTCATATTTTTGAATACATGGTATCTATCCACTGTACTTATTAGAACTGGACAAATGAGGTATCATTAGAAGCGTCTTATTCGTTCGCTGGTTATAGGCTATATGACGTGTCACTGAATCTAATGTTGCGCCCTTTAGCCGACGTAAACTATAAATCAATTTGAGATAAATATGACGTGTTTAGTATCATCTGAAAAAGCGTTACTTGTATATTTGAAAAATATATATATTATTAGCATTTTCCCGTGACTTTGTTAGTGTTTATTCGATAATTGTGATATTTCTATAGTACCTATTTAAAATATACTTTGCAAAGAAATTAATATTATAGAGGCACCAAAACATTTTAAATAAAAAAAAAGTTTAAACTAAAACCCAACTACGACAAATAAACGACGCTGAAAAAGTATGAAACAAGTTTCAGAAGCCGTAGTCACACGTTACGTAGAAATGTACCATAACATATTAACAACGCGTGACTACTTAGTTCTTTGTTTTAAATACTTAGTTCCTTGTATTTATTAGTTGGCGAAATTTCATCATTCATGTTATTGTAAATTATTGTCTGTCTCTAAAACTTTACGATCCATTATGTAGCTTTCCATCACCTAAATTGAAAGAAATATAAAAAAACTTAAAAAAAAAAATACCGACTTCCAAAAAACATCCAACGAAAACTCCCTGGCAAAAAATACTACAAAGCTTAAAATAAACTGGCTCTTCATAAATTGCTATGCCAATTCTTGTCTATATCTAATTCTTTGTTCATTTAAATAGTAGTATTATTATGTGTGCTAGGTACCTAAAACCTGTTTAAAGTCGGCGCCTCCTTTTTTTAAAAGTCGGTTAAAACTGGCCATTTTAGATTTTACATTTGTTAAAGCATATTTCAGTATTCTATTACTGAAGTCCTTTTGTTTGATTGATTGCCACCTGCCAGCTTCAGTATCAGACTCTGGTTACCTGGTATAAATAAACAATCGAAGTACTTGTAACTCGAGGGGGTTGTGTCGTTTTATTACAAAGCTCCTATGAACATCTTCCAGATCCAGCATCAGATTAGCTCCATGTCATCACAATATTGCATTGTTACGCAACATACATATTTCTATTACTAGATTTGACCCAAACAAAGAGGGTAAGCTCAACAAAATCATTTAAAAATGAAACTCGCTTATAAAATCTAGTTTTCAGTAATATATTGATGGACAGAACAGCTGGTGAATAACGCAAGCACTTGCATTTGATTGGTGAGCGAGCGCCAGTTCATCCCGCTGTAGACCAATAATGCTTCCAACCAATAATAGCGTGTTGAACGTTTTGGGTACAGGCGGTAACTTGCAATCGTCAATCGTGTGCACACACGCAAACACGTCACAGGTCAGCTCGCCACCGGCATTGTGACGCTGTCCTCGATTGTACAGCGACCATAGCCAGGGCCTATACACAGTACAGTTACAAACTTGTCGAATTTTGGTAAACGCAACAACGTTATAATGCGCTGTAATGAAGAGTTTCATATATTTTTGTCAGGTTTCTGACATTAATAAAGGCAAACTTTTTTATATTTATACTCTTTATAATTTCTTTGGTCTACTAATTGAAATGTGTAAATAAAGAAATAGGCGCTTCTTGAGATATTAGATTGGTAAAATAAAAATTCAGCTTAATTGTGCTAAATTTAAAAGCTTTATAGTCAACATTGTGCTAGCAAAGGCTTAATATTTGTTTAACAACAATCATTCGGCTGGAATCGTCGACAATGTATCTATACAAATAAATAAAATTGGAGTGTCTGTTTTTAATATTAAAATAACTTCTTTTTAATAAATGCATATGTATGTATACACGATTCATGTACCGAAAAAATCTTTTTTTAAATTTGTGACTGTCTGTCTGTTTGTTCCGGGTAATCTCTGGAACGGCTGGACAGATTTTGACGGGACTTTCACTGGCAGATAGCTGATGACCTAAGGAGTAACTTAGGTTACTTTTTGATTAGCTTTTATACTAGAACAAGCAACTAACCAACACTGTTTTTTAAAAGGTTCATCGATTTTCAATAACACAAACGAAGAATAGAATGGTGAAACATACAAACTTGATTAAACGACAATAATACCCTATACATCATACAATAATCTATATCCATACATCTATACATATAAATACTACTTACATATCTATACTTATAATAAAACTGTAGAGAGGTCAATTCTGTACATTGAATATATATTAAAAATTAATGTTTAAGGATGAATGGTTATCGATACTGATGCCAAAAATGCAATCAGTAGGATTTTTGTCTGTCTGTATGTATGTCTGTCTGTGCACGTATGGGTCAAAAACTACTAAAGGGATTTTAACAAAATTTGGTACGATTGTAGTCTATACTCCTGGGCAGGTTATATATAACATAGTGCTAAGATACATAGGAGCTGAGCACTGACGATAAATTTGAAGCAAGTCGAATGAAAATGCGCATTCGAGCTCTTATACTCGCATACGTTGATCATACACCAAAAATATGTATTACAAAGATGATGGTTTTCAAAAGATCTACAAAAAAGTCCTAAATAGATGGTAATAAAAGCAAGATTAGCACCCTCCGGGCTGGGGGAGCATTGTTCATCGGCCAATAGAGATCGTAACGTAAGATATTTCATAGGTATTATGCCACCATATCCGCTGAGTCAGCTTTATCCGTGTTTGTTTGGTAAATATATTTTCATCATAATTAGCTGTCGCATTTGTTTAATTTAAATTAATATTCAATCATTCTTTTACATGATTAATAGAAAAATATTTATTAAAATCTATACTAATACTAGCTGACCCACGCAACCTCGTTTGCGCCTTATATTGCCCGTAGCGTGTAAATTTCCCCCGTTTTTGAAACATTCTTCATTGTTGCTCCGCTCCTATTAGTAGTAGCGTGATGATATATACCCTATAGCCATCCTCGATAAATAGACTATCCAACACCGATGTAATTTTTCAAATCGGACCAGCGGTTCCTGAGATTAGCGTGTTCAAACAAACAAACAAACTCTTCAGCTTTATTATCTATACTAATATATGCCATTTATCAAGGATGGCTATAGGCTATATACTATCACGCTAAGACCTACAGGAGCGGAGCAACAATGAATAATGTTACAAAAACGGGGGAAAATTATCACGCTACGGGAAATAGGCGACGCAAACGAGGCTGCGTAAGTCGGCTAGTAGTAAGATATAGTAAATGAAATAAAAATAATAGATGAATTGACTTCCGTCGAGTCTGACATGAGTTACAGAAATTGAAAATGAAAAAATCCATTGAAGACGATGACGAGCCACGCCACAGAGCTGTTGTACTCGTATGTGTTGGTTGAACGCGTTCAAGTTGTAAGTAATGGCGCGTACAATTTAGCATAATGGCTGGAGTCGCGACTCATATTACAAACAACAGGTTCACACGCCGGTTGTTGGCGTTTTTAATTTGAATACACTTTTCATTGTGCAGCGCTGGGCAGAGCGTGACCACAGCGCGGGCCGCCCGCTCTGCTCGGGGCTCGTAAGCTCGCGTTTACAGCCTTGTACTGTTGTGTAATAGAGAGTGGGCCCTTTCATTTGCAACACAACACGAACGTTAATCATTCCTTGCCTGGAGTGGGGAATTAAATTTATAGCGTGAGGATCCCACATTATAACAAAACAAATATGGTAACTCATAATAGTATAATGGTTTTTCCATATCAAAGTTAACATTCAACGCTCGCAGTGGGACAAACATTAGAACACATACGTATTTAGGTGTCGATAATTTTGAATATTTTATTTTATTATTAACTTTAACATTCTCTCCTGTGTGTAGTCAAAGTAAACGAGAAGCCATCACGATCATTCATGTACATTGTACGTAAATTATAGAAGTACCTAGTCCAAACGTGTGAATTGTTAGTAATTCAGTGCCCGCCAATGTCTAATGTAGACAAGCACATTAATATTATTCCACTGCGAGATTACATATTCACTCAAGGTAGTAGAGCCACGCTGATTTCAGCACGGTTGGGTCGGCTCTACCGAGGCGATACTACCCTCGCACAGAAGATCAACGTAACGCGTTTCGTCGGTGAGTGCAAGACCGGAGGCCCAACGATGTGAAAGCATCACAAGGCCGCCATGGTGTGGATCACTATACATACACACTAGACATACGCTGTCGCAGACTTTTTAGTTCTTTTAAAGGGGAACAATTCTCTTAGACATTATTTGTGTGAAACTTTAACCATTGACACAGGCATGCAATGGAAGCTCTCAAAAGGAATAATTATCTCCATTTTTGCAACATTCTTTATTGACATATGTTTTTTCTTTATTTATACTTTATACCTCGACAACTGTACCACAATGACAATGTATCTACATACATTAAACCAAAAAAACTCTTCAGCTTTATAATATAATAGTTTATAATATTCGAAACGAATGTATCATGTGTCACAAGTCACAAATCATAGTTACCGAAATACACACTCGCTGAGGAGCGCACACCTCTTCATTAAGGCCGAGAAATGCCGGGCAAGCTAAGGCGCGCTAGAAGGTACAGTTACCGGCACAGCAAACACAAATAAACATCTATCATAATATTGAAGTCTCACAGGGCTAAGGCTGAAGCGAGCCGCGGGAGGCACAGACCGCCCCGCCCGCCCCTTGCACCTCCTCGCAAGTCAGAGCCCCGCTGTACTTCCACATGGCTCTAAAACGGATTCCCTTTACAATATTTCTTTTCCAGTTGGAATGCGAATTTCCCGCGGCGATCCGAACTATTCATGCACTTGGAGAGGAAAATTTATAGTGAGATATTTTTTTAACTTCCATTGGAATCGAGGTTTAAATATTCAAATGATATCGGGTTTGGCGGTGTGCCCGGCGACGATTGAGATCGACAGGGGATTATATTGTCCTCTTATTGAAGTAAGCGGGCAAATCATACCTCACGTGTGCTGTCAGAGCCAAGAACGTGTGGCTGGTCCTTACGATAATGAATAGAGGCAACGGTTCATCTCATAAATAAATGAGTAGCTAAATTTAATGAATTGACTCATGCACTCATATTACTTAAAAAAGCGTCCAAGTGTGAGTAGGACTTGCCCAAGAAGAGTTCCGTAACAGCAAGTAACATAATTTAATTTTAATATTATTTTTGTATTTGATATGATTGAATTAAAGGTAAATTGGGGTTTACGATTTCTGAAGTATTAAAAAAACTACTTACTAGATCTCGTTCAAAATCGTCTCGGGGGGGGGGGGGACACATATTTTATCACTTAGGAAATGTCTCTATCGCATCGAGGAGATACTTTTTAATTACATATTCTTATATGTCGAAAGAGATATAATTTAGGTTAGATATTCTGTGTAATAGCACACAGTATGAGAGTTCATTTTTGAAACTGGAGGTCAATATATATTATTAACCCTTGCTTTTCACACAGATTACTGCACGTGCATGTGAGTGACAGTTGTTATTGATATAGAAAGCTAGAGCAGTTGGTCGGCGTCAGCAATGAGGCTCACAAGGCGCGTCGCGTCATCAATCCATCAACATGACGTTCGGCGCTCGGGCGAGATGTAGGTCGCGTTCGTTTGCAGGCGCCCCGACGTTCTGCTGACTGAGACCGTCCTGTACACACTCTACATACGTACTGTACCCGTACATGTGTGACACAACAGGTCACACATAGGCTCTAAGTCAATCACTGTGACAACCGGGGCTAAATTCTGTACTTTTGATAGTGATGTTCAAACCGAGTCTCGTTTATTCGTAGAACGAACTGTTTCACGTTTCAGTTTGTGATCGTCGTATTATTGTGATCTCTGTATGAACTGTGCGTCATAACAGTGGGCCTCAGTTATATGTTTGGGTTAGTGTTTAACAAGTTCACGCTCAATACGAGATTTTTTAAATATTTTTACAGGATTCTTTATTGAATTCTTTACTGTGTGACCGTTAGTGTATTGTAATACTATCTGTCAGTATAGGTGAGGCTAGCTGTGCAGTTTCCGCTATAAATATAGCGACGGCGACCGGCCCTAGCGTGTCTAATTCGATAATGATAACTGGAGGCAGACGTGACCCCTCAGTTATTTAATTAGGAGCTGGTAACGGAGCCCAATACTCACGAGCGCGTGCGAACAAATTGTATCATTGACATAATTATGTAACATGTAGCACACGGGAGGAGACTGTTAAGTGACGGCCTTTAACAAATTTTTTTTTCATCTGTTTACTGGACGCTTTAAAAATGTTTAATTGAAAGTTGGATGACGTGTAATTCGTGACATATCTTGTAACGCGGTATATTGTAGGAGACGTTGTTTATACTCGTGTCTTATAAATTCGTCGTGTCTTACAATTAGGGGGTATGTACAGTCACTCAAAGAGTTGTTCGTCGGTGCGCGTAAGCGGAGCCGCGACACGGAACAGTAGCATTTAGTTCCGCAACAACTGCCGGTAATGACTCGGCGACAAGCTGTCGACGTACATTATGTTCAAGTGTCCCGTAGCGAGGCGTTTAAGGCTTTACAAACCTATTAAGTCTTTAAGTGTTATGTTCTGTACTTACTGTTACCACACATTACAGCTTTCCTTAACAAATATTATCATAATTATGTATATTATTATGTGTATTAACATGATGATCAAAATTCAAGATAGCTTTTTTGTGACTTTATCTAATCTACATCATTGTAAACTAATGTCTAATTGCATGTATATGAATTGCATGATATTGAGAGTAGGTATTTACGCACAAATTCATATTGTGTACTACTACAACGAAACACCCAGCGACAACGATTAGGTGTTCAGCTACTCTAATCTACTCTAATCTATACATCTTCCATACAAATAAATAAAATTGGAGTGTTCGTTTTTTATATTAGAATAGCCAATTCTTATTAAATGTATATGTATGTATAAGAAGTAGCTTAGGCTACTTTTTTAGACTAAGTTCGCCCCGCACCGTCACCCACGGAACGACAATAACCGCGTGTAACACCGCGGAACTCACATAGTCTTCTATACATACAATTAAATAAAATTGAAGTGTCTGTTTGTAACATTAAAATAACCGCTTTTTGATGAATGCATATGTATGTATACAATACATGACGCAGTACAATATTTTTTTTTAATTTGACAAAAATTAAAAAAAAACTCTGTTTCTCGGGGGTAATCTCTGGAACGGCTGGACCGATTTTGACGGGACTTTCACTTCCAGATAGCTGATGATCTAAGGAGTAACTTAGACTACTTTGTTTAGACTGGCTTCGGCTTCGTACGATAATAACTGCGGGTAACACCGCGGGGTTCAGCTAGTTACTAAGTAAGTAAGTAAGTAAGTAAACTAAGAAAAGGTATTGAAAAAAATAAATAATAAAGTTAAAAAGTAATAAAAATGTACTTCTGTGTTTTCAGTGTCGTTTCTGTTCGTTATTTTGTTTTGATTGTAGGTCTGTATTTGGGTCACACGGACGGATATGTACTAAATTTCCATTTCATCGGTTAACGGATTCATAGCAAACCAGGTGTGACATGCGGAAAGACCTTTTTTGTTTGTTTGGAGATGTAAAAAGTAATTTAATAGGTTATATTAGAACATTAACGTGATATAAATGAATACCCCAAAAATACTTAGGTGGGCCCGCTTGTCTTTGAAGTACACTCTTTCTATTAGTGTTCGTTGAGATGGATTATTCCTTTCGTTTATAATTTACTAATCGCAATAATATTTCCTTTGAAGAGGACTCCTTACACAAAATCGCGTCGCACCGATAATACTAATTCAAAACTGCGCAGCACTTGTGAACAGAACAAGTGGAGATTTGAAGCGATAATTTATAAAAGGCAGCTCTTAGATATTTCTCAACTCCTCCCCTCGTCTATTGAAATCGCGCCGCGAGGACGAGGAGGAGTGCAGGGTGTGCGAGTGGTAGGTGCGCGGGCTTGGGCAGTGGAGGGGGTAGGCGAGTGCCGCGTCAGCACCGTCTTGGTGCGCCGCAGCCGTGTGATGAGTGATGACACACGACAGAGAGTTTTATTGTGAACTGTGCGGTCTGTGTCTGTGTGTGTGTGCGCATATGCTTCTAGTACTTGTAGCAAAGACTAGCTACTTGATTATACTATGGAATTATTAAAGTGTCATCAAATAAGGTATTACAACTTTCAAACTTCAATATGTACTCTCTCAACACAGTTACTGACTTATACGTGTTGCAGTCGAAATCGAGTTATCAAAATCCAAAGCAAACATAATTAAAGAGTGTTAAGCTATTTGTAGGCAGGACGCGATGAACTCCTAAAGATAAAACAACGAGGTTGTAAAACGACTGGAGGAAAGAGCCTCACAAGCCCACCATTTTCAGGTTAACGCACGCGTTATCTGCTCCGATCGCATTTGTTCATCAAATATTAGCGTATTTAGGTGGCAGTCGATGGGTTCAGTTGATTGCTTGTCCGATTGTATCACATCACTCGACCATTAGTAGACATTCGTTTCCACCGAACCCGCAATGCAAAACCAAATAAATAATACAATGGGGGGACCAACTTGTCTTGACAAGCCAGTTTGACTTGATTTGATTGTCAACCGCAGCTTGCAGGCAAAACCACTTCAGGCGGAGGTTGTTTTAACTTCAAAATAAAAAAAAAATACTCAATTTATACTGACATGTCTTAATGTAAAGTAAACTGTTATATCAAACAACGAAGTACCCACTTAAGTCTTAACACCACTATTTGGGGTTAGCCAGACGCTGCAGCTACCGGCACTTGCTTGACAGCGACCGCTGCACTACCTCTCCTCCAGTAGGTAAGTGTCGTGACCTCGAGACCAAAATATAGAAGTGTTTTATTTTAACGACGAGTACTTACAAACAAGATACACAAAAATGGTATTACAACATAAACATGATTCAGTTGTGATTAAACTGTTTTGACTAAAAGATATTTAAAACTAAAAAATATAATAAAAATAAATACTTCAATAAATTTTAAACTTACAGCGTTATAAAAAAGGAGGTCCAATATTTAAGTAGAATGCGAACTCAAGTAAAAGTTCTGTTGTTAAAGTTAAACTTTTCAAAAGTGGCTTTCACTTAACAGGTAATTTTCTTGAAAATAAACTATTATTATTATGTGAGGTAGGTAAAATCAAAATTCATGACAAAATTAAAAACAAAAATACAATTAAGATTAAGTAACAACAAAAGAACACGAAACACAATCAATTCCTTCTCCTAACAGGCAATTTAGTGAAGCGACCGTTTTATGACCTTTAAACTTTATACTGGTTCAAATCACACTACTTCAATCAAGGCATTGAGGCCTCTATCAACTCTACAGTAGGCCTTGAGTCGTCCTATTTTGTACAAGAATTTAAATTAAGTGTCTTTTTTTTAAATCTGAGAGTATTGTAAACTGCCTCGGTGACGTAGTGGTAGCGTATGCGACTGCTGTACTTGAGGTCTCGGGTTCGATTCCCGGGTCGGACCAAATGTTTGTATGATCTGCAAATATTTGTATCGGACTTTGGATGTTTTCTATGGATAATATGTATTTACCAATAAAAAAGTATATATGTAATTATATCAGTTGTTTAGTACCCATAACACAAGCTCTTCTTAGCTTGGGACTAGATGGCGTTGTGTGTTAGATGTCCGAAATATTGATTGTGATAAATGATGAAAAATAGTCAACATAAATATCATCGATATCAAAAATTTGTGAAGAAGGACACGGTGAAACCACAAACTAACATCCTGGGATGTTTTACTGTAGCCGCGTAGTTCTAGTTCGGACAATGATGAAAACTAACATCCTGGGATGTTTTACTGTAGCCGCGTAGTTCTAATTCAGACAATGATGAAAATTAACATCCTGGGATGTTTTACCGTAACGGAGGTGCCGTCAGAAGTGAAAACTTGAACAGTAACTTGAGCATTTCTGTTTTCTTTTTAAATTCCTATATTTATTAAACACAATGAACGATGCTATACGAATCTAGGCCTTGCTTTGCCTTTTCCTTGAGAACCGATAACTTCAGAAATGCTTATTGTGATGTTATAAAAATATAGGTTAATGCCTTACAGTATAAATATTTTACCCAAGCGAAGCCAGGTTTTAATCTAGTATTTTTATAAAGTAAGTAGTTTTTCGTCACTTTTTTTATTAATAGATGCACTTCGTTCAATTTCCATATTTTAAACACTTGATATACACGAATTTTACAAATATACAGACAGTCGAGCCATCAGCAGCCTGTAGTACTAATACACACGCACATTTGCGCAAGCGTTCTGCGCTGACACCAAACGAAACAGCTGGAGCAGGCGTACATTCGCCGCGCGGCAGAAAAAGAGGTGGATAGTACTTCCTCTCCTACGCCACGCCTCCATCTTACGAATATTCGATCACGAATATCCCAATAACCCATACCAAAAAAGTGCACTACGCTGCTATGGAAGTTTTCACTACTAAAAGGCCAATAGCCGGCGGTTTAAAAATGTTGAATTTTGTTTTTGGTTGCGGCATAAGTTGTAATTTTTTGTTTAATCGATATAGTGAAGGTGGTCTAGGTTTACCTGGTATTTAAATTAATTGATTTAGATATATAACTTTTACTTTATTTCAAATCTCCCACAAGTGTATCACCCGCACCTACCTCATCTCCATCACCTAAGTAGAAGCTTCACTTGCCTAGTTCTACCTATACACTCACATACATATTTATACAGCAGTAATCATTTTGATAGTAATCGCTATGGTGTGTCCACTGCACTGATCCACAAATCAGTGGATCAGTAGAGTGAACTCATTATTGTCAAACTTAGTATGATTTCTAATCGTGTTTCTTTATTGCCCATTCACGTTACAAGACATTCAAGTACTTTGCAAGTCCAGCGAATCTTATATCACTATCACAATTATGTTCAAGTCCTATTGAGCTTGATGAGCTGTACCTCACACGTCTGGTCATAATCAGGTGTTAGAGCGCCTACGTTAAATGCTCATCAATTTGAAGTTAAAAGCTCACAGCATACAGACCACACGCCTGCCTTTTATTTCAAGTCCTGATTTTCTATATATGGTCCTTTACATCAGATATTACATTTTTTAAATTAAAATTAATAATGACTAATATTAACTGAGAACAAAACAGTAGCTTTTCTGCAAAACATGCTATTCTGCACTTCGCAGAGGATTTAATTTACGTTAGAATAGTATTAAGTAGACTTGTTTCTTTGTTCACATATAATAATATAATTATTATTCTATTGGTTATTGTATCAGCACAATAGTTTTTAAAAAGTACGATAGTTTGCAGAGAAAATCTCCCGAACATCATGAAGTGTAGAGATGCGGGTAATAGTGCGATACAGTTTCAGGTCACGAGTGTCGAACGGAGTACCTGCGGTGGAGTCCGCGCATGTACTGCGCTAATGGGCCATTCATTCTCTCAACTTGCACAATTTATTACGTCTCATATATTCATTAGCGACACAAGCAGAATGCAAAGCTCTCTTTCACAATATCGGCTCCCCATTGCTTCCCGCCGTAATGGCTGTGAGTTGATCAATGTAGCGAATGTAGATCAGCATAGCGGTCTCTTACAGCTGTACTTTTACTATATTTTTAATAGTGTGCGTGTGTGTTAAGTGTTTTTATAAAATTGATATAAACATTTTAGTAGTATCTATGTATTTGTATAGGTATCTTGTAGTACTAGCTAAAATATTTGATGACGGTTTTCAGTTTTCTATTTTAAGTTATACTTATTGTCTGGAGTTCTCTAGAGATAATAGGCTAAACTGTAGAATGGTCGTCAGTTAATTAAAAAAGACGTGTGGCACTCGGAGACTATATATAGACGAACAAGGTAGTAGAGCCACGCTGATTTCAGCACGAACGGGCCGGCTCGACCGGGGCGGTACTACCCTCGCACAGAAAATCAACGTAAAATGACAGCGATCATGCTGTCGTGTTTCGTTGGTGAGTGCGAGACCGGAGGCCCAATGATGCGAAAGCATCACTAGCCCGCCATGGTATGGGTCACCATGCTGCATTGTTGCATTGTCTGCGTTCGCAGTATGGTGACCACCACTCTTGGATTCTGCTTATGCTTTCCATCAGGCAGAGTAGAGTCATTATGGCAGGGTCAAACATAAAAAAAAAAAAAAGAAAAAAAAAAAGACTGCTGCGGTAAAGCTATTGCATAGAAATTTTTATCAACTTATTCAATTATATTTATTTACTAGCTGAACCCCGCGGTGTTACCCGCGGTTATTGTTGTACCGCGAGTAACGCCGCGGGACAAAGTTAGTCTAAAAAAAGTAGCCTAAGTTACTCCCCGGGTCATCAGCTACCTGCTAGTGAAAGTCCCGTCAAAATCCGTCCAGCCGTTCCAGAGATTATCCGGAACAAACAGACAGACAGACAGACAGACAGACAGACAGACAGACAAAAATTTTTTAAACTACGTTTTCTGTATATGTATCGTGTATACATACATATGCATTAAGTAAAAAGCGGTAATTTTAATATTACAAACAGACACTCCAATTTTATTTATTTGTATAGATTTATTTTTAATTTATGCAGTATATATAATATGGTGAATTAAAATTACTAAACTATTTTTCAAATGCTCCATCGCATTCGAAGTACACCGCCCTCTATATAATTGGTGCTATACTGATAACAAACATATGTGTGTTTGGAATTACCGGACCGTTAGAATTTATCAAGTAGCATAAGAACAACAATTTTAACATTTAGTAGTAATGAGTTATTAGCTGGAAGTTGTAGGTGAATGATTTATGACGAAGGTGCCTCGAGTTCAAATCTCAACTGGGCGTCGTCATCTTTTTGTGAATATTTCCTGGATATGTAGAAACGTGATAAACGTGAGTGGGACACTTATTTTGTTACAATATGTTGCTTGTCATAGTTTCTTTATAATATCAGTTTTTTGTCTTATTTCATTATTCAGGTATAATAATGTTTTAAACAGTAATTTGCGCCAATTCCCCGAAATGTAGGGAACGCCATATTTGAAGTAAGGCCTCTGTCACGCACGAAGTGAAGTCAGTAACAGACAGTTTTGTCGTCGTTCGAAGCAACTCGTTACGACCGTGCGAACTTCGGATGTCAAGTTTTTGTGTTACGAAATTCCTTGACTCGTTCGCCGCGCTCAAAGGCCTCAAAGACCACGATAAAAGCTATACAATAGCTTAAAAATGCTAGTAATAACTAACAACTAACATTTATAATGAATAATAAAAGGAAATTATAGATTCCTTTAGGAATTAGAATATATAGAATTAAAAGTAATTATATAATAAATAATAATTCTTATTAGAATTAGAATTTCAAACTGCAGTGAGGATTAATATATTATAAATTCCTGACGACAATCAATCACTTCGCGACATTAATCCTCGGCTACTATTTCCCTTGTTTATTCTATCCCATCAAAACCATAAAAATGAAATGAGAGCCAAGTTCAATATTATGATATATGCCAATATAATAACAACCAATGTTAACTACAACGACAAAAAAAGTGAGATCGAAATGGATACCGGTTCAATGCTCAGTTCTGAAATTTATTTAAAACAATATAAAATATTTTATAGCAACTTAAAATATAGTCTGACTTGGTAGTGCTGACACTGACGCTGCAGCGCGTCAAGATCTAGATTTTCAGCAGATAGCCTCGCTCCGTAAATATTTAACAATGTTGGCTCGATGTGAGTCAGTTAAGTATATACTTTGTGTTTACTTCGGTCCAAATTATACGTAATCATCAAATATTCACAGTTCACGTAAAAATATAACTCAGCGGCTGATTTGGTTGGTTCATCCTCTAGGGACTCCAAAACTTCCTCAACATGATAGTCCGGAGGCGGATTTAATGACTTAGACACTTTCTAACCGACAACCTGGTCGTGCCTTGTCAAGTTAAGCGGTTGCCATTTGTTTGGTTTGGTTGATTATTTTTTATTTTGATAGTATCTTTAAAATATAAGATAAAAGATGACACATTATACTTGATAGAGCGTTCTAGAATAAAACTCACTTGTACTTATTCCACTATTTTATTTTACACCTGGTTTCGCGTTATGGCGAAATGGCCATAAGGCGAAACTGGTCAGGTGTAAAATAAAATAAAATAGTGGAATAAGTACAAGTGAGTTTTATTCTAGAATGTATTACAACAAGTTCCGTCAAGTGCCGACAATTGAGAGTATAAAAGATAGAACGTTATTTTGTGAATAATAAAATTATAAATTTAGGAATGGTGATAAGATTCCATGTTGTCGCTGACATCGTGCCGCTACTCGTTAAGCCTTCACAAGTACCGTAAACAATACTTGTCACTGTTATGGTCTTGTTCATCCTTCGAACCATGATCAAAACAGGAAACACAGTCCCAGTTGAATTCCTCGTTCGCTCACCATGATATATGATATGATTCACAATTTATATGCGTTTTTATTTTTGTTTGTAATTTAGTCGGCCAATTTCGTTTTCACCAGAAATTCATTGAGGCAGTACATTATAATGTACACATTAAGGATTTAGAATTCTCTTTCATTATTTGATAAAACTGATAATGAGCGCCGCGTCTTGCGACAGAGAGCAAATTGTCGAGTGATCACCACCGCCAGCGAATGGGGACAAATTGGATTTTTGTTTGTTACATGCAGACGAGCGCCCCCTCGGCCGCGCGAGATATGGGTTAATGAATTATGTCATAGTTGCGCACACGTGGTTTTACCTGCAGTGGGCCGCTCGCCCGTGAGCCCACACTTCACAGAGGTTCGCGGTTCAATGGACATTTTCGTATATGAGTATAGTACTGAGGGTCTTTTTTCACCGTTTACATTAAGATTACATAATAACATAATGTACATATATACATATAATGCATACACAAACAATATACAAAATACATATAACATATAATTAGAACCTTTTTTCAAGATATTATTAAATTATGTTCAAAACGTTACGAATTTTTGTGAGGAAGACTAGCGTTAACAATAAACATAGGATTACGGAAAAATCCTACGAGGATAATCCGCAATCCACATACTTATTTATGTGTAAATAAGTAGATTATATCTAAAAGGTATAGGGTGAGGTATATAATATGATAGGGTCTCCACAATGTGGACTGTACAAATTGCCGAGACCGCCAATTTGTGTAACGTCGGCAAAATAAAACTTTGTGTAAAGAGCTCTGTTTATACAATGTGAGCAGAATAATCTCCTAAGGCCACTAGTACCTGTATTGGCTGAACAAACGGCGAGCTCCTGGGCCGGGTGGTACCCGGGGGTCCGGGGTCAGACGTCGGAGGGGGAAAGGATCGTGGAACACTGAGGACACAGTTTTTATTGTGCACGTTTCACAGATTCGCGTCACGCTCCGGAGCGGTTTCATTTCACGGGCCTTTTTATAATTTAATCTTATACAGTGTTACAACCAAAATGATAAAAAGGCAGGCGATGTGTGCGTGTGTCGAGAGCAGGTGGCGCGGCGCAAATTGGAAGCCAGTTGTTGTCGGACTCGCGTACAAGTTAATTCCATTCGGAAAATTGCTCGGTAAATAACGAGCCCGCTCAAAGGACACATAATAGTTTTCCAATTTGTTCATCGCTCTTATAATTTCATTGGTTTTTGAAGGCAGCGCAACCCTTTTGTGCCTAACGAACCGCTTCTGGTGAATGTTTAATTTCCTGGCGCCAGCACGCTGCCCTTGGTCGCTCTCTTATCAACGCAGGGACTGTTACACGCTCACCTCTGTTACTGCCAGAATAGCTGCATGGTCACGTGACCCTTCCGTACTCCTCCAGGAAAAAGATTGCTTGCAAGAGAACTTATTAACACGATTCGATTCAGGAACTACAATGGTATAAGATTCTTCTTAGAATTACACAATGTTAGGTTATGGTTAATAAGATACCAATTGTGACGGTCCTTTTACCCCTTCTATATTTATGAGTCTTTAAGTAAAATTTTACGGTTTCCAGAGCATCTATATTTATATTTGCATAATTATTATTTGTATTATTGTTAGTTATTGTCGATTGCATAATATTTGTGTATAAATCATAAAAAAATAGATGTAAAAGTTTTATTTTGTTTATGTTTAAGTAAATTTGAGTAAATGTTGTACCATGATATTCTAGATTGTGAAAAATGAAAATGTTTAAAATACACTGTTCGAGTATTAAGCCACATGCATAAGATCATTTCGCAATTTTTCACAACGCGTTACTGTAATATTATGTGAGTTAAAGGTTTATTCTGATGTCAAGCGAACGGTAATGGCGTTAATTACGGTCATGCCTGTTGGTAATTACATGAGGCTGACGCGTTACTTTAACAAGTGCACAAAGCTTCTTCAAACTAAATGTGTTCGTCTAAAATAGTGTAAATGGAGCCGGCCGTGATCTGTTTGTGTGTCGCTAATGCGGCGCTCGCACATTAGTTAGGAGCAGCGCGACACTCGCCCTTGCGACATTTACTCATTATCCAATTGGACAATCACATTAGAACCTCAAACATGATTATGAAGGACTACATAATGTGTTGGTCGCTTTCATTCATCTACACGTGACATACTATTCTTGTAGGTCAAATAAATATATTGGGTTATATTTACAAGGGTTATTACGTTATTTCTGAGTTTATGAAAAACTCGTTAATGTTTCTAAACATTCCGAGAGCGTCGACGAGAGCGCGCGGCGCGAGCCACGATCGAAGCGTGACTAAATGTTATGCTGCCGGCGAACGCGTGTAATGTTGTTCTAGCAAATTGATCATAAAGCAGTGTCGGAGGCTGCGCGGTACAATTGAATTACATGTCAGAGCCGCTTTGTGTGCTCCCTGTAACGAATAGCTACGATGTACAGTTGCTGTGATACGTAACAACACATTCTACAAAAGCATTTAATGTAGCACAACGTATCACTTTAACAACTGCATCTAATGTTAAGAATAGAAAAGTATAGACAAACAATGTTTTTCAAAAGATATTGTTGATATGACTTGTTATGAAAATTATTTCCCATCAAAAACATAAACATAAAACGAAATCCAAGTTCAAAATTATTACATATATGCCTTGCTTTTTAACTGCAACGACAAAAAAAGTGAGATCTAAATGGGTTCCAGGTTTAATGGTCAATCCCAAAATTTATTTATAACAACATAAACTATCTTATAACAACTTAAAAAATTTAATTTCTTCTTAGAACTGAGCATAATATTATATTGAAGCCTAAAGTCTGACTTGGCCAGTTTTCATATACGAATTATTCTTAAGTACCTACTAACATAGTCATGGAAGAGCCCTATGCTCGATGCCTAGTTTCTACCAGCAATATTTCGGAACAATAAAATAAGAACTTACAGTTGGCGATTATGTATTATGATTCGTATATGAAAACAAGCCAAGTCGGACTATACTTTAGGTTGTTATAAAATATTTTATATATGGTCATAAATAAATTTCAGAACTGACCTTTGAACCGGTATCCATTTAGATCTCACCTGTTTTTATCGTTGTAGTTAATAACCAAGGCATCTGTACCTTTAATAGAAATGTAACAGGTCCAATTCTGTACATTAAAGATATTTTGAAAAAAAAATTGGAGTCCTCTCTATAATCGATGCTAAAGCCAAAAAGGTATTTTTTTTTTTCATTTTTGTCTGTCTGTCTGTAACGTGGCCGCGTATCACGCTTAAAACTACTGAATGGATTCAAATTAATCTTGGCATGATTTGAGTTCATATGACGAGGTAGGACATAGGATACTTTTTATCCCGAAATTCAGCACAGTTTCTTAGAGAGAGGGAATGAAAGTCAAAATATTTACTTAGTTGTAATTACATAACACATACTCCGATTTCATTCATTCTTTTTTTGCTAGAAAGCAAGTACTTTAAATATTGTTCCGTGATCTATTTATTTGTTTTATATACGACATTAGTGTGTATTTAATTTATCGTTTAGTTCTATAAAATCCTAAGAGATGGCGGTTTGGCATATAAGTTGCACAGATATTGGGTAGATGGCGCCGTAAAAAATGTGGCGGTACGAAGTTCGCCGGGTCAGCTATTTCATAATATTGAACTTGGCTCTCATTTCACTGTAATGTTTTGATAGGATATCGTTACGTTTTGTACAGAAATTATTAGTAACAACCAAATACAGTAACGAAATTAATATCAAAAAGTTTTTATTAATCTACTATATTTTCCTACGTTTACGTGGTATAATTGTCTTTATGTATTATTTTCTATATTTTTTGCATCTTTGAAAGTTCGATTGAATCGACCATTCAGTATTCGTTTCTTTACGCGCTTTCTGTTTATATTTAATTTGGCAAAGTCGAGGCGGTATATCGTGAGCAGGCAGGCAGTTGTATTCTACAATAGATCTTCCTTGTGCCTTGAATTGACTTGGTTCTATATTGATAAGATGTACTCCATCTAGGGTTTAACTCTGGAGAGTCCAATGGAAGCCTGCCATTTACCTGCTAAATATAGAGGAGTCTAAGTCGAGAAGATTGCTGTCAAGGCTAAGGCTACTATTTAATTTATTGCTGGGCGCTAAATATTGAAATAATATATAATACTAAATTCTAGTAATAGCATAATGAACACGAAATTAGACTACAGTCTTAGTTATAAGTACATTGTTAAAGGTGTTAAAACTTATAAATTAAGATGCACACAGAAAATTATTCTACGGAAGGATGTGATCATGCCTGGTGGGCCACGGCCCAACGGTTGATGTTGGGATGTTGTATATATGCTAATCGGCGCGAGAACTTTTATTGCGCGATGCAGAATTGGTAGTTTCTTCGTATGGTATGTTACTCCGTAATCTTCGGTAGATGGCATTGTCATTTGTTTTTTTGATGCGCTGTATGTGGAAGTCGCTACATATTCACACGAAAACCTTAAAATCCACATAAAGACAGGCTGTGATCAATTTTGATTGCTGATTCTTACATTGCAGGCACTATAAATAAGTGTTCATAATTAAAAGATCCAATTAATTGAAAAAATATAATAAAATGATAAAATAATACTTATTCCTATGTATTGCTAATTCTCATGTTACGGGCACTACGAGTATTCTTAAAAGAATTATATAATTGAAAAAATGTGCTAAAATTATAAAAATGTACAAAAATTTATTCCTATTTATTCACCCAACTATCTGTCAGGTTGCCGAATTTGGACTTTATAGGTCATCTGGAACTGGGTTATAATAGGTGAGTCAGTGATAAAAATGTCGATTTTTGGACGTTAATATCTAAATAGCCGTTTAAGGTGTCGTTATGAATTTAGAGAACATAATTTATCTCGCAAGTTTTAATATATGAGCCAAATTTGGCATGTCTATGTGAATTAGTTTTTGAGTTATCAGGATATCAAAAGTAGCTCCTAATAGTTCGTGTAATATTACACACGGCGCTACTCACCAGTTCCGTTAGCTTGAACTTGGCTTGTCACGCTACTGCATGTCTAGATATTCAAGAGCTTGATTATACTATGAATCCATAAAGATGAATTAATCACAGTTATTCATCATAAAAGTATAATTAGAGACAGTTTACGACTGGTCTCGTCACTACGTAGTCGTAGCTCTAAATTATTCATTAACGGGAGTTACCCGCTACGAATTACGTGTCTTCGTGATACACGTAGGTTCTACGAGTTCTGCACTTCGCGCGGCGTCTCGGTCCAGTGGTGGAGTTACTAATCCTCACTGACTTACTTAGTCGACTTAAAGTTGGGTATATATAATTTTGGTTATTCTTGGTAACTTGACAATTAACGGAAACAAGCTCAGATAATAAAAAAATAAGTTAGAAGTTGCCGGGACACTTATTACACATCATAAACATGAAATGAGTAGTTTATAATTACATGCTTTTATATTTTTACATTATCTTCCTCTTATAGCTGAAGAAATAAATACTCACCTACGTTTAGTTGCGAGCGTTAGCTTGTGTCTTTTGAAATTATAATTAATATTTAGGAAGAAATTTAGGAACGTTTGTGATTATTACTATATATTAAATTTTCATATATTAAATTTTCCAGGCGGTAGACAGTAGACAAAAACCTTCGACAGCCAGACGAATGTCGTCACATTAGTTCCGCACAAGGAAATCCTTGTTCGTCTTCGACGGATCGACGTCCTCTCTTTAGAACGCTCAAGCAATAAATACATTTATGAAGATCAAACTGATATAGTACAAAACGTGTATTTTTATGTTAATAAAAAGAATGAACAGTTGAACGTGAATGGAAAGAACGCATCGAAGAGACAAGTTGGTCCGGGGCCTGTGTCGTGTCTTTGGCTAATTCTGCGGTACTATGCTATTTGCAGTAATGAGGCTGGTGTATATGCAAATAGTGTATGTGGGCGGTTGTTCACGTCCGGCCGCGCGCCTGCCATACAAATTCACGTCACGCGCCGCAATTGGCCACTTTTAGTGCTGTGCGCCGGAACATTTGCGGTGGGAGAGGCCGCCGGCCGACTCTTATTGCTTATTGCAGACATAAATAGACCCTGGAGAGGTACCCCGCGGTACAACGTGCCAAGACCCCACCCTCGTTACTGACCGCCAAGTGGTTTGCCAGCGGTTGCTTTCAATCGACACAACTTATATAATTCTTATCATCTATAAGGCGATTCCAATCTCTGCACTTTTATTTTACAAATTCGATAGTCGATTCTGGTGATTTAGTTCGTTCGATACCAATAAATAGGTAGTATTCAGAGTTCTACGTAACATTGGCTTTATGTTTGTGCTTATTGTAGTCATCAAACAATATTATGGACGTTACAACATATTTACTATTGTTTGTATCAAAATAATTATGAAATTTAGTGCGACGTTATTTACTTTGTGTTAAAATTACTTGTAATATTTCGTTTGCGTTAAACATCAAATGCATTTATTAGTTTACGTTCAATATATGCTAATATAAATAAATAACTATAATACTATAATTATAGACTGAACAAGATGATTAGCTTACAGTTGATTACCCGACTACGGCAAAGCCAAAGGAGGGTTATGATTTTGACAGGCTATGTATGTATGTATGTTCATTTGTTCCCTCATAGCTCCTTAACTACTCATTAGAACTGGACAAATAAGGTGTCGTTAGAAGCGTCATAATTGTTTGCTGATTATAAACTATATGACGTGTCACTGAATCTACTATGGCGCCCTCTAGCCGACACAAAGTACTATTAAAAAAAAATTTTGATATATATATCGTCTTTGGTATCATTGGAAAGGGCATTACTTGTACATTTCAAATATATATTTATTACTAGCATTTTCTCGTGACTTTGTCTGTATTTATGTCTGAATAAATTATCCGAGCAATTATCCTCCATATAGTCTATATAGTCCATAACACTTTAACAACGCGTGACTACGGCTTTTGAAACTTGTTTCATGTTTTTTCAGTGTCGTTTTTTGTCGTAGTTGGGTTATAGTTTTTACTTTTTTTTTTGTGGTGTGAGTGACGGGGGATTATTTTCTTAACTGCGCAACATTTAAAACCCCGCTACCTTAATATTTGTCACAGTAAGTGTTGGACACCGCTGGAGCCTATGTTTATAAGACTGTGTCATTTGTGTCATACGTCAGGACTGACTACTTGATGTTTCTAAAAAAAAACTGAGTTGAGGCTCCGGACAAAAACACAAGAATTAAGACTACTTAAATCGATTGAGAAACATGAATATGCCTTATGTATAAATAAATAAATTAGAATGTAAAGTATATTTTAAATATTTCTTGCCAAATGTGAACAAAGGCCACGTTTTGATTATGTGGTCGTTGATCGTGCTAGGCCTACAGTAGTCACGAACGATTGCGAACTGTAGTCGATAGTCTGTACTCAGTAAATATTTCTAGATAAAGTATATCTTGATATTATCATGGAATTGAAAACAACTGACTTTATAGCCAACTAGGTATTTTCAACTGAATAAAAGACGTTTTTGATATGTACGCAGTTGATCAATCTGTTGCTTTATCTTTCTGCAAATATATTAATTAACATTTTATAAATGTAAAAGCTAATAATGTTTGCAATGCAGCGCAAACAGTAATGCTATTTTCGTAATTGTAACTTCTCAATGCAACATAAGTGTATACCTATGTAGGTACTCGCATCTTCGTACAAGTCAAAATATATATAAACATAGCACCTCTTGACAACTCATATCTCAGGTAGACGCCATAAGCCTCAACTAAGCACAGCACCCTCGGGACTCGCGGCAAGATGGATGGAACTTCCGAATTAACTACAAACGAGTTCAGCCCACGAGGGTCGTTGAGTGCGTGTGTGTGTGTATGTGTGCGGTCAGGTTTGCGCGTGTGTGCGGGCCGCAGGTCGCACGACTTTATTCTCCTTTGTTTTTATTTAATTAAGGCGCCGGCGACTAAACAAGAGTTATTCGATTACACGCAACAAAGACAAGCAAAAATTGGATCGCCCTTAGCGCGACAATGGCGTCGCTCCGACCCGCTCGTACTGAGGACGTCACACAATTACCTGATAATACAACGGAATATTCAAGTGGTACTTTCAATATACCTATCTACACGTTACAAAAGCGTTATTTATTTATATTTCGTTGGAGTTTGAAAATAAGTTAGGGACTCGCAAAAGTAACTTAAAACCTTATTGTAAACCTAAGTCTGTAATGCATAACAGATTTGAGACTTATTAACCGTGGCAATATGGACAGACAGACAAAATATAGTCTGTGTAACTCAGGGATAATGTAGGATTCTCATGGTGAAAGAATTTTTGAAATCGGTCTCATAGTTTTTGAGTTTATTCATTACATACAACAAAACAAACCTTTTCTCTGTATAATATTAGTGAAGATTAACTTGTAATAAGTAAATGTATGTAATACTGCATATTCATTCGCTTTTCAGAATTTTCTGTACTCGCTGCTACAATATCTTTGATGTTTGGTTGTACCCATCGTCGATTTTTCCACGCTTTCATAGTGGTGAAAGAAATATCTGACTACTAAACATATTTATCGTAAATATTACCCTCGTTACTTCCAAAGCTGTGCGTGACAGGCGCCTATAACTGCCGTACTGTATAACTCTACATTGATCTACGAAGAGCTCTACATATTGCTACGAAACGCTAAACAAAGCTCTATAACATGCCCCACGCGGTCTACTGTATAGAGTGTGTGCGAGGCACATCCACTATTACACGTCTCACACAACATCTTCATATCCACGCAAAATTACACACACACATATACATGCATACATACACATAAAACCCAGGTCCTCAAGAGGTAAAACCAGTACATTTTATGGAAGGGCGGAGGGCATATTTGTAATTAGATAAATGATAAATGGGTTTTATGTTTGTAAGTAAATCTTTACCGGACTTCACAGCTAGAAGGCGCCAGATAGAATAAGTTAAATTTAAATTATTATTATAATAATAAGTTTATTTCTTCCCTCTTTCTTAAAACTATTACAAAAATACTAGCGATTGTAATAAATCTTTACATTTGTTGGTTAACGTCGGCAGCCATATTAGTATGAAACTGTGCTATATATAACTATAGCAGCCAGCGCCGTCCCGTCGCCGGAACTCACAATTGGGTCTACTTCATATTCTACAATTAATTTTACAATTAAATAAAATTATCGTAACTAAATGATTCGATCCTTACTTTTTTTTCACTTTTAGAAAAGGTACATTTTTAAAAGTAAACTAGAACCAAAACAAAAATAATAAAATAATTATACTATGTGGATAGAAGTAATGGAAAATAAATGTTTTTGTGCATCCACTAAAAAATCTATCAATGAAGATTTGTGTTTTTAATTTTGTAGTTTTCTTGTACTTATTCGCACTGAATACGTAACTCTGAATGCCTGTGGATTTATTTGTACCAGTTGGTACAGATTATCGAAAAAAATATTTTTGCATGGCACATCACTGACATATTACACGTACATGCAAATTTGACGCACACCATTGCATTTCTGTTTTGGTCTCGCTTATTGAAATGCACAACTAATCTATGGCATTCTACATCTATGATTTTATTTATTTAAACTTCCTGCAAACATATTGCACAAGGCAGACTTAATGCCACAGGCATTCTCTTCCAGTCAAACCTTGAGTGTTGTGAGGCGACTTTTTGGCAGGTTTATATTTGGACAAAGAATGAGTAGAACTACCTTAAAACAGAATGAATCATATAGGTAAATCTTACTAGGTACACATACATAGAATATAGTTTACAAATTTTATAATATCAATACTAAAAATTAAATATATACAATGTTATACATAAATAATAAAGACAATTTTAAATATTATATAGATAATGCAATACATAAGTAACAAAAACTGTTTTAAAGTGTTATTCTGATGACTCCATCAACTGGTCAAATAGTACTTTCGTACTTTATATTTGAAAGTGGATCGACTAGTAGACATCCTGGTTTCTGGTAGGAGTGCATCCATCATTTAGTGACAGTTTGAACAAGGAAGGGGGAATGAACTATACTGGAAGTATTTGTAGAACAAAGAAGGAGAAGATTATTAGAAGAGCGGAGGTTTCTGTCATGGTTATGTTGGAGATATTGGAGGTGGGATGTTAAGTAGGTGGGTGAGTTTAGTGAGTGGAGAAGAGAGTACGACATCGAAAAAGCTCTCGAATTGCGACGTTGTCTTATGGGTTACCATGACAGCTGTGTACGATAAGCGGAAATGTGATCATACTTGATACTCGCAGATTAAAATCAAATCGAATGCAATTGTACAGAAGTCAGTCTAGTTTGTTCAGTAGATCTGCTTTTAGGTCGAGATAGTCAACATCACTGTAGTCAATAAGTGGAAAAATTAGAGTTTGCACAAGCATTGTCTTTACTTTTATTGGGAGGAATTTTTTAAGGCGATAGATTCACATAAAATATTTGTAACCCTTTGACACATGCCGACTACCTAAGTATGCCACTTCATAGTTTCATCGCTGTCCAGACCGATATCTTTAACAGTTGCACTGATAGGCAAAACAGCTTCATTAAAGATGACCTCGGGAATACCATCAGGATCCATTCTACTCATCATTTTAGAACTCCTTATGACATATATCATATCGTTTGGCATTTTAATGGGTTCACAGTTAAACCAAACCTCTTGAACCAGTTCTTTATGTTCTATAAGTCTTGATTGACGCTATTAATGGCATTGTTGAAATTTTCTACTCTAGCATGTGGCACGTTTTCTATCTGGGGGCACGCTCGTGCCTGTGTTTTCTTATATATATATTATTAGATTTAAAATAAAAATAATAAACCGGCCAAGTTTGGGCCACGCACAGAATAGGGTTCTGTAGTCACCCATTTCTTATGCCTTTAATTTTTATATTTTACATGTTTACTTATTATTATTTAGTAATTTTCATACGAAGTTTTCGAAATCGGCGCATTTACAAGTTAGGCCTTTATGACTCCTGAAATAAAACAGTTATCTAGGCCGTAATAGTTTTCCTTCAAAGTTCATCACATGGACTACTGTCATGAATTATTTCAGATTTTTCGAGTCAGCATTTTAGAGAGGGGGGAAGCATATTTTAACAAAAAAGCGGGCTTAGAGCACGTCAGATATCATGCAAATGAATAACTAAATAAATAAATCGATTCTGCAACCACTCAATGTTTTCTGTGTGCTTGAACACACAATAAAACGAGTGAAATAGTTACTCCAAACAACGCAAACAATGATTTTATTCGTTACTAGTTATATATAGTACAGTATTTTTTTAAATAAATAACTAATTAATTAACCTTTTAATTGATAACGGAGCTAGTCTTTGCATACTTAAGTACAAATGGCTAAGTAAATATCCTGAATTATTGCAACAATAACATTATGATAGAATAAACTTTTAAAAGCATTTGCGATGGGTTAGAGTCGGAGATAAATTTAAATAGATGTCTATTTAAATTTATCTTATCACAATGAAATATTTTGTGAAATTTTTTACGTGTTAAAGAATATGTCTTGCACAGCAAACGCTATTATTAATTATAGAGATAATATTTTACAACTTTATACGAAACATAGAACGATTTCTAATGAAATAAGTTATAATGCTAGGTATAGACATTCGATACCGCCTTGTTGCGAGGTTATACGGTTCATTCCAACTTCGTCGAGTTGCATTTATGTAGTTTTATCAAAAGAAGTCTAGTAAGGAGTTAACGTAGCTGTTATGATTTCGAAACCAAATAATGGACGCATACCATTAAGAATATTAAATACCACGGATAGCGAAGTAGAATGCGATTTTCAAAGAACTTACTATTTATGACATAAAATGTTTTAACAATAGAAATTTAACAGAAAATAAAAATTGTGTAAATCGAGTAAAAACATTATTGGAGTTATTAAATCTGAGGAATACGGACTCAGTGGAAAAACGTAGTATAGAACATATTTGTGCAAAATATGCTGACGTTTTTCATTTTTCAGGTGATAGGTTGTCATCAACAAATATTATGACGCACACCAAATCTTTAAAGAATAACGTTACATCTAGTTACAGTACACAGAGAGAATTCAGTAAGGCTTACCCTTCGTGGGCTTACCTTACAGAATTCCTCATGCCCTAAAACGGGAGTTACAAAAATAAATTGACGAAATGTTGGCTAACGATATAATAGGGGAAACGACATCAGAATGGTCCCGCCCAGTCTTACTTGTGCTCAAAAAGCCCGAACTAGAAAAAGTGGAGATTACTTATTGATTACAGACAAGTAAATAATAGGATTAAAGATGATAAATTTCCGTTAAAAAATATAACAGATATTTTAGATTCTCTCTCAGATAGCATTTATATTTTAAAATTAGATCTTTCACAAAGTTATTACCAATTATTTTTGGAAGAGAACTCTAGAAAGTATACAGCATTTAGTGTAGATAAAATGTACGAATACCAGTTAGAATTAGATCCAGCGTCACGTAAATATGCGGCCTTCAATACTGATAAAATATTTCAGATGAAGCCGTGTTCTCAAGGTTAATGGCTATTGCTATGTCAGGTATTAATTATAAACAAGCTTTTATTCATTTAGACGATTGCGTCGTGACAGAAAAGTCGATGACAAATCATAATAAAAACTTAATTACAGTTTTAGAACGATTACGAAAAGTTAATTTAAAAAAAATCCTATTAAATGCGATTTTTTGCGCACGGAAATAATATATTTCGGTCATAAAAAAACTTCGCACGGTATTCTTCCTGACGACAGCAAAATCGAAGCCTTGCGCAAGTATTTAGTGCCATCGAGCGCGAATGACGTCAAGCGCTACTTAGCATTTGTTAATTATTACAGACGTTTTGTACCTAACTTTTCGAATGTCGCTTATCCATTGAATAAATTGTGTAAAATGCAAAGTTTAATTGGACACACGAATGTGATATATTTAAAAAAAAATTACATTGGGTGATGTCTTCACAATGTATATCAAAAATTTAATTTATGTTCAAAAAAATATACAAAAGTTTCTTAAAATCAGTGATGTGCATTTGGTAAATACTAGAAACAAACATAATATTAGTGTTCACGTCACTCGTCTCCACAAAATAGGCAACTCGTTCATGGGACAATGTATACGCTTTTACAATAAGCTCCCTATTACTATTAAGATTTTGCCATAAAAAAATTTAAGAATACCACTGAATCGAAGTTATCCGCAAAGGTGTATTATACCATAGTAGAATATCTTGATGATAAAACCGCCTGGGATTGAGCTGCCCATTTTGCACATGCTGTTTATTTTGAATGTTTAAATTCATTTTGATGTGACGATAATTTATAGTTTGAAATAAATTCATCTTAAACTATGGGTATAGTTGTATTTTTTTTAAATTATTATCTTTACTGATTATTATAATTGTGACACAAATTGTAATTATCGCTTTATTTTTATTGAAACAATGTCTTTTGCATTTGTGAAAATGTTCTAGATTTTAAAAGAGACGGTGGTCCCCGAGTTTGTTTCGTCAGGCTCAGGGTCAAAATGTCACAAATCTCAAACGTCTACAGTAGGTATGCGCCACGGATACGAAGAAATCTTATTTTACTAAACTTTCACGGCAGGATTTAACGAACCACGCATCTAACATCACTATTAATGTAAATACGGCTTTGTTCGTATTACTTTAAAGTTGATAATCAGTACGTAGACGCAACGGTTTTTCGTCGTGTTTATGGTATAAATATGTAAAGAGCGGCGCGTGACCGCGGCCGCTCGTAAACTGAGCTCATTGTGCCTGTGACGTGCCCATGCCATGGACGTTACACATATTGTTCACCTATTATGTGTATTATGCGTGCAGTTTAAACACAAGCTTGCTCAGAAACTATGAGACTCAATATTGTAGGAACACTTTAAGTCGACATGTAGTTGAAAATTGAACAAATGACGCCAGAACGATTACAGCATAAATGTTAACCATTACAAGTTCACTTTAAATCTTTACTCAAATGTCAATCGCAAGCCAAACCAGTACACTGACGATGTAGACTCACCCTTGACTAGATTTAAAAGAAAATTCCCACGATGAGACATATTGCAGCTCGATGAAACAAAATTACGAACAAAGAGAAACAAAACTTATAACACAGTTGATATGAGACATTTTCAGAAGCATCGGAACTGTTGCACCTTGCGAGACCACGTGTTAGATACAACTAAAAAGTTGTTTTCCTTTCCTTCCTTCCTTCCTTCCTTTTCTTCATTAAAAATTACTTAAAACGTGAATTTCAATTTTTCATTACAATTACTCGACTACGACAAAAAAAGGTTATAGTTTTTACACTCTATGTATGTTTATATGTTCCAATCATAGTCTCTAAACTACTGAACCATCTTTAATGAATGAGGTGTCAATTGGTTTTTAATTATGGTCTGTATGATATAGGATAAGTGTTCAATATCGGGACTAATCGGGAGTAGGTAATGAAACGAGCGGCGGTTCGCAATGCACTGATTTATTGCAACACATTAATATGTCGGTTGGCTCGCGCGGGGGAGAGGGGCGCGCATCTACGACACATACACAACACTCCTCCCCTTATTACAATATTTATACATTAAAATTTATAACTAAAAATATTTTTTAAAACAAACATCTTTACGGTTTCTTAATGCCCTAGGTGGTGATGTAGCACTGACTACCGAAGCTCCCGTCGGTACCGTAGGTACCGTTTCAGTTACCAACTGTTCAGAGCTATCCCTTTCCTCTGCTACAACCTCTGGTAAGTCGCTGAGATGAGTTTGCTGTTCCTCTGCTGTGGGTAGAGACTCCTCAACATTATCCTCTCCCACAGACGGTGACGTTATCGGGCTCGTATTTGATTCAAAAAAATCTATTCTCCTTCTGGGTGAATTGCTCTCTATCCCACTTGGTGGAGCTAAGGGCAGCACTGGAACCTCTGAAGCATCCAATGACGGTGATGGAGATAGGGCTGGTGAGGTTACAGCTGGACATTGTGTCTTACCCTGATAATTATTACTATTGTTCCCTCTATAAAGCATCAGTTGGTTTTTGTGTCTTTTCAAGGTTTCCATGGTATTGAAATCTTTCACTAAATATATAACTCTACCTAGTCCTTTAACTATTGTACCCTTACACCAAGTGTATTTACTTTTATTAATAAATTTTTTATAAAGGACTGTGTCATTTTCACTTAAACTTTTTGATTTATTTTTCACTTTATTATCAGTCTGCGAGTACTGTTGGTTATCAACAGGATTAGTAGCGTTCGGTGGCAAGAATGCTGGCGACTTCGGATCGATTAAATCTAATCGTGTCCTTAATTTGTGGCCATAAACCAGTTGAGCAGGGGACAGCCCAGTGGTGGTATGAATCGAGTTACGGTAGTCCATAAGGTATTTCAACAATGATATAGACATATTACTTCGATTATCACCCGATAACAAACACATTTTTATTCCCCTTTTAACTACTTTAACGAAACTTTCTGCTTGGCCGTTACTCGCCGGGTGATAAACGGGTGAGGTCAGGTGAGAAATACCATTGGAAATGCAGAATGAATGAAACTCTCGCGAACAAAACGCTGTGCCATTATCGCTCACTATAGTTTCGGGAATACCAAACCTTGATATAAACTCGTAAATCTTCCCAACCACCGCGAACGATGAAGTAACCGTATTCATATTGTATACTTCAACCCACTTACTGTAGGCGTCAACTATCACTAAATATACACAATTCTTAATCGGTCCTAAGAAATCTACATGTATTCTACTAAAAGGACGCTTAGGGAAATTCCAATGAGCCAAAGGGGCGCGTGGAGGCGAAGGCCGCAGTTGTATACATATATCACAAGACCCTATCATCGTTTCTATAGCTTGATCAATACCTGGAAACCAGAACCTAGATCGCGCCTCGGCTTTCGTCTTTACAATGCCTAAATGTGAAGTATGTAATTCTTTTAAAATTATTTTATATAGGTTCCTAGGTAATACGATTTTGTGACCTCTCATGATGCAACCCTTTTCATACGATAATTGAGATCTACACAAGAAATAAGCCTTTAACCGAACGTCAGTAATTTTTCGTGGCCATCCATTCAATATGAATTTAATTATTACCTTTAAAACGTCGTCATTACGCGTCTCATTCCGTAACCTATCTATTGTAACGGGCATACTACCATCCGCGACAAAACAAACATATGTGGCCCGATCGTACGACACCTCGCAGTCGCAACACTGACACTGTTCGGTGCATGCGCACTCGTGAACACTGCGCGGTAAGCTTGCGCGCGATAGATAATCAGCAGTGTTATTATTGCTACGCACATACTCAATTTTATAATTATAACTACTCAGAAATAAAGCATACCTTTGAAGCCTATTTGCTGACATTTCTGGTATTCCTTTATGGGGCCCGAAAATTGATAGTAGTGGTTTGTGGTCCGTTCTCAGAATAAACGGTTCATGTCTACCATATAAAAATTGATGAAAGCGACGTACGCCGTAGATAATGGCCGTCGCTTCCTTTTGAATTTGGGCATATCGCTTCTCGGCGGAGTTAAGCGTTCGCGACACGAATGACACGGGCCTTTCGATACCGTCTACCCCTACCTGTGATAGAACTGCCCCCAGACCGCTTGGAGAAGCATCAACAGTTAGTATTACTCGTGCATGGGGATCGAAATGTGCGAGAACCTGATCTGACGTCATTAACTTTTTAATTGTTTTAAACGCTTTGTCGTGAGTTTGATTCCAGTTCCATTTAGTATTTTTTTTTAATAGTTCGTATAGCGGACTAAGTATAGAAGATGCGTTCGGTACAAAATTCCTGTAATAATTGATTAAGCCTAAAAATGACTGCAGTTGAGTAACATTTGTGGGAGTAGGCGCTTCTACCATTGCCTTAACTTTCTCAGGTGCCTTTTTCAACCCGTCTTTAGTAATAATATAACCTAGATAACTGACTTCATTTTGAAAAAAACTACATTTTTCTTTTTGCAGTGTTAACCCCGCGTCCTGCAAACGTTTCAAAACCGTATTGAGCCTTTCTAAATGTTCCTGTGTACTTTTTCCTGTAATCAAAATATCATCTAACAGGCACAGTACTCCGTCAACACCCGATAATACATTTTCGATTGCGCGCTGAAAGATAGACGGTGCGCTAGCTAACCCAAACACCAAACGCGTAAATCTATATAGTCCACGGCTCGTATTGATACATGTCAGGTTTCTCGACTCTTCCTCTAAAACTAATTGATTATACGCCATAGATAAGTCGAGTTTACTAAATTGCACACCCCCATGAATCTTTGTAAATAGTTCGTTAGTTGATGGAAGCGGGTATTGTTCTATTAACAATTGTTTATTAATGCTAACGGAATAATCTGCACATAACCTAACGGTTCCGTTTCGTTTTAAGACAGGCACTATTGGCGATGCGTAGTCCGAATATTCAATTGGTTCTAAAATACCTAACTTCTCTAACCTGTTAATTTCTTTATCAACTTTTTCCCGCAAGGCAAACGCTACCGGGCGTGCCTTACAAAAAACCGGTATTGCACCTTCCTTTAACGCTAATTTTATTTTATATTTGTTAAAAGTTCCTAACTTATCTGAAAACAGTTCTTTGTATTTTAGTTGTATGTCGTTGACAATTGTGTCCTTGGTGTCAGTACAGTAATTAACAGGCAGTAGTTGTAAATTAAAAAGGGACATGAAATCCCTACCTAGCAATGGCGGCCCTCCGTCGCGTACTACGTGAAACACGATGTGGCGCTCCTGCTCGGCGTAGCGAACCGGTAAACGTAGCGTACCTATACATACTATTTTGCCTCCATTGTATGTCATCAACTGTTTACACGTACGCGATAATGGCACATTTTTAAAATGAGAGGTATAGAACGTTTCTGAAATCACCGTTACTGCAGATCCACTGTCTATTTCAAAATTACATGGAATATTATTAACAATAACTAATTCCACCATGGGTTCCCCCCTAATTGACCGGATAAAATGAACCTTACCGTCATCATCAGCCTCTTGCCCGCGGCTAACTGAATCCAAGTAATTTATTTTATTACACATTCTCCGTAAATGGCCTTTAACGTGACACTTTTTACAGGTATAATTA
The DNA here is from genome assembly GCA_905220595.1 of Spilosoma lubricipeda. Lineage (NCBI taxonomy): Eukaryota > Metazoa > Arthropoda > Insecta > Lepidoptera > Erebidae > Spilosoma > Spilosoma lubricipeda. The sequence goes on from HG992291.1 coordinate 129,575, forward strand.
GCGAATCGACATTCAGCCGATTTGTGGTTTGTATAACCACACACACTACACTTAGTTTTCACTACACTTCGACCGTTATTCGAGATCTTGAAAAGCTGTGGGTCAGGAGTAGACAAATGCGCAGTTCCGCTTTCGCTGGCAGCGATGGCTGCCCGCGCGACCCTTAAATTCTCCGCCATCTCCACGACTCGAGCCAGGGTTAGGCTGGATAAGTCTTGCGTATACAGCTTCTCCTTTTCTCGCCCCGGCTGCAACCCCATGATGAAACGGTCCCGGAGCGCCTCCTCAACATTGAGGAATCCACACTTTTCCGACAGTCCTCGCAATCTAGCCGCCCACTGGGAGTGACTTTCTCCCACTTTCTGTACGGCTGAATAAAAATTGTGGCGTTCCCCGAACCCGACACACCTCGGCGTGAAGTGACTATCTAGGAGCGATAGCAGGTCTTCATAAGGAACATCATCAATATTTTTAGGCAATGCTAAATCTGTTGCGAGCTTATATGTACCCTCAGCGAGTGCACTGAGAAGAATCGCCTTCCTTTTCGTGCCCGATGAATCTGTCTTGTCGTAGATATCATTTGCAATGAAATATTGTAGTATTCGACCTCTATACGTTTTCCACGTCTGCACATTGTGGTCAAACGTATGCAAAATACCAAATAATACACATGGACTCGACATTTTACTATCCACTTTATAATTGATTTATAATCGCGTGTACCTCGTCGCCACTGTTCAATATCGGGACTAATCGGGAGTAGGTAATGAAACGAGCGGCGGTTCGCAATGCACTGATTTATTGCAACACATTAATATGTCGGTTGGCTCGCGCGGGGGAGAGGGGCGCGCATCTACGACACATACACAACAATAAGTTATACAAATGTTATCAAAAGTGTATTCGTTGTCAGGTTACAGATTTATAAACTTTTTACTGTTTTGTTAATAATTTTAACTCAGGTAATTACCTGTAGTAAAAGTAAGTTTATGTCGGTAGTGAGCTTTTACGGATGGAATTTTAAACTGTTCGTAGTTAATTTGTTTGTAGTATAAAAATAAATTTAATTAAGTTGTTTTAAATATATATAATATAAATAAAAAATAATTTCAAAAAACAAATCAAAAGACCCCAATTCGAGGCAGTTACGTCATTTTAATACTGAGATCCTACCAACTTCATCGTCAAATCCTAGTTACCATTTAAGAATTAGTACCCGACAAGTGTGTATTTCTAGTAATAACCTACAGTACAGAGACGTGGTCACTCACAATGGGCCTTATAAGAAGGCTCAAAGTCGTAAGATAAGATAAGATTCATTTATTCGCTCAAACACATGTGTACATACAATAAATAATCGCATGTAAGATATAGTTTTGGAGAAGGCTCAAGACATGTTTGCCACATACCATGGGCTTGCGAATATAATTATAATTAAGTATGAATAAATTTCAATTCCAATCACCGATCATTTCCAGCATTAACCCGATATTAACAGTTAATCCTATATGAGTATAAATATATTATATAAATTTGCAAAATTTGCATACAATGTCAAATCAATTAAGTCAAATAATATTGAATGTCCAGATCAATTATGTCAATTAATTATGATATACAATAAATAAAGCATTTACCTGGACACTTACTTATGTCAAATCTAATGTATCATTTAAAAAGTCACTTACATTATAATAGGCCTTTTCGACAAGGAACGCTTTGACTTTTTGCTTAAACGCTCGTACAAAGAGCAATGGAGAGATCACTGCTCGGAGTTTCTCTGCGTGATCGAATCAGGAATGAGAAGATCCACTGACGAACCAAGGCCACCGAAATTGCCCGTAGAAGTGCCGTGGTTCACATTGCTCGCAAGATGGCTAATGAGACCAAAGAGTTCTGGAGTGGCGACCACGTATTCGAAGGCGGAGCGTGGGTAGGCCCCCTACAAGATGGCCCAATGACCTGGTGAAGGTCGCAGGAACGCCCTGGATGTAGGCAGCACAGGACCAGTTTTCATAGGGAACCTTGTGAGAGGCCTATGTTCAGAAGTGGACGTCTTTCGGCTTAGATGATGATGACTCGACAAGACTATTCAAATGATTCTAAACGCATTGGATTTGCGTCGTTCTGTTACAAAGGTCCTGTGACCACCCTGGCTCCATTATCACTCCGGATACTATCATAACAATAGTACTCGTTAAGGCGAATCCAACAACTTCGAACTCGAAGGGTTGCATAGTTTCATTACTGCGTTTCTATGGTTCCTGCCGGTTTCATCATCAGACCCTGGACACTATCAAAACATACATACAGTACTCGTCAAGACGAATCTAATGATTCCACAGTCAATGGGTTCCGTCATTTCATTACAGAGTTCCTATGACCACCTTCCGTCTCTAACATCAGCATCTACTTGACACGTTTAGATTAACATTTATTTTGACATGGTAGTTTATTCAATTAACACGGCTTACATCAGTCTAGTAGCATGGTCTGGTAGCATCGGCCGGGATTGCATTCACAGTATGGTGACTACCACTCTTGGATTCTGATTATGCTTTCCAACAGGCAGAGTAGATTCATTTTGACAGAGCCAAAATAAAGAAATAAATAAAAAACATGCCTCAAACGGTTTCCTAGTGATAATTAGTTTAAACAAATTGTAGGTACTATTGTATAAACATTGTTTTTAGTTTTAAGATATTTTTTAAGTGAGTGTATGATAATAGATGACTCAAAAGTGATCCAACGTCCAGATAAACCTGCCAAGGTTTTGTGATATATTTTATAGCTAACACCTGAATTGTATATATTGTATCAAAAAAGAAAATCGCATTTAAAATGAAATTTTTGAGGATACGAGCTTCATAATACACATACCATTTCATGAAATAACGCTGAGTTGATGCAACATGTTGGAAAAGGATCAGAGCAACCCTGTGCAACCCTGGTTACAGTTGTCATAAAAGAGTATTCGTGTGACAGCCAGGGTAATGCTTTTATTATATTGTAATATGTATATGTGATTATATGATAATTGGTTGATTAAAACCAGGAACTAGAAATGGTAGATCTGGTATTTGGTGCTTTAATAATAGCATCTGCTTTCACCTTTTTCAAATACTATGTATTTGAAAAAAGTGTTTGAAAAAGGGATCGATTGCGGATAGATTGTATGTCCTTCTAATCTTGGAACATTACCAATATATACCGTTTATATCGCTTCTGTCGGTAGCGTTATAAAACACCGATGTGAAAAGAACTCTGTTAGAAAAGCTTACGTGTTAAGCCATATCACTTTAGGGAACAAAGTGACCGCAGGAACGTAAATGGGCAGTCTTCTAACCTTATCTATACCGTCCAACGTTCCGCCTTTAAACCTCACCTTATCAGTGTTCCATTACGGAGGTACAAATACGAGCAATTAATACGTTTCAAAGAGCCATTTTGTGTGTAAAGGCCAATTTTGTGTGAACTCGGGTGGCTTTTGTGACAACGAATAAACGTGTGTCAGTATGTTCGTGAGTAGAGCGGAGGTCGAGGCGCTAGTCACACATGACTTTACTTTTAATAGTTTTGTGTTAGTCAAGTTAATCCCCGGAGCGAGAGGCGCGCGCGATGTTCGCAACTGACGTTATCTGATAATGTCGCACTTGCCATACTGCGGGGATTAGGGCGCCGTCCACAAGCTCGTGGAACTGTAATTGCCGTTACTTTTGATAAGCTTCAGTGCTATAACCATAAAGAACTAAATAAGTGGTACTTCACAGTTTAGATCTGCAAGCTGTAGTTTAGTGGCGGTGAGTTTATACTTTTACTCGAAACTCGCCTCTATTCGGGCACTGTTCAATCTTGTTCTAGTTTCTCGTCACTATCGCCAGTGTTTTTATAATATTATTATTGATGACATGCTAAATTTGCAAAAATAATTTGATATTAGTGATAATTTTATGCATAATAGAAAACGATTTCTCTTGGATGCCATCATCGCATGTTTCCATTAAGTTGTGTTATCTTCTTTCCATTAAGAAACTAATCATCAAAATCGGTTTATAAACGACAAAGTTATCCGCGAACACACATAAAAATATATATATAAGTTAAATATATAGTATAAACTTTTTTTAAGTCGGTTATTTAAAAAGCAGAAATCTGGAGGCGTGGGGAAATTCTTCAGGAAAAGACCTGAGTAAACTCGGCATTGTGAACTTTATTATTGAGTTTATATGTCAGAAAACGGTGGACTTTAAACGACAATAGGTTCAAATCCACTCTATTAGTGATTACAATCGTATTTTGACATAATTATTGAGGTACGATGTTATAAGTGAGTATCGAATGTATATTCTGTCGACTTTTAGTTTCGTGTTAAACATTTTTAAAAACCTACATTCGTTATATTTAGGGACATAATTGCAGTGTGTATAACAGCAACACGGCGTTAGCTTATGGTTTTTCATAATTATTCATGAAAAGAGCGGATGTTAGTATGCGATACAAACACCGCGTAAGTGAACCGCGGCGATACGTGCCGGGTTAACTACATTCATATATTCTAGAGATTATGAACGCGTCGGTAGCGTCGTCCTACCGACTCGTGTTTACACTCAAACAAACTCAATATCCTGCGGCAACTTTAGCTAACGCTGCGCAGCCTCCAGCCAGTGTCACTGCGAGTGGAGGCGCGTACACACTTACTCGAGCTGTAAGCGCGGCGCATGCACAATAGAAAAGAAACACAATGTGGACTTGCCGAGAGCCTCGGTTCGTGATTAATTAGAAACAATGCGAGGTCGCTCGGTTCTGCGCCGGTAGCGGCTCGCCCGGGGCCTGCGCGCGAACAAAGGCGGCGATCCCGGACACGGCCTCTCCGGGCCACTGACTCCGGGACTGTAAAAACCGCTCACTTTTGTTTCTGTAATTATCTAAAATAGACTGTTGCACTCGCAACCTCGCGAATTTTTCAACCGTATGGGGATTCTATTATTGTGTAGATGTAACAGCTAATGCTCTGAAACACTGATCGTAAAGGCGTAGTATTACTCATACAAACTTTCAGTATGTGCAAGGTAAACGAATTTGTCAGTATTTTTCAGGTCAAATAAAACGATCCACAGCAACAGACACAGTCATAAAGATTTTAATTTCGCTTCTGTTCTTTTGCTTTGTTCGCGATCGGCTTGGGACGTTGGGCGGGTACGCCTCGAGCGACGCTCGTAAATCATCCATTTGTTGCTGTGAAGGACTCACAGCACAGATTAAAACAGAAAGCTTGTTATTTAATGACTTTCAAATAGACTTTCCATGCAATCAAAGTGTTTGAGGATGCCCATTTCGATTTTCAGTGTGACGTTCCGTTGCACTTCTGACACAATGACTCTTTATGTGAGTCTGAATTATGTTGCTTACTAATAGATGACTAATAAGTCTGCTACTGGTGGTGACTTCCGATCTATCAATATCAAGAAACAATTAAAGTTTTAAACTTTATTCATTTGTTTTAAGTCTGTTTCCGTAGGAATTTGGTAGTGAAGCGATAACACTAAACAATATTTAATCTATTTTGGGTTTAATAGTTTCTACTTGTGATCTAAGTATTGGTATGTGCATAAAGTTGCGATCTTTAAGTCAGCAGGATGATGTTGCTGTTATATATTATTGTAACTACTTCAAGAAGAGACGGATTAACATAACGGACAATACCTACTATTATATATTGTTTCAAAAAATATGTAAATGCATTTACAATCGTTAAGAGACAGTTTCGAGCATACATAATAAAGGCGTGACAGTGGCAGTGAGAGCGTGGCCGCACACCGCCAACGACGCGATCGTCTAGCTTCACCAATACTCGTTGACATCAATATTTGCATGACGCGTTCGCGCTTTACGAGCGGATCAGTGTCTGTTGTGGAAAGTTTTACAATTGTGTCTGTTCTATCACTTTTTACAGGCATCACATTTAATTGATAGCTGCATGGCACGCTGCACGCATTGCTGGATATGATCTCATGTCATACTGTTGTCGAATGTGGCTAACTTTAGACTTATAAACATTAACTAGACTAGACATTTCCCACTAGCCAGCGAAGGAGTTTGTGATCAGTTGAATTGCATTGTGACACTCATTGAAGAGAGTTATTAATTTCGATTAGTTAAGAGATAATTTATAATAAACGCTATCTGTACAGGAAAAGTAAAATTATCTCTTCATCATCATCATCATCATCAGCCCGTTGCAGTCCACTGCTGGACGTAGGCCTCTCCCAAGGAACACCACAGAGCCCGGTCTGTTGCTCTGTGGTGTTCCTTGGGAGAGGCCTACGTCCAGCAGTGGACTGCAACGGGCTGATGATGATGATGATGATGATGAAGAGATAATTTTACTTTTCCTGTACAGATAGCGTTTGCTCACATTCAAATATATTAATCCTCTTAATGAAACGATACATTGTAAGTACGTAGTTCTACAAGGTTACTTGAATATTTATGACTTGTGTAGATTTAACCTTCGATTAATTACTTAATTCGTTACTTAAAATATACGTACATTTTATTATTTTGTATCATTTTCGTGTAAAGATTATATATTTTTTTAAATTAGTACTTCTACTAATTTAAAAAAATATATAATTGTGTAGAAGTAATAAAAAACAGCTCATTGTTTTCTACAAACACACACAGGCGAGGCGAGGCGAGGCGGGTCGCGTGCTGAGAGCGCGTTACGGCTCGCTTCCGGAGCTCGCCGCAAGCGGTTGATCGAGGAGATTACTGCCTCATTCACGTCTACTTTGCTCCCCGGACAACGCCTTACGACGGTACACTGTCCTATAACAACACTATATATTAAGCCAAGAGACCAGCGTGTTTTATTTGTTATTTCAGTCATTCCTAAACATATCCATCCCCTTCTAGGGTTCCGTAGTCCTAATATAGAGGAGCTAGAGTTTCGCTATATACATTGTGTCTAATGACGTAGTAGGCAAAATGGTCTGATCATTTCATTATAATTCTGTAAAATAAAAGCATCCAAATACATCAGTTGTCTCTCTCAAACCTAACAAGTCGTACTAACAACAGGCAATAAATTAAATATTGTACTAATCACAACACGCAGAAATATAATATAAATCACTTTTGTACTATGGGTGTACGGGACTGAGTTTATTTTGTGAGGTTCTTTCCAATTAGTGGCACATTTAAAACAGCAAGCTATTATAATAGTAGAATGGGTGCTTTACTTCTGCCCGATATGAAGTGTTCGAATATGTATCTTTCTCCGTATCTCAACAGCTCAGTGAGAAAGTCTTATAACGATAATCCAGTGTTTATTGTGCGGCACAATGAAGTGAGCCACAATTCGCAGAAAGGTTGCGTGCGCCGCGCCGCGCCGCGCTATATAAATATTATCGCAGGTTAGTGCGACTGACTCATTGAAGTAAATTAACGATGCCACGATAATGCCGTCAGGTCACAAACAAAGGTTCATTAAACAAATAGTGATTCACGAAATACTGCACTCCTATGTTTCACAGGAACAATTGCCTCATTGGTCTAGTGGTTGGCGTATGCGACTGCAAATTATGAAGGTTCGGGCTCGATTTCGGTTAGGTCATAGATTGTTTCGGTATCCTTGGAAATAACCATTTCAGAGTGATAGAAATAAGCTTTTAAACTAAACGGTTCGGCTCTTCCTTCGGTCAAAAACTGGAACTCACTACCACGTGTTTCCCTCCCACTATGATCTCGGGTCTTTTAAGCGGGACGTGAAAAAACATCTCACTAGGCTGCCACAGTAGGCTCATTTTGGCATGCTTAAAAACACTCATAAATATTCTGGTAAACCAAGTAAATATAAACTAGGTTATTATTTAATATTAGATCATAATCAGGTGTCACAATCACACCTCACACATGTGAGGGAATGTGTAGAGTTGCACTGATGAATCTAGACTGGTAAGGTACTGGCATATTAACTTAAAATAGATGCAAGTTTTTTTTTATAGTATAGGAGGCAAACGTACGTGTTCATGTAGCACAATAATACAACAAAATTTAAAAAATAACTGAGTTCAAGAATTAGACCAAATTTAAATGGGACCACACGGGAAGCTTTCACATAAAAAAATAATCAAAATCGGTTCACCCAGTCGAAAGTTCTGACATAACCAATATAAAAAATACAATTGAATTAAGAACCTCCTCCTGTTTTGAAGTCGGTTAAAAATACTGAGATCGATAGGAGATGCGTGGAGGTGCAAGAGATAGGACCCTTCTGTCGCAGTTGGTAGCGCATCATTGAAGCCAATGATAAAAACCCTAGTCGAAAGTGAACCATCGTACTATTATTATGTGTTTGTTTATCAGTAGAACTAATAAGTCCGAGGTGTATAACTGAATGTCAGGCAAGTAGTGAAAGAGCTGAAGTAGATTAATTAAGTTTGTCTACTTTTTCAACTCGGAACGTTTGGATCGGTACGTGAGGTGAATAACTATGTCTTACGGTTTGAGATATTTCAACAGGCAACTTTAATTTTGTTAAATAAATTCTTCTTGTTGTTGTTTAATAAACCGCCAATAAATTCACGTAACATATATATAAAATAATATTGTTTATTTCATTAGTCAAGCTGCGTTTACACTCGGAGATAATAATGACTGCTGCTTAATTACAAGCTGACGAACCTTTTAACATTGTGTAAACGTTTTAATAACTTGCTTATTACAAAATTTTCTTTTGTGTTCTGCGCGGCTGAAAAAAGCTGAAATATACAATATCTTACATTAGTGGGTGGTGACCAGGGGACCAGGGGTTAGGAGGGAGGCTCGGGGACAAAACCAAGGGCCCCTAAAAGAGCTACAGTTAAAAGGTTACATCAAAAGATTCGTGTTTATCCGACGAGAAGGCTCGCGAGGGGAGCGCTCGTGAGGGCCGAGGAACAAAGCTAAGCCCTCTATATACTCTTAATTTACACGTGGATATAATGAATTTCAATGAAAAAGCGGCGCGTGTCAAAAGCCGACATTTATGAAGAAGCTTTTTTGTGGGCTCCCGTGACTTACTTGCAAAGCATCTTGTTGTGCCATTCGGTCTATCCTTTAAGAAGAGGCTTTCACAACCTGCGCCATTTATTAAGGTACGAAAATATTCTAAAACAGTTTATGTTACTCTTTTGTACATATTGCTCATAAGTAGGGCCCGGATAAATATGTATTAAAAATTCAAAATATGTACATATAATATGAACCAAAAAATGCAGAATATGGAAAAAAATAAGAATATCCTTTGTATTAAACATTGTTTATTGTGAAAAATTACTACAGTAACAGCTACATTAAAAAAATATAAAAATATATCGAAACGTTTAGGTAATTCAAATAAAAAATAAATTTTATTCATCTTCCACTAAATCTGTCTTATTTAATTGATTGCAGTACACAATCATATGCTTTTTTAAATCATTAAAATTAAAACTGTCGATTTTGGCTAAATATATTTAGCAATAGGCTATAGCCTTATATTGGCTGAAACTTGTCTTTCCACGTCACATGATGTAATGGGAGCGTACTTAGAGACGCCTAGAGAACTTCCGCATAAAACATTATTAATATTTTAGAGGGATCAAATCCTTTAATTTTGTCTAAAATATTCTTTAGTTTTTGTTTGGCTATTTCAGCAACAGGGCCTTTCGCTTCAGCAACAAATTTTTTATTTCTTCAATATCTTTAGTTTTTCATTTAGCGATTCTGAACTATTTTCTAGTGCTTGTATCTTGTGAGATAAAAAGCAATAATTGCTTTTTATATGGGTCAAATCATTAAATGTAATATGGAATATATTGACACAAATAATGCGGAATAAATGAAGTTAGAGAATCAAAAATCAAATTACGACAAATAATATGCGGGAGAAAATGTTAACACCTAAAATTATATCGTTGTTTTGTGGACTTAGTTTTGTTTTCTTTTAAAATTAGTTTTTCACAATCTACGTATGATACGAGTGTTCGATGTAGAGAACACATTCGAGACCAAAAATCGTGTAAATTAAAAATATGTATTTTCATATTAACCCGGGCCCTACTCACAAGCAATTCATGTATATTTATACTTATTATTAATAATTCAAAGTAAAATATCCACTCGGACAGAGTATTATAGTAACCTAATTTTTTTATTTGTCTATGTAAGTTTGTACACAATATTGCAAATAGTTTGATGAGTTTTACAGTATGATTGTTATTAGCGAACTCGCAGGCAAATGCTATTACAATATATTAACGATAGTTAGTTGTGCAGCACAGTCATAGTTACAATCGCCCTGAATACTTCATAATGTGTGTTTGTACTAACTCTCGTTCACTGTTTACTTCGCTCTAATTATACCAAATTAAACCACCAATAGTAATCATTAATAACGGTTGCCCCACACACACAATACAGACGCACATTCAATTAACTGAAATATAATTTTAACAGAAAATTATTCCAAAACGTTCTTATTATGTTTGTTGAGACGCATGAGTGAAATTAATTATTCGTGTAATACAATCTGCAAAACTGTTGTTCTGCTGAATCCGAGAGACTTGTATCTAAAGAACGTCGAACTGAATATGTGGGTGTTCGTGTGTTCTCTGGGGCAACGTATCAAGGTGGAGCTCCAATCAATTTGATTGCACTTTCGAATTCTTTATTCTTTTTTAGGGTTCCGTAGTTCAAGTTTTGAAACCTCGAAAATAGCTGAGTTGTTCTTGTGCCTTAACAACAATTACCGCACGTAACATCACGGGGCGACGCTAGTCTAAAAAAGTATTCTAAGTTACTCCTTATATCGTCAGCTTTCTAACAGTAAAATCCCGTCAAAAGCGGTCCAGCCGTTCCAGAGATTAATCAAATGAAACATACAGACATACATTTTTTGTTAACTTGAAATTACAAATTGACAGTTCGAATTAATTAATTTGTATCTATAGGTGTAAAGCCTGTCAAATTCACTCTGCTTACACTGCAAACAAACATACATTAAGTCAGATACAATTTTCCATTGCGCGGGTCGGCCTGGAACTCTGCAATGCACATTAAGGTATCATTACGCTCGGGGCGGCGCGGTACGGCAATGAGTAACGTAATGTCTACGTAAATAACCGAGACGTTAGTAACGCCGTGCTCCTCTGCGCTCCGTTTCTTCGTTTGTTCATGGTGGTTGGCCCTCACACCCTATATCATGCGTACCTCGAACGCCGACTAATATGAACGTTACTCTTTGAAACTAAAGGTAAGTATGGTAAACATACACAATTTATTTAGTTTGCTTCCCGTAAATAATTTGAAGTGTCAACTAACCCAAACGTTGTACGTGGCATAAAACCGACGTCGAAAAAATTGGCCAAACTTTATTAACTTTGTCCTGTAGGTGGTGTACGTTTGTCCGCGCGGCGGCGGCGCTCCGCGGACAAACTCGTTATTTTCAAACTTTTACTTTTATTCCCATTAAAACTTGTTTATGATTCTAGCCACAAGTTAACAAATAAAGGCCAAGTTTTAAACGAGTGCACCACATTTTCAGCGCTCAAATAATGTCTCCGCGAATGTTTAATAATTTATTTAAACAAGGCGCGCTCGAGTGGGTGCCGGAGCGATGGCGGTCAACACCGAGGCGGTGCGACTGGTGCGAGTGACACCAAACCGCATCTGTACCGTTGAAGTGCGCGGTGCTCACTACTGCTCACGCTGTGTACACGACTCCACTTAACGCAACACCCTATATATTGTGGTTACAAATAACGCTAACCATATTTAACCGATACGATAACCACAAACCATTTACATTAAATATTATATACTTAATAATTTTGTTATAAATATATGTGATATATGTATGTAGTCATATTGCAAGTACTTATCGTTATTAATTCAGCAACGTGCATATTTTACAGCGAAAATATCCAGCAGTAGAACATGACGTAGGTATTATATAAAATTCATTACAAATCTAACGGTAAGGTCAGGGGAGGCACAAAGACCGAGATTACAGCCCGACTGCTCCATTTCTTTTGATAACATACAATAAATGCTGGTAATGGGTGGCCTTTAGCGGGGAATGGAGCCGTGGCTCTCGGCGAATGTTCTCGCGGACGCGGCTACGATCGTTATTGTGATCTAAGATCTAAGAAGATCGTCATTATGTTAGTTAAAAATATACAGGCCAATAGATACTTGCATTGTGATCGTCAATTTGGTTCGTTTTCAAATAGATTCGGAAGTATTCAATACCTATAGTGTCACCAATATTATTAACTATAGCTGTAGTCTTAAAGATAATATTTACATTGGAGAAGAGTTGTATAAAATTATGAGCGACTCATTTGGAGTAGTTATTTAGTGGTATGAGCTCGTACCTTTAATGAGATGCGCGGCGAGCACGATGGCGGCGGTGAAGACGTGCAGGCGCCACGCGCACGCGCACATCCTGCGCGCGCCACCTCACACTCTGGAACAATACACCTCGTCTTAGCATCGAATTGTATCATTTATATTTTGTACCTCTATTTAAGAATGTAATGTGTAAATGGAAACCTCGCCAACTGTTTTGTACAAACCGTGTTTGTACAAGACGCGCGGTGCAGATCAAATGTTCAACCGGCTCATAAATTGAGTATCTTTAATTTGTATATGGCAGACAATTTGTGATTACGTAGCTACGCTACACTTCGTACAAAAGTTATTTTATATAATATATATTGTACCATTAAAATCCTCCTATGGCAATGTTTTTATGGCGGAGCAATTAGGAATGTTTTTGTTGAGATAGTTTATAATAATGTATAATTTGAGAGCTAAATATTATCTAAAGGCATATCTTATCTTAAGAATTATCATGTTGAAGAAGTTGTAATAAACTGTGTAATATGTACAAAGTGTGAGTGACAGTTGAGCAGCACGCACTGAGTCACTGACGCGTTATTAAGTGCGTCCCCCGGCGCAACGCTAAGTGCGACTTAATGTGTTAAACGATCACGTCACACCAGTTTATTTAAAACTTAAGCATGTTCAGTACTCACACTCAACTTAAACTTGATTTACACTTGTTTGTTGGCGATCATTAATATTAAGCTTTACATTAAATAATGCAACAGTCAGTTGACATTAAACACCTTTAAATAAATGTTTCTGAAGCGGAATGATAAATGATTATTGGTTTCATCACTTCAAATTCATTTATTAATAACAAGTCTGCAAATATAAATAGAATAAAATCAATTGTACGCTTTCCTAAACCTACCCATACATCTAGTTGAACAGCTTTAACTTGGGACAAGTAGTGTAGCCAGTGCAGCAGAACTTTTAAAACCCAACGTCGAATGAAGTGATATTGTGTGAACACTTGTTGACTCTTCACTGGATGGAAATAAACTGTGTGTATTGGTGATGAAATACATATCGACAAATAGTAATTATTTTTTGTCGAAACTAATTTATTTAAATTATTGGTCTTGACTTTTATAATTTTATTTTTATTACAATCAGTTCTAATGACATAAAATTATAGGTATACTTAATGGGTTATTGCAATGACAGTTCCATTTAAAAATACTAAGTAATGATATATAATTAGTCTTCGTAGTATTATAACTTAAAATTGAGTGTTGAATAAATAAAAACTAATATTTTTTGCTTTATATTCAAGAAGCGAACTATATTTCATGTTTATTTCGAACACTGAAAAAACAACCTCTACAATTTTCACAAAGAGCAAATTTCAATCATATATTTAAATTTATTCATGGCAAAATCGAATTTATAAAAATACTTTTCAGATAAAATCAAAGCGCCCTCTACACAAAGGCAAAGGAATAATTGGATCACGGGTCAGTGAGGTCACAGATGGCAATATATTAGTTTGTCTAGTCACCGAGATACATGATACACGAGGGGTTTCACCGGAGTTTACTGCACCTGATGCCAGTGAAAGCCATCCGCGATTATAGTAGACTAGCTGAACCCCGCGGTGTTACCCGCGGTTATTGTCGTAAGGCGGGTAACGCCGCGGAATAAAGCCAATCCAAAAAGAAGTTACTCCTTGGATCATCAGCTATCTGCTGCTGCTGTGAAAGTCCCGCTATTATCGGTTCAGCCGTTTCAGAGATTACCCGGAACAAACAGACAGACAGACAAAAATGTTTAAAAATGTTATTTAAGTACATCTATCGTGTATACATACATATGCATTTATTAAAAAAACAGTTATTTTAATATTACAAACAGACACTCCAATTTTATTTATTTGTGTAGAAAAGATGCATAGATTAATGCGTTGAGTTCAGTAACATATAAACACATAATTAAATAGAGAACCAATGAGTAGATAACGATAATAGAAGTATTTCGTGCAAACAAGTGGAACAAATATGTATATAATAAACCCATAAGAATAAATACTCTAGAACTTTTAACAACAAAACTTTAAATAGAAGAACATTCTCAAGTAACAAACCGTAACATTATTTTTGAAATATTCTGTTATATTACTTGAACACTTCAGAGTGGCTTTCATACATTTTTTGATATCAAGTTGTTGCTCACGATGAACTTCGAAAGTATTTAATAACTTTTCACTTTTCTTTTAAATGTGCGTTTTGTTGGCGTTGCCTAAGATTGAAAGAATGGTTAACATCACACTTTGACCAATAGGGGACGAGCGTGGGTCAGATATTATTATTAATTATAATCCGCAATTTGATGTACTAATGACAAAGAACGACATCTTAAACGTACACTAAGAAACTTAGCCATTGTGGCGTTGTGTTCAAATTCTCTTTTGTGTTGCGTGTGCCAGACGCGTATAACCACTCCCTCACAATCTTACGCTACTATATGTATTTTGGCGTTCACTACATCACCGCCAGCAATGAGACATTCACCAGCGTCTTCATATCATGGAGGATATGAATAACAGCGTAAATACGAGTACACACGAACATTTGTGTGGAGCTTAGTAATAGTTAAAAACAGCCACCCGACGAGTCCTCGCACAGATATTTTGTTAAAAAGGATGTACAACGGCGGCGCAGTTCTTTTGAGTTGTGTAGTAGTGTAAGATTGGTCGGGTTAATTGTTTTTTACACAATTAGACATACTAACTAATTACCTCAAGGTTAGAGTTTCACCAAAACCACTTACGACATATCATCTGATTTTATAGCACATGTTTATACATTTTGTACACGTTACTGAGTACTATGACAGGGATGTTTTCATTTATTGTATTAAGTCAAAGTCTATAGACGTTACAAATAAAGCAAAGCGGATATTATTTGAGTCACGGAGCTCAGATACTGAGACATTGCCGGCTAGCTACTGCTACTGTGACAAGGATTGTATTGTTCGTCTCTGGAGGGAAATCTTCCCAACGAACAAAGAACTTTATTCTTAGGTGTGACATGCGTGACGCTTTGTGAGTGCTCTGTAGACACTTGTGTTCCTTCAAATTTCAGATGTTTCAGTTCATTGAATACCACGCAGTGAGACGCGCCTTCATGAAATAAAGATTACAATTGATTTTGGAATTGAGACAAATTCATTTCTTTTTGGAATTGACAAAGGCAAGTACAGAAGTAAGTTCACAATTATAATAATGTGATTAAGTTTAACTCCAAAACAAATTGTTGTTATTGGTACAAACAATAATTGTGGCGAATTTGTTCATATTATTATATGCATGTGCACTAGCATCGTAAAATGATAATTTTACAAAATGAAACGAGAGAATTCTAACTTGGACGTGTGATGTTCCTATTCTGAGTATTCGATGCGAGGATCTACTGCAAGTTTAGTCTTGTTTATTGTATGAGATTTATAGTGTTCTTACACTGACCCAAATGGACAGATGAAGTTATGAACTTATGGAGTTTCTTGCTGGTTCTTCTTAAAATTATAGTTGGAACTAAGCAACTATTGTCAATATTATAACGTTTCAAAAATGCCTAAAAAGGCCAACTTGAAATAAAAGCTATTTGATTGATTGATTGATTGCGGTGTACATTCCTACTTCCAGTTTTCCTTTGAAAGTGATCACACCTAACGAGAGTTGACGTCTGGCAGGAGGATCATTAAATAAACCAGCTAAACCTCCACTCAATTTAAAATTACAACCTTAAATATAATTTGAGATATAAAATACGAAATGTTGTTAGTACAGAATATATTGCAAACGGTAGGTATTCCACCGTTCCACGATGATTTATTATCGACCGAAAACCTAACAAGGTAACTAAGGAACTTGTCAAGTCTTTTGAAAACTTTATGATGTCAAATCTATATACATATTTATAGATATAAATGAGAACCAGGTCGCGCATAGAAGTTAGTGTGGAATAAAATCGACGAATAACTATAGGTTTCTTTCTTTCAGAAATATATTTTACTCTCTTTTGGCTTTTCTGTTCTAGCAATTTCGCTCAATTACGTAATTAGTAAATGTCTAGGAATGTCATACTTTTTTAAAAATACTCTACGTGTTTTTTTATACTCTCGGCAACATGCATGTAAATAAACCAAGTGAAGCAAACAACGTATAAGGATTTAGTTTCTTTGTGAACTTCAAGCATTTCAAGTCACTTTTACAATATCCATCGATATTGAAAAAGTAACGTGAAATCTTTTCTCTATTTGTATAGATATCGTAGGATATTTATTAATACTATGTTCAACAAGTGTAGGTAAACAATAAACACGGCGTATTCACCATGTTTGACGCAGAACAATTACAGAATTAGTTGCCGCCGCCGGGGACTCCCGCAGAGTGTAATATCTAAATGACAAAATGTTAACATTACTTAATAATTTTATTGATAACTTTCACCAGAGACTTCATTTGTTTCGCTGCAGATTTTTCAAATTAATATTATATAGAAATAGTTCCCTGCATTTTTTTTGACTTTTGCGACTTTTACTCATACACATAGTTCATGTTGTATAGCGATAATTACCTGCCTGTTACATATCTATTGGAAAAAATGATTTTTTAAATGATTTTGAAGTCAATTGTTGTACAAAGTGCTATCCAATAAAAAAAATGTATCTTCAACAACATGGGATGATGACCTTAGTGGTTAAAGCGTGAAAAGTAAACTCTCTTTCATATTATTATTACTTGGTAAGATGTTTTACGTTTGTACTCCGTGGATATATAACAGAATTCATAAAGTAGGTAAGTAATGTCTCCAACACGCAAGGCCTATACACTTGCCATACGCGCGTTCATATACATACATACTTAAGTTATATGTATTGTATATATTTAGTTGTATACGTCATTGTGTACCTCCACGATGTTTGTCATTGCCTTACTCGTGTTATTTGTTAATGTGAAGTACTTTACTTACTTATTTTATTTTACCATTCGAACCATCACCCAGGTTTTAAAGGACAAAAGTTATTATGATTGTGTTTGTTTTTTGCGGAATAAATAAAAAAAATCAGACACGTGTAAAGATGATACAGGAACAACTGACGGAATATCGATTAAGCTGCAGCGTAACACACAGCCGAGAATGTTGAGTATCACGGAGCGGAGATTGCAGACTCAGCTCAAAGATCACTTTGATTACTCCGGTTGCGTTCTCTTCTCGGTAGACGCTGTTACGTTACTAACATAAGTATTTCTTATTCACCAAGATACAAAAACAAATATTAAGACTTGGCTAATGGTTTCCAGATAAATCGGAATTACCTTCAGTTGATGATGAGTTTCATCAAACACATACTTCTTAGTAAAATGTATTTCATGTTTGTAAATTGGTTCTACATTATGGCAGTAGTTCACTTATTTCTTGATCAGCTCGGTCACGCAGTGTTTAGCAAAGGTCGACTACTTTGCAACTTATAGTGACACTTCATAATAAACTATTCGAGAAATTACAAAAAGAACCTTGAATATGAGTAAGTCAAATGATCTCCTCAAAATGATCCCTTCTAATATATAACATTAATCGCCAGCAGAAACGCACACTACTCCACTAGTACGTGTGAGTAACAGATGTTTAGATGAAGATGTACTACTGGACTTCAGCAGCGCCTTTAACTCTGTTGATTTCGACATCCTCTTAGTCATCATATCGTCTCCAAATGTTTCTGACCCTGTGATTGCTTGGTTTAGTTCTTATCTTCGGGGGCGCTCGCAGCTGGTTCGTTCAGAAGAGACATCCTCTAACTGGTGTGATCTAGTTGCGGGTGTGCCCCATGTGGCGTGTTATCTCCTCTACTCTTCTCCATTTTCATAAATGCTGTCACGAATGTTATTTCTTCTCATTATATCTTTACGCAGACGATTTGCAGTTGTACCGCCACTTCAAGGTTAATGAATTAGCGGAGGCTGTCACTGCCATCAATAATGATCTACTTAACATCTATTCTTGGGCATAATCGTTTGGGTTGCTTGTCAATCCTGCAAAATCTCAAGCCATCATTATTGGTGGCAGGTACATGTATTGTAGGCTTGACCACACTTCGCTTCCTCCAGTACTATATAATAAAACTGTTATTCCATATTCGACTGAGGTTAAAAATCTTGGTATTTTCATGGACTGCAATTTATCATGGACCACACACATAGCAGAGGTGAGCAAAAGGCTTTTTGGATCGTAACACTCCCTCAAACGTCTTCAAAGTTTTTCTTCCTTTTCAGACTAAAGTACTACTTTCTCAATCCCTTCTCCTTCCCCTTCTTGACTATGCTGATCTCTCTTTTCTCGACGCTACCGAAGAACTCTGGGACAAACTTGAACGAATGCAGAATTTGTGCATCCGATTTTTATTTGGTCTGCGAAAGTTCGACCATGTCACAGATTTTCGAAGAAAACTAAATTGGCTACCTATTCGGCGGCGACGAGATGTCCACATCCTCTCCTTACTCTTTTCAACGCTACACAATCCCAATTTTCCATCATATCTTCGTGAGCGTATCGAGTACTTTGTTCCCAGGAGTAACCTCTGTCGTTCTTCCTCTTCTCTTCTCCTTCGTACCCCTTCACATAAGACAAGTCACTATGACAAATCCTTAAGTGTTGCGGCTGTGCGGCTGTGGAATGCCTTGCCACTGGAAATACGTACCAGTCCTTCTCTGAATGTCTTCAGGAGGAGAACCAGAGAATATTATCTCTCTCTTGAATGATCAGGCCCTTGGTATGTATATGTATGTATATATGTCTATCTTTACATCTATATATTATATATTATGCAGCTTCATCTGTCTACTTATTACTCGTAGTACACATGACCTCGCCCTAACAATCTTTGCTATCCTCTTTGCACTCTACGGTTAGCTGGAAGATAACTCATGTTTGGGTTAAGCTCGCCTTTGTACGTCTTATTTCCTTAAATATAAAATGTTTATCCATTTGTGTACAATAAAGAATAAATAAAATAAATAAGTAAGTTCCCCTTATAATAACTACTACTGGGTAAGTGTATTTCTAATTATGAAGTATTTCGTATTTCCTTAATTATTCCCTGATAATCACTTAAATCACGTTGATAAGAATGCCAAGGACGCATTCAAGGCTGTTACGCTGAGTAACGGCGTCGCTTAGTGTTCCGGTGCAATCACTCCAGCGGAGCCCTTAATTGCGTGATCAAAGACGTTTTACATTTAATTTATAATCCCGAATGGTTAATTATGAAGTAAAAGCGCTATTGTAACGCGAACGGTGAGCGAAGCTCAGATAATGCGCCTGTGAGCTTCACACAGGGTATATAACAACTCGTTCACTCTGCTTACTTAAAGAATAAATTATAACATATACCTATTATGTTCCAATAAGTAAGGATATTATAAAAAATGTGTTATTATTTCACATGACCGTGACAGTTGGTAATAAATTACAAAAAAGACTAAAAATAAAGTTAATTTTGAGAATATTACTTTCTGTTACTCGAATTTACGTAAGACAGGATTGAAAATAGTAACTGTCGGTCGTAAAATATGAATATTTGTGTCTCCTATATCTCTAACTCACAGATCACCTATCAATTGTACGGAGTTGATAAAGTTATTCTCTTGTAAATAATTGCCTTTTTAATTATTATTTATATTGTTTTAGCCCAATACCTAATGTAATAGTTGACGCCAAGTATCTTAAGGGGCTAAAGCAATTGTATTCTTATAAGCGTTTTCTCAAAAATAAACTGACAAATTCAACTTTTTTCTAGTTGTAAATAGGACACCTAAAATCTGAACACGCCTCTACATATATCCGATATTGTAGAGCGCGTATGTGCGGCTCGTGTAAGCAAAAATATCGTATTAACAGTTTACTGAAATAGACTCCCAAGCGGTGGCTCACTAATTGGTACAGGTTAACAATATTGGCTCGTAAAAATGTATTAACAAACTTGTTATTTTTAAAACGGGTTTCAGAGGCATTTCCCGAGAGTAAATTAACCACATACAAAACAAAAAAAGTTATTATAAGAGTTGGTGTATCTTTTGAGCTAAACTATTTGTGTTTTTAGGGTTCCGTAGCCAAAGAGTAAAAACGGTACCCTATTACTAAGACTCTGCTGTACGTCTAGCCGTCATTAGGCTGTATCTCAACCGTCATAGTTAGACACGTAAAATTTTAACAACAAATAATTAAAACACAATTCAATATTGTTCAAGGGGAGCATCCATTCAACAAACGTGATTTTTGATGCTGCTTTTTGCTTAAAATGTATAGATAATGGAACTCTAGCTAGTCCGACTCGCAGTCAATCTTTTTTTTTACCTTTTACAGTAACTGTAAATATCAAGTTTCAGCAAAATTTAAGACACTTTTTTTAAGTATTTATGTGAACAATTTTAAAAGAATTTTAGAGTATTTGTGTTAATTGTGTATAATAAAGGTTGATTGCGGTACATTACTGCAACATAATTTGCAGGTCGAACGACCATCTAACACGTTCGGATATCGAATTAGCCAATATTAACAATAGATCGTATTCATGAGGCCGGAGGTAGCCTCATTGTTTCGATATATTTGTCTTTGTAATGAGGTTTAAATTACAGTACGACACAATGCTGACGTGAATTTTTACATTTTACCACAAAGTGTTGTCCCATGTGAGATTTAAACCCACAACACTTGGCGCAGAAGAGAGCGGCGTTGCGACCACTAAAACCACTTGGCTAAACGTGCAGTCTATCATTGATGTTTCTCATCAAATTTGGTCAAGAGGGACGAATAAAATCAACGACCATGTGGTTTGTACTACACCAGTGTTTATTTATTTAATTTAAATTGACACATAACATAAAGTCTAAGGGATTAAAGTATACATCAGATGCTCGATGGCGTTATATACAATATATACGTGTTGCTAAAATTTTGTAGATTTATAATCCTAAAAGCAATCGTCACATTAATAACAGCAAGCTTTACCTTTGTACACGCAATATCACTTCCACCGCCGTTTTGTATAACTCATAATTATAACAGCAGCTTTTGTTTCGTTATTTCACTTACTTATTTCCGCTTAAATCGATTTTAATTAGAAATAAAATCGCTAGTCTTCCTACAGACCATAACCCATTAATGAGCTCAGCCAGCAGTTCTACTCAGGTTAATTTAGCCGTTATACTTAGTAAGAATTTAGTAGCAGAGCGTTGAAACAGTTAACACTCTTTTAACAATTCGTGACACAATTTGAAATCTAAACGTAATTACAGGTGGGTCAGTGGGGTCGGGCGCGACTCGCCGCGTGCCTCGCTCGTAAACCATTTTATCTCAAGCACTTGCCGCAGTTGCTGCGGATTAAATTCCTACCTTTGACGGCGCCCTCTTGTGTAATATGATGCTTCAACTTAAAATAATATTGATGTTGTGTTGTTCCTTTTATTTGTCTCCCTACACCTTTACTTGCCATTCTTATGAATTTTAAGTTGGTACTATTCTACTTGGGTAGATAAAGTGGAATTTATGACTTTCAAGCATATTGCTTATGCTTATGTTTTTGCTCTTCTGTCCTTTCAATGTTTTAAGTTCACCTTTGTACAAGGTTTTTTCTTTCCTTTGCTGCGTTATTTATAGGGTTCCGTACCTCAATAGGAAAAAAAGCGGCCAAGTGCGAGTCGGCCGGTAAGTAGCATAATAAAAAAATGACATTAGAAAACTTAATATAATTTTTGAAGACATATTCATAGGTATCCCACACGTATAGGGACCCACAAAATTTATTGTTTTATTTTTGTGTGAAAATGCTGTTCACAGAATACATCTAATTAGCATGTTTCAACAGTAAAGTTCTTATAGTTTCGGAAAAATTGGCTGTGACATGAATGCACAGATATACAGACAGATATACAGACAGACGGACAGACGGACAGACAGAGAGACAGACAGACATGACGAATCTATAAAGGTTCCGTTTTTTACCCTTGTAGGATCACTTTGTTGTCCGCCTGTCTGCCAAGACTATTTTTCTATGAAACGCGTGGAGGTATTAAGCTGAAACTCATATCAAATACTCAAGTCTACCGTCCTTTGGAGTTGTGAAAAAATTAAACTTCTAAACCAACGCAATCAAAAGATATAGCCATATATACTGCAAATTTTCGACACTCTCAGCAAATCAAAACTGATTGGGTACTTCCCGTAAACTCAGTATTTTGAAAATTGGTCTAATAGCATGGATAAAGGAAAAATTGCGAAAGGCATAAATTTGTGGTTACATCATATAATACACCTACAGGTTTGTAAGGAACCCTCCGTACGCGAGTCGGACTCGCACTTGCCGGTTTTTTTTTACTGTATAGATGTCCAAAATATTTATTTATTTATTTATTATTTATTATATTTAATATTTAAGGATTAGTACTACTCAATCAGCCGAGTCTACATATATGTAGGTGCATATCACGTAAGGACACCGCGTCGACCGCGGCCGATGTGCGAGGATTATCGTTAAAAATAACATATTGTCAATTTCACGCTACTTGGTTATTATAACGTTCTCTCCCTCCTCTCTATCAATTTGGTTAAATTGATGCAATGTGAAAAAACTTTTTAATGCCTTTATGCATGTAAATGGACAATTTACGATATATTTCTACAATTTTTCATTTAAATGCTAATTGTAGTACAATTGCGCGCCCACTGAAACTATTGAGCCATTTAACGTTTAAATAAATTACTTTGTACACACGTTCGTGAGATATCAATGAAGGCCGTCCCGCTGAAGCTGCGAGCTCTTTCGTGAATGTTAATACATAAAATTTGTTTCGTACATATAGTTATCGAATCAAAATTTGCAAAGTACTTGCCAACTTAAAATAAACTTTTGTCGAAATATCTTTTCATTTAGTTTTATAAATAGTTTAATGAAAATATCTAAATAACAAAAGTTCTTGCGCTTACAGCTACTTGACAAACTTTATATCGTATTGAAGTATTTCACAAGTCGATCTACCTTCGACACTTCAATGGCGCTCATTATGTTAGTGTTACATTAGTTAGTTTTGCATTCAAACAATAATATACAATAATATTACGCACAACATTACAACTTTAGTACCTCCGTCCGGTTGTTTTCGGCGCGTTCTGTACTGTGTTACGCGTTTCGTACACCGAATAGTATCTACATTAGCAGTAAGACAATGTCTTCTCTGTCTACTCCTGCGTGGATACTAACATGTGCTTGAAGATATTGCTGAACACCGTGCAACGTAATTATTGTTGTCACCGAGGGTGGAGGTCTAGTTCCGCGTTAATGTGCCCTGCGTCAGTCAACAAATGCTGTCGTCATTAAAATATTACATCGAGCCGGACAAACAAATATATTTGATTGGGCTCCGATCAATACATCGTTAACTATTTAATGGAACTGTTCTTTGGGATTGTTCAAATGTATATTTCTGGTTTGAAATAATAACAACATGTTATTATTCGGGGTCTAATTACCCCCGTCTTGTTGACTCCGGCCGTAGCTGCTCTATGTGTGCAGCCTTATTGGTTGGAATTTTAGTTTGGATATATCAAACCTGGTTTACCGAGCTTGACGGCAATTAAGTATACTCTACTAGTTAATGTAAGTATTTAACTTACTACTTATTCTACGCTATAATCTGTCTTAGATTAAAAATATATATAAAAGAAGACAACGACAGTAGTGAAATAAAAGAACATACAGTATTACCATCTGGTGAGACAAGTACATTCGCATATTAATATTTATCAGCAGCAAGAACATATGTCCAATTTAAATGAAAAGCATTCCTAGTTGTCCAAGAGAATTATTATCGCATCGCTCGTGAGTCAAACGAGACCATTCCAGAGACGCGCAATGCAAATGTACGGAGAATTACCTACTAAATGTAAGTTATGTGTACGAGGTGAAAATTTATAGAAGACCTTTATATTTATAGAGTACATATTTCCTGCTAGAATCCAAACAAAACTTGACAGTGTGTCCTGGATAGTTAGACTATCCAGGACACACTGTCACGCGTTATTTGGATGAACCAAACTCGAAACTAGTTACATATTGCATGTAAATATTGTTATTATTTTTTTGTAATTATTTTAATATTTTAATTTAATTCTATATGTAAATATAATTTTATTCTAAGAGTTATATATAAAATCATACAGTTATATACTAGTGGTAACACTTTTTATTGGGAACATGTTACATGAAGAGGTGGACGTTTGTATGAGACGAAAATATTTCTCAGTTTTGTGTTATACAATATTGTAACTTCCTAGATAACGAGATATGAATAATGTTTCCATAAGGTATAAACGGTAGTACATGACAGAGTACTTACGTCACGTAGACGATTGTGCGCGGATTCAAATAATGAATATTAAATGTGTCAAACAATTTCCTTATCCCGAGGAGGCCGGCGACAACGTGTTCCCACAACATGGTGCGCCGTGGGTGTTGGCACGTAGCGGTGCTGCGTCGTGATAACTCTTGCCGCGGACGTGACGCGCGGCACCCGACCAACATTCGGCACAACAACAATGGAAATTGCGTCGTAACGCGGTTTTTCTCTTGCAAGCAATACAAATAACGCAACATACGGGATTAATGGTTCCCATTCTGTGAAACTTTTGTTTTATTGTTTAAATATGTGTACGATGAAATGTACAATGGCTCATACATTCAACACTACACAGCAACATTATTTACGCTACACTACGAGTATATTTATGCATTACTATTAAATGTTTTGGGGTTACATTATATTAATGAATAAATCAAACATATATCTTATTACAACTACTCAGAGCTGGTGTTGTAATATGATTTATGAGACCTATAAAATATTGTCAAATGAACATTTTTAAGTCGATTTAAAATACGGTATTATTTGAAACTAGTCATTCAGTGAACATGAAAGAAGACAAGGCGTTTATTCAAACGAGGGTTATGCTAATCATCACAAGAAACATCTGACATTGTCTTAGAGTTATTATACTTATAGTATATCTGTATTCATTAAAATCTTAATTCTAAACAAATTAAGTTACAGGCATCACGTCGGCTAGACTGTCTAATGGTTTCACTTGGGCCATTGTTTATAATTCAACAAATTGTAAAGACTCCACTAACGAACGTTCGTCAGGTATCAAAGGAGACTTTAAGCTAACGACTGTGGACTAGTCTAACTTTATAGTTCAGATCATTAGTTCAAGCGGACAATTTATTTGCGGGTTGCGCAACACTAATAACTATTTTAGGTTGTAATTAAGATAAACTTAAGTTATTTCTCGCACTTCTTGTTTAACACGAGGTTAGTTTTCTATACCACTATTTTTTTTCTTAAAAGTAGTTTTTCTTTTCTAGAAATCTCCATCAGAGTAAAAATGCATAACTATAAGAAACTTAGATGTATTAATTAAATTGAACGAAACGAAAGGGAATTTTAGCATAGTTAGACCAAAGATGAAGGTGTAAGGTTTATTTATTGTTTAAACGCATTGAATTGCGTAACGCGATGTTTGCTTCTCACATTCAGAGTGTGTCCTCCAGTGAGAACAGCTAATCATAATTAATGCTCCACACTGTGAGCTATCTATTCTTTTAAAGCGTTTAAAATAGCTGGATATTGTAAGCAAGCTGTCGCATAAGGGTATAGGAGTGACCTTTTTAAAATAAGCAAGTTAGAATAACTATTGTCGAAAAAATTATAAAAATTGCAATAAAACTGTACTATAACATATTGGTACATTATACTTGCAGTAATTTAATAAACTACATTGCACTAGTTGTTGTCCATCCATCCATCCATACTTACAAACTTTCGCGTTTATAATATTAGTATAGATGTATTGTATTCGTGGAAATAAGGTCTGTAAGATGTGCATATTGTTCTAATAAAAACTTTTATTGAGGTTTTGCGCCAATCAGTAAAACGAGCCAGCGCGCAGAACGGAGCGTGGAGTCTCTACTTTATAGACTTGGGTAAGGGTTTTAACGTCCGCGGGCGACAATAAAATCCCATTACTTTATGAAAGTGTGCTATTAATAGGATTTATTTTATTATGAAGTTCATTTTATATTGTTTAGCGTGTTAAGCAGTAGCGGACGATAAACGTTCATAGACAATAAAATTAATAGCTAATAAAACTACTTTGCCTCTAAGCGTGTCACTACAAATTGATAATAAATAACACTGAACTAAATTGGAAGTTATCTACTTTTCATTACTTTTTAAAAGCTCCTTTACTGCTCTTTTCCCTGTCGATATCACCTACTTCTTTTTAATTAGAAACTCGTCGCGAAACTGTCTGGACTGATTCCCCTAGTTTCAAGGAGCCTTTCCATTTCATTCTCTCTGGTGCTCAGTGCGTACTCTGTGGGATGAGAACATAAGTTCTGGAACTTACACTTGCTTGGAATGTTGTAAACTAGATCTTTTTATATGTACTCGTTCGATTAACATTTTTGTGAATGCATGTCACTAGACTTAAAAAGCATGTTATTCAACACACTTTTACGTACTTTCCATAAATCGATAAATAAATATTACCTTTCAATCACATTTGATAATAGCCTTCTCAATTAAGTTTGTACCTACATGATAATATCGATCAGAGGTTATTCCACCTAAAACATCAATGACGTAACAATTATAATATCACCGAAGGTAGGAAGCGAAGGCCAACAAGTATCCAGTTATTAAATAAACTTTACTTTAAGTTAAGAATAGAGCAAGCAACCTTGGTGTTATGGCTCAGTTACAAATAATAGACATTATACAAAAGACGCGTTAGTATCGCGGAGGAGGGCCATTAGCTTTGTGTTGGAAGAGGCGACACCCATCGAAGGCATGGCCATTGCTTTTACACCATTAATGTATATCTATCAAAATCAGTTATTGACGAACTCTAATGGGTTATTATTGATTTTGCAAACAAGGGCGAAGTGGATAAAATACTACTTAAATAATTAGAATCGGAGAAACGGTGTTGTAAAAAATATGATCGAATTTATTGAAGTAAATTAACAAGTAGTAAGTAAGTTAATCCAATTATTGCTTGGGTGACGTCACTACGGATTTGGCTTAGAACAATTACAACTTCACATATTAAAATCAATTAAGCTGAATTTCTAAGAAATCGTTAAACATAAGTATACCTGTTGAAGTCGAAAAGTTTATAACATCGAATACATACATAGATATTTAAACTCCAACATAATGATATGCTTTTACTGTATAGTAAATACTAATTCTTTTTATTTCTAAACTATGGCTTAGAACATCACCGCTCGTGACACATCTCATGAATATAAACAAACAGTAAAAAAATGTATCCGTTTGGTCTATTTCAGTGAATGCTTTGATAATTAATTACGCGTGTATTTATTGCTCACGGGAATTAACGTAACAAGTAGTGAGCCACCTCCTTGTTTGTTATTCAAATCAGGACGTAATTTATATTCGTTCAAAGGAATACATTAGAATAGTGTGTGGAGATGTGCTGCCAGAACTTTGTTCCGCGCTCCCGAGGGTCGCCCTCGGAGACTGTTCTATTAAAATGCATAACTTCGGAATACATACTGTGTTATACAATACGCGTACTGCCTTCTAAGAGCTTACAGGTATGCTCGGGAGATAGAGGGTAATAATAGATCAAAAATATCAACTCAAGGAAATAGAAAATATTTTTTTAACTGGTGATCACAAAAGTACGAAGAACATTTAGGTACTTGTTCCTTTCAAAATATTGAACGAAGAGGATCATTTCTCAATTAGTCAGTTGCAAATTTAAATAATAATTTGTGAAATAAATAAACAATAGTTACTGTTCATTTTTTTTGAGTTCCATTAGAGATAATATGAATTGGAATATAGTTACCAAATATACGAAGACACATTTAAGCAATTATAATGACATATTATAGATCGTTCCGCGTGTATGTGTGTGTGTGTGAGTGTGTGCGTGTGTGCGTGTATGCGCAGTTCACATTAGTGGTGTATAACGTCCAGCAGGTCACCAGCAGTGCACCTGCGCCCGGCCGTCACCCGCCGCCAGAGCACGGCGCCGCGCGGCCTTATCACACACTGATAAATAATATAAATAGCTAATAAAATGGATCTACTGCGCTACATGTTTTGATGAAAAGAGGTAGTTCCTATACTGTATGTTATGTTTTAGGTCTACTTGCTACTTAAAACAGAGTACTATTTTTTGTGGTTTACTTGCATTTACACTGCAAAGAAAGTTAAAAATGAAATTTTTACTATAGTTTCCTTTTGTTTAGCAAAGAAAAGATTTTAACTTTTGACTTTGTTATATTATGAAAAATATTTAAATAAAGAAAATTTAATTATTTAAATATTAATTATGTTATTTGAGAATAATGCATTGAAGACACTAAAATTTGTGTCTGCGTAAATATGCAATAGACATTCTCTACGTAGTAATGCTACTATTATTGTGGCGTAGCAGAACGTAGCAGCCTACGCCACGAGCGTAGTTACAGAGTATAGTAAATTATAGGTAATTGTGAGTAAAGTAAATTATAGGTAATTGTGTCATTATGATCCTAGCGCTTATTATTCCCAAGATTTGGGGTCGGCTACCAGTTTAACCGGTTTTACCTGAATATCAGCTTTTACACGGAGCGACTGGCATCGGACCTCCGCAACCCTGAGGGTAAACTGAATTCGAAGCTTGAACTAGTTGTCAGTATATTTGAGGGCACTGAATTCCCAATAACGATTGTCATTGTCGATGTTCACTCATAGGTTCATTAAAATGTTTATTCTTTTGGCGACTAGACTCCATATATTTATAAATAATAAATATAAAAATATTTCGAGTATCTGACACACAAAAGTATCCAGTCCGAAACTAAGCAGAACTTGTATTACGGGCACTAGACAACTGATATAAACACATAGTTTTTTTTTGTAAATACATCCATATTATACATAGAAAACACTCAAACTCCGAAACAAATATATGCAGATCATACAAACATTTGGGAACCGTCCCGGGAATTGATCCCAAAACCTCAAGCACAGTGGTTGCATAAGCTATCACCTAACCACCGAGGCAATCAAATTACTTGTGCGACATTACTTTATGTGAAATTACAATGGATCGTCAGCTTACAATATACTGCAGGGTCTCTGAACTGTTAAATGATACTGTAAATATTAAAAAAATCACAAAGCAGTCATGAGAACTGCCGACAGAAGTGAAACTTCAAAACTATGTATGAACAAACAGTTGTTTAAGTTCACCTGAAATAAACCTCTTTGCTCTAAAAATAAAATGCGCAATAAAAAGAAGGAAAAAATGCTAATTGTGATGTCATAGAAATATAAAATAATGCTATACAGTTACCAGTCATGTCATATTAGATAGTCAAGCTATCAGCTGTCTCCATGCACATTCGCGCAAGAGCCCTGCGCCGCCTTACGGCGTCTTAGGTCACGTGTCCTGTTGCGACGAAATCTGTTGCGAGTTTAACATTTTTGACCCATCCCAAAATAAATTTTACTAAAGTGCATAACGCCGCTAAAGAAAACATGTATTCTTAAAAACTTTAGTAAAACTTTCTAGTGTAATTCAAACCTTCCGAGCAGTTATACAAGTAAACATCCTCAAATTTGATCGACAAGCCAGTAATTTATAAGACAAATTCCAGATCGTGATCCAAGGGAACGAGGCCCGGGCAGCCATCTTGTGACGTCACGGCTGTCACTACACCCACACGGTACTCGCTTAAGCTCTCCGCAATCAGAAAGCGATTTACTTATCTCTCAGGTGTTTCCTCCTTGACGTATTATATTCCTACACAATGATAAAGTAACAAATATTTTTTTCTGAAGACAGATTAATAAATATGCCTATGGATATTGAAACAGTGTAATAACTTGTACAAAAATTGTATATTCCTAAAGGAAAAGAACTAATGTATGAAAAATTAACATGGTCCAGCTGTCACCCAATCAAAATTAAAGAAAGGAAAAAAGATAAAAAAAAGCCCATCAGTCTGTGTCGATCTTAGTGACGGACTGTCTTTTTTTGCCTTGACCTGTTTCCATTGAAGTCCCGGGAAATTCTGATATAAATTAGAAAAATCCCGTTATCATTACTGGTTACTTGAGCACCCTTCTTTGGAAATTCAATGAGCATTGCATAACGTAGTAAAATACTATTTAATTTCGACCTATTTTGCTTTTTTGTCTTTTCCGAAAATAAACTTATTAATCAAACTGACACTATTGTTTTGGTTTGCTCCAATTGAAAGAACTAGCAATTAAATTGTTTCTCTGTTGTTTGTTGCAATCAGCACTCTAATTATCCCTGAACTGATCTGAGGTAGAATGTTCACTCATTTATTCTCCAACGCATTTTACAATTGAGATACTAAAAGATAAGATTAGATGTTATGTGGATTTCCACATAACATCTTTTAGTCACACCCTTCAGCACATACTTCAAGTTCAATAATGACAAGGGGTGAGCTTCACAATAAATTGTAGCAGATATGTACAGAGAGTCACGTTGGTATCGTGACGTAGAGCCGCCACGACTCACGCCACCAATCGCACCACATTAACTATGCATTACACGAATAGGTGTGATCTGGTCGACTGCCTCCATATATCGCGTCCTTCTCCGCCACGGCTCCCTTAAGTACAGTTCGGTGCCGCGGGAGCTCAGTTCGTCGCGAACACCGAGTTACAAAGCTACAAGGGGATTAGTTGCGAGGTCTGAGCCGATTCTCTCAGTCACACATGTTATTGCACTGAAGAGATTGCCTTTGTATGTTATATGAACATAATTTTGTCGTACAATCTGTTTAAAGTTATGGGGTTTAATTTATTTGTTTAATTATTAAATATACGAGTTGAAGAATTAATGGTTTTTCATAAATGTGAAATGTAACTTCTATGGAACATTATCACCATTTATACATATAATTATATAAGAGACTAATTATAATTGTGCAGATGATCAAAGCGTTACCAATAGCTCTGTGTTTAAATACTCACAAAAACGGAATGTGACTTTCAGCTATCAATGATAAAGCTGACTTTAGCATTTCTATGCACCTGAATATTTTTTTATCTAGCTAGTCATCAATTCTTTTGTAATTCCGAGGAATTAGGAAGTTTTATGTTATGCACATTTTTTTTCTTCTTGAAATACTAAGAATAAGTTCCTAATTCAAAGTCAGAAAATGTCCGTGCCGGAACAGTGACTGTAGATTTGGTAACTTGAATTAGTAGCAGTGAAAGAATAAAGCGGTTTCTGCTTTCACTACTTTATATACGACTGAAAAGAAGTATTGTGCATCGAACTTGGAGACAACGAGCTCTGCAACACATTCTCTCTTATATCCTAGTTGATATTCAAGCTACGTAATTAGTTTATTTAACAATATTTTAATAAATATAATTTACGAAACATCATACACAAAACTCAAAATTTTGCAGTTTTTTGTAAAGACACATTATTATTTACTACTGTGATAGTAAGGCTCAAAGTTGTATTTTCAATACGAGTGAAGTTGAACCCTTTTATAAATGAAGGCGGGTGAAAAGCAACTAACAACTAAGCTTTGTTTACGCCCCGAGTGGTCAGTGATAAGGGCGTGGACACATTCGGGTGCAGCGCGACGCCCTCAGCCGACCCACACCCGACCGAAACTTGTTTTTGTTTCGTCACTAAACTTTACAACTCTCCGACTCAGCTCTATAAAAAGAATATAAATTGAGACACATCACTGTTAAGGTCCCGCTGTCGAGACAAAGGCCGCTATTAATCTTGCTACGACACTGGCCATCAAAAATAACTCGGCGGGATTATCCAGTCTCGGGCGTCTAACTCCGCGGCTTGGATGACGTTTGCGAGAATAGTTTTTGTGAGTTATAATCTGCGACCGCTGTTTCATCAAAACTCGATGCGATTCGAACCCTCCTAAACACAAAGGCCAAAAACTTTCGTATTGTGTAGACTTTTCGTATCGTTTCATAGTTTTTTGTTTTTGTTGAGAGCTCGTCTTACTTATAAAATCTAAATTAAAGTTAAGAAAACTGTTTACGTATTTCGTTTTGTGAAACGGAAAGGTTTTATTTCGAGTCATTTGATAGATGCTGTAGGCGCATATGTTAGGACCGAGGACGCACATTGCGCGGAACCGGGGGAAGGATGGCGTGTCGTGGGGGCGGGTTTGTCGCTCAACGTGATATAAGGCCGCGTCTCGGCGCAATCATACCGCCGCGCAAAAAAATAATTGCGCTATATTTCAGCGAAGGCGCTATTTCACAGTTCATTACAGTAATGGACGAAATAAAGTGTACGCGGCGCGCTACGGCGGACATACACGACAGTGGCCGCGACGCGCGCACTCACATAAACCTCGTTCTTACGTAGTGTTATTACCATAATCATTTCAGAATACTGTATTTTACAAGATGGAATATCGTTTCGTAAAATTCGTTTTGTAATGTTTAACAATACGACAGGAGAAATGGACGGGCTACAATTTACGAGCACCATACATTCACAGAACTAAAACATGCGTCGAAATAGGCCGAGCGTCCCTACTAGTGGACGAAGAGTTATAGCGGTCACTTTTACGGTCACAGATAGAAATGGCCCTGAAATTGTATAAGGCAATCCCACGCCACGCACGCAGAATAGTAATCGTCGGCCATAACGAATCATATTCGTCTTGCAGCTGCCGCTGGACATAACCCGGGCCCGGCAAAGGCCGAATGACGCTTTGTTACCGACCACGCTTCGACAATAAACCGTGTAAGTACGCGCGGGCGCTCAGCCTAAGAACACATTCCCGATGTACGTACGTACATTTGAGTCTATAACGAGCAAGTGGGAGCTCAAGCGAGTTCCAACACGGGATTTCAAAGGGACTGTCATAGTTTGAGCAATAAACAAAGGCTCAAGTGCGCGTAAGCCGCCCCCTTTACCGGATGCCCCAACGCCGCACACGAGTCCGTGAATTCCGCTTCGAAAATTGTACCTATAAAGTCGTACGACTAACATTTTAGGGAACTAAAACCCCGAGCATTGTGTGCACTAAAATTGCAAAGTTATTTTGTTCTGACAATTTTGTGACAGCCTCTGTGTCCAGGGTGGGTACTATACCTATCGGTTCGAAGCTAAACCAAATAAAAAAAGAATCTTCGACAGTCGCGTATGTCAGTACAATCGCACTAAAATAATTGTTATGCTACATGTCGCGATATAGTTTCAAACAAAATGCTACTTTTATCCCACTACAGCGAAGCCAAAAGGAAGTTTAATATTTTTGGCAGTCTATGTATGTTTGTATGCGTAGTGTCTAAACTACTGCACCGATTTTATTGAATGAGGTGTCAATACGTTCGTAATAATGGCCTGGGTGGTAAAAGCTTACTATTTTTTTTAAATCCTTTTATGTTTTCATTTTATTATTTTATTTATTGAAATATTATAAGGTACATCCTTAAACTTAGGACGCGTTTGCAAAATTGATAGGTACAGAATCGAATTACTACGTTGACACAAGTTACACAAACAAGTGCAAATCGGATAGCGGCAGGTATAAATGTCAACTTGCCTAAATTGATATTTTGAAAGTTTTTTATATTTTCTCATTTCTATGTAATAGGTACTTACCTCCGGACTTACTGGAGTGACCTGAAGGTGTACTTCGGTGACTGCTTATGGAACTCCTAGACGAGTTGACAGTCTCACCGAGTTTGGGCTCGTTTTGTTAGTTATGACTAGACCTTACCTCCGGACTACATGGAGTGACCTGAAGGTGTACTTCGGTGACTGCTAGTGGAACTCCTAGACGAGTTGACATAGTCTTACCGATTTTGAGCTTATTTTGTTAGTTATGATGAGACCTTACCTCCGGCTTAGATGGAGTGACCTGAAGGTGTACTTCGGTGACTGCTAGTGGAACTCCTAGACGAGTTGACATAGTCTTACCGATTTTGAGCTTATTTTGTTAGTTATGATGAGACCTTACCTCCGGCTTAGGTGGAGTGACCTGAAGGTGTACTTCGGTGACTGCTTTTGGATCTCATAGACGAGTTGACATAGTCTTACCGAGTTTGGGCTCGTTTTGTTAGTTATGACTAGACCTTACCTCCGGACTACATGGAGTGACCTGAAGGTGTACTTCGGTGACTGCTAGTGGAACTCCTAGACGAGTTGACATAGTCTTACCGATTTTGAGCTTATTTTGTTAGTTATGATGAGACCTTACCTCCGGCTTAGATGGAGTGACCTGAAGGTGTACTTCGGTGACTGCTAGTGGAACTCCTAGACGAGTTGACATAGTCTTACCGATTTTGAGCTTATTTTGTTAGTTATGATGAGACCTTTGAAGTTAGAAAAGCAGTCACCGTAGTACACCTTCAGGTCACTCCACCTAAGTAGGAGGTAATGTCTCATCAATCGAGCCCGAACTCGCACAATACTACTTAGTTTTAGCAAACTAAAATATTGTTATAAAAATCTGTAAATAGAAGAAACCACCTCCTTTTTTTGAAGTCGGTTAAAAATAATCTAACGTTGTCAAGTATCAACCTATTCTGGTTTATCGAATATATTGAATTCGAAGAGCGATCTTTTCAACAAGAGCTAATACAAACAGGCGACACAGTGTCCACTCATGACTGCGGCTGAACGCAGACTGAGATTACGAAATTTTTACGCGATAAATCAAAAGAGGTTCAAAAAAATAAAATAACCCTTATTGCAATCGACTACGATTCATCCGTAATAGCAAAGTATGAGAAAATATAAGCTCCGGTTGTTATTTTTTCTGCGACTTTCTGTGACACTTTTATACTATTTTTTTCCTCGGATTTATAATTGACTATATATGCCTTCTTACATTATTTTTAGAAATTCTAAAATAGGTTGATTGTAGAACAAAAATGTACCAAAACTCAACCCGATATCGTAAATACTGTGGAAAATGGTTACGGAAGATCGTTTTTACAATATAAAAAAATACAATTTCCAAAAAAGTTGTCCCTCGGATTTGAAGATGAAGAACTAATCTATAAGTGTTAGTACTTTGTTATATTCAATTTGTTTAGTTTAGTTACAAATTGCACCGAAAAAAAGCATAATTTTGTACGAATCGTAAACGCGCCCTTAAATGTAAAATGCCACATAAACGCATTCGAGTAATTTGGTTTCAGTTATTTAAACTTTTTCTCGTTTATTACTGAGTATACGTTTTGTTCTTTCACTGACAATATATAGTATATTGTGTCATTGGTTCTTTTAATGTAATAATTGACTAGAAAATGTGTAACACATGAGTATTTTGATATTATGTAGGTATATTAAATGAAATACGTCGGAAACCTCGTACATTTATAGCGGACCGTAATGACCCTATACATACATAGGTAGCAAGAAACTGCAAACCGCAGCTCGAGCTTCACATAGTTATATATATAAAGAACCCACAATGTTATATCGAATACTAGAACCAAAATGTAGTTAAGGGTACAGTCAGGCCCAAGGCATCTGCCTCAAAACAAATAGTCATAATGTATAATAGGTCTTTACCTATGAAATTGCCGTTTTGTATGCAATAAGTGAAAGTACTTAGTTTATCAAACTTTTTTATTTCTGTTATTCGAAGTAATCACCCATGCAATCGACGCATCTTTGCCAACGCATTGGCAGTTTATTGATGCCCTTCTTGTAAAAATCAGCTGGACGGGAGGCAACAAACTCTTCAAAGGTATTTTGTACTGCCTCTCGGGAATTGAATTTTTTACCCACTAAAAAGTTGTCTAAATTTTGGAAAAAGTTATAGTCTGGAAAAAAATAGGTAGGTGCAAGGTCTGGTGAGTATGGCGGATGAGGGAGAGCTTCCAACCCATACATTTGTAGTAATGTAGTACATTACTACAAATGTATAAAAAACGTTCTATGATAATAATACATCGCTTTATTGTACAGCCGATAATGCTGTGTCTAATGCTAGGTCAGTAAAAATAGCGGCCTTATCGTGAAAAGGGCAATCTCTTCTAGACAACCGTGTTGTGAAAATAAATACAGGATGTATAGGGTAGTGTCCGTGTATTAGAGATTAGTTTGGGAAAGGAGAATAAAGAAGTAACAATATTATAAGGAGTACTAGTGACACATAGTGTGGATGTGGCCATAAATAGATAATTATAAATAATTATAATAAGCGAAATTCATAGATGTTATACGCATACTCAAATAAAAACCTAATTGACTACACTAATAGTTAATTATGGAATATTGATGACTTCCAAGTAATGTTATGATATGATTTATTCTACGGGTACAAATATACTAATATATTATGTTATTTTAAGATGCTTAAGCTCCGATCCGACCACATATGTATAAAAACCAATACAAATGTAAATATATTTATGGTCGTGACTGTGCAATATATGTAGTTTGTTAACATTCAAATTCAAATTCAAATTTAATTCAAATTCAAAATCATTTACTCAATTAAAACACTAAGTGACATTTATGTACGTTAAATTGAAGCTGCAGCTAAACAGACGCCACAGTATGTGCTGTATTGTCGAGGTAAATTAGGCGAAAACACCAAAATCTACTGCCTGCCTGTGTCGATCCATAACTTGCAGTTTCCAAAATGCGTAGAGCCTCATGAGAAGATTCTCTTCTGAAATGAATGAATTCATTCAAAATTTAAAGGCGTGTGTTGGTTTTAGAGGAAAGCAAAACCAGCGAGGACCCTTGCTCCACCGGAATCACTTTCCTCTGTGATTAAATATCAACTACGCTTGCTTATGAATTATTAGGGCTTAATACCATTTTAAAAACCCCTTTTATGTGCACGCAGATTATTAGCTAATGTTCATTAAATTACTTTAAAAAAATACTGTCACTATGTGAAAAATGTTTTAAGTATTGGATTGCTGTACAAAAGTAATGTCGTGTACTTTTAAGGTTATGAATTTTCTTCATGGAAAATATATTAAATAGCTGCCAAACTAATTTAATAAATAATAACTAAATACCCTACGAAAAAATCGAAGTTTAAGTACATTTACAAAAAATATATACTTTTGAACTTCTAAGTTTAAAAATAGCGTAGGTAGAGAAAAAGCAGCCAAGTGCAAATCGGACTCGCCCAAAATTCCGCAGCAGCAAGAAACATAGTATATTTTTATTTTATTTTTATATTTGTGTTGATTGAATGAAAGGTAAACTACGCTTCAATATTTATTTATGACGTATTAAAAAATCTTCTTACTAGATCTCGTTCAAACCAATTTTCAGTGAAAGTTTGCATGGCAATGTACATCATATTTTTTTTTAGTTTTATCATTCTCTTATTTTAGAAGTTACAGGGGGGGGGGGGCACATTTTACCACTATGGCAGTGCCTCTCGCGCTAACTATTTAGCTTAGAAAAGAAATAGAAATCTCAATATAATTTGTGAAGACCTAAGCAACACGTATGGGTAAAATTGTTTTTTTTTTCTATTTTTGTGTGAAAATCTTAATGCGGTTCACAGAATACATCCACTTACTAAGTTGAAGCATTATAGTTGTTATAATTTCGGGAAAAAAGTGACTGTGCCACACGGACGGACAGACAGATATGACGAATACATAAGGGTTTTTTGCCAATTGGCTACGGAACCCTAACTCACACGCGCATGTTGCACAAATGATTTTTTTGACTGCTCAAGAGCGTCCCGAGCTCCCGGTATGTGAGCGATCAGTGGAGCAAAGTAATTTAAGATACACTCTAGCCTTATATCGAAGTTGAATCCTAAGTCATAAGATACATTTGAAAGGTTTAATATAATCTAATAGAATTTGAGTACTAAATACTATATAATAAATGTATATATTTATAGGCATTTGTGCCTTAGTGGGTGTATGCGCGCGAACGTGTCTCTGTATGTTTTATCTTTTCTACCACTCATCATGCATGCTGTGGCGACTTGTAATTAAGACAGTACTTAGTTCTTTAATTACAAATAGATAGTATCAAGAATATATCAGTGTATGACATGTTGGTTATTACTATAATAAAAAAATGTGTCGACATAAATGTATGTTTTAAATTATAACTAAATTGAAGATAAATTAAAACCTGTTATTAAAAACCTTTAAAAATATTTTTTTTCTCGATTACCAATGGTACACTTTATTTATATTAACGATAGCAGATCTTTATTGAAATATTAGTAAAAACAGTAATGACTTAGTAACTTCTGAAAGATATTTGAGAATGGTATTAAAAATAAAATCATAGTCATAGTTTATGTGTCAACCAACAAGATTTTATTAAAATATTTCCCAAGAAAAAGAATACATAGTAGTACATGGGTTCCGTACAATGTATCTCGAGTACACATGTCATAGAGAGAGTAAACTGTAAATGGATGGAGGAGGGCCCGGCC
The DNA here is from genome assembly GCA_905220595.1 of Spilosoma lubricipeda. NCBI lineage: Eukaryota > Metazoa > Arthropoda > Insecta > Lepidoptera > Erebidae > Spilosoma > Spilosoma lubricipeda. The sequence continues at coordinate 168,488 of HG992291.1, forward strand.
GTGACGGAGCAGACGTGAGATATCGGCGCCGATCAGCTCCCAATTTACGCGCTGTTTGTTTTTCATTCACAGGAAGCTAGGCGCGACCTTTATCATTAATATCCATAAATATACTCCGAAGTACAGTCAACGACAAAAATACAAAGATTTTATTATTTCACTTATAAAACAATGTACGAGTATATAAGACTATTAAACAATATACGAGTATTTAAATTAAAAATATAATATTATACTTGACTGCACGGTTGGCCCAGTGGTTAAAGCGTTCGCCTCGCCGCATATGGGACAACACGTTGTGTAATGCAGAAATTGTTATCCTGAGTCTAGGTGTTATTTGTGCCTATTACATATATGTTTGTAAAGTCACCAGCGACACAGGATGTATATTTCTATTGCGTGAGTTGTGTTTTTTTAAACCAAAGAAATATATATCTTTATACGTATGGTGATAGATTGAGAACAAGGAGTGTCACCAGCCCTGTCGATTCGTGCGCGTCGTAAGAGTCAACTAAGAGAGCAAGCCTCTCAGGATAACAACATTACAATGAGAAGGAAACTTGAGACAAACCTTATACCAAGCTGTCTGGCTAGTGTCGCGTAGTAGGCCAAAACCTTATTTCTAAGGAGAGGTGTATGTTCGGCAGTGGCCGATGAAAGGTAGTTGATGATGATAAAATATTTAAATTTTAAATGTATCCAACGCAGATCAGGCAGAAAGCAGATCAGTAACACACATATATATATATACGCAAAAATGCATAAACGCACGTGAAACTGTAGCTAGCTAAACTTTTATGAAAATCAAAGTAGTATAAAACATTTTTACAACTGACTGTACTGTGGTCATAAAAAGAGTGTAAAGTTAGGATTAGCTTTTTATTATAAGCCAAAGTTGCAAATATATTTTTTCAAAGACATTTTCTACTTCCACAAACAGAGTTCCGTGAGAGTTCCGTCCCAAAGTGACTGATGTTATCTGCGCTTAACACAAACATCTGTGTACTAAGCCGTTCCTTTGTGTTGTACCTACGTGATATTCTGTAATGGAAAATCCAAAGCCACCTGCATATACAAACTCCTACAATCTACTTTGTTAATAAATTTAGTGCTTTTAATCTGTCAATGGGCAATGTCAACCAGAAATTCACGTTGACTGCAAGGATTTATAAGAAACAGCAAGTCATAAAAATGCTTGATATCTTTACTGAACACATTCAGGTATATATGTATATAAAAGTCTGTACAATTCATAAAACTAATAGAAGTGAACTTACAAATGAAATGAATCATGCCATCTATCAATAACCTCCACCGCCAGATGTCGCTACAGGGGCTTATAAACATACCAAACTTATACTTTCCTAATATATCTTATGTTTCTATAAATAGGAAACATTAATTAATTAAATTAAAATATCAAGGTATCCTAGCGCCATCTACGAGCGCATTGAGATCAACATGAATGGGTGACTTGAAAAACGATAACCTATTCTCAAATGTTCTCATAGATGTCGTCTATTTGAAATTTAACTTGAAATTTACTCTCATATTTTTCACAACGTTACAATACTATTGTAACGTAGTAACGAGTAATCATGTATACTCTATACTAATATATAAAGCTGAAGAGTTTGTTTGAGTTAATCTCAGGAACCACTAGTTCGGTTTGAAAAATTACTTCAGTGTTAGATAGCCCATTTATCAAGAAAGGCTATAGGATAAATATATTTACGCTAAGACTGAGCTGAGCTGACGGAGCTGAGCACCAATGAAGAATGTTAGAAAAACGGGAGAAAATTATAACGCTACGGACAATAGGAGACGCAAATGAGGTTGCGTGGGTCGGCTAGTATATTATATCCCTTTACCCACGGATCAACCTAATTGTTAACAGCTGCTCTTCTTTGCACTAATTAATATTATTTGCTAGTGGCAAAGCACACCGTTACAGTATTATGCAAAAATTAATGAAAATTGTGAAAATGGTCAGTAGTTAGAGTAAAAACGAAGCAAATAACCTTACTTCCGCATTTGAAATAATAACATTGAACTAGATTTCTTTAAGTAAATTACGTAGAGTTGAATTACAAGCACGGTGTTATTATCTCAGCCGATTGATATGAATATGAAAGTGTCGCACTATCCGTTTATAATGACTTACAAAAATATCACGTCGAGCCGATAAAATGAAGACGTGTCAAAAAAGGAGGGTGCCAAAAAAGAATCGTCGCAACTCCTCCGGCCGAGCAATAAGCAAGGGACATCCAGATCCTTCAGTCATCACGAACTTATGACGCAAAATTAGCTATTTAGAGGACCCATCGTGTTATCAGTAACTGGTTTTGTATAATGGCCACTTCGTCCTATATATTTACACACACTATATATGTACAACAAAATATTACTCGTATTTTTTACGTATAAAAGAACAATATTACTAGTTATAAATATAAAATTTGTCTTAAAAAAAAGTTTGCTCTCTGAATGATTAACGTTTAAAGTTTCTTATCTGTGTACACACTATCGTTACTTCATAATGTCAGTGTTTAATGAAGTGTAAATGATGCATTACCATTACTTATATAACACAAGTTTGTTGTTTAACAACAGCAAATTCAAATGTTTGATTTCGGAGTTGATTTCAATTGTCTCAATACTGTGAGGAACTCAAGACCTCTTCAAACGCAGTTTCTACGCATAGGTGATTACCGTCCAGCGCTTCATTTTTTATCTATGGCTTCGTTCATATATACGTTTCATGAAAAAAATATCTGTCATTGCCATTAAAGTAAATCGCAATGCGTATTGCAATCAAAAGTAGTCAGTCTATCGAGTGATGAGCGTTATTGCCAAACCATTGAAGTAATATCGGCTTAGGTGTTTTGTAATCCATTGATCTGCGTACAAGTGACTGTTTAACTTTAGAATATGTCGTGCTCCAACAGTTTCATTTGTAGATGAAATCGTTAATGTGGAAAATTACATCAATTACATTAACAAGGTTTAGTATTGAAATTTATTAGTAGTTTTAATTCAGCTCCATACGACTTTCTAAGTATGTAACTGAGCGAATTATGAAACAGATTTAGATTTTTTTCTCATACTTAAATTCACCTTTTTGTTCTCACTCGCAACTAATGATGATAATGTTTGTTTGTTCCGGGCTAAAAATAAGTCCTGGCAATTTTACTGAAGACGACTTGTGTTTTATGGAATACTAATAAACTTTAACATCCGGTAGACTCGGTCTCCATATAAAGTCACTTTTGTCGTAATTCACAAACTACAAATCAATCGAAGTTATTGATTATCATTAAAATTTCATTAAAACTGTCACCCATACGTGCCATATCGATGTCGATATCATTGTAGACAAATGTAGTTCCGTAACAAATAATAGAATCAAAAGTTAATGGACTCATCACTGCTAATGATGGGACACATAGCCTCGATTATAAAGCAAAGAAACAACTGAATGATTATTATTACTAATCGATTAGATTACTATATTACATAATATATATATAGATAAAATTATTGTCTGTTAATTCTACCAAAAGAAATTGTAACAGTGTTGGATAACGTTCAAGAGACTAAGAAAGCTGCGCTATAAAACTCATATTTGTACGTTACGGTTGAAACTAGAAATATACATTTGAATTTAAAGCAACCCTACGATGGATATCGATATTGTTTATCTACGCTGGTAATACCAGTAATATCGGCCCGTGTTTAAAGCCTCCATACTCACCGAAGGCTTCTTATCGTATTGTTGAGGAAAGCAATAAAGTTTCCCCGCAGCCTTCCTTCTGATTCCACACAATACCAGTCCGTATATATGTACGTATGTTTAGATAAAATTGTTTCTGTGCGGTACCAGACGGATTTAAAACGGCCTTTTACAGAGTTAGAGCCCATTTAAATTGAAATCGACCTATCCTCGGCATGTATTTATTGACGTTTGTTATTTAACATAACTTTAATGTATTCCGTATCATGTACGGCGACCTAGCTTTCGTGATTGTTACTACATTTGCATAGTTATCTTTTACTGTAATTTGGACTTGTTATATAAATGTTAGTTAGAAATGTAAACATATTACGTCTAAAGATATTTTAACTGTACATGTTGAAATCAAAGTTGAAGTCATAAAAAAACTACAGGTACCAGTGTATGGACACCCGTTATTAGGGCGATAAGACCCGTCAAACGCAAACGGAGGATTGGCTTGAAAGGAATCTCGGGACCCTCTCATACCAGTTGACGCTGGCAATTACTGGAAAAGGATACTTTGAAGATAGCATGTGTCTAATCCACAGGATCCATCAGTAGCCAATGCCTGAGTGCCACTACTTTAATGGCTGAACCGTTGACATGGCGTTCCGTATGCTGGCAAAATGCCTGGTGAGGGCGGAGCAGATACGTGACCTCGTGACGGCCATCGGAGTGGGAATTATCTCGTAACATGATTGCAGCCATAGTACGGAGCAAGAGCGCGTGAATTTCCGCCGTCTTGTTCTGTAATCAAATTAAGATTGCAAAGGAGATAGCTTAGAGGTAGAGGTAAGGGCGAAGTATAGAACTCTCCGGGTCCTCAGTGCCCAGGATCGGGCTTAGCCCCATAGACAACTCAGGCGCCGGAGGTTGCAGAACCATCTGAGGCCATCTGTCAATCTACCAGAAGCAGGCCTGTGTGGTAGTGCGAAGCGCTATGGAACGCGTGCGTACTTTTATCATCAAACCTTCCACTCAGGAGGGGCTCATCTGCAAGCAGTAGATGGCTCGAGATACGTCGGGTTTCAAGGGTTTTTCTTCCTTTGGTTCACCGGCTACTAGTACCTTGAAACGGCGTACGGTTTCGGTAAGTTCGCGTCCATCATAACCACACGTAGGTGGTATCCGGAGAATTACAGAACAGATACAAAAACAGCAGCAAAAAGTGCGAGTCCGATTCGCGCACGACGGTTTTATTGGTCAGACAGACGGACGGACAGCGGGTCCTCAGTAATAAGGTCCTGTTTTAATGACCGCCTCGTTGGTCTCGCGGTTGGCGGTGCAATTGCTGATCACGAGGTTTCGGGTTCGATTCCCGGGTTGGACCAAATGTTTGTACGATCAACAAACATTATTTTCGGAGTTTGGGATTTTTCTATGTATAATATGTATGTATTTACAAAAAAAAGTATATATGTATTTGTATTAGTTGTCTAGTACCCATAACACAAGCTCTATAATTAATTAGCTTGGGACTAGATGGCGTTGTGCGTTAGATGTCTAAATTATTATTATTATTTCACCTTTTTAGTACGGAATCCTAAAAAAAGGTACCAGTATAGTGCTGTATGAGCACTTTTAGTGATCATAGTAAACCATTGTCTTCTTTAATAGCAATCAAATATATATAACAAAACAAACGCATTATACAAATATTAAATGCCGTGAGATTCATGAAATTCAGGACTTACACTTTCATTATTGTGAACAAATTTTGTTTCTAATTTCATCGAAAACGAGTGTGTGTGCAGCGTGAATGTTTGCCCGTGAATGTTTGCGATGTATAATATTAATCCAGCAGAACCCACGCGATACATCCGATACAGCCGTGTAATGGAGTTTAACAATCGCACCAGGAACCACTAAATGATTCAAACTCGTGACATTCTGTATGAGTGCGTATGAGTGCTGCCCTAAGTGTGAGTGCCCCTAGGTGCCACTGTAGTACGAGTGGCTTTGAGACATTATGTACACTTGTGTAGGTAACTTTATGCGAGAGATACGCGGAGAGGGATACCAAAAGTCTACGTAAATAGCCCCTTTGATGAAGAGCTGACAGGTGACGCACTCTCGCACTAGACTCGCACAAGATATACAACCGCCTTGTAAAGCCCACACAATAAATTCTTTCATTTATTTAAAACTTTAATAACTTATTCATCCGACATTTTTATTTCAAACAGGAAATGTTGCTCAGTCACTTTGAATGACATTTTGACGCTAATTAGTTAAAAACTTTAGTTCAATCGAATGATCAAATATTTATTCACATTCGAACAAATAAGCAAAAGAAACTCTTAAAACTTTTCACTAATTAGATTGTCGAAAACAACGTAATTACAGCAATCAAAATAAGTCAAAGTTTACTGAAACTTAGTGAACAGTCCTATGTTTATTACAAAACTACGTGTGTAAATAATTCAAGTGCTTCAAGTGTTAACTTTGTCAGTCAATTAGTGAGTTGGTGACATCGCATTTAGTCGCATCGAGACGTTCCTTGTAGCTCCGAGTGTGAATATTACATTAAAAAAATGCAAATTACGGAACATCTCAAATTACTTAAAAGCTCTGTGAAGTTCATTCATTTAAAATCAAACTAAGTTTAAAAAGTTTTCCTTTCAAATAAAATAAATGGACAAAGATCTTTTAATAAATTGGAAAGATTAACTAAAACTGCACAGAATTTGTTGTGTTGATATGTGTTTAACAAAAATCTCATGAAATAAAATAATAATGAAGTCATTTAAACTACGAGTAATATCGTCATTAGATGATAATAATTTACGACTATAATTCGTTCATTACATAAACATCCCTTTATAGAAAGCCATTATTATTTAGTGGGTAATTAATTTCTCTGCATATTCGATTACATCCATATTCAGGTAACTGATCAGTACTATTACACTAAATGGATTGTGTATATCAATAGTGAACAAAAAATAAAACATATAAGCTTTGCGTGTATTTCGTAGTCGTATCGTTTGTAGTATTTAAAGATTAAGTGGTATATCTTGAGGATCATAGAAAAAGTGTGCTTCAGTGCACACATATATGTAAGTGCGGTACTTTAAACATAAGTACGGTTGCCTCTCGGGCTCTCGAACATAAGAAATATAAGGATGGATCAAAAAACATTTTAGATAGTTTAACAAAACAGATCGGTATCACTAAGAACAAACCACCCCTTTGCTGTCGACTATTGGTTAGGGTATTTTTTTAGGATATTTTTAAATTTATATTTGACTAGCTGACCCACGCAACTTTTTTCAAATCGGATCACTAGTTCCTGAGATTAGAGCATTCTTTGTTAGCAAACAAACAAACTCTTCAGCTTTATATATTAGTATAGATTACAACCACACATTACACTGTAACTGTTTACAACTATCGTACCTATTTGAAAGTACTGCCTTTCCAAAATTATCGTAAAAACTTATAACGGTGTTTGCTGCGGGTGGACGCATTTTATTAATTGTGTGTTTTGTAAATGTTACACGCGGTTAGAGTTTAGTCCATGTCGAACATTGTGTGGTGTCGCTGGTGCTACGTTGTGCTCCCGCTCTGCCTACGAGGCAGTCCACTGCTAACCACAATGTTAATTAATAATAGGAATGTTTCTGTTCAATATTAATACTATATAATACCATTGAATATAATACTTGGTACTATAATAGAATAATTACCTCTATACCAAATATGTATTTTTAATTATAAAAGCCCATTTCATTTCATTTGTTTTTGATTCCTTTGAATACAATAGCAGTGGTATTTCGGATTCGAACTGGCTAATGCCACGTGATTATGTTCAGTTCTATGAGTGTTTCGTTACGAGATGATAATTGCTCCAAATCTAAATAATTTACCGAAATTCTAACCCAGCTCAAAAATAATTAGCAGGTTTGAAGTAAGCTAGCCTTTGTACATGTAATTTCCTTATCACTAAACTGTTTCCATTAATGTACAATTTAAATTAAATGAGAAAATTAGCATTTAAGTCAAAAGTTGGCGCTTTTGCCTGTATATTTGTATAAACGGTAATACTGTAATATTAAAATCACAAAACATTTTTTCACTTCTATTCTAAAGATTTGACAAGAGGGTAAATACGAATTGACTCTCTTGTTAAGTATCACTGAGCTGCGTGTTTTGTAAGTACCAGTGAGCTGTTAGTCTCAACATTAACGATATTACAAACGTTACACGGTACATTAACATACTTATTTATTCGAGACTATTATAAATATATCCTCAAGTCGAACGATAAACAACAAATTATGGAGAAGTTGGTGTACACTACAGGCAAATGAAAATAAATCTTTCATTGCCTTGAATGTGTTTGCTTCTATTGAGTGAACTTCGAAATATAAACAATGGTCTTCTATGCTTTATTTTGTTACTTATGTATAGAAATCACATTTAGTTAGTAAATATTTTATCTTAAATCAAAAAAGTTTGCTTTCATTGATAGAACAATTATCTACATTTTTTTCTAATTTCAATATTGCCGACTGGAGTTGCTTTAATAAACAGATATTCCTGACGTTTTCCAGGTAAATGAACACTAGATACAGTCTTGCCTCTGCTATTATTTTATAGAATAGTAGGCAAACGATCAGACGTATCACCTGATGGGAAGTAATTACCGCCGCCCATGGACACCCGCAACACCAGAGGCGTCACAAGTGCGACCTTTGGGGGATGGGAGGGGGACGGTTTGGGGTGTGGGGAACAGGTGTGTTATGTCCCACCAACACAAAGTAAGGAGCCTCCGACCAGGCGAGGTGATCATGCCTGGCGGGCCACTGTTGATGTTAGGGTGTTATATATATGCTAATCGGCGCGAGAACTTCAATTGCGCGATTCAGGATTGGTAGTTACTCCGTGTTGTGTATTACTTCCTAGTTCAGTGTATCTGCGGTAAATGATGCTGTCATATATTTTTGTTGCCGCTGTCTGTGGTGGTCGCCACAGGGGTTTGGGCCTCCGGTATCCTCATTCAATCGGTGAAACACAGCGCAAGCGCTTTTTCACACCGGTTTCCTGTGAGGCTGTGGCATCACTCCGGTCGAGCCGACCCGTTCATGCCAAAGCGTGGCTCTACCACGGAGGACATAAACAAGAGTTAAATTATTAACTTACTACATATCTTGATTCTTCATATAATACGTGCAACACTAATTTTTCTATGAAAATATTCTATTGAGTTTCAAGTACGTTGAAAGTTCAATGGAATCAAATCCACGTAAAATTTCTTAAATATAGTAAGGCTTTTATTGATGTATAAATAAATACTTCATATTTCAAGTTAAATGTTAAGATAACGTTCATTAAATAAAGCTAATAAATTATTTACAGACTAATGTCTGAATGAAGAGAAATCAACATCTTGAAGTATGACATGAAAATATTTATGTAGAGAGAGCATTCAAATACTAGACGTTTTAATGGAACTCAGTTTTATCACCGCACAGTTGTTTTGTTAAAGGTGTTATCGCTAGGCCGTGTGAATACTGAGGCATATTATATTAAGTTATTTAAATATTTGAAAAATGAACTTTTTACATTAGTAATTCATCTTACAGCCATGAAGTCAAATAAAGTATAGATATGTCATACAATATTAGTCGCCGATTGGACTATTACGACATTATCCGTTACACCAAATGGTCGCTTAGTGGTATAAAGGCAACGTTATTGAGTTGAGATCATGCCCGGTTTACGTGCTAATCGACGCTAGGTTCTATATCTCGATACAAAATCAATAGTAACTCCTTAGTTCAGTGTATCTTCGATAGATGGAACTGTTATATGTTTTTTAGCTGCGCTCTGTACGCCACACGTGTCATGTACAAAATTCTTCTATTGCATAATTGCAAAGTAGTTGTTAGTGTTGCACCACACTTAATCAGAAGCAATATCGACCTGGAGGAGGTAAGGACGGTAACTCCAGTCTCAAGTCGAGTCCACCCGCACCGCTCTGCGGCAAACCATTCATTAAAACTGGCTCACTTTTATGACTTGCTCTGAATACAAAACATTACTTTTATATCTAACTACTGAATTTGTGTACTCAATCTAGCTTATATTTATTTATTTTTTTAGTAAAAGGTTTCATTTTGATGTTTTTGGCCAAAAGCAAAACCCAAGAATGGCTTGGTCACTTAGCTTCTTTAAACGAAAATACCTATTACTAGTATTGCACATAAGTTTACTCATTTAATTTAGTTTCAGAAAACACAAACAAGTCTTAAATATGTCAATTATTCAAAGTCCTTTAAATTGTAGGACAGATACTTGCATAACTTAATAATCTAATGCTAATCATTTCTGCATAAAAACAATTAATAAAAGGAGACTAGACAATTTTGAACGTGCACCATCACCTAAATATTGTTCATACTTATATTGTTACTAGCTCACCCACGCAACCTCGTTTGCGCCTTATATTGCTCGTAGCGTGAAAATTTCCCCCGTTTTTTGGAACATTTCTCATTGTTACTCCGGTAGTAGCGTGATGATATATACTCTATAGCCTTCCTCGATAAATGGACTATCCAACACCGAAATAGTTTTTCAAATCGGACCAGCGGTTCCTGAGATTAGCGTGTTCAAACAAACAAACAAACAAACAAACAAACTCTTCAGCTTTATATATTAGTATAGATATAGATTGTTATATAAACGAAACCTTTTCTGATTAGTTGGCAAATCTTTTCGTGTCCTATACATTTGACTGATATCTTAATAAGATCAAAATACAGAAAAGCAACCTGTATCTCGAAAGTAAAACACGTGTCTCGAAAAAATTATATATAAATTACTAAAATATATCTAAAAGACTTCTCATTAAAGAAGGTGATACCGATGTTGAGCATAAAATCTTACAGAAGGATAGTGAGTAGTGAGTAGTGAGTAGTGAGAGAGAGATAGGAGAGTGTATGAAATACTAACAAGGTTTCCAAACCATAAATAAGTCCACTGCTATATTTTAAGCAACGTGAATAAGTTAGCATATTTCTCGTTATACGCGTTGTAAACTGGCACCCACAATTTCTGTGAAACCGCTGCGAGTTGTACGTCACATAATATGTTTAGATTTGCATCACGTGAATGTCAAATATATTTAGTGTTATCTTAGATCTAATACGAGACCTAACTCACGCAATCACATTTTTTGTTTTGAATTTTAAGCTCATTAAGGTCTCGGTCTTTCAAAGTTAATTGTGTAACACTTTCTAAAAATTTTACTTATTTATTTAAGCATTGGATATTCGATTTTATGATAAACTAGTATATAATACGTTGAAAGTTTCATAATGAAGCCATTGACGAAAAAGAGAAAATTCATTTAATTTTATTTACTATTTGCTCGACACGAAATCCGTTTTGATAATAATTTTTTTAAATTGCAATTATAAACTCGTAAAAAGCAATGCTACTGGCTTTAGGAATAAGACCTCAAAACCTATTACAGATTGCGAAAATTACTTGGGTTTTATTTTTATTAATTCATTCAAGTATTGTCTGACTGCCTCGGTGGTGCAGTGTTAGCGTATGCGACTGCTATACTTGAGGTCTCAGATTCGTTGCCCGGGTCGAACCAGATGTTTGTATGATCTGCAAATATTTGTTTTGAAGTTTCGGTATTTTCTATGTATAATATGTATGTATTTACATAACAAAAGTATATATGTATTTATATCAGTTGTCTAGTACACCTAACACAAGCTCTGCTTAGCTTGAGACGAGATAGCGTTGTGTTAGATGTCCAAATTATAAATTTATTATTTATATGACAAATTATAGTGGATGAATTCCTAGACATTCGAAGTCTTAGAAAGTGTTGCAGGTATCGTTGCTACAGACGTGTCAGAGGGCCGGGTGGGGCCGGGACGGTGTGCGCGTGATGTCAGTGATTCGGTGTGACATAATGCACTCGTCACCTACACGCTATTACTAGGGTTGCCGCAATTGTCTTTTACTTACTTTATTTTTGTTTTACACATCTCACACACAATATTCTGATTAGAAACTAGGTAGAGCTAGTACTATGGTAACTAGTATTTCTAAGTAAACATATTGCATAACCTACATGTTCATATAACAAATAATCATACTCATCACACTATCAACTTTTGGATGGAATGAAAACTACGATTCCTGATTTACTAACTACTACTACTAGCTACTTGTGAGGCAAGGAAGCGCTTCAAATGATATCTCTTAGAACCTTTGAATGTTCCTGTTCAAAGTAACAAGTGTACTGCATTCCCCGCTTAATCACTATAATTAATTTATCGTTCAAGAGGATTTATTAACAAGTACATACTGGCTAAGCTTTGTTAGGATTGAATCGTATTACCAGATGGATAATCGGCTCTTGAAATACATTGCGAATATTGAATGTTTAATATTAATCCTAAATACTACATTGTGAATATTAATGCTATTACAAATTAATTAAGGAACTAGAGTCATTGTGACTGAGCTACAATTTCAATAATTATTTTTAACAAAAGTTGTATAGAGAAATATGTATTACCTATACTTCTGTAGTATTAGAATTGACTAGTAAATGTGGACTATGTCTTAGTTTTATGTTCTCTAGGTAAAAACATCAATTTGTTTGAGGTCGCTTTTGCGTGGACATACACTGTCCACTGCGGTAATAAATCATTATAAAAAAATATAATTCTCTGAACCTTAAATGTTTTAAAATCAAATTTATACTTTTTTGTAAGAACTGTGTTTGAATAAACATTTGAGCTTAGAGAGATGTCACAGAACAGGATACTTTATTAATATTTATAACTTTATTGTGTACATACAAAAATAAAAAGAAAATAAAAAAAAGTAAATACTAAAACCCAACTACTACAAAAAACGACGCTTAAAAAGTATGAAACAAGTTTCAAAGCCGTAGTCACGCGTTGTTAAAGTGTTATGGACTATGGAACATTCCTAAGTTTCAAAAGCCGTAGTCCATGCAGTGTAATGTACCATAGTCCATAACACTTTAACAACGCGTGACTACGGCTTTTGAAACTTGTTTCATACTTTTTGAGCGTCGTTTTTTGTCGTAGTTGGGTTTTAGTTTTTACTTTTTTTTATTTAAAATGTTTTGGTGCCTCTTTAATACTTATTGTTGTGCAAAGTTTATTTTAAATAGGTACTATAGAAATATCATACTTATCGAATAAATACGGACAAAGTCACGAACAAATTCTAATAATATATATATTTGAAATGTACAAGTAACGCCCTTTCCGATGATACCAAACACGGCATATTTATCTCAAATTTAGTTTTTAATACAGTACTTTATATCGGCTAGAGGGCGCCACATTCGATTTAGTGACACGACATATAACCTCTAAGCAGCGGACAATCAAGACACTTCTAACGATACCTCATTTATTTTATTCTGACTAGTTTAGAAAGAATGAGGGAACAAATAAGCATACCATAGAAATACTACACTTATCGAATAAATACGGACAAAGTCACGAACAAATGCTAATAATATATGTATTTTTGTAATGTACAAATAAGGCCCTTTCCAATGATATCAAACACGGCATATTTATATCAAATTTATTTTTTTACACAGTACTTTATATCGGCTAGAGGGCGCCACATTAGATTCAGTGACACGTCATATAGCCTATAACCAGAAGACAATCATGACGCTTCTAGAGACACCTCATTAGTCCAAATCTAATGAGTAGTTAAGGAGCTAGGAGGGAACAAATAATAATAATAATAATAATAATATAATAATATATTGAAATTGATGCAAACTTTACTCCATTAAATTTATGCAATAGAGACGTAACATACAAAAATTCAGAATCGCTTACAAAGGAAAAAATAAATAGATGGCGTTCGAAGGAACTACATGGCAGACATCTACATGACCTGGAACAGTCGCACATAGATTTAGATTCTTCAAATAAATGGCTACAATTAGGTTCTCTTTTCCCTGAGACTGAAGGGTTTATGATTGCAATACAAGACCAGGTCATTAACACTAGAAACTATAGTAAATTTATTCTGAAAGACCCGAATGTCCAAAATTATAAATGTAGAAAATGTCACCGAGCCGCAGAAACTATTCAACACATTACAAGTGCATGTCCAACCCTAGCTCAAAATGACTATACCCATAGACACAATCAGATCGCTCATATCATCCACCAGAAATTAGCAGTTAAGCATAATTTGATACCACCTAAAATTATTCCATACTACCAATACTCTCCAAAACCGGTGTTGGAGAACCAAAGTCACAAGATATACTTCGATAGAGCCATATTAACCGACAAAACTATCCACAATAACAGACCTGACATAACTCTTATAGATAAATATAATAAACACACATACTTAATAGATATTGCAGTTCCTAACACACATAATTTACAGAAAACAATTACTGACAAGATACATAAGTACACAGAACTAAAAGAAGAAATAATTAGAATTTGGAAAATGACGAAAGTGTACATTGTGCCTTTGGTACTCTCCAGCACCGGAGTTATACCAAAACATCTCCACCACTTCCTGCGACAGATTGAACTCCCCACTAACACATACATTACTATGCAAAAAGCCGGTATCCTAAACACTTGCCGCATTGTCCGAAAGTTTTTACAGGAAGACACAACATCACAGATCACATATTTAGTCCAAAATCCCTCAAATGAACTCCACTTGGTCTAGGCCCGTGGTTTTCATTATATTACCGAAATTCTAATTTCGAGAAAAATAAAAGCACAAATAATAATAATATTATTATTAACACAATATGATGGTAAATAGTTATGTGGCGAGGTGGTGAAACATCCGAGCTTAAACTTGAAGCCCCGTTCATATATAAATAGCTCACAATAGCAACAATATCGCAATACAAAGGATTTGACAAAAGTTATTGTTGGCTATTGTCTTCCTTACACGACATAAGTAGAGGTTTCTTTGTTATACATTGTTACCGACACATGTACGTAATAATATTTTATTGTCATGTATTTGTTGTTTATTTTTTTGTTACGAGCAAAAAATATGATATGTATACATACATATTATCCCTTTTTATCATTGTATATTAGTAGTATCAGCCTATCGCTCTCCATTGCTGAACGAAAGTCTCCCCCACCGAGCGCTAGCCATCCCGGTCTTAGAGAGCCCGCTTCTGTCTGATGCCAACCACTTTCTTACCGCAGGGCGCCCTACACTGTCTGTCTGTCTGTCCTTGGATCACTCCTGTGGAACATGGGATACAACTGGGTCCTACGAGCTCGTCTACCCCCCGGGCTGGGCGTAATTTGTTACGCTGATGACACCCTTGTCACAGCCCGGGGGGCGAATTTCCAGAAGGCGGCGCGTTGGTGTAGTACACCAATGGTGGCGCCTGACCACCATTGGTGTTTCTCTGGTGGTGTTTATACATTAATAGAATTTATACATAAATAAGACTGACCAGCTATATCAGCTTATTTTCAGAAATGAGAATATTATCGATCGCGTAGTATTTAAACATTGTTTATCTCGTCGAGAATAAGACGTGATTAAATGCATTGTACCGATAAATTTTGTTGGTATAGAAAGCCACACGCTACCATGTAACATTAGAGTATTATGGAGCCGTGGGTCCTGCATAATAAATACTGCTCACATCGTTATTCATCGCCGTTGCTATTCTTCGTACCTACAAGTTCGCTATAACTACTAACGTTAGATAGTAATACCACAATGTACACACTACTAACAATCCACACCAACAATCCACAATTAAAATAGGAATCTGCGGGATTGCTACCATGTACCTTTTTGTTTGTGAGTATCCGATATTTCGGCGCTGTTGCAAGCGCCATGATCACGGAGTAACTGAAGATCTTGCGGGTGGGCTGTTATTGGCAGATATATCGGTCTACCCTCTTTCGTAGTCTTTTATTACGATCGTCCCCGGATACTCGGATACTCACAAACAAAAAGGTACATGGTAGCAATCCCGCAGATTCCTATTTTAATGAAAGTTTAAAACAATATAGCAATCCACAATGTCCGCACTCGATAAAGTCTAGGTTCACGCGAGCCGAGCCACTACGAGTATTTATATTTAATCAGTTTTTTGCTAAAGCGCTGTTCACTGCAGCAAGGGGTTAGCATGACGCGAACACCACGTATCGTTAGCTGTCGTCATGTACATTAACTTGCTCAACTGTCGTGTTTGTTCACTAAGCTTTATTGTAAACTAGCTGAACCCCGCGGTGTTACCCGCGGCTATTGTTGTACCGTGAGTAACGCCGCGGGACAAAGTTAGTCTCAAAAAAGTAGCCTAAGTTACTCCCCGGATCATCAGCTACCTGCCAGTGAAAGTCCCGTCAAAATCGGTCCAGCCGTTCCAGAGATTACCCGGAACAAACAGACAGACAGACAGACAGACAGACAGACCGACAGACAGACAGACAAAAATTTTTTTAACTACATTTTTGGCACATGTACCGTGTATTCATACATATGCATTTAGTAAAAAGCGGTTATTTTAATATTACAAACAGACACTCCAATTTTATTTATTTGTATAGATGTTTGCTGCCTTCGTGAGATTGGCTTATTTACAGCACGGTATGCGAGGGAGCTTCAGAACCTTGTGTTTTTGACAATTAACAACAAAATACCACCGTCAGGTATTTTAATTATTACCTTCTGCTATTAACTAGTTAGCCTTCATTCATTTTACATATTTAATTGAGTCATCCCTATAAAAATAGACCTTTATTTTTTTCCTATATTTTCCCAACATTTTGTGCGATGGAAGGGTCTCATTATTCAAATCATCATCTAAGCCGAAAGACATCTACTATTGAACACAGTCACCCCTAAGGCTCACGTGTTGTTTGTAATATATATGATCGCTAAATCTATATAATCTAGTCTATATATATATATATATATATGATCACATTTTTTCCATTATTGCTCGCCTCCTATTAATTCAAGCGTTCTATTATCTATACTATCTTAGGCGCGACAGCAAAATCCACATTTAAAAAAAAAAAAAAACGTTTTTTTTTGTTCCGGAGTTAATCGTGAGCAACATCGTGATACGAGAATTATATATAATAAAAACTCGTACTATTGCGGCCATTTTTAAAAGAACCAGCGCTAACAACCACGAGGAGTGCCCACTAAATAAGTAGCCACTCCTCCCAACGGTTCGTCATTATTCTGTCCAATCACTTCTTAATATAAAGAAGGTGGATGAGGGAATATAATGTCATTCATCACGATAACGAATCCTGATCTGTGTTAATAAACAAGTCTAGACAACCTACTGCGTGATGATTGAAAATCAGAACCCCAAAGAATTAGTATTTATGCAAATGATTGAATCCTCGCGATCGTTTAAATCACTTATACTGCTGAAGATATTTATAATAATAATAATTAAGCCTTTTTATGTCCCATAAACCTTATAAATACGTAGTATAGTATGTTTTATGTATATTTGACTGCCTCGTTGGTCTAGCGGTTGACGTGTGCGACTGCTGATCGTGAGGTCTCGGGTTCGATTCCCGGGTCGGACCAAATGTTTGTATGATCTACAAATATTTGTTTCGGAGTTTGGGTGTTTTCTATGTATAATATGTATGTATTTACAAAAAAAAAAGTATATAAGTATTTGTATCAGTTGTCTAGTACCCATAACACAAGCTCTGCTTAGCTTGGGACTAGATGGCGTTGTGTGATAGATGTCCGAAATATTTATTTATTATTATTATTATTTAATTCTATGTTAGTAACTTAAAGCTAAATGAATTTAATGTTAGTATGTATTTAATTTTGTGTTATAGAAACCCCCTAATGGGGTGTAGGTCTCCTCCAATTTCTCCCAGTTTTCTCGGTTTTGCGCTAGTTTTATCTAGTGTTCTCCTGCCACCGATACTATGTCGTCCACCCAACGCTTTTGGTGGTCTGCCTCTTGAGAGTCATCGCATCTCGCTACATAACGGACACAACTCCATTTTAGTTTTAATGTTTGGTGTAACGCATCTATCTGTTTTTTCATTTTTCTTGTATCTTCATTTCTAGTTTTTTTTTTAATTTTCCTTAAGTTTAGCATGCTTGCTCACAACTTCTGATTTTATTTTTTATTTTGGTTGTGAATGTCTACGTCTGGGAGCCATTGGTCAATCAGAGCAGAATGCAGGTGTCCATGATGATCTTTTTTGTATATTGGTCGTAATTACCTTCTACTACTTCTTTGTGGGCCCAGTATTTATTACAGCTGAATGTGACTCTTCTGTTGACCTCGTCTTCATTATTAGTTTTAGAAAACGGTTCCTGCTTTCCTAGGTATACGTACTGCTCCACATAGTCAATGCCAAGTCAAGATCATGAAGACATTTAGCGCAGTTAAAAAGAAGTTAATTTTCGTTATAGAGTTTTAGGCTAGATAGAAAGTTGGCGTACATCTCGTGTCGCATGCAACAATGGATATTTGAAACACAGAGAGTATCGACATCACCCGCCATGTTGTCTACAACTTTATTATTGGCAACCGTTCGCTTGCAACTTGCAGTTGTTTCACAAGTCACAACTAAACAACGCAGTGGTTTGACAACTACTTGTGTGCTCTTTTACAAGACATGAGTATTCTTATGATCTACAAATATTTGTTTCGAAGTTTGGGTGTTTTCTATGTATAATATGTATGTATTTACAAAAAAAAAGTATATATGTATTTGTATCAGTTATCTTGTACCCATAACACAAGCTCTGCTTAGCTTGGGACTAGATGGCGTTGTGTGTTAGATGTCCGAAATATTTATTTATTTATTATTTATTTATTTCCACAAATTGATCGACAAGTATTTGAAGGGGTTTGTTTTATTTATTTATGATTTATTAAATCACAATAGATGTAGCTGAAACAAAGTACAATAAAAGTAATATATGCAAACTTTTTGATCATAATTCACTAATGAGCTCGTCGTGAGTGTAGTGGCTGTTAATAACTAATCTTCGCCCAGACATTTATTATTAGCAATCGATTATAAGTATTCTTACAAAGTAATGCTTCGTATATATTTAGTTGGAGCCCCGTAAATAAACTAGTATTGATTAGGCTTTGTATGTAGTTAGAGCTTAGTAGGTGCAGATAAGTTTAAATAACAATATATTTTACTTTCTTAATGATAATACGACAGAGAAGCAACTAAATACTATTGAGCCTAACTTAAGTTTTTGCACGTTGCTTCTCTTAACAATTTAACTTAAACAATTCTCAACTTAAGCTATTCCAATATACCAAATGAATGTTTTTATGAGATGTAGAAAAATAAAGTTATTCAAATAATGAGAATATACACGAGGACATGGTATTTTATTCTAACTTAAAGATTTAGAAAACCTGGGGAATTCCTACTTTTTTCATTAATATTTTTTACTTATAGGAATTAGTCGGTTGTACTACCGCAATACCATTTAGTTAACCAAAAAGAAGAATAAACCTTCTTGTTAATGCACTGCCGTATCATCCACTAACTCATCAACCTTCTCGTTAAGAGATATTTAAAAATATCCACAGTCTTTCCATTCAATAAAATAACTGTGCAATAAATGACTTTACTTTTACGCAAGTATAACCGCAGTTCAAAGCTAGTACGCCATGATTTCCCTGCTACAAAGACACAAGGAATATATTAACATCCCGTCTATACACATGCCCAGAGGAAATAATGAACGTAAATTTTAAGACTGTTTAATATTTCACATTAGAGTCAGAACATTCCTAATCCTACCTCAGTTTGATCAACTCAAATATTAATTTGCGAATCTCTCTTCGCTCGTAATTTATTGCTCATAAAAATTTCACGAAATATCATGAATAATGAAATTTCTACCAAAAGATTAAGTACTGTGAACACTGGAATAATTTTATACTAAAATTTATTGGACTACGTTATCCTCTCACAAAAGAACAGTATAGGATTTTAGAGTTCTATTCATATGTTTCATACCTTTCATACTTACCTTTGTGAACTAGAGAAACAAATAAATGAATATTATTATTACTTTACTTTAAATTAAAGTTTAAAATTTAATTAAAAATTTTAAAGTTTCCGCCTACCTACAGTCAACCCCCAGATTGAATACAAGAGTAGAAGGACCCCCAATAGAAGGTGGTATTATTAGAATAGTTTTAAAAAGTCATGGTCTAAATGATGCGGAGAAATCCTCACCTTATATGCTAATGGCTGCAGGTTCGATCTCCATCTGATAAATATTTACGACGTAGACTATGTATGTATACGATAGGTATTGGGATGCATAAGCCGTATTGGGTCGTATAAGACGGGTTCCAGTCAAAATTCTTAAAAAAGTAGCGGTACACTTATATATTCCTTTCATTTATCTAACAAAGAAAATTCGAATTCGAATACGTCTAAATCATGGTCATTTAGAGCTGGAACATTTTTTCAAATTCAAATGGGAATACTGTTTCTTACCCGCACTAAGTTTACGGTCCAGTGTCGGTCCGTGTGCTTCACGAGTAAGTTCCGTGTGCAGTCCGACCACAGTCTGTTATTAGCGTTGTTGTTTTATTTGGCTTTCCTTTGTTCTTTTACTGTTTTGTTTACTGACTGTGACTCTAACGAAGCTTTAACAGCTAACAGCGGAGGAATATTACCTATGTCGAGTTTATTAGTGAGAATACTTGTATTCGAGTCATGTATTTAACAATCATTTATAATATAAACTGGGGTTTTTGCTGAGTAAAAGAGATTGTTCAAATCTTCTCAAAAGGGGACTAAAATGGTGGCAACGCGCCTGGGCCCTGTTCTATTTAACAACTCAAGGTGTAAACATTGGAAAAATATAATTTTGAGTATTCAAAAAATAATGTGTTTCATCAACATTTGTCTCTTCACTTGAAATCCCTTGCTTGGCTCGTAATAGGTAGAAGTACTAGTAAACTAGTGTTTAACTCTATGTGTATGTGTTACCTCTACCTATTACACTAGGCTTCACTAGAGACTTAAGGATATAGCAATGTGCAAAGTAATCATTCAAATGAACATTTCGCCTAAGACTTTCACTGTTTATCATAAAGTTGCTTTAAATATTTGTTTGGCCCGTTGTTCTATAGAAGAAGTCGTAAAATCTTTGAAAATAAAATGAATAAATCTGGAGAGCACAATGCGAACGTTTGTTTGTAGCCGCACTTAATAACCGTAACAAGGACAATTTGTACTTGTCCAAACTTGAATAATTTGCCGAGCGATGAGATAACAATGAGACGTTATACTTAAATGTCGCCTCGACTACTTTACCTTCGCTCCTCTCAGGCCCGCTGTTGCCGAGAGGGCCAATCGAGTACTCCCTAATTATTTCCACGAGGCACCTGTGTCGTTCTTAATTTTGACAACTAAGAGGTTACCACTCTTTGTCAAAGTTGAGAGGACCTTCACGTCCCCGCCCTCCAACAGAACAAAGTGGCGGTACGTGCCTCGCCAGCGAGTCGATAAAATAATTTGAACAGCCTGTCTTATACTATACATTTTAAACGTGTTTAGGCGTGGCGTAAGGGAGCGTGACGCGAGTCATCCCGTCACCTCGCACACCTCGTGTAGATAGCGCAAACACTCCGTTACTTATTTTTGCTGATCTGCGGATAACGCGGGGTTTGACAGCCGCTTATCTCTTGCGTACATCACCGAGGAATCGTTCTCCCCGTGTAGAGATTTCACGGTTGGATCGGTTTATTATTTCGATAATCTGTTGGTGAAATACAGCGTAGGGAAAATATCAATTGGCATAAAGGATTCTTGTATAATATTGAGTTATTATAAAGTAAATAACAAAGTTGTAACAATATAAAATACTCTAAAACACTTTGACACATTGCCGAAATGCAACTTTAAAATAAAACTGATGCAAAACTGTTTCCTTTTATTTTGTTTAATCTATCTTCATCTTACATCTTTATAATATCTGATTGTATCTTTTATCCTTAGAAGTCCTTGAAGCACTTAATAGGTAAATAGCTCTCTGTCAGTCCCTACTTATTCTCCAACAATTACTCGATGGTCCTCGCACGCGTGAAGGATTAACATTTAATCTAAAGACATCAGATCAAAATAAAGCTTAATCGTTCTCAGTCGGTTCAATCTAATGAGATGTCTGTGAGATAACTGAGTTTGGTGGCTCTCGAAGATAATGGGTGTTTTTGTGCAGAAACGTATCCATTGTTAGACGAGTTGTATGTAAGTAATTCTCTCTCTGTATATTGCGTACTTTCAGAAAGCTTTAATTTTTTTAAACCTTTTTAGTAAATCCATCTTCATCATCATTTTCATCCAAACGCAAGCACTTTAAGTCCAGTTAATATTTAAACGAATTGAAGGCTTGCTGATTTAATTCACTTTCGCTAATCTATTTACCGAATCTGACTTCAAAATGATGTTAATGTAATCTCGAATGGAATTAATTTAATCTGTTGTGGATGTTAAGTACGTCTAAATTGACTTTGTTATGACAAGAGAGGTGAATTGTATAAAAAGCGACTGCTTTTTATATCTTTAAATAAATTGCGCAATGTTTCAATGCTACTTTACCTAAATTAGAGTTTATTAAAAGGACTTTATCAAAGTCATTGCGTGATTGTTTGTAATTTGTGTCTTACAAAAACTATTTGACCCATAAATTTCGCTATGTTTTCGAGATTGTTTTATGTGCTTAAGGCGATTTGAAATCAGACTATTTCACTACTGCCAGTCGCTTTTACATCTTATAAATAATTATTGAACATAGTATATTAATGATAGGAATTATTATCTACTGTTCATGAAAGTATATTATAAATTTTCTTAAACATCGATTTCAAATAAATGTATATGCGTATAAAGGCTAAACGGCTCGGATATAATAAAGTGGTATTTGTGGCTCGCAAATGGCAATAGTCGGCTCTGAGTAGATGGATCTTTTACTTGGACTATAAACGGATTCAGTCGACGATGGAACTGCCGAGAAATGAATAAAAGTAATGGCTGACGACGGCGCAAATAATCAACTTAGCAATGGTTTTGAAACGCTTTCAATTGATTTCATTGCAGGATTATTGAGCTGTACGGCCACCGTTGAGGCTGTCTTTTTAATAGAAGAAGGTAATCTAATTGAACTGGGCGATAAATTTAGTTGTTAAAAGGTTTATATCCCAAAGTATTACAACAGTGCTTTCGTTATCATTTAATTGTAAAAATGAAAAGAAAATAACTTATTTAAGAATGCAATTTAAATAAGCTTTGTGATTTATAACTTCTGATATTGCCAATAGTACATTGGTCATATAACGTCTATAATAATATTCTAGGAAATACATATATACGCACCTAGATCAGAGCGGATGTAATGTTTTAAGTAAACGTATAGATACCGCTATGGTCTCACCGAGGTTTACGTTGAAGTGTTCTGGCGGTGTTTAATCTGCTGAAATGAACTTTATTGCAAGATACCCGGATAAGCCTTAAGAAGGAAGTGCCCGAGACGACACGACGAGAGTTGAACACAGATTTTATTTATTCATTCTGAATATTCGAGATGATAATTTCAAAATGTGAACATTTGGCACTATTCGTTCAAATGTAGGATGCATTAAGTTTGTGAATTTTGGCAACAGTTTGGAAAACTCTGTGACTTACTCAAGTGCTCGTCCGGACATTACGACGAAGTTGCCGTCAACTTGCAAACAAGATGTGCCTTTAAATTACACAGAATACATAGCTGTTGTGAATGCATTTGTCGTACAAAGTTTTCCGGTTGCCTGGAAATGAAGCTTTTCCTTATCTTTAAATCTTAAAACTCCGGGAATAATAATATGTCGTGTTCCATTTCTTTCACATTACTTATACTGTTGATTTATCGTACCACGGTTGCGTGTGTGGCGCAGTGATAGTGTATATTGCTGTATGCTGAGGTCTCGGGTTCTATTTTCGGGTCGGACCATGTTTGTATGATCTGCAAATATTTGTCTGAAGTTTGGGTGTAGTAGTTAGATGTCTATAATATTTACTATTTATTTATTATTATTAGATGTAATAATCGCCAGAGAGCGCCCATCAGTTGCACAAGACCGCTGCATTACTCTCAGAACGCACACTAATTTAGCCTTTAATGTTTATGGATATTGGTGAATGGGTCGACATGTCAAAGCCTATTAATCTGATAGGATGAGCGTGTGATACACGAAACCCTACTCAGCGGCGGCTGTAACACGACGCGCACTGTTTGTTCCGCTACAAGTTCACATTTGTGTAACACCGCGCCGGTATCCGACAAATTACTATTTATAATTGCATTTAAAAGCAAGAGTATATTAAATAGCCCATCATCATAGCACACGATTATACAGTATACTTTGTGAGCCGAAAAGCTTTTAGCAAAGACACATTAGGGTTGGATCCCGCCGTTTTCTACTTTTTCGCTTGCAGTTAACGGAATAAGGGAGATAACATAGAATATTTTAAGTAAAACTCTGTGTTATGTTATTTTATAAATTATCTAAATATTTAAAAATGAATCGCCGAAATGTATGTACGCGCATAACTTCCGTTCGGCTGCAGCAAATTAAGTAATTCTTTGTTAATAAGCTTAGGCAATTTTTAAAGCGTCTGGAACTATACTAGGAGACATGCTGAGCATGCAAATATAAGTAACTGAACTTGCTATATTTCCTTAATATTTCCTGATTAAAAAAATTGTTAAATCAAATTACTTATGTTAGCGTCATCAGTAGCATAACTGGATTTGAGCATGGAAATAAGGTTTAAAATTTCAGCTTCGTCTGTTGGGGAAAGAAAAAAAGAGTCCGGTGAATTATATTACTAATTTCAGCAGATTTTAGGTTATTCGCTAGATCAGATTCAGTCATGTTTAGTAGTTAGTTAGTTAGTATGTGTAACGTATTTCGGGCAGGCTCTTCACCTACATTACTAAAATATTAATTGACTCGATTTCGTGATACTTTTGATTTAGTGTCATATGTCAGTAATCCGTCAATTGTTGTTTTGTAGTGTTTTGGTTACATATATCCTTAATACTATGTTTACTTCCACACATGTATACAAATATTGTAATAACTGCCTCGTTGGTTAAGCGTTAGCGTTGATTAAGAGGTCACGGGTTCGATTCCCGGGTCAGGTCAAAGAGCATTAAGAGTTTTTCTGATTATAGAAATTCTTAATAACAGTTCGGAGTTTAGACGTTTAGGGTGTTAAAATCAGTGCCTCGAAAATCACATCGATACTGCGCCTGTTCTCTCACCAGTCGTGTCTGATAGCTGTCCCATCGGATCGTGAGAGTGAGCGAACAGAGAGTGCTCCATTGTTTGCGTACACACTCGTGAACTAAAACATCTCTTGCGTAGTTTGTGTTATCGTTAAGACTGACCGCTGTGGTTATGTGCAATATGGCTAGACATATATCATCATCATCTTCAATACGTTAATCATCATAAGCTTCATACAAGTTTATAACAGAAATGTGTTTTCTGGTTCACTAATTAATTACTTAACTAATTAGGTACAACATTATATCAATAGAATAAAATTTAACAGAAGTAACAGTAGTGACAATCATGTATTATTTTCTCCCATACTTAGTATAATGAATATAGCCAGGTTCAAGGCGCGCTCGAGAAACCTCAATTTACATTTTATACATCTTGTTGGAATGTTATTCGGTTCTTGTTATATAAATAAACTTGTTTCCAGTAATAATATTTCTTTAAGGTGATGGTTCTCTTTGAACTCGTCTGGTCTATTTCCGTCCTATCAGAACATTAGGCTTTGAAATAATAATATTAAGAACGCTACAATAATAAACAGTTCTATATTTTTATTCCAGTAAATTTGTATCACAATACATTCTCTAGACCTTTCTTTTCACTGTTTGATTTGTGGCAGCGCTTGCGTTTAAGTTGTCTAAATTATTAAAAAATTTGAGAGAGCACCATTATCAATTGAAACGACGTTTGACGTTTGTTGGACAGAGTGAGTGATATTATGTTATTTCTATTTAAAATATTGTTGCGAGTCAAGTTCTTAGACAGGTTACTTTGTGGCATGTTTGAAATTATATTGGATTCTAAAAATGGAAAAATATTTCGGTAACAATCATAGTATTGCAAACATGCACAAAGACACAATAATCATATTATTATGTCATACACGTGTGAAAAAGCAATCCAATTGTAATAAGTAACACAAGGAACAAAGATATAGAAAACAATAAAGATAACTGTAAATAAACACACAAGCCCCGAGCTTTTATTACCTAATAAATACAAATACAAAGTAATCATACAATATATTCAATTTGTGGGGCGAACGAAAGTTGGGGCGAGCGGTAAATAAATAATGAGCGAAATAAATTAACGTTCATAAACAAAACTCGGGGGATAATCAGCGGAAACGCGATTATATCGTCGTATTGGACGTCCACGTGTCACATATTTGACACTCATTCAAAGTAACGAGGGAGCGGTCGCGCTCATCATATCATTTGCTTCAATTACATTTTTATTAGTAAGCAGCCAGAATTCCATAACGCCAACAACCTTTTTCAATTCAATCTGTGTTTGCTTTTCTCTCATATTCTTCTTCGAAAACGAAAACACGTAATTTTTTTTTAATACGATTATATAAATATGGATTTATCAATATTGATAAGTCCGAAATAATAATTTGAATTGAATTGAAATATAGGATAAGTAGTAGTTGATTAAATATATATGGATAAAAATATATAGATATTCTTTTTGCATATCAAAAAAGAAGAGTAAATACAGCAGAATGAGCAGTTATATCAAGGTGTTTGTGCTTAGGTAAGAAATAATTATATAATTAAGTATACATTCACTACATAGGCAGATAGAATATACAATTATTATGACAGTGATAGTTCATAATACTACGAGAGTTTCTGAGTGACAGTTATATCAATGCATTTCAGAAAATTTCTGACTCCAGCTTGTACTAAGGAGGATTTCCCACAAAAAGTCATAGAGTGCTTTACAAGTGTTGATTTTCTTTGAAGTTTTAACTATAAAGTAAGGTTTAGCATTTAAAATACGATAGACAAATCCACAATTGATGAATCCTTTGGTTCTAATAAAGAATTTATGTGAATTGGCTCACGGCATGAGTATCACCTAAAATATGGACGCAATCACTCAGTCTGGTCTTTCAATCCTTTTTTATCTTTTGTTAGTAACATAGGTGATTTAGTTAAACGACCCCAGCGATTTATATGCGAGCTATTTGTTAACTAAGCCTGGTTTAGTTAACAAATAGCTTTTATTATATCGTTCAGGTATATCATGCCATTGTACTAGAGCAGTAAACGAAATGTTCGCAAATATCACTACAGAAAGAGAAATTATAATTAGTAATCTTCTTACACAGTTGTTTAGAATTTATCTTGTAAAACTACAGACTAAACAGAGTGTGGGAGAGCCACGCTTCGGCATGAATGGACCGGCTCGACCGCAGTGATACCACGGCGTCACAGTAAACCAGTGTGAAACAGCGCCTGCGGTGTGTTTCACCGAGTGAGTGAGGAAACCGGAGGCCCATACCACAACCCCTCTACCATTCCCTTCCTCATTCCCCAAAGGCCGGAAACGCACTTGGGACGCCTCTGGTGTTCGGGTGTTCATGGGCGGCGGTAATCGCTTACCATCTCTTGTTTGCCTTTATTCCATAAGAAAACTAGACAGAGTTAGTATAAATGTAATTGTACATTTTCCTCAAATGATCCAAACTGTGCAAACTAATTCGAGAATTTGTACTTTGCAATTTGTAACGAAATGTCGAGACCGGTCCCATCGCAGTGCAGCTGAGGGACGCGCCACCTCCTGTGACGCTGTCACTCACACGAGGACCATCACGCAGATGTAAGTGAGATATGACATGTTTCATTTTAATATTATTTTTTCTTCTATATAATGTTATTTCTGTTACTGTAGGTACACAATAATATTTATCTTAAGTTCTTTTTTTGGGACGTCCTGTTTGCCTGGTGATCTGGACCGCTAAGTCAGAAATCGTGGTTTTGGTTCCAAACCAGGACAAATAATTGTTTGGTGAACACGAACATTTCTTTCTCTTCTATACAGTGTCCTGTTTTATCCTCACACACCTATTTATCTTAAAGAACGTTTTGTGTTCTTAAAAAACACACATTGCAGGGACCTGAGGTCGTCAGAGAATTTAATATTGAAAATGCCAAAACATTCAACTCAGTTTGCAGACAGGTCTTTCACTGTGCAAGCTGTAAGACTTTGGAATAACTTGCCCGAGACAATTCGACAAGCGAAAAATTTGCCTATTTTTAAAAAGCTGTTGAAGGACCATTATTTGTCATTATTAATGGATCTATGTTCGTATTGTATGTATATAAATTGTATATATGTATATGTAGGTATATGAATTTATATATATGTATGTGTATAATGTATGTATGTGTGTAATGTGAAAGTGAGTGGGTGTTATTTTTGTTCATGATTGTTTAAATGATATTTTCAACCACTCAAGTAGAGAATTAGATGTGTTACTTGAATGTAAACTACCCAGAACTTTTTGGATACTGAAAATCCGTGTTTTGGTTGTCTGGAAGAGATCGCCGTGAGAGATAAGACCGCCTATTGTAACATTTGCATATTTTGTAACTCATTCTTTGTTTTCTCGTTATAATTTTGTATGTATACAATAAAGATATAAATAAATAAATTAAAATAAAATATATATATAAAATTTATTACGTGTCTGTCTATAATATTGAGCCATGTACGTGTGTGACAGTGTCAGGTTTTTAATAATATTAATAAGTTTATATTTTAAATCTTAGTGATTTGACTCGAAATCACTAAAAGTTTTGAATGCAGACAATACATTTATTAGGTATCATATATCTGTCTACGTCTATACTTTCGAGAAATTAGGCGTAAGTGTATCTGTTTTGTTGTATGGTAACAAAAAGTCTTTCCTATAAATAGTACCACAATGAAACGTCACACACACATCATAATTAACTCTTAAGATTTGTTTTGTTCTAATTATCACTGGCAAATTAACAATAAGCGAATAATTAAACACACTTTAAGTTTTAACGACATATGTACCTGAAGTATCTATGACCATTTTTCATTTATTAACATAAAAAATACATCGAGACACACTACAAATCCAAAATGTGATTCTGTCTGAAGCCTTATCAGTAGTAGACAGAAACATACATGTAGAATATAACGCAGTATTTAAAAATATAACGGTGTATTGTACATGCCAATGTTATTGTGTTAAAGTACCGATAACTCGACATCCGTTGTTCAGTCGTGTAGTTGGCTGCTTTGAATAATAAAAACTTTATCTAAACAATAATACGTGAATTCTTTTTGCTCCTTTATCGAACCAATGTGTTTTCCGAAAGCACATGAAGCACACATAGCTGAGGTATGTGTCTCTTTCCGACCAAGCTAGGCTCCTATTGATGATATAAACTAAAAACCTAAAAATCGGCTAGATGTTTCGGCGTTCATATATATTAGACGAGGTAGACAATAACATGAGAATTATATATGTTAGACGTGGAAGAAATCTAAAAAGCTATAGATTTTAAACAATAATTGGTAAAAATTAAAAATATGTGACAACCGCAATAATACTTACTATGTACTACTACAGGGTTACTACTTAGCGCAGAAATAAAATAAGACATTCAAAATAATCGAGTTTCGATTCAAAATGTTTCAACTAATAAGGGGTAACGACGAAAAAATAAATTATTTCTACCTTATACAAGTTTTATAAGTCATTTTCGAACTTATAGTATTAGTTCTGAATAAGGATTAATTTGGCAAAAAGGTAGTCAATATGTAAATCGCGTCATGCATAGAAAGTTGCATCTAACTAATGATGACAGATAAAGTAACATCGACAATTGGCAACTTTGGTCGACACACGCCCGACCACACGGCGCCGAAACGCACCGATACAAAACGCGCTTTAATTGTGCCCACTGTTATTAATAGTGCGCCGATTACACCGCCATTGTACGCCTAACAATCAACTATTTACTAAGCTTTAATTACCGAATCTATTATGGCTCCAACACATTCTCATAAATACACCTCAATACGTCTTTCTTAATACAACACTTTTTGATGTTGTGTAATTTATTTTGTGAAAGACGGTGATTAGTAAGAGATTTATCGTGGGGATTTATATGAAATATTAACACAACTGATACGTGTTTAATTAACAAGGGATTTAAATGTTAGCTTTGTAAATTAATGACGATAGTATTTATTAGAAAACTATTTCTTTCGTAATAAAGTAAAGAACTGTTGGTATTTCTAACTCTTTCATTTAAAATTGTAAGAGAACGAATGCTTAAAAATTGCGTATTCCAATATAAGCTATAACATAAGATAAAAAATAATTTCATTTAATTCTACACAAGTATTCTATAGAACCTTCTTTTGAAGGAGATGCTTATACCTAGCAGTGGACTATGAAAAGTTGTTGATGATGGCATTCTATAGATTATGCTGTCTCCAAATTAGTATAAGTACGTCAATCATCTATATATATACTCGCTGTTGCCCGCGGCTTTGCTCACGTGGAACTTGATTTAATTAAATATAGTATTTAATTAAAACTGTGTCAAAGTATGCATCAATAATTTATTCATGTTTTTAAACGTCTTTATTTATTTTTGATCAATAGCCCATTTAAAAGGACTTTCATAAAAACATTCGACCCATATTTTAAACCCTTTAGGAACAGAATTCCCATAAATGCTGATATAAGTATTCGTCTATTTGTAATCAGAAACATAAAGACAAAAGTTTATAGGCTGCTAAATTAAAAATTGATGGACTTCCATACGTATCAAATCTAGAAAAATATCCAGAAACGCATAAACACATATTTACTCATTTTCAGTCAGTAGCCCAAAAACAAAGTTTCATGTTCCTTCCAGACAAACCTATGTGCGAAATGTCAACCCCTATTTCACCCCTTAGGGGTAGAATATTCAGAAACGCTGAAATACATATTTACTCATTCAGCCCAAAAGTAAAGTTTCAGGTTTCTAACTTAAAAAATGACGGCCTTCCATACAAACTTTCAACCCCTATTTCACCCCCTTAGGGATAGAAATTCCAAAATTCCTTTCTTAGTGGGTGTCTACTCAATAAAACGATCCTACTCACCAAATTTCATAGCCCTAACTATTATAGTTTACGCCCGGCGATGATGAATCAGTCAGTCAGTCAGGACTTGTTGTTTTATAAGTATAGATATATGATTTATCTATCAACATTGAAAGCCAAATAAGATTTACGCTGAGTTTTCTGAAAAATCTACAATACTAGTATTGAATAATTAATATGTATCACGAATTAATATAAAATCTTTATATATATAATTCTTCTGTGAGTGTGTATGTCACTGAACTACTCTCAAACGACTGGACCGATTTTGATGAAATTTTTTGTGTGTGTTCAAGGGGATCTGGGAATGGTTTAGATTCACAATTTTGTCCGCTGGACAATGTTTTTTAAATTAATTTTTAATTTATTAGTAGTTATGGCAAAACCACGTTTGCCGGGACAGCTAGTTTAATATATAACTTGATATTACCATGAAAGGTAACAACAAACGACGCATCCAAAGCTCGAACGTTATCACATTACACGTGCCACGTATATTACGGATTACCAGGATTCATTATTCAATATTTGTTTCTAAAACAAATGGAAGATTCTATTTTTTTTATTTGTTTGTCATATTGCTTTCTATAAACAAAAAAAAAACTTTATAGCTCTTTTCTCATTACCGCACAATGACAGGTTTTTGTTGGTTGACTTTTGTGACTTTAGTAGTACTCTGTGATTTTATGTAAAACTCGTTCTATATTTGGTAACTTTTGTTAACATTCAAACTATATACATTATCCAGGCGTGTGATTAAGTAAAATACTATCACTCAAGCTTGCACCTTGCTTAGTCCTGCCGTAGACTTTTCTTAGATTACGAGTAGAGAAAAAGATCCAATTTTCGAGATTTTGTTTGTTTTCACTTAATTTGAAGTTTAGATCTTTTGCCAAAATTCATGGATTTCTACTGATAAAATTTCGTTGATGCTTTAAAAATAAAATAATTTTGAGATCAATTTTTCTTGGTTAAAATCAGTGTCTTCTGCAACAATCGATAAAAGTTACAATATTATTATTAATGCAGCCCCATTCATTAATATGAGAAACACCTACTTTCTACGATTAGAAACGCAATCGTAGAAAGTAGGTGTTTCTTCTTCCCTTCTTCTTGTTAACTTTTCTTATGAAACTTCCGATTTTCCCTTAAATTTTATAAAAGGGCTCAACTGTTGGCAATTGGCCTGCTCTTATTATAATATAAGTAAGACTAAAGTTAATATTAGTCCATATCTTCACTTTATTACATCTATGTCTGTACCTTTAGGGAAATAAGCGTAACTAGAATGAACTTATGGAGTATTACATTATGAATACACACATTGACATAATATGTATTTCTACAGACTAAGACCGCAAGGTACCATTTATATATTTTTTACTAAATTATAAGTTTACGTAGGATATAGTACTGCTGTTGGTTATTTTGTAATACTGTCGAGCTACCGTAATACATTATGGACAATACATATAAAATTCGATGACAAACACGTATGCAAACATAAGTTATCATGATGATAGATGTTATCTGCGTACACAATACACTGTTGACATATAAACCGGACACCATTTCTCGGTGTCGCGTGACCATCGCTACACAAGAACGATTAATGTCCAATAAAGTGGCGTTTGGCGCGCGATGGACGACGATCCATCACGATCCACGGAGCCAACGTATTCCAGTATTGGATAACAGTCAACATAATATACGCGAGGAAATGAGATGTGAAAATATACTAAGAACTATTAGTCCTCCTCGTACACATGTTGCACCATTTGCACGACAATATGAAGACACCTACAAGTGGAACTCATTGGCTTATGTTTTTGTAACAAGTGTAATTTTAACAAAAATAAAACCGACTTCAAGGTTCGACTCGATTTCTCTTGGATGCCATCATCAGATATTAATGTTCTTATTATGGTACCACCGTTGGGACATCTCCTTTAATCTCTTTTCAGAATCATCAAAATCGGTTCATAAACGACGAAATTATCCGTAAACACACATAAAAAATAGAAAAAATATATACGACCGAATTGAGAAACCTCCTCCTTTTTTGATGTCAGTTAAAAATATTAATAAATTGATATGGCACTTATAATGAAATTGTTAGATACAGGCTTTTATTTCACTAACCATTACTTTTGATGTAACTTAAATTTGTACATCAAATAATAGTTACATTAAATCTAATGTACTTAGTTCTTCATCATTGTTACCAGCCTATCGAAGTCCACCACTGGGCAGAGGACTCTCCAATCGCACGCTTCTTGGTTCGATCCTGGGCTTACTTCTTAGTATGCAACTATACCTAGCTATACTTAACGTTTGCGATTTGAGCTAACATTGAATAATAATATAATTAATATACGGTAACTTAACATTTATTAAAGGGCACAAAACATATACAAATATGTGCAGTAAGAAAAGAGGTTACATAAAAGACGATTGATAATATAAGGAGCTCAAAAGTGGCAGTGACAAAATAGGGGCACCTTATGACCCATTGGGCGACGTTCCAAATGTAGACAATGATAATACAGGAGCACTTTCACGGTGACCTCATATCTACTACAGTTAATGTATTGTATTATATTCGCCAGCGCCAGTGTACCGTGTGCACCGTATCTGCAGATACATGTATTACAGCACATCGTTGGACAAATTCGAAACTGCCTAACTTACCTAAAAGGTCATATAGCTTTATGTTTCGCTTAAATCTTGGATAGTTTCTGACAAAATTATCTATTCTTTTCTTATGATGATTCTTTATGAATGTACAGAAACAAGTTTCTTATTGGGAAGTATTATGTGTATTTGTAATGAAGTAACTTATATTTGTAATAATAAATTTTTCTGGTCAGCAATTATTGCCTACCTTAGGTTTGTATGATGATATTAACACATACCTCTGAATTATCTGACAATTAGACGAGTTGTACCGTCCTATGTTATAGACTGTTATAGTGAAGTTACTTTCATGCAAAGCTGTTTTAATTCACACTTTTTCATGACTCTTTTTGCTATGGGCTAAACTTTTCACTGGTTATATGCGATTGGTGTTTAGGAAGTAGTTAAATAATAATAATATTTCAGAACGTTTTCAGAACAGAAACTATTTCATTAATGTTTGTTTATATCCACTTTCTCTTCAGTTACTATAAAGGGGAAAAGTCCCGTCAGTCCAATCAAAGACGAAATAGTTACTCGTACTGCAACGCATTAATGCACATAACAATATTAAATCGTCAATCGCTGGATTGCTGATGAAGTAAGTACGGCCTAAATAATTAATTAATTATATAAGTTGATTACTTTTGTCACAACCCAACGTAAACGGGGTACTTTGAAGTCGCCCTGTCGCGCTCCAATTAGCATCGCCATTAAGATTATTAACGGCTTGTTAAATATTTCGCTTTGTACTATACAGAGCTGTCAATTTGTTATTTGAGAATTGACATCCACAACAGGTAGTCGAATTATGTAAGTTGAGAAAATTCACGAATTCTAGAGTAAATGCTAAGATTAAAAAAAATATATGATTGAAAGTAGTAATTGTGTAAATGTTAACTAATACAATTTGTTTTATACTAAGTTAAACAACTGGTTTAGAAACAAAGGCTATGCAAATTTTGGCTGGCAAATGTTATGCACTATGGTTTGTTCCAGAGAAGACAATACAATATTGCTGCAATAATAATGGTGTAACTTCTAATGTCAAACAGACTACTCGTATTCTAGAAACGAAGCGAGACAAACAATAAAAGCTTTAGATAATGCTGTTAAACCCTTTTTATCTTCAGAGCTATTTGTTCTCCCGGGTAGTGTGGGAGCTACTTACTACAAGTAAACGTTTGTCCGCGTCTAATGAACTCACTAAGTGAAGATTTATTGACACGTCGCCTACTTCAAAAAAAGGATATTTAAGAACATTAACTGTCTATTTCACCTTTTATGGTTTATAAAATTAATGCACTAAATGCATAAAGTTCAAGTTAATTAGAAAAAAAAACGAAAGAAAACTATGTAAAAGAAGATTGTTTCTCCATTTTTTTTCAAAAATAAAGCCGTTGCATCTAAGAAGTTGATAATTTTGTTTCAGAGATAATTATTAATCAAGGTGAAGATTCATGTACGCATCAAAGTTCAAAATACTCAGAAAAACAAATTACGGTATATCAGATTAAGATAGTTGAGAGAGCATAAACCATAATTAGATAGAAAATAAACCAACGATAATTTATAGTGCGGTGATACAGCCGGAATTAGAGAAACAATTACATCACAGGCTCACGGAACGGCTTATAGTGACACATAAATAATTGGATCTCCCAAGTTGGCAGATATCGAGTTTGACGAGGACGAAGGCTCATGAAAGGCGAGATAGAGGGAACAACAAACATAACTTTGTCCCGAGGCTCGGTGGCATTAAATCGCGTCATAAAATAGTGAAGGTTTATGTAACGCAGCGGGATTGGCTTATCTGTCCCCGGGGGAGCGATGCGATTGAGACGGTCCCGTCGCTAAATGTGCCGCCGCTTCACTACATTATTCACGATGTACAAAAGCCTCAAGTGCTAATAGCCACATACTCATTAACACGTCAATGAGTTCGGATAAAACAAGGTTCGAACACATTTACCGTAAGCGCCTCGACAAAAATAATTTCAAGCGGGACTCGGGCGCTAACTTATTTATTGGAATGTTACGCATATAACAGATTTTCTGCTGTTTTATGTATTTCAATCTAAGCATAAACACAACTGTATACTGCACACGTTGTCTTATTGGTAAGCAAACATGTTCCTTTACGTTCAAATATGTAGACAATCTGCTTAACAGTATTATCTGAACAACAGCGAGTTTCATTAAAAAAATATATCGTGCAAGTAAATAGTTTCTTACAAAAGTTGTTTCTCTCAAATGATCACAAAGCAAATATGTGTCTGGGGTGATTAAATAAAGTAGACGTGTAGTGTAGCTAATGAAAACGTTACCAAATTGGATTAGTCTCAAAGACTCTTAAACTTTTATACACTCGGGAGCACGCATTAAGTGTTCATTATTTATTCACTACATTCGCAGTATCACGAGTGTGTGCGTATAGTGAGCTACATCTATTGTGTACGTAAAATTACTTGTGAACCTCGTGTGGAAACTTGTATTAACAATTAGTTTTGTTAAATTTGCAATTCGTGCAATAGCAGTTCTCAAAAATTTATTGCGTGTGTCACCTCCGTGTACTGTTCTCAAATCATAGTCTAATTAATCGTGCGTCGCTCAGTTATAGCCGGTGCCGTTACCATTCGCGGTGCGAATATACGCGCGCTTTTGATCTCGTCTTTACGAGTTTACGTTATGGTAAAAAGTTCTTTATGAACTTTGTTTCGTTATAGCTGTTTTGTTTCAGCAGATAATTGGATTTCTTTGTTTTTATACTATTTCCGTTATTTGAGAATACCTTATTAATTTGTAAATTAATTTCATAGGGTTAATGCAGTATAAAATACTTATTTTAAAATTAGAAGCGCCTTCATGTGTTGCGGTCATAGTCAGTGTAGCGTTGGCGCTGTTGTTACCTGACGGTGCGATAAATTGTGTTGGTTTGTCGGCTACAGGCTTTGACTGCGCATTACGCAGGGCTATTTGAAGCCAATTTTAGTCCGTATATTAGTTTATCGCGTCCCCTCGAAAGGGCTAATCCCATTGAACCCTCGCTAAAGCGATCCCGTAGCGGGAGCCTGGAACGGTCTCAACGGCGGCCGCTCATTCTGCAATAAGGTTACAACCATTTCTCGGGTTCTTCCTCTCGCTATTCAAACTTTATTATTCAGGCGTCGCGAAGGATTAAGAAAGGAATCCCCTTTGCTCAGTTTGTGATGTCTCCACCGGCTCCTTTGCAAATCGCTAGCTTAGCCTTGGAACTGGTTTAGCCGCTTCTAAAAGTTCTATATGAAATTGCAATTCAGGTATTTTTTTAAATTTAATTTTAAAAGGATTGGTTATTACATTTTTAAAAATGATTCGAAATGCTTTACATTTGAAGTATCGCTAGATTCGAACCGTCTGTAAAGTTATAGAAGTAATTACGACGTTAATCAAATAGAGTGGTTCCTCTCGCAGATTGAATGTTTTATTCAAAGACCGGTGTTATCTGTGCCGAGTGCTCGGCGGCTAATGTTCACTTTAAACCGCTCATAAAGTTTTACGCGGCTAGCGGCAGCGCGGCTCGGTATGGCACCGCGCCGTGCTGCGCGGTACATTTCATTACCGCTGCAGCATCTACTAGTATTGGGACGAGTCCTACGCAAATCTATCTACCAAGATAAATATTTGTCTTTTACGAGTAACGATAGATAAATACTTTTAAGCGCGCAGTAAATTATACTAAAGTCTGTTGATTTAAAAAAAAAAGGTTATTTGAAGCTTCACAAAATTGTATAGTACCTAGGAACACTGGTTTCTACTGGTGACAGCTGACAGAGGTTCCAGAAGGTCCGGCCTCCGGTCGCCTTACAGACAGTCCGCTCGAACGAAGCGAGATCACAGATAAAACTTAGATAGGCTTTGTGCGACCGTCCTCGTTGTCACTTAAAACGTTTCACTGTCGAACGCTCTATCAGAGATAGCTCAAAGTTTATAAACACACGGTGCGTGCATCCGTCGCACCAGGCACAACGCCGACACTTACTGTAGGTACAGAAATCCGCGAATGCGACAAATCGCATCAGTGGGCGACTGGTCGCGCGAGCATCGCGCCACAGTCGCGCCGAGGGCAGGCGTCCACATAAGCACTCACTGCGGTCACAGCACGATCACGCGCGAGTCGGCGGGGTGGCGGGGCGCGGGGCGGGGGGTCGCATCACGGCACACGTGCGGCGGACGCGGGCCGCCCGGGACACTGCCGCCGGCGCCGCGGGCCGGCGCGCGCACCCCGCGCCCCGCCCCGCCGCCCCCGGCCCCGCACTCGCCCTCGCCTCGCCTCGCCCCGCGCCTCGCCTCGCCGCGCGCCTCGCCCCGCGCCCCGCCCTGCGCGCGCACCGCCGCCCCAACGATCGCGCTCGAGCCTCCGACGATTTTTACATCTGCACTGTTGTGACATTGAAATTCAATTTTCGATTGAGCGGCCTTCGACGACGTGGCGGCGCGAGCTTCGAATGAGTTCCGGAATCGTGTTCCGGTTTCGTATTTGAATAACGAGAATCGGAATTTTTGTCGGGGGCACGAAAATTATTCGATTCGACGAGGGTTTCCTTTGTTGAGCTTCGATAATTATTTTGGAAATTTATTGATATGCCACCGATTCCCCGATAACGATTATTGATAGATGTTGATAAAGAATTGAATACTTACTGCTCGGTCTAACTCATTTCACTTGTATCTACTGATATCTTCAAATCTGCTGATTCATAGATAGTTTATTATTGAATTTGTACAATTCGAAAGTAAATTTTACTGATATAAGTAATTGATTTGGTAAAAACAGTCGCTACTGTAAACTCACAGTAACTATAATATTATGGATATTTTAGTATGATGAAAATATTTACACTTTTATTAACAAAGTTTGAGAAACAGTGTACAAGGCGCCCAAAACAAACTTTCAATGTGCAAAAGAACTTGCAGTAACGGGAAGCTCGGTGCTCTCCATAGCCTTACGTAGCCTGTCGTAGCTTGTCCGAGCGTCGCGTCGTAGCGCGTGTTCGCGGCCGCCCGTAGCCCCGACCCGTAACAAATAGCTACGCTTTGGAATTTAATTCAGCGTATTTCTTTAACGCTCTCCAATACATTGTAAGGATTTGTGGTCGTACTTTATCCTCTAACAAGATGTTGACATATTTTGTTACTTTCAAAAAGTGGTAATAATAATATATATTAACAGTTACGTAACTAGTCAGACCAAACGCATGATGACCTTAGGAAGTGGGATGGGGGTAGGAAGGGTTAAGCGAAGTCCCGCGGGACGAGCAGGCCTGCCTTATCACCGCTCGAGTGCTTTTCAATTCAACTCTATTGTGACGTAATTGCGGGTACAATGAAAACCATATATTTGAGCTCCATTATTTTTACTTTTGGGTCCGGATTTCGGTAATATGCGCCGAGCGTTATAATGGACGACCGGTGATAACTTGAACATTTAATAATTGCCGGTTTCTGATATCATTTTATACTTTGGTCCACCGAATGGTTTTGAACTAATTGGAGTTTTTAATGCAATAAACTAATAGCACATTAAATAAGTTTAATGTATTACGTTTAAAATTAATTCTTGGTATTTTATCCCATTCATATTATATTGTGGCAACCAAACTAAATAACTGTTACGAAAATAAATGTCTTAAGCAAACAAGCCCTCCTACAGAACGTATCTACAAAGTCACTTATCTATTCGATGTTATTCTTTCTAAGGGAGGTAAACGTTCTTTTATCGAATATTATGTTGAATACGATATACGTAGTTGTGTTTCATCTCCGTTAATTTCGATACTTTTATATCATAATATGTGTATTATATTAGTACTATCGTTCTGTTTGTACCTATTAATTGAATGTTTACTATTACTTACATATATATTGACGCTTGTTAGAAAAAAGAAAGTAATTCATAAATATGTTTAACTATAGATCAAGACATCAAAAATGAATGTGAGATATTTGTAGATTTAATTTCAATTTTAAAATGGAATTTGTATAAAATCAAAATAATGACACAAGACTGGAGTCGCTGGAAGGTGGGTGTGCGTTCCCCGAGGCCCACAGACCGTTACAACATCAGGCGTATCCCACGATATTTGCCGACGGCATTTCTTTTGATGTTTGGGAGTACGAGGGTGAAGCCCCTCAAGGTGGTGAGTGCTACTACGATAGACGGAGGCTGATTACTTCATCTCAATTATCTCAGAACATAGACCGTTACAACAGTGATGGAACATACTTAAAGTGGACTA
The DNA here is from genome assembly GCA_905220595.1 of Spilosoma lubricipeda. Taxonomy (NCBI): domain Eukaryota; kingdom Metazoa; phylum Arthropoda; class Insecta; order Lepidoptera; family Erebidae; genus Spilosoma; species Spilosoma lubricipeda. Next base: position 208,503 of record HG992291.1, read on the forward strand.
ACTAGTCATTATTATTACTCGTCTTCAGAATTTAGATAAGTATTGGTTGTGTTTTCAATTTGTCCTTTGTTTTGACTTCAAAAGAAAGAAAGTAATAGTACAAAATATTATCATTTCTATGTACTTAGTGGCTCACAACAAACTCCGAGACCATGTTACCGATTTTTACGACTTTTTACAAGTCTGTATTTTGATTGTGTGCCTAAAATAGGAAAGTTAACATCACGCTTAGACTAATAGGAGCCGCGCATGATTAAAAATAGATGCAGACGAAGCTGTGTGGGTCGTTAGTTGCTATACAAATTTCCATTTGTTTCCTTTCCTGTTTAAGTGCAGGAGGAGATTAAGAAACAAATACAAACTAATAATTAGGGTACCGCGATCAGAGGCTAGTTAAAAATCGTAAGTGTGGCATTAAAATACTGTAAAAAACGAATTTAAAAATATTTAGGTCTCAAAGAATCAGATTCATCGACATAGCCTATATTATTAGCAAGTTAAAATGGCAGTAGGCTCGCCATATTTACAAGTGAAACAAATAACCGTAAAAGTAAACGGGTTCTTGAATGGAGACCGTATCGCGGTTAACGTAGTGTAGGACGTCTACAAGTCAGGTGGAGTGATGAGTTGCGCAAGACGGCTGGCAGAAGCTGGATGCGAGAAGCCGACGATCAAACTAGGTGACGTGCAATAGGAGAGGCATATGTCCAGCAGTGGACCGTGATAGAGTGATGATGTGTGTGTGTGTGTGTATGTAATATGTAGGACTCACACTTCACGGAGTCGTCGCTGAGCTTTGACCAGTATATTCGGGACCACGATCAATATATGTAATTAGATCAAAACACCGATAAAATATAGAGATATTTGTATTTTAGAAATTCATTTATTTTTCCTTTTATATTCCGAGTTGGACATCTAATTTCTAAGAGCCCTTGAAATATAACCCTCACTTGCTCGAATTATTAATTTCATTCCATATTTTGGTGCAACCAGTATTCCGTTCTTCCTTACCTACATTTTTATTTTTCTTATTTGAATCTTAAAGTAGCCAGTTGACTTTAAAAAAGTTACATATCGCGTAATTGAGACTAAAATATAGTCGATAGAATGTGTTCGTAAAAGGCGACCCTGCCTACCGCTTCGAATACAAAGGCGTGAGTATACGTATAACTGCATTACACATCTATTTTGAATGTACGTCAAGAGAGTTTATACACAAAAACTGAATTCAAGGAGCGAACTAGTGACATTGAATAAGGTTGGCAATATGAAATATATATAATCATGCTCGAAATATTTTTAAATTGTGTTACTTTTTTTTAAAATAGCGAATATGAAACATTCGTAATTTTGGTATGAAACACTCAACTTTTTTACAACTAATCTATATCCATATAATGAGTAAAAGTAAAGATTTTCGAGATTAGAATTACGAGAAATTCTCGATAGCAGCCCGTAGTATGGAAGATGGCGGTGTTTCCCGCTTTCAGAGAGCACGTTAAACCGTCGGTCCCGGTTGTCTTGACCATCTATGGCAATCGTTATTGGGAAGTCAGTGTCCTCAAATATAATGAAAACTAGAAGATTTAACTTCCAATTCAGTTTACCCACAGGGTATCGAAGGTCCGATGCCAGTCGCTCCGTGAAAAGCTGATATTCAGGTAAAATCGGTTGAACGACTAAATTAGCCGACCCCAAATAGCTAAGAAGATACTAGTAAATAATAGTAAAGTGAAGCCTAGGAAGATAATAATGAGTGAAATAATTCAAGCATCAACAGTTTTTTTTTGGAAAAATGTAAAATGATAGTTCATGGAAAGCGTTCGATTACGAAATCGCAACTTCCATGATTTTTGTTCATCCAAAAAGTGCTCAGTGCGCCTTAAGAAGTTTTCACTTCAAAAAGAAAACCGTTCAGATCGATAGGATCACCCGAGGTCAACCCGAGTGATCCTATAAGGTGATGATTTAATGGTCTCTGGCCTTCTGTCAAAGGATATTTACATTTAATCTGTCACTGCTCGCAGAGCTATTAAGTTCAACTTCGTTCACAATACTGCAATTCATTTACAGAACTGCGTCAATAAATACTTTTCTAATTTAGTCAAGTTTGGAGAACAATTTAGATGTCATTTTCATTTGTAAACTATTATGAGAGATTTATTAAAAACAAAGGCAATTTTCAAATAAATAGTAACATATAACAACTCTAACTCTTTGTTTTTTTTTTATGTTTGGCCCTGCCAAAGTGTCTCTACTCTGCCTGATGGAAAGCATAAGCAGAATCCAAGAGTGTTGGTCACCATACTGCGAATACAGACAATGCAACAATGCAGCATGGTGACCCACATCATGGCGGGCTAGTGATGCTTCTGCGTCATTGGGCCTCCGGTCTCGCACTCACCAACGAAACACGACAGCATGATCGCTCTCATTTTACGTTGATTTTCTGTGCGAGGGTAGTACCGCCCCGGTCGAGCCGGCCCTTTCGTGCTGAAATCAGCGTGGCTCTACTACCTTGAACTACTGTAGAGAGAGTATAAATTTAGAAATAAATAATGGAAATAATATTTTCAATGTGATCTGTCATTAAATGAATAGTTTAAAGTGTATTGTTAGTTGTGTACTACCTACACTTTTTGATCATGGAACTCACGTCTTCGTCACCGAACGCTTTCCATGAGCAAAGTTTTTTACTTTTCTATATAGCAAATTGCTTTTTAAGGACCAAAAAAATCTTTATGATAAATGTTATTCAATTTGGTTTAGCCATTGTAACATGATTAGATAACAGTCATCCCCTCGTCCAAACTTTCACACTTTTATCAGTAGATACATATAGGTGTAGTAGAGTATGTGTTTCGAAATACATATTATTATTATGTTTAAGTGTCGTTGTGATCTGTCTGTCTGTCTGGTTGCCATAGCACGGGCTCTAGCTCCACTCTAATGATCACTATAATGATCAAACGTCGTTGTGTGAGATGTGTCTCGTTATTATTATATCAATAAAGGTGCTCTGAGCTCTGAGCCAAGGTAGGCGCGTATTCTTACTTGACATATTAAACTCGGCGCGGTTGACACCGACCGTGTGTTGTACAAAACTTACTCAGTCGTCCATCGTCAGTGGGTAATACCTATTGAAAACAAGTGTAAAGGACTATGTTGGGATTCGTTTAAACTGTCTAGCCCGTTCTTATAACAAGATTTCGTTTAAAATTCATACCAATTATCTAATATTGACAGAGTAAGGCGTTACGTCAGTGGCCCAACAATAGCACTAACTTATTTAAAATTTAACAAATTCTATTAAAAACTTAGCTCGCGTCCGAACGGAATTCTTCGGCTTAAATAAATTTTGAAAGGGAATAAAATAAACATAGGCCCGTCCGTCACGTAGGATTAGTCACCGGCTCGCGCCTCGCCGGAGATTAGCGAATGAAAACGTTCCCGTAACCAAAGCTTGCAGATTTTTTATTGAGTGAAGCGGGCGCCTCATCGCGTTCGCTTCTTCCTCTCGGCGCGGCGCCTCCCCACCCCGCTCGCCCCGCAGCCTCCCGGGACGGACTCGTGGAATACTTTAAAAAACAATCCGACTACAATTGGAACTTTGAACAAGTTCGAGCTCCGAGGAAATCAAGACTTGCCAACTTTTTGTTTTATTGGTCAATTTGTTTCGGAAATATTAAACGTTCATCTATCCGCCTTTCATTATCTGCGGCGGCGGCGGTGGCGGCGGCGGCGCGCTCTCGCCACAGACGACGTTGATTACTCTAAGACTTGTTTGGTTTTGTTGAGCGAGGCGGGCCGTTGTTGTTAGCAACATATAACCGTATTATCCTCCTTGCCTTAATTACAATTCTGCTCTACTTAAACTGTTACGCATGTAACAACTTTTCTTAATGTCTTAGAATTCTTTAATTAAGAAAGATATTTAATTAATGAAATTAAGCAATCTTCATTTATTCGGATAGTGCTTTGTTGCATATGAGAATTTTAACTGGTCATTTAATATTTTCAAGGTTTTGGTATTGTGCGGCAACGTCAGTGGCAAACTTCGCTCGGAGGCTTTAAGCACATATACCCACCGCCACATGAATAAGTAAGTAAACGCTCCGGCAATTACTCAAAGACCGGCTGCGACCTTAAATTAACCAGTTCGGTGCAAAACGTTAGGAGACGGCACTCAATAGAACTAGGTGAAACAGGCGCCCGCGGCTGAAAACTTGGGAACACGACTATAATGGCCCTGAACGTCAAACTCACCATCGATACACACTATATTGGAAGGTAAACTGATTAAGTAATACGCGCTTTGTTTCTATTATTTCGATATGGATATTCTGTTTGTGTTATAAGAAAGTCACTGCTACTAGGACGTAAATTGGCTTCAAGCGACAGTTAGCTGATAAAACGGCGCGGCGGCGGCCCGTTTTCCAATAAGTTTAACGTCGCACCGCCTCTCAGGTTGTTAAACATTCACCGCTGACTTAAGATATGAAGAGATTTTAATTTGACCTTTCTCCAATCGAATGTATATTGATTGACCTTTGTATAACTAATTTGAAATGAAAATATTGTAACTAATTAAATTTTGAATCCAACTTTGCACATTCGGGTAAAACTGTATTATGTTAAATAAAATGGACGCGACACCCAAAAAGTACAAATAGACGGTGAGTGATTTCAGATATACTCGTAATAATAAAAAGATAGATTAAATTCAAATTTCCATATTCCAACGAGATTTTTCTCTACTGAATATTCATAAGGTTTATTGAAATAAGTCACTAAAATAACTTTTATTTTACGCAGGTTATCGCATTTATTGTTTTTTTTATTTGTTAAAATATTTACATAACACCTACTTGATGAAAGTCAATTTTCTCCTGTAATTGACTTCATCTTCAATGACTGACTATTGTGTTATTGCCATTTAATAATTAAGAGATGTATCGAAACTCATTTTAAGGGTTTCGTACCCTAAAAGGAAAAAACGGAATTCTTATAGGATCATGTCTGTCTGTCTGTCAACATCCTTTTTCTCAACAAAAGCGTGGAGGTATAAAGTTGAAATACTCAGGTCTACTGTCCCCTGGAGCTGTGAAAAAATGAGACAGCCGTTTATGCTGCAAATTTTCGACACTCGCATGGGTATCAAAATCTACAGGGAACTTCTCGTGAACTTAGAATGTTGATATTTGGTGCGAAGCAACGTTTTATAGCACAGATAAAGGAAAAAATACCGACTCGCACTTGACCGGCCTTTTTTTAAACAGAGGCTGAGGAGAACTCATGCAAAAATAGAAATGATGTAGGCAACAGAATGTATTCTGTCAAATATTGATTACTCTGTTTTTTATATTTAATTTGTAATGAAGCTGATGAACAATTATAATTTAAATTATTTTGAGCGTGCATTCAACACACAATCAAGAAAGACATCGATTTAACTCCCGCGACATGCGCGGCTCGACGCTCGTCCAGTCAATATGTCAGTAAAATAATGATTCGTGGTATTATTAAACTCTTTGATCACGTACTATTTTATTTTAATTACCATTCGATTCAGATTTTCAATCAGTAAATAACAGACGGTTCGCTTGTTATTTAATTATTAGATTTACTTGTATAGCATTTATATATTCAAAGCATATTTGATGTTCGCAGACATTAATATTGACTTACGATAAAGTCAGCCAAAAGAGAAGTAGGATAGAATGTTAGTTAGAAGAGAATACCATTTTTAATATTCGATAAACCTAACTACCAAATCCATCTGTCTCCCATCCGCGTCTGTTTAATTTACTTTTTGTGATAAACCTGTTAGTTAGTACCCAATACTAAGCTTGCGGCTCAGCACACAAAATACTACATAACATAGCATATTTAGTCATAGTTAATTGAGCTAAGTGTTAGTTAATGATATAATTATAATTATATATATATATTCTCGTCATTATATAAAAAAATGTAAAAATGTAGACGGCATAGTATAATGAGGAAAGATAAAGGGTGCATTATTTGAGCGTAAATAGCGAATCGACCCCACAGGCAAAAAAAGTGAAAAGCAACCTCTTACAAACGGGGAACGTTAATATATTTTTTCTACATTAGTATGACAAATTGATAAGCAATAATGCGTTACACCACATTGTATCGTGTTCGATAATGTTACACTTGTTCGAGCCACTTTGTCGTTTGAGCGCCGTGCGACACGCGCCCTCACTGCTAATGAGCGAGAACTGTTCCGCCAGAGATTTTGTTTTAGTGGTCAGCTATTATGTAATTGTGGGTAAAGTTGTTACACGCGTAAGCTCTCTCGTTTATTTACTATCGGCTAATGTCTGCCTTGTAAGTAAGAAATATATAGTATGAAGCTAAGTACAATTTGTTATTACAGGTTTACAAATACACCACATAGCTTTCAGGGTTTAGAAGCGTTGCGTTCGCGCCATGTTTAATTTACAAACGACTGACAGTTGTAGGCCATATTTTGTCCGGTTTGGCATCCTGAAGCTTCCTTCACTATACGTACTAGAAATAGCTTCATTTGTACACAAAAATCCTGAGCTGTTTTAGCGCCTATCTGATGTTGTAAAAAGAAACAGGCGCAACGGTAATAGATTGTGCTTACACAGTGCTAAAACAACTATGATGAGTAAAAGTTTGCTTTGTATTGCGCCAAAACAATAACAAATAAACTTCCATCTGACATTAAAAATAATATAGTAGACTCATTTAAAAATAAATTAAAAATATACATTGGTTGTAATTGCGTAGTAATTGACTTTATGAATGACAATACTTTATAAAAATTGTTTGGACATTAAATTTTTGACATTTGTTTATCTTAATAACTTAATTTGTTCTTTATGTTATGTTTAACATAATATATGTAACTTAACATATGTTTATTGTATTAAATGACTGATATATTTGCATGCCTTGAGGTAGAATGTGACTGCTCATTTGTAATACACTTAACATCTGAATTTGTATACCCATGTTCGCAAAATAAATGATTTGATTTGATCACATTTCTATCATGATTGCTAACTACAGAATAGGTTAACGATCTCTGATAACTTCTACAGTTTTAATTATTATTTGATGTAAGATTAAGGAGCGTTAAAAGGGTTTAATAATGTTCAAAAAAAATTGGCAGAATGGATATGAGAAGCCCAGCATCTAACCAAGTAGAGAGGCCTAGGTCCAGCGGTGGTGGTGATGATGAAGATGAAAGTGAGATGAATAATAAAAACGTGAGCCGTCGCGAGACCTGCCTGACAAATGTGAAACATCGCAATTGTTTTCTATAAAATTAAATGTCTGTTTATTACATTAATATTAATTTTCTTTAAATACAAATATTTTTTTTCTTTAACAAATTTCAAAGCAATAAAATTAAACTTTTATGTTAACATTAGCTTCGACCCCATTGGCGGACAAGAGCAGACTTGAGTTGCAAATTAAATATTGATTAGATGGACTAATAGATATGTCACCATATTTTTATCAAAAACTGTTTTTTGATTAATTCTAAGTAAAAAATCTCTCATTTCTTGTTTGTTGGATTATTTTCAGAATCTTCCTTTAAATTTCAAAACGGATTTCTTACCATATTAAAAATAATAAAGCAGGTTGGAGCTATGAAAGATGTTCCTTTGTAATCCTTCGCATTCAAGAGATAAATGAGAGGCTATTACTGTGATCCATGTTATACCTTGCGAGTCCAAGTCCTTTTGTGTCCCTTCGAGAACTGAGCTTATGTTTAACATAAGGTGAAGAACTTCTTCATTATAATAGTGTTTGTGATAGTTTATAAATCTTAGACTTTATCGTTTCATAATAATGGTTTTACGCTACACGTATTCATTGTTACATAAAATCATAATCATAATCTGAGTATGGATAAATATAGTTTACATTTGTTTTTATTTATATTCATTATTAAAGAAAGAAAGCGATTATTTTTAGACTAGAATGGGAATACTAATTCTAGTATTCCAGGGACTTTACAGCACATTCATCTTCCGAATTCTTGTTCTTCCTTTCTTTTAATAAGACAACTCCCGTATTAATAATATATATCCTGTGTCGCGGTGGACTTTACAAACATACATGAAACGGACACAAAGAGCACCCAGACTCAGAACAACAATTTGTGGATCACACACAGTGTTGTCCTAAGTGGGATTTGAACCCACAACACTTAACGCAGTAGAAAGCGGCGTGGCCACCGCTTGAACCACTTGGCTAATTGTGCAGTCATTAATTTGACTACATTGATAACATAATTTTACTTAAACTCCAACACCAACATTTGTTTTTCATTTTGTTTAGTTCAAATTATTTGTTTTTAATTAATCCATTTTGGAAGGATTGAAGCCTCACTGGGCAATCGATTTTACGCTGGACACTTTTGGGCGATATAATCGTCTAGATTTAGGTTTCAAACGAGCTCTGTACACGTTCGGTACAAGTTGTGGTGTTCAACAGGAATGCAGGCGCAATCTGGGAGGAATTAAATTCAATTTGTCCGTGACTAAAGCCTTTCTAAGCTGAGTGTGGCGTAAACCTCGCACATACACTGCTTCGGCGACATCAGCGCTATTTGGAATTTGTTTCAATTATATACAATGTACATCTATGTCAGCACTGTTACAATTTATAACTTGATCCGTCTGCCATTTAATTCAATGTTTTTTTCCATTCAATTTTTTAATTGTTGTTTTTATATATTTAATAGAATTTGTTTGCGTATGAATGTTCTGTTTATTTTGTAACTATACTGCTACTTAGCAGTCAAGTCAGTCAGTCATGTTTGGCTATCGTTCTCTTCACATTATTTAATATTTTTCACAAGTTCTTCAACAAAATTTATGTATTTTAGAAAACTGTAATCGAAGCTGAGGCCTTACTGCATTTGATTACTCTTTGAATTTGAGATTCTGTCTTGACTCAAAATCATTCATGCTAGAGTCTTTATTGTAGTACCTATATATGCGTTAGAAAAAGAAATATCGAACCGGAATATGTAACTAATTTCTGATTAAAAATTAAAGAACGGAGTTAAGTTGCTACTAACGAATATTGGTCTCACCTTATGTAGGTAGGTATATCCTTGTTATGGTGCGTGTATAGCATAAATATTAGAGTCAATTTATCACAAGTTTCCACGTTCGCCCGCTCGCCACGTTTATCTATGACGTATTTAATTATTATCTTGGTTGCTACGAACGTGGCGCTCGGCCAACGCTACAATGTACGGAGGCACCGCACGAACAATACGAAGACTCCTCGTTATTCTTAACAGTAAAGAAGTTAGCGCCTGGTTTAATATTAAATATGTATATATTTTTTCACTTAGAACTATTTTGTAAACCACTACTTTTTTATTGAGTTACGTTAAATTTTCCCATTGCTGTAAGAAATACTTTAAACTAGAAATATTTGACAGTCCTTGATTTTGCTTCATTCAGGAACACCATTTGTGTTTCTTTATCCATGTCTAGTCAATACATATGTTTTAAATTATCATCTTGATACTAGGGAATGTTTTCTTCATTAGAAGAATCATTTACGGAACTGAAAGGCAGATTCTGTCCAAGGTTACCAAGAGCAGTTCTTCAATTCCTTAATAAACCCATATGTTGGTTGTGGTATAAACCATTTTAAGCACTTATAACTCAATTGATATGAATAATCAAAATATTGATCTGACATTCGTATTATTCATTGGCATAATTGTATAACTGATTTGTTTTTTTTTTTTTTATTTTGGACTAAGCAGAGCTTGTGTTGTGGGTACTAGACAACTGATATAAATACAAATGTACTTTCCTTTTTTTTGTAAATACATACATATTATACATAGAAAACGAAATGACGTCTTTTCTTAAATAAATAGTACCTACTCAAGCCTAAGATAATATTTAGTAATAACTTCTTGTAGAAACGTCAAACAAAGATCGAAGCTTGATAATTTCTTTCCAAGTGAATTTAAAAGTAGTGACATAATAATATCTTACACTAAATGGATCTTCTACTCAATCAAATAAAACATAAGAACAACTATTTTCTAGAAATTGATGTAGAAGCATATATATTGTTAAACTTTTAATGAAATGAAAAAAAAGTATGAGTGAGTGTGATTCAAACAACATTTTGATGTATAGGTACTTTATATTTCCACGGAACGTTGCTCACCGAAGTCGATGACCTTGTTAAATAATACGTGAAGTAATAAATATATTTTGTTATTAAATAAAACTACGTTGAATAAACGTGCTCGTGTATAGGAAACTATGATTTGTGAACTAAATTTTAGTATCAAATAAAAGCTGTTCATTTTAATGTTAAAATGTGTTCGATGATCTCATATTTGTAGAGCTAAGGCACAAGCAAGTTAACATAAACGAAACTGAAAATCTGTCTTTTTAGGATCACTATTATGAAAATATAAATAATTATAAACAATATAATTATATTTCAACAACAAAGCTCTATTGATTAACCTTTCATATTGAACCAATTTGCCTCTATGAAACACTGTATATACAAGTTGTAGCAAAGGGACAAAACATCATTAGATTACTACTGAATTTGCCTTATAAGCAATATCTACAATAACATTGGAATGATAACTTTGGTTGTTTTCTAAGAACGAATTGGACCAAAGTCGTTTGCATAATTAAAACATTAGGTGTCCATGTATGATATATGTGCAGGGTGCCCCTGGGGCTCGTTGAGCCGGCGCGGGCGGAGCGGCGACGAGCTGATTCATGTCGCAGGGAGGTCCTTTGATTAAACGTGACGACGCATACTATAATACACCTCTGTCTGTAAACGAAGCTTGATTTTTCCCCTTATTACGAGGGTAAACAGCACCTAACTAGGGGTGAAAATATTCGAATATCGAGTGGGACGATCTTTATTTTTACAGTTAATCGCAAAACGATTTTCATAATCCCTTGTGCCTTCAATTTTCATTTTTATAATAAAATACAGTATGTTGTTTTTCATTAATATTATAAAATATCTTAGAAAAACCGTCCAAGAGAATCAACTTTAAAGTGACTTTAATAAAATAAAATGAAACTTTTTTTGTGAAACCAATTATGTTCTATAACAGAGATGTAAACAAATTGTATCATACAGATACTTCTAGTGATAGATTATAAAAGTAATAGAATGAGCGCAGATGATATTTTAGAGCAGTGACAGGATTTATACGAGACGAATAAATAATTGTAAAAAAAAATCTATTTATTGACTCTTATTGAATGTGTAATGGCATTTTTTTCATAAAATAGAAATGTATTGGGACTAGAGGGTTACGATTGTATGGCGGAGTGTGCTCGATTGGAGAAATGAAGGGCTGCAATTACGCACACAGACGCTGTAGTGTAGACAACATCGATAATTTATTTGTTGCTTGTTGCACCATATCGTTTGTACGTTGTAGTGTAACGCATCATAAACTCTTGGCGTATTCCTCGTAAAATTCGCTTTCATTGTCCTTGTATTTGTTTTATGTTTGGTTTTATTTCACCATGTGGTTTCCTTAAGATTAGGGCTGGTATTATTTGTGGCGAGGTTTGTAATTTTGTCGAAGGGCTTACGTAGCTCTCCTACCTTCACGAGCCCACCCATCGACACCGATAATGAATCTTGTTACGAGCTTTTTAAACGATAATGGTTCTAGCTTTTTATATTTTATCGAAATGTGCCAAATGTAGAGAGGTGTTCTATATAGATTAGGCGGCCATTATTAAAACTCACAAGTAGAACCGTTCATTATTTAGTAATATACACACTGGTTAGTAAAAAGTACACAAGACGTACGTACGTAAAAAGTACGGGGGTATAGTAGGTATTACTGAAAATGTTCTGAGGATTTACGCGGTCTTACTTATCCGTCAGGTGTAATCCTGACGCAATATTTTTTTACCTTCTCAGACACTAGGAAATTCCTAATTTACTTTTGATGTATGTAGGCAAAATGTAACAGAAATTTAAGTGGAAAAAATCAGGACATCATTACCATCGTCGCCATATTTTCTCTCTCTCTCTAGTCAACAACATGAATATTTGCATACAATTTCTAGAATTATAAAAAGTTAGACTTTCAAGTTTATTTATCTTATATCTGAACAAATATAAGAGATAGAAGCCAAAGGCAAAAGACAGTGGACCAACGAAATGTAACCAAACTGAGTTTTCTTTTTTCATTCATTAGTATAGTTAAAAAAAAACAATTGAACAGGAATGCTGACACAACCCCACTACATGCAAATACAAACACTAAAGATAATCTCATTTCTATCGAATCTTGGGTTCATTTCTCAAGTAGAAATGCGTTTAATGTCAAAAAGATTTATCTTTAGTGCGTTAGTGAACTGTTATTTTCACTGGATCGAAGTTTTAGTTGTCACAGTTAAAAAGATTGGTTGTTTTAATAATATAACGTTGTTTCCAATGCACTGGTAATTACTAAACTCACTATAAATCTATTACTTACTAGCTTTTGCCCACTGCTCCGTCCGCGTATATGTCGGTTATCGCAAAGCCTATGTGTTATTCAGTAAAGTTTCATCCAAATTCGTTCAGTACCTAGTTTTTGCGTGAAAGAGTAACAAACATACATACACCCATCCATCCATACTTACAAACTTTCGCGTTTATAATATTAGTAGGATTTGATCTCATGTGGGATCGTAATTTAAAAGAGCTTCGAATGACCTCATCTAAAAGTTTTTTTCTATTTCAACGTACAAGGCATACTTGTAGACAAATAACTAACACAGTTATTAAACAAACCTATTGATTATTTTGTGAGTTAAAGATAGAGTGAATAATTCCCTTTAGTATGTTCTAATGTAGGTATATTAGTATGCGTAGGTGTGAACCAGTGTATGGAATACCACAAGATGGCAGTAGCTAGAAACGGCCAGAGCCGCATACACGATATCAAGTTGGCATCAGTGTAGTACACAGTACATTTATTCTAAAACTTAGAGATAATACATTTATTTCTATTCTAAGACTTATCTTACAAAGTTTTTTTTACATCTCATAATGTTATTATCATGCCAATAAGTTGAAGCTGTAGAGCTTGTTTGTTTGTTAGAACAGTGAAGGAAATCGCGTCTGCCATAAATAACAAAAGGGAAGTTACAATCTGAACATTTTTAAGATTTTTTCTTTTTTAAGCGCCGCCCGGAAGTTCCTCTAAACACAATGAGGAAAATGCTCAGTCGTTATGGAAAATATTCAAAAGACGAAATACTCTTCAAATGCCGAGTAGATGTTAGGTAATGCGTAAAAAGTACTCGAGTGTAACGAAATATTGTGTAATGCGATGTATTATCCGTTCTACCATTCCTCCCTCACATTGTTTTCAAAATTGCATCACAATCATCTTGATTCTTTTATTCATGTCTCGTATCATAAGTCTGTATCAATTCATCGGCGGAACGTGCGCTCACCCCTCCACGATAACATAAATAGAAAGGTAGTTTCGCCCCCTAAACCCAATTAATTACAGCTCACAAGGTTACTCAAATAGTTTTCTGGTGTTAGTATTTATTTTTACTTCGCTACAATTCATTAACTTTATATTTATAGCTAGCTTGCGATCTCGCCCGACTTTATTCAAAACTAATTTGCCAGCGTCCACCATCCAAAGCGTTTTTTGCTTAGTCCTCGGAAAATGTAATGCTAAAAATATCACATTTTGATTGACTTTCTTTTATGAGATACTAAATGAAGTGTATGTCAGACGGTTACAGATGAGCTTTTATACCGCCTAACGCGAGGGGCCGACATTCGATCGTGATTTATTAAGTTATTAATTATAATAATTTTATGTAGGTAATATTTTAATATTTTTTTCCCGTGGGAGAGCCACGCTTCGGCATGAATGGACCGGCTCAACCGGAGTGATACCACAGCCTCACAGAAAACCGGTGTGAAATAACGCTTGTGCTGTGTTTCACCGAGTGAGTGAGGAGGTCCATACCCCAACCCCTTCTCCATCCTCCAAAGGTCGGCAACGCACTTGTGACGCCTCTGGTGTTACGGGTGTCTATGGGCGGCGGTAATCACTTACTATCAGGGGATACGTCTGCTCGTTTGCCCTCTCTACCATAAAAAAAATGTATTTTAGAACAAACATTTCTAACTTTGAAATAATTGTAGATATAATGACTTTAATTCTTTTATGATTGATGGTGATCATTGATAAGGATGTTTCAACCTAACATTTGACAAATATTATTCATGACATATATTATGTTGTACATAACATAATTTTATACTAAAACAAAGGCAACGGCAGGATACCTTTGTTTTCCAAAACTAAATTTATATATTGCTCATTGTTTCAGAGTAGGCACGAGGCAAGATATTGGTAATTCCTTTCAATGCTTAGTAAATAATTTCTCTATTTCGTGAGGGTATCCTAATTTTAATTGAGAGATTGACTTAATCCCAATTGCCAAAGTCAATAGATGAAATACAAAACATTTAATCAAGAACTTAATACTGAAAGGAAAATACAAATTATACCGAAGCGCTTTCTGTGAGTGGCAAATAAATTAGTCTGAGTATAACAAAATGCGGTTTAGAGGTCGGTGCCATCAGTACTTACAAACTTTGAACTCAGTCCTTTGGAGCATTTCTATTAGAAGTGAGATAGCGTCGCACAGACAATGATACTGTATTATTACAATACGAAGGAGTTATAAGTCGCGAGTGTATCTCGCTAGTCGCGTATAAACTTTGTTTATATTAATCAAAGTGAGGTGACGAGCGGAGGGCGCGCGGGCCAGGGGGAGGGGGAGTGCATCCTGTGAGGGTGCAACAGCAAATTGAGTTGTCTTCCGCGAAGTATTGCACACCTTATTTCAAATACACACCGTTACTTATTTACTCGTGCCTCACTGAGACTCGAGAATTTCGTTGGAATATGGACTGCAGGGTAGGGGTGTAGTGTTCTCACTTGTAACACTATCGTCGTGATCAAGGCATCAATGTACCTGATAGACCATAAACAAAAACAAGGTATGTTTCTAAAGTAGGGTATATACAATTAGGCAACTCATAGACATAGTTAAGGGAGCGGGATTTGGAAACTCACTCAACCGGTGAAAGAAGCGATATAATTGTTTGAATATTACTATATTCTCTGTAAGTACAACTCACAATTTTATTTATTTCAATCATGTATAATTGTACAAAGCTTTTTTATCATAGTTATCTATATTACAGTTATTATCTTTATCTATACATCTAAACAAATAAATTAAATTGAAGCGGCTGTTTGTAATATTAAAATGATCGCTTTTTACTAAATGAATATGTATGTATATATGGTACAATACCAAGATATCATTTTTTACAATTTCTTCTGTCTGTCTGTTTGTTCGGCTAATCTCTGGAACGGCTACACTGCTTTGTACGGGACTTTCACTAATGGGTTACTGATGATATAAGGAGTATCTTAGGCTTTTCTTTCTTAGAATAGCTTCGCCCAGCGACGTTGCCCGAGGTTATTGTAGTACAGCGGGTAACACCGCGGGGTTCAGCTAGTATTAAATAAATTTGTCCTTGTAATGCCCCGTGTGTACGGTGGTGTATATTTTCTACTCGCATCTCACTCGCGTACAAATATATCAGTGTAATTGCGAGGGTTACTTTCTCGCTCCGTTGCGAGCCCCTTGACGGCCCTAGTCAAAATAGAACTCAACTATTTTTATTCACGTTCCTTTGCAGATGGGGCGAACACTTTTTCAACATACGGTTAATGATGTTTGAGTTTATGATGCCGGAGCTTGACGTGTGTTTGCGCAAATGAGAGTTGAGAGAGAGAATGAGATTTGCTTTAAATAACTCTAATTAATAACATTTCTTACTCCTGTATACACATGTATATAATCCTAGCTGACTCATGCAACTTTGCCTGTGTGTCATTTCAACCATGGCCTGCTCCTATTGGTCTAAGGATGACTTTAACTATTCTACATAACGCACGTATTTTAAAAAATGACAAAATCAGCTACATAGTGTCGGTGTTCATAGT
Organism: Spilosoma lubricipeda; assembly: GCA_905220595.1. NCBI lineage: Eukaryota > Metazoa > Arthropoda > Insecta > Lepidoptera > Erebidae > Spilosoma > Spilosoma lubricipeda. The sequence continues at coordinate 224,593 of HG992291.1, forward strand.
GAGCAGCAAACGACAATGTGACACGTTAGAGTTTTCTACACAAATAAATAAAATTAGAGTGTCTGTTTGTAATATTAAAATAACCGCTTTTTACTAAATGCATATGTATGTATACACGGTATATACACCAAAAAATTTGCTAAAAATTGTTTTGTCTGTCTGTCTGTTTGTTCCGTCTAATCTTTGAAACGGCTGGACTGATTTTGACGGGACTTTCACTGGCAGGTAGCTGATGATTCAAGGAGTAACTTAGGCTCCTTTTTTAGATTAACTTTGTCCCGCGGCACAACAATAACCGTAGGTAACACCGCGGGGTTCAGCTAGTATATAATAGAATTATAGCTAAGCTCCACGGTGTTACCGGTGGTTGTTGTTGCATGTTTACAAAAACAAACGCGCGTAAAGCCGCGCGAAGCTAGTTTACAAACATAGTTCAAGTTACTCCTTATATCATTAGCTATCCGCCTGTGTAAGTTTTATCAAAATCGCTCCAGCCGTTCTAGAGATTAGCCAACAGACAAACAAAAAATTAAAAAACGCTCTTTTCATGTAAGTAGCATATACGGCATTCACATTCATATGCTTTTAGTGAAAAGTTCTTAATTTGAAATAACGAAGAGACGCTTCAATTTTATTTATTTGTGTAAATATTCATGATTCCTAAAAAAAAATATGAAGATACTTTGTATTTGTAACTAGCCGAACCCCGCGGTGTTACCCGCACTTATTATCGTACCGCGTTAAAGCGCGGGGCTAGGCTAGTCAAAAAAAGTAGCCTCAGTTACTCCCTATATCATCAGCTACTTATCAATGATAGTGCCATCGAAATCGGTTCAGACGTTTCAAAGATTAGCTGGTACAAACAGACAGACAGACAAAAAAAATGTTTACTACATTGTTGGTATATGTACCGTGTACACATACATATGCATTTTGTAAAAAGCGGTTATTTTAATGTTACAAACAGACACTCCAATTTTATTTATTTGTATAGGTAGATGACTTGACTAACTAAAGAGAATCTAAATTTCAGGGTGGTTGCATAACTACTCAAGCATTTATCAAAGGTGATATTTACACGTACGTATCCATTCTTTGTCTCTATCTCTCTCTGAGAATTTCCTTAAAAATTTAGAACAATGTTTCCAATGCTCTGTGTATCAACTATATTGTATTCTTGTTAGTTTGTTCAAGTGAAATCTTATTCCCTCAAACTCCAATATACTCGCGTGACACAGATTAATTAGATTTAGTTTATTTGTATATTGTGTTAAGTAAAGAAGCAAGACGATACATAATCCTTCAGATTTGTCATCAATTAAGAACTAAATGAACTGTTTTGTCTCTTCATAAGATTTAATACATTACATTCAAACAGATGTATTATTTGATAAGGTACACATCATCACATTAACAACCTTTAACAGTCCATAGCTGGACATTGGCATCTCCTTATAAATGAGATTTTGTTCTTTCATACCACGCTGCCCGGAGAGTTGTTATAGGGTTAGTTTAAAGATTACCTTCTCTTTGTGATGAGTTTGCTCCCTCATACGCCACTCACGGGGTGGTGACATACACTACTCTTAATTCGTCACAACGCGGACTTTTTATTATATAGGATAATAACTGACCCAGGCAACCTCGTTTGCGTCGTCTATTGCCCGTAGCGTGAAAATTTTACCCCGTTTTTGAAACATTGTTCATTGGTGCTCCGCTCCTATTGGTGTTAGCGTGATGATATATAACCTTTAGCCTTTCTCGATAAATGAGGTATCTAACACTGAAAGAATTTTTCAAATCAGACCAGCAGTTCCTGAGATTAGCGCGTTCAAACAAACAAACTCTTCAGCTTTATATTTTAAGTGTAGATGTGAAATGTTAGCAGCTATAACTATGTGTACAAGTAGTCATACTTGTGTATTTATCAAACAACATTTGAAACGGTGTTTAATGTGAATCACGTTAATTATACTGCAGGCACAATTGCGTGTTAATTAATTGTGCATTACATTTTGTAAACACTTTCAAAACATGATTAATGTTACCATTTGAATAAATTATCACATACAATACCCTCTATAATTACCCTTATTCTGATTTTATTACACTTGTATTATAGAATTAGTAAGGGAGTCTGTCTGGCAATTTATTCGTACTTTTTTTTGACATAGCATTTCAAGTATATGAGTCCATTTTTATATTATATTCGTAAAATAGACTCTTTATCAAATTTCAAAAACCTTGATACAATGTTAAATTATTAAGTTGTTTATTGGTCACCTGAAGATACCGCAATTCTCAGAAAAATACTATCCAATTTCCACCGGTTTAACACTCTACAACTAACCCAGTAACTTAAAAAGTGCTAAATCGAAAAAGCAACTGAAAGTTGCGGGAGCAGCTCGCCGTATCGAGTCGCAGTAGGCCGCAACAACCGCACTCGATTCGCCGCAACTCGAACAAAAAATGCACTCCATCGACAAGGGACAAATGCGGCCGCTCATGTTGACAATATGTCACATAACTCCTAGCTAGTGCGTCGTGTATAGTTGTGCTTTTAAACTAATTTTCTACTTTTTCTGCTTTGTTATCAGGCAACATTAATTTAAAACAGAGGTTTGTGTTCTTTTCTAGGTGATTCAACTATCCTCTGACTATTGACTTTGCTACTTATAATGAGTTTTGTCATTTTTACTATAATACTTAAAATTAAGATTAGCTAATGTAGTCTACGTTGGTTAGAGGTTGAGCTATGTTTAATGATCTCAAGTGGATTGAGTATTCTATGTGTATACATTCAAATAATAAATATAGATTTACATTTTTCTGTTATTTAGTTTAAGCGCATTACCGGAACTAATATATACCTACAAGAAAATTTGAAGTTGGGATATGCCCAGTTTAATTTAATGAGTCGCCATAGTCAAATTCACTTTACCACTGCGCACGACCTAGCTCAACAATTTGATATTTATTATTCAAGAATAAAAATATTTCTATTTTGCTGTCTGTCGCACGCTCTCTCGGGTACTAGGAGCAGGAGGAACCAGGTTCACCCTGCTCTCCGGCGTCTGAGGCGTCTGCGATACTTGACCCGTTTCCGGGCATGGCAGACCGGTAGTTCTAAACCTCTCCCGGTCTCGCTCCGCTGTCTCCATCGCAAACATAACTTGGCCAGAGAAACAAACGCCAGAGTCCCACGCGCTTTAGCTCCGCAACATCGAGGCAATCATGCAACCGAGCGAGAGAACCCTACACTCGATGGCCGCCACGAGAATATATTCGTCACCTAAAACTAAAATCACGGGTGATAATTTTAGAACGATTTACTCTTAATTTTTAAAATATGATTTGGTGTTGTAACCAGTCCAAACCTAGTTAGGGTAGTTTTGCATACACGTATAGGGAAGCGTTTATCCAAATTTAAAATAATAGTTACATGACGTTTTTCAGGTTTAGAAGATGGAGTTAAAATCGTCGTTAATAAAAATGTAAATGATCTAAATTCAATATACATATGTATGTAGATATGTATTAACAAAAAATTGTGTATATTAAATGTATTTATATTAGTTGTCTAGTACCAATAACATAAACTGTGCTTAGCTTGGGACTGGATGGCGTTGAGTGTTATATGTCCTAAATATTTCTAGTTAAATATCTGTGCATGTTTGGAAACATGTACCCACATTCGTTTATATTAATATTTCTAGGTGATAAAAACGTGTACGAGTCACTGAAAACTGCACTTTAGCAGACATTTGTGTGCAATTATAGAAAAACGTGTTCAACCGGAGTCGACCTAGTATAAGGAGCGCAATCAGGCATTTAATCTGCTACCGATTGAGAACCGCGACCTGACGGCATCAGCGGGATTATCTCCAAGCCCACTTTACTAAGACCCATGCCCGCCTGAACAATATTCCTGGTGACAGGTCACATAAAATTTACTCGATTATGTCAATATACCAATATAACGGAAACCGTGGCCGTTTAAAATTATTAATGCACGTAGAGGTCTTGGTAACGTGGTGTGCTGAAAGCTTGAAATTACTTTGGTGATAGGTATAGCTAGCAATCGCTGCCATTATCACGCATATTTGTTTGGAGGGAATGTTTGGACGTTTGTGGGATAGAATTTGTAAAGGACTGTTTTGAGTGTTGACACATTTCGTCTATAACTGTTCGGTTGCGTGCGGCCGACGGATGAAATAGAGCCTTCGTGAGGTCATCCGCCCGTTTATCACATTCTTAATTTTTTACGCTTTTACCTAATTATGTATTTTGATCTGGGAAGAGTTAAGAAAATTACTTTTTGAGGTCAAGTTAAACAACAAATCAAAAAAATACTAATTTCATATCATTAAATATATATAACTTGTAGTTAAAATGTACACGACAATAAAACATGATCTCATACACTTTACTTTTTGTTTAATATTTTGACTTAAATGCCAACAAAACTCTATTAAATAGACTATTGATTAAAAAAAAACAAAAGTTACCCACACTATTAAGAACAGCGACGCTTAGAGAAGAAACCTTTAATAAAAGAAAAGTATTTGCGTCTGTGGTTGCTATATTAGTTTACTAGTTCATTTTCCTGGGTGCTGCTACATGGTTCTAATAGGATTTATTTATATTGATTTCTATGAAAATATAATTGGGGATAAAAATGAAAACAAAATGCAAAACGTACAATTTGACTGTATCTCTGTTTTCTTATGTAGTTCTCAAATCGATGATGAAATAATAAACAAATAAATAAATATTTCGGACATCTAAACACACAACGCCATCTAGTCCCAAGATAAGCAGAGCTTGTGTTATGGGGTACTAGACAACTGATACAAATACATATATACTTTTTTTTGTAAATACATACATATTATAGATATAACACACCCAAACTCCGAAACAAATATTTGTAGATCATACAAACATTTGGTACGACCCGGGAATCGAACCCGAGACCTCATGATCAGCAGTCGCTCACGCCAACCGCTAGACTAACGAGGCAGTCAATAATAAAATCGGTGCAATAAGAAAATCCACAAGTTTTGATAAAAGTTGTGTATCTTTTACATATTGTAAAACAAAGTAATATTAATTACGTTTTGTAATCGAAGCATCTGCAGAATCAATAGATATTTATGTTTTTACTGCAAGAATATCAAATAAAATACAAGTTGCAATCTAAATTTAAGCCGAAAGCTGTATGGCAAACAAAACAACACACAAAACTTAATACAATACTGAATGAGAAGCGTAGACATGGTGCCGCAGTGGGACATTAATCACGCCAATCTGGGGCCGGTCTCGGCGATGTCCCCAGACAATTAATACACTGTTACTACTAACTAGATATGCTATAGGCTTCACATATTATACAAATTAACACCCCTTGGGGCCAGGCCATCATCTATTATCAAGACCATCTTAGCGGATGAAAAAGGAAAAATATATCTACATAATGTGGGTAGTTTATCATTTTTTATTACCACTCTCGCGACCGGCGGTGGTAGTCTTTTAAAGAAAATCCACCGATGTGTACAATATCTCCCACCCTCAATATTGTACCTAGCTGTTTATAGTAATATTACATTGTGAGTCCCGTACACGGCGTTACCTGAATTTAAAATATTTCTCAAGTTCCTAAGCATGCGAGAGTAGAACACGAAGCTATTCACAACATAAAATTATAAATTGCAAGCATGTTGAAGAAAGTTTAAAAGTTTTCTTTGCTTATTTTACTTACATTTCAAAGAGTATTTTGCAGTAAAATAAGCAAAATAGGAACTTCAAAACGACTAAACTGGTTCCTCAATATTCATATGTAGAAGTAAAAATATAACGCTTTTATGAAACTCGCACACGAATAAGTGACGTGAAAGAGAGCAATATCAAAGCATTTCGTTTTAGATATAGGTCAAATTTTTGGACATGAGATGAGAAACTCAGCTGGCGTTTTTACGTAGCTTAGAAAATATCATTCGGCCAGATGAGCAAGGCAATAAGATTGCATGGCCCTGGTCTTAAAGGCACTGCCTCTAAAACCAACATATGGGTACAGTCCAAAGATGATAACAGAGTAAAACGAGTACAGAGGCTACCCGCGAGGCAATCCTTAAAGAATTAAATTAGAGATGCGACCTTTTAATTCGGCCGCCGCGAATTGTCGTTGAACGTTAAAGAAAATAATGAAACTCTTAGTATGGAGTTTACGATCCTTTCTAATTAGCTAATGCTGTACCTCGTATGATAAATAATACAAGGTTAAATTGGGACACATTTTAATTGTGTGCGAATGTGTTGAAGCTCGCAATTGTGCCAGTATTTGCTTTTTGTTTAATCTAACTTTATTGTATTTTGTGAATCGTGAACGTGACGCCCTGTAGCGTCAATTGACATATGTACGTACATTTGTATTTTAATACTTTAATTTTTTTAATTCTTTTGATTCAACGTACCGTCAGTCATTTTATTTCGGTTTTTATTAAAGTACGAAATAGCATCAGTTGTTATAATACAGCACATGCTGTGGCGTCTGTTTGAGTCGATCTATGATTTTTAACTGCAGCTTCAATTTAACGTTCATAAATGTCACTTAGTGTCTTAATTGAACAAATGAATTTGAATTAAGGTATTTAGGTTAAAGGTAAATAATGTTATTTTTTAAAATAATCAGTTCGTTCAAGCAGAGGTAGTATTCAACGCTGGTCACCCACAATCGTTAGTTATGCAACAACGGAGTCTTTAAAACGAAATCTTAAAACGTTTATGAAAGAACTCTTACCGACACTGGATATTAACATAGTTTCTAATTAAACTATATTTATAAATAGATAGTTCTATATTCATAAAGTAACTCCCACAGAAATAAATCACGATAGAATGGTGAAAGAGGCGTGCCACATATGCCGAAAGCATTCACTATAGTGTATAGTATTATTGTCGTCCGCTTTACTAAACTGCCTAAACTGGAAATCTTTTGATGTTTCATCGTTTTTTTGACTCAAAAAATATAACAAAACATATAAAACTATATACCTGTTTCTTAATATCACCAGCTGTGCCCCCAGTACTACCTTAAGGTTTTGTTCATTTTATTATTGGTTTTAATTTTGTTCTATAATATTTTTTTCTAAACTAAAAGTAGAGGAAGTTAGTCCCTTATAACATCAGCTCATCAATTAGTGAAAGTCTCGTCAAAATCGGTCCAACCGTAACTAAGATCACAATGGACTTATGCAATACGAGATCACTATGAACACTCTATGCAAGTTTGAACCACGCAAGTCATAATAGCATGACTACCTAATGTTCCTTGTTTAGTGCGTCCATCAGTGCTTCGTTTCCTCCTGAAGTTGAAGGAACCCTTATACGGCCCATAGATATAAGTTAGACAATCAAAGACCGATCACTGGTGCACGGAGGTCAACTTGAGGTGCAAGAAAATTTAATATACATTCAAAGTCTGATAGAACTTTATCACTCGTATCCGGACAAAAACTCTATTCCCTTTTAATTAGAGACCGAAAAGACATCGTCTGTCGGATATTATAATACATCGCCGTGGGACAAGCATAATTTAATACACACCGAGGTCTTGTATTGCCCGTGATCCACCTGATTAGTCCACCCGGGTGGCCCAAGGAAAATATTTTCTTCCCGTGGTACACCCGAATATCTACATTCAATGGTCGGGTAGTATGTCTGTGGCTAATTACATTAAACCAAAAGTTTGAGATTACAGATTTTCTGGGAATAAATTTAGGCAGGAATCATTAAGTCATGACCATTGTTTTAAGTTTGTCTAAAGTTAATAAGAGAGAAGCATAGTAAACACGCATGGAATAAATGCCCAAGGCATTCTCTACCAGTCCACTTTTGGGTGGTGAAAAAATATTGTGAGACAGGCGCACATGGGTTACATACTTAAACAACCAAATTATACATTACAGAGCATTACATACATAAGTTTCACATAGGTTCGATTAGCTTCGAGAATATAGGTACTTGTTATAGTATTACAGGCTGTCTTTCTGATAGTGAATAGAGTCACCAAATATTTATAGCGTTTGGGGCAGTTGAGATATAATATTAGAGTGATTGGCACGACTCCAGGGATAAGTCAAGACGTGTCCATGTGTTTGATACCAAAACGTGAAGTGATTAACCGGGTTGTTGAGGAAAGATTTGAGAAACTTCCCCGGCCTTCGTAGGAGTGTTTTGAATACGTAAACGGATGTCAAGGAAGCAGCTCATCAATCGTGGTACCCCTCACCAGCATCGGAGGTGAACTGCCATCAGACATAAGGTCAGTCAAGAATATATATTATTTTAAAACGGGTGTTAGCGCCCTAAGCTTAAATCCTTTCACAAGGTGATCGGCCTGCGATTGTCTGGCTATACTGTGGGTCCTATAGACTAGTACGAGGGTTCCAAGCGGAGAACGCAACCTGGTGATTGGACGAAACACCCTGTTTAATACAAGAAAATGTTAATTTAGAATGTTGTGTCCATTTATAACAAAAAAATTACAATTACAATTTCGTTAACCATACAATAAAATGGCGTATTGATTTGTCCCAGTTAAAGATAATTGCGGTACGTTTTCGTTGAAAAATATTCAAATATCTCGTGGCTAAGCGACTATGTGTGAACGCACATTCACGCGAAATTAATTACAATGTTGTTCAATTTAATTGTAATCTCAATTAAATTGAACAACATTCTAACGCTGTTATTTAAATTTGATTGATGTACTCTTTCTGTTGTAGGTTATAACAATATCGAAACTTCATACATCTCATACATTTCCAATCGCTATATTCATTTTTGGGATTTGTTAACAGTAAAATAGACGTATAAATAACTCTTCTCAAATCTATACGAATTAATTCATTGGCATGCAGCATGAAACCGCACTCGACGAAATTAAAAAGTCAACTATCTATATATCATATGTCAAACTATTTTAGAACACGCAAAACTTAATACCTAAAACTATTACCTAGTGTTAACCATATTTTTGTGAAAATAAATACAGCTGAAGTTGGATTTTTTTAAGGACTTGAAAGGTTAACTTAGAAATTCGTAGAATATAAATAAATAACCCAATCTTGTTACTAAACAATTTGCGTAGCATGAATTCCTAATGACTGAATTTGTGAATGTTTGTTGATATTGTGACATGAAAGGAATTATACACTCATTAAGAAATATTCGTACGTAAACGCAAACATATGTCAAATACTCGGCCTGCCTCTACCGTAGCGCTATTTACAAAGAATGCATCAAATTCGAAATAAAATTACAATATTTTATCTTTTTAGCTATTTATTTCCAAATTCTAAAAATAGATCTATTTTGTAAATTTACGTTCGTAAACATGCGCTTGGTCGTAAAACAACAAAAGCCTCTAAAAATGTTAGGTAAGTCGTTACTGACGGGTCCATATACGGTCGCGTAAAATATAAAGTCATATTTACAATTGTCTACTTTATAGGCACACGCATTATTACATGTTTTCATAAAGAATAACCTTTCGGTACATGTATATATATTGATCAAATGTATTTATAATTAGTGCAAATATGTATACGACAAATACGTGGCTATTGGTTAGAGTATTTCTATGAACGTGAATGTTTTACATCTCGGCAGATGTGACGTTCCGTGACGGCTCACTTTTATTAAATAGCTAATCCGATGATTTTATGTGAAAAAAATTTCTTACTTACTTTTCGTCTTTTTTCCTAAGTGCTTTAATACCCTTTAGTTAGTACAGTTTCATGCTTTTCGTTGCCTTGTTTGTTATTAAGAACATACACAAACACTTTAACAATGAAGAATATTTTAGAATGTCCATGAAATGTTAACATTTTTTTAAACTGGTTGCACAAGTTGTATATAGGCGGACTTAATGCCATGAGGCATTCTCTGCCAGTCAACTTTCAGGTGTTGTAAAAATATGATAGTAGGCGTAAAGACAAACAACAGGGAATTCTATAAAAGTTCATAACCAATAGATAAATTTAACATTTCAAGTAATATACTTTACAAAATATGAACTAAAATAAATTGTGAGTGTGTTGCAGATAAAATACAGAGCGTCACCACGCTTATTCGTCCCGTGGGTTTTTTTTAATGGTTGGGCCTGCCAAAATGACTCTCCTCTGTCTGATGGAAAGCAAAAGCAGAATCCAAGAGTCGTGGTCACCATACTCATAGCGAATGCAGACAATGCAACATGGTGACCCACACCATGGCTGCCTTGTGACGCTCATGCATTATTGGGCCTCTTATCTCGCACTCACCAACGAAACACGACAGCACGAACGCTGTCATTTTACGTTGATTTTCTGTGCGAGGCTAGTACCGCCCCTATCGAGCCAGCCCAACCGTGCTCAAATCAGCGTGACTCTACTACCTACAAAAGGGTGTCTTAAGAGACGACTAAGTGAGCAATCCACGCAGGACAACATCACCACCCGTCCACCTGCCCACGATAGTAGACCAAAGCTTCATTTCTAAGAGGTTTTTGTCCAGCAGTGGGCTATTAAATACTTTTAATGTTTTACAAATTATAACTGTTTTCTAATTTTATCAAAAGAAAAGAAACTTAGACTTAGCATTCGATAGAAATATTTTTGATAAATTTGCAACAGTGAGGAGTGAATAATTAACTTTTATTAAGGCTCCAAGGCAGTGCAAGAGTGCGGCGACATCCGCCTGCACACAGTCCGACTCGCTAAAGTAAATATTTAATATTTAAGCTACATTTTAACTGTCGTCCATAATTCAAGCGTGTTAATTTTACGGGCAGGTAAAACACTTAAATTTTACAACGGCTAACTTAATTATCTCCTCTCTAGGTTATCATTTTCTTTTATTTCTTAAATGTTGAAGTCATCTCGACAGTTAAAATAGTGTTTTGACTACATGAAGTTTGAATTAAAGCGTGACTAATTCATATTGTGAATATGCATCTGTGTTGAGCAAAAAATCACGCTTCAAAAAATACACTTGTTGACAAGAAAACTATTTAAAAGTAACGCTACCTTTAATATTATCCTAAAACAGGAAAAAGAAATGATAAGTGGCGTAAACAGTGATTTAATAACAAGATTGTTACACAAATCACACGTACGCGGCTCGTCTAACGAACATGAACAATAACACCGATGATAATGTCCACATTTGAATATCAATATCACCCCAACCACACGCAATAATAACTTCATAAAACACCTGAGACATTCGCACACAATTATCTACAAATGGTAGGTTGTTACGCAACTAGTTACTGAGTGGATTGTGGTGAGTCGACATGAATGGGCCGGCCTGACCGGAGTGATACCACGGCCTCACACAGTCCTCAAACAGTGTAAAATAGTGCTTACCCTGTGTTTCACCGTGTAAGTGAGGATACCGGAGGCCCATATCCCAATCCCCCACTCCCTATCTCCCACCCATCTCCCAAATGCCGACAACACAGTTGTGAACCCTCTGGTATTGCAGGTGTCCATGGGCGGCGGTAATCACTTACCATCAGGCGATACGTCTGCTCGTTTGCTAAAAAAAAGCCATAAGATTGTCAGAAAAATACTTTATTTCTGTTAACTTCTTACCACGCTTCGGTATGAATGGGCCGACTCGGCCGGAATGATACCACGGCCCCACAGAAATACGGTGTGAAACAGTGCCTGCGCTGTGTTTCACCGAGTGAGTGAGGATACCGGAGCCCCATACCCCAACCCCTCCTCACATCCCTTTCCCATCCCCCAAAGGTCGGCAACGCACTTGTGACGCCTTGTGATGCGGGTGTAATCGCTTACCATCAGGTGATACGTCTGCTCGTTCGCCCCATATACCATAACAAAAAAAACAGTTTACGTATTATTTTTTGGACACCAAATAACTTTAAAAATGTGACACGAAAAAATGCGCATCAAGGCGAACTTAACACATATTTTCTCTTCCAGTAAACCTTGAAGAGAGGGTATATAAATAACAATAGAAAGTGGTGTGAGCGTAAATATTAAATAATGTAATGAAAGTAATATAGTTTAAAAACCTAAGAAACACATATACTAAAGTCGGTTACAAACAAACATACAGGTGAAGCTAATACGATACGAAGCTAAGACGATAATTTATACTTTGAAATAAATTGATCTACTATTGTTATAGTTGACATTTTTTTAAATTATCTTTACAGATTATTATAATTGTGACTCAAATTGTAATTATCGCTTTTTTTTATTGATATAAAGTCTTTTGTTTTATGAAAATTGTCTGAATTTTAAAAGAGACGTTGATCCCTGAGTTTGTTTCGTCCTTTCTTCTCAGGGCTAGTCCAGTTAGGAAAGGCCGAACTCATCTGCTCAAAAAAAGTTTAACTTGCAAAAGTGTTTTGTATAACCTAATTGCAGAATAAATGATTTCGTTTCATTTCATTTCATTTAATTTCATAATAAAAGCTTGTTCAATATGTTTCTATGTAATTTTCATGTTTTTCTTAAAACTTTCCCATGGCCTTTTATGACATAATACACTGTAAATATGACTATTTGTTATCGTTTTCACCTGGTCCGTGCGGAATCCATTCGATTACCGTAAAGGTCAGTCGGTATATAAATTACTATCAATATTTACTCAGAGCTGTGCTACTTCGCCGAGTTCTGTTATTTAATTAACCCGGCTAGCAGGTGATTCAAACACAACATAATAATTGCTTTTTTATCTTTTGTGTGTAGTTTACATCCTTCATGTTTTGTTGTCTTTTTTAAAACGGTTTTATTTCTTATAATTCTCATTCTTTAACGTTAACAAAAATGTCTAAACATATTTAAATAGGAAAACAGACCTCAGACAAGGGGTCATGTCTCAAACTCTAGCTATTGGAGAGACTACAAGATGTAAGGATGTCCACCTACGTATAACTATAATGAAAATAATTAAAGCAACTATATTTCACTGCATTTATACAATTTTAAAAGCGATATGGTGTATTCAATATTTTTTCTTTGAAATGACATTTGGCTTTTATTTGTTTTCCTAAAACTCAACAAGTGAGCCTTTTAAATTATTACTAGACTCTTCTGATCGTAGTGATGGAATAAATTCACCGAGGCCATCCATAGATGGATGCTACAGAACGACAATATTAAGTTTGATCACAACAAGCAAACAGTTTAACATTCTTAACATGTTGTTATTCCGAATACATTCAACGTTTTCAGGTAGCAATCGATCGGGAAGCACCGATCGGCATGTTATTAGTGCAGTATTACTGCTCGCCGGTGCGGACCGATATTGCCCAGGTACGTAATTGCCACAGGAAACGGCTTTGTGATTGTATTGATGAAGCTTTTGATTGTTCTCTTGTGTTCTCTCAAATGGATAATTTACTCAGCAAAGACAATTTCTGACTACATTTTAACTAAGAAAGTTATTTTAAGTATAATATATTTTATTTAGTCCTGATTGAAAAAACTTTCATCTCTTTAGAATCTACAAGCTTATGTACCCACAAATAATCGATGTTTTAACTTATAGGTTGTAAGCTCAACTATGTAAAAATTGCATTTGATTGACAATCGCTCACAATTGTAATACGAGTACGAGTGGAATAGTTTAATTGTTCAAGTGTGGTGCTTTAGAAGTATCGAACAGATTCAAAAAAAAATTTTTACAGAGAGTTTCAACAGACTAAAGATTATTTCGTTACGACTTTTAGTTGACGACTATTACGATTTCATTAGTGTAAACACAAATTAAATTGTTATATTTTATGTAGAAAGTAGTTTTTTCAACTTTTAATCTAAATGTATAGAAGTTTAAAGTATAAAATTGAAGCCGCCCAAAGGTCTCCAACTATTCTGCACGACTATTTTTTTTTAAATTAACTTCTGCACTAGGAACAAATGCTGAGTTATGGGGGACTTTATACTATACTTACATGAAATGGGTACAAAGAACAATCAGACTCCAAACACCAGTTTGGGGATCACACAAACTGTTGTCCCCTTTGGGAGTCGGACCACAACACTCGGTGTAATAGAAAGCAACCCCTACGCTATCCGTGTAGTGTAATGTTGAAGCTTAGACAAGGTTGAGATGCACTAGAACGCATTATTTGATATTTAAATTTGCAAACATTCTTAAAAATATTTTATGTTCCTTGGTCAGAGTAAAATAAATTCTGAATCGTTCATTTTAAAATTTAATTCGTTTCTACAGCGAGTGTAAAGTAGAAAGGTTCACCTATAATGTAGTATAATACGTCGAAGTTAGCGGAGAGGGAAGCAGCTGATTGATCACTCCCCCGCGCCCGCTCTGATTGGATACGTATTAACACCCCTTACTCAGATCTTAGATTTATTGCATTCCCTACTACCTACTGATTTTACAGATAATGGTTTTTTAAGATTTACGAGTTGCTCATTTCAAATACGTGACACGTCTAAAGAGCGGCCAAAGAAAAGAAATAAGAAACCACAAATATTTGCAAGAAAAGTTATGTGTTAATTAAACGATTACTCAAATACTTTTATTTAAAGACACCAGATGTTTATTTTTAATTTAAACATTGTACATACATATTAATGTAGCTGATTATACTGTTACTAATAATATAGCTTCAAGTTATTTATGGTTGCCTGAAAACTAATAAATCGTAATTAAGTATAATATTTTCTTTCTAAAATGGATATCTGTGTGCGATCTTTTTACTTTAAGAGGCCTTATGAAAATATTTATTGATTTTACCTATTTATTGAACTGGAAAAGAGTTGGTTTCGTTACGTCTGTAATTAATTAATTTTAAGCTTTATCTATTTTTAATTGAAATAACTTTTTTTTGGATGAAAATCCCCCCAGATAACAACATCGGCTGGTGGCTATGTCGGACTCGAACTGACTAAAAACAGCCGAGGAACCAGGTGTACTCTCCAAAAGGAAATCCCTGGAACTCTGACGTACTCGGGCCACCATTTGTAGATGGCCCCCTCCTGTCCAGCCCCGATGTTCCTTTCCTCCTCAGAGAAAAGGCTTTGTAGAGCTTGCGCCGCCACCCCAGCCTGCTTTTGCTAGGGTCACAGATGGCCTGCCACTCTCAGACTTGCACTTATGGAGGACGCAAATTGCTTTGCGATCTCCGGTACCTAAGTCGTCTATGGTAACTGGCCCGTTCCCGGGGCCTAACGGAACGAGAAAATTGTAAGCCTCTTCCGGTCCCGCTCCGCCCTCTTAATGTTACCGAGCGAGCGAATCAACACTGCGAAAGCCGCCACAAGACCCAGCCTCTGCTCCAACCACGTCAGACATTCTGCCGGCGTGTGGAGCACTGTGTTCACGTTCCGGCCACCGCAGTGGTGGTACTTAGGCGTTGGCTTACTGTGGATCAGACACAGGTGACCTCAATTGCATCCTTTTCCTGTGGTCATCTGCGTCAGTCGGTATGAGAGGGTCCCGTGATGCTTCTTGAGCCAATCCTCCATAACGGGTGTTACCGCGCTTGCTTTCCTAAGTCGTCCTTCCCACTCTTTTACGAGGACCAAGTGGAGTTTAAATTACTGATTTTCAATTTCTCGAGTCTGATGGCCATCGGTCGTCGCAAGAGCACGATATTGCTGGTTTTCAGGGCCTCTACTCCACTAGGACCCCATAAATAAGTCAGAATATTACCCTAATGCCGAAATTCGAAAATAAAATATCTCACGCAGTCATCAATCTTCTAAAGTGTTCGAAGATCTGAAGAAATGAACGCGTGAAAAGCCCTTTACCACTATTTATAATGTTTCAAACTACTAAAAAGCAAGCGGGGAACTCTAAAATAATAACGATAAAACTAGTACTTTAATGACAACAGTTTCCGCAAACATTGCAAATCGAAGGCGTTGAGTGCAGGCTGTATCAATAGCCTTTAAAGCATTATTGGCTCGCTCCGGCTACTGAAACAGGCCAACTTTAAATACATACGATTGTTCAATTTCTATTCCTCATGCAAATTTGCGTTTGTTATTGTTTCACATAGCGATAGCGATAAGTATAAAAAGAATCGATTTTAATATTTCTAAGCTGAACAGTTTGTTTGTTAGCGTGGTTTACTCCCTAATTTTAGATATGAGAAAATTAAAATTAAAATTAAAATTAAAATAAAAATTAAAATAAAAATTTGGTGTTAGACAGCCCATTTATCGAGGTTATGTAATGCCACACTACGCCTAATAAGCAAGGAGTATCAAAACTAAAATATTGCAAAAACGAGGTAAAATAATTGCTTTCGAGAGCTTTCTATTGCGTACGATGCGTAAATAGTTACTCACTTCGCTGGTTCAGCGACCCAAAATGTGTCTTGGTCTCCTACAGTAGAATGCGCCATTTTTTATAAGCTTTTTATTAACTTGCCATGTATGTATCCATGTATGTTTAGGTGGAATCTTACAACTCAATTTTGAAGCAAATATCTTCTACTGATTTTGCTGAAGTTTTGCAAGCATATGTATACAGCGTGTCAATACAATATAATAATGACATGGAGCTGATCCGATGCTGGAGCTTAGAGATGGCCAAAAGAACTCTGTAAAGAAACGTCGCAACATCATCGAGTTTGGACTAGTTTAATTCTTCTGGAAGCATTCCAGTAAAAGCTTGTTTTTTTAAAATTGCTTAATTTTTAATTTTAATTTATTCCTAAACAGTTAAAGTTTTGCAATAATAAATTATAAACGAATTGTTTCCCCTTAAAAATTCTAAAACAAACCCGTGACAGTATATGTCTATCGTTTAAGGTTGACTCACTATAACTATAATATAAATAATAATATAATACAACATAATGTATACTTTGTAAACATACATAATAATAATAATAAATAAAATTGGAGTGTCCGTTTGTAATAATAAAATAACCGCTTTTTAGGGTTCCGTGCCAAAGGCAAAAAAGGGTTCCCTTATAGATTCGCCATGTCTGACTGTCTGTCTGTCGTCTTTTCTTAAGAGAGGCCTATCCTCTAGTAGACTGTTATAGGCTGTTAATGTAAAGATGTGATGTGAATCAAATGGATAAGTCAAACTTAAGTAAGCTCACAACAATCAACTATCATGTGTCACAGACCATAACTAGACATTCAAGTAATTAATCAACATTGTTTATTTATTTATACAACTTTATTGCACACCACTGCAGTAAAAATTTGTATAGATAAACATACGGAGATCACATCAGGTATTACAATAGGCGGTCTTATCGCTCACGGCGATCTCTTCCAGACAACCTTCGTACGGATATTATAAAATGATTGGGTAGTCGGCGGTGTACTTCAAAAGATCTAAGTTATAATACATATAAAGTTACCTACATATACCTACTTACACTAACATATACTACAACATTGTAATTAGTAGAGTTCATTTATAAAAACATTGTAATAATTTTATAAATGAACTCCGCAACTCGTTCGACCTACCAACCTAGTTAGTAAAAAGTAAAAGTAGTAGCACATCTGCTAATAGATAGCGGCAGTTACCGAAGACGAAGGTTCGCCGATAGCCTGGCAGCCTGCCACTGGCTTCTGCAATCTCCAACACACACAACGAACTCTGCTGTACCTACCTCTCGCGATCACTACGTCATAGTAATTACCGTTTTAGGTATTTTGTTTTTAAAACACTGTAACATAAAACAATGTATTGACGTTGTATTTCAAATATCCTTCACTTTTACAAATATTTAAGAATTTTGAAAGACAGTAAAGAATGTCCAAGGTTTATTATACTACTGGATTTAAGTTTACTGCCTCGTTAGTGTAGTGGTTAGCGTAAGCGACTGCAAATCGAGAGGTTTCGGGTTCGATTCCCTGGTCGGACAGCGGTTGGGTTTTACTTACAAGAAATTCTTAATAGCAGCTCGGAGTATGGAAGATGGCGGTGTTCCCGGCCGTGCTTCGGAGAGCACGTTAAAGCTGTCGGTCTCGGTTGTCATGAACATCTATGGCAATCGCTTTTGGGAAGTCAGTGCCCTCAAATATACTGACAACTAGTTAAACCTTCAAATTCAGTTCACCCTTAGGATTGCGGAGGTCCGATGCCAGTCACTCCGTGTAAAAACTGATATTCAGGTAAAACTGGTTGAACTAGTAGCAACCCCAAATCTTGGGAATAGTAAGGGTAGGAAGAAGTAAAGAATGTCCAAGAGATTTACACGTACCTCCAATGATCATCTTAAAAAGTCGTTTTAAAAACCGATCTTTTTTAATTATTGGTTTCAAGAATATTTCTACGACCTTCATTAGTTAGAGACGTATGTGTGTGTGTGGTCTCGTATCAGCCGTGAAGAGCTCGCGATCCCAATAACGGTTTTGTCGCAATGCGGCCGAGCGCCACGGACACCGGCCATCCCGGACCTACAATACTCTTTATTATTATATCTTTATTAAATCGTTCCGCACAATATTGCTACACATTCGTAATGTCCCATGTTTATTCATTCTTTTTCTATTTAGGTCAGGTTAGTATTATACCAGAAAAACCTTTAGAATTTTGCTTTAGGTATTGGATTTGGTTGGTGTTCAGGTATTTTATATAAGGTTCATCAAAACAAGTTTGAATGTCACCACACGTAAAGGGTGAGTTTATCCACTGTCGTTATCCACTGACGTGAAAATCGTACTAATACAAGCATATACTTCAGATTTTATTTCTCAATGTTACCAAAGAATTATATATACATACATTAACATACCAACACATACCATTATATATTTACTTCATATATTGTAGCGTCCAGTTTAAGAAACGCTTTAAAGTATAGCTATAATACGCATAATAAACGACTCTCCATTACGTACCCTTTACAACCCATATTCCAAAAGAAAAATCTTTTTAATAAATATCCAAGTACCTGCCTTCATTCAAATAATATACTTGAAAAGTATGTAACCAAAAATAACCGTATTAAGTGTGACAAACGATATTATTTGATTTTATCTGTAAAAAACAGGGTGCTAATTCAACATGGCGACGTAAAAAGTTGATATTGGCGCGTAAATTCGTACATTCGTAATTTGGTCGTAAACCGCTCGCCTGCTCGTGACAAATGAGCTATCATTCTATTCATTCGTTCATCTCGGTTTATGCCTAATGTCAAATTTATTTGACATTACTTCATCCTTGTACAGAGCTATCAATAACCAAAACGAGTTTATAATTTCTGAGTAATTCTGAGTAGGTATTTGGTAACATTCATACCTGATTGCCAACCACTTAGAAATTACTGCAACTGAAACTGTACTGACAAATAGAATTAACGTGATACCATAGTCGGATTAGCATCCTGAATCAATTTATTCAAATAGAAATACATTCAAATACATTGAAAGCACAACTGTTTTCATACCTAAAGCAACAGTGGTATTCCCCTTTTCACTTTAATAAAGAGAATGAATGACTAAAGGCAAGAGAAACGAAAAACAATCTCTTTACAAAACTAACGAAGAAAACGTTTCGCTCATAAAATCGAGATGTAAATTATCACTCCTTATGGGTGATCATTTATTAGTCTGTTTGACAGCACAACTTCGCCAAACAATCATTTTAAATATGAAACTTAAACAAACTCTCTTTGTGCTGTTAATGGAATCTCGACCGAACAAGATATTAAGGCGAGCTTCCGATTAGGACCGCCATACACATTTCAATTTTTCGGTAATACAAATGTTCCTGCGTCCTTTTATTATTCGTAACTTTTCTTAAAAAATTTAACACAACAGTCCATAGCCGTCGGTTTTTTTGTTACCATTTGTATTTACTGACCTTCATTATCCATCAAATAAAAGTTAACTCCTTTCTTTCAGATTAGTTCAACAGCAACCGTATCATTTTATTCTCTTTTACTATAAGAGTATTCTTAATCAAAAAATCTAGAATGTCTACATTAAGTATCCGCAATCTTCTATGCTGTACTTATTACCAATTAAGAGGGTTATTTATATTCCAATGTCTTCTCAATACTTGAAATTGAAACGCGTGCAGTCAGCCTAAAGTAAGTAAACAGCGTTTAATATTAATACGCTTAATAAGGCTTAAAAGTATAAATGCTTCGCAGAGTTCGTTCGAGTTATATCTAATATGGAGTAACGGCGTTTATACAGCTTGAAATATTATATCTCTTTTATTGTTTGTAGTTAAACGTAAACTCAGGTCAATTGGAGAGTTTCGGAATTTATATCACTCTTAGTACTGTAATCTTTTATTTATAGAATGAGAACACAAGCAGACTTGTGGGGCTGGGAGGAAGTGAGTTACACTCCTCGGCCTTTGCGCTGTTTCAACTTAATAGTTACAAGTGCGTTGCCATTCTTACACGCATATCAATACGCAATGATGACTCTATCTCATCTTTACTCTTTTTCTATGAGTATCAGAAGATTTTGTAGAGTCGTTTAGTTTAGTGTTTATTAACTAAACACTAAACTAAACGACTGCACGATTGGCCTATCGGCATAAGCGGTCGTTACCCTGCTTTCTACTGCGCCAAGTATTGTGGGTTCAAATCCTAGATGAGACAACACTTTGTGTGATCTATAAATTATTGTTCTGAGTCTGGGTGTTCTCTGTGTCCGTTTCATGTATGCTTGTAAAGTCCCCCGCGACACAAAATGTATGTTCCTAATGTGGAAGAAAAGTAAAGTAAAAAATACTCATACGATAGGAATTGCAACAGTTCAATACCATTAGGAATATTCTATAAGTACACAAATAGTGTCAGAACGCAAACATTATACGTCCTTATTCAAACGTAATAGGTAAGATGAAAGCGATGTCTGAAGACGATGATAAAAGGAACAGTTCGTGTAACAAAGAAGGTCGTATTGCGGACACCACACAATGTAAACCAATATTCCATGCTAACACAAAGGTATCCGTTTTCTCCCCCTACTCCCGAACGCACCAGAATATCCAGACAACAATCCCCGCTTTATACACACACCTGTAGAATGCACGCCTCAAAGTGGTACAGCCAAGTTTACCTGTTTAAAACATGCAATGAATGCAATCACCGAGTGCGCTGCGAGTTGTTAACACTTGTTCTCTCAATGTTACTCATAGACTTTGTTATGTGGATTAATGAAACGTGTGAAAACGAAAACAAAACTGTATCATACACATAACATTATTATGAATGTCAACGAACAGACATTAAAGACGAACGAATAGCTACCAAGGGAAGGGCACAAAGGAAGCTATTTGTTTTAATATATTTTTGTTTCCCGTTTTACATATTTTAAAAGTTACGCTAATTAAATACTACAATATTTTTAAGAGTTTGAATTTCTTTTTCCAAACATCTTTCATAGTTTCACCATCTTTGTCTATTCTATTACATGGCCATTTCATAATTTAAAATAACTTAAACTAAATGAAAGCAGAATCACCGTTCTTCCTTTCACCATTGTTATAATTTACATGTTCCAACAGATAAAACTCAGCTGCAGTTGAATTTCACGTACGAAGGCTCAAAACTGTCGTGGCAAGGTAAGAATAAGTATTAAATTGTCGTTCACGTATATTACTTACTTTGTTTGTTGTAGACATTTCTGCGGTGGCGACGTGAACATCACGTAATAAGCTGGCAGTTCCAACGATACAGCCTATCTTCACTCATAATATCATGTTTATTATTTTTAAAGGGTCTCGTCGTGACCTGATTCTGTTAAACTGACGAAAAAATAACTGTTGAAAGTTGGTAATTTATTCCCATTGGCTCAGAAAAAAATGAGCATTTATTTGACAGACAGTTCACGGTATTAATTACAAAAGTTTTATTTCATTACAAAACTTGCAAACTTTGCTCGTAATAAGCAAATTATTTTGATGGATATTGGAAAAGTTGTTAATTACTCGACGCAGCAGGTTTTTAATCAATCTCGTTCTTTTATTGCCCTGAATGTGTACGGGCTGGTTACCAGCGAGCCGCTTAATGCGCTCGTATCGATGTTCATTATCGAAATATTTACTGATCAACGATGCACAACTTTCATTTATGAATTTATACTCTCGATTGTCGGCACTTGATGGAACTTGTTGTAATACATTCTAGAATAAAACTCACTTGTACTTATTCCCCTATTTTATTTTATTTTACACCTGACCGGTTTCGCCTTATGGCATTCTCAAAGGTTAAAATAAAACCGGTCAGGTGTAAAATAAAATAAAATAGTGGAATAAGTACAAATTAGTTTTATTCTAGAATGTATTTCATTTATTAGTTAAATAAGTAATAAGCATTAATTATTATTTGTTAACTGTAAGAGTTCCTTCAATTTTCAAGACATGCCAAGATGCAGTGCCATCAGGTGACTATTCTGCCTGTTTCTTCTCACACCACAGAATACGTTACCTACTAATATTAGTACGAAGTAGTAGGTAGTAGTTAGAAGTACTAGCTTCCACTCGCAGCTTTTCTCGCATTTAATGAAAGGTATCTTATGCTATTTCTGATACCTGATGATTGGTTAAGTAGTTTTTGCGTGAGAGCGTAAGACACAAACTTACATTCTCCTTTATAATATTGGTATGAAGTGGTTACGAAATTTAGGGGAAACATATTCTACTACAAGTCTATCTCTCTTCTTAAGCTATCCTAATGCAAACAATAATAGTTATCTTCGTCGCATTGAGAAGAAATACTTGATAGGATTAAGTACCATCAGCATGGGTGCATAGTACTGCATAGTGCTTGCAATTAGAGGATCATATATCTGGATTCCGTAACAAACTCAAGTGACTCTCAATTGGCTTCAGCGGGAATGCTTGAATTGAGTGCTAACTTTCTAACTGGTATTATAAGTGCTAATCTGTCTGTTATACTTCAATTGCTTTAATTTATAATGTAATTAAATTTTTATAAATGTTTAAATAATACACTGTGTTTAAAAATAAATTTAATAGTTTTTGTAACAATTTTTCCATTGATTTGTTTTCTACTGCTTGCTAAAATATTCCTTTCATTCGGAAAAGATAATTGAATTGCTTGAAAAAATCTACATTGTAAGAAATTTGTAGTATTTAGTTTAATTCAGTTTAGGACTAGCTACAACACGGTTAAATGTTTTGCATATTTAACTGCGTAAGAGGCTATATCTATACTGTAAAGGTGTCCTTTGGACTGGTTTATCGATAAAAGCAGTTGAGTAAAGTCTCATTAATTACTTTTGTACAGCAAACAGCCATATTCGGTGTCACGGAGCGTTGGCCATTGTTTCGGTCACTTTTCAGAGGTCGACGAGGAGGGGAGTTATAAAGTGAGGGGAAGGTAATCAAGTCAGCGCTGATAACGCCAGACCTCACTCACGGAGGACCTGCGTTACGATAGACCCCATGATTATACACTGTTTGCTTTTTACTTTATTCTTCATTTATTCACGCTAAAATAAAGGAAATTGTTAATTCATTATGTATTTTTATACTTAAAGGTTTTAAGCTTTTATTTGTGTTTTTACCGTGGGAGAGCCGCGCTTCGGCATGAATGCCTACTGGCTGGACCGGACTGATACCACGGTCTCACAGAAAACCGGTTTAAAATAGCGCTTGCACTGTGTTTCACCGAGTGAGTGAGGATACCGAAGGCCCATACCCCAAAGGTCGGCAACGCACTTGTGACGTCTCTGGTGTTGCGGGTGTCCATGGGCGGCGATATCGCTTACCATCAGGTGATACGTTTGCCTATAAAATAAAAACCCATAAAAAAAGTATTATTGTCAAATTTATTTATATTTATCTAAATGCATCAAATTAAAGTAATAATAAAAGATGAGTTATAGAAGTAATAATCGACGGTCTTATCGCTCACAGCGATTTCTTCGAGACAACCTTAAAATGGATATTTATGTTAATTACAAATTAATTATATTACAATTTAAACTAATGACATACATTCCTAAACCGATCTTTCTCCAACTAGGATGGATTCCGCTTCAAGACTACTATGATTTGGCTGAAATTTGATTTTTGACTTGGAGCTAGTATTAGCAGACTTCCACAACCCGACTACTGATGTTTGAATGGTAACCGTGACCGACTGCTTGACATTCTGTCTGAGGCATGGAGGCTCAATCTTACAAGCGGTCACTTTTCCAAGGACTGAACTGGCTTGAATTGCTTATCTTTGTAAACTATTACAGGGGACTTTATGAACGCAATAGAACCCAAAATAATGATTTGCCTGTTTGTTTGTATGTATGTACGTTTATGCAAACTTATCTCAAAAACGGCTTAACCAATTTGAATGCGGTTTGCTTAACTTAACATTTGTTTAATTTTAATCGGTTCACAAATAAAACAGTTACCTGTAGGTATCAATTGAGGTTGCCGAATCACCGACCTTTATGCGGGCGGAGCCGCTGGCATAAGCTAGTTCCATAATACGTTAAAGTTGTAGATACAACTAACGAAACCATCAATAATCCTATAACGTACAGCGCTCTTGCTTTGCGTCGACAGTTGTAGAATCACTACTTTATTAAATCTCACATTTGTAGATCATAGTATCCTTCACATTTTTCTCTTCTCCAAAGAATATATTTTCATATACAAACGCAATAATTTGTGTAACAGATATTTTTTGGAAGCGGTTATCTCTTGTATCATGTTATACCGAAACTTTGTCACCTCCAATACAGATAGTCACTTGTCAGCGTTGATGTGGAAGAATTTATTGACGCATGTTTCAAGATATTTATCATTGACATATTTTTCGTTTCTTTAGATTTAGATGTTGCAATTCTGTCTCCATTAAGATAGATTGACAAAATTACAGCTCTTTTTAAATAGGAAAAGGAAGTGTGTTCTTGCGTTTGAAGAAATAATTTCTAAAGTTTACAGTGTGAAAATCTTTCTGTAGTTCGTTTACAGTATTCTGTTATAACAATTTTCTTATTCAATACTCAAGACATTTACTTGGTACGGAAAACTATTGTGGAAAATTGCTGGTGTATTATACGAAACCAGTTTACAAAATATCAAGTACGGTGGGCTCAGTTGGCAGTTGCCGTTGGCAAGTATTTCTGCAAGCTGCCTTCTATTGAATTAGCGATGTCTAAAGCTTCAACAGTACGTGCTATACTCAACAATGCCGAGTTGATTGCTGATTGAATACTCAATAACGTTTAAAGTTACTGTGCCTATTGATTGCTGAAGGAAATTTTTGGTATTTGAAAATACAAATCAAGTTTTGATAGACGCAATGTTTGGTGTATTCAATAATTCCATTAATTAAAGTTATCTGGATCTTATTGCAGAGAACAAGGATAGAATTTTTTTACAGCTGATATCAGGACTATGATATACATATATGAACTTACACATGATTGGTGATTTTATATTGATTATTTTTGATACATAAAACGGACACAAAGAACACCCAGACTCAGAACAACAATTTGTGAATCTCACGAAGTCTTGTTCCATATAGGATTTGAACTCACAACACTTGGCGCAGTAGAAAGCGGCGAGGCGACCGGTTTAACCAGTAGGCCAATCGTGCAGTTCAATTTGATTGTATTACATCCTGTTAAGCATTTTTATCTAAATATGAACACAAAAACAACATTATCTGTATGGTAGTATGCTTTTAAGAAAAAACTTTTAATGAAATGCACTCTCAATGACTGCTTTGATTCTGCCAGCTATTTCATAGGATGGAATATTCACTTAAACATTTTCACATTAATTTATAACAGAATAGAGACCAGACCTTATCACATCTAAGAATTTTCAGATGTAAACCATATTAAACATGAAGAGAGGGTACGATTTGAATTCTTGAATGGAATTCATAGGTGACAATTTTGAAGAATTGAAGCAAATACTACGGTACTACAGTACAATTTTCACATAAATTACTGATAGATAGGACTGATACAACATTAATTGTGTTAAATACTTCGTTTCAATGAAGTTAAGTTATTCATCTTATTACATCTAGTAAAGGTCCTTATTCCAGTTCCTGGATAATATCACATATCATAAGTCCTTCCATCCAGTCACATCAATGACGACATCTGTTGTATTTGTTATTACAACATAAAGTCAAACATAAACTTTACGTATATTCAGTAACATTATAAAAAAATATTTGTACTAACTTTAGCTTGATCAAAGTGATTATAGCAAATGTTGAGATAAATACGTTAGGGTTGGCAATTCACCAATTGAGTGGAAGTACAGTACGTGACTGACAATGAGAGACATTATAGATAGCATACTATAACTTTAACATTAATTCAATTAAGAACCTATTAAGGTGATCAAGTTGCAGGTGACATAAATACATACAATTTTTTCACATTCGTTATAAACAATATTCATCTATACTAATATTATAAAGCTGGAGAGTTTTTTTGAAAGCGCTAATCTCAGGAACTGCTCATCCGATTTGAAAATTTTTTTCAGTGTTGAAAAAGGCTATAAATTATACTTCATCACGTTAAGGTCAATAAAAGCGGAGCACCAATGAACAATGTTTTAAAAACGGAGGAAAATTATCCAGAGAGAGACGCAAACGAGGTTTCATGGGTCAGTTAGTACTATATTATATTTATTTAATACCATTGCACTTTGACAGCCTTGCAGTCCAATGTTTGTATGATCTGAAAACATTTGTTTCGGACTAAGGATGTTCTGTGTATAACTATAAGTACTACTGATATATTAAAAAAAAAAGTGTATTTATATCAGTTGTTTTGTACGAATAGAACAAGCTCTTTTTTGTTGGTTTGGAACTAGATGACGTTA
This sequence comes from Spilosoma lubricipeda, assembly GCA_905220595.1. Classification (NCBI taxonomy): domain Eukaryota; kingdom Metazoa; phylum Arthropoda; class Insecta; order Lepidoptera; family Erebidae; genus Spilosoma; species Spilosoma lubricipeda. The sequence continues at coordinate 251,401 of HG992291.1, forward strand.
TGTAGTGATTAATATTTTTTTAGGTTCAGTGTCTCCCAATCAATTTAACAATCATGATTAAAGAGATTACGAGTTCCGAATCGACTGTATAGTTTACTCTGAATAATTCATGGTTAGATGTAGATTTTTATTTTTATTAAACCTACCGTTCAAGCTCAAATATTTTCACAAGTGCCTACTGTAATGGCTCTCAGCATTGTATCCACTTTAGTTCCTTTAAAAAACTATTCCACTCTGAGAGAGTTCGTCCTAAATAATAGGTTCACATTACTCTTGCCTCCCTCCTTTCTGGTTCCTCCGCATTTCTGTGTCCTCGCTCTTTCTAATGAATGTGTTGCTAGTGTAATGGGATTAGAGACAAGAGGATGTGAGATGCCTGGTACTAACTTGCTGAAGATTTAGGTTGATAAATAAGGTAGTGGATTAAACTGTTCGGAGTCTAAGTGTGGTATGCTATACGGTTTTAGGGCTATCGGACCAATGGAAGAATAGATAGTTGCAATATTGTAGTTTCTCGAGCCAGATTTAATTAGGCTGCGTAAATTTACATAAAATGTTAATGTTTAGTAGAATTGACAGCCTCCTTAAACTAATTTGCTTTTTAACATGCACAATTTTAAAATTAAAAATTTCATTGAAAATTAATTTTAAAATCTCAACTTACCTGAATGTTTTACATCATTTTAAATGAAAAATACTTTTTATCTAAAAGGCCATTGCTACTTTGGCCTGGATTATTTGAAGGTACAACTTAGTTAATTTAAAAATTTTACTTAATGTACTGCCTAAGCGGGTGAACATGCATTTTTAATTAATAAAAAGTAAAATATTTCATAATATTAAGCCATTTTTTTGAAGTTCTGTAGATAAATGAGCTAAACGTTACTTGGAGAACCAAGTGGAGTTCTTGGACTATTAAAGCTGTAATTGGTCTTGTAACTGGCGTTGTTTTTATAATTTTAGACGCTCTTTTTTTAATTTACTTTAATAGTCCTTGATAGAGCAATTGTCTTCGATTTGTAGCGATTAAAGCGTAATTTAGTCATTGAAATAAAACATTTTATATGCATGTACTGTAAATTACCTTAATTTTATCAAGCTACCGTGCAAGCGTTTTGTAAAGTTTATTTTCCTTTTGTGTTCTGACGAGAGACCAATTATATTTTTTAGTTAAATATGTTTTTTTTATGTAAAATATCTATTGGCGAGGGGTAAACCTGATTTTTACCGTGGCGGCGCTGGCCGCGTCGCCTTACCGAAGTCATTGATGACAATAATTGAGATGTCGCGATTTCAAATAAATTTAAAATATTTGAATTTTGTATTTCATAAAAATAAATATTGATGTTATAAACAGTTATTTTATTTTATGGAAAAAAGTAAAAAGAAAGTCCATTTCTTTTTATATAACTTATATGAAAAAAAAAACTCGATGTTTCACATCTGCCAGGCGCCCCGTAACGGCACACGTTTTTTTAATTTTTAGCTTAAATCTGTGATTTTTCTTGCTTTAAAAATTTTTCATTTCGGTATTCAGTTAGGAAACGAGCTCGATTTTATATCATATCATGTCATTTGGATATGTTTATTTATTCAGGGTGTATAACATGTATTTATTACGTACCTCAATAAGGACTTAAGAAAACTAAATTGTTCCTTTACTAATGGGAAGTACAACGAAAAAATTAAATTTTAAGTATTATTATTTTAAAATAATCGCTTTAAAAATTATATATACTATATATCACTAACTCGGTTCGCATTCAGCGCGTTCATTTTATCTCCGCAACAACTGTAAAGTGGCTGCTGGAAATATCCTGCACCATTTTAAGTAAATTATTGCTGAATTGTAAAACAGAAAGCTTGTTTGCCCTACTTACTTAATACACGCCAATTCAGGATGGATACGAGAATTTATTTGTGTACTTTTCGACTATCCTTACTAATGTATGAACTAACGTTACTAATACCTAATTTAACTGCAGTAAGTTAAAGGCTGTATGTAAACAATAAAGCTAACAAACAGAATGGTGGCGCCCTCTGTTGTAAAAAATTGTTGATTACTTTATGCATTTGATAATATGTACTAATAAATTATTTTAATTTATTTATTCATCGTGCACCTAGGTATAGAATGCCGTAGCATTCTCTACCAGTTAACCTTTGGATGATGCAGAGAAAATAGGAAGTAGGTGCATTTAGGTTGTTTGTAATATATCAAATACGCATACATGTGTAAAATTATCATACACTAAAACTTGAAGACATAATACATACGTACATACACATACTTAAATATGTATAAATACCTACATACATAAATAAATACCAAAACTAGTCTGACATGATATTTATGTATTGGATGATTCTGACAGCTGTTTTAATAAATACTGCTTTACTTTTGTCTTGAATGAAAAAAAACTTTGGTGGCTATCCTAACCTCGAGCAGAATTCTAAAGAAGAACGGACTGCACAAAATAGGATGAACCGGCGAACTCAGACGTATGGGAGGGGCAAAGAAGAAGATGGTTATTAGAGGATCGAAGGTTTCTGTCGTGATTGCTACGTAAGAGTTGGAAGAAGGAGTTTATATATTGACGAAGATGGGTTATTAAGGATAGAGATAAGAACTTTTAGATCTCAAAACGAGCGCTAGCAAATTGCGCGTTTCAAAGCGCCCAATGTGTACTCGCTCTGAGCACAGTGAGTAGACTTTATCGAGAATATGAGATGCATTAAGGTCGTAACAGCACACATTACCATTTCTTGCAGTTTATTGATTATTCGAGACGTCGTCAAATTTGTGGTAGATTTTTTGCTTAGGAATTTACTTAGCGACAAATGTGCTTAAGCTATTATTATAGATAGAGTGGAGAAGACATACGGCTGTACTCTGTAAGCGGAAACGTCCAACGAGAGAGAGAAGATCGCGGTACCCCATCTGTCTTTTTCTAATGACGCATGCGCAGTAAAGTATTAATAATGGTAATCCAATCACAACGTATGGCCTTAACCCTCTCCTGAGAGGAGACCTGAGCCCAGCAGTGGGACATTATGGGTTGTTGATGTATCACGACATTTAACCGTCGAATCGTTCTGCTATGCTGCTTTTCCGCACTAACTACGCATGCTTCAGTAGAGATAAACAGATAGGTCGATCATCGTTCTCTTTCTAGCAGAGGTACCACCAGAGGCCAGGCTCCCCTGCTCTATCTATAATAACTCCATGCAAATATGGTCACTCACAGACGTCATCCAGTCATAAGAACCTAACTTAGAATTTTCTTGCTAGTGCCGTAGTATATTTCAAGAACGGGGTCTCTAAAACATTTATTTTTTATGTTTGGCCTGCCAAAATGACTCTACTTTGCCTGATGAAAAGAATAAGCAGAATCCAAGAGTGTTGGTCACCACACTGCGAATTTTAATTAATAACAGTATTATTGAAACTTGAATGTTGTATTTCATTTGCATAAAGCAAAATTAAAATTGAATCCTTTACACAGAATAACATAATCCTTTACTTTTATTGGTGATATTATATGAGTGTGACTGTGCGGCGCCGGGCGGCGACAAGTCTGCTCCACTTCCAAAACAAATAATTAAATTACTCCGCGAACAATCTCGCACATTGGCACCAATTACGTGGATTTGTGCGCGCTCTAACAATGGACGCAAATTGTTGGCGGAACGACCTGTATACACAACCATATAACTGTGTTGGATGTGAGATTTTTACAACCTAATAGGAAATTTGAATTACACGAGCCTACCAAAGTTGTGGAATATAAAAATGATACAAGACATCTTAAGTAACTGATTAAAATATTTGCGTAAAATATCGTTGTATACAAAGATGGAGAAAACTAAAAATACTAATTTATAATTTTCATCAAACAATATTGGTTGTATTCTGGTTAGGGTATCCCAATTTCCCGACTTGTCTTGTGTCAGAAAACCATATGGTTTTAGTTGGCTTGATTGTCGTGAAATGATTATCTATAGAGGTTTCCACACGACAAAAAAACTCGTCTGTGTTGGTGATCAATTGATGCTTCACTCGTCCATGTAACGCGTGCCTAAGGTTCTACATCAATTAATATTCAATTCTGATGATTGCACGGTTGGCGTAGTGGTTAAACCGGTTTCCACGCCGCTTTCTACTGCGCCAAATGTTGTGGGTTCAAATCCTATATGCAACAAGACTTCGTGAGATTCACAAATTGTTGTTATGAGTCTGGGTGTTCTTTGTGTATGTTTCATGTATGTTTGTAAAGTCCCCGCGGCACAGGATGTATATTTCTAGTGCGGGAATTGTCTTTTTAGACTTTTAATCATTCTTAAAATTTTGTTGTCATCAAAACACAGGAAAGCTTATAATTATAAACGGTATGTTCAGTCTAATAAGTAAAGACACAAGAAAACAATATAATTTTTTTCAGTAACTTTTGTGTAAGCCCAATCAAGAAAAGTAAAGACAGATTTTTCCCTGTAAACCCACTTTACAGTATTAGGGCTATTTGACTTTCACCAATCGACAGCGGAGAGAGCGCGTGACATCGCAAATGATGACTGATTGTCCCTCGTCAGCTCGTGACCTTCGTCAAGGTCTATTTCGGCTTTCGTGGCCATTCCGTTTTATTGATGGCCGCTTTGCAATGGAATGAAGAGTAATTGATGTTTGTTATTAAACTATTAATATTGTTTAAACTTATTCTGCGAATTTACGAATTGAGTTCCTCCATATTTATGAAAGATAAATCAAGAATGATTCAGTTTTATCTTGATTAGTTTCAAAATTCTGTAATAACAATAAATGTGCTAAAATATTTCTGTTTCATGATGTGCATGTGCAAAAATGTGGCAGTGTGTTAAACCAAATTTAAAATTTATCCATTCGGGGACAATTGCTTTTGTTGGTATGACTTACGTAGTAACTATTTATTCATCTATGGTATGACGTACTTTTAAATTGCCTGACGTATCGACCATATTGCACTAGCTGCACTGCGAATAATAATAATGAAGTCATTGTAGTTCCGTAATTTTGTTTTGCCACAGGGGCAGACGTATCTCCTGATGGTAAGCGATTACCGCCGCACATGGACACACGCAACACCAGAGACATAACGAGTGCGTTGCCGACCCATTCATGCCAAAACGTGGCTCTCCTACGGTAGATTGTAATGTAATAATTCTTTGATTAAATTAATTTTAAACGGCATGTTAGAAAGAAAAACTACTCGATTAGTAACCGAAACGATATTTTATTTAAATAACGCTTAACTTCTTTACTTTCTAAAGTAACGCTAACGGATTTAGCTGATATAACGGTCACGAAAAATTATTCAACTAAATCTAAGTTGAAAAAAGTCACATTTTAAAATGTCGCCGGATACTCGTCATGTGTGTGGACGATCCATCTAGCCCTCTCATGAAATATAGCCGTCATTGCGACAGGCGAGCGAGGAGGTGAGGCAGTGTTGAGCAGGGAGGGCGGGCAGGACGAGGTCCCGTAGCCGCAGGGCTCGCGGGACCTACGAAGAGTGTGGATATGACGATGAAGTAGGTGTTAAGAAGCTATTTACTTTAGTTACATTGTTGTTACTTCATACGTATTTCATACTTTGTAACATACAGAAACATGCAAATAACCAATAAAATATACGAAAATGAATGATTATGGAAACTCTATACTTCCATTGTTCCTACTATACTTCATCAAGAATCTAGGGTCTCTTAGAATAGTCTAATAATACTCCAATGCTACACGTTGCTTGAAGCCTCGATTGTGCTTAAACATAATATAATTGATTATATCTGAGGTACACAACGTCTATACTGTAATCAATTTGAATTGAATAAGTATAGTAAAAAGACTGAAGTCTATTTTTATCGTGACCTCAAGTCAAGAAATTTTACCACAACATGTTTTATTTGTGGTCGTAGTAAGCGGTGTGTTCATTCATAAATAGGTCACTTTATCTGCTCACTGACCCCACATCGTCCTTTTGTTGCCAGCACCATGTAACAGAGTGTTCTATTCTTAGCCGTGCCTTAATGTCAGAGGTTCCGTAATAAAACATGTATAGTATGAAATTACGAGTTCCTTTTTGCTCAACTTTTACGCCGTTCCATAACTTGTAGGAGACTCCTAAAGTTTGGAGGAGAGCTGGGCTCGGTCCGATTTGTTCAGGGTAAAGTATTAAGTTTTTGATGGGATCGAAGTTCATATTTAAAAAGAGCTAGAAGTAACTAAGCTAAATGGAAGGGATAGTGCTTAAGAAGAACTTTTTCAAGTAATCTCTATAATCTATAAAAATAAATGAAATTGGAGTGTCTGTTTGTAATATTGAAATAACGGTTTTTTACTAAATGGATATATCAAAATATTTTTTTTACAATTTTTGTTTGTCTGTCTGTCTGTCAGTTTGTTCCGGCTAATCTCTGGAATGGATGTATTGACTTCGACGGGAATTGCACTGATAGGTAGCTGATGATATAAGGAGTAACTTAGGCTACTTTTTTTAGACTAGGTTCGCCCCGCAGCGCTACCCACGGTACGGCATTCACCGCGGGGTTCAGCTAGTTTAAAATTAAAAAATATCGGTGATGTATTGACAAACCAACTAATAGTTCTATTGGTCTAGCGATTAGAAAAGTTTGAGAAGACTGAGAAGTGATTAGGTTCCGACTGCCAGGCAAGAGATCGTAGACATACGATATCATAACATTCACTCTCATTTCATACTACCGCATGACAGAACCATGATTTTGAAGTATCGATGCCCTCGCATGTACTCACTGCTGATAATAGTTTCCCATGAGTTTCTTCATGGTCATCGTAAATGCGGTTTCAGGAAAAACTTTACTTTCCAGTCGGGCATGTAAAATCAATCATGATTATAGGTATATCGAGCCAATTTTCAAAGTTGGTTATGTGCTATATTTGGAAGAATACATTATTGTAAAAAGTTATTATCATATCAATACTGGTTCTTCAATGTTTGTTATTATTAAGACAATCGTGTCCATCGCGACGTGGGTCGGTGTCGCCGCTATCAGTGTTGGGACCAAGGAAACGATCCAATCAATCAGTTTGACGGCCTGATACTAACGTTTCTTTCCGTTATCATCGCCAATATGTCCCCTATAAATTATTATGACTGCTTAAACGAGGCCTCCCTACGCCGTAGGCGCGCGTAGCGCTACGATATACTTTTATGTCGATCTACAAACAATATTGTTTAGGGTTTTGTCCCAAATCCTAGTAATACATATCAGTCGGTATCATCAGAGACATCTGAAAACAGACGAATCGATTACTGCTGTTCACTTTACGAGCAAAAAGCGAGCGCTGATGTACAAAGTTTTCTTTAGAATGCGCTCGCTTCCAAGTTCCAATGAAGTATAGAAATTCTAAAACATCAGTTCTCAATATATTTATTGGAAAATAATTATTGTTCAAGCCCTATTTCATCGGTTATAGATAAGTTTCAGATAGCTTATATGACAGATAATGTTATGTACCCTCCATATAAATTGTGTCAGACAATATGTCAGATATGCAATCCAGAATTCATCCGTAACCGGTGAAACAGAGCCTGAAGCAGTCAAATTTAGATTTCATTATAAATACAGTTTAAAACTGAAAAACACACTTACAAAACTCAGTGATAAGCAAAAAAAGAAATATACAGATAAAGCTAATAAAAGCGTGTTATAAAGATAACATTTCTGGAGATTTACTTCACTATAAAACTGTATTTTAAATAGATAAATTTCTAAATCTCTATTCTGAGCGGAGGACCACACGACTTTACGCGAACTAAATATCACCCGGTAGAGCAGTTAAGCTACACTTGTATATGAGCACCAGTAAGTTCTGCAAGCACTAAAGTTACATACGTAGAGGGCCAAGTTATTTCCAGACACCGAGAGCAATAAACTTAATTACAGCGGTTAAAAGAAAACCTAATTATGTACAGCGTACCGTGGGCCCTTATTAAAATAAATTAGAGAAAAAATCTTATAATCTCAACTGCCCTGCAACTTGTAATTACAAAAAACAAAGAATGAAAGTAATAAACTTATGACTGAATTCCCTTTTATATCAGATGATCTACATATCCTTTCTTTGTGTTGCTTGTAAAAGAACGAAGAATTTTTACTGACGTTTTATTAGTTTTTTATTTCTCCCATTTCGTTCGCAAGGGTGATAATCGTAATCCCTATTGATTCTTATCATAAACCTCGTATAAGAGGCAATCAACGACCCCATCAACCGTTCACAAACACATACATGTAACTCTCACTATGACTGTGATATTTTACAATGAGTCGTAAACTAGAAGGCCCTACTCGTCTATATATAGTTGATAGTGATTCGAGCAATAAAAACAGTTTCTCTTAACAAAATCGGTGCGCGTACAGAGCGACTCGGGCCAAATGAGATTAGCCTGCGAGTGCCCATGTACTCCCCGCCTCACACCGCACACCCACCACCTCACCCCCTCCGAGACCCGACGTTTTATTGGACATGAAATTAAATCAAGCGCCGGTGTGAGCTGCGGAATATTCTTTCGCTAACGAAGCGTTTAATGTGCAGTCTTGCAACAACACGTATTCTAATAAATATGCCCTCGGATCAGTTCGTGCCGTCACTTCGTTACATCTTCACTGTTATATTTCGTAGTTTGTTTTCACAAAGCTTTGTGACAACAATACTTGGAACTAGCAATTTCTTTCTTAATGCGCATACTCCGTTTAGATTTTTTGAATATATTATTGAATAGGTTTTGTGAAATTACATCTTATTTATTGTTATATTCTGAGACAAAACATACTGTGTATGCAATTAGAGATGTTTACACTTTAAACTTCTTCATGAGTGTTATCATCAACATAGTACATTGTATGTAAGATTGTGTAGTAAAAGTTTTGAGTAATACGCAGCATAGGACTGCCATTAAAAAGTGGATAGCTGATATTATTATAAATCGAAAAGTCAGTCTTCTTGGAAGATTTTCTATGGCTGCAATCACCAAACATATTACAATTATTTGATCATCTTCAGAACAGACTGTGCTAGCACTAGTATATGACAAGTCGCCTTTATAATCAAACTATTAACACAATGAACAACGCAAACGCAGTGTAGTTACGTGGCCTCTTAGAGCCAGTGAAGTGTCGCTCGTCCACAGCAGGGGTGAGGAGATGGGGGAGGGTTGAAAAGTGCAAGAGTTTAATTAAGATGAACGAGATGCGAATAAATTAATGTTCGTACTTAATAACCGCGGGCCGCCAAGAGATGTCACTATTTGCATTCGCCGGTCACCATTACATTTTTGAAATGACTTAATCCCACTTTACGGTATCTTGCGGCTTTATTGCGGCCTTTGCTCTGGAGCCTGCTTTATTCACGAGTATGATAAGTCGGTGTCGTCCGCGCTCGAGATTTCTTGCCTAATTAACGTTTTTTTGGCATAAGAGGTTTTTGTAAGAAATTAGAATTTAGAACCTACTTTAAGTTGAGAAGTTAATAGGTTTTTACTAACCTATTAGGTTTAAGCAGAGTTTCCAGCTACAATGAGCACATTGTATGTTTTAGAAATTAATGTGATGGTAAATATTCACAAAGAAATTTCAGTTTGGCTAGAAAGTTGTTTGTCTTCACATCAACAACTTTAAATAGTCCACTGCTGGCCATAAGCCTCTCCTTTAAAAACGAAAAGTTGAATACTTTCTATAAATTGTTGTTATTTGTTGAGTGCTTATATACAGTAATTAAGTACACGAGGCTAATCTAATTGGGAATTTCTTATAGAGCTTGTGAACAGTAGCTAAATTAAAGGAATTAGTTGTTTATTGTTAATCATTTTCCTTAAGAATTAATCCTTTCATTTCTACTTCTGTTTACAAAAATACTCTAGCGCACGTGTAGAGCTGTTTCCTGTGTCCTCGACCTTTGACTTCTGTAGTCTCTTTATAAGAATATGTATCTTAATGGATGGCTTTGTTCGCCGACATATCTCATCGCCACTTTAAATATTTTTGTATCAGTTTTCACGTCTAAATCTATTTTTAAAAACACCCTTCCATATCAAAGTCAGAAATCTATTATCAACTTCGCAGGTTAAATATGTACGTCTCGCCAAAACATATGATTCCAACTTTTTTTTTATACATTTTACGCTGATCTTCTGTGCGAGGGTAGTACCACCCCGGTCGAGCCGGCCCAACCGTGCTGTCTCATCAACGTGGCTCTACTACCTTGAAAATTACCTGACAACACTCCACTTAATCCACCATAGCCTGTCATAAGATTATCTCAATTATACTCGTAGCATTGTCAATACAATAAGGCTAATAAAAGTACTACTTGATTTAATATCACAAAATAATTTTGTCGAAATATTACTGGTCCTTTAGATCAATACGGAAAGTTTTATTATTGTGTTAGTCTTACTTTTACTTTGATGGCGATTCTTAGAAACTACAACGTCCTTATTATACAAGTTCACTATTATATTTAACCGTATTCCAAGTAGTTTACTCTGATCAAAGACTGTTAATAATTTAATTGGTAAATCAATGTCCTATCTCGATTTAATAACGTGTTTGAAACAATGAAGTGGTCGGAATTAATCTTTGACTACGTTTGATTCGCACACAAACAATATAAACAATTTATACACTACATAAACTGTTTTACCCACTCAACCACTCTTGTTTTGCATAATGATATTACATACAAAGCTTTTAATATTAAAAATAAGTTAAAAAAAACACGCTATGAGTCTAAGTTTGCCAACATCATTATTAGGATGATGTAGCGTAGTAATACTACCAGCACATAGCTGGTACCGCTGTAAGTTATGCAACAATCAAGTAAATTGTTTGTACTTAAACATAATTACAGAAAAGTACACACATGCACAAATGGATAGAACTGTTATCTGTCTTTGATATCACATTAGTCAAGTGTTTCAGTCAGTTCATCGTTTCGTTAGAAGTGGTCAACGAAACGACATCGTTTTTTCAACTCCACAAATGAAATTGAATGTAAATAGAACAATTTATGTGCTAAGCTGATTCTAGAACATATCTCAGATAAACTCGAGCATTTTATGGTCTTTAAATAGAACGATGAGTTTCACACATAGTTTTCATTCAACGCAACGTTTTTAATTTACTTTTATCTAACATGGATAAAAAGCAAAAGAAAATGGTCAAAATGTTAAGTAATTTAATGTAGCTAGGCAACTGACGCTGTGAGCTCTTTTTTTAAGACTTCTCCCGCATTAGGCCGGTGCCTACACTGTGTCGCGGGGAACTTTACAACTTTGGAGCATTTTATATGGACTTTGTTACAACGAGTTTTTAACACATGTTTGTTAACAGAAAACTAAACCAATAAAACCAACTTTAAACGCTAAGAAATTTTGTGAAATTTATTTCAAGAGAATTCGCTAAACTAGCAAACACAGAAGACATGTTAAAATACCTTTCCTGGCGGATTCTTCAATAATTTATTTACATATATAAATAGCTATAGACATAATACATATAACAACACACGTCGTATGACAGAAACAGAAGTTCTCGACTCTGGTCTCTTCGAGTAAAGTAACAGCAGCCTCAGTTCCAGTTTTAACTAACTTTAACGAACTATAACACTTGGGTTCTCCCCTGCCCTATATGCCTCGTTCTGTTTACTTTACACCAATTTATTTTCTTCTAAATGAAAATGAAAATGAAAACGATTACTTTCAATAAAAGAAAAGGTCAACATTCTGAAAAGGAAGAGCGGCAAATCGATAATGATGAAAAGAGACTTATCAAAACAAAAGAATACGATATATGCAACATTTGCAAAGTCCTTGATCGCTTCTCAATGGCAAATAAAAACAGCTAGTGTTCTCAAACTCAAACTCTACCTGATCAAAACTGTGAGCGTAAGTAACAACCCTAACTTTCATATTTCCTGTAATTATCTCTCCTAAATTATAACAGTACCTACCATTAGCAATGAGCTCGTAATTAAGGTACGTATGTACTAATTAATTATAAATTCAATGGACGTCAAGCTCATTGTGTTTTGTACTCCATTATTCTAATACCTTTATCAACGGCCTTCACAACTGCCAAATAGAATATTGACACACTTTAAGTATCTATTTTGTTATATCAATAACGTAATTTGATTTTAAGAATGATAGTTCATTAATATATAATAATGACTTTGATTTTGGTATTCTGTTACTTTTTGCTGAACTATTGGTTTAGTCGTTAGGTCTGCGGTAAGTGATCCTGACTGCAAAGGGAGAGGTTCGACCCCACTCCGGACTTTAGACTAATTTAAGATCAGACGGCCGTCTACTGCTGGACATATAAGTACCTCCTACAAGGGTATCAACAACAACCAGTCCTGTACAGTCTTCATCCTTTAAGCGGGGCGTAAAAAGCATCTCACTAAACCGCTATAGGCAGGATGTTAAATTTAAAAAATGTATCTCTCATCCGACCATCTCGGAAATAATATTTTTACCCTTCGATATCTGAGTGCACAGGCCGTTTTTATTCACTAGAAGATAAAGTGAATTCAATCCCATCAAAAAATAAATGTGAAATGAGAGCCAAGTTCAATAGTATGATGTAATTGTGCCTTGATTGTTTACTATAGTGACAAAAAAACGAGATCTAAATGGGTTATAAGTACTTAAACTGATAAATTAAGGGTGGGATTCCACAAGTTATATATTTACGTAAAGACCTTATGATGCACATAATATATAGACAGGCTGTAATCAATTTTGATTGATGATTCTTACAGCACAGGCACTATAAGTAAGTGTTCCTGAATAAAATAATCAATAAATAGAAAACATTCAATGAAGTTTTAAAAATTACTTTTTTCTGATTTATTCTTAAATATTGCTGATTCTTATGCTACGACCGTTAAGAGTATTCCTAAAAGAATCAATTAATTGGAAAATTATAATAAAATGATAAAAACTAACTAGTTTCTGATTTACTTCTGTGTATTCTCCCAACAACCTATCTGGTTGGCAAATTTAGACTTTTTAGATCATCTGGAACTGGGTTAGAGTTTCGATCTATACGTGAGTCATTAATAAAAATGGTGATTTTTGGACGTTAATATCGTAATAGCCGTTTAAGGTTTATTTATGAAATTTTGAGGACATGTGTAGCTTGCAAGTGTTAATATATGAGCCAAATTTGACATGTCTATTTGAAATAATTTTTGGGTTATGAGGGTGTCAAAAGTAGCTCTGAATGGTTCGTGTAATATTACACACGGTACTGCTCGTCAGTTCTGTTAGTTTGATCTTGGCATGGCACGCTACCGCGTGTCTAGATTTAGAACATCGTGTGCATTAAGTTTGTGAATTCAAAACATCATTAAACCTATTAACTTCGACCTCCATGGTGACGAATTTATCATACAACCTTTTTAATAACTTTTTGTTAAAAACTCAGACTCGGACCCTTTTTGGTGTACTTTTTTTTTAATTTGCTTTACCCGCGCAATTTTCTTTTCACATCATTTAGTAACTTCCTCGCCGAGGTGGGATGAAAAATTACATGTTGCACTCGATTGCAAAGATTCTTCACCTCGTGCTCTTTACGTTTCCTCGCTGACACTCAGAATATAGGATTCTACGCTTGCTGGGTCATCAAAATTGAGCACGCGTTTATAAAATAACTTTGCACTCTTGTATGACAAATAATTATTTAAAATTACATTTTAAAATGAATTCGAAAACGTGTGCATGTCCTTAAAAAAAAACAATTGGTGACAGACAATAAAATGAAGCGATAGACGTGGAGGAAATTGAATTGTAATGTATTGAGTGAACGTAAGCGTCACGTCATATTGCGATATCTAATATCCACTCGCGTATGAAGATACTGAAAAAGGCACGCGACAAAAATAATTCAGTTGGAATAATTATATACATTAGATATATACTTATTATTAAATGTAGATATGTTAGGAATACATGTTAACGTTTGTATTGAATACATAGTTACATTCAGAGAGAAAATAAGCATAGTTTTTTTTTTATAAGACTCAATGGTGACTAGTCACAAATGAAATAATTTGAATCTACCGAATGTACACGTTAAGTAGATTTATTAGTAATTTTAAGTTAGTTAAATATTATCCTACTGAAATACATTCGTGTGTTAATTTAACATTAGCAAGATTCGCCCCAGTTTCATACTACACCGATATATAACTTACTAGTTATATCAATTTGCATATATTACTTAAAGTTAGGTTAGTGCTTAAATGATATACTCTACACTGAAATTTATGTCTGTGCCAAACAATTTCCTTGCATACCATTTTAAAGTATTTATTATAATGATTATTAGGTTTCAACTTTTTCGTCCGTATGTCTCGAATAAATAAAATTATGGAGTGCCATCACAACTATTCATTCCGTAGGAGAGTCGCATGTAAATCGCAATTCGAGTAAGCGAGCAAACTACTTTACTATATAATTACGATAGTTCGACAAAAGATCCTCTCTAAGATGAGACTTCATCTCAAGGTAGTAGAGCCACGCTTGTTTCAGCACGATCGGGCCGGCTCGACCGGGGCGGTATTATCCTCGCACAGAAAATCCACGTAAAATGACAGCGTTCGTGCTGTCGTGTTTCGTTGGTAAGTGCGAGACCGGAGGCCCAAGTATGCAGAATCATCACTAGCCCGACATGGTGTGGGACATCATGCTGCATTGTTGCATTGTCTGCATTCGCTGTATGGTAACCACCACTCTTAGATTCTGCTTATGCTTTCCATCAGGCAGAGTAGAGTCACTATGGCAGGTCCAAACATAAAAAAAGACTTATGTCGAACAGCAGACTATTAAAGGTTGTTGATCACAAAATTTTATGTTCTTTTTAAAGAAAAAACTTTTTCTTCATATTTTTGATAAGAATGCTGAAGAATATTTTCATAGTTTGGATATTATTTCCAACAGTATATGTGTTTGCCCTGCGGCATTCGTCTCGGCGACACCTCAAACTTCAACTTTCAAAGTTCCCACTAATACTATCCTTCCGGGTAACTTGCTCCATTACTTCACATCGTGGTTGCTTTGTGATAAATAGTTTGGTACTATGTGATTGTACAACTGACTGTGTCTGCGGAATATAAAATGTTTGTGTGGATTTTGTGATAGTCAATATGGATATATCGTAGTTTTACAGTTTTTGAGATGAACTATCAATGACTAATGTTCTTCTCATTTCATTTTAGGTATATTGTTAGGATTAAAAATAGAAAAATCAATCTATTACTTACAATCATCAATATTAGTAACCGGTCTATCAAGTACTTTGAGGAAATACCTCGTATATAATCTCTTAATAATTGTAGTTTGTTCAATGTGTTTTGCAATTAAAAACTGTGCTTCACTTCTGTTTATCAATGGATTTGCAATGTCTCACTAATCTCGGTTTCCGCGATACGGAATCACCACGTAGTGTCACGCTTTGAGTTTACTGTAGCAGCTTCAGTAGAAATAGAATCTATGGCGTCACGATCCATTAGTATTAACTAGAGTACTTTATTGTGCTCAGTAAGCATACTCTCTTCTCTGTTGAAGATTTTATTGCTTAAATGTTCAACCAGGAATCAATTCAAAAACGTTATAAAATGTATAAAATAAACAAAAAAATTCCATCGTAGGAATTACTATATAAAACACTTTAAATAAAAAACCGACTTCCAAAAACATCCAAAGAAAACTCCCTGCCAAAAACACAAAAAGTGTAAAATAAACTGGCTCTTCATAAATTGCTATGTGCCAGTTCTTGTCTATACCTAATGCTTTATTCATTTAAATAGTAGTATTACAAAGTGTGATAGGCACCTAAAATATATTTGAAGTCGGTGCCAAGCCAAAAAGAATACGAACTAACAATTAACAAAATCTAAGCTAATCTAAGGTCTATACTCAGACACCTGTCATTTTATCTATACAAATAAATAAAATTGGAGTGTTGTTTGTAATATTAAAATAACCGCTTTTTACTAAATGCGTATGTATGTATACACGATACATATACCAAAAATGTAGGTAAAAAATTTTTTGTCTGTCTGTCTGTCTGTCTGTCTGTCTGTTTGTTCCGGGTAATCTCTGGAACGGCTGGACGGATTTTGACGGGACTTTCACTGGAAGTTAGCTGAAGATCCAGGGAGTAACTTAGGCTACTTTTTTTTAGACTAACTGTGTCCCGCGGCGTTACTCGCGGTACAACAATAACCGCGGGTAACACCGCGGGGTTCAGCTAGTTTAGAATATAATCTTAATACAAGAACGAAATTTCATTTTAACTGTAATTCTGTATGCTTCAAGGTAAATTAGATACAAATTTAGGTACTATAATTCAAGGAGAGAGAGAGCCTATCTATTGTCTTTGTTTGGCAGTATGTCTTGTTTTATAAAAGCCATCTTATTTCATTAGCTGAATTAGTGTTTATCACGGTGACTGACTTCGGTTTTCGATCGACTCATACTGAAATCTTCACCAACCGCAACGCTAAACGAGCTCACCATGGTGACAATGGAGTCAATGTGAAACAAACTCACACCGGGCCGCCCTTTGTACATTATATATTTATAATTTTCTGTACTCTTTCAAATCTGTAATACGATGTATAAATAAAGAGTTTTTTATCCATTCGTCTATAATTCAACTAGCTGTTGCCCGCGACTTTGCTCGCGTGGAAGTTGATTACATGTATTTAACTAAAAACTGTGTAAGTATCTACTCATTTTTAATCAGTCTCCCAAAGATAAAGTTTCATTTTTCTAACCTAAAAAATGATGAACTTTCGTACAAACTTTTAACTCCTATTGGAAATGGTGGTAATGGGACCACTTCGGGAGTATACCCTTTCGAATACAAGAATAATCGGTGAACATACATTTAAAAAGAACATATACAGTGGAACATAGAATCTCCTGCTTTTTGGAAGTCGGTTAAAAAACGGAACTAATTTGTTTCATTTGCACTAAGTACACAACAAACGATTTGGAAAAGTGATTTGGAGATATCGGATTGGGAAACTATTACTGGCGCCGCAGTAACATATCCTATGGAACATCTGTTGTGGTACTAGTGTAAAGATTTTAAAGCTAAACCTGTATTTATCAATTGCATTTTAAACGAAATCCCTTTTAATCTATAAACTTTCCGACTATAAACGACTTAAATAAAA
This sequence comes from Spilosoma lubricipeda, assembly GCA_905220595.1. NCBI lineage: Eukaryota > Metazoa > Arthropoda > Insecta > Lepidoptera > Erebidae > Spilosoma > Spilosoma lubricipeda. Next base: position 268,664 of record HG992291.1, read on the forward strand.
TAAATAGAGCAGTATCACTAATAAGATTTCGTCAACTATATCCTCCATCCTATATCCATCACGTTTCAAAACTGGCCAACTAATCAAATCCTAGCAATACAATACTATAATCACGGAAATAGTCGTTAGGTTTCATTATCCACATATGTACATTTGTAACAGATACAAATCAAATTATCCAATTCTAAATCCATTTCTCATTCCTTATTTCACCCTTGGTGTGAAAGAGACAGAGAAAGCCATTTTATAGGAAAGAGAGAGTGTTCAGCGAACATGGAAGTCGTAGGAATGTGATAATAGTGATCCCAAACGTGAAGCCAAAGCAATCGTAATTCAATCCAATCACAGACTGTACTGATTTACCAATGACATTATTCTACATAGATTAAGAACAATTAAGTGCATGTCTTAACTTACATTAAAAAAAGGTAAGAGTGAGGCAGGTTAGACTTAAACAGAGTAAATTTGGTCAGAAATAGTTAGCACCCCTTCTAAACCCAACCGAGCCGTTTGGGAATTGAAGAGGACAACATTGAGAACAACAGTATTATTTCCTTTTGTTTTCGCTATCATTGCTTTTGCCTCTGTTTGACAAGGAAATGTTGCATATTGACAGTTCTTTATCCCCTTGTAAGAGAAGCAATGGCAGAATCAAAATAAGTCGTGTCCTAGAAAAAGGACTCTATGGGAGGGTACGCACAGGTTTACGCCTATCACATATCTATAATAATCTAATGAATATATCTATGTAAATACCCAAATACAAACCTATTAATAACAAGAAATGTTTCGAAATATTGTGACAAAGTAATAAAATCATATAAACAACGTGTTATATCAGAGACGTAACTAATCAGAACAAAAGAAAATATCAAAACAATACGGCACACTATTATCAACAAATAAACAAATGTGAGTAGTAGAAACAAAGGCACTGCACAGAGTACAATTAGAGGCGCTTGGGCGTGGACTTTCGTTCATTAGTGGGCTTTGTGGGCAACAGTGTCAACTTACACCCTTGTTAGCGTCCGATACGAAGAGTATATAGTTGATGTGACATTCTGTAATTGTTTACAGTCGGATTTTGTTGGACGCTATTGGAAAATACGTAATTATTTGGTCATATTTCCTCTAATCTATGTAAATATATGTGTATGTGTCCGTGTGAAACTTAAAATTATCATCTTTTGAGTAAATTCTTGTTACTTTATACAGTACTAACATAAAAAAAATCGATGTTTAAACATTGAGGAATTATATTGAGAGGTCATCTCTACCAAAAACTGTAGTACAACTTCATAATGGAGGGGAATGCAAGGAGTGCGCGGGGCTTTCTTGTGGGCGGGGATAATAGATGCGACATTTTTATTATTCTGCCTACTGGATTAATATGTTAAATATCGAAAAATTAAGGCAATATTTTTTTTTTATTTAAAAAAAAACCCACAGGAATATGAAATTGTGTATCGTGGGAGACTTTACAAACATACATGAAACGCACACAATGAACACCCAGACTCAAACCAACAATTTGCAAAAAATACAAATTTTATTCTACGTGGGCTTTGAGCCACGACCCACGCAACCTCGTTTGCGTCTGCTATTGCCCGTAGCGTGATAATTTTCCCCCGTTTTTGTAACATTCTTCATTGTTGCTCCGCTCTTGTAGGTCTTAGCGTGATGATATACAGCCTATAGCCTTCCTCAATAAATGGGCTATCTAACATTGAAAGAATTTTTCAAATCGGACCAGCGGTTCCTGAGTTTAGCGTGTTCAAACAAACAAACAAACAAACTCTTTAGCTTTATATATTAGTATAGATAAAAAATATAATCACTATTAAAAATATAAAATAGGGATTGCTCGAAATAATAAAAAAATGAGAGGTGTCAAGGGACACCCGCATGGAACGATGTTCCATATATATATATGCACTCTGTTTGTCTATTCTTTCGTATACGTCATAGATGCGCGGGACTTTGTAAACACAACAGAGTGTTTTGTCTGTTTGCCTCTCTGTTTGAAGCAGCTGGACCGATTTTTACGTAAGATACAAGTAACTTAAGCTACTTCTTTAGACTGGTTTTACACCGCGGGTAACATCTACTGACTAGAACTTAGCTAGTTAAGTGTACTATCTTCGGCCAAAGTGGTATAGGAAACCAAAACCTTCTTTCTTAGGAGAGACCTATGTCCAGCAGTGGACTGGTAAAGAATGTTGACGATGATGATGAGGTATATATTTATCAATGAAACATTTGCTTTTAACATCATCATTTGCTAAATCAGATGACAGTTGTTACTTGTACTGTATTCAGGTTATTCTACAAGGTTTTCATTTCAAGCTACCTCCAACTGAAATATTCTCAAACAGCTCGTGTTTTATATCCGTCGCGTGTTTGCCAATATTATGTTTGTACACGCTGCCTATGTCACATGTCACGCAACATCTAGCGTTATCACTTATAAAGGTTGCCAAATTTTCGTATATTGTTAATGTTGTGTTAAACCACTTGATCGAAAAATTTATACAACATCTATACAAATAAAGAAAATTGCAGTGTCTGTTTGTAATATTAAAATAACCGCTTTTTACTAAATGCATAGATATTTTACCGTGGGAGAGCCACGCTTCGGCACAAATGGGCCGGCTCGACCGGAGTGATACCACGGCCTCACAGAGAACCGGTGTGAAATAGTGCTTGCGCTGTGTTTCACCGAGTTAGTGAGAATACCGGAGGCCCATAACCCAAACCCCCTCCCCCTATCTCCCATCCCCATCCCCCAAAGGCTGGCAACGCACTTGTGAGCCTCTGGTGTTTGCAGGTGTCCATGGGCGGCGGTAATCACTTACCATCAGGCAATACGTCTGCTCGTTTGCCCGCGTATAGTACACCATTAAAAAAGAAGGAAAAAAAAAGATATGTATCCACAGTACATATACCAAAAATGTAGTAATATTTTTTTTTTTTCGACTAACTTTGTCCCGTGGCGTTACTCGCGGTACAACTTTACAGTTAGTACTTTACATAGGGAATCAGTGGCGTATCGTCATGGTCTAATAGTAGCTTTTGAAGAAGCACACACTGTTTGATCAAGGAAAAAAAACCTCAACGTTTTCTTTTTATTAAAGAACCTACCAAAGTGACTTTCCTCTGCCTGGATGGAAAGCACGAGCAGAATCCAAGAGTGGTGGATTTCGAATCAGACAATGCAGCATGATAATCCCACACTATATACACTATGGTATCCTAGAGAGATGCTTCTGCATCATTGGGTCTCTGGTCTCGCACTCACCAACGAAACACGGTCTTCTTGTTAGAGGGTAGTACCACCCGGTCAAGCCTACTCGTTCCTGCTGAAATCAGCGTGGCTCTGTTACCTTTGCCTTAAACATACAGCAAAAGAAGATTTGGAAAAGTGATTTGAAGTTATTTCAACTTAAGTTTAAATGTAGAAAAATGCAGAAAGTTTTCTTTTCCGATCACAGTGCGTTCGTAAACTTTAATCATGTGCAAACTAATGCATTTAATAATTATACGCTAACTTATTTTGATACAGACATTCTAATTTATTGACAGTACAAGTTATAATGGTCAATAAACCACTTTCATTCAGTTGTATTTATAGACTCCTTTTTAAACGGATGATTACAGGCAGGGCGCGTTATTTATTCATAACGACATTCAATACATTAGTCGACTTTATTCACTAAAATATCTATACTTACAAATAAATAAAATTGGAGTGCCTGTTTCTAATATTGAAATAACCGCTTTTTAATAATTGCATATGCATGTATACACGGTACAGTACCAAAACAACATTATTTAAAAATTTTGACAGTCTGTTCCGACTAATCTCTGGAACGGCTGCACCGATTTTGACGGGTCTTTCACCGAGGTGGTCAATGATATAAGAAGTAACTTAGGCTACTTTTTTTAGACTAGCTTCGCTCCGCGGCGTCACCCGCGGTACGACTATAACCACGGGTAACACTGCGGGACTCAGCTAGTACTAAATATGAACAGACTGCTTCGGCGACCTACATTTTAAGCAGTATTATCGCTTTTATTAAAACTAGTTGCTTGTTGGAATAGATAACATGTCGGGTGTTTACTAAGTCGGTGATTTAAACCAGCCATCTATTGTTCAAAAGTTCGATAACGTTGAGGTATGTGGCGACTTCCACATACAGCGCAACGGCAATATACTACAGCGCCATCTACCGAAGTTACACTGAACTACGAAGTAACGTACAATACCAAGAAACTACCAATCCTGAATCGCGCAATAGAAGTTCTCGCGCCGGTTAACATATACGCAACATCCCAACATCAACCGTTGGGCAGTGGCCCGCCACGAGTGATCACCTCGCCTGGTCGGAGGATCCTCCCTTTATGTTGGTGGAACATGACACACCTGTCCCCTACAGGTATTTCAATATAAATCTATAGGTATAGCTTTGAATTACATGACGTTTAGAGCAGGTTGGTGATGATCACGGGTGACGTTGGTGGCGACGACATTTACTCATAGACTTCTACAACCCAACAGACAAATGAAACGAAACGTCCACATTTAATCTACTGTATATGAACATCACAAGGTTAGGCTATAAATCAGTAAGCTCTGGGACTCATGATCCAGACTCATTGTAGCAACAACTTCATCTAGACCAATATAAACATACGCCTGAAGCTTATATAAATATAGTCAGGCACAGTCCGAAACTTCATGCGGTGTTTATAAATTTAAGTACCTGAGCAGGATGAATATAAACAAGTACACAATCCTTGAAAGCCCCGGAACTAATGATAGAGCGAAATATTAAGGCGGATCATAGGCCACTGGGGTCAACGGGGTCATTGAGGTCAATGTGGATCACTTGTGCATTATTAGAATTTGATATTGTCAGATAGGTCGACGAAAGATCAAAGATTAGCATGGCATTAGGATATTTAGTATTTAGTTATTAATTTGAACTCTGTGCATAATTTGGTAGGGATTAGGTGTTTGTTGTTGCTGAAATATGATATGCATGTGATTATTGAACAGTGCCGTATTTATGAATTTGAATAATATATAATTGGTCTTTTCAAATAGAATTAGTCATTATTTAATGGAATATTGAAAATCAATATAATCATATAGTTACAAGATAACGCCTAACATACATACAGCCAATGTAATGAACGTTGATAAAACCTTAAAATAAATTTCAAAAATTTTCAACAAAAAAATTAGGTTATGAAAAATAAACATAAAACCGAATAGAAAAGTCAACTTAAAATATATATTAACAATTATTTTTACTTATTATTAGCCTTTTTTTTTTAACGTGTGAAAACCCCCTGGGGCCGTCACCCTGCCGGTGTTTGCGGCGGGGCGGTTTGTCGGAATCGAACCGACTAAAAGCACACGGTGTGCCACTCTGCGCCTGAGAAGGGAGAGATCCGGGAACTGCTGTTGTAAGACCTCCGGACCCACTCATTATTAGCCTTTTTTTTTTTTTTTTTTTTAACGTGTGGAAACCCCCTCGGGCCGTCACCCCGCCGGGGTTTGCGGCGGCGGGGCGGTGTGTCGGAATCGAACCGACTAAAACCACACGGTGTGCCAACTCTGCGCCTGAGAGAGGGAGAGATCCGGGAACTGCTGTGTTACGACCTCCGGACCACTCATTATTAGCCTGACTCAACCACGGCCAGTGCAACGTGGTCGAAACGTCAGGCAAATCAGAGGTATGTTATACCTTTTAATAAGTGATCGCGTTAATTCCCGTAAAACTAATTGTTAAAGATATTATTTAATACAATAATACAGAATAATTATATACCAACCTAGAATCAATGTTAAAACTTAAGATATGGTCATAGACGCCTAAAAGTTTCATTTTTATTTTTTTAATTACTATACTCTGCCTGATGGAAAGCATAAGCAGAATTTAAGATTAGTGGTCACCATACCCATTCCGAATGCAAACAATGCAACAATGCAGCATGGTGACCCACACTATGGTGGCCTAGTGATGCTTCTGCATCATTGGGTCTCCGGTCTTGCGCTCACCAACGAAACACGACAGCACAAACACTGTCATGCGTGCGAGCTTCGTACCACCCCGGTCGAGTCAGCCCGTGCGTGTTGAAATCAGCGTGGTTCTACTTTTAATTTGTGTTGTGTTTCTCATTCAACTTTGTGTCAGCTTTATGATGACAAATTTTGATAGTAGTCAAGTCTTGAAACTAAATTTTCACCGCTGACTTGAAATTATGAAATCAAGGCAAAAATACACCAAATGTGGTAAAGTAATTTCTTTTATTACATTATATATTTCGATTTCGCTTTTCGATTTCGATTTTCGCTGCATTTGACCAAACCCTCTGTCTACATCAAGATCACTGATATTGAAAATGCTATTTCTATGTCAATAGCTATTTTTAAACGTTGTTTCAATTCTGGCTTATTTTTTGGGAACTGAGGCGTTTGAACTTAGATTGAAATAAAGTTTGTAATCTAAATTGGATGGGCAAATGATATTACTATTTCACCAAGAGTTTTAAAAGTTGCATTGCAGAGAAAATTGCATTTTAAAAAAAGCAATAATTTCTTGTTTAGTAAAAATACTACCTAAAGTTTTTAAGCATTTCCTATATCTTGTCAAACTTAGACATATATCTTTATCAAATTTTTTTAGCAAGCATGCTATTTTGCCTACAAAGTCTTGCCAACAAATTGAACATTTTAAAAATGTTCATACAATGCTAGGCAGATTATAAAACCAATAATGAAAAAAACAATGTGGTCCCACTTAAGAACATCAGTTTATGTTTTCTACAGTTTCTACACCCTTGTCTATGTAAGCTACAGGTACACTAGCGTTATTTAAAGCTCAATTACTAAATATCCTTAGAGAGTTTATTTTGCTTTAGCTTTCAAATAATGTAGAAGGATTTTCAGCAAAAATGATAGCCTTTCGAATTCTCGCATGTTCCTTAAAGAATGTATGTTATAGTGTACATAATATATCCTTTTATGAAAAGTATTTTGCATGCTTAAATAATAAATAAATAATACATTTGACTTCTTGGTTAAATTTCCTGAGAAACCTATCATGACCAAGAGGGCTACAGTTTCTAAGAATACCCTATATTTGTGATACCACAACAACAGCATCACCTCATTCACTAAAACCAGCTAAAATCAGAATGATTCAATAAAGTTAAACACTGATTTCGTGTGAAGCTGAAATATCACTGCGGTCTACGTGCCGAAGCATATCAAAATATATTTGTTGAAGAGAACTTATTGAGAAAACATTAGTACCTGGATGACCGACCTATGCTCGGTATTTTTAGCTAGCTAGAAATACTCGATCTATCGCCTCCGAAACCCATTGCATACAAAATTTCATTAAAATCGTTAGAGCCGTTTCTGAGTTTCAGATTTTATACAAGAGTTGCTGGTTTATATGACTCATTTCAAACTCCTGATGGTAAACGAATTTTTTGCTAAGTATTAGTCATAGAGTATTCTAATCCGTTAATTTAAGTCCACTGGGTATTATAATTACTCGTATACCTTTCCATTGATTCTGTATATAACCATATATTGTTCTGTGTGTGATAGAATAAATGATTTTTCTTTCTTTATTTTATTACATCCCTAAAAAAAAAGTGTTCCAAAATGTTCTAAAATTTATATTTATAAAACCGTATCGTATTGCGCGAAGCACAGCTCGCGGTGTGTATATAGGTTAATTGCCTAAGCTACACTATGCTTACGTTCTCTGCTGCGGGCTTCTAACTAACTACATGATTTATATTAAATATCAAATTTATGATGTAGCTAACGAGGGAAATGAAAAACAAATTTCATTTAGATCACCAGTTTCTGATCACGTGTATTAAAATTTGTATTTATTTGTTTTTAGGGTTCTGTATTCATAGGGTGGAAACCTATTACTAAGACTCTGCTGTCTGTCTGTTTTTCACCAGGCTGTATCTCATGAACCGTAATAGTTAGACAGTGGAACTTTTCACAGATGATGTATTACTGTGGCCGCTGTAAGAACAAATACTAAAAACCAGAATAAAATAAATATTTAAGGGACTCCCATGCAACATACGTGATTTTTTTACCTATATTTTAGATAATGATACGGAACCCTTTATGGTGTTGCACTGAACAAATTGCCTTTAATAAGGTTTAAATTTTGTTATTTTTAATTCTTTTTTTTTACTATAAGCTACGGAAAATGTATAAAGGATCATTTTCAATGGGGAGTATAGTAGTAGAGCAATAGTTAGTACTTGTTATTACGTGAGAAATGCTGTGTTTAAATTACTAAATCTAATTATAAAACTAACATTATGTCTGTCATTTTGCAAAATCTCGTCAGCACAAAATTCTTATAAAAATTTTACTATTTCCTAATACGTGGTGTAATACTTTTAATTACTAATCTACTCGTATCTTGTAGTTAAAACCGCTAATGTGTTCTGCTAAGTCTGAGAATTGTCTGAAAACAATTTAATTCCATGTTCTTCGTTCGAAATGTGTATTTGGGTCACGAAGCTTGCTAATGTTGAATTAGTTTATAAGATTAAAACTATTTCAGTATTAGTGTCATGAATTTTTAACAATAAAAAATACGGTAACATTTTAGCACAGGAATATTAAATTAGGATGCACGATGAAGTAATATGTATATAGTAAAACAGGTAACTCAGTCATTAATGATTATGTATTGATTAATGATTTTGTTAAGGAATTATAATAGGCTCGTCTGTATTCCTATCACCAATAATTAAACAATAATTGAGACATACTTGAAATATTTTATTCAAGTATTTTTTGTCGTAACTTCATTCAGTCAAATAGCCAGGCGAAATGAGTGTTTAACTTTTATTCAACTTACGGTTACATTATTAATTATAAATATATTTTAAAACAAGTTATTAACTCTTTTAATTGTCTATTTAAAGTTTTTGGAGTTTACTCCTTAAGAATCGATTTTCATATATAAGGCGCCCGGTATGAGAAAAATATGAGAGGTAAAATCTACTGATGAATGACCTCGTTACTTTTTTGGTGCGCACGCACCAAGAGCACTAGCTCTTGGTGCGTGCGCACCAAAAAAGTGCACCCAATCATGTATGCACATTTTTGTCACGTAGTGGTTGTAGGAGCCATGAGGTGATGGTGGTTACTTCATAGTAGCTAACTATAGCTACTATGAAGTAAAATTTTAAAATTTACTTCATACTAGTGTAACATTCGTTTTTTAATATAATATTTAAATTGTCTTTTAAAATTTATAACAGCGACCTCCCTCTCGCTGAGGTGATAAATGTATCTAGGGCAACGCGCGGTCAAGTGGCTTGCTGTCTGTTTAACCATAAATGCGCCAGATGGCGTTAGTTTCATCGATACCTACCCTGTATGATTACACTAACAGACAAGTTGCATAGATCTGTGTACCAAAGTATACGAAATATATTACCTTTTTAATTTTGTAACATTATATAAATTCAGTTTGACATTGTAATGTCATTTTTCTCTCAGGTCGACATCAGGAGGGGATAACCTTCTAGATGTATCGACAACAAACTTATAAAAGAGGGTGTAACAACTGTGAAAAGGACTTTTTTCTTCTATCTGATCCTGAGTAAGGACTTATTTCATCTGTATTCTTCTGTGGACGCTTCGGCTGTAGTCCTCCAAACACGAGCTACCTTGAGCAGTGGGGAAAGACGGATCGCCTGTATCCGTGAGGCAGCGGCTCTAGGAGTGGTCACTCAGCCCTTCCTGTGGCTGTGAAGAAACCATGCAGAAGGAGGAAGGAGTCCTGCGTGACGAGGCTTAAGGCTGAAGGACCTGCGGATGAAAGCCAACTAGGGCCTGTGATGAGCGTATGCAGACCCTAAATATTCCAGTACTGCTTCCAGACTGGAGAAGTAATCAATCGAAGGAGGACAATAAACAGCCCCCAGAACCATTTTGGTTCCCCTCACAGAGACCTCAAGAAATAGAAATTCAGCGGTGGTGGAGCCGGGAGGGGAAGAAGCTAGAATTTTAAAGGGAAGGAAACAGTGTATGTATATAGCAACTCCGCCACCCCTCCTACCGACACGATCATTTCGTACAAGAATGTAGTCTGTGAGGGGGTAGTAGGTAGAAAGAAGATTTGGCTTGAGCCAACTCTCTCATATCAGGATGGCATGCATGTACGTTGGTGTCGTTGAAAGCCTCCGCCAAGTCTCCAAAGTGACTGGGCAGGCTCTGTGCATTAAGGTGACATACATTAAGCAGATGCTTCGATTGGTTGCTGAATTTACACCGTAGGCGTTCACCCAATGTCTCAGTTAAGGAAGCAAAACTGTCTTCGTCGGAAGATATAGCAGACTCATAAGCAGAATTATCAGAGTGATAATTAGGGGTAATCATCTTACTAGCGGTGAATGTAAAATATATACAATGGTATATGTAAAAAATATAAATATATAAACTAAATTAAAATTATCCTTTCATATGGTATTAATCTTACTTTCAGTTGGATAAACTCTTTTTGCGTTTGTTTAGACATTCGTACTTAAGAAGTAAACTCCAGTCGTGCGTCGGAGCTGACACACACAATTTTTTTTTTTTGTAAAGAAGTATTTTATAATTAGTGCAACATTTTTATTAATAATTAACATAGATAACTTGACCATGATAGTACTTCATCTTTTTTTCTTTTTTTTATGTATGGGCCTGCCAAAATGACTGTACTCCGCCTGATGGAAAGCATAAGCAGAATCCAAGATTTGTGGTCACCATACTCATTGCAGACAATGCAGCATGGTGACCAACACTATGGCGGCCTAGAGATGCTTCTGCATCGTTGGGCCTCCGGTCTCGCACTCTTCAATGAAACAGGACAGTACGAGCGCTGTCATTTTATGATGATATTCTGTGCGAGGGTAGTACCGTCGAGCTGCGTGCTGAAATCAGCGTGGCTCTACTACCTTAAAAAGTATGTTATCTTAAAACGATATAACTGTCGTATAAATTTATAATGGTTTTCATACTAACTGCATTGCCCGCATATTCTATTACATCTCTCAGACAGACAGAAGTACGTGCTAAAACTACAAGGGTTTAATAATGGTAACACGGAACCCCAAAGACAAGAGTAAATAAAGTAAGTTCCAGGATCTCTAAATAGTTGCACATACGCTGCATCGATACTCTCTGCACTCTGTAACCAGGACATTTTTATTCGTAAGCCGCGCCGCTCGCAAAACAAAAAGTTTCTACAACTGTATATTTAGGGCGGAACATTTTGATCCAGATAAACTTACCTTGGCGGTCGTAGTGGGCATAATTCGGCCGCAGAATTACCCGTCCGTCATGACAAAAACGTTCGGCCGAGGGCCGAAGGTTTCGCGCACGAGTAATGTGGCTTCAGGGGCCCGTAACCGGCAGGGCTGCTGCGCAATTCCGTACTGCTGTACTTAAAATATATATTTTGTTGTTTCGTTATTGCATATTGAAGCAGATTGAGTTTTGCGAGAACTTATATTCTTTTGTACACTGAATATTGGTTAATATCATCTAAACCAAGAGCTTACCATCAATTTAAGACCAATGTGACGTCTGAGGTTCGGATCATCTCCACAAGTAGAAATTTTAAACATTATGTTGGAAACTTTTGCTGCTCAAGCTACATTATAATATTGGTGTATCATAAAACACACTATTTTACAATTTCTGATTGTTAGAAGAAACATTTAAAACTCTAAGGCAAACGTTAGACAATTTTCCGAATTGAATGTAACATTTGAAGTCCCTACTCAGCATTATTTTCATTAATTATTTCGGTTTGAAGTAAAACGGTAATCGAAAACATTTATTTCTTTTAAAGAATAATTGTAATGTGGCATTAAGTCCGTCTCGAGTAATTTTAATGCATGAAGTATGAATAAATAAAATAACATTAAAAATAAACGCTTCGTATGAAGTTATTGAACAATTAATCATATGAAATGAATAATATGAAAAGGTTCCATAGAAATGTATATTTTATACCTGTTGTATACCTGTGTATGAAACAGTTCACTAGTAGGATATGTATATAATATTATATAGAGGGACCAACTATTTGATCTCTATTAATTGTTCCAATTAAGGACAACCTACTCGCAGACCATTTACTGTCAAAGTGGAGTATTTATCATAACAAAACTTTTATGAGTAGTATGTCTAAGTTGTTTTAAGCATATAAGGACTAAAGGCCGCTAGTGAAGCCGGCTAGTACGCTGCTTTCAGGCAAGACGCTGAAGTTGTTTTTAAACTTAAAAAACCTTGAAATTGCTTTGATTCTAACGTTGTATTATTAATTTCTTGGATTGAAGGGCTTGAGAACTCGCCCCCGCAGTCCCATGCGCTAAGATCTAGACACGCGGCAGCGTGTCAAGCCAAGTTCAAGCAAAGGAACTGGCTAGCCAGCGCCGAGTGTAATATTACACGAACCACTTGGTGCCACTTTTGACTCTTCTATAACTCAAAACCTCTTTATCGTAAACACACAAAACTACGTGTGTTTAATTATGTCTATAAGCACATCTAGAAGCCAAAATTTTATGAAGCTAGCTCAAAAGGTTATAAAGATATGATGGTCAAAAAGTCGTAAATTTTAGCACTGACTGACTGACTTATAGTACCTAATTCTAACCTACTTCTAGATGACCTAGAAGGATGAAATTTGGAATTCAGCTTGGTAATTGTGTGTAAGCGTAAGAAAAAATCTAAAATTAAAAAAAAGTTAAAAAATAGAGGGGGTGCCCATACAACTAAAAAAATTATAGCGCTGGAACCGTTACAAGCAGATATTTGAAACCATGCCAATATATGTATTGCTATTAACAGAAATATCAAAATAAAGTTAAGTCAAAAATAAGTGGTGTCCCCATACAAAAAACTTGTAATACGCGCTAAACAACCGGCCAACGGTGTGTCGTCGGCGGCGTGCCGCACCATATAGTATAATTATACACAGAAAAGAAGTAAACCTAAATAAAAACGCTCCCGAGCAACACATAAAAATAGGTAACGCTTACGAATACCAATTTGGTTATTTATTGTATATTACATCAAGATATTACGTACTAGAGGAGCCATTCAAAACTAATATTATGTTGCCATTCAAAAGTAAAAAAGCGCTGCAGCGCTGAAACAATGTTTAGTAGTCTAATTCAACAGTATTAATAAGCAGCGCATTTGAGCTGTAGTTCCTCGCGAGCTGTAATGTAATAAGCGCCGTAATTTTCATGACGCCTGCGCGTTTTAGCCTACGAACCTCTACGAACTGTTCCAATGATTCGCTGTCATAGAGTAAGCGCCAAGCAAAAAAGCAGAACGGATAAATAGTTTGATCCCTATGAAGCTTTATTAGGAAATTCACACTGAGTAAACAGTTCTTCAATAGCTTTGCCACTTTTTTTTTGGAGAATGCATCGAGATATAAAATATAAAAGCCGAATATTCAATTTTTTAATTCTACTTAAACATTACAAAGAATTGTTGTGTTATTTACGAAGCTGATGCAGAAGCATCACTAGCCCGCCATGGTGTGGGTCACCATGCTGCATTGTTGCATTTTCTGCATTCGCAGTATGGTGACCACCACTCTTGGATTCTGCTTATGCTTTCCATTAGGCAGAGTAGAGTCATTTTGACAGGGCCAAACATAAAAAAAAGAAAGCTATTTTAAACAACATATTATTTTTCCTTATCCAATTAAATAGGATAAATATATTGTGCATTTAACGTCAGTTAATTCTACCTAAATATCACTTCTGTATGTTTTACTCTTAGGTACTTTATGTCAAATAAATCAACAATGGCGTCTTAAAATATTTTGTTCGTATTTAATTTTAAAAGAATTATATCTGGCTAATTACTGGTGAAAAGTTATTCCTTTGCTTTTCGCCGTATTCCTTGTATTATAAGTGCAATATCTCAAGACACAAAATGGCATATATCACGAGTTTTAAAACGTTTTTAAATTTAAATAGCAAGGGACTGAAGGAAGGCTAAATGCAATTGCATGGAGCACCGCACTTATGAGTGGCATCTTCTCTAGTACATTATTATCTTGATGTTTTATTACATTTATGTTCATCCTGCTTCTTTCTCAACGATGAATTATATGATTGTCATACTATAACTATAAAAGTTCATCGTGCCTAAGCCAGTATGAAAGTTAAGTACAGTACTTATATGAGATTGAATGAATAAATAAATACTTTAAACAACCCATTCGCTATAAGTTTGCCGCTGTCAACTGTCATGCGTTTAGCATTGTCTCAGTCACTTAGATCTAGTGTCAGCAGCAAACTTATGCTGCAGCGACGCGGTTGGTCCACCGACGCCCCAGCCAATAAATAAATAAATAAGGTATAAATTTGTTAGTTCGAACTCTTTGTACCTTAAAAGAAAGTCCAACGTGTAATTACACCAAGGTCAAGGCAATAGCGATGTCTTATTGTTACCGATACATGTATGTATTGACTAATTTAAGAATACTGGTTAAATTAACTCGCGCCTTGCACTTGTACACGGGAGAAAGCGAGGTTTTAGGGCCCGCGTGGCTCTCAAGCGCTATACGACTTCGAATGTGAACGAAACAAAGTATGCTCTTAGCGGCGCTCATACGTGCTAGCGTCTTCGTTATGCCCGGTTGTCTAGCGAAACCCACCTATTAGATAGCGTTTTATGCTGCATCGTTCTACAAAATTTATTTAAGTTATAGCTCGAATAGTCTAGATATAAATTATTCCTTTGTAGTATTGTACTTTGCGGATAATTTTGGCATTTAAGAACCAAATTTGATGATTCCTTTTTTAATGGAAAGCAGATATTCCTACGGTAATACCATAATAAGGACATTAATATCTGATGATGGCATCCAAGACAAATCGAGTCGAAACTTGAAGTCGGTTTTATTTTTATTAAATTGTACTTGTAATAGCTACTTTAACTTTCGCAAAATGAGTTGTACCGTAGAGTTAATGGTGGATAATACACTTGTATTACACCGTACTATTCCAATGCCTCCTTCCTGATGGGAGCGGCTTATTCCATTCGCTTGGATTTTCTTTATTTAATTCGACTGATACACATCAAGTCAATAGGTTGTGAGTGACAATAGTCTAATATGTATGTCTGAACTAGGAAGATTTAGGTGTGTAAACTTGCTCGGAAAGCGGCGATCCTTTCGGATCGGAGCATGAGTATAGAGCAAGCATGCTTCAATTGACCACTTATGGAGCGGTTTCGAAAATAAACTGGGATGTCGATAGAAACAATAGTGCACGTAAAATTATTATCGAATTTAGTAATTTAACTTATGAACTAGAACGTGTCAAGACTAAGTTTCAGATATTAAATAATGTAATAGGTCTTTACATATTAAATTGCCGTTTTGTATCCAATAAGTGAAAGTACTTATTTTTTCAAACTTTTTTATTTCTGTTATTCGAAGTAATCACCCATGCAATCGATCTTTGCCAACGCATTGGCAGTTTATTGGTGCCCTTCTTATAAAAATCAGCTGGACGGGAGGCAACACACTCTTCAAAGGCATTTTGTACTCTCTTGCCTCTCGGGAATTAAATTTTTTACCCACTAAAAAGTTGTGTAAATTTTGGAAAAAGTAATAGTCGGTAGGTGCAAGGTCTGGTAAGTATGGCGGATGAGAGAGCGCTTCCAACCCCAGCTCTTGCAGCTTTGAGACTGTCTGTTGCGCAGTATGGGGTCGCGCGTTGTCGTGAAGGAGCAGTGGGGACAACCGATTGACCAAAGCTGGTTGCAGATATGCAAGCTTCTCCATCATTCTCTCCAGTTCTTCAAAGTACACATCTGCATTAATGCTCATGCCGTTTTGTAAAAAGCTGTGGTGAATCACACACGCACTAGACCACCAAACAATGACCATCACCTTTTTAGCGGTCATTTTTGGTTTAGGGCATTGCTTTGGTGCTGAACTAGGGTCTAACCAACTTGCTGATGAACTTGCCATACTCACCAGACCTTGCACCTACCGAGTATTACTTTTTCCAAAATTTAGACAACTTTTTAGTGAGTAAAAAATTCAATTCCCGAGAGGCAGTACAAAATGCCTTTGAAGAGTTTGTTGCCTCCCGTCCAGCTGATTTTTACAAGAAGGGCATCAATAAAATGCTAATGCGTTGGCAAAGATGAGTCAATTGCATGGGTGATTACTTCGAATAACAGAAATAAAAAAGTTTGAAAAAATAAGTACTTTCACTTATTGCATACAAAATGGAAATTTCATAGGTGAAGACCTATTATATGTTCACCGGGAACAGTTCTCTATTTGCTTGACTTATGCTATTACCATCCACAAATCACAAGGGTTTAGTCTGCACAGCGCTCTTCTCGACATAGGCACTTCAATATTTAGCAGAGGACAGGCCGTTGCGCTCTCCAGAGTTAAAACACTTATTAATCTAGACCCTAGTCAAATTACGACCCAAGATAGTTCTATAGTAGAACTAGCAGACCCACGCAACCTCGTTTTCGTCTTCTATTGCCCGTCGCGTAATAATTTTCATTTTGATCATTTCATTCATTTCATTTCATCAACACTTTTCATTGGTGCTCCTCTCCTATTGGTCTTAGCGTGATGATATATATAGCCTATAGTAGAGTAGAATGGGCTATCTAACTTACAGTTAGATAGCCCATTCCTCAGTTACCTTGGAGTGAAGATAGATGACAGTTTCTCCTGGTCGTCCCATATACAATTCATTTGTGAAAAACTTAAAATATTACTAGGAAAATTCTATCACCTAAGATTTAGAGTACCGAGCACCACAATGACATGCCTGTACAAACAATTGGTTGAACCTATCATAAGTTATGCTCTTGATCGCTATGGTTTGACTTTTAAATCCTATATGGATAAAATAGAAACATTACAGATTAAATTTCTAAAGCTACTGGTAAACAATAAAACTAAAATAAGTTGTAACGACGATTACAAAAAGTTATTTAAAAAATGCAATATCCTTCCGGCTAAACTAAGACATATATACCTGTTAATAATAAACCTCATCATCAGCCTATCGCAGTCCACTGCTGGACATAGCCAATATAAAATAGCCAAGCATAATAAACCTACGCCGTAGCAATCAAAAGCATGAATTATCACTTGTTCCGAACTGTCACGGAACAAGGTCGACGACTGCTGGTAGGCTTTATGTACCAAAAGTTACTAACATGTGGTGATAGAACCCTAAAACAAAGGTTACCATATGTCCTCAACAGTTCTCCCAACCGAATTTAAACAAACTTAAAAGAAAATTAAAGCAATTCTTATTGGAACTTGTTTGATAGCACAAATATATATAAATATATGTATACATGGATGTTCTTAAACATATTATACCCATATATAAGTTTTATGTTGATTGTTGTGTTTTGTGTATCGCATGTACGTAAATATGTAAATGTGACTGTGCATTGTGCATAGGACTGCACATGTGCTGTATCATGTATCTAATGCATGGGTGTGACGTGTGTAATGTTACGTACAAGCATGTTGCATATAGAGGCTCAACTGAGTCTATAGACAAACTGTTTAAAACAGTTTTGTGGACCTATGTATGAATAAGGTTGTATTATTTTGAACAATAAATTTTAAATAAATAAAAAAATAAAACGATGAAAGAATTTTTCAAATCGGACCAGTAGTTCCTGAGATTAGCATGTTCAAACAAACAAACAAACAAACAAACTCTTCAGCTTTATATATTAGTATAGATATAACCGCCTGAGATCGTTATATCGCCCGGGCTTGACTAATTTAAGCATAAACAGGAAGCGTATTAAAAAGGTATCAGATAATGAATGGGCAATGCACACTATTATCTCTAACATTCAAGAGAATGTAGACAATAGCATGAAAAAGAAAACCGTGCAGCGGAAACGCAAGAAAAAACATAAAATCTTAATAAATCAATCAAACCTGGCTAGTTTTCTTCACAAAAAGTAATGATATCCCACCAAAAACATAAATGTAAAAAAGGAGAGCCAAGTTCAATACAAAAATTATGCGTGGCTGTGGGCTTCGTCGCAAAAAGAATGGAGATCTAAATGAGCGCCAAGTTCTATGCAAAATCCAAATTGTATTTATAGGAACAAAATAACATTATGAACAAGTGTTAAACTCTATTTCTTTGCTTTATTGGATACCTATAACAATTGCTGTTATTTAAAAATATGAGATATTAAAGTAGTCTAGATTTGACTTGGCCAGTTTTTATCAGAATTAAAAAATATATACACATATATGTTGAATAACTGTATAAAATGACTGTTGTAATGAAAACTGGCCAAGTTAAATCTAGACTACTTTAATATCTCATATTTTTAAATAACAGCAATTGTTATAGGTATCCAATAAAGCAAAGAAATAGAGTTTAACACTTGTTCATAATGTTATTTTGTTCCTATAAATACAATTTGGATTTTGCATAGAACTTGGCGCTCATTTAGATCTCCATTCTTTTTGCGACGAAGCCCACAGCCACGCATAATTTTTGTATTGAACTTGGCTCTCCTTTTTTACATTTATGTTTTTGGTGGGATTTATATTTACAATAATCGCGTGAGCCCACACTCAGTATCCAAAAATATATAAATACATTTGTTATTTTCTTGTGATATTTTTCAATGTAGATCCCAATCTGTGGTAAATCAACATATTTGATATTACAAGTACAAGGTACGCAATTAAAGTATTTCGAGTAAAATGTCGTTTCTATATTTAACAACGTTCAACACAAGTTCAAAAGTTCGTAAATAAATAAGGTATACAAGTGCATACTTATGTTATAAATTCCAAAGTAAATCTGTTTATCTGTCTGTTACGCTTTGGTATCTTAAATCGTGTAACAATTTCAATAACATTTGGTATAGTGATACTTTGATAAATAAATAAATAATAAATAAATATTTTGGAAATCTAACACACAACGCCATCTAGTCCCAAGCTAAGCACAGCTTGTGTTATGGGTCCTAGACAACTGATACAAATACAAACATCTACTTTTTTTTGTAAATACATACATATTATACATAGAAAACACCCAAACTCCGAAACAAATATTTGTAGATCATACAAACATTTGGTCCGACCCGGGAATCGAACCCGCGACCTCATTCATGATCCGCAGTCGCACACGCAAACCGCGAGACCAACGAGGCAGTTAAAGAGAAATAACGTGAAGTACTCTTTACTATTAATGGCAATATAATAGTCATTTCATATAAAAACAATAGATCCCCTTACTAGACCCTGACCTCACCTCTCTTCTTATGTGTAGGAGGCGTGAGGGGAAGACACTATATACAATGGAAGGCCACGCTCTTTAGCTTTGGGAATCCAATGGCAGCGGTAGCAACTTCCCATTAGGAAACAACTTTGCCCTTTCAATTGGTGTCCTGTGTATCATCTTCCCCACTCTGTCTGTTTTCTTTATCCATATTTACATTGTTTTTTTCACCAGTCAGAATAAAGCAATAAAGACACATTCAACAATATCGAATCATTAGAATAAATAGCAGCAATAGAATACATAATTATATCACACAAAAATATCAATTAAATTATTTGTACAGGTATCTTAACAATAACTAGTCATTATAGTTGACATACTCATAGCATCGTAATACACCTTTACGTCCCAAAAATGCTTACTTAAACTCAATATAAAGACAACATTTATTAATTATTATTTCCAATTACAGATTTCAGAATTAGAAAATAAATACTGACTTTTAAACTTTCGCGTTCCATGATATATTAACAATTATTTTTACGGGATTTAGAAAATAAATACTTACAAATATTGAAATGTTTCTGTTTAAATAAAAATCAACGTTAAAAGACTTAAGATGTATTCGTAGTTGCAATCTTTCCTGAATTTATAAAATATTGACATATATCTCGATGTTCATAATATGTACTATAGACTAGTACTGTTTGTAACTGAAATGTGTCACTAATATTTGTAGAAGTTGAACGGCAGCCCTGTTCTACAACTAGCTCTTCATAGGAAGCGCAATTACTGTAAATTAGTACCGCCAACATCGCGGTTATCGAGTGCGCTTATGTTCGCGATAAAGGTTTAGTGTTATGTGCGTAGTGCCAGCGATATGCTATATACTACTCGGTAGGGAGTAGGAATTTCCTAGTCATGGGATTGAATTAGTTTGTTATTAAAATATACGGAAAATATATTACTTGTGAATAACTGTGATCACCTGTTGATCACAGTTATTCACAAGTAATATATTTTACACAAGTTAAAAGTTATTCATGGGTTGATCATCAAAAGATCTACCTATTGATGATCAGCTCATGAAATAATCATCTCATTAATTCTCTCATCATCATCTCAATTACTCATCAAATAATAATTTGTTTATAAGTATCATAATTAATATGACCATGACACTAGTGTAATATCATCGAAACATAATATGATGTCCTCATTAATTCGCGAGCCAAATAGCACAGTCATTTGGTGCTCAAAAAGAGGATTACCTGGATTTTTTTCAGGGAGTTTTGAAAAGCGTTCGTTGCGGTCTCACTCACCTACAATCTCGATAACAACTTGACGTGGCCGCAATTTAAGAGTAAAGTTCAACTGACAAAAATCTTGTTAACTTGTTTGTTTTTAAGTTTTTTCTTATGTTTCACCTCTTATACTTGTAGAAAAAAATCCTTAATATTCTTTTATTTTATCTCTCCACCATTTTCTTTTATTGCGTGCGGTGACTTCAACTTTCTAAGCAAAAACGTGTAATATCACCCCTATAATGCGATGAATTTCAAAACTCTCTTTATGAAATCGATACATAAAAACATATTCTTTGAAACTTATTGTAATTGATACTATTGTTGTCTCGATTCTATTATAAATGCGAATGGCATACAAAATTATTTGTACAATGACACGAGAGCAGTCATGAAAGTTGATAAAATATATTTTGTGAATGTAATTTTATACCGCGGGGTTTTGATAGTGCGCACCTTTCATGATAGGCTCTACAAATAAATACGGTTACCACTAATATAGTTTGTAAACAGGTTTAGACCCTTTATCAGTGGACCTGAAAATCGTTTTTCTTCAAGTAGGTACCTTTATATACATATACAGTTTCGCTTTACTCTGCGATAAACAAATCTTCGCATGTTGTCAGCTTTGGGAGTCTATATAAATCGTTTTAGATTCTAGATAAAGCCAAGCATTTGTGTTTTTTTTTCGATAGATTTTGGTGTACGCTGCTTTGATAAAACGTATTTCGCGTGTGAACTACGTATGTTCAAAATATGTATCGCAAAACCTATATTATACTATTGACACGATAAATATATCAGAGACACAAAAGTAAAACAATATAAAAATATATAACTTTGGTCGGATACCTTTTCGTTTGATTTAAGGATTATCACATTTCAATAAAACATTAATAAACTAATCATAGGGCGGCAATTCGGGACCTTCTATTGGGATATTTCTGATTGGGCTTTCCTGAAATATGTAGCTGCTTTTAATAGTGCCTGCACACATTGTCTAGATTCTCCTATCCACAAAAACTCGCTAACTGAGTCCCATCTGTTACCATTACGATAACAGGCGCTTGGGGTGTCCGCGACTTTTAGTAAAAGCTGTTCCCTGATCATATCTATCCACCCACCGAAAACCCGTAGGTGTTCAAAAAAATAGTTTCATTACAAAACCATTGTTCTTAGAACTGGATAAGTTTATTAATATTTTGTTAATAACTAGTATATTCTCAGTCATAGTCTTGTGGTAAACACAACGTTATATCATACAGAAAATTAATTCAAAGTTTGGCACAAATATGAATCTGTCATATTGATATGATGTTCTCATTAATTCGCGAGCCAAACGGCTGCGATAACAGTTTATAGAGCTCATGTTCACATGCTAACGATCAAAGTTGAACATTTCAAACGTAAACGTATGAAAATTGTAATTTGACAATATTGAACATTCAGATTCTATTCATGATATTCCGGGAATAGAGGACAGGCTATTGGCCAGTTTCTAATCAGTAACGGGAACTTCATGTTGAATTCTCAGTAACTTAAATATTTTCTCGATTTATCGGCTTATGGTCAGATTTCCCATCAAGTCACTTCCAGTTATAGGTATTGCTCACCTTTATGAACATTGTACTCAATACGTGAATTCATGTAAACACCTGAATCCAAGCATACTGGTAGCAATTTTTAAGGGTTTTTCTTTATATTTTCAGCTTTAACATTTTCCATCTCGGGAGTTAAAATGTTAACAATATAATTGACTAAAAATATGGCAAAATGGGGATATTTACAGGAACATTTCAGTTTTATACTCCGAACCAACGGGTGTCGGAGTATGTATGCATGTTATTCAAATATGTTCACAGGGCTGCCTAAAATGGGGATGTAATATGTGTATATGTACCTGCAGTACATGTAACTAAGACGATACTTGAATGATGTCCCTCGAATTTTCAATTAATATGAAGTACGAAGTAGAAGAAAGCCATATTATCTCACCTCTGATTCACACTATACTGTATCCACACTAATATTACCAATTCGAAAGAAAGGAACTCTAATAGGCTTTGGCACATCTTCAATGCTTAACATTTCTAAGAAGATTAAGATTAAGGCTGTTTGAAACCAAATGCAATTGTTGATTGCAATACCAAGAGCCTGAGTTGTCATGTTTTGATGGTTGAAGTATCATGTCACTGTTAGATAAAATCAGTCAAGAACAGTCGAATTTTAGACGGTCGAATTTTAGTCGGACTGAATTAGTTTCGGTGTTTGTTAGTTTTACCTAGAATCGGGTAAACTAATTAATATATATACAAGCTTTGAATTCCGCCAGAATGGCCTTGTAAAAGCCTTCATCGCTTCGGACGTCAATGAAGTCTACACAGCGCCATGGTGAGTTTTCATGTCATGTTTAAAGTTTGAACTGTACACCGGTGATTGATCTGTGACTGTTTAGCTTTAATATCTGATGGGTCAGGATGGATATTCACTAAGGTATCACTTAAAGGGTTCAGCACTGGTGTACAGGATTAAACAAGGGCTTTAAATACGATAATACTTGATTCGAATTCCGAAATTCGCGAAATATAGCAAATTTTAAGGTACCTTTTTTAGTTTATTCAAATTAAATTCCAACGTCTTACATGTGTACACTTTTAAGGCACATTTAGAAGTTTGTGTGTCTATTCACGACACTGAATAAAGCTAAGTCTAAGTATTTATTTCATTCCTAACTAAAGAAGGTTATCATATGTTATCAATTACTTTTTCTTGGAATCTTACTGTTATTGTTAATTGGTATAGCCTGTAGTCGAGAATGTTTCACTTACATTGTGTAAAAGTGGACGAATCTACCGTCAGAGCCCGGGAGGAACTCCAATTAAAATTAATGAGAAATGGCTCACCTTACCTTAACAAACGCATAAACTTATAAAAAGCATTACTTGGTATTAAAGTTATACTCGATGTCGCACATCTAGGGTATCTATTACTTATTCACTGAACCTTGAATATATGTCTGCTAATTCTATTACTTATGCCAAATATAACTATTCAAAGAGTCATCATACTTAAGAGAAGAAAACATATTTTTCAACACCTGAAATCTTGTAAGACATAGATCACAGATAAGATCTAAGACATAGACACAGACACAAATCACGGCCTTTAGCATATATTTGAAAGTATATTTATAAGGATGGATATCTTTGAAAGTCTATTTATTTGGATGAATAATTATCTATATATATAGAAATATAAAAGAGGAAGGTGACTGACTGACATACCCAGAGATCAACGCACAGCCCAAACCGCTGAACCTAGAATCCTGAAATTTTGCATGTAAGTTCTTTATATAACGTAAGTAAGCACTAAGAAAGGAATTTTTGTAATTCAAGTTTGTATAAAACTTTTTATTCCTTTGATGAATTTGCTTAAAATTTTGTAAAAATGTAGTGGGGTTAAAGTAATGAAATAAGTATTTTAGTTTTTTCCAAACATCGCCCCTAAGGGGGTAAATCAGGGGATGAAAGACTGCGTGAGCGAAGCCGCGTGTAAAAGCTAGTGAAATATATTTTCACTTAAGTAAGTATTACCACAGAATAAATAATAGTTAGTATTACATATTTATTATATTTATTAAAGATTGTTTCCATTGGCTTTATGAAATGCTGAGTAAAACCAATCAAGTATCGCGTGAAGTTTTTAGGAATTTACGATAACACACACAATCTTAATTGAATTCTATTTTATTGTGACTTTAAATTTAAGAAATGCGGGATAGATGTCTGACAATACAGTGTATGTATATCTCATAGCTTTTCTTTCATTACTGTATAGTGGATAATATTGAATCAACTAACAGACAAAATATATAGGTGAAGTTATTTGAATCTAGCTAGAAAGAAACTTGAAGATCAAGTTTCAATAAGTTTTAGGCAAGTAATTGACAGCCCGTTAATTAAGCGATTGATTTCTTTGATTAAAAATATCGGTGTAATCATTTATTATGTATCAAAGTTTAATTTATCTATGATATACTTATATGTATTTCATAATATATAAATAATTTTTCAGCTTGAGTTTACCTGTAGGCTTTCTCCGACATGTTTCAAAGTAATATTGAAACAATTGATTAACAAAAACATATAAAGCTTATAGGTATGTATGCGAAACAGACTTGTGTTTGCGCAGACCAATATAACAATGTTTTAAGGCGATATTTCACAAGATTTATTAGATTGAAACTCCGCTTATCTTACAAATACGTACACATTTATATCTACAGCAAATATTCATTTAAAAGAGACGAGATAGGCCCGGCTGTATAACGCGGAATTGAGGAAAGACTCACCAAATAGAATACAAGCCGAAGTGCGTACAAGATGAAAGTATGGAGGGATTGATACAAATCAGTTTCTGTACGTGCTACCGCCAGATAAACTCCGGAGATTTTCTCTTAAATTAAATATTTAGAAACATGGGACGCGTTGGGGTCTTGATCAAAATGTTATTGAAATATCTGTTTTATCGACGCGGTCCCTACTTCACTCACATTCACTTCCATTATTTAATATTATTATACCTTAAAAAATGTAAACATTCAACTATTAATTAAATGTGTCATTGCATAAACACTAAAGATACACACACCTCCTAGTAGTAGATTTTAACTTTTGTATTATCTTAATTCATTAACCAGTATTACTTTATCTGTCATTGTATTCTATTGAATACTATGATTTCTGAAAAAAGGTCGTTGACAAGCACCTGGAACCGACTAGCATGTGTGCAGTGATTAATGAATGAGGCCAAAGCAAAAGAGGTATGTCAGGACTTTAGTAAGTCTCTGCCTACCCTTTTGGGAATTGGGTTTGATTCTATGTATAAATGTACTGTATGAAAAGTCGCGTAAATATGTAACTACGATAGTTTATTAAATTGACAACATAACTTACGTTCAATCACAATTAGTTTTGCAATCATTCTGTTGTATGTTTTAATTAATGTTACTTGTTCACTTAATTATTTATTTCCTGTTTGTTTATCCAGATACGTATAAATTGTGCAGTGAGTAACGTAAAAGCACATTTATTCAATGTTTTTTGACATTGTGATCAGTTTAAATCATGCTTTCAGTGGACTCTCATCGGGACCGGGGTCTCGACTCTCATTTTTCTTACTAATAACTGTTTTAATTGCCTCATCAAGTATCCAAACTGATCATATTGCTTTGATATAGACTTTAGCAGGCGGCGGATCGTGAACAAAATCAGCCAAAACCCATGTAAGCCTACACATAGAATGTACAATTGGGAGAGAAGCATTGTAATGGTAACGCCTCACTTCTAATAATGCCTTAAATTTACTCCTCACCAAATACACGTAAATGCTTTTGAGCGAATAACCAATTACGAAATAAAGCTCCCATAACAATAAATAACACTTAGACATGAAGCGTAATACTCATTTTTATCTTGAGTTTTACATTTTACCGCTTTTAATTTCAGACACAATAAAGATAAAAAGGGTAAAATGTTAATTAAAATTCTCCTTGAGTTGACCTTTATAATAAAGAACCTACACAAAATATTTAAGGCGCATTAATAATGCCGATACTTACCAATCTAACCAATATTTGAGCAAATAAATGATGGCTATAAAACATTGAGTATCTGAACGTAGATCAACATTTTCGTTTACGCCTACAAATTACGGGGCAAGACATGAATATTTTAGGCTCGTTACACACCAAGCTATAACCATCTCGTCTAGGTACGCAAAATAAAAATACTTGCTTGCCTCGCTTGCGGGCGAAGATAAGGTAGTAAAAAGAAAATCTTTATGCCCATGTTTGACTAATAAAGTTAATAGAAGTGGAAGTTATTCGTTATTTAGCTGCGAACAACTCGGTTCATTTTCTTTATTACAAGTTTGAGTGGCAGTAAAAATATATATTTGAATCGCCTGCGGTTTGGCTATAAGCACGTGTAGAGTGACGAATAAATTTTGCGTTAACTGTGCGGCTTTAAACACGTGGTACTTATTTAATGTGCCTCTAACAGTTGGATTTAGGACAATATTTGATCATAATATTCACTCTCCTTGTATCTCATCACATTCTAAGAGACGCTGTCACACTGGTATGACAATTTCTGTCAGGCACGATATCGCTGGATTGGGCAACGATAGTGCCTCAACCACCCTCTTAAGAAGGCCGCAGTTAAAGACTGCATCAATCTCTGTGGTGAGATTATCTATTTCTGTATCATGTAGTGAGATTTATGATGTCTATATCTTATATGTATACTGGACTTTTAGTCACTAAAGTGCTGAAGAAACATCACACCAAAACAGCTAGCATTCGAACATTGTGTTTATGTAAACCTTAAAAATTATGAAATGATTTTTGTTTCAAATAATTCTTACGCCATTGTAACAAGAAATCAAAATCCTAAACAAATGTTTTAAATAATAATACAAATAAAGAACAAAAGAACAGTGGTAGATCTTTACTCGCTCTCTATTGTATCTTATTCCTTGTAATATGAATTAAATTGGCTGCTTTTGTTGAATTCCTATACAATGAACTTATTCTTAGTATTGATAATCTTGAGAATGTTAATGATCTTTACATAGACCAATGTCGAGGTTGTTACCTATACAAATAAATAAAATTTAAGTGTCTGTTTGTAATATTAAAATAACCGCTTTTTACTAAATGCATATGATTGTATGTATACACGGTACATATACCAAAAGTGTAGTTAAAAAAAATTTTGTCTGTCTGTCTGTCTGTTTGGTCCGAGTAATCTATGGAACGGCTGGACGGATTTTGATGGGACTTTCACTGGCAGGTAGCTGATGATCCAGGGAGTAACTTAGGCTACTTTTTTTTGACTAACTTTGTTTCGCGGCGTTACTCGCGGTATAACAATAACCGCGGGTAACACCGCGGGGTTCAGCTAATCTATATCTATCTATATCTATATCTATACTTATAATAAAACTGTAGAGAGGTCAATTCTGTACATTGAATATATATTAAAAATTATTATTGGGGGATGAATGGTTATCGATACTGATGCCAAAAATGTAATCAGTAAGTTTTTTGTCTGTCTGTCTGTCTGTCTGTCTGTATGTGCACGCATGGATCAAAAACTACTGAAGGGATTTTAACCAAACTTGGTACGATTATAGTCCATACTCCTGGGCAGGTTATAGGCTATATAACATAACGCTAAGATGCATAGGAGCTGAGCAGTGACGATAAATTTGAAGCAAGTCGGATGAAAATTTTCGCTTTCGAGCTCTTATCCTCGCATACGTTGATCATACACCAAAAATATGTATTACAAAGATGATGGTCTTCAAAAGATCTACAAAAAAGTCCTCAATAGTATATTTCTATCTTTTATAAATTAGCCACAATAACGTGTTTAAGCGTTAGGCATTTCTTCAAGATGTATTAAATACTTAAATATATTGTATTTCACATGGATATATCCTTCACTATACACTTTAATATCTTTTTAAAATAAAATACAGAATTATAAAAGTATAATTAATAAACACACAAGATATAGATGAAATAAAACTTCCAAATCTCGCCGCACCAGTATTAGTACGCCATTATGGTTGATTTTTGTTTAACACGCGAAGCGGCGGGAAAAAGGCGGGAGCGCTCACGCCGCTCACGCGCTGACTTCACTCGAATTGTCACTGTTAATGCGAACGAACGTGGTTCTTATTGACTCTTCTCGGAATAAGCGCGCTTTAGATTTAAAAAATACATAGATACGTAGTTTTTAGATATTAGTTTATAGTAGGTATTAGATAATAATATAATTAGTTTGTTTAGTGTTTTTGTTTGTTTCTCCTTCTTTTCCTTATAATTATAGTTGTAAAATTAATAAGTATAATTTCAAATAAGTAAATTTATGCAATGACAATAAATAAATCTCATCATCAGACTTTCCGCGTTGCTGGAGTAGATCTTAGTCTCAAATGTTTTTCACATGGGCAGTTGTACGTCGCTTTTTCCTGGGTCAGTAGTTCCACAAATCTTTATGCATACGTACCGGAAGCGTCCACTTTGAACAAATGTAAACAAGTGTAGTGTGCAAAACAAAATTTACTCTTCGGTCTTAAATAGATTTTAAAGGCAGCGTCATATTTATCTATTAAATTGTAGTTTAATAGTCTATAGTCACAAAAAAAACATTATTGTAAAAGGAGATCCACGCGGACGAAGTCGCGAGCACAGCTTTAAACAATAAGATATTATGTCGCATGTCTGGTCAAAGTACAGAATATTGCTTCATCCATCGGGTGGTGAAACGACTACTTACCGAATCAAATTTTTAAATTCGTTACTTTACTTACCACTTTTACCCAATAATAGGCTATTTGACTGATTATTGGAAATCGTTTTAAATTATTCTTTATTACATAATTAGCACACTCCGATATTTTGAAGAATTTCTACTGTATTATGAA
The DNA here is from genome assembly GCA_905220595.1 of Spilosoma lubricipeda. Classification (NCBI taxonomy): domain Eukaryota; kingdom Metazoa; phylum Arthropoda; class Insecta; order Lepidoptera; family Erebidae; genus Spilosoma; species Spilosoma lubricipeda. Next base: position 297,811 of record HG992291.1, read on the forward strand.
CTATTATAATAGTAGAATATTAATAATAGTATAATATTAATAAAATTGGGGAAAACTGATAAAATGAACTTAAATTTAAGATAAAGTTCAAGTTTGACAACCATTTCAAAAAACGATATTTCTGTAATGGCGCTGGTCACTTGAGACGCGTGACGTCACACTCTAGCCACAACAAAACAAAACAGCGCAGTTTAAGTTAATTTTATCAGTTTTCCCCAATTTTATTATTTAAAATGTCAAATAAATGGTGTGTAGTGCCACAGTGAACAAATCTATACATCTATACAAATAAATAAAATTGGAGTGTCTGTTTGTAATATCAAAATAACCGCTTTTTACTAAATGCATATGTGTGTATACACGGTACATATACCAAAAATGTAGTTAAAAATTTTTTTGTTTGTCTGTCTGTATGTTTGTATGTTTGTTCCGGGTATTTTCAGGAACAGCTGGACCGATTTTGACGGGACTTCCACTGGCAGGTAGCTGATGATCCAGGGAGTAACTTAGGCTACTTTATTTAGACTAACTTTGTCTCGCGGCGTTACGCCGAAATGTATGTATGCGCGTAACTTTCGATCGGCTACACAAAATTATATATTTTTTTTATGTGTTAGTTATTCTTAGGACAAGGTTTGTGAATTAAAAAATAAAAAAAAAAGTTTTTTTGTCCGTGACTACACCCTACCCATGGGTAGCTGTTAACGAAAGAAAAATATGGTGGTACGAAGTCCGTCGGGTCAGATAACATCTTTAAATACCACGCTTTGTACTATTTCAAAATGTAACCTAAAAGCATTCAGATATACCTACCTACATAAAGTAAATTAGGTTTTACAAAAATAATTAATGGATTTTCCAGAGGTTATTACAGAAACAATTTTATGTTGTACTTATGCAAGTGCAACATAGCTGCTTTAACATTTTTCAGTTCTGCAGCATAGTTATCAGTGTTATTATTATGTACTAGCTCAAAGCCGCGGTGTTACCCGCAGTTATTGTTGTACCACAGGTAACGCCGCGGGACAAAGTTAGTCTAAAAAAAAGTAGCCCAAGTTACTTCCTGGATCATCAGCTACCTGCCAGTGAAAGTTCCGTCAAAATCCGTCCAGCCGTTCCAGAGATTACCCGGAAGAAACAAACAGACAGACAAAAACATTTTTAACTACATTTTTGGTATATATACCGTGTATATATATACAAAGGCATTTAGTAAAAATCGGTTATTTTAATATTGCAAACACACTCCAATTTTATTTATTTGTATAGATAGAAAAGTGCAAACATAAAAGCGTCTATCTTATGTAGGTTGCTGTTATCGGCACGCACAAAATTTGGTTCCTTTTCTTTCGAACCACTTATTAAATAGTATTACCACTCCGAAAACATAAAACGCAAACAATATTCAATAGAGGAATCTTTCGTTTATTAGCATGTGACGTCACCAGAGTTGCAACCAATCAGAAGGCGTTTATGTCGCAGACAAAATTTCAAAAAAAATGATAGTTTTATTTCGTGCAATCTGCGAGAAACTTAAATTATTTTGTTTGATTTATGTTAAATGTCTTTTTAGACTATTATCATAAAGGATGACCCCAATCCATAGTTTATTTCCCTTTCTGCTTTAAACACGTGCAGTGTCTGGTGAGTATGTGAGTCTATGCTTTGCGATGACGATAAACAAGACATAAGGTCAGACGTTGCGCACCGCAGGCATAGACCTCACCACAAACTGTTTCAGCAACGGAAAGCTCTATGTGGCAATGGCATTACACATAACATAGTATACAGTGAAGCTCTTTAAATAAAGGTAACACTGTCACAATATGTGGACATATCAGTGAAATTGCATGCTTATACAGGGTTAGGGAATACATACATATAAAAATCACGGTAATACTCATAACTATTACCGTGAGTTCGAGCCCTGAAATCGGGAGAAAAAAAAACCGCTACTAAAAAAATGATTTTTCAACCCCCTTTCGGTTAGCATGAACTTTCCTTTTATACATTTTTTGACATTTTGTTGCAATCTTGCTCAGTATTAATTATAGTTTTTATTCATGGGCATCTACGAAAAAATGTTAAAGTAGTGGAATACTTTGAGATTTATCCGCTAAGTATCAACTAGAGACTACACAAATACCTATATGTATATTACGAGAGAGCCTCGGGAAAGAGACAACGTTTAACACATGAAATAATAAAGACTTGCACGAAGCACTTTGTTTCAGTATTTTATACGCACAATGAAGAAACTCCATACCTGATTTACTGTCTTCTGAGAAATACAAAGAAAGTCTTGCAAAGTGCAACGGATCATAGCGTTGCTTAATCCTACTAATATTATAAATGTGAAAGTTTGTAAGGATGTATGGTTGGATAGATGGATGGATGTTTGTTACTCTTTCACGCAAAAATTACTGAACGGATTTGAATGACACTACAGTAATTTAACATAAACTTCAGAATAACACATAGGCTACAAATAATAAAGATAGTGTGTGAATTCTCTAAAATATGACGATAAGTGTCAAGTAGGTAGTAGAAAAAATCTACCATCTGTGAGCTATACTGGCGTGCGCCGCCAAAATCGCTAAAGTTTTACATATGTAATGTTTGATGGAAATATTTATCTTAAAAGCCGTTATAGTTAAAATGTGTAAGCCATTAAAGCCAACATAGTGAACCATAACTACAATAAAAATTAATGATTTATTTCAAATGCACATTTGGTATGGTAGTAATAAGTTGATTCCTAAATGAAAATGGACACATTTATCGCTTCTGGTATTTAAAGTAAATAAAATATATCTTTTGCGCTACATCATTTGGACAAATAAATATTTATACAAATAAATACATACAAATAAAGACAAATAAATAAATATTAAAATTAATAGTTGCGATAATGACAAACCGAGTGCGTGATATTAGGATGGCGCATGGCGGTTGGCGCGGGGAATAGGTTGCTCATCGCTGAGTGCGCTACCCGAACGCGGGTAGGTAGGTTGACGAGTGAGGGCAGACGACGATGTTGGTTGTGTACTAAAAATAATATAGGACTAAGGTTAAGGACAGTTTTTTTAGAAGTTACACGTACGAAATTCAACGTACAAACTTCGTTTTTATTTTAATTACATTACATAGGTTGTAGGTAGGTAAGTTGTCAGTGTCAGGCTGTTATATTTTTCAAATGCGTCTAGCACCAAATATATTATATGTTAAATTATACATGGTATTATGTTTTTGTTTGTTTAACCGTTTTTATCATCAATTACACTAACATTATAAAGGTGAAAGTTTGTAAGTGTGTATGTTAGTTACTCTTTCACGCAAAAACTACTAAACGGATTTGGATGAAACTTTACAGTGAAATAGCTTATACATCAGAATAACACATAGACTACTATTTGCCACGATAACCGACATACACGCGGGCGGAGCCGCGGGCAGCAGCTAGTTCAGAAATATAATTAGTAGTGTCTGGCAATATGTCATTATAAGTAGTAGTAGTAGCTAGTAGTATAGTAATACTTAATAATAGTTTATACTAGAAAGGGTGATGCAGACTTTTTATATAAAATTGTTCGATACCTTTTTGGTCACTTAATGTTTCGATCGTATCATAGATCAAATAAACAAGGTGTGATCGATAGCATACAAAAAGATACATTAACTATATATTACTTATTCTATTTAGTTTTACAGTTAAAAGTTTGTGCTTACACTGACACAATATTCACCTAATTTATAAGAAAGAAGAAGAAGAAGAAAACACAGCTTTGCTTTGGTTTAACAGCTGAAAATGGCCAGTAGGTTAATTAGTTAAATTTTATGTTTGACGGAGAATAACACTTTTATATTACTACGAGACTAGCCCAAAAAGCTTTACAAAAGATCAGTACTTATACTGTTTTTGTTTGCTAATTTGCACACACTTAGAATAGGGGAATTGCATCTAAACATCGTTTTATGAATTGGAGGGTAAACAATAGTCATTTGAAAACAAAGATAATGGATAGGAACTTTCATATTAAGAATTTTATTACGTTTAGTTTTTTTTTAATTGATTACGGGGCAAGCGAGCAGACGTATCGCCCGATGGTAAGCGAATATCGTCGCCTATGGACACCAGAGACGTCACAAGTGCATTGCCGACCTTTTAAAGAGGAGTACGCTCGTTTATATAATATTGTTCATCATTTACACAAGAAAATCAATTCAAAGAATTCTCTGTCAGGTTGCGTGAAATTTACAGATTATTCTGTTTTATTCACCTGGGTGATATATTCTAGGTGGAATACTTCCAAGGTAAAATGAGGAAAGTCAAAAGTCTACTTAACCATCATCAACGACGTCTCATAACCAATATGTACGAGATAAAAATATCTGTAATAATATTTATTTAAGGACACAGACGAAACGCCTGTTACAACAGGATATGTCAACAGAGTTCACAGTTGCAGTTACGAATGCACTATTTCTAGTGGAAGCAAATACGGAACCCAAGAATAACACAGTTGGATGCGCTCTGATTCAATCGCCAACTAACGTTATCCTGTTATACGGTGAACCGACCTTGCTGGTCGATTTAGAGAATGTCACACCGACGTCGTATCTGATATTACGCTCCTACGCATCACTTGTTTCTCACACAAATACCTTACTATGAGGACAATAGGAACATAGATTTGTGCAAAAAAATGACTCTACTCAGTCATAGTAGTCACAGTAGTAGTAATAGTAATCAAGCACCAAGTAAGGAGTAGAGCCACGCTGATTTCAGCACGAACGGACCGGCCCGACCGGGGAGGTACTTCTCTCGCACAGAAGATCAATCTGATAGCGTTCGTGCTGTAGAGTTTCGTTGGTGAATGCGAGACCGGAGGCCCAATGATGCAGAAGCATCACTAGGCCGCCATAGTGTGGGTCACCATGCTGCATTATGCATTGTCTGCATTCGCAATGAGTATGGTGACCACCACTCTTGTATTCTGCTTATACTTTCCATCAGGCAGAGTAGAGTCATTTTGGTAGGCCCATACATAAAAAATAAATAAATAAAATAGCATGAGTAGAATCTAAATGTGGGTACCCCCATACTTATTGCGAATGCAGACAATGCAGAATGATGACCCAAACTATCGCCCCCATTAAAAGATCCGGAATCATAGTGGGTGGAAAATACATGCCCTGGCAGTGAGTTCCAGCTTTTGATAGCAGAAACGTTTAGTTCGGAGGCTATTTCTACCACTTCGAAATATGACTTCCTTAGCCAGCATATGTTACATCTTTTAAAACTCGCTTAGCATCCTATTTTTCTACTGTGTAAAAGCATCTTAGCAAGTTCAGTGTAAGAGCCGTGGTTCATGAACCAGCACAACACAGTCAGCTCGACCAGACAGAGCGAGAGGAGCCTCGTGTGATCTTGGGTGGTGATAGCTACCATTAAGTGCCGTACTGGCTATTTACCTCCTTCTACCATAAACTAAAAGATATAACCCTTTCCACCTCACTCGTAATCTTTAGAGATTTAGGTGCTTGTCACATGGGGCAAATACTTGTATTCAAAACAGCAAACAGCTATTGATTTTCGCTCAATTACGTTAGTCGAAATGCGGAATGTATTTCATCTATCCTCTTTGCAGGTATTTTTCAAAACTTTGATTAAATCGTTTTATCATTGGGTAAGTCGCCGTTCTCTTTAAACAAAAGTTAAAACTTTATGGTTTCTTTGATCTAGTTTTAGATCAGAAAATATTCATCTAGGAATACTTAAAGCTCCTGGAAAACGTTATAGGTGCCTATGCCAATGAATAGTTGATACAGAATTCAGTGACAATATCTTTACACAACTTCCTATCAAATTAACACATGGATACGTATTCACGTGTATTTGTAATATTATGTAAAAAGTACAACAAGTACATTTAAATCCTCAAGGTATTTCTTGTATGGATACCTTAATCAGATCAAACTTGGTGACGATGGAAACATCGTTGGAGCAATCGTTCCGTATAAAACTAAATTAATTTTAAAATTAGTCTATAGACAACAAAAATGTCGGTAGCAAACATAAAAAGAACTAATGTAACTGGACAGAGTATCTTTTTGGAAGTAAATAAAAAATCTATGTATTCATATATCTTCTTTTTAACCGACTTCAAAAAAAGGAGGAGGTTTCTCAATTCGACCGTATATATATATATTTATATGTGTGTTCGCGGATAACTTCGTCGCTTATGAACCGATTTTGATAATTCTTTTTTTAATGGAAAGGAGATGTCCCAACGGTGTTACCAAGATAAGGACATTAATATCTGATGATAGCATCCAAGAGAAATTAAGTCGAACCTTGAAGTCGGTTTTATTTTTGTTAAAATTGTACTTGTCCATTTATCTATTTATCTCACCCTAATACCATAGAACTAATAATTCTTAAACTATAAGAAAACTATTAAATAAACAATGATTCACTCTCAGATCTTACTTCAGCAATGTTTTTGCCAACCTCACAACTCATGAATACAGTTCAATGACATACTAAATATAGTTAAGTTTCAAGTTCAATTTACATGATATATTAGATTGCAGTTAAGATAATTGTAGCTAGCGCTGCGACTCGTACGTGACTCTATTAGTCAAATAATAACAGACGCAATGTAATGTTGTACGAGGGAAATGTACTCCTAAATACCTTTCTCTAATTTGTTTTTATTATTGTTTTAAATATTTTATGATTATCTGTACAAATGAACACAAAAACTGTTCATTGGTAGGTTTATCATTTGAAAAATATAGTAAATGTAGCAAAAACTCTTACAGATTGTAAAAGTGTTAATAAAGACAAAACATTCCTTCAAAAATTTATAATAAAACTAGCGACCAGGCACGGCTACGTGCTGCTGCCTTTAAAATTCTCGGATTACCTCTACTATAATATACATGAACTTATGGATTACTTGATGTGTGAACTTTCCTCTTGAAGCACTCTGTCTATTGCTAAATAGTACATTTAAATTCGTTGTGTACTTTAAAAGATATACGCGAACTGACAGTGGAAGTAACTTATTTTATACTGTGACAAAGATTAATTAAAACCTCAGGAAGTTACTAACTGAATATCCTAAGGTAATCTAAAAAAATAATTAGAAACATGATTTTTACGAACAAGTTCATTTTTGAACCTTCGTAGTTTCTATCAAGGCCCTCATATTTTTAACCTAATACTTTTTGAACATAAAATAATAGGCAAGGTAGCTAAGCAATTCTTTAATGTAAATTAAGCAGAAGAAAACTGGATGTGATTTGTTTCGTATCTATCTCATCGTGTCATAGTACAGCTAATACTTATTTTGGTAAGATTAAAATGACTGCCTCATTGGTCTAGTGGCTAGCATAAGTGTAGCTGATCATGAGATCCCGGGTTCGATTCCCAGGTGGGACTGCTGTTGGGTTATTCTTAAAAAAGAATTTCTTAATATCAGCCCGGAGTACAGTGCTGGAAGATGGCGGTGTATCCCACCCGTGCCTTGGAGAGCACGTTAAGCCATCGGTCCCGGTTGTCGTGAACATCTATGGTAATCGTTATTGGAAAGTCAGTGCCCACAAATGTACTGACAACTAGTTCAACTTTCGAACTCAGTTTACCCTCAGAGTGCGGAGGTCCAATGCCAGTCGCTCCGTGTAAAAACTGATGTTCAGGTAAAACCGGTTGAACAAGTAGCCGACCCCACATCTTGGAAATAATAAAGGCTAGGAAGATGATGATGGTAAGACTAAAATGTTTGTTTAAAACTGCTAGTTATAAACTACAAATTTAATATCGAAAATTCGACTGACTAGTATTCTTTTAAGGATTAAACTCTTGTCAATTAAGCTTGTTGCTATCAAGTCGGTAGGTTCGTCAATAGAGTTCAGTTTGGAATAAAATCGATTGTGGTTCTAAAATCAAAACACCTGATATCACTTTACTTCTAATGAAAGCTAAGACCCTTTTGTCTAGACGTTCCTCTGATTTTGGCACAACAGCTGATCACTTACTGATTTAATATTTAGCAAATCTGTTTTCTACGAAACGTTTTAAAAACACTATATTTACAAATCAAAGAAAGTTGCCAAGAGTGAGATTTCCAAGTATTTTAAGAATCAGATAAAATACATTTGAATACAAAAGAAAGATGTTATGTGGCCCATCTGAGGATTTTGTAGTTAAACTATAGTATAGAAGCATTCATTACATTTTTTTTATTTATGTGGCAAACGAGCGGACGTATCACCTAATGGTCGGCTATTACCGCTGTCCATGGATACCCGCAACACCAGAGGCGTCACAAATGCATTGCCGACCTTTGGGGGATAGGGAAAGGTATGTGGGGAGGCGTTGGAGTATGGGTCTGCGGTATCCTCTCTCACTCTATTTCACACCGGTTTTCTGTGAGGCCGTGGTATCACACCGGTCGATCTGGCCCATTCATGCCGAAACAAGGCTTTCTCACGATGAAAGAGTAAAAAAATTTTTTTTGAAAACGAATTCAAGTAACTTATCAAATGTTGTACTCACATAATCTTGTAACATTCCTTAATGCTATACTATTCCATTCCAATAGTACTCGAATGAACGAGCTACTCTAACTTAATAACAAGATCTTTGATCATCGAATAAATTCCAAACACTTCATTAAACATATGTCATTCTCTCACTCAGACTGTAGGGGTGTACAGGACTCGAGCGTAACCTCACTATACATAATGTATATATTCCCGCACAAGAACGCCCGAAGGCACGCCTTGTGCATAAACGCTATAATTATTAAACTGAATATATTTGACACATTGAGGACATTGTCTCTCGGAACTACATTATACACTATCAGAGACAATTTAGAACTCTAAATGTACCGTATCTTAGTTATCTGGAAATTAATTGCTTGGAACTGTGAAGTTCCTTATGGCGAATACACGTAATAACATAAAATAACAGTATGTGTGGGCCTATATTTATTGGCTTCTATTGAGATTAATATTTCGTAATAAAGTTTTGCATTTTAAAATACATTATGTCTTTTGGAATAAATAAATAATAATGTTCAGCTTCAGATTAAAGTATTTTATATGAAAAAAATATTAAAGTCAAATGTGAATTGAATTACAGAAAAGGACAGGAGATTTCATTAAATATTAAAGGTACCTTTTATGTTAAGTTGTCAAAATATTAATTTAATCTATCAAGCTTTTGTTAACATATATTGCTGTCACAACGCTTTTTGTAATGACTAGCAGACCCACGCAACCTTGTTTGCGTCTTCTATTGCCCGTCGCGTGATAATTTTCCCCCGTTTTTGAAACATTTTTCATTGGTGCTCCTCTCCTATTGGTCTTAGCGTGATGATATATATAGCCTATAGCCTTCCTCGATAAATGCGCTATCTAACACTGAAATAATTTTTCGAATCGGACCAGTAGTTCCTGAGATTAGCGTGTTCAAACAAACAAACTCTTCAGCTTTATATATTAGTACTAGCTGACCCACGCAACGTCGTTTGCGCCTTATATTGCCCGTAGCGTGAAAATTTCCTCCGTTTTTGAAACATTCTTCATTGTTGCTCCGCTCCTATTAGTAGTAGCGTGATGATATATATCCTATAGCCTTCCTCGATAAATGAACTATCCAACACCGAAAGAATTTTTCAAATCGGACCATCGGTTCCTGAGATTAGCGTGTTCAAACAAACAAACAAACAAACAAACAAACAAACAAACAAACTCTTCAGCTTTATATATTAGTATAGATAGTTACGAGTTTTACACACTATATTTTAAATCAATTTGCCAAAAACATTAAAGAAAGAAAAAAACTTTTGAGATCGTACGTAGATCATAGGAATATGAAGGTTATAATGTTGAAGTGAACGCAAGATTTGCGTTGTTACCGGTAGTAAACAGTGGTGATTTAAAGCTAATACCAAGTTACATAAGTAGATGCCAGTAGGTGTGTTATACAAATGATATAAAACGCATATTAGATACTAAGAATAGAAAAAAAAATTGAAATTATTTCGTCAGAAATTGGAAAGTCGAAACTAAATATAGACTCAATAAGATCAAACGTGAAAGGTCACCCAGTAAGCACACACGCATATTAATAGCGTATTAGTTTAGGGGTTGAGCTAAATGGTTTTGAAAAGGCCACTATCCCCTGCCACAGGTTTTGAGTGATATTGGGTAGCAGATAGGACCAGTATTAGCTCTGATCATCTTCAAACAAATAGTAAACAAATTAGTAGCGTCTTGCTCAGCGTTAGGATACATTCATATCGACAAAAAAAACTGTGCCGCGGAAAGCAAGGTCTTGCGCCTGATCTCTCTCCAGTGGTGTTGGACAATCACCACTAAGACTGTGAGAGTGAGGGAACAGAGAGTGCACCTGTGTTTGCGCACACACTTGTGAACTATAATACCTCCTGCGTAGTTGGCTAGTCTCCATAAACAGGCCGCCGTTGTCAAAAAACGGCTAGGAGTACATCATCAGTATTGACTCTAGAGTTGCAACTCAACTTGGAGTGATTTAAATATTTCATAAAATAATATTTACTCATTGTACATTAAGTTTATCTGGGCCTTGATATAACTTACAGTTTTTACGACAGCCTAACAGAAAACCGGTGTGAAATAATTTTACTGAGTGTGTGAGGATATTGGAGGCCCATTCTCCAACCTCTCCCCCATCTTCCTTCCTATCCTCCAAATGTTGGCAATGCACTTGTGACGCCTCTGGGTGTTGGGTGTGTCCACGGTATTCGCTTATCATCAGGTGATACGTCTGTTCGTTTGGCCACTATTCCATAAAATAATTAAGGATGGTTAAATTTATACACATTACTCATACAAACTTTAGAGGTTCATACAATCAGCTTATCCGCAATTTATTACCTAGGTCGAGATTCTTTAAATTGAAATATTAAAAAAAATGATAAACCGTGAATGATGTTGTAACGTCGCATTCGTGCTTGAATTTTTAGAGATGTCTCTGACTTAATTGTTAAGTAGAGGTCACTTGTAAGGGGCGCTTAATTCACAAAAATGATACTATATTACAATTATATTAAAGGCATTTCTTACTTACATATCTAACAGACAAATAATTTAGTTTTTGTGCAGTCTCATTACATCAGTTAAAGCTCGGTTTCGCTCTTGTTGATGCCGAAACTATCTCTATGCCAAAATTTATTTGTTCATTCTAAACTGACGTATTTGTAATATAGTTTTAATTGGGAATTTTAATACAGCTTATAAGTAGTTAAGGCTCATTTTGTTTATAGAAATTACAATATACTGTTTACATTTTATAGTTTTCTTTATCAATAAAAAGTGATACAAATAATTCAACAAAAAGCTTTTGAAGTATATGTAATTTGTACCGAAGCCAAAGCAATTAGCCGTTCGTCCTACAATTGCGCATCGATGAGGTCAATCGATGTAATCGTCCGCAAATCGATGTGTCGCCAGGCTTTCACAAGTGCCTAGTGCTCTTGTAAAGGCCTGGTGGTTTAAACAAATAAAATCATTATAAATTAAAGGAAAAAGATACATAGACTTTTTTTTATTTCGCACATGACGTAACTGACAGCATTTGTGGCGTCATGTTTCGTTGGGTAGTTCGACACCGAAGGTCCAATGATGCAGAAGCATCACTAGGCCGCCATGATATGAGCTACCATGATGCGTTGTATCTGTATTTGTACTACTCTTAATTTCTGTTTATGCTTTCCGTCAGACAGAGTAGAGTCACATAAAAGAAACAAACTAAGCAAAGCAAACATCTTGGTACCAGTCAGTGAATTCGGATAGTTCAATGTCAGAAACGTACTCAGACCTTATCTTAAATCAAATTACTATAATTGTTTTTTTTTTGTCGTTCTTGCAATATAAATATTTGAGTTCAATTGCCACTAGTAGATATATCTAAAGGCAAATATACTAGGTTAGTCTAAAAGTAATAAAAATGTACGTCCCGTTATACGTTGAACGTGTATTTCTTACCACTTCGTTAGATTATCTTGAGAGATAGGTTTTAGTGAAGGCTTTTAGGCAATGGGACAGCTCTGTCACTACCAACCTATAAATTGTTTTAGTGTTATTTTTATGCTCCCGTCCAGTTTATGGGGTTGGCTTCTGATTTACAAGCTTATCTTAAGGTATTAAGAGTTGAGTTGGATATAAAACTGAAGTAGATCTGAACTGCGACAATGATTGGACTATTGAGAAAGATGAACTTTTATTTTCAGTCGTCATAATACTCGATACTAATAAATTTAAAGAACTAATTTTTGTCTGTTTTGGACATTTTTAACTTGTAACCATTTAATTATAGCAGGCACAATGTACAGCGCCAAATGACAGCATGCATGCTGTCCTGTTTCGTTGGTGAGTGCGATACTGGGGGCCAAATGATTCAGAAGCATCTCAATAGGCCACCATGGTATGGGTCACCATGCTGCGTTGTTGCATTGTCTGCATTCGCAGTGAGTATGGTGATCACCACTTATGGATCCTGCTTATGCTTTCCATCAGGCAGAGTATAGTTTGTGCAATCATAAAAAAGTTATAAATAGTATTTATTTTTTTATTAGTCTTGTGTTCTTGAATAAGTACACATATAAATTATTCTATGGGTAAATTAGGCACGAAGTAAGTTGAGATCATGTGATAATGCTGATGATTTTTCTTACATTTTTAGCTGCATACACCTTGATGATGCAATCACGATAGTGAATAAAATCAAGTATAGTAAAATAAAATTACAACTAAATATGTAACTATTAGAACAAAGGCAGTTGTAACAGCATGGTAGCGTGTAAGCATGGCGGCCCATAAACTAAGCCCTAACATTACATTTATATAAATTACATCCATCATTATTCTCCGCAACACCTCCTAACCTCCTGGTAGCACATAAACCAAGTTACCTAATATTTGTAAAATGGCTCGCAATAAATCCAAATCTCGATAACACAGTTTTATTGTTTTATTTTTTACAAACAACTCATTGAGTTTTCATATTTACTCACCCCAATAAAGGGGTGGTAAGGGTAGTGACACACTGCGCATAAATGGGTGGTAAGGCTGGTGACATATTGTGATATAAAGATACCGTTTTCATTAAATATTTGACTTTTATCGCGTTTAAATTGGGTTGTTCGAGGTTTGATTGTTTTTATTTCTTTGATTCTTTTCCTGATTGATTTAATGAACATAACTTTTAATACATTCGATTATCTAAATTTTATATTTATTAAAATAATTGATTCTTTACAATATTGAATAGGGGTAAAACTTATTCTCTTTGAAAGTTAGGTTGTATTCTGAGGATTTAATCAATTATATTTTCTCCACAAGGCTTAAAAATAAAAGTAGTTGCAGTTATTCTGACATCGTTTCTATTTTTAAAAATGTTTCGTCAACTGTTACAATTATATACGAGTTAATTAATTTCTCAGAAATAAATAATTGTATATAAATTCGCATACGAGAGCACGTTTTAGTAAAATCATATACAATTCATCGAGAACTTCACAGAAACTTGGATTCTCCTTTGTATCAACAAAAACTTTCGTAATGACGTCATACTCGTAGTACAAATATTCTGACATTAAATCACTGTCGCATCGCCTACTACAAGTTGAATTACGCGCCATTCCCCCTATTCTTTAACCCTGGAGACAATTAAGAGCTACACAAAATCTCCCGACTCCCCCCATTGGGACAACGTGCGAACATGAAACAATATATCAAGCGAATTTCAGCACCAGATGCGTTGGCTCCCAGCGGACCCGATGCGTCCGTCCGGTCCTACCTTTATACTTCACGATAAAAATATACATAAAAATTATGTAATTCAATCCTACCAAATTAAACCTTAAGCCAATGCGTTAAAGTTGCTGCTCTCTGCAAATAAGACTGGAGTTAAAACCACTTGTTCAAATGAAATTAAACTTTATTATATCACCATAGAGGTTATTCCGAATTGAGGTCACGATGGATGAGGGCGCAACCCCAATGAAAGAAATCGGGTAATGGCACTGATTATCGATGCTGATGGTAAATAATAAATGTCGCTCTTGTGCCAGAAGTAGTAGTTTTAACGACATGTATGGTAACGTGTACCTTTACTGAATGTAGAATGCTGTTCAAGCTCTTATTTTAATTTAGTGAGTTTAAGATTCAGTCACGTTACTCACGTATCTCACTCATTAAATTTAATTAAGTTTGTCTTAATCATAAGAAGAACAGTACCACAGAATAGAGAGTAGAGGTACAGTACAGCGTACAGCGTGGTACAGTAAGCCAAAATCTGCTTTCTAAGGTCCTACCTTCCATGTCCGGTAGTGGACTGTTGATGATTGACGTCTTAGAGAACACTAGCGTTACCCGCGGTTATCGTCGTACTGCGATTAACGCCGCGGGACAATGTTAGTCTTGAAAAAATGGCCTAAGTTACTCCCTGGATCATCAGCTACCTGCCAGTGAAAGTCGCGTCAAAATCGGTGCGGCCGTTCCAGAGATTACCTGGAACAAACTGACAGACAGTCAAATTTTTTTTTACTATTTTTTGGTATATGTACCGTGTATACATATTATACACTAACTGAACCCCGCGGTGCTACCCGCGGTTATCATATTACCGCGAGTAAAGCCGCGGAACAAAGTTAGTCTAAAAAAGTAGCCTAAGTTACTACCTGGATCATCAGCTACTTGCCATTGAAAGTCACGTCAAAATCGGTGCAGCTGTTCCAGAGATGACACGGAGCAAACAGACCGACAGACAGACAAAAAATTTTAAAAGTACATTTTGACGTATGTGCCATGTATACATACATATGCATTTAGTAAAAAGCAGTTATTTAAATATTACAAACAGACACTCCAATTTTATTTATTTGTATAGACTAGCAGCCGGCCCCGGCGGCGCACGGTAGACATAGGTATTTAACTCTCAAAGCTTAGAAAACACAACCAAGTCTATTTTTGGCAAAATAAATAATCAAAATCGTCCGTTTGGGAACTATGCTCTTTAGCAAATGTAATACCGCCTATGTTACTCGGGGATGATTTATCTTTCTAATCGTGAAATAATTTTCAAATCGGTCAACTACTTTTTGAGTTAAATCGTTACAAACAAAAATCAAATCTTTACTCGTTGTAATATTAGTTTATATTAAATTTACTGTGATGTAAAACACAATTAAATAGTATAGTACAGTGCATATAATGTATGTAGTTGTAGCTTGATTGTACCAAGTATAACAGTGTAGTATGTTACTTTAAGGTAGAACATATGATGTTCTCCTAGCCGATTACGGCAACGACGGCCAGTCTCAACGAAGACCAGCCTAATACTACAGCAACTGCGCAGGAAATATTATAGTGCACAAGTGTGTGCGCAAAACACACGTGTACTCCCTGTTCCCTCCCTCTCATAATCCAATGGGACGGTTAACCGACATGATCGGGGAAAGATCAGGCGCAGGACCAACAGCTTTATATGCTCTTCCAGGCACGGGTGAACACATGTAAGAATATATTGTAAACCGTCGGACAACCACGCTTCGGCATGAATGAGCCGGCTCGACCGGAGTGATACCACGGCCTCACAGAAAACCGGTGTGAAATAGCGCTTGCGTGGTGTTTCACCGAGTGAAGGAGGATACCGGAGGCCCCAACCCCTCCCCACATGTCTTTCCCCATCCCCCAAAGGTCGGCAGCGCACTTGTGACTCCTCTGGTGGTGCGGGTGTCCATAGGCGGTGGTAATCGCTTACAATCAAGAAATACGTCAGCTCGTTTGCCCCCTTTACCATAAATTATATATATATATACTAGCTGTTGCCCGCGGCTTTGCCCGCGTGGAAGTTTGTTATATGTATTTAATTAAAACTGTGTAAAAGTATGTATTAGTAATTTATTCATGTTTTAAACCTATTTATTTATTTTTGATCAATAGCCCATTTAAAAGAACTTTCATACAAACATTTGACCCATATTTCATCCCCTTTAGGAACAGAATTTGCGTAAATGCTGATATAAGTATTAGTATATTTGTAATCATCAGAAACATAAAGCCGAAAGTTTTCAGGCTGCTAAATTAAAAAATTATGGACTTCCAAACTAACTAATATATGAAATGCCAATGCCTATATATTTCTCCCCTTAGGGGTAGAATACCCAGAAACGTTTAAATATGTATCTACTCGTTTTCAATAAGTAACCCAAAGATAATATTTTATGTTTCTAACTCAACAAATGACAGACTTCCATGCAATCTTGCAACCCCTAATTCACCACCTTAGGGGTATAATATCCAGAAACGTTTAAATACATATCTACTCATTTTCAATCAGTAGCCCAAAAACAAAGTTTCATGTTTCGAACTTCACAAATGACGGATTTCCAGACTAACCATTTCACCCCTTAGGAGTAGAATATCCAGAAACGCTTTAACGGGTGTCAAGTCATTTTTAATCAGTAGCTCAAAAATATAGTTCAATGTTGCTAACCTTAAAAATGACGAACATCCATGAAAACTTTCAATCCCTATTTCACCCCCTTAGAGGTAGAATATCCAGAAACGCTTAAGCACGAATCTACTCTTTTTTAATCAGTAGCGCATGAATAAAGATTCATGTTTCTAACTTAAAAAATGAAGAACTTCCATACAAACTTTCAACCCCTATTTCACCCCTTAGGGGTAGAATATCTAGAAACGCTTGAATAGTTATCTAGTCATGTTTAGTCAGTAGCCCAAAAACAAAGTTTCATGTTTTAAACTTCGAAAATTACGGACTTCCAGACCAACCTACACGTTAAATGTCAACCCCTATTTCACCCCTTAGGGGTAGAATATCCAGAAACGCTTAAATACGTATCTACTCATTTTTAGTCAGTAGCCTAAAAACAAAGTTTTATGTTTCGAACTTAAAAAATGACGAACTTCCATGCAAACTTTCAACCCCTATTTCACATTTTTTAAATATCTAGAAACGCTTAAGTACGTATCTACTCTTTTTTAATCAGTAGCACATGAATAAAATTTCAAGTTTCTAACTTAAAAAATGACGAACTTCCATACAAACTTTCAACCCCTATTTCAAGTCTTAGGGGTAGAATATCCAGAAACGCTTATATACGTATCTACTCATTTTTAATCAGTAGCCCAAACACAAAGTTTCATTTGTCGAACTTCAAAAATGTCAGACTTCCAGACTAACCTAAATGCGAAATGTCAACCCCTAATTCACCCCTTAGGGGTAGAATATTCAGAAACGCTTAAATACGTATCTACTCAATTTTAGTCAGTAGCCCAAAAACAAAGTTTCATGTTTCGAACTTAAAAACTGACGAACTTCCATGCAAACTTTCAACCCCTATTTTACCCCTTTAAGGGTAGAATATCTAGAAACGTTGAAATACGTGTTTATTCATTTTCAATCAGCAGCCCAAAAGTAAAGTTTCAGGTTTCCAACTTAAAGAATGACGAACTTCATACAAACTTTCAACCCCTATTTCATCCCCTCACAGGTCGAAATTTCAAAAACGCTAGAAAAAATGTTTTATTATTTTTTATCAAGTGCTTAAATATAAAGTTTCATGGTTTTATCTTTAAAAATTATGAAATCCCATACAACTTCCCCCCCCCCCTTTTAACCCCTTACAACCCCTTTTTCGCGATAAAAAGTAGCCTATGTTTTATCTCGGGGTCTAGAATATCTGTATACCAAATTTCATTCAAATCCGTTCAGTAGTTTTGGCGTGAAAGAGTAGCAGACAGACAGACAGACAGACAGACAGAGTTACTTTCGCATTTATAATATTAGTTAGGATATAGTCACCGTCAGATTATTTAATTGAAAGTTTTTCTTATTGTAAAAGGGCAATGTGATGATTTATGGAATTGATTTGATTCCGAATGAGACCGGCGCAACAAGAATGATAATGGTGGCTGCTATGCCTAGGGACGGTGTTTTGAACCCTTTTCTCTATCTTGTGATTGAAGTCCATGATACAAAATAAGTCAGTTTGCCCTTTGAAGTAATAAGTCAGCCGCAAATCGAAATCCAGAGTAATAAAATAGATATATAACATATGTGCATGAAAATGCCATAAAAATTATTAAACTGTAAAGGTAGACAGTTAACTAAAATGAAATATGTGTACCGTATGCGACCAATTGTATATTAAAATATGAAACCGAGATTTATTGACTCTCAAATGAGTGCAACTATTCAGAACATACAATTACATCTACATGCATATGTCATACTCGGAATATCAACGATAACTCTTTTTTGCAGTGTTCGTCGCAATTTCGATATTTGCATGACATTTCCTCTGAGTAATCACTGTGAGATGTAAATGGAATACACGTAGATGTCAAGAAACCATTCACCTGTCCACGACACTCTCTGTATCTATCTCTTTAACGAGCATATCCTGTCGGATTTCTAATAATTTGCAATTTGAATTCGAAGTAGTTTTGTTTATAAAAGGTGTTTTCTCCTACCATAGATATCACAAATTTCTTTATCAAAAATCGCCTATACAACATGTAGGGTCACACTATATATGTGTACCTATACTATGTGTATGTATGGCATCGCCCAGGCAGAAAAGGAAATGGG
This sequence comes from Spilosoma lubricipeda, assembly GCA_905220595.1. Classification (NCBI taxonomy): domain Eukaryota; kingdom Metazoa; phylum Arthropoda; class Insecta; order Lepidoptera; family Erebidae; genus Spilosoma; species Spilosoma lubricipeda. The sequence continues at coordinate 316,490 of HG992291.1, forward strand.
ACGCATTCGCCAGTCGTTACCGCGCCGTAGTTATGTAAGCCCGTACTGTTACTAGGTGTTGATATCTTAGGCTATAAATAGATTTACTCATGAACCGTGTAATGTCTTTTAAATAATAAACGAAAGGATTTCTCAGTACTATCATTCATTTATTAAAGCCAACAGTACCTAAAACACGTAGGAAAAACAGTAAAGATCGACTTACACCCATCTGATAGCCAGTGACACAATTTGTTTTAAAACACTCCTACCTCCTACGATAGCTTGCCTATCGCAAAGCTGCCATTTTCAATCAATATTGGTAATTTTATCAAGCTAATAACCTATAGAAATTGGTATTAAATAAAGATTATTTAATACTAGCGATTTGGCCCGGCTTTGCATCATAGTCTTTGAAATTCTCGGATTTCCTCTACCATAATATAATATATACAATATGCATGTATAATTATAATATGCATATATTGTACATATGAACCTTTCCCTTGAATCATTCTATATCTTGTTAAAGACAGCATTAAATCTATATAGTAGCTATAAAGATCTACTAACTAAGGAAACAGACAGCATAAGACTTCATTTTATATTATAGAAAGAAGAATTATAATAGTATAGGCTTGTGTGTATGGACACATCGACGGGCTGACTCAAAACTATGGTGTTTTCTTCAAAAGGCCAACTCAGATCCTATACTGTACTCGCAAAGATGTTTATTTTTCATTTAATCAAAATAAAAACTAAAAATGTTCACGGACTTGAAAAAAAAACACCTCTGTGGTTTGTTCGGCATTTCTTCCTAGAGTGAGTCTTAGAAAATGCCGGCCTCTTCTAGCTGTAAAGCATGACATGTAAAAATATATGTAAAAGATTTACTAACGAAATAGATATCATTATCAGTTACCTACGACAAAAATATGTGATTAAAAAAATACTTATGTCAACTTTGCGATAAGCAAGCTATCATAGACGTGTTCATTCATTATTAATTTAAAAAAACAGGTTTCATCTGGTTATCAGATGGGTGTAAGTCGATCTGTACCGGTCCTCCTATCTATCTAATTATTTAACTTATTTTTTCCTAAATTCAAACAATTGCCGATCGGTGTACTCTATTACCAGCTCGGTAGTAGATTTTTATTCATTTTGACTTAGAATATTGAAACTTCATTTGTTAGTTGACAAAAATACTCTCCCACATAAAACCACTTGAATTGAAATTGAACCTTTGTTCTCAATAAAAATAAAATGTTATATTCCTAATTTTAGCGAAATTTTTTTACGTCGTGCAACTTATAGACACATTATTATAACGCAAATAAAGATCATTAGTTTTATTCTATTCATTCACTCAGCAGCCACAATTATATAGCGAACAGCACTGAGATAAGCGGTGTTCATTCTAACAATACAATTTGCTGAGCAGAGCGGCAAGAAATATGGAAATAGCGACTAAACGCGATGCAACGACCAAGTAATTGAGTTGAAATGAAATCTTAAAGGCTTTGTGAAAAATAAGTGTCTTCTCACTACAGCATTAGACGAGAAAGGATTTATATTGCACACTATTTATTATTACTATCTTGAACAGGCTTGACTTATTTATATTTCATCTCACTTTAGTTTTTTTATATACTTACTATTGTTGTACTTACTTACTACAGTTTGGTATTCCTTAATGCCAATACCAAACTGGTCATATGAACCTCTTAATGTAAGATCATAGTGTTTCCATACTGCTTAATGATAATTTTTAAATAGTTTCTATGTTTATTTTGCTGCTGTTGTGTCTCAGTTGTGTGAACGATATTAAGGTAAATTAAATCCGAATATTAAGAAGTAGCTGTCATTTGAGATCGATTATTGAAGCTTATATTATTTCGAGGGCACTTTAATAAATCCATCGACTTCATGATCTGTCTGCGCTCAAATGATTTGCGGTAGGATTGTCTAAGTGTGCACGTTCGAGTATGATTACAAAATTAACACTTACGGTTGCTGAGATGTCAACCGCCTTAGTAGCTCCTGCGAGATCTATTTGTAATATGATGTTTAGAGATGAGTGAATAGCATTTCTCTGTTACCGCACACGTTGTGGACGGCTAAAGGGTAGGAAAAGTAAAGGAGAAGAAGATATAGTTAAAAAGGAAGTAAACAGTTAATTGACGAATGGAGGTGGATGTCACGATGTCCATAAATGAATCGGAAAAGGGTATGAAACAGAAATATCTTTTATAATTACTTAATTTAACTATGATACATTCTTTGTTGAAGATAAAATTGCATAAATCTACTTGGCGTGTATATTAGACAGTATTTATTTGGTCATTTTTATAGTTGCATTATTTCTACGTACTACGTACGTAACTAAAAGTTGAAATATAAAAAAATAAATAAATTATATCATGTACACGATTTAAGCCATCATTTAAACAAGTGCTTACCTTTTTATGTTTAAAAAGTTAAAAGAAACTTTCAGTCTAAGCGTTAACCCATGTAAAAACTTCCGTTTCTATTTATAAACAGGCGCCAAGACTAGGCACTGTGCTCATAATTTAGCCCATTGTGTAGGTCTTGTCGTCCGGGAGAGTTCTATAATGGCCTGAGAACAATTGTTCAGCCCTTATAAAGTGTTAAACATTAATAAAAGCAAACAAAACAGGAATCTTTGTCTACAAAATTTAATGGAATACCTGAAAGTGACGGATTTAGTAAATGTTATGAACCATCGACAATGTTCATAACAGCATCCATATTTTAGCCCGCGGCTTTGCGTGCCAAAAAGTAATTTTTCCATCCCTCGGTAATAGCATTCTTTTAAAATTCTGACTTCCCCTCACCCTGTTTACAACGTGTTTGAAAAATTAACAAATCGTTTTGAGAATATACAACACTGTCATGTCTAACCAAGTTTAAATTCAGAGTAAAAGGACAGCTGTGCCTCAAAGGTTCTCAGTTAGATTAGATAAAGGAGAAAAAAAATGAGATTTTATTTTTTGGGATTGAAAGCTACAATATTTGATTAAAATGTAAGGTGATCTAAAATGTTTTTCTTTTATTGTCTAAATCTCTCAAACAGTGGTCCCACCGCCGACGATGAACGAGAAACGAGTAGAACTAGAAACTATAAACGAGTTGGCGGGTAGCGAGTATGTAGTTTCGATAGTTTTGTCGCTGGGCTATAAGTGAGTATTCAAGTACGATGAGTGATAACTCACACCAACACTACATTCCAAGATACTATGGATGTGTTTATATTGAATGTGTCCGACAATATCTCTCTCGTATAAATACTACCGTGAAATACATCATCGTCGTTTCAAATAGATTACAATGAGAGTTGCAATGATTTGTTGATATCCATGCGTGTAGGTACTTTCAAAGCCGCATTGCATAGAAATCAAGCAAGCGAGTATCGCTGAGCGAGTTTATCTTTGAAAGCTCTTGTCGCTCAGCGATAAAACTAGTAGAGCGAGTCATCGCCGGCAATGTTAACAGTTGGAGAGCGACTATTACTACATGCATCTATTTTTTTATACAAAATGTATATTTATTGTACATCTCTTGAGCGAGAAAATCGCCAATAGTTAGTCGTTTTCTGACCGTCGGTCGGACCACAGCCGTATTCCATTTCTTTACTTATTTTTATCAGTTTCTCATTTAATACTTTTTCTTTTGTTGAAATATTAAGCTGATTTTAAATGTTTATAAAACAGTAATCGAAAGGTCGTTTGCACGATCTAATGTCACAAAGCTTATTTACTTGTAAATAAGCGGCTAGACATCGACATTTTTAATAGATAGCAATCGAATGATGTTGTTTATTAACCGACTTCCAAAAAGGAGGAGGTTCTATGTTCCACTGTATATATTTTTATTTGTTTTTTTTTATGTATGTTCACCGATTACTCCATTTTTGAAAATACTTTTTGTATTCGAAAGGGTATGCTCCCGAGGTGGTCCCATTGCCACCATATCAGGATCTGATGATGGGGTCCCAGGTAAATCGAGGGAAACGATATTGTTTTTGAATTTAACTATGTTTTTCGTATATTTTCTGAAGTTACACCGGTATTTGCGTCTGGTAGTCATCATTTTGTGGTGATGAGCTGATGACGTAACCTTTAGTCGTATTCTTACAAATTGTGTAGGTAAGCTTATGGTGGAAAGTACAACTCCTCAACTTTCAATTTCATGCGTATCTAAAGACCTTTAGTTGTATACTTTCAAGTTATTTAGTAAGGTTAGTTAGGAGATAGATGATACTTTACAATCCCGAGTTAATAACTATTCGTCAATAGGAAAGAAAAGACAAGCAAAGCTTATGTTTGGATTAGGAACCTACACTATATCTATACACATAATTTGACTTAGTAGGTTCATCTATAGCTATACTTATAAAATAACGTGTCCTGACTGACTGACTGATTGACTGATTCATCATCGCTGAGCGTAAACTATTAAAGTTAGCGCTATGAAATTTGGTGAGTAGGATCGTCTCATTGAATAGACACCCGCCAAATTGTTCGTTCGTATTCTTTTTGGCTTGGCATCGACTTCAAACAGATTTTAGGTACCTATCTATACAAATAAATAAAATTGGAGTGTCTGTTTATAATATTAAAATAACAGCTTTTTAATCAATGCATATGTATGTATACACGATACATATACCAAAAAGGTGGTTAAAAAAAAATTTGTCTGTCTGTCTGTCTGTCTGTCTGTCTGTCTGTTTGTTCCGGGTAATCTCTGGAACGGCTGGACGGATTCGGACGGGACTTTCACTGGCAGGTAGCTGATAATCCAGGGAGTAACTTAGGCTACTTTTTTAGACTAACTTTGTGCCGTGGCGTTACTCACGGTACAACAATAACCGCGGGTAACACCGCGGGGTTCAGCTAGTATTATAATACTACTATTTAAATGAATAAAGAATTAAGTATAGACAAGAATTGGCATATAGCAATTTAAGAAGAGCCAGTTTGTTTTACACTTTTTATGACACCTACTGTTTACCTCTACCCTTATTTAGTTCACAACCACACCGATGTGAGACGAAACCGTACAAAGGAGTTATAACGGTAACACGCCACGCCACGTGACGACAGAGCCTGATCCTGACACGTGATGTAAGCACAAAGGTTATCGTTTGCACTTTTTACCGCTCCTGGCTTTTGTGGAGACGACGGTACTGTAGAGAAAGTTATTGCGCCCATCTAAAATCAATAACAGGCATATTTTGTAGCGCTTAAAACTTTCGTGTGAAATGTTAATACAATATAGAAGACTAGCTTTTGCACGCGGCTTCGCTCACGCAGACTTTCATCCCCTGATTTACCCCCTTAGCGGTGGAATTTCCAAAATTCCTTTCTTAGTGCCCACTTACGTTATATAAAGAACGTACATGCAAAATTTTTGTATTCTAGGTTCAGCGGTTTGGGTTGTGCGTTGATCTCTGGGTATGTCAGTCAGTCACCTTACTCTTTTATATATATAGATAATTAAGAATATAGAGTGTTACCATCTCTATTCATTCTGTGTATATCGTAAGAGCCAACTGAGGAGCTAAATACATTAATAGCACAGTAAAGAAAGGTAAACCTTAACAAAATAGGTCAAGTGAACTCTTCTTTCTGAAGAGAGGCTTATCTTCAGAAGTGGAATTTTAAAGTCTGTTGACCTGATGATGTGATTGTTCTAGCAATTAGACTAGGTATTAATGTAGCCGTGGTTTGGCTCATATGGGCCGGTTTGATAGGAGCTATACCACGGCTTTGCTGAAATATTAAGTGAGTAATTCTTTACCTACTTTTTGCAGAGTTACCTTTAGGGTCACCTAATGCTATGCCTAAGAGCTACTACTACGGTGAATTGTCTCGCATATTGCATACCTAGTAGATCTTTAAGAATATGAAACACATACAAACCAAATCCATTCGCTATTAACTGCCAAGTCCAACTGCCTCGTTGGTCTCGCGGTTAGCTTGTGCGACTGCTGATCATGAGGTCTCGGGTTTGATTCCTAGATCGGACCTACAGTTGTATGATCTACAAATATTTGTTTCGGAGTCTGGGTGTTTTCTATGTATGTATTTACAAAGAAAAAGTATAATATGTATTTATATCAGTTGGCTTAGTATAACACAAGCTCTGCTTAGCTTAAGACTGGGACTAGATGCCGTTGTGTGTTAGATGTCTCAAATATTTATTTATTATTTAAATCCACGCTGCAGAACGAGCTCCCCTAAGAACAAATATGAAATCTTAAAATGATCATTTCACTAACATAGATATACCCGACGAACTTCGTACCGCCATATTTACATATCTGTTTCAGCTTCCCACATGCAGTGTACAGTCGCGGACAAAAATAATTAACTTTTCCCGTTATCTTTTAATTTTTCTTGTACACAAATCTTGTTCTGACAATAACGAACAAGTAAAAAAAAAAATATTTGGTGCAGCCGATCGGCAGTTACATGCGTACATACATTTATGCTGCTATCATTTTTAGGGTTCTGGGCCAAAGGTAAAAAACGGAACCCTTATATATTCATCATGTCAGTCTGTCTGTCTGTCTGTCCGTCCGTATGTCACAGCCACTTTTTTTCGAAACTATAAGAACTATAATGTTGAAACTTGGTAAGTAGATGTATTCTGTGAATCGCATTAAGATTTTCTCGCAAAAATAGAAAAAAGCGGCCAAGTGCGAGTCGGACTCGCCCATGAAGAGTTCCGCAGCAGCAAGTAACGTAATATAATTTTTACTTTATTTTACATTATTTGTGTTTATTGAATGAAAGGTAAATTGCAGTTTACGACTTATGACGTATTAAAAAAAACTACTTACTAGATTTCGTTCAAACCAATTTTCGGTGGAATTTTGCATGGTAAGTTATTTTATAATTACAAACAGACACTACAATTTTATTTATTTGTATAGTGTATACATTACTCAGCAATTTTCCATGAATACCTAAAGTATACCAAATATGAGCTTTGATTTTCACTGTGGTCTAATAAATATATTTTTATCAAAAACCACTTTAGGAAATAAAATATTTATGTTGAGGAAAAACTTAACAGAGGGGAGTCGTTCAAGCAGTTAGCTTATTTTGTTATTAGTTTACGCTATGTTCAACGTTCATCGACATAAAACTAATTAATCGCCGCAAGCTGTCGAGCGCCAGTCCGTGAATAACTTTCCCATTCTGCGGTCGTATCCCTATCCACTGAACTATTTCTTTGCCAGGGGCTTCCCTATACAAAGTTTTATCGATTAAAATTCTGTTCAAGCCGAAATCATTTAACAATTTATAATAAACACTATGTTGTCTAATACTTTCATACAAAATAAATCTTTTAAGTGGAAAATATAACCTTAGGACACATGAGGGAGTTCAACTGTCAACACTTTATTTACATCGTTAAAGTAAGTCTCGTACACCACATTCCTCTCCATTAAGCCCTGAGCCAAGGTGTGTGAGAGAGAGGAACGGAGGAATGCAGGTGCTATTAGTGAGAGTGAGAGCCCTAATAGCGATATTTATCTTGGGTCAAACGTTTGCCCGACAATATTGTCTTATTCGCATTCCCCTTGCGAGCAAACCTCGCTGCTAAATTGTCACAGAGTCAGCAACGGCAGTCTTACCCTTGTGGTCTGTTTTAATTTTGGATAAAAATTCCAAAATCGTGCAAGTTGTGCACGTTCACATTACATTTGAACAGAGTAAATTATGTTGTACCTAATAAGAAAATAGACCTTTATTAATTTGATCTGATAATCTTATCCCATTTTTTATAAGAGTCAAATATATATTAATTTGTTCTTTTCATTTAAATACGTATAATATAGATGATTACTATACAGGCGATTTGGATGCTCGGTTTGTGGAGTTAGGTATTGCCAAGATTTCATCGAGAATTCAGCCTTTCATAACATCCTGCGGCCTTTCATATATCTTCCCATCTAAGCTTTACAATAAGGCGCACTATATTGAAACGGACATATTTTATAAATCTGACTATTCTGTTGCGACGAAGCCGACGTCATTACGAAGCCGAACTATTGCAATATCGCTGAAGTTATGAAGCAGGATTCTGCTTATTTCACTTATGCTATTTATAGTTTTCTCGATTTACTATGTTAGAAAACATAAGCCAAGCAAACATAAGATTATACCGCCTTACCTAATATTCATCACATTTTGGGGGTTCTTAACGGTGCTAGATATAGATGTATGAATATTTGCTTTATAACATTTCTATTTTTCATATAACACCTCTGTGCTTGGTTGATAGATTTTCTATCTGACTTGAAAAATTTCACAGCCAGGTATCAAAATGTGTTTTTCCGAAAATGAATAAAAATCCAACATGATACAACTGATTTCACAAGAATAAAATATTACTACTTTTTAACCGACTTCAAAAAAAGGAGGAGGTTTCTCAATTCGACCGTATATTTTTTTTTTATGTTCTTCGTCATTTATGAACCGATTTTGATGATTCTTTTTATATTGGACAGAAGATATCCCAACGGTGATACCATGACAAGGACACTAAGATCTGATGATGACATCTAAGAGAAATCGAGTCAAACCTTGAAGTCGGTTTTATTTTTGTTAAAATTTTTACTTGTATTTTTAACCGACTTCAAAAAAGGGGGAGGTTCTCAATTCGACCGTATATATGCTTTTTATGTGTATTCGCGGATGAATTTGTCGTTTATGAACCGATTTTTTTTTTATTGTCGCCTGCGGTATTCCCGGACCAATACGACCTTCAAACCTTCAAGAAACGAGCGTACTCCTTCTTAAAAGGCCGGCAACGCACCTGTGACGCCTCTGGTGTTGCGGGTGTCCATGGGCGGCGGTAATCACTTACCATCAGGTGATACGTCTGCTCGTTTGCCCCCTATTTAAATTAAAAAAAAAAAAAAAAAAAAAGAAAAAAACTAAAATATTACTTGTAAAGCTGTCCTGTTTTCATTTGCCTTTTCATTAAAATGATTACCAAATGTACGCGACATCAGTCTCATCAGCAACTGCAGTTCCGTTTCTTATCTAAAACCTAAAACCGTTTATTTACTCTACATAGCTAAAAAGAAACAGGTCATGATTCAAAATTATATTGTGTTCGATCGATGTTAATACACATAATACAATTTTAGAGAAGGAAAGGAACTTAGTGATGAACACTTTCAGTATTTAAAGTCAAAAGTGAAACAGAAAAATTTGCAAAGTTATGCTTCTAAGCCAATAAAGGTACACGCAAGTATGTTTTGGCATGTTGTCTTATCAGATGTGAGATAAAACAACATACATTTTACAGAATTATTTGGATCCTACTCCGACGCATAAGTACCTGACTATTTATTGATTGATGAATGTGCTTTTTTTCTTTCGTAACGGCTAATGTCAACAGGCTCACGAAACTATTTGATGTCATGATACTACCCTTAAGATAGCAAAAAAAAAACAAAGTAAACAGCGTTTTTCTTCTGAAAATTGTTGTTTTATGATGTTACTTCCACTTAAACTTTTAACTTTCTTCATGTTTGAAGAAAGGGGAGCAATATTTCGGAATAATTTTCTGAAAAAATCCTTTTCTTTGACGTTGAATACAATTTTGATCTTACTTAGTTTCATCTTGAGAACTGAATGGTTAAAATGTTATATTAAAATATAGAAGTATTTCATTCATTTCCGTCAAACTACGAAAATTTCAAAGAAACATAGATTTATTACATTAGTCAAAATAACGAGTAAAACAGGCGTTCAGATAACCGTATCTGATCGAGTGTATCTACAATAGAGCCGTAAATCACGCTCAACCGTACAGCTGAACCGTATCCCTCCGATAAATATAAATAAAGGCATCGATACGGTAAGGATGGCTCCCTGTCCGCACCTCCCGGTTGCGTTCCTCGTGCCTCTAAACGAGCTCTTCTGAAACGATATTTTTGAAGAGATAGTGGGAGATCACCGTTTGTACGATTGTCGATCCGGGAGTAATGTTTGCCTCTTATATTAGCTTTTGGGACAAGTGTTGGGAGATGCTTATAGTTTTATTATAAGCGCAGTGGCTGTAAAATTTTATGATCGTTTTGTTCGTAGCGGTTTTTTGTTGGGCAATTGTGCGGTCTGTTTTGATACGTACATGTATAGTATATTTTTATCAAGCCTATATACGTGACATACTTCAGTTTTATCTTTTGCTTTAAAACAATTTTGGTTTACACATAAGTTATATTTAAACTAAATAACTATTGTTTTGTTTGGTGCTTCCTTTCTGTTCCGAGCAATAAAAAACTGGAACTCACTACCAGCGCACGTGTTTCCCTCCCACTATGATCCCGGGTCCTTTAAGCGGGCAGAAAAAGCATCTCACTAAGCCACCATAGTGTGGGACGCCATACTGCATTGTTTGCTTTCGCAGTGAGTATGGTGGCCCCCACTGTTGGATTTTGCTTGAGCTTACCATCAGGCTGAGCAGAGTCATAAAAAAACTTTAATAAAGTGCACTTGCCACGTCCTTTACTAAACCATCCAAAGGTTGACTGGTAGAAAATGACATTTGGCATTAAGTCCGCCTCATGCAAATGTAATTCAGGAAGTTTTAATTAAATAAAATAAAGGAAATAATGTATAATTTTCGAAGAATAATGTTCGAGATGATTACTTGTGTTTTGTATCGTTGTGAATGTTAATTAAAATTATAGATTCTGTTACATTGACTTTTTAATATTTACATCCTATCCTACTGATATTGCCAAAGTTTGTGAGAATCGATGTATGGATGTTTGTTACTCTTGCACGCAAAAACTACTGAAAGGATTTACATGAAACTTTACAGTAAAATAGCTCATACATTAGAGTATCACATAGACTACCTTTTATTGTAATATAATAATAATAACATTTATTAAAACAAAAATAATACAATACATAATGTTTATTATAAAAAATTGTGGAAGTACCTGATGAATCAAATATGACATAGCCTCCGTTGCCAAACTAGGTAGAAACCTGTATCTTGGCTTCTAGTGCCATTCCCCACGGGAATTTCATCATTAGTGATTATCAAAAATATAGAAGAAAGAAAAGAAGATAAATTTTAAATTATGAAGATTATAATGAAAAGTGTGAAGTGATCCTGTCTTTGAGAGTGTGTGGGTGTATGTGTACATGGGAGTGAGTGTGCACGTGTGTGTCTGAGAGGGTTTGTATCTGTTAGAGATGAGAATAAAACTTTAAAATGAGTTATAAACAAAAATGTTTATACCCAACAAACGTGTATTGTGAAAGAAACAAAGCATGCAATGTTCCCACATAAAAGTAGCGATGAAGTTGTAGATAAGACAAATAACAAATATGAGTTCAATCTTACCATTTTAAATCGAACGCCAGCGACGTCAGACGCCGCCTGTTCTGAATACCTGATAGGTACACATTTGTGTACACAAATGTACATACGTGTGTACAGACAGTGTCTTTGCAGATTCACATTCAGTGCGATGTTTTCATCTTGAAGTTTATTCAATTTAAGAAATGTTTTCAATTCAACTTCAAATTTTTTAGGAATGTAAATATTTGTTTATTTTTCACCTGCTTATAATTTTATAGTTTAATTTATTATAGACAAACTTTTAACAATGTATATCATCATCGTTAGCATCAGTATAAATTATTGAAAATTATGTATCCAAGTTCCAATATTATACAGATAACTCATCCGGAGTAAATTGAACATCAAGGTATATTAAACATAATAATAACAACAACGAGGACAATTTCATCGCAAAGTCGGTCAACAAGACATCGTAACTTCAGAAATAATGTTACTGCCGAGCCCGGGGAGCGATTATGTAATAATAATTAAGATCTCTGTGTGAAACAAATATAGGTGAACGATAACATCATAGGAAGGTGTGAGGGGACAGTTGACGACATGGGGTAACGTCATTGATATACTTATTGTACATGTCGATCTTAATGAGTTGGTCAATAAAGTGATTTATGTCAGTCAGTTTTACCTAATGATGCATAGGGATCACCATGCTTCATTGTTGTTTTGTCTGCATTCGCAATGAGTATGGTGACTACCACTATTGGATTCTACTTATGCTTTCCCTCAAGCAAAGATGAACCAATATGGCAGGCCCATCCTTAAAAAAAATATTTAACATGATTGACGTCAAAGCTTGGGCAAGTTTAAATAAAATCTTTTAGCTCTTTATATATGTCAGTCTGAAAGCAAGTATTTTTCAAGATCTGCATGGATGCCATAATGGTTGAAGCAGTCACCTCGCTGTCTTCTACTACGCTAAGTGTTGTGAATTTGAACCCGACATAGTATAACATTTAATCTGATTCACACACTGTTGTTTTAAGTCAGGGTGTTCTTTTTGGCCGGTACACATGTGCATTTAAAATCCTCTACCACCCAAGCTATATATTTAAGAGAAAGAAAAAACATAACATATTTTGTGTCAAAACAGTTAGCAAGCTCATGAGTTTATTTTCAGACGTACGTAGCTTAAAATATTATCACAAGTGATGCAAATATTCTCTTACCCTAATAATTTATATTAGGTATAGCATCACAGTATCTAATTTAGTCGGGTTCTAGTCGCCAGTTGGTCTGAGCTCGGAGTTATAGTCGGACGGTACAATAACACAGACAGACACGCTCTAATGGCTCGCCAGGGTTAAATACTTCTTAAGCTAACGGCCAACGACTTTGGAAACTTAATTGCTCGGTATAAACATTTGTGTATATTTTTATATCTTGAGTCTTTTTAACTAGGAAATTAATTGTGTCTCGATTTAAGTAAAAAAAGTAGTTTCTTGATTTTACTTATACATGATATAATTTTCTAGACACCTATGCTCAAATGTTGTTTAAGAGACACAAATACGTCCAAATTTTCTAGTAAAAACTATAAAATTAGGGATTGGACCTCTTGTTGGGAAATAATTTCCCACAGGACAGAGCCTAATAACATGGTCGGGGTTTTCCCAGAGCAGGGTGCAGGAGGCCGGTTGTCGGGTGCTTTTTAGTGAAAACACCGCATACTCCTGTCTCCTGTGTCACCATCTCCGGCTCCGTGGGAACACAGGGAATATTTGACACTGTCAGAAGAGTTATTCAATCCATCAAAGAAAGGGGTTGAACCTCTGATAGTCTCGCTCTCTAAGTGAAAAGTAACAAATAATTCCGCTTGACCGGTACCATACATTGTGGGCTAAAACATTCCGACTTCAACGTAAAGATAGCAATCGTTAATGAAAACTGATTGCGAATGTAGTTGTGTATCTTTGCTTTTGCCTTGTGCATCAACGGGGAACATGGAAGTTTAAGGTGAATGTGTAGAAAAACTTATCAGACCACCCACGTAGTACACGTGTACTTACGGAAGCAGGGGTCGCTCACGATACATTATGATTTATTTACGTGTAATACATTTTGTTTTATAAGAGAAAATTATATACAATAAATAAAATGAGTTATTTTTTAATTTCATATTTGTAATTGATTGTTTTCGTCGCACAAGACAATTATATAGAATATAATTTATACGCTATACATAGATCAGAGCCGTTTATAGTCATTTACTCACGGTAAGCTAAACCAGCTTCGTAATTTAGTATTCATCAAATCTAACTTCTAGATTAGTTCGTTCGATGAAAACATTCTTCAGCCTATTAAATAGATCGAGCTAAAGGGTTCATAGCTCATAAATTTATTGAAATTTTCTATTTACATTATAAATAGTCATATATATAAATCATTAACAATTTATTTAAGAATAAGAATTCATGGAATAAGAAATTATAAAAGCAATCAGTCGATGTTCTCTTACTAGAAATTTAAATTAAAGTTAATTTATATGTAAAGAATTTATTCAGCTACAAACGCTGAGGTATGCTTAATAAGGTTTCAGGTAAATAATAATTGGAATATTAAGTTCTTATTTGTGTAAGGGTTTGGTTAAATTAAATGAATAAGATTTTCAACAACTGTGTTAACTTAAAAACCGTTGTATCTGTTAAGTCTTCTTACCCATCTTTAGCTCGTGGCAGTCCATTGCAGAACATAGGCTTCTCCCAAGGTACACAAGTTTGTTAAAAAAAACAGCAATCAAAAACTTTAAGTAAAACTGTTTATCCATTCTTTGATAAAAATACTGTGACATTTACTGTTATTCAATGTGTTTTATGATTGCTTATTGAAAATGTACAATTTACGTGATTAAACTTTTCAATCTACAAATGTTTCACAAAAACATGATTTCACGAAAAATGTATGTAAAATAAACATTAATTTTTATGAAGCAAACATTTTTGTTGTTTTGATTACTCACGTCTAGCTTTTGTCAATCTTAGCGCCCCGATGCGGGCCGAGTTTGATACGAGTAGCTTCGATGAATATAGTCAATGATTAAGACTGTAAGTGGGTGATCAGACGGCAAGAAAGCTGGATGCTTTTGTTCGTATTCTAAACCTGATCGTGAGATCCTGCCGCCCACCCTGAGAATACCCAGAGCGTCGACAAACGGGTTAAGCTTGCGAAACGGTTTCGATAATGGTTTGTTCGTTTTCAAGTTTATTTTATTTTATTTTATTTATTTATTAAGTTATTAAGTTCTTCCGCAAAGGTGCCACTCTGTACGTGTTTGACGATTTGCATTAATGAATTGTGACGCTCGACGTTATTGAGATACTTATTACGATTAGCCTGATTCGGATTGCCACAATTACCAATGAAACGATAAATGTAAGTCAGTACATTGATTAGTTTCGGCAATGACGAAAATTCCGATTCAGCTGAGTTTCGAAAATTGTAGGTTCGGTTTTGTGACTGTCATTGGAGGTTAAAACGATTGATTTTCGTATTTCAGCGTCAACGATTACCTCCTCCTCGCGCGATAGTTGATTTGATCCTCTAGGCCAAGATTCACGATCCTCAGATAGCCATTGTGGTCCCGCCCACCATAGCCTGTTGTGAAGTATGTCACTCGGATACAGACCACGATTGCAGATGTCAGAAGGATTATCGCCTGAAGCAACATGCTGTCAGCATTCGGTAGAGACAATGTCTTGAATGTGGCTGACATGATTGGCGACAAATGTAGCCCAACGGGAAGAATGTGATCGCAGCCATGAGAGCACAACGGTGGAGTCTGACCACAGGTAAACAGCATCGATTTTGATACGAGAGAGGTAAGTGTCACGAACAAATTTGAATAGATCCGCGAGAAGAACTGCGGCACAGAGTTCGAGTCGAGACAGAGAGATACGTTTAAGAGGAACTACTCGAGCCTTAGAATAGACTAGAAATACGTGGATTTCATCATCTGCGTCGATAAGGCGTAGGTAAATAACTGCTCCAAATGCAATGACATTTGGAGCAGTTATTTACCTACGCGGATTTTGTGACAGTTCGGAAATGTCCGAACTGTCACAAAATCCGTGAATTTCGTATGATTTAGCATCGGTGCAAGTAAGTTGCCGAGGTAGTTTTAGTTGTGATAATAACGATAATTGGTCCTGATATGTGTTCCATGTACGAATGACGTCGTTAGGGGGAGTTTGATCCCATCCAATACCGAGAATCCAGAGCCTTTGGATTAAGCATTTAGCTTGAATTGTAATGGGGGATAAAAAGCCTAACGGGTCGAAAATTCTAGCGATCTCACTGAGAATAGAACGTTTAGTACATGGCCGATTTGAAGGTTTAATTTTGAAAAGGAACGCATCCGAGGAGGGATCCCACTTAAGACCCAGAACCTTCACATGTTGTGTTTCTGAATTGTCTTTGAAAGGGATGCGGACCACGTATCGTCCAGACGCTCTGCGAGTATGCTCGATAGCAAACTTTCGCTCGCATAGCAATTCCTCTGGAGTCAACATCGATGGGAACGGTAGAGAATCGAGTTCCCAGAAGCGTTGAACCAAAGAATTCAATTCGCTATCGACATCAGGCAACGTATGCAGCAGAGTACTAGATGAAAGGCTAGTTTTGCCTAAGAGAAGTCAACCGAATACTGAATTGAAAGCGGTAGGTTGGTTGACACCTCCTTTGATGTGTTGATTAAGGACAGAATCCGCGAAAACGTCTGCAGCGAATAAAATATCTATCGGTCCTGGAATATCAAATCCAGGATCAGCCAATGGCAGCGATTTAATATGTGACAATCCCGATGTGTTCAAATACGCGATAGGTTGATCGCCACATATTTTTGATATGACATGCATATCTAGTTTGAATAAAACACGATTGTTTGTACCGACGGAACAAGTAACGTTGCCGATAATCGGCGCAGCCGCATCTCCCAGTCCGCTAACGTTCGCATTCGTTTTAGTCGGTGTTAAGTTTAAACGATTTACTGCAGAAGCACTTATGAAAGTACCTTGACTTCCTGTATCAAATAAAGCACGAAAAGATTGCATCTTGCCTGAAGCATCCTGAACTTGTACGATGGCAGTAGCTAGCAACACGGTTATGTTCGGTTGTGACCTTGAAACCAAAGACGATACGATTTGATTTGATTCGATACTAGATTTATCGCGATGGAGTAAGGTGTGATGTTTTCGTTTACATGTGCGGCATGAAAATACTGAATTGCAATTCTTTAGTTGATGTGATGGCTTCAGGCAGTTAAAGCACCAATTTCTATCTTTTGCTATCGTCATACGTTCGTCAACCGAATTTTTAAGAAAATCTTGACACGATAATATAGGATGTGACTCGTTACAGTAAGAACACTTGAGTAAGAAACGGTTTTGTTATTACTAGCACTAGTTGAAGGATTTTTATCAGTCGCCGCCACAAGAGTGTGCTGTGCGCTGACTTGCTTTGATTGAGGCTGGTTAGGTAAATACTTGAACATAGGCTTATTCGGTTTCAACGAGTCGGAAAAATAAGTATCTCGCAATAACGCTTCACATCTGGATCTCAAAAAATCTTTAAGTTGTTCATAAGACGGTAATTCCACGTTTGAATAACTTTCTTCAAACTTACGGCGTAATTCTTTGTCAAGTTTCGATAAAATATGATAAACTAAAACAAAGTCCCAATGTGCAATCGGTAATTCGAGAGTTTTTAGAATACTCAAGTTCTCCTCGAACAGGTCAAGCGACCTTTGAAACTCGTGCGCATTATTGCCTTCAAATTCGATATCTAAAATATCCCGCCAACATGTAAAAACTAGGGTACGTTTACTTTTATAGCGAGCGACAAGCGCTTGATACGCATCGTGATAATGTTCGTGTGTCTTGGGAAACGCTTTGATTACTGATAACGCATCGCCACTGAGAGAAGAAATCAAGTAATGAAATTTCTCCGTATCGCTAATAGAGGTGCAGTTGTGAATCTACGCGTTAAAAGTATCGAAATATTCCGGCCACGATTTGATATTTCCGGAAAAGGACGGAACTACGATTTTCGGAAGACGAATATTCGATGACGAACCACTGGGCGATTGAGACGATTCACCTCTTGATAAACTACGATGTATCGATAATACTTGATAGTACATTTCATCAAAACGTTCTTGGATATGACTATCCTCATTTTCGGGGTCATCCAAAAGTTCTAAAATCGCGAAGTGCGATTCTTCAAACGTTAAAGCAATTTGTTCCACTTCTTGGTGATAAGACAAAAATAAGTCGCGCTGAGAGGCATCACTCGCAGTCAAAACACCTATTTCCAAAGCCTTAGATAACCGTCCGCTTTTTACTAAAGAAGATAAGTCCTGAATCGTATACTCAACTGCTACGGACTTCGATTTTTTTTTCTTTAGAGAAGGTCGTCTGCGAGTGGAATGTTTACCTATTAACGACATTGTTGTTCGATCCCTAAATTTCTATAGTGAAAAACTTATTTAAAAACTATAAAGGTTCCAACAAGTAAAGCGGAACGTAAACAATAACAAAGATCGATTTATACTACTAGTGAAAATGTACTGAACATTTACGACCTTATAACACAGTAATAAGCACTATTTAACCCGCCGCGCAGGTCCAAAGCAACTTGTTAGTTTAACGATAAATGTATGAATTAACGATAAATAAAAATATGTTCATTCACGATAACTAGACGTTAGACGGTAGGTAAGGAACGTTTCGTGCTACCGACCGCTAGCGGTCGCGTAAGTTTTTTCCTACCACCTTACAAGTTTGAGAAATGAATGCACTAAGAAATATCTTACAATATTACGTTTAAACTGATTATTTTACTGTTGTATGTTAATTATTTAGTTACTACAAACGATTATAAATGCGATTAATGATTTTTATGATGGAATTATCGTAGGCCGATAGAATTAAGCACCGATAAATGTTAGTGATTGCTTAATTAGATCCTACAATAATCGATTTGTGTGAAATTAAATTAGAATAAATCCCTGTTGGTGATTAGTGAACGATAATATGCGTAATAATATGTATATAGGTAGGTAAGTCAGCCCGATAATTGTTAAGAATTGGAGATGATGCAATAACTTGGAATGCAGTTAGCTGAATAAAACGATAGATATGTGTATTCCAAGATAAAACACTACGATTTTGACCATAAATACCATAAACATACGATGATAGGCAGGAAATTAGGTGGAACTCCCGGGTTTCGGCACCATTAAGATGTGGCGTACGCACCCAGCCGAAATAGCGGGTGGCATCAACACCAAACTGGGACAAATACGTATTCGTGTAGTTTCGTTGTTCAATAACTCGACATAACCCGTCGCAAAGTATAATGCAAGCACTTACCTTGGACTGCCACGGGTATTCGTTGAGTTTCCACCTTCGCTTGTTCAGGAGTCGACAATTCAGGGGTTTCAGTTCTTGCGTACGTCACACGCGAGAGAAATGCAAGTAGATTTCGATTTCCAGCAGAAAATCGACCGATACAAGTCGCGCGCGCGTCGGAGGTTTTTTCACACAACCGTCAGTGGCTCCATGTTTATTTCGAGTCAGTGTTGCAATTGCAACCATTTAAGGCTGCCCCTTGCGACGATTATTACCAGCATTGAAATTGAAACACTGAATTACGAATTACGATTTATATACTTTACGGTAACGGAACATATAATTTTGTTGTGATAGAGTTCTAATGTAAACAGAATAATTAGCAAGCTTTAATTAACTGCAATTCACCCTTAAATCAGTCTGTATATAATATTTAGAACAACCCGCAATAATATGAATGGGAAAACCAGTCAGCACAAATCGATCGTTCCGACCGAGGTACTACAGTATGAAGCAATTACATCGTAGCTTTTACCAAGTATGTGAAGTTATCAGCCAAATTGCCCCTCTTCCTCCAATTAAGTGAGTGAGGAGGTACTACAAGGGTGTCAACTTGGTGGTGATGATCGTGTGCTTATTTTTCCGTTATTACATTAAAAAAAGTCATACAGTCAACTTTATTTTACACAAAAAGTACAAAAAGACTATTTGGCAGTCGGGTCATTATTATGAATCTATTTACACGTCATTCATTAAGCTCGGTTCAATAGTTTAGGCGTTATACTTACAAAGATTGTCAAAACTATTGCCCTAGCTTTTTTTTCTTTAAAGCGACAACTCCTGCATTAGGTATATACATCCTGTGTCGCGGGGGACTACTACAAACGTACATAAAACGCACACAAAGAACACCCAGACTCAGAACAACATTTTGTGAATCACTCAAAGTTTTGTCCTTTGTGGGATTTGAAGCCACGAAGTAGAAAGCGGCGTGACGATCAGTTAAACCACTGCCAAACGTGCAGTCAATTTTAGCTTCGCTCAAGTTGGTTAGTAAAAAATAACAATGTTTTGTTTTCACTTTGACGTTGTCTAATACAGTTGCGAATACTAGCAATCAGAAATATTGATATTATACAATTTTCCCATATTAACTGAAACAGAACATTACGCGGAGACTGCAGACGCGAGGTTAGTTAATCTTCCTGGCTCATGAATTCTATCTCATAATAAGGGAGAAGATACACTGGACTGATATGCTACGCCCTTATATCTATTAAATATATTAATATGCAAAGAGAACTCCTATTGCAACCGTTTTTTTTATTAATTTTACTTGAATGAAGAAATGTGAAATGTGACATAAAACTTAAAAAATAACGTGTCTAATCACATTAAAGTTCTGTGATTTGACGACTATATTTAGCTACTCACCTCTCATATCTATGTATGTCAATTTGACATTCTAATCCCACTAGTATTATAAAGGTAAAAGTAAGTTTGTTTGTTACGCTTTTACTTGAAAACTACTTAACCGATCATCATGAAACTTGTACACGGGCATATTTTTGGAAGCATTAGAAGTGACATCGGACACTTTTATTAAATGGGAGTGAACCCGCTGACGATAGCTAGTAATACATAAATCTAAACAAAGATAGTTTTAAATTCTACCGGCCTGTGGCACAGAACAAAGTACACTTTTGTCTTATTTCTTCTTTTGATTAAATGTCAACCAGCCGGATCTCTTGGATTAGCTATTTCTGCAAGTGTTTATAGTCTTCAAATCACAAGTCTTCAAGTCTTTAAGTCTTCGTCGTGATGAAATTAATGTTAAAAAATCTTTATATATATGTCGGAGAACGAGTAGTTTTCTTAAGTTTTAATTTGAATTCGTGTTTATTTCAATCGATTATTCGAAACGTCAAACTGTGCATCGAGAAACATGGCAGTTTGGGTGAAATCTGTGGACGGTGTATGTAAAGGAAGAAACTGCTTATTTGTTGTTAACGATGTGATTATTAAGTCTTAGTTTACTTACAGCTTGATTCAATAATGTTGGTTTAGTTTTAGTCGATTCTGTAAGCAATATTAAATGTTACTAAAATGTGTGCGGGTAACACCGAATACAGTGGTAGGTGTCACCACTAGACTAGCCGGTATAAAAGAGAGCGGCCGCACGAGTTGCGGGACTACTAACCTTTTGGCTCTTAATCTAACTACCCACCGTTTCGTATTGAAGTAAAATAGAATCAACAGATCAGTTTAGTACGGGCATTGTACGAGGAAAGACAGGCTGTAAATAAGCTAAGTACATAGTCTTCTTAATTGTTGTAATTGACTATTGATAGTTTGTAACTAATAAGTTAAGATGTAACTTTCAAAAGAGTGGCCATGAGTTTCTTTGCCGGTTTCTTCTCATAAGGCCCTACGCATTTGGAAACTGGAGGTTATGGGTCGTCACGGACGTTCAGTGGATTTTGGTGTTCTCACCTAATTCACTTTGACAATGTTGTGCCGATCTATGATTTTAACTGTAGCTTCATTGATTCAATAAACTATTGGAATTCTATATTGTCTTTGGCTGTGCAAATAAACCCTACCTACCAACGTGTGTAATAATGAAGATCGATTACTAGACTAGACTAGACTTGATTAAGAGCGATTTCTATTGCTTTAAATCACGAGTGCCTCTTGACAAAATATGCAAGTGACGGCGGCAAAGCTGACGTCACCATTTCATAAAAACCGCTTCGACCGATCGATCCACACTGTGACTCCGACATCAGAAGTGGGATTACCTGTGAATTACCCTATGGATTACCTGTGAATTACCCCTGTAGACTACCCCTACAGATTACCTGTGAATTACCTTATGGATTACCTGTAAATTACCCCTGTGGACCACCCCTAGAGATTACCCTTATGGATTACCCCTGTGGATTACCTGTGAATTACCCCTGTGGACTACCTCTAGAGATTACCCCCATGAACTACCCCTATGGATTATTGCTATAGATAACCCATAACGGATCAGGAACATAATACAGGGCAGATTGTTATTATTTTATTTTACGTTTACCCTACGTTAAAAAAAATATCTTTTCGCTACGGAATTAATTTGTGCTATACGAGAACCGCCAACTAGTGAGGGAACTATGTACTCTCTAACTAATTAACTAATGTAAAAGTGAAGTGGTGTGTGAAAAATACAAGCGCTGTCACAGCTGTGCCAAAATCAGAAGGTTACGTAATCCAGTAAAGATTAGGACAATTTTAGTCGTGACAATATTGCTAATACATAATCTGAGATTTCAGATACTACCTCGCCTGACAGTCGAAGGAAACCAAAGCGCAGAAGACGATTGCTTGAGCCTTATTCAAGTGTGGTGTCATAGATGCAGTTCCAATATGAATGCCAAGACAAACGATTTGCAAACCGAGTAATCAGTGAATGTCAGCTCCATCCAACCAGCTCTAGTTCAGCTCTAAGAAAGATTTGGTGAGAAGTTTTCATTTTGTTTCAAATGCTCTTTAATAAGACAAATTCTGTTGATAGATTTCTGGGCTAACGACAATATAGTGTAGTAATATTATTGAGGGTAGGTAACGACCCGCCCTTATTGTAACATAGTATTGAGTGGTCCACAAATTCTTGCCGTGAGTCTGGGTGATTTTTGTGTACGTTTTATATCCTATTGTGAGGTCCCCCGTGACACAGGATGTTTATTCCTAATGGGAGAGTTGTCTTTTTAATAAAACAAGAAAAACACGAAATTCTGTCAAGATATCCGGGTCGAAAAAATGCACTGAATAGTATTTCCTGTAGTAGGTACACGTTTACTGTATTTCAAATGACATAATTATTTAAAGAAAAGAATGAAAATCTGCTTGCTTTACGCTTTTCAGTTGTAATTTTCGAAAAGTTCTTAAAATAATAAGGTCGTTTCTATTGGTGCCTACATTCTCTTATAAAATGAGGATCGCAATCAAATGAAATTAGACCCACAGTATTAAGGTCCTTACGTGGTCGCCGATATACTAGAGGGAGACCGCGAATTTGCTGTACACACATATTTTCTACCGACCATTGATCATCTACACCCGCGGTAATCAGTGAATACAGACCGTCAGATACCCACTAGTGAAGTCTCTATTGATTTGTCCGATGAACATGATGTAAGAAAAAATGATCCTTGAATAGTTTATTAAATTAATCGAAGTCTTTATTTTGTTCATGAACAATTATTAGGAATGTATTTTGTGACGTTTTAAGTTTATTTTAATTAATAAACAAAGTTATTTAATTACAAGTGATGTAGTGTTGGTAACCTGGTTTCACTACCTCCTTAGGTCTCGCTGGTCATTTGTAGCCGTAGCTCATGCAGTACTTATCTGTAGAGTGCGCGGTGCGCATCTGGCTATGCGAATGTTAGTCGCTGGTTAAGTGACAATAAAAAGATCTCGATCTCTGGCTAAGAGTTGAGCAAAAAGCCGCTGGTTAAGTGGTTATACGCAGTTGCTGGTTAAGCGACTAAGTCAAAACGTCTTAACGCTGTTACTGGCGATTTAGACAGAGGTGCTGAACCTAGGTTAACAATCATTATTGTTTGTACTAAGATTTGTGATTATGCTGGTAGAGATATAAATGAGCATGGTCAGAACCTTATCGTGATACTGACGTGAATAGAAACATCAAATTTAAAATCATGAAGGCAAAATCATTTGTTATAATTGAAATTGGTTTCTATGAAAATTTTGGTCAGGAATAGCCGAGAGGATGGATTCAATGTTCAGATGATTCCTCAGTTAACAAACACGTAGACGTGTAAGTCCATCAGAATGCCTGTGTCGGCAAGGCAATACCGGCCGAATAAATTGAGCTACTGTGGTTGCTTTTTTCTTTGTTTACAGATGACTCACACGAGGACGTGTGAAGCATCAGGACGGCCGTGTCGGAGAACGAGTAGTTTTCTTAAGTTTTAATTTGAATTCGTGTTTATTTCAATCGATTATTCGAAACGTCAAACTGTGCATCGAGAAACATGGCAGTTTGGGTGAAATCTGTGGACGGTGTATGTAAAGGAAGAAACTGCTTATTTGTTGTTAACGATGTGATTATTAAGTCTTAGTTTACTTACAGCTTGATTCAATAATGTTGGTTTAGTTTTAGTCGATTCTGTAAGCAATATTAAATGTTACTAAAATGTGTGCGGGTAACACCGAATACAGTGGTAGGTGTCACCACTAGACTAGCCGGTATAAAAGAGAGCGGCCGCACGAGTTGCGGGACTACTAACCTTTTGGCTCTTAATCTAACTACCCACCGTTTCGTATTGAAGTAAAATAGAATCAACAGATCAGTTTAGTACGGGCATTGTACGAGGAAAGACAGGCTGTAAATAAGCTAAGTACATAGTCTTCTTAATTGTTGTAATTGACTATTGATAGTTTGTAACTAATAAGTTAAGATGTAACTTTCAAAAGAGTGGCCATGAGTTTCTTTGCCGGTTTCTTCTCATAAGGCCCTACGCATTTGGAAACTGGAGGTTATGGGTCGTCACGGACGTTCAGTGGATTTTGGTGTTCTCACCTAATTCACTTTGACAATGTTGTGCCGATCTATGATTTTAACTGTAGCTTCATTGATTCAATAAACTATTGGAATTCTATATTGTCTTTGGCTGTGCAAATAAACCCTACCTACCAACGTGTGTAATAATGAAGATCGATTACTAGACTAGACTAGACTTGATTAAGAGCGATTTCTATTGCTTTAAATCACGAGTGCCTCTTGACAAAATATGCAAGTGACGGCGGCAAAGCTGACGTCACCATTTCATAAAAACCGCTTCGACCGATCGATCCACACTGTGACTCCGACATATATAATTCTTCTGTGAGTGTGTATGTCACTGGACTACTCTCAAACGACTGGACCGATTTTGATGAAATTTTTTGTGTGGATTCAAGGGGATCTGGGAATGGTTTAGATTCACAATTTTGTCCGCTGGACAATGTTTTTTTAATTAATTTTTAATTTATTAGTAGTTATGGCAAAACGACGTTTGCCGGGACAGCTAGTATGTATATAAAATATGAATGAGATGAAATGGGGACCGTCTTTCGAAAAAAACAAAAAACGATCCATTTTACAGTAACTGTAGTAGTATTATAATTTTTAAATATCTGACAACCTGAACCGCGTGTGTTCATAGCGGAAGTTCATTTCATGGCGGAATGAAATAGTAGCTTCTTATTACATTCTTCCGTACTACTTATTCTATTCTTCACTAAACTACTCACACAGAACATAGTAAGGCCAGAATGTAAGGTTGCTTCCTAGGCTCTTTAGGTCATTTATTTAACATTTTTAATTCGAAAAATGTTATTTTTTCCCGAAACAAATCGAGTGTGTATCTGCAACTTTAATAACTAGTAATTAATGAATAACAGAGATACATAGAATTTCCAGAATTTCATTACATTAGAAACAAATTAAACTGCAGCTCAATATCCAGTAATACGATTGAAGTTCAATTCATCTTAGATAACTACAGTGATGTCTCCTTTATTGTTTGAATATTTTGAATTCGATTTTTCTTCTTCTTCTCTCGATACTTTTAATGATTCGTCATTAAATAAATATACCTGTTTAGCGCTTTAGTAGTAGTAAGTACTTGCGGAGGTGGCGCTACTGCAGTAGAACACGTCCGTTCTTTACTCGCTTTATTTAAAGGCTGACGGGACAATAACCATGACTAGTATTATTACAAAACTAGTATCGTTTCTTATGCGATATAGACAATTTTTCAATACTGTTAAATCATTGTTGGTTCAATTGAGCCGGGTCTTTATCTATCTAAGGCAAGATCATAAAATGTTAATACCATCATTACTGTAAAAGCGTTCATGTTATAAACGTACACTTCTTAGATAGAAAATAAAAACAAGCAACACCTACAAAAATAGGAAAATTAACTTATATAGTTATTATAGATAAAAGTTATTACGACATCTCTATGAGCATAAAAAGTCCTTTACAAATAATATCATTAGATTTGAACAACAGCTTACAAAAAAATAAGTAACAAAAAATCGTACTTTGTATGAAACTTTATTAACTCAAAAATCATGAAAGTACGCGATAACGAGCCAAAACAGTTAACAATGGTTGGAAATTGAAATAACTACGGAAAATATAGGAGATAAAAATAAACATGAGCAGTGAAATATATTTGGCAATACAATAGCGTCTTCGGAGGCGTCCTCCGTCGATACCGCGACCCTCAGAATACAGCCTCACAATAACGGTTTCACGCGTTCTTGTCCTGATTTATATCGAGCCATAACTCATTGCTGTTTCATTTGCTTACGCATTTTACCTGTCTCGGCCTCCCTGGAAAGTAATTTAGATATACATTGAATGTATCAAACGTTTCCGTAGAACCAAATTTATATGTTGAAACAGTAATGGAATAAAAATAAATATAAATTCAATCGTTCCATTTCGTTTCGAAAACTTTCAAATATACTTAACACGTTTGAATAAGAGGAGTTTGTTTTTAAGATTTTTTTTTATGTTTTAAAAGTTTCTTATGTTTTTGTTACTTTAGGGTGTTCAACTTTGTTTCAACATTCAAATTAAAAAAAAATCCCTTATTTCTAATTTGAAAATTAAATAATAAATTTTATTGAAATTGACCATGATGAAATATACGTAGAGGTAAAAACATTTTTTTGGCACTAATTAGGCTTTTGATTCGAGTTTAAATAACTCTTACAGCCACTTTCTCCGAACAAATTTTCAGTGAATTTTGACAATAATTACACATATACCGCAAACTACTGAAAAAGTATTTGTTGTTTTAAAAAAAGAATATCATATGTTACTTGAATCACGTCTGAATAGCGAAAATAGGTCGCTGTATATGTCAGGCAACGGCCGCAAGGACTAACATTTGGGAGGCTCCTGTCCAGGACGGGCGGCGAGCCGACCCGCCTAAGTACACAGTATAAAAAGCCTTCGCTTTATTAAAGGACTGCAAATACAGATACTGATATGAAACGGTGGATAAACGTGTGTCCCATTGCTCAGTCACACGTTAAAAGTATTCAACAGAGCCTTTCTAAACAAGCAATGGACGTACTACGTGATAGGCCAACAAAATTTTGGATTAATTTGGAATTACGATTTGGAAAACTTTGAAAGCTATTATTTTATCCAGGTATTTCGAATTGAATATGAAGTAGGCAGCCGGCATACATTTTCATACAACTATGTTCAAACATAGTAATCCCTAAAGTGAATTTCATTTAAACGTTTTATGTTAATGAGATATTCACTTACTAATCAAAAAAATAATAATGAGTTTTGTATTTTTAATACAAAAATATTGTAATAAATCCTAAAAGTAACTGTATAGCATATTTATGTATACGTTATATTATGCAGCAGCGTCCACATGGCATAGTATCTCTCCTTCTCTGACTGTAGGGAGAGCGTTTTAGTTCTGATAACCTCTCTCATTAAGTGAAAAGCAACTAAAACTTTTGCTGTGTGGTCAAGGTATTATTCCTATGGCACCGGATCATATGAATTAAAATATAGCTCTCTCACTTTAAATATGAACAAAATCCCGGCAATCCCATCAATGTGGAAACTTCTGTTTTGGATATTTGTTACTCTTCCACACAAAAACTACTTAACGGATTTATATGAAACTTCACAGAAATATAGCTCATACATCAGAATACCACATGAAATACTTTTACTGACACACCCAACACACACGCGCGCAAAAGCTGTTACAAACATATTCGGTAAAATTGATGATACCTTGCTATTGTCTATTCCACTTTCAATAACTACTATAAAATTTATTATACTACACGGCTGAGTTCAAAGTTAAAAGTCACTTTAGGATCGTGAGTGTAGCTGTGAAATGTAGCATTCCTTGTCTACCCGATAGAGTATGTAATATGTAAATGAAGGAAAGACGGAAAGTCTTTGAGAGTTTAGCGAAAAACGAGCACTGATTTAATATGAACACCTTTCCACATCGACGTTCATACCCTATGATGTAACCTGTCATTGAACTATGCTTAGTTCTTTTAAAACCCGTTTAGTGTTTAATGGTTCACCGCATTCCAAACTCACTGCACCATGTGAAGCTTCGCTTTACTTGCTGTTAAATGGTTTAGTTAGACGAAACCGACAGAAACTCAAAATACAGTAATTATAGAGAGATAAATAACTTGGTAGTTCAACTAGTAGTGACTTTCATGTCTTCTAAGTTTTGTTACAGTAGGGATATTTACTTTGCGTGCATGTGTAAAAAATATGACAATATTTACTTTTTCAAAATGATTATAGCACATTTTTCATCAGAAATTTCTTTAACAGATTAATATTTTTGTAAATCCTTTTCATCACTACACTGAAAATTAATAACTAACTAATCCAAAAGTAAAAATATGCTTCTTTTTCAATTTGCCGGCCCGTAAATAGGTTCTCTGTTTCAGTAGATAAATCTGAGCGATAATTGTCCCTCGGTAATAAATACAGGTGATAGCGACCGACAACTCGGTTAGCGCTGCCAGTCGTGATAACGTCCCGGCGTTTCTTGTGACTGCTCAAGTCAGTGTTATTGCGCTTTTGTGCTGAATTACTTCGCTTCATTACTTCTAAGATGAATGCACTACAAATTGCCTATCTGCTATAAACTATAATATTGTAATTATAGCACTAGGGTTTGTCACATTCATATTTGACAGTTGAAATGTCATGTCACTCGGTTCATAGAACTCTCAAGACTGTTCGTAAAATAGGTAATATGCGCGGGCGTGTCTTGGCGCGGGCTGAATTACTGATTGTGGTAAAATCCTCCCAGAGCTTGATCGGTAATTGGAATAATTCGCTTTGGGAGTGTGTTAGTTGAGTGTTCGATAGCTTTGTTGTGCCTACGGGGGCCTATCATTGTAAAAGTAAAATGACCTTGAACGTTGGTCTCGGACGGTCATATTGCTACGGTATAATTAATAATTGATTGAGAATTGAAGCTTCAGTGTGAAGAGTTCGGCCACTGCGTTTGATGAGCTTTGATTGTGTGCGGTTCATCACGAAGTAACTGTGCTCGGTATATGTTGTCGTGTATTTGTAAACGGATGGTGGTATGTGATATGATCTGCGTGATATCGACAAGGTGTGCACCTCTCCGCAGCGAAGATTGAATTGAAGAAATCTCAACTACCCCATCTGTGAGTAATTTTCTTTATTTGTAAAACGAGGTTTAACGCCTTTAGTTAACCCCGTTCACTGGTGATCGAGTGCCTATATCTATGGGCCATATAAGCATATTCACAAGGGTTCCTTCCACTGCAAAGGAACGTAACACTGGTGGACGGACTACACACTTATTATATATTTACGAAAATAACGCAAGAGTAAGTCCATTGTCCATGTAGCTATAATTATCAAATCTATTTTTTTGGCACATTCTATCATCGTTTTTAATGTTATACTTACGAAGATATTGCACAAACACAAAAAAATACAGGCGATTTGAATAAAAAATTAGTTCAATTCACTTATTTCCAAAAATGCACGTTAACAGAGATCTTAATAACGTTAATATGTGACAAATTTACATACTACCGATAAGTAATAATGTGCAAATATAATTTCTTATGTAAGATAATCAATAATAAAATAATGTTTTTCATAGTTAATTAATAGTAATAGAATTAAAAATATTATTAGAGATGAGATTGAGACTAAATGAGAAAATGTTAAAAAATGTCATAAAACGACATGCAAAAATATACTATACTACTATATATAGAGGTAGTTTAAAAAAAGCAAACACAATTTTTTTAATCCAATATTATTTGTAGATGCCATAGTCATCCAAATATTCTGTTGTGTCCAAAGAGTTATAACTCTTGGCAATTAGCAGTTCTTGAATTCAACACTCGTCTTGAAAATTAAGTTTTCCTTTTTTAGTTATATTAACAATTATTTTTACGGGAACTAACGCGATCACTTATTAAACGGTATTACATACCTCTAATTTGCCCGATGTTTCGACCAGGTTGTACTGGTCGTGGTCACAGGCTGACTAGCTCAGCTGGCTTTTTTAGTTGGTTAAGAATTGAGCTCTTCGCAAGAATTAAAAAACTTAATACGACATGAGATGATATTTATAAAAATATTGAACTATTAATTTCTTCTTGGATAACACCTATATATTTTTAACGTCAAACATAATGTGAGATATCTTTTACATTCTACGCCTCCATGAAAATGCCAGTCGATCGTTCACACAACAACGTTCCACTGAACACAACACAAATAAAAGAATAAACAAGTTATCTGTTTATTTTCTGAACACACATGAATTATAATTTGATAGGCAGGCGACAGTACAGCGAGCAGCTGCGTCAATTGTGATGATGCTTTAATATAAATGCAGATAGTGACGTACGCAGCCGCCGGAGCAGGGTAAGCAATTGGTCTTTCGGACGGTGAATTATTCATCACCCTGTGAATTACAGGAATACTGCGATGGGACATAGATTATTTGTGGGACAGAGACAAGGGGCAGTAGCCCAAATTTAAATGCTGCGATATAAATTTGCTTGGCAATATGTGTGTTAACTGTTCCTCATTATTACGCATCTCTCACTATATATAATAATAGAAGTTTATTTATTTCTTTAATTATTTACCTATAATATAATATTTACAGTGTCTATATAAAACCATTATCCCAAAGTAACACTGTAAGTAAAAATGGTTACAATTATTTCACAACAAAATATCATTTACTGAAATATACCTTTGGGCAACTTCTTTAAAGCTCTAAAGATCAAAAAATACATTAATTTCCATGAAAAGGTTAAGTTGAATTTTCAAAACATCCATTTCATATATTTATAAACGGAATTCACACTTGGTAGTACACATTAAGAAAGAAAATACTTTGTTCATTACTTAATAACTCACTTCAAACGACTGTCGAGTCTGTTATGGCACTAGTGTATGATCGCTATGTGTACACACGCGCGGCGAGCGTTTGTTTGCTCCGCGTGACGTACCGAGAATGACAATAAAATAAAACTGTAACCTCATTACAGTCGTTCAGTTAACACCAAAGTCCCAAAAGAGCATGAAAACATTTCCACAAGTATACTTTTTCTACAGTTACTACTATACGAGTACAAACTTTAGAAACATGGAAAACAACATTATATAATATAGATCCTAGTAACGTTCTAGCCTACTATATCGCGCTGACTAGACGGGTCGGTATAAGGTTTGTATCAAATTTTGAGAGGGTATTGTAAGAAATTGGCCCAAGTCGTGCTATATTCTGCAGGGATTTGTACCATGGGGTACGATTGGATAATTCGAGGAGGCCTCCCCACGGGGCTGGGTGTAATTTGTTACGGCGAACTTTCAAAAAGCGATGCGCCTGGCCACCACAGGAGTCTCTCTGGTGGTAAGGCGCATTCAGGCGCTGAGCTTACGGGTAGCCATGGATAACATGGAGGCCTTGTTGTTTTCAATGGGCCCCGTTTGGTCCGTCCCCAAGCGCTTACTTCGATCGAATCGATTCTCGTACCAGTTCTGGCCTAGATGAAGTATCTGGGCCTAATCCTTGACTCGATAGGTGGCTCTTCGACGAGCACTTCCTAGAACTTACTCTAAAGCTGGTCGACGCTACCTCTGCCCTTGGGCGATTTTTGCCCAAATGCCGCCCGCCCAGTACCCGTGTACATGGATGTTTTCCGGTCAATGGCACTGTACGGTGTATCGGTGTGGGTATCGGCTCTATAGAATAGGGCACATCAGATCGGACTGATATTACTCTTGTATCATGGCCTCCCGCCTCACAGACTTTTGACTCTTAAGTTGTTGGTTTGAGCTCTTTGAGCGGTGAAAATAAATAATAAATATTTCGGACATCTAAACACACAACGCCATCTAGTCCCAAGATAAGCAGAGCTTGTGTTAATGGGGTACTAGACAACTGATACAAATACATATATACTTTTTTTTGTAAATACATACATATTATAGATAGAACACACCCAAACTCCGAAACAAATATTTGTAGATCATACAAACATTTGGTCCGACCCGGGAATCGAACCCGAGACCTCATGATCAGCAGTCGCTCACGCCAATCGCTAGACCAACGAGGCAGTCAAAATCATTGATTCTATTTAAAAAGTTGAGACAAATTGAGACAGTGGTGAGGAAATACCTATAGGAAAGTCATTTTGTTGAATTGATGCTATGGTATGAAAAGCTTAGTAGTAACAGAGATATGACTACTCAACTAGTGTCAGCAAATGCAATCTTCAGTAAGGGCTTCGTCGACGTCGCACATATCTGCGAGCACGAATGCACCGCAAGAATTTCACACGAATCGCATCGCAGTTATGTGTGGGAGCCCTTATCAGTTTGATTAGAGAAAAATTATGTGCTATTGAAACTTTGTTAATTTGTAACTTGTCAAATTATTGAAAACTTTACTATCTTGAGAATCATATATAATATTTAACAATATCTGAGAAGCAATCTTAGTTTTAAACAATAAATTGAAATAGTAACATCATCGTAACTAAATATTTTTGCAGGTTAAGATGTAAGTATTAAGACTTGAAAGTGACGTTGGTAATCATTAATTTGTATTCGTCTCGTAAATGGAAATTCGGTTTTAGGGTTCCGTGCCAAAGGCAAAAAACGGAACCCTTATAGATTCGTTATGTCTGTCTGTCCGTCCGTCTGTCTGTCTGTCCGTCCGTATGTCACAGTCACTTTTTTCCGAAACTAAAAGAACCGAATCTTGAAACTTGGTAAGTAGATGTATTCTGTGAACCGCATTAAGATTTTCACATGAAAATTGAAAAAACAATAAATTTTGGGGTTCCCCATACGTAGAACTGAAACTCATAACCTTTTTTGTCATCAAACCCATACGGGGTTTGATCTATAAATCTATGAATCTCTGAATCTTCATCTATCTATGAATAGGTCTTCAAAAATGATGTTGAAAAAAATGTTTGAAAAAATGAGGTTTTTAATTTCATTTTTTTTCTAAACTGAATAGTTTTAACGAAACCTAGTAAGTGTTTTTTTTTAAATACGTCATAAATTCGTAACTGCAATTTACCTTTCATTCAATCAACACAAATATACAAATAAAATTTTAATTATATTATGTAATATGTTGCTTGCTGCGGCGGAACCCTTCATGGGCGAGTCCGACTCGCACTACGCCGCTTTTTGATATTTTGCTATGATACAAATTATCAAATGAAACCACCATCACTAGCCTTTAACAGTCCACTGCTGGAATAGACCTCTCCATAAAAGATGGCTACAAGGCTATTATAAAACAGAATTTGATATCTCAACTTCTGAATATATCATAGGTTCTGAACACTTGCTACTACCCTGGGAAGAGGAATTTAAATCATGTCTCACCATGAACTGAATTGGAAGCTCTAATCTAGCCTAGTAGAGAAGGGGTAAATATGATACTAAATATGTTTAAATCTGTACTTCAATTAAAAATATACTGAAATAATATATTTTATACTAGCTGAACCCCGCGGTGTTACCCGCGGTTATTGTTGTACCGCGAGTAACGCCGCGGGACAAAGTTAGTCTAAAAAAAGTAGCCTAAGTTACTCCTTGGATCATCAGCTACCTGCCAGTGAAAGTCCCGTCGAAATCCGTCCAGCCGTTCCATAGATTACCCGGAACAAACAGACAGACAGACAGACAGACAAAAATTTTTTTAAATACATTGATTAAAAAGCTGTTATTTTAATATTACAAACAGACACTCCAATTTTATTTATTTGTATAGATATCTAATATATAAAATTCTCGTGTCACAGTTTTAGTTGCCAAACGCCTCCGAAACGGCTTGACCGATTCTCATGAAATTTTGTGAGCATATTGAGTAGGTCTGAGAATCGGCCAACATCTATTTTTCATCCCCCTAAATGGTAAGGGTCACCCATCCTTAAAATTTTTTTATGGCAAAACGACGTTTGCCGGGACAGCTAGTCTACATATATAAAAATGAATCACCGAAATGTATGTACCTACGCGCATAATTTCCGACCGGCTGCACCAAATTATGTTTACACAAAACTAATTTTATGTGTTCGTTATTGTTAGGACAAGGTTTGTGTACAAGAAAACTTAAAAGATAATAGGAATAGTCAATTTTTTTTAGTCCACGACGACAAGCTGAGACGGATAATGTAATTATGGCGGTACGAAGTTCGCGGCGTCAGATAGTATTTTATAATTTTCGTGTAACCTTGTTGCTCACGACAAGCTCCGAAGCTATCTAACCCGTTTTTTTTAAGTGTGTGTTTTCTGGCATACCTAAGAATAGTTAACATGACGCTTCTAGCAATAGAAGTCAAGCATGATTGAAAAGAGACGCAGATCTTCTTATTCTTTTGAGCATTTCGATGGCAAACGTTTCGTGTCAGTGTAGTTAGATCTTAGCAGATCAGAACGCGGGCACTCTGACTGTATTGTCGGTGGCAGCAAGGTGGGACACCGTTTGGGTTTCATCCCATAAACAGACGAGGTTGTTACAGACCGCAAATCCCCACCTATTATACAGACATATTTTCCTTGCGGCCGACCCTGAGTCCGTAAAAGACGCAGATGAAACTACGTGGGTGAGCTAGTATGACTATATATATGAACTAGCTGACCCACGCAACCTCGTTTGCGCCTTATATTGCCCGTAGCGTGAAATTTTTTTCCGTTTTTTAAACATTCTTCATTGTTGCAAAAGAAGACGCAAACGAGGTTGCGTGGGTCGGCTAGTATTAGTATAAATTAATGTTATCAGTATCTTAATAAACTATACAATTAATTACTTTAATAAATATAAGTAACAAAATCAAAAATATAACTGTATAAATGAACCCAAATCAGGACAAAGCGTAATGAGCTGTAGGTATTCTTTACGCTCATTAATTTTCTTCCCCTTTTAAAAGTTGAATATTTTTTGCTAATTTAAATTCGGGTAACCTTGAACTTTAGCTACTCCTGATAAAGATCGCTTGGTAAATTAATTTCAACCTATTTTTTTTTGTTATTTTTCTGTAAAACTTGAAGTGTCAGGGCGAAATATAACATCATCATCATCAGACCTAGGCCTCTCCGATTGTGCGCTACTTGGGTCAATACTCGGCATCTTGCTGAACTCAACAGTTCACCTGGCCTGTGCACCTTCAGTCAAGAACACGTTCACTCCAACGGTTATCTGTGCTGCGGCTTATCATTATCATACTAGATTCTTATTTCATTTGATTTCTTATTCTTATATACAGACTTTCGCATTCATAATTTAAATAAGAATACGAAAAATGAGTAGGCATATTGAGCTTATTGTGTTCGCTATAAATGTAAACCAATCAGGTATAAGTATTTAATAATTGTAAACGTTATTAGTTAAGTCTATTACATTTTATGACAATATAATTTTGTTATCCTAGTAAAGTCTTAATTAAGCTCAATATGAATAGTCGTATTGAAAATCCAATCACGTGCAAATATTTATTTATTTATTTATTCTTCCTGCAATTACATTGCATAAGGCGGACTTAATGCCCTAGGCATTATCTTCCAGTCGACCTTTGGGTGGTGCAGAGCTGTGTGTAGCAGGTGTATTATTGAAATAAGTGAGAATGAATACATACATATTTGTTATTTATTTAAAATATGGACAAAATACATACATACATATTTGTATACATAAACAATGATAAATGGACAGATAAATTATCGCGATGACTCCGTCAACAAATCTCGATAGTGATTGCGCAGTCTAATCTTGAAAGTTGATCGGCTGGTACACGACCTAATATCTAGGGGGAGGGTGTTCCAGAGACTTACGGCTTGGACGGTGAAGGACGAATGAATAATTCGGGAAGAATGTGAAGGACAAAGAAGGAGGAGATTATCGGAGGAGCGAAGATGTCTGTCATGGTTGGAGCAAAGATATTGTAAGTGGGATGATAGGTAAGTTGGTGAGTTAGGAGAGTGAAGAAGAGAGTGCAGTGTGGTCAACGCCCGTAAATTACGGCGCTGTCTTATTGGTAACCATGACAGTTCCGTCCGGTAAGCAGATACATGATCGTATTTTCGTAAATTGAATACGAATCGAATGCAATTGTTGAGAAGCCGGTCTAGTTTATTGAGGAGATCTGCATTCAGGTCGAGGTAACACACATCACCATAGTCGATCACTGGGAAAATCAAAGCCTGCACTAGCATGGTCTTGGTTTTTATCGGGAGAAAATTTTTTAGTCGATAGAGGCCACGCAGGATATTCGTGACCTTTTGACTGACGCTGGTTACCTGAACTTGCCAATTCAAGGTTGTGTCTATGTGCAGACCTAGGTCCTTGACCGATTGACTAACGGGCAATACCGAACCATCAAAAATGATATCTGAGATGGTGTCATAGTCTATTCTACATATCATTCTTGGGCTCCCTATGAAGATCGCCTGACATTTAGATGGGTTCACGCCCAAGCCGAACTTGCTGGACCAGTTTTTTATGGTGTCTAGATCGTGGTTGATACTGTTAATTGCTTCGTCGATGTTTTCTACTCTCGCGTGTGAGTAGATCTGTAGGTCGTCTGCATACAGGTGATACGAACACTGAAGTTTGTGAGTTACGAAGCCGATAAATAGCGAAAAGAGAAGTGGAGAAAGAATGCCGCCTTGAGGAACACCAGAGTCAAGTTCGGCCCATAGCGATGCTGATTCATCAGTGCGGACCGACTGAAATATCACTAACGCACCATTAATCACGTTCTTGAACAAACAAACATCTTCACAATTGACTGGCAGCTCACTGAACGTTCAGCGGAGGTACATTTAATAGTAAACCGTTGATAATGTTGTGCCTCCATCCGTTCATAACTCCATAATCAACGCTCATAGCTGCTATTATTAGCACGCGCTGACGTCAGAACTCTCTCTATGTTTAAGGTAAGCCCGTATTCGTTTTATTAAGTTGTTAGATATTCTTTGTGATGAGTTTAGGCTTCACAAAGAAAAGCAAAATTATTATCATCAATGTTTCTTCCAAGTCTTTATTAGTTCTATAATTAATTGGAGTTGATTACTAGTTCAAACTGAATATCAATTTTTCCTTGGAGCGACTGGCATCGGACCTCCGCAACCTTTGAAGCGAACTAAAAATAAAAATTAAATAGCGGCGTAGGGCATAGCGTAAACTGAGTTGACTGGATAGAAACAGGGGCCCAACGATTTTATATTTTTATCTGATCAATGTCTTAGATTGATGAGGAAGAGGGATGTGATGACTGAAACCTGGAACAAACCGCATTTTTTTAGCTTTTAGTACGTTATTTTCAATGGAACCGATTAAATGTAAAATATTATTTTACATAATTTTTATTTTCTAAATTTTTAGTTTTGCATAGTGAACAGTGGTAGTCGTAGTGGTAGTCGTGACAAAAATGTGTAAACCACCATTTTGTAGCGGCGGCCATCTTGAATTTTAATTTATCTTCGTAAGTAACTGTGTTCTACTAGTCAAGTTCTTTCATTTAATACCCATATTGAGGTAGTCGTGACTAAATGTGTAAACCGTCATGTTTTAGCGGCGGCCATCTTGGATTTACAATGAAACAAAATTTATTTAATTGTATTGTCACCAGAACTAAAGGTGAAAACTAAACAGAAGGAAAGGGATCAAATTTGAATTACTAAATTTGACATAATAATATATGTAGTATGTTTAATATTTAATACATTTACGTGATTGACCCAAATAAACGGCAAACTAAATGAAACCGTTTAAAAACAAAGCATAAGGACAAAAGAAAAGTAAAATTTTGCGGCAGAGTTAACGTAAAAGACAGCTACGTAGCTTACCTCTGAACTCTAAAAACATTGAAATGAAAATAAAATTCCAGACATATATACTATACATACATACTGTTACGCTTATATCCCCACAGGGATAGGCAGTACTATATTGAACATTCATATTTACCCAATGATAATTTGATAACGTTTACATAATGGGGGTCAACCCTATTGCTGCTGACTGGGCGTTTTGGGCATATATTATCAGGAAAAGTAGAGTATTTTGAAAGAGAAATGGCATACCTTTTACAGGTCTCTTAGTCCAATTTAAATTCAAAATAAATTATTTAATTAAGACACTGAGTGATATTTATGATCATTAAATTGAAGCTACAGCTAAAAATTATAGATCGACACAAACAGACGCCACAGCATGTACTGGATTGTCAAGGTAAATAAGGTGAAAACAGCAAAATCTACTGCCTGCTTGTGTTGATCCATAACTTCCAGTTCCCAAAATGCGTAGTACCTTTTCTATGTATAGCATGTATGTATTTACAAAAAAAGAATATATGTATTCGTATCAGTTGTCTAGTACCCATAACACAAGCTCTGCTTAGCTTGGGACTAGATGGCGTTGTGTGTTAGATGTCCGAAATATTTATTTATTTATTTATGAGAAGAATACTGGCTAAGAAACTCATGGCCACTCTTTTCAAAAGTCAAATATTTCGTTACAATAGTGTTAGTATTACATGAAAGGTTGACAGTATGCAAGCTGTTGCCATGCTGCTGTTTTTAATGAATCAATGACGCTGATTGCTATTTTGAGTTTGATTTTCGATCAGAGTAAATAATTGTGTCGTGGGAATTAACATTTATCACTAAGTCTGTAATTTTTCTGTGATATGTATGTTTTTAAGTTCTCACTTCTTTGGGATCAGATGGCCGTGAGTAAGATGTGTGTACTTATTATTAGTACTTGGATGTCCGAGCTTCGTTCGGTATTTTATTTTTTAGTATTTTTTCTATAAATAATACCAGCTACATTTATTTATCGCCCCCGAAACCCCCTGGCGTACTAAATTCGTGAAAGTTTTTGAAGGCGTTTCCGAGATTCAGGCTATAAATATTATATACAAGAATTGCTCGTTTAAATATATTAGATTATATCTGTAACTAGAACTAATGGCAAATGATAATTTCAAATTCACATTCAATGAATTCAATTCAAAGTTCTGACAAACGTATTTAGTATACATATTTTCCTCAAGTTTACCTACAAATAATGTTTGGCTTCATCCTTAGGATATTATAGAGATCCGCTAATATTTAAACACGTAAATACGTCTCGTAGTCTACTGGAGTGTGAACAGATAATCTGTGTACATTTAACTCAAGCAAGTCGCTCGCGTCAAACGACTCGACAATCATTTGCCTAGTGTGGCTGCATTAACCGTACCGAATTTTCTTTAGCAAAATAAGTGAACAGGAAAATATCGATTAGTGTAA
The DNA here is from genome assembly GCA_905220595.1 of Spilosoma lubricipeda. Taxonomy (NCBI): domain Eukaryota; kingdom Metazoa; phylum Arthropoda; class Insecta; order Lepidoptera; family Erebidae; genus Spilosoma; species Spilosoma lubricipeda. The sequence continues at coordinate 355,649 of HG992291.1, forward strand.
AGCTTCTGCATTCCTAATGTACTATTAGGAATGTGTTTCGAATTAAGGATACAGAGTGTCACTACACATATTAATCATCTCGTGGGTCTCGTAAGTGGTGATTAAGGAAGCAAACTATGCAGTAAAATAGCATTGCGAAGAGATGGAAAACTTGACATAAACCATGTAATTACAAACCCAAAACATATCCTCTTTTCTAAAGAGATGCCTACTCTGTGGACAATTTATATTAAAACCCTGTAACCTATACACGATTAATAGATTCACGTCACCACATTAACCCATTAACAGTCAACTGCTGCTTTGCAAAGAAGGTTTTGAAAGAAGGATATTATCAAAAATATCCTTCAGCCATTTAATGCTTCACGGAGAATGTTGAATGTAACAATTAAAATTAAAAAAGATTACATGGAAAAAAATTAAACTAAGTAGAATATCTTTCACCCTCACGTTGTTATAATAGTGGCCGAGTTCTCGACCCGACACGGGCTTAGTGTCTACTATGTCTAGGCTTTGCTCCACTGCTTACTGGACAGTTGCGATTTGTTTGGTAATTCCATAACACAAAGCAACTAGACCACGTTCTCGGAATTGTTTATTATCATTGGACATCAGAACAATGTTTCAGTGATTTGCTTTCTGAGGCAACTAATGTGCATATAAAATGAAATTGATTGTGTTTGTTTGTTATGTTATCATCGTGCACGTTAATTTAACGAAATTAGAAATTATGTCGAATACACTAACGTGTTTATTTTAAACGATAAAACTAGTCAGCCATGCTTCATCAAACCTGAAAATCGTTGGGTCTGCCAAAAATACAGTCTTATATTTTCAATTTCTATTTTTACAAATGTTCCTCTCTACATTATTTATTTTAAGCATGAGGATAGAATGGGTTTACGTTCACATAATCTCATTAATATGCTCATTATTAAACATCACAAAATTACACAAACAGCTTTGTTTACACAAAGAATACATTGTACATAATGTAAACATTAATAGGGTATTATTGAATAACGTGTATAAACAAGGGAATAATACACACACCCACACACACACACAACGGAAGAACCTATTATATTTCATCATCCACTGCTGAATAAAATCCTCCCCAAGCAGCGCCATCAACCTTCTTGGGCAGCCATTTTCTTAAACGGTATACGAACTACGTGAAAGCGCTCATTTTTAGGCAAAAAGTATAATCGCTATTGTAAAAAAACAAAAATATTTTATTCTTGAAAAATACTCGACCATGATGTTAGTTCTACTTGAGAAGTACATAGTTTCTTTAAAAGTTAGTAATTTATCTGTGGCGGGTTGATTGCGAGGCACTGCATCGACAAAATAGTTTGTGTTTGTTTATTAATAGTTGAGATCTCGCAATCGAGGTAATCATCTCAGCTGTGCAGACTTTTTAATTGTGCAGATGAAATGGTTTACAGAATGTTGCCGCACTTCAGATAGTTTACAAATATAACTAACCTAACTTATTGTTTTTACTAAACTAAAAAGAAAATAATTTTTATACTGCATTTGATGTGTCTTTCTAAACAGAGGCCCAGCAGTGGACCATAAAACGCTGTTGATGTGATGTGATGATGTGTCAAAACACTTGAGATTAAATACCGAAAAAGACATTTTTAATGTGGCGCGGCGACTTCGAAGTTTTTGATCTTAGGCACGTGTCTGTTTCTTAGATGGTTATGTGAGTATTAGAAATTAATTATAGACAGCTTAAACGAGTAAACAAGTAGGATAAACAACGTGAAAGGACTCTTTTTACCTGAGCTTTTTCTAGGAAATTTTCGATGTTTGATTATGAAAATACGAACTAAACTTGTTGTAAATGGGTTGATCTTATTACAAAAACTTTCGTAAGAGGTATTTATATTTGCAAAATAACGTGAGCATCATAGCTGGCTGCTCCGGCCCTCAATAAAGTATTACGATTACAACAAAAAACTAGTTTCAAAATCATTTGAACATTCCTAATTTATCCTAAATATTCAGAACTTTACTATACACAATTTGATCCAAATAGCATTGTTCGCTATAGTCATAATAATACCTATCTTTATCTATATGTAATAAATCTCTAGTAATTTGGGTTACCCAAATAAGTCACAATTTACCTATATCAATATTATGTTACCGAGTCTCCGACTAGCCACCACAATTTATAGGCACGACACAAGGATCATACAAAGCACCTTCGTGTTCTGCTCTAATTCGAATAGATTGTCGTTTCCTACCCGTTACCGCATTTATTAATGAGCACGGTTTAAAGATCCAACTAAGACGTTACTTCGCATACATTATTCAGAAAACCTTAAAACAGCCGCAAACTTAACTCACATCTATTTATGTAGACATTTTCATTTGCCAAGTAATTTAATTGTTTCCCACGAGCGGAGCGCTCATCACGCGCGTCGGCGACCGCGACACACCAAAACAACATTAATCGTTAAATCCCGTTAATTACCGCCGACGTCAATCCACGTGCGGCTGCGGTGCAACTGCGGAACAACTGCGCGGCAACTGCGGTGCGACCGCTACTCTTCTTCGTAAATTAATGTGTTTATATCCTCAATTGGACCGCATTATGCAGTTCGCTATTTATTTTCCTTTTCAATAAGCTTTTCAGTCTAGTTTTATCGAGGTGAGAACTATGAATATCGCTATTATGGCTTATTCATGCTGAGCATGGCTAACATGCATGCTTGAGGATCTGGTATTGGACTATTATTGAAGAACTTTGATCGGAACTAGCTGCAATTAGTAACAATTGTTTATTAATTATGGATAAATATCAGAACTTCCAGATGTTTTTTACACGTTGTTTATGTTCCATTCCATATCTCTTTCTCCTCAAAAAACGGCAATCGTGTGATCACCCCTCACACAATTAGCACAATTAGGAAAGGTGGGGGCAGGGTCATGGTTAAACCTTTGATTACCTTACTGAGGACTGTTTAATACTACTCGGACACACATGTGTCAAAACTCAAAGTGCTCTCCCATGAATAAACATACCAGTAACTACTAATATATTCAAAGAATATTAGCTTTGTGCCTCCAACCGCCCACATTCTAAACTGCAATAATCACTAAATAGTAAATACATTTTCATATGTCACATATGAAAATGTATTTATTATTTGTTATACTATGTTGTTTCATAGTAATTTCTAAAGTTAGGAATAATAAAATGGTACACGTTAACACAACACAAATATTTTTACAAAACCACCTGGACTAACTCTCTGGAAATTATATTACAACGTTAAGTTCTAGAGTGTTCTCGATTCGCTGGTGTTTAATAAAAACAAATAAACATTCTCGCGGACCCCAATTTATTTCAACTAAACTTGTTCAAGGGGCCCTTTATATACGAGTTAGTATTTCAACTCGTAATTTGCAGACGTAAATTACATAGTTCAGGGGTTAAATGGTTCGCTGTTGCATGAAGTGGGAGAGAGGTTTTTTAAACTACTTGACTTTGACATAATATTTTAAGATTCACTATTTTTATTATTCCTTTAACTTCTTCTATACAAATCTATGTATAGGTAAGTTTTAACGAAGTGGTTGTTTTTTATTCAATGAAAATACTCGTTATGTTGTTCAGTTGCAATGACTTCGCAAGGTAGTAGAGCCACGCTGATTTCTGAACGAACGGGCCGGCTCGACCGGGACACTGTAGATTGACATAAAAGGACAGAGTTCGTGCTGTCGTGTTTCGTTGCTGAGTGTGAGACTGGCGGCACGATGATGCAGAAACATTACTGTGCCGCCATGGTGTGGGTCACTAAGCTGCGTTTTTGCATTGTCTGCACCCGCAATCAGTATGGTGGTCTATCAGGCAGCGTAGAGTTATTTTGATAGGCCCATAAATAAACAAATAAATAATAAAAAAATACAATTATAAATATAGGTACTCGGTATTTGAGTTCTTTGCTCGAACTCTTTAAACCTTTGATAATAAGCAGTACTTTTTATGTAGCACCTTTATTTATATGTTACAACCTCACTATTACTCATTTGCATATTTAAATATCATCAACCCATAGATTTTTTTTTTATGGTAGTGGGCAAATGAACAGACGTATCACTTGATGATAAGCGAAGTATGTTGACGACCTTTGGGGATAGATAAGGAAAGGGTCGTGGGAAGAGGTTAGTGTACGGGTCTTCGGTATCCTCACTCAGTCGGTAAAACATAGCGCAAACGCTATTTCACACCGGTTTTCTGTGAGGCCGTGACCACGGCCGTTATCACTTCAGTCGAGCCGACCTATTCATGCCGAGGCGTAGCTCACCCACGGTGAATTGTCAAAGCAATATGTAAATGAGTATTGATATAAACTTTCAGTTTAAAATAACTTTGTCATCATTATAAGCACTATATTACATAGTAAATACTCGGTGTTTATGAGACACGAGGTGAATCAAGACAATACGGGTTTTTCATATAGTAAGTGATTACCGCCGCTCATGGACATCTGTAAAACTACAAAAAAATGAGCGAAATTTTGTTGATATTCGAAAAAAAACAATGAAATAATTACTCCGGTCGATACGGCTGATATGCTCCGAAGCATGTCTCTCCTACAGTCCTACTCATTAGAGTTATCGTTGAAAAAAATTTATACGGAACTTCATATCCCTCAAATAGCTTTAGTAGTAGAGTACCATAATGAACCCTTTGATGTCGTGTAAAAAACTCGCAAAGTAAACTGACTCTTTATGATCTTGTAACACCTAGTGGGTTAACGATGTTTGGACGGCGTTTGTTCCGTTCGTACGCCTCTCATTGTGTTTAGTTCTCAGCGCTTAACTAACATTAAAGTAAAGTGATCCACAAAGAGATAGACACTGCTAATGTTTACGGAAACTTGTTAATTTAGAGATGTTATGACTGTCAGCACGACAAGTCTTTTAACACAAACGGATTGTGAGAATGATCTTATTTTACGCAAGTCGTAAGTGAGATATAGACGGACGTTGTTACAGTGGCAATACTATCAAATATGTAAAAGCTACCTTACATGAACTAAATATGTAAGTAGTGCAATACTTAAGTGTCAATGAAGTTCATTTCATGTGAATCGATTTACTGTAAGTCATAGCTGTATGAAGGTAATTATATTTTTTGTTTTGTTTTTGTGTAATAGATAAAGGAGAAGACTTCACACTTTTTAAGTGACTATTGTTGCTTATAGATATTTGTAACTAAACATGCATTTGCAATATCGATATTAGCTCTGGAATACCAAATCTCTACAAATAGGAAGCTAATTTCTGTTTGATTATTTAACATAGGTTTTCTGTGTGTTGTGTATCGCTCAAGAAGCTCTCTCTCTTGGCCTAACAGTGTTAAGAAATGTTATGAAAAATAAAACAGTAATAGTGGCATTCTATGAGAAAAGATATATAAATATGTAATTTGCAAAGCGGAAAGCCTTAAACGACGTAAGTACCAACATTTTATAGGTAATTACATTTGTCAACCGTTTGAGGCAGAGACGCTAGGTTCATGGGGTCCGAGTACTCGTGCTATGTTTAAAAAACTAGCTAATTAACTGACTAACGCTTCTTATGACCAGAAGTCCGGTCTTTTTCTAGCACAGAGAATCAGCATTACCATGCTGTCAGTCTTTTGGGAACGCTACCAGTAGGCAAAGATGTGGAGTTTTTTAACGCTTGTATGTAAATTTTGTTCTTTTAATTATGGTTATGTACATTGGTGAAAAAAAAGTGTAATTTTCTAGTTTCTTAGTTCAAAACCCTTATAAATACAACATGTTTATTAATCATCACAGTGTAGTTTTACGAATCTCACGACAATGCTTAAAGCTCACTTATGTTAGAAAATGGGCTTAAGAGAGTTCTGTACAGAGTAACTTAAGTACTTAATCTCTTTTTAAGTTCCTTCATTTCATATAAATCTTGTTACGAGATTTATTTATTTTTAAACATCTGAATAAAATGTTGTACAGTTCAAAATATATTTCTTTTGATTGAAAGAAAATATATAAAAGTTTAATTTAAAAAATACTCCAAGTTTTAAATGGCAAATAAAATTTGAATATAAAAGACATTCAGACGATATTGATTGCATTTCATTTCAAACTCTATAATTTGGTTTATAGGAACGTTATTTAAATTCGTTGAAATACATCGAGATTCGTTGCTTGATTCGTAGATATGACTATACTTATACTAAGTGTATTATCTTTGATAGAAAGCAATGGATTAAAAAAGAAATTGCATTGACTACAAATAAAGAAAAAGAAGAAATGACATAGGACAGGAACACTGTGAGGATTTATAGTTTCACTTGTAAAAAGACATGTTTTTAACATAATACATCAACGATTTTGATAGAACATCAGCGTAATGTTAATTGTAATGTTTAAAGTATTCTGATCTGATAAAATATATAAATATTAATAAAAACCTACAGAACCTAATTATTTTTGCAGAAAAAGATCTCATACAAGACTTGTTTTAATCCAAAGTGTGGAGTATTGTGTCGCTATTATCAGGTTTAACGATATTGACGATGATGTTTTTATTGTTAAGTATAGCTAAAGTTTGTAAAATATTTTTCATAGTTGCGCTGCCTCGGTAGCGCTATAGTAGTGTGTGCGACCGCTGTGAGGTGGTCTCGGGTTCAAAACCCGGATAAGATCATGATTGTATGTTCTGCAAATATTTTTGTTTCTAAGTTTGGATGATTTCTATGTACATTAGGTACGTGATTACAAAAAATAAATATTAATAAGGGTTCTATCAGTGAAAATAGCTTTCATAGTACAAGCTCTGCTTAGTATAAAATTAGATGCCCTTATGTTACAGTAGTCCACAATTTAAAAAATATACAACGTAACGTGTAAAGACACACATAGACGTAATGAGGAGTCTTATTTGAGTAATCAAATGTAAAAGTTTAAATCGGACAAAGTTGTAATAAATCTTTTTATTTAAAAGTTTTTAATATGAGTCGGTCGTAAATACGTAATGAGAGTTAAAAAAAGTTGGTTCAGCGACACAGGAGCGAGTCCCGAGAGAGACATAAGTTCAACGGAGCGGGACTGAGCCATTGAGGTCTGAGGTGGTTATGAGGATACTCCTTATACTGTTCAAATAGCACAGCTTTTAAGGACTGTACTTTATGTTTAAAAATTTTGAAATTACAATTGAATAAATACCTAATATTTTCAATTTATTAAGCTAGCGAAAATGCCTATAATAACAACAATAAAACTACATAAAGTAGAGTGGACGACCTTTAAAAAACTAGCGACCCGCCCCGGCTTTACGCGGGTGGATTTCAGATGCACCCACCACCGACACGATTCGTGCATTTTAAATCTGTAATATCTTCGAACATATTAATTTAAATTACATACTATAAAGGCCATATTAATCTCTATGAAATGCACAATGTATTTAAAGTATTTAATTGAATAAGGATTAATACTGCATTGCTTAAATCGCTTCGTAAATAAGCAATTGTTTCTCGTAAAAAGAAAGGAATAAAATGGTTATCGTGGCTTATCCCTAAGAGACATATATTTAGCATAATAGATGAACATAACATAATATATACCATCGCGGGCTTTTTGTAGACCTTTTTAAGGTGTTACAATACTGTAGTACATTATTTTGATCCATCTCGTAAGTTTCAGCCAGCGTTTGCAATGTAAGCATATACAAATGTGTTTATTTACGACATCACATTAGAAACACCTAAAATTATCAGCGTTTTTTTACTACATTATACATATAAAGCTTCCTCTTGAATCACTCTATCTATTAAAGAAAACCGCATCAAAATCAGTTGTGTAGTTTAAAAGAACTAAGCTTTTATAGGAACAGACAGACAGCGGAAGTGATTTTGTTTTATACTATGTAGTGATTCGACAGCTAAATCAACGAGCTTTTGCTCACAACACTTAAGTTATTATGCGTTGACAATTATTACTTTCTTATAGCGTCTTTGGAACTCAACTGCCATATAATTATCATCTTCTATCATACACTACTATTCCTACAACATCATTGCCCATCGCTCGCGAGCGCCTCTAGCTACTCGCTCTACATACACACATGTACGACTGAAGGATTTATAGCGCTCCTGATAGAGTTGCGCTTTATGTCTCCGCGCGAAGTGTTTTAGCAATCCCCTGTTTGTTTTTAAACGGAATTTATACGGCCTTCGGCATTTTTGTTATAAGTTGAATAAATTTAGGCGGTATATCTGTGATATATAACAATTTAATACTACATTTAATTCCGTACTATGACACTTATTGATACATATTTTGATGGTCCTAATTGCTCACTATCTTACTAACATGTGTAATAGATACCCGATTAGTTTTATTGTCATATTAATCCTCTATTAACAAGCTTAGTATGTTCAAAGATATAGGACCACAACTTCTAACTATTTGCCCCGTGAGGATAAAACTTGTATTCTGCAGGCAATAAGCTGATAATAAACAAGAGAGCTAATGCAAGATGATTGCATGATGTGTTATAATTGTGAAAATTTTAGTTCAAAATTATAATGTATCCATTATTTAGACAGAGAGATTTATCAATATTTTGACTGGCACCGCTGCACGGGAATAAAAGAGTATGTAAACCGCAAATAAAGTTAATTCTATATATTTATATATAGTTTCTCAAGGTAGTAGAGCCACTCTGATTTCAGCACGAACAGGCCGGCTCGACCGGGGTGGTACTACACTCACACAGAAAATCAACGTAAAATGTCAGCGTTCGTGCTGCCGTCTTTCGTTAGTCAGTGCGAGACCGGAGGACCAAGGATGCGAAAGCCGCCATGGTGTGGGTCACCATGGTGCATTGCCTGCATTCGCAATTAGTATGGTGACCACTACTCTTGGATTCTGCTTTTGCTTTCCACCAGGTGGAGTAGAGTCATTTTAGCAGGCCCTTAGATAAAAAAAGTCTGAATGAGGGTATCCGAATAATACGACAGTTTCAAAACATAGCCTGATCTCTGTAAAAGCTGTTGCTGGTGATATTTTACAACTTGCGAGGTAAATTTTTGATGTGAATTTTGTATTTATAACACATTATATCATTATACATCTGTGATAAAACTTGTTCATAAAGAAAAAAAATATAGGTGATGCAATGTGAAACAAAGTCGCTTCGTCGGGTTCGTATTTATCTGACACAGAGAACAAGCCATATTTTAAAGACTGTAATACAACTGAATACTGTTTACAGAAATCAGAGTAAGGTCTTACATTACGAAAAATCTTTTAAAATATACCGAAGATGATGCTCACCTCACGTTATTCACTTATGTCATAATAATTTAATAATTCTCACGTCTCACGTAGACTGCAGTTAATGTATTCGTGAGTTGTTAATATAAAAAACGACCCTTGGATTAAGATACAAATAATATTAACAATTTACGAAGAAACTGAGTTACCAATTTAGTTAAGTAATTACATCTAAATAAACGAGCTGAATAATTACAAAACAATTTACATTAAAACAGAATTTAGTGACTCTAGTTAACTAAAGTTTTATTTTTTATAAATTTAGTCTAGATTTAAAAAAAAAAGAAATTCGAACAGATGGTTCAAATTTCTTACATGTGGTTAATATTATATAAATAAACGGTTATTCTAAAAAATAAATTTGACAATCGAAAAATCTTATTCAAATGATCACATCCATTTTTCGCCAGCCTATCTACTTTATGAGTATTCGTAAAATTTAAAAAGCACTTATTTTATTTAAAGACTTTCTAAAGTCAAGCTAATATTCAGGTCTGTTATCCTTTTCACAACGACTTAATTTTATTGTAAAATCAGCTTCGAAGTGCACATTATAAATTCAGTTAAGTGTGGAAAGCGACAAGGCGTCGACGAGGCTGCGACGACGTGACGTGGGCGACAATATTCAATACAGTAAGATTGTCATTCGACTCACGGACGTGGTAGACTACCATTTTACTATAGCCATGCAACGCAAAAGTAATCTTGGTAACTCAGTTTAGAATGCAAACTCCGAGTGCATTGTTTTTGTTTCAATGAAAAGCATTTAATTGTTTTAGCTTTGCTTCATTTTGTTTTGTTTGTTCTCGTTTCCAGTTGATCCGGTGTTGGTGGTGTTGAAGCCAAGCTAAATGAAATCCTCCACTACCTCAAGGCTAAGCGAATCTGTGAGTTCCAGTTTGGTGGTTCTGTCAACACTTTTGTTTTGGCCCTGTTCATTTTAAGCCCTAGGTCTTGGAATCTCAAGGAGAACTTTGCTGGCGTGTAAGATTAAGGCAAGGGTGTGATAGTTGTCACATTGCTTCGTGTTTTGTAAATGAGAAGAATAACTAACTCCGTCCAGTAGCGAGACCATATGTAAGCCCGGTACGCTGGTAAATCTTGGTACAAATGTCATGCAGCTGATCGATGCCCAGTTCTCCGAGAGCGATAAGGGTTCGGATGTTATTTGATCTAGCCCAGGGGCTTTGCTGGCCCTAAGTGATCCGAGGGCTGCTTCTATCTACGATCGTAAGATTGTGGGTCACCAGGAGATCTCCAGGTGTACAAGTGCCGAGGATGATGCTGGAAACAGGTGTTTGTGATGGTGAGTCTCCTACTAATGCAGAATTCCAGCAGTCGTTGCCCGTGATTGATTCTTGTGCCAATTACATGCCTGCCAACTGTGTTCCTGACATGGTCGTCAGAGGCCTTGCATCCAACCTTGGCATTCCAGTCTCTCAATATCATTACTAGTTCACGGGAAGATACAGTCCCGAGAGTTGTTTCAACGGCCCAGCAGAAGATGTCAATATCATCTTCAGAGGATGATAAAGTCGCCTCATATGTTTTGCCTGTTTCATCATCAAATAAAAATTTACTATGTTCTAAATAATAAGTGAATAATATTTTGCTTCCTGAGGCGATCGCAATATTTTTTGTTACACATGAACGGATGGCATCATGTATCAGGGGCAAACCTATTGCTATTAATCGGTCCTTTGGAATTATAGGACGGAAAATTTGAAGTGTATTGAAAGGAAGAGGTAGATAAGAAATGGATACAGTTTAAGGAAAATTATATTGTGTATTTAAGAATTTAGGTAACACGTAATAAATATAAACGATTTTACTCTCCGTGGATATACCGACGGAGTAGCAGAACTGGGTTTAACTTTCAGTGTGACGAGAAACACCATGCTGCAGAATCTTTTATTTCTTGTAAAAAAATATTATAATTTAATAAAATATTCCTTTAATATAATGTCTATGATTTTTTTACGTTTCGATTAAGTTACGAGTTCATATTCAGAGGTTGACTCTTTACTCATCAACTACCTACGAGACTTATTATTTTATTATTAACCTTTGAGTATTCTGGACGCTTACATGTTTTACATGAACGTGTTTTAATTAACTCATTAGAACCCTGCCCCCGATTTAAGTTCAATCTATTGGGCTATGCTATAATGCAGAAGCATCACAATAGGCGTCATAGTGTGCATCACCATACTGCATTGTTGCATCGTCTGCATTCACAACGAATATGTTGACCTACTAACTCTGTTATTATTTTCTAAGATTATTCGTGTTAAATTCACTGAATTCAAATTCAGTTCACCCTCAGGGTTTGCGAAAGTCCGATGCCAGTCGCTCCGTGGAAAAACTGATATTCAGGTAAAACCGGTTCAACGAGTAGCCGACACCAAATAATCTTGGGAATAATAAAGGCTGGGAAGATGAGATGATGATTCATATTAAAATACATACTTACATCTCAAATAAGTTTCATTTAGTTATAAGGTCAAATTCGATATTCAAGCTTAGTAGAAACTGAGTTGAAATCAATAAAAGCGTATTAAGGAGGTGTCATTAGTGAGGTACATCATTTTGAAAACTAGCCAAGACTTAATCACGGTCTGCAATCCGACAGTTTCTAAGCAGTTCTTTTATGTGAGATTATAATGAGCAGTAATGTAGTACATAACAGTATATAATTTGCACACAATATAATCAATTGAAGTACTGAAAAATTTGCTATACTGAGTGTTTTCGAGATTCGATAAGTATATGTAAAAATTACAGATTTTTAGGTAAAACCCACGAGATGTTTAATTTTCCAGAATGTTCTTTGATTGACATCAAAACATTGTCCATGAAAATAAATAAAACACGCACAAGACGCAATGTATGACCTACATCCAAACAATAACACCAAACCCATGACAACGCACAATGGAAATCATGTTTACATGATCATATATGCCTACTGTATGGACCCGCTATAATGTCATGAGACTTTGTTACTTATTCATCGATTGAAACCTACATCCAAAGCGATCGAAAATACATATACATGGTTATCGAAGAATTGAAAAGACGTGGTACCTACTGTAGCGTGTGGGGCCCCAGAAAATAATGAAGTGCATGTCAAAATTTATATACAAAAAGGTCAGAAAGAAAGTTAAGGGATTAAATTTGAAACTGGCAAAGTACTTACTAAAAGTATGAAGCCACGAGTTGTTATTACTACTTCGCAGAACATATCATTTTATAGAACTGATTTAACCTTATACTATCTATCATAGAATTAAAATTACAGCATTCATGCTGTAGGGTGTCAGAAGTAAATAAAAAAAAAAAGTATTTAACATCTCCGCAGACTTTATCACAGTGCTTTTTCCACAATCCATACGAAGTGAGGTGTAATTCGCTTCTTCACCATATTATTCGCAGCACATAGATGTAATTGATACAGTGTAATGAGACGAAAACAAAATTTGCTACTGTTAATGTATTAAACGGTATCTAGGTACAGAGGAAAGTGAACTGTTCATTTTATTTATGCGGCATAATTGGATTTTGGATATGTATATGTTTGAATTATTGTATATAAAGTGTTGGCTTTCGATATTAAATTTTGGCAGTAGTGTTGGTTGTAGAGACGTCGTTTGTTTTTGTACTGTTTGAAAAGGTAGTTAATTGATTAACATTTTAAATTCACACTGGAAGCCCGAGCTTTCAAATAAAACAAGAATCATCATACTCGGTTCACCCAGTCGAAAGTTATGAGGTAAAAAAACAGTCGATTTGATAACCTGGAGGAGGTTAGCAAATCGACTGTTTTTTTATGTTTTTCTTTAAAGTCGGTTAGAAATTAAATTGATGATATTGTTCTTACTGCTTCAATAGTTGATATTGAAACTGTGTGTGTAGATAACATGTATGAAACTTAAAACAAAACCTATTCGCAACCGAGTGGACAGCGAAATGCCACAGGCCACAGGCTTCTACTTAAAAAGCAGGTTTTCGCATAGTATACCATATCAAACCAAAACCACCAGTAAATTATTAAAGTATTAGTTTTATTTTTTCACTTTTTGTACAACTACTTGATGTTGAGTTAACTGACTCGTTGGTGTAGCGTTGAGCGTAAGCGACTGACAATCAAGAGGTCTCGGGTTAAATTTCCGGGTCGCTCCGCTGATCGGTTTTTCTTAACAGAAATTCTTAATAGTAGCTCAGAATATGGAAGATTAAGGTTTTTCCCGCCCGCGCCTCGGAGATTAAACCATCGGTCTTGGTTGTCATAAACTCCTATGATCATCGTTATTGGGAAGTCAATGCCCTCAAATATACTGATATACAGATAAAACCGACTGAACCTGTAGCCGACCTAAACTTGGAAATAATCAAGACTAGGAAGAAGAATAAGGCTTGATGGTGAGTTATGACCCGTGCTTCTCAATACTTGTCTCTGAAGTCTATAGTAATCAATAGTTTTAACTTTTTGTGGTCATCCTCTCAAATATAACTATTTTATTCGTTCGTTGCTGTACAATTATTCTATAATACTTAGTTATTAGTTTTGTAGAAACGTAAACTACTTTGAAACGTTGAATATTATGTTGCTTCCGAGAATGAAGTTATTTTAATTACTTAGTGAAACCATAGTTGTTAACAGTTGTAACAAAATACCAACAGAATACTGCAAAATAATCAAGTTTCAAGGCTGAATTTTATATGTAATCTTTCTTATATCAAAAACTCCTTAACAATAAATATTAATTGTATGGAAAGTTACCTATCGGGTACAAAATGTTTCGCCTTTGACAAACTACAGTCAAGGTAACTAACAAGAAACCACCAATTTGTCGTAACAAGCTAATTTGACATCTGTGGTAATCAACCTGTTCGCTTCATCAGACAAATTGAGGTGTAACTTATTATGTTGGGATACGCCGCTAATTGGTTTGTCACAATGAAACATACTTCAATTCAGATAAATGTTTTGTTATTAAACATACTAACTTTTATGGGATACATTTTAAAAGTTTGTATTTTTGTTTATTCTTTATTGTACACATACAAAAGAAATACAAGAAAGTGACATGTACAAAGGCTTGCTTAACCTAAAATTGAGTTTTCTTTTAGTAAACCCTGAGTAAATAGAGGATAGAAGAGACATGTAAGGGTATAGGTATATATCACGCGTACATAAGAATCAGAAGAGAAACAAATATAATGAAAAAAGTAATAACAGTAATTATAGACGTTAATTTATAATTAGAGTAGAATATATTATACATAACAATATACACATATGATATAATAAGGGTCTGGTTATTGTAGAGACAGATAAGAATCTCTGATTCTGTTCCTGAACATACTCAGAGAAGGGCTAGCGCGTATCGCAAGCGGAATGCATTCTATAGCCGAATAGCTGCAATGCTAACTACAAGAGTTATTGTAAAAGCTCGAAGTATGAGAAGGAGAGAAGAGGAAGAGTGACAGGGTTGGCTTCTAGAAATGAAGTGCTCAAAGCGGTCACGAAGTTATGAAGGAGAATTGGGCTTGCAAATAGTTGAATGCAGTAAAGAGAGTATGTGTAGATCTCGATGCTGCCGAATAGGTAACCACTTCAGTTGTTTCCTGAATTCCAAAACGTGGTTGAACTTTTTCAGACCAAATGTGAAGCGGGTACAGAAATTTTGTAGCCGTTCTAGCTTACATTGACATAATTAAGAAGTGGAAGGAGAAGGGGCTGAAAAAATAGAACTTAAGTCGAAAAGTGGAGAAAATTTTAAGGACGTTTGAGAGAGTGATATGTTTCAAATACTTTTCTGCTCACCTCTGTAATCTGTGTGGTTTAGATTTTTAATTTGTGTCAAATATGGTATGATCGCATTGTTATAGTAAAGTTGTATAATGTATATCCATCTTCACGATCCATGTTTACTTATAATGGAACTGCTGATAAGTGTGAGTAATTCTACTTTACAGAATTCAAAAGTAGCGGTTATCATACTTATTGCGAATGCAGACAATAATGCAGAATGTCGACTCAAACTATGGCAGCCTATTGAGATGCTTCTGCATCATTGAAATTAAAAATCTTGTGGGAATCCAAGGTGTTATTTTATAATATCAAACGAGATATATTATATTTTTACTTGGTATAGTTGTCAAACGAGCAGTTGAATAACATGATGATATGTGACTACCGAGACTCACAGCCACATGATCGTAACCTTTATGAACACAAAATACATAATAATAGCATGCTAAATAAAATATTCAGGAGTATACTAAACAAAAACTGACATCATTTAAATGAATAAACAAATTACGGAGCACATATTGTCAGTTATCTGCTATATTCTATCTTTTCTATATCTATATTCCGGTATCTGCGGAGGAAATAGATGCAACAATTTCTAATCTTAAGGACAATTGTGCAGTGGGCTGGGATGGCATTCCTGCCTTAGTTCTTAAATCAGCCTGTCATTTACTTACACCTTGCCTGGTATACGTTTTTAATATCTGCCTCTCTGCGGGGACTTTTCCCAAAGTCTTTAAAAAGGCAATAGTTCATCCAATATTTAAGAAAGGGGACAAAGGCAGTGTCACCAATTACAGACCCATTTCTGTACTTACAACATTGTCAAAAATCTTTGAAAAAACTCTTAACAAACGGTTAACTAGATTTCTACACGAAAATAATATACTTACCCCTAACCAATTTGGTTTTAGAAGAGGATTATCCACAGAAGATGCAGTTCTGAAACTTACGGACACTATTGTCAAAAATATAGATCAGAAACGGAGAACTGTCGGGATCTTTCTGGACCTCTCTAAAGCGTTTGACACTGTCTCTGTTCCCATCTTAATCTCTAAGCTGGAAAGTTGCGGCATAAGAGGAATTGCCCTAGATATGTTTCATAGTTACCTTACCTGCCGAACACAGTATGTCCAAATAGATTCTTTTGTTAGTAGCGAAAATATCGTGAATTATGGAGTTCCGCAGGGTAGTGTCCTCGGGCCAACCCTGTTTTTAATCTACATAAACGACTTGTGTAAAATGTCACTTCCAAATTGCAAAATTGTATCATACGCTGATGATACGGCTCTTATTGTTTCTGGTCAAAATTGGGAAGAAACCAGGCTTAACTCAGAGCTCGCACTGACACGGGTTATGAGCTGGCTGGACTCAAATCTCTTAACACTTAACGTAAGTAAAACGAATTATATAACTTTCGCTGCAAGTCAAGCATCTACACCTCCCTCTTCGTTCTCTCTTTGTGCTAATTTCTGCCCTACATTTGCATCGTTCCCAATAGATTCCTGCTCCTGCACTTACATTGAACGTGTATCTTATATTAAATACCTCGGTATTCTAATAGACAACAATCTGTCTTGGAAACGCCAAATTGAATCGTCCACGGCGCGAGTTAGAAAACTAATTTACGTATTTAAAATCTTAAGAAATATCCTTGATCCCGTTTCGCTTAAGTCTGTGTACTTTGCATTGGTTCAATCAGTTCTTTCTTACTGTGTCACATCCTGGGGTGGAGCTGTTAAATCTCATATGCTTAAAATAGAAAGAGCACAAAGGGCCGTCCTTAAGACTATGATACGGAGATCGCTCACATTTCCCACTGTTGAACTATTTTCACTTTGCCAGGTTCTTAGTGTGCGACACCTTTTTATATTAAACACCACGTTACGCAAACACAAGGAATTAATTTACGACCCTACCTTTGTGACTTCAAAGCGTAGATCTGACAAAGTCTGTCCTATTTTAAAACGTCGAACAGCAATGGCTGGTCGACATTATTATCATATCAGTTCAAAATTGTACAACAAAATCAACCTGAAATTGAATATTTTTCCTCTTGTTCTACATAGATGTAAAAAAATAATTATCGATTGGCTCCTTTCTCTAGAATATGAAGAGTCCGAAGACCTTGTGAACAATTAACCTGATTACATAGCAATACATAAATATCTGAAACTCACACTTACACTTAACTCACGCACACACACACACATACATGCACAAATGCATAACACACACATACACACACACACACACGCACTAACACATATTTTTCTTTAAACTAATTTCTTACTGCTTTTACTTTTTTTTTTTTTTTTCATGTTATAGGCAGAAAGATTTTATTGTTCTTGTTTTTATTTTTTATTTTTAATTCTGTTACTTTTTGATTTCGTGTGTATCTCGGGAGAGGGCGTTGATACCTGTGACACAGTTTTATTACTTATACAGGTATCATCAGTCACTAACTTTCTATGTAAATATGTTATTAATTCCAAAATAAAGAATTATTATTATTATTATTATTATTATCTAAAGTTATGATTCATGCGCGAGACGTACGCTTCTATCATAAAATACTTGTTAGCGTCATAAATCTAGCCCCTGAACAAATTGAAACATACTGCTAAGAATAATCTTATTGCGAGAGGTACAACTGACAATTACGTGATGATGCTATGATGGAGACCTGTTGATTAAATATTATTTACATACAAAATTTTACACATATCTAAATTATAATTTAAAATGTAGTTTCTTTATAATATTATACTAAAATCTAAAACTGTACAAGTACATTGTTTAATCTGTTTAATCTAATATATTACTTGATTATAAAACTATACAATAATATGTATTTTTAGAATATTAAATATATAAATTATTATAAAGTATATTTATTTATATAAGCACAAAGAAAATTACAGACATAATAATAATACAAAGTAGGGTCCGCTACAACTACGTCTTTTGTTTTTATTTTATAACTTAATTTTCTTTCCTTTTTCATTGTCATTCTTTTTTGGAGTCTCGCAAAAAATATTGAAATGTTATCGAAAGTTCTAAAGCGTTCGTCTAATCATTAGAATGCGTCAATAAAGTGATTTCTATTCTTAAATAAAGCTATATTTTTGCGAATGTTTATTGCTTATTCTTGTGTCCTTTATATCAGCATTTCCAAAATCAAAGACAATACAAACCACAACCTCTTTTACAAGCTTTTTATTAACTTGCAATGTACTCGTATGTACATAGGATTAATGTTAGGGTGGAATCTTCCAACTCAATTTTGAAGCAGATTTCTTCAACCAATTTTGCTGAAAATTTGCAAGCATACGTATACAGCATGACAATATAATATTATAATAACATGGAGCTGATCTGATGCTGGAACTGAACCGTGGCCATAGGAACTCTGTAAAGAAACGTCACAACACCATTGAGTTTAGACTCGTTTGATTAGTTTTTTTTTTTTAGGGCATTCCAATAAAAGCTTGTTTTGAAAGTTTTTTTAATTAATTTTATAATTATTTTAATAATGTGTTAGAAACATTGTACTCGCGATAGCAATTCTAAACAATTAAAAAAGGATTCTTCTAATGTTTGGTATTATGAGTTCAAATTCCACATGGGACAACACTTTGTGTGATCCACAAATTGTAGTTCTGAGTCTGGGTGTTTGTTTCGTAACACGGGAGGTGTTACAAAAAACATAAACGTATATTCTTTACCGTATAAATAAAGTGGTCTTCTAAAAAAATGTCCTCTCCGGAAGGTAAAATAATAGTAAATGAAAGTTTAAAGTACCATTAGTTAGAAGCAATGAGGTTTTACCGCTTTTAAAAGACTAATTATTATTGCCGGGCTCTTTCTCATATGGCTTACGTTGCCAATTTTGCACTAGACGTACCTAAGCGTATTTTGTGCAGAAAATGTTAGGTGAGAGCAAAGTCTTTATGTTCGTTACTGCTCGCCTGTTACGTAAATGTACTTAGGTGTTTTTTGGTTTCAAAGTTTTTCGATTGCTCGCTGAATAATATCACGAAAATGCCTTGAATTTATCCAAATTAAGCCATGCTACAGGCTTAATTTAGTTGCAGTCATGTTTCTAACTCATGCTTTCTGTAGATTAAAAGATGGTCTAATAACTTTTTTGTAGTTGTTCGTTTTGCCATGTGATTAGGACTAGGAGTAGAAAAAAAACACTACTAAACAGCCTCTGTGGCGCAGTGGTAGCATATACGACTGCTGTGCTTGAGGTCTTGGCTTCAATTCCCGGGTCGAACCAAATGTTTGAATGATCTGCAAATATTTGATTCGGTGTTTGGGTGTTTTCGATGTATAATATGTATGTCTTTACAAAAAAAAGTAAATGTAATATATACATGTATTTATATCAGTTGTCTAGTACCCACAATACAAGCTCTGCTTATCTTGGTGCTAGACGGTGTTGTGTGTTAGATGTCCAAAATATTTATTTATTATTCTAATATAGAATCTATATTAGGGGACTGCGCCAAAATTGTATAGATTACGAAAAGTTTTCGTACGTTTGAGTAAATATTGTCGCTTTATATATGAATCCATAGAAATATAAGTGTTTAATCGATGATATCTTTGATGAGTTCATAATATATATATTTATTATTGGTAACAAAACGAAGTCGAAAATATGTCAACATCTAACCTTTTGTTAAAGGTTAATGATTTATTTTTTAATCTACCAGTGTACTGGCTTCGAAGCTCTACAGGCTTCAAAGTACATATAGTGAGAACAATACGGCCTATTGTTTCGATCGATTTAATGTCAATGTTTAATTGGTATTGTAGGTTGTAGAAAAATAACTTCAGTCGTTGAAAGAGTGAATTTTGAGTGAGTATTGAAAAATAGAGAATTACCAACAGGTCGGTTGGTAATTCTCTATTTTTCAAATATCTTAGATTATGATTCTCCTTTTTTTGTTAAAATATGTAACGTTTTATACTACTTCATATAGATAAACTTGATGATGGTGATGATGATGATGAAAACGTTACCAAAAACTTCAATGATGAATATTATGTATTTTATTTTATTTAATAGGTACAGATACAGAATAAGAACAGATTGAAAAGTATATAACGCAGTCTTAACAACACATTACAATTGACTGCCTCGTTGGTCTCGCGGTTGACGTGTGCGACTGCTGATCGTGAGGTCTCGGGTTTGATTCCCGGGTCGGACCAAAATATTTGTATGATCTACAAATATCTGATTCGGCGTTTGGGTGTTTTCTATGTATAATATGTATGTCTTTACAAAAATAAGTATTTATGTATTTGTATCAGTTGTCTAGTACCCATAACACAAGCTCTGCTTAGCTTAGGACTAGATTGCGTTGTGTGATAGATGTCCGAAATATTTATTTATTTATCAATAAACCTGTCATCTAGTTACAACTGTACACTACTTTAACAGTAGATAGTGCTTCATTTCGGCACAAGATTAAAAATGATAAAAAAGAAAAACCAAAAAGAAACATAATTAGATAAACGGTAACAATTTAAATATATATAAAGGAAACTGAGATATGCCTTAAAATTTAAGTATACTGACAACGGTAAAGTTTCAAAGTCAAAACCTAATTTATAAGGAAAGAGTCGTGTTTAGCAGTGGACTAATTAACGTTGTTGATGATGCTGATGATTGAGATTTAATCTATATTTATGTTTCACTACAGAATTCATAAAGTATAATATTCCCATAAACGAAATTCAAAACTCCTTTGAGTAAGGAAAGTCGAATTCTTTCTTGGAATTCCATTAACGACGAGCACCTTCAAAGTAAAGGATAACAAATTTTCTCTTTCCGATCTAAATAAATAAGTTTCCAAATTAATAAAAAAAATCACACTATATAAGCACTCCTAGAACCAAGTAACGAGCTCGTGAAATAGCTGAAATAGTTGAAGCGAAAGACTTGGCATATCGGAGTAACTAAAGCAATGTATTCTTTTAACTTGAGACAAAATTAGGCGAGGACCATCGGGAACGACCACAGTACTGACCCATTTTCCTTAAAGGGCTCTTAACAACTTAAGGGACATATAAGCACTTGATACCCTTTGTTTTTTTTTCTCCTATTCCTCGCTTTATCACGACGAATTTGTTAAGAAAAGCCCGGGAGAAATCAAATGACATTTTATTTATACATAGGTATGAGGTGTTTCGCTTAAGTACGGGTTGAGAAAATAGATTCCTTCCTTTTATGTTGATTATGGAAAATGTCAAGAATGTAATAAAGTTGCTGTTACAATTTATCATATAAAAATATCTTTATGAAATGAGTTAATATTTTCTATGGCAGCATTTACATCTTCATGAAGTATTTACGTGATTTCAAAATGTTGAAGGCGCGAAATTCTATAAAATTGTGAACACTTAAATTTATTATGACTGTCTCAGTGGCGTACTGGTAGCACATGCGACTGACGTCTTACCAAACGTCTGTATGATCAAATGTTTGTAAATATTTGTTGCCAGGTCTAGGTATCTTCTATATATAATATGTATGCATTTACAAAAAAAAAACGGCCGAGTGCGAGTCGGACTCACCCATGGGGGGGGGGGGTTCCGCAGCAGCAAGTAACATAATATAATTTTCATTTTATTTTTATAATTGTGTTGATTGAATGAAAGGTAAATTGCAGTTTACGATTAATGACGTATTAAAAGAAACTACTTACTAGATTTCGTTCAAATCAATTTTCGGTGGAAGTTTGCATGGTAATGTACATCATATACTTTTTTAGTTTTATCATTCTCTTATTTTAGAAGTTACAGGAGGGGACATATTTTACCACTATGGAAGTGTCTCTCGCGCAAACTATTCAGTTTAGAAAAAAAAAATTAAAAACCTCAATATAAGTTTTATGCCCTATCCGTTGATACTCCACAGGAACAGGTTTGATGAAAAAAATTTTTGAGTTTCAGTTCTAAGTATGGAGACCCCCAAAATTAATTGTTTTTTTTTATATTTTTGTGTGAAAGTCTTAATGCGGTTCACAGAATACAACTACTTACCAAGTTTCAACAGTATAGTTATTCTAGTTTCGGATAAAAGTGTCTGTGACATACGAATAAAAGAAGAAGTAACAAAGAAACAAACACTCATAAACTTTCACCTTTATTGTATTAGTAGGACTATTTTTTTTTAAGTATGGGCCTGCCAAAGTTACTCTACTCTGCCTAATGAATAGCATAAGCAGAATCCAAAAATGATGGTCATCATACTGTGAATGCAGACAATGCAAAAATGCAGCATGGTGATCCACACTATGGTGGCCTCATTGGGCCTCCGGTCTCACACTCACCAACGAAACACAACAGACTTTAGAATGCTGTCATTGTAGGTTGATATTCTGTACGAAGGTAGTACCGCCCCGGTCGAACTGGCTCATTCGTGCTGAAATAAGCGTGTCTCCACTACCTTGATGCTATAATATACAGATAATTACTACTACTACTACAACTATAATTCATATTAATCAAAATATGAATTATAGTTGAAATTCAGTTAACCTTAGGTAAAACTTCTTATTTTAGAAAGGTAAAATAAGCAGTTAACGTAATAATCACGCAGACGCCAGTAATCTTCTTTTTCCAAAAACTTTAAATGAGTATAAATTATAATAAACTTTTAAAAACAATAATAAGCAAAACTTTGTTACTTAAATTAATAAAACATTTTTCATCTTGTACATGACAGAAAGCTAAATGATAAAAGTTTGAAGATAATATGTCTTTAGGCTTTTTATCATTACTGGGAAATACGATGTCTTTTGCAAATGTTATTTTAAATTTAAATATTTCGGGTGCCTATCAGACATTGATTAGTTTCGCAATCACGAGAAGGTCGGGCATTGAAATGGCAAATCAAATTTTGAAAGGCATCAATATAAGTTTCATAAATAAAAATAACTTTGTGAGGATTTATAGATAAACTTTGAACTAAATACATATATTAACTTCTTACAACTCTCACACTGCCATCTAGTTCTAAACTATATTGAGCTTGTATGCATGGTTACTATATTTGTAAATGAAATAAATCAATTTAAAACGTACATAGATGTGTTTTATAAACTTTAATAAATCGTAACTGATTGCTGTCTGTACATGGAATATTTAAAAGGAAAAGTATTATGGGAGGGTTTTTTTTTTTTTTTTTTTTTAATCTTTATTTATGGAGCTTAGCCACAATTATGACTATGTCGCTCCATCATAGCCACATTTTATTCTACATTAGTCTAAGATATTCAGCATACAGATAATATAATGCCTTGGCTGTATCTGACAAAGGACTGGACAGGATGCTGTTACATCTTCCAACATCCATCAATCTATCACTAAACAAGCGATCTCTAGTGGGTTGATTCCGAGCACATTCCATCAAAACATGTTCTACGTCCTCTACCACACCACAAATTTCACAATTTGGCGTAGACGATAAGCCCATTAGGAAAGTGAACTTTCTGGATGGAATGTGTCCGGAACGTAACCTCATAGCCATTATTAATGTATGTCTATTCAGTGAACAGTTATCAATCCAAGGTATAGCCAACGGTTCAGGTTGTATAGTTTTATACCAGATACCCTTCTCAGTCGATCTCTTATCAAAGTATTCTTTCCAAGATTTGTAGCAATATTCTTTTACAAGATATAGGCAATCTAAAAAGTAAGGAGGAGTTACGATAGAAATACCCTCAGAACAAGCCTGTTTTGCTAGTGTGTCAACCTTTTCATTCCCAGTTATGCCTATGTGAGATGGAATCCACTGAAGCTGCACTGTTTTACCACTTCGCTCTAACTCTAAAATTTGGCTAATAATTGTATATGCTATCGGTGTTCCTCGAATTGTCGAGGTACACCGAGCAACATGTTGGAGGGCACTTTTAGCGTCAGTTAAAATGAGAAACTTATCGTGTTCGATAGTATTAATGTATGATAGCGCTTCGCTAATTGCAATTAATTCTATATGCATTATCGACATTTTAACGTCAATTTTAAAACGAGCGAATGTATTTTTTTGTGGGTCGAACAGGGCTGCCCCCGCTGAATCTTTTTCTTTCGATCCATCGGTGTATATATGATAATAATTAGGTAGCAAAGTATCAATATAATTCAAGCACAGGTCTCTCAAAAAGGTTGACACATAAAGCTTTTTATGATTCTGTATACAGTCTATATCATATTTCACATTTCTAGAAATGTCTATGTAACCCATCCACATCTGATTTTCAAACATCTCCAAATCTTGACTACTATGAACTTGCACTTTTTTCAATTCTTTGTACATTACTATAAGTATTGGTTTATTTTTCCTACGCCATGATATTAAAGAGCATTCTAATTCATCTAATAATTTAATTATTTTACTGTTAATTAATAAAGACTTAGATTTTAATAAAAATTTACCAGCTAAGTAACATCTACGTGTTTGTAATGTCTGTATCGCTAACTCACTACTCATTACATGGATAGGTGTCGACTTAATAAACCCACCGATAATTCGCATGGCCTGATTTTGGATTTTATCCAATTTACACAAATGCGTTTCACAACTATCGCCATACAAAAAGCTACCGTAGTCTAAACGACTTCTTACCAGAGAAATATACATTTTTCTTATGTGTTTAGGATGTATACCCCAGCTTGTCCCCGCCACATACTTAAGGATACTAAGATATTTACTTGCTCTTTCGCTAATTTCTCCTATGTGTTTGGCCCATCTGAGAGAGCGGTCTAGCCACAAACCCAAATATTTAACGCTATCAACAACTTGTAGTCTGGTGTTATTCAATGTTATAGTGATGTTTTGTCTATTACAACCTTTTTTGAAAACGCATATTTTACTTTTAGATGGAGAAATCTCTAAACCAACCTCAGATAAACTAGCTACGATATTAACCAAACAATTTTGTAACTGTTCAGCGGCGCTAAATATGTTTTTATGTGTACAATAAATAACGAAATCGTCCGCATATTGTGAGATGTGTATAGAATTGGTGTTGTATTGTTTGCAAATGTCTATTGTTGCCACGTTAAATAGTAAGGGTGACAGTGGGTCACCCTGTGCCAAACCTTTGCCAGTGCTGCGGGTCATAGACAGACCATTTACTGCTAATTTAAGATGACGTTCTCTAAGAAATTCCAACAGGTATGTACATATTTTTTGACCCACACCTAACATATCTAATTTGTATAGAAGACTATTGATATTGACGTTGTTGTATGCATTGTCTATGTCAATAAAACATCCGATTGTGATACAATTTTTACAGAAACCTGTTAGAATTCTCGTTACCAAGTGACTTAGGTTGTCTAGACAAGATCGGCATTTTCTAAAACCTAACGTGTCATTAGAAAACATACGATTCCTTTCCAGATACCACTCCAGCCGTTTCTGTATAATCGAATGAAAAATTTTACATAAACAAGATAAAAGCGAAATTGGTCTCAATGCTGAGGAGGAGTTGGTGTCCCTCCCAGGCTTTGGGATGGGTATAATACTGATATCCCGCCATTGAGTAGGAACTGTACCCGTCGAAAGAAAGGAGTTATACAATTTTACTAATACTAATTTAGCGTTTGAAGGTAGTTTTTTAATCATACTGTATGAGATATTGTCGAACCCGGGCGCAGTGTCTTTTTTTTTAATATTATTATTTAATTCTTGTAATGTAATTTTAATTTCTAAAGTCGAATTTTGAGATATGAATATGGGTTTATTTTGGGGTACGTCGTCAGGGGTCAAGCTATGTAGAAGAAGGTTCGATGCATCTGGGTCAGTGGGATTTTTTTTTAACTTATAACCTTTAATCCACCTAATTTTATTCCATAATTCGCCCACTGAAGATTTTTCGTCTATGGAGCCACAAAAGTGTTGCCAAGATTGTCTTTGAGCCTGTCTAATCATTCTTCGTGAGACACTTATTTTCCTTTTTAGCGTAATTAAATTTATTGGGGTAGGGTTACGTCGAAAGTTAGCTAGTGCTAATCGCCTTTCTGCTACTGACTTAGACAATTCAGGGTTCCAATATGGTTTAGGTCGAAACTTACTTGTAGGGTTAGTACTATATTTGATATTGGGGATGTACTTCTCGCCGGCATCGATTAAAATATTTAAAAAAGAATTATATGCCTCTTGCGGGTTATAAAAAGTGGAGGTATCATAAATATTAAATTTTTCATTCAGGTAACTCTCATATCCTGACCAATCAGCCCTTTTAAAGTTCTTTTTTGTCTGATACTGATCACTAGCGAAAAATGAAGTAGATATTTTAATAATCATGTGATCGCTGCCTAATGTTTCATTTGAGACGATCCAATCGAAATTTAAAGAGATATCCGAAGATGCTATAGATAAGTCAGGGGAAGATTTCCTACATACGTTGTTGACAAGTTGAAAACGCGTAGGACTACCGTCGTTTAATATAATATAGTTGTAGTCTATTATAGAATCTAAAATTTGATTTCCCCTCGTATCAGTTTTGTATGACCAGTTTGAATGGTGTCCATTAAAATCCCCTAATATAAGCGACTTTTTGTTTGCCATAGAAAACAAATAGTCCCACGTCTGCGGATTTGTTGAAGAATCCGGCGCACAGTAAATGCCTATTATGTGTTTTAATTGATAGCAATTAAACAATTTGACATGAATTAATTCTAAATTACAATTAGTTCTACGTAATTCAACTCGTTGTGTTTGAACTGAATTATGTACTAAAATTGCCACACCACCGTACCCATCCCTGTCCAGACGAAAAACCTTATAACTATTAATATTAATATAGGTATCTGATGTAAGCCACGTTTCACTTACCACCGCAATATGTATATGTTCTTGGATTAATAACTGTTCAAATGACTTTAGTTTTGGCTTAATACTTCTGGCATTCCATTGTATAATATTTAGTCTTATTATTGTATTGGAAACGTTATCCATTAATTGGTGCAAATATATTTTTAATAATGGAGATATCGGGTATTAAATTACTCAAGAATGTATTAAGCCAATCCATAACTACTTTTAATCCATCTTTAAATTGTATTTGAATCTGCTGTTTTATGTTAAGTATCATTTCTTTTATGTTTTCCCACAAACGCCGTAATGGAGGTATTTTCCGAAAGTTTTCACTTGTGTGGGGTTGTGTGTTTTTAGGTTCAGAAGGGTCGGCTGAATCTTCGGGGTTAGAGTCGGTGACAGACATATTTACTATTACATTCTCGGACAGATGGAACGGCACCTTTGTTTTCTTTTTTTTGTGAGTTTTTTTTTTTGTAGTTGAATTTGTTTGCTCACTGATCTCAGCATCTCCCCTTGGTGTACTGGAACTAGGTGGTCCTAAAAAGGTACTCTGGCTATTATTGTTTATTTCCGCCGTATAATGAGGAGAAGGTCGAATAAAGGTCATGGCTTTTCGATAGGTACACTTCATCTGGGACATAATCTCACGAATCCGTCTTTCTCTTGCATAAACCGGACACTCCCTTGATAATGAGATATGGTCAGCAAAACAGTTGACACACTTATAAATAGATATGTCACAATTATCGTGATCATTTTGTCCACATTTTGGGCAAAGAGCTTTGTTAGAGGGGCACATCTTTGATGTATGACCGAATCTCCAGCATCTTGCGCATTGTGTCACAGGGAACACAAATGGAGAGACAGCAATCCGTAGGTCCATTAAATAAATATGACTTGGTAAAGAATTACCCTTAAAGCCAATTCTAACTGTCTCACTAGGAATCCATCCTTCCTCGGTTCTTCTATTCATCCGCTTAGCCATCACGAGGTCCTTATCAGTTCGGATATACTTTATGATTTCCACGTCTGATAGTTCCACATCTATATCTTTGATGATTCCATAACATAAATCTACTTCCCAGGTTTTTTGTCTGCGCCAACCAAGATCCGTTAAAGCGTCACAAGATATAAATTTCTCGGCATTTACTTCTTTATCAAAATTTACTAATAGCTTATAAGGGTTAATATATTTTATTTTTGTTACTCCAGATATGTTGTGTTCATTTAGCAACTTGGCCATAGTGAATTGCTTTGGTAGTTTTTCTTTTGAGTATACACTAATCTGCCATACAGATTCTACCGATTGCGTGCTAGGTAAATCTACAGACTTTCTCTTCCTTGCAACCGTCTGCCAACCCTCCATTCTTAATCGTTTGTTTGTTGATTCCTCATTTGACTCCATGTTCTCCTCTAAACAATGTGTTTGGTCAGTCTCACCTCTTTGTTCAACTATAGAAATTTCAGAGTTGTTTGTTTCATTACAATCATTGCAATCTCGTTCGCTATCCATTCAGCTTAAGGTTCATTATCTTCACACAATGGCCGGGCGCCGATCGCGCTGCGCCGAGCGGTAACAAACCGGTTAGTTGTTTACAATATAACTTGCTTACTGAGAACGCGTTCTAATCGCACGAGGTGTGAATTAACACTGATGGGAGGGTTTTATGAACGCATAGAACCAAAAATAGTGATTTTTAGAATATTCGTCTGTTTGTCTGTAAATTTGTGCATGCTAATCTCAGAAACGTTATGACTGATTTGAATGTCATTTTCACAAATGCGTGTAAATTTGTTCCACTTAACATTCAGCTTTTGTTTCATTTCAATCGGTTCGTAAAAAAAAAAGTTATATCAGTTTGAAGAACCACAGCGATAACCGATGTATAACTGTGGTAGCACAGCTGGGCGAATCTAGTCTAAAATAAAATAAACAAGCGGCCAAGTGCAAGTCGGCCTCGCCCATTAAGGTTTCCGTAACAGCAAGTAACATAATTTATTATTTTTAAATTTTAGTTGATGAATGAAAGGTAAATTGCGGTTTATGATTTATGACGTATTAAAAAAAACTACTTACTAGATCTCGTTCAAACCAATTCTTGGTGGAAGTTTGCATGGTAATGTACATCATATATTTTTTTAACTTTTATCATTCACTTATTTTAGAAGGTACAGGGGGGGGGCACATTTAATATTTTTTATAAGTTTCTCTCGCACAAACTATTCAGTTTAGAAAGAAATTATGTTAGAAGTCTCAATATAATTTTTGAAGACCTATCCATAGATACTCAACGCGTATGGGTTTGATGAAAAAACTTTTTTTTGAGTTTCAGTTCTAAGTCTGGGGAACCCCCAAAATTTTTTTTTCTATTTTTGTGTGAAAGTCTTAATGCGGTTCACAGAATACATCTACTTACCAAGTTTCAACATTATAGTTCTTATAGTTTCGGAGAAAAGTGGCTGCAACATACGGACGGACAGATAGACATGACGAATCCATAAGGGTTCCGTTTTTTGCCATTTGGGTACGGAACCCTAAAAGCTTATAATATTACCAGCTATCTCCCAGTGAAGGCTCCGTCAAAATTGGTCTTACCATTCCAGAGATTAGCCGGAACTATAGAGAAACACGTAGTCATACACAGGCGTTCTCCTCCGCCAAAGTTTAAGTTCAAATGGGCCTACGCGTTACACCGTTATGATACAGAATCTATTTATGTATGAGTGTAATTATGATTATTTTGTTTTAATTGTTATGTGTGTGTTATGTGAGTTCGTAGTGACAGGCGATTGTTTTTGTATGCGAGTCTAAAATGTGTATATGTGAAGATTTCCCTCGGAATTAATAAACATACTGTTTTGTATTAGTAAAGACGCTATGGGTACTCCCCTGCGATCCACTGGCCTACGAGAATGAACAGACAGACAGACAAACACTATAAATCTCTAATCTCTATTCTTTAATGTAAGTGTCGTATTTATTTTCAGATGCATTTAGTGAAAAGCTATTTATTTTGAATTACTAACAGACAACATCTTTTTTTTTTTATTTGTTTAAGTAGATAAAGTGTTTATGATCGTACTAATTACATAAATAGTTAATAATTAATTGGTCCTAGGTCAAACCTACGGCCGACCTGATAATCAAGATCACAAACCACTTAAAACTATGAACAAATTGTTAGGTTTGGTATTGGTAACAATAGAAGCTATGAAAATATCACGTAAAAAAGAGGAAAAAAAGTGCGGGTAGTCATATAAAATAAAATAATTCTCACAATATGGTCGCCGGCACTTACGATAACATTGTGAACACCTGCCTGCCCATTACTTATAGTAGGGGTCGCTACCGCTCATGTCGTTTATGCCTCGCCTCTACCTGAATTTGTATTAGTACACTTAGAAATTTAAGACTCGCTAAAGTGCCGTTTGGAGCTGTTTCAACTTCTATTTGTTGGAGATTACTCTATTTAGTTAAATTTGTTGAATTTCGATCATAAAATGAACCGATTTGTCATTGTGACATATGTTTTTTTTTCAATTATTTAGCAGATCAAGGCCATCGCAAATCAATCAGTGTGACATTTGAATGTGAACATGATGTATTAAATTTATAAAACATACGCCCGACTAGTTTTAAACTAAACTCGGGATCTTTATTGTGGGTTAATTCATTTTATGTTGTGTAATTTATACACAACATAAAATGATTTAACAAGTCATAAGCGCTTTGGACATGCTCGAATAACTCTTCAGGATTACTAACGGGTAATATTCCCATATGACTGTTAGTAATAAAACTCTAAATAACAAAGGATATCCCAAGAAAAGATGTTCAGGTAACGTAAAGCGTATATAAAGTACACGGGTACTCGGACGTCAGCCCTGGTCTCTCAAACAATAAATACTACAAAATAAAACAAAACAACACATTGAATCTTTGAATATTATTATATTGAATACGACTACTGTATTATTTATTTTGTTATTGTAGACATACATAGAAATTATATTCTTCTTAATTTTTTTCTGTTTAGTTTACATTTTTCGACAATATATTTGCAGGTTTTTATGTATGTATGTATATCAGGTATAGTATTAGGCCAAAATCCCTTTGCTATGGAGAGGCCTATGCCCATCAGTGAACCGTTAAAAGTAGTTCATGTCGATGATGTGTGTAATTATATACTTTAGAAAAACAGGCGTTTAATATACAAATAACACAACCAAACAAATATTCACATTGAAATACGTTTTGTACAGGAAAAATCAGAATGAAAAATATTCTAAACAAAAATTTACAGTCGTGTAGGTATTAGAAAAGTAACTTCTTTTTTGCTATGTTTTTTTTTTTTTATTTATTTAAATAGGGGGCAAACGAGCAGACGTATCACCTGATGGTAAGTGATTACCGCCGTCCATGGACACCCGCAACACCAGAGGCGTCACAGGTGCGTTGCCGGCCTTTTAAGAAGGAGTGGGTTAAAAATAAAACATGACACAAACAATATATTAATAACAATTTAGTAACACCAAATTAGTGTGTACATTTAAAAAATGAATAAATTGTGGCACAAACATTACCGGAAAGGAATGTCTGAAGTTCTGAGAAGGCTGAGATGCCGGAACAGCCTTCTCTGTCGCGGAGCAATTGTCAGAGCATGTCAAACAGCCCGCACGTGAGCCTCGCTGAATAAAACAACATTCTTTGAACTCGGTTAGGAAGTCTGAACATGCCACAGACAATGTAATTATATATAGATACCTATCTGCGATTTTATCTCTACTGATTACGTAGCAACTAAATAAAAAATAGTTTATCCAAGTGCTTTGTTACATTTGATGGGGACGTTTAAATAACTAAGAAATATAATTATTATATATATATTGCAAAAAAATATATTACCAAATAAAGTTTTCGTTCTTTCGAACTCGTGATCAATGATCAGAATAGTAGTATCGAGACTTGTATCTAGTACTAGCGTGATGTTATGTATATAAGTTATGTAATTAATTAATTTTCTAATTAATTCAACACTAAACATAGAAAAGACTTCTATCTTATCTTATATCAAAATGTTATAAATAAATAGATTTAGCGATGCGAGTTTAATTACTTAAATTTATTAAGTGTAAGTAATTCAATTAAAGCCAAGCCTGTAATTGCATGAACTCGTAATTAACACACACAAATAATTACCAAATTAATGTTGGTTTTAGATATAATATGTTTCAATATTGACTTTTGATTCTATTCTAATGGATATTGAGGAGAAGTTATTATTAAGTTGTAATATCGACGTTCAGTGAACGCTGCGACGTTACTCCGCTTGGCAGCTGATTATCCTCTTCTTCCGGGAACTAGAATTATTAATGTAACTTTGTGATAAAATATTTATAAACTTATTTTCGTATCAACTTAAGGAGCATATATTACGATAACTAAAAGAGGAGATAATAAGATGTGAAACTAAGGCTTAAAGGCTTAAGGCTTAAATCTTGAAAAATTTAAGGAAAAAGTGGTGAAAGAACGGATAACACATCTAAACGTGTATTCCTTTACTTTATGTGTACGTGTTGACATATGTATTTGATGGTACTATATACATAATGTCTTTATATTTCCAAAAGGGGTGTGTGTATATATATGTATCTATTATCATATTTATTTGCAAGCGTTTATAGTAGGTATCATCTAGTTATTGTTTGTGATAGCCGCGCTGGCGATCTTGGAAAAAAGTAGTCATTTTTATTCGTTGGTAGTGTAACTTTACCATGAGGTAATTTTGAAATTAGTGAAACATATTTTTAAATCGGTTTAGCAGTTTAGACGTGAAAGCATAACAAAGAAAGTAACAAACTACCGACAAACAACTTTGAAGTCGAAATATGTCACGTCTTCTTGTCTACTGAAACTATAAAAATGTACTAAACTTAAAGTAATCTCTAAAACTTTACTGTATTCATTTTAATTTAAAAATATTAGTCTTTGATTATTTCCTAAAACTTATTATAATTAAACATCACGTTTGCGAAATATTAAAACGAAATTTATGTATCCAGTTCAGTACCAAGTGTTCATTAGTAGGTTCAGCGGAGAAATAAAATAAGCACCGTGTTTACCCAGCTTCGTGTACTTACACTTCACGCTCAGACCAATTTCTCGGTCTGTATAGGAGACATGGGCATCGTATAAGCCAGGAGCTCAGAGTTTAAAACGAGACAATATTTCAAACTATCTGTGAAATGACGAATTAAGTGTATGGAGTATCATCCTGTGGGTAACGTAATAGCTGACTTAGGGATTAAACGATGCAGGACAAAAGCTGTGAAAACAGAAAGTAAGTTGACACAAATACTATACAACTCGTCTGGCCGGGCGCGGCGTATGCGATAGTAGAGCAAAACCTCACAGTTAAGAGGCCCGTGCCCAGCAATAACAAAAGGCTATTGTTGATGATGATTATAAGCAGCTGCCTATTGAAGCCATCTTTCTAAGTACGATTGTAAATAATACTAGCTGAACCCCGCGGTGTTACCCGCGGTTATTGCCGCACGGCGGGTAACGCATTAGTATATCATCATTAACATGGTTTTTTGCTTCAGTTAAACGCATTTTTTTTAAGTTGGTGTACTTCGTGCAAGTAAGTCATAGTACGACTAGTACCCATAACACAAGCTCTGCTTAGCTTAGGACTAGATGGCGTTGTGTGTTAGATGCGTGAAATATTTATATTTATTTATATTATTCACTATGACTAGTCACTTATTAGTAGTGCAAATTATACTTTAGTATAACTTATTCCCATTACAAATCAATCGATAATTCTTTTAGGAAGCTAGTTCTAGAACGGAAAATTAATATTTATAATTATAACGCTGTAACTGTTATCCTTTTAGGAATATTACCGGTTGGCTGCGAGGTAGATATTTTCTTATATAAATGTTATTAAATTATACTATTTTATTTCATTAACAATCCCTACATATTAAACAAAGAATGTCAAAGTGTTAATCATTTAGTAAATTATAATATCACTACGTATTTATTTATTTCCATATACATAATTAATTTAATATCAGGAGATAATATCTACTGCAAATTAATATAATATTTATTGTGTTTCATACGTCGATGCTAGT
Organism: Spilosoma lubricipeda; assembly: GCA_905220595.1. Taxonomy (NCBI): domain Eukaryota; kingdom Metazoa; phylum Arthropoda; class Insecta; order Lepidoptera; family Erebidae; genus Spilosoma; species Spilosoma lubricipeda. The sequence continues at coordinate 389,790 of HG992291.1, forward strand.
TATGACGAAATAAATTACGCATTACTTGTTATTATTTGTATTGCCAGTATTACTTAATTATTGACGTTTTTAATTAAAGCTTTTTGGAAATTCGGAATAAAACAATATACATTTGGAGATATACATAGAGTTCATAAATTTATGACAATTTATTTGAAAAAAAAAATGTACAATATGGTATGTAAACAAAGTTTGTGAGTATTCCTGAGATGGTCAGATTGCCGGAGCTAATTGAAAGACTAGAAATATAGCTAAGGACATATAAAGTATATCACATATAGGACATATTATTATTATAATATTAGTTAAAGCTTAATATTATTCTTCTTCCGACCTTTTCTAACTTTGAATTGGGTCGACTCTTTTTATGACACGGCTCCAAATCAAAACGATTTTTTTATTTTTTTTTATTATGTATTCTCTATGTATAGCTCGCTAACATCATCATCATCAGCCTATCGTAGTTCATTGCTTGACACATACCTCTCCAATTGTACGCCACTTCGTTAATTCGCCATGCTTTTGTATTATAGCTAATGCAGGTTATACCTTCAAAATTTTCATCCAATTTTATTAATGGTTGTTACTAGTAATTAGATCTGTACCTTTTTAATGAGTCTGATGTTTCATAAAAATCTGAAACAAGAATATTTTATTACAAAGAGAAACACGAAATATAATTACGTGACCTATAGGGGTAAAATTTTTAACAGATTTTATTCTTGATACAAATACTTCAATGAATATATCATAACCATCACATTAGTAGCCTTTACCAGTTCACTGGTGTAGATATCCCTCTTCTTAGCTAGGAGAATTTACCTTACTGTACCATACTGGAACGAAAGACGGTTGGTATACAGTTTGTTTCATTTTTTTCTTTCTCTTTGCTACGATTTATTCTGGGTAGTTGGCTCTCTTCCAAAGCTGATTTCGAGAGCAACCAAGCTGATAGTATGTAAAACAATAATAAGGCCTGTCGTCACTTACGAATGTGAAACTTGGGGCTTAACCCTAACAGAAAAAAGCCAGCTCGCAGTCTTTGAAAACGAAAAACCTAGCGAAAGATGTTAGTACCAGTTCGGAAAAACGATGGAGTGTACCGCATCTGTATGAATCATTAATTGAATCGCATGATAGACAACGAAACCATTGTTCAGTTTTGTAAGACGCAGTGACTTTGGTGGGAAGGTCGCATTGAAAGAAGACCTGACTTAAGATCCAGAAAGGCCATCACAAACTTGGCCCCTCAACAAAAAAGCCCGCATGGTGGGCTCTTAGAAAGAAAACCAACTGGAAATGTACTGCCCTGAATAGAGATCACTGGAGACAAATTGTGGAAGAGGCCAAGACCTACTCCGGGTTGTAGCGCCATAGGAAGAAGAAGAAGAAGAAGAAGTTGGCTCTCTCAGACGCCTCTTATGACAACCAAGGGATGTACACATGTACAGTGATGGTGATACTTCGTATTATTTATCCATAACTTTCAACCATATATTTGTCTTAATTATTTGTATTATTTGTTCAGATAGCGTTAGATTTCTTAAATAAATTCTCTACAACACTATATTGTTTTATTTTCTTATAATAAAATCTTTTTAGAAGAAAAAGGGAGCAAATAAATAGTAATTAAGTCTAGAAAATACTTATTTTCTAACAGATAAACCAGCATTGTGAACTGGACAAAGTTAAGATAATTGTATTCACCTAAAGTCCCAAAGGTTAATTAATCTCGTTAACAAGGTATTATTAAAGATTTGGTGTAATACATTTGGTTAATTTAATGAGTCTTCTTTAGTTTTTTAATAATAACAATTGAATTAATTGTTTAATTATTACTAAATACACGTAAAAAACAGGGTATAATTTCGAATTATTGCCTTACTATGTGTTAATATGGACAAATTTTTGAACTGATTTTATCTTCAACATCTTTAAAAACCTTGAGTGCAGGAACAGTAGTCACTTTTAAGGTAACTCGTACCCTTTTTGTCTCTTTCTGATATCAAAGTTTGTTACGTGTTAGGGCTGTAAAATAAGCACGCTCCCGGTCTACACGGAGCGCATCGAGTAATCGGTTTACTTGGACCGAGGCACCTCGCAACGGACTGCCAAGGATTTACTCGCCTCATTTTGCTCAACACGAGGCGACTCTATTTGAGAAAACTTATTCGTGTAAGTTGTAGGAAATTATTCTTGTTTCGTTCATCGTCGGTGCAAATTTCTTCGGCATTCGTTTGCATTTCATACAATTTCATGATAAATTGTTTTTTAAATTCAATACAGGATGCTTGCACGTTATGTTTCTTTAATATTCGCTTTGCCTGTAGACTTACAAACTTGAAGTATTATACATAGTCATGAACTGAATCTATAAATTTTTTTCACATGTAATAATATTTAAAAACATATTTAAGTTGTGGCTCTGACAGAGTGTACATAGGCTAGTGCTGTAGAAAGTAGCTTATATTCTTCATCAACAATCAAGTGTCTCTATGCCGTATTTCAATCGGTTCAATCCTTTAGCCGTAAACGTAGATAGACAGAATAACTGTCTCATTTATAGTATTAGTAGCGATTATAAAGCAAACGCGTTTTACCGTGGAAGAGCCACGCTTTGGCATGAATGGGCCGGCTCGACAGGAGTGATACCACGGCCTCACAGAAAACCGGTGTGAAATAGCGCTTGCGTTGTGTTTCACAGAGTGAGTGAGGGTACCGGAGGCTCATACCCCAACCCCTTCCTACATCCCTTTCCCCATCCCCCAAAGGCCGGCAACGCCCTTGTGACGCCTCTGATGTTGCGGGTGTCTATGGGCGGCGGTAATTGCTACCATCAGGTGATACGTCTGCTCGTTGGCCCCTATATAAAACAAAAAAAAAAGCGATGGCAACAAACAATGTCTTAAACCTACTAAAGATATAACTGTATATTTATATATATATATATATATATATGATCGTTGTTGTTTAGCTTTCTTAGTCCTTATTTGTTATTACCTAGTGATTTCATTCGGTCACTTCTGTAACTGCAAAAGGTAATTTTTTTTCTATGCAATTAACATTACATATGACTGTTTACCTGTAATTGTTTGTCACACTTAAATTATTTGAATGCAATATCATTCATGTAATAGTGTTAACAAATGTTGGCAAACCAAATATATAAATAAACATTAACACACTGCACTCTATTCGAGTTAGCTTTGAGGGCTCTCCGGCTTCTTATAATCTGAATACGAATGTAACCTTTTACAAGACCGTAGTCTAAGTGATGGTTACGAAAATACTCTGTGTCAAATGCACTTTACAGCGAACAAGTTGACACAAGTAATATCAAGTTAATTCCAAATTCAAAGTGATGTACTACTCATCTGTCACGAAATGTAATTTTATCCTTGAGTTACAAAAATAAACTGCCGGAACTACTTACATATTTGCAGTGTTTTGACCGGTGCGATATTTAAATGCTGAGGTAATTTTGCCTTGCAAAAAATTTAATGTTATAGAATGATTATACCTTAGTATTGATTTAAAACACATTACGTTAAAATGATCACTTGTACCTTGATTAATGTTGCCAACCAACCAACCAACCTGATTAAAAATAAATACTGTTTTAAATAACTCATACTTATGTTATATAAATTCAAATATAACTCTGTTTGTCCGGCTGTCACGCTTTCACGGTCAAGTCGCTAAACTGATTTCAATAAAATTGGTCATGGAGATTCTTTGATTTTTGAGGAAGGACACAGGTTACTCTTTATCGCGATAATCGACAAACACGCGGGCGGAGCCGCGGGAAAAAGTTAGTTGAATGTATAAAATTTTAAACCACTAAAACTTAACTATGACGAAAAACGATACTGAAAAAGTATGAAACAAGCTTAAAAAGCCGTAGTGACACGTTACGTAGAAATGTAGTATAACACAATGCGTGACTACGACTTTGGAAATTGGTTTCATACTTTTTCAGCGTCATTTCTTGTCGTAGTTGGATTTTAGTTTTTACTTTTTTATTTATTTATGGTTAAACAGGTGTAAACATAAATAAAATAGTGGAGTAAATTCAAGAGATTTTAATTCTAGAATAAAATAAGCTAAAATTAAATCCATGTCTTTGTATATCATAACTTCACATAAGTTCTCTAGGCATATGCTCATGTACTTACTAAATTTACTTATAGAATAATAAAATGAACCAAATGGCCATAGTAACTTAGGCCCACAACGCACACATATAAAAGCATGTCAAGAAGAACACACACACACAACTGAGGTAACATCCGTATCTGATTGGTAAAATAATAATCTGACTTCATCCTACCACCTTTATGCGGATGATCTCCAGATTTATTCTAGAGCACCACTGGTTGATCTCGCTAATGCTGTTAACATTATAGACGCTGACTTAGAAAAAATCTGTAAGTGGAGCATATCGCATGGTCTGAAGATTAACCCGTCCAAGACACAGGTTATTGTTATTGGAAGTTCGAGAATGATTTCCAAAATTGATTGGACTTCACTGTCAAGTCTCTTGCGACGGCACCCTTATCCCGTTTAGCGAAAAGGTAAAGAACTTAGGGATCTATATCGACACAAAGTTCTCCTGGGGTCCACAGCTGCAAGAGCTCAGTCGCAAAATGTTTGGCGCTGCAGGATCTTTGCGTAGACTACGCAACTTTCTACCTACCTCTACCAAGATTGCTCTTACACAATCCCTTCTTTTTCCCATCCTTAATTATGCTGATGCCAGTTATTTAGATCTTTCTGAAGACCAATTAAATAAGCTTGAGAGACTCCAAAACCTCTGCATAAGATTCATATTCGGATTACGGAAATATGATCATGTCTCAGACTATCGTAAAAAGCTTAAATGGTTGCCCATCCGCCTTCGCCGGAATGCACACATACTTTTTCTTCTATATAACATTCTTTTTAATCCTTTTACCCCAAGTTACCTTAAATTGCGATTTACTTTCTTGCACGACACACATTTGAAGTTTCTGAGATCGTCAGAGAACTTAAAGCTGAAAATGCCTGGCCATTCTACCAAATTTCTCGACCACTCCTTCTCTGTCTAAGCAGTTCGGTTGTGGAATGCCCTACCAGTCGCTATAAGACGTGCACAAACACTGACTGCATTTAAGAAACTGGTAAAGGAATTCTACCTGGGAGACACCAATGTTCTGTAACCATTTTTTTTTGTTTTGTTTTAATTTTTTTTTTATTTCTTTCCCTTTTAACTTTAGTTAATTAGGTCACAATATGTCACTTAGTATATAATCTATTTTGTAAATTTATCTCGCACCTAGTTTGTATTATCTTGCATTTATTATGACCCCAACTATGTATTACTATTCACTTTAAATGATACATCATACCACTATAATTTTTCCTTTATAATCTATCTTTCAACACACTAGAAACTACCCAGTACATTCTCCTAATCTTACTTCTCCATCCCATGGTTGCCTGTAAGAGATTGCCTTCGAGCAATAAGGCCGCCACTTGTACCTACATACCTAGTTTTAAGTTATTTTTATAATCTTCTGGTGTACAATAAAGATATTATTTTTATTATTATTATAAAAGAAAAAAATAAAAGAACACACCAAGTTCTTTTCAATTGTAATAATATATATTTTTTATATATTTATTTCATAAAATCAAAAAATATATAATAAATTAATAGTAATGATTTTATTGATGTACCTGATACCTATTACCTGACTAATAAATAGAAGTCGTAACTGAAGTAATAATATCCTGCTCATATTATAAACGCGAAAGTTTGTAAGTATGGATGCATGGATGTATGGATGTTTGTTACTCTTACATGCAAAAAACTACTGAACGGATTTGAATGAAACTTTACAGTAATATAGCTTATATATCAGAATAACACATAGATTACTATTTGCTGCGATAACCGATATATACGCGGGCGGAGCCGCGCAACTACTAGTAATAATATACATTGCCAACCTTAAACTGAGCAAGTTATTTTACACTAAAGGTTGTGAATCTATGACACTATCATAAGTAACTAGAATATCATCTATGAATTGTCAATCAGAAATTAGACGTTTATTTCAGTGTTGCCATTTTGTAAATAAAAAATTGATAAGATCTCACAATCATAATCGAAATTCAACGATTAGGTTTATTTTTAATAAAATCGATATCCGCTGTTTACATTAAATCAAACTCGTTTTCAGTTATTTAGTAATATCAATTTGATATATGTAATATATTCACCCCAAGTTAGTATTACCTTTATATGGTTTTAAGAAAAGTCAAATGTATTCTAGAGGATAATTCCGTTTTAAGAGAAAATGTTTTTCATCCTGTTATAAAACTATATGATTTTAGTATTAACGAGACGTGTTCGTCATACTTTACTCATGTTTATGATCCACTTTTATCAGTTTTTAGCCATATAATGGCTCAATTATTGGTTATATTTTTTTCCACAATCGAGTGATTATGTCAGTAGTAACAATTAATTATTATTATATTTATAGATACAATATCTTTCGTATTGTATAATATTTGTGTCAAAATGTAATCGATTCTGCATCGAATAAATAATAAGAATAGTAATCGAGTTCAGTCGTTTTTTGCACAGGCAAGTGACTTTTTACTATTGGGCAATTGTGTGGATATAATCATTTTATTATAACTTAACATAGCAAAACTTATAGCGATATTTGAATAGAACGAAAAAATTCCTAGGAATTTTTAATAACTTTGTATTGTATTCAATTTGTATTCAAATTGCCATTCTCCTGTCATCTCAAAAGTCAGTATAAATGTCACTATACTAGCAAGCTAGCTGAGACACACTACGCCCATGTTCATAGTATGAACAACGAACTTACCGAGTACAATAAACAGCTTAATTTGTTTGTTAGCGCAGGTGGGTCTGATGTATTCGTAGATTCATTACAGCTATTCAAATAAAAAACAATAAGTCACTGTGAAAAGTCCCAAGACATGTTGTGACAGTATGACACATGTCTGTGACACTACGCCCGTGAATAATAGCCTAATAGCACACCATCTCGCCATCCCTCAGAAGAAAGGGCCCATTCATTTGTTACGTTAGATAATATTTTATACAAACGGTCAAGTTTACATTGTGATGTAAATATATTATTACGTGAACCTAGTTGGCGTTAGTCAGTCATTGAGATTGAGATTTTTACAGCCTATGTAATAACACGCCACGACCTTTAGGGACTGTGTAGAGATTATAAACATACAAAACGCAGTTAAATTTGGGAGATACAGCTAGTAATGAAATGTGAATGCAAAGTTGTTATTTAGAATTTATTTGTGGGTACAAAGACGATTTTCTAGTTCTTTGTAAGAGATACTTTTTACAAATAAACCTAATTATTATCCGAAATATTATAAATATTATTTACAATTTAACTATTTATATCCGCATGAGTGGCCTTGACAGCGTGCCGATACTTTCAACAGATTCTGAATTGATTTACAAATAAGTATGATTAAATTTAACTAACCTATTACCTGATAAGTAGCATTCTCTATTTGAGAGATTATTATAAGAAGACATAAAAATGAGACTGTTTAACGAGATTTAAAAGGATGGTTGACTCGTAAAACCGCGACTATAAAATTACCCATGTTCAACAGTTTATCTAGAACTGTTAGCATTCTTGAAATTAAACTCACTTGTATTTTAATTCCACTATTTAGTTAATTTCAATTTAATCTACTCGGTTTAAGCCTTTGGCGTTATTAGAGCTGTATGCATGCAAAAAGTGCAGGACTGCGCTGTTGGCCGAGTGGTTTAAGCGGTCACTACGTCGTACTCTACTGCGTCAAGTATTGTGGGTTCAAATCCCATGAACACACAATCAAACCCACAAGAGACAACAACTTGTGTGAAAAACAAATTTTAGTTCCATGCTTGTAAAGCTCCCCGCGATACAAGGTCTATATTCTTAACGCTTGAGTTGTAAAAAAAAGGTAACGTTAACTCACACTCCAAATTATTGAGATCGTCAGAAAATCTAAAATTAAAAATGCCTGGTCACTCTACCAAATTCCTCGACCAGTCGTTTTCAGTCCAAGCGGTACGCTTGTGGAATGCCCTACCAGTCGCAATTAGATGTGCAAAAATTCAAACTGCCTTTAAGAGATTGGTAAAGGAGCATTACCTGTTAGACAACAATAATCCATAAATAACTGTTATTATAAATCAATTGGGTCACAGTATCGAATGCCAGGATGTGTATAATATCTATGAATTTCACTTATTATGTGTGTATATATAACCATATATTTGTGTCACTTGTACTTCATATATTATTGTTATCAATAAATATTGATACTGCTTTATTTTCCTTTTATAAATTACTCTCTAATGCACCAGACACTACACTACTCGTATACGTCTGCCCTATAACGTTATTTGTTTCCATCCCACGGTTGCCTGGAAGAGATTGCCATTGAGCAATAAGGCCGCCAGTTGTACTACCGACCTACCTAGCTTTAAGTTATGTACTTAGTTATCTGGTGTACAATAAAGCGATTTATTATTATTATTATTATTTAATTAACTAAATAAATTTATTCAATATTAAAAAGTGGAATAAAAGTGAAAGTGAGTTTCACCAAGTGCGTACGTGACTATAATTTATGAAGCTGTTAGATCAAAATCAATCAATATTAATTTCACTATCCATAAAATTTATCTCTTCTAATTTGCTCCATAGCTCTTGGTCTAGAAATAGCACAAGAATTTAAATATTTCTCCCTCAAACACGGTAGCAGCAGACTCAAAAAAAGAGTTAATTAACCAGATTTAAACGTTAAACTAACTTTAAAAACCAACTTTCATGATAATTATTTTAGTTGAATTAGTTTTACTCAACGTGCAATAAAAATATTTCAACTCCAACGGAAGGATGGAGGAAACAGCTAACAACTATTTTCCGTAAGACCCGTTCAAGTTTGTGAAATCTTTATAAAGAGATAATTAAAATTTCATAGTTCGGGAAACAATTAACTTTTTTTTTATAACGCCAGAGGAGAACAAGATGACATGCAACATGTAAGTTATGGTTCACATTGAATTTCAAATTATGGTTCGCATGCAAAAGATGATTGGTGCAGGTTCCTAATAAAAATACACTAAGCAAATACATTTTGTCGTTATTTAAGTGCTATAGACGTCCGATAGGTTTATTGAAACAATTTGTCAGGTAAATACTGACAAGTAATGTCTTTTTCTGTTAAAAGGACCACTTCCGGACTAGAAACATCTTATCATAGTTTGTCGGAACACCTCGACTTATAATAACAATTTCGGTATTACAAAAATTGTTATCCCATGTGAAGATGAAACTCACAAAACTTAGTGACCGCCTAAACCACACATCTATCCGTGCAGCACATTAAATTGATGGGGTATGCCAAGTCAAAAACACATATTTTAAATTGTTTTAATTTTTTTTAATAGTCATCTTAAATACTAATGCGGAATTCTCTCCGTTAGTTCAAATGAAAATATGGCAGTATGGTATTATGTGCGAAGACTTGAATCAATTTTAGCTTAAGAACTATGTTCTTCGAAGTGTCTTAATGTCTGTTTACTTAGTAAATCATTGTTGGATCTAGTTCGCTGCTTTGTACTTACCTGTAGCGTAGGTATTAACTTGTTTAGACTAATTGATATTTGGTGACGAAACTTTGATGAACGTAAACTGTGTTCAGGTTTAATGACGTATTTAATGGTAAACGTACATGATCTGTTGTATCAATAACATCACTCGCTCTCATATTGATGTATAATTAGAAATTTTAAACACTTTATCTACCTCCAATTGTAAACAACTGCCAGAAGTGTATCTTACTATGAATAATGGTGTACTCAAAAGCACTACTTATTTTTTTTTGTTCGAATATATTTTAGGTCTTACATAATATGACCAAATGAAACATTGGCGTTGCAATTGTTTAGTGAAATATGTGTACATGTTCAGTGTTGTCTTCTTCTTTATAGCCAAGCATTCAGACAGCCTTAGACATAGTCTTCCCTCAAATTTACTTATAAAAACCGGTTCTATGCTACCCACATTGAGATCCAAGACTGTTTTAGGTTCAATAAACTTTGTTAGTGTTATCTAGCGTATTTCGGTTTTTGGTGGTATTTTAAAAGTATTTTTTTGTTTTCTACTATGTACATTCAAATGCAATATTACAAGGGTAAAAATAACCTAAAACAGCTAAATCTACCTAAAAAATTCGTCAACCAAAAAACGATACTGATTGGCGTTGGACACTTTCCATATTTTTGACGGACGCCTTGAGACGCACTTAGACATGAAAATTAACTGTTATTTAATTATTTTTTTCAAATTCAATTCTCAGTAAGAGGTTGACTTTTCCTGGTTCCTTAACTAGATCTTATTCGTGAATGTACGAACTCAATGTGTTATCAGAATGCTCAAGGAAAAAGTATTTATTATCTCACGGTTCTGAGAAATCACAGTCAAGTTGCGGTCGCGCACGAAATGAAATAAAGAGTGGTACTTAAACAGCCTCAATTTGACCTTCAATAGTTTATGTTGATATGAATCATTGCTAATTTGATACATTTTTTTTTGTACTACAATAAAAGATGGGTATATCAAGGTATATCAAGGTAGTAGAGCCACGCTGATTTCAGCACGAACGGGCCGGCTCGACCGGGGCGGTACTACCCTCGCACAGAAAATCGACGTAAAATGACAGCGATCATGCTGTCGTGTCTCGTTGGTGAGTTCGAGACCGGAGGCCCAATGATGCAGAAGCATCACTAGCCCGCCATGGTGTGGGTCACCATGCTGCATTGTTGCATTGTTTGCATTCGCAGTATGGTGACCACCACTCTTGGATTCTGCTTATGCTTTCCATCAGGTAGAGTAGAGTCATTTTGGCTGGGCCAAACATAAAAAAAAAAAAAAAAAATCTTGAGAGCATTTCGGGTACTTACCTCAGGACATGTTCCATTCTTTTATTATAAAATTTTGCATACACATGTTATCTAACAAAAATAAGTTTAGAAATCTACAAACCTACAACGTAAAAACTTTGATATTTTTTTATAGGTTTAGATCGAGATTTATTGACCTTTCAGCATAAAATACACAAGCATACAGAGACTGCCAAAACTTAAAAATAACTTCTTTTGGTTATGTTTTATGTATTTTTATATTTATTTTTTTATATATTATATTTTATGCTTTCCATCAGGCAGAGCAGAGTCATTTTGGCGCAGCTAAAATATATAAAAAAAAATGTATTCCTCCATCTGTGTGGTGATAAATCCCTATTAATCACCTGGGTGACGTCAGAGTTGACTAAGGAAGCAGACTACGCATGACAAGAGCGCTGCGAAGAGAAAATAATCTTGATACAAGCTCCATACCAAACATAGAGTTATTATAGATAGAGTGGGAAAGAAATACGGCTGCCTGTAAGCGGAAAAGTCCCACGGTTAGACAGAGAGAAAAGATCGCGGTACCCTACCTGTCTTTCTCAACTGACGCATGCGTAGTAAGGAACTGACAAGACACTGACGTGGTGACGTTACACTGTGTCGCTCTCGAAATGCGAGACCTTGTTTTCTTATACCATGATTCTGCTCTGCTGCTTTTCCGCACAAAATGCGCAAACGCGAGTATAGCGAGACAGATGGGTACCACGACTGTCTCTCTCTTTCTAACCGAGGGACAGGTGGAGGCCTGGCTGCCCTGCTCTATCTGTAGGTCAAAACCTCCTTGATAAAAAGAGACCAGTGTGGTCTCTTTTTTGTTTTGAATAATTAGTACAATATTATTTAAAGACTGTTGACGTAATGTACCAAGGTTGACACAACGACCCTAAAAAAGACATTAAATTATGATTGTTACGTATTTAACTGCCTCGGTGGCGCAGTGGTATCGAATGCGACAGTTGTGCTTGAGCAAATTGTTTGTATGATTTACAAATACTTGTTTCAGAGTTTGGGTGTTTTCTGTGTAATATATATAGATATATATATGTTATTACAAAATATTAATATTAGTTACCTAGTCTGGTACCCATAACAGAAGCTCTGCTTAGCTTGGGACTATATAGCGTTGTGTGTTAGATGTCCGAAATATTCATTATTTAGTTTAAAAATTCAATAGCTCAACAGCAAAGACCCTTCAAAGAAGTATGACGAACTGATTTATGGTGGTAGGTAAATGTATGTTGCCAGCAAAGTAAGCAAAAGGGGTTCGTGAAATCTCATGAATACCGTATCCGACCAGTTGAAACGTTTTCGTAGGTTGATTATAATTTTGCTTTACATTGTCAATCATTGCGTATTTTCCTGTCATACTTGGAATATGAAATGCCAGAAATGTATATACTTAAACACGGGAAAAAGAAAATTGTTGTATAATGGAGTTACCATTAAATAATTGACTTGTCAGTAAGAGGAGTCTGCTTTATTAGAGTGGATATCTGTTATTATGGAATTTTATTGGATTGAAAAGAGACTGGTAAAGAGACATTTTTCTGATATACACTTATTTACTTATTTATTATATTATTTTACACTACATTGACTTTTCATTTTCTCATATAATTCACTCACACACCCACTGGAATATTAATTTCTATACCATGTCCACATAAAAATTAAGCCATTTAAAAGAATGCATACATTCTATACTCTGATAAACTATATTAGCCAGCTTACTGTCGTGCTTCGAAAACCTAACTTCAGTTGAAATTGTTTATTTACAAGAAAATGTCCGTTGCAATCCAGTAGGACAACACTGCTAGTGTCATGGCCACTTTTTCGCCGAGAACTATGCAGGGTGGGATATTATAAAGCCGTAAATTATTTACCTAATTACGAATAATTGTTTGACATGAAAAATATTAAAATAAACTTTAAAAACTATACAACACAACATATTCAATTGAAAAACAAATATTTAAAAACAATTTCAAATATAAATTATATATTAATTAATTAAATATGTATTCTATATTTAGAAAATATTATTATATTATCTATTTTAGCACACATATTCGTCGCCATATTTCACGAACGTGCAAAGATCAATGGCACTGATTAATAATACAATATCAATTACAAGCGCTAATCCCACATCCATAATAAATAATAATGCAGGAAATCAAACCGTTAATTAAAAAGAATAGCTTAGATAGTGCACTCTAAAAGTCATATGTAAAGGAATATGTTTTGCTTTTCTTATCTTCATTTTTTGTTTTTATCTCATAGATAGACCTGTACGTTTAATTGTTAACTGCTAAGCCTGCTGTATATATGCATACATGTATAAATCAACTTTTTTTGATTTGGATTATTTTTCATAAAATTCCTTTCCGTAACTCTACACAAGAATCCTTTTAGAAATAAGTCCCTTTCAAAACTAAGAGTCATCACTTAGCCACAGTTAAAAAATGTGCATTTATTTATTTTCCTCTTGAATGCAATTTAAAAAGAAAAATGATTCGCTCCTCACCTATCCGATACAGTTTCCATCATCTGCAATAACGACAATGACAGCTGCCGTTGAAAAATATTTGTTCCCCTTCAAAAACAGAGGAGACACAAAAATAACTTTACCAAGTAAATAATACATCAAAGGGCTAAGTGATTGATGCAGGGGGCGAGTGCTTGTAGAAGGAGTAGAGGGGAGTGGGGTGTCGTCATTAATCTTTTTGCTAGGGCTTAGCGTGAACTTCCATAGGGGCAGTAGCGGATAGCTTATTTTGATGGAACTCTTGCATCGCGCTTGTCATGTATCTTACTCAATAAAACTGATGAATGTTTGGTAATACTTGGTTATATGACATAAAAACGTACTCACTCGTTTTTATTGATTTAAACTTTCATGGTCAGTAACATTAAAATGGGAATCTGCGGGATTGCTACCATTACCTTTTTGTTTGTGAGTATCCGATATTTCGGCGCTGTTGCAAGCGCCATGATCACGGAGTAACTGAAGATCTTGCGGGTGGGCTGTTATTGGCAGACATATCGGTCTACCCTCTTTCGTAGTCTTTTATTACGATCGTCCCCGGTACCCGGTACAAACAAAAAGGTACATGGTAGCAATCCCGCAGATTCCTCACTAGTTTTTGTTTCTGAGTGCTATACAAAGGCGTGTCCTTATGGCGTCTATGGTGTTACTTAGCTAAGGTAATGGTTGGTAAGTCTAAAGATTCTTTTATTTTTCTGAACACATTCGTATCTATTTTATATAGTTCTCGTGTCACATTATTGCTCTCAATGAAGTCTGTTTTGCAGACTTGCTTAAGATAGTGTGTCGAAGATTTGTCATTTTTATATAAAATACACTAAAAAACAAACCTTCTTGTTCTCAGCTAAATAGCATAGATCGTCTGATACTTTCGTCTAAAAGAAAGATATAAAAAGAAACAAGGTTTTTTAAGAATGAATATAAAGAAATAAGGAGAAAATAATAATTTATTGTAGCATGCACAGGACAACATATAACTAACTAGCCGACCCACGCTACCTCGTTTGCGTCTCCTATTGCCCGTAGCGTGATAATTGTCCCCCGTTTTTGTAACATTCTTCATTGGTGCTCCGCTCCTGTAGGTTTTAGCGTGATGATATATAGGCTATCTTAAACTCAAAGAATTTTCAAATAAGACCACTAGTTCCTGAGATAAGCGCGTTCAAACAAACAAACTCTTCAGCTTTTTATTTTAGTATAGATTTAGATACGCAGTAGTGTGTAAGTTGGCTAAATATTATTTGTGGATAGAAACTGAACCTTAAACCCGGTAAATGTTAACTATTTATTCATGTAATGTATGTAAAATGTAACCTAACCTGCAATAATGCAAAATTTCCGCCAAAACAACTTTGAGTTTTCCACTTGTTTGTTCCATTATAAGTTGGTTCTGTATGAATTTGGCCTAAATAAATGTTTTACTTTATATATTGTGATGATGGAAACTCGCATTACACAACAAAAACTTTGTGAACTTAAATTTATATGTACAACTAGCTACCGCACACGACTTCGCTTGCATGATTATTTCTAACTTGGTGTTTCTTACTTCTCAAACAAAGGGTGATAACGTCCATCTCTCTTGTGCATGTACGGCGATGTTCACTTACGATCTAAGATTTTATTATTATTTTATCTTCAATATTTAGTGTGAAACCGGAGATCCAATGGTGCAGAAGTATCTCAATAGACCGCCATAGTATGGGTCACCATCCTGTATTGTTGCATTGTCTGCATTCGCAATGAGAATGGTGACCACTACTTTTGGCCTCTGCTCATGCTTTCCATCAGGTAGAGTAGTGTTACTTTAGAAGGCCTATAGTTAAAAAAAAAGTCAATTAAATAAAACACCTAATAAAATGTAAAATTATTTTCGTTACTTATCGACCACATATTATCTTTGTGTGCATACAGACATTAGTCATTTCAAGCAATATAATAAAGTACCACACAGAATATCACACAATGAGAGTTACTAAAATATTTCAATACAAAAAACTCCGTTCCGTGTCTTGCGCTTTGCGATCGAAATGAAGCATTACAGGGATAAATGGCTTCCTTTGATGTCGCCGGGAGACGTGCACCAGCTAAATACTGCGCTCTATTTTCGCACGTGCTGTCACAGCCAAAGATATCTTTAAATAGTTGACATTCTTTACTCTTCTTTTATACACTGTAAAGTACAGGGTAAGTTAGGGTGACTTACTTTGCGATGAGTAGAATTAAGAATGTGCAAATGAATTAAAATGTTGCTAAACCGTTTAAGTATGATGGTAAAAACAAAAACAGTAATTTACACATAAAATTAAATTATAGGAGTTCGATGTAGTACATTAATAATAATAAAGAAAAACTAATAAAGGTCTTATTATATTAACAGAACTCAAAACAACAGTTTTGAATTGTGTCATCTTCTTTATCATATCACGGTAGCTCTACAACCGAAATGAAATGAAATGAAATGAAATGAAATGAAATGAAATGAAATGAAATGAAATGAAATGAAATGAAATGAAATCATTTATTCTGCAATTAGGTTGTATTAACACTTTTGCAAGTTAAACTGTTTTTGAGCAGATGAGTTCGGCCTTTCCTAACTGGACTAGCCCTGAGAAGAAAGGACGAAACAAACTCAGGGATCAACGTCTCTTTTAAAATCCAGACAATTTTCATAAATGCAAAATACATTAATTCAATAAAAAAGCGATAATTACAATTTGAGTTACAATTATAATAATCAGAAAAGATAATAAATAAAAATAAAAAATGTCAGCTATAACAATAGTTTAAGATGAATTTATTTCAAATTATAAATTATCGTCACATTAAAATAAATTTAAAGATTTAAAGACATAAGCAGCATGTGCAGAATGGGCAGCTCAATCCCAGGCAGTTTTATCATCAAGATATTCTGCTATAGTATAATACCCCTTTGCGGATAATTTTGATTTAATTGTATTCTTAAATTTCCGTAATGGCAAATTCCTAATAGTAATAGGGAGCTTATTGTAAAAGCGTATACATTGCCCCATGAACGAGTTGCCTACTCTGTGGAGGCGAGTGACGTGAACACTAATATTATGTTTGTTTCTAGTATTTACCGAATGAACATCACTGATTTTAAGAAACTTTGATATATTTTTTTGAACATAAATTAAATTTTCGTATATATATTGTGAAGATACAGTCAGAATATTTATCTCTTTAAATTTGGAACGGAGAGAAACTCGAGGGCCTAATTTATAAATGGCTCGTACAGCGCGTTTTTGTAGAACAAAAATGGCATTAATATCTGCACAGTTACCCCAGAGTAGGATACCGTAACTCATTATGCTATGAAAGTAACTGAAGTAAACTATTCTAGCTGTATCAACATCAGTTAAATGTCGAATCCTTTTCACAGCAAAAGCCGCTGAGCTTAGCCTACCGGATAGTTTTTCTATTTGGGGACCCCATTGTAACCTAGCGTCAATAGTAATACCTAAAAATACAGTAGATTCCACAGGATCCAACTCTAGTCCATTCAATCGAACATTGGTTTTAACATGCCTAACGTTTGGTGTAGAGAATTTAATGAATTTAGTTTTCTTCTCATTAAGGAGTAGGTTATTTGTATTAAACCAATGTACCACTTTCGAGAGTGCACTGTTGACTTCATTAAAACTGTCAAGTTGGCGCCTAACTTTAAAAATTAAAGATGTGTCATCCGCAAATAATACAATCTCATGATTGTCACTTACATAATAAGCTAGATCATTTATATATATGAGAAACAGAAATGGCCCTAGAATAGAACCCTGTGGGACGCCCATTGTTACCGGTGATCCCGAAGATGTTTTGCCATTAATATCAACCTTTTGAACTCTTTGACTTAAATACGACGTTAAAATATTTAGAGCATTATTCTTTATTCCGTAGTGTTGTAATTTCCTGATGAGTGTAGGATGATGGACACAGTCGAAGGCCTTAGACAAGTCACAGAATATACCAAACGCATCCTGTGAATCCTCCCAGGCGCCATATATGTGTTTAAGCAATTCCACGCCCGCGTCCGTAGTTGAACGACCTTTTGTAAAACCAAATTGCTTTTGATGAAGCAAGTTGTACCTAATAAAATGTTGTAACATTTGGTTTAAAAGCAATTTTTCAAAAATTTTACTCAATGTTGGAAGTATTGAGATAGGTCGGAAATTTGATGGATCTGAACTGCTACCAGATTTGAACAATGGAATCACTTTACTTTGTTTCATCAGATCAGGAAACACACCACATGCAATACAAGAATTGAAAATAGTTGCTAAATATGGGGATATCATTTCAATTATTGCAGATATAGTATGTACTGAATGGCCCCATAAATCAGTTGTTTTCTTTACATTTATACTTTTAAAAGCCTTGATAACGTCATTTACACTAACAACTGAAAATTCAAAACCTCCATCACACTGGTTTACACTATTTTCTAATAAGAAACAAGCAGAGGCAGAGGATGACGAGAGAGTCTTGGTTGTTCGAATTGGAATGTTGGTAAAAAAATGTTCAAACTCAGTCGCAACCTCCACATCCGCTCTTATATCTACATTATTAATTTTTAAATAGAAGTTACGATTTCGTACAATGGGCCTTCCGGTTTCAGCGTTTATAATATCCCATGTGGTTTTTATTTTATTACCAGATGATTTTATTTTATTTTTTAAATATAAATATTTGGCAACATAACAGGCGCGTTTAAACGTCTTTGAATAATTTTTGACATACTCTATAAAATCTAAGTTATGATTGTATGTTTTTTCATAATACAACTCATATAGCCGTTGTCGACTTTTATAGATACCTACAGTGGCCCAGTCACTGAATACTACACGATCACTAATCGTTAGTGTTTTTGATGTAAAAATTAATTGAAATTCATTATTAATCATTTTAAATAACAAAGTGAAAGCTTGATTAGGGTCACTATCATAGGGCAATCTTAACAAGTTATCCGCTACATTATTCCTGAACAGGCTCATGCGGCTATCCGTAATCGGAACGTAACTAATACTCTTTCTTTGAACCTCTAGTTTTGTTCGCGTAAAGGTAACGAACTGCCCGCAATGATCTGAATCTAGCTCACTTACAAGACACTTATTAATTGGTTTCACATTTGTAAAAATATTATCAATACAAGTGGCACTACTGGCTGTAATACGTGTGGGTTCAAAGAAAACGTTACATAGATTGTATGATTTCAACAAATTTAGAAACTTTACAGTTATATTCGATTTTACGAGAATATTTATATTAAAATCACCACAGACAACAACCGTCTTATTACATTGTGTAGCCCTAAATAATGCATCTTCAAGGATTTTATCAAATATATCATATAAACTACATGGGGGCCTGTATACACTCATTACAATGAACCGCTCAAATTCTACACAAGCTATTTCTATAATTCGCTCAACAGACAGACTGACAATATCTGATCGTTCCTTTACTTTAATACTCTTTTTTGTGATTATTAATGAGCCACCACGTATCATGTTGGTTCTGTTGAACGAGCTAGTAACCTGGTGATTATTGAAATTAAACAAGAGTTGATGACTACTAAGCCAATGTTCAGTTAAACATAAAATATCAATATTATTACAGTCTAGATATAGCTCTAATTCTAATTCTTTACTCATCAATCCTTGAATGTTTTGATGTACCAGGTTCAAACAATTTTTGTTACTGTTCATACAGTTTTTATTCAATTTTTTTGAGGATACATTGTTGCTAGAGGTACACTCTATTGTCGTAATCTTTGGTTTAAATGACTAGAAATAGATTGAGGGTTATGTACACTATAACTACTATCTTTCTGCTCAATAGAAGCAGATGTCAAAGTCAGGACTATATTACAACTACTACCAGTACTATTCTGCTCAATAGGAGCAGATGTGAAAGGCAAAAATACACTACTACAACTAGTATTGTTCTGCTCAATAGAAGCAGAAGTCACAGCCAACGTCTTGGCTAATTTAAAAATAAAATAGGATAGCGAAGAAGCTATTTGTCGTCTAAAATATCCAGAAAGATAATAATTATCTTTTGTCGTAAAATAAGTACTATTAATTACAGCATTAATGTCAATAAATTCAAATTTATCATTATAATATGTCATTGTTTGTAATTTAATATTGTATTTAAATCTAATATTATTTTCCATCTGTGGCAAGCCCTTACAGTAAGGAAAGGCAAATAAAATTATTTTTTTAACATTTAAATAAGAAAGTTTTTCAAAGAAAAATTTAATTGTATTTATGTTTGCATTTCCCCTTCTCCCAATAACTATAATTAAGGTAGTATTTGTATTATAACAATTTTTGTTTTCTATTACTTTGGATAATATTTGAGAGTAGTTTGCATTAGGACTACAGTAGTTTGTCACTGGTTGTCCCAAAGTTTCACACAAAATATGGCCCATGTTTTTACCAATTTCATCGCTAAACATTACTATATTATTATTGCTGCAGTATGATTGATGTTGAATATTTTTATTGCTATTTTGTATACTAATTACATTATTGTTGTCTGTCAATATGCTAGTATCACATGTTACAGGCAAACTGTCCAAAGAAGTAGTGGTTTCATTGTGGTTATCAGAAAACAATGAATCATTCCTACAATTGCATGAATTAACTAATTTACCTATTGCCATAACTTGTTCCCTACTTTGTTTTTGAGAAATCTCATATTTACTACTGATAGTTCTCAGTTGCTCTTCAAGTTTATCTATTTCTGTTTGAAGAGCTCGTGTGTCATCAAAATATTGTGAAGACATGTTGTCTACCTCTATGGAGTACATATTAACCTGATCGATTAATTGCATCCTCTGCCTATTTAATGCTACACTATCTATAAAGAACTTATGTTTATAAATTAGCTTTTTTGTTTTTGTAATAAATTTTTTTACACGAATGTACTTTTTTAATTTGTTCTTACTACATTTGATGACTTTTTGAGGTCTATTAACACTGAAGGAGTCATTGTCATTTGTAAGATCTATAATGATAGCTGAATTATGGTTTTTATCTACCAATGGTGAATTGGGAACGACCAGCTCCTCATATAGACTCTGATTTGATGCAGCTACTATTCTGTCCTTGAAGTCTTCAAATGATGTAATAGTACAGTGTGCTTCATATAGCTGGCGTTCTAAAAGCCTGATGCGTTTCAGAGCTTGCTCGTACTCATCCCTGCATGTGTCAAATGAGTCAACGAGGAGCTGTAGTCTGTCCCGAGCATTGGTGACCTCAACACATTGTGAATGCAATGAAGACAGCTTAAGTCTAAGGCTATCATTTTCATGTAAAGTATCCAACAGTGTTTGTTCACTGTCACTCCTTTCTTTCATCAGCTGATCACACCTCTCCTTAGTAACTTTTAATTCTTTAAGTGTCATTTGGAGTTTGGCCTCCTCCTGACGTGCCAATGCTTTACGAGTTTGAATCATTTTATTATGTGTTTTATATGAATTTGATAATAATTTATTATTTCAAAACCAAAAGAGCTGTCATCAACTAACGGGAGGTAGTTTTAAACAGTACAAGGTTTTATGACTGTTGATATTTCTGTAAAAGTTATACTTGAACTGTAACTGAATAAAGTACCTGTGTTGTCAAGAATGAAAAGATGATAAATACCTTGAAAGAGGTGACAATAAACTCACAGTGATCACTTAAAATGTAAATACACACACTTAGTTAGTACCTACCCGTAAACTTATAATTACACTTGAGTATTATACTCTTAATGACTATGAACTTTATAATTATTCCTATAATTACTAGATTGTTTAGCGTGAAATTAGTTATTCGATGTTATATTTTACCAAATAAATATATTTTTTTAAATAAAATTAAAGGAACGAATTCTAATAAGCTGTTGACAGCTTGGGGTTGCCACAGAGGTCCAACAACGTAGTAGCAAAGCGAGAGAAAAGGTGACAAGATGTGTCGGTGACATTTATTAAGTTTTATAATATAAGATCACTTACTGTGTAACAAACAATGCATAATCTTAAGAGTTTTGCATGATAATCCAGTTTCACAAATAAAAAAAAGTAACATCAATATTTTCGAGTTGGGAACACAAACATTAAAATATGTAATTTTAAGCGTGTTAACACTCATGTAACTGTTTTATTCCTCTGCAGCTTGTGAACGTACCATCCATACATGTTTTTACCATACAAATAAAATAATTACTGTGGCAGTGCGAATGGTGGTATCTTATTGTTACGATCGATTAACTAGCCCTACAATCCACTAGGAATACCCAAATTAAAACCAGAAAGTCCTGAACACTGTTCATTTATGACTAAGATACAGAGAACCAACTCACAAAAAGAAAAAAATCAGATGACAGGAGTAATGTAAAAACACTGACTACACTTGTATTTCATATAAGAAGGCTCTTTGGAGTTGGTAGTGTTTTTTTTTTACCATTATTAACATAATGATGTGCTAATAAGGGCCTCTGCCATTTGCTTAAAATCAGCATGTAAAAATCCCCGTTTTGATTGTAGACACTTTTGATCATAAAAAGTCTTAATGTATTCGGCAAAGGTTCAAAATGACTCGATTGAGATGACTTAGTGTTGACGATGCTTATATAAATCTTTAATTTTAAAGTCATATATGTGTCATTCATTAACTGTTAAATAGAGGAGGTTATTATTTTAATTTTGTTAAACGATATCAACGATTGCATACTTTGAATTCTTCATTGAATGGGTGATACTCGAGATTTTTCTAATAGTGGAAAAGTCTGACAACTATGTCAACTATCTTTTACAGTGGGACAGCCACGCTATCGTGGGAGAGCACCGCTTTGGCATGAATGGGCCGGCTCGATCGGAGTGATACCACGGCCTCATAGAAAATCGTTGTGAAATAGCGTTTACACTGTGTTTCACCGAGTGAGTGAGGATGGCGAAAGCTCGTATTCCAACCCCTCCCCCTCCTCCTCTCCAACCCTCAAAGGCTGGCAACGCACTTATGACGGTATTGCAGGTGTCCATGGGTGGCGATAATCGCTTATCATCAGGTGATACGTCTGCTCGTTTGCCTCTATTTCCATAAAAATAAATAAAAATAGACCGTTTACTCCATACACACCATTTTGTTCAGCACGTGCAGACCTTAAGCAAGATTTTACTAATTTGACTCCTCTAATAAATGGGATAGAAGAACAAAGCGGTAAAATTTAAAACCATTAAGGACATAAGGAGAACGAATAATTCAGTGTTAGTCTTTTTTTAAGACAAATACAAACAGTTTGTAGTGAGAACGATCGGACGATACGTTTATTGTTTCCTAAATAAATTACTTGTTAGGCTTTTATTTGTATTGTCTGTATCGGAGCCGGTTTTGATTCGTCACTGTTTTGTTAACAAACGCTGAGTATCAAGAGCTTGTGAATTCCTTTGTTTAATAAGTGGGTAAACACTTTCATTGTTCCGGGAATGTCTCTCCAGGATTCATTTTATTGGTAATATATCTATGTTCAGATGAAAATATTTTGATAATCCGTTGTAGATATACTTGGTTTGAAAAAAATCTGATAATGGCAGTATTTTAAGCAATAGAGAATTACCATAACTCTTATGATCTAATTCACTTAAATGTTTTGTAATCTTCATGGTACAACATACCATGAAGATTACAATGTATCATATATGCAAAGGATCTTTCTATGTCAAACTTTTTAATTTGTGATAAATAAACAAGTATAACAAAAATTTAAATCAAAAAGATGCACATGCAAAGTTTCATCTCGATGCGACAATCATAAATAGAAGAAAATAAACATCAGGATTCGTTTACATTGTTAGCTACAAGCGTAACTAATAAAATGAAGACGTATACAAGTAACATTTCTGCATGGAATGGAAAGGCATTTGAGAACATAAGTTATTAGCGAAATCAATAAGTCACAATGAAGGTCGACCAGTAACATTTTAAAAAGCACTAAATAAAGTAGGTTAATATTATTCAGTGATTAAAGGAAAATTACCTATTTTATGTTTATGAGATTAAAGTTGCCACAAAAATAACCATAAGTTACCATTTCATTAGTTAGATCAAAAGGCGGTACTACCCTCTCATGGAAGACCATCCTAAAATTACAGCATTCATCAGCCGGACCAAATGTTTGTATGATCCACAAACGTTTCTTTCGGAGTTTGGGTGTTTTCTATGTATAATATGAAAGTATTTACAAAAAAAAATTATAAATATGTATTTGTATCAGTTGTCTAGTACCCATACACAAGCTCTGCTTAACTTGGGATTAGATTTAGATATTTAGATTTAGTTTAGTTAGATGTCCCAAATATTTATTTATTTATTATTATTCTTCTGCATTCCAGTAAAAATAGTGACCACTACTTTTAATTCAGCTCATGCTTTCCTTCAGGCAGAGTAGAGTCACTTTGGTTGGCTCATACATAAAAAACAGTAAAAGTTAAACAGTTAGGTCATAATTTTATCGCCTATCAGTCATCGCCTACTTAATCCCTCACAGTGACATGACGGCCACAAATCTGTCACCAACTGTTACCAAAATGTACCATAAACATGGAGAAATCAATAAATAGAACTTAACGAAGTCGAGGCGTGATCTTGTCGTCTACAGGACGTCGCCTTACATACAACGATATATTTACAATCACGTATAATTCCAGCCAAGCAACTTTAAACTCTGTTGCATTTGTTATTAAGTTGCAGGAAGCATTTCCTTAAATGTAAATTGAATTTTGTTTTACAAAGTCCCTTTATGTCCCGCGAGGCGTAAATTGGGTTCGATTCGGACCTTCGTGCAAGCGAATTTATAAAATAATAAACTGTCCTTATATTATATGGTCGGTTCATAAACGTTTGATACCGAGGACTCGGGTTCAAAGGTGTTGGGAAAGGTAAACTTGGATAATTTTGCAGTTGTGGGACTATTGACCTATTTACCTGAAGCCTTGAGTTTTAAAGGCAAATTCAATTTGTCAACCCAATTGGCACCAAGCGTTGCATTATATGTATTATGCGTATATGAAAGGGTTATATGTTTGGAGACGTTGATGCAATAAATTTGCCTATATATGGTTAGCTGAAATAAACCCTTAACCCGATTTTGGTCTATGTATATTTGTAATTTCCAGCTCCAGCGTAGCGCCCAAGCTACTGAACCGATTTTAATGAACGAGGTGTCAATAGATTCGTAATAATTGCCCAGGTAACATAAGTCATACAAATTTAATCAACAGTCTTGAAGCACGTGTTTTCTATGTATAATATGTATGTATTTAAAAAAAATAAATATATATGTATTTATACCAGTTGTCCAGTACCCATAATACAAGCTCTGCTTAGTTTGGGACTAGATGGCGTTGTGTGTTAGATGTCCGAAATATTAATTTTATTAATTTATTTTTTCTGCCATCTCTGGTTTATCAATTCATACCATCATATCTTATTTAAAAGAGTATGAAGTTATAAACACTGGATGAACACCTTAAAATATAGAATATTAGGAGTACAAATAATGTTAGAAGCAAATCTATAATCTTTAGTAACTAATGTTATTTTCCCTGTAGGTTGCTATAATATTATACCATCACTGTCTACAACTGGTCACATCATTAAGTGAAATTGCTTAAAAAGTTACGTAAAAATAAACATTGAGCCTTATACTTTTAGAATACATACTTATTATGTCATTTAATTATATTCATGTTATTTTCACGCTTTAATCCCCAAAAAGGTTGACCTAATAAGATGTATGCCGCAGTTATTGTTGCATATATCCTGTTTTTTTTTTGTTATGGAATAGCGAGCAAACGAGCAGACGTATTCGCCTGATGGTAAGCGATTACCGCCGCCCATGGACACTCGCAACGCCAGGGGCGTCACAAGTGCGTTGCCGGCCTTTGGGGATAGGGGGTTTCGGTATACTCACTCACTCGGTGAAACACAGCGCAAGCGCTGTTTCACACCGGTAGAGTGATACCACGGCCTCACAGCCGAGCCGGCCCATTCATGCCGAAGCGTGGCTCTCCCACGGTGTTTCGCGGGGGATTTTACAAACATACATGAAACGGACACAAAGAACATCCAGACTCAGAACAACAATTTGTGAATCACACAAAGTGTTGTCCTACGTAGGATTTGAACCCACAACACTTAACGCAATTGAAAGCAGCGTGGCGACCACTTAGACCACTAGACCAACCGTGCAATCTTATTAGGTACCTAAATATACCTTGCTAACTATAAATGTATGTGACTACGTAACTACTTTTCTAGTCAACCAGAAACCAAAACTCTTTTTACCCGATTATGGCAAAGTCAAAATGAAGAGTAATAGTTTCGGCAGTCTAGACAGTTTGTATGTTCCACCGTAGCGCCTAAACTACAAAACCGAAATTAAATAATGAGGTGTCAATAGATTCGTAATAATGCCGTGGATGACATTGGCTATATAAATTTTATTTAAAGGTATGTATGTGTTCAAGTAATAGTTTTTAAACCTTTTCTTATTTCATTAAATAAGTGTTAATTGAAAAATAAGTACAATAATAGTTGACATGCTATAGTTAGAAGAACTAAGTAAAAGTATTCTCAGAAATTTTGATACCAGTTTAAACCAACGTGTCGAGTACGTATGAGTAGTATGTATCGTGTTATGAATTAAAATATTGCTATGTTGGATGAATTCATTCGCCCATTTATAAAAATAAATTTCAATGCTACCGTACTATTTTACTTTGTTGTATTTATTTACTGGAATTAGCACAAACTGAGAGCAACTGAGGAAACTTTAGATCTAAATTGACTTTATCAATTTGTGAGGTTCTCGGAGGGTTCCGTGGGACGTGATCTGGTTCTGTTCAGCAAAGTTGTGTGTTGTGTTAGGGGATGACAAATAGACGTGTTATGGATTTAGCAACAGCTCAAGTGGCTCGAGTTAGATACAAAGGTTTCTTTGTCAGTTAAATGAATCATTGGCAAAATTGTATTGCGTGTATGTTCGTCACAATTAAAATAATACTAGCCGACCCTACGAACTTCGTACCGCCATACCTAAGTTTCCTATAAACTTCTAGTAGTGTGCGTGTACGCCTCAGGTCTCCATGGTTAGGTAGTGTACATTTGCGGTCTAAGAAAATATAACCCTTCGGGTCTAATTTTCTTCTATACAAACCGTGTCTTGACAGTAACAAACACATAAAAAGAATCATCCAATTTAGTTCAGGCGATCGGAAGTTATGCGCGTACATACATTTCGGTGATTAATTTTTATTTATATAGATAATAAAGTACATATTATATACTTCGTTGTTTGTGTGTGTGTTTTCAAACATCTCTAAAACTGTTGGAACATATTCAATTATTTACACTCATAACTCATGTATTGTACATTACACTTACTATCGTCAGGGTCAGGTGGCCAGACCCTGGCAATATAAAACGTCACTGAAAATATGCTCTATGCGATAGCCGATATCGTTGACATACTTTAATACTTACTCGTTCACTGAGCGAATTTACTAGGATCGCCTACTGTATACTTAGAGATCGTTGATTATTTCACTGATCACAAAACCATACAGTCTATAGATACAGCGTTAGATTAATCTGCAATGGTAGATGTAAAGTATGTTATTACATAAATAAATAAATTATTGATGACTTAAGACCTAAAGTTTTGATGACTCGTTACTTATCAGTACAATACACTGATTACATTGTGGGGGACAGGTGTGTCATGTCCCATTAACACATATGTGGAAGTCGCCACAATATATATAACAGCGGGTATCGACGAGAGATAGTAAATGCTAAGTAGCAAATATATTACTCCTATCAATAGCTCGTCGGTATAGGCTAATCCCGAAGATTGCACCATCGAGCCAATATGTGCCGTAAATTATCAGTGTGTGTGTTTGTACTGGGTTTTGTAGTTCCTATTTTAGTCTTTGGATGATGTTTGTATACTATCGTCTGAAATTAACTGTAAATTAGATCAGCGTACCTTATTATATCTTTAGAAATTCCCTGAAGTACAATTTTACTTTATCTCAAACGATATATCCATGTATCCAGGTTGAGTTAGAGTTTAAGCGGCATATTTTTTCAAGCATCGGAAAATTTCTCACGCATAATTTAGAAATGTAGTACAAAGTTAAAATAATTAATTTTATCACCCAACACACTATTTATTTAACATTTCTCAAGTGCAAAGAAAGTAATGTAAAATAAATATTAAGGATTAAAAGTGAGCCGTGAGTGAATGAGAAGTTCTCAACTTTTCAGTCCAACGTTATTCTAGTTTCGTCCATAGCATTAATATTAGAATGAATAATATACTTCACCGGCCATGACGCCTTTAAAATTAGGAATTCATTTAGATGATAAAGTATACGCTTCTACAACAAAAATCCAAAGCAATGTTCAAAACCTGAGCTTCAACAAATTTAAAACTTTAATCAAACAGAAACTCTGTTGTAAGCATACTATACAGGTGGAAACCATATGCATGATTAAAATACTCGGGACTTAGTTGCTTTAATTTATTCATGTACGTGTGTTTTTAACATTACGTTTACAACACATTTTTAGTTTTTAAATATTTAACGATTTTGATAATATTCGTTGTCTTTCTGAATAGTAGTGTTTGAAATAGCAATTTCTTGGGTAACTCTTTCTAGACTCTGGCAGTTTCAAGTGCTATATTGTCTTTTTCAAATGTCTATCAGCAGCGGAGAACTGATTAGAGTCGAGGCAGTGACTAAGTTACGTGATTACCGAATTATCCAGAATTTTAGGTAGCATAACAAGTCAGTTTAAAACAAAAGCATTTTTTTTAAATAAAGACTGCCCTGGACGCCTATTCACTATATCACTTACAGAGACACTTACAAAGTTTGTCTTACGTAGACTGGGATAAAATTACTACATGCATATTTAAAACGACTAAATCTTGTGTCTGAAAAGTTTTATTAGCAAAGAAAAAACAAACATTATTTTATAAATATTGATAGACACGTATCCTCTAAGGTAGAAGCGTCATAAGCATTCTTATTTTGGTAAATAATTTGGTTCCATTCAAGTCAAAGTGGTCAAGCCTATAGCCATGAACTAAGCAAATGGAAATATTGGGAACGCCTTAAGCCAACTTACAACAAGCCTTAAAGAGAAGTTTCTAGAAGGAAAGAATGTTGGGAAGAGTGAGTAATTTTAATGAGCTCCATTCAAGATCGGATCAGCTGTCTGAAGTTTGAGCAAGTAATTGATATATTATACGTATATATATACTATTAACTACTACTAGTTACTTACGTCACTCGTTTAAGTCTCTCGTCTTTGATATATAATATGTATAAAGTAATATATTGCTGTATATTATGCGTAAGTGATATTACGATCCCTGACAGTTTGACAGGCAAAATTAATTCTGAATTTAGTTAACTATTCCTTAGAGGGATGTTTACCTTGCTTGTCTCAAACACTCGCGGGAATGATCATACACATTATTACTTACGCACTTGAGGGCTAGACAGTGAGACGATTTGACTTTAATATTAATATATGGTTCTGACTTTTAGGATTCTGTGTATTGTAAGATGGAATAAAAAAACCTTTTTATTATCTCTAGTTTGTCTTTATTTTTACTAGTCACAATCGATTGAACCACAGAACTGAAAACTGCAGGTTAAACGTGTTCTTGAATGATGACCGCATCTCGGCAAATGTAGTGCAGGACATCCATTAGCCAGTTGGAGTGACAATATATGGTAGATGACTGGCAGAAGCTGGATGTGAGAAGCCGAGGAATGAACCAAGTGGCGTGCGATTGGAGAGGGTTATGTACAGTGGACAGTGGTGGTGATGACACTCAAATTTATTCGAATCTACTGATTTAGTTGAAATGTTGCACGTTTTACTAAGTGGACCGAACACAATTGTGTAGTATAAATAAATAAATTTAACAGAAGAATTAATTCAAATATAACATTCAAATCTACACTAATATTATAAAGAGGAAAGATTTGTACCTATTTTTGTATGTTTGTATGTTTGTAATGAATAGGCTCAAAAAGTACTGGGCCGATTTAAAAAATTTTTTCACCAATAGAATGCTACATTCTTCCAATTTGACATAGGCAACATTTCATTTTGAAAAAAATTAGGGATCCTTGGTAAAATTTGAACAATGTAACCGAAGGTGTAGAAAAATGAGTCTTAAAATGTCTTTCGTCGAATGCGCTGCCGAAACTATTAGCGATAGAACAAAATAATGTACAACAATATTGAAGAACATCATAATGTCTACAAAAAACTCCGCGGTAGCATATGTCCAACTATTGTAGTTATGTCACTACAACAACTTTTTTCATTTTAAATCCAAACCATGCTATTTATGTGTTTATATTAATCCTTATCCAAATAAATTATTTTATGGTCAAGACCATTTAACTACCTATAAAATAGTTTTTAAATTATTTAAATTGGACTTTTCATTCAAAAGATATTACGAATTAAAAAATTCAAACAGTAAACAAAACCGCCATAGCGCCGTGGCCGTTGTTTGCAACAACAATCTGTGTGCTCGATCCGCAAAAACGGTCCGGTGGGGCAGCTCTTACAAGACACTTCGCTGGTCATCTGGGACGAGTGCACCATGAGCCACAGGGCGCACGTGGAAGCCGTGGAGCGCAGGCTGAGAGACATCCGAAGCTCAGACCGTATAATGGGGGGCGTGACGTTTGTTTTAGCTGGAGACTTTCGTCAAACATTACCAGTTATAACAAAAGGTACTCGAGCTGACGTTATTCGAGCTTGCCTTAAATTATCAACTTTATGGCAATCGATTGAAACTCTTAATCTGCGCACAAATATGAGAGCACATTTAAGTGACAATGACGATAATAATTTCTCACAAAAACTTCTAAAACTTGGAGACGGAAAATTACCGTCTCCGGTTGCAAACAGTCCCCAGGTATTGTTGGATAACGAATTGGGTCAAATCGTTCAGAGTCTAGAAATTCTTGTGGACACAATATATCCGGACATACAAAATCTTACGGAGAGAAATTTCAATTGACTCTGTTCGAGAGCGATAGTGTCCCCGCGAAATGAATCGGTTAATGAGATTAACAAAATTATTATGGAAAAAGTACCCGGTGAATTTAAATCTTACAAATCTATTGACACAGTATGCAACATCGAAGATACAGTGCACTATCCACAAGAATTTTTAAATTCCCTGAATCCTTCCGGCTTGCCGCCCCACGAACTACAATTAAAGGTAGGCACTCCCGTAATGCTGCTGAGGAACCTATGCCCTCCCAACATGTGCAATGGCACGAGACTTCTGGTGAAGGAATTGCGGGAGAACGTCATAGTAGCCACTATAATCACCGGGGCCGCGGCCGGACAGCTCGCCCACATACCGCGGATCCCCATGATTCATACGGACTTGCCTATATCTTTTAAGAGGTTACAGTTTCCTCTAAAACATCATTTGCCCTCACAATAAATAAGTCCCAGGGTCAAACATTTTCGATGGTTGGCATCGACCTAAGAAAATAATGCTTTTCTCATGGACAACTAAATGTTGCCCTTTCTCGAGTGGGATCTCCTGAAAATCAATATATTTTGTTGCCATCTACAAATACAACTGCCAACGTAGTTTACAGTGAAGCTTTAAGATAAAAACTGACAAATATAAAAGTAAAAAACGTAAATCTACCTTAATATTATATCTGTAAATAATGTAAAAGTAAACCTGTAAAATAAAAAATACTAAAAATGTAAATTATCAAGTAATAATAAGAATGAAAATGATTAATGACAAACCCTTTTTTAATAAAAAATAAAAAACAAAAAAAAAACACAAAAAAATATATAAAACCACAATAAAAAGCACAAAACAACAAAACAAAAAAAAAACAATTTGTAAGGAAAATACTAAATAATGATAGGCAAGTTTCTATCGACACGAACAAAAATTTCTTTGAAATACCTAGATGTATAGGTAGATACATTTTTAGTTGAAAGTTGTCAACGTTTAATTTAGACTGTATATATTTTATTCGACTCTGCTTTTATTCTAATTACTTAAAAAACATAGTAAAAATGTATATAATATCCTATGTAAATATTACTTATTGAAGTGCCCGCCAATTAAACCATCAAAGAAATTGAACATAAGTAGACTTACATACAAATATAACTGTGGGGTTTTTTTAAATATATAATTAATTAATAATAATTTTTTTAATAAATAAAAATATTTGTGAAAAACTGTTTTTATATCCAAATTTCCAAAAATAAATAATTGTCTACCCCGTGCGAAGCCGGGACGGGCTGCTAGTCTGTTATAAAACTAAATATAAGTAAAATAAGTAATAGTATGTGTGTCTTTGACAATATCTTAATATGACTTTGGCTGACTCGTTGGCACAGTGGTAACGTACTTGACTGCTGTCTATGAGGTCTCGGGTTTGATTCTCGAGTTGGATCAAGTGTTTGCTTGTTCTGAAAATATTTGTTTAAGAGTTTGGGTATCTTCTATGTATAATAATCATGTTTCTATTTACGAAAAAAGGAAATATGTATTTCTTCTTTTTCTATTGATAAGATGGCAATCAGCCGGAACTTTTATTTCTGCCAATATTTAGTATTTAAATCTTAAATCTTTGAGTCTTCAAGTCTTCGTCGTGATGAAATTAATCATAAAAAATATAAAAATGTGGATGAAGTGAAATTGGAACCGTCTTTTCTATATGTGTCATTTATATCAGTTGTCTAGTACCCATAATACAAGCTCTGCTTAGTTTGGGACGCTCTTTTCTTTATAGAACTTTTCCATTAAGTATGCACCGCCATTACACAACACACGTTAATCTTGTTGTTTTTATGTAGATAAGCCCGCTTACACTGCCGGTTAACCGTTTAGGAAAAACACACAGAACACAATATGTATCATTAATTTAAATCTCAATTATAAACGAGCAACAAAAATTACTGCATTAAATTTACCTGATAAAAAGCCACAGTCCCTTGTTCACTGCCATTTTTAGCGCCGCACGTCACGCCCGTGTTTGTCTCTAGGACGTTTTGTGACGTGTTTGTGCAGTGACACGTCCCGCTCGCCCTGTCGCCTGTCGTTGTCGTCTGTCGCTGCGGCTCATGTCCAACGCAAGCACAGACACTGTGGGGGATACATTATGGGTTGAAAATAAATAATAATAACAGCTTGAGTATTTAATAATAAATTTTTCATTGTTGTGAATATTCATATATATATATATATATATATATATATATATATATATATATATATATATATATATATATATATATATATATATATATATATATATATATATATATTTATATTTAGTGTTTTAATTTGATTACATAGAAATTAGTTAACGTTTCAAGGTACTTTGATTTCTGTTCTGTTTTTTCATGTTATGAGGAACACTAGTATAACTATTATAATCAAATTATTTTTTAAATGTTGATATTCAAAGCTATCGAAATTTTAATAAAAAAAATGTTATCCACGCTTCACGACAGCCATAGTATTAACCTCAACTAAAAGTTGGTTGATATTTACACAGCGTCAGCGCGGACGGCTATTTCCGTGGCAAACACACAACGTTGATGGAATACACTGTTTACACTTGCGCACATGAGTGTGACTACATTGTTTACTGAAGCACATTAGAGTGAATCACTTCATTGTTTATTGGTCAGTTTAATGTCCTTCGCAATTTGTTGTGTTCATTTCTTTGAAGCTTATGTTGTTTATTTACTCTCATTAATGAGAATATCTTTGAAACTCTTCTTAATTTATTTATTATCTTAATTTATTTTACTCACTAAATACTTTCAAGCCATTATTAAGGATTTATTATACCTACATTGTATTAATTTTAGCGGAATTATATTTTTGTATTTTTTTTACATATGAATAATATATAATATAATTTTGTTTTATGTTTTGTGTTAATTTTGTTATTATTTGCTTTTGATTTTTATGTTATTGTTTTGTAATATCAATTGTTTCAATGTTAATTAATGTAATTGGTGTAAACCGTTTTAATTAACTATAAATAAATAAATAAATAAATGAACCTGCCAAAATGACTCTACTCTGCCTGATGGAAAGCATAAGTAGAATCCAAGAGTGGTGGTCACCATACTTATTGCGAATGCAGACAATGTAATAAAGCAGCTTGGCAACCCACACCATGGCGGCCCAGTGATGCTTCGCATCATTGGACCTACGGTCACGCAATCACCAACGAAACACGACAGCACAAACACTGTCATTTTACATTTATCTTCTGCGCGAGGGTAGTACCACCCTAGGAGCCAGCCCAACCGTGCTGAAATCAGCGTGGCACTGCTATCTTGAAGTTTATTTATTGTTCACACAACAATAACTATTGATCATAAAGTTTTAAAAATGAATTCGGACGCTACACTAGAGATTTGATGCCGATTCAAAGTATTGGGTACGAAAAGATACGAATTTAGTATTTAGTATTTCCGAAATATTAGATGTCCGAAAAAATATTATATCACCGATCTAAAGTCAACGCTACGAAAGAAAAAATATAACTCAAACATTTAAGTAACCCTCAGGAATAGAGTCACGCTGATTTCAGCACAAAGGGGCCGGTTCGATCGGGGCGGTACTACTCTCGCACAGATAATCAACGTAAAATGACAGCGTTCATGGTGTCGCATTTCGTTGGTGAGTGCGTGTCCGGAAGCCCAATGATGCAGAAGCATCACTAGCCCACCATGGTGCGGGTCACCATGCTGCATTGTTGCATTGTATGCATTCGCAGTATGGTGACCACCACTCTTGGATTCTGCTTATACTTTTCATCAGGCAGAGTTATTTTAGCAAGGCTAAACATAAAAAAGCAACAAACTGATATATGTAAGTTTGAAAACAAAAACCTTACTGTAATGAAAAAAAATAACAAACATAAAACACCCACCAGTTATTCAATAACAGAGAAAAGAATAATCAGCAAAACCTTTTAGACCTTATATGAAGGTGTAGAGCAATCATTAAAACGTCCGAAAATGAGTAATGAGTATTAGACCGTCCCGAAGTTTTTATTAAAACTCCGCGGACAATGTACAAAGAGATTTTTCTTTTTAAAATAAAATATATATCCCGCGGCAAAGGTAATTAAATGATAATAAAACTTGCGACAATGGTGTTGGGTCAAGGTTTAAGGAACAGACTTTATAATTACTTTCATATATAACTTTTTTTTTTACTCGACTTCAAAAAAGGAGGAAGTTCTCAATTCGACCGTATGTATCTTTTTTTTTATGTGTGTTCATGGATAACTTTGTTGTTTATGAACCGATTTTAATGATTCTTTTTTTAATGGAAAGAAAATATCCCAACAGTAGTATAATCATAAGGACACCAAGATCTGATGATGGCATCCAAGAGAAATCGATCAATTTGGTCGTTCTTGAAGTCGGTTTTTTATTTTGTTAACATTTTACTTATTTCTGTTGTAATTAGTGTTCGTGTTGTAGTACATATCGTCATACATCAACAGCCTTTATTAATAGTTCAGTGTTGGACATTGGCCTCTCCTTAGGAAGGAGGTTTTAGTCTTATATACCACGATCACCAGACGGGTTGGTATGTGATTTGTCTCAAGTTTTCCTTTTCTATGCGATGATGTTGTTCGGCCTAGTTGCTCCCTTAGTAGGATCTTACGACGCCCAAGGGATTAATGGGAGTGGTGACATTCCGTATTCTTAATCCATCACCACGCTGATATTTAGTATTAACATATATTATTATATCACTATATAAAAGACCCAAGAATCAGGCGAAGAGAACGTTTGAATTGCAGTAACCTCACTCTCTCAGAAAAATAATTGAATATTGTTTTTTTCGTAAGGCCGTGGTATCACGATCTGGTAGCATTTACGGTATACCTTACAGTTAACTTACAGGATAGCTTTATTTAAATTTTCGTTCAAATCCGAATGTTAATTTTAAGCAGTAGATCTTAGATCATACATGAAGGAGTGTCACACTACAAAAACAACATAAATAGCTTTTCTGTGCGACAATTCAAGCATTTTTAGTAACACAGCGACAGTGAAAATTAACTTAACTACCAACATTTGGCCAATAGCCACTATTTTTGAACTGTAATTTGTGAAGTAGAAAACTGTGTAAAATTTGTCTAGTTATAGTCTTGAAATAATTCAGTTAGCTTTAAATTTCTATTTTATTTATAAATTTCGATAAATAAAAGCACTTGATACTCAAATACGGCTCAATATTAATGGTTTAATCTGAAAACATTTGAATAATATTCAACGGTGGAAAATTAGAACTCGCGGCACGGTTTCGTTTAATATTAAGAAGACTGCCAGTCCCGCGGGAGACAACGCTTTAAGATATTTCGAGCTTACTTCGTATTCTTGCAATAAAAATGATAATATATGATTTCCACGTGTGGTTTCGTTTTATCCAAAATGTTCTGAAACAAGTGACGGCAAATACTTTTTGTGGGAACATTTATGTTATGTAAAAGATTTCGCTTTGTGTAGTGTGTATAACAGAAAACACTGACTGAGTGAACGATCTGGTTTTATGAAAGTATGAAGTAAGATGTAGTTTTGGGATGGGCGACTATTTTCAGGATTCTAAATGGGATTGGTTGTATCTGCGTCTGTGTTGATCTAGCTGTTACTAATCAGAACTCCAAACTCCAAGACATCTGAGAAAAATACTTTTGTAATGAATACAATTGTTTGAATAAATGTGTTTATCAGCAGTGTCAGGTTACTTAACTATAGATTCTGCAGGGTTACGAATTAAATTGCCTTGTTAGTAATATCTATTAACGGACTACTATTAGTATTTTATAGTTTTTAAACCATTAATATTTGCAAATCGCTTATATGTCGAAATATCTACAAGCTTTTAACAAAAGACAGTATTTTTATATAATCGTTACTAAAATGTAGAGTCATTTTAAGCCAAAGTGACTAAACCTGATGGAAAGCAAGAATAGAATCCACTCAATGCGAATGTGAACAATGCAGCATGGTGCTATACGCTATGGCAGTCTATTGAGGTGCATTTTCACGCCCCGCTTAAAGGACCCAGAATAATAGTGCGAGGGAAACACGAGCGCTGGTATTGAGTTCGAGGTTTTGACTGCTCGGCACAGAAATCGAGAGCCGAACCTTGTCACAGTGCAGTAAGTACGTACTTCTCTCTCACACACTCACGAGTACAGCGGTTCTCTCATAAAATCTGGTTACCTACTTCCTTTTTTGCCATATATCATCCAAAACACCTAACAATGTTAATTTTATTTCTGTTAATAACAATTTAATTGAGTACTACATCTGTGGCATGATTTACCATCTTCACCCGGCACGTTGTAATGAGTGGAATAGCAAGCTCCTAACACACACATTCCGATCACACCCGCTTTAAATCCAACATTGCTTCACATTACTCGGTGACAGAGATTGAAGTCGGATACATTGTCCTTTGGGTCGCGCGGCTAAATGCCCCGGATGCCAAACGGTCTTGCGTCCTCGTGTCCTTCGCCGAAAAATCTCAAGTATTAGAAGGTCGTCTTGTTTAAAGCGGAGCGAATTTAAGGTACATATGTATATTGGCTTTGTTTTAGAAAAGCACTTTAGTACTCTAACAAGTAGCAAATCTTGTAGATAAGCTCCACAAAGCTAAAACAAAGCACGTAATCAGATTAGTTGTGTACTGTTAGAACTTCATTATGTCTTCACTTACAATTTATCTGAGCAAGGTAACGCAAATCTGATTTTGATTTCAAACAGTAGACTATAGAAGTTTTTTTTATTTAGTTTTATTTTAGATATCTTTATTTTAGACGTCAAATAAAAATATAACGAAGAAAGATGTTACTGTGCGACGTACAAATATTGTCGTTAAATTGATATTGTCTTAACTACTTAAATTTGTCTAAAAAGTTTTTAATCTATATGAATCTGAAAATTTAATTTATCCTTTTTGTAATTTTTCACCATTTTATCAGGAAACATTACAGAATAAGTATACAAGTACTTTGCAATAAAAGTTGAAGCAGGAAGGTAGACTTCAAGTTTTTTAGTTATGTTTTTCTGTAAATGCTTATGGTTTCCTTAGTTCATTATGTGGTTTATCTTCTTACATATAAGAATCAATTGCTGTTCGTCTGTCTTGCTAAAACTCGAGAACAGCTGGGTCGATTTAGCTGATTATGGTTTTGAAATATTTGATGTAGTCCGGGGAAGGTTTAAATGGTGAAAAACTAAAAAACTAAAAAAATACTCGAAAATCCAAATGTCATGTGTACGAAGTAGCGGGCATAGTTAGTATAACAATAAAACACATTAATGAATACAAATACTTTCAATTGACTAGAAATCATACCAATTGTTATTTAATTGTTTATTTAACTTTTCGTGTAAACGTTTATCTAGTTTTTATAATTGTATTCTATTTTTATTCTAGAAATAATAAATAAATAATAATATTAAAATACAATTTACTTTCAAACCACAAAATCTCCAACAAATATTGTTTCATTCAGTACTAAAGAAATGGGCCAGAATATAAAGCCTCTAATTGAAATCTCATTACAAGATACTGCCAAGAAACCAAAGAAAAACACCAAACTCATTACAAAAGGACCTCCATAATGGCTATCAGCTTCATTGAGACTAATTATTGAAATAAACTGTGCCGAATAATTGTGCCTAATAAAAATACTTGATGAATTCGCTGAAAAAGATACGCTTTTTATTCGAAACTGAATAGGCGTGAACGAGCAAATGACAGACGAGAAATTATACGAGAAAAAAGGAAAAAAACGAGAGGTTTCATGATAAGTAGAGTAAAATATGCACCCTTGTGTTGTAATATATAGGGTTTGGAGTGGGCCAAACCCGGCCGCGACAGTGTTAGGACCACCTGACTCCACTGAGCAACATTTTTTGGTCCAACTGATTTTAAATATCGGAACGTTAAAAATAGCTTTCATTTATGTAGAGAAATTTAAATACAGTTATCATTTGCTTTTAAACGTTAATGACTTTAAAGTGTCTGGTAAAAGGTTTACTCTGTACTATGTAAGAAATACAAAAATACACACATACCTACATATACTTATAATTTAAACAAAATTTCTTAATAGTAAAGTGATGTTAATTTACTAAATAATAATTTAAAATGTATTATAAATGCGATAGCAACAAACAGCCTTAAAACCAGGAACTACGTTTTGCATATAATATCCAAAGATCAGCATTGAAAGCAGTCTTCATGCACTCACGATGTTTGCAGACATTAATTACTTTAGTAGATTATGAAACTCACAGATTTAACTAAGTGTGGATCCTCTAAAGCTAACTGCGGAATTCAATTAGGATGATCGTAAGTCTAAAGAGATGGTCCCGTTTAATGGAATTATATACACGACATACAATGTTTAAGTTATACAGTGAATTGAAAACACAATATTCTTTGATCTACTATAACTAATCTAAAATGATACATAAATGTCTAGTTTAGTAAAATATATGGCTGATGTAGACTAGTAGTAGTAGTAGAAACTATAAGCAAATAGGATTCGTCTTTTCACCAGAAAAATAATTTTATTGAATGGAGCTATTAGGATATTATTTCTTTTGAGTGTCAAGTGGCACTTATCATTAAGCATTCCTGACTTTTATATTCATTAGTCAGTGACTATATTAATTAAATGAAGAATTAGTGCATACTACTTGTGATTTGAGACTGACAATAGCTGAATCTTTTAATACCTTTAGTTGTTCAGTAAACATTGGTGTGGTCATAATTCTGATACTAGTTGCTGGTAGATAATTGATTAAGAAAAAAACCAGCTTTAAACATGGGACCAAATTAAAATGAGACCACACGGGAAGCACCATCTTTCAAAGTAATAAAAAAAGAATTATCAACATAAATAAATACAGTAGAATTGAGATCCTCTTCTTTTTTCGAAGTCGGTTAAGAAAAAAATAGGAGAGCATATATGTATATTGAGTTTAGAGAGTATTTGGCTAAATTTGAATGATTTTTTGTCTATTGGCTTAATTAATTTATACTATTATAGTACAGAGTCTGGATAACAGACAAATAAACAATTATATTACAAGTTTTAAAATGTCATTGCGTACAAGGTCTAATGTGGGTAGAATAACTTTTTACCGTAGGAAGTAATTAATCAACAATTTGACTGCATCCACATACCGGTTGTGATCAACCGACATTTTAATTAAATATAATGGCTATAATATTTGTATTAGCAACCGGTCGGTCGGTATGTCATAATATAATCGCGTGAAAGTGACATGAGTCATTATTTGAATACGGGCAAGATACATTGTGGGCTTCGCTAAGTGGGACTTAGGCCATCAGATTCATCGAACATTTACACGGCTTATGTGGCCACGGACTTACGAGGGATTATTAACTTTAATTGAAGGTTCAATGGCCTATAATTGCTTGATGGATAGAGCCCTTAAAAGGTGCTAAATAAAGGTGATGTGAATAATTGGTTTGTCCGTGTCTTTTTCATTTTATTAATTTGATGGATTGCGGCGATTAAGTTTATTAAGCAATTGCGTTATTTTTGGATGAAATTCATTTTCATGTAATATAATTGCTTGAAAATAATCGTTCTCGTTTTAAATTTGTGTGGTCGTGTTTTATTGCCATTTTGTGAGTATGTATTTGTTTTGTTTTCTAGGTATTTGTAGGTAGACATCAGAAGCAAATACTTGTTACAATAGACATTTAACACTTAAAGCGACGTTTGAAACTGAATATTGATTATTAAGATGCCGTTTTGCTGCAATGCACATATTAAAAAAACTAGAGTTCAGTGCTTATGCTACACAATAAAATGATAATAATCTTTCTGGAGGTTCTTCGATTTTATATATATCACAAGTGGTTGCCTGCAGCTCCGTCCGCCTATATATCGGCTATCGCGTCAAATAGTAGCCTTTGTGTTATTCTGATGTATAAGCTATATTACTGTAAAGTTTCATTCAAACCCGTTCAGTAATTTTTTGCGTGAAAGAGTAACAAACATCCATCCATCCATCCATATTTTCAAACTTTCGCGTTTATAATATTAGTAAGATATGAGTTCGTCGTAATGTTATTTTATTCTTTCAATTTCTTTTGTTCCTGGTCGCCTCCCTAGTGCCAACCCTCTTTGGGAATATGATATATTTGGTGCAAGTCTCTTAAATTAAATTCAATGGAAAATCAATCAAGTAATTTAATATTATATTCTATAATTATTTGTATGAAAATACAGATAAATTTAAAAATACACTATGCATCCAATGACGTCTACCTAGAAACGTATTGCAAATTTGCTGTGACTGTCTCCAGATTTCCAGGCACTTTCATGACATTTAGTAGTATAAGTACATTTCAAATAAAATCAGTAACCTGTTAAATTAAAAAAACGTGAGCCGGCAGATGTGAAACTTCGAAATTGTTTTGTAGGAAATAAATTGACGGTTTATTACATTAAAATTAATTTTATTAATTAATATACAAAATTCAAAAACAAATAAAAATACAATTAACAAATAAAATAAAAATAAATAAAAAATTTTAAGTCACCACTCGCCACGCCAACAATCAGGCTTACTCCTCGCCTATAGATGTTTCACATCAAAAAGAGGTAAAGCATACCTGATTAAGTTCTTTCACTTCTGAAGATGGAACTGTACGCTAGAATAATTTTATATGTACGTTGCCCCTATTTAACTTGAGACATTTTCATATCAGCTCAAAGAATACTCCACAAAATAACTATAACCAGTTGAAGAGCTATGCTAGAGTATGCTCAATGCCAAGTAGCGACGCGAGACTTTATCCGTAAATACATAAATAATGTCATGCTTATTTATAAGTGGGTTTAGCAGAGACTATTGATCTTCACTTAGTACGGTCCCGATACATCTCTTTTGCTTCGTACAAATTCATCAATCGGTGCATGCATGCTTATTACTTCCTGGTGCTTTTCATACAGCCCATTTTTAGAATTAATTCGTTAAATTTGCCGAGGACAACCTCTGTCGACACTTCCACAAACATTGATAACTTCGTCGTTTATGAACCGATTTTGATGATTCTTTTTTTAATGGAAAGGAGATATCCCAACGGTAGTACTGTGATAAGGACACTAAGGTCTGGTGATGGCATTCAAGAGAAATCGAGTCGAACCTTGAAATCGGCTTTATGTTTGTTAAAATTTTGCTAGTAGAATTACTACTTGTATGTATCTCCACAAATATGCTTTTGGATCTTTTCATGATGTATATTTAAGACATCTATTTTAGCCACAAGCGGCAAGCAGGGGCTAAATGCGAGAAGCTAAAGATGGAAACAAGTGGCGTGCAGTTGGAGAGGCCTATGTTTAGCAGTGAACTGATACTGATTTTAGTCACAACAACACTTAATTAATTATACTTCAATATTCATCAGCCAAAATCAAACCAGCTTTTCCAAGGAGGGGACTGGTAAAATCTGTTCATAGTGATGATAGTGGTTATCAGTGATATTTATATAAGATAAAAATCTTAAATAATATCACACGAAAAATGTTACCTCAATCGTTTGTATTTGCCATTAGGAAACTACCCAAACAATATAGAAATCATTAGAAATTACTATTGTGATAACTATACTCGTAGCAACTAAAAATAACGTATCTGTTGTCTGAATAAAATAAGAATGTCGCCAACGGTATCGGTATTATTAGATATTGGTGTACGACATTATTTCTTTCTCACAAATATCGTGACGAAACATTTTGTAGATACGAGTACTCAGGTTCGTTCTCAGACAAACTATATTTTGATACACGAACCAAAGTATGTCACATGACATATAGGTAGGTACTGATAGATAAATTGTATCCATGTAATATTATAATGTATAAAGGGGCAACTTGTTATGAGCTACTTAGATCATTTTGCATCTATATAAATAAAGGGATTTCCATTGGCAGATAGCTGATGATTTAAGGAGTAACTACTTTCATGATACAAATTCCTTTCATGAGTCATCTATCCCCTCAAGTAGCTAAACCATTAAATGACTTGAAATTTAAACACACTATCTTACAATGTAATAATTATCCTACAATAAATTTAACAACTGTTTTTTACAAACATCACAATTATTCCTTGGGCCTTGAAAAGCGATCGCACTTAAAATACATCAAAGCACTTCAAAAGCAGCATCGTGCGTCGCTCCATAAAGTGCAACTAACGAGTTTGGATCAAAGGCCTCGGAGCACGATTATAGAACAAATGAACCGGCCTTCCTAATCGCCATATT
Source organism: Spilosoma lubricipeda (assembly GCA_905220595.1). Taxonomy (NCBI): domain Eukaryota; kingdom Metazoa; phylum Arthropoda; class Insecta; order Lepidoptera; family Erebidae; genus Spilosoma; species Spilosoma lubricipeda. Next base: position 432,824 of record HG992291.1, read on the forward strand.
TGTCACGGCTGTAAGAGGATTTCATGTTTCATAAAATTGCAATTCGGTTGAGAGTGAGAACACCTCATTGGCTATATTTAAAGCTGAATTCTCTTAGTGCTAATGCTTCTACGAAATTCATTCAAAAGTCTACTATAAAATTTTTAGATCAGAACTATTTTTATGATGTTAAAGACCTCAGTTATTTGCGTATTCTCAAAGATGAATGTTACTTGGAATCCATTTATAGCTTTTCGACTTCCAGGTTTTAAATGGAATTAATTTCACTATTTTATGTAGGAATCATTCAGCTACTTAAAGAATGATTTATTAGGCGTCGTGTTTTGTTTAATTACATTTAGGTTGAATTGGATTCAATCAATGTTCGACAGTTTTCTTTCTATGTGCATTTTATTCGTATTATCTCATCATCATCATCATCGTACCGTGGGAGAGCCACGCTTCGGCATGCATGGGCCGGCTCGACCGGAGTGATACCACGGCCTCACAGAAATCCGGTGCTTGCGCTGTGTTTCACCGAGAGAGTGAGAATTCCGGAGGCCCATAACTCAAACCCCCTTCCCCTATCTCCCCTCCCCATCCCCCAAAGGCCGGCAACGCACATGTGACACCTCTGGTGTTTGCAGGTGTCCATGGACGGCGGTAATCGCTTACCATCAGGCGACGCGTCTGTTCATTTGCCTGCCTATACCATAAAAAAAACATCTTGTTATGTAGCCTAAAAGTAACAGTAGCTTAAGTTTTTAAATGAAAATGATTACCATATTTTTAACCAACTTCCAAAAAAGTAGGAGGTTCTCAATTAGACAGGTTTTTTTCTTTATGTGTGTTCGCTGATAACTTCGTCGTTTATGAACCGATTTTGATGATTCTTTTTTTAATGGAAAGGAGATATCCCAACGGTAGTATTGTGATAAGGACACTAAGGTCTGGTGATGGCATTCAAGAGAAATCGAACCTTGAAATCGGCTTTATGTTTGTTAAAATTTTGCTAGTAGAATTACTACTTGTATGTATCTCCACAAATATGCTTTTGGATCTTTTCATGATGTATATTTAAGACATCTATTTTAGCCACAAGCGGCAAGCAGGGGCTAAATGCGAGAAGCTAAAGATGGAAACAAGTGGCGTGCAGTTGGAGAGGCCTATGTTTAGCAGTGAACTGATACTGATTTTAGTCACAACAACACTTAATTAATTATACTTCAATATTCATCAGCCAAAATCAAACCAGCTTTTCCAAGGAGGGGACTGGTAAAATCTGTTCATAGTGATGATAGTGGTTATCAGTGATATTTATATAAGATAAAAATCTTAAATAATATCACACGAAAAATGTTACCTCAATCGTTTGTATTTGCCATTAGGAAACTACCCAAACAATATAGAAATCATTAGAAATTACTATTGTGATAACTATACTCGTAGCAACTAAAAATAACGTATCTGTTGTCTGAATAAAATAAGAATGTCGCCAACGGTGTCGGTATTATTAGATATTGGTGTACGACATTATTTCTTTCTCACAAATATCGTGACGAAACATTTTGTAGATACGAGTACTCAGGTTCGTTCTCAGACAAACTATATTTTGATACACGAACCAAAGTATGTCACATGACTTATAGGTAGGCACTGATAGATAAATTGTATCCATGTAATATTATAATGTATAAAGGGGCAACTTGTTATGAGCTACTTAGATCATTTTGCATCTATATAAATAAAGGGATTTCCATTGGCAGATAGCTGATGATTTAAGGAGTAACTTAGGAGGCTAGCTATGCCCCGCGGCGTTACCCGCAGTTATTGTAGGAAAGGCACATCAGTAACCACGGATAACGCCGCCAAGCTCAGCTAGTTATAAATAATTTTAATTTTGGAGAGAACCCACACCATCTGATTTTAAGATCTTCGAATCGAAAGGCCTCATTCTGGCAAAGATTGCTAAAAAACCTATAGATTTAATCAAGTACAGAAATTATCTAACCTATCATTTTCTTTGTAATCAGATATTTCATGTAATAAAAGTTACTTAAAAATTATGTGGACTATAGAACAGAAGTTATTTTCTTACCCTACGTAAGCTTAGATTGAACGTTGAAGTATTTTGAAGTGAGTCTGCCAGTCAATTTCACAGACAGCGATATACTTAGACATCCATTAGTGTAACTAATTTATCTAATACTAGCTGTCCCGGCAAACGTCGTTTTGCCATAACTAGTAATAAATTAAAAATTAATTAAAAAAACATTGTCCAGCGGACAAAATTGTGAATCTAAACCATTCCCAGATCCCCTTGAACACTCACAAAAAATTTCATCAAAATCGGTCCAGTCGTTTGAGAGTAGTTCAGTGACGTACACACTCACAGAAGAATTATATATATAAAGATATAGAACTTATAAACAACAACGACACATACATATCAATTGTGCCAAACAAACAACTGGGTAATCGTTCTGAATGGGGAAACTCCCATTATGCAGGAAGTTTTTAAATAATTTCATTATTCTTTAACTTCGAGGTTCGGCTCGAATTGGGGTAAGGTGAAAAATTGCCTTATTTGTCGCGTTTTAGGTGATTTTTACTGTTTTAGAATACACAATGATTATTTTGAGGTGACTTGTCATGGGCTGTTAGGATAACAGTCACACCGTACTAACACCTATAACAATAGTAAAGTATTCCTTTACTTTTTATAGAATGTTAGGAATAGTCAAATGATGAGACTGATACGACATTAAACTTTATCCATAAGTAAGTTTTTTAATCTCCGTCGCAAAAAATAGGTGTCTGTATCCGTTTATGAGTCGTAACTCTTGAACGAAGTTACCGATTCTGATACGGTTTCAAATCTGACGTATTCAAAATTATTTTTATCTATTCTATTGTAAAAAAGATAATCAGCCCATTTCCTAGTCAATTTACATAATTACATGTTATGATACCCACTATTTGATTTGCAATTTGTCGTCCTGATCTTGTCGGTGACCTTGGGGTGGTAATAGTGTCGGGAATATATCGATTTCTAAATTTGTAATCTTTCAAGAATTAAGAAAATTATAGAAATGTATGTTTGCAAAGTAACTCTGTCTGCCTTTCTGTCTGTCTGTTGGCTTTCGCGGCTAAATCGCTGAACCGGATTTGGATGAACATTGAGATAGAATGTATCTTGGAGTAGAACATAGGTTATATGATAGAACATAGTGTATATAGAAATACTGAAACAAATTGGAAGAAACCTTGCTCAAAGCAAGTTCTCAGGAAATCTATGATCTTGTTAGAACTTTCAAAATGTAATTCTGAAATGTAATACTTGAAACCTTATTTAACCAATGAATTGAAATTATGTTCAAATGTAATATTAAAACAACTTATATTTTTTCTGTTGGAAAACATTTTTACAAGTTCACGCAGCTTTTTTGAAAAAAAATATATATGATAAAATATATAATAGCTTTGTTGTTTCTGTAATAAGCGGGTTATAAACCCTTAAAAGATAATAATAATTGTTAATTATCGTATTATTATCAAAACTTTCATGTGGAATTCGTTATTAAAATAATTTATTTATTTATTATATCTTAATGTTCGATATTTATTTTCTTACTTCCACATTTTAAGATTATTGTCAGCATGACGTCATTCACACTTAACAAAGGCCTCCCTCAAAGAGTGCAAACCATCCCAGTCTTAAATATGTAAACATGGTACACCTTATTTTTTCTTAGTAACACAAAGGCGTGGTCCGCAAAAATAATTTCTATTGCACTATAATAGAAAACGGGGTTACAAGTATCAGAAACGTATTGTACAATTTCCATGTAAATCTATTAGACGGGTGAACCGGACGCGTTCACGGCGAGACGCTTCAGTACTACGGGTTGCAAATTCCAGAAACGCGAATCGCTCGCAAATCCTATGCTTCGGGCTGTGGAGCTACAGAAATAGCGATATTTTAGCATCAAACTGTAATTTTAAGATATAAGTAAAATATAGACATAAACGAAAAAACTAAAGTAGGTAATCATGATAAAATGAATTAGGTTTTAATGAGAATTCAGATTAATTTTATTTGATTTGAAGGATACTTTGTTCCCAACTTACCGTGAAGGATAAAAATGATATATTTATCTGCTGGAATAAGCGTGTTCTGGAATAGAAACTGTATTTTGGAAAACGTAGTGTGGGAGCTGGCAGCGACTGGATGCAAAAGCAGCAGCAGCAAACCAGGCTCTGTAGTGTTTCTTGGGAAAGGCAGCGTCCAACAGTGGACTGCAACAGGCTGAATGGTGAAGAATTTTTTGGCGTTGAGAATAGCTCAAAGTCAAAAAAGCTCAAAACTAAAGATTGAATGCTGCATTTTATGTGTTACAAAAACCCTATGTAGAATTTTGGATATTTACAAGGGATAAGTTGTTTTTGTGGAAAATAGTTTTTTTTCTATAATAATAAGATAAATGAAGTCCGTATGTCTTATCTAAGTTACGTCAGCAAACGTTACAGATTGAAACTGTGCTCCGCTGAATTAATGGCTCATGTCAGTACAAGCGTCGATTTGTCGCTTTGGCAATCAGGGAGTATTGCAGCGAGCTGTAGACGCCATTTCACGTGCCCTGCACCTCAATTGAACACATTCTGTTTAGTATTACATTCATTTTTAACAGATTTCAATTTGAAAATTTCAAATGCTTGGCAATTGCGAAAAATTGGTTTAATAAACACTAAATTGTGTGTTAGCATAAGGAATTGTAAAGTAGAAAATAAATTGAAAATCTAAATTAGTCGTAAAATATTCTAAAGCTGTAGAGGTACATAAATAAATCAAGAGGGCCAAGTAGGTTTCTGGAATATAGGTATTGGGTTAAAACACACCTTTTACTTTTCCCACAAAATATATTTACTAAACCTGATCGGTTTCACTTCACGGTATTGTCTGAGGTTATAGTGACAATAAATATTGTTGAACAGTACAGATGTCTTTATTCAATAGGTATGTGTAGCTAGTTTTGTCAAATGCCAAAAGTGAACAATATACATCATTCTGAAATACTTGTACTGAAATCGTAATTACTTATTTTTATAGGTTTAAGTTCTCCAAAAGATTGCTATGTAGAGTTAAAACCTCTAGAGATGTACTACTACGTGAAAATCCCTGTACAAAAAAAAACATGAACTGAAAATAAACTGGATGTATGCCCAGTTTGTTTGAATGCAGATAGTCGTATGTGAAATGTAACTTACTGAATATCATTTTGAATGGAAAAGTAAACATCATAAGAAAAATAACATAAATACCCACGTTCAATTAAATATCTTTGTGGTGAGATAGGGATACGAATTTTTATAATTTAATTTCCACTACCGGGTTCTGTTTAAAAAACTGTAGCAAGCAAAGAAAATAAAAATGAAATGAAAACGTAGAACGAGTTATCGTGAGCTGACTTTATCTATGGAAATCTATGCGGAGCGCGAATGGAATCTACTTTTAATTAAAAACTTTCTTATAACCAACTTTTTATTTTTTTCCAACCTACGATTTGTGAGTTGGTCTTTATTTTTATAGTTGTAAGAGAATTTAATGCGGTGAACCCTTTGAAACTTTTGCGATCTAGACGTTTAGTGTTTTTGTCTTTAGTACAAATAACAGCATAGACAGAAATGATGCACACACATATTTTAACTAAGGATGAATACGTGACATTGGATTTGAACATCGGATCGCTTTTGTCAAAACCTAGCCGCTGCCACTGCATCGATTGTTATGAAATTTGGCATGGAGATACTTTGATTCTAGAGAAAGAATAAAGACATTGCTACAATCAATCATTTTAAAATTCCCTTTCAAACCATTCAACCTGACAAAATTAGTATTGCCTATAGTAAATTGATTGACTAAATCCATATTCAAAAGAAATTGCAGGCGAAAGTGAATCTTATTTTTATACATAATAAATTTCAAGGTTTAGATGGCTACCAGTCACTTAAAAATATGTCAAGTCAGAATTGATAAATAGATCTAGAAAAAATTCGCATGCTATGCGACACACTTTTAATCCCAGAAAAAAATCCTTTACTTTCGAAAAAGAAGTCTATCTTCAGCAATTATTAAAATCTGTTAATAATGAACTTCTATTAATGTGAGTCAAAGTAGTCTTAATCTAAAAAAGTGTTCAAAGATTCAAATAATAAAATCAATGTTATTGGCTATATCGAACTTATTGATACAAAGAATATGCAACGACGGTGAGCCACGATGTCAGTAGTATTTATTATGCAGGAGCCATGGCTCCATAATACTCTAACGTTACAGGGTAACGTGTGGCTTGTTGTACCAACTTACAGCTGCATTATATATTATAAAATCTGTGGTTACAATGCATAAATTCCACGGCTTAATCTCGACGAATACACTCCTCATATCCGAAATATGCTGATATAGCTGGTCAGGCTTAGTTATGTATAAATTCTATTAATTTAATAATATATGACGTAGGAATATTGGCCTTGTGATTGTCTAATAATATACAATTCGGCATGGGCGGCCGCAGTAGTCCCATGGGCGTCGCTACGTGACCGATGGAGGAGTCGATTTATATTACATTAGAAGTGGATGGCAACCGGCTATATGCCACCTGCAAGATAAATTATGGCCTTAAAAATATTAGGACTAACCACATATGGCGTCATAAGTTTTCGAGTACCTACAATGTATTATATTGCGGTTATTATTAGAAAGAGTTCATTATTTTTCGAATAGTGGGATACGTGCCCGTTGAGACTAGATAGTAAGCCTAAATAGAAGACTGACGACTGACGACGACTGACTAAATGTTAAACTATTATAATTAAAGAGGAACACAGATTAGAATATGATTGCTTGAAATTAATAACAAATTGTAAAAGGCTTGTAAAATTATTGTCATTTCGAATTAAAGGAAATATATCAGATCACTCACTACTACTATCACTCAATTTACAAAACCCGAGTTGGCAATAAAACGTTGAAATTTTTCAAGTATTACCTGATATCAAAGGACATCTGATGCTACACTTGACCGTTCGAATTTGTGTTTACGTTTTGAACGATATCATCAGCACTAAATGAAGAACTGAACATGTACGTTAAACGTTTTAAAACTTAGTAAGTAAATATTTGTATCAATTACTAAATTAACGAGATAACATACTAATTTATTAGAAGAGAGTAATCTTTTTTTTTTGGTATAGGCGGCAAACGAGCAGATGTATCACCTGATGGTAAGCGATTACCACCGCCCATGGATACCCGCAACACCAGAGGTGTCACAAGTGCGTTGCCGACCTTTGGAAGATGGAAAAGGGATGTGATGGGTGGGGAGAAGTCGGGGTATGGACCTACGGTATCCTCTCCCACTCGGTGAAACACAGCGCAAGCGCCATTTGACACTGATTTTCTGTGAGGCCGTGGTATCACTCCGGTTGAGCCTTCTCATTCATCCGAGGCGTGGTTCTCCTGCGGTATCTTGATAAAAAAAGCCATCAGGGTGGTGACGGATGTGTATACAGAGTGTCACCATCACTATTGATGATGATGATGACGAATAAATAAGTTTATTACCTATAAAATAAACAAGAATACTGATCTGGTATAGCGGGGTGTGCGTAACACTTATATGAGTACCTATGGTGTCAGAATCTAAGCGCAGTGATGCTGCTTTGCAGAATCACAACACTAAATGAACTAACAACTCCTCATTACCGCTGAGGTAATCAAGTGTTTACTGATCACATTAAGCTCTGAGTCGTTCCCCATTACTTTACGTAACCGTAAAATATTTTTTTAGGCTGGTCAAGAATTACCTAGCAAATATTCGGTTCCAGCATGTCCATGTCAAATTAAAAAAATGTCCAATCCATCACGTCCACTTCTAGACAGAGTAATTTTTTTGTGAATTTATTTTAAGTTTCTTGTTGTAGAAATGATTTTTTTATTCTTCTAATGTGCATCAATTTACTATTGCAAAAGGCGATGCTTTTGTCTAAATTAAATGACGATTGTCTGAACTTTTTTAGTAACAAACTAATATTTACTGAACAAGAGTTTTTTATTAATGATGAATCCCTTTGGTTACATTAATAATCGTGTTTAGCAGACAATTATGTTTTACTAGGCGGAAATCGAGTCTGTAAGTACTTACCTACCCAAGTATTGGTGAAGATATTGCCTAAATCAGCATATGCTGCATATGGTAATGTCTCGTGCAATAATCTAGAATTCTAGATGATTACACTAAATAATCTTTAAGAAGTTATTGCAGATGCTCAAAATAAAGATGACAGTGACCTTAATACTGCCGTTTTAATACTGCCGACCAATCCTCCAGGAGTCTTGTCCGCCAACGAATTTACTTCAACTGTCACCGCATGACAGCTAAACGCATCTAAGAGATAATTAATGTTGCCATTACGACATAAACCAATAAATAAAATTTGACACGTAACATTCCTTGGGTCTGACATTATAATATTTTATGTTATAATTCAAAAACCATCGATTGTCAAATGTAACGCGATGTGAACGTGTTTTTACATTACCTTGACCTCGACATTCGTGGCGTGAAGATGACCACTTATGTGAGACACATATTTCACTGTGTACCTTGACATTTAGAACAACGAGCATAACATCGAGATTAGTGGCATTGGTGTTGCTCTACTTGAGGATGGAAAGGGCCAGTAGGTATGTTTACATTAGTTAAAATTTTACAACATGTTTTTGTAACTATTTAATCGACTCCCAAAAGAAGGTTCTTAATTTGATTGGTATTTTTTTGTTAATGTATGTACACTAATTATTCCTTCAATTTTAGACAGATTCAAATCAATTGTTTTGTATTCGAAAGGGTATGCGCCCCATGTGATCTCATTGCCACTATATCAGGATCTGGTGATGGGGTCCCAAGGAAATCGAAGGAAACCCTTAAATTTGTTAAGCGCGTACTATGTTTTTCATATATTTTTTAAAAGTATTGCAGCATTTACCCCTGGTAGTCATCATTTCATGATGATGTGCTAATGACGGAAGATACAACTCCTTGACGGTTAGGAGCTGGAAGATAAATCTTTCAATTTCATACGTGTCTATAGATCTGTAGTTGTACCATATACAATACGAATACAATACAATACAATACGAATAGAGCCTTAGTTGTAATCTTTCAAGTTTAGGTGATTTGACAGGTAATACTAGAAGATAGATGAAACTTTAGGATACAGAATCTAATAACTAGTAGTCATGTAAAGCTATTATTAACAGACTTTAAAAAAACATCTAAAGGAAATACCCTGCCTAGAAAGACTAAAAAGCGAAAAAAAAAACTTCAAAAACTAAAAAGTATAAAATAATTTAATAAACATTAAATTAAATAAACCTAATGTGTTTGATTGTGTGATGTGTGTAGTTTGAAGTAGGTGCACAGCCAAAATGTAATAGTAAGTACCACACTCGCTATATTTAGTACTAACCGACCCACGCAACCTCGTTTGCGTCTCCTATTGCCCGTAGCGTGATAATTTTTTTACCCGACTGCGTCGGAAGGAGGGTAATGTTTTATTATTTTTTTAAGGAAATACTTAGATATTGGAGTGAGTGGTTTTTATGTGAATGATGAATTTTCACGCAATCCAGTTTTCAGGTTTTAGGGTTCTGTGGCCAAATGGCAAAAAATGTAATTCTTATAGATTCGTCATGTCCGTCTGTCTATCCGTCCTTATGTCACAGCCACTTTTTCCGAAACTATAAGAAGTATACTGTAGAAACTTGGTAAGTAGATGTATTCTGTGAGCCGCATTAAGATTTTCACACAAAAACAGAAAAAATATTTGGGGGCTCCCCATACTTAAAATCGAAACTCAAATTTTTTTTTACGTGTGGTGTATCGGGACAGGTATTCAAAATGATATTTAGGTTTCTTAAATATACTTTTCTAAACTGAATTGATTGTGCGAGAGACACTTCCAAAGTGGTAAAATGGGTGACCCCTCCCCTGTAACTTCTAAAATAAAAGAATGATAAAAAAAAGAAATATATGATATACATTACATTAAACCGCAAAAAATACACTATTATTTAAACGTCGATCAAAGTTACAACAAACTACAAGAACTTTTATATTATGTTACTTACCTCGTCGGAACCCTTCATGGGCGAGTCCAACTCGCACTTGACTGCTTTTTTTAATAATTTCTTCTTTATCGGTAAACGTTTGAAGCTCACCTTAAAGCCGGGGTCTCACAAACTTCTAAGATGTTATTGAGGCCTTTTAAGTTGTGGGATATAAATATAAATTAATTATGATTAAGAGGAGATAGCGTAATTGCTGTGTTGAACCTGTCGTGCTTGCCAAAGAGCTGTGGGTTTGAAGCCAATGTCATTTAGCTCTCTGCGCCGATTTTACAAACGATACTCATCTCAGTTTGAGACGCAGTAAAACTAATATCGATAAATAAATGTGTTATTCGATGGGTTAGGAAGTTGAATTTAAATGATTGATTCTTTTTGAGACTTCAGGCGTGTATAGCTTCAAAATATATAAATTTAAAGCACAGACACTACGCCATGTTTAGATTTTTGTTTTGTAACTAAATAAGTTGGGTGCATCTACCTGGCACGTACAATGAAAGAAGTTCATTTCAGTCAATGTTATGACACTTATAATTGTAAAACATCATAATTTATTCTGCTTGATATAGTTAAGACGCATCTCGTACATGGAAGATGAAACATTTATCGTAAGCAAACCTTGACTAATCCATAATATTGATAACTTTAAAAAGTTCATGGTCAAGAGCTTTGAAGTTTTTGATGGTGTTCTACTTTTTTGTTAACTCGATAATCATCTATGTTGAAGAGTCATATTTTGCGGCATTTAGGCTACCTTGATCGAACCGCTATTGTGATTTTATATAACACTGCTATATGGAAATTATTTCATTCATTAGTCATTACATTTCGAAGAATCAGATTTCCATATTTTGAAAGAGAAGCACTTAATGGGTTTCAATTCAATTCTGACTCTTGATTTATGGATGTTCACGGACGGCTGCTTTCACTGCCCTTACGCATCTGCTCGTTTAGCTAGAGTAACGAGTATCTCACACCTTGATTGGGAAACAAGACGTAGACTGCAGTAGCTTCAAGATGCAAAAGTCACGTACCTATATGAGAATCTTGTGATGATTGAAAAGGTCACTAGAACATGGACCTCAATCGAGCATAATCTATTTAGTAGATATGTTATGATTATACATAAGCCAGACAAAACAAGGCCTGTACTAGTACATTACTATGTAAGTAGTCTTGTTAACCTAGCTGGCTTAAGCTAAATACCCGCTATGGATTAATGTTAAAATCTTTTTAACCTGATTTCTTTGGATAATGTGACTTGCCCAAGGTCATTTTTTTTTTAAGAATTTATGAAGTGCTCATTTCTGTGTTTTTGAGACAACCTTATTATTTTTTAAGACGCGTTGAATAATTCTTAAACGTTGTCTTGTTAATTTCAGTAGGCATTCTTCTATATTGCCACATCATTTGACGTTTTTTTGAGCTACAGAGCTTTAATCCTTTTGAGATCCATATTACTTTCTTGTTTGTGAACATCTCATGAAAAGTGTTAAATGCTTTATTTGGATCTTGTTCTGATATTACGTCAGAGAAGCTTAGTTGAGACAAATAACACTTAAATTTGTTCCTGTTTTCAGTAGAAAAATCTCTTTTATTGACGTACCAATACTTTAATAAGCACTCCTTCTTTATAGGACATGATAATATCTGTGCTGATATAGACAAGTCATTTACTTGACCTCGGCATCCTCTAATATTATGCGCGAAGTTATCAATGCATGTATTACCTAAAAATCGAGTGATTTCTCTAAATACTAACTTTAGGTTAAAGGAGCACAATATCTGTTCCAATTCTAAAGATAACTTGTTTTTTTTCAATACATTATATTAAAATCGCCGCATATTAATACTTTTTTGTTATTGTTATTACAATGTTTCGTTAATAACACATATAGTCTTTCACAAAATAATTGTATTGATAGCTGATCATATTTGGGCGGTCTGTAGATACAAGCTACGTTAATTTTGTACTGAGTTAACTCCACCACCGAACATTCAAAGATATTAGTCAATTACAATTTTTTAATACAGTCTACTGTTTGATACAAGTAGCCCCGTTTTACTAGTAAACAAGATCCTCCATGTCGATTTTTTCTCATGAAAGAAGCAGCTAGATTAAAATTAGAGATCCTCAAATACTGCTCATCACCTTTTACCATGTTATGCTCAGTAATACAAATATCATCAATTAAATTGTTTAATTCATCCAAATGCAAGCTTAATAGATCTGATTTACTCAGTAATCCGTTTACATTTTGATGAAGTATATAAAACCTATCAGGCACGAAATAAATCATTAGAACTCACAGTAGATTTGATGGAAACATCATCTTGTTAGTATGACGAGTACCAGTGAGCAATGTTGTTTTAAATAATCATTGCAATATTTATAGCAATGACAATACTCTAAAAAACTATATCTGCATTAAACAAGCCTTATTTAGAAAACATCATTCAGATGATTGAGATGATTCAGATTTATGTTCGAATGTAGTTTGGGATAGGAAAAAGAGTTTGGGATAGGAAAAAGAGTTTCTATAAATTATTGTAGACATCAATTGAGGAGTCAAAGTCCTACGCGAATGTCGTTTAAAAAAAAAAATATTGATTTTATATTTAAGTCGAACATACTATAACTAACTTAGTGGTTTTCTTATAATGTTAAAAAATATATCAGACTTGAATCGATTCAAGTCATGAAAAACTGAAATAAACTTTTTTTAGTTCCTGATGTTTTTACGCGCGTAAGAATATTTCTTCACCTATATCATAAGGTTAAATTAATTTTTGACAGGGTTCAATTACCTTGTGACTACGAAAAATTCATTTAGATAACAATGAAGTACATTTATAAAGTGTATATTTAGAGTATTTAGTGAAATCTTAAAGGTCTTCGATTTGGAAACGTAATAAACGTTCATCCTCATAAAAACTTGCCTAGGAAGAGGGAATTTGCAAAATAAGAAGAATATAAGAAGAATATAAATCAGAATAACATTTAATTGTAACAACGTAATTCATTCATACTTTTTTTAACTAACTCACACACTACCACATAACCAATAATGCTAATGCTAATCATTTGCTAGCTCTTGCTCATTCGGGGACATTGACAGGTGCCACGGCTGCGCGCGCTGACGCGGGGATACGAAGCACGTTGTTTTGCTTCAGAACAGGATATGAGGGCATTCGCAGTATACCGCACGTGTTAGTTGCACCACGTATGTATATATAACCCTCATCACCCCAGCCGACACTCCAAGAGTTCTTCAAGATGAAGTACGTTTCACCTCGGTGCACCGTCCATCCCACAGCCAACATCGCGTGGGACGAACTATTCTTTTTGCTGAAAACGTCACGTATAGATAGTTGGATTACACAAAGTGTTGGGTGAGTCATTTTTTCACTACATACAACAGTTAGGGAAATGTAGTGTTTTTGTGAGTGGGGGAATAAAATGTGTAGTTTGAAATCGTTTGCTCCATAAAGAATCTGTGATTAATTTATGCATAACTCGAATTCTTTTCATACTGTCTAAAACAACCTTATAATTATAAGTTCCTTCGATTAAATTCTCGTGTTTTTCTCCTATAGTAGCTCTAGGAATGATTTATGGTTGACAAAGTTTTGATGTTTTATATGTATATTATAAGAATATTCTGTCTGTTACGTCGTATACGTAACAGATCATCAGTGTATGTTTCTATACTTCTGTAAATGAATATCTCTTCTTAACTCATTTCCTTTTATATTTTTTTTAACAATGACGAAACTTACATATGTAATTAACATTTCTTTTAACACTTACCATTTAGCGTCATAATAGAAACCTCTTTTGTAAGTTTGTAAACTGATGGTGTCTGCATCCATCAAGACAACAGTTGGCCCGTGCTTCCGGATCGCTGTCTGCACACAAGTACAAAGCCGTTGAAAAATATCTCCAAGCACAGACCATGTGTGACACGGGCGGCCGCGGCCCATATGCTTACCTTCAGTGCGAGTAAGTCTTTGCTGGTGACGTTGACGTGGCTAGTAATGCGAGTCACGGGCGCTACACGGTCTGCATTACATTCCTGCACCTATAGAAAGAAAACATATGTATGTGTCACAAATAAACAATTTAATTAATATGTATGTGTGTCTTTATCTCATCTTGTGCCATTTTTCGAGATCAATAACGAAGCATAAAATGACTTGATCTGAAACGACATTAAGGGGCAGCAGTATTAGAACGTTACACGTCCGCTCGATGCGCGAGCGATGCGCTGACGCGGAGTAATAGTATGGTCCATGGGCCAGTTTTCTACAGTTCACTCATGAACCAGGTGCAGCACCGCTTCTCTGCCTGCTGGTGTACGCCTCCATCCCCGGCCTCGCTGCTTTCGCCGGTGCCAGTTGTTTTCTACGCATCGCTACTCCAGTTAAGTACCTCATGCTACCGACCACGGTAGCATGAGGTACCAACCTACGCTGATCAGAACACTATGGCCCCACGCCTTGACTTCTATCTGCGTCAACTGTTAGCTAATCATTTAAATCCGTTAATTGCAACCTAAATCTTGTGATAGTAAACGTTGTAAAAATTCTCATAGTCAAGAGTATTATTTATCTTTCTTTTTAACCTCATGGCTTAACCATCATCAGCACATAGCTACCCAGCCCCTTAATGTGACAATAGTATTAGTATGGATAAGGAGTTACAACAAATATATTTTTCCTTAAAATAATTTCATATCTTACTTAACATAAAATTACATAACCACGTCTTAGCAGTTTTCATCGTGTTTTCTTAGATCGATTTAAACAATGGTTTTCTAAAACTATCTGAAATCTCGAAAATTCTTATAATTCTTGATCCCGCGAGATCTCGAATTAACTATCTCGACTCAAGATTGCATTCCCTAATCATAATACAAGTTCACAAAACGAGTTTTCTGAATGTGTTATCGAATTAAGTTGACCAATGATTATTATCTAGATCGGATGCCTTGGTTTTGTAGCAAGGTTACAAGAGAGATACTTCTTTATAGATATTTCCGTTTGTAAATCCGAATAAGAAAACATAAGCAGTCGCATATATCGTTGATGTAAAATGTAATTGAAATTAAGTTACCTTGGCAACATAAGGGTTATATTCATCAAGTGCTGGCAGCCCATTGTCTCGAACATAGTTGTAAGCGAAACTTGGCCAAGTAGGTCCGCATCCTTTTGCCCCAGACCTGTGAAATGAACACAATATTTACATTACAAAATTTCCAATAGTTATTAAACTTCTATATTAAAATACTGACCGATGACCGCAGTCTAAGAGGACTTGTTCACTGAGTGGTACTAAGCGGCCAGTGTTTGCAAACAGAGCTCCTTCCACAGCGCCTACTACCGAGAAAGCCCAGCACGAAGGACATGTACCTTGTGCTGCAAGTTGTACGGTAAAATAATTTTTGGTAGTAAGTATAAAAGTAAATCATGCTATATCTAATTAATTTGTGACCCATTTTTTATTTGATTTGTTGTATCAAAGTTACATTAATACAAGTTGTTTGATAAAAATATACAACCAGTAATATTAAATTAACTTACACCGCACAGAAGTGACGCCACCACGTTCTCTCCAATCAAATTTCTGAGGCAAACGATTGCGCATGCGACGCAACGCTGCTTTGCTATAAGGGAACTTATCACCATCAGCGACGCCAGAGGGATCAATACCATACAATGGCTTCATTTCGTCTCTCAAGCGGTCTGATAGGAAGTTCACCTCCAGCTCAAAACTAGAACCCCTTCGGTTACCAGAGGACATGAATCTCGAGCTCTGAATCAGAATATTTTTACGTATCGCTTCTTCTAAGTCGTCTGCATATTGACGATTATTCAGCCTCTTGAACCTGGATGCGATATAACACAATTTAAAAATAACCTAATTTTATGACATGTATTTGATGTGTTAGAGTATAAACCAAAGTAGAAGAGCCACGCTGATTTCAGCACAAATAAGCCGACTCGACCGGGGCGGTACTACCCTCACACAAAAAATCAACGTAAAATGACAGCGTTCGTACTATTGTGTTTCGCTGGTGAGTGCGAGATCGAAAGCCCGATGATACAGAAGCATTACAAGCCTACCATGGTGTGGGTCACCATGCTGCATTGTTGCATTGTCTGCATTCGCAGTATGGTGACCCCCACTCTTGGATTTTGCTTCTGCTGTCCATCAAGCAGTCATTTTGGCAGGTCCAAACATAAAAAAAATAAAATAAAGTATTTGAACTCACCTAGTAAGTATTCCATCATATTTTGGATCTCGCCGTAGCTGAGAAAACTCCCGCAAAGGTTCCACTAACTCCATCGAATCTACCTTTTTGAAATTGTCGCAGGCGTCAGCTATAAACAAATAAATCAAGTCAGGTCGTATCAATATCACTATATTATGTGTATCAAAAACTCGTACACTCACCTATATCGAAACTGAATACAGAAGAATCATGATTGCTAGTGTAAACTTTTAAGAAGCGATGCACATATGAGTCGCAATTTTCGCCGAGTATAGAGCTATCAATTGCAACAGCGTACCGGAGAGGCGTGGTGGTCAGATTATCTAGAGCTCGTGCCACGAGAAGCTCATGACGGTAGGTAAGCACCTCACCGCGCGACGCCCCATTTGCTCCAGCCAGTGAAGTCAGGGTGTAAATCCAACGTTCCACACGTGACATTGTGACCCCTGGGATCGCCTTCACTTCGATGTACCCTGCGCATTAACATTTGTTTCATTCCATATTTTAGCTGTCAATATAGTTAAATTTAGAAAGAATCCAATTTAGATTACATAGTTAGGAATTAAGTTAATATAGTCATACGTGTACACTATCCTGTTAAGGGTACAAAAAATATACTTTTTCAGTAGGTCTATTGTATCTTACCAGCAAACTTAAATCTAGAGAGATCGGGTAGCACGGGTAATGCTCGCTCAGCTAACGTAACGCGGCGTGGTTCTGAAAGTGTGCAGCGTCGTACGTCTGACTCACCCGTCCGATCTAGACGTACCTGCACACAGAAGCATTTATTATTGTTTTTTTACTTTCTTTGTGACGTGACAATCAAAACTTGTACCCAGACTTTCACAATCCGCTTGTCCTTAAGAACTCTAACCTTGATTCCATTTTAAAAGTAGGGAATTTGACGTTACTCTTTCTGTGTTGAGATGTAACTTACATGCACAGACTGTACGAGCCCGTCGAGACGCATGATTCGGTAAGTAGAGGCATTACCTCCGTGGTGTTCAATACGAGATGCACCGCTCGCTGCATCCCACCTGCACGTATAGACAGTTAATGAATGAGGTAAATAACTAAAAAAGTGAACTTAAAATTCCTAAGAACTCTAAACACATATCAGGAAATAGATGCATGGAGGCATTGATCCACGTTCCAATGCAAGCGTAGAAGCGATTCGTTCTAGTGGCACCGCTATGACTTGCAAAGTACTCTCTGTAAAAACTCCTATTGACAGTTTAAATATAATTTCTTTAAGGTAAGCATGGGGGGTAAGGGGAGAACGGACACAACATCTTTCCGACCCAATTGTCAACCCCACCTGCACGCGCCGGTCGGCGACGGCGACCAAATGGTTTCCGTGGTGCTCCCTGCTGGACAACGGACGGGGCTCTGGCGACCGAGTAAATGGCGGTATAACCATTTCCCTGGCTGGGAAACCAGCTAGGAAAGGCCTTGGCGGCCTTTGGGTCAAAAAAACCCATAAAAGGTTCACAGTACAGAAGGACGAGGGGCGCCACTGTACTAACTAAGCTCCAAGAAAAACTATCCAAATGAAATGAAAAAGAAACATAAAGAATGTCAGCCAAGTACTCCGGTTAGCACCCGGCGTCATTCGACTGCCGGGGTCGATGATGGGAAATATACGACCGGTGAAGAAAATGCAGATAGAATGTGTCTACGCCGCAACAAGAATCAAGAACTGAAGATCGGAACATGGAACGTAAGAAGCCTCATCAAAAAAGGTAAACTGGAGAATACTATTCAGGAAATGAAGAGACTCAAAGTAGACATACTAGGACTCAGTGAAATTAAATGGTCAGATAGTGGCCGCTATGCAAACGACGAAGCAACTTTATTCTATTCGGGTAAATCATCCAAGGAGAAGGATCATCATCATGGGGTTGGAATACTGGTAAAGAGTGAACTAACAAAATATGTGACCAGCTTTGTCCCATACTCGGACAGATGTATGCTTCTAAAATTTCACAGCAAGCCTTTCAGTCTCAATATTATTCAGGTGTATGCCCCAACAGCCCAAGCAAGCGACCAAGAAATAGAAAATTTCTATAAAGACCTAGATGAAATCATTAGTAGCATCAAGACCCAAGAAATCGTGATGGTCATCGGGGACCTAAATGCCAAGATTGGGAAAGGACCCGTTGAAAGAATCGCTGGGAATTTCGGTTTGGGAGAGCGTAATGAAAGAGGGGATCGCCTTCTACAATTCTGCTCTGAAAAAGATCTTATTATCACCAATACATGGTTCGATCACCCACCTCGTAGGCTATATACCTGGATATCACCACAAGATAAACCTGATAATATTGTTAGGAATCAGATCGATTTCATCATGATACAAGCTAGATTCAGAAACTCAATAAGTAACGTAAAAACATACCCTGGCGCTGACATAGGATCAGATCATAACCCTGTTATTTCTAAATTTAAAATCAAGCTAAAGAAAACGATGAACTTCGATAATAAATTAGTCAGATTGGATATTAATCAACTCAAACATCCAATTGTAAGGCAGTACACTAAACTTACTCTAAATAAAGTAATAAAGGAAGAATATAAAAATAATGAAAGAAAGGCTAATAGTAATACAGAGGAATTATGGAGCAAGATTAAGCGACTGACACTACAAACGGGTGATGACTGTATTGGAAAGAAGAAAAAACACCATGCCAGACTAGCATGGGTGACTGAGGAGATTTTGAATCTAATGGAAGAACGGAGGCAATACAAAGATATAGACAAAGAAAAATACAAAAGGATAGATAATCTAATTAGATGTAAAATAAGAGTAGAAAGGGATAAATATTTAAGCAATAAATGCGAAGAAATTGAAAATTTGAGTAAAATACACGACAGTTTTAATTTACACAAAAAAATAAAAGAATTTACAAATACTAACAGAAAAAATATTAAATCTTGTTTAATAAATGAAGACAATAGAATTGTAACAGACGAAGAAGAGCAATGTAGCATATGGGCAAAATACATACAAGACCTTTTTGATGATGTCAGGACAGACACAATTGGTTACACTGAAGAAAACCGGGAAGGACCGTCTATTATGGCCTCCGAAGTAAGGAGAGCACTGAATTCTATTGAGAGTGGAAAGGCTGTTGGCCCGGATGGAGTACATGTTGAGATACTGAAACTGCTTGACGATGAATGCCTACACGTACTTGTGACACTATTTAATGAAATTTACGACACCGGCAATCTTCCTTCCGATTGGCTTAAATCTACTTTCCTACCCCTGCCGAAAAAACAAAATGCAAAATCCTGTGGAGATTACAGACTGATCAGTCTGATGAGCCAGGCACTAAAAGTATTCCTAAAAGTCATCCTCTATAGGACCTATAACAAGATTGATACGCATATTAGCAACACGCAGTTTGGATTCAGGAACGGGCTAGGTACCAGAGAAGCCTTAGTCTCCGTACAGGTATTAATACAAAAATGCCTGGAGTTCCAAAAAGATGTGTATGTCTGTTTTATTGACTTTGAAAAGGCATTCGACAACGTTAGACACGAAAAACTTATAGAGTGCTTAAACAAAACAGAGGTCGATGGAAAAGACATAAATATTATCAAATTCCTGTATTGGAATCAAACAGCACATATAAAGATGGACCGGCACTGTACCGCAGATCTTAAAATACATAAAGGCGTGCGCCAAGGATGCATATTGTCGCCGATTTTATTTAACTTATACTCGGAATTTATCTTCCAAGAGGCACTAGAGGATGTCAACATTGGTATTAAGGTTAACGGAACATTGATCAACAACCTCAGATACGCAGACGATACGGCTGTACTCGCTCACTCGAAAGAGGATCTAGAATACCTGTTAAATCAACTTAACAACAAAGTCGAGGAATATGGCTTAAAAATGAATATCACTAAAACAAAATTCATGGTCGTCAGCAAGAAGGAGGTAACTTGCGATTCACTTCTGATCAATGGGAAACCCGTGGAAAGAGTAAGCCAATACAGATACCTAGGATGCTGGCTATCCGAGAACTGGAATCCAGAAAAGGAAATCAAGACCAGAATAGAAATAGCCAGAAGTTATTTTATGAAAATGAAATCACTTTACACCAACCGGAGTATCAACTTGAAATTGAGATGGAGAATGGTAAGATGTTATGTGCTGTCAATTTTGATGTATGGCTCGGAAAGTTGGACCATAACAGAATCAATGGCAGATAGACTCAACGCATTTGAAATGTGGCTTTATCGTCGCATGCTCAAGATATCTTGGCGGGATAAAATATCCAACATTGAGGTACTTAAAAGAATGAACAAAAAACAAGAAGTAATGGTAACCATAAAAAGAAGAAAAATAGCATACTTTGGACACTTATATCGGCATAACAAATATAACACAATCAAAACCATAATAGAGGGAAAAATTGAGGGAAAGAGAGGAAGAGGCAGAAGGAGATTGACATGGATGGAGAACATGCATGAATGGACTGGACTTGACGCTGCTTCACTTGGCAAAATAACGTCTGACAGAACAAAATTTTCAAGGATAGTCGCCGACATCCTATAATGGATATGGCATTGGAAGAGGAGGAAGGTAAGCATGTACTTCGCGTAGGTGGTGTTACGAAATCGAAGTTTTTGTTCCGTATATATTTTTAGCACATTGTTGGCGTTTCAAATTAACAGCAGTTAGAAATTATTGTTAAATATATTATGTTGGCTAAGTTATATCTGTTTGTTTGTAAAGTAATTTTACATTACGTCTTTATATTTTTTTTAACATACGGCTTCAGAAATAATTTAAAGACTCAAAAGTAGTGTTTCAACTTTTTTTGTAAACTCAAACTTCACTATTTATAAACAGTTTTTATTTGAGAGCGAATATTTTGAAAAATATAGCAATGAAGAATGTAATTCATTATATTTCACGATGATTAAGGCATATTATTAAAGGTATAATATAGGTATATTATATATGTATGTATAAGGTATATTATAAAAAAATACATAATGTACTAATTTTATAAAGTGAAACTTATGACTTAATTTTAACATTTGTTGGAATCAATAGTGAAGAAACCCTGATTGTGATCAGAATAACACAACTAGTCAACTAAAAAAGTAAAACAAATTGGGGCGTTCCACGAGCCTGGGGCACGATTTGCCTCGTTAACGATTAGGCACGACTATATATTATTGTATTAAATAACATTGTGCTTAGTTAACATTATTCTGCGTTCATAATACTTATGTATATTTTTCACAGTGTTGTTTCACATTTTGATCGATTCATCCTTATGTCTGCCAGTCAGTCAGTAAGTAGTATATAGATAATTAAGTTAATGATTGAATTGTCTGTGATGGGAACATTGCATATAATATTAATATCTGAAACACGTGTTATTTAAATTAGAACTGAGAAAGTTGTAGGTGTTATTTGCATTACTATTGTCAGAACTTACCAGAGAGTGTAGGGTTCGGAATAATCGGCTCTGAATACGGTGAGAACAGCTTCTATCATCATAGAACGCTCAAAGCGTGGTAGTGGCGGTGATGGGTATTCCCCTTCGACTTGCTCCTTGCTCGAGTTTTCCTGGCATATGCTGCGACAATCTTCTGTTGTTTTAGAAGGTCCAAACAGACCGTTTTTATTGGAAGAGGGAGACTCCTGTTCTTGAACAGGTTCAGGCACTTCCACCACCTCATCGTTTGCTGTATTGACCACCAAAGGTTCTATAACGATGGGTGGCAGTGAAGGAGATCTCGGCATCTGCGCGCGGAACTGCAAAAGTAGTTGCTGCGAGTCCTCTGGAGAGTAAAACCAGAAGTGGAAATGATGTAAAAACTTACGACAGTAGTTATCGTTGTTGCATAATATACCACACATATCCATATTTATTTTAACTTACCGACTGGTGAGAAGACTATTGAATTTTGTGCTTGAATTTTCTTCACATTGACTACAGGAAGATCGGTCGCATCATTGATTACAACTTGCGGCGCCTGAGTTATTGGTTTACTGTCTGGAAAAAAAGGCAACTGGTATTCTTGGTGAGAAATTAGACCGCGGTAGTACCTTTCTAGAGTGTTAAGCAGAGGTATGTTATACGAGGTACGGACGTTGCTAGTTATTACAAATTGGTCAATGTTTTCCCGTGGGAGAGCCACGCTTCGGCATAAATGGGCCGGCTCGATCGGAGAGATACCACGGCCTCACAGAAAACCGGTGTGAAATAGCGCTTGCGCTGTGTTTCACCGAGTGAGTGAGGATACCGGAGGCCCATACCCCAACCCCTCCACACATCCCTTTTCCCATCCCCCAAAGGTCAGCAACGCACTTGTGACGCCTCTGATGTTGCCATTGGCGGTGTGATACGTCTGCCCGTTTGCCCCCTATACAATAAAAAAAAAAAACTTACTGACTGATGAGAAGTCTATTGAATTTTGTGCTTGAGTTTCCTTCACGTTGCCTACAGAAAGATCGGTCGCATGATTGATTACAACCTGCGGGCCCTGAGTTATTGGTTTTTTGTCTGGGAAAGAAGGCGACTGGTACTCTTGGTAAGGAATTGGGTCGCCATAGTTCGTTTCTAGAGTGTTAAGCCGAGGTATGTTATGCGAGGTACGGACGTCGCTAGTTATTAGAGATTGGTCAATGTTCGGTGGGGACACGTTGGAGGTGAGTACTGATGCGAAGTTGAGTGCGAGGGCATCAAGGTGCAGGTTTTGTGTATACTCTGTAACAAAGTGATCGTGGTAATGTGTAATTTATATGTTTAAAAGTTAAAGACTCTAAAGCCAAACTGTAAAATAGAAAACCAGATTTAAACCAAACTGAAGCACTTAACTGTCATAAGAAAACAGTGAACAAAGTACTTTTATACGAAATTAGACTAAGTCTAACTTACGTGAGGGTACCTCCGGCACTGGGATAGGTACTAACTGTAGCGTGGAGTTTTGTCCTTCTGCAATAGAATAATACTTATTATTATAGTGACACACAATCACGCGATTATTATTAACTTTTTTCGGTTTTTAATGTTAGGTAGGCAGCGTTAGGTGTTGCTGTTGTTGCTATTTGGTGGTCATACTACAGGAACACCCCATTTTGTCGGAATTAAATAGTAGGTTAAATGCTGTTCCAGACTACAATCTATCATCATAGCGAAATTCTGTCTAGATCCGTTAGTTTTTAAACAGTAACAGACATCAGTTCAAAGTTTAGTCTTTATAAAATTAGTTAAATTATATCTTAGATCTCCTAGGCCACATTCTGGGGCATGGCCAGAGGGTAGGCTGCGCTTGTATGCCACCAGCACATGCTGTAGTCATCCTTTTAGTTAGCCCGGCGGCAATGCCGGCGGCTTGTTTGCGTGGTGAGGCCGTTGCATGGTGTCTAGAAGGTCTTAGGTAACTAGAATTATTTAACAGACTCACTTACCCAATTTTATTAGAGCTGGAAGAAATATATTGTTGAATATGTTCCTGTTCCGCGAGACCTCAGTATTTGCACCAATGCGTGCTATTTCTATAAAAAACGCATCAAATTAATAATAATAATATATCACTTTATTGTACACCAGATTAATTATATAACTAAATTAAACAAACTAGGACGTACAATTGGCGGCCTTATCGCCATTAGGTAATCTCTTACAGGCAACCATGGGATGGAAAGAAAAACGTGGAAAGTAAAGGGTAGTTCCTGGTGTATTAAAAGTAGATAGGGAAAAGAAGTATATATACATATTATATTATTTAAATAAATAGTAACACCTAGTGTGGATGATTAAATAATTATGTAGAAATATTAATAATAATCATAATATTATTTCATAGATAAGCCATATTTAGGGACTCGAGTGAAGTTTTGTGACCCAATTTGGAACAAGGTCGGTTACGTGTCGTTGAAGTCTCCCAGGTAATATTCCTTCACCAGTCTCTTAAAAGCAGCCAATGTCTGTGCACGTCTTATCGTTACTGGTAGGGCATTCCACAACCTAATTGCTTGGACAGAGAAGGAGTGGTCGATGAATTTTGGAGTATTAACATATGCTTCTTAAAATTAAACGAAAAACAAACATTCCGGATTATGAGATCAGATCGGGTAGAAAAATATTAACATTGATAATAATAAAGTATAATAATTACGTTTACTTTTTTATTTAGATACTCGTGTTTACGGTCAGTTGCAGTCTTGGGGCAGGCATATCTCCAGCCGTCGAGGTACTTTGGCTGAGACGATGACGATGATAGTGATTGGTAATTTTAATTTATTTTAATCAATAAAAAATTAAGTCGCTTAGATCTTGTAAATTATTTATCAAATTTAAATGCAGTTTTCAGCAATAGATAGACTGGTTAAAGAGAAAGGTTTCTATGTGTAATACATGCAAGTCATAGTAGAGGAAATAAAATTTAAAAAAATCAAACATTTTTCTGGTGTTTACCTACTTATTTAATTATGAAAGTATTTTTACCCTTTTATTTATTTTTTTCATCTTCAGGGAAGTCATGAACGCCATTTTATTAAAACTTTACGAGTTTATGACCCCCAAAGTTTTTTGTTGTTTAGCCATTCTGTTTAGCTTTGTCAAAAGAGTTTTATTTCCTGTGGCAGTTGGAAGAGGGATGGTGATGAAAAATAAAGACGACCAACATGACAAAAGAGGTTGTATTTCTAAAGATAGAAAGCTAAACCAAAATGGTGCCATAACTTTTCAATGGGTATCGTTCGCTTTAGGGCGATATTCGGGTATTTAGGAAGATTATTAAACTTTATGCGTTCCTTACTCATATTCTGTCTAAAACAGCATTAATATTTGTTTAATATTTATTGTTTGTGTTTATGACAGTGATTAAATTCTTACACAAATGTAAATGTCGCTTATTTTAGGTCAAAAAGCAAAACAAAAATTGACTTAATTTTAAAAATAACAACTCGTATGCGAAATCCTTTTTTTTTCATGTTATCGTAAATTTAAGATCTTTAAAACACCACGTAAAATAATCTTGTATTTTAGTCTAAACTATACGTTCATTTATGTTATTTTATTTTATTCGTGTATTCGAGAAATACAAATACCATCCCGTGATCAATCAGATCTTAGAAATAACTAGCTGAACCCCGCGGTGTTACCCGCGGTTATTGTTGTACCGCGAGTAGCACCGCGGGACAATGTTAGTCTAAAAAAAGTAGCCTAAGTCACTCCCTGGATCATCAGCTACCTGCCAGTGAAAGTCCCGTCAAAATCGGTAAAGCCGTTCCAGAGATTACCCGGAACAAACAGACAGACAGACAGACAGACAAAAAATTTTTAACTACATTTTTGGTATATGTAGCGTGTATCCTAATCCTAACTAATATTATAAATGCGAAAGTAACTCTGTCTGTCTGTCTGTCTGTCTGTCTGCTACTCTTTCACGCCAAAACTACTGAACGGATTTGAATGAAATTTGGTATACAGATATTCTAGACCCCGAGATAAAACATAGGCTACTTTTTATCGCGAAAAAGGGGTTGTAAGGGGTTAAAAGGGGGGGGGGGGAAGTTGTATGGGATTTCATAATTTTTAAAGATAAAACCATAAAAACTTTATATTTAAGCACTTGATAAAAAATAATAAAACATTTGTTCTAGCGTTTTTGAAATTTCGACCTGTGAGGGGATGAAATAGGGGTTGAAAGTTTGTATGAAGTTCGTCATTCTTGAAGATACCTTACATTTTATATTTAGGCATTTAGGCACTAAATAATAAACAAAAAATCGTTTGTTCTAGCATTTTAAAATTACACCAGCGTGGGGGTGAAATAGGGGTTGCATGTGGGTGTTCGTCATTTTTGGAGATAAAACCATGTAACTTGGTACATAGGTCTCTTAGTATGTGCAAAGTTTTTATATAAGTAGGTACCAAAGGAATTCCAGAAATTGTAACTTTTGTTTTGTATCAATAAAAAAATCGACTTTTGAAGTTACGAATACTTATTCATCGCCGCCGCCTGCCGTCGGTCATCGGTCATCGTCGCGCACATTCGCCGAAGTGGGGCGAGCGCGGGGGGCGGTCGTGTGGTGGGGTAGCGCACGGCACGAATCTAACTATGCCTACCCGAACGGGCAGACACGTGAGGGCAGACGTCGTTGCCGGACGCATGCGATTAGAGAAATTTGCGCTACAGAGAAATTCATTTTGCAATAGAGTAAAAATATTTGATTGCTTCGCATAATTTTTTTAGTTCCTATTTTTTATTAGTAGGGTCCTAAAAATTAATTTTGTATATACTTATATTTCGGGATATTTTAGTTCATAGTTCATTTTATTTCATAGTAGGTAAGATTGTTTTCGTTACGTTAAAATAATACGATTAAGTTTAATTTTTTTAAGTACCTTAGTATTTTTTATTAGTTAGGTCCTGTAAATTAATTTTGTACATACTTAATATTTCGGGATAATATTTAGTTCATTTTATTTCATAGTAGGTAAGATTGTTTTCGTTACGTTAAAAAATACGATTAAGTTTTATTTTTTTAAGTACCTCAGTATTTTTTATTAGTTAGGTCCTGTAAAATAAATTTTGTACATACATAATATTTCGGGATATTTTAGTTCATAGTTAATAGAAGGTAATATAATTTCCGTTACTTGAAAAAAAAAGATTTGCTTTTAATTCCTTTTTTTTAATTCCTTTTTTTTAATTAATCTAATTATAAGTCGTAGTAGGTATAAAACTACTTTTACTACGTAGCTGCTTAGTAAAGATTTTTTATGATAGTAAATCTCAATCTGTACATCTGTTTTGGTTAGATTCATTTTATTTTTGTACGATCCCTCGCAAACGAAAGTCCAATTTAGCTAATAGCTCTAGCAGAGCTCGAGCTACTAAACTTGCTAGATCACTGGAATCGGAAGAGGATTCACAGATCCGTCGGACTTTAGATGCTGAGCGTCACGCAGCTCAAAGAGCTGCTGAAACTTTTGAGCAAACGCAGACCCGTCGTAATTTAGACGCTGATCGTCATGCTACACAAAGGGCTGCAGAGACATCTCAGCAGACCCAAGATCGCCAAGTCTTGGATGCCGAGCGTCACACGGCTCAAAGAGCTGCAGAAACCTCTCAGCAGACCCAAGATCGCCAAATTTTAGATGCTGAGCGTCACACAGCACAAAGAGCTGCGGAGACATCTCAGCAGACCCAAGCTCGCCAAGTATTAGATGCCGAGCGTCACACGGCTCAAAGAGCTGCAGAGACCTCACAGCAGACCCAAGCTCGCCAAGTCTTGGATGCTGAGCGTCACACGGCTCAAAGAGCTGCAGAGACATCTCAGCAGACCCAAGCTCGCCAAATCTTAGATGCTGAGCGTCAAGCTTCGTACATAGCCGTAGAGACCTCCGAAGAAACACGTAGACGACGTTTAATTAATTCCGAGCGGCAAGCAGAAAGGAGACGTACTTTTACTATGAATACGTGGGAGGCATTTGCCGATGCTGCTTTTGATTATGATCCGTTAATTGATTACTTTAATCATCGATTAGTCCTCATAGGTAGAATAACCAATAAATGCAGACACTGTAAGGCACTCAAGTGGAAGGAAGAGACTCCAGGTATGTGCTGTTCTGGAGGCAAAGTATCATTACCAGCGCTTGGTGACCCCCCCCCGAACCACTCAAATCCTTACTTCTATATGACTGCAATGAATCTCGACGATTTTTAAACAGAATGAGAAAGTACAACTCTTGCTTTCAAATGACATCATTTGGTGTGGGTAATGAGGTCATCATGCCTGGATTTTCACCTACATTTACAGTACAAGGGCAAGTTTATCATAGGATTGGCTCTTTGCTTCCCACAAATAATGATCAACCAAAATTTCTACAGATTTATTTTATGTGAAACGAAAGCAGCGAAGTTGACCGCAGATGTCAAAATATTGAAGGAGTTGAGAGGGACATTGTTTTAAAAATTCAAAGAATGTTGCATGAACATAATAATCTCATTAAAACCTTTAAAACAGCCTTAGAAAGAATGCCAGGGGAAAATTACAAATTAGTTATACACCCAGATCGTACGCCCAGCGGGGAACATGAAAGACGTTATAATGCACCCTTAATAAACGAAGTCGCCGCCATGGTTTGTGGTGAACAGTTCGCATCGCGTGATATTGTTTTACAAGCCCGTAACAACACATTGAACAGGGTGCCCGACACACACAAGTTTTATGACGCATTACAATACCCGCTTATGTTTAGCAAGGGGCAAGAGGGGTACCACTTTCAAATTCCACAAAGCAATCCAGCGACCAACCTCCCTTTGCCCAATAAAAAAGTATCGAGCATGGACTTTTATGCTTATCGTATGATGATACGCGAAGACGATTTTAACGTTATACAACGATGCAAACAGCTCGCCAACCAATTTTATGTTGATATGTACGTGAAAGTTGAAAGCGAAAGATTGCGATACATATCCTTAAATCAAACAAAATTAAGAGCCGAAAATTATATTCATCTCCAAGATGCTGTATCGAATGATGCCAACGTGAACCCTAATAATATAGGTAAAATGGTTATTCTACCCTCTTCGTTTGTGAACAGTCCCCGATACTTACACGAGTATACTCAAGACGCATTTGCCTATGTGCGTACTGTTATACGAACTACTTGAAGGCTCTTTTTAAAAAAAGATATTTATATATTTTAAGGTCGTTTATTGAATTTAAAAGGACTCAAGAAAAGGGCAAGTGTCACGCGCGGATGATGGAATCGAACTGAACTGTCTTTTCAGTCTAATTACTAACAACCACCAAAAGTGCTGTCTAAGGGATAGGAATAGGGCCGTCAGGCACTATTATATACATTACATATATATAACAGCCCCCAGGGTTTTGACTAAACTTATCCCGAAAGGGTTAAGTTTACGTAAAGGTTGTACGGATTTTGGGTGCTGGAAAGTCTGAGGAATTAGCAGCAACTTCTGTTAGCTCTTCGACTTTTTCAATTTCAAATTTAGAGTTTTATTTGTTTAAAAGGCGGTGACATGTACCCGATTTTATAAATTTACAAAAAAGAATAAACAATGAAATTACAATAATAATGGAAATTACAATAGTTGTATAGGAATAGTATTCGCCATACAGTACAATATGAGGTTTTTCAATTAATTTATCAAGATTATTTATAATACGACTACTTTCTATGTTTTGTTGTGAAGTAATAGAATCAAGGTTAATATTAGTAAGATTTAAAATGGGAATCCGTGGCCTAAGTTTCGATAATGTTTCAGAATTACAACAAGAGTCATTTATTAGATTAAAGTTAGTATTAATTATTTGAAGTTTAATTGTTTTTGAATATTTAGGTATTAACCTTGAGTCTTTATAAAAGGCTATACAATGCGAGGGTAAGTTTAATATACCTGTGCCTGATATTATGATTTCGGTACTAGTAGAACCTTGACAATCTATGGATAATTTGGACGGGTTTGAAATAACATATACCCATTTATTATTAGACAATGTTTGCCAAATATCTAATTGGCTTTAAAGGAATTGAGTTTTACAATTGCTAGGCACTTGTTTTAATACTTTCGAGATTATATCCGATTCGCAGATCGCAGTCCTAAAACTCGAATAGGTGTCTAGGTCGTCGCATATATAGCACAAGTTATATATGGTTTTACAGTTACTTAAATTATCTTACTTAGTGTAATTGGACCTATCTCTAGTGATAGCTAGGTATTTAGTAGATGGAATTATCATAGTGTTTACAGCTACAGGAACTGGATATGGTATACTATGATACATTTCATAGCTCTTTGAGCTCACTAGAGGAACCTATAAGACAAATACAATTTAATAGGATTATAATAAGTAGCAATATCTGAAATATTTATTAATATGTATATATTTTCTTAATCTAGGATTATAGGAAATTGATGATAATCAGCTAAAAACCTATAATTATCAGCAAGCTCTGTAAACAACTGCTTCGGACTTGTAATAGAAGAATACAATATATTAGACTTACTAAACATAGTAGTGTTTATAATATCTTCTAACTTAAAAGATAATGTTAACATAATTATTACTTTCTAACAAGTTTAAAATTCCATTATAATAATTTTAATCCTAATTTATCAGTTAAAACGGTCAGATTTTGTTTCAATTACATGTGTCGTTATATCTTATTGATAACGGCTAGTGTAAGTTAAGACATTCGATATCAGTGTACAGAGCAGTTTGTTTGCATAGGAACTTAGAGATGCCTATCACACCGTTCAGATTTTTAATGTGCGATTGTATGTAAGAAATATCTACAGAACACAGAGAACTGTAAAATATTAGTTAAAATAGTGACATAAAGAATAAACAATATTAAGAGTAACTAAACTTAAAGCATTTTTTTTTTTATTATATTTTATTTCTATAATACGGCATCACGGCGATGAGCTAATTTAATTTCATCGAAATGGTGAGACACGTGTCGTCTATTTATCAGTAGTGTTACACTGTTTCTACCATTTATCTTAATAATTTTGTAGGGGCCTTTCCAAATCGGAGATAAAGCTTTACGCATTCGGAGATGATTTTTAAGAAACACGTAGTCACCAGCATGATAAGTTACGGGTCTAGTACGGGTATCGTAGTAGGCTTTGGAAGACTCTTTTGATTTCCTTATGTATTCAATGGCTTTATCTCGCGTACATTTAAGACGGTGTTGTAGCATTTTAATATAGTCCGGATAAGAGGCACTTGTGTTAGATTCGTAAATTGAACTGGGAAGGATAGGTTTATGTCCGAAGATTAATTCATAAGGAGTATAGTTAGTTGTGGAATGGATAGTTGTGTTATAAGCTAGCATAGCTGTATAAACATATTTTGGCCAATTGTCTTGATTTTCGGATATATACGATTTAAGGTATTCTTTCAGGGTGGATTGGCTTCGTTCTAGAGCGCCTTGTGTTTGCGGATGGTATGGAGATGACCAGAGCTGCTTGATCTTTAGGAATTTGCAGGTTTCTTTAAATAAATCTGCCGTGAAATTTGTGCCCTGATCGGTAAGAATAGTTTTTGGGATACCAAACAAAGAAACAAAGTGGACTAGGCAGTCGCTGGTCTCTTCAGCGGTAGTACTTCGAACTGGATATGCCACTGAGAATTTAGTTAGATCATCTTGGAGAGTTAGAATATATTTAAGTTTAGCTATACCGGATTCAGGAAGAGGGCCAACTATATCAAGAGATATTCTTTCAAAGGAAGTAGTGGAAGTACTAGTTATTTGCATGGGTGCCCGGTTAATTCTCCTAAGAGCTTTATTGGTTTGGCAAGAATTACACTTTTTAACGTAATCTTCTATTTCTGACCTCATATTCTTCCAATAATATTGTTCTCGAATTTTGTTAAACATTCTATTTGCACCAAGGTGTCCTGCGACAGGAATATCGTGGTTTTCGCGTAGGATTTTCTGTACTTCTGAAGGACTGGGATAGTATACTTTGTTACGATATATCTGAATTTGAATTGAGGTATTGTGAAAGAGGTAAGCTATCATATTATAGATTTTGATATACGCATGTTTATCAAACGGATTTTTGAAGTCGGTTATACTAATTTTATCTACAGTTTCATTAAGAGATATAAGATGATTTCGTAAATTCTTTAGGGATTCGAAAATATCACTATAGGAACAGTTATCAAAGTGATGTACTTTAATGAATAAGAGGTAGTACGTTTTATCAGCTATCAAGAAGGATTTAAAGGAGAGTAAAGTTCTTTCGGAATTCATGACCGATTCGGAATCTGCTAAACTCGATAGGATGTCTTGGACGTAGGGAATGGATTCGTCTAGATCAAGCGATGTAGGTATTACCAGGATTTTGTTCTGACTTTTGAGCAAACTATCATTGTGCTCGGAAATAATGGTGTCATAGGTGACCGTTGAAGGACTTTTCAAAAACTTTGAATAAGTATCTGAATTATTAGGTGAGTTTGGACTTGGAGAATATGTTTCAGGAAACTGATCAGCAGAAGTCTGCGGCACATATTCTCTTTCAGGATTAGAGTCTTCATTTAAGACTTCTGAAGAAGGATTAAGGATATCACAGTCTGGTAGCTGTTCTGCTGGAAGAAGAGGATCTGGTAGGTTTATTGGGCTTGGAATGTTTAAAGGGCTGAAATCACCTACTTCTGCATTGAAAGGACTAAGGTCTAGCGGACCTAGATCTACGAGTTCAGTATCAGGTAAATTCACGGGATATGTAGGGTTAACGGGATATCGAGAGAGGGCATCAGCTGCTGAATTTAGCTTACCTTTTCGGTAGATGATTTCGTATTCGAATTCTTGAAGTTGAAGACGCCATCGTTGCAGTTTACTACTCGGGTCGGTGTGATTGAAAAGCCATTTTAAAGGACGATGGTCGGTTATGATTATGAATTTGCGACCAAATAAATATGGTCTGAAGGTTTTACAACCCCATACTATAGCCAACAGTTCCTTTTCTGTTGTGCTATAATTGATTTCGCACTTGTTTAGTGTTCTGGATGCATAGGCCACCGGATGATCTTTTCCCACTGGGCCTTGAGATAAAATAGAAGAGATTGCGTAGTTACTTGCATCGCAAGTAAGGTTAAAGGATTTTGTGAAGTCTGGATAGATAAGAACTGGAGCGGTAATCAATTTATCTTTGAGCGTTTCAAAAGCTAGTTGTTGTTCGTTAGTCCAGACAAATGGAACATTTTTCTTAAGGAGATTGGAAAGTGGTTTAGATGATTTTGAAAATTCAGGAATAAAACGTCTATAGTAAGATATAAGACCTAGAAATGATTTGATGTCTTTCGGACACTTTGGAATTGGGAAATTTTGAACGGATTTAACTTTATTTGGATCAGGCTTTAAACCATTTTCTGTTATAATATGCCCTAGGTAGCCGACTTCTTTTCTTAAAAATTCACATTTATCGGGCTGCAATTTCAAGTTGAAACTACGAAGCTGTTGAAAGACAGCTGTTAGATTTTGGATGTGGCTGCTCAAATCATGTGAATAGACAACAATATCATCAAGATATACAAAGCATCTTTCGCCTTGAAGGCCTGTAAGGACATTATTCATAAGACGTTGGAAAGTTGCTGGCGCATTTTTTAGACCAAAGGGCATTCGAGTAAATTCGAAATGTCCTTGGGGAACACTGAAGGCAGTTTTGCAGGCGTCTTGTGGAGCCATTTTGATTTGATGAAAACCGGAAGCAAGATCAAGAGTTGAGAAGTACTTTGAGTTACCTAATTGGTCTAGAATTTCGACTATGTTAGGGATAGGATAGATTTCACCAATTGTTATGTCATTCAATTTTCTATAGTCGATGACTATGCGCCATTTCTTTTGGCCTGAAGCATCGATCTTTTTGGGAACAATCCATATTGGAGAAGACCAGGGAGACAAGGAAGGTCTGATAATATTCTGATCTAACATTTTATTCATTTGAGAACTAACTTCTTGTTTATGTATTTCTGGGAAACGATAGGATTTAACATTAACAGGCTGATCAGAAGACGTGCGGATTTCGTGTTGAATAACATCAGTTGAGGTAAGTAAATCATTAGGTAAATGGAATATGTCAGAATATTTTGAGCATACATCGTAAAGAGCTTCATTTTCTTCAGAATTTAAGTGTGAGACTCGAAGAAGGTTAAGGA
This sequence comes from Spilosoma lubricipeda, assembly GCA_905220595.1. Taxonomy (NCBI): domain Eukaryota; kingdom Metazoa; phylum Arthropoda; class Insecta; order Lepidoptera; family Erebidae; genus Spilosoma; species Spilosoma lubricipeda. The sequence continues at coordinate 466,953 of HG992291.1, forward strand.
CTTCATTAGTTCTGCTAATACATGTTTGACTAGTATAATGTGATTGACAGAGTTCATAGTCAATTGGATGTAATGTGAGTTGAAGATTTGAATTTAGATAAACAGGACTTTCAGAGGTATTTAAGACTGTAAGATTTATTCGATTATTCCTTTTTACTTTATTCAAACAATTCGCGATAAGCAGAGTATCACTTATATGTTGGTCAAGAATAAGACCTTCTTTTAGTTCGGGATTAGTGACTGAACATTCTACAATGATTTCAGAACGAGGTGGTATTTGGTAGATTGGATGAGTTAAGTTTAATTTTATTTTATTTACTCCTAGGTTAAGAATTTGGCGATTATAATCAATAGAGGATTGATAATGGGTAAGTAAATCGTTTCCTATGATACCGTCATAAGGAAAGTCCACTGATTCTACTACGTGAAATTGATAGGATATTGATTCTTTATTAAATATTAGGTTCATCTTGAAACTACCCAGGGTAGATACGGCCTCTTCGCGACTATCGATGCCTTTTAGCTTTATTATATTATCGTCAAGTTTTAGGTCGGAGTATGATTGAATAGAAGCCTTCTGGAGTAGACATACCGAAGATCCAGTGTCTACAAGTAAGGTGAGTGGTTGATTAGAAACGGATGTTTGAATAGAGACATGAGGTAACGATATATTATCTTTAAAGGATATTTCATACACTTTATTTGTTTTATAGAAATTCTTATCCGGAATTTTATCAGTAGTTGAATAACTCTGGGCTCTTGTTTGGGGCTGGCTACCCGTGTGACCCTTGGATTTGGAAGGATGGACACTTGCTTGGGGCTGGTTACCCGTGTGGTCCTTGGAACTGGAAGAATGGACACTTGCTTGGGGCTGGTTACCCGTGTGGTCCTTGGAAGTAGAAGGATGGACACTTGCTTGGGGCTGGTTACCCGTGTGGTCCTTGGAACTGGAAGGATGGACACTTGCTTGGGGCTGGTTACCCGTGTGGTCCTTGGAACTGGAAGGATGGACACTTGCTTGGAGCTGGTTACCCGTGTGGTCCTTGGAACTGGAAGAATGGACACTTGCTTGGGGCTGATTACCCGTGTGGTCCTTGGATTTAGTATGGGTGCCATTGAAATGGTAGGATTTAGTGAGAAGTTGTGGTTTGGGTCTCACGAGACACCTCCGTGAGCCCATTATTCGTTTAAATTATAGCTTTCATGATTTTGAGTCTCGTTTGAACTCATGGGTGGTTGTGGTTCCGAATTATAATAATCATCTTCATTGACTACACAATTAACGCGAGTGGGCTTAAAGTTCTCCTGATAAAGTTGTTTTTGGAATTGGGATGATGGGTTAGTTTTGAATCGATTATTATTATATTCACGTTTTCTACACATTTCAATAGTATGACCTTGATGTTTACAATAGCGACAGAACGGATTTTGATTATTTTGGTCATACTGTCTATGCATTTGCGGCTTAAAGTTTGTGTTTTGAACAAAAGAACGTGAAGGATTCTGAGGTTTAGAATTAGTGTGGTAAGGTATAGAGTTTTGGGAATTACGTTTACTATAGGAGTTAAGAATTTTCTCTTCTGACACTGCGAAGTTGATAGCGTCATTAAGGGTGGATGGATTTCTACAACGGACTAAATTAGAAATTTCGGGCTTAAGGCCAACCAAAAATGTGTGGAGAGCTAAGTCTTCCATAGCCGCTATACGACCAACTAATTCGGCTTTCTTTTTATTAGATAGAGTAACTTCTGTTAAAAGCTTTGAAAGACACGTTTCTAGACGTAATGCGAATTGATTAACCGGTTCATTATGTTGTTGGCAATCCCGTAACTCAGTCATGAGATGAGCGTAATGTTTTCTTTCCCCAAACTGTATTTTAAGGAAGGTACTCAACTGATCCCAAGAGTCAAATTCTTTGATCGAGCAAGCTACCTCAGCCTTGCCTTCTAACTGTGACAAAATGAATTTAAATAGAATTGGTTTTTGGGCGTCGGAAGCTAGAATAATGGCATTATCACAATTACTTAAAAATGAATTTAATTTTTCTCGTGTGCCGTCGAATGGTTTAATGAATTTAAATAATGTTGAAATTTGAACGATTTCGTTTCCTTCTAATTTGGGAGTCATCTTGTTAGATTAAATTAATTATATATTCACAAAACAGAGATTAAATACGATTCGGTGTAATAGACGGCCACTGAGTTCGTTACAACTTACAGTGAGGTCTAGATATGAGTGAGCGTCTGGATATCGAATGTCTTGTTGATAAATTCTGAGAATTAGTTTACGATAACAATGTCTGTGAGAAAGTTACAATAGGAAAGTTATGTAAAAATAATTACAAGAGGTATTGACTAATTACACGAATAGAACACTTTTTCAATTTTTCACTCACTGAATTCACACACTCGTTTCGAGGAAATTATCAGGGATGAGCCGCACTTTGTAATAAAATATAATGTTGTAGAGACTTACAGGAACACGTAGAAAATATACTGGAACATGACCACCTCTCTTTACTTTGAATTAGAACTTTTTCTTTCAGGAACAAAGCAGGAACAAGATCACTGTCACAACACCCACGGTATAGACTTTGAATTGGATTATAGGATATATTTTCGGTAATATATATTTATTTTGAATATTGCGAGTTCGTTTTAGCACTTTTGACACTTTTTGTTGAATAACTGAGTCCTGAAGGAGACGTCCCAAGGATACCTTCACCTTCGGTATCCCACCGCTGCCACCAAAATGTTATACGAACTACTTGAAGGCTTTTTTTAAAAAAAGATATTTATATATTTTAAGGTCGTTTATTGAATTTAAAAGGACTCAAGAAAAGGGCAAGTGTCACGCGCGGATGATGGAATCGAACTGAACTGTCTTTTCAGTCTAATTACTAACAACCACCAAAAGTGCTGTCTAAGGGATAGGAATAGGGCCGTCAGGCACTATTATATACATTACATATATATAACAGTACGTACGGTCGACCTGATTTATTCATAACCTTCACCTGCAATCCATCTTGGTCTGAAATTGTTGACGAATTGATGCGAGGTCAAAGCGCCAACGATAGGCACGATGTCATTGCCAGAGTTTTTAGGTTAAAAGTTAAAAAGCTTATGACTGTAATAACTAAAGGAAGGGTTTTTGGAGATGTGCAATGCTTTATGTATTCCATTGAGTGGCAGAAGCGAGGGCTCCCACATTTTGCTTTGGCTAAAAGATAAAATGCGATCTGACCAAATTGATAAAATTATAAGCGCTGAAATACCAGATCCTGACAATGACAAGAGACTTTACGATATTGTTATAAAAAACATGATTCACGGTCCATGCGGGGCGGAAAACCCTTTGTGCCCGTGCATGAAAGACCGTAAATGCACAAAAAAATTTCCTCGCACGCTACTAAAAGAGACTATCCATAATGAGAACGGCTATCCTATGTATCGTAGAAGAGCACCAGAAGACGGAGGACGGACCACATATGTTAAACTCCGAAATGGTTGTCAAGTTTCTATCGACAATAGTTGGGTAGGACCATATTCGCCTCTCCTATTAAAAACTTTCAACGCCCATATAAATGTAGAAGCCTGCGGTTCCGTGCGTGCAATCAAGTACATCTGCAAATATATTAATAAAGGCAGTGATCAAGCTATTTTTAATTTCAGAAGCTCAGAGTCCTCCAACCCAGTAGACGAAGTACAAACGTTTCAGTCTGGTCGTTATGTCAGCAGTAACGAAGCTGTATGGCGCCTGTTAGGGTTTCCTTTGCATGAGAGGCATCCTACTGTTACGCACCTCAGTGTGCATCTAGAGAATGGTGAACGAATTTATTTTAATGAAAATAATTTTCACCAACGAGTGACAACGCCACAAAAAACCACTTTGACCGCATTTTTCGACATTTGCAGATCAGATGAATTTGCAAAAACACTTTTGTATGTTCAGGTACCTCGGTATTATATTTGGGATGCCAGTAGAAAGTGTTGGAAACGCCGAATTCAAGGAACTGCTGTTCCGAATTGGCCTGGCGTTAAATCTGGAGATGCATTAGGACGGGTCTATACAGTCCACGTTAGCAACATTGAATGCTTTTGTTTGAGACTACTGCTACACCACGTGCGTGGGCCAACTTCGTTCAATGATCTCAAAACTTACAATGGTCAAACTTTTGTTACGTTCCGGGAAACCTGTGAAAGTAGAGGATTGTTAGAGAATGATAATCATTGGGACTCGACATTAGAAGAGGCTGCACAATGTAGATCAGCAGCTAAGGTGAGAGATCTTTTTGCCATTGTCATAGCGACGTGTGGTCTTTCAAATCCTCAGATATTATGGGAAAAGTACCAAAATGATATGTCTGACGATATTTTACACAGACTACAACAAAATAATCCCAATGCTACGTATAATGATTTAGTATATAACGAGGCGCTTACTAAGATTGAAGACCAAGTGATGGCTATATCTGGTAAAACATTATCAGATTTTGGAATGAACCGACCACAAAGAATCGGAGAAATTAGCAGTGATTTATTAAGAGAACTGGACTACAATGTCGATTCTTTACAGCAACAAATATCAGAGTCTGTTCCTCGATTGAACACGGAACAAAAATTAGTCTTTGATTTTGTTGTGCAAAGAATTAATAATGGTGAGGGCGGATTGTTTTTCTTAGATGCGCCAGGAGGCACTGGAAAAACTTTTCTTCTAAATTTACTTTTAGCCCAAATCCGCAAAGACAAAGGAATAGCTGTTGCCGTAGCTTCCTCTGGAATTGCGGCGACGCTGCTCGAGGGAGGCCGGACGGCACATTCAGTTCTTAAACTCCCATTAAATTTATCTCATGAGGAAATTCCAGTGTGTAACATCACAAAAAACAGCGATCGTGGCCGAATGCTACAGCAATGCAAGCTGTTAGTGTGGGATGAATGTACAATGTCGCATAAAAAAGCGATCGAGGCGCTCAATCGAACTCTGAAAGATATCAGAAACAACCAGAGTTTAATGGGTGGGATGGTAGTGCTGCTTGCTGGGGATTTTCGACAGACACTACCTGTCATTACCAGAGGCACTCCAGCAGATGAGGTAAATGCATGTTTGAAAGCGTCTATATTATGGGTGCATGTAAAAAAGTTTTGTCTAACTAAAAACATGCGAGTACAACTACATAATGATACGCAATCGGGGCAATATGCAGCTGCTCTATTGAAAATTGGTGAAGGTCGAATGACTACGGACGCTAACGGCATGATCACGTTAAATCAAGAATTTTGTAATGCTGTCCACAACTTGGAAGATCTTAAAAACAACGTATATCCCGGTTTGGAATATAACATGAGGAATAGAGAGTGGTTGTGTGAAAGGGCTATATTAGCACCGACCAATGAAATCGTGGGACAGATAAATGAACGAATGATGTCACATGTGCAAGGCGATGTTGTCGAATATTTATCAGTAGATATTATCATGGACAGTGAGCAGGTGACATCTTATCCTACAGAGTTTCTTAACTCTTTAGAGCTATCAGGAGTGCCGTCTCATAAGCTGAGACTGAAAGTTGGGGTTCCAGTTTTGTTAATGAGAAACCTCGAAGCACCGAGACTATGCAACGGAACTCGATTGCAAATTACGCAGCTAGGACGCAATATTATTAGAGCAATTATAATGACAGGAATAGCTAAAGATGAAGAAGTTTTGATTCCTCGCATACCCATGATCCCTACAGATTTACCTTTTCAGTTCAAAAGAATCCAGTTTCCCCTCAAACCAGCCTTCGCAATGACCATTAACAAAGCGCAAGGCCAAACACTGAAAGTGGCGGGTGTAAATTTAGAAAAGAACTGTTTTTCGCATGGGCAACTCTACGTGGCCTGCTCACTTGTATCAAATCCCAAAAATCTCCACATTTTATCTAACAACAATAAAACAGCAAACGTTGTGTATAAAAATGTTTTAAATTAGGTTTTTTAAAAATATTTTTGTACACATCGTGACGCTGGCCCCAGTAAGTGTCTCTTGGACATTTATAAGAGAACAATAAATTTTTATTTTTTAAATATACCTACTAATGATTCAAAAATACACCCATAGATACTATTCCACGCGGACGAAGTCGCGGGTAACAGCTAGTATATACATATGCAGTTAGTTCAAAGCGGTTATTTTAATTTTACAAACAGACACTCCAATTTTATTGATTTGTACAGGTTATAATCGTTTGGCACAAAAGCTCAAACCTTATTGGCCAGGGTGGACTTGATCGATGCGTCACTATATTCTAAACGCGAATAGACTACTGTTTGAAATCGAACGTTATAAAATGTATTTGTAATGGCAACACTGTGTGATTTTAACAAATAAATATTTTTACGGGAATTAACGCGATCACTTATTAAAAGGTATCACATACCTCTGATTTGCCTGACTGTGTGATTGTCTTATGGCAAATGTTAAAGTGTCACAGTTGTCAAATCTAACCTCACACAGTTATGAGAATTCGGTGGATAATAGCGGCGTGATTTAGAATTGGCCCAATAATTATTTAATACAGATAGGAACTAATTTGTGAGAAGATGTCGGTTGGTGCTGTGTATTAGTTGTTGAAAATCATTGTATTAAACTCGATGTAGGCTTTGAATGGCTAACGTGGATCGAAATGTTATACCGGGTATCGAGTAAAGATTAGAAATCTCCCTCGGCCTTTGTAAAAGTTAATTGTAAAACGATAGGTAATAGGTAACCGTTCGGGACGGTTCTCGTAACATTGGGAGTGGAATAAAGGGACTCCGCATTCGAACGTTAGCGTTCGGAATCATGGCCGGTGCCATAAGTTTGTAATATAACGTCCAGTGATAAGGTTAAGCTATATATACGGTATGATATGTGTGTTATGAAGCTAGCAGTTGGCATCAAAAGAGTTACCTCTTCTCCACTGCGCATCGAACACACACATGTGAGTACCTTGTGATTAATATTGTTATTTTAATGGGTGTATTCGCCCTAAGTTTATTTCCTTATCAGAAGGACAAATTTTCAAGTGATCTGGCTTCTGTCTCATGGGCTCACAAAGGCTAGATCTCGGACTTCCTTACTTCAAGGATAGAAGCTTGGTTATGAAATTAAACACTACTATGGCATAAACATGATAACTGTTTACTTTATATCTATCATAGGTATGTAAAATTGACACATAAAAATACCTTACCTGAGATTAATGAGAGCCATTGTTCGGCTCCTCGTGTACGCCTCTGAACGTCCAGTGCAGGGCTTTGATGTTGCTGGTATTTCACTGGATCGAGGTGTTGACGGTGGCGGTTTTCATTGCCCTTTAGGGAGGCTGTTGAAATCACGTCGACTGCTCCTGTTCACATATCTTCAATTTTACATGGGTACATCATGAAATATATAGAAAAAAATAAGAACAATTTATTTTTATCATTTTTAATATGTTGATTATAATGTGTCTTGAAGTTTCAATCACATGGGTATTGCTAAAACGAAGAAGCTATTTCCTTTAAAAAAAAAATAGTGTGTTAATCTATGTGACTAATCGCGTTTAAAATCATTTGGCTGTTATTGTGTAAAAAGAGTGAAAAATATTCATTTATACTCTCAACAATACTATTATATCTAGTTCATAAGAGAAGAGAAGAAGAAGAAAATCTTTAAGAGAAATAAAAAAAAATAGTTTAAAGACTAATACATATCAACTGTTAGATGGTCGTAATGAATCGGTTGTTTAATATTAGTCAATATATTTAGAACGGCATCAAAATACATTGACTAGTATTAAAACTACGCCAATAGAACTTTATTTTATTTACTTCTTCAATAATCGGTGTTCGTGTCACTCGCTAGCTCCCCAAACCATAATTACGTCGCGCTAAGTTAAAAAAAATGATGTACCTCTTCTCCAATTATTGAATACAACTAATAAATCTAATAATGCTATTCAAAGAGTTTAATAACCTGGCCGTTAATTTTATAATAAACTAATCGTAATGTAATAGTAACCTTGTAGAAGGTTGTTGTTTTTAATTCAAATTAATCAAGCTAATAATATCATTTAAAGTATCCTGCTTACAATTGTGCGAGTTGGCCACAGATTTAAAATAAAATGTCTTTCAATGGCTCTTTATACTACGACAGATTAATGAATTTAGTCCTAATAGTTGTTATGATATCATCATTATAAACAGTTTACTACTCAGCCAGGAGGTTTTGGCCCTCTGTACCACGTTGACTGAACGAGTTGGTAAACAATTTGTTTCAAATTCTACTCTCTTCTCTATGCAGTTCTGGTATCCTGCAAAGTTTGTTTTCTTAGTTGATTCTTGTGACATCCACAGGATAAATACAGGTGATGACAATGCGTATTCTTAAGCTATTTATATCTTCATTATACTCGTATATATGTTTATTTATGTTACTTTCTCTTTTCTGTCCCTAGTGTTAAGTTTCTTGTTTATTTTATTTTTGTAATAGTTTTTTTATGTCTCGGCGGTGGGCCAAATAAACGATTATTCTATTTTATTTTATATAAAAGAGGAAGGTGACTGACATACCCAGAGATCAACGCACAGCCCAAACCGCTGAACCTAGAATCCTGAATTTTGCATGTAGGTTCTTTTAAGATTATATGTTATCTATTAATAACGCAAGTGAGCACTAAGAAAGGAATTTTTGAAATTTCACCCCTAAGAGGGTAAATCAGGGGATGAAAGTCTACGTGAGCGAAGCCGCGTGCAATAGCTATTATTTATGTATATAAAATTAATCCCTATTTGCCTTGGTCACGAAATGACGCGTGAGCGGGTGAACCGATTTTGCTAATTCTTTTTTTGTTGGATTGCCCATTTAGCGAGAAAGGTTTTAGGCTTACGACCATTAAGAACCGAGTATCGACCGAAAAGGTTGGGGAAATGGGACAAAAATATTACTTATGGAGAGACACAGACGCGGTTGAGCGGGTCAGCTAGTCCGTCAATACAATTTGTTGGATAATAGTAGAATTCTTGTTTTCCTCTGGAAAAATAACACTTTCTAATTTTTATTTTTATTACAATAGTTATTAAAGATTTTATAGTATGTCCAAGACTCTCTATAACGCCTTGTACAAAGGTATGTCGGTTAGAGAACAATGTGCAAGGTGGCCTTCAGACCCGTCAAATCTTGACCTCAGTTCAATAACTTAACTAACGGCCAAAATGCGAGCCGGACTCGCTCACCAAAGGTTCCGTTCTATTGTATAAGTTTTAACTAATCAAAGAAAACAAACTTGTCTCTCGTATGAAGTGCCCTTTGATTCTTAAATAGATTTTTATTATCTTTGTTAAAATTATTATAGAATGCACAGATGGAGTGATGGTATTATACTGGGTCTGAGATGTCTTAGTGTTCATTTCACGTATGTTTATAAAGTTTCCCGCGACACGGGACAGATTCCTAGTGGAGGAGTTAAAAAATAATGGAAGAATTTAAGTCCCATCAGTCGGTCTTACAATTGCCCCAATTTACCTTTTCCCTTTTTTCCTGTCTGAAAACGACTTAGCTTTTCTTTTTTGTGCTGATGAAAAAGCCCGCGCGGGCCTTTATCTCACCGGAGTTTATGTACCGTAACCATGTAGACACTAACATTCAAGGGACGTACATATAAAGCAGACCACCATATCAGTTAGAATCTTTTGTAATGTTGCACAATTCGTCACTTTGAAATGAAATTGAACAAGAAACAAGAAAATGATTGATGACTGTAAGTAACAATACAATACACACTTTGCAGAAATCTGCAACTGTGTACTTATTTTATTTTAACGTAGAAAAATAGATAAATGAGCAGGTAAAACTTAGTAATAGGGTTTCTTGAGAACTTTCAAGTACAGAACCCTAATAAATTAAAGTAAACAATTAAATAGCTGAAGATTTTAACCCTGAAAGTAACTTAAACCTATTCTTTCCAATGTAATCAACAATAGGTAAAGGCCTCTTCACTTAATTGACCTTGTCATAGTTCTTTAGACTCTGGTCAAACACACAAATTGCTCAAAGGTTGTATACATTATGATCGATGCCCATATGGCATATTATGTAATATATTTTATTGGTCCATAGCAGCAAAAAAGAGGTCCGGTTTTACACAACTGTCTGCCAGTACAGCTGCTTCATATTTCGTGAGAAAAAGAATTTCTCCGTCAAGAAGTATAAAATACATTGCGTGTTAGAAATAATGTGAGTCTTAGCTTAAACATTATAAGTAGCTTGTGCAAATGTGTTTGAACATAATTCATATTAAATCTCACACTGCAAGAAGCCTGATTGAGTTGTGTCATACGATGTTACACACGCATAATGTGCAAGGGATATATTTGAAAAGACTTTTTTATTTAATTCACTTATAAGTATCAAACTGTGTATGTAATTCAATCTTGGAAGTTCATTTTAACCTACTTTTAAGTGTTGTAATATTACCAAATGAAATTGTATGCAGTGTGTTTGACAGTACTATAATTTGGCGTCTTAATAATGTTAAACCATTGGCCTTGGTTGTCATGAACATCCATAGCAGTCGTTATTGGGAAGTCAACGCCCTTAAATATAATAATAACTAGTCAATCTTCGAATTCAGTTCGCCCTCAAAGTAGTAGAGATCTGACGCTAGTCACTCCGTGGAAAAACTGATGGTTCAGGTAAGACCGGTTGAACTAGTAGTAATAACCGACCCCAAATAAGCTAAATTAGGTGTTCTGAAGAAGGAGCCAGTAAACTCTTCCGTTTTGTGTGTCCAGACTTGTTCTGTGAAACCCATAGATTGGATTTTGTAATAAAGGGCTTGTAATAAAACCAAAAGAAGAGAATACATTGGCTCTCTTATCGCTGTATCTAACCACTATCTGTAGATAATCAATACAAATAACTAAAATTAGAATGTTTGTTTGTACCCGGAACAAACAGACATAAATTATTATGTCTGTCTGTCTGTTTGTTCCGGGTAATCTCTGGAACGGCTAAACCGATTTTGACGGGATATTCACTGGCAGGTAGCTGACGATCTATGGGGTAACTTACGCTACTTTTTAGACTTACTTTGTCCCGCGGCGTTATCCGCGGTACAACAATAAACGCGGGTAGCACCCCAGGGTTCAGCCAGTATATAACATACTAAACTAAAATTCACAATCAACTTACATAGTATCTAACGTATTTAGAAAACAACGATAGAAATATGTGTAGGTACATAAATAAATCCGACTAAACTGGGAAGTCCCTCATACCACTACGCGAGTTTTTATATCTATATGCAAATTATAAGTAAAAATAAATATATAAATTAACCTAACCTAACGCGTTTTATCTTTTTTTGTAATAGCTTTTAACAATCTTCCTATTCCCTTCCACGATATCTTTATTATTTTATTTTATACTCGTTGTTGCATAATTTCCTAAAACCAACAACCAAACCAACCTACAATATAAAAACATCTACAAATATGTAGGGGTTAGTAGCCCCAGGGCTTTATGCTGCATACCTATATGACTCAACTGACTTAAGACACAAGTCATTTTATGATTTAATGTCAATATTCGTAATCTTTTTACATGCATTAAAATACATGATTAACCAAGCCTTCCGTTACCAATTCTTGCCTCACACTTCAATACAACTTGGTATATTCTAACTATCCTGAATTAACCTCAAACTAGAATTAAATTATGTTTCATATAAGAAATTACAAACATACATGAAACGGACGCATAGAACACCTAGATTCAGAACAAAAATTTATGGATAACTAAGCTACATGACCAGCAGCTTAGGCTATATGGAAAACAAGTAGTTAATAAACTTTCAGAAACTCTAACACTGTCGCACTCATACTCACCAAGGAGGCAAAACGCCACCGCAAGCATTTTCCCGCGCACATTCCTCATAGTACACTTACACTAAACAGTTCGTAGACGCGAATTTGAAAGGCGCGCGCACGTGGCGAGTGGTCGCCGCGATAATAGCAGATAGTCTATCTTGTGCTGCAAGTTGTCGCAGCTGCTGAGGACGGTGCTCATGTTCACTCCCCACCTAAGACCTGTCAAGTCGAGGTCTCACACTTTACGGCTCATTACTCACAAATGTCACAATACCAATTTTGTCGGACATGATTTCATATTACAATCACCACGCGAAATAAAACACAACTTAGTTAAAACCACAGAACTAAAGCCTGTTCTGTGGTTAAAACCATTAGATTAGATACTATTTTTTTTTAATAGATCTTCAGTGCGCTTGATGATCGTTTTATTTCTGACTAGCTGAACCCCGCGGTGTTACCCGCGGTAAATGAGGTACTGCTGGTAACGTCGCGGGACAAAGTTAGTCTAAAAAAGTAGCCTAAGATATTTCTTAGATCATCAGCTATCTGCCAGTGCAAGTCCCGTCAAAATCGGTCCAACCGTTCTGATATTACCCGAAACAAATAGATAGACAAACAGACGATAGACAGACAAAAAAATAAAAAATACATTTCTGGTATATGTACCGTGTATACATACATATGCATTTAGTAATAAGCGGTTATTTTAATATTACAAACAGACACTTCAATTTTATTTATTTGTATAGATAAATAATTGGCTTCTCTTTAATTTATTCACTCTCATATTATTATAGGTAGTAGGTAGCCCTATCATTCAATACGACATAACATCGTTGACGGGTAACGAAATGGAAATATCGTTCGCCCAAAAATACTTCTAAAAAAGAAAATTTTATATGTAAGCAAGGCCCTGACCATCTGAAAATATTTGGTGTAAGTAAAATCAGTACTAAATAAAATCAGTACTTAAATATACTAAAGATTGTAAATTAATTTGATTCTCGAAAAAGCGAAATCTATAGAGCAGCATAAAAATGGGAGCTATCCTCAAAATTAAATAATTACACAGTAGCGCCATCGTTAGCATACAATCTCGAATCAAAAGCACCTGATTTACCTTCTTAGCACATCAAAAAGGCTTGATGGGAGAAGTATTACCTAAATGAGCGTAACGCACTCCGTAGCCTTCAGCATACAGACCGAAATAGTGAGACCTCTGATAAATCCCCGCCTCAACCCATCCACGAAGATGGGTGGGATAATCGAGAGACCTACATTAAATGGTTTTAGGTAAGTTCATTACCTCAGCCGTTGGTTTACTTAATACAGTTAGTGAGTTATTTTGTGGTAAAAGATAGCTGCTGGGAGTGGCAGTATCGAGTTCATTTTCGATTTTTAACCGACATCAAAAATGGAAGAGGTTCTTATATTATTTATTTATTTTTATTTTAATTTAAATCTTCATGCACACTTCAGTACATCGGTGGGCTTAATGCCCAAGGCATTCTCTACCAGCCAACCTTTGGGTGATATTGGAATTTTTTAAGGTAGGTGCGCTGTGGTGGAAGTTAGAGGTAATAATTTTGTCAATAAATACATACTGACATTAACTAACATAGTACAACTACCATTATATCGTTAGAACCTTTTTTTTATTTTCATAATAATAATTATCATAGGATTATTATAACTTAATATTTAAAGTTATTAAACGCAACATGTTTTTATTCGACAAAGTGTTGCATCCGATAACCATATGATTTTTGAGGGTGTCGTGATAGTGACCCTGCGTATATCAATATCATCTATAATTTTTTTTATGAAACTTTTTTATAATTTTATCATTATCCACCAATTATGTTTTTTTTTCTTTATGGTATAGCGGGTAAACGAGCAGACATATCACCTGATGGTAAGCGATTACCGCCGCTGATGGACACCCATAACACCAGAGGAGTCACAAGTGCGTTGCCGACCTTTGAGGGATGGGGAAAGGGATGTGGGGAGGGTTTGGGGTATGGGCCTCCGGCATCCTCGGTGAAACACAACGATAGCGCTAGTTCACACCGGTTTTCTGTGAGGTTATGGTATCAGTCCGGTCGAGCCGGCTCATTCATGCCGAAGCGTGGCTCTCCCATGGTAAAGGTAAAACTTCTGGTTTATGATGCCATTTTATATATACCCATTTTTTTATTTTTCAATACATATTGTGTATTCAAAGTGAATGATGAACTTCAAGTACACACAAAACTTTTTGTACGTTGTCTGCTTTTTAATTTTTAATAAATCTTGTTTATCTGTAAAACTTTGAAGCTCGGCTTAAAGCCGGAGCTTCACAAACTGTCCCACAAACTTCTAAGATCTTATTGAGTCCTTCTAAGTTGTGGAGCATAAATGAATTATAATTAAGTGGAGGTTGGATCTGCCATCGAACAGCTGTGGGTTTTTGTAGCCACATAGTATCCCGAACAGAGTCATCTATATTACTTATAATAAAATTGTAGAGAGGTCAATTCTGTACATTGAATATATATTAAAAATTAATATTGGGGGATGAATGGTTATCGATACTGATGCCAAAAATGCAATCAGTAGGTTTTTGTCTGTCTGTATGTGCACGCATTGGTCAAAAACTACTAAAGGGATTTTAACCAAACTTGGTATGATTGTAGTCCGTACTCCTGGGCAGGTTAAAAGCTATATAACATAACGCTAAGATACATAGGAGCTGAGCAGTGACGATAAATTTGAAGCAAGTCGGATGAAAATTTTCGCTTTCGAGCTCTTATCCTCGCATACGTTGATCATACACCAAAAATATGTATTACAAAGATGATGGTCTTCAAAAGATCTACAAAAAAGTCCTTAATAGTATCTATCTTCTTTTATAAATTAGCCACAATAACGTGTTAAAGTGGACTTTAAGGCACTACACATATGTGACAAGGCCAAGAAACTAACCGCTTTGAAGGCGTTGGAAATTAATAAGTTGTTGATAGAGAATCGTGACAAGGTTCTGAATCAGCAATTATACATCAATAATAATTCACCACTGTTAAAATATTTTAAGTGATGTCATAGTTTCCATTTAGCAAATAGCAGTGGTAGACACAGAGTACAATTTCCCTACTTTCGGGGAGAAGTTCTTACACTGACACACTGATATTTCCAAGTACCCACAGTTGTTAGGTTTTAGATGTAAATGTTTTGGGTAAATGTAATCATAACCTTTGAGAATGCCATAAGGCGAAACCGGTCAGGTGTAAAATAAAATAGTGGAATAAGTACAAGTGAGTTTTAATCAAGAATGTATTACAACAAGTTCCATCAAGTGCCGACAATCGAGAGTATAAATTATATTTGGCCACTTTATTTAGACTTACTTTGTCCCGCGGCGTTACGTCTAAATGTATGTACGCGCGTAACTTTCGATTGGGTACACCAAATTATATATTTTTTATGTGTTAGTTATTCTTAGGACAAGGTTTGTGTACAAGAAAATTAGAAAATAAAGGAAAAAGTGTTTTTTGTCCGTGACTCCACCTTGTGCCATTGCTGCACCCTACCCACGGGTAACTGATAACCAATGACACAATTCGTCAGTGCTGGTAACGAAAGAAAAATATGCTGGTACGAAGTTCGTCGGGTCAGGTAACATCTTTAAATACCGCGCTTTGTACCATTTCAAAATGTAACCTAAAAGCATTGAGATATACCTACATAAAGTAAATTAGATTTTACAAAAATAACGAATGAATTTTTTCACAGGTTGTTACAGAAACAATTTTTATGTTGCACTTATGTAAGTGCAACATAGCTGCTTTAACATTTTTTAGTTCTGCAGCATAGTAATTAGTGTTATTATTATGTACTATCTGAACCCCGTAACACCGCGGGACAAAGTTAGTCTAAAAAAAAGTAGCCTAAGTTACTCCCTGGATCATCAACTACCTGCCAGTGAAAGTTCCGTCAAAATCCGTCCAGCCGTTCCAGAGATTACTCGGAAGAAACAAACAGACAGACAAAAACATTTTTAACTAAATTTTTGGTACATGTACCGTGTATATATACATATGCATTTAGTAAAAAGCGGTTATTTTAATATTGCAAACACACTCCAATTTTATTTAAGAGATCGCCATGAGCGATAAGACCGCCAATTGTCACGTTCGTATGTTGTTATTCTCTTTTTATGTCTATTATATGTGTACAATAAAGATAAAATAAATGAATAAATAAATTATACATACAAAACACCCAAACTCCGAAAGAAATGGTTGTAGATCATACAAACATTTGGTTCGGCCCGGGACTCGAACCCGAAATCTCATGATCAGCAGTCGCACACGCCAACCGCGAGACCAACGAGGCACAATGCAGACAATATAACAAAGTGGCAATGTGAACATCATTAGGCTTCCGGTCCCACACTCACAAACGAAACAGGACAGCATGAGTGCTGTAATTTTAGGATGATCTCCCATGAGAGGGTAGTACCGCCTTTTGATCTTACTAATCAAATGGTAATTTATGGTTATTTTTGTGGCAACTCTAATCTCATAAACATAAAGTAAGTAATTTTCATTTAATCACTGAATAATATAAACCTAATTTATTTAGTGCTGTTTAAAATTTTACTGGTCGACCTTCGTTGGGACTTATTGATTTCGTTAATAATTTATATTCTCAAATGCCTTTCCATGCCATGCAGAAATGTTACTTGTGTACGTCTTCATTTGATTAGTTACGCTTGTAACTAACAATGTAAACGAATCCTGAGGTTTATTTTCTTCTGTTTATGATTGTCGCATCGAGATGAAACTTTGCACGTGACCCTTTTTAATTTAAATTTTTGTTTTACTTGTTTATTTATTACAAATTAAAAGGTTTGACATAGAAAGATCCTTTGCATACATTGTAATCTTCATGGTATGTTGTACATTCAAATGAATTTGAATGTTAAAACATTTAAGTAAATTAGATCATAAGAGTTATGGTAATTCTCCATTGCTTAAAATACTGCCATTAGTTTGGTTTCATAGATAATACCAATTTGTTGTTTATTTTATTGATTCCATTATTATCACGATTTTTTAAAACTAAGTATATGTACTGATTATCAAAATATTTTCATCTGAACATAGATTTATAAACAATAAAATAAATCCTGGAGAGACATTCCCGGAACAATAAAAGTGTTTACAAAGGAATTAACAAGCTCTTGATACTCAGCGTTTATTAACAAAACAGTGACGAATCAAAACCAGCTCCGATACAGACAATACAAATAAAAGCCTAACAAGTAATTTATTTAGGAAACAATAAACGTATCGTCCGATCGTTCTCACTACAAACTGTTTGTATTTGTCTTAAAAAAGACTAACACTGAATTATTCGTTCTCCTTATCTCCTTAATGGTATTAAATTTTACCGCTTTGTTCTTCTATCCCATTTAAAAATCTTGCTTAAGGTCTGCACGTGCTGAACAAAATGGTGTGTATGGTGGAAACGGTCTATTTTTTATTTCTTTTTATGGAAATAGAGGCAAACGAGCAGACGTATCATCTGATGGTAAGCGTTTACCGCTGCTCATGGACACCTGCAACACGAGAGGCGTCATAAGTGCATTGCCAGCCTTTGAGCGATGGTGAGGGGGATGGGGAAGGAGTTGGGGTACGGGCTTCCGGTATCCTCACTCACTCGGTGAAACACAGCGTAAGCGCTACTTCACACCGGTTTTCTGTGAGGCCGTTGTATCACTCCGGTCGAGCCGGCCTATTCATGCCAAAGCGGTGCTCTTTCACGATAGCGTGGCTCTCCCACGGTTAAAGATAGTTGATAGACTTTTCCTCGATTAGGAAAATCTCGAGTATCACCGATTCAATAACGCATTCAAAGTGTGTAATACCTACCATAATATGATAAAGAAGATGACAGAATCTAAAATTGTTGTCTTGAGTTATGTTAATATAATAAGACCTTTATGTTAATTGGAATATTACTAACACCGATGAACTGTTACCTTCTGAGATACAGTATCCACTAGTTCAGAAGGTACGGAACATACCACTAATAACCTATGTAAATAAAATATGTAATCTTCACAGTGGAGTGAACTTAAATATGAATAATGTAAGTTACTTACGACAGTCCTCTCCAGAGTGTAATATGTTTTATTTTAAAAAATAAAATTATGTTGATTATTTTTTCTTTATTATTGGTAATGCACATACATCGAACTCCTATAAATTTATTTTATGTGTAAATTACTGTTTTTGTTTTTACCATCTTACTTAAACGATTTAGCAACATTTTAATTCACTTGCACATTCTTAATTCCACTTATCGCAAAGTAAGTCACCCTAACTTACCCTGTACTTTACAGTGTATAAAAGAAGAGCACAGAATGTCAACTATTTAAAGATATCCTTGCCTGTGACAGCACGTGCGAAAATAGAGCGCAGTATTTAGCTGGTGCACGTCTCCCGGCGACATCAAAGGAAGCCATTTATCCCTGTAATGCTTCATTCCGATCGCAAAGCGCAAGACACGGAACGGAGTTTTTGTATTGAAATATTTTAGTAACCCTCATTGTGTGATATTCTGTGTGGTACTTTATTATATTGCTTTAAACAACTAATGTCTGTATCCACACAAAGATAATTTGTGGTCGATAAGTAACGAGAAAAATTTTCATTTTATTAGGTAGGTGTTTTATTTACTTGATTTTTTTTAACTATAGGCCTTCTAAAGTAACACTACTCTGCCTGATGGGAAGCATGGGCAGAATCCAAAATAGTGGTCACCATTCTCATTGCGAATGCAGACAATGCAACGATACCGGTTGGTGACCCAAACTATGGCGGTCTATTGAGATGCTTCTACACCATTGGGTCTCCGGTTTCGCACTAAATATTGGAGACAAGATAATATTCAAATCTTAGATCGTAAGTGAACATCGCCGTAAATGCATAGGACCTATCACTTAAGAGAGATGGACGTTATCACCTTTTGTTTGAGAAGTAAGAAACACCAAGTTAGAAATAATCATGCAAGCGAAGTCGTGTGCGGTAGCTAGTTGTACATATAAATTGAAGTTCACAAAGTTTTTGTTGTGTAATGCGAGTTTCCATCATCACAATATATGAAGTAAAACATTTATTTAGGCCAAATTCATATAGAACCAACTTATAATGGAACAAACAAGTGGAAAACTCAAAGTTGTTTTGGCGGAAATTTTGCATTATTGCAGGTTAGGTTACATTTTACATACATTACATGAGTACATAGGTAATATTTACCGGGTTTAAGGTTCAGATTCTATCCACAAATAGTATCCAGCCAACTTACTATTCTACTGCGTATCTATCCATACTAATATATTAGGCTGAAGAGTTTGCTTGTTTGTTTGTTTGAACGCGCTAATCTCAGGAACTAGTGGTCCGATTTGAAAAATTCTTTGAGTGTTAGATAGCCTATATATCATAACGTTAAGACCTACAGGAGCGGAGCTCCAATGAAGAATGTTACAAAAACGGGGGAAAATTATCACGCTACGGGCAATAGGAAACGCAAACAAACTTTACCTCTTTATATAAAAGTATATAAGTATAGACTAGCAGAGCCACGCCGCTTTGTCTTCGTATCTTTTCAATCTTGTTCGACTCTTTAACTCTAAGCGTAATGTTAACAACCCTATATTAAGCAAGCCTGCAAAACAGAGTTCATTGAGAGCAATAACGTGACATGAGATTATATATTAAAGATATATATGTATGTGTTCAGAAAAATAAAACAATGTTTAGACTTACCAACCATTACCTTAGCTAAGTAACATCATAATAATAATATAATAATAATAATAATATTTATTGACCATAAGTGTTAACAATTTGATAAGTTTTTAAAATGTTTGATTACAATGTACCAATTGTGTCTTATTAGCCTCCGCTGCTGAACTAGGTTGGAAACCTGTGCTTCAGCATACGGCGCCTCTTCCTATAGGCCATGTACATTAACTACAGCTTATAATATAGCTCCGGTATATAATTCAATTTATTTCTGTAAATTTTAATTTTAAGTTTGAATTAATTTTGAAAACGAAAAAGAAACAAGACAAGACAATTACTTAAAACTAAGATAATGTAGTGGTCCTCTGGGTGTGTTAAATGCAGGGATGAATGTGTGTGTGTCAGAGGGTGAGTAAAGGTTAGTTGTAGGTGCAGTGAGAAAGATGAATAGACGGCATAAGGACACGCCTTTGAGTGAGTTTTAGTGAGTACGTTTTTATGTCATACTAGCTGCTGCCCGCGGCTCCGCCGGCGTGTACGTCGGTTATCGTGGCAAATAATAGTCTATGTGTTATTCTGATGTATAAGCTATTTCACTGTAAAGTTTCATCCAAATCCGTTTAGTAGTTTTTGCGTGAAAGAGTAATTAACATACACACTTACAAACTTTCACCGTTATAATGTTAGTGTAATTGATGATAAAAACGGTTAAACAAACAAAAACATAATCCCATGTATAATTTAAAATATAATATATTTGGTGCTAGTCGCATTTGAAAAATAACAGCCTGACAATGACAACTTACCTACCTACAACCTATGTAATGTAATTAAAATAAAAACGAAGTAATTCGGTATAATTACAGCGACAATCATAAACAGAAGAAAATAAACCTCAGGATTCGTTTACATTGTTAGCTACAAGCGTAACTAATAAAATGAAGACGTACACAAGCAACATTTCTGCATGGAATGGAAAGGCATTTGAGAATATAAATTATTAACGAAATCAATAAGTCCCAACGAAGGTCGACCAGTAAAATTTTAAACAGCACTAAATAAATTAGGTTAATATTATTCAGTGATTAAATGAAAATTACTTATTTTATGTTTATGAGATTAGAGTTGCCACATATAGAGATAACCATAAATTACCATTTTACTAGTTAGATCAAAAGACGGTACTACCCTCTCATGGAAGACCATCTTAAAATTACAGCATTCATGCTGTCCTGTTTCGATTGTGAGTGTGGGACCGGAAGCCTAATGATGCTCATCTCAAAAGACCGTCATAGTGTGGTTCACTTTGCCGCTTTGTTATATTTTCTGCATTCTGCCTCGTTGGTCTCGCGATTGGCGTGTGCGACTGCTGATCATGATGTTTCGGGTTCGATTCCCGGGCCGGACCAAATGTTTGTATGATCTACAAACATTTTTTTCGGAGTTTGGGTGTTTTGTATGTATTTTTTTTTAATCTTTATTGTACACACATAATAGACATAAAAAGAGAATAACAACATACGAACGTGACAATTGGCGGTCTTATCCCTCATGGCGATCTCTTACAGGCGATCTCTTATAAGGTCTTTGCTTACCTACATAAAAAAAATACTTGAGAAACTCCGGTATCAGCTCAAAGAATACTCGACAAAATAACTATAACCAGTTGAAGAGCTATGCTAGAGTATGCTCAATGCCAAGTAGCGACGCGACACTTTATCCGTAAATACATAAATAATGTCATGCTTATTTATAAGTGGGTTTAGCAGAGACTATTGATCTTCGCTTAGTACGGTCCCGATACATCTCTTTTGCTTCGTACAAATTCATCAATCGGTGCATGAATGCTTGTTACTTCCTGGTACTTTTCATACAGCCCATATTTAGAAAATATCTAATTTTATTCGGTAAATTTGCCAAGGACAACCTCTGTCGACACTTCCACAAACATTCATTCTACAAATTCCTTTCATGAGTCATCTATCCCCTCAAGCAGCTAAACCATTAAATGACTTGAAATTTAAACACACTATCTTACAATGTAATAATTATCCTACAATCAATTTAACAACTGTTTTTTTACAAACATCATAATTATTCCTTAGGCCTTGAAAAGCGATCGCACTTAAAATACATCAAAGCACTTCAAAAGCAGCATCGTGGGTCGCTCCATAAAGTGCAACTAACGAGTTTGGATCAAAGGCCTCGGAGCACGATTATAGAACAAATGAACCGGTCTTCCTAATCGCCATATTTGTCACGGCTGTTAGAGGATTTCATGTTTCATAAAATTGCAATTCGGTTAAGAGTGAGAACACCTAATTGGCTATATTTAAAGCTGAATTCTCTTAGTGTTAATGCTTCTACGAAATTCATTCAAAAGTCTTATTTAAAATTTTTAGATCAGAACTATTTTTGTGATGTTAAAGACCTCAGTTATTTGCGTATTCTCAAAGATGAATGTTACTTGGAATCCATTTATAGCTTATCGACTTCCAGGATCTGTTTAATTTTTGTTTAAGTCAATGTGATTTTCTAAGGTTTTAAATGGAATGACTTTCACTATTTTATGTAGGAATCATTCAGCTACTTAAAGAATGATTTATAAGGCGTCGTGTTTTGTTTAATTACACTTAGGTTGAATTGGATTCAATCAACGTTCGACAGTTTTCTTTTTATGCGCATTATATTTATATTGTCTCATCATCAAATTATGTAGCCTAAAAGTAACAGTAGCTTAAGTTTTTAAATGAAAATGATTACTAAATATTTAACCGACTTCCAAAAAAGTAGGAGGTTCTCAATTAGAGCCGTTTTTTTTTATGTGTGTTCGCTGATAACTTCGTCGTTTATAAACCGATTTTGATGATTCTTTTTTTAATGGACAGGAGATATCCCAACTGTAGTACCATGTTAAGGACACTAAGATCTGGTGATGGCATCCAAGAGAAATCGAGTCGAACCTTGAAATCGGCTTTATTTTTTTTTAAATTTTGCTAGTAGAATTACTACTTGTATATATCTCCACAAATACGCTTTTGGATCTTTTCATGATGTGTATTTATGACATCTATTTTAGCCACTGCGGCGGTAAGCAGGGGCTAAATGCGAGAAGCTAAAGATCGAACCCAGTGGCGGGCAATTGGAGAGGCCTATGTTTAGCAGTGAACCGCGATTGTCTGATGATGATGATGATTTTAGTCACAACAACACTTAATTAATTATACTCCAATCTTCATCAGCCAAAATCAATCCAGTTTTTCCAAGGAGGGGCCTCTGTCTAGCAGTGGACTGGTAAAATCTGTTAATAGTGATGATTTATCAGTGATGTTTAATAATATAAGGATATTATTTCATTTAGTTTTATTGAATGACAAAAATCTTAAATAATATCACACGAAAAATGTTACCTCAATCGTTTGTATTTGCCATTAGGAAACTACCCAAACAATATATAAGTCATTAGAAATTATTATTGTGATAACTATACTCGAAGCAACTAAAAGTAACGTATCTTTTGTCTGAATAAAATAAGAATGTCGCCAACGGTGTCGGTAATATTAGGTATTGGTGTATGACATTATTTCTTTCTCACAAATATCGTGACGAAACATTTTGTAGATACGAGTACTCAGGTTCGTTCTCAGACAAACTATATTTTGAAACACAAAGTATGTCAGATGATATATAGGTAGGTACTGATAGATAAATTGTATCCATTTAATATTATAATGTATAAAGGGGCGACTTGCTACTTAGATCATTTTGCATCTATAAATATAACGGGATTTTCATTGGCAGATAGCTGATAATTTAAGGAGTAACTTAGGACACTAACTGTGCCCCTCGGCGTTACCCACAGCTATTGTAGTAAAGGCACATCAGTAACCGCGGGTAACGCCGCGGGGCTTAGCTAGTTATAAATAATTTTACTTTGGGGAGAACCCACACCATCTGATTTTTAGATCTTCGAATCGAAAGGCCTCATTCTGGCAAAGATTGCTAAAAAACCTATAGAATTAATCAAGTACAGAAATTATCTAACCTATCATTTTCATTGTAATCAGATATGTGATGTAATGAAAGTTACTTCAAAATTATGTGGACTATAGAACAGAAGTTATTTTCTTACCCTACCTAAGTTTAGATTGAACGTTGAAGTATTTCGAAGTCAGTGTGCCAGTCAACTTCACAGACAGCGATATACTTAGACATCCATAAGTGTAACTAATTTATCTAATATATAGAACTTAGAAACAACAACGACACATACATATCAATTGTGCCAAACAAACAACTGGGTAATCGTTCTGAATGGGGAAACTCCCATTATGCAGGAAGTTTTTAAATAATTTCATTATTCTTTAACTTCGAAGTTCGGCTCGAATTGGGGCAAGGTGAAAAATTGCCTTACTTGTCGCGTTTTAGGTGATTTTTACTGGTTTAGAATACAAAATGATTATTTTGAGGTGACTTGTCATGGGCTGTTAGGATAACAGTCACACCGTACTAACACCTATAACAATAGTAAAATTTTCCTTTACTTCTTATAGAATGTTAGGAATAGTCAAATGATGAGACTGATACGACATTAAACTTTATCCATGAGTAAGTTTTTTAATCTCCGTCGCAAAAAAATAGGTGTCTATCTGTTTATGAGTCGTAACTCTTGCACAAAGTTACCGATTCTGATACGGTTTCAAATCTGACGTATTCGAAATGATTTTTATCTATTATATTGTAAAAAAGATAATCAGCCCATTTCCTAGTCAATTTACATAATTACATGTTATGATACCCACTATTTGATTTGCAATTTGTCGTCCTGACCTTGTTGGTGACCTTGGGGGTGGTAATAGTGTCGGGAATATATCGATTTCTAAATTTTTAATATTTCAAGAATTAAGAAAATTATAGATATGTATGTTTGCAAAGTAACTCTGTCTGCCTTTCTGTCTGTCTGTTAGCTTTCGCGGCTAAATCGCTGAACCGGCTTTGGATGAATATTGAGATAGAATGTATCTTGGAGTAGAACATAGGTTACTTTTTGTCGCGATATACAAAACACATGCGAGCGGAACCGCAGATAAAAGTTAGTTTGTTAAATCTATTAACTTAATATTATTCATAATTATTGTACAATAAATCATCGTTAGCTATTACGAGTACTATACGGAAAGGAAGAAGGTTAATTACCGATCATAGAAACCAATATATACCAAACACGTGTACACCTAATTATCAGAAAACAGTGATTGAACGACGAAAATAAGTATTTCTGAATAATGATTGTATCAAGTGTATTATGTGAAATATATTATATAATTATAAGTTTGGGTACTGGCAAGCTTAATTGGCATTATGTTTCACGGGTCATTAATGTGGTGGTTAGTGATCTGAAAGTTGTGTGTTTGACTGTCACCCAGGACAAAATTAAATATCATGTAATGATAACAATCTTATGAATTGAACTGTTTGAATACTTGGTGAATGTTAAAAGTTGTAGATATGCACGAAAAAACACCCTTAGTTTTGTTCAACATATTCTACTGTTATCCTCAAAATCTCCTTGTGTTATTATATCTCTTTGGCATTTATAACAATAATTTATAAGTAAAACACTCATAGATCTTTGTGGTAACACAAATTAAAATCAATCATGATTGTGTTAATTTTCTGAAACTAAACTTATAATACACATATTAAAAAAAAAACAGAAAACATTGTTTTTAACCGACTTCAAAAAAAGAAGGAGGTTTCTCAATTCGACCGTACATTTTTTTTTATGTGTGTTCGCGGATAATGTTTATGAACCGATTTTGATGATTCTTTTTTTAATGGAAAGGAGATGTCTCAACGTTGGTACCATGATAAGGACATTAATATCTGATCATGGTATCCAAGAGAAACCTAGTCGAACCTTGAAGTCGGTTTTATTTTTTTAAAAATTGTACTTGTTAATTGTCACACATCGGTGTGTTAGGATGCCACAAATAAAAATGAACGAATGAACGAGCGCCTCACGCGAATGCTCAATCAGTCGGCTTGCTTACCACTCACTAATATGTTTGTCGTTAAACATTGCTATCAGCTTGTATGATCTCGGAAAGGTAGTGTTTAAGGGTTAAGAATTTTGATATAATTACTAGCTTTAAATTTTTTTTTATGTGTGGGCCTGCCAAAATGATTTTACTCTACCTTATGGAAAGCATAAGCAGAATCCAAGAGTGGTGTTCACCATACTCATTGCGAATGCAGATAATGCAACAATGCAGCATGGAGACCTACACCATGGCAGCATAGTGATACTTCTGCATTATTGGGCCTCCGTTCTCACACTCACCAACAAGACACGAGAACATGAATGCTGTCATTTTATGTTGATCTTCTGTGCCAAGGTAGTCAGCCAGTTCGTGCTGAAATCAGCCAATATTATATAAGACACTTGACGTACAACCATTCAATATAGCACGACAAATTTTAAAACAAAATTTAGATTGAATATGCTATTTTTCTGTTTTTGAATTGGATGTATTTTTATGTGTTTCTCGTTAAAAATGTACAAAGTTATGAACAAATTTTATTACTTTCCTGGATATTGGATATTACATTTATTTCACTATTTCTGACTGCCATGATTTTGAGTATCTTCTAGTGATTTGGATTAATTGCACTCGTATATATTTAAAGGAATTTATCATTTAACTTTTTAATTATTATTATATACTTGTTGTTGCCCGCGGCTGTGCCCGCGTATATGTCGGCTGTCGCGCCAAGTAGTAGGCTATGTGTAATTCTAATTTATAAGCTATATTATTGTAAAGTTTCATCCAAATCCGTTCAGTAGTTTTTGAGTGAAGAAGTAACAAACATACACAGAAGAAGTCACAAATTTTTGCCTTTATATATTAGTGTGATTACTTCCTACACATAACAAATTAATGTGGAACCTTATCCTGTCATTAGCAAGTTTCTTGATGCTGGAATAAAGTGCTTGCTATAACTAACTTCGCTATCTAATACCTATAACCAATTGAGTACAAACTTAGTAACACAAAGGTGCACCGCACTTCCCCTACAATCGAACTTTAGAGAGGTTAATAGGATCTCATGAATAAGTTGAAACTTCTCACATCGCACTCAATCCAGCTGGAACTACTATAAGCTCACGTATCAACTATATGAGTTAACTTAAAGTAATCACATTTTTTTTATAAACTTGAAAAATTGAAAATTTGGCTGTATAATTAATATTAGTACATAATAACGGCAATAGTACAGACCTATTTCTTTACTCTCTCTTCTTTCTTCTTTACTAAGATAAGCTGCCTTCACGCTACGGGCAATAAGAGATGCAAATGAGTTTGCGTGGGTCTGCTAGCACATTAATACAGAAGAGTGGTGTAGACAACTTTCTTCTATCTACTAATTTAAAATATAGCCGGTATGTAAATATGTTGAAGTTTAAGAAGTCAATCTGACGTTACTATAATCGTTGTCGATTACTACACTATATTAATTGCATTTTTGGAACAGTTCGGTTCTTCCTTCCTGTGCAGAGCGGTCAAAACCTGGTACTCAGTACCAGCGCACGTGTTTCGTGTTTCCCTCCCACAATGAACCTGCGTCCTTTAAGCGGGGCGTGAAAAGCATATCACTAGGCCGCCAATCACATTTTCACTTTACACTTATCGCCTTTTAAATACAATGAAATATCTCTGAGAAGAAATCTCGGAATTCTTCTTTCAAAGCGTATAATACAGACATACTCTGGGTGCCACTCACAAACAGACATATTTATTTGAAACTGTTCTAAATACGTCCAGATGTCAGGGCGATAGTTCGGGCGGATGGCGTCACTTCCCTTTTGATCACTTCTTCTATTCACGGTTGTGGTTATTTTTGAACCTCCCTCGGACACGTCATGACGGGTGTTTATTTGAAAACTTTGATGTTTTTAAATTAGTTACGTTATATTGTTAGTTTTAGAATTTTTATCCCTTAAACTATAAGTCGGTTTGGGTACATGATATGATACCTTTTATTAAAAGCATGATATGGGGACATTACTGATAAACACCTACTTCTTAAGGGTTAAAAGTGCGCTTCTGCCTTTATAGTCGTCTGAATCTAATGCGAATGAGAGTTAGAATGGTTTGACCTCGACATTCTTAATCAGTCACTCTAGACGGTGGGACGACTTGTTTAAGAGGACGACCAGCGAATGGGTGCAAAAAGTATCAGATCGGGTTTGGGACCAGTCTATATCCAGAAGTCAACAGGCTGAAACTGACGATTAAGAAAGGCCTTACACATCTACCTACTGCTAATATCACTACTACAACAGTCTCTATAGTATAGGAGAAGTAAAACTAAATGCAGTCTCCACATCCATTCTGCAACATATTTTTTTCTTTTTAAAGCAAGTCTTTGTTTTGTAACAAATTCCAAACATGCGGATGAAGTACCAAATACTCATTATACTTTGAATAATCTGGCATGCATAGCCTTACGTATATAGTCTTTATTTTGTGTCAACTGCATAAACTTGACGATTAGGTTTTCTACTGTAGGTATGTCTTCTTCGGCACGTTTTGTAGTCAAAGTGAATTGATTATTCTTGACTTGAGAGTTGTCGTTAGATTCGCCTAAGTTATGAGATTAGTTTACCTTTACAAATATATGTATATATGTACAAAAATTACAAGACTTTGGGTATGACATAAGTAAAAAGGCCGGCGGCAACTTAATGCAAAAAGCAACTGACCGGGTTCTGTGGTAAGCCTTGGGAGGACCAGTCTGTTCCGTAGTGGACTACAACGGGCTGATGAAAATATGAAAATTAAATTAAAAATGAAATTCTATTATTATATCACAAAAGAAAGTTTTTGATATATACGGAAGTTAGAACTATTCATTGCAAGCCAATTCCAAACAATTTACAATGTGTTCTTCACAAATCAATTGTACATATATCAAAACTACCACAAAAGCATCACTAGCAACACAACGAAGTACACAATCACAATTCTGGTGACATGAAAGGCCGCGCACGCGATGTTTCAATTAAATCAGTCCATTTTTCACTCGATATCATTGTGCGATGATTAATAGAGCGACATCTGAATAGTTCGCGGGTTAATGTTGGTGAGACAAAGGCTATAGAAACTCCAACAGTTCATTTGTTACATTCAATATTGCATTTGGGTCTGGTTTAGTTGAGGTTTTGCTAATTCTATCGCGTTAATGTTGAATTAACATAACATTACTAGTTTATTTTTAACCTTAATATGATCAGATTTGAGTTTAAAACGTAAGCATATTAAAACCAAATTGTAGTTAGTAATCTATGCATATCAATTTACTTGCCCTGACTGATTGATTCAGTACCTAAGAGCATAAACCGAAAAAGAACATAATAATAAATGATTTCCTCCTGTAAGGAATAAGACAAGGATTGTTTTCCATCAAGCAGAGTAGATTCATTTTCATATGCATATCGCGCAGGCCAAACAACATTGTACAAAAGATCATGGTTTTCAAATACAGAAACATGAAATAATAAATAATCATTACATCGGTCAGTGTTTAGTACGAAAATATAGTTACTTTGTAAAAAGAACTCAATGAATAAAACACATATACACTCACTGAAACAATCCATAACAATAAAACTGATTTACCTTAGTATACTATCTTGAGGGCCAACATCCATAAAGATGTTGTCTCACATAAACCTTACAATTACATTGCCACGATAATGTTGTAGTACGTTGTAATACAAATAAGGAACAATGGCCTAAAGGCAAAGTAACAAGCAACTTACCCCAAACACATTAAGCTTCTCAAAACATGTGAACTAAATATAATAACTAAATTTAATATGATTTTATCGTTTGGATATCTATTAGATGGCCTAGTCTGAATTTATTTCACAGCAACTCGATCATCACAGTGAACCTGGTGATTGGTGTTAATATCAACTCTCAGTGTGAGTTAAAGCGAAACAAACTCACACTAGGCCCTCAGGTGTTTACGAACAATTAACATAAACAAAACAGTGCTCACCTAGATTTGTACCCACATTTACGAGCTGTAATTAAACAATTTTGAGTATTTGGTTAGGACGAGGCCTTGTCGGGGATCAAATAAGGTCTAGAGTCGTAAAGCTTAATTAATAAACGAGATGTACTTGCTAACCTTAGAACATGTCATCTTCACGTCTTTAAACGATTGTACAGACCTGTCTAGTGGCATCACAGACTCAAGCGATTGCCTCGAGCTGTGTAAAGTTATATTGTTGATTATTCTGACGTATCTTAAATTGCGTTTTATGAACTTGCTTGACAATTGTGTCTCGAGTAAAATAGTACATTCATACGTTTGAAGCTTTATTATGACGATAGACGTTTAACCGATTGTACTAGGGTAAATATTAATAAAATAAATAAAGTTGACCCTATATCATTTCTGTACAG
The DNA here is from genome assembly GCA_905220595.1 of Spilosoma lubricipeda. NCBI lineage: Eukaryota > Metazoa > Arthropoda > Insecta > Lepidoptera > Erebidae > Spilosoma > Spilosoma lubricipeda. The sequence continues at coordinate 497,097 of HG992291.1, forward strand.
TTAGCACGTTAATATTGCAGAAATTCGTTTTTAAACTGAAATAATTTAGTTACAGATACATGATTCTACTACTGACATGAAAAATAGGAAAAGAATTGGTTCATATGAACCTAAAATCTACCTATAAATAAAAAGGGAATAATATTATTCCCTTTTTATTTATAGGCAGAAACACTCTTCTAGCAAGTGTTAGCTACACCTGTATATGTATAGTAAATGCATATACTACTAAAATGTATTTACTGATAAAACATAGTACACTAACTGTACAAAACACATCTAATCCCGGATCCTACAGAGTCATGGACTCGCTACATTTAGCTGAATGCCTTCTAGAAAGTTCGCAAGTGCATTCAGACTGTATAAGCGGTGATAAATGAAATTATTTTATTTCTCGGCGAGTTTCGAGTCTTGCGAGTGATTTATGGTCGACGCGGGCTCGAACCCGCACACGGGGATTACGTAGTGGAACCACGGAGCTTCGTTGTGGAGGGCCAGAAAATAAGAACGCTTTGATTTCAACTGGTTTGTATTTAAAAATTTCGTAGAATTCTGTGTATGGTTGTTTTTAACCGACTTCAAAAAAAGGAGGAGGTTTCTCTATTAGTCCGTATATTTTTTTTTACATGTGTTCATGGATAACTTCGTCATTTATGAACCGGTTTTGATGATTCTGTTTTTAATGAAAAGGAGATATCGTAGTCATTTATTACCAATGTGTTAAAATTCAAATTAATACATTTTTTTTATAATCACCAGTTTCAAGAAAAACTGAAAAGTAAAAAATTCCTTCCACCAATCTTACCTTTACCCTCAAACAGTGTATACATAATTGAAACAATGTATTCCCCCATAGTACAATGTAGGCACGATACTTCCACCACACATTGGCATGAATAAAAGAACAACTATAAAACAGTAAGAACACTAACAAATTACAATAGCCATCCCATTCCTCGTTCGGTCGCCGTTAAAACAATGTGATAAGACGACCAGAGTGTTGCCACACGTAACACTATAGTCTCCCGTGTACATTGTTATATTTGGTGCTAGCTGAACCCCGCGGTGTTACCCGCGGTTGCTACGGTACCGCGGGTAGACCCGCGAAGCAAAGTTAGTCTAAAAAAAGTAGCTTAAGTTACTCCTTAGATCATCAGCTATCTGCCAGTAAAAACCCCGTCAAAATCGGTCCAGCCGTTCCAGAGATTACCCGGAACAAACATAAATTTTTAACTAAATTTTTGGCATATGTACCGTGTTTGGCATATGTTTGGACATTTGCATTAAGTAAAAAGCGGTTATTTTAATATTACAAACAGGTACTCAAATTTTATTTATTTGTATAGGGAAAGGAAGGAAGGAAGAGGTGTTGGGGCGGAGGGTATAAACTTAGATGGATTATTTAAAGGTTTTGCGTGTATTAGGTCAAATAAGTGCTACTCAAGAGTCTCAAGACCTGCACTACTAACCTTTCAGCACCTCTCGAGCATCAATTGAGAGCTTGGATTTGGGCTATGGTCTTTTCACTCGGCGATAAGCAAAGAAGGAATTAAAATGATAATTATTTATCAACCAAAGTCAAAAATACAATATTTTCTGTTTAATTTTAGGATACTTAAAATATAATACAGTATTTTCTCTACGAATGTTTAATAATAATCTATACAAATAAATAAAATTGGAGTGTCTGTTTGTAACATTAAAATAACAGCTTTTTAATCAATGCATATGTATGTATACACGATACATATAACAAAAATGTAGTTAAAAAAATTTTTGTCTGTCTGTCTGTCTGTCTGTCTGTCTGTCTGTCTGTCTGTCTGTTTGTTCCGGGTAATCTCTGGAACGGCTGGACGGATTTTGACGGGACTTTCACTGGCAGGTAGCTGATGATCCGTGGAGTAACTTAGGCTACTTTTTTAAACTAACTTTGTCCCGCGGCGTTACTCGCGGTACAACAATAGCCGCGGGTAACACCGCGGGGTTCAGCTAGTTAATAAATAAAATAGTGATAAACTGTGCAATTTTAACGAGCGAGCAAGCTTGCGCACGCCTTCACCGCGTTGCGCCAGGAGCGTCTACCACAGCACGCCTAGGAGCTTAGTCACTTTCTGCCGCGCTTTATGCCTGACTCTCACGCTCGAAGGGTAAAGATGCCGCGCCGCGAGGTGCACCACACACTCATGGGTGTTTGTGAAACTCACCCGGTGAAACATAGTGCGGGCGCTGTTTCACACCGGTTTTCAGTGAGGCCGTAGGATCTCTTCGGTCGAGCCGGCCCATGTATGCCGAAGTGCGACTTTCCCACGGTAAATGACGACTTTAGATCCTTTGATGAACAAGCTATCTGTGTTTTCGTATGTTTTTTTTTATATATTAGCTGCGCCAAAATGACTCTGCTCAGCCTGATGGAAAGCATGAGCAGATTCCAAGAGTGGTGGTCACCATCCTCAATGCGAATAAGGACATTGCAGCATGAAGACCCACACTATGGCCGCCTCGTGAGATGCTTTTTTACGCCCCGCTTAAAGGACCCGGGATCATAGTGGGAGGGAAACACGTGCTCTGGAAGTGAGTTCCAGGTTTTGATCGCTCGGCATAGAAAGGAGGAACCGAAGCGATGAGTGCGAGATCGAATGTCTCTGTTACATTAATAAAAATTTATTGCTCAACTCTAGTTCTCCGTGAGTCCATGGTGTACTCCGGTCGAGCCAATGCCTTTGTGCTGTAGTATGGCTCCCCCCAGTAAGTATGTATATAACATCTTCCATCATCCATCCAACTAATATTACAAATGCGAATGTAGGTTGGTTTGTTTGCTCTGTTTTCACGTGTCAACCACTAAATCAAGTTCTCACCAATAGTTTGATTTATATTTTAACGTAACTTCTTATAGTCTAGTCTATTAAATTGCCTAACATTTCGAAGTTGGAACAGTTTAGTTCTCAGTAGTTCTGAAGCTGAAATTGAGCAAACACTGACTGAACTTCATGTTGCTATTTACACAACTAGCTCCGTTGGATATAAATACCTCTAGTAGATCGTAAAGTAGTTACTGCTTGTTCTTGTTTTATATCTTTTTAATATTTTATTTAAGAATCGGTTCAAGTTCAATAATAAAAAATACAGCACATTCTTATCGAAGATGTACGGTTTTATTCATGTCTATATTTATTTCCATTTAAATTTTAAAATAATATAAAAACTCAAAGGGTAAAATTAATACATTATTTTAGTTTTAAGAATATTTTTAAAAAAATCTCCCAAAATCAGTGGACTATATCTTGTAGTGTAGCAACACAGATGCGAGACGTTTTGTGAATATAAACGGTCTTATTACCAAACGCTATTGCTTCTAATGAATAATAAAAGTTGCAGACGACATGAGCACAACTTACGGTTTACTTACGAAACAGACGAGCTTCGTACGAAGGTGGTAAACTTGGTGAATAACAGTCGGAAGAATATCTTAGTTAGTTTACTTCACGGGTCTGGGGCTCAAGCAGTTAGTGGTCCTGATTATTTAGGCTTAAGTCTTGGATTCGTTTTTTAACCTCTACAATACAATACATAACACTACAATACAAAATACATAAAATGCCTCGGTAGCGCACTGGCAGCGTATGCAATTGCTGTGATGTTGAGGTCTCGAGTTCGATTCCCGGGTAGGACCTAATGTTTGTATAATCTGCAAATATTTTTTTTTGGGTGTTTTCTATGTATAGTAAATATAAATTTGCACAAATCCGAGGCGTTGTTCTTTCACGGGCCTCGGAGTAAGCCGCCTTCAGGCGGCAGATCTTCAGATCTCAGCCTCATAGTAGGAGGCACTCACAACGTCATCGAGCCCTCTATAAGGTATTAGGGGCTCGTACTCGACGGCCGATTGGACTTCGGATATCACTTCCGAAGTCTGCTCCCGAAACGGTTGTTGTCAAACATGAGGGGGCCCGATGACTCCTGCCGGAGACTATACGGAGGGGTCGTATGGTCATAATTATGAATTTATAAAAAATAAATATGTGTATGTATTTATTTCAGATGTCTAATACCCATAGTTACTGAAATACAGTTTTCATAAGTTCAGGGGCCAGAGCATTCACACAAGCTTTGCTTAGTTTAGAACTAGATGGCTTTGTGTGTGTTAGATGTGCGAAATATTAATTAAAAACTCGAGTCAAGGGACACAAGGGACACAGGGTCAAGTTCACTATCAGGATTCATTATTTTTATTATTTTTTATTATTTATTATGTACAAAAAACCTGTATCCTGTTGAGTATCAACAAAAATAATCGTTCGACACCACACTGTTCAATGCAAAATAGAAATGAAAATGTCTGGCTTGCTTTCTGTAAGAGAGAGAGAGAGAGACAGAGAAACATGCGCACGCCGCACGGCTTACAATCGCTTACTGTAGCAAAAAGTGTCGTGACCACTTTTCGTAAGATTTTTTGTGTGGTGACAACTTTTCGCAAGAATTTTTGTGTCGTGACAACTTTTCGTAAGATTTTTTTCCGTCTAGCCCCCTTTCACAACGCGCGATAAGGAACTTCGTTCCAAAAATAAAAGTTTGGATTATAATGATTATTTGTTCATACACCGAGTAAATGTTGAAAACGAGTAAATTCAAATACCTTGGGTCCGTGTTGCACGAGTCCGGTGAACTCGATCACGACGTCCAAGCCCGAATAAGCGCTGCTTGGACAAAATGGCGAGAAGTAACCGGCGTCCTCTGCGACCGCAGGATACCGGTGAAGCTAAAGGGCCTTGTATACAAGAGCATCATCCGACCAGTCCTACTATACGGCAGCGAGACCTGGCCTGTCCTCGGAAGACATGTCCAGCAGCTTCACGTAGCGGAGATGAAGATGCTGCGGTGGATGTGTGGCGTTACGCGACTAGATCGCATACGTAACGAACATATCCGTGGCAGCCTCGGAGTCCGTGACGTAGCGGACAAGCTGCAGGAAAGTCGACTCCGATGGTATGGCCATGTAAGACGCAGGCCGTCCGACTATGTAGGAAATAGATGCCTCGACCTCACTGTCCAAGGCCCTAGATCACGCGGCAGGCCTAAAAAGCGTTGGCTGGACGTCGTCAAAGCGGACATGGAAGGGAACGATCTCACACCTAAGGATGCCGAAGATCGGGCAAAGTGGAGAAGGCTAAGTAGGAAAGCGGACCCCAGCACTAAGCAGGGAAAACGCTAGGTCGAAGAAGAAGAAGACACCGCTATATACACGCTCTCGCTAGCTGAGGTATGTACCTACAGTGTGAAAATATATAATAAAAATAATAATAATAATTTATTTCTCACTACATAAACAAAAACACACAAACAAAGTCAAAACATAATTATGGCACAAATCAAAAGTATTTACGATGAACTTTGGTACCCAGAATAAGATTTAACTTGTCTTTAGGGTACCAGTGTCCTCGCATACAATACAAACATAATGTTTGGAGTGTCTGGAAACAAATACAGTGTTACTTACAAAATAAATAAATGGACCACATTAGGAAATTCAAAATCAGAAAGAAAATGAATTAAAACAAAACAAAAATCCACGCTCATTTAAATTTTGAAAAATATTTAATTCCATTAGATCATAAGAGACGAATCTCTGTTTCGGATTTTTTTTCTGAAACGCCGGTTCATTCGTATCTTCCTTATCAGCAAATATGTGAATAATTTTCTGAATGAAGCAAAATAGTTAAGCTTCATCAAGAGAAAATGCATGGCAGTATAATATAATATGTAATGAGGCAGCTCACGCAAACTCGTCCCAGTTTTTAAAAGGGCAACGCATGATTTGAGTAAATTTAGCCTGTGGCGATTTTTGATTGATGAAGGGAGCAAACTTTCTAATAAGTAAATACCAGCAACGTCAATATTTTGAACTTTATATGGCTCTTTTTATAGCAACGTTATCGAATTACATAAATGTCATTTTGATTTACCTACAAACGTTAGTGGTATCACATGCGATATCAAGAAAATAACTTTACACATACAACTAAAACGAATAAGTTTGTCATGTAGTAACGCGTCTCATGGCCTTAAAATGCGAAAGCCTCATGCTTTTGCATTTTGTTTAATCATCAACATTCCACATGTTATTTTCCACAAGCTTTTTTTATGTTTGGGCCTGCCGAAATGACTCTAGTCTGCCTGATGGAAAGCATAAGCGGAATCCAAGAGTTGTGGTCACCATACTCATTGCAGACAATGCAGCAATGCAGCACGGTGACCAACATTATGGCGGCCTAGTGATGCTACTGCATCATTGGGCCTCCTTTTGCTTTTTTCTTTCTACAATTATGAACGTCTAAATTCTCGTATGTCATTGACTAATCTTAGACAAAGTAATCTTAGACCAAGTATTAGCCAATGACTCACCAGAATTCAGGCGTTAACGATTGCAGAAGGAAGAACGCTTGCAAAGTAGCTATGGGGCCAAGTCTTTTCATTGGTCTACTCGATTATAATAATCACAAATTTTAACATAAAAAAATCGACCTTCAAGAACTAGACCAAATTGAAATGGGACCACATAGGAAGCACTAGCTTTTAAATAAAAAAACATCATAATCGGTTCACCCAGTCGAAAGTTATGAGGTAACAAACATAAAAAATCGAATTGATAACCTCCTCTTTTTTTTTGAAGTCGGTTGAAAATTATAAGAAACATTACTTCATAAAATTTAAAAAAATAGTAACACTGGCCAATTATTATTCTCCAAATCCAGTTGGGAATACAATCAAGCAAGGGAACTCCCCATCCGCTTTCGCTACAGTTCTACGGGAAAATGTACAAATATAGAGGCTCTAAGAAAAATACAATAACAATAAAAACATAGCCCACCTGTCAATGTTCGTTACGACGTAATAGGAAGGTTCTATATGAATATTAAATTATCTCGAAATATATGCTCCGAATCCATCGAAGCGTATGTTGAGATAATGGAAATCATTTCCTTTGTGTTTCGAACGAGCGGTTGTTTTCCTTGTTTCGACGTATATCTGAGATTTTGAATCGAGTTTCAGTAAATTGATAGATTGAGATAGTGTATAAGTAGTAATGGGACCGGTTACGTTATTTACTAGCTGTTATACCCGCGGCCCCGCCCGCTCGATAAAACATCTAAAAATATAAGATTGAAATAACTTAGGCAAAAAGTGATCGGATAAAATTTAAGGTTAGAATTATTTATTTCTCAAAGATTACCAATCACTTCACACAAGAAATAAATATAATTAAAAAGAAGGTACATGGTTCAGAGCTCGTTTACAATAATAAAATATATTGTCGGTAGGCGACAAAATTGAGGCACAAAACGCGCAACTCCAATTAGGGACTATTCACACTCATTGGATTTCATTATTTATTTATAACATTTTTACTTTTTAGTCTTTCAAGATGGATGCGGACTGCCCAAGACCGGGATGGTTGGGGGGAGACCTACGTTCAGCAGTGGACGGCGATTGGTTGAGGAGAGAGAGTCTTTCAAGACGTGACATTTTAAATACTATTTAAATAAACTTAAAGATTATATGTCCTGAATTTTCTTAGGTAGTGTATTATAAATTTGTGCTCCTTCATATCTCCTCCTTCAAATAAATATTTATTTTTGGCGTGGCGAGCGGCGACTTATCTTTTTGTTTATTTTTATTTGGTTTGTAAATTGTATTTGTATTTGAATTTTGCATTTATTAAAAATAAATATTAATGTAATAAACAGTCATTTTATTTTATACAAAACAATTTCGATGTTTCATATCTGCCAGGTGTCCCGTGATGGCTCACATATTTTTTCGGGTGTATGCACAAAACAAAGGAATATACTCCTTTTCTGTGGGTGTATGTATATTTCTTTAGCAGGTCCTAGAGCTAAACGGTTTGTCGTATTTTTATGTGAGCGGTGTCAATAGATTCGACTTGGTCCTAAGAGTGACACACATAAAGATTAAAAAAACTGAAAATAATAAAAAAAAACCGACTTCAAAAAAACATTCAACGAAAACTTCCTGCCTGGAAACACTAAAAAGCGTAAAATGAACTGGCTCTCCATAAATTGCTTTGTGACAATTCTTGTCTATACCTAATTCCGCTCGGGTACCTATCATAAAGATGTTTTGTATCATTTTCTGGTAAATTATGATAAACTATTATGTTACATGTTTATATAAAAATTTTAACTTCTCATTCAAGTATTTTAACCTTAAAATAAATATTTTAAATATAAATGACCATTTAAAATTATGGCATTTCTCAGTTAGTATTACTTGGGTGAATAAAATTATTCAATTGACATATTTGGACCTGTTCCAGTTTCCTAGTCAGAACAACATACCACTAGAACAAGAGATCCGTCAATATCCTTTATTTAAATGTCGCCTCTACAAGTTGGTGTAAGCCCGACGTGAGCTGATAGTAGAATTGTCCCAGTTCTGTCCTACTCAACGATGTGGAAGACAAACTGGCTGCCTGCTGAGATACGCGCTAATGTCTGTTTGTACCAACTTTATGTGAAACTAACCCCTCCTCCGCAACGAGGACCCCAAAATTATTTCATTTCAAAGACTGTCTTGGCTCTAGATCTAAATTATTATCGAAGCGCCGACGTCTGGATATTTTTTGGTACGCATATAATCCTTTTTAAAAGGTTGAAAATGATTTTATGCATATTAAAAAAGTAATAAAATGTAATTAACTTGCTTTCAAAATTACTTTTTTACAAGCAAAACCGTTTTTTTTTAATTGAGTCACAAAACGGCATTCAATTTTGTTTCCTTGCAGTTTTATTGAATTTATGTTGCACTTTATTATGGTATATACAACCAATCTATAAGAGCTTGGTATTATCAGACTGACAATCTCTATAAATTACAAATAAAATAACTTTAAATATCAAGTTCAAATCGTTTGGCGACATTAGTGTTGTTTTTGTCTTGATCTAGTTCAGGTCAGATCCCATTGTTTAGGCTCGTTCGTACACTTAATCTGTCATTGTCTGTTTTAGTTGATTATGTTTATTTGTAGATATCGTGGTCAGATATTTAAGTAGATAACCGAACAAACAATAAAATATTTGACGTTCAATGTATTTATACGAATACTATGTGATGATACCGAATCGTTCGATAAAGATTACGGTCAAAAAATCTAAATAAAGAAACAAACCAAAGTATTTAAACAATTTCGATGACAAAACCAAGATAATGTTTGTGTTGGATTGCCTTGACGTATTTATATCGACTAAATAGGGTTGTCATTATCGAGTTCACTTCGTTCTTAGTATAATGGTTTTTAGTTGAATTGATTATTGTGTGTGGTAGATTATTATTGTTGCAATTTAATGCACCATGCATTAAATTAAAATTCTTCTGCAACTGAAAACTAATTGATTCAGTTATATTTTATTGCCCTTGAAATTTCTAGAAGTTTTTTTTTTAAATATATTATTAGTACTGTAGTTATTCCTTTTTATATTAATTTGTTAAATACTGTTATCATTTACAAATACAGTAAAATAATTGAATACTCTTTAATACGTTTAAATAGATTTCACTCGTATCTATACGTTAAAAAATAACGTGATGAATAAACGTCTTTAACTTGATCGGTGTTTTTGACGAGGCTGCACAGGCCGTCACATTTTGAATTATATCTTAATTGTGTTGAATATAGTGTTTTCATTCAAGACTATTCAATTCTATTACGCGGAGCGACAACCATCAGACTTTTAAACCAAGTAGATACAAGGTGATAGCGAAGTTTTGTAGTTTTTTTACTCTCACAGAACTATACTAATTTACAAAATGCCACAATAATCGGGTAATTTCGTAAGGGACTGGTGGATGAAGGGCGTTTAAAAAATTCTATACTTACAGGTTACCGTGGCTCTCCCGCAACAACGAATTTACACAAAGCTACTTACCTATGTATGATTTAGGCATTTAAATGAATTTAAATTTATACACAATAATATTCCTTAAATTTGTGGCAACCCTAATGGATCTTAACCTTACTGAAAATCTGTTCAATTACTTCGACATTCTAATAAGTTACAATAATATCGTTTAGTGGAAGACGCGCTAAGAGCAAACACATTGTGAAACTACATCTTTTTTTTAATTACACATATTTTTGCTATGAAACAAAACTATGACCTTTACATTGATTTCTTAATACAACCTACTTGCCCAACGTAACCTTTAAATCGATTTAAACACAATGATGGCCATTTAATAAACTTGAATGCTCTGAGTTACGTAACTGAAATATGTCGAGTATTGAGTCTATTTGTTACTGATGAGTAGATAATTGACAACATGAGAAAAATATGCCGAGTCATTACATTTTATTACCTATGGGGTTTTATGGTACATGTGGTAATAGCCATGCCTGTAATGTTCCACAGAACACCTGTGTTAAGCAGTTCGTTCGTTGCATTTCACTAAGTGGTGATGACAGAAATTCATTGCCTCCTGAGTAACAGGTGTTATTGCGCTAAGGTAGTAATTTTCTAGAATTAGATGCTGTCTTCACGTAATAGAAAATCACTATGGATCAGCGCTTCTGTTGTTGCGTAATCTCTATAACAAACGATTATCACTTCATCGTAACGGAATCTCCGACTGTATAGACGACAGCTCTCCGCGGGCGTTGGTAATCACTTACTATTATGTGAAAAGTTTATTTTTATATTTACACAATGTTATTTACTCTCAAACTAAGCACCTAATCGAACCCGAGACCTGAAGCACAGCAGTCGCATACGCTACTGCTAAAGTACCGAGGATCCTGTGATAATCTTATTGTTTGACATTATCAATACAAATAAATAAAATTAGAGTGTCTGTTTGTAATATTAAAATAACCGCTTTTTACTAAATGCATACGTATGTATACACGGTAGATATACCAAAAATGTAGTTAAAATAAATTTTGTCTGTCTGTTTGTTTCGGGTAATCTCTGGAACCTCTGTACCGATTTTGACGGGACTTTCACTGGTAGGTAGCTGATGATCCAGGGAGTAACCTAGGCTACTTTTTTTTAGACTAACTTTGTGCCGCGGCGTTACTCGCGGTACAACAATTACCTTCAGCTAGTAAATGAATGAAATTGGAGTGTCTGTTTGTAATATTAAATAACCGCTTTTTAATTAATGCATTTGTATTTATACACGGTATATGTATCACAATAACACTTTTTTTTGTCTATCTGTGTGTCTGTTTGTTCCGGATAATCTTTGGAACGGCTGGACTGATTTTGACGGGACTTTCACTGGCAGAAAGCTGATGATCTAAGGAGTAACTTCAGATGAGCTTTGTCTCGCGGGGTTACCCTCGGTACGACAATAACCGCTGGTAACACCGCGGGGCTCAGCTAGTTATAACTTTAATGGCGGTCAATCAAGATTTGCAGCTTGTCCGCTATAGATTAATGAATAGCAAATGAAAGTTCTGAGCGTTGTGTCATGATAAATATATTGGTGCAGTAATTCAAGTCGGCACAATATTTCTAACATGAGTCATTCATGACGTGAAGTTTTCGCTCGGGTACCGACACCACGAGTAATGTGACAATAAAGGTTAAAGCCAAAAGTGACGTGACCTTTGCAACACTCTCAAGTGTTTGTAAAACTGTGTATTTTTGTTAGAAATTGCGAAAATATTTGTCTATTTATGGAAATTTAATATGTCAGTGATATTGTACATGATATATGATGTTAGTTTTGTTTCTCAAGTGTATTCAAGAATCTAGGATTCTTATTAGGTTTTGCTGTAGGCATGTAGGGCAGATAGTTTTATTTTCTTAATAAACCTATATTTCGGATGTTTTTTTAAACGAAAAGTTCGGTTATTGTGCTGTCTGATGTGCTTATTGATATTAATACCACTGCGATTCTTTTTATATAAGATGCAAACAAGTACACGAGTCACGTGTTGAAGCATTTAATTTGTTGCTCCTATGCTCAAAATTATACTTAAGTTAAAACCATAAATTATTTGTGTTTATAATAGTCCTTAGTATTAAGATATCTCTGGTAGATCAATCGCCACTTTTCTCTATATGACCCCCAGATAAGCCATGACTTCCACTTTCTCCTTCACTTGCTATTTGAATGTTAATATAGCATACAGCCGTTCTCGTTTTCTTTTGACTTTAATTTTTCCTTCCAATAGTGTGTTTTATTCAGAAGAAATTGTCGTGTCCAATCCAACAATTTTGCGCCTTCTATCTTCAATAGCAATAAACAACTGTCTCTTTCTATTTACCATTACTCTTTCTTTTTATTTACAAACGGGCAGGCTCGACCGGGGCGGTACTACCCTGGCACAGAAAATCAACGTAAAATGACAGCGTTCGTGCTTTCGTGTATCGTTAGTGACTGCGAGACCGGTGACCCAATGATGCAAAAGCATCACAAGGGCGCCATGGTGTGGGTCACCATGCTGCATTGTCTGCATTCGCAATGAGTTTGGTGACCACCACTCTTGGATTCTGCGCAAACATCAATAGGACTGCCGCAATGGCTCTTATCTCCATCTAACTGATGGTCATCGTTCTCCTCCAGCAGCATATTTCATATGTTACTTACCTGTCTCTGGCTAGACATATAATGATTCAATAAAAAACCAATACTAAAGGTATATACAGTATTGAATGTAGGTCAATCCAATACTAAGACGAGCGCCACCTCTAAAACCTTGCACTAAATATTTAGGATACAAAAAGGGGTCCAGTTGCTTTACTGTTTAGATTTTACTGTGGTTTTCTATTCTTTTGTTTAAGATAATATTATTCATCGTATTATTTAGATTTCACTTAGTAATTTGTTCAAACCAAAAACTTACAACTACAGTAATGATCATGCTAAAATTTAACAAGAAAGATTTATTGTTGGCACATTAATTATTCATAGGCAATAGAAGAATAATTTATGATGGGAGTCCATGATTTTTAGCGTCCCGTAATCGTAAGACTAAACCCCTGTTTTGTATTTCTTTTTGATAATTTAAATGTTTGTAATGCCTATGTTTAAAAGTTGATATGATTTATTTTTTCGGCTTTGCCATAGCATGATGCGTATGACTTGACGTAATTTTGTACGGGTCTTTTAAAAATATTTAAGAGATTAAAGACACTTTTTTCAGTTCAGTAATGCGAGTCTGAAATATTAAACTTTTGTACAAACTTATTTTATCTATCATTATTACACTTGTAAAATGTGGTTTTATTGTTTTTATTAATTTCGCATGATAGGAGTAGTTTACAATAGAATAAAATGGAAAAGCACAAAAAACTATAACCCAACTACGTAATAACGTTTGATAAACTGTAAATAGCCTATGTGTGAACCTATCTCACCCGTACCATTATTACGAATGTATTGACAACTTATTTTATAAAATGCTTCAGACTTTTTTTATAATTATATTAATCTCATTCACTTTTGTCAACTACTATTCTACTATAAACTTCTAACATCTCAATACCAAGGTTGTCTGGTTGAGATTGCTATTAGCCATAAGACCGTCCATTGTATTCTTGTTTCAATGTTACTTGCAAGTCTCTGTTCATGTTATTGCTACTATTAGGGTAAGATAAAGAGTTATCTATGTAAAGCCAACGTATTGCGACAAAGTTATAACTGCCAGTTTAAAAGCGAGGTACAGTTATTGGTAGCATATGCGACTGCTGTGATTGAGGTCGCGGGTTCGAATCCCGGGTCGGCCCAAATGTTTGGATAAACGGCGTCTGATCTGTTTCGGAATTTGGATGTTTAATGTGTATGTATTACCAAAAAAAAGAATATATATATATTTATATCAGTGGTCTAGTACCCCATAACACAAGCTCTGTTTAGCTTGAGACTAGATGTCGTAGTGTGTAAAAAAAAATCTATGGATCCCAGTACCACACGTGGCCTATACGTACTTGATCGATTTTTTGTTTACTACAAAAATGAAAACAAACCATCTATCACGGCGGTGAGATAAATGCCCTCAGACTCCACATTTCACGTGGGCCCGTGTTCAGTCACCGAGTTTCACAAAGTTGCACAATTAGGGTCTGTGATTAGGCGGAGTGCGACCGTGACTCGGGTTGATTTAGCTCGCCGCCTCCGAGACCTCCACGACCAAATGTATGGAGGTAGGCGAGCTTGGTTAAATGTATTTACCGAGAAATTCTGAGTAGAGCTATATTTGGAGCTTCTGTGAAATTTCAAAGGTCAACTTGCCATTTTTGTTTAAGGAGTTGCTAATCGCCTCGTAACTTGAACAGTATATTTTTCTGACATCAGTAAGACTTACTTTAAGTATAGTTCAAACACTTAACTTTGTGTGTAGACAAATACACACAGAGTTAAGTAATATAATCACAAATTTTAACAAAACAAAAACCGACTTTAAAAACCAAGGCAAATTGAAATGGGACCACACGGGAAGCACCAGCTTGCAAATAAAAAAGAATCATCAAAATCGATTCTCCCGCTAAAAAGTATTGAGGTAACCAACAAAAAAAATACAGTCAAATTGATAACCTCCTCCTTTTTTGAAGTCGGTTAAACATACTGACTGCCTCGGTAGTTTAGTGGCAGCGTATGCAATTGCTGTGAAGGTTTCAGATGATAGAAAAAGTATAAAAGTATTATATGCGTCAATCTAGCTGTGATTTTGTGTCAGATGCCCAAAAAAGACTTATTAATTTACCAAAATGTTTGCGCTTATTACTCCACCAAATCCTTCGGACGTTAAAAGACGCAAGTTTGTGTATGTGTACCTATGCTAATTTATTATATTATAACAAGTAAAATGACAACAAAAAACTCTTCAAAAAACTAAATCTTGTATAAAATTTGTAACATTTGTTAATATCCACTCCTACAAAGCTAAAATAAAATTAACATGCTAAATACAACATTACGAAAAATACTTATCAATACTAAGTTGCACCTTAACGTCCCCTGTACGACTCATCTCACTAACAAGATTATTGGGGGTCGGCTGTTTGACTCTCCGTGAAATTGACGGACGAAGTTTTAAACCTCTAACACAATTGCAAGTTTAGTCGAATCAAATGAAATATTGTTCTGCAATCTATACAAATAAATAAAATTGGAGTGTCTGTTTGTAATATTAAAATAACCGCTTTTTACTAAATGCATATGCATGTATACACGGTACACGGTACATATGCCAAAAATGTAGTTAAAAAAAATTTTGTCTGTCTGTCTGTCGGTCTGTCTGTCTGTCTATCTGTCTGTTTGTTCCGGGTAATCTCTGGAACGGCTGGACCGATTTTGACGGGACTTTCACTGGCAGGTAGCTGACGATCCAGGGAGTAACTTAGGCTACTTTTTATAGACTAACTTTGTCCCGCGGCGTTACTCGCGGTACAACAATAACCGCGGGTAACACCATTTACAGTTTAATACACAACTTTTATCATTTATATATATCTAAATAGTATTTTTTAAACTTTTAAAAAGCCCTTGTGATGTAAACAAATTTCCATTGAAGAAGTAGAGAGAATAAAAACAACTTGAATTTATACTTAAACCCTAAACCTACTCGTAAATAGCACTGTAGTTTTTTGCAAGGACTTTCCAGCACTCTCCTGTCCGCATTAACTAAGTTATAACTTTCGGTCTTTAAGTGTAATGACATCATCAATTTAACTTACATTTAGATTCGGTTTTCATGGTTAAATGACTGGAAAAAATTAACTCAACTAGGATTGATGACCAAACGCAGATATCTAGACACTTTTTCTTCACGAAGTTAGTATAATCGCTTACATAAAGTTAGCAAGGCTTTTCTTTATATTAGCCTAGACATAATAATAAAAATTTTACTGTTTAAGTTTTATTTTATTAGTTAGTATTTGGAGCTTTTTACGGCGACTGGCCAAAGACAATGGTCTCGTAAAATACTGAAGGGCAGGGAGGGTGTAATGATTTAGATATTTGTGGAGATATAATTCACGCCATAATATATTCAGTTCGAGTTGTTTTATTTTTATATTGTTGGGGCAAACGACGTACGAGTCATCTACTGTAAAGTATCTACCATCGCTGACACCCGTAAGTCACGATACTGAAGTGTAAATGAATAAATAAAAATAAATAATAAATATTTCAAACACCTAACACACAACGCCATCTAGTCTTAAGCTAAACAGAGCTTGTGTTATGGGTACTAGACAACTGATACAAATACATATATTTTTTTTTGTAAATACATACATATTTTACATAGAAAACCCCAACTCCAAAACAAATATTTGTTGATCATACAAACATTAGGTTCGACCCGGAAATCGAACCTGAGATCTCATGATCAGCAGTCGCACACGCCAACCGCGAGACCAACGAGGCAGTCGAATCAACGCCCTTTGAATACCTTACAGGCTTAGAGCGGGAAGGAGTTATGAGCTTCTGGTCTCATCATACACTCGGTGTACTAAAACCAAAGAACGGCTTAGCATCGGTTTTCCGTGAGGTCTTATACTTCTTTTGCCACTCTGATTCTTGCACTGAAGGATTCTCTGCTGGGTTCTGCAAACTAATAGGTCTGGTGATCTCCAAATATTTGTTTTGGAATTGGAATGTTTGCTAAGTATAATATGTAAGTAATTACAAATTAAATGTATGTTGTGTTTATATCAGTAGTACAAGCCATGCTTAGTTTGGAACTGGATCGTGTTGTGTGTGTGTGTCATATTTAGCCCTATGCAATTTTCAACATAGGGCTGGTTTATTTTCAACATAGGGCTGATTTATTTTCAACATAGGGCTGGTTTATTATCAACATAGGGCTGGTTTATATTCAACATAGGGCTGGTTTATTTTCGGGTCGATTGTAATTCTTGGGGTAGTATGTAGTCTTTTTTCAGATAAACTGAATAAATAAATTAAGATAAAGAAAACGCATAAAGCCAAAGAGTTAGAGTAATAGATATTAGAAATCCCTTAACGAAACTGACACTGTGAGCCAATTTCACTACCACTATTTTGTACTTATCTGCTAGGTATATTTCAGCTATGCATATGTTCATCAGCAATTTTGATTAATTAGGGTATGTTATTTGAAAGATAACTATTTAAAACTGTATCAACAACTGGTAAAATTGGCCCATAGTATATTAGATGTTTGTCTAAATAATATCTACTATTACATACTTCACGGCAATTTTCATAAAAAATAATAAAACTACTTAAACAGGTAGTAGAGCCACGCTGATTTTAGCAAGAACGGGCTGGTTCGACCGGGGCGGTACTACCCTCGCACAGAAGATCAGCGTAAAATGACAGCGTTCATGCTGTCGTGTTTCGTTGGTGAGTGTGAGACCGGAGGCCCAATGATGCAGAAGCATCACTAGGCCGCCATAGTGTGGGTCACCATGCTGTATTGTCTGCATTCACAATGAGTATGGTGACTACCACTCTTGGACTCTGCTTATGCTTTCCACCAGGCAGAGTAGAGCCATTTTGAAATAAACAATTGTTTTGTATAACTACAAAGAACACAAAAGCTGTTCTGTGAATCAAAAAATAGAAATTATTTCGGTGGTTGGTTCAGTATAACGTCGATATACTTACAACGCTCTCGCATGAAATTTATTCGCAAAATCAATATTGCTCAGTACAGTATGCGAGTACAATTGGGAGCGGGACTAGGCAACATACGTTGTAAAGAGAACTGACAATTCTCGCACAAGGTGTGGTAGGGTGAATGCACGTGTACAAGTCCATTTCAATTATTTTTGTTATATTCCGGTTGCTATTAAGTCAATTATTAAAGTGTTAATCTATCTTTTAATTACAAAAAACTCTAAAAACAAGCTTCTATTGGAAAGCCCAAAAAGACTTGTCAAGACTAATCAAACGATTCCATTTACACCACTTAATGGGTTTCGTGATTTCATTACAGAGTTCCTATGACCACCTTGCGGCTCCATCATCACACCCTGGACACTATGAAAACATAAAGTACCTGTTGAGACAAATTAAATAAGTTCAGTCTTCTGACTTTTTATGGCCACCTTCCAGCTCTAGCATCAGATCAGCTCAATGACATTATAATATTGCATTGTCACGCTGTATACATATGCTTGTAGAATTTCAGGAAAATCGGATGAAGATATCAGCTTTCAAATTGAGTTGCAAGATTCCACCCGATTATATCCTATCCTACTATTATAATAATAATAATAATCACACTAATATATAAAGGCGAAAGTTTGTGAGTGTGTATGTTTGTTACTTCTTCACGCAAAAACTACTGAACGGATTCGGATGAAACTTGACATTAATATAGCTTATACATCAGAATAACACATAGGCTACTATTTGCCGCGATAGCCTACACGCGGGCGGAGCCGCGGGCAACAGCTAGTTATATATATTTCAATGGAAGTATAATCCGACTTAATAAGTAGTTAAACCTATCCAATATCTACTAGTATCCAGCATTAAGCAATGCGTTTGGATAAGTGCAGATTTTCTTTTGATAGTGTTGTATTATACATTTCTCCTGATGAACCTAAAATTATACTATATTCTGTAAGAACACATTTTTTTATGGTATAGGTGACAAACGAGCAGACGTTTCACCTGATGGTAAGCGATAACCGCCGCCCCTGGACACCTGTAATACCTGAGTCGTCACAAGTGCCTTGCCGACCTTTGGGAGCGGGGAAAGGAATGTGGGGAGGGGTTGAGGTGTGGGCCTCCGGTATCCTCACTCACTCGGTGAAACACAGCGCAAGCGCTATATCACGCCGGTTTTCTGTGAGGCCGTGGTATCACTCCGGTTGAGCCGGCCCATCCACGGTAAATATACACGTACCTCTGAACACACTACACAAATTCAAATTATACTTGGATCAGTTCCAAATATTTATGCAAGTATTTTATATCAATACGGTCACAAGACTTACACAAAACGGATAATTATAACATTTTCAAGAGACGTTATCAGTGTGACAAATAAATATCTACAATTAAAGTATTTTTAGAATTTTAGATATTTTTTCGTACGTGTGATGATGAACAGATGTGAGTACCCTACAAACTTGTAGATAGAACAAGTGCAGTACGATGAATCGGCGCAGCTGTAAGCAAGTTAATTCGTTGAGGTGCAGGTGCTACGGGCTGGCTTCAAGTGTTCTATGCCTGAGAATATTTTAATGTTGAGCCTATCTTTATAGCCGTACTTTCATCCGGGTATTCAACATGCCTTGTAGCTTGGTTACAAGCTATTATTAAAATGAGTAGCAAAATAAATCAAACGATTATTGGTCTTGGTGTGGGTTTGATTCCCAACCAGGACAAATAATTGTGTAATCAGTAGAATCGATTATTTGTTCTGTGACTGGGGTGTAATTTATCTTTGATATATAATATTAATATATTAGATACCCCTTCTGAGGTACGCAAGCAGAATACACATTTAATAAAAACGTAAAATCTGTTAGATAGCTTAAGAATCTATCGAGAGCAACAATGTTACTTGTTATTTGTACTTACTATGTTACTTTTAACACGTCCAAGAAATGTGTACAAAGTTTCATGACGATCGGTTGAGTAGTTTCCGCGTGAAAGACGAACAAACTTACATTCACTTTTATAATATTACTAGCTGTTGCCCGCGGCTCCGCCCGCGTGTAGGCTATCGCAGCAAATAGTAGCCTATGTGTTATTCTGATGTATAAACTATATTACTGTCAAGTTTCATCCGAATCCGTTCAGTAGTTTTTGCGTGAAGAAGTAACAAACATACACACTCACAAACTTTCGCCTTTATAATATTAGTGTGATGTGATGTGATGTGATGATTAGGATAGGAATAGGATACAATATTTATCAGCAGGCTATTTAACATAGCACATGCTTTAGTTAGTTGTAGTTTGTGGTCAGACTTTAGAGACCCCATTAAAATTAACAAAAACCAAACTATATTCTATCCAAACCACTGTAGCATCACACGACACAGATATAATGCTTTAGATATAAAATCAAAAGTCCACCTGTTATTAGCAACAGCAATCATCTACTGTTTCTAACAAACCTCGAGGCCGTTAACATCGTATTCCTGTTAAATGACCTTCAAAGCAATACTGAAACAAATTGGAAGAAACCTTGCTCAAAGCAAGTTCTCAGGAAATCTATGATCTTGTTAGAACTTTCAAAATGTAATTCTGAAATGTAATACTTGAAACCTTATTTAACCAATGAATCGAAATTATGTTCAAATATAATATTAAAACAACTTATATTTTTTCTATTGGAAAACATTTTAACAATTTCACGCAGTTTTTTGAAAAAAATACGCTTTGTTGTTTCAGTAATAAGCGGGTTATAAACCCTTTAAAAGATAATAATAATTGTTAATTATCGTATTATTATCAAAACTTTCATGTGGAATTTGTTATTAAAATAATTTATTTATTTATTAAATCTTAATGTTCGATGTTTATTTTCTTGCTTCCACATTTTATGATTATTATCAGCATGACGTCATTCACACTTAACAAAGGCCTCCCTCAAAGAGTGCTAACCATCCCAGTCTTAAATATGTAAACATGGTACATTTTATTTTTCCTTAGTAACACAAAGGCATGGTCCGCAAAAATAATTTCTATTGCACTATAATAGAAAACGGGGTTACAAGTATCGGAAACGTATTGCACAATTTTCATGTAAATCTATTAGACGGGTGAACCGGACGCGTTCACGGCGAGACGCTTCAGTACTACGGGTTGCAAATGCCAGTAAACGCGAATCGTTCGCAAATCCTATGCTTTGGGTTGTGAAGCTACAGAAATAGCGATATTTTAGCATCGAACTGTAATTTTAAGATATAAGTAAAATATAGACATAAACGAAAAAACTAAAGTAGGTAATAATGATAAAATGAATTAGGTTTTAGTGAGAATTCAGATTAATTTTATTTGATTTGAAGGATACTTTGTACCCAACTTACCGTCAAGGATAAAAATGTTATCTTTTTGATAAGTTCTCAGGATACACGTGATTCAATTTAAAATTTATGAGAAGAAAACAAATATCTCTGTTGTACCTGGAATTATTGTAAATGTACAAACGTTAGTAGGTTGAAGTGGCAATGGACGGTCACATAAGCCGCAGAGCCGATAACTGCTAGAATAAGCGTGTTCTGGAATAGAAACTGTTTTTTGGAAAACGCAGTGTGGGAGCTGGCAGCGACTGGATGCAAAAGCAGCAGCAGCAAACCGGGCTCTGTAGTGTTTCTTGGAAAAGGCAGCGTCCAACAGTGGACTGCAACAGGCTGAATGATGAAGAATTTTTTGTTGTTAAGAATAGCTCAAAGTCAAAAATGCTCAAAACTAAAGATTGAATGCTGCATTTTATGTGTTACAAAAACCCTATGTAGAATTTTGGATATTTACGAAGGATAAGTTTTTTTTTGTGGAAAATAGTTTTTTTTTCTATAATAATAAGATGGAGAGAGGGCGCTACTGTGAAACTGTACACATCGGCTCCGTATTTATCGTAAAATTAAAAAACAATTGTGCACTTAAACTCAGTGAAAAGAAGAAAAAGTGGAAAATAAGCAATCAGTTACTACCTGTAAGTGTAGGCAAGTCATTCTATCAAGTGAATCAGTGCTAAATAGTGAAAGACTGCAGTAACAAAACACGTGGAAGTGTTAGAAAACAAAAGGACTTCCAACGGAAACCAAACATTACTACTACACACACTCACATAAATTTGTCAAAACAGTAATCGAGCAATTAGTGTCGAATAATTATAGAATCGGTAACCCTTTTAAAAAAAAAAACTAACCTATTTTAACAGAAATAGGTTAGTTTGACACTGCAAGAAAACATACTGTTGGCGCATAGACACTAACGCCATCTAGTGTAGGGTGTCTGTAGCACAAAAACAAATACCTAGCTGATCGAATTGATCGAGTGATTGTCGGGTTTGCGAGTACTATAAAGGGCTGCATAAAGAGGGCGCAAATACTACCACTGTTTTACAAAATCGAACTATCAATTTATTATTTACAAATATGGAAGAAGTTATGAATGCACTAAAATGTATCCAAAGGGAACTTGACGAACAAAAAAATACGATCTTAAAAAACGGAGAAAGAGTTACAGAGCAAGTAACCCAAAATATAAACTGCATTTTGGAAGAAAAACTGAAAATATTAGATGTTAAATACGAAAATCTTAAGGAAAAAACAGAAAATCAAGAAAAAAGACTATACTTTATAGAAAAACAAATAAGAAAAAAAAAAATTGTCTTTTTTGGATTACAAGAAACAGAAACATCATATTTAAATCTAGAAAAATATATGATTAACTTTATAAAAAAACACTTCTCTTTGGACCTGGATCATAGGGATGTACAAGAAATAAAGAGAATAGGAAAAAAAGGAGACAAACCTAGACCGATAATAGTCACATTTTCCACACTCGGTATAAAAATCAATATACTCAAAAAGAGCAGCTTACTGAAAAATACAACATTCTATATTAAAGAAGATTATCCACAAAATATACTTGAAAGAAGAAAGGAGTTACAAAAGCAAGCACTAATTGAGAAAGAAAAAGAAAATTCGATAATAATAAAATACGATAAACTAATAATACGAGATCAAAAAAACACAACAGCCAAAAATAAAAGGATGCTTTCAACGTCTCCTGAAACCAACCCCATCGGATGTGACGAAATTAGAACGCAGACTAACAAGAAGAACAAAACCCAAAATCCTGATACCCAGATGAAATTTAAAAATACTTCCAGTCTGTCAGAAGAGATCGTAAAACCAGGAATCCTGAACTTCCTGACTACCAAAAATCCAAAGAACGCACCTGGAATAAAGAACAATATCAAAGAGAAGATCTAGCAACTACAGTCCTCTCTCACACGGATAACATAAGATAGTCAATTGCAAAAATATAATTAAATTCTTCCAAGCCGGTCCTGGTCACCGAGGAAGATTATGACCAAAACCCTCCAAAGGATCAAACAAAACTAGCAACAAAATATCTACCCCAACTAATACTACCACAACTAAGAATACATCAGGAAAGCATTACATTTTAACATACAATTGCTTGATACGATTGCTTGATAAAACTAAATGATCATGCTAAACCAGGCGTATGAGAGACAGAATAGTAGAAAGTATATGAAAATACACGGAACACACGCTTGACTTGTATAGTGTAGGATTTAGAGTAGAAATCTTTGGAGGAGGCCTTCACCTGCAGAGGGGTTCTTACAGACAATGGATATGATATAAAATTACAATATATATAGAATATATAGAATAATATATAAAATGGGCAAAACATTTATTTGAAAGCAAAACTAAAAACAAACTTAATTACTAACAAAATTAATCTATATGCACCTACTAACTTAATATAATTTATGTTTCTCTTTTTTGTACTTAATCTGTAAGAAATAAAAGGCTTTTTTATTTTATTTTATTATATAATAATAAGATAAATGAAGTTCGTATGTCTTATCTAAGTTACGCCAGCAATCGTTACAGAACGAAACTGTGCTCCGCTGATTTAATGGCTCATGTCAGTACAAGCGTTGATTTGTCGCTTTGGCAATCAGGGAGTATTGCAGCGAGCTGTAGACGCGCCATTTCACGTGCCCTGCAACTCAATTGAACACATTCTGTTTAGTATTATATTCATTTTTAACAGATTTCAATTTGAAAATTTCAAATGCTTGGAAATTGCGAAAAATTGGTTTAATAAACACTAAGTTGTGTGTTAGCATAAGGAATTTTAAAGTAGAAAATAAATTGAAAATCTAGTATTCTAAAACTGTAGAGGTTTTTTTAATCTACACTTCCAACATTATCGGAGCCTATGGTACGCTAAGTTACTTTTCCATTCCAGTTCTCGCTTGTATTCCTCTCGCACTTCCATGCCGCATACTTGGTCTTTCTCTTATTCGTCACTATCACACCAGACGGGTGGGGACTCCCGCCTACTAGTCTACTTCAACTATTCTATCTATTTTTATCTGTATTACTCTGTATTACTTTCAATCTTATACTATGGGGGAAATTAGATACAATTATTTCTATTTTATTTATACAGTGGTTTTCTTAAGCTAGTAATTTTGCAGACTTACATTTTCATTTAAATTTGCTTAAAATTACTTTTTTCTTTAATATCTATTTATTTACTTATTATACTTATTATTTTGTAGACATATTTGTTCTTATTGCTATTATATGTGGTATTTTCTTACAGCTACTAACTTATTTTCTATTTACATTTTCTAATTTATGATTGACACTAATATTACATACAATATTGTGTAAACATAATTTATCTTACATTGGTTTTGTTACGCTTTATTACAGAATTTGCTATTCTAGTACAGTAGTCTAAAAACTCGTTTCTGTTAACAAAAATCATGAACTGAAAATAAACTGGATGTGTGCCCAGTTTGTTTGAATGCAGATAGTCGTATGTGAAATGTAACTTACTGAATATCATTTTTAATGGAAAAGTAAACATCATAAGCAAAATAACACAAATACCCACGTTCAATTTAATATCTTTGTAGTGAGATAGGGATACGAATTTTTATAATTTAATTCCCACTACCGGGTTTTGTTTAAAACATTGTAGCAAGCAAAGAAAATAAAAACGAAATGAAAACGTAGAACGAGTTATCGTGAGCTGACTTTATCTATGGAAATCTATGCGGAGCGCGAATGGAATCTACTTTTAATTAAAAACTTTCTTATAACCAACTATTTCATTTTTTTCCAACCTACGATTTGTGAGTTGGACTTTATTTTTATAGAATTTAACGCGGTGAACCTTTTGAAACTTTTGCGATCTAGACGTTTAGTGTTTTTGTCTTTAGTACAAATAACAGCATAGGCAGTAGTGATGGACACACATTTTTTAACTAAGGATGAATTCGTGACATTGGATTTGAACATCGGATCACTGTTTGTCAAAACCTAACCACTGCCGCCGCATCGATTTCGATGAAATTTGGCATGGAGATACTATATTCTTGAGAAAGAATAAAGACATTGCCAGAATCAATCATTTTAAAATTCCATTTCAAACCATTCAACCTGACAAAATTAGTATTGCCTATAGTAAATTGATTGACTAAATCCATATTCAAAAGAAATTGCAGGCGAAAGTGAATCTTATATATATACATAATAAATTTCAAGGTTTAGATGGCTACCAGTCATTTAAAAATATTTCAAGTCAAAATTGATAAATAGATCTAGAAAATATTTCGCATGCTATGCGAAATTTTATTTATCAAAATACTTTTAACCCACTTTTAATCCCAGAAAGAAAAACCTTTACTTTCGAAAAAGAAGTCTATCTTCAGCAATTATTAAAATCTGTTAATAATGAACTTCTGTTAATAATGAACTTCTATTAATGTGAGTCAAAGAAGTCTTAATCTAAAAAAGTGTTCAAAGATTCAAATAATAAAATCAATATTATTACAAAGAATATGCAACGACGGTGAGCGAAGATGTCAGTAGTATTTATTATGCAGGAGCCATGGCTCCATAATACTCTAATGTTAAATGGTAACGTGTGGCTTGTTATACCAACTTACAGCTGCATTATATATAATAAAATCTGTGGTTACAATGCATATAATCACGGCTTATTCTCGACGAATATACTCATATCCGAAATATGCTGATATAGCTGGTCAGGCTTAGCTATGTATAAATTCTATTAATTTAATAATATATGACGTAGGAATATTGGCCTTGTGATTGTCTAATAACATACAATTCGGCATGGGCGGCCGCAGTAGTCCCATTAAATATGATAATTTAAAATGAACTTGAAAGCTTTCAAAGGATTTAATTAAACTTAAGGAGTCTGCAAAATAAAAAAAATATGTTGACCATTTACAAACGAAATGATCTTAACTGCTTCTAAAACTGCATAAGCCTCTGCAGTAAATATACTACTATTACTATTCAGAGCAAAACTTTGAACAAATTTAGTTTGAGAGTTATAAGCAGCACTACGAACATAATTTTCCCCTTTACTGCCATCAGTATAGAGTGTGTAAAAATCTCTATTTTTACTTGAAAATTCTAACACATCCTGATTATTATTAATAGAATGGTTTATTATTGGGATTTGATACAACAAACAATCATAAGAATAAAAACATGGCCAAGGAGATATTGCATATATTGAAGGGAAGTTTTTCATCATTTTGAGTAGTATGCTGGACAACTCGGGAAATTGCCCATTGAGAAGATCAGTAGATGTATTCTGTGAACCGCATAAAGATTTTCATACGTAGAACCGAAACTCAAATTTTTTTTACGTACCACACGTAATTCAAAACATATTATTCAAAAATGATATTTAGGTTTCTTAAATATATTTTTCTAAAGTGAATAGATTGTGCGAGAGACACTTCCAAAGTGGTAAAATGGGTGTCCCCCTCCCCTGTAACTTCTAAAATAAAAGAATGATAAAATAAAAAGAAATATATGATATACATTACATTAAACCGCAAAAAACAGACTATTATTTAAACGTCGATCAAAGTTACAACGAACTACAAGAACTTTTATATTATGTTACTTGCCTCGTCGGAACCCTTCATGGGCGAGTCCAACTCGCACTTGACTGCTTTTTTTTGACAGGGTTAAATTACCTTGTGACTACAAAAAATTTATTTAAATAACAATGAAGAACATTTATAAAGTGTATATTTAGAGTATTTAGTCAAATTTTGAAGGTCTTTCATTTGGAAACGTAATAAAAGTTCATCCTCATAAAAACTTGCCTAGGAAGAGGGAATATGCAAAATAAGAAGAATATAAATCAAAATAACATTTAATTGTAACAACGTATTTCATTCATAGTTTTTTTAACTAACTCACACACTACCACATATCCAATAATGCTAATGCTAATCATTTGCTGGCTCTTGCTCATTCGGGGACTTTGACAGGTGCCACGGCTGCGCGCGCTGACGCGGGGACACGAATCACGTTGTTTTGCTTCAGAACAGGATATGAGGGCATTCGCAGTATACCGCACGTGTTAGTTGCACCACGTATGTATATATAACCCTCATCACCCCAGCCGAGACTCCAAGAGTTCTTCAAGATGAAGTACGTTTCACCTCGGTGCACCGTCCATCCCACAGCTAACATCGCGTGGGACGAACTATTCTTTTTGCTGAAAACGTCACGTATAGATAGTTGGATTACACAAAGTATTGGGTGAGTCATTTTTTCACTACATACAACAGTTAGGGAAATGTAGTGTTTTTGTGGGTGGGGGAATAAAATGTGTAATTTGGAATCGATTGCCCCATAAAAAATCTGTAATTAATTTATGCATAACTCAATTCGAGTTATGCATTAATTAATTACAGATTTTTTTCTTTTCATACTGTCTAAAACAGCCTTATAATTATAAGTTCCTTCTATTAAATTCTCGTGTTTTTTTCCTATAGTAGCTCTAGGAATGATTTATGGTTGACAAAGTTTTGATGTTTTATATGTATATTATAAGAATATTCTGTCTGTTACGTCGTACACGTAACAGATCATCAGTGTATGTTTCTATACTTCTGTAAATGAATATCTCTTCTTAAGGGCACGTTTACGATTCGTACAAAATTATGCTTTTTTTCGGTACAATTTGTAACTAAACTAAACAAATTGAATATAACAAAGTACTAACACTTATAGATTAGTTCTTTATCTTCAAATCCGAGGGACAATTTTTTTGGAAATTGTATTTTTTAATATTGTAAAAACGATCTTCCGTAACCATTTTTCACAGTATTTACGATATCGGGTTGAGTTTTGGTACATTTTTGTTCTACAATCAACCTATTTTATAATTTCTAAAAATAATGTTAGGAGGCATATATAGTCAATTATAAATCCGAGGAAAAAAATAGTATTAAAGTGTCACAGAAAGTCGCAGAAAAAATAACAACCGGAGCTTATATTTTCTCATATTTTGCTATTACGGATGAATCGTAGTCGATTGCAATAAGGGTTATTTTATTTTTTGAACCTCTCTTGATTTATTGCGTAAAATTTCGTAATCTCAGTCTGCGCTCGGCCGCCGTCATGAGTGGACACTGTGTCGCCTGTTTGTATTAGCTCTTGTTGAAAAGATCGCTCTACAAATTCAATATATTCGATAAACCAGAATAGTTTGATACTTGACAAGGTAAGAGTAATTTTAACCGACTTCAAAAAAAGGAGGAGGTTTCTTCTATTTACAGATTTTTATAAGAATATTTTAGTTTGCTAAAACTAAGTAGTATTGTGCGAGTTCGGGCTCATTTTGATGAGACATTACCTCCTACTTAGGTGGAGTGACCTGAAGGTAAACTTCGGTGACTGCTTTTGGAACTTCTAGACGAGTTGACATAGTCTTACCGAGTTTGGGCTCATTTTGTTAGTTATGATGAGACCTTACCTGCGGCTTAGGTGGAGTGATCTGAAGGTGTACTTTGGTGACTGCTTCTGGAACTCCTAGACGAGTTGACATAGTCTTACCGAGTTTGGGCTCATTTTGTTAGTTATGATGAGACCTTACCTCCGGACTACATGGAATGACCTGAAGGTGAACTTCGGTGACTGCTAGTGGAACTCCTAGACGAGTTGACATAGTCTTACTCAGTTTGGGCTCATTTTGTTAGTTATGATGAGACCTTACCTCCGGACTACATGGAGTGACCTGAAGGTGTACTTCGGTGACTGCTAGTGGAACTCCTAGACGAGTTGACATAGTCTTACTCAGTTTGGGCTCATTTTGTTAGTTATGATGAGACCTTACCTCCGGACTACATGGATTGACCTGAAGGTGTACTTCGGTGACTGCTAGTGGAACTCCTAGACGAGTTGACATAGTCTTACCGATTTTGGGTAAGGTCTCATCATAACTAACAACACGAGCCCAAACTCGGCACACCTAGTTCTACTCGTGAAGGAGTTCCATAAGCAGTCACCGAAGTACATCTTCAGGTCACTCCATCTAGTTCGGAGGTAAGGTCTCATCATAACTAACAAAACGAGCCCAAACTCGGTAAGTCTATGTCAACTCGTCTAGGAGTTGCATAAGCAGTCACTGAAGTACACCTTCAGGTCACTCCAGCAAGTCCGGAGGTAAGGTCTCATCATAACTAACAAAACGAGCCCAAACCCGGCACATCTAGTTCTCTCGTCGAGGAGTTCCATAAGCAGTCACCGTAGTACACTCAGGTCACTACAGCAAGTCCGGAGGTGAGTACCTATTATATAGAAATGACAAAATATAAAAAACTTTCAAAATATCAATTTAGGCAAGTTGACATTCATTCCCGCCGCTATCCGACTTGCACTTGTTTGTGTAACTTGTGTCAACGTATAATTCGAATCTATATCTATCAAATTTGCAAACGCGTCCTTAACTCATTTCCTTTTTTATTTTTTTTTAACAATGACAGAAACTTACATACGTAATTAACATTTCTTTTAACACTTACCATTTAGCGTCATAATAGAAACCTCTTTTGTAAGATTTTAAACTGGAGGTGTCTGCATCCATCAGGACAACAGTTGGCCCGTGCTTCCGGATCGCTGTCTGCACACAAGTACAAAGCCGTTGAAAAATATCTCCAAGCACAGATCATGTGTGACACGGGCGGCCGCGGCCCATATGCTTACCTTCAGTGCGAGTAAGTCTTTGCTGGTGACGTTGACGTGGCTAGTAATGCGAGTCACGGGCGCTACACGGTCTGTATTACATTCCTGCACCTATAGAAAGAAAACATATGTATGTGTCACAAATAAACAATTTAATTAATATGTATGTGTGTCTTTATCTCATCTTGTGCCATTTTTCGAGATCAATAACGAAGCATAAAATGACTTGATCTGAAAAGAGATTAAGGGGCAGCAGTATTAGAACCATGGTAGAGTCCATGGTCCAGCTCTTTACAGTTCACTTACGATAAATAGTTTACTCTCGCTGGTGCCAATAAGTGTTGAGTCTGAAAGGGCATTTTCAGTAACTAGGTACAAAACACTTTGCATCTTAAGAAGTTATTTCAAAAATCACGCGTAAATGTCTAGGATAGGTAGATAGAAGTAATTCTGGGAATAACTCTTCATTCAACACTATGAAAGCTTCTAGGTATTAGATTAAAATAACTAATCAAAATATTTCGTTTTTTATTGAAAATCATTATTTAATAAAACGATAAAAAGAGTTATAATAAACTAGCTGACCTTATCGTGAATTGGAATATCGTGGAAACAAATTAAGTTACCCTAAAAATATAAAGTGAACCAACCTGAAAATATATAATGATGTCGTGGTTGATGGTTTTTTTTTTTAATTTTTGAGGGGAACAAATTCTTTAATGCTTTATTTTCGATGCGCACGCAATAGAAGTTCTTAAAAAATATTTCACCCCGTTTTAAAAAAAAAATTAACTTTACACCGCTCCTATTGGTCATAGCGTATTGATAAATAGCCCACACACTTTCTCAATGAATGGGCTATCTAACACTTTTAGATTTTTAAAAATTGGACCTGTAGTTCCAGAAATTTGCTTGTTCAATATTGCAACGTAGTTAGTCTACAACAAACTCTTCAGCGTTATAGTGTCACCGCCACAGACGCGTCACTCAGCTGCCTTACCGCTGTACTACCGTCCCGCCACAGCGCTAGGCCTCTCGGAACTAATATAAGGACGAGTGCACCGAAGGCTCGACCTCTTTCTTCTGGCGTCTCTCATGCCCGCCAGCTGCGCCAGCCTCTCAGGGGCCTGGTTACTAATACCGGGTCCAGCACCGCTTCCCTGCCTGGTGGCATACGCCTTCATCCCGGGCCTGGCTGCTTTCGCCGGTGCCAGCTGTTTTCTACACATCACTACTCCAGTTAAGTACCCCATGCTACCGTGAAGGTACCTACGCTGATCGAAACACTATGGCCCCACGCATTGACTTCTATCTATGTCGACTGTCAGCTAATCATTTAAATCTGTTAATTGCAACCAAAACCTTGTGATAGTAAACGTTGTAAAAATTATGGTGGTCAAGAGTATAATTTCTCTTTCTATTTAACCTCATGATAGTTAATGATCAGCACATGGCTACCCAGCCCCTTAATATGATAATAGTATTAGTATGGATTATGAGTTACAACAAATATATTTTTCCTTAAAATAATTTTAAATCTTACTTTACACAAAATGACATAACCACGTCTTAGCAGTTTTCATCGCGTTTTCTGAGAACGATTTAAACAATGGTTTTCTAAAACTTTCTGAAATCTCGAAAATTCTAATAGTTCTTAATCCCGCGAGATCTCGAATTAACAATCTCGACTCGAGATTGCATTTCCTAATCACAATACGAGTTCACAAAACGAGTTCTCACAAAACACATTCAGTGTTATCAAATTAAGTTGACTAATGACTATTATCTAGATCGGAGGCCTTGGTTTTGTAGCAAGGTTACAAGAGTTGTAAATATAGACTTCTCTATAAAAATCTCCGTTTGTAAATTCAGCAACCGCATACACTGTTCATGTAAAATGTCATTGAAATTAAGTTACTTTGGCAACGTAAGGGTTATATTCATCAAGTGCTGGTAGCCCATTGTCTCGAACATAGTTGTAAGCGAAACTAGGCCATGTAGGCCCGCATCCTTTGGCCCCGAACCTGTGAAATGAACACAATATTCACATTACAAAATTTCCAGTAGTTATTAAACTTCTATATTAAAATACTGACCGATGGCCGCAGTCTAAGAGGACTTGTTCACTGAGTGGTACTAAGCGGCCAGTGTTTGCAAACAGAGCTCCTTCCACAGCGCCTACTACCGAAAAAGCCCAGCACGAAGGACATGTACCTTGTGCTGCAAGTGAAGTTGTACGGTAAAATACTTTTTGGTAGTAAGTATATAAGTAAATCATGCTATATCTAATTAATTTGTGACCCATTTTTTATTTGACTTGTTATATCAAAGTTACATCAACACAAGTTGTTTGATATAAATATACCACCAGTATTATTAAATTAACTTACACCGCACAGGAGTGACGCCACCACGTTCTCTCCAATCAAATTTCTGAGGCAAACGATTGCGCATGCGGCGCAACGCTGCTTTGCTATACGGGAACTTATCACCATCAGCGACGCCAAAGGGATCAATACCATACAATGGCTTCATTTCGTCTGTCAAGCGGTCTGATAGGAAGTTCACCTCCAGCTCAAGACTAGAACCCCTTCGATTACCAGAAGACACGAATCTCGAGCTCTGCATCAGAATATTTTTACGTATCGCTTCTTCTAAGTCGTCTGCATATTGACGATTATTCTGCCTCTTGAACCTGGATGCGATATAACACAATTTAAAAATAAACTAATTTTATGATATGTATTTGATGTATTAGAGTATATAGCAAAGTAGCAGAGCCACGCTGATTTCAGCAAGAACGTGCCGACTCGACCGGGGCGGTACTATCCTCGCACAGAAAATCAACGTAAAATGACATTGTGTTTCGTTGGTGAGTGCGCGATCGAAAGCCCAATGATGCAGAAGCATTACAAGCCCACCATGGTGTGGGTCACCATGCTGCATTGTTGCATGTTCTGCGTTCGCAGTATGGTGACCATCACTCTTGGATTTTGCTTCTGCTGTCCATCAAGCAGAGTAGAGTCATTTTGGCAAGGACAAACATAAAAAAAAATGTTTGAACATACCTAGTAAGTATTCCATCATATTTTGGATCTCGCTGTAATTGCGAAAACTCCCGTAAAGGTTCCACTAACTCCATTGCATCTACCTTTTCAAAATTATCGCAGGCGTCAGCTAAAAAAGTAAATCAAGATGTCAGGTCATATCAGTATCACTATGTTATGTGTATCAAAAACTCTCGTACACTCACCTATATCGAAACTGAATACAGAAGAATCATGATTGCAAGTGTAAACTTTTAAGAAGCGGTGCACATATGAGTCGCAATTTTCGCCGAGTACAGAGCTATCAACTGCAACAGCGTACCGGAGAGGCGTGGTAATCAGATTATCTTGAGCTCGTGCCACGAGAATCTCATGACGGTAGGTAAGCACCTCACCGCGCGACGCCCCACTTGCTCCAGCCGGTGAAGTCACGGTGTAAATCCAACGTTCCACACGTGACAGCGTGACCCCTGGGATCGGATTCACTTTGATGTACCCTGCGCATTAACATTTGTTTCATCCCATATTTTAGCTTTCAAAATAGTGAAATTTAGAAAGAATCCAATTTAGATTAGTTAAGAAATAAGTTAATATAGTCATACGTGTACATTTACCTGTTAAGGGTACAAAAAATATACTTTTACAGTAGGTCTATTGTATCTTACCAGCAAACTTAAATCTAGAGAGATCGGGTAGCACGGGTAATGCTCGCTCAGCTAACGTAACGCGGCGTGGTTCTGAGAGTGTGCAGCGTCGTACGTCTGACTCACCCGTCCGATCTAGACGTACCTGCACACAGAATTATTATTGTTCTTATTTACTTTCTTTGTGACGTGACAATCAAAACTTGTACCCAGACTTTCACAGTCCGCTTGTCTTTAAGAACTCTAACCTTGATCTCATTTTAAAAGTAGGCAATTTGACGTTACTCTTTCTGTGTTGAGATGTAACTTACATGCACAGACTGTACGAGCCCGTCGAGACGCATGATTCGGTAAGTAGAGGCATTACCTCCGTGGTGTTCAATACGAGATGCACCGCTCGCTGCATCCCACCTGCACGTATAGACAGTTAATGAATGAGGTAAATAACTAAAAAAGTGAACTTAAAATTCCTAAGAACTCTAAACACATATCAGGAAATAGATGCATGGAGGCATTGACCCACGTTCCAATGCAAGCGTAGAAGCGATTCGTTCTAGTGGCACCGCTATGACTTGCAAAGTACTCTCTGTAAAAACTCCTATTGACAGTTTAAATATAATTTCTTTAAGGTAAGCATGTACTTCGCGTAGGTGGTGTTACGAAATCGAAGTTTTTGTTCCGTTTATATTTTTAGCACATGTATGGGGTCTCAAATCAACAGCAGTTAGAAATTATTGCTAAATATATTATGTTAGCTAAGTTATATCTGTAAAGTTTGTTTGTAAAGTAATATTAAAGTAATGTTATATTACGTCTTTATATTTTTTTTAACATACGGCTTTAGAAATAATTTAAAGTGCTCAAAAATAATGTTTCTATTTTTTTTGTAAACTCAAACTTCACCATTTATAAACAGTTTTTATTTGAAAGCGTATATTTTGAAAAATATGGCAATTAAGAATGTAATTCATTATAATTCACGATGATTAAAGATATATTATAGGTATGTTATAGATATATATATGTAATAGGTATTTTTATATACCTGGTATATTATAAAAATATATAATGTATTAATTTTATAAAGTGTAACTTATGAGTTTATTTTAACATTTGCTAGAATTAATTGTGGTCGTTCTAAGAAACCCTGATTGTGATCAGAATAACACAACGAGTCAACTAAAAAAGTAAAACAAATTGGGGCAGGCCACGAGCCTGGGGCACGATTTGCGTCGTTAACGATTAGGCACGACTATATATTATTGTATTATATAATATTGTGCTTAGTTAACATTATACTGCGTTCATAATACTTATATATATTTTTCACAGTGTTTGTGGCGTACGCACCCAGCCGAAATAGCGGGTGGCATCAACACCACACTGGGACAAATACGTATTCGTGTAGTTTCGCTGTCCAATAACTCGACATAACCCGTCGCAAAGTATAATGCAAGCACTTACCTTGGACTGCCACGGGTATTCGTTGAGTTTCCACCTTCGCTTGTTCAGGAGTCGACAATTCAGTTGTTTCAGTTCTTGTGTACGTCACACGCGAGGGGAAATGCAAGTAGACACGATACAAGTCGCGCGCGCGTCGGAGGTTTTTTCACACAACCGTCAGTGGCTCCATGTTCTTTACGAGTCAGTGTTGCAATTGCCACCACTTAAGGCTGCCCCTTGCGACGATTATTACCAGCATTGAAAATCGAAACACTAATTACGAATTACGATATATATATACTTTACGGTAACGGAACAGTGTTGTTTCACATTTTGATTGATTCATCCTTATGTCTGCCAGTCAGTCAGTAAGTAGTATGAAGATAAGTAAGTTAATGATTGAATTGTCTGTGATCGGAACATTGCAAATAAAAAAAATGTTAATTTGATTCTAAAAATTACAAGATACTGTCTTAATAGTAGGAACATCGTTTACATAGCTAAGATAGTGTATGTACTAGTACTGATTCATAAACTAGGCCCAAGCCTGTATCTTGGGAAACAGTGTTCAGTTGCGCTAAGGATGACAAAAAAGGTTGTTTACAAATTTATTGTTACTACTTATACTTTTTTTTATGGATTTTACATATGTTCATGCACATGTGATTGTCAGTGTTATTATGAGAGTACGTATGATGACCAGGTGCGTATGTAATTGTGAGAGTGTGTGTGTGGGTGTGTGTGTGGGTGTGGAAGGAGGGCGGGAGGAAGAGGGTATTGTCTGAGTTTATGTGGGTGTTGTTTAGAGGATGGTGTATGAAGTTGTGTGTGTGTATGTTTGTATATTTGTGTGCGCGTGTGTGTGTGTGTGTTTGTGTGTATGTATGTGACATTGCATATTAAAGTAGGTGAGTATTGATGTCTAAATGCGATGAATTTATGATTGGTAAGTGAGAAAGTCTTCCGTCTGTGTATAATCAAGTTCCTATAACAAGTAAAAAATTTTTGCTTTGGCCTCACGTCGACTTAATCTAATTATTATTTTTTTAAATTTTTTACTAATATCTGAAACACGGGTCATTTAAATTAGAACTGAGAAAGTTGTAGGTGAAATTTGCATTACTATTGTCAGAACTTACCAGAGAGTGTAGGGTTCGGAGTAATCGGCTCTGAATACGGTGAGAACAGTTTCTATCATCATAGAACGCTCAAAGCGTGGTAGTGGCGGTGATGGGTCCCCTTCGACTTGCTCCTTGCTCGAGTTTTCCTGGCATATGCTGCGACAATCTTCTGTTGCTTTAGAAGGTCCAAACAGACCGTTTTTATTGGAAGAGGGAGACTCCTGTTCTTGAACAGGTTCAGGCACTTCCACCACCTCGTCGTTTGCTGTATTGACCACCAAAGGTTTTATAACGATGGGTGGCAGTGAAGGAGATCTCGGCATCTGCGCGCGGAACTGCAAAAGTAGTTGCTGCGAGTTCTCTGGAGAGTAACCAGAAGTGGAAATTATGTAAAAGCTTACGACAGTAGTTATCCTTTTTGCAGAATATACCACACATATCCATATTTATTTTAACTTACCGACTGGTGAGAAGACTATTGAATTTTGTGCTTGAATTTTCTTCACGTTGAATACAGGAAGATCGGTCGCATCATTGATTACAACTTGCAGCGCCTGAGTTATTGGTTTACTGTCTGGGAAAAAAGGCAACTGGTATTCTTGGTAACAAATTAGACCGCGGTAGTACCTTTCTAGAGTGTTAAGCAGAGGTATGTTATACGAGGTACGGACCTTGCTAGTTATTACAATTTGGTCAATGTTTTCCCGTGGGAGAGCCACGCTTCGGCATAAATGGGCCGGCTCGATCGGAGAGATACCACGGCCTCACAGAAAACCGGTGTGAAATAGCGCTTGCGCTGTGTTTCACCGAGTGAGTGAGGATACCGGAGGCCCATACCCCAACCCCTCCACACATCCCTTTTCCCATCCCCCAAAGGTCGGCAACGCACTTGTGACGCCTCTGATGTTGCGGGTGTCCATTGGCGGTGTGATACGTCTGCTCGTTTGCCCCCTATACAATTAAAAAAAAAACTTACTGACTGATGAGAAGTCTATTGAATTTTGTGCTTGAGTTTCCTTCACGTTGCCAACAAAAAGATCGGTCGCATCATTGATTACAACCTGCGGGCCCTGAGTTATTGGTTTTTTGTCTGGGAAAGAAGGCGACTGGTACTCTTGGTAAGAAATTGGATCGCCATAGTTCATTTCTAGATTGTCAAGCTGAGCTATGTTATGCGAGGTACGGACGTTGCTAGTTATTAGAGATTGATCAATGTTCGGTGGGGACACGTTGGAGGTGAGTACTGATGAGAAGTTGAGTGCGAGGGCATCAAGGTGCAGGTTTTGTGTATACTCTGTAACAAAGTGAACGTGGTAATGTGTAATTTATATGTTTAAAATTTAAAGACTCTAAAGCCAAACTATAAATAGAAAACCAGATATAAAACCAAACTTAAGCACTTTACTGTCATAAGAAAACAGTGAACAAAGTACTCTTATACGAAATTAGACTAAGTCTAACTTACGTGAGGGTACCTCCGGCACTGGGATAGGTACTAACTGTAGCGTGGAGTTTTGTCCTTCTGCAATAGAATAATACTTATTATTATAGTAACACACAATCACGCGATTATTATTAACTTTTTTCGGTTTTTAATGTTAGGAGTTTAGCATGTTAGCAACATCAGTTCAAAGTTTAGTCTTTATAAAATTAGTTAAATTATATCTTAGATCTCCTAGGCCTCATTCTGGGGCATGGCCAGAGGGTGGGCTGCGCTTGTATGCCACCAGCACATGCTGTAGTCATCCATTTAGTTAGCCCGGCGGCAATGCCGGCGGCTTGTTTGCGTGGTGAGGCCGTTGCATGGTGTCTAGAAGGTCTTAGGTAACTAGAATTATTTAACAGACTCACTTACCCAATTTCATCAGAGCTGGAATATATTTCATATTGTTGATTATGTTCCCGTTCCGCGAGACTTCAGTATTTGCACCAATGCGTGCTATTTCTATAAGAAAACGCATCAAATTAACATTGTGCTTCTTAAAATTAAACGGAAAACAAGGATTCCAGATTATGAGATCAGATCGGATAGAAAAATATTAACATTGATAATATTAAATTATAATAATTACGTTTACTTTTTTATTTAGGTACTTGTATTTACGTTCGTTGCAGTCTTGGGGCAGGCTTATCTCCAGCCGTCGAGGTACTTTGGCGTGACGATGACGATGACAGTGATTTGTAATTTAAAATTTATTTTAATCAATAAAAAATTAAGTCGCTTAGATCTTGTAAATTATTCATCAAATTTAAATGCAGTTTTCAGCAATAGATGGAGTGGTTAAAGAGAAAGGTTTCTATGTGTAATACATGCAAGTCATAGGAGAGGAAATAAAATAATTTCAAAGAATGCTGTGCGAAGTCGGGACGGTTCGCTAGTACATCATAAAACATTAGAATAATTTCAGGTTTGTTTAAAAAAATTAAACATTTTTCTGTTTTTTACCTACTTAATTATGAAAGTATTTATACTCTTCTTTTTATTTTTGTCATCTTCAGGGAAGTCATGAACGCCATTTTATTAAAACTTTACGACTTTATGACCCCCAAAGTTTTTTGTTGTTTAGCCATTCTGTTTAGCTTTGTCAAAAGAGTTTTATTTCCTGTGGCAGTTGGAAGAGGGAAGGTGATAAAAAATAAAGACGACCAACATGACAAAAGAGGTTGTATTTCTTAGGATAGAAAACTAAACCAAAATGGTGTCATAACTTTTCAATGGCTAATGATCGCTTTAGGGCGATTATTAAACTTTATGCGTTCCTTACTCATATTCTGTTTAAAACAGCATTAATATTGGTGTAATATTTATTGTTTGTGTTTATGACAGTGTTTAAATTCTTACACAAATGTAAATGTCGCTTATTTTAGGTCAAAAAGAAAAACAAAAATTGACTTAATTTTAAAAATAACAACTCGTATGCGAAATCCTTTGTTTTTCAGGTTATCTTATATCTTTGAAATACCACATAAAATTGTATTTTAATCCAAGCTATACGTACATTCGTGTTATTTTATTTTATTTGTGTATTCGGGAAATACAAATAATATCCCTTGATCAATCAGATCTTAGAAATAATTATAATAGCTTGGTACAAAAGCTCAAACCTTATTGGCCATGGTTTAGGACTTGATCGATGCGTCACTATTTTCTAAACGCGAATAGACTACTGTTCGAAACCGAACGTTACAAAATGTATTTGTAATGACAACACTGTGTGATTGTCTTTCGGCAAATTTCAAAGTGTCACAGTTGTCAAATCTAACCTTACACAGTTATGAGAATTCGGTGGAAAATAGCGGCGTGATTTAAAATGACCCAATAATTGCTGCCTCATTGGTCTCGCGGTTGGCGTGTGCGACTGCTGATCGTGAGGTCTCGGGTTCGATTCCCGGGTCGGACCAAATGTTTGTATGATCTACAAATATTTGTTTCAGAGTTTGGGTGTTTTCTATGTAAGTATAATATATATGTATTTACAAAAAAAAAGTATATATGTATTTGTATCAGTTGTCTAGTACCCATAACACAAGCTCTGCTTAGCTTGGGACTAGATGGCGTTGTGTCATAGATTTCTGAAATATTTATTTATTTATTTATTTATTAAAAAAAAAAAATATTAAATACAGTTGGGAACTAGTTTTGTGAGAAGATGTCGGTTGGTGCCGTGTCTTAGTTGTTGAAAATCATTGTATTTAGCTCAATGTAGGCTTTGAATGGCTATCGAGGATCAAAACGTTGTACCGGGTATCGAGTGAAGATTAGGAATCTCCCTCGGCCTTTGTAAAAGTTAATTGTAAAACGAGTAGGTAACCGTTCGGGATGGTTCTTGTAACATTGGAAGTGGAATAAAGAGCCGGGACTCCGCATTTGAACGTTACTGTTCGGAATCAAGGCCGGTGCCATAAGTTTGTAATATCGTCCAGTGTTAAGGTTAAGCTATATATACGGTATAATATGTGTGTTATGAAGCTAGCAGTTGGCATCAAAAGAGTTACCTCTTCTCCACTGCGCATCGAACACACACATGTGAGTACCTTGTGATTAATATTGTTATTTTAATGGGTGTATTCGCCCTAAGTTGATTTCTTTATCAGAAGGACAAATTTTCAAGTGATCTGGCTTCTGTCTCATGGGCCCGCACAGGCTAGATCACGGGCTTCCTGAATTCAAGGGTCGACGCCTGGTTAGGAAATTATACACTGCAATGGCATAAACATGATAACTGTTTACTTTATATCTATCATAGGTATGTAAAATTGACACATAAAAATTCCTTACCTGAGATTAATGAGAGCCATTGTTCGGCTCCTCGTGTACGCCTCTGAACGTCCAGTGCAGGGCTTTGATGTTGCTGGTGTTTCACTGGATCTAGGTGGCGGTTTTCATTGCCCTTCAGGGAGGCTGTTGAAATCACGTGGACTGCTCCTGTTCATATATCTTTAATTTTACATGGGTAAATCATGTAATTACTTAAAAAAAAATAAGAATAATTTATTATTATAATTTTTATTTAACAACACTGACGTGCAATGGGAGAAGATTACGTTAAGTAATAGACTGCAATATGTTGATTATAATGTGTCTTGAAGTTTTAATCACATGGGTATTGCTAAAACGAAGTAGCTATTTACTTTAGAAAAAAATGTATGTTTATCCATGTGACAAATCGCGTTTAAAATCGAGGGACGCTTGGAGTGCGCTTCATGGCAGTCTGTGGACAGACTCCGTCTGGTATTTCATTTAGTCTGGAGTCTCCTTCTGGGCCTAGGTAGTAGAGCCACGCTGATTTCAGCACGAACGGGCCGGCTCGACCGGGGCGGTACTACCCTCGCACAGAAAATCAACGTAAAATGACAGCGATCATGCTGTCGTGTTTCGTTGGTGAGTGCGAGACCGGAGGCCCAATGATGCAGAAGCATCACTAGCCCGCCATGGTGTTAGTCACCTTGCTGCATTGTTACATTGTCTGCATTCGCAGTGTGGTGACCCCCACTCTTGGATTCTGCTTATGCTTTCCATCAGGCAGAGTAGAGTCATTTTGGGAGGGCCAAATATAAAAAAAAAAAAAAAAAAAAAAATGAGCGGCTCTATCGGCATAGCCCCAGAAATCATCGACCCACGCAAGCCCCACCACGACGTCAACGTAGGGATACATTGGGGGGATAGGCCAATATCTATCCTAACCGTCTTTTCAAAAATTCTGGACAAAATTCTCAATAGGAGATTGCTTAACTTTTTAGAACACAACAATGCTCTAGCCCCTAATCAGTATGGTTTCAGGAAAAACAAGTCAACTGAAGATGCTGTACTGGATCTGACTAACTCTATTGTTCAAAATCTAGACAGCAGGACTAAAACAATAGGTATCTTCCTAGATTTGACACGGTCTCGACACACATCATGCTGAAAAGGTTGGAGAGTATAGGAGTTAGAGACGTTATCTTAAATATTTTCCGTGACTATCTTAGTAGGCGCACTCAACGTGTTAAGGTGAAAAATAGTATCAGTAATGATGAAAACCTCGTTTTTGGCTTGCCACAAGGCAGCGTGTTGGGCCCCACGCTATTCATAGTATATGTAAATACGCTTAGTATGCTCAAAATCCCAAATTGTAATCTGTTAGCCTATGCTGATGACACTGCACTTGTTATAAGCGGTGAGTCCTGGAGTAGTGCAATCCAATCTGCCGAAAATGCACTTAAAATTGTCATGGATTGGCTCGACACGAATTTACACACCTTAAATGTGTCTAAAACTCGTTTCATAACTTTCACGGCGAACTCCACATCTAAGCTAACTACGATCAACTTGAAAGCACATAGCTGCTCGATGATGTCATCTGATAAATGTCAGTGTCCTTTCATACAAAGAGTTTCAGATATTAGGTACTTAGGTGTGCAGATAGACTCAACACTTAACTGGGATAAGCATATAGAACTCACTACAACCCGTGTTCGCAAGTTGATGTTTCCTATGAGGACACTTAGAACTGCTGTTGACGCCAAGTTATTAAAAAATATATTTCTTGCGCTGGTGCAGCCTCTTATCACCTACTGCATAGTAGTCTGGGGAGGTACCTACAAAACCTCAATGCTTCGACTCGAAAGAGCTCAACGTGCTGTTATTAAGACCATGCTAAATAAAAGATTTTGACATCCCACCACACACACTACGTAATCGCTTGACTTTTGCACCAAACAAAACCTTCCGGCTACTTCTGAAAGGTAACCTCAAATCACCGCCGTGTATTAAATTTCAAAATGTTAGTATAAAAATAAAACCTCGGTTTGTTATTTGGGATTAGTTTTAGAAAGAAATTTTTCATTTATCGAACATATTAGAACAGTTAACGAAAAGTCTAAAACAAGTTTCTTTGCTCTGACGAGGATATCAACTGCCACATGGGGTCTTTCATTTAATACATTAAAGATAATATATGGAGCTACTTATTTGGGTTCTATTTGCTATGGTGCTCCCGTATGGGCCG
Source organism: Spilosoma lubricipeda (assembly GCA_905220595.1). Lineage (NCBI taxonomy): Eukaryota > Metazoa > Arthropoda > Insecta > Lepidoptera > Erebidae > Spilosoma > Spilosoma lubricipeda. Next base: position 539,559 of record HG992291.1, read on the forward strand.
ATAGAGCGACTGTAGGTGCTGTCCGTCGCAAACTGCTACAAGGGCAACGACTTGCATTGATTTTCCTGTGCAAAGCATATAGGACGGTTAGTACTGAGGCTTTACTGGTGTTGGCGGGTGTTCTTCCGGTCGATCTCGAGGTGCAAAGACGTGCAGCCATGTACTATTCCACATTACAAAACATGGAATGCGATTTTTTGGGCGTACGAGACCGCGATAAAATCATAAGATTGTTTCAACAGCAGTCCAATGTCTATAACGACCTAATGGATGAATGGCAACAACGATGGGACGAATCATCTAAGGGGCGCCACCTCTACCAGTTCTTTCCATCTGTTTGCGAATGGATGTCGAGGACATGGCTCGAGGTAGATCACTGTGTCGCTCAATTTCTTACAGGCCATGGTAACTTTAAGAGCAAACTACACTCATTTAAATTAATCGATTCACCATTGTGTCAATGCACAACACCTGATACTAGCTGTGAACAGTCGGCTCATCATGTTCTCTGGGAGTGTAGTCTTTGGTACAATGAACGTAACACAATGCTAAATAGCTTACAAATGATATCTGGGGCGGTATACTATGAGGATCTTGTGTCAACTGCGGTGAATTTCCGTGCGTTTAGGCGATTCTGCCATACATACTATAGTAATCAAATATAGCTCACTTAGGACCCATAATATTTTATCCTAGGTGTTTCCCGGTTTAAAAAAAGGTGTCTGCCTATTTTGACTTCATTTTGTCTCTCGCTTTGCTAAGGAGGGAAGTGGACTTATCATATTTCCAACTCCTCCTGTTTTTCTTCTGATTAATTTCGTTGCGGGTTCCAAGACAGTTAATTTTTTTCCTGGGACTTCCCGAGTGTCATAACTCGGTGTGTTCGTGGGTCACTGCTGTTGATCCTGGTGTACAGGAGTTACAGTGGTGGGAATGTGGGCGGGATTAGTCACAATATTAAAAAAAAAATCCCACCACACAACTTTACAAAGAGATCAAAACACTAACCGTGAAGCAGCTCTTTATACTTCACATTATGATGCGTAAACACTCGTCACTCATATATGTTTGCCTTTGTTGTCATGAACATCTATACCAGTCGTTATTGGGAAGTCAATGCCCTTAAATAAATGAATAACTAGTCATCTTCATATTCAGTTCGCCCTCAGAGATCTGACGCCAGTCGCTCCGTGGGAAAGCTGATGGTTGAGTAAGACCGGTTGAACAAGTCGTAGTAACCGACTGGGGTCGCTAATAAGCTATTTTAGGTGTTCTGAAGAAGGAGCCAGTAAACTCTTCCGTTTTGTGTGTCCAGACTTGTTCTGTGAAACCCATAGATTGGATTTTGTAATGAAGGGCTGGTAATAAAACCAAAAGAAGGGGATAAATTAGCACTCTTATCGCTGAATCTAACCGCTATATATAGATAATCTATATAAATAAATACTCCGCCATTGACGGTCCCAAGCCCGTATGAAAAAGGAGGAGGGTTGGCTGCTGTAGGAAAGACCAAACCAACCGTAAAAGGTCAACGTCGAGTATCGGGCGACGGTTAATTAACTCGATCGTGTAACAGCATAGGTAGGAAATGACCTATGCAATCCGCAACTTCGCTTCCACTTTCTCAAGCGAAATCGGAGGCCTTGGCTTAACCGCCCGAGCCTAGAGGTAGAAAGCCTCCATAAAAACTCACCCCAATCCTACGATGGGATACGCGTCAAAAGGATGAATGGCTGATGGGTTATCAGTCGCGAGCGCCTACCTCAATGGACCTGGCTAACATTGTTGTATAGTGCCTTCACATAGGAATGGCGTCACCCTATGTGCGACCTGTTTTAATCGACCTTACTCGTGGGAACCGCATGGATAATAAAGAAAAAGAAAAACCTCTCCCTTCACAACCTCAAAAAACTCAAAGTAGCATTCTAACTCAACAAATCTTCCACAAGACTTTTATTAATAAGACAAGAATGCAGTCACTGAATAATCTTGATAATGTAATACCAACTGATACAGACTTGGAAACGCTAACAGGAGCTGATGGCGATCAATGGAGAACAGTGCCTGAAAGGAAAAGACAGCGTGAAAGCCCTGAAATCAACAAAGCCCTAAAACAAAAAAAACTTGACACCTACTGGCTAAGTCAACCTATACCAACCTCGAATAGATTTTCAGACCTAAGCGATGACATGCAAATAGCAGAAACGAATGACATAGTTGAAAAACCTGCTAAAGCTCCGCCTTTATATGTTGACCGAGTCAGCAATATCCAACCACTACTAAAAATGCTTGATGAGGTAGCAGCAAATAACTATGAAGTCAAAGTCCTTCGTAACGATCAAGTTAGAATACAGCCCAAGTCTACTGAAATATACACAAAAATAGTGAAAAACTTGCAAGAAAAAAACACAGAATTTTATACGTACAAACCGAAGCAGGAACGCTGTTTCAAGGTAGTACTCAAGAATCTTCACCCCTCTACAGATGTAGAGGAAATAAAAGCTGAACTAGAAATGCAAGGACATAAGGTTACTAACATATGGAATGTTAAACAAAGAACTACTAAAAAAGCATTACCGATGCACTTCATAGAAGTCGAATCCAACAACAACAATAAACAAATCTACAACATCAAAAGTCTTATGCACTGCAGAGTTGTTTTCGAGCCACCAAGACCTAAACGGGATATTCCACAATGTGGCAACTGTCAACAATATGGGCACACAAGAAAATATTGCTTTAGGAAGCCGAAATGTATAAAATGCGCTGGAGACCATGCATCATCAAATTGCGAACGCAAAGAAAGATCAGAGTTAGTAAAATGTATACTTTGTGATGGCAACCACCCTGCAAACTATAAGGGCTGCGCAGTTTATAAGGAGCTTCAGAGAATTAAATATCCTACTAAACCAGAAAAACACCGGCAGACAACGCGCCCAGTACATCATCCAAGCCTTACAGAAACTACTATAAGGCTGCAAGACCAACCATCATATAAGCAAGCATTAATGACCAATAAATTCATACACCCTCCCCTACCAGCGAACAAACAGAGTCCAAATGAATCAAACGAATTCCAATCGAAAAACAGTGATATGAAAGAGATCATGAATAGCATGTCACAACTGATGAAACAATTAACCACAATGACAAATCTCCTGATGGAAATCATGACCAAATTGACAAATTCTGTTCCTTAAAAATAGCCCTTTGGAATGCCAATGGGCTCTCACAACATGTCTTGGAAGTAGAGACATTTTTAAAAATTAACAAAATTGACATCCTGCTAGTGTCTGAAACACACTTTACAACTAAAAACTACCTCAGAATCAACAATTATAAATTCTACCAAACCATGCATCCAGACTCTACGGCCCATGGAGGCTCAGCGATTCTCATTAAGGGTAATATTAAACATCATGAGACTGAACCATTTAGAACTCCTGAGATACAAGCCACAAGTGTTGTTGTTGAGGATTGGCGGGGTCATCTAACCGTCACTGCACTGTATTCTCCCCCAAAACACCTGATCAAAAAAGAAGAATACATCAACTTCTTCAAAACTCTAGGACCAAGGTTTATAGCAGGTGGAGACTATAACTCCAAAAACACTCAATGGGGCTCTCGCCTAACAACTCCCAAGGGGCGCCAACTACAGGCCGCCATTAATGACCTAAACTTGAATTCAATATCGAGCGGAGAACCAACTTACTGGCCAACTGACCCAAAAAAGGTCCCAGACTTGGTGGACTTCTGTGTAGTGAAGGGGATTCCTACTAATTATTTCAAATGTACTTCTCTGCAAGATCTCTCATCGGACCATAGTGTTGTCCTGCTGGAGGTTTTTCAGAGATTTACATGTGTTAAACCCATACCAAGGCTACACGAGCGTAGGACTAACTGGGATATGTTCCGCTCCATAGTAAAATCTAGGATTAACACCAATGTGTCTCTTAAAACAGAAAGGGACATCATGGCAGCCGTTGAACACTTTAACGAATGCGTCCAAAATGCCGCTTGGGATAGTACTCCAGCTGCTAAGAAACTCGCAGAACCAGAATGCTCGAAGTCTATCCGTGAACTAGTAGCAGAAAAAAGACAGGCTCGTAGATTATGGCAAATCACCAGATACAACAGAGACAAAACACGACTGAACTACCTAACAACTAAACTTAAAAAAACAATTCAAATAGAAAGAAACGGAAATGTACAGAACCATCTACGCAATCTGGATGCCACGGCTGCTAGTGATTACTCCCTCTGGAAAGCAACTCAAAGACTCAAAAGACCTATTGCTTCCAATCCGCCCATACGCAGAAGGGACGGATCCTGGGCAAAAAGCGACTTGGAGAAAGGTGAAGCATTTGCCTCTCATCTAGCTAACGTCTTTCTACCAAACCCATCGAAAGGCAAGAATGAAGAGCTCACTGACTTCCTTGATCAACCTTACCAACTCGATCTACCAATCAAAAGAATCGAGAAGTGCGAGGTTATAGAAACAATTAAAAATCTAAAGCCAAAAAAGGCCCCCGGTTACGATTTGATTACTGCAAAAATACTCCGCGAATTACCTGAATTGGCAGTACACTTCTTGACGCAACTTTTCAACTGCATATTAACCAGAGGCATCTTCCCACCACAATGGAAGATAGCCGAAATTAAAATGATCCTTAAACCTGGTAAAGCGCCTGAAGATACATCATCCTACAGACCGATTAGCTTACTACCTGTGGTTTCAAAAGTTATGGAACTACTTTTCTTAAAGCGACTAAACACCGTAATAGTAGAAAATAAGATCATACCTGACCACCAATTTGGTTTTAGAAAAAATCATGGCACTATTGAACAGGTTCATAGACTAGTGGAAGAAATACACAGGGCCTTCGAAGATAAGAAATATTGCTGTGCGGCATTTCTTGACATATCCCAGGCCTTTGACAGAGTTTGGCACAAAGGTTTATTATACAAAATAAAAAAACAACTCCCAGTAAACTATTACATTTTTCTAAAATCGTATCTTGCTGACAGATTCTTTTATGTTAAACAAGGGGAAGAATTGACTAAACTGCACAGGGTCCATGCGGGAGTACCACAAGGAAGTGTGCTTGGCCCGATCCTCTACCTGATCTTCACTGCAGACTTACCAACAACAGATGGCGTCGTCATTGGTACTTTTGCTGATGACACGGCGGCTTTAACTGCCCATGACGTACCAGAACAAGCAAGTAACATGCTGCAACGCTCTTTGAACAGCATCACGAAATGGCTAAATACCTGGCGGATAAAAGCAAACGAGTCTAAGTCGGTGCAGGTAACCTTTACAACTCGACGCGATACATGCCCCCCTGTGAAGCTCAATGGAATACAGATACCTCAAGCAAATGAAGCCAGATACCTTGGGCTTTATCTCGATCGACGTCTTACCTGGCGGAAACACATTTTTACCAAGCGAAAAGCACTGGGGATCCAATTGAGAAAGATGTACTGGATGCTTGGAAAAAAATCACAGTTGTCAATAGAGAATAAACTCCTATTGTATAGGTGTGTACTTAAGCCAATCTGGACTTATGGAGTCCAACTGTGGGGCACAGCTGCCAACTCGAACCTGGAAATACTCCAGAGGTTTCAGTCCAAAATGCTGAGGATAATCACGGACGCTCCATGGTTTGTAACAAACCAACAATTACACCACGACCTTAAAGTTAGAACATTTCAAGAGGAGATTAAGTACTCAATGAAATCCTACAGGAATAGACTGGAAAACCATCCAAACACATTGACTGTGCACTTAATGAATGACGCCTTCACATTCAAAAGGCTACAAAGAAAGTCCCCTAAAGATTTATAGGGATTGTTAAACATGAAGGGCGCATGACGCTGGACTGACTGCCCTGCAAGTTGAAATGATAAATTCATAACCTTATGCTGAATGTTCACACGAAACAGATTGCATTAATAAAAAAAAAAAAAAAAATATATATATATATATATATATTATATATATATATTTTTTTTTTTTTATAATAAATTTATAATAAATATAATTGGAGTATCTGTGTGTAATATTAAAATAACAGCTTTTTACTAAATACACGGTACAGATACCTTATAACATTTTTTTCAATTTTTGTCAGTCTGTCTGTTTGTTCCGGATAATCTCTGGAACAGTTGGACCGGCTGGATATTCACTGGCAGGTAGCTGACGATCTAGGGGGTAACTTAGGCTACTTTTTTAGACTTACTTTGTCCCGCGGCGTTATCCGCGGTACAACAATAAACGCATGTAACACCCCAGGGTTCAGCCAGTACATAACATATTAAAGTAAAATTCACAATCAAGTTACATAGTATCTAATGTATCTAAAAAACAACGATAAAAATATGTGTAGGTACATAAATAAATCCGACTAAACTGGGAAGTACCTCATACCACTACGCGAGTTTTTATATCTATATGCAAATAGTAAGTAAAAATAAACATATAAATAAACCTAACCTAATGCGTTTTATCTTTTTTTAATAGCTTTTAACATAACGAACTCCTATTCAATTCCACGAAATCTTTATTATTTTATTTTATACTCGTTGTTGTAAAATTTCCTAAAATCAACAACCAAATCAAACTACAATATAAAAACATTTACAAATATGTAGGGGTTAGTAGCCCCAGGGCTTTATGCTACATATATGACTCAACTGACTTAAGACACAAGTCATTTTATATATATAGATATCTTTTAGACATAGATAAACATAGATTTAATGACAATTTCCTTAATTATTTTACATGTATTAAAATACATGATTAACCAAGCTTTTTTTTTTTAACGTGTGGAAACCCCCTCGGGCCGTCACCCCGCCGGGGTTTTTTTAGACTAATCCCGCCCGCATTCCCACCACTGTAACTCCTGTACACCAGGATCAACAGCAGTGACCCACGAACACACCGAGTTATGACACTCGGGAAGTCCCAGGAAGAAAATTAACTGTCTTGGAACCCGCAACGAAGTTAATCAGAAGAAAAACAGGAGGAGTTGGAAATGATAAATCCACTTCCCGGGGTTTGCGGCGCAGCGGTGTGTCGGAATCGAACCGACTGAAACCACACGGTGTGCCACTCTGCGATCGGGTTCGAGTGGAGGTTGTCCTCCCGGGCCTTTTCCGCCGCCTCCTTCCGCGAAATTACGTGGCTCGACGGGCGGCTTCACGCCACTGGCGTACCTCTTCGGGCGGAGGGCGAATGCCTCTCTCCGCCCGGAATTCAGCCACCCGATGATTAACCGAACCTTCCTTAACCATTTCTTGCCTCATACTTCAATACCACTTGGTCTATTCTAACTATCCTGAATTAACATCAAACAAGAATTAAATTATGTATCATATAGGAAATTAAAAGCATACATGAAACGGACGCAGAGAGCACCTAGACTCAGAACAAAAAATATGGATAACTAAGCTACATGACCAGTAGCTTAGGCTATATGGAAAACAAGTAGTTAATAAACTTTCAGAAACTCTAATACTGTCGCACTAATACTCACCAAGGAAGCAAAACGCCACCGCAAGCATTTTCCCGCGCACATTCCTCATAGTACACTTACACTAAACAGCTCGTGGACGCGAATTTGAAAGGCGCGCGCACGTGGCGAGTGGTCGCCGCGATAATAGCAGGTAGTCTATCTTGTGCTGCAAGTTGTCGCAGCTGCTGAGGACGGTGCTCATCTTCACTCCCCACCTAAGACCTGTCAAGACGAAGTCTAACACTTCACGGCTCATTACTCACAAATGTCACAATACCAAAATTGTCGGACATGATTTCATATTACAATCACCACGCGAAATAAAACACAACTTAATTAAAACCACAGAACAAAAGAATAATAGTCCTCTTCTGTGGTTAAAACCATTAGATTAGATACTATATTTTTTTAATAGATCTACTATCTTCGGTGCGCTTGATGATCGTTTTATTTCTGACTAGCTGAACCCGGCGGTGTTACCCGCGGTAATTGAGGTACTGCTGGTAACGCCGCGGGACAAAGTTAGTCTAAACAAGTAGCCTAAGATGTTTCTTAGGTCACCAGCTTTCTGCCAGTGAAAGTCCCGTCAAAATCGGTCCAGCCGTTTTGATATTACCCGGAACAAATAGCTAGACAAACAGACGACAGACAGACAAAAAATTAAAATTGATATATATACCGTGTATACATACATATGCATTTAGTAAAAAGCGGTTATTTTAATATTACAAACAGACACTCCAATTTTATTTATTTGTATAGATAAATAATTGTCTTCTCTTTAATTTATTCACTCTCATATTATTATAGGTAGTAGGCAGCCCTATCATTCAATACGTCATAACATCTTTGACGGGTAACGAAATGGAAATATCGTTCGCCCAAAAAATAATTCTAAAAAAGAAAATTTTATATGTAAGCAAGGCCGTGACCATCTGAAAATCCTTGGTGTAAGTAAAATCAGTACTAAATATATTAAAGATTGTAAATTAATTTGATTCTCGAAAAAGCGAAGTCTATAGAGCAGCATAAAAATTGGAGCTACCCTCAAAATTAAATAATTACACAGTAGCGCCATCGTTAGCATACAATCTCGGATCAAAAGCACCTGATTTACCTTCTTAGCACATCAAAAAGGCTTGATGGGAGAAGTATTACCGTAAATGAGCGTAACGCACTCCGTAGCCTTCAGCATACAGACTGAAATAGTGAGACCTCTGATAAATCCCCGCCTCAACCCATCTACGAAGATGGGTGGGATAATCGAGAGACCTACATTAAATGGTTTTAGGTAAGTTCATTACCTCAGCCGTTGGTTTACTTAATACAGTTAGTGAGTTATTTTGTGGTAAAAGATAGCTGCTGGGAGTGGCAGTATCGAGTTCATTTTCGATTTTTAACCGACATCAGAAATGGAAGAGGTTCTTATATTATTTATTTATTTTTATTTTATTTTAAAACTTCATGCGCACTTCAGTACATCGGTGGGCTTAATGCCCAAGGCATTCTCTACCAGCCAACCTTTGGGTGATATTGGAATTTTTTAAGGTAGGTGCGCTGTGGTGGAAGTCAGAGGTAATAATTTTGTCAATAAATACATACTGACATTAACTTACATAATACAACTACCATTATATCGTTAGAACCTTTTATATTTTCATAATAATAATTATCATAGGATTATTATAACTTAATATTTAAAGTTATTAAACGCAACATGTTTTTATTCGACAAATTGTTTTATCCGATAACCATATGATTTTTGAGGGTGTCGTGATAGTGACCCTGCGTATATCAATATCTATACTAATATATAAAGCTGAAGAGTTTGTTTGTTTCTTTGTTTGTTTGTTTGTTTGTTTGTTTGAACACGCTAATCTCAGGAACCGCTGGTCCGATTTGAAAAATTCTTTCACTGTTAGATAGCCCATTTATCGAGGAAGGCTATAGGCTATATATCATCACGCTAAGACCAATAGGAGCGGAGCACCAATGAAAAATGATTCCAAAACGTGGGAAAATTATCACGCTACGGGCAATAAGAGACGTAAACGAAGTTGCGTGGGTCAGCTAGTCATCTGTAGAAAGTATTGTTAATAAAATGTATTACTAATAAAAAAAAAAAAAAAAAACTATAATTGTTTTTGTAGAACTTTTTATAAATTTATTATTATTCACCAGTTCTGTTTTTTTTCTTTATGGTATAGCGGGTAAACGAGCAGACATATCACCTGATGGTAAGCGATTACCGCCGCTGATGGAGACCATAACACCAGAGGAGTCACAAGTGCGTTGCCGACTATTGGGGGATGGGGAAATGGATGTGGAGAAGATTTGGGGTATGGGCCTCCGGTATCCTCGGTGAAACACAACGATAGCGCTAGTTCACACCGTTTTTCTGTGAGGTCATGGTATCAGTCCGGTCGAGCCGGCTCATTCATGCCGAAGCGTGGCTCTCCCATGGTAACGGTAAAATTTCTGGTTTTGTGATGCCATTTTACATGCACCCTTTTTTTTCTTTTTCAATACATATTGAGTATTTCAAAGTGAATGATGAACTTCAAGTACACACAAAACTTTTTGTACGTTGTCTGCTTTTTAATTTTTAATAAATCTTGTTTATCTGTAAAACTTTGAAGCACGGCTTAAAGCCGGAGCTTCACAAACTGTCCCACAAACTTCTAAGATCTTATTGAGTCCTTCTAAGTTGTGGAGCATAAATGAATTATAATTAAGTGGAGGTTGGATCTGCCATCGAACAGCTGTGGGTTTTTGAAGCCACATAGTATCCCGAACAGAGTCATTCATAATAAGAGGATATTTATGTTTGCTATTAATGTTTGGTATTTATACCCTCAGAGCAAATAAAAAAGGTAGATAACGCACAGCCTTGTTCTTGTTGAAGCAAAAGAAAACTCAGCTACTTCCAAGTTACCACACGTGTTAACGCACTAACTATGCTATAAACTACGCTACTTCTTGTCAATAACGTACAAGTATTGACTTGTACGATACTGACGAAAAGTAGCGTAGTTTATTAACATGTGTGTACGTTAACGCGTGTGTTTACTTGGAAGTAGCTGAGTTTTCTTGCTTCGACAAGAAGGAAGTCTGTGCGTTTTCAACCTTTTTTTATTTGATTTGAGTTTATACATACGTATAAAAATTAAATGTACCATATTGTCGTTTGCTCTTTAAAATTAAATCTTCAAAAAAAACAACAAAAATGTACAAAAACACTTTTAATTTTTGAATAAAAATTTTATTATTATCAGCCCACTGCTGCACGTAAGCCTCTCTCATTGCACGCCACTCATCATCATCATCATCATCACCATCTCTCATTCATCTATCCATCCATTGATGACTTAATAACTCATAATTTCTACAAAATTAATTTTGTACTTAGCTACTCGTATTTATAGTCAGTACATATTATACAGAATGCACGAAAATATTGGTTTTATACCTACTAATGAAAGTATTTATCCCTTTTTTAACCGACTTCAAAAAAGGAGGAGGTTTCTCAATTCAACCGTATATATATTTTTTTTATGTGTGTTCGTGGATTTTGATGATTCTTCTTTTCTACTTAAGGATAAATATTTAAATGTCATATGTGTGTATGTTAACTTTAGTCGTATTGTTTCAAGTTATTTAGGTAAGCTGATGATGGAAGGTACGAGGATGTTAGGAGTTGGAGAATAATTCTTTCAATTTCATACATATCTATAGATATTTAGTTGTATACTGTCAAGTTTTTGAGGTGTATTCGAAAGGGTATGCTTCCGAAGTGGTTTGCTTTGCCACCATATCGGGATCAGATGATGGGATGCCTGGGAAATGGAGGGAATCCCTCATTTTCATAGGCACGTACTATCACCGACTTCAAACAGGTTTTAAGTACCTAGCACATATAATAATACTACTATTTAAATGAACAAAGAATTAGGTATAGACAAGAATTGGCATAGCAACTTATGAAGAGCCAGTTTATTTAAGCTTTTTAGTATTTTTGCCAGGGAGTTTTCGTTGGATGCTTTTCTACATCACCTTTAGGAAAGTCAAGCAGGGCATTTCATTTAAACTTTAAGGGTTTATGACCCCTTTTTTAATTTCATTCCACTGTCCATGCCCAGTCTGATGCTGTCAGTAATGTGCTGTCAGTATAAGCTATATTACTGTAAAGTTTAATCCAAATCCGTTCAGTAGTTTTTGCGTGAAAGAGTAACAAGCATCCATCCATCCACCCATACTCACAAGCTTTCGCGTTTATAATATTAGTAGGATTGTTGTTCGCACCCGAAATAAGCCCCTACTTACCACACAACGCACAATTTACTTTGTGATCAGTACAGGTTCTACTTGTCCGCCTACCACGTTTATTCTGGCTATCGGCAAAAATATTATTTTAATATTAATTTGCTTAAAAAGATCCACGCCTTTTACTTAAATCAAGTGATCTAGATATTAAGTAGCGTATATGCACATGAAATAGTACTCAATGGATTTATTTTTCTATTCTTTTTAAATCAGTTATAAACAAACATTTATGAATGTTTCAAATAAAAAAAAATCTTTTATAAGTAGCCGATAAATGGATTTTAAATAAAATACATTTTTAGAGCCATTTGAATGCATTTTGATCATTAATTTTCACTGTCAATGCTAGTTTAATCTGTAGACTATAATCAAAAAATATTCTGTTCTCTGCAACATGACTCATATGCATCATTATTATTCTTGTTGACCTTTGCGGATGAATGTCAATCCAAATTTATATAACCAACAAATGAATACAATTTTAATAATAACAATCATTTCAAATATCACTGAAGATCATCAATATTATTACAGACTAAAAAACGACAAATTATTCGCCAATTTATAGCGAACATTTAATAATGCGTAAGTAAAGTTTTGTTTCCTTATTTATACAGCCCAATTTAATATATTATTAATATTAATGATGTTATATAGAAGTACACAAAAACAGGTGATATTATACACTTTATAATTCAAATGTCACCAACATCCTAGCTTGAATTGTATTTTATGTAATAGGTGGCAAACGAACAGACGTATGACCTGATGGTAAGCAATTACCTTCGCCGTACATAGGCGTGACAAGTGCGTTGAAGCCTTTTTAAGGATGAGTAGAGGGATGGGGGAGGTATGGTTCCCCGGTATCCCCACTTGGTAAAAGCGCAGGCGCTGTTTCGCAAAAGTTTTCTGTGAGGCCGTGGTCGTGGTCGAGCAGGCCCATGTACGCCGAAACGTGGCTTTTCAATTTATTGATTATGTATATTGGAGTTGGATAGATCATATGCATAATATTAAATTAATACATAGGAAAAACACAGAAACGTTTGTTAGCGGATTCAGAATACTGAGTGCTACCACGTCTGTACATCTCCCGAGTAAGAGGACCCACTAGTAAGAGTAAACTACGCTGGACAACATCACTGTAAGGAGTAGGAAAACTTGACACAAGCGTTTTAACGTGTAGAAACGCCTTAGGATCGTCCTCCCATCGGGGTTTGTGACACGATGGTGTTTCGGAATCGAACTGAATAAAACCACACGGTATGCTTATCTTATCGTTTGAAGTAGGAAGGATTTGAAAACAGCCGTAATTATGATATCTAGACAACTCATTGCCTCTATCGTGGCCCCCATCTACTGTTGAACTCTTTATAAAGGCAACGTACGGCACATTGTTGTTGATGATTGTAATGATGAAATATAACAAACAATCGGCCTCATGGATACATTGAAATAGGAAAACAACATTAATTGAATCCTGAAATCACATTTCTTACGTGTCTACCACAAATGAGAAAATAATTGTTACAATCCCTCATTCCCTCTTTCTCATTTTTTTTAAATGATTTACTACACAATAATAAAGGAATATTTAAAATTTCCAAGAATTCAGTATTTGACAATTGAAATCTCAAAAAAATGTACTAAGCAGACTGTGGTCAATTGAGGTGCAGGGCACGTGTGACGGTGCATTTACAGCTCGCTGCAGGACTCCCTGATTACCAAAACGACAAATCGAGGTTTGTGCTCACGTGGGCCTTGAAATCGGCGGATAACAAGTTCTTTTGGCAATGATCAATGAAAAAACTAGGCAAATCTGATCTTCTAAAGTTTAATATTATTGTATTATATTGTCATTCTCAGCTGCTGGACATCTGCTATTAGAACAACGAATATATCTATTTTCAGTTTTATTGCAGTTGTGTACATATAGTTTTAGATCATTATGAAATTCCATTCAACGCGGGTGGGGAATTTTTAGTGAGGTTTCAAGTCTTCTTCAAGAGTATCTTACACACTTGGAATATACGAGTATACTTGAAATAATATAGGTATATTAAAAAATAAGTCTCGATAAATGTTCGATTATCATGATTTTAAAAAAATTGGAGTTTAAGAGAAATATTAATAATTTAGTTAATTGTAATTAGATGAATAAATCAGAAACCAACATAAATATTTTCAACCTACTTGAATAATATAATGACTGTCAAACAAATCTAAATTAATTGATTCAATTACGATTATTGTACATATTAAGCAATATGTCGGTCATTGAGGGAAATAGTAGCCTCTGTGTTATTCTGATGTATAAGCTATATTACTGTAAAGTTTCATCCAAATCCATTCAAGAGTAACAAACATCCATTCATCTATCAATACTCACAAACTTTCGCGTTTCTAATATTAGTAGGATGTTTATTCTTCGGTAAAATCGCAGGGAAAGAAGAAAATAAAATAATTGTCACAAATAAATTGTGTTCTCATAAAAATTGTAATCGTTTTTTGTTTGCAAGTACAAAATTACTGTTTTGTTGGTGTTAACATCTCAGTTCCATCTTGAGTGATGGTTTTTTTAAATATTGTTGGGTTCAAAATTAGTAGAAGATAATGCTTAATAGTCGCTATTTTTGTAGCTTTACAGCCCGAAGCATAGTATTGCGAACGATTCGCGTTTACTGGCATTTACAACCCTTAGTACTAAAGCGTCTCACTGTGAACCCTCCCGGCTCACCCATCTAATAGATTAATATGGAAATTCTACAATCCATTTCGATACTTGTAACCCCGTTTGTTATTACAGCAAAGTGGAAATTACTATTATTTCTGCATCTTTTGTGAGTGGGAATAGTGTCTTGTATGAAAATGCATTGAGATGTACTCAGTTATTATTTTTTATGTTTGGCCTGCCAAAATGACTCTACTCTGCCTGATGGAAAACATAAGCAGAATCCAAGAGTGGTGGTCACCATACTGCGAATGCAGACAATGCAGCATGGTGACCCACCCCATGGCAGGCTAGTAATACTCTCTGGTTACTAAAATTGAGTTGCATGAGAAGGGTATATATTGATAAATAATATGATATTAGAAGAGCATCAACAACCCATAACGTCCCACTGCTGGGCTCGAATCGCCTCTCAGGAGAGAGGTAAGGCCATACGTCCCCACACTGGCCAAGTGCGGGTTGGAGACTGGCAAGACAACGTTGTGGCTACGTAATCTTGACGTTGGATGTTTTAAGCCACCCAAAGGCCTCCAACTAAGCTTCACGACTGTTATCCTGCGACAACAGCCGGGACCGACTGCTTAACGCATAGAGCCGCTCATGGTATCATGCCACCAGTGGTCACCCATTCAGGTACTGACTGTTTTTAATCACCGAGTGCAACTGGGCTATGAGCGTCTCATGATGAATTGATGATGATCATGAAGCGCGTTGATGATGAAGATCGTAATTTAAATATCACACAAATAATACGAAGAGGCTTCTTGTGTCGATTGTAGAAGGTCAAAATCTTGACCCACATGGCGACATCATCACTTAAACATAAGTTAACGAATTCATAACTAAGAACGCCTCTTAAATTATACAGGCCTTAATTTAACAGCCAGGTTACTGACAGGAAATTAATATCTTCAAATATTACAAGTTTCAAGCACAATTTATTAGAGGCCACTAAAATTGCGAGTTCGGAAGCGGACGGTGAGCGTTGAGCTAAAATATTGGGGTCGGTCATTAGCTGGCGAGCGGCGAAGCTTGGAAGTGCAGTGAAAAGGTAATGGGAGTTTGGATGTTATGGAAGGTACGAAGCTGGTCGTAGCTCTTTATACTTTTGTAAAGAAATTTATTAATGGATGTGCGTAAACTTTAGCTTGTGATTTTAAATAAACTTTATTATAAAGGACGTAGATAGGTTGTTAAGTATCATGTATTACTTATTGCAGTTATTTTTGAAAAATAGTTTTCCTCTTGCTTTCTGGTGTGTCATATGTGGAATTGTAAAACAAAAATGCGAGCTGTACCATTTGACAAAATATCGTTATTTTTTATTTTATAGCTTAAAATCCACCAGACTGGTTATACGGTAGGTTGTTTGATGGTAAAGTAAATAAGATCAGAAATATCTAATTATAGATCGAATATATAATGATGTCACATACGGATAGCGAAAAAATAACATATTTATGAGAATTCGCGAGTGTTGTCGTAATCTTGCTACGTTTACACCCACACACGTTTTATTCCAATTAAAACAAAAAACTTTTTCGGTTGCAACATTTTGTAAGACTTTTATTCGATATTCGACTTGTAACTTCGTCTGCATTTCATTTCAATCATGTTTGGCTTCTATTGGTAACACATTGTCTTTTTTGTTTTAAAGTGACCTGCCAAAATAACTCTACTCTGCCTGATGGAAAGCATAAGCAGCAGCTGAGAGTGGTTGTCACCATACTCATTGCGAATGCAACAATTCAGCATTGTGACTCATACCATGTCGGCTTAATGATGCTTTTTTATGAGTATGGCCCTGCCGAAATGACTTTACACTGCCTTATGGAAAGCATAAGCAGAATCCAAGAGAGGTGGTCAAGAGTGGTGCACTATGGTAACTCCACTATGGCAGCCTAGTAATGTTTCTGCATCATTGGCCCTACGGTCTCACACTTACCAATAAAACACAACGCTCTAATGCAGCTGACATTTTACGTTGATCTTTTGTGCGAGGGTAGTACCGCCCCGGTCGAGCCAGCCCAACCGTGCTGAAATCAGCGTGGCTTCACTACCTCTAAAACTATAATTTACATACAAGATAAATTAAATGATAAATATTTTGGATATCTAACATACAACGCCATCTAGTCTCAAGCTAAGTAGAACTTGTGATATATGTACACTAGACAACGGATATAAATACATGTTAAAAACACACAAATTCTAAAACAAATATTTAAATGGTAGTAGAGCACGAACGGGCTGGCGCGACCGGGGCGGTACTACCCTCGCACAGAAAATCAACGTTAAATGACAACGTTCGTGCTGTCGTGTTTCGTTGTTGAGTGCGAGACCGGAGGCTCAACGATGTAGAAGCATCACAAAGCCGTCATGGTGTGGGTCACCATGCTGCATTGTCTGCTTTAGCAATTAGTATGGTGACCACCGCTCTTAGATTCTGCTTTTGCTTTTCATCATGCAGAGTAGAGTCATTTTGGCAGGCCCAAACATAACAAAAAAAAACAAATATTTGCAGATCATACAAACATTTAGTTCGACCCGGGAATCGAACCCGAGACAGCATAGTAGACGCATATGCTACAACTACGCCACCAAGGAAGCTGATAAAAAATGGTAAAAAAATTTGATTGTTCCAGTTCAAAAATAACTAGTACATTCTTTTTCTTTCTATTCTTTTATCATCATCAGCCTCTACTGCTGGACATAAATGCCTCTCCAGTTGCACAAAACTTGGTTCGATTATATTCTTTGTTATTACTAATTTAGTCTTAGTTGAAAATTTAAATACCGAAACCCAGATATAACAAGATTGTCCAACAGGTTTTCTCGAATGACGTACACATTATGCTTTAAAATATTCATTCGATAAGGCACTGTTTATCGAAGGTATATATTATTATTAGATTATTGTTTCTTCATTACCTGATTCATCTCATCACACCTACCTGACCTTCATGATCACCTAAAACTAGGTACATTGCGTAGAAAACTTTCACTAGTTAAAAGCTCTGTGGTTAGTCCGGAAACAGTAAGAGATAAAATGCAATACAAATGTAATTGACTGCACTGATGGCGTAGTGACATAAGCATTTATTTCGCCGTTTCCAAGTATTGCGAGTTCGAAGCCTTTAGGAACAAGACTTCATATTGTCGTTTTGAATTGTAAAGTCCCACTTGACACAGGGCTTACTCCCAGTGCGGGAGATAAAAGAAAGAAAAATAAATAACAGCATTGTATTTAAAAGTATCAAGAGTTACAAACTGCAGTATGTAATAAACTTTTTCGTTTCACCTTATTTTGTTCACCATTAGAGGTGGTATTTTTACTTTAAATTTTAATACGATGAAACTTGAATACCTATAGCGTCCACATTATTTAACATTGTTTAGAATTGTAAGCAGTCGTCACCAGACGCCAATAAAATGTATTAAAAAAGTAATTAAATAAAATTATTCAGGATAAGACTCGATGATCACATCTAAACATGCGGTAGCGAGTCAAGCCAAGTTCAAGCTAACAAAACTGCACCGTGTGCAATATTACGCGAACCATTTGGAGCTACTTTTGACACTACAAACTATTTCACATAGATTTGTCAAATTTGGCTCATCTATATAGACTTGCAAGATATAATTGTCCTCTAAATTTTATAAACATACATCAAACGGCTATTTAGATATTAATGTCCAAAAATCCTGTTTTTTGTCACTGACTCAACTGTAGATTAAAATTCTAACCCATTCCCAGATGACCTAGAAATTCCAAATTTGGAAACCAGATACGTAGCCTACCTAAGTGAATATACAGTGAATAAATCAGAAACAAGTAAATTTTTATCATTTTATTATATATTTATGTGGATTTTAAGGTCTTCACGTCAATATATATATTTTTTGGAATCCCACTCTAAATTTATTATTTCCATATAATTTCAATAGTCAGCTCTAAATATTTTATAAGAAATCCCATGAACATTGTAAGAACATCATACTAATATTATAAATGAGAATTTAAGTTTGTTTGTTACGCTTTCACGCGAAAACTACTTAACCGATTATCATGAAACTTTGTGCACTTATACTATACTTGGAGGTATCAAAAGTAACATAGTATACTTTTTATTAAATGCTGGCCAAGCTGCGGGTAAAAGATAGTTACGTATATAAAAATAAATGGAATTTTGGAGCACGGCGTACGGTGCGGCGGTCGTGGTGCAGCGGGGAGAGGAGTGGTACGATAAAACCTTGACGTGGACGTGCCCGAGCGAGCGGTAGCCATGCTCATCAGCGCGAGCACCGTCTTGCTACCCGGTTGTCTCTCAATACTTGACCCTTGAGATTACTGTTTGCTGCTTTGATTTTCATAAAAAAATACTTGAAATATTTATGAATATATTATTTATTACTTTTAGTAAGTAAGTATGGTTTAGGCAATAGTTTAAATTAAAGGTTGTTCGTTTTAGTATAGTAATAAGTAGGTGGGTAACTTTGCATGAGTTAACTTATTGATGACAGATATAGTTAACTTATGTACCTATATTTTTCTTGACAATTCAATTGATCTAAACGCGGTAGCGTGTCAAGCCAAGTTCAGGCTAACTGGTGAGCAGAATCGTGTGTCCAATTGGGAACCATTAGGAGCCACTTTTGATAGCACTCATAAGTCAAAAACTATTTGATATAGACATCTCGGATTTGGCTATTTGTTACGAATAAATACCTATTAATAATTTCTGTACAAAAAATAATGATATCCCATCAAAAACATAAATGTGAAATGAGAGCCAAGTTCAATATCATGATATATGCCTTGGTTGTTCAGTACAGCGACAAAAAGTGAGATCTAAATGGGTGCCGGGTTCA
Organism: Spilosoma lubricipeda; assembly: GCA_905220595.1. Classification (NCBI taxonomy): domain Eukaryota; kingdom Metazoa; phylum Arthropoda; class Insecta; order Lepidoptera; family Erebidae; genus Spilosoma; species Spilosoma lubricipeda. Next base: position 559,005 of record HG992291.1, read on the forward strand.
ATGTGAGTCCAATGAGATAGAATATTAATTGTATTTTAAAATATGCATTTACTGCTGTAAAATTAATATTAGCATTGTAGTAAAACTACTAACCTTGTTTAGTTTCTGTCGATGACTTAAAATACCTTGATCAACATATAACGACATTAATGAATTAAATAACAAAAATTATTAATCATTATACATAGGTACAGAATAGCAAAGACACGTCTGATTCTATTTTTCAATATTAGAAAGAAACGAAGAGTATTCTGACTATTCCTACGTGTCTCGTCTACATGAATCAAATTATGGTTAGAGTGAACTGGATCTTTGTAACTAGACTTTTCTTCAGTACCTATTCTGCCAATCTAATTTGTTTCACTCTTTCGGTCTATATTTATTTATTTTCAAAAGAACTACTCCGAAGCAAAGAATATATACAGGGTCACGAAGAGAACTTTATGAACTTGCATAAAACTGACACAAAGAACACCCAGATTTTGTGAGAAAACTGTATGCTCTTAAGATGTGTCCCCTTTATATACATATGCTCTAAGGCAAATGTAATGTGTAGGGACTTTTTAGGTTATGTCAAAGTTGAAAATGTCTTGGTACTCGGTTCATAGATCTCACGGGAGATAGTCGGAAATTATAGGTAATCAGCGTAGGGACGCGTGTCGGTGCCAGGCCAGCCTATATTATGAAGAAAACGGGATTTGTTTGTTTGAACGCGCTAATCTCAGGAACTACTGGTCTGATTTGAAAAAATCCTTCAGTGTTAGATAGCCCATAGGACAACACAAACGAGGTTGCGTGGGTCTGCTAGTGATTAATAAATTGATTGCGATGTGAAGATTTAGGGTGCAAATAGTTCGGCCACGGGTTGTTTTTTCATATTTGGGCTACGCCAAAATGACTCAGCTCTGCGTGATGGAAAGCATGAGCAGATTCCAAGAGTGCTGGTCACCATCCTCAATGCGAATAAGGACATTGCAGCATGGTGACCCACACTATGACCGCCTAGTGAGATGCTTTTTTACGTCCCATTAAAGGACCCGGGATCATAGTGGGAGGGAAAAACGTGCGCTGTAAGTGAGTTCCAGGTTTTGACCGCTCGGCTTTGAATTCAGAAAGGATGAACCGAAGCGATGAGTACGAGATCGAGATCGCGATCTGAAGCGGTGACTTCTGAGCGGTGACTTCTGATTGTATAAACTTAATTGTCATTGTTATGCGGTCGGCCGCGAACGGGTGTATTAAGAATCGGGAAACCGCCCCAACTCCGTTGGAGTGTTGTATGTGTTTCTAGTCGTTGTATAGAGTACCCAGGAGCTCAGTGACAGCGTACAGGTAGCCCCTTAACCGTTTCTGATGTCAACGCAGCCTACACTCCAGAACTATGACTTTTTTTGTTATTTTAACGGGTTATAATCGCCTCTGGTTTGAACTGTCCATCGATGATGGTCTGTGAGTGCCTAGCTCTATCTCTGTGACCGGATCAGGCTATTCACAACCCTTACACTTCAAAGAAAGCAGCACTCAGCAGTGCTGTCCTTGATGTTTAAACCTGTCCAACGACAGGATTAAACATCAAGTGTCCATTTCTCTTTACAGTAACGTTGTCCTGCGCAGTTTGCTCCATTAATTTCCTCTTGCGATACTCATTGGGTGAATAGGGATAGATACACAATACACATACACAAATAAACATTGTGTGTGTCATAATGTGAGGATCAAATCCATGATATTTAGTACAGTAGGAAAGGCAGCTTAAACCTTCATCCATGCAGTCAAAGGTCATCATTTATTATTTAACTAACACTGTTCGAGACCAACAACAGCATCATGCGATTACCGTCAGAATTTCAAAATGTTAGTTACCTTTTGGTTCCCTAGATGTAGCTGTTACAAAACTTAAATCGTGTTATCATTGTGTTACAGAACAATAACACCATGTCTTTATGTATTCTCGTCACTTTTTCTTCTTTTAACCTACACAATTATTTTTATTTAATTATGTCTCATCCTATTAATCATACTATTTTATAACAAAGTAAGGGGGTCATTTCTTTATACATATGCACATATGTAAACATATAAAGACACGCACTTATTACAACATAGATTCATAAATTTTTGTTTAAAATGTGTACATATTGTGCTAATGACAGGCTTTCGAAGTGAATTATTTGAGTGGGTTCTTTCCACGTGTCGTCCTACACCGCACCTCACGGTAGCTACTTTAATAATGACATGTTGAATCTTTTTCCATGGTCAAATAATGTTTTTGTATAATGCGACACCATATAGTTACCGAAATATTAAATATAGAAACTTACACATCTATCTATGTGATGAGGGACCTTCTTGCTAGCAAGAGCGCTGTTAGAATTGTCGAATCTTTTGACATTTTAGCGCCATATGTATAAAAGATGTACTCGGGTATACCCTTGGAAGGTGGATTTCGAGATTCGAGAGTTTCGAGAGAGATCCCAGTAGACTTTGGCTGTAATAGTCAGCCACACCATGGAATGTAGAGAGCCTTACCCTCTTTTCCGTATAGAGATGCGTATGAAACACATAGTGCTACCATCATCAGTCTCACCTTTACCCTCAGGCCAGCGCTCATGAATGTCGGAGATCGTGTTGCTAATTAGAAAAGAAAAGAAAAACATCGAAACGCTTATAAATTAATTAAGTAAATTCTGATGAAATATGTAAATAAGAAATCAAGACGATGGTCATATCTATACTAATATATAAAGCTGAAGAGTTTGTTTGTTTGTTTGAACACACTAATTTCAGGAACCACTGGTCCGATTTGAAAAATTCTTTCGGTGTTGGATAGTCATTTATCGAGGAAGGCTATAGTGTATATATCATCACGCTACTACTAATAGGAGCGGAGCAACAATAAAGAATGTTTCAAAAACGGGGGAAATTTTCACGCTACGGGCAATATAAGGCGCAAACGAAGTTGCGTGGGTCAGCTAGTGATTATATAATAATATATCAAAATACAAAAATTCATATTTTGATTTACAATATCACAAATAATAAAATTGATACTGGTTCTAACTTGTTTAGCTCAGATTAGGAGAGGCCTTGTGAAGCTTAAAGGTCTCTTAAAATTTCGAATTTAATTTTAATTTCAAATGCTTATGTCGTAAATTAATAAATCTGAAGTGAATAAAGCCCTACATATTTTAGTCCAACTAAAAGGATGATTAAAATAAAGTACTAGACTACTTTGTACCACATATAATAATCCTAACTAATATTATAAATGCGAAAGTAACTCTGTCTGTCTGTCTGTCTGTCTGTCTGCTACTCTTTCACGCCAAAACTACTGAACGGATTTGAATGAAATTTGGTATACAGATATTCTAGACCCCGAGATAAAACATAGGCTACTTTTTATCGCGAAAAAGGGGTTGTAAGGGGTTAAAAGGGGGGGGGGGGGGTAAGTTGTATGGGATTTCATAATTTTTAAAGATAAAACCATGAAACTTTATATTTTAGCACTTGATAAAAAATAATAAAACATTTGTTCTAGCGTTTTTGAAATTTCGACCTGTGAGGGGATGAAATAGGGGTTGAAAGTTTGTATGAAGTTCGTCATTCTTTAAGTTGGAAACCTGAAACTTTACTTTTGGGCTGCTGATTAAAAATGAATAAACACGTATTTCAACGTTTCTAGATATTCTACCCTTAAAGGGTTAAAATAGGGGTTGAAAGTTTGCATGGAAGTTCGTCAGTTTTTAAGTTCGAAACATGAAACTTTGTTTTTGGGCTACTGACTAAAATTGAGTAGATACGTATTTAAGCGTTTCTGAATATTCTACCCCTAAGGGGTGAATTAGGGGTTGACATTTCGCATTTAGGTTAGTCTGGAAGTCTGTCATTTTTTAAGTTAGACAAATGAAACTTTGTGTTTGGGCTACTGATTAAAAATGAGTAGATACGTATATAAGCGTTTCTGGATATTCTACCCCTAAGAGTTGAAATAGGGGTTGAAAGTTTGTATGGAAGTTCGTCATTTTTTAAGTTAGAAACTTGAAATTTTATTCATGTGCTACTGATTAAAAAAGAGTAGATACGTACTTAAGCGTTTCTAGATATTTTAAATATGTGAAATAGGGGTTGAAAGTTTGCATGGAAGTTCGTCATTTTTTAAGTTCGAAACATAAAACTTTGTTTTTAGGCTACTGACTAAAAATGAGTAGATACGTATTTAAGCGTTTCTGGATATTCTACCCCTAAGGGGTGAAATAGGGGTTGACATTTAACGTGTAGGTTGGTCTGGAAGTCCGTAATTTTCGAAGTTCAAAACATGAAACTTTGTTTTTGGGCTACTGACTAAACATGACTAGATAACTATTCAAGCGTTTCTAGATATTCTACCCCTAAGGGGTGAAATAGGGGTTGAAAGTTTGTATGGAAGTTCTTCATTTTTTAAGTTAGAAACATGAATCTTTATTCATGTGCTACTGATTAAAAAAGAGTAGATTCGTGCTTAAGCGTTTCTGGATATTCTACCTCTAAGGGGGTGAAATAGGGATTGAAAGTTTGCATGGATGTTCGTCATTTTTAAGGTTAGCGACATTGAACTATATTTTTGAGCTACTGATTAAAAATGACTTGACACCCGTTAAAGCGTTTCTGGATATTCTACTCCTAAGGGGTGAAATGGTTAGTCTGGAAATCCGTCATTTGTGAAGTTCGAAACATGAAACTTTGTTTTTGGGCTACTGATTGAAAATGAGTAGATATGTATTTAAACGTTTCTGGATATTATACCCCTAAGGTGGTGAAGGGGTTGCAAGATTGCATGGAAGTCTGTCATTTGTTGAGTTAGAAACATAAAATATTATCTTTGGGTTACTTATTAAAAACGAGTAGATACATATTTAAACGTTTCTGGGTATTCTACCCCTAAGGGGAGAAATATATAGGCATTGGCATTTCATATATTAGTTAGTTTGGAAGTCCATAATTTTTTAATTTAGCAGCCTGAAAACTTTCGGCTTTATGTTTCTGATGATTACAAATAGACGAATACTTATATCAGCATTTACGCAAATTCTGTTCCTAAAGGGGATGAAATATGGGTCAAATGTTTGTATGAAAGTTCTTTTAAATGGGCTATTGATCAAAAATAAATAAATAGGTTTAAAACATGAATAAATTACTAATACAAACTTTTACACAGTTTTAATTAAATACATATAACAAACTTCCACGCGGGCAAAGCCGCGGGCAACAGCTAGTAACAGATATATATAATTATGGTATTCTTTACTGCCTTACAAAAGAATATGTAAATTGAAATATTTAGGGCTTTATTCTTTATTTTATTAGGGCTTTATTTAACTAGGAGGTATAACCACAAAATCTATTGTGATTCCGTGTAGTAATCGATTAAGAATATCGCATATCATTGTCGCTGAGATCTTACGTCGTCGCTAGTCTGACATATGGTCGAGGACTGTGGCCCGCACTCCGGCAGTTATCCAGGTGGTGTTCTTTGAACGGATCGTCAGAACAGCCGCCACTTCCTCCCATTCTCTAACGGGGCGATCGTCCTCTGTGTCCCCGTCGTCTCTGACCGAGCTTGCTACAACCCTTTATCGACCTATCTGGCCAATGTGGCACAGTAGGCCAAAACCGCTTTTCTAAGGAGAGGCCAATGTCCACTATTTAAAGAGACTTAAAATTTAAAGTAGACTATTTGAAGAGGCTAACCTCGTAGCAGTTATCGTCCATCACCAGCTGGAGAGACTACACAAAATTTTATACTGAATACAAACACTAAAGGCCGGCAATGTCAGGAAGATGGTGCAGGTGCTATTTGCAAAAAAACTGTCTTTGCGCTGCAGATATTACATAATATTGTCTTTCGGTTCCCAAATTGACAATTCACATATCGAATTTGGAAACATGTTTTCTTAATTGAAGTCAATGGTATTAAAACCACTATTATTTTTTATTTGAAAGTTAATGTGGTCGTTCAAACTCGAGGAGATCATAATTGCAATCTAGTAACTTGTTGAGAAAATGTAAGCTTATAAATATTACCACTGTGAAGACACAATTTATTACTAATACCCTCTTCAATATTGATCTTGTTGATTTACTTGGTTTTATAGCTGTTAAACTCTTATAGGCTGAAGAAAACACTTAACCTAATGATGCAGAAGCATCACTAGACCGCCAGGTTGTGGTCTACCATACTGCATTGTTGCATTGTCTGCATTCTCAATGAGTATAGATCTCTTGGATTTAGCTCACGCTTGCCATTGGGTGGAGTCACTTTGAAAGGCTCATAAATAACAAAAAAGTTTGTCTTGCATCTTTATTACCAATCAAAAATATTATCATCTCTTTATTAATCTTTATCACGAGAGGGCCACGCTTCGGTACATAAATGGCCAACCGAGCAGGTTTAACCGAAATTATACCACTGCTTTCCAGAAAAACGGTGTTAAGTGATTATTTCGGTGCATTTCATTGAGTGAAGGAGGTAATCGGAGCTAACACTCTTCTCTTTGAGTATATGGAAAAAGGTTTAAGAGACGGAAAAGAACCTGTAATCTTTGAGTTGCTAGTGTACACAGACGACATTCCCCATTCCATGAAGACATGAAAAATATACTTTTATAAAAGTTTATTACAAATATGTTTACTCCATAAAAAAACTAAGTATTAAAAGCTACACAAATGCTTTTACTTTTAAACCCATTAAATTACTACAATAATGGTGTCGGCTTTTTTAGAAATTATGTAATGTTTGAATTTTTAGTTTTATAGGCGTTACTTAACTGGTGTTAATTTACGTTCTTTACATTTAGTTGGTGACATAAAGTAGGTGTCTATTTATTACTTGTAAAAAACTTTTACTTGACAGAATTCGGGGGAAAATGTCAAATCAACTACGTTATGTATACATTTCCAAATGAGCAAGAAATATATTTGAATAAAACTTTATGATTAACATAACGCGGCTATAGTGCTAGATAAAAGATAAATATACTAAAGTATTCTAGTTTAGAAGAGAAAACTTAATAATACTATTCTCCAAATGTAAAAACGGGAATAAATAAATAAAACTAAATAAGGACATTCTTGAACACCTAACACAGACGCCAACTAATTTGAAAGTAAGTAGATTGACTGGTAGAATAGTTACATACTTTTTTGTACTTGCAGGCATAGAAAACATAGTTTCGATATTTTTCTCTATATATGTGTGTCGTGTCGTGTCGTGCTTTTCTAATAATTTATATATCTTATATCGTTATCAAACCCGCGAACTGTAGCTTAGTAATTACGACCACTGACAATCGACCCATCGACTTCTATGACTGTTCACTGTAAATAACAAAAGAAGGAAAAAAGAAGTTCCACCTGACGATTACACAGTCAACTATTGCCTCTAAACAAATATTGAACTCAATCGCACCTCAATAAAAGCTTCCCACTATCACACTTTGACTGACACTGATGGTTATTCTATTTTATTATTATGCCTTCATCAATTAAGTCGACGTCCGAAAATTAAATAAGCCTTTGTAACATACAATTATTAACACAAGTAGTTCTATAGCCACAGTTATAAATGCGGCAGTTACATAATTGTGGTGTAAGTTTTTTTATAACAATACAAATGAAATCAATGTTCTTTGACCTTTTTAGCTTTCAACTCCGCTTTATACAAAATTGTTCTCAATTTTTATTGATAGACATTATAATGATGCAACCATATGTTTGATTACAGCTATTTGGTAACTTAACGCCGATTCAAGGTTGAGAGATGAGCATTTATAGCGACTTATGTACCTATTGAAGATTGCCTATTAGACGAAATTCGATTACAATTTGCTAACTTTTCGTTTGTTTTATAACTTGGCTATATAGTATTAGTTGAACTAGTTTTTCAATTGTGTAATATAAATACATTCAATGTACACAAAAGCTACCTTTATTGGAACTTTCTAGCTTTTTTAATTTCTTTTGAAAATGAATGTACAATTTAAGTTTCTAAATGTCTTTATTTACATTATTAAAATTTATTTTACATGGTTTTGTTATGATAAGACAGTTTCTTATACGCCCAGCTTACGGAATAATCGTGATTATCATACAATATTTGTCCTGTTTGGCAATCAACCCTATGACCTATGGTTCAACAACTACAAGTCAGTGTGTACATTAAACGATATTGAATATTTTTACTATTTTGAGTAATTTACAACTTATTCAGACTAAAACCTCGGTAAACAATTGGAGCTACAAATTAATTTAACATATTATGGGGCGCTTAAATTAACTTTACTATAGGCGTTATTAATTTATATCGAACCAGTAATAAGCCATAAATTCACATTTAACACAAATTTATTTATAAACTTACAAATAATAAGGATTAATTATTTTGTACTGTTAGTAGAGCAAATAAATTTCAGCCTACGTTTTGAAATAGAATGACATTATAATAATTTCTTAGTTTAGTAACCAGAATGTTTAACCTGATAGGTATAAAAATATTTTTAATTGCCTATCGAATAACAAGCAAGATAAAACTCAAAGCCGTAGAAGTCTAGAACAAGCTACATTCGTGATATAAGTCACTTATATTTTTATAACCTTTAATAATGCCGAAGGCGCAATCAGTTAGGTTTATTTTAATTAAATAGCAGCATAACGTTAAAAGAGAGTTTTAATTTAAGATAGTATTTGAAAATTTCCCCAAAATTCTTACAGTCGAGAATATAAACTACATCTAGAAGAAGATAAGTTCTGAACGGGCTTCAGTAGCGTGTGTACCAATCAAAATGCTTCGGCAAATTATACACATATCTTATATTAATGTGCTTACTTTGGCATTACTTCTAACAGTTGCAGACTCCATGAACGTCTTCAATTCAAGTAGTTAAATCCAATACTCAATTGCCACCCACTTAAGTATTGGCTTTAAATACTTCAAGTGCCGCAAATACTCACAAACAAATTGCATTGAGTACTCAACTAAATTGTGCAAAACTACGGCTAACTATTAACAAACGATCTTTAAAAGAAATCGAGTCTTTTTGGCAGTTACTAACTTTTAAATATCAAAAATTATTCATATTCAAAAACTCAAGCTAACTTTTTAATGAGCAATATAAATCCAAACTTTAAATATAAAACAACTAAACTAAATTAATTTGTTCTTTCAGTTTAATGAACGATTTCAATTTCATACTACACGCTAACTTATTCATGTCAAACATCTGTTTAAAAAAAAATTCGAAATGAACTCGATACTTAAACGAAGACTATCGATGACATTATTACATTCTCAGCAAAATGCACCTGCCGATATTCCATTAATCAGGTACGTCATTTTGACGTGTCGTCTCGATGGCGGCCCGTCACATTCACGGACCGTGAATATTGATCACGTCACACGTGCCGACGATCTCGATGCCCTGAATACAGATACTTTTAACTTGTCGATATGTGACGCCTCTTGCATGCCCAATGATGATGTTCTCTGTTCTCTTTGACAACCTACCCGGTAGACGAAATCAAATAGCGACGTGCTTTTGATTGTGTGAAAATGATAGCTTTGTCGCAAGAAGTGTAAACAAAGTAGTCCAGTAAGGTTATTCACTGAAAGGGTTGAGAAAAATTATAAAGTTATGTAAGAGCAACTTGGTAGATCTTGCAGTCTAGTAGTTTGTGAGTCAGAGGTCCAGGATCCAATTTCCTCACAAGATAAATAATTATGTAAAGAACATGACAATTTGTTTTGGATTCGAATGTCCGTCATGCCATATTTTATACGATTATCTTTATGTCAAAATCAATAAAATAGGTAACTTGTTTAGAGCAAGACAAGAAAAACAGGTATCAGTGCATTTCCGTATATCATAGAATCTCTAATCAACAACTTTTTAACATTAAACCGATTTAACAAAATAACTTTGACTTTATCAATAATTAATAATAATAATAAATATTTCGGACATCTAACACACAACACCATCTAGTCCCAAGCTAAGCAGAGCTTGTGTTATGGGTACTAGACAACGGATACAAATACATATATACTTTTTTTTGTAAATACATACATATTATACATAGAAAACACCCAAACTCTAAAACAAATGTTTGTAGATCATACAAACATTTAGTCCGACCCAGGAATCGAACCCGAGACCTCATGATCAGCAGTCGCACACGCCAACCGCGAGACTTTTTTTTTGCCAGTCTATTTTTGTTTGTTTGAAGTAAATAACCGTATGTTTTATGAATTGATACCACGGCCCCAGAGAAAGCACTCCCATTTTTTTTACCTGTGGAAACCCACTTGGACTTAATCCGCCACCGGCAAACCTAGCGGCGGAGGCGCGCATATATTTGCCTCATGCCACCCTGATATCATCCTCCCGGGCCTTCTACGCCGCCTTCTTCTGCGAGATTACTTCGCATAAGAATGTACGGTTACGTTACGGTACGACTGCGGTAAAACTGCTGCGACGCCCATTCGGGGCAAACCACCAGCGTGTGCTGGGCCGAGCCCTCACTGCAGTCACAGTGGTAGCAGGTAGCACTTGTTTTTTTTGAACCAGGTGAACTTCTGCTTGTTGGTTTAAAAAGTTTAAAGATATATTTGAGTGTAGTTATAAATCATAATTATAAATCTACACAAATATTTACAATCAGTGCCTTCGAACCGGTAACCTTCAGATGTCATATTTAAAACGTCACTAATTTATTTAATAGACTCTTAAACGTCTAGTATAAAATTTACATTATTCTTCACTATAGTCAATAAATTCAAGGTAACATTAACATGCCAGTTAATGAAACTAATTTAAGTTGTACTGAAGTCAAAACGTTAATAGTCAATTTGCTAACCTTACTTTCAAATGAAATAACTCTATCTACACAACAATAACTGAAATCTAAACAAACAATCAATATTGACTTTATTGTCATTATAAGTTGCTATAAGTAATAGTCTAATAATTCAATTATCTATATTAAAGGTTGTCAGTTCATACATTGATACAATTATATATTTGTACATTGGTTTTCGTTAAATTTCTCTAAAATGGCTTGACTGATTCTTTCTTTAGTGTGTAAGTATTGATGTGACTGTATGATTTTGATTGCCAATCGCTCTTTAGTTTTCTTTTCACAGTTTAAGATGATTCATGTATATATCACATCATATCAACAGCCTTTCATACTTTTAGTATTTAGACATATCCCTTTCTTGATGATTTCGGCTATGGTAACTGATTAAGTCTGAGTATCTAAGCTTCGGGCGTGAGTTCTGGTGTGGCTTACGTACCCTATCCATTGAGTTTGACAGAGATAGTTTCAAGTATTCTTCTTTTTTCCTGTGTGTCCTACATAGATTGCTCTCAGCGTAGGATTATATGGGTCCCTCATTATAAACAACAAAATTTATATTGGCATGTTATAAATTTCATCAAACTTAATTTTCAGTTCCGAAAGGGTTCTGTTGACAAAACTGCACAATTAGTTGATTCTGACTATATATAACTCATAAACCGCTCGCTCCCTCAAGACCAACACACTATTTCTGCCGTCTCCTAGTCTGGCTCGTAAAAAATTCATGGCTTTTGGTTAATGCAACCTCGTCTATTTGATTGGTTACAAGTCACTTGTTTTTACGATTCTTTTTGTAAATTAAAGTCTACCTTAAATTATGGGCTTTTGGTACTGTAAAAACTAGGGAATGGACCTAATTTAAGTTAAATCAAACTCAAATTAGGTCCGTTCCCTATGTTACGAAATATTTCTGTAAATTTTATATTCATTGCTGTCATTTAAATAATATTATTTTTACATTCCTTAAAGCAAAATATTTTCATTTGTAAAATAAAACTAAGTAAAGCTAAATTAAAGCGTCTTATTAATAATTTCCAAAGTAGAGATAAATTGAGGTGTAAGACTATATTGAATTTTATTTATGTTGGCAACTGCATGACCTAGGTAGCCCTTAAATACAATATAATTATATACTTTGATAAACACATATGTATGCTCATTTGCTGTAATAAAGATATAACATTATACATTCTTTTTAATACACATTGCATAATACATTTACATAATACACATATATATATATATATACATTTCGAATCAAGTATTTGTAGACAATCTTTAACAGAGCTCTCATTTTTAAAATTGATGTTATTGATGAACCAGAGTGGTTTCTCTGTAACTCTTCTTCCTAGCCTTTTATTCTTCCCAAGATTTGGGGTCGGCTACTAGTTCAACCGGCTTTATCTGAATATTAGTTTTTACATGAAGCGACTGGCATCGGGCCTCCGCAACCTTGAGGGTGAACTGAATTCGTAAGTTGAACTAGTTGTCAGTATATTTGAGGGCATTGACTTCCACATAACGATTGCCATAGATGTTCATGTATGAATTGAATTGAATAAATTGAGTTGCAAAATTCCACCCTAACATACATACATACATTGCAAGTTAATAAAAAGCTTGTAAAATCAGTTTGACTATACTATAGTTGCTAATACACTGTGTCTGACTGATACATCTAGTGTAAATTTTTTTAATGGTTTTCTCCTTTAACATTCTACACATTAAATGTGTATGTGTATGATCTATTAAGAGGCTTATAAATAAGAGAGTTGGTCTGGTTTTTACACAAGTCTGTGACTTGTGACCACATACTAACAGGGATCACAGAAAAATAAATACTTTTTCATTTCATTATGGTGCCTTGATCTAAGTATGCTAAGGATACCTGCACAAGTTTTAACAATCACAACCCCAACATAACAATTTTTTATTTTTTTTAAATAAATATTTCGGACATCTAACACAAAGCCTAGTCTAGTCCCAAGCTAAGCAGAGCTTGTGTTATGGGTACAAGACAACTGATACAAATACATGTATACTATTTTTTTTGTAAAGACAAGATATTATACATAGAAACACCCAAACTCCGAAAAAAATATTTGTAGATCATACAAACATTTGGTCCGACCCGGGAAACGAACCCAAGACCTCGTGATCAGCAGTCGCACACGCCAACCGCGAGACCAACGAGGCAGTTTATACTTTTATTAATGTAATGTTTTTACTGTCTCCGCTTACTGATCATAAAATGACAGTTAGAGTATGTAAGATCTAAAATCTCTGAAATAAATTAATCAATAGAACAGAATACAAAAAGAAACTTACTGAACATCCCATTTAAAATAACGTATCAAATAAAAATCCAGCGCCGTTGAGTGTCATGAGCCTTTAAAATTTAATGCCCCTTAGTTTACCACTTAATTTTATACTACACTATTAGGCACATATCTCTCCAATTGCTATTAAAATCATTAATCTCAAAGTTACGTGCATCATTATTAGCACACTATTAATCTTGCGCTAACGTGTGAATTTTTCTTCACAGTTTATCCATTAGAATGGAGACGCCTTAAAAAGTTAGTGAATAAATAAAAAATCACTCAGGTGAGCATCAGGTGTTCCTGTCAATTACAGCATCGATGAGAGGTCTCCGTATAACTTTGAAAAATGGATGTGGTAACGTTAAAGTTCTTGAAATTTTGCTCAATTTATAGTTTAACTTTGCAGTTAGAAGTTTTTAGATGGTTCAGTCTTTAAAATTTTATTTTAAGGTTTTAAACTTTGGGCCAGTGGCGTGTTGAGACTTTAATGGACATTAAAACGTGATTGTAATTGCCATAACTAGGTGCTTATTTTTTATATAACAAGTTGTGTAAATGTAAATTAATGTCTGGTTAGTCACGCAATTGTAGGTTTTAAATAAAGCTGTTTTAAGGCAGTTTTCTAGTTAATTTATTTGAAATGATTTGATTAGAACGACATACCTTAATAGATTTAAACTTAGGCGTTATTAACATTGCAAGTCATAAATACCTCATTTATCACTTAGAAACACCACAGATCTGTAGTTAGTTTTAAATTATTCAAAGGTTTTATTTGAATCCAAATGTAGATTTCCTTAATTAGTTCCTTAATTAATTATCTCTAATTTTAACTAAAATCAGATCCAATTTTTCAGTGCTGTGGTCTTGCCGTCATACCTTAAACTTTGTCAAGTCTTCTCTGGAATACGCTGTGTAAGGACGAGCCTTGGGTATTCGAATGAGATGTTGATGGTTACACGTTCCGTTTATTAATCTCCTCTCTACCTCAATGATACAATCTTAAATACATAATACTAATGCTTACTTACTTCTGACTGCCGCGTTGGTCTCGCGGTTGACGTGTGCGACTGCTGATCATGAGGTCTCGGGTTCAATTCTCGGGTCGGACCAAATGTTTGTATGATCTACAAATGTTTGTTTCGGAGTTTGAGTGTTTTCTATGTATATTATGTAAGTATTTACAAAAAAAAGTATATATGTATTTATATCAGTTGTCTAGTACGCATAACACAAGCTCTGCTTAGCTTGGGACTAGATGGCGTTGTGTATTAGATGTCCGAAATATTTATTAATATTAATATATTATTAATACGACGTTACAGCTGCCTGACAATTAATATGTCCACAAAGTTCAACAACAAGTTCTGTAAAAATATCTTAATACTAATAAACTAGAAAAATCCACTTTTAGTTTGACATTTAAATTCTCAGGAACCATTTATTATGTTGATAATAATAAGTAGAATATTCAAAACATGAATATATCATAACTTGCGTCATAAATTAAGCATCGTAACGTCATTTGCTCTTGACTCTCTTTCAAGATAAGTCACTGCACTCGCCAAGAAAGCCTTTGTTAAAGATTCGAAGTTTTAATAATGCTAAGTCTTCAACTCATTGATGAAACGCTATAGAAAATATACGGTTCAATGAAATTGTTATTTCACTTGTAACCAACTGTCACGATGTGCATGGTGACAGAAGACGGAGTGCTACCAACTGCCCTATTCATCTCGTGGGTGAAAACCATATAACAAATAATAGCACAATTAAGAGAAAAAAAAACTTATTGCATAACCCTTTCCGACTCTTTTGATCTGCAAGCTAAAACCTTCTTCCTAAGGAGAGGCATAATTATGTCCAACAGTGAACTAGTAAAGACTATGATACAATATAATGCAACTATCAATGGCTGGAATAAAATCAACATAACTGCTAAAAGACTGCTTAAAGCAAACTCCTCTTACTGAGCCGATTATCGTGTGTTAGGGTTGTGGAATATATGTATTCGAAAATATTCATTTCGAGAGTTCTTACTCTATGTCTGTGGTAAAAAAATGTAAATACAACCCCAAGTTTACGCTCCAATGGCGGTTGTTTACCGTTTCGCGTAACTGCGTCTGACACGCGGTGACGTGAGTCGTGCGTCAATACCAGCATCTGATCGACCGGGAACCCCACCATATTTAAATATTACACAGATCCACTTCATAATTTTATAAAATAATATTATTTTACAGTGGGCTGAAGCTAAATGTTGCGAAGACCGAGTACATGGCATGCGGCAGCAGCACGGACCCCGATCCCATAAAGGTAGGAGATGAATTGGTCTTGAAAACGAGTAAATTCAAATACCTTGGGTCCGTGTTGCACGAGTCCGGTGAACTCGATCACGACGTCCAAGCCCGAATAAGCGCTGCTTGGACAAAATGGCGAGAAGTAACCGGCGTCCTCTGCGACCGCAGGATACCGGTGAAGCTGAAGGGCCTTGTATACAAGAGCATCATCCGACCAGTCCTACTATACGGCAGCGAGACCTGGCCTGTCCTCGGAAGACATGTCCAGCAGCTTCACGTAGCGGAGATGAAGATGCTGCGGTGGATGTGTGGCGTTACGCGACTAGATCGCATACGTAACGAACATATCCGTGGCAGCCTCGGAGTCCGTGACGTAGCGGACAAGCTGCAGGAAAGTCGACTCCGATGGTATGGCCATGTAAGACGCAGGCCGTCCGACTATGTAGGAAATAGATGCCTCGACCTCACTGTCCAAGGCCCTAGATCACGCGGCAGGCCTAAAAAGCGTTGGCTGGACGTCGTCAAAGCGGACATGGAAGGGAACGATCTCACACCTAAGGATGCCGAAGATCGGGCAAAGTGGAGAAGGCTAAGTAGGAAAGCGGACCCCAGCACTAAGCAGGGAAAACGCTAGGCCGAAGAAGAAGAAGAATATTATTTTACAGTAACTGTTACAAACAGACATGATGATAAAGATTGTGTTCTATATCTTTTTGGCGTTTACTATTATGTCTTTTAGAGAAAGCACATAACCGTCTTTACAAAAGAGTTCCTTACAACCTTTATTCTATACTAACTTTTAAACTTTCGCGTTCCATGATATATTAACAATAATTTTAACGGGAATTAACGCTTTGATTTGCTGACAGGCTCACAGGCTGACTCTGACCTCGGCCAGTGTAGCCTGGTCGAAACGTCAGGTGAATCAGAGGTATGTAATACCTTTTAAGAAGTGATCGCGTTAATTCCCGTTAAAAGAATTGTTAATAAACCTTTATTCTCAGCAAAGTAGTAGCCACGCAGTATCACGCTAGGCAAACGAGTAGACATAAAGTTTGTGTCAAGTTGTCCTTCTCTTTGGAGTGTTATTTTGCTGCGTAGTTTGCACGCATAGAAGGCCTTTAAGACACCTACCGATTAATAGTGTAAGCG
The DNA here is from genome assembly GCA_905220595.1 of Spilosoma lubricipeda. NCBI lineage: Eukaryota > Metazoa > Arthropoda > Insecta > Lepidoptera > Erebidae > Spilosoma > Spilosoma lubricipeda. The sequence goes on from HG992291.1 coordinate 575,671, forward strand.
TAAGACACCTATCCCCATAAGTTAAATCGAAGTAAGTCAACTTGAACTGGTTATTGTCTGTTAGTAAAGACTTAAGAGAAGAAGTAAAGACTTCTTACTCTATTTATCAACATCAACCGGCTTTAACAGCCAACTTCTTGACCTCAGGCCTCTCCTTGTAAAGAGGGTTTTGGCCGAGCCTTATACATAGGAATGGTGTCATACCGTATTCCTAATCATTTACCAGTCAAACAATTGCCAATAGTTAAACTCGAAATAATTCTTAACCAACTGAAAAAAAGGAGGAGTTTCTCAATTCGAATGTATTTTTTGTGTTTGTTACCTGTTACTTTTGACTGGGTGAACCGATTTAAATAATACTATATTTTTGAAAGCTAGTGCTTTGCATGTGGGCCCATTTTGTTAAAATATGTGTTTTGCTTTTTTTTTAACTATATCTACAAACATAAATTACAGTTACATTAATAATTTTTGTATAAGTGGACTTAAATTTATTTTGTTAGTAACATCTGCTATAATAGAAATGCACTAAATAATGAAAAAAAACGAAGAGTACGGACTGACTAATAGATTATAGCGCAATAATAAAAGTCTGGTACCAGGAAGAGACGAAATGACAAAAAAATAGAACACCCAATCTATTTCATTTAGATATTGCAATTTACAAAAAAAAAATATCAACATTATTCACGGTATTCGATGGCTTGCTGCGGATGGCTTGCTAAAGGCAAAAGAAAATGAACGTCTCCTTCCATTTTAAATGTAATTAGTTAAGACGAGAATGAGTGGAAGTCGCGCAGTAAATGCGTTTAAAGTTAGATATGTGAATGAATATTATTTTATTGGCAACTCCACGCCTTTTTTGTGTACGGGTATCCCTCGGATGCCACTCATTCTTGAGACACGTCGGATTCGAAAAAAATTAAATAAAAAAAATAGTAAGTTCTATTATTAGGACTAATAAGGTCATCTTAAAATGAAAAGACCACGAGAGTATACTTTAGCTTAAGTTTAATTAGCTGCAATGATAAGGCAATATTTATTAAGAAAATTTGTGAATAAAAACAAATAACACCTCAGCATTTGAGTAGTGATTAGTATTGATTGATTTATATCGATATGTATGTATTCACAAATATAGAAGTAAAATTATTTAGAAATCAGCTGAGAATGCTGTACCTTTCCACCAACTATTGTCGCTGACGCCGCGTAGCAAGGCTAGTCTAAAAAAGTAAAATAAATTGCTGCTTATACAATCAGTTTTCTACTAGTAAAATGCTCGTCAAAACAAATTCAGCCGTTCCAGAGATAACCCTAAGAACATAGAATTATTTAAATTACACAGAAATATAACTAAAATTATTTTTTGGTGTAAGTATTGTGAATACCTTTAAGCAGCATTTAGTAGACACCAAGAATGCTGTAAATTAGCTGAAATCAGCTTGGCTCTACTACCTGGAACGTAGTCGAACATTGCAATACAGTCAAATATTTAATGTAAGTGTATACTAACTCTTTATCTTGTATTTAAGGAAATATCAAAATTGTGTTTAGTACTAAACTGTACTCTAAATTTATATTTGTATTTGTTGATTTATATGTAAAAAAAAAAAACTGTCACAGCATAGTAATATTCATAGCTGCTGTTCACCAAGTCCTACAATACTAAATCATATTTCGATTCTGTATAATAATATTTTGCTGCTCATGTCGTATTTATTCGTTAGGAGGCAAATTAGCCGACGGCCCATCTTATCCATCACCATTACCATCGTCAATAAACATCAACAGCTCAAGAGATACAATAGCGTTGCTTTCTTTTGAATGACAAGAGTTAGTTTTATCTAAAACCAAATCAACTTCGCTAAAACATAAATGACTTAAACTTATTTTAGTCCTGTCAAGGAAAGTTTAATTCTTTGAAAATATTGAAATACGGTCTATGTTTTTAGAATGACGGCTTACGTTACTTTAAGAGAACTAAATTAAGTTAAGAACTAAATTTTGTTCATTTCAGCTTTATTTTACATTCAATTTAATAAAAAATATTGAATATTCTGAGTACTTAGACTATTTAGATCGTCTTAAATAAGAATCGTAGCACTAAAAGTAGAAATACTAGAAATGAATTAATTAAAACTTTCAGTGAATTGTAGTAATGTTGAAATTATATATTATTCAAATTTATCGTCATTAACTACAATTAATTAGTGTAATCTAGGCATTTTTTTGTACATCTGACACATAACGCCATCTAGTCCCAAGCTAAACAGAGCTTGTGTTATTAATACATTTTTAATGTTTTTTAAATACATAGAAAACACCCAAACTGCGAAACAAATATTTGCAGATCATACGAACATTCAGTCGGACCAAACGACCCGAGATCTCAAGCAGTCGCATACACTACCACTGAGGCAGTCAATTACATATATCAGTAGTGTTATTTGATTGAAAAAGTAGCATTACAATAGTCCTCTCAAACTGTATCAAGCATTTAGAAGAGGGATAAAAATCTGACCATGAAAAAAGACATATAAAAGTATATTCAGCTGTTTTTAATGAGCCACTCACTCGTCTTTTTTATATATCATTTGTTGTCACATAACAATACGTCACTTTAACAACTGAGATAAATAATTAAATTCCACAAAATTCGTCATAACTCGAGACAACGTCTATCTGTCTGATGCCGTCTTGCCAATAGAACATCGAATTACACTTCGTCTCCACCAGTATAATCTCTTTTGAGGGTTCGGAATTTAATAATATTTATAACATAGAGATGTTATTCCCTTTTTTAGGATATTTTCATTACCATTAAACGGAATTGTTGAAAAACAACCAACTTTTGGATAAATTTATTTTATTCCCTACAAACGGAAGGTTTTCTGGGTCTTTGTAAAGCAGGTATTGCTTCAATCTAATAAACATTCAGCTTTAGACTGATCCTAAAATAGATATTTTCTTCAATCTCCTGTCGCTAATTTTCTTCAGATTATTTCCTTAGCTAAAGTACCTAGAGAAAAATCCACTAATCGGTTTACTTTTCAATCTTGGAGTATTAAAGCAAAAAATTAAACTAATACAGTTAAATATAAAATATACATTTTTTATATATATATTTAAATATACATTTACTTAGCGGGATATAATGGGCCAAAACTTAAATTAATATTTCGGACATCTAACACACATTGCTGTCTAGTCCCAAGCTAAGCAGACCTTTTGTTATGGGTACTAGACAACTGATATAAATAGATATATACATATTTTACCAAGAAAACACCCAAACTCCGAAGTAACATTTGGTCCGAGCCGGGAATCAAACCTGATGAGACCCTAAGCACAATAGTCGCATACGCTACTACTTTGCCACCGTAACTTCCTTTCTGAGGAGGGGCCCATGTCCAGCTATGGACTATTAAGACCGTTGATGATGATTACCCATCTTTTTTAGAGTGAGTTGTTTCTCACCTGTACCTATATCTAATACCTATCTCTATAAAATCTATCCTTACCCTAGCGGTTTTATCAACAAAAGGGTGGACAAGACCTTGGCTTCTGAGCTCCTAAGTTTTGTTTCAGCATACGAAATTTACGTTTTCCATTTCTCCATTTTTAACTCTAATTAATCCTCCTTTAGTATGAAAGAGTTACATCTAATCAAGGCGTCAGAAGCAATATGACACATTTACACATTTCATCGAACCCAAATAAATCAGATAAGCCTTAGGGACAGAAATGGTGTATACGATATTATTTTATTGGTAAAATGAATGAATAACAATCATCTACTATACATATATGAGTGCCAGTTCCAAGTGTTGAAGTATCATATTTTCATACGAGGTTTTATCTAAGAAAAAAACAACAGCCTACGAGAAATAACATAGCAAAATGATACTTGGTAACATTTCAAACGTTAAACAGTCAACCATAAATAATAATTATTACTAATTTATGATTCTATGTGTTATGTGTCCGATGGATTAATAGTGATTAATCAAGTGACTAAAATAATTATATTAGCAACAATGTTATGAGTAAATAATTCTATTAATTTTCTTCTTTTCGTGTTAATGATTGTATTTACTTTAAAACAATACAAAGCACAAATGAACTTTTTTTTGTAAATACGTTAGTTTTTACTGAAAAAATAAATATTATTTCACTAGCCAGTTCTGTGAAATGTGTTGCTTAAATTTATTTTTGAAACCCTTAGTAATACAGTTTATTTAAATTTAGAGAAATATAAACAGCTCACCCCGGCATGGTACGTACTCTTTACAGAAAGTATAACATAGCCTCTATTACCTTGAGAAGACGTGCGGCTTATTTTTTTACGATGATTTAAACAAATATTAGTATATTTTATCAAATAAACTCAATAATTTAACAAATTATATACGAAAACCTTTCTCAAGAATCGCTCTATCTATTGTTAAAAACCGCATCAAAATCCATGCAGTAGCTTTTGAGTTTATCGCGAACAGACAGACAGACGCGGCGGAGGACTTGTTTTATTATATGTAGTGATAGTGAAGTTTAGTACCAAGATTTTTTGCGTCTACAAACCTACAAGATACATTTGGAGCTTTAATAGAATAAATTCAATTCGTTATTTGTGTCCACTTGAAACTTATTTCTAAAATAAAAGGTGCTATTCCTAAATGTGGACGGTTTTAAGATGGTAAGACGACGGACCAATCCTGTTGACCCTTGAGGTATCAATGAAGAGCGTTTTTTAGTAGGACTTGGTCTAAGAGCAAGGGAGGGTGAAGGGGTAAAATAAAAGTAGTGCGCTCGTCTGAATTGCAAGAGAAGTAATCTTGAAGAGGGCAGACGGCGAGATGCAATTAGAAAGCATCTAGTGATGCTCGCAGCGTTAAGATATCCTAGAGTTTAGTTTAGATTAAAACCATTACTGTTATAGCAAAGTGTATTTTATATTTGATGCTATATTGTTTAAGAAAATCCTAACAATCTAATGCATACCCAGGAAGGACCGTATGTATCAAATTGTTTCACAAGCGATATTGTTATTTATCTATTAAATCTGTACTGCAAAAAAATGTTATTTCAGGTTATGATTTTTTTTATGTAATAGGCAGGCAAACGAGCAGACGCATCGCGTGATGGTAAGCGATTACCGCCGCCCATGGACACCTGCAACACCAGAGGCGTCACAAGTGCGTTGCCGGCCTTTGGAGGATGGGGAGGGGAGATAGGGGGAGGAGGGTTTGGGTTATGAGCCTCCGGTATCCTCACTCACTCGGTGAAACACAGCGCAAGCACTATTTCACACCGGTTTTCTGTGAGGCCGTGGTATCACTCCGGTCGAGCAGGCCCATTCATGCCGAAGCATGGCTCTCCCACGGTATTACATTAATGCCTAAAACTTTACATATACACTTACCATACTTGCTGCAATCAAAGTCAACTCCCAGACTTTGAGGTACTTGTTAAAAAAGTACAAATAACTCAAGTTAAATCCTTCAACAGCTATTACCATCTAACACTACATTGTGAGATTCCAATAGTTTGTTCAAAGCTCATCTTCAATTGTGCCAATATTTTTATAATAAAAATCAACTTCATCGTCTCGTTGACCACGGCCTTTAGAGAGGATTCATAAATGGCAATCGATATAATAATACATCGTTGTTCTTAGTTAATAGAAATGCAAAATTCTGTTGAAAATGTACATTTGAGAGCAATGAATTTGGGTTACACAAAATTACCTCAAAATCTTGGCCTTGAGTATTCTATCAATTGTTTGGATGACATTTTCCTTAAATAGTAAAATACGTTTCTAATGATTTCATATATATATATATATATATATATATATATATATATATATATCATACAATCAAATATAATATTATAAGAAAGAAGAAAAATACCGTATTTTCATTCAACCATGGTTTCCTTCATAGTCGCATTTTTCAAAAGTTCGTAAAGAATTTATATTTCTTTACAGATCCAGAATATCCAGTAGGTTCTCATTCTGTTTTCTCGTCGACAGAGAAGCGCCTTTTTGCTAAATCTTTCCTTAATACACTTATAATAAAAAATATATTGAGATTTAAATGTTATTTTTCGAACACGAATTATGTGTCTTCTAAGAATTAAATTGATGTGCTCTAAGAAGTGCCCACGACTGGGACACTGCTCTGGGATACTGGGATTCTGCAGTGGATAATAATAAGCTGAAGTAAATAAAGGTTAGCTGCTAAGCATGCTGCATCGAGTGTGATAATATTTGTAAGCTGGCCACTCTGTGTTCTACTTTTTAAGATATATTTGATTAATTGCTTTGAGGGCAAGTAATCAATGTTACGCATTATTTAGTGTACAAATATTCTTCAAATACATTTTCATAGCTTTTTTAATCTTAAGCACAAGGTCACACATCAGTAACTTCAATAAACTTCCTCATTAGTAATTTTATTATTTACCTAAACTGAACACTGACAGATGCTTCATGCTTTGGATAATGAAAACTTTTCCATGCCATGGATTTTTCTCAGTTTCAATAACTAGTAAAATAAAATGAACAGGCCCTCAATGCATAGATGACCACTGTACTTCATACGCTATACATATCACGTCAAACGTAAACAGCCTTTAACAGTTCATCTCTCTAAAAAGGCAATTTGGACCTGCAACACCACAGCGGGCGGTCAGACGAGTTGTATAGGGATTGTTTCAAGTTTTCTTTCTCTTCACAGTGATGTTATTTTGCATAGTTTCTTCATTCAGTCGTCATGGGTGACATTCTGTATTCTTAATCCGTTACCATAACGAGAATCACATAACGCTATGATTAAAGACTGTAAAAATATTAAAATAAAATATTTAGTGATGAACAAATTTGCTTTTGCTATTAAACATTTATGAAATTATTTGAAGTTAAACTGAATGATTTAAATAATATAATTTAACATCGATATTCTCGTTCCACTGTTTACTGAGTTTAACGGGAAGCTCGGACTGCACTTCCTTAGCTGAAACTCCACTTGCATGCTCAGAAATGTTTAATTTATTAATTCTGTTGCAAATACAGCTTCATTTATATTTCGACAATTTGTAAGACTACTGTCTCGAGCAGCTCTTATTTTAAAGGTGGTTTTAATTACAGCTTTCGAGCAATTTATTTAAGTTTTTTTTAAGAACTATATCTTTATATATATAATTCTTCTGTGAGTGTGTATGTCATTGAACTACTTTCAAACGACTGGACAGATTTTGATGAAATTTTTTGTGTGTGTTCAAGGGGATCTGGGAATGGTCTAGATTCACAATTTTGTCCGCTGGACAATGTTCTTTTAATTAATTTTTAATTTATTAGTAGTTATGGCAAAACGACGTTTGCCGGGACAGCTAGTGATAATGTAAATTACTATGTGATCTCAATCTTTACTCAGAGGAATTGTTCAGAGTAATACCGACCACAACTTTCCGTGTCAGCACTTCGATATTAAAATTGGCCCACCAACTATGTAAGCTTTTCAAGGAATTTTTGCCTTACGCGACCGATCTCTGGAAGAAATTGTTACCTGCAGTATTTTTGTGTACCGAACGTTTAAACTTTTAAGAAAGTAGCGTATTTTTAACCGATTTCAAAAGAGGAGGAGGTTATTAATTCGACGGTTTTTTATGTTTGTTACCTCATTTCACTAGATGAGGTGATTTTGATGATTCTTTTTTTATTTGAAAGAGTGTGCTTTCAGTGTGGTCCCATTTAAATTTGGTCCAGTTCTTAACGTTCGTTCTTTTTTTTCTCTAATAACTCCTTGCTTGCTGCCATTTAAGTGCGGCGGCTTCCCATCTGTAACCATTCTGTTATCTCAACCCATACATCATAAAAACACCACTAGAAGAAGATAGCCAGAACACAAACGTTTTGAAAGGTTACATCTTCCCCTTTAAGGATGCGGAGGTCCGATTCCAGTCGTTCCGTGATAAAAACTAAAATTCAGGTAAAATCGGTTGAACCTTAAAATATTTGCTCCCACAATAGTTGTAGTAGAAATCGAACACTAACATGACTAAAACCGCATGAATGTGTCTGGTGACGTGTAATTTATTTGTCGTTAACAGTTTATTGCTTTACGCGAATGGGAGCTATATAAATATACATGTACATGTTGGTCGGGTAACCGCATCATGTATTTAGGCCGGGGTCGAATAGCTTTTGATTTTAAGGAACAAAATTATCAGTGTCCTCTTTAGAGACCTCTCTAAGATGTTCAGCTAACTTGAACCACCTGACCTAATTAGGTAGCGAAATAGTAGTAATATAAATTTATATAACTTAAGTTGCTTAAGCTAGAGTTTCTGAGCGGCAGTAATCGCTTACCATCAGTTGATACGTCTGTACTTTTGCCACCTATACCATAAAAAAAGAAACTCAAACCATGTACTTGAATTTTTTTAATCCTTTAAGCGTACTATTTAATCACGGATGAATTTATGTTTCGACACTTAAGGGCCGGCACATAATTCATATTAATTCATCCTTATTATTATAAATGTGAATGTAAGTTTGTTTGTTACGCTTTCACGTGAAAACTACCCAACTGATCATCATGAAACTTTGTACACATATTCTTGCAGATATTAGTAGTAACATAGGATACTTTTTATTGTTAAAAGTGAGCGAAGCCACAGAAAATATTTTTAAGGGATTCAGCGGTTTTTCATTTATTAAATACAATTATCGAAGCTCAAACCTTCCCCCCTTCCTTTATTCTATGGGAGAGGGGGACAATGAGCGTCTATAGTCTCAAGTGTCCATAGACGACGGTAGTTACCATAAGGCCCCTCTGTCATTTGTTCCTTATATTCTTAGATAATCATTATCACACCTAATTTTATACGTAATGTGATCTGTTTGTCAGAGATCGAAGCAGAGCCGTTATCGTGTGCTACTGGAAATGGTGCATCAGAAATTTAAATATTCATTATTCTGTATGTTTTTGTTTTAAAGAAAACTCTCGCATTAGGAATTTACATCCTGTAACGGGGGGGGGGGCTATACAAACATAACGTGAACATGAAAGGGACACTTAGAATACCCAGACTGAGAACACCATTTGTGGATCGCACAAAGTGTTGTCACATGCAGGATGACCCCACAACATATGGCGCAGTAGAAAGCTGAGTGGAGACCACCTAAATCACTGGCCTAGTGACAGTACCAGAACCGTGCAGTATTCATAATCTTCAAAGACAAAGAGTCAATTTTATTCATTTACAGACTTTGTCACTCTGTATTACGGAAGAGTTGAAACTTTTAAACTACAAGTCTTTTCCCTTACAGCACTCAAATTATGCGAAAAAGTTAACCGGAACGTTGCATTTTAAGTTCATCTGCATATATTCAAATCCTGAGATTGCGAATGAAAAGTAATTGGTGATGTCACTCTAATTTCATTAAGGCTTTCATTACCATTATTGACCCGGTTTGCATTTTAAAGCTACGTTATTGGCTTCGGTGATTTTGTTTTAAGTGAATTAGTTGAGCGACTTTGGACATTATGACGCTTCATAATGTAATCGCTATTAGGAATAGTCATTGTTTACCTTGTATTAATGAACATAAAACATGATATTAAATAAAAAGCAGCATATACATAGACTCAGTATTAGCTAACATATTGTATGATTAAGGCCATGAGAACCATAACGGCCTATTTTATTAGACAAGAGTCTGAAGTATTTATAAAATGAAACATTTTTTTTTATTACTTGTACTGCGAGTAACGCCGCGGGACAAAGTTAGTCTAAAAGAAAAGTAGCCTAAGTTACTTCCTGGATCATCAGCTACCTGCCAGTATGCATTGATTAAAAAGCTGTTATTTTAATATTGCAAACAGATACTCCAATTTTATTTATTTGTAAAGATGTATAGATAACTTTGCACATCTCACACAGCCGTTTGATTCTAAATTAGGCGTAGCTTATTCTACCATATGTAATATATGTAAACATAAACAAACGTACTTGTATATCTCGAAATACATAAATTCTAATAATACGCTTATATGTGCTGGGTTAAACTAATAAATAACCTTCAGCTTAGCCATCCAATCAGGCCCAAATTGACTCTTTAAAAAACTAACTAAACATCTCGTATGAAGAAACCTAAATCACACAGTCAAAACTTTTTCGCCCTGATTAAATAATGAAAGTGATGTACTGGGGAAGCTAAATCCACAGTTGAGGCCTCATAAGTAATACCTCTCCAGAATGACATAAAGCTTGGTCCTATCCGTACATTAGTTTTGATGTCGGAACTGACGCCTCTGCTACGTACGACTCGGAGCTTTGCGGCTTACGACGAGACACTGGGACACAGATTAAGGATTTGTAGATGACGCAGCTCATATTTTACCTATATTATAAAATTAATGGAAAATGTTTATAAATATTACCTTATAATTATACTAAGACAAAACTTAATACACACTAAGAAATAATGAAATAAAAAATTTAAAACGAATTCGAAACGGTGGCAGAATTCTGAAATAACAAAATACAATAGAATTAGAAATCTACTTTCTTCTCCAAAGTCGTTTTAAAAAGATTAATGATTTAAAGCCAAGTACCAAGTTATATTCAGTAATACTACTGTCATTCTGCCACAATTACTGGCCCAAACATCCTGACTTTGACTGAAGTCAACATGCATGTTCAAAATAATTATCACTGCGGTTGAGGAAAATATTTCGTTAGCTTTCTCTCTTACAGTAACAAGCTTTTTTAAATTTTCCCATAAGTTTTATTAGCTAACAGTGACTATACATACTATACACGTGTTATTATTATTTCATTAATATTGCCTAGTATTAAAAAACTTCTTTTCCAAATCAGAGGTTGAATTTGCAATCGTTCCAGTTCTTTTTTCAAATTCAGGTTCAGGTTGTCATTACAAAATTATCCATTTCGACTTTTCCAATACAGTTTTAAACAAATAACAAAAACTTGTTTTCAGTTACGGTTCTAAGGATAATTAAGATTGCGGATTTATAAAGAGTTCTTTCATCAAGAAGTGACAGTACAGTAAGCAATATTCTGTGGTGGTAAAAATAACTAGAAAAAAAATACAGCATGCTTTAAACATAAATATCTTTCTTAACCTATAAACTATTACCTTTCGCACTAGACTTTTGCATTGATAGTTATTATTTATTTATTGTGAAATGAGCTACAATTTTAAAAGGAGGACTGCAAAAACTGACTGTTAAATAATAACATCTAATAATGTTTTTATTTATTAAACAGAGAATTGAAGGTTTAAATAATTTTAAGGTGTTCAATTCAATTACATAAAAAACGACTTTGCCTTTTTTCTCATCTCAAAGGTATTTTCTAAGCCTTCTCGCACTTAGAAAGACTCCATGATGACAAAAGATATTTCTAATAAAATAAATAAAATAAATGTTTTCGTCAAGTGAATACTTGACTCTAGAACCCAACCTAAACGCTGCTACTAAATTTGCTACAAGTAGAATGAATAAAACAATATTCGTAACAATGGATTCATAACTAATCTTTGTTCTAAAACTTGGTCTACATTAAAGTGTAGGACAGAATTATTTCATTAGCGGCACATGCCACGAATGATATTCAGAAAGAGATTCAAGTGTAATGTCGAAACTCGCGACTTACAGACAGATTACGCACTGGATGTGTGCGTTGTTGAATTTCATGCATATTCATGCTCTGTGTAATACGTAGCTTGCTCATTAATATTCTGATTAGTTTGGAATTTGACGTAAGTATCTAGTGGCTTGTTTGTTTTAAGAACATTTAGTTGTAGTTTTAAAGTTTGGTCTAAATGTATTTGTAATTGTTTGGTCTATCATAAATCATTTAGTTGTTAGGTACCTGCCAGTATTCCAATAATAATATCTACTTCAGTAACAGTGTGTTCGTTTGCATTATATTTATCTTTATTTTTATAATTGTTTAATGTACTTTTAGTTGAATGTGATGTGTGTAATATGATACAACATTTGAAGAATTGATTGTCTACTTGTTTGTCTCTTCGTGAGAAGAAGAAAATTTACAGTAAAAGTCTGATTCTTTATTTTATATTAATTTTGTAATAACCTGAAAAGGAAGCAACTTCTGGTTTTTTAATCTGAGTAATGAATCCTTATTGCATTTAGTCACTTAATAAAGTGCGAATGGCATGACTGATTTCATTAATTCTTTTGGGTAACGAGGAATGTTTACAAAATCATATACAATCAATAAGCTAAGACTAATAGGATCAAAAGATGAATGGACAATGTGCCGAAAACCGGGAAGACTTGTTTTCTTTTTTGAGATATGTCGACGAATTTGAACGGGTTAGCTAGTAACAGATATAAATAAACAAGACTCTAAGATAGACTCTACACTCTTACATATAATAGTTAATGTAATATCTTAATTTAGTGCTAATAAGGCCTCGGTGTAATTTACTTGAATGGATCTTAATCAAGGTAATGGATACGTTTGCCAACATCCATAACTTCAGCAAGCCAGCGGAGCATGAATGTATTTGAGATGCAACCTGCTCGGCAATAATGACGTGTTTACACCCAATTGAATAGGGATCGGTGCAACTGCGCTTGCAAGCCAGAATTACATACAGAACCTCAGTTAGACTTTATGCTTTTGTAGGTAACCCTACGGATAAATGAATAAATTTTATGAAGCTATTGTCTATAAAATATATTTTTTTTCTTTGAAAATTTTAACAGTAAGAGAGAAAGTATATATTTATAGACTCTATTCTTAAAGAATTAGAAGTGTGTGTCGTGTCTCTGTTTAAAAATACTGGAACGAAATGTAGAAATTTTGTACATATATCAATTCTTTTGACCTAACAACAGATGTAGGAACAAAGATATGAATGAAATAATTACATTAAAATAGACCAGTTTAGAAAAATAATAATTTGTTATTGAAATATATTTGAAACGAACGAAACGAAGGTATATGCAGTATAATAATAGCGTTTGTAGAAAAAAAATATTGAAATTGTACGATCCATTATTTATTACGATTTTCTATGTAGCATCTAGTAAAAATTATTTAAATGTTCATCATAATAATTTAAAGTATAATAATTCATAATAATTGCTATTGTAGTTGCAGGAGGGAAGGTGTTATGATTGTCGTTGAAGCTATGTTGGAATAAGACATTTTATTCAGCAATAACCCGTAACGTTCCAGCGTTGGGCTCGGATCTCCTCTCAGTAGAGGGTTAAGGCCATACATCCCCACGCTGGTCAAGTGCGGGTTGGGGACGGGCAAGACAACGTTGCGGCTACGTAATTTTGTCGTTGTATGTTTTTTAGCCGCCCAAAGGCTTCCTACTAAGCCTCACGACTGTTATTTTTCATCAAATCTTGTGATATTAAACTCAGCTTTTATCAAGATATCTTGAACCCTCATATCTTGAAATCAAAACATTCAACTATATCTTAACACAATGAAGTGCTTTTATCATCCAACATATAGCAAGGCCGTCCCAACAATTAATCCGGGCCCAACAAAAAACCGACCGAACACAATAGCCGTTGTATTCGCACTGCTCACAAATGGCCGACAACCTCTTGCCATTATCCGCATAAATTGTTAGGGAATCATCTTTGTCCTGGGGGTTTGTTCCCTCGCCTCTTCAGCAACTGTGGTCTTCATTAAGTTAATTATGTCCCTGCCTATTGTGTGTTGAGTGCGTATGACCTTTTCTGATAGGAATTCACCAGTTTAGCTCCTTCGACTTTTCGTATGGCACGTTTCTAAATTCTAACCATACGACTCAGTCACTCATCAATTTTACCTGAATATTATCTGGTCTGGCTTAGACGTTGTAGATTAAATACCAAATACATTTACGTCTTAAAGTTTCTAAAAATCTAACTTTTAACCTAACTTCAAAATGTTTAGTCTTTATTATCAAATATCCCTATGATGCAGAAGCTATTATTAAAAAAAATCTTTATAACATTTTTAATATATTGGGAACAATTTAATACATAAAACAAGTGTATGTACTTTATAATATGCGTCCAAATAATAGCAGACTCATTCACCCTGCTAACATACTTATTTATAGCACATAGACAGACACCACTTAATGTCTTCCAAACAAAATGGTGGACTGCGACCTACAATGCATCGCGCCATCAATCAATCAAACCTTTGTCTGTTCTAGATATGACGAAGTACGTATAAATTGCAAATGGGTTTGGGGAAAAATATTATCTATTTTATGTACAGTCACTGGCAAAAATATGACTTTTATAAGTCGCACTGTAAGGACAGAAGGAGGAGGTTCCGGTTAAAAAACGTTTGATATTAAAATTTTCTTAACGGAATTTAGAAAGAAATTGGCAGAAGTTGAGAACTTTATCTATCAAAGTAGATGCTCCATGTGCCAGAGAGTGCAGAACGATCCTTGCTTGCTTGCTGATTACTGGCTAACAATATCGCTGAAGACACTTCGTTTTCATTTTTGATGTATGAAAAGTAAAAAACTACTAATTTATCTCATAATGAGACTCACAAAGTTTTTAAAAGATATTTGCTGTATTTTATTTTCACAAATCACGTTCTTAATCACATTTTGGATTATACTAACTTTTTCATTTATTCGTCTCACATGTCGGAAATCAAATGGACCCATATAACACTAAAAAGAACCTTAGTACCTTCTTGTCTGCAGTTAGGCTGGTTATCTGTCATACAGGTTCTAACTAGTACGGAAACCAATCTTACACACAGATCCATTGCTATTCGATTTTTAGTAAAAATTCTATGTTGTGATAACTGATATCTGTAATTTTTATGTGAGAAGAGAAATAAGAAAAATAAACTCAGTCAAAGGGGTACGACAAAAATTCTATTCAGGTAAGAGTTCAGGTGGTCATATAATAATTTACCATCATAATTAGTGGTGAATTTCAAGTCAATACAATTCTCAAAGAGTTTAAAAATTACACTCCCTGAAATATATCTAATTTAGACTTTATAGATTTTACAATCGAATAGCTGTTAAATTACTGGAGAAATCGTTAAAGATTGTGAATTAAAACCGCAGTTTGAGTTTCAGTTTCAATAATCAAGGTAACACTTTGATAATGTATTGTGTATCTAGCTAAATATTTATGATAGAATGAAGATATTTCAAAAGGAAAAGAATATTGTACACGTACAAAGTTAAAAAGAACCTGAACAATATCAAAATTATTTAAACTCCAAGGTCACTTCCTTACAACGTTATCGCTAGGCCAAGTTGTTCAGAACTGTGCAATCCTCTATAGACAGGGGACACAAAGGTCATCGGTGATTGATTACGGTAAGCTTGTATACCCAGTGATGCTTTTATTCAAGATATTCGTCAAGTAAACAGTATCGAAATAACTTACAGGAGTCAAGGTTATGGCTGCGGAAAATGTTTTGGAAAATTTAATGTATGGTGTTCTTTATTACTTGTATATTTTTATAGAAATAACAACAGTACACTATTAACAAGTCTGCATAGATAGAAGATAAATATTTCGAAATAAGCCCGAAAAATATAAGTAAGTATTATATTGTGAGATGTGTTATTTTAACAAAAAGGATAAGGGATAAATAGTTTTTCAAAGCTATATGCGGCAAAAGGAGCAAACCTCCGTTGCTGACTGTCTACTGCCACCAATGGATACTTAAAAATCGAGAGTCACAAGTACGTTGCAGCTCTAGAACTAAGTGTAGTGGAAGTTCAGACACCGACGAATGAATATTAAACAAGAAAATAATGTCTGTTTTCTGTAGACCGTAAAAAAAGAAAAAAAAATGGCTCTCTCATAAAGAAAACTACAAATCGGTTTAATAGAATGACTGTCTTTTAACCAAAAATACTTCTTTAAACCAGAAAAAGTTTACAAAACTATAACCACAAAACGTAAAAAAAAATTTAACAGTATTTATTTAGCTTTTGTCACCCGAGCCATTATTACAAATATATTGTCGTCTCATTCATTAAACTCACTTCAGTAGTTAAGATGCTACGGTGAACTTATATACTAATATTATAAACGCGAAAGTTTGTAAGTATGGATGGAGGGATGGATGTTTGTTACTCTTTCACGCAAAAACTACTGAACGGACTCGCACAGCTTACACATCAAAATAACACATAGGCTACTATTTGCTGCGATAACCGAAATTGGCAGAGCTGCCTGCAACCACTAGTACAAATATTTATAGACTTCCAAAACTATTACTCTTACTTTGGGCTTCATCGTTATCGGGTAAATATCCAGTAAAATTTTAACAAAAATGAAACCGATTTCAAGGTTTGACGCGATTTCTCTTGGATGCCATCATCAGATCTTAGTGATCTTATCATGGTACCATCGTAGGGATAGCTCCTTTCCATTAAAAACAAAATGATCAAAATGGGTTCATAAACGATGAAGATATCCGCGAACACACAAAAAAAAGTATATATATATACGGTCGAATTGAGAAACCTCCTCCATGTTTTTGAAGTCGGTTAAAAAGTAAACCATTTCGTTTAATAGAAACTCTATAGAGCATTACTAAAAAAACAAAAACTGAAATTGAATGAATATTTCAATTTGCATTACTAAGCTAAGGAATAAGGTTTGTTTGTGTTCAATGAATATTGAAAACTATTTTAAAATAAAAGGTTGAAAGAAACCAATTGTTTTAAATTGGCTTTCTTTATTCATATTAGCTACAAGTCTAGAATTGATATAGGCGACGATATCGTTCAGTGTTAGATTTAGCTTAAATGCGTGAATGCAGCAAATAGAATAGCAGAAACGTGACGATAACAACCGTTATTTGGATGATAACCAAAGTTTCTAGTGAATAAGACCTATTTTTTGTACGAATTAATTTATAAATTTCTATGTAGACAACGAAATTTCTGATCATATCTTTTTCAACCGCTTTTCTTAATTTCAGCTATAAGTTTGTTTGTGTGTTTGTATGTAACCGACTTTTGTAGGCGTTTTTTGTTTCGTTTTTCTATGTATGGTCTGCTAAAATGACTCTACTCTGCGTGATGGAAAGCATAAGCAGAGTCCAAGAGTGGTGGTCACCATACTCATTGCTCGTACAGACAATGCAACAAAGCAGCATGGAGACCCACACTATGGCAGCCTAGTGATGCTTCTGCATCATTGGGTCTCCGGTCTCACACTCACCAACGAAACACGACAGCACGAACGCTGTCATTTTACGCTGATCTTCTGTGCTCAGGTAGTACCGCCCCGGTCGAGCCGGCCCAACCGTGCTGAAATCAGCGTGGCTCTACTACCTGTTATTTTTAACTATATGTATTTATTATTTCTGTAACAGTGTAAAATCTATACTATTAAAGGTGGAGAGATTGTTTAGCTAAGCGCTTATCTACGGAAGTACTAGTTCAAATTGAACATTTTGACTGATGGATAGCTGATCTGTAGTGAGAGGCTATTGACTGTTATAACGTCATTCTACGACCACTAGAAGCCAAATTTCATTGAAGCTAGCTTTTTTTCCATTTAAGAAAATCATTCGATTGTACGGGTTAGCTGGCATAAATAATCTAGAGGAAATGTGACGTATAGTTGTTATCGTCAGTGCTTTATGCTAGCTAGCTTCAAACTTAGCTAGATTGACTGATGAATACTCATATAGGTACTTTTTGTAATATTATGAAATAGAAAACACTAACTATTTACCTTACCTATATACTTACCGTCACATACCACACTAACGGTGTTTCTATTCGGTAATCAAACCGATTTGTTCCTATTCTGGTGTTTATCCGACTGCGCAGAAAAGCGAGGTGGTATGTTTTTGATACTGGATTCCACGCTGTAGATAATTTAAAACCATCTCCCGATTGAAAGTTTCTTTTATGTTTTTTAGCAATGGAGATTAAAACACATAAAACTTTACTTACTAAATGTTCGCGTTAATTCCCGTAAAAATTATCGTAATTAATAGAAAACAGCCTTTAACTGGTAGCATATGCGACTGCTGTGCTTGAAGTCTCGGGTTCGATTCCCGGGTCCGAGCAAATGTTTGTATGAAGTATGTAAGAATATATGTATTTATCAGTTGTCTAGTAAACATATCACAAGCTCAGCTTAGCTTGGGACTAGATGGCGTTCTGTATTTGATGTATTTACATTGTTACCATAACAAATATTTGCAGATCATACATACCTTTGATCCAACTAGTGAATTGAGTCCGAGACCTTAGAACATGTAATATCAATGGCATAACCAATACTGCACCCTCGAGGCAGTGAGTATATTTACAATAAACATAGAGAGAAAGAACTTGAATCTTTAATATCGACTAATTAAAATAGAGTTATGACACACACACGGCAAACGAGCAGACGTATTGCCTGATGGTAAGCGATTACCGCCGCCCATGGACACCTGCAGACACCAGAGGCGTCACAAGTGCGTTGCCGGCTTTTGGGGGATGGGGAGGGGAGATAGGGAGAGGGGGTTTGAGTTATGGGCCTCCGGTATCCTCACTCACTCGGTGAAACACAGCGCAAGCACTATTTCACAACGGTTTTCTGTAATGCCGTGGTATCACTTCGGTCGAGCCGGCCCATTCATGCCGAAGCGTGGCTCTCCCACTGAGAAATTTTATTATTCATCATGTTGGTGTTTATAAAAATATACAAACAAAATCTAACAGGCTTCTTTCAAAGAAAGCTAAAATCTTTTCATTAATAAGAGCAACTAATTACACCTACTCGTCAAATAACTTTTTCGCTAACCACAAAGAAAAGTAGAAAATTTGTTACCAAAAGTTATTTACATTCAATCGTGACTCGGCATTTTCTTGCCCTTTAGATTTTAGTTAGCGGCCGCAAACACATTTTAAAATATTTATTCATTTCATAATTTGTGGTAACATTGCGGTGTTAAGGCAAATTTATTAACTTTTAAAACAAAAAGTGGTCTTAAGGGAAACGAGTTTTTAAACACAAAGAAGTTCGGAACTGAGTTTCGAGTAAAAAAAGTTTGGTAATACTTGTAAAGATACATAAAGTAAATTATATAGCATAGCCTATGCTATATTTACCAAAATATTATTTATCTTATTTGTGTTGCAGACGTATTAAATATGACACACATACGCAGAACAAACGATTGTGTTTTACACATAATTTTTAACTTTTATCCTGTATGGAGTCGAACGCATAACTTTGGTTTATAATCAATATACTAACAAGTTAGTCAAACTGATTCAAAGCATTTGAAAAGTTACAACAAACACCAACAACCACCGAAAAAACCTCGGGATGAAACGAGTCTTAAATAATAGAAGCCTTAGTTACTCTTTATTTCATGCTTTCTGCCAGTGAGAATCCCATCAAAACGGTCCTGTCGTACCGGAGGATAGCCAGAACAAACAGATAAAAATTAGTCAAGGGACAAGGTTAGTCTAAAAAAAGTAGTCTTAGTTACTCCCTGGATCATCAGCTACCTGCCAGTGAAAGTCCCGTCAAAATCGGTTCAGCGGTTCCAGAGATTACCCGGAACAAACAGATAGACAGACAAAAAAATGTTTAACTACTGTTTTGGTATACTTATGTACCGTGTATACGTACATATGAATTTAGTAAAAAGCGGTTATTTTAATATTACAAACAGACACTCCAATTTTATTTATTTTTATAGATCAATGTGATGTAACTTATCGACGTTTTATCTATCGAGTTAAGCACATCACTACTGTCTATATTGTAACAAGTGCCTCACAAATTTTGGCTAAAGAAAAGGCGAGTGAAAATATTTTTATGTAATTAAGGGCTCTCGCAACCCCTTATTAAAGGAAGCAACAAGCATTAATTTGTAATTAGGTAGAAAGGGCAACGTGGGTGGAGCGTGAGGTGCTCGCCAACCCTGCGGATGGGCCAAGTAAAATATTGTTATGTTTATATCCCTTCGGTTGAGCGAACCTACTATATCTATATCTACTACCCTAACCTCATATCCGCACTGACGTTACAACGAGGAAATAAACCTATGTTTGATTCTAACATTACTGCTTTATATGTGAAGTACAGCGTTTCAAATTACTTGTATTTCACAGATAAGTAAGTGTTTCATTAAAGTAATATAACAGAGAAACCTGGTTCCTGACATTTTTGCATTTTGTTGTATTCTAGTTATTTTTTGGCTTACTTAATACTTGGTTTAAGCAATAACAAGTAACTGACACGCATTTCTAGATACGACACAATGAATTCGTGAAATTCTTTTAAATTATTGTTTGATTTATATACCGTTTGCTTTCCTCGATTTTAAGTTTACCATAAGAAGAGAGAGAGAGAGAAAGAGAGAGAGAGAGTAAGAAAATAATCAGAAACAGTTTTGTAATCCAATAAAACAAACTTAAGATCCTTTAAATAATATAGATAATAACTATTTAAACGATTTGAAATAAAATGTCAATCATTATATCAACATTTATATTAGGCGCTCAACGGTATTAAAATTAAGTAGAAAAACACATTAAAAAATATCAACTTCTTTAATGAAATTGTCTCGATGTTAAGAAAAGAATTATGTTTTCTTCAATTTAAATTCAAACATGTTTATTTAGTTCATTTTCCCAACATTTCTCAGTTACTATTGATTTTGTCTATCTGAACCATGATCTAGAGTTCTAGACTTTACGTCATTTTCTAGTAATGCGAATATAAGTTACGTTGTTGGTTCTCTTCATTACTTCTTATATAAATCATTCTTTATTTGTTATATTGCTAATCTCATACAGTGACGTTCAATTCAAACATCATATTAGATAACTTGACATGTCATATATTCCATGTAAATTTCTCAATTTACCAAATTTCTTTAAGCTGTGTTTACACACATTGTAATCAACAGATTATAACGCAAAATATTCTTTGGATAAGGATTTTTGAAGCATTTTTTATGTTACTTACTTATAAAAACATGTTTAGATTTAATTTTGACCATATCTCTTTCAGCAAAAATGGCACATTTTAAAGATAATAATTAAAAATGAAGATTACTTTGATAAACCCTTAGAAGTTCAGTAGCAAATTATCGCGAAATCTGTAAATCATCGCGAAGATTGTACTAAATAACTCCACTCGAAAAATTACAAGGCCTCCTCTCTCCCTCTTCATTTTAAGGCCCTCTGAATACCGCAAAATAAAATACCTAAGCGTTTAATGGAGGCATTAAAAGCATTCGGCTATATATTTAATGTAAACGTATTTATTTTTTGAGGTCAACTCAAAATTAAGAGCTATTTTCGTCAATAAATTTATCTTGTTTCTGTTCCTCGTCTTAAATTTGTATATTTGTACTGTAATTATAATAAAGTTTACCTTGTTATTGGGGTCAGTATACAATTGGTTCACAACACAACGTGTAATGTTATCAGTTTCGATGACCGCAATCATCTATCGCTAAATAATCTCAGCACCAGATGGAACCCTTAAAGGCATGAAGATAAACATCTAAGAAAGGTCGCTCTCGTGAAATTTCTTTTCCCATTCCGAGACCTTTTTTGTGAATAGACCAGATTCTTTCATTTCGGCGTTCTACCGTAGATAATATTGATAAAGGCACGATTGAAAGTTTCGGGTCTCTACGAGGCCACTTACGCAACGATTTAAAGAATTCTCCCACATTAAGAAAGAGGAAAACCGTACAGTATTCTGCAAATAGATCGTTCATTTGTAGCCTTATAAATGCTCCCGAAATTTATCTGTGTCATAAACTCAATGGGAGTAAAATTAAAGCCCTCTACCGTTGTAAATATCGAGATCTTTTGAGAGCGGCTATTGCAACTCTGATATATGATTATATTACATTGTCTGTAGATTTAAAGTTTATTTAGAAGCACAATGTTTAAAAGTTACATATTTTAAGGGGTTGAACATATTATTCTAATCAATAATGATATTTTTTTCGAGACAAAACTTTAACGAAGAAAATGTTATTAAAGGGTTACCGGATTAATGATGTCTACAGGTGTAGACAATCTTCCAAACAGTTTATCTATAAGGAGCTATGGCGCAACATAAGGCTCCAGCAAGCCACACCGGCATGTAGCTAGATGTGGCCGATCCATGGACTTTATTTAGTAGCGCCCGGTGTGTCTAACGACGTCTGTATGTAAGGGTTGTCGTAGTTGCTACTGAAATTAAATATTGTGAGATAAAACAATAGTAGAATTATGCTAGGTAACGGATGGCTGGATAAAACATAACAAGTTTTACGAAATTAATAAGATGACGGAATTTATTGTAAAAGTAATACTTACTATTTTTTACACGATTATTTATAGATATGTTATTAAGTATGGGATGTAACTATAACAAATTATATGTAAGTTTTTTAGTGTAATATTTATAATTTAAAAACGAAAGAATTTTATTTCAATAAGTAGCTATTATGATTGTTTCTACATGGTATTTTAAGAAATCACAAACGTCGTTTTAATAAACATGCTTTTGATAAGATATTGTGTGATAAAAATGTGTATTACTATGCGTCATGTAAAATACAGCCGCTTAAAAGTAGCCAAGGCTCTTGACTGGTGATTCAATCTTTTTTTATATATAAATCCATCGCTGTTGTCTCACTAAAAGTCGAGAACGGCTGGGCCAATTTAGCTGATTCTGGTTTTGAAATTTTTGTAGTAGTCCAGTGAAGGTTTAAACGGCGAAAAATTAAAAATTACCTTAAAATTCAAATGTCACGTGTATCAATGACACAATATAGTTGTAGTATATATTTGGTCAGTGCGTGTACGAAGTAGCGGGCACAGTTAATAATAAATATAATCATTCGTACAATGATCAATAAATAAGTATTGTTAGGAGTACATCTAAAATACTAACCAAAATCTTAATAGTAATAATATAACGGTGTTGTCGAAACATATAGAACGTGGTGCAAGGTCTTGTGATAGCACGTCTTTTTAATTTCCTGCTCCTGATATCGAACTCGGAGCTTTGCGTTGTTCTCGCATTGCTAAAAGTGATTGCGAGCTCTCAAGAAAACGTTTCTGCAAATATTTTTTTAAGAGTTTTTATCAATTCTTTGGCAAGTTTAACAAATCTGATATGTAATGTTTTTTCTTAGATGTCAGTGATTTTTTGTGTATTTACCATGTTTTGGCACAAATGAACTGGAGGTATGAATAAAACCGGTCTCAGTATTTTTTTTTTGGTTTTTAACTGGTGAATGAAGTTACCGAACACCTCTGATTCTAAGAGGAGAAGACTCTTGTGCTTCAGGTGTAGGCGACGTCAGTCACTTACGATTAAGTGACCCAGCTCCTCACTTGTTCTCGTATAGTACCATGATAAAGCTTTGCTAAGAAGAGAAGTGGACTTATTATATTTCCAATTCTTCCTGTTTTTTATCTGATTAATTTCGTTGCGGGTCCAACACAATTTTTTTTTCCTGGGACTTCCCGAGTGTCATAACTCGGTGTGTTCACGGGTCACTGCTGTTAATCCTGGTACAGGAGTTACAGTGTTGGGCGTGTGGGCGGGATTAGTCCCATAAAAGTACCATGATAAAATATTAAAAGCAATGTGTGTACAAATATTTTTTTAAAGTATGGAACTGATCTTTAGGTGTGGAAGAAATCGGTGGTTTGTATAAAGTGTGTACGTGACAACCCTAGCGAAACATCTTACCGCATAAGATATACATGTTATATTATTAAATTTGGTTACTTAGCCGCGGTTTAAAATTGACGGTCGTATCGGAACTCGTTACACGAAACAATTTATTGGTCATCTGCTTTCCTTATAAAATATTGAACAGTTTTTGGCTCAACTTGAAAGGTTGCTCCTTGTTTGTCGTTAGTCTTAGAAATATCCTTATTTAGGGTCAACCTCTACAAACAATAGACTTAAACTACTTTTAAATTAGATTACTTTTAAATTTCAGAGGTTTGATATTGTATTAAGAGAGATGGATAAAAAAACAACAAAAAAAATACTTAAGAACGGTTTTCCATGAATTCTTGTTTTGGCATTATCACTCTAGTCAAACGAATACAAATATTTCAAAATATGATTCGAAATGATTAATTATTATTATTCCTATCAACACCTCAATCAATATTGTTTAAATAGCCTCTATTCCTGTAGATTCAGATACCGATAATAGGAACAGTCTATCTATTAGCCTAAAGCCACATTCAGGGTCTGAAATCACACCGTTATCAAAAGGAAAAGGCCTTAACCAATTCAACAATAAATTAGTTTCACTATAGCCGGATGTGGAATAATGAATGTTAGGAATTGTGGGGATTTATCGGGTCCTGTATTTGTTAATAGCTATAAATTAATTAGTTAGAGTAATCCCGCACGGCTGGCCGGATTGATAATAATTAGTTTGTTCGAATTGTGACCTTCTGTTGTATTGAACCACTTATAGGAGATACAGGTAAAGGTATTGTGTTTTGTAAATGTGTGTGGAAGTTATGATACTAGTGTTACTGTTGAATATTATTAATTATAGTATGTCCCTTTTTTTAAGTAACTGATTAAAGATTTTGGGTTAAAGTCATTTATTTTTCATGGAACAGGGGGCTAACGAGCTGACAAATCGCCTAACGATAAGCGATTACCGCTGCCCATGGACACCATGGAAGCGTCACAAGCGCGTTCCCGACCTTTTAAGAAGGAGTCTCTCCAAAAAGCCACCCAGTATAAATAAATAAATAAAGCCACAGCTCCTGGATATCTACATTTTGTACTGCAAATCAAACCAATAAATTTCAGAGTCAGGTGGACAGACAAGTTAAAAATTAAATAAATACGTTTTTAATACTTACGGATTGCAATAATTTAATAAATTCAAACTATGTGGAAGAAACACCTAATTAGGTGTTTTTTTTAAAATTTAAAAATCACCTTTTCATGAAACAAGAATTCCAAAAGAAGATAAAAATTTCAACTATAACAATTCATAAAAAAAGTCTCGGAAAAAAGCTCAGCTCTGCTAGTTGGTAAGTTGAGTGATATTTCAAAGGCAGAACTGCTGCGTACGACGTTTAACACGACTTCTGTCCCGACCAAGTTTATTTTAAACTTGCCCATTGTAATTCTGCACCGGATCCAACCGGTTCCTACCAGTTTAGACAAGTGTGGGTAGTTTCAGAGAAATAATTAAGCTGTTTAAATAAAAGTTTATGTGAACGTATAAAAAGAAACTCTTTAATTATGCTTAACTGATTAGCTTTTGAATATCATAACAGAAAGTAAAAGCTTGGATATTTTTTTTAGTCTTACTTAATTTCTATGATGTAATTATGTTTTTCTATGTCATAGGAGATAACGACCATATGTCAGATCTAGAAGTAAGCGGCTACCGCCGTTCATGGACATCTGCAACAACCAGAACTAGCCTCTAAGATTAGCTTGACCTTTTAAATAAATGATTGCGTTAATTCCCGTGAAAATAATTATTATAGCAACTAAGAGTTGCAAATGCTTTGTTCGTTAAGTTCTCCCTCTCCCAACAATTAACGGGAGGATAAGGTACCCTATTTGGCGTAGATAAATTTATTGTAATATTGATTCTGCATCTTCATAGTTTATTATGTTGCAGGACTAAAACTCTGTTCGAAGCACATCGTTTTGTTTAAAACGTCAACATTCCAAGTACTTGTATATTTATGAACCGCCTTAAGAAACCCTAAGTCATACGTTACTGCGCAAAGGGGTTTTTATGAGCAATCTACTCGGCTGTTATCTTATAGTGTAAACAGTTGATTAACCCCCTTGGGAAGCTTAAACACCCCTACGTTCGTACGACATAATAGCAGTTTTCGGTCGACAGTCTAATCCGTGCAAAATTAAACCTTACACATAAAAGTTATGGTTGTTTTTTGAAGCCGTTATGTGGTTAAGGTATAATTTCTTCCAGTACTAAGATAATACTGTTCCAGTGGTCCAGTTCATTTGTCAACGAGATTAAGATGTGTCCAGATGAGTTAGTGGGGAGAGCTAGTGGGTAGAGGCCTGTTGTGAACCTTAGTATTTAGTGTAACTGGTAATAGATGTAGCGGCGAAAGATAAACTTGTTGGTTTGGCACAATTTGTACGCGTGGTTATAGCTGATATGTGGAATTGAAAAGGCTTTAATATGAAAAAGTTCATTTTCATAGATTTAACTATTTATAGGGTAATAACTCAAAATATAGGTGGGATAAAATTTAAGGCAGTTTTATTTTATGAAATTGCCAGTGTTTTATTCATCTATACATTGTCTTCTAGGATATAAAAAGGTGTTATACCTAACGCAGGTAGTGTATGTATTTTAACTTCAGTCAGTGCTACGTACCTGAAAACATCGTAATAAAAAATATATAAATTTGAATGAAAGACTACAATATTTTAAAGAATATTGATTTAATTTAATTCGTAGAATACTTCAACAGATACTTAAGATTGATCTAACAATTTACATACGAAGATAATAAACAATAGCTTCAACTATCTTATACAAATATTTAATTACATAGAACACTGACAATGATCGTCACTGAATGTTATGTCTAGACGTGTGTTAGAGGTAGACAAATTCTGGACTAAATACAAGGTGAATAAAACCATTTCATTCTAGAAATGTCTTTTATTACGTACATTTGATAAATCAATTGCTAAAGCAATTACTTATACATTTAGCAATTACTTTATAATATGTTAAAATTATCTCTCTAAACTTGACGAATAACCAACATTTTATATTGTAGTCTATTAAAATTTTAGGACACATTTTTTTTGTAGATAGGATGCAAACGAGCAGACGGATCACCTGATGGTAAGCGATTAGCGCCACCATGGACAGCCGCAACACCAGAGGCGTTAGAAGTGCGTTGCCGGCCTTTGGGGGATGGGAAGAGGGATCGAGGAGGAGTCGAGGTATTTGCCTCCGGTATGGGCCTCCGGCATCCTCACTTACTCGGCGAAACACAGTGCAAGCGCTATTTGACACCGGTTTTCTGTGAGGCCTTAGTATCACTCCGGTCGAGCCGGTCCATTTGTACCGAAGCGTGGCTCTCCCACGGTATTCAAATAAATGTTTTAAGTTACACGGTAGACTATAACAGCTTCGTTTAAAATCACCATCATCCATACCAGTCCATACTTCCATACTAATTTTGAAAGTTCGAAAGTAACTACCACTTCCAGTTAACACTAACTTACTTATATTTACATGTCAAGGTTGTCCGATAGATTGTGTCTGTAATGTTGTCACTATCCTCTATTATCTCCAGTACGTCAATAAAAATCAAATGTAGCTCTTTTATAATATATAGTGTTTTATGAACAATATTATATCTTGCACATGTACCTAATAGTAAAAGGCTGTTCATTTTATCCCAGCATCTTAATCTGATTCACTAACAAAATCAATGTAATTAAAACCACTGTGTACGAGTTATAGAACTTGGTCATATCACTAACTATCTTTACAATGTATTCTTTCTTTCTTTCTTTAATAGTTCACTGCTGAACATAGACCTCTCCTTGGTAAGAAGCTAAGTAATGTTTTCCTTCCATTTGCAGTGCTATTATTCTGAGTAACTTACTTCCTTAGTCCGCTCTGACGACATCCACAGGATAACCAAGGATAGTGACATTCTATATTCTCAATCAGTTACTACACAGAAAGCCAATAGACTAAATTCAGTACAAATTTAAACAAGATAGCACCTTATAACAATGTATATCAACACGCGCTCTCAGCTACAAACAGCTATGCTTCTATTGTTAACATAAAAAACAGATTGAACAGATTGCTCGCACATTATGATCATATATAATAGTTTAGTCAGATGAATAAAAAACTGGGTTTCTGGGTCATCTCCACGGTCGTTTGGATCAGTTACTAGTCGATCTTATCTGTGTGTTTATGCAAGTCATAGTCAGCGCTATTGTGGTAGAACGTCGATCTTTTAAGCGCCTTTTATCTTTATAGATTGCTTTCATATAGGGTAAGTGTTTTACTCGTAAAACACGAGTTAAAACATTTTTCGGACATATTACACAGCATAAAATTAACTTTTATTTTGAGTTATAGAACACGGGCAAACATTTTAAAGCAAATATTTAATTTAACTAAGTTCATGAATAAGGTAACGTAAATATCTTAAGATAAAACTCTTAAGCTAAATAGATCTTAAGCTCTGTCAATTAAATTAGTTTATTTAATTTGTCTTTATTATTTGGACAGTAGTAATCCTGAAGGAGAAACTCGAATAATAAAGTAAACCTCTTTATTTTTTACTTTCAGATATTTTTTCAGCAACTCATCATACTGAAATCTTTCGTTTCGTAAACTGAAAATTGTTCTCTGAAATTTATTTTTCATTTTACTAAAACATTTCAAACATGTTAGAGAATGCTGATTTATTTGAAATAGATTTAATTTATCTATATAATATATAAATAAGGAAGGTGACTGACATACCCAGAGATCAACGCACAGCCCAAACCGCTGAACCTAGAATCCTAAAATATTGCATGTAGGTTCTTTATATACGTAAAGATGAGCACTAAGAAAGTAATTTCTAAAATTCCACTCCTAAGGTGCCTAAGGGGATAAATCAGGGGATGAAAGTCTGCGTGAGCGAAGCTGCATGCAATAGCTAGTAGTATATAAAAATAATAAATACTCAATTTTAATAAATATGTTACATTTAGTGAAAATCGTTTCAGAAATGAGATGAAAGTATTTCACCATTAACAAAGTAACAATACAAACTTAGTATTCTTTGCTTCTTTTATCAAAGCGTACCGCACTTTGGAAACAAATTGATAACGTCAATTGACTTATGGATCAACCCAACTGTAGCACCCCAAGCTGCTATAGTATTACATAAAAGATAAAAAAATTACTATAATTAATTTACAACATTTAATTAAAGTCAATCCATATAATTACAAGTAAAATTTTAACAAAAATAAAACCGACTTCAAGGTTCGACTCGATATATCTTGGGTGCCATCATTAGATCTTACTGTGCTTATCATGGTATCATTGGGATATCTCCTTTCCATTAAAAAAATAATCATCACAATTGGTTCATAAACGACGAAGTCATCTCCGAACGCACATAACAAAAAATATATATCTATACTAACATATAAAGCTGAAGAGTTTGTTTGTTTGTTTGAACACGCTAATCTCAGGAACTGCTGGTCGGCTTTGAAAAATTCTTTCGTTGACCTTATCGAGAAAGGCTATAGGCTATATATCATCACGCTAAGACCTACAGGAGCAGAGCAACAATGAAGAATGTTATAATAATGGGGGAAAATTATCACGCCACGGGCAGTAGGAGACGCAAACGAGGTTGGGTGGGTCGGCTAGTATACGGTCGAATTGAGAACCTCCTCCCTTTTTTGAAGTCGATTACAAATAAGATTTCTTTAAACCATTAAAATTTCATTTAAATTGAAATATTAATTTGTAATTATGAACATGTTATTAAAAAAGCGATTCATAAATAAAAACGATTTTATACAAATTGGTGTCGAAATTATGACACGAAATGTTTCGAAGGAAAATCTGCGTATTTTAAATTTGTGCGACAAGGGTACCGAATCAATATGCAAATTTGAATTGCGCCATTCAAAAACTGGTTAAATATTTTCAGAATATCGTTATTCATTTTGGCTGAACCCCGCGGTGTCCCTTGCTTGCATTTTACATTTTATTAAAAACGAATTTAGCTGTAGGGATCTTCTTTGTTGGTATTTCATTATTACTTTTTTATTTTATTGGTCTAGAAGCGTTAGTCGATTATTATAAATTCATCTTTGTGTGTGTTTTTGGTCTTTGTAATATTTTTAGTCTTAAATACGTTCCTGTTACTATTTTTAACCTGTATATGTCAATATTATATATCTTGGGGGTGTAATCTATTTTTTATTTATTTTTCATTATTTCCTATATGTTTATTGTTGAAACTGTGCACGCGTTCGTGAGGTGTTAAATTGGGCTACAGCTGAAAATCAGCGCTGTGGTCACTTTCAGGACCGCAGCATAAGCTGAGCTGTGGCCTTTTGGTCACACAGCTAGACATTTCACTGCTTTTATTTGGTTTGTTTTGTATATTGTTTGTTGTTATTTACTCTAAGTTAAATGTCTTATCTATCTCTTTTACATGTATGTTATGTGTGACTAATAAATGTATTCTATTCTATTCTATTCAAGATAAAAATTCATCATATGTATGTAAGTCTCTGTCTACGTCTCCTGGTATATAGACGTGAGTATATACTAAATGATATTACATTTTGCTTTAATAATGATTAATATGTACGCAATCAACATTTTTCTAGTTGTCAAAGTTCATATTTGAACATTTTAATAATATAACATGATTTTCACAAGCTCATAATCAAATGAAATGTTTTGGTAAATTGAATCGCACAGCATAAAGTTTTCAATATATTATTAATTCACGAGGTTTTAAGGCTTTACTCACGTATACAGAATTAGAAAGCATAACGTTTGAAAACTTCACTTTTTTAAATTTCACCGTTCAGTCCAAGATTTGAAATACTGAACAAATTCGTATACCCATATAAGACCAATCTAAGATACAAAAGTGACTCGACTTTTATAAATCATTTTAGAATGGTTAAGACTTACTTTTTCAAAATAAAAATTGGCATGTGACTGATATCATGAGATTAAAAAAATCTAATTGGTCTAAACTATGTACAGCTGTGGTCGGCTTAAAGGCGTTGATGATGATGAAAGTATTCAAGGCATTCATTAAATCAATATCAATTAAATATTTTACAACTCAAATGCATTGAAGTGACTGCTATTATAGTTACAGAATTCAAAAAGTACAACACTATTTCTGCATAGTGAAATATTTCACAGAACATTTTTGATACTCTTCAAGTAGGATCGCATAAATATCCGCATGTCTTACGATACGTATGGAGCACACAATGTGTCAAGTTCCACCCGGAGAGGCTTCAAAATCAAATTTTTATGAGCCGTGAAATAACCCCCTCCTACACCAGGGTCGTTGCACACCGATAGCTTGAGATCAGAATAAAGGACGCAACAGAGATACGTTTAAATTTTTCTCACATAAAACTTTTACATCTTATAAAATACATTTATTCATATATATTTTGAAAAAAAGTGAGTTTTGATTAATATAACGCAATTATTATCGAATTGGATGTGAAACAGAGACTTTGTTGTAGAATCTAAATTATTTAATTAGTTAAGTATGATTACGAGAGTTAACGTGACCTCGTAGCATCGCGTGATCACAGGTTTACCGAATGATTACAGGCTGTTTAACTGCCAGTTAGTGTGTGACCACGGATGGAGCAATTTGGTCGCCAGATAAAGCAATTATCACGTAGATATAATACGTATTACGTGATCTCGTTAAATCCTGCTGATATATACAATAAAATTAATTATTCATCCATTGCTACCATTTAATATCTGAACTAAAGGGATAAATGAATTCATAATTCTTGACTATCATGCTAAAGATAAAGAAAGACTAAAATTTGAAAAACTTATATTTTATTATTCCGTCATAATGAGCAAACACCCTAAGGAGGGGTTTGATGTGAAACCACCGTAATGCCTTCCAATGCAAAGTATTGTATACACAGTTTATGCGTGCATGTTTGTATAGAAATGCTTTTAAGATAGAATACGTTGATACATAATAATAGGTATTTCAATTTATGGGCATCACTAATATTTTATGGGTAAAAAGAATTGTTACTCGATATTTTATAGTGGATGAGAGAAGACATATCTTTTGTGTACAGTTATAAAGGTGCAAAGAAAATAAAAAAATACATATTTCCGGATGTGGGCAACGTGCTTCCTTCTGATTTATTTAAAAAACCCCACTCCGCCTCGGTTACTAGTAGCCAGGAAACCAGATACACCTTAGAAAAGAAACCCCGATGTATCTTTGGACACCTACAGCTTGTAGATGACGCTCTCCTATGTGAGAATCCCGATGCTCCCTTCTTGCCTTACAAAAAGGCGAGCGCGTTTAGTAGCGCTTGAGTTGCACCCTGCCTGCTTTCTGCTAGGGAGACAAATGGCC
Source organism: Spilosoma lubricipeda (assembly GCA_905220595.1). NCBI lineage: Eukaryota > Metazoa > Arthropoda > Insecta > Lepidoptera > Erebidae > Spilosoma > Spilosoma lubricipeda. The sequence goes on from HG992291.1 coordinate 607,838, forward strand.
TCGCCTGTCACCCTAGCAGAATGATCGGATCGTTCTGGGATCACCAGAACCTGAATCGCCTGCGGTCCTGACCCGTTCCCAGGCCTGGCGAACCGGGAGAGTTCTAAGCCCCTCCCGGTTCCACTCCACCAACTTCTTCGTAAGCATAACTCATCCACAGAAAGAGACAGCGGAGTTTCAGGTAGTCTCGCTTCGTATCATGGCTGTATGAGTACCTGGGACAAACATAATATGAATACATATATTTTCATTCAAATTTATTTTGTTATATTGACGAAAGTGAATCAATAATATTTAGTACTAGCTGAACCCCGCGGTGTTACCCGCGGTTATTGTTGTACCGCGAGTAACGCCGCGGGACAAAGCTAGTCTAAAAAAAAGTAGCCTAAGTTACTCCCCGGATCATCAGCTACCTGCCAGTGAAAGTCCCGTCAAAATCCGTCCAGCCGTTCCAGAGATTACCCGGAACAAACAGACAGACAGACAGACAGACAGACGGACAGACAGACAGACAAAAATTTTTTTAACGATGTTTTTGGTGTATGTACCGTGTATACATACCTAAGCATTTAGTAAAAAGCGGTTATTTTAATATTACAAACAGACACTCCAATTTTATTTATTTGTATAGATGTTCCCAATTAATTATTAAGATACTAATAATTAATTGGGAACATCTATACAAATAAATAAAATTGGAGTGTCTGTTTGTAATATTAAAATAACAGCTTTTTGATCAATGCATATGTATGTTTACACGATACATATACCAAAAATGTAGTTAAAAAATTTTTTGTCTGTCTGTCTGTCGGTCTGTCTGTCTGTCTGTCTGTCTGTCTGTCTGTCTGTCTGTTTGTTCCGGGTAATCTCTGGAACGGCTGGACGGATTTTGACGGGACTTTCACTGGCAGGTAGCTGATGATCCGGGGAGTAACTTAGGCTACTTTTTTAGACTAACTTTGTCCCGCGGCGTTACTCGCGGTATAACAATAGCCGCGGGTAAAACCGCGGGGTACAGCTAGTACTAAATATAATTGTTTTGAGAACAAAATCAAAATCTGTGTTAATTTTACTATTAACGTCATTGTGAACTAACATTGCCTAAGTATTGTACTGTATTGAATGAACAATCTCAAGATATAATAATATTAAAACGTTCTCCAAACATCTTTCAGCCTTAAAAGCCGAGAACACAAAGCAGAGAATCTTGGCAGCGTTATAAATTCTCACATAAATAGGTAATGGTCCAAAAATTCGTGTTCATTATCTTCCGCTGTTATTTTATTCACGTTATTCCTGTTATTTTATTCCTTTTATGCGTAAATATAACTCGTAATACGGTAATTAATGGCTCGTTATAATTTATTAGAGGCCTATGATTCAGTTGCATTAAAACGTTTTGTTTTTGTTAAATATGTTTGTTTGTTTTTGAAATGCCATCCCGGCATCTACTTTCTTGTAATAAATGCTAGAACGTAGAACAAATGTGAATGGAACACTGGGCAGACGTAGGCAAATGAAGTCTACAAATGAAATCTATTTTTTAAATTATATTATATTGTTAAATTATTTAGTATTTTTGTAATTCATGAATGCTTGTTATGTTACCACGAAATTAGTTAATTCAAACATCTTTTTTAAGGTTCCGTACCCAAAGGGTAAAACGGGACCCTATTACTAAGACTCTGCTGTCCGTCCGTTTATCTGTCACCAAGTCTGTCTCAAGAACCGTGATAGTTGGACAGTTGTAATTTTCACAGATGTATTTCTGTTTCCGTTATAACAACAGAACTAAAAATAGAAATAAAAAAAACTATTCTCTTTTTAGTGCTTGAAATGTATGGAACCCTTCCTACGTGTGCCCGACTCGCATTTGGCGTTCTATTTGGCGTTGGGAGAAAAAAATATGTATAGAGTGCTTACTAAAAGTCGTCGAAAGAATCAAATTCAATCGTGCGAGGCTTGCAATTTCCTTATCTGTTATATTTGTACACATTGTCAATGTAAATATTGTTATGAGATGGTTTGAATATCAAAGATATCAGTTAAAGTGAATTCTTGGTGTTTATTGTAGAAAGTCATTGTAACGAACGGCGTGTATGGGTAAAAATAAATAATCCTTACGAAGAACTTGGAAAAACGCTACTGCCCATTGACACATGATACTTCAATTATTTCTTTTTAACCCCCGACACATAAAGAAGGGTGTTATAAGTTTAACGTGTCTGTTTGTTTGTCTGTCTGTCTGTCAGTCTGTAGCTCCGTAGCTCGCGAACGGATGAATCGATTTCATTTTAGTTTTTTTTTGTATGAAAAGTGAGTTACGACGTTAGGGACGAGTGTTTTTAGACATGTTTGGTGAAAATCGGTTGGTTCATTTAAAAGTTGTAGGGGGGTGAAAGTGGGGCAGAATAACTGAATGTCTGCAAATTTAATCGAGTGGGGTCTCAATTGAAAGCGCATCACGTGCACATAACAAAATCATTACAAATTCTAGACTAAGACATGTTTGTTGATACATTTTTATAGACATGAATATTACGGATAATAAATATATTTTTCCTAAAATGTAACAACAACAAAGTATAACAAAAAAGTTAGAATAAATAAGGTAATGAAATGAAAGGATGAATTTTTTTTTTTTACACAAATAGAGTACATGTAAATTTATTTAATGTATTTTATGTTATTGTTATGTGTTAAATGTAAAAAAATTAAAAATTTATATATATATTCATACGTTTAAATTGTTCAAACCCTAAGCATTTCACTACTCTTCTAAGGTCTCAAGCAGCTCATATTAACTGACACCAAAATGGAATCAAGAAAATAAAATCCAATACAGTCTAAACAACAAACATTAAGCTGTAACAAACAGTCCTTGTAAACACTACCATTTCTGCATAAGTTTGGATTTGCAAACAATGTCGGATAAACTTGCCAACATAACCCTACACTTTTAGTTTCTTTATGCTAGAGGGTATAAGAGAGATATTCATAGGAAAAACTGTAGCAGAATAACTTAGTTGTACAACTGTGTGCATTTACGGAGCTAGCTGCTGGCACTCGCTTACACTATTTGCATTGTTAATAGAGTCAACTGATTCAATATTATCGATGTGCTGGACCGTGAAATGTTGCTTCGGATGTTTTATAACCCCTAGTGGACATTGCAACGTTGCATTATGTTCATTAGGGGTTATATACTAGAAGAAGTGAATCAAAATTGCATTCATTTCATTATTGTGCCATTTTCTATAAATCCTCTTGATTCTGCTTAAAATCTCTGTCATTTTAAAAACGGCTTCTAAGACTGGCTTTGTGACCTTGTAATCTGACGAGTGATTCATGTAATAGAGGAGTAAATGATGAAACTGGGCACCGGATCGTAAGTGCATTTGCCGCTGAAGAGATACAAGTTCCCAATGTCATCCTCTCTGGGGAGGGATCCCCAGACTTAGGTAGTAATCGTATCCAGTCCGTTGGAAGAAGCCCAATCATTTGATGAGAAACGATTATTGGGACCAACTAACAATTGCTTAGCATCAGTTTTCTGTACTAACTCTTAAGAAATTCTTTCTCAAAAACTTAATTTTTCAGTTGGTTATTCTTAGTAATAATCCTTACCATAACTGTGGACGTTTTCGCAAAATTATCAACTAAATCTATGTTCCATACACTCATTTAGAAAATTCACTCTCAAATCCTATTTGGCCAGTGTACTCTCTGAACCAGATTTATATGTGAAACGAGGCAAAATATTTACGATACACAACAATTTGCATGCACAATGCAGGCTAATGCCAGCTATCGCGGGCTATGGCCCCGTGTCAAATTATTTGCGGATTATAGCTGAAATATAGCAGGCAATGGAGAAATAAATGGCATATATGGATAGTTCATAGGAATAACTTTCGGGTTTATTAGATTTTCGTCTACTATAACATCATAAATAAAACACTAGTTTTTGATGTGTATTCGATTACATTTGTGATGTTTTTCATCAAATTACAGCGTGTATGTGTTATAGCAAAAGAATATAATGGAAGTCTGTCGTAGTATCTTACTTTACTTATCTTTAAAATATTTCTAGCGACTGTGATACAATTTAGTTTACTTCGCTTCAAGATTTCATTCTAAAATTCTTATGGTTGACATACATTTCCTGCAGCTAAAATAAGAACCAGTCTCTGAGATATTATTCGTACCAAATGTAAATAAGTAGCAAGGCATACTTTGTTTGTTTTTTATGTTCAAATAAATATTTCGGACATTAACACACAACGCCATCTAGTCCCAAGCTAAGCAGAGCTTGTGTTATGAGTACTAGACAACTGATACAAATACATAATATATATACTTTTTTGTAATTACATACAAGTTTCATAGAAAAAAACCGTACTTCGAAAGAAATATTTGTAGATTATACAGACATTTGGTCTGACCCGGGACTCGAACCCGAGACCTCATGATCAGCAGTCGCAGAGAATAAAAAAAGAGATCTTTCGCAACAGAAATAAGAAATCCTGTATGGTGGAGAATTAAAAACGACTTATGAAACGGACATAAAGAAAAGCCAGACTCTTAACAATGATCACTAAAATGTTGTCTCATGACGTGAATCGAATCCAAAATATTCACAGCAGTAGTGAAATTAAACGGTTAAACCTCTACACCATCCGTGTAGTCAGACCGTATTATATACTAAGTAACAACAGAAAGTATTTGATCACTCACGTCAGCATTTACCTTCGATAGGATAAGTTTTTTGTACTGAATATAATATAATAATTTCTTGTTTGGTAATGATCGTTTTGCGTTTCGTAAACAGACATGCAAGGTTGTTTTACGACAATAATTATGGCATTATTGTTACTGTCTTATTATATTTGTTTTTTTTATTATCCTTCAGGGAAGTACTTATTCCTAAGAAAAACCCGGTCAATTCTATATCATTATTATATGATTGTAAAATATTATTAATTAATACTACCATACTAACTATACAAATAAATGAAATTGGAGTGATTGTTTGTAATATTAAAATAACCGCTTTTAAATAAATGTATATGTATGTATACACGGTACATGTACCAAAATAACATTTTTTAATTTTTTGTCTATCTGTCTGTCTGTTTGTTCCGGGTAATCTCTGGAACGGCTGGTCCGATTTTGACAGATGTTTCACTGATGATCCAGGGAGTAACTTAGGCTACTTTGTTTTAGACTAGCTTTGTACCGCGGCGTTACCCGCGGTACAGCAATAACCGCGGGTAACACGGCGGGGTTCAGCTAGTAATATTATAAAATTCGAAAGGACCACGCTTTTACGGCTAAAGCTCGTAAATGTTTGGCATGTTAATACTTTGATTCATGAGAAAGGACATAAGATACTGTTTATCACGATAACGGACAAACACGTGGGAGAAGCCACGTCTCCATTTTGCAAGAGTTGTTTTTTTATTGTGTGGACATTAGGAGCAATGCACGTATTCTCCATTATGTTACTCCGCTCGCCACGGCACTCTACTGCTGTAACGACTTTTCTAACATTGCGATGTACATTTCAAAAATAAAACTTCATTTGAAAATAATTACCATTTTTGCATGATCAAAATTATGCAGAATTTATTTCATTCATGCATTTATTCAACATACTCATAATATTATACTAGCTTTTACACGTGGCTTCACTCACGCAGACTTTCATCCCCTGATTTACCCCCTTAGAGGCGGTATTTTGAAAAATACTAAAATACGTATGTTATAACTTTAACCCAACAATATTTTACAAACTTTTAAACAAACTCATCAAAGTAGTAAAAAGTTTCATACAAACTTTCATCCCCTGATTTTTTTATCATATCTATCATTTACCCCCTTAGGGGTGCAATTTCGAAAATTCCTTTCTTAGTGCTCACTTACGTTGTAAAAAGAACCACATGCAAAATTCCAGGATTCTAGGTTCGGCGGTTTGGGCTGTGCGTTGATCTCTAGGTATGTCAGTCAGTCAGTCACCTTCCTCTTTTATATATATAAATCACGGAGACGCTAATGTTATCGTGCCACCAACGGCTACCCATCCAGGTACTGACTGCGCCTTCGTTGCTTACCTTCGGTTATTGTTTCTAATGATCGAGTGCAAGTGGGCCATGAGCGCCTCAGTATATTGTATATTTTATTTAAATATATTGTCATCAATGGATCAATAGCTATTAGATCATTAAAAGATAGTCAAAACTTCATATATTATTTTTTTTTGTAAAACGGAACGGGACGGTTTTCTTAGAAAATTACAAGAAAGGTTCCATCAGGGACCTAAATGAGAATAAATAAGGAGGATATAATTCGTGGTTAGACCTAATTTTTCTGAAGAGTCCAGAGGTGTACTTACGAAAAAATATTTTATAAACTTTAATAAGTTAGCTGAAATTCTGGAGAAAGTATAGCCGTAAATTTTGTAAGTAAATGTTGAAAATGTGGGATTTTTTTAAAGTAAACTATACGAATGCAGACTGAGTAGGCAGGACTGTAATATTAGTATAAAAATAAGGTAATATATTTAATGAGATACTGAGCTCCTAATAAACTAAACCAGAAAAGTTTCGACTCCACGAATGGTGTAGTGGTTTAAAGGTTCATTTCGCCGTTTCCTATAGCGCTGAATCTCTAAACCAGACTTTGTGTATGGGTCACACAAAGTCCCTTGTGATGACCCATACTTCTGCCCATAACTTGAGTTTTCTTTGCATATCTTACACACATTTTTTTACGCGTCTACTAGGGGATAGATCATAGGATTTAATAAGAAAGATTGAATGAAATCAGTATATTAAGAACCGGCTACAGTAATAGAGAATGTACTCTTATTTTAATCAATACATCTAAACTACTAAAATTCAAGTTTCTGTTTGTAATTTCAAATCAACAAACACAACGGCAACGCACTTGTGACGCCTCTGGTGTTGCGGATGTCCATGGACGGTGGTAATCGCTTACCATCTGGCGATACGTCTGCTCGTTTGCCCCCTATCTCATATAAAAACAGCTTTAGCATATATACATAAAATAGGTCTTTACCTATGTAATTGCCGTTTTGTATGCAATAAGTGAAAGTACTTAGTTTTTCAATTTTTTTATTTCTGTTATTCGAAGTAATCACCAATGCAATCGACGCATCTTTGCCAACGCATTGGCAGTTTATTGATGCCCTTCTTGTAAAAATCAGCTGGACGGGAGGCAACAAATTCTTCAAAGGCATTTTGTACTGCCTCTCGGGAATTGAATTTTTTACCCACTAAAAAGACCTATTATATGTTAAATGCATGTAATAGTAAATACGGTACTAACATAAAAAAAAAAACTATTTTCAATATTTTTGTGTTCCGGATAATATCTGTAACGGCAGCAGATATTTGTTGACATAAAGAGTAATTTAGTTTACTTTCTTTAGACTAGCTTTAAACAAAAAAATAAACATTACGTTACTTTCAGTTTAAAATAAATATAAGAGAAAAGTAGTCGGTTAAGAAGAAAAATGTAAATATATAACCAACTTACTCGCTTTCCCAAGTCGTGTTAGAAAACCAGTGTATATACCAAAGTGTGTTATTTTAAAAAGAGCGTTTCTATATGTATTTTCAACTAGTTCATTTATTTATTTATTCATATAAAACAGTTGGTCCTCTCTGACTTATTTTATTCAACGCACAACTTCCTTGGGTTATAAACTTGAATTTTGCTAGCTGATGGTTTTTATGCTGTAAGCACCTGCTAGACAAGCATTTTCGAATCTTAAATTTATGTGTGTACCGTAGTGAGCTTGGGAGTAATAAACATTACACAATTCTGAGTTGACGTCATGTCCCGGACGTGACGTTTACATGCGAGACACAGGAAATAGACAACTTAGTACATGTTTGTGTTAAAATCTGTAATGAGTATTTGACACTTGCATTTAATTAAATATATTTATACTTACTACGTTCTTGATAAAAGATATATAGAATAGAAAACGTATAAAATGGTGTACGATAAATATTAATTTCAGAACTCGTATATCCATACCAAATTAACGACTCAATAGTTTAGCAATGAAAGCGTAAGAAACAGACAGACCTACTTTACCATTTAAAGCATCAGAAGGGATGATCCGCAACTCAATTAATACAAACATAAATCGCAGAAATTTGCTGGAAAAGACGATATTTCTAAAAGAATATCTTTCTAGGAGCCATAGCTGGTTTAAAGTGCATCCTTTTGTGGAAGTGGTCCCTGCAATGTCGGTAAAGAAAATACATTGAGCGTGCAACAGAGAGGAAAATTTGAAAATACTTAAATTCGTTCACACTGGCGTTATTGTACAAAATGTCATAAAATGGAAGACACTTTTGTTTCAAGAATAGCTTCTTCATTATAGCTTATACAAATTTAAATCCCTACTTATATTTATTTATTATTACACATCATGCACTTTAGGTACATAGGCGGACTTAATGCCTAAGGCATTGCCTACCAGTCAACCTTTAGGTGATGCAGAGAAAATAGGAAGTAGATGCATTTAGATTATTATTTGTAAAATATCAAATACACATACATATATAAACTTACCATACACTACACATAATACATAGATGCGTATGTATACACATTCTAAAATATATTTAAATACATACATACACAAATAAATACCATCATCAGTATGAGATATCATTTAAGTATTGGTTGATTCTGCGAGCTGTTTCAATAAATACTGCTTTACTTTTGTTTTAAATGTAAAAACGTTAGTAGCCATTCTGACCTCGAGCGGAAGTTCATTCCAAAGAAGAACGGACTGCACAAAAAAGGATGAGCCAACGAACTCAGACGTGTGGGACGTACAACGAAGAAGAAGGTTATTAGAGGACCGAAGGTTTCTGTTATGATTGCTACATAAAAGTTGAAAGTATGATTTTAAATAAGTTGGCGAAGATGGATTATTCAGGATAGAGTATAGGACAGTGAGCGCGCGTAGTTTACGGCGCAGGCGAATAGGTAGCCAATTGAGCTGCGAACGAAAATGTATTATATCTATGTAGTGTGTATTTATTTAGCTCAAGAGCAAATATGTCTGTCTTTTACACTTTCAGGGCTAAACCGTTGACATGATTTTCACGAAGATACTTTAATAAGCAAGGATATCCATCCTTATGGGCTACTTTTTAGCACAATGACTGACAAAACCAGAGTCAGAACCAAAACGGCTATATTGTAATCGATACAATTAGCATTAAATAAAAATTGAGAATCTTAAACTCCTTAGTATAAAATAACTAGCTGACCCACGTAAATTTGTCTGCGTCTCTTTTTAATCACATTCGGCACCTATTAGCCTTAAGTATATTGTTAATTATCTTATCTTATTCACTCCAGCTAAACACACATTTGAATAAAATAGTGAAAATCAGTTAGATAGTTTCGGAATTCACCGTGATCAACAACGTGACACGAGTATATTATTATTTATTTATCCAAACTTCTTGCAAACATATTGCACAAGACGGACTTAATGCCACAGGCATTATCTTCCAGTCAAACCTTTGGGTGTAGCAAAACTGGATATTTTATGCATTATGTACTTATTTAGCTCTGTAATAAGGTGTGCAAATAAAGAGTTTTCTATTCTATTCTATTCTATTCTAAAGCATACAAGACAAATAACCCCAAACTTGATGCGTTTATCTTGCTTAGTTAAAAAGTTTCTATGGCCGCATTCCGGCTTCATCAGAGTGCACAAAATATAACATTATTGTTTTGTCCTATAAAATACATATTATTTTTAGACTTCATTTGAGCTCAACCAGCCATCGAAAAGTTGTTCTAATTTAGCTTTCAAGATTCGAAGGCGAAAACGTACACAGAAAACGAATATTTCCACTTAAAATCCATTTACATTTCAAATAACGAAGAAAACATAAGTGCTTTTACGTATAAATTATGTCAACTACAAAATTGTGTCCTTTATAAACCTATTACAGAGAAATTCCTTCGAAAAGTATCGGAATCAAGCTTACTGATATTTACAAGAACAAATTGGACTCCCTAAATACAGCGACTTTAACTGCACTGAATTCAATAATGTGTAAATTATCTCCGTTTCATTACTAAGGCGAATTTAATTAAATGCTCTCGGACAGCTGTAAAATACTTGTATTTTATACTGCTGTGGAGCGTGATGGCGCAAGTAAAACGGGTTGTATCGACTGACTTTAAGAAAATATGTGGAAATTTATTGTAAATTCGTAAAATAAACAATATGTTTTGGACACCATTAACACAGTACAGACACTAATACTGTACACATCTTGAAAATGCTAAATACTTTTTTAATTATCATGGTCCAATTGATGGTGCCTATATTGATCGAAGTTTCGTCTTGTAAAGACGTAGAATAAAATTCTATGAGATTTAAATGAGTTTAGTTTGTTACTGTAGTTGTGTTGGTAATATTTCGTTACATAATAGTAAATGTCCAAAGTTAGATAAAATCGGTACCTAGCCTAAATTTCGTCTTAATTTTAGCCCAACACAGTGGTATAGTTTCAATTACGATAAATGTCAGTCAAATTTAGTTCTTGATGGCGTAAACTATAATTTTATTTCGTAACTAAGTAGATTATTTAAACTCTCTTAAGTAAAGTTTAAGACTTCAAAGATAGTTTAATAACATCTACAATTTAATTAGCATTATTGTATTACAACAATAAGAACGGACAGTAATTTCAATTTGTCTTGACGTAATAATTTTAATGATAAAATATATTAATTCAGTAAATTTAATGAATAAGCCAAAGTGATTCTACTATGTCTGATCGGAACCATGAGCAGAATGCAGACAATGCAACAATACAGTACGGTGACCCATACTATAGCGGCCTATTGAGATGCTTTTGCGTCATTGGGCATTATAAAGAAACTAGCTGTCCCGGCAAACGTCGTTTTGCCATAACTACTAATAAATTAAAAATTAATTAAAAAAACATTGTCCAGCGGACAAAATTGTGAATCTAAACCATCCCAGATCCCCTTGAACACACATAAAAAATTTCATCAAAATCGGTCCAGTCGTTTGAGAGTAGTTCAGTGACATACACACTCACAGAAGAATTATATATATATACTAGCTGTCCCGGCAAACGTCGTTTTGCCATAACTACTAATAAATTAAAAATTAATTAAAAAAACATTGTCCAGCGGACAAAATTATGAATCTAAACCTTTCCCAGATCCCCTTGAACACACACAAAAAATTTCATCAAAATCGGTCCAGTCGTTTGAGAGTAGTTCAGTGACATACACGCTCACAGAAGAATTATATATATATACTAGCTGTCCCGGCAAACGTCGTTTTGCCATAACTACTAATAAATTAAAAATTAATTAAAAAAACATTGTCCACCGGACAAAATTGTGAATCTAAACCTTTCCCAGATCCCCTTGAACACACACGAAAAATTTCATCGAAATCGGTCCAGTCGTTTGAGAGTAGTTCAGTGACATACACACTCACAGAAGAATTATATATAAAGACTAGCTGTCTCGGCAAACGTCGTTTTGCCATAACTACTAATAAATTAAAAATTAATTAAAAAAACATTGTCCAGCGGACAAAATTGTGAATCTAAACCATTCCCAGATCCCCTTGAACACACACAAAAAATTTCATCAAAATCGGTCCAGTCGTTTGAGAGTAGTTCAGTGACATACACACTCACAGAAGAATTATATATATAAAGATAGTCTAGATAGAACCTTGACTGATGTGTCTTGAAATTTAAACATTACAAAGCTATTCCCAACATGGTACAAAATAAATAGTCTGGCTAAATGTCAGATACCAACTTCCAGTTGAGAGAACAGTATAAGGAGAGTTACTCGAACGACAGGAACGTATATGAGACCGAACAGTTCTGCATTTTATTGCTAGTTAAATGTTTAGCAATTTTGATGATAACATGCTATTTTATACTTATTTTAATGTAGAACTGATTATTAGTTAGTATTCGATATATTATTATGTTACAGTGCTAAATTCAGGGGTATAATTTTATGAAATGTTTGTACTTATGTCTATTATATAATTACAGTCTTAATCTGCAATTATTTACAAATAATGTCTTATGCGTAAAATCGATGGAAGTAATAAAAATAGTAAAAGTAATAAAAAAACTGAAATAGAGAAATGCCCAGGTCGACAAATATATTACGGTTTTACAACATTTGTACAGCATCTGCAAAAGTTGAGTAAAACTAGAGACAACACGGTCACTAATACCAATAAGAAGAGGGTTCTTCAGAGGGACCGGTTTAACCTAGGATCTTCATTTCAGTACTGGAACACGTCATAGTATACGTAAGCTCAATTGGAGTTAAACAGGAATAAACTGAAATGGAAAGTTTATCACTCACCTGAAATCGAATCTAATTTTAAGAATAATAATAATAAAGATTATAATAACATTAAATCTCGAATCACGTGAAAGTCGAAAATTGATGGATGTTTGTTACTCTTTCACGCAAAAATTACTGAACGGGTTTGGATGAAACTTTATAGTAATATAGCTTATTTATCAGAATAACACATAAGCTACTATTTGCCACGATAACCGACATATAAGCGGGCGGGCAACCACTACTATTTTAATACACCCAATAAATTAAATTAACCTTAAATAGATTTTAATGGAGTTCAGAGATCAGTTACTAATGGAAAGATATTTCTGATGGTGAAGATAATAACTATTTCTCTATAGAACACCAAAGTTTTTAAGATAACCATAAAAGCAGGGCAATTTTCCGTAAAACTTTAACCCACACTGATTCAAACAGATACCAACAAAAGTTGGAATTTCAAACTAAATTCAACTGCAAAGTTCGCTTTTGAGAGCGAACTTCTATCAGATCACAGGTACCTTTCTTATAATGTCACTCGCAATTAGCCCAGTCCCCAGAACTTCCCTTAGGGTCCGGATGAAGGGTGAAAATTAGGGCACGATAAATTTAACAAAAATGAAACACGAAAACAATCTGTGACATTAACAAATTTGCCGTACCCAACTCTTCCAGACTATTAATTACAGTATTAGCGTTTTGTAAACAACACACGTAAATTTTTATGGGTTTAGAGTGACCTTTGGAAACTGGAAATTGTAAGTTATAGATCGACACAAGCTGGCAGGTGTATTCACATATTTTACCTTGACAATCAAGCACGTGCACGCGTTTGTTTTAGTCGATCTATCATTTATAACTGTAGCTTCAATTTAACATAAGTGTTATTTAGTATCTTAATTTTTTTCGGACATTTCGGACATCTAACATGTCTTGAATAAATGATTTTGAATTTGGACTTACTCTTTCATATTTTTTGCTAGAAGAACATGTTTGAAAGAAGATTTCACTTAATTTAGTAACCATGTTCCTCGATTAATACCATATTAAATAGTAAATGATACATAGTTGGCATACAATATAATATAAGCTGTGCGTAGGTCGAACAATAAAGATGAAAGATGTTCGATCTTTGTTAATTTTCATTTATCTTAGTGCCAGACGTTAAATATCATTTGAAGTGTTAAATCCAACTTTTAAACTAAGGTCACAACGTGATATTAGTTTAAGTTTAGCTATAAGTATTTCTGACTTTGTAAGACAGGCACTTAGTTTATACATTTTATTAAATAATTTCTACTATTGAATGACTCTCAATAAAACTCTATGGAAATTTGTGAACTACAATTATGTTCAAAAGTTTGCGCTTAAAATATTCAATCTAATCACTTGTAGATTTCTGAAGAAAATTTTAAATAATACTCCGTCTAAATGAATTTGTAATTGGTAATTGGCTTGACTGCCTCGTTGGTCTCGCGGTTGGCATGTGCGACTCCTGATCATGAGGTCTCGGGTTCGATTCCCGGGTCGGACCAAATGTTTGTATGATCTACAAATATTTGTTTCGGAGTTTGGATGTTTTCTATGTATAATATGTATGTATTTACAAAAAAAAAATTGTATTTATGTATTTGTATCAGTTGTCTAGTACCCATAACACAAGCTCTGCTTAGCTTGGGACTAGATGGCGTTGTGTGTTAGATGTCCGAAATATTTATTATTATTTAATTCATTTAGACGGAGTATCATCTAAGTGTTATTCTACAACTTTCAATTGAAGTTTTAATATTAAACATATCATTACTACATAAGTAATTTTATGTCATTTACTACAGTTGTCAATACAGTCGGGTCTAAATGATTTATCCATATTTATTTTCTAAATTATATTCTTAACAAAAATAAACTTTTGGTACTCTCTTCTTAATCAACAATTTGGAGTTTAGGTGTTTTGTATATATAATATGTAGGTATGTATTTAGAAAGAAAATAGGGTGTTAATTATAGGAAAATAATATTATTATTGAAGGGACACGTTAGAATATATTTCTTCTTATCAATCTTTCAATATCGGGCTCTTTTTCAGCCTTTTATAAAGAACACAACCGTGAATTCTTTTCAAACTCACGGCCATTTCTTCCATCTCTCTTACACAGATTTGTGATCTTTAAAATTATAAAAAACGTCATCGTTTCGCCTAGTAGTAGAAAAGGAGAAGAACTTTCTTTTTACCCGACTACGGCAAAGCCAAAGGAGGGTTATGATTTTGACAGACTATGTTTGAATGTATGCATGTATGTATGTATGTTCATTTGTTCCCTCATAGCTCCTTAACTACTCATTAGAACAAGACAAATGGTGTGTCGTTAGAAGCGTCATGATTGTCTTCTAGTTATAGGCTATATGACGTGTCACTGAATCTAATGTGGCGCCCTCTAGCCGACATAAAGTCCTGTGGGTTAAAAAAATTTTTAAAAAAAATATAAAATATATGTCGTATTTGGTATCATTGGAAAGGGCGTTACTTGTACATTTCAAATATTCTAGCATTTTTAATTATTTTTAGCATTTTCTCGTGACTTTGTCTGTATTTATTCGATAATTGAGATATTTCTATGGTACCTTTTTAAAATATACTTTGCAAAGAAATTAATATTATGGAGGTACCAAAACATTTTAAATAAAAAAAGTAAAAAAAGTAAAAACTAAAACCCAACCAAGAAAAAAAACGACGCTGAAAAAGCATGAAACAAGTTTCAAAAGCCGTGGTCACGCGATGTTAAAGTTATGGACTATGGTACATAACACTACATAGACAACAGCTTTTGACACTTAGTAATGTACCATAGTCCATAACACTTTAACAACGGTGACCACGGCTTTTGAAACTTGTTTCATGCTTTTTCAGCCTCGTTTTCTTTCTTGGTTGGGTTTTAGTTTTTACTTTTTTTTTAAAACACAAGACTATTCTTATTATAATTACAAAAGTCAGTTTGAGCGTGACCATACTTATTTTTTTGGGGGCGTATACCTGAAAGCCAGCTGAGGCCCGCGGTGTTGACCGGTGTGATAATAACAACTGCGGGACAAAGCTAGTCTAAAAATGTAGCCTAAGTTACTCCTTATATCATCGGCTATTTGCCATTGAAAGTCCTGTCAAAATTGGTCAAGCTGTTTTAGAGATTAGCCGGAACAAACAGACAGATGGATAGACCGACAAAAATTGAAAAAAATGATATTTCGGTATATGTGTATAACAGTAAAAAGCGTTTATTATAATATCACAATCGGACACTCCAATTTTGTTTATTTGTATAGATTTGTATATATAAAACAAGGTCAATCGTAAACGTATAAAGGTAAAACACTTTGAAGTCATTTAACATGAAAACTTTGATCTACAGTATTGTAAGATGTTGAAATGCGAAACTTAATCAAACTATTTCGAACTTGGTAATTAAAAGGATCTCAGTGTTCAGCAATATGAAGGATCAGTAGGAATGAGTCTGTAGTGATGCAAATGAAGGAATTTTGAGTAGTTGTTTGACTTGAAACTGAAAATGTTCGAGAGGGGCGGCTATTATTGCCAAATTTTAATAAAGCTTCTTACATTTTGAGGTGACATCAAAGGGAAAAGGCTTGAGGTAATACTAACGACGACAGATGGTATTGCAAAACCAGTGATGCCGCGATGTATCGAGAAGAACTATAGCTTATCCGATCTAAGCGGGTGATTTCGACAGGTGAAACTGATGTTCCTTAGCGAACTTACCACAAAACTATTCTAATTTAGGGCTCCTACACATAACTGTGGATTCGCATCGCATCGCAAATATTGCGAATGCACCGCAAAGAACTTCACGACGCATCGCATCGCATGGTAGTTATGCAATAATTTATAATACTGAGTTCATTGAATGTAATGAAGCATATTTCAGTTTAATTTTCTACTAATAATATTAAATAATCGCGTGATTCTTCATTTCTGCAAGTTGCCACAAACCAGCTAAATTCTGTGGTTTTTAGTTTTAGTAACGTGACATTTTAAACGTGCCGGAGGTAATGATTATTCGTTATATTTTAAAAATCGAATATTGTGTAGGGACTTATTAACTAGAAGTAATTTTGATGTAATTAATATTTAAATCCGTTAATTCTTATTCGTTTCTTTTACTATAATTTTATTTTTTGTTATAGATGTGTATAAACTGAAAAAATATTTAGCTAAACAATTAAAGTTTATTATTTGAAACTAAAACATCGATCCGTATTTACTCTCAATAACATAAATATTAAGTTTTCATTTAATGAGGAAATATTAGTATTTTTGTACGTAACGAAAAAGCTCAAAAGCCACTGAACTGATTTGAAAGATTATATCACCATTATAAAACTAAATTATTACCGAGTAGCAAAGGCTATATAATATTTACAAAAGTTAGGGATCTGTATAAAAACTTCAATAGTGTATGTAACCAAGGGGTTAAAAATACCCTATATCGCGTGTGCTGCGGAAACTATTGACAAAGTAATGTACTACAGTTTTTTACCCGACTACGGCAAAGCCAAAGGAGGGTTATGATTTTGACAGGCTATGTATGTATGTATGTATGTATGTATGTATGTATGTATGTATGTATGTATGTATGTATGTATGTATGTTCATTTGTTCCCTCCTAGCTCCTTAACTACTCTTTAGATTTGGACAAATGTGGTGTCTCTAGAAGCGTCATGATCGTCTTCTGGTTATAGGCTATATGACGTGTCACTGAATCTAATGTGGCGCCCTCTAGCCGAAATAACGTACTGTATTAAAAAAAATATTTGAGATAAATATGCCGTGTTTGGTATCATTGGAAAGGGCGTTACTTGTACATTTCAAAAATACATATATTATTAACATTTGTTCGTGACTTTGTCCGTATTTATTCGATAAGTGTGATATTTCTATAGTATGCTTATTTGTTCGCTCATTCTTTCTAAGCTAGTCAGAATAAGACAAATGAGGTATCGTTAGAAGCGTCCTGATTGCCCGCTAATAATAGGCTATATGACGTGTCACTGAATCTTATGTGGCGCCCTCTAGCCGACGTAAAGTAGTGTATTAAAAAATAAATATGAGAGAAATATGCCGTGTTTGGTATCATACGAAAGGGCGTTACTTGTAGATTTCAAAAATATATATATTATTAGCATTTTCTCGTGACTTTGCCCGTATTTATTCGATAATTGTGATATTTCTGTGGTATCTATTTAAATATACTTTGCAAAGAAATTAGTATTATAGAGGCACCAAAACATTTTAAATAAAAAAAAGTAAAAACTAAAACCCAACTACGACAAAAAACGACGCTGAAAAAGTATGAAACAAGTTTCAAAAGCCGTAGTCACGCGTTGTTAAAGTGTTATGGACTATGGAACATTCCTAAGTTTCAAAAGCCATAGTCCATGTCGTGTAATGTACCATAGTCCACAAAACTTTAACAACGCGTGACTACGGCTTTTGAAACTTGTTTCATACTTTTTCAGCGTCGTTTTTTGTCGTAGTTGGGTTTTAGTTTTTACTTTTTTTTAATAAAATATTTGAGAGTGACGTCGATACACTGGATGATATAAATATTAGATTTGGCTAATGGTTCCTGGCTGCGTACATAGGTGTTAAATCTTCTTGTTAATATGTTTGTTTAATAAGCTCCGACAGGACGTGTGAGAGGTGTTAGGTGATGAGTTTGACGTGTGGATATATGTGTCTGTGTTTTTCTATCTGTAGGTCGTTGTGGCGTCAAAGCTCCTATTTGTTTCCTCAAAAATAGACTTAATCGAGTGTTCTTAATTTGGTAAGTTTCTAATGAACAGTACCTAATACTTGTACCCGAGTTACACAAGTACAAGACAAACAATAGTATTAAATTCAATTACTGGTTTCCATTGCGGATTCTATTCAATAACTACAGTAGTGTCAAATATTCATATTATGCATCGTAAATGTACAGTATAGTTTTGTGGTATACAAACATAATTCCGTCCGGTCCCGGGAATCGAACCGGAGACCTCAAGCACAGCAGTAACATCCGCTACCACTACGCCACCGTGGTAGTTAAACAAGACAACATAATTAATAAAAGACAATAATAATGCAAAATATATTTATATTAACAGATAAAGGCTTCTAAAAGAAAATCGTTTATCCAAAATCCTTGCGATTTGAGGGTACACGATTCTCTCGCGCAATTTGTTTCTCAAATTCAGAAACAAAGGGATGTACTATCGGCAAATAAGCTCTTTAAGCAATCTCCCTTGTGCAATCCCCTTTTGGGTAAATATAAATGTCTACAAAAGAGTAGTGTACATACTTTCGCAAAGGATTCATGTGTTTTGTTTAAATATTCAAAGTAAACAAATGTGGAATGGTGAAAGTTGTGAGTATCTAACAAAGGGTCAGAGTAAGAAAAAGAAGTAAATTTATTAGAACTTGTTTAAGTCAGTGCCATATTGATTTTAAAATATAGATATTTTTTACATTTTTTGTCATTCATTTCTATAAACTTCTGTGCTTGCCACTTTTTAATATTTGCCAGAGTAAGATCTATTTACTTAATAAGACGTAAGACTTATAACTAGATAACTAAATGGCGCAGCAGTAGCATATGCAACTGCTGGACAGGTCTCAGGTTCGATCCCTAGGTCGGACCAAATGTTCTGTATGATCTGCAAATATTTGTTTCCTATGTTTAACATGTATGTGTTTACAAAAAAAAAAGTATGTATGTATTTATATTAGTTGAACTAGTACCCGTAATACAAAGTTCTGCTTAGTTTGAAAGAGGTGGCGTTGTGTATTAGGTGTTTGAAAAAAAGCAGTGATGAGGACTGCTGACAGAAGTAAAAACCCCCAAAACTATGAAGAAACAGTTATTTAAGCTCACCTGAAGCGTTCGGTGAGGATGACGAAAGTTTCATGATTTTCGTTCACCTAAAGTGCTCAACGCGCCTTTCAATTTTTCAATTCAACAAGTTTTCAATTCAAAAAGTGCTAGATAGCTTGAGGTACTTGATATAGATAGTGACGTTTAATTGTATGATATTGTACGATTCTGTGGAAACTTTTTAGTTACGACATTCTTTCTTTTGATAATCGAACAAGAGTTTTTTATATTGACAAATGTCATCTGACTTGATATATATTATATAAAAATTTTCCCTGTGCAAACAACGTTTTTTGCTTTCATATCCTAGTTATCTAGTTTATTTCAACAAAAGGTTATGGGCCTATCCACGAAAGTTGCCATTAAAAACCTCTGCGGACTAGATGACTACTCTACGTGGAAATTCGCAATGAAAATGATTCTGATAAGAGAAAAATTGTTCACGTATACGTCAAAGTACCCGGATTCCAATGACTCCATAAGCATCGAGAAGGACCAAGATGCACTGGCTTTGATCTGTCTGCATGTGGATACCTCACTCTACACGTATGTACAGGATTCAAAGCATGCCAAAGACGCTTGGGATAGCTTAGCGAAAGTGTTTGAGGATAAAGGTGTGAATCGAAGGATTACCCTGATGAACGCTTTGCTGGATGAAAAGCTGGAGAGACACTCGTCGATGCATGATTATGTTGCTGCTGTTATGTCTCTATCTCAAAAGTTGAAGGATATTGCCACCGGATTTGACGATGACCTTGTAGCTGTTGTGTTGCTGAGAGGACTACCTGAAGAGTACAGACCTATGCGTATGGCACTGGAACACTCTGGGATGAAGTTGACTTCAGAGAACGTACGACAGAAGTTACTACAGGAGGATTCACGTCAAAGTTGCAGTACATCATCTTCAACAGACTCGGCATTAGCAGTGAGTAAGAGTCGGAAACAGAATGGGAACAAGGACAAGAATATGACCAAAGTGAAATGCTATAAATGTGGAAAGCATGGGCATAAGAAGCCAGACTGTCAAGAAGGAAGAAAAGCAGATGATTCGACCTCCAAAAGGAAGGATGTCGTGAGCCTGTCTTCGTCCAGTATCGGGGACTCCTTAAATCCGACGGATTGGTACATCGACAGCGGGGCATCTTCACATATGTCTTTCCAGAAACATTGGTTTAAAGATTTGGTTATGAATATCGGTATAAGTAACGTGACATGTGCGAATAGTGATAAGATGGAATGCACGGGTAAGGGTGACATCATGGTGAGTATGAAAGGTAGAATGTTTGCCGTGAGGGATGTTTTGTATGTACCTGGTTTGCGTGTTAATCTGTTATCTGTTTCACAGTTAGTAGAGAGAGGATGGAAGGTGATTTTTGACAGGGATGGGTGCAAGCTAATTCACCATTTGGTTCCAGGCCATTTTAATGGAAAGCTTCTGGCTACCGCAAGTGAAGTCTCTGGTATCTACAAGCTTGAAGGTTGTCAGGCGGTTGTAGATGAGACTGCGTTGGCGTCAGTGAAAGCAGGTAATCCTTTGATGTTATGGCACCGGCGGCTTGGGCACGTAAATGAGCGAGATTTACATAAGCTTCCGGGTATGGATTTTGGAAAGAGCGTAATGGAGCCTTGTGTCGCCTGTATTAAGGGGAAGGCACATCGTTTACCTTTTCCAGTTGGTGAGGCTGAGAAGGCAGTTGAGAGACTGCAACTGGTTCACGCAGATATCTGCGGTCCAATGTCTGAACCGTCGTACGGTGGATCTCGATACATGCTAGTAATTGTAGATGATTTTACACGTAAAACTTTTGCATTTTTCCTTAAATCAAAAGATCAGGTTTTGGATCATTTTAAAGTTTTTCTAGCATCTGTAGAGGTTGAGACCGGGTTGAAGCTGAAGTGCATACGCACGGACAACGGAACAGAGTTTGTGAACAATAAGTTTGATGGGTTTCTACGCAAAAAGGGGATTAAACATCAATTGACTGTTCCCTACACTCCAGAGCAGAACGGCGTAGTGGAGCGAGCAAATCGTACTATCGTGGAGATGGCTCGTACTATGTTGGTGGAGAAAGATCTTAGTTGGAAACTATGGGCGGATGCGTGTTCTACTGCTGTGTACACGAAGAACAGGCTGCCTCACAGTGGTAACAACGGTAAGATTCCTGAAGAGTTGTGGACAGGAAAGGCTCAGTCATTCGATCATTTCAGAGTTTTTGGATCTAAGGCGTTTGTGCACGTACCAAAGGAAACTCGGAAGAAATGGAGCCCTAAAGCGGAAGAACATATCTTTGTTGGTTACTGTGAAGAAACCAAGGGATACCGTTTCATTAATCTTAGTAATCCACGCGTTACAGTTAGAGCAAGGGATGTAGTTTTCTTGGAAGACTCTACAGCAGTGATTTCAGATAATCCTAGTCAACTGGTAGACAACGGTGACAAAGGTGCTGAAGTTATCTGGGAATTCGCAAGGGTAGAAGACCAGTCAGGTATGTCACCTGGTACTGCAGAAGCTTCTCAAGGGTCGAGTCCTACAGATGAAGCTGAGGTGTATGAAGACGCGGAAGTAGAAGTAGGAGAAACGGCAGATAGCACAGCAGAAAATGTTGAAGATGAAGAGCAGACTGTTGATAGAGGAGAATCAAACGAGGTTGAGTATCGCTATCCTCTACGTAATAGAATGCGAGACAGAAATCTTCATGGACTTGCATGCTGTACTGATGAGCAGGAGCCTTTGACAGTTAAGGAAGCCTTGAGTCGGGAAGACAAGGATAGCTGGAAGGAAGCCATGAAGAAAGAGATGGACTCTATGTACGAGAACAAAGTCTGGAAGATCGTTGACAAGCCACCTGAAACTAAGATCGTGGGGAACAAGTGGATCTTCAAGTACAAGTATGATGCAGATGGTAACAGGACCTATAAGGCTCGACTTGTTGCGAAGGGTTTCAGTCAGTCCTACGGGGTCGACTACTTTGAAACTTATTCACCGGTCGTGAGAAGATCAACAGTCAGACTGCTGCTATCGTTGGCTATTGAAAAGGACTTTTTCATTAGCCACTTCGATGTGAACACCGCCTTTTTGAACGGTGATTTACATGAAAGAGTTTATATGCGACAACCGGAGGGTTGCATAGACAATGACTCGAAAGAAAAAGTTTGCTTATTAGAAAAAGCGATATACGGCCTCAAACAAGCTTCTCGTTCGTGGAATGAAAAAGTGAATGAAGTGTTATTGTCTTTGAACTTCAAGCGCTGTGACTTTGATAGCTGTCTTTACAAAAATAATAATTTTTATATCGCTTTGCACGTTGATGATTTTATTTTATTTTACAAAGACAGAGCGCAGAAGGAAGAGTTGTTGAACAACCTTCGCAAGCATTTCAAGATGAAGGATTTAGGGGAAGCTAGGCAAGTTTTGGGGATGCTTTTGTATAGGACGGATACCGCAATATATTTGAGTCAAGAGAGGCTTATTTCAAAGATCTTGGATGAATATGGTATGAGCGATTGCAAACCGGTGAAAACTCCGATGGAAATGGATTTCCATAAAGTCATGGCGGAAGGGGAAGGAGGTAAGATCTTGTCCTGCCAAGACTGTCGTCGTTATCAGGCGCTCATAGGGTCGTTGAACTATTTAGCCTGTAACACACGCCCGGATATTGCGGCTGCAGTTAATTTCTTGACACAGTATAATTCCTGTTGTGAAGAACGCCACTGGAAAGCAGCTAAGCATATCTTAAGGTACCTTAGGGGTACAAGGGATCTATGTTTGATATTTCCCAAGTCGCTAGTGCAGGACATCACGGGATTCGTAGATGCTGACTGGGGAGGGAACATCAAAGATAGAAAATCTTATTCTGGATTTATTTTTAGATGTGGGAACTCGTTGATTAACTGGGAATGCCGGAAACAAGCTTGTGTGGCACTGTCATCAACGGAAGCCGAATATATTGCACTTTCGGAGGCTACCAAGGAGGCAGTTCACTTGCGGCAGCTGAATGCATTTATAAGAGGTGAATCTCTTAGGTCTATTTGCATTTTTGTAGATAATCAGAGTGCTATGAAACTTGCGTACAATCCTGTAGCGCATAGAAGGACGAAACATATAGACATAAGAGCTCACTATGTCGGAGATTGCATTGCTAAAAATGTTGTACGTCTGGACTATGTGTGTACGCAGGATAATCCAGCAGATGTGCTTACGAAACCACTAGGTCGTGTGGCATTTACCAAATGTGTGCGCGATCTGAGTTTGGGTGTGTGTGGTATGGTGTGATGTGAGGATATCTGATGATGGATGTTGTTTGAGGGGAAGTGTGGAAACTTTTTAGTTACGACATTCTTTCTTTTGATATTCGAACAAGAGTTTTTTATATTGACAAATGTCATCTGACTTGATATATATTATATAAAAATTTTCCCTGTGCAAACAACGTTTTTTGCTTTCATATCCTAGTTATCTAGTTTATTTCAACAAAAGATTCACAATAAAGTGCTAAATAACTAGACTACGACCTAATAGGAAAATAAATAAAGCATATATTATATACAAACAGACTACAAACCATAAAAACAACCCTTTAGCCGCCCACACCGAACCGCTGCATATTTCTAACGCACATGAGAATAAAAATTGGATTTATACGATACTTTCTTCTCTTTATTGTCCCTGTACACACTAGCGTGTATTATTACCCACTGCCTGTGTTGTATGTATCTGTTCACTTTTATTATTCTACTACATATTGGCCATGGCTTTGCTTACGTGATCATTTCTTGTTCGTGTTGCTAGGTTTCAAATTACGCATGGGGAAATTTCCAAGAGTTCTTTATTAATGGGTGCAAGAAACATAAAAAAAACATGATCATCAGTCTACTGCTGAATATAGGCCACGCCACTTGATTCGATATTCGTTATCGATGTTGATTGCCTCGTTGGCGCAGTAGTAACGTATGCTTGGACCCTCCACTTCTGCCCCCTCCAATGAGGGTTGGCAGGTAGTTGGCGGGTCCAAAAAGTCCCGAAAGCGGGCCAAGAAGACTGCCCAGAAGGCGGCCTCTGGCCCGCAGTCGCCGCCGGTGGCAAAGGCCGCCGCGAAGAAGCCGCGGAAACTGCAGCCGCCGAAAACCGCGGCGGTCGTGGTGACCGTGTCTCCGGAGGCGACTGAAGGCGGGCTATCCTACGCGGCCCTTTTCAAAAGGGCCCGGGCTAGTCTCGCCTCTTTCGGGACAACAGGGGTGCGATTGCGCCTCGCCCAAACGGGGGCTCGAGTTTTAGAGTTCCCCGGGGCTGAGGGCGCAAAGTCGGCAGACGCTTTTGCCGAGAAGTTGAGAGAGATGTTCTCGGAAACGGATGGTGTACGGATCGCCAGGCCTACAAAGTGCGCAGACTTGCGCATCTCGGGCCTGGACGATTCCGTGACGGCCGAGGATGTCCGCGTTGCGGTACAGGAGAGGACGAACTGCAGCGCGGACAGCATCAGAGTTGGCACTGTCCGTACCGGTCCAGGGGGCCTTGGTGCGGTGTGGCTCAGCTGCCCTGTGGCGGCAGCCAAAATTCTTGGAGATGCCGGCAGGCTTCTCGTCGGCTTTGTGAGCGCCAGGATAACAGTCCTGGCGCCGAGGCCGATGAGGTGCTTTAAATGCCTGTCGGCGGGTCACACTCGCACCAAGTGCAGTAGCTGCTTTGACTGCAGCGGACTTTGCTTCCGCTGCGGTCTGGCGGGGCACAAGGCGGCGGATTGTTCTGCCGCCCCTCACTGCCCCATCTGTGCGGCGGGCAATAAGCCTGCCAATCATCAGATGGGGCAGGGAGGCTGCAAGCCCCCTAGGGCCTCTCTTGCTTCTCGGCAAGCGTCGGGGGTCAGCCAGTCGACCCAGGCTGCCTCCGGCGTAGCTAATGCGTCTACGCCGACGCCCATGGAGGAGGCTGTAGAAGCGATCCAGTAATGGATCGATTCTCCAGCCTCCTTGTCCAGACGAACCTCAACCACTGCGCCGCGGCGCAGGATCTCTTCCTGCAAAGTATGGCGCAGTGGTCGATCGGTGTTGCCGTAGTCGCGGAGCCCTATTACGTTCCTCCCCGTCCAAACTGGATGGGTGACTGGGACGGCTCCGTGGCAGTCGTCGGTTCCGGGGCGGCTCATTCCCCGCCCTTGTCGCTTAGAGACAAGGGCTCGGGATATGTTGCCGCCGAGTGGGGGGGGATCACCGTTTACGGTATATACCTCTCCCCCAACCGGAGTTTGAGCGACTTCGAGGTCTTCCTTAACAGCTTGGAGACCTCGATGCGGCGATTAGCGTCTGGGCACGTCCTCGTGCTGGGGGACTTCAACGCAAAATCCATTGCGTGGGGGTCCCCCGGGACGGACGCCAAGGGCGAAGCCGTCGAGGAGTGGGCGGCTTCGGTGGGCCTCTGTTTGCTGAACAGAGGCGCCACCAACACGTGCGTGCGACGGCAGGGGGGGTCGATAGTGGACCTTTTGTTCGCTACCCCTGCTGTCGCCGCACGAGTAAGGAACTGGTGTGTCCTGGAAGAGGTCGAGACGCTCTCGGATCATCTCTATATCCGATTTGAGCCGGTCCCAGGGCCCCAGTAGGGGTCACACGGCGCGGCATACATCCCGCTTTCCGCGGTGGGCTGTCGCCAAGCTCGACAGGGACCTACTAGAGGAGGCGGCCATTGTCCAATCTTGGCTGTCTCCGCAGGCCCCGACCGAGGAGGTCGGCGTGGACGTGGGGGCTGGCCGTTTTCGCGATGCGATTACGCAGATTTGTGATACGGCCATGCCCCGCGTCCAGGGTCGTCGGCCTCCTCGGAAGGAGGTCTACTGGTGGTCCCAGGAGTTGGCGGACCTCCGTGCGGCTTGTACTCGTGCCCGGAGGTCTTACACCCGCAGCCGGCGACGTCACCGCGGAGACGGTGGCGGGGACCAGCTTCATGAGGAGTACCGCGAAGCGCGGAAAACTCTGAAGCTGGCCATTTGCCGCGCCAAAGAGGTGAAGAGAAAGGAGATGCTGGAGAGTCTCGACCGTGACCCCTGGGGTCGCCCATACCGTGCGGTGCGACAGAAGCTCCGCACGGCGGGCCCCCCCCTTACCGAGACTCTCCAGCCCAGCTTCCTGCAGGAAGTGGTCGAGGGCCTTTTCCCGCAGCGGGCGGAGCACACGCCCCCGTCGATGGCCTACCCGGCCAGGGACGACGGGGGCGAGGTTCCGCCCGTGAGGGAATCGGAGGTAGGGGCGGCGGTTCTTCGAATTCGTTCGAAGAACACCGCCCCAGGGCCGGACGGGGTTCCTGCCCGAGTTCTGGCCCGAGCCCTCGACCATATGTCGGACCGCCTCAGGGAAGTGTTGGACGCTAGCCTGGCGTCCGGACGCTTCCCTGAGTGCTGGAAATGCGGGAAGCTGGTCCTGCTTCAGAAGCCGGGACGGCCTGCCGATTCGGTCGCGGCCTATAGGCCCATCGTGTTGCTGGACGAGGCGGGTAAACTTTTTGAGAGAATACTCTCTGCCCGCATCGTCCAGCACCTCTGCGAGGTGGGGCCCGACCTGTCGGACGCCCAATTCGGATTCCGAGAGGGGCGTTCGACGGTCGATGCCGTGATGCGCCTTAGGGCCGTGACCGAGGAGGCAGTGAGCTGTGGCGGCGTGGTGTTGGCGGTGTCCCTGGACATCGCCAACGCCTTTAATAGTCTGCCATTCAGCTGCATCGGGGAAGCACTCCAATACCACGGAGTGCCAGAGTACCTGAGGCGGCTGGTGGCAGGATCGAGATGGCGCCTTGAGACGGCGACCCATGTCGTGCGGCGTTCCGCAGGGGTCTGTCCTAGGACCACTCCTGTGGAACGTGGGATACGACTGGGTCCTAAGAGGTCGTCTCCCCCCCGGGCTGGGCGTAATTTGTTACGCCGATGACACTCTTGTCACAGCCCGGGGGGCGAACTTCCAGGAGCCGCCGCGCCTGGCCACCATTGGTGTTTCTCTGGTGGTCGGGCGCATCGAGGCGCTGGGCTTACGGGTGGCCCTGGACAAGACGGAGGCCCTGCTATTCCATGGGCCCCGTCGTGGGCCGCCCCCCGGCGCTTCCATAGTGGTCAACTCGGTCCTCGTACCGGTTCAGGCCCAGATGAGGTATCTGGGTCTGATCCTGGACGGTAGGTGGCTCTTCGACGAGCACTTCCGACAGCTTGGTCCGAAGCTGGTCGACGCTGCCTCCGCCCTTGGGCGATTATTGCCCAACTTGGGCGGAGCCAGCGTCGCAACGCGACTCCTCTACACGGGGGTGGTCCGGTCAATGGCGCTGTACGGCGCACCGGTGTGGGTGGCGGCTCTGACCGCCCTCAACAAGGCTCGCCTCTGGCGGCCTCAGAGGGTATTGGCGGTCAGAGCCATACGCGGATACCGCACGGTGTCGACCGAGGCGGCGTGCGCGTTGGCCGGAACACCCCCGTGGGATTTGGAGGCGGAAGTGCTCGCCGAAGTTTATCGACGGGTGGCTTCTTTCCGGGCGGAGTGTGGCATTCGCCCCCCGCCCGAGGAGGTACGCGAGTGGCGTGAAGCCGCCCGTCGAGCCACGATGGCTCGCTGGTCGTTCCGGCTGGAGACTCCACGCGCTGGCTTCGCCGCCGTGGAGGCTCTCCAGCCGGTCATCCACGAGTGGGCAGGGCGGCAGCACGGGACTCTTTCCTTCCGACTGACGCAGGTGCTTTCCGGGCACGGATGCTTCGGGAAGTACCTGCACTCGGTCGCACGGAGGGAACTGAGTCCCGCCTGCCACCACTGCGACTGCAGTGAGGACTCGGCCCAGCATACGCTGGCGATCTGCCCCGCTTGGGCGTCGCAGCGCCGGGCCCTCACTGCAGTCATCGGAGGAGATCTGTCGCTACCGGCCGTCATTCGCTCCATGGCCGGTAGCGACAGCAGTTTTACCGCGGTCGCAACCTTCTGTGAAGATGTAATCTCGCAGAAGGAGGCGGCGGAGAAGGCCCGGGAGGATGATATCCACTCGGACCCGATCCGCCGCCGGCGAACCGGGCGGCGGAGGCGCGCCTATCAGCGCCTCATGCCGCCCTGAGTGTGGCCGCGGATGGTCGGGATGGGTTTTCCCTTCCATCCGCTCTAGTGGTCACCCGCGAGGGGGCGACGTTACGCGTGTGCCGTACGTCGCCTATTTTGAGAGTTCATCAGCAGACGGTGCCCGCTTCAGTGCGGGCAGGCGCTGGGAGGGGTCCGGATGTGTTAATAACAGCAGTTCCCGGATCCCTCCCGTCTCAGGCGCAGAGTGGCACACCGTGTGGTTTTAGTCGGTTCGATTCCGACACACCGCCCCGCCGCAAACCCCGGCGGGGTGACGGCCCGAGGGGGTTTCCACACGTAAAAAAAAAAAAAAAAAGTAGTAACGTATGCTACTGCTGTGCTAGGAGGTCTCGGGATCGATTCGAGGGTCAGTCCGAATCTTTGTATAACCTGCATGTATTTGTTTCGGAGTTTAAGTTTTGTCTATTTATAATATGTATGTATTTACGAAAAAAAATCCATGTCCATAACACAAGATCTGCTTAGCTTGGGACTAGGTTAGATGTCCGAAAATATTTTTCCAAAATACGTATTGTTCTTAAAAAGCATAAGCTGCCAAAATTTCAAATATGTAACGTTAGTGGTTTAGGCTCTGTGTTGACAACCGGTAAACCAAGTCAAGTAACATGTATAATTAAAGATAATTCTTGGTCGTAACGATAGCAAGTGTCTGACAGAGATTTTTGTTGGTAACCTGGGGTCTCTAACTTTTCTCCTGGATAAGCAACCACACTAATCCTTTTATCCTACTTAGTGGCATAAATGCAACATAGCAATGCATTTGACTGCTTCTAGCTGATAAGAGGTTTCTGAAAAAGAAAAACATAAGAGGTTACATTTTACTTTTGAAAATGAATTATGTTTTGTTCAAAGAACAAAAAAATAATATTTTCTGTTCTTTGCAGTCGGTTTTTTTTAAATATTTTCTCTGATTTGTTTTTTATTAATTTTGATGTACCCAGTGTCACTCTCACGACTAAGACGTATCTATTGACACCACCTACATAAAAATACGATAGGCTATTTAGGCTCTGGGGCGTGCCAAAAAAATATACACATACATACATGCACTCGACAACATAATCCTCCTTATTTCGCAGTCGGAGAGAGAAATTAACTTCTTGCATATTTATATGAAAGTTCTTTTTTTAAGTGAAAACTTCTTTAGCGGCTTCGTGCACTTTAGCAAAATTACTTTGAAATGGGTGAAAAATGTTAAACTAACGTCAGTTTACCGTCACCGTCACCGTAAGACAGGCGGCGCCATAAATAATTGAAACCAAATTTACTAACTAACATAACTTTAAATTATCAAAATATGTTAATTAAAATATCAAAAAATGTTAATACAAATCAATGTTTTGTTTTTCTTCCTAGCCTTATCCCAAGATTATTTGGGGTCGGCTACTAGTTCCACCCAGTTTTACCAGAAGAACAGTTTTTACACGGAGCGACTTGCATCGGACCTCCGCAACCCTGAGGGTAGAAACTGAATTCGTAGGTTGAAACTAGTGTCAGTATACTTAAGGGCACCGACTTTTCAATAACGATTACCATAGATGTTCATGGCAACCGGGACCGACGGCTTAACGTTCTCTCCGAGGCACGGGCGTGTGTGATGTCACCGCCAAACTTCCATACTCTACTATAGCTGGCGGTAATTAGAATGTCAGATTCGAAAAACCCAATACTTTACTTTCGCCCGACACGGGAATCGAACCCAAGACCTTTTGATTAGCAGTCGTATACGCGAACCAACAGACCATCGAGGCATTCCAATCGAATCAATGTTTAAGAAAAAAAAATGTACAATCACAAAATAATAAAAATTGACAGAGAAATTTTCATAAATTAGATTGAAATAATTGTACGGTATCATTAGAACAAACATTGTACAGCAAATATTGTAACTTTATAAATTGTAGACGAAAAAAATTGCATTAACAGAGTAATAACAGTTGTCTACTAGGTTTCAGAATATAAAAAAAAACATTTATAGCTAAGTACACTATTTTATATGAGTAGAAATCTCATCGCAGATTTTTCAGCGCATTTTATTTAAAGAGCAAAGGTGTTAATTTCTGGAGAGCTTCAATAACTGTCTGTTTATGGTTTTGCGTTTTCACTTCTGTCGGCAGTCTCCATGACTGCTTTGTGTCTTTTTTGATGTATGGCGCTGCCAATATGACTCTACTCCATCTGATGGAAAGCATAAGCAGAATCCAAGAGCGATGGTCACGACACCACTAATTGCAGACAATGCAACAATGCGGCATGGTGACCCACACCATGGCGGGTTAGTGATGCTTTAGCATCATTGGGCCTCCGTTAAGACGTTATATTACAAGCTTTAATTTAGGTTCACCTGACCTGATGTTGCCGCCTATGGACACCGGCAAGACTAGAGGCATCACAAGGGCGTTGTCGACCTTTGGGGGATGGGGAAAGGAATGTGGGGAGGGGTTAGGGTATGGGTCTCCGGTATCCTCATTTTTTCTTTATTTCTTATGACAATGCAATGCAACTATATATAATCGGTATTTTTATTAATTCCCATAAATCAACGTAAAATGACAGTGTTCCTGCTGTCGTGTTTCGGTGGTTAGTGCGAGACCGGAGGCCCAATGATGCAGAAGCATCACTAGGCTGCCATGGTATGGGTCGCCACGCTGCATTGTTGCATTGTCTGAATTCACAATGAGTATGGTGACCGTCACTCTTGAATTCTGCTTTCCATCGAGCAAAGTATAGTCATTTTGGCAGGTCATACATAAAAAAAAATCCAAAATGGCCGTTGTTACAAAATGGCGGCGTACATATTTCTGGATAACTCCCTTAATATGGGTATCAAATGAAAGACCTTAAAGTAATTTTTCTTATTAACAAGTAATGAAAACAATGCAATTAAAAAAAAACTTTGTAAATTAATCACTCACGCCAGATATAAAGTTTCATAATATCAGGTTTACCGTTGCATATCTTCGATCAAATAAGTGCGCGCTCTTCGTTAATGAGATATGCGCTAACTTTAATATTCTCAACTTCGTGATCCCGTTCAATGGAGTTATCTTAAAATTAACAAGCCGAGAAGGGTGTATAGTGTTTTACTATTAAACTCCTTCAACAGCTTACTTAGGGATTTATCAACTTTTGTTTGTGAAATTCTAGACGCTTGCGTTCTCAAACAGAGTTTAAAGCCCTTGTTAACTTAAGCCTTAAAAGCTCAAACGGTTGGATGCCCATTAGAAAGAAGTGTGATTTGTGGTTTGAGTAAATTAATCTAAGACATACATCTATTACAATAATAATTATAAAATAATTATGAATTGAATTATAAACTTAATGGTAATACTATTTATATAGTTTAGGTTTTTCCTCTTAAAAAAATCTGATCATAATATTTACTACAGTAAAGAAATAACTAAAAACATTGTTATCGTTATTAACAACCTCAAAACGTCTCACTCTGTAATTAAAAAAATAATAATTTGGACATCTAACCCGCAACACCATCTAGTCCGAAGCTAAGCAGATATCTTGTGTTATGGATACTAGACAAATGAAATAAATACACATATACTTTTTTTACATACACATTTAGTCCAACCCAAGATTTGACCGCGATATTTCAAGTGCAGCAGTCGCAGTCACTACCACTGCATTACTGAGGCAGTATCGTTTCATCGTCACAAAAGTACTGGTAGTTATTATGTGCCTTAGGTTTGTCAGTGGGATGTTGTATCAGAATTGAACTGATTAATCGTTGTTATCACATTTGACCTATTTTTAGCAACATGTCTATGCAAACTTTTCAAGGTAGTAGAGCCACGCTGATATCAACACGGTTGGGCCGGCTCGACCGGGGCGGTACTACCCTCGCACAGAAAATCAACGTAAAATGACAGCGATTATGTTGTCGTGTTTCGTTGGTAAGTGTGAGAGCGGAGACCCAATGATGCAAAAGCATCACTATGCCGCCATGATGTGGGTCATCATGTTGCATTGTTGACCACCACTCTTGGATTCTGCTTATGCTTTCCATCAGGCAGAGTAGTCATTTTGGCCGGGCCCAACATAAAAAAAAAAACAAAACTTATCCAGAGGTCACAGGAATTGTCCGCTGGATTACATTTGCCTATTTGGAATAAACTTACATACATATGGTTACTGTGAAACTCACAATAGCCCAAACGCAGGCCTTATCCAATTTAATTATACTACTAGTGGTTACCAGAAAACAGTTAATTAATTTGCCTTTGTGTCTGAAATGAGTTTCTCATCGTATTTTATACAATTTCTTACATAATCACATCATAAGTAGATGAGTTAATCCGTATTCAACATGCCTTTGTCTCTGCAGCATCTACTATAATGTTTAAGAACTGTGATAAATGATTGAAGATGATATACCTACACAGTGTACGGTATAAGGCAAATTAAGTGAAATTTTATTTGTTAAGATGCGGGAGGGAAGTTAAAATGCGGAAAAGATTTTTTTTTATTGTTAATTGCAGTTTTCTGTGTTCATCATAAAATCAAAACATTTTAATAGCTATAAACCAAAAACTACAAATCAAAAGATATTTTATTATGTTATAGGGGCAAACAAGCAGACGTATAGCCTGATGGTAAGCGATTACGTTGGGGTATGAGCCTCAGGTATCCTCACTCACTCGGTGTCAGCTCGTTTGCCCCTATAACATAAAAAAATAATCTGTTGTAAATATTTCATTATTACTGAAAAAATTATTTCGGTAATTATGCCCGCTTCAGTTTCATACAGGTAATAAACAAGGTTTACTTTTAAGGTTTTCTTTTATTTTTCGTCAATACAAATCTAGTGCTCACAATAACAAACACATAAAAAAAGAACTCTGCATTTTGGTGCAGGCGATAGGAAATTATGCGCGTACATACTTTTTTGTGTTTATTTATATAGATTTCTAAGAAAAGACCTTAGATCATAAACATTATCTAACTGAGACCTATGTCTAATTTATACGTAGTCATGCACTGTCAAAGTCTGTTGATGATCTGTCAATATTTTACATCTTAAATTTATTAGACAACGTATTAAACGGCTTACGAGCATTTAATTAAACAAATATTATTTTTTATGTGTCAGCTGACAAAACGACTCTGCCCTGCCTGATGAATAGCATGAGCAGAAACCAAGAATGGTGGTCACCATCCTCATTGCAAATAAGGACAATGCAGCATGGTAACCCAAACTATGGCGGCCTGGTGAGATGCTTTTTCACGCCCCGTTTAAATGACTCGGATCATAGTGGGAAGGACACATGTGCTGGTAAATATTTGATGCAAACTAAACAAAGTTTAGATTCTCTTACAATAACAACAAATAATTTGCAGCATATTGTGAGCTGTATGTACATAGATTATATCACCTTTTTGTTTAGTTTGTATTGTGACAATATTTTTTCGGAAAATAAATTTTTATGTTTGTATATGAGAAGAGGATAGTCACAAAATTCATGCAATTTTAATTTTACAACACACGTTATCAAGATCAAATGTTAAATTTTTAATTTGGTCGAATATTTAATTAAACCCGACATAGGCAGCTCCAATTTGTATGTACTACTGTTGCAACGTTGAAGAATGGTTACGAGAGCAATAATTGGCGGTGTGGAGTCATACAAAATATATACAACTAACCTTTTTATATATAGATACTCTAATTTGAAGAAGATATTATGCTTATACAGGACTAAAGTACAAGTCTAATGTTTTTATTTTAATTAGCTCTGATTTCGGTTCTAAACTTTATTAATTTAACTTTTTAGTATAATTATGTTAATCACTACAAAAATATTTAGTTTTGGACATTGGACGTCACACCCCTATCAATCAAAAAGGTCAACTCGACCGGATTATAGTCTTTTAAGCAAAATGTATGTGTGTGTATTGTCAAATTATTTAAAACAAGCTTCTATCTGTCTAGTTAAGCTTGTAAATGACACGTAAAGAACTAACATTTTAATTTTCTTTCCCAAATGAGATGAAAATAAAGTCGGGGCTCTAACCAGTATGATTTCTTCCATTGTTTGGATGAAATGAACATAATTTCCTGTAGAGTAAAAGACAAATCCAAAAGTAACAAGTTCAATTTTAACAAAAATTAAACCGACTTCAAGGTTTGACTCGATTTCTCTTGGATGCCATCGTCATATATTGATGTACTTATCATGGTACTACCGTTGGGACATCTCCTTTCCATTAAAAAAATAATCATCAAAATCGGTTCATAAACGACGAAGTTATCTGCGAACACACATAAAAAAATAAAGATAAAATAAAATAGATACGGTCGAATTGAGAAACCTCCGCCTTTTTTTGAATTCGGTTAAAGAAAAGGAAAAAAAAACAAAAAGTTTTTTTTATAAACGCTAGAAAAATTACCAGGATGAGTAATAGAATTGAAAGAAATTACGTTTTGAGTACTTAGGCAGTTTTATCCATCAGGTCTTTGTTTATGGATATTGGTAATGTACCACATAAATCTTTCTATGGTCTGCATAAGTCTCAGCAAATAAACTGAGGAAAACAATTTAATGCAAAGAGTAATTAAATAGGTAATTACATTTTTGAACCGTTTGGGGTAAAGACGCTAGACAACTAGCTAAGCAACTGTATGACGCTTCTCGCGAACAGAAGGCCGGCCTTTTTCTAGCACAGAGAATCAGCATTGCTATTCAACGTGGTACTGCTGCCAGTCTTTTGGGAACGCCACCAGTAGGCGAAGACGTGGAGTTTTTGGATTGTTATTTTTCTTTTTAATTAAGGTTATGTACATAGGTTTCTACTAGTATATTATGTAATAGATTTCATACAAAGAGGTAATTTAAGATTTCACAAAGTTTATCACAATTTGGTGTCTGTTGTTGTTGTTGCCCGCGGCTCCGCCCGCGTGTATTTCGGTTATAGCGGCAAATATAAGCGGATGTATAAGCTACATTGCTGTAAAGTTTCATCAAAATCCTTTCAGTGGTTTTTGCGTGAAAAAGTAACAAACATCCATCCATCCGTCCATCCACCCATCCATTCATCCATACTTACAAACTTTCGCGTTTATAATATAAGTAGGATTCAAATCTCTAATAAAACTAATAAAAAGTCATTTGTTTTGTAACTTCTTGAATTCTTCTACAAAAAGTGCTCATCGTGATTCATCATCAACAACCAATAATGTCCCATTGCTGGGCTCGGGTCTTCTCTCAGGGGAGGGTTAATGCCATATGTTCCCAGACTAGCTGAGTTGTGACTACATTTTTCATGGAATAAGGGGCAAACGAGCAGACGCATCACCGTCACCACACCAGAGGCGTGCACATATCACGATTGCACATTGAACTATGCAGTAATGGCTAATCTTGCATAGCACAACGGACAACTTCCCAACATTAACTGCTGCCCGCTTGTAGGTTGGACCGCGATCGGCTAGGAATGATCACCTTTCCAAGTCGGGGGCTTTTAGTGTTATAGGAACGTAAAATCTATTTCTTCGAGAAATGAGTTTCTTTAAATTTCATTTTTTTTCATCGTGGTTTTAAATTCAAATCAAGCCTGCCTATAATGTATCAAAGTAATATTATACTATAGTCATAACTTTAAATATAAAAGTACAAATGGGTTGAAGAATATTTTGTTCGTTTTTAAAGTTAATCACCTTCGTCTTTTATATAAAATTTCAAAAACATTATCGTTACGTAAAATAATTTGAGATATTCTAGTTTATTTTTCCTTTCACAAGGAGTCGAGAATCGCTGAAATATAAACATAAATAAAACTACATATTTTTAAGTACCATTCTGAAATTATTCAATATTTAAGTATGTAAAAGATGTTTAGTCTGCGAATTGCTTCAGAAACGGCTACAAAATCAACTCTAACAATATATTATTTGCAGAAATCGTGCTAGCTCCACAGAGGGCTTTACGACCCCGCGCCGTTAGCACCGCATTATTTCCACAAAATTACCCCTGATTCTGAAGAAAAGGACCTTCTCTAAAGTCTATAAAGTATTCAAAACATTTTGACATCTCCAGAGAGTTGGCTCGGTTCCAAGTGCTCGCTTGGTCTCAGAAGTTGCGGCCTCACGTCTAGATCTAAAGCATTGCTTCTTGCATAAGAAATGGCGGTGCTAACCACGCTATGATAATCCATTTTTTTGTAAAATCCAATTGTTTTTATTGGACTATTCTCTACCGGGAGCCAGTGATTTCACAGTTCAGGAAGTTTTGTATCATATCATTGAACTTTAATAGAAAAATTATAAATCAAGAATCGTTTTACACAGTTACATAATTGATATGTATTTAGTTAGTCTTTCCAAAATCTAGGGCGAATCAAAATATTTTAAAATTAAAATCTAACAAAATACTTGTCCTCAAAAAATGAATGAAAGAAAGTTAATATTTTAACCATGCCCACAGTAACTCGGTGCGTTTGCGTGCTCAAAGCGTTAGAAATAAAAAGAGTCAAACTTAATTTCATTAGAGAATTCCAGCTAAGTTTACCATAGATAAGAAGTTTAGTTTATATATTTGACTTGGAATTAAATCTTCTCTTCTTCCGATGTTTTGTAAAAGGGAAAACGATCAGATGGTTCACATGATAGTTAGATAATAAAAGCGTCTATGCACTCTCAAGATACACAAGTGCATCACCGACCTTTGGAGCACCTCTAAGATTTGTGGAGTTCTAGAAAACTAACACCATGTCTGGACAAGATCAAACAGTGTTTAATATCGGATTTCTGGGTAGTTTTAGTATCACGCTAGTCAATCTGGGTCATACAGTCATACAGGTCTCTCGAACATGACCCTCACTTGATACATTTAATAAACTATATTAGCAAAAACTTTTAAAGGCCACACGTCCCCACGCTGTGCGAGTGCAGGGTGGGGACTGGCAAGACAACGTTTTGGCTACTTTGGTAATCTTGTTCACCTCCGACTAAGTTTCACGAATGTTCTCCTGTTATAACAACCGACTTCTTAACGTGACCTCCGAATCACGGAGACGCTCATGATATCATATCAGCCATCGAGGTATTGACCGCGCCATCGTTGCTTATCCTCGGTGATTTTTTCTAATCACCGAGTACCACTGGGCTATAAGCGCCTCTGCTACTCATGGACACCTATGGAAAAGTAGCCGCTATACGCCAAATCACGATTGTATTGTCTGAGTTTTTACGCTTCATATGAGGTTCTTGTTATGTGCTTTGCGTGAGTTGTTGTCGTTTGTAGTCTATACTA
This sequence comes from Spilosoma lubricipeda, assembly GCA_905220595.1. NCBI lineage: Eukaryota > Metazoa > Arthropoda > Insecta > Lepidoptera > Erebidae > Spilosoma > Spilosoma lubricipeda. The sequence goes on from HG992291.1 coordinate 645,552, forward strand.
CTGGTGGCCGGAGTAACGATGAAGATTATACTTGGTAGTCAAGTGTGACACTTTGTGGTTAGGTTAAGAGGGAACAAGGTAAAAGACCAAAGAGATAATCATTCACATGTTTTAGATCTAATAGCAAATGCGATTTAAAAGTGAAAGCCATTCCATTCCGAGGTCTTTTTAGTAAAGATTATGAATCTTTCCTCGTTAATTCTTGATGTCTTCATCTTAATTTTCTCATTGCTACACCTTCAGACACAAGAGTAAGATCAGTCAGCCTGTGACCACTGCCAGTGAACCCTGGTGGAAATGTCAGGAAAATCAGAGGTATAGCTTTTAATAAGTGATCGCGTTAATTCCCGTAAAAATAATCGTTAATAGAGTAAGATAGGTTAAGTAGATTATTGTGCTGTGTCGAGATAAGTAAAATGACGTAATTTTAATAATTTCATACGTTTTCAGTAAAAAATAATGTACAAAAAGTACTAACTAGTAGTAGTACAAGTAATTATTTGTTATGCACTTGGTGCGAATATTTTAGGTTTTGTTATATATTTGCTTTCAAATTGTTCTTTTCTAAGTTTTAAGCATCATCTTCTATCCAACCTCATTGATCATCAAATAAAACTGCAGACACCATATTTACAATCACATAGAACATCACATACATATATGCCATTGTCCGACATTACCAATTTAAATTGCGAACACGTCACAGCTGACGCGCTTGACATGTTCAATTATCGATCATTATTCGCGAATGAGTGATTGAACTTATTAAACGAACTCTTTGTTTTAATGCTTTTTGAATTTTCCTCAGATTGAATCTCAAATGAAATAATAATAAATTTCTTTCATTATTCTGTGATTTGATGGGATTGTGTTGTTTAATATGGACGTTCTATGACCACCTTCAGGTCCATTATTAGATCTTGAATACCATTTAGAGATAAAGTGCACGTTAAGGCAAATCATAAGTGATTAAACTCGAAGGGGTTATATCATTTTATTACGGAGTTGCTATGGCTATCTCCCAGCTCCATGATTAAATAATATATATATCTTAACTGATCATCACAATATTGGATTATCACGCGACACACATGCGTGCAAAATGTCAAATCTGCTTCGAAATCGTGCAAGATTTCATCTGGATAAATGTAGTTAAATATATACACACATTAAAAGTTAAATGAAAGCCTGTAATAAGTAAGTACTTTCATTATGAATAACCACTGAAGAGACATAATACTATTTGATATAATTAGTACATAGATTTTGCTTCTTTTTGCCAAGATCAAAACACGAAAACCTTAATTAAATGCTCTGAATGATGAAATAAAAAATATTTTTAGACTCATTATTCGAAATGTAAAAACTCATTAATGTTCTATTTCTATACAAAACCTTCAAAAACGTGTATTGTAAAATTGGCTAATTTGTGTCACATCTACACAAATAAATAAAATTGGAGTGTCTGTTTGTAATATTAAAATAACCGTATTTTACTAAATGCATATATATGTATACGCGGTACATTTAACAAAAATGTATTTTAAAAAAACATTTGTCTGTCTGTCTGTATGTTTGTTCCGGGAAATCTTTGGGCCGGCTGGACCAATTTTGACGTGACTTTCACTGGCAGGTAGCTGAAGATCCAGGGAGTAACTTAGGCTACTTTTTTAGACTAACTTTGTCCCGCGGCATTACTCGCAGTATGACGATAACCGCAGGTAATACCGCGGGGTTTAGCTAGTTTAAAATAAAATCGCCTATAAGCTGTGTGTCTGATTTCGATTGACATAGATCCAAATATTTACAAAGATGGTATTAAAATTCGACCATTTTGGCGGTCATCAACTACTTTCCATAATACAGTTCCCTTTGATCAACGAACCGAATGTGAATAAGTAAAGTTCTTTTAGGTCTTATACACATATGGGGTCGTGTTACTCTTTTGCCACAGATTTTGTACATATTTAGCTTTCATCTGTGTGTACATAGAGCAAGATCATTTTAACATTGCTCGCACAACAACTGCACGATTGGACTAGTAGTTTGAGCGGTCACTACGCCGCTGCCTGCTGCGCCAAATTTTGTGAGCCCACAACACTTCGAACAACACTTGTGTGATTCACAAATTGTTGTTCTGGTGTCCTTTATTTCCGTTCCATGTATGTTTGTAAAGGTCCCCGCGACACAAGATGCACATTCCTAATGCGGGAGTTGCGGGAGCGGGAGTGAGTGTTAAACTTTTACTAAGGAGTAGAAGTAATATAAATTTAATAAATGTATCCAGAATTTACCAATAAATAATAAAAGTATAGTATTTTCAAACTATCAGTATCAATATCGCAATTATATTATTTCGATAATATTTTAGTATTGCAAAGTTTTGGCTGATTTAAAATATTTTACAGTTCATGAAACAACCTCTCAAAAGGGCTAATTATTTAAAAGAGATGAATGATTAGAAAAAAATGGCGTAAAATTAATTTAAAAAAGTGATAATAAAGCCAACCTCTATGTGTATAATTAGATACAATTTCTCAACATCATAATTGCCTTTTTTTAGTGAGTTTAATCGTGGATTTTCCGACAAATAGACTACTTAAACTAAGAGAATTCTTCTCAAAACTAAACAAATATAAGCACTCAGCCAAGCGCCTTAGTTAACATACGGAAGTGAAACGTTAATGCAATGAGTCTGATAAAGTTTAGCACAAAATTAAAGCTAAGCTCTAATTATACATCTCATCTGCAGTCAACAATTTTTGAAATGCATCTAGCTACAACTTTCATTTTAAATACTGTTTTGAATATATGCAAGGATTATCCAAACAAGCTAACACTGCTCGTGTGCTGCCTTTCATTCATGAAGATCAAAAAATATCTTCAACAGTTTTTTTTTTTCATTTTTTAATGGTGAAATTTCGTATTTCCTTAAAATATGAATGTCCTAATACCTAGAATAATAAAAATGTACGTATGACATTGTTTAATTAAAAAGTTTAAGCGTACACTGAATAAAACTTTACAATTTAAACTTGGTAGATCTACTCTGTTTTCTATTTCGTGTCCGTTCTACTTAATTGTCTAAACCTAAAATGGACTGTGCAGCAAACTGCACGGTACACAAAGCGCTATGTGAAAGCGGAAAACGCTATCTTCTCTTTTTGGGTTATAAAAAGTGGTAGCATAGTATACCGCAAAAATTCTCTCTATAAAGAAATAACGAATGCTCCGCTACGTCCGCTGAAAAACACCAAAACGCTTGGAAACTGCACCGAAACCTGATGCCAGCCACTTGTTAACTCTTCCATAATAAAGTGTGAAGCACGTGAAAATGTGCTAAAAATGTTGAGCTGTCGATTCGGCAAATATTTGCTTCAAACGTTGGTTTTAATAAAAGCATTTGATGTCGAAACAAACATTGCTGTAACGGGAGACGGAATTGTAATTAACGGAATATTGGACGTCCAAACTTGAAACGAACAAGTGTTCATATTACTATGAGTCGGACAAATGGAAATTACGTTTGGATTCGCTTATAACTACAGTTTATACGTATTATTTTTGTTTTCTCCACAAAAGTTGTGTCAGCTGGCTCGCTACGAATTTGTAGGAATGTTTTTTTGTTCTATAACCCAAAAAAATTAACTGTTGTTGTTTAAAATTTACATGAGTTATTTAAGCGATTAACATTTTCCATTTACTATAATGTAATTATTAATTTCTATAGGTAGGTTATATGAAACGGTTATTTATTAATTTAAAATACAATACTGTAGTATTGAAAATTAAGGTGTCGTCATTTGTGTATAATTGTGTGACATTTTATTCAGTACCTAATATATACATGCGTTACTCACAAGCAAGTAGTATATATACTAAAGTGTTCTTGTTAAATTCAATAGAATTAATTTTCACAGTCGTATACATGTTAAGCAACAACTTTTGAGAAAATTACAAATAGAATAGAAATATTTATTTCACGTTAAATGATGAAAATAAAATTGTATAAAAATGTATGTAGATAATTATTAAATGTGCTTAGCGTAGCTTTATATCGAGGCACGCCAGGATGTTGAACAAACTATGTGCCGTACAAACACACTCGTGGTTATTAAACGAACGGCCACAAGTAAAACAAAGCAAAAAGAACAAATGGCCATTGCTATAGACTATCACTAGGTATCTGCTAATACATCTTAAAAATGCACATCATCATATTATTTTCCCTGTTTTTATCTTAATGTTATTTCACGCAATGTGAAATATTGTATAGGTTTTTGACCAACTTCTCTAAGATCTTATTTGGGGAATTTAATCGGTAAATAGAGCAAAAAAAGGAACGTCAATAGCGATTAGGATAAAGGATTTTTTGTTTTAAGTTACTCATTACTGAGTACGATAGTCAAAGTTACTGGTTTTGATCATCAGTAAAACATTTTTGTACAAAAAGTCTGATGTCGGAGTCTAAATTTGACCAAAGGATTCTAAAGGTTGATCCATTCAGGAAGAGAATGCCCTGAGCATTAAGTCCACCGATGTACAAACTTAGTGCATGAAGTTTTGAAATAAAAATAAAAAAAAAATTGAATGCAATGAAACTGAAAAAAAAAACTGGTTTTCTTCATTTTTCTTTTCAAAAGTTAAGTATTTTTTATGTCGTGGGGACTTCATAAACATCTAGGAAACGGACACAGGTTGACACCCAGACTCGGATCAACAATTTGTAGATCATACAAAGTTTTGTCCCTTGTGAAGATCGAACTCACAACATGCAGCTTAGTAGGAAGCGACGAGGTGACCGCTTAAACTCTGAAGATTTGACTTTTAAAAAGAGTGGCCATGAGTTTCTTTGCCAGTATTCTTCTTATAAAGCTCTACGCATTATGGAAACTAGAAGGTATGGATCGACACAAGCAGGCAGTGGATTTTGGTGTTTTCACCTGATTCACCTTTATCTATGATTTTTTAACTGAAGCTTCAATTTGACGTCCATAAATGTCACTTAGTGTCTTAATTGAATAAATGATTTTGAATTTGAAAACCACTAAACGATTTATGCAGTCAGAGCAACTGAACTTTAAAGAAAATTTAGGAACAAAATGAAAAATCACATACCCATTTACTAATCCCGACAGTAAACCGCGCATACGTGCTTCAAACAATAATCTTGTGAACCCCGCTCCGCTTCGTTGTGCCTCGTGCCTCACTGCCTCGCATCGCAACCCATCGATTTTAAAATGCCTCGGCTAAGCCGCTTTCGTATTGTTTACATACTGGATTCTCCTTTAATGGAATCGTTCTGATTTGCTGGCGAATCGCGTTAATCTTCAATCGTTCAGAGTTTTGTATTATGATTTTTTATTCCATCGTATTTTTTCCCTGAATGTATTATTTTCAGATTTGAATTTTTCCCAGTATTGGTAGTTTATTTTACGACTGACTGCTAGCACAAAAAAATATTACGGTTATCGAATACAATACAGACTTTTCTAAAGCCGCATGAATCTTTAGAAGAGGTATTCTGTTACGTTGAAAAATTGATTTATTTTTGTTACAAGGTGGTATTAATACATTGTATGCCACCATTTGTATATTGTCATTTTATTGATATGTTGATTTTATGTGAACTGTTTGATCTGGTGTATAATAATGTTTATTCTATTCTATTCTATTTAATTGAAGGTACTTTAAGATAAAACGTAATAGGTAGGTACTATAGATTAAATGTAAACCGGCATGTCAACTTTAAACAATAGGTCAGCATTTTTATACTAGAGAAACACAGTGAAATGGAACCGGGTTTATACAAGAAAACTGGATTAGTTATTCCAGTGCCAGGATACTCCGCTCGAACTAGTAAATACGAAATACCTAACGCACAGTGCAGTTGTTTATGGACCGCTAAACGATAATACTCCACTCAACTCAAATGTCACTTACTCCTTAACTACCTCTCGCAAAAACTAAAGCAATTTTATTTTACATTTACATGTAAATACATATATAATACTTGCTGAACCCCGCGGTGTTACCCGCGGTTATTGTTGCACCGCGAGTAACGCCGCGGGACAAAGTTAGTCTAAAAAAGTAGCCTCAGTTACTCCCTGGATCATCAGTTACCTGCCTGTGCAAGTTCCGTCAAAATAGGTCCAGCCGTTCCAGAGATTACCCGGAACAAACAGACAGACAGAAAATGTTTTTTTAACTACATTTTTGGTGTATGTATCGAGTATACATACATATACATTTAGTAAGAAGCGGTTATTTTAATATTACAAACAAACACTCCAATTTTATTTATTTGTATAGATGAGCCTGCCATAGTGACTCTTTTTTACGGCCTATTGAGATGCTTCTGCGTCATTGGGCTACTGGCATCGCACTCACCAACGAAACACGGCAGTACAAATGCTGTCGTTCTAAGTTAGTTTATTAGGTTCTTTCTCAGTAACATGGCTCTATTGAAAATCTGGGTTATTTGTGAATGCTAGATTCTCTAGCACCAACTATTCCTAATGCTACCTAAGAGCATCCATTAGAAGTCCTTGAAGTTATGGTTAGGATAAATTAATGTATAAACAGTACATTCATAGTTTGCCTTCCGTGACGGTAGTCGTAAAATCGGCAATGACGTCACAACTTCCTGTACGCGGGCATACGTGACCCTTTCCATTAATCTAGTTAAGTAAGTACTATACATTTGTTATGAACAGTTATGTTTAATTATCGTTATTATCATAACTAGGTCAGATTTATAGTAAAATGAATGCCGTTCATACATATACACATACTTTCATCAAATCTTCTTCCTAGCCTTTATTATTCCGAATATTATTTGGAGTTGGATATTAGTTCAACTGGGTTTGCGAACTGAACAACCGGTACCGACGATTAAACGTCCTTGCCAAGGCACGATCTTGAAACACCGCCGACTTTCCATACTCTAGGCTGATGGTAAAAAATTATTTTAAGAAAATCCTAATATCAATTTGGCTCGATCCGGGATCGAACCTGAAATATCTAATCGGCAGTCAAATACGTTTACCAACTAGGCAGTCCTTTGCAGATTTCTTTTTAAAAACATGTGGACATTGATGTATTTTTTATATTTCACTCAGCCTATATTCGTCATAATATATATACAAACGCATTAATAAGTAAGCATCGCTAAAGGTAAATTATTGGAGGTCGTCATTAGAAGAAATCCGTTTAGCAGACTGGGTTAGTAGCAAAACAAATCAGCAAATAGACATGAAGATGTATCAATGTCTGTTCTGCATTTTTAAGCTATGAACGTGGGAATTCTGTAGCTAAGTCGAATGGCATTTTTTTTTATGGAATCGGCGGGCAAACGAGCAGTCGTATCGCCTGTTGGTAAGCGATTACCGCCGCCCATGGACACCAACTGCAACCAGAGGCGTCATAAGTGCATTGCCCGCCTTTGGGGGATGGGGAGGAGAGATAGGGGGAGGGGGTTTGGGTCATGGGCTTCCGATATCCTCACTCTCTCGGTGAAACACAGCGCAAGCACTATTTCATACCGGTTTTCTGTGAGGCCGTGGTATCACTCCGGTCAAGCCGGCCCATTTATGCCGCAGCGTGGCTCTCTCACGGTAAAAAAGCATATTTGTATTTTGAAAAAAAGAGGTATAGAAAATATTTGCAAACATAAAAATGTAGAATAATAATAACATAATAATATCCTCACGCATCTCACACACTGTTATCTAGTCCAAAACTAGATAAAGTCTATACTATAGTAACCCAAGCGGTCGGGTTACTATAGTATAGAATAAAGATACTTATATATTTCTAAATACATATATATTTAAGATAAATTACACTCATTCTCAGAACCAACACACACAAAAAATTGTCGAAGCCACGACCTCCGGTTAAGCAGTCATATTCAATATCCACTGCACCAACAAGCCTGTCATATAAGCTCAGCAGTATAAACAGAAATGCAGTGTCGTCATTAAATGGTATACAACAATATCAGACAAATTAAAACATAATTAAACTCAGAACAGATTGAACTTTACAGAAACATTTTACATTAACTTCTAAAATGTGTTTCCGAAAGATCACGTCAATCTTTGGACCTTTTAACATTCCCTCCTAACGACCAATCTACTGGAGTGGCTCATTTTATAAATTATTTCCTCTTCCAGAAGAGAAAATCTAAAATTTCTCTCCAATGAGTACTGAAAGCTTCTTTGGATCGATGAATACGCGTATCATACGTAAGGCTTATTATGACTTGTTTTTCTTTCACTTGGCGAAATCTTTCGGTTTCAGTAAACTTGCAAAGTTATCGATTTTGATTTCTAGCGATGTGTTTGGTCAATCCACACGTACAAAAAAAAATTGACAGATAAGTACAAAGCTAGTAACAAAAATATTTTTATTATCTAAGGTGAAATATGGTACTTACAAAGTTTTTAGTGTTTTCTTCGATTACGATAATGGACCAATGTAATGGTGAAATATCAGTCGACCACTGCAATCATACGCAGTTTGAAATTAATTTACTAAACGATGCCAGTGTAGGTACTGTAGTAGGTATTACTATATTATTCAACAAAGACTTTCTATGTTAACACATAAGTAAAATAAAAATCAATTTTAAAACCGCAATTCATTTCAGCCATTAAAGATTTCCGGGTAACCCGAAATATAAAGATGATTCTGAGTTAAATATTATAAATCTGTACTTAAAATCTCGTATTATTATCCCTTTTTGCAGCAATAAAGTGATCAATTATCATGGATTACAGGAGTCCGACACGATGAAATCCCCTGTGGTCTGTTATTTTATATACTTTATTTACTATTCTTGTAGTTTTTATAAAAGATTTACGTTGTGAATTATTTTATACCCTTTTTCTAGTTTTAGATTTCTGTGTTTTTATAATTATTCTAACAAAATATTTACAAACAACTACCTTCATTAAAATTTGAAAGTTGCTTCTGCTAGGAGTTATAAATATTTACAATAAAAATCACTATAGATTATGTCCTAGCTTACACACCTTACAAAATGAATTAGTAATAAATGACTGCACGGTTGGTCTAGTGCTTCTTACTGCACCAAGTGTTGCGGGTTCAAATATCACATGGGACAACACTTTGTGTTATACACAAGTTCTTGTTTCAAGTCTCGATGTTTTTTGTCTCTTTCCTGTATGTTTCTAAGGGCGCCCACACAAAACTGCGAATTCGCAACGCATCGTTAATATCTGCGAGCTCGCACATTCGTACAAGCTCGCACTGCGAGAACTTCCGATCTAATTCGCATCGTGCATTCGTGCGATGTTACGTCACACTTATTGACAACATATTTGGTCCACTCTGAGACTTTACTAGATAGCACTACTTTCTTTCTTTTTCTTTTCTTTACGTTACTTTTACTAGATAGCGCTGTGTGTTAGATGTCCTTAATATGTATTATTATTTTATACATCATCAACAACCCATAACGTAGCATTGCTGGGCTCGGGTCTCCTCTCAAAATGTAGTGTAAAGTTACTTAACTAGGTAACTACGAGTATACGCTACGCATAATTTGCAGGATCTGAGATGTTATTTTGGTTCTATAAACTATATTGGAATAGAAACAATATTTGTTAAACATTTTTTTCTTCCATAACATTTAAAAACTATACTATTTTTATTATATTTTTCATGATCAATTTCATACAAAAATCTCATTAGGACATTGTGGTCGAAAGTATGGTCACATGATCCAACGCTTTGCCGTACGAATTCGTAACGTAGCAATTCGCATCGCAAGTTCCTACGATGCAGCGTCGCATCGCATCGCATCGTAGTTATGTGGGGGAACCCTAAAGTCCCTCGCGACACAGGATGTATATTCCAAACGCGGGAGTTGTCATTAAAAAAAGAAATTACATGAATTTTGATATTTTCTTCTTCTTACAAAATCTTTTAATCTTGCTAAGCCATTGTACTTACATTGAACTGATCTTTTACACTCATGATCTTTAAAATGAAAATAATAAATTACTTTCGCCACGATTTGGCTTTACTTACTATGCCGAGCATTCAAAGCCTGAAACTCACTTCCAGCGTAGCGTGTCTCCCTTCCACTATGATTCCGTATTCTTAACGCGGGACGTAAAAAAACAAGTCACTAGACCGCCACAGTGTGGATAACCATAGTGACCATCACATTAAGATTCTACTGACGTTTTCTAAGAGCGTAGCGAGCGTAGTAGAGTCATTTCGGCAGATAATGCTTAAAGAAAAACAAAATCTAAGAGAAAATGTTCTAAAATTACAAAAGAAAATTAAACAATTTCACAATTATAAAACATAATAGAAACCTATTATAATAAAGAACAATAACAATTTTAATACTTCGACAACAAAAGCACAAAGTCTACAGACCGAATTTTCCGATGAAAACAATATCTAAAACAAAAAGTATTTTTTGTAAAGTCTTTACTGTATTTGCTCCGTGGTCTTTACCGATCGGAGCGTACTAATTAGAGCGGTTCGTCCTCTATATATGTTGGTAATCAACCGACGAAGGCATAGAACGAATAAACCAATTCCATAGCGCTGGGCTAACAACTTCAACAAGTTCTTTGACGAAATATAGCTCAGTAACTTCAAAGCTGGGATTCTGTTGGTACCGGCAAATTGGGGATCGTCCTGACTCCGAGATAAGTCAATCATTATTATAACATCAGTTAAATTTCCTTTTTATGCGATATATCTTGAATCTTTATACCCGACTATAGCGAAACCAAAAGATAGTAGAGTTAAGCTAATTTCGGCACGAATGGGCCGGTACTACCCTCTCTCAAAAGACCAACCTAAAATGTTAGCATTCGTGCCTTTGAATGACTCTGCGGCGCATGAGTAGCACGTGCGAGTACTGAATTTGAGGTCTAGGGTTCAAATGTTTGTTTTAGAGTTACATTTTGTTTTTTTTTTTTTTTATGTTTGATCCAGCCAATATGACCCTATTCTGATGGAAAGCATAAGCCGAATCCAAGACTGGTGGTCACCATACTGCGAATACAGATAATGCAACGATGTTTCTGCATCATTGGGCCTCCGGTCTCGCACTCACCAATGAAACACGACAGCATGGTCGCTGTCATTTTACGTTCATTTTCTGTGCGAGGGTAGTACCGCATCGGTCGAGCCGGCCCGTTCATTCTGAAATCAGCGTGGCTCTACTACCTTTATTATAGTTTGGTCACTATACTGCGTTGTTGCATTATCTAAATTCGCAATGAGTATGGAGATCACTAATTTTAGATTCGGCTCATGCTTTTCAAGTACAGTCACTTTAGCAGGCTCATAAATAAAAAAAGGAAGGGTAATAGTTTTAGCAGTCTATTTATGTTTGTATGATACACCGTAGCGCCTTAACTAATGAACCGATTTTAATCAATAAGTCAATAGGTTTGTTGTAATGGCATAAGTACATGTCAAATTATATTTTTTTTTTTTACATAGTCGGGTTATAGTTTTTCTTGTTCGTTAGGTACTGGAATTACCAGAAAAAATTTTTTTTCTCATCTACGATCTAACTAACTTCTATTCAAAATTTTGTTAAGATGTAGTATAAAATATGACGGATTTACGTCATATATATGTTGTTTTTTTTTTTGTAATAGTATCTTTCTTATCAGCAAGCATACACTGAAAATTGGAAAAGGTTGTTTTCAAATGTTCTTAATTGTCAAAGGGTTGACGTCGAACCTTTTATTTGTTTCAAAAGACTGTTACGAGGTTGCGCTGTCGAGTTAACTTTACCTGAATAAAGGTGGACACAAACACTTGAAATATTGTCCGAAAAAGATTTTTTTAATACAAAAAGTGATAGAACGGGAGCTTAGCACGAAGTTGGCATTGACAGTAACTTCACTTTTGTAATGTTTTATTACATTATTGTCTTATCTATATTACTAGTTAATTGTTGTCTCCATTTTTAAATACCTTTTCAAGTTCAAACAATAATATAATTATTTATGCTTTTTGTGTCGAATAACAAGAGATTTTAATTTAAAACTACTTTGAATTTTCAATTTTGTTAGATATATGCTATATTATTATTGTATATATAATTTTCTATTCAACTAATAGCTTTTTATTACTTTGTTCCCTTTTAACACAAAAATAAACATTTCTCCTTTTAATCACGTGCACAAAGTAAGGTTAAAAATGTATAAACCCAGTTACATTTAAAATCAGCCGTCGTAACTCTGAATCAGCTCCATCCAATGCGAACAAAGCTAACCCTCGTACCCCGTTGCTCTTATACATACAAGGTAAAACAAACACACCAAGTAAAACACAATCAGTGGACGTTTTTAAAGGCAATCGGATTCGTTCCTAAACTCGCTTTATTTTATTTGAATCAATCGTTGTGTCAAAAATTGATTCGTCACATAATTGAAACGTAACAAATTTGATTCGGATATTGTTTACACTTTCAATGTGTATATTTTGTTTGTTTACTTCAGTGATTTTCATTTCAATTCAATGATACTCCGTCGAAAAATACAATGTTTTTTTTAAGAATTACTGACTACTCGTTTTGACAATCAGGTTTAGAGAAGAATTAAGGAATGTTTTTACGTAAAATACATAAATAGTTTGGTTTTATCACTTGACTCATTACTTTTGTATTTGAAGATTGATACATGTGATTATTAAGCGTGCATGCTTTGTAAATTTAAAAAAAAAACTTATGAAGCCATGAGCAATAACTACTAACAATTAGTAGGTAAATTCAACACAAAAGACGTAAAGAATAGAAATATAACTTTAACTCATATTTCGAGAATATTATGAGGTTATCTCTAAGTTACTTCGTGAAGCAGATAATTCGATCACTTGCCTATCACGTCTAAGAATTTGAAAAAATCTTTTCTAGTATAAAAAGACAGAATTTAGCTAGTGAAATCACGAGCTCTGTATTATAGCAATACAAGATTCTGTAATAACCAGAATGAGTACTAAAGATGAAATTAAGTTTATTGTTTATACAAATAAATAGAATTGGAGTGTCTGTTTGTTATATTAAAATAACCACTTTTTACTGAATGCATATGTTTGTATACACGGTACATATACCGAAAATGTTGTTAAAATTTTTTTTGTCTGTCTGTCTGTCTGTTTGTTCCGGGTAATCTCTGGAACTACTGGACCTATTTTGACGGGACTTTCACAGGCAGGTAACTGATGATCCAGGGAGTAACTTAGGCTACTTTTTTTTAGACTAACTTTGTTCCGCGGCGTTACTCGCATAACGTCGATAACCGCGGGTAACACCGCGGGGATGAGCTAGTTAAGAATAAAATTGAATGTATGTATTGTATTTTCAGAGAGCATTGAATCCTGCCTCTATCAGATGTTATTGTTTCGCGAAATCTTTTGTAATTGAAATGCTATTTGAAGGTAGTTAATTAACAGTCTTTGTATATATAACTAATTGATTTGGTTAATAATTAAATTGGGGAACCAGCGTTACATAATCTTAAGTAAATGATTAATTTCGCGGAAAACCTCAAACTCATCTTTCACAATCAGAATCGTTAGAGTTCAAGAATGTTTGTGTATGATAATCCACTTTACCGTCTTTGCCCGTCTGTCTGTTACGATTTCACGCCTAAACTTCCCCACCGATTTCGATGAAATTTGTGTCAAGGAGATACTTTGATTCTTGAGGGACATTGGCAACTATTATTATTATAAATACCGTGACAACTGACATTTACGCGATTAGAGCTACGGGCAAAAGCTAGTAATATATATAATAGGTGAATGATTGATGGGTCATCAACTGATACGGGTATTTCTATTTTTCGTATTCCTATTTGGCTTAACGGATACACATGATCTACCTTTTTCTAACTGCTGGAGTTTTAGTCTCTCTTTTCTAAGATATTCTTATGGTATCTGTTATCCTAGCTATTTCTTGGTTATATTTCTTTTTGCGATCTGCTGTCATTCGTTACCAGTTTTATTCTAAACTAGCTGAACCCCGCGGTGTTACCCGCGGTTTTACCCGCGGTTACTGTTGTACCGCGAGTAACGCCGCGGGACAAAGTTAGTCTAAAAAAGTAGCCTAAGTTACTCCCTGGATCATCAGCTACCTGCCAGTGAAAGTCCCGTCGATATCCGTCCAGCCGTTCTAAAGATTACCCTGAACAAACAGACAGACAGACAGACAGCCAAAATTTTTTTTTACTATATTTTTGGTATATGTATCGTGTATACATACATATGCATTGATTAAAAAGCTGTTATTTTACTATTACAACAGACACTCCAATTTCATTTATTTGGATAGAAGAAGGTTGGTTTCAAGCAAACCGCCAACTATTCAATAAATCACCTATTAAATGTATTTTAAGGTATTTTAAGCCATCATCGGAAACTGAACAAATGTTGGCATTTGCGTTTGTAGGTTTAAAATGAAGCTTATAATCATTTTGTATTGCACTAAGTGTATAAATAAATATTCTACGTTATCATCGGGTCTTTTCTTGTATAAATTTATTTTATAATGTTTTTTTAAATAATGTTATATTCGTTTTATTGGCGACTGTTGACGACTGCTACCAATCCAATCCAGCTTAGATTAAAACTTAGATAAGTCGAGGTAATATCAAATACAATTAGGAAAAATAATAAACAAAATCTTTACGAATTTAATTTGTTATCTTTATTAACCTAAATTAAAAGTCTCTTCTCGCTCCCCATAAAGCACAATTTACTCTAATTATGTTTAAATTTTTAATAAACACATGCTTAATTTAAGTGCATGAACATATACAGCTTATTTGACACAGGCATTGCGATAGTTGGGACAAGGACAAAACAGATTCTGTTATTTTATCGTCCTTCCGTGGGAGAGCCACGCTTCGGTATGAATGGGCCGGCTTGACCGAAGTGATACCACGGTCTCACAGAAAACGGGTGTGAAATAGTGCTTGCACTGTGTTTCACCGAGAGAGTGAGAATATCGGAGGCCCATAACCCAAACCCCGTCCCCTTATCTCCCCTCCTCATCCCCCAAAGGCCGGCAACGCACTTGTGATGCCTCTGGTGTTGCAGGTGTTCATGGGCGGCGGTAATCGCTTACCATCAGGCGATACGTCTTCTCGTTTGCCTGCATATTCCATAAAAAAAATAGTACATACGTTTAATTTTTTGAACGAAACGATTGAAACTTTCAATTTTGTATTTTGCTCACAAGTTCCTTGTTCGTTGAGTTTATTGAAAGCTCCAGAAGAAAGATTACCATTAAGATCAAAATATTATTCACTTCATGGCTCAATTAAAAAGGAGACGAGGGTTCATTTATTAACAGAATTTCGTGAGTGGATCAGTGAAGGGAATACTGTTAATCAGCATAAGTGGACAATGCCGTGCTTGTGGATAATAAATAAAGGCGTTTATGGCTACTGTGGTGGTCAACGCACACTAAAATGAAATACACGAGAACTTTTTTTAACGCTGTGCGAACAGGAACATAAAATAATAGAAAGCAAGTGTCGGTAGTTGCTGAAACGCATATCTCACAATAATGTCAGTGAGTATATACATGTCGACTAACGACAACTATCGGTGAAATTATAATGAAAGAAAGAAAGATTTTATATGTTAGAATATAGTGTAAAATATGTTATCACCCTACCTATAATAATGCTTTATGTTCTATCATTTCTGGTGAATAAATTTTAAATTTTATGAACTAAATCTAGGTCTAGACAATAGCATTATAATTATATGTATTTAACTTTGTCACTTAGAAATTAGTTAATAGTATAGTAACATTTGCTTATAAGTAAGTCAAATAATTTACGTTTTAACTGGTTATTTATAAGCATTAGAGGCAACTTGGTAACTTTTTGAAGATTCGTATCGTCGTACAGAAATAATATTTGTTGTATATGAAATGCGTTGTTTGGGTATCAGTAATTTTACTTTTTATTTTGGTGACTGTTAAATTTATGTAAAACTGAAAAGGTGATGAGTTTATATATATAAACATGCAAATTTCCTGAATGTAAAGGCATGGAAGTGGTAATATTTATATTTCTCAAATAATGGTTTGCAGCTGTCAGTGTAGTCTGCATCATTCAAAGCTCTTAAACATTTTTTTTAGGCTCTGAATGCTCTCATTATATCTACAGAATTTGCTCATATGACAATTCCGTAACGTAGAACCGAGGAGACGTAACTGTGATATGTCTATTATAGGACAGCGTGTAGCTACTTGTCCTATTTTTGTTGTTTTAAATTAAAAAAAAAAAATAACAGATACGTAGCTGTCTAGCTTTGAACATATTTTATTAATATGTTGTTTCCAACTACAATGTTTATCAATACTTATGTATATAAAAGTGGTTGACATAGATAATACACTACAGTAGACAGTGGTTGAGTCCACTATGTCTAACGTTTGGTCATTATGACATCTGTTTACTATTGTAAGTCTGAAATTGTATAAGATTTGTTTTGCTTCCATTAACGTTCAGGTAATTATTGTCTAGCCATTTAGTGAGATCGCATATTGCTTTATTTATGCTCTTTTCATAATTATTTTTATTATTACAATCTACCAACAAAGTGGTATCGTCGGCATATATATAAGATCATTTATGAGTAGTCGATTCAGAAAAGTCGTTAATATAGACTAAAAATAACCGGCATAACATGAACCGCAGGTAACGCCGCGAGTCGAACCTTGTCTAAAAAAGTAGCCTAAGTTACTTTCTATATCATCAGCTACCTGCTAGTGAAAGTTCCGTCAAAATCGGTCCAGCTTATCTAGAGATTAGCCGGAACAACGGACAGACAGACGGACAGACAGGCAGACAAAAATTTTAAAAATGATATTTTGGTATATTTACCATGTATACATACATATTATACTATTAGAAAAAAATGGTTATTTTAATATTACAAACAGACACTCCAATTTTATTTATTTGTATACATAAATTACACCCTAACAGATCCTAGCCAAGTTAGACTTTAGGCTTAAATATATTATCCTAAGTTTTAAGAAAAAATATTTTTTAAGTTGTTGTAATATATTTCATGTTATAAATACATTTCATTGCTGACCATTTCATTCGACGAAGTGAACAACAGAGGCAATATCATAAAATTGAACTTGACTCTCATTTCACAGTTGTGTTTTGATGGGATTATTAGTTCTAAGCCGAGTAGGAACCAAACTCCCGAACTCTGGTTTGGAGTCAGAGTCAATAACCTATAGATTAACAGACCCGTGGAAAAACATTGAATCTTTATACTTACAAAGCTTATTTACAGTAAGTTTATATCGAGAAAAAGACTCGAAATAAAAGTTGTCTTATATTGCCATCGCTTATCATACTTTCATAACTATACGAGATTACTGTAATAGTAATAACAAATATGAAGGTTTAATACCAAACAAATAAACCAGCAAACTGCCTACGTTTATATGTCCCACATGAAGAAAGCTCACAATACGAGCCGTGTGCTGCGCGGCTGCACCCTTTCTTACGAGTTTTACGAGTCGACGGGAAATATAAAACTAATAAATTTTATGTTTTACTCCCACCGTCCAAGATTAGCGCGTGAAAATATTTTAGTATCTAACATATATAATCAAATATGTGTATTAACTTTACTAAATGTTTTGTGTTAGAGACGAAAATTCTATTTTATTCTTATTGAAGTATCATGCAAATTTAAAACTATATTAAAATATGTATTTGAATGGTTGGCCTAGTGGTTTTGGCGGTCGTCACCTAAATTGAGAGTTTTTTCAGCAGACGGTGGGAGGGGTCCGGATGTGTTAATAACAGCAGTTCCCGGATCCCTCCCGTCTCAGGCGCAGAGTGGCACACCGTGTGGTTTTAGTCGGTTCGATTCCGACACACCGCCCCGCCGCAAACCCCGGCGGGGTGACGGCCCGAGGGGGTTTCCACTCGTTAAAAAAAAACTGGTTTTCGAGTTTGCCACGCCACTTTCTGCTGCGCTTGCGACAACAGTTTGTGTGATCCACAAAATTGTTGTTCTGAGTCTGGGTGTTCTCTGTGTTTCTGTGATTACCTAGCGTTCAGACTCCGCCCGCGTGTATGTCTATCCTTAATAAAAGAAAAGTATCTCTATGCCAAATTTCATTGAAATCTGACAACGGTTTAGCCGTGAAAACGTAACAGATATACAGACAGAGTTACTTTAGAATTTATTAAATTATATTTTTTAAGGAATGTATGTTTTGTCTACCATTAAACTGTTGAGAAAAAAAAATTGTTGTTAGAAAAAGATTCTATGATTTGTTGTTTTTACTATTTCCTCTCTTTAATCTTATTTTCTAACGGATTCTATTTGTGAACAAATTTTACTTTCTCCTATAAATCCTACTTATTTTACTTGTACCCATACCATAGAAAAAAGCTCTAGACAAAAATACCTAAGCTCCTTTCATCACTTTAGTTAAATAAATCCCTTTCCTGTACAAAATATAGGTACATTATCATTTTACCCTGTTATCGTACGTCATTAAATCATATTCCTACATATATATCTCTTAAGGATAGGCATAGTCATAATTAAGATCAATATGTTGATAACTATAACTTTCTTTATTTCGTGTAATAACCTTTATGCCCTATAAATGAGTTCTCAAAGATGGAGAACACACACATCCATAGCTTTAAATAGCCCACTGTAGAACATAATCCTCTCTTTCGAAAGGAAGTTTCTGCGTATTATAACACACTGACCACTACCATACTTTTCCGTGGGAGAGCCACGCTTCGGCATGAATGGGCCAGCTCGACCGGAGTGATACCACGGCCTCACAGAAAACCGGTGTGAAATAGCGCTTCAGCTGTGTTTCACCGAATAAGTGAGAATACCGGAGACCCATATAGCAGTGGACTACAATAGACTGTTCGTATGGTGACGGATTAAGGATACGGAGTATCACCACAAGTACTTATCCCGTGAGTGACGTAAGAGCCGACTATGGGAACAGACTACGCAGGACAACATCATTGCAGGGAGAAGGAAACCTTGAAACAAACCCTATACATACCCGTCTGACCAGCTAGGTATAGCAGACCATAACCTCATTTCTAAGGAGAGGCCTTTGTCCAGCAGTGAACAGTTAAAGACTGTTGCTATGCTGATGTGAAACGCAAAAGAAAAACTTCAATACCTTATTTTTGATCCTTCAAAGCTTAATCACTGTATATAAGTCGGATATTCGCATAAATCTTACCCACTACGTAGTCTTACTAAGAAGTCTTTAATCAATCGGTCTTCTTCTTAAAAATGTGGACCAAAAAAGCAAACAAAGAAATAGTCACCTAAATAATACGAAGCTAAAAAATAAACAGAACAGGAGTAGGACTATTCCCAGTCCCATCGATCATGCGAAATAAAAACCGTACCTCCGTCATTCGCCACCCCCGAGACGGGCAGGCATTAATTCAACTTATAATAGATACAATACCGCCGGCTCCCTGAGGAGAACCTTTGTCATCGCCCATGAAGTACTAGTTATTACTTGAATTTTATAATAAAAAATAGTTTGAATATCAACAGATTAATTTGGAGATTTTATAGATTTATATTACATAAACATTATAAGGTACTCGAAAGTCATCGAAAATTAAAATAAAATTCTAAGTAGTAGAGTCACGCTGATTTCAAGACGAAAGGGCGGGCGACTTGACCGGGGCGGTACTACCCTTTCAAAGAAAACTTACCTAAAGTGGCAGCATTCGAGCTGTCGTGTTTCATTGTTGAGTGCGAGACCGGAGGTGCAGAAAAGCATCTCACTAGGCCGCCAGAGTGGTCACCATCCTACATTATCCATATTCGCAATGAGGGCGGTGACCACCACTTCTGAGTTCTGCTCTTACACATAAAAAACTATAACACCCAAAGAACCAAGAATATATTCAGGTTTTGAAATAATAAAACACTGGCATAATGAAAGACGAAGAATAATAAAAGAAAAGTAAAACTTTAGCTTGGACTGTTTAATAGATATGCTTAATTCTAAAGTATTTGATGTTAAAAGTTTATTTTGAATAAATGTTGCTGGCCATAGTGAAATAAAATGTCTAACAGGATAGTTGACACCTCAGTCAAATAAGTTACTTTTTATCAACTGTCAAAACGATTACTTTGTAGGAAAAATGTACTAAGAACTGGCTTGTGATGTCACTGTTTTAGACTACTCAATTGAGAAATATACTCGTATTACAATGTTTATTTGATTAAAGTGTGTAATAGAAATGATAAACTGTAATCGTTTTATTTTTCTAGACGTTTTGTGATATTCGTTTTAATGAAAGAGACATCGTTATTTATTATCATACAGTCAACTATCCTATTTATTACAATTAACCATGTAAATGAAGGAAAAAGAAACAGAAAGGAATAATCATTATTTTACTTCGAATATACTGACATTATTTTAAAAAAAAAAAAGCTATAGCATTGAAGTATCCATAGTTTTAAATACACACATAAATTTGTCTTAAACTATTTCCTTAGGAATTGTAAAAGTTGTCTGATTGAAACGTCTCTCGGTCTAATTTTAGTCCTTTGTGGTTTCAGACAGACTATCCTTTGTGTGAATCTTTGCTGGATTTACGGCTGCCCTCTGAGTAGCGCCTTTACAAAATTCCCTACAATGCGGGTGCCGGTTAACGCATTTTCATAATTAATAGAATATTATAACAAGCTTGATGGTCAGATGAATTACGTATTTGCTTTTCTCATCCATTACAATAATAGAAATTTAAAAGCTTGGTCGTTTTCAACTTGTATTTAAGAGTTCCTTTTATTTTACACTCTTGACATCTTGACACATAACCATCAATAACAATAGAAATCTAGCTTGACTTGTAAGGATGATTTAAAAATTTGTAAGAGGTGAAAATAATTTCAATCGTCTCAGCTCTATCATTTCTGGACTTTATACGAATAAAGGATCAAACGATTTCATTCTCGACCTGACCTGTTTTATCCTTGTACTTCAATTTACTTTCATCTCAGAGCAAACTTATCGCAGCTTTTCTGCCATATAGAGATACCAAGACATTCCTTTGCAAAAGCAAAAGCCTTTGTCACCATAGGATGGTGTGTGATGCCACCTGACGTAAGCATATTGTTCTCGGAGTCCCCATTATGCCACCGTTTACTGAAGTCGAATTTGTGAATTAAGGAAGTGTATTTGACAACACGGCTGAGAGTACGAATTCTTTACTCTAAGCTTATATACCCTAATTTTAATAACTTACTCTTTAAGAAGTCCTATTACACTATTTAGAAAATATGTTGCATTAAATGTCATGAACATAGTTTAATTTTTTAAACATTTTTTATTTTTAAGAATACTTTCATTTAAATAACATTACTCTAAAATTATTTACCGAGTTAACGTTGGAGGGGAAAATCTAGTTAATTATTTTTGCTAGAAAGCAGTACTAGGCCTAGCGTCCCATACAATGGCGATTAAAAAAAAACAAAAACAATTGAAAAAAAAAATGATTTGAAGTTGAAATTTGCCATTTTTTTTTTTTTTTTTATGTTTGACCCTGCCAAAATGACTCTACTCTGCCTGATGGAAAGCATGAGTAGAATCCAAGAGTGGTGGTCACCATACTGCGAATGCAGACAATGCAACAATGCAGCATGGTAACCCACACCATGGCGGGCTAGTGATGCTTCCGTATCATTGGGCCTCCGGTCTCGCACTCACCAACGAAACACGACAGCATGATCGCTGTCATTTTACGTTGATTTTCTGTGCGAGGGTAGTACCGCCCCGGTCGAGCCCGGCCCGTTCGTGCTGAAATCAGCGTGGCTCTACTACCTTGGAAACCTTGGTATACCTTGGACCTTCGTGGTGATGCAACTAAAATATGAATATTAATCACCTTAAAAATGTACTAAGCACATTAAGTGAGGTTTTTTTTTTTATGTTTGATACCTCAGAACTTTTGACTGAGTGAACCGATTTTGATGTTTTTATTTTATTTGAAAGGTGGTATTTCCCATGTGGACCCATGTCGTTTTTTTGTGTTACAATTTTTATCTTATATAGTAAACTATTTAGGTAATGATTTTATCCTATTAGATATTTGCTGATGCAGTACTCACAATGTTATTAGAATCGTCAGCAAGATCAAATTGCTAACTAAATTATCACCTCAATCCCCAGGAGGCAAATCCAGCATTTTTTAATAAAACTTGTGCCGTTATTCAGCCAGTAACGACTGAAAGAGAAACAGTGGTTTTGTTTACAATAACATGATAATATTGTGTTCATGGGTCACTATTCCCGCTTTTATTACCCAAGTTGGACAATTGGCTCGCACCGCGTATAATGAAATCGAAGTACTTCGGTTTTTTTCGGTTATTCTGTAAAACGATGTTGTTAAAGTTGAGTGTACTTTGAATTGGTAGGTTTTCTTTGATTGGAACTAGAATTATGTTTACATATTTGAAAGCGTAAAATGGTTCTATTTTTGTGATGCATTCACTAGTACAAGGTTTGAACATCCTTAACGATATTATTTCCTGCATGAGAGATGGGTAGGCAGTAGAAAATTTCGCCAGTGTGAGCTAATTTTTTTCATTGCCTTTCACCAAGTAAGTGTCAAGCTCTCACTCATAAAGTGACCACGCACTTGTCTCTTGAATTGCATGTATCCAAGAATGACGGTAGTCGCTTACCATTAGTCGATCCGTCAGCACATTTGATATTAAAAAAAACCTAAGTTACAAATCAGAATGCCTTGTGGACTTAAAGATATTTAAGAGGCAACGCAATTTATAAGATATTTAACAGATTTCAAAGCTATTTATTGCGTGTTTACCCTTGGAGACAATTAGACGACACGTTGATTGTAATATTTAATTATGACTCAGTTAATTAAACTTAAACTAAAGTTTATATACAAGATTTATGGATAGGTTTAGGTGGGGGTAACTAGTAACTATTGTTTACTTAATTGCTAAATTGACAATATCTTATTTATAATATTGTTGCTTCCTTATTGTTATTTGACGGCACGTAATAAAACTATTATTGTAGCACGTTGCGGCGTACAGATTTAAACTACTATAATCCTATGGCTTCGCCATAGATATTCCCCCTCTGAAGAGAAAAAAAAATATCATTATAATTGGAATCTAACCGTCTGGTGGGAGACTCTACCAGAACGTGTCCTTGTTTCTGTTTGCTTATCTGCTTTTAGCGTTCAAACTCGTGGTTTGATTCAGTATTCCACTGGATAACCGTCTTATCATTCTTCTTACAATTTATTAAATATTTATTTAACGGTGTTTGATGCTTTGCTGCATGTGGAATACTGCTTCTGTAGCGATTAATCATACCCAAAAAACGTATTTATCGTTTGTGGTTTAGGGTAATTGTTTATAGCTTGAATCTTTTCCATAGTAGGAGTCAACCCTTGGCTCGTTGTATGATAACCGAGGAAATCAATCTCCGACTTGGCGAATTCGTATTTGTTTGTATTTATTGTTATGCCGTTTTTATGTAGGCGCTTGTTATATCTCCTCTAAGTGTTTATAATGTTCCTTAAACTTTTTTCTTGTTTTGCCATCCTGTATTTGTCAGGAGGTAATGGACGCGCTCGAGTAAATACTGGGAAACCCTTTGTTATTATTTGATGCTGTACTCGGTGCTTTGTATGTAGATTCATTGATCTAGGCTTTTTAATATCTTCCTATTTCTCTAATAATCCCTTTACTGGTTCCTGGGGAGGAGCGTTTAACGATCGAACGGATGCAAATTTTTGCTCTCACTATTTCGGCAGGCGTTTCCATACCTGTTTTTTTTATCGATCAGTTTTTTTTCTGTGTATATCCACTAATAATTGATAATGCTCCAAAAAATCAGCTCCCAGGATTGGCATCTTGACGTCGGCAATGGTAAATGTCCATTTAAAGCTTCGGCGCAGTCCTAGGTTAAGCGTTAAAACGCGTTCCCCGTATGTATTTATAGGGGTCCCGTTCGCGGCGAATAATTGGTATTCGCATGCTTGGCTCTTATTATTTATGCTATTTATGACCGAAATGTTAGCACCCGTGTCGACTAAAAATCTATAACCACTGTATGAGTCAGTTATAGTTAGACGGTTTGCTGGGTGGATAGCACAGAGGCCCGTCGTATTCTGTGCTAAATTTAGTTTTCCGATAGCCTGTTATTTTTAACTGTATTCCATGAACAAGGCTTATTGCATTTATATGCATCCTGCTTGAAACGATTATGAAAATAACATAATCCATTATGTGAGTTTCTGTGGCGCGACCTTGACCGTGAATGTGACGTATGTCGTGTTTGGTATTTGCTGCGTTGCATAGGTTGTTTCTCGCGTATGCTGCGTAATGCATTTATTTCTATTCGCATGGCTTCAAGTTGTGACGATATGTTTGTAACTAGGTTAATGTCAACCGCTGTCTCTTGAGTATTTTTCTTATTGTAGGTCAAGTTTTCGTATATTTTATCGGCTAACTCGCTCAAGTTTTCTAACGATATATTGTTTGTAACTGATAATATCGCTGTTAGGGAAGCGGGGAGTTGCCTTAGCCACAGCAGGCGAATAGTGTCGTCGTTTATTTTTCCACATCCAGCTTCCTTCATTTTTCTCCAGAGCTGGGAAGGCTTCTGGTCTCCAAGGTCCATTTCTGATAGTAGTCTGTGGAAACGTCGGTGTTCGCTCTCTTCGTAGCAGTTTATTAGACGTTCCTTGATGGTGGAGTACTTATTTTCGCTGGGCGGGTTAGTTAAAATGTCACTAACTTGATGGACGACCTCTTTTGGTAGTTTGGATATTACCATGTTATATTTGTAATCTTCGCCCTGTTTTTGTGGTGCTATTATTGCTTCAAACTGGGCGAACCATAAACGTGGGGAGTCTGTCCAAAATTGAGGTAGGTTGTCTGTGACCGTGATAGCAGCAACTGATTCGCACCCAGTGTCGCCTCTTGAAGGAGTTGTTGTTGGAGCCATTTTTGGGATGTGATAATTTCGTAATGCTATTGTTCTCTAGATTCACTGCTGAAAACCTAATAGGGTTCCGGTCGTCCCGGTATTATATCAGCACTAGAAACCAATAGATCACGTCGGGTCACCAATTATTGCGTGTTTACCCTTGGAGACAATTAGACGACACGTTGATTGTAATATTTAATTATGACTCAGTTAATTAAACTTAAACTAAAGTTTATATACAAGATTTATGGATAGGTTTAGGTGGGGGTAACTAGTAACTATTGTTTACTTAATTGCTAAATTGACAATATCTTATTTATAATATTGTTGCTTCCTTATTGTTATTTGACGGCACGTAATAAAACTATTATTGTAGCACGTTGCGGCGTACAGATTTAAACTACTATAATCCTATGGCTTCGCCATACTATTCATTCCTGTTGGACTAAGTTGGGCAAAGTTTGAAATGTTTTTCATAGAAACATGGAATGGTTTGGAATGTAAAGTATATTTATATTAAGGTATGTATTTACATACCTTTTATTTTCTAGATATTACATGATTGCTTTGCAATTAGAAAATAATTCTAGGATTAATTTCTCAATAAAGAATAATGATTTGTGTTTTATTTATTAAAATCTATTGGCTTTAACTAGACTGCTAAGTCATTTTGGTCTTATAAAACTAAGATTCTTTAATAATGACTTCGTCAATTTACTGTCTATGATAAATATATAGAAATGATAAATATATAGAAACGAGAGAATATTATAGTCTACGGACAACAGAGCTGAATAATGATGTTCTAAAATTAACTACCAACAAAATAGACAGCCTCGTAAAATTGAAGTACATCGAGAGCAAGTCAAGTTTCTTAAAGGGTGGGTACTAGCGGGGTTAAATATGGGTGGGGGGAGGAAAGTTTTGAGGGTTAGTTGAATTTTAGGATGCTACAAGCGGACGCTGTTTATGAACTCGTAAATTGGAAATAATTCTGTAGACTTATTGGTGCTTTAATGGTTTTACTTTTAATACATAAACTTATAAATAAGATGACGTCTAAAATAATGTGATAATCGAATATGAATTATATTTTTTAACAGTTTAAGACCAAGTTACACATTCCTATTGATACCTTTTCGAAAGCTAATTCCAGCCTAATCAAAATTTGTTTTCTTTTTTTTTTATATATTACAGCTGAGCCAAAATGACTCTACTGTGCCTGATGGAAAGCATGAGCAGATCCCAAGAGTGGTGGTCACAGAAAGGAGAAACCGAAGCGATGAGTACGAGATCGTATGTCTACCACTCAAAAAAAATTTTATTTTAGTCTAATTATTTGATAGCAATGAAAACCAATATTGATTTATTATACATCAGGATAATGCACCGAAATAACTAATAGCTCAAAGGCAATATTACAGTTAAAAGGTAACAAATATTACTGATACGGTTTCATAAATATCTGCTCCAGCTGCTACAAATTTTACACAACGCATGTTAAACTTTTGCTACAGAACAGGGTAATTCCGTTCTCAAAATAGTTTCATCTTAAGTTCCAGTTTTGTCTGAAACAGATCCACATGAAGTTCACACAAGTGCAGCTGAATGCCCAACTAGGGAGACTCCGCCACCCGACGAGATATAGCAAAACTTTAACGCGGCTAACTTAACCTGTTTGGCTTCAAATATATACACGTACATAACTTGTAAAAGGATTCAGCTTTTGAATGATTTATTTTTGAACTGGATTTAACTGTTTTATTATAAATTTTTATTACTCAGAAATTAGTTTATTTTAAATCGTTCCCAAAAGATTTTTTTTTAAAGGCATGGGTCGCGCAGTGTGAATGCGGTTAGCATT
This sequence comes from Spilosoma lubricipeda, assembly GCA_905220595.1. Classification (NCBI taxonomy): domain Eukaryota; kingdom Metazoa; phylum Arthropoda; class Insecta; order Lepidoptera; family Erebidae; genus Spilosoma; species Spilosoma lubricipeda. The sequence goes on from HG992291.1 coordinate 672,455, forward strand.
TATAATATACTAGTTGTTGCACGCGGCTCAGCCCGCATGTATGTCGGTTATTGTGGCAAATAGTAGCCTATGTAATATTCTGATGTATAAGCTATATTCTTATAAAGTTTTATCCAAACCTGTTCATTAGTATTTGCGTGAAAAAGTAACCAACACCCATCCATCCATTCATATTTACAAACTATTGCAAATACTAGTAAGAAGTAAGATTTTATGAACATATGTCGAGCAAGTTAACAGAATTTCAAATATAAGTAGGTCAGTATAAAAAAGTTACAGTCTATAGATGTAGGTGTAGTCATTCTTACACATATAATATTGAGACGTCTCAGTACGTCGGAGAGCACGTTAAGCAGTTGATACCAGTTACCATATGAACATCTCTAGCATATCTAATAGGTAGTTGGAGTCCTAAAAAGTTCAACAATAGTCTTTCTACAAGACTTCAATATTATTTAGTACTAGGGTTATGAAGCTCTGATGGCTGTCGATCCATGTAGTAAGTCAAAGCTGAGGTGTATTGTAGTGAATGTTCGTAGGAAGATGTAAAATTACCTCAAGTAATTCATCGTATAGCAGTCTGCAGCTAAAACAGAATAGTATGTACTGTAGATGCATTTTAGTCAAGTCTAACTTAATAATTCAGTGAAAAGCTAATTGTAACTGCAACCCAAGTTTGGAAAAGATCAATGTTCTAGAAGTATTGTTTAAACTCTCTTGTCATCCTACAAACTCTCTGTATTACATTTATTTAGAACGAGCCGACCCTCACAACCTCGTTTGCGTCTTCTATTGCCCGTAGCGTGATAATTTTCCCCGTTTTTGAAACATTCCTCATTGGTGCTCCGCTCCTATTGATCTAAGTGTGATGATATATAGCGTATATCTTCGTTAATTACTATGTAACACTGACAAAAATATTCAAATCGGACCAGCGGTTCTTGAGATTAGCGCATTTAAACAAACAAACTCTTCAGCTTTATAATATTAAGTATAGATTAATGAATTTATATGACGGTGTGTTTAGTTCCAAATGACCGATTCTTGACTTGTCAGAAGGTCTATTTCAAGCCCCGTAATTCGGATAAATCAAAATAAGCATTGTTTCATGAAAATATATCTATACTGTATTTAAGTCCAGATGTATCTACTATATTAATATATAAAGCTGAAGAGTTTGTTTGTTTGTTTGTTTGTTTGTTTGAACACGATAATCTCAGGAACCACTGGTCCGATTTGAAAAATTATTTCAGTGTTATATAGCCCATTTATCGAGGAAATCTATAGGCTGTATATCATCACGCTAAGACCAATAGGATCGGAGCACCAATGAAAAATGTTTCAAAAACGGGGGAAAATTATCACGCTACGGGCAATAAAAGACGTAAACGAAGTTGCGTGGGTCAGCTAGTCTACTATACCAAGACTAGCTAACCCGGCGAACTTCGTACCGCCATATTTACTTATCTGTCTCAGCTTCCCTTCGCGGACATTTTTTTTTTTCGCGTTATCTTTTAATTTTTCTTGTACAGAAACCTTGTCCAAACAAAAAGGATAACATAAAAAAAGTTGAAATTCATTTATATATATAGATTATAGAAAGATAAAGTTTGAGAGGTTGTAAGCGCTAATCTCTGGACCTACTGAACCAGTATTAAAAATGATTTTACCTAGGTATAGAAAGCCTCATTTTGTGTGTCATAGGCTATATTTTAACCCGAATATTGACTACTATGATATCTCGCAGGTGAATTCGCGAGAAAGCAAATAGTCTATACTTATAAAATAGTAAGTCCTGACTGTCTGACTGACTGACTGACTGACTGACTGACTGACTGACTGACTGATTCATCATCGCCGAGCGTAAACTATGATAGTTAGGGCTATGAAATTTGGTGAGTAGGATCCTTTTATTGAGTAGACACGCACTAAGAAAGGAATTTTGGAATTTCTACCCCTAAGGGGGTGAAATAGGGGTTGAAAGTTTGTATGAAAGTCCGTCATTTTTTAAGTTAGAAACCTGAAACTTTACTTTTGGGCTGCTGATTAAAAATGAGTAAACACGTATTTCAGCGTTTTTGAATATTCTACCCCTAAGGGGTGAAATAGGGGTTGACATTTCGCATATAGGTTAGTCTGGAAGTCTGTCATTTTTGAAGTTTGAAACATGAAACTTTGTGTTCGGTCTACTGACTAAAAATGAGTTAATACGTATTAAAGCGTTTCTTGATATTCTACCCCTAAGGGGGTGAAATAGGGGTTGAAAGTTTGTATGGAAGTTCGGCATTTTTTAAGTAAGAAGCATAAAACTTTATTTTTGGGCTACTGATTAAAAATGAGTAGATACCTATTTAAGCGTTTATGAATATTCTACCCCTAAGGGGTGAAATAGGGGTTGACATTTCGCATATAGGTTAGTCTGGAAGTCTGTCATTTTTGAAGTTCGAAACATGAAACTTTGTGTTCGGGCTACTGACTAAAAATGAGTTAATACGTATTTAAGCGTTTCTAGATATTCTACCCCTAAGGGGTGAAATAGGGGTTAAAAGTTTATATGTAAGTTCGCCATTTTTTAAGTTAGAATCATGTTACTTCATTCACGTGCTAGGGACTAAAAATCAGTTAATACGTATTTAAGCGTTTCTTGGTATTCTACCCCTAAGGGGGTGAAATAGGGGTTGAAAGTTTGTATGGAAGTTTGTCATTTTTTAAGTAAGAAGCATGAAACTTTATTTTTGGGCTACTGATTAAAAATGAGTAGATACCTATTTAAGCGTTTATGAATATTCTACCCCTAAGGGGTGAAATAGGGGTTGACATTTCGCATATAGGTTAGTCTGGAAGTCTGTCATTTTTGAAGTTCGAAACAAGAAACTTTGTGTTCGGGCTACTGAGTAAAAATGAGTTATTACGTATTTAAGCGTTTCTTGATATTCAACCCCTAAGGGGTTAAATAGGGGTTGACATTTCGTACATAGGTTAGTCTGGAAGTCCGTCATTTTTGAAGTCTGAAACATGAAACTTTATTTATGTGTTACTAATTTAAAAAGAGTAGAGACGTACTTGAGCGTTTCTGAATATTCTACCCCTAAGGGGTGAAATAGGGGTTGAAAGTTTGTATTGAAGTTCGTCATTTTTTAAGTTAGAAACATGTAACTTTATTCTTATGCTAAGGACTAAAAATGAGTTAATACGTATTTAAGCGTTTCTTGGTATTCTACCCCTAAGGGGGTGAAATAGGGGTTGAAAGTTTGTATGGAAGTTCGGCATTTTTTAAATAAGAAGCATGAAACTTTATTTTTGGGCTACTGATTAAAAATGAGTAGATACCTATTTAAGCGTTTATGAATATTCTACCCCTAAGGGGTGAAATAGGGGTTGACATTTCGCATATAGGTTAGTCTGGAAGTCTGTCATTTTTGAAGTTCGAAACATGAAACTTTGTGTTCGGTCTACTGACTAAAAATCTTGATATTCTACCCCTAAGGGGGTGAAATAGGGGTTGAAAGTTTGTATGGAAGTTCGGCATTTTTTAAGTAAGAAGCATAAAACTTTATTTTTGGGCTACTGATTAAAAATGAGTAGATACCTATTTAAGCGTTTATGAATATTCTACCCCTAAGGGGTGAAATAGGGGTTGACATTTCGCATATAGGTTAGTCTGGAAGTCTGTCATTTTTGAAGTTCGAAACATGAAACTTTGTGTTCGGGCTACTGACTAAAAATGAGTTAATACGTATTTAAGCGTTTCTAGATATTCTACCCCTAAGGGGTGAAATAGGGGTTAAAAGTTTATATGTAAGTTCGCCATTTTTTAAGTTAGAATCATGTTACTTCATTCACGTGCTAGGGACTAAAAATCAGTTAATACGTATTTAAGCGTTTCTTGGTATTCTACCCCTAAGGGGGTGAAATAGGGGTTGAAAGTTTGTATGGAAGTTTGTCATTTTTTAAGTAAGAAGCATGAAACTTTATTTTTGGGCTACTGATTAAAAATGAGTAGATACCTATTTAAGCGTTTATGAATATTCTACCCCTAAGGGGTGAAATAGGGGTTGACATTTCGCATATAGGTTAGTCTGGAAGTCTGTCATTTTTGAAGTTCGAAACAAGAAACTTTGTGTTCGGGCTACTGAGTAAAAATGAGTTATTACGTATTTAAGCGTTTCTTGATATTCAACCCCTAAGGGGTGAAATAGGGGTTGACATTTCGTACATAGGTTAGTCTGGAAGTCCGTCATTTTTGAAGTCTGAAACATGAAACTTTATTTATGTGTTACTAATTTAAAAAGAGTAGAGACGTACTTGAGCGTTTCTGAATATTCTACCCCTAAGGGGTGAAATAGGGGTTGAAAGTTTGTATTGAAGTTCGTCATTTTTTAAGTTAGAAACATGTAACTTTATTCTTATGCTAAGGACTAAAAATGAGTTAATACGTATTTAAGCGTTTCTTGGTATTCTACCCCTAAGGGGGTGAAATAGGGGTTGAAAGTTTGTATGGAAGTTCGGCATTTTTTAAATAAGAAGCATGAAACTTTATTTTTGGGCTACTGATTAAAAATGAGTAGATACCTATTTAAGCGTTTATGAATATTCTACCCCTAAGGGGTGAAATAGGGGTTGACATTTCGCATATAGGTTAGTCTGGAAGTCTGTCATTTTTGAAGTTCGAAACATGAAACTTTGTGTTCGGTCTACTGACTAAAAATCTTGATATTCTACCCCTAAGGGGGTGAAATAGGGGTTGAAAGTTTGTATGGAAGTTCGGCATTTTTTAAGTAAGAAGCATAAAACTTTATTTTTGGGCTACTGATTAAAAATGAGTAGATACCTATTTAAGCGTTTATGAATATTCTACCCCTAAGGGGTGAAATAGGTGTTGACATTTCGCATATAGGTTAGTCTGGAAGTCTGTCATTTTTGAAGTTCGAAACATGAAACTTTGTGTTCGGGCTACTGACTAAAAATGAGTTAATACGTATTTAAGCGTTTCTAGATATTCTACCCCTAAGGGGTGAAATAGGGGTTAAAAGTTTATATGTAAGTTCGCCATTTTTTAAGTTAGAAACATGTTACTTCATTCACGTGCTAGGGACTAAAAATCAGTTAATACGTATTTAAGCGTTTCTTGGTATTCTACCCCTAAGGGGGTGAAATAGGGGTTGAAAGTTTGTATGGAAGTTTGTCATTTTTTAAGTAAGAAGCATGAAACTTTATTTTTGGGCTTCTGTTTAAAAATGAGTAGATACCTATTTAAGCGTTTATGATTATTCTACCCCTAATGGGTGAAATAGGGGTTGACATTTCGCATATAGGTTAGTCTGGAAGTCTGTCATTTTTGAAGTTCGAAACATTAAACTTTGTGTTTGGGCTACTGATTAAAAATGAGTAGATACGTATTTAAGCGTTTCTAGATATTCTACCCCTAAGGGATCAAATAGGGGTTGAAAGTTTTTATGGAATTTTGTCATTTTTTAAGTTAAAAACATGAAACTTTATTTATGTACTACTGACTAAAAAAGAGTAAAGACGTATTTAAGCGTTTTTGAATATTCTACCCCTAAAGGGGTGAACTAGGGGTTGAAAGTTTGTATGGAAGTCCGTTATTTTTTAAATTAATACCATGAAAATTTAATTTTGGGCTACTGATTAAAAGTAACTAGATATCTATTTAGCGTTTCTGCATATTTTACCAATAAGAGGGTGAAATAGGGGTTAAATTTTTTATGAAAATCCGTCATATTTAACTTAGAAACCTGAAACTTTACTTTTGGGTTGCTGATTGAAAATGAGTAAATACGTATTTCAGCGTGTCTGAATATTCTATCCCTAAGGGGCGAAATAGGGGTTGACATTTCGTGCATAGGTTAGTCTGGAATTCCGTCATTTTTGAAGTTTGAAACATTAAACTTTATTTATATGCTACTGATTAAAAAAGTGTAGAGACGTATTTAAGCGTTTTTGGTTATTCTACCCTTCAGGGGGTGAAATAGGGATTGAAAGTTTGTATGGAAGTTCATCATTTTTTAAGTTAGAAACATTAAACTATATTTTTGGGCTACTGATTAAAAATGAGTAGATACCTGTCAAAGGTTTCTAGATATTCTACCCTTAAGGGGTGAAATAGGGGTTGCAAGATTGCATGGAAGTCTGTCATTTTTTGAGTTAGAAACATAAAATATTATTTTTGGGTTACTAATTAAAAACGAGAATATGCATATTTAAGCGTTTCTGCATATTCTACCCCTAAGGGGAGAAATAGTCATTGGCATTTCATGTATTGGTTAGTTTGGAAATCCGTCATTTTTTTAAATTTAGCAGCCTAACAACTTTCGTTTTCATGTTTCTGATTACAAATAGATGAATACTTATATCAGTATTTATGCGAATTCTGCTCCTAAAGGGGTTGAAATATGGGTCGAATGTTTGTATGAAAGTTCTTTTAAATGGAATAATGATCAAAAATAAATAAATAAATACGTTTAAAACATGAATAAATTACTGATACATTCTTTTACACAGTTTTAATTAAATGCATATGATCAACTTCCACGCGAGCAAAGCCGCGGGCAACAGCTAGTTTTATATAAATTAATGCCGAAAATTCTACTAATATTATAAACGTGAAAGTTTGTAACTATGGATGGATGTTTGTTACTCTTTCACGCAAAAACTACTGAACGGATTTGGATGAAACTTACAGTAATATAGCTTATACATCAGAATAACACAAATGCTAAGATTTGCCGCGATAACCAACATACACGCGGGTGGAGCCTCGGATAACAACTAGTATTATAATATATCTACGAAATATTCTGAATAATAATAATAATAACAAACATAAGGTCTGATGCAGAAGGCAGTCCTCCTAGACACGGCACGTATAGTGAGGAGGTTCCTGTCTCTGGAGCCCTAACCACCGGTTTCTTGGTCCCTGTACCCGAAGTCGGTGGTCTACTATTTTTTTGTATTTTTAAATGTATTTTTTTTTATTTGTATATTTAAAAATGTAATCAATATGTTATATATGTAAAATAAAGAGAATAATAATAAATATTTCGGACATCTAACACACAACGCCATCTAGTCCCAAGCTAAGCAGAGCTTGTGTTATGGGTACTAGACAACTGATACAAATACATATATACTTTTTTTTTTTAATACATACATATTATACATAGAAAACACCCAAACTTCGAAACAAATATTTGTTGATCATACAAACATTTGGTCCGACCCGGGAATCGAACCCGAGACCTCACGATCAGCAGTCGCACACGCCAACCGCTAGACCAACGAGGCAGTCGAATGTACAAAGTGTGCTCTACGCCAGATGTGTAAAGTTACAATAAGTTTTTGCGATATTACAAAATAAATGTGTACTTTAGATATTTCCGTAACACCTGTGTTACATAACAAGCTATCAACAAAGCTAAATAAGCAGTTGACATTGGCATCGGTCGGTACGGGATTCGATTCTCGCGGCGCACCTGCGCGCGGACGTGACTATTTGAAATTAGCTCGCGTTAGGGAGAGTTCACAATAACTTTGTTATAGTAGTTTGTTGGTAGTACCTATTGACGAGTGGGTTTCTATTGGTAGGTACGTGTGTATCGAATGAGTTTGTTCAAATTAAGAACAATTGCGTGGATGATGTGAATGGGTCATTATTTTATGTTATCGTAATACTGCGGATATAATAACCATTTTATGTACTGTAATAATATATCTGTGAAGAAAGAAGGAAGTAAAGAGAGAAAATGTAGGTACTTTATATGGATATTATTTCCTTGCCAAAGTGTCTCTATTGTGCCTGATGAAAAGCGTAAGTAGAATCAACAGTGGTGGTCCCTCATTGCGAATTAAGACAATGCAACAATGCAGCACGGTGATCATATCGGCCTAGTAATGCATCACTTGCAGTTTCAGGTGTGCTGTAGTCACTGCTCTGCCTCTAAGGATTTTAGCGTGATGGAATACAGAAATAACTTAAAGTGATTTTCAACATAATAAATTTTTCACCTATATAACTATATCTATTCCGCCAATAAGAGTACTTTAAAGATTAAGTTGAGAAAGGCAGCAAGTAATAGAGAGGCTAGGGTTAGTAATGGAGTTTAGACAATGACTAAAACCTAATTAAATAAATAAACAATGTTTGTTACGAATTTAATAAATGTAAACTGTTTAGTTTGAACCACATATACGGCTTTACATTCAGACTATGTATACTTTTAGTGAAAAACTGCTAAATTTATATATTTTATATGTAAGAATTAATAAACTTAAATAAAATAATGATTTTTTTAGTAAACTCACAATTATCTATACAAATAAATATAATTGGAGTGTCTGTTTGTAAGATTAAAATAACCGCTTTTTATTAAATTTATATGTATGTAAACACGGTACATATACCAAAAATGTAGATAATTTTTTTTGTCTGTCTGTTTGTTCCGGGTAATCTCTGAAACGGTTGGACCGATTCTGACGGGACTTTCACTGGCAGGTAGATGATGATCCAGGGACTAACGCATACTACTTTTGTTTAGACTAACTTTGTCCTGCGGCGTTACTCGCGATACAACAATAACGGATATTGATTTAGTTTAGTTTATTAGCTCATAATTTGTGTCTTAAAAATATTATGGAAAAAAATCAATTATAAATGAGGCAGCATATCTTTGTAAATTTTGTAAACACTCCGTACAGTCTTTGATGTGAGTCAAGCATCGGTATATTTTACTTTATAATACATATCATATATTGTAGCATTTGTTTTTCTTAATTCTATTTAATTTGTAGTTATATCAACGAAAAGGTGAGCACAGCGCCCTCACGGCGTGTTACGCCCGCTATTGGATCGATTGGCCGAACAGTTCATCCAAGAGGCACCAGAGGGCGTTATTCTGCACTGCGTCAAACAAATTACAAAATGTGTTGACAGTTCGAATAGTTCAAAATTTAAGAATAACCTTTTTAGTATTAATTGATATGCAATTGTTCACTTCGCGAAATAGTGCTTTTCATTAGAATATATCGGAGTGAGTGGTGCTCACGTTTAGCTGAAAAAGTGGTGGGAGATTCTCGAACATTCGTTTCCAAGTCTTTATAAACGAGGATTTTGTGGATGACTGGTTCACTGTCTTCAGTTCTCTGCCTATTGTGATTATCCTGCATAAGCCTCGCGATTGTTGTTCGCTGTCTATAGTGAAACGCTGCAGTAATCTTCAATTCCCCGTCTGAGGTAAAAAATCAAATATAACCTATAAATTAATCTTAACCATGTCTTTATTTCTTTGAATGTGTGTCTAGGAGATGAATTTTCTGTGTAGGGTTCATGGTTCCGGACAGAACCAGTAGATTACGGAGCACACATCCTGGGTTGTGAGGTTAAATCCTGGCAGGGATATCGTATGAGGCAGCCCGCAGCTCACCACCTAGCTCACTTACGTGTCCCAAGGATTCTTCACTGGGACACATATAATACAAAGTACCTACTTTATTTATTTCACCCACATAAGGTGATATAATTTAATCTGTTTTTCAAGATCATCATAAGAAGCCCGAATAGACCCTCGCCTGAGGTCTGAAAGGGGTTGGGAGTTCGTCTGGGTGTCTGTCTGCAGTCCAGCGACACCGAAGAGTGGTTTTTTACTGTAGAATAATATATTTCTTAAACCAGTGACAACCCACCTATGTAATTATCTTGTTACCTGTATTTTTATTTTTATTTGTTAATATATGAATGCATTACTGAGGAGTATTCGTTTCTTCTGAAGAGCACCCTGGGTATCCCAAGCACACACCCACACATATTATCTTTTTTTAACTTTTATTTATTTATTTAACTTATTTTCTTTACGGCGCCCTGAGATTCTCATGGTCTACGGCTGGCCCGTCGGTGAGGTGACTGCCTGACAGGTTCAGGGGTTACAATATGATTCAATCACATTTAACCCGAAAATGCTTGGGGCAAAACCTGCGTTTGCAGGACGCTATTAAAACAGTATAAAAATATTGATCCTTTGTGCAAACCTCTCAACAATTTTATTTAAAATGGCAGGAAGCGGGATATTTCACATTTCAATTATTAATTAAACTCTCAAAGGTGTCTCGGCTGCTATCTTTTCTGCACTTCACCGTCTTTTTCCTTCACTATTGAAAATTCAATATTGAATGTCTGGCTGTCTGGATTTAATGTGCTATTAAGAATTGATTTGATTTCTATCTGGATTTAATTTTAAATAAAGGGTCGATGGTTTGTGTTTTTATTTTTTAAGATTTGTTATCTTATTAAGAAAAGAAGACTAAAATTTTGATTGCATAAAATAGTTTGTTATTTGAAGTGTTCGCCACCTAAAGGCATGGAATTTTATTGTAGGTTGGTTGAAAGTAATAATTATTGAGAAGAATGAAGAAGAAGATGAGATCTGAATCCATCAACAGGCTTTTTGGTCTTGTGTTTAGCAAACCTGAATGTTGGACAGTAGTATAATTCTCATCAAGGAGAATTATGTGTGATGAACACACAATTCATTTTTTTGTAATATGTTTATATTTTGATAATACATAAACAAATTCTGCTAGAAAAATTTGTGCGCAAGAGGCTTGCCCGTAGTTCGTGAGTGGGAATAAGACGATAGTCAAAAAATATAAATATATTTTATCTATCTGTTCCGGGATAAAAACCTGTGTATATATCATGTATGTATCATTTAATTAAAGGTATTGACGTCGTATTATGATTATTTCTCTTTACAGGACAAAATTAAGGAAAATGTTCGTCCACTCGGTCACGATGTCATTATTTTTAGGTGAAGTACACTTCGTGAGCCGTCCTTCTTTCACTAAGTTCTTTGTTGAAGTGCCTTTGTTCAATTTCTACTTTGAGCCTTTTGATTTTGATTACTTTCAAAAAATACCGGACAAGGACGACTTTGAAATGCGCAGTTCAATCTTGGGAATCGATTCCCGATATTTATTTTTGTCTCCTTTCTGAGCATATTTGAAAGAAAACTGATTTTTCGACGACTAAAGCGGGAGCAAGAGAGTCAGGTCACCTGATGGTAAGTACCAGAAACAATAGACACTTGCAACTTTGACAAGGTATCACACCACATCCTAATTCAAAAGCTGTCGTCATATGGCTTTGCTGGATCATTGCTTCATTGGCTTAATTCGTACCTAATAAATCGAACTTTTTTCGTTGTGGCTGATGGTTATAAGTCCAACACATTCAAAATTACCTCTGGCGTTCCACAGGGATCGCATTTGGCACCTATTCTGTTCAATGTTTTTATTAACGATCTCTCGAATTGCTTTCTATATTCTACTCCATACTTATTCGCTGATGACTTAAAAATAGTTCGGGTAATAGAATCTAATACTGATGCATTGTTGTTGCAAAGTGACATTGATCGCCTTTTAGAATGGTGTAGATATAACAAGATGCAGCTAAACGTTAAAAAATGTGCTCAGATAACTTTTACCCGCAAACTAAATAAAGTAGATTATCGTTATAATATAAATGGTATACCACTCGATCGTGTAGACACTGTCAGAGATCTAGGTGTAATACTTGACTCTAAACTGACTTTTACTTCCCACATTGATGTTATTGTAAAAAAAGCGTCAAAAATTTTGGGTTTCCTGATTAGAAATATTAAATCGTTCCGTTCTCCTCAAACTAAAATTGTACTTTATTATAGCCTCGTAAGAAGTATACTTGAATATTGCGTTGTAGTATGGCGTCCTCATTATGCTATACATAGCCTAAGAATTGAACGAATCCAAAAGCGTTTCTTGAATCATCTTGCCTACTCCAACGGTATTGCAAAAAAACAACCAAGCTACTTAAAACGCCTCAAGTATTTCAAAATTGACTCCCTAGAAAAACGCAGAAACTCATCTGATTTGCTATTTTTATTTAAAATACTTAACGGCAATATTGACTGCTCAAATCTGCTTTCAAAATTTAAATTTAGCATACCTCATAAGTATCCCAGAAAACCTATTATGCTCCTACATCCACCTTTTCGAAGGACAGTGTTAGGTTCCAACTCTCCTGTTTCACGGCTTAGTAAAAAATATAATCACTACAGTAGTCAGATAGATATATTTGACAAATTTCAGCGATTTAAGAACCGGGTCCACGCGCTTACTGTTGATTAACCATGTGTTAATTAATTAATTAATGTCCCTAATAGGGATAGACGCCAATCAATATGTACATTAATTTCATAACTTATTGGACAACCTCTTTAAATATAATGTGTTTTTTTTTTGTTAGAATTTATGCATGTAGTGTTTACCTACATGAGTTGTACACTTAGATTAAGATTTTTACTGTTTTGTTTTATACTTATAAATGTTTTAGTGTAATAACTACTGGTAAACCATTAAATAAATAAATAAATAAATAAATAAATAAATATAAATGCCTCGGTGGCGTAGTGGTAGCGTATGCAACTGCTGTGCTTGAGGTCTCGGGTTCGAATCCCGGGTCAGACCAAATATTTGTATGATCTGCAAATATTTGTTTCGGAGTTTGGATGTTTTCTATGTATAATATGTATGTATTTACAAAAAAAAAACAGTATATATGTAATTATATCAGTTGTTTAGTACCCATAACACAAGCTCTGCTTAGCTTGGGACTAGATGGCGTTGTGTGTTAGATGTCCTAAATATTTATTTATTATGAGACTTCGCTGTCCGTTCGTCTGTCACCATTCTGTATCTTATGAACTGTGATAGTTAGATAGTTGAAATTTTCAGAGATAATTATTTCACAAAACGTCAAATACTAAGTACTAAACTAATGATTTTTTTATTGTATAAGTTTCAAAGTAACACAGACAAAATTTAATAATAAATGAAGTTTAATAAAACAACTAAAAAAGCGTGTTTTACAAATAACGTCTTCTAAAAACAGTTCATGTTAAATTACTGTAAAATTTATTGGATAAAGTATAACGTGTCGTTCTCAATTGTTTAATCGTGAATTATCCCAAAGAACAATGAAGAAGGAAGTTCTTTAACAGAAATAATAACAAAGTGTTTGTACGAAAGAATGTCTTTGAACTGAATACAAACGTTGATGTTTAATAAACAATGTTTTACAAAATATCAAAACATTTTGCAGCAAAACCGAGCTGCGAATAATAAATAAAGGTTTCTTATATATTAAGAATGTTTTACGTCTTTAGGGAAATTTTCTGACAGTGAGAATTGCAACAACATTTCTGTCAATCAAAATGTTATTTACGTTCATCATATTTATTTAACGTCAGTTAATACCATCAGAATAAGAGGCTGTGGGATTTAATTTCAATTTAATAAATATAATATTAATGTACTGAAGATCGTTGCTATAAGATGATAGTAATATTGCGCAATGGTAAACTTGGCATATATAACTTTTGTTCAGTGCAAATTTGTACGTCTATCTACATCTAATCTAATAAAATTCATCTAAATATACCTTGATTGCTGTTGTAAAAGCTGTCTGAGACATAAAACTAATATTAATATTTCGGACATCAAACACACAACGCCATCTAGTCCCAAGCTAAGCAGAGCTTGTGTTATGGGTACTAGACAACTGATAGAAATACTTATATACTTTTTTTTTTGTAAATACATACATATTATACATAGAAAACACCCAAACTCCGAAACAAATATTTGCAGATAATACAAACATTTGGGTCCGACCCGGGAATCGAACCCGAGACCTCAAGCACAGCAGTCGCATACGCTACCACTACGCCACCGAGGCAGTTAATATAGTCATGTCTCAGACAGCTTTTCATATTGCTTAAATTTATTTATTCATTATGGTATCAGCTAATTCAAGTTACATGCAACCCTAACCCGCTTTACACATGGTTTATAAAACTAAAAATCTCCTTTTTTGTCTCGTTTTCTCGTTTGCCCCATAGACATGGTACGTACGTACAACGTATCGCCTAATGATAAGCGATTACAGCCGCCCATGGTCACCCGCAACACCAGAGGCGTCATAAGTGCGTGGCTGGCCTTTCGGGGATGGGGATGAGGATGAACGGAGGGGGTATGGGCCTCTGGTATCCTTCCTCACTCGGTGAAACACAGCGCAAGCGCTGTTTCACACTGTGAGGCCGTGGAATCATACCGGTGGAGCATGCATGCCTAAGTATGGCTCTCCCACGGTACGTAGTAGTAATAGTTATTACTCTCAAATAAAATGAAATATTAGAGAATCAAATCAAAATTTCATACCTAAGTTAGGTCCACGAAATTAATATAACCGTGACGAGGCTCACGGTTCTATCCCTCAGAAGATAATCTCAGATATTGACATTCGGCCAAAACAATGGCGACGGTCTATCCGGCTGGTGACGAGGGTTCGCTCCATTAAAAGTTATATTAGTAACAAATTTGAAATGGATTTTGAATAATATTCCAGTTTAGTGAATCGGCCCTTTCAGTTTTCGGTTATTTGATGTGTCTGGTTCGGCTGCGTCCTCCGGGAGATGAGGATATCGTCCAGCCCACTGGATTATGTAAATACTAAGCCTACAAGATATTTAATATTAGATGATAGACTAATAACTTCACATTAAGTTCTGTATAATCTTAAAACGATGTATTAACAGGCAGGGTGTTCCACCAGGACGATATTGATGTAGATTGTACTATTTGCACTACCCAACGTTTGCTTGGTAATATTTCTTAGAATTTTTAGTCTTGAAGTATATATTATACTATTAATAACTATTGCCCGCGACTCTACCTGCATGTGTTTCAATAATCGATGTAAAGAATAGCCTATGACCTTCCTCAAAAATCAAAGAATCTATACACAACATTTCACGAATATCAGTGTGGCGGTTTAGTCGTGAAATACTGACAGGTTTACTTTTAAATTTTTACTACTAACTATTATATACTTCATTTTTCTAATCTATTAATTTAATATCAATCATATTGGAAACTGGAAGTTATGGATCGACACAGGCAGGCAGTAGATTTTGGTGTTTTCGCCTAATTTACCTCGACAATACAGCACATACTGTGGCGTCTGTTTGAGTCGATCTATGATTCTTAACTACAGCTTCAATTTAACGTTCATAAATGTCACTTAGTGTCTTAATTGAATAAATGATTTTGAATTTGAATTTGAATCAAAATATATTTCACTTCAGTGTTCTGCAGAGTACATTTGACAAAAAAAGAAGATCTGTTACAAAATACTTATCATGAACTTTGGTCTGGATATTACAGTATCACACACTAAATATTTAAATTTAAAAGATTTCTTAGAAACCATAATGACTAAAATTAAAAATCCCAAGAAATATAAAACAAACAGGTATAAATTGACTTTCGCCTCTCCACCGCGCCAGACTTCACTTGTCATAATTATTGTGACATTCAAAAGAAAACGCAGCAAAATATTCCAAGTTACCAAAAAATATTTTGAATTAAACAAAAACCAACTTTAACATCACCATCGTAAAGAACACTTAAGCAGAAATAACTAAATTAGCATAATAGCTTTCTGATTCAGTCGTGCAATCTAATATATACTGTATTTTTAGTGATATTGAGTTCTATACTGAAGAATCATCATTTCTCGTTCTCTTTTGAGTACGGAACGCCTTTTAATTTGTCATATAAAGCGTGATTCATATTTAAAAGTTGAAGGATTATACTGTGAATACGATTCATCGTGCTTGGAGAATGTATAAAAGCGTAGTTTAATTCTGAGGTATTTCTGTATCCCTGAATTTTACTTAAACGTTTTCTTTTAGGAATATAGAAATGTAAAATGTTTACACAGGATGTTACATGTATGTCTTTACACCAATTATTATGGAAAATAATTCTGCGCATATAAGTTTTCTTTTAAGTTTAGTTATATAGTATATAAGTTATATTTCCTATTTCTATCAAGGAGATAGATTTAAAAAAGCACAAGAGAGGTGAGTAAAGGGCAGATAACTAGACCGCTAATCCTACGACTGGCAAATATAATAATGTAATGGCGAATATAAAAAAGAACGCGGACAAGGCATAGTAAATATCGTTAGTTACGAGTAGTATTTCCTACACTGTGCTTCTGCTTATTTAGGCTAGTAAATGTTAAGGTGAGAGTTGTTGGTTCAAAGGAACAACACTATGTGATCCAAAAATTGTTGTTCTGGGTCTAGACGCAGAACAACAATTTTTTTAAACCACCACAATGCATGTGATGATTTTATGTATGTTTTTAAACTCCTGCGTATCACAGGAATGATTCTTAATGCGGGAGGTGTCTTTAAAAAATAATCTATATGAAAATGCGAAAGAGCCATATTTTTGTGCAAACGAGTGGACTCGACCGAAGAGATCTCACGGTCTTGTGGATAACAGGTGTTTAGTAGTACCGTGAGTTTATAATATTAACTACCTATTCAATAAAATCAGTTTTAAGTTAAAGCTCTACGGTGGAACATACAAACATACTGCCAAAACTATTTCGCTTCTTTTTCTCTTCGCCATAGTTGGTTAAAAAAGGTAATAGTAAAAATCATGAGTATTTTCTAACGCATCTTGTGAAAATACTTCTTGATAAGGTGTCCTCTTTAGGACTTAAACTAAACAAGTAAAATTATTAAAAATAAAAAACCCGACTGTATTTTTCATCTTTATTAAATTCAGTTTCTTTAAATATAACATATAAGTTATGTATACGAGTATATATTCGTAATCACCGTTTAAAATTCTTTGTTTTGATGCCACACTCGACGTATTTTGAAAACTTTTTTTAAATTACCAAAAATCCTTAATTTCTTTTTTTTTATTTTCTTGTATTCAGTGTCACTCTCACGATTAAGACAAATCTATTGACACCACTCACATAAACATACGACCAGACGTTTAGGCTCTAGGGCGTGCCAAAGAAATATACATACACTCAAAAAACATACTCCTCCTTTCGCAGTAAAAAGCTTCGTTTTAGTAATGACGTAGTTACGCAAATTTACATAGCATACGTTTCTAAAGAACAAAGACAAGCATCAAGAAATTAAATAGCTTATAGTAAGTAGTGGAACGACATACAATTGTAGAGCTTTCCAGACCTTAATTACCGCCAACACATACCGCAAGGCACTTTTGACTCTAATTTAAACCCACTTTACATGTCAATTGCATTAGCGGTGATGGAAAAACATCGTAAGAAAATAGTACCATCCATACAACTGTGATATCTATACAAGACACTTTTAAATTAATTAATTTTAAATTAAATTATTATAAATATTTTGGTAATAAAAACTTACTGCTATTGAACAAAGGCATAGTAAAAGACTTAGCAATTACAGTTTTATGTAATATTAGAATATTGCATCGCGTTATAATTGTTCTTGCACTGATTAGTAGTATAAAGTAAATAGGTTAGCTATATATCTACAGACGAACCGATGGTCGCTGGAGCCAAAATGTGCTTGAGTGGGAAAGTGGCTGGCAATGGATGGATGCGGACTGCCCAAGACCGGTAAAATTGGCGCTCCGTGGTGGAGATGGCGGTTAGTTGATATATAAGTATAAATGGGCCACGATCTTTCGATGGTCCTCACCTTGCTTGAGGTCTTGACTTATGAGATAATATATTACTCTTTTCTCTACATTTTCTAATTATAAGTTCATATCTAAGTTTTTAAATTGTTGCTTCTATTAAATTGACGCAAGGAACTTTCCGTTCCTAATTTATCTGCATGGAAATTAAGTAAACTAAATATTATGCAAAACAAGTAGAAATAGAAACCGTTTTATCTCTTCTATTTCTTAAATGCCAGCTTAAACCAAGTATCGGAAGCAATTCTCAGCGAAAATAGCGTCATTACAGATCGCATTAGCGACTGCAAATATAAGCAACGTACAAAATATGCACTGTAAATCGTTAATGCTCGTTGCAGTAAAAAGTAAATTTATTTCAAGAGCGTGGAACTTCTGAATGTTTAAACATATTGAGTTAAATAGCCAGGTATATCATGTAAGCATTACATTACAGTACTAAAATGGAAAGAGAAAGAAAAATATTATATCAAAATCAAAGAACGTTTATTCCACGTAGAGTTGTAGACCCGCCGTGCGGTTCTAGTTTATTTATCACTAGCTAATGTCATTGGCTGCACCCGCGTTTATGTCGATTATCACGGCAAATAGTAGCCTATGTGTTTTTCTGATGTATAAGCTATATTACTGTAAAGTTTCATCCAAATCCGTTGAGTGGTTTTTGCATGAAGAAGTAATTAACATACACACTCACAAAGTTTCGCCTTTATATATTAGTGTGATATTTTTTTTAAGTAATAGGAGTCAAACGAGCAGACGTATCGCATGATGATAAGCGATTACCGCAACATGAAAGGTTGTCGGATCACCGGTTTTCTGTGAGGCCATGGTATCACTCCGGTCGAGACGGCCCATGCATGCTGAAACGTGGCTCTCCCATGGTTAATTCCCCCTTGGTTATAACTAAACTTTATGTAACCTTGCAAAACAAAAGTCGCAATTAATGACGTCTCCTGTTTTAAATATCGTATTCTTAAGTTATCTGAGCTAGTCATGTCTATACCATAATTGCTGGCATTATTAGAAAGACTCGCGAAAAGTGCTCCTCAATGTTAATCGGGAATTCCATTAGCAATTATAAAGTATTGGGTATGGTTTTAATTATTGTAAATGCAATAAGATGAACTTACGCATGTTAATGTAAACTTCTACCTCGCTTTGCATATCTGTACTATTATATAAAGCTGAAGAGTTTGTTTGTTTGAACGCGCTAATCTCAGGAACTACTAGTCCGATTTGAAAATTCTTTCAGTGTTAAAAAACCCATTTATCGAGGAAGGCTATAGGCTACATATCATTACGCTTAGACCTATAGGAGCAGAGCACCAAAGAAGAATGTTACGAAAACGGCGGGAAATTATTACGCTACGGGCAATAGGAGACTTAAACGAAGTTGCGTGGGTCAGCTAGTCTATGTATATTACCTAACTACAACTACTAGCTTATATTTAGGTCTCACAATACATACCAACATTTAACGTAATGGTTGCATTCCGTTTGTAGTCGGAGCACCGATGCATTTCTTTACTCTACATGGTTGGAGTTTTTGTATTTTATTCTTTGTCTGACTTAATGAAAAAGTACAGAGAGTTTAAAAATTGCAAATACGTCTAGTAATTGTGAACTAAAGTTTCTTTCTAAGCATTAAATACAAAAATCTTCTTTTTAGAAGATAATTTAGTTTCAGGTACTTCTTGGAACGTTTTTCCTAACTTTTATTAAAAGGTATCATTACAGTTAGATGTTCTAAGAGCAAGTTACTAAGCTTAATGGATAATCAAGAGTCTACTTACATCGCTACTAAAAAATACAAATTATAATATAATTACTGTAGGTCCTGGAGATTATTTTTCAAAGTTTATCTTCGTAGAAGCTTTTTTTCACTTTACTCCTTGACAAAGAACTATCTTTGGGCCTGAAGTTATTAAAAAAATGCTGAAATATAAAGTTTCTTTACAGCTTTCTTGAAATGCGACAAGATGAGTTGTTTCACAATCAATACACGAGTATTTCAATTTTCAGAGCTGTAGGTGGTTTAATTGGGATGACATCGGATTAAACTTTGTCTCGACTCAACACTCTTTTGTCAGATTTCAATTACACACTGGAATGAATTGCCAAATAAAATGAACATCAACAGTTCTGTTTTTTTTTTTATAAACCATCCTGCCGAAGTGATTCTACTCTGATTCCAAGAATATGTGTGGTGTGGTAGGTGACCCAACAGTGGCCTATTGAGAATTTCAAATTAATTGACTTTTTAAGTACGCATAAACATTACATAAGGATAGACTTTACGCTATAGGTCATTTACTCAAAACGCCTTACCTTAAAGTGGCGTAGAAATATTTAAGTGTATTAGTTTGACTCTGTTATCTTATTCGCTTTATGCGAGGTGCAGTATGCACAAAAATAATATTCTACAAGAAATTATGTTCTGCAAAAGATAATGACAAAAGCCATTTTAAGGTATCTATATACGTGTGAAAAAAATGTTTAACTAACATACAAATAAATAATAACACCAATCCCATCACATTCAACAATTACTGAAGTCTTTAAATACATTTTCTACTAGCTGAATCCCACGGTGTTATCCGCGGTTATTGTTGTACCGCGAGTAACGCCGCGGGACAAAGTTAGTCTTAAAAAAAGTAGCCTAAGTTACTCCCTGGATCATTAGCTATCTGCCAGTGAAAGTCCTGTCAAAATCGGCCTAGCCGTTCCAGAGATTACAAACAGACAGACAGACAAAAGTTTTTTTAGCTACATTTTTGGTATATGTACCGTATTTAGTAAAAAGCGGTTATTTTAATATTACAAACAGACACTCCAATTTTATTTATTCATATAGATTGAAATCTATTTGAAAACTTATAAATGAACCAAAAACTAATCTTAATTTTGTATAACCCAAAATATCATGATTATTTTCTATATTTTCTGATAAATCTTAGATGAATCTTATTCATGATAACTACATCAGTCTGACATAGTGTCAATTTTGCTCTGGCTACAATAAGGCGTGAAAGCATTCGTCAGCGGTGGCGCGAAATGTTCGACACAACAAAAAGTATCACGAGATACGAGCGGGTTAACGATCACTCTTGGATAGGGAGGGTTGCCATCCTACGATTTACATCTTCGTCGAATTTTGGGAAAAATATTTATCATAACATTTTTTGTCTTTGTTTCTTAGCTATATCATGGTTTTCTCAAATGGAATCTGTAGTTTTCCAATACATTCTTGAAACCATATTTAAATATATGTAAATACTTTATGTTTTAAATAGTTTTACTGCTCAAGTTATTGTTTAGATAAGTAAATATGACTTATAAATACTCACCATCAGTGACAGTATTAATTAGATTTGAAGGATTCAAGAATGTATAGTAACAGACTTAAATTTAAATTGCTAAGTACGATAAATTTTATGGCGTAGCTGTTTAAACCAAATATTTTCATTACTAGTTTTCGAACAAAAAAAGCCACGTTATTCATTTTAAATAAAAAAGAAATGGTGTTAAATATAATCAAAAACGTTTAACAAAAAATGAAGCACAAGTTTACTTGAAAAACACCAAGATTAATCCTTTCAAGACCTACACCAGCCATTAAAAGATATCGTAAAAAATGTCACCTCAATGTTGAACCTATATTTTTTCATTCGTCTGGCAACTCTAGACTCTTGACTCAGCAGAATAATGATTTGTGACCGAGTGTATGTATTATTGATTTGGATGATAATACACGAACAATTATTATTGGTGTATTCGAGGATAACATCCGATGATTTTTTTATAATTACTAATATTATTAACTAGCTGAACCCCGCGGTGTTACCCGCGGTTATTGTTGTACCGCGAGTAACGCCGCGGGACAAAGTTAGTCTAAAAAAGTAGCCTAAGTTACTCCCTGGGTCATCAGCTACCTTCCAGTGAAAGTCCCGTTAAAATCCGTCCAGCCGTTTCAGAGATTACCCGGAACAAACAGACAGACAGACAAAAATTTTTTTAACTACAGTTTTGGTATATGTATCGTGTATACATACATATGCATTTAGTAAAAAGCGGTTATTTTAATATTACAAACAGATACTCCAATTTAATTTAGTTGTATAGATTTGAAATTAACTCTGTCTGTCAATTTGTCTGTTAGACTTTCACGGCTAAGCCGCTACACATTTGGTATGAAAACACTTTGAGTCTTGAGGCACAGGGCGTAATATAGAGAGAGAATAAACAAGCAGATAGGTATGGTAAGTGAATACTGCGTATCCGAAGATTGCTGCAACTATTTATTAGGGCGTTGACACAATTGTTGAGCTATTTTACATTTTTGTCTTTAGTTTGGAAAGTTAATGCAAGGAAGTTAAAGAAGGAAACAAAGAAAAGACGATATTATGGAGAATTTAATTCTGCTAGCCATAAAAAAATAAAATAAAATCAATGCGCCGACCCAAAGTAAAATAGGAAAAAGGGCAGGAAATGCTGATAAGATTGTATCCCACCTAACTTAATTAGTTACCTACTAAATAAGATGTTTATGTCAAAAACAAAACTAGTTTTTACCCTAAATTAACATAAATACTACGTAGTGTGCAATTGATTAAGATCTTACAATATTAATAGCTCTTCAGTATCGCAGCAGTCCAATTAACTTGCTGTTAAGATTCAGGCAGGGTTAAATTTATTACCAATTTACGTGTAACCCTTTGAGTGTCATAACAGAAACAGAATTTACTATTGTCCTTAAATATAACTTGATTTCTTGACAGTTGTCACTAGTATAATTTTTCAACTAAATGCATTGCATTTCATTCGTGGTAAAACTGACATGTAAAAAATTGAAATACATTTGACACATAAATAAAATCGCTTGTTCAAAGTTCTTTTGTCGGTTTTGTAGCCATCTGTGAGTTGAAGCTATGTTTTAAGAACTGTACATAATCTTATTAGTAATAATAACACATAGAGATTTAAAAGTATTTGAATTTTGCAGACGATGGAGTAAGAAACATACAAAAGTATACAATCTTGAAATAAAAGTAAAATAATCCAAATTGTATTATAAATTTCATGGAATTCTGAGGTAACAAATAAAAAAAACACGACCGAATTGAAAAAGTACTCGTACATTGAAGTCGGTTGGAAACAGTATCAATATACTAAACAAACATTTAGTTAAACTCGTCTACAGTAACACCCATCAACACAGCCGAACACCTAAGTCTACGAAGATAAATCGTCCCAAAAAAGGTGCAAAAACACAGCGAATGGTCAAGGGGCGGGCAGTGGAGGGTTGACCGGGGTGCTGCGAGCGTTGGCTCAGCAAACAACCCTTGCACTGACGATGATAAATGGGACGTCGAATCAGCTTCCGTCTTTGTTGTGAAATCAATGATTGACACAGTTCTGCATTGTTAAGCAACACTTTAAAAACGGTTTAACTAATTTCAGCAAGGAGGTAGTCGTTGCAGCTTTTGTTGTCTCATAGAAACCCGCTTTTTTGTTGTTTCCTTCGTTGTTCTTGAGTAAATCGGGTTGCCAGATCCCTAACCACCGATTGAGGAGGACCCAAAGAGCGGTAACACAGTTATAGGTTGATATTAAGTTACAAACATGTATGTATGTATATATTATAATATTATACATAAATGTATATGATGGGCATACCGTTTGCAAGTGGTATTCACTTGCTACTAAGTGAATCCTCTACTCAATTGTCTTCATTCTTCTTTATTTACTTTCCATAAATTGAGAGTGCATCAAAGTAAAAATTAAAGAATGTGTGTCAGTCAATAAAAAACATATAATTAAGTATTTCACTGAAAACATAAGCCGTTATTTTTTCAGCTAAACCTTTTAACAATGAGAAACAATCCAAGTAAAGAGCAAGTAGCCCGTAAATTTTCTAGAAGGTTCAACGGTTAAATTTACTCAGTGTCAGTCGTAAAAGGCAGTGTAAATGTTGCATTGACGAAGGTTCATGTGTCGAAGGCGTTGTGAGAGGTTGCCTGTGAACTCTTCGAATCAAATACATGATTATTTTTCACTTCCACACTTTGTAACTTGCTTATCGTTACCTATTTTATTTACTTCTTTTCTTATATAAATTTATTTAGGCTTTAGGTGCTTAAAAAGTAACCCGATAATTTTGAAACTTCAGAAATGACGTATTCCGAAAAATTGTACGTATCAGTGTCAAGTGATACCTAAAAAGCCAAAAAAGGGCAGTTTGTCATCTTCCTAGTCTTTATTATATCCAAGATTATTTGGAGTTGGGTGTTAGTTCAATTGCCGGAATATCAGTTTTACCATGGAGCGACAGGCATCAGTCCTGAAAATGAACTGAATTCGAAGATTGAACTAGTTGTCAGTATATTTAAGGGAACTGAGTTTTACCATGGGAGAACCAAGCTTTGGCATGCAAGGGCCGACTCCATAGGAATGTTGCCACAGCCTCATAGAAAACTGGTGGAAACAGCACTGTATTTCAAGTGTGTGAGGATACCGGAGGTCCATAACACAACCCCTTCCTCCATCGCCTTCCCCATCCCCTAAAGGCCGGCAACGCACTTGTGACGTCTCTGGTGTTGCGGGTGTCTATGGGCGGCGGTAATCGCTTATCATCAGGCGATACGTTTACTCGTTTGCCCCCTATTCCGTAAGTGTATTTTAGTCCAAATTATAGCTCAAGTCAACCAACAAATACCAGCCTAGAAACGTACGATTACCTAGTAAATAGTTTATTGATATTTTATTAAATCATTAATTACTCGATTCATCTGATAGCCCTAAAACTATAACACACAAATAAAACGTAAACCTAACACTTCATTACAACTTATTTATAAGAAACACCCAGCTATATCCGAAGTAATTCTATTCGGGTATTTCTCTCTCCGTAAAACACAATCCCCTTCATTACTTCTAATTTGGCAGCCTTCAAATGCAATACAGGCATAGTCCCATTACGTGGGATCACCTGAGAGCGAGCTTCAGGAAAGGGAGGGCTTTGTTAATCTCGCGTTATTAGCGAACCATTAAGTACATAAAGATTCTGATCACTGCCCCTCTCGGGGATTAGCTTAATGGCCTATCAATGACGTCATATGGACTGTGAAAATTTCCAACTTGGGGTAAGCAGAGTTCGTAGAATTTTGACGAGGTTTAAAAATGCGGGTTTGATCCGTAGGTAAAGAAGAAAAAACATGATTTGATTGCAAATCTTGACTTTTAATTATATAATCATATTTTAGTATAAATATTACTTTGTTATGTAATATGTTAAGTTTATAAAACTTAGTAATTTATAGGCCTTTTTATATATTCTTAAACAATGATCTACCGTGGGAGAGCCACGCTACGGCATGAATGGGCCGGCTCGACCAGAGTGATACCACGGCCTCACAGTAAACCGGTTGTGAAATAGTGCTTGCGCTGTGTTTCACCGAGTTAGTAAGGATACCGGAGGCCCATAAACCAAACCCCCTGCCCCTTTCACCCCTACCCATCCCCCAAAGGCCGGTATAACGCCAAAAGTAGATGTATATCCGATAGTCACATATTATTTGGTAGGTAAGTGAGAGTCTATTCTATGGTAACTAGATTGCTTATATATTTCAAAACACTTACATGTTATAGATAGATATACCCAAGCACAGAACAAGTGATTTATTTATCCCATCTAATAATAAAATCGTATTTCTTAGCACCTTTTGGCGAAATTCTATCGATACAAGAGCTGTTAGTCGAACCATGTCCAATAAAAAGAGAACATTTTAATCGAAGAATCGAGTTTCAGGATCATTATTTAATGTTGGTACTCGATTAATCTGGTTCCTAACAATTCATCTTTGTGAGAATGCCGCGTCGTCTGTCGGTCCGCAGTTTTTGCCGCGCTCAACTTACAACACTGTTAGTTGCTTTATTTAAAACTTCTCGAAGAAAGAAATCAGAGACGATTTGGTCGTGGAGAGATTTGTGCAGGAATCTTTCTTAGTTTTTATATCTTTAATAGACGTTGCCTTGCTTATTATCTCTTGCCTCCTATTATTTGAAAGTGATAAATATTGAATTGAAGTATTTCGTAGTATACCCTTTGTCATTGTATATCTATACTTAATACATCAAGCTGAAGAGTTTGTCTGTTTGAACGCGCTAATCTCAAGAACCGCTGGTCTGATTTGTTGTCCAATTTCTTTCAGTGTTGGATAGTATATTTATCGAGAAAGGCTATAGGTTATATATCATCAGGCTAGAACTCATAGGAGCGGAGCACCAATGAAAAATATTTCAAAATCGGGGGAAAATTATCACGCTACGGACAATAGGAGACGCAAACCTCGTTTGCGTCTCCTATTGTCTGTTATCTATACTAATATATAAAGCTGAAGAGTTTGTTTGTTTGTTTGTTTGTTTGTTTGTTTGTTTGAACACGCTAATCTCAGGAACCACTGGTCCGATTTGAAAAATTCTTTCGGTGTTGGATAGTTCATTTATCGAGGAAGGCTATAGGGTATATATCATCACGCTACTACTAATAGGAGCGGAGCAACAATGAAGAATGTTTAAAAAACGGGGGAAATTTTCACGCTACGGGCAATATAAGGCGCAAACGAGGTTGCGTGGGTCGGCTAGTTGTAATATACGTATTGATAATATACACGTGGCTCTGCTAGTTTAAATATAAAATGTTAATATTTCCAAACCCAACGCCATCTAGCTTCAAACTAAGCAGAGCTTGTACTACGACAGCTAGATTGACTGATAGAATGCTTTTATATATTTTTTGTACTTTACATTGTACATCTTATGTAAAACACCCAAACTATGAAACAAATATTTGCAGATCATACAGATATTTGGTCCAACCTGGGAATCAGACTCGAGACGTCAAGCACAACAATCGCATACGCTACTACTGCTACAGATGTTGAGGTGCTACTGTGAAACATACAAACATACGTAGACTGCCAAAAACACTACCTTCCTTTCAGCGTCGCCGTAGTCAGGAAAAAAAGACTTTCATAAGCTTTCTTAGTTTATATAATAACATTTTTCCATTCATCGGAATATTTTAAACAGTGAGAGTAATGACTAACATGATAAAAATGATGAAGTGAACAGAAATGCAATCATTAAAGTGATGCATTAGAGTGATAGTAAACAAAATAATTGATAATCACAAAAAAGTATCCCGTAGTGCAATGAACTGAAAACTTATTCATATGGGCAACCTCTTTTGTCAATAAAACGACTGTCTGGTGAAACATGAACATATTTCTACTTGAAGTATATTAATGCACTTTGAAACATCCATCATATTATGAAAATCGGTGTGAAATAGCGCTTGCGCTGTGTTTCACCGAGTGAGTGAGGATTTCGGAGGCGCATACCCCAAAGGTCGGCCACGCACTTATGATGCTTCTGGTGTTGCGGGTGTCCATAGGCGGCGGTAATCGCTTACCATCAAGTGATACGTCCACTCGTTTGCCATCTTATACCATAGATAAAAAAGTTTGTTCCCAGAGTGCTAATACCACTATGTGGAGTACTTATATGACACTAGCTTTTGCCCACCTGTATGTATGTTCCTTTGGTTCTAGTTTTCTCATCCTGTCTATTATATATATGAAAATATTTTCTCAAGCTTTGAAAAAAAACAGTCAAAACTCCAGCATTGTTATTAACTGTGACCACATTGATACTGTGATAACATAAGGCAAAATAAAAAACTTTCCAACTTGATTTTCATTTTAGATATATTGAAGTCCTCCCTTACATGTTCAATTGAACTGTCTTAAACCAAACTACTGTTGATTAGTTATGTACTAAAATATGAGTTTTATTCAATTAAAAATCATGTGTGGACTTTAAGGATCATTACGAGTATTCACGGGGATCATTTTCGGACGAAGAACATTGTGAAAGTTATTAAATTCTTAAATATGTAAAACAAACCTGTAATAGGACTCTCATGTATGCTCTCATGACTCACTATCTTAATTGAAGGGATAAAGTTGATGGCGCCCCATGTCGTCGTTAGAGACAAAGAGAAAACAGTTTAGAGACATAGAGAAAAACAACTTGTAATTCTCATAATCCTCTATGGTGCCCCATAGACAAATTTCAAGGACTTTACAAACGGCGCGAACTTTACATCTACTGAGCTGAATTCTTGCATTTACATAAACACATTATAATCTTCACGAGAATATTCATAAGAAACTTTATAGAGAAAAGCATATATTCATATTCTACCGTAATAGCAAGACCGCTATGATGCCCCATAACAACCATTACACAGACATAAAGCTAAGCATAAACAGTCCCGATAAAGTTAAATAAGCGTTGACAATTTCGGTTCTAGTCCCGAACTCCGGGAAGCTCCAACTATTCCCGGGACGAATCATAACAACTTACAATATTGCATTTTGCACTCCGGAACAAGTTTCCCTGGAAATTTTGTCATATACTTGAAAT
Source organism: Spilosoma lubricipeda (assembly GCA_905220595.1). Lineage (NCBI taxonomy): Eukaryota > Metazoa > Arthropoda > Insecta > Lepidoptera > Erebidae > Spilosoma > Spilosoma lubricipeda. The sequence continues at coordinate 700,553 of HG992291.1, forward strand.
GGAATTTTGTACTGTTTTGGTATTTTCTGATCTACGAACAAAAAGTTAGATCGTCGCAGCTCCTCTAGAGAGCAGAGCGAATTGAAATTGTGTTGTATATATTATACAGTACTTCATCGTGCTAACAATATTCCCTAAATAAAGTTATGATAGGCATATATATATATGCCTTTCATAACTTTATTTCAATGAAGTAGGCTTACTTATCAAAATTATTAGATTTAAATACAATGTGTGTAGGAAAATCATCATCATCATCATCGGCCTATTGCGGTTCAATGATGGGCATAGACGTCTGCCACTGCACGCCACTCTGATCGATATTCGGCTTCTCGCATCTAACTCCTGTCAACCCTCTTGGGCAAATCATGGCTTCACGTACCTCCCTAGCCAAATTGCAAGCGTTTTTATTTCTGAAATCATTAACGTCTAAATTTTCATGTGTCATTGGCTAATCTTAGATAAATTATTATGCTATGGGTTGGCTTGGAGGTATCCTACACTACGTTTGCCAAGACCGAAACACCTAAGTATTAAATTAATTTGACAATGGTCGGCAGCGTATGATTCTGAACTGCACGAATACCGGATAGTTGAAACTCCTTTGGGGAGACCTCAGTTCAGCATTGGACCGCGTTAAGTTAATCGAAATCAGTGGTCTAGTTATCATGATACACACTTTTACGGTTTTCTGTGAGGCCGTGGTATCACTCCGGTCGACCCGATCCATGCATGCCAAAGCGTGTCTCTCCCACGGTTTTTTTTTCTACACTAATTTACTATACATTGTAAATTAAGTAATGTTAGAGCTATCAGTAGAATTAAAAATAATCAAACAATTCATCGTCCCTAAAACAATCCATTACAAAATGAAAAGGTTCATTTGCACAAAAGCTCGTGAATTTATATAAACAAAACAAAACGCATTGCCCGAGAGATTTGCAATATATATTAATATTTAACTTGTAAGATAAATATTGCCTCGTTTGATAGATTTACAAGGGCATTTGTATTCAGTATTTTGTTTATTTTAGAAATGTTGAAATTCACAATGTGTAACTGTATTTAAAGCAAATATATTATTACATTATATTGTAGTATTACTGAGTACAAGTAAACTTTAAGAAGTATATTTGTAGTTATATTATTTCTCTAGTACCCATAATACAAGCTTTGTTTAGCTTAAAAAATAGTATATGATGATGTTGTAAAGGGATAAGTTTGTAACCTGTTCTGTAGTTTAAACCTATAAAAGTCGGGTCTGAAATACATGGTGTAATTGTTCTTTACGCCAAAATTAAATCTACGGGTACTACTTGAATGCAATCAAATACAACATGTTGTCGTTTTATAAAACAACTAGCTGTCCCGGCAAACGTCGTTTTGCCATAACTACTAATAAATTAAAAACTAATTAAAAAAACTTTGTCCAGCGGACAAAATTGTGAATCTAAACCATTCCCAGATCCCCTTGAACACACACAAAAAATTTCATCAAAATCGGTCCAGTCGTTTGAGAGTAGTTCAGTGACATACACACTCACAGAAGAATTATATTTATAAAGATAAAAATATAAAATTATTTAATCAATTTGAAGAGAGAAGTCTCTTGAATTATTGGCTAACATGTTGCTTTGATCACGTGACTTCGCGTTGAAAAACGTCATTTTCATATTTGATAGTTTTCTCTTAAAATTTACGTTTGTAGAATATCAATTTGGCTATCAGGTATCAGGCTGCCATGGTGTTCGATTTCCACTCGGGCCATAAAATATTGAAAAGCTTTAAACATAAACGTACTTTTGCTTTTTTGTACCACTTCTACAAAACATTTCGCGTAGTAAGTGTGCCTTTCACTTAGTTTCAATTTGATATAATCGCGGCTACACGCCATCCCCATCAGATAACGCGGTGAACATACACACACTGCAAGGATTTTCTCTCCTGGCTGTAGGGTGAACATGAATGAATTCATTTTTCAAAGTCTTATTTAGACTATATTCTATAAATAAACTCACTTATACTAATTCTATTATTTAAATTACCTTCGCTTTACGGTAATAAGGCGAAACTGGTCAGGTATAAACTTAGTTAAAATACTGGAATAAGTACAAGTGACTTTGGTTCTAGAATGTATTGCAACAAGATCCATGAAGTGTCGACAATCCAGAGTATAAATAATTTAGACTACATCCTTGTAATACGACCAAGCTACATTTTCAAGCTACTACGACATCATTATACTCATTTTTTTATTTGGAACGTCTATAACTGTACTGCCATCAGACCTCCCCTACCCAAGTACTAAACGAAATTGAAGTTCTGTAGATAGATTATTCTAGAACTTTTAGGGCTCCAACTACAAATAACATTTTCCATAGACGTTCTAACTTTTTTTATGATATAGCTACCAAAATAACTCTACTCTGCCTCCAAAAATAGAGATCACTATCCTCAATGTAAACATGGAGCAGCTCAGTGACCCACGCTATGGCGGCCTAGTGAGATGCTTTTTCACGCGCCGCTTAAAGGACCCGGGATCATAAAGGGAAGGAAAAACGTGCGGTGGTAGTGAGTTCCATGTTTTGATCGCTCGGCACTATAACGACGAACCGAAACGTTGCATTTGAGAGCGTATGTCTTCCACTTTAAAAAGGTTACAACCAATTAAAATTAACACAACAAACGAGAAAAAAAAATAACAACTATACTATTTTTCAATATTTTTACTGAAAAATATACATTGTAGACTCATAAACAATGAACCAAGATCATTAAAAGCCCTAAACAAACAGTGTCATTACCTTGAGCGTGAGGCGTTTAATAAACGGAAAGTACGAATAATCCGCCTTCGTATAAACCACGACAATATTCATTTTACTCTGCAAACATACAAAAGGCATAAACTTCCCTTAGCTGATAATATAACTATATTTTTGAGGTTTTTGGGTGATTTTAAAAATATATAGGTGGGTAGTAGAGCCACGCTGATTTCAGCACGAACGGGGCGGCTCGACCGGAGCAGTACTACCCTCGCACAGAAAATCAACATTAAGTGACAGCGTGCTGTCGTGTTTCGTTGGTGAGTGCGAGACCGGAGGCCCAACGATGTAGAAGCATTACTAGGCCGCCTTAGTGTGGGTCACCATGCTGCATTGTTGCAATCGCAATGAGTATGGTGACCAGCACTCTTGGATTCTGCTTATGCTTTCCATCAGGCAGAGCAAAATGACTCTCATTTTAACAGGCCCATACATAAAGAAAAAAAATAACTTTATATAAAATAATATATATATATATAATTATATATAAAAATAAATCAAACTACTTAGAAACTATTTATTCCAATTCGCGTATTTAAAGTTATTTAACCAATAAACATATATACATTATCAGATATAAACCCTAGGGTCATAGTCTGAAATAGTCACTAAACTAGTCGTTATATCGCTTTTGCATAGAAACTAAATAAAACTGCAATACAAATCTAAACGACGACGAATAAAATAAACTTTATTATAATTATGAATCAATTTAATAAACACTCTGATTTGGTACATCTTGATTCCAATATTCAAATGACCAAATAATTGAAGTATAAATTTTTTATAGCAAACTCCTCATTTAGGCAGGTAAACACAAAAGGAGCAAGTTATTCGCATTTTTACTGCCGCGTAAACGCAGCTATAATATTTTACGACATATAACAAAATACTGTGTAAGTAAACTTGTTTATACGACACAACTAGTACATAGTCTGAAATCGTGACCAATGAATTAGTTAGTTCAGCAACAAAAAGGGAATCTGGGTCGCCTATAAAAACTGATATATTCTGAGCGTCTCAAAAAGTCTTAAAAAACGTAGAAGTCTCTCTCGATTTTATCACATTACGATGTCATTACATTTGGGCCGGCTGGCCTTGTATCCATATCTCCACTCGTAGATGCTCTATTAGGGAGTATTTTTTTGGCAACATTAGCTTTAAGATGTTATCAAACTAATGTCTTTGAACTAAATCTGATTCAAATTAAGAGCAAAGAAGTTAAAAGTAATAAAGAAATATGTTTTGGACTAGCCAGTGATTTAAATACTGGTATCGAAGCCAATGTTTTAAATGAATCACGAAAATGAAATAAATTTTAAGATCTTTAAAGACTTTAGTCTAGAAAATTCTTTAAAACTCCCATCGTATGGTCACACTGAAGAGCAGGGATTAACTGTAAGCGGGCGCGAGTTTCTAAATTATAGCTTAGTGTACGCTGTGTTTTATATACAACATGCTAAAAAAAACGTGTTTGGTGTTTGTGACTCTAATTACAAATATTTTTGTAATTTATAGCTCGGCTGAAGTGTTTCATTTTATGAAAATTTTAATACACATTATATCAAAAGTTAAATGCTTAATCCGCTTATAAAAAAAGACATATTTTAGAAATATGTCTTTTTTCTCCCCACGATAAAATGAAATGTATGTATAGACTGCTTAAATATTATCATACAATGTAATTTTAATAATATACTGAATGTTTAACAAATTTATTCTCTGAAATACCATAAGATCTCTGAAATACCTTTCAAATATTTATGTAGTTTTCACACCGGGTATCTCTAAGATGCCGCCATTTACTCTTGTATTAACGTTACTAAGTCTAGTCTAGTTGCCTTTTTAGCTCAGCTGCAAGAATAAGAGTAAAATCCTAATTGTCAATGTAGTGCAGATCTCGAAAAAAAATATATGATGTAAGTTCCAAGTACATGAAGATCATTTGCAAGTTTCTTTTGTCTTAAAATACTTGCATGTCCTCCGTGCCTCTGAGAGCACGTTAAACCATCGATCCCGGTTGTCATAAACATATATTGCAATCGCCATTTGAAAGTAGCTACTGACTTTAGTATATTTTAGGGTGCTGACCGACGACTACACTGCCAACTAGTTCCACCTTCGAATTCAGATCGGAGGTCCGATGCTAATCACTCTATGGAAAAACTAATATTCTGGTAACACCGATTATAGGAAGACAGGATTAAAAAAGGCCAGGAAGAACTTCCATGTACAAGTACTTTCAAGAGCTAGCCGCTCCGCTCTGGCACACCTGTGGGGCGATTTCAAAAATACTCCCGTTACATTTCCGACTCTCATAGAAAAGTACAATAGTAGTCAAAAAAAGAAAGGATACATGAAGTACCTTGCGTAGGATCTTCCTATAGTCGAGAAGCTATTTACATCAGCAGCAATTCTTTAGGATGATTGTAAAGAAAGACATTATTCAATGGAAAATTTCCAAGAGGTCTATTTACAATAGTCATATATTTATCTTAACTAACATCAAAGGATAATAAGTAAAAATCAAGTAAAATACTAAATTGTTCCAATAGAGTTCTGAAGCAAAGAAAATTTTATTACTAAAGAAAGACAAATGTTTTAAGAATATTGTATAATAAAATAAGTCTGACACAAATTTCAAGAATTCCATTTAACCATTTTATAAGACATAATTCATTTAAATGTCGTACCCTCGTATTTGAAGTTCTTATTTTATAATTTAATATTGAATTTGTAAAGTTTACGTCTCTTTTGTAAAACAAAAGTTTACATTTAGTTTATTTGATCGCTCCTAAAGTCTTCAATTTAAATTAGAGATTTTGTTATGTTGTCTTGTGGCCTGTTATTTTAATAACTTGTAAAAAAATCTTCCTGAAATCTTCCATTTTCAACAAAACAATTGATCTGAGCAGAATGAAAAGTAAGACTAAAATTTTGAGGAGTTGAAATGGTTTTTTAAGAAAAAGTAAAACATTTTAGTACTACTACCGGACTAGTAGGGACCTAAATAATTCTCACCTACATCAAAGTAGACCTAAATTAAGTAGTTCTTTGTCTCGGTACTGGCCTTGAAATATTATCTACGGCTATTCGGGATATAAAACGGAATAAAAGGGTCGCCCTTTGACCATTTGCTTTGATTTATGAAGTTTATAATAATACCTACTAAATTATATTGTTTCTTTTGATTTAATATTCAAATTATTTTACTCGTGTTGTGTAGAGTTGCTTGATATAGTGTAATCTTGAACAGATTCATAAAAAAAAAAAAATATATGTATTACTAGCTTCAGCTCACGGCTCCAAGGCGATATTGTGTCGGTTATCGCGGTAAAAGTGAGCCTATGTTTCTCAAGAATCAAAGTATCTTCATGCCAAATTTAATTGAAATCAGTGGAGGGGTTTAGACGTAAAGACGTGACAGACGTACAGAAAGACAGACAGAGTTACTTTTTAATTTATAATATTAGCATGGATATGGCACGATGCTAACAAATTTATTGTTTATGAACGTAGCCTAATTTATTTTATTATTATATTATAGGTCACATCACTTTCAACTTAAGAGTAACTTTATTTATTTTTGCATAATGTCTGCTATTGTGACTCCACCTGATGGAAAGCATGAATACAATCCAATAGCGGTGTTCGTGATTATCTATACAAATAAATAAAATTGGAGTTTCGTTTGTAATATTAAAATAACCGCTTTTTACTTAATGCATATGTATGTATACACGAAACACATACCAAAAATGTAGTTAAAAAAAATTTGTTTGTCTGTCTGTCTGTCTGTTTATTCCGGGTAATCTCTGGAACGGCTGGACGGATTTTGACGGGACTTTCACTGGCAGGTAGCTGATGGTCCAAGGAGTAACTTAGGCTACTTTTTTTAGACTAACTTTGTGCCGCGGCGTTACTCGCGGTACAACAATAACCGCGGGTAACACCACGGGGTTCAGCTAGTACACTATAAAATTGAAGAGTCTATCATGTTTTATTATCTCGTTGCATTTCACTAAATGGGTGACGTCACCAGAAATTTCAATTGTCCATGTGCAATGGAAACTACATAACGTCATGCATCAGTTTGTTTAGCTTTTATTTCTTAAAAAAATGTATGTAATTATTCTAAGCTGCACGCCTACTAATTAATCTATACAAATAAATAAAATACAAATAAATAAAATTGGAGTGTCTGTTTGTAATATTAAAATAACTGGTTTTTACTAAATGCATAATTATGTATGTATATACGATACATATACCAAAAATGTAGTTGAAAAATTTTTTGTCTGTCTGTCTGTCTGTTTGTTCCAGGTAATCTCTGGAACGGCTGGACCGATTTTGACGGGACTTTCACTGGCAGGTAGCTGATGATATAGGGAGTAACTTAGGCTACATTTTTTAGACTAACTTTGTCCCGCGGCGTTACTCGCGGTACAACAATAACCGCGGGTAAGACCGCGAGGTTCAGCTAGTAAATAAATAAAAATAAATATTTTTGAACATATAAACCCACAACGCCATCCAGTCTCAAGCTAAGCAGAGCTTGTGTTATGGGTACTAGACAACTGGTATAATACATATATGTTTTTTTTATATTTACATATTATACATAGAAAGCACCTAAAACTAAAAAATAAACCTTTTTTTAACTTTCTGGTAAACCATCAATTAATTTTTTTATTTTTCATCATGAAAAAAAAAAACATTAAAAACTCGTTAATAACTATTTGCGAATGGTAGAAATGTCACTTCATAAAAACATTTTGCTGAATTAAGACTTTAAGTCAACTTGAAGTCGACCAAGGAATAAGATTAATGATGATAGTTGCTCCGGAATTTAGATAAGCTTGACTTATTATTAATTTATGCACAATAATGAAATTGTTTATATGGGCTGGTGTTTGGCACCCGCCTTATGCATCGTTGTAACATTAGCTTTCTTCCACACTTCGGGGAAAGTACCTTTTGTAAAACATTAAAATAGGAATCTGCGGGATTGCTACCATGTACCTTTCTGTTTGTGAGTATCCGATATTCCGGCGCTTGCAACAGATTCCTATTTTAATGTTTTATGAAAGTTTAAAACAATATTATGGAACACAATTTTCTGAAAATAATGTGTAATGGGGTACATATGCTATCAGTTGTTCTATATGAGAAATAGGGCGGTAGCCCATCTGGTCCACGCCCTTTGCTAGTATCAGCTTTTAATTTTTAGATTTTTTTTAAGGCTAATAGTGATATAGTTAATAATAACGCAATTATTGCCAATTGCATCTTCTGTAGTGTTCATAATTAGTCAGTTCTAACGGGTCTACTCGATGAAGAGTTGCGATGACACTCATTATTCTTGATCCGTCAAAACAAGGTTAAAAATGGAATGAAAGTTCTTTAATTTTACTTTATTTTGTGAAAATGTTTCTTTTCTATAAAAAACAGCGTATTAACCATTACATAAAAGCGTCCCTTTACATCGGTTTTGTATCAAAAACTGTTTTTACATTATCTGTACAGACCCATATTGCAGCATACTATAGATTTTAACATAAAGATAATCTGCAAAAATCACAATTGGGTATAGAGTACGAAGTGACTGCAAAATCATCTTTACCGATTAAAGATAAGGTTGATTTTAGGATGTATTACTTGTGTAAGGCTGGGTGTCCTCTAGGGATATTACACGGCTGTAATATGAAGCGGCGACGGTGAACACAAGTTGATTCCAGTTTCACGTTAACTTTGCCTACTGGCTCATGGTTTGATTATGTTGATTTTACGAATGTATTTCTGGCTCTAGCTAGGGTTAATGATACTTACTAGACTAGCTGACCCGCACGAACTTGTATGCGTCTCCATTTTCCCGTACCGAAATGTTGCGTCTCTGAAATACAATTTTTTTACAAAACACTAGCTGACCCACGCAACCTCGGTTGCGTCTTCTATTGTCCGTAGCGAGATAATTTTCCCCCGATTTGAAACCTTCTCCATTGCTGCTCTACTCCTATTGATCTTAGCGTGATGATATATGGCCTATAGCCTTCCTCAATAAATTTACTATCTAACACTGAAATAATATTTCAAATCGGACCAGCGATTCCTGAGAGAGCGCGTTCAAACAAACAAATAAACTCTTCAGCTTTATAATATTAAGTATAGATTAACAGATTATAGCGCATGCAATGGAAGTTCTCAAAATGAATAATTTTCGAATAAGATCAGAAGTTCCTAAGATTAGCACGTTAAACCAATCAAAGAAACAAATCAGCTTTATGATATTAAGTATAGATAATAGGATAGTGATTTTTGAGTTGCATGTCTCTGAAGACAGCTGCCGTCCAAGGACATCTGTAACTCAATACTAATATACTTCAAGGGCCGTCGTGACCGGGGTGATATTTTATCTGACAGAAGACCAACTTTAAATGACAGCAGCAAAGCTAAGAGACAGCTTTATGTACTCCACTCTGTGTTCCAGAGGCACTTAAATCGATTGCCAAAATTACCGTCTGGTAGACTGAATACGACGACGTAGTGAGAGTCGTGGGAAGTCGCTGGAATCAGATAGCACAGGACCGATTGTTGTGGGGAGCCTTGGGGGAGGCCTATGTCCAGCAGTGGACGTCTTCCGGCTGAAAGAGAGAGAGAGAGAGACTGAATACAAAGTGTTTTCTATAACCCCATGTAAAACTTCTTAAAAATTATTAGTAGAAATTTCCAAAATACGAGTTCTAAATTATATTACTACTTAAATAAAACACTAAATATATTTTAAAAAACACAACAACATTTCAAATCGGAATTGAAAACATGAGTAGAATCCAAGAGTAGGAGCCACCACACTATGGCGGCTTGCTGAGATGCTTAAGCATCATTAGGCCTCTAGGCTCGTACTCACCAACGAAACACGACAGCATGAATGCTGTCATTTAAAGTTGGTCTTCTGTCAGATAAAATATCACCCCGGTCACGACGGCCCTTGAAGTATATTAGTATTGAGTTACAGATGTCCTTGGACGGCAGCTGTCTTCAGAGACATGCAACTCAAAAATCACTATCCTATTATCTATACTTAATATCATAAAGCTGATTTGTTTCTTTGATTGGTTTAACGTGCTAATCTTAGGAACTTCTGATCTTATTCGAAAATTATTCATTTTGAGAACTTCCATTGCATGCGCTATAATCTGTTAATCTATACTTAATATTATAAAGCTGAAGAGTTTATTTGTTTGTTTGAACGCGCTCTCTCAGGAATCGCTGGTCCAATTTGAAATATTATTTCAGTGTTAGATAGTAAATTTATTGAGGAAGGCTATAGGCCATATATCATCACGCTAAGATCAATAGGAGTAGAGCAGCAATGGAGAAGGTTTCAAATCGGGGGAAAATTATCTCGCTACGGACAATAGAAGACGCAACCGAGGTTGCGTGGGTCAGCTAGTGTTTTGTAAAAAAATTGTATTTCAGAGACGCAACATTTCGGTACGGGAAAATGGAGACGCATACAAGTTCGTGCGGGTCAGCTAGTCTAGTAAGTATCATTAACCCTAGCTAGAGCCAGAAATACATTCGTAAAATCAACATAATCAAACCATGAGCCAGTAGGCAAAGTTAACGTGAAACTGGAATCAACTTGTGTTCACCGTCGCCGCTTCATATTACAGCCGTGTAATATCCCTAGAGGACACCCAGCCTTACACAAGTAATACATCCTAAAATCAACCTTATCTTTAATCGGTAAAGATGATTTTGCAGTCACTTCGTACTCTATACCCAATTGTGATTTTTGCAGATTATCTTTATGTTAAAATCTATAGTATGCTGCAATATGGGTCTGTACAGATAATGTAAAAACAGTTTTTGATACAAAACCGATGTAAAGGGACGCTTTTATGTAATGGTTAATACGCTGTTTTTTATAGAAAAGAAACATTTTCACAAAATAAAGTAAAATTAAAGAACTTTCATTCCATTTTTAACCTTGTTTTGACGGATCAAGAATAATGAGTGTCATCGCAACTCTTCATCGAGTAGACCCGTTAGAACTGACTAATTATGAACACTACAGAAGATGCAATTGGCAATAATTGCGTTATTATTAACTATATCACTATTAGCCTTAAAAAAAATCTAAAAATTAAAAGCTGATACTAGCAAAGGGCGTGGACCAGATGGGCTACCGCCCTATTTCTCATATAGAACAACTGATAGCATATGTACCCCATTACACATTATTTTCAGAAAATTGTGTTCCAGAATATTGTTTTAAACTTTCATAAAACATTAAAATAGGAATCTGTTGCAAGCGCCGGAATATCGGATACTCACAAACAGAAAGGTACATGGTAGCAATCCCGCAGATTCCTATTTTAATGTTTTACAAAAGGTACTTTCCCCGAAGTGTGGAAGAAAGCTAATGTTACAACGATGCATAAGGCGGGTGCCAAACACCAGCCCATATAAACAATTTCATTATTGTGCATAAATTAATAATAAGTCAAGCTTATCTAAATTCCGGAGCAACTATCATCATTAATCTTATTCCTTGGTCGACTTCAAGTTGACTTAGTCTTAATTCAGCAAAATGTTTTTATGAAGTGACATTTCTACCATTCGCAAATAGTTATTAACGAGTTTTTAATGTTTTTTTTTTCATGATGAAAAATAAAAAAATTAATTGATGGTTTACCAGAAAGTTAAAAAAAGGTTTATTTTTTAGTTTTAGGTGCTTTCTATGTATAATATGTAAATATAAAAAAAACATATATGTATTATACCAGTTGTCTAGTACCCATAACACAAGCTCTGCTTAGCTTGAGACTGGATGGCGTTGTGGGTTTATATGTTCGAAAATATTTATTTTTATTTATTTACTAGCTGAACCTCGCGGTCTTACCCGCGGTTATTGTTGTACCGCGAGTAACGCCGCGGGACAAAGTTAGTCTAAAAAATGTAGCCTAAGTTACTCCCTATATCATCAGCTACCTGCCAGTGAAAGTCCCGTCAAAATCGGTCCAGCCGTTCCAGAGATTACCTGGAACAAACAGACAGACAGACAGACAAAAAAATTTTCAACTACATTTTTGGTATATGTATCGTATATACATACATAATTATGCATTTAGTAAAAACCAGTTATTTTAATATTACAAACAGACACTCCAATGTGGAGTACATAAAGCTGTCTCTTAGCTTCCGCATAAAGTTGTGTAGTAGAGTACCTCCGAGGTCGCGAAAGCTTGACCATAAGAACGGCTCTCTGTGCTCGCTCCAATCGGATAAAAACATTTCCGGTTGCTCCTCCTCAGACCGGTACACAGTAAGACAGGAGTGATTGACGCAAAGTATAATATACCATAATTATAGTGCCCCTTCAACCCCCTGTCAACTTTTAAAGATATAAATTAGTTTGCGTATTCTACCCAACAGAATCTCTATATGCTTATGCTAATTAAGATGTTGGTCTATATGTCCATATCACCATTTTTCTTAAAAGAAGTGGCACCGAGACGGTATCAAACGCTTTGGACAAATCAAGAAATATGCCTAGACACTTACGTTTATTATCAATAGTCTCAAACAAATATGTAGTCAATGCTATTATAGCATCCTCAGTGCTCATTAATATAACAACCAATTTGGATTTAGACCTAATGCTCTAAATCCAAACTGGTTGTTAACTAGGATATTACGCGATTGTAGGTAGCTCATGGGGCTCCGACTCAGGATGCGCTCGAGAATTTTTGACATGGTAGATAAGATTGAGATTGGCCTGTAATTACTGATATCATCTCGGCGTCCACTTATATAGACTGGAAGAACTAAAGCCTTTTTAAATACGTCTGGGAAAACACCAGACGAGATCGACAGGTTAATATGTAACCTGTCGATCTCGTCTATATAGGTAATAATAGGAACCATCACATTGTCAAATAACACTGTAATTATCCCCTTAACATCGATTTCAGTAGTTTTAAAAAGAACCATAGAGCCGGATTGATTGAACTAACAAGTAGGAGACGGTATAGACGTAGTCGTAGGGCGTAAATTAGTTGCTAACATAAGCCACATAAGCCACAAATCTGATTGTATCCAAGGTACAAAGAATTAATTTTCCAAACGAATTTAAATATTAATAGAATTCACCAAATTCATCACAACATGATGACATACATTTTAACACATGCAGTATCTGAAAGTATTTTCAGATAATAATGTATTAGAAGTTGGGGCCTCCAAAATGTTCCGTGATCCGTGCTCTTGCTTTATGCTACGTGGAAAAACTGATATTCAGGTAAAACCGGTTGAACTAGTAGTCGACCAAATAATCTTGGGAATAATAAAGACTAGGAAGATGATGAATCAATTAGCCTATAGCATTTTAATTCTGGACATAGCCTTGTGCGATTTGTGCGACAGTATGGTAATTGTGTGCATGTAGTTCAAGTTAGTATTTTTGTATACAACTTTTATGTTTCGCTTATAGATCCATTTTGGTCGTTTACATAGATACTTAAATCTAGTGTCTCACAGTAACAACAACATACGAACGTGACAATTGGCGGTCTTATCGCTCATGGCGATCTCTTACAGGTAACAACTTACATAGAAAATATATTTGTGTACAAACATAAATAATTATTATCATATTAATTACATAATAACACATGCGTTTCTTTTTTATTTTCCTTTCCTTTATTTGAAAAACAAGCCCTACTCAATCCTGGGTACTGCACCTGATTGGACTATTTTGATGGACACGTATGAGAAACACTATAAAATCCCAGAAGATGTGGGTGTTTCGCCAGATATTTTCCTTTTTTCTAGTGTTACTAAACGCGTAGTACTCGTAGAGCTTACTGTACCGTGGGAAACAAACATACCAAAAGACCACGCGATAAAACTAAATAAATATTTCGACCTTTCAAACGAATTAACAAAAAATGGCTACATAGTTAATTTATATGCTGTAGAAGTGGGTGCGAGAGGTATACCAGCAAAATCTCTCTATAACCTGCTGAAAGACCTTGGCCTGTCTAGAACTGCAGTAAGTAAGTATTTAGAACGAGTATCCAAAGCTGCGTTGGCAGGTTCATACCAGATTTGGCTGGGTAGGGAGAGAAACACGAGTGGTGAAGGTGAGTGTTGATGCGTATCGCTAAGGGGCCCCTTAAACCTACACCCGTGTCACAAGTCTCGGGCTCCGCTCGGAGTTTCTCTCTCTGCCACACGATGGACCCGGCACCCGCACGGTGAATCCATGGAATGCTAAGAAGTTCGTCTCAATGCCTTCGCGTGTGTATATTTATAACGCTCACTTTCTTTTTTAATTCTTATGCGCTTACCTTTTAAAATGCCGATGCGTCTTTTCATTTTATTTTCATCTTATAATTGTATTTACCGACGTGATTTCTCAGTTTAAATTTTTTTTGTCGTTGCACCATTTTAAGGAGGCCCGAGAAAAAATACCTATTGCATTAGGTTCCCCACTATCCTTTACGTATGAAAGATTATTACTGACGAAATCTGTAAGAATCATAGAAAATTACTTCCTACCATCCATCACACATTTCTACCGTCTATCCCAAACGATAACAAGGCATGAAAGTGTATCCACCTATATTTTCATGTATATTTATTTATCCCAAAGAAACCCAAATAAACCATATTTCGTAGAATCTTTACAATCAGAAATTTGCCTAATCCCCTTAAATGCAGATCAAACAACACAAATCGGTAAAAAATAAGGAATATAGGCAGAAAATTGCTTTTCTGAACCCACGGCGTCGACGGTTGTGTTTATAGAAATAATGAAATCTTTATATCCTTTATCTTGGATAAATATGCTTTTATATACGGAGATATTGAGACAAAGGAAAATAGACTCTGACCAGATGGGTTTGTTGATAAACAAATATATTGTAAATTTACTGCATAAAGCCATAAAGATATAATATTAAAATTGGATATTCAGTGTTGACTGCACGAATGGCGTATTTTAACTCTTCTACTGTTTTACCTGTTGTGGGTTCCAGTTCCACACAACATCTTGTCTGATTCATAGAATGTTGTTCTGAGTCTTGGTGTTTTTTGCGTTCGTCTTATGTATGTTTGTAATTTCTCCCACGGCACAGAAATATTCCTAGTGCGGGTTTAAGACAAATCCGACACTAGGAATATTAACATTTCACAGTTAGCATATTCAAAACATATCTTCGATCACCAAATTTCTTTTTTTTATTATTGAATATAATTTGCTTGTAACTGAATGACCTGGTTTTCTTTCTATATTTCCTTAAAATTAATCCTAATTAGATCAATTTATTGCTTCTGAAATCGCCTGTAGCCATACAAAATTTCGTGAAAATCATTGGAGCTATTTCCGAGATTCAGATTATATAATAATACTAGTTTTGCCCGCGGCTCCGCCCGCGTATATGTCGGTTATCGCGGCAAATAGTAGCCTATGTGTTTTTCTGATGTATAAGCTATATTACTGTATACGAAATAAAAACCGTACCTCCGTCATTCGCCACCCCCGAGACGGGCAGGCATTAATTCAACTTATAATAGATACAATACCGCCGGCTCCCTGAGGAGAACCTTTGTCATCGCCCATGAAGTACTAGTTATTACTTGAATTTTATAATTAGAAATAGTTTGAATATCAATAGATTAATCTGCAGGTTTTATAGATTTATATTACACTAGTTGTTGCCCGCGGCTCCGCCCGCGTATATGTCGGTTATCGCGGCAAATAGTAGCCTATGTGTTATTCTGATGTATAAGCTATATTACTGTAAGGTTTCATCCAAATCCGTTCAGTAGTTTTTGCGTGAAAGAGTAACAAACATCCATCCATCCTTACAAACTTTCGCATTTATAATATTAGTAGGATACATATATGCTAGAAATGATCGTTTAAAGGTATTAGATAAAAAATTTAAAAGTATATTTACACATAACTATACTACTTAATCATTTAAATAGATCTCGCTACATACATTTTCAAAGATATCTAGGTTAGTAAATTTAAAGCAAATGGTATGAAAGGAATATTCCAGCATCATCTTGCCAAATTCCCATTTAAATCTGAATGAAGACGTGATGTTAGACCGCTTTTATATTCCTGGCCTTAATTAAGTGGTGGCCTGAAGAATACAGGTCACCCATTAGTAATCAGTCTCAGATTTTTAGAGTACAAAATTTTAGATTTTTTCACCAGTTTAAAACACCATACATATTTTAGATTTTTTTTTTACACAACTGCGAAAGGAGGAGGGTTGTGTTTTTTGAATGAGTGTATGTATGTATATATCTTTGGTACGCCCTTCAGCCTAAACGGCTTGTCGTATTTTTATGTGAGTGGTGTCAATAGATTGGTCTTCGTCGTGAGAGTGTCACTGGGTACATAAAAAAGAACACCTATCTTCTCAATTTATCAATATTTTCAGTTTTTCAATGAATTTAATAAAGATGGCAAATATAGATGCAGTCGGGTTTTTTTAAATAAGTCCTTACTTGGTTGGTATTTTATTTTATTCTCAATACACTTTTGTTGAGTCAAATGGGCATGAACGATTTGCAAATATTTTTACTAACTTTTTTAAGACACAAATTATGAGCTAATAAACTAAACTAGATCAATATCCGTTTTTAGTTTAGACTAGCTGAACCCCGCGGTGTTACGCCGCGGGACAAAGTCAGTCTAAAAAAGTAGCTTAAGTTACTCCCTGGTAATCATCAGCTACCTGCCAGTGAAAGTCCCGTCCAAATCCGTTCAGCCGTTCCAGAGATTACCCGGAACAATCAGACAGACAGACAGACAAAAACATTTTTAACCACATTTTTGATATATGTATCGTGTATACATACATATGCATTGATTAAAAAGCCGTTATTTTAATATTACAAACAGACACTCCAATTTTATTTATTTGTATAGATATTCTTAATTATATTCATCCCTTGACTTTCCCCTCTAAAGTATAATGGTATTTGACTAGTCTGCTATTACATGGTCATTTATTCTTAGTGTTGATATCCATTCCGCATAAAGAGTTGTGTAATAAACATGACTATTTGTTCTGTATCAAGTTTTAATTTATCAATATTTCTTTCGTTTTTCGAACTATCTCTCTATCTATGTTTACTTATGAAAACCTCTTCTGCCATCATAGTACAGACTCTACATTATTTAGGATCAGATTTGATGACCGTGTTTGAGAAGTGTGATGTTAATATTCCCATGACTTTGAACGAGACTAAATGCTAAGCATAATGTTATCTTCCAAAAATAAAATGAAACTAATTGGTTGGTACTTAACTGAGAACCTCTTTTGAAGTCACTTAAAAAATAATAGTATAAAATTTTGTGCTCATAATTAAAGTGATACCTTTAACCGCAGCCGTAGAAATGATTGAAGATGAAATTGCTATGAGTACTTAAAAATATTCGAGTGTAAAATTAAATACTTATATAGAGGCCATTTAATATTTAACGAGACTAAAGTCTATTGTAGATAAGTGCACCGTTGTATTTAAGAACACTCTTCAATCTTTATTGAAAGGTTTACTGTTTTGATTGTTTATATTTTTTTCATTGGATGGGTATTTAATCAAAGATCTCTAGCATATGCGTTAGCATCCCTAACTAAGATTTCAGTAGGTCTCTCACGAATTTAAAACAAACGATGTTTAGTCCAATCACACTTCTTCACAAATATTTTGAACCTACAATTTTATAAAAGATATTTGTACTACCCACCTAAACAAAAATAAAAATTGGAACTACCTTGCTAACCACGCTAATTAGGTAAAATATTTTGTTTAAAACTGTATTTTTCTCTATAAGTGATTTTTGTAATCTTTTGAGAAATAAATGTCTTTAACCACAATCACCAGGAGCTGCGTTCCCCGTTCGGAACCTTTATACTAGTCTATAGGACCCATATAGCCAGACAATCGCAAGCCCTTCACCTAGTAAAAGAATTTCAACTTATGGCGCTAACACCCCGTTCAAAAACTTATAGTAAATTTACTCACTGTAGGGACAGCTTCCAAATTCAGATGCGATGCAGCAGAGGTACCCCTGTACCCGATGTCCACGCAATTCTGTTCACTACACCGTTTCACGAATTATAAACACTCCTACGAGATCGGGGCGGATTCCCGAATTCTACTATACCCGATCACGGCCGCGCCACCCGATTATCACACTAAGTTTATACAATTATAGCTTATTAACTTTTACAATGACAGGCCCCCTGCAGGCACCAGGAAGCTATCAACCCAACCTCGACCAGCGCCAAGATTTTCGACAAGACTCCGTCAGTACGGTGATTACATATTCCGAACCATTTCGAGAGAATTCTATTAACAAAGTGACATGACACTTCAACTGTCAAACATTACAAACCCTAGTGTTGACATTACAACATTATAGTTAATACTACATATACCAAATTGATGATTTGGTATCGAACAAACGATATTTAGGTAGTTTTGTAATATTGGTTTAGTTTTTAAGTAAGTTTTTCAGTAATGATGCAGAAGCATCTCAATAAACCGCCATAGTTTTGATCGACATGCTGCATTGTTGCATTGTCTTCATTTACACTAATATGGTAACCACTACTCTTGGATTCTGCTCATGATTTCCATTAGGCATTGGCAGACATATATATATAAATATATGTGTTTAAAGAGTGTTACAATTATTATAATATATATATCAAGAATTATCTAAATATATATATATATATTTATGGTTCGATTACAACTCGGCACCCTCGCACAGAAGGTCAACGTAAAAATACAGCGTTCGTGCTGCTGTGTTTCTTTGGTGAGTGCGAGACCGGAGGTCCAATGATGCAGAAGTATAACTCCATGCAAAAAAAAAATACGCTGTGATTAAAAGGGTCACATCGCAACCTTCCACTGTGTGTAGTCTTATGGGTTAGATTCTGACTTGGAACAACACTTCTTTTAATCTAGGTGTTTTTGTTAAGTCCGTAGTCCTTTGCCGTGGAAGAGCCACGCTTCGAGATGAATGGGCCGGCTCAACCGGAGTGATACCACGGCCTTACAGAAAACCAGTGTGAAAAAGCGCTTGCACTGTGTTACACCGAGTGAGTGAGGACACTGGAGGCCCATATCCTAACCCCTCCCCCCATCCCCCTCCCCATCCCCTAAAGGCCGGCAACGCACTTGTGACGCCTCTGGTGTTGCGAATGTCCATGGGCGGTGGTAATCGCTTACCATCAGGCGATACGTCTGTCCCCGACCATTAATTCATAAAAAAAAATTCCTCGCGGCACAGGATATATTCTTAGTGCCGAAGTTGTCAAAAAAAGTTTCATTCTGTCTGTAACCCTTTTTCGTTTTACGAATGAAATAAATATGAACATATTTTTCTTTTTATTATCTGTTTTCGAAGCAAACCTCTCGTTTTTTACTCACGTGGTAGAGATAGAAGGTTTTCACAGCCTTTCAGATCTCTCAAGAGATCTGTCGAAGAAACATCACATAAATATTGGATCCCATTGAAATGCAATGTCGCATAAGTAATGTGAAAGCGGCAGGATTTGCGGCTAATGGAATAAAGGCTAATCTATTCATATAAAATAACTTGCCTTAAGTGATTGATTCATTAATGTAGAGCCTAAACCACTGGAGCTACAAGCTGGAAGTGTTGGCAGCTGATTTTTTATATTTTAAGTCAGAAAGAAAGCAAAAAAAGTTATATGGAAATTTAGCATTATAAAGTTCGAAAGACGAGATGAGAAATTATCATGAGGGTAAAACCGCGGCGAAAAGCGAGGTACGTTACTTGCTTTAAATTCATTATCATTATAGTCCACTGGTCGAAATAGGCCTCTCCTAAGCAAGGCAGTTTTTGAATTGCTTGTATATAAATAATGCATTAAATTTGTCATATTATCCATTTCTTATATTATAAATGCGAAACTAAAATGCTTTCACTGCCATACCGCTGCACCGATTTCAATGAAATTTTGCAAGAAAATCCTTTGATTCTTGAGGAAGGACGTAGGCTACTATTTGTTGCGATAGCCGACAAATATGCGGGCGAAGACGCACGCAAAAGCTAGTTATTCATAAACAGAGATCTTCGGTGTAATATTTTCAGCCTCAAACTAAGCAGAGTACGTACTATAAAAGCTAGATTGACTTTCTTTTTTGTCTTAATCTTTTTTTTGTTATAATGAATACAATTTGTAGAAAACATCTAAACTCTGAAACAAATATTTGCACATCATACAAAAATTTGATCCGACTACATGGAAAATTTTCGTCTAAATTATGATAAACCTTAGTACCGGTATTTAAAACCACAGTCAAAATCATCTTAAATTATATCTTTGAAGAGAAGCTGCCGTAATTCCTTACTTCTTTGCGGTAGTTCTTTTATAAGATTTTTCTAAGCCTTATTCACGCCGACCGCATGCTTAATTAGCTCTCAATACGTATACAAGTTATACTCATAGCCGGTTTTAAAAAACAGAATCTCCTTTCAAACATACTGTCATTAATTAGTCCATTCGAATGTGTTGGAAAATATAAAATTTACCTTTGGTTCGTGACGTTACAAGTCGAAACTCATTAACAAATACATTACCCGACCCTCCGTAATTACGGCCATTTAAGAACCTTACAATGAGTTTAGGTAGGTACCGTTAATGCTTAATATTGTCTGTATAGCTATATAAATAGAATTCTTTAGAAAATAATATGTAATAAGCCTATTGCTGTAGCTGTAGGTTTGGTATCCACATAACTGAGCCAGAGCTGGTGGACTCTCAACGAAGACAAATACATAGTTACTTCTGAACTTGTGGCAACTTTTACATACAACACAAAACAGAAGTACACTACAGCGCTATCTACCGAAGATATACTGAACAACGGATTAACGTACTAAACATCAATACTAATCCTAAATCGCGTAATAGAAGTTCTCGCGCCGATTAGCATATATACAATATTCCAACATCAACCGTTAGGCCGTGGCCCACCAGGCATGATCACCTCGTCTGGTCGTAGGCCTCCCTTTGAGTTGGTCCCTTCAATCGACGTCGTAGGATTCGCCACGCGCCCATCAAGTTTAACATCTCATATCGTATGAATCTGCACACGAACCCTGTTGCACCGAGTGTCAGAGATATCGCAGACTTGTCTCCGGCACCTTTGACCCAGCAACTACCCTCAATTGTGACCCGTGCCTTAGGGCACACCCAGCGAAATCCGGGGCTAGCAGGCGTTTCTTCGGGAACGTCAGCCATGCTTAGGCTGAGCCTCGCGGAGCTCGTCGCGCCCCGTTCCCCTCCCTGCGCAACCCCTGAACCGGTGTAGTCAACCTACTGACCCAGTATGGACAAGCGGCACACTGAAGATGACGGACTTACCCACGGCCCGTAAGACAGGGACCGCGTCACCTTTGTTTCTCCCTCTATCCCATAACCATCTTATTATTGTTGCAGTTCTTGTCGCAGCGGCCACCACTGCCCGCGGTCACCTGTGCGGTCAATTGAGGCATTATGTACATGCGCCAGCATTGTGACCGCCGAAACAAGAACCACGCTTACGCTTATGTTCATGACGCAACGCTCAAATAACATACTCGACAACTACAGGGTTGCATGTAAGTCCCCGTCTCTGTTGCTGGTCGCTCGGGTCTGGCCCTCCCCAGTTGTCGCCTGGGGTCTCACCTGGCTCTGGCTTGACCGCCAGGGTGGCGAGAAGACCGAAGCAATCCTGATATAACATTGATGGCTACTCACACCCAGGACCTGCCCACCCAAAAATTGTTAATGATTGTTATTCATCTGGAGAAAATTAAAAAAAAAATATGAAAATGGAATCAGTAATATATAACTGTTAAACTACGAACCACGTCCAGGCTTTACCTACATATTTAGAAAGCTTTGTCCCGTCCCCTTGGGCTCATTCGGTTGGAAAGGCACCCACGGCAGAGATAAGGTCACTCGCATAGAAAGTAGAAAAATAATAGAGGGCTGTGGAAGCTTGGGTCAGCAGGTTGTCACACGAGAATATTGATCTAATTTTATGTGGCTTTGGTTGTAATGTTCTCCATTATTACACCGAAATGACTTCGAAATATGAACATTTTTAGCATAATAATCACCCTATCTTATCTTTGCATAGTATCAGATGAAGTTGCTCCCGTTGTCTGTTCGTTTAGATATTTTAAACTACTCATCTATTGATGAAAACTGCATAAAATGGATAAGTTTTATGTGTAATAAAACATGCATATTCTAGTAGATAAAATCCATTTTTTTTATGAATTCTATGAGAGGCCCAACCGGGTTGCCAGTTAAAATATGTAACAAAATTTTAACTCAAGTCTCAGTAAGTCTTTTACAGTCTAAAGGTATGTGATCAATGATATGTCATTGTGTGTGATCTAAATGTGCACAGGTTTATTCGAAGGTGACATTTTAATGTGAAACATCTACAGGTGAGGGGTAAAACTGATTTTTAGAGGGGCGAGTGTCTGCCAGGCGTTCCGTGACGGCTGACCTTTTTTTAACTACGTATTGAGACACAGTCTTCTTATATCATAGGGGATGAGTCTTTTGATGTCAATCGGGCATATTCTTTCTGAATAAATAAACATATTCAAAGTACATTTAAATTATGAAAAAAAATACTACCAAACATAAAACTAACAATTGTATTATGATCGTGGTTTTGTGAGCAATTGTAATCTTCTTCATAACTTCCTCAGTTAACAGTGTAATATCATAAATAAATAGTATAACAAAAAACATTAAGAACAATATTCGTCTTTAAGCCGTTATCAAACGAGCGCAGTCACGACACATTTAGTACGGCTGTATAATGGCACAACTTCAGTTTCATTCATTAGACTTAAAGCTCTCATTACACCCTGTATTGGAGTAAAGCCAAACTGGTTTTGTTCTCAACTTCCCCGATTATTACCCTTAACTAATTGTAGATGGAATAGAACTCCTCCAACTGTCGAGATGGCTGCTTTAATCAGTTACTTGCACTGGCTATTTCCACTTTCATAAGTTATTTTAGCTTCACGTTGTACTTTTAGACCTTTGAGTTCGTCTTGAATAATATTTGCTGGTATATTAATACTGACAAAGAATAAAATATTTAATAAGAAGTCACAGACTCCAAAAAAATAAGTTATGAATATTTTTGTAAGTAATTTTCATATTATATTGTAGTAATAAAACACAAAGGTCAAAAGGACGCGTTTTGTTATTGAGAAATAAAAAAACATTATTGTCTAGGAGATTCAAAGTAAGTGATAAGGTGACTTTTTGTAGAGTAAGGTGACATTATTAAAATCGATATGTCAACTATAGGCATGGAGTTTGTACGACTCTAAAACAGCACAGAGAGCTTCAGTACAACCCAACAGCAACAGACAAAAGACGAAAAGACCTAGTCTGTGAAACCCCGCAAACGAGGCATGCTTATGTAGACAAATTTTACTTATTTTTAGGACCGTTTATATATAATAAACTTAACAAATTATTAAACATATATAGTGTTAATAATACGATATGTAAAAAAAGGGTATCAGAATATTTAGGTACATTAAACTATTCAGACACTGAAAACATCCTAACAATTTTAAAGTAGAATATTGTATTGTTACATGTACACTTAGTCATAACCTATGTTTTAAGAAAAATATTTTTTTTTTATTATTGAAAAAAGTAATTGTAAGACCAGAAATTGCCTGAAACACAGGTCTTACCTAGATCAGGCAGATCACTAATTTGAAATGTTGAAATTACTTAATTATGAATTTAAGCAGTGTAATTTGATAGTAAGAAATAGTAGAAAAAGTAAGAAATAATAAAAACTTGGCTCTAATCGCACAAGTTCTTCAGAAATTAAGTTAAGTCTACTCTTAAGAAGAACACCCAAAATCTTGTACATTGAATATGGAATAAAATGTATTATTTATTAATGTACTCGTTGTGTGTATTTATTTAATTCCTTCACCCTGGCTCGCTCACATACACGCACGCGTCTTCATATGCATTCTCACCTTTCCATTGAGAAGCTATAGACTCGTCTATAGTCTCTGCGCATCATATGTGCATGGACATACATAAACTGCAGAGTTGATGGCCATATACCACATTGGTTTAACAAATCACATCATCATTATAATAAATATGTCAAGGTGTCGGATAATTGAAGCGAGCCAAACAATAATATTAAGTTCTGTAAAGTCCTAAATGAAATTCAAAATCCACAAGGTACAGTGATAGTTTTGTTTACGTTACGGTAATTAAATTGTCTTATGTATGCACTGATGGCGTAGTACTTAGATTGGGCAACTCACAGCTTCCCACTGTGCTGACTGTTGTGTGTTCAATTCACATATGGGACAACACTTTGATAAGTTTCATGGTTTTTTGTTTTGAGTCTGTGTGTTTTTATTGCCTGTTGCGTGAATAATTATAAAGTCTGTATGTATCTTAGGCATCCAAGTGCAGGATTTGTCTTTTAAGATTAAAATACATTTGACGATTCATAAGATGCTTATCAACTAATTTAATGACAAATATTTTGGACATAGTTTTCTTTCGTAAATTACATCATAAAAATGCTACGCTTAAATCAGCCACAATTGCACAGCCACTATACAAAGATAGTCATTTTGCTGTTGAAACTAGGGCAGTAAGGGTCATTCCGCAATTTAACTTCAGCTGGAGGAATTTCTTTTGTTACCTGTTTCTAGCTTAAAAGTATAGATAATGGGACAGGAAATCACTCTTCACACTAATATATAAAGGCAAAAGTTTGTGAGTGTGTATGTTTGTTACTTCTTCACGCAAAAACTGCTGAACGGATTTGGATTAAAGTTTACAATAATATAGCATATACATCAGAATAACACGTAGGCTACTATTTGCCGCGAAAACCGACATATACGCGGGTGGAGCTGCGGGCAACAACTAGTCTATATATCTATACAAATAAATAAAATTGGAGTGTCTGTTTGTAATATTAAAATAACCGCTTTTTACTTAATGCATGTTTACTAAATGTATGTATACACGGTACATATAGCAAAAATGTAGTTAAAAATTTTTTTGTCTGTCTGTCTGTCTGTCGGTCTGTCTGTCTGTCTGTTTGTTCCGGGTAATCTCTGGAACGGCTGGACCGATTTTGACGGGACGTTCACTAGCAGGTAGCTGATGATCCGGGGAGTAACTTAGGCTACTTTTTTTAGACTAACTTTGTTCCGCGGCGTTACTCGCGGTACAACAATAACCGCGGGTAACACCGCGGGGTTCAGCTAGTTAAATATAAAATTAACCCTTAGCATTAGTTTATTGGCTATACATATAAAAATTGGACTGTTTCAAACTGTTGGTCTTAAATATACCATGAGGTTAGACCATTAGCATACGTATTTCTAAATTTAGTTTAGAAAAAATACGAGTAAGTAATCTAATTCACAGGTCACAGAAGACTGATAGCATTGTATGTCCGGTCCATACTGCGAACTGCGAACTGCGACGATTCGAGGAAAGTAACTGACATGGATTCAGATTGCCCAACAGAAGTTGGCGCTTGTGGGGGAGACCTTCGTTGAGCAGTAGACGCCGATAAGTTAACTTAATTAATTAGTTAATGAAAAAGCGGGAAGGGGCAGCATTCCGCAATTTGTATTTTTTCTATAATTTGTTGTTGAGAGTCCTGGTTCTATACAAATAAAGTGACTACTCGAAGTGGAAATGACATTAGGGTTCCCACACATATCTACGATGCAATGTGATGCAACGCTGCATCGTAGGAACTTGCGATGCGAAATGCTACGATACAAATTCATGCGACAAAGCGCTGGTTCATGTGACCATAGTTTCGACCACAATGAGATACCCTAATGAGATTTTCGTATGAAATGGATGATAAAAAATAGAATAAAAACTTTTAACAAATATTTTATTATATTCTTCAGTATTTGAACCAAAATAAAATAACATCTCAGATCCTGCAAATGAAGCATATTGTATAATTACCCAGTAACTTTAAACTACATAATATGTATAAAATAATAATACATATGTAGGACAACTAACATACAACATACAATTAAATCGGACGTTCTTGCGAGCTCGCATCGCAAGAACGCAGATATTTACGATGCGTTGCGAATTCGCAGTTTTGTCTGGGCGCCCTTACAAGTGTTAAGCAGTTTTTTTTATAGCCCCTCAAAGTAACTCTACTCAACCAGATGGAAAGCTGTAACCGAATTCAAGAGTAGTATTCACCATACTTATTACGAATGCAGGAAATGCAACAATGCAGCATGGTGACCCAAACTAGACCGGTCTATTGAGATTTTTTTATGGTATAAGGGGCAAACGAGCAAACGTATCGCCTGATGGTAAGCGATTACCGCTACCCATAAACAGCCGCAACACCAGAGGCGCCACAAGTGCGTTACCGGCCTTTGTGAGATGAGCCTCCGGTATCCTTAGTCACTCAGCGCAAGTACTGGTTCACACTGATTTTCTGTATCACTCCGGTCGAGCCAGCCCATTCTACCGAAGCGTGGCTCTACCACATGAGACGCATATATCATCAGTTTATAGATGGTTTTCACCAATGAATGAAGTAACCACAAAGTAAAGGTCCTAGAAAGAGGGACCCAAAGAGAACAAACAACGGTGTTTATGCGCAATCATATTCACTTACCATGGGGTGACTCATCTGCTCATTTTCCTTCTACACCTTGAAAAAATTTGAAATACTAAATTTTAAGTGACCTCTTAAAGTTATTTGAAAGAATAGTCATAAAATAATTTCTGCTAAAAGTAGCAGCTGTTTAATATTATGCAGAAACGATAAAAGTCAATTGAGCAAAATGATGATATGCGGAAAATAGGGAAGTTCTTTTAGGAGACTGCCCTGTAGAACCCCCATTTTCCTCTTTGGATGGTGCCATATTTTTTCTTTCATTAACTTTGTATTGCCTTTTATTTCTTACTCAGTAATGATGCTATTATTGTCTTGAGCTCTCAATATCTTTGTTAGCAACAAAATAACGGGATTTTACAGTAAAAAATCCTAATGTTGCACCTTATTCTTAACGTTGGAAGAATTAATTGGGACTGCGTAGCGGGCAACATTCCATTGAAGTGAACAAATTTCATTGGACATTTGTAATAAATCAACCTGTATTGACAGCATTAACATCTATTAAAATGTGGGTTTAAATTATTACACTTAATCGATTACAGGCCTATCTGTAATATATCACTAACCCTCGTTAATATCTCTCTCCTCAGTGTTAATAATGATTTATTCTTAATATAAACATTGAAAACTTAACATCTATTATATATATACAGTACTATTATTTATTTTATGATTACGTGCTGAAATTAACGTTAGCGTATGCCGTACCCTTATGAGGTAATACGTAATGATCCTAGTTTGTCTTCAATGTAATAAAATAGTCTTAATTTGTTTGTTCAACTTATTAAAAAAATCTTATTGTAGTTCATAAATTGAATTCTTATTAAATGATAAATTATAAAAAAAAAAAAAAAAAAAAAAAAAAAAAAAAAAAATTATATATATATACATATATATATATATATATATCTTAACGAATATATAATTCTCTAACACGTTATTGCTTCCGATAAACTCCTAGATTATCAAACCGATTTCCTCGTTTTTCCTGGCGTAAGATAAGATAGCTAATATCGCACTTAGGCCAATAGGAGTCGAGCATTAATAAAAAAGACTGAGACGAAGTTGCATGGGTCAGTTAGTAATCTACATTAAGTTCAGCTCTATATTGTATCATTATTATCTAACTAAAGCATTAATATTAAACCTAGTTACCAAGACTATAGGATCTATATACGTATGCATGGAGTAATATACGTATGAACACGAGTTAATGACCTAACCATGCTACATCATAACTAATTCTCAACTGATTGAGCTCCGCCTCACATTAATCAAGACAGTGCGAACGATAGATAATATTAGATGGCACACTATTGACAATAGATCGCCCATTAAATTAGAATAACATCTATACCGTATGGTGCTGGTTTATTATTTGTTGACTGTAGTTATTCTTGCTAGAGGTTTTGAATCAAAAAGAGAATATGCATTAGGTGACAAATTTTTAATAGAAAGGCAATGTTTTGTAGAGCTTTACATAATATTTAACTGCGATAAAGGTTAAAAAAAATATGAGTAATAACAATTTTTAAGTTTCATTCATTTTGGGCGAATTACAAAAAGACATACTTTTTCATATATTTTTTTCTTTGTCACAGTTTAAGTTTGTATTAAGGTAGTAAATAAAAAACCAAAAATTAAAAAAAAAACCTTTGAACACCGACATAGTACGTTGAATGTTAGTCTGAGTCAGAATTTTATTTTCTTTACACTATTATCTTATTTTGTTACCGATAACACTGTTAACAAGAGCTAAATAAGCACTAAAACATTATATTATTATTTTTCTCACTTGTCTGGAATCAATTATACTCGAAAAAATTATGACATTAACATTTAGCAGTAGATTAAGCCACTCAATGGAAAACTAATAAATGCAACAAGATGGCCGACACAAAATCCATTTAAACAAAGAAACTCAAATTCATAATCATTTATTCAATTAAGACACTAAGTGACATTCATGAACGTTAAATCTAAGCTACAGTTAAAAATCATAGATCGACACAAGCGGACGCCATAGCATGTGCTGTATTGTCGAGGTAAATTAGACGAAAACACCAAAATCTACTGCCTGCCTGTGTCGATCCATAACTTCCAGTTTCCAAAATGCGTAGAGCCTCATGAGAAGAATATAGGCAAAAAAGCTCATGGCCACTCTTTATCAAAGTCAGTCATTCAAACTGTTTTCCATTTAACCAATATAATAGCTAAACGTAAGCTAAAACACCTCTTTTTGCTTATCGAGGTAGAGTGCAGCTCTAACAGACTTTTTTCACTTTCCTACTCCCTTTATTATGGTAAACACCTTTGTCTACACTCTATTAACTGACAAGTGTGTCTACTCTGTTAAAGGGGTTCGCTTCTCAATTTTTCGTCCTTTTACCTTCCCCCTTTGTTATGTTAAATACGAGTTTTCATGTTATGCGTTTGTAGACTTGACACTTTGTTATTTATGAATATTTTTCATGCTAGAGGCATGTTTTTATTTATTTTTCTGTATTTTTTCATTTTTATGTATGTGTGTCTTGCTACTTTTAAGTTTTTCTTGACGTAATCTCAAAAACAATAATAACATATGGTTTTAGGTCAAACAATTGACGTAACTTATTAAAAAAATAGGCTGATATGATATTTGATAGAGTTTTAGGAATAGTAATAGCCTTATTTCTATATTTCACTGGTCATCAATCAAGGAACTCGCGTCATCTTACCGAACGCTGTCTATGAACCATATCTTTTTACTTTTTTTACAGGGCATTCATTTAAAGAGCACATAAGTTCATTTAAGGTGAGCTGAAACAAGCTGTTTGTTTTTTTTATGTAAGGGCCTGCTAATATGTCCATACTCCGCCTGGTGGAAAGCAAAAGCAGAATCCAAGAATGGTGGTCACCATACTCATTGCGAATGCAGACAATGCAATAATGCAGCATGGTGACCCACACCATGGCGGCCTTGTAATGCTTTCGCATCATTGGACCTCCGGTCTTGCACTCACCAACGAAACACGACAGCACGAACGCTGTCATTTTACGTTGATTTTCTGTGAGAAAACTACTACCACCCTGTAGTAGTTTTCATTTCTGAAGACTTTTTTGGACGGAATGATTTACAATTTGTCATTTTCGCCAAGTTTATTGAGTCGAATAAGAAATTAATCAAAATCAATAGTTAATTTACTTTCGATCTCTGTTAATGATGAAATTAAAAATATTTTATTATTTATTTATCACTTTATGCATTGGCGGACTTAATGCCTAAGACATTCTCTGCCCGTCTTATCAAAGTTTGATAAACTTAGTTCAACTAACTATATCCAAATTACCCGACTCCGATCATGCTGTCATACTTTTGGCAACTGCGTGATCTCTGTTTTAATCAGAAATACCCCCTCTTCCCCGGGACCTATCTGATGCAAAACTGAACATCTGCATTTACCTTGATACTTGAAATAAACTTGGTTTATCCTTATATCATCTTACTATTCAAAGAGCTTTTTATGTACTTAGTTTCGTAGTAACGGTTTTATATAAATACAGGTAAACGCGAAGTGCACAGAAGTCACATATCCTTTAACGTTAGAAGTCCGTTTGTAGCAACTTGTACCATTATCCTTTACAACTAAGTGGGGTAGTACAAAATCTCCCATTTGACCGCTCTTTTATGTACTTACTATTAAATGTTATGTCCAAACATCTAAGTTTGAGCAAACTTTGTACATTAAATATACAATTATTTTACCTTTATCAGAATGCTGAAAATTATTATGTCTACAATATAAAACGGACAAAAGGAAACATTCTATAAGGACGAAAATGTTTTAGTTCGAAGTCCCTTATACTCAAAGCATGAATTCTATTCATAGCAATAAGGCAAGGCAATTCCACTGCCGGAATTGGGCCTCTCTCATTTCAAGTCACACTTGGGCTACTCGCATTTGGGATTTTAATTATGAAATAATTGAAATAACTTCAAAATAATAATATATCATTCAAGTGTAAAATAAAATCTAAATAAATTAAAATAAATCACTGAAATGTATGTAAGCGAATATCTTTCGATCGACTGCACTAAATTTGAATAATTCTTTTTTTGATGTGCTTGTTATTGTCAGGTAAAGATTTCTATAGAAGAAACTTAAAAATAAATATATAATTCTCGAAAAAAATATGGCGGTACAAAGTTCTGGGTCTGCTCGTTTAAATAAAAAATAGACTTCATGAAATAATGAAATCTTATAATGGAACACTGAATCTTGATACTCAAGTTAATATCCTTTTAGAAAAGTATCAACATTTTTTTTACTAAATCCTCCTTAAAGAATACAATTCAAATACTAGGACACCAGACTAGAAGTATTTTAAATTCAAATAAGTGTTCTTAGAAACAGCTAAGTCTTAGTTACTGACTTAGTTAGGATCGTGGGCGTGGAAATTTAATTTAAACCCTAAATTTTATTGATTCTGATACTAAAGTTTACAAAATTAAGGAATTTTATTTTATCTCGAGAACTTTCTTTATTAAAACCAATGAACCAACTAATAATGCATTCAATATTTATATCAGGTCTTAGACCATTAACACTAAAATTTTCCTGACATGGAATACTCCCGCTCGTTTATCACGTCAGTGTTTGATTATGCAATGATGTTAAATGCAAGTGCATATTATCCTCTATCAAATTAATCACAACAAATCATCACCTGTGGTGAATAAGTTCTGTTATTTGATTTTAAAATGTTTCCAACTTTTACATTTAACAAAAAATTTGTTCAAAATCATCTAGAGAAGATAAACAAAGATATGTAGTAAATGCCTTCATTACACAATAGTCTTAAAAGTTTTATATGGCCAGGTTTTATTAGAATTAATAAATAAGGAAACTTAAAGAGAAATGGAAAACTATGTCTATTCAGTCAAGTATTTTTTTTTTGTGATGCTGAAAATATTGAGTCCAAATAAAGCTAAGATACGGTGTGACACGAACGATCACCAAAAACAAATTGAGACTGTCTTATAAACAATAATTAAGTTAAAAATGCGAAGGACTTTACAAAGTTAAACAAATTCAATTAACAAACAATTGAAGTACTTGCCCGAGTCAAAGGTACAAAAACAAAGTACTTTTATATTACATGTCTTCAGCTTATAAATAAATTCTCTTGTATAAGTTTCAGTTATTTTGACAAATTAAATTGCATCTTAAAGTAATAGAGAATTTGTGTTTATTTGTAGGCGTGTTGAGACATGATGTACTGCAGTAGTTATAGCTATATCTATAGCTGTGGTCAGTATTTTGCCTGTGGCATGAAAACTGTATATTCCTATATTAGTCAAAGAACAAAATTGGATATTGTACGAAATGAATTTGACCTATATAAACACGTATTTTTCATCTCAGAACACATCGATTTGGTCCAAGAGGTCGCACAGGGTGATATAAAAAAGCAATAAAAACGTCGGTGGCGTTATTATTTCCTGTTATTTTGACAACACCCACAAGTAGGAGAGGGTGACTCGTCCTTGATAAGTGAACTCCCACTGAGTAAATATACTGGTGATTACACGGGAGTCTGAAAAATAATACCCTATTTTAATAAGTAAAGTAATACGAAAAAAATTAATAATGACAAAATGGTGATGTACTAAAAGAGTTGTTTTAATACAACTGTGATCATGTCACCACAGTAATATCTATTTTATTGTCTATCTATCTATAAGTTATGGCAACTTATGCCTTTTTGTTGTAAACATTCACTGCGAACATATTTTTTTTAGAACTTTTGACCTTTAGGAGGTAATTAAACGAATAAAACCAATGAAAACAACTAGTCATGACGCTGCGTAATATATTTTGTAATTTTTATTGAGTTGTTAAAACTACAACTATGTAAATATATTGTATATTTAATTCCTTAACTAAATTGCAATCATTGTGAGCTTTCGATTCCCCTTTAATTATTTGCTGGAAATTCATAGCATCCTTACGAAAACTATCCCAAGATAATCTCCACATAACTTCGGTACCGACTCGTAACTTCTTTGGAAGTCTATATCCACACTTAATTTTCCTCAAGCTAACATGATTACGGCAAATGGACGAAACGTTTATTCGTATCCAAAAAACGACTATTTTGTCTTATAACATTCCGGTCCACTGTGCTAACTGCCTCTGGGATGGCACGCTATAGGGTTGACACAACATTTCTTATACAATATATTTTCAGTATGATTTCTGTGCAAAACCTTATAGGAACTTGATTATTTTAGAAATTACATAGATTGTAAAAGAAAGACATAATTAGTTATCACTTCAATTAGAATTTTGGTGTAACTAAAACAACAGTCTACAATGCGCTAGATAGCAGTATAGGAAAAAAGGATTCATAACTTTTGGTAATATAAAGAATTGAAAATAAAATCTGGCAGATTCCGTTTTAGTAAAACTTTCTTCTATTCACTATTTTAGATTTTGAAACGTCAACTTCAACGAAATAGTGTCCATATTTTAAACCCAGATTTCCTGGTTTGACAACCTTATACTCCTTCGAAGAGAAACTACAAATTAGAGCGCCTTAGGACCTTTAATTTGGGACAGGCGATTGACGCGACTATTGCGACAGTCGCACGCTCTTACAGCTAAGTTCAAGTACCCCAACTTGAACGGAGGCCATTTTGAAAAAGTTTGAATATGTAATTAACTGTTTCTTCTTCTCTCTATCAGTTGTTCATAATGACTTCAGATGAGTTATGGAAGGAAATTATAAGTTAAGACTTTGAATCTCAGTTGGCTGATTCAGCTATATAGCGAAATGGACAAAAATACACATTATTAAGATTTGTACTCAAAAAGGTATCTTGATAGTAAGAATACGTAATTGGAAACTCCAGGAATTATTCAAATATGTTAGAATATTCCACGATATTGTAAGTTCTACTGTTGAGATGTTTCTTTTTTTTGGGAAATTCCATTAACTTTTTAATACAAGTTCGAAAGATAGCAAACAGAGGATCATGGAGTATTTCGGTAAAAGTTGTTGTTAAAAGCAGACTATTATGTTTATTACTTGTATGTGCATGAACAAGTTCATTGAACTTATCCACAAACCAATACCCACTTAACTATACTTATCTAAACCAAATGTTTTAAATGTTTTCTATTTGCAGTCTATCTGTATAATATTCAACTTCATAATATTATTTAGTAAATATGTTGAATATTTAAACATTTATAAATTAGTTCTAGTATTACATTCCAGAGAAAAAGGCATGAGTGCTCTATTCACTACCGGTTTAATTACATTATACTGTCTGTATTTGTGTTAACTCAAACATTTGTCTTATTCGTGTAAAATAAACACTTACTTTTCTTGTTATTCAGTTTTTGAAAGTCGTAAAAACTTACTTACTTAAAAGAAATAGTTTAATCCAACTACGTAAAATTTAAGAAAATCAAAATTATTACGATTGTATTGATACCTCGTTCATTAACACGATGGAACATACACATTTACATGACTGCCACAACACTATCTTTTAGCTTTGCGTAGTGGGCTAAAAATAAGTTAGAGAAATAATAATATTAACATGTTAAACTACGCTGAGCAAATGCCTCGTTACCCTGGATTTGTTCACACTCAAAATCGCAAACCACCGCAAACTGTGAGTTACATAACAACGTCCTAATTCAGCACACATTACGAGCGCCGTCCCATTCATAAGTTAAACATGAAATAAATAACATCTGTTTCACGTGTTTACACTTTTAGTATAATTTAATAAGGGTTTTATTTCAATGCAACCTC
This sequence comes from Spilosoma lubricipeda, assembly GCA_905220595.1. Lineage (NCBI taxonomy): Eukaryota > Metazoa > Arthropoda > Insecta > Lepidoptera > Erebidae > Spilosoma > Spilosoma lubricipeda. The sequence goes on from HG992291.1 coordinate 734,944, forward strand.
CAAATTTGAGCCTACATTAAAATTAATGCCGCTGGGAGTACAACGGTAATTCTCTTAGTTTATCATTTAGTTAATTGTTCTGAAAGATGGTTTGTGGCTTCATTACTATATAAAGTTCCTTTTGCCGTAATACAATTGAATGGAATAGTTTCAACGTGTGTTTGTCTCTTTCTAACAATGGCATAAAACAGGAAGTATTGAAGTTTCTCTCTACAAAGGTAAGTTGATTCCATTCACGCCGGTAATAAGTTGACTCCAACAGTTCAACTAGAATCTATTGCTTTCTATTTATACTTGTACCTTATTCTCTTCTACTTGAAATATTTCATTTCATTTATTTATCCTACGCAGCTGTTTTTACTTCACATTAAATACCACATCATTATACAAATTACTTACTATTGAATCCACTTTTTTGGATTTATTTAGTCCTAACAAGGAACCCTAAAGTTTTACCGTAACCCTTAGTTTGTCCGTCCTTTTGAGGCTTATTTTATTAAATTTTAATAAAAGAAAACTGCATGGAACAGAAAGATGTTAATTCTAAGTTCGGAGGACCACTATAACAATAATATGTGCTAATACGGTTCTTCGAAACATCTATAGCGTACACTTTTGCAACTGAATAATGAGCATGTCAAGTCGACTACAGACAAACTTCTTCAAAATTAATTGAGTGCCCATAAATCAATCCGAGCTCCGAAGTTAGGATTAAATACGTTATTACTAGCATTCGTGTCAACGTTGGGTCCACTTTAATATAAGTTGGTCTGACCTTGGCTGCAATCACTGCCGCCGCCTGCTACTTATGACTGTACCCCAAACTTAAGTTGGTTCAAACGATAAATTACTTATAATAGGGGGCTGGGCTACAGAATTTTTCGGCTTATCGGTAGATTTTGTCGACCGAGTTTAGTGCCCAACATTTCGTAAATTGGTATAACAGAAAGTGTATCATGTTTCTGAAGTACATAAAACTGAAATATAAAATAGGTTCTTTTCTCATAAAGCTTGAGACTTTATGAGGCCATTGATATTTACGTCTCGTTCAAAATCAGTTTATCAGTCCAGTTGTTATTTCATAGTTGATATCAGACCTTGATGAGATTCTTAGTTTCTATAAAATATTTAAATAGTTATATAAGATGAGAAAATACCGTAATGTATTGTAAGTAATTTAAAGGGACCACATATTCAATGATGCAAAAGACAATCATCATAGACCGCCATAGCTTGAGTCACTCCGACTGGTTTATGTCTGAAAAAAAGTGTTTGTTAAATGCCAATGATTTATAGTAAAATGGAAGAAAAAATTAGATCAAAAAGTGATAATAATATGATACCTCTTCTAAATACTTTTAAGGAATTTGCTAATACAAAAGCTGCATTCAGATTGGGTCTTGCAGACTCGTCATAATATTATTTTATCAAATAAAATCGTTTTATGTATTTTACTCAGCTCAAGATACTACAGATATCCGAAACGTAAAATATAATAATATGCATTTCGTTTGACTTTCTGTAACAGTAAAAAATATTTAATAACTGTGCAGATAAAAATAATTTTCTGTTTCTATTTATTTGAGATTTTTTTCCCAATTAAATTGTGGTTACTTTTCAGTCTACTATGAGACGGTTTTACTTTTTTTTTAGATTTTGTTTTGGTGTTTTTTTTGTAGTATATTGAAGTAACTTTTAACGTAAATAAATTATCTTAAAATCTGCACCCGTTCGGAGTGACCCGACAACGGTTCGGAAGCCTGCATCGCAAAAAACCAATAACATTGAAATGTTTGAAACATTGGTGTCGACAGATGATTTTCGTTCAATGGTTATTTTATTCACATTTGTTTCAAATATCTTATAATCTTTTTAAAGCAGTTCTTTATCATTATCCTATTATTTTCCTAACTGTAGCTCATAATCATCATCATCTCAGCTGAAAGATGTCCACTGCTGGACACAGGCCTCACCCAAGGCATCCTACCACAACCTTCCTTGTCCTTGATTTAATGGTAACGCAATGTGCAAAGTTCTCATTGCAAAAGTTTTTGACTGAATTTCATATTGATTTTAACACTGGTTAACACGGCATAGGCCAAGTTATAGACCCAACTATCGTGTGTAGTAGTAGAAGTTATTCAAGTTATTTTATAACCTAAATAATTACTATGTATAATATATATCTTTTCATAAAAAAAGTATATATGTATTTGTATCAGTTGTCTAGTACCCATAACACCAGCTCTGCTTAGCTTAAGACTGGATGGCGTTGTAAGATGTCCGAAATATTCATTATTATTATTACTCTTTGTACTAGCTTGTAGGTACATTCAACGATTCAACCGCTTGGCTAAGAGCACAAAAAAAAAGGAATTCTTATCACGTTTTCCATTAATCTATTATTATGTAACTCTGTTTTCAAATTTTCCTGTTATGAGCTATTCATTTACTAAGTTTTGTAAATCGAGGTTAAGGTCAAAAATTGAAGGTCAAGTCTATTCCCAGAAGCAGTAGATTACAACAATTATATTTATTATGCAGACTGTGAACACTTGTAACTTTTACAATCGAGCACCAAGTGAAGTTCGGACCATTTATGTAAATGCCCTCGGCTCTAGGGGTGGAATAACAAATGGACTCGACGAAATTATTTGTATACATTAATAATGTATTTGTTAAGCCGCCATCGTTGGGCGCTGCGGTACGGAATGAAATCTATGATTCGGAATTTACCTGCAGTTTATTTGTAAAGTTAAGAGAGACTCTTTACTGTGATAATATTATTATTTTCAATTTCACGAGGGCAAGTAAAAGTGTTATCATTATAACTATTTTGTATTCATGTTTCTTTAATATAAGTAACTACATCTCGTATTATGTTCTTCCTAGCCATTATCATTTCCAAGATTAGGGTCAGTGTTCTGCTACAACTAGTTCACCTGGTTTTACCTGAATATCAGTTTTTATATAGTGACTGACGGACCTTCACAATACTAATGCAAACTGAATTCGAAGGTTGAACTAATTTTCAATATATTTGAGGAGGCTGATTTCCTTATAACAACTTCAAGACGACCTGGACTGGGGGCTTAGGTTGGTGCGTCAAACACCGCCAAACCTTCATATTCAGGTATGTTATTTATAATTTCTTGTAAGAGAAATACAAGAACTACTTATGGAATCGAAGTCGAGACCTCTTGATAGGTGACAGCCAATTTTTAAACACTTTTATGAATTCTTAATGAAACTGTCTTAGAAAACTGTTTACCATATAAATTCAGACAATAAAAAGAAATAGTTTTCTAAAACAATACTCATAAAAACTATGTTCGAACAGCATTCATATAAAAACTTTGATAATAATATTTGTTTTCCGGGAAAAAAGAAACCTCTACACACCAAGGTTTTTTCGCGTCAAATGGAGCCAAATTATAAATGTAACTAAATAAAAGTTGGTAACAAGAAAAATTTTAACAACAAGTACAATTTTAACAAAGATAAAACCGACTTCCAGGTCCGATTTCTCTTGGATGCCATCATCAGATATTAATGTCCTTATCACGGTATCACTGTTGGGATATCTCCTTTCCAACAAAGGAAGAATCATCAAAATCGATTTATAAACGACGAAGTTATCCGCGAACACATATAAAAAAAAAACCAAAAAAATATATTCGGTCGAATTGAAAAACCTTTCTTCTTTTCTGAAGTCGTATATGTACTGACTGTATCTGTATCTGACTGTATATTACAATAATTTAATACAACTCATATATCTATTTCAAACTCATGTTTTATTACATCTGGTAATAATTGTAAGCTTACGAGCTTATCCCATAATAAAGCCATCATTTCTAAAGCAGAGCTTTACCATCAATCATTGAAAAAATGGGAAAAAAGAATAATGTGTGTTGAACACCGTGAAACAAACAGTGAAACGGATCCCCTATAATAACGAATGTATCTTTATTCTGTCACTGAACTCATGAAAACATGAAACTCGAGAAAAATATTGTAATTTAATTTGTTACGTCACTCAGGTCAACTTATTTGATTTAATAAGGAAACCTTTTCGGGTGAGGATATTGAATTAATTTTATAACTTACTAGAAAATTGTCTTTGTCTGTCTATACGCGTTTTCGGTATAAGACGAAATAAAAGTAACTATCTATAAATTTCTTTAAGTTAATTGTCATCTCATTCATTACAAACATAAACAACCATTTTGTTTATGTTTGTAATATATTTTACCATTAATATTAGATAATGAAACCATAAATGCATTCAAAAAAACTGTGGAATTTATAAGGCTCTTCAAATCATGTTCTAGAGAAAAATGCGTGTGTTGTCCTTCCTACCTCAAAGACCGTACCGTAAAGGTCTACCGTTTTACCCGTTAAGAGACATTTTTTTTTTTTTATGTTTGGCCCTGCCAAAATGACTCTACTCTGCCTGATGGAAAGCATAAGCAGAATCCAAGAGTGGTGGTCACCATACTGCGCATGCAGACAATGCAACAATGCAGCATGGTGACCCACACCATGACGGGCTAGTGATGCTTCTGCATCATAAGGCCTCCGGTCTCGCACTCACCAACGAAACACGACAGCATGGTCGCTGTCATTTTACGCTGATCTTCTGTGCGAGGGTAGTACCGCCCCGGTCGAGCCGGCCCGTTCGTGCTGAATTCAGCGTGGCTCTACTACCTTGTAAAAAACGTATTCAAGAGACATCGTCGTCCCTACTACGTCATACAAAAAAATTTGAACTGTCAAAGGAACAGTCTGTGAGGCGGACTAACGAGTAATTATATTCTATACCCTGTACTAAGCTTATTATAAGTTATATAAGACTGATCTCATTCTTGCCAGCTACGCTTAATGCAGGCTTGGTGCTCTTATTGAAAAAGATAAAAAAGTAGTTGTCTAACTTTTTACCACTTTTAAAAAAGTTTTGTCAACAGCAAGTTATTTTCTTTTGACAAGAAACATTTGTCAAGCATAATAACTTTAAGTGAAGTTCACAAACATTGGACAAATATATTTGCCAACATAATCCAGCAGTTTGCGCAACTCGTAAACCAAGAATAGCAACACTGCGGGGACGAAAGATAAACAGGGATGACCAAGTACCCCGAACTTAGAATGTCTAGTGTAAACGATGCGATAGTAAATTATAGATTTCGTATTACGTGACGGTTTCGTACGACTTAAGTGCAGTTTCATCTGTGTTACTAGACGTAATGTGTTTCTCGATCGTAACTAAATAAATATAATTCCATGGACAGCAGTCAGTACTGTGCTATGTGTTTTAGGTTCATCTTCATATTATCGGAAAATACTTTGTGTGAAGCACAAGTTATTATTATGAGTCTGAGTGTTATTTGTGCCTATTTTATATTTTTTTATGGTATAGGGGGCAAACGAGCAGACGTTTCACCAGCAAAACTAGAGGCATCACAAGTGCGTTGCCGACCTTTGGAGGATGGGGAAAGGGAGAGGTGGGCCTCCGGTATCCTCACTCACTCGGTGAAACACACCGATTTTCTGTGAGGCCGTGGTATCATTCTGGTCGAACCGGCCCATACATGCCGAAGCGTGACTCTCCCGCGGTAAGTTCACGGTCCATATGTGTTTGTAAAGAATATATTTCTGGTGTAGGATTGTTTGAACAAAATTCATATAGATTACTTTTTGGAAAAGTACTGATATACTTTGTATTACTGTAGCGATATATGTGTAACACTTTTTATATAATACATATTACATACAGATAGATTCTGACAAGACGTTTCAAGTTTAAGAAAAAAATTATAACATATTTCTGAGATTTATCTATGCCTCAATCAATAAAACACATACTAGGACAGTCAATAAACTATTTAAATAAGCAAGAAACTCAACATTGTATTTATACTTATGATGTTTACCAATCAAACTGTACATATAATTGAATACGTGGCATCTGTAATCGATAGATAATCAGCTTGATTATCCACTAACCAGTCAATTAATATGCAACGTCTATTAGTTTTAGACAACAATTCAATTTGAGTGGATAATACACGTGTTTAAAGGATTTAAGACATGCAATTCTACAGTCGGTTATTCATATTTATTGAACTGAATATAAGAACTGAATGCTGACGTGAGTGGCTAAATGCTACGAGAAAAGGAGACCAACACTAACTTAGTTAAAATAATGGAAAAGGTCGAAAAATATTTAGATTTTCAGCCCTGTTTTCGTTCTATATGATGATAGTTATATTTGAAATTACATTTTATGAACAACGGATAATGACAGTCTAGATTCCGATTACTCCATAATGTATTTTGCTATTAGAGTGTTGTTGTTAACAAGAGCTTGATATCTAAGGAGCGATGTTGTAGATTACCTACTTTAATTACCAGGATTAATTTAATTGTTACAGAGATGGTTGATTGAAAGAAAAAAAATATTTTGAATGTCACTAAATATATCCCGTTCTATGGTTTTTAACTTAAATTAGGACTTTAAAAGTAACGTTAATTTATTCATAAAATAAGAATCTCCAATAAAAGATATACAAAACAATACAGTATACGGTAAATATAATTAATGAGAACGAAAAATGTAACATAAAGGAATTATTGCGTGTTGGAAATAATGAGAATCCTGACTTTACTATGGTTTTAAAGCTTATTATGCACATATTTTTTTAATAATTCATATAAAATGTAACACTGCAAGAGCGCTGATGGGTTCATGTCACACAATGTAACACACGCAGAATGTGCAAGGAGTATATAATTATTAATCTTTCATTACATTCTCATATAACTAATAAACTAAGTTATGAAGTCATAGAAGTTAATATTAATTTACTTTTTCTTCCCTTCTATCTCGAACTCTCTCTATTACTTCCTAGTCGTTAATATTTCTTCACCGATACTTAATCTACGACAGGGAGGTAAATACAACCTTAGTAGCTCAACTTTCTCAAGACTTACAATAGATCTTACATACTATTTCAATAACACTTCATTCGATTAACAAATTTTCATATTGTATTCTACGTGACTATTCAGTTTTAACAACATCGAGTTATTCATTTAACTTTTAATGTAGTCGAAATAAATGTTTTAATAACTAACCGACACTGTAACGAGTTTTAGCGGTCACACCACAATTCTCTCAACTGTTAAATTACATATTTACAAGTTATTAATTATGAACGTTATTGAAAATTAATTAAAGTTAATCATACTTCTTATTGTTATTGTTTTGAGGATACCATCGTAAAAAAAAATCCATGAGTGAGGTTCATTTTCAAAGTATTTATGCAGTCACTTGTTTAGTTCAAGAATTACTTTAGAGGGCTATTTTGAAGCCTGATGGTGCCTTATTCAAGAAGTGAAGTGACTTTCAGAGACTATTTAAGTACAGCACTAGACCTGGAAAATAAATTTTCTGTTAAAGAAACCAGATTTATGCCAAAACTAATTCAGGAAACATAAAATAGTTAAACTAATATTTTGATAGAGGCAAAATCACCAATGATCTATTACCAAAAGACCATCTGATTCACATTATGACAATCAAAAACCTTACAACTAATAAAAGCTTGAAATAAAACTTGAATGAACTCAAATAAATGAACTTAAATGACTAATATTAGTAAAAAAAATTGTTAAAGAAAACGTAAAGCGAAGCTGTCGTAACATTTAAGTTCGAGACTTAATCATTTGTATATCTTTTGCAGAGCAACTTACAAGTTACTACATACATTAAGCTTCCCAAAGAATATTTAATCTCAAACTCATAAAACATGCAGACAATAACAAAATGATTGACGAAGAATCGTTAAGTCGCCAACACCGGGGCCAAACTGTAACAAAGTTGAAACGTAGACAGTTACATAGCACACTAGTGCCATCTATTACGAAGTTTCAACTGTGTGTAACTAACTTAATTACTTACAGCTACCGAAATAGGCGTCATGTGACAATTTTGGCCACAACTTCCTCGTGTATCGTCGTTACCAGATGCTTCTTCGAGCTGTCTTACCAATTGTGAGCAATCATGAGTTATTTATGCATAATTTATGACACATAATGAAACGATAAAGTATATTTGTTTTTTCAAAGAAGATTGTTTATATATATATATCGATTTGAGGATCAATAAAGTGTGTAGATGTGTATTAGACTTAACATTGAAGCTCATCAATATTTGTAAATATTTAAGTAGCATTAACATTGAGTGATTTATGTAAATAAAGATTTAATTACATAAGAACATGTTTACACACAAGATAAGCTATGATTAGGTTGGATTAGAATATATTTAAAAAAACAGCATGATATTTGTTAAAATGTTGGTATGAAAGATGACATTGTGACATCAACTCAGACAGTACAATGCAAGTGATTTTCTACTGAGTACGCCATAAAATCTTCTCTCAAACGTCAAGTAGAAAATAGTCTTGTAAGCGATTTATGTAAAATTCTGATATTTCCTGACTGACAGTTAATCAGTCAGCCGTATCACCCCAGACCAGACACAAACCATAAAAAAAAAAAGTTGATACTTCTGTAATAGCAAACCATGCAAAACATTCATACATATAATTGACATCGGATAAAATCTAAGAAGTTATTACTCCAGACTATAATATATATATAAGTACCTGTGTAATGTACGTTTTATAAAATGTACATCCATACACGCATACACTTACTTATTCAAATACCCGTTCTACAGTGAGTCCTGGCATTAATCTTAATTATAATTTGACTGTAAGCTAATGAACATTTCTATTCTCGAGTAGTATGGAGACCTCTTCACGTTTGTTCTTGTTCCAATTCCGAACTTTCAAATGTTCTGACATGTTTGAATGAAACATGAATTCTGTAATGTTCCGAGTAACGAGTATTTGAAGTGAATTTTGCATTAAGTAGAACAGTAGGGCTTGAAACCAATGAATTCTGTTTTGCATATTTCATTAGATGGTGCGAAGTGAAATCTTTTATGTGTTGGATTTATTTATTGATGTAATGTAACCTTATATGTTTTGATCTCTTATTTTAAGTATGTATTATTATTTTGCGTATCAATATCTCTGTCTTAGTGGATCACCTTTTACAAAAGAATTTTATGGATGACCTTAGCAGCGGCCGCACGCTGAGCTGCCTGCAGAGACATGCTTCATGCATTTTTGAAAATAATTTCCTTTTTATTAAATAAAAAGGAAATTATTTTCAAAAATCTTAAGTAAGTTCAGAAAAAAAACTTAATAGAATATAGCTATCTTTTGTTCTTGATGATTGTAGATTATCTTTTGTTTTTAGTCACACGCATGGCAAATTATTTTTAAGGTGTTTTTTATTTAATTAAAATCGTATTTTAAGTTGATTTCATTAAAATTGTAGTTTAAGTTATTTCAGTAAAAAAAAGAAAAGAATAGAATAAATATCTTTTGTTTTTTATGATTGTTGATTATCATTTGTGTCTAAATGGTAAGTATTTAGATGTTTTTTACTGCGGCACATAGGTACCAATAATATGGCAATTTGTTCATAGGTAGGTTATCATACATAAGTCTAGAACTGAGTCAACTTTGTTCAGAAATTATAAAGTCATGTCTGGAAGACGTCGTCGTTCGAACATAGGTCGTAGTTCAGTGAATGCTAGAAGAGTACGTTCACAAAGAGATGAAGAATCGTCAACAGAACGTGAAGCTTAGCAGCTTAGGGATAGATATAGAGCTGAGAGAGAGAGAGAGAATCTTCAATAGAGCGTGAGGTTCGCCGCAGCCGGGATCGAGATAGGCATTCGGTTCAGAGAGATAAAGAATCGTCAGTAGAGCGTGAGGCTCGACTCGGTCAGCTTAGGGATAGATATAGAGCTGATAGAGAGAGAGAATCTTCAGTAGAGCTTGAGGTTCGCCGCAGTCGAGATAGGGATAGACATCGAATACAGAGAGCCAGAGAATCATCAGCACGAGTTACTAATTCATGGGTAAATAAAGAAAATTCTGGCATGAATTACGATCCTTCGATTTCTTACAAGGACGATCGTATAGTATCAATAGGTACTATGTCAGTAGTATGTGAATATTGCTTGGCATTGAAATTCAAGGACGTTAAGAAAGAAAGCTGTAAACTTTGTGTATAAAGACATCCTGTAATATATTAATTGTTGTAAAAATAAAATAAATACCTAGGTAAAAATGTAAAAAGTAAATAAGTAAAAATGTGTAATGTAATAAAAATTGTATGAATTTAGATATTCCAAAGATAGCAGGAAATCTTCATAGTAAGTATAGGGAAAGAGGAATTGTTTTACTCCAAATTTAATGCGTGCAGGCCAAGGGCAGTAATGAATGAATCAAAAATACTGGATCGATTTTAATCATGTTTTCATTGAGTGACATAGGCATATATATTTTATGCCCGTGCAAAGTCGGAGTGGGCCGCTATGTTTTTATATACAACGTTCATAGTTTTTCTGTAGTGTATTTAATTTAGTATCAGCATTGCACCCGTGCGAAGCCGGGGCGGGTCGCTAGTATAGAATAAAAGTGGTCAAGAGCTCAATCCTTTTTTATTATTACACAAATACTAAAACAGATTCTTTGTCTTTGTCTTACGCAGACGATTTACAATTGTGTTTTCCTTTCTATTCCTTTTACTGTTGCAAATGTTTGCAGATTTCGGTGACCGCTTTAAATCAGACATATTGTTATTAGCCACATTAATGATATAAAAAGGGAACTGTTATACTCAAAGGAAATACATATTTATGGATCTACAAATAACATTTGCTAATACAGAACGTTTAGCAAGACCGAGCCAAATATTATGTTATTTGTAATAATAACAAAACGAAAATCGGACTTAATTTCGTTAAAGTACCACAATTACTTTTTATGATTGTGTAGTATAATAAAATAAACCATTTAATCTCAGGAGTAAGAAGAATTCGAAAACATTTTTTTGAAATATAGCATTGTTCAATGCATAGATCAAATAAGTATGCACTATAGGTTCGACTTTTAGTCCTATTGATGAATTAGTACTTAAAAAGAGGAGAAACGAAATTATTGATACGTCGGATGTACCAAATTAATCATTGCTATTTCAAAAATTCATAAAAAAAGAATATACCATACTTGACTTTGAGTGAAATGAAAACAAAGATACAGCAGACATTGTATTTGAAAAATTGTATACATTTCATTCGCTTTTGTTACAAAAAATAGTACCTCAATGTAAATCTTGTTGTGATTCAATAGTAGAAGGTAAGTCTTTATTCCAGAATCAGAGACGGGTCATTAACCCCGGCTATAAACACAGGGGCAGCACGTTTACTCCAAATAAAACACTTTTATTTTCTTCACAATGTAACTACTTACTTGCCTACTTGTTCCTACATTGTGTTACATACAGTTTAATGTACTTTTTTTACGCGGGGAATGCTTTTTGTACCATACCCTCCATGGGGAGACAAACTAGGGCATGTGTGGCACTCTCGATGGACTGGTCTACCCATTAAACCCCGCGGCGCCCTACCTCGGCAGTCGGGAGGAGCTCTAGGAACGCATCGGGCTTCTGGATAGAAATCTATGAGTATCATGGAATATTGTTAATTCTTAAAGGTCTATCAAGGCCATGGTTATACCATTGGCCGAATTTGTTATTTTGGGTCAAATCGTGCAAACTGAACTAAAATCCTGTATCCTACATATTTGAGCTTTAATATATTGCATCATTTCCGATAATAATACTTTTCTATGTTAAGCGTGACCTGATTCCACGTGTAGGCTGCTGGATTCCTCTTTCTACATTACTTAACATTCTTATTGATTTCAAAGAATCTGTTCAAAAATTCGACTGTCTCGTTGGTCTCGTGATTGGCGTTTGCAACTACTGATCATGAGGTCTCGGGTTCGATTCCCGGGTCGGACCAAATGTTTGTATGATCTACAAATATTTGTTTCGGAGTTTGGGTGTTTCCTATGTATCATATGTATGTATTTACAAAAAATAAAAGTATATATGTATTTGTATTAGTTGTCTAGTAGCCATAACACAAGCTCTGCTTAGCTTGGGACTAGATGACGTTGTGTATTAAATGTCCGAAATATTTATTTTTATTTTAATAACTGTAAACTTTGAAAACTTGTTTTTTTGCTTTTCCTACTAAGTAATGTAGAAAAAGTAACCACAATGAAGTGTAGGTCTGTAGTTCAGTAAAGTCATAACGGGTGATAGTTCACTATAAACATACCACAAGTTACCACAATATCTTATGGGAGCTATGACAAAGTGCTATATCGTTTACACGTTAAATTTGTGAGCGCTATAAAATCAAAAAGCTGCCAGTTAGGATACTGTGACACCGATGCGAATGCGATACGATGTTAAAAATAGTGTCGATTTAGTCTATTCAGTAAATCTTTGTTAATAGTATGTCATTTATATGATTTCCACCTTCACCGCTTCTTAACAGAAACTAAGGAATTAAATGAGGATCTCATCTAGAATCCTCCTGTAACTGATTACTTAACATACAAACCAATCCACAATTTCAATATTAAATATAATTGTAATACAAACATGAGTTTATTTGAAGATTAAATTAGTAAATCTCTAACTACGAATTATTTTTCATTTACAGATTAAGGTTATGCGTAAATGAAAAATAATTCGTAGTTAGAGATTTACTAATTTTAAACAATTAAAATTTTTGGGCCAGACACGTTATGTCCCGCACTGGAGTCAAAGAAACTACCAACTAAATTACCAGCAAAAATGAAAGTATTGAGCAGTTTCTTCAAAGTAAAAAAGTAATACAAATCCAGAAGGCAATATAGGAATCAATATAAGAACTAGTTTAATATTCCTATTTGATTCGTATCTTGTAAGCAAATTGGTGTCTACGTCTAACAATAAAACTTTATGACAGCCGTAACATTTCTATTTGCAACTAATATAGCGAATACATTCCAATATTGACTTGAAGTACACAACATAACAATATTAGCAATTTGCCCTACAAAGGTGATAGGATTTTTATTCTTTGTAAACCTGTTTTTTTTTTGACACGTATAATTTTTTTCGTGTTTCTTTGAAGGGCACACAAAATATTAAAATTAACTTAATCACTCGAAATCATTAGACTTAATTCAATGTATCATTAAATTGAAAAACGGGGTAGTACTACCCTCGCACAGAAGATCAACGTAAAATGACAGCATTTGTGGTGTCGTGTTTCGTTGGTGAGTGCGAGACCGGAGACCCAATGATGCAGAAGCATCAATAGGCCGCCATAGTGTGGGTTACCATGCTGCATTGTTGCATTTGCAATGAGTATGGTGACCACTACTCTTGGGTTCTGCTTATGCTTTCCATTAGGCAGAGTAGAGTCATTTGGACAGGCCCATACATAAAAAAACTCTAAAAAATTTTTACTCCAAAACAGAAACTGTCTTCAAACCGTGTGTTAAATGGAATCCGTTTTTTTATATTTAAAAAATCCTTATCATAAAGCTCTCTAGCTACAGTGTAACAAAAGCCACTCACGACAGCCCGTAATTCTCGATCTCGGCCAACGAGGCAAGTTTAATGAAATTCTTGCCGCGCCGATCTACCTACACTCTCATGCTGCTTACGCCGTGTTTTAACTTCCTACTCCAACACTCTTTGCGGGAAATGAGATGTATGAACTTGTGTACAACTTGCACATAATAGATGAGACGAGGTTGAGAAAAGATTACGGATACGATGTCTCTTAAAAAATCAGTTTGCCAACTATACTCCGAATGATTTACCAATCCTTGTTTCGATTTAAAATCATCCATATTTCTGACATAAACACTCACACACTTTAATTTACTTTTAAAACTTCAAAGTTTGATTCAATAGCAGTATCAGCACAATAGTGTAGGAGTATATTCTCTAATCCATTTGAATACCGTACCATGTTGGAGTGTTATAAGATAGTCACACACTTCACCGACGACGTTATTTAGCCTAGGCAAGATAGACACTGATTTATCGCGGGATTTATCGGACACGGCTGCCGTCTCCGCCTACAGATGAGAATTTGTCAGCCCTATACACATTTGAAGCTAACAGCTAGCTTTGATTTCTATGGAATATAGTCGACTAAAGTATTTACTTTAGAAGGGAAATTTTCTCAAAATAATATATATATTAGTTATAAATAAAAACGTTATATATATATTATAATGAACCCCGCGGTGCTACGCGTGTTTATTGTTGTACCGCGAGTAACGCCGTGGGGCAAAGTTAGTCTAAAAAAGTAGCCTAAGTTACTCCTTGGATCATGAGCTACCTGCCAGTGAAAGTCCCGTCAAAATCCGTTCAGCCGTTCCAGAGATTACCCGGAACAAACAGACAGACGGACAGAGAGACAAAAAAATTTTTAACTACATTTTTGGTATATGTAACGTGTATGCATTGATAAAAAGCGGTTATTTTAATACTAGTTGTTGCCCGCGGCTCCGCCCGCGTATATGTCGGTTATCGCGGCAAATAGTAGCCTATGTGTTATTCTGATGTATAAGCTATATTACTGTAAAGTTTCATCCAAATCCGTTCAGTAGTTCTTGCGTGAAAGAGTAACAAACATCCAAACATCCATCCATCCTTACAAACTTTCGCATTTATAATATTAGTAGGATTACAAACAGACACGCCAATTTTATTTATTTGTATAGACAAACTAAGTGTCGTTAGTAGTTATATATTCTACATAATCACGGAAAAGCAATTAACAGGGTCCACTTCATATCGTTATTAAAAGATTTAAATGACTACTAGTCATTATTTAAAAAAATAAAGAATTTATGTTTTCTAAGAATAGCACGTATGTACAATAAGTATTTATTGTAGTTGAAATAAAGGCATATTTTAATTTTGTTCTAATTCGTTGATTTCTGATTTAGAAAATACTTTCAATATAACTCAAATCTACAAACCATCTTATCCTAATATGCCTTACTTCATTAGCCACTCCTATAACATATAGTCCTTTCTTTAACAAAGTAACATGCTTTTACAGCCAACATGCCGACGGAATGATTGCATATACCGACAATGTTGCAAGTCAATCCAGCTATCTATCTATATTACAACTAGTTTTATCGTCATAAAATTTTTGTTGAAGCTAAGTAATTTATTAATATGTTATTATAACCGGCCAAGTAGATGGAACTTCGTAGCTCATATCAACATGTCAAGTAAGATTAAATGCATTAACTTGCTTGAAGACACTTATACAAACCTAGCTTTTAACTTCAGCTATGCGGGTTATCGCGGTAAACAGTAGCCTTTGTCCTTCCACAAGAATCAAAGTACCTTAATTAAAATTATGCTGAATTGTCCACATTCGCAATGACCGTGGCCAATATTCTTGGATTCTTCTCATATAGTATGGACATGGTACAATGTGTAGCAACGTGAGCAATGTCAATGTTGAAAAAGTGTTTTTCTTTAATCTATATCACTTTTTATTTATTTATTTTATTTATTTATTTAATTAGTGAATTATTAAAATATATATATATAATGTTTACAAGCATTAAACTAGAAAAAATATTCAGATTAAACTAGCTGACCTGGTGAACTTCGTACCGCCATATTATTTTTCGTGAAAGTTTTCTGAATTACCCAAGACTTATTTCAGTAAGCTCGTGTTAACTTTCCACAGTACATACGACTAAGCGAAATAAGAAAATATAACACCTCTGGTTTTCTTTTATTTTTTTTCCATACATACCTTATCCTGACAATAACAAACACATAAAAAAAAAATATTCAATTTGGTGCAGTGGATCGAAATTTATGCGCGTACGTACATTTTTGTGATTCATTTTTATTTATATAGACTAAAATACTGTAGGCAGTTAATCCAGCTCTTACGTATCGCGTGGATGTAGGTACCTCTTTTCAAAATACTGAATAAATAACATTACACCGACAAAGGTGCCCTTCAAGGCTCCATGCTTCTGATCAAAAAGCTTACAATTTATTTAAAAAAGTATTTAAGCTTTTGACTTTTCATATTCTTTTACGACAAGGTTGGTGGAAAAATTTAAGGTCCGTTGAACTTATCGAAGAACAATTTATCAAGTAAACAAAATACACCAAAAGCTTATTGAGAAGGTTCTAAGTCAACCATTAGTAATTCTGCGTTCGTGACGGTAAGTGTTTATTGCCTGGCTCTTATTTTTGAATATTTAATATTCAGAAATCAAAACAAATGCCAATAGGATTGGTGGAAGACCAATAATAGACGTAAACAGTGGTAATAAGTACAGCTCAATTATTATTTTACTGGGGGACAGGCCACTGAAGGGTATATAAATCTTTTTCATAGAATGTTTGATCTAAAACAAAAAAAGTTACGGGTCTTAGAGAAATTCATTACTGTTATAGAGTATATTTTGCTATATTTTTAGTAGTGAATAGCGACCCTTATAATAGTATTTTTGATATAAAAGAGAAAAATAAAAGATATGCACGGATGGAATACCAGTTTAAGCGGTCGCCACGTCCGCTTTCTACTGCGCTGTGATGTGGGTTCGATTCCCGAAGGGTAGATTAAGACAACAGTTTGCGTGATTCACAAATTGTTGTTTTAAGTTTGGGAGTTTTTGTGTCCGCTTCAGGTTTCTAACGTCTCTAACGACATAGTATATATTCCAGTGACATAACCTTTCTCTTTGGCATACAATCAGACTTGAAAGAAAGACCACATCGAGCTCTAAGCTTATTTAATCAATGATCGCAATAACATATAAATGGTCGGTAAATATTTGTAGCAGAATAAATATTTAGAATTAAATTTAAGTGAACAATATTCTATTTGCAATGAGATGGGATAATCTGAACAGAACCGCTCTGTCACAAGTTATATTGCGTTTATCTCATATATGTGGGGGAGCAAAACAGGGTTTGGGCGCTGTACAGTCGGAATGTGCCATTAGAATTCGCACTAATGTTTAAAAAGTACTAAATGAAACTGATAGAGAGCGACTGATGTAAAATTTTATTTAAACTAATAACAAGTTCAGAATTCGAATTTAGTTCAGCCTCAGAGTTACGGAGGTCCTTTAAAGTTGCTCTGTGGAAAAACTGAAATTCAGATGAAACCGGTTTATCCAATAGCCCAGTAGTAGTGGTTATTCCCAAGATAATTTCGGGTTGAAATTATCTTGGGAATGATAAAGGTTAAGCAGATGATGTAATGGTCCTATTGTTAACTCCACGCTGCAAACGTAACCACACCCAACCACTGCGTTAGACAAGTTTAAAATATATGTACAGACAGTTTTACAGAGATAACACGCGCTTGATTTATAGTGTACTTTGTGTTGTGACGTCACGTTTACATGTGTTCACGATTTATGTACCTTCACATTGTATTCTATGTTTCACTCCCAAGTTATTTAGACTAGTTACTTTATCATTTATAGTATTAAATTGAATGTGCAACATATTATTTTATTTTCTTTCTCTAAAACAATATCTTATATTCTAAGTTGAAAACAAAGAACATCCCGTACTCAAAACGGCAATTTTTGTATCCATTAAGTGTTGTCACATGTTAAGATCACATGTTGAAACAGTCATCACTTCAACTACAAAATTTCCAAAACTAAATTCTCTCTGCCTAAATATTAAGTTTGCAGCTCATAAGAAACGGTTTAGGCTTTGCATTGATTGATAAGTCCAAGTCTGCCAGTCAGAGCAAGTTATTCAGATAGCATGAACAAAGCTCTTATATCTTCAGAACTAAATCTATACTAATATATAAAGCTGAAGAGTTTGTTTGTTTGTTTGTTTGAACACGCTAATCTCAGGAACTACTGGTCCGATTTGAAAAATTATTTCAGTGTTGGATAGTACATTTATCGAGGAAGGCTATATGCTATATATCATCACGCTCGGACCAATAGGAGCGGAGCAGCAATGAAAAACGTTTCAAAAACGGGGGAAAATTATCACGCTACGAGCAATAGAAGACGCAAACGAGGTTGCGTGGGTCGGCTAGTATTGGTATATAAATATCACATTTAAATATATCCTGTAAGCTTGATAGTACTTTTTAGTTACGAGAGGAACTTTAAAGAGTAGACAATGAGAGCTAGTACACAATGTGATCTCTGTCAGACTTCAAGATGACAACTTAAAAAATAGCCTAAACCCGTGGAAGAGTCACGGTTCGGCATGAATGGCTCGACCGGAGTGATACCACAGCCTCACAGAAAACCGGTGTGAAATAGCGCTTGCGCTGTGTTTCACCGAGTGAGTCAGGATACCCTCCCCCATATCCCTTTCCGGCCGGCAACGCACTTGTGACGCCTGAGGTGTTGCAGGTGTCCATGGGCGGCGGTAATCACTTACCATCAGATGATACGTCTGCTCGTTTACCCCCTATTTCATAAAAAAAGCCTAATAAGGTGAGTTTTTTAGAAAATGTTTAGATGAGTAGTATAAGCTCATATGTTCGTCAGAAAAAAAATCCCTTTTACTTTTTATTACAAGTAGATATATAACTGGGAGCTTTTTTATAGTTATTTAGTTTAAGTAGTCTTAACAAAATATAAGGTCTGTGGGTTTGATTTATAAATGGAACAATACATTGTAGAATCTGCAATTTGTTACTTTGAGAGTTGGTGTTACTTGTGCCCGTTTCATTTATTTATGTATCTTTATTGTATATATTTAAAACTTAAAGAAAATGAATTACACGATTTTAGACGTAACAATTGGCGGTCTTATTGCTCACAACGTTTTTTTTCAGATAACCGTATGATGAATTTAGGTTATAAGATTATTTTAGGCCAGTTTATACACAATCAGGCAAGATCAAATCCAAATTATTCAAAAAAAATGCATAAATATTTAAAAATCCCTAAATTATACGGATTTTATTGTATACTGACTGCACGGTTCTTTGTTCAATTTCAATTCTAATGATCTTAGTATGTATATTCTTAATGTACAATACTGCAGACACTTCTGCAGTATCTACTTTATATAAAGAAATAAAAGTTTTCATGTAGATAGATAACAATCCTCATATAAAACAGACAAGGTTTGGACATTTCAGATGATCTTAGGTCAACCTATTCCCAACTCTTACCGCTTGTTTAAAAAAGGTTTATCTTTAGACTAAGTGTACCGTAGGCAAACGATACAAACTGTCGTAAAAGAGACATTTAAAGTTATTATTATCTTCTATTTATATTTCTTCTTAAGATGAATTACGAACAATAAGTACAGGGAAAATGTAATACAATAAGTCTTAACAAGAAATACTTTATATCTAATACACCTTTTATACATCCAACACAAGAATAACTTCAATAAAACTATAATGTTTCATAATAAGCTTTTTCTTACACAATGAACATAACAAGCCCTGGAGGCGAGCTTATAAGTACTCTATTGTTACTCTCGTGTATTTCACCTCTCACTGTTGTACTAACACGACAAACAAAGTACCTTCACACTTATAACAAGCCGTCTGTGATATGGCTTAGCTGTATATAACTATAACGAATATGAGATGCTAGCTTATGTCCGCGGCTCCGCGTGCGTGTATGTTGATTATCGCAGTAAAGACTAGTCTATGTCCTTTCTCAAGAATTAAAGTATCTCTATGTCAAATTTCATTGAAATTGGTGTACCGGTTTATCCGGAAAAGATAGACAAGACAAATAAACAGAGTTACTTTTGAACTTATAGTGTTTGTATAGACTTCTATAGACAGTTTTTTTCAGAAACTACTTAAATGACAAGAGAGGTTTGAGGTTTGCGAGTTGCTGAAGCTTTCAAAAACATTTATAACGTTAACACAAAAAAAGACGAATAAAATCACGACCGCTATTTGCCGATCACGCAAATTTATGTCCTATGTGAATACTTTGACTATTGGTCCATTCATTCAGTCAATGGCATTTAGAATAGCACTCGCAGTAAATCTAGCTTTCAATACTCAAATATAAAAATTGTCTAATCTAAGTACACAAAAATAAAGTATCAACAAATAAATGTTAGTGACAAACAAAGCTGAATACAGAGAACCAAACGTTCGATAAATCGTACAAAAATAACCATTTTCCTGTTACCTTAGACAAAATAATACACCATTGTACTATCTAACGATAATTCAAAATATATTAACAGGCATTACAAACGGTAAATAAAGGAAACTCGACAAACGGCGCAAAACAAAGTCGCATATCAGCCATTTCCGATTCCGTCGGAAACGGATGTCACCCCCCATGCCCTGCTCTCTGCCATCCCCCTTTCCCCTTTCTCCCCGGTGGCCATTGTCCGAGCGATAACACGACGATAAACCGTTTATGTTCATAGATAGTTGATGTAGTGTCATGGTGATAGCTAGGAAAATTCTAGACAAAGTAAGAGCAGATTCACAATGAGATACTGAGTGAGCCGGGTGCTTTAAAACCGTTATTGCTTTAGGTATTACATAAAAAAATGGTAAATGGTATATTTTTTTAAAGATATATTCTCTCTATAGGAAATGAGATTGGGACTGCGGTAATTCGAAGATGACGTTATACCATTTACTGCGGTTAGAAAACCTCTTATTGAATTGCTGTTGCAAGTATAAAATCCTACATCATCTCCGTTTTACTATGTCCACAAAATGTTTTTGTGGTTGGTTACATGAATTTTCTTCTACCATTATCTTCTATCAGTCGATACCCTCGTCTAAATATTCTTTTATTTAGTCACTCTTCCTGAGAATGTAATCATTATTCGTCAATAGTATAAGCTAAAATGTCATCTATCAGCTGCTCCGTTCTAGTTTAAAGTATTTTAAAGGTAAGATTGTTAATATTAACATGAGTATCTTAAGGATAGTCGCTAACAGTCTCAATTTGAAGTCTTAAGAAGCCAAGACAAAGATAATTTAATCAAAATATTTTAATCTCAATTAATTAGCTACTATATAATTGGCATCCGGATTTAAAAAGCTGGTTCATTATTATTCTACAGACGAAGGCCCCAAGGCAAAACTGAGATAGATTTTTATAAAACTGTAATTAAACTTCTCTGTGACGGCGTTAGAATAAAAAAATGTTATTACTCTCTACTATACCTATTGTACTTAGAAAAACTGAAAGATATTGAAGACAATAAATACGCTGTTTTTTAGATTTAAGGTTTACTCCATAAGTTTTTTTTGTTTGGGCTTGCCGAAATGACTCTATTCTGCCTGATGGAAAGTATAAACAAAATCCAAGAGTGGTGGTCGCCATACTCATTGCAGTCAATGCAACAATGGAGCATGGTGACCCTGACTATGGCGGCCTAGTGATGCTACCACATCATTGGGCCTCCGGTCTCGCACTCACCAACGAAACACGACAGCACAAACACTGTCATTTTACGTTGATCTTCTGTGCGAGAGTAGTACTACCCCGTTTTTCAATTTAATGATACATTGAATTAAGTCTAATAATTTCGAGTGAATAAGTTAAATTTTAAAATTTTGTGTGCCCTCCAATGCTTAAGCGCAATCACTTTTATGTCATGGATTTCAACGAGTTAAAACATGTATGCGTTACAAAATAAGTCTACCTTCAATTCAGCCAGAAATCAGTCCTATGCTTACTTTTTGATGGTATGCCGCGATGATGTCAAACTGCAAAAAATCCTTACGTTTATTCCAGGCAAATGGCACATGCTGCGCCTAATTTCGCATCCTACTAATAATAATAATATTAATTTAATAATAAATAAGTACTAAAGTTTATGAGAATGGGTGTATCCACTGAAACGTCCAGCGCGCGCGCAGTTATTCCGGTCTAACGTCCACCGGGTCCCGGCACTTGACCACCCTTGACCTTTGCAGCTGAGCCGCAATAAAAACCTACATAGCTACATAACCGTACAAGCTAGAATAAAGAAAGAGATATGAAAAGAAAGTTAAAAGTATACAGAACAAACTTATCTACATTGTTTAATAGTAAATTACTATATAGAATACGTAAAGTCGGGTTAATGGAAAAATAAAAAAAAAAAAAAAAAAACATTTCTATCTTTTTACATTACAAGGAGCTATTGTTGCATTTTTGTCAATAAAATAACTTTACAACAAACTAGACTTATTTCCCTTTCTAATGGTATATAAATTAATATATTTAATTAAATCTAAGTATTTAAATAAACCGAGACAAAACCACTACTCTTCAAATTTTTTGGGTGCAAATTTTAGCGCTTTCAACTTACTCGCGAAGGCGAAATAATAGCAAAATGGCCGCCCCTAAGGCTGTCCCACTCACGTAATTTTAATCAAATAAAGAAGGTGGTATTTATGAGTTGCATTGATCATCATATTTTGTGAAGTTGTTTTTTTTTAGTTTTATTTATTAAAACTAAAACTAAATTTTTTACAAAGTTGTAATAATATCTATTTATTTCACTATTAATTGATTACTTTCAATATATTTGTATTAATGTAATAACTAGCACTAATTTAAAACTACAAAGTATAAGTAACAATGAATCTGAAATACAATATGTTATCAACAATGGGCTCGCTATCGCCCGCTCGATATCCCGATAAAAAATGGGTTTGTTTATTCACACTTCATATCGCGGCTCACAGATGTTTAAGTGGCTTCGGGTTACGTTTATTTCAAAGTACAGCTAACGTTCTTGGGATTTGTAAACAAAAGACTAAGTTTACGTTAGAAGAAGAATATAAACAACTGACGTAGGTACTCACAATATAATGTTGACGTTAATAGCGAACCTTACTTGTAAGATTGATAAAACGTCCGTGGCAACGAACGTTGCCATGTCCTAAAAGCCTGGGGACACATTTATATTATTGAGGAATCCTCAATAAATATAATATATTTTTATATTGTATAGATATTATTTTGCTTATTACGAAATCTAATTTGATATTTTGTATACAGTTGTGTATAAAATGTGTTAACAAAACTAAAATTGGCTGACGAAAATAGCACCTCCAATTTGTTCTAAGCATCAATAGTTTAAAGCTAAAAGTAAACTAGATTTATTACATACCTCTGTAATATGTAAATATCATCGTGAAGCCCAATTCGTCTAGTTTGTTTTGATGCATAACACTTGTAACTTAAACACAATAGAACTATAGCACTTACGACATATTTGCGGATAGTATTTCACGACGCGCACAACACTCGAGCGCAACACGAGTCGACTGAAGTGGGTCAAATCTCATAGTTAAATCAAAATATGTCCGTGGCCCTCTGGTGTTTTTTACTCGAATTAGTTTATTGGCTTCACATAGAAGCAATGAAAATCTACCAAACAGGACCCTATTTTTTATAATGTAAGATTTAAATTCAACTGTGCGCCGTGCCGAGCAGTGGCAACGAGTGTTGCCCGGACGT
This sequence comes from Spilosoma lubricipeda, assembly GCA_905220595.1. Classification (NCBI taxonomy): domain Eukaryota; kingdom Metazoa; phylum Arthropoda; class Insecta; order Lepidoptera; family Erebidae; genus Spilosoma; species Spilosoma lubricipeda. The sequence goes on from HG992291.1 coordinate 758,385, forward strand.
ATGAGACCATTTGTATTTTGGCAACGCGTGTTACCACGGACGTGTGAGTGGGTATGGGCATTTATTACACTTTCACAAAAAAACTACTGAACAGATTTAGATGAAACTTTACAGTAATAATACATAGGCTATTTACCATGTTAACCAACATACAAGCAAGCCGCGGGTCTATGCTAGTGCTTGAAAAAAGTCACAATATGTAGAAGAACAAATAATATTTTGCATAAAAATGAAATATACTTCAGAGATATGGATTAATCAGGTTTCCCAAATTGAACGTTGTATTTCAGATTCGAAAATCGGAAAATCAGCAATTGGAGAACAATGGCTCTTGTTTACATTGCGAGACAAGTGCTGCACTGAATGCTTATTTTATTGGCCGAAAACTCGGAGATTCAGTGGAAATACAATTACTTAATAACTCTCTGAAATTAATTAAAATATGTGTATGTTACCTATTTATTCATATTTCAGATTGAAATCGATTTATTAATATTGTGATATTAGTGTTACCATAAACTTTGACGAGAGGATTTCGTTTTCGACCCGTAAATTTTCTAGGTGACAAAAAGAACAGGAAAAGAGTTTTCCTTTTTTCTTTTTCTATAAGAGTCGATATAGAATATGAATTTGTGGCGTTTTTTTTTTATAAATGGGCCTGCTAAAATGGTTCTACTCTGCCTTATGGAAAGCAAAAACAGAATCCAAGAGTGGTGGTCACCATACTCATTGCGGATGTAACCCACACCATGGCGGCCTTGTGATGCTTTTGCATTGTTGGGCCTCCGGTCTCGCACTCACCAACGAAGCACGGCAACACGAGCGCTGTCATTTTCTCACAGAAACTCAACGTAATACCGCCCCGATTGAGCCGGCCCAACCGTGCTGAAATGAGCGTGGTTCTACTACCTATTACAGTGCAACAAGAAAACACAATACAGTGCCATCCACCGGATATACACAAAAAACAACGGAGGAACGTACTGTACGAAGAAACTACCAATCCTGCATCACGTTAGATAAGTTCTCTTGACGATTAGCAAATTACAACATACCAACATCAACCTTTGGGCCGCGGCTCGCCAGGCATGATTACCTCGTCTGGTCGGGGATCCTTCCTTTGTGTTGGATGACCATGACACCCGTCCCTCTACATACTTACATTACTAGAAATAATCTTTAGTAATACATCTTAAAAAACATACCCGTTGGACGTCACCGTAAGAAATATGTGAGAAAATATGTCCAGTAACGGTTTAAAATACGTATTACTGAAAACTAATACATAATATAGAACAGGTCCGTTGTTATATAAAATTTTATTGCTTTATGGATCTTGATGGACATTACAGTCGTTTGAATTTCCTAACGTTTTGCCCAGGATATACAGGCCATATTCTCAGACTAACCTACCTCTATGGCATATCTATTTATTTATTTTACAAACTTCATACACTTGTGTACATTGTCGGGCCTTAATATATATATACCTAAAGATAAATAAAAGGTTTTTCTAGAAGAAAAATATTCAATATTTTACTTATGTGCTTTTCATCGTTATACATTACTCTGATCTTTATTCTATCGTTTTTCCGATGTCTCAGAATAGCAAGGCAGTATTTTTTTCGCATCCGGATTCTAGGTATTATTGTCGATATGCAATAGTTATTGCATACCTTTTATTGCATATTTTATCTAAATATATTACGCCTGCACAAAGTAGACAGTTACAAATTATATATATATATATATGAATTGTGATGCTAAATTATACCACATTCAAATATCAGAAATTTCAAAGCTAAATAAAGGAACATCAAAAGACAGAGCCACACAATTACTCAATCTATGCCCAGTGTCCAACGTTGGATTAAATTCGTGTCGAACGTTCAACAAAGGCAAAGGAAAACTATTGCCACTGCCACCCATTGCCTCTCCAATTCGAATTCCTTAAAGCATCACAGTTGAGGGTGGAGCTTGATTATTCGTCTGGCTAACTACATGAATAATTTGACCTGTATTTTCATTTCGATTGTAGTTGCATTTTTCGTTGCAAATATTTAGTAAATATGTGAATATTATTTGATCATCATTAGGGTCTCCCTAGATCAAATTATTAAGTAAATTATTTGATTGACTGCTTATTAAACGTTGCTAAGCAACTTAGCATTGCTAAGTAAAATATCCTTTGGTACCAGTGCCTACCAGTAAAAGAACATCTAATTCGACAACCCTATAGATGGAAGAATTAATTTCACCTTTTTTTTTCATAACTTAGAATGTAACCACTGTCATAAGTCATCGTATATTTATTATATAACTAATGAAAGAGAACGAAGCGAAAACGAGAAAACTAGTATAGCAATCAAACATTCAAAACATTGGAATAAAACATGTAAAACGTTTCATTCCAATGTAGCGCAAATGCTGCTTCGAGACTCGGCTCAAAGCAATTTCGTATTGGAACCAAGTCGGAGCGCGTCTGGGCGACTACGGACCTTGTTACACGCCGCCAATTGCAAGATAAGGCGTTTTTTAAAGTCTATATCTCATAGAAATCTTGTTTTGAAATATTTCCAATCAGAAATACTTCTAAGATATGCATTAAGAACGCTAGACATAGGTTAACTCGTATTATTGGAATTAGGAAGGTGTAAATTATTATATCAATAAGAAACTGTATTCTTTTAATTACTGAAAAATTTATTGATTGAGATTATAATCTAGGAATGCTCATAAAGTGCATGATATATAAAAAATGTAAACGTCAATAGTAATAAGACATCATCTATACAAATAAATAATAAGTGATTAATTTAAAAAGTTTTTTAAAAATACAAGCTGTTATTACTTTTTAACAAAAAAAAAAACATTAAATATAATTGCATTGTCATCACAACTAAAGGTATATTTCAAATTTCACCTCAATCGGAAGTCGGCAAGTGGGTCAAATTGATTACAGATAAACATCAAGACAGGTGAAACTAAATAAAAGCTTGTATTTGTAAAATTGAAGAATTCTATCTGTAATATTTAAATCCCATCAAAAACATAAATGTGAAATGGGAGCCAAGTTCAATATTATGATTTATGCCTTCGTTATTTACTTCAACGACAAAAGTATTGAAATCTAAATGAGTGCCAAGGTCAATGGTAAGTCCTGAAGTTTACTTATAAGAACATAAATGCTTAAATATGATTTCTTCTTGAAATTTAAGATAATATATTGAAGCTTAAAATCTGACTGACATCTACGAGTTGCTTTGAATGGCTAAAGGTAACTGGGTAAGCTCTGAACAAGTTTCAAATTGAATTATTTAAAATTGCAATCACTCATGTTCCACGTACATTAATTGAAACACGACTGACATGACAGTTTAAAAATATGTCATCACTGTATGAACAATGCTTCCATTTAATCCTACTAGTATTATAAACATGAAAATTAGTAAGTATACATGGATGTTTATTAAACTTTCACGCAATAACTACTGAACGGATTTCGTTGAAACTTTACAGTAACATAGTATTTACATCAGAATAACACAAAGGCTACTACTTGCCACGCTAACCGATATACGCGCGGGCAGAGCCGTGGGCAACAACTACTATATTACAAAGCTCATATATTTTCGCTCTGCCCATGTGTAGCTCAGTAAGGAGAAACCTAAGTCTTAAAGAATCAAAGTATCTCCATGTCTACTTTAATCCAGGTCCAGCGTTAAGCCATCAAAGCTAAGTTCGAATTTATAATATTACTATGTTACATTTATAATATAAATATTATTTTTGATTACCTACATAATAGTGAACAATCGCAAAAATAGAAGTAAAGGAAAATAATTTCTTTCAGTAATTTTCTTTTTATGTTTGTTTATTTAGCCAGTTCTATATTCGGACAAAACATTTCATTTCATTTATTAACTAGAAGTATTTTTCAGAATCTCATTTACTAAGAGTTCAATGAATCTATTGGGATAAAAATAAATTTTGTTTACGCCTTTCATTACAACTTGAAATTTAAAAGTTTCAATAAGAACTTAAAGAAAATGAACATCTGGAAAGTATATATATATGTATATAGTTTATTTGCTAAATATATTTCATAGTCGTTAGTAAAATTAAAAACATAATCTAATGGTAAGTCAACATTCTAATGTGTTTAAACCACCTAAAAAGGTACCTTCGTACGTACACACGATTAATAAGCCACTTGAAACATCACCATTATCAAAGACCCCTGAGGAGCTTCGCCCAAATTGATACTATAAATCCGAAACAAGATGAAGAGCGTATAAGAAAAACTTTTTACTGCTTTTTCAAAAGGGGACAAGAGCGCAAACAGTCCTTTAAAATGCAAAACTCTTCGCGTTTATCGACAGCCAAACTTGGAAGTATAAATGGGTGATTTTTCCTTTACGAACACAAGTAAATCATTCGCCAAATTAAACGGGCCTCCGAAACGAGGCTTCGACGGAAAAAATACACGATTTAAGGTTCCGCAGGATGCATGGAGGATGTTTCTTTACTTGTACAGAGGGTACTTGTTTTTATGGAATTACGTTAGCCTTGGGAAGTTTTGACGTGGAAATAGATCCAGTATTTTTCTTGCGCTAAACTAACAAAAATATAACTTATATTTTATCTACTAACATTTTTTCCTAAGATGTGTTTAGCAAGTTGAAGTTAGGTGTATATGATTCTTGTATGTAGCATATTTCAATTATTCGTTTGTCCGGACTGGCATCATTGAATAAAAACATTCCAGGGTAAAATAAATTTGTCAGTTTTTTTTACAAAAATGACATTTTGTCTACTGTTTTTCCAATTAAGTATTTTCCGTAGTAATTACAACCACTCTTAAAACAGCTAAATGTTCGGAATGTAATTCGTTTCATATTTCTTTGGACAGATACTATATCTGTTGTAAATTATGTCATTTGTGTAGCTGCATTCACCTTTACAATACTCAATTTCTTTAAGGATGAACTACCAAAATCAAAGTTCATGAACTCTCAAATTTTTCTCCGTTAAGTAAATTAGTTTAGCGAAAGACATCATTATTATTATTAATTTTTATGGTGTTGGTGGCAAACGAGCAGACGTATCACCTGATAGTAAGCAATTACCGCCGTCAATGGACACGCGTCACAAGTGCGTTGCCTACCTTTGGGGGATGGGGAAAAGGGTCTGAGGAGGGATTGGGGCATGGGGCTCCGATATCCTCACGATAACACAGCGCAATTGCTATTTCACAACGGTTTTCTGTGAGGCCGTGGTATCACTCCGGTCGAGCTGGCCCGTTCATGCCGAAGTGTGGTAAAGTCTATGTTAAGTAGGGATGCATAGACTTTACCAGGGACCAGCGGTTCCTGAGATTAGCGCTTGGTTAGATGTTTTAGATCAATGATAGTTTGACGCATATCATCAAAGACGCAAACCTCACTCGTTATTCTGGGTTACTTGATGCGCTGCAATGTACTTACGGGGCAGTGGTAGCTACTTAACGTCAGTTAATCCTTTTATTCATTTACCTCCTAATCTTATATACCCTGTTTTATTCTTGTTTTCTCCATAAACCTCACTAAATTCTATAAAGTTCCACTCAATTTTATATCAATCCGTATAGAAAACTATGTAAACGTTCGAATACATACTATTACCATAATATCCAAAGAACCTAATAGCAAAAAAACAAGCTCCATCTTGGCCGGATTTTGTTCCGCCTTCCACTTTGAATTCCGCGGAGTCACTCCGTAGTATTAGCGTCCCAAAGGCACTAGCGCCGAACAAGTTAGATTTTATCAGTTAAAAGAATACGGCCACGGCAAGGGATTCGCTTTCAAAGTGGTAAAAAGGAAAACGTTTACTGAGACTAATGTCTTCATGAATGTATTCGTTTTATTTCGATAACTCAATGTTCAATGGGACTTCATTGAAAGTTTAATTAACTGTACTACTTCAAACTTTGCTAACTATTACCGTAACATAAAAAACCTTAAATAAATTCACAACATTTTTTTTTTATTGTATAGTGAGCAAATGAGCAGACGTATCCCCTGATGGTAAGCGAATACCGCCGCCCATGGACTCCCGTAACACCAGAGGCGTCACAAGTGCATTGCCGACCTTTGAGGGATGGGAAAGGGATATGGGAAGGGTATGGACCTCCGGTATTATCACTCACTCGGTGAAACACAACGCAAGCGCTATTTGGTTTTCACACCGGTTTTCTGTAAGACCGTGGTATCACTCCGGTCGAGCCTGCCCATTCATGCCGAAGTGTGGTAAAGTGTATGTCAAGTAGGGATACATAGACTTTACCTTAGACAGGACATTTCACACTTCTATACCACGCCGGCCAAACGGATTGGTTTAGTCTTTTTTATAAGTGTTCCTTGTTTTTTATGTTTGGATCTGACAAAATTACTCTATTCTGCCTGAAGGAAAGTATAAGCAGAATCCTTCTCTTTGCAGTTATGTTGTCTTACATAATTTATTCCCTTAGTCTCCTCTTACGACACACGATAGAGAGAACCACACGAACATCATATGGAAAATTCACGGTCGAGTTTGATATATTGCAGCAGAAGAAAACTATGGTTTTGCACATTTGGTGGCTAGATTAGGTAGGACAGAAAACCGATACCTACTTAATAATTGTTTCTTGGTTTTGATGAAACTACTAAGACAAGAAAATAATTACGATATTTGACTGTGAGACTTCAATGAAAACTGATTGAACTCGAATCAAGTTTAACTTAAACACATCTATACAAATAAATAAAATTGGAGTGTCTGTTTGTAATATTAAAGTAACCGCTTTTTACTAATTGCCTAATATGTATGTATACATGTATACACGGTACATATACCAAAATAATATTTTTTCAATATTTATCTGTCTCTTTGTTTTTCCGGTTAATCTTTGGAACGGCTGGACCGATTTAGACATAATTTTCACGTATACGTAGCTGATGATATAAGGAGTAACGTAGGCTACCTTTTAACGGACTTCAAAAAAGAAAGAGGTTATCAATTCGACTGTTTTTCTTTTTTAATGTTTGTTACCTCATAACTTTTGGCTATGTGAACCAATTTTAATGATTCTTTATTTTTTAAAGCTGGTGATTTCCGACCAAATCGAAATGGGAGTGGTCCCATTTCAAGTCGTTCAGTTCTTGAAGTCGATTATTTTTTTGTTAAAATTTGTGATTATTTTAGATTAGCTTCACTCCGCGGTGTTACCCGTGCTTATTGTCGCACCGCGAGTAACACTGCGGAGCGAAGCTAGTAACTCATATGTTTATAATTATAATAAAGACATTCTCAATAACTCAACTGTGATGCATAGCTCAAAAATTGAAGTAAGTAAGGAGAGGTAGAAACTTAAAGCAATTAAATCTGTTGAGAATTGTACTGCTTTATTGGTAGCTATTTAATAAAGAAAAGGTTTGTTATCTTTCTACTGTATGTATTTTTTCTTCAATTTATTCTTACGCTATTGTTATATTAAGTTAAATAATATTGAATAGCTCCGGCACAAATATATACACTATGAAAATAATTTTGTTTACTACGGATATATATTGTGTTTCATTACAAGGAATCAGAAATTCTACACCATCCATTAAGATTGAACTAAAGAAATCTATTGCAAAAAGCGTGTTATTAATACAAACATTTGCTTTGCAACCAAATCGGTCGGTCGTTCGGTAAATCATAAAAATATGTTTAAATTACGACGATCTAAATTTCATGCCCCGGTATTGTTTGTGGTTGTGAAATATGATGCAAGAATATGTAAGTAGTTTGTAAATGTGATATAAATATATTGAGTATCATCTTGTATTTCAGAAAAACTTATATACGCCAGCTCTTTTCCCAATCTTATGCATCATTCCTTATTTTACTTTTTTAGTGGTTAAATTTACGAAAATCCTTTCTTTCTGTGTACTGTGGAAAATAAATCAGTTGTCAAAATTGGAAATTTTTAGCTCCAGCGGCTTAAATTCTTCGTTGATGAATCAGTTAGTTTGGGCAATGACACAATATATTTCGTCAGTGGTTAGGGCAAGTATTTTTAAATGTTAATTTTTTGAGAAATTCGCAACACGATGAGTACAGTTAGGGAAAAAGTAAAAACTAAAACCCAACTACGACAAAACCGAACCTGAAAAAGTATGAAACAAGTTTCAAAAGCCGTAGTCACGCGTTATTAAAGTGATACCATATGGTACATTACACTACATGGACTACGGCTTTTGAAACTTATCAATGTATCATAGTCCATATCACTTTAACAACGCGTGACTACGGCTTTTGAAACTTGTTTCATACTTTTTCAGGTTCGTTTTTGTCGTAGTTGGGTTTTAGTTTTTACTTTTTTTTATTTAAAATGTTTTGGTGCCTCTATAATACTAATTTCTTTGCTAAGCATATTTTAAATAGATACCACAGAAATATCACAACTATCGAATAAATACGGACAAAGTCACGAGAAAATGCTAATAATATATATATTTTTGAAATCTACAAGTAACGCCATTTCGTATGATACCAAACACGGCATATTTCTCTCATATTTATTTTTTAATACACTACTTTACGTCGGCTAGAGGGCGCCACATTAGATTCAGTGACACGTCATATAGCTTATTATCAGCGGGCAATCAAGACGCTTCTAACGATACCTCATTTGTTTTATTCTGACTAGTTTAGCATAACAAATAAGCATACCATAGAAATATCACACTTATCGAATAAATACGGACAAAGTCACGAGCAAATGCCAATAATATATGTATTTTTGAAATGTACAAGTAACGCCCTTTCCAATGATACCAAACACGACATATTTATCTAAAATTTATTTTTTAATACAGTACTTAATGTCGGTTAGAGGGCGCCACATTAAATTAAGTGACACATAATATAGCCTATAACCAGAAGACGATCAGGACGCTTCTAACGACACCTCATTTGTCCAGTTCTAATGAGTAGTTAAGGAGCTAAGAGGGAACAAATGAACATACATACATACATACATACATACATACATACATACATACATACATACATACATACATACATAGCCTGTCAAATTCATAACCCTCCTTTGGCTTTGCCGTAGTCGGGTAAAAAACTACATACCACACTACTGTGTTAGTGTTCATGACCATACTAATCATTTCAGTATATTTGCAGAAAATTACCATTTGCTTTATGGAAACCAGCAAAGTTGTATTCCTTAATGCTTTGTGCACCACTTCGTAGTAAACTTATAAAAGACTCCCTGACATTTTAATTACTAGTACTCATCAAACGATAGTGAAACATTTCATTTGCTATGTTTATTTGCGTACACTTATTTTGAGTAAATAAACAATAATCAAAAAAAAAAATATTTCGGACATCTTACACACAACGCCATCTAGTCCCAAACCTAGCAAAGCTTGGGTTATGGTTACTAGATAACTGATATAAATACATAAATACCTTTTTTTGTAAACACATACGTATTATACATAGAAAACACCCAAACTCTCCTCCAAACTTAGATATCAAAATCAGTTCAGTCGTTCCAGAGATTACCCGAAACAAACATGCCTGTCTTGTCTGACCGACAGACAGACATATATTATAAATATATATTTATTAAAAAGCGTTAATTTTAATATTACAAACAGACACTCCAACTTTATTTATTTTTATAGATTAAACAGGTCAGCGAGAGATATCTGTATGCCTATATCAGTGGAATACTACTACTGCCAATAACGACGACACGGTTAGAACTACTTACCGTCAAGATTGATCATCTTACAAATATGGTAAGTATGCGCCGTTAGACAAACTAAATATATAGTAAAATTAACTCCTATTCAAAATAACAAAACGGACACTAAAAATAACCTACATTTACCACAACCGTGAATACAGCCCTCACTGTAACTAACAATTTGGTTGACCCCCAAGAGGCATTTAATCAGCCGTGTAGTGTAACAAAACTATTGGACTAAATAGCTGAGCTGCGGCTTAGCAGAAATGGGGCTCAGGCTCATTGAATTTCATATGCGTGCGTTAAGTGGAGGCTTAGACCGCTACCCGGATATTTGGCAATGTACAGTCAAACGAATAAAGGGGACGGGAGCGACTATATAACAAGCAACTAAGGAATTTAAAAAGAAAGAGGTATAGAACATACAATGTGGGTCAATTTTGCACGTTCGCCCTTCGAAGTTTAAGTGTAACGAAATTCACATTTTTACTTTAAGTGGACATACTATAAATATGAATGTAACAATAACTTGTTTCTACTAAATAGTTTCTTTGTTGTGAACACGTTAATCTCGGAATCAACTAGTTTTTATAATAGAGGAAGGCTTCATAACCTCGCTCTACCATCAATAAAAAATATTTGACAAAGTTGTAAAGGCCGGTAAACAATACTATAATGAAATACTCAAAAGGAAAATTACATATTCTTACATGAGATATGAAAATGTAACCTTTGTAATTAACGAGATTTAATTACCAGACTGTACCATCCCAATGAATTTAGTTTGAAGTTATAATTGTGGAATTAATTGGTGATTTGCTGGGGTTACTATCAATTAATTATGTTTTAGTACGTCGTAGGCAATCACTAGTCACCGTTATGATCTCAATTGTTTGCGGACGTGATAGCAGGTGCTTTTGTTAATGCAGTAACATAACAGAGATGAAAATTAATTAACTTCTAGCTTCGTCTAAAACCTTTGTCATGAGTTTACAGGTATTGATGCATTCTATAGTATAGGTAGCAGGATGTATGTCACCTGATGGTAAAACATTACCACTGGCCATAGACACCTGCATCTTGAGAGTTGGAAATACATTGTTATCCTTCAAATCTCCCTTCTAAAATCTGGGAGTAAGAGAGAGGTAAACTTTTCTTAAGTATTTCGTATTTAATTGAAAAAAATCTGAAATCACTTCATTGTCTATATTTCGTAACAGTTATTGTAACAAGTACATAAATTAGCATTCTTTCGATAGAGATAATATACTTATGATATACTTTTCGTTGCCAAGTAATGATGAACAATAATATGTCTGTATATCTAACGTTATTGATTAATGAGCAAAGCTTCACAGAAAAACCTTCACTTACCGAAAACATTGAATATTTGCGTACAAAACCGCACAGAAATGCGAACAAAACACACAATATTTTATTCTAATCATGAGATACCTTTGTGTAGAATGGGTACCACAAGGCACAATACTGGACCCGCAAGATCCAAGGTTTGATTTATTTCAAAGGTATTGCCCCATTGTTACCTGTGACTTGTCCTTAGGGATATTATTGTGGTAGCGGTCTATTTAACGGAAACTTTCTATACGATATCATTTTGAAAGATGGGCCGAATCATAGTATAATAGAAGAGATATGAAATGTGTGTTGAGAATTGAAAATTTATCTTAGTGTGCTTATTTATGGATGTGTATGGTAAGTAATGTAATAATTTTGAATGGAGATAGCCGGGTAGTTGAATTGACTTTTTCATAGCTTTTAAATGTTTAGATTGGCTAGTATAACTTTAATGTGACAGTAATAGCAGATGATTTAGTTACAAATCAACAACCAAGTTATAAAATACTTAAGTAATGGAATGTAAATACTGAACAGTTGTATTATCTTAGGAAATTAATGTTTTAATACACAAACTTTAAGGACGGGATCAATAGAATATTTCTATCGCGGTGATATAGTATTTGATAGCAATTTCCATGCATATTGGCATCATTTGTTTCCTAGACTAAACCTGTATCTTTAGTAACGAAATATTAATCTGTGAACTTAATTGGTTAGAGTCCGACGTACCTCTTTGCCACTAGTCCTTACCAATAATGTGATGACCTTTAGAAGTATCTACACGAAAAAAAAGTCGTCGTTTTAATTTTTATTTCTTTAGAACAATAATTGTAATATATTAATGCGTTTTTTTTTTCTTTCCATCCCAAGGTTGCCTGGAAGAAATTGCTTTTTAGCGATAAGGCCGCCATTTGTACATGGTCATTCTATTGATATGTTCATTTTGTGTAAACTGTTTTATCTGGTGTACAATAGAGTTTATTCTATACTACGTATGAAGTTACAACCATGTTTAATATAGGTGTTTAAGTCTAAGCAAAAAATGAAATGTCTAATTGTATTTGTTTGTATCGGTTTCAAAATCGGTGTACTTCAAATAATATTCTCATCTTATTATTTCCAGAAACTGCAGAAAAGACTAATTTGAAATAACACCATGAAGTGACGTCATAATACTTAATCGTTGCTAGTGTTGTTGTCGAATTATGGAGAATTATATTTGTTGTATCACTGAATCACTGTAATGTTGGCACAATACACGTTGCTGGCAAATAAAGCTCATTTTTACTTTATGTAATAAAAGCTATGGAGATACTTGTTTACTTGTGTTGTGATTCAGCTTTATCTTAAAACTGAGTGATCATGTTATAGGTTGTGAATAGTTGGATCAAATAATTCTCTTTTTCTCAGTATTTTCAGGTATTTATTGACTGCATTTTGCAGTTTTGAGGTGTCTGCTTGTAATTCCAAATCATCATCATCATCAGCCTATCGCAGTCCACTGCTGGACATAGGCCTCTCCAAATACTAAGTTAAAACTTTTCACCAACTTCAAATGGAAGTATAGATGGTATTTAAAGGCTGACTACCGGTGGAACGGGTGGATCGATTATGAAGAGACTTTCACTGGCAGGTAGCTGATGATCAGAAGTAACTTAAGCTTCTTTTATAGACTAGCTTTGCCCTGTGGAGTTACCAGCGGTTGTTGTTAACCGCAGTTAACACCGCGCGGCTAAGCTAGGTAGTTAATGTAAGACATGAAAATAATATCAGAGTTATTTAATCAAACTAATTTATTGGAAAGACACTGACAGTTTGATTTTTAGGTTAACTATAAATTTAGGTTGGTTTTTTGCAGCTCACCAGGGAATATTAGGTAAGCTTTCAAAAAGTCATCCTAAAAGTTTTTAGAATAAACTCAATTTAACTGAAAGAATAACAACGTCAAAAGAAACCGCTTTACCTTTTAGTTACATTTTGCACAAGAATTATAAAAGAAAGAAAGAAAACGAAGGTTTTCTTTTCAAAGAAAAGGAAGGTCTTTGGGGCATTACGGTAGGCACGTTGTCTTTTTTTTCAATTCATCATACGACCTACAGTTTTGGGAAGATACATTATTACTCCGACTACGTCATTACCTCAAAATAATTTTCTTTTTCGGACCGACGTGACCGCGTGAGCACGTACGTTTCAATAGAGATGCGCTATGACTAGCCTGATATGCTTGTGTAACAAATTTTGTTGAAAAATTTACGAAAAACGTTCATAGGTTAGTCTCAAGGATCTTGAATATTTTTTGGTACAGAACTAGAATTTATTAACTACGAATTTCCTAGAAATTACAGCAAGACACTTAATCAGGTCAAAAGTTTAATCTGACCTATCCTGTCGCTACAAACGGCATGATATAATTGGTCGTTTCTACCCTTGATTTTGGACATCTGCTAATATAAAATAATTGATATTACTGATCTGGATTAGTTTTATATGTTAAATCAATTAATTATATTCCAAGTACATAGTTTTTGCTTAGAATTCATTTATTTCAAAAAATGAATAAGTGACATAGTGAAGAAACAAGCAAACTTTCTATTCCTAACGTATTTTCGATTGTAAACTTACAAACCTATTACAGAATCCAGATTCAGATGCATCGCTTTCAATTCAACCCCTTTGGGAGTTTCAAGATTCAAAATTAAGGTAACTCATAGCATTCAATTCACCTAGACGTACGTCGTCCATTAACGGATTGCCTTGCTTCCTTGTTCCCATCTCTAGTTCGAAAATCTATTTTATGGGGTAAATGAAATTACCCCCTCCCTCGTCTAGTACACGTCACTACCATTTGGACAGCATCTTCAAGCGGTACGTGAGCGATAGAAAATGGCTGAAATAAATTGTACCGTTTGTTTTGATGGCCTTTCAAATGGACTGTCGGGCCGCAAGATAAATGGGATGACGAACCTCCGCCAGTTAGGACGCGCTTAATCTTATTTCAATAAATTTTATTATTGGAGAGTGGATTTTGTTTAGAATTTCTTTCGGTTTGGATGTTGATTGATTGTCGTAAGCAGACTTTTTAAAGTTACTTCCATTTATCATATTTCTTCGTCTGTCTATTGTAGTATTAGTCCTTGAAGTAAATCCCTAGAGAGCTGTTTTATATAAATATTCTAGAAGTCTATCATTAAGTCGATGACATTAGACGTTAGTAGAGCCACGCTGATTTCAGCAGAAACGGGCTGATTCGACCTGCTTGTGCTTTCCATCAGGCAGAGTAAAGTAAATTTGGTAGGGCCAAACAAAAACAAAAAAAAAACTAAAACATACAATTAGTAGAATAATCGTCAAATAAAATAATAAAATCACCAAATAACTAATGAATGATTTAAAATAATTTCTTGCTGAGTAAAATATACTGTTTTTAGTAGATTTTTCAATTTATCTTTAAATAGTGCCATCTTGAAACTTTAATGGTTTAGTTTCACAGTCTGATACAATCACCTATCTCATATTCTAAGCAAACTAGTTTGATGGATATTGTTGGTTCTCCATTGAAGTATAAGTTTGAAACTAGTAATTTAAGTTATGTAGAATACTGTTTAGCTATTTCTGTGTTCAGCTTTGTATCCATTAGCATAGTTTATGTACTGAAAATAATAATACGTATGTATATACAATACAAGAACTGTTTAAACTACATACTCCTTTGTATATATATTATAATTACTAGCTGATCCTACGAACTTCGTACCGCCATATTTACATACCCGTCTCAGATTCACGTTGCGGACAAAAAAAAATTTGTCGTTATCTTTCAACTTTTCTAATACACAAAGCTAGTCCTAACAATAACAAACACTTAAAAAAATATTAAATTTGATACAGCCGATCAGAGGTTATGCGCGTATATATATTTAGGCGATTCATTTATATATATATAGATACATTGATTTTTAATGAGTTTTGAGTTGTATAGTTAATGTCTGGTAGTGAAATGCATTGATAGGTATGGCAATAAACCTATATGCAATATTGACCATAAATAGCCATGTTGTGTGGACATAAAATCCAAATAAGGTCCCATCGGCTTAGGCAGAGGATCCAAGTGGACCAAAATCTTTCAAATTAATCCTCTGGGGAATCAAAATGGTACTGAAATCCAAAAAAAACCCCTAGGGGATCAGTGCGAACGAAAATTCCACATAGTTCCCTCAGGGGATCTAAGCAGGGGATCCAAGTGGACGGAGCCATAGATGATACATTTTATCTTATGTAGGCCTGTTTTGTTTTATACTTTGAATAGTTAAATCCGAACTTATTAAAATCTTTTCTTTTTCATAAAAAAACGATAATAATAATACCTTCCATACGTACTCCTGTACACCAAGATGAACAGCAGTAGCCCACGAACACACAACGACACACTCAGCTGGTCGAACTATTTCAAGTACAATTATTATTTCACTGAGGGATTGATTTAACATTTACAAAATTTGTATAACCTTCAATCCACTTGTGACTGTTGGTTTCCCTGGTATTCATAGTTCTGCGGTCATCACTTGTTCAGTTCCTCAGTTGATCCATTTATATCTCGTTATCTATTTTCTTCAAAATTCGTTACCAATAATTTTATGATCCATATGATTCAAGAGGATGCGGAATCGGAAATGACAAATAAAAATCGAATGCTACTAAATTTATTGAATAAGACTTAAATTCTCGACAATTTGTTCAAGTGTTTCAAAGGACACGTTATTGAGAGTTGACAAAAAACTCAGAACAATAACTCTCAATATGTTATAAGTATCTTAGAAATTTCCTTTTGTATATAATATAATAACGTCGATACATTTGTTTCTTGTAATGAAATTCCTCGTATACTTGAGATGAAATTCTGGGCGAATTTATAAAACTCGGTGTACTTTTATTGTCAAAATATTTTGTCGATAATGCTTATGTCATTTCTTTGAGTCTGATTAAGTTATTTGAATTGTGTTGGGGAATGTATTTCATGGTGAATCAACATATAACTAATAAAAACTGAAATAAAACTTACCTAGGTGTTAATCACATTTGTTCAATTGTTTTTGTTATGATATAAAGGGTACACTGCTCAAAGTAGAATCAAGAAATAAAGCTTACGACCCTCAGAGTTGAAAACAGCAACACATGGAGGAGGATGGTGATAATGATATTTAACCATCACCATCCATGGATAATGGCCTCTTAAAAGTAAAAGTATACACTAACCTTTAAGTTTCCCTTCCCTTGTATCCCCTACCCCCTCTAGAAAGAGTAGGGGTTTTGGAATTAGGTAACCTTACGCGAGACAATTATTTAACATTGATTTTCTGTGAGGCGTTGAAGTAACTTATGTTAAGCTGCCGAATTTGTGACGAGCCAAATATATATGGAGATAAAACTCAGTATAACACAGCACTTATTAATATGAACACAACAAAACATACAACGCATCAGAAACATATAACATTAGGTTCGTATAAGAAAAGAGTGAGTGACGCCTGATACGATTTTTTTCTATACAATTAAATGAAATTGGAGTGTCTGTTTGTAATATTAAAATAACAGCTTTTTATTCAATGCATATGTATGTATACACGATACATATACCAAAAATGTAGTTAAAATTTTTTTGTCTGTCTGTCTGTCTGTCTGTCTGTTTGTTCCGGGTAATCTCTGGAACGGCTGGACGGATTTTGACGGGACTTTCACAGGCAGGTAGCTGATGATCCGGGGAGTAACTTAGGCTACTTTTTTAGACTAACTTTGTCCCGCGGCGTTACTTGCGGCACAACAATAACTGCGGGTAACACCGCGGGGTTCAGCTAGTCTATACAAATAAATAAAATTGGAGTGTCTGTTTGTAATATTAAAATGACCGCTTTTTACCAAATGCATATGTATGTATACACGGTACATATACCAAAATTGAAGCTAAAAAAATTTTTGTCTGTCTGTCTGTCCGTCTGTCTGTCTGTCTGTCTGTCTGTTTGTTCCGGGTAATCTCTGGAACGGTTGGACGGATTTTGACGGGACTTTCACAGGCAGGTAGCTGATGATCCAGGGAATAACTTAGGCTACTCTTTTAGACTAACTTTGTCCCGCAGCGTTACTCGCGGTACGACGAAAACCGCGGGGAACACCGCGGGGTTCAGCTAGTATTAAATAAAATGTTTATTTACTAAAAACATCATGAAGAATTTATTCTCCATTCTCTAAATTACCCATTTCCTATTTCCAGCAGTGAAAATAATTCAATCACAAATATTATGTACAAAGGGACCCAATCCTAATTTCGTCAATCGCAGCTAGAATTGAGCACTTAACCTAAAATGTTTAGTACATTTTCTGGTGGAAAATTCCACAAAATCTTTCAATGTAAAATCAATAATCTGAGTCGGAAATGACTCGGCTCCCATTTGCCGTATATTAGTAAAAAAGACCCACAAATATTCTTGTGGCGTTGCCCCCTTTAGACACAGCATTTGGCCCAAGGTATAAGTTAAATAGAATAGGCTATATACTTTATTTGATTGTTACTTTAAAAAACGATAAACGATAGTCGTATAAACGATAGTCGTTGTTATTGCAAAATATACGTAAAATTTTAAATACTTTATTTACACTTTTATTTTCTGTTAGGAAATCCTGTGGTTACCACGTGCTGGTGGCTATGTCGGACTCGATCCGCCTAAAAACCAAGACAAGTACCTTTGGCCACCTACGGTTTGTATTTGGCCTCCTCCTGTGTGGGAACTTTGATTTTCTCGTTACTGTCCCGTCTTTATTTACACCTTACTCAAAAATATATTATACTTATGTCATACTTTTTTTTGACCAAAACGAGCTCAGAAATCAGAGAGAGAAAACTAACTATCGCTGTAAGCTTATGTATGGGATACACTCAATGAGATTATGGCTAGGTTCCGCCATGTCCGGTGTGCTCGCCAATCTAATTTTTCACTCACCTACAGAGTGTAGGTCGGATTAGGGCATCCATATTTCGTTAGCTAACTGTTAGTCTTTGGATTATCGAACCGTGCATCTTACGGGTCACGGGCTTTACAGTAATCTTGTTTGCTACTGGATGGATCAAGTATTACGATTGGATAGTGGAACTTTAGTTTTTATTACTGTGTACAGTATTTTTGCTACTTAAATGATTAGTGAAAGATAGTTTGGAAGCTGAGAAAAGAGATATTTGTTTACCATGTTATTTTGTTTTCTGTACTAGATTTTGATGTTCTGATCTATGAAGTTTGGCAAGATGTAAAATCTTACAGAAATATTGAAACTCATTTATTTATTTTTACAAAAAATGTTTCTGGATGGAGAACATATTATCCTTGATAATGATCATCGTAGTAGACATACTTCATGTATATAGGAGAGTAGTACTACTAATTATTTGATAAATACTTACTGATGCTATTTTTAAATTTGAAATCAATTCGCTAAAACAAAAGCATCTGTGGTACCTACTATTTTTTATCGATATAGAAAAAGACAAAACCCATGAGTACGAAGAAAACATTTGGGAACGTTACTCTTTATGCCAGATATTGCAACTGTCTTTTCTAGCTTAAAAGCGGATATAACATACTAACTAATATTAAGACAGAAACGTTCGGGTAAATACCCATATATATCATTCAGTAGATTAAATAACTGTGATTTATTACGTGCGTAGAATACATAAGGAATAAATAGTGGGCTCCGAGCGTCGAATACGTAATAGGTTACGTCTCCTTACAAGAAAAAAAATTAAATTATCAAGAGCTCCTCAGAACTCTGAACAAAGTTGGGTTTGAGGTAAATAAGTATTTTTGGGCCCAGACTTGTTTAGCGTTTGTTTATTTTTTATTTGAAAAATTCTGAGACGACGGGCGAATATCAATTTGTGGGGAAAACTCTTTGCGAGCGGGTTTCTTAGGACATGTTTTATTTATCCAGACCTACTTTGTTTGTTAGGAAGATGTCTGTGTCAGTCTAACGAATATATTATTGTCTGCTTACTTTGAAGTCTTACATGTCATTTCATTAATGTTTTTTATCACAACTGTTTATATCTTTTGAAAAAATGTTGTGCTTCTATATGTTCGCTTTGGTTGTAGTCATTATAATTATACCTCCATTCTTTGTCCAAGTTTACTTACACAATATGTAACACCTCGAAGGTTATTAAAAAAGTAGGATAAAAATACTGTTACACTATAATAAATTTATTTATATGTTGTGTGTCTTGTTTTATTTCTAACTTAATTAAAGTAACAGGAAAATTTAATTTCTATTACTAATTAAAAATTTACATGCTATTCTACGTGACAACCTTATCAAATTCATAGCTATAATTGGTTTCAGTACGAACGTTGTGTAGGAACCTCAGGCTGTATGGGGTGATGGTAAATGCGAGTAGCCGAGGATCGAACTAAGTGGCGTGCAATTGGAGAGGCCTATGTCCAGCAGTGGACTTAAGCTGATGATGATGATGGTTTCAGTAAGAGTAACAGAACAATATGAGCTACCTACTCTTAAAACAGTCGCATATACGAAGTGTGACATCTGATATGATACCAACTTTCAAACTGTCACGGAAAGAACGAAGTTTAACATCATTGTCAAAAAATTTTAGCTCATCTATACAAATAAATAAAATTGGAGCGTCTGTTTGTAATAATAAAATAACCGTTTTTTAATAAATGCATATGTATGTATACACGATACATATACCAAAAACGTAGTTAATTTTTTTTGTCTGTCTGTCTGTCTGTCTGTTTGTTCCGGGTAATCTCTGGAACAGCTGGACGGATTTTGACGAGACTTTCACCGGCAGGTAGCTGATGATCCAGGGAGTAACTTAGGCTACTTTTTTTAGACTAACTTTGTCCCGCGGCGTTACTCGCGGTACTAAAATAACCGCGGGTAACACCGCGGGGTTCAGCTAGTATAATTATAAAGTTGGTGTTATGATCATCGTCCACACATCTCACATTTAATCTCTTCTGAGAACAGGCTTACAACCATCAGTAGACTACTAAATGGTGCTGATGAAGGAATGAAATAGTTTAAACATTGTTCGTTCACATATATCCACTTCTTCAATTGATTTTGACTTATATACATTATTAACTTTTGCCGGCTCCATCCTTGTGTGTGGTGGTGATCACGGTAAAGAGTAACTTATGTTCTTCCATGATAACCGAAGTATCTCTATGCAGAATGTTATTGCTTTCGGTGCAGTAGTTTAGCCAGATAAACAGAGTTACTTTCGAATTCATAATATTAGTATGGACAGCCACTACATTGTGGCACCGTATTGTCGTTATGACCGATCACTTACAACAACAGTTTTCCGAACAACCATATATTCATTGCTCCATTGCAGATGACGCAGGCTAAACATAGCTCGTTTACTTTAAACTTAAGCGCGTCATATTTCACGTGCCTCGTAGCCGAGAAAATAAATGATGAGAATGGACTTTCGCTTACCGTGTAGAAAATTTTTCACGCTCGTGGTAGAACATTTTACTTAAATGATGATATTATGAATAGAACGTGAGTAGAGACCATTTATTATGATATTTAGATGTAATAGGGATATAAAGTGTGCAGTAATTAAACACACACACAACAGATGTAATTACGTAAAGAGTTGACGAAGAAGATCATCAGTCAATTGTAAATCAGACTACTCAAATGACATTGGAAATCAAATACGTACACAAAACTTCAAGCTCTATCTGTTACAAAAAAACTTTACACATTTCACGTCCATCTATGATTTTTGCGACGGTAACCTGATTTTTGATAAATAATACTTACATATTTCTTAACAAGTTCACTATTAGAATGATATCTAGAATATATTTCGCCAAAAAAAAAACAAATATTTAATACGTAAAACACAAACATAAATCACTGTCAAAATCTCAACATTGCAAATCTAAAACAGACGCAAACAAAACAAAATGAAAGTCAAAAAAGTCCAAAGCAGAAACGACAACTCGTAATTCTAAGGAAACAGAGTAGCAGGCCGCACCTGCGAACAAATTACACCAATCCACCGCGACAAATTACGCGATTACCCGAATAAATTACAGACTCACTTACCTCCCTGTAATAGTTTAGTAGGAAATGCCAACGATACTTTGCCGTGTTACAATCATAACACATCTCTTCTTGTGTATTAGATGATATTTTATCTTTATTAATATCTGGTAGATAAATAGAAGCTTTGAGATAAAGAAGGTACACAAGGCAAACGGAAATGTTACATTTATTGACTCGTATGTTTACTTTGCTTCCTTAAACAGAATAAAGGTCACTGATGTACTTGTTTAATCTCAACAGTTTGGTTTTTACTGTCAGGAGTGGGTTAGATTGTTGACGGTATACCTACTTGGTAATATAAAGCGTACTATTTTGAATCAATAAGTTCTCACTATAAAATATTTCTTTTTGAATTTACGTTTCTAAAAATTAAAAGTATTCCAATTTTTGCTTTCGAGAGACATTAACATGATCTACAAATCAATCATTTTCTAAATATAATTATATTTCATACATAATCAGTGAACATATGCAGCTTTTATAGTATCCCGGTCAACTAAAACACGCCTTTTATTTGCATGGACACAGTTTGGCACAAATGGGTGCACTTTTCCCGGGCTATACAAAGAAGCACTTTCGTTCTGACTTTTATTTCCGCTTTCCTACCAAAACTTGGCTTGAATCCATGACGTTGCTTATGTAAAAAATACATTGCGGTTATATTTCGACCTTGAACTCTTTATATTTACTGTTCTAGCCAGTTTTGTTTTTCAGATTTATAACTTGAACGAAGGAGGTTTCGCTGTATGTATTAGCATATTCATAGGTATGTCAAACATATTTTTATTGATGTTGGGTACGGACGAAGCGAAGATCCTGAACATGTAAATATAGGTATAGGAAGGAAAACTATTGGTTACATAGGACAAGATGGAGTTTCGGTTTTATAAACGAACAAGGTGACTTATTAATGCAATGTCAAGAATTGAACAGCAGAGTTTATTATAATCTTACTTTCGTGCAGGATGGAGTAAGCAAAGTCACTTTAATGAGACCTACAATGGGATTGTAGGAGACTAAAGAATATTGCGTTTCAAAGAGTATTTTTAGGATTGAAGGAATCATTAATTGGTAATGATCAGTCCTTTCTAACTTTTCGCATGTTGGGGAAAGAATTGTCCTTATCTGGAATATAGGAGTAACCATGTGTAAAACTAAAATAAATTTAAAATGTATGCGGAATCCAAACAGTTTTTCATCAAAGTAAATATGAAATTTGTTAAGTAACTAAACGTCTTACTGTATTACAGTACATTCAAAAGTATACGACACGTCTTGTTTTTGAAATCTAATGTACAATAAAATGTCATATCAATTATGATCGGAGCCTTCTCCGCCATCTATTAGCGAGCTTTTGAAACGAAAATGGTATAGAAACCATCTCAATGGCAAAACATTACTTTCAAGTCCCGTTTCACTGGTAATAGACAAGTTCTGGGAAGTAGTTACGTCAAATTATATTTCAGACAAGCTATTTGAGATCGGTTAAACAGAACCTTAGGAAATATCAATCTATACTAATATATAGAGCTGAAGAGTTTGTTTGTTTGTTTGTTTGTTTGTTTGAACACGCTAATCTCAGGATCCACTGGTCCGATTTGAAAAATTCTTTAGGTGTTGGATAGTCCATTTATCGAGGAAGGCTATAGGGTATATATCATCACGCTACTACTAATAGGAGCTGAGCAACAATGAAGAATGTTTCAAAAACGGGGGAAATTTTCACGCTACGGGCAATATAAAGCGCAAACGAAGTTGCGTGGGTCAGCTAGTCTCTTTATAAGATAAAAGTGGTATAATAGATATTTAGAATTATTACTAATTTACCATAAACACATTGACTAACTCAAAACTCGACTGAGAGAGAAAATTATGTCCATGTCTGCATTAAACACCAATCATGTTATTGAATTCATGAATCAAAACGCTAAACGAATGACTATCGAAGATTCCACAGTACAGACATTTCCAATATTTATCAAACTAATTAAAACTTTCCACGGCAAGGCTATTTCATTACGATCGCACATAAAGAAACCCATCCTTTACTAATACATTGAAAGAAATAAATATCAGGTCATATAACAGATTACTCAGGTGCTAATATTTATATTCGCCAACTTAATCTAGCTAATACAAGATATCTTACTACTAAGACTTAAGGTTTGAATTAGATTGTTGTAGCTGCGCCGCTGGGACGTCATTTTATGGTGAACATTTATAGGTCGGCAGAATCGCTCGGAGATATTGCTTTTGAATATAATATTTTACAGGTGAGAGCGGTGGCTGTGAAGATATCCATATTTTTATGTGATATAATGTTTAATTTTCGAGTGAAATTGCTGACGGTTTTAACGATTTACCATTCAATGGATCATTTACAGATTGAAGATTATTATTATTATTATTTATAGAAACTTTTTTAAGAAAAATAACTACTAAGTCCTATAGTAGTCGCATGTAATAATTATGTGCAATTTAGTTTATCTGTTTTCATCTTAAGGTTTACTTTAGTAACCTGTTCTCTCGTTAGTCTAATTAAATAGCGTTCTCGTGCGTTCACCCTAGCCTGGCTGTTAGATACACACTTTCATCATAATATACGATAGAATCTTTTTAATACTTTGCCTGATGGAAGGCATAAGAAGAATAAAAGAGTGGTGGTCACCATACTGCGAATGCGGACAATCCAACATGATGACCACAAACACCATGGCGGGCTAGTGATGCTTCTGCATCATTGGGCCTCTGGTCTCTCACTCACCAACGAAACACAACAGCACGATCGCTTTTACGTTGATTTTCTGTGCGAGGGTAGTACCGCCCAGGTCGAGCCGACCCAACCGTGCCCAAATCAGCGCTCTACTACCTGCTAAATTTTCTTATCGAAACCTTGTGATGTGTAAATATTTTCTATCTAAATGTGTCACCACACCTTTCGTGGGTGTTGTCACAGGTGACTAAGGCAGCAAACTACGTAGCACAACATACATTACTTGCAAAGAGCAAGGAAAAACTAACCGTACGGCAACCCGTCTTACCAAGATGGTATAGAATTTTTACATAGTGCAGGCCTGCAAACGAGCAGGCCTATCACCTGTAAGCGATAAACGATTACCGCCGCCCATGGACACCCGTAACACCAGAGGCGTCACAAGTACGTTACCGGTCTTTGGGGTATGGGCCTTCGGTATCCTCACTCACTCGGTGAAACACAGCGAAAGCACTATTTCACACCGGTTTTCTGTGAGGCCTCTGTGGTATTACTCCGGTCGAGATGACCCATTCATCCTCCTTTTTAAAGGAGAGTCCTACGTCTAGCAGTAAACTGTTAAAGGTTATTATATAGATTATATATAATAAGATGTGATGACGTATTATGGTAATCAGGATTCGTTGTTGTCTGGTCACAGTCGTATTCTCTCGTATAGTATACAAATTTCTTAATTCACAGCAGTAACCAAAAATACAACACTATGTCACCATCCGAATCGACCGGAATTTTCCATGCTTTAGTTTGTAACACGATTTGAAATCTTTGTGTCTAAAAACAGTAAGTGAGTGAAATTTGTGAGGTGACTACTTATTTTTACCCGACTACGGCAAAGCCAAAGGAGGGTTATGATTTTGACAGGATTATGTATGTATGTATGTTCATTTGTTCCCTCATAGCTCCTTAACTACTTATTAGAACTGGACAAATGAGGGTTCGTTAGAAGCGTCATGATTGTCTTCTGGTTAAAGGCTATATGACGTGTCACTGAATCTTATGTGGCGCCCTCTAGCCGACATAAAGTACAGTATAAAATAAAAATTTTAGATAAATATGTCGTGTTTGGTATCATTGGAAAGGGCGTTACTTGTACATTTCAAAATTACACATATTATTAGCATTTGCTCGTGACTATGTCCGTATTTATTCGATAAGTGTGGTATTTCTATGGTATGCTTTTTTCTTCTCTCCTTCTTTCTAAACTACTAGTCAGATAAAGATATATGAGGTATTCTTAGAAGCGTCTTGATTGTCCGCTGTTTATAAGTTTTATGACGTGTCACTGAATCTAATGTGGCGCCCTCTAGCCGACGTAAAGTACTGTATTAAAAAAATAATTTGAGAGAAATATGCCGTGTTTGGTATCATTGGAAAGGCCATACTTGAACATTTCAAAAACATATATATTATTAGCATTTTCTCGTGACTTTGTCCGTATTTATTCGATAATTGTGAGATTTCTATGGTACCTATTTAAAATATACTTTGCAAAGAAATTATTATTATTGAGGCAAGCCGTAGTCACGCGTTGTTAAAGTGTTATGGACTATGGTACATTACACTACATGGACTACTGTTTTTGAAACTTAGTAACTTTGTTTCATGCTTTTTCAGCGTCGTTTTTTGGCGTAGTTGGGTTTTAGTTTTGACTTTTTTTTATTACTAATGTATTTATTATTATAGGTTATATAAAAAATGTTAAAAGATAACAACAATCAGTTATTTCCGCAAGTACCTATCTGCACTTCCTAATATTTTCTATTACAGCACATTTTATAAAAATGTTTGAAAAAAAAATCCAACTTAAATTAGTTAATATTATACTTGAGCATTGAATGGTCTACTCACTCACAAAGAAGCCATGACATCACGTCAACACTGGAATTAGCACACAGTTTTCAGAAGATTCGGGAACTTTTTCTCAGCCGTAGATTAAACGGATCTTACGTTTCAGTCATGCAAATAAATATAAAAACCAAAAAGGTGACAGGTTAGACAAACAGTTTATTCTCATTTACGCAAAAACAGATTGGGGATAGCGATCCATCAAGAGGGATTAATCCTCCCCCACCCCCGCACGTCGACAGGGCCGGATTTGGTTAGCTTACCGCTGGTGCAAACGCTCTAATTGACGTTCTAACCCTTCAATAATTAATTTCACGAATTAGGGTCGCCTTCCTGAATTGTATAATATAAGCATTTGACTAAATAATATTTTACAATCAATAAGTATTAAGACTACGAATTGTTTTACCTTAGTCTGTTATTTTATTTATAATAAATAAACGGTAATTTTACATGTATATTTTGTAGATGTCTGACCCATGCTGATATTACTTTTCGTGTAGACACTCCAACAGATCATCACTTCACAAGGGCTCACGGTGAAGTGGTATGTCGGAACCGAAATGATTAAAACCACACGATTACTATGAAAAGAAAGGATACATACGCATTTGAGCATATAATAATTTAACTAAACGGCACTAAAGCGGAACTGATAATATTTCGGCAATTCTATTTTTTTCACACAATTCCACCTTCATCCATCCCTGAACTTCAATTCCCAAGTGGAGTTTTTGTTACGAATATCTTCTTAAATAATGCGTGCTGACAGTTTAAAACCCTACCAGACTCGGCTTTTACATATAAGAGGTAATTAGCCCGGACCTTTCATTTGGGTTATTTTTCTGTATTGAACTTTTACATTAAATGCGCAAATTGGTATGAAATTTTTCATAATTTATAATTACTTTTACTTGTAAATGTGTGACGATGTTTATTATAATTAGATACACATATAGGAACTAGATTTGGTTGGGAAATTCAGTAGGTATGCTCTTAAAAATAATTTGCTGGCATGTACTATGATAGGTACATAGCTAAAACTTATTGTTATGTCAGTTTTACATACACAATTTTTATAAATAAATTTTACTCGAACTCTGAACAAATGATAGCTCTTACAACTATTTGTCCTAGGTGGAAATGAATCTTTAACCTTTACACATAATATTTAATTGTAGAAGTACCATATTTCTCGACTTCAGAACTTAAAGAAAGAACGAATTCTGTTATAATTTATACTCTCGATTGTCGGCACTTGATGGAACTTGTTGTAATACATTCTAGAATAAAACTCACTTGTACTTATTCCACTATTTTATTTTATTTTAGTGTAAAATTAAATAAAATAGTGGAATAAGTACAAGTGAGTTTTATTCTAGAACGAATTCTGATCTTAACAACCTTATGACCTTTAAGTTGGAAGTATCTGTATGCATACTATTAGTAATAATTGATTACAAAACATAATTTTAAACTACACTAGGGTAAATAGTTTGATATTTTTGTGTTATGATATATTTGAGGAACAATAATTATTTGTAAATCATTCACATTATCTATACTTCCATTCTAATATTATAATTTCGAAAGTAACTTTATTTGTTTGTCTATCTGCCGACGACTATATACGACTGCCTCGTTGGTCTCGCGGTTGGCGTGTGCGACTGCTGATCGTGAGGTCTCGGGTTCGATTCCCGGGTCGGACCAAATATTTGTATGATCTCCAAATATCTGTTTCGGAGTTTGGGTGTTTTCTATGTATAATTTGTATGTATTTACAAAAAAAAAAACGTATAATATATGTATTTGTATCAGTTGTCTAGTACCCATAACACAAGCTCTGCTTAGCTTGGGACTAGATGGCGTTGTGTGATAGATGTTCAAAATATTTATTTATTTATTTATTTTATTATTATCTATCTATTACACTTTCATGGCTTAGAAGTCGAACCGATTTGATTTGGATCAATTTTAGTACAGAGATAGATTGAACCTAGGAGAAAGATACACAGGCTAATCTTTACCGCGATTACCGACAAACACGCGGGCGGAGCCGTTTGCTAAAAATGTAAGAAAATAAATCTCACTTACTTCCAATCTTTCTCAAAGACCAGCTTAATAATACTAATTCTGGAGTCCACAAACGCTGGAATACTTAACAGTAACTGCGGTTACTCGGTGACGCAAGCCCAGGGTGATCGTCGCGACTGAACGCAAAACTTGTGTCGTAAAACTGATGGTTCGGAGTTTTCGCCAAACATTCCCATTGTCTTTAGATTCTTTTATTGGAGTGTATTGCACTAGAGACAGCGATTTTATCCAGATAAAAATTAAATATTAAAAAATAATTTTATATTTATATTCTCACAAGGTTCTAGAAAAAGCGTCTTACCATAGTCATCTATCATATGTCATATAGCATCATAGTCTAGGTCACAATGCTGCATTCTTTTCATACCAATGATTATGGTGACTTTTACACTGAATTCTTCTCATTCTTTACAACAGGCTGAGTAGAGTCAATTTGGCATAATTATATAAATTGTCACTTGTATTCATGCGACTGGATTTTTAGATGCAGTACATTCCCTTTTACCCATCTTGCTATTGATATTTGGATATTGACATCTACTCTTCATCTGATATTTATCGTTTAGCTTATATTATAATAGCAATACATACGAGTAGTATGTATGAAATATCTGATTAGTGTTGAGGAACACTGTATGTAGTATCGTAGGAAATTGCTGTTTATAGTCAGCCTTTGAGGTTCTTTCAATAGTTTTATTTGGTTTGGAATGGCTTTGAAATATCATTTCAAAACCATTCCTTGATTGTGGCATACCAAAGAGTGGAGAAACACGTTAGTTTTAAAATATCTAACTTAACGCTCCTCTCTTATAGCTTGGAACATTATTATCGCGGGCGGCTCAGAGTTTAGAATTTTAATGGTTTTATTGGTCGTCGGGCCTATTACAAGTTTGAACGTGTCATAATAAACGGGTTAATTGTTTAATGGTACATTTTGGTTGTTTTCCTCTGCCATCAGGATTACAATAAGAGGTTCTGTTTTAATTAAATTGCAGAAGATATTTAGCAGATTAAATGGAATTTGACTTGTTTTGATTGGTTTAAATTAAGACTACGATTGAAGTATAATTAGTAGACCGTATTACAATGTGTTTATTTATATAATCATTTTGGTGGCTTCAATAATAACACATTTCAGTTTAAGATATTTAATTAATTGTCACGAGAGAAGAAATTAATCTTAATTTTGTTCGTGAATGTCTAAAATAAGGGTCTGCAAGCAATCATAAAGGTTGGTAGTAGAAAATGTTGTTGGATGATAATTATCTTCTATTTATGTGGGACGAATTCCTCTTATATGCCAACTACTAACCTAGTACAGACACCGATATAGTAAGTTATAACACTCGGAAAATCTCTGGCAGTCCTGGTTCATATGTCCAGAGAGAGTAGAAAAGTCTCAATTCATAAGTGAAAAAATTCGACTAAAGGTTGAAGTATGACCATGCCAGGTTTACAGGTTGTTTATTATAAGTAGAGGATTTAACCCTAACCATCTAGTCGCTTACAGAAAAACATTATTTGAAAAATCAACAATAAGTCGCAGAATCTGTGTGGTAAAATTAAACTAAAATTTTCGAATGCCAAAGTTTGAAATGCTTGAATTTTGAACTATAAGCTAGAGTATTACTTTGTTATATTGAATTAACTGTTTGGTATGTCACTCTTTGTAAGAAACAATATTCACAAGACAGCCGAAGGTTGTTGGTTGCTTTGATATCCTTTTCCATAGTCACTTGTTTAGATTTACTTGTCTTGTAGTTACGGCAGGACTCTTTAGAGTAGGCTTTCTAAAGATTAAGCAAACAACTTAGTTTATCACAACCCCATGAAGACAAATGTACGCATTCACTACAAAGGACGACATTTCTCCCTGATGCCTTATTTTGAAGGAGCTTTTCAGTTGTATCTAGTAATTGTTACTACTACGAGTAACACAACACGGCGTCTCTAAGAATAAGGCCATGTTCAGATGATGAGCGCTCAACGCGCGATAACAATTACATGTAAAAATGCGCGTTAGTATGTGTACTCCTAGAACAAAATTACATGTAGTAGTACAACTTACATTTTTTGTACTTTGGGGCCGGTTACTAGTTCAACCGGTTTTACCTGAATATCAGTTTTTACACGGAGCGACTGTCATCGGACCTCCGCAACCCTAAGGGTGAACTGAATTCGAAGGTTTAACTAGTATTTGAGGGCACGGACTTCCCAATTACGATCGCCATAGATGTTCATGACAACCGAGACCGACGGCCTAACGCGCTATCCGAGGCACGGGCGGGAAACACCGCCATCTTCCATACTCCGGGCTGCTAATATTAATTTCTTTTAAAAAAAAACCCAACAGCAGTACAACCCGGAAATTGAAACCCAGACTTCTTGATCAGCAGTCGCTTACGCTAATCACTAGACCAACGATATAGTACACTAGGCAAAAGTTTAATAATTATCTAAAATATACAGACTTCTTACTAAACTTTTCAAAGTAGGTTTTAGTTATTTCCGGGAGACAATTTTATAGGAAACTTTATGACATTTTATTCTCGTTTGCGGTTACATAATACTGTCTTTCATCCATATAAAAAATATTTCTCTGTGCTGAATTTTGTTGGTTTCTATGCTTAATCCCTGTTTCTGTCAATTTGCGCTCTGTTTGTCCATGTGTCATGATTTGACAGGTACCAGGCAGGTGCTGTAGTAGGTACGTAATGTATCATATTGACAAGGCCTGATTGGATTTTTCTATACGTTTTTATACATGGTTTTTATCGACAATCTTTCCTTTAGACACAGTGATAAAGTTGGTAGACTTTCAATGCAGACACAGTTACGCGAGTTTGAAGTTACACACTCAGTCGAGGACGAATCCATACTAATATTAAGAATTCAAAAGTAGTCATAAAATGGTGCCAGACAGTGTCTGTCACGTTTTTTTAATGATTCGCTATACCGATTTCAATGAAATTTGGCATTCAGATACTTTGATTTGAGTTTTGGGAGTAATTAGCGTTGTGTGTTAGATGTTCGAAAATATTTATAAATAAATAATAAAAAATACAGGTAACATACACGGAAATATAAGTAATCTATAAAACATTTTCACAATACTATTATTCATATAACATTAATATAAATCAAATTACCATAGTTAATAAATATATTACCATCAAATCGCTCCAGTAACTCAGTATATGGTGATCTGGTGTGAACGATCCTCGAGTGTATGACCCTCAACTTGGAGTATCTCTAGTCAGCATTCGCTAATGCGTGCGCCGTGTCGCACTAGTGCCTCTCTAGTGTTTGCTGCCGGCGGTCCCACATGCCGTTATTCTGGACATCGCAATTTTACCTTCTAATAGTTTAAGTATCGGAAATATTATTAAAACTTGAATATCGATTAGGAGTTCTTCTACAAAATATGCTTTTAGCAGAAACAAAACTCAAATTTCAATCAAAAATATATTCGCCGAGTTCAATAAAAAAACAATATGACATCTTTTTCATTGTGATGTCAGATGCAATGTTGGACATTCATCATCATCTTCAGCCTTTTGCAGTCAACTGCTGGGTATAGGAATCTTCCATGCTGAATATCATCAAAACATATTACACTAGCAGCCCGTCCCGGCTTCGCACGGGGTAGACAATTATTTATTTTTGGAAATTTGGATATAAAAACAGTTTTTCACAAATATTTTATTTATTAAAAAAATATTAATTATTAATTATATATTCAAAAAAACCCCACAGTTATATTTGTATGTAAGTCTATTTATGTTCAATTTCTTTGATGGTTGAATTGGCGGGCACTTAAATAAGTAATATTTACATAGGATATTATATACATTTTTACTATGTTTTTTTAAGTAATTAGAATAAACGCAGAGTCGAACAAAATATATACAGTCTAAATTAAACGTTGACAACTTTCAACTAAAAATGTATCTATCTATACATCTAGGTATTTCAAAGAAACTTTTGTTCGTGTCGATAGAAACTTGCCTATCATTATTTAGCATTTTCCTTACAAAATATTTTTTTTTGTTTGGTTTTGTTGTTTTGTGCTTTTTATTTTGGTTTTATATATTTTTTTGTGTTTTTTTTTGTTTTTTATTTTTTATTAAAAAAGGGTTTGTTATTAATCATTTTCATTCTTATTATTACTTAATAATTTACATTTTTAGTATTTTTTATTTTACAGGTTTACTTTTACATTATTTACAGATATAATATTAAGGTAGATTTACGTTTTTTACTTTTATATTTGTCAGTTTTTATCTTAAAGCTTCACTGTAAACTACGTTGGCAGTGTTATTTGTAGATGGCAACAAAATATATTGATTTTCAGGAGATCCCACTCGAGAAAGGACAACATATAGTTGTCCATGAGAAAAGCATTCTTTTCTTAGGTCGATGCCAACCATCGAAAATGATTGTGATGTCAAATGATGTTTTTAGAGGAAACTGTAACCTCTTAAAAGATATAGGCAAGTCCGTAGGAATCATGGGGATCCGCGGTATGTGGGCGAGCTGTCCGGCCGCGGCCCCGGTGATTATAGTGGCTACTATGACGTTCTCCCGCAATTCCTTCACCAGAAGTCTCGTGCCATTGCACATGCTGGGAGGGCATAGGTTCCTCAGCAGCGTTACGGGAGTGCCTACCTTTAATTGTAGTTCGTGGGGCGGCAAGCCGGAAGGATTCAGGGAATTTAAAAATTCTTGTGGATAGTGCACTGTATCTTCGATGTTGCATACTGTGTCAATAGATTTGTAAGATTTAAATTCACCGGGTACTTTTTCCATAATAATTTTGTTAATCTCATTAACCGATTCATTTCGCGGGGACACTATCGCTCTCGAACAGAGCCAATTGAAATTTCTCTCCGTAAGATTTTGTATGTCCGGATATATTGTGTCCACAAGAATTTCTAGACTCTGAACGATTTGACCCAATTCGTTATCCAACAATACCTGGGGACTGTTTGCAACCGGCGACGGTAATTTTCCGTCTCCAAGTTTTAGAAGTTTTTGTGAGAAATTATTATCGTCATTGTCACTTAATTGTGCTCTCATATTTGTGCGCAGATTAAGAGTTTCAATCGATTGCCATAAAGTTGATGATTTAAGGCAAGCTCGAATAACGTCAGCTCGAGTACCTTTTGTTATAACTGGTAATGTTTGACGAAAGTCTCCAGCTAAAACAAACGTCATGCCCCCCATTATACGGTCTGAACTTCGGATGTCTCTCAGCGTGCGCTCCACGGCTTCCACGTGCGCCCTGTGGCTCATGGTGCACTCGTCCCAGATGACCAGCGAAGTGCCTTGTAGGAGTTGCCCCAGCGGACCGTTTTTGCGGATCGAGCACACAGATTGTTGTTCCAAAGACACAGCCAATGGTAATTTAAATGTAGAGTGAGCAGTCTTTCCATCATTTAGTAGGGTTGCAGCAATTCCGGACGATGCCACTGCGACAGCTTTTTTTCCAGATTGACGTACTTTTGCCAACACTAAATTGGCAAGGAAGGTTTTGCCTGTTCCACCGGGCGCGTCCAAAAAAAACAGTTTACCGCTGTGATTTTCAACACTCTGTACTATAGCATCGAATGCTATTTTTTGATCTGCCACCGGCGCTATGGCGGTTTTGTTTACTGTTTGAATTTTTTAATTCGTAATATCTTTTGAATGGAAAGTCCAATTTAAATAATTTAAAAACTATTTAGAGGTAGTTAAATGGTCTTGACCATAAAATAATTTATTTGGATAAGGATTAATATAAACACATAAATAGCATGGTTTGGATTTGGTTAGCATTTTCATTAATGTTTAAAATGAAAAAAGTTGTTGTAGTGACATAACTACAATAGTTGGACATATGCTACCGCGGAGTTTTTTGTAGACATTATGATGTTCTTCAATATTGTTGTACATTATTTTGTTCTATCGCTAATAGTTTCGGCAGCACATTCGACGAAAGACATTTTAAGACTCATTTTTCTACACCTTCGGTTACGTTGTTCAAATTTTACCAAGGATCCCTAATTTTTTTCAAAATGAAATGTAGCCTATGTCAAATTGAAAGAATGTAGCATTCTATTGGTGAAAAAATTTTTTAAATCGGCCCAGTACTTTTTGAGCCTATTCATTACAAACATACAAACATACAAAAATAGGTACAAATCTTTCCTCTTTATAATATTAGTGTAGATTTCTACTCATTAACTCAGCGAACAAATTTTCATTTAATTAAACATTGACACAAAAAATAGGGATTCAGTTTTCGGTCTATTGGCTGTTAAACTAGAGTCATAATAATAATATCTTTTTAAATGAAATGTTAAATATCGATTAACAAATCACAGATAGTTACAAATATTACGTCAGATTCCTTTGACCTCACTTTGACCTAACCTTCCATAGAATTTCCTATTTTACGAATGCCATTACATAAATCATTTGTACCAATAACTAGATTCAGAGCAAATACGAAGTCGGTACAGATTTTTGTCCCAAACGGAAATTGAAGCCGCGTCCCTAAACTAATAGAGCGGACAAATCGTTCTTACATTTGGGTTCTTGAAATTTATACTAGGATCACAAACTACCTCTCTGAATTTATTGAATGCTCTTGTAAATAGGAAAAAATATAAATATTTTAAACCTCAAAAAAATATTGAAATATCCAATGTTATTCGATGTATTATAAGTGGTAATGGCTCACAATTGATTCCTTAAAAATAAAAAACTTGGTGTAGATGTCTCCTTGAATGGTCGTCAAGGTAAATTATGAACGGAAAATGGGATCTAAGAAGAAGACTCACTCAGCTTCAATTAACAGGTTTAATTCAAATTTATTCCATGATGACAGAATTAAATGAACGACATATTCCATGATCTATTTGGCACTGTACAGATATTCACAAAATATAACAATGAAAGTGGAATAATAAGTAGAAGTTGAAAGATGATCAGTAAGTTGCAGTTTGTCATTTTTTTAATCTTATTCTGCTTGTATAGTTATTCTCGATTCTTTACTTCTTGAATCGTGAATTGAACCTATAGAGTGAAACATTTTTTTTCTTTCATCTTCTTCGATCAGAATACGCCTATGACGATGGACAATCGGCAAGTGGAATCCATTTGCACGCTGAAACCCTATGTGCCTATGTGCTTGAAGCTTGAATTGCAATATTAGGTATAAGAGGAGTCAGAAGACATAGATATAGCATTAGGGCAGAGTACTTGACGTAAGTGACTGGAAATTTGTTGTAAATATTGGGTGCTGCTACTGCAAAATCTAATTGAATTCTAGATTTGAAATAATATCGACCATAAGGGCACTGAACTTTTTGTGGAATTTTATGGCCAGGAGTGGACGTCTTTCAGCTGATATGGTGATGATGATGATGATGATAAGGGTACAGAAAAATTTAAATTATTGTATTAAACACTAAATTACTATTTATTGCCAAATTTGTAAAGAAAATAAATTAAAAATGAAAAGACTGAAGCGCCTTAATGTGTAATAATGTAAAAATACTATATTTAAACTGCAATTAAATAATCTTATATATTAAAATCAATTGCTGTTCGTTTGTCTCGCTAAAACTCGACAACGGCTGGGCCGATTTAGCTGATTTTGATTTTGAAATGTTCGTCATAGTCCAAGAAAGGTTTAAACGAAGAAAAATTAAAAATCACGTAAAAATCAAAATATTACGTGTAGTAAAGTAGCAAACCAATAATCAATTTAAAAGAAATATGATACTCTTGAGTTTTTTAAAGTACTAATCGATACTCCTTATTGTGAAATTATTTCCAGTTTAATTTGAGCCTAGTTATTTATTTATTAATTGAATACAAAATTACCTTAGACTTTGATAGTTCAACAAGTCACAATCATTCCTACTACACTAAAGTTTAAGATTTTACCTAATCATGAGATTAATCTTCATATTGTTTTTAAATACAATTACAAGTTACAAGGAATGAAATGCTATTCACCCAACATTTTACTTTTGCTATCAAAACTGTTGTGAAATAAAACAAGCCAACCCTTTCGTCCCTAAACTTGTTGGAGCCACATAATCAGTGGGCCTTAAACATGTCAGCCAGGGCTCTCAGTTAATACCCCTGATGCAGTGAAGAGCCCACGATAAAGAACCCTCCGACTTATTTGTCACTTTGTTATTAGATAAACTAATATGGGATACGTTTTCAGCTTTGATATTTGTAGTGAGAAATTTGTTCAACCTTTACAACTAACCGGTCTTTCTGTTTGTAGTTTGTGACAACGTATTGTATTAAATTATAGTTGACAATATGTGAACTTGCATCCCGTTTTAGGTGGATGTATTTGCAAAATCTTGTACCCTTTTATGTACGTGGGATATACAAATGTAACCTTTAAAATACTACTCTGCTTACTCCCGTGGAGATAGAGGTGAGTGTATAATGTATATATAGTTCATAAAGAAAACTGTATTTCGTTAATCTATCATCGTCATTTTTCTGCGTTTTGTTTATTTGTGGGTAAAGAATTTATTTTTTCCAAGAAGAAATTTACATTTCGCTTACGTGAGAATATGTTTGGTTCTTGATACATACTATACACTACAGCAATTTCACTATTATTACTTATTTTATTAAGGATCTTTGCATTATTGGAACTAACATTATATTGGAAAAAATGAGCAAAATAATATAAGTAGAACTAAAATAAAAGGCTTGTAAATGTGAACGTTTCAATACGCGTCTATATGCGTCTTCGGGGAATAAAAAACCTAAGTCTATATTAGTATATAATGAGGTTTTATGTTTACTGCCGTTCTTTTTTCTTAATTGTTGATCAACCACTTTCCTTTTTTCAAAACATGTAGATTCATGGATGAAGATTTTTTCGAAACATTTTTTTTGTATGGCCTATAAATTTTTCCTGCTTAGTTTAAATCAAAGTAAAAGTGAGCTCCGCAGACTCACACTCAGCTGCAATGTGCCGTGTCGTGCATAGTTCCGTAACTTATTTAGAAGTATGCGAGGGAGCTTCACTCACTGACTGTGCACAGGTTGCACTACATACTTGGGCAAGTTTGGACTTGTTTGTGATATTTACCTCCTATCATATTAAATATATATGCGATGTTTCATTGAGTGTTTTACCTATTATGTTATTCGAACTTTAAAAATAGCGAACGTTGTAGACAAAATAATTGTCGGCAGGACAGAACCCACATGTTATCTTTTTGATATGCTAATATCTCACAACAACTCTATGATCACAGTCGGGTTTAATCTTATTTGGTATTCTGAACATATTTTGTTTGATTAAGTCAAACTGGTAAAACAATAAAAAATGGACATTATAAAAATGTATAATAAAACTAGAACATAAAAATAAAAAGTAGATACTGGTTAAGCTATATAAAAAGTAAAAGTAGAATATCAAAAGGAAAATAAAATACAGATAAGGTTTTTACAGAATTGGAATTTAAAAAATATTCTATTTGATAAAATGTTGTACTTTTTATTCATGTTTTGGAATCCTAAATGGCCAGTTCGAACAAACATTTTTTAACATGGTTTTTTTATACCAACCTTTAACCAACGTTAAGATTTAATTTGAACAAAGAACAGTTCACAACACATGTAGAAATAAACACATTAAAGCACCTAGAAAAAAAGCGTAGTCGTCCTTTAATTAACAGAAACCTAAAGTAAAAAAAACAGCCTAACATTTTCACGTAAAATGGCCAGAGAAAAAATGTGGAAGTTAAACTACGGAAATTGTCCGCGGCAAAAGGTTCCTCTATTAAATTATTCCATCTCGACAACTCAAAATGGCAGTTCTTAATGTTGCTGCATTGAAACGAGGTCGAAAGGGTGACTTTTTTTCACTATATTTTGCCAATGGTCAAGTATACTTGTAGACAAATACAACGTTTGTCCACAACCAGGTTTTATAGCATTGAGCCTGTGAAGTTTAAATGCGTTTAAGTGAACATAAAAACTCATAGAGATCTTGTCAAAGGACATGAAGTGGTTATGGTTATTTCTATTTACTATACAAGAATTTTTTGGAGAGATGTCTAATTTGTGTTAGGTGTAGTTAAGTTATCTAGTCATTAATGAATCTGACACTAATCAATTTACACCCACGACAAACGATTGTGCTATGAGTATTATACTCATTGATTCGTTCTGTATCTGATTGAAATATTTGTGTATATTTATTTTTATGAGTGGTCAATCTATTCCAGGATCAAACTTTTTTGTAATATTTTTTTCACAATACTACAGATAAACACACTTATTTATTTCTTAAACCTAAGCTAATAATATGTAACTTTTAAATTTGTCTATGAAGACGAATTTCTCGACTCATCACAAAATGATTTGAACTGGATGGGATACAAACTTACGATGCTTGCTGATGCTTAGCAGGCGCTATTAATCACTAGATATCACTAGTATACAATGGGCTGTCCAAAGTGACTCTACTCTGCTTGATGGAAAGCATGAGCTGAATCCAAAAGTAGTGGTCACCATAGTCATTGCGAATGCAGACAATGCAACAATGCATGCATGGTGACCGACATTACGGCGTAACTTAACTCGTATATTCTAATTACCATTTATTAACCTAACCAAAGTACATACATAACGTTATCTTGCGGTCGCTTTAAAAGCCACAAATAGAATAATTGATAGATGGCTGTGGTTGTATGCCACAAATCAATGATTTATTTAGGCTCTGGTTATTCTACTGTAAACTGATTTGAGGCTAAACACGCCCGATTTATCGTTTCATTCTTGCTGCTGGTTTCATTAGAACAGTTTGCAATTAGACAAATTTATTTGCAATATGTACGAAAGTTATGATGTTATGAAGATGTTTTTCTATGTTTTGGTTTCTAAATTTGTTAGTATGTTATAAGCGATTTTAAAAGAATGCAAATTCCTAAAGATATTTTAGCTAAATTATTACTGCGATGAATATTCTTTGTAGGACCGATGACGTTTACGTGGTCTCCGATGGTTTATACCCCAACTTCCACCCTCCCATACATAAATAGCCTGTCAAAATCATAACCCTCCTTTGGCTTTGCCGTAGTCGGGTAAAAATGAAGCCACTTCCGCTGTCTGTTCGTTTATATATATTAAAACACTTAAACGATTTTAATGTATTTTCAGCAAAAGATAGAATAATTCAAGAGGAAGGTTAATATGTGTAAAACGGTCGGTAGTTTAAAAATGATGAATTACTGAATTGTACTCTTTTCAATACTTTTTTGATATTACAATAGGCGTCATTCAAGAAATCAGGTGTTGGTAAGTGACCATTGTCATTCATGGTCAACTACAACTAATAGTTCACAAGTGCGATACTGACCTTATAGTGCCCTTTCTCAGAATTAAAGGGGAGGTGAGTGCTAGTAATACTTTCCTCTATTACTTGTTGATTAGCAACGAAAAAATCTAGGCTTTTCGACGAAAAATGCCCGTAGAACTAACTATGGCAGTTTAGTGATAATTTGTAAACCTTTCAACACTTAACATCGTAAATCTCAATTGAGACATCAAATAAATTGTCATTAACATGGACATGATTCGAACAAAACAACAAATATTGGATGGCGATAAAGCATTGAAAAACATAGCATTTGGCACAATTTACGTGGTGCTCGCGATTTACGCCGATGAGATATGTGCCTGAGTTACGGCGCTCGATACCGGCAGGAGGTATTACGTGACATACTGGGCCATTTATCATAGGAGTGGGAAAACTGTGTACATCATTGTAGAGGGAAATATTTATAAAAACATGAGTGGTATTGGTAACTTTCTGGTGAATTTTATTTAAATGTATTTATTTTTGGTAATAATATTGATATTTCAAATGAATAATAACAGTAGCTTAATGAAAGTCAATTAAGGGCGAAGTGAAGAGGGTGGTGATAAATGGAATATAAAAGGGTAAAATTTATTTTTTTGTGTTTTACGACTACGCACCGACGACTTACTCATATTATTTATTTTTTGTTTCTATTATCGTTATTAAAATCTTTGTAAATTAAATGTATGATACCACTAAAAACATATACTTTTTAATCTTAATATTTTTCGACAAAGATCAAATCTCCAAACCAAATTTATTTCCCTTATATACATAAGAAGGCATACAGAACAGAAATACACACACAGTTATACAAGTGTACATATGGTCATTTAAGTGTAACGTCAGTGACATATACAGTTATTCTTTTTATATATATTTTTTTAATTGAACAGTTACATTAATTATTTATTAATAGCACGAAATATAATATTACTAGGTTTTACTAGCAGTTCCGCCCGTCTGTTTGTCGATTATCGCAATAAAAATAGCTTATGTCTTTCCTCAAAAATAAAGTATCTACATGCTGAATTTCATAGAAATCGGTACACTAGTATAGAAAATAACAAAACATTAAACACGCCACAACATTAATTGTTTCCTTTATTTGTCCCCGTCGTATATCCCTTTTCCTATCGTTTGATCAAAAATCCAGGTAAATTAGAATATCTGATTATGTTTATTGCCATGACATGTAATGGGCACTTTATCTAGTACGCGATACGCCTCATATGTCATCCTAATTATTCTCATGTTATAACATTGAAAGACGGCTGACACCACTCAAAGATCTATATTATATTGTTGTTTTTTACAAACATTTGGTCCGACCCGGGAAGCGAACCCGAGACCTCAGGATCAGTAGTCGCAGACGCCAACCGCGAGACCAACGAGGCAGTCAAATGAAATAAAAATATAATGGATCGTCATTGTCTGTGTGGCGACGGATTAAGAATACATTGTCACCCCTCCCCCTCCCCACCTGTTCATTCCATGGGTGCCGTAAGAGGCGACTAAGGGACAGGATTTTTTTTTTTTTTATGTTTGACCCTGCCATAATGACTCTACTCTGCCTGATGGAAAGCATAAGCAGAATCCAAGAGTGATGGTCACCATACTGCGAACGCAGACAATGCAACAATGCAGCATGGTGACCCACACCATGGCGGGCTAGTGATGTTTTCGCATCATTGGGCCTCCGGTCTCGCACTCACCAACGAAACACGACAGCATGATCGCTGTCATTTTACGTTGATTTTCTGTGCGAGGGTAGTACCGCCCCGGTCGAGCCGGCCCGTTCGTGCTGAAATCAGCATGGCTCTACTACCTTGATTTGTATACTACTACCTTGATATTCTTGATTCATAGAAAAATATCAATGGATCCTAAAATTTCACTACACTCTTCTAGGAGTACGAGTTATAAAAAATGTGCGTAAAGAACCTTATGTTAACAAAAATATATCGTTTCATCTATATTTATCACTTTTATCGAGACGTGTGGGCGGACGGAGACACAATATTTATTTTACGTAAATTTTATTGTAAAATGTTCTCACATTTCTAAATATAGGAGTAGCTTTGCTATTACTTTTGTATTGAAAACGTAGAAGCTAATGTTCGATAAAATACTAAAACAACACGGGTTCACTCACAAGAATTACTCTTGTCTAAAAATGATTACATAATTTAACGCCTACTTTCAATAACTCATCTATATCTATCCAAATAAATATAATTGGAGTGTATGTTTGTAATATTAAAATAACCGTTTTTTACTGAACGCATATATGTATGTACGAGTATACTCTTTACATATACCAAAATAACATTTTTTAAAATTTTTGTCTATCTGTCTGTTTGTTCCGGCTAATCTCTGGAGCGGCTTGACCGGTTTCGACGGGACTCTCACTGGCAGATAACTGATGCAATAAGAAGTAACTTAGGCTATTTTTTTTAGACTAGCTCACGCGTCGGTGTTACCCGTAGTTGTAAAGGTACAACAATAGCCGCAGGTAACACCCCGGTACTCAGCTAGTTCTGCATTGCATGCATTGGGTGGTGGTGGTCTTTGGTAAATCAAGTGTTAACTCTAGGCATAGTATTTATTTATCAGAATAATGTTCTACGCACAATGCTACCTATAACACTAAAACGACGTCATAATAATATACTGCGTTTGTTCCGCGTACTCTCCTAAACAGAATCCTTCTGAAACTGTTTATTTTTTTTTCTAAATACAGCATTAAACGACATTGAAAGCGGCACATACAAAAACTGCGTTAGTTGGTCGGCTGAAGCTGTCGGCCAAGTGAACGCGTAATAATCCAGCGGCGTCAGCAGCCGGCGCGCATCCATCAACACGCATTAACACGTCAAGATGTGGTCGGGCTCTAGTGTGAGCGGGCTTTAATACTTACAAAGGCTCAAAAACTGCATTGTCACTAATTCAAGTAAGACTCATACGTGAATAGCAATCAATAAAATGCAGTTACATACATGTGCGTTGAGGTACAGTAGGTTTCTGCAGGAACTATAGTCATTTAGAGGGTAATACAAATTCACAATACAGTAGTTAAGACCACAAAAGTATTTTGTGTTTGGATACGACATAAGAACATCGCTGGGTCAGTTTGACCGGTGTTTACTGTATCGGTCTACTGTTTTACCGGTTTGGTTATAAACTGAAGTTTTAATGGGACATGTTATGACTGACATCGGTATTACCATATTTACTTCAATAAGTAACAACACCGTGTAGTGCTTGGTTTAAAGTTAAGATAGCAACCAACCATATTCATCTCATTTTGTTCGTTCGAGACACATGCCCGCCGTTGTATTTAAACTTCCGTATAATGAATTAAATTAAATTTATTTCAAGTCGAAATATTTTTATACAAATAATATCCAGAGCTTAATATACTGTGGTACATACGAATCTTCATAATACATAATGTCCGGGGATCATTATTTTTCTAAAATATATTCTTTTTTATTTCACTTCTGGCTTCAAAGGCACATTACAACTTCTACAAACGCTCTCGATAGCCTTGTTGTCTACATTTAAGTTGAAAATATGAATATAAATATTATTATAATTTTTATCACATATAAAATTGCTCTTTAAACGTTTATCCCCGCTTTTACTATAACCAATCACAGAGCACAACCCTGGATGTTTTTTTTATACGGTTGGCGTAGTTAAATTCCCAGTTTTTAGTTTGAAGTTAGGATTTATATCACACAAACAAATTTACAAAATTGTGAGTTTTCACAAAAAAAAGTATACAATTTTTTTTTTATGAAATTTTAGTTTCTGTTTGTAATTTAAAATTAACAGTTTTTGACTAAATACACATGAAAGTATATACGGTTTTTACAACAAAAAATCTACTTTTTAAATCTCTGGCATGGCTAAAACGTTTCTAACCCGACTTTTACTGACTGATAGCTGATGTTATATGGAGTAACTTGGGTAACTTTTACTTTAATAAAAAATGAATTTCGCTATCTATTCCGACTACCGACGAATTTTTTCTACCAAGAATGCACGGGGACACTGACACAAAAACTGCATGACTAAAAATATGAAGAATAAAAAAAACTCTTTACGCAGTCTTTGAAGAATAAATGATAGCACTTTCAATAAACAAACAATCTGTTTAATATATGCCATAAAATCATTAATATTAAAATTGTTGGGAAGTTTTGTGGACGATTCATACATAATAAGCAGTTAATCAGATCAAAATCGGGGTGACCCAGTTTAGGGGATTTATTAGCGAAGTATGTAATTTACTTAAATTATATTCATGTTTTGCATCTTGCTTTAATTATAATATATTGTTGATAAGATTGTTCAATATTGATAAAATTGTACTAAGGAAAACAATGAAGTTTTTCAGTAGTAGAAAACGTTCAATATATTCAACAATCAATTGTTACTCAGGTCCTAATCAGACTAAAATTTTAAATGTAAAGTCGACCAAATTGAATCATGACCCCCCTTAAAGTCATTTTCCTATAATTATTCTATACCATTAGGTTGAAATTAGCTTGAACATACATTTCGAACCGTTAT
Source organism: Spilosoma lubricipeda (assembly GCA_905220595.1). Classification (NCBI taxonomy): domain Eukaryota; kingdom Metazoa; phylum Arthropoda; class Insecta; order Lepidoptera; family Erebidae; genus Spilosoma; species Spilosoma lubricipeda. Next base: position 802,347 of record HG992291.1, read on the forward strand.
CATTCTACTAGACACTGACAAAGCCATGACATAGACATAGACGTATACTATGGACTATGATAAGTATTGCAGGAAAAAGTTTGTTAGCCAGTGAACGTCCTTATCTATAGGTATACTAGGAAAGATTTGATTGTCTGTTTGTTTGAGACATAGGATTGACTTTATTTCGAATAATGGGTAGAGGTAGGAGGGTAGAGGTACGGTAAAGGTAGCGTAGGGTAGGTGTAGAATAAAAATAGAAAAGCATTTATTTGACAGAACGAAGTCTGTGGAGACAGCTAGTCATACATATTAATAAAATAAAACAATAAAATTAGAGACTTTATTTTGTTTATTTCATATTTTTACATAAAAAAATGGCATTCACTTCGTAAAGCGAATAAAAAAGAAAACTTCTCAATAGTTAATTTGTGGGTTATAATGGTTCCAATGGTTGGTCTGTAGGATTACTGGTTAAACCTAAAACCGAGTGTAAGCGCCATGGTTTTTAATAACGTCTAATAATCTATTACGCATAGACCAGATTAGACGACTGCAAATGTCACTTCCCCTCATGAAATCACAGATTTCGTTACAATGCAGCTCGATTGCTTCTTTAGTCCTCTCGTTCCTGTTATCCCACATTTGAACCATCAAACCCCATAAATTTTCTATTGGGTTAAGTTAAGTTAAGATCTGGTGACCTAGACAGCCATGAAATGAGAGTAAATTCATCTTCATGCTCCGTAAACCAATTTGAGACAATTCTAGCAGTATGCACTTGACAGTTATCATGAACATAGGAGAATACTGGCACATCTTCACGGGGGTAAACTGTTCGCAAAGTCGGTAACATTGATTCTTCCAATAAATCGACATAGTTGATGAGGAACAAGTTCGCTTATGTTTCCAGCATCCATCCATGCCCACATGTTAACTGAAATATGGCCAAATGATTGGTTGGGCACTACGTGGTCCTCTGTGTGTCGCGTGTTATCGTTACGCCACAAAGTTAAGCGACCATGTTGAGAAGAGCGAAATGATTTTTCGTCTGTAAAAATGGTATTTGTCCAGTCGAAATCTAAATAATTACGTGCAAAATTCAATCTCGCAGTTTTGTGTGCATCCGTTAAATGAACTTTCTTAGCATGATGTTTGTAATGCAGCCCAGTGCGATGCAAATTATTTCTAATTGTTTCTAGACAAACGTCGTAACGTGCTGCAAAATAGCGGGTACGAGTAGAAGGATGTTCTTCGTAATGGTGTTGCATTTCCGTTCTCTGTTGGTTTGTGATTCGACGAACCCTATGATAATGTCGTCGTCGGTCTTCAAGGATACCCTCTTCAGCGTGCCGTCTGATCCAGGTTCTGACCGTGTGACGACTTATATGTAACTCATGTGATATTTCTCTAACGCCGCAACCTTGCTCACTGAGCATTACAATCCGAGCTCTTTGTTCTACCAATTATATATAAACTAGCTGTCCCGGCAAACGTCGTTATGCCATAACTACTAATAAATTACAAATTAATTAAAAAAACAATGTCCAGCAGACAAAATTGTGAATCTAAACCATTCCCAGATCCCCTTGAACACACACAAAAAAATTCATCAAAATCGGTCCAGTCGTTTGAGAGAAGTTCAGTGACATACACACTCACAGAAGAATTATATATATAAAGATATATTCTTAGATTTTTATTTTAATATTTTCAGATTGACTACTACTTGACATCTCACACATAATGTCATTTCATTTTAAAAATTATAATACTTTTTCTCCGCAATGAAAAGAGTTTTGATTATAAACGATTATATTATTTGAAATTCAAATAAGACTGCTGTATCAAAAATGTATCTTGTTCAGTGATGACAAAGGTTTAAATTGCATTGACATCTAACCCGTAATGACGCATTTTTGTTTATATCTAAAACGTACTATGTGCAAATAGCGAAGAAAACCTAAATATATTTATGATTACAAAGGAATAATTGGCAAAGTGGGTCATGATTCAATTTGGTTGACTGTACATAATCATGTCAATGCATAATTTTCGTGGGAGAGCCACGATACGGCATGAATGGGCCTGCTCGACCGGAGTGATACCACGGCCTCAAAGAAAACCGGTGTGAAATAGTACTGTGTTTCACAGAGTGAGCGAGGATACCGAAGACCCATAACCCAAACCCCCTCCCCCTATCTCCCCTCCCCATCCCCCAAAAGCAACGCACTTGGGACGCCTCTGGTGTTGCAGGTGTCTATGGGCGGCGGTAATCGCATACCATCAGATCATCACCTGATGGTATGCGATTACGTATGGGTCTATTACGCCTGCTCGTTTGTTCGCATATTAAATTTAAAAAAATATATAACTAACTAGCTTTTGCTCGTGGCTCCTCCCGCAGGTATGTCGGTTCTCGCGCAAACAAAAACAAGCCTATATTCTCCCTCAATAATCAAAGTATATCCTTGATACATGTCATTGAAATCGGTGCAACTATTTAGCCGTGAAAGCGTAAGAGAAAGACGGAGTTAATTTCGAAATTGTAATAGTAGTATTGATAATTAATCAGCGCTCTTTTTACCATAGTATCATGCTTTCCATTAGGCAGGGTAAAGTCACTTTATAAGAACCATTTTCTTCTTCCTAGCCTTTAATATTCCTAAAACTGGGGTCGGCTACTAGTTATATCAGACCCACATATAAAAGAAATAATATTACCTTCAAAGTCTAAGCTCTATGTTAAGAAAGATTTTTAAGTTTTGTAAGAAAAATTCTAAATAGACTCTCTATTTAAAATAACACAAATGTTTGAACAATAACAATAATATATACAAGATAAAGAAATTGCCGAAGTTAACTTTGTCTAAAAGTAAAATAAAACATTATTCACTTATAAAATACAAGTAACACAATTCGTCGCAATATATATATAGAAGTATGCAGGTTGTGATATATTTCGTAAAGTATTCAAATCCAACCCTAAGTTTCCGAATCGTTGACGCTGTACGGCTAATTACTTCTACTCGGAGGCATTAAAATAAAATACGATACCATGAGCCTCGACAAACACAACCGCGGTTACCTATTTCCCACTTTAATAGTCGAATTTCACAATTTATTGGCTGTTTAGTGAATTCGCATCGATTCGACAAAGTTTTGCTCATGTAGGTGCGTAATAGGTTGAATTTAGCCACGGATTTATTGAAATTGGAATGTAAAACGCAGAGTTTGTGTTTGTTGAGGAAGTAATAGGTTTTGAATAGGTTTTTGGGAGTTGAAAACAGTGAGGTAATGAATTGAAACAATTACTTGTATAGGGAGAAACTTATAACATATATTACACTAGCTGTTTCCGCTGCGGCTTGGGTGTATATTTGAAGTACAAACACAAAAATTTGATATAGATATAGAGTTATTTAAAGATATAGATATTTTAACTACTGCATTGCAAATATAATGTTTGTTAGGCACAACATTAATAACCTTAAGAAAAAAAATGATGTACACAATATTAACACAAGAAACAAATCTAAACTCGTTCATACCTATCAATGTTTACATAAAGTACATAAGTCATTCGAAAGTCTTGGTATACGTTTTGAAAATAAAATTCCTCTAGGTGTAATCGACCTTCCTGTAGATAAGTGCAAGCTAACTGTAAAAAATCACTTTATTAAGAAATTAATAAAATTAAGAAACTATACGATCAACGATTATCTAAACAACAAACAGTCATGGGCTTATGGGTGTCTTTAAGTAGATACACATAAACTTCTTTATCATATAATTAAGTTAAATTATTTACAAACCAGTGTTACTTAAAAACATTATGGTACTTAGATTAGTAGTGATTTTTATCAGTACCTTGACTATGGCTTGTCATTAAAATGGGAATCACGGAGTAACTGTTACTCCGTGTTCATGGCGCTTGCAACATGCGCCGAAATATCGGATACTCACAAACAAAAAGGTACATGGTAGCAATCCCGCAGATTCCCATTTTAATGTTACTGACCATGAAAGTTTAAAACAATATATATGGCTTGTCATGCTCACTAAAATGTTATTGCTTGCGGTGTCGTCGTGGGGTGGGTCGTTTTTTTCCCTCTGATATGGCGAAGGACGGACTGGTCCATGCGTCATACTCGTGAACGGGTGGTGCTTGGGGTGACTGGTCGGCCTAGTCAGTCAATATTATTGTGGTTCTTTTAACTGCAACTCTACCCTCTTAATCCAGTCACGAATTATTTTGCACCTGAATGCAAGTAGATGTGCACATTGAATGATTAACATCTTTAATCGTTTCAAACCTTCATTGGTATCACTGAGTGATTTTTTTTTATTGGAACGTTAACTTTGGAGTATTTTAATAAAATGAAATTAAGGTGGCCACAGATTGCATACTGATAACTTTTTATGTAATACTACTTTACCTGACAATCTGATTTTTAAAATGAGTGACCATGAGTTTATTTGCTAGTATTCTTCTCATAAGTCTCTTCATTTTGGAAACTGGAAGTTATGTATTGACACAGACAGGTAGTAGATTTTGGTGGTTTCACCTAATTTATCTTGACAACACAATACTTACTGTGGCGTCTGTTTGTGTCGATCTATGATTTTTAACTGTAGCTTCCATTCAACGTCCATAAATGTCCCTTAGTATATAGTATTTTGAATTTGAATTTACAGACGATTAAGTAGAAAAGAGCGAAAAAAAAATGAAAAGAGATATTTTTAAAACTAGAATGGCAAAAATACCTAATGATGATGTGAATGTGCCCTTACCTAGTACCTAGATTTGCTTAGCTGAACAAAACATGAGAGACGTGATCAAAATATACTCCAACAGATCCAATATTGTTTAGTCTAGCAGTACCATCATTAAGAAATAAATCACATCCATTACTACAGCTAATGGATTTTGGGTTTCATTAAAAACGTTTTTGTACATTTAACTTTATTTCTATAATATTTATATGCAAAATATATACTAGAACAATTTGTCTAAAAATATTTCATAGCAAAAAATACTTCGCATTTTCCGCTTTTGTTTTTAAGAAGCATAAGAAGTTATATGACTGCTAAAATATTTCCAACACATTTTTTGATTTATTTCTGTTTGGTAAAAATAAGATGTTTCTGAATATTTATGTTATAGACACAGTGGGGGTAAACATACCCTTTTTGGAATACTTTTTTTAGAATATTTACATGAATAATATATTACCGTTTTCAAAGTTGGAATATTCATAGAGTTTAATGAGATCGGAGACTCTGATTTTGATTGTAGTACTTTGAGATCATTTCAAACTGCAGTAGAAACAGATCCTTATAAAAAAAGTCGTGTGGTGTTGTGGTACACCAGATAGGAACGAAGTTCCTTATCATAAAATAATAATACATTCAACTTACAGATGCCGGCTAGACTATACAGATGGCGCTATACAATTTTTTTTAAATCTTACGCTTTTTAATTTAATGTTACGGGCGTTTTTTTACGGTTAAGGTACTCCTCCGCAAAGCCACACAAGGAACTTCGTTACAAAAAAATGCTGAAAATCCATCGATGATTTTAAATGCAAAAATTTTTTCCGCAACTTTAATATAGCATAGTAGTAATTTAAATTTTGGAATAGCACTATACACATGAGATACAATGGGCTGCTTCTTATTTTGGCTTAGCTACTGACGACTACGACTAAGATCCATACTAAATAAAAATAAGCAACTTTTCTAAGAGTCACGCAAATAAATTTTATGCATGAGGTTGTTTCACAAGAGTATTTTTCTTAATCTAATTAGTGTACCAAAATTAATTAAAGAGACAGCCCTAAAACCACTAGAACCTTCCACGTGCCATCCCTAACATCTACTTTACATTCAACTCCACATGTCTGAGGTCGACTTTATTCGTCTCACGAAATGAATCTCACTTTATTTATATGTTCCTCAGCAACCTATTGTTTTTCCCTTTTCGTTTCTTTTGGTGATTTACGAGTATATTTTTTTTAATTAAGATGTTACCTGTGTTTATGAAATTGGCAATCTTGATCAATTCGAACAATTAATTAGTTAGAGAGAAGACTGTTTGTTTGAAGAATTTGTCAAACTTGAAGATTTTCTATATAATAAGGTGAAATAATCCAATTAAATTCTATGAGCGGTTATCCTTATGTTTTTGGTTCTGAAGAATTTTCAAAGGTCCATGTTGGTTAGATGAGGTATTTTCAAATTTCGAAGTCCTAACCAATCATCATCATTAATTATAAAACATATAAACTCATACATAAATTCACATTCACAGTTGAATATAGATTTATTGAGTTACCCGAGGTCCAACTCTTCCTCTCCATATCTAAAGAAGATGACACACTGGTATACTGTAACCAATAATAATGGTTTACTAAGAAAACATTATCTATTTCGGTAACAAGCAACTCAAATATAATAGAAGAAGAAACGCAAAACTTTAAACAATTCCCATCTCAAATTTCAAAAGTAATAAAAATGGTAACCAAAGTATTTACAACTAGACGAAATTAATACGGAACACAATATTAACGAGCTACGCGATACAAAATTACTTTTGTTCCAACAAAACTTTTCTTAACGAATTCACAGAGTTTTTGCTTGTTTGAATACAATTGCTCTGTTTGTTGTTTAGGAAAATGGAAAATATTATTCAAGTGTATCTAGAAACACCTCATTTGAACTGATTGAATAAGATAATTTTGAAGGCGGATAATTGCACATACAGTACTGAATGTTCTAAATTACGCAAATAAGATTTAAGTTGAAAATATTCAAGTTTACAATGAAGTTACAATTGATTTTAAATCAGATACATTATTATTTAAATTTAAATAAATGGCTGAAGGTGTTAACAGTTTTGAAGGCGCTAATTTAGAGATTAATACTTTAAACATAAATGATAGTACAACACAAGTGCTTTCTGAAAGCTTAAATAATGTGATGTTGCTTTTGAAATATACGTACAAGTTAAGTTATTGCAATAACTATTACAAAAAATTAATGCCATTCATGCCAGTTCAAAATTCCAACATATATTGACATTTTGACCGTTACAGCGCTTGATATTTAGGAAAACATTATAGTTGGCAGCTGCAGTTGGTGAATGTCGATGCCAAATGTTGCAAATGAATTTCCGTACGATTCAAAGCGAAAATATGTAAATGTTTGACAAAGGGGTATTGGTGTTAATCGATATGGAACAGTAACGAGCGCGTATCTGCCCACCCCGCACTAACATAAACTTGGCGCTAATAGATTATGTTAAACTGTGGGGTTATGTTGATCAACGATATGTTCTATTTATTTATAAATTATGAGTGATAAAAAAAAAATTGAAGATAAATGTTTTAAATAAACCATTTTGATAAAATAACTTTAGTTTTAATGACATAACATCACCCGTCGGAAAACCTCGCTTCCGCATGAATGGGCCGGCTCGACCGGAGTGATCCTCACAGGAATCTCTAAGAAAACCGGTGTTAAATAGTGCTTGCGTTGTGTTTCACTGAGTAAGTGAGGATACTGGAGGCCCATACCCCAAACCCCCTGTCGCTATCTCCTCTCCCCATCTCCCAAAAAGAGGCAACGCACTTGTGATGCCTCCGGTGTTGCAGGTGCCCATGGGCGGCGGTAATCGCTTACCATCAAGCGATACGTCTGCTTGTTTGCCCGCCTATTCAATAAAAAGAAACAACAACAAAATTATTTTAGTAAGTAGGACTTTAAAAGCTCTTCTTAAAATATTCATTCTTTTGTTAAATTCACATTGTTCTTAATAACTACAATTACTGAATTCGATGAAGTACTTGTAATAGGAGGGACAATGTGTTTTTATTATTTAATAAGCAATTTATATCTATACTAATATATAAAGCTGAAGAGTTTGTTTGTTTGAACACGCTAATCTCAGGAACCGCTGGTCCGATTTGAAAAATTCTTTCAGCGTTAGAAAGCCCATTTATCGAGGAAGGACCAATAGGAGCGGAGCACCAATGAAAAATGTTTCGAAAACGGGGGAAAATTATCACGCAACGGGCAATAGAAGACGCAAACGAGGTTGCGTGGGTCGGCTAGTCATAATATAAATTCTGTAAAAGTTTTATAATTGGTTGGATTATGGATGAATTAGAAGTTGTAACTTTAAAGAGCAGTCATGTAGTTTAAACTCTTTACGTTTGTGTTCCTGTGTCCTTCTCTCTAAAAAGTATAGTTTATTTAGTATGCGATTAAACCATCATCGATAGCAAATTTCAGAAAACATAACTTGTAATATCGATCATGGATATAAATATCGTGTCTTATATCGTCGGGGAATTCAAATATCGGCTTATAATAGTTTCTATATCGACTCTCAGTACACAAGTTCAATCTGTAGAGCATTTGCAGTAGCTAACATAATTAGTATGCAATTGCCGGTCCACTGTCAAAATATATACTCGCATACATGTAACTATTCAAGTGTTATATTGAGTTGCATACAGATGACAAAAGTTAATTAGCTTTTCGTTGTACCTGTTTTTGTTTACACCATTATCTGGTGTTAAATTCTTTTTTGCTAGATAACAACATAAGCCCGTCTAGCTACCGTGGTATTGCAAACCTCCTTTTTGAAGATTTTTGTTAAAAGACAACGCTTACATTAGGAATATATCCTGTGTCACGGGGGACTTTACAAACACACAAGAAAAGGACACAAAGAACACCCATACTCAGAACAACAATTTGTAGATCACACAAAGTGAAAGCACTAAACATTTTTACACAGTAAAAAACGGCGGGACGACCATTTAAGCCACTAAGCCATTCGTCCAGCCAATTAATGTATCATTATAAAAATCTTAATACAAGCTTTTTATGTAAAATACGATGAACGAGATGAAATAGATTATTTTTAAAAATTTTATATAAAGTTGCTTTTATTTTACTATGTTTTTAGTTAGCATTAAAATATTAAGAAAGCCAAAAAAAATTGTCTAACAAAGTAGTTTTTTTTTTATTAATGTGCTGCAAAGTGAGTTCCAGATTTTAACTGCTCAGCACAAGTAGGAAGAGCCGCAACGTTTACTTGTTTCAGAAATACATGAAATTTCTTGGCTCCTGTAATTCATACACAGCTTTTTATAGTACTCGTAAATGGTAGAGGTCATTGGAAGTATTATACCAATTCTATGGCAGCAATTCAAGTAATATATATAACATGCTAGACCCAAACTCCTTAATTGCAAATTTTAAGCGCAACCCAAATCACAGTATCATTAAACTTAAGTGTGTAAGTGCCGTTATAATTCAATTGTTATAGCGGTGCTTGTACACGTAGAGTTTGGACTGTTAGCGTGGATACAGGTTCTATGAAAATGGGTGTTTATTGTTGCTCTAAGTACTAAACGTCGTCGTATCTATTCGCACGATGGCTTTTGCTATTATCTCGGTATATATATATATATATATATATATATATATATATATATATATATAGATAGATTAAAATTTTGAATTACTATAATGATGACTTTGACTTAATGCTATAGGTCGACTGGCTTGTGAAATAGAAGAGCCATGCTTCGCTCAAAGTATGGGCCAGCTTGACCGGAGTATATACCAGTGTGAGATAGTGCTTGCATTGTATTTCATCGAGTGAGTAAGAATACCGGAGGCCTATACACCAACCCCCCTCTCCCCTATCTCTCCTCCCCGTACCCCAAAGGCCGGCAACACACTTATGACGCCTCTGGTGTTTGGTATTTTAGTAGAAACCAGATGAATTATACTAACGAAAGTTATAAAAAAATATTACTATCTTGCAAAAAAAAGTGTTAAGAGAATGATCATTTTGTTCCTAATCCATAGAACCGACCAACCGGTTGACAACTTTAAAGAAAACCCTATAAGAATTTGTCAATACTCCATGATCCAAGCAATAATTTAAAACCACGTCATATTGGTAACATTTTGGTGGAAACTAAATTAATATTACTAACGAAAGTTATGAAAATTTATTACAGGGAGAGACGGAAGGTGGCATCCGAGGGGATTTACGCACGAAAAAAAAAAAAAAAAAAAAAGGGAGAGACTATAATATATAGGTCCTCTGGTTACTAATAATAATAACCTTTATTAACAATCCATTTTGTACATAATTGTGAGTCGGTGTTAACCGCACTAGGCTTAACCTGTATCTCGGCTAGCTATTGTACGATATTTTTGGTTTTACTTTGGGTATATATATATAAACTAATGATAATGGTTTAGACAAAGTTTGACACAATCTACACTAATATTATAAAGAGGAAAGATTTGTACCTATTTTTGTATGTTTGTATGTTTGTAATGAATAGGCTCAAAAAGTACTGGGCCGATTTAAAAAATTTTTTCACCAATAGAATGCTACATTCTTTCAATTTGACATAGGCTACATTTCATTTTGAAAAAAATTAGGGATCCTTGGTAAAATTTGAACAACGTAACCGAAGGTGTAGAAAAATGAGTCTTAAAATGTCTTTCGTCGAATGTGCTGCCGAAACTATTAGCGATAGAACAAAATAATGTACAACAATATTGAAGAACATCATAATGTCTACAAAAAACTCCGCGGTAGCATATGTCCAACTATTGTAGTTATGTCACTACAACAACTTTTTTCATTTTAAACATTAATGAAAATGCTAACCAAATCCAAACCATGCTATTTATGTGTTTATATTAATCCTTATCCAAATAAATTATTTTATGGTCAAGACCATTTAACTACCTCTAAATAGTTTTTAAATTATTTAAATTGGACTTTCCATTCAAAAGATATTACGAATTAAAAAATTCAAACAGTAAACAAAACCGCCATAGCGCCGGTGGCAGATCAAAAAATAGCATTCGATGCTATAGTACAGAGTGTTGAAAATCACAGCGGTAAACTGTTTTTTTTGGACGCGCCCGGTGGAACAGGCAAAACCTTCCTTGCCAATTTAGTGTTGGCAAAAGTACGTCAATCTGGAAAAAAAGCTGTCGCAGTGGCATCGTCCGGAATTGCTGCAACCCTATTAAATGATGGAAAGACTGCTCACTCTACATTTAAATTACCATTGGCTGTGTCTTTGGAACAACAATCTGTGTGCTCGATCCGCAAAAACGGTCCGCTGGGGCAACTCCTACAGGGCACTTCGCTGGTCATCTGGGACGAGTGCACCATGAGCCACAGGGCGCACGTGGAAGCCGTGGAGCGCACGCTGAGAGACATCCGAAGTTCAGACCGTATAATGGGGGGCATGACGTTTGTTTTAGCTGGAGACTTTCGTCAAACATTACCAGTTATAACAAAAGGTACTCGAGCTGACGTTATTCGAGCTTGCCTTAAATTTTTTTTTTTTTTTTTTTTTTTTTATTTAAATAGGGGGCAAACGAGCAGACGTATCACCTGATGGTAAGTGATTACCGCCGCCCATGGACACCCGCAACACCAGAGGCGTCACAGGTGCGTTGCCGGCCTTTTAAGAAGGAGTACGCTCGTTTCTTGAAGGTTTGAAGGTCGTATTGGTCCGGGAATACCGCAGGCGACAGTTCATTCCACAGTTTTGCTGTGCGAGGCAGAAAGTTTCTTGAAAAGCGCACCGTTGTGGACTGCCAACCATCTACATGATGGGGATGAAAGTTTTGTCGCGTAGGACATCATCAACTTTATGGCAATCGATTGAAACTCTTAATCTGCGCACAAATATGAGAGCACAATTAAGTGACAATGACGATAATAATTTCTCACAAAAACTTCTAAAACTTGGAGACGGAAAATTACCGTCGCCGGTTGCAAACAGTCCCCAGGTATTGTTGGATAACGAATTGGGTCAAATCGTTCAGAGTCTAGAAATTCTTGTGGACACAATATATCCGGACATACAAAATCTTACGGAGAGAAATTTCAATTGGCTCTGTTCGAGAGCGATAGTGTCCCCGCGAAATGAATCGGTTAATGAGATTAACAAAATTATTATGGAAAAAGTACCCGGTGAATTTAAATCTTACAAATCTATTGACACAGTATGCAACATCGAAGATACAGTGCACTATCCACAAGAATTTTTAAATTCCCTGAATCCTTCCGGCTTGCCGCCCCACGAACTACAATAAAAGGTAGGCACTCCCGTAACGCTGCTGAGGAACCTATGCCCTCCCAGCATGTGCAATGGCACGAGACTTCTGGTGAAGGAATTGCGGGAGAACGTCATAGTAGCCACTATAATCACCGGGGCCGCGGCCGGACAGCTCGCCCACATACCGCGGATCCCCATGATTCCTACGGACTTGCCTATATCTTTTAAGAGGTTACAGTTTCCTCTAAAAACATCATTTGACATCACAATCATTTTCGATGGTTGGCATCGACCTAAGAAAAGAATGCTTTTCTCATGGACAACTATATGTTGTCCTTTCTCGAGTGGGATCTCCTGAAAATCAATATATTTTGTTGCCATCTACAAATAACACTGCCAACGTAGTTTACAGTGAAGCTTTAAGATAAAAACTGACAAATATAAAAGTAAAAAACGTAAATCTACCTTAATATTATATCTGTAAATAATGTAAAAGTATACCTGTAAAATAAAAAATACTAAAAATGTAAATTATTAAGTAATAATAAGAATGAAAATGATTAATAACAAACCCTTTTTTAATAAAAAATAAAAAACAAAAAAAAACACAAAAAAATATATAAAACCAAAATAAAAAGCACAAAACAACAAAACCAAACAAAAAAAAATATTTTGTAAGGAAAATGCTAAATAATGATAGGCAAGTTTCTATCGACACGAACAAAAATTTCTTTGAAATACCTAGATGTATAGATAGATACATTTTTAGTTGAAAGTTGTCAACGTTTAATTTAGACTGTATATATTTTGTTCGACTCTGCGTTTATTCTAATTACTTAAAAAAACATAGTAAAAATGTATATAATATCCTATGTAAATATTACTTATTTAAGTGCCCGCCAATTCAACCATCAAAGAAATTGAACATAAATAGACTTACATACAAATATAACTGTGGGGTTTTTTTGAATATATAATTAATAATTAATATTTTTTTAATAAATAAAATATTTGTGAAAAACTGTTTTTATATCCAAATTTCCAAAAATAAATAATTGTCTACCCCGTGCGAAGCCGGGACGGGCTGCTAGTTAGATATAAAAGGGTAAATCTAATTGTATCAAACCAATTAAAAAAAAGTTATTATTGAACATTAAGCATCTAATTACCTAAGAAAAAGAAGAGACCAAAAACAATTGCTATGCTGGAAATGCTGCGCCAATATTTATAGCCTTCAGGGTATTAGGTTTGAAGGTAGAAGCATCAATTAAGAATAACATCTGCTTAAGACAAGTCCACATACTGTTATGCAAAATAATAACTTTAGAAAAATAAAGCTCTTTATTTATCATTCTAGTCAATGTTTTTATAATTTTCCTGATCATGATTTGATTGCTTATAGAAATTAAAGCGTTTCCTTTTATTAAACAAAATCTGGAATTAAATAAGATTTACGACTTTACAGAGTAAATTGAGCTAATACCCAGCTGGCCGTAACGTTGTAAACAAAAATATTATCTTTCCTTCCTTGATTAAAAGTCAATTTATCTGGAGCACTTGAAGGAAAATCGAGCTTTAAGTGATTTGACCTTTTTGCCCCTTTTACAAATTTTCCTGTGTTTGTTTACATTTTTTACTATTTTATTTATGGGTTCAAGCCATACGGATATGTATTTGTACACTATGTTTGTTCACCAGCGGTTTTTACAAACACTCTTAAATATACCACCGGTTTATACAAATACAATGTAATTTACACAAAGGACAGCGTTAGCTTAGAGCGGTGATAATAGTTACTTGTTATACAAGAGTGCAAAGTTGCTTTTTAACCGCGTGCTCAGTTTTGATAACCGGGTAAGCGAGGGATTCTAAAATTTGAATCCTGAGCGTTAGCGAGGGAATCAAAAGAGCACGAGGTGAAAAATCTTCGCTCTCGAGTGCAACACGTAACTCTTCAACCCACCAATCAGCGAGGATATAACTAAATGCAAAAGATTTCACACTATGACGTGAAAAGAAAATGGCGCGGGCGAAGCAAATTAAAAAAAAAGTGCACCAAGAAGGTTCCGAGTCTGAATTTTTAACAAACTTAAAGAGGTTGTATGATAAATTTGGCACTATGGAGGTAGAAGTAAATAGGTTTAACGATGTTTTGAATTCACAAACTCAGTGCTCACGATGTTCTAAATTCAATTTTACTTTATCCTTTGTCAGTAGCCCACCAGGCATGAACACCTTGCCTTGCCGGAGGATTCTCCCTTTGTGTTGGAGGAACACCACACTCGTTCCTCCACAGTGGTGACCCCGACGTGATTGTTAATTACATAAGTTGTCTAGTACCGGTAACATAAGCTCTGCTTAGCTTGGGACTAGATGGCGTTGTGTTAGCTGTCCAAAAATATTTATTTATTTATTTAAAAATGAAAAGGGTGATTTTATAACATCATATTTATTTTACTTAAATGTATAAACTCAGACGTTATAAATACAATTTGGTGAAAGCAAAATTTGATATCCAAATAGTTTTTTATAGAAGTTTCAATAATTTTTATCGCTTTAATGTTTAATAAAGACTAACTTATTAGACTTAACAAACAATTTTAGCAATGTAGTACCATAATAGAAGTACAATAGAGTCATGCTTTAATACTAATTCGTAATTCTATTTTGATATCGGTTAACTAAAGTATGCTTTTGTCCAGTACTTAATATTGTTAACTATTTTTGCACCTTCATCGTGTAGGTACTTAGCTCAATTTTAACATTTTAGTGAAATTCTAACATTATATCGACTCCCAGGGAATTCCTTAAACATCATGAAATCAACTGGAAAGATTTGGATTAGTGTGTATGATAAATGGATGAGTCTCTTGCATAAGAAGGTAAATCAGTTCAGTGCCAATTGGTTCAGTTCTCGATATCTCTAGAATTGCAGATTTGGTAACTCACAAACGTTTTTAATAAGATAAACTTACTCATTTGTCAACTTTAAAGATAGAAGTTTTATTAGATAAAAATAGAATAGAAATAGAAAATTAAAACACTAAGCAATAATAATAAAAGAAAACAATATTGACTTAAAAGCGTCAAAAAACTCCACCGCATCATCCTTCTACTAGCGGCGTTCCCAAAAGACTGGTATTGCCACGTTGAATGGCAATGGTAATTCTCTGTGCTACAAAAAAGCCAGACTTCTGGTCACGAGAAACGTCACTCACTTAAATTAAGAGACAACTGTTATTTTCAAGATTTTCTTATATAATTTTTAGTATCTTTTTATTTAGTATATTTACATAAAAAGTACATAAATATATGAAGTCCCTGACTCCTGAGCTAGGCTCATGACCTGTGTTACAGAAGTCAGTGTCTTCTCCCATTAAAAGAAACACATAAATCTTATGCAAATTGGTGCAGTGATGTGATAAAAGTGCGTAGTGAGGTGTGTGATGTGATTTTGTGATGTGTATATATAAGTTATGTGTATGTTATTGTATATACGATGAATCCTTAGTCTTCTATAATAATAGTTTTTCAGTTTGGTCATAGTCTATACCAAGCAACCAATTTTTCAATTTAATATTAGCTTCAATTTAATATAATGAAATAGTTTAAATACAATTGGAGGATCGAATAAACTTACATTTAACCGGATCGTCATCTACACAGAAGAATTAATTTGTTGTCATTGTGCATTTCTCACTGCTGTAATTTCGCAGTCTATGCAGTTTTTTGTTCTTTAAATTTTCAGTCGGAGAACGTCGCTTGAACTTTGCCTTCGTAGTTTGGAGAAAATTACACTTTTTGCTAAGAGTTAAGATATACTATCTTTAGCTGTTAATTTTCGAAGTGAAGTCCGTAAGTAAGTAAGTGAATTTTGTCAAGAGATTTTGACAAAAATGTAACTCTTTAAGTGTGAAATTTGTGATCTAGGCTTGACCTTAACTTACCTTGGATACTTTTTTCTTGTTCTGTTTTTGATATAAAATAGTGATTGGAAAAGCTACACATAAAAGCAAAATACCTGCCTGCATATATATATTACCTTGATGTGGTGGTGTGATGGGGGTGTGTTGTGATATATATATATATATATCACCTTTTGCACGAAACTTTCCGTCATTTAAGATACTGCTGAGCAAAATCGGTAAACTGTGTACTGTGTATCAAGTAAATCTGTGTTCGTATCGACTAGGCAATACCGATACGATCGCATTACGACAGAGATGAGCCTTTGACGAAGATAACCAAAATACTGGATAGGTAGCCAGCTTTAGACTAAGAGTAAAAATACAAACCAAACGTAATATTTTGAACCCTTCTTAATATTTAAAAATCAATATTATGATACTCATACTCCGTTGCGACCACAGTGAATCAAAGTATTGTAATAATATAGTACAATGATATTTAAAACACTACTAGTAAATATACAAAAAGATACGATCCACTACACGTTTAGATAGACAGACGAGAGTCATATAAAGATACATATTTGAAACAATATTAATATATATTGCTGGCTCAGTAGAGAAAATGTACTATTAAATATAATGTTAATATTTCGAACATCTGATACACAACACCATTCATTCCCAAGCTAATCAATCAATATCAATATTTAGAAAAACATTAAAATAGTATATATTTCATGCGCAAAAAGTTGTTGGTACAAACCACAAGGAAATTAACGCGAATGTCGACCTAATTAAATTTGAAGGTTGTACGTAAGTAAGCTTATGGTGGGTCATGATTCAAATTTGTTGATATACTTGCCAAAGGAAGAAAAATATAATTAAATTCATATCCATATTCATCAGATCTAAGTATAGAACCGTTATCAGAAGCCCGATACAGGCGCTTTACCTGAAAGAACGGTTCCCATTTATTTCCTGTTTTCCCAAGACGTGCTTAGCAATTTTTTCTGATGAGATTTTCCTTTTTTTGCAAATATTAAAAATCTTTTATGTTTCACTTTAATCTTTATCCTGAATCCGAGAGGTGTTGCAGCTTATAGGATTAGCAGATAGAGCCGGTACTGGTGTAGTGGCTTATAGCTGTCTTTCATGTATCTTGAGATGAGAAAATGTAAAAAATATATAACTAAGTTACGTCAAACGAACTTAGAACGTAATTTCTGTCAAAATAAACTTTGATTAAATTAATTGGGGGTTAGTATTGGTGCTTTTGACGACGACAGTGAAACAAAGAATAGGTAAAAGTTTTGGCAGTTTATGTATTTTTGTATGTTCGTTTGGTAGCGTTTAACTACGGAACTGATTTTGGTAAACGAGGTGTCAATAGATTCGTAATAATGGCCCAAGTAACAAAGGCTATTTAAATTTTATCAAGAGTTTTTACATAGTTTACGTTTTACAAACTTTTTCTTGTTGTCAATTACCACTCTTACAAATAATTTCTATAAAACATGTACTTTTGAACATAAAACTTTCGAATTTCAACAAACTGACCGACCTTTTACCTTTTTCATCTTTACCCTTTATTTTATACCCTTTATTTATTTATATAATCACTATTGAGCTATTAACGTCTAGCGCAGGCAGGAAAGGAAATCTCCATAAATAATGGACATTTAATTAAATACTCTTCGCAGCAGCCCGTTCCTTATAATTCGATAAATACCGTCACATTGGAGATTATTGGCTCTCGAGGCAAAATCTTGGGATACAAGCGTCTATCTTGAGCTGTTTGTTTTGTTGCTTAACACCAACACGCTATAACGATTTCAATTTGTCTTGCTTGTGTTTTGTATTAAAATGTATTACAAGAGATGCATGTAGGTAACTTTTTTTTTTTAATCTTTATTTATGGAGCCACAATTATGACTATGTCGCTCTTAGTTAACGTTCGAAGCGTAGAAAGCACAATTATCAAAATATCAATAAAGATCCAGAAAAGGTAAGAAACCAACGAATTTTTGACTTTCTTGTACGACTAATAACTACTACTAACCTATTTTTTTAATAGTTTATTTAATTTGGAGTCCCATATTTTAGGTTTTCATAGGACAATCGTGAGAAGGTGTATGAACTGGTGAAGATTCCGGGATGCCGTTTCATGCAAGCAGTTCAGTACTGGTACTGACTGGCATGGATGGTGTGTGATTGATTATAATGCGCTCAAGTGTTGAGCGTTTAAATCCGATTTTTTTTTTTTTTTATATTTCGAACATCTAACACACAACGCCATCTACTAGCCCCAAGCTAAGCAGAGCTTGTGTTATGGGTGCTAGACAACTGATATAAATACATATATACTTTTTTTTTGTAAATACATACTTATTATACATAGGAAACACCCAAACTCCGAAACAAATATTTGTAGATCGTACAAACATTTGGTCCGACCCGGGAATCGAACCCGAGACCTCATGATCAGCAGTCACACACGCCAACCGCTAGACCAACGAGGCAGTCAGAAATGGAATAACACTTTGATCCACAAATTATTGTTCTGAGTTTGGGTGGTCTTTGTGTCCGTTTTATGCAAACGCAAAGTCCCTCTCGACACATGAAATATTTCTAAAAAAGACTCTGATTTGAATATTATATGAAGTAGAAGTATCTACCACATATAACTACTATTGTGTGACAGCCCTGGATGTAATTCGGGCGAAGCGGTCGATTCCTGAGATTGTGTATTCAATTTCCTTTCTGCGCTGAAATGCAGACATATATATTTGTATCAGACCATTCATGTGGGATCACAATACGGCAACACTCCTTAGATTCATTGTGTGCAACCTAAAGTCAACTCTCGTAATTTTAAAACATCACAGACCGAAATGTGATTCTATAGAGACTGAATTATAAATTGACTGAAAATATGTATACTGCTAACAAAAAATACTATACAAAATAATGTAAAATCGGTCACATTACTAACTATTAAAATGTCATTTGTACCTATACGTATGTTTATTAAGTATTTAGTTAATATGGAATTTATAATAACGATTAGTACATCAGAACTGTATAGAGACCAAACTTTTATTACGAGAATTTTGCCTTCAGATGCATTGATGTAATTTGTTCTACAGTCAAGAGCATTGTTAGTGTACATTCAAATAATGATATTATTAGTTACGATCATTGACGGTTTAAGCCTAGGAGTTCGTATTAAGATATTGACATTTCTATAAATAAATAATAAATAAATAAATATTTCGGACATCTAACAACGCCATCCAATCCCAAGCTAAACAGAGCTTGTGTTATGGGTACTAAACAACTGATACAAATACATATATCCATTTTTTTGTAAACACATACATATTAAATAAAGAAAACACCCAAACTTCGAAACATTTTTTTTGAGATCTTACAACATTTGGTCGCAGCAGTCGCACACGCCAACCGCGAGACCAACGAGGCAGTCGTAGACTAGATTATTTTAACATTCATTGGACTTATTACTTTAACAAAAATATCACCATATCGCTTTTCTCTTTCCATGAGTTAATATATATAATGTCAAGTATTATATATCCAAAAAAAATACTTTCAATTTTTTAAAATAAATAAATGAATAATAAAATATAACACTACGTCAGCTACAACATCATTTCCATGAGCAATGTTGTTCTAGATTTGTTTTCGAAATAGCGATTTTGTTATACAGCTAAAATGTATCAAGCACTCCTCTAATACTATTATATTCAATACGGTTCAATCAATCTTTCTCAAGACTTATGCTTTGTTTTAAATATTCTTACCCACAACGATCTAAAAAAAATTTTGACGTAAGAGTTTAATTTTTATCTAATCTTTACGATAAAATTATTATTACTTCAAACTATGTCTTATAGTTGTTACGTTGTAGTAAGAATACTTGGGTCGTTAAATCAAATTTAACGATACCTTAAATATATAAATGCGTTTAATGGTTTAGGAGATTTCAGATAATAGACAAATTTATATGCTTAAACATTACTCGATGGTTACGTAAAAACAGAGTAACAAGACGATATAAATACTCACCCTGGCATTTTATGTCTTAGTAAAAGTTCCTTCTTCATTCGTTCCTTTTTATTCATCGATATGGTAATCGAGTCAAGTGAATGTATTATCTCAACTCTGAACAGCTGGTGTCCGAATATCAAATCAAACAGTCAAGTTTGGCAGAGAACAGAGAACAGTAACACACACAAACTTGACAGTAATAAGAAAACTACAAGGAGTTTGGATTCGCATCTAGATGAGGCTAACTCAAGACGAAGCCCATGTATCAAAAAATTCTTGAACTCGTGCCAGTATTTTAAAAACGTGAAGGATGTGGTACTTTTAAAGTTTTACTTAATCTACACATAATATTTTGTTAAACGCCATAACTGCTTATAAATCGTGCACATATATTTAAGTCCTAACAAAGTAAGAGTTTTTAGAACACTGGGCTGAGACATGGAAATGGTAACATGTAGCTAACAATTTGCTCAGGTTAAGTTCTTCTACTGTTATTCTCTATGCTCTACTTTCGGTGTTTTATACTGTATTGAACTCTTCAATACAGTGTAAAACACCGAAAGTAGAGCATATCCCTATATGCGAAACAAGATTGACAGTATAAACAGATGAAAATAACACTTGATATTTTCATCTGGTTTGTTAATTGTGTCTAAATTTGAGCTCGAATGATGCAGTTTTTAACGGAGTGTTTTAAGTATACACAAAGCAATTTAACAGTTTTAGGTGTGGATAAAAAATATATCTGTACTGCATATATTTACATACAAATAAACTAATACCGTAGTTTGTATGTATTGAAAATATTTTATTGTTTATTTCATTAAAAAATAAATTCTAACGTTATGAGCAGATTGAAATGAGTTTTTGTATAACGCTTAACACAGAAACCATTGCACTTTAATGCAATGGAAATATACTTTACAGTAATACTATTTATAGTAGGCATTTTCAGATGTCTGTGACGTTTCTTACTTGGCAAATAATTATTAAATATTTTATCTAATACTAGCTGAACCCCGAAGTGTTACCCGCGGCTATTGTTGTACCGCGAGTAACGCCGCGGGACAAAGTTAGTCTAAAAAAAGTAGCCTAAGTTACTCCCCGGATCATCAGCTACCTGCTAGTGAAAGTCCCGTCAAAATCCGTCCAGCCGTTCCAGAGATTACCCGGAACAAACAGACAGACAGACAGACAGACAGACAAAAAATTTTTTAACTACATTTTTGGCATCTGTACTGTGTATACATACATATGCATTTAGTAAAAAGCGGTTATTTCAATATTACAAACAGACACTCCAATTTTATTTATTTGTATAGATTAGTAACTAATTCATTAAAGTTGAAAGTTTTATTCCTTTCTCCTTTGAATAATTATTTTAAAATAGGACGCAATTTTTTAAATTATTGTGGAGCTGAACTTTCTTATTGAAATGGTATTATTTGTATAGTAAAAAAGTGGATACAATATTAGAAAGTTTTCTATCGGGAATAATCGAAGTAATGAATAAAAAACTAACTTGGTGTGTATATGTCAAAATAATATTTTTTTCGGTTTATGTAACATTTTTCACTATTGATAGTAGTGTAATATCATAAAATTCATAGTGTTTCTCGATTGAAGGGCTATTGACTAAGGTTTTTTGATTCGATTTTACAAAATCTTAGTAATTACTATTCCGAAGGTTATTGCGTTTAATCACATAAACAAACAGAATCTTTAGCTTTGTAATATTAGGATAGATAAAATGAAAAAACTCCATCCGCATGGAGAAAACTAAAGAAAGACTTACTTGACAAAGGTTTACCGTAACACAATGGTACTATCTATTTCACCAACGTGGACATCTCAAGATGACCACAAGCATTCTGAAAAGAGTGACACAGCAGAGAAGAAGAATGGAACCATTTTGGTCGTACTGGGCCATTTTGTTTAATGCTGTGGCTACCTAAATGACTCTGCTCTGCCTGATGGAAAGCATGAGCAGAATCTAGAAGTGGTAGTCACCATCCTCAATGCGGACAGGGACAATGCAGAATGGTGACCCACACTATGGCGGCATATGGAGATGCTTTCTCACACGCCTCTCAAATGACCCGGGTTCATAGTGGGTGGGAAATAAGTACGCAGGTAGTGAGTGCCAGGTTTTGACCGCTCGGCGCAGGAAGAAAGAACCGAAGCGGTGAGTCAGAGAGGGTATGTCTATCATTATATGCGACGAAGCATGTCTCTCCCATAGTTAGTATTTGCAAGAAATAATCGTTTTATCATTAACCAGTAATGAGTTAGCAGACTGCATAATTCTGAGTTTTACGGAGGATTTTATTTTAAAGTTTTGAAAGAAAGAGTCGTGGAAACTTATTCTTTAACTCAATAAATATATGAAATTGAAAAGTTTTAACTAGTTCCAAAACTTCTACGAAATCCATTATTTACTGAAAGTATTTCTGTTTGAGTACTATTGTAGATAATTCTTGGAGAGTTTTTCGTCATAAAAACATAATGTAAGTTATACTTTATATTGTAACAAACATAAAAAGTTTATTGATAAAGAAAATTTTAATAATTATTATAACTATTATCGTTTGTGCTCAAATCTTGATTTTTTAATTGCTTTTAATCTTTAGTTTTGTCTTTATTCCCTTTTTGTTCACTTTACTTAACTAGTAATTAAGTTAAAACAGAATTTTGAAACTCATATATATAATATTTTATGTTTGATAGAGTTAATAAATTTAATTAAAAAAGTTAATTATTACAGTACAGTGTATTATGTACGTTTGATTCCCTTTGATTCCCCTCACAGAAAACTGGTGTGAAACAGTGATTGCGTTGTGTTATACCGAGTGAGTGTACGGAGATATCGGAGGTCCATACCCCAACCCCTGTTCATCCCCCAAAGGCCGGCAACGCACTTGTGACGCCTCTGGTGTTGCGGGTGTCCATTGGCGGTGGTAATCGCTTACCATCAGGTGATAAAAAAGTCGTGTCGATATACTGACAACTAGTTTTACTTTCGAACTCAGTTCATCCTCAGGGTGCGGAGGTCCAATGCTAGTCGCTCCGTGTAAAAAGTGATATTCAGGTAAAACCGGTTGAACTAGTAGCTGACCCCAAATCTTGGGAATAATAATGGCTAGGAAGATGATGATACAAACATTTAATCCAACCCGGGATTTGAACCCCTTACCTCAAACACAGTATTCGCATACGCTACCATATGGACATCGCTAGCTAGCTAGCTAGTCAATCTTACGTTACGGACCCTTTTCCCCGGCTAAGGTACCCCTCCGCAAAGCCCCATAAATAACTTTGTGTCAAAAAACCATTTTCGGCGTTTTCCTTATGGAAAGTTTAATAACTTTGTTGAAAATGTCGTGTATTTCAGATTATCATTTACGTACGCTACTAATACATGATTAAATGTAGCTATTATTCTTGTGCCACGTTGATGGTCACGATGAACTCTAAAACTACCTAGTTTAACCGGTTTTTTTTTAAAATGTGTTTTGCTGCCGTGTCTTAGATAGGATAGTTAACATCACGCTTAAACATATGGGAGACGAACCTTATTGAAATGAGATGCTGACGAAGTAACGTGGGTCAGCTAGTATGATTACATATCATGAAACGATTAACTTCAGATGTTAGTTTAAGTACTCTTTTGGGTTTCTCGCAAGCCGCTAATAATCTATACTAATAAATAAAGTTGAAGAGTTTGTTTGTTTGTTGGTTTGAACACGCTAATCCCATTTATCGAGGAAGGCTATAGGCTATATATATCATCACGCTAAGAGCAATAGGAGCGGAGCACTAATGAAAAAAATTTCAAAAAGGCGGGGGGGGAAATTATCACGCTACGGGCAATAGGAGACGTAAATGAGGTTGCGTGGGTCGGCTAGTAGTTTATATTTAAACTGTATGAAAGTGGATATCTACTTTGATTTTTATTTACTTTCGAGAAATTCGCTAATCGTTTATAAGACGTACGTTTGTAAGACGAAACTCAAAAAAAGCTTTTGAAGTTGATAACGCCAATGCCACTAGCTAACAAACGCATTTTGGTAGGTTTCTGGCACATACTTGAGACATGGCAATGAACACCGTTTCCAATCACAGATTAAACATAATACAAAACAATATGTTTTGTACAAAGTAATTAAATAATATCCTTTAATAACCAAGTTAAAAGTTTCTTACAATAAAAAACTAATTAAGCTAAGTATAGCTTCACATAAAACAAAGAAAATAAAATCCCCTGTAGCTATCTAAGCCTTGATGAAAATAATAAATTTTATTTATCGAATATATTTAGTTAAACAATAACGTTGGCACGAAACATTTTTCAAAAAGATTTTCCAAAAACATAACGCTTCATCTACAATTTAAACATTCATGAAGTATTTGCGTTTCTCCATTTTTCCGTTTGCTCTTGTCGCTAAACCGCTAAGACGCACACAGCCGACCGGAAAATCCGACATATTGCGGTTGCCTACATTTTTTAGCTCTTTACATACGACGCTGGTTTATTTTAAATAAATGTAAAGGGTTTAACAAGAACGGTTTTTTATTGTTGACGATTTATCTTTGAGTTTCTGGAGTAATAAATACGTGCATTTATACCTATTTATATATCAACACAGAGCAGTTAATTTTCAGGAAGAAAAATACACATAACCTTAAAATTGTCTGTTTATATGATTGATTGTTTTTTTAAGGTATAGTACCTTATTTTACCAATACTCTTATAAAAAAAATATGCTTTACTAGTTAAGTTTTTCAACGGACTTTTCAATAACATGTAAATTGATTAATTAATATTAACATCTATAACAAAAGTAATAATTTTAATACTCCATTAGAACAAAAATATTATAAAACGTAGATGCATCCAAAATTTATAGACCACAAGTTAAATACAGTAAGTCTTTTCACATGAAACATGCATTTCATTCAAATTTGTCAGCCCCACAGCACTGATCCGACATTACACAACGTTACTACATACGTCGTATATTATGTCACAGCGAGTTATACGTCACATAAATGCGACAAGTCGCGAGCCAACGTCACAAAACCGCAAAATGGAATTGGAATGTCGTTGCAGGCGACAACCGACGTCGACGTACCCGTGTCGTTGTGGACAGAATAAAGTATACAAGTTTAAAACTGACGTGCAATTTTACTTTTTTTGAAAATGTTTTGTTAGGTCTTGAGAATTTATATCAAATCAGGATGAGCCCTTTATAGCGAACTTATTGTATGAAGAATACAACATGACGAATAACGATGGGAGCAGTATTTATTATGCCGGAGCCACGGCTCCATAATACTCTAATTGTTACATGGTGGCGTCTGTTCTGCTATACCCTTACAGCTAATTATATATATATATATGTAAAGAAAAATATAATTTTCTTTAATGCACATTTCCCCGCGCAACAAACGTCACCGAGCCAGACATTTTGACACATGAGTTGTGCAATCTGTGGTAGAAGATATCTTAGAAATAATCGTCTTGTAATATTAAATAGAAAATTTAAAAACACAAAGTATATTATAGACTAGCTGAACCCCGCGGTGTTACCCGCGGTTATTGTTGTACCGCGAGTAACGCCGCGGGACAAAGTTAGTCTAAAAAAAGTAGCCTAAGTTACTCCCCGGATCATCAGCTACCTGCCAGTGAAAGTCCCGTCAAAATCCGTCCAGCCGTTCCAGAGATTAGTTTTTTTAACTACATTTTTGTTATATGTATCGTGTATACATACATATGCATTGATTAAAAAGCTGTTATTTTAATGTTACAAACAGACACTCCAATTTTATTTATTTGTATAGATTGTGATTTAGGAACTGACTTTGTAATAAATAACATTAAATGTCGTTTCTTTAATTACAGGTATGTAAGACTTTGTTATCAACACTTGTATTTCATGTAAAACATAGTACTTGTTAAAATAAACAAAAGTAAATCTTTAATTACAGAGAAACTCAATTGTGTTTGATTAACTGTGTCGCCCAAATCACAGAAATATAAAAATTCGCATTATAAAACGACTACTGTTCCCATCTTTGGGCGAGGGCACCCCAGTACCAACTCCTCCCTCTGAACCGCGATCAATGGAGTGCGACCGAATCGTTCGATTACCAAGAACTTTAAATTCGTCGAGATTCTCTACGCGTAGAGATGTGGCTTCGTTGTACATCTTGTACAGCATTTACTATGGTGAGTGCTCAGAGGAATTGTTCGGACAGATCCTTTCTGCCTCTTTCCGCCATCGTCCTATGGGACAGAAGTTTCATCCCCATCATCCAGATGGTAGGCAGTCTACAATTGTGCGCTTTTCCCGAAACTTTCTGCCTCGCATAACAAAACTGGAATGAACTGGGGTTCCGCGGCAAAAACTGTAGTAATCAGATTAGAAAGGGCTCAACGAGCATTACTAAAGGTGATGTTAAAGACCTCCCAACGATTTGTACAACAACGAAGCAAAGTTACTGCGAGTGAGGCAATTATTTATTTTCCATGCATGCATGCATCATCTCACACAAAACATTCATATACTCTCTACTATATGACGATATTAAGTTGAAACGCATTCAAGATTCATTTACCATCTATTAAAACCCCATTTGCAAGAAGATTTCCATCATACAGCCACAATATACACACATACAATAATTTATCAAATAAATGCTCTCTAAAAGACTGCACCATCTACACAGCTAAAGCTAAACTGATAAACTTTCTACAGAGCCTGGATTACATCGATACTGAGGGGTTATTATCTGGGTATGGTTTTTTTTATGTATGGCCTGCCAAAATGACTCTACTCTGCCTGATGGAAAGCATAAGCAGAATCCAAGAGTGGTGGTTAACATACTCATTGCGGATGTAGACAATGCAAGACTGCAGCATGGTGACCCACACCATGGCGGGCAAGTGATGCTTCTGCATCATTGGTCTCGCACTCACCAACGAAACTCGACAGTATGAACGCTGTTATTTTATGTTGATTTTCTATGCGAGGGTAGAACCGCCCCGGTCGAGCTGGCCCATTCGTGCTGAAATCTGCGTGGAAATGGTGATGGAAAAGCGTAGTATGGTGACATAATGCTGATATAATTGTTATGTCAATATTTTATTAATCAATAAATATATAACTTTATAATTTCTTACGTTTTTATTTCATTTTATGTGTTTTTAACGTAATACAACTTATCAATTAAAATTAGTAAAAATCTATCCTTTACGCGTCTGATTCCATTGTTGCATATTTTTGTATTTTGTGGCAGCTCAAGATACAAGCTTAGCTTAGTTTGGGTGCCATTAGCAATTACTGTAACTTGTTGTACAAGTATTTGAATAAAAATTGAATTAAATTGAACTGTCGCCTGCGGTATTTCCGGATCAAAACAACCTTCAAACTTTCAATAAAAATGCATACCTACTCCTTCTCAAAAGGTCGGCAACGCACTTGTGACGTCTCTGGTGTTGCGGGTGTCCATGGGCGGTGGTAATCCTGTACCATCAAGTGATACGTCTGCTTGTTTGTCCCCTATACCATAAAAAATGTATTTACTTTTGTTTTACAAAAACAACTAAAACCCAAAACGTTTGTTTCATAGAGACCAATAAGCAGCCAGACAAGTAATAACCAGCTTTTAAGTGGCCAAACAATTTTGTAATATACTTAAGATTGATGTCAAGGTACTTTAATACTACGAGTACTTTGATCAGTAAATGTAAAACAACGTTTACTTTCATATTTTCATAATAAAGCATCCGGTAAAAAAAACACTGTTCTCCAAAATTGTCAATACAACATTTCAATAATCCAGTTCATGAAATCAGCTACCACACAATTGGAATTACAATTATGTTTCAATCTTAAAATGGAGCGTATCACAAACCAATCCATGAAACAAATGAATGTGTATAAAAGTTAATTTTATGGGTGTGTGTGGCCGGCAGTGTAACTGGGGAACAGCCGCTCTGGCAAATTCCACACATTTGGGACATTTTAAGTTTTTCGATACACGATCGAAACTCGCACGGTCACTACACATCAACATCCCTAACTACGCATTTTACAATAAAATAAAATTGGAACGAAGCTTTGTCGATTTGTACGGATTCCCGAACGAGCATTTTAATTCGTCGGTTGAAAATATCACAATGGAGACCGCCTTTTTCGCACTGAAATGCACAAGAACGAATAACTAGAGCAAAATGAAAGGAAGTAGTTTTGTTACCGCTATTGTTGTAGCGGAGCGAATTTTTATTTTTAAATGAAATATGTCGGTAAAGATTTACATTTTTTGTTGGAAATTTTGCTACAGTAGTTAGGTAATGCACTGTATTTTTTGCTACTTTGACGACATGCATATATATATATATATATATATATATCTGCTTAAATCTAAAAAACTAATATTTGCTTAATATAATATGTATGCTCTATTAGCCTATATAACATAATTATAAATGGCACATATGCCTAAAATTATTATTTATATTCAGTAGTAGTTTATGGGTCAAAAACTAGCGGATTGATCACTTGCAAAATACCCATATAAGGAAAAGTAAAGATTCAGATCTCTGCTAGAATACATGAAGAAACGGATATTAATACTTACATTTCTCTAAATTCAAAACCGTAACTACGAACATAAAAGAAAATGATCAAACTAAGTAGATATAGGGAAGATATTTCATACAGGTTGTTACAGAATATTATAGGCCCATACTTAAGCGTCATGTAATGGTTGCTGGGTCATTAATTGCAATTGTTAGCACTTAGTATTATTGTACGAGGTCACATCTCGTAAAACACGTTAAGGGCTTATAATTTTAGAGAAAAATTATTATATTTTTTATATGGAAACGAGGAAATTAATCGATTAAGTGAGGATCAAGTAACTGAAAGGACTAAGAGACATAAAATTATGGGTATTTTAGCTCAGAATTCAATTTCGCAAATTATTTGATAAAACTTTAAACATTTTCCTATTAAAAAAACGAAAAAAACATAATTTTACAGTGACTGTCCTGAAAAAAAATAGCTAACCAACCTAATACTTATAATTCCTAAATTCTAATTATTTTTAAGGTTTGTTAATGTCTATTTTTCTAACCTAATTCATTTCATATGAACATGAAAATCACCTCCTGTAAAGGCTCAAGTATTTTTACAAACTGAGTTACATCATGTTCTATAACAGTAAATTACGTAACATACTTTTAGGTTAAAATTTATCCATTGAAAAACTATTTCAATACTACTTAAAATAAGGTTGTATATTGAATGAACATCTACTCATTTCCTAACACCTTTTTCTTCCTACCCTCATATACATAAACATTACGAGAAAGAGGGCTATGTCGCAAATAATTGTCGCATGTGTCGACGAGGCGTTTATTTAAGCGGCAGTTCCATCAATCTCCATCGGCGACGCACTCGATTGACAGCGAGAGCGCGCAATGAATACAAATGAACTTACCCTTAAATTTGTGGTTTAAGTGATAGGATTGAGAGATGAGTTGTATCAAAGGTATATGGTAAAAGTGGCGTCACTATCTGTTTCGCTCACTCATGGCACAGTCCACTATCCATCTCTCTTATAATTTTTCCGTAAAATTAAGAACCTACCAAGAGCGTGTGCGATTATAAAACATTTCAACTGAGTAAAATGGGTTAGTAAAAATCGGGTTACTTGAGGTTTTTATTTTTTTTTACTCATTTTTTATAGTATGAAACTAACAAGTAATGTACCATTTTACAATTCTGATTAAATGCGCCAACTTTTAATGGTACTTGCCAAGGCACTCTAGTAATTTTTTTTAAAAGGAGGGCCTTTCAAAGTCGACAAATTTTAAATTCATAGTTTAACAAATAGTCTTAATTCTAGGAAACTTGGGGCAATTGTGTAATTATTTTTGACTGTGTTCCTAGAAATATTATCACTGTGTCAGTGTCACTTCTCTTTATCTTATTAAGTTACGATTATAGCGACAAAAGAAACCTATGTCTTTTTCAAAGTGCAATCTATCTGTAATAGTAAAATTTATCTAAATGGGGTCAGTGGTTTAGCCGTGAAAACGTAACAGACAGACAGACCGAAAGAGTTTTCTTTCGAATTTATGTTATTAGGATGATGTGGCATACGCACCCAGCCGAAATAGCGGGTGGCATCAACACCACACTGGGACAAATACGTATTCGTGTAGTTTCACTGTTCAATAACTCGACATAACCCGTCGCAAAGTATAATGCAAGCACTTACCTTGGACTGCCACGGGTATTCGTTGAGTTTCCACCTTCGCTTGTTCAGGAGTCGACAATTCAGGGGTTTCAGTTCTTGTGTACGTCACACGCGAGGGGAAATGCAAGTAGACACGGTCGATTTCCAGCAGGAAATCGACCGATACAAGTCGCGCGTCGGAAGTTTTTTCACACAACCGTCAGTGGCTCCATGTTTCTTACGAGTCAGTGTTGCAATTGCAACCATTTAAGGCTGCCCCTTGCGACGATTATTACCAGCATTGAAAATTGAAACACTGAATTACGAATTACGATTTATATACTTTACGGTAACGGAACAGATGATATAAATAAAAACGCATTGTAAATATCAATATGATTTACTAGGGGTTCTATAGCTAAATATAAATCTTATTCAGGGTAGTCAGTCATATATTAATCAGTACAAAATATATAGATAAGATTAAAAACCGCAATATCAACTTGAGAGAACCATGATTTCCAAGTTGAGTAATCAAAGTTTTATTCTAAAAGAACATGATTAAGATGTAATGTGCCTTTTTTACTAGAAATTACTATTAAAACTGAAGTAGCACAATTTACGATTTACTTGATGAGTAGCAAAAAATAAAATCGCTATCACACAAGGCTATAACTTGTAATCGCTCCGCGTTGGTAACTCAGCTTGTTGAAATCAGTCTCGGACAGAAATAACACAGAATTTTCATTAGAATGGTCCCTTAACAGATAACACCCCATTTGTTTCAACGAACTACCGAATAATGTATAATTAATAAAGTTATACGTCAATAGTTATGTATTATTGATGTTATTCCATTTAAAATACATGTAGTATTTCAAATTCAAAATATAATAAGTGGTCTTAAAGACTAAACTGTGTAGAATATGATTTTACAGAATTTTCATAAACGGCCTCTTTAAATATTCACACCTCTTTTACAATTGGTTTTGAAATTTAAAAAGAAGTAAAATTATTAACTCTTCCGTTTAATATTTAGGATCATATTACTCATAAAACACTTGTAAAGAGCAAGGTTTGAAAACATTTTTATTCAGTATATAAAATGTCAAAAAAAACTTTAAAAACTAATTTTCCAAATAATTAATTGAAAAATTCAAAACAGAAACATACTTTTTAACTGACTTCAAAAAAGGTGGAGATTCTCCATTCGACTGTATTTTTGTTTTATTCGTTACCTCAGAACTTTCGACTGGGTGAACCGAATTCGATAAATCATTTTAGCAACTCTAAAATAAAAAAAAATCTTTTTTTATTTGAAAGGTGCTGGTGCTTCCCGTGTAGTCTCATTTCAATTTGGTTCAGTTCTTGAAGTAGGTATTTTTGATATATTTTTTATCCACTTAAAATAGTTATGTAGTATAATATATATGGGTAACTATTCTCCTCAGAGTCTTTTCATAAATTAAGTTGGGGTCAGCATTAAGTCTACTACGTCTGGATAAATACCAGTAGTGTTTAAAACTAGTGACCTATTTTCATAGACAACCTGAATAGATTAAACTACGTTAAAAAAAACTGACCTTATGATACCACAACTACCCACGTATATAATTCATTACATTGAGCTTCTAAAGGCAGCTCCAAAGATTAATTTAATATCTGTTTTCGTATTTTTTAATCTTCAAAGGAGAACGTTCTCAATTTCACTGAATATTTTTGTAGTACTCGTTATTTTTTAAACCAGTCTAAAAAAATGTTTTTAATATAACCTACCCGAGCATAAAGAAAGAGAATATTCAGTTTAAAAAATTTGTTAGAAATATTAAAGTAAATAGAAATGGAGTAAATTATGAAGCGAGTGGCAGATTCACCGAACTGCACAGTATGTGGTAAAGTAGATAATACACACCATTAAATTTATTAAATGTTGTAATATAATGTGTAAACGGCACAGGAGACCTTGATAAGGACTTTAGGCCTACACAGCAATAGTTTCATGAATTCCTTTCAACACCACTATCAGCAATGCAAGGCGAATGATCGAGAGTGCAGCCTTTTTTATAGGAAAAATGTTAAGTTGCAAAGTATATTAAGATATTACATTTTATATTCGTAAGTTACGAAGGAATTGGCATGTACTCTATGTACAAATATTCCTTAAATGATTATGTAAAAAACGGTAAATTGACGAACACAGATAATAGAAATATGTCTTGATTTAGAGCTATTAAAGTTGGTGATGATTTTTTGCAAGTTGTTTATATAAATTTACTCGGTGTCATATAAATTTACTTACTTTTAAACTTTGTACGGAACATGTTTACATTTAGTGTGATAAAGTAGGCTCCACGTACATTCTTGTAGTAACATAAATAAGGTATTACTTTTATCCTAAATATCGTTAAGATAAGTATATATATAGATATAAGTACATTTTACTCTTGAGCACATTATACTGATTTAAAATTATATGTTAAAACTAGCTGAACCCCGCGGTGTTACCCGCGGTTATTGTTTTATCGCGAGTAACGCCGCGGGACAAAGTTAGTCTAAAAAAAGTAGCCTAAGTTACTCCCTGGATCACCAGCTACCTGCCAGTGAAAGTCCCGTCAAAATCCGTCCAGCCGTTCCAGAGATTACCCGGAACAAACAGACAGACAGACAGACAGACAAAAATTTTTTTAACTACATTTTTGGTATGTGTACCGTGTATACATACATATGCATTTAGTAAAAAGCGTTTATTTTAATATTACAAACAGACACTCCAATTGTATTTATTTGTATAGATATCAGCGCCTTGCTGAATTACCGACGAGAGTTCTTGTACTTTTAAACACAATAACCCCGAGTAAAACCACGAAGCATAGTTAGTCTAAAAGTAACCTAAGTTACACCATATTACATCTACTGTCCATCTCGTCAAAATCGGTACAGAGATTTCAGAGATCATCACAAACAGACAAAATAAATATAATATTTGATGTAAGTACCGTATATACTTTAATACTTATGCCTTTAGTGAAAAAATCATTACTTAAAAATTACAAACAGATGCTTCAATTTGATTTATTTATATAGATATAGACAGTTTGTCTGTTTGGACGAGCTAATCTCAGGAACTACTGGTCCGATTTAAAAGACTATTTCAGAGTTAAAAAGTCAATTTATCGAGGAAGGCTTTAGGCTATAAATCATCACGCTAAGACCTACAAGAGCGGAGCATCAATGGAGAATGTTACAAAAACGGGCGTAAATTATCACGCTACCGGCTATAGGAGACGCAAACGGGGTTGCGTGGGTCGGCTAGTATAAACATATAGAAGAGAGATTACATGTATATAGATACTTGATACAATATTTTTGTATATAATATATAGTACCAGGTAACGATTGTCTGATAAGCATTTTAGTTATAAACCTTCATTGATTATTTCAGCCTTTTCTTATTTATTATTACTATCTGTGTAATCTATATTCTATACATCTTTATCTATACATCTATACAAAGAAAGGAAATAGAAATATAAACAATAAAATACACGGTACATTTACCCAAAATTACTTATTTTTCAATTTTTGTCGGTCTGTCTGTCTGTCTGTCTTTTTGTTCCGGCTAATCTCTGGAACGGCTGAACCGCTCTTGACGAGACTTTCACTGATAGGTAGCTGATGGGGTGAATGTATAAGGAGTAACTTAGGCCACTTTTTTAGACTAGTTTCACCCCGCGGCATTACTCTCGGTACGACAATGACCGCGAATTACACCGCGGGGTTCAGCTAGTTTATAAATGGAATAGCTTTTGCACGCGGCTTCATCCACGCAGACTTACATCAACCGCCTTAGGGTTATATAAACAACCTACATGCAAAATTTCAGGATTCTAGGTTAACTGCTTTCTACTAAATGCAAATGTATGTATACACGCTACATATAGCAAAAATGTAGTTAATTTATTTTGTCTGTCTGTCTGTCTGTTTGTTCTGGGTAATCTCTGGAACGGCTGTACCGATTTTGACGGGACTTTCACTGGTAGGCGATCCAGGGAGTAACTTAGGCTACTTTTTTTTAGACAAACTTTGTCTCGCGGCGTTACTCGCGGTACTACGATAACCGCGGGTAACACCGCGGGGTTCAGCTAGTTTATATAAATAGATATAATGCGTGTATTCTGGTAATGTAACACCTTTATCTTTCCCGAAGGATTAACTTCTCAATGAATGAAGTCTCTACTGTGTATCTATTTCCCTGTCACACCCGGTATTGATTGAAACTATTCGTTTGCTGTTAAAACTTTTGTCTTTCATAAACAGAGCTCCTTCATTCATGTTTGGAACAAGTTACTTTTATATTGAACAGTCGTAGAAGCAACTTTTTCTTTACAAGCGGCGCTCACATATGAATTTTTAACACATTTGGTACAAAAATGTGAGTGGGATGAGACAAAATAAGTACATTTAGAATTGAAAAGTGTATGAGATAACTTTATTTTTAAAACTCAGAGACAAAGGACACGTGAGGAGTGCTTCGAGCACTGAGTATGATTATTTAATACAGAATGTCAAAGCTAGCACTAAAGCCCCAGTATCTGAGTGGTGTAAATAAAGTGGGTGGTACAACTTAAATCGGGTAAAGACGTACGTGTCAAGCGCGCACCGGATTATAGTACGACGTTGAAAAAGTTTGAGATTTGAGTCATACGATTAAGCGTTTAAATAACATTTTAATTGAATAACTAGCTGAACCCCGCCGTGTTACTCGCGGTTATTAAAGCTAGTCTAAAAAAAGTTGCCCAAGTTACTCCCTGGAACATCAGCTGCCTGCCAGTGAAAGTTCCGTCAAAATCGGTCCAGCCGTTTCAGAGATTACCCGGAACAAACAGACAGACAGACAGACAAAAAAATTTTAACTACATTTTTGGTATATGTATCATGTATACATACATATGCACTGATTAAAAAGCTGTTACTTTAATATTACAAACAGACACTCCAATTTTATTTATTTGTATAGATGATTTTTTTATACATGAACATCTGTCCGTACCAAAAAATATACTGACAGCTATTTCAACATTCGAATTCAGTTCACCTTCAGAGTTGCGGAGGTCCGATGCCAGTCGCTCCGTGGCTAAATTGATACACAGGTGAATCCGATTGATCTAGTAGCCGACTCTTATTGCTTGTGGGAAGGCTGTAATCTATACAAATCAATAAAATTGTAGTGTCTGTTTGTAATATTAAAATAACCGCTTTTTACTAAATGCATATGTATGTATACACCGTACATATACCAAAAATGAAGTTATAAACATTTTTGTCTGTGTTTCTGTTTGTTCCGGGTAATCTCTGAAACCGCTCGACTGATTTGACGGAACTTTCACTGACAGGCAGCTGATGATCTAGGGAGTAACTTAGGCAACTTTTTTAGAGTAAGTTTGTCCCGCGGCGTTACTCGCAGTACAACAATAACCGCGGGTAATATCGTGGGGTTTCAGCTAGTAAAGTAATAAAGGCTAGATAGAGGAAGAAGAGAAACAAATTTTCATTTCAACATTAAAAAACACGTTTTTTAATATTTTTTTTATACATATTGACAGTTTTATTTTGCATTTTTAACTTAAATATCATCATAATGATACATTTACAAATTTCAATCAACAAAATGATGTAGGAAATATCGCCGCCACTTCTAACTTTCTCCATCCGTCAATAGAGACAGTGGATTACTAAGATCTTCACATATGTACCACGGGGTGAGACAAAATGCTCATTGAATTTCATAAGGCTCGGATTGCGACAACCGGACGTGACATAGCACCTACGGCTTTAACTTCCGATGTTGCAACATTGTTCTACGTCACTGTACATTATACAGCTTTGATCTCGTTTCGAGGTGGTGCGTTTGTAATCTGAATGTTTATTTATTTTAGAACATGGATTAAAGTAATGATTTTTAGATATTTACACTTGAATCGTTATCCTGGAAATGGTTAGTAGGTTCTTTGCCCTAGTAGTCTAGTTTTCAAGCTAAATGCTCAAATTCTGCACGTTGTAATTGTTAGGCCTACTTATATAATAAAGGACAAATATATTATTATTAAACGAAATCTAATAGTCTATGCAAATAAATAAAATTGAAGTGTCTGTTTGTAATATTAAAATAACATATGCATTTCATGCATATGCATGTTTAAAATAACATTTTTTTTTCAATATTTATCTATCTGTTTCTTCCGATAATCTCTGGAACAGCTGTACCGATTTTAACGGGACTTTCACGGATAGTCTCCTGATGATATAAGGAGTAACTTAGGCTACTTTTTTTGGACTAGCATCACCCCGCGGCGTTACCGTTGACTGCGGGTAACGCCACGGGGTGAAGATAGTTTTACCAAAAAGAATTAAAAAAAGCATGCAGCAGAGAACAAAGAGAAAAAACTCTATACCAACCCTTACTTCCAGCGTAGTATTGTACTCCAAAATTCCCATTCTAAGAATAGTCTCATCAATAGTAACAAACATCGATACGCCCTGACAAACTTTCGCATTTATATATTAGTAGTATGTAATTAAATATCGTTAACATGCGTAGAAATATATGAACACATGAAGCACCAGATCCTGAAATGATACTCCGACTCTCCATAACTTTTTTTAACAAAGCTCCCAAAGGTAAGCAAACATTGCACAATCATAATTTGTAAAGATTACACTGGCCAGGTGCGTGGAACGAGCGACCTCTGTGTGTTTGTTATATTTGCTTCCCTACCCTAAAGGCAAAGATTATTAGTGAATAGAGAGGGAAGTTTTTCGGTTTGATGGTAAAAGTTTCTGTCTGATATTCGGGTAGTGCGTCGAGCTAACAGCCTCGAGTTAATAACGTTTACTTTTTTAAAGCTATGTTGTTCATGATGTTGCGTCGTAATATTTCTTCCTGAAGTTATATACTTACAGGTTATTTACTAAGGCACATAACATCAGATGTACTTTGCCCATGGATTTACTGGAAACAGAGAGAATTTGAAATTTAGACGTATTAGAAACCTAACTAGCTTTATCAGTCCACAGTTTATTTACGTAGAGATTATCAATTTCTTTTTACTTATTTTCAAATGTTTACAGGCTTTCTGAAGAGACTTGGTATCTATCAATTTGGCTAAGCCGTTCTCCATGAGTTAAGCGTAGTGAAAATATAGCCTATTGACGTCTATTGTTGAACAAAGGCCTATCCCAAAAATCGCCAACCATCCCTTGAGCAAATCGTATTCATCCATTGCCAGTCTTTTCCCCAAGTCATCATCTACAAAGTGCCATAAACTATATTTGTGTAATGAAGAAATTGAGGATAAAATAAACTCTCAGATAGTAAAAGGTCTACGTCCAGTTTTGCGTTCATGACAAGCTAAAATTTCAAAGATCTGAATCATCTATATACAGAAACTGTTTTTACTCTATATCAACAAACATATAGGTATTATTACGGTATGTTAATACATATACAGACGATTATACATTCTCATTAAACGTTGTGCCAATTACGCGTTGTAGAACCTTTTCATGCTTGTTTAAATTAAGGAAAATCATAGCGGTGTTTGCTTATCCTCTTTTATCAAAGTCAAATTGAATCCATAATTGAGTGCTTCAGCGTATTCGATGTTGCTCTAATAACTAACGAACTTGGTTATTAATGTTACGATTGCTCGTATAAATAGTTGTAGGCTGGTGTTACGTCACCGACCTCTGCGACCCCTTTTGTGACCTTAATTTATATTCGCGGTTATTAAAATTCGGTTGCATATACGTGTTCGTTTTAGGACCACTTCATTCCTTTTGTCGAAATCTGAAGTAATCTGTCAGATTGTAGATCCCTTACACAAACTTTTGAAGAATAACATAACATGTCATTTGAGGGAAATAAAAGTTAAAAACTTTTAATAGAATTTTAATAGCATAGGTCATCATTCATTCAATGAAATGGGCTCAGTGGTTTACATACTTAATAAAACTGCCAAAACCATTGTTGTTCTTGTCAAAATGGACATACAAACCTTTAGTAATCCCGTGTAAATTTTAACTTTTAACACCTAGATTTACTTACTTACAAGGGTAGAAACGTGTCCGATACAAAAGGCAATATTTTGTGAAACCTTTTAACTTTATTTATCTTAATAGGTTTCCAATCCATACCTATATTATAAATGCAAAAGAAACTCTGTCTGTCCGTCCTGTTTTCACGGTAAAACCGCTGCACCGATTTAAATGAAATTGGGCGTGGAGATACTTTGACTCTTGAAGAAGGACATAGTCTACTCTTTGCTGCGATAACCGACAACCACGCTGACGGAACCGTGCGCAAAACCTAGTGCATATACGTATATGTATGTTTTTTTAACATTTCTAGTCGCAAATTACTCTTAATTTGCTTTTTGGTAGAACACACTTTTGACTGTGGCGTGTGAGACTTTATTTGGATGGGTAAAAAGTGTGAGGACACGTGACGCGTCAGGGCCCGTGACCTGACCTAAGACGGCGGTGCAGAGCGCTTGCTCGTTTGTATTACAGCCTGCTATGCGCATGCATGAATGGTCACAGCTGATGGCTCGACTGTTTGCATACTTGTAAAATGCGTGTAAATAAAGTGTTTAAAATATGGAAATTGAACAAATTACATCTATTAATGTAGAAATTGTGAAAGAAAATAAGTGTGTACTATATAAAAATACTAGATGAAAACCCGGCTTCACTCGCCTTGTTTATACGGTATAGCAATAACCTATATTTGTATAACATCGCAATAAGCATTTTTTTACTTATTTTTATCGCGCATTTTATTTAAAGAGCAAAGAGGTTCATTTCAGGTGAGCTTAAACAACTGTTTGTTTATAGTTTTGAGATTTCACTTCTGTCGGCAGTCGCCATGACTGCTTTGTGTTTTTTATTACTTATTTATAATTTCATTTGTTTATTCATTTTAACATAACTTGTATTATCAAAGATGTCAAGAGTCACCTGCTTATCCTAAGCCATAACATACCACTGGGTTTTTATTTTTTCGAAAGACAGTCCGCATTTCATTTTATCCACATTTTTATATTTTTTATCATTAATTTCATCACGACGAAGACCTAAAGACTTGAAAACTTAAAATTTGAAGACTTTAAACACTTGAAATTGGCAGAAATAGCTGATCAGAGAAATCCACCTGGTTGACATTTCATCAAAAGACGAAGAAGAACATACCACTGCATATAAGGGTGCAGTTACTAGAGAGTTAAGAAACAGACAAAATTACTTTAACAATGTTTTGTTATTACTCATACTTCAACATAGAACAACTTACACAAATACTTTTTTCTCCAAGAAACAATAGAACACAAAGTAGTTTACATAACCCATTACGTGTCATAATATGGTGGTTGTCACAAGCGACGACCCCATATCCATTTACATAAAGACCATCGACTCATAGGTTAATAATCGTATAAATTGAATATAAGGGATTCAACGAGCTTGGACAGAGGCCAATAATAATGATTTGACCACATAGTATAGGGACTTGGATATTTTTTCAATTATAAAACTTTTCTCTCTCAAATTTGGGTTAATGACGTAACATTTAAATGGATCAAAATGTTAAATAATGTCAGAGATACATAATTAAGTACATTTTCTAAAGTGTACGACATAATGGATGGTATTTCATGCAATACAAAACAACTCTGTCTACTACACAACTCACTCTTATGTAGTTCAATGTTCTAATTGTATTACATATTTAAGCAATTCAATTTAGTAATTGCCTATTTATTGGATTTGAAACTACTTCGAAATCTCTTGTGACTAACGTGACAAATTCTTTAAATTCATATATTTATGTAGGAACAATGATTTAAAATCACAATACTGAACAGAAATCATTAGTTAAAAATAAGTTTTTAACTAAAGAAAAGTTTAGCATTTTCCCTGAAGTAATGAGTCTTGTCTCGTAACAAACTGTTTTTAATTTATTTATTTGTTACTAATTTAAAACCAATTTTAATAAACAAAGAAAATTTTGTCAACATTATAAACGAAAAAAAAACTATTCTTATAAAAATATTATATATCTATTATTTAACCAAGTTCCAAGTGTATGAGACTTATCTAAGCCACGACATACGCCGGAACCGCAAAAGAAGGTACGTACGTATCCATTTGCTGGTATATCTCAGCTTCGCCGCAATACTGCGCTCTTGATATATACATCTGTACAAATAAATAAAATTGGAGTGTCTGTTTGTAATATTAACATAACCGCTTTTTAATAAATGCATATGTGTATATATACACGGTATTTATCCCCATATTTTTTTTCAATTATTGTCTGTCTGTCTGTCTGTCTGTTTGTTCCGGGTAATCTCTGGAACGGCTGAATGGAATTTGACGGGACTTTTACTGGCAGATAGCTAATAATCTAAGGAGTAACTTAGGGTACTTTTTTTAGACTAGCTTTGGCCCGCGACGTTTCCCGCTGTACGACAATATCGGCTAGTTGAATATAAAAGCTACTGAATGCAGGATTTCTATTTAAATTTTGTATTTTTCATGTGGATTGACTATCTATACAGTGGTAACTATCTCATTTTATAGCAATTCTAGTTTAAAATCGAAGAAGTACTTTGCAATGAATTGCAAGGTTAAGTAATTTTATCTATGGATGGGTGAACATTATAAATACAATAGGGATCCCACAGGCACCTTTAACCTATGAAATGAAATCATTAATTCTGCAATTAGGTTACGTAAACACTTTTGCAAATTAAACTTTTTTGAGCAGATGAGTTCGGCCTTTCCTAACTGGACTAGCCCTGAAAAGAAAGGACGAAACAAACTCAGGGATCAACATCTCTTTTGAAGTAGTTGCGTTCAGTGATGAGAAACAATCACCGAAGGTACGCAACGATGGCGCGGTCAGTCCCTGGATGGGTGACCGCTGGTAGCATGATACCATGAGTATCTCCGTGAATTGGAGGACACGTTTAGAAGTCAGTTCCGGTTGTTATCACAGGATAACAGTCGAGAAACTTAATTGGAGGACTTTTAGGCCGCTTAAAAACATGCAAAGGCAAGATTTTGTAGCCACAACTTTGTCTTGCCATTCCCGTACCCGCACTCAGCCAGCATGGGTACATATGGCCTTAATCCTCTTCTGAGAGGAGACCCGAGCCCAGCAGTGGGACATTATGGTTTAATCATGAAAAGGGACCTCACCCCTCTTCGGTAATTCAGAGGGCTAATTAAGTTGTCGGTCCCGGTTGACAAACGAACTTCTATGGGAATTGTTACGGGTAGTTGAAGATTAAAAAATTCAACAACGGGTCATCTACAGAACTTCGATACCAATTAGTGCCCTGATAGTAGCCGTTCTAAGTAAACATCGAAGTTCAACCGTATCACGGTAGATTGAAAGCTGTCCGCAACATTGTTTAGGAAAAGGCTCGAAGGAAGTGCTTAAAATGCTTTAATTGCCTCGGAGGCGCAGTTGGAGCGGTTGCGACTGTTATGCTAGAGGTTTCTGGTTCGATTTCGGGGTCGACTAAGTGTTTGTTTGATCTACTTCTAACACTGTTGTTAGGTGTTATTTTATATGGTCAACGTTGTTTGTACGTGTAATGGCATGCATACTAGATAATATTTTTAAAAGTGTGTTGTGTGTGTGCTGTTGGTATACCTTATAAATGAATAAATAAATAAATCTGGAAATGTTTGTTTCGGAGTTTGAGTGCTGTCTATGTATAATATGTATAAATCCACAAAGAATAGTATACATATAATGTATTTTATCAGTTGTCTAGTACCCATCACACAACCTCTGCTTAGCTTGGGATTAGATGGCGTTGTGTGTTAGATGTCAGAAATATTTATTACTGATTTATTTTAAACTACATACAAATAAGCATGTCATATTTATTCTGCAGAATATTTTTAGCCCCATAAAGTAGCAACAAAATCGCATATAAAGGAACTCCCCATCATAAGCACACTAGTACGATGCCTAAAGAAATGTTAATATGTAAAACAGACACGAAACGATCCGGTGACCTGGAAAAGCCGACCGGACCGGACATCCGGCAGCCGTAACACCGTACAAAATCAATAGGCAAGTGAAACACCGATCATGCTTATGAAATATGCATGGCCATACAATTCGGAGTGCACTATGTTTGTTTTTATTTTGGTGTCTAACCTGACCTAAATAGTGTTGTCCTTATTTATTCTACAGTCGCATAGAGACCCACTATTGGTTAATTGTGTAGTATGATTTTAATGAGGTATTCACTTTGTCTATCACCTTTTTTAACCACCTTTTTTTCTTTCATCTTTAAATCTTTTCATTTAAGTGTGTTTATCCCCAATGTCTTAAAAAGGTGACATTAAGAAAGTAAAATTACATATATCAGCCCACAATATCGGCGTCCATACCTACATGGTATAATGAAGTTGATTCCGCTGTCAATTCGCTTATTTGAACTACTCAACTAATTTCAATGCAGTTAACAGCAATAGATAATGTTTTAAGAGGAAGGTTTATGTGTGTAATACATGCTTATTATGGTTGACGAAATCCAGGAATTTCAAAGACTACCGAGATCGCTAGTTTATACTATTTATAATATTACAAGTTGTTGTCCGCGTGTGTGTCGGTTATCGCGGCAAATAGTAGCTCATGTGTTCTTCTAATGTATAAGCTATATTACTGTGAAATTTCATACAAATCCATTCAGTGGTTTTTGCGTGAAAAAGTAACAAACAAACACACTCACAAAATGTGAGTATGAAGTGTGATAAAGCTGAAGAGTTTGTTTGTTTGTTTGAACACGCTAATCTCAGGATAGTGCATTTAACGAGAAAGGCTGTATATCATCAGGAGCAGAATACCAATGAAAAATGTTTCAAAAAGGGTTAAAAAATATCACGCTATGGGCAATAGGAGACGCAAACGAGGTTGCGAGGGTCGGCTATTTACATATAAGTTTCATTTTTATTAATATTGATTTTGTATATCACTATTCCTTAATAAAAAATATTATATTTACTACTCTAAAATACAATCTATCATATTTCACTCAAATCCGTCCAGCCGTTCCACCGCACTTGAGTAACAAACATCAATACATTTATCCTCACACACTTTTGCTTTTATAACAATAATGTGATTTTCATCTGCTGATCTGTTCAAAAAGAACGCTGATCCTGAATATATTTCAATCCACGTATATCGTATTGTTCACACTAATATGACGTGAGCGATATATTTTCACAGACACGGCGAGAATATATGTATTATATTTTATTTCGCAGCTTGATACGAATGGCACAGAAATAAAATATGGTAGTGGAGCTTCAAATATAAATTTATTACGAATAAAAACGTTCTATGAGTGTGTGACGTATTTTACTTCTCGCGCTTTATATTCTATATCATCCTTTATAAGTTCTTTGGTTAGTGTATTGTGGTTATCAGTATTTTCATCTAATATTTATTTTAGAATTAGTAAACTAGCCTTAGACCGCGGCTCCACTCGCGAGTATGTCGGTAAACGCGATAAAATGTAGTCCTTTCTCAGGAATAAAAGTATCTACATGCCTAATTTCATTGAATTCGGTGTAGTGGTTAAGCTGTGAAAGCATGAGTGATAGACAGACAGAGTTTCCTCCGTAATAATATTAGTATGAAGTATGAATTGTAAATCCTACTAAAATACACAATGGCAAGCAGATCTTGCGGTAGAAAATTGTGTAATACAATTGGTGATTGTTATATTCGTTCGGGACTTAAGGTGATCGACAGGTATTATACAGTTTGAATTGTCTCAGGTTTCAATTATACACTTGGTCTGGTCAAAAACTGTGTGTGCTTTATGTAATGGTAACTTGTAAGCTACTTTTTTTATGTATAGCCTGCCAAAATGACTCTACTCTGCCTGGTGGAAAGCATAAGCAGAATCCAGGAGTGGTGGTCACTATACTCATCGTGGATACAGACAATGCAATAATGCAGCATGGTGACCCACACCATGGCGGGCTAGTGATACTTCTGCTTCTTCCTAATCTTCTACTTTGTTTGTTTATATGTATATGTAGGATGAGAGTAGAATGGAATGTGAATATTGCGTTAAAAGGAATACATTAGGAGTGAAGGAGGAAGGAGAAGGAGAAGGAAGGAATGATATGTGAATGAATAGCAAAAGGAATGAACGGAGACGAATGGCGGAAGGACGATTTGTAAGACGTGTGTGTTAAGAATTATAAGTTTAAGAAGAAAATAATAAACCCCGAGTTGCCGTATTTCGTTGGTTTCATTCGAGCTATCCCAATCCCATTACTACGTATATTTGTATATATATATAGGTTAACAATAACAAGACGTCTTTTGATATCTCATCATCACCATCATCACTTTTACCAGTCCACTGCTAGACATAGGCCCTTCGTTAGAAAGCAGGTGTGGCCTTACACCACGCTGGCAAGATGGGTTGGTTTTCGTCAAGTTTTC
Source organism: Spilosoma lubricipeda (assembly GCA_905220595.1). NCBI lineage: Eukaryota > Metazoa > Arthropoda > Insecta > Lepidoptera > Erebidae > Spilosoma > Spilosoma lubricipeda. Next base: position 847,214 of record HG992291.1, read on the forward strand.
CTTCATTATGCAGTGATGTCGTCCTGCTTCGTATGCTCCCTTAGTCACCTCTGAGGACATCCGTGAGGTTTTACGCGGTGGTGACACGCGATATACTTAACCCCTCACTTTACGAACAGGTATTATACTATACAGGACTTTAGGCTTTTAATAAGCAAGACCTTATAACATTCACAAAAGTACATGGCCAGGAGAAGTGCATGTGTATGATGTATCATCCACCTACTTTATTCCACTACTGAACAATAAAATCCTCTCGAGGGTATGATATATTCGGTACTATTTGGCACCTGCATGAACGTTATGTATCCACAAACCTAACGGATTTGTCTAACATACCCCATCATCAAATAATGACAAATATGATATTCGGAAACATTAGCAGTCAAAAAACTTTGATTAACAAAACAACTATTTATAAACAGACACTCATAAGCCGCTAAGAGGACACGTTTATTTAAACTACCAGTACTGAGACTGCACATGACAATAATATCTACCTTATAGTATAGAAATAAAGTTGTAATTAGCTTGCTAGGGCGGTAGAAGGTTGTTTTGCCAGAGTCACAGCTGCGAATCTGAGGGTCTACTAGTTTGTGGTCGGACTGCCTAAATATCTGCAGCCACTATAGTAAAGTGCTTTATGTGAGGCGCTGGATAGTTCTATTTGTTTTGTGTTAAGACTGTGAGCTACTGCCTGTGGAAATATACTAAACGATGTGTTTCAAATTGTAAAAATTCGGTTTATATTTACCAAAAATATATTGTTTTGTAGAATACCATTCGTAAATTCTCCCTAGTTTTGAGTATAAACTAACATGAAATGAATATGTTCAACGTGTTTCTTGTTCCCTACTTAATTAAAGTAAACACAATATTAGATCAAAAATAAAAATTTGAAAATTTGAGCAAGTCACTAATGAGTACCTAATTGCATTTAGTAGATACGGTTCCACATGAATTATCCAGTTTTGCATTGTAAAAATATATTCTTTCCTATCCATACAAAATTTTGTTGAGTTCGTATTATATCATTTATAAGATATACATCTATACTTATAAAATAGTAAGTCCTGACAGACTGACTGATTCATCATCGCCGAGCGTAAACTATGATAGTTAGGGCTATGAAATTTGGTGAGTAGGATCGTTTTATGGAGTAGAGACCCACTAAGAAAGGAATTTTGGAAATTCTACCCCTAAGGGGGTGAACTAGGGGTTGAAAGTTTGTATGGAAGTCCGTCATTTTGTAAGTTAGAAACCTGAAACTTTACTTTTGGGCTGCTGATTAAAAATGAGTAGTCACGTCTTTCAGCGTTTTTGGATATTCTACCCCTAAGGGGTGAAATAGGGGCTGAAAGTTTGTATGGAAGTCCGTCATTTTTTAACTTAGAAACCTGAAACTTTAGTTTTGGGCTGCTGATTAAAAATGAGTAAATACGTATTTAAACATTTTTGAATATTCTACCCCTAAGGGGGTGAAATAGGGGTTGAAAGTTTGTATGGAAGTCCATCACTTTTTAAGTTAGAAACCGGAAACTTTAGTTTTGGGCTGCTGATTAAAAATGAGTAAACACGTATTTCAGCGTTTTTGAATATTCAACCCCTTAGGGGTGAAATAGGGGTTGACATTTCGTACATAGGTTAGTCTGGAAGTCCGTCATTTTTGAAATCTGAAACATGAAACTTTATTTATGTGTTACTGATTTTAAAAGAGTAGAGACGTGTTTGAGCGTTTCTGGGTATTTTACCCCTAAGGAGGTGAAATAGGGGTTGAAAGTTTGTATGGAAGTTCGTCATTTTTTAAGTTAGGAGCATGAAACTTTATTTTTGGGCTACTGATTTCAAATGAGAAGACACGTATTTAAGCATTTTCGGATATTCTACCCCTAAGGGGGTGAACTAAGGGTTGAAAGTTTGTACGGAAGTTCGCCATTTTTGAAGTTACAAACATGAAACTTTGTTTTTGGGTTATTGATTAAAAATGTGTAGATACGTATGTAAGCGTTTTTTAATATTATACCCCTAAGGGGTGAAATAGGGGTTGAAAGTTTGTATGGAAGTTTGTAATTTTTTAAGTTAGAAGCATGAAACTTTATTTTTGGGCTACTGATTTCAAATGAGAAGACACATATTTAAGCTTTTCTGGATATTCTACCCCTAAGGGGGTGAACTAGGGGTTGAAAGTTTGTACGGAAGTTCGCTATTTTTGAAGTAGCAAACATGAAACTTTGTTTTTGGGCTACTGATTCAGTAAAAATGACTGAAAGTTTGTATGGAAGTTTGTCATTTTATAAGTTAGAACCATGAAACTTTATTCATGTACTTCTGGCTAAAAAAGAGTAGATACGTATTTAAGCGTTTCTGGATATTCTACCCCTAAGGGGATGAAATAGGGGTTGAAAGTTTGTATGGAATTTTTATGGAAATCCGTTATATTTAAGAATACATAGAAATAAGAAAGGTGAAACTTTACTTTTGGGTTGCTAATTAAAAATGAGTAAATACGTATTGCCGCGTTTCTGAATATTCTATCCCTAAGGGGTGAAATAGGTGTTGACATTTCATACATAGGATAGTCTGGCATTCCGTCATTTTTTGAAATAGATGAATACTTATATCAGCATTTATGCGAATTCTGTTGCTAAAGGGGATGAAATATGAATCGAATGTTTGTATGAAAGTTCTTTTAAATGGGCTATTGATCAAAAATAAATAAATAGTTTTAAAACATGAATAAATTACTGATACATACTTTTACACAGTTTTAATTAAATACATATAACAAACTTTCACGCGGGCAAAGCCGCGGGCAACAGCTAGTGTTAAATATAAGTTACTATGTTAGGACGTCCACAGGCCAGGTGGAGTGATGGTCTGCACAAGACGGCAGGTAGGATGGATAGCTGGATTCAAGAATCCCAAGATCAAAAAAAATACCAAGTGGCGTACAATTGGAGAGGCTTGTGTCTAGCAGTCGACTGCTTAAGACTATTGACGATTGATTCTTGGATATCAACAACTGTCCAATGCTGTACTCTGGCCTCTTCTTCTCCACGCTGGCTAGATGGGATGGTATAGGGTTTGTGTCAACTTCTTTGAAGTATTGTTGTCCTGCATAGTTTGAGCACACTTACTACAGCAGTTATTGTGACTTCAATCTACTAACTTTAGAGCTGCCTTAAATAAGACGTCATTTTTATTACAATTAAAATACTAGTCATTTCGGTATTAAAACTTGCTGGCGCACTGCCACGCACAATTACCATGGTTTTATTTTATAAAGTAATTTATCTTTACAATGGGATCCTAGTTATAGAATTTCAGAATTCAGAATCTCGTTCAATTATCATCTTAAATTAGATAAAGTGATTATTTGAATAGGAAAGTCTGCTATTTATTTCGGGCTAGTTTAAATATAAAGAGCATTACAATATGCCATGAAAAGTAACAAATAAATAATTAAAAAGATCATTATTTTATCGACTACCTCGTTGGTCTAGCGGTTAGCGTAAGCGACTGCCTATCAAGAGGTCTTGGTTCGATTTCCGGGGCGAACTGCTGTTGGGTTTTTCTTACATTTTTTTTTAATGGGAGCTCGTAGTGTAGAAGACGCAGAGTGTTTCACGCCCGCGCCTAGGAAAGCACGATAAGTCGTCGGTCCCAATTGTCATGAGCCCTCAAGTATACTGGCAACTATTTCAAGGTTGGAATCAGTTCGATGCCAGTCGCTACGTGGAAAAACTAATATGGAGGTAAAATAATTTAGGTGAAACCGGTTGAACTAGTAGCCGACACAATTAATATCTATATCTATACAAATAAATAAAATTGGAATGTCTGTTTGTAATATTAAAATAACCAATGCATATCTATGTATACACGATACATATACCAAAAATGTAGTTAATTTTTTTTGTCTGTCTGTCTGTCTGTCTGTTTGTTCCGGGTAGTTTCACTGGCAGGTAGCTGATGATCCAGGGAGTAACTTAGACTACTTTTTTTTAGACTAACGTTGTCCCACGGCGTTTCTCGCAGTATAACAATAACCGCGCGTAACACCGCGGGGTTCAGCTAGTTGGAAATAAAGTCTAGAAAAAAAAATATTTTATCGAAATGCCACTATTTGTTTTTATTACGCAAAATGGTTCAGATGTACTAGTAGTAGTAGTTTTGTAGCGATTATTTAATATAAAGGGTGATGTCGCTGGACTGACTACCCTGCAAGACAAAGTGTATAAATTCATAACTCTATGCTAAATGTTCCCACGAAACGGATTGCATTAATAACATCAAAAAAAATGTTGCAAAACATTTTACACAACAAAACAGTGTACTGCTTGAATTATTTCCTTTTTAGATTAACTATGAAAATGACTCTACTCAGCCTAATGGAAAGCTTGAATAGAATCCAAGAGTGGTAGTCACCATCCTCACTGTGAATGCAGCCAATGCAGCAAGACATAATAACAATGTTCTACCGAAATGAATATTCAAAATATCAAACATGTCAAAATCTAGCCTTTACTCATGAACTCATTTGCGCGTAAAGTTTAAATAGGTAATATATCTCATAAGAAAATATACGTGCATTGTTACTGCATTCCATTCTTCTTCTCCACAATAGACCGTGTAACAAACCCGCTCCGAGCTTGGAACAGCGAGGGGCGACGCTATTTATTAGCCAAGTTTCACAATAAATCGAACTGCCCAAGTGTGACGAATCAAACGCGGGGATAGACAGCGACAAAAGTGTGTTGTCATAATATTATTTGTTTTTTATTTCATACTTATAACATAGTGTTAGGCGCTTATAGCCTACTTGCAATCGGTGATTAGAAACAATCACCGAGGGTAAGCAACATATAATAATACAGTTTAAAATACGATTTTTTTTATAAGTTTTCAGCTAAAAACCAAATGTAGAGAGAGATGGTAATATTAACATATTATGTGTGCACCTAAAATGCTTCAAATTTATGGCAATCTCTATGCCACTACACTATTCTGTACACCATACACTTTGATTCCTGAGGAACAGAAAGAACATAATCTACTTTCTAAATTCAATTTCAAAATCTATACAAATAAATAAAATTGGAGTGTCTGTTTGTAATATTAAAATAACAGTTTTTTAATCAATGCATATGTATGTATACACGATACATATACCAGAAATGTGGTTAAAAAATTTTTGTCTGTCTGTCTGTCCGTCTGTCTGTCTGTCTGTCTGTCTGTCTGTCTGTTTGTTCCGAGTAATCTCTGGAACGGCTGGACGGATTTGGGTTGGGACTTTCACTGGCAGGTAGCTGATGATCCAGGGAGTAACTTAGGCTACGTTTTTTAGATAACTTTGTCCCGCGGCGTTACTCGCGGTACAACAATAACCGCGGGTAAAACCGCGGGGTTCAGCTAGTCTAGCATAAAAATGAATCGTTATGTACATACACATTGACAATGTTGAACTATCTATGGTCACAGTAATGATTTGTAACGTAATCGTTATAATCTACTTTTCAATTTACTAAATAGCATTTATTCTTTGCCAGTATTTTTCTCATAAAGCCCTACGTATTTTGGGAATTGGAAGTTATGGATCGACACAGACGGGCAGTGGATTTTGGTGTTTTCACCTAACTCACCTGATAATATTGTGCCGATCTCTGATTTTAACTGTAACTTCAATTTAATATTCATTAAATAGATGATTTCTAGTTTGAACCTGAGTTGTGTTGTTTTAATGATTCATAGTGTACCGACGGGTATGGTAATGGATTGGTTGAGAACGGTTTCTATTGCCCAAAAACCACGAGTGATATTAATGAGTTACGGAGTGACCTCAGTGAAGCTGATGTCAACCTTTCTAAAAATCATAATCTTCCTTATAAATCTGACACATATATGTATAAAGAGTTCCAAGCACTAACAAATTCTTGCAAAAATACTTGTGTTCCGAACACTTCTCTACTCGATAGTACATAGACGTGTTCGTCGATTTATTCGGCGCACCTTACACCTTAATCCTTTCTTTCACCCACTGCGAGACACGTTCTCAACTCGCTCCTGGGTACTCGTACAGTTACACTCGCCTAGAATAATGCTTCAATTTCCTTTGATTTATAAGAAATCTCTTTCACGCAACGGAGTTTAACTTGACGTGGGTATATATTATTAGAAGGGTATCATTGCTATATATATTAGTTGTTTGTGTTGGTTACATAAGGTTGTGTAGATACAATCATAGATGAAGGATTAAAGGTACGGAGAGTCACCACCCCTGTTCATGCCATGGGTGTCGTAAGAAGCGACTTAGGAACATGGAAACTAAGCGAGACAGCAGTACTATAAAAATAAAGAAAAACAAACTCTATAACAACCAGTCTACCCAGTGTGGAACAGTGGACTGAAACCTCTTTTCCAAGGAGGCCTATATCTTGCAATGGACTGTTAAAGGGTGTTTCTTTTCTTTCTTTAAAAGACAACTCTTGCATTAGGAATATATACCTGTGTCGCGGGGGACTTCAGAATCATTCATGAAACGGATACAAAGAACACCCAGACAGAAAGTTTTGTTCCATGTAGGATGTGAACCAACAACAGCGCAGTTAAAAAAAAAATCTTAGCTGAAATGTACGTCATAAGTTCAATGTAACATTAGCGACAAATGACAAGCAGGTATTTCATATTTAAGTAACTAGGTACTATCCTAGTTAATAATAATGCATATTTTATATTATCTTTAGTACATAGAACATAATATACTCGTATAACACAAAAAATTACAAAATGATTACTGTCTTCAGACTTTCAAAAGGAGTATTTGCAATACACAAACCTTCATAGCTATTTCATATATTTTGATTTCAATCACAAAAATTTGCCTTATACAATTTTTCTTCCTTTGAAGTTTCATAGGAACCCCGTCAAGAACATTTTATCTTTTATGTAAAAAAATCTAATTTCATTCCCATTTAGGAGACTGCACGTAAAATTAAAGCTACCAAATTGGAGTGTGTACTGTCGTAAAAAATCTTAAGGAAAACCAGTTGAACGGAATACTGGGAAATCGTTTCGCTGCAACCCATTCACGGTCTTGGAATATACGGGAGATTAGTGGGAAAAGAATCGTTCAATTAAATTTTTGCACATTTAAGACTGTTATCTATATATATCAGCATGTTAAACCCTCGGTTCCGGTTGTCATGAATATCTATGGCAATCGTTATTGGGAAGTCAGTGCCCTCAATTATACTGGCAACTAGTTCAACTTTCGAATTCAGTTCACGTTCAGGGTGGCGGAGGTCTGATGCCAGTCGCTCCGTGTAAAAACTGATATTCAGGTAGAACCGGTTGAACTAGTAGCCGACCCCAAATCTTGGGAATAATAAAGGCTAGGAAGATGATCTATATCTCTATATAAAAGAGGAAGGTGATTTACTGACTGACATACCCAGAGATCAACGCACAGGGGTAACTCAGGGGATGGAAGTCTGCGTGAGTGAAGCCGCGTGCAAGAGCTAGTCCATACTAAAATAAAACAAAATATACTGACATCACAAAACAATCCTTACTAACCTACAAAGGCACGTGAAGTTAATTTAATAGAGGTGTATCTTATTAGAGTTAACCGGGCACTTTAGGATATGAGACAATTTGTCCCACCAGTTAGATTTTAATAAAAACTTTACTCGGGTGAGAGATGTTCGTAGCCCAGTTGCGCTCGGTGATTAGAACTCGGCGAGCGTGGGGACGTATAGCCTTAACCATCTCCTGAGAGGAGACCCGAGCAACAGTGAGACATTATGGATTGTAGAAAATGATGAAAAACTTTACTCATGTGATTATTATCGCCGACCAGTTTCAGATTTGACAGGAGTCAAATCATCGTCACGTTGGCCGAGAATGCCACTATATGCCAAATCAATATTCGTACGGGAGTATATTAAAAGAAAAATAAATAAAAAAGTAAGCAATTGTAGAAAAGAGTATATTCTCCGATAGATTAGAGTATTTAAGCAATAGTTTGAGTGGGTTAAGGTCGTCTGTAACTATAACTGTACTTGTAACTGGCATATTGCTAAAATATAACTCTCTATAACCTTGGATATACATTTAATTATTTAAAGGTATGGTTCCAAGTTTTTGTAATATCAAGTGTACTCAAGCATATCAGTATTAAGTCTGAAACTATAAAATCCCATTCTAAAATTTAAGTGAACATGGAAAAATAATATAAATCTACGCTTCTAGAAATATAACCGGTGCAGTTCAAATTACCGTCCCGTACATTTGCAAAGTCGACCTGGCCGCGACATTTTCAATGATATTTCGATCGGCAGATATGAAAACAGACCGTGATTGAATCGTGATTGAGGTTCAACAATCGGAGATGGGTCTTTACAATAATTTCAACAGGAATTCCATTATTTTCCGAAGCATTGTGCAAACTGTGTATGGGTTATCTTTTATACGCTCGGAATGTTAACTGGTCTATAAAAACCTTTGTTTTATGAACCTTAACGAAAAATTATTACTTGCAGGTAATTAAGTAAGTCTTAAATTATTAGCAAAATTATCACGATGCAGACTTGAAGATTATGGAAAAAAACTCAGTAGAACATCATCATGCGCAATGATAAATAGGTATCTCAATAGGCCACCATAGTATGGGTCACCCTACTCCTTTGTTATATTATCTGTATTCACAATGATATGATGATCACTACTCTTGGATTTTACGCATGATTTCCATCAGGCAGAGTAGAGGCACTTTGGCACGCTCATGTATTAAAAAAAACCATCAGTTTTGTAGTTTGCATTCAAACGTTATCTGAAATTTATTTTTTTCTATTTCTGCCATTTGATTGCCACCATTCCTCCACAACCTAAGTATGAAACGATATCAAAGTTCCGTAGATAGACCCCAACTTAGGGCCCCAATGGGTAATAGTTTTTTATGGGATAGGTGGCAAACGAGCAGACGTATCCCTGATTGTAAGCGATTACCGCCACCCATGGACACCTGCAACATCTCAGGCGTCATAGGCCGGCCTTTGGAGAATGGGGAGGAGGATCAAGGGAGGAGTTGGGGCCTCCGGTCTCCTCGCTCACTCGGTGAAACACAGCGCAAGCGCTGTTTTACACCGGTTTTCTGTGAGGTCGTGATATCACTTCGGTCCAGTCGGCCACGGTAATGGTTACTACAAATGTTCGTATGGCAACCAGAATTGGTGGTTTAATTTGTACGCCACGCCCGAACTCATCTCAATATCTTAAGGATTGTCACCCATTCTGAGACTGGCCTAGCTAGTGATATTTGTGATATTTAACTTTGCAATGTCTAAGCTACTCGGTTATCACTTAGCCACGAGCACCTCATAATCATGGTAGTAGTTGAGGCAAATATTTCGCTGTTATAATTATCACAAAATAACTTGTTTTATACATAAATGTGTTTTCACAGAGATCTAAGTTTTTTGTTAACCTTCAAAGCTTTAAATATATGTAGATAATATTTTATTTTCAGCAGTTATAACAAACAGTATTCTGAATATGTTTTTCTAATATCCCTCGGCAAGTACTCCCCGGGTTGAAATAGCTGCGCAAATCCTAACTAATGGCGGTTCGCAGTCTGAACCCTTTTGTGCAAACTTTACAGACTTGGAACAATAAAATTTTATCACATTGTGTGGGTGGTAAATAAACTTTTCCAAAACATACTTTTCTATCATATATTTACAGGTGAAGGTATTTTAGATGTAGATCTTACAAATATTTGGTCCAATTTATTTTTTGCTGTTTATTGATATACCTGATAATTTAGAACAGGTAAAGATATTCATAAATACCAACAAACGGTCTCAAATCTCCTCTACTTCCATTTCTAATCTCCTACTCCTATAATGACCAATAATCAAGAACATAGTTACAATAATACATATAGAAGTGTTTGACTTACGTGCTATGTGCTATATTACACCAAAAATTGTATCCAGCAGTAAAGTGTTAAAGACTTATTATTGATCACGTTGATGTACGCTAAGTAAGTTACGACTGTGAGCTATTTATACAAATCAATAAAATTGGAGTGTCTGTTTGTAGTATTAAAATAACCACTTTTGAATAAATGGATATGTATGTATACACGATACAGGTACCAATTTTTTCTTTTTATTTTTGTATGTCTGTCTGTCTGTCGGTCTGACTGTATATCTGTTTGCGCGGTATTACCCGCGGTTATTGTAGTACAGCGGGTTACGACGCGGGACGAAGCTAGTCTAAAAAAAGTAGCCCAAGTTACTCGTCAGATCATCAGCTACCTACCAGTAAAAGTTCTGTCAAAATCGCCCCAGCCGTTCCAGAGATTACCCGGAACAAACAGGCAGACAAACAATTAGACAGACAGACCGATAGACAGACAGATAGAAAAATATATGCATTTATTAAAAAGCGATTATTTTAATGTTACAAGCAGACACTCCAATTTTATTTTATTTTCCTTTTTTGTATGGATGTACCAAATTCTGTTGTCAAGTTGTTGCTCACGATGAACTCCGAAACTATCTAACCGATTTTCACAATTTTTTTAAATATGTATTTTACTGGCGCGCCTAAGATAGGATAGTTAACATCACCCTTAGATCAATAGCATGGTTAAAATGAGACTTGGACGAAGTTGCGTGAGTCGGCTAGTTTTCGTATATTAGTCACTGGGTAAGTCGACCTATTCCCGTTAAGGGCGTGCGATTTTCGGCTGTCAGCTTAGATATTTTGGAATGAATTTGAAAATTTACACTTTTCAAAATATCTAAGCTGAGAGTCGAAAATCGAGATATTTTTCTGAAAAACAATAAAACTTAAATATCTCAAAAACGGTTTGATTTAGGGTAGGGTGTTTCATGGTGAAATCAGTCAGAAACGTTGTAAACTACACGCCCTCATCGGGAATAGGTCGACTTAACCAGTAACCCTGTATTTTTATTGTTTAATTAATGAATTTTCTGTTTGCGAACGCAAGAATTTTATTTAGTTAGAAATTGTTCAAGGCAACAACCTGTATACGAGGCGTAAAATAACAGAATGTACCATTCGAGAAAATCGGAGCTAAGTGTTTACTTAACGCAGTTTACATTTCTATTTTGAATGTCAGCTAAATCAACATTTACAATGCTATCTGTAAAGTTGGTCTTGCATTCCTTCGGTCACTGAACTGCTGGTGATATAGAATACAAACAGTAGATCAGTAATCTTGCAACTAAATTATAAAGTCTTATATAAAAAGATCTGTTATTAATATACGATATCAAGACATAATTATAAACAAGGTCATTTTTGAAAATCAGGACAATAAAGTTATCAGTTTCATGTTGGTTTGTAATATCTCCCGCGACACAGGATGTATTTTCATAACGCGGGAGGGGGCATAAAAAAAATGACAAAGCACTATAACGTAACGTATCACTGCTAGTTAACGCTCGATTTTACTTCCATAAAATTTCTTATCGCGGACTGAATATGAAAATAATTTTGTAAAGAGTTAATTCCAACAATTTAATTACACCTTAAAACCCAAAATCCATCAAATCTTTTAGGTTACAAAGCGTGCCTAAGAATATACACTATGCAATCATAATACATATTAATAATAACTCCTAATAATAAGTAACACGATCTCCAGTTATGCGGTTTGGCATTGGCTCTTCTTTTTCTTGGCATAGTTTTCTCTTGCATAGTTCACAAAAATACTTGCAGTAATTATTTTTCAACTTCAAATAAACCTGCATTTTTATATGAAATACTTAACAGCATTAATAATTTCATCATGAACAAATTTGATGCTCTAACTTCTATTACATATAGTAAATATTGGACATCAATGATTAAGCCTTCCTTGAATAATGCAAAAGCAATCAACGGCTAAATTATATGCAATATACACATCACTGTCCCCTTCGTTGTAGAGCTATTGTATTAGGCTCCTCCATGAAATTTGTGGCGGGTTGTCAACAAGCAAATCGTTTCAATAGTAAGCTTAATAATCTTTACACAATAAACTAGAATTTGTTTCATAAAGTCGCTTTATAACTCGAGCGAGCCCAACTTCCATTTAAATTGGTCTACTCAGCAGAAGTTATGAGTTAATGGTATATCACGGGGTCGCACAAAACCAGATTTAAGAGAGTTCTTTCGTTACTTTCAATTGAGTAAATGAGATTCATTACCAACAGTTGTTTTTAGTCCACTGCTGGATTTGGGTCTCTGCTTAGAGATTTTTCGCATTGTATGCTTCGCTGGCTAGATGTGTTGGTATAGGGTTTATTTCAAACTTTAATTCTCTTTAAGTGGGATGACCAACGCTCAAACCCTCAGATTCTAGAGGGAGTAGGTGATAGGCAGAGTGAGAGTAGAGTCTGTATATCTGCAACTCAAGAATACATGGGCGGTGGCAATTACTTATTATTTTTTTCTCTGCACTCGAATCAAGTTTTTAGACATATCTGTTCTTTAGGTAATCTGTTCCTAAATGTATAAAAGAACTATAAAAACCTTGAAGTCAACCATCTAACCATATTAAAAAAAACTGACCTTTGTAAGAAATATACACAATACAAACAACAAAAAGACAACAACAAAATGTAAACAGAGATACAATTTAATAACGAGACTGAAATCTTTATCTATCTTGAATAGCGTTAAATTAATATCAAAGACTTAATCAAGGACTATTTCTTTATTTCCTGAGACGTCTTATTGTTTACATTTTTTGTATATTTAACTTAATATTAAATATATCAAGTAAATACAGAACAATAGAAAATAAATTACTTATTTCCAAGAAATACGTATTCGGAAATTAAGAAACTTTTGCGACCAAGCTATATTATAGAGATGATATTTTATGTCTGTAATATTTTAAGTTTCGTTTATTCGTCATAATACATAAGCACAATACTAAAAGAGTCTACCTTGAGTCTTATGCTTTAGGAGAATCTGGGTGCTGAGTCTGGCTATCGCTGACACACTGGTCTGTAATATTCTGGATAAAATTCATACTTTCGCCTGCTAGGCTTATTTGAAGTCATAAAGGTGCTTAACTTTACGCCAAAATATTAAAACTCTGTAGAGCTCATGCATCCCACACACAGCTCTGTGATACTAAAAAAACGTGCTAAGTTATTCAGAGTCCAGAAAACATTCTTAAATATTTCTAAACACATTCATGTCTGGGTGTAAATGTGTGTGTTACCCAGACATAAAAATGATCACGGTCCTCACAAAAATATTGGTGCTAAAAGGAAAACGAACCTGACCTGAGTTCTCTGGTTAAATCAGAGTTTCTATAACTAAGTAGTCATAGAATAACAAGCCCATAGATAACTAGATGATGTATGTTAATAGCAGTTCAATTATAGAAAAAGATACTTATTAGACTAACATTTCCATAAAGAAATATGGCGTCTGGAGTCTACAGACTATAAGTACGCATTCCCATTATCAAAACAAATACAAAACAACTATTGGCCGATCACGCAACATTAGGCACCCCACGCTTTACACTCTTGTATTAGCTTCACAAAAGCTTTCTATATTAGCACAAGATTAATGGAAGAACTTATAAGGCTTTATAATAATGAATGTGTATCAATAATTCCTCAAGAAACAGTATCTTACATTTAAATAGGCTGTTTGAAATAATGGTTTATTTTGAAATATTACCAGCAAGAATTTGTGAGAGGCTCATAGTTATACCGCTATTTTATTTTCTTTTTCTCCCGTATTAGGAATATTATCTTGTGTAATGGGAATTTTACAAACGTTTATGAAACAGACACAAAGAACACCAAAACCTAGAACAATTATTAGTTGATCACACGATGTGTTGTCACAGTAATAATCAAAACTTTTAACAAAAAAAACGACTTTAAGAACTAGACCGAAAATCGGTTTACCTAGTCTAAAGTTATGAGTTAACAGAATACAAACAACAAACAAAAATACAGTCGAATTGATAACCTCCCCTGTTTTGAAGTCGGTTAAAAATCGGGATGGAGACAGCTTAAAACAGTTGATTGGCAAATGTTCAAACTGTACCATTTAATACAATTTATGTCAGAATAAAGGCTTAAAAAGCGTCTTTATCCACTACTCAATTTAATTTTATTTAACTAGTAAGCCATGAAAAAATAGTTTGCAATACAGACACTATTCAAAAACGAACAGAACATTATAGTCCTCATAAATTTATTCTCCGTAGCACTTTGTACCACTACAGAGGTACAAGGCTGTAAGTACTCGCCCGTAGTGGTTGAAAACACAGTTCATAGGCCGAGAGCTGTTGGTAATAAATACTTGGTATCCACCTACATCAGGCTTAATGGAACATTGCCTTCATTTATCTACAAGCCAAGCTCTAAATTATGGCATGAGTTGTTTTATTTTTGTTGTACAGAAGTGGGTTGTTAATAATGTTAAATTATGCGTGGCTTAAGTACGTATATTGCTGGCAACGTAATTAATTACTGTGGTAAGTTTATGACAAGTTTATTGTTTCTTAATCGTATTATTAAAACCTAAGGCTCCATAAATAAAATGCTATAGTTTGTACTACAATTCACCAAAGTTCAACTTGGTTTTAAAGATACTGATCTGTACTATACGTATATTAAGCAGACTGTTGACAAACAAATCTATAAAAATAATAAATCTGAATACATAGGCATTATAACAAACAAATTATATCAAGACATAGATGTAAAACAAATGATCGTGCTGGACACTTAATTCTTAATTCTGGGCAAGATTCTGACCCATAACTTCTAATAGAGTCGTCAAGATCACTTATAACAAGAAATAAAAGTAAGTCAAAAATGAAAACAACAGAAGAAAACTCATGATAAACTCGCAACATACGCACAAAATTTAACAACCCATTCAAGCGTAATAAACACAACCGTTATCAAAAAAGGGAATAAAGAAAATATATTTTTCACATTTATTCTACATTTGATTGAACAGCCACCCAAATATTAACTCTGCGAGACGGAATAATGCCGACGTGAAAACTGCGGGCCTCAAGAATTAAGGATTTAAACGCAGCTTAACCACACCCTACTCCACAGCGACCATTCTCTTTGTAAAGTTTTAAAAGACAATGTTC
This sequence comes from Spilosoma lubricipeda, assembly GCA_905220595.1. NCBI lineage: Eukaryota > Metazoa > Arthropoda > Insecta > Lepidoptera > Erebidae > Spilosoma > Spilosoma lubricipeda. The sequence continues at coordinate 862,371 of HG992291.1, forward strand.
TAATAATAATTGTTTAAAATTAAACTGACGTTTTTGGAATATAATACCTATATATTGTGGGCAAAGTAAAATGTTAGCTGAACTTATTTGATAGAACATGTTCTCTATTTTATTTGTAGGGGGAGCAGCCAACGACCAGATAGTCTATGGACATTCCCAACTCAAGACCTACATACAAGTGCGTTACTGTGCTTTTAGTTCCTATACTGATGGCAAGCAACGTTAGAAAGCAATGTTAGATATTGCACAAACCCCTAATAAGTTCTAGAAAGGGGTGGAAAACAATGACGTAATGTACTATAATTATGTTGTGCATTTAATTCAACTTATATTTTTGCATAAGCCCTTAACTGTCCGCCCGTAAATTCGCAAAATGGCCAACTGTCACGGGCTCGACAGACGAGGAGATGGACTGTAATTCTATGTTCTAAAAGTATGTCATTTATACAAATCTAATCTTTATATTGACTTACAGACATTTCGTGTTGGTATAGAGTTTATAACTACTATGTTTTTAATTTATTGAATAAGTTAAAGTCCATGTTGTGATGGATTAAGAAACTGAAGTTTTACCACTCCTATTCATCCACGGTGTTGGAAAAATCGTGTAAGGGAACAATCTACGGAGGGAAACAGCATTGCTAAGAAAAGAAAACTTGGAACAAGCTCTATACAAACCCGTTAATAATCTAGAGTGGTATACTAGGCTAAAACCTCTTTCTCGAGAAAAGCTTATATCCAGCAATGGACAATTAAAACTATGTGTGACTCAGTGGTCTAGCAGAAGGCGTATGTGACTGCTGATTAATCGGTCTCGAGTAGAGATTCCAGGTCTGGTCAAAAGTGTTATTGAGTTTTTCTGATTATAGAAAGGCTTAATAATAGCTCGGAGTTTGGAAGTTAGGGTCTTAGCCCCTGTGTCTCGGAGAGCGTGTAAAGGTGTAAAGCCCTGCGCCTGATCTCTCAGTCGTGTGGGATAACCGTCCCATCGGATTATGAGAGTGAGGGCAAAGGAAGTGCACCTGTATTTGCGCATACACTTGTTCACTATAATATCTCCTACGTAGTTGGCTGGTCTCAGTGGCCGAAATCAGTTTGGAATACATCATGTTGAATAACATCTACTAGTAACTAACTAACATAACTTACTAATAGTGTGTTAGTGAAACATACCATCAGTGAACTAGATCCAATCCTAACATAAAATTATAGTTCCATCAAGCTAAGCTGTCCCGCGTTCCTGGTCCGTCTAGTTAGAACAAGATAGTCGACTTAACTAGAAAACTTTCGTATATTGCTGACACGAGTCTGCCTATAAGTAAACATCGATACAGGAAAGTCGCCTGATAGCCTGCAACTTGCCAAGGTAACTTGCAAAGTTATATGATGTAAACTTATTTTACCTATATTTTGTAGTAAGAAGTTACAGTTGCTGAAGAGCAAAATAAGTAAGGTAAGCAAAATAGGTAATAAGTAAGCTTTTGTCCGCGGCTCCTCCTTAGTGTTGGTCGGTTACCACTGTACAAGTACAATTTTAACAAAAATGAAACCGACTTCAAGGTTTGACTCGATTTCTCTAGGATGCCATCATCAGATATTAATGTCCTTATCATGGTACCACCGTTGAGACATCTCCTTTCCATTGCAAAAAGAATAATCGAAATCGGTTCATAAACGACGAAGTTATGCCCGAACACACATAAAAAAAAAAAAAAAAAAATATACGGTCGAATTGAGAAACCTCCTCCTTTTTTTGAAGTCGGTTAAAAGTAGCCTATGTTTAAAAAAATTGGAATTGAAGGAAGGCTCAAGAATCAAAGTATCTTCATTCCAAATTTCGTTGAAATCGGTGTAGCGGTTTGGTCGTGAAAGCAGAACAGACAGACAGATATACTTTCGCAGGTATAATAGTCTGGATAAATTTTAGAAATTTGTCAAACTTCAAAGATTGATTGATTTTACCCGACTGCGAAAGAAGGTGGGTAATATTGAGATAATGAGTGTATGTATGTATGTATATTTCTTTGGCACGCCCTAGAGCCTAAACGGCTTGTTGTATTTTTATGTGAATGGTGTCAATAGATTTGTATTAGTCGTGAGAGTTACACTAAGTATATCAAAATAAAAAAACAATATAAGAATTTATGGCACCAAAAAGTAATCTAAAAAAATGTTTTCTTAATACATCGAGTGTGGCATCAAAATGAAGATTTTTTAACGGTGATCACGAATATATATACAACTTATAGGTTTTATAAAAAAATGAATTATATAAAGATGACAGATATTGATGCAGTCGGGTTTTTTGTTTTGAATAATTTTACTTGTAATGTTTGTGTTTAACTTGCAATGTACGAGTATAAATGTATGTTCGGGTGGAATCATGCAGGTCAATTTTGTAGCAGATATCTTAAACCGCTTTTGCTGACATTTTGCAAGCATATGTATACAGCGAGATAATCCGTTATTATAATGATATGGAGCTGATCTGTAGCCGGAGCTGGAAGGTGGTCATAGGAGTTCTATGAATAAACGTCGCAACAACATCGAGTTTGGACTTTCTTCTTTTATGACCATTCCGTGGGAGAGCCACGCTTCGGCATGAATGGGCTCGACCGGAGTGATACCACGGCCTCACAGAAAACCGGTGTGAAGGAGGCCCATACCCCACCTTTTACCCTATCTCCCCTCCCTCCATTCCCCAAAGGCCGGCAACGCACTTGTGACGCTTCTGGTGTTGAAGGTGTCCATGGGCGGCGGTAATCGCTTACCATCAGGCGATACGTCAGCTCGTTTGCCCTCCCATCCCATAAAAAAAACCCAATATATATTTTTTTTTATTTCTGTACTTTTTTTTCAGGTTGAAGCTGAAGCAGAAGTCGAGACAGGAAACCGCACACATTATTCTTTAAATTTGGAATAACATCTATATCACTCTTACGCAAGTCGGCGATACAAGATCCCATCGGCGACTGAATAGATAAAATCACCACAGAGCCCATCGCGCGATGGAGAACTGCAGAGTGCTCTGCAACGGACTGATGATGATAATGGTGATCTACTTATATCCAGCCAAAGATACCGTGAGAGAGCTATGCTTCATATTGGCTAGAATTAACCAGATTGGTTCGATACCATAACAAAAAAGGGTCCAGTGATCACAGTGATTACTACTAGCAATTACACCTTTATTGGTATCAATAATGTTTATATCTCTCTCATGCTTGTAATTTTAATCGAACATACCATCGTCTTCGTCGGATCTATCATTTACATTTCCAATTAAAGGACTTAATGCATTTACATGTTAAATTAGGTCAGTCTCAAGAGATGTTTCTAATTTATTCTTCTCCAAAGGGCCATTGGAACTAATCTCATTTCCTTTTGCCGTTATCTCAATCTATCCCTACATGGAAAGCAATACATATTGCTATGTCATGCCATCATTGTACATACAAAAGTTTCGCCGAACACAAAAGTATATGAGAATTACAAACTGTAAGCAGTCCAGGCATAAATCATTATATATTATCATAAATAAATATTCAATGGCGTACCGTATTAAATTTCATCTCGCTGTGTGCTTGGCGAGTTTCCAAAGGCCACCATTGCCGGTAAACATGGATGTAGAGAAGTATAGATAACATTTCGGAAACTTTCAGATTGTCCATTTTCGTTAATATCAAACTCATTGTTAATAATATTTAAATAGATTTAATTAGATACCATATTTAGGCACTACTTTCATGGTCAACAAACGAACGAAATGAACGTTTCTTATGTGTGAGAAGTTGATGCCAAGGCATGTTACAGAGGAGAGGACAATGACAGAGCTTCAATTGACAGAGGTTAAAATGTATTTGTTAACAACACGTTGTAAACAAATTTTGACATGAAATTAAAGCGAATACCATGAATGACTATCACAGCAGAAGCTCTCTTTTACTTTGAACTTTTTAATGTCAAAATGAATTCGATTCTTACACAGAGCGCCGAAAAACCACTGGTTTTTTTTTTGAGTTTCGTTGCTACTAACCGTGCGTTTAAACCTTAGAATCAGATAATGTGGCAAGCAACTTTCTTAAATAAGATTCAATAAATTTCCTAACCACATCTAGTGTCTATACATCCACACCTCTGACTATGCAAAATCCGGTCCAATGTTTTCTCAGCGCACTTCACTATGCTATCCATTTTCTATCCATTAAGGACCCTTAATTCTTTCTCAAATTGTTTGTCCTCTGCTTGACTTCCTGTTTTTAGGAGACCCGACTTCGTCTTTGTTCGGAGACGGGTCGAGTTCGAAGTTGAGCGAAGTGATTTTCTCGAAACTAGGTTAGAATATTCGGCCAGTTTAAATGTAATACGGTACAGAAAGGGTGCAACCGTATGAACTTTTAATACGTAACTTTGGACTTATGTTTGTGAACATTGGAAAAAATTATAATGTATTTTGACCTAATGGATACGGATTGAAACTACTCTTTTTCTTCAAAAACACAACTTCCGCCCTAGAATTTACATATAGATATTTCCGAATCACGAGGTATTTAACAAAATATTCATAAAACTGACCTTGAAACTACCTGGACTCAGAACATCAATTTGTAACTGTGTAAGGAGACCACTATAACTCTACGTCATCCGTGCAGTCCCAAAAGTACTAGGGGAAAAGATTTAATAATATTTTTTACCCTTTTTAACCCCTAGAAACTGTCTGTAATATATGTTTTACAATTTTATTACTCGTAAAGTATGCCGTTAACCATAAAGAGCTGCACCGAGATTGGATTAAACTACTTCTGCTTAGATACTCAGATGCGAATTTTATCTTTCATTTAGGCTCTTTAAAGCTTATTCTCTCTTTGAATCTCATAATTAAATATTTCAATTCCAAGCCTTTGAATAATGTTATAAATAATAAGAAATCGGACATTGAAAGCAGACTCCAAAGGTTTCTGAAATGTTATTAAGACCTCCTTAAGTCGTGGCCCCTCCCGATTCATCAGAAGTTCACATTCGCGATGATAAAGGAGCACCTGCGGGCCGCAGATTTACCGCACCGGTGTAAAACCACCCATTAAAGCTGCGACTAATCGCATTACGTCTGTTTTGTCGCAGCACTGCATTGTGTTGACTCAACGGAATGGGATTGCTACCTAGTTACGATTGAGGATTTGAACCTCATTTTGTAAAGAGGTCTTTAGACGTAAGCCTGTGGTATATACTTAAGGAATTCGCTCAATGGAATGGCGATGCAAAATACCAAATTTTGTACATTTATTTAAAAAAGTGCGTTGGATGAAATATAAAATGTATTTACATTCAATAACTAAGTAAGTAGAAGTGTGTGTGTACGTTTCATTTTCTGAAAGTACTTTCGATTTTATTGCCTCAGATAATATACGTGTAAAGGTACTACTATTTTCAGCATTATTGTACAACAGTATATAATGTATAACAGTATTTTGTAGTTTGATCTTTCAATAGTTATTAGCTCTTTTCTAAACGTTCAAGATAATTTAAAATTGGTATGTACCAGTTTTTTTATTATCCGACCACGTATATGCTTGATTTATTTTAACTTTCAAATAAAGCATTTTTTTTTTATTTTACTGAGACAGCCAAACTAAGTGCATATATTTATTTTATTATAAAATAAAATTCCATTTCGCACCAGTTAAGTAAAACCTATATTCACAAAGTAGAATAGAATAGAATATACTTTATTGTACACCAATTACAAATTGTTACACTTATAAAATTCAAGAAGATGTGTTCAATGGGCGGCCTTATTTCCAAAAGCAATCTCTTCCAGGCAACCTTTGGATGGATAAGTAGCCATGTATTAATATAATAAATTTATGTCTGCATTTTGTAATCCTTGAACATTTAATTCTGAATAGGTTGTTCTGAAAAGAACAAATTATGTTATTAAACTTTGTCTTTTAAGGTATATTTTATAAGTCGCTGTTACAAGTACTCACTGTATCGTCATCTCTATAATCATAAAGTCATAGATACAATTCGCTTAGATTGAAGAATACCAAGACTGGATAGGGAACATCTGCATAATTAACCATTACAATGTACAATATAATACAGTCACAATATACTAGATACCAATCTACTGAACCTAATGTATAAAACTAATATAATTAATTACGTATAATGGATGCCCACACAGAAACTTAAATAATACACACGAATCGTTACCGCGATTTCAAAGCAGTAAATTAAATTTATTTGAGGATAATTCGAATAGAAGAAAATTATTCCAATTAATTTAGTAACGACAATGTTGCTGTGACGGTCTAAAGGTCAAAGGTGCAAAGGGTCACTTGAAGAGTACCAATACGAAATACCAAGTAACTTACTCGTAAAGGATTTTCATTGCATCATAATAAATAATGAACGCTAAATACTATTCCGAGTAACCGGTTACCTTAGACATAAAACTCGAAGAGGTTATTAATGTGTCTAAAGTACTTTAATGGAGATAATATAATAATAATATATCGCTTTATTGTACACCAGATGCATTACAAAGTAAGCTTAAAATTAGAGAAGTACAATTGGCGGCCTTATCGCCCGGAGGCAATCTCTTACAGGCAACCGTTATATTATTATTAGATAGTATTTATTAAGAAGGGCTTTATTACCAATACTGTAACTTATGCACTTTGGTATATTTTAACAGTTTTATAAAAAAAAAACCCAAATATGGTTACCTATATTAAAAAAGTTCTAACTAGTTAGAGCTCTATAGGATTTGAAGATTTTTTATGATAGTAATCCTTTGCCATCAAATACATTATTACTAAAATTGTCTATAAAACAATTTAATTTCAGATAAACTTGACTTTAATTATTCTAGTAATTTATTGAAAACTAGCTGAACCCCGCGGTGTTACCCGCGGTTATTGTTGTACCGCGAGTAGCACCGCGGGACAAAGTTAGTCAAAAAAAAGTAGCCTAAGTTACTCCTTGGATCATCAGCTGCTTGTTTTGTCCCGTTAAAATGGGTCCAGGCAGAGATTACCCAGAACAAACAAACAGACAGACAAAACATTTTTAACCACATTTTTGGTGTAAGTACCGTGTATGCATATATATGTGCATTTAGTAAAAAGTGATTATTTTAATATTACAAACAGACACTCCAATTTTATTTATTTGTATAGATATATAGGCGCACAAAAATAAAATACCAAGTTTCGTCTATTCATAAAGGGAACATCCACCACGGCAAGCTAAAAAAAGAGAATCACGACAATATCACCGTCCCGTGAACAGCTCGCATTAAACACAAGTTAATTATAATGAGTCGTATGCCGGCTAATCGCAGTCACGCTTTGTCTGAACTGACAGAACAATGTGGAGGCCCATTCACGAGCAGTCTTTTGTGAACGCTCGCGTTTAATTTATTACCGCTCTCTTACCCAGGAGTTTCGAACGAGTTCGTGTAATAATTCTTTGTAATCGCGCCCTCTATGCGATTTCTTCTTCTTAATAATTTTTTTCCATATGTTTTTCGGCCAAATTTTTCTGCAAAAAAAAATCTTCCGCCCTGTACCGTCATTAGTAGAATTATTGCTCTAATTTTTTCTTTAAAAATTATGTTTATTGCTTCGTCTTATTCTATTTTATATATGATTCAAGAGTAAAAAAAAAGTAACATAAGAAAATTCATAGGCAGCTATTTGGTCTCAAACTAAGCAGAGTCTGTCATTCCAATAATAAGTGTCACTCATGCGATGAGCTACAACGTAAGAAATAATTACACTATACATACAGAATTAAGAAAATGCAATTTTAATTTCTACCACGTTCAGAAAGATAGAAATAATTCAACTTAATATCCAACCACTGATTTACTATTCTAAGCACAACGTTATTAATACAAAGCAAATACCTTCCATATAATTTGATTACATCTATACTATACAATAAATTATATCTACATTTACTGTGCTTCCAATTACCTAATACAATACAGCATAATAATTACCATTAACTGAGTGAGTATTTGCGATGGCCAAACACACCGCTTCGCTTGTTGCCGACAATCCCGGACAGAGCAAATACAGCAAAATTCTCTTCACTTCACTTTGATTACGCCCCAGGGCTTGAAACAGGAGATTTACAGCGCTCACCATATTCTCACAACTGTACATCCACGGTTCTTAGTTTCATAAGTGTAATTACTGGCTATATCCACATGGCCGTAATTTCACAGAGTAGGGAAAAGCAAAAATATATTATATTTCTCAAAATAATAGTTTTATAGCTATAGTAGTTAGGAATAGGACAAATATTTGTGTAATGAGCTCAATCATTTATTCTGAGTTTGGGTGTTATGTATCTGTAATATGTTTGTATTTATTTAAACAAGAATTAATCACTGAATTGTCTGTACGTGTATAACTTCCGATCGACTGCACCAAATTGGATAATATTTTTTTATGTATTCGTTATTGTTAGGATAAGGTTTGCATAGAAGAAAATTATAAGAAAATCCGAAGTGTTTTAGTTTTTTAGTGCGCTACTGTACCATAACCGTTGAAGGTGAGGCAGGCATAACTACTAAAATATCTTTTTCGGAAATTTAGAGAATATCCATGATTTCAAAGAAAAAAAAATTGCCGGATAGTTTAATAGAGTTAGTTTAAAATATGTGTGTAAATGTGTCGATATTTCTCTTTTCAAAACTTTCATACCTACACTGTCACTTTCACAGTTAAGACTAGTCTTAGTAGACTTAGAAGTCTTAGTCGTAGACTTAATCTAATGACACTTACCAAATCAAAACCCATAAAGGCATTTAATCAAAATATTGTATTCTAGTATCCATCAAAACATTACACAACTACAGACTACATGTACAGTACCTACATGGTGGTTTGGCACGTCGGGAAGCAGGTGGATTGTGGAGTAATTAGCCATAACGTGATTAATTGAATGAAATTACCCTTATTGCGTGGTAGTTTGCTTGTGAGGGTATTTTTACTACCCTACTTAATATGGACTATTTAAAAGTAACAATGGGTAAATATTTTCTTCTTAAGCATTTTTACTTTTTCTTTCGGAAAAAGTTAAATTTTTACTTGTATTTTTATATGTATACATAATATTTAGTTTTCAAGATGGGTTTACTTGGAAACTTCCTCGAAAAGTTTGATGTTGATAAGGAAAACGACTTTGCACCTTGACAAATTACAAATTGAATCTACGTCCCTCACTCACACAACTTATGTGAACTTCACATTAATACTGTAGTAGACGCAATCTTGGACTTTTGAGATAGCTGAAGGGATTAGAAAGAATACATAATTGTCTATCCGTACCTTGTTACTCTTAATTGTATATAATACTAGCCGACCCACGCAACCTCGTTTGCGTCTCCTACTTGTATTGCCCGTAGCGTGATAATTTCCCCCCGTTTTCGTAACATTCTTCATTGTTGCTCCGCTCCTGTAGGTCTTAGCGTGATGATATATAGCCTATAGCCTTCCTCGATAAATGGGCTATCTAACACTGAAAGAATTTTTCAAATCGGACCAGCTGTTCCTGAGATTAGCGTGTTCAAACAAACTCTTTAGCTTTATATTTTAGTATAGATATACTGTACTAGCTGACCCACGCAACGTCGTTTGCGCCTTATATTGCCCGTAGCGTGAACATTTCCCCCGTTTTTGAAACATTCTTCATTGTTGCTCCGCTCCTTTTAGTAGTAGCGTGATGATATATACCCTATAGCCTTCCTCGATAAATGGACTATCCAACACCGAAAGAATTTTTCAAATCGGACCAGCGGTTCCTGAGATTAGCGTGTTCAAACAAACAAACAAACAAACTCTTCAGCTTTATATATTAGTATAGATATACTACTGCCTAGTGGTTTATGCTGTCGCCACGCTGCTTTTCTTTACTCCTTTCCTTTCTTATTCCTAATGCGGGAATTGTCACTTTGTCTAAAACAGGTATTGTAAGAATAATGAGAAATGAACAAAAACACGAAAAATCAACAAACACCATCGTTGAAGCGATTTGTATGTCGTGTCAATTGACATTCACTAGATGCAGAACTTTAGAATGTAACCAAACATAATGGACATTTTTGTATACATAAATAAATAAACCACACATCATATCTGTCAAAAGTAACTATATAACCTTTTTCACGCAAAATAGGCGCTTTAAAGTCGTAGAGTTGCGGAAACCTAGCCCGCGTACAATCAATCAATCAACCTTTTGAAACGTGGTTTCAGGTTTAGAAATGAACTACTTACAATCATTATTAAGATATTTGTTCATCAAGGTGATATTATATCTTGAAAGAGTGGCGTTAAACTGTTTAATATAAATAAATATTAAATATTCCTTTTAGTGAACGTAAATAAACAATAAATATCGTCTACAATGTAATGTGTCGATAACGTTTTTTTTATTTATTTTTTTGTATTAATCTCAAACGTTTATAAAATACTAGCCGACCCACGCAACCTCGTTTGCGCTTTATATTGCCCGTAGCTTGAAAATTTCCCCCGTTTTTGTGACATTCTTCATTGTTGCTCCGCTCCTATTAGTAGTAGCGTGATGATATATACCCTATAGCCTTCCTCGATAAATGGACTATCCAACACCGAAAGAATTTTTAAAATCGGACCAGCGGTTCCTGAGATTAGCGTGTTCAAACAAACAAACAAACTCTTCAGCTTTATATATTAGTATAGATGTGTATTTTTGCAAAAAAAGTATAAAAGTAGTCAATCAGTCAAACTAACTGTCGTAGTCCAAGCTCTACTTAGTTTGAAACTAGATAACCTGACACACAATAGTGTACCAAGAGTGACCTGGTACACAATAGTGTACCAGGTGTCTAAATGCACGGCGTAGCGGTCTAATTCCAAACTGGACATACCCTGTATTATGGTAAACAGACTTCTGATAAATATACCTCCTCATATATTTCTAAATACATACATATTATAGACTTTTGCAAAAGACCGCATAGAAATATCGGAAACAAAACATAATTAAGCAGCAAAATCAAAACGTCTATTAGTACATTCAATGATATTATGTGTTTAGAATTCATTTACAAGAGCCCGGTAATTTTAAGGCTCCGAAAGCAAATGCCACTCAATTTGATATTGAGATAATTAGGTTTGCTTACTTACTCGGGAGATGTTAATAACGCAGGAAATAATTAATAAAGATTTTAATAATTTTGATGATTTCGTAATTAGATAACTATTGGAAACGTTTTTATTGTGAATTACAATATAATGTATCTGTATAGTTAGGTAGGAGTATGGTTAAAGCCTTCTTTCAAGACAGGCCGTTGGTGTGATGTGATAGTTTAAACTCTGGAAAGGTCAAATTTCGACACAAATGGGTCCTAGTCGAGGTTATCTCGAGTGATCCATCCAATTCAAAATTCAGCCATCCGATCCTTATTTATATCGATATAAGATAAGTCTATAATTTTTCTTATTAATTGTATTGCGTAAGTATAATTCACTGTCTGCACCAGTGCGTCACTCAAAAGAACCTGGATCTGTATAGAGAAAAACAAATAATCATTTTGTTAGTTAAAAATTATACACTTGACTCTCAGACTTGTAGTCATTTCCATTAGTGACTAAGCTACCTGATCAATCTATAAAAAAATACTACAAAACGGTATACAACAAATTGGATATTTCAAAAAGTTAAGTTATAAAAGTTGTTTTTTTTTTCAACTGAAAAATAGCAGATCAAATTAAATTTTCCTTTAAAAAATATAAAGTTTTTATACACTTTCCGCTTCAACGAATTCGTTCACAGTATCTGAATTATAAAAAGGAATAGGTAATAAACACAAATTCAACATAAGTAAATGTTTCAATTCATTTGAACAGATAAATAAACTTCTTTATTTAAACATTCAAATCTTGCGCACAAAACATCAAGTTAAATAGCGATCCTTTCAGAAGAACTCCGAAGATATTTTCTTTAGGTTTACATTGTAAACCAAAGTAAAAATGTAAAGAATTTGGGCCTATACAAACAAGCAACTTCTTGTGCGCCGATTTAATTATGATTAACTTTGTGTTCCTCGATAGTAACTTAGCATCGTAAGGGCTTAAAAAAATAGAATAATTCGCTTTAGGTACATACGTTATATAATTTTACTAGAGTTACTAGACTAGAGTTTTTTCACTTGGCGTACGAGCTTTGCATTTCAGTGAGTGCTGATAGAAGTGTCGCCAAGTTATATATAACCTTACTAGTTTTTTGCCGCAGCTCCGCCCGCGTATATGTTGGTTATCACGCCAAATAGTGTTATTCTGCCTATGTGTTATTCTGATGTATAAGCTATATTACTGTAAAGTTTGATCCAAATCCGTTCAGTAGTTTTTGCGTGAAAAAGTAACAAACGTCCATTCATCTATTTATCCATACTTATAATCTTTCGCGTTTATAATCATAAAAAGTTGATCAGTGTGGCAACTAAAAGTTTCCACTCTGTGTAACCCTGTTCATAATTTAACTTCGAGTAAAAAGTAAGTATTAGCTGATTACATCAATTCCACAAGTATCTCGGTAAACTCATTCCATTAGTGGATCAATGTGAGATATTTGATTTTTTTGCATTGAAAGAAATCCCCTTCTTCCTTTTTCTTCCTTGCCTTTCCCCCCATAGAGTATGGACATGGTCGAGAGTAGCCATACGTAGCTCACCACCTCATATTCGTAGAAATACGTTCTCGAACTAAACGGTTTGGTTTTTACTTTCTGTGTCAAGCAGTCAAAAACTGGAACTCACTACCAGCGCACGTGTCATTATGAACACAGGTCCCTTAAGCCATTCCATACTGCATTGTCTGCATTCGCATTGAGTATGGTGGCCCCACTGTTGAATCCTTACTCAAGCTTTTCATCAGGCTGAGCAAAGTCACTATTACCTATTAGTAGTAGCGTGATGATATATATCCTATAGCCTTTCTCGATAAATGGACTATCCAACACCGAAAGAATTTTATAAATCGGACCAGCGGTTCCTGAGATTAGCGTGTTCAAACAAACAAACAAACAAACTCTTCAGCTTTATATATTTGGTAGCGCCAACTGGCTTGGCCAAAGAATTAGTGAGCGCTAACACATAATGCGGGAGCGAGTATATCTTCAGTGACTGTGCACTGCCTGAAAACTGTGTGGGCTGAGTACTTTGCGGCTACCGGATAGGTTAGGTGGGTAGGAGAATATGGAAGCACGCTTACCCTTGGTGATCTTGAGCTGCAGTCCAGACCTGGCGGCCTGATCAGGCGACCTGGCTCTTCGTACCGTGGTGTGGCTTGCGAATCACGATGGCAACGCGTGTTCGGTGTAGAATAAACGTCCCTTGCTTGCCGGCAAGGCACGATTGCACTCAGCGAATTATGCGGGTTCGTTATTTAACTATTTTACTGCGGTTCTATTGTCTATATAAGACGCGGTGGCGGTGTCCACAACTGGTGTAGAACTCGACGAGCGGTGAGCAAAGCGTCCGGGCGTCACTTCGCGAACAACTTAACTATTTCTTCTCGCGGTGTGCGTGCGATGCGGGAATAATGATCAAGGATGCGGGTAGAAATGGGTGCCGACAGTCTCACTTAGCGAAACTTTTAACAAACTAACAGTGTTCCTGTCATCATCGACAGGTGGCGTTACCAATATTAGTATAGATAAGCCCAAAATGGACCTACGTGTTACACTGTTATGTCAATGTAATGTGTTTATATGTGTTGAATTAAATAACGTAGCTCAGGTTTTAATCACTTTTTATTTAAATAATAGTAAAATATACAGAGTGATATGCCGGTCGCTTGAGAGTAGAGTGAGACCTTTACATTAGAGCGCGCAACTACTTAAAATACAACGATATGTGTGAAATTGTTTTAATTGTTATGTGTGTTTGTAGTACAGGCGACTGTTTTGTATGTGAGTCTAAAATTAATCCAAAGTGACAGAATGTTTTGTATCGGCTACTTCCCTCTGACGCAGTGGCCTGTGTTGCTCTATATTTTTCCCAAACTAGGTTCGAGTCGACGAGTTTAACTCTATTACGATACCGCTAAACCTTATTTTTGAAGTATTAACTTCTTATGGGAGGGTAAACCACTTCGTTACGTAACGCGTAACGGCGCCAGTCTGTCTGGATTCCCTTTCTCTCACGCATATGTAGGCTGGCTCCTCCTCTCCCACTCTAACACAGCGCTAGCTGTCAACCGAAGCTTTTCTTATATTAGAAGCTTATATATTATATAGTTCAACTTAGATTAGTTAACCCGAGACGCATACGTCTTTTTTCGTGAAGCGATGCCATCAGACCTTCACAATCCAAGTACTAGGCTATATCGCAGTTCTGTGGAGACTATTGTTGGATTTTTAAGGCTCTAACTAGTTCGTAATGACTGCCATAAATGTTCATATGGTATATGTTAGCGACAAACTTAAATAAAATTAAAAAAAAATCGGACATCTAAAACAACGCTATTTAGTCCTAAACTAAGCAAAACTTGTATTATGGGTACTAAACAACTATATAAATACATTTATACTTTTTTGTATATTATAAGACAAATTATACTTAGAAAATACCCAAACTCCGTAACAAATATTTGCAGATCATATAAAGATTTGGCCCAATCCGGAATTCGAACCCGAGACTTTAAGCACAGCAGTTGCATACGCTACTACTGCGCCATCGAGGCATCCGAAATATTTTTTAACTTAACATAAAATCCGTGTTTAAATAGGTAGAAGTTTTGTTGAAGACTTTAAGTAACGAGAGATCTCTCTACGCTAGTAGTTTAGTTAAGTTTTGTAAAGGGCTTACATCTTTTGGATCCGGGTTCCAAAAGTAACTCACCAGTTTACTTTTGTAACAGGTTGTGTTCGAACAAGTCCGTCGACTAAGGTATTTAAGCAATATCTTCCGAACTAAATTTGTTATTTGAACATAATTTATATTCTAATATAATACTATTTAGTCAGTAGATTCACTTACGTTGATATTTTTAAAGAAGTCGTATATTCCAGAATTCTGTAAGGAAACCACTTACAATAATAAATATAAATAAATAAATATTTAAATAAATATTTCGGACATCTAACACACAACGCCATCTAGTCCCTAGCTAAGCAGAGCTTGTGTTATGGGTACTAGACAACTGATTCAAATACATACATACTTTTTATTTTTGTAAATACATACATATTATACATAGAAAACACCCAAACTCCGAAACAAATATTTGTAGATCGTACAAACATTTGGTCCGACCCGGAAATCGAACCCGAGACCTCATGATCAGCAGTCACACACGCCAACCGCTAGACCAACGAGGCAGTAATATAGTATTGTGAGTAAATAATAAACTAACAGACCCACGTTAAATTGTCTGCGTCTCTTTCCAATCATGCTCGCCTGCTGTTGGCCTATGCGTAATATTAACTATCCTATATTAGGTAATATTACATAATATTAACTAGTCTATCTTCAGTACATACTTAGGATGTTCTTGCATCTATTGTAATGAATACAGTTACTAATCTTACTACGAGCTCGGTATTGCCACAGGGCATTACTCGACTTGAGTTAGGTTCTCGTAGTGCCTGCTCAGACTAAAGCTGCTGTTCTAGTAATTGGGTGCCGACAGAGGGCGTATCTAATTTAGGTATAGTATTAACGTGTCGAGTTAAGTACGAGTACTTTGTATTTGCTACTGCCGTTGGTTTAACATTATGGTATTAGGACAATTGCAGATGCATATTTGACTAAAGCATAATAATATAATGTTTATTGAAATATTTCTTGTTAAGTGTTTTTCATTGTACAGTCTGTCCTTTTATGAAATGCACTTTCTCTGAAAACAATGACGCCTAGTAGCCGTTACTCCTTCAAGATGAAAGTGAAAAAGCTCCAACTGGGTGAATTGGCAGAACTGGCGAGCACTTGCATCTCTTATTGTGGTATATTTATGTACGGACATGTACATCATTATATGTATGAGTATATGTGTGTATTTGCATAATTAAGGTCAAATAGCTCACTGTAATAAAACCTCTATAATTTATTTTTCATCAATTAGGTGCACCTACCTAATGTTTTCTCCGCCTTGCCCAATCGACCAACTGGCAGAAAATGCCATAGGCATTAAGTTCGCCGATGCATGTATTTGAGCATAAAGATATAAATAAATTAACAAATAAACAAACCCGCCTATCATCTTATAGGAAGTAAAACAACACACATAACACACTGACACTCATCCTGACAATTGCAACTTGCAACAATTTATCCTTTACATTAACAACTAGCCTCACCCCGCGGTGATTGTTGTACCGCGAGTAACGCCGCGGGGCAAAGTTAGTTAAAAAGAGTAGTTACTAAGTTACTCCCTGGATCATCAGCTACCTTCCAGTGAAAGTCCCGTCAAAATCCGTCCAGCCGTTCCAGAGCCGGAACAAACAGACAGACAGACAGACAAAAATTTTTGTAAAGACATATTTGGTATATGTACCACGTTTACATGCATATGCATAAAAAGCGGTTATTTTGATATTACAAACAGACACTCCAATTTTATTTATTTGTATAGATTGTTTTTACGGGAATCAACGTGATCACTTATTAAAGTCAGCCTCAAAACTCAAATCGTATCAGGCAAATCAGAGGTATGTAATACCTTTTAATAAGTGATCGCGTTAATTCCCGTAAATATACTTGTTAATATATCATGGACAGCGAAAGTTTAAAAAAAAACCTATTTTTAATTAGGCATGCAATCTGATAACTAATACCGTTGATATTTCACTACCATCAATACAGAAATAAGTTCATCACAGATGATGGTATAAACGCACACTAGTACAACGAGGAAAAACCTGCCAAATTACAATGCTATATTCATTTAAGATACAAAATACCATGCACTTTTTCCAGTCTAACCTCTTCAAACCCCACGGTTGATATATGAACCACAAACACACATAGCCACAACCGCAACCCAACATTATGAGTCTTTACAATTTGAATTTCAAACTAAGGCAAGAGATTAAACTTCCTTCGGCCTATTATTCCATTTTGTTACCAAATTTGTTTCGGCACGAACATTCTGGTATTTGAAATCGTTCAGAAATGCTTTTTAATAATCTCTTTCATGAAATATAACTTTTATAGTCACGATAGATAAATGGAAATATTGATCAAAACTATTGTTCTGTTTTATGGAGAATAGTAACTCACCTAAAATGAATTGAAATTCCAGATTAGACTGACTGGATTAATTGTTTGATATCAAGTAGTTAGAAATGAACGTTTTTATATATGTGTGTTATATATATTATCAGTAGATAGAGTGATTCTTGAGGAAGGTTATCTTATATAATTTGTTAAGTTTTTGAGTATATGGGCTAAAATATAACGATATTTGTTGAAGAGGTCGGAAAAAAAAATTGCCGAACATCTCGCAGTAATATTGGTTATGTTATATTTTCCGTAAAGAGCTCGTGCGAAGCCGGGGCAGGTTGCTAACCTATAGAAATAAATAAAATTTTAGTGTCTGTTTGTAATATTAAAATAACCGCGATACACGACTCGGTACATATACAAACTATGTAGTTAAAAAATTTTTGGTCTGTCTGTCTGTCTGTTTGTTCCGGGTAATCTCTGGAACGGCTGGACCGCTTTTGATGGGACTTTCACTGGCAGGTAGCTGATGATCCAGAGAGTAACCAAGGCTACTTTTTTTGGACTAACTTTGTCCCGCGGCGTTACTCGCGGTACAACAATAAACGCGGGTAACACCGCCGGGTAAGATACTTAGTAATCCACTTCGCATCGTTAATTCCCTACTCCAAAATCATTTGTGAAAAAGATAATATTAATCAATAGCTACCCAACCAATTAGATAATTTTCCTACAAATCATCTATGTTGTTAGTATTTGAAAATTACAAAACTGAATGAAATGTGCGTAAATATAAACAGTAGACGCCCCGGGGAGGGATTGTCATAAATAACGCGAGCTCACACTTTTCACTCAGCGCTGTTGCCCAAAGTTGGCACATATAACTTTCCTACATTCGTTACTAAATGTACGGAACAAATTTAATTATAGCATACATTTTAGGGTTTAAATTAATAATGCCGTGTTAGATATAATTGGCGGGGACTGTTTAGGCCGTTTTAAGATAAATACTTACGTATTTAAACTTGAAGGGAAGCTAAGCTTGAAATTATAAAGAGTTTTGTTAAATTGTGTACAGCAGTTTTGGCCTGCCCCTAACCAGGTTGACATTCTTCATGTAAAATATGTATGTATTTACTAAAAAAAAAGTATTTATTTATTAAAATCAGTTGTTAGGTACCCATAAAACAAGCTGTACTTAGCATGGAACTAGATGGCGTTGAGAGCTAGATGTTCGAAATATTTTTGACTATTATTATTTCATAAAAAACTAAGAAATAATGGTTTGGAAATAATGTCTAATATATATAATGTCAGTAATAAGTAACGTGGTAAAATAAAATGTCAATAATAGAAGAGAATAGCGTTAGCGATTGTAGAATCGACGTGAAATATTGGCGTCTTGGCTAAGGGGCAGTTAGTCTAGCAGATGGCGATCGTGATTGCTGTTCTACCGATGGTTCGATTCTTATCACCAACGTCAGATGAGCATTCTGGAGGGTGTGACATGCTCTTCAACACAAAGGGAGGATCCTCCGACCAGTTCTGGTGATCAGGCCTGGCGGTTCACGGCCGAACGGTTGATATTGGGATCTTGCAAATATGCTAATCGACGAGAGAATTTCTATATTGCGATACAGGATTTCTAGTTGCTCCGTAGTTCAGTGGAAATTCGCACGATGTAGTGCTTTTTATTGCGTTGTATGTGGAAATCGCTACAAGCATGATCATTATTTTATTCTGTATTTGAATGGCTGCTATTATACCTTCAAGGGTAGAAGATTTGAGAATATAATATATGTATGTTATCGTACGATGAATATGAATTGAATGAAAATGTTAGAATTTCTAAATGCAAGTTCTAATAATATTTCATAAAACATCATTTTATTTCAAAAAAAATAACAAGTACTTTAGGTATCTAAATTTTAATTTTTACACAAAAATAGTAAAATAAACCTGCTCTGTATAAAAATACATTAATTCTGTTTAACATTACCTACCTAAAATGAGTTCATTATTCTATTTTAAGGCCGCGTAATAAACTCCACAGAAAACACTTTCCCTTCCCGAAATAATATATAATACCTTTTTTAATTAAACATGTTGCTATTATATTCAAAAACTCCGTTTCAAAACGAAATGGACGAATAACTTTTTCTAATTTTCATGCGGTAAAACATAGGTACTTTGCGCTTACTTCGTGTGTCATGTATTAAAAGCTACCAGTGAATATACATGTAAAATAATTCTGTTAACATGAAATAACGTGATTAAGGATGAAATATCAGGGTACTGAAAGACTTGAATCATTTAGTCGCCTAACATTTTGGCCATATTGCTAGTTGACATAAAAAAGTGTTAAATATAGCGAACTTATGGGTACGTAGAATTAACAACGGCGATGAATAATTTTGGGAGCAGTATTTATAAAGTAGGAGCCACGGCTCCATAATACTCTAATTGTTACGTGGCGGCGTCTGTCTTTTTTATATCCTTACAGCTAATTACATTTATTAATATATATCTATACACTGCTGTTAATGAATGTCTAACTATTACGTGACGATAATATACTAATATCTGAAATATGCTGACATAGCTGGTCAGGGTTAGATATGTATAAATTCTATTAATTAAATAATATATGACGTAGGAATATGAGACTATGAACAGATGAGAGAAGAAAACTGCAAGTGTACTAAGGTTTTTATATCAGGAAACAAGCGGTTCTCAATTCAAATTCATTTAACGGTTTTATATAAATAAAATTTAAGTTTAAATAAAAAAAATACATATTTTTTATTCAGTTATGATACTAAGTGAGATTTATGAAGGGTAAATTAAAGCTACAGTTAAAAACCATAGATCTACACAAACAGATGCCACAGCATGTGCTGGATTGTTAAGGTAAATTGTTGAAAACACCAAAATCCATCGCCTGCTTGTGTCGATCTATAACTTCCAGTTTCCAAACTGCATAGAACCTTATAGAAGAATACTGGCCATTACAATGAGAACTTATATCTCCTCTCCCTTACCAACTTAACATTTTACGAAAACACAATAAAATAAAATTACATTCTACAAATGTACTTTTTTTTGTAACACTATCAAATGCATGAATATAACGTTATCTCAACGCTAAGTCACGTGGACAAAATAAACTATTAGCTAATAAAACAAGAGAATAGATGCGTTAAAGATTGTAGAAGGAGAAACGATTCGAAACACTTGCATCTTCACTATATGAGACGTACAATATAGTACAACGCGCGTCGACGTAGTTCTGTTTGAGTTACGTTTCCGTTTGAACTTAAATTTTTAGAGAAATAAGTCTCATTTTTTTCCATTTATGCGGTCATAAAAAATAATTCAACAAAAAACTTATTTTACTAATTTTACTTGTACAAAAATACATTTTCCAATTTAGTTAAATAATGTGGTCTAAGGGGTTTCAGTCAGATGCTAGATGGTAACAAACTTAAGTGTGACTAGGGATATGAACGACATGAAACATGATTCATGATTCTTATTTATGGGTGACAGGAAATAGGTTCAATGTGACACGTATTTGGAGAATATTTATGAGTACCTTATAGGCTTGTATTCACTTTTAATAATAAAGTCTTGGTTGCCTTGCAACCAAGACTTTATTATTAAAAGTGCCTGCCTAAAAAAAAACAACAAACATCTTAACTGAGTGAAAATTCGTTTAATTTTGTTAAAGATTAATGACTAACCACTGTTCTGTAAGTGCATCAAAATGGTTTTCCCCACAGTGTCTGCTGTCACAACTCCATTGAAACATCACAGAGTCTACAATAACACGTCTGCACCATCAATCTCCTCACTCCATCTTTCCTCTTGTTCCCCCTCACTTAATCATTTGAGGTTCATCTGACCTAATTTTTATAAGCCTCTCCTTCTGATGTTCTACTCGTACACATAATATTTTCAAACCCTTGATTTAAGGGACGGTGTTTGTCATCCCTATCAAGGCATATTTTTTCTTTTTCATGTAACGTTATATTGGGAATTAATTTACATCTCTTTCTGGAAATAAACTCTATTGTGTAACTATAGTTTTTTGTTAAAGATAACAGATAAAATTAAATAAAAACCACGGCATAGGCTTTCGTCCATACATCCAGCATTCATCTATCGAGTGACGCGTGCCTTTCAGATTCACCGAGTCGTTCGAGCCAAAAGGTGTCTGTTCAACAAATGAGACGGTGGCTACACTACAATGTAGCCATTTAACAAGTCTCACAATTATCAATTATAAAAGAATTAAAGAAAAAAAATAGTGAATCTTTTTTTTATTTGACTTGAACTCACTTTCACTTACAAGAAATTACTTTTATTTAATTCCATTAAGCCGGCTTGGTGCGAGTCGTGAGTTTTGCGGTTCATACGTTAATTTTACTCGTTTTAGAGTAAAACTATCAAGTAATATCGCATGTGAGTACGGACCATTAGAAAAACATTCCATTTTTTGTAGATAAAGCTAAATTAAAAAGGAACCATATTAGTTGACAAACAGATAAAGAATCGCGATAGAAGATAAATAAATAGATGAAGATTTGTAAATTCCAGATGCTAAAAATCAGAATTTGACTTCTAAGCGCGGTTGTGAGTTCACGTTTCCTGGCCAAGACAAACATTGCATGATAAATGCTATCATTTGTTCTCTGTCTATATCTGAAGATGTTTTTGTGACGAAATTTTCATAAAGGGTGAGTTCCGAATAGTAGGATAAACAAAATCGGATCAGTTAAGAACAAAAAGTGGCTTGGGATGAATCAATCATTCTATAAAAACTAGGACGAGTTGAGAAACTGACCTACTGGAATGAGATTTAGTAGGATGAAGACGGAATAACCTGTATTTACTCGTAGATAGTTAAATGTTTACTAGCTGAACCCCGCAGTGTTACCCGCAGCTATTGTTGTATCTGTATTATTGTTGTACCGCGAGTAACGCCGCGGGACAAAGTTAGTCTAAAATGGTAGCCTAAGTTACTCCCCGGATCATCAGCTACCTGCCAGTGAAAGTCCCGTCAAAATCCGTCCAGCCGTTCCAGAGATTACCCGGAACAAACAGACAGACAGACAGACAAAAAAAATTTAACTACATTTTTGTTATATGTATCGTGTTTACATACATATGCATTGATCAAAAAGCTGTTATTTTAATGTTACAAACAGACACTCCAATTTTATTTAAACAGCCCGATTGCCATTGTACAAGCTTTGCTTGATTTGGAATCAAATTGCCTTATGTAAAATGTGTGATATTATTTTTAACATGATTTTATGAGCTTGTCTTGTTTCTTTGTTTGTGGTATTTTGTAGGTATGTTTTTTTATACTATATTTATTTAAATTTTCTACACAATTCTCAAGTTGTAATCTCTTTCAAATATATTTCTATTCTTATCATTCGATTTAGTCTAATAAATGAGTTTAATTACAAAAACGGATGTTTACGCGGAGTATGCAATTTCCGTGATATTATGATAGAAAGCTACTTGCAAACTCGCCAAATAATTCTTGTCAGTTACATAAGACGATTGGGATGGGGTTACACCGAGAGGTTTTGACAGTTTAATTTATTTATTGAAGGAAAAGAAAATATGTACCTACGACAAAAGCAATTTATTTCGGGTTCGATATACAATTTGTATTCGAAAATTGTCTTTTCAATACTAGAATATCAAAGGGTGAAACAAATAAAGATACATGTAAAATGTATAAATATTTGTAATATTCAATTTGCTTTTGTCTTCTACAATTACGTTCTGATTGATTTCCGTATAGTTTAATAATGTTTACAGTCCTTAAAATATAGCTCGCCCTCTGCTCGTAAACAAATAACTTTGAACTAGCGTTTTGTTTATGTTTCTTTCTATAATGTATTACAACAAGTTCCATCAAGAGCCGACAAGATCCATTCCAGATCCATCCGAGATTTCCATTCATCCATTCTTTACATGCCACTTTGATCACAAATTAAATTTACACTTAAATATACCTTGTAAATTCTATAATGGCACTAGTGGCAATTGTCACAGAGATATAGCTAAATTTTAACGACTGTGGTATATTTAAATTTAAGTACGTTTCCCGTTTTTTACACTGCATAACATTATTTATATTGCATCTTTTTCAAGAGAGACCCTTGTCTAGAAGTAGGCTATTGAAGACTGTTAATGATTATAATGACGATCAATAGTCTGCTCAGTTTGGCGTCAGATGGTAATGTGATAGTTGTGGCAAGTGGTATTTCATGTTCTATAGTTGTCAAGTTTTTTTTCATTAACAAAAAAATGCTTAAATCAAGGGTCTATAAATTAGATATTTTCTTTTAATATATTTTTAAAACACTGTCTTGAAATAATTAAAGAGTATAGATATTTGAG
Source organism: Spilosoma lubricipeda (assembly GCA_905220595.1). Classification (NCBI taxonomy): domain Eukaryota; kingdom Metazoa; phylum Arthropoda; class Insecta; order Lepidoptera; family Erebidae; genus Spilosoma; species Spilosoma lubricipeda. Next base: position 886,015 of record HG992291.1, read on the forward strand.
TGTACTATGGGACAGATTTTAATTCCACTCATTGGTACTATTCAGTCTGTTGATGTAAATTTTTCATTTTTTCTTTCGATTGATTTTTTTTTAAGTCAACTCCCTCTCTATGAATTTATCCTGTGTCGCGGGGACTTCACAAACTTACATGAAACGGACACGAATAACACTCAGACTTAGGACAACAGTTTGTGGATCACACTAAATCATTCCAAAGTGATGTCCCATGTGGGATTTGAACCAACAACACTTGGCAAAGTAGGAAACGACGTGGCAACCGCTTAAAGCTACACGTACAGTCAATATACGTCATATGACCAGCTAACATTGTTATAAATATAATTAATGGTGCCTCTCAGTGTGTCTCAGGCCTGTCGTTGATGTGTTGTTTATCTGCGGTATCATTATTAGCCTCTGACAGTCCTTTCAAGTTTTAATGAAACGTTCATTGTTCCGCGTCTATTTATGTATGACCCGCAACAATGTTCCCGCCGTATGTACAACGGTTTATGAGTTAAATATGAGATGTTTACTTACTCCAATGTACACTTTGTACATTTTGAGCCTATGTTTTGATGTATTTTTTTAATTATATACTCTACCTTTTTCATTAAAATGGTGTAAGAGAGAGATAGAAATACGTTTTACGAGGCAAATAAACAGACAAGGGTGCTTGATAGCAAACGACTACCTCCGCCCATGTACACCTGCATAATAGGAGTCATCAACGTGTTATTGTGGTTAGAACCTCTCCAGCAGAATTAGAGAAAGGAGATTTTTAAGTTACAGCAACTTTACTTTTTTTTCATATACAAATTACCTGCCAAAGTGACTCTGCTATGCCCGATGGTAAGCTCAAGCAAAATCCAACAACTGCCCAATTGCCCCCGTGCGAAAGCAAACAATGCAGTATGGCGTCCCACACTATGGCGGCTTAGTGAGATGCTTTTTTACGCCCCGCTTTAAGGACCCAGGATCATAGTGGGAGGGAAACACGTGTGCTGGTAGCAAGTTCCAGTTTTTAACGGAAAGAAAGAACCAAACCGTTTGGTTCGAGAGCGTATTTCTACGGCTCTAAGGCGTTGACTTCCAATGCCAGCACGTGTTATTCTGTAGAGGAAGGGAGAAGGTGGGATCAATTCTCTTCAGAGCTCTTCAGAGCACTCTCCATGGTAAAGGCGGTAGAGCACTGCCATAGATTCGATATCTCTTCGCAACTGCACTCACTTAAAACCAGATTCCTGCTAGGCCGTTTTTCTGGTATCACTACTATTGAGTCTAGGCCAAACGTGCCGAAGCAAGACTCTTCCATGACAAAGCAGGATTTTCGGATATAAAACACATGACTGATAAGGCCCTAAATGTCTTAAGAGGCGACCCCGTACCGGGAAATGCAGCTTTGGTAGGCAAGGACGGCCGACGACTTGGTGAAAGTCGTAGGACTGACCGGTTGTTGTGGAGATCCTTGGGAGCGACCTATGTCCAGCAGTGAACATCTTTCGCCTATGATGATGATAAAACAGGCTATTTTTATTATATATTATTTATTACTACAGTTTATTATTTCGTCCTTTATTTAAATTTTTATAAGTAGTTTGTAAAACTATTTTAATTTAAGTACTATTTTTATTTTATCTTAATAACTTTACTCGAACACGAATTGTGACTAAACAGTGCAGATTTAATACAAGAAAGTTTTCTTTTTCACTAAAATCAATATTTATCCAAGTAGCTTGTAAAACACAATACATTATAATAAACAAGTTCAGGCGAAACTGGTATTTTACGACTCGAACTTTTCATGCCTTTTTTTCAAGAAAAATAAAACGCAGATGACGTCACGCCATGCTTTCAGTTCCGCCACTTACTCTTAAGGGTGTAACTTTTTAATTACACCACCCTCCGACATTTTTGCCCTTAGCTTAAGGGATCCCTTGGTTATATCTTGAGTTGAAAACTTAAAATTGTTTGATTTTTTATATAGTATGTATTTGAAGTTTCGTGTTTAGCTTTTTGAACAACTAGCTTTTGTGTGTATGTCAGCTATCGCGATACCCGCTTCACGATTTAATATATAGCTTCTAAACTTATCTAAACTAAAGAATTTTCAAAATCATTTCATTAGATCAAGCAATTGCTTTTAACCTCACAAACTGTACTCCTCTTTAACATTAGGAGTAGACTCTATATTAGCTTTTACTTTATCATTTTCGAGTATTATGTAAATCTGTAGTCAATTTACCTAATGTTTTCATTTGAATCTGAACTTACAATTCCTTTAGGTAAACCAACGTATTTTTTAACAATGCAGTGTTTTACCTTTTTTATAATCTGATGCTGATTATTTATATATACTCACAACGTAACTATTTTTAGTCTTAACCGAATGGAAATATAGATATTTCCAGTTACCTTAAAAAATGTATTATTATATTTTTTTTACTTTATTGTCATTTTTAACCATTATTATTCTGCCGTCCTCACGCACAAATCAAACCATCTATTCCCAAGACGTGACAACATAAACATGATGGAAGTAAACCAATATTTTCTAATAGCTGAAATGATTACCAATTAGAGGAAACTCCCGATCCTCGGAGGGCGACAGTGACAAATGGAAGATATAAATCAAGAGGCACGGTGTCACAGTAGAGCCATATTGGCAGTAAGAAAACACATTGAGCAGATGGTTTTGCTTAAGGGGACAAATTTAGGTATTATGCCTTGCTTACTCACTAAGCAGGTAAGATTGATGCTGATTAAAGGGCTGTAAAATTCTACAAATACGAATTAAAGTAAAAAGTACAACTGTGTGGAGACATTACTTTGGTATTAAAAACTTTTACGTTGTACTTTACTTTACTGAGTGACGTTACGGTGCTCCGAAATATTTTTTGATTAAAGAAAGAAAGGCCCTCCAAGGTTACTACTATATTGTTGAGACTTCTAACGGGAGAAACCCACTGCCTAGATTTTGTGGTGATCAATAGTGGAATTAGTACTAGATAAGAAACTTATGCCAATACGATTCATATTAATTTCAAAAGCGTACTACTAGTCAAGGATACCGAACCACTAAATGCCAGCCTTAGATTGTTCCTGGCCTGTTAGGCACTATCAGAATATATCGTCATTTAAATCGTTTCGAAGGATTATTAGTGAAACCCTATTTTTAGAAATCATGCCATTTAATTCAACATATCTAGAATTGCAAACACCTGCAAATTAACCAATAATTCTTGAGATCAACTCACTTATTCGACTCACACTGATCGCATGAATAATTTTATCTGAAATAAATTCTCCAGAACTAAATCCAAGAAGATCAGAACTATCTGTTTACAATTCTAATTCCGTAACCGGAGCTCAATCTCCAACAAAGTTTTTAACTACTGTTTGCACTGCACTGTGAATATTGAGTGTGTTCTAGTAGAGCCATTCCTGAAACTGCAAGATAATTACTTACTTCTAGCTTTTTACTCTTAGTCTAACTATTCTTAGCTACTTCGGACCGTATTAATGTCAGTTCCTATTAAGGTAGGGTAAATGCTAGTTTTTTAGTTTAGAACATTGATACTCTTAAGTTTAGTCTATCTCTTTGTATTCAAATAAGTTTCATTCATCATTAACTGAGAGTAATACATAAATTAATAAATAAGAGCCAGGATAATATATATGTATTAGTGTCAATTAGTGTAGAATTTTTTCCAACATTTTGGAATGTGAATTTTGAGATACAGTATGTACGAAAAAAGCGTGAATAAAAAAAAATATGAAAAGCTTAAAATACCAAACGATTAATTGTAATCAATTAAGTCTTTTATTGCTACTTGATGCTTTATATTAATACGGAGTCCAATCTCCATTATTATCAAAAATCGTTTGGCATCTTCGCGGCATACTTTCCGCCAATTTTTGAGCACAGCTGTGAGGTAAAAACCTCCACGCGGACTTCAGTTGACTAGTAATGTCAAGGACGGTCACTACATTTTTAGCCCTTAGTTTAAGCTTTATCCACGCTCAAATATTTTCAATCGGATTTCCCATTAGGGGACTGAGGTGAGGACCAATCCAACACATTTGCTGGATTGGTTGGTTGTATTAATATCTTATTCTGCTGGCCAAGTAGTGCAGAGCCGACTTCGGTGTTAAGGATCATTCTCCTCTTGCAGAATCCAGAAATCCTTTTAGTGTCGAAACATCTACTTAGCCGACGGCAATAATGCTTTTCCGTAAATTTAGGTCATCTTCTCAGCAACTAAAGTCCCGGTAAATAAGTGCAAATTTCCGAAACCCTTTTTTGAGAACCATCCCCAAACATGCACCCTTAAAGGGTGTTTCACCGTTCGTACCATTAGTCTATTGTCAGCCGTAGTCCAAGCTCGAGTCGAGTAGCCAGCTGCCCAAAATGAAGCTTAATCAGAAATAATAATTCTTGTCCTATTCACATTGTGATTGGGACAAGGTGCAGCCTTTTTTTAAACGCGTTTCAGAAAGTAGAGGTTTCTTCATAGTGCTTCCATATTTCACGCCGTTTACACTCCATTTGTACAACTAAATGCCTTTTGATGGTGTCAAGTGATATTATTAAACCCTTTTTCTTCAGCTGTTGTTGCCCAGAGTGAAGTGATAATAAAGGATTCTTGGCAAACAGCTGCATAATATGTTTATCCTCTATGATAGACGTCTTTTTCAATTTGCCACGATCTGGTAAGTCATCGACGGATTTCGTTTGTGAATACCTCATCACCCGCTTGCTCACGAAGCCTTTGAACTTTTTCATATAGTGGGTGGCTTGGTCGTGGAATAGGAAATCTCGTGTTTTTTAACAATGCATTTTAGGCAAATAATTGTTCTCTTCAACCTAATATTAATTTTTATAAATTGCATTCAACTATTTTAAAATATGCCGGTCCTGTTCTTGTCAAATACACTCTACCTTTAAAAAAACGCACATATAATCCTCATAATAAACTTCGCGAATGAACACTAGCAAAAAATACATTTGCCAGTTTTTGTCATCAAAAGTGTGAATTTTTTTGTCGCAAAAGTTTCGGGGCGAGTGTTACATGTGGTGCGAGTTGAGTTACAGCGCATAGTTTCATATTAAATTTTACGTAATTCCTGCAACGGATGCATTCTACAACTTGCCACTGCGAACGGTATGAACGGGTTAAAGATCATCTATATTTTAATACGTGAAACAAAAACTTTGTACCCTAATTTCCGAAAATTATGCGAACTAAAGTATAAAATTTGGTACAGTTAAAGTTTACACGGAGGAGAAGTACAGAAAGCTAAACAAATGATGCCTCCTTCTCCCTTTCTCTACAGGACAACACGTTAGGACGTAACGTGCCTTGGAAGCCACTGCTTCAGAGAGGCAGACATACGCTCTCGTAGCCAATTTACATAAAATCCATTTAATACTCAATTAAAGACTTTAGTTTAGTTTACAAAGGGGATGATAGTAGACTGAAATCACAATATACAAACCACTTCACACTGGACATATGACATCAATGTGTCTACAGTGACAATATTGCATCATCCATATAGTCATTAAACTTATATATTTTCATTTTAGGGATGTAATGATACTAATACACTAAATACATATTTTTATAATTGGGAAAATCCCCGTAAAATGTACGAAAAGTTAAAGAAATTAAATGTGTATAAACAACAATATTATATGCCTGATTATTGACTGCCTCGTTGCTTTAGTGGTTGACCTATGCGACTGCCGATCAAGAGGTCTCGGGCTCGAATCCCGAGTCGGGCCAAAAGTGTTATTGAGTCTTTCTCATTATAGAAATACTTAATAACAGCTCGGAGTTTGGAAGTTGGGGTCTGAACCCCGTGCCTCGGAGAGCACGTAAAGTCGTTGGTCCTGCTCCTGATATCTTCCCCATCGTCTCGGTTAACCGACTTATCGGATTTGTGTGCGTACACACTTCTAATTGTAATTTATAAACATCGTAGCTATGTTTTTATATTTACAGCCTTCATCGATGAATTGGCTATGCAATACTTTTTTTTTCAAATTCGAACTTATAGCTCCTGAAATTCATACATTCTAGCAAACAAACTCTTCAGAAATTCAACCCTCAATATGTTTTAAGATGAATTATTCGAATATCGTAAAACAGAAATATAACCTTGTAAAACTGACTTATTTTATTTCAGCATCTCCATTTCCACCTGATATCATTTCCAAGACTGTTCACGTTCTCGTACACCAATCGAAAGATATTGAAAATAGATTGAAATTGGATTGACTGAAAATTGAAAATTTTGCTATGCGGCCCCTACGGATCTACCATTGCATGCATTCCCACAAACATCTTGTTTATGGAAAAGGTAGAGGGAATCTTATGGTTTTAAATTCAATGTAGTGACTTTAGGAAGCAGATTGTTCGATGATTTAGAATTACTTTTATTAAGAAACTGAAGTCAAGATAAAACATCTGGAATTTTCAGATAGGATCCTATGAAACGAATCCAGTCAAGTGGAATGGATTACTATGGCCAATTGACCCCCGCAGATAGCTCAAGAGACATACGTGCCATGAGATCTTCAGAGTGAAGCGATCTGGGATCAGGTTTAGAAAGGTTAAAGTGGGATAGATATGCCTTATATTAGCCACTTGGTGAAGAACAGTCAAGGGTTCCTTGACTTGGGTTTTCTTTGAAATTGTTGTATCATTTCGATCAAACTAGCAAATATGTGTCTACGCATGGTTTTCCCATGGGATAAGATTAGGCGAGAGTAAAGTGCAAAATCCAATAAAATAATCTAAAAGTTAGTCAGTTTGTTTCCGGATGGTACGTGTACAATATATTACGGTGTTAAAAGCATAAATAATGCGAATCCGATGCTTTATGGTGTATAGTAATGGAGTCGCCGCTATAGGATATTTAATGTCCTCGTAAGAGAGAAACCATATTAACATTAGGTCATTAGGAACATTATTTAATGGCGTCCACGGCATGCGTCGCTAGCAGACAATATGATAATAATATAATGATGCACTCCGTCGTCTCAACGGAGACCAGGCAACTACACAGGAGTTGTTCTCTCACTCTTATAGTCAGATAGGACTATGTAACATGTAATGTGATAATAATAATAATAGTTTATATCACAAATATAATATACAGAGTCTCCAATTATAAGTGTGAAGTGAACATCTGTGACAGAACTAGGCAATGCCAGCATTTCGACTGTCAGCGCCAATCCTCTCGGATACAATTCATCTAATTATCTTAGCTATTTACATAAGCATAATAGTTTTAGTACATTATTTAATTATAATTATTGTATTTTTCCCTTTAACATGAATTAATAATCAGAAGAATGAACAAAATTAGAAATTGGAATGGTCTTCATGCAAAAGTGTATGTGTGTGTGTGTTTACATTATATGAATATATAGGTCATTTCTGTGAGTCACTTTTACTTACTCCATTATATGTAGGAGTAGTTCCGTTTCTTCATAATTTAACTTTAATGTGATAATCTTGTTTAGTCTGAATTTTTTTTATTCTACTTTTAGTAGAATAAATTCAGATTACAAAAGAAAACGAGATGGATTTAAAAAAATAAAAATGTGAAGCTACCAAATCAAATACGAATCAGAAAACGAAAACGATCTCATCGGCTGTGTTTGACAGACCGCCATACTGTTTTCACGTCAGGAGTAGTTTTTATTATTTTACTAGTTGTTTCAAGCTGCTCCGCCCGAGTATATTTCGGTTATCGCGACAAATAGTAGCCTATGTGTTATTCTGATGTATATGCTATATTACTGTAAAGTTTAATTCCAATCCGTTCAGTAGTTTTTGCTTGAAAGAGTAACAAACATCCATCCATCCATCCATCTATTCATCCGTCCATCCATCCATCCACACTTTTAATAAGTGATCGCGTTAATTCCCGTAAAAATAATTGTTAATACATCCATCCACATTTACAAACTTTCGCGTTTATAATATTAGTATAGATTTATCCGATAAATAAATAGTCTCAATCGCAGTTCGTCTGTGATACCAGTTTTTGCCGATAGGTTCTCCCTTCAATCAGAAAAATTAATATTCTACAAAAACCAAACTAACCACACTCACTCTAAATTATTATGCCTGTGTCGAGGAATATGACAGTTATATGAACGATAATGTAACGGTGGATTACCCAGGACGGCGGCAAAGGTAACACTTTATAGTAGCACAACCTTATAATATTCTCCAATGCACATCTAGTAGAACGGTCGGAATATGAATGTTTCCGAATTATTCGAACTGAAGGTATTTTATAGCATTTGACAGGCCTGACCCAGTTTAATACTAAATTCACATATTTAGTAGATAATATCAAACATTGCTTATCATAATTATTCTAATGGTTATTAGCATTCAATTATTATTTGATAATAGATAATTGTGTAACATTACAGATTTATTTCGCCGGAAGTAGGAGTAGTATGATGAAATGTAAGTGGCCAAGATATTAGTATAAATCAACTATTTACTTGATTATAAAATCACCAATTGAATTATAAGGTTATAATATATAATATTGTATGCCTAGTAATTATTAAGATTTAACGAACTACGCGTTTATACGAGGTTGGGATCGTTACTTATAACATTAATAATAGAAAACAAAAAAGTCACCAATCAAATTGAGAGCCTCCTCCTTTTGGAAGTCGGTTAAAAATTAAAACCAATTTCAACCGTGAACAATATTCGAAATAACAAAAACAAACGAAATAATACTAGAACTTTTTAATAAGTATACAAAGTACCGAATAGGCTTCATTTAAAAAATCCAAGCCGAAAGCTTCAGTTTCTTTGCGTCCTTTATATAAATCTCCAACAGAAATATCATTTAGCATTCGCCCTTTGCCATTTACTACGCCTATTCATTTTAATTCACGTGAAAAAAATATGAAGTGTAGTTTTTTTTCAGAAGTTTTCAGTCGAATTGTCAGCAAAAGGCTTTGCTCATTATGGCTGAATTCAACTGTAACACTCGTTGCTAACGAAACTGGAGTCTCTGAATAAACATACAGAGTTTTTGAAACAGGAAAAATTGTTTGTCTGTTTTGAAAATGATAACTCTGAAACGAGTGATTTGTATCTCAAAAATTATAATACGTATTTTCCTTGTTTTTTGTTTCATTTCTTAAAATTTGAATAAATCTTTATTTTTCAAATTGGCATCCAAAGATATAATAATTATACTATCACCCAAAAATTCTGAGAAAATATGAAAAACTAGCGCCTGACAGAAAAACTTGAGCAAAGCAACGTTATATGACAATCATACATATAAGAATAATTATAAGAACCGAATTATTCACTATCTTTCAAAACATCTTCCCTCGTGTTTATATCAATTTCGTAAGTTAGTGAAGAGTATCTATGTAGTTTTGCTAAATGTACTCAAAAACTAGCAAGCCACTTGTCTAGTATCGATGCAATACACAAAGATCGTTACGTCATCATTAAAACAAACTTTACACAAAATTCAAAATTCAATTCCTTTGACATGTCACATTGTATATTGCACTAACTAATAAAAGGATGACAAAAGGAGGCAGTTAAACGTTAATTTTTTTAAAAGACAACTCACGAACTAAGAATACACTTTGTGGCATGTGGAACTTTAAAAACAAAGAAGAAACGGTTACAAAGAATACCCAGATTCTGAATAACAATTTGTAGATCACGCGAAATGTTGTCCCATGCGGGGGCTTGAATCTGTAGTAGTTTAAGCGGTCACCTGACATCTTAAACTAAACCAGCCGTGCAGAAAAAAGATTATGGCATACATAGGAAAGCTTACATAGCTACTAAGTCTTCAAACAACAGATAATTACATGTTATCCCATTTATCCATGATAACTTACACGTAGTTTCATCATGTTATAACAGTGGCGGAGCAAAACAACTTTAAAAGTAGGCAGTGAAGGGGGGGGGGGGGGGGGTTTAAGGATTGTAAGGCTATTAATTTTGCTTCGTCATGCCGACTTTTGTTTTTTGTGTAATAATATGGAACACATTTACACGTAAATAGTTTTCCTGTTAACAAACACACAATTAGTAAACGTTGTTAATATAACTAGAAATAATTGTTTACCTTGTAGTCTGAGAATTTTTAAAGTCTTTAACGTCTTGTGAGTTCTTCTTTATAGGAAAAAAATTTTGTGTTCAATCAACTGGAGTCATTAAAGTAACGTTTCGAAATTGCCTGAAGAAACTTGTTTCAAATAAAAACTTTTTGATTTTCGTAATAACTCTGGTGATAAAATAATAATATTGTTGAATATTCATTAAAGATATCTATTATGATTTTAGAACGTACACGTTTCCGTTTTTGGTACTATAACAATAAATAAAACTTTATTTTCTAACATTGATTAAATTAGTAAAAAGTTATTAACTTAACTGAAATCATCATCATCATCAATGCCTTTAATAGTCAACTGCTGGATATAGGCTTTTCTTTAAAGGTGAATTTTATCTACTACTAGCTGAACCCCGCGGTGTTACCCGCGTTTATTGTTGTACCGCGAGTAACGCCGCGGGGCAAAGTTAGTCTAAAAAAAGTAGCCTAAGTTACTCCCTGGATCATCAGCTACCTGACAGTGAAAATCCCGTCAAAATCCGTCCAGCCGTTCCAGAGATTACCCGGAACAAACAGACAGACAGACAGACAGACAGACAGACAGACAGACGGACAGACAGACAGACAGACAGACAAAAATTTTTTTAGCTACATTTTTGGTATATGTACCGTGTATACATACATATGCATTTAGTAAAAAGCGGTTATTTTAATATTACAAACAGACACTCCAATTTTATTTTTTTGTATAGATAGCATCAATAATAGAAACTATTTTACTCAGAATATTCTTTAGTCTTTGTGTCCGAATTCCTTAGTGACTAAGAAACTTTGAAACCATTTTTAGAACATTTTGTATCAAAATGGTCTTGCCTTTTATAATATAAATGTTACGAGAATAAACAACACACCGAGATCAGTAATCCCGCCATTCGTAAGTGCCCGCTGCATCTCTTCGGAATCTCTTAAGAAACACACATCCATACGCGTCCCACTGAATCCCTTAACTGATGTCCGACACAGTCCCCTGGGCTTTTGTATGGGCGCTCCAAAAGAAAGAAATGTTAAATTTATTGAGGAACGACAATGAAGCGTGATAAAAACGTTATTTCTTTAATTGTTTTTTTTATTATTTGACCACTATTATGTCGTCTTTTGACTTGGTATATGACGGTCGAGATAGAGCTGTTCTATTACCGATATCTTTTCGACTATACCTATTTTCTATAATTTATTTTCTTATAACGATGTGCAAAACAAGTCGTTGTACGAAAATGATATATACAAAACTGATTTTATAACGACGTGTAAAACACATCGTTATAAAATATCTCTTGATTATCATACGTAGTATGATCGTAAATTTAGAAGCTTGAAACAACAACAACAACTAAGCTTCTTTTTACGTGACAGCGAAAGAAAGCGGGTTATGTTTTTCGAATGTATTTATGTATATTTCTTTGGCACACCCTAGAGCCTAAACTTTTTTACTAATAAATAATTTTACTCGTTACTAGCTTAAATTCATACATTTAAATTTATCTCTTTGTTTAAAATATATGAATCTAAATACTACGGACGCGATATAATTTACAGTCGATCACAGTTCGTCCAGCAACATCATCCCACACCCTCAATGTCTGACGATCACTGGATATACCGCTCTGCGATATTTGTCTGCGGAGAACCGCAGTTTGTCTCCGTTCTAACCATATTCGGCTTAACGAGTACTCTGCTTGAACGTATACTTTGTAAGGTTTGAGTTGAAATCGAGCAACGATCTGATTAGCTTTATGGGAGCTGCAGTTTGAAGAAAACATAGGAAAGATGGATATTGCTTTACGAGGAGGTTTGAATAATGGTCACCTTGTACCTCAAGGTTTTAGACTTTAAAATCCATGCTACTATTATAAATTCGAAAATAACTCTGTCTGTTACGCTTCCACGGCTAAGCCGCTACACCGATTTCAATAAAATTTGGGAGATACTTTGATTATTGAGGAAAGACATAGGCTATTCTTTTCCGCAATAACCGACACACAAATTTACTGGCAAATACTACTATATTCTATTAAAAAACTTTGCAAATTAAGCTGATGTGATTTGTCAAGAGTACACAATAAGACACCCAAATAAGAATAGTGTAAATCTACTTATTTCATGTAATTTTACCATTCTGACGCAAGGGACGAACACCTTTCTTAAACTTGTTAGTCATGTGGTACATAGTGTAAGTATATACCACAATATACACAATAGATTAATATCATTCAATACTGATTTTTTTAGACCACAAAATTGGATAGATTGCCGAGTACAAACAGTCAAAACCTGGAACTCACTGACATCGCGCGCGTTTCTCTCACACGATGATCCCGGGTCCTTTAAAAAAGCATCTCACTAGGCGGCCATAGTGTGGTTCACCATACTGCAGTGTCCATGTTCGCATTGAGGATGAGGATGAGGTGACCACGTCTCTTGGATTTTATTCATGCTTTCCATTAAGCATAGTAAAATCATTTTGGCCACAAAAACATAAAAAAAAATACACCAAATAGCGTAATCATAATTTGAATTCAAAAAATCGGATCGAATAATTTTCCAGAACACAATCTATTACATAAAAAAAAACATTCCAAAAGCTAAGACAGCAAAAACAGAGTTCAACGCTCGTAATGAGTTCAGAAACGCTTAGAAAAAAAACGTGATCTCATATTCAATTTCGATTTAAGCCAGCAAAGGCAAATACATATTTTCCTTTTAACATTTGTATCCAACCCAAGAGACTATTACGTACTCAGTCCATTTACAAAACACACATACAGATCGCCTCGAAAGATAAATTCAGACTAACTCATCGAACACTAAAGGGGTACAAAATAAAGTGTAGGCTGTAACCCACTTCAAAAAAAAACATTTCTATTGTTCGCTGTACATTAATCTTGGGAAGCTTACAAAGTATTCCTGTTGTTTGCCGCCCCAATACAGATGTGAGATGCTGTAATAATATAAATGGAAGTACCATGGGCGCAGTAGAGAAGTGTTTTAAAGCGTGGTTATCTTATATATAAAATTCTCGTGTTTTCGTGCCCATACTCCTCCGAAACGGCTTGACCGATTCTCATGAAATTTTGTGAGCATATTGAGTAGGTCTGAGAATCGGCCAACATCTATTTTTCATCCCTCTAAATGGAAAGGGTGACCCATCCTTAAAAAAAAATTATGGTAAAACGACGTTTGCCGGGGCAGCTAGTAATACATAAGTGTACCTCAAGTGAATAAGCCTTAAATAATCTATTATGACCATATGCCATACATCTACTATACCATATATCTACTTAGCTAACTAGACGGATCAGTATTAGATTGAAATCATTTTTTTATCTCTTTGTAATATCACTTTCCTGTGATACCCATGAGATATATTGTGGTGCCACACAGCATTCATTATCAATCTCGGATTTTATTACGAAGATTTGTTTATCGTATTCGTTAAATAATAAAAATGGGCTTAACTTAATTTCAGGTCGTCAACCTCTCATAAGATAATTTGTACATCCATAGTCGTCTTATAATTATTTTGATACTGAATGAACACAAAAAAATATAGATATCTATCAAATTGTGCGTCTAACAGCTTAGTCATAACTATTATGTTGATTTCCTAAAATTGCTTCGCTTAGACCGCTAAAATTATCCTTTGTATATGTCGTGATTGCATTTTTTTGTTCTCCTGATAAACCTGTTTAATTATTTCTAAGGATTTAATTGTATTTTTTTTCTAAATACCAAGAATACGATTATTGTTTACCAAACCTTTTTTCTATTATGTACTTATTGTTATCAATATTTACTTTTATTAAACTTGTGTTTAACTACTTCCAGTATTTCTTTAGTGCTGTATCGACGGTCTCGAGACATTTCAGCTGGCCCCTAACGGCGTCTGCTTGAAGATAAATCGCTTCAAACGCTCTTTTCCTTCCTGTGTCGGGCTTTCGAGCTAAGAACACCGTAAAATAGGTAAATACGTTTTTATTTAGCAAACTTCTCTCTGTGAAATATAGCGCAAGGGAAGTTACGTCCAACCCATATAAAGGAATGTATTCAAACCACGTGACCCATTCAGGAGGAGGGTATTCAAAATACCAGACTTGTCGCATCAATCAATATGACAAACGCTGCTGTAAACACGAATATGAGCCAAATTGACTTGTTTTAAAGTTTCTATTTGCATAAAACGATGGAAAACTATATCTTTGAGTCACTACGTGAAGTTTAGGGGGGTGAGAGTCCTTTTTTTTACGTGTGGATACCTCCTAGAGCCGACAACCCGCCTGGGTTTGCGGCGGGGCGGTGTGTCGGAATCTAGCCTACTACAACCACACGGTATGCCACTCTACACATGAGAGATCCGGGAACTGCTGTTATTAAGACATCCGGACCATTGGGAGGGGGTGAAATTCCTAGTATATCCTACGGCGTCTACATGTTTGTTTTTATTTCACTTCATGGCATAGGTTCACATCTTTATTTTTCTAAACTCTTATGCACATATTAAAACATCCATATAATCATGAACCAGCTGTTCTAAAACATTCTCCAACAAAGAAATGGCTTGCAAAGCACATACAATGGTACCTCCTACATCGGACCGAAATCTTCGTTTCCAGGCTTTTTTCGTCCGTTTGACGAGAGCTAAGCATCTGTAAAAAAATGTACGCTGTAATCTTTAGGCAATTTGTTAAAGAAACGCAAAAAAGTTCCCCACAATGTTTCCGAGTGTAGGACTAACTCTTTTTATCCGATTATGTAGACAAAAGGGACGGTTATTATTTTCAATGTTTTTGTGAGGTTTCCTTTCTTTTGAAATGCGTGGATTCTGGAAATATAAGGCTAAAGTTTCATCTTATTTAAGCTAAAAGTGTTTGTTGCGTAATCTCAATTATTGAGAATTAAAAATGTAATTCGTTTTATTGCAGAAGGTGTCGATTGGTTTGATAATTTCTTACTGTATTTTGGAAGGATTTTTATGCATTACACAGCAACAGTATCATTATATAGTTACGCTAAGTTGGTGTAATGATGGTATTGAATACAATTGAAATTGAATGATGGTATTGATAGTTATTTACTTTTTTATGATATAGGAGGCAAGACGTATCGCCTGTTGGTAAACGATTACCGCCGCCCATGGACACCCATGGCAACATCAGAGGCGTCACAAGCAAATTTTCAGAAGTATTATTCTGCTATACTATGTAAATAATTTGGACAACAAGCAATCATTTCACCAATTAGATCTACATTCACACAAATCTTGGAGCCGAAAAAAATCTCGCCTCATAAGAACCAATTTTGTCCAAAAGATAAGAATCTCACAAAATGGCCCACCAATTATGTGAATCAATTATTCCCTCTTATTTACATCCTGTCTCTACTGGCATGTTTTGAACGGAACTCTGAGAGATTTGAATAATTCAATTTTCCAATGTCAAAATACTTTAACCAAGGGGGCCGGGATTATTAGCAATATTACTGAACATATTAACCCAGGAGCGAGGTAACGAGTACCTAGTCTTGCAAAGTGTTTATTGTTTCAAGGAAACAAATAAATAAATACATGAGATTTATTACGATGTGTGTGTGATAGTAGACAATATGGATTTTTTATTTTAAGATTTGTACGCCACTTGTGGCAGAATATGCTATGGTTCCCAATGTATGTCTGAAGAACTTTGAACCATATTCATGCAATAAATATAAGATGAACTCACCACTTGTATCAACCTCTGAAGATTTCTTAGTTCTTTGTATAAGTCTCATGCTATATAGTTTTTCATATATAAGGAGGACAGCTGACCCACTCAACCTCGTTTGCATCTCCTATTGCCCGTAGCGTGATAATTTTCCCCCGTATTTGTAACATTCTTCATCGGTGCTCCGCTCCTATTGGTCTTAGCGTGATGATATATAGCCAACCTCACCTGCACGTGGTGCACCCTGCTAGATCACTGATGAGAAATAAACCTGTGGAAATGAAAAATTATAATTTCGTCCTATTTACTTGTTATTGCTTCCTCATACATCCTACTAATACCAAAACCTTTTAAAGTCTAAATACTATTTTGCCAAAAAATCAGATATGAAACCAAAATTTTATTTTTATTTGTTACAAAAACATACTTTTATATATATGATTTTGATCCGTAATAATCTAGTTTAGCTGCGCGAAAAGCAATGTAATGAAAAATATTTATTAATGTAACTTAAATGTTGCCAGTTGTAGTCCTCGCCTATCACAGTATCTTATAACTTATTCCATATGACTATGAGTCAGATGGCTTGCAGAAACTGGAGGCGAGAACCGAAAGAATTAGTTTAAGTGCCAAATTGGAGAGATCTATGCTCAGCAGTGAATTGCAATAGACTGATGAGGACCAATAGAAAAACTTTTTTCTTTCCTACATTCCTAGAATATGAGCAAGTAACTTGCTGGAAACGGATGGAGTTGTGTACCGTAAAGCACTATTACCTGAGCTTCCGTGGCTTCCTCTTATTGGCCATCCCCAATATGAGAAGTAAGACACAGCATTAAGTTTCAAATACCTGTAACAATTAAAAATCAATGAATGCAACCCAAGATGTCAGATAGTGCGTCTGATATACGGCGACTTGTCTTTTTTATGGTACCTATTTTTACTAAAGCTTAATATTTTTTAATTCAGTTGTTAGTCATTGAATGATTTACTATTTTATGACTATAACTTTTATTTAATGTCTAGAATAAATGAAATAAGATGTTTACAAACAGAACAATTAACCTTGAACTCAAATATCTTAGCTTACATTAAGTTTTAGAACAATCTCAACAGAACACCAAATCAAAGACTTTACGAGTTCACTTTAAGTTTCTATGTATTAATGATTTTATTGAATGGAGAAATAACTTTGAAATTTTAGTATATTAAGTAATTTAAGTTATCAAAGTATTGTCAGTATAATTCTCGCAAGATTCTGGAAATATCTTTGTCTTTTAGCAGTATATTCGTATAACTCTAAAGTTAAATAGACTTATAGTAACAATATATGACCATTAAAGTGCGTCCAAGTTCAAAGTCTGCTTGAACGTAGGTGTATATGCACTCGTCTTGTCTCTTTTATTATTATAGTCTTAGGCAGACACACAACATAGAATAGCCACCCCATCCCAATATCAAATTAGTTTATCATTCTTATCTCTTCGTGTTCTACTGTTAAGTGTTTCTAGCCTAAAGGTTTAAAAGCTGCTCTTTGATGAGTCAGGACAGTAAAAGTAATTCGATATGCATCGATAAAATGTATTGTATATATAAATATTTTGATAATAAACATTTGTGTCTTTACATAATACTCAGATAACGTTGTTTACTTGTCTTTTATAGTATACTTATATGAACTTACAGATGATAAGCTATATTTATTTCACTTTCTATTCACAAAACTGTGTATGACACCACTTTGTATAAAACAATTGTTTATATTTTCAAAAACATGTTGGAAAAATGCCTTCGGATCTCTGGCGCTTTTAGGATGCTATACATACTAATGAACACCCTGACAAGTGACTTCAAGCTAAATACTTGGACTCAAACCATGTGACATCAAGTTTTCCGAAACAACGTAGAGCCGCACCAAGTCCCCGGCCGTCAATGGACCCAATATTATCGCTATAATTACTATGCGGTCAGATCACATACTGAGAATAATTTGTTCTTACGCTGTAACAATTGTGTCGTCTTAGTAAAAACCGCTGGAGTATTTTAACAATGAAGTCTTAATATAAATATTGATGGATTTTAAAATTTGTGCTGGCACAATAGGGAATATTCATGTTTCTTTTTTGCAAGAAATATTTTTTTGCTAGATTCTTTATAATCTTTACAGTGTACTTAAACGTATTTTTTTATTTGTTGATTATTAAAACCCAGAAAATATTATATAAAAGTGAAAATTAAGATAGAGAAATTCCAACTTACATAACGGGTCCCTATTGTGTAACCTTTATTCTGGTTTGGTTTAAAAATGAAAGATGATAAGCGTTACGATACTATATTTAAACAATGATAAGATTTGCTCCGGCAGCTAATAGTTCTCAAGGTCGTGGGTAGGTCGTCTCAGAGCAAATAAAATTGATGTCGCACACGGTATCGAAACGTGCCTGTTGTGGCGGCAGCCGGCGCTCCCAGCGGCTCGGCCTCCTGAGGCTTTGGGGTCTGGCCCTTCGTCGGTGTCGCGGCGCAGCACCGCTAACCCGATGCTCTGGCCGCTAAACGTCGCTGCTGTGATTCGCACAAACATGTACTGTGGAGATAGTTCCTACCGGTACCATGGACCCTGAAGCGGAGAAGGTAGGTGGCCTCAGTAGGTACCATAAACACGTACAACGTACACCCGACTAGGCATTTGCTGTACGTTAATAGATATTGCACAATTACAACATAGAATAAATATTAAACAGCAAAGCAACTACAATTATGGAATCACAAATTCTCAGTCTAATAAGTAGTTATGGAGCTATGAGGGAACAAATGAACATACATACATACATAGCCTGTCAAAAGCATAACCCTCCTTTGGCTTTGCCGTAGTCGGGTAAAAAGATTTGAAAATACCAACAGTAGTTAAATAGGTATACATAAATAGTGATGTACCTAGCAACTCGACTAAACAACTTGCGTACGCTTAAATGTAGTAATCGATTATTTACGAATTATTACCCAATATTTCTACTACGTTACAATTGGTTGAAACGTAATATGACGTCGTTGGTCACTTCATCGAAATTGCCATGTCAAATGTTTGTGCCAAAAAGTAACTTATTCCATGATTTTTAAAGCAATTAAAACTATATATAGTATAGTAATATATAATAAAGTACCTGAAAAACTGAAAAGTAATCAAAAACGAAATGACAATGACGACATTGGCCGTGTTAAAAGCGCGCGCTAAATGGCGGCTTAAATTTATTCGGTGTTTTAAATTACACTTTAAAAATTGGTTTGACTGTTTTCAAGCTATTTATATTTTTTTCTATGTAATAGAGACTTAAATGATCAGATTAAGGAATAAAAAGAAATGCATATTCCCTATTTGTGAGAAAGACATTAAAAGAAGTAGTTATATTTTCGAGCATTCGGTACACTAAGAACACCTGTTTTGTTCTTGTAAACAATAATATTTTTCCTTAACCGTAATTTTCCTTTAATTCATAAATAGGATTAACATAAGCAAAACTCATTAGAAACCCAACACTCACTGAGTTAATCGCACTTATTATAAATATGATTATTATTATAAAGGTATTTAAACTGGAGAAGTACAAAAAGTTACTTTGAAAGCTGTTGATGATCTCTTGGTAGCTCAGTGCTTTATTTTCTTTTTTGCCGGATTCGAGACTTTCTTCAACAACTTTAAGTCATACTCTATATGAACAGGCTAAGCATCCCGAAATTCAGAAACGAGTGTTAGAAGAAGTCGACAATTATTTGATTCAGAATAACAATAAACTTATTTACGAATGTCATTCCAGCTTACCATATATAGAAGCTGTAATTGATGAAACGCTACGTCTCTATCCGGTTGTTGGACTAAATCTCCGTGAACAAATGGAAGATTATACATTCCCTATAATGGTATTAGGCTTGAAAAAAGTTTAAGAGTGCACTTACCAGTACTGTATTTGCATCACAATCCAAAATATTTTTAAAGCCAGAAGAGTTTCACCCAGAACGATTCTTCGGTGAGGCAAAGAAAAAGGTCAATCCATATGTATACATGCCGTTTAGTGAAGGACCTAGGAACTGTATTAAGCAAAGACAATTGATCTCCACTTACTATGGTCCTGATACACCTCTTTTACTTCGTCCACATTCATCAATTGCAGCATGCATGCTTATATGTGCCTTTACACATGATCTTTTTATTACACTGGATTGGAGTGAGACACTTATCCTTAGAAAATAATCATATTATTACGTATCTAATAGTGATCCAGAGAACTGATGCATCCTTGAACATAATATTATTATCTTTGCACTATTGTGTTTTCATTGTTTTATTATTTTATCAGGCATAATAATTACGACTGTCACAACTGTGTTGTGATTCGTTTACCGTTGTTAGAGTACACCGAGTTAGCCTCGTCAGAGAGTCAGAAGACTACGCAGATTTGGAAAACGAATCACCTGAAAACATTTCTGATAGAAAAACCGATGAAATAAATGACTGTTTGAAAAAAAAGTATTTATACTTTTAGTACATTATTTGTCTTATACAAGTCAGCATAGTCTCAACAATAATTTATAATAAAACTATAATACAATGGGCTCCTGGATAATATAAGTTATTGACAATTTACTTAAAAATATATTTCTCCTGAGTATCGAAATACCTGTATGTTCAAATATAACGGTGAATTTGTGAGAACATGAGTTAAAAGCAGCAATTATATGAAATCTAAGATTACCTAAACATATTAACAATAACTACAGTGCTATAATCACCTGTTTTTTTGTTAAATTATCATGAGTAATTTTACTGGCTCTTTAATAATATACATAAATAATTTGAGATTTGAATATATAATTGGACTCATTAGAAACACAACACCCACATTGATAGCGCTCGTTCAAGGCTCAGTCATTCGCGCTCGCGCAGTGAATCAACATCATGTTGCTTTATCTTATAATAGTGATATTGATATTAGTGTATTTCATATCTACCAGAAAATACAACTATTTTAAAAACAAAAATGTGCCGCATCTTAAACCGACCTTCTTATTAGGTAATTATGGCGACGTCATTCTTCAGAAAAAGTCTATGGCTGAAGTTGTACAGGATATTTGTAAGCAATTTCCTGATGAACCATTTATCGGTGCTTACTATGGCACAGAGCCTGTCCTTATACCTATAGATCCAGAAATGATCAAACTTATTATGACAAAGGATTTTTACTATTTCCATGGAAGAGAACTCTCTGAGCACAATCATAAAGAACCAGCAGCTTTAAATCTCTTTGCCACTTATGGAGACAGTTGGAGAGTGTTACGACAAAATATGACACCGTTGTTTTCGTCAGCGAAAATGAAGAATATGTATCATCTAATACAAAGATGTTCATATACATTCGAATCAATGCTGGATAACGAAATCACAATTTCTAAAGAACTTGAAGTTCGAGCCTTGACCGCGAAATATACCATAGAATGTATAGCAGCTTGTGCTTTTGGAATAGATGCAAACACTATGACGGACGATCCAGAGACTAATGCTTTTACTAAATTAGCATCATCATTCACAAAATCACCAAAAGTGGCCTTTTATATTAGATTACTACGAACCCTTTGGCCAAGTATATATTACGGTTTGGGTCTCAGATTAATAACAAAACAAATAAACTTTTTCCAAAATCTGATAACCTCTGTAATAGAGCGTCGGGAATACAAATCGTCTGGCCGGAATGATTTCGTGGATCTTGTGTTAAGTTGGAAGGTGAAAAATCAGATAGTTGGCGATAGCATGAAGAGTATAAAAACTGGTGAAGTACACAAAGTAACTTTGACAGCTGATGACGATCTCTTGGTAGCTCAGTGTTTCGTCTTCTTTTTGGCGGGATTTGAAACTTCATCAACAACTTTAAGTTATACTATATACGAACTGGCTAAGCATCCTGAAATTCAGAATAGAGTTTTAGAAGAAGTCGATAACTACTTGATTCAGAATAACAATAAACTGCTTTACGAATGCAATTCCAGCTTACCGTATCTAGAAGCTGTAATTGACGAAACTCTTCGTCTTTATCCTGTTGTTGGGTTAAATCTACGTGAACAGATGGAGAACTATACATTTCCTAATGGCATTCAGCTTGAGAAAGGTTTGAGAGTGCACTTACCAGTGCTGTATTTACAACGCAGCCCTAAACACTTTCCCGACCCCGAGGAGTTTCGTCCTGAAAGGTTCCTCGGTGAGGCGAAGAACACAATCAATCCATATGTATACATGCCGTTCGGAGAAGGACCTAGGGCATGTATCGGTAAGTTCTATTAGGAGTTAGTAGCGGCTGTAGTCTTTTATCTGTATTTTATCTTCAATCATAACTCCGCATTTTCTAAACACATACCGAATTTATATGATTCGGGAATAAATACACTTATTTAGAATAAATATTCTTTTTTTTTTCTCGGAATGGTTCAATGACTTATGCAACTATAATCAGTTATTATGTTAATCAGTTACCAAGGTTGTTATGTCTAGTTATATTGAGTCTAAATAATACGTGTCTTTAAAAAAAGTTAAATTACTATGCTATTTTGAATATACCTATGCATAAAAACAAATTATAGTTTTGTCTCTACGGTGATATTAATATTCAACAAAGTATATGTTTTCAGTAGTACCCCAACACTTATCATTAAGTTTACTACATTTACTATTTTGTTGTGAGTTTGTTATTTTAGAACATATGCCGCATCTACTTCACCGTTCGTCATTAATTGTATACACCTTGCCAAGGAAGTAGGATAATGCTGCAACAGCAAAAATTAACCTTTAAGAGGAATAGCAAAGGAAATTTTACCATAAGAAAGCCCCTTGCTATGAATGACTATTCACAAGATAACCTTCAAAATGAACGAAGCACTTGTGTAACTAGGTGTTCCAAACGCAATATTCTTCAACTACATCTATCTACATCATTGGCATTGGTATCATTGTGCATACATTTTCAAATAGATATCTTTTTGATAAGATAACTCCTGTACTAGTAATAAATTCTGTATCGCAGTGGACTTTACAAGCATTCGTGAACCATGAACACACAAACAACACCTAGACTCAGAACAACAATTTGCGGATTTACCTTTGCATAATACTAAACAAACTGCCCTGTCTCCCTGTCATAAAAAAACTAAATATAGAATATTATTAAATAAGCTAAATATAGAATATTTAGCTCATTTAATAATATCTCTATAAGGATCGCTCCTAATATTTAGTTTATGACCGGTTGCAGGTGTCCATGCGCGGCGGTATTTGCTTACCATCAGGTGATACGTCTGCTCGTTTGCCCCCTATTCCATAAAAAATACAAATAAATATCGATATCATCTATCCTCCTGACAATAATCTCATGTAGATTGTGAAATTGATAATACTCTGGGACCTCTCCATTTTCTTCAATCGAAACGACATCATGATCTTCTCAGTATACTTCTACTAATATTTCACTATTGTATTCATTTTTGACAAATAAAACTAGACGAGAAAAATGAGATTATGAATGAGTTCTAGAACGTTATAGTTATTTGACCTCTTGTGAATTTAATATGTGAAAAAACAATAATATAAATAATTTAAAACTGAACAGAGTTTACAAAAACTGTAAGTTCAATGTAAGATACAAGGACTGAAAAATGCAGGTTAAGTTAGTAAAGACTTCTTTTTATTTGTGATTTTAGTATTAGAAGTTTTTTGTTATAAGATTAGTGCTCAAAACTTTCTTTATTCTCAAACTATGATATAGCTAACGGTGGAAAAACAATATGCAAAATATATAACTCATGACCATAGCAGTTTCACACCATTAATTTTATACAATAGAGATTTCCCAATTTTGTCGCTATTACGGATCAATTTTAAATGGCAAAATCTTTCTTTCTTTCTAATAATTACTGTTTTACCCTTTGGCAATAAATGACTGAATGTTTTCTCGAGGTATTACTCGGGACCAAACAAAATCCTTTACGATTGCCTAACCTTATAGGGACCTTTGTGCCGACTTCCGACATTCAGATCCTCATTATGGCCTTCTCTTATTACAGGTATGCGTTTCGCGAAGATGCAGATGATGGCAGGACTCATCACCATGCTGAAGAAATATCGCTTGGAGCTGGGGGAAGGGACTCCAAGAAAACTGAAGTTCAAGCCAGAATCCTTCCTCACGCATCCCGTTGGAGGGATTAAATTGAAGTTTATTGAAAGAGATGGGTGGGAGAAGAGAGTTTTTGTGCAGTAGAATTTTAAAACTTGATTCTTTTAGAATACGGAAGTGGTTCATTGTTACAAGGTTTGCTTGTTTGAATAATTGTGTAATTATTAGAATCGCTTTGAACTGTTTCGACTGTATGAATGACGCATTAGTTCAAACCAGTTTAAACTGTTTTTTTACCTCATCGCTTTTTACTGTTCATAGTAATATGATTCAAACAATGGGACAACACTTTGTATTCACGAATTGTTGTTCTAAGCCTGGGTGTTCCTTGTATCCTATTCATGTACTCAGTATATATTGCCAGTGTGGGAAATTTTGTGTATATTGATCAGCTGTCTGGGCATTACTTGGAATATTAAAATGATTTTTTCTTTAAGTAAAATAACACATTTTATTTTTTGATCTAATTAAATAATTATTGATTTAATGTAATTTTTTTATTAGTGTAAGTAATAGAACTAAATTCACAATCATATCAGATCAATGCTTACAATTTATTATTTTTATTATTAAATACGTTTAATAGAACAATAACATAGATATAACAATAGAACTCAATAAACTGATAAAACTAGTAGATAAAATTAGTTTTTAGATAAGAGTGTACTTTTTTCTTCGCGTATATTTTTCATGTAGGCATATCCTACTAATATTATAAATGCGAAAGTTTGTAAGGATGGATGGATGTTTGGATGTTTGTTACTCTTTCACGCAAAAACTACTGAACGGATTTGGATGAAACTTTACAGTAATATAGCTTATACATCAGAATAACACATAGGCTACTATTTGCCGCGATAACCGACATATACGCGGGCGGAGCAACAACTAGTAAATAATACAGTGACAAATCAATTTTATTAGTTTTTATTTAATGAGCATTCATTTATGTGTGTGTGACGGAATAATAATACAGAGTGCCATTCATCCTGTGAGTCATCACAAAAGCCGTGGAAAGAAGCTAACTACGCAGGACAATCGTCACTGTAGAGAAAAAAAGCCTTGATACATTTCATGTCGGATAACCGTCTCGTCGGATTATGAGAGTGAAGGGACAGAGAGTGCACCTGTGTTTGCGTACATACTTGTGAACTATAATATAAACAGCGTAGTTGGCTGGTCTCCATTGAGACAGGCCTCCGTGGCCGTTATCGACTGGGAGAGAACAATACCGAGCAGACTGGTTAACTAGTAAACAAACCCTCCTTTCTAAAGAGAGGCATATATCCAACTAGCTGAACCCCGCGGTTATTGTCGTACCGCGGGTAACGCCGCAGCGTGCAGCCGTTCCAGAGTTTTTTTTTTTTATGTTTTACCCTGCCATAATGACTCTACTCTGCCTGATGGAAAGCATAAGCAGAATCCAAGAGTGATGGTCACCATACTGCGAACGCAGACAATGCACCCACACCATGGCGGGCTAGTGATGCTTTCGCATCATTAGGCCTCCGGTCTCGCACTCACCAACGAAACACGACAGCATGATCGCTGTCATTTTACCTTGACCAAACAGACAGATAAACAGACAAAAATTGTAAAAAAATGTTATTTTGGTACATGTACCGTGTATTCATACATATGCATTTATTAAAAAGCATTTATTTTAATATTAAAAACAGACACGCCAATTTCATTTATTTGTATAGAAAATATCTTGAGTGTAATGAAAAATGAGTATTAGTTGTAATTTAAACACAAATTATTTATTTTTCGTGTCATGTTATTATCGAATAAACATAGCCATAAATTATGTATTTTGAAGTAATAGATAAGATATCTTAAGTCCTTCTGTTTATAACAATGAATTGCAAATAGACAAATAAACAAAATTAAAATGTCTGTTTATCATGTCAAGTTAACAGCTTTTTACTTAATGCATATGAAAGTACATGCGGTAGGTACTGAAACCAAAAAATCCATCTTTTTTATATTTTGTCTGTCTGTTTATTCCGTTTAATCTCGTGAATGGCTGTACTGATTTTATCGGGAACTTCACTGGCAGATAGCTGGTGTCATACTTTTTTAGAACACCCTTGATTATGTAAATGTGCAACAACCGCCGATAACTCAGCTAGTCTAACATAACAAGTTTTTAAGATGCCGAAATGTTTAATAACATAATATCATTGTATATTATACAGTTCAGATAAATTTATATGAACACTTCAAGGGTGAAAGATCAACAGATAGAAAACAAATACGAATTATAATTCGATTTTAACTTTGTGGAGAATACCTATGATATTTAAACCCTACTGTATACGTTTTGGCTACACCGTAGTGGAGTAACAAACACTGGTCATAGAAGTCAAAAAAATTTACACATTGAGCCGATTCCAAACAGAATTTGAAAAAAAAAGATCTGTTAAATATATATTACTAGCTGAACCCCGAGGGGCGAAGCTAGAAGATAATCGATAGAAGATAACCGGTTCTTTCCGCGGCTGTACACTAACCCTGGTAAGCCGAAATGGGAAAAATTACTAAAACAAAATTTTTTAGAAGTTTTGAAAATATTTACATAAGAAAAATATGGCGATACGAAGTACCGGGTCAGCTAGTAATTTATAGATTCTCTATATATATATACTAGCTGAACCCCGCGGTGTTACCCGCGGTTATTGTTGTACCGCGAGTAACACCGCGGGACAAAGTTAGTCTAAAAAAGTAGCCTAAGTTACTCCCTGGATCATCAGCTACCTGCAGTGAAAGTCCCGTCCAAATTCCCCATCAATTACCCGGAACAAACAGACAGACAGACAAAAAATTTTTCAACCACATTTTTGGTATATGTATCGTGTAAACATACATATGCATTACTTAAAAAGCTGTTATTTTAATATTACAAACAGACACTCCTTTATTTATTTGTATAGATTATTATGAGTTCTTGTTTTATGTTTACCCATATTACATTAATCTAATCCTCGAAAGCCGAATGTTTTATTAATGATATAGTTCTTCGAATATTTTTGGGCTGAAATGATATATAGTTCGTATGTATAAGCAACGCTATCACTATTTATAAGCAAATGATAAATAAAGGTGCCGTGACGTGTGTACGGTCGGTAATAGAATTCCTAATTAATTATATCTACGTATCGCTCCGACTTTAACGCTGTGGTGTGGCTTCAGTGAGAGCGAGTACGTTACTACATATTTTTTATATTTCTGAGCCTGAAAAAGTCTCATGGCCTCTCTCTTTCTGATGGTAAGCATGAGCAGAATTAAAGAGTGATGAGCGTTCTCATTGCGACTGCAGACAAAGCAGCATGGTGACACATACTACAACGGCCTTTGCCGCCTGAGACGCATCTGCCTCATTGGGCCACCGGTCTCGCATTCACCAACGAAACACCAGAGCACGAATGCTGTCATTTTAGGTTGGTCTGGTCTGGATTGTCAAAGGGTAGTACTGCCCTAGTCAAGCCAGCCCGTTTATACTAAAATCAGCGTGGCTCTACTACTGAAATATTATACCCTCTCACAGAAGACCCTAATCCGTAATGTTAGTTCTACATAGCGCAATCAAATTTGAAACGGCTTGTACAATATAGTATACACAAAACATCCTTAGAAGAACCCCGCAAACTGGCAGACGCTCAGGGATCATCACTTAGTATATCCTTCCAAACAAGTCAGCGAATCGTGAAATATTACAAGAAGAACGATCCTCTATTTTTCTGGCCGAACGTTAATAAATAGTCCACGTAACTCATCCCCTACTTAATTCCCCGTAGATTGAATGGCGCGGGATTTGCCGCGTGAGGCGCCTACACAAGCAACTTACCTGGAGTTAACTCCAGTACTTTCTTTGTTAACATCTATTCTTTTTATAAGCAACCTTTTGTTGGGGAAAAGTAATTCACGTATAAAGTGTAAGTACGCCGAGATGCGACAGGTTTAATCAATATCCTATTGAGTCTGAAGTGTTTGGGACAATATTTTTAATCACTTAGAAAGGGAGGAGTTTTGCAATAAAATTTTATTTAAGATGACAACAACTTCTTGAAGATAACGTTGTTTTTCAGAAATAAAGATTCTATTTTCAGGGTTGGTTTTTGGAAATTTTGAAGGAATTATAGGATTTAAGGAATTCTGACATAGGGAGGTAGCCAATGAGCAGCAGGGTCATTTTAATGATAAGTTAGCAATCCAAGAGATACAAGCATGTTACCGTACTTCCCTGTACTCTGAATTAATTCAAACTTCAACATCAACAGCCTTTAATAATCCACTGCTGGAATATGCCTCTCCTTAGCAAGAGTTTGAAAAAAGTTTACTTTTTTGGTGAACGTTTATTTTTTTATGGAATAGGGGGCAAACGAGCCGACGTATCGC
Organism: Spilosoma lubricipeda; assembly: GCA_905220595.1. Lineage (NCBI taxonomy): Eukaryota > Metazoa > Arthropoda > Insecta > Lepidoptera > Erebidae > Spilosoma > Spilosoma lubricipeda. Next base: position 914,513 of record HG992291.1, read on the forward strand.
CTGATGGTAACTGTTACTGCCGCCCATGGAAACCCGCAACACCAGTGCACTGTTGGTCTTTGAGGGATGGGGAAGGGAGTGGGTGTAGGGGGTGGGGTATGGGTCTCCGGTATCCTCACTCACTTGATGACACACAGCGCAGACGCTGTTTCACACCGGTTTTCTGTGAGGCCGTGGTATCACTCTAGTCGAGCTGGCCTTAGCATACCGAACCGTGACACTCACACGGATTTATTTTTCCTAGAATTGCTGAACACTTTTAGGAGAAGCCACGGTATCCCTTCGTTCAAGCTGGCGCTGAAATTTGGCTCGCCCACGATACCTAGCAAAAAGCTTATAAATAACGTATAAACCTTGAAGCGAAATAATATATGTCTATAAATCTAAGCCAATATCTAGGTACCCTATAACTTTTCCATCCACAATACTATAAAATAGTAGTAACTCTATTTCAAAACTAATAAAACCCAGGGAAATCCACTTAGATTTTACAAAGAACTTTCTGAATATCTTCCTTTCACTCGCTACGAAGTTGCAGCAATTGGATGGCTTCGAACGTGTATATTTTTATTTGAAAACTTGTTGACGCCGAAATTGTTCAAGTGGTGAACAAACGAAGACAATTTACAACTAGAATACTTGTTTGCTTTTCGTTGTGGTTTGTAAGTGCATTATCATCGTAATATTACATGACTCCAACCAACTTCAAGTATGGAAATAAGTCAAGACGGTGCTAAAGTGATGATAGTGTTCCATCATACATCATAAACATCATAATGATCATGCATTCAATGCATTTTTTTTTTCATTTAATCAAGAGCAAAAATGTAATGGCTGCCACTGATAGACTCCAACATATCTGTTTCTCCTTCACTTCGAAGAATTAATGGAAAGAACTTCCTCTCCCACTATTCTTTAAGTAAGTCTTTTTTTAACGGGAGGGATCCGGGAACTGCTGTTATTAAGACCACTGGACTCCTCCCAGATTCTTTGATTAAGCCTTTTTTTTTTTTTTTTTTTAACGTGTGGAAACCCCCTCGGGCCGTCACCCCGCCGGGGTTTGCGGCGGGGCGGTGTGTCGGAATCGAACCGACTAAAACCACACGGTGTGCCACTCTGCGCCTGAGACGGGAGGGATCCGGGAACTGCTGTTATTAACACATCCGGACCCCTCCCAGCGCCTGCCCGCACTGAAGCGGGCACCGTCTGCTGATAAACTCTCTAAATAGGCGACGTACGGCACACGCGTAACGTCGCCCCCTCGCGGGTGACCACTAGAGCGGATGGAAGGGAAAACCCATCCCGACCATCCGCGGCCACACTCAGGGCGGCATGAGGCGCTGATAGGCGCGCCTCCGCCGCCCGGTTCGCCGGTGGCGGATCGGGTCCGAGTGGATATCATCCTCCCGGGCCTTCTCCGCCGCCTCCTTCTGCGAGATTACATCTTCACAGAAGGTTGCGACCGCGGTAAAACTGCTGTCGCTACCAGCCATGCAGCGTATGACGGCCGGTAGCGACAGATCTCCTCCGATGACTGCAGTGAGGGCCCGGCGCTGCGACGCCCATGCGGGGCAGGTCGCCAGCGTGTGCTGGGCCGAGTCCTCACTGCAGTCGCAGTGGTGGCAGGCGGGACTCAATTCCCTCCTGGCGACCGAGTGCAGGTACTTCCCGAAGCAACCATGCCCGGAAAGCACCTGCGTCAGTCGGAAGGAAAGAGTCCCGTGCTGCCGCCCTGCCCACTCGAGGATGACCGGCTGGAGAGCCTCCACGGCGGCAAAGCCAGCGCGTGGAGTCTCCAGCCGGAACGACCAACTAGCCATCGTGGCTCGACGGGCGGCTTCACGCCACTCGCGTACCTCTTCGGGCGGAGGGCGATAGCCATACTCCGCCCGGTATTCAGCCACCCGTCGATAAACTTCGGCGAGCACTTCCGCCTCCAAATCCCACGGGGGTGTCCCGGCCAAGGCGCACGCCGCCTCGGTCGACACCGTGCGGTATCCGCGTATGGCTCTGACTGCCAACACCCTCTGAGGCCGCCAGAGGCGGGCCTTATTGAGGGCAGTCAGAGCCGCCACCCACACCGGTGCCCCATACAGCGCCATCGACCGGACCACCCCCGTGTAGAGGTGTCGCGTTGCGACGCTGGCTCCGCCCAAATTGGGCAAAAGTCGCCCAAGGGCAGAGGCAGCGTCGACCAGCTTGGGTCCAAGCTGTCGGAAGTGCTCGTCGAAGAGCCACCTACCGTCGAGGATCAGGCCCAGATACCTCATCTGGGCCCGAACCGGTACGAGGACCGAGTTGACCATTATGGAGGCACCGGGGGGTGGCCCACGACGGGGCCCATGGAACAATAGGGCCTCCGTCTTGTCCAGGGCCACCCGTAAGCCCAGCGCCTCGATGCGCCCGACCACCAGAGAAACACCAATGGTGGCCAGGCGCGCCGCCTCCTCGAAGTTCGCCCCCCGGGCCGTGACCAATGTGTCATCGGCCCTCTCGGAATCCGAATTGGGCGTCCGACAGGTCGGGCCCCACCTCGCAGAGGTGCCGGACGATGCGGGCAGAGAGTATCCTCTCAAAGAGTTTACCCGCCTCGTCCAGCAACACGATGGGCCTATAGGCCGCGACCGAATCAGCAGGCCGTCCCGGCTTCCTCAGCAGGACCAGCTTCCCGCATTTCCAGCACTCAGGGAAGCGTCCGGACGCCAGGCTAGCGTCCAACACCTTCCTGAGGCGGTCCGACATATGGTCGAGGGCTCGGGCCATCACTCGGGCTGGAACCCCGTCCGGCCCGGGGGCGGTGTTCTTGGAACGGATCCGCAGAACAGCCGCCCCAACCTCCGATTCCCCCACGGGCGGCACATCGTCCTCTCGACCCCCGTCGTCTCTGACCGCATAGGCCATCGACGGGGGTGTGTGCTCCGCCCGCTGTGGGAAAAGGCCCTCGACCACTTCCTGCAGGAAGCTGGGCTGGAGAGTCTCGGTAAGGGGGGGGCCCGCCGTGCGAAGCTTTTGTCGCACCGCACGATATGGGCGTCCCCAGGGGTCACGGTCGAGACTCTCCAGCATCTCCTTTCTCTTTTCGTTTTTGGCGCGGCAAATGGCCAGCTTCAGAGTTTTCCGCGCCTCGCGGTACTCCTCATGAAGCTGGTCCCCGCCACCGTCTCCACGGTGACGTCGCCGGCTGCGGGTGTAGGACCTCCGGGCACGAGTGCACGCCGCACGGAGGTCCGCCAACTCCTGGGACCACCAGTAGACCTCCTTCCGAGGAGACCGACGACCCTGGACGCGGGGCATGGCCGTATCGCAAATTTGCGTAATCGCATCACGAAAAAGGCCAGCACCCACGTCCACGCCGACCTCCTCGGTCGGGGCCTGCGGAGACAGCCAAGAGTGAATAATGGCCGCCTCCTCTAGTAGGTCCCTGTCGAGCTTGGCGACAGCCCACCGCGGAAAGTGGGATGAATGCCGCGCCGTGTGACCCCTACTGGGGCCCTGGGACCGGGAGAGCTCGAATCGGATATACAAATGATCCGAGAGCGTCTCAACCTCTTCCAGGACACACCAGTTCCTTACTCGTGCGGCAACAGCAGGGGTAGCGAACGAAAGGTCCACTATCGACCCCCCCTGCTGTCGCACGCACGTGTTGGTGGAGCCTCTGTTTAACAAACAGAGGCCCACCGAAGCCGCCCACTCCTCGACGGCCTCGCCCTTGGCGTCCGTCCTGGGGGACCCCCACGCAATGGATTTTGCGTTGAAGTCCCCCAGCACGAGGACGTGCCCAGACGCTAATCGCCGCATCGAGGTCTCCAAGCTGTTAAGGAAGACCTCGAAGTCGCTCAGACTCCGGTTGGGGGAGAAGTAGACACCGTAAACAGTGATCCCCCCCCACTCGGCGGCAACATATCCAGAGCCCTTGTCTCTAAGCGACAAGGGCGGGGAATGAGCCGCCGCGGAACCGACGACTGCCACGGAGCCGTCCCAGTCACCCATCCAGTTTGGACGGGGAGGAACGTAATAGGGCTCCGCGACTACGGCAACACCGATCGACCACTGCGCCATGGTTTGCAGGAAGAGATCCTGCGCCGCGGCGCAGTGGTTGAGGTTCGTCTGGACAAGGAGGTTGGAAACGTGGTCCATTACTGGATCGTCTCTACAACCTCCTCCATGGGCGACGATGTAGACGCACGAATGACTTCGGAGGCAGCCTGGGTCGCCAGGCTAGCCCCCGAAGTCTGCCGAGAAGCTCGGGAAGGCTTGCAGCCCCCCTGCCCCATCTGGTGATTGGCGGACTTATCGCCCGCCGCACACATAGGGCAGTGAGGGGCGGCAGAACATTCTGCCGCCTTGTGCCCCGGTCGACCGCAGCGGAAACAGAGACCGCTGCAGTCAAAACAGTTTTCGCACTTGGCGCGTGTGTGCCCCGATGCCAGGCATTTATAGCATCTCATCGGCCTCGCCGCCAGGACTGTGATCCTGGCGCTGACGAAGCCGACAAGAAGCCTGCCGGCGTCACCCAATATTTTGGCCGACGCCACGGGACATCTAACCCACACTGCGCCAAGTCCTCCCGGACCGGGGCGGATGGTGCCAATCTTGATGTTGTCCGCGTTGCACTTCGTCCTTTCTTGGACTGCAACGCGGACATCATCGACAGTGACGGAATCGTCCAGGCCCGAGATGCGCAGTTCTGCACACTTCGTGGGCCTGGCGATCCTGACACCATCCGTCGCTGCGAAAACTCCCCTGAGCTTCTCGGCGAAGGAGTCCGCCGTCTTTGCGCCATCGGCCCCAGGGAACTCGAGGACTCGAGCTCCCGTTTGGGCGAGGCGCAAGCGGACTCCTGCCGTCGCGAAATCGCCGGCGAGACAGTCTCGGGCCGTCTTGAAGACGGCAGCGTAGGACAGTCCGCCGGTAGCCGCCTCCGGTGACACCGTGACCACCACAGCCGCGGTCTTAGGCGGCTGCAACTTCCGCGGCTTCTTTGGGGTGGCCCCTGCCACCGGTGACGACTGCGGGCCAGAGGCCGCCTTTTGGGCAGCCTTCTTGGCCCGCTTCTTGGACTTCTTTGACTGCCGGGCCCCCCCAACTACCTGCCAACCCTCGTTGGAGGGGGCAGATGTGGAGGAGCCAGGCAGAGGTGTTGGAGTGGGGAGCGGAGGAAACTCCACTCCTGCCCTCGCCGCCGTCTTGGGCCCCGTCTTCTTCGGCGCAGCCGTCTTGGCCTTTGTCATCCGCTGCTGCGTCTGTCGAGCAGCGGTAGGGCCCGGCGGCGTCGTCGCTGCCGCATACGACACGCGACCCCCCACCACAGGGAGCGGGGTCGGTGCCGACGCGACTTTCGGTCTCAGCGCCGCAAGAGGCGGCCGAAGAATAGGGGCGGGAGGCAGCCTCGCCTCCAGGCCGGCCAGACGACCGTCCACCAGATTCCCCACCGAGGTGAGGATCTGCTGCAGCATCAGCTGCAGGACGGCGTCCTGTACCCCGGGGATGGTAGGGGCCGGCTGGGACGTAGACGGGGCCGGCTGGGAGGCAGACGGAGCCGGCCGGGACGCAGACAGGGCTGGTCTGGACGCAGACGGGGCCGGCCGGGACGAAGACGGGGCCGTCTGGGATGCAGACGGGGCTGGTTGGGACGCAGTCGGGGCCGGCCGGGATGTAGACGGGGCTGGGGCCGGGGCCGGCTGGGACGCAGACGGGACAGGGGCCCCTCGCCCAGAGCGCTCCGCCCGAAAAACGGCAAATTGGGCGCCGAGCCCGGCCACCTGCTCCGTCAAGCGGTCGTTTGCCGCCTGCAGGCGAGCCACGTCTCCGGCCAGGGTCTCCACGACCTCAGCTACGGCAGAGGAGGAGTCCTTGAGGGCCCTCACAAAAGGGCCCTTCAGGTTCACGGACTTGGTGGCCACCTTGTGAATTATGGCCACCGCCGCTTCAGCTCTCTCCCGCAGAGACGCCGGTGTTTGGGGCACTGAGTCCCCATGCACCGGCTCGCCGATTTTCAGCAGGAGACCGCTGATCTCCTCCTCCGCCTGCATTTCGCCATCCGCCCTGGTGCGTCTATATGATTCCGCCTTGCGGAAGACGGAACCCGACGGGGCCGACACCGGGGTTCGCGAGCGCCCCCTATGGCTGCTTGCTACCTTAGGAGGTAACATCCCCTGCGCGATATCACTCTCGCAACCTTGGGGGCGTCCGCGCTTCCGGCCGTCTGCCTCCATGTCCATCGGTTCCGGTGCGTCCGTCTCCGCACCGGAACTGCCGCCCGCGACATCTACGGCGGACTTGGAACGCGTGCGTTCCGTTGTTCGTCGGCTCCCAGCAGTCAGATGGACTTCTGGGAGCCCCACCGATGTAGGCATTCCAACCGCAGCTACATCCTCGGTGGACGAGTGGACGTCCACCTTTTGGAACTGCCCCTTGGCATTCCTTCCTACCTTCGTCTTTCTCTCCTTTTCCTGTCCGTTTGACTTGCCAGTTGTCGTTAGATTTGATCCGATCGGTTTTAAATTTATATTTGAGATTTCATTTTCCATGTCATTCCCACGAGTAGGGGAGAACTAAAAGTCCACCCGGGCAGAGATCCCCAATACCCGGGCAAGCGTAAATTTGTGCCCAACCGAGGGGTCCGCAGGTCCCTGGCTGGGGGTGTGCTAGCGACTGAACTACCCATCAGCCATGCATCCCCTGGTCACACACCAGAACACGGGATTCGGGGTAATTTTTTATAGAGGTTTTCTTCCTCGCGGTCCGGGCGGTTAAGCCAAGACCCACGGTCCCAGTCAAGTCAGACACTGACCTAACTCGACGTACCTACAGGGATTACGTTGTAGCGGCGAGGGCAACACAGGACTAACTCCTATGTTGCCCGCTCGGAGGCAGGGTGAGTGCTCACCGAGCTCGCCCTCTAGTCGCACTCCAATACGCTTTCTGCTAAAGCAGAGAGACGTTTGGAGTGCCCATCTCGGCAGTCTCGACAGACTCCGTCTGGTATCCCATTTAGTCTGGAGTCTCCTTCTGGGCCTATCCGGCATGAGTGGCTCTACCGGCATAGCCCCAGAGATCATCGACCCACGCAAGCCCCACCACGACGACAACGTAGGGATACATTGGGGGGTCTTTGATTAAGCCTCCTATAACCTCCTGAACTCAGCAAAAAGATTGCTTAGTACCAGTATCCCCAAGCAAGCATTATAGTTTAAATAATATCCAACTCAAACCAAAAACCAGACTGCAAGCCATACGAAATAAATTTCTTCGTCAAATTTACACAAAGGAAATGTTTCACATTCTTACTCAAACTCTCTATATTACAAACAATATATTCTTCTGTATATGCCTATGTTATGATTATTGCTACCGTAAAGTAAATCCGCCGTGCGTCGTAAAAGCCTGTGGAAAAATTGCCAGAATGCCAGATGCTTGCTAAATACTGGCTCATCTCGGCTGTTTGCATTGTATATCGTTTTTCTTAGGATTTTATGGAGGATTGATTTTTTATTCATTCAGGAAACTGTGTATGTATTGGAGGAATATCACACTGAAATACATCTTTCTTTTTTCAGAGACGCCACCGATGTACTACTATCGCACAGAAGATCAACCTAGAATGATGGCATTCATCCTGTCATGTTACGTTGGTGAGTGCGAGACCAGAAGCCAAATGATGCAGAAGCATCAACCACCAAGACGCATGCGGCATGTATACAGGTAGAGTTAAGTTACTTTGGCAGAGCCATTCATAACAAAAAAAAAGTGATGTTAATACAGGAACGTAAAATAAGTGTCAACTATGGAACCAGAAAGTTTCGCTTATTTATCCTATTAGCATTATAAACAGCGACTTATTAAAAAAAGGGAATAAATTAGTATTGAAGTTTATACCCGCTATAATAATAATTTGGAAGTCCGTTCATAGATTTTTTTATTATACCTTAAAAAGTAATGGAAACTGTACAAAACAGTACAAAGCAGAAAAACATTACAAATTGCTTTATTCCAAGAGAATAATTTTCCATTTGAGTAGTACCTTTGATAACAGAGGAAGCGTGCTCTTTTAAATGTTCATAACAATAATTTATAATCAAGTTACTCACTGACCCTGTATCAAAACGTGTACTACGCATAATTAAATTAGAACTGACTAACTTAAATTAGAACTAATTAAATAAGAGCAATTAATTCAATAAATAATTCACATAAATATGCCAAACTATCCGGCAATTTTTAAACCTGTAAATATCGAAAACTAGTAACACTTATTCAACATCTGACACAACAAACTAACAAGTGTCATAAATATATACATATCATCTTCCTAGCCTTTATTATTCCCAAGATTTGGGATCAGCTACTACTTCAACTGGTTTTACCTAAAAATCAGTTTTTACATGGAGTGACTGGCATCGCAACCCTGAGGGTGAACTAAATTCGAAGGTTGAACTAGTTGTCAGTATATTTTTGGAGGTGGAAGTGCTCGCCGAAGTTTATCGATGGGTGGCTGAAATCCGGGCGGAGTGTGGCATGCGCCCCCCGCCCGAAGAGCCCGAGGCACGATGGCTAGATGGTCGTTCCGGCTGGAGACTCCGCGCGCTGGCTTTGCCGCTGTGGAGGCTCTCCAGCCGGTCATCCTCGAGTTGGCAGGGCGGCAGCACGGGACCCTTTCCTTCCGACTGACGCAGGTGCTTTCCGGGCACGGATGCTTTGGAAAGTACCTGCACTCGGTCGCCCGGAGGGAATTGAGTCGCGCCTGCCACCACTGTGACTGCAGTGAGGACTCGGCCCAGCACACGCTGGCGATCTGCCCCGCATGGGCGTCGCAGCGTCGGGCCGTCACTGCAGTCATCGGAGGAGATCTCTCGCTACCGGCCATCATACGCTCCATGGCCGGTAGCGACAGCAGTTTTACCGCGGTTGCAGCCTTCAGCGAAGACGTAATTTCGCAGAAGGAGGCGGCGGAAAAGGCCCGGGATGACGACCTCCACTCGGACCCGATCCGTCGCCGGCGAACCGGGCGGCGGAGGCGCGCCTATCAGCGCCTCATGCCGCCCTGAGTGTGGCCGCGGAAGCTCGGGATGGGTTTTCCCCACCATCCGCTTTAGTGGCTGCCCGCGAGGTGGCGTGTGCCGTACGTTGCCTAATTAGAGAGTTTACCAGCAGACGGTGCCCGCTTTAGTGCGGGCAGGCGCTGGGAGGGGTCCGGATGTGTTAATAACAGCAGTTCCCGGATCCCTCCCGTCTCAGGCGCAGAGTGGCACACCGTGTGGGTTTTAGTCGGTTCGATTCCGACACACCGCCCCGCCGCAAACCCCGGCGGGGTGACGGCCCGAGGGACGGCCCGAAACGCAAAAAAAAAGGAGTTTTTTTACAGATCTAAGGAACAGTATTTGATATGAATTTTAGCTTGATACGTTCATGCATACCTGAAAAAAGGAGTCTTGACAGACAGACAGACAAGAAAGTGATCCTATAAGGTTCCGTTTTTTCTTTTGAGGTACGGAACCCTAAAAATTTGCGTCAATTGGGCTCATGAAAACCAACACCTTTGACCTCATCACAACACGGATAGATACTTGTGTCAGTATTTAAAAACCATATTTATTTATATAATCCCAGTAGGTAAATAACACTCTAAGAATTTTCGTTTTCAGCATTCTCACAAGCTCGATATTTTGTCATTTCAAATATTATTTGAAAGTTTTATTGTAACCGACCTATTTGTGAAGACCTCAATTAATTTTTATGACACAGTAATAAATGTTTTCACAAAGATTTCGATTTATAACCAGGCGACGTCTGAACGACTTTGTTTCAAGAGTTTATGGGTCTATTATGATGTTCGGTTCTATTTGTGTCTGTCGTTCATGAGTAGAAATTTTGAAGAGAATCGATATTCCTACATTTTGGGAGAAGTTCGTAGATGAACATGGTTTGAGTTAACATGCACTGTCTACCTTAGTAAACTGAATGCATTTCGGAATAAATTTGGCAGTAAGCCAAGAACTCGTATAAAGATGAAAATACTAATGTAACTAGGCCCACCTAGGCCACTAGGCTCTAGGCGCTAGTAATGTTCGCATTGAAGATGGTGACTACCACATTAGACACTAGAGTCATTTTGGTAGATTAAACATAAAAAAAAGCTCTTCTGCCATTCACGGCAGACTGACTGACTGACTGTTGTGCTTGAGCTCTTAGGTTCGATTTCTGGGTTTCTTCTGGGGTTCTAAATGTTATAATATGTATGTATTTACAAAAAAGTATATATCATTCAGGGAACGCAACAATCTGTCTTCACCAGGGTGTTGCGTTCCCTGAACCTGTGCTAGCTATATGGGCCCATAGATGCAATAGCCAGTCGCAAAACACACACTCACTTCAAACCTGGTGAAAGAATATCATGGGGCGTTTCACCTCGTTAAAATCAGATCTCAGCTGCGGCAAGGGGAACCCCTTGATGATGTACACGCAGTTCCTTACCACCACACAAACGTTTCCTATTTACAATTCAAACAGGTGTTGTTTGACAAACATTCTGTACGAGGGAGTTGACGTTAATTTCCGATCTAACGTGCCTAACGGCCTAGTATCTTGTTGTTCCGTATGAGAGAGCCGACGTTAATTCATGATCTAAACATAACAAACGGCCATAAGCCCATCAATTATTCTATATTTCAAACACGTGCGATTTTACATTTGCTATTTTCTTAGGTTAGTAACATTTTGACCGGTGCTAAGGCATTTTGACAAAAACCTAGTGTTGCCATTATAAACTACTGATAACTACTACTGGTACCGAACACAGTCTATTTAGGTATCATAATACAAGCCCTGCTTAGTTTAAAGCTAGATGGCGTTATCTTTGAAATTTCCGAAATATTAATTTCTTTATTTTACAAAAAGTAATAATTTACATGATAGTCACAATCTAAAAATAACAACCCGTATAATACTAAGCATGTAGAGTAAAGTTTCGTCTGATTTCTTACTACTTACAGAAAGTACTTGCAAAGTCAACAAGGGATGGAATTCCTTGTCGAACTTGTCTCGGGGACGAACAAGGAATGAAAAGTTGTTCACTTTCTCGCAGGACCTTTCTAAGAGGCATCAATATCCATTAAAACTTAGATAAGCGAAAACCCTTGACCTTTACATACAATACAACATTATTTTTACCCGACTACGGCAAAGCCAAAGGAGGGTTATGATTTTGACAGGCTATGTATGTATGTATGTATGTATGTATATTCATTTGTTCCCTCATAGCTCCTTAACTACTGATTAGAACTGGACAAATGAGGTGTCGTTAGAAGCGTCATGATCGTCTTCTGGTTATTTTCTTCTGGCTATATGAAATGTCACTGAATCTAATGTGGCGCCCTCTAGCCAACATAAAGTACTGCATTAAAAAATAAATTTTAGATAAATATGTCGTGTTTGGTATCATTGGAAAGGACGTTACTTGTACATTTCAAAAATATATATATTATTAGCATTTGCTCGTGACTTTGTCTGTATTTATTCGATAAGTGTGGAATTTCTATGGTATGCTCGTTTGTTCCCTCCTTTCTAAGCTACTAGTCAGAATAACACAAATGAGGTATCGTTAGAAGCGTCTTGATTGTCCGCTGGTTACAGGTTATACGACGTGTCATTTAACCTAATGTGGCGCCTTCTAGCCGACGTAAAGTACTGTTTCAAAAAATTAATTTGAGACAAATATGCCGTGTTTAGTATCATACGAAAGGGCGTTACTTATACCTTTCAAAAATATATATATTATAAGCATTTTCTCGTGACTTTGTCTGTATTTATTCGATAATCGTAAATTTTTTATAGTACCTATTTAAAATATACTATGCAAAGAAATTAATATTATAAAGGCATCAAAACATTTTAAATAAAAAAAAAGTAAATACTAAAACCCAACTACGACAAAAAACGACGTTGAAAAAGCATGAAACAAGTTTCAAAAGCCGTAGTCACGCGTTGTTAAAATGTTATGAACCATGGTACATTATACTACATGGACGACGGTTTTTGAAACTTAGTAATGAGCCATAGTCCATGACACTTTAACAACGCGTGACTACGGCTTTTGAAACTTGTTTCATGCTTTTTCAACGTCGTTTTTTGTCGTAGTTGGGTTTTAGTATTTACTTTTTTTTTTAGTTTTAAAGATTATCAATAGGTACCTAAAATATTTGTGAATTTCTCTGACACACAACTTATTTATATAAAGTTTGTGAATATTTTCCTTATGGTAACTTAACACTCATTTATCATTTTGTAAAACAGAATAGTGAACAGTAACATATTTGATACATAGTAAATTGTGATAGATCGAAACACTTCAAAACTAGTTTTGGTCGCATATAATGTGTGATGTGACTGTTCATCTTAAAGAATTGACGAGCCATACGAAAAATTTAAAAAAAAAAAATTCAACTAGTAGGTACCTCAAGATGCATGGAGCAAACACACACACGAACACACACACACACACACACACACACACACACACACACACACACATACATACATAAACACGTGCAAGCGTGTGCAAAGTCAACGTCTGGTTTCTGTCGTCTGACATTTGTTGAACTAGGTCCCGTTCTGACACGTACATGAGGCAACGGCACGACTGTTTTTTTTTTTTATAAGACTAGCTAAGCTTTTCTGTGAAATGTGTGTGTTATAATAAATATAACTTTCTTTCTTTTCTTCTAACATAACGAAGCTGTCGATCTACTGGTTAGTTTTCTTGACTTGTTCTGCCATTCATTCACATCAAGTCACCGTAATAAACATTTCAGTTATGAGAAAACAATATTTTAATATTTGTCTTCTCTAACTGTATAAAAGATTAGCTTCTACAGCCTAATCTTATTACAGTGATTGCCTTCTCAAATTGACAGTTTCAATTTGTTAATCAAATTAAGTCGACAAATCTGCCGAAAATTAGTCTTTCTATAAACAAATAATCGCTTATCCATAAACAATTAAATTCAAATCAGGCTCAGGATCGTACGATGCGAGGGACCAGTGGCGCGGGTTCATTAAAAGTTAGATTGGGACGGCAGCCGCATGATTGGCAGGGCGAACAGATCCAACTTCTATGGTACGCTTTTTGCTGACCGAGTTTTTGTCAACAAGTAATATAACGGTATTTGTTAGTATCACTGAAAGTGTAAATACTATCTATTATTGAACTTAATTATAGTTATTTGTAGTTGAAAGTATTGATTGTTAGGCCAGAGTTCGTGAGCATAACTCACGAACTCGATGATCTAATGAGGGCGATCGTTTGTTCTGTGTCAGATTTGTGTGTTCAAGAATATTATCTATACAAATAAATAAAATTGGAGTGTCTGTTTGTAATATTAAAATAACCGCTTTTTACTAAATGCATATGTATGTATACATGGTACATATACCAAAAATGTATTTTAAAATTTTTTTGTCTGTCTATCGGTCTGTCTGTCTGTCTGTCGGTCTGTCTGTTTGTTCCGGGTAATCTCTGGAACGGCTGGACGGATTTTGACGGGACTTTCACTGGCAGGTAGCTGATGACCCGGGGAGTAACTTGGGCTACTGTTTTTAGACTAACTTTGTCCCGCGGCGTTACTCGCGGTACAACAATAACCGCGGGTAGAACCGCGGGGTTCAGCTAGTAAAATATATAAAGCTTATTCGAAGTAGTCTCTATTGGCTGCAATACAGTTCTTTAAACGTTGAGGCCAGTTATCAATAGCAGCATGCACTCATTCTAGGAGAAAATTATTCACTGTCAATCGTATGAATTGTTTTAGGGACTCCAAATTATCATAGCGTTTAGAGCAAGCCTTACTCTCAGGTCTTCAGCTCTGAAGAAGTCCGGAACGTCCGTTTTCTTACCAAGATTGGGTGGATCGAGTTTTATGACCCGGCGCCGAGTCTTGCTGAAAGGACCATTCTTGGTTATTGAACATGGTGTTGTTAAGGAGCTTTACTACCTTCTTAAGAATGGTATTTTGATACACTTGTGCCGATGTTTTACCTATTTCACAAAAATATGACTCAGTCACTCCTTGATAACACCTCACCAAACCATCATTGAATTCGGATAATGTGTTGTACTCTGCTGACTATTTCGGAAGCTTCTTTAGAGCTTTTAGCATACTAAATACGGTCATTTTTTTGTTAAAAGATTGTTCACTTGTAAAAAAATCTCATCCTTAAAGAAAACTTTTCCGCTTAGGTAATTGTTTTGATTTTACCAACCTTTTTTTTTAATTATCAGTAAAGAAATGACAAGTCCTAAGGCATCATTTTAAATAATAATAATAATAATAAATCTCTTTATTGTACACCAGCTTATAGAAAATATAAGATAAACTTAAAACTAGGTACAAAAAAGTATGTACAAGTGGCGGCCTTATCGCTCCAAGGCAATATCTTACAGGCAACCATGGGATGGAGAGAAGAGTAGGGATGAAAAGTATATGGTAGTGTCTGGTGTATTATTGGTGGAAAGGAAAGTAAAATAGAGTTTATACATTACATAAAATAATAGCAACACGTAGTGTGAGTGACCAAGTTAATCCATATATTTATTTATTTATACAAAAGAGATGAGTAAAACTTATATATATATATATATAACTTCCATGCAGTATAGCAAGCTATGGGACATTGATGTCTCTCAGGTAATATTCTTTTACTAGTCCCCTAAAGCTAGTTACTGTTTTCGCACGTCTTATTACGACTGGTAGGGCGTTCCATAGGCGAACTGCTTGTACAGAGAAGGAATGGTCGAGGAATTTAGTTTTATGTCCTGGCATTTTCAATTTCAAATTCTCTGACGATCTCAAGGATTTAGGATGTGAGTCGAGTAAGAAGTTAAACCGAGATTTCAGGTAGCGTGGAGTAAGTGGATTGAAGAGAATATTGTACAGAAGAGAAAGAATGTGTGCATTCCGGCGAAGGCGGATGGGTAACCATTTAAGCTGTTTACGATAATTAGAGATATGATCATATTTGCGTAATCCAAATATGAATCTTATACAGAGATTTTGGAGTCTCTCAAGCTTATTTAATTGGTCTTCGGTGAGATCAAGATAACTGGCATCAGCATAATCAAGGATGGGGAAAAGAAGGGATTGTGAAAGAGCAATCTTCGTGGATATGGGTAAGAAATTGCGTAGTCTGCGCAAAGACCCTGCAGCGGCAAACATTTTGCGACTCAGCTCCTGCAGCTGAGGACCCCAGGATAAGGTACTATCAATATAGATCCCCAAGTTCTTCACCATGTCACTGTATGGGATAGGTGTGCTATTGCACGTGACTTGAGGCAATTTTATCCAATCAATTTTGGAAATTATTCGCGAGCTTCCAACGACAATGACCTGAGTCTTAGATGGATTAATTTTCAGGCCATAGGTGTTGCTCCACTTAGAAATTTTATCCAGGTCAGCATTAGTAGTGTTGACTGCATCAACCAGATTAATCGGTGATGCCCTGGTGTAAATTTGGAGATCATCAGCATATAGGTGGTAGGAAGAAGAAAGATCATTAGTGATGGTGTTAATAAAAACGGAGAAAAGTAGGGGAGAGAGCACGCCGCCCTGTGGTACGCCAGCAGTAGTGCTACACCAAGAAGAAATAGTGTTCTCAATACTAATGCGCTGCCGGCGACCAAACAGGTAGTTGTGAAACCAGTCAATCGCCGTTGGAGATATGTTGAAAGAGCGTAGTATACACAACAAAACGTCGAAATCAACGGTGTTGAATGCATTGCTGAAGTCCAAAAGGGTCAGAACTGTAAGCTCGCCATTCTCCATAGCAGATCTAATGTCATCCGTAATATGGACTAGGGTGGTAGTGGTGCTGTGACCAGGTCGAAAGCCAGACTGGAGAGGGTTGAGTAGCAGGTTCCGGGATAGGAAATTTGAGAGCTGAGAATGGATAAGGCGTTCAAGGACTTTGGAGAGAAACGGAAGAATGGAAATCGGGCGGTAATCAGAGAAGGACTCGGGATTTTTCTTTTTGGGGATAGGGATTATTTTAGCATCCTTCCAAGCCTTTGGAAACACGCTATAGGAGATTGAATAGTTTAGGATGTGACATATGACAGGAAGAATTTCATCAAGGATCGGGATGATCATACTACGGCTAAGACAATCAGAACCCACTGCATTTGAGGTAATAGATACTATGCTCTTCCTAACATCACAATCAGAAAATTGACTAAAGAAAAAGGGAGAACAGTCAGGAGCTGGGGCAGAAGTAAGAAGTTTTATTGTAGCATCTTTTGTCATTTTATCAAAATTTGACGAAGCAGAGAAATGTTTATTTAGGGAGTTTAGATTTACATTTTTAGGAAACGAATCGTGAATAGGTTTGCCTACTCCCAGTGACTTTAAGAATTTCCAGACTTTAGCTGGATCCTCGTTTTCAACGGAGCTGTGGATATATCGGCGTTGAGCACTCCTACACACCTTGCTGCAATGATTCCTTATAGTTATATACTTGTCATGGTTACTATCGGTGGGATTCTTTTTGTATTTAGACTTTGCAATCGCCTTTTTCTTTATTAGGGCTTTAATGTCATCAGTTAGCCACGGTGATGGGAGATGTTTGACCCTCATTTCTCGTATTGGTGCATGTTCGTTGTAGAGAGTCGTTAGTTTGTCGATAAGAAGTTCAACCTTATTATTAATGCAGTCAGCACTGAGGAGAGGTGCCCAGTCAATGTTTCTGGCATCCCTCACCAAGGCCGCCACATCTATATCCTTGAAGTTACGCTGCAGGATGGTCTTCGCTTTAGGTTTAGGAGGTCGGAGGCGATAGGATAGGTAGAGCAAATCGTGACAGGAAAACTCGTCAGCAGAGCACTGGCCGTGTTTAACTGCGAGGTTAGGGGAGGAAACAATGGTAAGGTCTAATAAAGACGGAGCAGAATGTGGGAAGTAATGAGTTGCGTTGGAAGGAAGAATGGACAGGTTGCTAGACTGAATTATAGACTGAAGTAGAGAAGACCGAGAATCGTTTTTAAGGAGGCAGGTATTGAAATCACCCATGATTATGGTCTGACTGTACGAAGGGGTAAATTGTTCCAGGAGCAGCTCAAACGATGAGAAGTAGTTAATGCGTAGGGAAGGGCAATAAAATACACCAAGAAGAATTTTAGAGTGGAGGAGTTCTACTTCCAGAAAAAGATGTTCTCCTGCATTAGTTGGAGAGGGCTGCGGCGACGAACTAATAATAGTATAGGGAATTTGGGACCGTAGATAGATAGCTACACCACCGCCACCACCAACAGCACGATCATTCCTTATCAGGTTGAAACCTGGTAGGGAGTATGCAGCAGAGGGTAAGCAGGGCTTCAGCCACGATTCGGAGATAAGTATACCATGTAAATTTGTACAGTCGAAAGACGCCAGCATATCGGGGAAATGAGCCGGAACACTTTGAGCATTAATGTGTACTAGGTTGAGATTTTTGGGAACGTCAGAGAACTGAGACAACAGAGTCTCAGCGATTGTTGGATTGTTTTGGGAACCACTACTACTACAAGAAGACAGATATTCATTGCTGTCATAGCTGCAGCAAGGCGAAGACATTTTTAGCTATGAAATAAATATATTTAATAACGTATAATAAATAGGTATTAGAAATTTGAAAAGAGGTGTAGGTATATGATTAAGTATGCGAGAGTTACTATAGTACTAAAATAGAATAAATATTATAAAAATAAAATTGAAAATATACGTCCTTCAACTCCACCCGCCGGTTGCCAGTTCCAAAAGAAAATGACAAAAAAAAAAAAAAAAGAAAACCGTATAAACAATATGAAAAATAAAAAAACAAAGATAGACAACAACAAACAACACAAAAACACAGAAAAAAAAAAAACAAAAGAAATAATAATAAAATCAATTAACGTTAACACGGTTAAAATGCCACCAATACAACCAATTGCTAGGCTAACAGTCTACCGGTTCGGTGTTAAACGGTAACAACACATCAACAAAAAACTAGTTAAACAAAATAAAATAAAAAGCTAACCAAAAACATTAATTATATACACAAATTTAAGAAGCTTCATTCTAAGAGTGACTCGGGAGCTGGAACGCACTCACACTTAATGTGAATCGGAACGTTCATTTTGACAACATGTTAGGACAGCTTTGACATGTTTGAATTTTGATTGAAGTTTCGAAGTGAAGTGTTCATGAAATACCGTGTTTCGATTTAAATTTTTGCAAGTTTCTTATTATTGCGAAATTATGAAAATAATACCAAAAGTGAGGGTGCGCACCACTTATAATAAATTAATCTGCGGCGGTATATAGCGTAGAGAGTGCCCCTTGCATCACAATGTAAACAAACGATGTATATTTACTTTTTAGCTCGCTTCGACTTTGTGGAGACTGTTTTCACGGTCGCCACAGGCTTACCACAGCCAGTCCCGATTCCATTCACTTCCACAAGGGACGACACACGATGCTGTCTTCCGTCTGGGCCCAACACGTAAACATAACCCTGCCTGGTCCAACAGCCGCTTACACCATATCTTTCTCGGGCAGCCATAAATATGTCGTGACGTATCTTCGTGAGGAACTCCGACACAGTGATACCAGAACCTTTTAACTTGGCTTTGCTGAACCAAATATTGTCACGGGTTGAAACTGATTGAAGCTTAACCAGGATAGGTCTTGCCCTCTGTGGCTGGTCTGTCTGGCGACCCAACCTTTGGCATCGCTTGATATCATCTGCATTGAACTGCTCGAGCTCAAACCGGTCTTTGATAAGAGAGGCAACCACTTTAGCGGTGTCCTCTTTCTTATCCTCAGCTACACCATGGAAGAGAAGGATCTTTCTGCGCCCACGCATCTCGAGCGCGTCGACACTCCTTGCGATTGATTCAACTTGCTGTTGCAAATTGGTCAAAGACTGCATTGTAAGCAATTTAAAAGCTGCAAACTCGGCGGTGAGACTAGAGATGGTGGCAGGTATGCTCGGCTCCTTCTGCAGCTTAGCCTCGAACTCAGCCATCCGCTTGTGAAAGTCATGGCTCATTTGAGTGATGGACTCGGAAACTGTGTTCATTGTGGCAGTGGATTGTTACAGTGTAACTAATAAGTGTGAACTACACAAAGGAAAACACCAAAACCGGCAGGTAGAATAACTATATGTTAACTTTCATTAAGTTTACACTGAATAAAACTTTGTTTACTATTTTTAAATTAAATTTAAAAACACAAGATAAAAAATGCGACTTGTTTTTACAACTACCTACCAACATTTTATTGGTAGGTAGTTGTAAAATACGCGACATGGATCCAGATGATATATTCATCTCCCGAAATAAACCCTATTGCTATTGGACAGTATTTCTTCGAATTCTTTCCCTTACTGCTTTGATCGCATACTCGTATGAACACTACGTGGATGGCCAGATCTTTATCTGTCAAAAACAGAAGTTTCATTGAACTGTACAATAGCCCGATATAAAAAAATTAATAAAATAAATAAATAAATATTTCGGACATCTAAACACACAACGTCATCTAGTCCCAAGCTAAGCAGAGCTTGTTTTATAGGTAGTAGACAACTGATACAAATACATATATATTTTTTTTTTGTAAATACATACATATTATAGATAGAACACACTCAAACTTCGAAACAAATATTTGTAGATCATACAAACATTGTGTCTGACCCGGGAATCGAATCCGAGACCTCATTATCAGCAGTCGCTCACGCCAGCCGCGAGACCAACGAGGCAGTCTAAAAACATTTGATTGCAATCAAACGTAAGGAGAATTTAAAAAAAATGTATTTGTATTTGGTTCCATCATACCTTCTTTAGGTAATGCAATCAGAGCGATTCTGTATCTTTATCACCGTACTCCATTTTGGTATCACAAAATATTTTACAATATGTTGGTGCGAAAATAAGAAAACACAATGAACAATCACATAAAACGACAGATTCCAAACTCAAAAGTAGTATTTTGTTTATTTTTTATTGTAAAAGTATTTATGGCCAGACTAAGTATTTGTTTTTCTATTACAATAATTTTAAATAATAAAACAAGTAATTGTCATCATTATTATTTATGTTATTGATATCTCAGTAATTCTAATTAGAAGTGCTTGCATTTAATGCAACGTTACACTAAAATAATGTTTAGTTAACACTATTTCAATTTGTAATCGTGTCGAGTCAAAGCAGAACCCCTAGCCATCTAGGAAGCTGATAAAAATAATAATTGCTAGCTCCCTCGCTTCCTAAAAGCACGTACAATATTTAAGTGTACAAATAAAGTTGAATGATAAGTGTGGGGCTATAAAGTAGGCGTGTAGTCCGGTCACGTGGTCACTCACTCGCTTTATAGCATCCAGTAATGACTGGATAAAACTGGAATGGGCCGGTTTATTGTGGACTTCTTAGTTCAGGCATGTATAGCAATTTCGACAAAATGATGTTAAAACGCTGACGGCTATAAATGACCTTGAATGTTCGTGTCCGTAGGAACATAATACTTACTCCGAAAAAAATCTTTTCATTATTAGGAAAATAAATTTGTGTACGGTATACACTCTCGTAATCAATTTAAATGTTTGATTGAGTACAGACCCGAAGGTTCACGGAGATAGTGTTTAGTGTATAGTGGTTGAGGTGGTCACCTAGACAACCACCTATTTCGGACTCTACTTAGTACAACACTATATCTGATCCACATAATTTTGACCTGTGTCTGAGTAGTTTTTGTATCTGTTTCATAAATATTTGTTAAATCCCCTGCGACACAGATAATATTACTAGTGTGAGAATTGTATCTCTGATAAAAGAAAGAGGTTCTTCATCAAAGAGTGCAAAAACCTATAATTAAACTGGCTTAAATGTTAAAATCCCAAGTGATAAGGTAATGGCCTACTGGGTATTTTTGGTAAACTTTCTTATAATGAATCCTAGCTAGATTGATTTATTACCACCGAAACCTCCTTCTTGCTCTATTTCATGATAATCGTTTTAGCCGTTTCCGACATTTAGATTATAAAATACTCAAAAATTGTAGGTTTAAAGGTCATATAAAGACAGATTATACAGCGAGTCGCTGCTAGTATTACATAAACATTATATTTTAACTGAATTCAAGTGCTCTTAGAACTAACAATAAAATAAAAGTGTCAAAAACATTAACCTCCAAAGAATTTCAATTTTACAAACAATGGTAATGAATATAACAACATACATCTCACATGGCCTCTTTGATCCCAAAATAGATAGAGCCTGTATCATGGTAACCGGATTTCCACTAAATATGTATCTACTTACATATTCCTCTACAGGACAACACATGCTGGCCTTGAAAGTCACCGCTTCAGACAGCACATACGCTTTCCAGCTAAACGATTCGGCTACTCCTTCCTGTGCCGAGCACTCGAGTCGAAAACGGGAACTCACTACCAGCGCACGTGTTTCCCTTTTACCATGATCCCGGGTCCTTTAAGCGGGGCGTGAAAAAGCATCTCACTAGGCCACCATAGTGTAGGGTGCCAGAGGCCAGTCGTCCGGGGGTTTTTAGTGGAAACACCACATACTTCTGGTTCCTGTGTCCCCGAGGAGATGGAGATCCGAAGGGATATTTTACCCCGTCAACAAAAAGGCCACCATAGTGTGGGTCGCCATATTGCATTGTCTGTCAAGAGTGACAGTCACCATACTCGATGCTGGCTGTCACTCTTGGATTTTACTCAAGCTTTTCATCAGGCAGAGTAGAGTCACTCTGGCATTCCTTCAAATAAAAAAATCATATCTATATTAATATATAAAGCTGAGGAGTTTGTTTGTTTATTTATTTGTTTTAACGGGCTAATCTCAGGAACCACTGGTCCGAGTTAAAAATCTTTCAGCATTAGATAGTCCATTTTTCGAGGAAGGCTATAGGATATTTATCATCACGCTAAGACCTACAGGAGCGGAGCACCAAGGAAGAATGTTACAAAAACGGGGGCAAATTATCACGCTACGGGCAATAGGAGACGCAAACGAGGTTGCGTGGGTCGGCTAGTTATAAATATAGTTAAGCCCACACACAGAATGAATGATCGTGCTAATAACACAATTATTTACCTTGGATAGGAATCGAAACATCTACCTTTAGCTTAGAAGTCAGCATCACAAACCACGTGACCGCTGGTAAAACGAAATTCAGTTTGCTTTTCCGCTGCTACTATTTTGACGCCCTCTCATCAACATTTAGCATAAGAAAGATGAATAAATACATAAACCGTTATGCTGAGCATTTCTTTAACAATATATTTCAATTTGAATAGAATATTTCTTTATACAATTAAAGTTGGCTCACAATGGCTGGCCACGTTACATATTTATGTCGCGACAGGAAAAGGCTATTGCCTACTTCCGTTTCCCTAATGATGTTTGTTTTACTTTATTTTTGTAAACATCTACAAATGATGGTTTTCCGGGAACACGGAATATTTTTTGTGGAATGCATGATTTGGTGTCTTAAGTACCGTTTGGTGTAATTTTTATATTAAATAGTGTTTATGCATGACTTTGATTCTCTCTCTCCTTCACTCGTGAGACTTTATAGTAAAGAATAGAAAGCAAACATTTTAAATTAGCGAACAGATCGGTCCCTAAAATTTACTAGACGTACGTTTTGAGGAAGGAGTTCGTTATTTACAGCAACGTGATTGTGAATCTTGAATTACATAAGCACAGAAGTGCAATTTATCACTTTTCATTTTGTTGGGCTGTCTCGGTGTAGTATACTATACACGTGATGGACCCCTCTCTCCCTCCTCTTCTAAATTAGAGTTTTTGGGCTTCGGTAAACACATTGAAGAGAAAAGTAACGAACTAATAAAATAGCATCGGTTTTCCATGAAGCAGTGATGTCTGGTCAAGCGGGCGATTTATAATAATAATAATAATAATTAAAACTAGCAACACCAACAGCAACAGTCAGATTTTCGAGTACCTATATTTATTCTCAAAATAAAATCAATTTTTAATATATTTCAATCAATAAATATCATACAGCCAATAACAAAGAAGAAAAATGGATAAATATTTTAAAAATAACAATGTAACACGCCTAAAATTAACGTATAGAAAATAAATATCTACCATAAGACATGACGTTTAACGTCATGTCATAACAATATAAAAATGAGAGAATATCTGACAAAATGTTAACAAGAGCTAGATCACGAGCACTTTTACCATCTTCGGACTCGTCGCTACGCTCCGCCCTGCCGTCTTCGGATGCCAGAACAGAAGTTCCAACAGTCGCAGAGGCGTCGAGCTCATCTTCCAGCGACGAGTTTTTCTCTCCGCCGACGTCGCCAACACCTGTACGTCGGCAGGGGAGAGACCGGCCACCGACCAGCTTGGGACCCCGAGGACCACTGACCTCGAACAGGGCCCCCGCTGCCGGTGGTGATGTGCGCCGCATGAAATGGACACAATCTATTAATGAGAATGTCATGCGGGCATATTTTCGGGCTACAGAGTTGGGAACGAATCTTACTGCGTACCGTGTTCGACTAGTCTCTCTGTTTCAGGAGCTTGAGCCAGCCGTCAACGTATCTGCACAGCGATTGTCGGATCAAGTACGAGCTATACAGCGTTGTCACCTGCTGGATGATGTGGTACTTGAGAGGATACGCTCTGACGTACGGGGTACTTTGACTGTCCCTTCTTCGTCACATTCTGTGGATTTGGTAGCTACTACATCACAATTACCACACAATGAGTATGTTGATGAACAAGTGGAGAGTGAAGTTATGACCGTAAGTACCCAATGTAATGATAGGATAAGGAGAGCTTTGGAGGATGCGATTCAGGAGTACCGGCATGTTGATTATAAAAACAGACCCCGGTTACCCCGTTTGCCCATTCATAAACGTAATCTAGCCTTGGTGAGTGCCCTGAATTCGTTGTTACCAGATTATTTTGGTAATAGCGAAGATCTTAGTGATACACATTCTATTTTGTACTGTGCTGCTATTGCAGTTTGTCGAGTAGCTGGTGTTAAATTTGTTGAACAAATCACTACTACTCGACCAAAAAATGAAGTGCCAGCTTGGCAGTGCAGAATAGAACGTCGTATTGCTGAGACCAGGACACTCATTGGCAAATTAATTACGTTTCAGTCAGGCAATACGCGGCCAAGAGTCATGCGCTTTGTGAAACAGGCATTCTTGGGGACTACCATAAGTCCTCAACAGTACATGTCGAGTGTCACAGAGCGCATTGACTTCTTGAAGCAAAAAGTTTATGCATGGGCAAACAGGATAAGACGGTATAGAAAACGAGTAGATCGGTTTATCCAGAATCGAATGTTCCAAAGAAATGAGAAGTGGGTGTACCGGAAATGGGAGGAACCAAGTCCGCGTGTGGGTGAAGGGCGCTTTCCAGACGAAAATGTCACAAATACATTTTGGCGTAACATCTGGTCAGTGCCTGTCACTCATACAGAAGGTGATCGGTATCGGGATGTCGAGCGCTCATGTGAGTCCATAACATCCATGGAACCCATTACTATTAGTAAAGATGACATTGGTTGTGCAGTTCGTTCATTACCAAACTGGAAATCACCTGGTCCAGACGGACTGCACAACTTTTGGCTTAAGTGGTTCCGAAGCTCACATGCGTGTTTGGCATCTCAATACCAAGCTGCAGTGGATTCGGGTTCTTTACCCCAGTTTTTAACTACCGGTATAACTCACTTACTCTATAAATCTGGTAGTGCCATGGATCCTAAAAATTTTAGACCCATAACATGTTTACCAACCATGTATAAACTTCTGACATCTATTCTGAGACTCAAAATTTCTACACATATTAATAATAATTTGATAATGTCCGTTTCTCAGAATGGATGTAGAAGTGGGTCCCGTGGCACTAAAGAGCTCCTTATCATAGACATGACCATTAGCCAACAAGTGCGTCGTAATCGTAAGAGTCTGGCGACATGTTGGATAGATTACAAGAAGGCTTATGACTCTGTTCCACATACATGGCTTTTGAGGGTGCTGGAGTTGTATAAAGTTGATACAACTCTGTGCACGTTCTTAAAGTCGTGTATGGGGCAATGGAGAACAGTACTTCGCTATCCTGGATGTCGGCAGACTGCGGTAAACGACGTACTTATAAACATCGAGCGGGGCATCTTTCAAGGTGACAGTCTGAGTCCCTTGTGGTTTTGTCTAGCTTTGAACCCTCTAAGTGCTCTGTTGGAGGATTCAGGGTTAGGCTATAGGTTGCAGAAAGATGATCAAGTTATATCTCACCTTTTTTATATGGATGATTTAAAACTACTTGCCCCCACTAAATTACAATTGACAGCGTTACTAAAAGTCACTGAAAACTTTAGTAATTCTATCAAGATGGAATTTGGTGTAGACAAGTGTGCAGTCATGTATGTAAAGAAGGGAGTGATTGTGGAATCTGAAGGAACAGAGCTTTCAGATTCTACAAGACTTAGATCTCTGTCTGCAACCGAAACCTACAAGTATCTAGGTTTTTCACAGTCCTTAGGAATACCAGAACCTGACATGAAACAGTCGTTGCGGGAACGCTTCTTTGGCCGCCTGAAAAAAGTACTTAAAAGTCTTTTATCAGGCGGTAACAAGGTGCGAGCCTACAATGGTTGGGTCATGCCGGTTCTGATGTATTCCTTTGGTATACTTAGATGGACTCAGACCGAATTAGATGCCTTAGACAGGAGAGTCCGTACACTGCTAACCGCATTTCGAATGCATCACCCACGGTCATCGGTTATGAGATTGTATATCCCGCGAAAGTTTGGGGGTCGTGGTCTATTAAATGCCAAGACCCTACACAATCGCGAGATATACAATCTTAGAGAATATTTCCTTCATACTGATGTGGGAGTGCATCGCAGTGTAGTTACAGTGGATACCGGACTTACTCCGCTCGCTTTGGCTAAAGAGAATTGGCGCAAACCTGTAGTACTTAGTACTAATGATCGCAGGGAGGTATGGAAGGGCAAAGAACTTCATGGTCGATTTTATCGGGCCCTTAATGGGCCTGATATAGATTTTAAAGCATCAACATCCTGGCTACGGTATGGTGATCTCTTCGGAGAATCCGAAGGTTTTGTTTGTGCGATTATGGACGAAGTTATCATGACGAATAACTATCGGAAATATATCCTGAAGGATGGTACGGTTGACATCTGTCGGGCATGTCACCGTCCTGGAGAATCTATCAGGCATATTATTTCTGGTTGCTCTCGTCTTGCTAACGGCGAATATTTGCACAGGCACAACCAAGTAGCCAGGATTGTACATCAACAACTTGCCCTTAAATACCATCTTGTGAGTTCAGAGGTGCCATACTACAGATATGTGCCCGACCCAGTTCTCGAGAATGGTCGTGCTACGTTATATTGGGATCGATCTATTATCACAGACAGGACTATTGTTGCCAATAAGCCTGATATTGTGGTGATAGATCGATTGGAGCGCCGCGCAATGATTGTCGATATCGCCGTTCCTCATGACGAGAATCTCGTGAAAGTCGAAAAAGAAAAACAAATAAAATATTTGGATCTATCTCACGAGATTGTCGATATGTGGAATGTGGATTCGGCGATCATTGTTCCGATAGTCGTTTCTGCTCACGGATTGATAGCCAAGAGCCTCGACCAACACCTTAAGAGGCTCACGTTAGAGGGCTGGATCAAGGGTCTGATGCAGAAGGCAGTCCTCCTTGACACGGCACGTATAGTGAGGAGGTTCCTGTCTTTGGAGCCCTAACCACCGGTTTCTTGGTCCCTGTACCCGAAGTGGGTGGTCTACTATTTTTTATATTTTTAAATGTATTTGTTTTTTATATTTATATTTAAAAATGTAATTAATATGTATTTATAACTGTAATAAAGGAAATAATAATAATAATAATCTTTATTAAGTCAGAAAGAATGCAAGTACATAGGCATTTGATACAGTTACAATATACAGAATATTGCCATAGCAGTTGTACATTATTAAGTAATAATTTGCACTGATTCCCAAACTGAGTCTAGCTCGTATTATGGGAATCCGAGGTTCTCTTTAAGCAATTCTTATATATGTACCGTTTACAATTGAGTGTACATGTTCTTAAACGATAAACTTTATACATAGATATATACATTGGTAAAGAGAAATGCATATTTTTGTAATAGTTCACAATTATTCTAATTCAGCTTATGTGATTACGGTTATAAGTTTTTCAGTTTCAAAATAATCTAAATTATGCAACCAACTTAGCAGTTTGTTTTTAACATTGAATCGATTCAATCTATATATAGACAATTGATTATTAATTTTGTTGTAGACCCTCACACTTAATGCCTTAGTCTGTCGTAGTGCAAAGGCAGTTTTGGTCCTGACAGGAGGACAAACAAGTGCACCTCGTCTTCTTAGTGAAAGCCCTGTATTTAATGGTAGTTGTGAGTGTAACCGAAGTACAGAGCGCAGAACAAACAACTGCCTTACCGTAAGGACTTGACATTCCTTATAAAGTTTAGAGGTTGGGTAGTCACGTGGCTTGTGGTTCATGGTTTTGAGGAGAGCCCTCTGTGCCCTCTCCAATTGCAGAAATAATGTTTTGTATGTCCCACCCCAAACAGGAATGCAGTAAATTAAAATAGATTGGCATAATCCCATATATGCCTTATGCATCACCAACTCATCTGCAGACCGGCGTAGATCCTTGAAGACATAAAGTAGTCTTTTTACACGACCAGTTAATGTCTCAACTTGGGATCTCCAGGTTAGACGCTCATCTACCTGCACACCAAGATATCTAGTACTAGCAACATTAGATATTATAGGACAAGAGCAGTTCAGACCTAAGGTGTTACAATTGTGAGCGGTAAGTAATTTCGTGTCAGGAGGTGGTGTTGGTGAATTGGGTAAATAGAAACAGATGGATTTCGTTTTTTCTACATTCAATGTTAATCGGTGCGATGATAACCATAGTGCAACAGCTTGTAAGGCATTTTCCGCACAGCACTTCGCTTCTCCCCAGCTCTTCCCGTATACCATTAAGGCAGTATCATCTGCGTATGTAAAAATTTCACAGTTCGGTAACTTCATATTACATAGTTCATTTACGTACAGTAGGAAGAGAGTAGGACCGAGAATACTACCCTGCGGCACCCCGTGACTAGTCCTCTCTTCACCACTCAGCACTTCTTCTATCTTCACCACCTGAACACGATCAGAAAGGTAGCTCTTAAAAATATCCAAGGATAAACCGCGAATCCCGATTCTTTCTAATTTAGATATAACTTATAATTATACCAAAACTTGACTTAAATTAAAACATTATTTATTTATTTATTTATTTATACAACTTTATTGCACACCACTACAGTAAAAATTAGTACAGATAAACATACGGAGATCACATCGGGTATTACAATAGGCGGTCTTATTATTATGGTTTTACTTCGTTCGTATGCTTCTAGAATATATGATTAGCCTACAAGTATTAAAAACTTTTCAATTTAACGCAAAACATAATGATAACTTATTCTTTAACAAAGTATTGATCAAAGTATAAATTTCACGTATCTACTTTATATTCTGTGAACAAATAAAGCCTTTCACACACCAACCAATCATAAACTCATAATTATTTCTCCCAAACTGTTTATCTTAATATAACAAACAATGTCTTCGAAGAAATTTACGAACAATATCTAGATGTATTCTCGGTTAGATTCCCAAGGTTTATCTTGAGAAAAAGTAGGTAGTTAATTTCCGCTAGGCTTTTCGATATTAATCTTTAAGATGGAGGCATGTTATGGATACGTATTTATATGATATATACCCGTGTTATGACGAAGTTATTTTTGGGTTTCTTCTTTAATAATAGCTCTTGTTTCAAGGTATAAACCAAAGGTTTGTTTGTTCTATAATTTATTATCTATTACTAGCTGACTAGCGACCAACGCGTAATAATTTTCCCCCGTTTCTGTCGCATTATCAAATATTTATAATAAATATTTATCATAAAAACACTTCAAAGAAATATCCAAAGTGTAAAGTTTCAGTGCCCTGTGAGCCGACAGTTTAGTATTTTACAGTGTCCGAAGTTACGAGCGAAAGAGCTTTGTGCTAACTTCAATAACATGTTTTTGTTAGGTTTTCAACGAATTATTTCATAACTTCCTAGTTTCAAACATGTTCTCAAAAGATTTGTTTAGACTCACGTGAATCTTTTCTCTTTTATTTTGTTTTCAATTGTTCTTTTGTTAGCATACTTCATGTTGTGTGTTTTTCTTTTAAAAGTTTTTCAGTAATATTCATGGCATAAAGTCACTTTAGATTACAGATTAAATGAAATTTGAAATTCAACTATTTACATAAGAAAGAGGATTGATAAAGTTTGGCATGTATTGGTTAAATTATTTTAGATAAACTCCATAAGAACTTTCCGTGTGCGAAAATCCAACATTACTAACATAGATTTTATCGAGTGTGTTCTTTTCATAATTCTGAACTATCTCAACATTTTATTATATTAAGGTTACTGGGATGGATGCTTGACTATAAGAGGACCGTACACTATGCTGCACATTGGAATAAGCCCATGTCTCGTGAACTGTTAGTAATCTAATATATAAAATTCTCGTGTCACAGTTTTCGTTGCCATACTCCTCCGAAACGGCTTGACCGATTCTCATGAAACTTTGTGAGCACATTGAGTAGGTCTGGGAATCGGCCAACATCTATTTTTCATCCCCCTAAATGGTAAGGGTCACGCTTTCCGTACCGTTCCTTAAAAAAAATTTTAGTATATTTATATATTTTACGTAATAGGCACTCAAACAAGAAGACGTGTTGCCTGATGGTAAGCGATTACCGCCGCCCATGGACACCAGCAACCCAGAGGCGTCACTAGGGCGTTGCCGACCTTTGGGGAATGGGGGGGGGGAGGCAGGGGAAGGGGAGAAGTTTTGCACCAAATGATGTTTGAAAATTTCGAAAATTGTACGATCACAAGTAAAATATATTTAAACATGAAACCAAAACAACTAAGAAACATTTGTGTCTAAACTAGTGCACTAACTTTCGGACAAGAACGGCCTACAACTGTTCACGAAACTTACACCTATTACTTGTAACTTAACTTATATTTAAATACCTGTAGCTTTCAACTAACTTAGCCTCAGATTTTAAGTTACAAATAGTTTACCTAACACACCTTTCATTAGCTTACTTACTTAACTTACCAAAAGACCTACGTCTTCGGCATTTTAATGATTTATAACTTCAAATTTCAGTCTATCTGAGTCTGCTTGAAAAGAGCGATGATTTGGCATATTTTTTCCATAGCAGTAGCTATGATACCATGGTGTCCCAGAAAGCTGGCCTTAAGATTTTTTTCCATAGCTTTTCTCTTAGCAACCAAGATAATCAGACCCTAAACTCTTTCGGTAAAGAGGAGGTCTCAAAATTTCAGCACATGGAATGGCTACACGAAATAAAATAAATATTATCTAATATCAGGATAAACATACCTGATCATCTTATCGTTTTCTGTACCAATATTTTTATCGTAAAAATCTATTTCAACCAAGAAGTTATAAGAGATAAGCAAGTATATATTTCTTCCATCCACATTAGAATAGAAATAACGTACAATTTTATAGAAGACTTCGCATTTCAGAAATATATTGGCGAGCTTTTGCGCCAAAAATATTGCGCTCTATGAAGCACCAAGTGTGATTTATTGGGAATTGCTCTCCCGATTGTACCAACACAAAGCTATGGCTTTGCTAAGCTTAATATTAAAGAATACAGACTCAATAAAATTGAAAAGCAGTATCATCTATTTGAATTCTAGACACAGTATTTAATTCAATTATTTTTTACATTAGACAAAAATATTGCCATTTATTTGGATTACAATTTCAACGAAAAAGTGACATAACCCGCTTTAATGTCGAAGAACCATGCTTCGATACAAACGCGCGGACACGACGGGAGTGATTTCATCATTTTCATCATCAATAATAGTCCACTGTTTTACCTATGTGAAGCAATGGACTATTATTGATGATGAAAATTAGAAGTAGGTTAAATCATGTCCTCCTAAGAGATCAAAAAAGTGTTTGACGTCTTACTAATAGTAATTGGTCCAACAAAAACTTGGACTCAATTTCACGCCCGCAGTAAAAATTTTAAGTCGGTGTTCAAATCGCAAAACCTATCAATAAATACAACCCATGTTTTTGCATTTTATTCTTGAAATTTACTATTGTGGATATGAAATCATAGTTTCATTTGGTATAGTCCTTATTCCATGGCGAGGTTGACCACAGAGCCCCTCATACAGTGCCCTACTGCTCCACTCAAGAGAGTTAGGTAAACAGCAAGTTTTTATTTGCAATGCATTAAGTGAGCAAGATTACAGGATCCCAAAATTATCATCTTTATGGTTTTGAGAGAGTGCTCAAAGAGCCACAAAGCATTTGACTCTTCGATTCTAAGTATACTGGTTGCGGTAGTTACATAATAACAATGTACCGCACCGCCAAACCGTCCGTTTTTTATGTGAAACATATAAGCGCGGGTAAACCTGATTTCTGGCTAAAGCACTGATGAAACTAATTGAGTTATCGCGATTTCAAATAAATTTAAAAATATTAACAATTATTTTACGGGAATTAACGCGATCACTTATTAAAAGGTATTACATACCTCTGATTTGCCTGACGTTTCGACCAGGTTGCACTGGTCGTGGTCACCACAGAACATATATGGTAGTCACAGGCTGACTGGCTCAGCGGCGCACGCCCTCCGTCGTAGAATCCGTGGAGTAGAAGTTTGTTCCACCCGCACTTTCTCGATATTTTTAAGAAATTTGTTTCGCCATGTACCGTCACATACCACACTAACAGTGTCCCTATTTTGTAAGCAAACCGCTGTGCTCCTATTCTGGTGTTTATCCGACTGCGCAGAAAAGCGAGGTGGTACGTTTTTTAACACTGGATTCCACGCTGTAGATAATTTAGAACCATCTTCTCGATTGAAAGTTTTATGTTTTTTAATTTCAATCGCTTCACGTACAATTCTTGAGTAAAAGTGACGTTCGGTGGAGAGGACTTGCGTGCGGTGAAATTCAATCCAGTGGTTGATGCCTGCATCGAGTGCATGTTCTGCAATCGCTGACTTGCTCGTCTGTCGGTTCTTCACAGCAGCGATATGTTCTTTGACCCTTTCAGCAATAGTACGCTTCGTTTGGCCTATATACGAACTTCGATATACGAACTATATACGAAAAAAAAAAAATGTTCCTTTTTTTGTATTTAAAATCAATGAATATTAATATAATATACAGTAATTTTATTTTATAGAACAAATAACTTATATAAAACAATTTCGATGTTTGACATCTGACGGGTGTCCCGTGACGACGCACTATTTTATGCTTCTGCACCAAAAAACAAAAAACAAATATTGGTATGTGAACCCGCCAAGTGAGTATACGAGCACAAGGCCCTACAATTAACGAAGTTTTAAGAAACTTTTAAACGATTGCGTGTTTCAAAGACTACACTTAAATAAGACATTACAAGTACTTAATCAATATTAAATTATTGTAACATGATGTGGGGTTAAGTTTGGGGATGTAAACATCGACCGGTAAATTTTCGGTCCACCATTCTTCTTAAGACCAGGAGCTGCTAACGCTTTCTAGAACAACATTAATTAAGGTAACGTTTCGATTATAATTCGCTTCTATGGTGGCTTTATTTGAAAACTAGCTGTAACGCCGCGGGAAAGCTAGTCTTAAAACAGTAGCTTGAGTTACTCCCTGGATCATGAGCTACCTGCCAGTGAAAGTCCCGTCAAAATCGGTCCAGCCGTTCCAGAAATTACCCGAAACAAACAGACAAACAGACTAACAGACAGACAGATTTTTTTTTAAAGTACATTTTTGGTGTATGTACCGTGTATACTTGCATATCCTTTTTTTTATGCTATATGTGGAAAACGAGCAGACGGTAAACGATTAACGCCGCCCATAGACACTCGCAACACTAGAGGCGTCACAAGTGCGTTGCCGACCTTTGGGGGATGGGGATAGGGATGTGGGGAGGGATTGGGGTAAGGGCCTCCGGTATTCTCACTCACTCGGTGAAACACAGCGCAAGCGCTATTTCACACCGGTTACTTGTGAGGCCGTAGTATCACTCCGGTTGAGCCGGTCCATTCATGCTGAAGCGTGGCTCTCCCACGTCAAAACGTCACATTTAGTAAAAAGCGGTTATTTTAATATTACGAATTTAGTATAGCGCCATCTGTTTTTATGATAAAGAACTTCGCTCCTATCTAGTGTCCCACGTCACCATACGTCTTTTTTTCATATTTTTAGATCAATTAAAAAATATATATAGACGACACTAACGTAATAACGGCTAAAAAAAGTTGAAATTTGATATAACATTATATAATTATATTCTTCTTATAAGTATTTTTTGATTTTTTTTGAAAAGCTTTAAAGGCTACGTTTTACCATGATATCCGAAATACACATATAAATAAATGAGACCTAGTATATTTAAATTTAAATAGTTTCGTTAGTTATGTAGGAGTCAATATCTTACTATCAAAAATCTGTTCATCCTACTTCCAACGCTGTATATATTTCGAGCAACAAATTTTAATCAAATTACACTTGTTAAAGAAATCATGAGAAAAATCATTACCAATATTCTTGTTGTCGTTGCAAGGATCTCAGCTCCCGGTCTACTGTGAGTCTACGTCTTAAACTTTAAGTACTCAGAACTTCCGAGTAATTTACATTTTCAATGTGAAATTATGTCCCTCGATGTCCCGGAATAAACAGCGGAGGAACTTATGCAAAAATATCCAACCACTAATCACTTGTAGCGTTATTAGCAAGCGCTTTACTGATTGACTTGAAAAACTGTTGGCGGAAGTTCTTACAGTTTCAAGTGCTAAATTAATTGAAGTTTCGTCTCTAATTACGACTTTGAATGTACTGTACTATTTCGAATATTTCTTGCAAGATATTTCTGTTTTACGTATCATATTCTTACCCCTCTAAATCTTGTCTTAGTTAGATACATTTTTTTAGGCATAACTCTGATTGTAAAAATGGACTCATTTTTCAGTTCAATTGGGTTGAAAAGAGAGACATTCACATGCTCTTTTTATCCGGACTTTTACATGTTAGTAATAAGCCACTATTAATTTATCTCGTCATAGATCAGGTGCTCACTTCGCCTATTGGAAAATACTCCCTTTGTGTTTAAAAAATATATTACATCCGTTTCTCAATAACGTTATATCTCTGATGAACAAAATTACCTATTTGGAGATTTTCATATTACTAAAATTGATTTCTACTTTTATTTATTTACACCAGGCAGTTTAATAAAAATAATTTCGAATTTCCAATATAAAAATTCAGGTTCAGCTGTTCGTGCTATGTACCACAATGATCTTTGTTTATCCGTATTGAATAGATCTTCGTACATGCATTTACACGAGTTACGAAGTTTAAACAAATATGTCAGTTGTGATTGATTTATCTAAATGTTTTGTTCTGTTTGTATTGTTTGTTTTTGTTCTGTAGGATTTTACAGTGACATTAATGAAAATTTTAAATCAATATGTTTGCTTAATCATACAGCGATGATTTCTTCTGTAAAATATTCTGAGTACTACTTGAGAATATAAACCAGAATCTGGTAGTATCACTACAAACATATGTAGATGGAGTTTTATATGGTATACGAACTAAAAAAAAAAACACTAGAACTTTTCTATTGCTGATAAATCTTACTCTATATTTTCGTAATGTTCTGCATATATCTTTTATATCATACCATGTAAACAGAAGTAGACATTGTAAACTCATTGAGATTTATGAGCTCAAATCTAATCTTAAATGTGATTATAATTCTAACTAGAATTCAAGACATTAAAGAACAGATACAAACATTTTAAGACGACCAGTTGAAAGTCCAATTAACTGTAAACCATAGAAAAATGCAAAATACAACAAATACTCATTACTACTATCCACCCTTACTACATATTCTAATTATACAACCACAGCCTCCCACAGGGTGAGAAACAAATGACTTTGTTTACTCGCCCTGGCACCCAATCCGGATCCTTTTGGATTAATAGCCTATTACTTAGAGAGCAGAAACTAATAGGGCAGTTGTGGTACAAACTATTTTCTGACACCCTTCTAGCTTTGCACTGATACTTATATCCAACTTAACAATTAGAATTCAATTTTCTGTTATGATTAGGAAACAATATTATACAAAGACTGATTCAAATATTTCAATGCAAACAAGCTTAAAACGTACTTATTAGAAGAGACAATACTAAGCAATGTTTAGATAAAGACTAAATATACATAAATCAATCGAAGTAAAGCTAAGAAACAGATAAACAAAAAATAAGACTAAAAAGAACAAAGCAAAATGTACTGTATTGTTTGTCTGATCATTAGGTTCCCGCCCAAGGCAAATTTGACTCTTTAATTTATTCGGTTTCTTTGTCACGTGGTACGTCCACCTCATTTGGAATTCAGCTACACATAGGCGTATCTCATCCATTCCCTTTGGTACCCAACGATGAGGTTTATAATCGAAAGTAAGTAAAAGTACGCGATCTGCTTCGAAGTGAATTGGCAGAACATTCACAACAACAATAGTATTCGACAGAGTACTTTTGTATTATACTTAAATTATTTATTAAATTAAACTTTTTTGTAAGTATGTTTATGTATTGTGTATGTATTAATTATATAACTTATAAATACCCTATATTTGTATCACACCTATATTTTTTATGTATTGAGTTGAATTCTACTTATACCCTTAGTTGCACCTACCGCCTCGTATTTTTACATCACTCAAAGGTTGACTGGTAGAGAATGCCCAATGGCATTAAGTCCGCTTATGTACAAGATGTGCATTAAGTTTAAATAAATAAATAAATAATCATATAAATGTATGGATATCGTTATGCCATTATGATAGCCATTTCATCTCTTTGAATAGCCTGACTTTATACCTGACTATGATTCATAAATATACAATAAAATATAAAAATAAACAAGATAAAATTTAAATTTATCCTCTGGGCACAAATTTAACTTTCATATTTTCATCTAAGGGCATAAAGAACAATCCTTTATTTTCCACTTGAACATCGTTGAGTTCTGGTGTATTCGGTAACGTTTCTAACTTAAATTTTAAAACTATTGATGCAATGGCTTGCTTTAATGATTGTTGGCCAAACCGCATACCTGAAAAATAATACAAATACTTTATGAAAAAAAATATCTGTATTAGAATTTCTTAAGGTTTTAATCAATGGAATATTTTTAACGTTATGATGATTACTTATATTTAAAAAATATGTTTTTCCAGAGAAGAATCGTAAAAAACTAAGTTAAACAAAATAAATAGATAGGTACACAATTGGTCTCTATAAGGTTTTGTTTTTCAAAAATAATTTGTGTGTTGTGATTAATGTAAAAATATTTTCTCATAAAGATTACGTATGTTTCAAAATTTGTAATATTTATACTAAACTAGCTGAACCCCGCGGTGTTACCCGCGCTTATTGTTGTACCGCGAGTAACGCCGCGGGACAAAGTTAGTCTTAAAAAAGTAGCCTAACTTACTCCCCGGGTCATCAGCTACCTGCCAGTGAAAGTCCCGTCAAAATCCGTCCAGCCGTTCCAGAGATTACCCGGAACAAACAGACAGACAGACAGACAGACAAAAAAAATGTTAACTACATTTTTGGTATATGTATCGTGTATACATACATATGCATTAAATAAAAAGCGGTTATTTTAATATTACAAACAGACACTCCAATTTTATTTATTTGTATAGATTTTCGATGATATAAAATGCAATCACATCCGTTGTATGTTTGCTTAGATCTTTTAAACTACTAAGCGGAATTCAAAACAGTTTTTAGCATATATATATATATATAGTGATACAAGGGGAAGATTTTTATTTAAAACGAGCTGCGCTGTAGTTGTACCATTATAACACCAACCGCGTGTAATATCGCTTGTCGTAGCTTGTTTACAAATAAAGTGTAATAGATGCTTCATACATATAAATAGTAAAAATTATTACAAAAAAGTTTAATTTTTACAAAAACAAAAATAAAAAAGAAACGATTTTTATTTATCTATACAAATAAATCAAATTGGAGTGTCTGTTTATAATATTAAAATAACCGCTTTTTACTAAATGCATATGTATATATACAAACTACATATACCAAAAACGTACTTAAAAAAAAATTTTGTCTGTCTGTTTGTTCCGGGTAATCTCTGGAACGGCTAGACGGATTTTGACAGGACTTTCTCTGGCAAGTAGCTGATGACCCAGGGAGTAACTTAGGCAACTTCTTTAGACTAACGTTGTCCCGCGGCATTACTCGGGGTACAACAATAACCGTGGGTAACACCGCGGGGTTCAGCTAGTTTATTTATATATCTTTACTAACTAAACCCCACGGTTATCAACGTACCGCGAGTAACGCCGCGGGACAAAGTTAGTCTTTTTTTTTTTAAATTTTTAACTTCATTTTTGCTATATGTAGCGTGTATACATACATTTGCATTTAGTTAAAAGCAGTTATTTTAATATTAAAAACAGACACACCAATTTTATTTCTTTGTATAGATTGTATACACAATAATATTATATACTAGCTGAACCCCGCGGTGTTACCCGCAGTTATTGTTGTACCGCGAGTAACGCCGAGAGACAAAGTTAGTCTACAAAAGTAGCCTAAGTTACTTCCTGGATCATCAGCTACCTGCCAGTGTAAGTCCCGTCAAAATCGGTCCAGCCGTTCCAGAGATTACCCGGAACAAACAGACAGACAGACAGACAGACAGACCGACAGACAGACAGACAGACAAAAATTTTTTTAACTACTTTTTTGGCAAATGTACCGTGTATACATATATATGCATTTAGTAAAAAGCGGTTATTTTAATATTACAAACAGACACTCCAATTTTATTTATTTGTATAGATAAATAACAAAGAATGTGTTACAAAGTTGAAAATGTAACAATTGACGGTCTTATCGCTCACGGCGATTTCTTCCAGTCAACCTTAGTATGGATATTGGGTGTTTATGATTTTAAGGTCGTTTATACACTAGTAACACACTGTCAAGTGAATATTCAAACAATAAATAAAATAGAAAAATGCATACATATACCTTCACATATACATACATAAGCCATGTATATACATATCAGGCCATAATTTATATTATAAATAATGAAGCAAATTTATTTATAGTTTGTATGTTCACACAGATAGTAATTCTCTACCAGGTTTTTAAAAATAGACGATGAATTTTAGATCATACTAACCTATGCAAATTCTGGGTCCTTCGCCAAAAGGAAAGAAAGTAAAAGGTTTTATATTCTTCTCATTCTCTGGTAGAAATCTGTCTGGGTTAAAAACCATAGGGTCAGGAAAGTATTTAGGGTCCACTTGTATGGCCACGGCATTCAAGTAGACTGGTGTACCAGCAGGAATAGTCAGATTCTCATCTATCTTGTAATCTTTTGCAGATTCACGATCCAACCAGCCCATTGGTGGAAAGATCCTTAGGGTCTCTATAGAAAGAACAGTTATATCAAAATGCATGCAAAAAAAACAAGTAGTCAAATGAAATAGCTAAAATTTATTTTCACGAAACCAACTTCATTAGATCGTAACGAAGCCAAATGAAATAAGTTACACACCCAAAGTAATATTGATAGAAAATAATGCAACAATATTAATTTATATTCTATAATAAATATATCATACTTTTTGAATAACTAGAATCAAGAAAAAAACATACCTTTCATGACACAGTTAAGATAAATGAGCTCATTTAGAATGCTTGCATTTAGTTCTTGAACATTGTGAGATTTTTTTGCAGCTACAATTTCTTCGTACAATTTTTCCTTAAAATTGCAAGTAACTGATTATTTTAAATTATCGCAGTCATGACAGATCCTAGTTAAATAAGATATTGAAAATATGTCAAATTGATAGGTTATCTACAAACTTTTAGGACCAGTTTGAATGGCAGACAATGGTTGCTGATAAATATATATGTGTATCTGATATAATAATATGTGTGTTGGAATAGATCATTCCTTTTATATGAGTCTGAATATAATTGGTCATTATTACACAATTAAATGCTGAAAAAAATCTAATAATATTGCTGAAGTCTGAGTCTATCCAATACTTGTGAAACCGATTTTTTTAGTTATTTGATCGATAGGCTGACATTAGTCTCTTAAAGACTTTATTAACAAGTAGTTAAACTGGTCCTTAATGATCTTGAAATTACTTGCACTTTGATCGCTAGTAAATGATCAAAAATACCAGTGTATAAAAAATTCAAACTGCCTACCTGGCATTCCGGATTCCAAGCAAGAGCGTAAAGAATCCAGCTCATAACAGAAGCGGATGTATCGAATCCTCCAAGAAGAAATACAGATGCTTGAGCAAGTAGAAAATCTTCACTTATTTCTATAACATAAAAACAATATTAAATAATAAAAACAAGAATAACAGCCTAAATCTGAATCATTTATGCCGTTAGAACCAGACGGTTAGCAAACGGGTTCATGGAAGGTATTTCGTGAGGAAATTTTTAGAGACACTAAAATGGACTATAATGTTTTGAAGATTTTGATCCTAACGGATGTGGGAACAAATCGATAGAAACTACATTCACCTGTTAAACAGTCTACTACATATTAAAATACCTTTTGAGTACACGTAGCTGTTACACCATACGTTATAGTTAAATGCTTAAATGTTTGTTTAACAAAGATAGGACTGTTTTACCCTCTTCGTCCTCAGCCGCTTCTTGTTTCATTTTCAATAAAGCATCCAAGAGATCCTGTGGCTCTTTAATCTTTTTATCAAATCCTCCTCTCTTCTCAACGATGGAGCCGAAAATAATTCGCAACCGCTGTACCGTATCTTTAGGAAATAATGAGAATCTGTTGAAAGAGGCATGTCTTAGATACAATGAAATTAGAAAATTAATGTAAACTTTTATTTTCTTTTTTTTCAATTGGAATAGTAGATATCAAGTTAAAATCTAAAAAGTTGGCTTGTGATAGGTATGAAGGTTTTTGTTTATTTGCTAGCTGCCACGACAATCTTTGCTCTGTCAAAATTATTGGCCCATCGCAGTTCAATAGAAAAAATAATTCAATGTTGTTTTTACTATTTTCCTCGCAAATTTTAAGTTTTTTTCTATTTATAAGAACCTTCCCTGTACCTCAATGAAAGTATTTAAATAAAAATCAACTGAAATGGTCAAGCGGTTCTCGAGTTTTAGCAACACTTTTGGTGGGTAATTTTTATTTTTATAGATTTATTTATATCAATTTTATTATTAAACTAGCTGTCTCCACTACTTGGTACACGTGAAATTTGGATTTTTTTACCGTTTACCGAAAGGTTTACCTTCCCTGAATTACGACAAACATTTCAAAACCAAAATCAGCTAAATCGGCCTAGCCGTTCTCCGGTTTTAGCGAGACAAACGAACAG
Organism: Spilosoma lubricipeda; assembly: GCA_905220595.1. Taxonomy (NCBI): domain Eukaryota; kingdom Metazoa; phylum Arthropoda; class Insecta; order Lepidoptera; family Erebidae; genus Spilosoma; species Spilosoma lubricipeda. The sequence goes on from HG992291.1 coordinate 955,174, forward strand.
CAATTGATTTTATATACAAGATTATCTCGTTACTCGTTAAACGTACCTGAATATGTCAACAAGCTCAGGAAAAAAGAAAATACTCAACCAGCTCAACCCCCTGTGAATGTTAAAAGCCATAAATTCCCTTGCAATTTCTCTCATAAGGCTATCACCAGTCTTAGCTGACTGGCTGATGATACCAAATGCAGACTCTCCGATCACATCCGTGGTGTAATCTGCACAAAGTGTCTGTAGGAAAAGTTAGAAAATAGTTAACGTAAGCGGTCTGGTATTTTAATCGACAGCCTTTCAATTATAATTTATGTATCAGTATAAACTAATGAAAAAGTGGGAGAAAGAGAACATAATTAATTTACGGTTTTTATGAAATTCAGGTTTCAGGAGTCAATATTAACGTAAAACATTTAAGTCGACAGTCCTGTTAATGATTTGATTATGGCTACATATTTATTCTATGTATATTTTTAGTTTAATTATTTTCATATTTGTTTACTGCTACCTGCTTTTAATGTTTTTCTTTTTACTTATAAGTGCTTATAAGTAGGTAAATCTGAGTAAATGTACAGATTTCTTCTATTAATTCCTTTTCCCCACAATGGATATATTTTTTGGTAATTTAGTACTGATTTGCTTTTTCACGTTTTTATTGCATCCCTAAATAATAATGTATTCCGAAATTATAAATCTACTTTTTAAAAAAAAACTTATGGAATTTCTTGTCGATTCTTCTTCATAGGATTGACACTTTGGAATCGAGCAACTCGAGCTATCAATGTAATGTTTCGAAAGTGCCTGGAAAGGCATATTTGAAATAAAAGGTTTTTATTTTGATAATTATTGAGATCTTAACAATTACTTTTACGGGAATTAACGCGATCACTTAATTTTCTCAATCACTTAATTTTCTCAAAGCACACTAAGTGATCGCGTTAATTCTCGTAAAAAAATGTTTTTTTTTTTTTAATAATAAAAATATTTATTTACTCGCCACAATACATTTTTCAAAATTACAGCTTACACATTACAATTGTCAATATATCATGGAACGCGAAAGTTTAAAAGTTAGTATAATTATCGACATCAATATAAGAAGCAAGCTTCTATTTTTCTATGTATAATCTAATCTATCTTGTGGGTAGATTCTGGTATCATAAGATTACTATTATAGATCAGCTAGTTGTATAATAATTCTTTGAAAAATAAGTAATAACTTTCAAGGAGATTGTATTAGCCACTACTGACCCTTAGATTAAAATAGATATTCTTGGCTGAACATTCCTGGATACGCTGTACCAAATCGTTGCTTTTAATTTGTGAAATTTTGTAGTGTTGTTTCAATTTTGCAGCTGAAAACACTGGTGTAAGGCGACGCCTTAGATTGGACCACGCAGGATCCTGAAATAAAAAAAGAAAAATTTGAGAAGTAAAAGAAAATCAATCATGCATCGGCATATATGTGACTGACTTGACCGGAATAATATCATGGACTCACAGAAAACCGTAGTTATTCATTTTTTATTTTTTCACCCTCATACAAATTAAGATGAGGATGAGGAGGTCATTCATTTACTTTGACAATTACTTGAAAGAAAGTCACGTTTAAACTTAAAAATGAGTAACAGAATCAGTATTTAAAAATAAGGTTGAAAAAAAATGATAAAAATTAATGATGGATGACGTCATTTCAAAATAATTATGAAAACATTCTATTTAATTCATATATTCTGTTATCGAGGTCGTTTCATCATAATCATCATCATCTTAGCCTAAAAACCTTCACTGCTGGACATAGGCCACCTCCAAGGTCCTCAACAAATTATTCGAAGTCTCTATTTAGATAGTATCTATTTAAAAAGAACAGTAACAAAACAGTTTTCTATCTATTTAGAATTAGGCACTTGACATCACGTATTTTGATGAAAAGCGAGGATGATAATATCTCCTACATCAGTTATATTAAGATGAGTTCATGCTGTATCACTCTAAGAGAGAACTATCATAGTGATCTTCACACGTACACATATATTCCAAAAAAAAATCTTTCTTTTTTATTTTTTTGACGACATATTCTAACAGATAACTTTACTTTATTCAAAATTTTAATAATGTCGTTATAAACTTGTAACTAAAACTGATATTTGTGTTTTATTCTTTTAAATTTGTACTCATAGTACACTCTAGTGAGGGTACAGAGAGTGCACCTGTGTTTGCGCACACACTTGTGCACTATAATATCTCCTGCGTAGTTGGTTGGTCTCTGTTGAGACTAGCCGCCGTGGCCGTTATCGGCTAGGAGAACATTAGATCGCTTTCTTAAAATTAGTAATTGATTTGTTTTTTGAAACAAAGTTATACATACATTAAATGTGAATTCTCTGGCCCCTGATCTAGTGTAAACTGTATCTCAGTGACCAGTGTCTCCTCTCTACACTTTAAGGGTTCTTGTATGTCAATTACATACAAAAAACATATACAAGGAAAGGAGAATGAAAGAAAAAAAAACAAAAAAAAAACAGAAGTAGTGTATAAACCACACACCTGGCCCTTGTATGTATTTGTGTGTGGGTGCGTCTGTGTGTGCATGCGTAGTAATTAAAGACGTTTAAAAATACTTACTTTCAAAACAATCATGTTTATGTGCCCAATGGTGTCGGTCTTTCCAGAATTCATAAACCTGTTTCTAAAATTATCAGAGTCCTTTATTAAGATCTTTTTACATAATTCGGGACTGTTGATCACCAATGCTGGCCGCCAAAACAACCACATGCCTACATAAGGAGCTTTGAAGTCGTTGTATGCTTGACGCATCCAATATGCCTGCAAACAACAAAAATATATGTTTACGTATTCGAAAATTCTGACTAAAACCTCAATGCTATTCTCCAGAAAAGATTCCTCGCTTTTCAGTTTTCTATTTCTTAAAAAGGAAAAAAATATATTCAAGTGGGTTTTTCAAGGAGCTTATAACTTAAGATGTATTACAAATAATTATTTGCGGCTGTAGTTCTTTGAAGTAAAAAAAAATTACTTATAATTTAGAAATTTTAATTGGTGAAAACTTATAATTCAGAATGTTATTTGTAAAATGAATGTATAAAATTAGAATTTTCATAATGTATAAATTAAAATTAGCATGTCGGTAACGCGAACAAATAAGATTTTCCCTTACCAAAAAGTGCTCAACGCGGCTAAAGAAGCTTTCACTTCGAAAATTGTCATGTCAGCATGTCGGTGACGCGAACTCATAAGATTCCCTCCTACCAAAAATTACACAACGCGGCTAAAGAAGTTTTCACTTCTAAAATTGAGTTACTAACAGAAAGTAATTAAAAGTTACAATTATTTAAGGCTTTTGATTTTTCGTCGTAAAATCGTGAACAGTACAGGTACTTCTCACAGACAAAAATCTGATAGTTCTTAATAATTTTAATCACACGAAAAAAATACTTGAACACATTTAGTTAATTGATTTAACAAATAGCAATTGGCTACTTTTCTGAGAAGATTTAAAGATCAATTAATAAAAAAAAAACATTTCAGAAGACTAGTCATACGAAAGAAATAACGGTCAAACAAAACAAATAAAAAAAATTACTAGTAAATCAAGTTGAAAAGTCAATTATCAAGAAAAAGATTTAAAAACTATAGCCCAACTGCATAACAACTTTTCATAATATATAAATAGCCCTCGTTATCCGAGCCATTATTACCAATCTATTAACACCTTATTTATTGAAATCGGTATAGAAATTAAGGCATTATGGTGGAACGTACAAACAGCACAGTCTGCCAAAACTATTACTTAAATTTTTACTAACTTATTCAATCTATTTTGTGTAGACAATTATATTACTGTATTTAATAGAAGTGTAGAATAATATAGTTATACATTGTAACCACTCTTAAAATGATCTCATAAGACTTGTCGATTGGTAAACATTTAATATTAATCATTAAACTAAATTTTATTATTTATTATTATTTTTAACTTTCTTTTTAGCTTCGCCGTTAAGTCATGTCGGTAAAAAATCTGTAGTTAAAAAATATGATATCAATTACCGAACCATTAAAACGATTTATCTTATAAAAGGTGATAAGGTTAATGTAAAATCTGTTAATCGTGACCAGATTAACCTTAAAAATACATATTCATAGTGTTTATAAATAATATTCAATTGCACGGAAAAATAAACTTACGGGATTTTGCTTCTGTAAAAAGGTTAAACTTCCCATAATCGGATGTGGGGTGTAATGAGGAACTCCTTTTTCCTTCCAATACCTCTTCACCTTGTTCCACCGTATATAAAACCAAAATATCACTACGGAAAAAAATATGAAAATCATTGTTAAAATTATATTATCGTTCAAAAATTATTAATTTCGTGTCGAATACTGCCACTGAATGTATTTTAACAAACACTGATGCAAAAACACATTGGATACTTAATAAGTAGTGATGATATCAGTGGCTCTGATTGTTTTGTGTTTATGTGCCCCAGATTGGTAAAGTTGAAGATCTTATTATTATAATAATAATAATAATAAATTGACAGCGTTACTAAGGGTTACGGAAAACTTTAGTAATTCTATCAAAATGGAATTTGGTATAGACAAGTGTGCAGTCATGCATGTAAAGAAAGGTGTGATTGTGGAATCTGAAGGAATAGAGCTTTCAGATTCTACAAGACTCGGATCTCTGTCTGCAACCGAAACCTACAAGTATCTTGGTTTTTCACAGTCCTTGGGAATACCGGAATCTGACATGAAACAGTCGTAGCGGGAACGCTTCTTTGGCCGCCTGAAGAAAGTACTTAAAAGTCTTTTATCAGGCGGTAACAAGGTGCGAGCCTACAATGGTTGGGTCATGCCGGTTCTGATGTATTCCTTCGGTATACTTAGATGGACTCAGACTGAATTAGATGCCCTAGACAGGAGAGTCCGTACATTGCTGACTGCATTCCGTATGCATCACCCACGTTCATCAGTTATGAGGTTGTATATCCCGCGAAAGTTTGGGGGTCGAGGTCTATTAAATGTCAAGACCCTACACAATCGCGAGATATACAACCTCAGAGAATATTTTCTTCATACTGATGTGGGAGTGCTTCGCAGTGTAGTTGCAGTGGATACCGGACTCACTCCGCTCGCTCTGGTTAAAGAGAATTGGCGCAAACCTGTAGTACTTGGTACTAATGAACGCAGGGAGGTATGGAAGGGCAAAGAACTTCATGGACGGTTTTATCGGGCCCTTAACGGGTCCGATATAGACTTTAAAGCCTCAACCTCCTGGCTACGGTACGGTGACCTCTTCGGAGAAACCGAAGGTTTTGTTTGTGCGATTATGGACGAAGTTATCATGACGAATAACTATCGGAAATATATCCTGAAAGATGGTACGGTTGACATATGTCGGGCATGTCACCGTCCCGGGGAATCTATTAGGCATATTATTTCTGGTTGTTCTCGTCTTGCTAACGGCGAATATTTGCACAGGCACAATCAAGTAGCCAGGATAGTACATCAACAGCTTGCCCTTAAATACAAACTTGTGAGTTCAGAGGTGCCATACTACAGGTATGTGCCCGACCCAGTTCTCGAGAATGGTCGTGCTACGTTATATTGGGATCGATCTGTTATCACAGACAGGACTATTGTTGCCAATAAACCTGATATTGTGGTGATAGATCGATCAGAGCGCCGCGCAATGATTGTCGACATCGCCGTTCCTCATGACGAGAATCTCGTGAAAGTTGAAAAAGAAAAACAAATAAAATATTTGGACTTATCTCACGAGATTGTCGAGATGTGGGATGTAGATTCGGTGATCATTGTTCCGATAGTTGTATCTGTTCACGGATTGATAGCCAAGAGCCTCGACCAACACCTTAAGAGGCTCACGTTGGACGGTTGGATCAAGGGTCTGATGCAGAAGTCAGTCCTCCTAGACACGGCACGTATAGTGAGGAGGTTCCTGTCTCTGGAGCCCTAACCACCGGTTTCTTGGTCCCTGTACCCGAAGTCGGTGGTCTACTATTTTTTATATTTTTAAATGTATTTTTTTTTAATTTGTATATTTAAAAATGTAATCAATATGTTATATATGTAAAATAAAGATAATAATAATATAAGTTCTCGAGAATGGTCGTGCTACGTTATATTGGGATCGATCTATTATCACAGACAGGACTATTGTTGCCAATAAACCTGATATTGTGGTGATAGATCGATCAGAGCGCCGCGCAATGATTGTCGACATCGCCGTTCCTCATGACGAGAATCTCGTGAAAGTTGAAAAAGAAAAACAAATAAAATATTTGGACTTATCTCACGAGATTGTCGATATGTGGGATGTAGATTCGGTGATCATTGTTCCGATAGTTGTATCTGTTCACGGATTGATAGCCAAGAGCCTCGACCAACACCTTAAGAGGCTCACGTTGGACGGTTGGATCAAGGGTCTGATGCAGAAGGCAGTCCTCCTAGACACGGCACGTATAGTGAGGAGGTTCCTGTCTCTGGAGCCCTAACCACCGGTTTCTTGGTCCCTGTACCCGAAGTCGGTGGTCTACTATTTTTTATATTTTTAAATGTATTTTTTTTTAATTTGTATATTTAAAAATGTAATCAATATGTTATATATGTAAAATAAAGATAATAATAATATAAGTTCTCGAGAATGGTCGTGCTACGTTATATTGGGATCGATCTATTATCACAGACAGGACTATTGTTGCCAATAAACCTGATATTGTGGTGATAGATCGATCAGAGCGCCGCGCAATGATTGTCGACATCGCCGTTCCTCATGACGAGAATCTCGTGAAAGTTGAAAAAGAAAAACAAATAAAATATTTGGACTTATCTCACGAGATTGTCGATATGTGGGATGTAGATTCGGTGATCATTGTTCCGATAGTTGTATCTGTTCACGGATTGATAGCCAAGAGCCTCGACCAACACCTTAAGAGGCTCACGTTGGACGGTTGGATCAAGGGTCTGATGCAGAAGGCAGTCCTCCTAGACACGGCACGTATAGTGAGGAGGTTCCTGTCTCTGGAGCCCTAACCACCGGTTTCTTGGCCCCTGTACCCGAAGTCGGTGGTCTACTATTTTTTATATTTTTAAATGTTTTTTTTTTTATTTGTATATTTAAAAATGTAATCAATATGTTATATATATAAAATAAAGAGAATAATAATATTATAATATAGCTTTATTTATTCCTTACACACAGGTTACCTTAATTCTAAACATTTTTATTTTTTTGTTAGTATTATACTTATTCTAGTCTGTTAGTATACGTGATTAACTGCGTTGACGCGTTATGCTGTAAGGACCGCTCTAGCCGTGGAAGCCTCCTCCATTTCCTTCCATTTCTCTCTGTCTCTTGCCAGTCTGCTCCAGGTATTTCCCACCGTGGCAACTATGTCATCACTCCATCTTTTGAATGGCCTTCCTTTCCGTCTTTTCTTGTGAATGGGGTACCAATTAGTGATAATTCTGGACCATTTTTTTTCTGGTGATCTTTGGACATGCCCAGCCCATTTCCATTTTTGGGCCATTATGATTTTTGTTATGTCTTTTACCTTGGTAATTTTCCTGATGTTTTCATTTCTCACTTTATCGCTTAGCTTAAGGCCCAGTAGACTCCTTTCCAAGCTATTTTGGCATACTTTGATCTTATGAGTCTGTTTTGCTGACAAAGGCCACGTTTGGGAAGCGTAAGTGAGACAGGGCACTAAACATGTCTGCATAGCCTTAGATTTTAGTGTAACTGGTAGATTACTCTTAAACACCTCCTTCATTGCCCAATACTTGTTCCAGGTTATTTTGATTCTTCGCTCTACCTCTTTATCATTGCATGACTTGAAGGATATTAAGTGTCCCAAATAAATATAGTCTTCGGTGTATTCGATTTCTGTTGAGTCTGACTTTATAATTGTGGTTTGCCTATTTGTCATTAATTTAGTTTTCTCCCAGTTAATTTCTAGACCTACTTTTCTGCTTTCTTTGCTGAGTGATTGTATCATGAATTCCATTTCTTTTGGGTCTTCCGAGAGCAGTGCTATATCGTCCGCGAATCGTAAGTGCGAGAGGCGATTGCCACATATGTTTATCCCTCTATCTTCCCAGTCAAGTGTTCTGAATATTTCTTCGAGTACTGCAATGAAGAGTTTTGGAGATAAAGGGTCACCCTGTTTCACTCCCCTTCCAATTTCAAAGGTTGTGCCATACTCATTTATTTTGATTCTAGCGTTACTTTTGTTGTATATTTCCTTCAATATGTTGATGTAGTCATGGTTCACTCCTTGCTTCGTTAGAGCTCTCCAAATTTCACTGTGGGATATAGAGTCAAATGCTTTTCTGTAGTCAATAAAGCATATGTAGAGAGGTAGGTCGTATTCGTTATATTTTTCAATGACAAGTTTCAAAGTGTGGATGTGATCTGTTGTTGAAAACCCTTTTACAAAACCAGCCTGTTCTATCGGCTGGTGTTCATCTAAGATACTAGTAAGACGTCGGAGTAGAGTCGATGCAAACACCTTGTAGACGCACGACGTAAGGCTGATTGGTCTGTAGTTTGATATTGATTTCGGGTCTCCTTTTTTGAAAAGCAGAACGATATCTGAGCACGTCCACTGTTTAGGTATTTCTTTTCTTGATATTATTAAATTAAATAGGTTTGTTAGTGGTGAAATGAGAGCGTTTGTACCGGCAATTAGCATTTCGTTTGTAATACCATCAGATGCTGGGCTTTTTTCGGGTTTTAAAAACTTTAATGAGCGTTCAATTTCATTTTTACTAAATATTGGTACTTCATCATAGTTTTGAGAAACTCTTTCCTCGACTAGTTTTTCCTGGTTTGTGGTATATTGTGATGCATACAGTTGCTGGTAAAAGTTTGTGGCTATTTGCATGATCCCATGATCTTATTATTACTCTGCGATTAACTATAATTTTAAAACGTTCAATAGCTGAACGTTCAATTGAACAATGATAGAACCAACTTTATCTCCTACAAAAACAGGTCAATGTCCTCTCTAGCTATAAAACATAACAGCCCAGTCATGTGAACTGACCACCGAGGATTTTTACGTGTGGAACTTTCTATTTAGACGACGTACGACATCGCCTCCGCATACCTCGCTTCCTCGCGGTTGGCCTCTGAAGCGGATGAAAGGGAAAACCCGTCCCGACCATCCGCGGCCACACTTAAGCGGCATGAGGCGCTGGTAAACGCACCTCCGCCGCCCGGTTCACCGGCGGCGAATTGGGTTCAAGGGGGGGTCATCCTCCCGGACCTTCTCCACCACCTCCTTCTGCGATATTACGTATTCGCAGAAGGTTGCGACAGCGGTAAAACTAACTAACTGTCGATACCGGCGATGGAGCATATGACGGCCAGTAGCGAGAGATCTCCTCCGATGACTGCATTGAGAGCCCGACGCTGCGACGCCCGCATAGGCGGCAAACCAGCATCGTGTGCTTGGCCGAGTCCTCACTGCAGTCACAGTGGTGGCAGGCGGGACTCAGTTCCCTCCTAGCGACAGAGTGCAGGTATTTTATTTCGTTCGTTCGGGTACGTTGCGCTAATACTCGTGTATGCCAATCCCTAATACAATACTGCTTTGTTACTTGGGGAGGTTTCGCTAAAACTCACCTACTGAAACTTGAGCGTACACAAAGAGCACTCTTAAAGATGGCTTGGAGACTTCCTTTCCGGTTTCCTGCGGCTGACCTGTTTAAAATTGTGGTGTACTCTTGGTCCGAACCTTGTTCATTCATACTACTGTTTTATCCACACACTCACAGACATTATTACAATTCGGATCAAATTTAAACTAAAAGACATAAACATAAGCTCTCACTAAGAATATTTACCGTGGGAGAACCACGCTTCGGCATGAATGGGCTGGCTCGACCGGGGTGATACCACGGCCTCATAGAAAACCGGTGTGAAATAGTGCTTGTGCTGTGTTTCACAGAGTGAGTGAGGATACCGGAGGACCATGCCCCCCCCTAACCCTCAAAAGCTGGCAACGCACTTATGATGCCTCTGGTATTGCGGGTGTCCATGAGTGGCTGTAATCGCTTACCATCAGGTTATACGTCTGCTCGCAATTCCATAAAAAAAGATAATTAAAACCCTGTCTATAAAAATCTACACAAATAAAGAAAATTGGAGTGTCTGTTTGTAATATTGAAATAACCGGTTTTTACTAAATGCATATGTATACAGGGTACATATAATAAAAAGGTATTTAAAAAAAAATTGTCTGTCTGTCTGTTTGTTCCGGATAATCTCTAGAACGGCTGGACCGACTTTGACGAGACTTTCACTCGCAGATAGCTGATGATACAAGAAGTCTACTTTTTTAGACTAGCTTAGCCTCTCGGCGTTACTCGCGGTACGTCAATAACTGCGATTAACACCGCGGGACTCAGCAGGCGATTATGCCTGGTGGGTTGTGTTGGGAAGTTGTAATCGTAATCGGCGCGAGAACTTCTATATCGAGATGCAGGATTAGTAGATACTCTGTGCAGTTTGTTACATCGTAATTCTATGTATTTTTGGTAGATGGCGCTGTAGAATGTTCCTTTTGCGCTGTATGTGGAAGTCGCATTATTATTGTAAGATTATTGTAAGAATATTAAAATAACGTATTTTTACTTAGCAAGCTTGTATTATTAATCTTAGAAGTCACTTTCCGTTAGGTGTGTTGGTTGTTAAACCACTTGCTGAATCATACAACCATAACAGCCAATTTCTTTTAAACCAGGAAATTTTAGTCGCATTTATCTAAAATAACTACTTCGTACAAGTTGATCCTATATCCTAAAATAATTGAAGTTACAGACTTGATTAGCAAAAGTACTTAGCCTTTATTGCCTATTAGTGGTTTTGGTACCAACGCTTTTTCGACTGAAATTATAACCTGATGCCGACCAAAGCAACGACGTATTAAGCTGTCGATTAAATCGCAAACGACCTCCATCAAGACTCAAGTAAGCGCTTGAATACGATGATATAGAACAATGATATAGAAAATTACCCATTGAACTTTCCAATAGAGTTCATAAGGGATTACTCAACGGATATCAAAGTAAACAATGAGCTTGATAATTGAAATCAAGACACGTCCAGAACGTTGTTTAGAAGATCTTTTGGCCTTTATTACACGACTAGCCGACCCACGCAACCTCGTTTGCCTCTTCTATTGCCCGTAGTGTGATAATTTTCCCCCGTTTACGAAACATTTTTCATTGGTGCTCCGCTCCTATTGGTCTTAGCGATGATATATAGCCTATAGCCTTCCTCGATAAATGGATTTTCCAACACTGAAATAATTTTTCAAATCGAATCAGCGGTTCCTGAGATTAGCGTGTTCAAACAAACAAACAAACTCTTCAGCTTTATATATTAGCGTAGATATAGATTTGTGCCATTCATACGTTCAAGATTTTGATATCATTGACTCAGGAAATTGTTCAGCCGTTCCAGAGATTACCCGGAACAAACAGACAGACAGACAGACAGACAGACAAAAATTTTTTTAACTACATTTTTGGTGTATGTACCGTGTATATATGCATTTAGTAAAAAGCGGTTATTTTAATATGACAAACAGACACTCCAATTTCATTTATTTGTATAGATTAATTTGTTAATAAATATCTTGCATAATTATTGCCTTGTTTTTCAAGTTAAATCAACTATGTCACATTAGCACATAAAATTATTATCACTTAATTGCCCTATTTCACTTTTTATCTTTACAGTAAATGTAGTTCGTGTCTATGACCAAGGTCAAAAGTCATCAAATCCGTTAGAAGTTTACGCGTGTTACCGTAACAAATAGAAATACTCTTAAATTTGTGAAATGAGTGTACATTTAGTATAAAACAATAATTAAATAATATTAAACAATCGTAAATTGGCAAAAATCCAATAACTTTTGTCAGTATAGACCCCAACAAGAGTAATATAATTAAGCGTTGCGCATTGGAGATATTAACGCATAAATATCTTATAATTGAACCATAATGTAGGTTAATGCTTAAATTGTGCATTTTACTGGGTGTTCATAAAGGGTAGCTATTATATATTGGATAGCTGAACCCCGCAGTGTTACCCGCGGTTATTGTTGTACCGCGAGTAACGCCGCGGGAAAAAGTTAGTCTAAAAATAGTAGCCTAAGTTACTCCCCGGATCATCAGCTACCTGCCAGTGAAAGTCCCGTCAAAATCCGTCCAGCCGTTCCAGAGATTACCCGGAACAAACAGACAGACAGACAGACAGACAGACAAACATTTTTTAACTACATTTTTGGTATATGTATCGTGCATACATACATATGCATTAAGTAAAAGACGGTTATTTTAATATTACAAACAGACACTCCAATTTTATTTATTTGTATAGACTAACTGAACCCCGCGGTGTTATCCGCGTTTATTTGTGTACCGCGAGTAACACCGCGGGACAAAGTTAGTCTAAAAAAAGTAGCCTAAGTTACTCCCTGGGTCATCAGTTACCTGCAATTGAAAGTCCCGTCAAAATCGGTCCAGCCGTTCCAGAAATTACCCGGAACAAACAGACAGACAGACAGACCGACAGACAGACAGACAAAAAAATTTCAACTACATTTTTGGGATATGTACCGTGTATACATACATCGTGCATTTAGTAAAAAGCGGTTATTTTAATATTACAAACAGACACTCCAATTTTATTTATTTGTATAGATTTTAACTGCCTTCCTGCTCTGCTTTTTAATCAATTAACGTTTTCTTTATGACTGGATATCCGTGTCATATATGAAACGAAATGAGAATTTTTAATTATAAATGATATTTATGCACAGTCTTTAATAACTTTAGCTCACGTATTCAGTGCAGTACCCATAGAATCACACGTCACTCATAAAACGAATTGCAAGCAATCCTTACGTCACTTATTATTGCTGAATTACAGTAACCATTCTTCCACTGTCTCCTCCTTCCTCTCTTACAAGTCTGAAATTCTTGAAATAAGCCCTTGAGTGTGTACTTCTCTTATGTATTCTTCTATTTAGTCTTGTTACAGACTAACTTCTTCCAAAAAGGTTCCGAGGTTTCTTTTTTCAATAAACCCACTTGCGGTGAAACACTGTGTGGCTTTAGGCCGTTCATTTTGGACTTACTACCATAGATAATACACCACAGTAGACACTTACTACGTCTTTGTTAGTTAAAGGGACGAAAACACGAAAACCCTACTAATATTATAAACGCGAAAGTTTGTAATTATGAATGGATGATTGTTACACTTTCACGCAAAAAATACTGAATGGATTTGGATGAAACTTTACAGAATTATAGCTTACTAGTTGTTGCCCGCGGCTCCGCCCGCATATATGTCGGTAATCGCGGCAAATAGTAGCCTATATGTTATTCTATATTATATAGCCGTATAACTGTAAAGTTTCATCCAAACCTGTTCAATAGTTTTTGCGTGAAAGAGTAACAAACATCTATCCATCCATCTATCCATACTTACAAACTTTCGCGTTTGTAATATTAGTAGGATAGTTCAGAATAACACATAGCCGCGATGACCGACATACACGCGGGCGGAGCCGCGAGCAACAACAAGTCTTTTAATATAATAATAATATCACACATGTCATATACGACAGTTTGGTTCTAAGCTAGGTAAAGCCTACACTGTGGTAACAACACAACTGAATAAAAAAATATACAAAATTGCCCGAGTAATTCTATAACACATCAACCAATCCACATCTTCCCAGCATTGGCTTTTATAATAAACTTATTTACTTATGATGTCCCTTAAGTACATGTTCCTTAAAACAAACCGAATAAAAGAAACAAGGAAATTCAACTAATTCTAGAAACTTAGAATATGGTTTCTTTAAAACTCTAACCGAACCGAAAGCTATCTTAACTTCTTACCCGTAGAGGCAAAAGTTAAAAAACGGTAAACTGAATTTCTTTTTGTAAAACTGTGGAATATTCTGACTAAAGTACTGTACATGTGTTTTTTTGTTTACTGTTTTGCTATCATTTATTTATTTAACAACTTACCCGCAAGTTATTTTGTACGTGCAAGGAAAATTTATTTAAAAGATGACTTACATCTAGGAAAATATAACTTCTTGAAAGATATCTGATTTAGTTGTAACCATTATCAGATGCAGAGATTATTTTGCCAAATCAAAAGCTATATGCGGTAATAAATAGCTTTTTTGTGACGTATCGTGGCACTACCAGAAACTCTGACCAACAAAGTGCGAAACTGCGAGGCCTCGGTCCTTTAAAAATAAAGTGTCCAAATTCACTAACTAAATTTAAATTTATAGCCAACTTAGTATCTCATTTTCCTAGCCATTATTATTCCCAAGATTTTTAGAGTCGGCTATTAGTTCAGCCAAATTTATTTGAATATCAGTTTTATCATGTAGCGACTAGCGTTGGACCTACGCAACCTTGAGAGCGATCTGAATTCGAAGGTAGTCAAATTAGTATTTTAAAAAGATATAAACCAATAAGTAACCATTTATTCACCCCACCAACGACAACTTTATCTTGAAGCTACTTAATATTCCCGGACCGAATCACGAGTCAGTCTTGTTAAAGACTTTCATATTTTAGCATAAATAACTTCATTCATTAACATCTTTGTGATTAACTGTACAAAATTACAACTCGTCACTTGAGATAATTAATTCATATTGTACGAAAAGAAAATTAAGGCGTCGAAGCATTTAGGTGCTCAGTGAAGCACTCTAAGTACTTTAGAAATGTAATTACAGTTATATATAGTCGGCAATCAATGTTTGGAATTGGGTCTTCTATTGTTGTGTTCTGTATTTTCAATTACATTTTTCTTTATTTAAAATCAATTTTTCTGTAGAATAATTGAGACTAATCCATCTATAGAGACGAGTAAATCAAGAGGCATAAGAGCAATGCCATCCTTCTGGATAATAATAAATTATGCCTTGATTACACAAGTAACAGTGGGTTTGGACTTCCGTTACCTCAGTCGATAAATAGCAGGAAAACAAATGCTTAAGATCGATTTCCTGCGTTCATCTAAGATACCTGACAACATTAATTGACCTTGAATTAAAAGACCTTGCTGTCCCCTGTGACCTGTGCTGTGTCGTGGAACCGTATTTGTTTTCATTATATTTTGTTTTAGCTTTTTCCTTTACTTTACTCTCAATTTTGTCAAAATTTTTGCTAATAAATGTGTATAGCTTGTGTTAAGTTATTTCTATTATTTTTATTTTGGTGTTATTCTTTACAGACAATGTTGTGTACATCTATAATAGATATACATATAAGATTAAGTTTTTAGCTACAAATGTTAACCAGTTCTGTATATTTATATTGTTGATGTTCCTTAAAATAATAAAATAAAATAAATAAAATTAATTAGCTTCCTCGTTCCTGACAAAAGTGTTGTGAACCTTCTTACTTATTTTCATAACACCCAATGGTAGACAGGTAACTGGTAGAGAATGACTTTGGATCCAAATCCACCATGGTGCATTTTGTGGCCCGTGATGCAGAAGCATCTCAATAGGCTGCCATAATATGAGTCACCATGCAGCATTATTGCTTTGTCTGTAATCGCAATGAATGTAGTGAGTGAGTTCTTGGCTCATGCTTTTCACTAGATAGAGTAGAGTCACACAAATTGACATCACCATAATAACAAACGTCAATTTTGTGCACAATCCTAAAAATAAACGAACTTAAAACTACAACATCAAAATACATTGCTTGTCATAAAGAACTACCATAATTTTGAAGTTCTGTGAACATTCAATGGGATGTGAAATTAAGTCAATATTCAATATTTATAGCACTCTCAGTTTTTATAGATCAATAAACGCAATATATTTTGTTATTAATATTTGGAGCAAAATTGAAAATGTGTAAAACTATTTGTTAAAATTATTTTGTGAATTTACCCAAGACAAAGTACAGAATCATGAGAATGTAGAAATAAATACTATTTTGCTTAATAACAAACAGCTACAGAAATTATTCAGTTTTGTGAATTGCCTTTTTAGAGTCATAGAGGATTTCTGAAATAATTAACATTACATTCTAGTGGTAATCCACCAGATTCATAAAGTAGCCTGTTGTTGTCAAATAAGAGTTGCAAAAGCATAGATCCGAGTTATCAATCAGCAATCACACTCACACTAATATATAAAGGCGAAAGTTTGTGAGTGTATGTTTGTTACTTCTTCACGCAAAAACTACTGAATGGATTTGGATGAAACTTTACAGTAATATAGCTTATACATCAAAATAACACATAAGCTTCTATTTGCCGCTGTCATTGACATATACTCATATTTAAATCTTCGCAGGCTGATTGTGTGTGTAGACTATGAATGCTAGTATATATTAGACTTATCATAAATAAATAAATATTTCGGACATCTAACACACAAAGCCATCTAGTCCCAAGCTAAGCAGAGCTTGTTTTATGGGTACTAGACAACTGATACAAATACATATAACCTTTTTTTTGTAAATACATACATAATATACATATAAAACACCCAAACTCCGATTCAAATATTTGTAGATCATATAAACATTTGGTCCGACCCGGGAATCGAACCCGAGACCTCATGATCAGCAGTCGCACATTGCAACCGCGAGACCAACGAGGCAGCTTTTTACTTTACATTACATACATTACAACTTATTACATATACTATTTTAAAATATCTCCACTGTATTATATATTCAAAAACTTCTAATGGTTACAGATTATAAATACGTGTCATCACACATATTCATCGAACGGATATCATAAGATCCGACTAAGGGAACTGGCTATGCAATGTATTTTTTTTATTGAATAGCGGGCAAATGAGCAGACGTATCATGGTAAGCGATTATTGCCGCCCATGGACACCCGCAACACCAGAGGCGTCACAAGTGAGTTACCGGCTTTTGAGGGATGTGGACAGGGGGAGGGTTGGGGTATAGGCCCCCATTATCCTCACTCACTCGGTGAAACACAGCGCAAGCGCTATTTCACACCGGTTTTCTGTGAGGTCGTGGTATTAATCCGGTCGAGCCGGCCCATTCAAGCCGAAGCGTGGCTCTCCCACGGATAATTGTTGATAATATCACTGGAAATAGAAGAAAAACTTGAAACAAGTCCGGCCAGTGTAGTATAGTGGGCTAAGACATCGTTTCTAAGGAGAACCCTATATCCAGCAGTGTACTGTTAAAGGCTATTGATGTGATGTTACTATTTTAGTTGTAAGCATCTCGCAAATTAAATTAGAGTTCTGGTTATTTTCTTTTTTATGGAATCGGGTACAAACAAGCAGCATATCGCCTAATGGTTAGGTAACAGAGGGGTCACAAGTGCATTGCCGACCTTTTAAGAATTAGTACGTTACGATCTTTTCTTGAAAGAGAATAAGTTACTGGAATAAGAGAATGAGTTTATGAAATAAGTTATTTATTAGAATTAATTATATATGGATAATGTTGTCGATTATTTATGGATTAAGTTATCTCTGAATCACATGCAGAAAATTGATGAAAATATGTGTAATCTGTCTTTTAAAAAACATTTTGAAAAAACATGTATAAATATTATAAAATTTTCGTATTAATATGATGTGTAAGTAGTGTCTTTCTTATTAAAGTGACGGCGTTTTAAGGTAGTGCTGTTTATAAAAATGTATCGATATGGTCATAAATTTGTTCCTATATCTTTATTATGAATGTACAAAATAATTTAAATAATGTACAATGACTATTTCAAACTCAAGGAAAACAAATCCATTAAATCTTTTCGAACAAAGGTTTACTAGAAGCAATTAATATCAAATAATTCACAAATAAATTCGCAGAAATTATTTTTTTTACACAGTAAACTATATTTTGTTGATATCGACAAAATACAATCAGAATCGTATTACTTCTATTTTCGATATTAAAAGGTTTTTGTTCAAATGTTCGTACTATAGAAAATAAAGTTTCGAACTCTGTTAACCGTGATGGTTGCGGTAGCATTACAATTAATTACTAGCGCTATTTTTTGTTTTAAAAACTTTTTTGTACCCTTTGTTCTGATATTTGGCTTTTTGTAATGTGTGCCAGTTAGGACTCCAGGAGAATTTATTTTCAGCTAACGATAGAGGCTTTGGCAAGGAGTAGCTGCAGCAATAAATATAATTTTATTAAACCATATTTTTTTATGTATGGGCCTGGCAAAATAACTCTATAATAAATAACTATTCTTCACTCCACTCAGCTGAAACCTAAAACAAATATCTCCTCAGACACCTGCTTTGTAAAACTAAAGCCGATTGAAACCTACGCCGATTGAATTTTAGTTTACTTTACGCGGAAATTGAATAATTTCACCCCTTCTACCCATTTTCCCCCATCTGCCTCCCATTCAATCAAGACTCCACGTCCACTAATTTTATTTTATTTTCAGAAACCTGGAGCTCTTATGTGCTCTGATTTTATTGGAAAATGTGGGTTGTATGCCCATTTAAGTGAAAGAAATAATGATATTTTAGTCTCATTTCAAATTTAGTTTGGTGTATTTACTATATGTTTGCATCATATATAAAAGAGTAGTATTTTTTGTAAAAGGATTCATCACAAAAAAACTGTACTGTATTGATCCTAAATAAAACTGCTTTGCCGGCTGCTTTAGTATTTGTTAGTGTAACTTTTGAGTTAAATTTCTTTAATGGCGTAACAAACATAAATCATTCAAACAAACATATCTTTATTTCACGTAGATTCGTAATATAAATAATCTATACTAATATATAAAGCTGAAGAGTTTGTTTGTTTGTTTCAACGCGCTAATCCCAGGACTCGCTGGTCCGATTTGAAAATTATTTCAGTGTTGGATAGTACGTTTATCAAGGAAGGTTAAATATCATATATATATCATTACGCTAAGACCAATAGGAGCGGAGTACCAATGAAAAATGATTCAAAAACGGGGGAAAATCATCACGCTACGGGCATTAGGAGACGCAAACGAGGTTGCGTGGGTCTGCTAGTATGTAATATGTAGTAACATGTAGCCTACTGTTAAACCGCTCGTTGTTCGTAATGCTGGAGAGGCGATCCACTTGTGTTCATGAGCAGAGGTAGTCACGTGCAATCGTGTTTTTATATTAATATGCACCTACCAAAGTGGCTCTACTCTGCCTGACGGAAATCAGGCGCAGAATCCAAGAGATGGGTCACCATACTCACTTGAAATGCAGACAATGCAACAATGCAATATGGTGACCCACACTATGCCGGCCATTTAATTACTCTAAACGATATCTCTTCATGCTATTATGCTGTGTTAAAGTTTGCAATCAACTAGGGCTTTCAACAAAGAAAGCTATTAGGAAAAGTTTCAATGAAATATAACTGAACCAATTCCGAAGTAAAGGGCTACTCTCGAAATATAAATAAACTCGAAATTATTCGGTAAAAATTCAATTACCTTTTTTTCCTACAGTTCGCAGTTGTACCCTAAGGGTATATTAGAGTGTCATGAATATTCAATATATTTTCCGCTCTTTCAAAGGGATTTTTATACTATATTGCTTTTTGTGTACCGTGACTTAATGACGTATAATAATTTTTGAACTCTTTGAAATCATCTCTAGCGGAAAGTCCTACTTAATAGCAGCCAAGATTTTGTTCAGCTTATATAAAATGACAGTACATTTACAAATGTACTATTACTCATATAATGTACATTTCTTTTTACACAAGGAGTACATTTTCATTCGATGAAGGGTAGCAAATATCAAACAAACGCATATAACACATTAATAGTACAAGCACGATATAATGGCATTCAGGACGACGATGATTTGTTGTGACGCAAAGTAAATTATTTCATCCATTATCCAATTCTATTAAAGTAGCCTTTTGAGTAGAATACAGAAGAAAATAGATCAAAGCATCCAGCGACATTTTTTACGGCGAATATCTTCAACCATATGCGAAGATCTATTTAATGGATAAATTGATGAAACATGAAAAATCTAAAGAAAAATACAAAATTTTCATTTCACTACGTTTTTCAATTGTTTTTTTTATGTTATTGGTGGAAAACGAGCAGACTTATTACCTGATGGTAAGCGATACCGCCGCCCATAGACACCCGCAACACGTGCCGACCTTTGGGGGATGGGGAAAGGGATGTGAGGAGGGGTTGGGGTGTGGGTCTCCGGTATCCTCACTCACTCGGTGAAACACAGCGCAAGCGCTATTTCACATTGGTTTTCTGTGAGGCCGTGGTATCACTCCTTTTATGCCGAATCGTGGCTCTCCCACGGTCCGAATTTTTATCGAGAGCAACAGTAAGTTCAATTAATGCATATGCAAAAGAACTAATTCACTTAGTGAACACTTTAGTGAAAGCTTTCCAAATTAAAAGTTTATCTATTGTAAGCCTATCTTTATATAATAATATTGCACGTTTTTTTTAAATGAGTTTCGGTTAGTAGACATCCTGATTTCAAGTGGGAGCGCATTCCATAGCAGCACCGCTTGCACAAAGAAAAAGGCGTTTATGAAGTCGGAGTTATGGGAAGGGCAGAGGAGAAGCATATTATTCGTAGAACAAAGATTTCTGTCATAATTAGAGCAGAGGAAACGTAAATCGGGATCAAAGTAAGTGGGTGAGAATCGGGAATTGAGAAATGAAAATAGAGAGGTCAGCGCTCGCTGATTACGACGTAGACGAATGGGTAGCCATTTTAATACGGAACGTAAAGCAGATACGTGATCATATCATAGAGGAGGTCTGCATTCAGGTCGAAGTAACACACATCACCATAGTCAATTATTGGAATGATTAGGGATTGGATGAGAGAGGTTTTCGTTTTGGGAGGCAGGAAATTCTTTAGGCGGTATAGTGTTCGCAGGTTTACAGTCTTTTTTGACTCACATGAGTGACCTGAGCTCGCTGCAGCTATGCCCTCCACCCTGGCCTGTGAATAAAGCTGCAGATCATCGGCATACAGGTGATACAATGAAATGCATTCAAATTGGTTCAGCCGTGAAAGCGTAACAAACAGAATTTACTTTTGAATCTATAAACTGGTTTGGATTGTTTATAGTACTACTAAGCACTTGGTCGGTAAAATACATAGCGGTTGAATATAGATACGAGTTTGAGTAAATTTGTTTACTGAGTTAGTGGCTGTTATAAACAACTCTAAACAAAGCGCATGAGAATTAATAAATTATGTGCACCCGTTGTGTTTAACTACGTTCGGGAACTGTGTATAACATCATTTTGGTATATATTTCTAATTTATTTAATTTACGATGTACACACCAGGGGTATAAATATAAAGTGATTTCTCATTTCCTGATTTATCGTAAAGATTAAGTTTGAAGAATTTTGTTGTTGAGTTTGCAATATTAATGCTACCACCGTTACGTTACGTTCAAAATCAAAAACCTTTTATTTTAAGTAGACCTTATTAGAAACGTTATATTAATAATTCTAAATGTGCGGTTCCAAAATATAATTCCAATGGAAAAGAACCGGCAAGAAACTCCAATATACGGTACATATAATGTAAAAATAACTATCATAAATATACTCATGGATATGCTCTTATGTGCCTAAATTTTAGGCGTGAGATTTCTAACATGTTTAAATCACATGCTTTCAATTTTATGGAGTTTCTGTTTTTGAATTCGGCCATGTATGCAATTTCTTTTTTTCCTTATTTTGTCCTCTCTATTTATTTATTTTATTACTTTATGCACAAATACATGCATTGGTGGACTTTATGCCTAAGGCATTCCCTGCCAGTCGAATGATTGAGCGATGTAGAGAAAACATGAGGTAGGTGCACTTAGAAATGATAGCTATATATCGTTTTTATAGTTACTACAATTAGTTTAAATAAGCCAGTAATATATTAGAAGAGACAAATATATACAGTAATACATACATATTCTATTCGCCATTCCATTGCATGCATAATAAATATTGCTTCTGATTGCATAATTTTTTTGACATTGACTGATTCTATTTTAACTAATTCTACTATTAATAACAAAAACTTGAAGATAATGTCACTACTTTTATATATTTATATAAGAGTCTGCCAAAATGACTTGACTTTATTCTGCCTGATCTGATGTTCAGTATAATCAGAATCCAAGGGTAATAGGCACCATACTCATTGCAAAAGTAGATCATATAACAATGCTACATACTCGTAGTACATGGTCATGGTGGCCTATTCAGATTTTTGTGCATCATTAGAGTGCCAGTCTATCTATAAGCATATTAACAATTGTTGTGACAGTCAGCCTGTGACCACGGCCAGTACAACCTGGTCGAAACGTCAGGCAAATCAGAGGTATGTAATGCCTTTTAATAAGTGATTGCGTTAATTCCCGTAAAAATAATTGTTAATATATCATAGTACGCGAAAGTTTAAAAGTTAGTATATCTATAGGCATTTCTTTGAGTATTTTTTTGTTAAAAGGTATTATTAATATTAATGTTTTTCATTTTAACTCTCCATTAAGAACTGAAATACGACGCTCCCTCTTAAAATGTCCACATAATTTCATTATACTATTTCGTCAATAATTTTTGTATTTACTTTGAAAACTTTACGAAAAAATCCAAAACAAACGTAATGTAACACAATTAACTTTTTTTATTTAAAATACTTCGTTATTTTTGTGAAGAGAGGTTATTAGTAAATTAATATTTTCAAAGAACACGAGTTTTGTACAAAAATGTTAATTATTTAATTAAGAGGGTCGATCAAACATTCTTTTGCTGAAAGCGAAACATTTTAAGTTATCTTTGAGTTTTTAGATTTAAGATATTTTTAAAATATGATCGAAAAGTAAATGTCTGACTCCTACAGTTTTGAGCGCATATAAATGCTGGAAGCCCGCTCAGGGTTTGTCTCAAGTAGCTTTTTTATTATTATTATTGATTAAATTTATTAACACTTTATAACAATTGTGTCTGAATAATAATATTTATAGTTAACACTAACAATTATTTATTATCTTCAAAAAAAACATCAATAAACATTATTGTAATACAAGATTTGGTAAGAAAAGATTCAACAATAAAAAAAAACATTTCACTTCCATAACATTCAATTTCAACCAACAGTTTAAATAATTTAGTAAATGTAATTTAAAAATTAGGTACTTGTACTGTAATGTCTAAAGAAAAAAAAAACTTAATTGTTATGCCCACATGCTATATTCATTCGTTCATCGTTATAAGATAAGCTAGTTAATTAATGTGTGTAGTTTTTCGGATCAATACAAGATCCCGTTTTGTATATCGACACCTGTTTAGCGATTTGAAACTGTTCAGGAAATACGTTCGTATATTTAGTTTGCAACATTTATTAAAGAGATTTGAAAGTGTGGTAGCCAATACTGTTGTGTGGGTCTTTATTAAAGTTATTTGTATTTTGTCGACGTTGTTCAGCATTGTGCCTAAGTCCTCGAAATTTTTGGCACACAATAATGACGTGTACGTCTTCGTCCGTCGCGTTATGTTGTGAATACATGACGGACTCTCCGGACACTTGAAACAATGAAACTGTGTATGAAGATATTTGTTTAGAAAGTACGAAGTCTTGTAAATTGATGTATTGTTAAATAATCAAATATAGTTAACTACTAGTTGTTGCTCGCGGCTCCGCCCGCGTATATGTCGGCTATCGCGGCAAATAGTAGCCTATGTGTTATTCTGATGTATAAGCTATATTACTGTGAAGTTTCATCCAAATCCGTTCAGTAGTTTTTGCGTGAAAGAGTAACAAACATCCAAACATCCATCCATCCTTACAAACTTTCGCATTTATAATATTAGTAGGATATAACACATACACGCAATACAATAACGGTTAAAATTCACACATCACAAAACAGTCGAAAGACGGCCACTGTTCGACATAGACCTCGTTCAAGGCTTTCCACAACAACCGGTCCTGACAATTTAGAAGTCGTTGGATAAGGGTAGCACCCTTATCCAACGACTTCTAAATTGTCAAGTGGAATTTGTTTCTTCAAAATTCAGTAGTCATAAATTTATATCTATTTACTCTTAGTCGTTGGATAAGGGTGCTACCGTTATCTGCCGTGTGGGGCCGGCATAGAATAGCCCTACCCCATCTCATCCCGTGGGTGTCGTAAGAGGCGACTAAGGGAAACACGCAGCCGAACTCCAGGCTGGCGAGGGGATCCCTAACAGCCCTTTTCAGGGCTCGCCGTCGCTCCCAGTACCCCTCTGTTTTGCAGAGGGGACATGGGAAGAGACGGTGTCAGGGATCGAGGGACGGGTCGGCCCACTGCTCGCGCAGGGGCTGGCAGGCACTAGTGCCACCGTCGGTGAGACAGGGTTAGCCACCCTGTCGCGTTCCGTAACCAACAGGGGCTCAGCAGCGACCTGACTGGTGGCTCCAGGAGGGTACGCTGAGAACCTGTTGGCCGGAGGGCTTGCCTTAATTGGCCGGCCCATGACAAGGATAGTCTATAACACCCGACAGCCAAGTCGTTAAAACCTGTGGATACCGGCCGACCTCCACAGTATCTAGGCTTATCCGGGTGCAGGGGGCACCGCCCGGATGGACCTTTTATTTCCGCCATACTCGTGGGACTTGTATGCAGCACATAGAAGAAAAAAACCAAAACCAAACCGAAAAACAAACGAAAACTGGCAATGATAACGGACAAAACGATAATGGGAAAATGGATATGGCAAATTTAAACAAAAGGAAGGGAAGGAGGAACGCCAAGGGACAGTTCCGGAGGGCGGACGACTCCTCTACCGAGGAGGAGTCCGCGTCCGGGATGCCTATGACGGCGGGGCTCCCAGCAGTCAGTCGGACTGCTGGGAGCCGAAGAAACTCGGGGCGTGCGCGTTCCAGGTCCATCCACTCGTCAGATGGCGCGGGTGGTAGCTCCAATACATCAGCATTGGAGTCTATGGACCTGGAGTTGAGCGAAAGCCGTAAACGCGTACGCTCCATCGATGGGGGCAGCGATGCCCAGGAAATGTTGCCGCCCAAAATGGCGACAAGCCAAAGGGGGCGCTGGCGAACCCCGCTGCCGGCCCCGTCAGGTTCCGCCTTTTGTAAGGCGGAATCGTACAGGCGGGCCAGTGCGGAAGGCGAGACACAAGCGGAGGAGGAGATCTCAGGTCTCCTGCAGAAGATCGGGGGGCAGGTGAATGAGGATTTAGTGCCCCAGACGCCGGCCTCCTTGCAGGAGAGGGCGGACGCGGCGGTGGCCATAATTCACAAGGTGGCCACCAAGTCCGTCAACCTTAAGGGCACCTTCGTGAGGGAAGGCGGTCTCTGGCCCGCAGTCGCCGCCGGTGGCAAAGGCCACCGCTAAGAAGCCGCGGAAACTGCAGCCGCCGAAAACCGCGGCGGTAGTGGTGACCGTGTTGCCGGAGGCGGCTGAAGGCGGGATGTCCTATGCGGCCCTTTTCAAAAGGGCCCGGGCTAGTCTCGCCTCGTTCGGGACGACAGGTGTAAGATTGCGCCTTGCCCAGACGGGAGCTCGAATTCTCGAGTTCCCCGGGGCTGAAGGCGCAAAGTCGGCAGACGCGTTTGCCGAGAAGCTTAGAGGCATGTTCTCGGAGGCGGATGGTGTGCGGATCGCCAGCCCTGTAAAGTGCGCGGAACTGCGCATTTCGGGCCTGGACGATTCCGTCACGGCCGAGGATGTCCGCGTTGCAGTTCAGGAGAGGACGGGCTGCAGCGCGGATAGCATTAGAGTCGGCACCATCCGCCCCGGTCCAGGGGGCCTTGGTGCGGTATGGCTCAGCTGCCCAGTAGCAGCAGCCAAAGTACTGGGAGATGCCGGCAGGCTGCTCGTCGGCTTCGTCAGCGCCAGGATTACGGTCCTGGCGGCGAGGCCGATGAGGTGTTATAAATGCCTGTCGGCGGGCCATACTCGCACGAAGTGCAGCAGTTGCTTCGACTGCAGCGGACTTTGTTTCCGCTGCGGTCTGGCGGGGCACAAGGCGGCAGAGTGTTCTGCCGCCCCTCACTGCCCCATCTGTGCGGCGGGCAATAAGCCCGCCAATCACCAGATGGGGCAGGGAGGCTGCAAGCCCCCTCGTGGCTCTCTTGCTTCTCGGCAAGCGTCGGGGGTCAGCCAGTCGACCCAGGCTGCCTCCGGCGTAGTTAACGCGTCCACGCCGACGCCCATGGAGGAGGCTGTAGAGACGATCCAGTAATGGACCGATTCTCCAGCCTCCTGGTCCAGACGAACCTGAATCACTGCGCCGCGGCGCAGGATCTCTTCCTGCAAACCGTGGCGCAGTGGTCCATAGGTGTTGCCGTGGTCGCGGAGCCATACTATGTCCCTTCTCGTCCAAATTGGATGGGTGACCGGGATGGCTCCGTGGCAGTCGTCGGCTCCGCGTCGGCTCATTCCCCGCCCCTGTCGCTAAGAGACAGGGGTACGGGATATGTTGCCGCCGACTGGGGGGGTATCACCGTTTACGGTGTATACTTCTCCCCTAATCGGAGTCTGAGCGACTTCGAGGTCTTCCTGAACAGCTTGGAGGCCTCGATACGGCGACTAGGGTCTGGGCACGTCCTCGTGCTGGGGGACTTCAACGCAAAGTCCATTGCGTGGGGGTCTCCCGGGACGGACGCCAGGGGCGAAGCCGTAGTGGAGTGGGCGGCTTCGGTGGGCCTCTGTTTGCTGAACAGAGGCTGCACCAACACGTGTGTGCGACAGCAGGGGGGGTCGATAGTGGACCTTTCGTTCGCTACCCCTGCTGTGGCCGCACGAGTAAGGAACTGGTGTGTCCTGGAAGAGGTCGAGACGCTCTCGGATCATTTGTACATCCGATTCGAGCTCTCCCGGTCCCAGGGCCCCAGTAGGGGTCACGTGGCGCGGCAAATATCCCACTTTCCGCGGTGGGCTGTCGCCAAGCTCGACAGGGACCTGCTGGAGGAGGCGGCTATCGTTCATTCGTGGCTGTCTCCGCAGACCCCGACCGGCGAGGTCGGCGTGGACGTGGGGGCTGGCCGTTTTCGCGATGCCCTTACGCACATTTGCGATACGGCCATGCCCCGCATCCGGACTCGTCGGCCTCCTCGGAAGGAGGTCTGCTGGTGGTCCCGGGAGTTGGCGGACCTCCGTGCGGCGTGTACCCGTGCCCGGAGGTCCTACACCCGCAGCAGGCGACGTCACCGTGGAGACGGTGGCGGGGACCAGCTTCACGAGGAGTACCGCGAGGCGCGGAAAACTCTGAAGCTGGCCATTTGCCGCGCCAAGGAGGTGAAGAGAGAGGAGATGCTGGAGAGTCTCGATCGTGACCCCTGGGGTCGCCCTTATCGTGCGGTGCGTCAAAAGCTCCGCACGCCGGGCCCCCCCCTTACGGAGACTCTCCAGCCCAGCTTCCTGCAGGAAGTGGTCGAGGGCCTATTCCCGCAGCGGGCAGAGCACACGCCCCCGTCGATGGCCTACCCGGCCAGAGACGACGGGGGCGAGGTTCCGCCCGTGAGTGAATCGGAGGTAGGGGCGGCGGTTCTGAGAATCCGTTCGAAGAACACCGCCCCCGGGCCGGACGGGGTTCCTGCCCGAGTTCTGGCCCGAGCCCTCGACCATATGTCGGACCGCCTCAGGGAAGTGTTGGACGCCAGCCTGGCGTCCGGTCGCTTTCCTGAGTGCTGGAAAGGCGGGAAGCTGGTCCTGTTGAGGAAGCCGGGACGGCCTGCCAATTCGGTCACGGCCTATAGGCCCATCGTGTTGCTGGACGAGGCGGGCAAACTTTTTGAGAGAATACTCTCTGCCCGCATCGTCCGGCATCTCAGCGAGGTGGGGCCCGACCTGTCGGACGCCCAATTCGGGTTCCGAGAGGGGCGTTCGACGGTCGATGCCGTGATGCGCCTTAGGGCCGTGACCGAAGAGGCTGTGAGCTGTGGCGGCGTGCTGTTGGCGGTGTCTTTGGACATCGCCAACGCATTCAATAGTCTGCCATTCAGCTGCATCGGGGAAGCACTCCAGTATCACGGGGTGCCAGAGTACCTGAGGCGGCTGGTGGCAGACTATTTGAGGGAGCGTACCGTCATGTACGAGGACCGAGAGGGCGTCTTGAGACGGCGACCCATGTCGTGCGGCGTTCCACAGGGGTCTGTCCTAGGACCACTCCTGTGGAACGTGGGGTACGACTGGGTCCTTCGGGAACGTCTCCCCCCCGGGCTGGGCGTAATTTGTTACGCCGATGACACGTTGGTCACAGCTCGGGGGGCAAACTTCCAGGAGGCGGCGCGCCTGGCCACCGGGGGTGTTTCTCTGGTGGTCGGGCGCATCGAGGCGCTGGGCTTGCGGGTGGCCCTGGACAAGACGGAGGCCCTGCTCTTCCATGGGCCCCGTCGTGGTCCACCCCCCGGCGCCTCCATTGAGGTCAACTCGGTCCTCGTACCGGTTCGGGCCCAGATGAAGTATCTGGGTCTGATCCTCGACGGTAGGTGGCTCTTCGACGAGCACTTCCGACAGCTTGGTCCGAAGCTGGTCGACGCTGCCTCCGCCCTTGGGCGATTATTGCCCAACTTGGGCGGAGCCAGCGTCGCAACGCGACTCCTCTACACGGGGGTGGTCCGGTCAATGGCGCTTTACGGCGCACCGGTGTGGGTGGCGGCTCTGACCGCCCTCAACAAGGCTCGCCTCTGGCGGCCTCAGAGGGTATTGGCGGTCAGAGCCATACGCGGATACCGCACGGTGTCAACCGAGGCGGCGTGCGCGTTGGCCGGAACACCCCCGTGGGATTTGGAGGCGGAAGTGCTCGCCGAAGTTTATCGACGGGTGGCTTCTTTCCGGGCGGAGTGTGGCATTCGCCCCCCGCCCGAGGAGGTACGCGAGTGGCGTGAAGCCGCCCGTCGAGCCACGATGGCTCGCTGGTCGTTCCGGCTGGAGACTCCACGTGCTGGCTTTGCCGCCGTGGAGGCTCTCCAGCCGATCATCCACGAGTGGGCAGGGCGGCAGCACGGGACTCTTTCCTTCCGACTGACGCAGGTGCTTTCCGGGCACGGATGCTTCGGGAAGTACCTGCACTCGGTCGCCCGGAGGGAACTGAGTCCCGCCTGCCACCACTGCGACTGCAGTGAGGACTCGGCCCAGCACACGCTGGCGGTTTGCCCCGCATGGGCGTCGCAGCGCCGGGCCCTCACTGCAGTCATCGGAGAAGATCTCTCGCTACCGGCCATCGTACGCTCCATGGCCGGTAGCGATAGCAGTTTTACCGCGGTCGCCACCTTCTGCGAAGACGTCATCTCGCAGAAGGAGGCGGCGGAGAAGGCCCGGGAGGACGACCTCCTCTCGGACCCGATCCGCCGCCGGCGAACCGGGCAGCGGAGGCGCGCTCACCAGCGCCTCATGCCGCCCTGAGTGTGGCCGCGGATGGTCGGGACGGGTTTTCCCTTCCATCCGCATTAGTGGCCGCCCGCGAGGAGGCGACGTTACGTGTGTGCCGTACGTCGCCTAAATGGAGAGTTTGAGGAGGAGGGTGCCCGCATCTGTGCGGGCTGGCGCCGGGAGGGGTCCGGAGGTCTTACTACAGCAGTTCCCGGATCTCTCCCTCTCTCAGGCGCAGAGTGGCACACCGTGTGGTTTTAGTCGGTTCGATTCCGACACACCGCCCCGCCGCAAACCCCGGCGGGGTGAGGGCCCGAGGGGGTTTTTCCACACGTAAAAAAAAAAAAAAAAGGGTGCTACCGTTATCCAACGAATAAGAGTAAATAGCACCCTTATCCAACGTCTTCTAAATTGTCAAGTGGATTTTGTTGCTTCAAAATTCAGTTGTCATAAATTTATGTTTTATGTTTTTCCGAACTTAATTTACTGCAGTTACAAAATATTTTAACTTAATTGCGCTGAGTATGTTTGGTGGTAGGCAGTGCTCTATAAGTACCTAAGTGAACTGTTTATCGTTATCACTTAACGCTGTGTTTTGGGCACCGACTAGCTATTCATTAGCAAATTATTCCAACACTAGCAGAGCTCTCAAAGTTATTTAATTCCGTCATACATACTGGGTACGACACCGGAGGCATAGAGCAGGAGCGTGGTCGTATCGGACGGGGAATCAACATTAAACAACCCGGGAGTGCTCCAGTGCTCCGTAGGGCATTCAATGTCAAATGCGACAATTTTACAAATCGTTGTCTCATAAAAAAAACTTTATTAGTAGTTTAATCAGTGGCAGGATAGCAAAGCTATCATTTGTTTCTTTTGATGATTTACCATTGAGGCCTAGAATATATCTATTCGTGTGCCTAAGTTGTGAGTACTATATTTGCGTTGCCACTGTATTTGAAGTTATCGTATGGGAAATCCACCCCAAACAATCATCCCTACTGTATGAGTGATTAGGCAAGAACCTCGCCCTGTGTGTGACATCAACTGAACGTGCCGGACAGGGATAACTGTATGGAGGGAAGCAACCCCCTTTCTCGGAAACCGACTTATGTATCTAGGACAGTCTTAGATTGATAACTTTATAATGTTTGTGCTGTATATTTAACACATATATATATATGTTGGATAAGTAACCCTATTAGTACGTGTTTGTAATTAAATGCATATTACATGTTTTGTGGTAGTGAGTAGTATTATTTAAAATCTTCTCTCTACTCTCAGATCAACTTTTTGTGACGGGTGCTCATATAAATCTGTCACAAAATAATTGTATAGACACATCACTAAGAAGCCCCGTTACATCTTCCTCCATTCTCCTCTATCACTCACTCGTCTGTTCAGTGCTTACTTCCTTCTTGACCATATTCTCTTTTACGCAGTCCTTCCCTTTTTTTCTTTGGTCATCCTCTACTCTTATATCAGTCGACTTCCATACTTAAAAATTTCATGCCTTAGACTTAATTTGTCATGAATTATTATGTTTCACTTTGTTTCCTGTATCTCTATTGAGATTTTTTACGTTAAAAATCTAGGTTGTTGTTTTACCCACGTAAATCCGAGCAAAACTTGGTCGCCTAGGTACTACATATTTATACGTTCCCATTTTGCCAAAGTATGTATATTATAAACAAGGTTCTGTAGGGCATTATGTGCCATAACTGATTTCATTATTTTTTTTTTAAATCGGACCAGTAGTTCATGAGATTAGCGTTCAAGCAAACAAACTCTTCAGCTTTATATATTAGATACAGATATTTGTGGTGGTATAGAAGTCCAAAGAAAGTTTAAACGGTGCAAGGTTTTTTTCTACTGAGGAATGCAGAAGAATTTGCGTGGGTAGTGAGTTATATTTTTAACTGCGCAAAAAATCTTTTTATTAATTTAAATATCACCAAAAACTCCGTGTTGGTAATATAATAATAATAATCAATATTTGATTCTTATAATGGCCGCTGTTTAGATCAAACCAAAGTGCTGGCCAATTATTGGCTGAACCAACCAATATTGTCGAAACATATAATGTTACCAATATGCACTGCAGTCCAGTGAGTGTTAAACGTTGCTTACTCGCTCGTAACAAGGGGATTTGATCAGCTTTGGTCAGCGGTGTTTCCAGTCCAGCCGTAACCGCAAAGTACAGCGTATGTGCATAGTTAAATTAATTTTAACGTTCAAATACAATTCCGATAGGTCGGTAATCCGATAACAGAGATCCAACGATAAATTACTGTGTTCCAATTAAAACAACCCTGTTAGGGTGAGCAAAGTAAACGGACGGCTCAAACGCTATAAAATAATTGGTTAACTAAACAAAAACTAAAAAATAATAAGAGTAAATAGGGACACACCTATTATCACATCAATAAAAAAAGATCAAAAGTCAAGTTAGAACTTGTAATGATAATAATAAAGACCATGCAAGTCACACACGGCACTCTGATCCGAAAGTTAGAAGAGCTTATGCAATAGTAACTATGATATATAATTTATTTAATGAATTTAAAATGAATAAATACAATATAGTAGAATTACACCCAGAAAAAAAAATGGGATTTGAAGCACCGATGCATAAAGAAGATACGATTTAAATTAATTCAAAGATGGCTAAGTTGGCAAAACTATTTGTCACAACTATTTTCACAATATCTTTCTCAGAGATATAGTTACCCAACCTATTTGGTAAAACTCATTAGAAGAACTACTTAGCATCGGTTGTCTAGTAATGTTCTTATTTTTTCTTCTGCGGAAGCAGCCAAGGGACTTCCTTACTCTCTTCTTCTACCCGCCCGTCTACAACTAATCCCAACGGAGGAAATTTTCATATCCCGCAGTCATAGGTACAGTATGAATATAAATTAACGTTCTTACGCGGCAACGCTCCCGCTGCCGTCACATGCCCACTCGGCCAATACTGTGTAATGTGATTTATTATTTCATTTTCATATACATTTTTTGTTAAACCCCCAATATTAAAATGCTATTGTTTTGTTACATTTGCTAACAAAGTTCAAACTGTTTAATTGCAGTTTTGAAGATTTATGTTGTGTGTTTGTAGATATAATAATATTTTGTGTTTTGGATAAAATAGGTTGATATTATTTTAATTCATGATAAGAATCTCTAATATTAATATTTACTGCGTGTGTTTTTGCTGTGATGACTTATTTATAACTTAAGTTATATGATTAGTGGAAACTGAAGTTTAGTGATATTTAATTTATGCGTCCTTATTTCCGTCCGTTCGCTTAAAAAAATACGATATGGAATATTAATGGCATATTGCTGATATAACTTGGACCAATATTAATTGATTTAAAAGAATTTTTAAAGTAGACTAGTTTAACACTTCTTTATTATTGAATATTGCAAATGACAAGCCTAGTGGGACACTGTTATTTACCAGTAAGATATAAAAGCATCCAATTACGCTTCTTGTTCCAAAACACTCAAAGTCAAATTCAAAAAGATTTTATTCAAATAGGCACTTTTGTACAGGCACTTATGAATAGTTAATATTAAAAAATCGAGTGATTCTAGTCGCTAGTTCCAAATGCAGCCTACCCTTCCTGGAGAAGAATCTGGCAAGAAACTCCATTGATCCTCCTTTTAAAAAATAAATAGCGTTTACAATTTTCTTACGAAGAAAGCAAAATAAAAAGTTTGAAATCATTGCTGTACCGCTATGAGCAGCTAACCAATCCTGCACCGTTATTACTCAAAACATCCAAATAGCACTTTCACTCATAGTCAAATTTCCAAAGATCTAATATGTCCAAACCATAGTTGAGCCGATATACTCAGTCCGTGTAGCAAATCATCAGGTCGATATCAAGGGAAATAATTATGGTGGAAAAGTTGCTCACACAATAATAAATGCGTATTCAATAAATGGGGAATACAAACAGTTTAATATATAAGTACCAAAGTACCATAGTGTTGGTAGTAATTAAAAACGCTAAGTGTTTTACATTTGGCATGGTAAATCTTTCTTCCTCAGCCATGTACTAAGTAACGCTTACATAGCCAATTCAAACACAATAACTCGTATTTTCTAAATTTAATATACCAAAAAAAATTACTACACGAAACCAACAAACAAAATTCAGTAAAACTAACCGCTAAACAAACCTAACTAAACATTGCACTTCTAAATATAGGGCTCGCATTGTGAGGTATATTCGCCTGGAGCGACATATTGGTGGTTTGGACTTGTGAACATACAAACAGTCTCTATTGCTGGCAAAATTTTGCACTAACCTAAATAGTTCACCAACATTGGATCCATAATATTTTGAACTTGAGTTTAAAATGTCTAAATTTACTTGGAAACAGGAACAAGCATCTATAACTTTATATACTAACGTAGGTTGTGCAACAAAGACAATTAAATATTTCATTCATTCGCGATTCATTAAAGTTGCGACTGTGAAGTGATCTGTCTAGGATAGAGATAAGAGCATATGTGTATAATGTACATTCACTCCATTTACTTCATCTCTTTTGAAAACTTGAATATTAAATTTTACACTATCCTCATGTTCATGAAACTCTTTCATATATACTTTCAGATTTATCCAATTGATACAAAAACACCGAAGAAAACAAGCTCTTACTGCCGTGATAAATAAGTATTCAGCAAGAACAAGTCAGCCTCAAAGTATAGAATTTCGGAGAAGAGCTACTATAGTTCTGTTCGAACAAAAATCCTTAAAGTAAACGTGAGCAAAGTCGGTTGCTAAATTCGCATCCAAAAATGTTCCCGCACACTATTCGAGCAGAAATTTTCCTGCACCTGTTTTGTATCTGTTAGATATTTCATTTTTGACGGTTCCGTGTGCCAAAGGCAAAAAACGGATATTAAGGTTACTGATATTTTTTTTTTTAAACTTAATAGTTTGCACGAGAGGCACTTTCAAAGTAGAAAATGTGTCCCTCTCTCCCCCTGTAACTTCTAAAATAAGAGAATGATAAAACTAAAAAAATATATGATGTGCATTAACTACCATGCATACTTCCCCTGAAAATTAGTTTGAACGAGATCTATCCGAGATGGCCCAAAGGCCGGTGACGCACGGTGTTGGGGGTGTCCATGGGCGGCGGTAATCGTTTACCATTACGTGGTACGTACTCTCGTTTGAAAAAAAAATACCTTAAAAAAAAAGGAAAAAAAAACCTCAGATCAATAATATGTGAAAGCGTAACTCTAAGCAAATTTGCAGCGACGAAATGACCTTTCAGTATAATTTACAAGTACAATTTCAACAAAAATAAAACTGACTTCAAGGTTCGACTCTCTTCGTTCGATTTCTCTTAGATGCCATCGTCAGATTATTAATGTCCTTATCATGGTATTACCGTTGGGACATCTCCTTTCCATTAAAAAAAGAATCATCAAAATCGGTGCATAAACGACGAAGTTATCCGCGAACATACATAAAAAAAAAAAACAAAAGAAAAATATATACGGTCGAATTGAGAAACCTCCTCTTTTCTTTGAAGTCGGTTAAAAATAAATGAGCAATAGATAGTGTGAATTAACAGGAAGGTTTATAGGTGTAACACTCTCATATCATAGTCGCTAAAAATATAAACGAAAGATCATTTTTGTTTCCTCTCACGTTGTTTTCACATACATAACATTTACTTCAACATAATATATATTATACAAATACAAATGTCGAGATTGTTTCAAACTCAGAATTATTCGGCTTAAGACTGAAGAGGCGAAATTATACTTAAGAAAGTTAAATGAAACCTAATTAGACCCTTTGATAAATTCGCAATAGCGACTTCGACTAACATTCACTGTATACAAAAAACTACTACAAATATTAATAATATTTTAATTGGCTGATGTCTAGATGAATTTTACCAGTTGGTTTTCACCATATGACTCTTGGAAGCGTTAGATACACTCGGGCTAAATAATTCTAACTACTCATGCCAATTAAAATACGGGAACTTATTTATTGATACTTATTTCTCTGGTTACTCACAAGGTATTTGATCTTTTTATGATAATTCATTGCCATGAAATTAGATAATAAGCGTGAATAGTAAAAAAGAAACAAGTTAACAATTTTTATTTATTCAACCAAAAATGGACATACTTAATATGTCCATTCGTGGTGATATTTATTGCCAGAGGTTATATTTTATTATATATGAGTTTATATATCGGTTATATATTTAAATAGAAAGTTACACACTTGAAGCATAAAACTTTGAAAGACCAAAAATAAACCACATTACTTTGAGATATTTCACTAACTGTCTTTAAAGAAAGTCAACTTTTTATCTAAAGACAAATATATTTTTCTTCATAAATTTTGAATCCTGCCCTGTGTTTTAAGCATAAATTGGTACAGCAGTTTTTGTTAGGGTCGGCTCAATAATTGTACGAGTGCTGACTATGATG
The DNA here is from genome assembly GCA_905220595.1 of Spilosoma lubricipeda. Taxonomy (NCBI): domain Eukaryota; kingdom Metazoa; phylum Arthropoda; class Insecta; order Lepidoptera; family Erebidae; genus Spilosoma; species Spilosoma lubricipeda. Next base: position 991,073 of record HG992291.1, read on the forward strand.
GGATTGCTACATTGTATTAAGTAATACTAATGAAACAATCCGATGTTGTCTGGAATATTTATTAATAATTATTGGTGTTTTTGAAATGTAAGAGTTATGTTATTTGTATTAGTATAATTTCAATCGTTTACATATATATATTATAATTACGAACTTTATTAATAAAAAACAAAACATTAAATCGTTTATTTATAATATTTTTTACACACACAAATTTGTCTTGGCTGGGAATCGAAACATAATAAAGACATATAAATGATCACAAAATAATATTAAGAGTTATGAAATGTACCATAAAATATTAAAATAAAATATTAATAACACAAAATAAAAATATTTCGAATCTGACACACCACGCTATTTAATTCCAAATAAAGCAGAGCTTGTACTATGGGTACTAGACAAATTTATTTCACCCATTCATGGCAATTATCTCTTAGAACCAAATTAAAATTTATTCCGAAGTTCTGAGAGCAGACACAATTCGCCAGCAAATGGAGTAAGCCCCTGACTCGATTGAATTTCATAAGACACGCACTCAACGCTATGTAAAACCTCTGGTAAGACCTGAGAACCTGCAACTTGTGGAGTGTGGAATAATTTTTGCAGTGCAACTTTGTACGCAAGAACTTTGCCATTTATACGCTGATTTGAATTTAAATATTTTCTGTCCTGTTACTAAGATATGCTGCCCGTTTTACGAGACTAATTTGAATATACTTCATTACGATTCATCATAGTATAGGCACACCAAAGAAGGTGATATCTATACAAATAAATAAAATTGGAGTGTCTGTTTGTAATATTAAAATAACCGCTTTTTACTAAATGGATATGTATGTATACACGGTACATATGCCAAAACTGTAGTTAAAAAAAATTTTTGTCTGTCTGTCTGTCTGTCTGTCTGTCGGTCTGTCTGTCTGTCTGTCTGTCTGTTTGTTCCGGGTAATCTCTGGAACGGCTGGACCGATTTTGACGGGACTTTCACTGGCAGGTAGCTGATGATCCGGGGAGTAACTTAGGCTACTTTTTTAAGACTAACTTTGTCCCGCGGCGTTACTCGCGGTACAACAATAGCCGCGGGTAACACCGCGGGGTTCAGCTAGTTTAAAATAAAAATTGTGAACTTTTTAAGCTAATAACTCTTGCTCCATAAGGTCTCTGTAGATAATTATGATTTTAGAAGAGAATTCAAGTTTATTATCGCGGTAAAACGTAGGCCATGTTATTCCTCAAGAATCAAAGTATCTCCATGAATTCTCCCTCTCAAATTTCGTTGAAGTCGTGGCAGCGGTATAGCCGTGAAAGCATAACAGACAGACCGACAGAGTTACTTTTGAGTTTATAATATTAGTTCGTATATGAATTGGAAAACCTGCTTTTTTGAAATAAGTCTAAATTAGAGATGCATTTGTCATACTCACTTTATGAACCTATCTATACATACTTACATACAATGAAATAAAATTGGATTGTCTGTTTGTAAAATTAAAATAACCGCTTTTTACTAAAAGCACATGTATACACGGTACACATACCAAAATAACATTTACTTCAATTTTTGTCTGTCTGTTTGTTAAGGCTGTTGCTAATCTCTGGAACGGCCGTACCGATTTTGACGGGTGTACAAGCGCCTACATCACGCTATTGAGTACCAGCCTACCGTCAAGTAATTTTATATTCTGTCGACAATTAACAGAGTGTCGGTAGATTTCTTTTCATTTGACGTTACTAATTATTATCTGCTCTCGGCTGCACCGAACATGTATTATTAAGCAATTACACTACTATCAACATATTAACCGAGTTTTACTTAAAAAAGCTCCAATCTTGTGCCAAAACAAGAAAATTGGTGACCGTGACAGGACAAATAAACAAAAATTTACGGATATCGATGTTTACAAGAAGCGGCAAACTCCGTTCAAGGATACGAGGACACTCGAATAGATTTCGACACTAGAAGCCAGTTTTGTACTCCTGGCCAGCGATTCAGCTAAAGAGCGCACCAGAAAACAGCCAGCCTCGTCGTGATTACCAAGATAAGTGCCATCCTTTGTACCTACAATACTTCCTTTCCAGTTCTAATTCCTTAATTATACAAAATACATAAGTATTCCTATATATTCCTAGCATTTCATTATTTTCTAATATAGTACGGCCTTTATTTGTGTAAATTTCATATCTTTTAGCATTTAAAAAGTGTTGTAAGTACCTACATACTACATACAACAAATAAAATGACTGCCTCGATGGCGCAGTGGTAGCGTACGCGACTGCTGTTCTTGAGGTCTCGGGTTCGATTCCCGGGTCCGATCAAATGTTTGTATGATCTGCAAATATTTGTTTCGGAGTTTGGGTGTTTTCTATCTATAATATGTATGTTTTCACAAAAAAAAAAAGTATATATGTATTTGTATCAGTTGTCTAGTACCCCATAACACAAGCTCTGCTTATCTTGGGACTAGATGGCGTTGTGTGTTTAGATGTCCGAAATATTTATTTATTTATTTAAAATTTTCTGTTTAAAATAGGAATCGTTGTTTTCAAAGTGTAAGTGTTGGTGCGCCTCTGTCCACCCCCTCGGGGATGCAAGCGTTATAATATTTACAAGTATATTTAAGCGAATTTGCCGAACTTTTCAGCCATTGCTGTATGAAGTACAGTGCTACTCCGCTGAGTCAGCGTGAACGAGTGTCACCAGCCAGTTCAGCTGAACGTGACCGGCTTTCTGCAGATTTCACCGAGAAGGTGAGCGTGAGCAAAAATCATTTTTTATTCCTTTTCTAAATCATTAAAACATTGTCGATGCCTTTATGTTTGTATTGAAACAAATTATTTTAGAAACATTTACTTGGAACTAAAAGTATTAACGAATTAAGTGTATTTACAATTACTTTTAGACAAGTTATTAATTAATCATGACAACGGAAGGTAGCGATAAATCTTTTTTAAAGGCTTTAGTTGCAAAACGTAGTTCCATCAAAGGACAAATTACGAAATTTAAAAACTATTTACACCAAATAAGCGAATTATTTGAACTTTCAACTGTTCAAATAGCTGAGTTAAATTTAAAATTAAGTAAGTTTGAAGGTTTATCGACAAAATTTGATGACTTGCAGACTGAGATTAAGGTTTTAAATTTTACTAATATTCAAGAGGAGCTTGATGAGCGAGAACGCTTTGAACAAGATATTATACAGAGTATTGCTAAGGCTAGAACTGAGTTACAGAAATTCAATATTGATGATGATAGTAAGCGGCGTGATTCTGTCATTGTCTGTTCAGATTTTGATTACCGGAGCGTTGGATTCAAGTTACCTCAAATACAAATTTCGAAATTTGACGGTTCACATTTCCGCTGGTTGGAGTTTCGGGACACATATGTTAGCTTGGCGTTGTGTGTTTAGATGTCCGAAATATTTATTTATTTATTTAAAATTTTCTGTTTAAAATAGGAATCGTTGTTTTCAAAGTGTAAGTGTTGGTGCGCCTCTGTCCACCCCCTCGGGGATGCAAGCGTTATAATATTTACAAGTATATTTAAGCGAATTTGCCGAACTTTTCAGCCATTGCTGTATGAAGTACAGTGCTACTCCGCTGAGTCAGCGTGAACGAGTGTCACCAGCCAGTTCAGCTGAACGTGACCGGCTTTCTGCAGATTTCACCGAGAAGGTGAGCGTGAGCAAAAATCATTTTTTATTCCTTTTCTAAATCATTAAAACATTGTCGATGCCTTTATGTTTGTATTGAAACAAATTATTTTAGAAACATTTACTTGGAACTAAAAGTATTAACGAATTAAGTGTATTTACAATTACTTTTAGACAAGTTATTAATTAATCATGACAACGGAAGGTAGCGATAAATCTTTTTTAAAGGCTTTAGTTGCAAAACGTAGTTCCATCAAAGGACAAATTACGAAATTTAAAAACTATTTACACCAAATAAGCGAATTATTTGAACTTTCAACTGTTCAAATAGCTGAGTTAAATTTAAAATCAAGTAAGTTTGAAGGTTTATCGACAAAATTTGATGACTTGCAGACTGAGATTGAGGTTTTAAATTTTACTAATATTCAAGAGGAGCTTGATGAGCGAGAACGCTTTGAACAAGATATTATACAGAGTATTGCTAAGGCTAGAGCTGAGTTACAGAAATTCAATATTGATGATGATAGTAAGCGGCGTGATTCTGTCATTGTCTGTTCAGATTTTGATTACCGGAGCGTTGGATTCAAGTTACCTCAAATACAAATTTCGAAATTTGACGGTTCACATTTCCGCTGGTTGGAGTTTCGGGACACATATGTTAGCTTGGCGTTGTGTGTTTAGATGTCCGAAATATTTATTTATTTATTTAAAATTTTCTGTTTAAAATAGGAATCGTTGTTTTCAAAGTGTAAGTGTTGGTGCGCCTCTGTCCACCCCCTCGGGGATGCAAGCGTTATAATATTTACAAGTATATTTAAGCGAATTTGCCGAACTTTTCAGCCATTGCTGTATGAAGTACAGTGCTACTCCGCTGAGTCAGCGTGAACGAGTGTCACCAGCCAGTTCAGCTGAACGTGACCGGCTTTCTGCAGATTTCACCGAGAAGGTGAGCGTGAGCAAAAATCATTTTTTATTCCTTTTCTAAATCATTAAAACATTGTCGATGCCTTTATGTTTGTATTGAAACAAATTATTTTAGAAACATTTACTTGGAACTAAAAGTATTAACGAATTAAGTGTATTTACAATTACTTTTAGACAAGTTATTAATTAATCATGACAACGGAAGGTAGCGATAAATCTTTTTTAAAGGCTTTAGTTGCAAAACGTAGTTCCATCAAAGGACAAATTACGAAATTTAAAAACTATTTACACCAAATAAGCGAATTATTTGAACTTTCAACTGTTCAAATAGCTGAGTTAAATTTAAAATTAAGTAAGTTTGAAGGTTTATCGACAAAATTTGATGACTTGCAGACTGAGATTGAGGTTTTAAATTTTACTAATATTCAAGAGGAGCTTGATGAGCGAGAACGCTTTGAACAAGATATTATACAGAGTATTGCTAAGGCTAGAACTGAGTTACAGAAATTCAATATTGATGATGATAGTAAGCGGCGTGATTCTGTCATTGTCTGTTCAGATTTTCATCACCGGAGCGTTGGATTCAAGTTACCTCAAATACAAATTTCGAAATTTGACGGTTCACATTTCCGCTGGTTGGAGTTTCGGGACACATATGTTAGCTTGGCGTTGTGTGTTTAGATGTCCGAAATATTTATTTATTTATTTAAAATTTTCTGTTTAAAATAGGAATCGTTGTTTTCAAAGTGTAAGTGTTGGTGCGCCTCTGTCCACCCCCTCGGGGATGCAAGCGTTATAATATTTACAAGTATATTTAAGCGAATTTGCCGAACTTTTCAGCCATTGCTGTATGAAGTACAGTGCTACTCCGCTGAGTCAGCGTGAACGAGTGTCACCAGCCAGTTCAGCTGAACGTGACCGGCTTTCTGCAGATTTCACCGAGAAGGTGAGCGTGAGCAAAAATCATTTTTTATTCCTTTTCTAAATCATTAAAACATTGTCGATGCCTTTATGTTTGTATTGAAACAAATTATTTTAGAAACATTTACTTGGAACTAAAAGTATTAACGAATTAAGTGTATTTACAATTACTTTTAGACAAGTTATTAATTAATCATGACAACGGAAGGTAGCGATAAATCTTTTTTAAAGGCTTTAGTTGCAAAACGTAGTTCCATCAAAGGACAAATTACGAAATTTAAAAACTATTTACACCAAATAAGCGAATTATTTGAACTTTCAACTGTTCAAATAGCTGAGTTAAATTTAAAATTAAGTAAGTTTGAAGGTTTATCGACAAAATTTGATGACTTGCAGACTGAGATTGAGGTTTTAAATTTTACTAATATTCAAGAGGAGCTTGATGAGCGAGAACGCTTTGAACAAGATATTATACAGAGTATTGCTAAGGCTAGAACTGAGTTACAGAAATTCAATATTGATGATGATAGTAAGCGACGTGATTCTGTCACTGTCTGTTCAGATTTTGATTACCGGAGCGTTGGATTCAAGTTACCTCAAATACAAATTTCGAAATTTGACGGTTCACATTTACGCTGGTTGGAGTTTCGGGACACATATGTTAGCTTGGCGTTGTGTGTTTAGATGTCCGAAATATTTATTTATTTATTTAAAATTTTCTGTTTAAAATAGGAATCGTTGTTTTCAAAGTGTAAGTGTTGGTGCGCCTCTGTCCACCCCCTCGGGGATGCAAGCGTTATAATATTTACAAGTATATTTAAGCGAATTTGCCGAACTTTTCAGCCATTGCTGTATGAAGTACAGTGCTACTCCGCTGAGTCAGCGTGAACGAGTGTCACCAGCCAGTTCAGCTGAACGTGACCGGCTTTCTGCAGATTTCACCGAGAAGGTGAGCGTGAGCAAAAATCATTTTTTATTCCTTTTCTAAATCATTAAAACATTGTCGATGCCTTTATGTTTGTATTGAAACAAATTATTTTAGAAACATTTACTTGGAACTAAAAGTATTAACGAATTAAGTGTATTTACAATTACTTTTAGACAAGTTATTAATTAATCATGACAACGGAAGGTAGCGATAAATCTTTTTTAAAGGCTTTAGTTGCAAAACGTAGTTCCATCAAAGGACAAATTACGAAATTTAAAAACTATTTACACCAAATAAGCGAATTATTTGAACTTTCAACTGTTCAAATAGCTGAGTTAAATTTAAAATTAAGTAAGTTTGAAGATTTATCGACAAAATTTGATGACTTGCAGACTGAGATTGAGGTTTTAAATTTTACTAATATTCAAGAGGAGCTTGATGAGCGAGAACGCTTTGAACAAGATATTATACAGAGTATTGCTAAGGCTAGAACTGAGTTACAGAAATTCAATATTGATGATGATAGTAAGCGACGTGATTCTGTCACTGTCTGTTCAGATTTTGATTACCGGAGCGTTGGATTCAAGTTACCTCAAATACAAATTTCGAAATTTGACGGTTCACATTTACGCTGGTTGGAGTTTCGGGACACATATGTTAGCTTGGCGTTGTGTGTTTAGATGTCCGAAATATTTATTTATTTATTTAAAATTTTCTGTTTAAAATAGGAATCGTTGTTTTCAAAGTGTAAGTGTTGGTGCGCCTCTGTCCACCCCCTCGGGGATGCAAGCGTTATAATATTTACAAGTATATTTAAGCGAATTTGCCGAACTTTTCAGCCATTGCTGTATGAAGTACAGTGCTACTCCGCTGAGTCAGCGTGAACGAGTGTCACCAGCCAGTTCAGCTGAACGTGACCGGCTTTCTGCAGATTTCACCGAGAAGGTGAGCGTGAGCAAAAATCATTTTTTATTCCTTTTCTAAATCATTAAAACATTGTCGATGCCTTTATGTTTGTATTGAAACAAATTATTTTAGAAACATTTACTTGGAACTAAAAGTATTAACGAATTAAGTGTATTTACAATTACTTTTAGACAAGTTATTAATTAATCATGACAACGGAAGGTAGCGATAAATCTTTTTTAAAGGCTTTAGTTGCAAAACGTAGTTCCATCAAAGGACAAATTACGAAATTTAAAAACTATTTACACCAAATAAGCGAATTATTTGAACTTTCAACTGTTCAAATAGCTGAGTTAAATTTAAAATTAAGTAAGTTTGAAGGTTTATCGACAAAATTTGATGACTTGCAGACTGAGATTGAGGTTTTAAATTTTACTAATATTCAAGAGGAGCTTGATGAGCGAGAACGCTTTGAACAAGATATTATACAGAGTATTGCTAAGGCTAGAACTGAGTTACAGAAATTCAATATTGATGATGATAGTAAGCGGCGTGATTCTGTCATTGTCTGTTCAGATTTTGATTACCGGAGCGTTGGATTCAAGTTACCTCAAATACAAATTTCGAAATTTGACGGTTCACATTTCCGCTGGTTGGAGTTTCGGGACACATATGTTAGCTTGGCGTTGTGTGTTTAGATGTCCGAAATATTTATTTATTTATTTAAAATTTTCTGTTTAAAATAGGAATCGTTGTTTTCAAAGTGTAAGTGTTGGTGCGCCTCTGTCCACCCACTGTCGGGGATGCAATCGTTATAATATTTACAAGTATATTTAAGCGAATTTGCCGAACTTTTCAGCCATTGCTGTATGAAGTACAGTGCTACTCCGCTGAGTCAGCGTGAACGAGTGTCACCAGCCAGTTCAGCTGAACGTGACCGGCTTTCTGCAGATTTCACCGAGAAGGTGAGCGTGAGCAAAAATCATTTTTTATTCCTTTTCTAAATCATTAAAACATTGTCGATGCCTTTATGTTTGTATTGAAACAAATTATTTTAGAAACATTTACTTGGAACTAAAAGTATTAACGAATTAAGTGTATTTACAATTACTTTTAGACAAGTTATTAATTAATCATGACAACGGAAGGTAGCGATAAATCTTTTTTAAAGGCTTTAGTTGCAAAACGTAGTTCCATCAAAGGACAAATTACGAAATTTAAAAACTATTTACACCAAATAAGCGAATTATTTGAACTTTCAACTGTTCAAATAGCTGAGTTAAATTTAAAATTAAGTAAGTTTGAAGGTTTATCGACAAAATTTGATGACTTGCAGACTGAGATTGAGGTTTTAAATTTTACTAATATTCAAGAGGAGCTTGATGAGCGAGAACGCTTTGAACAAGATATTATACAGAGTATTGCTAAGGCTAGAACTGAGTTACAGAAATTCAATATTGATGATGATAGTAAGCGGCGTGATTCTGTCATTGTCTGTTCAGATTTTCATCACCGGAGCGTTGGATTCAAGTTACCTCAAATACAAATTTCGAAATTTGACGGTTCACATTTCCGCTGGTTGGAGTTTCGGGACACATATGTTAGCTTGGCGTTGTGTGTTTAGATGTCCGAAATATTTATTTATTTATTTAAAATTTTCTGTTTAAAATAGGAATCGTTGTTTTCAAAGTGTAAGTGTTGGTGCGCCTCTGTCCACCCCCTCGGGGATGCAAGCGTTATAATATTTACAAGTATATTTAAGCGAATTTGCCGAACTTTTCAGCCATTGCTGTATGAAGTACAGTGCTACTCCGCTGAGTCAGCGTGAACGAGTGTCACCAGCCAGTTCAGCTGAACGTGACCGGCTTTCTGCAGATTTCACCGAGAAGGTGAGCGTGAGCAAAAATCATTTTTTATTCCTTTTCTAAATCATTAAAACATTGTCGATGCCTTTATGTTTGTATTGAAACAAATTATTTTAGAAACATTTACTTGGAACTAAAAGTATTAACGAATTAAGTGTATTTACAATTACTTTTAGACAAGTTATTAATTAATCATGACAACGGAAGGTAGCGATAAATCTTTTTTAAAGGCTTTAGTTGCAAAACGTAGTTCCATCAAAGGACAAATTACGAAATTTAAAAACTATTTACACCAAATAAGCGAATTATTTGAACTTTCAACTGTTCAAATAGCTGAGTTAAATTTAAAATTAAGTAAGTTTGAAGGTTTATCGACAAAATTTGATGACTTGCAGACTGAGATTGAGGTTTTAAATTTTACTAATATTCAAGAGGAGCTTGATGAGCGAGAACGCTTTGAACAAGATATTATACAGAGTATTGCTAAGGCTAGAACTGAGTTACAGAAATTCAATATTGATGATGATAGTAAGCGGCGTGATTCTGTCATTGTCTGTTCAGATTTTGATTACCGGAGCGTTGGATTCAAGTTACCTCAAATACAAATTTCGAAATTTGACGGTTCACATTTCCGCTGGTTGGAGTTTCGGGACACATATGTTAGCTTGGCGTTGTGTGTTTAGATGTCCGAAATATTTATTTATTTATTTAAAATTTTCTGTTTAAAATAGGAATCGTTGTTTTCAAAGTGTAAGTGTTGGTGCGCCTCTGTCCACCCACTGTCGGGGATGCAATCGTTATAATATTTACAAGTATATTTAAGCGAATTTGCCGAACTTTTCAGCCATTGCTGTATGAAGTACAGTGCTACTCCGCTGAGTCAGCGTGAACGAGTGTCACCAGCCAGTTCAGCTGAACGTGACCGGCTTTCTGCAGATTTCACCGAGAAGGTGAGCGTGAGCAAAAATCATTTTTTATTCCTTTTCTAAATCATTAAAACATTGTCGATGCCTTTATGTTTGTATTGAAACAAATTATTTTAGAAACATTTACTTGGAACTAAAAGTATTAACGAATTAAGTGTATTTACAATTACTTTTAGACAAGTTATTAATTAATCATGACAACGGAAGGTAGCGATAAATCTTTTTTAAAGGCTTTAGTTGCAAAACGTAGTTCCATCAAAGGACAAATTACGAAATTTAAAAACTATTTACACCAAATAAGCGAATTATTTGAACTTTCAACTGTTCAAATAGCTGAGTTAAATTTAAAATTAAGTAAGTTTGAAGGTTTATCGACAAAATTTGATGACTTGCAGACTGAGATTGAGGTTTTAAATTTTACTAATATTCAAGAGGAGCTTGATGAGCGAGAACGCTTTGAACAAGATATTATACAGAGTATTGCTAAGGCTAGAACTGAGTTACAGAAATTCAATATTGATGATGATAGTAAGCGGCGTGATTCTGTCATTGTCTGTTCAGATTTTCATCACCGGAGCGTTGGATTCAAGTTACCTCAAATACAAATTTCGAAATTTGACGGTTCACATTTCCGCTGGTTGGAGTTTCGGGACACATATGTTAGCTTGGCGTTGTGTGTTTAGATGTCCGAAATATTTATTTATTTATTTAAAATTTTCTGTTTAAAATAGGAATCGTTGTTTTCAAAGTGTAAGTGTTGGTGCGCCTCTGTCCACCCACTGTCGGGGATGCAAGCGTTATAATATTTACAAGTATATTTAAGCGAATTTGCCGAACTTTTCAGCCATTGCTGTATGAAGTACAGTGCTACTCCGCTGAGTCAGCGTGAACGAGTGTCACCAGCCAGTTCAGCTGAACGTGACCGGCTTTCTGCAGATTTCACCGAGAAGGTGAGCGTGAGCAAAAATCATTTTTTATTCCTTTTCTAAATCATTAAAACATTGTCGATGCCTTTATGTTTGTATTGAAACAAATTATTTTAGAAACATTTACTTGGAACTAAAAGTATTAACGAATTAAGTGTATTTACAATTACTTTTAGACAAGTTATTAATTAATCATGACAACGGAAGGTAGCGATAAATCTTTTTTAAAGGCTTTAGTTGCAAAACGTAGTTCCATCAAAGGACAAATTACGAAATTTAAAAACTATTTACACCAAATAAGCGAATTATTTGAACTTTCAACTGTTCAAATAGCTGAGTTAAATTTAAAATTAAGTAAGTTTGAAGGTTTATCGACAAAATTTGATGACTTGCAGACTGAGATTGAGGTTTTAAATTTTACTAATATTCAAGAGGAGCTTGATGAGCGAGAACGCTTTGAACAAGATATTATACAGAGTATTGCTAAGGCTAGAACTGAGTTACAGAAATTCAATATTGATGATGATAGTAAGCGGCGTGATTCTGTCATTGTCTGTTCAGATTTTGATTACCGGAGCGTTGGATTCAAGTGACCTCAAATACAAATTTCGAAATTTGACGGTTCACATTTCCGCTGGTTGGAGTTTCGGGACACATATGTTAGCTTGGCGTTGTGTGTTTAGATGTCCGAAATATTTATTTATTTATTTAAAATTTTCTGTTTAAAATAGGAATCGTTGTTTTCAAAGTGTAAGTGTTGGTGCGCCTCTGTCCACCCACTGTCGGGGATGCAAGCGTTATAATATTTACAAGTATATTTAAGCGAATTTGCCGAACTTTTCAGCCATTGCTGTATGAAGTACAGTGCTACTCCGCTTAGTCAGCGTGAACGAGTGTCACCAGCCAGTTCAGCTGAACGTGACCGGCTTTCTGCAGATTTCACCGAGAAGGTGAGCGTGAGCAAAAATCATTTTTTATTCCTTTTCTAAATCATTAAAACATTGTCGATGCCTTTATGTTTGTATTGAAACAAATTATTTTAGAAACATTTACTTGGAACTAAAAGTATTAACGAATTAAGTGTATTTACAATTACTTTTAGACAAGTTATTAATTAATCATGACAACGGAAGGTAGCGATAAATCTTTTTTAAAGGCTTTAGTTGCAAAACGTAGTTCCATCAAAGGACAAATTACGAAATTTAAAAACTATTTACACCAAATAAGCGAATTATTTGAACTTTCAACTGTTCAAATAGCTGAGTTAAATTTAAAATTAAGTAAGTTTGAAGGTTTATCGACAAAATTTGATGACTTGCAGACTGAGATTGAGGTTTTAAATTTTACTAATATTCAAGAGGAGCTTGATGAGCGAGAACGCTTTGAACAAGATATTATACAGAGTATTGCTAAGGCTAGAACTGAGTTACAGAAATTCAATATTGATGATGATAGTAAGCGACGTGATTCTGTCACTGTCTGTTCAGATTTTGATTACCGGAGCGTTGGATTCAAGTTACCTCAAATACAAATTTCGAAATTTGACGGTTCACATTTACGCTGGTTGGAGTTTCGGGACACATATGTTAGCTTGGCGTTGTGTGTTTAGATGTCCGAAATATTTATTTATTTATTTAAAATTTTCTGTTTAAAATAGGAATCGTTGTTTTCAAAGTGTAAGTGTTGGTGCGCCTCTGTCCACCCCCTCGGGGATGCAAGCGTTATAATATTTACAAGTATATTTAAGCGAATTTGCCGAACTTTTCAGCCATTGCTGTATGAAGTACAGTGCTACTCCGCTGAGTCAGCGTGAACGAGTGTCACCAGCCAGTTCAGCTGAACGTGACCGGCTTTCTGCAGATTTCACCGAGAAGGTGAGCGTGAGCAAAAATCATTTTTTATTCCTTTTCTAAATCATTAAAACATTGTCGATGCCTTTATGTTTGTATTGAAACAAATTATTTTAGAAACATTTACTTGGAACTAAAAGTATTAACGAATTAAGTGTATTTACAATTACTTTTAGACAAGTTATTAATTAATCATGACAACGGAAGGTAGCGATAAATCTTTTTTAAAGGCTTTAGTTGCAAAACGTAGTTCCATCAAAGGACAAATTACGAAATTTAAAAACTATTTACACCAAATAAGCGAATTATTTGAACTTTCAACTGTTCAAATAGCTGAGTTAAATTTAAAATTAAGTAAGTTTGAAGGTTTATCGACAAAATTTGATGACTTGCAGACTGAGATTGAGGTTTTAAATTTTACTAATATTCAAGAGGAGCTTGATGAGCGAGAACGCTTTGAACAAGATATTATACAGAGTATTGCTAAGGCTAGAACTGAGTTACAGAAATTCAATATTGATGATGATAGTAAGCGGCGTGATTCTGTCATTGTCTGTTCAGATTTTGATTACCGGAGCGTTGGATTCAAGTTACCTCAAATACAAATTTCGAAATTTGACGGTTCACATTTCCGCTGGTTGGAGTTTCGGGACACATATGTTAGCTTGGCGTTGTGTGTTTAGATGTCCGAAATATTTATTTATTTATTTAAAATTTTCTGTTTAAAATAGGAATCGTTGTTTTCAAAGTGTAAGTGTTGGTGCGCCTCTGTCCACCCACTGTCGGGGATGCAAGCGTTATAATATTTACAAGTATATTTAAGCGAATTTGCCGAACTTTTCAGCCATTGCTGTATGAAGTACAGTGCTACTCCGCTGAGTCAGCGTGAACGAGTGTCACCAGCCAGTTCAGCTGAACGTGACCGGCTTTCTGCAGATTTCACCGAGAAGGTGAGCGTGAGCAAAAATCATTTTTTATTCCTTTTCTAAATCATTAAAACATTGTCGATGCCTTTATGTTTGTATTGAAACAAATTATTTTAGAAACATTTACTTGGAACTAAAAGTATTAACGAATTAAGTGTATTTACAATTACTTTTAGACAAGTTATTAATTAATCATGACAACGGAAGGTAGCGATAAATCTTTTTTAAAGGCTTTAGTTGCAAAACGTAGTTCCATCAAAGGACAAATTACGAAATTTAAAAACTATTTACACCAAATAAGCGAATTATTTGAACTTTCAACTGTTCAAATAGCTGAGTTAAATTTAAAATCAAGTAAGTTTGAAGGTTTATCGACAAAATTTGATGACTTGCAGACTGAGATTGAGGTTTTAAATTTTACTAATATTCAAGAGGAGCTTGATGAGCGAGAACGCTTTGAACAAGATATTATACAGAGTATTGCTAAGGCTAGAGCTGAGTTACAGAAATTCAATATTGATGATGATAGTAAGCGGCGTGATTCTGTCATTGTCTGTTCAGATTTTGATTACCGGAGCGTTGGATTCAAGTTACCTCAAATACAAATTTCGAAATTTGACGGTTCACATTTCCGCTGGTTGGAGTTTCGGGACACATATGTTAGCTTGGCGTTGTGTGTTTAGATGTCCGAAATATTTATTTATTTATTTAAAATTTTCTGTTTAAAATAGGAATCGTTGTTTTCAAAGTGTAAGTGTTGGTGCGCCTCTGTCCACCCCCTCGGGGATGCAAGCGTTATAATATTTACAAGTATATTTAAGCGAATTTGCCGAACTTTTCAGCCATTGCTGTATGAAGTACAGTGCTACTCCGCTGAGTCAGCGTGAACGAGTGTCACCAGCCAGTTCAGCTGAACGTGACCGGCTTTCTGCAGATTTCACCGAGAAGGTGAGCGTGAGCAAAAATCATTTTTTATTCCTTTTCTAAATCATTAAAACATTGTCGATGCCTTTATGTTTGTATTGAAACAAATTATTTTAGAAACATTTACTTGGAACTAAAAGTATTAACGAATTAAGTGTATTTACAATTACTTTTAGACAAGTTATTAATTAATCATGACAACGGAAGGTAGCGATAAATCTTTTTTAAAGGCTTTAGTTGCAAAACGTAGTTCCATCAAAGGACAAATTACGAAATTTAAAAACTATTTACACCAAATAAGCGAATTATTTGAACTTTCAACTGTTCAAATAGCTGAGTTAAATTTAAAATTAAGTAAGTTTGAAGGTTTATCGACAAAATTTGATGACTTGCAGACTGAGATTGAGGTTTTAAATTTTACTAATATTCAAGAGGAGCTTGATGAGCGAGAACGCTTTGAACAAGATATTATACAGAGTATTGCTAAGGCTAGAACTGAGTTACAGAAATTCAATATTGATGATGATAGTAAGCGGCGTGATTCTGTCATTGTCTGTTCAGATTTTCATCACCGGAGCGTTGGATTCAAGTTACCTCAAATACAAATTTCGAAATTTGACGGTTCACATTTCCGCTGGTTGGAGTTTCGGGACACATATGTTAGCTTGGCGTTGTGTGTTTAGATGTCCGAAATATTTATTTATTTATTTAAAATTTTCTGTTTAAAATAGGAATCGTTGTTTTCAAAGTGTAAGTGTTGGTGCGCCTCTGTCCACCCCCTCGGGGATGCAAGCGTTATAATATTTACAAGTATATTTAAGCGAATTTGCCGAACTTTTCAGCCATTGCTGTATGAAGTACAGTGCTACTCCGCTGAGTCAGCGTGAACGAGTGTCACCAGCCAGTTCAGCTGAACGTGACCGGCTTTCTGCAGATTTCACCGAGAAGGTGAGCGTGAGCAAAAATCATTTTTTATTCCTTTTCTAAATCATTAAAACATTGTCGATGCCTTTATGTTTGTATTGAAACAAATTATTTTAGAAACATTTACTTGGAACTAAAAGTATTAACGAATTAAGTGTATTTACAATTACTTTTAGACAAGTTATTAATTAATCATGACAACGGAAGGTAGCGATAAATCTTTTTTAAAGGCTTTAGTTGCAAAACGTAGTTCCATCAAAGGACAAATTACGAAATTTAAAAACTATTTACACCAAATAAGCGAATTATTTGAACTTTCAACTGTTCAAATAGCTGAGTTAAATTTAAAATTAAGTAAGTTTGAAGGTTTATCGACAAAATTTGATGACTTGCAGACTGAGATTAAGGTTTTAAATTTTACTAATATTCAAGAGGAGCTTGATGAGCGAGAACGCTTTGAACAAGATATTATACAGAGTATTGCTAAGGCTAGAACTGAGTTACAGAAATTCAATATTGATGATGATAGTAAGCGGCGTGATTCTGTCATTGTCTGTTCAGATTTTGATTACCGGAGCGTTGGATTCAAGTTACCTCAAATACAAATTTCGAAATTTGACGGTTCACATTTCCGCTGGTTGGAGTTTCGGGACACATATGTTAGCTTGGCGTTGTGTGTTTAGATGTCCGAAATATTTATTTATTTATTTAAAATTTTCTGTTTAAAATAGGAATCGTTGTTTTCAAAGTGTAAGTGTTGGTGCGCCTCTGTCCACCCACTGTCGGGGATGCAAGCGTTATAATATTTACAAGTATATTTAAGCGAATTTGCCGAACTTTTCAGCCATTGCTGTATGAAGTACAGTGCTACTCCGCTGAGTCAGCGTGAACGAGTGTCACCAGCCAGTTCAGCTGAACGTGACCGGCTTTCTGCAGATTTCACCGAGAAGGTGAGCGTGAGCAAAAATCATTTTTTATTCCTTTTCTAAATGATTAAAACATTGTCGATGCTTTTATGTTTGTATTGAAACAAATTATTTTAGAAACATTTACTTGGAACTAAAAGTATTAACGAATTAAGTGTATTTACAATTACTTTTAGACAAGTTATTAATTAATCATGACAACGGAAGGTAGCGATAAATCTTTTTTAAAGGCTTTAGTTGCAAAACGTAGTTCCATCAAAGGACAAATTACGAAATTTAAAAACTATTTACACCAAATAAGCGAATTATTTGAACTTTCAACTGTTCAAATAGCTGAGTTAAATTTAAAATTAAGTAAGTTTGAAGGTTTATCGACAAAATTTGATGACTTGCAGACTGAGATTGAGGTTTTAAATTTTACTAATATTCAAGAGGAGCTTGATGAGCGAGAACGCTTTGAACAAGATATTATACAGAGTATTGCTAAGGCTAGAACTGAGTTACAGAAATTCAATATTGATGATGATAGTAAGCGGCGTGATTCTGTCATTGTCTGTTCAGATTTTGATTACCGGAGCGTTGGATTCAAGTTACCTCAAATACAAATTTCGAAATTTGACGGTTCACATTTCCGCTGGTTGGAGTTTCGGGACACATATGTTAGCTTGGCGTTGTGTGTTTAGATGTCCGAAATATTTATTTATTTATTTAAAATTTTCTGTTTAAAATAGGAATCGTTGTTTTCAAAGTGTAAGTGTTGGTGCGCCTCTGTCCACCCACTGTCGGGGATGCAAGCGTTATAATATTTACAAGTATATTTAAGCGAATTTGCCGAACTTTTCAGCCATTGCTGTATGAAGTACAGTGCTACTCCGCTGAGTCAGCGTGAACGAGTGTCACCAGCCAGTTCAGCTGAACGTGACCGGCTTTCTGCAGATTTCACCGAGAAGGTGAGCGTGAGCAAAAATCATTTTTTATTCCTTTTCTAAATCATTAAAACATTGTCGATGCCTTTATGTTTGTATTGAAACAAATTATTTTAGACACATTTACTTGGAACTAAAAGTATTAACGAATTAAGTGTATTTACAATTACTTTTAGACAAGTTATTAATTAATCATGACAACGGAAGGTAGCGATAAATCTTTTTTAAAGGCTTTAGTTGCAAAACGTAGTTCCATCAAAGGACAAATTACGAAATTTAAAAACTATTTACACCAAATAAGCGAATTATTTGAACTTTCAACTGTTCAAATAGCTGAGTTAAATTTAAAATTAAGTAAGTTTGAAGGTTTATCGACAAAATTTGATGACTTGCAGACTGAGATTGAGGTTTTAAATTTTACTAATATTCAAGAGGAGCTTGATGAGCGAGAACGCTTTGAACAAGATATTATACAGAGTATTGCTAAGGCTAGAACTGAGTTACAGAAATTCAATATTGATGATGATAGTAAGCGGCGTGATTCTGTCATTGTCTGTTCAGATTTTGATTACCGGAGCGTTGGATTCAAGTTACCTCAAATACAAATTTCGAAATTTGACGGTTCACATTTCCGCTGGTTGGAGTTTCGGGACACATATGTTAGCTTGGCGTTGTGTGTTTAGATGTCCGAAATATTTATTTATTTATTTAAAATTTTCTGTTTAAAATAGGAATCGTTGTTTTCAAAGTGTAAGTGTTGGTGCGCCTCTGTCCACCCCCTCGGGGATGCAAGCGTTATAATATTTACAAGTATATTTAAGCGAATTTGCCGAACTTTTCAGCCATTGCTGTATGAAGTACAGTGCTACTCCGCTGAGTCAGCGTGAACGAGTGTCACCAGCCAGTTCAGCTGAACGTGACCGGCTTTCCGCAGATTTCACCGCGAAGGTGAGCGTGAGCAAAAATCATTTTTTATTCCTTTTCTAAATCATTAAAACATTGTCGATGCCTTTATGTTTGTATTGAAACAAATTATTTTAGAAACATTTACTTGGAACTAAAAGTATTAACGAATGAAGTGTATTTACAATTACTTTTAGACAAGTTATTAATTAATCATGACAACGGAAGGTAGCGATAAATCTTTTTTAAAGGCTTTAGTTGCAAAACGTAGTTCCATCAAAGGACAAATTACGAAATTTAAAAACTATTTACACCAAATAAGCGAATTATTTGAACTTTCAACTGTTCAAATAGCTGAGTTAAATTTAAAATTAAGTAAGTTTGAAGGTTTATCGACAAAATTTGATGACTTGCAGACTGAGATTGAGGTTTTAAATTTTACTAATATTCAAGAGGAGCTTGATGAGCGAGAACGCTTTGAACAAGATATTATACAGAGTATTGCTAAGGCTAGAACTGAGTTACAGAAATTCAATATTGATGATGATAGTAAGCGGCGTGATTCTGTCATTGTCTGTTCAGATTTTGATTACCGGAGCGTTGGATTCAAGTGACCTCAAATACAAATTTCGAAATTTGACGGTTCACATTTCCGCTGGTTGGAGTTTCGGGACACATATGTTAGCTTGGCGTTGTGTGTTTAGATGTCCGAAATATTTATTTATTTATTTAAAATTTTCTGTTTAAAATAGGAATCGTTGTTTTCAAAGTGTAAGTGTTGGTGCGCCTCTGTCCACCCCCTCGGGGATGCAAGCGTTATAATATTTACAAGTATATTTAAACGAATTTGCCGAACTTTTCAGCCATTGCTGTATGAAGTACAGTGCTACTCCGCTGAGTCAGCGTGAACGAGTGTCACCAGCCAGTTCAGCTGAACGTGACCGGCTTTCTGCAGATTTCACCGAGAAGGTGAGCGTGAGCAAAAATCATTTTTTATTCCTTTTCTAAATCATTAAAACATTGTCGATGCCTTTATGTTTGTATTGAAACAAATTATTTTAGAAACATTTACTTGGAACTAAAAGTATTAACGAATTAAGTGTATTTACAATTACTTTTAGACAAGTTATTAATTAATCATGACAACGGAAGGTAGCGATAAATCTTTTTTAAAGGCTTTAGTTGCAAAACGTAGTTCCATCAAAGGACAAATTACGAAAGTTAAAAACTATTTACACCAAATAAGCGAATTATTTGAACTTTCAACTGTTCAAATAGCTGAGTTAAATTTAAAATTAAGTAAGTTTGAAGGTTTATCGACAAAATTTGATGACTTGCAGACTGAGATTGAGGTTTTAAATTTTACTAATATTCAAGAGGAGCTTGATGAGCGAGAACGCTTTGAACAAGATATTATACAGAGTATTGCTAAGGCTAGAACTGAGTTACAGAAATTCAATATTGATGATGATAGTAAGCGGCGTGATTCTGTCATTGTCTGTTCAGATTTTGATTACCGGAGCGTTGGATTCAAGTTACCTCAAATACAAATTTCGAAATTTGACGGTTCACATTTCCGCTGGTTGGAGTTTCGGGACATATATGTTAGCTTGGCGTTGTGTGTTTAGATGTCCGAAATATTTATTTATTTATTTAAAATTTTCTGTTTAAAATAGGAATCGTTGTTTTCAAAGTGTAAGTGTTGGTGCGCCTCTGTCCACCCCCTCGGGGATGCAAGCGTTATAATATTTACAAGTATATTTAAACGAATTTGCCGAACTTTTCAGCCATTGCTGTATGAAGTACAGTGCTACTCCGCTGAGTCAGCGTGAACGAGTGTCACCAGCCAGTTCAGCTGAACGTGACCGGCTTTCTGCAGATTTCACCGAGAAGGTGAGCGTGAGCAAAAATCATTTTTTATTCCTTTTCTAAATCATTATAACACTGTCGATGCCTTTATGTTTGTATTGAAACAAATTATTTTAGAAACATTTACTTGGAACTAAAAGTATTAACGAATTAAGTGTATTTACAATTACTTTTAGACAAGTTATTAATTAATCATGACAACGGAAGGTAGCGATAAATCTTTTTTAAAGGCTTTAGTTGCAAAACGTAGTTCCATCAAAGGACAAATTACGAAATTTAAAAACTATTTACACCAAATAAGCGAATTATTTGAACTTTCAACTGTTCAAATAGCTGAGTTAAATTTAAAATTAAGTAAGTTTGAAGGTTTATCGACAAAATTTGATGACTTGCAGACTGAGATTGAGGTTTTAAATTTTACTAATATTCAAGAGGAGCTTGATGAGCGAGAACGCTTTGAACAAGATATTATACAGAGTATTGCTAAGGCTAGAACTGAGTTACAGAAATTCAATATTGATGATGATAGTAAGCGGCGTGATTCTGTCATTGTCTGTTCAGATTTTGATTACCGGAGCGTTGGATTCAAGTTACCTCAAATACAAATTTCGAAATTTGACGGTTCACATTTCCGCTGGTTGGAGTTTCGGGACACATATGTTAGCTTGGCGTTGTGTGTTTAGATGTCCGAAATATTTATTTATTTATTTAAAATTTTCTGTTTAAAATAGGAATCGTTGTTTTCAAAGTGTAAGTGTTGGTGCGCCTCTGTCCACCCACTGTCGGGGATGCAAGCGTTATAATATTTACAAGTATATTTAAGCGAATTTGCCGAACTTTTCAGCCATTGCTGTATGAAGTACAGTGCTACTCCGCTGAGTCAGCGTGAACGAGTGTCACCAGCCAGTTCAGCTGAACGTGACCGGCTTTCTGCAGATTTCACCGAGAAGGTGAGCGTGAGCAAAAATCATTTTTTATTCCTTTTCTAAATCATTAAAACATTGTCGATGCCTTTATGTTTGTATTGAAACAAATTATTTTAGAAACATTTACTTGGAACTAAAAGTATTAACGAATTAAGTGTATTTACAATTACTTTTAGACAAGTTATTAATTAATCATGACAACGGAAGGTAGCGATAAATCTTTTTTAAAGGCTTTAGTTGCAAAACGTAGTTCCATCAAAGGACAAATTACGAAATTTAAAAACTATTTACACCAAATAAGCGAATTATTTGAACTTTCAACTGTTCAAATAGCTGAGTTAAATTTAAAATTAAGTAAGTTTGAAGGTTTATCGACAAAATTTGATGACTTGCAGACTGAGATTGAGGTTTTAAATTTTACTAATATTCAAGAGGAGCTTGATGAGCGAGAACGCTTTGAACAAGATATTATACAGAGTATTGCTAAGGCTAGAACTGAGTTACAGAAATTCAATATTGATGATGATAGTAAGCGGCGTGATTCTGTCATTGTCTGTTCAGATTTTGATTACCGGAGCGTTGGATTCAAGTTACCTCAAATACAAATTTCGAAATTTGACGGTTCACATTTCCGCTGGTTGGAGTTTCGGGACACATATGTTAGTTTGGCGTTGTGTGTTTAGATGTCCGAAATATTTATTTATTTATTTAAAATTTTCTGTTTAAAATAGGAATCGTTGTTTTCAAAGTGTAAGTGTTGGTGCGCCTCTGTCCACCCACTGTCGGGGATGCAAGCGTTATAATATTTACAAGTATATTTAAGCGAATTTGCCGAACTTTTCAGCCATTGCTGTATGAAGTACAGTGCTACTCCGCTGAGTCAGCGTGAACGAGTGTCACCAGCCAGTTCAGCTGAACGTGACCGGCTTTCTGCAGATTTCACCGAGAAGGTGAGCGTGAGCAAAAATCATTTTTTATTCCTTTTCTAAATCATTAAAACATTGTCGATGCCTTTATGTTTGTATTGAAACAAATTATTTTAGAAACATTTACTTGGAACTAAAAGTATTAACGAATTAAGTGTATTTACAATTACTTTTAGACAAGTTATTAATTAATCATGACAACGGAAGGTAGCGATAAATCTTTTTTAAAGGCTTTAGTTGCAAAACGTAGTTCCATCAAAGGACAAATTACGAAATTTAAAAACTATTTACACCAAATAAGCGAATTATTTGAACTTTCAACTGTTCAAATAGCTGAGTTAAATTTAAAATTAAGTAAGTTTGAAGGTTTATCGACAAAATTTGATGACTTGCAGACTGAGATTGAGGTTTTAAATTTTACTAATATTCAAGAGGAGCTTGATGAGCGAGAACGCTTTGAACAAGATATTATACAGAGTATTGCTAAGGCTAGAACTGAGTTACAGAAATTCAATATTGATGATGATAGTAAGCGGCGTGATTCTGTCATTGTCTGTTCAGATTTTGATTACCGGAGCGTTGGATTCAAGTTACCTCAAATACAAATTTCGAAATTTGACGGTTCACATTTCCGCTGGTTGGAGTTTCGGGACACATATGTTAGCTTGGCGTTGTGTGTTTAGATGTCCGAAATATTTATTTATTTATTTAAAATTTTCTGTTTAAAATAGGAATCGTTGTTTTCAAAGTGTAAGTGTTGGTGCGCCTCTGTCCACCCACTGTCGGGGATGCAAGCGTTATAATATTTACAAGTATATTTAAGCGAATTTGCCGAACTTTTCAGCCATTGCTGTATGAAGTACAGTGCTACTCCGCTGAGTCAGCGTGAACGAGTGTCACCAGCCAGTTCAGCTGAACGTGACCGGCTTTCTGCAGATTTCACCGAGAAGGTGAGCGTGAGCAAAAATCATTTTTTATTCCTTTTCTAAATCATTAAAACATTGTCGATGCCTTTATGTTTGTATTGAAACAAATTATTTTAGAAACATTTACTTGGAACTAAAAGTATTAACGAATTAAGTGTATTTACAATTACTTTTAGACAAGTTATTAATTAATCATGACAACGGAAGGTAGCGATAAATCTTTTTTAAAGGCTTTAGTTGCAAAACGTAGTTCCATCAAAGGACAAATTACGAAATTTAAAAACTATTTACACCAAATAAGCGAATTATTTGAACTTTCAACTGTTCAAATAGCTGAGTTAAATTTAAAATTAAGTAAGTTTGAAGGTTTATCGACAAAATTTGATGACTTGCAGACTGAGATTGAGGTTTTAAATTTTACTAATATTCAAGAGGAGCTTGATGAGCGAGAACGCTTTGAACAAGATATTATACAGAGTATTGCTAAGGCTAGAACTGAGTTACAGAAATTCAATATTGATGATGATAGTAAGCGGCGTGATTCTGTCATTGTCTGTTCAGATTTTGATTACCGGAGCGTTGGATTCAAGTTACCTCAAATACAAATTTCGAAATTTGACGGTTCACATTTCCGCTGGTTGGAGTTTCGGGACACATATGTTAGTTTGGCGTTGTGTGTTTAGATGTCCGAAATATTTATTTATTTATTTAAAATTTTCTGTTTAAAATAGGAATCGTTGTTTTCAAAGTGTAAGTGTTGGTGCGCCTCTGTCCACCCACTGTCGGGGATGCAAGCGTTATAATATTTACAAGTATATTTAAGCGAATTTGCCGAACTTTTCAGCCATTGCTGTATGAAGTACAGTGCTACTCCGCTGAGTCAGCGTGAACGAGTGTCACCAGCCAGTTCAGCTGAACGTGACCGGCTTTCTGCAGATTTCACCGAGAAGGTGAGCGTGAGCAAAAATCATTTTTTATTCCTTTTCTAAATCATTAAAACATTGTCGATGCCTTTATGTTTGTATTGAAACAAATTATTTTAGAAACATTTACTTGGAACTAAAAGTATTAACGAATTAAGTGTATTTACAATTACTTTTAGACAAGTTATTAATTAATCATGACAACGGAAGGTAGCGATAAATCTTTTTTAAAGGCTTTAGTTGCAAAACGTAGTTCCATCAAAGGACAAATTACGAAATTTAAAAACTATTTACACCAAATAAGCGAATTATTTGAACTTTCAACTGTTCAAATAGCTGAGTTAAATTTAAAATTAAGTAAGTTTGAAGGTTTATCGACAAAATTTGATGACTTGCAGACTGAGATTGAGGTTTTAAATTTTACTAATATTCAAGAGGAGCTTGATGAGCGAGAACGCTTTGAACAAGATATTATACAGAGTATTGCTAAGGCTAGAACTGAGTTACAGAAATTCAATATTGATGATGATAGTAAGCGGCGTGATTCTGTCATTGTCTGTTCAGATTTTGATTACCGGAGCGTTGGATTCAAGTTACCTCAAATACAAATTTCGAAATTTGACGGTTCACATTTCCGCTGGTTGGAGTTTCGGGACACATATGTTAGCTTGGCGTTGTGTGTTTAGATGTCCGAAATATTTATTTATTTATTTAAAATTTTCTGTTTAAAATAGGAATCGTTGTTTTCAAAGTGTAAGTGTTGGTGCGCCTCTGTCCACCCACTGTCGGGGATGCAAGCGTTATAATATTTACAAGTATATTTAAGCGAATTTGCCGAACTTTTCAGCCATTGCTGTATGAAGTACAGTGCTACTCCGCTGAGTCAGCGTGAACGAGTGTCACCAGCCAGTTCAGCTGAACGTGACCGGCTTTCTGCAGATTTCACCGAGAAGGTGAGCGTGAGCAAAAATCATTTTTTATTCCTTTTCTAAATCATTAAAACATTGTCGATGCCTTTATGTTTGTATTGAAACAAATTATTTTAGAAACATTTACTTGGAACTAAAAGTATTAACGAATTAAGTGTATTTACAATTACTTTTAGACAAGTTATTAATTAATCATGACAACGGAAGGTAGCGATAAATCTTTTTTAAAGGCTTTAGTTGCAAAACGTAGTTCCATCAAAGGACAAATTACGAAATTTAAAAACTATTTACACCAAATAAGCGAATTATTTGAACTTTCAACTGTTCAAATAGCTGAGTTAAATTTAAAATTAAGTAAGTTTGAAGGTTTATCGACAAAATTTGATGACTTGCAGACTGAGATTGAGGTTTTAAATTTTACTAATATTCAAGAGGAGCTTGATGAGCGAGAACGCTTTGAACAAGATATTATACAGAGTATTGCTAAGGCTAGAACTGAGTTACAGAAATTCAATATTGATGATGATAGTAAGCGGCGTGATTCTGTCATTGTCTGTTCAGATTTTGATTACCGGAGCGTTGGATTCAAGTTACCTCAAATACAAATTTCGAAATTTGACGGTTCACATTTCCGCTGGTTGGAGTTTCGGGACACATATGTTAGTTTGGCGTTGTGTGTTTAGATGTCCGAAATATTTATTTATTTATTTAAAATTTTCTGTTTAAAATAGGAATCGTTGTTTTCAAAGTGTAAGTGTTGGTGCGCCTCTGTCCACCCACTGTCGGGGATGCAAGCGTTATAATATTTACAAGTATATTTAAGCGAATTTGCCGAACTTTTCAGCCATTGCTGTATGAAGTACAGTGCTACTCCGCTGAGTCAGCGTGAACGAGTGTCACCAGCCAGTTCAGCTGAACGTGACCGGCTTTCTGCAGATTTCACCGAGAAGGTGAGCGTGAGCAAAAATCATTTTTTATTCCTTTTCTAAATCATTAAAACATTGTCGATGCCTTTATGTTTGTATTGAAACAAATTATTTTAGAAACATTTACTTGGAACTAAAAGTATTAACGAATTAAGTGTATTTACAATTACTTTTAGACAAGTTATTAATTAATCATGACAACGGAAGGTAGCGATAAATCTTTTTTAAAGGCTTTAGTTGCAAAACGTAGTTCCATCAAAGGACAAATTACGAAATTTAAAAACTATTTACACCAAATAAGCGAATTATTTGAACTTTCAACTGTTCAAATAGCTGAGTTAAATTTAAAATTAAGTAAGTTTGAAGGTTTATCGACAAAATTTGATGACTTGCAGACTGAGATTGAGGTTTTAAATTTTACTAATATTCAAGAGGAGCTTGATGAGCGAGAACGCTTTGAACAAGATATTATACAGAGTATTGCTAAGGCTAGAACTGAGTTACAGAAATTCAATATTGATGATGATAGTAAGCGGCGTGATTCTGTCATTGTCTGTTCAGATTTTGATTACCGGAGCGTTGGATTCAAGTTACCTCAAATACAAATTTCGAAATTTGACGGTTCACATTTCCGCTGGTTGGAGTTTCGGGACACATATGTTAGCTTGGCGTTGTGTGTTTAGATGTCCGAAATATTTATTTATTTATTTAAAATTTTCTGTTTAAAATAGGAATCGTTGTTTTCAAAGTGTAAGTGTTGGTGCGCCTCTGTCCACCCACTGTCGGGGATGCAAGCGTTATAATATTTACAAGTATATTTAAGCGAATTTGCCGAACTTTTCAGCCATTGCTGTATGAAGTACAGTGCTACTCCGCTGAGTCAGCGTGAACGAGTGTCACCAGCCAGTTCAGCTGAACGTGACCGGCTTTCTGCAGATTTCACCGAGAAGGTGAGCGTGAGCAAAAATCATTTTTTATTCCTTTTCTAAATCATTAAAACATTGTCGATGCCTTTATGTTTGTATTGAAACAAATTATTTTAGAAACATTTACTTGGAACTAAAAGTATTAACGAATTAAGTGTATTTACAATTACTTTTAGACAAGTTATTAATTAATCATGACAACGGAAGGTAGCGATAAATCTTTTTTAAAGGCTTTAGTTGCAAAACGTAGTTCCATCAAAGGACAAATTACGAAATTTAAAAACTATTTACACCAAATAAGCGAATTATTTGAACTTTCAACTGTTCAAATAGCTGAGTTAAATTTAAAATTAAGTAAGTTTGAAGGTTTATCGACAAAATTTGATGACTTGCAGACTGAGATTGAGGTTTTAAATTTTACTAATATTCAAGAGGAGCTTGATGAGCGAGAACGCTTTGAACAAGATATTATACAGAGTATTGCTAAGGCTAGAACTGAGTTACAGAAATTCAATATTGATGATGATAGTAAGCGGCGTGATTCTGTCATTGTCTGTTCAGATTTTGATTACCGGAGCGTTGGATTCAAGTTACCTCAAATACAAATTTCGAAATTTGACGGTTCACATTTCCGCTGGTTGGAGTTTCGGGACACATATGTTAGCTTGGCGTTGTGTGTTTAGATGTCCGAAATATTTATTTATTTATTTAAAATTTTCTGTTTAAAATAGGAATCGTTGTTTTCAAAGTGTAAGTGTTGGTGCGCCTCTGTCCACCCACTGTCGGGGATGCAAGCGTTATAATATTTACAAGTATATTTAAGCGAATTTGCCGAACTTTTCAGCCATTGCTGTATGAAGTACAGTGCTACTCCGCTGAGTCAGCGTGAACGAGTGTCACCAGCCAGTTCAGCTGAACGTGACCGGCTTTCTGCAGATTTCACCGAGAAGGTGAGCGTGAGCAAAAATCATTTTTTATTCCTTTTCTAAATCATTAAAACATTGTCGATGCCTTTATGTTTGTATTGAAACAAATTATTTTAGAAACATTTACTTGGAACTAAAAGTATTAACGAATTAAGTGTATTTACAATTACTTTTAGACAAGTTATTAATTAATCATGACAACGGAAGGTAGCGATAAATCTTTTTTAAAGGCTTTAGTTGCAAAACGTAGTTCCATCAAAGGACAAATTACGAAATTTAAAAACTATTTACACCAAATAAGCGAATTATTTGAACTTTCAACTGTTCAAATAGCTGAGTTAAATTTAAAATTAAGTAAGTTTGAAGGTTTATCGACAAAATTTGATGACTTGCAGACTGAGATTGAGGTTTTAAATTTTACTAATATTCAAGAGGAGCTTGATGAGCGAGAACGCTTTGAACAAGATATTATACAGAGTATTGCTAAGGCTAGAACTGAGTTACAGAAATTCAATATTGATGATGATAGTAAGCGGCGTGATTCTGTCATTGTCTGTTCAGATTTTGATTACCGGAGCGTTGGATTCAAGTTACCTCAAATACAAATTTCGAAATTTGACGGTTCACATTTCCGCTGGTTGGAGTTTCGGGACACATATGTTAGCTTGGCGTTGTGTGTTTAGATGTCCGAAATATTTATTTATTTATTTAAAATTTTCTGTTTAAAATAGGAATCGTTGTTTTCAAAGTGTAAGTGTTGGTGCGCCTCTGTCCACCCACTGTCGGGGATGCAAGCGTTATAATATTTACAAGTATATTTAAGCGAATTTGCCGAACTTTTCAGCCATTGCTGTATGAAGTACAGTGCTACTCCGCTGAGTCAGCGTGAACGAGTGTCACCAGCCAGTTCAGCTGAACGTGACCGGCTTTCTGCAGATTTCACCGAGAAGGTGAGCGTGAGCAAAAATCATTTTTTATTCCTTTTCTAAATCATTAAAACATTGTCGATGCCTTTATGTTTGTATTGAAACAAATTATTTTAGAAACATTTACTTGGAACTAAAAGTATTAACGAATTAAGTGTATTTACAATTACTTTTAGACAAGTTATTAATTAATCATGACAACGGAAGGTAGCGATAAATCTTTTTTAAAGGCTTTAGTTGCAAAACGTAGTTCCATCAAAGGACAAATTACGAAATTTAAAAACTATTTACACCAAATAAGCGAATTATTTGAACTTTCAACTGTTCAAATAGCTGAGTTAAATTTAAAATTAAGTAAGTTTGAAGGTTTATCGACAAAATTTGATGACTTGCAGACTGAGATTGAGGTTTTAAATTTTACTAATATTCAAGAGGAGCTTGATGAGCGAGAACGCTTTGAACAAGATATTATACAGAGTATTGCTAAGGCTAGAACTGAGTTACAGAAATTCAATATTGATGATGATAGTAAGCGGCGTGATTCTGTCATTGTCTGTTCAGATTTTGATTACCGGAGCGTTGGATTCAAGTTACCTCAAATACAAATTTCGAAATTTGACGGTTCACATTTCCGCTGGTTGGAGTTTCGGGACACATATGTTAGCTTGGCGTTGTGTGTTTAGATGTCCGAAATATTTATTTATTTATTTAAAATTTTCTGTTTAAAATAGGAATCGTTGTTTTCAAAGTGTAAGTGTTGGTGCGCCTCTGTCCACCCACTGTCGGGGATGCAAGCGTTATAATATTTACAAGTATATTTAAGCGAATTTGCCGAACTTTTCAGCCATTGCTGTATGAAGTACAGTGCTACTCCGCTGAGTCAGCGTGAACGAGTGTCACCAGCCAGTTCAGCTGAACGTGACCGGCTTTCTGCAGATTTCACCGAGAAGGTGAGCGTGAGCAAAAATCATTTTTTATTCCTTTTCTAAATCATTAAAACATTGTCGATGCCTTTATGTT
Organism: Spilosoma lubricipeda; assembly: GCA_905220595.1. Taxonomy (NCBI): domain Eukaryota; kingdom Metazoa; phylum Arthropoda; class Insecta; order Lepidoptera; family Erebidae; genus Spilosoma; species Spilosoma lubricipeda. The sequence continues at coordinate 1,020,724 of HG992291.1, forward strand.
TGTATTGAAACAAATTATTTTAGAAACATTTACTTGGAACTAAAAGTATTAACGAATTAAGTGTATTTACAATTACTTTTAGACAAGTTATTAATTAATCATGACAACGGAAGGTAGCGATAAATCTTTTTTAAAGGCTTTAGTTGCAAAACGTAGTTCCATCAAAGGACAAATTACGAAATTTAAAAACTATTTACACCAAATAAGCGAATTATTTGAACTTTCAACTGTTCAAATAGCTGAGTTAAATTTAAAATTAAGTAAGTTTGAAGGTTTATCGACAAAATTTGATGACTTGCAGACTGAGATTGAGGTTTTAAATTTTACTAATATTCAAGAGGAGCTTGATGAGCGAGAACGCTTTGAACAAGATATTATACAGAGTATTGCTAAGGCTAGAACTGAGTTACAGAAATTCAATATTGATGATGATAGTAAGCGGCGTGATTCTGTCATTGTCTGTTCAGATTTTGATTACCGGAGCGTTGGATTCAAGTTACCTCAAATACAAATTTCGAAATTTGACGGTTCACATTTCCGCTGGTTGGAGTTTCGGGACACATATGTTAGCTTGGCGTTGTGTGTTTAGATGTCCGAAATATTTATTTATTTATTTAAAATTTTCTGTTTAAAATAGGAATCGTTGTTTTCAAAGTGTAAGTGTTGGTGCGCCTCTGTCCACCCACTGTCGGGGATGCAAGCGTTATAATATTTACAAGTATATTTAAGCGAATTTGCCGAACTTTTCAGCCATTGCTGTATGAAGTACAGTGCTACTCCGCTGAGTCAGCGTGAACGAGTGTCACCAGCCAGTTCAGCTGAACGTGACCGGCTTTCTGCAGATTTCACCGAGAAGGTGAGCGTGAGCAAAAATCATTTTTTATTCCTTTTCTAAATCATTAAAACATTGTCGATGCCTTTATGTTTGTATTGAAACAAATTATTTTAGAAACATTTACTTGGAACTAAAAGTATTAACGAATTAAGTGTATTTACAATTACTTTTAGACAAGTTATTAATTAATCATGACAACGGAAGGTAGCGATAAATCTTTTTTAAAGGCTTTAGTTGCAAAACGTAGTTCCATCAAAGGACAAATTACGAAATTTAAAAACTATTTACACCAAATAAGCGAATTATTTGAACTTTCAACTGTTCAAATAGCTGAGTTAAATTTAAAATTAAGTAAGTTTGAAGGTTTATCGACAAAATTTGATGACTTGCAGACTGAGATTGAGGTTTTAAATTTTACTAATATTCAAGAGGAGCTTGATGAGCGAGAACGCTTTGAACAAGATATTATACAGAGTATTGCTAAGGCTAGAACTGAGTTACAGAAATTCAATATTGATGATGATAGTAAGCGGCGTGATTCTGTCATTGTCTGTTCAGATTTTGATTACCGGAGCGTTGGATTCAAGTTACCTCAAATACAAATTTCGAAATTTGACGGTTCACATTTCCGCTGGTTGGAGTTTCGGGACACATATGTTAGCTTGGCGTTGTGTGTTTAGATGTCCGAAATATTTATTTATTTATTTAAAATTTTCTGTTTAAAATAGGAATCGTTGTTTTCAAAGTGTAAGTGTTGGTGCGCCTCTGTCCACCCACTGTCGGGGATGCAAGCGTTATAATATTTACAAGTATATTTAAGCGAATTTGCCGAACTTTTCAGCCATTGCTGTATGAAGTACAGTGCTACTCCGCTGAGTCAGCGTGAACGAGTGTCACCAGCCAGTTCAGCTGAACGTGACCGGCTTTCTGCAGATTTCACCGAGAAGGTGAGCGTGAGCAAAAATCATTTTTTATTCCTTTTCTAAATCATTAAAACATTGTCGATGCCTTTATGTTTGTATTGAAACAAATTATTTTAGAAACATTTACTTGGAACTAAAAGTATTAACGAATTAAGTGTATTTACAATTACTTTTAGACAAGTTATTAATTAATCATGACAACGGAAGGTAGCGATAAATCTTTTTTAAAGGCTTTAGTTGCAAAACGTAGTTCCATCAAAGGACAAATTACGAAATTTAAAAACTATTTACACCAAATAAGCGAATTATTTGAACTTTCAACTGTTCAAATAGCTGAGTTAAATTTAAAATTAAGTAAGTTTGAAGGTTTATCGACAAAATTTGATGACTTGCAGACTGAGATTGAGGTTTTAAATTTTACTAATATTCAAGAGGAGCTTGATGAGCGAGAACGCTTTGAACAAGATATTATACAGAGTATTGCTAAGGCTAGAACTGAGTTACAGAAATTCAATATTGATGATGATAGTAAGCGGCGTGATTCTGTCATTGTCTGTTCAGATTTTGATTACCGGAGCGTTGGATTCAAGTTACCTCAAATACAAATTTCGAAATTTGACGGTTCACATTTCCGCTGGTTGGAGTTTCGGGACACATATGTTAGCTTGGCGTTGTGTGTTTAGATGTCCGAAATATTTATTTATTTATTTAAAATTTTCTGTTTAAAATAGGAATCGTTGTTTTCAAAGTGTAAGTGTTGGTGCGCCTCTGTCCACCCACTGTCGGGGATGCAAGCGTTATAATATTTACAAGTATATTTAAGCGAATTTGCCGAACTTTTCAGCCATTGCTGTATGAAGTACAGTGCTACTCCGCTGAGTCAGCGTGAACGAGTGTCACCAGCCAGTTCAGCTGAACGTGACCGGCTTTCTGCAGATTTCACCGAGAAGGTGAGCGTGAGCAAAAATCATTTTTTATTCCTTTTCTAAATCATTAAAACATTGTCGATGCCTTTATGTTTGTATTGAAACAAATTATTTTAGAAACATTTACTTGGAACTAAAAGTATTAACGAATTAAGTGTATTTACAATTACTTTTAGACAAGTTATTAATTAATCATGACAACGGAAGGTAGCGATAAATCTTTTTTAAAGGCTTTAGTTGCAAAACGTAGTTCCATCAAAGGACAAATTACGAAATTTAAAAACTATTTACACCAAATAAGCGAATTATTTGAACTTTCAACTGTTCAAATAGCTGAGTTAAATTTAAAATTAAGTAAGTTTGAAGGTTTATCGACAAAATTTGATGACTTGCAGACTGAGATTGAGGTTTTAAATTTTACTAATATTCAAGAGGAGCTTGATGAGCGAGAACGCTTTGAACAAGATATTATACAGAGTATTGCTAAGGCTAGAACTGAGTTACAGAAATTCAATATTGATGATGATAGTAAGCGGCGTGATTCTGTCATTGTCTGTTCAGATTTTGATTACCGGAGCGTTGGATTCAAGTTACCTCAAATACAAATTTCGAAATTTGACGGTTCACATTTCCGCTGGTTGGAGTTTCGGGACACATATGTTAGCTTGGCGTTGTGTGTTTAGATGTCCGAAATATTTATTTATTTATTTAAAATTTTCTGTTTAAAATAGGAATCGTTGTTTTCAAAGTGTAAGTGTTGGTGCGCCTCTGTCCACCCACTGTCGGGGATGCAAGCGTTATAATATTTACAAGTATATTTAAGCGAATTTGCCGAACTTTTCAGCCATTGCTGTATGAAGTACAGTGCTACTCCGCTGAGTCAGCGTGAACGAGTGTCACCAGCCAGTTCAGCTGAACGTGACCGGCTTTCTGCAGATTTCACCGAGAAGGTGAGCGTGAGCAAAAATCATTTTTTATTCCTTTTCTAAATCATTAAAACATTGTCGATGCCTTTATGTTTGTATTGAAACAAATTATTTTAGAAACATTTACTTGGAACTAAAAGTATTAACGAATTAAGTGTATTTACAATTACTTTTAGACAAGTTATTAATTAATCATGACAACGGAAGGTAGCGATAAATCTTTTTTAAAGGCTTTAGTTGCAAAACGTAGTTCCATCAAAGGACAAATTACGAAATTTAAAAACTATTTACACCAAATAAGCGAATTATTTGAACTTTCAACTGTTCAAATAGCTGAGTTAAATTTAAAATTAAGTAAGTTTGAAGGTTTATCGACAAAATTTGATGACTTGCAGACTGAGATTGAGGTTTTAAATTTTACTAATATTCAAGAGGAGCTTGATGAGCGAGAACGCTTTGAACAAGATATTATACAGAGTATTGCTAAGGCTAGAACTGAGTTACAGAAATTCAATATTGATGATGATAGTAAGCGGCGTGATTCTGTCATTGTCTGTTCAGATTTTGATTACCGGAGCGTTGGATTCAAGTTACCTCAAATACAAATTTCGAAATTTGACGGTTCACATTTCCGCTGGTTGGAGTTTCGGGACACATATGTTAGCTTGGCGTTGTGTGTTTAGATGTCCGAAATATTTATTTATTTATTTAAAATTTTCTGTTTAAAATAGGAATCGTTGTTTTCAAAGTGTAAGTGTTGGTGCGCCTCTGTCCACCCACTGTCGGGGATGCAAGCGTTATAATATTTACAAGTATATTTAAGCGAATTTGCCGAACTTTTCAGCCATTGCTGTATGAAGTACAGTGCTACTCCGCTGAGTCAGCGTGAACGAGTGTCACCAGCCAGTTCAGCTGAACGTGACCGGCTTTCTGCAGATTTCACCGAGAAGGTGAGCGTGAGCAAAAATCATTTTTTATTCCTTTTCTAAATCATTAAAACATTGTCGATGCCTTTATGTTTGTATTGAAACAAATTATTTTAGAAACATTTACTTGGAACTAAAAGTATTAACGAATTAAGTGTATTTACAATTACTTTTAGACAAGTTATTAATTAATCATGACAACGGAAGGTAGCGATAAATCTTTTTTAAAGGCTTTAGTTGCAAAACGTAGTTCCATCAAAGGACAAATTACGAAATTTAAAAACTATTTACACCAAATAAGCGAATTATTTGAACTTTCAACTGTTCAAATAGCTGAGTTAAATTTAAAATTAAGTAAGTTTGAAGGTTTATCGACAAAATTTGATGACTTGCAGACTGAGATTGAGGTTTTAAATTTTACTAATATTCAAGAGGAGCTTGATGAGCGAGAACGCTTTGAACAAGATATTATACAGAGTATTGCTAAGGCTAGAACTGAGTTACAGAAATTCAATATTGATGATGATAGTAAGCGGCGTGATTCTGTCATTGTCTGTTCAGATTTTGATTACCGGAGCGTTGGATTCAAGTTACCTCAAATACAAATTTCGAAATTTGACGGTTCACATTTCCGCTGGTTGGAGTTTCGGGACACATATGTTAGCTTGGCGTTGTGTGTTTAGATGTCCGAAATATTTATTTATTTATTTAAAATTTTCTGTTTAAAATAGGAATCGTTGTTTTCAAAGTGTAAGTGTTGGTGCGCCTCTGTCCACCCACTGTCGGGGATGCAAGCGTTATAATATTTACAAGTATATTTAAGCGAATTTGCCGAACTTTTCAGCCATTGCTGTATGAAGTACAGTGCTACTCCGCTGAGTCAGCGTGAACGAGTGTCACCAGCCAGTTCAGCTGAACGTGACCGGCTTTCTGCAGATTTCACCGAGAAGGTGAGCGTGAGCAAAAATCATTTTTTATTCCTTTTCTAAATCATTAAAACATTGTCGATGCCTTTATGTTTGTATTGAAACAAATTATTTTAGAAACATTTACTTGGAACTAAAAGTATTAACGAATTAAGTGTATTTACAATTACTTTTAGACAAGTTATTAATTAATCATGACAACGGAAGGTAGCGATAAATCTTTTTTAAAGGCTTTAGTTGCAAAACGTAGTTCCATCAAAGGACAAATTACGAAATTTAAAAACTATTTACACCAAATAAGCGAATTATTTGAACTTTCAACTGTTCAAATAGCTGAGTTAAATTTAAAATTAAGTAAGTTTGAAGGTTTATCGACAAAATTTGATGACTTGCAGACTGAGATTGAGGTTTTAAATTTTACTAATATTCAAGAGGAGCTTGATGAGCGAGAACGCTTTGAACAAGATATTATACAGAGTATTGCTAAGGCTAGAACTGAGTTACAGAAATTCAATATTGATGATGATAGTAAGCGGCGTGATTCTGTCATTGTCTGTTCAGATTTTGATTACCGGAGCGTTGGATTCAAGTTACCTCAAATACAAATTTCGAAATTTGACGGTTCACATTTCCGCTGGTTGGAGTTTCGGGACACATATGTTAGCTTGGCGTTGTGTGTTTAGATGTCCGAAATATTTATTTATTTATTTAAAATTTTCTGTTTAAAATAGGAATCGTTGTTTTCAAAGTGTAAGTGTTGGTGCGCCTCTGTCCACCCACTGTCGGGGATGCAAGCGTTATAATATTTACAAGTATATTTAAGCGAATTTGCCGAACTTTTCAGCCATTGCTGTATGAAGTACAGTGCTACTCCGCTGAGTCAGCGTGAACGAGTGTCACCAGCCAGTTCAGCTGAACGTGACCGGCTTTCTGCAGATTTCACCGAGAAGGTGAGCGTGAGCAAAAATCATTTTTTATTCCTTTTCTAAATCATTAAAACATTGTCGATGCCTTTATGTTTGTATTGAAACAAATTATTTTAGACACATTTACTTGGAACTAAAAGTATTAACGAATTAAGTGTATTTACAATTACTTTTAGACAAGTTATTAATTAATCATGACAACGGAAGGTAGCGATAAATCTTTTTTAAAGGCTTTAGTTGCAAAACGTAGTTCCATCAAAGGACAAATTACGAAATTTAAAAACTATTTACACCAAATAAGCGAATTATTTGAACTTTCAACTGTTCAAATAGCTGAGTTAAATTTAAAATTAAGTAAGTTTGAAGGTTTATCGACAAAATTTGATGACTTGCAGACTGAGATTGAGGTTTTAAATTTTACTAATATTCAAGAGGAGCTTGATGAGCGAGAACGCTTTGAACAAGATATTATACAGAGTATTGCTAAGGCTAGAACTGAGTTACAGAAATTCAATATTGATGATGATAGTAAGCGGCGTGATTCTGTCATTGTCTGTTCAGATTTTGATTACCGGAGCGTTGGATTCAAGTTACCTCAAATACAAATTTCGAAATTTGACGGTTCACATTTCCGCTGGTTGGAGTTTCGGGACACATATGTTAGCTTGGCGTTGTGTGTTTAGATGTCCGAAATATTTATTTATTTATTTAAAATTTTCTGTTTAAAATAGGAATCGTTGTTTTCAAAGTGTAAGTGTTGGTGCGCCTCTGTCCACCCACTGTCGGGGATGCAAGCGTTATAATATTTACAAGTATATTTAAGCGAATTTGCCGAACTTTTCAGCCATTGCTGTATGAAGTACAGTGCTACTCCGCTGAGTCAGCGTGAACGAGTGTCACCAGCCAGTTCAGCTGAACGTGACCGGCTTTCTGCAGATTTCACCGAGAAGGTGAGCGTGAGCAAAAATCATTTTTTATTCCTTTTCTAAATCATTAAAACATTGTCGATGCCTTTATGTTTGTATTGAAACAAATTATTTTAGAAACATTTACTTGGAACTAAAAGTATTAACGAATTAAGTGTATTTACAATTACTTTTAGACAAGTTATTAATTAATCATGACAACGGAAGGTAGCGATAAATCTTTTTTAAAGGCTTTAGTTGCAAAACGTAGTTCCATCAAAGGACAAATTACGAAATTTAAAAACTATTTACACCAAATAAGCGAATTATTTGAACTTTCAACTGTTCAAATAGCTGAGTTAAATTTAAAATTAAGTAAGTTTGAAGGTTTATCGACAAAATTTGATGACTTGCAGACTGAGATTGAGGTTTTAAATTTTACTAATATTCAAGAGGAGCTTGATGAGCGAGAACGCTTTGAACAAGATATTATACAGAGTATTGCTAAGGCTAGAACTGAGTTACAGAAATTCAATATTGATGATGATAGTAAGCGGCGTGATTCTGTCATTGTCTGTTCAGATTTTGATTACCGGAGCGTTGGATTCAAGTTACCTCAAATACAAATTTCGAAATTTGACGGTTCACATTTCCGCTGGTTGGAGTTTCGGGACACATATGTTAGCTTGGCGTTGTGTGTTTAGATGTCCGAAATATTTATTTATTTATTTAAACTTTTCTGTTTAAAATAGGAATCGTTGTTTTCAAAGTGTAAGTGTTGGTGCGCCTCTGTCCACCCCACTGTCGGGGATGCAAGCGTTATAATATTTACAAGTATATTTAAGCGAATTTGCCGAACTTTTCAGCCATTGCTGTATGAAGTACAGTGCTACTCCGCTGAGTCAGCGTGAACGAGTGTCACCAGCCAGTTCAGCTGAACGTGACCGGCTTTCTGCAGATTTCACCGAGAAGGTGAGCGTGAGCAAAAATCATTTTTTATTCCTTTTCTAAATCATTAAAACATTGTCGATGCCTTTATGTTTGGTATTGAAACAAATTATTTTAGAAACATTTACTTGGAACTAAAAGTATTAACGAATTAAGTGTATTTACAATTACTTTTAGACAAGTTATTAATTAATCATGACAACGGAAGGTAGCGATAAATCTTTTTTAAAGGCTTTAGTTGCAAAACGTAGTTCCATCAAAGGACAAATTACGAAATTTAAAAACTATTTACACCAAATAAGCGAATTATTTGAACTTTCAACTGTTCAAATAGCTGAGTTAAATTTAAAATTAAGTAAGTTTGAAGGTTTATCGACAAAATTTGATGACTTGCAGACTGAGATTGAGGTTTTAAATTTTACTAATATTCAAGAGGAGCTTGATGAGCGAGAACGCTTTGAACAAGATATTATACAGAGTATTGCTAAGGCTAGAACTGAGTTACAGAAATTCAATATTGATGATGATAGTAAGCGGCGTGATTCTGTCATTGTCTGTTCAGATTTTCATCACCGGAGCGTTGGATTCAAGTTACCTCAAATACAAATTTCGAAATTTGACGGTTCACATTTCCGCTGGTTGGAGTTTCGGGACACATATGTTAGCTTGGCGTTGTGTGTTTAGATGTCCGAAATATTTATTTATTTATTTAAAATTTTCTGTTTAAAATAGGAATCGTTGTTTTCAAAGTGTAAGTGTTGGTGCGCCTCTGTCCACCCACTGTCGGGGATGCAAGCGTTATAATATTTACAAGTATATTTAAGCGAATTTGCCGAACTTTTCAGCCATTGCTGTATGAAGTACAGTGCTACTCCGCTGAGTCAGCGTGAACGAGTGTCACCAGCCAGTTCAGCTGAACGTGACCGGCTTTCTGCAGATTTCACCGAGAAGGTGAGCGTGAGCAAAAATCATTTTTTATTCCTTTTCTAAATCATTAAAACATTGTCGATGCCTTTATGTTTGTATTGAAACAAATTATTTTAGAAACATTTACTTGGAACTAAAAGTATTAACGAATTAAGTGTATTTACAATTACTTTTAGACAAGTTATTAATTAATCATGACAATGGAAGGTAGCGATAAATCTTTTTTAAAGGCTTTAGTTGCTAAACGTAGTTCCATCAAAGGACAAATTACGAAATTTAAAAACTATTTACACCAAATAAGCGAATTATTTGAACTTTCAACTGTTCAAATAGCTGAGTTAAATTTAAAATTAAGTAAGTTTGAAGGTTTATCGACAAAATTTGATGACTTGCAGACTGAGATTGAGGTTTTAAATTTTACTAATATTCAAGAGGAGCTTGATGAGCGAGAACGCTTTGAACAAGATATTATACAGAGTATTGCTAAGGCTAGAACTGAGTTACAGAAATTCAATATTGATGATGATAGTAAGCGGCGTGATTCTGTCATTGTCTGTTCAGATTTTCATCACCGGAGCGTTGGATTCAAGTTACCTCAAATACAAATTTCGAAATTTGACGGTTCACATTTCCGCTGGTTGGAGTTTCGGGACACATATGTTAGCTTGGCGTTGTGTGTTTAGATGTCCGAAATATTTATTTATTTATTTAAAATTTTCTGTTTAAAATAGGAATCGTTGTTTTCAAAGTGTAAGTGTTGGTGCGCCTCTGTCCACCCACTGTCGGGGATGCAAGCGTTATAATATTTACAAGTATATTTAAGCGAATTTGCCGAACTTTTCAGCCATTGCTGTATGAAGTACAGTGCTACTCCGCTGAGTCAGCGTGAACGAGTGTCACCAGCCAGTTCAGCTGAACGTGACCGGCTTTCTGCAGATTTCACCGAGAAGGTGAGCGTGAGCAAAAATCATTTTTTATTCCTTTTCTAAATCATTAAAACATTGTCGATGCCTTTATGTTTGTATTGAAACAAATTATTTTAGAAACATTTACTTGGAACTAAAAGTATTAACGAATTAAGTGTATTTACAATTACTTTTAGACAAGTTATTAATTAATCATGACAACGGAAGGTTGCGATAAATCTTTTTTAAAGGCTTTAGTTGCAAAACGTAGTTCCATCAAAGGACAAATTACGAAATTTAAAAACTATTTACACCAAATAAGCGAATTATTTGAACTTTCAACTGTTCAAATAGCTGAGTTAAATTTAAAATTAAGTAAGTTTGAAGGTTTATCGACAAAATTTGATGACTTGCAGACTGAGATTGAGGTTTTAAATTTTACTAATATTCAAGAGGAGCTTGATGAGCGAGAACGCTTTGAACAAGATATTATACAGAGTATTGCTAAGGCTAGAACTGAGTTACAGAAATTCAATATTGATGATGATAGTAAGCAGCGTGATTCTGTCATTGTCTGTTCAGATTTTGATCACCGGAGCGTTGGATTCAAGTTACCTCAAATACAAATTTCGAAATTTGACGGTTCACATTTCCGCTGGTTGGAGTTTCGGGACACATATGTTAGCTTGATACACACAAATGATCGCATACCGGATATACACAAGTTTCATTATTTGATTTCCTATCTTGAGGGAGACGCTGCGCGCATAATAACAAATCTTGAAGTTTCTTCCGTTAATTACATTGAGGCTTGGAAACTGATTTGCGAACGTTATGATAATAAAAGAACTCTCATTAATTATCATCTAGATTCTTTATTTAATGTTCAATCATTGTAGCGTGAGTCAGATAGGTCCCTACGTTGCTTAGTTGATCACGTTACTAAAAATCGAAGAGCGTTGACTAGCTTAGGGCAACCTACTGACCACTGGGACTTATTGATAATATATATGTTAACATCTTAATTAGACAATCGTACTCTTTTTAAGTGGGAGGAGTACCGTAGTACTTTGGATGATGTTCCAAGTTTAGAACAATTCTATAAATTTCTACTCGATCGCGCTGACGTATTAGAAGCACTAAGTCACTATAAAAATATAACCACTAATAATAGTTTGAAACAGCAAATAAGTTCCCGTCCTTTGCAGTCAAATTATCAACCACAATCAAATCGTAACAATCCATTTATTAAGCAACATCGCTTCCATAACACTTCCTACTTTTCAATTACGAGTATGTCCCAACAACATAATAATATTAGAAAGGGATTTTTATGTGTGGTATGTAATGATAATCATAAAATTTATGATTGTCAAATCTTTAAATCAAAGTCTATTCAATAAAAAATGTTATGTATAGCTCAGTACAAATTATGTGCGAATTGTTTGCGACAAGGGCATCTTGTAACTGAATGCCACATGGGTCCTTGTCGTCACTGTAACCAGAAACACAATTCTCTTCTTTACGATCCTAGTATTTCAACAAATCTTAACATAAAAAATAACAAGCCTCTGGTGGCATTTTCTAAACAAAATTTACTCAATAGTTATGTTATTTTATCTACAGCTATTATAGAAGTGTACAATCCCTTAAATAATAGATCTGAAAGAGTTCGTGCGCTCTTGGATTGCGGCAGCCAATCCTCTTTCATAACAAAATCCCTGCAACAAAAATTAAATTTAAAATGCAATTTGTTAGATACAATAAATGTCATTGGTATAGGCAATAATTATTGTAATAAAATATCAGAAAGTTGTGTTACTTACCTCAAATCCGTGCACAGTCCTTACCAAGTTACATTGTCTTGCTATATTTTAAACGAGTTTACAGGAGACATTCCAAGGTTTCCGGTAAATATTCAGAGCCTGAAAATTCCTAAGGGCATTACATTGGCTGATTCAAGATTCAGTGAACCTGCTCCAATTGATATGCTAATTGGAGCAGATTTATTCTGGGATATTTTACTATCTGAGCAGTGCTCTATAGGTGCAAATAATCCTAAATTACAAAATTCAAAACTAGGCTGGATTGTAGGTGGTCCTATCAGCTCACAACATACAATTCAAAACATTCATAGTAATCATGCAGTCGTTTCTAACGAAAATATTCACCTAATGCTTACTAAATTCTGGGAGCTAGAGGATCTTCCACCAAGGAAGATTCAAAGTCTCAACGAAATAGATTGTGAAAAACATTTTTTATTTAATACAATTCGTTTAAGTAATGGCAGATTTTGTGTGAAACTACCACTAAAGGATTCACCTGACTATCTAGGCGATTCCTATAACCAAGCTAAAAAACGTCTATTTAATCTTGAAAGGAGATTCAGAAAAAATCCGATTCTCAAAGCACAATATGTTGAATTTATCCGCGAATTTTCAAATCTAGGACACCTTTCAAAATCATTCATATCTATTCCAAATCCGTCATACTTTTTGTGTCATCACGCAGTATTTAAAGTAAATAGTGAGTCGACGAAAATTCGAGTCGTGTTCGATGGCTCGGCTCCCACTACATCCGGATATTCTCTAAACGACATATTAATGGTAGGTCCCAATCTGCAGAACTCTCTTTTTTCCATTTTAGTGAGAGCCAGACAGCATAAATACCTCTTGACTGCTGATATAGAAAAAATGTACAGGCAAGTGGCTGTCCAATCAGAGGATTGTAATCTACAGTTGTTATTGTGGAGAGAAGAAGAGTCGCAGCCTATCCAGACACTGCAACTAGGTACTGTCACTTACGGTACTGCAAGTGCCAGCTACCTTAGCACAAGATGTCTTTGGCAGGTGGGAGAAGAGTGTGAGGATAAACTCATAAAATTAATTATTCAAAATGACTTACTGGTGGATGATTTAATAACAGGTGCAGATAGCGAAACTCAGTTAAGATACATACAAAATACAGTTTCAACAGTTTTAAATTCAGCTTGCTTTCCCCTACGAAAGTACAAAACTAATCTCTCTAATTTATGTCACGATTTAAAAGAAAATACAAAAGAACAACTTACCTTAAGTGAATCTTTTAATACTCTAGGACTAGGCTGGGATCCTAATTATGATAACGTCCATTTTCCTGTAAAATTAATTCCATTTAGTGATACGATAACAAAAAGATTCATAACGTCACAAACTTTTAAAATTTTTGATCCTTTGGGGTTATTAAGCCCGTCTATAATACAACCAAAAATATTGATTCAGAGAGTGTGGATTAAGGGAGTTGATTGGGATCAATCCGTACCTGATGATCTAAAACATAGTTGGTATGAAATTGCTAGCAACTTATCTTTGCTTGCAGATTTTCATATTCCCCGAAGAGTCCTCTGTGATTCACCAACTTCTATAGAGTTGCACTTGTTTAGCGATGCTTCACAACTCGCATATGGAGCTTGTGCATATATAAGGTGTCTAAATAATAACAATGAGATAACCATGAACTTGTTGTGTGCGAAATCCAAGGTTGCTCCGTTAAAACCAACTACTATGCCTCGACTCGAGCTCTGTGCAGCCTTGTTATCAGCAAAATTATGTAAATCTATTATGGACTCTTTAAGGTTAACTCTTAATAGAATCATATACTGGTGCGATTCACAAATTGTATTATGTATATTAATGGTGATCTAAGCAAACTAAAAACATTTGTAGCAAATAGGATTGTAGAAATTTTGGATTTGACTAGTAAAAATTCATGGCGTTATGTTCCTACAGGGGCCAATCCCGCAGATTTGATTTCTAGAGGTGTGAACGCGGAACAGCTCTGTAATCACAATCTTTGGTGGAAGGGTCCATCATATCTTTATAGTGATGAATCTCAATGGCCAATTATGCCTCAAAATCAAACCCAGGTAGATTTACCAGAAATTAAGGTTCATTACAGCAGTATACTCGAATCTAAATTTGATTTTAAGAAACTTTCTAACTTTAACAAGTTGCAAAGAATATTTGCATACGTTTTACGCTTTTTACATAATTCTAAGATATCAAATAAAAACAATAAACTAAGTGGTATTTTAACATTTAATGAATTAAATGAGTCTTTCCATTTTATTTGTCGTATTTCTCAAAAACAGTCCTTTGCCGATGAATACAACAAACTTATTGCTAACACGAATTTACAATCAAAATCCAAGTTGTTGTGTTTGTCTCCTTTTCTAGATCCTATATCTAAATTAATAAGGGTCGGAGGGAGGCTAGCTAATTCTAATTATAATTATGAAAAATGTCATCCCATATTACTAGATGCTTCTCATCATATTACAAAAAATTATTTCGAACGTAAACACTTACGTAATTTACATGCTGGTCCACAGCTATTACTTGCAACTATAAAAGAATCTGTCTGGCCCGTTAATGGTAGAAAACTTGCTCGTCGTACTGTGAGACAATGCTTGGTCTGTGCTAGGATTCGTGGCCAAACTTTGACTCCTAAAATAGGCAATTTACCAATGAATCGAGTATCAGTTGATTTTCCTTTCAAATCAGTGGGAGTTGACTATTGCGGACCATTTTCTATCTTAAATCGAAAAGGACGGGGTGCTAAGTTGATATAATGCTACTTGTGTATATTTGTCTGTATGCGTTTTAAATGCGTTCATTTAGAACCCGTTAGTGATCTAACGAAAGAGGCGTTCATAATGACACTACAATGGGCGAAATTTTGTTGCAGCGGCTAGAGATATTGGTGGATTTCTTAACAATAATAGTGAATCTCTTTCTGAGTTTGCATCAGGAGAGGGAATAAGATTTTCTTTATACCTGCTTACACTCCTCATTTCGGGGGAATCTGGGAAGCAGGAGTAAAGGCCTCCAAATATCACATTAAGCGTGTCATGGGTAATGCTAATCTTACTTTTGAGGAATTAGGTACTTTGTTTGCACAGGTGGAGGCCGTTCTAAATAGCCGTCCATTATGCCCAATGTCATCCTCTCCAGACGATTTCCTTACACTATCCCCAAGGCATTTTATTATTGGTAGACCATTAATCAGTGGCAGGATAGCAAAGCTATCATTTGTTTCTTTTGATGATTTACCATTGAGGCCAAGAATATATCTATTCGTGTGCCTAAGTTGTGAGTACTATATTTGCGTTGCCACTGTATTTGAAGTTATCGTATGGGAAATCCACCCCAAACAATCATCCCTACTGTATGAGTGATTAGGCAAAAACCTCGCCCTGTGTGTGACATCAACTGAACGTGCCGGACAGGGATAACTGTATGGAGGGAAGCAACCCCCTTTCTCGGAAACCGTCTTATGTATCTAGGACAGTCTTAGATTGATAACTTTATAATGTTTGTGCTGTATATTTAACATATATATATATGTTGGATAAGTAACCCTATTAGTACGTGTTTGTAATTAAATGCATATTCAATTATATAGACACATCACTAAGAAGCCCCGTTACATCTTCCTCCATTCTCCTCTATCACTCACTCGTCTGTTCAGTGCTTACTTCCTTCTTGACCATATTCTCTTTTACGCAGTCCTTCCCTTTTTTTCTTTGGTCATCCTCTACTCTTATATCAGTCGACTTCCATACTTAAAAATTTCATGCCTTAGACTTAATTTGTCATGAATTATTATGTTTCACTTTGTTTCCTGTATCTCTATTGAGATTTTTTACGTTAAAAATCTAGGTTGTTGATTTACCCACGTAAATCCGAGCAAAACTTGTCGCCTAGGTACTACATATTTATACGTTCCCATTTTGCCAAAGTATGTATATTATAAACAAGGTTCTGTAGGGCATTATCTGCCATAACTGATTTCATAATTTTTTTTTTAAATCGGACCAGCAGTTCATGAGATTAGCGTTCAAGCAAACAAACTCTTCAGCTTTATATATTAGATACAGATATTTGTGGTGGTATAGAAGTCCAAAGAAAGTTTAAACGGTGCAAGGTTTTTTTCTACTGAGGAATGCAGAAGAATTTGCGTGGCTAGTGAGTTATATTTTTAACTGCGCAAAAAATATTTTTATTAATTTAAATATCACCAAAAACTCCGTATTGGTAATATAATAATCAAGCCTCTTATAATTTATAATATAATAATCAATATTTGATTCTTATAATGGCCGCTGTTTAGATCAAACCAAAGTGCTGGCCAATTATTGGCTGAACCAACCAATATTGTCGAAACATATAATGTTACCAATATGCACTGCAGTCCAGTGAGTGTTAAACGTTGCTTACTCGCTCGTAACAAGGGGATTTGATCAGCTTTGGTCAGCGGTGTTTCCAGTCCAGCCGTAACCGCAAAGTACAGCGTATGTGCATAGTTAAATTAATTTTAACGTTCAAATACAATTCCGATAGGTCGGTAATCCGATAACAGAGATCCAACGATAAATTACTGTGTTCCAATTAAAGCAACCCTGTTAGGGTGAGCAAAGTAAACGGACGGCTCAAACGCTAGAAAATAATTGGTTAACTAAAAAAAAACTAAAAAATAATAAGAGTAATTAGGGACACACCTATTATCACATCAATAAAAAAAGATCCAAAGTCAAGTTAGAAGTTGTGATGATAATATAATGTGTAATTGTTATAACGATATATGTTCACAAGTGGATGTTTTTAATGATAGTATAAATGTATTTAAGCACTTTTTGTGTAAAACTGAAATTCATAAACCTATTAATGTAAAATTATTATAATAACACCTTGTAGACATAACTAATTAGTCCAGTTGCTGTATCTCGGTGCAGTATCCACTTACTGTTCTTTTGAATTTTTGTTCTCTTTTTTCTTTATATTTGTTAACACCTAGACAAAGACTTAATACTGTGATTGGGAATGATGTGTATAGTTTTAATTGGACTTCAGATTTGAAATTGTATGTTGCTACCTGTTATTGTGTGATGAATGATCTGTTATCTGTAACTATATCTATTGAGCAAAAATAAAAATTAATAAAGACCATGTAAGTCGCACACGGCACTCTGATCCAAAATTTAGAAGAGCTTATGCAATAGTAACTATGATATATAATTTATTTAATTATTTTAAAATGAATAAATACAATATAGTAGAATTACACCCAGATAAAATGGGATTTGAAGCAACGATGCATAAAGAAGATACGATTTAAATTAATTCAAAGATGGCTAAGTTGGCAAAACTATTTGTCACAACTATTTTCACAATATCTTTCTCAGAGATATAGTTACCCAACCTACTTGGTAAAACTCATTAGAAGAACTACTTAGCATCGGTTGTCTAGTAATGTTCTTATTTTTTCTTCTGCGGAAGCAGCCAAGGGACTTCCTTACTCTCTTCTTCTACCCGCCCGTCTACAACTAATCCCAACGGAGGAAATTTTCATATCCCGCAGTCATAGGTACAGTATGAATATAAATTAACGTTCTTACGCGGCAACGCTCCCGCTGCCGTCACATGCCCACTCGGCCAATACTGTGTAATGTGATTTATTATTTCATTTTCATATACATTTTTTGTTAAAACCCCAATATTAAAATGCTCTTGTTTTGTTATATTTGCTAACAAACTTCAAACTGTTTGATTGCAGTTTTGAAGGTTTATGTTGTATGTTTGTAGATAAAATTTTGGGTTTTGGATAAAATAGATAAGAATCTCTAATACTAATATTTACTGCGTGTGTTTTTGCTGTGATGGCTTATTTATAACTTAAGTTATACGATTAGTGGAAACTGAAGTTTAGTGTTATTTAATTTATGCGTCCTTATTCTATTGCGATTAATTTTACCGTTCGCTTAAAAAAATAGGATATTGAATATTAATAACATGTTGCTGATATAACTTGGACCAATATTAATATGATTTAAGATATTTTTGAAAGTAGACTAGTTTAAAACTTCTTTATTATTGAATACTGCAAATGACAAGCCTAGTGGGATACTGTTATTTGCCAGTAAGATATAAAAGCATCCAATTCAATATACACTTCTTGTATTTGTCCAAAACACTCAAAGTCAAAGTCAAAAGATTTTATTCAAATAGGCATTTTTTTACAGGCACTTATGAATGGTTAATATTAAGAAATCGAGTTATTCTAGTCGCCAGTTCTAAATGCAGCCTACCCTTCATGGAGAAGAATCTGGCAAGCAACTCCACTGATGCTCCTTTTAAAAAATAAATAGTGTTTACAATTTTCTTTCGAAGAAAACAAAATAAAAAGTTTGGAATCATTGCTGCACCGCCATGAGTAGCTAACCAGTCATACACTGTTATTACTCAAAAGTGCAAGATTTTTATATTGTGAGGTCCAATTTTCGCAAATAAAATCCAAATAGCACTTTCACTCATAGTCAAATTTCCAAAGATCTAATATGTCCAAACCATAGTTTATAGAAATATAGTTTATAGTTTATAGAAATAATTGTGGTGGAAAAGGTGCTCACACAATAACAAATGCGTATTCAATAACTGGGGAATATAAACAGTTTAATATATAAGTACCAAAGTACCATAGTGTTAGTAGTAATTAAAAATGCCAAGTGTTTTACATTTGGCATGGTAAATCTTTCTTCCTCAGTCATGTACTAAGTAACGCTTACATAGCCAATTCAAACACAATAACTCGTATTTTCTAAATTTAATATACCAAAAAAAATATTACTACACGACACCAACAAACAAAATTCAGTAAAACTAACCGCTAAACAAACCTAACTTAACATTGCACTTCTAAATATAGGGCTCGCATTGTGAGGTATATTCGCCTGGAGCGACATATTGGTGGTTTGGACTTGTGAACATACAAACAGTCTCTATTGCTGGCAAAATTTTGCACTAACCTAAATAGTTCACCAACATTGGTTCCATAATATTTTGAACTTGAGTTTAAAATGTCTAAATTTACTTGGAAACAGGAACAAGGATCTATAACTTTATATACTAACGTAGGTTGTACAACAAAGACAATTAAGTATTTCATTCATTCGCGATTCATTAAAGTTGCGACTGTGAAGTGATCTGTCTAGGATAGAGATAAGAGCATATGTGTATAATGTACATTCATTCCATTTACTTCATCTCTTTTGTAAACTTGAATATTAAATTTTACACTATCCTCATGTTCATGAAACTCTTTCATATATACTTTCAGATTTATCCATTTGATACAAAAACACCGAAGAAAACAAGCTCTTACTGCCGTGACAAATAAGTATTCAGCAAGAACAAGTCAGCCTCAAAGTAACAATACATTGAAATGAATAGAATTTTGGAGAAGAGCTAACACTACTATAGTTCTGTTCGAACAAAAATCCTTAAAGTAAACGTGAGCAAAGTCGGTTGCTAAATTCACATTCAAAAATGTTCCCGCAAACTATGCGAGCAGAAATTTTTCCTTTACCTGTTTTATACCTGTTAGATTCCTTTTGAGGGTTCCGTTTGCCAAAGGCAAAAAACGGATATTGAGGTTAGTGATATCATTTTTTTTTAAACTTAATAGTTTGCGCGAGAGACACTTTCAAAGTGGTAAAATGTGTCCCCTACTCCTCCCCCTGTAACTTCTAAAATAAGAGAATGATAAAAGTAAAAAAATATATGATGTGCATTACCATGCAAACTTCCTCCGAAAATTGGTTTGAACGAGATCTATCCGAAATGGCCCAAAGGCCTATGACGCACGGTGTTGGGGGTGTCCATGGGCGGCGGTAATCGCTAACCATCAGGTGGTACATCCGCTCGTTTACCCCTTACACCCCAAAAAAAAGGAAAAAAAAACTCTGATCAATAATTTGTGAATAGCACAAAGCGAATGCGTAACTCTAAGCAAATTTGCAGCGACAAAATGACCTCTTAAATATTCATGCAGTATAATTTACAAGTACAACTTCAACAAAAATAAAACTGACTTGAAGGTTCGACTTGATTTTTCTTAGATGCCACCGTCAGATTATTAATGTCCTTATCGTGGTACCACCGTTGGGACATCTCCTTTCCATTAAAAAAAGAATCATCATAAACGACGAAGTTATCCGCGAACACACATAAAAAAAACAAAAGAAAAATATACACGGTCGAATTGAGAAACCTTCTCCTTTCTTTGAAGTCGGTTAAAAATAAATGAGCAATAGATATTGTGAATTAACAGGAAGGTTTATAGGTGTAATACATTCATATCATAGTAGAGAATATCTGATAACTTCGAAACTTGAGAGCAAAGCCGGGCCGGGTCGCTAAAAAATATAAACGAAAGATCATTTTTGTTTCCTCTCACGTTGTTTTGACATACATAACATTTACTTCAACATAATATATATTATACAAATACAAATGTCGAGATTGTTTCAAACTCAGAATTATTCGGCTTAAGACTGAAGAGGCGAAATTATACTTAAGAAAGTTAAATGAAACCTAATTAGACCGTAAATTTAAAGCCAATAGAGTTTCTCAAGTGTTTAATCCCAAAACGTCCAGGCGTAATTAATCTTAGCACAGAGACGGACTCTGAATTCGACCCTTTGATAAATTCGCAATAGCGACTTCGACTAACATTCACTTCATACAAAAAACTACTACAAATATTAATAACATTTTAATTGGCTGATGTCTAGATGAATTTTACCAGTTGGTTTTCACCATATGACTCTTGGAAGCGTTAGATACACTCGGGCTAAATAATTCTAACTACTCATGCCAATTAAAATACGGGAACTTATTTATTGATACTTATTTATCTGGTTACTCACAAGGTATTTGATGTTTTTATGATAATTCATTGCCATGAAATTAGATAATAAGTGTGAATAGTAAAAAAGAAACAAGTTAACAATTTTTATTTATTCAACCAAAAATGGACATACTTAATATGTCCATTCGTGGTGATATTTATTGCCAGAGGTTCTATTTTATTATATATGAGTTTATATATCGGTTATATATTTAAATAGAAAGTTACACACTTGAAGCATAAAACTTTGAAAGTCCAAAAATAAACCACATTACTTTGAGATATTTCACTAACTGTCTTTAAAGAAAGTCAACTTTTTATCTAAAGACAAATATATTTTTCTTCATAAATTTTGAATCCTGCCCTGTGTTTTAAGCATAAATTGGTACAGCAGTTTTTGTTAGGGTCGGCTCAATAATTGTACGAGTGCTGACTATGATGGGATTGCTACATTGTATTAAGTAATACTAATAAAACAATCCGATGTTGTCTGGAATATTTATTAATAATTATTGGTGTTTTTGAAATGTAAGAGTTATGTTATTTGTATTAGTATAATTTCAATCGTTTACATATATATATATTATAACTTCGAACTTTATTAATAAAAAGCAAAACATTAAATCGTTTATTTATAATATTTTTTACACACACAAATTTGTCTTGGCTGGGAATCAAAATCCTAACCTGACTCCAAGAACAACTATATGGTGATTCTACAAAACAATTATTTTGAAATTATTTATATTTTTACTAAAAATATAAAGGCATATAAATGATCACAAAATAATATTACGAGTTATGAAATGTACCATAAAATATCAAAATAAAATATTAATAGAATAGAATAGAATATACTTTATTGTACACCAATTACAAATTGTTACACTTATAAAATTCAAGAAGATGTGTACAATGGGCGGCCCTGTTGCCAAAAGCAATCTCTTCCAGGCAACCTTTGGATGGATATATTGACTGTAGAAAGAAATAAACGGAATAAAGGGTAGTGTAGGATTAATAACCCAAAATAAAAATATTTCGAATCTGACACACCACGCTATTTAATTCCAAATAAAGCAGAGCTTGTACTATGGGTACTAGACAAATTTATTTCACCCATTCATGGCAATTATCTCTTTGAACCAAATTAAAATTTATTCCGAAGTTCTGAGAGCAGACACAATTCGCCAGCAAATGGAGTAAGCCCCTGACTCGATTGAATTTCATAAGACACGCACTCAACGCTATGTAAAACCTCTGGTAAGACCTGAGAACCTGCAACTTGTGGAGTGTGGAATAATTTTTGCAGTGCAACTTTGTACGCAAGAACTTTGCCATTTATACGCCGATTTGAATTTAAATATTTTCTGTCCTGTTACCAAGATATGCTGCCCGTTTTACGAGACTCATTTGAATATACTTCATTACGATTCATCATAGTATAGGCACACCAAAGAAGGTGATATCTATACATCTATACAAATAAATAAAATTGGAGTGTCTGTTCGTAATATTAAAATAACCGCTTTTTACTAAATGGATATGTATGTATACACGGTACATATGCTAAAAACTGTAGTAAAATTTTTTTTTGTCTGTCTGTCTGTCGGTCTGTCTGTCTGTCTGTCTGTCTGTTTGTTCCGGGTAATCTCTGGAACGGCTGGACCGATTTTGACGGGACTTTCACTGGCAGGTAGCTGATGATCCGGGGAGTAACTTAGGCTACTTTTTAAGACTAACTTTGTCCCGCGGCGTTACTCGCGGTACAACAATAGCCGCGGGTAACACCGCGGGGTTCAGCTAGTTTAAAATAAAAATTGTGAACTTTTTAAGCTAATAACTCTTGCTCCATAAGGTCTCTGTAGATAATTATGATTTTAGAAGAGAATTCAAGTATGTTGTCACTGTAAAAAGTAGGACCTGTTATTCCTCAAGAATCAAAGTATCTCCATGAATTCTCCATCTCGAATTTCGTTGAAGTCGGGGCAGCGGTGTAGCCGTGAAAGCGTAACAGATAGACAGACAGACTTACTTTTGAGTTTATAATATTAGTTCGTATATGAATTGGAAAACCTGCTTTTTGAAATAAGTCTAAATTAGAGATGCATTTTTCATACTCACTTTATTAACCTATCTATACACACTTACATACAATGAAATAAAATTGAATTGTCTGTTTATAAAATTAAAATAACCGCTTTTTACTAAAAGCACATGTATACACGGTACACTGCGGTACACATACCAAAATAACATTTATTTCAATTTTTGTCTGTCTGTTTGTTAAGGCTAATCTCTGGAACGGCCGTACCGATTTTGACGGGACTTTCACTGATAGGTAGCCGATGATATAAGGAGTAACTTATGCTACTTTTTTAAAGACTAGCTTTGCCGCGCGGCGTTACCCCTGATACGACAATAACCGCGGGAGTTCAGCTAGTCATACATATAACCGCAACTAAACAATTATAATGTTTACCTTTAATTTAAGTTACAAAACATTAACATTTAAAAAGAAACCAACAACGAAATATTACAATTCACATAATTTTTTTTACTCTCGAAAAAAAAACATCATCAAAATGTAAATCTAGTAATAACATAACTACCTACGTTTATATCCATGTCAATCAAAACATTTTTGAACACCCTTTCGTAAGCTTCAGTGGCGTAGCGTAAGTGTCGGCCGCCCAGGGCGGCAAACAAGTTTGCCGCCCTCTTATTTAGATATTTAGAGGTAATGTATACCTACTAAACATTACTAATGTAGATCAATTCTAGAGAACTTTTCGGCGAGAACAGTCCACATTATTTTGACATAATACAGGTTACATTTAAAATAAATAAGTTAATCTTAGTTTTACAATTACTAATTGTTTATTAGTACACTTTTAATTATTTCAACCACTTTGAAACATTGTTACAACTTGACGATAGACAAAATGAAATGATTAGCGAATTCAAAAACCCAAATCAATATTTACCTACTTATATTATAAAGCTGAAGAGTTTGTTTGTTTATTTGAACGCGCTAATCTCAGGAACCGCTGGTCCGATTTGAGAAACTGTTTCATTTTCATCATTCAGTATTGGATAGTACATTTATCGAGGAAGGCTATATATCATCACGCTAAGTCCAATAGAAGCAGAGGACCAATGGTGAACGTTTCAAAAATAGGGGAAAATTATCACGCTATGGACAATAGGAGACGCAAACGAGGTTACGTGGGTCAGCTAGTTTTGCATATAAACTAGAACTATATTCTTATTGAAAAATAATATAAGTACTTTTGAGAATAAAAGTCAAACTTCCGCCTTTAATTAAATATATATAGGTCTACTTTGTTTAATAGAAAAGTATTCTATTACACCATCAATGTCTATAGCATCACACATTTTTTTTTCACTTACTCAATAGACAAGATAGCGAAATTAACTACTATTTCAAATCATACAAGTTAGCATCTCCAATTCTCTAAGGTTCTATGGGAATTCTAGAGTTCTTCACACATATTTTTTTCATAACTTACAACACCATCCGCCTATTTCTCTCGTTTCTCTGTCAATATCATTTGCAAAGCATTTACTTTCTGAGGGTAGAATCTTATGTCATGTCCATTTATTTGTAAATATTTTTGTGTAGGTATCATGCACTTCATGTAGCACCGGTTGCCAAAGGCCAAAGAAACAAAGAAAGGAAAATGACTCAAGTTAGCATCTCTAGTTCCGTCATCAAAAATATGCCTTCTTGTTATGCCTCTAAGGTTCTATGGGAATTCTGAGTTCTTCACACATATTTTTTTCATAACTTACAATCCAATATCATCTGCCTATTTCTCTCGTTTCTCTGTCAATATCATCTGCAAAGCATTTACTTTCTGAGCGCAGAACCTTATGTCAATTCCCTTTATTTGTAAATATTTTTGTGTGGTTATCATTCACTTCATGTAGAACCGGTTGCTAAAGGCCCAAGAAACAAAGAAAGGAAAATGACTGCATCTCGTAAAGCTCCTGCATCTGTCCTAGGGTTTGAGCTTTTAACTAGTTTCACCTGCCTCTGTCAGCGTATAAATCGCCATAGAAACGTTCCACTTCCGAAAGGACGGTCGGCTTGGAAGCAACGATTTTTCCACTAGCTGTGGTCAACTTCGTCTTGTGGTTTTCATGGTAGCAAATCAGTTTTCCAGATTTGACTGAAACTTTTAGTTCCCATTGCGGCTTGGAGCAGAGTTGGCCGGAACCTGGATTTCATCAAACGGGCACGTTTAGCCTTAAGTCGATATTCAGAGAGCTTCAGACAATTCGGTTATCACTACCGGTGTTAAACCTATTGATAAAACTGAGAGGTCTCTGAATATGTGCTTTTGGTCCGTCAAGATGAAATCGATCTCGTTTTTGGTCATAGCGTTGGGGCTTTGTCAAGTCCACTTCTTTTAGGAATGTTTTTTAAAGAAAAATCAGTCCCTCTCGTTCGAGGAAGTGCTTTTGCTTTCTTCTGCTTTTAAATCCATAGGATCCTATTACCGATTCGCTGCAATTTAGTACTCCCACTTTGGCGTTGAAGTCACCCGTAACAACGTTATTGTGGGTCTTAGTGATGAAGTGGCGAGCCCTCGGTATGTCGTCTAACATGTCCTCTACCTCGTCATCCGAGTGGGCACTTGCACTACATTACGGCTATATCACTCGGTGAGCTTGACAATGAGCTATGCTACCCTGTTATATTTCCCCTGAAACTCAATACCCCTGATATTTTCACAACGTTGCTAGAAAGGAACTTATTAACCAGAAACTCAATACCACCTTGAGATTGTTGGTCTCCCACATGGAAGTACATTGGATGGCTTAAGTCGAGGGTTATGGTGTCCTTCCCTTCTTTTCGGACTTCACGTTACCCTAAAATATGCTATCTAATCTTCTCAAGTTCCACCTCGAGTTGTGCCAGATGCGAGACTAGCCGTAACGTGCGGCCATTAAAAGTTGCCAAGATCAAACGTTTGTAGTGGCTTCTCGGTGATTCTTAGCACCCTCTATCCCGCCGTTACCGTGGTCGTATGGATGCTGTGAGTGGGTATAGCTAAATATTTGTCAGAACTCTAGTGTGTAAAATATTGATTAAACAGTGGCTGTAGCTTGTTAGCACATAGCTTCGTCCTACAGTTTTTTAACAAAAGTAAACTTCTTGAAAAATTAATTGGTTGACTGACCGCATATTTTTTTTTTCCAATTCTGCCGCCCTTCCTATGACGGCGCCCGGGGCGGTCCGCCCCTCCGCCCCCCCCTCGCTACGCCACTGGTAAGCTTCTGCTGTTTTGATGTATATTCCTATGTTATATATTGTTAAATTAATAGAATTTGTACATAGCTAAGCCTGACCAGCTATGTCACTATATTTTCAGATATAAACATAACATTAGAGTATTATAGAGCCGTGGCTCCTGCATAATAAATACTACTGACATCGTCGCTCACCGTCATTGTTATTCTTCGTACCTATAAGTTCGCTATAATATAAACGATACATGACCTGACGTAAATGATACATGACCTAATGTAGACGTACAACAGGCCCCCTTATCAAAATGTGTAATGACCTATCGTGTCAATAAACTCATTAATAATAACTTACATCTTAAATGTAGATAAGATGGTAAACAATAACTTAACCAGAGCATTCTAGACCTACAGTATAACTAGCGTGGTAAAGGAGGCCGCACATTTGAGACCTATATTCAAAAGTGGACTATTAAATGTTAATGATGATCATTTGATGATGACGTGATTATAGTTCTATAAGTGTGCGGGCAGCCCAGGACCGACTAATGTACAGAATCTTTGGAAAGCATATGTCTAGCAGTGGACGTCTTTTGTCTGAGAGATAACGATTCTATACGTCTTTTACCAAGGACTTTCATTTAATATTAATTTCAGTTGATTTGTCACGCTGTATTTATATTATAATATTTAAAAATCTAAGCAACATTTGAGGGACAATAGATCTGTCACTTGATTAGTCCATCATTTTAGTGTATGGCCGCCTTCGGTGTTTCTTATTACTAGAAGTTCTTCAAAGTTTATAGGAACTGCTAAATAAAATATAGATCAACACTAAAACTTAAACCTCACCCCAGGGAACAGTGACGTCAATTGCTTCAGCCGTAACTTACAAAACTGTTTACTACCAACACGACTCTAATCCCTTCTGAAACCTTATTCGGAACACGATTTTGAACTTGTCACTTTGTTCATGAGAACTTAGAAGTCGTAAAGAGGAGTTCACATCAAACTTTGAATTCCTTCATTGAATTACCCTCTTCAGGCGGATGATGAATTCTTGAAGTCGCTCCCGTTTTATTTTGAATTCGTAAATTTCATTTGTGGCTTCATAAAACGTTTGACGACTAAGCTTGGTGTCGTAACTTACGTGACTTATGAATTTATTATTTTAGGTGTAAGTAAAATTAGGATAAAATTTTACGTCGCTCGTATCGTCAGCCCATGATTTCACGAATGGCTGTATAAGTCACAAAATAGTCCCTAAAGTAAATATTGGTCTAAATCATACTAATATTATAAAGATGAAAGTTTATGAGTGTGTATATTTGTTACTCCTTCACGCGCAAACAATTGGACCAATTTTGATGTAATTTGATATGCTGGAAGCTGACACTCTAGATTAACACATAGGCTACTTATATTTATTATTTCACATATAGACTACTATATACACGGGGTCGGAGCCGGGGGCAACGGCTAGTTTCTTAATAAAGCCAACATAAACATAAGCAATGTTATTTTTATATATAATGTTATGTTTTTAAAAGAAAAACGAGTTTAAAATAAAAAGATCTAACGAAATTGGACCCTTAAGCCTAGTCAGACTAGTAGCAAGATACACCAAAATAGAATCGCAATCTTAAAATGTAAATGATAAAATAAAATACTTATTTTCAAAATGGATGATAGTAAGTAAAATTGCAACCAGATTGAGTTTGGAAAATGAAAGAAAAATCCTACAAGAATTTATTTTTTAGTCTTTGCTCGCTGCAATGAACAATTCACAAGATTACTAAGTCGCAATCTGTTTAAGTTAGTTTCTGTTTCAGCTCAACTTTTTGAATTTCAAAGCATTGTATTTTATTTCAATACTTTATATTTGTGAACGTAAATTTTATTTAAAAGCTCACATTAGTTTCTGCCAAAAAATTTAATAGATTTTGTCAGTTAGCTTTTACATCCTATTTAGGCCTTGCTGCAATAATCCGAGGTTTCATATAATATGTCGTACATATGATTGGGACTTTGCACCTAGGATAACGGTCCACTGCCCATATAATATTATGCATATGTTTTTTATAAACGCACTTTGTTACAATAAATATCTAGTAATAGTTTTTTTAGAAAAATCATTCATGTCTCCCATCTTCCTTTGATGAGATGGCAACCAGCCGAATAATATCATCTATTTCTGCCAATAAAGTCGTCTAGTCTTCAAGTCGTGGTGATGAAATTATAATGTAAAAACATCTTTTGAATAAACAAAAAACAATCTCACCATTAATGTCAAAAGACCCAAAACAAGTAAAACGGTTTTATTGGCACTCAACTGACGCCATGATTAACTTATTTCAACTGTCAAATTGTCACAGAATAAAATTAATGGTGAATGTTTTGTAACAATGATTCATTCGTTACTCATTCTTGATCAAACAATTTGCGGAAATTAAAATTTCATCAAAAAGCATTTTTACTAAGTCAGGTTTAAAACATTGCAGACAATGGCACCCCTACCGGTAACGTACTATCTTGTACAACAGGTGCCATATACAACTCTGGTCGTGGTCTTTTCTTGCATCTACTCTTATTCTCTATCTCTTCTTCGAACTGGTCATCATTGGTTGGTAAACGAATATTATTTTATAATCATCAGAGTCCCATCTTTAGAATTCTGAAGGGGATATACTTGGGATTGGATAATGAAACGCCGCCCTATATCTTCATGGAAATAAACGCAAGCATGTATAGATGAGTATTGTCATCTGCTGAACATAATAGACTCATAATGTAGACGAGATTCCATAATGTATATAATTCAACTGTAAATGTATACTAACAATTTAGTGCCACTAGTAATCGTTAATGTTGGAAATTGACCTGGTTACTACAACGATTCCAATTGCGGTCTACGCACGTTCAATATTAGCGGAACGGCTGTGATACAAAATTTGCATTGTAATTAGTTACAGCTCGGGTGTGTCAAACAACTTCAATAATGACAACAGAACATTGTTTCAGATACATTTAAATAGTTGTTGACATGGAAAGGCAGTGTTAGATAAATATTGATTATATAGCCTTTGTTTGACTTCTATCTATTTTTGCCCGAAGATGTCCAGAGCGTCATCACTTCAGCGATTTTTTTTTTTGAAAACGTATCATGAAATTTAGTTTCAGGAAATATGTGTATTTACATGTCTACAAAAGTTGCATGCCCCTAAAACATAAAAAACAAGACTAATGCATCCCTACAAACATTTGAACTGTGCAATAACTGTAACTAAAGAATTAGGTATACTATGAAAACTTATAAATAATATAATTTTAGCAGTTTAATTATTTCATTATTTGCATCATAATCGTCACTCTATCAATAATCGAATAATTCAATTAATTTAATTTTATAGTTACCGTTTGTCCAGTGTCCAGCGTAAAGAGTTCTTAAGGATTCATTTAATTTGTAGTAATTTTTTAATAATCGAAGGTAGTAGAGACACGCTGATTTCAACTGCATAAACGGGCCGGCTCGACCGGGGCGGTACTACCCTCGCACAGAAAATCAACGTAAAATGTCAGCGTTCGTGCTGTCGTGTTTCGTTGGTGAGTGCAAAACCGGAGGTCCAATGATGCAGAAGCATCACTAGCCCGCCATGGTGTGAGTCACCATGCTGCGTTGTCTGCATTCGCAGTATGGTGACCACCACTCTTGAATTCTGCTTATGATTTTCATCAGGCAGAGGAGAGCCATTTTGGCAGAGCTAAACATAGAAAAAAAAATACTACAAATGCATCAGTGTTATCTTCATTAACAAATGTTTGTATGATCTGCAAATATTTGTTTCGGAGTTTGGGTGTTTTCTATGTATAATATGTATGTATTTACAAAAAAAAGTATATAAGTATTTATATCAGTTGTCTAGTACCCATAATACAAGCTCTGCTTAGTTTGGGACTAGATGGCGTTGTGTATTAGATGTCCGAAATATTTATTTATTTATTAAAAACTAAATAACAGACATCAAAGTTATTTCTCGTATTCGGATTCGGAGATATTTCCTAACAATTTAGTTACAAAATCAATATTTTTAAACAGTTTTATTTAGATTGAGTTGGTTTTTTGTTTGGGTCAAATCTAGTAATTGAAATTTGACCCCCCATCAATAAACTGCCAATGCGTTGGCAAAGATGCGTCGATTGCATGGGTGATTACTTCGAATAACAGAAATAAAAAAGTTTCAAAAAATAAGTACTTTCACTTATTGCATACAAAACGGCAATTTCTTAGGTACAGACCTAATATTTACCTCATTGTAATAGAAATTTAAATCTCTAATTACTTCATTTTAAGTGATTGTTGAACCAAACTACATATTAAAATATATTTGACACATGATGTGTATCTAACATGTTTGAAAATGGATAGATACTTTTCAAACGCGTTCAACAATGACACGTTAATTAACGTAAAATTTGCAAAAGTTAATTTATACATCAATGTCTAGCTGCCACTATGGTGATAGATAGCAAAACACATCGGCCATAAGCAATCTGTTTCCGTTTGTTTGAACATCAGCTAACTTCATTCAAAAATATTAATAATTATTCTCATTGGAGACATGGTTTCAAGTCCATTCCGTTTTTAGACAGAACCTCACATGTAATTCTAAGAGACAGATGATTCGTTTTTCTTATCTAAATTTCTTTTTAGATTATTTTTAAAAGTCTTTTTAAAACCATAATAAAACTATTGTGTTTCGACCAGCTTCTCTTTACAAGTTACAAATTGCTGCTAACTTTACTTCACCATTTATAAGTGGTTTTAGCAGTACGAACTTTTGGCTTTAACCACTTTTCAATCTGACTTGTCAGGAACAATCAGAATGAAAATTATCGCTTTAATTAAAAAACCATGGAATTACAAAAAGAACTAAACAGCGTTAAATGCAATTTGGTGGTTTTGAAAACATACTGGACTGAAATTGCGACGAGTACGCTATTTACGTAGTCTATTATTTTTGTGTTCAATCAGATGCGATATATTATATCTACGGAAACTTCCTGAACGCAATAGTGGTTCGAGTAACCCATACGAAGAAATCCTTTCTTAGAAAAAATGCGCTGAATAACACAACCTCACAATCAAAAAATCGCTAAACTTAAGCTTAAGTAGAGATTGATCGCTGTGTAAGCATGGGAAAATATAGGTACTAAAGTTATTTAAAATGTTTCAAGGTCCAATTTCACCAGTCCCTGATAAGTGTCAGAAAGTTACCTAATATAGATCTTTGCTGATAAATATATGTATACCTGACCTATGTACCTGTAGTCAAAACTTGTGAAATCGAAATCTATGGTTATTTGTCAGATAAGTTGATATTAGTCTGTCAGGAATTTTATCAGCAAATGGTGAAACTGGTGAAATAGGCGAACTAGATATAGTTTCCAAAAAAGTAAAGGGATTATTGGAAAACCATGTTGTAACAACATTGTTGTTACAATCAGATGTGTATGTAAATTACAGTAGTTAAGTACAATCGGAGACGCCTATGTCCAGCAGTGGACTGCAATAGGCAGATAATAATGATGAAGTAATTATAATAAATGAAAAAAATAAGTATACAAGTATTTAAATGCACCCTAAAGAGCTCAAATGAAATTAAAGTGACGCTTCAACATTTAATACCAGTATTTCCAAATCCAATTGCAATCGACTTCATCAAATTAAAACAACAAATATTACATCTTGAAATGTAACAGTTCGTTAGCGCTAAGAAAATAACAGCGCATTGAAGCACGGCCTTACACAATTAAATGTTGGAATGGACAACGCTAAATCACTTTATTGCTATCTTTCTCAAAAGACGAAACTTTGTTTAATTTAAGTTTGTCACAAAGAAAGCAGGCTTAATTACATGCTTCGCTGGCTCAGTTATCCGATATTCGTATTAGCTTATGATACACAGTAACTAATTTGTTACTTCTGTAAGTTCTTTATTATCTATCAAATTCTTCTGCACTTTGTTTGTTGGTAATTAATATTCTCTTTGACTGAATAGCTTGTTTAATTTTATTCTAACTTACGAACTAACTAAAATGCGAATGACAGACTGTTTGATTTGTTTCCTTTACATACCTTTTGTGACAGAAAGGCGTCTCTTGCCACTTTGGGAGCAGCCGAAGGTAATTAATTTATCGAGATGGACTGCAACGCTCAAGAATCCACCACCAAAGGAGAAAAGATTACCTTATGGCAACGTCCGCGTTTTCTTGGTCTGGGGTCCTAGCATGACCGTAATGCGGAAGCAGGTTTCCACGATGCGTCATGTTTGAGTAACATGGCTCACTTGAAATAGTTTATGCCCTAGGTCTAGGATCACTTAAAGTTAATCACACACAACATTTTTGAAGGCATTGAATACGGAATTAAAATGTTACGAAACACCTTTAAATGCTTGATAAATCATAATTTATATTGTATACACACAGTCAAACATATATTGTATACGTACGTGTGTTATGTTCATCTACAAGAGCAATACAATTACCGGGGGAGAGTTTCTGTTTTTTTACAAGTCTACCAAAATTTAGGAGTCAGCAAAATTTTACATATAACAATTTAAGATTTATTTAAGAAATATATATTAAAACTAAGTTTCTTTAAATATAAATTGAATATATAGATTTTCTAATATCTGACCTCTAACAAGACAAAGCCTTTTTAAAACAGTCATCAACACAGTCAACTCCACCATCAAAATTTTCTTCCACGGCCCTCAAATAAACTTTATGATCACCTTAACAT
This sequence comes from Spilosoma lubricipeda, assembly GCA_905220595.1. Classification (NCBI taxonomy): domain Eukaryota; kingdom Metazoa; phylum Arthropoda; class Insecta; order Lepidoptera; family Erebidae; genus Spilosoma; species Spilosoma lubricipeda. The sequence goes on from HG992291.1 coordinate 1,053,601, forward strand.
AAAGTTCCAACATCTCAGCGGGAGAATAGTGCTGCTACTTAGGAAACATCTTGAGCCTGAAATGTCTATTCTAGTCTATGCAAGACATCAGAATAAACGGAGCAAGAAATTACTGACTAAAGAAAACACTACTGTATGTGAAATGCATATTAATAGCATTCACCTTTATTCTGTTTATAAAATCTACGCTCATATCACGCTTAAAGACTCTGTTTGAATGCAGTTGACTATGTTTACAAAAACTTACTCCATCCTGTATTTTTTATCTCTTGCATTAATCATTTGTTGTGTCTGGGTGGGTGTAATTTATCTATGATATTTAAGTATATTTATATGTTAACATGTGCAGCAAAAACTTTGTACCCCTTTATTTAAAAATTATGCGAACGGACAAGTAGGAAATTGGGCACAGTTAAAGTTTATATGGAGGAGGGTACAGCAGTTTTCTACCACGCGAACACTAGTATTCCGAGATGTTTATATTTTGTTTGAGATCAGGCGACCTTGTATAATATCACTAGCTTTTGCATGCGGCTTCACTCACGCAGACTTTCACCACCTGATTTATCCCTTTAGGGGTGGAATTTCCGAAATTCCTTTCTTGGTGCTCACTTAGGTTATATAAAGAACCTACATGCAAAATTTCAGGATTCTAGGTTCAGTGGTTTGGGCTGAGCGTTGATCTCTGTGTATGGGACTAATCCCACCCACACGCCCACCGCTGTAACTCCTGTACACCAGGATCAACAGCAGTGACCCACGAACACACCGAGTTATGACACTCGGGAAGTCCCAGGAAAAAATATTAACTGTCTTGGAACCCGCAACGAAATTAATCAGAAGAAAAACAGGAGGAGTTGGAAATATGATAAGTCCACTTCCCTCCTTAGCAAAGCGGGAGACAAAATGAAGTCAAAATAGGCAGACACCTTTTTTTAAACCGGGAAGCACCACGGATAAAGTATTAGGGGTCCTAAGTGAGCTATATTTGATTACTATAGTATGTATGGCAGAATCGCCTAAACGCACGGAAATTCACCGCAGTTGACACAAGATCCCCATAGTATACCGCCCCAGATGTCATTTGTAAGCTATTTAGCATTGTGTTACGTTCATTGTACCAAAGACTACACTCCCAGAGAACATGATGAGCCGATTGTTCACAGCTAGTATCGGGTGTTGAGCATTGACACAATGGTGAATCGACTAATTTAAATGAGTGTAGTTTGCTCTTAAAGTTACCGTGGCCCGTAAGAAATTGAGCGACACAGTGATCTACCTCGAGCCATGTCCTCGACATCCGTTCGCGAACAGATGGAAAGAACTGGTAGAGGTGGCGCCCCTTAGATGATTTGTCCCATCGTTGTTGCCATTCATCCATTAGGTCGTCATAGACATTGGATTGCTGTTGAAACAATCTTATGATTTTATCGCGGTCTCGTACGCCCAAAAAATCGCATTCCATGTTTTGTTTTGTAGAATAGTACATGGCTGCACGTCTTTGCACCTCGAGATCGACCGGAAGAACACCCGCCAATACCGGTAATGCCTCAGTACTAACCGTCCTATATGCTTTGCATAAGAATATTAATGCAAGTCGTTGGCCTTGTAGCAGTTTGCGACGGACAGCACCTACAGTCGCTCTATCGGCCCATACGGGAGCACCATAGCAAACAGCACCCAAATAAGTAGCTCCATATATGATTTTTAATGTATTAAATGAAAGACCCCATGTGGCAGTTGATATTCTCGTCAGAGCAAAGAAACTTTTTTTAGACTTTTCATTAACTGTTCTAATATGTTCGATAAATGAAAAATTTCTTTCTAAAACTAATCCCAAATAGCAAACCGAGGTTTTATTTTTAACAGTAACATTTTGAAATTTAATACACGGCGGTGATTTGAGGTTACCTTTCAGAAGTAGCTGGAAGGTTTTGTTTGGTGCAAAAGTCAAGCGATTACGTACACCCCATAGAGATACTAAGTTCAAACATCTATTAGCCAGACTCTCAAGCCCCGCTCTAGTATCAGATTCCACCAGTAATAAACCGTCGTCCGCATACGCGTTTAGAGTACATCCGGGTGGTATAGGTATTGTAAGAAAATCGTCGAAGCCTATATTCCACAAGTATGGACCTAGCACCGAGCCCTGAGGACACCCCAGCGTAAGCGCCTTCGACACAGAATGATGCCCAAGTCTTAATTTTGTTGTGCCTTGTGTGAAGTATGAGGAGATTAGGGAATAAATATTTTTAAAGCATCCTCTTGATTTTAATTTTAGCAATAACATGGGCCACCACGCGTTGTCGAAGGCGCCAGATATATCTAAGAAGATACCTAAGACGTATTGAAACCTTGACTCGGTGACAGTTTTCCTTACAGATATGACAGCATCTGTTGTTGATTTTCCCAACGTAAATCCGAATTGTCTATCATGAAATTTAACTCCACCCGGTAGAAGTCGAGGCACTACAAGACGTTCTAAAAGCTTTCCTAGCGATGGTAACAGTGTTATAGGTCGATAGGACCCAGGATCGTCCGGCGGCTTATCGCCGTGTTTTGGTATTATACGAATATTACCGCACCGCCAAACACTAGGAAATACTCCTTCCGCAATGCAACGTTTAAAAACTGTTAAAATCGTATCACCCGAGAGTTTACAAGCTTCTTTTATCATTTTATTTGATATTTTATCGTCGCCCGAAGCCTTGTTTAGTGGTAATGACCTAACAATACCAAGAAATTCGTCTGAAGATGGTAAGTCAGACGTTGGAGACAATGGTGGTTCGATGGCCCACTGCCTAATTTGTCGGTGATAATCAGTGTCATCCTCCGGCCGATCGTCGGGCACAAGTGATTCTAAAAGATATTTTGCTGTTTCTTCTACTCCTGTAGTATAACTGTTATGAATTTTGATGTTCTGTACGTATGCAAGGTCGATAGATCTATTTGCCTTAAATTCATGATACAAAGGTGACCACGGACCCTCTCTATCGAGTTTATCTACAAGTTTGCGTATTAAATTTCCCTTTGATTTCTCCACTGCTGCCCTGTAGTGAGACTTAGCAACTCTAAGAGCAATGAGAGCATTATTGTAAATATCTCCTGTTACGTTACGCTTTTTAATGACATTTAGTTTTTTACGAGCTTTCCGATGGATTCTACGTAATTCGACCAATTTATAGTTCCACCAATCACATCTACGAGTGCTAGTGATAGATCCGCGGCCTATACAAACATCAGCACAATATGTGAAAGTGTCTGACAATATTTCTGCGCTTTCCTCAGCTGATAGACAACTGCGAGTGAAGTCTTTGGCATGTACTGCAAAGAGTGAACCAAATAAAGCCCAATTTGCCCCTTTAGTTTTATATCTAAAATTGTACGGAGTTATTAGTGGATGTTGTGCAACAATTGGTATGAATTCGTACACGATTAAGCGGTGATCACTACAGGATGCGTCCGGTAGGACACGCCATCCAGATATCGAGACGTCGCCGCGCGTAAGCGTCACGTCAATAGAAGACTCACCCATGGGGCTGCAAAAAGTTGGTGGTGCATCAGGGGTATTGTGAATGGTAAGATTCATTTCCGCAATAAAATCTTCAACCGCACAGCGCCGGGCCATGTCAGTTGAACGCAGCTTGCCATACCATAAAGTAGAAGATGCATTGACATCAGCGCCAATGATAATTTTGTGTCCCACGAGGGACCGCAAAACGAAACGTAAATGATGTAGATGAGGATCAATGGGATGTGAAAACTGAAAATAACAGCTCACTACATAAACCTTACAGGTGGAGGATGAAATCTCAGCAACGGCGCAGTGTGACGTCATAAGGTTACGCAAAGATGTTACCGTAAAAGTAGAACTTGCAACATATATCCCAGCCCGTGACCGGCCATCTAGTTGTACTACATTGTTCCGCAAGCGAGCGCTTTGATATTGTTCTTGTATAAGGACAATATCTAACTTTTGTTCCAAAACTAAATTGTCTAATTCTGACGTAGCTATTTTGTCATTATGAAGGTTTAACTGGCCTATTGAGATATTATCCATTATTAATTAAGTACTACAATTACTAAACTACTGCTGTAAAACTATTCAGTAATTAGTGTTTAGGATTAGCTGCTCTAATTTAAGTTTATATGTGGAGCAGTCCTGTGATCCACATCGATGGTCACATGGTTTTTTGTACCGGCTGCATTGTGCGCATTTCGGTTTAAAATCTGGTGTGTCCTTAATCGAACAAGCTCTTGTATCGTGGCTGCCGGCGCAATTGGCACAGGTAGGAGTTTTAATAGTGCAAAACTTTTGAACATGACCGAATTGTTGACAGTTTAAGCAACGAACTACTTCTAAGTCGTCTATAAACCTACAAGTGGCCCAGTCTATGTATAATTTATCTTTTGTGCTAGCTAAGTGTTTCCTAACTTCTGTCTCTAATTCTAAGCCTATCCATTGGCGTCCGTGTTCTAGTTTACGATGCCTGACAATTTTGGTTGATTTTAAAAAGTCGCTTTCAGTTAATTTTAATTCGTCCTTGATATTCTGACGATATAAAGCTGTTAGGAAAGTACGATCCTCCATAGAACTGGGTACGTCTTTTACAATTATACGGGGCCTTCGGCCTTTCGGTTTTTCTAAGCGTAAACCTGCTGATTTAATGGCGTTTACTGATTCTAGTTTTTTAAGCTGCCTTTCATTTGCAACCCGCAACACGACGCCTGCCCTTGCGGTTTTTTTAACGCCTACAATTTGAAAACCTTCGTCACTGGGCTTAATAGCCTTCATGAGAGCCTGTTTTGTGGCCGACGAAGTTGCATAATCCGTTGAACGTTCCGTTGTAGGATACGCAATAACACACGGCCTAGATACGCGCGCCTCAGCGGACACCGGACACGGAGCCGAACCAGGCGGTAAGCGAAGCTTAAGCTTGTCCGCGTACGTAAATCCCGGCTGTTGAACCGCGATACCGCCCACCTGGCGCTCGAGATTCGCTAATTTCGTTTCATTGCTAGAAGATTTAATTGCCAACAATGAGACGATACCGGTAATCCGCTGGGTTATGTCCATAATCGCCGTCCTATTGCCCACATTCATTCGCGACCCTTGATCGTTTACTAATTCGTTAATTTTTGCCAAATATTCGGTTGCCTGAGACACCAACTCAATATAGTCAGACGCCCCACAACTATCATGACCACTAAGAGACGAAATACTCCCGCCCGAGTCCGAAGCCCTAATTCTTTCCGTTCTAATGTCCTTTGGCGATAAATTTGTTGGCGACATTCTACCAAACAATCCCTTACCGGTTGGTGTTGAAAATTCGTTTGTACCACCGGGATCCGGTAACTCGCCAACAACCGACATGGTCAAATAATGACACACCAGTTAGAAGAAAATCAATAAAATAGCTTCAAAATCAAAAAAGATGAAAAGTAAATAATACAAACAAAATATTATTCCTACCCACTTTAATAATATAATAAAATTACTTACCGATAGCCGTAATAAAGGAAACTAACACAGTATTTGTATTTAAAAGGGTAAAAACTTACAGATTATTTGTTAAAAAACACTATATACAACCTTAAACCGCCCACAAACCGGGAAACAGTCGTGAGAATACACAAAAAAACAATATTTAAATTATCACAACGCAACGTCACACGTTAACCGCTCGGTGCCGCGAAGGGAAGCTCTCTCTGTGTATGTCAATCAGTCATCTTCCTCTTTTATAAATATAGATTATAGTCGTTAAAGATTTAACAATGAAATGAAATTTTTCATTATGATTTCCGAGTAATATGAAATATGACTCTGCAATGAGAAAGTCATATTTTGACACAAATGTGCGACTCAATAGTTCTAAGCAATACGTCACACATATGATTACGATATCCTTATAGAAAAGCGGTGTTAAACACCCCAGAAACGGAAAGTATCTGAGCTGGGTAGTCAGTAAGTGATACAAAAGTGAAGTACGTGGTCCAACAGATGGTTTTTTTTACTATAAAAGCTACGGCAACCACAATTTATTTTAATTCTTTTACATATTAACTTAAAAGCTGTTTTTCAGATCTTTTTGCAAAAAGGGCACGTCTTAGTTAACGTCTGCCGTGTACTGCTGTTCGCGTGTTGCTCCCTTCCGGAACTTCACACCAGACGGCTCAGTAATTGAAAGCCCGCAGACACCTTGGTGAGGTGTAGCGATACCACGTGATTGACTACTTTGACGATACTAACGCTTTACTGGTTTTATTCTAAAGGGAGTTAATTCAATTTCTTTAAATCGCAAAAACGGTTCGGAATAGTCTGTTGTATTCTTCTAATAATTGAAATGATTGAAAAACTTTGTCAATGTAAATATAATAAAACAAAAACAGAATACCAATACTAGTAATAGTTACCAGTGTGTGTAAATAATAAATGTAAACAACACTCAAAAATAAAACCTAATATAAAGCCCTTTAAGAACCATTATTGCATTCATGGTTTCTGTTAGATTGGCAAATCAAAATCAGGTGTGTATTTTCTAGAAAAACTACCAAAACGTCATTATGAATATGATAATATAAATTAGAAATTTCAAAGATTCCTAACTAAACTATTTCAATAGTAACTTAGTTACAATCAGGTTAAGTTTTGATTGGCTAGACTGTTAGCTACTAACTGCTAGGCGTGGTAGGAAATGGTGATTTACAAAAAAATATGTAAATTGTGTCCTGAAAGTCTACAATTTTTTTTTTATGGAATAGGCGGGGGCAAACGAGCAAACATATCGCCTGATGGTAAGCAATTACCGCCGCCCATGGACACCTGCAAACACCAGAAGCGTCACAAGTGCGTTTCCGGTCTTTAGGGGAGAAAGGGGTCACTCGGTAAAACACAGCGCAACCACTATTTCACACCGGTTTTATGTGAGGCCGTGGTATCACTCCGGTCGAGAGTCACATTCATTCCGAAGCGTGGCTCTCCCACGGTACTATTGACATAATTTCAATTTAAATGTGTGAATTTATAATCAAAGACCCAACTTATTGGTTTTTGTTGATAATCATAAAAAAAACTATTTGTTATCAAACTATCAAAAGTTAATAAAATACTTTGCGCGTTAACAAATTTTCGAACAACCAAAGTTATAACAAGAATTTTATCTTACGTGGGTGAAGTCCAACTCGAAAGTTAATCATCCAAGGCTGGGAAATTTCGGGTAATGACATCAAAAATCAAATTAATTCTTTCCAAGTACAAACAAACTTACGTCAGATATTAGAACAATGTCAATAGGGATTGGTGGAACGACAAAAGTTATATGATTTTATGAAAGAGAACCGGGGGACAAAGACGAAGGCCTTTTGTGTCCCTATAATTAAGTTCCGCTTGAGTTTAATTGATTTGCATGGGCCAGATGACGGGTACCATCAATTCTAAGACCACCAGTTATAGTTTTACGATTAAACCCTTGTTGGTTGATTTATAGCCGGTTGAGAGCCGTAAAATAAGATTTGTTGCTAATGTGGGCAGTTTTTTAAGTGCAGTAAGTTTTGGGAAGATTTATACAGCTGAAAATGGAATTATTTTTTATTGGATAGTAGATGTAGGTTTCAGGCAGGAAATCGATTTCCGATTTCTTTCTTTTATTAATCATGAAATATGTAAACCGCTCCGTTCAAGGTACTGCAGGCTTAGTTTTATTTTTTCAAACTATACGATATCTTTATCTTTATTATAATTTACTTTTTAGGGTTCCGTAGCCAGATGACAAAAAAAAAGAAAACCCTATGGATTCGTCACGCCTGTCTGTCGGTCTGTCCGTCCGTATGTCACAGTTACTTTTTCCGGAACTATAAGAATTATAATGAAGAAACTTAGTAAGTTGATGTATTCTGTGAACCGCATTAAGATTTTCACACAAAAATAGAAAAAAAACAATAAATTTTGGTTGTTCTCCATACTTAGAACTGAAACTCAATAATGTTTTTTCATCAAATCCATATGTGTGGAGTATCTATGGATAGTTCTTCAAAAATGATATTGAGGTTTCTAATATCATTTTTTTCTAAACATAATAATTGTTCCAAAGTAATAATACTTCCAAAGTGGTAAAATGTATCCCCTCCTCTCCTGTAACTTCTAAAATAAGAGAATGATAAAACTAAAAGAAATATATGACGTAGTTCCTAGTAGTATTACTATGCAAATTTCCACTGAAAATTAGTTTGAACGAGATTTAGTAAGTAGTTTCTTTTTAATACGTCATAAATCGTAAACCGCAATTTACTTTATTCATTCAATCAACACAAATATAAAATAATATATACATATATACTATGTTACTTGCTGCTACGGAACCCTTCACGGGCGAGTCCGACTCGCATTTGGCCGCTTTTTTTTCTTGTAGCCCTCCAGAAAACGATTATATTCCCAAAGAAAATTAATGTTGAAAAAATAAAACCAGTGTCTTTTGCAATGTCAAAAATTATAATGCAAATAATAATTATATCAATGAACATAGAACTAAAATAACGAGGGAAATTTGAATATTTTTGTACAAATTTCTGGTCGTCATTCCCCAGTACAGATAAGTTGATACACAAAACTCTCCCAACGTGTTACAAAGTAAAATTCAAAATATGTTTTGTTCAGAAGCAACAAAAACTCAACAGTTTCAGCCAAAAAAATAAATGGCAGAGCGACAGAACTGTGCCGACGTATTTAGAATTTTCGACTTTATGCTTTGGATATTAGTTTTTATTTCGTTTGTGCTAAGTAAGACAATTTGGAAAATTGTAAGTGCATTTTTTTACAGTTCTAAAAGTTAGGATTTTTACAACAAAACTTAATTCTATGCAGAGAGTAAGAAATTCAAAATGATCACATTTCATGCAAATGTTTTATTTAAGTCAAAACTCATTGTGGTATTTCCTCCGGACACGAGATAGTTCAACCATTATGGCGTTCGTGTAGAAGTGCCGTCATGTCCCTATAACTACGATGGTGACCCTACTTATGGAAATCAAACTGCGCAGATTGCAAGGGAAAAGAAACTAACAACATACATATATTCAGATAGGATGTAATTCGCTATTTGTACAGTGCATTCGCAGAATTGTTACCATGAATAGAATTACCCGACCAGTGACGGGTGTCTGCTCATTATCATAGCAAATGTCCAGTACGGGGGAACTCCCGCACTCGGCCGTATTTGCACTTAAATCGACTGAGCGCCAGTTCTGTTAGACGCTTCCAAATTTGAATTTTAAACTAACCGTTCCGTTTTATGTTGAAGGTAAATTCTGGTGAGGTTTTTTACACACTCCAGGGTAATTTGGTTGGTGAATAATTTATAGAGCTATGGTATAAGCTCCTTGTGTACTGTTTTGTTGCTTGGGAATGGAGAGAGCGGATTTCTTGCGGTTGGGCTACAATTTTCGAGTAATACACCAGTGTTTTGGCATTCTTTTTGAGTAGATTTAGATGTTTATCCAACCGTATAATATAACGCTGAAAGTAGATGTAAATTAGTGTTTAGATCACAACAAAGAGGAAAGTGATTTACAAATAATAGTTGATTCTAGACTTTATTCTTTGTATGTGGTAACGATAACACCACCTTTCCTTTATAAAGTGTGGCCTATGAGAGACTGTTAAAGGATATTGAAGATGATGAATCTTCATCTCCTCCTGCAATGATGGCTTTGGGGTGAGATTGGCTCCAGTTTCTAAAACACAAAAAAAAATAGTTTGTAATCCATGGCTTTCAAATTACGAGATATAAAACAAACTAAATAAATTTAAAGAAATATTAGTTCATTACTTTCTACATAGCTTTCATATTATTATTTCTTATTTAATTATATATATTTCTTCTTTCATGTTTAATTAGGTAGCGTTTGCGACTGCTGTGCTTAAAGTCTCGGGTTCGATCCAATGTTTGTATGATCATCTAATATTTGTTTCGGAATTTGGCTGTTTTCTATGTATATATATATATATATATATATAAGTATTCAGCAGTCATTCTAGCTATTATAATACAAGCTCTGTTTAGTTTGAAGCTAGATGTGGCGTTGTGTGAAAGTAAAAAAAAATATTACACCGCCATATTTAAAAGCAGCTCTGAATAGAAGTATATCTTAAACATTGCGATAGTTTCACCTCGTCGTATATCATACAACCTATCGACGGACACTGAAATGAAATATGCGAGGCCAGCCTCTAGCTTTTGAATGTAATCACACGCCAAGAGAGAACCGCTGGAATATACTGGCCCTTATCTGAAACCTATTGGAAATATACTTTTGTAAAATATTTCTAACTAGCTGGTAAACAAAACTTCTGCGTCTCTCAATATGACATCAATCATGAAATATATTTTCACGGTTCTGTAACATGTCTGTAACGAGTTTTAATAAAACTATTGAACAACCTATACAAATAAATAAAATTGGAGTGTCTGTTTGTAATATTAAAATAACCGCTTTTTAGTAAATGCATATATTTGTATACACGGTACATTTACCAAAAATGTAGTACAAATTTTTTTTGTCTGTCAGTCGGTTTGTTAATCTCTAGAACGGCTGAACCGATTTTGACGAGACTTTCACTGGCAGGTAGCATGATCCAGGGAATAACTTAGGCTACTTTTACTTTACTTTACTTTTTTTTAGACTAACTTTGCGCCACGGCGTTCAGCTAGTGTATGTATAAAAATGAATCACAGAAATGTACGCGCATAACTTCCGATCGGCTGCACCAAATTAAATAATTCTTTTTTATGTGTTCGTTATTGTTAGGACAAGGTTTATATCCAAGAAAAAATAAGCATAACGGGAAAAGTCTTTTTTTTTGGCTGAGATTGTACACTGCCTGTGGGAAGCTGAGACAGATATATAAATATGGCGGTAAAAAGTTCGCCGGGTCAGTTAGTAATTCATATTTATAAGATTATATCTATTTTTTGTTCATTTATGTAAACTCACATAAATTATTGAAACAACTAAGTAATAAAAGTAATTCACTTTTATGGAGATGTCTGTGTCCAACAGTGAAGAACGATGGGATGATGATGACGGCAATGTTAACTCTGTGTGAACAATCGGAATGTGCACTTGTTATTAGTAGTTATCGTCCTATTCAATAATGTGGCTTTATCTTTTTTTTTTTTATGTTTTGCCCTGCCAAAATGACTCTACTCTGCCTGATGGAAAGCATAAGCAGAATTCAAGAGTGGTGGTCACCATACTGCGAATGCAGACAATGCAACAATGCAGTATGGTAACCCACACCATGGCGGGCTAGTGATGCTTCTGCATCATTGTGCCTCTATCTCATCTCATCATAATCTAAGAAAGTTTGTCAAGGTAGTAGAGCCACGCTGATTTGAGCACGAACGGTCCAGCTGGACCGGGGCGGCACTACCCTCGCACAGAAAATCAACGTAAAATGTCAGCATTTGTGCTGTCCTGTTTCGTAGGTAAGTGCGAGACCGGAGGCCAAATGATACAGAACCATCGCTAGACCGCCATGGTGTGGCTCACCATGCTACATTATCTGCATTCACAATGAATATGGTGACCACCACTTTTGGATTCTACTTCTACTTTTCATCAAGCAGAATAGAGTCACATTGGCAAGCCCATACATAAAAAATTGTTTATAAATATATAGTGTAACTAGCTGAACCCCGCGGGATTACCCGCGTTTGTTGTTGTAACCGCGGGTAACGGTAATTTTTTTAACTACATGTTTGGTATATGTCCCGTGTATATGTATGTAACATATGCATTTAATAAAAAACGGTTATTTTAATACTAGCTGAACCCCGCGGTGTTACCCGCGGCTATTGTTGTACCGCGAATAACGACACGGGACAAAGTTAGTCTTAAAAAAGTAGCCTAAGTTACTCCCCGGATCATCAACTACTTGCCAGTGAAAGTCCCGTCAAAATCCGTCCAGCCGTTAAAGACATTACCCGGAACAAACAGACAGACAGACAGACAGACAACAATTTTTTTAACTACATTTTTGGTATATGTACCGTGTATAACCACATATGCATTCAGTAAAAAGCGGTTATTTTAATATTACAAACAGACACTCCAATTTTATTTATTTGTATAGATAATACGTTACGGAACCCTAGAATTTAACAGCCTTCTACACCAATTTATGCCTGTCTAGGATATGGCGTCGGGAATCGATTCTTTTGATTTCAACGTGGATTTACGAACTGTTTCTAAAATGTGTATACTATAACGAACTTATGGGTACGATGTGAGCAGTATTTATTATGCAGGAGCCATGGCTCCATAATACTCTAATGTTACATGGTAACTTGTGGCTGTCTATACCAACTTACAGCTACATTATATATACTAAAATCTGTTGTTACAATGCATATAATCACGTCTTATTCTCGACGAAATAAAGAATGTCTAAATACTACGTGTCGTAATATACTCATATCTGAAATATGCTGACATAGGCTGGTCAGGCTTAGCTATGTATAAATTCTTTTATTTTAACAATATCTGACGTAAGAATAAAATAATAAATAAATAAATATTTCGGACATCTAACACACAACGCCGTCTAGTCTCATGCTAAGCAGAGCTTGTGTTATGGGTATTAGACAACTGATATAAATACATATTATGCTTTTTTTTGTAAATACATACATATTATACATAGAATACACCCAAACTCCGAAACAAATCTTTGTAGATTACACAATCATTTGGACTACGGCCAGTGCAACCTGGTCAGACTATGGTGGTCAGACTAGCTTCGCTCCACGGCGTTACCCGCGGTACGACAAAAACCGGGGGTAACACCTCTGGGATTCAGCTAGTCTATACAAATAAATAAAATTGGAGTGTCTGTTTGTAATATTAAAATAGCCAATTTTAACTAAATGCATATGTATGTACACGGTACATATACCAAAAATGTATTTAATTTTTTTTTGTCTGTCTGTCTGTTTGTTCCGGCTAATCTCTGGAACACCTGGCCCGATTTTACCGGGACTTGCACTGATAGGTAGCTGATGGTATAAGAAGTAACTTAAGCTTTTTTAGACTAGCTTCGCTCCGCGGTGGTACCCGCGGTACGACAAATACCGCGGGTAACACCGCGGGGTTCAGCTAGTAAATAATAAAAATGTGGATTGGCGTGATAGCCTAACTGACTCAGTGCCTACATATTACTTAGTACATTTTACATCCAAATTCCGCCTGTATATTAAAAAAAAAGTTGAAACTTCCATTATCCAGTTATTATAAGCAATAACAGTTCTCTGAATCTGTGTCTCGAAATTACGTACGGTGTAAAAAGACAAGCGGAACGGAAAAACCGGGTATTTGAGAGAAAAAACTACGTAGCGATTGCAATATCATCATGGAAAAATACTGGGTAATGACAGCTTAAATACCAAAGAAAAGATTTTTGTCTTGTAATAAATGACTCGAGTATTTACACTAGCAAATTATACTTTATACCCGCGGTTATTTTCGTACCGCGAGTAACAAAGGACAAAGCTAGTCTAATCTAAAAATAAGTAGCCTAAGTTACTCCTTAGATCATCAGCCATCTGCCAGTGAAAGTCCCATCGAAATCTGTTTAGCCGTTCCAGAGATTCCCCTGAACAAAGAAACAAACAGACAGATAGACAGACAGACAGACCGACAGACAGACAAAAATGTTATTTTGGTACATATATCGTGTATACACATATATGCATTTAATTCAAAGTGGTTATTTCAATATTACAAACAGATAATCCAAGTTTTTTATTTGTTTAAATGTATAGATTAAAAGTCAAATTGTACTGTATATACAAAAATATATTACTATGGTGGAGGATTATGATAATAAATATGGCGTAAATATAAGTGTAGCTTTAGAAATAATTAAGTTGGAGAGTTTTCTAATTGTTTGTAGCTAATCTCTGCATGTTTAAGTCAGATTCGATTTAATATTTTAGTATTTATTAGATTATATTTGGGTTGTTATTAGGGTAAATATTAGACTTTATAACTTAATATTAGAACAGCCCTGAAGACTGGAGCATTTCAATCTTGTTTGTTCTGTATATTTAGGTCGGTGTGGGAATGGATTAAGTATACGATGTATCACCTATCGTAAATAAATAATTCAAACATCTAACACACAACGCTATCTAGTACTAAGTAGAACTAATTATACATAGAAAACACCCACGAAACAAAAATTTGCAGATCATACAAACATTTGGTTCGACCCGAAAATGACACCCGAGCCCATCAGTCGCATACACTGCCACTGCGCCATCGAGACAGTCGATAATGATTATTATGCTCGAATTATTGCCGGATACGTTACATGATTATAAAGTCCTAATATATTCTGTAAGTCAAAGGTTGTTGAAATGAAAAGAAATCATTTATTCTGCAATCAAGTTGACACATGCACACATACACACACACACACACACACACACACAACATGAACACTTTTGTAAGTTAAAAAAATAGTCTGTAAGAGATCGCAATCCGCCAATTGTCATATTTGTGTATTGTAACTCTTGTTTTTCTATGTGTTTACAATTAAGTTGAAAAATAAAAATCAAAAAAAAAAATAACAAATTTTCTGTGTGTTGACGGACTTAGAATGTTGAGTGTAACGTGTAACCACTTCCATTAATCCCATAGGAGAGTAAACTACGTAGAATAATATCACTACAAAGACACTACAAACAATAGTCGTTAGCAGCGTGTCTTAACGTGTGTCCGGGTTTAATACAGTCTTCATCAGGCGAACATACAAATAAATAAAATTAGAGTGTCTATTTGTAACATTAAAATAATGACTTTTTACTGAATACTATTTTGGTATGTATACACGGTACATGTACCAAAATAGCATATTTTTCCATTTTTGTATGTCTGCCCGTCTGTCTGTCTGTCTATTACGGCTAATCTCTGGAATGGCTGGAACGATTTTGACGAGACTTTCACAGATAGCTAGCTGATGATGTAAGGAGTAACTTAGGCCACTTCTTAGACTGGTTTCGCCCACGTGGCAGCGTCATCCGCGATACGATAATAACCGCGGGTAATACCACGGGGATTAGCTAGTTCAATAATAAATTTAGATACTAAATATAAAAAATGTAAAATTTAATTGTCAGCTCATGCTAATCTTACCTAGAAAAAGTTAAGGGTCTTGTTTACCCAACCAAATCAAAGCTGTTGTTTACAAAGAGCGCAACTAATGCTCATTATCTAAATCATAGTTGTTTTTATGTTTGAAATCGTATGTTCAACAATTAACTCTCAATCTCAATTCTTCTAGTCTTCATTCAATTCCAATTCGGTTCTTGAAAAAGTCATCGATCTGTTTAGGATTTTTTTTACATACTTTACATGTTCATTTATATTCAAAGCAACATTCATCTATTGTTACTTTTTTCATTCACTTTTTTGATAAAAATAATTACGTTAATATTATATTCTCTACTAGGTTTTATTATGTTCTCTACTACTTTTACATAGGTAGCTGTATCCTTTAACTTACACCAAACAAAACCATTAGGCTACCCTCGCTTAATTACTTGTAAAACTTGTGAAAACTTGAAAAAATGAAGGTGTATCGAACCAGACAGTGGGCGAAGTTGAGCACTTAACAGAAACTGTATCTTTACAACTCGAGTTTCCGTGATATGCGAGCTCATTCCGTTAGATTATTACGTTCAGCTGAGAAACTCTTCGTTACTACACTAATCTGGTAATAAGTACAACGTGAAGCGAACAAGTTTGTGTTTTCTTATCTGTTAAAATCTTAATACAACTGCTTGTTCCCGCTCCACTTAATATTTCTACTAGAGAAAGATCAGAATTTATTCATTTTATTTTAAAAGTTATTTTTTAAGTAAAACATCAATATTTGTATTTCTAAGTAGTCTTAAGCCTGCCAGATTAATATTGACTAAACATTTATATTAATATTGGGTAGAAAAACATCCATTATCTTGTTATTCTTCTTATACATTTTTGAAGCATTCACCGTTCCTAACAATTAACATTATTTAACATAATTAAATAATCAAAAATTTCCATCTGATATCATTTCATAATAAGGTATAGTACCGTCAGCAATATCATTTCAATCCATTGTTCCAAATAATTGGCGTTGGGAACCGAACCCATGACCCCGCTAATTGAGTTACAATAACTTTATTATTCGGTCGGATCATTGAGCATTCGATAGACAAAGGAGTTCCTAATGGCGGCTGAGTTTTTAAAATATGAATTTTTAATGGGTTTGAGTAAAATTCAAACGATAGGAAAATTTTAGTTCTTCCTTTTTTAACTTCGACTAAAAGAGACGTGCTTGTGTGTGTTTTTGTGTACGAATTTGAGAATGTTTGTACTAAAAGTTAGATTTAAATTAGTTTTAGTAGGTCACAGACATTTCATATAGATCACATTAATTCAGATTCTTTTGACTAGACTAGAGTCCGGAGAGCTACCTCGAGGAAAACCGGTGCTGGGTACTTTGTAGCTCTTCACGGAATGGATGAAGTTATTGGAGTTGCAGTAGGGGGTCTCAAATGTCGGCAAGCGTTGTCAGCATACTCTAGAATTCTGAGCACTTAAAAGGTAACAATCCAGTGATTCACTAATTGTATGACCAGGATTCGGATACGTAAGAATAAATTGCTTTACACCAGCTGCAAGCGTGTGCCATATTGCTATACCTCCTTTCTAGGAAGAAGCCTTTATTGTTGTGACTGTTAATAATGATGATATGTGTCAAAGCATTCCCCTCTTTAATATTCACTTTTTATGTTAAAATCACTGTTAACTCATATCAATCATACGCGAAGTTTCAACAGAAATGGACGATGTTGATAATTTGATAAACGTCAGTTTAGAGCTGTCATCAGAATTTCAGTGTGCATTAAAGTGAAGTGCACCAGTATTATATTGACAAATGGCCGCCATTCCAAGCGTTAGTTTAACTGACGTGCAGATGTTTGCTTTTGAATATCTGTTATTTTAAATGTTAGTGCTATCGTGTTTGCTATATTTACTGGAATATATTTAGTAAATTTTGCTCGAGAGAGCTGGTTTTTTTTGTCAATTATATATTTCGTTGGTTTCTCAACACAATGATTCTCTTTGTTATATCTAAAAATCCCCAAAATGTTCTTTTTTATGTAAAGTCAATACTGGGTAGAGCCACGCTCCAGCACGCCTGTGCCGGCTTGACCGGAGTGATACCACGGCCTCACAGAAAACCGGTGTAAAATAGCGCTAGCTCTGTTTTTTACCAAGTGAGTTAGGCTAACGGAGGTCCATAACCCAATACCTCCCCCCTTCTCTCTCGCCATCTCCCAAAGGCAGGCAACGCTCTTGTGACACCTCTGGTGTTGCGGGTGTCTATGAGCGACGGTAATTGCTTACCATCAGGTGATATGCTTGCTCGCTTGCCCCCTATTCAATCCCATCGAGCATGCCTGGAACATGTTACAACAAAAAACATTGCTAGATTTCCCGCCAAATTTGACGCCAGAACAAGAACTATACAGACACTAGCAAAGAAATTGGGACCACAAGCATGTTCTCAAACTACTTCATAAGTAATTAAGTTATTTTAGTTTTTATAAAAATAATATTTTATCTCAATGCCGCTAATGCATTTAAAATAAACTGTAGACACCCAAGGCGATAAATCGAACACACATATACACAACACAAATGAATTTTGTATTTATTCAAACTATTGCTATGATTTTAATTGTTTTAAGTGAAAACTTCTTTAGGGGCCTTGTGCATTTTAGCAAATTTTATTTTGGGATGGGTAAAAAATGTTAAGCTCGCGTCAGGACATGTCGCGACAGGACACGTGAAATGATCGTGACAGCTGGTAGCTGACTGTCTAATATGATATGACTGGTAATAATATACATATATTTATACTGTATAACATTAACCTATATTTTTATAACATCGCAATAAGTATTTTTTACTTCTTTTTATCGCGCATTTTATTTAAAGAGCAAAGATGTTCATTCCACTTGAGCTAAACAACTGTTTGTTTATAGTTTTGAGTTTTCACTTCTGTCGGCAGTCCTCATGCCTGCTTTGAATTTTTTTTAATATTTCACGCCATCGTCTATACTACTCTGCCTGATGGAAAGCATGAAGAGGATTTAAGTGTGGTGGTCACTATCTTCGTTGCAAATACTCACAATGCTGCATACATCACACTAATATACAAAGACGAAAGTTTGTGAGTGTGTGTGTTTGTTACTTCTTCACGCAAAAGCTACTGGACGGATTTCGGTGAAACTTTACAGTAACATAGCTTATACATCAGAATAACACATAGGCTACCATTTGTCGCGATAACCGATGTCGGTTATCGCGACAAATATTTACTACGCCCATGTACATGCGGGCGTAGTAAATAATAATAGTGTAGTTATAGTGTAGTAATGTTAGTTTAAAAATTTATCTCCAGTTGAGTTTGAGTTCAGAGCTGAGTTTTATCACCAACATTAGTAACATATAATAATAATAATAATTTATTAACCATAAAGATACAGTTTAACAATTGTGGGTTAACAAAACTAAAACTTATGCTAAAATTTGTAGGATATCTGTGTCCGAACTAAATAGAATTATCTGTATTTCGGACATCAGTGCTCCTCTTTGAGATTAGACATTACATAGAAGCATGTTAACACAGTTCACTCTAATGATTTTGACTTTTGTAGTTAACAAACTTAATATAGAAAATAATAAAAGAAAATAGTATGAAATCTGTGTGTAGTGTGTATGTCAGTGTGTGTGAGAGTGAGTGAATGTATACTACCATGCGTGTGTGTCTAATTTCTTATTGTGGAATAAAAAGTAGGTTTTCGGTTTCATTGTAGGTTAATTTGTGGAGATAAGAGAATAAAGTGGTTTTGCAATTTTTTTTATTTAGGTTTAAATATTACATACATATAACATTAAATATTAATCATACATACATACATATAACATTAAATATTAATCCATGTCAATTCACTAGCTGATAATTAAGTGTGCCGACATCATAACAATGTTGCGATATCCGTTCATTACTACATCTAAAGTCAAACAGTCGCCACAAACTGTAGGAAGAAAATTGACGTATTATGATGTTTTTCGCTAACGCAATATTAATAATTTCAATACTAATTGTGATATGGTTGTATATAAAATGGCATAAAATGAAAAAGTTTTGGATCAACAAAGGAATACCGCAATGTGAAGTACATCCCATATTTGGCAGTTTAACTTTTTTGCAGAAAATTAATCCTGTAAGTATTATTATTATTTTTGGATAAAAACGCAGACATCGAGTATCAAACAAAGTGAAATTCAATTGGAGAGAACCAGTGCTTCTTCTGATGATGGTTAATGATGGTGATGATGACATTGACATATTTAATAAATATTTAATAAATAAATAATATTAATAAATAAATATTTCGGACATCTAACACACAAGGCCATCTAGTCCCAAGCTAAGCAGAACTTGTGTTATGGGTACTAAACAACTGATAGAAATACATAAATACTTCTTTTTTTGTAAATACATACATATTATACATAGAAAACACCCAAACTCCGAATCAAATATTTGTAGATTATACAAACATTTGGTTCGACCCGGGAATCGAACCCCAGACCTCATGATCAGCAGTCGCACACATCAACCGCTAGACCAACGAGGCAGTCAATATTTGTCTTGAAAGGAGTTAATGGAGGTGTATTTAATCGACACATATATAATGGTATTTGCTATGTAGTACAAAAATCATGCACTTTACATAATAATAAACATAAAGGACTCTTAATATATTTAATAATATTTATATGGTGACATGTATGTATTTAGAAATGTTTTAAGAATGTTTATCGGCAGTTTTGTAACCATAGTCCAGACTTTGACTGGATTCGGATCTTGTGCATCGGAACGATGCACAAGACTACATGTCATCAATAACATGTAGATATTTATTGACAGATGAAAACCACAGAATATTGCAAACATATATTTGAACTAGCCGACCCACGCAACCTCGTTTGCGTCTCCTATTGTCCGCAGCGTGATAATTTTCCCCCCGTTTTTGTAACATTCTTCATTGTTGCTCCGCTCCTGTAGGTCTTAGCGTGATGATATATAGCCTATAGTCTTCCTCAATAAATTAGCTATCTAACAGTGCAAGAAATTCAAACCGGACCAGCGGTTCCTGAGATTAGCCTGTTCAAACAAACAAACAAACTCTTCAGCTATATATATTAGTATAGATATTAAATAGTGACAGGGAATTGAATTCAAGATTCCTAACTTGTTTGCAGCATGGCTCCTCTAGCTTTATCAATGAATGCTTTATATTACAGGGCCAATGGATGGCAAATGTCTACAATCAGTACTCGCATCCTTATGTGGGCATTTGGGTATTTTGGCGTCCCGGACTGATCATAAATTGCCCAAACCTCGGACACAATATACTAGTCAAAGACTCTGACAACTTTAGAAATAGATTACTCGGTACGGGTACGAGAGATAAAATGGGAACTCTTAATATGTTTACTGCTAACGTAAGTGATATTTAAATTAATTTCAATTCTGTAACATATCTGCACCTTTTTTTTTCTATTTCTTCGTTCAGAATAAATATATTAAATATTGAATTTTGCATAGGATCCCTTATGGACTTCTGTACGTAAAAGGCTGACATCAGTTTTTACAACAGCCAAATTGAAAAATTGGCAGGATTTGTACCGAAGCAAGTCGGCTGACTTGGTATTTAGAATCAAATCTGACAATAAAAATGACGTCAAAAACAATTTAAAGGTAAATAAATATTTTGTAGAATTTTCTTAAACTGTCGATAATAGAGGTGAGGGTTGCAACGAGGGAGTCATAAAGTTTAGCCATGTATGTATGTCTATCTGTTTATTCGTTCGCAAATCAGATTAGATTTTCTTATCGTTAGGTAACCGTAATTTTATGTACTTATCAATTTACTCATCCTTTCAAAAATATTTTAACTTAAAAGTAATTAATGTCGTTTGATAGTGATACTATTAATGATGGTATAATACATTATTTAAGGGGCTGTCCATTAATCACGTTAGGCTTAAAAGGGGGGAGGGGATTTGGTAAAAACCACTGCTTAAATAGTGAAAAAAATAAAAAAGGAGAAAACAAAAAAAACGTCACGTGATTAATAGACGGTCCCGACGAATGTATTTATAAGCGTTAAGTATCATGCCTCAATAAACTAGGTAAGATTTAAACCACTCAACTCCTTATTTAAATAATAATAAAAATATTGTAAAATAACACACTTGAAGCATTTTATGTGAACCTTCTATCTTGTAAGTAGATCAGCACAAACTCGACTAGATTTTTATTGATAGTTTTATTTAACAGGCAATTTTTGCTGATTATTCAACTGATATAATTGGAGAATCCGCCTTTGGTATTAAGTGCGAAGCTACCAAAAACAGCAGTGGTCCTTTGAGGGCGATGACTAAAGAATTCGAGAAGTACAGCACCTTTAGGGGTATTGAATGGTGCTCCATCTTCTTTTTTCCAGAACTAGCAGACTTATTGGGGCAAGTATAATCACAATCATAAATAAGTAACTAATTTTCTCTCAACTTTAACAGGCAAAAAGCTTTTTTAACCGTAAATTAGTGTTTTAAATTCATAAATAAGGTATAATAAAGAAGAGATATTTATCTTTGCCTCAGAAGAGGTAGATAGAGTCAACTTAAACCCATTTTACATTTTACACATTTTTGTTGCTTTTTACGATATACTCCTACAAACGAGAGATTCAAACTCATTACTTTTATCTTCATTTTAAAGATCTTTAAAGATTCAAAGTCATGTTTCATTTTCAGTTTTACATTTTGGCCTAAGTTTACAAACGTTTACTTCAAAAAAGTATTTCGCATGATAATAGAAGAACGCGGAGGCTACGAAAAAGAGACGGAAGGCAAAAAAGATCTAATGGATGCACTACTGAAGATGAAACAAGATGCAATAAAAGACAATCAGAGTACGTACTAGGTTCAAATTATCATGAAGAAATCACAAGAAGTTTTCTTATATAATTTTTTTATGAGGTGTTCCTCTAATGTTTTCAGATATTGACGAAATGGTTCTCATTTCCAATGCTATGATATTGTTACAAGCAGGTTATGAAACGTCGTCTACTTTACTATGCTACATGATATACGAAATGGCTCATAATCTTCCGTATCAGGTAAGATCATAAATAAATAAGAAAGATTTACTGGTAAGGCATATCAAACACCAGTAGAACAATTTCAAGAAACTGTTTTGCTTAGTGGTTCTCATCTTCTGTTATCTGAATTTTTATAATTTATTGGCATTATTTGAAATTTTCGTATTACCAAATAATCTGTACTAATATATAAAGCTGAAGAGTTTGTTTGAATATTTTCTTTATTTGCTGGATGCGAGAAGCCGAGGATCGAACCAAGTGGCGCGAAATTGGAGAGGCCTATGTCCAGCAGTGGACTGCGATAGGCTGATGATGATGATAATGATGAACACACTAATCTCAGGAATCGCTAATCCGATTTGAAAAATTATTTTAGTGTTGGATAGTAAATTTATCGAGGAAGGCTGTAGGTTATATATCATCAGGCTAAGACCAATAGGAGCGAAACACCAATACATAATGTTTCAAAAACGGGGTAAAATTATCACGCTACGGGCAATAGGAGACGCAAACGAGGTTGTGTGTCTGCTAGTCTAATATATTCTTCTGATTTTAAAAAAACATCCGTATATGAAAATGCAAAGCGTTGAAATATAAAAACATACATTGAAACACGTAAAAAGTATGCGCTAAATGATCTGTATGAAATAAATTCCAATATATCTACAATAGGAAAGTGTTCAATCCTAAATCAAAACTATGGACAGAAAGTTGAAATAACATTTTCTCAAAAACATGACAAAAATTTATATTATCACGGAACAAACAATTAGCACAGGTACAATACTTATATGTACTCTGTAGTGTAATGTTACTTTCGTGTCTATAATACATAGCTCATGCAAGATAATTAGCGGAAACTCAATTGTACACATAGATGAAGCAACGTAATAATAATACCAACTTGACGTGGTAATTACTCAAGGACAAGTTACTACCATAGACTTCAATGTTTTATAGTTTCACTAGCTACGTTCAACTGCTTCTACGTCTTTTTTTTCAAGTTTTTTATTAACTTGCAATGTATGTATGCTTGTATGTTCGGGTGGAATCTTGCAACTCAACTTTGAAGCAGATATCTTCAACCGATTTTGCTAAAATTTTGCAATCATATGTATACAGCGTGACAATACAATATTATAATGACATGGAGCTTATTTGATGCTGGTACTGGAAAGTGGCCATAGGAACTATGTCAAGAAACGTCGCGACATCACCGAGTTTGGACGTGTTTGATTCGCCTCGAGGCATTCCAGTAAAAGCTTGTTATTTTTAATTTTTCACCGTTTAAACTTTCCTTGGACTACGACAAACATTTTAAAACCAAAATCATTTAAATCGGCCTAGCCGTTCTTGATTTTTAGCAAAACAAACAAACAGCAATTGATTTTTGTTTACGAGTATAAAAATAATAAAGAATTATTTGAGTACAAGTATAATTTTAACAAAAATAAAACCAACTTCAAGGTTCGACTCGATTTCTCTTGGATGCCATCATCAGATCTTAGTGTCCTTACCAGGGTACCACAGTTCTGATATCTCCATTCCAATAAAAAAAGAATCGTCAAATCGGTTCATAAACGACGAAGTTATACGCGAACACACATAATAAAATATATATAGTCGAATTGAGAACCGCCTCCCTTTTTTTGAAGTCGGTTAAAATAAATACTAACAATTTATTATTACAGCAAAGAGTCTATGAAGAGCTAAAGGAAGCCAAAAATAAAATTGGAGACAAAGAATTTGAAGCAAGTGATTTATCAGAACTACCTTTCTTCAGCGCTGTTATTAAAGGTAGATATTATTTATATGCGAAAGATGTTACAGAGAATATACAAGTAAAATTTTAACAAAATAAATAACCGACTTCAATAACGACCAAACGATCGATTTCGCTTGGATGCCATCATCAGATCTTAGTGTCCTTATCATAGTACAACAGTCGGTATGTCACCTTCCCATTAAAAAGGGAATCATCAAATCCTACTAATATTATGGACGCGAAAGTTTGTAAGTATGGATGGATGGATGGATGGATGTTTGTTACCCTTTCATGCAAAAACTATTGAACGGAGTTGGATTAAACTTTACAGTAATATAGCTTATACATCAGAATAACATATAGGCTACTATTTGCCGCGATAATCGACATATACGCGGGCGGAGCCGCGGGCAACAACTAGTCAGTTCATAAACGACGAAGTTATCCACGAACACATAAAATATATATATAAATATAGAATCGAATTGTAATCCTCTTCCTTTTTTGAAGTCGATTAATCCTACTTCCTACTTTTCCTTTTTCCTACTATAAAGGTAAAAGTTTGTGAGTGTGTATGTTTGTTACTTCTTCACGCAAAAACTACTGAACGGATTGGGATGAAACTTTACAGTAATATAGCTTATACATCAGATTAACACATAGGTTACTATTTACCGCGATAATACACGCTGGCGGAGCCACGGGCAACAGCTAGTCACACTAACATATAAAGGCGAAAGTTTGTGAATGTGTATGTTTGAAAAAATAACTCCCGTGTTATGAATGTACATACTGTGTCTCGGGGGACTTTACAAATACACATGACACGGAGAACACCCAGACTCGGAACAACAATTTACGGAGCCACTTTTTTAATATAATTAACCCACGCGCGGCACCGTCTACAGGTCAAACTGTCTATTTAGGCGACGTACGGCACACGCGGACGTAGCCTTCTCGCAGCAGGCCACTGAAGTGGATGTAGGAGGAAAAAACCCGTCTCGTCCATCCACAGCCACAATCAGGGCAGACTTCTTGAACCATTAGGCGCACCGTGTAGTCAACTGACTCACTGTGCAAATATAATAATATTTTTGTCCATATCTTTCAGAAACATTGCGAAAATATCCCATCATGGGTTGGCTTGACAGAATCTCTTTAAAAGAATACCGGGTCGACGAGCATCTGACAATTCCAGCTGGAACTGTGGTATACGTTAACAGTAATGGCATGCACCAGGATCCTAAGATTTTTCCAGATCCTATGGAGTTTAAACCTGAAAGGTTTTTACCGGAGAACGAGAAGAAAATTATGCCATATTCGTACCTACCGTTTGGAGATGGACCGAGATCCTGTATAGGTCAGTTTGTTCTTCTTTTGTTTTGGAACAGAATGCAAATGAGCAGACAGAGTAGCCTGCTGTATTTTTTAATCAATGAGTAGGGAACCTAACTTGATAAAAGCAACGAAAAAAATTGCTAGCATGATCTTACTCCAGTCGGATGAATTTATTTTCAACCGATTACGAACTACTTCTAGATAAAAAAAATCAAAATTAGATTGAACTACTTCAATACACAAAAGCGCTAACTATCTTCTTTCTTTATACAGATAGTAAAAGGTTTCAAAGATTATAATAACACTTTTAGGGATGAAACAAAAATTATTAGGTATTTTCGGAGTAGAGATTATTTCTTTCTAGAATTTATTTCACCCAAAACAATTAACACTTGTTCACTGTGCGATTATCACGAATCGTTTTGCATTACACAACCAATCAATGCATCTAATAGTCACTATCGTTCTTTACGAACTGATACCGGCAGATAACATATCCGTTATAGGGGCCGGCGGGAGTTTTTCTTTTTTATTGAGCCTGTTGTGACTCCCCTGCAACAAGCCTCTTTTCTCTATCCGAGGCTAACTCCGGCCAGTTTATGCGATAAGCGGAAGTTGTATAATTTAAAAACCTATTTGTCGAGTGCAAAAAAAAATTCTTTGGTAAAAATAACAGTGAGACAAAAAACTAACACATCATTTGTTTTCAGGGAAACTATTCGCAATGTTTAGTATACGATTTGGTTTCGCCGCCATTATCAGCAACTTCATACTGGAACCTTTTCCAAATTCACCTGCGCCAAATGATGTAACGGTTGAAAAAAAGGGGCTATTTTATGGTCCCGGTGAGGTCTTATCAGTGAAGTTTGTCTCGAGAAACGACCGTGACGTTTTGTATTAACATTTACGTTTCACTATATGGGTTTAAAGTAGCTATCCCTGCGAACTTCGTACCGCCATACCTAAGTTTCCAAAAAAACTTGTTTTGGTGTTTATATACGCCTCAGGTTTCAACGGGTAGTGTACAGTAGCGGTATCTGTATTCAATATATTCCGGTTCCAGTATAATTTTATTCCATACAAACCTTGCACTAACAGTAACAAAAACATAAAATAAGGATCATCCAATTTGGAACAGGCGTTTGGAAGTTGTACATTCAGTTTTCAAGTTATAGTAGTACATACATTTCAGTGACTTATTTTTATTTATATAGATTAATGATACTCAAATGACAGTGAAACTTTGAAAGTACTGACATATTCAAATAAATATATATATTATCGCCATTATTTTCTTGTTTTTTTCTGCAACCTTCTTTGTTGTTGGTTCGTGATTAATAGCTTAAATGATGATGATGATGTGAGTGGCAATTAACTTGCACTATTGACAGAAACATCAGTTTACACGTTCCACTTTACAGGTACTCTACAGGCACTATTATGTAGTTGTAATTATGGTTCTGATTGAACGCTTATTATCAAAATCTTAACAATAATAACTTGTCATGTCAAGTAGACATGCTAACTTGAACCTTATTTCGTTATTATAAAATGTTTTGATTTGGTTGTTTTTTAAAAAGACAATAATTCAAATTTAATAACATTTATTCAGTTCAGACACTAATGACATCTGTGAACGTTAAATTGAAGCTACAGTTAAAAATCATAGATCGATAAAATACAGATGCCACAGCATGTGCTGTATTGCCATATGTTTCGTGTGTCGCTGGGGACTTTACAAACGTGCAAGAAATGGAAACAAAGTACATCCAAACTCAGAACAAAAATTTGTGGATACATATATATGCATATATATGTATATACATAAAGCATTGCACGCCATTTGTGTTGTAGTTTTCTTTATGGACTAGGAGAGCAAACGAACAGACGTATCGCTTGGAGGTAAACGATGACCGCCGCCCATAGACACTCTCAACACCAGAGGCATCACAAGTGCGTTGCCGGCCTTTGGAGGATGGTGAGGGGGATGGGGGGAGGGAATGGGGGTTTGGGCCTTCGGCTGGAATCGCTATTATTTACCTCGATTTAGTAATTATTTATTACATATTAGCTGAACCCCGCGGTGTCACTCGCGGTACAACAACCACCGCGGGTAAAGCCACGTAGACTAAAAAAGTAGTCTATGTTACTTCTCATATCATCAACTACCTATCAGTGAAAGTCCTGTCATTCATACAGACAGACAGATAGACAAAAAAAAAGATGTTCTTATGTATATTGTATATTCTTTAATTTGCATTTATTGAAAAGCTGTTCATTTAAATTATAGAAAGACACTTCAATTTTTTTTATCTGTATAGACTTTGAGGTAATGAAAAAATTTGAAGGTAACAAACTATACTATAGTGAACAGTAATTCTTGATGACAATCACCTTCACATCTATTTATCTATCTATTCGTGAACTCCTTGAATCAAAAAAGTCGAGGTATGATTATTTATGATCTACGACATACAAGTCTATAATAGTAACTACTTATGTTTGCTATTTAATTGCTCATTGTAGACAAGTATAAATCATTTAATTTGCGTTAGGTGATTCTACGATTAAATCCTTTTTTTGCTTCAGTTCAGTTGATTGTGATCATAAAGAAATTATCTACATCAATTGATATAAGAAAAAAAATATATACATTAGCAAATAATAAAAGATAATATCTGACTTATATGACATAATTGTTGCTAATATAGTTGTTGTGTTAATATATAGTTGTTGCTCGCGGCTCCGCCCGCGTGTATGTTGGTTATCGCGGCAAATAGTAGCTTGTGTTATTCTGATGTATAAGCTATATTACTGTAAAGTTTCATCCAAATCTGTTTAGAAATTTTTACGTGAAAGAGTAACAAACTCCATCCATCGATACTCACAAACTTTCACGTTTATAATATTAGTAGGATCTGACTGCACGTTTGGCCTAGTGTTAGTTCTACTCTGGGTGGGGTCCGGATTTGTTAATGTAAGCTGCACCCGCCTCCCGTCTCAGGCGCAGAGTGGCACACCGTGTGGTTTAAGTAGTTCGATTCCGACACATCGCCCTGCCGCATATCCTGGTGGGGTGACGGCCCGAGTGGGTTTCCACTCGTAAAAGTTCTACATCCCACACAGGACAGCGATCTTTATGTGATCCACACATTGTTGTTCTGAGTTTGGGTGTTCTTTGTGTCCATTTCATGCAGGTATTATAAAGTCCTCCACAACACAAGATCATCATCAGCCTATCGCAGTTGCCTGCTGGACATAGGCCTGTGATCATCCTGCAACACAAGATGCATATTTCTAACGTGGGAGTTGTCACAAAAAGAAAGAAAACGAATTAATACAAATATAATCATTCGCAACTAATAAATAATAATAAATAATAATAATAAATATTTCGGACATCTAACATGTGGGGGACAGGTGTGTCATGTCCCAACCAACACAAAGGGCGGATCCTCCGACCAAGCGAGGTGATCATGCCTGGCGGGCCACACTTCTATTGCGCGATTCAGAATTAGTAGTTACTCCGTGTTGTGCATTACTTCGTAGTTCAGTGTATCTGCGATATATGGCGCTGTTATATGATTTTGTGGCCGCTGTATATGGAGGTCGCCACAAACACACAACGCCATCTACCAAAGCTAGCCAAACTAAGCAGAGCTTGTATTATGGGTACTACACAACTCCCCATCTGTGCGGCGGGCAATAAGCCTGCCAATCATCAGATGGGGCAGGGAGGCTGCAAGCCCCCTAGGGCCTCTCTTGCTTCTCGGCAAGCGTCGGGGGTCAGCCAGTCGACCCAGGCTGCCTCCGGCGTAGCTAATGCGTCTACGCCGACGCCCATGGAGGAGGCTGTAGAAGCGATCCAGTAATGGATCGATTCTCCAGCCTCCTTGTCCAGACGAACCTCAACCACTGCGCCGCGGCGCAGGATCTCTTCCTGCAAAGTATGGCGCAGTGGTCGATCGGTGTTGCCGTAGTCGCGGAGCCCTATTACGTTCCTCCCCGTCCAAACTGGATGGGTGACTGGGACGGCTCCGTGGCAGTCGTCGGTTCCGGGGCGGCTCATTCCCCGCCCTTGTCGCTTAGAGACAAGGGCTCGGGATATGTTGCCGCCGAGTGGGGGGGGATCACCGTTTACGGTATATACTTCTCCCCCAACCGGAGTTTGAGCGACTTCGAGGTCTTCCTTAACAGCTTGGAGACCTCGATGCGGCGATTAGCGTCTGGGCACGTCCTCGTGCTGGGGGACTTCAACGCAAAATCCATTGCGTGGGGGTCCCCCGGGACGGACGCCAAGGGCGAAGCCGTCGAGGAGTGGGCGGCTTCGGTGGGCCTCTGTTTGCTGAACAGAGGCGCCACCAACACGTGCGTGCGACGGCAGGGGGGGTCGATAGTGGACCTTTCGTTCGCTACCCCTGCTGTCGCCGCACGAGTAAGGAACTGGTGTGTCCTGGAAGAGGTCGAGACGCTCTCGGATCATCTCTATATCCGATTTGAGCTCTCCCGGTCCCAGGGCCCCAGTAGGGGTCACACGGCGCGGCATACATCCCGCTTTCCGCGGTGGGCGGTCGCCAAGCTCGACAGGGACCTACTAGAGGAGGCGGCCATTGTCCAATCTTGGCTGTCTCCGCAGGCCCCGACCGAGGAGGTCGGCGTGGACGTGGGGGCTGGCCGTTTTCGCGATGCGATTACGCAGATTTGTGATACGGCCATGCCCCGCGTCCAGGGTCGTCGGCCTCCTCGGAAGGAGGTCTACTGGTGGTCCCAGGAGTTGGCGGACCTCCGTGCGGCTTGTACTCGTGCCCGGAGGTCTTACACCCGCAGCCGACGACGTCACCGCGGAGACGGTGGCGGGGACCAGCTTCATGAGGAGTACCGCGAAGCGCGGAAAACTCTGAAGCTGGCCATTTGCCGCGCCAAAGAGGTGAAGAGAAAGGAGATGCTGGAGAGTCTCGACCGTGACCCCTGGGGTCGCCCATATCGTGCGGTGCGACAGAAGCTCCGCACGGCGGGCCCCCCCCTTACCGAGACTCTCCAGCCCAGCTTCCTGCAGGAAGTGGTCGAGGGCCTATTCCCGCAGCGGGCGGAGCACACGCCCCCGTCGATGGCCTACCCGGCCAGGGACGACGGGGGCGAGGTTCCGCCCGTGAGGGAATCGGAGGTAGGGGCGGCGGTTCTTCGAATTCGTTCGAAGAACACCGCCCCAGGGCCGGACGGGGTTCCTGCCCGAGTTCTGGCCCGAGCCCTCGACCATATGTCGGACCGCCTCAGGGAGGTGTTGGACGCTAGCCTGGCGTCCGGACGCTTCCCTGAGTGCTGGAAATGCGGGAAGCTGGTCCTGCTTCAGAAGCCGGGACGGCCTGCCGATTCGGTCGCGGCCTATAGGCCCATCGTGTTGCTGGACGAGGCGGGTAAACTTTTTGAGAGAATACTCTCTGCCCGCATCGTCCAGCACCTCTGCGAGGTGGGGCCCGACCTGTCGGACGCCCAATTCGGATTCCGAGAGGGGCGTTCGACGGTCGATGCCGTGATGCGCCTTAGGGCCGTGACCGAGGAGGCAGTGAGCTGTGGCGGAGTGGTGTTGGCGGTGTCCCTGGACATCGCCAACGCCTTTAATAGTCTGCCATTCAGCTGCATCGGGGAAGCACTCCAATACCACGGAGTGCCAGAGTACCTGAGGCGGCTGGTGGCAGACTATTTGCAGGAGCGTACCGTCGTGTACGAGGATCGAGATGGCGCCTTGAGACGGCGACCCATGTCGTGCGGCGTTCCGCAGGGGTCTGTCCTAGGACCACTCCTGTGGAACGTGGGATACGACTGGGTCCTAAGAGGTCGTCTCCCCCCCGGGCTGGGCGTAATTTGTTACGCCGATGACACTCTTGTCACAGCCCGGGGGGCGAACTTCCAGGAGGCGGCGCGCCTGGCCACCATTGGTGTTTCTCTGGTGGTCAGGCGCATCGAGGCGCTGGGCTTACGGGTGGCCCTGGACAAGACGGAGGCCCTGCTATTCCATGGGCCCCGTCGTGGGCCGCCCCCCGGCGCTTCCATAGTGGTCAACTCGGTCCTCGTACCGGTTCGGGCCCAGATGAGGTATCTGGGTCTGATCCTGGACGGTAGGTGGCTCTTCGACGAGCACTTCCGACAGCTTGGTCCGAAGCTGGTCGACGCTGCCTCCGCCCTTGGGCGATTATTGCCCAACTTGGGCGGAGCCAGCGTCGCAACGCGACTCCTCTACACGGGGGTGGTCCGGTCAATGGCGCTGTACGGCGCACCGGTGTGGGTGGCGGCTCTGACCGCCCTCAACAAGGCTCGCCTCTGGCGGCCTCAGAGGGTATTGGCGGTCAGAGCCATACGCGGATACCGCACGGTGTCGACCGAGGCGGCGTGCGCGTTGGCCGGAACGCCCCCATGGGATTTGGAGGCGGAAGTGCTCGCCGAAGTTTATCGACGGGTGGCTTCTTTCCGGGCGGAGTGTGGCATTCGCCCCCCGCCCGAGGAGGTGCGCGAGTGGCGTGAAGCCGCCCGTCGAGCCACGATGGCTCGCTGGTCGTTCCGGCTGGAGACTCCACGCGCTGGCTTCGCCGCCGTGGAGGCTCTCCAGCCGGTCATCCACGAGTGGGCAGGGCGGCAGCACGGGACTCTTTCCTTCCGACTGACGCAGGTGCTTTCCGGGCACGGATGCTTCGGGAAGTACCTGCACTCGGTCGCACGGAGGGAACTGAGTCCCGCCTGCCACCACTGCGACTGCAGTGAGGACTCGGCCCAGCATACGCTGGCGATCTGCCCCGCTTGGGCGTCGCAGCGCCGGGCCCTCACTGCAGTCATCGGAGGAGATCTGTCGCTACCGGCCGTCATTCGCGCCATGGCCGGTAGCGACAGCAGTTTTACCGCGGTCGCAACCTTCTGTGAAGATGTAATCTCGCAGAAGGAGGTGGCGGAGAAGGCCCGGGAGGATGATATCCACTCGGACCCGATCCGCCGCCGGCGAACCGGGCGGCGGAGGCGCGCCTATCAGCGCCTCATGCCGCCCTGAGTGTGGCCGCGGATGGTCGGGATGGGTTTTCCCTTCCATCCGCTCTAGTGGTCACCCGCGAGGGGGCGACGTTACGCGTGTGCCGTACGTCGCCTATTTAGAGATTTCATCAGCAGACGGTGCCCGCTTCAGTGCGGGCAGGCGCTGGGAGGGGTCCGGATGTGTTAATAACAGCAGTTCCCGGATCCCTCCCGTCTCAGGCGCAGAGTGGCACACCGTGTGGTTTTAGTCGGTTCGATTCCGACACACCGCCCCGCCGCAAACCCCGGCGGGGTGACGGCCCGAGGGGGTTTCCACACGTTAAAAAAAAAAAAAAAAAAAATGGGTACTACACAACTGATATAAATACTTATATACTTTTTTTTGTAAATACATACATATTATACATAGAAAACACCCAAACTCCGAAACAAATATTTGCAGATCATACAAACATTTGATCCGACCCGGGAATCGAACCCGAGACCTCAAGAACAGCAGTCGCGTAAGCTACCACTGCGCCACCGAGGCAGTTATATAATGTTTCGAAAACGATAGGTTAGAAAAAGAATATTAAGATGAAATATGGCGTTCAGACAAATATGAAAACATCAATCTACTTAGAAACCACGAGACCATTACTACAAATCATGCCTAAGGAAATATCCCTATCCAGTCTTTTCTTTTTTCCTTTGGTGTAAAGTAAAACTGTAACCATAAAATGGGTTTTTACTAAATGCAAATGCATGTATACACGGTACATATACCAAAAATGTAGTTAAAAAATGTTTTGTCTGTCTGTCTGTCTGTTAGTTCCGGGTAATCTCTGGAACGGCTGGACCGATTTTGACGGGACTTTTACTGTCAGGTAACTGATGATCCAGGGAGTAACTTAGGCTACTTTTTTTAGACTAACTTTGTCCCGTGGCGTTACTCGCGGTACAACAATAACCGCGGGTAACACCGCGGGGTTCAGTTGGTTATACATAAGCGTACCAAAGAGACTCTACTCTGTCTAATGGAAAGCATGAGCAGAATCCAAAAGTAGTTGTCACCATATTCATTGCGAATGAAGACAATGAAGCAATGCAGCAATGTAACCCACACTATGGCAGCCTAATGAGGTATTTCTGCACCATTGGGCCTCAGATCTCACACTTAACACCGGTAATCTATGTATAGGTAAACTCAGTAGCATTAATTTTCCTGGTTCGTAATTTTACAAAAGAAATCACTCTCAGAACATGATAAATGAACGCTTCTTGAAACTGTTTTCTCGCTCCAGGTGTTGCTATTTACAGTAAAGATATTTGTCACTGTCTTCCATTTTGGGAATGATAATTTGTCAAATATTTTGACAGAACTAGTGCTAGAAGTTAGGTCTTTAGAGAACTGACTAAATGAGTTAAAAAGATTATCAGTATACCTAAGATGACTCATGGAACGTAAATTACTAATTGAGATTGTTTGAATGTACCACTAATGATAATTTATTTTTTGCGGTTATAACGATTAACACAAGTAAAACCATGAATGTTCAGGATAAACATTATGTATACATGCATTATTTTATCTATTTCGTTAATGAAACTAACCACAAATTGGTTTCGCTTAGTTGGGGTCTAGAATTAAATACATAAAATGTCCCATAATCCATAACTTACTAACAGCAACTTTCATACATTGAAATTCCTGTTATTACACTTTCCCAACTCCTAGAATGAGACTATTAAGTAATGTATGCAAAAATTAAGAAATGTACTTTATTTAGTACAGGATATGTTAACATCAGGTTGATGAGCAATCAGGGAGGCGATCAGTCGAACTCCGAGACAAGTGATAGCGTTTTATGCCGTGCAAGTTAGTCCCTGCAGCGCGGCGCAGCGAGAGAGCACGAACGTTGCCGGGTGTACTGGTTTGATACCACAATAGACAACGAGATAATGCATTCGTAGTACTAATATTATTTTTAGTCATAAATAGTAGTGCACATCCCGTACATTGTAATGCCTGTGTGGTCAGTCAGAGCTACCATATCGAGGAAAAAAGTTCACGTTATAACTTACACAGTTAAAGGTAAGACATAATTTGTATTGAATTTATATTGAATTAAAATTATCATCACGTCAGGGACAGAAATAAAAACAAATCAGTTGCTTGGAATTTTAGATCCGGCAACGAAACTGCGATTTATTATTTAACTAGTGTGAAACTAAATACCTGACCATACTATTAATTTTATTTGGTGCAATAGTGTGGGTTACCATGCTGTATTGTTACATTGTCTGCATTCGTAATGAGTATGGTGACCACCACTCTGTATTCTGCTCATGCTTTCCATCTAGCAGAGTAAAGGCGAGGCACTGTGGTAGGCTCATCGCTCAGAAAGGCTTAAAATTTTAGGTTTAGATTCTTCCAAAGTATTCTCACTCGTGCAAAATAGGCGTTATAATTTTTGTTTACTGATTTTTGTTTGTTTTGTGTTTGTTGAGAATAATATATAATCAGGTTTATCACACAATGATTTATTTATCCTAGGAGGTTAAATCAAGACCTCTGGCTGAGTGGACCAATGCAAAAGACATTTAACTTTAGTTTAAAAAAATCTGAATCTTTATGTAATTTACGTCGTCTAGCAACTTCTTTCATTACATTACAACTGTTCATCTTAAATACGACTCTAAAACAGCACAGAGAGCTTCAGTACAACCCAACAGCAACAGACAAAAGACGAAAAGACCTAGTCTGTGAAACCCCGCAAACGAGGCATGCTTATGTAGACAGATTTTACTTATTTTTAGGACCGTTTATATATAATAAACTAAACAAATTATTAAACATATATAGTGTTAATAATACGATATGTAAAAAAAGGGTATCAGAATATTTAGGTACATTAAACTATTCAGACACTGAAAACATCCTAACAATTTTAAAGTAGAATATAGTATTGTTACATGTACACTTAGTCATAACCTATGTTTTAAGAAAAATATATTTTTTTATTATTGAAAAAAGTAATTTAAGACCAGAAATTGCCTGAAACACAGGTCTTACCTAGATCAGGCAGATCACTAATTTGAAATGTTGAAATTACTTAATTATGAATTTAAGCAGTGTAATTTGATAGTAAGAAATAGTAGAAAAAGTGAGAAATAATAAAAACTTGGCTCTAATCGCACAAGTTCTTCAGAAATTAAGTTAAAACACCCAAAATCTTGTACATTGAATATGGAATAAAAATTTATTATTATTATTTAATGATTTATTAAAACTAAATAAGTGCCTTCACCTGGTGCATCAAAAATTCCGTACAAAATTGTATCTAAATAGACAGAATATTTAGATACAATTTTGTACAGAAAATCGATTCTTAAAAAAATATTACTTGTTTAACCGAAATATAAGCTTAGCTTTATCGCTCTAAAAGTTCTGCCTAATACAATGTGTAAGTTACCGTAAGATTGTAAAAACGGTTAGAGTACAATCTATCTTACGAGATGGCAAGCAGTCGGAACATTATGAACTGTAACACACTGCTTATAATTTAATGTATTAGTTTTATTATAATCTATCGAAATGAAACGTTCAAATTGTGATATGCTATCGACGAATTGCATCTCGCGCGATGATTAGGTGAGCAGCATATGTCCCACGCCGCCATATTTATTTATCATTATTAATTCGTTTGTTTCCGAATGTTAAGTATTTTTTGTGACTGTAAAGTGATTTCATGTAAAATACCTCACAGCTTTAGAATTAGTTACATAAAATTGTTGTGACAGTAAAATGAATTAGTGATATAACAAACAAGTTCTATCATAACCTAAGTTTATGGCCAGTGATGGGCCTACCGTAATATCGACCATTCAGGGACAGTTGTAAGCAATATATCACAATTGATAATCTATCGAAAGTTTACAATCTCGCTAGGTAGATTATAATCTAACGGTTTAACAATCTTACGGTGACATGTATATCTAGGTATTTTTATGCAAAGTACATTATACCTACTTAACTGTCGTTCTTTTGTTTTAAATAATTGAATAGTCTTTTACGGGTCTTCAAATAAGAGAGTGGACTGTATAAATATAATTAAATATTATTATATATATATAATTTCAAGGACAATTAAGATACTAAGAAGATACATAGTAGCGAGTCTGTGAGCCGTGCTCTCCGCACCACCTACTTTCCTTGCCTATTGTGGCACCGATAATAATAATATTTAAAGAAACATAACAAATGCACGAAGGTCTGTTTCATAAGTTAGAGAAAACAATCGTACTCTAGTTAGAAAGTTATGGCCGAGAAGCAACACAACTTTTACAACGGTATAGGTACGGTAAATTTACAACTTCGACTCCTGAACTCTGTTTTATTTCAAAGATCCTAGAATGATGAATGTCCAAGCTCCACTACAGTACCCTAAACATTTAAATTCACGGAAGTCACGCCGTTGAGCAATCAGTGCATGTTTATCTCAGTAGTTATCAAGACACATTAAGTAGCACACCGTTTCTTTGTAATCCTTTTTTATTTAAATATTGTTCACCTAATCGGAGTGATGTTGTTTATTTTTCTTGTCGTGATGGTATTTTTGATTTTATTATGGTTTTATATACGATGGAATAAGGTAAAGAGGTATTGGAAGGAAAAGGGGGTACCCCATTACCCCCCACATCCGATCATGGGAAGCTTAACCTTTCTGCAAAAGCAAAACCCCGTAAGTATATATTCAAGACTTTTATTTATCATATGTTTTAAACAAATGGGTGATTCGTAATTAATAATATTCAGAGTGACATTTTCATAATAATAAAGGCGTTAAAACATAATGGCATAATATTATTAGTGATTCGCTTTAAAATTTTGACTATAATTCTTTGAACCAATTTTAGCGGCATATTTTCCTTGAGCCTTTGCAGTTACGAAGATATTTCATCTCTATGTCAGTTTTTCTGTCGCTTTTATCATGAAAAGTAGTCTGATGTGCCCTCCCTCTACACGAAAACATGTGCTGGCCTTGGAAGTCACCGTTTTAGAATCGTAGACTTACAGTCTCGAACTAAACGGTTTGACTCTTAATTCCTGTGCGGAATAGTCAAAACCTTGAACTTGTAGTAACCAGCGCCTACGATCCCTAGTCCATTAAGAGAGGTGCAAACAAGTATCTCACTAGGCCACCATACTGTGTGCGTCCTCATGCTACATTGTCTAAATTCGCAATGAGTATTGGGACCACGGCTCTTGGATTATATTCTTGCTTTCCATCAGGCATAGTCACTTTAACAGGCATACTTAAAAAGGAAGACCCAAAGCTATTGGGGCCCAACGATAGTATTAAGCTATACTAGTTTAATACTATCACTGGTGACTAATAGTTTTAAAAAAGGTTTAATTACGTTCTTCAAAACTTCACGTTTTTCGAAAGATTGCGGAAGGGCTTAAATGC
This sequence comes from Spilosoma lubricipeda, assembly GCA_905220595.1. Classification (NCBI taxonomy): domain Eukaryota; kingdom Metazoa; phylum Arthropoda; class Insecta; order Lepidoptera; family Erebidae; genus Spilosoma; species Spilosoma lubricipeda. The sequence goes on from HG992291.1 coordinate 1,091,463, forward strand.
AAAATTATTTGAAAAAACTTTAAACTTATTTTGCCGTTTGTCATACCCTTCATATCGCATTGAATTTTCAGGTATTATATTCATCGGACGAAAATTTCACCTTTAAGAGTATCTACAACGTAGTATCTGGATCATATCTATTCAGTCAGCTACTTTAAAAAATATATTTATATGTAATGTAAAAAATCTTTTTAGGTAAGATATGATTTTACAACCCTGACCTACACTCTCTAACTCTTATGTATATATAGTACGACGTATCTATTCAATTTAGTTTCATTGGTTATATTGAGATCTACTATCTCAGGATATCTTTGCTTGATATCAATATGTATTGATATCATACATTTGTATATAAATATATCTTTATGTTTTGCACACGCAAAAGTCAAGGTTAATGGGTTTCCAGCTTGTTGTTAGACAGATTATTTTAAAATGCAAAAGATATCATGCCAGCGTAACGTGTTTAAACTGCAGTTTTTTTTATTCTCCTTGTGTTTGTCCAGCAAAATAAATGATTAAGCAATGTTAATAAAATAAAATAATAACTGAAATTAAGATCAGTTCTAGTGTAGTTCAGTTACATTGATGATAATTTTCAATATCTTAGCAAAATGAATAGATTTGTTTTTTTAATCCTGGCCTCTTTAATCTTGACCATTCAGTTTTAATTCCCTTTCTGCAATTTGCATGATTGGGCCTCCGGTCTCGTACTTACCGAAACATGCCAGCACGAACACTGTCATGTTCTGTGCGAGGGTGGTACCGCCCCGGTCGAGCCGGCCCGTTCGTGCTTTCGTTCTGGCTCTAGTACCTTCATGTTGTTAATGGGTAAGATTTTGCCATTTTGCGCAAGTTAACTTCATCTGGACAGTAGGTGTCCTGTAGTCTCAATATTACGTTAGCGTTATCAAAACCTGGAAGAAACTTAAAATCTCCCAATGACTCTCATGTGTGTAGATATAAAATTTGCGCACAAAGTTGATATTATTATTGTTCCAACGAGAATGTACAGAAAGTATATTATGTGAATGAAAATAGCGGTAAAAATCATTAGGTATTTGACCATTCGCCATTATTTCGAGTATAAGGTGATGGACCTCGATCTTGTGAGATATACAAATTAGTTTTAAGTCTAGATTTTCTGTGTAATTGGCATGTGTAAATTTTGGTGTTACTTCTTAGGTCGACTCGAAAGGAGTCGCTAATTTTACCCTTCTGACCATTACTTAAATCAATGATGTTGTTTCAAGTAGGTAAATAAGCAATAGAAGTTATCAAAGTGTAGCAAAAGGAAATACTTCAACGCGAAACCAGAAGTAGATAAATTGTATCTGTCTTATTCATTGACTCTGTAATCTAAAAATCACTGTCCGTACAATTATTATTAACTTGCATAACTTGACACGTTTCCCACGCAAACATCTAAGGCCAAACAAGGTTACACAAATCCTGAACTATTACAAGCAAAATGTTGATAAACATACAGAGATAATTATAAACAAATCACATCTAAACGTCGAACAAATGATAGTGCAATTATTTATGATGACTACCGCCTCAAGAATCTGAGTCCTTAATGACCAGACCAACAGTCACTTAATTAAAAACAATGATCTTAAAACTTCCAAGAAAATAGTGCACTTTAACCACAAAGGTCAGTAACACCCTTTTGACTCCGAACTTTTAGGCCTTCATGTACCAGTAGTTGATTTCCATTAAGTGTATCATTTGTTTGTTTATCGCCTGAACCATAAAAGGCATGATATACTGACACACGATTTATCAATTATAATTTAGTCTCACTGGCAAAACTGGTAAGTAAATAAGACATCATTTACCTTATAAGGAGGAAGATTGGAAGGCCAAATAAAAGATGGGATGACGATATCAAAGAGGTAGAGGTAGCCGGAAGGAGCTGGATACAGACAGGGAGGGACAAGGACAAATAGAAAATGTTAGAAAAGGCCTACACCCACAGAGGGGTCCAAATATAATAGTTTCAACTAACAGAACTAACATATCTATTAAGATTGGAAGTAACACTACTAATGAAACAAAAAAATTATAGTTATTTATATTTGGAAATAAAAGGTTTTATTATTATACTCGTATATATTACCTTATAAGTATTACCAGTATTAAAGGTAACATCTGGAACTGAATATAAATTTTCGCTAGTGGTTTATAATACCCTAAATAATACCGCATTATCTGCCCTCCTTTGTATTTTCGGAAACTCGACCAACGGGGTGTCTGATCCGGACACGGCGGGTCACTTTACCACTTGATAAAGGACTCCCTGTCGTGATAAAGCTTGTCGTCCATTTTTGAAACCTACACGAGAGATTAAACATCTAGCATTTCATTTCATTTCGTATAGTATAGTAGTAGTGATTTAAGTGTCGCCACGTCGCTTCTGCTACGCTAAATTTTGTAAATTCAATCTTAACTGGGACGAGGGCTAAGTTTAGTGGGTTCAAATCCCACATGGGACAATACTTTGTGTGATCCACAAATTGTTGTTCTGAATCTAGGTGTTGTTTCTGTTTGTTTCATGTATGGTTGTAAAATCCTTCGCGAAACAGGATGTATATTCTACTTCGTGTGGTTTACAAATTTTTCTTCGAAGTCTGGGCGCTCGTTGCATCCGTTTCATAAATGTTTGTACTCTCTTTGTTTAATATTTATTTATTTATTTAATTTTCTATGAACTCTTTTTGTTCAGGCATATTGGATGCGTCAAGCTTACATTGACTTCAAATCTCCTTACCTGGGAATGTGGTTATTTTGGCGGCCAGCATTGGTGATAAACAGCCCCGAAATTATCAAGAGGATTTTGGTCAAGGACTCCGATAACTTCAGGAACAGATTTATGAGCTCTGGCAAGACTGATATCATATCCACGAGCATTCTTCTTATTAAAGTTAGTTTTTTTATTATAAAAGTATTTTTATATTTTTTTGTTGTTTGTGGCATTGTGGCAGGGCCAAACATAAAAAAAAAAACAAAATAGTTGTACTAGCCCAGCCTTTATTTTTTTTTGCCTTCGTAAAATCTATACTAATATTATAAACGCGAAAGTTTGTAAGTGTGGATGGATGGATGGATGTTTTTTACTCTTTCACGCAAAAACTACTGAACGGATTTGGATGAAACTTTACAGTAATATAGCTCACACATTAGAATAACACATAGGCTACTATTTGCCGCTATAACCGACATATACGCGAATATATAACTCAAATCATGGCAAGTTTTATTTAAATCGCTTCAGTAGTTTCGGCGTGATGCGCAGCCAAGAGACAGACAGACAGACAGAAAAATTAAAAAAGTTACAGTTTTGGCTTCATTATCGATTATAGAGAGCCCTCCAAAATAAAAATTTAAAGTATAGATTACAATGGAAAGAAGAAAACTACAGCACTCTAAATTATGCCTGAATTGATATGCACTCAACCAATTTTGTAAACTACTAGTTTTTGCCCGAGAATACGCCCGTGTGTACTTCGCTTATCACGGTATAAAGTAGCATATATCCTTCCTCAAAAATCAAATTATCTCCATGTAATTTTTTTTACAATCGGTGCAACAGTTTAACCGCTAAAGCGTAACAAACAGACCGACAGAGTTACTTTCAAATTCAAAATATTAATATATTTCATTTGGATTTATTTTCTACAGGATCCTGCGTGGTCATCATTAAGACGTCGCCTTACGCCAATATTTTCTGCCGCTAAATTGAAAAAACACTTCAGAATTAAACAAGTTAAAAGTAATGACTTTATACAGCGAATCAAAGAATTATCTGCTAAAAACATTTACTTTAATCTTAGGGTAAGTAACATTGTTATTATCTAAAGCCTACATTTTAAAACATTGGGTCTAAAATTAATACTAGTGTGTACAAACGGTTACTATAAGTTTTTAATAAACCTATGTCATGTCCCCTTGTCATGATACAAAGATTATTTTAACAGTGACTTTTCTTCTTTAGACTCTTTCTGCAGACTACACAACAGATGTGATTGGAGAATCTGCATTCGGTATCATCAGCGAGTCAGCTAAGACTGGTGACAGTGTTATGAGAGGAATTGCAAGGGAATTCATGGCATTTAACATCCACAGAGGGTTGAGCTGGTCAAGCATTTTCTTCTTACCGGAGGTAGTTGATATTTTCAGGTAAGGTCCTTGTCATTTAGCCCGTCTTCCATAGGGTCGAAACTAATCATACCATATAAATTTGTTCATTGAAGTTAATACTGCTAAATTAAAAACTCATCAGAAAACCGTATGTTATTAAGGCATTTTTAGACAAAACTTGAACTTTTTTAAGATATTCTTCTGTCAACAGATTTTCATTCCTACCCAAAAACACGTTAAGGCGGTTACGAATAATTTTTCGCTCCATCGTTGATCAGAGAGGTGGAATGGATAAAACAATTAACGAACCTCAAGATCTCTTGGATGCTTTATTGAAAATTAAACAAGAAGCTGCTGAAGACGGGGAAGGTAAAATAAAAACAAAAAAGATAATATTCCTTTCTTTACTGTGCATACTTTAATACATACAAGCTTGCTAAATAGCCTCGAAGGGACAATCAGCAATTTACTAAACGCCTACGTTTAACGGTTATAATGTCAATTTTTAAGAATTAGATAATTGAAGAAAAGGAAAATATTTATTACTTAAGTTAATGCTTATTCTTAAGGGACGCAATGCATGTATTTATTTTGGTTTACCAACATTTGCTTACACTATTACATTAATAATAAATAATTTACAATTAAATAATTCAAGTGTAACAAACAATTACAGGTAAACATCACATATCTGATGTTAATTGTACAGGGGAAAAAAATTTAAAAAACAATAAAACAATGATCACAAAAAATAACATTTTGCACTTACAAAAGTGACCAAATAAAATCACTTGGCAACTACAAACAAGGAACATTAAAGCTACGCAAAAACAATCAAATATTTGGACTAGCTGACCCGGCAAACACCGAGCCAGCCATGTAGTTAAAGAGGATACCAAAAGATATCCAAAAGTTGTCTCGAAGCGTTGAACAATATCACTATAATATTGCTATATGCCAGCTTGAACTAGCTCCGGTTTCTGACACGTTCACGAGACATTTATTGCTCCCTTGTTCATTTTAAAATACAATTTTAGCTAAGTTTTTCTGTGATGTTGTGTCTTGTCGTGTATATGTCATATCTGTCTGTCTTCTTTCATAATTAACTTGTTAAGTTTTAAGATTTACCTACCACGCTTAACTATTCTCACACGATCGTGCATCTGTTTCCGATAGATGCAGTCTTGACAGTAATGACAAGACTAATGCAGAAATATTTTTCTCTATCTCAATTTTTTTACGTTTTACAAAAAATACAGTTTGTTTCTGTATCCTTATAGAAATAAGCGAAGATTTCCTTCTTGCTCAAGCATCCGTATTTCTTCTTGCGGGTTTTGATACATCTGGTTCTGCTATGAGCTGGGTTCTTTACACATTGGCCTGGCACCCAGACTGTCAGGTAAGAGATTATCAGTTCTACATTAAATTGATTTATTTTATGCAGGATCTATGATAATTGAAAATAATATAGTTTACACAGAAGTAGTTACCTGTAGACTGAATTTATTATTGCGTGACATATGTATATGTTTTATATATATATATATATATAATGAGTCGCCGAAATGTATGTACGCGCACAACTTCCGATCGGCTGCAGCAAATTAGATAATTCTTTTTTTTATGTGTTCGTTATTGTTAGGACAAGGTTTTCGTGCAAGAAAAAATAAAAGATAACGGGAAAGTCTTTTTTATGTCTGCGAATGTACACTGCCTGTGGAAAGCTAAGACAAATATGTATATGGCGGTACAAAGTTCACCGGGCCAACTAGTATATCCCTGACAATGTAAATGCAAAATTTCCATAATCTGTGTAAGAGTAACTTTAAAATTGATAGCGTAACCAACATAATATAACTTACTAGTATTATGCAAAAGTATATACAAAGTATAATAAAGTAAAGCATAATTTTGGAAATATTGAACTAATTTAAAAAGCTGTAATTTATTATCGTTATAAAATCAATCAAAGTCAAGTTCATATTCCTTCGAGTAAAAAATATGATATAAGCCTAAGACGTTTTGTGAATACAAAAACAACTTAGGACAGTCAGATTGTGTAAAATGGCGTATTTACATTGTAAGGCAAATTGCACAATTATATTATGTTTAAGTAAAGTAAATCCTTTTATCCAGCAAAAAACTACTTGTTAGAAGCAACATCTGAATTCATTGTTTTAATCGTAGGCAAAAGCCGCTAATTTTAAAACTAAAATGGTTCTATTCGTTTTTTAGATCCCTCTTATGAATTTATGACTTAATTATGTCCACGCTAATGTAAGCCATATACTACAATCATTAGAGTTATTTTCTGTTTTTTTTTATACATGAGTCAGCTTAATCTATACATATATATTACCAGCATATTTTTTGTAGTAGAATCATCAACAATATGACGTGATTTCTAGTTCCTTCATACATTTTAGTATATTCGTCGTGTAATAAAAAATATGAGTTGTTTATAAAGTTTCTTCTACTTTGTTCTCCTGGGTGAATTCGCCCGGATGAATAAATTAGACATTTGAATTTCCTCACACCTTGGAAGTATTTCACCTAAGTCCTAGATGATCTTACCCCGGTGAACAAAATAGAACTCTTCACCCTGGGAAATAAACAATATTGATCATGTATTCCCTCTGATGAAGAATTAATTAGTACCTATTACCTCAGGAAAAAATCTACGAAGAAATAGTTGCCGTTAAAAGAAAGCATGGTATCCAAGAATTGGATGCAAACTCCCTTGCCGAGCTGGTTTACCTCAACTGCGTCATTAAAGGTAATTCACCTTTTTTTTTTAATCCTCACCAGATAAATGTAACCTAATGTTTTTTTTAATAATGAAACTTAAATATACACATTATAATACAAAAAAACTTTAAAAATTAAGGTAACGGAAAACATATTTTGAGTAAAAAACATAATTATTGTTTTGCTATAGATGTACCTAATTAATAAAACTGGCTAACGGTAGAACCACTACTATTTAGTCTCAAAAATTGTCTTACCCGTTCTCTATTAATGATTAAGTTTCTAAGAAGATTTGTTGAGGAGCTGGGAGCCAACCATGATACATTGTACAAACCCTAAATACACTTCACGAAAATACTAGAAGATAATCTTACTTCTTTCTTTAGAGACCCTCAGACTTTTTCCTCCAATGGGCTGGTTAGATCGTGAAGCTACCAACGATTACAAGATTGATGAGAATGTAACTATTCCCGCTGGCACACCAGTCTACTTGAACGCCGTAGCTACGCAAATGGACCCGCAATACTTTCCTGATCCTCTGGTGTTTAACCCTGACAGGTTTCTGCCAGAGAACGAGAGGAATATAAAACCTTTTACATATTTACCTTTTGGGGAAGGACCTAGAAGTTGTATAGGTAAGCAACATCTATACAAATAAATAAAATTGGAGTGTCTGTTTATAGTATTAAAATAACCACTTTTACGAAATGCATATGTATGTATGGCATATATACTCAAAGATCATTTTTTTAAATTTTGTCTGTCTGTCTGTTTGTTCCGGCTAATCTATGACACGGCTGGACCGATTTTGTTCGGGCTTTAACTGATATATAGCTGATGATGTAAGGGGTAACTTAGGCTACTTTTTTACACTAGCTTCGCCGCGCGGTTTTACCCGCGGGACTCGGCTGATCAAAAAAATTTACATCCTATATTTGCTGCATTGATTTGAACAAAATATTTTTATTATAAATACTAGTTTTAGAAAGTAGCTACACCAACACGTATGACAAGAACAACAGCAACTTCCTCAAGAAACAAATTATCTCGCAGTGGTTTAATAATTTTAGTATGGATTATGCTTTCAGGTACGCGGTTCGCTTTCCAAACTTTAAAGTTACCCATAGCGTCGATAATCTTAACATTTAAGATTGAAACACTACCTGATACACCTAGCCCCATCGACGTCCAGGTGGAGAACCATGGATTGTTCTTGATGCCGTTAGATGAAAAGATGATAGTTAAATTTGTTCCTAGACAATAAGTTTTATCATTTTTACTAAGGTACTTAATATTAACTTTGTAGTTTGTACTTAATATAACAAATAAAGAAGAATTTCAAATGCCTAAGACTATGCATACGATATCATTATACCTTTGTCTCAAATTATTTAAGTAGGTATGTGTACAAGAAATAACACAAATACATGATAGATATTCCAATTTGATTTTTTATTTTATACTAGCTGACCCACGCAACCTCGTTTGCGCCTTATATTGCCCGTAGCGTGAAAATTTCCCCCGTTTTTGAAACATTCTTCATTATTGCTCCGCTCCTATTAGTAGTAGCGTGATGATATATACCCTATAGCCTTCCTCGATAAATGAACTATCCAACACCGAAAGAATTTTTCAAATCGGACCAGCGGTTCCTGAGATTAGCGTGTTCAAACAAACAAACAAACAAACTCTTCAGCTTTATATATTAGTATAGATTATAAAAAATGGCTGCGTGAAATTGGTTATGCCAAGGAAGGGACTTAGCAATGAACTGACGAGTGATAGAGGTTAATAGAAGAAAATTTATTTGTACCGATTCTAATTAAAGTTGGGAAAAAGGTGATTGTGATTATGATCATCACGTAAATTAGGTCGATAAAGATTTATTTGTATTAGAGACACATCACACACGTACTCTCTGAATTTTTGTCAAAGTCCGGACAGTTTCATTGCTCGCACTGATAGTCTAATAAGGATCTAAAATAGTTCAATCAGTGAAAGCTAATTTAACTTTTTATACAATCTTCCGCGGTTTCATCAATTTACATTTTATGTTTCTGCATAAAATATTCAAATAGAAATAAATTCCAAAGTTTCCCATCAGAAAATATCTACTCCAGAACGTAAAGTTCTACACATACAAATCAATAAGGCAACTTATTAGTCATTGTAGGATTATGTAAATAATGTGGGTAATTCGAAAACCTGGGAGCCATCACTAGCTGTCAAATCTTAGACTTGGACTAATTCTGTGAAAAGTTATCAATTCTGTAATTTCGCGCTAAGCTCCGAAGCCCTGAACATTTTGAGGGGCTCTTAAACAGTTCTTAATGACTCTCGCTCGTTAAGGGGAAAGGTTTTGGCTGTTCTTCGGAATTAACAGTTACAACGTTTCGAACTACCATCATATTTTGAGCTCTTAGTTTTCACGTCAGTTTACAATATTCAAGAAAACTTAAAACAGGATGCCAGAATCTTAGAGATCTAAATATACTGGAAGCTGATTCTGCGGCACGGGTGTAAAGTTTTATGCATTCGAAATAGCCCGAAAATTGCTCGTTTGACGTTTCAAAGCGTTTGTAGATGGCGTTTTATTTTAAAATAGTGATTCTTGATAAAGGACAAAATATGAAACGAGTAGAGTTAATGTCAGCCGAGATATGTAATGAAAGTAAAATATCGGATATATGAGTGTTAGACGTAGCAAGTCGTTCTGTGAATAGGAAGTTTAGAGAAAACTTTTGCTGTTAAAACTGAGGTAGATTCGACACGATTTATGATTATTATACATATTATTATTAAGTACGTTACTTTAATACGCAAAGAAACTCTACTGCTACCAAATCTTATTTCCTTCCTTTTCCTCCCCCTCTCCTTCCTCCTACCTCAATAGAAATACCTGGAACTGCAGCCTTCGGTGAAATGAAGATTTAAGACCATAAAATAGGTAAGTCAGCTATTTAATTTAAAATTTCACTAAAGTGCTACGGTCTGAAACTCTTTCGATATCCGCTGCTCCTATAAAGATAATAGGCAGCTTTACAAAATATTCAAATTAGGTTGATTACGGTAAATAATCCTCTGATCCAGTGCTGGACAGTTAATACCTTCCAATTTTCTAGAAAAGAGCGTATTTTTCAAAAGCCAGTAAAACACGTAATGACTCTTGAGGTTAAGATGGCCAGGGCGGCGATTTCCACTTACTGTCTGGTCATTTAATTGCATGCTCTAACTGATAAAGGATAGGGTTTACTTACTTACTTCTTTCGTTTTTCTGAATGTCGTTTAAATCAAATTTTTAACCGAGTTTCCTTGATTGGCTTTTTTTTTATTTATGTACACCGATTACTCCGTTATTGTGGACCGATTTTAAAAATTATTTTCGTATTCGAAAGGGTATGCTCTCCATGTGGTCCCATTGCCACTATATCAGGATCTGATGATGGGATCCCAAGGAAATCGAAGGAAACCCTCAAATCAAATTTGTTAGGCACGTACTATGTTTTTCATAGATTTTCTAATGCCATAAAAGTATTTACATTTGGTAGCCATCAGTTATGGTTATGAGCTGATGATGGAAGATAAAACTCCTTAATGGTTTGGAGTTTGAAGATAAATCTTAAAATGTCATGTGTAAGTATAATTATTGCCTTTAGTTGTATTTTTCAAGTTATTTAGGTGAAATGATGATGGAAAGTAAAACTCCTTAACAGTTAGGGATTAGAAGATTATTTAAAAATTATACGTACGTACGTACCTAAAATCATATAGCATGCAGTAATTCACATGTGCTGATGATAGAATGCAATATGATTAAGGGTGAGAGAATGATTCTTTAAATTCCAAATACACTAATAGGGTCTTAATTGTAATCCTTCAATTTGTTTCAATGACAGGTAAGGTAGAAGAAGATGAAACTTTAAGATATAGATCTAATAACTATTAAACTGTAAGAAATAAGCAGCATGCAATAATATACAGCATAAAAAAACTATATAAGAAAACTCCCTGCCTAGAAAGACTAAAAAGCGAAATACAAAAAAAAATCGTTTAAAAAAATCGTTTAAAAAAACCGACTTCAAAAACTAAAATGTATAAATTACTTAATAAAGGTTTAATTAAATACACCTCATATGCAAACCTTTAATATTGTTGAAACAATATTATTTGTATGTGCTGCCTGTTCAGAGGTTTGAAGTCGGTGCCAAGCCAAAATGTAAAAGGTCCGTTTTTCTTAACGTAGTTTTTTTTATACCACACCATATTTTATTATAAAAAATTGTTGTGGAACTAAACCACTTCATGTTTATTTTTGATGTATTTGTTCCTGTCATTATTAATAGGAACAAATACTTAAACAACATCATTATCCTACACAACAACACGCTACTGTTGTAAATCAAATGCCTATGTATATTTGGGAGGACTCTCATCTCACAATTCAGAATAATTTAATTGTATTTTTTTTAAATGTTACCTTAGCCTGTTTAAATGGATTATTTTAACAAGACAAACGGACTATTTGTCAAGGGTCCAGCTACCTTTCGCGTTAATTAATAAATTATCCATCAGGGGTCGTGGGGACGTTGAAAGAATACTAATTCTACATCGATTTTTTGTTAATTTAAATTAAATGTTTAATGAATTTAGGATAAAAGGTTTTTTTGCTTAATGATTAGTGTGGATTTGTTATCTTTTGGGGGAAGTAGAAAATTATCTTATCTGTATAATGACTTTGTTGATTCATCTATTGACAATGAACTAAGAGAAACTGCGGTCATTATAATTCTTCGTCACTTTTTTACTAAATTGCTTAATTACAATGCTTACGCTATTTTTACTGATTAGCATGATATACTTAAATTATTCATGAAAACCCAGAAACAGGAAATGCTATTTTAAAAGTATTTATGCTTATATCTAGTTTACACCTAAAGATGAAATTAATTACCTTACAAAACGACATATTATAACTTCACTGGAATTGGCAATCATACCGTTAGTATTTCTAAACTAAGCGTACAACTTTATTTATCAGGTACGTATACATGATCCAAACAGAAACAATATCATTAAATATATGAAAGCAGTTTGCATACTAGGTTTTATAGAGTTAGCTCAACAAGGATTATTTGTAACTAAGTAGGAATACGCAAAGCATATCTTCATCCAAATTGTCCCCAACTCAGACTACCATGAGGCGCAATTTGCTCCGAATACAAGACGTTGCAATCCCCAAAATATGTGTCGGCTAGATTTGTCCGGCAATTAATCAGTATTAACGGTGCCATCTGTCTGAGGGGCTTAGAGACAGCGCTGTCGCCTCGGAGCCGCCTCGGATATTAAGAGCTGTGTGTGCCAGCCTAGACTAAACGACGATCTGAATAATACAGATAGTGCCACGAGATTATTTGATTGGAGAACATTCCGTTTAACATGTGTTTTTAATTGAGATTCAAATATGTACGGATGATAATGAGATTGCTGAGTTTATTTACACTTGAACTATAAAGTAAAATAATTATTTTATAACATTTTTTAAAGTAAGACTGAAGAATTGACACTCTTAGCACCAAATAAATTGAAATGTTGTCGAAGTTGTGTAACTGTTCAGTACCTTTTCTCTTTTATTGCATCAACTGCCCTTCACAGTCCAGTGCTGGACATACCTCTTTTGTTACATAGCAGGTATTAGCCTACTATGCCATGCTGGCCGGACGGGTTAGTCTATATAAATAGGCTTTGTTCCTTTAAGTCCTTGTCAAGTTTTCCTTATCTATACTCTATACAAATAAATAAAATTGGAGTGTCTGTTTGTAATATTAAAATAACCGATTTTTACTCAATGCATATGTATGTTTACACGGTACATATACAAAATTTTTTTTTTTCATTTTTTTTCTGTCTGTTGTCGGTCTGTCTGTCTATTCGTTCCAGGTAATCTCTGAAACGGGTGAACCAACTTTGACGGAACTTTTACTAATTTGTAAGTTCGTAATGACAGGTGTTCGTTTTTGTATGTGAGTCTAAAATGAGTATGTGTAATGATTTCCCTTCGCAAAAAATGACAGATTGTTTTGTATCGGAAGAGACGCTATAGCTACTCCCCTCTGTTCAGTGACCGGAGTTGCTTTATGATACAACTAGCTGACCCACGGAACCTCGTTTGCGTCTCCTATTGCCCGTAGAGTGATAATTTTCCCCAGTTTTTGAAACATTCTTCATTGCTGCTCCGCTCCTATTGATCTCAGGGTGTTGATATAAAGCCTATAGCTTTCCTCGATAATAATGTACTATCCAACATTGAAAAAAAATCCAAATCAGACCAGCGGTTCCTGAGATTAGCGCCTTCAAACAAACAAACTCTTCAGCTTTATATATTAGTATAGATACATAGAACTAATTTTAGACATCAGAGTTTATTGGATAGGAGCAAGAAAAATATAGATAATTATTTCTTTGAGGTTTCGCTGACATAAACAAAGACGAGAAATAGTTTAAGAATATAAAGAGAAATAATAAGTCACTACGGTGAGATGACTCCCTCTCTACGAGGTATTATGGTAGGGGGGAAGCGTTTCTGGTTCCAAAACCTCAGATGAAAAGCTAAAAAGTAGTGTTTAACACTGATTTCCATTAAGGTATCATCGAGCCGTCCTTTAAATGCCAATGCACGGGACTCCTACAACTAAATGGTCGGTCTAAACAGCTTACCAATTTACAGTATGTTTTTTTTTTAATAGGCGGGGCAAACAAGCAGACGTATTGCCATAACAGCAGAGGCTTCACAAGTGCGCTGCCGGCCCTTGGGGGATGGAAGAGGGGGGAGATAGGGGGAGGGGTCGGGCCTCCGGTATCCTATGTCCCAAAGTGTGAATCCCAATTATATTTAAAGAAAACAATATAATAAAATGTGGCATTCAAGTGATTTATTTAATAGTTTCTCACACATTTAATTTAGTACCAATCAATTTAGATGCTAAAATCCACTAAAAAGTTGTGTGTAAGATTATATTTTTAACCGACTTCAAAGTTGGAGCTTCCCGTGTGAACCCCTTTTCAATTTGGTCCAGTTCTTGAAGTCCGTGTTTTTCTTAAATTTTATATTATTTAAGAATTCAAGTGACAATCAATCAAGTCCTATCCTATCAATGTTAACTATCAAGTTATTTTTTAACCGACTTAAAAAAAAGGAGGAGGTTTCTCAATTCGACCGTATATATATATTTTCTTTTTTTTTTTTTTGTTTCATTTATTGTTAATCGGAGAACGGCCAAACTTCGTTCACCTATTTTGAAAGTTATCTGGAGTAATTAGATAAATATATAGACGAACAAGTATGACAAACACAATCTTTTGCAATTAGTAAAAGACATTGGATGCTTCAAATTTAATTATTATTAAGAGCCTACGATTTCACACTCGAAATAAGTATAGCACTTATAGCTTATAGCTTGAAATAGACGCGCAAATAAAATTCATCCATACATATATAACAGTTAAGTACTAAAATAGAACTGTTAGTTCTTAATTTTAGTTTCTAGATATGAACTGTACCGAAAGTGCTTCGCCAGGTGAGTAGAACATTCCCTTATTATCTACCGCTACATCGTTCGGCGCTGGTGAGTTAGGTAAAGGTATCAGTGTGAAGTTGCTGATCATAGCTGCCAGAGCAAAGCTTAAACTAAACATACCAAACCGCTTACCTGAAACGAAAGCCGATATTTGTATTGATTATCATGAAATACTTGACACATTAATGGATAACTCAGAAAAAGATAATACTATTCAGATATATTCATGCCTTCACTCGGTTTCCCCTTTTTTTTCTGTGTGGAAAAACTCTCGGACACATCCTCCTGGTGACATTTCGGACTCGAAACCACACGCCGTCTCGGGTACTGGAAGCCGGGGAACCATTATACACTCTCGAAAGGAAAAATTCTCGAGTGCCCCGAGGTATCTCGGATCACATACGATTTGCAGATGGCCCCCTCCTTTATAGGAACCCCGATGTTCCCGTTATTGTCCAGAAAGACGGCGTGCTCGTAGAAGATTTTCAAGTTTAGAAAAATAGTAGTAAAAGGGAAAGCGCTGTACATAATGTATATATTGCAGCGATCGCCTCGACGTGCGTTTTTATCTAACGATCAATGCAGAATGAAACACGCCCACGTGTGGTCAGCAGCTTAAAAATGTACCGATCGTACCCGGCCAACGTGTACTGGAGCTATTGAGATGGATGAAAACTCCCTAAACCATTGTGTTCTTACATTATTTCATATCATTTATTCATCAGTTCATACAGTAAATTGCAATCCAAATACCAACAAACCTATACAAGATCTTGGTCCTTCTCCAAAAGGCATATATGTGTATGGCTTGATATTTTGCACATTCTCGGAAAGGAATCTTTCAGGTTTGAACACCATTGGATCGGGAAATAAGTTAGGGTCTTGTTGCATGCCGTTGATGTTGATGTAGACAACAGTTCCAGCTGGTATTGTCAGATGTTCATCAACCTGATACTCTTTTAAAGCAACGCGATCTAACCAACCCATGACTGGATACTTTCTCATGGTCTCTGTAAAAATTGATTTCAAATAAATCATTCAAATCAGTGCTAATTATAATTAAACTTTTGGTTATTACATAACACGTAACGTAATAAGCAATTCTCTAAAAAAAATCAAAAATGAGTCCTAGCTAGATCGATTTATCGCCCTCGAATCCCCCTATATATATTATCTATACATATATTATAAAGAGGAAAAATTTGTATGTAAGTATGTTTTAACGAATTGGTTTAAAAAGTACTGGACCGATTTTAACTTTTTTTCAACATTTGAATGCTACATTATAACTGATTGATATAGGCTATTTTAATTGCAAGAAAAAATAAGGATCCCTACTAAAACTACAAAAATGTTACTCAAGGTGTAAAAAAATGCCTTTAAAATATCTTTCATCGCATGCGCTGCGAAAACTATTGACGATAGAAGAAAAAAATATTCCACAATATTAAAGAACATATCAGTGTCTAACTATTGTAGTTATGTCACTATAACTACTTTTTAACATTATAAAATTTAATAGAAATTCTGACCAAAATCAGACCAAGTTATTTATAAGTTTGCCTTAATCCTTAATAAATGATTTTTCAAGCAAGACTGTTTAAATATCTGTAAGTTACTTTTTAGTTTATTAAAATCGGACATTCCACTCGATAGATATTACGAGTTTAATAAAATTTATTATTACGTCGCCGCGTGGTATCCTCTACTAGTGACAGTTAGGTCAAAATTATTTAAAGAATGCTTTTGACTGAAACTAATTTGTAGACGCGTGTTCTGGCAAAATAACTGCAAATCTTCAAAAGTAATGATTTTATAGGACATTTAATAACAAATGTTTCCCACAAATAACATTTTTTTTTCAATTATAATTTTTTTTTCCTAAATAAATAAAATTGGAGTATATGTTTGCAATATTAAAATAATCGCTTTTTAATAAAGTCATATGTGCACGATACTTGTACCAAAATAACATTTTTAACAATTTTTTGTCTGTCTGTTTGTTTGTTCCGGATAATCTCTGGAACAAACAAACAGACAGATAGCTAGATAGCTGATCTAAGGAGTAACTTAGGCTACTTTTTTTTAGACTAACTTCATCCCGTGGCGTTGCCCGTTCTACGACAATAACCGCGGGTAACTCCGCGGGGTTCAGCTAGTACTTCATGAAAACCGTTAGGGCCGTTTCCGAGATTCAGATTATATATATATATAACAAACATTCTCCTTCCTTCCTTCATTGCTTCTTGAAGATTTTCTGTTTTATTGACACTAAACAGTGACTGTGTATCCATTTTACAGATTGTAGACCCCCTTAAAATCATCTGTATTCATAACAATAAGTTTTGATGTGAATAATCTAATAAGTCAGAGCCGCTGTTGGCGTTGTGGTACGTTGCCACTCTGTGATAGCAAATGTAACAATTGATCCGAATTGCTGACAATTCACCAAGCGCAAAAAACCGCCGCTCTCTTACACTTAAATCAAAGTAATTTAATACTCATAAATTCTACAAAACAATTACGATGTTTCAAAAATGTCAGATGCATATGAGTATCTGCTCTGTTGCACAAATGACTATCATTCATTTGATAGTTAAATTGTTAGCAATTTACAAAAATCAAACCAAATAAGTCTTGCTTTATTTCTTCAGTTATACATCCATCTTTCGAGATACACGTACCTTTAATAACTGCATTGAAGTATGGAAGTTGTCCCAAATCATTTTCTTTGAAATCTTTGCCATCACTTTTGATTTTTGCTTCTTTTAATTCTTCATAAATCTTTTGCTGTGAATAATATATATATAATTATAATATATACACATATATACATAAATGATAACCCAAATAGTAGAAATTAAGTACTTGTAAATAATTTCCCCTATAAATGGTTTTCGTATAGGTAACATTATTTAAAACTTTAACTTGTTATAAGTAAATTGAAAGCTTATTCGTATAAATCATATATAAATACCGACAGAAAAAGGATAAATGATTATAATAGCTTCATATGAAAATCTAAAAAATTGATATGATATGAAATAAAATATAAATTTATTTCTCATATAAGATGACTACACTACACCCGTTCCTCATCAAATTTCACTATAATTTTTTGCAAGACAAATCTCGCCAAGGCAGTTTAGATGAATCCTTATTCATGGAATTATAACATCTCAAAATGCCTAAAAAAATAATATTTAAAAAGTTTCTTTGACTTAATCAAAGTTACCAAAACAAAAAATAATTAGTAAGACTTGAATTCAGATTATCCTTACTTGATATTGAGGGTGATGGGCCAGTTCGTAAGTGATATAAGTCAGTATGGTAGATGTAGTATCGTAACCTCCTTGCAGGAAAATTAAAGCGTTTGATATTACTACCACTTCGTCCAAATCTAAAAAAAAATCAAACTATTATTGAATGAAAGTCGAGTTGATCGTTGTGCCGAAGTAAGATCTCATAATAAATTAAAAGAACAATCACTAAATGTAGAATGCTGATGCTGATTTCAGCACGAACGGCTCGACCAGGGCCGTTCTACACTCGCACAGAAAATCAACCTTAAATGACAGCATTCGGGCTGTCATGTTTCGTTAGTAAATGCGAGGTCTAAAAAAGAAGCATCACTAGGCCGCCATAGTGTGGACCACGATGCTGCATTGTCTGCATTCGCAATGAATAAGGTGACCACCACTGTTGAATTCTGCTTATGCTTTCCACCAAATAGAGTCGAGTCACTTTGGCAGGCCCATACATAAAATAAACAGCTAAAAGTTTTTATGCGAAACACAAAAAGACATTCTTTATTAGGAAGTCTTATTAAATCATGGTTTCTGGTTGTTTCAATGTATCTATATTTCTACTCACTTTCATTCTCCTTCATTGCGTCTTGTTTCATCTTTAACAGAGCGTCCATGAGATCTTTTTTCCCTTCTGTCTCTTTTTCGTATCCTCCACGTTCTTTTACTATCATGCTAAACACTTCTCTGAAGTATCTCATCGTGTGTTTTGGCCAGAATGTGAATCTGAAAGTGTGTGAGATTGAATAGAAGAGTCCAATAACAATTTCAACTTATTATTATTTAATAGCTTTTGCTCGCAACTCCGTCCGCTTGTATGGCGTTAACACTGTAAAAGGTAAAAAAGCTATGTGCTGTTTAGGCGTGAAACAGCAAAAGCCAGCAAAGGTAATATTATTTTCGAATTTATAATATTAGTATAAATGATATAGCATCAAAAATATTCTTAATCATTAATTTTAAGTTGACGTATCAAAAATGTTTTATAATGTCAATGAGGAACAGGGCCGCAAAATTTTATTTCAGAATTCTTGTCCTAATATTTTGGTTTTCCTCGTCTAGTACGAACGTCCTCTTATAACCATTGATGGATTACTCGAGCAGAAAATTTACTTAACCCTAATGAACTCTATGATTGAGTAGGTGTTAATAAACAAACCAAGTAAAAATACCTTTGAGCAATAATAAATAAATTATAAGCATAATCTCCATTTTTTATAAGTTACTTGTGACCGGCAAGGTATATTTCCCGTCACTTATCAATGATTTTTTATATGAAATATATAAATGAAATCGAAATAATATACGGAAGCAATTCAGATCAATTGTTTACCACAACAACAAAAATGCTACAGCATAAAATATTATGTAAAATATCATAAAATATGTTAATTTTTTGATATTGTGGTTATCATCCAAAGCTTTTTTCAGTACCTACTAACCTGAAAAAATCGGCTAATTCTGGAAAAAAGAAAATAGACGACCATTGGATGCCCCTAAACGTGTTATATTTTTCAAATTCCTTAGTCATTGCCCTGAGTGGCCCAACGCTATGTTTTGTTGCTTCACATTTGATACCAAACGCTGATTCTCCAATTATATCAGTTGCAAAATCAGCGAACAGTGACTGTGAAATTAAATATACATTATAAAACTTCGTCAAAATATTGTAAGAATGTTTCCATAAAATAATTGTTCCAATAAAAGGCAATATAGGGATATTACCCTTAAATTGTTTTTGATACCATTTTCGTTGTCAGATTTGATTCTCTGCACTAAATCGTTCGACTTGCTTCGATAAAGATCTTCCCAACCTCTTAGTTTCGACGCTGTAAATACCGGCGTTAGCTTCTTACGAACTGTAGTCCATAAAGGATCCTGTAATAAAATACTTTGACATTTTACAATCGAATAAGCAAGAAAGGTACAAGTGCAAGAGAAAATTAAAAATAATTTTACAGCTTTTATTAAATAAATATTTCGGACATCTAACACACAACGCCATCTAGTCCCAAGCTAAGCAGAGCTTGTGTTATGGGTACTAGACAACTGATACAAAAACATAGTATACTTTTTTTTTGTAAATACGTACATATTATACATAAAAAATACCCAAACTCCGAAACAAATATTTGTAGATCATACAAACATTTGGTCCAACCCGGGAATCGAACCCGAGAACTCATGATCAGCAGTCGCTCACGCCAACCACGAGACCAACAAGTCAAATCTGTAGTCTTGTTTGTATGTCGCTAAAAGATACTTTTGAATGTGTTGTTACTAAATTTACCAAAATGAATACATTTTCTTAGCAATTTCCTAAATTCCTCCTGCTGTTACCTAAATCTTCTATCTTCTTCTGTCTATCTATATAAAATAAAAAAGAAAGGTGACTGACATACCCAGAGATCAACGCACACCCCAAACCACTGAACCTAGAATCCTGAAATTTTGCATATAGGTTCTTTATATAACGTAAGTAAGCACTAAGAAACGAATTTTGGAAATTCAACTCCTAAGGGGGTAAATCAGGCGATGAAACTCTTTGTGAGCAAAACCACGTGCAAAAGCTAGTTGTTTAATAAATCCTTTACTATTGATGATAGAATATGGTAGGATATCTAGATAGAAGAAAGAAAATTTTAATTTTAACGACATTGCAACACAACATGTTACAAAAAGAATTGGCACATAATAATACATTCCCATGGTCAACATCCTGCTCCTGGTTTTTCCCGCCAAGACCTAATCTTTCTCTCATATATCCTAAAACCCCCTAAACCTCCTCCCAAAATTCAAAATTCAAAACATCCTATTTCTTCATCACCTGAAGGTAGACTAGGAGAAAACAAGTTTAAATAAATAAATAATATGGCACTGAAGCATTTACAGACTTAAAATATAGTTTAGTATTAAATACAGCAGTAGTTAATAAGTGTAGTTATAAAGTTAATACTGTAAAAATTATCGTAAACTTACATACTTTCTCAATACACATATTAAAAGCACTATACAAACATTTGCTGTTTAAAACAGATGCTACTCAGAATAATGCTGCACCACTAACGATACACTTGATGGTGATATGTGCATCTAGAACAGCCAAACTAAAATCGGTGTTTCCAAACTATTTTATTAAATCATACGAACGTTTTGCTTATTATAAATTAATTCACAGAGAGTCGCTAAATATGAGTTGACATAATTTTATTACAATTTTCATTAATAACGATTTAAATTAGGATTGGAGCTGAAGAAGATTTAATAAAAAAAAATCTGTCTTCAGTAGGTATGAAAGTTACAAATACCAAACACATTCCACCAAATTGAGAACTTTTTTATTTAAAAGCTTTCCTAAATTATGACCTTTGTGTGTGGGCAATTTTGATTTGTAATCTATTGTGAATACTACCTTTACCTTTATTTTGAGAAGTATTACAATTTTATATATTTATTTATTTAATGGTTTACCAGTAGTTATTACACTAAAACATTCATAAGTACAAAACAAAACAGTAAAAATCTTAATGTAAGTGTACAAATCATGTAGGTAAACACTACATGTATAAATTCTAATACAATTAAGAAAAAAAAACACTTTATATTTAAAGAGATTGTCCAATAAGTTAGGAAATAAATGTACATTTAAATTGGTGTCTATCCCTATTAGGGACATTGATTAATTAACACATGGTAAATCGAAGCTAAGTGTGTGAACCTGGTTTTTAAATCGCTGAAATGTGCCAAATGTATCTGTACTGACTACTGTAGTGATTATATTTTTACCAAACCGTGAAACAGGAGAGTTGGAACCTAAAACTGTCCTTCGAAAAGGTGGATATAGGAGCATAATTTGTTTTTTGGGATACTTATGAGGTATGCTAAATTTAAATTTTGAAAGCAGATTTGATCAATCAATATTACTAGTAAGTGTTTTAAATAAAAATAGCAGCTTTTATTTAAAACGCATTTTAAGCATAAAATCTTAAATAGTTACTTACATTACACGTAAACAAGTTTAAGGTGCCCAGTTTATCAGCAATTCCTGTTCCAAGCAGTCTGTTCCTAAAATTGACGGAATCTTTGAGAAGTATATTCCGAGCGATAGAAGGGCAATTGACAACTAAGCCGGGCCGCCAGAATACCCAAATACCAACGTAAGGATAGCGGTACTTGTTGTAGATATCTGACATCCACAAACCCTGAAATTTAAAAGCAGTCATACGTTAATGTTATAAATTCAAAAGTAAGTATGTCTGTTATGTATTCTTAAAAAGGACATGGGACTCTTTAATATGATAAGCAACATAAATGCGGGTGGAGCCCTGCTAAAAGTTAGCTAAATATGAAGCCCAGAGAACTAATGAAAAACCAGATCGCCATATAGGAAGTGATTATTGCTGCTTAGGAACGTTGGCAACTCAGAAGTCACAAGTGAATTGCATTTAAAGTAAGTGATACGCTTTATTCTTCAAAATTTGAAGGTCTCAGTCTGGAAATAGCGCATGCAACAATTTGTTCCACAGCCTACTTGGGTAAGGCAATTTTTTTCTGGCGTGCCAATTATTTAAGTGATGTGTCCCTGGCCCCCCCTTTTGAAAATTTGCAACATAATCTGTCACACAGGGTTTGTATTTGTATGGATTTGGTTTGTATTTGTATGGAAGTATTGTATGGACTTCAGCTCTCACCTAAGTATGTTTTAGTTTTTACCTAGATATCATGTAACTTAAACTGTACCTTCCTTGTGAGAGAAATTAAGTTAATTATTATTATTATCATTTTTATTAAAATTATTATTATTAGTTAGCATCAGGCGACTATGTGTTTCCGTATTGAGTATTTTTGACCTTGATACTTTGAACTGTACGAATATCGCTCATTTTTATGTAATAAATAATTGTTATCTATCTGTTAACTTTTAAACTATCTTGTTCTATTATAATACATTTATATCTTGGACCAGTATGATTTGAATTGTCTTTGTATATATAGACTTTACATATTGAAAAGAAAAACGAGTTATGCTCACTTTTAATTTATGTTTAACTTTAAGGTTTATATATTATATCATATGTTATATAATATACTATATTAAAATACTTCCGTGCGCAAAAGTTGTTTAAAATAAAAAATATATACAACTAGCTGAACCCCGCGGTGTTACCCGCGGCTATTGTTGTACCGCGAGTAGCGCCGCGGGATAAAGTTAGTCTATAAAAAAGTAGCCTAAGTTACTCCCTGGATCATCAGCTACCTGCCAGTGAAAGTCCCGTCAAAATCCGTCCAGCCGTTCCTGAGATTACCCGGAACAGACAGACAATTTTTTTTTTATTACATTTTTGGTATATGTACCGTGTATACATACATATGCATTTAGTAAAAAGCGGTTATTTTAACATTACAAACAGACACTCCAATTTCATTTATTTGTATAGATTTGCAAATAACTTCCTTAGCGTTTGATCATCATAATCATCAGACCATTGCCATCTGTTGCTGCTACTGCAGCTGAATGCTGAACGACGGATTCTCCTAACCGCCAACCATAGTCCCGTTCTTATCCACGTATTATTCAATAATATAATGGTACAGATAACCAATTTATCTTCTGTAGATAACCAAAATTCAATGCGAAATATTAAAAGTAATACAATCTGATATGCTTATTCTAAATCAAATTAATTAAAATTGTATTAGAATGTACTAAAAGTACTTACAGGGTTAATTTTCTGCAAAAATGTCAAACTGCCAAATATGGGATGTACTTCACATTGAACTATGCCTTTCTTGGTCCAAAATGTTCTCATTTTATACCATTTTATGTACAAATATATAAAAATTACGCACACGATTAATATACAGTTCAATAAAAACATTGTAACGTTAGTACAATCGGCAAGTACGCGACGCACTGTATTATTTTTTTATCTTTTTAATGTTTATCTATACTTCGGAGTATGGAAATCGGCAGAATTCACCTCGGAGAGAATGTGAAGCGATCTTCCCAAGTTGTCAAGAATATTTACGGCAATCGTTTTTGATTTCTATATACCTACTTTTTGACAGCAATATTTTTTTTTTTGTTTATCCCTGCCAAAATGACTACTCTGCCTGATGGAAAGCATAAGCAGAATCCAAGAGTAGTGGTCACCATACTCATTGCTCGTGCAAACACTGCAACAATACAGCATGGTGACCCACACTATGGCTGCCAAGTGATAAATTCCTTTCTTAGTGTTCAATTACGTTATATTAATAACCTACATGCAACATTTCAGGATTTGAGGTTCAGCGGTTTGGGCTGTGCGTTGATCTCTGGGTTTGTCAGTCAGTCAGTCACCTTCCTCTTTTATTTATATATATAGATAATTATAACTTTATTTATCGATAATAATAATATCTTATCTATACTAATATATAAAGCTGAAGAGTTTGTTTGTTTGTTTGTTTGTTTGTTTGAACACGCTAATCTCAGGAACTACTGGTCCGATTTAAAAAAATCTTTCAGTGTTAGATAGCCCATTTATCGAGGAAGGCTATAGGCTATATATCATCACGCTAAGACCAATAGCAGAGGAGCACCAATGAAAAATGTTTCAAAAACGGGGGAAAATTATCACGCGACGGGCAATAAGAGACGCAAACGAGGTTGCATGGGTCTGCTAGTAATAATATACAAATGATAGAGCTTTTGTTTTATTTATTTTGTTTTTATCAAAAACAAAAAATGCCCTAATATCTTCCCACTATTAAAGATATTCTAACCATAATAACATTGAGCTTTCATTGAAAAGCAAATTGATTAAGTAACTTTAGTTAAAGTATTTCCGCCCAAATCACATTAAAACCTTTCTTTTATCAAAGATCTGCTAGCTTCACATTTTCACCCTCCAATACAGATTAACTTCTCAGTTTATATATCATTACTGGCTATTGATGTCCCCACCTATTCTCATTAGCGATAGTGTTGGGACATTTTAGTAACGGTTATTGTAACATAACTAAGCATATATTCACAAATTTATGGTTTTCTTAAGTTGATATACATATATAAATTTACGGACATATATTACGTACAAAGGTAAACATATTTTGTACTAACCGACCCACGCAACCTCGTTTGCGCCTCCTATTGCCCTTAGCGTGATAATTTCCCTCGTTTTTATAACATTCTTCATTGGTGCTCCGCTCCTATATGTCTTAGCGTGATGATATATAATCTTCCTCGATAAATGGGCTATCTAAAACTGAAAGAATTTTTCAAATTGGACCATTAGTTCATGAGATTAGCGCGTTCAAACAAACAAATAAATAAACTCTTCAGCTTTATATATTAGTATAGATAAATATTGTGAAGACCAGTCACAAGTTCAATTTCTGTCCGGGGCAAGTAGTTGTGTCGAGCACAATCATTTGTTCTGCATCTTTCTCATCCATAATGTAAGGCATAGTAGATCAGTTTACTCAAATGATGCAGTGAGACACAGGATCATCCGATGTCTACATCGTCATATCGTATCATGTAGGTGTCTAATCCTCTTTTAGCAAGATCGATCGCCTGGCTCCTAATTTTAGAAAGAAAATGCAGACTACAAATGTTAAATAGAACCTACTAAAGAGTTGAATTATGAACGTCATAGTTCCACTTTTAGATTAGCTGCAAGATGCAGTCAGTCGTTTAATATTAATTCTAACAGTTCAGTTGTCTAGTACCCATAACACAAGCTCTGCTTAGCTTGGGACTAGATAGCGTTGTGTGTTAGATGTCCGAAATATTTTTAAAATATTTTATTGTGAGATCACTTTTACAAGTTAGTCAAATGTTAAATGATGGTAGACAAATAAAAAGCGGACTGTATTTTGCGCTGGTTTGTAATGTATAAAACTATAATTAAGTACAAAGCTGTACAGAGTAGTAATCCCAAACAATATATTAAGGTATCGTTAATACGATGCATATAGTGGGAGCCCCCCCGCTGCTCTTTGCGTCTTCGCCTGCGACAGGCAAAAGGCTGAAAATAAAAATATCGAAAAAAGAACTGTTATTTGTGTCCCCTACCTAAACATTTTCAGCTTAATCGCTAAGATAAAGGAATGGCTTCTTTTTATGATCCCCAAAGGCTTTATGTCTAAGATAATGATCCCCTCACATTCTATTAACGGTAAGTCAAGGTACTACATAACCTATATTATGGTTACTGATAAAAGTGATGTTTACTTGATACATGAAAGAGTTTTTTTTTTAGAAAATTAAATATTATATACGCAGGTAAAGTGATAATATTTTGAGGCATCCGTTACACATCAAGTAATTGTGGTAACCTCCACAAAATAGTGCAACAAATATATAATAATATACGTATAGAGATCCTTCCTTTATGTTGAAGAAACATGACACCCCGTTCCTCCACGAAGCGAGTACTTTTCGTAAATGATGGGGTGGGTTGTCATTAGACATCTATTTAAAGAAAAAAACACTTTTTACAAATTTGACAACACATATTAGCCTAGAAGTTTAAACTGGTAGTGATAAAGTAACCCGCGAAATAAAATTTGCTGCTAGTTCGCACAAGCACTAAGTCAACGCTTAACTTGCTCCTGTAAAAAACTATTTTCGCTCGATCTTTAAAAGTATCTATTACTAGTTATTTTTCCTATTTGCTAATCCTTAGCTAAACTAAAGCCAAAACTGGTTTTAGAGTATTTCACCTCCTCCTACTAAACATAAACTACTATTGCTGGATGCCGAATACTTTTCCACCACTCCTTTTACTAACAAAGACAAATACTCAACAATACAAATACACAACAAAAAGGAATGCTTTCTGGACAGATCATACCAACTTCATGTAGGTAATGTCCTAGGTATAAAGTTCGACGTTTCATTAACTTTTACGTGCAGTTAAATATATAAAAAAATCACTAGATACTTATTGAATTTTGATAAGAAAAACCTTGAAAACTTGTCATTGCCAAGTACATATATTATAGCATTATCAACTCGATTCTTTTATCCGTAATTGTTACAATTTAATCATTTATCAAACCAAATCATGACAAAAACAAAGAGTTTTTAAGCTATTATATAACTTTTATCGCGGGCTTTGAGGCCTATGAGCGCGGCGATCGAATCAAGATATTTCATAACACAAAAACCTGAAATCCGAAGTTCGCACGAATCGAGACGAGCTGCTCTGAACGACGTTTCAACGAGTCTCTTTGTCGCTGACTTCACTTCAGTTCACTTCGTGCGTTCCTTTTTCGTTCGGTAGAGATACCCTACTTCGAACATGGCGTTTGCTACATTTCGGAGAATTAGCGCAAATTGCTGTTCGAAACATCGTTACACCTAAATAATAAAATAATACAAAAAACTGATATTATCAAAGTATTTATAGATAAATAATCTAAACTCTTATATGCATATCAGAACATAGAAGCTGATTTATATAACAAATGTGACAAAATATCTGTCCCACTCACGTTTATCACGTTTATACATATCCAGGAAACATTTACAAAAGACGACGACGCCCCGTTGAGATTTGAACTCGAGGCACCTTCTTCATAAATCATTCACCTACACCTTCCAGCCAATAACTCATTACTACTAAATGTTAAAATTGTTGTTCTTATGCTACTTGATAGAGTCCGGTCCGGTAATTCCAAACATACTTTTGTTTGTTGTCAGTATGGCACCAATTATATAGATGGCGGTGTACTTTGAATGCGATGAAGCATTTGAAAAATAGTTTAGTATTTTTCATTCACAATATTATACATACTGCATAAACAAAATATAAATAAATAACCATAATTGCATAAGTTGATAAAATATGCTATGCAATAGCTTTACCGCGGCAGTCCCCGAGTGCCACACGTCTTTTTTGTATATTCCCTGTATAGGTAAGCGTTTACATATTTTTTTGTATCTGAATATTTCTCGGTGATGCAAACCTCGGCGTCCAGGGACCGCATCTCATCCACTGTCAGATTACGGCTGAGAGGATTCTTAGATCTACTTACAATATATGTCGCCTCTCGAGGGAACTTGCCATTATGTTTTTCGTTTTTGAAAGTCGTTCCATTATGTACATACACATTAATAACTTTTCGAATAACTAGATAAATATCGCATGCTGTGGTTTAATTTTGGATCTCGTGAACCATTAATATACCTCCGTTTCAGCCGACAATGGTGAAACCAAAAGTAAAGCTAATAGTTTTGAAAGTCTAATAATATTATCGTAGCAACTAAATTACTGAACCGATTAACGCGGTATCGACAGATGATGCAGGTGATATAAATTTTACTATTGTTTTTTACTTAGTCTGGTAATAGTTTTCTAGACTCTTTTGTTTATGAACACACACTCACACACACCTTAGTATACAAGACAGCCGCGGGAACCTTCTTAGCTACCTTCACGATATTCTTGGGATCTGTCGTAACATCTGGTGAACAAAATTTTGGAAGAAAAAATTAAATTCTATCTACTGCAGCTACATAATATGTGTGTAAAGACGCATGGTAGCAAAACCATACATACCGAAACAGAAAGTTAATAGTTCTATCTGATATCTCTAATTGTTTTTCTAGCAAGAAAGAGTTTAAAAAACTATTACCCGACTACGTAAAAACTTTTGATAAAATTTATATAGCATTTGTTACCCGAGCCACTGTTGCGAATCTATTAGCAATTCGTTCACTAAAATCGGTTCAATAAGTAAGGTGCTACGGTGGAACACGCACACAAACATATATATAATATATAGACAGTCAAAACTGTTATCCTTTGAAACGGCTTAAAAATCAACAAGATAAGGCATAATTTCTTATTATACTAAATCTCTATCTATATAATGCGAACAGTGTGATAGAAGTAAACGAAGCTCTAAGTAATATTTAATATTAATAATATTGAAATGTTAAATATTTTACCTCAAAATATAAACAATTTGTTCCACTCTTCTTAAAATATAATCTTAAAGAGAAATGAGTGCGCTCTCCATTCAACCGATATATATTACTAGACAGAAAGTACCGGTGAAAAATCTTTTTTTATTTTTTATTTAAAGATGGCCAAGGCGCTAATCTCGACTGCCGAAGGAAATTGGTTTTATGCTTTCGTACGAAATATGGTGTGTTAGGGTTTAATTGGATTAGGTTAACAGAATGCTGCATACTGTCATACAATGGATATACATCTTATGTGGGAAATATTCGTAGGTCAACCAAAAATACATATTACATATATATTTATATATATATATATGTGTTCCGACATAATATCATTATATAATATAATGTGATAATATGAATATTGTCGTTTAATAAGTAAATATAAATGATTCAGTTCCAGTTCCAGTTCTTTAAGCCGATTCTCTTTTCAAATAAGAAATAATTAGGTTTATTTAGTTACCAGCTGTTTCCCGCAGCTCCGCCCGCGTTTATGTCGGATATCAAAAAAAAAATGAGTTTCAGTTCTAAGTATGGGGAACACCCAAAATTTATTGTTTTTTCCATTTCAATTCTATTTTTCTATATTTGTGTGAAAATCTTAATGCGGTTCACAGATTACATCTACTTGCCAAGTTTCAACAGTATAG
Organism: Spilosoma lubricipeda; assembly: GCA_905220595.1. Classification (NCBI taxonomy): domain Eukaryota; kingdom Metazoa; phylum Arthropoda; class Insecta; order Lepidoptera; family Erebidae; genus Spilosoma; species Spilosoma lubricipeda. Next base: position 1,120,846 of record HG992291.1, read on the forward strand.
TTCTTATAGTTTCGGAAAAAGGTGGCGGTGACATACGGACGGATAGACAGACAGACATGACGAATCTTTAAGGGTTCCGTTTTTTGCCATTTGACTACAGAACCCTAATAAGCAACATTATTAACACGTAACTCCTCCAATTTGCAGAATGTTCTATATGTGTTATATGTATTATAGTCCGTCGGTGAGTTGAACTTTATATATTAGTTAGTTATAGTGTTGTGCTAGTACAATGTTTCATGGTTAGCCTTACTGTACTCGGCTAAGTCAAGTTCGCCTTTGGTATGTGTGGAAATTCTATAAATGTCACCTTTATTTAATCAGTTAACATTGTAATTAATCTGGAATACGGAGTATAAAGAAATATATCAATACAATTATTATTTTGGCAAAATTTTCTATAGATCAACAAAATAAAACAATCATTTGCAACTAGTCAAAGTATGCTAAGCTCAGTAACAAATTGCCGAATGAGAAGTAGCCCTTAACGATAATTATTTCAAAAAGATTCTTTCAGGTAGGTTTCTGTAACTTGTTTTCAAATATTCAAACTTTATTTTATCAAAACGTTGGCATAACTGCCTTAGAAGGCATTAAAATTACAGAAATACTCGATTTGTTCCAAACACTTTACTTACAAATTTTGAAGGAACAACATTCTTTTAATTATTATATTTTTTTTTACTACTTGCCTTGCTCGCTATGAAAAGCTTTGAAGTCGCGAGAAGCAAGAGAGAGGGCAATGCTCGGAGTCTCTATGCGTGATTGAATAAAAATGAGGGGATAAACAAACCAAGGTTTTTGACATTGCCCGGAGATTGTCAAACTTAAGATGTACATTGTTCGCAAACTAGATGGTTGATGAGGCAAAAACGTTCTGTAGTGACGACCACGTATAGAGTATGGGTAGGCCTCCAACAGGACATGTTGTTGTGAAGGGAGTTCTATATAAAACTGTGTACGTCTTTCGGCTGAGATGATGATATAAACTCTTCACAAAGTTTTTATGATGTAATGTTAATCAACAATTTTAAAGTATGATAAGATATAAAGTCACGAAGGATTACAATCTCCTCTTTTTTTTCTAATCCCAGGATCATTTACTTTTGGTCTCGAGATCCCCGAATAAGTCCGCAATTGTAAAATGGTTACAAAAATTAGCTTTAGGCTTTTGTTTTATTTTTAACATCAAAATCAAATATTTAAATACATTTATTTGAGAAGGAAATCGGTTAACCTCCAATTTAAACTAGATATAGATTATTGAAAATGACAGTAAGTTAGATACTGTTTTTAGTACGAGGTTTAAATTTTGTTATAAAGCAGACAGTGCAGAAACGACTCACTCAAGTATTTGACTTCATAAAGATTGATATCATATCAGTTTCAATAATCACCTTTCCAACTACCACATAATTATGTGGAGGAAAGAGTGTCATGTCACTCCAACACAAAGGGAGGATCCTCCGACCAGACGAGGTAATCATACCTGACGAGTCGCGGCCTAGTGGTTGCTGCGTAGTTCGGTGTGTTTTTGGTAGATGGCGCTGTAATATGTCTGTTATTTGCGGTGTATGTGGAAGTCGCCACAGTAGATATATTTGTATAATGTGCAAATATTTGACAAACAAAAATGTTTGTTTGATCTGCAAACATTGTTTCGTAGTTTGGGTTTTTTCTATGTATAAATTGTATGTACTTAAAAAATATATATATATATGTATTCATATGACTTGTTTCGTACCCATGATATAAGCTCTGCATAGCTTGGGACTGGGTGGCGTTGTGTGTAAGACGCCCGAAAAAAATATTTAGAAAAATTTTGGCCATCCATTAAGGATAAATATGTGACATGACTTTTATTGACCTATGAAAAAAGCTAGCCCATATATATATTTATTATCTTTAGGGTAAGGTATTCAATAAAACTTTTCAGTCTACTTATTTTCTTCTTCATATTTTGAGAAGGAAAACTTGACTTGAATATATCAAATCATCTGGCCAGTTTGGTATTACTAGGCTAAAACCTAGTGTTCGAAACCGAACGTCATAAAATATATTTGTAATGGCAACACTGTACGATTGTCTTTTAGCAAATATCAATGTGTCACAGTTGTCAAATCTAACCTCGCACAGTTCAGGGAATTCGAAAGATACTGGTGACGTCGTGATTTGAAATCGGCCCAATTAATTATTGAAATTTATTGTATTTAGCTCTCCATGAGTATTAGAATGGCGAAAAACTTTGTGTTATTGTCGGTCGGCCAGGCCGCGTTCGTCCTTCGAGTGTAGATGTGCCTGCTTCGGATGTCAACGCAGCCGTACACCATATTAGTGAGAAGAAAATTTTTGTAGTAGAAAATAAGGTAGAAAGAGGTGAACCGCCTCTAAGTTGACATCTGTTCACAATACATATAGTAGAAATACAATACACCTGTTATTGTATTGCGACTTGCTTGCTTGACAGATCTTCGATTGACTAGCTATTAACTGATGGGCTCTTACAGGCTGGTACAAGGATTACTTACTTCAAGCAACGAAGCCCTAGTGAATTGACTAAACACCTAGGGTATTAAAGAAGAAGAAGTACATTTTAAAATACAGTCTACAATAGTCTATACTGTTGAATGAGTAATCTATATCTACGTAAATTAATAAAATTGGAGTGTCTGTTTGTAATATTAAAATAACCGCTTTTCACGAAATGAATTTGTATGTATACACGATACATATACCAAAAATATATATTTTTTTTTTGTGTCTGTCTGTCAGTTTATTTCGGCTAATCTCTGGAACGGCTGGACCAATTTTAAACAGAACTTTCACTGATAGGTAGCTAATGATATAAGGAGTAACTTAGGCCACTTTTTTTAGACTAGCTTCGCCCCGCGGCGTCACCCGCGGTACGATGATAACCGCGGGTAACACCGCGAGACTTAGTTAGTGATAAATAAAAAACATAGTTTTGAACCCACTCTTATAATCAAGTATTAGTATATCATAATATATATAAAATTGTACATGATTAGTAAGCCTATGTACATACTATTAACTGATCCCTTTAAACTAAAGATCTATAAGAAAAAAAATAATGCTTAAACATATTATTCTCTTGGCAGAAACTGGACAACCATTCTATCATCGACTGGCATATAGAAAAATCCTTGGCTCTCTACCCTGACTTCGTTAGGCTTCGGTGAGTTAGGCAATGCTCGGATCTCAAAGTTACAAATCAGCGTAGCCAAGGCGTACCTGATAACATGATAGGCGAAGCGCATGCCTGTAAAAGAGATAGATTACTTGTTGAGAACAAAACGTCTGCATGTTTTTAAACTGTTAAATTAAATATTCAAATTAAGAAATGTAAGCTTTAGTAGCCCTACACACACTATTCTGCCGGTATGTATGGTATATATGGTATAGGTATGTCACCGACATGGACGGCTCGTTAGTATGGTTAGGCCACGCGGGAATATCGCCGGCATTGTAAAACATCTTAGCAATTATGAAACGGACACAAAGAACAACCAGACTCAGAACAACAAATCTGTGGATCAAACAAAGTGTTGTCACATATAGAATTTGAAGCAACACAATACTTTGGGCTAGCGGAAAGCGTGCGACCACTTAAATCACTATGTAATACGTGCAGTCAAAATATTATGATAATGGAATCGTAGAGAAATTTAAAGAATCCTTAAAATGTTACAGCCTACTGCTGGCTATGTGTTTTAGCTTATTTCTCTAGCTACTCAGGCATTAATTAGCATGTAGTCGTCATTTAATGTCGCGGAGCCAATTATAGAATGTTCCTTGACCTTTAGCAGTAAGATAATATCTATCAATATACCTAGGTTGTTCCGAAAATTGATAGTCACAGAATAAATACAATCTCTTCTTTCTTTGTGAAAATCACTGGCCATAAAGTCGTATTGGTGACTTTGTTTTATACTTTCAAGATATTGGTGAAGGTAAAAAACTAGGTGACAGAATATTGATACAAAAATATGAGGTTACTTTATTTTATTTTAAGAGAAGAAAAGAAAAGAATAGTAATTCCTAATAGTGAAATATTAAGTATTATGGAAAATGACGCTCTTTTTTAAATACGTCAAAGTGGGTTACTGACAATCAAATGCACGCTGAATAAGTAGCCGTTGGCAATTGAACTGGTTGCTCCATATTAACTAACAAGAACTACCATGTTTTTTTTTAATAATATTAATTTCTTAATTATTAATTGAACTTCTATAAAAATGAAATAGACCCTCAGTATTAGTTATTATAGATCTGGATTGGCACCGATTTCTAACAGACAAAAAGGTATCTCATTGCTATTATAAAATTAGCTGTTTAATTAATGATCGTACGCTTTTACACATAAATTTGTGATTGGTTTTATTTTTATCTGTATGATCTTTTAAATTATTGTGTAAAGTCATTGCAATTTTCATTTATTCTGAAAATTATTATTTTTAGATAAAAAAAACTTTGAAATTCTCACCTATGCATATTCTGGGTCCTGCCCCAAAAGGCAAAAATGTAAACGGCCTGATATTTCTTTCATTTTCTGGAAGAAATCTGTCTGGGTCAAACGTCATGGGGTCTGGAAAGTATTTTGGGTCTACTTGAGTAGCCACAGCGTTCACATAGACTGGTGTGCCAGCGGGAATCGTCAGGTTTTCATCGATCTGGTAGTCTTTTGCAGCAATACGGTCCAACCATCCCATTGGTGGAAAGATTCTAAGAGTTTCTGTAAGTTTAAAAACAGTTTACGTTGCACTAATTAAAGAAAAGGGAACATTACTTTGCATACAGAAGAAAAACTAGCTGTCTGGTCAATTGACGGCAAGTAAATACCCGTGGACCCTAGGTAATAACAAAATAATGTATGGTTATAATTAATAGACAGAATAGGATGTCCCATTAATTAATGCTAAACTCGAAACTCCAGGCGCAAATTGGATTGGACCTTCCTCCACTTTACAACAATTTTTTTTCATGAAACGGATTTCAACAATATCTTATAATAATAATAAAACTTCATTTCTCTCACTGGAAGGTACAATTTTGGTTACATAAGATCTAGGTACAAACTAAACGGTTTCTAAAATTTCCCTAGTGAGAGCTGGAGTCCGTACTAGGCTCGAAGCCTGTGTGGCAGATGTTCAGGACCACCCTAGGGCCGACAAAATATTGTCATTTTATTACACAAAATCATACAGAAAACAAATATATAAATGCAACTGCACCTCAAAAGAAAATATAAACCAAGGTAGGATCTTAATTCTCTACAAAATTATAATTAATTGTGTGTGTGTGTGTGTGTGTGTGTGTGTGTGTGTGTGTGCGTGCGTGCGTGCGTGCGTGCATGCGTGCGTGCGTTCGTGCGTGCGTGCGTGTGTGTGTGTGTGTGTGTGAGTTTAAGTAAATTGTGCAAAATAATTATATTATATTATACTAGCTTTTGCACGCAACTTCACTCACACAGACTTTCATGCCCTGATTTACCCCCTTATTGGTGGAATTTAAAAAAATTCTTGCTCACTTACGTTAAATAAAGAACCTACATGAAAAAGATTCCGCGGATTGGGGTGTGCGTTGATCTATCTCTATGTCAGTCACCTTACTCTTTTATATAGATAGATTGGCGCGCGTTGTATTATGATTGTATGGTATAAGTTGTGATTTTGTGCATGTCCAGTGAGAACCTATGAAAGTATTTGTAAAAGACTTTCGGTCTCATCTTAGGTCAAACTAATAAACCAATTTTCGGTGTCTTTTTTGCATTCGTGGATTGTCAGTGAATATATGTAGATATTAAATTAGTACGTTGTACAAATAAATACTAAGAAAATGAAAGCTTGTTTATGCTAGGCTAGTGTGAAATAATTTACGAGGGAGAATGGCATGTTTATGTGTATTGGTTTTAATATAATCCTAATTGTAACATGTCTGTGTGTGGTTAAAACAGTGGTGCGAATCAATAAGGCTCGGACCGAGAGAACACCGTCATAATGATGATGATAATAGACTGCCTCCTAAATATGTAAGTGTGTTAAAAAGTGCAATAAATAAGAATGTTTCCAGATACAAACGATCATATCCGCTCTATTTATATCATTCTTCACACACACACATGATTATAATTAAGTTATACATATAACAGTTCTCCAGTTCTCGATCTTACCTTTGATAACACAATTAAGGTAAATAAGCTCTGAAAGGGAGTTGTGGTCTAAATCTTTATTACCATTCTCTTGCTTAGCATTTTGAATCTCTTCATATACAGCTTTCTGCAATCAATAAACACAATAGATGCCATTAAAATTATCATTACTTATAGTGTTATTTTTATGTAGAGTGTACTATATGTATTACTTTGCATTTCGTTTTTAAAAAAATCAAGCCTCTAAAAAGCCTGGTTGCCTCCACCCCAACCTGCTACTAAGTACAACTTGCCAGGTAGACGTACATATCACCCCCAAACTGGCGTTTATGAAAACGAATGTAGCCCAGTGGTCTCAAAAGATTGTTTATTAATTAAGAGACTGTATTACTTAATTAATCATTTACCTGGTGTTGTGGGTGCCATGCCATCTCGTAAATGATCCAACTCAAAGTAGAAGCTGTTGTATCGAAGCCTCCGAGGAGAAAAATTGATGCTTGAGAAAGCAGAAAGTCTTCACTAAGTTCTATTACGAAAGAATAAATATTAATAGTAAAATTATGTGAAATTATTAAGTAATGAGATTGGAATTCCAAATTCAATTCATGTCATTAGAGAGCTCCTTTGACTACCTTGTGGATCCATCATCAGACCCTGGATACTATAAACACATAAAGTGCGCGTCGAGACAAATCAAACGGTTCTAAGATCGAGGGTTTGTGTCGTTTGATTTTAGAATTCCTATGGCCACCTTCCAGCTCCAGCATCAGATCAGCTCCATGTCATTATGAAATTATATTGTCACGCTGTATACATATGCTTGCAAAATTACAACAAAATCAGATAAAGATATCTGCTTCAAAATTTAGTTGCAAGATTCAAGAAAAAGCTTGTTATAATTCTCATTTTTTTGCTTTCGGACAGGTTTTCTTCGAATTCTTTCCCCTACTGCTTTGATCGGTTTTTTCGTACGAACACTACGAGAACGGCGAGATCTTTTTTTATCACAAACAGAGAACGATTCATAGTACCTATTAATAGCCCGGAACGGTACATAAACTTGACTAATAATAAGCGTTTGGAGGATTTTCAAAATTGTATTTGGCTCCATACCTACTTTATGTAATACAATCACAGTAATTCGGTTCTCTTTATCACCCCACTCTATTTTAATGTCCCAAAATATTTTACAATATACTGGCGCGAAAATAAGTAAACACAATGAACAATCGTATTTAATAAACATGACAGATTCCAAATTCAAAAGTAATGCTTTGTTTAATTTTAATTGTAACTGTATTTATATGCCAGATTATCTATAAAATCTAAATTATTTAGTGTCTTAGAGATCGCAAAACGTGTTTTGGTTACTGTGTTTATTTCTAACAAATAAGTAGGTCCAGAAGAAGTATATAAAAACTGTATATTTTACCTTCACCTTCCAAAGCAGATTCTTGTTTTAATTTAATTAAAACGTCCACTAAATCCTTGGGTTCTTTCATCATTTTGTCAAACCCTCCTCTCTTCTGAATGACTGAGTGACAAATTTGCCATAGTCTTGCTGTCGTATGCTTAGGAAATAATGAGAATCTGATGAAGAAGAATACATTGTTGAGCAGGTGACAAAATATCGTGAGTATATAAGTGAGTAAAGGCACTATTAAGGAATGAAATAATAGGCTTCCCAACTTGGTTAAAGCTAAATGTTTACTTGAAACGTAAAATGTAACAGTACAATCCATTGATCATAAAGGTTTTATAGAGCACGATTGCACTTGTCTTGACATTTGACTTGTACGGAATAATCGTCGTGACAATGCGGGGGGATGGCGGCAGGGGGACGCCGGCACGTCCCTGCTCGTCACTGTCCCCCGCCGCGCTACTCATAGTAAAACTTTTAGTTTTAAAAGTTCATTACGTATGAACTGCATTGATTTTCATAAACTTTTCTTTAATCGTTTCCTGAACACAAATTATCATCATCTTTCTAAGCCTTCTTCTTCCTTCTGGAGTCAGTTTTCCTTGTGCGCTTCTTGCAAATTATCGTGTTCAAGACAATTTAGTTTTTGTTTATGTTGTTTATGAAATTAAAGTATATTTCAATTAATTTCGAACTCACCTAAATATATTAACCAGCTCGGGAAAGAAAAATATGCTTGACCAACTTAAACCTCTGAACACATTAAATTTCATGAACTCCGTGGTAACGTCTTTGAACATACCACTGCCATTCTTCAACGTCTCACTTACAATGCCAAATGAAGCCTCCCCTATGATATCAGTCGTATAGTCTGTCATCGTTTTCTGGAAAAGAAGAATCGTTAGAATGTGTGACAGTTTATTTTCTATTACTAAAAAAAATTTTTCTTACAATAATGTTTGAAGCCAATACATTCAATTAAAACCACTTTTTGCGAGAGACTGGTGCCTGTGATAGCAGTGACAGGTACAAGATACCTGTGTTACAGGTCACTACGTCCCCTTTTTTGTTAGGAAATCCCCTTGGATACCACCGAAAGGTGGTTGTGTCGCACTCGAACCGACTAAAAACCGCACACTGTCTCGGGTACTAGAAGCCGGAGAACCTGGTGCACCCTTGAAAGGAAATCCCTGGAACCCCGACGTACCTTGGGCCACCCCTTATTTGTGTAGGAACCCTTACATTTCTATTCTGTTCAGGCGCGAGCACTTTATAGAGCTCGCGCCGCATACTAAGGGTTAGATCTAGTAAAAAAGAAAATTAAGAATAACACAAAATCTCTGCCGTACTCACTCTAACATGTAAATATTTATTTTTATCCGTTTCGGTTTTGATATGCTGTATAAGATCTTGCGTTTTGATTTGTATAATACCACTGCAAGCTCGCAATTTAGAAGCCGTGTAGACTCCTGTTAGGCGACGCCTAAGGACCGTCCAGGTAGGATCCTAAAATAAGATAAAGATTTATTTTGTAGTTAAAGTTGGTCATTTGTCTTGTTATGGAAGACTATGACTCAAAGGCTAAGGAACAACGCTTGTTGTCCATACTAATATATTTATAGATTATTCAGTTACATTTTTTATCATATCATTAATTTAATCTGTGCGTCTGGCTAATATTTGACGGGATCGAAATGATACTTACTTTAACCAGAAATAAAGTCATTGCTCCTATTGGATCAGTCTTGCCGGAACTTACGAAATGATCTCTAAAATTCTCGGAGTCCTTTACTAAAATTCTTTTCGAAATTTCAGGACAGTTGATGACCAAGGCTGGCCGCCAAAACAGCCAAATGCCCACGTACGGGCTTTTGAAGTTTTTGTAAACTTTCCGCATAAAAAAAGCCTGTGGATCAGAAATGCTTGTATCAAGAAATTTTCACATTACAATCATTCACATAACAACGGTTATTGTCAATACAGCAGCATACTGTTGGTTTTAGTTTTAGATATTATAAATTCCTATATTATTCTCCTGATAGGACGGACTTATGTATACTAAAAATGAAAACAATAAACCCGACTACTTGAAAATGTTTAGATACTTAAACTTACGAGTGTGATTTTGATTTTTAATAACAATTAACATTCTAGAAAAGAGAATCATCATTGCCAGTCTTTTAGGAACTCTATCAGTAGGTGAAGATGTGGATTTTTTTGACGCTAGAATGTTATAATTAGTTGTTTTTTTCAAGTGAACTTTTAACATTATTGTTATTTGATTATATTCGAAAAGATTGAAAGAAATTGTTATTTATAAAATGGTTTTCACGCTTGAGAGTCCATGGTTAGTACAGCTAGACCGGAAAACAGACTCGCGGGCTTGACGCTTGAGTGCATAGAACAGAGTGCTTGAGTGGGTAAGTAAGTTGAAGTGTGGAGAAATATAAATGAACTGAATTATCAATTATTGTCTTGTATTTCTATAGTTTCTATCAATATCATATTTTTGTTTATACTGTGGTACAAAGAATCTTTTTGTACCACATTAATACAAAACTTAAACTGAAAGCTGAAACTTTGAGAGATGTCTCTAATCCTCAACATTTTAATAAAACGACTTCTTAATGTTAAAAAATAATTTACACTTGAAGCGAAAATATAAGAAATTAATACTTACAGTATTTTGCCGCTGCAAAAATGTTAAACTCCCCAGGATTGGATGCGGACGTGTTGGATAATAGGGTACTCCTCTTTCCCTCCAATAAGCTCTGACCCTGCTCCATTGTGAGTACAACCACAGGCAAAGGGAAGTTAACACGACAAGAATTAAAAACAAATTCATTTTTCGTGATTGTAAATTAAGAACTATGAGACAACAGTTTTCAATAAACTACAGTTATGTTTTACTACGAGTATAATGATTTTTAAATCAGTTCCACAATTTTATTCAAGCGGTGTTACGTTCAATGTACTTGAGATCTTTGAGTGACCAGTTGTCACTGGTCACTCAAAGATCAAAAGATACACAGATACACAAAACTTTACGGATTTTGTTTATCTTTGTCGCTAGTCTATTTATTACTGATAAAAGTTCATAGTCTAGTTCACTAACTATAATATTTTGATACAAATATCTATAACACACTTATCGTGCTCGCAGAGCTCGTTATAAAAATCTAATGGTTCATTTCAGTCCAATGACCCTTTACAGCCCGGTCAAAATACATATTGAGACTTACATTAATTGACCAAAATTTCTATTAATCCAAATAAAATATATTTTTGCGACTTATGACCCTGTAAATAAAATTGCACACAGATCAAGATACGTATTCCTTACGTGCCTTTCAATTTTCAGCTTGTTGGGAATTAATGCAAGGGTGCCCCTATTTTTTAACTAATTTGACTTTTAACATTTGGCTGTTATTAGAAGATTAGAATTTACCTCTCTCTCTCTATCATACACAGATTTGCCACTTATAGAAACTAATGCATGCTTTGTAAAACCCTAATGTAAAAGTACCGTTTAGCAATCAAATCAACCAATCGCGGTCCACAGTTAAACTAACGTATTAGTATTTATTCTTTATTGTACACACCAAATATATAAATAAAAAATTTTAAAAGAAATATTTAGGACGTCTAACACACAACGCCATCTAGTCCCAAGCTAAGCAGAGCTTGTGTTATGGGTACTAGACAACTGATATTAATATATAAATGTACATACTTTTTCTTTTTTTGTTGTAAATACATACACATTATACATAGAAAATACCCAAACTTCGAAACAAATATTTGCAGATCACACAAACATTTAGTCCGACCCGGGAATTGAACCCGAGACCTCAAGCACAGTAATCGCATACACTACTACTTTGCCACCGAGGCAGTTAAATAAATAATTATACAAGGGAATGTTAAATGTCAAAGGTGAACTTGAATCGAATTTGAGTTTTCTTTCAGCGATTCCTAAATGAATAAAGAAATCACAAGTTCAATTAAATTCTTCAATGCAACTGAACCACCAGAAATCCTTCATTTCTGGTAAAGGTACAGACACTTGGAAACGCGAAAGGTCACCACACTAACCAACATATGTTACCACCACACTAACCCTGGTCAAGACTACTTGGACAACACTCTCCTGGAAAAATGTCGACACAGCGCAAGCTATGCTATAGCTATTTACGTGCACGTGTTATAAGTACCATACGTTTAATCATTTTAGTCTCATAATCATTAATGCAATTTTTATACGCAGACGAAATTATATTTTTTAATTAAACGTAACTCACAATTTTTACTCTCAATAATTGAAAATTTTAACAAAAACTTAAGGAACTGGACCAAATTAAATAAAGTCGGTTCACCTAGAAAGTTCTAAAGTACAAACATAAAAAAAACAGTCGAATCAAGAACCTTCTCCTTATTTTAGACATCTTTTAAAATTGATTATATGAAATATTATATGTTTACATGATACAGGTATCAAAATAACATTTCTTTTTAATTTTTGTCTGTCTGTCTGTCAGTTTGTATCGGGTAATCTCTTGAATGGCTATACCGACTTCGACGGGACTTTCACTGATAGGTAGCTGGAGATAAAGGGAATAATTTAAGCTACTTTTTTACCCAGCGGCACCCGCGGTACGACAATAACCGCGGGATTCAGCTAGTTTTCAATAAAATCGTTTAATTATTTTTTTTACGTATTTTTTATCTTCAAGAATTTTAGTTTCAGTACATAGTACTTCTCATCTGTGTTCTAATATTCAAGCCCTGTCATTTGATACCCATATAGTGGTAGACTTTGACAAAATGTGTAAACAACCATTTTGTGTCCGCCCCTACAAAATGGTGGTTTAAAATCTTGGATTTTATTTTTCATAGTAAACTGTGTTCCACTTGTCAAGCTCTTTAATTTGATGGCTATCTTAAGGTAGTCGTGACAAGATTTGTAAACCGTCATTTCGTAGCGGCGGTCATCTTAGATATACAATGAAACAGAATTCATTTAATTGTATTGTCACCAGAACTGAGGGTGTGTACCAAATTTCAGATCAATCTGTCAACAGGAAGAGGATCAAATTTAAATTATAAGATTTAACCCAAACAACAAGCAGGTCAAGCTAAATAAAACCGTTTAAAAACCGTTTACAAACCGTTTAGAAATAGTACCGCTATCCGTTAATGAGAACTTTGTTGCTTGTCTTAATTACTCCAATAACAAACAAATATATTGTAATCAATAGTGCGTCCGCGAAGTCGAAGATCATTTACCTATATTTTAATGGTATGTCAGCAAAAGGTTACAATCCGGTTTTAAAATATCAGTAGAAGATAATTAAATAGTTCATCCGCACTAGTAACTTCCCAATTTTTACCCGACTACGTCAAAGCCAAAGGAGGGTTATGATTTTGACAGGCTATGTACTATGTATGTATGTATGTATGTTCATCCCTCACGGCTCCTTAAGTAGACGCGTCATGATCGTCTGCTGGTTATAGGCTATATGACGTGTCACTGAATCTAATGTGGCGCCCTCTAGCCGACATAAAGTATTGTATTTATTTTATATATTGTATATATTTTATTATTTGTATAAAATTTTTTGATAAATATGTCGTGTTTGGTATCATACAAAAGGGCTTTACTTGTACATTTCAAAAATATCTATAATATTAGCATTTGCTCGTGACTTTGTCCGTATTTATTCGATAATTGTGACTATCTATGGTACCTAATTAAAATATACTTTGCAAAGAAATAAATATTATAGAGGCACCAAAACATTTTAAATAAAAAAGTAAAGACTAAAACCCAACTACGTTATAAAACGGCATTACACTACATGGACTACGGCTTTTGAAACTTAGTAATGTACCATAGTCCATAACACTTTAACAACGCGTGACTACGACTTTTGTAACTTGTTTCGTGCTTTTTCAGCGTCGTTTTTTTTTAATACTAGTTTTTGCCACCGGCACCGCCTGCCAGTATGTCTGTTATTGCAGTTAAGAGTAGCCTGGGTGATGCATATGAAATGAAAATGAAATAAATGAAGCATTCAATAAAGTAATACACTGGCTTAATTTAAATAATCTAAAAATTAATATGAAAAAAACAAAATCAATGCAATTTCAAACGTATAAAAAACAAGAAACACTTTCGCACATGAAACACATTAGTGCAAATATTGAACAAGTAGCAAGCACTACATTTCTCGTCTTAATGTTGGATCAAAACTGTGATTGGAAAAGTCATGTCGAATATATCTGTGACAAACTCCACAGATTTGTTTATGCGTTGAAACGATTACGAGTTACAGTATCAACCGAAGCTGCATTGTGTACATACCACGGATACGTTTCATCCATACTCCTAAAATGTTTTTTTGTTGCGGGGCAATTCGTTTAATGTCATTAAGGCATTTAAGGTTCAAAACAATGCGTGAGCGAAATATGTGGAGCTGGGTATAGAGATAGCTGTAAGCCTTTAATGTATATCAGGTATGTATATAATGTTCCTTGTATGTATATCAGGCCATTGTGCCTGTTTGTTTGCCAAACATGAAGAAGTTTCCAAAAGAATTGTAGTATTTAGAGATAAGTTTAAGCTGTATTTCCTCAATGTAGGCTCGAAATGTTCAAGAGGAATTGTTATTTTTTTTTTTTTTTTGTTTGGCCCTGCCAAAATGACTCTACTCTGCCTGATGGAAAGCATAAGCAGAATCCAAGAGTGGTGGTCACCATACTGCGAATGCAGACAATGCTACAATGCAGTATGGTAACCCACACCATGGCGGGCTAGTGATGCTTCTGCATCATTGGGCCTCCGGTCTCGCACTCACCAACGAAACACGACAGCATGATCGCTGTCATTTTACGTTGATTTTCTGTGCGAGGGTTACTACCCCCCCCCCCCCCCCCGGTCGAGCCGGCCCATTCGTGCTGAAATCAGCGTGGCTCTACTACCTTTGAAAATGCCATAATGCCATGTTATGTAAATGCCATAAAAGTTTACCAAATGATTTTAAAGACCATCCTCCAGATAAATTTAGTTCAAAATTAACACAGTGGTTGAGATATATACGTTTTTATGAATTAAATAAATTTATGTCGTATCGCGAGGACAGGAAGTAATTTTCTGTTTATATTTCACCATTTTTTTTTCCTTTTCCAATTCATTGACAATATCTGTGGACATTGTACGGTTTATTGTTAGCTAGACATTTTTTATTTAATTGACTGTACTTTAAATTTTTGACATACAATAATCTTTTCACATTGCATGTGAGTTCAGTTCATTTCTATCATGTTAATTTTTTACCGACTTCAAAAAAAGGAGGAGGTTTCTCAATTCGACCATATATATATATATATATTTTTATGTGTGTTCGCGGGATAACTTCGTCGTTTATAAACCGATTTTTATAATTTTTTTAATGGAAAGGAAATATTCCAACAGTGGTTTCATGATAAGGACACTAAGATCTGATGATGGCATCCAAGAGAAATGGAGTCAAACCTTGAAGTCGGTTTTATTTTTGTTAAAATTTTAATAAATGTCATTACAAAATATTTGCATACCATGAATATACTGCTACGATGTATATGGGCCATGTTTAAATTTAAGATCGTAATGTGTACACTTGCATTCTGCCAAATAAAGGATTGTTATTATTATGACCTTCCTCAAAAATTAAAGTATCTCCATGCCAAATTTCATTGAAATCGGTGCAGTGGTTCAGCCGTGACAGCATAACAGACAGACAGAGATACTTTTGAATTGTAATATTAGTATGGAATGTAATTGTCATATAAGTGCATAATTATGACACTGAATTCTCAGAAAACTAGTGGATTGATTTAGATTACTCATTAGAAGTGTTTGGGTTTTCAAAACAATGATTTTTTATGTTTGAATAGGTTTTTGAACAATATACTTTTATGATTGAACCCATTTAGGTTTGTCCAACAGCGACGGGTGGAATGGGGATTTTGGGTGTAACCAATATACTGCAATGCACTACACATGCGGGGAGAAGTTTGCAGCTTCAATAGGATAGGGTCTGGTTAGACGCATCGATTTTAGTAGTAAATGTGAGATTTCACAAAAACAAAGTGGGGAACGAGTTTTGTCTATAGATAAATTAGTTTATCCATGCAATTGTAAGAATCATTCGTTGTTGTATTCTGATAACCACAATGAAACCACTAGTTCTCCAGACAGTCTGCCTGTTACGAGAGTGCCCCTAGGATATTGATGGTATATGGCATTTAGTATAAAATAGAATAGAATAGAAAACTCTTTATTTGCACACCTTATTACAGAGTTTTATAGTTAAATAAGTACATAATACATAAAATATCCGAAGTGTAGTGTACAAAGGGCGGCCTTATTGCCATAAGCAATCTCTGCCAGGCATTTAGTAACTTTTGCATGTCAAACCTAGCATATATTTGATTCTTGAAAAGGCTATTAGTGCAACTTTTGATGAAAATACTAGTGTTATAATTTTCAGTGGTAATAAGGTAGTGTAAATAAAAAAAATCATAAAGTACTTTGATCAATTATCGGAACTCAATGTAAATAAGATAGTACTATTTACACTGCCAATTAGCAAAGGGTTGTCTCAAAATGAAAAAAATATTAAGAATAGTTTAAACATGACTATGTCCAGCGGTGAACTGCGATAGACTAACGTTTTATGATGAATTTCATTAAATTGACATTAATCATTCCAATTCAAAATCATTTAATTAATTAAAACACCAAGAGAAATATTTATGAACGTTAAATTAAAGCCACGGTTAAAAATCGTAGATCGACACAAACAGACGCCACAGCATGTGCTGTATCGTCGAGGTAAATTAGGCTGAAACACCAAAATCTACTGCCTGCCTGTGTCGATCCATAACTTCCAGTTTCCAAAATGCGTAGAGCCTCATGAGAAGAATACTGGCAAAGAAACTCATGGCCACTCTATTTCAAAGTCAACTATTCAGGTACAATAGTGTTAGTATTACATGATTATTATAATGATTATGTTAGTATGAAAGCTGTTGCCACCTGAATTTCATTTTATTAAAATGCTCTAAAATCTAACATGCATACAAAAAAAACTACACAGTGATAACTTTAAAAGTTTGCGTCTATAAAACATAGAAATCATTCAAGGTTCAAATCTACTACATCCACAGGTTGTTTTCCCCCACAGGTGAGTATTCTGGGCCCCAAACTTTTCAGCATATATAAATGACATTCTCAATATACCTATGGCAAATGCGGAAGTCTTATGATTATCTTTCGCAATACATCGTGGCTAAGAGCAAATGAACAAGGAACGAATCTCATTGCAAAATGGCTGGACACAAATCTTCTAACCCTCAATTCCAGTTCCACAAGACACTTGCATCAAAACTCCTAGTAGAACACACGCTGGCAATTCATTCCTGCGCCCCTGAAGATCGCTCCAACTGTGTTTACACAGTACATACACTTGTCCAGTAGAATTAGAAAAACTATTTATATTTTAAAACCCCTCCGCCATAGCCTGGAGACATAAACAATCTTATTGGGATCTACAAAGCACTGACACAATCGCTACTTTTCTACTGTGTTCTAGCTCAGGGTGGTGCCGCTAAAACCAAAATAATACAACTCGAAAGAGTCCAAAGAGTCCGATGCTACGAAAGTCTTTCAGATTCCTAACAAACGATCAGTACAAAGAATGTAAAGTACTGAGAGTACGTCAAATTTTTATTTTGAAAATAATAAAATCTATGTGTGCAACAAAGTTTGTCAATTACACACACATATTATTAAGTTATCAACGAGAGAAGTAAAGCGACTGGTCATAGAATGGCTGCTGAATCTATCTTATGATGAAACGGAACTAATTCTTCCAAATCACAGGTAGTAACGGCAAAACATAACACACTTACAAACACACAATCATACACTGACACACATGCACACTCGCATCCAAACACATGAAAACACTCTCAACCACAGATGAATGAACACAGTTAGCACATATAATTAAAGAGGTATTATTCTTTTAACCACTTATTTTCTTTTTTATGTTTCTTTTAATTTGTTTGTTCTGAAATTGTATTGATTTAATATTATATTATATTTCAACTAAATTACATACCTAAAAGATATATTTGTATAAATATTCTATAATTTAGAACCCATGCCTTCTCAAAGTGATGATATGGTGCTAATTTCTGTTATTGCGTCACTAAGCAGGGCAAAACCCGCAATTATATATTTAGCCAATCTTTTGAACGTTACAAATTTTTAGTTTGATTTTTGGTTTTGTTTGGAGAGATTTTGGAACATCAGAATTAGCACCAATCAATAATGTAAGATCTGGTCTTGGTTGCCGCGACACAAGCCTCGAGCTTAGTGCGGAAACCGTCGACAAGTTCGAACCTGTAATTTGTTTATGTACAAAAAAAAATAAAAACATAAAAAATACTTTCATTCAGTTAGTTAGTCAACAAAAATCTACTGTTAAAATAATTCGTAACTGAATTAAGAGGTTAGTAGTTGAACGAACCAAAATAATAGTATAGGCTAAAGCATCGCTGGTCAGGGCGACCAGTCACCCCAAGCAGCACCCGTTCACGAGTATGACGCATGGACCAACCATCGTCTCCTTCGCCTTATCAGAGGGAAAGAAACGACCCGCGCCACGACGACACCGCAAGCAATGACATTTTAGTGAGCATGACGAACCATAGCCGAAATACTCTATTTTATGTATATGTATGTTTATACATATACTTATATTTGTTTTTTCAACTAACAACGATTTGTTAATAATTCTCAATTACAAGACAAAGAAGTTTGTGTGTGTATAATAACACCTTAAACCCCTCACTGTTTGTCGTTCAGATAAACGCCTATCGTATAGTAGGCTTCCCTGATAAAGTGTTTTTTTATAGTTGGCTTGAATTTATCCATGGGAAGGTCAATTACATCTATAGGAATCTACACAAATAAATGAAATTGGAGTGTCTGTTTGTAATATAAAATTACAGCATTTTAATCAGTGCATATGTATGTATACATGATACATATACCTAAATAGTAGTTAAAAAAATTGTTGTCTGTCTGTCTGTCTGTTTTGGGTAATCTCTGGAACGGCTATACGAATTTTGACGGGACTTTGACTGGCAGGTAGCTGATGATCCAGGGATTTTTTTTAGACTAACTTTGTCCCGCAGCGTTACTCGCGGTATAACCGCGGGTAACACCCCGGAGTACAGCTAGTTTTATTATAAAAACGTATACCAAGATCTTCGAAGGAGTTGTGTGTACCTCATATAAACGATGATAGGTACCAAGAGTTTAGACTTGTTTCTTGTATTAATATTGTGTACATCACTGTTTTTCTTATAGTCATGTTGTGTTGTGCATAACAAACACAATATTTGCAAATATGTACTGTGATGCAACCGTTAGAATACCTATATATTTGAAAAACTCTCAAAGAGAGACCAGCACCTAAATTGTATATTGAGCGGATGGCTCGTTTTTGTAAAATAAAAATCGTTTCAATATCAGCCACTTAACCCCAAAGTAGTATATCGTGGGACATGACGCTGAGAAAGTAGTTAAATTAGATCGCTTATGATACTGTTTTTTTCGACAACAGTTCGTTATTATCTGCCAGATGCAGAATGACCTTATTAACATAAATCTTTAAATTAACTGCTAAGACAATAGAGCCTATCTTGCAGATCACAATATTTGCTTTTTGATGTTATTTAGGGAACAAATAAAAAAAAGTAGTAATAATATAAAAGGTAAATGACCATAAACATAGTTATACTAACTTTAAAACTTTGGCGATCCATGATATAATAATAATTATGTTACGGGAATTAACACGATCACTTATGTATAGGGATTACATACCTCTGATTTGCCTGACATTTCGACCAGGTTGGTATAATTATGGGTACTAAACAACTGATATAAATACATGAATATTTTTTTTATCAAAAGAAAATACCTAAACTCCTGAACAAATATTTGCAGATCTTATACACATTTGGTTCGACCCGTGAATCGGTCTCTGGACTCGGTCTCGACCTTTTACCTTTCTTTTTTTTACCTGTGGAAACTCCCTCGGGCCGTCACCCCGCCGGGGTTTACGGCGGGGCGGTGTGTCGGAATCAAACCGACTAAAATCACACGGTGCACCACTCTGCGCCTGCCCGTACTGAAGTGGGCACCGTCTGCTGGTGAAACTCTCAATTTGGGTGACGACGGCACACGCGAAACGTCGTCCACCTTAAATATCATTGCTTGTGGTGTCGTCGTGAGGCGTGTCGTTCCTTTCCCTCTAATATGGCGAAAGAGATGATGGCTGGTCTATGCGTCATACTCGTGAACGGGTGCTGCTTGGGGTGACTGGTTGGTCCAGTCAGCGATGCTTTAGCCAATAGATAAGATAAGATAAGATAAGATAAGATTCTTTATTTGCTAGAAATATGGTACAATTTAGAGTTCTTAGGGCTAGTTTTTTCAGTTCTTCATATTTCGCCTACTGAATTCGACATGCAAAAATACAATAATAATTTTACTATCATGATTAATAACAATGTCAATAAAATTATAAAAATAGAACAAAAATGTCAATTAATTGAATTTAAAATCACATACTAAGTCATGTCATATAGGTATATAATGCTATAGTCATTTCAATGCGACCATGTCATGTCATCACATTATTTTATTGATTTTATATGTCATAAACTCTGTTCACGCATACAAGTGGTATTTGTGGTCCGGCAACACTACTTGCTCGTCACCAATCGGACCACGAAGGTGGCGTGATTTACCATTGTTCTCATTGGTCAACATGTTGTTCCCTACCTCCCTACTTTCCTCGAATCATGTAAAAATATATCATTCGCAATACAGACTTCAACTTACCTTTCGAAAGAACACTTGTTTCATTTATCACCATTAAAACGCAAATTCAGTTCAGCACACGGGCTACCAATATACTAAATTCAAGTACCGACAGAAGCCGGTACATATGGTCCTTCGACGCCAAATCATACGAATCACCATCCTGTGGAACTACTGGTTGTACCTGCTGCTGCTGAACCAAAACGCAAAAACGCATCAAGAGCAAAGGCAACTGGAGGCTAAGCGCGCATTGGACGAGAGCTGGATTGGCTGTTCATCGCAAATTATACGCAACCTGGTGAGACCAACCATCCTCTCTTCCCCAATCACCTCCTAGTTCTCTTTGTGATACCTGTGCCCAACCTGATTTCAGTAACATTTGCCGCATCGGAGTCTCGAACTGCCTAAATCATCTAGTCACGGTGATATTACGGCTACACGTCGTTCAAGCCTTCCAACTGTAAGTACTCCTGTTCTTACTACCCACCAAGATGACGGAAAGTGCTAAGTCTCGCGATAAATCTCCTCTTGTGTTAGATATCGACAATGCTACAATTAAATCACGCGAAAGGTCTCCTAATCTTGGGTGTGCCGATCCTACGGTAATTCGTGACCTAGTTAGAAAACGCGGCGTCATAAAAGGTAGACTTACCAAGTTTTCCAACTATTTAGATACGTTGGAAGACAATGATAATTTAATTTCGTCTCGAGATCGCATAGACTTAAAATTACGCATCAAAGGCGCCACTAGTTTATTTAACGAATTCAACGCGATTCAAAGCAAAATCGAAGAAATCGTTTCCGATAGTGAGATATCTGACCAATTAGATTACAGAGAATCATTCGAAACCTCATACTACAGCATCTTAGCCCGCGCGGAGGCCATACAGACCGATGGCGAGGTCACTAACGGTACCAACAACTATTGCTGTACCGAACAATCGCAGTCGGTTAAACTTCCAACCATTTGTCTACCCACCTTTGACGGATCGTATGAGCACTGGCTGGAGTTTAGAGATACTTTTTTATCGTTAGTACATAATTCTAAACGGATTAGCAACATTCAAAAGTTCCACTATTTAAAGTCGTCTCTAAAAGGCAACGCTGAATTAGTCATTAATTCTGTAGAATTCTCTTCTGATAATTATCAAGTCGCATGGGAATTATTGCTAAATAGATTTAATAATAATAGACTTTTAGTGCACAATCACGTAAGGGCTTTGTTTAATATAAACGCATTAACAAAAGAGTCGCCGTCCAACATTAGAAAGCTTATTGACGTTATATTAAAAAACTTACGCGCATTGAAATTACTAGGCGAACCTACCGACTCGTGGGATACGCTTGTCAATTTTATAATTGTTTCAAAGTTAGATAGAACGACAGAACGCGAATGGGAGACGCGTAAGTGCACACTAACCTCGAACGAGAAAGATTCTAAACGCATAATCAAAGTACATGAATTGATTAACTTCCTTAAGGACAGAGCGGATGTGTTGGAAATGTTGCATTTGTCACACAACAAACCACAAATACAAATTGAAAATAAAAAACACTATTCACACAATACATCACACTGCAATGTGTCTACACATAAGTCCAACGATAACCGTTCGTCTCGCTACAAAAGGACGTGCTTAAAATGTAACGCGAATCATCAACTTTATTCTTGTCAGAAATTTATCGATAGTGACTTAAATTCAAAGTTAAACTTCATTCGCGAGCACAAACTATGTGAGAATTGTTTACGTTCGGGTCACACTCCTAATAAATGCGTGTTTGGGCCATGTCGTAAATGTAATCGCAAACATAATTCATTAATTCATAATGATAACGGCGAGAGTCTAGTTACATTGCATTCCAATAATACGACTGGCGGCCTAGCGAGGAGTGAAGTCGTAGGCGCAACGACGACACCCTCCGGCCCCGCTGCCTCAACCGCCGCGGGATCACGCCCCATTCAAGTTAGCAACGCACAAATGCATAACAATTCTATAGATATGCACTCAGTTCTATTATCGACAGCTGTCGTGGAAGTGCCTGACGTTCACGGTGTTTATCATCGGGCACACGCACTACTTGATAGTGGCAGTCAGCGGTGTTTCATAACAAAATCTTTTTGTAAATTAATTAACGTTCCCATGATAAATTCTACTTATGTAATTAAAGGAGTAGGCGACTCGGTGATACAATGTTCGGAAACTTGTAACGTCGAAATTAAATCGCGAATCGATAATACGTTCAAAACACGCATTACTTGTTTTGTATTATCACAGATAACGTCTATATTGCCGGCATTGTGTCCACTAAACACGCGATTCTTGATTCCAAATAATGTAAGTCTTGCCGATCCACAGTTCTTAGAATTAAAAAATATAGACATATTAATAGGCGCAGATAGGTTTTGGGACTTGTTGTTAGAAGGCAGAATGAGACTGTCCAACGGTCCTTACCTACAAAACACTAAGCTAGGCTGGATTATCTCTGGCTTAGTTAGTAATAATACGCAAATTGAGAGGCGCGTTCATTGTAACTTTAGTAGTTCGTTAGATTCGCAACTTCGCTTGTTTTGGGAGGTCGAAGAGCTTCCTAAGGTCAGGGATACGCGGACTCAGGAAGAGCGTGCATGTGAAGATCATTTTCTTCGTACCACTACGCGTAATAGTGAAGGAAGGTTTTGTGTACGCATTCCATTTAAAGAGTCACCTGATCTTTTAGGCGAATCATATACGCAAGCTGAACGACGCTTCTTCGCATTGGAGAAACGTTTACAACGTTCTCCTGACTACAAGTTATTATATACGCAATTTATGCAGGAATACCTGTACTTAGGTCATATGAATCCGGTGGACTCTTATAGTCATCCATGCTACTTTATGCCGCATCACGGCGTACTGAGAGAACATAGCACTATAACTAAGCTGCGTGTTGCCTTCGACGCAAGCGCAGCATCGTCTTCCGGCAAGTCTCTCAACAACCTACAACTTGTCGGGCCTCCTATACAAGGTGACTTAATATCCATTCTTCTCCGGTTTAGACGGCACAAATTTGTTGCATGCGCTGACGTCGAGAAAATGTTTCGAAATTGTTTAGTAGCCGAAGATCAGCGCCGGTTTCAAATGATTTTGTGGCGTGATGATCCGTCGAAACCTCTGTGGATTTATCAATTAAACACCGTTACGTATGGTACCGCATCCGCGCCGTTCCTTAGTGTGAGATGCTTAAGGCAGTTGGGAATTGAGTCATCCGACCCTGAGATTCAACGAGCTATTTTGGAGGACTTATATGTAGACGATTTTTTATCCGGAAATAACGATAAATCGAAATTAATACAGTTATGCACGGATATAAAAAATACGTTGCAGTCTGGTTGTTTTTCACTTCGAAAGTGGGTTTATAACTTTCCATACAATAATGACCAAACCGACTATTCAAAAGAAATTAAATCCAACGAAAATATCAGCTCTAAAACGTTGGGACTAGGCTGGAACAATGTTGGCGACGTATTTTATTTTAACACACAATGTCATAACGAGAATGCGTCGGTAACTAAAAGGTTTATTTTGTCTACAATTTCACAAATTTTCGACCCTCTGGGCTTGCTAAGTCCTACGATTATTCTCGCAAAGGTGTTGTTACAACAATTATGGCTTCTTAAAATGGGTTGGGATGACACAGTTCCAGCTGACGTCGCGCGAACATGGAACCGGTTTGTTATCTCTCTACGGGCGCTCAAAACAATAAATATTCCTCGGCACGTTGTAGGTAGCGAACCTATGTATATGGAGTTGCATATTTTTAGTGACGCATCGCAGACAGCGTACGGCGCTTGCATCTATGTGCGCACTATAAATATAGATAATACAATCACTGTAAGATTGTTGTTTTCTAAGTCTCGCGTTGCTCCATTGAAACCACTAAGCATACCGAGACTGGAACTTTGCGGTGCACTACTGGGTGCTAGGGTACTCGAGAAGGTGCGCAGTTCTTTACGTTGTGAGTTCAAAAACACAGTATTTTGGACTGACTCAACTATCGTGTTAGGCTGGTTGCGCATGTCTCCAAATAAACTTAAAACGTTTGTTCAAAACAGGACGGTGGAGATTCATGAGCTCACACAAGATGTACTTTGGCGCCACGTGAGTGGCAAGGATAATCCTGCTGACCTCGTTTCACGGGGTGTCTGCTTAGAAGAGTTGTCTTCCTGTAGGTTATGGTGGGAAGGCCCCGATTTTTTGAGAAGTCCTAGTTTTTCACTGGATAATTATTATACTGACATAGAAACAGATGTAGAACTCCCCGAGGTTAAGTCGGCTATTTGTTCTTTCGTGACTCATTCGCGCGATTTAACTCCTTTTTCGTTTCACCGTTTTCCACAATTTAAGCGTATGAAGCGTGCCGTCGCATATATGTTACGTTTCATACACAATAGTCGCAATAAAATTAATAAACGGTTCGGTGTTCTTACTGTCGAGGAGTTGAGCGGGTCTCAAATGGTTTTAACTCGGTGGTGCCAGATGGAAAGCTTTCCTAACGAATACAACCTTTTGACTAATAACGCACAAATTAAGGGTAAAAATAATTTAAAACGATTAAATTTATATTTAGACAGCAGTCAAATTATTCGCGTAGGAGGGCGGTTAGGTAATTCAAATGAATTTAGTTATGATAAAATGCATCCTATTTTACTTTCCAGTAAACATCATTTTACTGAATTATTGTTTCGTCATGAGCATCTACAGCTCCTTCACGCTGGACCTCAGGCATTGCTTAGTCATTTACGCGAAACCTGGTGGCCTTTGGCGGGCAGGAGTCTGTCTAGGCGCGTAGTGAACGCCTGTGTTAAATGTACGCGCAATAAAGGTAAAACTTTAACTCCACAAATGGGTAATTTACCGAAGGAAAGAATAACTCCTGCTTTTCCATTCATTACATGCGGAGTAGATTACTGCGGGCCAGTCTTCATACTTAATCGTAAGGGTAGGGGAGCTAAAACATCGAAAGCGTACATTTGTTTGTTTGTATGCTTTGTGACGCGTGCAATACATTTGGAGCTCGTCAGTGATCTCACTAGTGAAGCATATTTAATGGCACTCAAACGATTTATTTCTCGACGCGGTAAACCTAAAGAAATATATTCCGACAATGGGCGCAATTTTGTAGGATTGATGAACGATTTTTCTGAGTTTTTACGTAGGTGCGATTCAGAAATCAAAGATTACGCGATCAGTCAACGAATTAACTTTAAAGTCATTCCGCCTTATTCGCCTCATTTTGGTGGTTTGTGGGAGGCAGGAGTAAAATCTTGCAAGTACCATCTTCGCAGAGTGGTAGGAAATGCTCACCTTACTTTTGAGGAGTTTGGCACAGTGCTATCACAAATAGAAGCAATTCTTAACTCCCGACCACTTTCTCCACTTTCTTCGGACCCCCGAGACCTTTCTCCTCTCACTCCCGCTCATTTTCTGGTTGGTCGATCGCTGACTGCGCCAGCTTGTGACGACTTCAATGACATTCCTGAGCATACGCTGAAGAGGTATCAAAGGGTGGAGCAAATTCGACAACATTTTTGGGCCCGTTGGTCCAAAGAATATGTTTCTGAGTTGCAGGTGCGAACAAAATGGACAGAGATCAAAACGGAGTTGAAAGACAACTCACTTGTCCTTATAAAGGACAGCAACCTTCCGCCTTTGAAATGGCCAATGGGTCGAGTACTTCGGCCATCCCAGGAAAGGATGGGATTTCAAGAGTCGCAGACATCATGACAGCTTCAGGCGTTGTACGTCGGGCCTTCGCCAAGATCTAGTCCTCTCTTCGATGCGGACCACGAGGGGAAGTGATGCTGCTGCACGCTTTATTTCGAAAGCGTCTGCTTTCAAGGCCGGGGGCATGTTCACGCATACAAGTGGTATTTGTGGTCCGGCAACACTACTTGCTCGTCACCAATCGGACCACGAAGGTGGCGTGATTTACCATTGTTCTCATTGGTCAACATGTTGTTCCCTACCTCCCTACTTTCCTCGAATCATGTAAAAATATATCATTCGCAATACAGACTTCAACTTACCTTTCGAAAGAACACTTGTTTCATTTATCACCATTAAAACGCAAATTCAGTTCAGCACACGGGCTACCAATATACGAAATTCTAGTACCGACAGAAGCCGGTACAAACTCATTTATGGTATAAAAACAATTTTTGATTAGCCAGACCCTCAATTCCTTCTGAAAGTTTCTTTGGGGATTTTATTAAAAAATTTTACCGCCATTACACTACTATTTTTATAATAGTATGTTGTGTTGCACATAGGTAAGGCTAGTTTAGTAGGGTCTCTTGAAAGTTTGCCAATTTTGAAAGCCGCATCCGAAGCCCTTTCAAATAGGTAAGGATGTTTTCTTACAAACAAACCCATTTCAAATACGTATATGCACACTAATGTCATAAGTTTATGTCTCACAAACAGTGGTCTACATGACTCTAATGGCCCTATTCCGAAAACTGAACGTAAACACCTTTTTTGAATTAAGAAAGCCCTATTTATAGTAGTAGAGTTGCCCCAGAGAATTATTCCATACCTTAGGATACTGGAAACATATCCATGATACGCTAGTAAAGCAACATCTACACCAACAGTCCTCCTCAAGTTCCGCAAAGCGAATTCAAAACTATTAAGTCTACAACACAAGTTTTCTATATGAAGTTTCCAGTTGCAGTTTTTATCTAATATAACACCCAGGAATTTCGTGTGGTCAACCTCTTCTAATTTAATGCCATTTCCAGTAACATTTAAAGGTTTAATCAAGTTTATTCTATTTGAAAATGTAATGAATTTAGTTTTTTCAATATTTGCCTGTAAATTGTTTGTTTTAAGCCATTGAAGTACAGAATTTACAGCTGTATTAATTGTGTCCCCGTATGACTCATCACTTCTAGCTCCAGTTATTATCAATGAAATGTCGTCAGCAAACAAGATACAGTTATGGTCAGTAACAGAAGGTAAATCATTGATGTAGAGTAAGAACAACAGTGGTCCCAATATACTTCCCTGTGGCACACCAAACTTATTAACCCTATATTGAGACCTATTTCCTATCAACTCACCAATCTGGTTCATACCCATGACTTCAACACATTGTTTTCTATTTTTGAGATAGCTTTTGAGCCAGTTTAGTGCTTTACCCCTAATTCCATAAACTTCACACTTGTTAAGCAAAATATCATGATCAACAACATCAAATGCTTTGCTCATATCAAAGAATACTGCTGTGGCAGGCATTTTTTTATCTATGTTTCGAGTAACCGACTTAATAAGTTGAAAACAAGCAAGACTGATCGACTTTCCTCTTTGAAATCCATATTGGAATTTATTTAAAATGTCATACTTAGTTAAAAATGCATTGATGCGATTACACATTGCTCTTTCGAAAATTTTTGAAATTACTGGTACTAGTGTTATCGGTCGATAATTGTTCAAATCCTGTTTAGATTTTTTTTTATAAATCGGCTTAACTATAGAATATTTGAGTTCTATGGGATATTCTTCCGCAAAAAAGCTTATATTTATAATGTGAGCTATAATAGGTGACAATATGTCCGCACAGTTCTTTAAAATTTCAGTAGAGATTTCATCATGACCAACAGATTTGGTATTATTTAGGTTTCCAATAATTTGTTTGATTTCGCAGTCAGTACAAGGTTCTAAGAAAATACTATTTTTTATTTATTTATTTTACTACATAACTTAATATTAGTGGAGTCGATGAAGTGATTATTAAACGCTTCTGCTATTTGAGTGGCATTGTTTATGTTAGTACCGTTTAAATCTGTTAAATCCGTGAATTACTGGTTTAAATGAAATGCAAATGGACTGTAACTTTGTTATAATATAATAAGATGTACAATGAGATTCTAATAGCGGCGGTGCGCGTGCGATGCTAGCGGAGTTCGGTAGCGTTGTCTCGGGCCAGCAGACGGTTCGCGTCGCGCTCCGTGGCCCCCCCGCTGTCGCCTTGCTACATCGGCGGCTCCCGAAGGCAGCCGAGAATAGACGAACACGCCTATCGCTCACGAACATCCTCCCGGGCGTTGAAGCATTCAACTAAACAGGCAAAGGACAAATATTGTTAAAAGCTCTCAATAATAAGCCTTTCTTGGTGTTCAGTTGGACTACGCGAGAAGCTCCGTCGCTGCCAGGAAATATCTTGACAACCCGTCCCAACGGCCACACTAATGGTGGTTGTCCTCTTTCCTTTATTAGGACTAGTGTCCCCACGGCCAGTTGCCCTGAAGTCGATGTCCACTTGGTCTTCTGCTGAAGCAAAGACACATATTCAAGTTGGAAGCGATTCCAAAAATGTTGCTTGATGTGCTCCAATTTCCGGAAGCGCTCCAGTCGCCCAATGTTGATGTCAGTTACCTGTGGATGGGGCACAGAAGTTAGTGATCGTCCAATCAGGAAGTGAGAAGGCGTTAGGGCACACAAATCTAAGGGATCAGAGGAGAGAGGGGTCAGAGGACGAGAATTTAGGATTGCCTCTATTTGATTCATACAAGTAACCAGCTCCTCATATGTAAAGTGAGACAACTTTAAAAGCCTCTTTAAATGATGCTTAGTTGACCGGACGGCAGCTTCGGCAATGCCATTAAAATCCGGTTCGAAGGACCAATGTTAAATCCGTGAATTACTGGTTTAAATGAAATGCAAATGGACTGTAACTTTGTTATAATATAATAAGATGTACAATGAGATTCTAATAGCGGCGGTGCGCGTGCGATGCTAGCGGAGTTCGGTAGCGTTGTCTCGGGCCAGCAGACGGTTCGCGTCGCGCTCCGTGGCCCCCCCGCTGTCGCCTTGCTACATCGGCGGCTCCCGAAGGCAGCCGAGAATAGACGAACACGCCTATCGCTCACGAACATCCTCCCGGGCGTTGAAGCATTCAACTAAACAGGCAAAGGACAAATATTGTTAAAAGCTCTCAATAATATGCCTTTCTTGGTGTTCAGTTGGACTACGCGAGAAGCTCCGTCGCTGCCAGGAAATATCTTGACAACCCGTCCCAACGGCCACACTAATGGTGGTTGTCCTCTTTCCTTTATTAGGACTAGTGTCCCCACGGCCAGTTGCCCTGAAGTCGATGTCCACTTGGTCTTCTGCTGAAGCAAAGACACATATTCAAGTTGGAAGCGATTCCAAAAATGTTGCTTGATGTGCTCCAATTTCCGGAAGCGCTCCAGTCGCCCAATGTTGATGTCAGTTACCTGTGGATGGGGCACAGAAGTTAGTGATCGTCCAATCAGGAAGTGAGAAGGCGTTAGGGCACACAAATCTAAGGGATCAGAGGAGAGAGGGGTCAGAGGACGAGAATTTAGGATTGCCTCTATTTGATTCATACAAGTAACCAGCTCCTCATATGTAAAGTGAGACAACTTTAAAAGCCTCTTTAAATGATGCTTAGTTGACCGGACGGCAGCTTCGGCAATGCCATTAAAATGCGGTGTGTTAGGTGGAATAAATTTGAAATCAATGCCGTGCTGAGCAACTTCAGAGTCCAAATTAGAGTCCCGCAAAAACTCATTCAATTCATTGCATGTACCAACAAAATTTGTACCGTTGTCGGACAGTATACTCTGGGGCCTGCCGCGCCGAGCAATGAAGCGATTTAATGCAGCCATGTACCCCTCCTTACTCAGGTCTGTAACGACCTCTATATGAACAGCCTTAACTGCCAAGCAAACAAAAATGCACAAATAAGATTTTATAAGTCTACATCCGCGGCCCTTACGATCGGCGATCAATACTGGCCCGGCATAGTCAACACTGCATCTCAAAAAGGGAAATTCTAACTGAGTCCTCGAGATAGGCAACTGGCCCATAATCGGTTGAACGATTTGACATTTATATTTGAAACATTTAATACATTTTTTTACTGTGACTTTAGAAAGATTCCTACCTCCGAGGGGCCAAAACATTTGACGTACGTTCGCTAATAACAGTTGGGGACCAGCATGGAATAGATCCCTATGATATTTTTGAAAAATTAGTTTTGTGATGTGATGTTTACTACAAAGTAAGATAGGGTGTTTGACATTATAGTCATAGGGAGAGTTATCTAGTCTGCCTCCCACTCTGACGAGACCGTCCGCACCTATAAAGGGACTCAATGAAATAAGTCTGTTTTTTCTTGCCAATGCTTTTTTCAGTTGCAATGACGTAATTTCGGCTGGAAACATGTCACTTTGAGCCTGTTGTAATATGAAATTAAATGAATCATCGAGTTCCTGTGTCGTTAGATTTCCTATAGATTTATTTTTATTTTTTAAATTATAGATATATCTACGTACATATGCTACTACTCTATGTAAACGGTTGAAGTTAGAATATCTATGTAATAACGATTTTGTGAAATAATTGATGGAATGATTATCAACTGATTGATGCAGTGAAGTCAAATGAAAGTTCGCATCAAGAATATGAGATGATAAAACCTCTGGTAAATCTTGTTCCAATGTTTGACTAGGCATCTTTGGCCAATGACTATCATCTTTTAACAAGAAGCCAGGACCTGACCACCACAAAGAGCTACTATTGATATGGTCAGCCTTCAGCCCGCGAGAGACAAGATCCGCAGGATTATCCTTAGACGGTACATAGCTCCACGTGGACCCAGCAGTGCTTTCCTGTATTTCACTTACTCGGTTACGTACAAAGGGCTTTAACGTGTCGGGTGATGTCAATAACCAACTCAACACGATAGTCGAGTCACACCAGAATAGGCACTTAGAGACAGGCAAGGTAAGAGCACTCAGCACATCAGCACACAGTCTTGAGCCCAGTAACGCACCTGAGAGTTCAAGTTTAGGTATAGTGATTGGCTTAATTGGTGCCACGCGATTTTTAGAGACTAGTAATTGCACTCTGACTAAACCCTCTCTGTCGGTAGACCGCACGTATACACAAGCTCCGTAGGCTCTTTCAGATGCATCCGTAAATACATGAAGTTCATGATTAGTTGAATTGTCGCAATGAACCCAACGCGGTATATGTAGTGTATTCAAACATGGGAGAGTGTTTACAAAGGACATCCAGAGAGCCCTTATATCATCCCTGACCGGCTCATCCCAATCACACTTGACCTTCCATAACCGCTGCATTATTATCTTAGCTTCAACCACACAAGGACCAACGAGACCTAATGGATCGAATACCTGGCTAATCACCGACAAAATATGACGCTTAGTAATTTTTTTGTTGGTGTCAATATTAATTGAAAACGCTAAAGCATCCAACTCACAGAGCCAATGCAGACCCAATGTCTTTGAGGATACATTTCTGTTTTCCGATAAGTCTAAACTGTTTGAGCTATCTGTAGTACCAGCAATTTGAGAGAGAACTTCTCTGCTATTAGACTTCCATTTTCGAAGGTGAAAATTTGCCGAAGCCAAAATGGAGATGACTTCTCTGCCTGTTTCTACCACTCCTGAGATAGAATCACCCCCGCCCAGATAATCATCAACATAAAAATCGTGTTCTATTGCAAACTTTGTGGCAGCATTGGCTGTTTCACCCGCTAAACTGACCAAGCACTTCGTCGCCAGATAAGGAGCTGACGCCATACCGTATGTGACCGTATTAAGACAGTATGTTCTAATGGGAAGCCCTGGATCCGACCGAAATATAATTTGTTGCAATCTACGCTGTCTCGGTGTTATAGACACGGCTCTATACATTCTCTCAATGTCCCCTGAAATGACATATTTGTGCTGCCGGAAACGCAACAGTAAGGAAAACAGATCATCCTGAACAGTGGGGCCAACCAATTGGATATCATTCAACGAGATACCAGACGTACTGGCAACCGATGCATCGAAGACTGCTCTAAGTTTTGTGGTAGTGCTGGATTCCTTGATGACCCCATGATGCGGCAAAAAATACTCGACAAATTCACCCGAAAGAGGGTCGCCACAATTTTCAATCTCTGTCATGTGTCCCAAGCTCTCGTACTCCTGCATAAAAGACAGGTACCTTTCTTTAAAGACAGGATCTCGCTGGAATCGACGTTCCAGTGATAAGAATCGACGTCTAGCCAGCGCATATGACTCACCCAATACGTTGGGATCGGCCTTTAAGGGCATGGTAACGACAAATCGACCGTTCTCGTCACGTTTGGTATGTAGTCGAAAACTCTCTTCACAAGCTCGTTCCTCGAGTGACATACAATATTTAGCAGACATAGAATCCAGTTCCCAGAACTTACTTATATTAGTATTTAGCTCCGTTAACGACAAATTGCAAGAATGCAATTGCGACTGAGAGGGCGAATGCAACGAACCCGGCACGGAACCCGAAACTAGCCACCCAAACCTTGTATCTCTTAACGTGGGTTTACCTCTCCCGAGATCAACAAATGAGGTACCTAAAACCTCCCAGAAAATCTCAGCACCCACCAAAATGTCAATTGCCGACGGTACATAGAATTTAGGATCGGCTAGGTGTACATTCGAAGGTACAGGTATGTTTTGTCTATTAATAAAGGTAGATGGCAGTACCTTTGTAATAACAGGTAACACGAAACAGTTAACGTTTGTTTTATAATTACCTCGCCTTGAAATAATAGTAATATTGCAAAACTGTATGCTCGATGTGATCTGACCGTTTATGCCTGTAATTGTGGAGCTCGTACTTTGTCTAGGCAATCCTAGCTTATCACATAGCGACTGCGTAATAAAATTGGCTGTACTACCATTATCTAGCAGGATCCTGGCGTTCACCTGGCCTCCTCTGCCATCC
This sequence comes from Spilosoma lubricipeda, assembly GCA_905220595.1. Classification (NCBI taxonomy): domain Eukaryota; kingdom Metazoa; phylum Arthropoda; class Insecta; order Lepidoptera; family Erebidae; genus Spilosoma; species Spilosoma lubricipeda. The sequence goes on from HG992291.1 coordinate 1,154,166, forward strand.
ATCACCTTCACCAGCGCTGTGGACAGTAAAATACACGAAGAAGTAGCATTTTGTGTATCAAGATCACTGGATAATACTATATTTGGGGTAGGTGGACAGTCGTTGGTGTTGACTTTTGAGACGTCAGTGTTTAATGCAACACTGCTTGGCATGGGGTCAACAAATTCAGTGGGTTTATCTACATGTAAGAGCGTATTATGATTACCTTTACAGTATTTACAACCCGACAATCTACAACGTTTTGCTGTATGACCAAAACGTAAGCAATTCAAACAGACTTTAAATTCTTTTGCCCTTGCACTACGACTTTCTACTGGTAAACTACGAAACGTTTCACATGAATATAGTACATGATCCTGACCGCACACGGGACATGATCTCCGCTTATTTGAAGACCTTTCTTCAACAATAAAAACGTTAGGTTGGTTAACTAAGGTACAACTACTATTAATATTTTTATTTTCTAACGTTTCCAATAGATCAGCCTTTTCGCTCAGGAAGGAAACGAATTGCAACAAGGTTGTTCTATTGGTTGCATTGAAATTTTCTATTCTATTGCGGTGCTCTTCCCAACCTCTAATAGTGACAGAATCGAGCTTATTAGACATCATATAGATTACGAGTGTGTCCCAGTATTCTGTGGGCTCACCCAATGCCTTAAGCGCTCTAATATTTTTATTTATTAAATCTACAAAGCGACGCAAAGCACTGCTTGATTCCTTTGCTATACACAGAACATCAAACAATGCCTTGATGTGGTTATTTACTAAAAGCCGATTGTTGTTAAACCGATCACACAGTAAATTCCACGCTAATTCATAATGAGCAGCTTTAAAATCAATGTTTTTTATTACTTCTAAGGCATCACCTACTAATGATGCACGAAGGTAGTGGAACTTACTAATGTCATCTATAGCACTACTGTTGTGGATTAACGACATAAACGTATCACGATACTCAAGCCAGTACTGATAGCCACCACAAAAACTAGGTAAGCTAATTTTAGGTAAGCGTATGAAATTAGTTGTGCATGATTGACCTGACCTGTGTTTGTTCGATGAGCCCGCTACAGACCCGTCATCACCAGCTCCGGCCAGCAGACGACGCGCTTGCGCTATCAATGCGTGATAACGTTCCTCAAACTTGGTGCGTTCCTCATACGCTTCGTCTGGCTCGTCGGAGTGCAACTCAATCTCAACCTGCAATTCGTCGAAAATATCGTATAACTTTTCAAATTTATTAAGTCGCCCTTGTAAATCTATCCGCTGCAAATCGGAGAGGGTGTCACAGCTAAGTAGTGTATTTATATGATTAGCAAAATTCGTAAGCTTGGCCTTCATTCCACTGCGCTTTTTAATGATTAACTCTAAATTAACCATTGTGCAAATAAATTATGAATGCAACAATTAAATAAAGCTTATAAACTTCTAACAAGTAAAAATATGTATTATTGGAAAGTGAATCAGCTGACCGTTATATAAATGTAACGTACGTAGGTAGGTGCAAGCGGAGGCGCTGCGGCTGCGGCCGTTAATATATGTATAATTACTATAATCTAACGTTAAGCGGCGGCGTAAACAAGCAAGCGCACAATATAAGCAACGCACAAAGAAATAAGTCTTATAAAATGAGCTGGTAATTGTATGTTTCGAATAATGACGGTGAAGACAGAGATAAGAATAGTTTGAAAAATAATTTAAACTTAAAATAAATTTAAATTTAAACTGAAATGGCTGGCTAGGAAAATAAAGGGTAAAATATTGGAACGATACCACAACTATCCCTTCCACAGGTTACACGAAGCAGCGACTCGGTAATTATCTTGTTGAAGACAGCACAATACTTCGGAATCCTCTTTAAATGTTAAAATTCCTCGAAGCGGTGACTCGGTGCTTGATGCTTGAAGGCACTGTGTCTTGAAGACTTCGAGTATGAAGATAACAACTTTTATAACGCCGATATGTCCGTTAGCTAGAAGACACGACCCACTTTCAATCTTCAACGGTTTTACTTTTGTTCTATTTTTTTTTTTCTTTCTGCCGGTTGCCGACGTTCTTGATTTTCTCAACTCGCGGCGTTAAAGACGTTCGAAGGACCAATGGTCTGTTTTGTTCAAGAACTTTGTTTAGGGCAAAATGTTATAAAAACCAATGTTAAATCCGTGAATTACTGGTTTAAATGAAATGCAAATGGACTGTAACTTTGTTATAATATAATAAGATGTACAATGAGATTCTAATAGCGGCGGTGCGCGTGCGATGCTAGCGGAGTTCGGTAGCGTTGTCTCGGGCCAGCAGACGGTTCGCGTCGCGCTCCGTGGCCCCCCCGCTGTCGCCTTGCTACATCGGCGGCTCCCGAAGGCAGCCGAGAATAGACGAACACGCCTATCGCTCACGAACATCCTCCCGGGCGTTGAAGCATTCAACTAAACAGGCAAAGGACAAATATTGTTAAAAGCTCTCAATAATAAGCCTTTCTTGGTGTTCAGTTGGACTACGCGAGAAGCTCCGTCGCTGCCAGGAAATATCTTGACAACCCGTCCCAACGGCCACACTAATGGTGGTTGTCCTCTTTCCTTTATTAGGACTAGTGTCCCCACGGCCAGTTGCCCTGAAGTCGATGTCCACTTGGTCTTCTGCTGAAGCAAAGACACATATTCAAGTTGGAAGCGATTCCAAAAATGTTGCTTGATGTGCTCCAATTTCCGGAAGCGCTCCAGTCGCCCAATGTTGATGTCAGTTACCTGTGGATGGGGCACAGAAGTTAGTGATCGTCCAATCAGGAAGTGAGAAGGCGTTAGGGCACACAAATCTAAGGGATCAGAGGAGAGAGGGGTCAGAGGACGAGAATTTAGGATTGCCTCTATTTGATTCATACAAGTAACCAGCTCCTCATATGTAAAGTGAGACAACTTTAAAAGCCTCTTTAAATGATGCTTAGTTGACCGGACGGCAGCTTCGGCAATGCCATTAAAATGCGGTGTGTTAGGTGGAATAAATTTGAAATCAATGCCGTGCTGAGCAACTTCAGAGTCCAAATTAGAGTCCCGCAAAAACTCATTCAATTCATTGCATGTACCAACAAAATTTGTACCGTTGTCGGACAGTATACTCTGGGGCCTGCCGCGCCGAGCAATGAAGCGATTTAATGCAGCCATGTACCCCTCCTTACTCAGGTCTGTAACGACCTCTATATGAACAGCCTTAACTGCCAAGCAAACAAAAATGCACAAATAAGATTTTATAAGTCTACATCCGCGGCCCTTACGATCGGCGATCAATACTGGCCCGGCATAGTCAACACTGCATCTCAAAAAGGGAAATTCTAACTGAGTCCTCGAGATAGGCAACTGGCCCATAATCGGTTGAACGATTTGACATTTATATTTGAAACATTTAATACATTTTTTTACTGTGACTTTAGAAAGATTCCTACCTCCGAGGGGCCAAAACATTTGACGTACGTTCGCTAATAACAGTTGGGGACCAGCATGGAATAGATCCCTATGATATTTTTGAAAAATTAGTTTTGTGATGTGATGTTTACTACAAAGTAAGATAGGGTGTTTGACATTATAGTCATAGGGAGAGTTATCTAGTCTGCCTCCCACTCTGACGAGACCGTCCGCACCTATAAAGGGACTCAATGAAATAAGTCTGTTTTTTCTTGCCAATGCTTTTTTCAGTTGCAATGACGTAATTTCGGCTGGAAACATGTCACTTTGAGCCTGTTGTAATATGAAATTAAATGAATCATCGAGTTCCTGTGTCGTTAGATTTCCTATAGATTTATTTTTATTTTTTAAATTATAGATATATCTACGTACATATGCTACTACTCTATGTAAACGGTTGAAGTTAGAATATCTATGTAATAACGATTTTGTGAAATAATTGATGGAATGATTATCAACTGATTGATGCAGTGAAGTCAAATGAAAGTTCGCATCAAGAATATGAGATGATAAAACCTCTGGTAAATCTTGTTCCAATGTTTGACTAGGCATCTTTGGCCAATGACTATCATCTTTTAACAAGAAGCCAGGACCTGACCACCACAAAGAGCTACTATTGATATGGTCAGCCTTCAGCCCGCGAGAGACAAGATCCGCAGGATTATCCTTAGACGGTACATAGCTCCACGTGGACCCAGCAGTGCTTTCCTGTATTTCACTTACTCGGTTACGTACAAAGGGCTTTAACGTGTCGGGTGATGTCAATAACCAACTCAACACGATAGTCGAGTCACACCAGAATAGGCACTTAGAGACAGGCAAGGTAAGAGCACTCAGCACATCAGCACACAGTCTTGAGCCCAGTAACGCACCTGAGAGTTCAAGTTTAGGTATAGTGATTGGCTTAATTGGTGCCACGCGATTTTTAGAGACTAGTAATTGCACTCTGACTAAACCCTCTCTGTCGGTAGACCGCACGTATACACAAGCTCCGTAGGCTCTTTCAGATGCATCCGTAAATACATGAAGTTCATGATTAGTTGAATTGTCGCAATGAACCCAACGCGGTATATGTAGTGTATTCAAACATGGGAGAGTGTTTACAAAGGACATCCAGAGAGCCCTTATATCATCCCTGACCGGCTCATCCCAATCACACTTGACCTTCCATAACCGCTGCATTATTATCTTAGCTTCAACCACACAAGGACCAACGAGACCTAATGGATCGAATACCTGGCTAATCACCGACAAAATATGACGCTTAGTAATTTTTTTGTTGGTGTCAATATTAATTGAAAACGCTAAAGCATCCAACTCACAGAGCCAATGCAGACCCAATGTCTTTGAGGATACATTTCTGTTTTCCGATAAGTCTAAACTGTTTGAGCTATCTGTAGTACCAGCAATTTGAGAGAGAACTTCTCTGCTATTAGACTTCCATTTTCGAAGGTGAAAATTTGCCGAAGCCAAAATGGAGATGACTTCTCTGCCTGTTTCTACCACTCCTGAGATAGAATCACCCCCGCCCAGATAATCATCAACATAAAAATCGTGTTCTATTGCAAACTTTGTGGCAGCATTGGCTGTTTCACCCGCTAAACTGACCAAGCACTTCGTCGCCAGATAAGGAGCTGACGCCATACCGTATGTGACCGTATTAAGACAGTATGTTCTAATGGGAAGCCCTGGATCCGACCGAAATATAATTTGTTGCAATCTACGCTGTCTCGGTGTTATAGACACGGCTCTATACATTCTCTCAATGTCCCCTGAAATGACATATTTGTGCTGCCGGAAACGCAACAGTAAGGAAAACAGATCATCCTGAACAGTGGGGCCAACCAATTGGATATCATTCAACGAGATACCAGACGTACTGGCAACCGATGCATCGAAGACTGCTCTAAGTTTTGTGGTAGTGCTGGATTCCTTGATGACCCCATGATGCGGCAAAAAATACTCGACAAATTCACCCGAAAGAGGGTCGCCACAATTTTCAATCTCTGTCATGTGTCCCAAGCTCTCGTACTCCTGCATAAAAGACAGGTACCTTTCTTTAAAGACAGGATCTCGCTGGAATCGACGTTCCAGTGATAAGAATCGACGTCTAGCCAGCGCATATGACTCACCCAATACGTTGGGATCGGCCTTTAAGGGCATGGTAACGACAAATCGACCGTTCTCGTCACGTTTGGTATGTAGTCGAAAACTCTCTTCACAAGCTCGTTCCTCGAGTGACATACAATATTTAGCAGACATAGAATCCAGTTCCCAGAACTTACTTATATTAGTATTTAGCTCCGTTAACGACAAATTGCAAGAATGCAATTGCGACTGAGAGGGCGAATGCAACGAACCCGGCACGGAACCCGAAACTAGCCACCCAAACCTTGTATCTCTTAACGTGGGTTTACCTCTCCCGAGATCAACAAATGAGGTACCTAAAACCTCCCAGAAAATCTCAGCACCCACCAAAATGTCAATTGCCGACGGTACATAGAATTTAGGATCGGCTAGGTGTACATTCGAAGGTACAGGTATGTTTTGTCTATTAATAAAGGTAGATGGCAGTACCTTTGTAATAACAGGTAACACGAAACAGTTAACGTTTGTTTTATAATTACCTCGCCTTGAAATAATAGTAATATTGCAAAACTGTATGCTCGATGTGATCTGACCGTTTATGCCTGTAATTGTGGAGCTCGTACTTTGTCTAGGCAATCCTAGCTTATCACATAGCGACTGCGTAATAAAATTGGCTGTACTACCATTATCTAGCAGGATCCTGGCGTTCACCTGGCCTCCTCTGCCATCCATCACCTTCACCAGCGCTGTGGACAGTAAAATACACGAAGAAGTAGCATTTTGTGTATCAAGATCACTGGATAATACTATATTTGGGGTAGGTGGACAGTCGTTGGTGTTGACTTTTGAGACGTCAGTGTTTAATGCAACACTGCTTGGCATGGGGTCAACAAATTCAGTGGGTTTATCTACATGTAAGAGCGTATTATGATTACCTTTACAGTATTTACAACCCGACAATCTACAACGTTTTGCTGTATGACCAAAACGTAAGCAATTCAAACAGACTTTAAATTCTTTTGCCCTTGCACTACGACTTTCTACTGGTAAACTACGAAACGTTTCACATGAATATAGTACATGATCCTGACCGCACACGGGACATGATCTCCGCTTATTTGAAGACCTTTCTTCAACAATAAAAACGTTAGGTTGGTTAACTAAGGTACAACTACTATTAATATTTTTATTTTCTAACGTTTCCAATAGATCAGCCTTTTCGCTCAGGAAGGAAACGAATTGCAACAAGGTTGTTCTATTGGTTGCATTGAAATTTTCTATTCTATTGCGGTGCTCTTCCCAACCTCTAATAGTGACAGAATCGAGCTTATTAGACATCATATAGATTACGAGTGTGTCCCAGTATTCTGTGGGCTCACCCAATGCCTTAAGCGCTCTAATATTTTTATTTATTAAATCTACAAAGCGACGCAAAGCACTGCTTGATTCCTTTGCTATACACAGAACATCAAACAATGCCTTGATGTGGTTATTTACTAAAAGCCGATTGTTGTTAAACCGATCACACAGTAAATTCCACGCTAATTCATAATGAGCAGCTTTAAAATCAATGTTTTTTATTACTTCTAAGGCATCACCTACTAATGATGCACGAAGGTAGTGGAACTTACTAATGTCATCTATAGCACTACTGTTGTGGATTAACGACATAAACGTATCACGATACTCAAGCCAGTACTGATAGCCACCACAAAAACTAGGTAAGCTAATTTTAGGTAAGCGTATGAAATTAGTTGTGCATGATTGACCTGACCTGTGTTTGTTCGATGAGCCCGCTACAGACCCGTCATCACCAGCTCCGGCCAGCAGACGACGCGCTTGCGCTATCAATGCGTGATAACGTTCCTCAAACTTGGTGCGTTCCTCATACGCTTCGTCTGGCTCGTCGGAGTGCAACTCAATCTCAACCTGCAATTCGTCGAAAATATCGTATAACTTTTCAAATTTATTAAGTCGCCCTTGTAAATCTATCCGCTGCAAATCGGAGAGGGTGTCACAGCTAAGTAGTGTATTTATATGATTAGCAAAATTCGTAAGCTTGGCCTTCATTCCACTGCGCTTTTTAATGATTAACTCTAAATTAACCATTGTGCAAATAAATTATGAATGCAACAATTAAATAAAGCTTATAAACTTCTAACAAGTAAAAATATGTATTATTGGAAAGTGAATCAGCTGACCGTTATATAAATGTAACGTACGTAGGTAGGTGCAAGCGGAGGCGCTGCGGCTGCGGCCGTTAATATATGTATAATTACTATAATCTAACGTTAAGCGGCGGCGTAAACAAGCAAGCGCACAATATAAGCAACGCACAAAGAAATAAGTCTTATAAAATGAGCTGGTAATTGTATGTTTCGAATAATGACGGTGAAGACAGAGATAAGAATAGTTTGAAAAATAATTTAAACTTAAAATAAATTTAAATTTAAACTGAAATGGCTGGCTAGGAAAATAAAGGGTAAAATATTGGAACGATACCACAACTATCCCTTCCACAGGTTACACGAAGCAGCGACTCGGTAATTATCTTGTTGAAGACAGCACAATACTTCGGAATCCTCTTTAAATGTTAAAATTCCTCGAAGCGGTGACTCGGTGCTTGATGCTTGAAGGCACTGTGTCTTGAAGACTTCGAGTATGAAGATAACAACTTTTATAACGCCGATATGTCCGTTAGCTAGAAGACACGACCCACTTTCAATCTTCAACGGTTTTACTTTTGTTCTATTTTTTTTTTTCTTTCTGCCGGTTGCCGACGTTCTTGATTTTCTCAACTCGCGGCGTTAAAGACGTTCGAAGGACCAATGGTCTGTTTTGTTCAAGAACTTTGTTTAGGGCAAAATGTTATAAAAACCAATGTTAAATCCGTGAATTACTGGTTTAAATGAAATGCAAATGGACTGTAACTTTGTTATAATATAATAAGATGTACAATGAGATTCTAATAGCGGCGGTGCGCGTGCGATGCTAGCGGAGTTCGGTAGCGTTGTCTCGGGCCAGCAGACGGTTCGCGTCGCGCTCCGTGGCCCCCCCGCTGTCGCCTTGCTACATCGGCGGCTCCCGAAGGCAGCCGAGAATAGACGAACACGCCTATCGCTCACGAACATCCTCCCGGGCGTTGAAGCATTCAACTAAACAGGCAAAGGACAAATATTGTTAAAAGCTCTCAATAATAAGCCTTTCTTGGTGTTCAGTTGGACTACGCGAGAAGCTCCGTCGCTGCCAGGAAATATCTTGACAACCCGTCCCAACGGCCACACTAATGGTGGTTGTCCTCTTTCCTTTATTAGGACTAGTGTCCCCACGGCCAGTTGCCCTGAAGTCGATGTCCACTTGGTCTTCTGCTGAAGCAAAGACACATATTCAAGTTGGAAGCGATTCCAAAAATGTTGCTTGATGTGCTCCAATTTCCGGAAGCGCTCCAGTCGCCCAATGTTGATGTCAGTTACCTGTGGATGGGGCACAGAAGTTAGTGATCGTCCAATCAGGAAGTGAGAAGGCGTTAGGGCACACAAATCTAAGGGATCAGAGGAGAGAGGGGTCAGAGGACGAGAATTTAGGATTGCCTCTATTTGATTCATACAAGTAACCAGCTCCTCATATGTAAAGTGAGACAACTTTAAAAGCCTCTTTAAATGATGCTTAGTTGACCGGACGGCAGCTTCGGCAATGCCATTAAAATGCGGTGTGTTAGGTGGAATAAATTTGAAATCAATGCCGTGCTGAGCAACTTCAGAGTCCAAATTAGAGTCCCGCAAAAACTCATTCAATTCATTGCATGTACCAACAAAATTTGTACCGTTGTCGGACAGTATACTCTGGGGCCTGCCGCGCCGAGCAATGAAGCGATTTAATGCAGCCATGTACCCCTCCTTACTCAGGTCTGTAACGACCTCTATATGAACAGCCTTAACTGCCAAGCAAACAAAAATGCACAAATAAGATTTTATAAGTCTACATCCGCGGCCCTTACGATCGGCGATCAATACTGGCCCGGCATAGTCAACACTGCATCTCAAAAAGGGAAATTCTAACTGAGTCCTCGAGATAGGCAACTGGCCCATAATCGGTTGAACGATTTGACATTTATATTTGAAACATTTAATACATTTTTTTACTGTGACTTTAGAAAGATTCCTACCTCCGAGGGGCCAAAACATTTGACGTACGTTCGCTAATAACAGTTGGGGACCAGCATGGAATAGATCCCTATGATATTTTTGAAAAATTAGTTTTGTGATGTGATGTTTACTACAAAGTAAGATAGGGTGTTTGACATTATAGTCATAGGGAGAGTTATCTAGTCTGCCTCCCACTCTGACGAGACCGTCCGCACCTATAAAGGGACTCAATGAAATAAGTCTGTTTTTTCTTGCCAATGCTTTTTTCAGTTGCAATGACGTAATTTCGGCTGGAAACATGTCACTTTGAGCCTGTTGTAATATGAAATTAAATGAATCATCGAGTTCCTGTGTCGTTAGATTTCCTATAGATTTATTTTTATTTTTTAAATTATAGATATATCTACGTACATATGCTACTACTCTATGTAAACGGTTGAAGTTAGAATATCTATGTAATAACGATTTTGTGAAATAATTGATGGAATGATTATCAACTGATTGATGCAGTGAAGTCAAATGAAAGTTCGCATCAAGAATATGAGATGATAAAACCTCTGGTAAATCTTGTTCCAATGTTTGACTAGGCATCTTTGGCCAATGACTATCATCTTTTAACAAGAAGCCAGGACCTGACCACCACAAAGAGCTACTATTGATATGGTCAGCCTTCAGCCCGCGAGAGACAAGATCCGCAGGATTATCCTTAGACGGTACATAGCTCCACGTGGACCCAGCAGTGCTTTCCTGTATTTCACTTACTCGGTTACGTACAAAGGGCTTTAACGTGTCGGGTGATGTCAATAACCAACTCAACACGATAGTCGAGTCACACCAGAATAGGCACTTAGAGACAGGCAAGGTAAGAGCACTCAGCACATCAGCACACAGTCTTGAGCCCAGTAACGCACCTGAGAGTTCAAGTTTAGGTATAGTGATTGGCTTAATTGGTGCCACGCGATTTTTAGAGACTAGTAATTGCACTCTGACTAAACCCTCTCTGTCGGTAGACCGCACGTATACACAAGCTCCGTAGGCTCTTTCAGATGCATCCGTAAATACATGAAGTTCATGATTAGTTGAATTGTCGCAATGAACCCAACGCGGTATATGTAGTGTATTCAAACATGGGAGAGTGTTTACAAAGGACATCCAGAGAGCCCTTATATCATCCCTGACCGGCTCATCCCAATCACACTTGACCTTCCATAACCGCTGCATTATTATCTTAGCTTCAACCACACAAGGACCAACGAGACCTAATGGATCGAATACCTGGCTAATCACCGACAAAATATGACGCTTAGTAATTTTTTTGTTGGTGTCAATATTAATTGAAAACGCTAAAGCATCCAACTCACAGAGCCAATGCAGACCCAATGTCTTTGAGGATACATTTCTGTTTTCCGATAAGTCTAAACTGTTTGAGCTATCTGTAGTACCAGCAATTTGAGAGAGAACTTCTCTGCTATTAGACTTCCATTTTCGAAGGTGAAAATTTGCCGAAGCCAAAATGGAGATGACTTCTCTGCCTGTTTCTACCACTCCTGAGATAGAATCACCCCCGCCCAGATAATCATCAACATAAAAATCGTGTTCTATTGCAAACTTTGTGGCAGCATTGGCTGTTTCACCCGCTAAACTGACCAAGCACTTCGTCGCCAGATAAGGAGCTGACGCCATACCGTATGTGACCGTATTAAGACAGTATGTTCTAATGGGAAGCCCTGGATCCGACCGAAATATAATTTGTTGCAATCTACGCTGTCTCGGTGTTATAGACACGGCTCTATACATTCTCTCAATGTCCCCTGAAATGACATATTTGTGCTGCCGGAAACGCAACAGTAAGGAAAACAGATCATCCTGAACAGTGGGGCCAACCAATTGGATATCATTCAACGAGATACCAGACGTACTGGCAACCGATGCATCGAAGACTGCTCTAAGTTTTGTGGTAGTGCTGGATTCCTTGATGACCCCATGATGCGGCAAAAAATACTCGACAAATTCACCCGAAAGAGGGTCGCCACAATTTTCAATCTCTGTCATGTGTCCCAAGCTCTCGTACTCCTGCATAAAAGACAGGTACCTTTCTTTAAAGACAGGATCTCGCTGGAATCGACGTTCCAGTGATAAGAATCGACGTCTAGCCAGCGCATATGACTCACCCAATACGTTGGGATCGGCCTTTAAGGGCATGGTAACGACAAATCGACCGTTCTCGTCACGTTTGGTATGTAGTCGAAAACTCTCTTCACAAGCTCGTTCCTCGAGTGACATACAATATTTAGCAGACATAGAATCCAGTTCCCAGAACTTACTTATATTAGTATTTAGCTCCGTTAACGACAAATTGCAAGAATGCAATTGCGACTGAGAGGGCGAATGCAACGAACCCGGCACGGAACCCGAAACTAGCCACCCAAACCTTGTATCTCTTAACGTGGGTTTACCTCTCCCGAGATCAACAAATGAGGTACCTAAAACCTCCCAGAAAATCTCAGCACCCACCAAAATGTCAATTGCCGACGGTACATAGAATTTAGGATCGGCTAGGTGTACATTCGAAGGTACAGGTATGTTTTGTCTATTAATAAAGGTAGATGGCAGTACCTTTGTAATAACAGGTAACACGAAACAGTTAACGTTTGTTTTATAATTACCTCGCCTTGAAATAATAGTAATATTGCAAAACTGTATGCTCGATGTGATCTGACCGTTTATGCCTGTAATTGTGGAGCTCGTACTTTGTCTAGGCAATCCTAGCTTATCACATAGCGACTGCGTAATAAAATTGGCTGTACTACCATTATCTAGCAGGATCCTGGCGTTCACCTGGCCTCCTCTGCCATCCATCACCTTCACCAGCGCTGTGGACAGTAAAATACACGAAGAAGTAGCATTTTGTGTATCAAGATCACTGGATAATACTATATTTGGGGTAGGTGGACAGTCGTTGGTGTTGACTTTTGAGACGTCAGTGTTTAATGCAACACTGCTTGGCATGGGGTCAACAAATTCAGTGGGTTTATCTACATGTAAGAGCGTATTATGATTACCTTTACAGTATTTACAACCCGACAATCTACAACGTTTTGCTGTATGACCAAAACGTAAGCAATTCAAACAGACTTTAAATTCTTTTGCCCTTGCACTACGACTTTCTACTGGTAAACTACGAAACGTTTCACATGAATATAGTACATGATCCTGACCGCACACGGGACATGATCTCCGCTTATTTGAAGACCTTTCTTCAACAATAAAAACGTTAGGTTGGTTAACTAAGGTACAACTACTATTAATATTTTTATTTTCTAACGTTTCCAATAGATCAGCCTTTTCGCTCAGGAAGGAAACGAATTGCAACAAGGTTGTTCTATTGGTTGCATTGAAATTTTCTATTCTATTGCGGTGCTCTTCCCAACCTCTAATAGTGACAGAATCGAGCTTATTAGACATCATATAGATTACGAGTGTGTCCCAGTATTCTGTGGGCTCACCCAATGCCTTAAGCGCTCTAATATTTTTATTTATTAAATCTACAAAGCGACGCAAAGCACTGCTTGATTCCTTTGCTATACACAGAACATCAAACAATGCCTTGATGTGGTTATTTACTAAAAGCCGATTGTTGTTAAACCGATCACACAGTAAATTCCACGCTAATTCATAATGAGCAGCTTTAAAATCAATGTTTTTTATTACTTCTAAGGCATCACCTACTAATGATGCACGAAGGTAGTGGAACTTACTAATATCATCTATAGCACTACTGTTGTGGATTAACGACATAAACGTATCACGATACTCAAGCCAGTACTGATAGCCACCACAAAAACTAGGTAAGCTAATTTTAGGTAAGCGTATGAAATTAGTTGTGCATGATTGACCTGACCTGTGTTTGTTCGATGAGCCCGCTACAGACCCGTCATCACCAGCTCCGGCCAGCAGACGACGCGCTTGCGCTATCAATGCGTGATAACGTTCCTCAAACTTGGTGCGTTCCTCATACGCTTCGTCTGGCTCGTCGGAGTGCAACTCAATCTCAACCTGCAATTCGTCGAAAATATCGTATAACTTTTCAAATTTATTAAGTCGCCCTTGTAAATCTATCCGCTGCAAATCGGAGAGGGTGTCACAGCTAAGTAGTGTATTTATATGATTAGCAAAATTCGTAAGCTTGGCCTTCATTCCACTGCGCTTTTTAATGATTAACTCTAAATTAACCATTGTGCAAATAAATTATGAATGCAACAATTAAATAAAGCTTATAAACTTCTAACAAGTAAAAATATGTATTATTGGAAAGTGAATCAGCTGACCGTTATATAAATGTAACGTACGTAGGTAGGTGCAAGCGGAGGCGCTGCGGCTGCGGCCGTTAATATATGTATAATTACTATAATCTAACGTTAAGCGGCGGCGTAAACAAGCAAGCGCACAATATAAGCAACGCACAAAGAAATAAGTCTTATAAAATGAGCTGGTAATTGTATGTTTCGAATAATGACGGTGAAGACAGAGATAAGAATAGTTTGAAAAATAATTTAAACTTAAAATAAATTTAAATTTAAACTGAAATGGCTGGCTAGGAAAATAAAGGGTAAAATATTGGAACGATACCACAACTATCCCTTCCACAGGTTACACGAAGCAGCGACTCGGTAATTATCTTGTTGAAGACAGCACAATACTTCGGAATCCTCTTTAAATGTTAAAATTCCTCGAAGCGGTGACTCGGTGCTTGATGCTTGAAGGCACTGTGTCTTGAAGACTTCGAGTATGAAGATAACAACTTTTATAACGCCGATATGTCCGTTAGCTAGAAGACACGACCCACTTTCAATCTCTGTCATGTGTCCCAAGCTCTCGTACTCCTGCATAAAAGACAGGTACCTTTCTTTAAAGACAGGATCTCGCTGGAATCGACGTTCCAGTGATAAGAATCGACGTCTAGCCAGCGCATATGACTCACCCAATACGTTGGGATCGGCCTTTAAGGGCATGGTAACGACAAATCGACCGTTCTCGTCACGTTTGGTATGTAGTCGAAAACTCTCTTCACAAGCTCGTTCCTCGAGTGACATACAATATTTAGCAGACATAGAATCCAGTTCCCAGAACTTACTTATATTAGTATTTAGCTCCGTTAACGACAAATTGCAAGAATGCAATTGCGACTGAGAGGGCGAATGCAACGAACCCGGCACGGAACCCGAAACTAGCCACCCAAACCTTGTATCTCTTAACGTGGGTTTACCTCTCCCGAGATCAACAAATGAGGTACCTAAAACCTCCCAGAAAATCTCAGCACCCACCAAAATGTCAATTGCCGACGGTACATAGAATTTAGGATCGGCTAGGTGTACATTCGAAGGTACAGGTATGTTTTGTCTATTAATAAAGGTAGATGGCAGTACCTTTGTAATAACAGGTAACACGAAACAGTTAACGTTTGTTTTATAATTACCTCGCCTTGAAATAATAGTAATATTGCAAAACTGTATGCTCGATGTGATCTGACCGTTTATGCCTGTAATTGTGGAGCTCGTACTTTGTCTAGGCAATCCTAGCTTATCACATAGCGACTGCGTAATAAAATTGGCTGTACTACCATTATCTAGCAGGATCCTGGCGTTCACCTGGCCTCCTCTGCCATCCATCACCTTCACCAGCGCTGTGGACAGTAAAATACACGAAGAAGTAGCATTCTTCTAGAACGGCGATCAATACTGGCCCGGCATAGTCAACACTGCATCTCAAAAAGGGAAATTCTAACTGAGTCCTCGAGATAGGCAACTGGCCCATAATCGGTTGAACGATTTGACATTTATATTTGAAACATTTAATACATTTTTTTACTGTGACTTTAGAAAGATTCCTACCTCCGAGGGGCCAAAACATTTGACGTACGTTCGCTAATAACAGTTGGGGACCAGCATGGAATAGATCCCTATGATATTTTTGAAAAATTAGTTTTGTGATGTGATGTTTACTACAAAGTAAGATAGGGTGTTTGACATTATAGTCATAGGGAGAGTTATCTAGTCTGCCTCCCACTCTGACGAGACCGTCCGCACCTATAAAGGGACTCAATGAAATAAGTCTGTTTTTTCTTGCCAATGCTTTTTTCAGTTGCAATGACGTAATTTCGGCTGGAAACATGTCACTTTGAGCCTGTTGTAATATGAAATTAAATGAATCATCGAGTTCCTGTGTCGTTAGATTTCCTATAGATTTATTTTTATTTTTTAAATTATAGATATATCTACGTACATATGCTACTACTCTATGTAAACGGTTGAAGTTAGAATATCTATGTAATAACGATTTTGTGAAATAATTGATGGAATGATTATCAACTGATTGATGCAGTGAAGTCAAATGAAAGTTCGCATCAAGAATATGAGATGATAAAACCTCTGGTAAATCTTGTTCCAATGTTTGACTAGGCATCTTTGGCCAATGACTATCATCTTTTAACAAGAAGCCAGGACCTGACCACCACAAAGAGCTACTATTGATATGGTCAGCCTTCAGCCCGCGAGAGACAAGATCCGCAGGATTATCCTTAGACGGTACATAGCTCCACGTGGACCCAGCAGTGCTTTCCTGTATTTCACTTACTCGGTTACGTACAAAGGGCTTTAACGTGTCGGGTGATGTCAATAACCAACTCAACACGATAGTCGAGTCACACCAGAATAGGCACTTAGAGACAGGCAAGGTAAGAGCACTCAGCACATCAGCACACAGTCTTGAGCCCAGTAACGCACCTGAGAGTTCAAGTTTAGGTATAGTGATTGGCTTAATTGGTGCCACGCGATTTTTAGAGACTAGTAATTGCACTCTGACTAAACCCTCTCTGTCGGTAGACCGCACGTATACACAAGCTCCGTAGGCTCTTTCAGATGCATCCGTAAATACATGAAGTTCATGATTAGTTGAATTGTCGCAATGAACCCAACGCGGTATATGTAGTGTATTCAAACATGGGAGAGTGTTTACAAAGGACATCCAGAGAGCCCTTATATCATCCCTGACCGGCTCATCCCAATCACACTTGACCTTCCATAACCGCTGCATTATTATCTTAGCTTCAACCACACAAGGACCAACGAGACCTAATGGATCGAATACCTGGCTAATCACCGACAAAATATGACGCTTAGTAATTTTTTTGTTGGTGTCAATATTAATTGAAAACGCTAAAGCATCCAACTCACAGAGCCAATGCAGACCCAATGTCTTTGAGGATACATTTCTGTTTTCCGATAAGTCTAAACTGTTTGAGCTATCTGTAGTACCAGCAATTTGAGAGAGAACTTCTCTGCTATTAGACTTCCATTTTCGAAGGTGAAAATTTGCCGAAGCCAAAATGGAGATGACTTCTCTGCCTGTTTCTACCACTCCTGAGATAGAATCACCCCCGCCCAGATAATCATCAACATAAAAATCGTGTTCTATTGCAAACTTTGTGGCAGCATTGGCTGTTTCACCCGCTAAACTGACCAAGCACTTCGTCGCCAGATAAGGAGCTGACGCCATACCGTATGTGACCGTATTAAGACAGTATGTTCTAATGGGAAGCCCTGGATCCGACCGAAATATAATTTGTTGCAATCTACGCTGTCTCGGTGTTATAGACACGGCTCTATACATTCTCTCAATGTCCCCTGAAATGACATATTTGTGCTGCCGGAAACGCAACAGTAAGGAAAACAGATCATCCTGAACAGTGGGGCCAACCAATTGGATATCATTCAACGAGATACCAGACGTACTGGCAACCGATGCATCGAAGACTGCTCTAAGTTTTGTGGTAGTGCTGGATTCCTTGATGACCCCATGATGCGGCAAAAAATACTCGACAAATTCACCCGAAAGAGGGTCGCCACAATTTTCAATCTCTGTCATGTGTCCCAAGCTCTCGTACTCCTGCATAAAAGACAGGTACCTTTCTTTAAAGACAGGATCTCGCTGGAATCGACGTTCCAGTGATAAGAATCGACGTCTAGCCAGCGCATATGACTCACCCAATACGTTGGGATCGGCCTTTAAGGGCATGGTAACGACAAATCGACCGTTCTCGTCACGTTTGGTATGTAGTCGAAAACTCTCTTCACAAGCTCGTTCCTCGAGTGACATACAATATTTAGCAGACATAGAATCCAGTTCCCAGAACTTACTTATATTAGTATTTAGCTCCGTTAACGACAAATTGCAAGAATGCAATTGCGACTGAGAGGGCGAATGCAACGAACCCGGCACGGAACCCGAAACTAGCCACCCAAACCTTGTATCTCTTAACGTGGGTTTACCTCTCCCGAGATCAACAAATGAGGTACCTAAAACCTCCCAGAAAATCTCAGCACCCACCAAAATGTCAATTGCCGACGGTACATAGAATTTAGGATCGGCTAGGTGTACATTCGAAGGTACAGGTATGTTTTGTCTATTAATAAAGGTAGATGGCAGTACCTTTGTAATAACAGGTAACACGAAACAGTTAACGTTTGTTTTATAATTACCTCGCCTTGAAATAATAGTAATATTGCAAAACTGTATGCTCGATGTGATCTGACCGTTTATGCCTGTAATTGTGGAGCTCGTACTTTGTCTAGGCAATCCTAGCTTATCACATAGCGACTGCGTAATAAAATTGGCTGTACTACCATTATCTAGCAGGATCCTGGCGTTCACCTGGCCTCCTCTGCCATCCATCACCTTCACCAGCGCTGTGGACAGTAAAATACACGAAGAAGTAGCATTTTGTGTATCAAGATCACTGGATAATACTATATTTGGGGTAGGTGGACAGTCGTTGGTGTTGACTTTTGAGACGTCAGTGTTTAATGCAACACTGCTTGGCATGGGGTCAACAAATTCAGTGGGTTTATCTACATGTAAGAGCGTATTATGATTACCTTTACAGTATTTACAACCCGACAATCTACAACGTTTTGCTGTATGACATAATATAAAGATAAGTCTAAACTGTTTGAGCTATCTGTAGTACCAGCAATTTGAGAGAGAACTTCTCTGCTATTAGACTTCCATTTTCGAAGGTGAAAATTTGCCGAAGCCAAAATGGAGATGACTTCTCTGCCTGTTTCTACCACTCCTGAGATAGAATCACCCCCGCCCAGATAATCATCAACATAAAAATCGTGTTCTATTGCAAACTTTGTGGCAGCATTGGCTGTTTCACCCGCTAAACTGACCAAGCACTTCGTCGCCAGATAAGGAGCTGACGCCATACCGTATGTGACCGTATTAAGACAGTATGTTCTAATGGGAAGCCCTGGATCCGACCGACCCACCACAAAAACTAGGTAAGCTAATTTTAGGTAAGCGTATGAAATTAGTTCTAATGCCACGTTAAAGACGTTCGAAGTTCGAAGGAACATTGGTCCTTCGAACGTCTTTAACGCCGCGAGTTGAGAAAATCAAGAACGTCGGCAACCGGCAGAAAGAAAAAAAAAAATAGAACAAAAGTAAAACCGTTGAAGATTGAAAGTGGGTCGTGTCTTCTAGCTAACGGACATATCGGCGTTATAAAAGTTGTTATCTTCATACTCGAAGTCTTCAAGACACAGTGCCTTCAAGCATCAAGCACCGAGTCACCGCTTCGAGGAATTTTAACATTTAAAGAGGATTCCGAAGTATTGTGCTGTCTTCAACAAGATAATTACCGAGTCGCTGCTTCGTGTAACCTGTGGAAGGGATAGTTGTGGTATCGTTCCAATATTTTACCCTTTATTTTCCTAACCAGCTCATTTTATAAGACTTATTTCTTTGTGCGTTGCTTATATTGTGCGCTTGCTTGTTTACGCCGCCGCTTAACGTTAGATTATAGTAATTATACATATATTAACGGCCGCAGCCGCAGCGCCTCCGCTTGCACCTACCTACGTACGTTACATTTATATAACGGTCAGCTGATTCACTTTCCAATAATACATATTTTTACTTGTTAGAAGTTTATAAGCTTTATTTAATTGTTGCATTCATAATTTATTTGCACAATGGTTAATTTAGAGTTAATCATTAAAAAGCGCAGTGGAATGAAGGCCAAGCTTACGAATTTTGCTAATCATATAAATACACTACTTAGCTGTGACACCCTCTCCGATTTGCAGCGGATAGATTTACAAGGGCGACTTAATAAATTTGAAAAGTTATACGATATTTTCGACGAATTGCAGGTTGAGATTGAGTTGCACTCCGACGAGCCAGACGAAGCGTATGAGGAACGCACCAAGTTTGAGGAACGTTATCACGCATTGATAGCGCAAGCGCGTCGTCTGCTGGCCGGAGCTGGTGATGACGGGTCTGTAGCGGGCTCATCGAACAAACACAGGTCAGGTCAATCATGCACAACTAATTTCATACGCTTACCTAAAATTAGCTTACCTAGTTTTTGTGGTGGCTATCAGTACTGGCTTGAGTATCGTGATACGTTTATGTCGTTAATCCACAACAGTAGTGCTATAGATGACATTAGTAAGTTCCACTACCTTCGTGCATCATTAGTAGGTGATGCCTTAGAAGTAATAAAAAACATTGATTTTAAAGCTGCTCATTATGAATTAGCGTGGAATTTACTGTGTGATCGGTTTAACAACAATCGGCTTTTAGTAAATAACCACATCAAGGCATTGTTTGATGTTCTGTGTATAGCAAAGGAATCAAGCAGTGCTTTGCGTCGCTTTGTAGATTTAATAAATAAAAATATTAGAGCGCTTAAGGCATTGGGTGAGCCCACAGAATACTGGGACACACTCGTAATCTATATGATGTCTAATAAGCTCGATTCTGTCACTATTAGAGGTTGGGAAGAGCACCGCAATAGAATAGAAAATTTCAATGCAACCAATAGAACAACCTTGTTGCAATTCGTTTCCTTCCTGAGCGAAAAGGCTGATCTATTGGAAACGTTAGAAAATAAAAATATTAATAGTAGTTGTACCTTAGTTAACCAACCTAACGTTTTTATTGTTGAAGAAAGGTCTTCAAATAAGCGGAGATCATGTCCCGTGTGCGGTCAGGATCATGTACTATATTCATGTGAAACGTTTCGTAGTTTACCAGTAGAAAGTCGTAGTGCAAGGGCAAAAGAATTTAAAGTCTGTTTGAATTGCTTACGTTTTGGTCATACAGCAAAACGTTGTAGATTGTCGGGTTGTAAATACTGTAAAGGTAATCATAATACGCTCTTACATGTAGATAAACCCACTGAATTTGTTGACCCCATGCCAAGCAGTGTTGCATTAAACACTGACGTCTCAAAAGTCAACACCAACGACTGTCCACCTACCCCAAATATAGTATTATCCAGTGATCTTGATACACAAAATGCTACTTCTTCGTGTATTTTACTGTCCACAGCGCTGGTGAAGGTGATGGATGGCAGAGGAGGCCAGGTGAACGCCAGGATCCTGCTAGATAATGGTAGTACAGCCAATTTTATTACGCAGTCGCTATGTGATAAGCTAGGATTGCCTAGACAAAGTACGAGCTCCACAATTACAGGCATAAACGGTCAGATCACATCGAGCATACAGTTTTGCAATATTACTATTATTTCAAGGCGAGGTAATTATAAAACAAACGTTAACTGTTTCGTGTTACCTGTTATTACAAAGGTACTGCCATCTACCTTTATTAATAGACAAAACATACCTGTACCTTCGAATGTACACCTAGCCGATCCTAAATTCTATGTACCGTCGGCAATTGACATTTTGGTGGGTGCTGAGATTTTCTGGGAGGTTTTAGGTACCTCATTTGTTGATCTCGGGAGAGGTAAACCCACGTTAAGAGATACAAGGTTTGGGTGGCTAGTTTCGGGTTCCGTGCCGGGTTCGTTGCATTCGCCCTCTCAGTCGCAATTGCATTCTTGCAATTTGTCGTTAACGGAGCTAAATACTAATATAAGTAAGTTCTGGGAACTGGATTCTATGTCTGCTAAATATTGTATGTCACTCGAGGAACGAGCTTGTGAAGAGAGTTTTCGACTACATACCAAACGTGACGAGAACGGTCGATTTGTCGTTACCATGCCCTTAAAGGCCGATCCCAACGTATTGGGTGAGTCATATGCGCTGGCTAGACGTCGATTCTTATCACTGGAACGTCGATTCCAGCGAGATCCTGTCTTTAAAGAAAGGTACCTGTCTTTTATGCAGGAGTACGAGAGCTTGGGACACATGACAGAGATTGAAAATTGTGGCGACCCTCTTTCGGGTGAATTTGTCGAGTATTTTTTGCCGCATCATGGGGTCATCAAGGAATCCAGCACTACCACAAAACTTAGAGCAGTCTTCGATGCATCGGTTGCCAGTACGTCTGGTATCTCGTTGAATGATATCCAATTGGTTGGCCCCACTGTTCAGGATGATCTGTTTTCCTTACTGTTGCGTTTCCGGCAGCACAAATATGTCATTTCAGGGGACATTGAGAGAATGTATAGAGCCGTGTCTATAACACCGAGACAGCGTAGATTGCAACAAATTATATTTCGGTCGGATCCAGGGCTTCCCATTAGAACATACTGTCTTAATACGGTCACATACGGTATGGCGTCAGCTCCTTATCTGGCGACGAAGTGCTTGGTCAGTTTAGCGGGTGAAACAGCCAATGCTGCCACAAAGTTTGCAATAGAACACGATTTTTATGTTGATGATTATCTGGGCGGGGGTGATTCTATCTCAGGAGTGGTAGAAACAGGCAGAGAAGTCATCTCCATTTTGGCTTCGGCAAATTTTCACCTTCGAAAATGGAAGTCTAATAGCAGAGAAGTTCTCTCTCAAATTGCTGGTACTACAGATAGCTCAAACAGTTTAGACTTATCGGAAAACAGAAATGTATCCTCAAAGACATTGGGTCTGCATTGGCTCTGTGAGTTGGATGCTTTAGCGTTTTCAATTAATATTGACACCAACAAAAAAATTACTAAGCGTCATATTTTGTCGGTGATTAGCCAGGTATTCGATCCATTAGGTCTCGGTGGTCCATTTCTACACAGTAGGCCAGTATTTGGGGGGCTGGTCATAATTCCCCGACGCCTCATGTATCTATACAACACTTCATCTTTCTATATGTGTTCGTAAACATCCATAAATATGAAAAAAAAATCCGGCTCGAAGGACCAATGTTAAATCCGTGAATTACTGGTTTAAATGAAATGCAAATGGACTGTAACTTTGTTATAATATAATAAGATGTACAATGAGATTCTAATAGCGGCGGTGCGCGTGCGATGCTAGCGGAGTTCGGTAGCGTTGTCTCGGGCCAGCAGACGGTTCGCGTCGCGCTCCGTGGCCCCCCCGCTGTCGCCTTGCTACATCGGCGGCTCCCGAAGGCAGCCGAGAATAGACGAACACGCCTATCGCTCACGAACAATCAATAGTTTCTATAATTTGGGAGTCATGTTTGGAGTTACTTTTAATTTTTTCCATGTAGCTCTACATTTATTTTTGGCCCTAGATATGAATACACGTGCTGAATGCTTCTTGGACACGTTAATGCAACTGTTAAGCATCTTTGCATATTTGGTATATGTTACTTTATTTTTATTACACTTATTTTTATGGTATTTTGCTTTTAAGTATCTCTTAGTATGACATGATTTTCGTATACCCTTAGTTAACCATTTTAAGGAGGAAGCTTTTTCCTTTATTTTTATTCTTTGCATAGGAAAGTTCAACTTGAAGAATAAACAAAGAATATCATGGAATTCAGAGAATGCTTTATTTGGATCCACTTCATTGTAAATATTTTGCCATGTGAGATTGAGTAAACAACTTCTAAACCTTTCCATGTATTCAGGATTATAACTTCTTTTAAATATAAAATAAAATGATGTTCTGGGCTTCTTACAATTTAAAGTTGATTCTGTGTTAAATGTCAATAGTTGTGCAGTATTATGGTCAGAAAGGTATAAGTCACATGTTTCCCCTACTGCATCACTTATGTTACTTATAATGTGATCTATGCAAGATGATTGTCTAGTAGGCATATGAATATGTAATGAGAGGTTATAACTTGCCAGCATTCCCTTTAATTTCTTAGAATTATCATTTGAAATCAAAGTGTTTATGTTCAGATCCCCCAACAATATTATTTTCTTTTTTGTCTTACTATTACTAAGTTTATGTAGCAGGACATCTAACTTACTAAAAAAAGTTGTGATATTTGATGCTGGTGTCCTATAGATACCTATTACAATGCAGTTATAATACGGTATTTCCACACCACAACACTCAAATATTTTATCTATAGAGATATCTTGACAATAATTTATTATTTTATATTCCAGATATTCCTTTATCAATATGCAAACCCCTCCTCTATACTCAGACTTCCTTGAGAATGATGTTGCTAATACAAAACCATTAAGATGTACATTTATTTCATTATTTGCTTTAACAAATGTTTCTGTGAAACATAATATGTGAATCTGTTTATTGTTGCAACTAAATTCATGTAACCAAAACTCAATTGAGGAAAGCTTATTCAAGATGCCTGCTATATTTTGATGCATTATCCTAATAATAGGAGATTTAACTGTATTATTACTGGATATTTGTGGGATACATTTAGGTAAGAAAAAACTTACCCTGTGTTTCACATTTTTTTGTAGTACTAACGGCATTTTCATCAAAACTTTCGACAGATTTTATCTTCAATATAGTAGCACTTTAAATTCTGAAATATTGTTTTCATACCATAATTATTTAATATGCCCTTACGTTTATAAAACATGGTTTCATCATATACAAGATACTGATTAGAGTCAAAAATTATTACATTGTCCTGACGTAAGTTTTGGATCAATAGGTTACCAAAATACTCAATTCTAGAATTAAACAAGTCACTATAACCATTAAATTTATAAGTGGGTAGACATAAAATTATATTTGTGTGTTTCACTGTTTTGAGAATGTCACATAAACTTAAAACTAATTCATAATATTTAAAAGATGTCATGAAATCCTTATGTCCTATAAATACTAAACAATAGTCACTCTTTGTGTAGTTTACGACTTTTTTACTTAGGCTATTAATTAGATATTCAGCGCTGCAATTTGTGAAAATATTGTGACATATATTATGACATGGGAAGGTAGTTTGCGCTATTGGCAGTATTTTATTTATCTGATTACTACTAATAATACATGGTCTTGATTTTGTCACTCGTGGTCCAATTTCGATGCTATCATTCCTGTTATTTACATCTTGTTGCTTGATTTTTTCTGTAGCATGTCTAATGTTGTCATCAAACGATCCAGGTAGATAACTAGTAGCGCCATCTATGGTTCCCTCACAACCTTCATTGTTAAGCCCAAGATCAATACAACTAGTGTTTGTTTCCAAGTCTAAAGAAAGTTCTAATTTTTTTTTAATTCTTTTCATTTTTACTATTTTAGTCGTACTGTTAGTTTTCCTTTTAGGCTCTGAACATATTAACTGAAGATGTTTCGATTTATCAGTTTGTTTTTGCAAGGCAGTTTTCAGATTTATATTTTCTTCACATAATTTTTCTATTTCCAAATGGGCGCTTTCCAATTGTTGTTTGAGATATTGTATTTCCATTTTTAAATCTTCTTTGTCACTGTCATACGCTGTAGATAAATCTGGCAAGCTAAATCTTCTAATTTCTCTCTCTTTCTCTCAATACTATTATTTTGGTTCGTTCAGCTGCACCTCTAGCCTCTTAATCCAGTCACGAATTATTTTTAGCAGTAGATTTTGCAACTGAATGTAAATAGACGTGCACTTTGAATGATTTCAATATTAAATGGGTTCAAACCTTCAATGGTATCACTGAGGGGTTTTTTTGTTGGTACATTACGTTTTGGAGCATTTCAATTAAATGAAATTCAGGTGGCAACATCTTGCATTCTGCTAACCTTTCATGTAGGTAATACTAATACTTTTGTACCTAAAGGTCTCACTTTTAAAAAGAGTGGCCATGGGTTTCTTTGCCAGTATTCTTCTCTCAAGACTCTACGCATTTTGGAAACTGTAAGGCAGGCAGGAAGTGGTTTTTGGTGTTTTCACCTAACTTACCTTGACAATACAGTACATGCTGTTGCGTATGCTTGTTTCGATCTATGAGTTTTAATTGTAGCTTCAATTTAACGTTCATAAATGTCACTTAGTGTCTTAATTGAAAAAATGATTTTGAATTTGATTCGGGGATGGTGGTGTTCGTGGTTCGAGTTCTTCCAAGAGTAGGGCGCGTACCTGCTGTTGAGGTGATTTGACACCACATACTGCTGGCTGTTGCGGCATTGTTTAAAGATATTTTAAACCTACATATAATTTCATTAATATTAATAAATATTTCTTGTGTGTTATTTTTAAAAACTACACATAACCATTACTTAAAGTTAAATAACGTTTATGATGGGGCGGGAGTAAGGTTTATTAACATGATAATGGCTACATAATGTATAGGAATACCTTAATTTGATCCGTCGTAGTGTAAATCGTAAATTATGAAAGACAATACAATTTAAACTACTTTAGAATGAAATGAAACTACACTTTCAATTATTTAATTATTATAATCTTTATTTATGTTATATATTACTTTGTACATTTTGTCTAGGCACAAACCGAACAACCATTCTTTCATCCATAGGCATGAAGAACATACCTTTCTTCTCCACCTCGACTTCGTTGGGTTTAGGAGTATTAGGCACCACTCGTATCTCGAAGTTGAAGATTATTGATGACAAGGCCTGTCTCAGAACGTGAAAAGCAAAGCGCATACCTGGAACCACAGTTAAAATTTTTGTAAACCACATACATTCAGTTACTAGCGCCATCTAGCGATAATAAGTCGAACTAAGTCGTAGTTACAACACTTTTGAATGTACACTTCATGCTGGGTAAAGTTTACCGAGAATGAGTGTACATTCATTATCGTTAGCCTCTACCGGACAAAGGGATTTCCTCAGCAAGGAGATTTTAGCCTACTATGGGACGCTGGTTAGACGAGGTGGTATAGTGTCAAGTCTTCCTTGTCTTTGCAATGCCGCTGATGTGCTGTGATGTATGTATTTACAATGACTTAAGTATTTTTATCGGCAATTTGGTTATGATAGTAGAGGCTTTGTCTAGTTTGGTATCAGACTGCCAATCTGACAGCGTGTGTGAGATGTGAAGTAGTCTTTTCTTTAACAAATTTTAACTTACCAATGCAAGCCCGTGGTCCATCCCCGAAAGGTAAAAATGTGAAAGGCGTAATGTTCCGCTCATTTTCAGGCAAAAATCTATCAGGTTTGAATACCATGGGGTCAGGGAAGTACTGTGGGTCTACGTGCATACCCACGGCATTCAAGTAGACCGGTGTTCCAGCAGGAATAGTCAAATTCTCGTCGATTTGATAATCTTTCGCAGCAACGCGATCCAACCAGCCCATTGGTGGACAGAGTCTCAGAGTTTCTGTATTAATAGAAAATCTTTTTTTAAATATTGAACGTAATAAGAACGTTGTTAATTAATGTGTAAATAATGTAGAAATAATAAATAATTAATTTGCATACTAGTATCCTGAATAATTTCTTGATTCTAATCATAATATGTCTTCTACCATAAAGAATTCCAATATTAAAAGTAAACAAAAAAAATGTTACGAACAATATTATGAAATATTGTTGTTTATTTATAATTGTTTATTTATTTATTTTAATAGCCGCACTCAAATAATGATGGGATTACTAAAGAACTAGGAATATACTGTTCACTTCTTTTATGTGCTTTTAAAAATAAAAATGATACAGGTATCACTATTTTGAGGAGAAATAAGTAATGATTCGTTATCAATGAAAAAATGATTATTTCTCTAAAAATCTAACTATCATTACAGAAATATCATATATTAAAAGAAATAGAGGTAGCGGTAACGTTGCTACTATTTCAATCTTGCAATTGTGTACGTGGGATTAAAAATTTAAGCCCATCACACAAATGACACAAACACAAGCTTAGGTTAGGTTAAGTGGTCACAAGAACAATATTATATGATATGCTTATAGCTAGTTACAAATAAAATTGCCTTTAAGAAAGTACAACAAATACAAAGAAAATACTTCAAATCTCAATGAAACCAAACGGGCAATAAATACAAACATTTTCTAAATCGGCTCACAGTTAACAGGCCGAAGATCATAATTACGAGTATTAGAAACTTGGTAACAAATTGAAAAAAAATACAAGCGAAAAAGCAATCAAGAGCCCAATAAAAAGAAGGAACATTTTAAATTTAAAAACCAACCTTTTATGACACAATTGTAGTAGGTAAGCTCTGAGAGAGCACTGGGGGTTAAATCTTCACCTTCATACTTTTGTTTGAGATTCTGGATTTCGTCAAACAATTTATGCTGTGAAAACAATACAAAAAACATTTATCAACTTACCGAAACATAAATAACTACATAACATACACACGTACATACTAATATCTCATTTCATCATATTCATCGACAGCCTTTAAAAGTCAACTACTAAGCCCCTCCTTACAAAGGAGGTTTTTGTCTACTACACCTCGCCAGACCAGGCCAGACCGATTGGTATAGGGTTTGTTTCAAATTTTCCTTCTCTTTTGTGACATCGTTATTACAAAATACACAAAATTTTGTAGTTTATTTACTGCCTCCAAATCTCAAAAAATTCTACACCTATTGAGTTCAAATTTTGACACGATTAAAAAATCTATGTTAAGATGGAACCATATATATTTTTCATCATTCATCAGTTTGGTTTCTTAGTTTCCATTAATCAACCACTGCCTGTGAACACCTGCAACTCATTAGTCGAAAGTGCATTGTCGCCCTTTCAGCTACTTCTCTGAGAATCAAGAGGAGAAGAATTCAGGGCCCGATAACTTTACTCACTCCGATACGTTACCAACATCAGTTTAGTGCGACCGTGGTACGCTATGGTTCCTAATGTGATTTGTTGATAATGTTTGTTCGTTTACCTGATGTTCTGGGTGCCATGCCAATAGATAGCAGGCCCAGCTCATAGTAGAAGCAGACGTATCAAAGCCTCCGAGTAAGAAGATTGAGGCTTGAGCAACTAGGAAGTCTTCACTCACGTCTGTAAGACAAAGATTTAATGCTAAGTAAATATTTTAACCGTCTGAAAAGTGACTTCTCTCTGTCTGATGGAAAGCATAAGCGGAATCCAAGAGTGGGTTTCACCATGCTCAGTGGAATGCAAACAATGCAGCATGGTGACACATACTATAGCAGACTAGTGAAATGCTTTTCACGCCCCGCTTGAAGGGAGGGAGATACGTGCACTGGTTGTGAGCACTTCAATAGATAAAAACATTAATTGCAGTTTTGTCACTTGGCAAATAATTCACTCATATGTTTCTCGACAGTTTTAAGTTATGACACCAATAGCATTTAGTACTCCACTGCTGATTTTAGGCCTCTCCTTAAGAAGAAGGTTTTAATCTACTGTATATTAATCCATCACCAGCCAGGACAATGGGCATTTGGCGCTAAGCGAGAAAGGTATGATCAATTGATTTGATTAAAATTCAACTTGATTATGAATTTTTCAACAACTGAAAATATCAACTTTACCTTCGCCTTCTTCAGCAGCTTCTTGTTTCATCTTAATTAGAGCGTCCAAGAGATCTTTAGGTTCTTTCATCTTTTTATCAAATCCTCCTCTCTGAGTTATGACAGAGCGGCATATGTGACGCAGCCTTTCTATTGTGTTCTTTGGGAAAAGTGAAAACCTGTCGAAGGTAAAATAGAATACATAGTGTTATTCTAACCTGTTCATCTTGACTAATATCAACGTACCCCGTCAAAATTAGATACCTCGACGTTTAAAATGGGATTCGTAGCTCACCTGAATACATCAACCAATTCAGGGAAGAAGAATATACTGGACCAACTAAGCCCTCTGTGCAGACTGAACTTCATAAATTCCTTGGCAATTTCCTTCATGAGACTATTTCCAGTCTTAACCGACTCACTCACAATACCAAATGCCGATTCCCCTATGATGTCCACCGTGAAGTCAGACAATAGTTTCTAAAAAAACATGAAAAGAGTTTTATAGTTAAATAAAATAAAAATTATAAAGATTTAATGTTAGGGATAAAAAACTTAGTAATATTTGATCTTCATTCTAGGATGTGAAAGAAGATTTAAATACTCAAATATGGCAAGGTAAGTGATATGAAATAAAAATTAAAATGGAACAAGATTGAGCCCAGTGAATTCTTTATCTTGTCAATTTTTTATTTCTTCGTTAAAACTATAATTTATAAAATGAATGCAATATAAAATAGGTAAAAGCATATTTGTCTCCAGCAAAAGCACTATACTTACTCTAAGATGAATATTATTATTTTTAGCTGATTCGTTACTGATACGCTCTAACAGATCATTCGTTTTCATTCGTACAATACCACTGTGCATCTTTAGCTTGGCAGATGTGAATACTCCAGTTAAACGGCGTCTCAATGATGTCCAGGTTGGGTCCTTAAAAGGAAATAATACATAATCAATCTACTATAATTTTCCCGTATTATATTTCTACATCACCTAAACTCGACCGAGAGAGGCAGAGATGGCATTAATGCCATGAGACATTCTCTCCCGGTCTGCCTTTATACAACATGTGCAATAAGTTTTAAAATTTTATTTTCATAAGATAGTATATTGTGTATCGCATCATGCCCTATTAATTAAAGATCGAAATGCTAGTTCTTTAAATATCTTTTCTAATTACCAGACCATAGAAAATAAGTTTTGACCTTCTGTACCACACTGGCAAGATTTCCCCTGTCTGATGTCTAAAGTAGTTTTTTCTTAGGTTATATTGAATTAAATTCTACTGAATAATTCAAAAGCAAAACTTACGTTGATCGTAAATAAGTTCAAAGATCCTATAGGATCAGTCTTCCCGGAACTAAGAAAATGGTTTCTAAAGTTCTCCGAATCCTTTACCAGAATTCTCCTAGTAATCTCGGGGCTGTTGACCACCAAGCCTGGTCGCCAGAATAACCATATACCCACGTATGGAGTTTTGAAGTCTTTGTATGCTTGGCGCATCCAAACAGACTGGCAAAGAAACAAGTGCAAGGTAAATGTAATGTTTTTTGAAGTGTCCTTATGGATACAAGAAATTGATGAAGCGATAGGAAGTTGATGATTAGGAGTTGATCTCCCTAGATCCTAATAAAGTTTTAGATGACTATCTGTTATTTAGCACTATGCAATAGATAAAAACTACAAAAAAAAAACCAAATAACTCTTAAATCAGACCACTTTTTAGAATCAATTTTGGTATTATTTTAGGCCTTTATAGGCCGGAAGAAAGAGTCAATGTGCTGGTACAAGAATTTATAATCTAATTGTTTATTGCTAAAGATTCCTATTGGAAATAATTTCGTTTTTGACCTCGTTTGGTACTGACTGAAAATGGGATGACTAAACGTTTTTTAAGTGATAATGAGACCGCTAAGGAGGTAAAATGATAAACCAAATGGCGTAAATAGGCATGTAATAAATATTATCAGTTAAATGTGTGACTAATAAATGTATTCTATTCTAAATATCTACCTAAGTGATTATTATTTGACGTTTAAATTATATGATCAAAATATTTATAGCTATACATTTTAAAGTAAATGAAGAATAAAATAAATCCCATCAAAAAAATAAATGTGAAATGACAGCCAAGTTCAATGCTATGATATATGTCTTGGTTGTACACTACAACGTTCAATACCAGGTACCAGGTTCAATGGTCAGTCCTGAAATTTATTTATAACAACTTCATTACATCTTAAAACTTAGTATTAGAATAATATTACATTGAAGCCTAAAGTCTAACTCAGCCAGTTTTCAAATAAATCATGTAAAGTTTTGCAAATTTTAGGCTTAGGTACCCGAAGATTGCAAAAGGATTATTTTTTTCCTGTGTTCATCATCTTTACAAGTGTTATTATTTTCATCAAATCTGAGTTAGACCCAATGAGGATAAGACCTACACTCCAAAAGAAATCACTATATACATTATCAATAAAAGATATCACCTAATTAAAAAAACTTTTAAGACTCGTAATAAACAAATGAGATGTACCAATTCCACAAAGTTTTCAAAGAGAGTTATAAAAACTGATTCAAACTATTTTAAATTTGGTAAAAAACCTAAGATAATAACTAAGTCCTAGTAAATATAAATACATTAATGTGAGTAAAGCACAGTGAGTTAGTAATTATAAATCCAAAAAAGTACTTACAGGATTTTGCCGCTGCAAAAACGTTAGACTCCCCAAAATCGCATGTGGGGGGTAATGAGGAACCCCTCTCCTGTTCCAGTAATTTTTCACGTTGTGCCATTTTAGATACAAACATAGACAAAGAAAAAATAGCACGGTACCAAAGAGAATCAAAAACATGGTTAGACTTTCGTTTTAAAAGTACAAAAATTAATATTTG
This sequence comes from Spilosoma lubricipeda, assembly GCA_905220595.1. Lineage (NCBI taxonomy): Eukaryota > Metazoa > Arthropoda > Insecta > Lepidoptera > Erebidae > Spilosoma > Spilosoma lubricipeda. The sequence goes on from HG992291.1 coordinate 1,186,349, forward strand.
TTTTTTGACTTTGTGTAAAACGATCGGTGTAGGGCAGATATGTTTCAATTATGAGCGTGTCTATCGAACGCCCAATATGCTAAACTATGTTTCGACCAGATCACTCTATATCTTCTCTATACTTTATCTTGTAAAGATAAGGGTTCATAACCCCGACAATTTTAAGATAGATCATGACTAAGCAAAACTTCCTACTCAAATGATTTTTATTTTTCTGGAGGTCAAAGATTTTGTAAATAAGCAAATTTAACCAATTTATGTACGCATTATGACACTTATGATTACTTATTGTATTTTAATATGTATATAAATGTGCCAATGTCAGTAATAAAATTATAGCCTTGGAAAACAAGGTCGATGTAAATAGTCTAGTGGCGTTGACGTGAAGGTCCACCTCAAAGTAAGGTCCAAACCCTACATGGACTAAAGTTTATGTGATCCAAAAAATGTTGTCCTGAGTCTAAGTGTTTCGTTTTGTCTGTTTCATGTATATTTAAAGAGTCCCGAGACACTGACACATTCCCTAGAGTATTTTTGAAAACAAAAATGTTAGGACCTTTGTTTTATTTAATCTTAATCCAAGCTATTGACTATTTTGTAAAAATACTTAATTACATTCTTTTTAAAAAACAAACTTTAAACAAGAATATAAACATAATTCCATTGTGTTCAACGCTTTTGGTTTTTACTTATAAATGTAGTGAAATTTCAAATGCACTCAGCATGTTCTTTACAAGTTATAAAAGAAAGGAAAGAGGGTTCTTTCCTTTCTTTTATAATTTGTAAAGAACTTTTTAAAAATACTTAGTAGATACTAGTCGCTCCATTCAAAAACTGACATTCGAATAAAACCAGAAGTAGCATACGACTTTAAACAATCATGGAAGAAGACTAAGAGATTGAAAATACTTATATAATTACTACGATCCCATAAAATAAAGCATCAACCACATTTGTTACGTCCCTATCTGATAAGAACTCCAAAAGCTTTCAGTTGATATCACAATAGGTAAGTACACAATAACATTACTCTATTGAGCATTATTCGACTATAGGCTAATACCGTAATAAACTCTTTTAACTGAAATACGTTTTACTGCCTTTTAAAAGTAATAATATTGATAACGTTTCACGACTCAGAGGGACAAGGTCAATATAGTTATCAGGCGGAAAACATCATCTGCTAGACAGGCATCCGTCAAGGTGTTGCCTTAGTCAAGTTGCATTCTGCAAAGGACTTTAACAAATATATGAGAATGATGTCTATCAAACATAAGTCACTTGGTCAAGACAAAATGCTAGCCAAAAAATTGGCAGTCATTAGGACTACCGATGCAAGTTCAAACTTATTATGAAACGACAATGAAATAACTTAGAATGTTATTCTTATTAGTAAAATTAATGTGTAAAATTAGAAATTTCATAATGTTTATTAATTTAAAATACCTACTACCTATCAACCAAAAAGTGCTCAACAAGGCCAAAAAAGTTTTCACTTCGAAATTGTCATGTCAGCATGTCGGTGACGCGATCTCATAAGAATTTCTCTTTCCAAAAAGTGCTCAACGCGGCTAAAGAAGTTTTCACTTCAATAATACGAGAGAATAAAGGCGTTAGCGATTGTAGAAGGAAAATCGAAGCGAAATACTTACAACTGTTCATATCACAGTTCATATTAGATAGCTCAATAAAAAGCCTAAGGCTACAAAGGCAAGGCGGCTTGCTTAGCACCTATATAAAATTGTTTGAAATCGTGTCTTATGCAGACTAAATGAATCGACACACACAATAACAACCATCTGTTTTGTTAAATATTTAGCAAAATCAATTTTAGTATATGTTTTCCCAAAAATTTTACTGAAATAATTCCAAATATTCCGAATAAATGACTATAATGATTAACGTACTAGTTGAAATTCGATTCATGAAAACTAAAACTCAACTAAAATTCTGACCTCTAAATTGTTTCTCCGGCCGAACAATGCTAATTAGTTGGTATGTTATTTGCTCCAAGTACGGTACAAAGTTGCTGGGTACAGGGCGAAGTTAGCAGTCTGGCAAACTTAAAGGCACTACAGCCTGTTTTATTACTACCTGCCCTTTGGCTCAGATTGTTCAGATTCCTTTCTATTCTTAGTAAAAGTTCGTTTGAGATACAACTTTGGAGTTTCAAAGTGGTTTTGTTTAATCTGTTACCTGACTTACGAAATTAAATTCTGCGTTTTGTTTCGAATATGTTAAAAGTGGATCAAATTCTTGTATTAAAATTTGTGACTTAACTATAAAAAATGGTTTTGGTGGTTAAATTTAATTGTCCTCTCACACCATGCCTTATAGATAATTCTTTTGAGATAGCCACAGATAAAATAACTGCACTTCCTGATTACGAAGTAGAGAATAAAGCTCCAACTATGCGCATGTACTTGCAGATAGATGCCTCTAAATATTTTTAAATGAAAAATACTATTTCTCAGATCCTTCAACCTGTTTAAAAATTTAATATTTATAAATAATATATGATATAAAATAAGAATAACTGTGTCCGGAGAGGATCGTAAAAGTATCCAATATTCGGCGGATCGCCTACTGGGGAAAAAGGCGAGGGTTTGGTTGCTCAGCAGGAAATTGGATGGCGACGACTATCGCGAAAACATCGACACATGATCGAGCGTAGCGCGCAAGATGGTGGAAAATATACATTGTGGTTCCATTGTATATCTATTGAGTTTTTTATGTTTCAGATTATATGAGAAAAAGTTTAACAAGTTGATGGACGCATGGTCAAATTAATGTTTCTTAATATTTCACGCAAAAACTACTGAATGGATTTAGATGAAACTTTTTAGCCGTATATCTTATACATCAGAATAACACATGGGCTACTATTTACTTTGATAACCAACACACGCGGATAGAGCCGTGGGCAAAAGCTAGTGTAGAAAAAATCTAAATTTTTTACGACATAGTAATGAAGTAGCAGAACTTAATATTAAATGACTACCTCTGCCCATAGACACTACTTAAGAAACATAAGTGTTTTACTATATAAAAAAAGGTTGGTTTGATCTCCGGTATTTCAATCACTCAGTGAAAAGCAACCGAATTTCTCCGAGACTGCATTCTTCCCGTGGGTAACGTAACAAAGGAGCAAAACTGCAGGGCTACAGCACAGTAGATATATATATATGTATAATACTAGCTGCCCCAATAGACTTCGTACTGTCAAAAATGATTGCCCTGTCACAGTCCAAGTGTTGTCACTATTTCCCTCGCAATTTCGACGTTTTTTTTCTCCATATATATGAACCATTCTTGGACCTTAACAAAAATGTTTTAAAATAATTAACCAAATTGGTAGAGCAGTTCTCGCGTTACAACACACTTCATCACCATCTTCCTAGCCTTTATTATTCCCAAGATTTGGGGTCGGCTACTACTTCAACCGGTTTTACCTGAATATCAGTGTTTACACGAAGCCACTGGCATCGGACCTCCGCAACCCTAAGGGGAACTGAATAGTGAACCGAATGACAACACATTTTTTTTAAGTAAGGTAAGGTGGCCATCCTGATATAGCAGGTCAAAAACTTCATTGTAAAGAGTGCAGTGGACTTTTAAAGGGCTGTTGAAAATGATTATGTGGTAACTCAGCCCAAGTGCGTCCAGATATACCGTAGTACGATCTCACCACGGAAATGGCAAAACATCAATCTTACTTTTAGCTCTGTACTCAATATAAATGATATTATTTATATCTCAGTACAGAAACAAAGACAAATATACTTCATATTGATTAACGGGGACAACTCTCGAAAGCCTTTTGTTTTGAGGTCATAGTCGTTCTTTGAGTGTATCTATACAAATAAATAAAATTGGAGTGTCTGTTTGTAATATTAAAATAACCGCTTTTTACTAAATGCATATGTATGTAAACACGGTACATATACGAAAAATGTAGTTAAAAATTTTTTTGTCTGTCTGTCTGTCTGTCTGTTTGTTCCGGGTAATCTCTGGAACGGCTGGACGGATTTTGACGGGACTTTCACTGGCAGGTAGCTGATGATCCGGGGAGTAACTTAGGCTACTTTTTTTAGACTAACTTTGTCGCGCGGCGTTACTCGCGGTACAACAATAACCGCGGGTAACACCGCGGGGTTCAGCTAGTTGTAGATAAATGTGAACTTTGAACTGTACAGAACCTTTTGTATTACGGGTTAAGAGATTAGATAAGATTTCGGAACTAACATCGGAACTGTATTGAACATGTTTGAAGTTAAATTTTGGGCCGTAAATTGGAATGCGTTTTAATTGACGCCTTGACAAATTTAAACCAGCCGTTTTTACGGGAGGTACTTTAGCAATGCTTTTAATTCTCGTCACATATTATTTAAAAGAAAATGTAAGTTATACTATTACTATTACAAGCAATTGTAAACATCAGAGTAGTAGTATAATTGTCGTTCATTTTAAATTAGATTGGAGTTGGAGTTGAAGTCGAATGTCTTATTAGAAAAGTTCATTCGTTTTGTAGAATACCATCATCATCAGCCTATCGCAGTCCACTGCTGGACATAGGCCTCTCCAATTGCGTGCCACTTGGTTCGACAGGCCAGGTGGAGTGATGATCTGCGCAAGACGGCTGGCAGGAGCTGGATGCGAGAAGCCGAGGATCTAACCAATCGAAGAAATAGCGAGGTGGTCATTAAAATAACTACATCACATCGTGCTGTCAACGTTGCTAAAGATTAAAATGATAGGTTTTGGCTCAGGTTTGTGAAGCTCAAAGTCAAAGTGACATACAATGGAAGGAGCCTATTCTTTGTAAAGGACTGCAACAGGCTGATCAAGATAAACTTTGTTTCTTGTAAACACCTGATTTTGTTCATTTTATAGTGTAGTTTAGTCTTAAGATACAGGTTGTATCATTCATATTCAACGAGTATTACCTATTGGCGTTCGTATCGTATTAGTATTAGGTAGTATTTTTATTTTACATAAACATACTAGCTGATGAAATAAACTTCATCTGCGTCTCTTTTCAGTCATGTTCATGTGAAGAGACCTTCTTCTCATCTTTTGGTATCCTATTTAGCATGATGTTAACTGTCCTGTCTTAGATACACATTAAAGAAAACGCGATAATCGGTTCAATAGTTTTGCAGGTCATCGTGAGCAACAACGTGACACGAGAAATCTATAGATTATGCACGTTTTATTGAATTTTGTTCGCAATTTTCATACAAAATATTTTAAGTTTTTATTTATGAGTTTGTGACTACAATATTTGTTCATATTACAACGAACGTATACGAACATCTTTGACAATAGGTACAGGTAATGTAATTTGAATTTTAAAAAGCCCGACAACAGCCTTTCTATATATACATATATATAGAATTTTGATAACTAGTATTACTTGGGTTATCAATGTAGTATAGCAGTCACTCTACTTAAAAAATCAAAGTTCCTCCGTATCGCAATAAACTTAAAGCTAACCGCTTACTAGTTTAAATGAAAAGTCATCATCTTCCTAGCCTTTATTATTCCCAAGCTTAATTGGGGTCAGCTACTAGTTCAACCGGTTTTACGTGAATATCAGTTTTTTCACAGGGCGACTGGCATCGGACCTCCTCAAGCTTGAAGGTGAAGTGAATTCAAAGATAGAACTAGTTGTCTGTATATTTGAAGGCACTGACTTCCCAATAACGATTACAATAGATGTTTATGACAACCGTCGGAATGCAAAATCAAATGAAGAAAAAAGTAACAGTTTTTAGACTTTCGCGACTTTTTCACATACAAGTACAAAGTCGGGCAATTAATGGTATAGCAATCTTTTCAATAATTTTATGGCAAATAAGTTCAGTTTTACCACAAAAGTAAAGAAGTACTAAGGTGAATTCTTAAAGACCTAACCCCAAAAGAAAACTTCAAGCTCACAACTTATTAACATCTAAAAGAATATATGTTTTATACCTTCCGAACATATCCTGTAGCTACCAAGTTGTCCAAACAAGTTACCTAAAAGAGCCAAATAAAGCTATTCAAAGATCCATGATACTCGAACACAAAATGGCTGCCAAGAACATGACCGCGGCTATACGGACACAAAACTATTCCAAACCTAACCCTTCTTATCGAATTATTTACAGACTCAAACCTTTATGTCCCTTCGTAAATATATTATGGGCTGTTTGGTTATATTTATTTATTTCTAAGGGACTTGGCCGTTGATTGATTGAAATGGTAATGTTGGTTGAAATTGAGTTTGTTTGACAATCGGTTATGTAAAACGTTAGATCTTTAGTACTGGCACTCATGGTCCTCTTAGTATTGGATAGATTTTGTAAGAGGAACTTGAGAGTTCTCCTATACACTTGAGAATGTTTATTGGATAAGTATATTAATCTTATATATATCCAGTATTTTTTGTTTGCTTTTGACAGTTACATAAGTATACGTATACTAAGCTGGAGGAGTTACGTGTAATCAGAAACTTATTTTTAGTATCTATACTTAACGCTAAAATTATAAATTTGAAAGTAACTCTGTCTGTCTGTCTGTTACGCTTTTACTACTTAGCCGCTGCACCGTTTTCATTGAAATTTAGCTACAGATACTTTGAAACACGTAGGTGGAGCCGCGGGCAAAAGCTAGTTATGTACATATATGTATACCAATCAAAAAACCTGAGGTAACAAACAAACAATACAGTCGAATTGAGAATCTTCTTCTTTTTCGAAGACGGTTAAAATAGACTGACTTTTAGGCAATATTAATAAGGAGCAAATAGTTATAATATTAATATAATTTAGAGTAATATAATAGTTTGGTTCCATAAATTTATAATAAAGTTTACGGTAAAGGTAAGGGCGTTTACGTCAGGATTGCCTACTACTTACTTTGATAAACTGAGCTTTTAGCTATAGACCGCACAAATTAAAGTTTAGATGTAATTTTAATTGACCTAAAAATCTGGTGGAACTCAACTAAATCAAATGCAAAAGCATTCTTGAATGAAGGCATTTCAGATGAAGTAGAAGAAAACAAATCGATCTTGATGAATAGTCATTTCTAGTAGATATTATGTATTTGTATCGTTATCTTAACATTTTACGGCATGTCCATGAACATGACTACTTTAATTAAAACCGTAATTTACAAACAAGTAAACAAAAAGGTTTACTGCAAATTTTTAAACCATTAATTCATGTCAATGAAACTCCAGCATATCTACTCTAAATTTGTAATTAAGTCCAGTGAAATACGGAAAAAAATATTGACAGCACTGCGACCTAAATATCGGAGAGTTGGGTTGGGTCTTACTGTCAAATTTGGCGGTTTGGTTTGCTCTTGATCGTTTGTCATTATTATTAACATCATTTAGCAGTCTACTACTCCATCTTAGAAAGGAGGACAACCGATAAACTATCGGTTGTCCTTCTTTCTAAGATAGAGTAGTGTAGTAGTGCAATTGTAGACCCTATTTTCTGAGACACCAGATTCTAACATTTCCATATCTATATATATGAGATCGTCATTATTTGTAAAGAGGCATCCTCATTTGTTGTCTACCTTATCGGACACTGTTGCACGCGATAGGCGAAAATATATTTTATGTATACACATCTTATAAAGAAAAAAGTGTTTTTGTTTCCCGAACTTTCCAAAGGATATAAACAAATAATATAAGTGATTTAGAAAAAAAGCTAAAAATCTACTTTCTGAGAAATGTTATTACGATGCCAATGATTGTTTAGATGACGGTCTCTAATTTTAGACAATTTAGATTTTTTAATTTTAGATTTGTACGCCACTTGTGGCAGAATATGCTTTGATTCCTAATGTATTTTTGAAGAACTTTGTACCATATTCATGCAAATAAATATATTACATTGTATTGAGGTTTTGGCTTACCACGCCACACTGGCCAGACGGGATGGTAACCATAGGATTTATGTGAAATCATCCTTCTCTTTCCAGTAAAGTCATTCTGCTAGTTTTATCATTTAACTAGCTGACATACGCAACCTCGTTTGCGCCTTATATTGCCCGTAGCGTGAAAATTTCCCCCGTTTTTGAAACATTCTTCATTGTTGCTCCGCTCCTATTAGTAGTAGCGTGATGATATATACCCTATAGCCTTCCTCGATAAATGGACTATCCAACACCGAAAGAATTTTTCAAATCGGATGAGCGGTTCCTGAGATTAGCGTGTTCAAACAAACAAACAAACAAACTCTTCAGCTTTATATATTACTATAGATAGATTGGCTTTTGAAATGGGTGACATTCCGTATTCTTAATTCGTTACTACACTTAACATTAAAATTAACACATTCAATGCATGTTCAACCTTTAGCTAATGTATTTATAGATGGATATCTTTTGACAAGTTTGCATGTATCAACTTTGTAACATAACATGTTATCAGTCTTGTTGTTTACAATACCATATCTCGTTTATAAGTTTTATGTATTTCATATCAAAATGTGCCTTTCGATAGACTATAAAAAGAATGACATTTAAAATTATAGTCTTTAGCCCCAGACAACCTTAATAAGTGATTTATCTCAATTGTTAAAAACCCATTACAAAATGTAGTGATGTCATATATGACATGACATTAAAATAAATTGTTAATAATAATGTGACAGCAGTTTTCTTGGCTTGTATTGATTAAATTTCAATGTCGTGATAATTAAATCACAGTTATTAGCAAATATGCTGTTTATCATTACCGGTTATCATGTGCGTAGTTTAAATTTATACCTACTATAATAATACAAAACTAAAGAGTTTGTTTATTTGATTGAATACGCTGTTCTCAGGAAGTACTGACCCGATATAAAAACTCTTCCAGATATCGAAGCAGTCTATAGGCTATAAATCATCAAACTATAACGAAAAGGGGTGGAGAATCAATAAAAAATATTGCCGAATTGGGGAGAAATATTACTTTTGAGAGCTTCCGTTGGGTGGAAGTCAAAGGTTAAACCACAATTAAACACATCACATTCATTATAAACATTTTTCGGTAAACAAATTTGTTCACGCTACGGGCAATAACATCACGCTACGGGCAATAGGAGACGAAATGAGGTTGCGCTATATACCTACAACTGTCTTTAATAACGTATATATTGTTTCTTATCATTACTTGCCCTTTCTACTTATTAGGTACTTCTAGTTTTCGCTAACAGTGATATACCAAATGCCCACATGTACCCGCTTATGTTTCATAGCTAAGAATAAAACGGGAAAATTAGGAGATATATAATAGAGAGAGAATAAATAATATAAATAAATAAATATTTCGGACATCTAGCACACAACGCCATCTAGTCCCAAAACTAAGCAGAGCTTGTATTATGGGGTACTAGACAACTGATATCAATACTTATATTACTTTTTTTTTGTAAATACATACATATTATACATACAAAACACCCAAACTCCGAAACAAATATTTGCAGATCATACAAACATTTGTTCCGACCCGGGAATCGAACCCGAGACCTCAAGAACAGCAGTCGCGTACGCTACCACTGCGACACCGAGGCAGTCATAAGTAAGAAGAGGAAGCAATAGGCGGATATATATATATATATTGTTCATAAGGATGAACAGAGAAATAAAAACTTGAAAAGGTTGACATCGTGTACCTATTACTCGAACTGAATATCGGAGAGTAAATAACTAAGCATTTTAGCCTTTTTTACGCGGGGAATGCTTTTTGCACCATACCCTTCGTGGGGAGACTTAGGGCGTGTGTGGGACTCCCAGAGAACCGGCCTACCCACTAAACCCCGCGGCGGCCTACCTCGGCATTCAGGAGAAGCTCCAGGAACGCATCAGCGGCTTCTGGAGCCTCCGCTGTACCTCATGATTGAAGTACATCCCAGGGTACCAGCCAAAGTTTAATTTCAAACAAGTCTTTACCGTTTAAACCGCTGTCAAAGAGACTCTACCCCAATTTAATGTATTTTGACTTGCTTTGATGAATACGCGTCAAATATTTCTTTTTTGTTTTACTAGTGAGTAATAAATTACAGAACTTCTTATTATTCAAATACAATATATTCTTTTGTTTTCAGCTTAATTAGTCTGTTGAGTTCTCATTTTCTTTGTTTGTTTAATTACAATGTGTTTTTTGAGTTCAATCTTTGCCAAAAATCACTGAAGTTGGTTTAGCCGTGAAACCATAAAAGACAGACAGATTTACTTTTGACTTTTTAATGTTCATCATCTTTCTGCCCTTTATTATTCCTAAGATTAATTGGGGTTGGCTACTAGTTCAACAACAAGTTTTATCTGAATACCAGTTTTTCCACGGAGCGACTGGCATCGAACCTCCGCAACCCTGAGGGTGAACTGAATTCGAGGGTTGAACTAGTCGTCAGTGTATTTGGCCCGAGGGGGTTTCCACACGTAAAAAAAAAAAAAAAAAAGTCGTCAGTGTATTTGAGGGCACTGACTTCCTTATAAGGATTGTCATAGGTTTCATGACAACCGGGACCGACGGCTTAACGTGCTCTCCGAGGCATGGGTGGGCAACACCGCTAAATTTAATTCTCCGGGCTGCTATTAAGAATGTCTTGTAAGAAAAACCCAACAGCAGTTCGACCCGGAAATCGACCCCAGGACCTCTTCATTGGTAGTCGTTTGTGCTAACCGCTATACCAATGAGGCAAAACTCCAGCTTTCCCACGGTTTTTTTTTTATTTTACAGTCTCAACTCTAGCGCTGCTCCAAGGACATCAGAGTCATTAATGTTTGCTTCTAATTAAATAATACTTTAATTAATAAGTTAATTTTGCACCATAGACATTAATAATTAGTTTTTATCTCAACGAAATCTTTATCTTGAATTTTTGCATTGTGAAACCTGAACGAGCGCCTGAACTTTATAAATGTTTAGTTTTTTACTGCTGAAAGGCATATTTTTATATTATTGTATTTACTTACATTGGTTGCTTTATTAAAAGAAAGTAAGTTAAGTAACTTCCAAAAAGTATATAATTTTCAGCCGTTAGTCTACCATCACCGGGACGACATCGAGAACGTGATTATTTCTGACCGAGACGTTGACGTGACGGTAATCGTTTATCCGTTCAGTTAATATATTGTGTAGAAATAAAACTAACTAGGAAATGGCTGCGTTCAGACGACAATAACTGCTCCTGTTGCTCTTGTACGTTAGAAAACTTAGAAAGCGTGGACGCATCCTTCCACACATGTTCCATAAACATTCATTACTTTTGACAAGTTCTATTCATGAACAAAATATAGCAGTATTTAATTTTCTTGGCCATTTCCATTTATTGTACTTTTTTTTGTTGACGGGGTGGAAAATTCCTTCGGAACTCTGGCTCCCCGGGGACTGAGGAGCCAGATATATATATCCAGACACCACTCTGGGGGATCCTGGGCTTCCCCCTGTCCTTTATTGTACCTAATATATTTTTAAAATTATATATACGCGGTTCCCCCGTAAATGTACGTGCTCGTTTAAACACGTTTTGTATTGCCGCCACTTCAACCTGTCACAATCTCGGGCGAGATTTCGGCGGACGGGATGACGGGGTTGCGGTGGACACACGACTATTAAATGTATGTATCGCTAAATCGCGCCGTCATCTCGTTGTCGGTGACGTCCCGGTGACGGTTTTACAGACTTATCTAATCAGTCTTAATTCTAATTATATTCTCACGACTAAGACTAATTAGACAAGTTTGTAAAATCATAATTATTTTAGTTATTTAATAGCAGCTTTTTAGAGTTATGATAAAATTATCATGAGTCTTCCATTTGCAATTAAGACTGAGCATCAAAAAAGTAATGTAACTAATATATAAAAATACAAATATATATTCTAAAGACGCAGTACCAACGTTTTAATCGAAGTAGACTTGTGTCTGAATATTTTTCATAAACTGTGGAAATGTTTTTACTTTTAATTTCTATTGTATTCACCTTTTGCCTGTGGTTATATATAAAATGGAGAATAACAAAAAACTACTGGAGAAAAAGAGGGGTGGTTCATCACCCCCCTCATCCAATTTTGGGAAGCTTAACGTTTTTGCAGAAGCAAAATCCTGTGAGTAATTATACAAAATATTTTCGGCTAACTTCTAAAAATTCAGAGAACATATCTATACTTATATATAAAGCTGAAGAGTTTGTTTGTTTGTTTGTTTGAACACGCTAATCTCAGGAACCGCTGGTCCGATTTGAAAATTTTTTTCAGTGTTAGATAGCCCATTTATCGCGGAAGGCTATAGGTTATATATCATCACGCTAGGACCAATAGGAGCAGAGCATCAATGAAAAATGTTTCGAAAACGGGGGAAAATTATCACGCTACGGGCAATAGAAGACGCAAACGAGGTTGCGTGGGTCGGCTAGTTACATATAAATGAATTACGAACATGTAATTACTGTATATTGTATACATACATCAATCAACCTTCATACATGCTCCCCAGGCTGTTTGGATGCGTGCACTGTACAAGGACTTCAAGTCTCCATATGTGGGTATTTGGCTGTTCAGGCGTCCAGGCTTAGTTGTCAACTGCCCTGAGATATCGAAAAGAATTCTGGTCACAGACTCTGAAAACTTCAGAAACCGTTTCGTTAGCTCTGGTAAAAGTGATTCTGTGGGATCTTTGAATATATTTACTATCAATGTGAGTATTCTCTTCAGGCAAAGAAGTCATATTATAATCAAAATTCATTCTAACGCCCGTATACCTCTATACCTTCTCATATTCTATAAGGGACAGACCTTCTATCTACCGGCCATTTAAAAAATTAGGTGATGTAATCAGGCATTCAATACGAAAGGAAAAATGGAGAAGATACTAATGCATTAGTAGGAAAGGATTTTTTAAATGAGTGAATGATTTGGGAACTATTTACAATAGCTTAAAAAGTCAAGGTGATATACCTGTTACAAGTTACTGTAACTCGAACAACTGAGCTCTAAAACGTTTCATAAATAATAGTCTTTACCTATGAAATTGCCGTTTTGTATGCAATAAGTGAAAGTACTTATTTTTTTCAAACTTTTTTATTTCTGTTATTCGAAGTAATCACCCATGCAATCGACGCATCTTTGCCAACGCATTGGCAGTTTATTGATGCCCTTCTTGTAAAAATCAGCTGGACGAGAGGCAACAAATTCTTTAAAGGCATTTTGTACTGCCTCTCGGGAATTGAATTTTTTACCCACTAAAAAGTTGTCTAAAGTTTGGAATAAGTAATAGTCGGTAGGTGCAAGATCTGGTGAGTATGGCGGATGAGGGTGAGCTTCCAACCCCAGCTCTTGCAGCTTGGATACTGTCTGTTGGACGGAACAGTCTGTCCAACAGACAGTCTGTCCCGTCATCAATAAACTGCCAATGGTGATTACTTCGAATAACAGAAATAAAAAAGTTTGAAAAAATAAGTACTTTCACTTATTGCATACAAAACTGCAATTTCATAGGTAAAGACCTATTATAATTACTTACATTTACAATGATTTCTTACCTTGAGTCTATCATCTACTTTAAAGCTTAACAAGTTAAAGAAGAGCAGGATTAAACATCTCATTTCAGGACCCAATTTGGTCTATTCTGAGGCGACGTTTTACAAGTGTCTTCACTCCTGCTAAGCTAAAAATTCACAGCCATATCACACAAGTTAAAACAAAAGACCTTGTACAACGCATCAGAGAAGAAACAGCAAAACACAATCACTTACATGTTAGAGTGAGTATGCCTATCTATTCTATATTTGGTTTTTCACTTCAAATCCAATCCCAGGTAATTCAAATTCCTAAAATTCTAATTAGAAGTAACAGATACCTACTCGTTGAAAAAGTAGTCTAGTTATCTTATTTTTGTGTATATTTGTGTGTATAGTTTTCGTATTAACAACACTACTGCGGCGAATTAAATACAAGTCTTAGGTTAATCTTTAAAATGGTAAGTGAGATCTTAGAAGTGCGAAACTACGACAACAAAACATTATTTTTAAATTGACCTTCATTTAAATTTATATAATTTATCATTACATCTAATAGAAAATTATTCAAGTATGTTTTTTTTAAACTTGCTGTAACACTTCCTTGTAATTCAGGATATGTGAGCTAATGCGATAAGTGAGTGATACATGTCTTTAAAGTTTCCTGTTAACTGATGGTGTAAGTTCCATTGAAAACGCAATATTGAACGAATATTATTTTGTTTTCTTTATATAAAAAGATGAAGCAAGGTCAATTTTAGATGAAGTATACGTCAGTTTTTTTTATTTCTGTAGAAAATATTGGCAGACTGTACAATTGATATCATGGGAGAATCAACTTTTGGTATCGTGAGCGAAGCCGTCAAGACTGGAAACAGTGCATTGAAAGAAATCGCTAAAGATTTTATGAAGTTCGATCTGATAAGAGGAATAAGTTGGTCATGCGCATTCTATTACCCAGAACTGATGGATATATTTCGGTAAGACAAAATAAATAATGTATTGAATATGCAAATGCGCACATAGATTACCTATTTATTAGATTTCATTAAGAGGTCCCCCCACTGTTCCACTATAATTATCGTCGGACCTAGCCAGAGAGTTGCTTAAAAGCATTTGTGAGACCTATGGTATTAGTCAAGTCAAAGTGGACCACATTTTTACCGTAGTAGCATGGCTCTACCACTTTTCATTTCGGAGTATCTACGCAAAGAAATGTCTGGTCAACATCAAGTTTTCTATGACAACATGGAACGCGTAGTTGTATAGGCGGTCACCACGCCACTCTCAACTAAAACGTTGTGGGTTCAAAACCAAAATGGCACTTCATGTGGTAATTGTTCTTCTGAGTTTGGGTGTTCTTAGTGTATAATTCTTGTATGTTGGTACTCCCCACGATACAGGATACATTAATAATTTCTCCTAGTTCTAAGAAATGAAAATTTCTTACTATTATTAAGCATTTACTCAGGCTCTCCAGTTTTAACTGCACCAGCCATACATCACATCTTTCTTTTAACAGATTAACAGTATTAAATAAACATACTATACAAAAACTACACTTAGCAATAAGAAGTGTAATCCAGCAAAGGGGAGGATTTGAAAAAGAAATTAAAGAACCGAAGGATTTTCTGGACACCTTGATCAAAATGAAACAAAGAGCTGATTTAGAAGGAGAAGGTAATCATTAACATCCAAATTGCTTACCCTGTTCCTTTATTGCCTTATAGCTTTGCATAGCCAAGACAAGGTTATAGATTATTGTATTGGTGAGCCCCTGGCGAAAATATAACCGATAACAGTTTCCATATGAATAAATCCCGTTTAAAGAAATTGAACTAACTTCAATAAATCCTAAAAAGGAAAAATAAAATTTAAAAAACGATTTTTATTCTAATTGAAAAACTGAAATAATTACGATCCTCAATACAAGTAACATTATTACTGCAATAAAAACATTCTAGTCTGTTTGAAGTCGGTCTAAAACCAATTTATACTTGATAGGCTAGATAGATAAATATAGAGAAGTACAAGGTGTTTCGGATTTGTGAGGATCTTTTGGGTGGATCTTTAGTAATTAACATAATTTGTGATGTTCACTGCAGTTGTATTGAATTCTTAATTCTTTATTCAGCTGATATAAAGATGGCATGATACCTTTTTTATTAACGGGGTGGAAAATCCTTTAAAATCTAAGGCTTCTCGGGGACTGAGGAGGCAGGTATGTGGTGATTCCATTAAAAACAGACCGACCGGTCACAGGTGGCTCCCTGCTCTGAGGGGGAGCCGGGTCATGTTATTTCAGGTACGTTCAGGCTCAGGATCGACCGAATTCGACCGATTAAGAGTTTGCATTCAGACGCCCACGTGGGGCAGTCCTCTAGCCTTCATTGGGCGGAGTTCGAGAGCTGCGCAATCGTGTCATTGTGCCCTCTTCTTCTCGTCCGATCTTATTCAGATACTCACCGAAGTAACCCTGTCCGGTGAGTATCTACGCCAGTCGGTAGGTGACGCCTCCTCTTTCCCTACCTACTTAAGCTTCGAGTTTAGGCAGAACCTCACCAAGAGCGCACACGCCATTATACCAAGGGCTCCTACTAATAACTCGAGCATCGTAAATATCTCGAGCCCGCACGAATGCACCGCAAGAACTTCCAATCTGGTTTGCATCGTGCATTCGTGCGATATTACGTCATACTTGTGACGCCATTTTGGTCCGTGCTGAGACAGCGTAAGAGCAAAAACGCAAAAGACGAAACGAACAATCATCAAACGCACAAGAAGATCAAATTAGTTTACTTTCAACTAATGATAATTTATGCCATTTGTAGCGCAATATCGACGGAAGAACCGTCTTACAAAAAGGAGGAGGTTCTATGTTCCACTGTATGAATGAAAACGTAAACAAATAATTAAATTTTGTTTAACTATACCTAATATTCAGTCCCAGCATTTCCAAATGTATAACAGGAATACTTCCAAGGGAAGAACACGGTCCTTTTTGTGTCTGTATCTTTTTGTATTATTATTGTAAGATGGTGATAATGAACTCAAACAGCTCATCAAATCAAGATAGACATTCATTCTATCATTATAAATTAATCAAAAATCTTCTTCTAATCTCAAAGCATAGCATTTTCGAGTAAAATAGTTCCCATCAGCGTGCATAATCACACCCAAAATCTTCTTATTCTTTATCTAGACATCTAGACAAGGATCTTTCTAAAAATAACAGCAGCGAAACAATATTTTTGCGATCCATAGCACTATTCCTAAAAACACCTCCAATACGGCTGATTACCGTCGAAAGTATGGTTACCTGAACCAACGCTTTGCCGCAAAAATTTGTATCGCAAGTTCGCGGCGTCGTGTCTCATCGCAGTTATGTGTGGGAGTCCTAAGGCCTGTCAGTGAGCGTTCCACCTCATTTCGACATCGTACTAGTCTTTTACGCTCTTACCCTGGCTTATGACACGAGATACGCGTCCATATCCACCAGAATATCAAAAGGATGAAAACGAGCCAGGACTGTCGCCGCCTCCGACGAGATGGTGCGGTATCCTCGTACGATCCGAATGGCTGCTACCCGCAGCGCTTGATCGAGCTTGACTTGGCAGCGGGAGGAGGCCGATGGGTGCTTAACTCCTATCGGCGCTCCGTAGAGGGCCTTGGATCGTAGCACCTGATCGTAGAGGTGGCGAACTTCCTCCTGCAAGCCCTCTAAATTAGGCAATATCTTCTGTAAGAAGCCCGATAGTTGTCATGACCCCTAGTAACTGGTTTGGCACCGAATTCAAATAGACTCGAAGATATCTATTGTTGTAATAATGTCATTTAATACGTTATGCTTTGTCCACAGAAATGAGTGAAGATTTTTTGCTTGCTCAAGTGGTGATCTTCCTGATCGCAGGATTCGATACGACAGCTGCAAGTATGAGCTGGATCATTTACTCGCTAGCTTGGCATTCAGAGTGTCAGGTTAAAGACCACTTAAAAATTACTTTTTAATTATATGTGACTATGTGACATAAAACAAAAATTTAAAAATAAAGATACAGACACCAAAATGTGATAAACATTGTGAAATTTTAAATTAACTCTTTGAATGAAATCTATTACATAATATACTCGTAGAAACCTATATACATAACCTTAATTAAAAAGAATAATAACAATATTTACATGCAAGTGTCAAAAAACTCCACATCTTCACCTACTGGTGGCGTTTCCAAAAGATTGGCAGCAACGTTGAATAGCAATGCTGATTATCTGTGCTAGAAAAAGGCCGACCTTGTGGTCGCGAGAAGTGTCATACAGTTGCTTAGCTAGTTGTCTAGCGTCTTTACCCCAAATGGTTCAAAAATGTAATTACCTACTAAAGTAATTACCTTTTATGTAATAACCTGTTTAATAACTCTTCATATTAAATTGTGTTCCTCAGTTTATTTGCTGAGACTTATGCAGACCATAGAAAGATTTCTGTGGTACAGGATCAATATAAATAAACAAAGACCTGATGGGTAAAACTGCCTAAGTACTCAAAACGTAATTTCTTTCAATTCTGTTACTCATCCTGGTAATTTTTCTAGGGTTTATAAAAAATTGTTAATCTTAAGTTTTTCTTTTTCGTTTTTTTCTTTTATTTTTTGCTTTTGGATTTGTCTTTTACTCTACAGGAAATTATGTTCATTTCATCCAAACAATGGAAGAAATCATACTGGTTAGAGCCCAGACTTTATTTTTATCTCATTTAGGAAAGTAAATTATAATTTTAGTACTTTACGTGTCATTTATAAGTAATACTAAACAGATAGAAGCTTGTTTGAAATAGTGAAGCTAGTTATAAACTAGTCATAAGCTGGACAGAGAGAATGATATTTTTAAAATTCTAAAGTAACTTCAATGTTTAACCCATCGAATAAATCTTTATATTTTACAGCAAAGACTCTATGAAGAAATTGTTATTGCGAAAAAGCAGTACGGCTATCAAGATTTCGATCCTGCAATTCTATCAGCACTACCTTACCTAAACTGTGTCATTAAAGGTACTACTATCTATTTTAAGTCAAAACCTGTGGGTATTGTCGGTTTGGAGAAGGAAAAATATGGAGTATTACAAACACAAAGATATAAAAAAATTAGGGCATGATTTTTTGCAAACCATACCTCATGAGTAAAAGCGTAACTTTATTGTCCCGGGCGTACCTACTTATTAGCTGCAAAATTGAGCTGTGCTGTGAGTTTTGTTCGCTTTCCACTTTATTATAGGATGAGATATAATGTTAACTGTCTGTTAAATCTGGATTAAAAACTTGCAAATAATTATTGAGAAACTCACCACTAAGTAATAACATAATTCAAAGATATTAATTTAGGTGTATTTTTCTAAAATTAAATTTGATACTTATTAGAAATTAAATTAATCTTTGATCCAGAAACACTCAGAATGTATCCAGCATTGGGATGGTTGGATCGTGTCGCTACAAAAGACTATCAAATCGACGAACACTTGACTATTCCTGCTGGCACACCAGTCTACGTAAACGGCGTGGGAATCCAGCTAGATCCCCAGTACTTCCCTGACCCCATGGTCTTCAATCCTGACCGGTTCCTGCCGGAGAATGAAATGGATATGAAGCCTTTTACGTTCCTACCTTTCGGAGAGGGACCGAGAATGTGCATAGGTTTGTTTTTTATGCATAACTTATTTGTATACTAATATGTACCTACCCTTATTTATCCCGTGGATATTGTAGAAGCCGGCTAAGGCAGCAAACTTCCCAGGCAACAGCATTGTAAAGACTAGGAAACTGACCAGGTGGGCAGCCTATGAAGAGGCTTATGTCCTGCAGTGGGCCATTCAAGGCTGTTGATAAAAGTATCAAAGTATTCTGAAATGTCTGTTGGTATTCATCTATTGATCACAGCTACGATTACTATCTACAATGATAATCTTGACCATCTCTTGCTTTCGAAGTAACGTGAACCTACGAATGTGATATGTGAACAACTGTATCTCAAATACGTTTGTGTTGAATCTGTGAAAACCCCTTAAAAATCATAAACCATGAACGTATTTCAATGACAACGTCTTTCTTATTTGTTTCCAGGTGTTCGCTTCGGCTACCATGTTATGCGAGAAGTCGTGTCCTCATTGGTATACAATTTTGAAATCCGATCCTTGCCCGACACTCCGAAACCTACCGAAGTCCAAGTGGAGACTAAGGGATTGTTCCTTGTGCCCAACGATGAGAGAATGATCGTGCAGTTTGTGCCCAGGGAACATCAGTAATGCTGTACAGTAGCTGCTATTAGTTACTATTCAGTATTTACTGGCTACAACTGGTAGATGATAAACAATAGGTATCTGTATTTAACGTATCTGGTATTTAACGTTGGAGAAAACTTTGTAACTCACAAAAAAATGAGAAACCGCAATTCTTTCGTAATTCATCTTTTTGTTGTTTAGCCAACTTGATCGGACCTAATTTCGGTGGGAAATACCGCGCTACCAGAAATCGGTTCACCTTCATTATTGTCCCTAGTTTCTATTCTGTTGATTGCTAAATCTAAATTTGTAGGCGCAAATAACATGTTAGAAATGTCTGGAAACAAATAGGTACTTTGTAATACACCAATCAGACAGAACATTAAGAACTGCTAAAATTTTGGTTATTACCTTTATTAAATTTTATTTTCCGATAATAATATAATATTATAAATAAATATATAAAATCTATACAAATAAATAAAATTGGAGTGTCTGTTTTAATATTAAAATAACCGCTTTTTACTAAATGCATATGTATGTATACACGTTACATATACCGAAAATGTAGTTAAAAAATTTTTTGTCTGTCTGTTTGTTCCGGGTAATCTCTGGAGTGGCTGGACGGATTTTGACGGGACTTTCACTGATAGGTTGCTAATGATCCAGGGAGTAACTTAGGCTACTTATTTAAACTAACTTTGTCCCGCGGCGTTACTCGCGGTACGTCGATAACCGCTGGTAACACCGCGGGGTTCAGCCGTAAAAAATATAATTTAGAAGACCGCTAATTGTACCTCCTAGCTTTAAGTTACCTTGGCAATTAATCTGGTGCACAGTAAAGCAATTATTGTTATATTTATTTTACTCTGATATTTCTTGTTTGCGTCTTGGGTTTAGAAAGAGGGAGTTTTGAGACCTTACTTGGCAAAGCAACAAAAGAATTGCTTACACATGACATTTGTGAGACTATGGCCGTGCATTTTAACTTTTAAATTAAAATAACTTAAATTCCAAATCCATTTCACTGTTTTTTTTTATCCATTCTTAAAATATATTGTTCTAGTAGACTCAAAACCTCCACTCAAAAACTTAAAGCCAAAGAAAGAACTATAACCATCAGTAGTTCGTTAAATGCCGATGATGTGTGATGTGAGACATTGCGATATGTTCTCTTTTTTGTTATATAATGAAAAAAACTTATGTGCCGTTAAACATCCATCTAATAAGGAAATTTCAGAAATGGTACAGTTTAAATCATACAAAAACTGCCAACTGCCTGTTTGTCTTTAGGTGTACTTTTATATTTAATTTAAAGCAAAAAATACATATGCATATTACAGTTGTCTAACAAGAACATAATATTTAACTGCCTCGGTGGCACAGTGGTATTATATACATCTACTGTGCTCGAGTTACCGGGTTCGATTTTCGACTCGGGTAAAATGTTTGATCTACAAATAGATGGTTTTGTGTCAGTTGTCCGAAATATTTATCTATACAAATAAAGTCTGATTGTAATATTAAAATAACCATTTTTTACTAAATGCATATGTATGTATACACGGTACATATACTAAAAATGTACTTGAAAAATTGTTGTCTGTCTGTTTGTTCCGGGTAATCTCTGGAACGGCTGGACGGTAGCTGATGATCCAGGGAGTAACTTAGGCTACTTTTTTAGACTAACTTTGTCCCGCGGCGTTACTCGCGGTATGGTTCAAATAGTTTTTAAATATAGTCAATATCACTATCTATTTATGCTACTTTATTACTTTATCAAACTTAATTAAGCCTTATACACATCAGTATGTTTATAATTGATTTTCTTGTCTATGCCAAGCAGTTGGCGAATGATAAATTCTGGTAAACGTTTGTGCCTCCAGCGTGTTGGTAACGGTGTGTGGTTGGCCTTTTGCAACTTGCCAGCTACATACTCCTCTGCTTGGAACTCGTTAGCCTTTTTGACCATGGCCAGTAAGGAATTTTGGAAGAGTTTCTCCTTCTTTTGGCGACGTTGCTGCTTCACCTGTAAGCAAGAGAACAGAGCTCATGTTACACTATTAGCAATATTTAGTATTTAGTATTAATATATAAAGCTGAAGAGCTTTTTGTTTGTTTAAAGGCACTAATCTCAGGAACTGCTGGTCTGATTTAAAAAAATCTTTCAGTGTTAGATAGCCCATTTATTGAGGAAGGCTATATATAATCACGCCAAGGCCAATAGGAGCGGAGCACCAACAAACAATGTTTCAAAAACGGGAGAAAATTTTCACACTACAGGCAATAGAAGATGCAAACGAGGTTGCGTGGGTCAACTAGTTATATAATATTCTTACCACATTAAGGATATAGACATTTACCATTGTCGAATTTTTAATAATTATTTTCATGTAAAAAATTTTGGTATATTTAATGGTAACATTTATATAGAAGAATAGAATTCCATCGTAAAGGTTCATTTTTTAAATTATTTATTTAAAATGTATGTGCTTTATGTAAGTTTTAGATAAGTTTTCTTTCAATATGGAGTTTAAATAAAGCAGATGAATGATGAACCAAGGTTATCTATAACTGGGCACTACAGAAATCTGAAAACAATATCAACACACTCTGACTCAAACATTTCTTCAATACATGAACTAAGCTTACATAAATAATAAATAAATATTTCAGACATCTAACACACAACGCCATCTAGTCCCAAGCTAAGCAGAGCTTGTGTTATGGGTACTAGACAACTGATATAAATACATATATACTTTTTTTTCTGTAAATACATACATATTATACATAGAAAACACCCAAACTCCGAAACAAATATTTGTAGATCGTACAAACATTTGGTCCGACCCGGGAATCGAACCCGAGACCTCATGATCAGCAGTCGCACACGCCAACCGCCAGACCAACCAGGCAGTCAGTCAGTTATCATGGTTCGAATTTGTGACATAATTTAACTATGAATAAATTAAATAAAGCTATTATCAGATGCAGAAAACAAACTTTTCAAAATTTCAATAGAAAAATACAAACCCTTGCCCAGCGATGCCTCATTTTCTTCCAAAGCTTCCTTCTCTGATGTTTCTTCATCTTCTTTCGTCTGATTACAATCAGCCTCTCTGCTCGGATTTCTTCTTGTTGGATCGCGGGCAAGCCAATCTCATCCTTAAGCCATTCCTTGTCTAGTAGCGGTAAGATTGAACGAGGGTTGACGATAGGTATATATGGGATAGGATCTTGTTTAATACCCGTTATAGTTGGTTGCCAGACTGATTTATCAGCAATTTCTATACCAACACTTCTTGGCGACAACGAAAGTATTTTCGTATTAGTAATTAAATCATTTTCCTTTCTCAACACATTTATAGGTTTAGTTTGACATTCTGATACCGTTTTTAACGCTGTTTTGATGTTCAACATTCGAAATTCTGAAAATATGATGAAGTTAAGTAAAATGTTATTAAAAATCGTCATAACCTCTAAAATACGTCATACGTACGTTTAATGGTGTTATGAAGAGAGTTCATCATGATAATGCTCTACTGTCTTCTAATAATATTACATAATTTATTTTAAGTGTAATTTTAGACCTGTAAAAGGACAAATTTTAGTTCAGACAATTCTTTTGCTTTCATTGGCTTTCATTAGGTTGCCAAATTAAATTGACTTCAGACTTGACATGTCGCGCAGTGTTACCCTTGCCCTTACTATTATGAGCAATTTAAAAGAAACCTAAACCAATCATGAATACTGTCGACAGAAGTGAAAACTCAAAACTATCACATTACCCAACCAACCAATCAGAAACTTGCGTGAGAGAGACAGACTCTAACTAAACTTAGTCTCTCTCTCTCTATTAGAGCATATAACATATGAATATTATGCATTATATATATATATATATTAATACTAGCTCCAGCCGTTCGAGATTACCCGGAACAAACAGACAGACACACAGACAGACAGACAAAAAATTTTTTAACTAAATTTTTGGTATATGTATCGTGTATACATACACATGCATTGATTAAAAAGCTGTTATTTTAATATTACAAACAGACAATCCAATTTTATTTATTTGTATAGATGTATAGATAAATTGGTAGGTGTATTTCCCGCCAAATCAGTCATGCAAAAAGTGTATGTGTGTCCACCAATCAGAAGCTTGAGTGAGAGAGACAGACTCTAACCAAACTCAGGCTCTCCATTTCTACTCCGGTCACGCTTTCCACACGTTCAGCTGCCTCTCCACATATTATGCTCTAAGCTCTCTCTCTACTCCGATCACGCTTTCCGCTAGTTCCGCTCAGTTTAACGCGGCACTTCCTCCATATATTACATTACATGCTCCAAGTATTAGTAACTCATTCATTATCATTTATTTATGGAAACTTAAGTTTAATTAAATAGACTGAGATTCCAGTCATCCCAGAACTACGTCATTTTAGGAGATATGAAAGTTTTAGGATCTGTAGTCTAACATACTGGTGAATTTTTGAGACGGGATAGTAAGGGCAGGTACCTTAATCGTTATAGTTACAGGAAAACGCTTCTGAGACTATCCATAAATTTTTAAGGTATTCTGAACTGCTTTTACAGATTTTGGAAAAAATGTAGCCATAACTTTTTTTACTTACCTGCTATTTCAGCCAGCACCTATTCTTTATAGCGGATTATGGCGGCTCTACCCATAAAAGTGGGTGATATACGTACGAACTTAAAGTACGCGGTTTTTAAGATCGTGAACTTACTCGGCTCGACGTCGGTCACACGTGAAGCTTAAAGTGGGTGATAGACGTACGAACTTAAAGTACGCGGTTTTTAAGATCGTGAACTTACTCGGCTCGACGTCGGTGACACACGTGAAGCTTTGTGTTATTTGGGAATTATATCATATTACATTTTAAAAACTAATAAAAAAAGACGAAATCGACAAGTGTGGGTAAAACACTGGATTACGAAAAGAGAGCGTTTATCGCATGTGAATTTAGTAAGAGAGTTACGTGAAGAGAAGGAAGGCTCCCGGCTCGCAGTGCTGCCACACGTACGAGCCGAGACGAGCTACGAGTAAGATTTCAAACAGGTTGGATCGCCGGCGAACTTGCGCGGCAATTTTAAAGTACGCGTTTTTAAGGTGACACACAGGCGAAAAAGGTCGTCGAGCCACAAGTCCGCGTACTTACTCGCACGTCTATCACCCACTTAACAAAGAGTTGAGCTGATTTAGAGGTTTGACTCTTTTTCCGAAACGTATGGGAAAATATTTTTCTCATACTCATACCTCAGTCGGTCCAGTAGAGACTTTTGATCCATAAAAAACAGGATCGATTATGACACGATATGATACAATGATGAATACAATATATGATAATTTTAATACTTATGATTTCATTGAAACATGTTAATTTGGGTAAAGGTTAAATAAAACCAAGGACTAAAAGTTGAAGCTTTATTCAAAGATTTATACGTAAATGATCCAGTTCAATCTCCCAAAGTTGTCGTTTAAATATTGTTTTGAAGTGCAAATAAATCTTACATTTCCACTTTAAAGCATTCCCACTTTGAAAAAGACAAAAAGTACCTACTTCTGTCAAGAACAAAGTTAGCTTAAGTTAAGATTTTTCGGCTTAATTCCATAATTTTTGGACATTCTTCTAGTCTAACAGACACCAACAGAGGTAAGAGGTGTCAGTTTAACGAATCAGCTCACGGTCATGTGGAACGCAGCTGATATCACCAACTACCGCCAGTGCCATGTCATTTTCTGAGGAAAATTGTTTAGTTGTCAAAATTGCTCTACAAGTTTAAGTATAGGTGCCTATTATGGATATAAGATTAAGATTACATAGTGTCGCCACTTCTATTAATTTCATGGGTGTCGTAAGAGGCAACTAAGGGAGCAAACTACACAAAACAACATCACTGCAAGAAGAAGAACGTGAGCAAAGTAAACCAACCCATTTTTTTTCCGTGTGGAAACCCCCTCGGGCCGTCACCGCGGGTCGGCGGGAGGTGTGTCGGAATCGAACCGACTAAAACCACACGGTGTGTCACTCTGCGCCTGAGACGGGAGGGATCCGGGAACTGCTGCTATTACCACATCCGGACCGAAGTAAACCAACCCAACACCAACCTCTGGCCAGCGAGGTGTAGTACGCCAAATCTTTCTTTTTAAGAAATGTCTTATATCCAGCAGTAGACCTTTAATAAGGACTAATGATACTGATGATGTTAATATATATAATGATTCCAAATATGTTTTTTGCAAAAATGCCTGGGCTCATTCAGACACCAAGAAATGCTGTACATGTATAACATATTCTTGCTGAGACAGTGAGACTGAGTGATTCATTCTAAGTCTTAACTGTATCTTGCATTTTACTTACTCTTAGCAGTCAGACATTTAGCCACGCATGATATTTCATCCGGTGTTATACAGTCAACGAGGGCCATGACATCTTTGGCACTGTCCATTTGTACATTATTGGCCAGTTGGAGAGCCACGTCTTCCCCTACTTTAACGCAGTCTTCATCGTTAAGCGCTAGGCCTAGTTCTAGAAATAGTAGTGTTTGAAAATCAGTTAAATATTATTATTAGCTTTAGAGACTTGGAGCGTAAGGTATGATTAAATGGAGAATATCAGGATAGTTAATAGGTAATTTGGATAGTATTAGTTATATGGAGAATATCAGTCTACTAACTGAGTCTTTGCTTTCCAATCTCGATTTGTCTGAAATTAAGGTCCCCAACGTTAGCCAAAAACTCCGATGCTGCCATGGCGACGTTCCAAGCCGATACTGCACGTGTTTTTGCCAGGATCCCTTACATAAAAATTCTTTATTATACATACATAATAGATTATCATGATAGAAATAATTATGTGGTACCATCAGCAAATTTTACCTAAATAATTAAATCTGCAGTTATGTAACATTACGTCAAGGTAAAATATAGCTTACTTAAGTGTGCCCTTAACAGCGCAAAAACAGCGTGTGATCTTTACACCGAATCGTTCACAAATAGTTCTAAAAAATCAAAGTGGCCTATCAAAGCCTCAGGCATAGATTTGCATTTATTCTTACCAAAAACACCAGCATCCATGTATGAAATGTTGAAAGCCTTGTAACTTGTGTATACGTCTCCACCTGACATAAGCCCCAGAGGTGTCTGAGGAGTGCTGTCCATACTGTGATTACTCATCTCCATGTTGCCCGTGCCGCAGGCCGCTGCTACGATTGCATGCTTAGTCAAGCACCTACGAAACCATTTCCTTAAACTATCTTTTCTATAAGAATTTCTTAAGATGACCAGACTGTTTTAATTTACCTTATATCGGTGGTTCCACAACCAGGAACTACTACAGCTATCCACGTGGCACTGTTAGGGCCTAAGTCATATACTTCATAACCTCGTCTTGGAAAGGATTGCACATACGGTGTTGGTTCTGGGCAGTCCTGGTTGTTATTTTATAATAATGTTAATTTTACGAAATAATTGCTTTAATAAGACTTATGTGTTATTAAAAACTAGCTGAATTCTGTCACGTGTTGCGTTGGCACATTGTGGCTGCTAAAATTGATAAAAATCATAGTTGTAATTAATGTCAACATTAGAGCTAAATTGGCTTAAAGTTTTTTTAGTTTTTAAAGCGTACGTGTACAAACTTACTTAGCAGTTTTATTTCAAACAGATAGATATATTATTATAAGCCGTCCGTACGGCCTGACACGACGGCTACTGTGCTAATATCTTATAATATATTTGGTGAGATCTAGTGGAGCAAAAACAAAAAGCCAATTCATTTCATATCACTCTTACACAAAATAAAATTTGGTTGAGCATTTTACAGAAAAGCAACTTATTAGTATATAGATAATATCAAAGTTCAAAAACTTACCCGTCTACTCTCAATCATTTCAGCTACTTTTAAAGTTTCTTCAAAGGGCATCCCTACACTGGCTACAGTGCAGCAATTGGTTCTCATATTCTTTTTAGCAAAACTGAGCAGGTTTTCCCCATTCATAGTGTCTATTCTCTCATACTCGCAGAACATAGAGTTGCTTAAAGGTCCACCCCAACAGGCTCGCTGCGCAAGATCCATGACCCGTTGTTCAGGATGGATGCGATGAAGATCATCCCAGATTATAGGCTTCAGATCATCTATTTCCCAGTCCTTGTAGCAAGCTCTTGATGATTTATGGAAAAACAAAAAATATTATTTTCTATTACATATTTGATTTTTTAATTTTTTTCGTTTAAAATTTTAGTGCTGTTATAAAATCCATATTGTATAAAATCCGCTGCTTTGTAATCAGCATCACTTATAAAATGTTTAAAAGGTTTCAATCCGATGTTTAGCTTATGGGCTCTAGTCACATGAGAGTGGTATTCAATGGCTCAGTTACCAAACACCGTTATACGATGGCTCAGCTACTTGACAGCGGTATACAATGGATCAGTTACCTGACTGCGGTATACAATGGCTTATTTACCTGATAGCGGTATACAATGGTTCAGTTATCTGACAGCCGTATTCAATGACTCATTTACCTGGCAGCGGTATCCAATAAATAAGTTTTCAAGGTTGGGAAGGTACTGATGGGGCATCTTAACGTGAAAGCAATGGATTGTCTATCACTGGAGCAGGTTAATGAGCCTCCATGTTGAGGCAAGAAACGTGCTTTGGCAAAACTGGAGTATCCTTGACTGGAGGCCGCAGAGATTGCTCGTAGAAAGTGAGATGCACCAATTTCATCGTCTTCCTCGTGGCGAGAACCCGCCTGGAAACGTCAATATACTTATTTACATGGAAGGAGGGACGGAAAAGGATGGGACATCGGATGGCTTAAATCTTTCAAGTTAAATTTCGTTAATATTATGTTTTTTTTGCGGTGCAGTCACGTTTTACATTCGGTAAACTATATGGCTATAACACAGTAACACACAAAAGGAACTAAGTGGCCAAAAGTTGGACATTATTTTATTTGACGCTTTTACAAAGTTGACAGTATATTTAGATACATCAATAATAAAGGGAAAGGACGGCACTTAGCTTGAATGAGACTCAGACCTGATACATAATAGTGCAAGATCCTATTTGCGCTCCAAAGGGCTTTGCAGCAGCAACCTTGACGCCATTCATAAGTCTGGAACGCTGTATTTCCACTGGTCCATAATCAGGTTTCGGCATGCATTTTGACCATTCGCCACGTGCCAATGAGAACTGACGGAACGAAATCACCAAAGGAGCAAACTTGTTCATGATTTTAATTTATATCAAACATGCAAAAGATGACCACAAAAATAATCATTTGTCAATAGAATGTTATGACTTTTGTGATAGTGGATTGTATTTTGTTTGATATGAAATTGTGAGTTATATTTCGAAAATTGAAAGCACGGCAGCAGTCTTCATATAGTAATATGCCAGGAGCAACCGATGCTAACAAAGAAAATAGGTTCTATTTCAAGTAAAATTAAAGTGCATTTAAGCAACAAAACGCGGTGTTCTTACGTCAACTTACAATTTGCCAATGAACCCATGAAAAGTTATTCAAATGCTGTCAGATACGCTTAATTTATTAACGTTATTTATGCTTCGATCAATTTTATGATCGAAGTATTTATATAAGTATCTTCTGCATACAATGTTAGGTCCCCATAATATGTATATCATTACATTGGATTGGATTTGACTTGTGTTTTAAATATAAATTATAATGTATTTTTAAAACTCGTCTTCGATCTTGTATTGGATTGAGTTAGATATAATCTAAATTATATCGATTATATCATATTCAAGCACCCCCCCCCCTTTTTTTTTGTTCTTTTGAATATTGTGTTCTTATCTTTGTAACGTAATTTTTGCAGTGTTATTCATTTACTTTAATTTTATTTTCTTTTTGACTTTTGGTTCACTCGTAGTCAATTTATATTGTAATAAGTGGATAACGTTGTAAGTTACACATTTAAATATATTTTCTTGTTAAACTTAGATGTAAGATGAATGTGTATCTGTTTGTTTTCCCTAATTAAATAAAAAAAAAATAAAAAAAAAACAATCTAAAGTTTTGTCTGTTACACCTATATTATTAACCCTCTTTTAATTATTTGTGTCTTACCTTATTTAAACACCAGCTGACCCACGCAACCTCATTTGTGTCTCCTATTGCCCGTAGCGTGATAATTTTCCCCCGTTTTTTAAACATTCTTTATTGGTGCTCCGCTCCTAATGATCTTAGCGTGATGACAATCTATAGCCTTTCTCAATAAATGTACTATTAAAGTACGATACATGTACCAACATTTTTTTTTGTCTGTCTGTTTGTTCCGGGTAATCTCTGGAACGGCTGTACCGATTTTAACGGGACTTTCACTGGCAGGTAGCTGATAATCCAGGGCGTAACTTTACTACTTTTTGTAGACTAGCTTTGTCCTGCGGCTTTGTCCGCGGTACAACAATGATGACAAATATATCTACACTCATTAACTTTCGCTATTATAATATCCGGGATGATCTCATTTTGTTTGCAGAAGATCCTATCACGCTAAGAACAATGTTACAACAACTAACAGCTGAAAGTAAAAATGCAGGTTTAACGATGAATGTGAGCAAAACAAAACTGATGACAAACAAGACCGAAGTCAAAATTGAGGTTGACGAAGAAGAGATCGAATACGTTAAAGAGTATATTTACCTGGGTCAAGTCATATCTGTGGAAGACCTACCAATTAAAGAAGTAGAAAGACGAATAAATAATACCTGGCAAAGATACTGGTCCCTAAAGGAAATAATGAAAAATAAATTTGTACCCATCTCAGAAAAGAAAACCGTCTACAACACTTGTATACTTCCATGTCTCACCTACGGTTGCCAGACCTGGCCACTAACACAGAAAATTGAGCACAAACTAGGTGTATGCCAAAGAGGAATGGAAAGAAGTATGTTGGGACTAAGGTTGAAAGACAAATGGAAAGCTGCAACTATTAGGAGCATCACCAAAGTAGCAGATGTAAAAGTAAAAACACGAACCTTGAAATGGAAATGGACTGGTCACATGATGAGATCAACAACAGGAAAGTGGACAAAAAAAGCAACAGAATGGTACCCGCGGGACGGAAAAAGACGTAGAGGAAGGCAGAAAAAAAGATGGGAAGACGATTTGCCCAAGGGTTGGAGAAGGACAGCAATGGACAGGCAAATGTGGAGGGATCTTGAGGAGGCCTATGTCGCAAGACAGCCTGACCTGGTAACTGACATTAAATGTTAAGTTATATACATACAAAAAAATAGATAGAAGTATAGTTAATATAGTATAGTTAAGTATAGTTAGCATAATTTCATGTTTTTTATTTTTATATTATGCAAAGGTCAGAGTAAATAAAGGCTATTTTTATTTATTTATTTATTTTATTTATTATAATATCAGTGTGATAATAATAAAATACAAAACAAATATTTGTCGATAGATACACGATTCTAGTAATCCTTGGCTGGCAATAAATTACGTATGAAACAGATACGCGCCATTGCTAAGCCATAAATTGTTATTGTCGTGAGTATGTATAATAGGTATTGTAGGTACATAGCGTGTTCCTTTTTTGTTCGCACCACTAAGGTTGTATTTTTTTTAAATAAGTTAAATTTTTTAACAATAACTTCAATAACAAGCATGAAACACCTATTAAACCGTATTCTTCACTTCAGTCAGTTTTGTTTAATACAATCTACATGAAAGATATATACAAGGAATCAGGTACATATAAGAATTATAGAAAGTTGGTAGGTAGGTAACTACAAGAATTAATAAATGCAGGATAGGGTAGGTAGGCGTTAACGTTCGATGAGGCAATAATATTTGTAGCTAATGTTATGAGGCTCAGTCTATACATGATTGGTAACTGTTACGTCTTTATTTTTAACCGACTTCAAAAAAGGAGGAAGTTCTATTTTCCACTGTAGGTACCTACGTATTTTTTTTTATTTATGTTCACCAATTACTCCGTGAATTATGGACCAATTTAGATTTTTTTTGTATCGATAGGGTACGCTCCCGAGTTGGTCCCATTGCCACCATATCCGGATCTAATAAGGGGATCCCAGGTAAAATGGAGAGAAACCATCATTTTTTTAAGGCACATACTATGTTTTTCGTATATTTTCTGAAATTACTTCGGTATTTGCGTCTGACGAATCATTATTTCATGATGATGCCCTAATGATGTATGGTACAAATCCTGAACGGTTAGAAGTTGGAGGATAAATCTTTAAATGTCATATGTATGTTACCTTTAGTTGTTTACTTTCAAGTCATTCAAGTGAGTTGATAGAAGAAGGTAAAAACTCTTCAACAGTTAGGGATTAGAGGATGATTTTAATATCACACATACGTGTAGACCTTAATTTATATTCTTTCAGTAATTCACATGAGCTGATGGTAGAAAGTAAAATGATTGGGAGTTAAAGGATGATTTTTTTAATACCATATATACAAATAGGGCCCTAGTTGTATTCATTTATGTTGTTTAGGTGACAGATAAGGTATATAGGTGACAGATATCTCCTAGATATATATAGCTAGTAACTATTCTTCTGTAAGAAAGAAAAGTTATGCAAAGCTGATGTTTGGATTAGGAACCTACAGTATATCTATATATATACCTAGTTTGTGTTGTAGGTTCGTTTAATTATAGACAGATAGATAGAAAACTCTTTATTAACCGACTTCAAAAAAAGTTAGAGGTTTCTCAACTCAACCGTATATAAATATATATATATATATATTTTTGTTTTTTATATATACGGTCGAATTGAGAAACCTCCTTCTTTTTTTGAAGTCGGTTAAAAAGTGAGCACAGAAAATGATAAAATTAAAATGTAAAAAAATTTTGTCTACACAACTGCTTTCTATTCAGATATCTTCAGCATGATGATCAACTCAAGTTACTAAATTTTGATTAAACTATAATGGATTGCTCTAATGAACCAAAAATCTACTGATTTTTTTACATATCGGATGTTTCAACTACACTACTTTGTAGAGCGCCTTATATTTCTCCGCATTTCGACTGCCTCGTTGGTCTCGCGGTTGGCGTGAGCGACTGCTGATCATGAGGTCTCGGGTTCGATTCCCGGGTCGGACCAAATGTTTGTATGATCTACAAATCTTTGTTTCGGAGTTTGGGTGTGTTCTATCTATAATATGTATGTATTTACAAAAAAAAAATTATATATGTATTTGTATCAGTTGTCTAGTACCCCATAACACAAGCTCTGCTTATCTTGGGACTAGATGGCGTTGTGTATTTAGATGTCCGAAATATTTATTTATTATTTATTATTATTTATAAATGTTCTAAGCAAAAATATTTTCGATACGTTATACTCGTAGTACTGTTTACAGGCTTTTTTAAATTTTGATAGTCGCTTAGATTTTTGCAATTGTTCGTATTATTTTTGGTTTGGCACCGACTTCGATCGATAAAAGATTATAGGTACCTAGCACACATTATAATACTGAATGAATAAAGAATTAATATAATATAGACAAGAATTGTCACATAGGTATTTATGAAGAGCCAGTATATTTTACGCTTTTTAGTGTTTCTAGGCAGGGAGTTTTCTTTGGATGTTGTTTTGAAGTCGGATTCTTTTCTTTGTAAAAGGTTTTTATTTTTCCATTTTTAGGGCAAACAATCGTAGGTAAGTAATAAGTTGAACTATTTCATATAATTTCAGCTGATGCGAATAACTTAAGTGGCTTGAACACATATTAAACCTAAGTATTTTCAGTCTCCAAAATTATGTTGAGATGTAACATTCATGTTACCAAGAACGTGGTCTACGGCGCAATGGGGATCGTGTCCAAGCTTAAATGACCTGCGCTTTACCGTAATTAAATAGAAGCAGGCGAGTTCCTTAAAACAAAATAGATTAAAGGGTTAGTTATCATAGCGCCTGCGTCAACAGCCTATCAGACGGTTACGGGGATGTTGAACGGAGAACACTACTACTGCTAACCTTCAGTTAGGTGATTATGATTTGATAGGCATGAGGCTCTAGTGTGACTTTATATCACGTCTAATCAATCTTCACGGTGACAGCCTTCAGTTTTTGATCGACTCATACCAAAATCTTCACCAATCGCAACGCTAAACGCGCTCAACGTGACAATCGAGTCAATGTGAAACTAACTCACACTAGACCCTCTCAAGATTTCACTAATCACAACGCCAAATGCGGTCAATGATCTGACTGGAATGAATTCAGACAAAACCCAATTTTTTTTTTTAAAGTTTTAAATTTTGTTTTTTTTCATAGCAATAAGAATATTTATTTTAATATGGTTTATATTAGATGATTAATATTTTCCTAAGCTTATGTTATATTACTGTTTGCTTTAGGTAAGTGGATATTTTTGACTATTCGTTTGAAGTTAGATGACTTTATTTTCAATTTCTTGTTTCCACTGATACATATTTCATTATAAATCTTGGCTTACCAAGATTTATAATGAAATTCTCTTAAGGTAGTCAGTAGCTTGCTTGCCGTATTAGTTATTGGCTGTTTTGGGAGTTAGCATTTTATTTACCATTTGATGTGTCGTGTTGGGTCTTTTATTAGATTTAAAACAGGTTTCTATGGTGATCACCATTTCTTCTCTCTCAGGAAGTGGTATTACTTTACAGAATGAAATAGTTTTTCATCATTATAGTTAAATTGTTTTAGAACTTTCTTAGATAGGTACGACAGACACAAACGAAGTTGTAAGGAATATATTTTAAGCGAATATGACTGAAATGTACCTACATCTATAATTTACTGAGCCCATACAGTACAGGTAATAGTTATTGTTGTTGATAGCTGATCACCCAGTAAATGAGTCGAGACGCACATTGCAACAACAAGGGTGGCATTGCATGGCTTTAGCATTTCCAAGTCAAGAGTGATGACGATGTCCACACTCTAACTGGCTTTCAAGATGGAATTATACTCTTCTTGAAAGTCGGAGTCGGTTGTTAGGAAATAAACTAGGTTACCATTTGTTCTCCAAGCTGGTTGTGCGAGCCAAAACCATGCATAAAGTAATTGAATTGTCTGATTGTAGTTTTAAATTTACAACTTTTAATTAAATTCATATAAAAAGTAGGTAGTACATTTACGGTACTTGCATCAAAAAATAGCTTTTTAATTATTTTTTTGTCAGTCTGTTTGTGCCGGCTAATCTCTGAAACAGCTGGACCGATTTTCACGGTACTTTCACTAGCAGATAGCTGACAATATAAGGAGTAACTTAGACTACCTTTTTTAGATTAGCTTTTTTTCGCGGCGCTACCCGCGATTTTTGTTGTAAACTGTATGGAAACAACGCAAGGCTCTCAGCTAGTGGTTTCCTGTAAAGAGTATTTCTTGTCGGAGTTCCAGGAATCTACAAATATATATATTTATATATATAGATAAGGTTATAAGGCTAGAACTGCCATGACATCCATCCGTAGTTCCATACTACAATATTTTAAATTCGAAAGTAACTCAGTTTGTCTATGTGTTCGTCCGTCTGTTTACCTGTCTATCTGTCTGTCTGTTACGCTTTCACTGCTAAACCGCTGTCCCGACTTAGATAAAAACAATGGAGATCCGTTGAATCTCGAAGAAAGAAATGGGCTTCTGCCGTTGATAAATGTTCAGAGTTAGAGATAAGTTAATACTAAGGAACCACAGCGACCTTCGCCTACTTCGCCTGTTCACAGAACTGTTATCATCCTTTAAACTTCTAGTTCAAGCCATAGGTGGTAGTGATCACAAACCCTGATTAGTTATTACTGTCAATTGGTATCAACCTATCACTTTTATTGCTATAATCCTTAAATATCACTATATCGTGTTTCTTATCGTAGACATTATGTCACTAGGGAGACCATGTGTTTTGTGTGATTTATGACTAAATTCAGTTTTATAATCAAAATCATTTGTAGTTAGACGACTTGTTCTTTTCAACCGAAAGGAATAGGTACCCTTTTTTGTAATATTAAAATAACCGCTTTTAAATAAATGCATATGTATGTATACAAATAACCGCTTTTAAATAAATGCATATGTATATATCACGATACATGTACCAAAATATTTTCTTTATTCAATTTTTGTCTATCTGTCGGTCGGTCTGTACGGAACGGCTGGACCGATTTTGACGGGACTTTCATTGGCAGGTAGCTGATGATCCAGGGAGTAACTTAGGCTACTTTTTTATACTAGCTTAGTCTCGCGGCGTTACCCGCGGTACAACAATAACCGCGGGTAACACCGCGGGGTTTAGCGAGATTTAAATAAAAAAGGTAAAAACTAAAACTCAACTACGACAAAAAAAGACGCTGAAAAAGTATGAAACAAGTTTAAAAAACCTTAGTCACACGTTATATAGAAACGCACCATAACACTTTATGAACGCATTTTTGTATTACCTAACTACGGTGAAGCTAAAAGAAAGGGTAATTTTTTGGCAATTTTAGTGTTTGTTACAAAGTAGCACCTAGAATACAGGACCGATTTTAATGAAATAGGTGTCAATATATTCGTTATAACGGCCCGGGTGAGATAGGCTATATTAATTTTACCTAAAGTTTTTCAGTAGTCGGGATAATAGTTTTTTTTTACTGCTACTTTTTATTTATTGAATAGAGGGTGATTAATTTAATAGTAAGCGACTAACACATGTGATACAAGTGTGTTGTTGCCTTTTAAAGTCCTCTCCCCAGGACTAGAAGAAGGAGGTATGGGTTCTGGGGCTATTATTAGATAAAATTGCTTTCAATGGTATACGTGGGAATTTGCTTGGCTGGTTCATGTCATATATTTTTAATAGAACACAAAGAGTTGTAATCAATGGACACTATTCTGACTCCATTGTGGCCAGCTCTGGAGTTCCCCAGGGGTCTATATTGGGCCCATTGCTTTTTATAATTTTTGTCAATGACATTGGTCTTTGTTTTAAGAGCTCTAAGTTCTTGATGTTCGCTGATGATATTAAAGTTTATAAGGCATGCAAAAATATACAAGATTGTCAGCTTCTTCAACAAGACTTATGTAGATTACATAATTACTGCATTCTAAATAAGCTATTTCTTAGTCTCCCTAAATGCCACACTATTTCATTTGCCAAAAAAAGACACAAACTTGAGTTCATATATTCTATTAATAATGTCCCATTAAATAAGGTGGATTTGGTTCGTGATCTGGGGATCTTATTGGATCCCTGTCTACACTTTGACAAGCACATTGATAATATAATAAACAAAGCTTATCGTATGTATGGCTTTGTCGTACGATCCTCCGTTGACTTTGTGCGACCCTCCACACGATTGTTATTGTATAAAACACTCATACGTTCTCAATTGGAATTTGACATACCTGTTTGGAATCCTATCTACACGAAATATTCTTACAGACTAGAATTAGTGCAAAAAAAATTCTTACGCTCGTCTTATTATAGATGTACGGGATCTAGCCTACCTTATTCTGAGTTGTTAAATTATTTCAATCTTTTAAGCTTGGAGTCTAGACGTCTGCTTCTCGATGTCATGATGTTGCACGGACTGTGCAATAATAGATTTGACTGCTCTGTCATCACAAATGAGATTTGTTGTGGTAGGTAGTTGATTTTTTTAGAATAACTTTGTCCCGCGACATTACTCGCGGTACAACAAAACCGCGGGTATCACCGTGGGGTTCAGCTAGTACCTATATATAAAAAGGAGGTAGGTAAGTAAAAAAAATAATAATAATTACCTTAATTAATAAACTTACCTACTGTAAACTCACAAAAAAAAGTTTCCTACAGTGACAAATAATAATACTAAATTCAGGTGTTCGGGAAAAAAACACAAGCAAAAACTTGATAGTCACACTACACCGAACGATGCTTTCATATTTCGCATAATAACTTTTACTGCCTTTAAGATACCTTATCCGTGCCCTGAAACAAATAAATAAAGTACACGTATTTATACACAGAATCCATAGATTTCAATATCAGTCTACGATCTCGATTTTAAAGAAAAAAAAAATTACCGTATTCGACAAGGCCGGGTAACGGGTATTATAACCATGGACTCGGAATACCAAGAGAATGCCGAGTACGCTAAATTGTTAGACCAGAACGATCCTCTAGCAAGCTTTCGAGATCGGTTTTACGTGAAGAGAGGATGCATTTACATGTGTGGTAACTCCCTGGGTCTTGCTTCTAAAGACGCTGAGCAGTGCATACTAAATGCGATCGAGAAATGGAAAGAAGAAGTTATCAAAATGTGGAATATTGAAGACAACAAATATTATTTATATTCAAAATATCTGGCTAAAATGATGGCACCTATAGTTGGGGCTGACCCAGAAGAGCTTGCCGTAACTGGAGGAACAACGATCAATATCCATAAAACTATTAGCACGTTTTACAAGCCAACCAAGGACAAGTTCAAGATTCTGGTTGACGACATCAATTTCCCAACTGACCGCTATGCAATCGATAGTCAGGTTAGATTACAAGGTTACACACCTGAGGAAGCGGTCAAAGTGGTCAAAAGTAAGAATAACTTCATGAACGAAGACGATATCATAGACGCAATGACTAGCGATGTCAGTATAGTGTTTCTCCCAACGGTATACTACCGAACTGCTCAAATCTTGGACATGGCCAAAATTACGAAGGCTGCAACAGAAAGAAATATCATTATTGGGTGGGACCTTTGTCACGCTGTTGGAGCGATGGAGGTTAATTTGGACGAGCTTGATGCTGACTTCGCAATATGGTGCACTTATAAATACCTGAATGGTGGCCCAGGATCTTCAGCGGCCTTGTACATTAATAGAAAACATTTTAAAAAGTTGCCAGGCATGACTGGATGGTATGGTAATAAGCCTGAAACACAATTTTTGCTTAAACAAGAATTTGAACACCAGCAAGATGGTAACGGATGGCAAATTGGTACTCCGAATATTTTATCCATGGCTGGGCTTGAGGGATCGCTTAAAATAACAACTGATGCAGGTATTAAGAATATTAGAAGGAAGTCCTTACATATAACTGGCTATTTGATGTATCTCATCGAAACTAAATTGACTAAATATGGATTCAGCATTGGCAACTTGAGAGAAGATCATCGGAGAGGAGGTCACGTGTGCTTAGAACACGAAGAAGGATACAGAATCAGCTTGGCGTTAAAAGCCCGCGGTGTAGTGACTGATTTTAGGGATCCCAATGTGATTCGTGTGACACCTGTGGCGTTATATACCAGTTATGAAGAAGTATATAATGTGGTGGAAATTCTTTCAGATATTGTTCAAACTGAGAGTTATAAGAAGTTTGATAAAAAAAGAAATTTGGTAGTTTAAAAACAGATGATAATAATGATTCAAGTATATCGATTATATCGATAGTACATATTTTTTACATAAAGGAGTACTAGGATATTTTTGTGAGTGTATAAAACAAAATACTACATCAAATTTGTAGGAGCTGCAGGGATCATCTTTACAAATAAATAAAATTGGGGTGTTGTTCGTAGTATTAAAATAACCACGTTTTGATGAATGCATATGTATGTATACACGGTACATAGACCAAAATAACAACAACAAACAATAACAACAACAGACAGAAATTGTAAAAAATGTTTTAATTATGTACCGTGTACATATACATATCTATACTAATATATAAAGCTTAAGAGTTTGGTTGTTTGTTGTAGACAGATAGAGATCCGTCATTATTTAAGTTAGAAACCTGAAACTTTACTTTTGGGCTGCTGATTAAAAATGAGTAAGAAGGTATTTAAGCGTTTCCGCATATTTTACCCCCAAGCGGAGAAATAGGGGTTGACATTTCGTACATAGGTTAGTCTGGAAGTCTGTCATTTTTGAAGTTCGAAACATGAAACCTAATTTATGTGTTAATGATAAATAAAAGTATAGACATATTGAAACCTTTTTGAATATTCTACTCCTAAGGGCGTGAAATAGGGATTGAAAGTTTGTGTGGAAGTTCGTAATTTTTGAGTTAGAAACATTAAAGTGTATTTTTGGGCTACTGATATAAAATGAGTAGATACCTATTAAAGCGTTTTTGGATATTCTACCCCTAAGGAGTGAAATAGGGGTTGACATTTCGCATATAGGTTAGTCTGGAAATCCGTCATTTGTGAAGTTCGAAACATGAAACTTTGTTTTTGGGCTACTGGTTAAAAATGAGTAGAAATGTATTTAAGCGTTTATGGATATTCTACCCTTAAGGGAAAACATAGGCATTGGCATTTCGTATATTGGTTAGTTTGGAATTTTTTTTAAGATAGCAGCCTAACAATTTTCGTCTTTATGTTTTTGATTACAAATAGATGAATACTTATATCAGCATTTAAGTGAAGTCTGTTCCTAAAGGGGATGCAATACCGGTCGAATGTTTCTATGATTTTTTTTTTAAATGGGCTTTTCATCAAAAATAAATAAATACTTTTAAAAACATGAATAAATTACTGATACATACTTTTACACAGTTTTAATTAAATATATATAATCAACTTCTACAGCTAGTAGGCTATATGACGTGTCACTGAGTCTAATGTGGGGCCCTCTAGCCGGCATAAAGTACTGTATTAAAAAATACATTTAGATCATTATGTCGTGTTTGGTATAATACGAAAGGGCGTTACTTGTACATTTCAAATATACTTATATTAAACTATATCTAAACAAATAAATAAAATTGGAGTGTCTGTTTGTAATATTAAAATAACCGCTTTTTACTAAATGCATATGTATATTATGTATGTATACACGGTACATATACCAAAAATGTATTTAAAAAAAATTTGTCTGTCTGGAACAGCTAGACGGATTTTGACGGGACTTTCACTGGCAGGTAGCTGATGATATAAGGCGTAACTTATGCTACTTTTTCAGACTAGATTTACCCCACAACGTTGCCCTCGGTTACAACAACAAACGCGGGTCTCAGCTACCTAGTTTTTAATAAATTTCCAGATCAGCTTGCTATCTTTACCAGCTCTTTGTAATTTTATTTTTTACGTATTGAATTTTTAATATTTTTGAAAGGTTATTCAATAATTCCTATATCTTCTATAAGGCTAATATCATAGAACTAAGTTATCGGGGTCTAATTTACATTTATGGTGAAGTTTGTCTCGGTGTCTGAAGCAACGAACAAGTCCCGGTGTAATCTGTACTTATATATTTCTGTTTTCCAGATAACTTTATTATGTCTGTATGTGTTAGTATTGCACATTCTAATGTATTATTAAAATAGTCCAAGGCAACACTTGCATCGTCTGCATTATAAACAAGGTCAAAACAAATACTGCAGTAACTTTCAAGGTTCGTCGTGTTTACTTTAGTATAGCTTTGCATGTATTTTTTCCTACGCAAAGTTAATTGAAGTGTTAGTTAAAGAGTCTGATGATCTGTAAGGATGGAATGAGTTACTAATGTCAGGGCAGGCTTATTGTTTTTATGATAAAATGATCAAGACAAGAGCCAGTTTGATGAGTGATGAATGTGATGATATAAGAGCCATTTAGGACATTTGACTCAGAGCGCTATCTAGTCCTTGCGGATAAAACGACAGATTGTGGATGTATTATCATCATCCACAGCTCCTAACAGTCCTCTTCTAGACATAGAGCACTACTAAGAAAGGAGGTTTTGGCCTATTATATCTATACTAATATATAAAGCTGAAGAGTTTGTTTGTTTTTTTGTTTGAATACGCTAATCTCAGGAACTACTGGTCCTATTTGAAAAATTATTTCAGTGTTAGATAGCCCATTTATCGAGTAAGGCTATATATCATCACGCTAAGACCAATAGGAGAGGAGCACCAATGAAAAATGTTTCAAAAACGGGGGAAAATTATCTCGCGACGGGCAATAGGAGACGCAAACGAGGTTGCGTGGGTCTGCTAGTATAGTGTAGTGGCCACCCGCGAGGGGCGACGTTACGCGTGTGCCGTACGTCGCCTAATTAGAGAGTTACCAGGAGACGGCGCCCGCTTCAGTGCGGGCAGGCGCTGGGAGAGGTCCGGATGTGTTAATAACAGCAGTTCCCGGATCCCTCCCGTGTCAGGCGCAGAGTGGCACACCATGTGGTTTTAGTTGGTTCCATTCCGACACACCGACCCGCCGCAAACCCCGGCGGGGTGACGGCCTGAGGGGTTAAAAAAAAAAAAAAAAAAAGGGTCTGCTAGTATAGTATATACGACGCTGGCGGAACGGTTTAGTAGAACTTCTACTAACCCTGGGTGGCCAGCGTGGTAACCTTCTACTGTAGAAGGTTTCTTTCAAGTTTTGCTTCTCTTTGCAGTCGGCTCTTACGACACCCACGGTATGAATAGGCGTGGTGACAAATTATATTTTAACCCGCCTCTGCACGGGTACGTTTAGGATTTGGCTTGTATCTATACAAATAAATAAAATTGGAGTGTCTGTTTGTAATATCAAAATACCAACTTTTAATTAATGCACACGATACATATACCAAAAATGTAGTTAAAAAAATTTTTGTCTGTCTGTCTGTTTGTTTGTTCCGGGTAATCTCTGGAACGGCTTCTACTAACTTTGTCCCGCGGCGTTACTCGCCGTACAACAATAAACGCGGGCAACACCGCGGGGTTCAGCTAGTTATAAATATAATGTATTTTTAACCGACTTCAAAAAAAGGAGGCGGTTATCAATTCGAATGTATTTTTTTATGTTTTTTATCTCATAACTTTCGACTGGGTGAACCAGGGTGAACCGATTTTGATGATTGTTTTTTATTTAAAAGCTTCTCGTGTTGTGTGACCGTGTGAGCATTTAAATTTGGTTCAGTTCTTGAAGTCGGTTCTATTTTGTTAAAAATTGAAATTATTACAACCACACTTCTATCTCGCATTGGATTGATTTAGAATAAAACGCTTTGACAGACATGACTAAAAAAATAATTATTTTTATTGTTAATTTTGTGTGACTTATTTTATTTAAACATTTCACTTTATCTAAGTACGAG
Source organism: Spilosoma lubricipeda (assembly GCA_905220595.1). Classification (NCBI taxonomy): domain Eukaryota; kingdom Metazoa; phylum Arthropoda; class Insecta; order Lepidoptera; family Erebidae; genus Spilosoma; species Spilosoma lubricipeda. The sequence continues at coordinate 1,229,178 of HG992291.1, forward strand.
TAAATAAATATCGATAAAACAAAATTTGTTTATCTATACTTTTTATTTTTTTGTTAATAGAGATTATGAGATTCTGTCTATGGAGGCAAGTCTCAAAGGTCGGCAACGCACTTGTCACTTGTTTTACTGATATCCATAGATGGCGATAGTTTACAATTGCAACTTACCATGGGAGAGCCACGCATCAATGGGCCGGCGCGACCGGAGTGATACCACGGCCTCACAGTAAACTGGCGATCAGGCGATACGTCTGCTGTTTGTTCATTATTCCATAATAAAACGTTATTTTCCACCAGGCGATCCACCTGCTGCTACCATTGCCTTCCTCCTTACCAACAGTTATGACCGGTTGACAATAGGTTTACCTAATATGACAGCAACTAGCTGACCCACGTAAATTCGTTTACGTCTCCTATTGCCTGTAGCGTGATAATTTTCTCCCGTTTTCGCAACATTCTTCATTGGTCTCCGCTCCTATTGGTCTTAGCGTGATGATGTATAGCCTATTGCCTTCATCGATAAATAGGCTGTCTCACACAGAATGAACTTTTCAAATCAGACCTTAGATTAGCACGTTCAAACAAAGAAACCAACAAACAAACTCTTCAGCTTTATATATTAGTATAAATAGGGATGCCTAAAATGACAGCATTTCACTGTGTGCGCGATGATAGTGCCAACTAGCAAGTCTAGCACCTACAATTACGGCGGACTTATACATCTGACTGGTTGTCTTTACGAAGATTAAGTAAACAAAAAATAATTCCAATGAAATATAGTAATTTACATATATTATATTCGATCATGTAATTCTATAGTGTCGTTAATAACGTTGATCCTTTTTAATTCCTCAACATGTGCAAGATGTAAAAGAAATCAAATATGAAGATCATATTATTAAATGAGTATTAGAAATATAAGCAACAACTATTGAAGCTCCTGTAATTCGTCAAACTTCAGTGGCATCGACGTCCTTGAATGTTAGCTTTTTGAATGTAACATAATTTCAATCTAATATAAAGTAAAGAAATAATAAAATTTATTTCTACAGATTCATTCTAGTCGTTATGTTACGAGTGGATAGTATGATTGTGTGTACAATCAGAGTGGCAGATGTAAACGTATTGCGGCTCGGATATCTTACGTCAGCCACAAATAAAGCTTCTTGAAAACCAGTGAAGAGCAACAAGGGGGCAGACCTAGTGCCAAACGCCAAACAAAAGTAGGTAAAGGAAAAGGAAATACTTTGAAGAAATGTTTATTTTGTTTCCAACTTGCTTGTGGTAATTTATAGAATTTGTGATCACTATTTTTGCCATTGTTCTTGAAGTTAACTACGCAGCAGATTTTGTGACTCACGTTTGGTTTATTTTTAATAAAACTAGCGGAACCCCGCGGTGTTACCCGCGGTTATTATTGTACCGCAACACACGTAACACAGCGGGCAAAGATTGTCAAAAAAAAAGTATTTACTCCCTGGATCATCAGCTACCTGCCAGTGAAAGTCCCGTCAAAATCCGTCCAGCCGTTCCAGAGATTAATCGGAAGAAACAGACAGACAGACAAAAATTTTTTTAACTACATTTTTGGTATGTGTATCGTGTATACACGATACACATACCAAAAATGTAGTTAAAATTTTTTTAATACATATGCAATGATTAAAAAGCTGTTATTTTAATATTACAAACAGACACTCCAATTTTATTTATTTGTATAGATTCCCGTGTGCAATCATTCTTCTAGCGCCCTTTAGTAAGCGTAGCGCCCTTCAGTAAGTGCTCCCCTCACGCCCCCCCTGCGCCCGTGTGCACTGCTCACTTAAGAAACTTTCACTTTTATAATATCAATGTGATAATAATAAAACAGTAATTCTTGCAAATATTTGTCGACAGGTACATGATTCTCGTAATCTTATGCTGGCAATAATTACGTGTGATACAGATATGCGACATTGGTATAACCTTTAAGTAATTATGTTATTGTCCTACATTCACAGTGTGTTCCTATTTTGTTCACACCACTAAGGTTGTAAAGAAGTACAGGGATCGGATGATAGTTGGCCACTTAGTTAATGAGTTCAGACACACATTGCAACGGTGACTGCCGAAGGCTTCGGCATTTGCCGGCCAAGAGTGATGCGGGTGCTCTTCTTTAAAGTCATATTAGTTCGGAAGTAGCGTAGGTCCCAGAGGGGCTATAGATCTGAAGGAATTTTCCACCCCATTAACAAAAAAAAATAAGATCACAATTCATTCCCCAAGCCGGTGATGCGAGGCAAATAGTTTCCTGAAAGGCTAACAGTAGTGGACTAATAATAATTATAATTAGCTTGGATAATTATGCAACTAACGGATGGCTGAAACTATGGCAAAAAACAGCGTCATGTATATATAAGACCAAACAATTTCTTAAAGCACTCCCCATCTGGTATTCAATTCATTGCTTGTAGTATTTAATTATTTTTGCAATTTCTATGTGGTCTCCCATAATTTCAGGAAACACAATACGCTTTTGTTATCAAATTAGCCTTTGTATTTCTTGTCAGAGATCCATCAATACTAGTATTACAAATTCTAGAGTAAGTCTATTTGTCTATTTGCTTATCTGTTCGCCTGAACCGATTAAGATTAACTTCACAATGGAAATCCTTTAAGTCTTGAGGAAAGATATGGGTTAGGAACAATTTATTTCCTAATAAATAAATGTAAACGACAGAGAATGCAGAGTGAAAGTAGATCTCTAATCCTCTACCCAATCTTAAGGTCAAGCCGATCTGTAATAAGTACCCTGATTTGAGTTGCACTCCGTTGATTGAGGTACAGAGGGAGAAGTTATTACTGAGGAACCTCCACAACCTCGCATATTTACAGAAATTTCTTCCTTCGTCATCATCCTTTGAAATTATAGTTCAAGCCGCAAGTGGTAGTGGTCACAAATCCTGATTTGTTATTACTGCCATTTGGTATCAACCTATCACTTTTATTGCTATAATTATTTTAATACTATCACCATATCGTGTTTCTTATCGTAGACATTATATCACAAGGCATACAATGTTTTTGTGGGATATAAAACTAAATTGAGTTAAATACACATATTTAAAAACATTTGCAGTTAGACGACTTGTTCTTTTCAACGACCCGAATACGGCGAAGCCAAAAGGAAGGGAAATTACTAGTTTTTTTGAAGGAACGAGTGTCATGTCCCTCCAACACAAAGGGAGGATCCTCCGACCAGGCGAGGTGATCATGCCATGCATTGTTGTTGGGAAGTTGTATATTTGTATTTGCACTATTGTTCTTGAAACTATCCGAAATTTGTGAAACGGATACGGTTACGGATATATTTTTATTTCGGATATCCGATAGTTACGGTTACGTTCCGTAACCGAGACTCCGTAACTTAGAACGCTCCATAGTATCTCTGGTATAGATACTTGACTGCCTCAGTGGCGCAGTAGTTGTGTGTGCAACTGCTGTGCCTGAGGTCTGGGGTTCAATTCCCGGGTCAGATCAATTGTTTGTATGATTTGCAAAAATTTGTTCCGGACTTTGGGAGCTTTCTATGTATCATATCTATTTTTTTTCTTTTACGAAAATAGTTGCCTAGTACAAGCTCTGTTTAGTTTGGAACTAGATGGCGCTATGTGTAAGATGTACGAAACAAAAAAAATGATAAATTAAAAAAAATACGAACATACTTTTAAAGTTATTTCAGGATTGCTTAACACATACAAAGTAAGTCACTGTAGACCTTTTCAAAAAGGCGAAAAGCAATTGAGAAAGCCGGAGAAGCCGCTTGATGTTTTTATTCATAAGTCCTGTGTATTAATCGAAGGTATTTGAAATACATATACAAAAATAGTGGTAAGTACGAAACATAAACAACAATAGCACTTATTTATCATACCTAATGTCAAGTAACAAAAAGTTTAATATCTGCGTACTGGCCGTGCCGCGCGCTCGCACGAACTTACTGCACGAGGCTCCTCTGATACGCGCGCTGCGCACACTGGTATATATAGATAGATAGCTGGCGAGGTGGATAGGTATGTTTTATTGTACTCTGAGTGATTTCACAATGACAGCTCTTTGCATAATTTGTTACTCTTAGATTTAACTAATTAGTTTTAAGAAAAATGTAACTACAATATCGTATTGGATATTAAATATTTTGCACAATAACTTTTACTGCCTTAAAGATTACATATCCATGCACTGAAACAAATAAATAAAAGTAAAATAGTACACGTATTTATACACAGGATCCAGACTTCAATATCAGTCAGCCGCCCTTTGAAGAGTAAAAAAAAATTATTTCGAGCGACAGGGCCGGGTAACGGGAAATAAGACAATGGACTCAGAATACCAAGAGAATGCCGAGTACGCGAAATTGTTAGACCAGAACGATCCTCTAGCAAGCTTTCGAAATCGGTTTTACGTGAAGAAAGGATGTATTTACATGTGTGGTCACTCCCTGGGTCTTGCTTCTAAAGATGCTGAGCAATGCATACTGAATGCGATCGAGAAATGGAAAGAAGAATTTATCAAAATCTGGAACATTGAAGAAAACAAATATTATTTATATTCAAAATATCTGGCTAAAATGATGGCACCTATAGTTGGGGCTGACCCAGAAGAGCTTGCCGTAACTGGAGGAGCTACAAGCAATATCCATCAAACTATTAGCACGTTTTACAAGCCAACCAAGGAAAAGTTCAAGATTCTGGTTGACGACATCAATTTCCCGACTAACCGCTATGCAATTGATAGTCAGGTAAGATTACAAGGTTACACACCCAAGGAAGCGGTCAAAGTAGTCAAAAGTAAGGATAACTTCATGAACGAAGATGATATCATAGACGCAATGACTAGCGATGTTAGTATAGTGTTTCTCCCAACAGTATACTACCGAACTGCTCAAATCTTGGACATGGCCAAAATTACGAAGGCTGCGAAAGAAAGAAATATTATTATTGGGTGGGACCTTTGTCACGCTGTTGGGGCGATGGAGGTTAGTTTGGACGAGCTTGATGCTGACTTCGCAATATGGTGCACTTATAAATACCTGAATGGTGGCCCAGGATCTTCAGCGGCCTTGTACATTAATAGGAAACATTTTAAAAAATTGCCAGGCATGACTGGATGGTATGGTAATAAGCCTGAAACACAATTTTTGCTTAAACAAGAGTTCGAACACCAGCAAGATGGTAACGGATGGCAAATTGGTACTCCGAATATTTTATCCATGGCTGGGCTTGAGGGATCGCTTAAAATAACAACTGATGCAGGTATTAAGAATATTAGAAAGAAGTCCTTACATATAACTGGCTATTTGATGTTTCTCATCGAAACTAAATTGACTAAATATGGATTCAGCATTGGCAACTTGAGAGAAGATCATCGGAGAGGAGGTCACGTGTGCTTAGAACACGAAGAAGGATACAGAATCAGCTTGGCGTTAAAAGCCCGCGGTGTTGTGACTGATTTTAGGGATCCCAATGTGATTCGTGTGGCACCTGTGGCGTTATATACCAGTTATGAAGAAGTATATAATGTGGAGGAAATTCTTTCAGATATTGTTCAAACTGAGAGTTATAAGAAGTTTGATAAGAAAAGAAATTTGATAGTTTAAAAACAGGTGATACTAATGAATAATGATCAATATAATTCAATGTATGCAGCCTCGACTTTATTTTTTAACCATGTCCTACCGTTTCTATCTATTAGTAGGAGATTCGAAGCAAGATCGACCTTCACCGATTTGTTAACCGGGTGAAAATTATAGTATACTAGCTTTTGCAATTTTTACTTCAATTTTCGGAAGTTACCCCGGTATTTGCGTCTGGTAGTTATCATTTTATGATGATGAGCTGATGGAGTAAGGTACATCTCCTTAACGGTTAGGAGTTAGAGAATAAATCTTTAAATGTCATAGGTATGTATGTTACCTTTAGTCGTTTTATGTCAAGTTATTTAAGTAAACTGATGATGGAAGGTACAACTCCTCAACGGTTAGGAGTTTAAGGATTTAAGGATATTGGAGAAACAGCAGTTGACGGTGCAATGAGTTTTGAAGAGTTATTACAATTTTATTAGTTTCAACTGTTATCATTCGCGTAATGCTTTCTCATCATGCGCCATGCGGGTTGTTAAGTATTTTGTTAGGTTCTAAGTCGCAAAAAGCAACACCATCTAGAGTGGTTACGCAACTGAGGCGCAGAACAATTTATGAAGAGCCAGTTTGTTTACGCTTTTAAGTGTTTATTGGCAGGAAGTTTTCATTGGATGTTTTTTGGAAGTCGGTTCTTAATCTATTCTGGTCCCTATTACTTGGCAACCGCATACATACAGGTAAGATCCTGTTACAAGTAGATATATAATTATTTAGCTTATTTCTTAATTTCTAGCTTATTCTTTTAAATATTGATATGAGTAAACTGTGGGAGAGAGAGGAAGAGCTCAAATATATGCTAAAACATGTTTCACTCAGTCTCATATGCGTGGATAATGCCTTTGCGCTCTTACTTGGATCGGGCTGTCTTCTTGTAAAATGTTTTAAAATAGTTGTTTGGCGAACTTAGGTAAAAATGTAGCATCAGAATTTACGTGACGTCATTATTTTGGGACCTTTAAAGCGTCTGTTAAGCAATACGGCCCACGGAAAGTGTCTGGGAGTATTGGCGACTTTTTTTGATGATCTTGTCTAAAATATACCTCAAAGTCAGCTTGCATGTTATTCTAAGCAAGCAGTTAAGCGTGCGATACTAGTGCATATTAACACTACTCAATCCTACACATTTCGTTCTTCAGAAAATACGTGACATCTGGCGGCCCTTGGAATTTTCGGATCTTGCTCTATTTGGATTTGGTATCGAGTTACGTGTATTACTACGAGATTTAGTTTATGATACTGTATTAGACTAATTAAGTTAAAATTTTCAATTCGGTAACATCTATTTATGTTCATCCAAAATATAGGTTAAAACATTTACAACAGGGTTAATAACAAATTATTACCCCAATCAGAATATCTATGGATCTCTCGGATCCTCACATCGTGTTCCAGGACATCTGAATGCACTGCTTAAACCACTAGGCCGACCAGGCAGGCGGGAAAAGTCGGTCTTTACTCAATATATTGTTTTTTAAGGTATGAAATCTAAATGAAACAGTGAACATTTGGTTTTCTTTATATTTTAATTGAAAATAGGCTTATACTATTTTAATCAAGTTGCAATGTGATTATATCAACATGCCATAAAAATTTATCCTATCACAAGTCCTGAAAATAACGAATATTTTTTGGAGATTTTTAAAAAAAAAATAATATTCACACTAACTATAATCACACCACAACGATCCTTTTATAAATAAAAAATAATAATTATGTATAATAATTAACAAAATGTCAAAACGTATACTTCTCTGTGTTGCCAGCCGAAATAATCAGTTATATATTTTAACATTTGAGTGTGACTTTCGTACTTACAACTTAGTAGGGACATAGCAAAAACAACTATTTTTAATAAACCTTAATAGTACAACGTTCTAAATATCATAATTATTTACAGTAATTTACATCACATGAGCTTGTCGTATGGTGGTAGACGAGTTTTTTTTTAATTTAATTTTTGTAACACGTAACACAAGGAACTAATATAGACTACTTAAGTTCTAAATTCAAAGACGAAAATGTAATTTGGGAGAATTTTAATCAGTAGGCAACATTTTCCTTATGAGAAAAAAAAGTTTTATTTAGAATGTTAAAACGGCATCATTTAAGAATTGCTGACCGACAAGGCATGTTTCGATGTTGTCCAGCCTTCGTTACCAAGCAAATAGATCACAATATTCTAACATCAGATAACGACAAATGCTTTTTCTAAAGACTACAACTTTTTATGAGATTTTTTTTTCATTAGGAATGCCGTGGAGCCAAGGTTATTATATTGTACATAAAGAAACGTTGGCATAGACACATAACTCTTTAATTTTTATAATTCATTTTGAAAATAAAAGCTTGTTAAACCGTTATTAGAACTTGACTGCCAAGTGTTAACCGAACACATACCAAATAAAGTTTTAAGTAGCTATTCTAATCAGGGTATATACAAATCGATACAGATAATTAATTAAACCGCAAAAACCAAGTTTACGGATACTTCCGGATTCTAAATAATATATGAGCGAGAAATAAATTAGTAAAAACGCAACTATCCGTAAAATTAGCTAACGGTTTTTATTATCAAAATCTTTAAAAACAACTGAGCATATTATTAAAAAAACCTCCGAAACACGCCTTTGAATCGAACAATTTCACAAAATACTACTTATATTATAAAAGAACACATAAGAATTTCACAATCTATTCCATTTAGCGAGGAAATGTTTCACTCACTTAGGAATTACGTCACAATTGGCTATATTCATATAACGATGTAATGAAGCATCGCATCACAGTTTCGCGAATAAAAACGCCAAAAGTCAAAATTGTAAATATGCGGTTTTAAACAGCTGTTGTCAATGCTGTAGTATGTGTTCGCGCCTTTTTTTGCCTATTTTCTATCTTTCTACTTTTTTGCAGCTATTTCTCATTTTCTATTATACTACGCGTTATTTCTACTAAACGTCAAAATTTGGCGTACAGTCCTGCAACTTTATTCTGTCATCGCGTACAGTTAGTTAACTCTGAATACAAAGCCAATAATCTGCTGCAAACAATCAGCAATGTTCGTCGTGTATTTGAAGGTTTTGTCATTTGTTAACGAATGGAACAAGCTACCGATGCGATGATTAAAGTCAGCAGCAAACATTTGGTAGAAGCCGACTGTTTGCTGCAGATTCGGAGCTACTTATTGCTCTGTTTGAATGATGCGATTTGGATAAAAAGTAGTGTGAGCTTGAGGTCTCATTTGCAGTTTAAATCGAAGATTAGATCGCAGCCTATAGTCTTAAGGTAGCTTGTAAGTCCAGGCTGGTAAGTCCATCATGTCGTCGCGTCTATCAAGACGCAGTTTCACTGTTGTCTGGAAGGAGCATTATTTGATGCAAGTCTGTGTGAGGGTGGTTGTGGTTATGTTTGTGCCGATTGTCAACACGTATCTGTACATTTGTAACCACCATACTTGTTGCCGCTCACAGCACACATGACCGAGTGGCAGATGGTTATGGAACTGTTATCTTGAGTCTCTGTGGACAGAAAAAACACAACATTTTGTTACAAATTCTGTTTTTTACTGTTTCTTGTAATTGTCTTAAATTTGTTAATTAAATAGTTGATTAGCGGCTGATTGAGCGTTATCCTGCCTTATAATGCAATGCAAAATTTGAGAGTGTATAAATATTAATGTGCATGTCTACGTGAAGATATCAGCTTCTAAGATATTTTGTTTTATCCAAGGAGTATATACAAAAAGAGTTTTGCCAACCTTATACTTGGGAAATCTATACAAACGACTCCAGCGATGTTATATCTATCTTCAATAATAGGAGATCTAGTTATAATATTCCCAAGCACTGATCGAACCGTTCACACAAATTACAAATTTATATATCCTTTAATTGATGATTAAAAAATATGTTATATATATAATATATATAAAAAAATATGTTACAACAGTAATAATTACTATCACTTGAATAGATTAAATTTATTATCTGTGTCACAAGCTGACAGCTGTCAAAGTCACCTGTCAGTGTCATGCCGTGTTAGTTAATAATGACGTCGTCGTCAAATTCCATGCCATTAGAATAATTTTTTAAATTATGCTATAACAGTAATCAAAATTACTTGAATATATAAAATTTGTTAGCTGTTTCACAAGCTGACAGCTGTCAAGTCATCTGTTAGTGTCATGCCGTGTCAATTAATTCTATGCCGAAGTATCTAGTGAGAATTTTTTATTGAAACTTATACTTTCGTTTCCTTAAATCCGGTAACAGAATGTTATTTAATTTTGTTATAAAATAAAATAGTTCCGATAATTTGCCAACATCCCTATAATTGTGCCGTACCCAGAAAAGTAGCCTATATCCTACTGCAGATTTCTTATTAGTGCCAAATTACATCCATATTGCTCTAGTTTAGTATTTTCATACTCATCTTAAAAAGATGACGTTAATACCATTTATGAGATTCTAGCAGAAATGAGAAACAAATTATTCGTGGTCACCTGTGTGTATTAAAATATAAACAAAAAAGGCAATAATAAATAGAAAAGAAATGAAAAGAAACTAACAAAATCGCACATTGATCATCCGATTAGGGGTTGAGGGAACAGTGCCTGTAGTCACACACACATTCTGAAAAGCAAATGAAACATCGCTACAGAAGATTCAATAAACAATAAGCACTAACTTCGTCCTCGGTTTTGCTTGCTACTATTTTACTAATATGTACTATCAACAAATTTGAAACGTTACCCACCATAACCTTGCTTTCTTAGAAACACTGAAATACAATTAGGTCAACATTAGTGTAAATATGCATTTTAATGGTAACAACCTTGTTATCTGTCATTTAACTACACAGAGAATTATCTTCTGCACTGCAAAAAATTATCTTAATTCCAAAGAACATGGATTCAAAAAATGATTTTCATTGTTTTATCTAATGATCTTCTACCGCCGTATAATCGCAAAAATTGCATAGATCTTCCACTATTATTAACGTAGCTTGTTTAGTATAAAAATACATAACAATGCAGAAAGATTATTCGCAAATAATCGGTTGGTAGTTGAGTTATTGGGTACGGTATGGTGAATGAACCCGTATTTACGAAACGTCTCTCGAAAGAAGTCATAATAATTATATGGGTATAAATAGTGGCTCGCGGGTCGCTTGGCTGCAACACAGCTTTTACTATAGCAGCCATTATCAAGCATATTCTGTTATTTCTTGGTTTCAAATAAACTTTATTATTCAAAAATAAACTTTATAGTTCAGTTCATTTTGAGCTACAGTGCGAGATTTATCAATGATATCAGTGATTAACCTAGCGACCTAGGCGACAATTAGGGATTGTTATTCGGAGCGATTTTGTAATTTTAAAGTGCTTTAATAAAGTCTCTTTAACACATCAGAAGGTTTATTTTTTAAATACATCGAACCCTAACACGTAACAGTATTTAAGACGTCCTAAGTGCGGCAAGCACTGTAAATGGCACTGTAATTTATCGGCAAAGTGGGTCTTGATTCAAGTTTGTCGATAGTACTATTTTTTAGATTAAGGAGTACTAGGATATTTTTGAGAGTGTGTACGTTACTAAATTCAGTTCCTTTTAAATAGTGATGTGCCGGTCAAATGATTTAAATAAGTTCATATTGTTTTAATACACATACTTCACTCAAAATACTGTTAATATAGGAACAAAAAATGACACCTAGCTCGATAGATGTCGTAAGGATCGAACTAGACCGCGTAATGTTATATTTAGCTGTCTATCATATAACGTGCGAGTATTTAATAGTTATAATGTGTTTAACAACAATACTACAACTGGACTTCATACGCACTATGCGGCTGCCTCATGGATATTACATCATATATACAACTTCACAGCGGCTATTTATCGAATCGCAATCTGCACTACACAATTTCACCATATCGAATATCTCCATTACTAATATTGATGCTGCCTTCAAATGTTTGTGTTTATCTTTGTTTGATGAACAAGCCTTTATCTACACACAACAGCACCGACGCCAAACACTAACACAACTTGAACACATTTTATCGGAATCGTAAAAAAATATTTAAATTTTATTATCAGACTTTATTCTAGTAGTTTTTTCAAGTTACTTTGTCACATACTTTGTCGTGCATCAGGTAGTGTATTTGATCGGCACAAATTAAAAAAACCCTGAAAGGACCCGGCGGTACCGCATAGTGGGTATAATGCCCAACAAAAAAAGAATATTTAACCGTACAGTTAGCACATGCTAGGTCTCTGTCTGTACAGGCAGGTTCGTCAATGGCAACACTGTCGTGTGGGATCACTAGGCCGTCACCGTCATCCCCCACTTCCACCACGGGGAGACTGTCCACATCACAAATGCTCCGAGGCTCATGCACCAGGGTACCGACCGGGTCCGTTCTCAGGCCTGTTTGATTGGACGAGCTCAGGGTCCTAGGCTGTACTACCTATTCGCAATATCAATATATGTTAAGTATAGGTACATTATTCGTCTTGTATGTTTATATTCAGGTCTACACTAGCTACGTTTATTTTACGAATTTAGTTGCTAGCGAAGAAAAGCTGAACCGAGAAACCCATTTACCAATGAAAATTCTTTATGTCTGTAGTAAACACAGAATGTCATACTGGCCGCTGTTAGTCCCAATACTAGACTGGGCTCGCGGCGGCTACGCTAGGGCTACACTAGGCTACGCTACACGCTACACTACGTACGGTTGTGCAGGCGCACCGAGGGCCAGTCGTCGAGGTCGGCGTGCGCGGCGCGCTCGCTGGCGCTGGGCTCGCGGCGGCTACGCTAGGGCTACACTAGGCTACGCTACACGCTACACTACGTACAGTTGTGCAGGCGCACCGAGGGCCAGTCGTCGAGGTCGGCGTGCGCGGCGCGCTCGCTGGCGCTGGGCTCGCGGCGGCTACGCTAGGGCTACACTAGGCTACGCTACACGCTACACTACGTACAGTTGTGCAGGCGCACCGAGGGCCAGTCGTCGAGGTCGGCGTGCGCGGCGCGCTCGCTGGCGCTGGGCTCGCGGCGGCTACGCTAGGGCTACACTAGGCTACGCTACACGCTACACTACGTACAGTTGTGCAGGCGCACCGAGGGCCAGTCGTCGAGGTCGGCGTGCGCGGCGCGCTCGCTGGCGCTGGGCTCGCGGCGGCTACGCTAGGGCTACACTAGGCTACGCTACACGCTACACTACGTACAGTTGTGCAGGCGCACCGAGGGCCAGTCGTCGAGGTCGGCGTGCGCGGCGCGCTCGCTGGCGCTGGGCTCGCGGCGGCTACGCTAGGGCTACACTAGGCTACGCTACACGCTACACTACGTACAGTTGTGCAGGCGCACCGAGGGCCAGTCGTCGAGGTCGGCGTGCGCGGCGCGCTCGCTGGCGCTGGGCTCGCGGCGGCTACGCTAGGGCTACACTAGGCTACGCTACACGCTACACTACGTACAGTTGTGCAGGCGCACCGAGGGCCAGTCGTCGAGGTCGGCGTGCGCGGCGCGCTCGCTGGCGCTGGGCTCGCGGCGGCTACGCTAGGGCTACACTAGGCTACGCTACACGCTACACTACGTACAGTTGTGCAGGCGCACCGAGGGCCAGTCGTCGAGGTCGGCGTGCGCGGCGCGCTCGCTGGCGCTGGGCTCGCGGCGGCTACGCTAGGGCTACACAGGCTACGCTACACGCTACACTACGTACAGTTGTGCAGGCGCACCGAGGGCCAGTCGTCGAGGTCGGCGTGCGCGGCGCGCTCGCTGGCGCTGGGCTCGCGGCGGCTACGCTAGGGCTACACAGGCTACGCTACACGCTACACTACGTACAGTTGTGCAGGCGCACCGAGGGCCAGTCGTCGAGGTCGGCGTGCGCGGCGCGCTCGCTGGCGCTGGGCTCGCGGCGGCTACGCTAGGGCTACACTAGGCTACGCTACACGCTACACTACGTACAGTTGTGCAGGCGCACCGAGGGCCAGTGGTCGAGGTCGGCGTGCGCGGCGCGCTCGCTGGCGCTGGGCTCGCGGCGGCTACGCTAGGGCTACACTAGGCTACGCTACACGCTACACTACGTATAGTTGTGCAGGCGCACCGAGGGCCAGTCGTCGAGGTCGGCGTGCGCGGCGCGCTCGCTGGCGCTGGGCTCGCGGCGGCTACGCTAGGGCTACACAGGCTACGCTACACGCTACACTACGTACAGTTGTGCAGGCGCACCGAGGGCCAGTCGTCGAGGTCGGCGTGCGCGGCGCGCTCGCTGGCGCTGGGCTCGCGGCGGCTACGCTAGGGCTACACTAGGCTACGCTACACGCTACACTACGTACAGTTGTGCAGGCGCACCGAGGGCCAGTCGTCGAGGTCGGCGTGCGCGGCGCGCTCGCTGGCGCTGGGCTCGCGGCGGCTACGCTAGGGCTACACTAGGCTACGCTACACGCTACACTACGTACAGTTGTGCAGGCGCACCGAGGGCCAGTCGTCGAGGTCGGCGTGCGCGGCGCGCTCGCTGGCGCTGGGCTCGCGGCGGCTACGCTAGGGCTACACTAGGCTACGCTACACGCTACACTACGTACAGTTGTGCAGGCGCACCGAGGGCCAGTCGTCGAGGTCGGCGTGCGCGGCGCGCTCGCTGGCGCTGGGCTCGCGGCGGCTACGCTAGGGCTACACTAGGCTACGCTACACGCTACACTACGTACAGTTGTGCAGGCGCACCGAGGGCCAGTCGTCGAGGTCGGCGTGCGCGGCGCGCTCGCTGGCGCTGGGCTCGCGGCGGCTACGCTAGGGCTACACTAGGCTACGCTACACGCTACACTACGTACAGTTGTGCAGGCGCACCGAGGGCCAGTCGTCGAGGTCGGCGTGCGCGGCGCGCTCGCTGGCGCTGGGCTCGCGGCGGCTACGCTAGGGCTACACTAGGCTACGCTACACGCTACACTACGTACAGTTGTGCAGGCGCACCGAGGGCCAGTCGTCGAGGTCGGCGTGCGCGGCGCGCTCGCTGGCGCTGGGCTCGCGGCGGCTACGCTAGGGCTACACTAGGCTACGCTACACGCAACACTACGTACAGTTGTGCAGGCGCACCGAGGGCCAGTCGTCGAGGTCGGCGTGCGCGGCGCGCTCGCTGGCGCTGGGCTCGCGGCGGCTACGCTAGGGCTACACTAGGCTACGCTACACGCTACACTACGTACAGTTGTGCAGGCGCACCGAGGGCCAGTCGTCGAGGTCGGCGTGCGCGGCGCGCTCGCTGGCGCTGGGCTCGCGGCGGCTACGCTAGGGCTACACTAGGCTACGCTACACGCTACACTACGTACAGTTGTGCAGGCGCACCGAGGGCCAGTCGTCGAGGTCGGCGTGCGCGGCGCGCTCGCTGGCGCTGGGCTCGCGGCGGCTACGCTAGGGCTACACTAGGCTACGCTACACGCTACACTACGTACAGTTGTGCAGGCGCACCGAGGGCCAGTCGTCGAGGTCGGCGTGCGCGGCGCGCTCGCTGGCGCTGGGCTCGCGGCGGCTACGCTAGGGCTACACTAGGCTACGCTACACGCTACACTACGTACAGTTGTGCAGGCGCACCGAGGGCCAGTCGTCGAGGTCGGCGTGCGCGGCGCGCTCGCTGGCGCTGGGCTCGCGGCGGCTACGCTAGGGCTACACTAGGCTACGCTACACGCTACACTACGTACAGTTGTGCAGGCGCACCGAGGGCCAGTCGTCGAGGTCGGCGTGCGCGGCGCGCTCGCTGGCGCTGGGCTCGCGGCGGCTACGCTAGGGCTACACTAGGCTACGCTACACGCTACACTACGTACAGTTGTGCAGGCGCACCGAGGGCCAGTCGTCGAGGTCGGCGTGCGCGGCGCGCTCGCTGGCGCTGGGCTCGCGGCGGCTACGCTAGGGCTACACTAGGCTACGCTACACGCTACACTACGTACAGTTGTGCAGGCGCACCGAGGGCCAGTCGTCGAGGTCGGCGTGCGCGGCGCGCTCGCTGGCGCTGGGCTCGCGGCGGCTACGCTAGGGCTACACTAGGCTACGCTACACGCTACACTACGTACAGTTGTGCAGGCGCACCGAGGGCCAGTCGTCGAGGTCGGCGTGCGCGGCGCGCTCGCTGGCGCTGGGCTCGCGGCGGCTACGCTAGGGCTACACTAGGCTACGCTACACGCTACACTACGTACAGTTGTGCAGGCGCACCGAGGGCCAGTCGTCGAGGTCGGCGTGCGCGGCGCGCTCGCTGGCGCTGGGCTCGCGGCGGCTACGCTAGGGCTACACTAGGCTACGCTACACGCTACACTACGTACAGTTGTGCAGGCGCACCGAGGGCCAGTCGTCGAGGTCGGCGTGCGCGGCGCGCTCGCTGGCGCTGGGCTCGCGGCGGCTACGCTAGGGCTACACTAGGCTACGCTACACGCTACACTACGTACAGTTGTGCAGGCGCACCGAGGGCCAGTCGTCGAGGTCGGCGTGCGCGGCGCGCTCGCTGGCGCTGGGCTCGCGGCGGCTACGCTAGGGCTACACTAGGCTACGCTACACGCTACACTACGTACAGTTGTGCAGGCGCACCGAGGGCCAGTCGTCGAGGTCGGCGTGCGCGGCGCGCTCGCTGGCGCTGGGCTCGCGGCGGCTACGCTAGGGCTACACTAGGCTACGCTACACGCTACACTACGTACAGTTGTGCAGGCGCACCGAGGGCCAGTCGTCGAGGTCGGCGTGCGCGGCGCGCTCGCTGGCGCTGGGCTCGCGGCGGCTACGCTAGGGCTACACTAGGCTACGCTACACGCTACACTACGTACAGTTGTGCAGGCGCACCGAGGGCCAGTCGTCGAGGTCGGCGTGCGCGGCGCGCTCGCTGGCGCTGGGCTCGCGGCGGCTACGCTAGGGCTACACTAGGCTACGCTACACGCTACACTACGTACAGTTGTGCAGGCGCACCGAGGGCCAGTCGTCGAGGTCGGCGTGCGCGGCGCGCTCGCTGGCGCTGGGCTCGCGGCGGCTACGCTAGGGCTACACTAGGCTACGCTACACGCTACACTACGTACAGTTGTGCAGGCGCACCGAGGGCCAGTCGTCGAGGTCGGCGTGCGCGGCGCGCTCGCTGGCGCTGGGCTCGCGGCGGCTACGCTAGGGCTACACTAGGCTACGCTACACGCTACACTACGTACAGTTGTGCAGGCGCACCGAGGGCCAGTCGTCGAGGTCGGCGTGCGCGGCGCGCTCGCTGGCGCTGGGCTCGCGGCGGCGCTGCACGCGCGGCGCCTCGGCGCGCGACACGCAGCCCTCGTGGATGTGCACGCCCGCGATGTCCGACCCCGGGATCTCGAACATCACCTCCAGCAGCAGGTTCTCCTGAGGAAACACATTCGCAACCTTCATATACCAATACTTAACGACATTCGCGTTATGAAAAGAGTGCCACATCAATCGACTTTCGCCTTGGATCGATCACGTATCAAGAAGTTATCGTTTCGTACGAAAGCGTCGAACTACTATTGTCTTAACGCGTTTCATTCTCAGTAGATCCATTGACCAGATGCATCTAATGATAATATTTTGTCTCATGAGATGCTTTATATAATTACCTTTTCTTAGTTTTTAGTCTCTGTTGTTGAGAAATATGAACGTCTACGATACTTACATAGCAATCAATACACATGACGCGAATGTCTGCCGTAAATATAGCAAAGGCGTTAGTTTCGTTATACTTTAAACGAGTCTGGGAGAATGTCTAGCCGGTCAGATTTGTCTGGCTCATTGGAAAATATTATACTTAGGGCGACTTGCACAACGCTCGACTTAAATAGCCACTAAACATAATCAGTTCAATACAGTTATGCGCATAAACACGTTTAACTTAAACAAATTTAGCGCTCTCTTGCATGATGATGACATCAGGTATATTTAGTTATATATGTGATGGGGTCGCGCGCCGGCGTAGCTAAGACGACCCCTTCGAGTGTGGACAGTACTATCCTAGTGTTGCGCTCATGCACACGCGCAAACAAGTTTAGCCCCGCTAAATAGCTGAGTTCCGATGTTTATCTTCGGCAGTTTTTTAACCATGTTTAGCAAAAAAATTATCGTTGTGCAAGATGCTAATTGTGTTTAATCTTTTTAAACGAATTTAGTATGTTTTAAATGTATTTAAGCTATGTCATGCAAGTGGCCCTTTATTATACAATTCAGGCTCCCTAAAATGATGTATGTTAGCATGGTTTTTTTAACCTTTGACTCCTGCTAACTGTAAAACGGCCGCGATTTCAGCTTAGCGAGTGTTTATTCCTTTCGGAGTTTTTGTTAGACTACTCTGAAAATTTCATCTTTTCTAAAACGACGGAAGTATGAGGTGACTGGGATCTCGGAGTTTTTTTACTTTGAAGAAATAAATTTGACTATGGGTAGCCCCATAGTAAAATTTATTTCTTACTACGAGTGACATACGAATTTATACATGTAATATTAAGATGTGGTTTTGTATTTATTTTTCTTCATTTCAGTGTATGTGTGTTGTTCTGTATTAATAACACTTTGATAAATAGTCAAATTGCAGTGTATTATTCAAGAACTTCATGTGACAGTGCGCAGTGCAAGTGATATAATGTTTTCATTAACCACAGGTGTACGTACCATGATGGCTCGAAGTCCTCGGGCTCCAGTTTTCCGTTCCATGGCCAGACCAGCTACAGCTTTTAGGGCGTCATCGCTAAAGGACAGATCGCATTTGTCCATTGCGAACAGCAATTTGTACTGAGATACCTGAAACAATACAATATTTAGATGGATAAGTAAACAGAAGAACATTTGGGTTGTTTTGGCAAAAAGGAGCTATTAGCAGAAATTTGATTTTACCATAGCGTTTTTAGGTTCTGTTAATATTCGCACGAGTAGGTCTTGGTTCAAACTGTGGAACGGCACTAGCACTGGAAATCGGCCGACGAACTCCTGCAAAAACAATTTCTCTGTGAAAATTTTGTTTACGTTCGTTCATGACAGACGTGTACGTGGTGGGGATGTTCATGTGCAGTAATAGAATAGATGAAGTTAAGCTGCTATAAAATTTAATGGTTGCGAATTTACTTTTGCTAAACGTACGTTTTGCTAACATACGATTATGTGAATAACATTTTGAATGTACTGGGTGATTTAAAAAGTTTCCCTCGTTCCCTAGCAGCACTCGTTGATAAGTATTATCAACGAGTGCTGCTATCTTCACGTTAAAGTGGGAAAGCTAGTCATCGTAGTCGTAAATCTGTGCATTTGCATGATGATGAGGCTCGTGAGTGAAGTCTGTCGGAGGGAGGCTCGTGTGTGTGTGTGTGTGTGTGTGTGTGTGTGTGTGAAGGGCCGGGGGGGGGCCGTACCGGGATCATGCCGAAGTCGATGAGGTCGCGCGCCTGCACCTTGCGCAGCCAGGCGTCGCGCTCGTCGTTGTCCTGCTGCGCGCTGTCGAGCGGCGAGGCGTCGGAGCGCGCCGCCGCCAGCGCCGCGCGCCGCCCCGAGCGCGCGTCCCACGCGCCGAAGCCCAGGTACTTCTCGTTCGAGCGCCGCTGCACCAGCCTGCGCACGCACACCACCCGCGCCCACACCCACCGTACAGTACAGCCATAGAGCGGTAGGGAGCGCCCGCGTACGGCTACTCCCTACCGTGGAATGGAAATCAGGCGTTCTCGGATTAAACGCTTTGTACTAGTTTAAACTTAGACCGTCGGTGGTAGCCACGCAGGACAACCGCTAGAACCGTTTACGGCTAGTTATACGAGGGACGTTTTAGATTGTTCGAGAACTTTGGAGTCCTCGGAAACTCACTCGCACACTCTTCCAAACACTTACATAAACTCAAATAGCACAACACTTTAAAAACGTCAACCTACTACAGCGCTAATCAGATAATACTATAAAAATTACTACCAGTGACGAAGCGTCTGTTCTAAAAATTGTCTAAAATCACTGTTAAATATATACCACTACGATCATAAGAGACCTAAATTCTATTCTCTTCTCTCTCTGTCTTCTTCTATTCTCTTTGTCCTTAAAATCTAACGTAATTAATTGATGTTCACTCATGGCTAAGAAAAGGGACCTAAAATAGTTCCCTGAGGGACGCCATATCGTAATCGAGAAAATTTTAAAGAGGTAATGGCGATCTTCACAGTTGATTTTCAGTTATGAAATGTCTAAGAATGCCAATAATGTTTTAAGTAAGAATGCTAATAAATTAGTATGTTATTTTTTTAAAAATCTATTGTATGCTCAATATCTTAATGAGGCACTCAGTCAAAGGCCTGCGATTAATACTAAAGTAAAAGGACACTTAAGACCATTAATTCCCTAACAACTGTGACGGTGACTGCTAAGTCTGCATCAAATTTGAGTTTCATGGTGGCAGTAATAAGACCGGAGTCAATTTATCAATCAAGTTTGTATAAAATTAATGCTTATTTGTCTAAATATATAAATACCAATGTTTCTACTTTCGTAGTAACTACTATTTTTGCTGACATACCTGTCTAGTCCGTTGTAAGCACCGCTGGCAACGAACAATATATTGGTAGTATCAACTTGGACGGCATCACCTCTTAATTTGCGAGAATTCCGCTCTGGAACTGATACGACCGCTCCTTCGAGCATTTTTAACATGCCTTGTTGAACTCCCTCGCCTGGAAGAAAAACGTTGGGTATGATATATCGAACAGAGTTCAATTCACGTGGATGGTGCGACTAGGATGAGTGATCATACTTTGGCTAGGCTTGACTTCACAGATAGATATAGAATCCTCTTAGAAATAATAAGAATAATATTCTACCATTCGCCATCTAGTTTAAAATTAAGCAGAGTTTGTACTGTGGATGCTTGCGTGCTAGACAGCTGATATGAATACGTAAGGATATATTTATTTATTTATATTTATAATAATATATTCTTAATGTACTAAATGTTCATGCACACAAATGCTTGGCCTGTAGTGCGTTTTTTTTTCAAATTTTATCAATTTAATTGATACAATACTTTCATTGATATGCGGGATCAAATTATTTTCTTGTTTTTAACAACTTTTAAATGTAAAAAAAAATATTTAAATTCAGAACGCTTTCAATAAACCTCTCTCTAGCTAAAACTGGAGATAGGTTAAGTTGAAAACGTAAGTCATTCGGCCGTCAACAAATAAACAATATCAACAGTTTGCGAATCATATTAATGTGTGTGGCTTACTGGACGCTACTGATTGCTTAGAGCTAACTAAACAATAAAAGGTAAGGATTGTTTGGAAGTAAAATGCAATATTAATATTGAAGTGGATAAAAGTAAAGCGGTAAGGAAACCATAGAACTGACCTCCAACATCTCGTAGTTGGTGTATGCCTGGTACGGCGCCAATTTTATCGACCTCGTCCAGGAACACAATGCCTGTTTGTGCTCGCTCCACACTAGAACGATAATAGTATCCTAATTATTTTATGATAATGTCCTGTTATTTACAAGAATTACACCTTCAGTTTACGGTATTTACATGAGTCGAAACAAATTCTAACAGAATTTGATTGGGAAAACTTTTCTTTTAATCTCCTTCTCTCTCACTTATGTGATGCTGAAAATTGTGCAAATAAATACATATAGGAGGCCCAATGATGCAGAAGCATCACTAGCCCGCCATGGCGTGGGTCACCATGCATTGTCTGCATTCGCAGTATACCACTCTTGGAGTCTGCTTATGCTTTCCATCAGGCAGAGCAGAGTCATTTTGGCAGGGCCAAATGTAAAAAAAAAAAAAAATTGGTAGTGATTCTCTTGTTGTCATCACTAAACTATAAATCACCTAAATTTGTTGTTGGATTATATACTTTAATGTCATCTGCTTACAGTCCATTTTTCAATAACTCATATCTCAGCTTTCACTATATTTATAGTCTTGGTTGTCTGGAAGAGATCGCCGTGAGCGATAAGACCGCCTATTGTAACATTTGCATATTTTGTAACTCATCTTTTGTTTTCTTTTTATAATTCTGTATGTATACAATAAAGATATAAATAAATAAAATAAATAAATATATTTAGTTCAGTACCGATTAAAAGTTGATCTGGGGTACACGCTTGTTTATTAGTAAAAAAACTAAACTAAAATAAAATTATAAAAAATAATTACATAGGTAATTTAGTCGGCATGTATTTAGACGACGTCTAAGTTTAGTGCGACATGTCAAGTTTTACGTCACATGTTTTAAAAGTTCAACACAAGAATAGTAAATAAAAATATGGCATAAGTTGAGTAATTTTTAACCGACTTCAAAAAAAAGGAGGTTTCTCAATTAGATTTTTGTATATGTGTTCGCAGATAACTTCATCGTTTATGAACCGATTTCGATGATTCTTCTTTTTTAATGGAAATGAGATATCCTAACGGTGGTACCATGATAAGGACACTAAGATCTGATGATGGCATCCAAGAGAAATCGAGTAAAACCTTGAAGTTGGTATTATTTTTGGTAAAATTTTGACTTGTACTAATTTTGGTGCCATGCCCAAAGAAAATTTTACCATTCAAGTAATAAACAAGCGTTGTTTCCGATTTATGTGTATTTAGTACCAAACTAAACGCAGTGACAGCTAGCTGAGGTGTGAGATACCGAAAATTGGACTGTAAGCAGATGAGATTAGAGTATATAATACAATAACAAATTTTAGTAAGTTTTAGGTTAGTGATGACAATAAGAGAATCACCACCATTATGCTGGTATTAATCATTGGTATATTTTTTATTTTTAGCACTTAATAACTTTAGTGCGCCTATGTACCTACTTTACTGTGTAGTTTGCACTTGTGATAAATCGTATTATATGATATACAAATAATATGAATTCGAAAGTAACTCTGTCTGTTAAACTTCCACGGCTAAACTGCTGCACCGATTTCCATAGAACTTAGCATGGAAATACTTTGATTCTTGAAGAAGGACATAGGTATATATTACCGCGATAAGCGATAACCGACATGCAGGTGAGCGGTGCCGCGGGTAAAAGCTGGTATATTGTTCTGTTTTTAATTATCTTATCAAGTTTTTTTTTTTCTACAACACGTTAAACTCGTTATAGTCATTGCCCAAATATAATTGTTTTAAGTGTATTTGTAAGTTTTATTTTAGGTATGCAAAAATGTATTTATCCTTGGAAAAAGTATGGAAAGGAGTGTAGATATTATCATTCAGTTCGTATCTGGAATGTTTCAATACTAACTTGAAGTTGGCGTCTTGCAATAACTTGGCAATGACACTCTCAATGTCCTCGCCGACGTAGCCGGCTTGCGTGAGCGTGGTGCAGTCGCAGATCGCGAACGGCACGTCCAGGCATTGGGCTATCGTTTGCGCTAACAATGTTTTACCTGTAACAACATAACAACAATATCTATTACACATTTTGAACCTAATTGCGATATTGTTAAAGTTATTTCTTTATTACTTCACTCATCTCACACATGGTTTTCTGATCCTAACTAGTTCTGATAAAGTTACTTATCCAATACCACAATATTAAACGAGCAATTCTTGCACATTATAGTCTGAATCTCGGAAATGGCTCCGACTCATGAAATTTAGGGGATTTGGGGGGCGATAAAAGGATCCTGGTAAGGATTACTTATTAAAAAAATTAGAACAAATAAAATACCGCGCAAAACTTGGTAATCCAGGTACAATGCTTAATTACGTACAAATTATACATAAACTACACCCAGATACTGATGTTCTCTCATCTCATATGGCAATCATTTGTTCTGGTTGAAAATTCCTAACCGAGGTCACTAGTCTAAACAGGTACAAACAAAAAGAAAAGCCATATAAAATTGTCTGCCACTGGAACCTCCGATTAATAAACGGACTCGACAAGTGTGAACGGGGTGTAACACAATTTCCAAAGTTGATACCCATAATCCCAGTGTCGGTGCGAATCAAATGAGCTCCTAAATGTGATATCTGAGAAATATTTTGATCATAATTATAGATCACTACGAAGGGAATTTATCTTCTGATGTTCAGCATAATAATGACTTCTTTAAAGACAACTTTTCTTTGATACAAAAAGGCAAATACAGGTGGGGGAACTTCACAAACATACTTGAACGGACGCCAAGTGCACCTAAATTCGGAAAAATAATTCGTGCATTACCCAAAGTGTTGTCCCATGTATAAGGCAGTAGAATGTTGCGAAGTTATTGTTAAACCAAAGCACCATTCGTGGAGTCAAGTCAAATTCAAAAGAAGTACCTATATGTTCTGAACATGAATCTAGTCCATAAGGGACGGGGGGGGGGTTAGACCTACGTTTAACCTTGGAATTTAAATATATATTTTTCCAAGATATAAAAATAGACTTGCGTAATATTTTACATAACATTTGAAACACAAAAATAGTTATTTTTTAAATGCATAATATACGACACCGCGTATGTAATACAGAAAGCTCATTATAAGTGTAATTGCGGGTCGGCGCGTGCGCGGAATGGTCATTAGCCGCTTTGTTCATTGTTTAGTGTCCGTTATGAAATGTAAGGGCCAGGTCGTAGAATACGATATTTGTGATCTTGCTTGGTTTTAATTAGTGCTGTGGCGAATTTATAAACAAGAGACAGCGATTTCGCTTTTTAAATTCGATTAATTGAAAAACATTGAGTAACAACTTTCGGTTGAACACCAAATAGAAATTATGAGTCTAAGGGCCGTTTTCATTTAGTTTCTGATAAACTTTCAGATTGTTATCCACCAAATAACTATATTTAACAGTAAAAGTAGACATGTAATATGTCTTTCTCAACTTATCTGCTAGAGAAAATTCAGATATGTAAGTAAAGAGACTACTTTCACCAGTGACTGATTAAGCCCCGTTAGACTATACTGAACGTCTTAAACTGGTGAAACTAGCCCTAAACATGTTATGGTAAGTTCAGAATAGTCTGACGGGGACTAAATCAGTCAGTGGCGAAACTATTCCTAAATTAGGTTACCTGCTTTTTTATGGCATGAGGAGGGGAGGTTATTCTTTAGTTCACTCTTACTACACCCAAGGGCTCATGTAGATTTTCTGGTTTACACCGATCTCATATCATTATACTATTTATACTCCGGAAAAGTTTGTCTATTCCAAAATAACAAAATATCCGAAGGAAGTAGACCTACCTTGGATAAAAATGGAAAATTAGTTTTAACCAAGATATAAAGCATACTCGCATAACATTTTACATAACATGTGAAATCGCAAAACAAAATTATTTAGTTTAATTCCCTTCCTACCATCTATCACTATACAGAATACACAACAGAATGTACTGTGTTTAACTAAGGTTACATTAATAATGCCACAGATTATGCAAAGATCGCCATAAAGATAAAACACTTGCAACAACAGTTCGATATATTGTGTATCATGTTAATTTGCACGCGACGTGTGTGGCGTACGAAATAAAGCTTCCATGTTAGGTATTCAACGTTCAACCGTACATTGAATAGATTCGAATCCCACCCACACCGGTTACGGATAAGAAATGAAATGATGTGGCGAAATGAGGTCTGGCCTTGCTTAAGTTAGTATAAGGAATTGGTTTACTTTAGCTTTGAATACAATACAAAAAATTGTAAAACTAATTTTGCAATTTTTGCAGTGTTTTGTTTTTTGTGAGAAATTGTGTAATCTGTTGATGATCTTGGTGAGGATTGCAACTAAAGCGATTGCAATTTTCAAGAGACAAAAACCAGGTTGTTTTAAGGTGAAGACTTATATGATAAAGTGACTTTCCCGACAGGAACCTTCCAGAAGTACCACAAATAGTATGAAGTGTGACTCACCACAGCCAGTGGGTCCCAGGAGCAGCACGTTACTCTTGTCGAGGCGCAGCTCGTGGTGCTGCCTCTCCAGCACCTCGGCGCCGGCCACGCCGCCGCCCGCGTTGCTCAAGTGGAGGAGATCTAAACGAGAACACTTGCTTACTACTAATACTTAGGTATAACTTAACAATTTATACCTCTATATATCTTACACGTTTCTTCTATCGATGGTAAACCTGTTCTACGGGCACTTTTAATGTTTAGAGTTTTCAATTTTGCGTAATAGCAAGTTCGGGTCATTTATGCCACAGTTCCCTAGCTCTTTCTTTTCGTAAATATCTATAAATGAATATAGTTTGCCTGGTTTTAATATAGGTACAAACGTTTAGCGAAACAAATACATACGTATAAGTCATTTTGATAA
The DNA here is from genome assembly GCA_905220595.1 of Spilosoma lubricipeda. NCBI lineage: Eukaryota > Metazoa > Arthropoda > Insecta > Lepidoptera > Erebidae > Spilosoma > Spilosoma lubricipeda. The sequence goes on from HG992291.1 coordinate 1,255,085, forward strand.
TAGTTAAAACTAACTGAACCCCGCAGTGTTACCCACGGTTATTGTTGTACCGCGGGTAACACCGCGGGACAAAGTTAGTCTAAAAAAGTAGCCTAAGTTACCCCCTGAATCATTAGCTCTCTACCAGTGAAAGTCCCGTCAAAATCGGTCCGGCCGTTTCAGAAATTACTCGGAACAGACAAGACAGACAAAAAAAATTTACTACATTTTTGGTATATGTACCGTGTATACATATATATGCATTTAGTAAAAAGCGGTTATTTTAATATTAAAACAGACACGACAATTTTATTTGTTGTATTTGTTAGATTCACAATTAAAACCGGTAGGTGACGCTACAGCTGATCCTATTTTTATTAAATGTGATTCTATTGATATCTCTATATTGAAACACTCTTTTACAAATCATTTATTAACATTACAATTTACCATTTTATAAAGCGATAAAATTGCATCCCATTAAATACTTAGCATATTCTAAGCCAATGACTTTACCATAATATTTAGCCTTCAATTCGTTTTGGCACAGGTTAAAAAATAACAGAAAAAGTTGATGAATTATCCGGTTTCTGTGATGTGAGGTCACTTATATAATTTTAACATTAATGTTATGTCAGTGAACATAACAAATTAACAGGTTTGCATGGAATTCCCCATAGATAGACGTTTCGTGTGAACGACCTTTCTGCTACTGTTTTTCAAAGCCATTATTGGTTGTTTAGCAAGAAAGAATATTGTTTTCGTTATCATGACTAAAGAATGACCAAACCAAAATCTACGCTGCATTATCTGCACTCGCAATGAGAATGATGACTCTTGGATTCTGCTCATGCTTTCCATCAGGCAGAGTAGTCACTTCGGTACCCAAATATATAACTCAAAAATAATAATTTATATCATATAATATCAAAATAATCTTATGTAAAATGTGAAGCTAATGTTTTCAAATGCAAATATTCGATTCGTTTAATTTCATTTCGTATTTTTTTTTATGTATTGCCTGCCAAAATGACTCTACTCTGACTAATGGAAAGCATAAGCAGAATTCAAGAATGGTGGTCACCATACTCATTACACCACACCACGGCGGCCTAGTGGTCATTGGGCCTCCGGTCTCGCACTCACCAACGAAACACGACAGCATGATCGCTGTCATTTTACGTTGATCTTCTGTGCGAGGCTAGTACCGCCCCGGTCGAGCCGGCCCATTCGTGCTGAAATCAGCGTAGCTCTACTACCTATAAAATGTATGTTTCTCCATAATCTTATTTTTAAAGTTTTTGATTGATTTTTAACGTTCACGTTTTTTGTTTTCCTTGTTTATTATATATAACTACTATCTTAAGTAGTATGTAAATGATACCCCTGTCATGCTGACTCATATGTGCCGCCGTTCTCCTACGATTACATTGTGACGATTCTTACATAGAAATTGATACTAGACAGTTAAATTTTAGGTAGTTGAGTTTTGTGGGCACACAAAAAATCCTATCTATGCTAACACAGTCAATGGAGCATGCAGCTTTGTCCATCGATTGGCCACACTTTCACAATATTTAAATTTGGTAGTTTCAGTAAAATCACATTGTAAATGACCGGTGACAATTACGTTTCACGTTGTACGTGGACCTTTTCACTTTCTTTTGACTGTTTTTAGATAAATAACTAACAATAAGTTTCACTTGAATGATTTGTAGACCAACTTAGAAGATAACATCATCTTAAAGAAAAGTCAGCCACTTTTGAAACGTTATAAAACTTAATTTTTCTTGTTGTTTTTTACAATTTGTTTGTGAAAAGAGTCGGAAGAATGCAACAAGAAGCCAGGGAATTATGATAGATTAATCTATACAAATAAATAAAATTGGAGTGTCTGTTTGTAATATTAAAATAATCGCTTTTTACTAAATGGATATGTACGTTTACACGGTAAATATACGAAGAACGTATTTAAAATAATTTTGCCTGTCTGTCTGTTGTTCCGGGTAATCTCTGGAACGGCTCAACCGATTTTGTGGGGACTTTCACTGACAGGTAGCTGATGATCCAGGAAGTAACTTAGGCTACTTTTTTAGACTAACTTTGTCCCGCGGCGTTACTCGCGGTACGACGATAACAGCGGGGTTCAGCTAGTTAAATATTAAGATCGCATGCAATTGTTACAAATCTTTACACACACATTAGTACACAAAGCTGTTAATTGAATCAAGTTTTTTTTTTACAGTCAACAGCCAAAATGACTCTGCCCTGCCTGATGGACAGCATGAGCAGCATCCAGGAATGGTGGTCACCATCCTCATTGCGAATATGCACAAAGCAGCATGGTGACCCGCACTATGGCGGCTTGGTGACTTATTTAGATTACAATGCTATAACATTCTATAATGATGTTCAAGGAACAAATAATGGTGACAACTATGACCAATGCTCAATGCCTATATGTATTTATACGTATGTACGAGGCTACGGAACATGAAATTACTTATTAGGTACAAAAAATACGAATGGTACTCGATTACTATATCTACAGTCCTTAAAACATAGCTTGATCTCTGTGATATTTATCACTAGTATCATTTTAGGAATTACGAGGTACACTTTAGGTGTGATTTTATATTCATAATGTATAGCACTTTATTTGTGTTAAAACTGCTATGCAAAGAATAAAAATATAGGTAATACTAGCTGAACCCCGCGGTGCTACCCGCGGTTACTATCGTACATCGTACTACGGGTAACGCCGCGGTAACGCAAAGTAAGTTTAAAAAAGTAGCCTAAGTTACTCCTTATATAATATCATCCGCTACCTATCAGTGAAAGTCGTTCCAGAGATTAGCCGGAACAAACAGACAGACAGACAAAAAATGTAAAAACATATATGTTAGTATATGTACCATGGTATAAATATGCATTTAGTAAAAAGCGGTTATTTTAATATTACAAACAGATACACCAAATTTATTTATTTGTATAGATTGCGTTTAATTTGTGATAAAACTTGCACAAAAAGATTAAAATATAAGTGTGATCTATACAAATAAATAAAATTGGAGTGTCTGTTTGTAATATTAAAATAACCGCTTCTTACTAAACGCATATGTTACATACATATACACGGTACATATCCCAATAATGTAGTTAAAAAAAAATTTGTCTGTCTGTGTTTGTTTCGGGTAATCATCGGTTTCGGTAAAAAAGTAGCCTAAGTTACTACTTAGGCTACTTTTTTAAGACTAACTTTATCCCGCAGCGTTACTCGCGGTACGACGATAACCGCGGGTAACACCGCGGGGTTCAGCTAGTATTAAATAAAATTCCTTTTTCTACTTCATTGGTTTGGTAGCGAATGAGATCGAGCTGTATTTTAAGAACTATAATAACTAGATGCGCTAATATCTCATCTACTTTGGGATGATAAGTATCTTAGCGCCCTGTACCTTTGAGATTACCTCTGTGCGTGTGGTGCAGTGGGTGGTGGGCGTCTGGTGGCGCCCCACTCGTGATATTGTTGTAGATCCTCTTGTAGTGATTGTATACAGCCACTGATAGGACCTTCTTGGCGTATTCCTGACCAACCACATGCTTGTTCAGGTATTCGAAGATCTTCTTGGGAGGAGGCGGTGGTTTTCTGGGAAATATAACGACTTGGTTAAAAATACAAAGCTACAAATTAAATCAATATACTTATGACATTCTACAATTAAAATCACTTGTACTAGAATTAAAATCACTTGTACTAGAATTAAAATCACTTGTACTAGAATTAAAATCACTTGTACTTATTCCACTATTTTATTTTTGTTTACACCTGACCGGTTTCGCCTTATGGCATCATCAAATGTGACCTTATCAGCCACATTGTCCTACAAATAGCGTGGCACGTTATCCCGGTCCTACGCTCAAAAGTTTTTTGTCCCTGCTATCCCTGTTAGCTAAGACAAACGAAAATTTTTGTAAGGTGAAAGGACCCCTTATCAAAATGAAGCTACTCACGAAAAATTCGCTTGATAGTAATAACTTGTAAAATTTGTTTCGGGGATCCCGGACTAAGACGGAAACTGAAGATAAGTATTTTATTTTAACGCTATCTAAGGAGACTGTTTAATTTCAGTGTGGTTTAAGCTGTCATTTAGCCGGTCTGTGTTAAAAGCTGTCGGTTCGACTCTTAAATGGGACTATACTTTGTGTGATTCTCAAATTAAAGTTTGTGTCCATTTATGCGTGTATAATGTTAGCTATTTTCAATTGGAATACGTATATTTTTAGAATCTAAGTTTATATCAAACAGGAACAATAATACTAGCCAGTTTCTTGGTTCTGCTGTACGATAGACTTGTTAGTGAAACAATAGGAAGTAATATACAGCCTATAATACACAAGTTGCACTACGTTTCAGTAGTTCTAAGCAATGTTTAGATCGGTAACTACTAAATTCGATCGCTCCTTCATCAACTTATTTTAAAGGTATAATCAACTTTTAAATTCCTTGCAAAAGGAAAAAACATTCCGAAATCGTATGAGTTTTACGAGCATCCGCGAAAGTGTGTCCTTTCCGATGACACATTAGTACCCGCACACCATTCGGCTTATCGTCCTTTTTCAAAACAAACAAATGGAAAGTGTCAAACACTTCGGATTACAACCATTAAACGGTGAACTACTTTTGAAGAAAGTCACGCTTTCATGATATTTTGCGAAAGATTATGCTGTTTCGCTGGCTATTGTGATAAAGGTACGAGATAAGGAAAGCGAAAGTTGTTATCGATGCAACTGTTACGACATATGCATATAAGTATATATTATATTATATTCAAATGAGTTCAAACCGTACTATTTCAAAGGCAGTCGGATTAACTATTAGTACAATTTTATTCCGATACTAGTTGCGCCCCGCGCTATAAACTGCAGTTTTTGTTGCCTTAGCGTCGAATATTGTACATTATTTCATTGGTTTTAATTTTCTTTTCGCTTAACCCTTTTTTTTTTAAATAAAAATAGCTTAAGCTACTCCTAATAACATTATTCATCTGCCTGATATTTTGCTGATGCTTTTTTTATTTAAGTACCGTATATTCTACGAATTCAGTGAGAAGCTGTTAATTTAAAATTAGAAACTGACACTTCAATTATATTTATTTGTATAGATTACGAGTACAATGTTGTTAAATTACCAATACAATAATGAAAAGTTCTTTGTAAAAATTTATCCACGAAATGATTCGTTAAGCCAAACATATCAAATATTGGCTCAAATGTTTGTCATGTGCACTCAGACCAAACTGTATGATTTACGTATATTGATCTGAGTTAAATAAACACATTCTACAAAGGTGACGGGTTCATGACTTTAATGTGACTTTTTGGCAAGAAAAGCTGATTTATTTTTAACAAATAATGTCCACACACCTCACACAAGATCGTTTGATGGTAAGCTAGGCAGACCCTGTGCTATAGTACAATCAGTGCTGATTTCATTTCTATATATCCAAATTTCAGTGGGTGTCGTGTAACGGAGCAAACTATCTGTCGATGGCCAACGTGGTAGGTATAATAGGTCGTAATCGCTTTGGTAAGCGAAGCGTGGCTCTCCCACGAAAGCCGCTTGGGTTACCACGAGCCACGCTTCTCAGCATTAATGGGCTGGCTCTACTGGAGTAATACCACTGTCTCACAGAAAACCGGTGTGAAAGCGCTTACGCTGTGTTTCACCGACTGAGTGAGGATACCAGAGGAGTCCCATACCCCAAGATCTACCCAACCCCCAAAGGCCGGCAACGCACTTGTGACGGCTATGATGTTGCGGGTGTCCATGGGCAGCGGTAATCGCTTACCATCAGGTGAAACGGCTGTTCGTTTGCCTTATATTCCATTAAAAAGGGGACGCTCATGTCCAGCAGTGGAATGTTAGAAGTTATTGATGTGATGACACCCAGACAAATAAATAATCATGGCCATCACGCAATTATTTGTCCTGGGCTGAAAACAAACCCACGTCTCAGTGAGTGGTCAGTACAGAACAAGATAAATGAGACCTAAAACAAACATTACTTAATTGTCTAAGTATTTGCATGCTTACAACTAAGTTTTATTAAGATAGGTTTATTCATACGTGAATTAAAGGTATTAGAGCCACGCTAATTTCAGAACGGTTGGGCCGGCACGATCGCGACGTTACAACCCTCGCACAGAAAATCAACGTAAAATGACAGCGTTCGTGCTGTCGTGTTCGTTCGTGAGTGCGAGAACGGAGGCCCAATAATGCAGAAGCATCACTAGCCCACCATGCTGCATTGTTGCATTCGCAATGAGTATGGTGACCACCACTCTTGGAATCAGTAAAAAAACTGACCTTTTTTAAGAAAATTATGTGAACGGAGGAGTTTGCAATTTGGCATAGTTAAAGTTTATATGGGGGAGACGTGCACAAAGCAATAGAATAAATTAATTAAAGGGATTATGTTGTTGACCACTTAGCAACTAATAAAAGAATGTTTGTAGGTACATAAATGAAAATATTATTTGTATCTTAGACAAAGTATACTAGTAGCGAAATGTAGATAAGGAAACAACATGTCACAGTTTACTTAAATTATTCAAAGGATTATCCTTTCAAACTGTTTAATCAGAAATATCAACAGATAAGATACAATGCACCAAAAAACTGTGTTTATCAACAAAAAGTTAAAGTTTTCTTTCAAAAAAAGTAATTAAATTATCTGAATTCACATTGAAATCAATTATTGTTGGGCAATCATGTGGTGCAACGAGTGACGATATTTATTAAACCTTGAAAAATACGCAACGTTTGGTAAAATATACATTTTTTTAATTATTTCTGAAAATGTATTTTGCACCAAACTGTTGTGTTTTCAAGTGTATGTAAGTGCGGTCTATTGAGATTGCTTCTACTACAATTATGGGCCTCCGGTCTCGCACTAACCTACTAAACATAACATCACAAATGCTATCACCTTTGATGGAACTTCCACTGACAGGCAGCTGATGATACGGAGTAACTTAGGCTACTTTTTTAGACTAGCTTCGCCCCGCGTCGTCACCCGCGATACTACATTAACCGCGGATAACACTGCGGGGTTCAACTAGTCTATACAAATACATAAAATTGGATTGTATGTTTGTAATATTAAAATAACCGCTTTTTAATAAAGGCATATGTATGTATACACGGTACATATACCAAAAATGTAGTTAATAAATGTTTTGCCTGTCTGTCTGTCTGTTTGTTTGTTCCGGGTAATCTCTGGAACGGCTTGACCAATTTTGACGGTACTTTCACTGGCACGTAGCTGATGATCCAGGGAGTAACTTAGGCTACTTTTTTTATACTAACTTTATCCCGCGGCGTTACTTGCGGTACAACACTGCGGGGTGCAGCTAGTCTTAAATAAACTTAAGCATATCCATCAGTAGTTTGGACAAGAGCTCAAATTAAGGACAAGTTACTCCCAGACGAGAACAAAATAAATGATCATCACACAATGTCAATTATCGGTTCTTACCTATATTGGAATCAAACAAATATATTGTAAGTAGACTATAACAGTAAACAAAACTAATGAATATAGGTCAACGGTTTGTCATTTCAAATTTGAATACAATTTGTTTATATTAAGTACTCGTACTTTTCCATTCAAAAAATATAGAACAAAGAACGTTAAGTCGGAATATAAAATACCTAGTGTAGGTAGTCCAAATAGATTGGGTATCTCATGTTTAAACATCTATACAAATAAATAAAAATTGGAGCGTCTGTTTGTAATATTAAAATAACCACTTTTTACTAAATACCAAAAATGTATGTAATTTTTTGTCCGTCAGTCTGTCTGTCTGTTTGTTCCGTGTAATCTCTGGAACGGCTAGTCCGATTTTGACGGGACTTTCACTAGAAGGTAGCTGATGATCCAGGGAGTAACTTAGGCTATTTTTTAGACTAACGTTGTCCCGCGGTACAACAATAAACGAGGGTAACACCGCGGGGCTCAGCTAGTCTCTAATAAGACAAACAGGCCTTAACAACTATTTGCTTCAATGAGCATCAAGTAAAACTTTTTCAACATTCAGTTTAGTATCCAACTTCCCAAATTTTAAATTGTAAAAAAATACCCGGTTAAAATAAATAGGTACATACAACTTTCAAACGCATTATCAAGTTAGACTATTCAGGCGTTCGTCAATCTCTCGTCCAATGAACTCATGAAACTTCAGTAGTGTGAGTGATGAGTTTATTGCTTCGTCACTTAGACATTGTTATGTAAACAATACAAATAAGTATGTGTGAAACTCATGTTTTTAACGAGATGAATACTTACTAACCGAAAACTCTCTGAACATTTATTTATAATGCAAAACACACGTCTGTTCAATATTCCCACCAGTTATACAACATACCTCACAATAAGGGATAGTTTGTTTTCTTCTGATTAATTTCGTTCGGAAATATAGTGTCATAACTCGGTCTGTTCGTGGGTCACTGCTGTCGATCTTTTTGTACAGGGGGTTACAGAGGCGCGTCGGGATTGGTAATAAAACAAGGGGATACTCGGATTTTTGTCCAATTAACGCCTCCAGAACGTTACACTGCACGGATGATGTAGTTGTTTTTTTCTTTTTTTTTTATGGTCAGCTGCCAAAATAACTCTGCCCTACTTGATGGAAAGCATGAGCAGAATCCTAGAGTGGTGGTCAAGGATATTGCGGCATGGTGAAAGAACCCAGGATCATAGTGGGAAGGAAACACGTGTGATGGTAGTAAGTTCCAGGTCGTGACCAGGAAGGAAGAACCGAAGCGATGAGTACGAGAACGGTCGCCAAGCTGCTCTCTACTGTGTAGAATGTTAAAACATCAATCCACACGAGACAATACTTTTTAACAGTCTTCAAAAAAGGAGGAGGGAGGAGTCCTCATAACTTTCAACTGGGTGAACCGATTTTGATCCTTCCTTTTTATTTGAAAGCTAGTGCTTCCCGTGTTCCATTTCAATTTCTTGAAGTCGTATTTTTGGTTAAAATTTGTGATTATTATTTTGATGTTGGGTGTGACCTGCCTGGGTGCGAAACACACCCAAACCAGTGTGTTGTCCACAGACAGGCGGGACCGTTAGGTAAGCGATAATTGGAAAAAGGTCACCTCGTTCTCTTCCTACAACGCTGAGTGCTGTGAGTTTGATCCTCATATAAGACAGCACTTTGGTTAATAGGTACATTATTATTTTGAGTGTGTGTGTGTGTCCGTTTCATGTTTGTCAAGTCCACCGCGACACAAGAATTATTCTTAACGCAGAAGTTTCGGGCACCATACCGTGGTCTCAATCGCGCAGAAGTCATCAAGATCTACATGCAGTTTTCAATAGATTTTCTGTATAGTCTTAAGATTCTAAGATAAATTTTGAAATTTTGAAGAAGTGATTTCTCAGTTTATTTACTTTTTTTGTTATCATAAGTTCGTAGAACCAACGCCCGCTGGACAGAATAGGTAAATGACCGCTCCGTATCTTGAATTTTGATAGATTAATTTTTGAACGTCCAATGACCGATGACGTAATGTATTGACCAATGACCGGCTTCTAGTGTTTTCATTCATTTTATAGGATTATTGAATATTACTAATCAAATTTCACATTGACCATTGACAATGTGTCTGGTTTTAAAATGATGTATATTTTTATGTACCTCAATGTATGTAAGAATAATTATATATATATGTGTGTATTGTTTTTTACTGGTGCAAAGGATGGTATGGCATACAACGCGGCAATACTGAAAATATAATAATGGACCCCCTCCACCACCGACTATCAGGAATGCGTTAATTTAGCTGCAAATTACTTATATATATTATATTGTTGTGTATAGAACAATAAGTTGAGTATATTTGTTCGATACCAAATCATCAATTTGGTTATATTATAAGTAGTATAAACTATAATATTGTAATGGCAACACTGGATTTTTGTCAAATCTGGTCTCGAATATAAAACGGCCGAGTTCAAAGATTGTTTTGTGTGTTTGTGATAGTTTGTAGTCTGAGATACTCAGGACTCAACACAATAAATTTAGAAGCTGTTTTGTGAGCCACGTTTAGGCTGCGACACGAGCTTGAGAATAGATCGCGTGAGAATACCACGTGTATTGGAATGTAGAATTATCGGATCATTGGATATTGATGCCGCCTACACAAGGTTAGTAGTAATAGACTTGTTAAAGAGGTGAATATCCCTTCACCAGGTGTGATTGTTTTGCGATTGTCTAGCTAAATCTATGGGCCCTTATGCACTAGTACAAGGTTTCCGAAAGAACGTAACCCTGGTGATTGGACTCAATAATATTAAAGTATTATGTTAATATACAAGGCAAGGGTGATTTAAGAAACAAAACAAGTTAAAAACAGCACATATTTGCTTGGCAAAAACTTTTAGTTTAACTTACATAATACAGGGGCAAACCCACTACCGAACAACCCGGCAATTTGTGAATTAGGTACATGGGAAAATTTAAAGCAAATACATAAGGAGGAAAACTGAATAAGTGAAAGCAATGATTGGAAAGGGGTATTTAAATACACTCTTTACTAGCTTTTGCCTGCAGCTCCACCTGCGTGTAAGTCAGTTACTGCAGTAAATACTATGTCTCTCCTCCTCAAACAAAATATATATTATTGTTTCTTTTAACAAAAGCTCTAGATACTTTTGAGAGAAATAAATCTCTCTCAAATACTAATATTTTTAACGTGAATATAAAATTCCTTAAAATTGCAGTCACGTCCAAGTTTATTTTCAAATTTATGTTTTTAAACAAAAAATATACATGAGACGTGACTGACCGATAAACATGCCACGACGTGATTAACTTAATCTTTATATAATACAAGCTGATGCCTGCGGCTGCACCCGCTTGTATGTTGGTTATCGCGGGAAAAGAAGCCTGTTTTCATCATCATTTCAACCAAAATACGTCCACTGCTAGAAATAGGTCTACCTTACAACTCTCCACAACAACGGGTTCTGTGCTGCATCATTCAACAGTTTTCCGCGACCTTCACCAGGTCGTCTGACCAATTTGTTCACCAACCACACTCCGTCTAAGGGTACACGGTCGCCACTCTAAAACCTTTTGACCCCGTCGGCCTAGTCTAGTCATATAGTGTTAGCGCCTTTTCAGTACCTCCCCAAGGAATCAGGAGAAAGATTTTTTGCTTCAGAACCTCACTCACTCTGTGTGAAGTAACTAAAGAACTGCTTAACAGTGGTATTCTGTGGGGGCTTGGTATCACTACGGTCGAGGTTGGCCTAAACGTACGTACGTAAAATATCACAGTCAGTCAAAACAACAGTAAGCAACATCGCACCTTTTCTAGCGCGACACATATGAGAAACAAATCGCTCAGAACATTTTCCAAATTGTATTCAGAAGTCACACTATTTCGACACGCACAATTTTGTATTCCAAAAGTTAGTCTCAAAACATCGTTCACTTAGTTCACAATCACGATCTTTCCAACATGATGAATCAGGCATGACGGTGTCAATTCGGACATGGCTAATGGACCCGTCACCTCGGTTAAACGGCATCCAATAATAAAAAACTAGTAATCAATTTCCTTTTTCTCTTTCTTAGTAAGTGACAGCTGTTTAACGCGAAATACGAAATGAAGACATGGTCAATTGTGTTTGAATGTCGAGCTATCTCTTTCATTTAACTATTTTTTTTAATCTTTTGAATGTTATATATACAGCACTTTCTAGTTATTAAATAGCATAGATTGTTCAGTTAAGGTTTTGTTTCGTTTATAGGCACAGATAGGGTACATTTTGTTTGATATAGTGCTTGGTGACACTGGGTAGGTACAAATAAATTGCGTGACAAGCAATTTCATTTATTGGTATGTGGGCGTCATTTTGTCCACAATTTCTATGGTATTTTTTAATATGTAACATTGGGAATTGGTTTAACAGGTTTATTTTAGTGCCAGTCGGCCCACTTTTGTCTGTCAGACAGACAGAAATGACGAAATTATAAGGGTTCAGTTTTTTAGCATTTGGCTAAGGATCCCTAAAAAGGAGAATTTGAGATACTGTCCGATCTCAATTAAACACAATATGTTATTATAGCAAACTGTTGGTAAATATGGCGAAGCCATAGGATTATAGTAGTTTAAATCTGTACGCCGCAACGTGCTACATTAATAGTTTTACTACGTGCCGTAGCAACGATATTATAATAGGAAGTATAAATAAGATATTGTCAATTTAGCAATTAAGTAAACAGTAGTTCATAGTTACCCCCACCTAAACCTGTCCATATTATTGTATATAAACTTTAGTTTAAGTTTAATTAATTGAGTCATAATAAATATATTACAATCAACGTGTCGTCTAATTGTCTCCAAGGGTAAACACGCAATAGTAAACATACTTAAAAATCCAGGAGAAATGACCCTGTGATAAGCGCAATACTTTTTTCTGAGTCTAGGTGTAATTTATCTATAACTAGCTGAATCCCGCGGTGTTACCCACGGTTATTGTCGTACCGCGGGTAACGCCGCGGGGCGAAGCTAGTCTAAAACAAGTAGCCTAAGTTAATCCTTTTATCATAAGCTACCTCTCAGTGAAAGTCCTGTCAAAATCGGTCCAGCCCTTTCCGAGATTAGCCGGAACAAACAGACAGACATACCGACACACACAAAAATTATAAAAAAAAAGGTTGTTACATGTGTCGTGTCATACATAATGCATTTAGTAAAAAGCGGTTATTTTAATATTACAAACAGACACTCCAATTTTATTTATTTGTAGATGTAGGCATAGATAATATGTATGTATTTAGAAGAATACAATATGTTTATCAGCCATCTGGTAAGTTAGTTAAGGATTAGACTTCCGTGTGACATATCACATGTAAAACAAAGTAAAAATATTTATTAGTAAAGAAAAAACACGCCTGCGTCAATATATGCTATCTGTATTTTTTTTTTTAAATAAAACTTATGAGTTGTATATATATATATTCGTAATAACCGTTAAAAATTCTTTATTTTGATACTACACTCGATTTATTTTTTAAACATTAATTTTTGGCGCCAAAAATCCTTAATTTTGTTTTTTTTTTTTAATTTTGATGTACTCAGTGTCACTCTCACGACTAAGACTAATCTGTTGACACCACTCACATAAAAGTACGACAAGCCTTTTAGGCTCTAGAGCGTGCCAAAGAAATATACATACATACACTCGAAAAACATAACCCTTCTTCTTTCGCAGTCGGTTAATAACACGTAAATTAGTTGACTCACCTGTAAAACCCAGATTTATTTTCAGCGTTGTCTTTGATGCTTTTCTTCGTGTCAACCTCACTGAGGACTACGAAGAAATGATGACACTTATCGCATTTGACGAATCTGGTGCTACTGACGAATGTTTCCACGTGAGTGCAAGGGTCCCCGCATTTTGGACAAGTGAGCACACCATTGCCCGAACCTGATTTTTTGCCTCCTGTTGTGCCTGAAAGAATGAACTGATGTTGAAAATGGACTTGGCGCTTTTCCCCTTTTTGGAACGGAGTTCCTTATGGCGCGTTTGCGAAAGGGGGCTAGACGGAAAAAGTGTAACGACACTTTTTGCTATATTAACATTGAGTTGACGTCTCATAGTGCTTGGATACTCAAAGTTAAATCTAACAAACTGATTACCAACGTCCATACTATGTTGAATACACCTCTCTCGTTTCTCACCATTCTCGTCCGCTCACCGAAATTAAGCAACTCGGGCGTGGTCAATACTTGGATGGGTGACCGCCTGGGAATATCACGTGATGTTGGCTTTTTGCATTTATTTACAAAAAATATATTGTTTTACAGTAAATTTTGTAAAGTCTGATTATTTCTAAAATAATTTGAGTATTTTATGCGCATTTTTATTAGTAGTAGCATATGAAATACATATATATATAAACTTCGTTCCATCCGGGTGTCCCTTGACACCACTCAGTTTTTTTTTTCTATTTTTATAAAACAACTCTCATACTAGGAAAGTTTTTTGTGGCACAGGGAACTTTGAACCATATATGATACGAATTTCCAGATCCGGAAGAAAATATCCAGCCTCATAAAAAATTGTGGATTATAATGTTGGCATGTTGGGATCGAAGCCATGACAATCAGCGCAGACATTCATAAAATTAAGTCATGCACATTCTAACTTACGAAATATTAGGACTACTAGGGCTCAACCACCCCATTTTCATACATTCCCTTCCCCTCTGGTCCCTCAACGCGGGACGTAAATAATGGGTTAGCCCTATTCTAGAAGCAACGGCGATCTAAGCTTAAGCCCATGTTCAGATGAGAAACGCTCAACGCGCGTTAACAACTACATGTAAATACGCGCGTTATATGTGTACTCCTAGAACGATTACATGTAGGTGTAAACGCGCGTTAGCAAAACGCGCGTTGATCGCTCGTAATTTGAATATGGGCTAAGGATGTATAAGTTTATTTCACATCAACGTGTTTGCGACAGGCAGCGGCGATCGTGTTTGTCGTTGCAATTGATGAAAATTTCCACGTGATCACTTGATGAACATTTTGATGTGAAATAAACTCGCACTAGGCCTTCAGATATTTCCTTGAACGGTGATCTCACCTGTGCTGGTAGGTTCTTTAGGTGGATGTGTGTGGTGTGGAGGGCCCGGCGGTTGTTCTGTGGGACTCTTGCACATAACAGCACACGTTGAGAGCTCGCGAGGACAGGACCGTCGTAACGCGCGACATTGCTGTACGCCTGGAGAACAAAACACATAGGTACATTAACTTTTTATATTATTGATTTTTTTTTATCATTTATTGTGACACAAAACAGTCATTAGCATAAGTTTTTAAAATATACTTAACAAGAGACAAGAAGTACCTTAGAATAAATTGAAATAAATGTAGTAAAAATCTTAGAGCGTCAGCTTCAAAAAGTTGTAGAAGGGACACGAGATAATATCAAATTTAAAAAAAAAAAGAACCGACTTCATGAACTAGACCTAATTGAAATGGGACCACACGGGAAGTACCATCTTTAAATTAAAAAAAAATCATGAAAATAGGCTCACCCAGTCGAAAGTTATGAGGTAACAAAAAAAAACGGTCGAATTACACTAAACAGCTACTCCTCCTTTTTTGAAGTCGGTAAAAAAAAGACAAATAAATAACACAAATGTAGTATTATTTCGTTCAAGGTATAAAAACGACATCTTCTATTTTGCCTTGAGTATTCTAATTAATAACCAACATACATTTATGTATCGTTAAGTATTAACTGCTATTTATTCACAATGTGTTATCGAAGGCAAAATGCCTATATAGCCTTCGATTTAAACTTACACACATTTTAACACTTTGGAAGTGTGTCTCGCGCAAACTTCTCTGTTTAGAAAAAAATCATATTAGAAACCTCAATATCATTTTTGAAGACCTATCCATAGATACCCATAAATATTGTTTTTTTTTTCTATTTTTATGTGAAAATATTAATGCGGTTCACAGAATACATCCACTTACCAAGTTTCAACATAAATACACTATAGTTCTTATAGTTTCGAAAAAACGTGTCTGTGACATACGGACGGACGGACGGATGGACGGACAGACAGACATTTTAAAGTAAATCGTAAAAAGACAATAAAATCCCATCCCAACACAATCATAATTAATATATTGTCGTCATATCAATTGACACACGCGTCATGCATCACGATTACGAGCCTTGTACTTTCTGAGGTCAATCAAAAATTAATTGCTGCATTCAAATCATATCAAACGCATGTATCAGGCAACAAGGTCAAGCCGGTAGGTCAGTGTCAATCGTCAAAATTTGCATAATACCAAGATCACCGTTAAAAGTTACACGCCTATCCTCCTAACATTAATAAATTATAATTTAATGTATTCCATTAGTTTCTAGAATATTTTACTTAAGAGGAATGAGATAAACATCGTTGTCTATATTTATTAAAAGTTGCCGAAAGGTCAAATTTCGACCGAAAGTTATAAAATTATTGATAAAAAATAAACTTTGTAGAACATAAGAACATGATTTTTTTATACCTTTATCAGACTAGTGCGAAGCCAAAAGAAAGGTTATATTTTGATAATCTATGTATGTTTGTTCAATGTAGCGCCTAAACTATTGAACCGATTTTAATGAACGAGGTGTCAATAGATCACCCAGGTGCCATGACGTAAGCGGGTTATCATGTATGTATGTAAACAAATTTGTTTGGTCAATTTTTAAATTATAAAATAAATGTGTAATTCTACACATAAGTACACAATTATATAGTTCGGATGAAGATGCTATTATTTGGCATATTTAAGTTGATTTGATGATGGAGTCAGAAGATGATAAAGAGACCGTATCCAAATAGTAGCAATAATTCAAAACAATTCAAGTTTTTGGTGATCGTATTGACAAGTTAACAGAATGAATTGGATAATAAGATTCGGAGTGAACTGATTGAATGGAACAATATCATTCATTTCAATGAGTAAAATGAATGAATGAACGGATAAGCCCAGGTGGTGAATAACATATTGTTTTGTTTTTCAATTGAGTTATCTGTTTAAGCGTTTGTTTAATTTTGTAAACTATAATTCAAATATTTATTTTGGTCTCTATTACATTAACTGATAATGATATTGTCATAGACAGGAATTGATAACCTTATCTATAGTTTCAAGGTCTTTTAAATGAGAGATCAAGGTATACTATCATAAGTATAAGAAAATCACTCTCGTCAAAATAAACTAATATATATTCTACGTATTATACTAGCTTCTGCACGCGGCTTTATTCACGCAAACTTTTATCCCCTGATCTACCCCCTGAGTAGAATTTCAAAAATTCCTTTCTTAGTGCTATCTTACGTTATACATATACGTATAAAGAACCTACATGCAAAATTTCAGGATTCTAGGTTCAGCAGTTTGGGCTGTGCGTTGATCTCTGGATATGTCAGTCAGTCACCTTCATCTTTTATATATGTAGATAACTCATACATAACCTATCTGAAGAGAAGTACGTGTCCAGCTTGGACTACTAAAGACTATTTATGATGATGCTATGTTTAGTACTGTGGAGGAACGGGTTTTATATCCTTCCAACAAAGGAAAAATTCATCGTCCATATATCGTTAGGAGAGGCCTATGTCCAGCAGTGGACTGCGATAGGCCGATAGGCTGATGATGATGATGATGATGATGATGATATCGTTACTGCCTACATTCTCGTGTGTCATTGACTAATCTTAGGACAAAGAATTAGCCAAAAAATAATGATAATGCAGAAAGAAAACCGCTTTCAACTTGGCTAGGGCCACCAACGAGGTGATGCCCAAAGGTTTTTGTTGAACTGTATAACCGTACATACTAATCGACGTGAGAACTTTCAATATCGCAATCCAAAATTCGCAATTACTTCTAAGTTCTGTGTATTTTCGATAGATGGCACTGAGCAATATTTTTGCTTCATTGTATGTGAAAATTGCTACAGTATTAATATATTATTGCACAGTTGGCCTAATGGTTTAAGGACGCGTTTGCAAAATTGATAGGTACAGAATCGAATTACTACGTTGACACAAGTTACACAAACAAGTGCAAATCGGATAGCGGCAGGTATAAATGTCAACTTGCCTAAATTGATATTTTGAAAGTTTTTTATATTTTCTCATTTCTATGTAATAGGTACTTACCTCCGGACTTGCTGGAGTGACCTGAAGGTGTACTTCGGTGACTGCTTATGGAACTCCTAGACGAGTTGACAGTCTCACCGAGTTTGGGCTCGTTTTGTTAGTTATGACTAGACCTTACCTCCGGACTACATGGAGTGACCTGAAGGTGTACTTCGGTGACTGCTAGTGGAACTCCTAGACGAGTTGACATAGTCTTACCGATTTTGAGCTTATTTTGTTAGTTATGATGAGACCTTACCTCCGGCTTAGATGGAGTGACCTGAAGGTGTACTTCGGTGACTGCTAGTGGAACTCCTAGACGAGTTGACATAGTCTTACCGATTTTGAGCTTATTTTGTTAGTTATGATGAGACCTTACCTCCGGCTTAAGTGGAGTGACCTGAAGGTGTACTTCGGTGACTGCTTTTCGATCTCATAGACGAGTTGACATAGTCTTACCGAGTTTAGGCTCGTTTTGTTAGTTATGATGAGATCTTACCTTCGGACTACACGGAGTGACCTGAAGGTGTACTTCGGTGACTGCTAATGGAACTCCTCGACGAGTAGAACTAGGTGTGCCGAGTTTGGGCTCATTTTGTTAGTTATGATGAGACCTTACCTCCGGACTATATGGAGTGACCTAAAGGTGTACTTCGGTGACTGCTAGTGGAACTCCTAGACGAGTTGACATAGTCTTACCGATTTTGAGCTTATTTTGTTAGTTATGATGAGACCTTACCTCCGGCTTAGATGGAGTGACCTGAAGGTGTACTTCGGTGACTGCTAGTGGAACTCCTAGACGAGTTGACATAGTCTTACCGATTTTGAGCTTATTTTGTTAGTTATGATGAGACCTTACCTCCGGCTTAGGTGGAGTGACCTGAAGGTGTACTTCGGTGACTGCTTTTGGATCTCATAGACGAGTTGACATAGTCTTACCGAGTTTGGGATCGTTTTGTTAGTTCTGATGAGACATTACCTCCAGACTAGATGGAGTGACCTGAAGGTGTACTTCGGTAACTGCTAATGGAACTGAAGTACACCTTCAGGTCACTCCATCTAGTCTGGAGGTAAGGTCTCATCATAACTAACAAAACAAGCCCAAACTCGGCACACCTAGTTCTACTCGTCGAGGAGTTCCATTAGCAGTTACCGAAGTACACCTTCAGGTCACTCCATCTAGTCTGGAGGTAATGTCTCATCAGAACTAACAAAACGATCCCAAACTCGGTAAGACTATGTCAACTCGTCTATGAGATCCAAAAGCAGTCACCGAAGTACACCTTCAGGTCACTCCACCTAAGCCGGAGGTAAGGTCTCATCATAACTAACAAAATAAGCTCAAAATTGGTAAGACTATGTCAACTCGTCTAGGAGTTCCACTAGCAGTCACCGAAGTACACCTTCAAGTCACTCCATGTAGTCCGGAGGTAAGGTCTCATCATAACTAACAAAATGAACCCAAACTTGGTAAGACTTTGTCAACTCGTCTAGGAGTTCCACTAGCAGTCACCGAAGTACACCTTCAGGTCACTCCATCTAAGCCGGAGGTAAGGTCTCATCATAACTAACAAAATAAGCTCAAACTCGGTAAGACTATGTCAACTCGTCTAGGAGTTCCACTAGCAGTCACCGAAGTACACCTTCAGGTCACTCCATGTAGTCCGGAGGTAAGCTCTCATCATAACTAACAAAATAAGCTCAAACTCGGTAAGACTATGTCAACTCGTCTAGGAGTTCCACAAGCAGTCACCGAAGTACACCTTCAAGTCACTCCATGTAGTCCGGAGGTAAGGTCTCATCATAACTAACAAAATGAACCCAAACTTGGTAAGACTATGTCAACTCGTCTAGGAGTTCCAGAAGCAGTCACCAAAGCACACCTTCAGGTCACTCCACCTAAGCCGGAGGTAAGGTCTCATCATAACTAACAAAATAAGCTCAAAATCGGTAAGACTATGTCAACTCGTCTAGGAGTTCCACTAGCAGTCACCGAAGTACACCTTCAGGTCACTCCATGTAGTCCGGAGGTAAGGTCTCATCATAACTAACAAAATAAGCTCAAACTCGGTAAGACTATGTCAACTCGTCTAGGAGTTCCACAAGCAGTCACCGAAGTACACCTTCAAGTCACTCCATGTAGTCCGGAGGTAAGGTCTCATCATAACTAACAAAATGAACCCAAACTTGGTAAGACTATGTCAACTCGTCTAGGAGTTCCAGAAGCAGTCACCAAAGCACACCTTCAGGTCACTCCACCTAAGCCGCAGGTAAGGTCTCATCATAACTAACAAAATGAGCCCAAACTCGGTAAGACTGTGTCAACTCGTCTAGGAGTTCCAAAAGCAGTTACCGAAGTACACCTTCAGATCACTCCACCTAAGCCGGAGGTAAGTAAGGTCTCATCATAACTAACAAAATGAGCCCAGACTCGGTAACACTATGTCAACTCGTCTAGGAGTTCCACTAGCAGTCACCGAAGTACACCTTCAAGTCACTCCATGTAGTCCGGAGGTAAGGTCTCATCATAACTAACAAAATGAGCCCAAACTCGATTAGACTATGTCAACTCGTCTAGAAGTTAGAAAAGCAGTCACCGTAGTACACCTTCAGGTCACTCCACCTAAGTAGGAGGTAATGTCTCATCAATCGAGCCCGAACTCGCACAATACTACTTAGTTTTAGCAAACTAAAATATTGTTATAAAAATCTGTAAATAGAAGAAACCTCCTCCTTTTTTTGAAGTCGGTTAAAAATAATCTAACGTTGTCAAGTATCAACCTATTCTGGTTTATCGAATATATTGAATTCGAAGAGCGATCTTTTCAACAAGAGCTAATGCAAACAGGCGACACAGTGTCCACTCATGACGGCGGCTGAGCGCAGACTGAGATTACGAAATTTTTACGCGATAAATCAAAAGAGGTTCAAAAAAATAAAATAACCCTTATTGCAATCGACTACGATTCATCCGTAATAGCAAAATATGAGAAAATATAAGCTCCGGTTGTTATTTTTTCTGCGACTTTCTGTGACACTTTTATACTATTTTTTTCCTCGGATTTATAATTGACTATATATGCCTTCTTACATTATTTTTAGAAATTCTAAAATAGGTTGATTGTAGAACAAAAATGTACCAAAACTCAACCCGATATCGTAAATACTGTGGAAAATGGTTACGGAAGATCGTTTTTACAATATAAAAAAATACAATTTCCAAAAAAGTTGTCCCTCGGATTTGAAGATGAAGAACTAATCTATAAGTGTTAGTACTTTGTTATATTCAATTTGTTTAGTTTAGTTACAAATTGCACCGAAAAAAAGCATAATTTTGTACGAATCGTAAACGCGCCCTTAAGCGGTCGCCACGCGACTTTCCGCTACGCCAAGTGTTGTGGGTTCAAGTCCCACATGGGAAAACATTTTCTGTAATTCACAAATTGTTGTTCTGAGTCAGGGTGTTCTTTGTGTGCGTGCGTGTCTGTGCGTGTGCGTGTGTGTGTGTGTGTGTGTGTGCGTGTGTGTGTGTGTGTGTGTGTGCGTGCGTGTGTGTGTTTGTGTGTGCGTGTGTGTGTAAAGTCCCCCGACACAGGATGTTTATTCCTATTCCGTAATAGGAGTTGTCTTTTATAAAATTATTTTATAAAAGGTAGATCAAGTTATATATGATGTAATAAATTGTTTTTTATTACTAAATGTTTTACGCAAATTGATCATTCGAGGATAACTGCTTTGTACTTTAGCTGCAAGTTTTGACTCGAACATTGCAAGAACTTGTAAAATAATGTTTTATCCTTATATGCATTTCTCAAATATTTAATTAATGGCAGACTCCGTACAAGACAAATTCATCGAGATGTACTTGTCTTTCACAATTCTTTTATAAATTTATCTATTTGTTTATTTATTATTAATGTGTAATAACTAGGTGCAACTGAATTTCATTAAGTCAAGGGTGATAAATACGAAATGTTATTCAGCGACCCGTAGAATTGTCTACCAATTACCAAAATGATCTTGACGGTTCTGTATTTATTCAAATTACTTGATGAAAATGGTGAAGCACAGAATTTTCAACAAATTTTACTATATTTTGCATTTTAAAATAAAAGCTAAATCGGATTTCCAACTTTTGTTTCTCCCATTTCAATGTTGACCCCCATTTTTTTAAATGGTTTTACTTAAAGTAACCTTGCTAATTCAATTTCAGTTTCCATTAAAACAGTAAAGATAAAACTAAACAATAGAATTAAACATACATGTCCTCCTAGTATATATCCTGCAATAATGGCCATCAACTAACCTTATTTATTTACATAATTATGTGCATATACGCGACTGTGTCATATCGAAATAGGATTTCTCACCTTTATAAATATTATTTAAAAGAAAGTTTACTGTGCAGCAGTATTTGTTCCTCAACGTTCCACAAAAGACATGACAAAACGTTATTCTAAAAGACAGATTTTCACTACAGTTACGTATTGTTAACAATACAAGATATCTGGGAAGCGTTGAACAATGGACACCATGTTCATTTCACTTTCTTCGTTAACGGACCATTGTAAATCCTTCAAGGCACAGAGCGATTTTTTTTATAGAATAGTGGGCAAACGAGCAGACGTATCGCCTGGTGGTAAGCGATTACAGCCGCCCATGGACACCCGCAACACCAGAGGCGTCACAAGTGCGTTGCCGACCATTGGGGGATGGGGAAGGGGAAGGGGTTGATGTTTGGGCCACCGTTATCCTCACTCACTCACGCGCACGAAACACAGCGCAAGCGCTGTTTCACATCGGTTCTCTGTAAGGCCGTGGTATCTCTTCAGTCGAGCCGGCCCATCCATGCCGAAGCGTGGCTCTCCAAATAAAAAAAAATGGATCACATAAAATCCAAATAAAAAGGTTGCAAGACTAAACTATCACTGCAATAGGCTTACAACAAAATAATACTTGGTACAATATTCATAGTGTGGGCATTGTTTGCATTAGCAATGAGTATGGTGACCACCACTCTTTTTGCTCATACTTTTCATCGGGCAGCGTAGAGCCACTTTGGCAGGCTCATACTTATTATATACAAAGAAATAAGAGGGAAATGATAAATACAAAAAGGTTGAGTAACGCTGCTATATTTGCTTTGTGACAAGTTTGCGATGCAATCGAAACACAATGTAAGGAGTGAATTCATAAAGAGCTAAGAATAGAATAGCCAATCTTGTTGCTATTGTGAGATTGTGCACCTATTGCCTCTTATAATATATAACTGTTAATAAAACAACATTTTTTTCGAGATAAGGCTACTTCTTTAGAAATTAAGAATCTAATTACAAGAGACTTGAAAAGAACAAGGTAAAATGTAAAATTAGCGGTACTCGACGCTTCGGTTGTGTTTTTAACCGATTTCAAAAAGGAGGAGGTTCTCAATTAGTCAACTGTTTTATTTTTCATGTTTGCTACCTCAGAACTTACCAATTTTGATGATTCTTTTTTTATTTCAAAGCTATTTTTTGCCGTATGGTCCCATTTCAATTCAGTTCAGTTCTTAAAATTGTTTTTGTTTGATTTTTTTGTTTGTTCCCTCAGAACTCCATTTTATTCTACACCGATTATAAAAAATCCTACTGAAATTGTCCTAAACGAAAAATGATACTCTTAAAGCTTTTATGGTTTTCCCAAGGCGAAATATAGGCTTCTACAAACTTGCACAATATCCCTTGCAAAATACCGCTTATAAACGACAAGTGCAAAGCAAATTATAATAATACTAGCTGAACCCCTCGGTGTTACCCGCGGTTTTTGTTATACCGCGAGTAACGCCGCGGGACAAAGTTGTGTAAAAAATAGTAGCCAACGTTACTCCCTGGATCATTAGCTACCTGCCAATGAAAGTCCCGTCAAAATCGGTCAAGCCAATCCAAAGATTAACTGAAACTGACAGACAGACAAAAAAATGTTAACTACATTTTTGGTGTATGTACCGTGTATCAAGCCAATCCAAAGATTACCCGGAACAGACAGACAGACAGACAAAAAAAATGTTAATTACATTTTTGGTGTATGTACCGTGTATACATACATATGCATTTAGTTAAAAACGGTTATTTTAATATTACAAACACACACTCCAACTTTATTTATTTGTATAGATGTATTTAAATACAAGGAGGTTTCTTAAGAGACTTATGTCCAGCGGTGAACTGTTAACGTTCGTTGTGGCCAAAAGCTCCATTCTTACTAGAGGACTACGTCCAGAAGTGAATTATTAAAAGCTGATGATAATGAGGAAAATATAACACGCATTAAGAATCATCGAAAAGGTCTCTTTCTTTTCAATGATTTGAAGATTAAATAACGACATACAAAAGAAAAACATTTAACGGCCTGAATACTACATTCATTAATCTTCACACACAACGCATCACCGAATCGGGCAGTTTTTATCGCATCTCGGTATGTATTAATTTTGACACTGATTGATTAAAACCTTTAAGTAAATTATTCAATTATGTTCACAATCAACGAACATACCATGACTTACTTAAAACTTGGGTTTATAATACCAAATTGAATCGTAAACATTTTCTTCAAAATCTATACTAATATATAAAGCTGAAGAATTTGTTGGTTTTTTTGTTTGAACACGCTAATCTTAGGAACCGCTGGTCCGATTTGAAAAATTCTTTCAGTGTTAGATAGCCCATTTATCGAGGAAGGCTATAGGCTATATATCATCACGCTAAGACCTACAGGAGCGGAGCAACAATGAAGAATTTTACGAAAACGGGGGAAAATTATCACGCTACGCAAACGAGTTTGCGTGGGTCGGCTAGTATTTTATCTAAATCAAATAGCTTTTATTTCAAGTAGGCCCTTTCGAAACTTTAGATTAATGACTATCGTAAAGGCCCGTATTGCGCGTATGTACATTTCGGCGAATAATTTTTATATATTTAAATTTAGACTAAAAAACAGCCACCGGAGTCAACTAGAAAATAAGTTACTTGACATTTTTTTTTATGGAATATGGGGCAAACGAGCATACCTATCACCTGATGGAAAGCGATTACCGCTGCGATAAATAATAAATATCTTTATTGTACACCAGATAAAAAATGACTTACTGATAGAACAGTACAATTGGCGGCCTTATCACTCTAAGTGCAATCTCTTCCAGGCCTTCGTGAGTCAGTATATATAAAAAAACGTTAGCATTATGCTCCACAACCGCAAAGCTTTATCGAATTGACATAACTCTTCTGGTTTATTCGTTACAAAGAAGAACATAAGTACGAAGGAACACGAAACCTAAATTTACCTTTTTGGTTGCTTACAAGAATTTGAAGAGGCATACCCTGATGGTCGTCTTAAACAGAATTGGCTACACAGTCCTGAAATTGCAGACGAGGCAAAGTTCGGAAAGACGTGGAACGAGTTAAAATGCGAAGCTCACGACCGAACGCGATGGCGGATTGCTATGGACGCCCTCAGCCCCGTCTAGGGAACATAGGGCTCTATGTCAAAGTAAGTCACACTGATGCAACTTCAAAAAATAAAAACAAAAAAATAAAAATCCTTAACTATATTGTTAATCGCAATTATCAGTAGTGCGGCAAAAATACGGTGTCAAGGTGAATGAGATTGTGCAACTCCAAGTGGGTTAAACCCTTCGTTTACCTTATACAAACAAGATTTGGAGAGGGCTGATAACCTTAAATTTAGTTTATTAACTTAATTGTCTTATTGCCAACTAGCGACCAGGCCCGGCTTCGCACTTTTCAATTTCCTCTACTGTAATGTACACATATCTACACAAATAAATAAAATTGGAGTGTCTCTTTGTAATATTTAAACAACTGCTTTTTAATAAATGCACCAAAAACGTAATTAAATTTTTTGTGTCTTTTTGTTCCGGATAATCTCTGAAACGGCTGGACGGATTTTGACTGGACTTTCACTGGCAGGTAGCTAATGATCCAGGGAGTAGCTTAGGTTACTTTTTTAGGCTAACTTTGTCCCGCGGCGTTAGTTAGTAACAGATATAAACCTTCCTTTTAAAGTGCATTAAAATCCGTTCAGTAGTTTAGACGATCTAAGCGAACAGACAGCGGAAGCGACTTGTTTTATTCATACCATTTGAAGATTACATGAATTTTTAATAAAAAATTAGCTTATATTAAACTATCATCAAGACTTCTGCTAAATCATAGTTTTAAAAATCAAAGACTACCGGAGAACTCGGTCAGTGGTGGCCTGCATCTACAGGATATTTGATCTGTATAGAGGTATCTTTCCATCTTGGAACTAGAAGTCTAATATTTTTATAATTCACGTAGATCTATTCAAACGCATATGTAAATCTTGTAATATCATGTATATCTATTGCTGATCATGACACCTAAGATATAACGTTTACGAATTTGTTTACTTTGTGTCAAAAAATAGCGCTATTTTAGAAAGATATCAGCGTTAATAGATAAAATCTTCATTATTGAGGGGTGTTCCGAAGTCAACATACTCATTGCGAATGCAGCATGATAACCCACATTATGGCGGCCTATTGAGATGCTTCTCCATCATTCGGCCTCCGGTGAGAGGGAAGTGACGCTGACGCCCTGGTCTAGCAGTCACGTTCGTGCTAAAATCAGCGTGACTCTACTACCTTGAACTTGTCCACTTTACAATAAAATAAACGATTTTAGTCATGTGTTTCGTATTTGAAGCGGGTCTGTCTTCAAGAGGCAAAGCGACAATGTGAACCGGTGTTTGGCGCAAGATGTCCACAGCGCCTGAAACCGACTCCATTGGGGACTGGAACTAGTCTGGCGTTTCAGAAATATACGTGATCAAACAAATAAATATTTTTACGGGAATTAACGCGATCACTTATTTAAAAAGGTATCACATATCTCTGATTTGCCTGACGTTTCGACCAGGTTGCACTGGCCGTGGTCACAGGCTGACAAATAAGTGATCGCGTTAATTCCCGTAAAAATATTTATTTGTTAATATCATGGAACGCGAAAGTTTTAAAAGTTAGTATACGTGATCAAAGCCGTTTATATATATAACTAGTAATTATTATTACAGGTTAATGATCCTAAATAATAAATAAAACATATAATTAATGAATAATGATCCATTTCCTTGTGGAATAAACAATTTCCTCGTTTATTTTATGAAATCTAATAATATTAAAATAAGGAAGTTAAGTTTTCATATCTCTACTGATTTTATACGAGTATATTCGTTTAAAGGAGCTAATCTCGGGAATTATTAGTGTGAATTAAAATATTACTTTAATAGCCTATTCATTGAGAAGATCTATAGGGTCTATAACATTACGCAACAACCAATAGGAAACGAGCATCAATGAAAAATGTTGCAATAATGAGGTAGGTTTATTTCTTTCGGCTGTTCAACAGTTCAGTTTATAGTGAACACGACAAATTTAAGTAGGTGTATCAAGTATATTATAAAGAACTCTTTGTCAGTTTAATTTCCCTCAAGTGTAATATACATAAAATTTAGTTATTTATGGAGACTTGGATTTTTTGTTACAATCAACATAGTTAGAAGATATCTATACTAATATATAAAGCTGAAGAGTTTGTTTGTTTGTTTGTTTGAACACGCTAATCTCAGGAACCGCTGGTCCGATTTGAA
Organism: Spilosoma lubricipeda; assembly: GCA_905220595.1. Taxonomy (NCBI): domain Eukaryota; kingdom Metazoa; phylum Arthropoda; class Insecta; order Lepidoptera; family Erebidae; genus Spilosoma; species Spilosoma lubricipeda. The sequence continues at coordinate 1,282,484 of HG992291.1, forward strand.
AAATTCTTTCAGTGTTGGATAGTTCATTTATCGAGGAAGGCTATAGGCTTCATCATCACGCTTGGACCAATAGGAGCGGAGCAGCAGTGAAAAACGTTTCGAAAACGGGGGAAAATTATCACGCTTCGGGCAATAGGAGACGCAAACGAGGTTGCGTGGGTCGGCTAGTCAATTATATAAGAGGCATCCGTACGAAATTATCTAACAAATTTAACGTTTTTTTTTAATGTGTATTTCACTAGATGGGATAGTTAACATCACGATTAGAGAGATAGACGCCGAGCATGATGAAAAGAGACGCAGATGAAGTTATGTGGTATATATAACTATTTTAAAATATCTGTTTTTTAACACGTGCTTGATTACTGGGGTCAAGTCTATCTATCGGATTATGTTGGCGTGACAAAAAGCGTGTCCAAGTTCCTAGATAGTAAAATAAAACGTTAACAAAACTTATCGACATTAAAATATAAACAATTTTCAAGATACGTATATTTATGTGATCTGATCACTTGTTGAACACGTGATGTGGCGGACGATCGTAAGTTCATTTCTACCATTCTACAGACGTAAACAAACTATCAAATGTATGAAAATGACATCTCTCAACGTCTAGTCACGTCATATTATCATCATGTCATCATCAGCCCGTTACAAAACAAAATATTAACCAATCTTATGTTTAAAAATCAATTGCTGTATGTTTGTCTCGTTAAAACTCGAGAACAACTGGGCCAACTTAGCTGATTTTGGTTTTGAAATGTTTTTCGTAGTCCAGGGAAGGTTTAAACGGTAAAAAATAAAAATAACTTGAAAATCAAAATGTCACGTGTACGAAGTAGCGGGCACAGCTAGTATTCAATAATAATAGACGCCAAACTGGTACTAATTTTGTTGTTCGAATGCTCTAGAAACTAAAAATTATTTAAAATCGAGTTTTGTTCTGGCAAGTGACAATCTAAATGTCAAAGATTGATTAAAATTACATATGTCACACTAAAAATATACATTATCTGTATACATTACACACAAAAATTGCATTTTGAAAATCGTTTTACTTAAATAATCTAATAGAAGGTAAATTTAGAGTAATTTCACTAAGAATAAGCCAGAAAAACATATACGTAACAGTGACGCATATTGATGCAAGTAAACGTACGTAAACATAAGTTAATAACCTCTGGCCATTTGCATACATTACAACATATAAAGCACTGGTTCACTTTATTATCCGACAACGGCAAAGCGAAAGGAGGGTTAAGTTTTGACAGGCTATATATGTATGTTCATTTGTTCCCTCATAGCTCCTCAGCTACTCATTAGAACTGGACAAATGAGGTGTCGTTAGAAGCGTCATGATCGTCTGCTGGTTGGTTATAGGCTATATGACGTGTCACTGAATCTAGTGTGGCGCCCTCTAGCCGACGTAAAGTATTGTATTAAAAAATAAATTTGAGAGAAATATGCCGTGTTTGGTCTCATACGAAAGGGCGTTACTTGTACATTTCAAAAATATATATTACACTATATGGAACACGGCTTTTGAAAATTACTAATGTACCATAGTCCATACCACTTTAACAACGCATGACTACGGCTTTTGAAACTTGTTTCATGCTTTTTCAGCGTCGTTTTTTGTCGTAGTTGGGTTTTAGTTTTTTTTTTACTTTTTTTTATTCGTGTTCTTGTTAAGAGATTGTACTTTTGACGTAAAGCGCATCCAACGTGAAGCTATCTGTACATGATATAAAATGAAGTCGCTGCCGATGTCTGTTTATTTACATCTTTTAAATTACTCAACAGATTTTAATGCAGTTTTCAGCAACAGATAGAGTGAATGGAGAGGAAGGTCTCTATGTGTAATACAAGCATATTGTAGTAGAGGAAATCTTACAATTTCAAAGACTTCTGTGCGAAGTATGTCATAAAGCGGAAGGATAGTATATCTTAAAGCGATTGTCGTAAACAGAATCTGTCTTGAAGCGAATGAGTCAATTGAAAACTAATGGCCACTGTGTATTTATCAAGAGTTTATTGCTTTTAAGTCTGGCAACACCAAGAACCATCAACAGCCTTAAATAGTTTACTATACCACGGGGACCAGACGGGTTAGTATAAGATTTGTGTCAAGTTTTCCTGCACATTGTAGTACTGATGATCTGTGTTAACTGTCTTAGTTGGCTCTTGCGACACCCATGGGGTGATACTCCATAAACCTAAATCATTACCACACGGAATTAAAGGTTAGACTGACTCGCGTCTCTTAGTGCAGTCAGAGAGGCTTATGTCAAGTGAACTGCGATAGGTTGATGATGGTGACTCGCGTTTCGCGTATTGCCCAGCTGAGATAAGTTTCGAAGTGCAGAGATTGTATTGAGAGTAGTATACACGGAAAACGAAAGCCGGAAGAATTATTAACTGCAAAATAAGTATCAACACGCACTTTAGATTGCGTGACCCTAGTTATTATAATAAAACTAGTGCCAGATATTCCTCCGTTCGCATAATTTTAGTAAAAGGGATACTAAGTTTTTATTTCTCACATTAATTACAAAATACATTTTCTTTACAACAATAAAGAAGCTGTTGTTCTATGTATTGATTAATGGACCTGATTGTTGAGTCATTAGTAACTGCCTCGGTGGTGCAGTGGTAAAGTACGCAACTGCTGTTCTTGAGGTCTCGGGTTCGATTTCCGGGTCGGAACAAATGTTTGTATGATCTGCAAATATTTGTTTCGGAGTTTGGGTGTTTTCTATGTATAATATGTATGTATTTACAAAAGAAAAGTATATAAGTATTCATATCAGTTGTCTAGTACCCATAATAGAAGCTCTGCTTAGTTTGGGACTAGATGGCGTTGCGTGTTAGATGTCCGAAATATTTATTTATTAGTGCGAATCCGAAGAAAGAACAGATAAATACTTATGTGATGAAAACGACAAAATTTTTGCGTCTAGATGTATCTATAATATCTAAATGAACCGTCTAGTTTGACAGTACAGGCGGTAATTAGAAATTAGACGGACGTGTGAGAGATAAGTAAAGTAATTATAATATTATACAACTTATGAAAAACATTTGCATGAACTAGGAATCGGACAAGCGTTCCGTGACGCCAAAGATAAAGGCTTAACTGCATCGCCATTAAACAATCGCCATTAAATAATAAAACCGTTTATAGAAAGGTATGCAATATTAAAAATAAAAGAGTTATACAATGTTACACAAACGGCAATTCGTTATGTAACCACTTTCACTCTCAAATCATTCTAGATAATCTAGGTGAAGTTACTAATGATATTTAGCAAGTTGGTTTACAATATATTCGTCAAACAAACAAACGAAAATAGATCTTCATAGCTCTCAATGAGGTATATATTTGTTTAATGAAATACGGGTATATAGGTTACTGTAGTTTTGGAAGCTTTAAACATCTTTCGCTGTAGTTACGTAGGGGCTTTTGGTACCATTAAATGCTCATTACTGTGGATAGAGAAATGCAACAGCAAATTGCGGCTAACGAAAGGGAAAGTTGAACTAAAAATTTCAACGAATGAAACTAGACCTTTGGTTAGATATATTTTAGTCTAATGTAGGTACTCGGCGCAATTATGCTTGCGTAGAAGTACAAACTTAATTATAATTTTCCGCGAGACAAAAATAGACCAAGTTACTCCTTATGATATTAGCTAACTACAGGTCAATGTAATCCCGTTGTAAACAGTTCATTTGTTTTGGTAACATCCACAACAAATGTGACGGACATACAGATACATTTACAGAAGACAGACGACACAGAAGTGCTTGATTACTTAGATAGCGTAGTAGTAGTTTGAGGTTCGATATCCATATAGGACCACATTTGGGTGATCCACAAATTAATGTTTCGAGTCATGGTATTCTTTGTTTTCTTTTCATGTATGTGTTCAAGTTACTCGCCTACATAGGATATATTCCTACTGCAGGATTTGTTATTATTTTTTAAGTGTACACACGGCAGCAGAACAACGTACCAATCTTGGAACGACGACCGCCAAGCGCTCGCACGGAACGTAGAAAAACAAAACAAAACGAGACAAGACTACTATATACTTTCTAAAGTTCTTTCTCTGTGCCTATTGTATATGGTTTTAATCAACACAGTACACTTTATTTTATCATCGTTAAATCGACTGTTTTAGCATTAAACAAGAAGGAATCCTAATAGTCGAATTACATCATTTAAGAAGTGACACATTACTAAAAACAGAAGTTACGGAACACATTAAGGCCTTCATATGTGTTGCATGCATTGACATGTGCTTTTCTTTATATATGAGCCTGCCAAAATGTCTCTACTCAGCTTGATGGAAAGATGAGCAGAATCCAAGAGTAGTGGTCACCATACTTATTGCGAATGCAGACAGTGCAACTAACATAGTGATCCACACCACGGCAGCCTATTGAGATGCTTCGACATCATTGGGCCTTCGGTGTCGCACTCACCCACGAAATCCACGAGCATGAATGCTGTCATTTTAGTTTGATCTGCTGAAAGTTTGTTCTCTACAGTTGGAGTTTTAACGTAGGGTAGATGGACAAGCCCTAAGGGTCGGAGTATGATTCCATTAGGGTTTACTTAGTCCCACATTTACATATCTTAAATCTATTCTTGTTTGTACTTAAAGTCGCCTCAACATAACATTATTTACAATGTTTGATAGCTGATAAGGAGAACATTAGGCTACTTTTCTTAATACTAGTTTTGTCCCGCGGCGGTACCCGCGGTACTACATTATCTTCGAGTAACACCGCGGGGTTCAGATAGTTATTAAATAAGTTTCTACACTCAAATCAATCCTTTGGTATCTCTAGGAACACAACAAGAAAAACAAATTAGAGAAGAGTATAACAAATTATTTCAACGGTGGTTAAGCACACAACGAAAGCGTTTCAACGTGAAGAAATGACGTAACAATGATCAGATGCAACCTTCCAAATATAAATGTGTCATGTCATCTTGCGAAAGTAACCATTTCAGTGATGGGCCAGTGTGAACACAGTGACGCTTGTTATTTATGTAACAAACAGTAAACAAACATGATACAGATAAATACAAAGATTATTTCAATCTGGCTGATATAAATATGCAACAGCTGTAAAAATGTATTAAGTGCTGCATTTGTGCTAGGTAACAGTGAATTTCCTTTACGTTAGTATTCAAAGGATAAAAGGTTTCATGATTTCTTCTGCAAAAAAATGTTTATTTTCTTTGTTGGGTCACATTTGGCAAGTGACTAACGCCCCTGTGGATGCCTGCATCCCGAGAAACGAAGTGGCGTGATATTCTTTGAGTGCCTCCAACCCCAGTATTAAGGGACGCCTCTGGTGTTGCAGGTGTCCATGGGCGGCGTTATTCGCTTACCATCAGGTGATACGACTGCTCGTTTGCCCGCTATACCATAAAAAAGACACCACGATCTTTAATTTAAACTCCTTCAAATCGATGACATATTAATTTATTTTAACATACTTCACGTCGAAACAACGGTACCTATTTACATAATTTTTTATCAGTCTGTTCTTTGGAACCGGCTGGACAGATGTTGAAGGGAGTTTTAATGGCAGACCGTGATGATATTAAGAGCTTAATAACTTACGCTATTTTTTTAGACTAGCTTCGATCCACGTTTTTACTCGCGGCTGTCAAAAGTAGAACAAAAATATTATGTATTGAAGAACATATATTTTCTACCATAACCATACACGGCATGCAATAATTTGGTTCCATTTTAAGTATATTTAATGAAGAGATGTTCAAAGGTATTTCACAAGTAATAAACTTAACTAAAAAGTTGACCAAGAAGCCTCTTGGTCAACTTTTAAGAGATTGTCACTTCAGAGGTCATGCGTTCGGATCCTATTCATAGATGTGACCAGACCAGAATCATGGTGAAAAACAAGGGTAGAATTCTTGCTTAGCACTGGTTGAGATGACGATTACGTGTCTGTTTCATCAGCACCATCAACAGCCTTTGACAGTCCACTGCTGGACATAGGCCTCTCCTTTGAAAAGGAGGTTTTGGCCTCCAGTTTGTTTTAAGTTTTCTCTCTTTTTGCAGTGATGTTGTTCTGCGTAATTTGTCCCTTCTTGTCCGTCCACCATCTTACGTGGTGACAATACAAATTCTTAATCCTTCACCACACGTTTGGCTAATAACTACTGCCTCCCATAGGCTCTTTTAACTGAAAAGACTCATCGAGACACATTTTGGAATATTGTTTTAATCAGCGCAAGAACTTTCACTTACAATTCGTTTTCTTAATACGTCACCACACGTGTCTGTGTGTAACATTTCTGTATATATCTTAAGAGTTATGCATTGTATGTTAATCAGCATTCTGAGTACCATAGTGGGACATCGTCTATTAAGTTTTGGATCAGATAGTCGATTGATAGTTTATTTTTTTTATAGGCGGCTAACGAGCACACGTATTACCTGATAGTTAGCTTAGCCTTAGCATAGGTAAGCGATTACCGCCGCCCATGGACACCCGAAACACCAGAGGCGTCACAAGTGCGTTGCCGACCTCCGGTCGAACCGGTCCATTCATGCAGAAGCTTGGCTCTCCCAAGGTAATGTATGTATTAAATTAATCAAGAGCAATCAATATCAAGGGCATTTTTAAGGAAGATGATATTATGAAAAGAATACGTCATAACATTCTAACAGTTGATAACATTGGTAGCAACAGTCTCAACGATGTTGATATTTCTATATGTGCATCATGTGCAATATTGGCCGCCAAATTGTTGGAAATGTTCCACCAGGTAGTGACACAATACGTCAATAGATTTTAGCAGTTTTTACTCGACTACGACGAAGTCAAAAAGAAGGCTATTAATTTTGGCAGTGTATGTATTGTTTAGCCACTAATTTCAATGAATGAGGTGTAAATAGATTGAATGAGCCGGGTTACATAATCTATTTTATTCTATCAATAGTTATTATGTAGTCTGGTAAAATGGTTTTTTAAACTTTTTCTTTTTTTAGTAATTCTTTCCTATCTATACTAACTAGCCGACCCACGCAACCTCGTTTGGGTCTCCTATTGCCCCTAGTGTGACTATTTTCCCCCGTTTTGGTAACATTAGCGCGTTCAAACAAACAAACAAACTCTTCAGCTTTATATATTAGTATAGATATACTTTCAAGCTGAAGACTTAGTTTGTTTGTTTGAACGCGCTAATCTCAGGAACTACTGGTCCGATTTAAAAAAAACTTTAAGTGTTAGATAGCCCATTTATCAAGGAAAGCTAAAGGCTATATATCATCACGCTAAGACCAATAGGAGAGGAGCACCAATGAAGAATGTTGCGAAAACAGGGGAAAATTATTACGCTACGGGCAATAGGAGACGTAAACGAAGTTGCGTGGGTCAGCTAGTGTATTTATAAGCGCAAACGAAAAAGGACATGAGAACAAGACAAATAAGATCGTTAGCAACTTTAATATTTGGTGATCTTAATGATGAAACTCATTCCATATTGCTAAAGATGCTTCTTGATGCTCCTTTTTGATTTTGCAAGTCCATTTGCTAAAACTAGTGGTCATCCAGTGGGCGAAATTCGTCCATAACTCATTTAATTAACTTCTTTTTAGCTTGCTGCACTCCTCCTCCATATAAACTTTAATTGTGCCTTCGCATTTTCGTAAAAGGGTAGGTACAAAGTTTTTGATTCACGTATTAACATATAGATTGAGATTATTATGAAGAATCTTTTAAGAAACTGAGAATAAACGACGCGACGTGGAACTTGACAGAATAACTCTGTTGACGGATGGGGACTGTATTATAGACATGGTATCCTTAATTGTTGTGGCCTGAATTTGTAATGCTAAGATAAAGTGAAGTTCTATAAATCTATACAAATAAATAAAATTGGAGTGTCTGTTTGTAACATTAAAATAACCGCCTTTTATTAAGTGCATACGTATGTATCTATACACGGTACATTAACCAAAAATGTATAAAAGTATTTATTTTATTTAAAAAATGTCTGTCTGTCTGTTTGTTTCGGGTAATGTCTGGAACGGCTGGACCGATTTTGACGCGACTTTCACTGATAGGTTGATAGGTAACTAAGGAGTAACTTAGGCTTATTTTCTTAGACTAACTTCGCCCCGCGGCCTCACGTTAAACGTGGGTAACACCGCGGGACTTAGCTAGTGAACAATAAAAAAAGAAAATGTTCATGTTGAATTGAAATATGGACTTTGTTATAAATCATCGCAAGTATTGCAAATAAATAGCCACGATATATAATTGGTTAACAATACTCAGTGAAATGGTCAACCTATCTCAAACTATAATGCCGAAGTCTTTAGGTTTAATTTTACTTGCTCGTCATAAATGTCAAGTATAAAATAAGTATCAGGAATAAAAACCAGTAGCTACCGATCTCAAAATATCTTTTAATCAACTGTAATGAGTGCGATTGCTGATTCAACAAATATTTTCTTTTTTCCAAAAGGTTAACGAACTCGAAGTACCTACCATAATACTTCGACAGTACAGACAACTTATCTTTATATTAAAATCAATTGCTGTTAATTTTTTCGCTAAAACTCGAGAGCAGCTGAGCCGTTTTAACTGATTTTGGTTTTGAAATCATTGTCTTACGAAGGGGTTTAAACAGTGAAAAATTAGAAATAACTTAAAAATTCAAATTTCACGTGTACGAACTGGCGGGATAACTAATAAAGTTAAGCGTTCTTTTAGAAAAAATAACATACTAATTATTATCGAAAATTACTAATACTAAAACTAAATACTGTTTGAATCTTGTATTATCGGCCGTCACACTCTGTGTGATGTATTTTTCGATACGGTAGAATAGGTATAATTTAAGGAAAAGTAGGAATAAGGCGAGGAAGCTAGCCCGAGGCCATCTCACATGTCTTGGAAAGATAACGGGACTTATCAATACCTCTACTCATTTTTTTTTGTGCGGGAATCCCCTCGTATACCACCGGCTGGTGGTTACGTCAGACTCGAACCGACTAAAAACGCACACCGTACCTCGTACTAGAAACCGAGGAACCAGGTGTACCCTCATAAAGTAATCCCTGGATCCCCGAATTACCTCGGGCCACCTTTGTAGATAACCCCATCCTGTGTATGAACCCTGTTGCTTTTTTTCTATTTAGAGGGGCACAAGCACTTTATAGGCTGGGGCCGTCACCCCGGCCTGCTTCTGCTGTTTCGGGGTGACTGGTGGCCTTACTTGTCACCCCCAGGCTTGCGCTTATGGAGGACGGAGATCGTTTAGCGATCTCCGACGCCCGAGTCGTCTGCGGTACCTGGTCCGTTCACGGGCCTGGCGGACAAGGACAGTTCTAAACCTCTCCCGGTCCCGTTCCGCCATCTCCTTCGACGGCATAACTTGCTCGCAAAAAGAGACGGCAGAATTCCATGCACTCTCGCTCCGCAACATGGCCGCCATCATGTTACCGAGCGAGAGAAACCCCCTCCGATGGCCGCCACGAGATCACGCCTCAGCTCGCTCCACGCCGGACATTCTGCCAGAGTGTGGTATGCCGTGTCCACGGTCTGGCCATCGCAATGATGGCATAGACGTTGGCTCCTTGCGGATTAGTCACAGGTGCTCTCCGAAGCATCCTTTCCCAGTGAAAACCTGCGTCAGCCAATATGAGAGGTTCCCGTGATGCTTCTCGAGCCAATCCTCCATAACGGGTCTTACCGCCGCGCCGCAATAAAGGCGTGCTCGTCAATACCTCTACCCTGGCCAGGATTGAGCATTCATATTTCCATCCGGTGGCAAGAGAATCAACTAACTAGGTCGTCTATGACAAAACGCAAAGTTTAGATTATTTCTACACATTCGTCAATAAACATGACATATCACGAAGAGAAGAAATAATTACGTCGTTGTAAACACTGAAAAACTTAGTATTAGCGACACCAGAAAACTCCTTTTAGAGCAATCTAATCACTATAAAGCTTTACCAGGAACTGAGTGCAACGCGATTAACATAAACTTTGCATTTTAAAACAGTATTACGTAAAGTTTAGCAATAACATAATACTCCGTAATGAAGGCGATACGAAAGTAATATTATGAGAATATGACAATGATATTATAGATGTGTAAAGTAAAATTTGTTTTTAAATATTATACACAACTGATGATGTTGAATAATCTTGTATATTGAAGTCTAACATGACGTGATCGGACTGAATGTAAGGGTAGATAGGCAGAGAAAGTACCTTCTTTCCTTTTTGTTGGGCTTCATCGCGCTGTGGTCACCTTCAGGACCGTGGTATAGGCTGAGCTGTGGCCCCTTAGCCACATAATCAGTAATCAAATCATATATTATTTCTTTTGTTTTATATTTGTTTTGTTAATTTTTTTTTCTCTTTCAAGTTTTTTTCTGATTAATAAACGCATTTTCTTTTTCTTCCTTTCTCTCTGTTTCCTTGGAACTCTAGCCTTGTTCTACTTCATGCGCATAGCAAGATATAAAGAGTAATTAAATTAACGTACAGAACTGTGTCTTCTTTTAAGATCTTGCATTCTGAATACTTATTTTTTCTTCTAGTTTTCCACAAGATGCTCTAGTATTAAATTGACTTGTAGAAGCAAGAGTCGGAGTACTAGCTAATAAAGATAAATAAATAAATATTTCGGACATCTAACACACAACGCCATCTAGTCCCAAACTAAGCAGAGCTTGTATTATGGGGTACTAGACAACTGATATCAATACTTATATTACTTTTTTTAAAGAGTAAAAGAAAAGAGTAAAAAGAGTACTTTATAAAAGAGTACTCCAACTAATAGAGAGTAAGTAGACCGATTAAATATCTTTTCCCGGACCAAATTGCGACCAAGTCGTAACCCTTGGCGGGCGATCAAGGCCTACACCTGAGCTATAAATAACACTAACAAGCGTAACTTGACAACTAAATATGGATATTTCATTTTACTTCGTTCACATGTTGACAGTTGGGGTAAACAGAGATTCTTTTAGTCATTTTCTCATCCTTTCAACATAACAAAACCAATGGATTGTCTTTCAATAGAGCAACAGGGTAAGCCATAGGCAGATGTTCCCCAAATGGTCCTCGATATTTCCCCTGTCAAAGTATAAGCCCAAATGGGCCTACGTATTACACGTTTATGGCACAGAATGTATTAATGTGTGTGTAATTGTGAATGTTTTGTTTTAATTGTTATTAGTGATAGCTAGTAATAGCTAGTTCGTAGTGATAGCCGATACTTTTTATATGTGAATCTAAAATGTGTATGTGTAAGATTTTCCTCCGCAAAGCAGAACTGACTATTTTAACAGACTTCAAGAAAAGGAGGAGGTTATCAATTTGACTGTACTTTTTTTATGTTTAATGTTTGTTACCTCATGACTTTTTTTTTATCTGAAAGCTGGTGCTTCCCGTGTAGTCCCATTTTAATTTTCTAGTTCTTGAAGTCGTTTTTATTTTGTATTATGTATCGGTAGAAGTTGCTATGGCTACTTCCCCCCGGTCAGCTGGCCTGTATTGCTTAATGTCCTCTCCATAATTCTTTGCACAGCGTTTTCGTTTAACTTCATTTTTAACCAACTTAAAAAAAGGAGGAGGTTCTCAATTCGACCGTATTTTTTTTTAGGTGTATTCGCGGATAACTTCGTCGTTTATAAATTGAATTTTATGTTTATTTTTTTAATGTGAGAGAGATATTCTAACGGTGATACCATGATAAGGACACTAAGATCTGATGATGGAATCCGAGAGAAATAGAGTCGAACCATAAAGTCGGTGTTATTTTTGTTTTTTTTTTCTTTACTTACCGTTCCTCACTTTATAGGAAAAGCTTACGTACACATATGAGCAAATCCAGCAACATTAATTTTACTTTCACGTTTCTTCTGCCCTACATAACGTACATAGTTGCTGTACATCAGAAAGCACCGCTTCTTCATAAACCGGCAGACGTGCCTTTAATGAAGACAAACAATCTGCTCTAAATCTAAGGCATCACGCATACACAATAATCTGATACAATTATTTTAGAAAAGGTGGTGTAATTGTCGTGCGATTATATTCTGTACTTGCATGTTTATTGTTGGTGCGTGACTATGGTTAGAAGCATATCATTTATAGAGCCTCCTGTCTATGATCCACCATAAATTGTGCAACGGTTCGTAAGGTCTTCATAAAATGTTATGAAATTGCCTCTCTGTAAATTTAATGCCTATCTGTCGTGTGAATTATGCATAGTTAAGTTATAGACTTTAACTAGGAAGTAATGAATGCCTAGAATAATTGGATATAGTCGCTGCACGTTCGTCGGCTAGATTTATTTCATTTCCAGGTATTAATACGTAAATCAAAATCTTCGTTCTCTTTTTTACGAAGATTATGGGAACGGAGGAGTATGGACAATTACAAGAACATTTATTATGATACTAGCTGAACCCCGTGGTGTTACTCGCGCTTATTGTTGTACCGCGGGACAAAGCTAGTCCAAAAAAAAGTAGCCTAAGTTACTTCCTGGATCATCAGCTACCTGCCAGTCAAAGTCCCGTCAAAAGCGGTCCAGCCGTTCCAGAGATTACCCGGAACAGACAGACAGACAAAAAATAAAAACATGTTATTTCGGTACATGTATCGTGTATACATACATATGCATTTATTAAAAAGCATTTGTTTAAATATTACAAACAGACACTATAATTTTATTTATTTGTATATGACTGTCTTGGTCGTAGCCTATGCAACTGCTGTGCTTGAGGTCTCCGGTTCGATTCGAGTCTAGGTAATATGTATGTATTTCCAAAATAAAATTATTAATGTATTGGACATACAAATAGTTTGCTGAAATTAGGACTATGTTTGGGTCATATTAAAAAAAAATATAATTATTATTTTTAGACTGTTTTATAAGACATCAATAAAATTCAGATTTAGAAGTAGCATTTTTTTTTTGATATAAAAAAACAACTCCTGCATTTGAAATAAATTATGTGTCATAGATGACTTTAGAAACAGACATTTACCCATCTACTCATTGTCCCATGTGAGGTTTTAGTTGAACCCTCAACACTCAGCGTAGTAACAGTGCAGAATAACTAATAATAGGCAAAGTTCAGTAATCTGCTACTGTAGTGCTTATAATTTACGTTTGACAAGAATCCAATAAGAATTTATCAAAAAAAAATTGATTATGTATATATGATATCAATTAGATGAAAAATAAAATTAAAACAATACTCCTTGACAATGTAACTAAAAATTCATCATTTGTATTACATCAAAAGCCACAGCTCACTTCTGGACACTGACCTCTCCTTTAAAAGGAGATTTTGACGTAATTATCCAAGTTAGTCCAAGATTTGTTTGGAGTTTTTCTTCTCTTTGCAAGATTGTATAATCCTACTAATATTATAAACAGAAATGTTTTCAAGTATGGATGGATATTTGTTACTCTTTCACGCAAAAACTACTGAACGGATTTGGATAAAACTTTACAGTAATATTGCTTATACATCAGAATAACACATAGGCTAATATTTAAATTTTATAAAACATGCGCTGATTGCTATTAGCAATGAAACTATAAAGTAGAAAACAAATATGTAAAAAAGTGTGGTGCTTCCTGTAAATTTTTCAATAATGTTGCCGTCGTTTGGAACTATTATTTTTTTCACCACATGGACAGTTATTTTCAATTATTTTGTAAATAACTATAATTCTTAATAATTTTTTTAGCAAGTACTTAATGAGAGAGGTTGATTTATTTAATAATAATTAATTTAATTTAATTTTAAAAGACATAAGGACCTAAAGGAGGTTGTTAAAAACATTTAATAAAGTCAAGGAAAAAAAAATACTTTTCCAAAGTAATTGTTTGACCTTAAGCATTATTTAAGGTCATAATTAGGCAATTTTTTTGAATTGAAGATCCAAGTTTATTTATTTATTGCACTAATGCATGAATAAATTATAATTGGTTGTTAGGTTAGGTAAGGTATGTGTCAAAGAATTGCAATGCACAGGTAATTAATAATTAACTGTCATGGTAGCTGCAAGATAATACCAATACTTATAAGATTCTAATTAGTTTAAGAAAAGTCATAGACAATATAGTATTTGCTTGATTATACTACTGTTATTGTATCTGCAAACATAAATTAAAATGTTTTTAAGATGTGCTAGACGTACATCCTTATCAAGAAGATTAAATAATGATGATAAACACTAAAGTTCATTAGAGGTCATTAGACTTTAATTGTTCATCTTTTGAAAGGACACTGATAAAAGTTGCAAGTCAAGAGTTAGGTACTTTCATGACTGAATAAGTGGCATAATGCATGCAACACCCTTGACCTTCCTTGAGAGCCAAGCTCGCCTTGATAGGGCTTACGATAGTTACGACATAGAACAACTTTACGTTAAATTAATTAATGCGTATCCGATGGTAAACGTCCAGCTACGACACGCCACCATGCGCGGATTATAGAGTAACCACGCAAGATAAGCGTGTAAAACATCACGTTTTGTTATCAAACATCTAATCACGTATGCACCCGAACACAAAGGACGACGCTGTACACTGCGACATGAGTCTGGAGCATCGCCAACTAGCGAAAAAACAATAATGTAGAGAAATTATTGAACACTCACCTGATATTAATTGTGAATTTCTTCTTACTGCTATCCTACTCACGGACACGAAGCTCAATCTAACACTACTCATTATATTTACTTCGATAACGGTTCAGTAATAACATCAGCCCCCGACCGAATGACAGAAACTATACACGAGCCAAATAGAAATTACAAAGTCGCCGTAATGCGAGTCGCAATTTTTATTGTATTTGTTTGTCAGTGAGAGGTCTCTGTCATGACGCAACACTTTTAGTCAACATCAACACTGTTCGTAAATGTACAATATTAGACGGTGTAAGTACGAAAACTGCACTTTACTATTTTTTTTGTATGATTTTACAAAAACAAATTTATTTTTTAGATAATGGAGCGGCCATACTGATGTTCACAGCTGATTTTGATGTGAAAGAATATGAAATTTTCGTACCACGTTGTTTCGAATTCACTGCTATCTAGCGACTGAAAATTTAAAATGTGAGCCTGTTTTACCCAGCGAGCTAAATATTGGTTGGCAGTACTATTGTTTACAATACTAGATGGCGCTAAAGCAAAGCTAAAGTTGGTATTTTTTAGTAAATATAAATTTCATGCTTTATTTTTAGAAATCAAACATGTTAGAATTATGAAACAATTAAAATAGCTAAATCTTTAAGATAATGAATTTTACAGAATACCTTTTTAACTTTTTTTACAGATGTCTCAAATGCTGGCTACACCTTGTCGAACTGTCATATCAAATGAAACTATCTGTGATGAAATTCGTTCAAAATGGCTGAGACAGAAACCGATAATAACAGTATTATTAGAACCGAAAGAAATAATAGGGGTCCAGTGGCTAATAATGGACCCCGTCGCGTCACTATCTATAAAACTGAGACTGGTTTTGGGTTCAATGTGCGTGGTCAAGTGTCTGAGGGTGGACAGTTGAGATCGATTAACGGTGAACTTTACGCTCCCCTGCAGCATGTCAGCGCTGTCCTGGAGAATGGGGCGGCTGAGCAAGCTGGTATCAGGAAAGGGGACCGCATACTCGAAGTGTAAGTACATAGAACAACATGTTTACGACCATCTAGAGTTTGTTGAAATGACTTGGTTCCCATTGAATTTTCCCATTAGCTACCTATTGTTTGTATTACTTAACGTAGCAACGTATTTCCCGCCAGGTCTTTGTATTAAAAAGTTACTCTACAATATTTATTTGACTCTCGAAGCCCCGAAATTTACGCGACATTAATTTATGGTATGATGAATATGATGATTCATTCAGAAACTTACAATACTAGCAAATATAATTGACGTACTTGAAATATAAATGAGAAAATTTATGCAACTTTGTTCATTTAAAAATATTTAAGTATTAACTTGGTATTTTAACTTTCTAAAGTTTCAAACATATAAAAATTGTAAAAGTAATTATACACTGATATATTATTAATTTGAGGTATGATATAAGTGTTTGAAACTTTATACAACACAGTGCTATAGGTATTTCATTTTTATACAATAATGCATGCTAACATGTTTTCAATATTTAACATGTCAAATATAGATTTTGAAATAGGCATATTACTAACTAACCAACCCACGCAACCTCATTTGAATCTCCTATTGCCTGTGATAATTTTACCCCTTTTTGTAATATTCTTCATTGGTGCTCCACTCCTGTAGGTCTTAGCATGATGATATATAGCCTATAGCCTTCCTTGATAAATGTGCTATTTAACACTGAAATAATTTTTCAAATCAGACCAGTAGTTCCTGAGATTAGCACGTTCAAACAATCAAACAAACCTTTCAGTTTCGTATTTAAAATAAAACCAATTCAACTTTGCAATTCTGTATTCATTCCACTATGGATTATAGACTCTATTTGAAGGACAGTAATTATTTGGACTATGTGTAATACTTAAATTTTTACTAAGCTTGGTCACCTTGAGTTTTATAGAGTTGTAATTGGTTGAGAGTCTGATATTAATAACAAAGAGCCATAAGAAATCCATTAAAATGCAGCATGTAACCTATATAGTCACTATGGCAATTTTAAGATCATAATCACAGTTTGTCATCTTTGACTACCCCTACCCCCCTAGCCAAGTTGGTAGTTATTCTTTCTGCAATCTTTAACGCCTAAATTCTTGTGTGTGATTGGCTAATCTTAGACAAAGTATCAGCGAATGACACACGAGAATTTAGGGGGCTGAAAAGAGATCTCTTTGATATTAGATGATTTTACAAACAAAATATAGGAAAAATATTATATTACTTTACACATTACAATAGATCGAAGCCTCATTTATATATTTGTTATAATAAGAATTTTAAGGTTGTGTGGAAGACCTTGATAAGCGATAATACCAAAGACAATTGTATTTTTTTTTTTTTATTGTTACATGTAGAACTTTGTTACTCATATTTTGTTATATTTTTATTTTTTATACAATTAAGATATAAGTATATAAATAAATTATAAAATAAACAGGAAAGCAAAAGTCAAGGATCATGGAAAAATACCAGTATAAATAGTTAATAGCTGGATTGTGAAGTGTTTAAGTTTGGTTACAAAAAAATTATACCAAAACTACCTGAAGCCGGCAGTGTTACCCGAAATTATTGTCGTACCGCTGATAATACCATGGGGCAAAGCTAGTCCAATTAAATAAAAATATAATATCTTCATAGACACTGTAAATGTACCTACATCTTTTTTTTTTTAAGTAATCCCATTGAAGGTCACATGTCAAGTTTGAATTAAATGAGTTAAAACAACCTCTGGGTATTTCCAATTTTTTATATTGCACACTGTGTCTTTGAAATATATTTTAAAACATATCATACAAATTACAAATCTTTTTTCCCTGTTAAAAGTAGATTTGGAGTTGGAAGGTGGTCTCATTGCTATGTAGTAACCAAGTAAAGTTAAGCAATTCAAGACCGGTATGTCTATGGATGGGTGACAATTTCTAATATATTGAGATTCCTTTGTGTCTTATAAAGCATGTTTAGCTGTCAGCTCTGGTTGCCGTACACCCGTCTGTGGCAATCGTTATTGGAAATTCAAGATCTAACCTTGGAGAGGTCAACTCAAAACTATGATTTTTTTCTTCAAAATGCCTACCCAGATCTACCTACCATACTGTCGTACGCCTTGCGTTGTGGAGGTTTGATGGTAATCACTCTAAGTAAAAAAGCTATGTTCAGCGGTGTCATTGTAGACTATGGCCCTGTTTCATCAGTTACAGATTAATTTACGAATAGCTTTTCTGACAGATAATTTGACATATCTGTCCTGAAACAGGGCCTTAAAGCCAACCCCAAATTAATTGAGGAAAAAAACAAGGAGTCCAGACACTAAGACCTTTTTTAAATCAAAATAAAAGCATTCACCTTTTGAACTGTATATTTACTTTGAACAAATTATTGTGGAGTTGTAAAACGATGTTACTAGCATTAGTTAGGCTTCTCTTAGTAAACCTTGACTCACTTATATATTACATATAAGTACATAGTATATGCAGCATACTGTCTTATAACATTGATATTGTTAATTGATAGTTTTAAATTTTATATTAAACTAGCTGACCCACGCAACTTCGTTTACGTCTCTTATTGCCCGTAGCGTGATAATTTCCCCCGTTTTTGAAACATTTTTCATTGGTGCTCCGCTCCTATTGGTCTTAGCGTGATGATATATAGTCTATAGCCTTCCTCGATAAATGGGCTATCTAACAGTGAAATAATTTTTGAAATCGGACCAGCGGTTCCTGAGATTGGCCTGTTCAAACAAACAAACAAACTCTTCAGCTTTATATATTAGTATAGATTTTACTTATGCCATCGCCTGCGTGTATGTCGATTATTGCGGGTAACCTATGTCCAAGATTCAAAGTATCTCCATATCAAATTTTATTAAAATCGGTGCAGCGGTTTAGCCGTGAAGCGTTACAGACAGAGTTACTTTCGAATTTATAATATCAGTATGTGTGTTCTTCATTTCAACCGTTGAATACATTTTATACTATTCTGGTTCAAATGTGGTTTGAATGCTGTAGAGCCTACATTAGTTTGCAATGGATTCACAGCGCGTTTGTAACTGATCGATGTAGCACCAATTTGCCATATTGGAACGATAACCTACGTAGTACTACAAACGAGCGAGCAAGACTCATTAATCGTTCAGCATTGAGTTGTGTTAGTACTAAGCGGAAATCGAACCTATAGCCTCTGATTTTGCAGTACCGTCGCGCTAAAAGGTCGTCAATATTATCAATAACATTGTCAATTTTTGTTAAGTAAGGGCTTGCTAAAGTAACTTTACTCTGCCTGATGGAAAACATAAGCAGAATCTAAGAGTGGTGTTCACCGTACCCATTGTGAATGCAGCATGGTGACCATCACCATGGCGGCCTAGTAATGTCTCTGCAACATTGATGAGAACATTAGCTACAGAAGATTTTACCAAAGTAAATGTGATGTTATTTACATTAATATTTAATTTGAAGTAAAGCGCCTACCTCCAGATGTCTACATTCAATTAATGTGGCACAAAGCATTTCTTATCTGCCCACGTGACGAGATTAACGAGCAATACACACAATACAATGATTCTTGCCACTTAAGTTATTACTTACTATCCTCATTGTGATTATTTTGATATAAACTGTGATTTTAATTTTGCAATTAAATAGGTATAAGATTATATTGTACTGGCAAATAATTTAACAATCTTAGCCCACTGAGACAGGGTGTATCATATTTATTTTGATCCGTAAACAGACCCCCTTTTACATATTTTTTTTTTTACACAACTCCATCATGTAGCTACAGCTAAGCAGAGCTTGTATTATATATATAGATACAGAAAACACCCAAACTCCAAAACAAATATTTGCACATCATACAAACATTTGATCCGACCCGGGAATCGAACACGAGACCACAACAGTCGCATACGCTACCGCTACTACGCGCCACCGAGGCAGTCAAAGTGTTTAAAATGAGAGAATAAATATCTAGGCGAAAAGGAGAAACTAAAATTATCCATTATTATTTTAATCGTGGGAGAGCCACGCTTCGGCATGAATGGGCCGGCTCGACTCGGCATGGCTCGACATTCGCTCTGTGTGAGTGTGAGTGAGGATACGGGAGGCCCATACCTCAACCCCTCCCCCCATTACCCTCCCCATCCCCCAAAGGCCGGCAACGCACTTGTGACGTCTCTGGTGTTGCGAGTGTCCAACTACAACAGCGGCGGTAATCGCTTGCGATCAGGTGATACGTCTGCTCGTTTGCCCGTTATTCCATAAAAAAAAACTTATCGCCGTCCATTGCTGCGCGAAGGTCTCCCCAAGGAGCGCCAACTATCCCGGTCGTAGGCAGTCTGTATCCAACCGCTGCCAGCCACTGTCTTCAAAACGTCGGTCCATCGTGCCGCAAGACGCCCTACACTACGCTTTCCAAAAACTGAAAAAAAAAACATGTAAAATTATTGTAAAAGTGATTGTTAATTAACATTAACTAAATAAAAACTTCCACCGCCCATAGATAAGTCAAAAGACGCAAGTACTTTGCCACCCTATCAGGGAAACCTCGAAAATAAGAAGGCCTCCGCTAACCTCACTCATCCATACTAATATTATAAATTTGAAAGTAACTCTGTCTGTCTGTCACGCTTTCACGGCTAAACTGTTACACCGATATTAATGAAATTCGTAATGAAGATACTTTGATTCTTGAGGAAGGACATAGGTATAGTTATTACCGCGAAAACCGAGATAAACGTGCCCGGAGCCGTGGACAAATGCTATTTCAGTATAAAACATTGAAAAAATAAATGCACTAGATTTTAAAAGCGAACGACTTGCTCGCTCCCTATTACTCTGCAATAAATAATTACCTAAATTGCTGTAATTATTCGGTCTGGTACACTGATGAGTGACCGTGTGTTGTATGGGTATTCTGCTCAACAGATGTCTTATCCACCAGCCAGCACGAGCAGCGAGAGCCTAGTTACAGGTACGCATTTTGTAATTAGAAATTAATGAGTGCAGGAACTTTCTTCTACTTCAACTTTCTTCTTAAGTTTTATAGTAGTTAGTCTACCGTCTTCCCCTCATGACCGTCGCACACGAACGTTATTTTCCGTTATGTTACGTTCATTGTACAAAAGACTTCATTCCCGGAGGTCATGATGAGCCGACTGTTCACAGCTACAATCAGGTGTTGAGCATTGCAACAATGGTAAATCGAATAATTTAAATGAGTGTAGTTTGCTCTTAAAGTTACCGTGACCTGTAAGGAGTTGAGCGACACAGTGATGTACCTCGAGCCATGTCCTCGGCAACCGTTCGCGAACAGATGGAAAGAACTGGTAGAGGTGGCGCCCCTTAGATGATTCGTCCCATCGTTGTTGCCATTCATCCATTAGGTCGTTATAGACTTTGTACTGTTGTTGAAACAATCTTATTATTTTTTTGCGGTCTCGTACGCCCAAAAAATCGAATGTTTTGTAATGTCGAATAGTACATGGCTGCACGTCTTTGTATCTCGAGATTGACCGGAAGAACATCCGCCAATACCGTTAAAGCCTCAGTGCTAACCGTCCTATATGCCTTGCACAAATAGTCAATGCAAGTCGTTGGCCTTGTAACAGTTTGCGACGGACAGCGCCTACAGTCACCCTATCGGCCCATACAGGAGCACCATAGACAACAGAACCCAAATAAGTAGCTACATATATGATATTTAGTGTATTAAATGACAGACCCCATTTCGTAATTAATATCCTATATATAATATGCCTTGGGCATTAAGTCCGCCAATGTACAAATGTGCATAAAGTTTTTAATAAATAAATATCCTCGTCAGTGCAAAGAAACTGTTTTTTAGACTTCATTAACTGTTCCAATATGTTCGATACATGAAAAGTTTCTTTTTAAAATTAATCCCCAATAACAAACCGAGGTTTTGTTTTTAATAGTAACATTTCGAAATTTAATACACGGCGGTGATTTGAGGTTACCTTTCAGAAGTGGGATCCCGTTTTAACCTTTGGGTAAGGAACCCAAAAAAATAAGTGGTGTCACTGACACAGTGGAGCTTGGCACATATGTGTTGAAGAACGGATCTCCAAAGTATACTTAATAAAAGTAGTACCTAAATAATGTACACATAATGTAATGTCTTACGTGCAAACACATCATTAAACTAATCATTATAAATTGGTCGCTGTTGTCTGGCGTGGGTTCACCGCCCAACACTGGCCTTGTATTGAAACACACAGTTACAAATAATTTCACAATACAATCTATCAATATCAGTACAATAATTGCTATTTTATTTGCACTTGTTAACTGGGGCATGTGTGCTCTTGTTAGGATGCTCTTTGGAATATCTGTTTGAATCAAAATAGTAGTGAAAAGTTCAAGTAAAATTTACTGTGTGATGACGAATTAAGGATACAGGCTTGCCTCCAAAAATAATTTACCACGTAGGTGTACCATTCGTGGGAAAGCCACGCTGTGGTGCGGCATCAGTGGGCCGGATCGACCGGAGTGATACCACGAGCTAACGGAATCGCGCTGTTTCACCGAGTGAGTGAGGATACCGGAGGACATACCTCAACCCATTCCCCAAGAGCCGGCAACGCACTTGTGACGCCTCTGGTGTTACGGGTGTCCATGGGTGGCGGTAATCGGTTACCATCAAGTGATACGTTTGCTCGTTTGCCCCCCCCCCCCCCCCCCCTATTCAATAAAAAACAAAACCTACTATTGTCTATTCTAACAAGACTTGTAACTGTCAAGACTCATCTAATTGTAATGAATTCATAAAAAACTACACTACGTTATATCTATATATCCAATATCTTCTTATATATGTACTAGCTGTTGCCCGCGGCTTTGCTCGCGTGGAAGTTCATTATATGTATTTAATTAAAACTGTGTAAAAGTATGTATCAGTACTTTATTCATATTTTTGAACGTATTTATTTATTTTTGATCAATAGCCCATTTAAATGAACTTTCATGCAAACA
Source organism: Spilosoma lubricipeda (assembly GCA_905220595.1). Taxonomy (NCBI): domain Eukaryota; kingdom Metazoa; phylum Arthropoda; class Insecta; order Lepidoptera; family Erebidae; genus Spilosoma; species Spilosoma lubricipeda. The sequence continues at coordinate 1,305,193 of HG992291.1, forward strand.
TTCGACCCATATTTCATCCCCTTTTGGAACAGAATTCGCATAAATGCTGATATAAGTATTCATCTATTTCGAAAAATGACGGAATGCCAGACTAACCTATGTACGAAATGTCAACCCCTACTTCACCCCTTAGGGATAAAATATTCAGAAACGCTGCAATACTTATTAAATCAATTTTAATTAGCAACCCAAAAGTAAAGTTTCACCTTTCTTATCTCTATGTATTCTTAAATATGACGGATTTCCATAAAAAAATTCAACCCCTATTTCACCCCCTTAGGGGTAAAATATGCAGAAACTCCAAATAGATATCTAGTCATTTTTAATCAATAGCCCAAAATTAAAGTTTTTTGGTTCTAATTTAAAAAATAACGGACTTCCATACAAACTTTGAACCTCTATTTCACCCCTTAAATACGTCTTTACTCTTCTTTAAAAAGCAGTACATGAAAAAAAATTCATGCTTCTAACTTAAAAAATGACGAACTTTCATACAAATTTTCAACACCTATTTAACCCCCTTAGGGCTAGAATGTCCAGAAACGCTTACATACTTATCCACTCACTTTTAATCAATAGCCCAAAAATAAAGTTTCATGTTTGCTACTTCAAAAATAACGAACTTCCTTACAAACTTTCAACCCCTAGTTCACCTCCTTAGGGGTAGAATATCCAGAAACGCTTAAATACGTGTCTTCTCATTTAAGATCAGTAGCCCAAAAATAAAGTTGCATGCTTCTAACTTAAAAAATGACGAACTTCCATACAAACTTTCAACCCCTATTTCACCCCCTTAGGGGTAGAATATCCAGAAACGCTTACATACGTATCTACTCATTTTTAATCTGTAGCCCAAAAACAAAGTTTCACGTTTGTAACTTCAAAAATGGCGAACTTGCGTACAAACTTTCAACCCCTAGTTCACCCCCTTAGGGGTAGAATATCCAGAAACGCTTAAATACGTGTCTTCTCATTTAAGATCAGTAGCCCAAAAATAAAGTTGCATGCTTCTAACTTAAAAAATGACGAACTTCCATACAAACTTTCAACCCCTATATCACCCCTTTAGGGGTAGAATATCCAGAAACACTTAAATACGCATCTACTCTTTTTTAATCAGTAGTACACGAATAAAGTTTCATGGTTCTAACTTAAAAAATGACAAACTTCCATACAAACTTTCAACCCCTATTTCACCCCTTAGGGGTTGAATATCCAGAAACGCTTACATAGGTATCTACTCATTTTTAATCTGTAGCCCAAAAACAAAGTTTCATGTTTGTAACTTAAAAAATGGCGAACTTACGTACAAACTTTCAACCCCTTTTTCATCCCCTTAGGGGTAGAATATCCAGAAACGCTAAAATACGTGTCTTCTCATTTGAAATCAGTAGCCCAAAAATAAAGTTTCATGCTTGTAACTTAAAAAAATTAGAACTTCCATACAAACTTTCAACCCCTATTTCACCCCCTTAGGGGTAGAATATCCAGAAACGCTTAAATACGTATCTATTGTTTTTTAATCAGTAGCACATAAATAAAGTTTCATGTTTCTAACTTAAAAAATGACGAACTTCCATTCAAACTTTCAACCCCTATTTTACCCCCTTAGGGGTAGAATATCCAGAAACGCTCAAATACGTCTCGACTCTTTTTAAATCAGTAACACATAAATAAAGTTTCATGTTTCAGACTTCAAAAATGACGGACTTACAGACTAACCTATGTACGAAATGTCAACCCCTATTTCACCCCTTAGGGGTTGAATATTCAAAAACGCTGAAATACGTGTTTACTCATTTTTAATCAGCAGCCCAAAAGTAAAGTTTCAGGTTTCTAACTTAAAAAATGACGGACTTCCATACAAACTTTCAACCCCTATTTCACCCCCTTAGGGGTAGAAATTCCAAAATCCCTTTCTTAGTGCGTGTCTACTCAATAAAAGGATCCTAATTACCAAATTTCATAGCCCTAACTATCGTAGTTTACGCTCGGCGATGATGAGTCAGTCAGTCAGGACTTATTATTTTATAAGTATAGATATATAAAAATGAATTGCCGAAATGTATACACGCGCATAACTTTCGATCGGCTGCATCAAATTAAATAATTTCTTTTTAATGTGTTCGTTTTTATTAGGACAAGGCTTGTGTACAAGAAAAATTCTAAGTTAACGGAAAAAGTAATTTTTGTCTGCGACTGTACGTACACTGCATGTGGGAAGCTGAGACATATGTATATGGCGGTACGAAGTTCGCCGGGTCAGCTAGTTTCTTATATAACTTAATTTCGAAAACAAAGACACCTGTGACTTACCTGAACATATTTTCAAGTTACCAAGTTGTTACTAAGTTAACTACATTTATATAACCCAGACCTTTGAACTTTGAGGGACAGGCGTAAGGGTCACTGAACCCATACAACATGTACTTTCCAATTAATTTTAATACAAGCTATGTATTTGTATTATTCTCTAACACTATTGAACCACAATTGTAGTAGGTACGTGTGAAGGTCAACATAACTTTTATGGAAAGCATTTATTTTCACATCGGGCGGTACGTGTTTTAGGGAAATACTTTATTTTAACCACTTGTAAGTGAGTGAGTAGAAGGAAATGTGATCAAAAGGAAAGTAAGACCTCTCAAATAAAAAAAAAACATATAGTAATGTTAATAAAAAATCTTGAAACCACCTTCGAACTGAGAACCTCCTACTTCATTTCGTTTCAGCTTTTGTCCATAGAACGGCAACCATTATACAATGGAATATGATGACTTGTGACTAATGTCTAGAAAGGTGTTATTACACATAGCAGACGACAAAATACAGGGACAATAACATATTTACGTAAGAGGGAAAGTATTTCGAATTACATGTACATGAGTAATTAGTTTATGTTATTGAACGATTACTAGGGGATCTATTAAAGATAATTTCAAAGCAAGGAAAACCTCGGTTAATAGGCACATATGCTGGTTGATTACTGTGGCAGTTGTTGAGGAGCTCTATGTCCTGCAGTGGACGTTTTTCATCTGAGGCTTAAGGTGAAGTAGGTAAGCTCGACTTAAGTGGCGCCACAACTTGACAGGAAACAGCACTATGTTCTGTGGTGCTCATCTTTCGGCTGAGGTGAAGTAGTTCAGCTCGACTGGAGTGACAACATGGCTTGACAGGAAACTGATGTTAAGCCATTGTTTCGTTGCTTTTAACCATCTAAGTGAAGCTATTGAAAGACCAACCATCCAATCTGTATCTGCATAGTGTGACGCACTAGATTCTCTTAAGATGTTGTTTGGTGGTAAACATTATCGTGGGATCCGTTTGCTCGTTTGCCCCGTTGTTCATATGAAAAAAGAAAAATTCATCAGATTTTAGTAGTTGAGACCCTTTGACCTTTGATGACCGGAATATTTACGAAGCATTGCGCCACCACTCCCCTAATTTTCTATTGTCTGTTTTTTATTGTTACTGTTGGAATATAATATGTCACAAATCTAACACTATCTAAATATTAAAGAGAAGCACATAATTGAATTGTAAATGAATAGTTTAAATCGAAATGTAGTTTTTTTTGCAATAAATAAGTTGTTTATAACTTTTCTACTAAAAGTTTTATATCGTAACTAGCTGACCCCGGCAAACGTCGTTTTGCTATAAAAATATTTTAAGGATGGGTCACCCTTCCCATTTAGGGGGATGAAAAATAGATGTTGGCCGATTCTCAGACCTACTCAATATGCTCACAAAATTTCATGAGAATCGGTCAAGCCGTTTCGGAGGAGTATGGGAACGAAAACTGTGACACGAGAATTTTATATATAAGATACAATGGACTATTTTGCTTCACTTGAATATTGAGTGCAGTATAAACGAAATACAATACTTTTTTTGTCAAATTAGTTCAATATCATCTCCATTAAAAGTATATTAAGTTTCACCTTCTTTATTTATGCTTAATGTGTAAGTTTTATGCAACAAATAGTCCATTTATGAGTATGAGATGCTACAATGGTTTGGGCGTGTTGAAAAATCAGCAAAGTTGGAGAACGGTTTAACTGGGCTCCGAAAGACAATACTGTTCAGATTTGTATTGTAATATTGGATTTGTGTAATAACATTCAGTATTGATTTATTATACTTGTACAATAGTTTTGATTGTGTGAATAGCTGCAGTCACACAATGAGCCGTTTTAAGTATTTTTTGTTGCATTATCAGCGTTCCAATTATACCCACTTCTCGCGAATAGCCTAGATTTCTTTGTTCGAGTATTTGCATTGTGTCCGTTTTATATCTAGACGTTGAGAGGTATCACAATAGCGTAATAGGACTCTGGGACTGATCCTCCAAGTAATGTTGTAAAATTCACAAGTATTTTCTTTACAACCGACTTCAAAAAAAAATGAAGAGGTTCTCGAGTCGTCGGAATTTTAGAATTCTTTCTTTCGGCATCGATTTTAAACTGATTGTGGGACCTAGCACACATTATAATAAGATAATTAGGTAAAGACAAGAGTTGTCACATAGTAATAGGAAAGCCAGTATATTATACGTTTTTCAGTCTTTCCAGAATTTTCGTTCGATGTTTTTTTTTGGAGTGTGGGTTTAAATTAAAAATATATGGTTTATGGTATGAAATGGTAAGCAAACTGCTGATAAACCCATATATATATTTCTAAACACATACATAATTATCACGGATAAATTACACCCAGATACAGAAAATAAAAATAATAAATAAATAAATATTTCGGACATCTATCACACAACGCCATCTAGTCCCAAGCTAAGCATAGCTTGTGTTATGGGTACTAGACAACTGATACAAATACATATATACTTTTTTTTTTGTAAATACATACATATTATACATAGAAAACACCCAAACTCCGAAACAAATATTTGTAGATCATACAAACATTTGGTCCGACCCGGGAATCGAACCCGAGACCTCATGATCAGCAGTCGCACACGCCAACCGCGAGACCAACGAGGCAATTGATATAAAATAATCGTGATTGCCTCTCAATTACTTAAATTAGTTGTGAATCGAATCGACGACCACTGGCTTAGCAGTAATGTGGTCTTCATCAAATCAATTGTACCCGTATCCTCTCAAATGATCTGAGATTTTATTCCATTGTCGATCTCGCGTACACATCACACGTCTAGATCAATAGCTCCGCCATTGATTTTAACCGACTTCAAAAAAAGGAGCAGCTTTCTCAATTCGACCGTATATACATAACGTTTTTTTAATTTTTTAATTGTGTTCGCGGCTAACTTCGTTGTTTATGAACCGATTTTGATGATTATTTTTTTAAGTGAAAGGAGATAATCCAATGGTGGTACCATGATAAGGACATTAAGATCTGATGATGGCATTGGAGAGAAATCGACTCAAACCTTGAAGTCGGTTTTATTTTTAACCGACTTCAAAAAAAGGAGGAGTTTTCTCAATTCGACCGTATATATTTTTTTTGATGTTTGTTCGCAGATAACTTCGTCGTTTATGAACCGATTTTGATGGATTTTTTTTAATGGAAAGGAGATATCCCAACGGTGGTACCATGATAAGGACACTAAGATCTGATGATGGCATCCAAGAGAAATCTAGTCAAATCTTGAAGTCGGTTTTACTTTTCTTAAAATTTTTAATTTTATAATTTTGTTATTTTCTAAAATTTAGGTTTGACTAAAATATTTTCGTCTAATTTCTACAACTTTGTTCATGTAATTGTTTTTGTCTGTTCTTACTTTTTTATGCATTCCTATATATATTCATACCTACAGGGCAGCAGTGGAGAAATCAAAGGGAAATTTAATACGCAAACTTGTAGATAAACTCGATAGAGAGGGTCCGTGGTCACCTTTGTATCATGAATTTAAGGCAAATAGATCTATCGACCTTGCATACGTACAGAACATCAAAATTCATAACAGTTATACTACAGGAGTAGAAGAAACAGCAAAATATCTTTTAGAATCACTTGTGCCCGACGATCGGCCGGAGGATGACACTGATTATCACCGACAAATTAGGCAGTGGGCCATCGAACCACCATTGTCTCCAACGTCTGACTTACCATCTTCAGACGAATTTCTTGGTATTGTTAGGTCATTACCACTAAACAAGGCTTCGGGCGACGATAAAATATCAAATAAAATGATAAAAGAAGCTTGTAAACTCTCGGGTGATACGATTTTAACAGTTTTTAAACGTTGCATTGCGGAAGGAGTATTTCCTAGTGTTTGGCGGTGCGGTAATATTCGTATAATACCAAAACACGGCGATAAGCCGCCGGACGATCCTGGGTCCTATCGACCTATAACACTGTTGCCATCGCTAGGAAAGCTTTTAGAACGTCTTGTAGTGCCACGACTTCTACCGGGTGGAGTTAAATTTCATGATAGACAATTCGGATTTACGTTGGGAAAATCAACAACAGATGCGGTCATATCTGTAAGGAAAACTGTCACCGAGTCAAGGTTTCAATACGTCTTAGGTATCTTCTTAGATATATCTGGCGCCTTCGACAACGCGTGGTGGCCCATGTTATTGCTAAAATTAAAATCAAGAGGATGCTTTAAAAATATTTATTCCCTTATCTCCTCATACTTCACACAAGGCACAACAAAATTAAGACTTGGGCATCATTCTGTGTCGAAGGCGCTTACGATGGGGTGTCCTCAGGGCTCGGTGCTAGGTCCATACTTGTGGAATATAGGCTTCGACGATTTTCTTACAATACCTATACCACCCGGATGTACTCTAAACGCGTATGCGGACGACGGTTTATTACTGGTGGAATCTGATACTAGAGCGGGGCTTGAGAGTCTGGCTAATAGATGTTTGAACTTAGTATCTCTATGGGGTGTACGTAATCGCTTGACTTTTGCACCAAACAAAACCTTCCAGCTACTTCTGAAAGGTAACCTCAAATCACCGCCGTGTATTAAATTTCAAAATGTTACTGTAAAAATAAAACCTCGGTTTGCTATTTGGGATTACTTTTAGAAAGAAATTTTTCATTTATCGAACATATTAGAACAGTTAATGAAAAGTCTAAAAAAAGTTTCTTTGCTCTGACGAGAATATCAACTGCCACATGGGGTCTTTCATTTAATACATTAAAAATCATATATGGAGCTACTTATTTGGGTGCTGTTTGCTATGGTGCTCCCGTATGGGCCGATAGAGCGACTGTAGGTGCTGTCCGTCGCAAACTGCTACAAGGCCAACGACTTGCATTAATCTTCTTATGCAAAGCATATAGGACGGTTAGTACTGAGGCTTTACCGGTGTTGGCGGGTGTTCTTCCGGTCGATCTCGAGGTGCAAAGACGTGCAGCCATGTACTATTCTACAAAACAAAACATGGAATGCGATTTTTTGGGCGTACGAGACCGCGATAAAATCATAAGATTGTTTCAACAGCAATCCAATGTCTATGACGACCTAATGGATGAATGGCAACAACGATGGGACGAATCATCTAAGGGGCGCCACCTCTACCAGTTCTTTCCATCTGTTCGCGAACGGATGTCGAGGACATGGCTCGAGGTAGATCACTGTGTCGCTCAATTTCTTACGGGCCACGGTAACTTTAAGAGCAAACTACACTCATTTAAATTAGTCGATTCACCATTGTGTCAATGCTCAACACCCGATACTAGCTGTGAACAGTCGGCTCATCATGTTCTCTGGGAGTGTAGTCTTTGGTACAATGAACGTAACACAATGCTAAATAGCTTACAAATGACATCTGGGGCGGTATACTATGGGGATCTTGTGTCAACTGCGGTGAATTTCCGTGCGTTTAGGCGATTCTGCCATACATACTATAGTAATCAAATATAGCTCACTTAGGACCCCTAATACTTTATCCGTGGTGCTTCCCGGTTTAAAAAAAGGTGTCTGCCTATTTTGACTTCATTTTGTCTCCCGCTTTGCTAAGGAGGGAAGTGGACTTATCATATTTCCAACTCCTCCTGTTTTTCTTCTGATTAATTTCGTTGCGGGTTCCAAGACAGTTAATATTTTTTCCTGGGACTTCCCGAGTGTCATAACTCGGTGTGTTCGTGGGTCACTGCTGTTGATCCTGGTGTACAGGAGTTACAGCGGTGGGCGTGTGGGTGGGATTAGTCCCATATATTCATAAGTGTATATATATGTGCCTGCCAAAGTGACTCTGTGAATACATGAGCAGAATCCAAGAGTAATTGTCACCATACTAATTGCGAGTACAGACAATGCAACAATGCAGAATGGTGACCCACATTGTGGCGCCATTGAGATGCTCCTGCATCATTGGGCAGCCGGTGTCGAGCTCACCAACGAAATACAAGTTGATCCTCTACCTTGAGAACTACTTGTTTGTTATTTGATGATATCAAAACTTAACCTTAATTTTACTGTCATATTCCCACGGATGTAAAGAATACAGGCAACAACATCCGGTACATTGCATATTGTTTTGCATACATAATTCTAATGTTCAACATCCTCGTAAAGAGTAGGTTAATCGTTTTAGTGACAAGCCTAATCTACAAGTACCTACTACAATATATGTGTTTGAGTTCACTCCCTTAACTCCCAAATGTCACAGTATGATGTAACATAGCCTGTACTCAATGTATACTCTATCCAATCCACAAATAATTTCTCAACTTAATGAACATACATAAAATAGCGTAGACTTATGAAAACTGGGAGACCGAAAACTATATCAACATAAACTTTGTCTATGCATCTAGTTCAAGAACATATCAATTTAAATGAAATAATAATAAAAAATCTTTTTAGCAGTTCAAATTTACATATACATACATCGATATTTACCGCACTAGGCTTAATAAAGCCAAATAACGAAAACCCGATAATCGTTGTCTTACTCTATTTTCTAATTATTTGGAGGTGTTGGTGAGATTGTCAGCGCTTTACAGTATACGTAAGACCTGATACAAAATATTTGTTACATCTTTCGTAACATACTGCGTGTAAATTAATAAATTAATCGTTCATTAATGTAGTTGACCTTTGTATTATTTCCTTTTTTAGTTTACGCGAGGGTTCAAATCCATATTTTATTTTTAATTTTACTTTTAAATAACACAAAAGGCACTGACCCAGTTTGTTATCCTCGGAGGTACAAGCGCAATACGGCTTTTGGATGACTACCACCATTTTTGCTAGAATTACAGTAATAACACAAAATTAATGCCAGAGGCCTTCAGTGCTCATTAATGAGTTTGGGTTAAGTATCTTCTAATATATAAAATTCTCGTGTCGCGGTGTTTGTAGTTAAACTCCTCCGAAACGGCTTGACCGATTCTTGTGAAATTTTGTGTGCATATTGGGTATGTCTGAGAATCGGACAACATCTATTTTTCATCCCCCTAGATGGTAAGGGTGACCCATCCTTAAATATTTTTTTGGCAAAATAACGTTTGCTGGGTCAGCTAGTTTTGTTATAAATTTGTAAGTTACGATGAAATTGGCATGTACACCATGTACAAAAAATTCTTAAATAATAAAGAAAAAAAAATGTTCTTTTCATTGTGGTCACGGTTAAAGAAAACAGTGTCGACGCATCCCATGGGTGTCGTAAGAGCTGACTGAGGGAGCAAATTACGCAAGAGAACTCACCGCAAAGAGAAGAAAAGTTAAAACAAATCTAATATATAAAATTCTCGTGTCACAGTTTTCGTTGCCATACTCCTCCGAAACGGCTTGACCGATTCTCATGAAACTTTGTGAGCATATTGAGTAGGTCTGAGAATCGGCCAACATCTGTTTTTCATCCCCCTAAATGGTAAGGGTCACCCATCCTTTGCGACGAAAACGACGTTTGCCGGGGCAGCTAGTAATAAATAAATAAATATTTCGGACATCTAAACACACATCGCCATCTAGTCCCAAGATAAGCAGAGCTTGTGTTATGGGTACTAGACAACTGATACAAATACATATATACTTTTTTTTTGTAAATACATACATATTATAGATAGAACACACCCAAACTCCGAAATCGGTCTAACAAGCGGGGTAGAGTGGACCAAAGCCCCCTTTCTGAATAGAGGCCGATGTTCCAGCACTGGATTGTCAAAGGTTGTTGATGTGATTATCTTCTTGAGTTAATGTTTTTGCCAGTAATATAATTTAAAAAAAAAACCACTTGGAACTCTAACTTTATAATGGTGGTTGTCTAGCACATACACTTACATAACTACTAATAACTTTTTATCGTGTTTTTATGACTGTTTTTGCTCGAAAGCGTAGTTGTGATTCAATATGAATATTTTTTTGTATGACATGCCGTTTCTCGTATGCTGTTAAAGGCTTCAAAATCCTTTTTTGTAGTTTGGAAACCTTAATGAGTGCCTCAATAGAGCTGTCAACGATAGGAACGTCTTACTGAGACTGAGTTAATCCGAAAGATGTTCCTTAAATAGACAATGTATATACTGTCAAAATCCTATTTATCCAATCCGCATATTTGTTCTTTGTAATAGTTACTTTTGTATTTTTAAAGTCACTTTTGGCGAGGATAAAATTGTTTTACCTAAATAGGAAGCCTTGATACTTCAAAAATGTATTGACAGCTTATCCACTACTCTTTTACAGAGACTATGGGTTGCAATATTTATTAAGTCAGTTGATGCTCCTATTATAATTGTTCTAATCACAAAACGATTGTCAGACCGTTTTCAACCGACTTAAAAAAAGGAGGAGGTTTCTCAATTCGACCGTATATATATTTTTCTTTTATATGTGTTCGCGGATCACTTCTTCGGTTATGAACCGATTTTGATGATTATTTTTTTAATGGAAAGTAGATATCCCAACGGTGGTATCATGATAAGGACACTAAGATCTGATTATGGCATCCAAGAGAAATCGAGTATAACCTTGAAGTCGGTTTTATTTTTGTTAAAATTTTATAAACTATGTATATCGTGTCTACGCAAATGCAAGTGTTCAAAATTGGTGGACCCGCATCGATGCGGAGTTAGAGCTATAATTCATATTGAGCTGTTTAATATACTAATTCTTTATCCAATCAATTCTTGTCACATCTATACAAATAAATAAAATTGGAGTGTCTGTTTGTAATATTAAAATAACCGTTTTTTACTAAATGCATATGTATGTATACACGGTACATATACCAAAAATGTAGTTAAAAAAATTTTGTCTGTCTGTCTGTTTGTTCCGGGTAAACTCTGGAACGGCTGGACGGATTTTGACGGGACTTTCACTGGCAGGTAGCTAGCTGATGATCCGGGGAGTAACTTAGGCTATTTTTTTTGACTAACTTTTTCCCGCGACCTTACTCGCGGTACAGCAATAGCCGCGGGTAACGCCGCGGGGTTCAGCTAGTTACACATAAATATCGAGATTTACATCTTAATACATGCAATCTTCTATGTCATTGACACTATTATGTCATACATTTTCAATGATTTCAAATTCTGCTGCATATCAATGGCAGTTAGGCGTGCAAATACAATCTGATGACGCGCCAGCCTGTTTGATATTATGTTTGATATAACCTTGAGGAATAGAGGCCTGATTTGAATTTTACTACTCTGCTCGAATACTAAACAGATGATAAGTAAGTTTAAAATTAACTAGCTGTTATAAATAGCTGAAAATAGACTGATTGCTGTATTACTGATGTTGGCTATCGCAGAATGTACGAAAGATATATATTTTGGAACAGTTTTATGATTATAATAATGTGTTATTGTAAATTGCTTAATTGCGGTGTTTCGGAATCGAACCGACTAAAACCACACGGTGTGCCACTCTGCGCCTAAGACGGGAGGGATCCGGGAACTGCTGTTATTAACACATCCGGACCCATCGCCCAGATGGTGTTTTTATACCTACTTCAGCCACCAGTGATCCACTACCGAGATTGTCAAATTTTAATGTTGTTATGTATTCTTATTGTATTTCGGGTTTGGAGAGGAAATAAATCATAAATTGTTATTAGGTATTATTAACTTTATTTATTTAATACACAACCATCATCATAATCAACAACATTTAATAGTCCACTGGTGGGCATTGGCCTTTCCTTAAAAAGGTTTTGACTCACTAAGACACGCTGGCCGGACGGGTTGATAAGTAGAGTTTACTAGAGTTGTATTTAAGTTTGCCTTCTGAAAGGGATGAATAAGAGTTGTATCATTTTACACTCTTTATCCTCCATTACACGGATGGAATTAAAATGCATGAGACCAAAAGCTTTTTTTATGGAATAGGGGGGCAAAACGCCTGATGGTAAGCGATAAGCGCCGCCCGTCCATGGGCCAAGCAACACCAGAGGCATCACAAGTGCGTTATACTACAAAGGTCGGCCTTGGGGATGGGAAACACAGCGCGAGCGCTGTTTTACACCGGTTTTCTGTAAACCGTGGTATCACTCCGATCGAGCCGGCCCATTCATGCCGTAGCGTGGGTCTCCCACGGTAAGCTGCTTTGAAAAATATCTGCGACACGCTGTTTGTTAAATAGAACTTATAAACTCGGACTCAATAAACTCGGTCTAGACTCTAGAGTCTAGACTTTCAAACGAGTTTTGATATATTTGTTTATCACTCAAAGTTCAAACAATATATTTGCTCTACTTAGTTCTTATAGAGTACTAGCTGACCCACGCAACTTCGTTTGCGCCTTATATTGCCCGTAGCGTGAAAATTTCCCCCGTTTTTGAAACATTTTTCGTTGTTGCTCCGCTCCTATGCGTGATGATATATACCCTATAGCCTTCCTCGATAAATGGACTATCCAACACCGAAAGAATTTTTTAAATCGGACCAGTGGTTCCTGAGATTAGCGTGTTCAAACAAACAAACAAACTCTTCAGCTTTATATATTAGTATAGATGTAATTATGAAAGTCTTATCTATTGCCATTATAAGGACAACAATTGCAAAGTTAGCGTTTAATAGTTAGTTGTTATCTGACGTGGCCAGACACTTTCTCTGTTTGTTAATGTTGAAAACATCTTTTAGAAAAAAAAACTTTAGTGTGTTCAGTGATATTCTTCAAAGCTAAGTGGTTTAGTTGTGTGTATTTTGAGGATATCTTTTTTATGTATGAGCCTGCCAACGTGACTATACTCTGCCTGATATAAAACATAAGTAGAATCCAAGAATGGTGTTCACCATACTTATTGCGAATCACAATGCAATAATGAAACATGGTGACCCACGCTATGGCGGCCGATTGAAATGCTTCTGCATCATTCGGACTCCGACCTCGCACTCACTAACAAAAGACGACAGCTCGAATGCTGTCAGTTTAGGTTGATTCTCTGTGCCCATTGGTGCTGAAATCAGCGTGGCTCTACTACCAATTTCGGTCCACAATGGCCCTTTTTTAAGGAGTAAAACGTCTTGCCGCAATTTGTCGCAATAAACCCAATATGTATAGTTTGTCATAGTGTGTCTGTACCTTTCATTGTTTGATTTGCGTATTTTCTTTTCTGGAATTTTCCGTTTTAGTTTTTATTTTGACTTTTGAGTGACAGGTTTGTTTAATAGTTATACCATCTATACAAATAAATAAAATTGGAGTGTCTGTTTGTAATATTAAAATAACCGCTTTTTACTAAATGCATATGTATGTATACACGGTACATATACCAAAAATGTAGTTAAAAATTTTTTTGTCTGTCGGTCTGTCTGTCTGTCTGTCTGTTTGTTCCGGGTAATCTCTGGAACGGCTGGACGGATTCTGACGGGACTTTCACTGGTAGGTAGCTGATGATCCAGGGAGTAACTTAGGCTACTTTTTTAGACTAACTTTGCCCCGCGGCGTTACTCGCGGTACAACAATAACCGCGGGTAGCACCGCGGGGTTCAGCTAGTTGTAATATAAATTAGCTTTCCTGTCTTGAGTACGCAAGAAGAGTTGTTCATCGTTTCGTCTCAACAAATCTGTGAAAGAATATAATTATTAGCTAGAAGCTTTTAGTGACTTCGCGCTAGTGTATGCCAGTTACCATGGTAGAGAGTAGCCTATGTCCTTCTTCAAGATTCAATGTCAAACCTAACTGCCATATTTCATTGAAATCAGTGCAGTGGTTTAGCTGTGAAAGAAAGTAATGGTTGCCTTTAGTTTTTGCACTTTGATCTAAATAAATAATTAAGGTTTGTAATTTGTAATTGAATTTTTTTTATTTCTTCTTTATGTTTCTGTGCCTTGGAAACTATTTCTGTTAAATCATCAATCATCATTATCATCAAACCCCTTTAACATTTTGTTCAGGAAATGTTAACTTGTTGTTTCGAACGTAGCAAACACTAAAATTGTAATCAACTCTCAGGTTTGTGTAATCTCGTCTCATTCGATTCGATTCACTTCTGGACATAACCCTCTCCTCAACGACAATAACCTCCACAATGACCGGTACTGTGGTCAGTGTAATAGTTCAACAACAAATTACCACTCAAAGGGACGAAAACGTATGTTCGTTAGGGCTCAGTTTTATTTTGAACTCCGGGCTCTTAATTAGTGTATTTGTGGAGCCCGGTTACCAAACATAGGCTACAAACATAGCTCTTTAACCCTTACGAGCATAGAAATGACGTAGGTAAATGTATACAAATAAATGAAATTGGAGTGTCTGTTTGTAATATTAAAATAACCGCTTTTTACTAAATGTATATGTATGTAAACAGGGTACAGTAGTTTAAAAACTTTTTGTCTGTCTGTCTGCCTGTTTGTTCCGGGTAATCTCTGGTTTTGACGGGATTTTCACTGGGAGGTAACTGAAAATCCAGGGAGTAACTTGGACTACATTTTTTTAGACTAGCTTTATCCCGCGGCGTTTCCGCGAGGTTCATCTAATATAAAAACTGTTAGTACTACTATGATAAATCAATCGATGTTTTTTATCGAACTCAAAAAATTCAACGACGTGACTAATATGCGCATATGGCCTAGTGGTGTAGTTTACTAAATTATTTTTCTCTATATTACCCGATCACGTCAAAACTACTGAACTGTATAGATAAAGTTCGGCATAAATAAATATTTTAGCTTAAAACTAGCTGAACCCCGCGGTTATTGTTGTACCGCGAGTATCGCCGCGGGACAAAGTTAGTCTAAAAAAAGTAACCTAAGTTACTCCCCGGATCATCAGCTACCTGCCAGTGATAATCCCGTAAAAATCCATCCAGCCGTTCCAGAGATTACCCGGAACAAACAGACAGACAGACAGACAGACAAAAAAAAAATTAACTACATTTTTGGTATATGTATCGTATACATACATATGCATTTAGTAAAAAGCGGTTATTTTAATATTACAAACAGACACTCCAATTTTATTTATTTGTATAGATTATTGTGTCTTTGAGTACAAATTGAATCTTTGGGTACAGGTTTTAATCATAATCCAATATTACATAATCGTGAGTAACATTAGCAAGGCGTCCTTAATACATCCAGATTGAAATGTTTAATTAACAAATACTTGTCTGTATACATGTTATAGTTCCTTATCAAAGTCCGGTGCAGCGTTGGTAGTTAGGTATGAGATCACATCCACATAATATATGAACGATTTACTGTCTGGCTGATATCTTAATTGTATTTCTTTTAAAAGACATAAATTCTAATTAAAAGTACTAGTATGTTATATAGTTGATGAGTTACTTTTTGTTGTTGTTATAAAAAAGAGTATAATATATCCTCGCTCATAGTACCTCAGACATGGGGTATGGCAAGTGGGGCTCTAGAGCCGCCGATGCGTTCCTAGAGCTCCTCTCGACTGCCGAGGTAGGCCGCCGCGGGGTTTAGTAGACAGACCGCTTCTCCCTCTCCGGGAGTCCCACACACGCCCTTCGTCTCCCCATGTGGGGTATGGTGTGAAAAGCATGCACCACGAAAAAAAAAAGTTCCCGAAACTGGGTATTTGTTTTTAAACCAGGAAAAATAAGTCAAAGTTTATAAAATAAGTCGTAAAATGAAATCTATTTCAATCTATACAAAAAAATAGAATAAGAGTGTCTGTTTGTAATATTAAAATAACCGCTTTTTACTAAATGCATATGTATGTATACACGGTACATATACCAAAAATGTAGTTAATTTTTTATTGTCTGTCTGTCTGTTTGTTCAGGGTAATCTCTGGAACGGCTGCACGAATTTTGACAGGACTTTCACTGGCAGGTAGCTGATGATCCAGGGAGTAACTTAGTCTACTTTGTTTAGACTAACTTTGTCCCGCGGCCTTACTGGTGGTACAACAATAACCGCGGGTAAGACCGCGGGGTTCAGCTAGTCAATTAATAAAATTTAGTCCGTGGTTCAATCAGTTACTAAAACCATCATCAGTGTGGTGATGTGAGATGAGTGTCACCACCCTCATTTATCCCATGAGTATAGTAAGACAGCAAACTACGCAGGACATCATCATTGGAAAGAGAAGGAACACTTGGAACAAACCCTATATCATACCATCTCAACCAGCCAGCATGGTAATAGCCAAATCTCGTTTCTAAAGAGGAGCTATCCTGGGGTCCCGAAGTGGCTATTTGAGTCTGTGATGATGATTAAAATTCATGTTACATTAGGCCAGAGCTGAGTCGAAGTACCGATCTTGGGACATAAAAGCTACCTACATTGTATTTACTTATTTTTAATATTATTCGAACCAATATCTTCTCTTGTTTTGAAGTACATGCTTATGAATACTACAAATATTGATTCTCTTAATAAATAAAACTAATGAATTAACTGATTAACTAAAACAGAACAGACAATCCAGTCTTATCTTCTAATTGATAGGCATTAATTAAATATGTCGCGACTTCCACATACAGCGGAAACAAAGACATACTACAGCGCCACCTACCCAATAAACAAGAACTTTGGAGTAACAAATCCTGTATCGCAATATAGAAGTTCTCGCACTGATTAGCATATATACAACATCCCAACGTCATCCGTTCTGGTCCTGGTCGGAGGATCCTTGATTTGTGTTGTAGTGACTTGGCATGCGTTGCTTTACAAATATAGAAAAAGAAAATAGGCGTTGTTCTCAAAATCTTAGAAACTCAACAATAAAGAGCACAATTCTTACAACAAAAAAAGTATATAAGTATTTATATCAGTTGTCTAGTACCCATAAAACAAGCTCTGCTTAGTTTGGGACTAGATGGCGTTGTGTGTTAGATGTCCGAAATATTTATTTATTATTATTTATTAATTCTGTATATATTCTTATAGTCCTGTGTTGTATTTCCCTGTGTTTTATTGACCTTCGCCCACACCATGTAATATGGATAAAAACCATCTAATATGAATAAAATTCGCAAAATTTTAAAAACAAAGGAGAAGTTTAAGAACATATAGGATTAATCTAAATCTATTTCGTATTTCAAAGATTTCAGATAAACCTTATAAAGCCTGGTGGTCTCTATTTATAGCATGAGATCAACCCGATCACATTCTCTTAGTAATCGTAAAAGGCATTGTCTGTCCTTGATATTTCAGTCTAGATGTTAACATTTTAGTAAAGCTTTTATTTTAACTTGGATTGATGTAGACATACAAGAAAATCAAGTTTACGAAATGTTTGATTCTTCTAGCGTAGTGTAATTACTTTCTACTGAAAAAGAAAAGCAACAAGGGGACGTCTTTGGTTGTGTTGTTTAGCGTAGCATATGGTAAACAACTGACTGGTCATATGATTGACTGCAACTCAGGATTTACGCGGGTGACAGGAATTTGAAAGAATTACTCTTTACAAACAGAATTACTTAACACTGTTGGTCTGTAATGCCATAGTATCATTCCGGATGACAATAAATTATCTTGTCAATCTATAATGCATGAAGATTTCATCTAAGATTCTCCAGGAATTTGTCCAAAGTAGACTTGTAATAGTTGTAATATATTGGACTTTCTGAATTCGGATTCTTCAATTTTCACTGGCATATATTGCAGTATACTCACAGTGTTAGATAACAACAAAAATCCACAACCCAAGAGAAAATATCCCATTTAAAAGAAGTCATCCACATAAACAATGTTCATTAAATGTCTAGAAACGGGTTTAGCCGTAATGTTATCGAACGAAAGTACATTTCAGTGTCGCGTGAAAGTGGTCTCAGTGACTGCAGTCCTTAACAACTTGTTTTATTATCTTTTTTATTGATCTTCGCCCACACTATGTGACTCACCAATTTCGCAAACGTTTAGCAAATATTTGAAGACATCACTGGAGTTAGGAAGATATCTTGTATGAGGATCACATTTCGTAATGGCTTCAATCGTCACCTTCGTGTTTTGCCATTTTGATAGCTTTTTTCGTATTTAGATTTCAGACACAACTGTTTCTTTAACTGTCAAGATTTAATTTAATATCTTTTGTAAAGGAGGCTCATTTGTAATCAAGGACCTTATATAAGTTTTTGGACGTAGTCATTCGTAAAGATGCAGTGTTGAGTGATGGTATTTCGTATTCAGTGTATCAATTGAAGAGGAACAATGTTTAATAACATGCATTGTTTGTACGAACCAATGCTGCAGCGGCAAGTTTGTGTTGGGAATACACGATATCATCTATTGGATTCAGGGTGAGTGTTATTTTTTATTGTCTAACTCTTGCTTGTAAGAATCAATGTTATATGCAGAAGCATCTCAATAAGCCGCCATAGTGTGGACCACCATGCTGCATTATCTGCATTCCCAATGAGTATGGTGCCCACCACTCTTAGATTCTGGTCATGCTTTCCATCAGGCACAGAGACTGTCAGGCTTAAAAAATTGGCTTGTATAAGTACTAATTAGACAAAAATGCTAATATTCAAAATTACAACTATGCTAATATTCAAAATTACAACTATCTATGTCTTAGCAATTTGCTTGTTTAAACAGGCAAATTGCTAATTCTGAACACATTACATTAGATGAAACTATAGATTACATAGACCATTTTATTAACGAAGGTTATTATAAATAGTAAAAAAAAATGAATGGGAAAGTTTGTTTGTCTGATGTTGCTAAATGCTAAACCAATCATGATGCAATATTGTAAAAACGTTGCAAAGAGTACCTACAGTAAAGATTATAATAATATTTTATTCATATATGTAAGATTTACGGTATCCTTACTATTCTTTTAATCGAATTAATAATAATGATGATTAATAGAATTGTGATTACATACTTGTCATGTAGCATGTTAATGCCATACTTATAAACCACATGCCACTTAAAGTAATTGGGCTTAACTGCATCTGTTTCTTTAACTGTCTTTAATCCTGAATGACATGTTCTTGGCACATTGTATTTTGAGGAGCACAAGATCTTTTCCCGTTCAATTCAATTTAAAATTACCTTTAAATAAATCTATATATATATATAAATGAATCTCTATTTGCCTTGGTCGCGACATCACGCATGTACGGCTGAACCTATTTATATAATTGTTTTTTTTGTTGTCAGCCCATTTAGCGAGGAAGGTTTTAGGCTATGTAACATCACTCTACGACCAATAGGAGCCGGGTATCGACCGAAAATGTTGGGAAAATGGGAAAGAAATATTTCTTATGGACAGACGCAAACGAAGTTGAGCGGGTCAGCTAGTAATTTTATCAATTGAAAACGTTTTAGAATCCATAGTACAAGCTATACACGGTTTCTAGTCTACTTTCTAGATACCACTGTCTATTAATACTCCACAATATTAAACCTTTGTCAGCTAACACATATACTCCTATAATATTCTGGTACTCAGAGACACGTCTTTGAATTGTAAAAGAATAGACGCTTACCAATTGCTGACTCGTCTGCTCACACACACTCCGCATATTAAACCATTCCTTACCTTAGCACAACTTCAATACTGAGCAATTGCATAATCGGGATGTGGTTTCTGGAACATGGAAAATATCGTAAATTTAAACTACCCGAATACCAGCAGGGAGGTTTCTTCTAACAATGTACTAAGAACCCAGTGCAGGGTTCAATAAACTATTGAGGATGCCACACAAACGAACAAATCAATTATAAGACGTTAGCCAGCGGCGTAATTTGTTATATATTTTTTTTGTATTAAATAAACAAACACAAGTTATGTATTTACATAATTAAACCGGCATATACCAGTTAGACAAAATAGTTCAAGACTACACAAATAATCCAATAACCTAATTAGTTCCTTATCGGCGGAGCATAGAATTCGATACTCGCAGTAATGTTAGTGCATTTACGCCTTTGTCTCACAAAATAATGTTTAGAAGTAAAATTTTAACAATAATAAAACCGATTTCAGGGTTCGACTAGATTTCTCTTGGATGCCGTCATCAATCAAATTTGTAAAAATTGTGATTTTACACACACACATACACATGCATTTATTGGGACACATGCATTTAGTAAAAAGCGGTTATTTTAATTTTGCAAACAGACACTCCAATTTCATTGATTTGTTTAGATTGCTTAGGATACAACCCTTTTTACCCGACTGCGTCAGAAGGAGGATAATGTTTGAAGTGCAGTGACTATAGTACAGGCTTTGTCTGTTTTAAAATCAAAGATCTCTTAGGTAACAAATGCTTAAATTACAAATTAAGATTGTATTATGTAGGTAATTAAGCCTTTTTTTGTTAGGACTGTTATGTGATATAATATACAACAATATGTATTAAATATTTATCTGCTCGAGATTTTATAAAAATAATATACCACTCTATTTACTATCCTATTGTGCTTGATTTTCTTCAATTGCCTGTTAACATCTCAATATAAGATCAATAATCGACACTAGGAAAGTTTCAGAATGTTAGCGAGACATTTGAAAGTAAATCCCTTGTAGATAGGAAGCTCTTGAAGAAACCTTCGCTTATTTAACGAATGTTAAGGTAATTGTTATCATTCGATCAGGCTTTTTTTATGTAATAGGCGGGCAAACGAGCAGACGTATCGCCTGATGGTTAGCGATTACCGCCGCCCATGGACATCTGCAAACACCATGGGGAGGGGGATTGGGTTATGGGCCTCCGGTATCCTCACTCACTCGGTGAAACACAGCGCAAGCACTATTTCACAACGGTTTTCTGTGAGGCCGTGGTATCACTCCGGTCGAGCCTGATGCCGAGCTGATGTAATAGATCATCAAATTACGTAGACACATTATATAAACTAACTTAGCAACTAAATTTAACCAAGAATAGGACAAGACAAATGCTTGTTAATTTCCAGTTTTAACTTCCAGTTCGTTTTTAAACATATTTAAAGAACATGTTAGAAATATAACAACGGAAGAAATTATAGTGCTCATTGCAAATTTTTTTGGTAGATGGATGAGAATTGAAGCTACGACTTCCGGGTTGGAAGTCAAATTCACTAACTACCAGACCAACAGCCTAGTCTCACAATGTAAAAAGGTGGTGTCAAAATTATCATTAGCCTATTGCAGTCCCAATGGCGGCCCATTGGGACTGCAATAGGCTAATGATAATTTTGAGAGGCCTATCCTCTCGGCACATTTAGCCCATTGCACGCCACTCTAATCGATTTCAACGTTTTCCTCTTCTTACTCTTGTACAAAAATGAAATTTGAAATACTATTATTACATTATCCATATTTCATAATAGCATATGTAACCCCTGAACCTGTCAGGGAGTCACCTCACCGACTAGCCAACCGTAGACCATGAGATCCTCAGGGCGCCGTAAAGAAATAAGTTAAATAAATAAATAAATTTAGACAAAGATAAATAAAAGTTAAAAAAGATAATATGTGTGGGTGTGTGTTTGGGATACCAGGGTGCTCTTCATAAGAAACGAATACTCCTCAGTAATGCATTCATATATTCACAATAAATAAAATTACAGGTAACAAGATTATAAAGATTATACATGTGGGTTATCACTAGCTTAAAATTATTGTAATACAGTAAATAAACCACTCTTCGGTGTCGCTGCACTTCAGACCGACACCCAGATGACTCCCAACCCCTTTCAGACCTCAGGCGAGGGTCTATTCGGGCTTCTAAGGATGATCTTAAAATCTGATAAAATTATAACACCTTATGTAGGTGAAAAAATATAAAGTAGGTACTTTGTATTATATGTGTCCCAGTGAGGAATCCTTGGGACACGTAAGTGAGCTAGGTGGTGAGCTGCGGGCTGCCTCAGACGATATCCCTGCCAGGATTTAACCTCACAACCAGGATGTGTGCTCCGTAATCTACTGGTTCTGTCCGGAACCATGAACCCTACACAGAAAATACATCTCCTAGACACACATTCAAAGAAATAAAGACATGGTTAAGATTAATTTATAGGTTATATTTGATTTTTTACCTCAGACAGGGAATTGAAGATTACAGCAGCGTTTCACTATACACAGCGAACAACAATCACGAGGCTTATGCAGGATAGTCACAATAGGCAGAGAACTGAAGACAGTGAACCAGTCATCCACAAAATCCTCGTTTATAAAGACTTGGAAACGAATGTTCGAGAATCTCCCACCACTTTTTCAGCTAAACATGAGCACCACACACTCCGATATATTCTAATGCAAGGGCACTATTTCGCGAAGTGAACAATTGCATATCAATTAATACTGAAAAAAGGTTATTCTTAAATTTTGCAAGATGCAACTGTCAACAGTGACTGTATGACGCAGTGCAGAATAACGCCATCTGGTGCCTCTTGGATGAACTGTTCGGCCAGTCGAACCAATAGCAAGAGCGTAACTCGCCGTGAGGGCGCCGTGCTCACCTTTTTGTGTTGATATAATACAATGAAATAGAATTAAGAAAAACAAATGCTACACCACCCCCTTCCTCACAGAATTCCCTGAGTTGAGCACGAAGGGAATACCTAGCACAGAGCAAAAATATAGTCCACTCTGGAAGAATACAAAAACTGAACTAAAAAATATAACATAGGTCATTATGTTGATAGTGAAAAGACTACTATAAGATGCCCATACATTGACTCCACGCCCTACATCACTGTATGCATGTCACATAGGTGAATTGCACAGTGTGGAGAGGTGTGTGTCATTAATTATCGTTCAACACAAAAAGTATTAGATTACGTTCGTATGAACGACTTAAATATAGAAGAGATACAGTGGGGAGAAGGAACAGAAGATGGTTCCTCTTCACTGTATTTTAAAATGTCTTTAATATGGTATGTCCCCAAATTCTTACCATCCAAATCTGACAGTTCATAGACCAGAGGTGAGCGCTTTGCGGTGACTATGCACTTTATAAATTTAGGGGCCAACTTGGAAGTGAAGTTTTTGTCCTTGTTGGAAAGATAATGGGTTCTCTTATAGACAAACTGTCCCACCTTTAACTCCACATGTCTTTTTCTGAGGTTGTAGTACTTCTCGTTACGCTGGTGAGAAACATTCAAATGTTTGCTCACCTGATCGTATACACGACGAAGTTCCTTCAACCTCTCGCCAAAGGACACGGGACTGTCAATAGAAACAGAGTTAGGATGGGAAGACATCTCATCCTGTCTATAGAGAACACCATCCCCTATGAACTCCCTACCGTGAACAAGAAAATATGGGCTGAACTTAGTGGCCTCACTCACTGCTGTGTTCAAAGCACACTGGAGTTCCACGATGTGTTCATCCCATTTCTTGTGGTGTGACTTCACATAGCAGGAAATTCCCTGCACCACATTGCGTATGGCGCGCTCTGCCTGGTTGGTCTGCGCGTGATATCTGGGATTGTAATAAATATTAGGTACATTATACTTTATCAACAAGTCTTTAAAGGGCTTGCTAATGAACTGCGGGCCATTGTCCATATAGATGGTTTTACAAACTCCATGCACTAGAAAGACATTCTTCTCGATGAATCTCGCGACCGCAGCGCCTGTTGCAGTCCTTATAGGACACAACATAACATATTTGCTGAAATAGTCCGAGACCACGATCAAATGTACATTTCCTTTGCTGGAAGTAGGAAATGGACCCAACAAGTCACAAGATATAGCTTCAAAAGGTTTTGACACACGTTTTGGGTTACCCATTAGGCCAGGACGAGCAGTGTTTACTGGTTTGTACTGCTTACAAGTTTCACACTTGCCCACATAGTCTTTAACGCTCTCATACATCTTGGGCCAGTAGTAGTTGAGGGCCAAGCGTTTGTGGGTTTTCCAGACACCTCCATGGGCACTCGTGACGTGGTCATGGTACTTGGAGAGCAGGGACAGCCTGTCCTCTTGTGGCACCACCAGTTTCCAACTAAAATCAGATGTTAAAGTGTATTTGCCTTTTGACAGTCTATATAAAGCATCATTGCGTATGTCGAAATTAGGGAAGTTACGGGGGTTATTCTTCACACTTTTTAGAGTGTGAAGGTACCAAGAATCCTTGGAGACACTGGTGTCTATTGCGTCAATCCGTATTCTCGACAGAGCATCGGGTACCACATGGTCTTTACCCTTTCTATGCTCGATGTCGAAATCGAATTGACTCAGTCTCATGCTCCAGCGAGCGAGGCGTCCAGTGGGATTCTTCAGTTTGTGGAACCATAGTAGTGATGCATGGTCTGTGACCACGGTGCACTTCTGGCCTTTCACATACTGCCGGAACTGTTCTAAGGCGAAGATCACCGCTAGCAGCTCACGTTCAGTGGTGCTGTAGTTGACCTCGCTTTTATCGAGAGAACGACTACAATATGCCACAGGATGCTCCACACCCCCATGTGTCTGCGTGAGAACAGCAGCCACCGAGAAGGATGACGCATCACTGAGTATTCTGAAAGGTATACTATAGTTAGGCATTTTTAAAATAGGGGCGGTGACTAAAGCAGCCTTCAAGAGGTTGAAGGACTCTTCAGCTTCACTCGTCCACTCAAAAGATATATTTTTTGAAGTTAATTTGCACAAAGGTTTACTTATTTTTGAAAAATTATTAACGAAACGCCGATACCATCCAGCCATGCCCAAGAATCGCTTCACCTCCTTAGCATTGGATGGTGTAGGATAATTTAGAATGACCTCCACCTTACCTGGGTCAGTCCGTAGGCCATGCTTGTCAACATAGTACCCGAGATACTTCAGTTCCTTTCTACAGAAATGTGATTTGTCCATGTTGATCGTGAGGCCCGCATCTTTAAGGCGCTGATGGACTCTGTGTAAGAGATCCACATGATCCTCAAAGCTGCTGGATACCGCTATTATGTCGTCCTGGAATGCGAAGACTTTATTGTCAAATTCAGGACCAAACAGGCGGTCCATCAGGCGTTGCATCGAAGCAGAGGCTCCGACGAGACCAAAACACATTACGTTGAACTGAAACAGACCTCTCCTTGGGACTGTGAAAGCAGTTTTCTCGGCTGATTGCGGCGAGTCAAAAGGTATCTGCCAATACGCGGCACTTAGATCTATAGACGACAAGTACTTAGCATTATTGAGATGGTCAAGTATTTGATTAATATATGGTAATGGATACGCATCGCTCTTTGACACCGAGTTGAGTTTTCTTGAGTCAAGACACAGTCTCAGGTCCCCATTCGCTTTCTCCACCATTACCACTGGTGAGTTCCACGCGGACTGAGACGGGGTCACTACTCCCATCTCTAACATCCGGTCCAGTTCCTCTTCCAAGGCTTTTTGCTTAAGGGGAGAGAGCGGATAGTACCGTTGCTTGATTGGTCTACTGTCACCTGTATCAATAACATGATGCACCGGGGATGTACGTCCTAAACCTACTTTGTCAGTGTTGATGTTATCGAACTTCGCAATAACGCTATTTATGATCCGCTTCTGATCAGTGGTCAAATTATCGTAATCCTCCAAACCACGGTTGAGAGCCAGTGACTCAACAGGATTACACTCATCAAAATTAGAGAGATTGATATTTTGAGATATCAATCTATCCCCTATCTGAAATTGTTGCCAGAAGTCAACACCAAATATCATAGGAGTGGTGATTTCCGGAACAACATAAAACTTAATAACTCTGACAGCAGAGTTATATACTATAGGAAGAGAAATACAGCCTAGACAAGACAGAGATGTGCCGTCTGCTGTAGTTAAATTAAAATTTTGGCTGATGTTTTCAAGTTCAAACCCTAATTCAACAAAGTTGTGGTGCGCACCCTTACCTAAGACAGAACAGGCCGCACCCGAATCAAGTAGACCTAGAACATTTAAGTTCATGATCTTAACTACTAAATACGGTCTAATATCATTATCCCGTTTATTAAACAGGACCCTATCAGAGAAGACATCAGACAGAGTGGAACGCTCTAAACCGATGGGTAAGCTCTTAACAAGGCCCTGACTTACCCGTTTTTTTGCTTGGTAAGACACTGGGAACATTCCGGAGCTCTGACTCCTTTCTGACCACACCGGAAACACACCACCTCTCTTGATTTTGTGCAGCTGGGAGTGGTATGACCGCCCTCACCACAGCGAAAGCAATGGTGCTCGCTCGAGGTTGATGGACGAGTCACTGCAGAGACCTGTTGGTGAGTTTTATATGGAGACTTTGGTTTAAATTTTTGGTGGTGTAGATCCACAGTGATACTGCATTTATCAAATGCTGGCTCATGGAATGCCTCAGCCCTTGTACGAGCAAGTTCTAGGCGCTTCCCCAATCGCTTCAGGTCGGTGATGGACTTGACGTCATGAAGAGCTAATTCCTTCATGTAGTCAGGCCTTATGTTATGCATCAGAATGTCCAGTTGTTCCTCACTGGGCATCTTGCATGAGAGTCTCGAGAACATGGCCTGCATCGTAGAGATGTAATTGCCCAATGTTTCTGATCGAGCCTGTGTACGCTGCCTGATCTCATTTCGGAGACGATAATCATAGTCGGGAAGGTCGAAGTTCTCCCTCAGCTCTTCCAACACAGCCTCATAAGAGGTAAGGTCCACCCTGTTGGCACGGAACCAAGATAGGGCTGGACCCTCCAAAAGGTCGGAGAAAGCCGTGAGGATTTTGTCCTTAGTGACTTCCCGAGCACACCTGAGCTCCTCAAGTCTTTCGATGAAAACACGTACACAGGTAGATCCATCAAATTTTAAATTAAAAGAATTGAGATTAATGGGTTTATCCCTTATTACCATTGTCGGTATGGAATCGGCAGCTATTGCGTTAAGTCGCGTCGAACGGTCCCTCCTTGGCACAGGTGAGGTATAATTGATTTGGTCCGCTACAGGACCTTTATCTCCCTCTGAACCATCTGAGTCAGAGTCAGTTTCTGTTTCAGTTAACGATAAAATTTTAACTAACCGGTTACGGATCCCTACTAGTTCTGAGCAGTCCAAACCACACCTTGCTAACCTATCGAGAAGATAATTAGCCCTCAAGGCAATCTTATTACGCACGGTCATATTAGAAAAGAAATCACCTGAAGAAATGGCTCCTTCCAATTCAATAACCTTGGGCTCGCAGAGAGACAGTTCTGAAGCCGCAGAAGCAGTAACTAAAGCGCTGGCCTTAATGCTGCCACGCCGGATAAGCCGTAATGCAGTTCGCAGCTCACCCCTCAAACTAACCACCGTGTCTTCAGGATTAGCTGAAATGCCCATAGCAGTCAATTCGTTAATAAGTTCATCCTTTTTAAGGTAATTAATACATTTAACCAGTTGAGCCATGGTGTAAATGGACAAGATTAACTTTAAATTTTACAGCGAATGAAAAGAGAAAAAAAAAAAATATAAGGCACTAAAATATTCTTAGTGTTCAAAGAAAGTTAAAAACTACAATCTTACAAATGACTGTCTTAGTCTGAAAAAAAAACTAAATACACAGTGTTATTCAGTTAACTCAGTTAACTACACTGTTAACTGAGATGAAAGTAAATTTTTGTAATTAAATTATATTTGTGAGGTATCAAAAAAATTTTTGATCACCTTTTAAAAAT
Source organism: Spilosoma lubricipeda (assembly GCA_905220595.1). Classification (NCBI taxonomy): domain Eukaryota; kingdom Metazoa; phylum Arthropoda; class Insecta; order Lepidoptera; family Erebidae; genus Spilosoma; species Spilosoma lubricipeda. Next base: position 1,333,077 of record HG992291.1, read on the forward strand.
CTTCAAATTGAAAATTTACTAACAAGAATACAATAATTAATCTAGTTATAGACACTATATAAATTGTTAACAATCAATTCCTGTTTCCCAAGCAGTAAAGTCTTAAAATTTTATATTTGTAAAAGTTTTCTTTACATAAATTTAAAAGTAGGGTAAGACCCACATGAAATTAAATTAACACAACTAAGTTAACAAAAGCTTCTTTATAAAACTAGATAAAAGGAAAAAACAATATATCCTTTTTATTACAACAAGCAAACCCACTATTTGGCTTGATGTAGTTTAAAGAGAAAAAAAAAGATATACACTTCTTTTGTTCGAAGGTATAATCATAAAATTAAAAGTACACTTTTCAAATGCACCTATATAAATGAAATGCTATGTATGCATCACTATAATAATGCAGATCCCATAGGGACTGACCACTAGAAAAAAAAAGAAAAAAATAAAAAAAGAAAAGAAAAAAAAGTTTCTAATAGGAATCCAAAACTTACCAAAATGTGTGCAGTTTTAATTTTGTCTCAATTTAGAATTTAGCTCAAAGCTTATCCACACCGTTGAGATGGAGGTATAGGCTGAAAAAAGCAATGAGAGATTATTACATGCGTACTGCACCCGCACAACCAATTAACGTCCTGGGAAGTCTCGGACGGAGGGTAGACGTTTCCTCCAGAGTGAGCCTAGTAACACCCACACAACACACACACAAAGGTTCTAAAAGTAGCCTAACGCTGGTCGCCAATTTGTAACCCCTGAACCTGTCAGGGAGTCACCTCACCGACTAGCCAACCGTAGACCATGAGATCCTCAGGGCGCCGTAAAGAAATAAGTTAAATAAATAAATAAATTTAGACAAAGATAAATAAAAGTTAAAAAAGATAATATGTGTGGGTGTGTGTTTGGGATACCAGGGTGCTCTTCATAAGAAACGAATACTCCTCAGTAATGCATTCATATATTCACAATAAATAAAATTACAGGTAACAAGATTATAAAGATTATACATGTGGGTTATCACTAGCTTAAAATTATTGTAATACAGTAAATAAACCACTCTTCGGTGTCGCTGCACTTCAGACCGACACCCAGATGACTCCCAACCCCTTTCAGACCTCAGGCGAGGGTCTATTCGGGCTTCTAAGGATGATCTTAAAATCTGATAAAATTATAACACCTTATGTAGGTGAAAAAATATAAAGTAGGTACTTTGTATTATATGTGTCCCAGTGAGGAATCCTTGGGACACGTAAGTGAGCTAGGTGGTGAGCTGCGGGCTGCCTCAGACGATATCCCTGCCAGGATTTAACCTCACAACCAGGATGTGTGCTCCGTAATCTACTGGTTCTGTCCGGAACCATGAACCCTACACAGAAAATACATCTCCTAGACACACATTCAAAGAAATAAAGACATGGTTAAGATTAATTTATAGGTTATATTTGATTTTTTACCTCAGACAGGGAATTGAAGATTACAGCAGCGTTTCACTATACACAGCGAACAACAATCACGAGGCTTATGCAGGATAGTCACAATAGGCAGAGAACTGAAGACAGTGAACCAGTCATCCACAAAATCCTCGTTTATAAAGACTTGGAAACGAATGTTCGAGAATCTCCCACCACTTTTTCAGCTAAACATGAGCACCACACACTCCGATATATTCTAATGCAAGGGCACTATTTCGCGAAGTGAACAATTGCATATCAATTAATACTGAAAAAAGGTTATTCTTAAATTTTGCAAGATGCAACTGTCAACAGTGACTGTATGACGCAGTGCAGAATAACGCCATCTGGTGCCTCTTGGATGAACTGTTCGGCCAGTCGAACCAATAGCAAGAGCGTAACTCGCCGTGAGGGCGCCGTGCTCACCTTTTTGTGTTGATATAATACAATGAAATAGAATTAAGAAAAACAAATGCTACACATATTGAAACAATATTATGGTTCAGAGGAAACGTGCGCTTATCGTGGTAGAGGTCAAAACTGCATCTAATCTATTTATCAGTACCAAGCACGACCCATTACTGTACGTCGCAATTCATGTGTCAATGTTTATTGTTAAACTTTGTATATTTAACACTCATTAACGGCTTGTTAGGGTAACGATATGCGCGTGTAATTCTAATATCTAATGAAGCCGCAACGCGAATAGCCGTTAGTGTCTTTTCGATTTTGACAGTATCGCGTTCGTCCAGAATTGCAGTTTTAAAGAGCATATTTAAGTTATTTATTTTTAAATAGGCAAAATTTTGGCCTAAAGTATTACTTTTAAGTGTATTGTGTCAATGTTTACGAGTGTTTCAAGATGTCTGAAGTGCAAAGAGGGGGCGTGGGAAGTTTTCGCTACAGTTACTATTATTTTGCCGGTTTTGAGGTGTATGATTTGGAGACTGAGGAAACTTTAGCGAATGATGGGTGAATATCTTGTAAATAATTAATACTGTCATGTTTACTTTGTAAAGGTCATTTTCAAACAAAGGTTTCCTTATCAAACTTACAGGTGACACATTTCGTCATAATTTGATCCCACTTACGCATCTTATTGCCTTTTGCATTCGAGTCTCCCTTTGTACATATTTACCAGAAATATTAAAATTCTATTGGTGTATAATGTGATCCATCTCTAGAGAGGCTCTATTTGTTCTCGTCTTCAGTATATCAAGTGCCAAAAATATGGCTACGTCGAAAGAGAAGTATAAGTTACAAGGAAAATCATTGCAAGTAAACTGATGGAAAGTACAGATGGATAAGCCATTGTTAACGAGAAACCCGGAGTCTTTATAGCTATTTTCGCGTTAATATTATCACATGAGTGTTTAATACCTTATTATGTACAGTTGCATACAAGACTTTATCTACACACATGATTTGAATACTCTATAAAAAGTTCTGAAAAGGCTAGCTAAATGGCGAACAAAAATTGCCGGGATACGACGTGAATTTGAATAACAGTTCTTTTTTAAAATACGGGACTGTAGTACTGAATTGCGCATGCCTGACAATTTTCTTTTTCTGAAAAAAAGGAGTTGCATTATGAAATTTAGTACAACATTTTAACACCCGTTTGGCTGATATTATGGGTATTATGACACAGGATGTTTTAATGTTGGTAATAAGCTAACTGTTTAAGAAACTTTTATAGAGAATTTATAGCATGGGTGATTCAAATCACCACTGTTGCGTTCCTTCCGTGGAACCCTTGTTAGCCTATACGGGCCCATAGAAATAGCCAGCAAGTCGCAAAACAATCCACCTGGTGACCAGATGTCATGAGGCACTTCACCTCTTAATAATACAATTCATCACCAACCTTGTGTAGAAATCTTCCAATCTAACGGATGTTCACGCAGTTACGTACACCACACAAGATTCCGAGTTACAATTCAAACACACTATCCGAAATGACACGAGGGAGCCGGCGCTATTCTATTTTAACGCTCCACACGGTCACATAAAACCTCGACCATACACGGGACCGACGATACTTCCGATTATCGTAACAAAACGGCCACAAAACGAGGTTTTGTTTTTGTTTGTTGGTAGTAGTAACACTTAGTAATGTGTTATGGTACATTTCTAGGTAACGTGCTACGGCTTTTGAAACCTGTTTCATACTTTTTCAGCGTCGTTTTTGTAGTTGGGTTTTAGATTTTACTTTTTTTACAGAGATATCATTGTCGTCCTACGTAGCTTGCTCCCTTAGTTCTGATCATACCTATAGAATGATTAGGTAGGTAACACTCTGTATTCTTGATCCGTCACCACACCAATATTGGCTCTTATATGCGCCACATTGCCCACTGACGGTTCAATTGACCTTACCAGCTGAAATTCAAGATTATAATTACGAGTATTGTCTTACGTTGATAAAATTGGCACGAGTCTAGCTACTGCGTCATACGATATACGATGTGAAAACCTTTGTGTGTATAGGGTGACCGTTTGGGTTATCAAATTCACTACTTTCAATGCAATAACAATAGTCACATTTGTGCTTATTTACGTCAATATCTATCAATATCATATCGTCTTTATACAGAGTGTCCCACAAAGAATGGATAATCCTAGAGCGCTTGCGGCCGTGGTAAACATGTTAGTACAGTAAAGACAACAACAACGTATTTTTTTTAAACTTCATAATTTGGGCACCAATTGGATTTTCTTTTTCGGGTATTTTTTTGTACGCCAGATAGCTGTACTACTAAGCGCTCCAGGATTATCCATTCTTTCTGGGACACCCTGTATATTGTGGGGCCGTTGCATCACTCCGGCCGAGCCAGCCCATTCATGCGCAATTGTGGTTCTCCCACGGTTATTACGAAGTTGAGTTGTATTTTTTTCATGTTTTTCTTGTTTTTGTATGAAGTAGTATTACATATTAAGAAGGGGTTCGGATGTCATATATATGTACATTACCATGCAAACTTCCACCGAAAATTGGTTTGAAGATCTAGTAAGTAGTTTTTTTTAAATACGTTTCATTCAATTCAATTACAATCGACAGTTCGATTCCGATGCACCACACCGCCAGGAATTCCGGTAGGTATAGTGACTACCCACGGGGGTTTCCCAATGATAAATATCATTGGGGTTTCCACACTTTAAAAAAGTATAATATACATAAATTTCAGTAGATTCTGTTTATCATATCAACTAACAGAAGTATTAGTGACAATGATGACAGAGTAACCGGAATTCGCATTAGTCACATGCCACTAAACCATGTGTCTATCGCAGGAGGCGTATTGCGTGTGTACACTATAATCTCTTCTAAATTGCACGGCCACGCTTATTATAAACATTGCAACATAAATTACTGAATTGTAAATGAAATGATTGAAATGTGTACAAATTATATCATTTTGTTACCGACTTCACATAAAGGCGAACGCTCTCAATTGATTGTACTTTATTTACATCTGTGCCCGCTACTTCGTACACGTGACATTTGGATTTTCAATTTATTTACAAACATTTCATAACCAAAATCAGCTAAATCGGCCCAGCCATTCTCGAATTTTAGCGAGACAAACGAACAGCAATTGATTTTTATGTTATAACATTATAGTTTATTTTTTTTAACCTCGGTTAAGTGTAAGGTAAAAGCACTAGTAAATAAACACGTCTCAGCATTATAGCCAGAACCGCAAACTCAATGAAATTTTAAAATTGATATAATATCATTGCCTAAACCTATCTTAAATATTATTTTTGTGTTATCTCTAAATAAAATTTATAAGACAGACATAAAAACTCATTATAATTATTCATGAAACTCAAACAAAGATTGTTTAGCATACATCGGTTTCGTATTCGTTCTGAAATATGTAAACAGAACTCCAATATACATACGCGTCATACGTTGTAATCTGTTGACTACTGTCTGTTAGAGTACGTCCGTTAATGTAAATTCTTTTTATATTCTTACTAGCTGACCCACGCAACCTCGTTTGCGCCTTATATTGCCCGTAGCGTGAAAATTTCCCCCGTTTTTGAAACATTGTTCATTGTTGCTCCGCTCCTATTAGTAGTAGCGTGATGATATATACCCTATAGCCTTCCTCGATAAATGGACTATCCAACACCGAAAGAATTTTTCAAATCGGACCAGCGGTTCCTGAGATTAGCGTGTTCAAACAAACAAACTCTTCAGCTTTATATATTAGTATAGATTTCATTTTTTCTATTAACATATCTGTATACAAAATACGGATTGGTAGTGGTTTTTGGGCTACGTAAACGAAACTACCTACGGTTCTGGCATGGTTTTAATTGTCAGAACCATTGGTAGTTTCAGCCAATGTCAAGCAAGAAGAGTATCGTACCTTGTAGGCTGCTTCAGTTTATTTATTTAAGGGTCCCTATAAATATTTGAAGATACTGTCAAGAAATGACCAGGAAGACAGAAGGAGACTGAATCTCCACCAGTTTCTGTTTGGACTTTTTTGGAACCACAAAGTTCTTAGTACTACTCAATTGTATATAATCGTAGCTTCAATTAGCTATGAGCAGCAATTAACCAAAAAATAACTTAACTTTACCTTGACCAAATAAACAGTTAATTTGAAAATAGTATATCCTAAGAGTGAGCTGGTTTTTCTAAGTTTGACTAAACTTCGGATTTGGATAATTAAACTGCGACCATATATTTTCTAGTGTGAAATGAAGTCGATTCCGCTACATGTTCGCTTAGCTCTTTTTAACAACTAACGGTTTTAATAAGATGATTCAAGAGGAAGGTTTATATGTGTGATAAATGGATTTTATAATAGAGGAAAGTCGGTCGGGGTTTCTAGTCATTTATAAGTCACGTGTTTTCCTTGTTTACTATTGTTACTATCTATAGTACGTCGTAAAACTTTTCTAATAATAAACAAGTAACTTTAACCTTTTCAGCATTTATTAATATACATATTATGTATGAATATTGTAATCCGAGGCCCGAAGTTTCTGTATTATGTTCCGATGGGAGCATTTGAATGAATAAAATATTGAGCGTGTGGTTTAAACTTTGTACGTAGTTTAAAATATTCAAAAGTATAGAATCCGATTAAAATGAAAAGAGGTCGTGAGTTGTTATACCCTGGTCTTTTCTGAAATACCCTGCCTGGTCACCATGGCTTTCTGGTAACGTTGGCGAGACGTCTTTAATCGTAGAATCGATTAGAATTCTTCTGATCTGATCCAGATTACAAACAGCTCACATCATAATTAAATCCTTTTTGATTACTTGTTATTACGACGTCAACCTCCTTTCTGAGGAGCGGCTTATGTCCAGGAGTGATGATGACAGTGAACGATGTAAAACCCCAATCTAAGAACAGTGTAAAATAGTTGTGAAAATTCAACATAATTAACTTTATTATTATTTTTGTTACAGTAACGGTGTAAACGTCGAAGGCTCAACGCACAGACAAGTGGTGGACCTCATCAAATCGGGGGGTGATTGTCTCACTCTCACCGTTATTTCCGTCACACAAAGGGTAAGATATCTTAATTATTTATGTTTAATACAAAAATCTGGTTGATTCTGTCTAACCTCAGAGATTATTTTTTGTGCTAATGTGAACACATCAGTACTCAGTCATTCTCTCCCATTTTCAGATCAAGTTTGAAAACGTGATCTGAAAATCCTGTTTTTTTTTTTTTATTTTAGCTGCGCCACAATGAATCTGCTCTGTCTGATGGAAAGCATGAGCAAATTCCAAGAGTGGTGGTCACCATCCTCAATGCGAATAAGGACATTGCAGCATGGTGACCCACACTATGGCGCCTAGTGAGATACTTTTTCACGCTCTGCTTAAAGGACCCGGGATCCAGGTTTTGACCACTCGGCACAGAAAGTAGGAACCGAAGCGATGAGTACGAGAGAAAGGAGGAACCTTTCTAAGTCAGTCACCTAAAATCACCTAAAAGCAATGAAAGAAGATATTTTGTTAGAGACCGTACTATCGCACTGGTCGAATCGGCCAAGAAACATGACTTATATAAAAGAAACGACCACTATTCATCATCGATGAAGGGAAGTTTTCGCCTAGTATGCCACGCTGGCCAGACGTTTTGTTTCAAGTTTCATCATCATCATCAGCCTATCGCAGTCCACTACTGGACATAGGCCTCTCCAATACTCTCCCTTACTTACACGATGAATATGCATGGTGGCACACGTATTCTTAATCTATTTCCACACATAAAACTGTTAATTGAAAGGAATTCCTACGAGATGCTCGGATATTCTTTGTGTGTGGAAGCATATATCTGCAACTATGACGGAGCTCTCGCATGCTCCACGAGGCATAACAACAATAAGTGAAAGTGTAGCGCATACAGCCATGATGTAGGCTCCGTTCAAAATCTAATGTTGTAGGCGTTGTTTTGACTATAATAACGTTGGCATAACCCAAAGGTGTCGAGCTAATTAAAACGTATAATTACAGGTGTGGGTGTACATAAATAAAACAAATAATATTGTAACCAACTTTCTATTTACATCTAAGCTAAGGTCAAATATGTATTTGTGCACCTTAACTTGTAACTTTTTAAATTATAAAAAAAATTGTGAATAGTTTGTTATGTCTCTGGTATTAACAATGCACAAAATATATCTTACTGGAGGTCCCTTACGGTCCAATTTCTACCCATATGATGGTCGTTTTATGCAATGACCAGTAAAACTCGAATTCAAATTGAAAATATTTTTGTGCCTTATAGTTTTAATACTTCTGTACGCGGTACTCGGTAGAAAACCAAAGCAACGAATTTTCTTTGGGTTTTAACCACATAAAAATATATCTCGTGTCTCTTACAAATATTCCTTCCAGGTAAAAACGGCGATCCAAAAGCATGAGAGCAGAAATAAGACCAGTTAATTTTTGGAAGTTGATAGCCTTAATACTTAGCTCAATCTTACCTTAAACCAACTACTTTATACTTAAAGCAACTACATGCTCAGGCTTCATTTCCAGGAAGCAGAACGTCTAGAACCTTGTGACGATGGAACCGCGCCAGTCGGTGTCATCGGCGGAGCGGCCAACTCCCGCGCAACAGTTTACCAGCGGTACGACTACACCGACAAACGATCGCTCCCGGTCTCCATCCCTGACTACAGACTCGTCATGGAGAGGAACACGGGGAGGTCGTATGTGGCTTTCAATGTCCATATGGCTGGGAGACACCTTTGCAGCAGACGGTATAGAGAATTTGCTGCGTTACACCAACAGTTAAGGAAGGAATTCTTGGGTAAGTCTTTCTCGTATCTCTACAGAAGTTAGTATAACTCTCGGATCTTGCATGGTTGATTTAAAAGCTTATTTATACAACATACCATAGTGGATGTGAAGAGAATGCATGAGACGGCCACTGTAATACAGTGTAAAGTTCTGTATTAAATGTAACAGGACCGTGTATTTATCATCATAATTATCTTGTATCGAAACATTTCTTTGTAACCTTTTAAAAAGCCATCAAATCTTGTGAAAAAAACGGGTGTAAAATCTCTTCAACCAAGCAAAAATTATTGGAACCATGTTATCAGTTTTCCTTTTTATACAGCAATCAAACGATTGAAATTAGAAAGTAATTGAAGCATAATAATTATAATAAATTCTATAACTTTTATTGCACGATTAGGGATCAGCCCCCCTAGCCAAGTCACAAGCTTTCGCTTTTCTGCAATCGTTAACGCTCTTTCTTAAGTAATTTTAGAAAACGATAACTTGGTAGCCAAGTTGACACAAATGATTCGATCGCTCGTTCTACAATTTACATGGAAAAAACCTAAAATATAGTCTATGGTCTATCCATCTAAGAAACGCTAAAGTAGGTAGTCATGGTAACGTTGACATTGTTCATCAACAATTTTTATTGTCGATTTTAGTTGGCTGAATTATAAAGTGATAAAATGTATATAAAATAAAGAACAATCTATTTGTAAATGGTTTATTATAATATCACAGTGCGAAATGTCGTTTTAACATTATTGTGACTTGGAAACATGAAGATCCTGCTTAAGGATTAACTTATAATAAATGACGTGATACCTCTTACATAATGAATTTATAGATAGAGCCAGACAGAACAAGTCCTCGTCTTATTGGAATTCATGGAAAGGTATGTAAATTATTAGTTATTCTTTGTTGTTTAAAAGTATCTCACTTCATCTCTTGAAAGTATGAAACAAATAGTGACATGATAAGCGACAAACATGCAATAATTATTGCCTATTTAATATTAAAAATATAATGTAATGGTTTCCTATTATGACATTTAGTTTTCTAAAAGACAAAGCACATACAACAACTTTCTTCATAGACACACACTATAAAAATTAATCTATCAAATATCTATAACTTCTGTGTACTATCTATAAATTAATTACATGATACCTATGTAATATATAATGTTGATAAAATTCATTTTAAAATTGACAGAATGAGTCACATATTTTCATTGACTCATCTTCGACAGCTTTTAATAGTCTACTGTTGGACATAAGCCTCTCCTGTGAAAGGAGACATTGTTCTAGTAATGAATGCTTAATAGATAGATATGTTCTAATATGTGTGGGCAAACTAAAAGTCTGAAACCAAAAAAAAGCCCTAGCAATAAGCGGTGAGGACTGGACTGGTGATGGTCCTAGCAGCAGGCAAATGCTTACTGCTCTAGAAGAGAGGGTGTTGGCCTTAACGGGTTTGACTGTTGAAGTAGGACTGTACAACCACACTGTCCATTCTCTGTCCCAGATTATGTTTACTTATAGTCTCTTTGTTGTGACTAATCTACAGAATGAGTGGACCGATTATCACAAAAAATTTAATAGCAGGGAGGAACTTATAGTTTAATTAATTATAATATAATTGTTTTTTTCAGCAACATCAGCCCCACTCCCTCTGGAGAAGTTCCATGCACAACCCTCACATCTCAAAGGGGAGCGCCAGTGACGTCAAGCAAGTTCACGACCATAGAAACTCACCGGCTGTAACTAAAGGCAGACTGGCAAAAAACCTGGATGTGAGGAAACTGGAAAGGAGGCGAATAACATAGTAGACAATTGAAGCGAAGGATAGATACATTACAAATTATTATAATTTGAAATGCACTGTATAACAGAATTTTAAATAAACAGAATATAATTATAAATTGTTTCAATGATATTTCAGAAAAAAATTTAGAAATTTTACCTCAGTTGAGACCATCATCATCATCTTAAACTGTTTAATGTAATGATAGTTGCGGGTTACTAATCTTTTCCTTCACCTACATTAAAAATAGTGGTAATATAAATTTTTTGTCAATGACATAATTTATACATTGTTTTGTAATGTTTCAACTAGGTAAATAAACAAACACTGTAATAATAAAGCCTTTTAATGATTGTTTTAACATCTGAGTACATTATCAAATATATTTATAGAAAATATAAAAAGTATTATTTATAATAAAAAAAATATCTATCCAACACAAAAAAAAATCTATATCACGGGGGAAAATAACCCACATAGGAAAGACAATATGTTTAATAACGAAGCCATTAACAATTAACGTTATTTTAATCTATGTAATAAAGAATTTGGCATGGCTCTTCCTTCGATGACTTCACTTTGATTAGGCATATTCATAGCAGGTATGGGATCTTGCAAATTTATATTGTCTTCATTGTCATGTGTAGCAGAAAGTGGTTGTGGTAGTGGTATGCCAGCTTGTAACGCTAAATTGTGTAATACACAACATGCAGCTATAATATTGCTAGCTACATAGGCATGATGATGAAGAAACCTGTCTCTGAGAAAACATCTCCACTGTGCTTTGAGTAATCCAAAACAGCCCTCAATGCAGTTACGGGCTCACACATACTTTACAGTATAAAGTTCTTCCCTAGAACCTTGAACTACATTGAGAATAGGTGTCATTAGCCAAGGATGTTGTGAATATCCAGTCACCTCAAAAAAATAGTTTAAAAATTAGTTACCCACAGGAAAACTACTGAACTTTAAGGTAATAGAGCCATGCTGATTTTAGTATGAATGGGCCGGTTCGAAAATGATGCCATGCTGAGTTGTCGCATTGTCTGCATTTGCAACGAGTATAATGACCACTGCTCTAGGATTGTGTGTATGCTTTCCATCAGGCTGAGTAGAGTCACTTTATTAGGCTGATACATAAAAATAATAGTAAATATTTTTATTGTTACACAACCTAACAGCCATAATTGTTCACTATTTTGATGAAGTTCACTCATAAATGATTCAGCTCTACTAGAAGACCATATATGTGAATCATGTGTAGCTCCACCGAACTTTGGATTCACATTTATAATCAGCATATTACTATCACAAATCTGAAAACCAAATCAACATTAAGAAGTGACATAATAGTCTCATACATGCTGTTCTATAAATAAAAATAAGAATAAATCTACCATTTGAACTTTCAGTGAATGATACTCTTTTCTATTGAAATATACATGCTCTTCAGTAATGGGCTTTACCAAAGCTACATGCGTACAATTTATGCAACCAATTACATAAGGAAAGCCAAATCTTCTTTGGAACCTTGTAAAATAAAATTATGTTTAACACATGGTACATATTCAATTAAATATAGTTAAGTTTGTTTGTTAAGTAGGTATACACTCTTGTTTTATAGCTGTTTTCTCTTGTTGTGTTATTGGAAACCTAAGCCATTTTGCAACGACAGCAGGGTTTCTCAAAGCATCAACAACTTGTCTGATGCACCAACAAGCTGTCCGTTGGGCAATGCTGAAGGACACCAACAATTCTCTGATAGGATCCTGTGGCTAGGAAACTAAGAGCATCAAAGAGCAAGAGCATGCCTCAAAACCTATAAATACACAAACATTAAGGAAAAGTTAAAATAGTCAATAGTACAAAAAAGACATTATTAACTTACCTTAACTTTTAAGGGAATCTCGTTGGTTCCCTTTAGCGATGTCTTGTTTTGGAGTTCTTGACAAAGGGCTTCGAAAGACGACTTGTCTAGCCAAAATAGCTCCACAAATAAAGTTTCCGGCATTTCGCGGATTGTCTCGTTGCACTGACGATTAATATGTCTTTTTCCACCTCTAAGCCGTACTTCCTCATTACGAGCGCACCACAACATATTTATAGTATGCATTTTAAATGTCCAAAATTATGTAAAGCACATAAAATAGTTCTTGGTGGTCCTTTTAGACTTTAAATCTATCATACCGACGCCATTTCTAAAGCGATATCACCAAATATTTTTGATCGCTTAATGAACGTTCAAACGCATGGATATCGTTTCGTTTGCGTTTGTCAAAAGTGTAACTTGGCTAGCTTTTGCTAACTTTTGTATGGAGTTTGGCATCGAATTTGTAGAAACGATCACTTTCCATTCCATCACTACGAACAAACGTCAACTTGGCTAAGAGTTTCTAAATGGAAACCAGTCACGTGATCAAAACAAAATATTAGCCAATGACACACGAGAACGCGATTCGTTAACGATTGCAGAAAAGCGAAAGCTTGTGACTTGGCTAGGGGGGCAGATAGTACCACGTAGTTCGATGTTTTTTCGCTAGGTGCCATTAACACGTATATTGCAGGGTCGACATTTTTCATTGCAATTTTTGAAAATTTGAGCTATTATTAAGACTGATCTAATTTCTTTCTAGGTTTCAACTTCCCAAAACTGCCGGGCAAGTGGCCGTTCACATTGAGCGAACAACAGCTCGACGCAAGGAGACGAGGTCTTGAGCAGTATTTAGAGAAGGTAATACAATAAACACTACGCGACACTTGAACAAAGAAAAACATACGCTTCTGGACGCTTGAATGACACAGCATGTTATTTTGTAGACTAAGTTTTCGGTTAAAGAACATAGCAAATAATATACATCGAACATAAGTCAAGTATCACAGGTATAAAAGTTTGAATTGAGGTTAAAGACGAATAAGAATTTAAACTCGTATAAACTCAGAATATAGAATCGTGTGTTTTATGTACCGTTCAATTATTTTTGACCGCCTTCAAAAAAGGAGGAGGTTCTCAATTCGACCGTATAATATTTTATTTTTATGTGTTCGCGAATAACTTCGTCACTTTGAACCCATTTTGATGATTCATTTTAACGAAAAGGAGATATCCCAACGGTGGTATCATGATAAGGACACTAAGATCTGATGATGGCTTCCAAGAGAAATCGATTCGAACATTGAAGTCGGTTATATTTTTGTTAAAATTTTACTTGTTAAAACTGTTATGCACTTATTATATACGAACGTATACGCATTTTTTACTAACTTCAGATAAGTTTTAAAAAGTTAACGCAATACTAAATTGTAGCATAAAGATTTTTCAGTTTTAGCTTAGAATTTTTTTAAAACGGTTGCTGCATTCCTGTGTCTGAAAATGTACAAATATCTTTCTAGCTCACAAGTAGAGACGCAGGAACTTCACGAATAAAATAACCATTTATATGGTCATATATATTTATTATTCCATAGATGTAAATAATTTCTAGAGAGGAAAATCCACAGGAGTTAAAAAGGAGAAGAAACTACCTTCAATTCTTTTCACTCTTGCTCTTTCAGGTATGCGCAATCCGTGTAATAGCCGAATCAGATGCTGTCCAAGAGTTTCTGACGGACTCGGACGACTCCTCAAACCCCACGCCCGTGGACCTGAAGGTCCTCCTCCCCGACAAGGAGGTGGTCACCGTCAGTGTCCTTAAATCCACCAATGCTGATGATGTATATCGAGCTGTCTGTGATAAGATTGGACTGTCCAAATCAGTCCAAAAGTATTTCTACTTATTCGAGATTGTCGAATACAATTTTGGTAAGTCTTTTTTTTTTTTTTAAATTGGCAACATTCATGTAAGGTTTAGATCTGTTAATCTTCATAGTAAGAAATCATTTTTCTCAAACCAACAATGAAAATACTCTCTGTAATAAAAAGTACTTAGGTACTTATATTTAAATGAAATAATTAAAAAGTGTGTTTATGATATTGCTATATTTTTTGCAAGAAACTTAAAAAAAAAACTTTTTAGTGCGAAAACTTTCGTAACGTGATTTAGTGAAGCATGATTGATCATAGTTATGCATGTATCCGCTAAGTGACGCTAATTTATATTTTAGGCAATAATTGTTTCAGATAATAAATAAGATTTCACTCGTTTATTCCAGAACGCAAACTCCAACCGAACGAATGTCCACATTCTTTGTACATCCAGAATTACTCAACGGCGTCGAGCAGCTGTTTGTCTATTCGTAAGTGGTTGTTCAACCCGAGCACCGAGGTCAAGCTCGTAGCGGACGACACCACCGCCGCAGCATTTATATTCTGGCAGGTATGACATACTCACCATTAAAGCACTTATCTTATTTTTTCTATCGTCTATTTAGTTGGTCGATTGGCGGATAATGCTATTCCTACGTCATATATTATTAACTCAATAGATTGTATACATAGATAAGATCGACCAGCTAGGTCAGCAGATTACAGATCACGTATAAAGACACGGCTTATCTCATCGAGAATAAGACGTGATTAAATGCATTGTAACGAATCATTTTAGTTGTATATAATTAGAGGTAATTTGGTACAGTAACCAGACGCCACCGTGTAACAATAAAGAGTATTATGGAGCCGTGGCTCCTGCATAATAAATACTGCTTCCAAAGTTATTCATGATGTTATTATTTCCTTCTACCACGAAGTTCGCTATAAACGCTTTGGGCGTTAAGTTTGCTGATGTATGTATTTGTTTGTAGAAGATGTAGATATTTATCCGAAAAGAGGGTAGTTTTAAGGTTCCGTCTACCAGGGAGATATATAAGTGGGTGTCGTGTTTGTTGCGGTGCAGGCGGTGGAGGACGTGAACCGCGGCGTGTGCGTGGCGGGCGCGCGGCTGTACCAGCTCAAGGCGCTGCAGGACGTGCGGCGCGCGCCCGACTACCTGGCGCTGGCGCGCGCGCTGCCCGGCTACGCGCACGTCGCCTTCCCGCCCGCGCGCACCGACACGCGCGCCACGCCCGCGCTCGCGCTCTCGCTCGGTACGTAGCGACTCTCTCTCTGCGACTGCCCCGCGCACTGCTGCGGCGACCACGTATCGGCTCACTGTACTGTGTCGTCCCCAGGTTGGTCGGGGCTGAAGCTGTCGCCGTGGGAGGAGGGCGGCGGGGGCGGGGGCGAGGGCGAGGCGGGCGAGGTGGAGGTGGAGGTGTGCTGGCGCGCGGTGCGTGCGTGGCGCGCGGACGACGAGGCGGCGGCGCTGCGCCTCACGTACGTGCGCCACGACCAGCGAGCGCGAGCGCTCACGCTCTTCACGCCCTACGTGAGTCTCACGCCGTTCGCGTTTACATAACACTGACGCATTCATATTATCGCTCACTCTTCTTTGCACACCGCATCTCGTTTCCACCACACCATTCGCGTTCAGAAAACGTGAAGCGTCAACATCGATCAGTTTCTTCTCTACATACGGTATTCCATTCGTGTTTAAAAAATAGTGACGTGTCCCCATCCTTGAGTTTATTCACTGCATGCACACATTGTTATCTTTTCCCCTTTAGAAAATAATGACGCGTAACGTCAATGAATTTCTTCTCTGCACACCACACCCTGCAGCCCATTCGTGTTTCGACAATAGTGACGCAACAACATCGATGAGCTTTTATCTCTGCACACCGGACCCTGTTGTCCATTCTCGTTACAAAAATAGTAACACAGCGGAAGTAATAATGATTTCGAATCGAATTAAACTTATAAATAGTTTTCATTTGTTCGACCATTAACATTTCTACAGATCGTTATTTATCCACTGTTCTTCTATAAAAAATAGCAATCCGTGCATGTGAACAAAAATCAATAAATAATTGTGATTTCTTTTAAATTAAATTTTTTAACGAACTAAACACAATAATGCGTCACTATTTTCTTGACACGAATGAACCATGTAAATTTAATTCATTTATTCACTTTAACAACACTAATGGTTGCCTATAAGAGAATGCCTTTGAGCGAAAAGGCCGCCACTTGTACTGACCTAGCATTAAGTTATGTATTTAGTTATCTGATGTTAAATAAAACTAATTATTATTATTAATACTAATCTCTGTATTTTAATTTCCATTATTACAGTATCAATTTCTGTGCAACTGCATGGATAGAATAGCCGAAGAAGCGAACTGGCTGGACACCGGCGAATAGACACAAGAACAGGATCTAACACCCGTTAGGATGTAAGCCTCGAAAACGGTATTATCTCTCACTCGGCGCGCAACACACTTAGTAGAAAATATTTTTAATACTGGCAACACAGATTAAGTGTTACCATCGTGAAAATAAAATTCCTACCATATAGCCGCGCTCGTATACCCTTATTCTAAATGGTAAAGTCTAATTATTTATCGTACATTTTTCAATCATTATAGAATAATTATATTTATACGGGAATTAATTTTTCATAATCAGTTTTACGTAAAGTAATTAAAATTATTAAATTAAAGAATAAAATATCCTAACACGTTTTTAGACTTTAAGTATTATTGTTTATGCTAAAAGCAATTTATACTTAAATAATACCTTCATCGATATAAATAATAATAAAAAGAAAAACAGAAAAATACTAAAACATCCTCTCTTCCGATTTGAACACAATATCAAGTTAATAATTGTAGAATAATTATTAGTGTTAATAGTTATAATTTAAAAGCATTGCTTATAATTAATTATTTGTAGTGCGTACTGTGAATGTAGATAATAATTTTATTAAAGACGTAAGGGGAATACGGACATGCAACTTTTTATTCAATTTCGTATCTTATCTTTTATATGACAAGCTTCATATTCATTTCTCAAAAGTAACAAAACTTTCTGTGGCGACCTTCCAACGGGTGTGGGCACAACTAGATTGATTGATGTCATTGGAACATACTTAAATGTAATCTAACGAAGACAGACCGAACTACGAACTGTTGATCCTGCATCGCGCTATGAAAATTCTCACTCCAATTCATTTAATATTCAATATTAACTTTCAGATATAATTACTTGTTTCGAGGATTCCCTCACTTAGGGAATGCTAATCCTGCATCTCACTATCAGAGTTTTCACGCCAATTAATATGGCATACAACATTAAATGTCAGGTATTATTACTATACCTGGTCAGAGAGACCCTTTTGAAGAACACAACACAATTATTTCACAAGTCTCAACATCTTTTTGATAATAACATTAAATCGAGTTATTTTTCGATGTATCGAGTAATGTCCGTGTCCCCTCACTAGTCTTTTAATATCGACTGTCTCTTACTGTAGGTCTCTCTTTGTAAACATTTAGTTTTTACGTACATGTGTACTTATAACGGTAGATAAGGGTTATTTAGATCTGTTCCATTTCATTTCTAGTAGATTAGATTAGAAAAATTATACATATTTTGAGAATGGGTCGAGTATTTGTATTTTAATTAAAATCTTGTAACGTATCGGAGTTTATTGCAGTCAATTTTTAAGATATTTCAGCAATCATTTTCTTATAGGATTAAATGATAAAAACAATTATTTCTTCTTTCATCTCAACTTTATAAGCAATAAACTTAATCTATTGTGATTTATCTTAAAATACTGACTATTCTCTGTATCAAAAATAGGGACCATCCATAAGTTACGTTACCCGATTACTTGATTTTACCCCCATCCTCGTCCTATTTACAGCTAATCACACTAGCGACATTTCCCCTCCCTATTGTGACGTCATATATTTTTTATATTAAATTAGACGCCAATTTTGAAATTAGAAATGTTTAAAATTTTGAATATTGTCAGTAATATATTTCGCTTGAGCTATAATACTTCAATATATTAGATTTTGAAATGTGATGTCACGAAACCTACTGTGGCGACTTCCACATACCGCGCAACAAGAAAAACATACTACAGCGGCATCTACCGAAGATACGTCGAACTACGAATAAAAAAAGTAAACTAAGAAACTATCTATCCTTAATCCCGCAATAGAAGTTCTCGCGCCGATTAGTATATATACAACATTCCAACATCAACCGTTGGGCTGGGGCCCGCCAGGCATGATCACCTCGCCTGGTCGCTAGTGTCCCTTTGTGTTGGAGGGATATGACACCCGTTCCTCCACACTAGATTCCGTTTCAACCACATCTCACGCAAGGTTACATTTCTTCTCTTTCCCTCTACCTACACCTACCTCATCTACTTCTTAACGTGTGACGTAATTTATAGATGACCCCTTAAAACAGAAAAATAAAGTTTCAAAAACATTCTGAAGTCTTTTTTTTCGCAGCTGTTTAAGCGAATTTTATTTGATATTGTAAGCGAGATCGTAGCTCGGATTCGTAACGCATTTAAAATATAATGTAATATATATTACAAACTAATTTAACTTAATTATGTAGATAAATATTCATAAACTATTTAATTAAAAATCTATAGCTATTTAAAACCCTTTAATGGAATAGAGATGGCGCTTTTCCTTAAACTTTGACATTCGTCGTCAATAGATGGCGTTGTTATAATTTTTTTGTGTAACAAATATCGCAAATGTTATTTTCTCTTGTAGACGATTGTAATGAACGTGTTTTAATTTACATTAAATCTCAAGCGGTGAGATGAACATAATGCTGACACATCCCACATGTGAGTCATTTGATGACACATTCATTACGACCTTTTATTCGTATACTCGAAGAAAAATAGTAACGTTAGTTTGATATACAATCTGTGGCGTAAGCAATAACTCTGTGCCTGCCCATAAACTTGCCTGAGTCCCGATGTACATTAATTTTTAAAATATTCATTGGGAATACAAAGGCCAAGTTGAAAAGATAAAAAAAAATACATTCGAATAGCTCATTAGCAGACTCACGGCACGTATAATGTTATTATTTACGCCACAGCCTGTGTATCCACAAGTTCTAAAGCAACACGATAGGGAGTAGCCATATGCAGGAGTTGTAGTCTGTCAAAGCATAAGCCCAAATGGGCCTATGTGTTACACTGTTTCGACACAGACTGTAATTATGTGTGTGAAATTCTGAATGTTTTGTTTTAACTGGTATGTGTGAGTTCAGTTGCTTTTGTATGTAAATATGAAATGTGTATGTGTGATGATATCCTCCCACAAATAATGCCAGAAGTCGCTATGGCTACTATCCTGTATGTCCCCAAGTAATGTTATACTCTATAATTGTAATTTAACATTTGTTTCGTGTAAAACATATAATCAATACTTAAATAAGTAATTATTTTTTTACAAACAATAAGTGAAAAATCAATTATGTATGAAAATAAATGTTTTTAGGTATTCTAAATAGCCGCCTTTAATATTTTATTATTTTTTAGAGTTTATTTAATGTATTAGTGATAATAATATGTTGTCTGCAATTGGTATATTTTTATGTAAAGACTTTGTTGATGGATATTATGTTTTGTGGAAGCGTGGAGCGATTCCTTGGCTATCAATAAATTTGTTTAGAAATGAGGATTGTGTAATATGACCTTAAGGAAAAGATTAATGTTTATTGATAGTCTAGAACAGGGTTTTTCAAACTTTGATGTCAGACCCCTGATATATATTCAGAATCAGTGTAAATCTTTTACAATTTGAAATATTTATTCTACTTATGTTTAATAAACTTCTACTAGTAATATATTAAGAAATAAAAGACAGTCACATAACAAAAAAAAAGATTAAATAAGAAATTCAAGGTACTAAATTGTAAGTTGATTGTGTCTTGTATTTCTAAAAGCAATTTTGATGACTTTGATTGATTTTTATTATTAATACAGAAAAACTTTGTCGTTTCTTGTTTATTAAATTTAAATATTCTTATTGGTGCAAAAACGGCTCATTTAAATTAACGTCACATAGAATGAAATGGTACTACTTAGCGTGCGCTATGTTCTTGATTTCGCTCGCGTCTTCGCTCACAAAGATGAATTACAAACGCTTACATAGTAATTCATCTTGGGAGTAATGGAAAATAGGACTATCTAATGACCACAACTACGATTGGGTCGTGGGATAATAACAAACTTTGAGAAACTCTGTTCAAGAAATCGCCTAAAACTGCAAGTATACTAAAAGCGACGCGTTCGCTAAGCGATTTTAAATGACAAATGTATTATATTATTATTATTAATCGGGTTCCATTATGAATTTCATTGCAATGTTGTTTTATGAATTATGCTACGAAATAGAGTTTTTGTATATTCAGTATAACTGTACTCCGTTATATATTTGTTGCGGCGTGCTAATTCTAATAGTTTAAGCCTCTAACATATCTTATAATATATCTTTTATCCATTGTAATAGTTATTAGATTGTATAATCAACTTTATATGAGTGATGGCACAGTACAAAATGTTGGGGATTTTGAAGCCAGTGTCGGTGAAAATATATGTTTGTTGTTGTAGCTAGCACATAGTAGCAAGCGTGTCTTTGAAATAAATGCGTCCTTTTGTTGTAAATTTCTAAGTTTATTTAATTCGAGTGTCGGTATTTGTGATTTGTCTGTTTTTAGAAAAGACAAAACGGTTCACACATTCCTATATTATGTTAAATATATAAATACATAACATTTTAATGCATACATAATATAAATCAGGACGGGTATTGTAAAATTGTAGGTACATGTGTTTAATTCTATGAGCTCCATCCATATCACAATAATGCGTTTGTGTGTGCATACAATCTACGACTTTATAAGCTCGAAAACGAATGGACCGACTTTAATGGGTTTTTATCTAATCGTTTAAAAGATTTTTGAATTGATGGTATTATAAAATGTTGGATGCTTACTTGTTTAACAGCATGTGTTTTGAAGTTAAAATGTTATAGAATTGAACTACGTATAGTTTGTATATCGCTTTGTTATATTATGAAATTGTGACACTGGCTTTATAACAAATATTATACTACAAAAGTGCAAATTTGTGTAAATGTGAGTGGTTCAGTTGTTGGTGCCATATGAAGGTGTTAATTAATGAATCTGTCTGTGTATTGCTTGTGCAGTTTGGTAACACATATATATTTATCTTTATACAATATATGGTTATGATATTTCGACAGCTATAACTGGGTTTTGCATTTATTCACCATTTTACCCTATAAATAATGTTTAACAGCGTGTTGATTATGGTAAGTTTCTTACTTCATTTGTTAAATTTATTTAACAACTAGCATTTACCCGCGGCTCTGTCCGTGTATATATCGGTTATCTTTGTAAGTATTAGTCTATGACCTTCCTTAAGCATCAAAATATCTACATGCTAAATTTCATTGAGATCGGTGTAGCAGTTTAGCCGGGCAAGCGTAACAGGCGGATACTTTCAAATTTATAATATTAGGATAGATTTATGGAATGTAGGTATCTACAATTAGTATTTCCAAAACCTTGCCATGTTTTACTCATATAGGTCGAAGTCGACCAGAGCTGTACAACAGCCTCATAGAAAAATAGTTAAGCAGTTGTTTCGTTGCTTTAGTTCGAGTGTCGAAGTTACCGGAAACCAAACATTCTCTCACCACTTGATGATGGACGTACTGAAAGACAGTAATGCACTTGTAACTAGCGACCGACCGAAATTACAAATCGCGGGTAACGCCGCGGGACAAAGCTAGTCTAAAAAAAGTAGCATAAGTTTCTCCCTGGATCATCAGCTACCTGCCAGTGAAAGTCCCGTCAAAATCGGTCCAGCCGTTCAACCAACAGACAACAGAAAAAAAATTCTTAAAGTACATTTTTGGTATATGTACCGTGCATACTTACATAATATGCATTTAGTAAAAAGCGGTTATTTTAATATTACAAACAAAACCTCCAATTTTAGTTATTTGTATAGATGGGACCACATGGGGAGCATACAAAAATAATTTTCAAAATCGGTTCAAAATTGACGGAATAATCAGTGTACATACGTCCTCAGTAGAGGAGTGATACCACGGCCTCACAGAAAACCAGTGTGAAACAGCGCTTGCGCTATGTTTCACCGAGCGAGTGAGGATACCGGCGGCCCAACCCCTCCCCCCATCCCCCAAAGGCCGGCAACGCACTTGCGACGCCTCTGATGTTGCGGGTGTCCTTGGGCGGCAGGAATCGCTTACCATTAGGCGATATACGTCTGTTCGTTTGACCACTTTTGTTCCAAAAAAAAAACTATATTAGAAATATCTATTATCCTTAATTGTCTCTGATCCTAAGTGATTTTCGAACAACTGTCTAAAACAATTAATAGATGATTATAGTCCATTCACATTAAAAAGCAGGCATGTATCGCGATATGATTCAGCGCGAATGGGCTACTGACCACAGAGACCGGTGACGACATCTAACGGTATATAAAATGCACTAACTTTAGCTCGCGGTTTCGCCGGCGTGTTTCAGATATCGCGGTTTACATTTTGTCGGGTTAAAATTATATAGCCTATGATATTCACAAATAACGTGGCTTCCTATTGATAGGTATAGTAATTTTCTAAATCGGTTCAATATATCTAGACTCGGTCGAACAATCACAACATTCAGTACAGTAGGAACTGGTTGCTACAATACGAGCTGCTAGGAGCAGTCTAACAACGTCTAATTATAAAAATCGATTAAAACTATAGAAGTCTCAACGCTTCATTAACAAAATTAATACAGTTTACCAAAAATTTACATTTAGGTACCCACATAATGATAGTGCGAACTGAACTCATGTGAGCTAGCTCTGCTAACGGTCGCCTCACGACGCGATGCCTGCTAATTGACAATCATAATTTATGCTGACGAGATTCTGTGTTACACTAATAAGAGTTATGCAATGGATTCTTGTTGCTCAACAAACTCGTCTGAAAGAAAAATAGAAATTCATTTTTGATGTGAAACGATGGCGCGGGGAACCTGATTTGTGGCGTGGCGAGAAATGCCGTGGCGACGCTTCGCCTTACCGAAGTCACTGATCAAAATAATTGAGTTGTGCGATTTCAAATAAATTTAAATATTTTGAAATTTTGTTTTTAATAAAAATTAATATTACTGTAATAAACATTAATTTTATTTTATGGAACTAATAACTTAAACGAAAAAAATTCGATTTTTCAAAAAATCAGTCCAGCCGTTCCAGAGATTATCCGGAACAAACAGACAGATAGACAGACCGACATCCAGACAGTATCGTGTATCGTGTATACATACATATATATGCATTTATTTGTATAGATTATCAGTCCTCCAAAACATTTTAAATAAAAAAAAGAAATAAAAACTAATACCCAACTACGACAAAAAACGATGCTGAAAAAGTGTGAAACAAGTTTTGAAAAGCCGTAGTCACACGATACATAGAAACGAACCATAACACTTTAACAACGCGCTTTTGTTTTTATATACCTACCAGTCAAAGTTCCTACTACAACGGACCTCGGATATTATTACTCGACTGCGAAAGAAGGAGGGTAATGTTTTTTGGGTGTATGTATGTATACTCGTATATCTATGTATGTATGTATGTATATTTCTTCGGCACGCCCTAGAGCCGGCTTGACGAATCTATTACCACCACTCACATAAAAATACAACAAGCCGTTTAGGCTCTAGGGCGCGCCAAAGAAATATACATACCTACATACATATACACTCGAAAAACATAACCCTCCTTCTTTCGCAGTCGGGTAATAATGAATGGCCATTTTGCTTTAGCATCATGGAGCATCCATGACGTTGCAAAACAGAGTACGGCGTAAAAAATGTGCTAGGTAGGCTCTCAGGCTTTGAAATCACGCACAGTTTATTTACTGCACGGCAGAAATGATTAGATATGTAAGTTACTTACGAAGATTTCATTGAGAGCACTACTAATTCTTCTTAAAAGTACTACCGAAAGAACGTTTTTTATTTAATTTTTACACGTGCTTTGAACTTTGACAAGTTCGTTGACGAAGGTACGTTTCATCCCCTTTAAATGCACACCGCCGAGGTGTAATGGTATTCTCTGTTAATTTTCAATTCTCAACGCCCCCCAATAGCCTATTGCTAAAGAGAGGTATCCCCGTAGAAACGTTTTTGCCTACTAGATTAGCACAATTTGGAATTTCACAAATTCGTCGTAAATTATTAAGTTGTCTATTAATATGTATGTATAATTATTCTACTCTACAATTCCATTAAGAGATTAAATAACAAAAAAAAACTAACGTCAAGAACTGGATCAAATTGAAATGGGATCACAAGGGAAGCATCAGCATTCTAATAAAAAAAATAATTAAAATCGGTTCACCCAGTCGAAAGTTCTGAGGTAACAAACATAAAAAAAAACAGTCGAATTGAGAACCGCCTCCTTTTTTGAAGTCGGTTAAAAATGTTTATGACCCCGTGTGAGCAGATTGTCTAAAATCCCAGTGTCCGTGTCCTATATACCCATCCGGAGTAAACGGCGTGTTGATGTCTGGGAGGATACATTAAGGACGCGTTTGCAAAATTGATAGGTACAGAATCGAATTACTACGTTGACACAAGTTACACAAACAAGTGCAAATCGGATAGCGGCAGGTATAAATGTCAACTTGCCTAAATTGATATTTTGAAAGTTTTTTATATTTTCTCATTTCTATGTAATAGGTACTTACCTCCGGACTTGCTGGAGTGACCTGAAGGTGTACTTCGGTGACTGCTTATGGAACTCCTAGACGAGTTGACAGTCTCACCGAGTTTGGGCTCGTTTTGTTAGTTATGACTAGACCTTACCTCCGGACTACATGGAGTGACCTGAAGGTGTACTTCGGTGACTGCTAGTGGAACTCCTAGACGAGTTGACATAGTCTTACCGATTTTGAGCTTATTTTGTTAGTTATGATGAGACCTTACCTCCGGCTTAGATGGAGTGACCTGAAGGTGTACTTCGGTGACTGCTAGTGGAACTCCTAGACGAGTTGACATAGTCTTACCGATTTTGAGCTTATTTTGTTAGTTATGATGAGACCTTACCTCCGGCTTAGGTGGAGTGACCTGAAGGTGTACTTCGGTGACTGCTTTTGGATCTCATAGACGAGTTGACATAGTCTTACCGAGTTTGGGCTCGTTTTGTTAGTTATGACTAGACCTTACCTCCGCACTACATGGAGTGACCTGAAGGTGTACTTCGGTGACTGCTAGTGGAACTCCTAGACGAGTTGACATAGTCTTACCGATTTTGAGCTTATTTTGTTAGTTATGACGAGACCTTACCTCCGGCTTAGATGGAGTGACCTGAAGGTGTACTTCGGTGACTGCTTTTGGATCTCATAGACGAGTTGACATAGTCTTACCGAGTTTGGGATCGTTTTGTTAGTTCTGATGAGACATTACCTCCAGACTAGATGGAGTGACCTGAAGGTGTACTTCGGTAACTGCTAATGGAACTGAAGTACACCTTCAGGTCACTCCATCTAAGCCGGAGGTAAGGTCTCATCATAACTAACAAAATAAGCTCAAAATCGGTAAGACTATGTCAACTCGTCTAGGAGTTCCACTAGCAGTCACCGAAGTACACCTTCAGGTCACTCCATCTAAGCCGGAGGTAAGGTCTCATCATAACTAACAAAATAAGCTCAAAATCGGTAAGACTATGTCAACTCGTCTAGGAGTTCCACTAGCAGTCACCGAAGTACACCTTCAGGTCACTCCATGTAGTCCGGAGGTAAGGTCTCATCATAACTAACAAAATGAACCCAAACTTGGTAAGACTATGTCAACTCGTCTAGGAGTTCCACTAGCAGTCACCGAAGTACACCTTCAGGTCACTCCATCTAAGCCGGAGGTAAGGTCTCATCATAACTAACAAAATAAGCTCAAAATCGGTAAGACTATGTCAACTCGTCTAGGAGTTCCACTAGCAGTCACCGAAGTACACCTTTAGGTCACTCCATATAGTCCGGAGGTAAGGTCTCATCATAACTAACAAAATAGGCTCAAAATCGGTAAGACTATGTCAACTCGTCTAGGAGTTCCACAAGCAGTCACCGAAGTACACCTTCAAGTCACTCCATGTAGTCCGGAGGTAAGGTCTCATCATAACTAACAAAATGAACCCAAACTTGGTAAGACTATGTCAACTCGTCTAGGAGTTCCAGAAGCAGTCACCAAAGCACACCTTCAGGTCACTCCACCTAAGCCGCAGGTAAGGTCTCATCATAACTAACAAAATGAGCCCAAACTCGGTAAGACTGTGTCAACTCGTCTAGGAGTTCCAGAAGCAGTTACCGAAGTACACCTTCAGATCACTCCACCTAAGCCGGAGGTAAGGTCTCATCATAACTAACAAAATGAGCCCAGACTCGGTAACACTATGTCAACTCGTCTAGGAGTTCCACTAGCAGTCACCGAAGTACACCTTCAAGTCACTCCATGTAGTCCGGAGGTAAGGTCTCATCATAACTAACAAAATGAGCCCAAACTCGATTAGACTATGTCAACTCGTCTAGAAGTTAGAAAAGCAGTCACCGTAGTACACCTTCAGGTCACTCCACCTAAGTAGGAGGTAATGTCTCATCAATCGAGCCCGAACTCGCACAATACTACTTAGTTTTAGCAAACTAAAATATTGTTATAAAAATCTGTAAATAGAAGAAACCTCCTCCTTTTTTTGAAGTCGGTTAAAAATAATCTAACGTTGTCAAGTATCAACCTATTCTGGTTTATCGAATATATTGAATTCGAAGACCGATCTTTTCAACAAGAGCTAATGCAAACAGGCGACACAGTGTCCACTCATGACGGCGGCTGAGCGCAGACTGAGATTACGAAATTTTTACGCGATAAATCAAAAGAGGTTCAAAAAAATAAAA
Source organism: Spilosoma lubricipeda (assembly GCA_905220595.1). Lineage (NCBI taxonomy): Eukaryota > Metazoa > Arthropoda > Insecta > Lepidoptera > Erebidae > Spilosoma > Spilosoma lubricipeda. The sequence continues at coordinate 1,360,405 of HG992291.1, forward strand.
TAACCCTTATTGCAATCGACTACGATTCATCCGTAATAGCAAAATATGAGAAAATATAAGCTCCGGTTGTTATTTTTTCTGCGACTTTCTGTGACACTTTTATACTATTTTTTTCCTCGGATTTATAATTGACTATATATGCCTTCTTACATTATTTTTAGAAATTCTAAAATAGGTTGATTGTAGAACAAAAATGTACCAAAACTCAACCCGATATCGTAAATACTGTGGAAAATGGTTACGGAAGATCGTTTTTACAATATAAAAAAATACAATTTCCAAAAAAGTTGTCCCTCAGATTTGAAGATGAAGAACTAATCTATAAGTGTTAGTACTTTGTTATATTCAATTTGTTTAGTTTAGTTACAAATTGCACCGAAAAAAAGCATAATTTTGTACGAATCGTAAACGCGCCCTTAATGCAGCAATAAGATCCGGCGTCGGGCTAACTGCTTGTTATGGACCTAAACAGGAATTAAATGCGGCGACTGACTTGATTACTGTCTAGGAACTTAGCAACGTATTAAATATGTATACTAGCTGACCCGGCAAACGTTATTTAGCCATAAAGATATATGAAAAATTTAGGGGAAAAGTTGATGTTGGCCGATACTCAGACCTAACCGAAATACACACAAAATTTAATAAATATCGGTCCAGCCGTTTCGGAGAAGTTTGGTGTATAATATTTTAGTAATATATTTTAATATCTCGAATATATTTTAGGAATAGAGTTTAGTAATTTAATATTTGTTTAAAAGTATTTTCACGTTGTTATTTCACTACGGGTTTCAAACTTCGTCGACTTCAAGTATTCGAATAAGTAATACGCTCCTAATCTAAACAAGGAATGCACGTAAAGCCTAGTGGTTCAATCTGTCGCCACGCCTATTTCTACTTCGCTAAGTATTGTGGGCTCAAATCCCACATGAGATAACACTTTGTGTAATTCAGAAATTGTTGTCCTAAGTTTGGGTGTTCTTTGTGTCCGTTTCATGTATGTTTGCAAAGTACACCGCAACACAGGATATTTTTCCAGTGCAGGATATTCCGTTTTTCAATAGAAGAAAAAAAATGAAATAAATAAATAAATATTTCGGACATCTAATTCGAAAACTAAAATTAGAATAAATAATTCGATTAATTAAAATAATAAAAGAATTCGAAAACAAAAAATAAAAGGATGAAAAGTGTGGGTAGTACAAAAACTCAGTCAAAGTTTGATCGCAGGCGGTCAATATTATCTAAAATTTGTTTGAAACCAAAAGTAAGAATAAATCGAGATTAAAACACTTGTTCTAATGTCCAAGCGGTGTATTCTCACGTGGTGTAATCGTCACAATATTACTCAGACGGTGGGCTCTAGAGTAAACGAGCTGATAATGAGCCAGTGTATCGCGACTCCACTCCTGCGCAGCGCGCGCAATACAAACCGTGATAAAAAAAATAACAGTGTTTTCGTGGAGTATTTCATATGAATCTGTGGTAGGTTGTTTTAAATCAATTTTTTTTTTATTATTATATATAATATATATATATAATAAAGGCAAATATTATTTAATTCATATTATTTTTTTGTTTAACAAACGGATTCTGAAAGAAACTAAGAAGATAGGTGCCTACTTAATTAATTATTTTGATAAGACAATGTATCGTAGAAAGTAAGTAGTAATCGATTTGTTTTCAAAGCTTATCATAAATATATAATTAAGATTCTAAGGAGCTAGATACACCTTTACGTGACTTGATGATCAAACGATTACATTACACATACATACCTACGTGATAATTTAAGATTTAATATCTATGTATAATGGTCTCATGATTGTACCTTCCTTATTGAGATCGCGGGACATTTTACCGAGGCTTTGAAGGCTATTAGAATTTTTTTGTGAAGTTCTATGAGTAACTCCTAAGCGCCTAATACACAGAGGGGCGGAACTGAATTTTAAACTCATCACATAGAGTGAAATATTGAAGAATTTCTTTTGTATAAAGTTTATATTTGTGTTCTTAGTAAAGTATAATTAAATAATAGAGTAAGCTGACTGCACGGTTGGCCTAGAACAATACAAATTCGTGTTCTGAGTCTAGGTGTCCTTTGTGTCCTTTTCAAGTATGTTTGTAAAGTCCCCCGACAGGATGCATATTCCTAATGAAAAAAAAACTTCTTCTTCATTGGAGAAATTTTACTATAAGAGTGATTTATTTCTATAAAGAATACGACCTATAGTTGCAAGAAACATTAAGATTAAGAAAACGGAGTGTTACAACCCCTATTCATTCCGTGGGTGTCGTAAGGGCCGACTAAGGGCGCTCGCCCACGGCGACTATTACGAAACGCGCTACTAACGCGCTGCAGTCGCGTTTGCAACGCGCTACAGTATCGCGACTATATCGATGCAAAGTGCGAGCATGTCAGACGACATCGGGGGTAGAAAGGCGGGAGGGTGGCGTTTGCAGTTCGACTGAATCGTGGTTATGTGGGCGAGGGTACGCAGCTTGCGATCGCATCGCGACTGTATTGTTGCGAACGCGCGACAGCCTCCCTGCTGTAGAAGCCGCCGTGGGCGAGCGCCCTAAGGGACCCAACTACGCAGGACAACATCAGTGCAATGAGAAGGACAACTTATACCAAATCATATACCAACCCGTCTGGTTAACGTGGTAAAGTATAGTAGGATAGTATATAGAATAAAGTTCACTATATAGGACAAAACCTCGTTACTAAGGATAAGCAGGATAGGCCTATGTACAGCAGTGAACTGTTAAAGGCTGTTGATGTGGTGATGATTGTGATGAGAGGCCACTATCCTTTGACTGTCTGATTCAAAACACAACGAAAAAATTACTCAATTCTGATTTCCTAACGTCGTGGTATTGCTTTGGTCAAGCTGATCTAAATATACCTATATTATACTTTTTCAAAAAACAGTTTTATGTGCTAGATATGATTAGACTGCACTAATGGCGTCGCCATGTTGCTTTCTACTGCGCTGAGATTTGTGAGTTCAAAATCCACATGGGACAACACTTTGTGTGATGCACAAATTGTTGTTCTGAGCCTGGGTGTTACTTGCGGCCGTTTCTTGTTTATATGTGTTTGTAAAGTCCCCCACGGGCCGCGACACAGGATTAATTTGTACTGCGGGCGTTTTATTTAAAAGCGCACGTGTTTCCGTTCCACTATAATCCGCTATATCCACTATAATTAAAGCGGGGCGTGAAAAAGCACCTCACCAGGCATAGTGTGGGTCACCATGTTTCACTGCCCTTATTCGTATTGAGGATGGTGACCACATTCCTATATTCTGCTCATGCTTTCCATCAGGTAGGGCAGAGCCATTGGGGCAACTAATATTTAAAAAGAAATGCATATGCGCAAAATACGTTTGCGTCTGTAAATGCCGATATGTGGATAGGTTTGAATGGCCGTTGCTCTAATTTTGCTATCTTGCAAGATAAAAAGGCGATCAGAGCTATAATACGATAAGTACAAAGAAGATTTAAGTTTCAATGACTGTATTTGGGGCGTTCAAATTATGTCTTGGTTTAAGTGTAGGTATTATGGATAAAGTAGCTGCATTTCGCACTATTCGTGGTTATAGTTGTACCTTTACGACAACCACCGTGGGGCAAAGGTGGCCTAAATAAGATTAACCTAAGTTAGTCTTTGTAACAACAGCAGTCTGCTTGTGAAAGTCCCGCTGAAATCGTTCCAGCTGTTCTAGAGGTTAGCCGGAACAAACTGACCAGACAACAAAAGAGTTTTTTAATTTAGGTGCCATATATATGTTATGGGTAATGCTAGAAGATGGAGCAAACCTAGGTTTACCCGGGTTGACTTAGTATTATCCAAGCTTCTTGGGTAAAGTCCGAATAATAAGTTAAATAAATTTTAATTCGGGGTCTACCCATACTCACCTAGGTCTATCCAACTCTGGCTGGGTAATGTTAAAAATATGTCTACTTAATTAGTGAAATGAAAATCCAAGGGCATTTTAAACTTTTATTATTTTTAAAACATACAAAGGCGAACGCTATCGCTCGAAGAGCATAAACTTAATAGCTGTAATAGCAAAAACTAATAGCGGGCTGAAACGGGCGGGCACAAACATATTAAAACTTTGTATGACAATTAGTTCAAAGTACTACCGACAGTTTTTATTAAAATTAATTATTTATTTGAGCAAGATAAACTACTGTGACATTTTGAATTGCAAAATTTTCCTGCAGCTTTGCATGAACACTTTTTTGTAGCACATTTTGTTTTGCAATTACACCTTTTATAACCTCTCTCTCCTGAAAGCGACTGTTCATTTTTTATCTAGTGATATATTTTCGATATCAATCAGTTTATCATGACACACAGAAAACTGATTCCTTAAGAACATTTCCTCAATAGTACCACGTTCGTTTCCTAACGCACGTTCCGAAACTCGCCTCTTCCTCTATCGACACCTAACATTACTCAATCAGAGAGCCCTTAATCCCTTAACATGAAAGGTAAATGAGAACTCAACAGAGGGGAATAGTGAACGATAGGTAGAACTTATTTTTTTTTGTCTTTAAATATGAAAACAAGTAGGCCATGACTTAAATAAAAAAATAACATTAGTAGTAACGTTTTCATTATCAAAATGATTCCGATTAATCTGCAGTTATGTTTATTGCCCACTTTTAAGTTTACTACCGCGACAAACCAAGGCTGGTCATTGAAAAATAACTATCTTTCGAAATATTAGTAAAAAATATTTTCTGACTTCTTAAATTTCTTAAAATATCATCATCCTCCTAGTCTTATCCAAGCCTTGTCATATTTATTATTGTTATCCAAGTCTTATCATAGCCCAAGATTTTGTTTTATTTTAACGGAGCGACTGGTATCGGAGCTTTGCAACTCTGAGGGCGAACTGCATTCGAAGGTGTAACTAGTTGTCAGTATATTAGAGCCACTGCCTTCCAAATAAGGATTGCCAAAGATGTTCATGACAACCACGACTGACGGCTTAACGTTCTCAAGGAATGGGCTGGAAACACCTCCAACTTTCATTCCCCGGGCTGTTACTAAAAAAATTTTGTAAAGAAATCCCAACAACACATTTTGGCCTCGGGAATCGGACCCGAGTTTATAATTTTTTTCTTGTTTATGACCATGGTGGTAAATCACTTTAGACCTCCAACTTCTTCGGGAAGTCTCATACTTCTACATTTGCAATTGTTTTTTTTTAAATAACGTTTTTCAACAAATTTATTTATGATTGTCTATGGTACTTACGAAAATATACTCAATTATATAAATTATCATGTAATAATGTCCATCTACTGAACAACAAAATTGACATGATTAGGGTTCTGTAGTTGCTAAACTAGAAAAAACTCGACCAAACTTGTTAAAATTAATTGCGTGCGCTTCAAACTATTTCTTTTACTTCTATTACCTTCTTGTATCTTTTTCTTATTTCCTTTTCAGACTTCTTGTAATCTATCATGGAAGCGGAAAGAAAAAGTAATAAATAAATTATCTGTCAGTCTGCTTGGTTATTGATTTAGTTTCGGTCGAGATCAATTTTGTGAGCTTCATCAAATGTGTCAAAGACACTTGACACTTTTCAAAGAAATTTTGTGGAAAGTAAAGTTTAATTTATATTTTTTTTTAAATTATAATGATTTTAGGGTCCTTCAAATCGGCAAGACAACGGAGCATCAATAATCAGATAATTATCTACTGAACCCTTTTGGCGCAAATACTACTCGTACTTGACCGTCTTTTTATAATAGCTGTGTCGTGATGTTTGTACTTTACAACAGATTTATATTTAGATGTTATCTAAAACACACAAGTCCTTCCTGGATCACATGGACCGTATCATACCGTATGTTACTTGTTACAGTTCCATTTATCTAAAAATCAAAAGAAGTACCTGATTAGATTAGATCACTATGTAATCCGTCTGTCGTATAGGACCTTTTACTGAGGGATTTTAATTTTCGGTCCCTGAAAGTCTCAAAAAGAAATATATTAAAGAAAACCGTAAGTCTTTTAAGAATAATATTTTAAACCTTTCTGGTGAAAAATCAAAACTTATGGAGTATCTACTAACAGTAATAAGTTAACAAATTCAGTTAATTCTAGTTGGTAAAAGATAGTTTGACAATAACAGAAGAAGTTATATATCTGCTTTGTTTAAATTCGTTTCCTTTTGTAATATAGGGCATTTTGTAATACAGGACTACTTCCACCATCCATTGTTGTGCATCGCTCTTTAACTTCGCCACCTCCATAATTAAGAAGAGGGGGATACTCCTGTTAGCTCCTCATAAGGTGTACAGATAACGAAAGAATAGTTGTGAGGTCGAAGTGTCACTCAAATAGAGCCTTGTATTTCATAATGAAGCATGGGCGCGTGGCTCTCCCATCGCATTTAAAACATTCTGTAGATTTGTACATTTCAATATACTAACGAACTCTTTCCTCTAGAGGTGGCAGTCTCTATTTATGTAACACGGGTAGCCATGACACAACATGTACTAGGTATTATGTAAAACACATTCATTACTCCTGTGAATAAGGACCTTTGTTCATCGAGGCCTTATCAGCATGTTAATTTATTTGCAATGATAATCTTCGAGATATATCTTTTGATTATTTGCACATGTTGCATTGTAGAAGCATATAACTGAGATCCTGTTGGATGTGAGAATTACTGCAATTGTAGAACAGTAAGACTAGGTATTGTTTTATATGACTATACTAATGGCGTAGTGGTTTAAATGTTTACCTAGGAACTACGCTGAGGGGTGTGGGTTCAATCTTAATATGGGGCAACACTATGATTGATCCACAAATTGTTATTTCGTGTCAAGGTGTTCTTTGTGTCCATTTCCATGTGTGTTAATTAAATCCTATTTTTATTTTTTAATACGGGGCATACGAGCAGACTTATCACCTGACGGTAAGCGATTACCACCGCCTGTGGACACCCGCAGCACCAGAGGCGCCACAAGTGCGTTGCCAGTCTTTGGGGGATGGGAGGGAGGGCTTGGAGTATGGGCCTCCGGTATCTCCGCCCTGAATATAGCCGCGGATGGTCGGGACGGGTTTTCCCCTGCATCCGCTCTAGAGCCCGCGAGGGGCGACGTTTGGCGTGTGCCGTACGACGCTTAAATAGAGAGTTAACAGCATACGATGCCCGCTTCAGTGCGGGCAAGCGCTGGAAGGGATTTCGGATGTGTTAATGACAGCAGTTCCCGGACCCCTCCCGTCTCAGGCTCAGAGTGGCACACCGTGTGGTTTTAGTCAGTTCGATTCCGATACACCGCCCCGCCGCAAACCCCGGTGAGGTGAGGGCCCGAGGGCGTTTCCACACGTAAAAAAAGTGCTGCGGTATCCGGTCCGTAAATTACATATCTACCTACAGCTTTGTGAGGTAGGTACCGATGAAGGAGAAATGGAGAAAAAAAACTACTACCACAGCATTTACCATGACCATAATTACTCCTCTATTAAAGGCTGAACCTAATTTCAATTAATTAACCATAAGGTAACCGTTGATTTTATTGGAGATTAAAATATTAATTGATTATTTGGACTATTTTCATTTACAATTTATATTAGCATTTCCCCGCGGCTCTGACCGCGTGAATGTCGGTTATCGCAGGAAAAAGTAGCCTATAACCTTCCTCAAGAATCAAAGTATCTCCATTTTGAATTTCATTGAAATCGGTGCTGCAGTTTAGCCGTGAAATCGAAATAAACAGACAGAGATACTTTCGAATTTACAACACATATTAGTACAGATATCCATTTCAACTTTTATCTATTTTTGGTATATGTATCGTGTATACATACGCATTTAGTAAAAAGTGCTTATTTTAATATTACAAACAGACACTCCAATTTTATTTATTTGTATAGATGTATGTCTTTAATCATAACCCTCCTTTGGCCTTGCCGTAGTCGGGTCAAAAAGAAGTATATATGTATTTTTGACTGCCTCGTTGGTCTCGCGGTTGGCGTGTGCGACTGCTGATCATGAGGTGTCGGGTTCGATTCCCGGGTCGGATCAAATGTTTGTATCTACAAATATTTGTTTCGGAGTTTGGGTGTTTTCTATGTATAATATGTATGTATTTACAAAAAAAAAGTAAATATTTATTTGTAGGTATCAGTTATCTAGTACCCACAACACAAGCTGTGCTTAGCTTGGGACTAGATGGCGTTGTGTGTTCTATGTCCGAAATATGTATTTATTTATTTTATTTATTTTTTATCAGTTGTCTAGTACCCATAGTGCCAACTCTGCTTAGTTTGGGACGAGATGTGTATTTTGTTTTTCAATAAATGAGACTGTTATTAAAAGTAACATTATCACTTCTAAACTTTTTTTACCGTGCCATAAATTCCAATAGTCTAACGGTAATTACTTCAACACAAACTCTATTTCTGGAAATGAAATCGATTGTGTGTGCATTAAAACGGAACGAACATTAACTATTTCACACTTTAATTTTGACTTACAGCATTTACAATTGCGGCAATAAATATACTGAAAATTGTAAAGTACTTTATCTATCTATATAAATATCTAGCTCATACCCGCGGTCGTAGTCGTATCGCGGTTAACGCCGCGGGACAAAGTTAGTCTAAAAAAGTAGCCTTAGTTACTCCCTGAATCACCAGCTACCTGCCAGTGAAAGTCCCGTCAAAATAGGTCCAGCCGTTCCAGAGATTACCCGGAACAAACAGACAGACAATTTTTTTTTTAACTACATTAGTCTTATGTGTACCGTGTATACATACATATGCATTTAAAAAAAAAGCGGTTATTTTAATATTATTGCCGTAGTCTGGTAAAAAACGGAACCCTTATAGATTCGTCACTGTCTGTCTGCCCGTATGTCCGTCTGCCTGTCGGTCTGTCCGTCCGTATGTCACAGTCATTTTTTTCCAAAACTATACGAACTATACTGTTGAAACTTGGTAATTAGATGTATTCTGTGAACCGTATTAAGATTTTCACACAAAAATAAAAAGAAAACAATAATTCTTGGGGGTTCTACCCCCTACTTAGAACTGAAACTCACTCTTTTTTTTTTTCATCAAACCCTTACGTGTGTAATATATATGCAGAGGCTTAGCATATATGCTTCAAAAATGATATTGAGATTTATATATCTTTTTTTCTAAACTTAATAGTTTGCGCGAGAGACACTTTCAAAGTGGTAAAATGTGTTGTGTTTTTTTAGTTAATCTATACAAATAAATAAAATTTTAGTGTCTGTTCGTAATATTAAAATAACCGCTTTTTACTAGTCTGTCTGTTTGTTCCGGGTAATCTCTGGAACGTCTGGACGGATTTTGACGGGACTTGGCAGATAGCTGATGATCCAGGGAGTAACTTAGGCTACTTTTTTTTTTACACTAACTTTGTCCCGCGGCATTACTCGCGGTACGACGATAACCGCGGGAATTATCTAGATGCCTTACCGAATCGAATGACACCTCAATTATAATTATGTTTTTTGAGCTCTGTTAAATATTGGGAGCTATAAGCGAAGTAGGTAGTCAATTTTCATGAAATTCTGGGTACCGTAACCAAGTCTGAGTGACGAACTCATCAGTGACACACTTCTAAATATTCAAACTTAATCCCATAATCGTTAAGCAACCATGAAAATTAAGTCCTAAAGAACTAGGCGAACAAAGCAAACATTGACAGTCATTCCAAGGTCAAATGACCAGGTATGACCAGATATGGCCTTCAATATTGATTTACTTGTTCAGTAGTCTTCTGTCTTTAGATCCTCGTTAACATTTGAAGGTTGTTTGTGCAAAGTCGAGCAAATTACATTCATTTAGAGCAACAATTTGGAAAATTACCGCCTAATTTAAACTTTATTTCTATGACGAAAATATTTAGTCAAAAGAGAGAAAAGAACTACTTTACAAGTCAAACGTCAATGAATATCAATCAGTAATTTCATTTACAACTTTTTTTAATCGGTAAACTCGTTAGCGAGCGATCTACGTAATTTTCTTGTTTTTAATTCATTTATAAATTAAGAAAAATCTAAGAACTTATTGGCGTCGCGTATTCGGCCTGTTTGTTTTAATTCGGAATTTTAAATGAGTGTTTTGAAACAATATTTTTTTTAAAAGAAAAAGTTGTGCAGTGAATTTGACTCAAGTGTTCGAAATTAAAATTTTCGATTTTAAAATTTAGAACTTGAGTGTGTTGGCAGTGTTAAATAAAAATGTGTGCGAAGAATTCTGAATTGGCTCAAACTGATAAAGTTGCCAGCCATTGGTGTATAAAACATTTGGATTATCTGTTGTATGGGCTATTTGTGTTGATATTCTTGATAATGTTTCTTTATTTTATGCTTATGTAGCGTAGCTGTGTGCTAAAGGTAAATATTATATTAAACGCTTAGTGCTCTATGATGTTTCAAATTAAAATTTGAAAATCTTTTTTGGTTAGTTGTTTAGTCCAATTGAATACACAGGCTTATGATATCTCATTGTTTTTTTTTATTAGCGAACTATTTATCCAAGGGAAAAAATATTTTCTTCGAATCTGCCTTTTAAATAGTGTAATTTTATATATTTATTATACCAATTCTAAAAGTTCTTAATCTATGTGACATAGTTACATAATTTTAGAACTGAGTCAGTCTAGTCGAGCGTAGATTAGCTAACTTTTAAATTAATGGTTTAATCTATACAAATGGAGTGTCTGTTTGTAATATTAAAATAACCAATTCTTACTAAATGCATATGCATGTATACACGATACATGCACCAAATAAACATTTTTTACAATTTTTGTTTGCTGGTCTGTCTGTCTGTTCGGGTAATCTATGGAATGGCTAGACCGATTTTGACAGGACTTTCACTGGCTGGTAGCTGATGATCCGGGGAGTAACTTAGGCTATATTTTTTAGACTAACTTTGTCCCGCGGCGTTACTCGCGGTACAACAATAACCGCGGGTAACACTGCGGGGTTCAGCTAGATAAATATAAAAAACTAAAGGTCATAGACACTAATCATAAAAATATTTTTTTTTAGACTAGCGTCGCGCCGCGGCGTAACCCGCCGTACGATAATGACCGCGGATGACACCGCAGGGTTCAGCAAGTTATTATAAACTAGCCGACCCACGCAACCTCGTTTGCGTCTCCTATTGCCTGTAGCATGATAATATTCCCCCATTTTTGTTACATTCTTCATTGTTGCTCCGCTCCAGTAGGTCTTAGCGTGATGATATATAGCCTATAGCCTTCCTCGATAAATGGGCTATCTAACACTGAAAGAATTTTTCAAATCGGACCAGCGGTTCCTGAGATTAGCGTGTTCAAACAAACAAACTCTTCAGCTTTATATATTAGTATAGATAAAGCGCCCACGTCAATGCACCTAGGTACATCACGTAAGAACTACTGTATTCTTCATTATTTACTTATCCGCCTACATACTATTTGTCTTTTTATAAGCGTATTATTATTTACTAGCTGTTGCCCGCCAGTTTGTATGTCGGTTATCGCGGCAAATAGTAGCCTATGTGTTATTCTGATGTACAAGCTATATTACTGTAAAGTTTCATCAAAATTTGTTCAGAAGTTTTTGCGTGAAGGAGTAACAAACATACACACTCACAAACTTTCGCCTTTATATGTTAGTGTGATATATAACGGCGGACGGAGGCAATAAACATAAAAAAAAACCTACATGGGATTAAAAACCTCCTTTCTAAAGTCGGCTAAAATAATATTGTACGACAAAAAGAGTCGTAGTTTTTGCGGCTTCAAATTAGTTCCGTATCTATTATCATTATCTGACTAGTTTTAAAACTAAATTAATACCCGGCGTATTAAAAAGAAGTGACAACTCCCGCGTTAGGAATATGTCCTGTACCGCAGGGGAGTTCAAACATATATTATACTAGCTGAACCCCGCGGTTATTGTTGTACCAGGAGTAACGCGGCGGGACAAAGTTAATCTTAAAAAAAAGTAAACTAAGTTACTCCCTGGTTCATCAGCTACCTGCCATTGAAAGTCCCGTCAAAATCGGTCCAGCCGTTTCAGAGATTACCCGGAACAAACAGACAGACAGACAGGCAGACAGACAGACAAAAAAAATTTAACCACATTTTTGGTATATGTACCGTGTATACATACATATGCATTTAGTAAAAAGCGGTTATTTTAATATTACAAACACACTCCAATTTTATTTGTTTGTATAGATGAACCTGAAACAGACACAAAGAACACCCAGACATAGAAAACAAATTGTTTGTGGATTAAACAAAGTCCCATATTACCCCATGTGGGACTTAATAAATAAATATTTCGGACATCTAACACACAACGCCATCTAGTCCCAAACTAAGCAGAGCTTGTATTATGGGTACTAGACAACTGATATAAAAATACTTATATACTTTTTTTTTGTAAATACACACATATCATACATAGTAACCACCCAAACTCAGAAACAAATATTTACATATCATACAAACATTTGGTCCGACCCGGGAATCGAACCCGAGACCTCAAGAACAGCAGTCGCGTACGCTACCACTGCGCCACCGATGCAGTTACTCTTTACTAATGAGGGTTTAAGTACGCCTTAGCGTAGTAAAAAGACAATCTTTGCAGTTAAATCTTCTTATATATAAAAATCTATTGCTGTTCGTTTGTCTCTAAAACTCGAGAACAGCTGGGCCGATGTAGCTGATTTTGGTTTTGAAATGTTTACCATAGTCCAAGGAAGGTTTAAACGGTGAAAAATTAAAAATAACTTGAAAATCCAAATGTCACGTGTACGAAGTAGCGGGCACAGCTAGTTATTTAATAAAATTTGTTGTATATTACAGTAAGATATTTTGAGATTAACAAATGCCAAGAATAGAGAAATTAGCGCCATTCGTTGCTGTACCATATGTTGAGTCGCCACGTCTATGCTAATAAATATATGTTGTCAAATGCTTTTTAAGGTGTCATGGTAACTAACTCGAGGTTTCGGTGGCTCTATTCTTGAAAATTGATTATTATTATTTTTCAATTAAAATTAAAAAAGATATAGGATGTAACGGAAAATTCGAAGCCACACCGTTTTTAAAACCTTCATATTTTCTTTAATAACTACTTTTTGTTGTTTTTCTTTTCATTTATTTAAAGTGTTCTTACTGCTATCTTTTTGGATTGAAGTGAAAACTTCATGGGATGGGTAAGAAATGTTAAACTTGCGTTAGAAAATCGTCAGGACACGTGGCCTGATCGAATATACGTAAGACGGAAAACGTGGCGTAGGAGAGGAAGTAATATCCCTCTCTCAAAGAGATGTGAAACTTGAAACAGACCATATACCAATCGTCTGGCCAGCTTGGTATAGTAGACCGAAATGACGACGATGATGAAGAAGAGACTATTGAAAATGGTGATGAACCGGTGATGATTTGTGAGGAACAAGGTTAACACGTAGGTATAAACGTGGTAGAGCCACGCTGATTTCAGCACGAAAAGGCCGGCTTGACTACGGTACCACCCTTGCACAGTAGATCAACGTGAAATGACAGCATTGGTGCTGTCGTGTTTCGTTGGTGAGTGCAAGACCGGAGGCCCAATGATGCAGAAGCATCACTAGCCCGCCAGGGTGTGGGTCACCATGCTTCATTGTTGCATCATCTGCATTCGCAATAAGTATACTGACCACCACTCTTGGATTCTGCTTATGCTTTCCATCAGGCAGAGTCATTTTGACAGAGCGACACATACAAAAAAAATGTTATATTATGGGGCCAAGGGTTATGATGGGATTTCTGAATTAATAAATTGTTCGATTAACGCGTTTTTTGAACCCAAATTAACAATTATTTTGGCAACATGTAACAATCCTGCAATTTGACCCTTTGTATATTACAAGTTGTTTTTCTGATTCCACCTAATACTCATAAAACTGATAAAGTTGGGAATCAAACCCAGTACTTTACAAAGACAGCACTCACGACTAGTCATGATACTACTGGCATACTTTGACCGTATTAAACTTCCAATAATCTAAACCTATTACCATGGTCCAAATATTTTTTCTTATGTAAATCTACAAACTTGTGACGTCATACAAGAAAAAGGTCGCTTATTTTAATCAGGCGATAATCAGTACACAAACATTGTTGTGTGCGTAGCCTTGTTAGTGTGTGGCGAGGCTTAACGTGCGCAGGAGTCGATCCTGGACGTGTTCTGTGCGAATTGTGTGTGTGACTATAAATTGGACTGTGTTTTGTGTGTGGGTGAAACTGGAATAGTCCGGAGTTGGATTTATTTTTAATTGTAAGTGCCGAGAGTAATCTCCTATTATTGTTAATTTATATTAAACATATTTATCTCTATATTAATACGTGAAGCAAAAAAGGGGAGTATTTAATTAGGTACAATTAAACTAAAAAGTCTACAATTCTCAAGCAAAGAAAAGAATAAATAAATAAATTATGGTCGAATTTCGACCACTGGACGATATTTATTACGATATTAATCTTTCTTTAAATGTACTTATGAGTTTTAAACGCACACATTTCGCTGACAATAACTTTACTTCTATTTACATAAAAGAAGATGTAACAGGGAAAAAGGGTAATTTTCCCTTTTTGATTGCCTCTGTGGCGCAGTGGTAGCGTACTGCTGTGCTTGAGGTCTCGGGTTCGATTCTCGAGTCGGACAAAATGTTTGTATGATCTACAAATATTTGTTTCAGAGTATGGGTGTTTTTTATGTACGGATTTACAAAAAACCTATATATATTTATTTATATCAGTAGCATATTTACATTGATATTGCTCATTAATCACACTTCATACTAATATTATAAATGCGAAAGTTTGTAAGGATGGATGGATGTTTGGATGTTTGTTACTCTTTCACGCAAAAACTACTGAACGGATTTGGATGAAACTTTACAGTAATATAGCTTATACACCAGAGTAACACATAGGCTACTATTTGCACGCGATAACCGACATATACGCGGGCGGAGCCGCGGGCAACAACTAGTGTGCCTATATATGAATAATACATAGACTATTCTATACCGCGAAATCCAACTCACATGAAGGCGAAACCGCGGACAATAACTAGTTTTAATAATAATAATAGTATTGTTACTTAAGAAATATTTTTATGATTAGTGTCTATGACCTTTAGTTTTTTATATTTATCTAGCTGAACCCCGCAGTGTTACCCGCGGTTATTGTTGTACCGCGAGTAATGCCGCGGGACAAAGTTAGTCTAAAAAAAATAGCCTAAGTTACTCCCCGGATCATCAGCTACCTGCCAGTGAAAGTCCCGTCAAAATCCGTCCAGCCGTTCCAGAGATTACCCGGAACAAACAGACAGACAGACAGACAAAAATTTTTTTAACTACATTTTTGGTATATTTGTCGTGTATACATACATATGCATTTAGTAAAAAGTGGTTATTTTAATATTACAAACAGATACTCCAATTTTATTTATTTGTATAGACTAGCCACCCGGCCTGGCTTCGTACGGCAATCTTTGGAATTCTCGGATTTCCTCTACCTCGGAGGCCCAGCGATGCAGAACCATCACTAGGCCTCCATGGTGTGGGTCGCCACCATACTGCATTATTGTATTGTCTGCATTCGTAATGAGTATAGTGACTACCACTCTTGGATTCTGCTTATGCTTCCATCAGACAGAGTAGAGTCACTCTGGTCCATATATAAAAAATACTATAACATACATGTATTATACATATAAACCTTCCTCTTGAAACATCTTATCTATTACCGAATACTGTATTAAAATCGGTCAAGTATTTTAATAGATCTAAGTGAACAGACAGCGCGAGCGACTTCATTTAATACTATGTAAGACTATGTGAATTCGCGTACAATGGACAGCGTAAAGACGATTTGATAACCCATGATTTAAAAAAGTAATGGGTTTTACCAAAGCTGATAATGATTGTAGGTAAGTAAATTAATTTATGACTTGGAATGTTAACTATTTCTTCAAATCTATCGCCGAAATGTATGTTTAATATATGCGCATAGCATCCAATCGGCTGATCCAAATTAAATATATCATAGTCATAGAAAACCGGTGTGAAACTCCGCTTGCGCTGTGTTTCTCCAAGTGAGTGAGGATATTGTATATATATTCCCCAAAGGCGAGTAATGCACTTGTGTCGCCTCTGGTGTGGTGGGTGTCCATGGGCGGGGGTAATCGCTTACCATCAACCGATACGTCTGCTCGTTTGCCCCCTATTCCATACCCATAAAGAAATACTTATTACTTTTAAAGTTTATACGAATCTAACAACACCTCCCAAGTCTAAATCCATCAAGTGGTTTAAAGACTGCCTCCATGGCGCAGCGGTAGCGTATTAGACTGTTGTGCTTGAGGTCTGGGGTTCGATTATCGCATCGGACCATATGTTTGTATGATCTGCAAATATTTTTTTCGGAGTTTGAGTGTTTTCTATGCATAATATGTAGGAATGTATTTACAAAAAAAAAATGAAAATGTATTAATATCAATTATCTAGTACCCATATTTAGGTAGTAGAGGCACGCTGATTTCAGCACGGTTGGGCCGGCTCGACCGGGGCGGTACTACCCTCGCATAGAAGACCGACCTAAAATGACAGTTTTGTTGCTGTCGTTTTTCGTTGGTGAGTGCGAGTCAGGAGGCCCAATAATGCAGGGGTGACAGTTATCGCGGTAAGTGTGTGAGCAGTGTAATGCTCGTATAGACATGTTGAGGGTGACGTGGATCGAACCGTCGGCCAGAGAGACCCGTAGAAACGGTAGTGCCGCTGACCGCCCGCGGCATAGAGAGGGGGCCACCCTCGGAGGCTGCCTCGTCAGGTCGCGCCACAGAGTGACCCGTCGTACCGGTTGGTGACCGGTTGGTGGGACCAGGCGACCACTTGCCTCATTATTGTATGGCGACACAGCATTCCGAGCCTCAGCACTGACGACACCTCAGTCAGTTAATAACCCTCCTTTGGCTTTGCCGTAGTCGGGTAAAAACAAACTTATCTGTATTTATTAAATACGTACAGTGCGTGCTACATCTCTCATAGTGACTGCTCATACGTATAAAAAACCGCTAACTGTCAGGTCATTAGATGAGCTATGAACTTGTTTACTACCATAGGGATATAAAAAATATGGTGTTACATCATCGGTATGGGCAGTCCATTGCCCATGGACGCCCATGGTACAGTCGACAACATAATATAATTGTTATTATAGTATTTACTATTATTGTGAATAACACGTTGAATCCGACATTTTGAAGGCTACCAAACTGTAGGTGTTAATGCCAATGTATTTTTTGTATAAGTATTTTATATATTCTACTTTTCGTCTATTACTATGATACACTACTAGCGCACGTGTATCCGTCCCATTTAGATCACGGGTCCTTTAAGTGGGACATGAAAACTCCGCCATAATAGAGACTTTTGGATTCTACTCATTATTTTCATCAAGCACAGTTGTCATTCTGGCAGCTTACACATAAAAGAAAGCAATCATTGACCAATTAAGAACGTAAGTAGGTTTCATCACCCCTTTTTATCCCGCGGGTGTCCAAAGAGCCAACTAAGGGAGCACACTTAATGCAAATCTGATACCAACCATGCTGGTTAGTGGGGTATGTCTAGCAGTGGGCCAATTAAAGCTCCAAGGGCGGCGAGGTACCTACTCATCTCCTCGTTTAGTCCCCTAGGCAATAGAAATCCTATTAACATCATCAGCAGCCTCATATCATAGTCCATTGCTGGACACTGGCCTCTTTGTTTCCAGCCTCCAAATCTCCATACTTAAGAAACCTCCTGTCTAAAACAAGGAAGTTTTTGACTTACCATACCTACCACGCTCGACAGAAATGTTGATGCAGGTTTTGGGTCAATCATGCTGGGAGCGGTCCGGACGTGTTAATAACAGCAGTTCCTGGATCCCTTCTGTCTCAGGCTCAGAGTAGCACACCGTGTGGTTTTAGTCTGTCCGATTCCAACACACTACCCCGCCGCAAAACTCCGGTGGGGTGACGGCCCAAAGGGGTTTCCACACGTAAAAAAAAAAGATTTTATGTCATGTTTTATTTCCTTTTAAGGTACTCTTATTGAGCGTAGTTTGCTCCCTTATGATACCCGCCACGACAACGGCATGAATAGAGATCGGGAAAATCCTTTAATTAATTTAAACTACCTACAAATTTTACATTCTACATGAAACCGTCTTCCATCGCGTCACCACAAATGATTAATGATTCTTATCACGTACTTAATGTTTTAGTCATCTCTAAACTGTATAAAGTAACTTAACACATAAAACTCGTAAATCATCTGCATTTGACGTACATCTTACTATGTGGTTATCAAGCCTATAGGAGAAAACAATGTGTGTACGTCATAGGCACCATAAACCAAACGCTCATGACATGTCATTCATGCAGACGGTCGATAATATATGTCAGATATTATGTGTCATTGTGTGATTTCACATATAGTTTCATGAGTTTAATGACTTCATAATTCAAAATCTAAAGAATACAGAAACTAAAGAAATAAATATCATCATCTATGCCGAAAGACGTCCACTGCTAGGCATAGGTTTCCCACAACAAATGGTCCAGTGCTGCCCGCATCTAGCAGTTTCTCATGACCTTCACCACCAGCTCATAGAACCACTTTGTAACTAATTAGCCCGCTGTGTGGTCTGATTAAGAATAGAGAGTGGTACCACCCTTATTCATCCCGTGGGTGGGGACTAATATTTTTATTAATTATTTTATTATTATTATTTAATTATTTAAATTCAGGCATCATTGGAGGGGCCAGAGCAGGGGTAGGGACGCCGTTTACGCGTCGCTCACACGTACTGTTTCGTGGATGTGATTCCCATTACTCTAGTCTCCCCTATGTTTCCAAATTGTACAATGGGCGGTCTGATCGCGTTAGTCAGTCAGCTGACAGTTTGCGATTTCTTAAAGACATGATGGATTTAACTCTAACGATAATTAAGAAAGCCGAGTAAATTACAGATCATTGAGCAACCTCCAAGTCTTAATAAATTTGTAAAAGAAAGGATTGTGTCACCACATTGGAATATTAAATAATTCTCTTTGTCGCCAACGTTCTTGTAATTGCGTATCATGTTTTAATTATCATTCAGGCGTTGTCCGATTGTATTGGTTCTGCGACCCTGCCCTGTTTGCTCATCTAGTGTTATAAGTAGGTAGTCTACTTATTTCCACTGTATTTGGGATGATATAAAACTGCACTGCGCGGTTGGCCTCGTGGTTTAAGCAATAATTTCAAGAGTCAACCGTTGGAAAGACTCCACCGGAGTGACACCACGACCTCATAAAAATCGGTGGTATGTTAATCTTTCGTTGCTTTTCACCGGCTGAGTAAGGTCTTCCGAGAGCACCTTCGTATGGCAGCGGTCCGACCGCCAACGATGAATGAGAAACGAGTAGAACTATAAACGAGTAGGTGATCAGCGGGAAGCGAGTGTGTAGTTTCGATAGTTTTGTCGCTGGGCTACAAGCGAGTGTGCAAGTGTGATGAGCGATTACTCGCCCAACTCCAAGTTCCAAGACATTCAGGATGAGTTTTTTATTGAATATGTATGATAATATCGTTATCGTATAAACACTATTGTAAAATACATCAGCGTCGTCGTCTGAACTAGACAAAAATGAGTTGCAATGATTTGTTGAAATCCAAACGTATACTTTGAAAGCCGCACTGTAGAGAATTTATCAAGCGAGCGAGCATCACTAAGCAAGTATCGCTGAGCGAATTTATCTTTAAAAGCAGCGGCACTGTAAACAGTCAGAGAGCAACTATTAATATATGCGTCTTTTTCGTTAACACGGAATGTATATTTATTGTACGTTTCTTGAGAGATCGCCGATAGTTAGTCGTTTTCTCGCCGGCGGTCGGACCACTGCCTATGACTCTAGAATGGGGGAACTTCTTCTGAAACTTCTGACTTTAAAATTGCAAAACGACAGCGATAGTCATATGCCATTCAACTAACTCATTTGTTCCCATAAGCCATAAAAAAATGAGATAATTTATTTTCTTGGTTTATCAACCTTTATTTACACTAACATTATTACATGAACTATTAATAGTTATACAAACAAATAAGCTTACTGTCACAAACAATTACTCAAAAGTTATCGAAGGAAATCACCAGGTAATTTCCAAACATTCACATTTTTACTACACTAGCTTTTGACCGCGACTTCGCCTTTGTCCTTCTTCAAGAATCAAACTGTCTCCATTTTAAATTTTATCCAAATCGGTTCAGCAGTGAAACCGTAACTGACTGACAGACAAACGAAGTCACTTTCGAATTTATACTATTAGTAGATACTGTTGGTTGAAAAAAATAATGTAAATAAAGTTGCGATGAATAAGTAATGGTCGCGCATGCCGCGTCTAAATAATACTTTTTTTCAGTTTTTTTTAGCTTTTGACACTCCTACTTTATATGCCTTTTAGCTGTGCCTATATTCGCTAAGTTAATAAGTCTTGAAATAACAGGTAGGTTGAGTTGAAGTACAAAACATTTACTTCACGTATTTATGTATAGATTAAATAACAAAGGAGGTACATCTTGAACTTATCTGATACTTCAATCTCGATTAAGAAAAGTCATGGCTCTTAATGACTACGAATTAACTACAAAACGATTACGGTACCGCAGAACAAAAAAGGCATTTGAAATTGGTTATTTATAAAGATAATTACGATCATTTGAATTAAACTGTATTGTTATACTTATGAGGTGTAAAAACCTATAAACTTAAATCATTTCAAGAATAAATGACGAGTCATTAAAAGAAAAAAAATGTTACTTGTTTATCTAAGGTTTATTCTATTGTGAAGGACTGCTTAGGGGGTCAAAGTGACTGTTTATTTCACATTAAGTGTTAAAGTATCTTGCATACCTGGCAAATATTTAAGTGCGGACCAATCGCAAGGCTGAACGTTTAATTAAAGTGACGATCTTCCATAGACTCCTAGTTCTCGGCATGATAGCCTCACTATTAATGGTGAATCGATTTATAGTCCTGGCAGGATGTTAATAACTGGTCAATAAATACACAGATACAAAATATACTAAGAACAAATATATGTTATTCAGACGTGGGAGTCCTTGCAAATCTAAAAACCGTGGGGAGGTCGGCACAAAACGGGCTCACTGAATATTAACAACAAGCGATTATGCCCGTGTATTTGTAACCCTTAGTTGCAGATATAGTAGGCTTGCCAGTATGCTCGTTTAGGCCCTTATCTTTACTAACTCTTATTCAAACCTCGAATAAAGTTAAATTATAACGGTGGAGAATACAGATTTATATTTTGTATTCACAGATCTCGAGTATGAAATAAAATAATGGAAAAGAAAGATCAAGTATCCAAAGACATAGAAAAAGGACTCAACTCTCCTGAATTAAAACGAAATAAAGACATACCATACGCAGACGACGTTATCGAGCTCAATCTAGTCAAAGCCGACGAGCCTATACGACCTAAACGAACCAAAGATGAGTGGGAAGATACAGAACCGCTTATACCAGAAAAGGACATTTCGAAAATCCACGCAGCTGACTTGGGAAATGTTCATTCCTCTCCAAATAATGATACAATAGTTGTAAATACACCAGAAGGTACTCTATACATAACTCTAGAGCCAGATTCTGGTAAGTCTTCCAAACCCTCAAGTCCCATAAGTCCTGATACTCAGTCAACAGATTTATACTCCTCTCCTAGTACTTCAAAAAGTTTTGGAGCAACTGAGTCCGATGAGCTGATTCAAGAAGAGAAGGCTGCGATGGAAATGAGGAAAACTGGTCTGAGAAGGAACTCAATATCGATGCCGACGTTGCAGAACTTGGAAATGGAGGTGATGAAGCAACAGTATTTGAATAGCGATGGGGTGAGTGCTACCATACATTTTATTTTTTAGTTCAAATATATGGGTACTTGATTTAACGCACGTATTAAAAGATCAAAAGCCTTTAGCAACCAACTGCTGGACATAGGACTCTCCTTGCAAAGAAGGTTGTAGCCTAAGTGTTTCCCTCCCACTATGATCCCGGGTCCTTTAAGAAGGGAGTAAAAAGCATATCACTAGGCGGCCATAGTGTAGGTCACAATACTGCAATGTCCTTATTCGCATTGAGGATGGTAACCACCACTCTTGGAATCTGCTCATGCTTTCCATCAGGCAGAGCAGAGTCATTTTGGCACATATTGGCTTTTTGGATATACCATGCTGGCCAAAACTTGTTGGTATCGGGTTTGTTTCAAGTTGTCTAAGGCGAAGCCATAGTATTATAATAGTTTAGTTTAGTTTAACACGTGCTACATTAATTGTTTTACTCAGTTAACCTACGTGCCGTCAAACAACAGTTAATATTGTAAATTATTAAATAAGGAAGCATAAATAATATATTGTCAATTTAGCAATTTAAGTAAACAGTAGTTCCTAGTTACCCCCACCTAAACCTGTCCATATTACATACGTAAATATTATTGTATATAAACTTTAAGTTAAATTGAGAGAGTCATTATTAAATATTACAATCAACGTGTCGTCTAATTGTCTCCCTGGGTAAACACGCAATATTGTTCTTTCTTATCTTTGCGGTGATGTTGTCCTGTGAAGTTTGCTTCCTTATAAGTCGACTCTTACGACCCCCATGAGATGAATAGGGGTGGTGAAATTCCGTATTATAATCAGACATCACACGGACTTGCTAGCGCACTTATCAAGTGGCGTAATATTACCCGTTCAGATATACCAATATCCGGATATCTGAATTTTCGTGCTGGTACTTAGATTTTGAGACTGTGCATTAAGTATAGTTTACGTATCATTGTGCACATTTCAAAGTAGTGACAATATTAAGAACATCAGAAAGAGATTAAGGAAAAACGAGGGTCTCTTATCAATATTAATATCACAACAATGCTACTAGTTTGAGATATTGAAAATATTTAACGGCTAATGGAGTGTTATTTCAAGAGGATCAAGCACCCAGATAGGCGATACACAGTCTTGACCCAAATCGTACCTATACACGTACCTACTACAGAGTACAAAAGTGTACTGACATGAAGAATGAAATATAAGTAAGGTTATAAGAATGATATTGCAAATAAATTAGCTCTGCAATATAATATAATAATATTATTGGCCTTCGACTACGTTAGTTGGAGAATTTTTCACCTTTGAAAATGACGATTTTTCATACAACCGTTCCTGCCTTATTTTAATTTTTCAGTTCACTTCTAAAAATTCCTACTTAGTGAGTGCTTACGACTTACATAAAAAACATCAACTGCTAAAATTTCAAAAACATCAACTGCTAAAATTTCAAAAACATCAACTGCAAAAATTTCAAGTTCAAGGCACCAGTGGTTCAGGGTTTCCCTTGATAGAGCGGACAGGCAGTAGCTGACCCTAAACTCAGATCAAGTAAAAAAGGTAGATAACGCATCGCCTTGTTCTTGTTGAAGCAGAAAAAAGTAGCGGAGTTCCAAGTAAACACACACGTAGCGAAGTAACTATGCTATAAACTACGCTACTTTTCATCAGTATCATACAAGTTGTAGATACTTTTTACTTTAACACAACTAAGATGCGTTATCTACCTTTTTTATTTCATCTGAGACTCTAAATAATTATTGGGAATAGTAAAGGTTAGGTCTAGAAGAAAGGTAAGAAAAAGTTGATAAATTAGTCAGCCAGTCAGGGCAAAGAATTTTAAAAACCTATGAAGTAGGACTAACATTCTAATTAGAATACCTAATGTGAGTAAAATTATAGTAAGTACAAACAGACTAGCAGAAAAAATAAATACAAGCAACAATTTTTAAATATTTACATCCCTACTACTTATGCAAAAGTGTGTGTAATAAAGTACTGGCCGAAATACCCATGTCTTTGTATTGTCTCAATAAAGAATATTCTCTTATCGATAACCATTGTCAACATTCTCGTTATCGCGGTAATCCATAGATGATCCAAATGTTAGTTCTGCCGATGGCCTTGCTCTTGTTTTTGGACAAAGCACTTTAAACTGCGCTTATTTCACCATGTTTACACGAAGGCGAATTAGTGAACAAATTAGTAGTTAGTATCAGAGGTAATAGCACTAAAGTTCTAAGCCCGTGTACCTACCATCTATACAAATAAATAAAATTGGAGTGTCTGTTTGTAATATTAAAATAACCACTTTTTACTAATTGCATAAGGTTGCCTGGAAGAAATTGCTTTTTAGCGATAAGGCCGCCATTTGTACATGGTCATTCTATTGATATGTTCATTTTGTGTAAACTGTTTGATCTGGTGTACAATAAAGTTTATTCTATTCTATTCTAAGTATGTATACGCGGTACATATACCAAAAATGTGTTCAAAAAATTGTTGTCTACCTGTTTGTCTGTCTGTCTGCGTCTAAAAAGTAAAAAAAAAGTAGCCTTAGTTACTCCCCGGATCATCAGCTACCTGCCAGTGAAAGTCCCGTCAAAATCGGTCCAGCCGTTCCAGAGATTACCCGGAACAAACAGACAGACAGACAGACAAAATTTTTTTTAACTACAGTTTTGGTATATGTACCGTGTATACATACATATGCATTTAGTAAAAAGCGGTTATTTTAATATTACAAACAGACACTTCAATTTTATTTAGTTGGATAGATAGATGTATGGATATACATAAATTCATTGTCTGGGTGCGAGCCCACGACTTCTGGTTTACTATTGCACTTGCATTAAGAACTTTACAAGCAGGCCAGCTCTGTCATTTAAGTTTCGAATCGGTTTTTTGTACATCTTTAGTCTTAAATGTTTTACTTATAATTCCTTCAGGGTTGTACTAATGCAAACACCATAGATTTTTCTCCGGGTGATTATCCCCTGCTGGAGGAATTCTGTGACGTCTTTATGAAGAAGCCCATATTTTTTTAACGAATAAGTGAAAGCGTATGCTAGTATTTAATAAAAAATATTATCTTATGAATAAAATAAAAAAAATACGCAAACGTTACATTAACGTTTAATCCAATATACTTATCTATGGTTTAAACTCGGATGAACAACGACATACATGTAACGCCATCTGTTAAATTCTTTAGAAACTACAAAGCTAAGGCACAAAAAATGTGTAGATACTTATTTGACTTCTGGCATCGTCGTATGTGATAAATTTTTAAATCAAACTTTGAACGGATTAAATTAGTCTTAATATTTAATTTATAACTATTAGCTTTTTCTCACCGTCTACATACTCGTGTGTATGTTGGATATCGGAGTATTCATTTTTCTTTTTATTATAATAACCTTAACACAATTAATGTGGTTTTCTATTAGTAAAAAAGTTCAAAATCGGTTCAGTAGATCCAGAGACACTACAACTTCACAAACTGCCTCTATAAGTAACTAAACTATATTATTATGTTCTCACGCATAATATTATCCCTGAAAAGTAAGGCAGAAGGGTATAAAACGCTCTTTTTTTATTTATTTTTTCGTTTAGTTTACTATATACGTGGTTTACACTGAAAGTCTTACGGTACTGGCCGCCCATAGAGGTTTAAATTTCGAATGTAAATTTTTTTTAACATGAAATCTCATTACGATGAAGGTAAATTTTGGCGGGAAGTCACGTGTCAAATTATTTTTTATCTCAATTTGAAGTTCGTTGTCCGTACCAAAAAATGGAACTTAGACGAAAATATTTTAGAGAATGTTTTTTTACGATTTTAAGTTCATTCTCTCCGCAAGACTGCGTTTCCCGTCTTCAAAATGCATTTGTGGAGGGAAGCACCACATTTGAGCACTGTAAGGCGTAGGTATGTAGAATTTCATTGTTTATGTTGTATTTCTTTTCATTTTGAAGTTCTTGAAAATGTGATTAATGTCCGACAACAAAAATAGGCATGTCACTTATGAGGAGTTTCGAGACATTCGGGGATCGGTTTGAGCCAAATTCGGACAATTTCACATCAACGTTAAAGTTAATAAACTTTAAAAAGAGAAAAGAGATTACAGGTTAGCTTGTAGGTATAATTAAATGTGATTAAAATGATTAATGAAATAATAGTTAAATCAATATTACTTACATACGTCTCCCATCTATACTTCCATACCTTATATTATAAATTCAAAAATAACTCAGTCTATCTGTTTGTTTCGGCTAAAGAACTGCACCAAATCCAATGATATTTAGCTTGGAGATACTTTGATTCCTAAGGAAGGTCATAGACAATGTAGGTATTTAATGATAATATAATAGGTAATCTCTACGAGATCGAATCAGAAATGAGGAGATCCGTAGACGAACTAAAGTTACCGACATAGCAGAGAGAGTCAGCAAGCTGAAGTGGCAGTGGGCAGGGCACATAGCTCGGAGAACCGATGGCCGATGGGGCAGAAAGGTTCTTGAGTGGAGACCACGTGATGGTAAACGCAGCGTAGGAAGGCCTCCCGCAAGGTGGACGGACGACCTAGTTAAGATCGCAGGGACTCGTTGGATGCAGGCCGCTACCGACCGGTCGCAATGGAAGTCAATGGGGGAGGCCTACGTTCAGCAGTGGACTTCTTACGGCTGATATGATGATGATGATGATGATGATAATAGGTACTAATGGTACAAAATGTTACAGAGGGAGAAAGGACCATACTTATTTATTTATTATTATAATAATGATAATGATAATCCTGTCATAAACACACATAATATAATCGCTAAAGTGTATTATTCATCATTTATCTATACACTCGGTGATTGGTGTAGAAATTGATAAAAAACTGCGTAAGAATTCCTCTAAGATTATATTATGAAATATTTGTGTTCCGTGTTTTGCACAAGTGTAGTGACAATTTTCATTTTGATAAATCAACTTCTATTGTTTATATTTAAAAAATAATAGTGCATCATACCTGTGCCAAAGGTTCTTAATCAAATATCTTAGTTTTCTACCTGTTACGGTGCAATCTTAACCTTGAAACCATGGATAAAATAAGAGTACGGAAGAAACCAGATCTCCGTATTAACATACCCTCATACCCTTCAGACTATGTAGAAATGCCACCAGAGACTAGAGAAAAGATAGCAGCTGCAATGAGAAACAGTGCTATTCCATACATAGATGATGATCTAACTCCTGAAAGCGGCTCTGACGGTTACCGAGAGGAGACAAGAACTCCAGAAGTCAGAATTGCAGAAGATGAAGGCAAGAATGAAGAGATGATTGCTGATAAAGAAGACAAATCAACACCAATTAAAAGTACTGAAAAAAGAGTTACAGTAAGTTTATTTATTTTTAACTAGCAACCCGGCTCGGCTTCGCACGGGTTCTTTACGGGAAATATAATATCTATACTAATACGCGGGTCGGCTAGTACTAATATATAAAGCTGAAGAGTTTGTTTGTTTGTTTGTTTGAACACGCTAATCAGGAACTACTAGTCCGATTTGAAAAATTCTTTCAGTGCTAGATAGCCCATTTATCGAGGAAGGCTATAGGCTATATATCATCACGCTAAGACCAATAGGAGAGGAGCACCAATGAAAAATGTTTCAAAAACGGGGGAAAATTATCACGCGACGGGCAATAAGAGACGCAAACGAGGTTGCGTGGGTCTGCTAGTAGCCTATATTACTTTTAGAAGATGTGCTTAAATTTCTCCGACGTTTTTATCAATTATCGGTATATTTTATGAAATGTACTCAAAAATTTAACAAATCATATACGGAAACCTTCCTCAAGAATCAGTTTCCATCTAGTGGTAATATCTTTTGAGTTTATTGCAAACAGACAGACGCGGCGGAGGACTTTGTTTCATAATATGTAGTGGTTTAGCAATATTTTATATCTGTTAATAATATTATCAAATACTAATCAAACTCCACGGCTGAACAGAAGCGATAATGCATTCCACAAGTCATTAATATCTATACATCTATACAAATAAATAAAATTGGAGTGTCTGTTTGAAATATTAAAATAACCGCTTTTTACTTAATGCATATGTATGTTTACACGATACATATACTAAAAATGTAGTTAAAAAAATTTTTGTCTGTCTGTCTGGCTACTTTTTTTAGACTAACTTTGTCCCGCGGCGTTACTCGCGGTACAACAATAAACGCGGGTAACACCGCGGGGTTCAGTTAGTACATAATATAATATGCACTTAATACATACGAACACTTTCACGGAAGTATTTATTAGTAAAATATTTCTCCCATCTGATAAAGATTTGATAATGCAATGATCGTGACCATGTTATCTCGACGGAGATGTTATAATGTTTAGCTTAATACATAATTTATTAACATAATACTCTAAATTTTTACATTCATACATCTTTATATATATAATTCTTCTATTCTCAAACGACTGGACCGATTTTGATGAAATTTTTTGTGTGTGTTCAAGGGGATCTGGGAATGGTTTAGATTCACAATTTTGTCCGCTGGACAATGTTTTTTTAATTAATTTTTAATTTATTAGTAGTTATGGCAAAACGACGTTTGCCGGGACAGCTAGTACATTTATAAACTAATGCATTGCAATTCAGGGTAAGCAGAGAGGATAATACCATCGTCTATAATTCTAGCTGACCCATGTAACTTTTTTTTCATTCATGCACAGTTCCTATTCGTTTAAGCGTAATGTTAACTATCCTTTCTTAGGCACGTCAGCAAAACCAAATCACAAAAAATGTGTGTTTTGCTTCTGTAGTCCTCTGATGCGTTCCTGGGGCTCCTTCCGACTGCCGAGGTAGACCGCCGCGTGGTTTACTAAGTAGACTGGTTGTCTAGGAGTCTCGCACATGGTACACTACACACGCATTTCGTCTACCACACGCAGGGTATTGAGTGAAAAGCATTCCCCGCCTAAAGAATTGAGTTAATTTGAAGTTTTCCTTCCCATTGTACAGATGTTTTCCTTCCCGTATTGTCCCTTAGTTAGAGAGGTGGTAATACTCCAAATTATTAATCCGTCACCATATTTTCCATATATAATACACAAATATTAGTTTAAATAATTATTTTGCCGTTTGAAGAATTAAACGGCAATGTAATTATTTTTAGTAAGTGATTTAATTTTTAAATTCGCGTTTAGTCGTTTAGTTTTTATCCAAAGAAGTTCACACAATTGCATTTTCAATCTATACATCTATAAAATAAATAAAATTGGAGTGTCTGTTTGTAATATGAAAATAACCACTATGTACTAAATGCACATGTATGTATACACTGTACATATGCCAAAAATGTTGTTAAAAAATTTTTGTCTGTCTGTCTGTTTGTCTGTTTGTTCCGGGTAATCTCTGGAACGGCTGGACCGATTTTGACGGGACTTTCACTGGCAGGTAGCTGATGATCCAGGGAGTAACTTAGGCTACTTTTTTAGACTAAGTTTGTCCCGCGGCGTTACTCGCGGTACAACAATAACCGCGGGTAACACCGCGGGGTTCAGCTAGTATCAAATAAAATAGCGTTATTTTTCTTTCAATCGGCTATAATAATTATCTTATCTTCAGTTTGTCTGTCAAGCTGAGTATCAATGTTTTGTAATGATGATAATCTATAAGATAAACTTCTAGTATCATAAATGTCATTGTCACTACCTGGTGATCAGCTGATGGCTCCTTAAAAACAAAGCGCTTCTTCTTCCCCCGGTTTAATTCTCTCAAAATAGGTTGGGATCGGCATTTTAGGCCTTCTGTGATACACATACAGTTGAACTTCGATTTTTGACGGTGATCGTCGTAAATCGCGATTTGAATTCTCTTCCAACACAATAAATTGTGTGTTGACCACAATCATTTATTCTATGTATATGTATAAGAAACCACAATATGATATTTAGAAATGTAAGTATGCTAGCCGACACACGCAGCCTCGCCTACGTCTCCTATTGCCCGTGGCGTAAGTTATAACAGCGGGAACTTTGAGTTAACCTTAAAAGATAGACATATGCTGCAGCCAACTTTTTTCAGAACTTTTAAAAGGAAACAGTTCCTTCATACATTGTTTTTCCAAAACTGTTTATCCGTTTGACTGCCTCTTTGGTCTCGCGGTTGGCGTGAGCGACTGCTGATCATGAGGTCTCGGGTTCGATTACCGGGTCGGACCAAATGTTTGTATGATCTACAAATATTTGTTTCGGAGTTTGGGTGTGTTCTATCTATAATATGTATTTATTTACAAAAAAAAAAGTATGTATGTATTTGTATCAGTTGTCTAGTACCCCATAACACAAGCTCTGCTTATCTTGGGACTAGATGGCGTTGTGTGTTTAGATGTCCGAAATATTTATTTATTATTATTATTTACGCAGCGCACACAATGGAATCTCTCAAAAGGAATAATTGTCTCCCCTTTTGCAACATTTTTCATTGATTCTCCGCTTTTCTTGGTCGCATCATCATGATATATAGCCTAAATCCTTCCTCGATATTCGGACAGTAATTTCTGAGATAAACGCGTCCTACCAAACAAACAAACAAACTCTTGAGCTTTATAATATTACTAGCTGACCCACGCAACTTCGTTAACGTCTCCTATTGTCCGTAGCGTGATAATTTTCTCATGTTTTTGAAACATTCTTCGTTGGTGTTCCACTCTTATTGGTCTTAACGTGATGATATATAGCGTATAGCCTTCCTCGATAAATGGGCTATCTAACACTGAAATATTTTTTCAAACCGGACCAGTAGTTCCCGAGATTAGCGAAACAAGCAAGCAAACAAACGAACAAATTCTTCAGATTTATATCCTTAATGTTATAAAAAAACTTCCTTTTAAAAAACCTACATCAAAAACTAAAAAAATAAAATAACTAAATAAAGATTTAATTACATACACGTTATATACAAACCTTTAATATTGATGAAACACTATTATTTGTATGTGCTATATATTCATAGGTTTAAAGTCGGTATCAAGCCAAATGTAATAGTAGGTACCTTCCATCATCAGTTCACCTAAATAACTTGAAAGAATACGAGTAACGGTAACATACATACATAGATTTGTCTTCCAACTCTAAACCGTTAAGGAGCTGTATCTTCCATGGTCAGCTCATCATCATGAAATGATGCCTACCAGGTGTAAATACTGCAGTAGCTTTAGAAAATATATGAAAAACATAGTACGAGCCTAACAAATTTGAGGGTTTCCTTCGATTTCCTTGGGATCCCATCACCAGATCCTGATATAGTGGCAATGGGACCACATGGGGAACATACCCTTTCGAATATAAATATATTTTTTTAAATCGGTCCGCAATTGACGGAGTAATCAGTGTACATACATAAATAAAAAATTAAATTAAACTACAAAACCAACCGATCATCATGAAACTTGATACACATATTCTTGGAGGTATATTAGAAGTAACATAGAATTTTTATTAAATGCGAGTGAAGTTGCGGGCGAAAGCTAGTATTAGTATAAAGATAAAGTATATATTTCTTAGCGGTTTCTTTACCACAGTGCAGCTTCTCTTGAGATCCGACAGCCGTGTTGTGAGACGAGTCCAGTTATTATAAATACAATTTATATAGAATATTGTGTGAAGATTACGGCACTAAAGTACCACAGCGTCTGAGGAGCAATCTGTGGTGTGACACTGAAACCACAGACGTCTAACTGTTAATGTCCCACGTCCTGTATGGGGACAATCAATTCATTCCGGCTACTTAGAGTACGTATTTGTTTTGTTGGTATCAGTTTCATTGTTAGCATAACTAGTTTTTTTTATGTATGGGCCTAACAAAATTCTCTCTCTCTCTACTCTGCCTGATGGAAAGCATAAGCAGAATCCAAGAGTGGTGGTCACCATACCCGTTGCAGACAATTCAACAATGCAGTATGGCGACCAACACTTTGGTGGCCTAGTGATGCTTCTGCATTATTGGACCTCCGGTCTCGCACTCACCAACGAAACACGACAGCACAATCGCTGTCATTTTACCTTGATTTTCTGTGCGTGACTAGTACCGCTCCGGTCTAGGGGGGCCTTTTGTGCTGAAACCAGCGTGGCTCTACTATCTTGAAAAATTATTAAAAATTATTTTGCAGATTCTACTTACTTTTTTTAATGAATAAATTGAGTAGTTAGTAAAGTTTTTCAAGATGTACATATTGATAGTATGTCTGATGTATAGCCAATTTCTTTCTTGTTAAGTCCGATTATAATAAACTCAACAATTTGTTTTAGTAACAAATAAATAATGTAGGTGCACAGTGCGTCGTTAGCCAAGTTTATGTTCTACAAACAAAAACTTTATTAGAAAACTAACCAATGTATAAAAATGACGTCATCTCAACCCTAAGATACGTGGTCAAAAAACAAAATTAGCCAACAATACACGAGAACAGAGACGTTAGTGACTGTAGAAAGAGATTGGACGCGAAACACCTGCATTTTGTGTGCATGTGACCGAATCACGGAGATGCTCATGGTATCATGCCACCAGCGTTCACCTATCCAGGTATTGACCGCACCGTCGTTGCTTACCTCTACCTACCTACCTACCTACCTTACCTCCTCCTTAACCTCGGTGATTGTTTTCAATCACCGAGGTTAAGTAATCACCTATAAGATAAAATAATTTATAATAGAATTTTATAAAGAGGTTCATAGAATCCAATATTGAAAATAAACTAACTGCCTGACACTTTTTGCACATCCCTATATAGCGCGTCTTATTTGCCTTCATCTAAATCGTTTGGCCGTGATCTTAGATGCTGATCAGATTAGTTTCAAACCCTCACATACACAACACAGACCATACTATGTATATCTCCTACAATAACTAGTCATTATCACACCACTGTGAAAGTTCTAGAAAGTTTTTACTTTGTCATTTTTCTTTGTTTTAAAAAGTAACTTATAATTCGAAACATTCGAAATTCGAAACATAGACGTCTATTTTCTCGCAAATGTCATAAAGTGACAGATTAAGTGAAAAGGCGGTAAAATTTTGAACCTATAAAAAATTCTAAATATGAATCCCGACCAGAGATTCAACGTAATTGCGCATAAGTTTAAATACAGGTCGCCATTGTGGATCGAGTCGGATTCAGATGTGAGTAAAAGCAGTAGCGAGTGCGACCGGGGACTGTGCAACAGTGATGATAGCATCGAGTACAGGAGTACGGACAGTTCCGGCAGCATTAACAACTTTCTGGATTCTAAGGTTAATACCTCTTTTTTCTTATAACTACCGTTTTTTGAAATGAAAACTTTTTGGTAGGAGAAAATCATATGAGTTCGCGTCACCGCGTCATCGACATACTGACGTCACAAAACTTGTTTGGCCGCGTTGAGCACTTTTTGGTAGGGGAAAGGTTTATGGGTTGGCGTCACCGACATGCCAATGTTTGATGTTGATAATTTTAATTGAAACATGAAATTTCTAATTTTACATTTTAATTTCACAAATAACATTCGAAGTTATAAGTTTTCACTCTTATCAGCAGTCCTAAAAATTTTAATATATATATATATGTATCATATACATACATATATATATACTCAACAGGTTACTCAACAGGTTGTAACGCGCTTGTGACTCGAGTTGCAGACGTTAATGGATAGCGGTAGTCACTTACCATGGGACCGTCCGCTCGTTAGTCTCTATGCCATAATTAAAATCCTACCAACATTATTAATGCGAAATTTTGAGAGGACGTACGCACATTTCTTACTTCTAAATGCTTCTTCTTCTAAAGTCTTCTTCTTCGTCTGGCCTTTTCCCGTTTCTAATCAGGGTCGGCTCTCCTTATCCTTCTTCTTCAGAGGCGTCTATTCTAGGAAGTCGTGGCGTCCACTTTCTTTTATCACCAAGGACTTACCTGAAGGTCGATCTCCATGTAGATCGGGGTCTGCCACGCACTTTTTGGTCATGTGTTCATCAGGTCACCTCTTAGATTTTGCTTCTCCGGTATTGGTCTCAATTTGAAGCTGCCTCTGATATACACAGTCGGCACATTATCTAGAATCCATCTCCAGACCATTTGAGCATCCGCATTTCCTTGACGTGCGTCTTGTTTACCTGCGCTTTTGTGATTCTAAGTGCAGTAAGTAAAAGTTCAAAAATCTATAACCGGACTACTTATGTCACCCGGGCTATTATTATGAATTTATGAATAATTTTGTCGTAGTTGGGTTTTAGTTTTTTTTTTTTTTTTATTTAAAATTGCAAAGCGGAAGCCCTTTCTCATATTCATCGCTTTAATTATTTTTATTAAATTAAAAACTTTGCGTAGTAACATCTTTATTAAGCGCGCTATTGCAAAGCGGAAGCCTTTTTCTCATTTGATTATCTTTTCTAATTCTTTAAAATTAATACTTTTGCTACAGTGGCTTCGCTTATTTAATGCTTTTTAGCGGACACTTTTCTATCCTAGAGATGGTACTCCTTTACCTCTATACTCCATGGTCTAGATTTATATATTTTTTTAGTTCACGAAATTACTTTTTACAATGCCATCTAGTGTGCTAGATGAGAATAAAGCAGTTTCAACGACAGCGTTATAGTGCCACAATAATTTTGTAGATGGCGCTTTTGCTGAATTGACAGAAGTTCTACTAGCGTAAAATTTTTATTCCGAGAAGTTTGTTCTTTTTGAGATTTCAATTTAGAAGAAGTATTTTATTCTAGTTGTCTATTTTATGTTATTATCTATCGTCTTTTTCATGAATACATAAAATTAATGGTGAATCGATGGTCTGTCATCTTTATATCATAAAGTAATTATTTATTATATTGAAATATAATAATTTGTTTGTATTTTAATTCTGAATGCGTTATTGATTTAAAACATAATTCCGTTGATAATAGTTAGAGCCCGTATTAATAGTTTATTGAATTTGATACAGCGTTTTATGCGGATCGAATGCTACTTAACTAATTATAAGAAATCATTATCAATAACTGATTCTATTAAGTTTCCTTATAATTAAAAACAATAACAAAACTTGTAATCAAAAAAATCGGTTGCTTATTTAAAGGCGTAAATACATGTTTTTACCCGACTGCGAAAGGAGAAGGGTTATGTTTTTAGAGTGTATACATGTATGTATGTATATTTATTGGCACGCCCTAGAGCCTAAATGGTTTATTGTATTTTTATGTGAGTGGTGTCAATAGATTCATCTTAGTCGCGAGAGTGACACTGGGTACATCAAAATAAAAAACAAACAAAAAAAAACAACCTGAATTTAATAAAGATGGCAGGATATTGACGCAGTCGGTTTTTTGTAAATAAATTATTCATTACTTGTTTCATCTATTATTTTTAACCACATTTACATAGCAGACGACAGACAGACACAAATTACTACCACCAAGAGATTGTAACTCTGAACATCTGGTTTCATCATAGTAGAAATATATAATACCTTCTAATACTAGTTGCCTACCCTGCAGTGCTACGTGCGTTTGTTGTTTAACATTTACATCAACAACCTCGTGTAACACCGTGGGGCGCAGCAGGTCTAAAATAAAAGTGGCCGTAGTTACTCATTAAATTATGAGCTACCAGCCAGTGATAGTCGCGTCAAAATCGGTCCAGCCGTTCCATAGACTAGCCTGAACGAACAGACAGACAGAGGCACGAAAATGTAAAAAAAAATTTTTTAATAGATGTACTGTATAAGTATCCCTACTTTCATATGTATTTAGTGAAAAAACGTCATTATGAAATTACTAACAGACTTCAATTAGATATTAGTATTTCGTCTATGGTTTCACGTAACTGCATAAAGTCAGTCCATTTTTAGACATATGATCTAATTATGTCTGTAAACTAATTAGATCGTTTATTAAATTGATTAAGTTGATTTGTTCGCCCGATGCGCAAGCGCACCAGATCACCATTCAAGTGTCAAGAATGCGCGTGCACAAACGTAATCACGTTGAGTTTGATTGCATCCCGCTAACAGAGGTTTGATTTTGACTTTATTAATATTTTTATGTATGAGCTTGCTAAAGTTACTCTATTCTGCCTGATGGAAAATATGAGCAGGATTTAAGAGTAGTGGTACTCATTGCGAATGCGGAAAATGCTACAATGCAGCATGGTGACCCACACTATGGTCTATGGAGATGATTCTCCATCATTGGGCCTCCGCTCTCGCACTCACCAACGAAACACGTTGAAAGTTATTACACTTAAGAAACCTGGACTTATTTGGAGGACCCGAGCTTCATCTAGGTTCTTCACGTGTATGAAGAACCAATACCTGGCTGTACCTGTAAGGTCCCGTGCTCCAACTGATTTTATTGTACAGTGATGCATTAAATGGTTTACCTCATATTATTGAAAAAATCTTAACAATAATTTCATAGGAGTTCATTTAATTTTTTTTTTAGATAAATTTTATATTTTTCATCATCATCATCAACTTATTCCTGTCTTTCTTCAATGTCATTGGTGCAAATGTATGAAGTTAAATTAGGCCAAACATTTTTGGGTGTTTTTTTACGGGTACGGAAATTAGTATAAGGTATTCCTTATTACGCAAGTCTCGGTTTGGACTTAGGATGCAGCTTGTTCGAAGAGGCTAAGTAACGCTATGTTAGTCCTGTGATTGGACAAGATACTAGGACAGGGACATCAGCTAACCTATATTGATCGGAGAGCCAAAAAACATGTTCACACATCACAACCGTGGAAAAGGAATACATACACTCATGATGAATTTGTGCAGTTGCGACGCAAATATACCTATTGACAACTAGTTCTTCCTTGGAACCTTCGAATTCTGTTCGCCGCCAGACCTACCAATTAACTGTAATTAAAAAGGTCCTGTGACGGGTTCTGATGTATGTATTGTTGTGTTTCAGATCCCAGAACATCATCAGAGTACGGCGTCAGGATTCAGCGATGGAGAGAACACAGCAGACGACCACACGGAGGTCCTCTCTGACGACGAAAGGGTCAAGTGAGTGTTAGATGTATTCATTTATTGTCAATAATTACAGAATAAGTTATAGCCTAGTCTTTCCAACTGCCACATGTTTGTTAAAGCTTCATTTTACCTGCATAGGGCCGAAATCTTCAAAAACTGTTCCTTAAACGGGTGCTTAGGATGAATGTCAGTTGCTAAAATTTCAAGTTGGTATCTTCAGCGCGATAACCCTGTGTTAATGAATCAGGCAGTTAGGGCAAGTGATCTTGCATATATAACTTTGCAAATCGTGATACGGAACGGAACGCTTTAAGATGATAATTGTAAGGATGTAAGGTATTTTAGATAAAATTAAATAGCTTGCTGGAATTTTTTGTATTTAAAAAGTCATTCAAGGTCAAATTGATATTTATAACTGGATTGACATTCTATTATATAATGCAAGTTATAAACTAAAAAACTTAAAATGTTTAATAGTAACGTTAATAGTACGTGCTCTCTGAGACACGGGGATCAGACCCCGACTTCCAAACTCCGAGCTGTTATTAAGTATTTCTATAATCAGAAAAACTCACTAACACTTTTGACCCGACCGGGAATTCGAGCCCAAGACCTCTTGATTGGCAGTCGCATACGTCAACCACTAGACCAATGAGCCGGTCAAGTCGACTGCCATCATTTCAATATATCTAGGTTAAAGACATGTTTAGTGATTACGAAGTTAGTTCGTGAACAATATTAGAAACAAAGCCAGATTCACTTCAAATACCTCACTCCCTTTCAATATTGTGCAACCTGTGACCCAAATTCCCTGGCGAAGACTCTTAAATCTAGGTCTCGTAGGAGGGTGTTGCACCACATCAGCGGTTAATAAGGAAGTTAGAGGAATGACCGGCCGCGGGGCGGTGCATTGCGAAATGTCGAACGGTGTTATGTGGCCCAGCGTCTTTCAATTGAGTTAGTTGAGAGATGTTTGCGAGCGTTCAACTTTTGCAACCGACTTGAATAATAAACTTTGATTCAGAGTCGCAGATCGAAGGAGGGAAGGAAAAAGTTAGATAATTTAAATTTACTAGTCAGAAGAGCAACGCTGATTTTAGCACGAACTGGCCGGCTTGGAAATGGCAGCATTCGTGCTGACATATTTTGTTAGAGAGTGTGACCGAAGGCCCAATGATGCAGAGTCATCACTAGGCCGCCATAGTGTAGGTCACCATGCTGCATTGTTGCATTGTCTGCATTCGCAATGAGTATGGTGACCACTTTACATCAGGCAGAGTAGAGACACTTTGACAGGCTCATACCTTTATAAAAAATACGATCGGTTCTCTAGCGAGAAATCACAATAATATTATAACATCGCCGTTGTGAGAAAGCATGTGAGTGTTTGTTTGTTTGTTTGTTAAATAGCCCACTGCTGGACATAGGATGATGATGATGCCTTAGACATTGCTTTGATTGTTAATTGTTATCATGTCTTAATACAATTCTACTTAAGAATACATATTTGTTTAAGTAATATATTTTATAACGCAATATTAAATAATCATTTGAATAATAAAATGTATGTCACTATTGTTTTGTTTATTTAGATAATTTCGGTTCCTTTTGTAATTATTTATATTTCAATTTTACTCATTTGACTGGGAGCGATAGAGCGGTTAGTATTTCAACCCCTTAATAAATAAACCCAACTTAAAGGCCGACAAATCACTTGTGACTCGTGTATTTGTGGGCGGCGGTAGGAATATTCCTGTGTCGCTGGGGACTTAACAAACTTAATTCAAAATGTGGATCAGACAAAGTATTGTCCCGTGTTGTGTTTGTATCCTCAACATTCAGCGCGGTATAGAGCCCGGAGGACACCGCTTTAACTGCTACTTCATCCGAGCTATTCCATGAAATTTAAATTAAATGAAATCTATTCCATTTAAATGAAATCTATGCATATAAATGATATTGGAATGTCAGTTTGTAATATTAAATTACTAAATGCATATGCATGTATTCACGGTAGGTACATTTACTAAATTATCATATTTTACGATTTTTGTCTGTCTGTCTGTTTGTTCCGAGTAATATCCGGAACAGATGGACCGATTTAGACGGGGGTTTCACTGGCAGGTAGCTGATGATCCAGGGAGTAACTTAGGCTTTTTTTAGACTAACTTTGTCCCGCGGCGTTACTCGCGGTACGACGATAACCGCTGGTAACACCGCGGAGTTCAGGTAGTACAAAATACAAACACTATGGTTTTATAATGTTTTCGTTTTTTCTCGTATTTCAGTAATCGCGTTAAAGAGTAGTCTATGTAATTCCTGAGAAATCAAATTATATCCATGCTAAATTTCATTGAAATCATTACAAACGGTTTAACCGCGAAAGCGTAACAGACACTTTTGAATTTAAATTATTAGTATGTATTAGTATAGATTGAAACATAATTTAATCAGAGCCCTTAATGGCTATATCCTTTGATAAAGTTGACAGAAACGAGTTAAGTGTACACAAATATTGCAATCGCGTCGCCACGTCGCGTCGCATCCACTGTCACAATACATCTTAAACGCGTTCTATGCGTACGCGCACGTCTCACACGATTTTCGGACGATTTACACGAAATAAATAAATCGAGTGCGGTTTTTTTTTAAACTTCAGTGACTATTGTTTAGTTATTGGTTTTATATTTTTCATAATCGCCTAAAAGGTTTGGTAATATTTTATTTCATTAAAATTTTATTCAAATATACCTAATAAATTAGTGAGTGATATCAGGAAATAATCCACAAATATTAGTATTATTTTAAGTTAGTGATTAGTGAGCGTGTCTTAATAGAAAGTGTATTTTTTTGTTTAGATATCAATTTATTTAGTAAAAACATAAAGTTTTTCAAGTTAGTTTCGGTGTTCATGGTTATGACAATACCATTGGTGTTGTTTCCAAAATTTCTTTAAAGGTTTGTGTTTTTTGACTTATTCCGATTTTTAGAATTTTTTAAATTATTGAATACTAGCTGTTTCCCGCGGCTCCTCCCGCGTGTATGTCGATCATCACGGCAAATAGTACAATATGTGTTATTCAGATGTTAAAGCTATATTACTCTAAAGTTTCATCCAAATCCGTTCAGTAGTTTTGCGTGAAGAAGTAACAAACATACACACTCATAAACTTTTGCCTTTGTATATTAGTGTGATGTGATTAGTAGGATTAATTATGACAGTAAACTTTTTTACTTTCTTGGTTAATGAATTAATGATGCTTGTCCGTAAATTGTTATAAACAAGTTTTCGCCCGCTTCTCCGATCGCGTGTGGTCGCATATAGTGCTAATCATTTTTTGGTTCAATATATACCTACCTACCCTAAAGACATCAGACTTGACTAGAAGTGGACTGCAAAAGGCTGATAACGATGATGACACTCAAATAATATGGCTTTCGATTAGTAAAATGATTTTCAAAATCGGTTCAGCAGACCCCGAGATTACCCCTAGGTACAACTTCATAAACTTTACCGCTTTATAAAATATACTATAGATTTATGATATTATCACGACGGCTTATTGTTACAATCAAACTATTTGTCCCGTGTATAAGGCAATTAGTAACATTTATCTTTAATTCATAAACCTAGTTTAAATACCAACTTATCTTTACTTAAGTTCCTAAACTATATAACTAAACGCATTTAGATTGCGAACTACGAGTTCTATTTATCTAATTCTATACCAATACAATAAAGAGTTTGTTCTTTTGCCGATGTTTAGAATTATAAATCACTGTGATCATTTTAACTTATTTTTTATGTATGGGCATGTCAATCTGACTCTACTCTGCCCGATAGAAAGAACGAGCTAAATTCAAATGTGGTGGTCACCTTGCGAATGTTACAATGCATCATGGTGACCCACACTATGGTAGTCTATTGAGATGTTTCTGTATCATTGGGCCTGTTGGGGCAGATACGTGTTTAATCATTTAAGCACTACCGCAATTAACTTGAAGCAGTTTAGAATCGAACACAAATGTTAAATTGCTGCCCTGACCCACTTTGCAGTGAGAGATTCCACCTCATAAATCTTCAGATAAGAGAAATGTGTGTAAATATTGGTTTATCCATAACGTTTTTAGCCATGACTGCCTCGTTGGTCACGCGGTTGGTGTGTGCGACTGCTGATCATGAGGCCTCGGGTTCGATTCCTGGGTCGGACCAAATGTTTGTAAGATCTACAAATAGTTGTTTCGGAGTTTGGGTGTTTTCTATGTATAATATGTATGTATTTATAAAAAAAAAGTATTTATGTATTTGTATCAGTTGTCTAGTACCCATAACACAAGCTCTGCATAGCTTGGGACTAGATAGCGTGGTGTGTTAGATGTCTGAAATATTCATTATTTATAAGAAACTAGAAACACAATAAACGAGAAACACAATTAGAAAAAACCTCTTTAAAAATTGAAAAGAAAGAAATATTATAAACGAGAAAGCATTCAAAGATGTATGTATGTTTGTCATTCTTTCGCGGAAGTACTGATCGGATTTTAATGTAAATTTACAGTAATTAAGCTTACTAGCCGATCCGTGCCCACTTTGTTGGTAATTTTTGTGATGTGATTGTTTTGTTTAATCATAGTAAAATATGGAATATATCACTCCTGAATAGTATCGCTTTTTGTTAGTGAAAAAGTATGCAGGAAGCTGACACCCTGGATTAACACATAGGCTACTTTATATAACACATATAATACTATTTACTGCGAAAACCGATATACATGTGGGTGGAGCCGCGGGCAACAGCTATAAAATATAGATAAATCACAATTTAATTTTACATAGGCTACTATGTACCGCGATAACTGACATACATTCATGTGGAGCCATGGACTAAAGCTAGTTTCGATATAATTTTGCTTAGCTGTTTTTCTTTTCCTCTGAGCTTATTTTCCGAAATAGGCTCGGAGTCAACAACGATACGGCTTAACTTTAAACCCCTTTAGTTACAGGTCGGATACTAAGTCAAAATAGCTATATTTATAGTCAAATCTCAATAGCTACATTCAATATGTCTTCATACTTTTTACTATAATTAAAATTGTTTACAAAGTCACACTCTATATACTTTGGAGGACACGCTATTGCACATTTATGTAATGTTAGAAGTATATAACGGAATTAAAATGTCTCGAGATTAAATTATCTATTTGTATTTATTTTTAACTAGCTGAACCCCGCGGTGTTACCCGCGGTTTTTGTTGTAACGCGAGTAACGCCGCGGGACAAAGTTAGTCTAAAAAAAGTAGCTTAAGTTACTCCCTGGATCATCAGCTACCTGCCAGTGAAAGTCCCGTCAAAATCCGTTCAGCCGTTCCAGAGATTACCCGGAACAAACAGACAGACAGACAGACAAAAATTTTATTAACTACATTTTTGGTATATGTACCGTGTATACATACATGTGCATTTAGTAAAAAGCGGTTATTTTAAAATTACAAAACTCCAATTTTATTTAGTTGTATAGATGCTATAAATGAGCAAAAGTATCAGTATCTATTAGTAAATATCGTTTTCCATAGAACCTTACTACCAAAAAGGCGTAAGTGCATTGCCTCGATAGGTGGAGTTGTTTTGTAAATATTACCTTGTATTTTACCACTTGTAGCTTAAAATCTTAATGAAATCGTTTTTTACCATTCCACTTAAGTCAATGCTTCTAACTGTCTGCTGTTATGATTATATTCCGATTCACCCCAACCCTAATGGTTTGATGGGTCCGTAAACTATAAAGCTTAGTTCTATTCTATCTCACGAACACTGTGTGCGGCACATGGTGGCCTTAACACAATGTAACGGAGTTGTAATACAGTACCACACTCGCTCAATCTTAAATCATACACAGCTCTCAAATCTATCAAAAACCGCATGTGATTTCGACCCTACGCCTCAAGTCGAGTCCAAACGGGGCGTTGTTACTGAGAATTGACCGGTTTAGAGCCCCCAGCACTTACCGAAATTCCGAGA
Organism: Spilosoma lubricipeda; assembly: GCA_905220595.1. NCBI lineage: Eukaryota > Metazoa > Arthropoda > Insecta > Lepidoptera > Erebidae > Spilosoma > Spilosoma lubricipeda. Next base: position 1,403,435 of record HG992291.1, read on the forward strand.
AAGGATACAGAGACCAACTGAGGCCGATAACCATACATCATACAAAACAATCTTATTATTATACACCTGTCCTATTGTAAAACAATAAGAATAAATTAATCTAAATTTAATCCTGAAGTTTTCCTGGTTGTTCAAAGCGGTGGAAATTAGATTTTTAGAATACAATAATAACACAGACAATATTTGATACAATCATCAGATCATAACCCGCCGTTTACCTTGGTCACTAGACTGCTATAAGTCTTACAATCTAGCCAAATTAGTATCCTTATTTACAGGACAGTCTAGCTATTTTAAAGCTCATTTCAAACAGGATAAAAACATTTTATTAACATTGCGCAGAGATAAAATTGGATGTTAATTTGTTGGTGGGTGGTCTTTAAGCTTATTTTTTTTAATGTATCGGCCTGCCAAACTGACTCTACTCTGCCTAATTTGAAGCATAAGTAGAATCGAAGAGTGGTGGTCACCATACTCATTGCATACAATGCAACAATACAGCATGATGACTCACACCATGACGGCCTATCATCATTAGACCTCCGGTCTCGCACTCACCAACGAAACACGACAGCTAAAATGGTCTAATTTTTCTCGTTTTTATAACCCACATCTTTTGTTATATTTGGTATACAATAAAGAGATAATAAGTTATTAATATTATTAACATTTGTGTATGTACCCACGCCAAACAGTCAACACCAAATTATGTATGTAACTAGCTGAACCCCGCGGTGTTACCTGCGTTTATCGTCGTACCGTGAGTTACGCCGCGGGACAAAGATAATATAAAAAGTAACACAAGTTACTTCCTGGATCATCAGCTACCTGCCAGTGAAAGTCCCGTCAAAATCGGTCCAGCCGTTCCAGAGATTACCTGGAGCAAACAGACAGACAAAAAAAAAAAAATTGTCATATGTACCGTGATGTACCGTATGTACAAACGGACACTCCAATTTTATTTATTTATATAGATGTATAGATAACAATTTAAACATGTAAATAATATACCTACCTAGTAACAGATATATGATAACCTCAAGTGCCAGGGATGTTCGCATGAAGTGGGTACGTAAATCGTTCGAGTAGATGATAACTGGTACGTAAATTGGTTTCCTCATTATCACCAGTTTAGTTAAGTGTCTTTGTAGAACTTTTGTCACCAAAGACGTCTCAGTTATTTCTTTACGAACTGAGCCCCGTGGTGTTTTGCTGCGGTTTCTTAACAGTAAACGGTTTGTAACGCTAAAGCGAAGCCAGTTTAAAAAAGTAGCCTATGTTATTCCTTTTATCATAAGGTATCTGCCAATGAAAGTCCCGTCAAAATTGGTCTAGCCGTTCAAGAAATTAACCGGAACAAATGTAGTGGTTTAAACGGTGTCGCCTCGACGCTATCTGCTACGCTGAGTGCTGTGATGGTGTGTGTTAAACTCTACATGGGATACTTTGTGTGCTCCACAAATTGTTATTCTGTCTCTGAGTGTTCTTTGTGTCTGTTTTATATTGGTTTGTAAAATCCCTCGCAATTTCTGCATTGATTTTTAAAGCAGTAAAAACGTTGAAAAGAATGGTGTCTAACTGTTGGCCGTTAAGTATATTTAGCAGGGAATTTATACTGTATTCTAATTACTAAGCTTTTTTCGCACGCACACAAACACAACATAATTATTTCTACATTTTTCTACTAAAATACTATATATGTTTGTATATCCCAAACTTAAACACTAAGTTTAGGAATTATCTATTTAGCCCGAGAGCCAACTAAAATCTGCAAGCGTATTTTACCAAGAAATTTAAACCTTACTTATTATATTTTAGAGTTCGAATTGCTACAAATACTTACCACTAAATGACTTAAGACATTTGTACATTAACAAAGTATATGTTTCTCACTATTCAGATGTTTAACGTAAATATATAACTGGTGTGTACATAATATTGTTGATAATACGTCAAGAAAGCGAATCTTTTTTTGATAACGTCCTCTCTAGAACTGAGTACATATTAAGATGACAGTAGTGTAGTGAAAAGAGACATAGTATGGCAGATTTGATAGAAGACAATGAAATCCCAAGGTAGAGTAACTTAAATTATTCATTTTACTCCGATATGGGTAGCATTTTTAGGTAGTCTCAGACCTAGGTCGACGTAGTGATAAAATCACGACGTTTTGATATCGATTTCATGTTTTAATTGTATTTGTTCTAGAAGAAAAACAATGATTATAACAACGTATATATTTACCATGTGAAGTATACACGTTATTTTCACTTACACTAAACACTATAACAGCAAATTTTAGCTAAAAGCAGTTAGCAGAAATCAACGATTTTTAGAACCGTTCTTTGTATTTTTTTCTGTTTACATTTGAGGCACGGGCGGTGTTACCCGCCGTCGTTATTCCGTCGGTCCCGGTTGTCATGAACATCTATGGCAATCGTTATTGGGAAGTCAGTGCCTTCAAATATACTGACAACTAGTTCAACCTTCGAATTCAGTTCACCCTCAGGCTTGCGGAGATCCGATGCCAGTCGCTCCGTGTAAAAACTGATATTCAGGTAAAATCGGTTGAACTAGTAGACGACCCCAAATCTTGGGAATAATAAAGGCTAGGAAGATGATTTGAGGGCACATTTCCAAAGACCTCATGTTCCTGTAATTTTCACAGCTAGACTAAGTGAAAGTAAAGTGGAAGAAAATAATGAATGATAGAAAATAAATGTCAAATCGATTCATGTTAATTATGTAAATAATTTATAATTTAATTGACATTGTTGAAACTCAAGTATTTTGCGCTGTAGAAGACTGAATGACAACAACTACTGTTGTGTATTGAGATAAGACAATCGTATTGTACAGAAAATCATCTTCTCAAATTGTAATACAGGTTATAAACAATTAGTTTCAAGGGAACATTTGAAGTACTCTGTTTCCATTCGAAGTGAGTATTTAACTTACTTTGTTCCTTCTAGAACTCCCTTGCGATCTCCACGTCGCAAGTCGGGCGCTCCTCGCAGACTGGGCCGGTCGGAGTTCAGCATGGACGATGATGAATACTCCCCCAGCAACTCGGTCACTTCCGTCAACTCTCTTGCCAGTCTACTTAGAGAAAAACTGCAGGTATTGTAAGAAAAACGAGATGATCACGAACAATCATTTAAGTAGACCGTTAAAGGTTGTTTGTTTATGATGATGACAGTAATCGTGATGAATGCATATTGAATAGAATAGAATAAAGTTTATTATACACCAGTTAAAACAGTTAATATTCAGAAGCTTATCAACTTAAAAACAATGTACAAATGACGGCCTTATCGCTAAAATATTTTTTTATATATATATTTTATATGAAAAAAAATTCTAATGAATTCTGATGAGTTTTTTAAATTTATTAATCATCTATGCCTTTCACCAGATTAGGGCCTTATGCGAAGTTTATGTACACCTTACAATTTTATCCATATATTTAAAACTAGCTTTAAAAGTAAAATAAAATTTAAAAGTAGCCTAAGTTACTCCCTTATATTATCAGCTATCAATCAATGAAAGTCCCGTCAAAATCATTTCAATCGTTTCAGAGATTAGCTGGAACAAACAGACAGACAGACAAAAATTGTAAAAAATGTTACTTTGATTTATGTACCGTGTATACATATGCATTTAGTAAAAAGTGGTTATTTTAATATTACCAATAGACACTCCAGTTTTATTTATTTGTATAGATGTTACTGATAAATTCTTCCTTAGTAAGAGAAAGTTTTGCCTTTTTTATATGCGGTAATAGTTACCCAACATACAACTCGACAAGTTTTTTGTGGAATCACTTTGCCTACTTATTCTTTAATACTCCTAACTTTAATTTGACTCAGCCTAATCTATACATCTGTACAAATAAATAAAATTGGAGTGTCTGTTTGTTATATTAAAATAACAGCCTTTTAATCAATGCATATGTGTGTGTATACACATATGCATTGATTAAAATATGCGTATTTTTATTTTATTTTTTATTTTTATTTTATTTTATTCGGGGAGCTTACAGCTAAATTTACAATATACTTAAAATATTGCTTCTCTATATGCCAATTAAAAGCTTCCGCATTTAGAAAGAAGACAGTGCTGTAAAATATATAAAATAATACACGATACATATACCAAAAACGTGGTTAAAAAATTTTTTGTCTGGCTGTTCCGTTCCGGGTAATCTCTGAAACGGCTGGACGGATTTGGACGGGACTTTCACTGGAAAGTCCCGTCCAATCAAAATCCGTCCAGCCAAAGTTAGTCCCTGGATCATCAGCTACCTGCCAGTGCAGGTAGCTGATGATCTAGGGAGTAACTTGGGCTACTTTTTAGACTAACTTTGTCCCGCAGCGTTACTGGCGGTACAGCAATAACCGCGGGTAACACCGCGGAGTTCAGCTGGTAATATAGTAAAATTAGAGCCAATACAATTATCAATTTCAGAGTATCCCTCAGAAGATCCGCAAGAAGCCAACCGACTACAAACTGCGTGCCTTCGTAGCGCTAATGTTCTTAGCCGTGGTGTTCTTCGTGTCCTTCGCGTACGTGCTGTATCACCAACAAGCCTTGACTAAAGCCTACTTCAACAACGTGCAGTTCAATGAGCCGAAGAGATTGATCAGGATCTTCAATAAAGACGATGTGGAGATTTTAAGAGCTAGTTTAGGTAGGTAACTCATTCTGCAGCTATCCATATTTGATACTAGCAGACCCACGCAACCTCGTTTGCGTCTCCTATTGCCCGTTGCGTGATAATTTTCCCTCGTTTTTGAAACATTTTTTATTGGTGCTCCTCTCCTATTGGTCTTAGCGTGATGATATATATCCTATAGCCTTCCTCGATAAATGGGCTATCTAACACTGGAAGAATTTTTTAAATCGGACCAGTAGTTCCTGAGATTAGCGTGTTCAAATAAACAAACAAACAAACTCTTCAGCTTTATAAATATAAATAAACTAGCCCACCCACGCAACCTCGTTTGCGTCTTCTATTGTCCGTAGCGTGATAATTTGCCCCCGTTTTCGTAACATTTTTCATTGATGTTCCGTTCCTATTGGTCTTAGCGTGATGATATATAGCCTATAGCCTTTCTCGATAAATGGGCTTTCTAACACTGAAATAATTTTTCAAATCGGACCAGCGGTTCCTGAGATTAGCGCGTTCAAACAAACAAACAAACTCTTCAGCTTTATATATTAGTATAGATAAATATTTCGGACATCTAAACACACAACGCCATATATTAGTATAGATAAGCTATTGGTCAGGTGATGTCCTGTCTGAGTTGTGTCTCCAATACCAAGATCAATGTGGTTCACCTCCTCCTTAGAAGGACAGTAACATAAACCAAAACAAATAACTGATCCTATTTTGGCAACTAAAAAATCGAGTATGTTCAATGTTTTAAAGTTATATACATATAAGGTGTAATTGAAATATATATACAAATAAAATAGAAACCTATGTACATAATCTTAATTAAAAAGAACAGTAACAATATTTACATACAAGCGTCAAAAAAACACCACATCTTTGCCTATTTAATTTTGTATTACAATCGTTGTCGCTTCGGTGTTTTTGTGTTCATTATTCTATTTATTTTATGTTATAGGGTGCAAACGAGCATACGTATCACTTGATGGTAAGCGATTACCGCCGCCCAAGAATACCCGCAACACCAGAGGCGTCACAAGTGCGTGGCTGACCTTTGGGGAATGGGGACAGGGATGTGGGGAGGGGTTGGATGGGTCTCCGATATCCTCATTTATTCGGTGAAACACAGCGCTATTTCACACCGGTTTTCTGTGAGGTCGTAGTATCACTCCGGTCGAGCCGGCCCATTCATGCCGAAGTGTGGCTCTCCCACAGTGACTACCATAGAATGACTAATAGGTCACTATTATGTTTTAAATACCTCTGATATCGTATTAAGTAACTAACTAGTATAATCTTCTTTAAGAGTTATGACATTAGCAGCGAAAAGGTTTTGATAAATGAAGGGTATTTACTCTTTAAATAATAATAAAACTTTGTATTTTGATTATTATTACAAACTCTCGTGAAGCGAAAGATTACTTATCAAAATAATGTGAAAAAGAATCACCCTTATATTAATTAGGTTGATTTCTGTGTGAAAGTACCAGCACACTGTTACCATGATATGTTGTTCTCAGCCGTGAGTCTCGGTGGCGCGGTGAAGGCGTTCCCCTGCCTGGCCGAGCATCGACGCGGCGACGGCTCCGAGTGCCTCGAGTGGCTGCACGCGCTGCGGCTCTACCTCACGTCCCTCCCACACGAGCCTGGCGCAGACAACACCACTTGCTACTCTGTACACTGGAAGGCTCTCAGAGAAGGTATTTTCTTTATTTGAGTAAACATTACTTTAAGTTATTGATGCGTCACATACAAACGTATAATAAGTGGAAATCACCGTCCGGGTCGATGAGGTGACGTCACACACTCAACGGCTAGCACTCTTGCTACTCTTGATTTCACAGTAGACAGTCTGATCTCTCATTATTTGGTTTAATTAATTATTTATTTATTCTTGTTTTTTGTCCGTATCCGTACCTGCTGTGTCAACCACCAGCATCCACTATCCACTTAGACCCTTAATGTTACAGTAAAGAGTATCTTGTTTAAATTTAACTAAAATTTTTTTTTTTTACTTTTCTAATGTGTCCTTTACTAAGACAGCTTTCGTAATATAATACAATTACATCTATCTACTTGCAATAATATAGTTGCTACATTTACCTAAATTCCATTTAAATATGTATTTTCAGATGTGTATCCGAATGATTGCTTCGACTGGAGCAACACTAAAGTCAACTGGTATGGCGGCGGCCAATCTCTCAACGTCTCTTGGCCGATCAATAATGGATACATGGACTATACACCTTTCATCACCGGTGACGTCGAAAAAGGCCAATGGTCCAACGCCTTGACTAGATACTTCATCAACTCTAAAGGTGCCGCGATCATCATCGATGATGACACTCCACTCCACGTCGCCGTCAATAAAGGAGCGAAAGAAATCTGTATTAAATCTATGTATCACGAATTTGCATATCCGAATAAACTTACCGAGTTTCCAGAAATGAAATACAACATTTGCATTTCTGAAGATATGACTTCGCTTCATTCTTCTATTCACAACCACAAGACAGCGCCATTATGGGATGGCTTGAAACCTACTGATATGTCTACACTAGAATTTTTAATATCAGAACCGGTGTGGGAGATAGCACCGAGATTTAAACAGGAGTTACATCGCGATATGATCACTAAATTCGGAGACGATATTCTACGCCTCGGGTTCCTTAAACAAGGTCATGTCGTAATCAACGAGCATTGGCAGAATGAAATTGGGGATCTATCTCTAGATAAGACTCGGTTTCCGAAATTGAACGTTACTGTAGATAAATTGCGTCGTCGAGGTTTTAGCATCGCGTTTACAGTACAACCGTTTATTAGTACTGAGAGTAAGAACTTTGCTGAATGCGTGCAAAAGAGACTGTTGATCAGTGAGAGAAATAGCGATAGACGTATTCCAGCGTTAACTAGATTCAAATCTTTGGCAAGTGCGGGTATTCTTGACGTTACGAATAGCAATGCAGTGCCGTGGTTATTGGAAAAACTAAAAGTCGTAATGAAGGAAACGTTAATTAATTCGTTCTTTTTAGATTTAGGTACAGCTTATGATATGCCCCATTATTACCGTTGTGAGAAATTATTGCGAAATCCTGATCAATACATAAATATTTTTACAAAAACATTTGATTCGAGTTTGTCAATCATTGGAGTGTCTTCAGCTGTATCGTTACCTCGCCCTCCTATATTCGTTACGATGCCACGTCTGGACTCTAATTGGGAGGCCTTGAGATCTGTTATACCGACTATCTTAACTTATGGAGTGAACGGTTTTCCATTTATAATGCCTGGTGCGATTGGAGGTGACATCTACTGGCCAGGTAGCGAGCAAAACTTGCCTTCTTCTAAAAATCTGGAAAATATGAATAAAACTGAAGAAAATGGAATAGAACTCCCGGAAATAGAGTTGTACATGAGGTGGTTCCAGATGGCGACGTTCTTGCCAGTGATGAAGTTCACGCACTTGCCTACTAAATATAATGATGAGAGGGTTCTGGAGATGGCGAAAAATTTAACTACGATTAGGCGAAATTTGGTGAGAATCTTTTTATTTAAAGGCTACAGGCTGAAAAAATGATTAATGCTCTGTTTATTTTATTTTACGTCCTTAATGAGTCTAAATTCCTACTACAGAATTTATAAGAAAACTTAATTTTTTTTTTTTTACTTGATCAGACTTTCATTACCATCTTAAGTAATCCTAATACAAATGCGGCGCTGGATCTATTTGAAATATTTGCACAACAATGTCTGTCTCTGTTTCCAAGATAGTCAGTATCTTGGAATAAGCCACTATAGGGCTAACATAATTATTATTTTATGTTAAAAGCCACTAAACAAATGAAGATTTAAAAAATAAATGGGTAATGAATTAACTTATAATAAAATGTAATAATGAAAATATGTCCAGGTAACACCTCTTCTCTTGAAGTACAAGCGAGAGGCCCTAGAAGAAGGCCTGCCGCTCGTGAGGCCGCTCTGGCTCATCAGCGGGAGCGACGCGGCTCCGATCCCCGTCCAGGACGAGTTCGCCGTCGGCACTGACATCGTCGTCGCTCCTGTCTTGTACAAGGGACAGACCACTAGAGATGGTACGTGTCTGGAGTTCTGTAACACTGCTCATCAGATCCTGTTTTTAGTCATCATCATCATTATAATAGTAATTCGACTGCCTCGTTGGTCTCGCGGTTGGCGTGTGCGACTGCTGATCATGAGGTCTCGGGTTCGATTCCCGGGTCGGACCGAGTGTAGAATACTGAGTATCACCATCCCTATTCATCCCATGAATGTCATAAGAGCTGACTAAGGGAACGAACTCTCCAGATAATAGTACCGCAAAACAAGGAAAAAATCCCACGGAGGTGTTCCGGCCAAGGCGCACGCCGCCTCGGTGGACACCGTGCGGTATCCGCGGATGGCTCTGACCGCCAATACCCTCTGAGGCCGCCAGAGGCGGGCCTTATTGAGGGCAGTCAGAGCCACCCACACTGGTGCCCCATACAGCGCCATCGACCGGACCGTGTAGAGGACCCCCAATGCCGTTGCTGGCTCCACCCAAGTTGGGCAAAAATCGCCCAAGGGCAGAGGCAGTGTCGACCAGCTTCGGACTAAGCTGTCGGAAGTGCTCGTCGAAGAGCCACCTACCGTCGAGGATCAGGCCCAGATACCACATCTGGGCCCGAACCGGTACGAGGACCGAGTTGACCACTATGGAGGCGCCGGGAGGCGGCCCACGACGGGGCCCATGGAACAATAGGGCCTCCGTCTTGTCCAGGGCCACCCGTAAGCCCAGCGCCTCGATGCGCCCGACCACCAGAGAAACACCAATGGTGGCCAGGCGCGCCGCCTCCTGGAAGTTCGCCCCCCGGACTGTGACAAAGGTGTCATCGGCGTAACAAATTACGCCCAGCCTACGCGATGCGGGCAGAGAGTATTCTCTCAAAAAGTTTGCCCGCCTCGTCCATCAACACGATGGGACTTCCTCAATAGGACCAGCTTCCCGCTCTTCCAGCACTCAGGGAAGCGTCCGAATGCCAGGCTAGCGTCCAACACCTCCCTGAGGCGGTCCGACATATGGTCGAGGACTCGGGCCATCACTCGGGCTGGAACCCCGTTCGGCCCGGGGGCGGTGTTCTTGGAACGAATCCGCAGAACAGCCGCCCCAACCTCCGATTCCCTAACGGGCGGAACATCGCCCCCCTCGTCCCTGACCGGGTAGGCCATCGACGGGGGCGCGTATTCCGCCCAAATATACTGACAGCTAGTTCAACCTTCGAATTCGGTTCACCCTCAGGGTTGAGGAAGTCCGATGCCAGTCGCTCCGTGTAAAAACTGATGTTCAGGTAAAACCGGTTGAGCTGATAGCCGACCCCAAATCTTGGGAATGATAAAGGCTAGGAAGATGATGATTCATTTCTCACTCAGGATGAATATTGTGAATTGAATAAATCTTTTCAATGTATTTTAGCAGTCTTATATCTTGTTTTCAGTGTACCTACCTACCGGGGTGTGGAAGGATGGCATAGACAATTCACTTCGTAAAGGAAATCGCTGGATGCACGAATACAAAGTTCCGATCGACAAAGTTGCCTACTTTGTTCGACAACCAGACAATATGAGATTCTAATTCTATTGGAAGCTGTGGAAATATCCCATAGGAAAGATTTTATGTTATAACATATGTGGATATACCCGTACTTCTTGTAGGTTCTCCACTTGGGTAAAGCACAGGTACGATAATTATGCTTCAGCTGATGAAAAAGACATTCAAGAAATAAATAACATTACATTTAATCATTTAGTATATCTTCATTGTACATTCTTAACAAGAAGAAAATCAGACATTTTCTATAGTTACATCTAGAATGTAGACGTAACAACTGTGGCGACTTCCACATACCTACGACACCTAAAACGTACTATCGGATCATCCACCGCCATCTATCGAAGTAACGTCGAACTTCGAAGTAACTACTAATCTTGAATCGCGATATAAAAGTTCTCCTGATCGGAAGATCCTCCCTTTGAGAGTTACATGATGTTACCCATTAATCCACAACAAATTTTGTCTTATCGTTCACTTCAATACGGATTTTATGTTTTTTAAAAGGTAGGATTTTTTACATACAAGAGGAATATGAAATAGAGCACAGTTTAAGTGCATAGTGTAAAAAATAAAAATAAAAATCCAATTTCGACAACTAAGCGATTATAAGTAATTATTTAATATTTATAACTATCATACACAGATATATACCCATTCATATCTTTAATCATAACTACAGTAAAAGTAAGTGAAATTGTACAGCCACGTCATTAGTTGGAGCTCGGGACCCTAGGTAGACCCCAGCTTCACCCAGGTCCAGCTGGACATCCCACGTAAAGCTCGGGTCTCTTCCCGTAAATATGTTTTTTTTAACAACAATGACCGGTTATTAATTAGAAAAGTGAGAACTAGCAGAAATATACCATAATATGAAAACTTCGATACGTAATTTATTTTTTAAGATTTTTTTCTATGTAAAAATATCTTGTATTCTTTTCAATTCTAGTCTTAGGAATTAAAAAAACACTTTATTGAACATTTTTACAATCTAAATATGAAAAGTAAAATAATAGTTATAAGAACAAGTTACTTTTTTATAAATATATAATGTTAAGAACTGTTTTCCTCAGAGCCTTTAAATATCTATCATCAAGTATAATTTTTCTGTACGTGTTTATGTTACTGAAGCTTTTGTAAAACCACTGAACCGATTTTGATGAAATTGTTTTGTGTGTGTTTGAATGAGTGTTTTTGTGGAGCTGTTTTTATCAATACTGCTTTAACATAGGCTTATTTACTGGAATATTAAATTTAAATCCATATTATGATCCATAAACTACAGCTTGATCTCTGTGACAATTGTCATTTTAGAACTTACGAGGTACATTTTAGGTGTGAAATTTTCTAGATATCTTTAACGTATTGCACTTTGTCTGTGATAAAACTGTCACGTGAAGAATGAAAATATAAGCGATTTAAAATAAATATGTCAGAGATCCAGCCATACTTTAAGGACTATAAAATTTGGGCTACGCCCTTATTTTGTTAGATGTTTGATGTTAGGTGTTAGTTAGTTAGAAGTAAGTTAGAAAACACAAAACAGTGTCGCAGGAGACTCGCGAATCAGTAGTTTTTGAGAGATTACACGTTTAACCCAACAGAGAGATTTAGATACAGATTCGTTTATGAAACTAACAGTAGTAAACTTAAAAAAAAAAACGATTTCTAATTAATAAATTCGCTTATCGCTTATTCAGCTTCAGAATGAAGTTTTAAATTAAAAATTTTAGGTAAATCCTTTATTTATTTATTCTAAGAAAACTTTGTCCCTGTCATACGAAGTAAGGGTTGTGATTAATTCGAACATTCCTGGAGGTTGTAGTTATATTAAGAAAATATTTATCTATACTAATATATAAAGCTGAAGAGTTTGTTTGTTTGTTTGTTTGAACACGCTAATAATAGTTCTTCATTGGTGCTCAGCTCCTGTAAGTCTCAGCGTGATGATATATAGCCTTCCTCGATAAATGGACTATCTAACACTGAAAGAATTTTTCAAATCGGACCAGTAGTTCCTGAGATTAGCGTGTTCAAACAAACAAACAAACAAATTCTTCAGCTTTATATATTAGTATAGATAAGATGAGCTGTGAAGTACAATTTATCTACTTTCCATTCCTTTAATTTAGAAATCCTCATAATTAATTATAATGATGCCATTCCAGAACTAGTTTGTATGTTTCGATTGTTTGTATGTATATTCAAATTCCAATGTTGATAAGTAAGATAAAATAATGTAGTGTTGTATGTAATATAGTGTTAAATTTAATTTGAGATTACATTTTTGTTGTAAAACTGTGTTTGTATTAAAAAATGAACGTGTGTTTTAAAATGTGTAATTTGAATCTAAATAAATTGTGTATTTGTGAAATGCCTCTGTTGTTTTATTTACCTTTTCAAATAACAAAATAAAATAATTTAACAACAATATAATATGAAGGTAGTTAAGGGTTTTTTAAATAAAATAAAAACAACTTAACTAGTGTGCTGCCGATGGGAGTTATTTCAAATCTAAAACTACTAACAAATTATATTAAGACTAGCTGAACACCGCGCGAAAGCTAGTCTAAAAAAAGTAGCCTAAGTTACTCCCTAGTTCATCAGCTAACTGCACGTGAAAGTACCGTCAAAATCGGTCCAGCCATTCCAGAAATTACCCGGAACAAACAGACAGACGGTACGACGATAACCACTGGTAACACCACGGGGTTCAGCTAGTATAAAATACAATTTGAGTACCTCCTTTTTTATTTGATTCACAAATAAGGTTGTATAGCAAATAACATCATGTCAAAGATCATCATCATCAATCAAATCAGTGTAGAAAATTAAGATTTGAAATTATTCATTCGATCGGTTACTAACTCACGATACGAAAATAAATTACAGAAAAACATTGCGAAAACTATCATCATCTATAACAAAATCTAGAAATAACTGCGTAACATATAAAAAGGTTTAGTAAAAGTATTATCGTGATTGGATTTCAGACTGTTTAGACTGTTGCTCATAATTTTTAGTCTGTTTCGAAGTGTCCTTAATAGTTCGCTATTGGAAATGGGTCTCTTTTAATACAAAAAAAAAACGAGTGTGCTTAAGACCACACTAACGAAGTAAAACTTCTTTGGGAGAAAGAGAGAAAGAAAATGTGTGCCTGCACCTCTCATTCTTACCCCTACAGTAATATACGAAACGTACCTGTCTCTTTATATGTTCATTAACTTGTATTTCCCTCTCAACTTCCGTTCGTCTCGCTCGATCACACTTTACGTAACGCTCTCGTCACGCATTCACCAGCTTACTCCCCAATTAAGCGTGCGTAAAGAAGTTTTACTTTAAAAAGAATGCAAAAGTTCATGTAAGCTTATTTTTGTTTACAAATGCAGCTGGCCTAGTAGTATAAGTGGTCGCCAATCCGCTTTCGTCTTTATCCCCACGGCACAGGATGTATATTCCTAATGCGGGAGTTATCTTTTAACACGCTTTTATTAGGTTCATTCTTCGACTGCCTCGTTGGTCTTGCGGTTGGCGTATGCGACTTCTGATCGTGAGGTCTCGGGTTCGATTCCCGGGTCGGACCAAATGTTTGTATGATCTACAAATATTTGTTTCGGAGTTTGGGTGTTTTCTATGTATAATATGTATGTATTTACAAAAAAAAGCATACATGTATTTGTATCAGTTGTCTAGTACCCATAACACAAGCTCTGCTTATCTTGGGACTAGATGGCGTTGTGTGATAGATGTCCGAAATATTTATTTATTATATTATTATTTATTATTCGTGTGAATGTAACGGGAACTTTGAACAAAACCCCCTTCAAAACGTCAGAATAACTCGAAATTTGGTTAACTTATCAGGAACCGATGACAATTCAATATTTTAAACAGTTAGACCCGTTATCCTCACTAGGATAATTGGTATTAACGATTTTGTATTTTCCTAAAACTGGTAGTTTCTTGGCACAAGAAAGCGTGGCTTTTAGTTTTTTGAAATATTTTTATTAAATACGAAGAAAAAATTCACCCGAGAGACGCCGCAAACTATGTCTCGCTAATACATAAATAACAAAACAAATATTTTTTTAAACGTTTTTATTACTCATAATGATTCATACATTACCATCAAACACGCTGAATGGATTATAGCGACGTGACCGACACAATGAAATCTAATGAGTTTTAATTTTACATACATTATAAATATGCACCTAGGTACCTTTAAGGATAATTCATTATTAAAATTATTAAATACTTTGTTTAAGTAAACAAACACACAAATAATTTAATCAAGTAAAATCAATAATACAGTAGTTTGATTTCTTCTGTGAGATATTTGTAAGTTCGTCGTATACGCCTTGTCCACTCTAAACAAGTATCTGTTGTTGTGAGTGTACCTTTGAATCCACTTTATGTTGTTGAGAGTGTTTACTCCAAACAACCCTAAGTTATTGAGAGCGTACGCTCTAAACCGGTGTGTGTTATTGAAAATGTTCGCTCCAAACAACTGGATGTTGTTGGGAGCGTTCCTCTAAACAACTGTGTTATTAGAAATGTTCCTCTAAGCAACTGTTTATTGTTAAAAGTGTTCGTTCCCTAGAACTTACGTTGTTTGGAGTGAACCTTCACTGTCAATACTATATTGCCAAATATGGAAGTGGATCCATTTCCTATTCAACAAATCTTCAATCAGTCTTACATACCATTAGCGTGCTGTGCAGCTTAATTAAATGATGAAAGTGAATATTTGGAACAATGTAATAGTGGCCAAGAGTTTTCTTTGTAATTCATCTGAACTGTCCACTCTCATCATTTAAGAAAACTCCAGAATTTTAATTCTTATCGAGTAACGCATCGGTTTCTAGCACCACATAAACTTTCGAACTCTTATAAAATGAAGTGTGCTAATGTCCAGTTTATTTTAATCATATGCACTTAATTCTATAAAATAGCTCGCACTTAAATGTATACCCACAGGGCATTGAGTGCGTTCACATATAGAATTTAGTGCGTGCACATTTATAGAATTAAGTGTGAATTTTTGGAATTAAGTTTTTATGATTGTTTTAACATCCTTCATTTTATTAAGTCTTTCCCATCCACACCTATCTATAACAAATCCATAAGTCGATGTTTCAGTAAATGTATTTCACATTGAGCCAAGCCTTCTGAACATTCCAATTCCTTGTGAATTAAGAGATAGTTAATTCTAGCCTATCTACTTGTAATAACAAACAGTCATACGGAGTACCTGGTTGTGTGTCCAAGTTGGAAGATAAGTTTGGGTATAGGAGAAAGGTTGAGATTATTTTCTGTTAGTCTTTTGATGAGTGTTGTAAACATGTGAAGCTTACTCAGGTAAGCCGTATGTATGTCCGCCAGAAAGACATTGAAAGTTTAAAATACATTATTAGTAAACATATAATTAGTTTAAAATTACGTTGAACAGTAGGAAGAATACAACATTTAATAATTTCAATAATGGTTTATTTCTCAGAGCTATTGATGTTCACTAAGCTGATACAATTCTTAATTTTAATAACATTTTAATATTCCTAATAATATGCATTAATTAGAATTCTAGCTATAAAATACAATAGTAAATTTTAGGGTCAGGCTTCATAGCCAGCTAGACAGTGGAGGCTGATTGAAAAGAATAAAGCCTCTTAAACAAAAACTCCACACCCTTTTCTCGAAACAATTTTACCGTCATCACCGATGCTTTTACTATTATTATTTTTCAGGATATTTACAAGAATTTAATGAAAAATAATAATAAGTTTTTTATTTTATGAAGTGTAAGCGATGCTTATTAATAAAATTGAATAAAAAGCCAATGGTGTTGTCAAGGGAGTTAGCATCGGTTCAGACCTTACACTTTAAGTTATTCCTCTCATCCCTGTTTAGTTCCATCCAAACTACATAAAGCAGAAACCATAGGGAAAACAATATTGTGCTCACATCAACCCACACACATTAACACATACTATATCATACTGTATTTAAATTATAACATAAGAAAAACTCATCCGTTGAAACATACAAACTTAAATAAAATAAAAGTATTTCTATGTATGCGTTTATAATTTTTATTTTAAATATGTTTTTATGTTAATACGTTGTGCTGGTGCATTCTGATAATACAAATTGTTCTCGCTATTACGGTTTAACTCTATATTAAGAAATGTTAACGAAGTAAGTGACTCATGTGTGACAGTAACCCAGTTATTCCTACGGATGACTTAAAATTAATTGACTTTCATTGCGTACTTGGCAAATAAACACATTGTAATAATAATGCACAGGCAATTGAGCTGATGCTGATGACGATGTTCATAATAATGGAGAATATTCTACAAGCGTATGCTGCAAGTTGCCCGTGCAAGATGTCAGGGGCACTTTACGGTCCCTAACACTAGGTGGTGAATAATATGGATCAATATCACATTCGCTCACATCCAAACGTAACATTGGAAATAAACCTGTTATCTAATGGAGTAGTTTATCTATAATTACATAAGGATTTTATTGTAGACAAAAAACGTCAGAAAAACCTTAAAAAAACGTCTGAATAGGAACGAATGTTAAACATTATAACTTTTTTTTTATAAAATTATTTGGGTCGTCTCGACTAGAAATTTAAAACCAAAATGCAACAGATCAAAAACACACGTATATATAAATATATATCTAAACGCAAACGAAACATAACAGAGATTCAATAATCTCGATACTTTAGTAATTATCTTTTGGAAATGAGTAAACTTTATATAACACGTATTTATAACTATGTTGTAGAACTATACCTCGACGCATCAAGCAAGTATCAACTTAAACAGAGGTAAATATAATGGATTCTTTAATAATAGTTTTCTACCAAAACATATATAGTTAAGCTCTCTATCTTCTTAGGCTCACTGTTGGTCTAGAATAACACAGATGTCTCCGTTCAGGTACAGTTCTGATCGATCTAGTGCTACCTATTTGAGTAATATTAGGTCACTTGGTACACGGTCAATTATATTTGGAGGTGCAGGTAATTCCAATAATAATTGCTCTTGTACTAAATCCCTAATGTCTACTGAATCTGACAGTATCCTCCAACTTCCAACAGTCTTAAAAGATGGTGTCAAATTGATAAATGATGGTCGTTATGTAGCTTGTGATATTACGCGAAACATATTTTTAAACAGCTCAGAGAAATTTCGCTAGCGCGATGCAGTATTATGCCGATGAAGCTAACGAATATTTGTCTTAAGCTTGTAAATCGAGCACAAAATCGATCATGAACTTTTGACTGTTAACATTGCAGGGAATTAAGCTCGAGTCGAAAAAAAATTGGAAATCTGTTCTTAAAACTAACTGAATTACTTACGAGGTATAGGTTGACATAAGAAGTCATCTTTGTCGTTCTAGAATTGTAGTAATAAGTCTCATCTAACACATATTTCATAACTTGCGCACGAAGCACTAGCTCGGCGAGACATTTTATTAAATTTAAGAAGGTCTTTTAAAGACAACATTATGTTAAATATACTTTTCTTTAAACGTTTATAAAAGTACCATCAGGTTTTATATTTCCGTCATTTAATATGACGACACGTCCTTTTAAAGCGTCTACGCTAAATAAAAAAATGCCTCTAAAGGCATTTTATATTACGTGTAAATCACAAATGGCCGTAGCAAAATAATTTATCTTATTTATCCCCCAAAAAATTTGATCGCAAAGCGGTGTTTTGGCTAAACAAAATGGACCGGTTACGCTAAATATCATGTATAAAAGCACTACAGTTTTGTATAAGACCAAATTTTAAAAACATCATCAGAAATATACTTTAAATGGCGAGCTACTAGAAAACAGTTGTAATTTAGAAAAAAATGGACGTCTCTGTTCTTAGGTCGAGAATTGGTTATTGACTTTACAATTGGATGCGGTTAGGACATAGTCGATTTGGGAGTTTGTGATTGACCGTGGCTTACACAACACATCATGTCATCAAATTTATGTTTTTCATTACTCATAATGTCATTATTAACTAAGGTTCCATCAAACTCATTAACAGTCTGTTCATTGCATACAAATATCACAAACACTATCTATTTGCAAGCTATCTCATGCGGAGTAGTGGCCCTGGGAGACGATGCTTACACGCTTTCCTTTTATCACAGCCTTTAATTCCTATATCAATTATACTTTCTTTGGTACACTCGGTTTGTAAGCATTGTCTGTTATTTTGGGCTCACTTCTTCGATGAGAAGGCTACAAATAGACCCGAAACCTAGAACTCTAGTCTGTAGGCAGCACACGAGGTCTCGTGGTCCTGCAGGTTGATGGTACAACGGGAAGCGGATGGCGACAGATCGATCTTGTATTTCTCAAGGGCTTCCTCGTTCTCTGTCACCCAGTAGCCAAGAACATCAGTGTCGTACGTTGGGATTATTGTTACTTCTGTAAATAACATTTTTAAAATTTATTATAGTTTTTAAATATACTTATCTAATTGTGAACGTTCTAAAGTATTTAAATCTTCATTACTATTTAATTTGAACTCATGTGCGGTGTGTAACATTAACAACTGTATGTTGTTTGTGCTTGTGTAAAATGTTTTATTTAAGACATCGGTTTACATCACATATTTGATAATAAAAAAAAAATGTGTTTTTCTGTATCTATATTTGCTTATTGAAAGGTTTTGCTTGATTGATACTAGATGAAAATTAGATTTTCCTTACCTAAATCTTTATCTTCCCAAGTTTTCTTGGCATCTAGTAAGGCGTTGTAGATTTCCTTCGATGGTTCAGTGCCAGAGAACACGTAGTATCGCGCGCGGACTCGTTTGAAGAATTCCACAGCCGAATAGTAAGAATTGCCGTGATGTGGCACGTATGTTAGTTCCATATATACCGGTGCTGGAGTTTTCTTTTTATTTGGAGACTCGGAAGATCTCTTCGCTTCTTTACTTTTCTCTTGGTTAATTTTATTCTTGTTAAGCACAGTTGAACTGGCTTGCTTCTTAGGAGTATTCTTACTGTCGGCTTGTGTTGGAGGCATAATTGGGCTAGGTAAACCTAATGGCTTGCCCCAAGACTCGATAGGGTCCTTCGATGTTCGTATTTCACTCATTTGTTGCGATTCCTGCTTGCTTGTTGAACTGCTCTCAGTTACTTTTTTGGTTTCTGTTTTAAGGTCTTTTAGTGTGATCGTGCTTTCTTGTTTCGAGGACTGACTTGAAATGGAATGCATCTGCTTATCTAATTTATATTTGGCTGTAATGTTTGAAATCACTTCAGGACCACTGACTTTTTTATGTTCCTCGATAGCTTTTTCGAAATGCTCATCGGCTTCTTTCAAGAATGTGGCGTCAGTGTGTTTTAAGTGACTTATTTTTTCTTTAGACAAAAATTCTTCAGTGATTTGAGTGACAGTTTTTCCAGTATGTATTTCAGACTTATGTTCCGTATGAGTTGTTGATGACTGTGATTCATCTTTTAAAATTTGTCCGTAGCTAGATGTTGTCGTTTGGTCTCTATATAATGTAGATTCCAGTTTTTCTAATTGGTCCGGTTGTGGTCTTGTAGAATCTAATTCAAAACTTAAATTAGATCTAGGTGAATGAGCTATTTGTGATTTTGTACTGCTAGGACTTCCGGGGCCATCATCATCACTGTAGTAAATACCACTACTTTCTGTGCCCCATACATGAGTAGCGGCTCTTGAATCTCTGGAACTGATATCAGAGGGTGGTGATGAAATACCGTGGTGATCAAAATCATCACTTGCTGCTGATGAGCTTCTCATATCACCAGTTTTTGAGGACATTTTAGAAAAAGATTTTTCACTTTCCCCTTTATCAATGATTTCTTCAAATTCTTCCTTGAATTCTGATATCGTCGTCTTTGTTGACTTTGTTGTTTTGGTTATCCCATCACTTCCTTTGCTTACAGTTGTTGTTTCAACTGTAATTTTCATTTTTTCTGGACTAATGACTTCTTTAGTTGTGACAATAGTAATGGTCTGTGTGATTTCATTGTCTCCTTCATTTATAACCTTCGTGAATGTTTCTGTATTAGTAGTTATTTCTCCAACAGGTGAACGTTGTTTCATTGGTTTCTCTGTAGGCCTTTTCTTATCTTTAGATTCCAAGTGTAACGGTCCAAATAATGGTTTATCATCTATAACTTGTTTTTTTTCTTGTACAGCAGGTTGTTTTTCAATTTCTGCTAATTCTTCAGGAGACCAATCATCTAGACCAGTGCCTATAGGAAGATAAGTGATTTGTGTGCGAACATCTTTAGTTGTTTCAATAGAGCCATCGTCTTTCGCATTTTCAGTAATAGTCTCTGTTACGGTTTTAACGGCAATTTCATTCGTCTCATTGTTACTTAGTTCTTCTTTCGTTACATACGTTGTTATAGTTTGAGTAATTTTTTCTCCCTGTTTATAGATATGATTTGTTTTCTTATCAACTGACGTTTTCACTTTACCTGTTGATGATAGACCTTGTAGGGCAGCTTGTAAATCACTATCAGAAGTCTTCTGGAATTCAGAAATTGTTATTTTTACGTCTTTTGTTGTTTCTGTAGATCCATCAGGAAACTCGTCCACCGTAACAGTTTCAACAGTAGTTCGCACACGTTTGATATTCTTATCTGTACTAGCAAGCGTTTCTCGCTTAGTTTTTGTTGTGATTGTTCTCTTAATAGTAAGTAAACCTTGCTGAATTACTTCGTTTTTGACATCCGAATCTTCAGTAGTATCTTCCACTATTTCAGAGTCATCTATATATGACTCGGGGGGTTGTGTGTCACTTTCAGTTGTACTGGAAGGTTGTAACACTACGTCAGCTATTGAAATCTTTTCACTCCTTTTAATAATGACTGTTCCATCTGGGTGTTCATCTTCAGTGACAGTTTTGACGGTTGTTTTTATCTTTCTAGATCTAATGGAAACATTTTCGAATTCTTGTCTAACAGTTGTAATTGTCGTCTTCCTTAAGATTGTTATACCATTTTCTACAATAGTTTGTGAATCAGCTGTAGTGGATTTTTCTGGTTTACCTAATTCAATAAAACCTGTAAGATTTTCATCAAATGTCTCAATGCCATAGTCAGCTACTGAGACTTTAACATCTTTTGTTACTTCGGTTAAACCGTTCTGTAATTTAGTTTCTGTTACGGTTTCGACGGTGGTCCTAATTTTTTTCCTTGAACCGTCTACCGATGAAAGGGTTTCCTTAGTGGTAGTAGTAGTAATTATTTGTTTGACGTGTTTGCCGTCTCTGATTTCTAATTTTTCTTGAGTATCTACATTTACAATTTTATCTTCTAATTCTGGGTATTCCTTCAGATCCTGACCTTTTACTAAATCATCAGACTCCACATCGATGATTGAGGTGTTTGTATCGACCGTTTTTCTAAGTGAACCATCAGGGTATTTGTCAACTGTTGTTATTGTCGTTACTACTTTGAGTTTTCTTAATATGCCTGATTTGTCAGCGTACTTAGTTTTAACAGTTTGAGTTATAGTAGTTCTTACAATAGTTATTAGATTTTCTTCAACATTTTTTGTTTCAACAGTTTCAGTAACCTCAGGGTCACTTATAGGATTTAAATCTTTAAGTGCAACATCTATTTTGATATTTTCAGGTATCTCGTCAGTCATCTTCTGAGTATCTACATATTCATCTACCAAAGCAACTTTCTCACTAGTTCTTGTAGTCACTGATCCGTCAGGATGTTCATCTTCGGTAACTGTCTTGACTGTAGTTTTCGTTCGTATTATGTTATGTTTTGAGTACTTTTGTGTAGTAGTTGTGATAGTAGTTTTTCTTTTGATAACTATTCCATTGTCAGTTACAATTTCTTCATGTGTTGTTATTTCTTCTTTAGGAGTATCGGTGGTGTCGAAACCTTCCAGATTTTCTTCAACAGTGTCAGAAAGTTCAGTTTCAATATCTGTAACTGTCGTGCTACCCTCTACAGTTGTTCGAGCAGAACCATCTGGGAGGTTGTCTGTAGTGGTAACCGTTGTTACAATTTTGAGCTTCCTAGGTTTGCCTGCTTTGTCAACATATCTTGTCTTTACAATTCTGGTAAGAATACTTCTCTTAATTAAAGCATTATTTTCTACTACTTCGATTGTATTAACGGATTCACTTTCATCTGGTTCCCCTTGGATGATTAATTCTTTTAAAGCATTTTCTATCTTAGCACTTTCAAGGGGTATTTCATTTAGACTTTCAATTACCTTTTCTGAGGAAATTTCTTCTTCAGGAGAAATTTCTGTTTTAGTACAATCAATAGTCTCTGGCACAACTTCTGTACTTACTTGTGACACGTTGCTTTTATCTTTCTGTACATGTTTGCATGTTAATGTATCTTCAGTTATTATATTAGTAACTACTGTACTGACGTCAACTTGGGTTTTAGTGGTTTCATCAGGATATTTATCGGTAGTTCTAGTTGTTGTTACAATTTTAAGCTTACATGGCATGCCTTGATTATCACAGTATTTTGTTTTAACAACCCTTGTCTTTGTTGTCCTATGAATAATAATAGTTTGATCCTTAATTTCTTCAGTTTTGATGGATTCAATTACCTCAGGTTCTTCTAGAGGGCATAGTTCTTTGAGTTGTAATTCAAGTTTTTCTGCTTCATTATCACTTTCTGTTCCTTCATAAGTTTCATCGGAAAGTGAAATTTTTTCATTTGTTTTTGTAATTACTGAGCCATCTGGGTATTCATCTTCGATAACAGTTTTGATTTTTGTTTTGGTCCGTTTGATACTTTTAGAGGTATTAATATTTTCTGTAGTAATAGTTGTGATAGTTGTTTTCCTTTTAATTGAAATACCATCTTCAATAATATTTTCAGATTTTGTTGTTGTATCTTCTTTCGGTTTGCCAATAGGTTCAAAACCTTCTAAGTTTTCTTTTACAGTGTCGATATCAATATCGGATAGCGATATTTTGACGTCTTTAGTTACTTCTGTCATACCGTCAGGAAGCATATTTTCTGTAACCGTTTCCACAGTTGTCTTTAGTTTCCTTTTACTTCTATCTATATTTGATAAAATTTCTTTAGTAGTAGTTATGGTTATAATTTGCAACACATTTTTACCGTTGATAAGTACATTTTTATCTTGTTTTTCAGTTACCATCGACTTGTCTTCTACTATTGTTAATTCCTGAAGTTCAGGGCTTTCTACGGTTTCCATGTCAATATCGGTTAAAGAAGTGCTGCTGTCTACTTTTGTCCGTGACGAACCATCAGGATAATCATCGGTAGTAGTAATAACTGTTGTTGTCTTAAGCTTCCTAGGTACTCCAAGTTTATCAGCATACTTAATTTTTGTAATCCTTGTAACAACAGTACGTTTAATGATGTGATTATCTTGTTTTGATTCTTCTGTCTTGGTAGTCACACTTTCTTCAGGCTCTCCACATATAATATATTCGCTGAGTATTTTGTCTAAGTTGCTACCAGAATCAAGTACCAGTTCTTCCGTTTTTACTTCAACATTTTTTTGTACGTCCTTAGACCCATCAGGAAGTTCTTTTGTAATTGTGGTTTCAACTGTCGTGCGTATTAGTTTCTTACAATCACTGAGTCTAACTGTTTCTTTCTTAGTTACTATCGTTATGGTTTCAATGATATCAATGTTCTTTTCACGGATAATTCGTTTACTGACATCAGTGTCAATTATAGTATCTTCAACATCATCATCAGTTTCCTCAGATTCACTGATAAAAGATTTAAAATCAGAATCTACGTCTGTAGGAATAGAAGCCTCGCGTTTATCAGGTAAGATCATTATTTCAAACTTTTCATCATTGTCTAAACATTCTTTCTCAATTTTATCTTTGGCGTACAAATCCATCGAAGAGGTAGATCGTAGGCTAGAAGAACATTCTGAGAGCAATGTTTGTGTATCGGTTGTTGTAGTAGTAGTGCCGTCAGCACCTTTGCTCAGCGTAGTGGTTTCTATTGTCGTTTTAATATTTTGTGGAGTGCCATCTTCTCTTGATATAACTTCTTTTGTCGTTACAGTTGTGATTGTCTGAGTAACAACATTTTCACCCTCTTTGATAATTTTTGTTACAGTATCTGTCTCAGTTTTTATTTTGCCCATAGTTTGCATTAATGAGTTAAGGTCTGGATCTTCGTCAATAAGAGCACTTGATTTTTTGGGCGCTTTCTCTGTAGAAGTTGAAATACGTTGTGTTAGAACATCCTCGCCAACGTGAACAATTTTAGTAATTATTTCTTCACTACCATCAGATTTGTCATACGTAACTTCGCTTTGAACTCCATCACTCATTTTTACATCTTGGAAGCCACTCGGAGTCTTTGGTAATGGGCTAACGGGGACTGTTGGTGGAGTAGAAACTCTTACCAGAGATTCTAAATTTTCTGTCTTTATACCTTGCTGTACAGTTTCTTCACCAAAGGCTTTGTGTATTGATTCCATTAAGTGCACGGCTTTATCTTTAACGGCTTGGGTAATAGTGGAGTCCATATGAACAATTGAGTCTACTTCTATTGGTATACTATGAACTCCAGAATCTGATGCGTCCGACTGTAGAATGTCATAACTAAGCGACCCTGATTCCTCAGTTTTACCTTTGTCAACTTGCGAATCATATTGTTTCAAAGTTGAAGTAAGGGAATCGATGCTTGAAATAGAATCAATATTTTGGGATGTGGCATATTCTTTCTGTATGAATTTCTTTTCTGATTTCTCTGTGCCTTCGAAGCTATATTTTTCTTCAAGACTGACTTCCTTAGATACATCTTCTGAACTGCTACCGAGAGGTTTGTGAAGAAGAGTGTCAGTCAAACTCTCATCGTCAGGTTTTTCCTCTATGACAGATCTTTTCACAACATGATGTGAGTCTACAGACTCTGTCAGACTTGGTAACTTTTGTAAAGAATCTAATTTTGTCATCGTAACTTGAGATTCTTTTCTCGTGTCAATAATTTGACTATCTTCGCTAATTGACTCACCATCCTCATAAATATCAGCATCAATATCTTCCGTTTTTTCGTCAACAGATTTTGCAATTTCTTTAGTTGAAACTACACCCTCTGATTTACTAATAATATTTTCAGTAACTTCCGTATGCTTACGAGGCTCCTTTTCATCAATGTCTTTTTCATAGTCCTTAGTAATTCTTTCGCTTTCTTTTTTAGTTACAGTAGACTTTTCTGTTTGTAACTTATCACTAGGACTAGTAATGTGTCCATTTGTAACAACCTCTGTCTCTTCTGATATATTATCAATAGCAAATTGCCTAGATGCCTTGTCACTTGATCCATATTCAATTAATTCGGGAACGCTTGATTTGTCCAAAAGTGATGAATCTGTTGGACTATCTGCTCTGTCTTGTGATTTTTCCTCAGTTGTCTTTTTACTAGGTAGTTTTGTAATTGAATCGGGGCTCGTTATCCTTGGTTCTTGATCACCTGCTATCTCCTCGCTTAAAATGGAGCTATGTGCCTTATCATCTGACACCTTTTGGCTAGTTTTGTCACCGAGGCTGAGCTCACTAGTTGCCGGTACCTTGTCAGAAAGTACAACATTTTTTGATGATTTAGTAAGCTTAGACCCATCAGGATATTCGTCCTCTTTAAGAGTTATGGTGATGACTTTGTAAAGCGTTATATTCTTGATAATACTACAGAATTGTTGTACTTGGGTTGTTATGATCAATTTTCGTTTGATAGTTACACTATTTTCTGTAACAATAATATTCTTTGTGATTGTAGTTTCTTCTAAATTACCAACAACTTCAAATTCTTTTAACAAATTGTCTATTTCTTGATTTTCATCTGATGTCAGTTGAATTTCCTCAACTTGACTAAATGAATCCTTATCTCGTTCGTCTAGTTTTGGTGAAGTCAACTTTTCGATGGGTAGTTTTTCACCTATTACAGGGCTTGGTGTTCCATCACTAAGTGTTTTCTCACTAGAAACAAGGCTTGGTGATCTATCACTTGTCTCTTCTTCACTTGCTGCTTCACTGCCTATCTTCTCGATTAGCGTTTGCTTCTCAAGTTCTTGGTCACTATGGGCTTTTTTGATTGGATCAGATATTTTATCACTAGGTACTAGCGACAATTCACTTGGTAATGTACTGGTTATTTCCTCAGCCGGTTTGTCAGAAAGAGATATTTTCTTTGATGTTCTTGTCGTGACAGATCCATCAGGTAGATTATCTTCTTCGACCGTTACAGTCGTTATTTTGTAAACAGTTGTGCTTTTGGTGATACTACGGAATTCTTGTATAATGGTTGTTATAACTATTTTTCGTTCAATCCTAACATTATTTTCTACAATTGTAATATTCCTCGTAACAGTTGATTCTTTTTCACTACTAATTGCATCAAATTGTTCCAGTTTCCTTTCTATATCCTGAATTTCATCTGCTTTCATTTCAATTTCCATCAACAGACTGTCAGCAACATCGCTTATCAGTTTCTTACTAAGAACAGGGCTTGGTGACTTTCCACCCATCACTTTCTGAATAGCATCAGGGCTGCTTTCTTTGTCACTTGGCTGCTCCTCACTTGGAATCTTAACAGGAACATCTTCTATTGTATCCTTATTAATCGTGACAGATTCAAATGGCTTATCATCTGGTAATTTCTCCTTTGAAATGGGACTGGGTGCTTTGTCACTTGACACCTTCTCACCCTGAATCGTAGCAGGAGTGTCTTCGGTTACTTCTTTCTTAATTGTTACCATTTCTAATACCTCGTTACTTCGCGTTTTCTCGCTTAGAATGGGGCTAGTTGCCCTGCTGCTTGGTTCCTTCTCACTTGAAGTAATAGCGGAAGTCTCCTTAATAGTTTCCATCTTTATCGTTGCAGTGTCTAGTGACTTTTTGACCGGTGATTTTTCGGTTGGAATGGAGCTAGGTATTTGATCACTTGATAACTTTTCACTTTGAATTATTGTAAGTGTCGTCTCAACGTGTTCTTTCTTAATAAGAGGTTCTGGAGTGTGGCCACTAGGTAATTTCTCGCTTAGACTGGAAATAGGTGCCTTATCAGTTGGTTCTTTCTCCTTTGAAACAGGAGTCTCCTTAATCGGTTCCGTTTTAGTTATAACAAGCTCCAATGGCTCATTACCTTTTGAATTCTCGTTTGGACCAGGGCTAGGTGTCTGGTCGCTTCTTGGTTCCTTTTCAGTTTGTATCGTCACAAGTGTCTCCTTGACAGGTTCTTTCCTACTTGAAAGAGTTTCTGGAGGCTGGTCAACGGGTGATTTCTCACTCGGAATAGAACTAAGTACTTTATCGCTTAGTTCGTTTTCACTGAAATTCGTCTTAGGCTCTATACCTGGTGTTTTGTCGCTCAGAACGGGGCTGGGTGCCTTGTCTTTTGGCACTTTCTCACTAGGATACCTAGTAATTGGATAAGGCTTTTGGTCACTATGTGACTTCTCAATCATATCCCGTATTTCGTCATAAGGTAATGTACTGATAGTTTCCTCCGTCGGTTTGTCAGAAAGTAGTATTTTCTTTGATGTTCTTATAATGATGGATCCATTAGGAAGGCTATCCTCTTCGACAGTTACAGTGGTAATTTTATAAACGGTAGTGTTCTTTGTAATACTCCTAAATTCTTGTATTATGGTCGTTATAACTATTTTTCTTTTTATTGTAACATCATTTTCCAAAACTGTAACATTTCTAGTAATAGATGATTCTTTTTCACTGCCAACAGCATCAAATTCTGCCAGTTTCTTTTCAATGTCACGATTCTCGTCTGATTCCATTTCAATATCCTTCAACAGACTATCTGCAATATCGTTTAACATTTCTTTACTACCAGGGCTAGGTGACTTTTCATCCGACACTCCTGGAGGTTTGTCACTTTGAACAGGGCTGATCATGTTCTCACTTTGCTCCTTCTCGCTAGGTAAAGTGACAGGGGCCTTCTTGACTGGTTCCTTTTCAGTCATCTTGGGTACCGATGGTTCATCACCTGGTGCTTTCTCACTTGCAACAGGGCTGGATGTCTTGTCAATTGGCTCCTTCTCACTAGGTATTGTGACAGGAGTTTCCTTGACTGGTTCCTTCTGAGACGTCTTGGGTAAAACAAGTTCGTCACCTGGTGCTTTCTCACTTTTAACGTGGCTGGGTGTCTTTTCACTTAACTCCTTTTCACTAGGTATTGTAACAGGGGCCTCCTTAACTGATGCTTTCTCAGTCGTCTTGGATTTTGATGGTTCATCACGTGGTGCTTCTTCACTTACAACGGGGCTGGGTGTCTTGTCACTAGGCTCTTTATCACTAGGGACTGTAACAAGAGTCTCCTTTTCTAGTTCCTTCTCAGTCGTCTTGGGTACTAACGGTTCATCATCTGGTGTTTTCTCACTTTCGGCAGGGTTGAATGTATTGTCACTTGGCTCCTTCTCACTATGTATTGTGACAGGAGTTTCCTTGACTGGTTCGTTCTGAGTAGTCTTGGGTAAAACAAGTTCATCACCTGGTGCTTTCTCACTTGCAATGGGGCTTGGTGTCTTTTCACTTGGCTCCTTCTCACTAGGTGTTGTGACAGAAGTCTCCTTTACTGGTTCCTTCTCAGTCGTTTTGGGTTCCGATGGTTTATCACCTGGTGCTTTCTCAGTTGCAATGGGGCTGGGTGTCTTGGAACTTGGCTCCTTCTCAGTAGGTATTGTGATATTGATCTCCTTGACCGCAGTAGTCTCGGGTTCTGATTGTTCATCATCTGGTACTTTCTCAATATCAGCAGGGCTGGGTGTCTTATCACTTGGCTCCATTTCACTAGGTATGATGACAGGAGTTTCCTGGACTGGTTCCTTCTCAGTCGTTTTGGGTTCTGATGGTTCATCACCTGGTGCTTCCTCGCATGCAATGGGGCTGGGTGCCTTGTTACTTGGCTCCTTCTCAGTAGGTATTGTGACATTGATTTCCTTGATCGCAGTCGTCTTGGTTTCTGATGTTTCATCACCTGGTGCTTTCTTACTTTCAACAGGGCTGGGTGTCTTATCACTTGGCTCCTTCTCACTAGGTGTTGTGACAGGAGTCTCCTTAGCTGGTTCCTTCTCCGTCGTTTTGGGTTCTGAAGGTTCTTCACCTGGCACTTCCTCACTTGCAGTGGAGCTGGGTGTTTTGTCACTTGGCTCCTTCTCAATAGGTACTGTAACAGGGGCCTCCTTGACCTGTTCTTTCTCAGTCGTCTTGGGTTCTAATGGTTCATCGCCTGGTACTTTCTCACTTGCAACGGGGCTTGACGTTTTGTCACTTGGCTCCTTCTCAGTAGCTACTGTAACAGGGGCCTCCTTGACCTGTTCCTTCTCAGTCGTCTTGGATACTAATGGTTCATCGCCTGGTGCTTTCTCACTTGCAACGGGGCTTGGTGTTTTGTCACTTGGCTCCTTCGCACTAGTTGTTGTAACAAGGGTCTCCTTCACTTGTTCCTTCTCAGACGCCTTGGGTTCTGATGTTGCATCACCTGGTGCTTTCTCACTCAAAACGGGGCTGGGTGTCTTATCACTTGGCTCCTTCTCACTAGGTACTGTAACAGGAGCCTCCTTGACCTGTTCCTTCTCAGTCGTCTTGGGTACTAATGGTTCATCACTCAGTGCTTTCTCACTTACAACGGGGCTGGGTGTCTTATCACTTGGCGCCTTCTCACTAGGTACTGTAACAGGGGCTTCCTTGACCTGTTCCTTCTCAGTCGTCTTGGGTACTAATGGTTCATCATTAGGTGCTTTCTTACTGTCAACAAGGCTGAGTGTCTTGTCACCTGGCTCCTTCTCTCTAGGTGTTGTGACAGGAGTCTCTTTAACTGGTCCCTTCTCAGTCGTTCTGGGTTCTGATGGTTCTTCACCTGGTGCTTCCTCACTTGCAGTGGGGCTGGGTGTTTTGTCACTTGGCTCCTTCTCAGTAGGTACTGTAACAGGAGCCTCCTTAACCTGTTCCTTCTCAGTCGTCTTGGGTACTAATGGTTCATCACTCGGTGCTTTCTCACTTACAACGGGGCTGGGTGTCTTATCACTTGGCTCCTTCTCACTAGGTACTGTAACAGGGGCTTCCTTGACCTGTTCCTTCTCAGTCGTCTTGGGTACTAATGGTTCATCATTAGGTGCTTTCTTACTGTCAACAGGGCTGAGTGTCTTGTCACTTGGCTCCTTCTCACTAGGTTTTGTAACAGGAGTCTCCTTAGCTGGTCCCTTCTCAGTCGTTTTGGGTTCTGATGGTTCTTCACCTGGTGCTTCCTCACTTGCAGTGGGGCTGGGTGTTTTGTCACTTGGCTCCTTCTCAGTAGGTACTGTAACAGGAGCTTCCTTAACCTGTTCCTTCTCAGTCGTCTTGGGTACTAATGGTTCATCACTCGGTGCTTTCTCACTTACAACGGGGCTGGGTGTCTTATCACTTGGCTCCTTCTCACTAGGTACTGTAACAGGGGCTTCCTTGACCTGTTCCTTCTCAGTCGTCTTGGGTACTAATGATTCATCATTAGGTGCTTTCTTACTGTCAACAGGGCTGAGTGTCTTGTCACTTGGCTCCTTCTCACCAGGTTTTGTAACAGGAGTCTCCTTAGCTGGTCCCTTCTCAGTTGTTTTGGCTTCTGATGGTTCTTCACCTGGTGCTTCCTCACTTGCAGTGGGGCTGGGTTTTTTGTCACTTGGCTCCTTCTCAGTAGGTACTGTAACAGGAGTCTCCTTAGCTGGTCCCTTCTCAGTCGTTTTGGGTTCTGATGGTTCTTCACCTGGTGCTTCCTCACTTGCAGTGAGGCTGGGTGTTTTGTCACTTGGCTCCTTCTCAGTAGGTACTGTAACAGGGGCCTCCTTGACCTGTTCTTTCTCAGTCGTCTTAGATACTAATGGTTCATCGCCTGGTGCTTTCTCACTTTTAACAGGGCTGGGTGTCTTTTCACTGGGCTCCTTCTCACTAGGTGTTGTGACAGGAGTCTCCTTAGCTGGTTCCTTCTCCGTCGTTTTGGGTTCTGAAGGTTCTTCACCTGGCGCTTCCTCACTTGCAGTGGAGCTGGGTGTTTTGTCACTTGGCTCCTTCTCAGTAGGTACTGTAACAGGGGCCTCCTTGACCTGTTCTTTCTCAGTCGTCTTGGGTTCTAATGGTTCATCGCCTGGTGCTTTCTCACTTGCAACGGGGCTTGATGTTTTGTCACTTGGCTCCTTCTCAGTAGCTACTGTAACAGGGGCCTCCTTGACCTGTTCCTTCTCAGTCGTCTTGGATACTAATGGTTCATCGCCTGGTGCTTTCTCACTTGCAACGGGGCTTGGTGTTTTGTCACTTAGCTCCTTCGCACTAGTTATTGTAACAAGGGTCTCCTTCACTTGTTCCTTCTCAGACGCCTTGGGTTCTGATGTTGCATCACCTGGTGCTTTCTCACTTAAAACGGGGCTGGTTGTCTTATCACTTGGCTCCTTCTCACTAGGTACTGTAACAGGAGCCTCCTTGACCTGTTCCTTCTCAGTCGTCTTGGGTACTAATGGTTCATCACTTGGTGCTTTCTCACTTACAACGGTGCTGGGTGTCTTATCACTTGGCTCTTTCTCACTAGGTACTGTAACAGGGGCCTCGTTGACCTGTTCCTTCTCAGTCGTCTTAGGTACTAATGGTTCATCACTTGGCGCTTTCTCACTTTCAGCAGGGCTAGGTGTCTTGTCACTTATCTCCTTCTCACTAGGTACTGTAACAGGAGCCTCCTTGACCGGTTCCTTCTCAGTTGTCTTGAGTTCTGATAGTTCATTAACTGGTGCTTCCTCACTGGCACCGAGGCTAGGTGTCCTGTCACTGGGCTCCTTTTCAGTAGCTATTGTGATAGGGGTCTTCTTGAGTGCAGTCGTATTGGGTTCTGATGTTTCATCACCTGGTGCTTTCTCACTTACAACGGGGCTGGGTGTCTTGTCACTTGGCTCCTTCTCACTAGGTGTTGTGACAGGAGTCTCCTTAGCTGGTTCCTTCTCCTTCGTTTTGGGTTCTGAAGGTTCTTCACCTGGCGCTTCCTCACTTGCAGTGGAGCTGGGTGTTTTGTCACTTGGCTCCTTCTCAGTAGGTACTGTAACAGGGGCCTCCTTGACCTGTTCTTTCTCAGTCGTCTTGGGTTCTAATGGTTCATCGCCTGGTGCTTTCTCACTTGCAACGGGGCTTGATGTTTTGTCACTTGGCTCCTTCTCAGTAGCTACGGTAACAGGGGCCTCCTTGACCTGTTCCTTCTCAGTCGTCTTGGATATTAATGGTTCATCGCCTGGTGCTTTCTCACTTGCAACGGGGCTTGGTGTTTTGTCACTTAGCTCCTTCGCACTAGGTATTATAACAAGGGTCTCCCTCACTGATTCCTTCTCAGACGCCTTGGGTTCAGATGCTTCATCACCTGGTGCTTTCTTACTTACAACGGGACTGGGTATCTTAACACTTGGCTCCTTCTCACTAGGTACTGTAACAGGGGCTTCCTTGACCTGTTCCTTCTCAGTCGTCTTAGGTACTAATGGTTCATCACTTGGCGCTTTCTCACTTTCAGCAGGGCTAGGTGTCTTGTCACTTATCTCCTTCTCACTAGGTACTGTAACAGGAGCCTCCTTGACCGGTTCCTTCTCAGTTGTCTTGAGTTCTGATAGTTCATTAACTGGTGCTTCCTCACTGGCACCGAGGCTAGGTGTCCTGTCACTGGGCTCCTTTTCAGTAGCTATTGTGATAGGGGTCTCCTTGAGTGCAGTCGTATTGGGTTCTGATGTTTCATCACCTGGTGCTTTCTCACTTACAACGGGGCTGGGTGTCTTGTCACTTGGCTCCTTCTCACTAGGTGTTGTGACAGGAGTCTCCTTAGCTGGTTCCTTCTCCTTCGTTTTGGGTTCTGAAGGTTCTTCACCTGGCGCTTCCTCACTTGCAGTGGAGCTGGGTGTTTTGTCACTTGGCTCCTTCTCAGTAGGTACTGTAACAGGGGCCTCCTTGACCTGTTCTTTCTCAGTCGTCTTGGGTTCTAATGGTTCATCGCCTGGTGCTTTCTCACTTGCAACGGGGCTTGATGTTTTGTCACTTGGCTCCTTCTCAGTAGCTACGGTAACAGGGGCCTCCTTGACCTGTTCCTTCTCAGTCGTCTTGGATATTAATGGTTCATCGCCTGGTGCTTTCTCACTTGCAACGGGGCTTGGTGTTTTGTCACTTAGCTCCTTCGCACTAGGTATTATAACAAGGGTCTCCCTCACTGATTCCTTCTCAGACGCCTTGGGTTCAGATGCTTCATCACCTGGTGCTTTCTTACTTACAACGGGACTGGGTATCTTAACACTTGGCTCCTTCTCACTAGGTACTGTAACAGGGGCTTCCTTGACCTGTTCCTTCTCAGTCGTCTTAGGTACTAATGGTTCATCACTTGGCGCTTTCTCACTTTCAGCAGGGCTAGGTGTCTTGTCACTTATCTCCTTCTCACTAGGTACTGTAACAGGAGCCTCCTTGACCGGTTCCTTCTCAGTTGTCTTGAGTTCTGATAGTTCATTAACTGGTGCTTCCTCACTGGCACCGAGGCTAGGTGTCCTGTCACTGGGCTCCTTTTCAGTAGCTATTGTGATAGGGGTCTCCTTGAGTGCAGTCGTATTGGGTTCTGATGTTTCATCACCTGGTGCTTTCTCACTTTTAACAAGGCTGGGTGTCTTTTCACTGGGCTCCTTCTCACTAGGTGTTGTGACAGGAGTCTCCTTAGCTGGTTCCTTCTCCGTCGTTTTGGGTTCCGAAGGTTCTTCACCTGGCGCTTCCTCACTTGCAGTGGAGCTGGGTGTTTTGTCACTTGGCTCCTTCTCAGTAGGTACTGTAACAGGGGCCTCCTTGACCTGTTCTTTCTCAGTCGTCTTGGGTTCTGATGTTTCATCACCTGGTGCTTTCTCACTTACAACGGGGCTGGGTGTCTTGTCACTTGGCTCCTTCGCACTAGGTATTATAACAAGGGTCTCCCTCACTGATTCCTTCTCAGACGCCTTGGGTTCAGATGCTTCATCACCTGTTGCTTTCTTACTTACAACGGGACTGGGTATCTTATCACTTGGCTCCTTGTCACTAGGTACTATAACAGGGGCCTCCTTGACCTGTTCCTTCTCAGTCGTCTTGGGTACTAATGTTTCATCATTAGGTGCTTTCTTACTGTCAACAGGGCTGAGTGTCTTGTCGCTTGGCTCCTTTTCACTAGGTATTGTAACAGGAGTCTCCTTAACGATTTCTTTCTCAGTCGTCTTGAGTTCTGATAGTTCATTACCTGATGCTCTCTCACTGGCATCTGGGCTGGGTGTCTCTTCACTCAGCTCCTTCTCACTAGGTGTTGTGACAGGAGACTCCTTAACTGGTTCCTTCTTAGACATTTCGGTTTCTGATGGTTCTTCACCTGGTGCTTCCTCACTTGCAATGGGGCTGGGTATCTTGTCACTTGGCTCCTTCTCAGTAGGTACTGCAACAGGGGTGTCCTTGACCTGTTCTTTCTCAGTCGTCTTGGGTACTAATGGTTCATCACTTGGCGCTTTCTCACTTTCAGCAGGGCTGGGTGTCTTATCACTTGGCTCCTTTTCAATAGGTATTGTAACAGGAGTCCCCTTAACTGCTTCGTTCTCAGTCGTCTTGAGTTCTGATAGCTCCTTCTCACTAGGTGTTGTGACTGGAGTCTCCTTAACTGGTTCCTTCTCAATCGTTTTAGGTTCTGATGGTTCATCACATGGTGATTCCTCACTTGGAATGGGGCTGGGTGTCTTGTCACTTGGCTCCTTCTCAGCAGGTATTAT
Source organism: Spilosoma lubricipeda (assembly GCA_905220595.1). NCBI lineage: Eukaryota > Metazoa > Arthropoda > Insecta > Lepidoptera > Erebidae > Spilosoma > Spilosoma lubricipeda. Next base: position 1,438,481 of record HG992291.1, read on the forward strand.
GACAGGAGTTACCTTGACCTGTTCCTTCTGAGTCGTTTTGGGGTCTGATGATTCATCACCTGGTGCTTCCTCACTTGCAATGGAGCTGAGTGTCTTGTCACTTGGCTCCTTCTCAGTAGGTATTGTGATATTGATCTCCTTGATCGCAGTCGTCTTGAGTTCTGATAGTTCATCACCTTGTACTTTCTCACTTGCAACGGGGCTGGGTGTCTTGTCATTTGGTGTCCTCTCACTAATTATTGCCACAGGGGTCTCCTTAACAGGTTCTTTTTCAGTCGTCTTGGGTTCTGACGGTTCATCACCTGCTGCTTTCTCACTTGCAACGTGGCTGGGGGTCTTATCAATTGGCTCCTTCTCAGTAGGTATTGTGACAGGAGTCTCCTTCTCTAGTTTCTTCTCCGTCGTCTTGGGTACTAATGGTTCATCATCAGGTGCTTTCTCACTTTCAGCTGGGCTGGGTGTCTTGTCACTTGGCTCCTTCTCAGTAGGTATCGTGATATTGATCTCCTTGACCGCAGTCGTCTTGGGTTCTGATAGTTCATCACGTGATGCTTCCTCACTTACAACGGAGCTGGGTGTCTTGTCACTAGACTCCTTCTCACTAGGGACTGTAACAAGAGTCTCCTTTTCTAGTTTCTTCTCCGTCGTCTTGGGTACTAATGGTTCATCATCTGGTGCTTTCTCACTTTCAGCAGGGCTGGGTGTCTTGTCACTTGGCTCCTTCTCACTAGGTGTTGTGACAGGAGTCTCTTTAACTGGTTTCTTCTCAGTCGTTTTGGGTTCTGATGTTTCATCACCTGGTGCTTTCTCACTTACAACGGGGCAGGGTGTCTTGTCACTTGGTTCCTTCTCACTAGGTACTGTTACAGGGGCCTCCTTGACCTGTTCCTTCTCAGTCGTCTTGGGTACTACTAATGGTTCATCACCTGGTGCTTTCTCACTTTCAGCAGTGCTGGGTGTCTTGTCACTTGGCTCCTTCTCAGTAGGTATTGTGATATTGATCTCCTTGATCGCAGTCGTCTTGAGTTCTGATAGTTCATCACCTTGTACTTTCTCACTTGCAACGGGGCTGGGTGTCTTGTCATTTGGTGTCCTCTCACTAATTATTGCCACAGGGGTCTCCTTAACAGGTTCTTTTTCAGTCGTCTTGGGTTCTGACGGTTCATCACCTGCTGCTTTCTCACTTGCAACGTGGCTGGGGGTCTTATCAATTGGCTCCTTCTCAGTAGGTATTGTGACAGGAGTCTCCTTCTCTAGTTTCTTCTCCGTCGTCTTGGGTACTAATGGTTCATCATCAGGTGCTTTCTCACTTTCAGCTGGGCTGGGTGTCTTGTCACTTGGCTCCTTCTCAGTAGGTATCGTGATATTGATCTCCTTGACCGCAGTCGTCTTGGGTTCTGATAGTTCATCACGTGATGCTTCCTCACTTACAACGGAGCTGGGTGTCTTGTCACTTGGCTCCTTCTCACTACGGACTGTAACAAGAGTCTCCTTTTCTAGTTGCTTCTCAGTCGTCTTGGGTAGTAATGATTCATCTTGTGGTGCTTTCTCACTTTCAGCAAGGCTGGGTGTCTTGTCACTTGGCTCCTCTTTCTTTGGTTCCTTCGAAGTCTTCACAGGTTCTGTTTGTTCATTTGCGACGGGGCTGGTAGACTCGTCACTTGGCTCTTTTACACTAGGTATCGCAACTGATATCTCCTCTACTGTTTCCTTCTTACTCGTTATTGTCACTAGTGGTAAATCTGCTGGTGATTCCTCACTTAGAATGAGGCTGGCTGCTTTGTCACTTGGCTTCTCACTTGAGACAGTAACTGGAGTCTTCTTGATAATTTCCTTAACAGATGTTACAGGAACTGATGGTTCATCACCTGGAGATTTCTCACTTGAGACACGGCTAGGTGCCTTCTCACTCGGTACTTCGACAGGTGTCTCCTTGATTGATTCTTTCGCAGCCGTCACAAGACGTAATGGTTCATCATCCAGTGATTTTTCAGCAGCACCGAGGCTGGGAGCTTTGTCACCAGGCTTCTCACTTGACACGAAAACAGAAGTCTCCTTCATTAGTTCCTTTTCAGACATTATAGGAACTACTGGTTCATCACCTGGTGAGTGCTCACGTGGGATAGCGCTGGGTGCTTTGTCCTTTGTCTCCTGAATTGGTTTCTTCTCAGGCGTCACTGGAACTATTGGTTTCTCACCTGAAGATTTTTCACTTTGAACAGGGCTGGGTGTCTTGTCACTTGGCTTCTTCTCACTATATAACGTTTCATGTGTCGCCTTGAGTGGTTCCTTCACTGTCGTCACAGGTTGCAATGATTCATCGCCCGTTGATTTTTTACCTGTATCGGGCCTGGAAGCCTTTTCACTTGGTATCGCACTAGAAGTCTCTTTGATTGTTTCCTTCTCAGGCGTAGCAGAGACTAACAGTTCATTACCTAGTGATTCTTCACTTAAAGCGGGGCTGGGTTCTTTGTCTCTTGACAAATCCTCACTTGAAACGATAACAGGAGTCACCTTGATTGGTTCCTCGATGCCCATAAGAGGCCCTAGTGGTTTTTCGTCTGGTGATTTCTTGCTTGGAGCATAGGTGGGTGCCTTGTCACTTGGTTCTTTCTGACCTTGAACGACAACTGTTGTTTTCTTGATTGCTTCCTTCGCAGCCATCACAAGTTCTATTGGCTTATCAGCTGGTGATTTCTGATCTTCGACAAGACTAGACGCCTTGTCTGGTTCCCTCTGGCTCGTGACAGGCTCTAGTAGTTTGTCAACTGGTGATTTCTCGCCTAAAACGGCGTAAAGTACTTTCTCACTTGGAAAAGGAACGGGTGTGGCTCCGGCTGGTCCTTTTCTGAGGCTTGTTGTCACATCGCTTGGAGCATTTTCACTTGATACTGGGATTAAAGTATCATGGCTTGCTGCAGTTTCACTAGGAGCATCTGTCACTTCGTACAGGTCTTCGTCACTTATATTTGGCTCATCAGTAGAGCTTTCTGGAGGTTGATCAGATATTTTAATTTTCCTTGATGTTCTTGTAATCACAGATCCGTCAGGAAGAGTATCTTCCTCAATAGTTTCAATAACCATTTTGTAAAGAGTGGTGCTCATTATGACACTCTTAAATTCCTGTGTTAAGGTCGTTATTACTAATTTGCGTATTATTGTTATGTTATTTTCAGTAACTTTGACATTTCTGGTAATAGTGGACTCTTTTACACTACCAATAGCGTCGTAATCTTTTAATTTTTCTTCTACGGCATTAATTTCTTCTGCTGTCATGTCCATTTTTTCATTTTTGACATAAGCTGTTATATCACTTATTTTCGGCTCCTTTAGTGGTTCCTCCTTCTGACTAAGAGTAATGCTAAAAGGTTCTTTGATTATATTTTCGTCTTTTGAGACAGTACAAGTAGTTTCTTTCGGTGAAAGCGGACCAACTGACTTCTGACTTGGGGCCTTATCGTCTGGAACGAGGCTCGGTACTTTCTCACTTGATTCAAGTCTGGGTGCATTAGCGGTTGACATTTCTTCAGTTGATACAATGCTCGTTGGTGGCTTTTCAATTGGCAAATTCACAGTTAGTTCAGGACTTGCTGCCTCATCACTTAGGAGATTCCCACTAGCAGTAATGCTTGCGGATTTCTCAATGTCCATTTTATCTGTTGGAAGCGGGCTTAGTGACTTCTCACTTGGTACGGGGCTAGGTGCCTTTTCAATTGGCGATTTCACAGTTAGTTCAGGACTTGCTGCCTCATCAGTTGGAACTTTCTCACTAGGAATAATTCTTGTTGATTTCTCCATGACTATTTTATCCATTGGAAGCGGGCTAAGTGACTTCTCACTTGGATCAGGGATAGCTATCTTTTCGCTTAGAATAGGGCTAAGTGTCATTTCACTTGAGACAGGGCTAGGTGACTTCTCGCTTGAAACGAGGCTAGAAGCCTTTTTACTTGAGATGGGGCTAGGTACCTTCTCACTTGGTACGGGGCTAGGTGCCCTTTCAATTGGCGTTTTACCAGTTGGTTCAGGACTTGCTACCTCACCACTTAGAACTTTCTCACTAGGAATAAAGCTTGTTGATTGATCTATGTCTATTTTATCCGTTGGAAGCGGGCTAAGTGACTTCTCACTTGGTGCCTTCTCACTTGGAACAGGGCTAGGTACTTTCTCACTCGGAACCGGGCTTGGTGACATATCCCTTAAAACAGGGCTAGATGCCTTTTCGCTTGGAACAGGGCCAGAAGCCTTCTCACTTGGGATTGGGCTAGGTAACTTCTCACTTGTAACGGTACTAGGTACTTTTTCAGTTGGTGATTCCACTGTCGGTACAGGACTTGCTGCCTTATCACTTGAAAGTTTTTCACTAGGAATAATGCTTGTTGATTTCTCAATCGCTGTTCCATCTGTTGGAAGCGGGCTTAATAACGTATCACTTGGTGCTTTCTCGCCTACAACAGAGCCAAGTGCTTTCTCACTCGGCACCGGGCTTGGTGACATATCCCTTAAAACAGGACTAGATGCCTTTTCGCTTGGAACAGGGCCAGAAGCCTTTTCACTTGGGATTGGGCTAGGTAACTTCTCACTTGTAACGGTACTAGGTACTTTTTCAGTTGGTGATTCCACTGTTGGTACAGGACTTGCTGCCTTATCACTTGGAAGTTTTTCACTAAGAATAATGCTTGTTGATTTCTCAATCGCTGTTCCATCTGTTGGAAGCGGGCTTAATGGTTTATCACTTGGTGCTTTCTTGCTTACAACAGGGCTAGGTGCTTTCTCACTCGGCACCGGGCTTGGTGACATATCCCTTAAAACAGGACTAGATGCCTTTTCGCTTGGAACAGGGCCAGAAGCCTTATCACTTGGGATTGGGCTAGGTAACTTCTCACTTGTAACGGTACTAGGTACTTTTTCAGTTGGTGATTCCACTGTTGGTACAGAACTTGCTGCCTTATCACTTGGAAGTTTTTCACTAGGAATAACGCTTGTTGATTTCTCAATCGCTGTTCCATCTGTTGGAAGCGGGCTTAATGGTTTATCACTTGGTGCTTTCTCGCTTACAACAGGGCTAGGTGCTTTCTCACTCGGCACCGGGCTTGGTGACATATCCCTTAAAACAGGACTAGATGCCTTTTCGCTTGGAACAGGGCCAGAAGCCTTCTCACTTGGGATTGGGCTAGGTAACTTCTCACTTGTAACGGTAGTAGGTACTTTTTCAGTTGGCGATTCCATTGTTGGTACAGGACTTGCTGCCTTCTCACTTGGAAGATTCTCACTAGAAATAATGCTTGTTGATATCTCAATCGCTGTTTTATCTGTTGGAAGCGGGCTTAATGACTTATCACTTGGTGCTTTCTCGCTTGGGACAGGGCTAGGTGCTTTCTCACTCGGAACCGGGCTTGGTGACATATCCCTTAAAACAGGACTAGATGCCTTTTCGCTTGGAACAGGGCCAGAAGCCTTTTCACTTGGGATTGGGCTAGGTAACTTCTCACTTGTAACGGTACTAGGTACTTTTTCAGTTGGTGATTCCACTGTTGGTACAGGACTTGCTGCCTTATCACTTGGAAGTTTTTCACTAGGAATAATGCTTGTTGATTTCTCAATCGCTGTTCCATCTGTTGGAAGCGGGCTTAATAACGTATCACTTGGTGCTTTCTCGCTTACAACAGAGCCAAGTGCTTTCTCACTCGGCACCGGGCTTGGTGACATATCCCTTAAAACAGGACTAGATGCCTTTTCGCTTGGAACAGGGCCAGAAGCCTTCTCACTTGGGATTGGGCTAGGTAACTTCTCACTTGTAACGGTAGTAGGTACTTTTTCAGTTGGCGATTCCATTGTTGGTACAGGACTTGCTGCCTTATCACTTGGAAGTTTTTCACTAGGAATGCTTGTTGATTTCTCAATCGCTGTTCCATCTGTTGGAAGCGGGCTTAATGATTTATCACTTGGTGCTTTCTCGCTTACAACAGGGCTAGGTGCTTTCTCACTCGGCACCGGGCTTGGTGACATATCCCTTAAAACAGGACTAGATGCCTTTTCGCTTGGAACAGGGCCAGAAGCCTTATCACTTGGGATTGGGCTAGGTAACTTCTCACTTGTAACGGTAGTAGGTACTTTTTCAGTTGGTGATTCCACTGTTGGCACAGGACTTGCTGCCTTATCACTTGGAAGATTCTCACTAGGAATAATACTTGTTGATTTCTCAATCGCTGTTCCATCTGTTGGAAGCGGGCTTAATGACTTATCACTTGGTGCTTTCTCGCTTGGGACAGGGCTAGGTGCTTTCTCACTCGGAACCGGGCTTGGTGACATATCCCTTAAAACAGGACTAGATGCCTTTTCGCTTGGAACAGGGCCAGAAGCCTTTTCACTTGGGATTGGGCTAGGTAACTTCTCACTTGTAACGGTACTAGGTACTTTTTCAGTTGGTGATTCCACTGTTGGTACAGGACTTGCTGCCTTATCACTTGGAAGATTCTCACTAGGAATAATACTTGTTGATTTCTCAATTGCTGTTCCATCTGTTGGAAGTGGGCTTAATGATTTATCACTTGGTGCTTTCTCGCTTACAACAGGGCTATGTGCTTTCTCACTCGGAACCGGGCTTGGTGACATATCCCTTAACACAGGACTAGATGCCTTTTCGCTTGGAACAGGGCCAGAAGCCTTCTCACTTGGGATTGGGCTAGGTAACTTCTCACTTGTAACGGTACTAGGTACTTTTTCAGTTGGTGATTCCACTGTTGGTACAGGACTTGCTGCCTTATCACTTGGAAGTTTTTCACTAGGAATAATGCTTGTTGATTTCTCAATCGCTGTTCCATCTGTTGGAAGCGGGCTTAATGGTTTATCACTTGGTGCTTTCTCGCTTACAACAGGGCTAGGTGCTTTCTCACTCGGCACCGGGCTTGGTGACATATCCCTTAAAACAGGACTAGATGCCTTTTCGCTTGGAACAGGGCCAGAAGCCTTCTCACTTGGGATTGGGCTAGGTAACTTCTCACTTGTAACGGTACTAGGTACTTTTTCAGTTGGTGATTCCACTGTTGGTACAGAACTTGCTGCCTTATCACTTGGAAGTTTTTCACTAGGAATAACGCTTGTTGATTTCTCAATCGCTGTTCCATCTGTTGGAAGCGGGCTTAATGGTTTATCACTTGGTGCTTTCTCGCTTACAACAGGGCTAGGTGCTTTCTCACTCGGCACCGGGCTTGGTGACATATCCCTTAAAACAGGACTAGATGCCTTTTCGCTTGGAACAGGGCCAGAAGCCTTCTCACTTGGGATTGGGCTAGGTAACTTCTCACTTGTAACGGTAGTAGGTACTTTTTCAGTTGGCGATTCCATTGTTGGTACAGGACTTGCTGCCTTCTCACTTGGAAGATTCTCACTAGAAATAATGCTTGTTGATATCTCAATCGCTGTTTTATCTGTTGGAAGCGGGCTTAATGACTTATCACTTGGTGCTTTCTCGCTTGGGACAGGGCTAGGTGCTTTCTCACTCGGAACCGGGCTTGGTGACATATCCCTTAAAACAGGACTAGATGCCTTTTCGCTTGGAACAGGGCCAGAAGCCTTTTCACTTGGGATTGGGCTAGGTAACTTCTCACTTGTAACGGTACTAGGTACTTTTTCAGTTGGTGATTCCACTGTCGGTACAGGACTTGCTGCCTTATCACTTGAAAGTTTTTCACTAGGAATAATGCTTGTTGATTTCTCAATCGCTGTTCCATCTGTTGGAAGCGGGCTTAATAACGTATCACTTGGTGCTTTCTCGCCTACAACAGAGCCAAGTGCTTTCTCACTCGGCACCGGGCTTGGTGACATATCCCTTAAAACAGGACTAGATGCCTTTTCGCTTGGAACAGGGCCAGAAGCCTTTTCACTTGGGATTGGGCTAGGTAACTTCTCACTTGTAACGGTACTAGGTACTTTTTCAGTTGGTGATTCCATTGTTGGTACAGGACTTGCTGCCTTCTCACTTGGAAGATTCTCACTAGAAATAATGCTTGTTGATATCTCAATCGCTGTTTTATCTGTTGGAAGCGGGCTTAATGACTTATCACTTGGTGCTTTCTCGCTTGGGACAGGGCTAGGTGCTTTCTCACTCGGAACCGGGCTTGGTGACATATCCCTTAAAACAGGACTAGATGCCTTTTCGCTTGGAACAGGGCCAGAAGCCTTTTCACTTGGGATTGGGCTAGGTAACTTCTCACTTGTAACGGTAGTAGGTACTTTTTCAGTTGGCGATTCCATTGTTGGTACAGGACTTGCTGCCTTCTCACTTGGAAGATTCTCACTAGAAATAATGCTTGTTGATATCTCAATCGCTGTTTTATCTGTTGGAAGCGGGCTTAATGACTTATCACTTGGTGCTTTCTCGCTTGGGACAGGGCTAGGTGCTTTCTCACTCGGAACCGGGCTTGGTGACATATCCCTTAAAACAGGACTAGGTGCCTTTTCGCTTGGAACAGGGCCAGAAGCCTTTTCACTTGGGATTGGGCTAGGTAACTTCTCACTTGTAACGGTACTAGGTACTTTTTCAGTTGGTGATTCCACTGTTGGTACAGGACTTGCTGCCTTATCACTTGGAAGATTCTCACTAGGAATAATACTTGTTGATTTCTCAATTGCTGTTCCATCTGTTGGAAGTGGGCTTAATGATTTATCACTTGGTGCTTTCTCGCTTACAACAGGGCTATATGCTTTTTCACTCGGAACCGGGCTTGGTGACATATCCCTTAACACAGGACTAGATGCCTTTTCGCTTGGAACAGGGCCAGAAGCCTTCTCACTTGGGATTGGGCTAGGTAACTTCTCACTTGTAACGGTACTAGGTACTTTTTCAGTTGGTGATTCCACTGTTGGTACAGAACTTGCTGCCTTATCACTTGGAAGTTTTTCACTAGGAATAACGCTTGTTGATTTCTCAATCGCTGTTCCATCTGTTGGAAGCGGGCTTAATGGTTTATCACTTGGTGCTTTCTCGCTTACAACAGGGCTAGGTGCTTTCTCACTCGGCACCGGGCTTGGTGACATATCCCTTAAAACAGGACTAGAAGCCTTTTCGCTTGGAACAGGGCCAGAAGTCTTATCACTTGGGATTGGGCTAGGTAACTTCTCACTTGTAACGGTAGTACGTACTTTTTCAGTTGGTGATTCCACTGTTGGTACAGGACTTGCTGCCTTATCACTTGGAAGATTCTCACTAGGAATAATGCTTGTTGATTTCTCAATCGCTGTTCCATCTGTTGGAAGCGGGCTTAATGATTTATCACTTGGTTCTTTCTCGCTTACAACAGGGCTAGGTGCTTTCTCACTCGGCACCGGGCTTGGTGACATATCCCTTAACACAGGACTAAATGCCTTTTCGCTTGGAACAGGGCCAGAAGCCTTCTCACTTGGGATTGGGCTAGGTAACTTCTCACTTGTAACGGTACTAGGTACTTTTTCAGTTGGTGATTCCACTGTTGGTACAGGACTTGCTGCCTTATCACTTGGAAGTTTTTTACTAGGAATAATGCTTGTTGATTTCTCAATCGCTGTTCCATCTGTTGGAAGCGGGCTTAATGGTTTATCACTTGGTGCTTTCTCGCTTACAACAGGGCTAGGTGCTTTCTCACTCGGCACCGGGCTTGGTGACATATCCCTTAAAACAGGACTAGATGCCTTTTCGCTTGGAACAGGGCCAGAAGCCTTCTCACTTGGGATTGGGCTAGGTAACTTCTCACTTGTAACGGTAGTAGGTACTTTTTCAGTTGGCGATTCCATTGTTGGTACAGGACTTGCTGCCTTCTCACTTGGAAGATTCTCACTAGAAATAATGCTTGTTGATATCTCAATCGCTGTTTTATCTGTTGGAAGCGGGCTTAATGACTTATCACTTGGTGCTTTCTCGCTTGGGACAGGGCTAGGTGCTTTCTCACTCGGAACCGGGCTTGGTGACATATCCCTTAAAACAGGACTAGATGCCTTTTCGCTTGGAACAGGGCCAGAAGCCTTTTCACTTGGGATTGGGCTAGGTAACTTCTCACTTGTAACGGTAGTAGGTACTTTTTCAGTTGGCGATTCCATTGTTGGTACAGGACTTGCTGCCTTATCACTTGGAAGTTTTTCACTAGGAATGCTTGTTGATTTCTCAATCGCTGTTCCATCTGTTGGAAGCGGGCTTAATGGTTTATCACTTGGTGCTTTCTCGCTTACAACAGGGCTATGTGCTTTTTCACTCGGAACCGGGCTTGGTGACATATCCCTTAACACAGGACTAGATGCCTTTTCGCTTGGAACAGGGCCAGAAGCCTTCTCACTTGGGATTGGGCTAGGTAACTTCTCACTTGTAACGGTACTAGGTACTTTTTCAGTTGGTGATTCCACTGTTGGTACAGGACTTGCTGCCTTATCACTTGGAAGTTTTTCACTAGGAATAATGCTTGTTGATTTCTCAATCGCTGTTCCATCTGTTGGAAGCGGGCTTAATGGTTTATCACTTGGTGCTTTCTCGCTTACAACAGGGCTAGGTGCTTTCTCACTCGGCACCGGGCTTGGTGACATATCCCTTAAAACAGGACTAGAAGCCTTTTCGCTTGGAACAGGGCCAGAAGTCTTATCACTTGGGATTGGGCTAGGTAACTTCTCACTTGTAACGGTAGTACGTACTTTTTCAGTTGGTGATTCCACTGTTGGTACAGGACTTGCTGCCTTATCACTTGGAAGATTCTCACTAGGAATAATGCTTGTTGATTTCTCAATCGCTGTTCCATCTGTTGGAAGCGGGCTTAATGATTTATCACTTGGTTCTTTCTCGCTTACAACAGGGCTAGGTGCTTTCTCACTCGGCACAGGGCTTGGTGACATATCCCTTAAAACAGGACTAGATGCCTTTTCGCTTGGAATAGGGCCAGAAGCCTTTTCACTTGGGATTGGGCTAGGTAACTTCTCACTTGTAACGGTACTAGGTACTTTTTCAGTTGGTGATTCCACTGTTGGTACAGGACTTGCTGCCTTATCACTTGGAAGATTCTCACTAGGAATAATACTTGTTGATTTCTCAATCGCTGTTCCATCTGTTGGAAGCGGGCTTAATGATTTATCACTTGGTGCTTTCTCGCTTACAACAGGGCTAGGTGCTTTCTCACTCGGAACCGGGCTTGGTGACATATCCCTTAACACAGGACTAGATGCCTTTTCGCTTGGAACAGGGCCAGAAGCCTTCTCACTTGGGATTGGGCTAGGTAACTTCTCACTTGTAACGGTACTAGGTACTTTTTCAGTTGGTGATTCCACTGTTGGTACAGGACTTGCTGCATTATCACTTGGAAGTTTTTCACTAGGAATAATGCTTGTTGATTTCTCAATCGCTGTTCCATCTGTTGGAAGCGGGCTTAATGACTTATCACTTGGTGCTTTCTCGCTTACAACAGGGCTAGGTGCTTTCTCACTCGGCACCGGGCTTGGTGACATATCCCTTAAAACAGGACTAGATGCCTTTTCGCTTGGAACAGGGCCAGAAGTCTTATCACTTGGGATTGGGCTAGGTAACTTCTCACTTGTAACGGTAGTAGGTACTTTTTCAGTTGGCGATTCCACTGTTGGTACAGGACTTGCTGCCTTCTCACTTGGAAGTTTTTCACTAGGAATGCTTGTTGATTTCTCAATCGCTGTTCCATCTGTTGGAAGCGGGCTTAATAACGTATCACTTGGTGCTTTCTCGCTTACAACAGAGCCAAGTGCTTTCTCACTCGGCACCGGGCTTGGTGACATATCCCTTAAAACAGGACTAGATGCCTTTTCGCTTGGAACAGGGCCAGAAGCCTTCTCACTTGGGATTGGGCTAGGTAACTTCTCACTTGTAACGGTAGTAGGTACTTTTTCAGTTGGCAATTCCATTGTTGGTACAGGACTTGCTGCCTTATCACTTGGAAGTTTTTCACTAGGAATGCTTGTTGATTTCTCAATCGCTGTTCCATCTGTTGGAAGCGGGCTTAATGATTTATCACTTGGTGCTTTCTCGCTTGGGACAGGGCTAGGTGCTTTCTCACTCGGAACCGGTCTTGGTGACATATCCCTTAAAACAGGACTAGATGCCTTTTCGCTTGGAACAGGGCCAGAAGCCTTTTCACTTGGGATTGGGCTAGGTAACTTCTCACTTGTAACGGTAGTAGGTACTTTTTCAGTTGGCGATTCCATTGTTGGTACAGGACTTGCTGCCTTCTCACTTGGAAGATTCTCACTAGAAATAATGCTTGTTGATATCTCAATCGCTGTTTTATCTGTTGGAAGCGGGCTTAATGACTTATCACTTGGTGCTTTCTCGCTTGGGACAGGGCTAGGTGCTTTCTCACTCGGAACCGGGCTTGGTGACATATCCCTTAAAACAGGACTAGATGCCTTTTCGCTTGGAACAGGGCCAGAAGCCTTTTCACTTGGGATTGGGCTAGGTAACTTCTCACTTGTAACGGTACTAGGTACTTTTTCAGTTGGTGATTCCACTGTTGGTACAGGACTTGCTGCCTTATCACTTGGAAGTTTTTCACTAGGAATAATGCTTGTTGATTTCTGAATCGCTGTTCCATCTGTTGGAAGCGGGCTTAATAACGTATCACTTGGTGCTTTCTCGCTTGGAACAAGACTTGGTACCCTCTTACTTTTAACAGGGCTAGGTGCTTTCTCATCCAAAACTGGGCTAGGTGACTTTTCCCTTAAAACAGGACTAGATGCCTTTTCGCTTGGAACAGGGCCAGAAGTCTTATCACTTGGGATTGGGCTAGGTAACTTCTCACTTGTAACGGTAGTAGGTACTTTTTCAGTTGGCGATTCCACTGTTGGTACAGGACTTGCTGCCTTATCACTTGGAAGTTTTTCACTAGGAATAATGCTTGTTGATTTCTCAATCGCTGTTCCATCTGTTGGAAGCGGGCTTAATGACTTATCACTTGGTGCTCTCTCGCTTACAACAGGGCTAGGTGCTTTCTCACTCGGAACGGGGCTTGATGACTTCTCCCTTGAAATAGGACTAGGTGCCTTCTCACTTGGGATGGAGCTGGGTTCATGACTTGCTGTCTTATCACTTGGAAGTTTCTCACCAGAAATGATGCTTTTTGATTTTTCAATGGTTAATTTATCTGTTAGAAGCGGGCTTAGTGACTCCTCCCTTGAAACGTGGCCAAGGGTCTTGTCGCTTGCTGCTTTAACACTTGGTGTTGGACTTGTCTTTTCACTCGGCTCCTTCTCGGTTGGTTCAGTGGTGAATATTTTTTCAGTTGGTTCAGGACTAGGTGCCTCTTTCCTAAGCACTTTCTCACTTGTAGGAACGGTGCTTGCTTTCTCAGTTGGTGTTTCCTCTATGGAGATTGAACTTATTGTTTTCTCTGTGCTGGATGTTTTTGGACTAGACTTTTTATCACTTGATAATTGGCTCAGTTCAAGATCCCCGTTCTCCACCATTACCGCTTGAGTAACTTTGACTATGAATGATGACTCTTTGGCTATTTCACCATCGATTTCTGAGACATATTCTTTATCTTTTAGAATATCTTTTTCTAAACCTACTTGCTTTTCATCAAGTTTGTCAAAAATGATATCCTTTTTTAGATTCTCATCTGGTTCTAATTTTTTTATTAACGGCTTAATATCATCAGGTAGTTTTTCAGTAATATCTTTACAAATATTGTCTGTTTCATCTTTTGCAATTTTTAAATTTGAGGTCAACTCATTTGTTTTATACTCGTCAATTGATTTGTCGTCATCATCTTTTTCCGATATTAATTGTTTTGAATCCTCTTTACTCGAAAGTGGACTTAAACTTCTTATTACAGCTACTTCTTCACTATCGTTTGTCGTGATAACGGTGTCTCGAACAATTTTAGGTTTTGGAATGTCATCTTTAAGGTGTTCAAAAAGTTTTGATAGTTTTTCTGTCGAACGGGTTTCTTGATCCACTTTATCGATCTGAGCTTTTATCTCATGACTAGGTTCTTTTGGAGGAACATTGTTGAGAATAGCTTCAGATTTTTCAGGACTAAGTGGTATTTTATCGATGGTTATTACGAGTTCATCTTTCATCGACTTTTTAGTTTCTGGTGGTTCAATGACTTTATGATCAGCATCCAGTAGACCTTTATCAGTAACTATGAAGCCATCTTCATCACAATAGTCTTCTCCACGAGAAAGCTTTAGCCCGTCCTCAGGCAGTTCAGTAGGACTTAATCCATTTGTTTCTTTTACATAAGATTTAGTCTGTATAAGATCCGAAATTTTGGGTCTGTCTTTAGATAGTGAGATGACGTGGCGTGTCCGACTAACTATGGTTCCGTCTGGATTTTGGTCTTCTTCAATCATTCTTTTAATAATTTTGTATTGAATTATAGTTTTGTTAGAATTAAAATATTCTTCAATAATGATTTTTGTTATTATTTTTCTAATAATAACAACATTTTCAACAGTTAATGTTAAAATTTGTGTGGAAGTTTGTTCTTCTGGTTTATCGTACATTTTAAATCCTTTAAGCTGTTCATCTATTGCATGTTCATTGTCAAATACTGACTGTTTGCTTGACTCTGAACATAGGGATCCGTCACTTTGTGCTGGGCTAGGAGACCTTTCATGATGTGTTTTACTAAGATCTTGTTCAGCAGTCACTTGACTAGGTATCCTTTGATCTAATTTGTCAGTCGGTTCTAAGGCTGGACTATGCTCTCTTGATTGTTCTTGACTTGTCTTTTCAGATAAATCGATGCCAGATGCTATTTCTTTTGAGATTGGAATTACCACCTTTTCACCCGATACCAAAGGTGAAAGTACGGAAGTCTTTTGTTTCGGTTCTGGACTAGACACTTTTTCACTTAGCATTAGACTAGGCGTAGTTGTTTTTACAGGTACTAAGGTACCCGTCTCGTCACTTGACACTGGGCTTAGTATCCGTTTGGTAGTCGTCGGCATAGGCCTGTGATCCTCTTCACTTGAATCTAAGCTAAATGTCTTTTCGGGACTAAGTACTTTCTGGCTTGAAACCGGACTGGTCGTCATTCTGATAGGCACTAGGCTATCTTTCTTCTTTTCTTCAGATTTCGTTGAGTCGTCACTATGGATCTGTGGTTGGATGGATAGTTCCCCATCAAATGCCTTTTCGGTCAGTAGGTCCTCTTCTTTAATATCAGCATGAAGATTAAGCTTAGGTCTATCATTAGCTAGAGAAATCTTTCTAAATGTTCTGCTAGTCTTTTCACCATCTAGTTGCTCATCCTCTTCAGTAGTTAAATAAGTGATTTTATAAATTCTAACTGTCATAGTTGTATTATAATATTCTTGAATAACAGTGGTGATCGTGGTTTTCCGCTTTATTAGAATTTCGTTTTCAGAGACGGTCGTTAATTTGGAAAATGTATGTTCTTCAGGTTGACCAGTAGGTTCATAATCTTTCAATTGCTCAGCAATGAACAATTCCTCGTCTGCATTGAAAATAAAAATAGGTTCCTTTTGTGTCTGTTCACTAGTACTATCTGGTTTAACCATATCAAGCGTACTTTTATCTAATTTAACGGGAATTATAGGTTCATCACGAGATTTGACCGGGCTTGACTTCTTTTCACTATGTTCAAGTGAGTCCATTATCGTACTTGAAGTATCCTTTTTCCTATCAAATAAATCTTTTTCCGGACTGGGTTCTTTCTTTTCCGTTGACTTTTTACTAAAGAATCCAAAAACTTCATCTTTCAAAGCAGAAACTTTTCCAACAACTTTCTCCGCTTTAGTTTCAGCTTTTTGTAATAATGTTTTCTTAGGGACTATATCTTTGGTTGGGCTAATTTCTTTTGCCGCGGATTTTTCACCAACGTCTTTAATTTCAGTTTCTATAACAGGAGGTTTCTTTTTTAAATCCGCAATTTTTTCTTCTAACTTTTCAAGTGTCCTTGCAGATTCTAATGTTGTAGTTACTTTCTTTTCAGATTCGGTATATTCGTGAGTAAAGTCTGGAGACTCAGTATACAATTTTTCTGCTTTTACTTCATCAGAGACATTTTTTGTTAACAATTTTGTATCCGGTTTCTCATCTAAAAGCTCCCGTTTTATCCTTTTGGCTTCACTGAGAACAGTTTTATCGGATGCTTCACTCACATCTTCAGATGTTATTGATCGTACTGGAGAAGCTTCTTTATGCAAAGTATCAGCGATGTCGAGCTCAATTTTAGGTGCTAAACTATTAGTTTTATCCATTTCCCTATTAGAGTCGTGTTGAATTTCCTGTTCACTTGATAATAGCAATCTCGTTGCTTCAATAACACCAAGAGATGTCTCCATTTTATTGAAGACTTCTGGTGACTTGCTAAGCAATGGGGATTTCTCAGCCATTATTTCTTCTAGGCTTTTGTCTGATTTTAACACCTCGGCCACATCAGCGACAATTTTTTCAACATCTTTTGGACTTAGTGGAGGTTTTTCTGCACATTCCAACTTACGCGCTTCTTCGATCTCTTTCTCAACGTCTTCAGGTATAGATGGAATTTTTTCCGGCATACATGGCAATTCTTCGATAACAATGATATCATCTTTAAAAGGTGAGTCTATTGTAGTAATATGGGTTTCTCTTAATTTTTCAGTAAATTGGGCATAATTGTAATCAGTATCGTCATATTCTCTTACAGCTTGTAAGTCTTTATCAGGAAGGGCAGAAACTTTGATTTGATCGTGATACATTGGTGATTCAGGTGCAGATCCTGGTGTTACAGTTACTAACTCAGCATGAGATGCACGTTGTACAGTTTTAAGAACTATATCGTCTTCAACGGTTTTGATTCGATAAGGAACAGATGAATTTTGGTCGGGGATAGGAAGATCTTTAGGAATTTTAACTTCATCTACTTTACGCTGAATTCCTTCTTCTTCTGGGGTTTTCTTTTCTTCAAATGTCCTGTAGTCAACTTCCTCATGTAAAGGTAGGTCGGCTACTTCATCTGGAGTTTTCACAATTTCTCTTATTGGTGCGGGTATTGATTCAAGTTTCGGGCTTTTTTCAAAGGACACTATATTTATGTCTACTAAGCCTTGGAGTGGTACTGTTTCTTTAGTTTCCTCTTGTATATGTTTTTCTTCTATTTGTTGATCTTCTTTGATATCATCTAAGGTTATGCGTTCATCTTCAGGTAAAGTGGGAGCTGTAGTAGCTCCAGACTCGATAGTAGTCGATATTTTTTCATCCGGTTGAGACTCTTGAACCTGCATTTCAAGAGAATCTTTCGGTTTTTGAATACTTTTACTATCTGATGTTTTCTTCTCACTGCTAATATCTTGCTTTTCTTCAAGACTTGTTGAGTGATCCTTAGATTCAACTTGTTTTAATTCTTTTTCTATCGTATAATCAGTCTTTGTTTCCACAAGTTTTTCCGCCTCTAATATTGTTAC
Organism: Spilosoma lubricipeda; assembly: GCA_905220595.1. Lineage (NCBI taxonomy): Eukaryota > Metazoa > Arthropoda > Insecta > Lepidoptera > Erebidae > Spilosoma > Spilosoma lubricipeda. The sequence goes on from HG992291.1 coordinate 1,455,875, forward strand.
ATCTTTTTTCTTCTCTGATTCTTCTTTGTCTTTAACATGTTTTTGTAATTCATCTTCCTGTTCATGACTACTCTCATGGTCAAGAACTGAGTCTTCTGTGTACTGATCTACTTCTTCTTTCTCAATAATAAGGTATTCTTCTTCAAATTCACCGTCGGCAGTCGTTTCAGTTTTTGTGTCATCAATCATGCATGTTATTTTTTCGATATCAGATCGTCCCACAAATTCTACTTTTTCTTCGGCTTCAATGTCTCTGTTAAATACTGCTTCAATTTCTCTTACAATTTCTTGTTCCTCCCTTTCATCTAACTCTTGTTGTTTAATATCATCAAGAGATTTAGATGTATCTTCATCTGACTTTTTAGCTTCTTTTAAGATGTCTTCATAATTTACTCTTTGTAAGCCTTTTAATTTAGAAGTATCCGTTTTTGTAGATTTAATAGATTTAGAAGGGCTCTTTATGGTTTTAAGCCCTTTGACTGGAGATGATAGAGGTCTTGGTCGGCGAGAGATAGGTTCGCGTTTGGCTTTAGTTTCTTTCCTCTCAATAGTTTTTGCCGAAGTGTCACGTTTTGGAGATAATTGCTTATATTTTGATTCAACCACCATACGATTCTTTGCTTCTTTAGTACTTTTAGCAGAAGTACTTCCTGGGCTCTGTTTCGTTGCTTTAATTTTCACTTTTTCCTTAACTCCTGTTGTTTTTGTATCTAGTGTTTTTTTAGGTGTTGTAGGAGGTGATTTTTTATCTTCGGTGGTTGGTTTTTTGTCTAATATAGCTACAGTTGTCTTCTTTTCAGAAGCAGATCGTGTAGCACGATGACTTACTTTACTTTTAGTCACCGATGACGTCATTTCAACTTTTCGAGTGTCTACTTTCTTCTTTTCAATTTTAGGTTTTGTTTCAGCATCAACTTTTTTAACTTCAGCTTTAATTACAGAGTCTTTAACTTCATCAGTCTTATCAACACGTTTTGTTTTCTTTTCTACAGTCTTCTTTTTAGCTTCCTTTTTCTTAGGCAAACCATCTATCACAGTGCTCTCGTATTGCGCAATCTTATCATCTAATTTTGTTTCTAATCTTGCAGCTATAGTGTCACATATAACTGACTCAATTTTATCATCACCATTAACAAGTTCATTGAGGAGTTTGTTATCTATGGTATTCTTTATGTCTTCAGCCTTCATGTCTTTTGAAGGATGTTCGGGTTCTATAATTTTTTCATCCTTCGTTTTTTCAGAAGTTATACTTTTTTCTTTACCCGTTTTAGTCGCAGCTTTAGTTGCAGTTTTAATTGATGTTACTGTAGTTGCTGTGGCAGTGACAGTAGCTGTCGTTGCTGCCATTTGGCGTCCTGTACATGTGGGGTATTGAAGAAATTCTAAATGTTTAAGTTTTTCTAACCCTTCAAATATTTTGTGTTGAGGTGTTGATCCTGGGAACATTATCCTTGTTATCGTATCGTCAGGGTTGGCTGGACGCCACACTAGTAACGCACATATGGATACTAAGTTGGGTACGGGGAAATTGAATTGTCCCGACACACTGGCGCCTTCGAAAAGTTTTTGTTCACTGTTATGCCATCTCTTGAGAAATTCACGAACGTATTTAGAATCCTTGGACGGATTTAGTACGTACATGTCTAGGGTACCTGGAATGAGGAAAAAAGTTTCATTAAAATTCATGATTATTAAAGAAATCGGCATAATTGTACTCGTGTACTTAAAATATTGCTGCTAATTTTGCAGTTTATAAATAAATAATAACAATTGGAAAAGGCTAATAGTATTTTCCTGCGGCTCCGTCCACGTGTTTGTCGGATACAGCGATAAAAAATAGCCTATCTCTCTTCTCAAGAATCAAAGTATCTTCATGAAAATTTCATTGGTATCAGTGCAGCGGTTTATCCAAGTAAGCATAACAGACAGACACAGAGTTTCTTTCCAATTTTTAAATATTAGTATAGAAGTATGAATATTATATTTCAACATTAAAAAAAATATATAAAAGACCTATTGCCATTACTCCGGTAATTACAAAGGTCTTTTTAAACTAGGCTGAACACGAGGGAGTCATCATCGCCGACCTTTTATTTTGTGGTGGTATGCCGCACGCATCGATTTGGTTCTTCGTTCCTGTGCCGTGCGGTTAAAACCTGGAACTCACTACCAGCGCACCTGTTCCCATCGTACTCAACCCCCCGGGTCCTTCAAGCGGGGCGTGAAAAAGCATCTCAGTAGGCCGCCATAGTGCTGGTCACCATGCTGCACTGTCCATATTCGCATTGAGTATGGTGACCACCACTCTTGGATTCTGCTTGTGCTTTCCATCAGGCAGGGCAGAGTCATTTCGGCAGCATTTGTGAATATATATAATGGACAATGGCCAATCGCCAAATTATTTATAAGTATGTATAAAAAAAAGGTGACCTTATCTAAGCGAATGAACTATAGTTCGAATCGCAGATTCCTGACTTTTATGCGTATGGTTTATTAAGTGTTTAGGTATACCACGGTTTATTACTGCTATATAAAAACACTACATTATGTTACCCTTCCAAATCAAAGCCAATAAATAAAATCACAACTATATGATCTGAAGGCAGCTTAGCTAACTGCAGCTTCAAAATCTAAACTGATGCTAGCTGTCCTGGTAAACTTCGGATCTTCTTAGAAAAAATAAATGGTTGTTAGAAACTAGTTAACCAGTTAACCCGGATGGTGTCATACCAAAAGCGGCGCTATCTACCGCCTACCGGGTTCAATTATGTTTTCAAACCATTCAGAAACCCATTAAAATATACATACACATAAAATTTCATAGTAATTAACTTAGCCGCTTATGAGGAGTTAGCTGACAAACACACGTACAAAATAATTTATTATATGTGTATTTAAATTATACAGTTGAAGAATTTGTTTGGTTATACGTACTTATCGCTTGAATTGAAAAAATCTTTTACTGTGGGATAGTTCATTTAAAGGAAAAGGCTACGGGCTGTATAATATCACTATCAATAGGAGTCGAGCATCAATAAAAAAATGCAGAAATGGGGTTAATTTAATGTTTTTAAAGACACTACAGCTAGTATACCTATGGGTTGCTAATCGAAGAACGCGAGAGCTGCGCGACCAATTCGGTATTTTAATAAAATATTTTCGTCAAGGCATAGTTGAAGGTTCTTATAAAGAGAAAAACGTTCAAATTGCCAGGAAAATAGAAATAAAACAACACTTATTTATGTTTTCAATTGGACTACGATAGGTCAATAACTTTTTAAATAACGAAGTCCGTCGGGGTGGCTTGTAATACAGAAACATTTACTTACCATGTCCAACTTTGTGATACAAGTTGATGGGTTCTGGATTGCGGTAACAGTGTTGTGGCTTCAAGTTGATGTGGCGTAAATCTGCCATCATGTCGGATCCTTCTTGGATTAGGGAGACCAGTAGTGGATCGGAATCTTTATCGCCATCTGGACTCGCGAGCATACGTCGTTCCTGTAATGGAGTAATTCAATGAATTATTGACAGTTTTTATTAAATTAAGTTTTTGAAACAATTGTTATTTCGATTTGTTATAGAGAAAATAGTCTGAAGTAGTCAAAAATAGTATAAGTAATACTCAAGATGGGTAACATTTAGACTATTTTGTTATCTAGATGATCTATCACTGTACACTTTACAGGACAAACATAAATCCAAACTTTTGTCTGTGGCTGAAAGTCGACTATACTTTTTTTTTTTTCGTTTTTGATTCTAGCTTTCTGCACTCCTTCTCGTTATATAAACTGTGTCAAAATGTCACACTCTTTCGTTTCCACAATTTTCGTAAAAAGAGGTAAAAAGTTTTTTCAGTTTTAATAAGAGATGGTGCAATCATTTTTAAATTGAATAGTCAAATTAAACATAAAAAATAAAGTTTTACAACTTTCAAATTATAAAACTTCTAGTAAATTTTATGTCAATAAGAAAATATTTATTCTCTATTTATTCATATGTATACTCATATGAATAAACGCAAACAACACAGAAATACCAAAGCAAATAAATACATTTTGTCATTCAATATAAATCTCACTTAACCACTCATATCGTAAATAAAACGTTAGGATTTACATGACTTAAATATGAAACTTATTACCTTTTACAAATAACATGATTATCTCACTAATAGTTCTCATAAAGACACTGACAATAGTTGTCTTACAAACTCCAAGTGTGCGTATGTGATGCAGCGCGGCGCTACACTGTTTGGAAGATAATACGAAATGCATCAGTGATCGCACTAGACATACTAACTTAATAATTAATCCTTTTCTTAGGAAATCGGGCAAACTAGCCAATGGTTACTTGATAATGACTACTGCCGCCCATGAACTCAGAAGAGACAAATGCGTTAAAGCACCTTCCTCTGAAATTGGGTTCTGGTGAACTCATTCATTCTATGAAAACCAAGAAGCTAATAGCTGAGCGCGGGTTTTCTACCCATGTACCCAGTCCCGTAGTAGCTTTACTCTCCCACAATTCTACTGTTAGATAAAGGATTCTCTTTAATTTAATAAATTCGGTAATCTATAGACCGGTAAACGGTCAGTTAGTCAGTCAGATCACAAACTAGGTTGAGCATCGGCTCAATCTAGTTTGTGATCCGACTGACTACACTAATGTTCACCACTGTCATCATCATCGGATGATGACAGTGGTGAATATTCGATTAGTCTTACTCGATTGAAAAGAGACGCCGACGAAATTGTCTGGGTCAGCTAGTATTAAATAATATTATTGAAATTAATGAATTATACTGAAAAACAGATCAAACAGCGAAATAGTAGATCGGAATAGAAAAAGTGCAAATCAATGCAAAAGAGATAAAAATGATCAATTAATATGCCCATGTTAATTAATTGATCAAAATTAACATTGAATTTTTCGAGTATTCGTATCTAAGATATTGTTAGAGCTATGGTAAAACCAGTAAGCAATATTCAACCGAGTGTGTCGGTGCAGTGTAAGGTGTCAACCTTGGTTAAGGCGTCTACCAGGCGCCAGAATATGCCATTCATTATATAATCAAGAATAATAGATATATGGAGCATATGAAAAATATTTAGACCATTACGATACGACGAAGTTGTTCCTTTGGGGATTACACTAATGAAAGCGAAGCTTTGTTAGTGTGTGTTTAAACGTTTATCACTTGTTTAGGCTTCGACGGCATGTTATAAGTTTGACGTCGATGTCTGTCTGTGTGTGTGTGTGTGTGTCTGGCTGTGGCATAGCTCACAAACCGTGGACCGATTTCAATGTGGTTTTTTCTATTTGAAAGCCAGTTTTCTAGTGATGGTTCTTAACTATGTTTGGTTAATATCGGCCTAGCAATGTAAGAGTATCAGCTCTTTTTCAAATAATGTAAGGCATTTTTGGCGTATTATAAATAAATAAATATTTCGGATATTTTTTTTTTTTTTTCATTTTTTCATTAGAACACACAACGCCATCTAGTCCCAAGCTAAGCAGAGCTTGTGTTATGGGTACTAGACACAAATACATATACACATTTTTTTTTTGTAAATACATACATATTATACATAGAAAACACCTAAACTCTGAAACAAATATTTGTAGATCATACAAACACCTGGTCCGACGGCCGACCCGGGAATCGTACCCGAGACCTCATGATCAGCAGTCGCACACGTCAACCGTGAGACCAACGAGGCAGCCAAATTATAACTCGATTAAGTTTATCCCGCGTGCCAGTATAATCGTTAAATGGCAATTACTTTATAACTTCGACCTGAGGCAGCGTACGGGTTTTTTTAAATTTTAATGTTATTATAAAGATTTATATGTTTTCCTGGAATATAAAAAGTAAAAAGACAAACACTAACTTCACAAGTGAAGTTATCGGAACCCAAACATTTTCTCTTTTATAAATCTCTCTCTAAAAGGCGGCAATGGACTTCTGGCTCTTCAGTTACATCAAGTGACTCATCTACCTATTTTCCTCTTTTTGACATAAAACATAAAATAAAAAAATAAAATCTTACCTCTAAGTTACAGAAGAAATGTCCAATTTGCGGGTACACGGTGGCGCTAGCCTTCCTGCGCAAAACCGACGCCATGCCAGAGACTGAGCAGTTGTTCAGCCTGGTGAACAGAACTGCATCAAGTCTGTCCAAGTGACGGGCGAAATCCCACCAGCAGGCTTTGCGGGAGAAACCGCCGTCAACTGGAAATACCAGAAAAAAAAGAGTTAGAACCAGCTGCTCTGCTCTCTTAATGGCCAGGCTGTGGCCTTGTTCTGGTCCCTTTAATTACATTATTAATGGAGTGTAAGAACAAGGCTTAATCTCGACCGACTTAAAAGCCTAGTAAGGTTTCCTTAAATTAAAAACCATTTATTTAATTAAGACACTAAGTGACATTGATGTACGTTAAATTGAAGCTACAATCATAGATCGACACAAACATACACCGCATGTACTGGATTGTCGAGGTAAATTAGCTGAAAACACAAAAATCTACTGACTACTTGTGTCGATCCATAACTTTCCGTTTCTAAAATGCGAAGAGCCTTATGAGAAGAATACTGCCAAAGAAACCCATGGCCTTCATGGATTTCTTTCTTTTTCTCGAATGACAACGGGTGCATTAAACATTTAACATAATCCTTTGGCCGCGGCCCACAGGCTTAATTTTCTTGCCTGGTTGGAGGAACTTTATTTCTGTATGAGTAGACTAACTGCCGATCCTCCATACATTAATGGATATCAAACTAGTGCAAAAAAAGTGGATCAAAACAATCTATGAAACGTGTCCTTCCTTGTTCCTTAACTTTTAATTCTTCTTTTTTTTGCTATCCAGACAGTGACTAAAGAAAACAGTCCAAAATCATATTTATGTTCCCTATATAGTATTAATTAGTCTACAAAGCCACTTAATTGTAATGAGTGTTATTATTCTGTAAGGTTTCTGTAAAATAAAGCAAATAAATAAAAAAAAGTTTCCCACAAAATAAATAATTGCAGTAAGCACTTTTTTCTGGTTTGTTGGTTATGCGAATGATGCTTGATCATGAAAGCATTGTTGCGTTGAACGTTTAATTATTCTCACGTAGCAATGCATTCATGTGATTGCTTTTCAGTAAATGCTTTCAGCCTCGTTTTAAATATGAAACATGTTTCAATAGCTCTTAATTAAATGTCAGTGCAGTTGATTGGGTCTTTATAAAATTGACTATATTTGTGACGAAAATATCAACCAATTAAGGTATTAATACTCTCCGTATTTATTTCCTTTCAAGTGAAAGTTCATTTAAAACAGTTCAGTTTAAGGGCAAATAATAATCAACTTAATGTAAAAAGGAGTTTGTGAGAACATAGAGATGAAAGAAGTCACCAGTCAAAAAAAAAAAAAAACAAAAGAAATAAATAAATCCTAACTAATATTATAAATGCGAAAGTAACTCTGTCTGTCTGTCTGTCTGTCTGTCTGCTACTCTTTCACGCCAAAACTACTGAACGGATTTGAATGAAATTTGGTATACAGATATTCTAGACCCCGAGATAAAACATAGGCTACTTTTTATTGCGAAAAAGGGGTTGTAAGGGGTTAAAAGGGGGGGGGGGGAAGTTGTATGGGATTTCATAATTTTTAAAGATAAAACCATGAAACTTTATATTTAAGCACTTGATAAAAAATAATAAAACATTTGTTCTAGCGTTTTTGAAATTTCGACCTGTGAGGGGATGAAATAGGGGTTGAAAGTTTGTATGAAGTTCGTCATTCTTTAAGTTGGAAACCTGAAACTTTACTTTTGGGCTGCTGATTAAAAATGAATAAACACGTATTTCAACGTTTCTAGATATTCTACCCTTAAAGGGGTAAAATAGGGGTTGAAAGTTTGCATGGAAGTTCGTCAGTTTTTAAGTTCGAAACATGAAACTTTGCGTTTGGGCTACTGACTAAAATTGAGTAGATACGTATTTAAGCGTTTCTGAATATTCTACCCCTAAGGGGTGAATTAGGGGTTGACATTTCGCATTTAGGTTAGTCTGGAAGTCTGTCATTTTTGAAGTTCGACAAATGAAACTTTGTGTTTGGGCTACTGATTAAAAATGAGTAGATACGTATAAAAGCGTTTCTGGATATTCTACCCCTAAGAGTTGAAATAGGGGTTGAAAGTTTGTATGGAAGTTCGTCATTTTTTAAGTTAGAAACTTGAAATTTTATTCATGTGCTACTGATTAAAAAAGAGTAGATACGTACTTAAGCGTTTCTAGATATTTTAAATATGTGAAATAGGGGTTGAAAGTTTGCATGGAAGTTCGTCATTTTTTAAGTTCGAAACATAAAACTTTGTTTTTAGGCTACTGACTAAAAATGAGTAGATACGTATTTAAGCGTTTCTGGATATTCTACCCCTAAGGGGTGAAATAGGGGTTGACATTTAACGTGTAGGTTGGTCTGGAAGTCCGTAATTTTCGAAGTTCAAAACATGAAACTTTGTTTTTGGGCTACTGACTAAACATGACTAGATAACTATTCAAGCGTTTCTAGATATTCTACCCCTAAGGGGTGAAATAGGGGTTGAAAGTTTGTATGGAAGTTCTTCATTTTTTAAGTTAGAAACATGAATCTTTATTCATGTGCTACTGATTAAAAAAGAGTAGATTCGTGCTTAAGCGTTTCTGGATATTCTACCTCTAAGGGGGTGAAATAGGAATTGAAAGTTTGCATGGATGTTCGTCATTTTTAAGATTAGCAACATTGAACTATATTTTTGAGCTACTGATTAAAAATGACTTGACACCCGTTAAAGCGTTTCTGGATATTCTACTCCTAAGGGGTGAAATGGTTAGTCTGGAAATCCGTCATTTGTGAAGTTCGAAACATGAAACTTTGTTTTTGGGCTACTGATTGAAAATGAGTAGATAGGTATTTAAACGTTTCTGGATATTATACCCCTAAGGTGGTGAATTAGGGGTTGCAAGATTGCATGGAAGTCTGTCATTTGTTGAGTTAGAAACATAAAATATTATCTTTGGGTTACTTATTAAAAACGAGTAGATACATATTTAAACGTTTCTGGGTATTCTACCCCTAAGGGGAGAAATATATAGGCATTGGCATTTCATATATTAGTTAGTTTGGAAGTCCATAATTTTTTAATTTAGCAGCCTGAAAACTTTCGGCTTTATGTTTCTGATGATTACAAATAGACGAATACTTATATCAGCATTTACGCAAATTCTGTTCCTAAAGGGGATGAAATATGGGTCAAATGTTTGTATGAAAGTTCTTTTAAATGGGCTATTGATCAAAAATAAATAAATAGGTTTAAAACATGAATAAATTACTAATACATACTTTTACACAGTTTTAATTAAATACATATAACAAACTTCCACGCGGGCAAAGCCGCGGGCAACAGCTAGTACATAATAAAAACTGAAAATGAAAATCCATAGAATCAAAGAAGACAAGTTAAATTAGAAAATTTACTAAATTAAGAGAGTTAAAATGAAACTGTAATACTAACAAAAATATTTTAAAGTCTCCATCGAAATGAATAGAATCATAAATACAAAAAAAATATTCAAACTTTATTTAACTTCCATAAGCCGGATTCCAAACCATTTCGCATTGCCAATATTGACACGTCAAGATAAACAAGCCTGATAAAGTTACGTGTGAGCGCTACGGGCTCTTGATTGAAAAATAAATTGAAAGGATATTTGGTTCCGATGCACATTTCGTGTTTGATCTAATGCCTTCTCTATGTAATCTATTGGGACCAGGGATGGTTTGGACGGTGAAGACTTAAGGTGAATATTCAGGTGGAAATCATTTTTGAAAAAGTCGTCCCGCTAGAAAGGGAACATGCAACTTTTAAGCACTTCGTGTGCATTACATAGCCACTATACTGGGAGCGTAAGACTTTAGTAGAGGTTCTTTCTTTTGTTTTTTGTTTTAAGAAGATAGTTCCCGCATTACAAATATAAATTCTGTGTCGCAGGTGACTTTACAAACATGCATGAAACAGTCAACAAAACACTTAGAGTCAGAACAACAATTTATAAATCACACAAAGTGTTGTCATATGTAGGATTTCAACCCACAACCCTTGACGCAGTAGAAAGCGGCATGGTGACCGCTTAAATCACTTTTTTTTTCTTTTTTTTTAACGTTTGAAACCCCCTCGGGCCGTCACCTCGAGGTTTACGGCGGGTGGTGTGTCGGAATCGAACCAACTAAAACCACACGGTGTGCCACTCTGCGCCTGAGACGGGAGGGATCGGGGAACTGCTGACCGCTTAAATCACTAGGCCAATCGTACAGTTAAAGTAAGGTGTGTTCTCAGGAGATCACACCTTATTATTTGACCGTTTGACTATCCTTGCCCTTGAAGGCACAAACAAGTTATTGGAATTATGTACTTCGCTTGAAGATTTAGGGCTTAAATAGGTCCGGTAACACCACGGAAGATAACTTGTTTCATGAAAAAAAGAGAAGCCCAAAACGATGGAGTACCAGTTATCCTACTAATGGGGATGGAAGTTTCGTCACGTTGATAGGTGGGGAAAAACTTACCAGTATTAATATTCGAATAATTCTAAAGATAGATAATGCAATTATTTTGAGTAGAATTTTCACATTCTTTTGAACCATTTAGTTTGATGGCATACTAAAAATCAATATCTTCTACATTTGAAAATTCAATGCTATTACAAAAGCGTTAATTTTCTGATCAGATTTAGGATTCATATAACATATCCGTAATCAAACTGTTCCTATATTGAATCGATAATACCTCGTTTATCGATTCAATCTTAAAAGTATTCCATTGTTTCTATTCAAACCATCCCTTAAATCGATCGTCCGGCATTACCCACAATAAACAGAGGGGGATGTTGTCGCACGTGACTGGTTTACAGCCCCCGGGACCTAACATCGAAGTCTGTGTAAATATTTTGTTCATCGGAAAAGGCTTAGAGTGCGGCGCGTTGTAATTAATGAACAAAGACTGGGATTATATCGCTTTTGTTTGATGAAACAAATGGAGGCGTGAACTTCTAATAAGTAGAGAGTTTTAGTTGTCAAACACTCATGTTTATTTTATAGACGGAGTAAACAGGCATTAAAAGCCCGTATTTTAATTGGTGTAATTTAAATCAGTCTTACGTAAAAGAACCATATTGCCCTCAACCAAGCGCTTTTAGAATTAAATGGGAAAATTGAGAACCCAATTTGAAAGGAAAAGTTGCTAAGATGGGCAGACAATTTTAGCATCATCGCTGATAATGTACAAGTTTTTGAAGGTAATGTTTTAAATCATTTGCACACTAGTACTAAGGTTTTTGAGAGTTTTTGTTTTTTTTAATTTGTAAAGTATTAAAACATAAATAGTTGATGCTATTTACTTTTCAGTTTCGTTTATTCCTTATGTATTTGATATTTTCTTGTTTTAATCACGAAAGTGTTCTTAAGTGACAAAAGTGATCACAAAACATCGAGTCTAATACTCAGCAAACTCTTTAGACAGTTATCTTACATTGCCGATTAATTTTCTTGACAAGTTTCATGCGGCTTAACTTCGCTTTAATGTATTTCTTTAACCCTTCGAGAATGTTTTTATCCCATCAACTACAATCTCCAGTTACAAAATATATATACCATCTACCAATAAAGTACATAAACCTTGACTCGTCAACAAAGATTCTGCCACACCACTTATAACTTGGCATTATACCAAAGAATTAGCTGTCGCTGAACGCTTCTTAAACTTATTTTGTTACATTATTCTGAGTGTTTTCTATTTCCAAGATTGTCACAGAATAACTGTTCCATCTTTTGTAAGAATTTGAGTTTTGTTTTAGAAAGACAATGTTTTAAATTGTTCCTGATGAATAGGTTGACATAATATGACTTCAGCGTTAAAAATGATAGCTGATATATACAAAAATCGCATTCGTTCGGTTCACAAAAGTTTTTAAGGAAGATTTACTTTAGGCATATTACAGATGTGTAGTTTTTTTTTATAAATGGAGTGTTTAAAGTCCTTTGTCAAAGACTAAGATTAATTTATAAGTTAGCAAAATGATGAAAACAACAAAAACATTTCAAAAAGCATGAAGCTGTCGCCTTTTTAAAAATATCATTGAGAAGAGAGTTTTAACAGCAAATAAACAAAAGCCCTACAGTCCTACACAACGTTAACAGCAGTCTTCTATGTTTAGTAGATCTAAAAGATAAATATCAGTACTCCAACCGAATATTGAGACAACCTAACACTATCAATCAGGCCCCATCTAAACTAACTATAATAAAAATCCATTTACTATTGCAGATAATTAACTCGCCTACATACAATCAATTCTCCACTAACTTCTATAACAAAGTGCTCAGAACACAACCTAGTTTCACTATTGAAACGTTTCTCACCTGTCACCAACATGGAGTCTCGACAGAGTGCCATACAAACAACCCATTCCATTAGTCTAGTCAACTGACGTCACAGCAGCAGTGTAGTGTTACTGAGTCTATATAGAAGCGCTGTCGACTCTGCTTTGTCTAAATACCGGTTAAGATTCAATGAACAGATACATAGGTATATCACTGTGAATAACATGTCTTTGTTCATATCCCAGCAGCAAATTAAATGAGTAAAGCGACGTCTAGTGAAAGTGGTGTCAACTATGTAGCGATTACTTATCCTGTATGACAAAAGTTCTCGTGATAATAAGATTTAAAACATTCACAATCTCCGTGCTTAAGGTCGATTTGGCTCGAAAAAGGCACACCGTGTTTCTCCACAAATATCACATTGCAAAATAGTTATTTACGAAATCAGGATAAAATTGAATTACTTTAATACCTTACGATAAAGAACTAATATTTTTAACTGAACAGTTTGGAACATAAGAACATTTATAACACACTCAAAGTTACGTTTACATGTTTGTAATACAACACATGTCAAACTCCATACTATTTCATGAATTGCTGACGTTCGAATCATCAAAAATCCATCTTATATTTTTCTCTTTTCAAAATGCAACTCAAATTCTAGAACAAATATTCAATAATCTATCAAATAGAAAACGCTCAAAATAATGTAACAAATAAGTTTGATACACTCTTTGTATTGAAGACTACAATTCTTTGGCACAGTGCCAAGTTATAAGTGGTGTGACAGAGTCTTTGTTGACGTGTCAAGGTTCATGTACTTGATTGGTAGATGGTATACATTTTGTTACTTGAGATTTTGCTTAGAAAATGTGAGGGAAAAATATAAACGTCTTCAAGCGGTTACAAAGATATTTATTAACTATGGTTATGGCAACAGATTTAGAATAGAAATGACTTTATGCATTTTATTATATTAAAATTTTAGGTTTTTAACTCTGTTTAAAATACTTGGACGAAGTTTATTATATTTCTATATTCACAATATAAATTTTCTTGAAAATTTTCTAAAAATGAATTATAGCTAGATCGATTCCCTCCCGAAACCCCTTGTAAACCTAATTTCATAAAAATCGTTGGAATCGTTTCAGAAATTCAGATTATATATATACCACAATTGCTCGTTCAAAATATATTTATTTAGAATCTGTGAAACTATTCCGTAAACTCGATAATTTTCATGCATAATACAGAACCCGAAGTTTTCAAGTTAATTAGAGTTTACTTGAAGGTTAAGTCAAAAATTTAAAGAATGCCTAGAAACAGGTTAAAATCTGACAAAACCTCAACTAACTTTTTTTTGTATTCTAGAAAACTCCACAGCCTAAAGCTAAATAAATAAAAGAATGTTTCTCTAAGACAATCGCTTGAAGAAAATTCTCAAGACTGACTTGAAAATACAGTTACATCGTAAAACGAAATTGTAAAAGGTTCAGCATTCAGAGCGCTATGTAATCTTGCCAATGTGAGGAGATGAATGTTGGAGCGATGCCAGGAGGCTGTACGGAAAAATACCGCAGTGCCTCAGGCGAGTGACTTGTGTGGTAAATAGGACGTTTGACATTACTTAAACTTTTTGGCTCACTTCAATTTGGAGATCTGGTTTTTTTATTTAATAGCTATCGTCTGCGACTACGCTCTCAATAATATAGTAATGCTATATTATATGAGGAACATTTGCTATTACGAGTGAAAAGTAAGTTGTCCAAATTTTGTATACTGAGAAAATATAGATAAAATGAATATATTTTATCTATATTTTCTCAGTATACAAAATTTGGACAATATTTTATCTATATTTTCTCAGTATACAAAATTTGGACAACTTACTAAAAACTTAAACCAGTAATATTACCAGTAATATAGTTTATTACTTATCAATAGATAAGTAATAAAATATATTACTGGTTTACGGGTATTTAATTTACTATCTTTAACGCTGTTTTATATAATTAAGTTAAACGCAATTGTCGCTGACCTAAATATGTAAAAGCACAATCAACTAAATTATTATTATTTCTTTATGTTTGACCCTGCCAAAATGACTTTACTCTGCCTGATGGAAAGCATGAGCAGAATCCAAGAGTGGTGGTCACCATACTGCGAATGCAGACAATGCAATAATGCAGCATGGTGACCCACACCATAACGGGTTGGTGATGCTTCTGCATCATTGGGCCTCCGGTCTCACACTCACCAACGAAACACGACAGCATGATCGCTGTCATTTTAGGCTGATCTTCTGTCTAAATTAAAATGACTAATTCCTAAATTTTTCACACTTGAATTTAATTGAACTTGATATCGATAGGATCGAATTCAAATAGAAATAATCTGAAAACTATTAAAAAAATATTAAAATCAGCATATACACTGAAAAAAGTGCAGAGTTTTGCGTCTCTTCTCATTAAGAAGATTAAAAGAAGTAATGAGAACTTACCTAGCATGTTAAATCCGTTAATTCCGAAGAGGGCAGCATCGCCTTGTCCTCCAGGGAACACGTACAGTGTTGGGTGGCTGAAACGGATGTTCCCCACCACTTCGCTTGGTACTAGAAGCTGGTCCAGACTGGCTGGTACCACGTATGGTTCCAGGTATGCTGTGGGGAAAACAAATATAATTAGAAATTAAACCTTAATCCCTAGTGGTAGGGAACTGATTAGAATAATAGTTGATGGTTATCATTATGTTCATATTGTAAACATCTAGAAACTTAGAATAAAGTTATTTGGTGGTCACTTTTTTAAATGGTTTATTAAAGTAAAATTCAGAACCTGCTGAAGGAGATGGGTCAACTGATGGTTTGTGCCTGTGTCTCAATCTAAAACGTCTCTATCTACCCTTTTAGAGACAAACAAGCGTGAATAAAAATATTTCACATTGCAGAAAATTATTATAACTTTAGTGCAGTTTAATTAAAAATATATTTTATTCATTTGTTGTCAAGTTTATCATGTATCGGAAAAGACCTTTTAAGTTTAAACTCTATCTTCAAATTGAATAGTAAAAAAACGTAAAGTATTATATGTAAAACGACAATTTTCAAACAACTTAAAGCTTAAATTCTTTCCCAACAGACTTTCTTTTCCACTAACGAACTTAACAGAAAAAAAATCTCGCTAAAACTAGTCACTAATTTAAGTGTAACTTTACAGAAACCTAATTAAGTTAAATTAGAGTTGCAGTCAAGTAACGAAGAAACTTCTAACAAATGAAAGAAGTTTTAATGAGTCTTTTTATAAGTATTTATGTAGACTTGAAAAAATGGCTGAGAAAATAATTCAAATTTATAGACTATGATATTCGTGAAGACAGTCTACACGTAGGATTCAACTGTTAACTAGTGAAATGATGACAAAAGAGTTAATTTACCTCTTTTAATTAAAATCTCCTCTAAATAATACTTTAGTTACTTTACCACTTGTAAAAAGCCAAAATAAGAAACGAACTTATATGGAAGTTAATTTTCATTTTTTTTTAATTTCGGATATCTAACACACAACGTTCTATAACGCAATTTTAATTATATCAAGGTACTAGACAACTGATATTATTATTGAGATACATTTTTATTGTAAATACATACTAATGATACATAGAAAACACCTAAACTCCGAAATAAATATTAGTAGATCACTCAAACATTTGGTCCGATCCAGGATTCGAACCCGAGACCTCAAACACAGCAGTCAAATTCACTACCACTGTGTCACCGAAGCAGTCCACTGAGGAAATAAGTAACACGAGACAATCAGGTGAGTGGTAACTAGTTAGTAATAATTTGCTGCCTTCATAACACGGATTATTTATTCGGAAGCTCTAAAGAATATCATAATATTCATATTGTCCGCATTTGTCATATATTTCTGACAAAAGGTATACGGTCCGGGCTTATCAAACCGCGCAGGTCCGCGGGAATTCCAACTAAGTCCCTACATTCAATAGCTTATATTAACACAAAGCGAGGGCACTGAATACCGCGCTTATGCTTTCATAGTATTCAAATTGTTACGATAGAAAATATAGAGCTTAATACCTTTTTTATTTATAACTCGTTTTCGGTTTAAGCTTTATAGCCGTTAAAGTTTTTGTGTTTTAAATGCGCTTTTGTTAGTTAGTGTTGTTACTTGTGAATAAATAACAATTTGATTATATTCTTGGGAGTTTTACGTAAACACTAAATAATGAGTAAAGTTTATTAAAACTTAATATATGAAATAAAATGACATACATAAAGTATATATACCTACTATAATTTGATAACTTGAAGCATGAGACGGGGTGAATAGTGGGTTAGAGTGTCTGATGATATGGTCCTGAATTTTTTTCTTTTCTTACGTACTTTTACTGTTTTGAGATGTAGGAAGCAAGAAAGCAGCCGATTGATGGTTATTATCAATACCAAAATTCGCACAGAATTATATGAACTTAGGACCTCGATAACCTCAATAATTTAATTTAATTTTTTAATTTTATCCTTATTCGCCGATATCCAATCACCGTATCCTTTCTAGTGTAAAAACACTTCTATTGTATTGTTTAATGCGTATTTTTGTATGTTGTAATTGTACTCATTAAATAATGATTTTTGGATATTTCAGAGATATGGCGCTTAATTGAAAAGGTCTCTGTCCATTGTCTAATAATAAACACACGCTGCAAGAGACTGTTAACGATAATGACGATGCCTATCTACTACACTATCAATATATCTGCAAACAGAAATAAAATTGAATCTAAATAGGCCGCATGACCTATATCCTACGTAGTTCACCTGCATCCAATACTGTGACGTAATCAATGACCTGACTGCATCCGCCCTAATAACTCACATCACTCCTGTCAGAGCAATTTTAACTTTAAATTCCAAATCATAAAGTCGATTTTAAACAATTCATAGCTTAAAGCCACACTTGGCTTAGTTCTAATGAAGATGTTAAAGTTCTAAAACCGATATTAGTACTCTCATTATTCTGAATTCAATATTCACGTAAATTTCTGCTGGTAAATTTATTTCTTTGCGGTATGATCATAATCTTATTTTGTTTATTTATTATATCAAAAAGTCTAAATATATTTCAACTAGCTGACCTACTTAACCTCGTTTGCTTCTCCTATTGCTCGTAGCGTGATAATATTCCCCCGTTTTTTAAACATTCTCCATTGGTGCTCCGCTCCTATTGTTCTTAGCGTGATGATATATAGCCTACAGCCTTTTTCAATAAATATGCTATCTAACAATGAAAGAATTTTTCAAATCGGACTAACGGTTCTCGATATTGACGCGTTCAAACAAACAAACAAACTCTTCAGATTTATAATATTAAGTATAGATTTAGTTTGAAATTATATTTCTGACCTGTTTGGGGAAACGGGCATGCCGATCCCATAACCTTAAAATTGATATTTTCAAGAAATTACCAATGGAATTGATCAACACTTCTCGTTACGTAATTTATTAACCATATCCAATAATTGGTTAAACCAATTAGGTGTAAACTTAACTGAAATAGTTGAATTAACAAAAGTGTTTGATTTTAGAATGCATTGCAACAATTCTTTCTATCTAGAATATACTTCTCGTTACAATAAGGTAGATATTTTTATAGTCCAGACGATTAGTAAAAAATAATGAACCTAGAATAATTGCTACTATTGATGGAAACATATTTACTATACACCATAAAATAAAATAAGTGGGTATAATGTAACGTTGAAAAATATAAAACGATCTTCAGATCACCTTGTATAGCGTTTTGTTACTCTTATGCGTATAAATGTGCACGTTCGCTGTTTTTTCATTAACAAAATAAACTTGATGGGCTGAATTATTTATAACATACTTCTTTACTATTCTACCATTTATAAAATAAACTCGTTCGTACTGGTGAAGTGACATGATCCTTGGATAATCGTCGTCGATGTCCTAGGATTTTAAAGAGTCGTTAATAAAAACTGAGAATTGTAGTGTTATACCATACAATTTAATTTACAAATGTATTTACTGATACTAACATACTCTTACTACCCATAACGTCCCACTGCTGGGCTCGGGTCTCCTCTAAAGAGAGGGTTAAGGCCATACGTCCCCACGCTGGCCGAGTGTGGGTCGGGGACTGGCAAGACAACGTTGTGGCTACGTAATCTTGCCGTTGGATGTTTTTAAGCCACCCAAAGGGCTCCAACTAAGCTTCATGACTATTATCCGATGATAACAACTGGGACCGACCGCTTAACGTGACCTCGTGACCAATGGTCACCCATTCAGATACTGACCGCGGCGTTGTTGCTTACCCTCGGTAATTGTTTCTAATGACCGAGTGCAACTGGGCTATAAGCACCATACTATACTAGCGCGATACTAACATAAATAACCAACATAAATATTTGGATTAACTATTAAGATACAAAGTGTCATTATCCTTATTCTTCCCAGGCGTATTGAAAGAAAATGCATGCATGCAATGCAAAGAGAAAGAAAATTTGAAACACATCCTATACATTCTAGCCTGCATGGTATTATAGGCAAAAACATCCTGTCTAAGGAGATATCTATATTCAGCAGTGGAACGTTAAGGATGTTGGTGTAATGTAATCATCAAGACTATGAAGTCAGGAAAACTCTCATCCAGAAAATACATAGTCACCTAGATAGAACATATACCTATATACCATCATCACCAACTTATCAATAAATAAATAGGTGTGTAAAATAATCGTTTTATCTATCTACATTCTTTTTCCACCCTTATATCGCGTTAAAATTTATTATCTTGCCGTCTGAAATATTTATAGGTCCCTGTCAAAGTATGAGAGGAAGCGCTTTGTCCAGAGAATTTCTAATAAACGAATGCTTTGGTCTACCGAAGGCACAATAGCCCCGATTGTCTAAATAAATAACGGCAGTCTTTGAACCTGATAAATACGTTGTAGGTTATATTAAAACCTTGCTACATATAGCTTTATATACCGGCTCATTGATAAGTTAAGCAAACCTAGCTGGGTGAGTCTGTTCTTTACAAATTCGGGCAGCGGCGTGCCTTAGAGAGCCAATTTTCATTTATTTTTTTGAACTTGTTGTATATTATTTAGAGAGGGAGTTCTCTAAAGACTATAAACATACTGCATGCTTTGTTTTACTTTTTTGATGATTTCTTTTTTTTTTTTTTATGTTTTACCCTGCTATAATGACTCAACTCTGCCTGATGGAAAGCATGAGCAGAATCTAAGAGTGATGGTCACCATACTGCGAACGCAGAAAATGCAACAATGCAGCATGGTGACCCACACCATGGCGGGCTAGTGATGCTTTCGCATCATTGGGCCTCCGGTCTCGCACTCACCAACGAAACACGATTTTTTTAGTGTTAAGTTTCTTAATTATCTGTTTCCTACAAACACGGATGTGAGCGCTAATGACTGCGTCACAGTTTTAACTATAGCAGCCGTTACCGTATTTTCTTATTGTATCAAAAATGGATTTTCGATAAACACTATTATTATTTTATACATTTGCAAACGACCCGGCCCGGCATTACACGGATGTCTTTGAAGTCTCAGGTTTTTTCTACTATAATATGCATGTAATATACATATAAGCTTTCTCTTGAATCTGTAAGTTACTACAAATGCATGGAACTCCGTTAAGTAGGTAAAAGGATCTAAGCGAACATACAGCGGAAGGTATTTCATGTTAGACAATATAAATAACTGTATCGTTGGATAGGAACTGATTTAATATAACATTATATGTCTCACCTGAAATGCAAGTTGTTAAAGCAATTTTGAACTTGTTATTCAATAACTTGTTGCAGCATAACCCCTATCGCTAAGTAAATTGCTGTGAGGTTAATTAGTTCGGGTAATATGTAGTTGGAGCAGTTTATGGAAAGTTAAAGTGAGTACAGTTATTAATGAAAATTCTTGGCAACTATTACTAATTAGTACTAGCGTTAGTGGTTCGTAATAGCTATAGAGAGCACTTTCCTGGGTGATATTGATCTTTGTTTCGATAAGGGTATGGAAGGTTCTCATGGATATCTTTCGATAGACAAAGATAATGTAACATAGACACAAATATTTATAAGTTAGCATTAAGGATTTTTATTTCATTACCATTTACAAAAGTAATTAAAATACTTATTACAATAAAAGAAACTGAAAACCACCAATACTTATAATTAAAAAGATAGTATTGATTAAGAGTCAATTGTTTATTATAGCTTGTGACAAATTTGATTATTGTCAGTAATGTAGTCATGGGTGATCATGGGTGGTCGCTCTCGGGTGTTTCTCCATAAAACCCCCTTACTTTATTTTTGCGATAATTTTGCGGCGATAAATTTGACAGTAACTTTCAATGGCCGGTCCATTCTTCTACCGCGGTTTTGCTCGCATTTATTAAAAAGTATCCTATGTTACTTCTAATACCTCCAAGAATATGTGTGCAAAGTTTCATGATGATCGGTTAAGTAGTTTTCGCGTGAAAGCGTAACATACAAACTTACTTTCACCTTTATAATATTAGTGTGATTTCGCCCTAGCGATCACTTGTCACAATGGAATCATTTTTAGTTCAATTTTAAACCTTCAAGCCTAACGAGTTAGATATAAAATAATGAAGTAACACGTGTAAATTCGTGGTAAACATGTTAATCATTGTTTAATAACCTTATGGCCATCATAACAACCCAATTTGTCCCCCAGGGAAGTTTCTGCACGAGTTTCGCAGGTGTATGAGCAATCCTGGGTGTAGGTTATGTAACAAGCGAATAGCGGTTCCATATTTATGCATGTTACCGAGTCGATGTTAGACGATCGTTTTAGGAATAAATTATAATATTGATTTTATTACTAAAAAAACAAAATCCGTTGTGCAAATAAATAGATAGATAGATGTGTAAGTAGATCTGTATATAAAACAATTTTTGATGTTCTTGTTTGACAAATTGGAAATATGCAGTATGATTACAAAAGCACTCGTTTCATTTTCAGTGAAAAGTGGATTGACAGATAGCTCCTATCTATATACTAATACTCGTAGGTAAGCAAAATGATGATTATTTTACAACGCTCCCGCTTCAGCTTATCGCGATCTCTTATGAATATACCACACTTTTTGCAGCGGTCCCAAACTTCAGCGTTACGAACAATTTGGAACTCGGGTATGTCAAATTAACGCCTGTGTGGTATTTGTAAAGTCTGCAGACAGAGCCTTTCAGCTTTTATAAGTCTCTTTCATGAGTTTGGATTGTGTGGCTTTGAGTTGGCATTTTCGTATCAACGTAACGTAAACGCGAAAGTTATAGTTGCCGTCTTTAAAAGCATGTGAAAGTTCTTTCTAAAAGGTATAAACGCTTGTGTTCAAATGAGGTTTTGTCCTCAAAACATTCGAAATGAAACCTCGAGAAGAGTATTTTTATGACCTTTTCTGTATTTTCACTAATATATTATTTAGTCATACATTTGTATATATTATAGTCATGCCTTAATACAAAATGGGAAGCATACAATGGAGTGCCAGTTATCAGGGCCGGCCGGCAGCCCTCGTAGATGGGAGGGAGAGAAGGGGATCGAAGGCGAACAACCTAATTTCATCATTTTTATCCATGATGATCAGGTTGAGGAGAAGCTGCTTCATCGATCATAAAAAACACAAACACACTGAGGTAATACTACAATACTGCATCCTAGCACTAATTTACTTCAACTAAAATCTAATTAGATGAACAAAGTTACTATGTATATCATTTAACATCCTTTATTAGGTAACGCCTAAGTTGTACAACGACAGCTACGGCGTAACTCGTTTAGCTTTCGTAGCACGACTCTACGAGCTACTACAAGTTTGTTGCGGTTGACGTACCGTTTGACGACGTCGCATTATACGTCGAACTTTGTTGGGCTACCATGAAATATAGGTTTAATATTCTGAATATATATATATATATATATATATATATATATATATATATATATATATATATATTATACGTAAAATAATTTGATATTTTTGTCTCATTAGTGTACAGTTTCACAGTAAATTCGGTTATCATTTGGACTTTGCACCGTTTTTATTTAGATTCCAGAAACATCTCTACATTTCGATGGTACAAACCAAAAATACGATTGAATTAAAAAAGTTTTTTTTCTAGTCAGTTAAAAATATAACTAATAACCTAAGACATTTTACTTTCCTTATTCTCTACAACCTGTCTTAACTACATCCTTAAATAAACCATTTCCTCAGTTCTAAGAAATATAATCAAATTTAATACAAATGAAAATCAAATTTATATCAATTGAAACACAAATTTCAACTATAAACTTTTGAACGTTCCATTTAGGCAAAACCGAAATCAAAGCTCAAGGGCTTTTTCCCTTCGATGGGTAGTGTGAAGGCTTCATTAAATATTTACATCAAATTCCCTGAGATGGAGGCAAGGGTGTCAGAATTAACACCTAGATACACATCGTTAACACCTTGCCTTTAAAGGATCAAGTCTCTCATCTAATTTTGGTTTTCGAGGATAAATTTATGCTTCACTGAGAGGTACAACTGGCAAATTTTGTACTTACTTAGAGTTGGTAGCCTACTTAGATTTTGAGGAATATATTTTTCTTTGAATGTTTAGGATTGAGAATAAACTTTCTCTGAGTATAAAATTCCGAATCCAATCTTATCTATTTTATATTAAGCTCTTTATGTATTGTACTTATGATCTACTTTCCAATACGTTGAGTGTTGTGATTTTGATTGTAGGAGTAAAAACTGTGATTCACAAATTCTTCTCTTGAGTATTTTTGCGTCCATTTCATGTGTGCACTTTCCAAACTAAATCCTCTTATGATAAAAAATACATTCTTAGTACAGAAATGGTCTTTATAAAAATACATTATAACATCGAACATCACACGACTATTAAAGAAAACTCTTATCTGAGCTAAAACTAATCTAAAAACCCCCAAAAAATATACTTGAAAAAGTAATTAAACTTTTTGTATTGTTTTCTTTGGTCGACTTCGTTCTCACTCAAGTCTCATAGTTAAGAGAAAGAAAATTGTAAACGCTATTTATTTTTTTAAAAGGAGCATCATTGGAGTTTCTTGTCAGATTCTTCTCCATGAAGGGTAGGCTGCACTTGGAACTGGCTACTAGAATCACTCGATTTTTTAATATTAACTATTCATAAGTGCCTGTAAAGAAGTGCCTTTTTGTATAAAATCGTTTTGACTTTGACTTATCCCCTTCCTAATACATTTTATGACCCAATCAATATTACTAGCCTAAATAAATATGACCTCATTAGATATGAATTATTGATTGGTTACAAAGTAGGTTTATTTGTACCGTTGATAGATTATTAGCCTGTGTAATTAATGTACTATACACGTGAAGACATAATAACTTCCTGCCTACTACAATTCATAACTCAATCAATAACAGTAGCCTAAATAAATATGACCTCTTTACATAGGAATTATTGATTTGTTACAAAGTAGGTTTATTAGTTCAGTTATTAGATTGTTAGGCTGTGTAATTAATGTGCGGTGACCTGTTACAAACAGGGAATGCATTATCCAGCTTACGTTTTCATATTGTATTGAAATCCGACCAAATGTCAGTGTTGGGGAACAGTTGAATATTGAATTGTGTTTGGTAATCAAATATTACGTTTCCATTACTTCCTGGACTGCTTTTATATGAATGGCATATTGCATTATTAATCTTCTATGAAAGTTTTAGTAGTGCATCTGAAGAACCGTTTTATTATATTGTTTTAAACTTTCATGGTCAGTAACATTAAAATAGGAATCTGCGGGATTGCTACCATGTACCTTTTTGTTTGTGAGTATCCGATATTTCGGCGCTGTTGCAAGCGCCATGATCACGGAGTAACTGAAGAACTTTCGGGTGGGCTGTTATTGTCAGACATATCGGTCTACCCTTTTTCGTAGTCTTTTATTACGATCGTCCCTGGTACCACTGTTCACTAACTCACTATTTACTCGTAACTGTTCTCGACACACAACACTAATGAGATGATACTCACAAACAAAAAGGTACATGGTAGCAATCCCGCAGATTCCTATTTTAACCATTTTATTATTGATTCTGACCAAATGTCGTTACTGATCAATGTTGAGTGTATTTAGCGAACGTATATTACTTTTCGTATAATTTCAATTACTTATTGGATAGATTTGAAAATCTATCATTATCAACAACCCTTAACGTCTCACTCCTGGGCTCGGGTCTCCTCTCAGGATAGGGTTAAGGCCATACGTCCTGATGCTGGTCGAGTGCGGGTTGGGGACTGGCAAGACTACGTTGTGGCACGTAATCTTGCCGTTGAATGTTTTTAAGCCGCCCAAAGACCTCCAACTAAGCTTGACGAATGTTATCCTACGATAATAACCGGGACCGACTGCTTAATGTCACCTCCAAATCACGGAAACGCTCATGGTGTCATGCCACCAGCGGTCACCCATCTAGGTACTGACCACACCGTCGTTGCTTACCCTCGGTAATTGTTTTTAATCACCAAGTGCAACGGGGCTATGACCACAAGCACAAGTATCCAAATACAGCTTGATCTTTGTGACAGGTATCACTAGTGTAATTTTAGAATTTACGAGTTAGTTAGGTGTGAAATCTTATATCGTGTATCGTGTCATGTATCGTGTTTAAGGGTAGCCTATGTCCTTTCTCAAGAATTAAACTATCTCCATGTCAAATTTCATTGATATCAGTACAGTGTTTAGCCATGAAAGCGAAACCAACAGATGGAATTACTCTCGAATGTATAATATTAGACGTATTGCTATTTATATAATTTTGTTAAAAAAACTGTCACGTAAATTTAGGTGATATAAAATAAAATCGCTTGTGTAAAGTTATTTTCTCGGTTTCGTTTACAGTCCTAGAGATCGAGTTATATTTTAAAGAATGTAGTGTAAGTGTACCAAAGGAGTATTCATTTAAAATATTAGGTCAACATGAACTAAAATATTCATACTCGCAACCTACAAGTATTCCTACGTACATAACCAATTCCGTTAATTAGTGACTACGGGAAACTGAGCAACTAGTTTCTGGTTAGTTTGAATCGCTCTGCAATTGCGCCATTCATATTAAATACTAACGATCCCGTTTGTTTGAGAATTCTAGTAGGGTGTCTGTAATTTATTTAGAACGGCAGATAGTCTTGAAAGTATAGATATTACTATTTTGGATGAGGAATATAGTTCCTCTTGTTTCTGCGTACGCATGACATTTTGTGAAGTGAGACTTTAATACGAATGATTTTATTTAGATAAGAATTTAAAGTTAAAAATGGTAGATTAATTCGAAAATATGACCTACAAATCCTAAAATAACTTTTTAGAAAAATTATACGAATAGAGAAGTATGATATTTGGCACAGTTAAAGGGTATATGAAGAAAAGTTGCAGAGAGTTAAAGTAATAATAAAATAGATTTATGGCCGAATTTTGAGCACATGGTGACTACTAGTTAAATTAAAATTGCCAAACCCAACTCAATCTAGCGATTCATAAAAAAAACAGATGAGCTCAACTTTAAGTTGGTTTACTGATAGCCCCTAAATAATTCCACTACGCACCTAATAACTCCATCATAATTCCTAAACACCATCATTTCCTAAACTATATTTATATACAAAGTTTAACATCCGACAGTAAAAAGTTTAAAACTAACATTTTTATTTAATAATCATCCCTCTGATTCTGAAAAAAATATTCAAAGGACTGTAACATTTTAGTAGCTATTGTAGCGTCATGGGCAGCGGTAGTTCTTTGACATCAGGTAACCCATCTCTTCGTTTGTTATCATCATCATCATCGCCATCATCATCATAAATATGCCTCTCATTAGAAATTTAATTAGCCATACTATAAAAAAACTTTCTAATACCTGAGTAACCTACTGTACTTACCAACAAAATCCTTGATGGCTTGAGAGCCAGAGTCCAATATGTCAGTAGGGTTGACCCTAATCTTGCAGTACTTGACGAAGGGCATCTCTGGGAGTTTGGCCCATTCGCCCCCGCCACTGGTAGAACAGTGAACATCGATGGAGATCGAGTTCTCGTAAGCGCGAATTACGCGCTGAACTTCATTCTCTTGGTAAGCATCTGTAAAGTCCGAGAGGGAAAAGGTCCCATCCTGGAACAAGAAACAACCGGTTTACATATGAAAGAGAATGGATTTCGAGTGATTTTTTATTTGTATATAATGTATATCTATATGAAGTATTACTACAAATTATAAATTTAATATGAATCTCATATAGGTAGTTTGTTACCCGTAGAGACCCCTATATTTCGATCTAAAAATGGTTTTTTTTTTCGTCTTCTTGTGTGATACATAGAAATCTACTAAACTCGAATAAATCAAAAACGTAATAAAATTTAAACACACTATTAAAACAAAGTTTAACATTTTTTTTTATACAAAAATTATCAATTTGTGTGTTTAACAATATCTTCCATATCCCTTCTACAAATATTTAAAATGCCATGCTCAAATTCTCGTTTTTTTTTGTTTTTAGAGACATCCTAAAAATACACTTATAATTATCCAGACACAAACGTCCTTTGTGTGATATTAATTGAAATAATCATACTTGAAAATACGCTACAGCAAATCTCCGAAACAGTATAACAATATTTAAAACAATTAAACAATTTTCAAAGGCTGTCATTTTCAGCAATTCTTAAGTTTAATTAGCTAAACTCAACACTTCGTTGAAAGGCTCGAATTGTACGTCAAAATGTTAGGTTAAATTACCGAAAGTGTCTTCTATTTTGTAATTGTTCGTTGAAAACTGTAATTAATTATATTGAATTCTATTTCCTTATTTTCAGGCATAACATAACAGTTGAAAATTAAAGTACTGTTTAATTTTGTATATTTTTAGTTTATTTTAAGTGTATTTAAAAAAGGAGGAGGTTGTAAATTAAATTGCATTTTGTATTTTTGCTGTCTTAGCACTTTCGTTTGTTTTTAGCTGTTATACTAAAGTTATGCCTAGTTCGAGTGTTGATAGCCCGTAGAGTTTGCTCCATTGTCGAATCTTGCGATACCAACGGGATCAATAGACAACGTGTCAATTTGTATTCTAAATAATCACCACACGGTCAATGATCGACACTGTCTGATTACCCAGAGGTAGTATACCCTACTGGAATACAGTTTACAGGTATTGGATATATCTGATGTATAGATCTTGTATCCATTTCGTTGTGTGTTTCTGTATTAGCTACCCATCAAAAACTATACATTCTTTCTTTTCACGTTATTCATAGTTTTTATAGTTTAAATTGTATTCTGAATTTTCATACAGTTTTAATTTCCGTATATAGGTCGTACTAACGGATGAAGAATGTAAATCCAATTTCTACATGAGCAATCTTTTTTATTTCAAAACCCACTGGGTTTTATATTTCGATTTGTGTGAAACTGGATATTGCTTTCATTTGAAATATCTGAAATACCTGTTGGAATAGATTTTAGATAGAGTATATAAAAGCTTTGAAAAAAATTTAGTTACCCAACCCTCTGAGTATGTAAAATATTTAATGTAACAGAGTTCAGAAATTGAGACAATTTTGAAAACCAATACAATTTATAATTAACTTTTACCCGGGGCTCCTCCCGCGTGTATATCGAGTGTGGCGGTAAAGAGTGGCATATATCAATCCTCGAGAATTAAAGTATCTCCATGCCAAATTTCATTGAAATCGGTGCAGTGATTATTAAGATGTGAAAGCTTAACTGACAGACAGACAGACAAATATTCAAATTTATAATATTAGAACAGACTTAAAAGAAAATTCAATGAATCTTGATTCAACGGAACCAATAACTTTAGTTACGTAAGTTCGGACATTCCCGATGGTAAAAGTCACTTTTAATAAAATTAAAAGACAATACGACACACGACTTTAAATAATTTTCTCTCTCTTCTAAATTATTCTTAGTCAAGTATTAATGAAAAATAAATTGATGGATGTTCTTGATTTTCATTTCCAATAACAAATTGTTTCTTGCAGTACCGAACAGTAGAGTAAGAAAATCTTGATTCAATTAAGAAACTTCAGTCTTCAAATAACAAGGATATTGGATTTCTTTGAAGATAAATTATTTTTCTTAAAAGATAAAGTTTCTGTTGGCTTTCTAGGAATCGATACTATGGGGATCAAACGACCTTCAGAACATTTAATTTTCTATGTCATAAATCCTTAGAGGCACGAGGTGTCAGAATCATTTTGCTATCTTTGTCATATTTTTTTGTTGTATAATGGCATCTTTTATTTTTTCTCTTAAATACTCTGAAGTAATATTTTATTTCAAATGAAGCACTTACTAATGAAAGCAATTTGATTTCCGTGTATGTGAAATTCATCAAAGCGTTTTGTGTAGCTTTTTGTGTAGTCACAAAATTTAGACCATGAGTCTGAACTACACATCAAGCTTGTTTTAGCTTTATCCAAGCTTAATTTTATCAACACATTGAAGTAATTATTCAAATAAGTATGGTGTCGTCACTAGATTTTGAACATAAGCCATGTTAAATTTAAGTATCTGGATGGCCAAGGATATCTCGATTAAAGGTATTAGATTTCAATCAATGGGCCGTAGTGTGGATCGCCGTTCCGCTTTGTTTCATTGTCTACATTCGCAATGAGTATGGTAACCATTTCTCTTAGATTCTGCTCCTGATTTCCATCAGACAGAGTAGTCACTTTGACAGGCTTATACATGTATACACATACATTTATATTAAACCCAATAATAACCATTTTGAACTACAATTGGAAAATGCTGATATGATCTCTTCATCAAGTTATTCATTCACATCTATCTATGCAGAAGTGCAACATCATTTTCCTTAAAATGTCTCGTGTACTTGTCTATACTTCTGATTCTAAAATGTCAGTAATTCTGGTCTTTAATTCCTAATTTAACTAGTATACATTTAATACATATTCGTCTGCCAATTTCAAGACAGAAACATAACATGTACATTTGTGTTTACAACACTATAATCCCCACAGATTAAGGTATTATTCGAAATGAATCAATTAAACATTTACGTATTCTAATAAATATATCCGCAATTTGCTCCAAATTCTACGCAACCGAATTCAGTAAAGCTGTAATGGGTTCTATTACATTCGGTATTCCCTTGATAATAGCCTTAATTTGTCTGCAAATGGCAGTCGTTCCGATCCCAAGTTGTTGATTGTGGGTGACGTAAATATATTCATGTCTGAAACTCGAGGGCTGATTAAATATTTCATGCGTGTGATTTTAGTTGTTATTTTAGGTAGACAAGGCTATCTACTGACCTTGTCTACTTAATGTTTACTAAAAGTTATGTGGAATATTTTGTTGTATTATTTTTAGGGGTGGGTGTGAGTGTTATTGGATTATACTTAGATTTTATGTTCTGGACCGTCTTAAATGAATTATATATTTCTATATATTAGTATTGTTATGTTAAGCATTTTTTCTCTTTGTCTGTCTAATTTTACTTGTTAATGAGCGATGTTTGAAGTTTAATTACTTTTGAAATCTCCCACATCTTGTTCCTATTGTGTATAACTAAATATAATAATGCAATGAAAACAAAGTCAATTTGATGAACCATCCATTTATATAAGTAATATACTTCGCAACCATTATTTTTGCTTCTTACCAACATTTTTTTAGACTCAAGTTTTTTATTAAATACCTAAAGGGTTCGGTTAACAGTGATAGGTTTCTGGTGAAGGTATAAAGAAAAAATTGTATTAAGGTATTTTTTTTTTGTAAAATATAGACAGACTTTGAAGGAGAATTATTTAGTACAATCTTTCATGTTTTGTGTACTTACTTGCATAATCCATGAGCCGTTTCCGGCAAACGTATATCCGGCGTGCACGAGGTGCCTGTGCCTCGTGAAGGAGCTGAGCAGGTTGCGCATGCACTGCATCAGCGTATTCATCTGCGGGTGGATCAGGATCTCCGTCACCAGGTTCTCTGAAGCGAACTGGATAAGGCGCTCGCCTAAAACAACAGAATAAATCACGTTGAAAACACGATTTTGATAATAGCTTTTACGGTGTAGCTTATAAAGTTGATTTTGCATTTCATGGTTATCTGAATTATGTAACAACTGGTTTTTGCCGTAGCTTATGTTCATTGAGATTTTTTCAATTAACTCATATTTGTTTTTTTAAGATACAGGATATAAATGAGCAGATGGTGTTATGGAAGAACCATAATCTATGTCTTTCCTCAAATATGGACTATACTGTGCTTGTATAGTAACTATATTATCAGACTTACTGACAGAGAGTTTCTTAGACTAGAATATGACGTAAAGTTATTTTTATCCGTTTCAGAAGAACAATACGTTTTACCTTCTATTTTCATATTTAAAGTTTAAATTTAATCGTTTGATTAAATATTAATAAGACGTTTTATAAAATATAAACACGTGGAAGCCTAAAATGGAGACAAGGTTGAATTCACCATTAAAGTAGTATACGAGTTTATGAGTACAACCGTAATACTTTTAAATTAGTTCTAATGCAGAGGAATTTAATGGGAAGGAGATTGGATTGAATATATCACAAGAAGGTCAGTGCAGCACGACGTGCGGACGGCTCTAACCTTATCAGAAGGTAAAAGAAGCCGGGGATGACCTTCAGCTATATATTATCAGTGAAGGTCATCCCCGGCTACGACCAAGCTCCTCAAGAAGGAGAATATATCCAATCCGACAACTTTGTACACAATGTCTTATTACCGTAAAACAGCTTTAAATAGATAAAACACAGTTATTAGCAAAGTGAAACAACAAAAAAACGCTAGTAGTGATCATATGCAATTCCATATCGGTTTTCTTTCCATTCGGATTAGTTTTTGTTGGTTTTGTCCATTTCAGAACTCTGCCATTATTGCATCATTTTAAAATTTTCAACGAAAACATCTACAAGATGAGGAAGCAGTAATAGTAAAGGCTTTATGTCAGACAGTTAATAGTTTTCTTTTCTATTTAAATAAAAAATAAACCAGTTGGCGAAGTATGAAACATTTCAATTTCAAAGTGAAGTAACCTTTACTCGAAGTCTGCATTGCGGCATTTTACCTCAGACCCTTATATTCCTTTTTATTCCTCTTCTATCTTTGTCAAATTTTATTAATTGCGTTCAGCACTTTGTACTGTTTGTGCTTCTGTTACGTTTCTCACAGTTTAGTGTGTATGTTGAGGTAAGCTATTCATTATTAACAAAGTAGTGAGGCTTTAAGAGCCCAGTTGCACTCGGTGATTAGGAACAATCACCTACACAATAGCACTAGACTATTAAATGTTGATAATTATAAAATTCGTTTACGTTCAATAAATGAATACAATTTATTACACATACAAATTTGTATGGCCCTGCCAAAATGACTCTTCTCCGCCTGTTGGAAAGTATAAGTAGAATACAAGAGTAAATACCATACTCATTGCGAATGCAGACAATGCAACAAAGTAGCATAGTGACCCACACCATGACAGCCTAGTGATGTTCTGCATATTGGGTCTCCGGGTTCGCACTCACCAACGAAACACGACAGCACGAACACTGTCATTTTAATGTAATCTTCTGTGTTTGGTTTTATCGTTACTTTTAAGTTATTAATAATGAAGTTGGTAAAGTAGGTTAATACTTTGTTTTTTTTTTTTTAATATTTCGGACACCTAACACTCAACGTCATCTAGTCCCAAACTAAGCAGAGCTTGTATTATGGGTACTAGACAACTGATATAAATACTTATATACTTTTTTTTTTGTAAATACATACATATTATACATACAAAACACCCAAACTCCGAAACAAATATTTGCAGATCATACAAACATTTGGTCCGACCCTGGAATCGAACCCGAGACCTCAAGAACAGCAGTCGCGTACGCTACCATTGCGCCACCGAGGCAGTTTAAAACTGTTTTAATGTGCACAGTATTCTCGCTCGTATATTTGTTATCGTAGACATAACTGACTATTATTACATTAAGAAGGCGTAGCCCATAGGCAAGGTATAATTATTTATTTCCTTCTAATTTAAAAAAGTAAAATGTAATAAAGGTTTCCCTGGGAAATAAGTCTAAGCATTTGGCATGCTATCAATACATAAATTATATTGAACTCACCCTGTTTATGTTTGTCAAACTAACAATAATTATAAATACTAAAATATGCTTTTCAGTCTATAACTTTCGTTTTTCTATTCGAGGACAAATAATCCGACACACATCCTCAGTGACCGACTCTGATAAGGATTTGCAACTCATAGTTAGCATACATGTGTTGTCACTATCATTATTTTTTTTTTAAATAATACCGGTGGGATATAAAAAAAAATCAATCTAAGCAAAACCTTTTCCCAAATATATTGTTAATTTAACGAGATTTGTGTATTTGTTGTAAAAAATATAACCGCCAATTTGCAACCTGGTTATCCACTCCGTCTAAAAGAAATACTTCGTTATTGTTTCCGAAATGTCAAAGTCTCTTGAATTGTGACCGACGCTTACTAATTGATGTTTCGGTACAAAACGCCCAGTTTTATTAAAGCTTCAAGCTTTTTTGTTCAGGTTGGGTAGACAGACGTAATTGTAATGGGAGCGAACGTTACGGGAATAAAAGTTGGTTTGTAACGCAGTTTAATTGGATAGCGTTGAGGGAGATTGAACCTAACGTAAAGAGATATTACGTCATCAAATTGGAAATAGGTAAGTTGAAAATTGGGGCATAAATCAGACTAGGGACGCGTTTATATAAGAATCAGGTGGGGCTCACTTAACCGTACTCAATAAGTAGGGAATCGCGGTTTAGGTGCGTGTGACGTTGCATAAAATGTTAATGATGTCATAATGAAGACAAAATTAAGCTAACAGTCTCTAGGTCACCGTAACAACCACTTTCGATTTCGAGGCGTAATTCAAATGCAACATATTAAAATTTACCATGATTTAAGTACCCAAATTAAAGTTTGTCATGATCTTTTAGGCTCCTCTAATTGCACGCCAATCTGATCGATTTTGAGCTTCTTGTATCCAACTTCTGCCAGCTATGTTAGGCAGTAGACTGCAATAGACTGATTATGTCCTTTTAACTAAGTTATTTGATCAATATCAGACTTTACTCATTTGCTGTTTTTTTTTGTTTGTACATAATATCTATGTACAAATATACATTTGGGAAGTATTGTATCTATTTTTCTAGTATAATTGTGCCTATTTCATTTTGAAATGTCAAATATTTTGTAGGAAGCTATGATGTATTCACAGAAAAATGAGTACTCTGAAAACGCTCCAACACTTCAGAGTATAGTAGAAAGTATTGTGTTCAAAACATTGTCTCATGAAATTCCAATATACGACCGAAGGTTTAGATTTGACTCGCAATATTCAGTATCGCTACTGGCAAGGTTCGAACACTTTTATAGCTTTCGTTGTATGCTGTAGCATAAAGAAACGAATGTATTTGAAAGCACTCACAATCTGATCGTACATACTTGAGTAGATTTTATAGAAGAAGAATTTATAACTGCATAAAGAAAACTGCCGCATTAGGAATATACATCCTGTGTATACATACTTGAAACGGACACAAAGAACACTCAAACCCAGAACAGTGATTTGTGGATCACACAAAGTGTGTCCCATGTGGGATCTGAACCCACTACACTTGACGCTTAAATCGCTAGGCCAACCGTGCAGTCCCATGCTATGAACATGCTATGAATGCGACTGGGGTGCTTGAGATCTCGGGTTCACGTCGGACTACATGTTTGAGTGATCAACAAATATTTGTTACGGAGTTTGGGTGTTTTCTATGTATAATATGTAAGTGTTTACAAAAAAAGTATATATGTATTTATATCAGTTGTCTAGTACCCATAATACAAGCTCTGCTTAGGTTGGGACTAGATGGCGTTGTGTGTTAGATGTCCCAAATATTTATTTATTTGTAAATATTTTGTGTAACCATAACCGTTGAGAATGACATAACGCGAAACCGGAATGCCATAAGGTGTAAATTTAATTAAAATAATGGAATAAGTACGAGTGAGTTTAGAATGCATTTCAACTCAAATAGTGTAAGTAGAAGGAAGAAGGACAGGTGTGTTATGTCCCACCAACACAAAGGGAGGATCCTCCGACCAGGCGAGGTGATCATGTATGGCGGGCCACTGCCCAACGGTTGATGTTGGGATGTTGTGTATACGTTAATAGGCGCGAGAACTTCCATTGCGCGATTCAGGATTGGTAGTTTCTTGGTATTGTACGTCACTCCGTAGTTCAGTGTATCTTCGAAAGATGGCGCTGTAGTATATTTCTGTTGCATTGTACGTGAAAGTTGCCGCAGAAGTATTAGTACAAGTAGTCTTGAAAAAGGTCTTTAGGCTAAACCCCTTTAATAAATGAAATAAAAATTCCATTAGAATCCTTTTGTAAGATAATGAAATTGTAATTTCCTTTTGCCTGTCTTCAAAGTATCAATTTATACTTATAATGAGTTCCAAAAACTGGAATTTCAATTGTGTCTTATTTACTTCAGGTAAATTTTAGATTTTAGCCAGATAAATTGTTTTTTGTTTACGTTTAGTCCACAATCCATACTTTCATACTAATATGATAAATTCGAAAGTAACTCTGTCTATTTACGCATAAATTTGATTTCTGAGATATTTAGATTCTTTAGATAGTACATAGACACTTTACCGCCATAACCGATATATGTACGCGCAGGCCGAGCCGTGGGCAAACTTAGTTAATAATATGATCCATAGTATAGTTTAATCTATTTGAGCCCGATTACTCTCAGCTGAAATGTACATAGAAACTGTATTCAGTATAAAATTTCTATGTATACGAATTAAAGGCAATTGTTCATAAGAATCATTTAACATAATTTCAAATAAATTAATAAATTATTCCCTTCGAAGATAAGATTTCGATTAATAAAACATCTGTTCCAATAATAAAAAGTGCAAAAACGATTCAATTAAAGTCGAAGCAATTTGATAGATTCTTCGAGAACACTCCTGGTATTTTTTTCTGAAGAGCTACTGAGTAAATCTTAGCTCAGTTGCCGTCCGCAGTAAAGGCAGGAGGGAGAATTCTCCACCTTGTTCACAGATTCTGTTGACATTACATCGAGGAGATAATTGAGGTTTCAGCTTAAGATGTTCAAGGATACTGGAATTTTTTGATTAGAAGTCGTTAGTGAAAAATCGTTTTAAGTACTTTGAAGGGCGTGAGTAATCTTTTGTTTTACGCGTATAAGCAGATTGGGTTTTGTTTTTTAAAATAATGGAGAATCATTAGCTTGTTTATCTATCTATTATATACTAGCTGAACTCTGCGGTTATTGTCGGACCGCGGGTGACACTTAAAAAAAGTTGCCTCCTCTCCTTCTTAGATCATTAGTTATCTGCCAGTTAAAGTCGAGTAAAAGTCGGTCCAGCTGTGCCAGAGATTAGTAGTGTAGAATTATTTAATTTCGGCGATTCATTTTTATATATATAAATGAATACATGAAACAAAGACTCTGTATCACTTTTTATAAAGCAGAAGAGTATCAAATATGGCACAGTTAAAGTTTACTTACAGGAGGAGACAAGAAAGATAAAAATATGAAAAAAAGTTGAATTTCGACCTTTGAACAGCACTAATGATAGTAAATCTCTTTATTTACTCTCACAAAAGTTTCTTAAGATAAATTTTAAAATGTCACATATTCAGGTAACTTCTGTAGAGACTGGTGTCTAAAACAGGTTTGAAAAAAAAACCTGTAGTTAGAGGTCATCAGAATTTGAATTAATTTAATAAAAACATAACGTTACCAATTCTAAATGGAGATGATCAAATTTTCAGGTTATGCAAAACCCCAAGCGTATTAAATGATTAAAATATCCAAACAGATTTTCCCTTGTCGTGTATTAACCGATCTTATTCGAAAACCGTTTAAATATAATCGGATTATGCGAGCCTTGTTTTTCCATTACATTAATCATTCGTATTAATGGAATAGGTACAACAAAGCTTATTAATTTTTTGGCAATCATATTAACGTCACATATATTCCAAACTAGCTGACCCACGCAACGTCGTTTGCGCCTTTTATTGCCCGTAGCGTGAAAATTTCCCCCGTTTTTGAAACATTCTTCATTGTTGCTCCGCTCCTATTAGTAGTAGCGTGATGATATATACCCTATAGCCTTCCTCGATAAATGGACTATCCAACACCGAAAGAATTTTTCAAATCGGACCAGCGGTTCCTGAGATTAGCGTGTTCAAACAAACAAACAAACTCTTCAGCTTTATATATTAGTATAGATTTCTATTTCAACTGCCTCAGTGGGCAGTGGTAGTGCATGCGACTGCTGTCTCTGAAGTCTTGGCTTCGATTCATGGATCGGATCAAGTGTTTGTATAATCTGTGAATATTTGTTTCGGAGTTTGGGTGTTTTTTATGGTTTTTACTTTTTTGTTAATACATACATATTATATGTATGTATTTATGAAAAATTGTAAGTGTATTTTTATTATTTTTTGTTAGGTTAGTTTATCTAAATATTTATTTACATCATCATAAACAGCTTTTAACAGTCCACTGTTAGACATATGTGCTGATAAGATAGGAGATTTTAATCTACATACCTATTTAGTTGTTTGTTTGATATTACTTTTTAATCTTTAATTTTTAAAACAAGCAAGATCATGCGTTCAGGCAAGAAAATGTATTATCTGTATGTGAAATATCAGGGACAGTGCTGTCTGTCTATCTGTATGCTATTCACGACTAAACTGCTGTACCAATTACAATAAAAGATGAGATACACATTCTTTTAGTCTTGAGGGCATACTATTTGCCGCTACTTTTTGCCGCTTTAACCTACATATACGGCAAACATAGACTTCTTAAAAAACTTTAAACTTATTATAAAAAAATAGAATTTCTGGAAAACTAGACGTTCATTTTTCTTTTTCCAATCTATAAAGATGACAAACAAAATAAATCCATAAATCAATCTGTGTTCAGCCATTTGCCCTTTCGATCGAGTGAACCACTCAACCAGAAACCTAGATAGCGTTTCACGCTAGAGTCAGGGGTAATATTACACGACCCATATTTAGGGGATATAATCTAGCCTTGATGTCGTATTGTGCGTTTATGCTTTGATCTATAAAACTGGTCTAGAAAAGTGATTTAGTGTTTTGGATATCTTTACATGAAAGACATTATGTTTGTTAAGAAAGGATTTATAGATTTAAGAAAAAACGCTAGACAATTCATATTTTTTTAAACGAAAAAGTAACGAGTAACGAAATAAATGGAGGTCAAATAAATATATATTCACTAGCTTTTGCCCGCGACTCCTCCCGCGTATATGTCGGTTATCGTGGCAAAGAGAAGCCTATATTCCTTAAGAGTTAAAGTATCTCCATGCCAAATTTCATTGAAATAGGTGCAATAATTCAACATAGTTAACATGCATTTAAGTTTTAAACATTATTTAAAATGTAATGTTTTACAAGAATTTTTAAAACGACAAATTAACACAACGTGCTCAATTTTCTACCCAAGTAAAATTTATTCAAGAAAAGTTTTCATTTTTGTTACATTATAAGCTCCAACCTCTTATCTCTGGTTTTGTTTGAAATCTTAACTTTACGAGGCTTTTACGAGCGACCCTACAAATTATGAACACATTTACAAAATATTTTGTACAAAAAAGCCTCTTTCATTGGCGTTATATTAAAGTATGAGTTTTTTCAAAGAGATTGCTCTGAAAATTAGAAGACTTTTTTAAAGACAACACATTAGACACCTTGACTTTACAAATATACATGAAACGAACAAAAAGAACAGCTGTAACTCTTTACGCTGTTGCATGGTGCGGATGACATTTCAGAAACATTTCGTTTCACTCTTGACAGTTGCCGCCATTTGCAAATTATGACTTAGTATTTCAGCTGTACCACATTCACAATAAATTAAATCATTATTAACTGTTGTAAATAAAATTGAACCAACCAGAATGGTCATAATGGGAACCATCACCCGCACCATGCTACAGCGCAAAGAGTATAGACATAGAACAACAATTTGTTGATTACGCAGTGTGTTGTTGTGTGGGATTTGAACTCACAACACTTGGTACAGTAAAAAGCGGCATAGCGACGGCTAAAACCAAGAGGTCAATCGTACAGTTAAAACTAAATGCACGATTGGTTGTACATAGGCTTAATGGCATGGGACAATCTGTCCCAGAAGCGCTAGAATTGGGTTGTTTTTTGGTATGGTTGTGTTTATTTCTTCAACACGCTTTATATACAGCTATTAATTGTTCACTAATAGATACTGCTTGGGGAAGAGGTTTTGGTTTACTATACTAAGCTGGACAGACGGGTTGGGAAAGGGTTGAGTTAAGTTTCCCTTCTCTTTACAGTCTTATAGTCGCCTTTTTCGCCACTCACGGGATGAATGGGGTTTGTGTTACTCAGTATTCTTATTCCATGTCGACACAAGCAACGGTATATAAAAGGGGTTCCTCTTATTTGTGAGTCTACAATTTGGGTAAATGAAAACAAATGAACGAAATTGTCTGATAGTAAATTTTAAGTGCCTATGTAGACGTTTAACGTTATTATTGTTCACCATTTTGATGATTATTACAATTTAATGTTTCAAGAAGATGTGTACAATTATAATCTTCTTGCTAAAAGCAAACTTTTCCTATATTATATATTGACAGTAGAAATAAAGAAACGACATGAAAGGTACTGTGGAATTTCTGCTCCTCAATTCGAGAATTACTTTTATAGGTGCCGGAATTTAACTTGACCAGATTCGTTAGATGCGCAGTATTCGTATTTTAGGTCCCTTTGGTTGACAAATAGACGCGGGGACTGAGGTGGCACCGTTCCGAGCAAGCGATTGTTGCGTAAGTGGACTACATTTCAATTTTGCTTGTTTTGATTTGTTGCACAAGTGTACTATGCGCTAACTTACCTCCACTACGCCGAAGTT
Source organism: Spilosoma lubricipeda (assembly GCA_905220595.1). NCBI lineage: Eukaryota > Metazoa > Arthropoda > Insecta > Lepidoptera > Erebidae > Spilosoma > Spilosoma lubricipeda. Next base: position 1,495,454 of record HG992291.1, read on the forward strand.
TGGCCAAGTTAGATGCCGGCACCTATACATTCTATATTGTTATGTAGCATATAATTTCGATATATCAGTTCCGAAAGTTACTGCTAATATATTGGAGCCGCTTATCAAAATGTCAGTAATCAATCATTATTACAGCACGTTAACGAGAGTGGTATTGTTCTAACCATAGATTTATGATTTAATAACATGGTTTTATTGAGACTGCTCAATACTGGCTATATATAAAAAGCCGAATATTATATAATGTTCATGTATGCTTTTTTATAAAAGTATAACTACAATTGTGGATAAATTTTATTCATAGCTGGTGACGTGGTATTTTTTCATGGTATCTGATGGTTATTGGCTAACGCTGCTCATGTACACTTGCAAATCCAGAATTACATATTAGTTTAGTCGAGAATATTCATAATCTTTACTAGAATTTATCTAAAACTAATAATTTTCCTAACGAGAGTTGGCGTCAGGTAGGTGGATCGCCATAAAATAAACCGGAGGCCCAATGATGCCAACTTTAATGATTATGATACTATGACGGCCTATTAGCATAGGCCTTCATAGTGTGTCACCATGCTGCATTGTGGCATTGTCAGTGATCGCAATGAGTGTGGTGACCACTACTCTTGAATTCTGCTCATGCAGGCACACATATTTGTATATTAATGGTGATCTTGTATTAGATTTTTCCGTAGCATGGTTGTCGGAACTAACAATGTATAACTCGTAAAATCTAATAACAGTTTTTGTAAATAGCGTATTGTATGAGACAACAATGGCTAAACATAAATTATATTTCTTAAAGATGTTTTATTTCTTTTTGTGACGTTCTTGGAACACGAAATAGGAACATTTGAGAACATTTAGGAATCGTAAAAGTATTTGCAGAAATCAGTATTGATATTACCTAAATCAGTAATTACAATTAACTGAACCCTAAAATGATTCGTAGTGGCAATAATGAGATGGCCACCAACAACTTAACAGACACCTTTGATTGGGAGAGATGGATTGGGTAACCTCTGGTCTCCTCACTCACTTGCTAAACCAAGTGGCTTATAAAGCCTGCGATTATGGTAAATCACTGCGATTGTGTATATGTTAATCGACGCGAGAACTTCTATTGCGCGGTGCAGGATTGTTAGTTTCTTCGTATTGTACCTACGTTACTCCGTAGTTCGACGTATCTTCGGTAGATGGTACTGTAGTGGTTTGTGTTTTAGCGTCGTATGTGGAAGTCGCCACAAGATGGTTCTCAATTTGATTGTATTTTTTTATGTTTGTTACCTCAGAACTTTCGACTGGGTAAACCGATTTTAATGATTCTTTTTTATTGGGCATGTTCTTCTAGTATTTTTTTTCTTTTTAATAAGTTAACTATTCAAGGAGAAACCCGTGTCAAGCAGTAGACTGTTAAAGGTTGTTTATGTAATGAGCAGAATTTCTGTCGATGGTTTGCACCGAGTGAGTTAGGTTACCGGAGTATACTGTAAAAAGACCCTCTAATGCATATAAAAGTAATAGACATAGAGAGATGTCAGATAATATGTCTGATCATTCGCCCCCTATTACACTAATAGCTTTGAACAATTCAAACATTTCACTGCATTTATTGAACATTATTTAATCATCATCTAATTACTCTTTTTCTTTACTTATTTGGAGTCGGTGCACTGAATTTTCTTCTTCAATTCTCCTGTATCACTCGCCTGTTCACTATTTACTCCATTCCGTCTTTTTCAATCATCCTCTACTCTTATATACCTTGACTTTCATACTAACCTTTCTTCGCCTATATGATACTAAGATACTATTTTTCTGATAAAAATATAGCCAGTGTGACATTTCTCTAGATTTAGAGCACAGATACTAAATTGGATTGGCGAATTCAAATTTATTATTAACAGCATAAAACCCTCTCAGTTTCCATGAATAAATTATATATGTGTGTATATTTGATTCGCTTCAACAAATTGACTTTGTATTTTTAGGATGGAACATTTTGACTTTGTTTAACGCTTTATACAATGTATTCATTTTTCTACTTTGTTTCGATTGTTTTTCACCAATGTTTTTTTTTATTAAATGGTTTTTGCAGACAGGTTTTAAGCGGTTTTAAAAATATATTCATTGATCATAGTTATTTTTTGCCTCATTGTACCCTTTATTTTGCAACAACTATAGCTGGCGGGGTCAGTAGCATGTCGGATTTGAACTGACTTAATAACTGCAGTTACTTGTTCTTGTGTTTTATAATCCTATATCTTTGATTTACTTTTAGATAAGTAACATGTAAATAAGTATACATCCTTTAAACTTTAAATCTATATTATTTTGAAGCGGCGATTGTCTATTTTTGTAGAAGCTCGTCCGCAAGTTATGTCTACTAACGGCTGCAATTATCATAGACAAATTTTACGTACTATATGTATAAATTGAACTTTTCTAGCTCAATGTAGTAACTTGCCAATAACAAAAGTAAAATTTTAACAAAGTAAAAAATCGACCTCAAAAATTACCAAATCGATCGATTACTCTTGGATGCCATCATCAGATATTAGTGTCCTTATCAAGGTACAACCATTGGGATATCTCATTTCCATTAAAAAAAGAATCATCAAAATCCGTTCATAAAGGACAAAGTTATCCGCGAACACGAATAAAAAAAAACATATATACGGTCGAATTGATAACCTCCTCCTTTTTTGAAGTCGGTTAAAAAGTCTTAATGTATCTAAAGTTTTATGAAAAGGTATGTTATTTGAAGCCTTCTTTCTAACATACATATGCCATGTCCAATAGTGGACTCTTACAAGTTCTTGATGATGATGTCGATATTATTTATGTCAAATGAATAAATCAATATTTCGGACATCTAACAACCAACCTCATCTAGGCAAAAGCCAAGCAGAGCTTGTGTTATGGGCACTAGACAACTGATGCAAATACATATATACTTTTTGTAAATACATACATACTATACATAGAAAATACCCAAACTCCGAAACAAAAATTTGTAGATCATACAAATATTTGGTCCGACCCGGGAATCGAACCCGAGACCTCATGATCAGCAGTCGTACACGCCAATCGCGAGACCAACGAGCTAATGTTTGTAAAGAAGATATTATAGAAATTAATATTACATTCCAAAGTTTATAATTAGTAGTAGGCATCTTAAAAGAAATTATGCATACTACTATAATTAAACATTATGTACATTAAAATACGTACCATATCGAGCTTCCTCCCCCTCGGGTGCCTGCGCCGTGAGGGTGGACAGCTCCTTCTCCAGATCGACCTGGTGCTCTCCTGAGTCCCATGACAGCAGCCCTGCAACAAACCATGTTCAATTAGTTCCTATACAAACCAATTTAGTTCCTTTAAAGATTTCCTTATATAACTCTTTAAAGCTTTAAATAATTAACAAGTACAATTTTAACAAAAATAAAACCGAGTTCAAGGTTCGACTCGATTTTTCTTGGATGCCATGATCAGATATCCTTATCCTATAATGTCCTTACCACGGTACCACCGTCGGGACATCTCCTTTCCATTAAAAAAAGAAGCATCAAAATCGGTTCATAAACCACGAAGTTATCCGCGAACACAAATAAAAAAAAAATATACGGTCGAATTGAGACACCTCCTTCTTTTTTTGAATTCAGATAAAAAACGTTTACGCATTTATTTATAATTCTTTTTTTTTCTTTTAAAAAACACCCATCACAGTAGAAATACTTTATAAAAATACATCAAACCGAGAAAATCAACATCTAGACTGAGAACAACTAGATAGATAAATTTACCATTTTAGTAAGACAAAGGATAAACAAAATTAACTTTAACTTCTTTCTAAATCTGAACCTATTTAAATTCCATCAGCTCGCCAGAAGCACTATTATGAGCACAATATAAGTTTAATTTAAAACGCACGTTGAACACGACACGTGAAATTAAATAGGTGTCAAGCATTGCAGTTGCATACAGACACCCCTACAAGTGGGAAGTAGGAACGGAAATTATGCATCCTGATGAAATCCGTTGGGTATTTAAGATAGAAGAAATGCAGGTGTTGGTACATATTTTATGATGTACATTATATCAACGAATCTTAAACTAAATAAGAGGTATGTTTCGACACAGGAAATCAGTGTAAAGCAATTTTGATGGTTTTTATCGAATGAGGTAACTTGCTGTATATGACAGCTAGAACGTGAGATTCAGAAGCATATTATCATCTTTTGAGACCCCTAGAATTATGGGGAAAGGTAGTTTAATGCGACCCATGGCTTTTTATACGAAACCTTTGGCTCAAGAAAAACTTACGTGAAAGTAGTCGCACATTAATTTATGAAGTTGCCTTACATTTAATAAATTCAAATTACGGTTACCTAAGTACATATATGTTTTTGATACTACACTGCCCATCGATAAGTGTAATGAAAATAAAGTTTAAAATCTTATAATCCGAATTTGTAAAATCTTTTGATAAAACTGCGTAGCTTATGTCACCTGGGCTATAATTACAAATCTATTGACACCTCATACAAAATCAGTTCAGTAGTTTTAAAACTATTATCCTTGCTTTCACCGTAGTCGAGAAAAAAGGGAGTACTAATAAGATAAGAAAATTTTTAGAAGTACCTAACTTTAGGTCACGCCAGATTTCTTCAAAATTTATGTCATGGAAGAAAACCAAGTCCTTTTTGGTATTCAATTATTCAAACAATTTCGCAGTGTTTTAGACATTGTACAGTTTTTTCATATCTTTTATTCATTCGACGGTCGGAGACAAGTTTTGTTTTTGAATAACTTTACTTTTATTTTTAGAATTGTATCTTAAAGTTTCTGAAATTTGTTGAATAGTGTGATAAATGAGTAGTTAAAACGGAATAAAAAATAAGTGGGTAAATTTTCATAAATTATTGGACTTTGGCACAAATTATCTGAAAATTTCAGCTTTTTACAAAAGAAAAGCTGATAAAAGCTGAAATTCATTTTTGTTAACATTCCGCAATTTATTAGAGATGGAAAATTAACTGTATCTATTATCGTGTACCCTGTCGGGCACAGCATTAAGTAATTAGAAATGAGAGAGAGGGTTTCATTTTCAAAATATTAATTATTCCAACAGAGACATGATTCCGTACGCCATATTTGTTTGAAAATAGATCAAATTATTTCATGAATCAAGTTGTTATTACAACAAACTGTAACTAGAAACAACTCGCAATTATAACAGAACGTATAAGACAAACACGACTGTATTATGTAGCCCTATCTGTTATAATTGAACCTCTCTCCATGATGGATCTCTTCATTGTTTGTTTGTAATTATTAGCTGATTGTTGTTGCTAAAACTACTGTAGAGTGTGTGGAGTTGTAGATTAATTTATATTGTATTGTAAAAGGTTGTTGTTTGATCTTCGCTACTGTTATATTATTGTAACTAGCTTTTGCAAACACGAATGTCAGTTATCGTGATAAAGAGTACCCTATGTTCTTCCTCCAGAATCAAAGTATCTTCATGACAAATTTCATTAAAATTCATGCAGAGGTTTAGCCGTGAAAGCGTTATAGATGGATAGAGTTACTTTCGAGTTTATAATATTAGTATGGGATATACATATATTTAGATTAGTTATTCTAGTAGCCTTTGTAGTTATAGAACCTTGGTACCATGTTTCTGCGTTCATTTAGGTCGGCTTATAGTTACAGCACAGAACACCGCGTTTTAGGAAGTTTTTCTCGATTGAGTAAGGTGGCAAAATCCCTTCTTCTCCTTATTGGGCGGGATCCTTTAATGCCAATGACCCACTCCTTTCTCATGGGTTGTAGATGTACATTGATGACAGTAGCCTTGAGCTATAAGTGACCCGTTTGTTCGTTCTCCATTGTACAATTTTAATTTTTTTTATGTAACGGCTTGCCTAAATATTCTGCCTGTTGGAAAGCATAGAGTGATGGTCAACATACTCATTGCGAATGCAATGCAGCATGGTGATCCACACCATGGCGGCCTAGAGATGCTTCTGCATCATTTAACATACATGATTTAACAATATGGTCTAAACGATAGTATTGTATGAATTTTGTATCATCATTATCAGTATATTGCAGTCTACTGCTGACTGTCCATTGCGCTAGATGGCTGACAGGAGCATAATGCATGTAGAAAAAAATCGACCAGAGTAGAATGAAAGAGGTCTACATTCAGACATGGAAATCTGTATGAAGAATGTAAATATTACTTGTCAAAATATTTAATGTAACTTTAAATTCACTTGGATAACGATGTTTAATTTATTACAATACAGTTCCATAAGATAATGTATTAAGAAGTAGAGCCGGGTACATAAATGACTCATAACTGTAAATCAAGGACTTCATATAAAGCGCTTCGAGCAATTGAAGATAACTTTAACTTGACTAACTTTAAGGGACGGGAAATGATAATTTCTATTATAAAGTCTGATTGGATCTGAATAATAAATTTTGTTCAAATACAGACAGTTACATTTTCGAATATATAATGTCACCAATTTCTATTTTGTTTTTTGTAACTACTTTTAATGATTTTGCTGCTTAAATTTACTTTACTTTCTTCTTTGTTCTAATCATTTCCTGTTATTTGGGTCGGCTCTGCTCTTAAGCAAGCTCTCTAAATCCTTGACTACCATGGACCACCAAGTAGGCCTATTTTACCTTTCCTATTCGGCAGTGCTAGGGCCTGTTTCACGACATGGTTTTAAGGGCGTCTTCTGACATGACTAAACCATCGTAAGCGGCTTTCGGAGGCTTTTTCTGCTACGCTTTAGCAATATGAGATTTTAAATAATTACATGATAATAAATTTACAGTTATTAATAGCCTACTACCAGATATTATCTTAGGAAAATCGACTACGAAGCTGATCAGACGGATTGCTATAGGGTTTGATTTAAGTTTGTCTTGTTAGTCGCCTCTTACTGTATTTTTTACTAGCTGACCCACGCAACCTCGTTTGCGTCTCCTATTGCCCGTAGCGTGATAATTTTCACCCGTTTTTGTAACATTCTTTATTGGTGCTCCGCTCCTGTAAGTTTTAGCGTGATGATATATAGTCTATAGCCTTCCTCGATAAATGGGCTATCTAACACTGAAAGAATTTTTCAATTCGGACTAGTAGGTTCTGAGATTAACGTGTTAAAACAAAACAAACTCTTTAGCTTTATATATTTGTATAGATTTATTAACCAGTATTCTTTGACAGTACTAACAGTATACATATAGATAGACAATCCAGGATAACTTATTACGGTTTTTCTGAGTATTGGCGAGCCGTCCATATGCTTAGTTAGTACAATAGGTACGGTATAATTAGTATATAAAATAAGACCACATTAATCTACCTTATGTGTAAAATAGTTTTGAATTTATACTTGCAACTTTTCGTAGTAGTCCTGTATAATATTTGCAAATTTTCGGGTTATGTTTTTAAATAGCACGGGATCAAATTATCTGCAACTCTTGCTCCGTATAGGTTGTTGGTTTTGGGCAGTACATATCTATTTTAATAGAGACATGTCTAATGAACCCAGGTCTAGTTTTTACTACAGCGATGGAATGACTTCTTTATCATATTCTTATATGTTAATGATGCCGATGCTTAAGCCACAGGCATAATTTTTCCTGTCAAGTTTTAATTTATCTTTAAGTAGCTGAACCCCGCGGTGTTACCCGCGGTTATTGTTGTACCGCGAGTAACGCCGCGGGACAAAGTTACTAAGAAAAGTAGTCTAAGTTACTCCCTGGGTCATCAGCTACCTGCCAGTGAAAGTTCATCAAAATCCGTCCAGCCGTTCCAGAGATTACTCAGAACAAACAGAGATACAAATTTTTTTTAAAGTACATTTTTGGTATATATGTACCGTGTACACATATATATATGCATTTAGTAAAAAGCGTTTATTTTAATATTACAAACAAACACTCAAATTTTATTTATTTCTATAGATTAGAATATTAGAAATGTAGATAGAAAAATCTTATAAAATGGCTTTAATATATATCTTTCAGTACATAACCTCAAACATAATATGTCAAACACGTAAGTCCTAAATACGCCGAGAACGTAAGCCGTCAAAGTTCCTTAAGCCAGGGTGCTGTCAGGTGCCGGGAGGGGTCCGGAGGTCGTAATACAGCAGTTCCCGGATCCCTCCCTCTGTCAGGCGCAGAGTTGGCACACCGTGTGGTTTTAGTCGGTTCGATTCCGACACACCGCCCCGCCGCCGCAAACGCCGGCGGGGTGACGGCCCGAGGGGGTTTCCACACGTTAAAAAAAAAAAAAAAAAAAAAAAAAAGGGTGCTGTCAGGTGCGTCAACAAAACTTACTAAGTCTGTCAAGTCCTATTTACAGCAGACAACGTATATATTATGCAGGGACTTGAACTGTACTTGAAACGTGTAATGGTCGTCAATCAATTGACTTTGGGTCTTGGAGGTAAAAATGTATGCGTGAATTCGAGTGGAAGATAGAATAACTGACTTAGGGAAGTGATTAATAAATAAATTCTTATGTATAAAAGACACGTGACAATCTATCACACTAATATATAAAGGCGAAAGTTTGTGAGTGTGTATGTTTGTTACTTCTTCACGCAAAAACTACTGAACGGATTTGGATGAAACTTTACAGTAATATAGCTAATACATCAGAATAACACATAGGCTACTTTATATACTTATATATTAACTATTTTTTGTATATATATATATTCAAGCGCCTGCCAAATTGTTGATGGCAACGTTTGGTAGGATTAATTGTTGCTGTAAGTAGTAAGTAAGTAAGGTTGCCTGGAAGAGATTGCTTTTGGCAATAAGGCCGCCTTTTGTACACTACATTTCACATTCCATGTACTTTTAAAACTATGTACTATAATGGTGTACAAATAAAGAGTTTTCTATCTATCTATCTATCTAGAGCGCGGAGGGCGGGCCTAGCGTCAATATTAACTTCTGAGGCACCGTACAAAACGTGTCCGTGGACAATAACTGGGTGGTTCCATATTCACCGCTTTTGCAGCTCAGTCCAGGTTATAAAATATATATGTAAATACATAAATAAGGGCAATGACCAGGCTATTTTCATCCTGAGGCAGCACAGTAACGTTATCATCGACCCAAAGAATGAGGTGCAGATGTTTCGGGTGGCCCGATATGTGGGTACTAATGAAGCGGCATGGAGAATACTTGGTTTACCGTTGCACCAAAGGCACCCAACAGTGACCCATCGTGCTGTGCACCTTCCAAACGGTGAACGCGTGTATTTTACGAAGTAAATCTGCGAGACCGAGTTGCAACACCGCCTATTACCACCCTCACTGCATTTTTCCACCTGTGCCAAGCTGACGAGTTTGCCCGGACGTTGTTGTACATAGAAGTACCAAGGTATTATACGTGGAATGCGTCGCGGAAACAATAGAAAGGACGCATGCAAGACGCACCCATCGACGAATGGCCAGGTGTGAAGGCTTCAGATGCTCTGGGCAGAGTGTATACCGTACACATAACGCAATTTGAATGTTATTGGGTACGGTTGCTGCTCACTAGACTCCGAGGCCCCACCAGTATTCAGGTTCTCAAAACCGTCAATGGGCAAGAAGCGTGTGAGGCGATGGGATTGTTGGAAGACGACAACCACTGGGACGCAACGATGGAGGACGCTATATTGTGCAGGTCAGCGACTACGTTAAGAGATCTCTTTGCGATTATTGTAAGCATATGTGGACCCTCCAACCCCCGACAGTAATGGATCAAGTATAAAAATGCTGTATCAGAAGATATTGCTCGCCGATATCAAGGAACGGCACAAGTCAACGATGACTTATTTTTTAATAAAGCACTAAAACTTATCAACGACAATTTTTTTACGATAGTCGGGAAACTGCTGTCCGATTTAAATTTGTTTACTCCACAAAGAACGTGAGAGCTTTTTACTGATTTAGTCATAGAGCTGCGTTATGATACTGTTACCTTGAGGGCTAAAGTCGCCCAAATAGAGCCTCTGTGACAACCATAACAAACGGAAATTTTCAATCTCATAACAAACCGCATAACTAGCGGACAAGAGTGTCTTTTTTTCTTGAACGCACCAGGGGGCACCAGCAAACATTCTTACTGAACTTGCTACTAGCAAAGTTGCGCAAAGACAAAGTAGTTGCGCTGGCTGTTGCGTCCTCCGGAATGGCCGCAACCTTGCTGAGTGGTGGCAAAACCGCACATTCAGTGTTCAAACTCCCGCTAAACCTTGCAACTGAACAAGCGCCATTTGAAACATCAGCAAAAGCAGTAGTCGCAGTGCTCTAATGCAATTGTGCAAACTGATTGTGTGGGACAAATGCATGATGTCACTCAAGCGAGGATTGAAGCATTGAATCGCAGCTTGCAAGACATTCAGGACAATCGAATGTTGATGGGTGGAGTAGTCGTCTTGATTGCTGGAGAATTCCGGCAGACGGTGCCAGTTATCGAGCTGGGTTCTGTGGCAGACGAGATGAACGCGTGCCTCAAGGCTTTACCGCTGTGGAGTAAGGTTAAGCGGTTACAACTGAAGAGCAATATGAGAGTCTAGCTCTTCAATGATCAGGAGTCTGGACCATTCGCACAAACACTTCTCGAGGTCGGCGAAGGTGGCGTGCCGACGGACGCTAAAAGCCAAATAACTTTTGATAGCCAATTTAGCAATGTTGTAAGTTATCGGAAGATAACCTTATGAATAAGGTATTTCCGAACTTAGAACAAAACTTGACTAACGTGGAGTGGTTGTGCGAAAAAACTATCATGGCGCCTACAAACGAGTTGGTGGAAAAAATTAATAAAAAAATATTGGAGCAAGTTCCAGGTGATGTGGGGACCTATATGTCAATAGACACCGTCATGACAACTGACGACGCTTCTACGTACCCTGTAGAGTTTTTAAATTTCCTCGCACTGTCAGCAGTGCCCTCTCACAAGTTAGAGCTCAAGCTTGGTGTGCCTATCATACTGATGCGTAACCTGGACGCACCCAGATTGTATAACGGTACTAGGTGCTGAGACGGCATATTGTACAGGTCACCATCCTTACCGGAGAGGCATCAGGAGAGACAGTATTGATACCTAGGATCCCCATAATACCCACCAACTTGCTATTCCAATTCAAGCGCTTGCAACCTCTGAAGATGCCTTTCTCGATTACAATAAATAAAAGTCAGGGGCAAACTCTAAAAGTAGCCGGTATCCACCTGGATACCCCCTGTTTCTCCCACGGGCAGCTCTACGTAGGTTGTTCGCGTTTGTTGAGAGCAAGAAATCTTTTTGTTTACTTAGAAAATAATAAGTCTCTAAATATTGTTTACCGGGATGTACTAAAATGATTTCTGGCTTACTACGATCCGAGACAATTAATTAAATAAGTCAGCTCAGACAGTTCTCCCGTTCACAGTCCTCGATAAGATTAGTTATTGTAAATACCCAGGTAGTATAGCCACGCTGATTTCAGCACGAACGGGCCGGCTCGACCGGGGCGGTACCACCCTCGCATAGAAAAACAACGTAAAATGCCAGCGTTCGTGCTGTCGTGTTTCGTTGGTGCGGTTGAGATCAGAGGCCTAATAATGCAGAATCATGCAGGCCGCCATGAGTGGGTCCGCAATGAGTATGGTGACCACCACTCTTGGATTACGCTTATGCTTGCCAACACGCAGAGTAGAGTCATTTTGGCAGGCCATGCATAAAAAAATTGCCAACCGTAATTTGCGATCTTTCTCTCTAAAAATGTGAATATTTTACTCACCGGTTCAGTAACAGTGATAAACCATTCTGAAACTTCCTACTAATATTTTAAATATGAAAGTTTGTTACTCTTTCATCCAAAAACTACTAGATTTGGAATTAATTTTACAGTAATATCATGGAGGGTAGAGGTAAGGAGAATCAGAGCTCTTAAGGTAGAAAATTGAAAAAAGTGTCCAGCGTAAGCTGTAAATAACAGTTCAAAAACCTTCCAGAATGGAGCTGGTATAGACACAGGGTATGGTATGAATGTAGCAATTGTAAACGAAAAAAATTAATATTATTGTCGACTAAAGTAGTTACTTATTAAAAATGTCAACTATATACTTGCGTATTACAAAATAATGTAGTAAATATAACCTTAAGATTATTATGAGAAAAGGTCATGGAGTATAGAGGTACTTTTGCTACTGTGGCGTCGCCTATTTAATGCTTTTTGGTACTCCTTTATCTCTATACTCCATGAGTAATATAACTTATACATGAAAATATTACATAGGCTACTATTTGCCGCAAACACTGATATAAACGCGGGCGGAGCCGCGGGCAACAGCTAGTACTAATATATAAAGCTGAAGAGTTTGTTTGTTTGAACATGCTAATCTCAGGAACCGCTGGTCCGATTTGAACAATTCTTTCGGTGTTGGATAGTCCATTTATCGACGAAGGCTATAGAGTATATATCATCACGCTACTACTAATAGGAGCAGAACAACAATGAAGAATGTTTCAAAAACGGGGGAAATTTTCACGCTACGGGCAATATAGGGCGCAAACGACGTTGCGTGGGTCGGCTAGTTTTATTATATATAAGAAGCAAACGTAATCTCATTTTATTAAATAAAAGAGGACATAAAAAAAGAGAGGGAGCATTTACAACAGTTTAATGCAAGCTAAAGAAGAATTATTGAAATTTTGTGAAAAACAAAGAAAAAATATAAAGGATCATAGATATAATATTTATTTAAATTTTGTTCTACGAGTAAATTTTGTTATATGAGATTCTTTCACTAAATCCATCAAAACTCATTCTCATGTAATGGCTCTGACTCATTACTTCATCTCTTTTATCTTCTGTATAGATATAACAATATCACTACGTATTATAAAACAAAGTCTTCCGCCGCGTCAGTCTGTCTGTCTGTTCACGATAAACTCAAAAGCTACTATACGGATTTTGATGCCGTTTTTACCAATAGAAAAAGTAATTCTTTAAGAAGGTTTTCATATATATATTTTTAATTATTGTCTAAAATATAACGATATTTGTTAAAGACGTCGGGAAAAATTAAGCCGCACGACTTCTAGGAGTAACATGGGCCTGTATTTACCGTAAAGAGCCCGTGCGAAGCCGAGGCAGATAGCTAGTTATGATAATAATATTAGTAAAGTAGAATTGATGGTTCATATGATTTAAAGTACCTATATCACAACACAGAGATTTGTTTTGCGATTAAAACCATTTCCCCCACTACAAATACTTCAAACTTCCAAAAAAGTAATATGTAAAATGCAATGTGACCGGCAAATTTAAGATTAATATTAATTCCGATTTTTTTATCATCACACTTCACACTATATATAAAGGCGAAAGTTTGTGAGCGTGTATGTTTGTTACTTCTTCACGTAAAAACTACTGAACGGATTTGGATGAAACTCTACAGTAATATAGCTTAAATATAGCGTAAATGTTAATTATCGCGGCAAATAGTAGCCTATGTGTTATTCTGATGTGTAAGCTATATAAATAAATATAAAGTTATATAAGCTATATATAACTGTAAAGTTTCATCCAAATCCGTTCAGTAAAAAGAATAACAAACATCCATCCATTTATATTTACAAACTTTCGCGTTTATAATATTAGTAAGATATGCGATAGCCATCGTCTAACCGAAGTCTAACGCCAAACTGACGACAGAGCAACTAGAAGTAGAGTAATTTCGTCCAGCCAACTGTACACGTCTCTCAGATTAACTTAGCCTGTTAAAGTCAGTTATGTGTACCATTCGAAAGTTTGCTCTCAAGAATTCATTGTAACTGTAATGTTTTAGTTTACTTAGTTAATACATCTTCAGGGAGTTTCTCTTGGGAGGAGATAAGCAATTAATAATAATAATTTATTAAGTTCTCTTACAATGTAAATTACATAGCAGTCAAGTACATACATAATTAGTTAGTGGTATGTGTGTATACAGTGTTAACATGGAGTGACTGTTTCAAAAATTACAAACAACAACACACTGACATGTGCATTTTAGTAAGGCTCTTCAAAAGTTATGTATGAACCCAAAACTGTGACAAGAAAACTATTTACACAGACATAGGTAAATTATCAGTAACTTACCAATGAAACACTATAATGTACACCTTCACATTACACATGTTATATTCTTGTTTAACATTATCTTTGTATTGACATAGGTTATACCAAACAGTTCCTGATTCATGGAATTGTCAATAAATCAACCACTATTAAGAACGTATACATAACTGTATAAACACTGGTCAAAGAACTAGGAACACTGACACAATAATAATATAGTGAACACTAGCACCTGAACTAGGCCGAGCCTGTATCTCAGATGCTAGTTTCTTCCTGAGACATTATACATTTATTTATTGTATATTATTGACACAGAGATGGTTATTAGGTTTTATTGTACACTTTCACAGTCAATGCAACCACAACATGTAAGTACCCTCGCCTAGAGAATTATGCAAAACGTTCAATAAAATAAAAGTTAGATCACGATATGTTTGAACTGAATACAATTTACAACTATTTGACAATTTCGAATAAAATCTCTATTGCATCGTAGTTTTTAGTTTTTAGCCAGATAGTTAGGGTGTTTTTGCATTGATGCTGGTTTTGTGAATATATATTTAAAATTTTATTTTATTTATTGTATAACATGGGCCCCAAATAAATTGTTTATCGTCTCATGATGAAGTTAGGTAATACGTTTTCAAGGTAGTAGAGCCACGCTGATTTCAGCACGACGAACTGGCTCAACCGGGGCAGTACTACCCTTGCACAGAAGGTTTGTTGTGTTCGTAGGTGAGTGCGAGGCCGGAGTCCCAATGATTCAGAAGCATCACTAGGCTGCCGTGGTGTGGGTCATTGCCTGCATTCGCAAAGAGTAAGGTGACCACCACTCTCGAATTCTGCTTATGTTTTCCATCAGACAGAGCAGAGCCATTTTGGCATAATAATAAATAAATATTTCGGACATCTAGTCCCAAGCTAAGCAGAACTTGTGTTATGGGTACTAGACAACTGATACAAATAAATACATACTTTTTTTTTTGTAAATACATACATATTATACATAGAAAACACCTAAACTCCGAAACAAATATTTGTAGATCATATAAACATTTAGTCCGACCCGGGAATCGAGCCCGAGACCTCATAATCAGCAGTATGATTATCTCTGGGCTAAATTTTCAACCAGATTCGTTCAGCTATTCTGACGTAATTAAGTAACAATCTTTCGTGCTTACGAAAATGCGTAAATGCAAGAAGATAAAGCTTTAATACTGTAAAATATTTCCTGGAATCAAACTCACTTGTACTTATTTCACTATTTTTAATTAAGTTTACACCTGACCGGTTTCATCTTATAGCGTTTCTATCACCTCTGAGGGCACCTTTCAAAGGCACCTTTGATGGTGCTGTAATGAAAATAGTGGAGTAAGTACAAGTGAATTTGATTCTTGAATACATTGCAACAAGTTCCATCAAGCGCCGACAATCGAGAGTGTGAGTTACGTAAAATATTTTTTAAGTAGCAGAAAAGCTTTTAATTTAGATTATCTCTTAGCCATAAAAATATGGTCAATTTATGGTGTATCTCATTATACTATTTAATCTGTTATATAATTTAAAAACGTTCTCACAAAATAAATAAAATTAAATTACTGAGACTAAAATACGCTTTCCTTTTGGCGGCCAACCGAAATTTGTACGTAATAAATTTCTCCGAAAATTAATTTAAAGGCATTAGCATCTTAAACGGCTACGTTGAAATAAGGCTGTATCTGAGGGAATAATTAAGGCATTACTGGAATTATACAGGAGGCCTTCGTGGATGTGGTTTAAGTGCTTTTTGCGCTATAAAATGTATTTAGAACAATCGTCTTAAGCTACCTCTAGATAAATAAGTAATTTTTTAAAGTGCTTTACTCATTTCTAAAGTGAAAGATGTTAATTTTAAAAGTGTTAAAAATATTTTAAAAGGAAGGTATAAGGCTAAATGAGTATGTGATGATTACATTAATGTATTACAGGATTTGGAGGATACACATTTACATTACAAAACGTCTCCTCTTCTAATTCTGAGTCTTAGAAAATTTATAAGCCAAATAATTGCGTACGAATTACCTCCAATTACCATTTGAAACTCATGTCGATTCCACCAGGGAGAAAAGAGGTCGCAGGGTGGGCATATAAATGAAAGGTTTCAACCCCTGACCGGGTTATATCCCAACAAAGCATAGGTCGCTGACCCCTCTGGGAGACACCGTTCTATTTTGTGCTATACCAGCTAGCTTCAAGTTGTTTAGTTGTCCTATTTCTGCGGTAGGGGAAATTTTCAAACTCATTTTTGTTTTGTTGGTATTACCATAATTGACTTTTTGGTTTTTCGGAAATAAGTTAGTACCTAATGAAGTTATAACTATTATATTACAAGATTTAAGTATTTACTTCTACTATTTTTACCCTCCGACGCGAGGGAAGTGAAAAAGGATAGAACGACAGTAGTCATGGCAATCTATGCAAGTTTGTGTCTTTCATCGTAGCGCCTAAACTACTGAACAAATTTTGATGAATTAGGTGTGAATAGATTTGTAATAACGGCCCGCGTGATATAGGTTATATAAATTATCAATAGTTTTTATGTAGTCGGGTTATTGAAATTATTTATGTGACTCATTAGTAAGTACATATTGGGTTAGTTATAGAGCGTCATAACTTAGTGTTAGTATTATACATATCAATTTGTATGTGTTATACAAACACCTAGATATAAGTAGGAAATTCTATCTGAAAAAAACGTTCAGTTTTTGAAATTAAACTTAATGATTGAAAGTGGGGCTTTAACAGGTTCTTAGGTAGTTTAAGTTAAAACTATATGAGAAATTTAGAAAAAAAACTGTTAGAAATAATAGAATCAAAATAATTACTGGGTATACAGTCGATAGTACTTACGATAGTAACTTAAAGTGACAGTTATTGTGCACTCGTGTTTTGTTCTAACCAACGCGAGACCGAAGGACCAGTGATGCACCAGCATCTCAATAGGTCGGCATCGTGTAGGTCACCGTGCTGCATTGTTGCAATGTCTGCATTCTCATGAATATGGTGACCGCTACTCGGCTTTTGCTCATGCTTGTTCCATCAGTACCATCAGGCAGAATAGAGGCACTACGGTATATACAAAGAACTGTTCCATATAACCAACTTTGCAAGTCAAATTACTCTGATAAGGAATGATAATTTATTCCTAATACCCCCAAATATAAAGCATTTATATCAACAACACAGCCAAGTGGCACCTTTAGCGAACTATAATTGTTTTCCAAAGACTTCGATTACCATATCATTTGAATAAGTAAAGTTTCTTTCGGCTTTGCACAATATGGCGTCTAAATTAATTTGTTCATGGTAGTTTTGGTAAATAGTTTCTGGCAACTCAAGTTTGTTTGGTAAGCTGTGTAAGCAACACTTAATAGATTAATTGAATTGTGGAAGTTTTCGGGGTGGGCAAATAGAACAGGTAACACTAAGACATTGTAGGTTTCCGCGATAATATCATTATCATTTTAAGGATACAATATAATAATAGGAACAATAGGCGTGGTAGCTAAAAGTATACATAGATAAATACATAATTTAAATACAGACATAATCATACATAATATACTACAAAAACAGGCAGCAATACTTACTCACAAAAGTTTTAGGGGACGTAACATTTTTACATTCAAAAGAAACCGAACCTCCGAAGAGAAGGCTCTGAAGGTCTTAGAGCGGGAATTAGGGTTAAAACCGAGAGAAACCATAAGTGGGAAAAATCTCAACCATCAGTCAGTATAAAGTACAATGCAATGAGTATAATTTATACATTTTGTTTTACTTAAATGTGTAATTGGAAAATGTATGTTTAAAATCATCATCATCTGTGGTACCTGGTACTTCGGTCATGTGACATTTGGATTTTAAAGTTATTTTTAATTTTTTACCATTTAACCCTTTCTTGGACTACGACAAACATTTCAAAACTAAAATCAGCTAAATCGGCCCTGCCGTTCTCGAGTTTGAGCGAGACAAACGGACAGCAATTGATTTTTTTAAATAAGAACAAGATAGCTTTCAGGATAATAGTAATAATTAAAATATTTGGTTGTTACAGGTCATTTATATACCTATAGCCAAAACTTTAGGCGGCTCTGAGTTGTTGTTAAAGATACTCAGACGTAAGATCTAATGAAGTAAATTGCGATCGCACGTATGTAACACAGTTTCAAGTTTATGTCTTCAACTAGTTAATTATTCAGTAAGGCGCTTAAAATCTCACGCATATACGAGCCCCTTAATGAAACCATAATTCACGCTGTCTGCTAAACTGGAATATATTATAAGAACGCGTGACATACCTTTTACTGATGAAGTGTTTAAGAAACTGGCCTCTATTAAATAGACAGTCTAAAACTTAAAAGGTTGGAGTTGGAACGAAGTTCCTTATCGCGCGTTGTGAAAGGGGGCTAGACGGAATAAATTCTCACGAAAAGTTGTAACGACACTTTATGCTATAGTAAGCTATTGTAAGTCGTGCGGCGTGCGCGTGTTTCATTGTCTGTCTCTCTCTCTCTCTCTCTCTCTTACAGAAAGCAAGTCAGATATTTTCTTTTCTATTTCGCATTGAACAGTGTGGTGTCGCGACGATTATTTTTGTTGAGTATATACAGGTTTTTTTGTACATATTAAATATTAAAAAATAATAACAATAATGAATCCTGACAGTGAACTTCGTTCCGTCCGGGTGTCCCTTGACACCTTTCAAGTTTTTTTTTGTAAATGCTTGGAGAATTTTATTTCCTTCTTAGCCATTCAGAGAAGGGCTTCTATCTTCATTCGCACTTTCCACATTTGCAGTTAAACATTTACCTAATTTCCATTCATTTACCTAATAAAATTAAATGTAAATTTGAACACACTCACTTAAAACATAACGGTAATTAATGACATGTCTGTACCATTACTAATTACATTTTAATTAGATCACGTATTTTCTCATGGGATACATCATGGTATAACAATATGCTACGTCAGGTACGGCATTCCGACGAACGACATGACGTTATCATCACTGTCGCTGGTTCTGGTCGGTTTCCTTCGTGTTATGTTGCTATTCGCTGGTTCTGATTGGTTAATTTCGTGTCATGTTACTATCACGTGGTAACTGGATAGTGACGTCACCTCGGGGAGCTCTCGGAATTCAAGACCTTGTTTTCTTAGACCATTGGATACATAATATAACAGTAAACTTGCCACTGTCATTTTTTAAATAAACGTTGAAGTACGATTCAATTTGCTTAATTTGATGAGAGAGCAAGGCGCATCAGTGCTAATTAAGTGACGTCAGACGGTGCGATGTTGCCATCGCAAAACTTCTGGATTCTCCAGTAACGTAATACTCTAGCTTTCAATCATGATATAATTTGATAGAGTATCGTAAACATTGTAACTTTGTAGACTTAAAGTTGATACTTATAATATAGTAGCTAGCCCGGCGAACTTCATACCACCATGTTTACATATCTGTCTCAGATTCCCACAAGCAGTGTACTGTCGCCGAAAAAATATATCCCGTTATCTATTGAGTTTTCTTGTACATAAACCATGTCCTAACAATGAGGACAACATAAAAAAATAATTATTTAATTTAGTGCAGCCAATCTGAAGTTATCTGCGTACATACATTTTGGCGATTCATTTTTATATATGTATAGATTTATGGCAGTAATAAAAATTAGAAATTCAGGAATTCCTGCTTTGGATCTGCTTAGCTGTTCGTCCAGAAATGTTATTTTGAATCATTTAAGCATTACAAATCTGTTGTAACCTAAGCATTAGTTAAGTATCTGTTTGCCCTTCTTCTGTTCATAAACGTAAAGTTCACGTAAATGTTCTTAAACAAGGACATCTTTACACGTATTAATTTCTAGAGTTTTTAGGTTCTCAATCAATATTTTTCGTCACCATTCTGTGAGGATTCCCAACTACTATATGATGAATAAAATATACAACAATTCACAACTTTCACGAAAAAAATATTCTTAACAACAACATATCTCTTTCACCCAAAAAGTACCGTATAAACAATGTTTTAAGGTTCATATTGCCACGTTACAAGAAATAAGGTGGAAAATATACCAATAAAGAATTCTAACTCCCATGCAATGAATAAAAGACGAACCCAGAAATGTTTTATTTAACCTATCCCCAGTATGTGGCCATAAGAGACGCGAGCAAACTTACTTCTTCCACGTTACGTTTTTTGTTTTTTACCTCATAATTTTGGACTGGGTGAATGGATTTTAATTATTCTTTTTTATTTTAAAAGCTGGTGCTCTCTCTCTCGTGTTGTCCTATTTCAATTTGGTCCAGTTCTTGAACTTTTTTTTTTAAATTTTATATATTTTGTACTTTAATTTTCTTGAAAACTCCTTTTTAGTATATAGTATAATATTCCTGAGTCCTTATTTCTTAAAGTCAACGTTTCTTCTTTAAGTGGAATCAGTTAAAAATATTTTAATTATTATTTTGAAATTTTGGTCCAATAAAAAAAGTAACCGTAATAAAATTTCGCTAAACACAGCTCACAAAAATAACTATATATGTTTACATGTATATTTTGATTTAAGTGATTCTTATAATTATACTAACCGGAAATTGACCCCGTGACCCCACCCAGAGGGGTCAAATACTCTACCGCGTTGAGCATCTTAATGTTAATATTCCATTGTCATTACATTTCAGTAGAAAGGTATTAAAATTTTCATAGCTTAGGTTTCACGTGCTTTTTGGTCGTAAAACAGTAAAGTCATGGAATAGGGTTTATTACTGTAAGAGGTTCCTTAAAATAATGCTTTCAAATATAAATTATTTACGACTATCGTGACAAAATTTCTTTTAAAACCTTATGTAAGACTATTTGAAGTTTTATATTCAGCAATATAAAACTGCAAATTGCTTACAAGTTTCCAAATCAATTCCAAAAATGTCTTGGGGTCATTTAGGAAATGGGATCGTAAACCATTTGCCCCCAATGAATCCCATATATGGATAATTTTACTAGCTGCAATGAAAATTTATTTTCCTGGACAACTACTTTAACAACATGTTACATTTTTAAATTTATTTTAAAACTTGTTTATTAATTCTAGACCGATCACACATCAACCTACAACTAAAAAATCTGATCACACTTTTCTGAAACTAATAACACTAAACATAATAGCAGTTCCTTATTACATTTACTGAAATAAAATTCAATTTATCCTCGTGTTGAAATGTACCAACCTTTCTGTAGAATCCAACCGAGGTACGCTGTGGGGTTTAATTTCCGCTCGCAGACGACGGGAGAGGAATTAATAGATATAAAGGTAGCACCCTTGGGTGCACCCTTATTACATCATTCGTGGTAAGCATCGATAGATAACTAACGAAGGAAACGGAAACGTTATAGACTTGGATTAGAATGGTATTATAAAACCGGTAGTAACTATTAGTTTTAGATGCTGTAAGAGAGATTTGAGATATTGACGTCCTATTTTTGATTAAGTAAAACATGGTGAAACTTAGAATTACTATTCTAAATGTTATGTGAAATATTTGAAGATAAATGATTTAAAAAAATCCTCATCTGATAAATCAAATGATAATCAGAAAAAGGTACTTTTTTTGTGTAAACATTTTTTTTTTCAAAACGTAAGCTTCTGAAAGCTTATTAACGCTTTCATTGTAAGAGAAAAAATTAAATTTAACAAAATCATCACAAGTGAAAGTATGGATAGTGTAACATAACTAAATTATTAATGATACTTCTCGTAAATTTTCGTATCATCATTAAACATACACATAATCGTAAAAGTTTAATTAGTCTTTTACGGTTAATTGAACGGAAACTCCAACACAAAAGTTTAAAATCGATCGTAGCTTAATTACCTACAAAAGAAAACACCGAGAATTTTAAGTAGAAAACCTAAAAAATTATAAGTCTGAAAATAATCATCTTCTCCTTGATATCCATTATATTATCATTCTTCTTATTTCGTGCTAAAAGTGAATCGAGAAATACATTATATTTTTATTGTTCAAAACAATCTTTCGATCTCTCAACATTTAGTTATGCCCCGGCAATTTGAAGCCAAATTTTTTTGCCAAGCATATTATCTTTTACGAGTACTTTCCTTTTTATATTCAGAGGACAGAATATAGACACATGTTACATTATTGTTACGTCAATTACACATACCCAGACATGAAAAGTACACTCAAGGGACGAAAAAATTCAGGTCGAAATTTCTCCTGCCAAATTGTTGTAGCCTAAAATTAGGTTGGTACAGTTCGAAATTTTTGCTGTACGTGAAAAATATATGTAATATTTCTTGTTTGTAATTTTTAATGTAAATCCTTGGGGGAATATATTCGGACTGTATTTGTAAAATAGGGTGGTTCAGTATAAAATTAGTTTGCATGACGGTGACCCATCGAAATGTGGAAAAATGAGGCAATTCACAAAGCCCCATCAACTATACAATGGATCTTAATGAACGCAATTCTTGAAACTCAAGACTTCACTAACTTCAACAAAGACACAATACTTTTAATTTTCATGACTCCCTAACAAGATCTTTTTTTTTCCATCTACTTAAAGTGTTTCGAAATAAAGAGCTAAAAGAATTCTCCTTTCCAACTTTTCCTTTGAAACACTGAAAAACTGCCAAAGGCTTCAGCCTTTGAGTTAAGTTAACTTTTAAGTTTAAGCGCCTTTTACTTGACAGGTTTTATTTAAAGCTACGTGGAACCATTTTATTGAAAACGGGGCTTAGTAAAACTGTTTTAGTTTTAAAAAGTTAGTTGCTTTTCCTTAAGCTTTATTATGAGAATATGGTTCATAATTGTAAGGCAAAATTACAAAGTAGTAAGAATATTAGTGTACCAACTGACCGCAACGTGGTAGGTCTTATAAGGAACCGCCATAAGGAACTTTCTTCCAATAATGTTGCCATCATACCGACATTATTCAATAGAATTCAGTATTAATTATTATTAGGATTATAACTTTCTCAAACTGATACATTATAACAAATACATATTCTAAACAATTTTCATATCCATTTCTAGTTGCATCGAAATTATTCTTATGAGAATTTTCAGTTCATGTTTTATGTATTCCTTTTACATCTTCGCCAATCTCTTTTTACGACATTTTTATTATAAAGTGCAGTTTTCTTTCGAAAAACATTGTCAGAATGCGGACGATGTGGCGTCAATGACGTGGTTGTTTTCTATCGATCGTGTGTCTGGCCGCGCCTTTACGACTCGAATTACATACCTACGGAGTTTCAACAAATTGAGTTTTATCGTAGCAATAAGAAGGGTGGATCTTTATCCTTGTTTTGAGAAGGCTTTGTAAAACATTATTAGATCTGAGAAATTTCCTTGCGCCCTTTATTCTAAGAATTTGAAATTAATCGAAAAAAATACTTAAGAAACATTTCAGAAATAATAATATGGATCTTGAAGTTAGAAAATAAAAAATATTTTAGTTGGTACTTTAAATGTTGTAAATAATATTTTTCTTGTAGATGTTATGACAATCTCCTTATCTATAATGTTTATACTTCAGTTAAATGTGCTGTGTTTTGTTACATTAATGTTGTGAAATAAACTAAACACATTCGGTAAGTCATTTTCGTACCAAAAGTTAATCGCACAAAGCTAAAAAGAGATAATGCCCAGTTATGCAATCAATCTTCATCTTTCAACCCTTTTCTGAAATTCGTTTGAGGTCACAATATATTTCCATCTCCTGTTATTCTCTATCATACATCATTTCCTACCTTTCTCTCTCCAACCATTTTTGAGCAGTTATGATTAGTCATCCCACAAAATATATGCTGATACTAACGATATGCGGTTATCATAATATATTATTACACTAGCTGAACCCCGCGGTGTTACCCGCGGCTATTGTTGTACCGCGAGTAACGCCGCGCGACAAAGTTAGTCTAAAAAAAAGTAGCCTAAGTTACTCCCCGGATCATCAGCTACCTGCTAGTGAAAGTCTCGTCAAAATCCGTCCAGCAGTTCCAGAGATTACCCGGAACAAACAGACAGACAGACCGACAGACAGACAGACAGACAGACAAAAATTTTTTTAACTACATTTTTGGCATGTGTACCGTGTATACATACATATGCATTTAGTAAAAAGCGGTTATTTTAATATTACAAACAGACACTCCAATTTTATTTATTTGTATAGATGTATAGATTATAATTATGCCTTGAACATAACAATTAGAAATCCTTACCGCGCATATATCACCGTACCGTTAACAAACAGTTTCATTCAAAAGGTCACAATCTCAGCTTTAGGCTACAGTTTCTCGATATTGGTTTGAATGCTAAACTTGTTCAAACAAGTCGAGTTCGAGAGATCGAAGGATTTACCCGGCTGTTGCTAAGCCTGCCAAATGGGGCATGCGGTAGATTGGGAGGCGTTTATTGGCGGCAGATTCAATCGATTTCTCTCCTAGTATAAGTCACAAGTTTCGGTATAGTTTAAATGAAGTATCTTGTTTTAGGTTTCAAAATATTATCTATTCTAACTTTAATAATTTCCCTTTCTTCCTCAATTGAAAATAAAAGGAAATTACTGATATTACCTAACAGCTACCTTCAAATTATCAGATGTTTAAATTATATATTATGTAGCACTAATCGTAATTATAATCAAACTGATTACAGCCTCTTTATTCATTAATATCATTAGCTTATGATAAACCTGAACAAAAGTTATGGAATAAAGTGTAAACCTTTAGGTTACATTAATTTGGGGAAAATTAAGAAAGTAACGTTATGACGTAAAATTATATATAACTACTGTTGATTAATGGTACTTGGTGAAACTTACTACACAGTTTTGACAATGAGGCGAAACCAGTCAGTTCTAGTTAAACGAGCACTATAGTACAGAACAATTGGTTGAATTCAATATATATAACAATCAAGTATAAAATATGTAAGGGGCTGAAATGACAGAGAAATCTACATGCATAAATTAAACAGTCCCGATTCGGCATTCATTTATAGTAAGACAACTTATGTAAGTTTTCAAGTAACCGTCCTGACTGAATGCATCTGAACCTTATTCGTACATTCGATGGCCGCTGTTCATCCGATGAGCTGACCAAATACGATAAAGTTTTGACAACTTAGATATAGCTACTCCAGTAGTTTCAAACAGTTCAGTCCAAAACTGTTATCGAACTCTCTAAATTGAATCTGCCAAATCCAAATCCACTCGGATTAAAAAAATCTGTTAGGTTACTTTCAAAACATTGTCACTTCTTTATTTTTTAATGTTTTAATGCAATAATAATAAAGTAAATATGTGACTGGATATATAACTCGTGACCAATTTTACTTGCAATGGTAGATGCCAGAAAACGAAGTTTTATAGACAATCCACATAAAGTACCCAATTGTTATTAACTTTCCCTATTATTCAGAATATAAAATTAAACCGGAATAAAATAATGATAAGCTTGTCTACTCAGAGCTATATAAAGCAATTTCTGCCTAACTCGAGCTCTAGTTTATTACGGGGTCCATTTTGAAGAACAATTCAAAATGGCCGCTGACTTCTGTCTTGAGTGCACAAAGGTAAATCGACATCATGTTTAATCGCCAGTGTCCCTAGTTACGTCTAAATGATATTTTACATCGATTATGGTTATTCAGTGAGTTCCTAATTGCTTTGGTTATCATTACATATTTATAGAGGTCAAAGTTATCGGCTTATCACTTTTCAAAACTTTGAAAGCTTTTAGAGAAGAAATTTGTAAATCGACAGATCTTTGAGATTTAAGATACTTTCAAGAAAATGTCTTTAACTACTAAAACATGCTGGCAAAGCTTTGTGTAACTTTGCTAATTTGGTTTGTTGTTTACAATAAAACTTAATGCTTTGTTCTGTTGTGTAAGGAAATGGGAAAGTTTACGATCTGATGTTTTTAGTTTAAATCGTGTTTAATATTCAAGCCCTCTTGCCCTGTATGTCATAAAAATGAATGAAATCAGTAACTGGGAGCCTCTGAAGAGTTTCATATATGATGCAACATTATTCTACTGTCACCTTAACTTCACATACTTACAATTTCTTTTGTTCTCAATCTCATTTAATTATCTTATTACCTTCTATTAAATTATCTGTTATGAATCCCGAAATTGAACCAGTACGCAAAATGAAGGGTAACATAAATAATGACTGAACAAACAAAATGTTCAATTAATGTCTACTCCAAGGTAAAGTTTCTAATACTTAATTCGTTTTTAATATTTCAATAAGAAATAGCACTTTAAATGTACACATATAGATAATAAGAAATACCTTTCTTTTGGAAAAACAAATCAAAAATTAATGAAAGGAATAAATCAACCTTTGCAGGAATTTTTATTAATATCGCAAAATTACCAAGAAACATCGTTCAAATTTGTTGCGTATATTTAACAAGTGCTTACCCAAAACTTTTTTATACGTAATCAGATAAAAGAGTCCTAAAGTACTTCTTAAAATAACTTTTCCCAGACATACATTGTATTTGATATTTCGACCTCCGTAAATAAAATTCGCCCGAATAATACTTTCAGTCAATTCATTTTAATCTTTATTCATCTTTCGGTATTTCTTGTATTTCTTTGGAGGTATTGAAAGAATTGACGAACATTGAAAAAAAAATATGACATAAAATAATTCAAAATATGAAGATAGAATTTCAAATGAAAATGATGTTGACAATATCGTTATTGACTCGATATTGAAACAGATAGGAGAAGAGATATCAAGAGATATAGCTGATTGTTATGGGTATTGATGAAATGGTTCTAAGAAATATATAATTCGATAGCAATTCATATTAACCGACTTCAAAAAAAGGAGGAGGTTTCTCAATTCGACCATATATATAATTATTTTTTGTTTATGTGTGTGCGCGGATAACTTCGTCGTTTATTAACCGATTTTGATGTTTTTTTTTAATGGAAAGGAGTTATCCTGACGGTGGTACCATGATAAGGACAGTAAGATCTGATGATGGCATCCAAGAGAAATCGATTCAAACCTTGAATTCGGTTTTATTTCCGTTAAAATTTTACTTGTGAAGAAAAGAAACTATGCTTTGTTTAATTCTATGATTACAGTTTTATGACTACTTAAGAGATTTCCGGTCAAATGATGCAGAAGTATCTCAACAGGCCGCCATAGTGTGGTTCACTATGCTGCATTGTTGCATTGTCTGCATTTGGAATGAATACTCACACTCATACCATACGGTGACCACTACTCTTGGATTCTGCTCATGCATTCCATTAGGTAGAGTGAAATCGCTTTGGCTGGTTCATACATAAAAATATGATAATTTAAAGATATTTATCAGGTACTGTGCCCGCTACTTCGTACACGTAAAATTTGGATTTTCAAGTTACTTTTAATTTTTCACCGTTTAAAGCTTCCCTGAACTACGACAAATATTTCAAAACCAAAATCAGCTAAATCGGCCCACTCGTTCTCGAGTTTTAGCGAGGCAAACGAACAGCAATTGATTTTTATATATAAACTAGCTGTCCCGGCAAACGTCGTTTTGCCATAACTACTAATAAATTAAAAATTAATTTAAAAACATTGGCCAGCGGACAAAATTGTGAATCTAAACCATTCCCAGATCCCCTTGAACACACACAAAAATTTTTATCAAAATCGGTCCAGTCGTTTGAGAGTAGTTTAGTGACATACACACTCACAGAAGAATTAAATATATAAAGATTTTTTAAATTGGTATGAGCGTATAGACAAGTGACGTAAATTTGATAAGAGTAAGAAATTTCACTTATATTTATTTAGAAGGTATTAAAAAACGACTCTAGTATGATACACGTCTTGTCTTTGAAAAATCTTTTTCGCATTTCCAAGCTGCTGTAAATGTCTTCAAATCAAAGTAGGGCACAAAACGAAAGTCCTACTGTTTGCTCGACCTGAATACCTAGATTTCAAGCCTCAAACGAGGCTTTAAGTGTTCCACTGAGATAGAGGAATTAACATCTCTTAAACATGTCGTTCATGTGATATTTACGCAGACAACAGTTTATCAACAAAATTAAGAATAACTTTCATTGATTCTGTATTAGGAACTATAAAACCTAAAAATATTAAAAAAAACAAATCGCAAGATGTATTGAAATATCGACATTTTATCTGTAATAGTCTACCGCAATCATTAATTTTTTTGAATGGAAATACGAAGAAAAATGCGGAAAGAATTACTTATTATCGAGTAAAACAGCTAACCTAAAAGATCTCAAATGTTAAAACTGATTATTTAATCTAAAATTGTAAGTCTTGCATACATTAATTTGACGCGCTGAAACTCTAACATCCGAGATTAATCATTCAATCACCTTAAAACCTATTAAAGGCCATTTGCCTTGATGATCGCGACTAAGAATAGAATACTTAATCGTTTCTTGCCTTCGACTCCGACAAACATCTATCTTAATCAACGTAGCTTTAACTGAATTAAACATTTCATTAAAGTGAGTGAAGAGAACAAATAATGCGCTCCCGAAGAGACTAAAGTTGATAGGTATTCTGGATGAGGTCCGCTTGATTTTAATCTTGATGACATATTTGGGTTAAACATCTAAAATTGATAAAAGATGTTATTTTAACAGTGTATGAAGCAGAATTACCTAAGCAGCTATTTCAAGTCAAGTAAATCATAGTATAAACTATTGACTTTTGACTGGTCATTAGGAAATATTGCAAACACGTTGTTGAGGCTACGATACGTGGTACTTTTAATCCAGTAATAAATACAGTTACTGAGACTTAGCTGATTAAATGTCACTAAAATAAACAGATGAAATTAAAAGTTCCTTTCTTTTTTTTCATTTAAAAATAAGAGGCGTGGCTTTTTAATTTTATTTTTTTTATGGTATAGGGGGAAAACTAGCAGACATATCACCTGCAGCACCAGAGGCATTACAAGTGCGTTGCAGGCCTTTGAGGGATGGGGAAAGGTATGTAGGGAGGGGTTGGGATATGGGCCTCCAGTATTCTCACTCACTCGGTGAAGCAGAGCGCAAGCGCAATTTCACACCGGTTTTTTGTGAGGCCGTGATATCACCCCGGTTATACGGCCAATTCATGCCGATGCGTGGCGTATTTATGTAATTTAGATATTTTTAATTATGTATAAATTGTATATCTATAGAATCATTACTTTTGTAATATATTTTAATTTAATCTATCGTATTACTTTTTTTAAAATACGCCTGCTGCACACAGTTTTGCAACACGGAAAAGTTTAACTGGAGAAGAATGCCTGTGGCATTAACTCCGCCTTGTGCAATATGTTCGCAGGAAGCTTCTATAAATAAATAAAATAAGCAATATTCTCATCTTATAAATCTGAAACCTGAACTCGATGTTTCCCAATGCATTTCTAAAGAATAAAAGCAGGACTAAAATTGGATTATTTAATACATCTCTGCCTAATTATTTGGAAGTATATAAGCTAGTATAACTATGTAATAAATAACACAAATAAAAACTAATATGTCCAAGAAACAAACCCTTATAACCAGTTTGAATAATGTTGCTCCAGCAAAATCTGAACCGTAGTAGGAAATTGAATCACTGTGCAAAAACCCGTGTCACTCAACCGCGATAGTTGATTCAGTGGTAGATATGAAAATAACATGACCCTCATACAAAAATGGACTTGTCCAAACACTGGCAGAGATATCTTACGACGCGTATATATTACAGTACAAGGTTTTTGATGAATCTTTGTGTACTGAAGCTGTGATAAATGGACGATGAGAAAATTATTGTAAATATAAGCAAGAATTATACGAATTGCAGTCTCATTTTGGTTTCTAAAGCTAAGAAAAGAAAAAAAGAGAATTCATTTTGTACGATATCATTGTACAATTGAAAATTAAAGTTTTAACAAAAAAAATATTTTATGACTTTACTTATAAAATCTTTCTAAATATAAATATAATAAGTAAAGAATTATTTCAAAAAACCCCGACTGCATCAATATCTGCCATTTTTATCAAATTCATTGAAGAACTGAAAAGAAGAAGAACAGAAATTTCTTAAAAATTTTGACAACTCGTTTTTTATTTTAATGTGCCCAGTGACACTATGACACGACACCACTCACATAAAAATACGACCAGCCATGTAGGCTCTAGGGCGTGTCAAAGAAATGTACATGCATACATACACTCGAAAAACATAACCCTCTTTCTTTCGCAGTCGGGTAATAAAAAAGGCCGTTTTCCAGAATCTTCTTGCTTTATTACGAAAGTGAAATTGCAAAATCTCGTCCGTTAAATCGTCAGTTAAATTATATGAATTCTTCAAGCCATTTTTGGTTTAAGATGTAAGTAAAAGCTATGTTGACTTATGTAGCTGTTGCCCGTGGCTCCGCCCGTGTGTATGTCGGTTATCGCAGCAAATAGTAACCTATGTGTTGTTGTATTGTATAAGCTATATTACTGTAAAGTTACATCCAAATCCGTTCAGTACTTTTTGCGTGAAAGAGTAACAAACATTCATCCAAACTTACAAACTTTCGCGTTTACAATATTAGTATGATAATCCCATAGCCAGCCATTGTTACTATGGTAACCAAACTGATAATAAAATAAGTTAAAGCTTTCTAAACACGGTAAATTCTACCCAGATTGAAGAAAATGATCGCATTACCTCCAGACCTTGAGATGAAATTTAAACTTCTGTTACGAGTTTTTTAACATAGACCCAACTTTTGTTTTCCACAAGAGACCCGCTAATGCCATCACACTTGCTGATGTACTCAATGTAATTTTAAACTGTTTTATGCCAACATGCAAATTAGAAATTTAACTTTAGCGACGTCTAGGGAAAACTTTGTAATGTGGCTTGTGGTGATGAATAAAAGAACTTGTGTGAGTCTTTATATTGGAATATCTGGAATATATTCTATTCCCATGTAAAGGACTTTTTCTTGTCTTCTAGTTTCTTAAGTTTAAATATTAAGTTTTAGTTTTCATTCACTGGATAAAATTTTTAAACTTAAAAATATTAACCGTGTTTTTGAGGGCTTTCTTAAAACAGTGTTAAGATTGTTGTGTAATTTATTAGGTTTTGAATATCTCTCTGTCCTCACTTTCCTAGTTTTGTCCTTATTACCCGACTGCAAAGGAAGGAGGGTAATGTTTTTCGAGTGTATGAATGTATGTATATTTCTTTGGCATGTCCTAGAGCCTAAACGACTTGTCGTATTTTTATGTGAGTGGTGTCAACATATTCGTCTTGGTCGTGAGAGTGACACTAGGTACATCAAAATTAAAAAAAAAACAAAATTAAAAATCAAAATGTAATCTCAAAAAAGATGACAGATATTGACGAAGTCGGGTTTTTTGTTTAAAATAATTTTATTTGTTTAGTTTCAAGTTTATATACTCTGCTAATCTTACTCTATACATAATTAAAAAATATATATTAAAGCATCTACATTCCTAAAACACAGTCCTTGGAAAAACAAATCAGCTTACGTCAAACACGCTAAATAAATATAAGAACAAAAATCATATTTCAGTGTGGTACGCAGTAATATTATCTTATTTGTATGTCTATTCCTCGGGGAAGCCCCTACTCTATAACATTCAAAGGATTTATTCTCTAATCTTCTTTTTACATACATATTTCTGATACATTTGTGAGTCCTTTGAAATCTTTAGGTATAATTTAATTGAACATACTTACATACCTATGAGAATTAAGGGCCTAAATATTATCTGAATATTAGGTATGTTTTGGCAAATGTAGATTAAATTTGGACTACAAAGGAAAGAAATAAAATATTGTTTGGCATAGAAATAACATTTTTTTTCAAAAAACTTCATCGGTTTTGATACTTTTTATATGGAATGGGGGGCAAACGAGCAGACGTGTCACCTGATGGTAAGCAATTACCGGCACCCATGGACACCCGCATCACCAGAAGCGTCACAAGTGCGTTGCCGGACTTTTAAGAACGAGTACGCTCTTTTCTTGAAGGTCATATTGGTCCGGGAATAAAGCAGGCAGCAGACAAATGTGAACAAATTAAAACATAATTTTCTATCACGATTGAGTTCAGAGTAAAGAAACACGAAAGAAAGCCCAACAAATTGAAAATTTCTCTTTAAGAAGTCGTTTCAAAATTATGTACTTACCTTTGTGTGATTAGATCCCCATGAAAGTTTTTCAAGTTTCGTGAATTAAAAGAAGGAAACATATCTAGAAGAAAATATTGTTCCAGAGTGATGGTAAAATTAATTTATAGCCAGTGAAGCAACGGATAACGATGTATACAATTTACCTAAGTGTTAAAAACAGCGGTCGCCGTTAGTATTAAAGACAATTTGTCTTTCACAATCATTTGTCTTCGGTATTGACAGTCGGATCCAATCGGGGTTAATTCTCACCCATATATCTCCCAGCTGAGCTGTACGATTGAAACGGAGGTGGATGGAGGATTTGACCGTGTATTTTACTATCTTTTATTACGTATTGTTTTCATATGTATATATCTATCTCTTCTATTTTCAGAAAGCATATTTTAATTAAATTTAGACTTTAACTGAGATCCATTTTATTTATTCATACTTCATTTATTGTTTTATTGATGCTCCTCTAAATATCTCTAATTATCTTATGCAAGTTAATTTTTAATTATTATTATTAACTGGTACCCTTTTTTTTATTTACGAACAACGTTTATAAAAAACAATATTACAGACTTTGCAATTCTACTATCTCTCTCTCTTGATCTATATCTCTCAAGAAGAAGACCCTTCTCAAAGATATTCACATAAAGAAAAGCCCTGAAACCAATTCATTGCAAATGGGAATTGTCACCAGTCCCTTCGTCACTTTCGACACATTACGAACAATGTAGATTAAAGCGTCTAATATCACTCGATCCATGTAGACTGCGTGCTTTGTTCAGATGTAAAATGAACATTAGTGCTTCAATTTAGAGGCTTTGCGAACAATGAGACCTAACGGATCGCTTTCCATGTTTGAAATTGAAGTAGGCTTGGAATAGAACAACATAAGGTAGGTAGGTAGAAATAAAGTTTAAATTAGATAAAAAAAATACAAAAAACAACTGACTTCGAACTGGACCAAATTGAAATGGGACCAGATGGGAAGCACCGACTTTCAAATAAAAAAAGAATCATCAGCATCGGTTCAGCCGAAAAATATGAGGTAACAAACATAAAAAAAATATCGAATTGAGAAGCTTCTCTTTTTTTGAAGTCGGTTAAAAAGAGAGCAATCATTTACACGAATTTAATTTTGGTTTTCGTTTTTTTTTTTCATTCTAGAATCTATACTCGTAATTTTTTTTTTAATAGAAATCCTTTATTTGGAACTGTTTACATTGTACAACTAAAACAATATGGTAACAATAAAAACAACAAATATTCGTAAAATAGGAATTAAAATTAAAAACCACGTCATTACTGTAGTGATAACATTATTACAGTTTGATATCTAGTGAATACTGAATCAATGCTTTTTTTTTGCTTTCTGTACCTGGAAACAATAATTCTTGTAAGAAATTGCAATTTAAACTTAAAAAATCTAATATTTAATCTTTTAAATAATTTCATGCTTAACGTCAGATAACTTAATATTTGTCATTGGAAGTTAAATCACTAAACTAAGTTAAAGTTAATTTACGGGTTTCTACTTATTTGTTCATAGTTCCTAACAAAGTTATCAAGATTCACGCTTCATGTAGAAGCTTCTCCGCTTCTTGAGATGAAGTTTAGAAATAGGAGAACCAAGATATGTAACTTGCCAAAACTCTGAACTCAAGTTGTTGAATATCATATTTGAATAGAAACTAACAGATAAAGAGCTATCGCTGAAAATATGTACTCAAAGTTTAATTTTCTTTGATCTCTGCAGTTGTTATAGATAAGCAGCACTTAACGATATGTCTTCACCTTTCATTATCATATCATCCGTATAAATAACATATGAGAAAAATATTAGTGTGAAAATCTGTTTCTAGCCTATCTATAAATGTAACTTAATCATTTCACTATATCAGACGAAACATTTTCGAAGGTAAAATGTTCACGTCATACTCAAGAAAGAAGAAATTGATATAAGAACCTTTAAGTCGGTACTTGGCGGTATTCCAGCGAACGCTCCAGGCCAAAAGCAGAATTGCTCACAATTCTGACGAATTTCACCCGAAACATTATTACAGTTTCAATTTATGTAATGTAATACGTTGCGGTCTCTAACATGATAGATGATACCAAAAAATAACTCTTTCTACGTTGGAGTAGGTTTTCGTGTAGGGATTTTTAGAATTTCATGAGAGTGATGTATCGGCTCATTGTGAACGATAAATTGCGGGAGATGTATGTACAGGTATTGTTATGCTAGCTTCAAAATAGCTGCCTCCACATTACATTAGAAATAACATTGATACTTTGTACTAAAATTGAATAATTTTAGCATTTACTACAATCTGGAATAGTGGATACTTCTTTACTGCTATTGATGTTTATAACGGGTTCTTAGTGGAATTTATTATACCTATGTGTTAAGTTTTGTTGAATTTCATTGACTACTTAAAGTTTAGGTCTTCTTAACTTACTCTAGCCTAATTAAATATATTGTAATATTTAATTATTATTCATTAATGCTACTTACTATTGACTTTAAATTAAAGGTAACTTTGTTCCGTCTCGTTTCCATTGTAAATAAAGTGCCGCATAAAGTAAATGTTAATTTCTATTGAAAACGTATAATATACTAGATATTCACAAAGAACAATGACATCCAACCCTCGGTTAATCAAATGCCGAACCCTTTTCACCACGTACATTGGGACTAATTTATAGACTTTTAAATGAAAACCTAACTACGAGTAACATTACCAATTATAATTCAAGTTGGTACTTTAAAGTTTCCTCGCTTTTGGGGCATGTCGAAAATTGTTGTTATGGGGAATATTCTCTAGTGCTCTTGTGAATCATAACTAGCGCTTGCTCGAGAAGTTTCGTGTCTACCAACAATTGAGGTAATAATATTGTTATCATCACAAATAAAACAGATTTATTTCTATTTGAGCGCACGATAAGAAATATTAAATAACAGAAACGGTAGGCGTGTGTTAGAATGTTTTCACAAGAATCGATGTATGCTATTCCTATTATCCAGCAGTGCGAAAGAATGACTAAACAAAATATAAGCAACCTCCCGAAAATGAAGAAACTAGAATCCGTCCTAGAAGTTTGTGAAAGCATAATACCCTGTACTCTTGGAAGGAGTTACGATGCTTCTACTTACTTTGAACCCTATGTGAACTTAAGAATATTATGTGTGACTTTTGATTTTAAAATAAATAGCTCTTTTGTGTCTTTCTTTCTTATTCTTTTTTATTCTATGTATTATAATTTAAAGAAGGGGCGTTCTCACGTTATATCTTGTAATTTAAGCCATTTAAAAGCCCGCAGTATTAAATCTTTCATATATACATTTATATATGTTGTAAACGCATTATCACCAGTTACCTGTATCAGTTACCTGACAAAAACAACTCCTTTTTAAGGTACAATTAGGCGTGGTAAGTTACACTGACGAAAGTTACCTGAAACAATAAAGATCAGCGCATAAATAAAACGTTGGCATTAGGGGACACTATATAATACAACATAGATGTTTGTATATGTCAAGTTATTGTTCAAAAAGGTTATATTTGCAAAAGAAGGCTCGATAAACGCAAGCAAGGTATATATAAATTGTGTTTTATTCTGGAACTTTAATAATGATATAATTTATCGCGCATTCGAATTCTTCATCTTACTGTTTTATATTCAACGAAATGAAGATATTATTTAGTATTCTCATTTTATGGGTATTTAATTATCTTGTTACAAAATATGTATTCTTGGCGTATTCTTTACTACGTCACATTAGAGTGGCTGGGAATGTTCTGGCATTAAGTCCATCTCATTCCTACATACAATGTTAAATGTGATAAAATAAATATTGTCTTATCTTAAATCGAAATCGAAAGCAAAATCGACTGAGCTCAAGAAGATTACATATTGTGGTCATTATAATCATGGCTATTGCAGTCCACTGCCAGACATAGGTCTCTCCCATTGCCCGAAATCGATCAGAGAGGTGTGCAATGGGCGTGGCCTAATTCCATATTGTGGTATGGCACAATAACTGAGATATATACTCTGGTTTTGATTAAGTTTGTAGAGTCTAATACTTACGCTCATGTACATAGTTATGTAAATGAATTAAATTATCACAATAACTAGTTAACAATCTTGATTTCACTATATTCGAAATAAATTCTATCAAAAATTTGGTTAAAATGAAAACCTGAAATTTTCAGGATCAACAACACTCAGTATCAGTGTTAAACAGAATTCCAACACATACATTGACATCATACGTAATCAAATTTAATGAGGATATACCTAGTCATAGCACACATAGCGACAAATTTAGAAAATTACACTACGCCTACAATTACTATATTAATAAGGGCACTCTAATTAATGGACCGTATAAGCCACCTGAGTGGTATAGTTATCCCAATTACGTAGTAGATTAAAAACTAATTGAGTATATTTTAGAAATTAATTTTCCTTAATTTTCCTATAAGACAATCGTTACCCGTAGAATTTTGCTTCAAGATCTAAACTGCGACCTCACAAATCTCCGAAAAGTAATCTTTCGTTATTTCTTACTGAGTGAGTCAGATAACTGGATGTTCCTTCCCAGCCACAAATTTTAGCATTGCCTTGAATTTTCATAGTTCAATAAATCCAACCCATTGTGAACTCCGCCGGCCTCCAAAGATAAAACTTTTCTCCCCAAATTCATTATTGTTAATAATTTCTCTCTTCAGTTTTAGAAATTTAAAATGATGTGTTACATACTACATCTACAAGTTGACAATCAAATTCATTTTCTTTTAAAGCTAACAAGCGAGTAATATTTGAGAATAAACGATCAAATTCAGTCAAACACGCGTCAGCCATTGTTATTTTACGGAATCCGACGACCGTTTTAAGTGCTAACCTGTCCCAAAATACATTTATTATCCGAGTTTAGTTTATGTGAAAATATTAATAATGCTCATATAATGGTTGGACATAATAAGACCTTTAGAAGTGTCACGTTCCAGGTAAACGTGGTTGAATAAATTAATGAACATAAAGAATAATTTACCGTTTTATAAAATTAATGGTCTCTTTTCATAAAATAGATCAAAGATTATTAAAAACTTATGCTATTATACCAAGTTAAGTTGAATAAATTTATAAACTACGTATAAAGATCATCTTGGCACCTTGTAATAAACAAATTTGAAAACTAGGATTGAGTAAGTCACACCAGAACGGTTGAAAAAAATAGAATGAAATGTGACACAGAGATAGATAATCTGAAACGCTACACACAGATCAATTCACAAACACATAACCCGGAGAAATCGATTGACGAAATTGCCAAATATGAACGTGTAAAAAAAGTATAAACTAACACCCATCCAGTCCACACAGTCACACTTTTCGTAGAAATGTACCATAACATATCAACAACGCGTGACTACGGCTTTTGAAACTTGTTTCATACCTTTTAGCGTCGTTTTTTGTCGTAGTTGGGTTTTAGTTTTTACTTTTTTTAATTAAAAATGTTTTGGTGCCTGTATACTATTAATTTCTTTGCAAAGTATATTTTAAATAAGTACCAAAGAAATTTCACAATTATCGAATAAATACGGACAAAGTCACGAGAAAAATGCTAATAATATATATTTGAAATGCCCTTTCCAATAATATCAAAGACGGCATATTTATATTGAATTTATTTTTTAATACAGTACTTTATGTCAGCTAGAGGACGCCACATTAGATTCAGTGACACGTCATATAGTCTATAACTAGCAGACAATCAAGACGCTTCTAACGATACCTCATTTGTCTAGTTATAATAATTAGTTAAGGAGTTATGAGGGAACAGATGACCAAACATACATACATACATAGCCTGTCAAAATCATAACTCTCCTTTGGCATTGCCGTAGTCAGGTAAAAAAGTAGTTCTCAATGCCCTATTGAATAAAAAGTCAAAAACCTAATTTATTAGTCTTATATGTTTCACAACTATTGGTAAAAACGTTTTAAAGGAAAAAAGTTTCTTTAAAACTCTACAGTAATCAACGAAATGGGTGAAATACAGAGCAACACATTTTCATGCAATAGCTGTTACCAGTACAACATTTCATTTCTTTTACCATTCAGAGAACAAAATGAAAACATATAATTCTCTATTTATTGTACAAAATCCGAGCTAACCTCAATAACAATAAAACAAAATGGTGTCTCCCGAGGGCAAGTCTGAGGATAACGCTAAGAACAATGCGAATAAAGCCCGATTTTCACTAGATATTCTTTAGCAAGATAGGGAGTAAAAATGTATAGCTGTGCCTTGGGGACAAAAAAGTTATGTAAGAGAGGTTTGTAAAATCGAGCGTACGTACGAATGACCCAGAATGCTATTTCAAAGCTGAAATTCTAGATTAAAAATACTCGTCCATTTGGTGGAAATAATTGACAAAGTGCGGCACAAATGTATATGCATACATAATTCTATATTTATTGCTGTATCTTATTTTACTAGCTGGCCCACGCAACCTCGTTTGCGCCTTATATTGCCCGTAGCGTGAAAATTTCCCCCGTTTTTGAAACATTCTACATTGTTGCTCCGCTTCTAGTAGTAGTAGCGTGATGATATATACCCTATAGCCTTCCTCGATAAATAGACTATCCAACACCGAAATATTTTTTCAAATCGGACCAGCAGTTCTTGAGATTAGCGTGTTCAAACAAACAAACAAACAAACTCTTCAGCTTTATATATCTTACTAGCTGAACCCCGCGGTGTTACCCGCGGTTATTGTTGTGCCGCGAGTAACGACGCGGGACAAAGTTAGTCTAAAAAAAGTAGCCTAAGTTACTCCCCGGATCATCAGCTACCTGCCAGTGAAAGTCCCGTCAAAATCCGTCCAGCCGTTCCAGAGATTACCCGGCACAAACAGAGAGACAGACAGACAGACAAAAATTTTTTTAACTACATTTTTGGTATATGTATCGTGTATACATACATATGCATTGATTAAAAAGCTGTTATTTTAATATTACAAACAGACACTATAATTTTATTTATTTGTATAGATTTTATTAGTTTCAGATTTGTTAGTATCTCTATATATATATTAATATATTTTCAAAATCAAACTAGACAAATTAAACAAACTACGATCATGCGTAAGACACAAATCAAAATAGAAATAGATAAGTAAAAATTGAACGTCACATGACAATGTCACTGTCAATATTACCGAGAGACGCGTGAGAGTGTCATAGATCTTAACTCGACATTTGAGACGACTGTCAGGTACTTACACTACACTACAGTAATTTGCACTAAATCACGGACGTATGGAATTGAATCTCGAGAAATGGAAATTGATTTTCTTTGAGCGAATCCTTTTCAATAAAGTACTTTCTGTTTTTAAAGAGGATTATAGTAATGTTATTTCGTTTATTTTCAATTGAAATAATATTTATTAGATTATAATTAAAATTGTTTTTATTAAACTGGGACCTTTAACTTGTCTACCTAATCACAAACTAATTTGCTATAGAACATATTTTAGAACCTGAATTTTTGGTACTGCACTCAAATTTCATTTTATGTTTTGTTTTTGTTTTCAATGTATATTTTTATCTTTTGTTTATTTATTAGCTATTATCTGACGTCTAAAAATATTACAAAACTTATTCAGTATGTCAGCCTGTCAATATCGTTGATGTCAGATTTGACGTTCGGTTTTACTATGACGTCGTTTAAATTTTGAAATTTTTTTTGGTGTTATACAATAAAGCATGTTGTATCTAGTAAATATTGGAGATTATAACTCTTAATTGTTCATTTCTAAGGTTCTAAATAGGAGCTAAAATGTGTTTTGAGTTCTATTTAAAATAGTAAATTCAAAACCTAAAAATCGAAGACAGAATAGAAAGATAAAAAAACATAATTAACTAATACAGAACCTACCCTTCATATAAAGATCTATAAATAAACCCAACCAAAAGGCAAAGCCTACTAAAGTCATAACATATCCAATATAATCAATAATACATTCTAGAAGGATCCTTCAAACTTCAGTAATAAGCTTGATAAACTTCGATCGATCACAATTTCTCCGATTCCTAAAAAAGAATTCCCACTCAATAAATTGGCCTGGAATTCTTAACTTAATATCTTTTCTGTTGCTTACAAAAGTTGCTCGGTTTAAGAGGTCGTTGAAGAGAAGCAATATAGCTTTTGTAAAAGCTACTTTCTCGGGCCCAAGTTCCCAATTGTTTGGTTCTTGACGGTAATATGATATTAAGGTTGAAATTACTTAGCAGAAGGTATCGCTTACAAAGGAGACGCCCCTTATGAGATAATTTAAATATTAAAGCTTGGTGATACTCAATAGATTGGTTAAGAGAAATTTTATTAAATTGATTGAAAGTAAGTAAAAGCACTACATATAAAGAGTTTAAAACAACTAATGTTAACCCACGCTGACAAATATTCATAAATTCCTATTATTTCTGTCATTTTCATTTGCATGATGAGTGTTGCATAAATACTGTTCAGATCTTCATAGCTATTATTACAATCTTATTTCATTTACATGAAAATAATAGAAAGTGATATTGAAGGGATAATAAAAGTGATTTGATCTTTGTGAATAAAATTACTGTAAAATACTTATAAATATGTTTTATTCATTTTTTTTATGTATGGCCCTGCAAAAAAGGCTCTACTCTGTCTGATGGAAGGCATAAGCAGAATTAAAGAGTAGTGGTCTCCATACTCATTGCTCATGTAGACAATGCAATAATGCAGCATGGTGATACACTATGCCGACCTAGTGATACTTCTGCATCATCACGACGGTATGAACGCTGTCATTTTACATTGATCTTTTGTGCGAGGGTAGTACCGCCTTGGTCTAGCCGGTCCTTTCGTGTTGTAATCAGCTAGGCTCTGATACCTATTAGATCTACATCCGACAAATGACGATTAAATAAATATGTACATTTTCAATTTATTTCCACATCTTATTTCATATAATTTTAATAACTAGTAGTCGTTCAGTGTTCAAAATGCAACCACGATTTCTTTCTTTTGTAACTTTCTGAATTCCTTCTCTAAACAAACTTTAATTGTGACAAATTTCATAGTCCTTCGTTCGTACAATTTTTGTAAAAAGGGGTACAAAGTTTTTACTTCCTGTATTAATATATAGATAAAGTACAGTAATAAAAATGAATAAATATAGAAATTTCTCATTTCACAACAGTCCTTAAAAATCCATCCTCATTTTCGGTTAGCCTGCAGCTATAAATTGCGGAGCAATTTTTGTAGGAAATTGAAGTATTGATTCTTGGTGAAGCTTCTAAAAGGAGTTTAATATGAAATTGGCGATTCTTCGCAAGTAAGGGAGCCTTATATTTATTTTATAAACGGTTCGGAACTGCAGATTTTGTGGTCTAGAATTTTTCTGCATTGTATATTAGGAAAAATCTATATTAGCGATATTTTATAGATATGTACCATATCTATAAAATATCGCTAATATAGATTTTTCAGCTTTAGTATGTTATTTAAGTGTCATTTTGTTCCAGTAATCCACTGAACCTGACAACACTTTCTGATACTAAAACAAATTCAGGGATAAAGGACAATCTAACCAGTTACTGAAAAACAAAAGCAATAAAACACAAGCTCGCGGTGTTGAAGTCACAAAGTGCTACAGTGAAACCGATTCTTTTACCAGTGAAGTTGTCACAGTTATACGACAGATGGCATTCGTTAGCCAGAACTGGGTCACCTCCGGTAATGCGATGCTGAGTGAAGTGTGCGGGTAAACTGTATCATCCGACTGGAGTTGAATGTAAAAAGGTATCTTTTCGTTTGTGGAATTCGTATCATACTAATGAACGGTTTTAGTCGAGTAGGGGAAAAGATTAAAAATAATTTTAGAAGCGTGTTTTTTAATATTTAAATGAAATTGGAAGCCTCTAATACATTTTTTTTTATTGAAACTGTATCAAAAATACCAAATGGGTTACGCAAGAATTTGTTTTCGTGTAGTGTTATATTAATAAATGAAGTTAATACTTGAGTTTTTATCTTGATTTTTATTGTATCGCCGCAAATGGCAGTAGTACTCTCAATGACTAAATGATTTTTTCGGACATCATACATAGGCTAAATGATGCAGAGGTGCAATGTTGCATTGTCTGCATTCGCAGTATGGTGACCACCACTCTTGGATTCTGCTCATGCTTTCCATCAGTAGACTCATTTTGGCAGGGTCAAACATAAAAAAAATAAAAATAAAATAACCTGTACATTTTCCGACCCCACGTCAACATGGCATCACAAGTTAATAAAAACCAGTAAATCTAACTGGGCATCTTTGCATTTGCATTGTGCTTCACTGGGAGAAGTGTGTAGAGTTCAAGGACAATTTGTGAAAACAATACGAAATTATATCTTATCTCATCGTTAGGTTGGAGACTTTTATTTTTACTCACTAAACATCAACGTGATCCATCTGCTTGTTTGCCTCTTACCATGAAATAAATAACCGAAATATACCCGGTCATATTACTAAATAACGATAACTCTTCAACAGATCCTTACGTTTCTAATCCCATAATTCTCGTTTACTAAGACTATTAACTTACCTTAAAAGTACCGATCATAGAATTTTATTTGTGCGTACACCCCAACCTCCGTCTTTTACACCCCGTCATTGCCTATTAAGGCTTAACGTGGATAAAGCCTTCATGCCCTACTTTGCTAAATGATTTATAGCAAAGAAGAAAAAATAGCCTTTTTTACCAGCATAAAAAAATGATAAATAAATTTGCATTTACAACATTTAACGGTATCTGATTTATAAGATAATGGAAAATTTAGAGTTTATGATTATATTTGGGAACTAGCTGAACCCCGAGGTGTTACCCGCGTTTATTGTTGTACCGCGAGTAACGCCGAGAGATAAAGTTAGTCAAAAAAAAATTGGCCTAAGTTACTCGCTGGATCATCAGCTACCTGCCAGTGAAAATTCCGTCGAAATTAGTCCAGCCGTTCCAGAGATTATTCGGAAGAAACAGACAGACAGACAAAAAAAATTTAACTACATTTTTGGTATATGTACCGTGTATACATACATATGCATATAGTAAAAAGCGATTATTTTAATATTACAAACAGACACTCCAATTTCATTTATTTGCTTAGATGAAATTTTATTTTATCCCAATGCGGAAGTTGTTGTTTATTTTAAAAAGAATAAAAAACCGAGTCATTATTTAGGACTTAATATTACTTATTAATTGCACGTGGACTGGTAGACTGGTGGTCGTCCTGTGGTGCATGCACTTCTCCATAAAAACTTTAACTGTGACAAATTTCATACTACTCCGTCCGCATAATTTCTGTAAAAAGGGGTACAATGTCTTTGCTTTACCTATTGATACCTAGGTTCTGTAAATATCATAAGCCTTGAAAAACTAAGAAATAATTCTTTAAAATTTACGTAAACTTTGAAACTCTAAACCCTCATGGTTAGTTTAGATAGGTAGGATAGGTTTCCGAAATTAGAGATTAAATTCGAATGCTGTGAATTTACAGGAATTACTTTGATTACACTTGTGGTTTCATCAACAAGACACTTTAAGTGGTCAATCGATCAAAATCCATCTCAGTAGTTAGTCCTATAAGATGAAACTTAACTTTTTATTTGCTTCTTATTCTCATGCTCAAAAATACTTAGGTATTACGTTCATCGCCATCTAAAGTATCTCCATTACGTAATAATTTACACACTTCACCCATTTTCTAAGAACCGATAATATCTGACATAAAACCTTCCAAAGGGGCTCCGAAAACAACTTTATCAGACGCTATATCTCCCAAGAGAATTCTTTATATATTTACTACAAAGTACAGACACAATTCAGACTTCGCCAAGCAATATATTCTTTCGCCAAATAATAAATTGGAAAGATAAAGAACTTAACGTTATATCTGCTCCTTATTGATGGAATATTATTAGCTCTGAGGCAGCAGGCGTTCTGGTCTTATGGGTTTTATCGGTACATTATGATGAAGATATTTCGACCTCTGAGAACATTGATCCAAAGAATGATGGAGCATTAAGACATTCCATACTTTGAATGAATTGCAGTTATCTTAAATCTAACGAAGAATGCTTTAACCAAATATTTTTTGACTATTAATGATCCTGTAAGACCATACCATTACTGAAACAACCAGTCCAGTATCATTAGTAAGGGACAATACAAGATTAATGATATATTAGAAGGCGACACCTCGAGAAGGGTCTACGTGCAATTAATTAGTACGGACTGTAGCGTCTCTTGTAATTGTGCGGCCCGGAGGCAATTTATATCTATTTGTAATGTCTCACCGCTTATTGCCTTCGATAGAGGAAGGAGATAGCACAATAATATAAAGATTGGTCTCGATGATGATAATTTTTTTCAAGAAACTAAAAAAAGATATATTCAGGAAAAAGACGTGTTAATATTTTTTTGAATAGAAGCTTTCGTCAGATATGTAGTGAAGAGTAAAAACTTTTGGGAAAATATTTAAAGCTGTAAATGTCAGAAGTC
Source organism: Spilosoma lubricipeda (assembly GCA_905220595.1). Lineage (NCBI taxonomy): Eukaryota > Metazoa > Arthropoda > Insecta > Lepidoptera > Erebidae > Spilosoma > Spilosoma lubricipeda. The sequence goes on from HG992291.1 coordinate 1,540,431, forward strand.
TTTATTTGCTTCCAGATTGATGTTCTACTTGTATTTCTTATGAACAGAATGTAATTATTATATCAAATGCTCTTTATATTTGATTGTCTGTATACACTTTGATATTGATATGATATTGTCATTATATTTAAGTACCATTCTAACGAATAAAATTTAAGGTGTTTTTTTTAATTTCAGATTCATGGCACGACCTACGAGTGATATCAAAGCAATAAAAGGATTGTAAATATAAGAGGCTGTTTAAAGCTTAACAAATATTTTTACACGGACCCCTCTCTCATCTAGTTGTTTTATTTAAAAGGGTTCTACGTAAACATTTTTAAATAATAAAAACCACTTTACAAAATCCTAATTCAACAGGACCCAACAACAGGCGCTATTTTGAGACAATTACTAAGGCCATTTAAGATTTTTTATCACAATCAGCCTCATCATTTTGATTAGCATTTATTTTTCAATTTTATTTAGAGCTTCATTGTCACACAACTGTTTTGATTCTTTTAAAGGGCTTTTTTAAGAGCCTAAACTGTAAGGTACGATTTCTTGTCTAGTACTAGGTATTTACTTTTAGCTATCTCCCACGGCTTCGCCCTCGCGTTGAATGTAGTTTGAAGCTTTCTAACAATAAAAGAATTTCAAAATTAGATCAGTTGTGCTTGAGATTATATGAAATATCTATATATATAAAAGAGGAAGGTGACTGGCTGACTGACATACCCAGAGATCAATGCACACCCAAAACCGCATAACCAAAAATCCTGAAATTTTGCATGTAGGTTCTTTATATAACGTAAGTGAGCACTAAGAAAGGAATTTCAGAAATTCCACCCATAAGGGAGGGAAATCAGGGGATGAAAGTCTCCGTGAGCGAAGTCGCATGTTAAAGCTAGTAATATATGAAATCGAAGCTTTATCTTTTTATAATATTAATATACATACACAAAAAAAAGATTCACCATTAGATTGCTTTTTAAAATACTAGTTTTAATGGTTGCCTGTAAGACATTAATAGTTGCCTGTAAGACACTGATTTGGAGCGATAAAGCCGCCACTGGTACTTTCCTAGTTCTAAGTTAACCTTGAAATTTACATTAGCTGGTATACGATAAATAGATATATATTATTATTATTGAATACGTGTTTACTTAGATGGCAACTAAAGTCAGTCAAATGTCATAAAAAGTTGTTAAAACGAGCAACGTTTAAGCTAAAAGTGAGTGTTTGTTGTCAATATATTCATGTTATATCCTTGGTTGTTTTAAAAAATACGTATTGACTTATGTGCCTTCAGTGAAATCGATCAGTTGTCGGGAGAGATGAATAATGAGTCCAATACATCTCTGACAGAGCTGGGTTGTGTTGTGGTTTCTGCGATAATAGATTGTTCCCACCTGATGTCAAGAATTAATCCAAACATGCTCTAAGACATATCTATTTGGTCCTGAATGATATTTTTGTAAAATTCACCGTGTTATTCTTTCAGGGATGATGCGAATGAGTTTTTATTTTCACTTATTAATAAACTAACTGACCCACGCAACCTCGTTTACGTCTCTTATTGCCCGTAGCGTAATAATTTTCCCCCGTTTCTGTAACATCTTTCATTGATGCTCTGCTCCTATTAGTCTTAGCTTATTGATATATAACTTATAGCATTCCTCGACAAATGGGCTATCTAACACTGCAAGATCTTTTCAAATCGGATAAGTAGTTCCTGAGATTTTCAAGAAAATAAACTCTTCAGCTTTATTATTTTAGTCTAAGATAACAAAATATTTGTAATATAGGAAAAAGTTTTTTTTGTTTTTTGAGAAGATTGGTAATGTTTATCTTACTAACAACAGCTGTTTAACATTCCACCGCTTGACATAAGCCTCTCCTTAGCCAGAAGGTTTTAATATACTGTACCATAATTCGTCAGTATTAAACAACTGTTTCTCAATTTTTGAGATTGGCGGAATTCATAACATTGTATAGAACTATGTTGGATTTATTTTCTAGTGTTTGAGACAAGCCCCTCTTTTAAACTAAATTGAGAAAAGGAACAGGTCGAGGAAGCTAAAGTATCCCCGCTCTATTATTTACTCGACTCAAGTCTTTTATGTACAAATTATTTAGCACACAACACATGTACATTTTACTAAACTATAATAAAACTCTATTTACAACTAGAACTAGTAGTTACACAGTAAAATATCAGGGTTTTACGAGCCCTAGACATGATCACACTAAAAATATCCACTATTTAATCCAGTTTCATCGAAAATATCGCAAAGTAAAGCAATGAGCGTGTAAACTTCATATTACTTGTACCACGTACGAAATACTTTATAGCCTTGATATATTAGATACCCGATTACGTAGGTACAAACTTACAAAGTGTTATTGGATAATATATTGCCTAGGTATTGTAAGGAGAAAAAATATTATGAGTTTTGTGAAGTATTATTTAGAAGATTTAAAATATGTTTATGAGTTTTACGAGACATTTAAGCACATAGTTAAGGTTGTAAACGAGGAATTCATGCCATATACATATATATAGAGGCAGGCATTCCTGCCGCTACATAAGAAGTGAAGAAGCGGTGTATGGCCAGTGCCCACATAACCTATAAGCACCAGTTGCTTGGCCTGAACTTGTTAGGATGTTTTTATGCTTAAACTTTAATTAAAATTATTAATTTTTAATTTGATTCGTTTTTGGAACGTTTGCTTTTAGTGATACTGAGATTTAATTATTTAAGCATTACGTAGTTACAAATTAACTATATATTTAAAAAACGCTCGTCCCTCGTTACTTAAATCTAAGGAGGACAATAAAATTTCACTACCGTAGCATGGTTATCTTATTTTTCCGTACTACCCTGCATGTGTCACTGATATATAAACTTTATTCGTTACGTTTAAGAGCCTTATTTCGATTAAAGTGCTATTACAGATATTCTGGGCAGGTTTCTACTATAAAACAAAAGCTATGAAAGTTTCTAATTATAGTTAGATCGGATAGTGCAATTACCCATGTACTAGAACGACAGTACTTTTCGATCCATGCGAATGCTAATACAAATTAATATAATATGTCGTCTTGAAAGTGTATTTATATTTAAATAGATTCAAACCGCGAATTTGGTTGCTGTTCACTATTTAACCAATAAGGCACTATTAACTGCCTGCGTGTGCGACTGCTGATCATAAGGTCTCGGGTTTCTATTCCCGGATCAAACATTTGTTTTGGAGTTTGGGTGTTTTCTATGTATGTTCCGTTACCGTAAAGTATATATATATCGTAATTCGTAATTAGTGTTTCGATTTTCAATGCTGGTAATAATCGTCGCAAGGGGCAACCTTAAGTGGTGGCAATTGCAACACTGACTCGTAATAAACATGGAGCCACTGACGGTTGTGTGAAAAAACACGACGCGCGCGCGACTTGTATCGGTCGATTTCCTGCTAGAAATCGAAATCTACTTGCATTTCTCTCGCGTGTAACGTACACAAGAACTGAAACCCCTGAATTGTCGACTCCTGAACAAGCGAAGGTGGAAGCTCAACGAATACCCGTGGCAGTCCAAGGTAAGTGCTTGCATTATACTTTGCGACGGGTTATGTCGAGTTATTGAACAGCGAAACTACACGAATACGTATTTGTCCCAGTGTGGTGTTGATGCCACCCGCTATTTCGGCTGGGTGCGTACGCCACAATGTATAATATAAATGTATTTACAAAAAAAGTAAATATGTATTTGTATCATAACACAAGCTCTGCTGGGACTAGATGCCTTTGTGTGTTAGATGTCCGATGTCCGAAATAATTATATATTTATTAAATGTTTATTTCGTAACTTTGAATTTTGATCTTATTTTAAAATAAAAACAGTCTAAGTTACTGTTGACAACAGCTATCTTCCAGCTATCGCCCCGTTAAAATCGGTCAAAAGAACATAATAATGGTATGCATAAAACCTTTCTTTTAAGTGGTCTATATTAAGCAGTGAATTATTAAACGCTGTTAATGTAACATGATGTGCTTCATAAATATCTTTACTAATATAAAACCACAGTTTTTTCATAACCATGTTGGTAGTAGAGCCGCGCAGATCTCAGCATGAACGCGCCGGCTCGACCGGGGTGGTACTACCCTCTCACAGAAGATCAATCTAAAATGATAGCATTCGTGATGTAGTGTCTCGTTGACGAGTTCAAGACCGGAGGCCCAATGATGCAGAAGCATCACTAGGCTGCCATAGTGTGGGTCACCATGCTGAATTGTTGCATTGTCTGCATTCGCAGTATGGTGACCACCATAATCATGGATTCTGCTTATGCTTTCCATCAGTAGAGTCATTTTGGCAGGCCCATACATTGAAAAACGTTCTAAGATACCATTTCGTACAACTTCAAACTAAAGTCATAGTGATACCAAGAGAACCCCATTAGCCTGGCTAATGTGAGTACCGAAAGGACCCATGGCGACCGTCATAATATTTAGTCGTAATGGGTGACCATTAACTTCCGGTGACGGGCGTATAAAAACCCTTAAAACCCCAATGAGCGTTAAAATAAGGGTTTTAATTTTCTTCTATGAGCGCCTTTTTCGGAGGCCCTTCGAGAGATGAACGGTTGTACGAAAATAAGAAATATAAATGATCACGCGAGCGAAGTCGCTGATAATAGTTAGTATTGTATAAAGGGAGCTGTCTATTAATGTCTACGTATAGGTTTAGGTTTAACACCGGTAGTGATCACCGACTTGTCCGAGGCTCTCTGAATATCGACTTTAAGGCTGAACGTGTCCGTTTGATGAAATCCAGGCTCCGACCAACTCTGCTTCAAGTCACGATGGGATCTGAAAAATTCCAGTCAAATTTGGAAAGCCGATTTGCTGCCATGGAAACCACAACAGACGTAAACCAGAACCTCGAAAATGTGGTTCGGATTCTCAGGGACGAAGGTACGAGATTTTGTGAAATGCAGCGTAAAAGCAGGAAGTCGAAGCTTTCAGAGAGGACACTAGGGTTAATGAGGGAACGACGTGAGAACCCACCTGTCACTTCGTTAGCCAAGAGGACTCTTAACCGAGAGATCAGCAGGCTTGTACGACACGACCTCCGATGCTCCAATACTCTTTCGATCGAAAGAGCGATCGAGCGGAATCGGGGGTCAAAAGTGTTCGTACAATCTCTTGGAAGAAGTCACCTGACGAAGTTGACCACATCACGTGGAGAAGTCGTTACTTCTAAGCCGGCCGTCCTTTCGGAAGTCGAAGGCTTCTACGGCAGTTTATACGCTTCGCATGCATCTCGACCTGATCCCGAAAATAAGGACCCTAGAGCCACATTAACACGCCACTACACCGAAGATCTGCTAGAAGTCAGTACTGATGAAATCGTGATGGCTCTTGGACAGCTGAAAAATGGAAAAGCCCCTGGAGAGGACGGCGTTACAACAGAGCTGTTGAAAGCTGGAGGTATGCCCGTACTGAGGGAGCTCCAAAAGCTTTTTAACGCTGTCCTGTTCGAAGGGAGAACTCCAGAAGCGTGGAGCAGGAGTGTGGTCGTCTTGTTCTTCAAAAAGGGTGACAAGACCATGTTGAAGAACTATCGGCCCATTTCCCTTCTAAGCCACGTCTACAAACTGTTTTCAAGAGTCATCACGAACCGTCTTGCGCGAAGACTCGATGAATTCCAACCACCGGAGCAGGCTGGGTTTCGGAGCGGATATGGCACCATAGACCACATCCACACAGTGCGGCAGATTATACAGAAGACCGAAGAGTATAATCAGCCCCTGTGTCTAGCATTCGTGGACTATGAGAAGGCCTTTGACTCGATCGAGACCTGGTCTGTTCTGGAGTCCCTGCAGCGTTGCCAAGTGGATTGGCGATACATCCAAGTGTTGAGATGTCTTTACGAAGCCGCCACTATGTCCGTCCAAGTACAGAATCAGCATACAAGACCCATACCATTGCATCGAGGAGTGAGACAAGGTGATGTTATATCCCCGAAATTGTTCACTAATGCAATGGAGGATTTCTTCAAGACGCTGCACTGGAAAGGGCGCGGCATCAACATCAATGGCGAATACATCTCTCACTTGCGATTTGCAGACGACATCGTCATCATGGCAGAGACGCTGCAGGACCTTCAACAGATGCTGAATGACCTGGCTGACTCTTCTGTGCGCATCGGCCTACGGATGAACTTGGACAAGACCAAGGTCATGTTCAATGAACACGTTCTACCGGAACCGGTTGCAGTACACGGTGCCGTCCTTGAAGTTGTTCAAAAATACGTGTACCTCGGGCAGACTTTGCAGTTAGGGAGAAACAACTTTGAGGACGAAGTGAACAGGAGAATTCGGCTGGGTTGGGCAGCGTTTGGGAAGCTTCGTCGGGTCTTCTCATCATCGATCCCACAATGCCTAAAGACGAAAGTCTTCAATGAGTGCGTCCTACCCGTAATGACATACGGAGCCGAAACGTGGACACTTACGGTACGGCTAGTTCACAAGTTTAAGGTCGCTCAGCGTGCTATGGAAAGGGCTATGCTCGGCGTTTCTCTAAGGGACCGTATCAGAAACGAGGTGATCCGGCAGAGAACCAGAGTCATCGACATAGCCCAGAGGATTAGCAAGCTGAAGTGGCAGTGGGCTGGCCATATTTGCCGTAGAACCGATAACCGTTGGGGTAAACGTGTTCTTGAGTGGAGACCGCGATTCGGCAAACGTAGTGTAGGACGTCCACAGGCCAGGTGGAGTGATGATTTGCGCAAGACGGCTGGCAGGAGCTGGATGCGAGAAGCCGAGGATCGAACTAAGTGGCGTGCAATTGGAGAGGCCTATGTCCAGCAGTGGACTGCGATAGGCTGATGATATGAGTTTATTATACTAAGTTTACTCTATAAATATGTGCTCATGATATTTTTGCTACTATGAGGGGTGGCGGTGTGACGTCAATAGAAAAGGTGAGAGTTCACCATTGTGATATCGACAAAGACATTGATGACGTCACAGAAGTGAATCGTGTACAATAGCTTTGTACACATTGAATAAATCTTTTGTGGAGACAGCTTTTAGTCACAGATTTTAACCGATTTATACATGCAGGGAATTATTCATTTACTTTTTCTTATATTTATGTTTTACTAAAGTTTAGCCGATTACACTGTTATTATTGACTGAAATAATCAAAAAGTACATTTAATAAAACTTAGAAGGTAGTCATATTAAAAGAGAGTCAGTCATATTTTTCCTTTGAAATGGTAAATTATTATATTAAAGGTGTCCACGGCCTTTCATTGGCCGTATTAAAACATGGTCTATTTTGTCACCGGCCAGCCACTGGCCGGTCACTGGCCGGGAGTCGGGAATTATTAATAATAATAATGGAATTATTAGTGACACTCAAGCTATGCTTATGTCAAAGTGACGTGACACCTGAGGGATTTTATTAGTAATTTGACATCTGTCAAAAAACTTGTACCCTACGTTAGTGGCATAGACAATTTTTTACTAATGAAAAATAAAAAGATTTCCTTCCCTTTGTAGTGCCCTTGTCGTAAGTAATTTGCTCTCATAATTGAGTTTTATGACACCCACAGGAATAATAAAGGCACTTAGTATTCCTAATCAACAATCACGCGAATAACAAGATTGCTTTGCGAAAAAAAAGATCGCAAAGCAATCTTCTTAAGAAAAATCTAACTTACAGAGATAATAACTTACTAACTTATCTTACTCTTTTTTTTCTTTTTAACTTAAATTAGATTATAAAAGGACATAGAATATAAACATAGTTTAATATTCAAATAAAAACACCAATTACTTTAAAGAAACAAACGCCTGTGGAATTTATTATGCAAATAAAGTTGTTACTATTATTTGCTTTACACAAATAAGCAGGCGCTCAAAGATTAATGAAAGCTGTGGCACAGTTTAGAGTGTTATAATGTAAATTATATACAGTGTCTGCTATCTTGTAATTAATAATTAGTACCTAAAGGGGTTGCGTTTAATGGCAATGTCCAAATTTCATTTTAGTCAAATGAAATTTGGATAGGTCTTGACAATTACGTACAACTTGACAAATCTCATCATCCTTGAAAAAGTGACCATCAGTGAAGATGCTTTCAAAGAACATTTCAAAATCTATACTAATGTATAAAGCTGAAGAGTTTGTTTGTTTGTTTGATCGCGCTAATCTCAGGAACTACTGACAGATAGCTGATGATTTAAGGAGTAATTTAAATTACTTTTTTTGACTAGCTTTGTTCTGCAGCGTTTACCGCGATACGACAATAACCGCGGGAAACACCGCGGGGTTCAGCTAGTTTTTACATATAACATTACGTACATCTACTCTATACCTCGATTCTAAATATCTGTCTCTTTTACTGTGTTATGTTTTATTACTGTTAAAATTATTGTCAACTTCAAGAATTTTCGCTTTTTTTATCCAATGTTGGGAAACAAAACTTATCGGTAATTATCGAAAACCAATTTGTGTAAACAGTTCGACAAACTCATTCGGCTCACAGACCCAAACAAATGGCAGCAAGAACTAATCACTTTGGTACAACACAAAGTTTATTGCGTGGAGTATTTATTTAGAGCTCTCGGTTTTGTTAATATTGCGTCTTATATTTTATGAGAGGGTTGTTTAAGAAATATTGCAGACAAACTGTAGATGCGTCTACAATTGTGTTTATCTTTCTTTTATGGAAGATATTATAGCTTTTATAACTTCTGTTTAAAGTAGCTTTTGGTTTAACAATAAAGTTTTATAAACTGCTATATAAAGATAAGTATACAGCCTATGTTATCTGGACCATTTTCATGAATGTATTAATCTTCTGAGTCACATGCATCGTTAGAATCGGCGTGGTCGTGGATTTAGATAAGCACTTCTATTCATTTCGTGGGTGTCAAAAGAGGCGACTAAGGGAGAAAATTACGCAGAATAACATCACTGCAGAGAGAATAAAAATGTGAAACAAACCTTAAATCAATTCGTCTGGTCAACGCGATATAGCAGGCTAAAACTTTCATAAAGAGAGGTTTATGTCCAGATATGGACTGCTAAAGGTTGCTCATATGTGATGTTACAATGTACCTTGTAAATAAAGTAATCCCTATATTCTAATGGGTATGATTTAAGCTATTAACAAATAAACTGATTTTATATTTGTTAAATATAAATAGGGTTTGTCCCCAAAATAGTAGATCCATTCCTGGCGACACTTTTAATTTGTCTGAGAATAAAACTATTTCGAGCCGATAGATTAATTAATTAGACGATAAAAGTTGATGACAAATATAAACTTTAGTGATAGAGAAATAAAATTCCCTATTCTAATATATTCATATTTATAAAGCATTCTCAATAATATAACATGAAATAAATATTTTAATTTAACAAAGTAATGTCAGTTCTGTTAATGATTCACCACCCCCAATTTCCAACGCAACCCCAAACATGAGTCAGCCTAACTACCTAGTAAGTCCTAGGTTCACAAATAAGTGCATCACCCGCCCCCTTTTAAGCCCATCCCCCTTTTAACCCCATCCCCCTTTGTGCAGGGGGCTTTAAACCTAGCGGGTTGATTCGTTACCGGCATTGAACTTTGCAACGTTTTCAAACAGGAGCTTTTCGATGTGTTTATTTGGAACTGCTATTTTGACAGTTTTAATTAAAAGGAAAGTTTTTTAGGTATAGAGAGAATTTTGGAGCTTTTACTTATAGTATTATTTATGGGGAATGTGAGTGGGTAGGTTTCATGAGTGAATGTTTTTAGAACAATTTATACGTTACGTAGATATATACATATTATTGAATATCTATACAAATAAATAAAATTGGAGTGTCTGTTTGCAATATTAAAATAACCGCTTTTTACTAAATGCATATGTATGTATACACGGTACATATACCAAAAACGTATTTAAAAAAAATTTGTTTGTCTGTCTGTCTGTTTGTTCCGGGTAATCTCTGGAACGGATGGACGGAATTTGACGGGACTTTCACTGGCAGGTAGCTGATGATCCAGGGAGTAACTTAATCTACTGTTTTAAGACTAACTTTGTCCCGCGACGTTACTCGCGGTACAACAATAACCGCAGGTAACACCGCGGGGTTCAGCTAGTTGTCTATAAAAAGTGATATTCAAACTTAATATTTTTTTAAATATTTTGCTTTATTTTTTTAAGATATTTAGATAGATAAATACACAAATGCTAATCTGAATTTTGTTTCAACGCCATCTAGCCTCAAACTAAGCAAAGCTTGTACTCTGAAAGCTAGATTGACTGATAGAATATCTATATACCTTTGGTTTGTAAATACATACTTAGGAAAAACACAACTCCGAATAAAAAGTAATAGTTTTGTAAACTACGTTTCCAGACCACATTTAAAGTAAAATAAGTAAATGGGCCAAGTAAAGAATGAATACCTAAATGGTTGTGTCTAGTGATCACTGAACCGCTTAAGTACTTGTCATATTTCAAGCTGTACCACCTGTGCTATTTAAATTCTAAAATGTCTTGTAGAACGTCTTACATATGACACAATTTTATTACCAATCACATTGCCAATTGGGTCGACCATCGAACAGACAGATTTCGTTTATACAAGAACAAAACTAAATTGAATAAGTAAAAGTTACTGCTTTTGGAAAATAAATAATGTTATTAGTATAATCATCACCATAAAGAAGAAAATAAATAATGTAACATATTACTGAAGAAAAATTTCGTCGCGTGACGCCTAGCAGAAATTAAACGTCAAAGTAGTAGCTCATGGTGACGTATCGCCATATATCATTCTATCACAGTAGTGATACATATCATGGTGACGCATCGCCACTCTAACAGTTTGTATGCGAAGATTAGATGTTTCTCGTTAAAAACTGATTTCACCCGATTTAATCTGACACGATGAAATCAGTAAGACTTGACCGCCCAATTACCTTAAATCGGATAATTTTCGTTCGCACAACACGATTGAACTTTATAGTCAAATTATACAGGAAATTGTGATGAATGAAAACCGTTTGTAGTCTAAAGCCCGAAGTATATACTTACAATGTAAACATTACGGTCTGTTTTATTGCTTTATTTAAAAGAGCATAGGAAAATGTATTCAATTCTACAATGTTTCAATTCTAATAATAGAATACTACGCAGTAAAGGTTTAAAGAAATGACTTTTAATTAATAAATTATTTGGTTAGTTGGTTTAGATTTTTTATAACTTAACTAGCTGAACCCCGCGGTGTTACCCGCGGTTATCGTCGTACCGCGAGGACAATGTTAGTCTAAAAAGTAGCAAAAATATCATGAGCACATATTTATAGAGTAAACTTAGTATATTAAACTCATATACGTAGATACTAATAGACAGCTCCCTTTATGCAATACTAGCTATTATCAGCGACTTCGCTCGCGTGATTGTTTATATTTCTTACTAGCTGAATCCCGCGGTGTTACCCGCGGTTAATATTGTACCGCGAGTAACGCCGCGGGCCAAAGTTAGTCTAAAAAAATTAGCCTAAGTTACTTCCTGGATCATCAGCTACCTGCCAGTGAAAGTCCCGTCAAAATCCGTCCGTTCCAGAGATTACCCGGAACAAATAGACAGACAGACAAAAAAAAATAACTTCATTTTTGGTATATGTACCGTGTATACATACATATGCATTTAATAAAAAGCGGTTAAGTTAATATTACAAACAGTTTCCAATTGTATTTATTTGTTTAGATGTTTCATATAAAAAATTATCATTACTATGGCTACCATAAAATATAAAGAAAGAAAGTCCTACAAAGTGGGATAGTAATATAAATACTATTATTATTTTGTGTAGTTAATATTGAACACGATACAAAAACGTAGTCTACTCTACGCTGTTAATATACATATGGTACACAGTTTTACTAATCACACATAGTACAGTTTGGCGTCCGTCCTAGAAACTAGCCACTCTTATCAATAAAATGCAAGCAACCCACAAATCTCCCTTTCACCCAAGTTAATCCTGCTGAGGTTGAAATCAGTTTCCACCTCATCCCTAAGGGGTAAGGGGGTTGAAACTTTCGCAATTAAAAAGATTATATAAGTTACCGAGTGGTTTTAGCTATTGGAATATGCTTTAAGTGAATGAGCTATTGAAATGTCTGTAACTAAGATTGATAAGAAGTTAGGGGATCGTTTTCTTAGAAGATATTTCTGGGGTAATCTTTTCAGATTACAAATTATTGGCGATTACAACATTTAGCTTGAAGTCAAGTTTGATTTTGTTAAAGTTAGTGCTTTGTTCTTTAGTTTTGATTTGTGTTTTTTTTTCCAACTTACATTATATTACTATGTTTTCCCCACGGCTACGTGTATGTTAGTTATTGCAGTAAAGAGTAGCCAATCTCCTTCCTCAAGAATCAAACTATCTCCAATACAAATTTCATTGATATCGGTGCAGCGGTTTGGCCATGAAAGCGTTTCATAATGTCAGTATTATAATGTTAGTATGATTAAAATTATATTATAGGAAGAAACAAAACGTATTGCAGGTATAAAGCGAGTGTCTGTTTATTTTTTATTATTCTGGACCGTTTTTTATTATTTATAGATTATTTTTTGTTAAGAAGGTGATTTAAATGAGAATGTTTAATATTTTAAGAGAATTAATAAGAACATAGAACATACAAAAAAAATAGAAAAAAATTGACAATCGGGTTACGATAGCGATGATTTCATCAAATTTTCATGTATTTTGTACTAAGTAACGGACGGTAGCGAGTTAGTGAATAGTTTTTTTAGTAAAAGGACGGTACCTACTAAGGAACACAGATCAAAGCCTTGTTGCACTGTGTCCCAACCTTTCTAAGAACATTAAAAAATTGAACAAATTCCAATATGTTTTGTATTTGTACCATCATTATCTCTGTTGCTATCTCCTAATAATTTTAACTGAAAAATACTATGTCATTTAAAGTTTTAAGACATAAGCTTAAGAAAATTAAATTGAAAATATCCGTTTATGCCTTAGACCAACACCTAAATCCGTATCACGGTATAAATCCGCCCATTCAAAACTATATTGAATGGAAAATTCACATGGAAATCTTATTTCGTATAAAGCCTGAAGCGAGCCTGGAGCATACAGATTTTTCACAATAAAGCCATTCAATATATGACGTGAAAAGAACGATATTAATCCCTAAAGTAAAATATATGTCTCTTTGAAATTCAGAACTCGTAGCCATATTCTAAGAATGCACGTGATACCAACATTTTTTTCTTAATTTGAAGGGACAGGCAGGCGGCGCGTGAGGATGCTTCACCACATTATGTGGTACTATCATGTAACAATGTAATGTGGCGTGGTCACGCATCACCATGCACATCTGACATCAAAATAACTAATAAATTGTTTCACATTTGCCAGGAGACGTTTCTTGATGTTTTGTTTTGTATTGTCTATGTTTTGAAAGAGAAATCAATATTGACAAACTGTTTACATAGAATTAAAATTTGCAATAAACGATAATGGTAAATTCACACATCTAATACAGCCTGATTCCAAATCAGGCAGAGCCTACACAGTGGTGAACAGAATGCTGGCAAACATACTTATATCTATACTAATATATAAAGCTGAAGAGTTTGTTTGTTTGTTTGTTTGAACACGCTAATCTCAGGAACCGCTGGTCCGATTTGAAAAATTCTTTCGGTGTTGGATAGTCCATTTATCGAGGAAGGCTATAGGGTATATATCATCACGCTACTGCTAATAGGAGCGGAGCAACAATGAAGAATGTTTCAAAAAACGGAGGAATTTTTCACGCTACGGGCAATATAAGGCGCAAACGACGTTGCGTGGGTCAGCTAGTATCTCTATAAACATACATTATAAACACACATACACACAACAAAACAAAGTGCTTAACTCACAATTCTTTATCACAAAAATAATTCACCGAAATGTATAACTATACTCACTCAAGTTACACAGAAAATATCAAATCGTTTGATTAAGGACAGAGTTCTAAAATACACTTCAATGTTTACTGAAAAAGCGACATAGAACCGAATTGAGCTTCACCGTTTATAATTGTCTTTTAAAACTTATACACGATTGTAAACACAGTATTCCCCTTTTAATTTCATTTGCGAATATACATGAAACAAATCGTAGTACCTCGCTCACATACAAATCTAGCCGCATATACGTACATAGCTATGTTCTGTGTCGCCTTTGAAATTGGATTTCGCGTCACACACAGTGCCTACTCTACATCGTGTGTTATGTACATCTGTATGTGTCAGTGTAACGTTTTCATTACAAAATAGAATCTATATTATCAATACGTTAAGCAAAAAGTTAGTATCCCTTTTTGCGAAAATTTTGCAAACGCAAGAGTACAAAATTTGGAACACTTAAGATCTATATAGAGAAGGTGTGCAGACAGGTAAAAAAAATGCCACTAGTTAGTTTAAAAATGTCTCTAATAGGCAAGTGATATTACTTAATATATTTTCAGTGTTCTCTATGTTTGTTAAAATTGTTTCTTAATTTAGAATTGGCATTAGGGAGCAAAAGAATAGATAAGTGGTCAGGTGGTAAGCGATTGCCGCTACATAATGTCGTGTTTAGGAAATTGATTCTTTTCTTCCTAGCCTTATCCTAAGATTATTTGGGGACGGTTACTAGTTCCACCCGGTTTTACCCAAAGAATATCAGTTTTTACACGAATGCCAATCGTCATCAGACCTCCGAGCCTTATTACCACGAGCCGGTGGTAATAAGAATTTAATGTACGATTAAACCCAATACGTAATGTATTGGGTTTTCGTACATGAAATTCTTATCTTTGGCCTAACTCGGGAATCGAACCCAAGACCTCTTGGAATGGCAGTCGCATACGCGAACTGCCAGACCAAGTCTAGGAATATAATATAATAGTTAATTATTAATTTATTTATTATTAATCTTTTATATAGCACAAAACAGTGCGAAGTGAATACTGGCGAGCGCTCCCCGCAATGTTGAAATTCGCATGGGGTGATGCGACCGCTGTTTTCTAATTTTTAATTTTAATTTTTACTCTTTTTAATTTTATTTTATTATAATTTAGTGGTTATGTATGTGTGTGTGTAGTTACATGTATATGTTATGTAAAGTTTTTATTAGCTGTCTGTGAGAATGGTGCAATTAGATCTTAGGTATAGCGCCATTATTGCCTGTTAGTAGTTTTAGTTTTACCAGTGGTTATATTGTCACTCGGGCCCAATTGAAAACCAGCGTCAGGTTTTATGTCTGACACCATGCTGAATTGGGTCCATTTTTTGATACCATTTAAAGTTTTTAGAATATGTGTTTCTTTTTGTTATTTTTTTTAATGTTGCAAAAATAAATATTTTTCATTTCATTTCATTTATTTTGAAAAAGTCTATCTAATATTTCTAAGGAAAGTTCTTACAAAAGATCCAAAATAGGAGCGACAAGTGTGAATCGCCATTGTCTCGTAACGTGGCAAATGACATCAAAAACCGTTATAAAGAATATTATAAGAATATAAAGAATATTATAAGAATATAAAGAATATTATAAGAATATAAAGAATATTATAAGAATATAAAGAATATTATAAGAATATAAAGAATATTAATTAACAATTTTGATTTTCACCCCACGCATCTGAATATTCTATAAATAGTAGTTAAATTTAAAATGGCAACTAGTACGAAAGCATCCAGATCTAGACGTTATTATTGTGTGCGCCGGCGCAGCTAATTTTGGCGCCGAGTGCAATGCACCGACGCTAATATCAATGTCAACGACCATTGCAAGACTAGGGATAAGATTAGTATTTTGATCTTGAGAGCACAATAATTTATGGACATGTTAAGGAATGAACAGTACATTGCCATAAATATGCAATAGTATTATTTGAGTCGGCTCATAGTCGGCTCATCATGTACTCTGGGAGTGTAGTCTTTGGTACAATGAACGTAACACAATGCTAAATAGCTTACAAATGTCATCTGGGGCGGTATACTATAGGGATCTTGTGTCAACTGCGGTGAATTTCCGTGCGTTTAGGCGATTCTGCCATACATACTATAGTAATCAAATATAGCTCACTTAGGACCCCTAATACTTTATCCGTGGTGCTTCCGGGTTTGAAAAAGGTGTCTGCCTAATTTGACTTCATTTTGTTTCCCGCTTTGCTAAGGAGGGAAGTGGACTTATCATTTCCAACTCCTCCTGTTTTTCTTCTGATTAATTTCGTTGCGGGTTCCAAGACAGTTAATTTTCTTCCTGGGACTTCCCGAGTGTCATAACTCGGTGTGTTAGTGGGTCACTGCTGTTGATCCTGGTGTACAGGAGTTACAGTGGTGGGAATGAGGGCGGGATTAGTCCCATTAAGTATTATTTGATTATATGCCAAAATGACTCTACTCTGCCTGATGAAAAGTATAACCAGAATCCAAGAGTGGTGGTCACCATACACATCGCGAATGCAAACAATGCAACAATGTAGCACGGTGACCCATACCATGGCGGCCTAGTGATTGGGGGTCATGTTAATAATGTCACCCATCATAGACTGACTTCGGTAACTTTGCTTAACTTTGCTATTCTGTGTAGTAATGACTAAGCTACGCCCTAAAGCCCTAAGCCCTCTCTATACTAGCTAAAATTAAAATAGTTATTAAGGAACAAAAATAACCAGGTTTCGGCAATTATGAATTAACTTTGACCAGAACGATACGGCTACGGCACAAGCAAAGATAAACCATCCTTTTTCTACTTTTCACCGAGTAAATAAAGTTATCAGGGCTCCAAACCTCACCTTCTCCCACTTTAGAGGAGAGGAGAATCAATTCTTGATCCATCGCCAGACCGCAAAATATTACAATTGGATACACACATATATGCACACATAATCCAAGCAAATTCAAAGGTAAATGATGGTATTTAAGAAAGATGAGTTATAAAGAATGCTATAACATATTATTTATAATAATATTGCAGTCCTATTGTTAATTTATTATAGTTCAGTAGATAAAGATAGTTTGAAAAATCCATTGAATCATTATTAAACAACTATTGATAATTTAATAAGAAAACAATGGTCGTATGTTGTATTAACTTAATAAAGGAAATGTAAGTAAATGTTTATCTTCTAGAATGAAAACAAAAGAAAACTATGATACCATAGGTTCAGGATGTATTCCAGTGACGTGGAACTGGGGGAGTGTAGAGGAGTGAACTATGACTTGGGCACACACACAAACCTCCACTTAACACAAGTGGAAATATTGTGGGCGTAGCGGACCTTTAAAGAAAATATATGAACACGCGTTAGACTGTATTTCCTCGCGAAGGGCAAAAGGCGCAGGGCAGCGAGACGGTACGACCCTTCTTTTTCTCTTACTTCTAGTAAAGAAAGATAAAAAAAAAAATCTTTACTGATAATAATACGTATGATTTCAGCTAGTCATTAATTTGACTGATCTGAGTATAACTCTGGTCTACTCAGCTCCACTCCACCCTTTTCCGCTTCAATGTAACTGGAAATGCCACTTTTCATTGTCATTCCACTCAGCTCTGCATCAGTTGAATCGCACTCTAATTAATTTGATACAAGGCTTTAATTTCGAAACACTCTTGATGCTAGGCTAGCGTTAGTGGTTTCATAAACCTCATCTTATTAAGTTATACGTAATATATAATACCAGTAGAGATACCGATATACCTGAAGAAAATTCTTGTCTACTTTCACAGTCAAGAAATGGGTGCTACACAAAAAGCACTTTAGAGATTAACTTTTGTAATAAATTATGAGGCATTTTAATAAATGTTCGCACAGTATGTTTTCCTACATAGTTTAGAACAGACAGAAAAAAAACTTTAAATGCATGACACACGCGAACTTAACAAACTGACTTTATTAGCAAGTGTTGCATGATGGATGTGTTTACGTCAATTTACTAATTAGACAACGTTATTTTTAAAGCGTTTTATTTAATGACTAGCTGAACCCTGCGGTGTTACCCGCGCTTATTGTCGTTCCGCGGGTGAAGTCGAGGGGCGAAGCTAGTCTAAAAAAGTAGCCCAAGTTACTCCCTGTATCATCAACTACCTATCAGTGAAAGTCCCGTCAAAACCGGTCTAGCTGTTCCAGAGATTACCCGGAACAGACAGACAGACAGACAACATTTTTGGAATGAAGTTCCTTAGGCCGCCTTGTGAAAGGGGGCTAGACTGAAAAAGTGTCTATATATATATATATATATGTATGTGTGTGTGTGTGTGTGTGTGTGTGTGTATGAGTATTTTTTTTTGTTTTATTTCAATAACGTATCAACTAAAGCATCGACTACTGAGGTACTATAACTTCGTTCCATCCGGATGTCCCTCTGACACCTCTCAAGTTTTTTTAACTACATTTTTGGTGTATGTACCGTGTATGCATTTATTAAAAAGCGGTTATTTTAATATTAAAAACAGACACTTCAATTTTATTTATTTGCATAGATATAGATGATAAACCGTTTTATCGTTATTAGGCTTTTCGAGACCCACCAACTCTGTATTCGTTATTCGTCACGACACTGAATAATCTACCCAAAAACATGTTCTAAATTGAAATTAAGAACATGTTGTACAAGAATACGATCTCGTTAGTAAACTAATACACGTCATAAGTTACGAACATGTTACGAATAAATGAAATTATGCCACGACGTAAAATAATACTCCTACACGAACACAAACGACATATTTATAATTAAACCTGGTATTATGTTCAAATTGTCTTAATTACCATTTTCATTCGAAGGGATATTGTTGTTAATGAAATTTATGACTGTTTTATTATTGTCAGATGTATGCAGAAGCTGGTATTATTTTGTGTAATATATTAACATGTCAAAATGACTCTACTCTGCCTAATGGAAAACATGAGGAGAATCTTAGAATAATGGTATATACCCTACACTTTGCGAACGTAGATAACGCTACAATGCAGCAAGATGATCCATATTATGGTGGCCAATATTGGCCGGTCCTCCAATCTCACATTCACCAACGAAATACATTTTAGGTCGATCTTCTGTGAGATGTGTAGGAATCCGAAAGTAACTCCGTCTATTTACTGCACTTTCGTGTATAAACCGCTGCACCGATTTCAATAAACTTTTGCTTGGAGATACCTTGATTCTCGAGAAGGGACATAAGCTACTTATTACCGCAGCCGACAAACACGCAGGTTAAAATAGTTTTTTTTTGCATAGTTAGGTATAACTTACGTAAATAAACCACGAACATGATGTTTTACACAATACCTCGGCAATACATACCTGTAACGAAAAAAAAAACATTATTAATAACACGACAAATCGAATAAAAATCGATGTTAAGCAACAACCATTTACATATTAACATTTAAATCGATTTGTAACCCATTTATCGATTATTGCCAATCTGCCAAATATATCGATATTTAATTAACTGTGACGTTTTATTCTGAAATGTTGGAATAAGTTACGAAAATAGTAATGGTTACAAAACTTAATAAAATTATATTAATAACTATTTAAACATGGCAAAGTATTTAAGATTTGGTACAAAATTTATAAGCTCGACTAGGGTGACACAACGGTCTCACAGAAAACCGGTATAATCGACACTTTTGTCGTTTTTAATCGAGATTTCATCTCTACCTTTGAAGAGATTACAGAACTCCAAGGGCGGCAACACACATGTTACTTTCAAATTAATTCTTTCGTTTAAGACGTATGATAACAGTCACACATACATAGATTCACAAAGACATAATTTTAAAGTTACTATGGTTCTAATTTGTCGATTTTAAATCAATTATTAACAATATTTTTTTTTTTTTTTTTTATGTTTGACCCTGCCATTATGACTCTACTCTGCCTGATGGAAAGCATGAGTAGAATCCAAAAGTGGTGGTCACCATACTGCGAATGCAGACAATGCAACAATGCAGCATGGCGACCCACACCATGGCGGGCTAGTGATGCTTCTGCATCATTGGGCCTGCGGTCTCGCACTCACCAACGAAACACGACAGCATGATCGCTGTCATTTTACGTTGATTTTCTGTGCGAGGGTAGTACCGCCCCGGTCGAGCCGGCCCGTTCGTGCTGAAATCAGCGTGGCTCTACTACCTTGACAACTTCTTTATTTCTAATTCTTTCTTTCTAATTTCCGTTTTTAAGTTTGGTAATCTTAATGTGTGGAATGTAAAAATTCTAACTCAATACCATGTAAGAAATTTTCTAATTGAAACACAACGCAACATAGTGATTAATCAAGTAATAAAGCCAGTCAATGAGGCGTTAAAACTACACAAAAATGTCTGCGTAAGTCTTCATAGACAACGATCAAACAGTTTTTGTGTGTTTTGGAACAATGAGGACAAAAAATTGTATCAAAACCTTACGAATGCTTTTGCGTAACTCGGTAATATCACGAGTTGATGATCAAAGAACAAATTTTGACAAAACAATAAATGTGCCATGTTTATGCAATTCCTATTTATTTACTTTGGTCTGGTAGTAAGCGTATAAGATTGTCAATCGGGTCGGGCCAAAAAAGCACGGAGTTTGGAAGTTGGGGTCTTAACCCCCGTACCTCGGAGAGCACGTAAAGCAGTCAGTCCTGCGCTTGATCTCTCTTCGGTAGTGTCGGATAACCGTCTCATCATCAGATTCATAGAGTCAAGGAACAGTGAGTGCACCTACATTTGCGCACAAACTTACGCATTATAATATCTCCGGCATAGTTAGCTGGTCTCCGTGGAGGCTGGCCGTGGCCGAAATAGGATTGCAGAACATCGTAATCATCATTTACTGACTTCAAAAACTGCTGGTTCATAATTTCACCGAATTTTTTATGAGCAGTATGTTATCTGATATCTAACAAATTGTAAACTGATTTTGATTAATTTAAAGATTGAACTTTTAAATTTGAAAATATTATTTGACTTTTAAAACGGACAATTGAAATTGTTGACAATTGGAGTTTACGAAATCGGTTACAATAATTATAGTCGTATCAAAAACAATAGCCATATTATTATATTGTCTCTCAAATACTTACTAACACAAAGTATCTGTATTTTATCAATTCATGTCGATATGCGTCAATTGTAATATTAAACTTGGACGACTTAATATATGACTTATGACTATTTAGATATCCAATCGAATGAGTCAAAATATGTAATTGGTGCTGACACTGACAGCTGATATGACAAGATCTGCCGGCCTTTCGTTTCAATAATCAGTATAATAATAATAAATAATAATAAATATTTCAGACATCTAACACACAACGCGATCTAGTCCCAAGCTAAACAGAGCTTGTGTTATGGGTACTAGACAACTGATATGAATACATATATACTTTTTTTTTTGTAAATACATACATATTATACATAGAAAACACCCAAACTCCGAAACAAATATTTGTAGATCGTACAAACATTTGGTTCGACCCGGGAATCGAACCCGAGACCTCATGATCAGCAGTCGCACACGCCAACCGCTAGACCAACGAGGCAGTCGGATAATGGAATGACAATGACATTCAGATACCTAATTTAGTTTACAAATATGTTGATTTTCTTTTCACGTTCGATACCAACGGAAATAAATATAAATCAGCGAATGGAGATTGAAATCAAGTTAGTTTTTACTTTGTTCTTATATTAAATTCACTGTTCCCAAATCATATTTTTGAAGCCCATTAGTTTGAATTTGATGCACGTAAAAAATTAAAACCATTTCTAGGTCCCCCTTTTCAATTTAAAATGGGAATGAGTCTATGGTCCATAGAAAACCAGTTACCATCTAATAATACTTTAAAATTTGGATATAAACTATCCTCTTTTCGTTAAGTGCTGTGTTATTTATCACTATACTGTTACTCTGATAACTTAACTAATTCTGTGAGCAACAAAATAATAGCTTAGCATTTCTTTTCTACAAAGCCTTTGACGAAACTTAACTATTTGTACTCTCCCTATTGAGTACTTTCCAACTTTTTGCTGTTTTTTTTTTTATTTTCTTATTTCGGACTAACTAGTACACAACGCCATATAGTCGAAAACTAAGCAGAGCTTGTATTATGGGTACTAGACAACTGATATAAATCTTATCTACTTTTTTTGTAAATACATACATATTATAGATAGAAAACACCCAAACTCCGAAACAAATATTTGCAGATCATACAAACATTTGATCCGAACCGGGAATCGAACCCGCAACCTCAAGAACAGCAGTCGCGTATGCTATCACTGCGCTGCCGAGGCCATAAATAATTTCTTTACAATTTCATTTTTATTTTAATCATCATTATTTTTAGTATTTAAACATTATAGTATCCTTCAAATGTATCATATGACAAAAATTTACGTAAATTCTAAATTATTTAGATTAAAATTTCCTTATTACTGCAAACATCCTCTCTTCGCTCATCTTCAAATATCTTGTAAACATGTAATCATATTTGATGCATTTCCTCGATATTTTTCAACTGCGTCGGTTATTATTTCCGCCATGGATTGGAGGCCACAAATAAATTTATGTCAAGTATTGCGACAAGAAAAATACTATTTTCAACTATCTCATGTACCAGGGGTTTCCATATGCCTGCAGTTGATACAATTGATAATAGGGAGCTAGTTCACTATGAGCGCGATGTGATCTCGACACCTATTTCCGAACGAAACATAACGATAGAAGACAACACGTTCGGAAAAAGCCGTCAGCCTGACTAACACAGTTTTTATAACAGTCTTTTGTGAAATAATTATTTTCATTTCGTAGTTACAATTTATTGAGGAATTAACAAGTAATGATATCATGCTGTTTAGCAAGAAATTCTTAATGAATGAGGTTTGTTTAAAGGAACAATGTTGAGTGTACGATGTAATTAATTTCGAAGATTTATGTTATAGAAATAAAATTATTCATTATCTAGAGGAAAAAGTTAGAACTCTTGTTATACAGAAAGAAGAATTCATTCCGATAGATATCAATCGATATTGTCTGTATTATTTATGCATTCTACTGCAGCTTCTTTAAAAGTCACGTGATAAATAGATAGACAAATATATTTACAATGTTTTCCAATTGTATGCGTGTATTGGTACAGGCACACTTTAAAAAGAAATAATGATGGGATTACAGTCTTTGGGCATTAACTATTTTTATTACTATTGGGCAGTTACCCAGTATATATTTGATTAATGGTTAGGATCGTGATGTTTATGATTGTCTTAGAGCATGTCATGTCTCTAATGCAGTTTACACGAACCTGGCCAAAATGAATTGACTAGCATGTTGACAACCATTTGTGCTTTGCCTGGGTGATTTTTTTCTATTAAATGCATTTATCAGCAGTCTGTGTAGTTTCCATTCAAATGACCATGACCATGACCAGATGACGGTGAGATGTGATTATTTAAAACCATAAATCGGACGGTAGATTGAGATTTTTATAAAAAAATAAACTCAAGCTGGCAAACTCTTTCATAGAATTGATGATAATGATACACTTCAAATGAAGCTCAACATAACTTTTATTATTTCTTCTTAGAAAGCTGAATATAGCATTGACGTCATCTCAGACTAAGTTACTCCAATTTATTGCTACAGTGGTCTCCCTCAAGCAAAATTATTGAACCGTGCAAAACACAGCTCTAACGATGCTACTTTGAAATGCACAAAGGAGCAAATTTATGTACATAGATGACTTGGACTAGCAATTAGACTTAGGTATTTATTTTGGATACAAACTCGTGTATTCTGCAAACAGTCACTGAAATCTTCTAGTTTCAATTCGTCCGCTGTTTCAAAATGTTTCGCTGGGCAAAAAAATGATGAAATATCTTCGAAATACGGATAAAGTTATAAAAACATATAATATAAGTACTAATTAAGAAGGTTTTCCTTTTACAAGAAAATGAAGTGCACAAATATATATTTTTAGATGGCAAAAAATATTTCCCAGTAAAACAAAACCGCGTCTCGTATATGTATGACGAGGTGAGTCATTTCTGAATCTGTAACTTTCAAGAAACTTGCTTTTTATAAAAAGTTAATCAGTAATCCGATTCGCTGGATAGTAGTAACGAATGACTGAATCATAACGAAAATAAGTTATTTTTTTTATATTTGAAACAAAATATTAATAAAACACAAGAAGATCCCTTTCAAAGAAAATCCCACCCAAGGTAGGCACAGACTTTCACCACCATGCACCATTATCCTAACATACAGTTGCGCCTATTCCACATTCATCCTCCATATTTGTCGGAGAGCCACGCTTCGACATGTATGGGCTCGACCGGAGTAATACCACGGCCTTACAGAAAACCGGTGTGAAATAGCGCTTGCGCTGTGTTTCACCAATTGAGTGAGGCTACCGGAGCCCCATACCCCAACCCCCCCCTACATCCTTTTCCCCATCCCCCAAAGATCGGCAACGCACTTGTGATGCCTCTGGTGTTGGTCTGGCGACGGTAATCGCTTACTATCAGGTCTACTTGATACTTCCTCGAAACCTTTTTCCAGTTCACTTGTGATCTGGTCAACTTTGTTTCTTTTAGTTTTGATAAATTAACACAGAATTCCGATATAATTTCCTTTTTTTGATAAACAAAAGAAACACAACAACAGAATCTTAAAACCAACTATTCTCTGGAAGCGCAAAGTCTTCTTACTAGAACCAGAACAAAATAAATGAATGAGGCACTCGGAACCGAATCTGAACTTCAGGCCAAAGGCTCTCGAGACTTGGTATTAAGTTAACACTTAGTATTTGGAATACAATGTCAAGTGGTTAGGCGTGTTCGAGTGCCGATGAGAAATAGACCTTTTTTCATCTACAAGGCGATCGGTTTTACTCTGAAAGATCTGAGGATGTGAATAAATTTTATAGGTCTTACGTAATTTAATTTGATGAGGCATCTATAGATTTCTTATTTTACTTCCTCGCATAATAGACTCGCTCTACGCGAGATTTAAAGCATTAAAATATAAAGCATTTTTACGAGGTTGCCTTTTCATAATCCATTTTTTAATGTTCAATTCGTGTAAGATTTTCATAAATAAATTCTGCCTATGATAGATGTTTGCTGTTCTGGGCGCTGAAGAAGCTGTATTAAATAGTTTTTTTTTTATTGAATAAGGGGCAAGGTAGCAGACGTATCACTTGATGGTTAACGATTACCACTGCCCATGGACACCTGAACCAGAGGCGTTACAAGTGCGTTGCCGGCTTTTGGGGGATGTGGGTATGGGGAAGGGGTAGAGGTATGGGCCTCTTCCTTACTCACTTAGTGAAACACAGCGCTAGCGCTATTTCACACCGGTTTTCTGTGAGGCCCTGCTATCGCTCCGGTCGTGCCAGCCCATACATGCGTTTCATGAAATGTGGCTCTCCCACAAAATATGAAATACCTTTTAAGATATAGCTTGCGTATGTGATACTCGAATTATCATAACGATTGAAAAGAGAATCTGTACTAATAATTATTATTTTTTTCTTAACATCTCTAATTTTGAAAACACATATGATGGCTGTAGGTGGGACTAAAATCACAGTCGGGATAATGTGTTGCTTAATATATATTTATGTACCCCGTCGGGGATAAAAGACGAAAGTAAAGCAGATGAAAGCAATAATGTTCCCATATTTTTTAACTTTAACTCAATTAAAAGTTATTCTGTGTTAAAACAGACGAATTAAAAAATTATTCACATAAATCTCCGTATTGAAGTCACTACGTATAAAAATAAAATTTGAAAAGTAAATGTTAATACGGACGAAACAAACTACAATCATTTTAAAACAACTACATACAAAGTTGGCAAATAACAGTCCACTTCATTAAAAGCTTCGCACAAATTGAGTCACAGTTTGTACTGGTAATTTGCAAATTGGAGTATACACTGCGACCTCAAAATCAGACGAAACGTTGAATATTGCTGTTACGTCTACTTAACATTTCATTCACTGAATGTAACAATGAGTTGTTTATTCCATAGCTATAATAAAACTGTTTATCGTATACAATTATTTCTGGTTGGATTTGATCTGGATAAATTTAGGTATGAGGATAAGAACTGTCAAAGTTAAATAGGATGAAATGTTGTACTGAATGTATTTCTTTATTCCAGAGTTTGAAAATATTTACCTAACAATAAAACTGTAAATCGCATACGATTAATTCTGGTTGGATTGTATTTGGATTATTTTAGGTATTATGAAGAGAATTATCAAAGTTATATCGGGTGAAATGGATATCCGTGTGGTAAATGATTTAAAATACGGAGTGGCACTGTTTGTAATAATGTAATAAGTGTCTTAAAAGTCAAACTACATAAAAAAACAGCAGTGTAAAGAGAGAGAAAACTTTAATTTATACTCTCGATTGTCGGCACTTGATGGAATCAAACTCACTAGTACTTATTTCGCTAGTTCTATTAAGTTTACTCCTGACCGGTATTATCAACAATTAATAGTTTTGAAATGTAACGGAGGCTCACGATGAACAAACCGATTAAGAACAATAAGATGAGTAAAAGTGTGTTCATGAAAAATTAAAAAGAGTACGACTAAAAGACAAGAAACAGATCGGCATTGACTAAATCTAGATGAAGATGAACACATTGTGAACGTAACAGTCAAAATTATAAAGTTATAGAAGGAAAGTGCTGTTAGAGATTAATTGATCGAAACCAACAATAGATAAAAAGAAAATCATGAGTCATTTTCTAATCAGTTTACACCTCTAACAGTGCGTGTTGTTATTACAATAAAAAGTCTATTTATAGCCATAATTACTTCATTTGTCGAGTACAATGGTACCGTTTGTACGGGTGAAGGATAAACAGGTATTCCAACAGTTCAAGTTATGTCGTAACTTTTAGATTATTTTGTTCTTTTCGCATCAATAGTAAACTATTGATGCGACTTTTATGTTTCTATTTTCTGTATTTCAACTTCATTGATTTTATTTGTAAAGTATTAGTAAAATTTTGTCGGTCGACATAAAATGTCAATACTGGTAATTAAGATTTTTTGACAATGTTAGATAGATTACATTTTATAAGTTTATTTAAAGTGATGATGTATTTATGTATTTTTAAGAAACAATATGTATAAATAAGGTGCTAGCTGTGGTATTTGAGCTCGCATACTCGTAGGCCTATAGCCATTGGCGCATATTAGATACTACCAAAAATAAGTGTATAGTGAATCTCGAAAGCACGTTTTTACCGTTACACGTAACCTCATCTATACTTAATATATAAAGCTGAAGTTTGTTTGTTTGTTTGTTTGAACGCGCAAATCTCAGGAATCGTAAGTCCGTTTTAAAAAATCTTTCAGAGTTGAATAGTAGAGGAAGGCTATAGGCTATAAATCATGACGCTAAGACCAATAGGAACGGAGCACCAATGGAGAATGTTTCAAAAACGAGGTAAAATTCAGCTACGGGTAATAGTAGACGCAAACGAGGTTGCGTGAGTCAGTTAGTCACATATAATAATGTATCCCTGATTTTGATAGCCTCAATCATTATTATTTACAATTTAACCGACTAGCTGGAAAATTTTGGTAGATTTAAGCCTATACGACGGAGATTCACTAATTGAAGGTCTTTCAGTTTTGTCCAGCAACTCTGAATTGATGAGTGACTTCATAGTTTAATACAAATAATCATTTCAGCATTGAGCATCGTTATTATGAAATAGTGATTGTTATAATGCAATCAGATACTGCATTTATTTCAGACTAGTGGTTATCAACATCACTGTAAAGTTTCTGACAAATCCGTTCAGTAGTTTTTGCGTGAAGTAGTAACAAACATACACACTCACAAACTTTCGCATTTATATATTATTGTGATGTAGACGTATTCTACCATTAGAGGTTTTCAAAATTGTTTATTTT
Source organism: Spilosoma lubricipeda (assembly GCA_905220595.1). Classification (NCBI taxonomy): domain Eukaryota; kingdom Metazoa; phylum Arthropoda; class Insecta; order Lepidoptera; family Erebidae; genus Spilosoma; species Spilosoma lubricipeda. The sequence continues at coordinate 1,568,431 of HG992291.1, forward strand.
GTTTTCTTTATCCTGTTTTTACACACTAAAGCCTTTATCGCCAAAGGAATATTCGAAGTCCAGTCTTTGGCTTTTGTCTACAGTTTTAAGCCTACTAACAGGTCTGCTGCTAGCAACCGGGCGTGTTTATTTTAAAATAAACGTATATTTCCTAAATATATTTGTTCTGAATGGTAATTTAAATCTATTTCTTCAGGCTTAGTAGCCAGGATCGATAATCACTAGTACTAGACCAATGAGCCCATCATCAATATTAACTACCTAAATAAAGTCCTCAATAATTTTGTCATCCCATCTACAAATTGTCACACATAAAGTGCCCGTTTTAAGCATCAAAATTTCATTCCCAAAACACTATTTTTAGTTATCATCCAATATCTGTTCAATCTCAACGTGTCCCGGATTTTCGTCATGACGGGAATGACGTCACACAAATGGAGCAATTTGCTGTCGTCTGACAGCCGCTTAAAATTAGATTTGCGACAATTTGATATGAAGCTTCATGTGCAGGCTTTTGTTATGTGAGCATTTCAGCTAAAAAAGTAGACAGTTTACGAGAAACATTATCTCGTATAAACGGGATATCATTTATTTATAAAGGTCTAGTCTACTTACCATCGAGAATTTATAAATATTTTAGTTTTAGTCCTGTACAGACATACATAATGATGTTCTCATATTTTCGGACTCTTTTCAAGGGATAAAGTTTTATTAACCTTTTTTATCCTTATTAACATTAACACCATGCACTATAGTTATTTTTAAAGTTCCTTTTTAGCGGATTATTGTAAAAAAAACCATTGTTGATCTGACATTAAGATTTCATAGCAAAATGTGTATAATCATCGAAATTTGCATCTGTATTTGTATAATTACTAGCTGACCCCCGCAACTTCGTTTACGTCTCTTATTGCCCGTAGCGTGATAAACCCCCGTTTTTGAAACAATTTTCATTCGTGCTCCGCTCCTATTGGTCTTAGCGTGATGATATAGAATTTTTCAAATCGGACCAGCGGTTCCTGAGATTAGCGTGTTCAAACAAACAAACAAACAAACAAACTCTTCAGCTTTATATATTAGTATAGATGTATCCGCTTCTATAACGCATGAAATTTGTGTCTGTTATCTTTAACGCAGATGATGTATTTGAAAAAATAAATAAAACTCGAATATGAATTGTGTTGCTACCGAAAAGATGTTTTAATATCAAAATAGCCCTTATTAAGCCAAGTGATTTGACAAACTGATTAGGTAACAAAAGCGATATTATCTCTTTCAACCTTTTTAATTAAACCCTTGAAAAATTTCGCCTCTTGTCCATCAATTATAGTAACAAGAGTAGTCATTAGTGCCCTTTTTAGGGTGCCTAGACGATCGATCCCCTCATTTCCTCAGTTTCAGTGAGTCATGTTACGACAGGGTTATTTTTAGGTTCAAAGGGGGTGTGTGGTTTTAGTTTGAAGTTGATTCATGATATCACTCGGTGTACTATCCGATTTGTGACTAGACTGAATACTTTTCTATCTTTTTCTATTCTTTGTACTATCTAATACCTGTTAACGAGCAATAGTTGTATATATATTTATTCTGAACTAGCCGACCCACGTAACCTCGTTTGCGTCTCCTATTGCCCGTAACGTGATAATTTTCCCCCATTTTTGTAACATTACAGTCCCCGTTTTGAGTATTTGAAATGAATTTCAGTTTGGTACCACACGTTCCTGAAAAGAGGGGTTTTGACAGACAGACGTGTAACACAGTGATCCTAATAAGGGTTCCGTTTTTTTTTGAGGTACGGAACCCTAAAAAAGTTCAATGTTTTTCTAAACTACCTACTTTTACCCGAAGCTATAAGATTGTCAGTAATCTTCAAGACTTCCGAAAACAGATTTTTACTCCTTAAATGGCAAGCCAGATGTACAGAGTCTGTATTCATCCAAAAATAACAAAGATGTGATGATATCCTTGACCGCGTTGTCGCATAAGATATTATACTATCAACAGCTCAATAAAAACTGTTGTCTCTTAATTCGGTTCCATCTCGTCCAATCAACATTTTTCAGGTAATTTAAGTCATATTCTTAAGAAACGACGACTATTTTTTCGTCTTGATATTTGAGGATGATAGATTTTATGAACTTGTTTCAACGGGGCTGTTAGTCCAAAAAAAGGATAACTGTCAATAAAAAAATAATAAATAAATACATATTTCGGACATCTAACACACAACGCCATTTAGTCCCAGCTAAGCAGAGCTTGTGTTATGGGTACTAGACAACTGATACGAATACATATATAATTTTTTTTTGTAAATGCATACATGCTATACATAGAAAACACCCAAACTCGGAAACAAATATTTGTAGATCACACAAACATTTGGTTCGACCCGGGAATCGAACCCGAGACCTCATGATCAGCAGTCGCACAGGCCAACCGCTAGACCAACGAGGAGGAATAAAGGAATCATCAGATAAATTTCTAGACCAAATAGTATAATGATCAGCTGCGCTGTAACGTCTGCGTGTAGCTGTTTGATTTATCAACGCAGCATACTCTTCTAGGTACAATTTATTCGCATTATGATAATGAATTGTTCTACTCAAATTTGTAAATAGTTTACAAGCTAATTCAAGTGTATTTTATAATTTGAGAACCTACAAAAGTACATCTGATAATTAAAGTCGGCTCAGTGAGTAAACAGTCTGATTTTAAAGTACAAATGTAAATGCCTTGCAATTAGCAATTAACACAGAAATTTGTAAACTAATGTTCTTACTTGTTTGTCATTTGTTCTTAGTCGGAGCGTCAATTATTTAACTCGCAGTCTAAATATTTTTTGTGTCCTAGTTGTCAAAGGGAGGGCAGTTTAGTTTTTTTGTTTTATTGAGACGAGTGTTTTCATCGTCTTTTAAAAACCGATTTCAGTAATAGTTTTTTATTGAATCAGTTGGGCTAGTCCTATTTAAATTCATATATAAACTTTTTACAGACGTCTGATCGACTGCCTCCTGTGCAAATATTTGTTTCGGAATTTGGGTGTTTTTTAAGCATGATATGTATGTTTTTACAAAAGACACAAAAAGTATATATATATTTATATCAGTTGTTTAGTACCTACCCATAACATAAGCTCTGCTTAGCTTGGGACTAGATGGCGTGACATATAAAAAAAATACAAAGCAGTCATGAGGACTGCCGACAGAAGTGAAAACTCAAAACTATAAACAAAAAGTTGTTTAAGCTCACCTAAAATGAACCTTTTTGCTCTTTAAATAGAATGCGCGATAAAAAAAAGTAAAAAAAAAGCTTATTGTGATGTTATAAAAATATAGGTTAATGCTTTACAGTATGTCATATTACACAGTCGAGCCATCAGCTGTCACCGTGCAAACTCGCACAAGCGCCCTGCACCGCCGTCTTACGACCAAGTCACTCACGCGACGTCCCCTGACGCGAGTTTAACATTTTTTACCCGTCCCCAACAAAGTGTACAACGCCACTAAATAAGCTTTCACTTCAATAGAAAATATATAATGTCATTAACTATGAATATATTAACACCTCATTAATCCGTTAAGTAGTAAAACATACAAACATATATAAATGTTATCAAAAGCTTTTACGTAGTGGAGTTATGGTTTTTTAAAACTTATTCTTTTAATTGTTTATGCCTTTCGTTTTTTTATATCTACACTGTTAGTACTTTATATTGTATAACTCATCACCAGGAAAACTTCGAAACAACAAAACTGCTAAGGGTCTCTAAATACAGGCATGGCGTCAAGATTCCTCTTCGCATTAGAATAGAATAGCACATTATCTAATCAAATTTCAGCAAGCACGCGTGGTACGAATAACGATTTTATTGGCTTGACCATAATTGGTGAGGTCAATGAGATAATGCTACGTAGAATAAGATCACTGGTTTAGTGTTCGTGACTATATTTAGGTAACCCATTTTGTATATAGGCAGAGTTGATTGACTGAAAGACTGACTGGTTTGAGCAATCACCTCGCCGGGTCTTACTGCACTGAGTGGTGGTGTTTGGTTGACCGCCACAGGGGACTTTGTGTAATTCACAAATTGTTTCAAGTCGGGAAATCTGATGGTTGTATCTGTTCACGTTTTGATACCCAAGAGTCTCGACCAACACCTTACGAGGCTCACGTTAGTCGGTTGGATCAAGGGTCTCATGCAGAAGGTAGACCTCCTAGACACGGCACGTATAGTGAGGAGGTTCCTGTCTTTGGAGCCCTAACCACCGGTTTCTTGGTCCCTGTACTCGAATTCGGTGGTCTACTATGTTTTATGTTTTTAAATGTATTTATTATATGTACATTTAAAAATGTAATGTATAATGTTATGTACATGAAATAAAAAGAATAATAATAATAAATATTTCGGATATCTAACACACAGCGCCATCTGGTCCCAAGCTAAGCAGAGCTTGTGTTATCGATACAAGACAACTGATACAAATACATATAATCTTCTTTTTTTGTAAATAACTACATAGTATACATAGAAAACACCCAAACTCCGAAACAAATATTTGCAGGTCATACAAACATCCGATCCGGGAATCGAACCCAAGACCTCAAGCACAGCAGTCACATAAGCTACCACTGGGCCACCGAGGCAGTCAATTTTTTGTTTCCGTTTTATGTATGTTTGTCTAGTTCTCCGGAACACGGGATACGTTAGCTGTGAGGGAGTTACCATTTTATGACGAGAATAAGTTTGAAAAACTACCCTACTTTAAATAGCTTGCCACCCGGGCCATTATTACAAATCTATTGATACTTTATCCAATTAGTTCAGTAGTATAAGTGATCTGTTTCAAATACTCATACATAGAATATAGAAAACTATTGGTCTTGCTTCGCCGAAGTCGCGAAAAATAGAAGACCTTTGGCCATCCATTTTCAATTCTATAAAGGTAAAAGTTTGAAGATGATAGGGTCTAGTAAAATAATCTCGGTCTTGAAATTAAAGAGCTCATTTTTAAAAGCACTTAAACCATTAAGAGTACAGGAAAAGAGTAATGAAAAGTGAAGTTTTCTCCTTCTATTATTGCAATAGGAACTCTGAACATCGACTAACGCAAAAAGTTCACAATTCACATGAAAGTTCTCGATGTTGTACCTCGTATTCAATAACAACCCATACGACAACTTCCAATTGGAAAAGTTCCACAATTACATCATTTTGAACTGAAATGAAACTCGGAGCGATATATGTGAAAGATGTATCGATGAAGGAGGAAATAGACGATTTTCGTTTCAAAGCTGAAAATTTTTGTTTAGTTGAACGCGCTAATCTCAGAAAACAATAGTTTGAATTGAAAAATTGTTAAAGAGTTTTGTAGTTCATTCATTGAGGAAGGCTATAAATGAGCTATAAAACTATGTCAAAAACAAGGCGAGTAATATCATGAAAAATGTTGCAAAAACGCGGAAAATTCATGTCTTTTGGGAGACTCGGATCGAGTTCCGCGAGACTGACTGTCTTGTTAAATTGTGAAGTTTATAAATACATACACGGATTACATTCTAGAATAAAACTCACTTGTACTTATGCCACTATTTTATTTTATTTTACAACTGACCGGTTTCGCCTTATGGCATTCTCAAAGGTTACGCCATAAGGCGAAACCGGTCAGTTGTAAAATAAAATAAAATAGTGGAATAAGTACAAGTGAGTTTTATTCTTGAATGTATTACAACAAGTTCCATCAAATGCCGACAATCGAGAGTATAAATTATACACAGGTTAGTTAGAGCTGTACTAAAAACCCACATTCTGATGACTGTAATTTAATGTATTTCACAGAGGCAGATAGTAAGAGTCGAGCTACCTAAGTCAGAAGTAAGAAATAATTTCCGGTCCTGGTTGCCATATCCACATTTTTGACAATAATTTTAGGTAGTTACACCAGCATTTCTATAAAACTTCAAAGTCGCCTAATACAAAACATCAATGTCGCCTAATACTAGGATTGTAGAAAACTTATGGTAGCGTTTAAAGTTTAAAATTTGAAGTTGAGCGCAAACTTCTTTGGAAGTATGGATCGGACAAAATTTAGAGCAATAAGTGTCCCTTTATTTTTTCCGAACCGTTTATACCATTTTTCGATAATATCCAATCTCATCCATCCATCCAATTCATCTCATCCAATCTCAGTTACACATTTATGGCCTTAACTTCCTTGATTTTATATCCAAATCAATTCATATAACAAATATTCCTATCCTACCATTAAATTCCAATCCAACATATGGCTTTGGTTTTAATATACTCCTAATTTTCCCATCTAATTCCTAAAATATTCGATTGACGGCAATAACCTACTTTAGTGTGGCTTAAATTAAAGTTTGCTAAATTTTGATCTCTTAAACGCCTCTGTTACCCCTTCGAGAATATAAGTGTGATATATGTTTTATTTAAATATTTTTTATTTTATTGTATATATTTAAAACTCAATCATGAAGCAGAAGCTTTACTAAACCCATTGCTAGGTATAAACTTCTACTTGGAAATAAGGGCAACCAAATTCTGGTTTTTACTTTTCTTTTGTTTTATTAACATTATTTGAAAAGCTTCTCGTTCCAAAAGTTATTTCGAGACAAACATCAAACGTTCATTTACGGTTTATTACTGAATATTTTTAAGCAGGTTTTCTAAGGATTCGTTAGGTCCTTGAATGTTAATATTTAGGTAATTTCTTTTGTACGAAGTTTTTGAACGTTTTTTTGCTGACGTAGTAGCGTGTTATGTTCCTTTTTTGTTCGTATTTTCGTCGTGTTACGACGATGTTTGTTTATGTTTATTCGCTTCCTTATTATAATAACTTAGACTTTAGTTCATAATTTGTAGGTAAAAATACTAAGTTTGATACTTTTATCGACTTCAAACAGTTAATATTTCTGGCCTGTTTATTAAATACAAAGTTATAAACTCACAGCAACATTGTTTTTGAAACCACTCTAGTTTTACTTATTGATTAAAATAAAATTCAAATCTATACTAATATATAAAGCTGATCAGTTTGTTTGTTTGTTTGTTTATTTGTTTGTTTGTTTGTTTGTTTGTTTGAACACGCTAATCTCAGGAACCGCTGGTCCGATTTTAAAAATTCTTTCAGTGTTGGATAGTCCATTTATTGAGGAAGGCTATAGGATATATATTATCACGCTACTACTAATAGGAGCGGAGCAACAATGAAGAATGTTTCAAAAACGTGGGAAATTTTCACGCTACGGGCAATATAAGGCGCAAACGACGTTGCGTGGGTCAGCTAGTGTTATACATAGATCGTAGGCCGAAATAAAAGTAAACTTGATTCTCACACTTAGAAAAATATTTCGATTAACAAGAAGTATCATCGACCAGAATATAGCTGATTTATATATTTTCTTATTTATTACTTACTTACAATATCCTTTTTTATATATATAGAAAAGGATATTGTTTACATAATAAGTTGATAGGCTATATTTTTCAACGTTTTAATTCTCGTCATTAGGTGAGTTTTTTTTAAACGATATTTCGCCTATTGGCGATCTAATTTTATTTTATTTCCTTGAGTCTCTCGAATCTGTGATTATTCTAAATACTCTTTTACCTTCTATCTAAAAATATTCAACATTACTAATTTTATTAATACAGTTACTTAAATAAACAAGCCACGAAGATTTCAAAACCAAGAGCACTTTTAAAAGTCTAAAAAATTACTAATAAAAATGTCCCTAAAAAATTTTAATCTATCTTCAATATCATTCGCAGGAATGTCCCAACTCACTTGCCACGGTGACTCAAGTCTGACTCATTCGCATAAAACCAACCAGTATACCACGATCCACCCCTGCTCCCCCACAACTAACTAACATACACAAGAGAGGTACTAACGAATTGAATCGTGGAGATCTAGGTACAATGGTCAGGTCTCACGCACGTCTCGCCGTGACCTTCCAATATGTTTGTGTCTGACACCATTCGTGTTTTTACTGCGACAGTGAATGTTACACGGCTAAAAGGATCGTTGTATTAACATGAAGAATATTTAAAACAATTATTGTATTATTTTATGACTACTGTATACATTTGAAGAATTCCTAAGAAGTGATACTCGATCTGACCGAAAAGACATTTTTTTAAGTGGCAACTCTGAAATTTAGCAGTTGTCTCATATGTTTATTCCGATTATTATAAATGAAGCGCTTTTCGAAAGAGCATACGCATTATAATTGTAAGAACTTGAATGGCTAAGCTAAGATCGCACGCGAACTTCGAAGAATTCTCTTCTTCCTTCCTGTGCCGAGTGTTGCCTTCACATTATGATCCCGGGTACTTTAAGTGGGACGTGAAAAAGCATCTCACCAGGCCGCCATAGTGTGGGTCACCATGCTGCATTGTCTTTATTCGCTTTGTGGATGGTGACCAACACTCTTATATTCTGCTCATGCTTTCCATCACGCAGAGCTGAGTCATCTTGACAGCTAATACATAAAAAATGAATACAAAGAGATACTTTAATTCTTGAACAAGTTAAGAGAAGTCGTGAGCAAGAACTAGTAGTATTTTTGTGGCGTCAAGTTACAGCAACCGGTCAGTTCATATGAATCAATTAGAACGTATTCACGCCCTGGTGGTGACATCATATGCAAGTTACTGGAGCTACACCTAATGCAGTTATATTTCTAACTGGCGTATCCTACTGATATTATAAACACGAAAGTTTGTAAGGATGGATGGATGGTTTGTTACTCTTTCACTCAAAAACTACTGAACGGATTTGAATGAAACTTTACAGTAGTATAGCTTATACATTAGAATAACACATAGGCTACTATTTGCCGTTATAACTGACATACACGCGGGCGGAGCCGCGAGCAAAAACTAGTATGTCATATACATGGAATTTTTTGCTGGTTCTTCTCCAACGGAATGACGTTAAATCTTTATTGAAACCGCGCCATTAGTAATTTATGTAACGTTTTGAAAAGTCTTGAACAGGTCTGCTTGAAATAAAACCTTTTTAACCGACATCAAAAAAGGAGGAGGTTATGAATTCGACTGTATTTGTTTTATGTTGTAACCTAATAACTTTCGACTGGGTTAACCGATTTTGATGACTTTTTTATTTGAAACCTGGTGCTTCCCGTGTATTTGGTCCAGTCCTTGAAGTCGGTATTTTTTATAAAAGAATTGTCATTTTTAATTTATTATAGAACAGAAAGTATTATGCTCTGTGGATTTCATCGCAGTGATTCTTTAAACTGAAATATATTTTTTATTTATCGACCGATTGATATTGAACAAACACTAAATGTTCAGTGAAGTTTACCACAATACATAAAAGAAAACCGCATCCAAATCGGTTAAAACGTTTCTGAAATTAACGCGCACAAAAACACAGACAAACGTTATAAAAACTGTTAGTTTTAGTTCTGTTACTTTAATAAAGGCCCTCTTCATTAGTTTTTCTTCAATTTATTTAGTATACAGACATCGTATTCGACTGCCTCGTTGGTCTAACGGTGGGTGTGTGCAACTGGTGATCATGAACCTGTTTGTAAAATAGTAATAGAAGTGTTAATAAAAGATGTCAAAGCCTACCCATGAATTGTGTAACAAACTTAAATACAAGATGTGCCTGGTAGATGTCTGAAGGGCGCTGTATAATACTTCAAATTATTATTTTGATTAAAGACGTGACACGTAGCAATTTGTTATGATGAAATGGCATAGGTCAAACTTCGTTTGTAGAGTTCTCGTATTTTTAGGGTTCCGTAACTCAAAAGGAAAAACGGGACCCTTTTAGGATCACTTTGTTATCCGTCTGCCTGTCCCTTTTTCTCAGGAACGCGTGGAGGTATCAAGTTGAAATTTATGTTAAATACTCAGGTCTTCTGTTCCTTAGAGCTGCGAAAAAATCTAACTTCTAGGCCAACGCAATAAAAAAATACAGCCGCTTATGCTGTAAATATTCGATACCGTACTCGCAAGGGAAACAAAACCTACTTTCCGTGAACTCAGAATCTTGAAATTTGGAACGAAGCAACGTCTTATAGTACAGATACAGGAAACATTGAGAAAATCATAAATTTTCAGTTACATCATATAATAAACCTACAGGTTTATACGGAACCCACGGTGCGCGAGTCCGACTCGCATTTGGCTGTTTTTTTCTCATTTTTACTCAATTGAATAAAACTAAACAAGTTACTAGGTCGAGTACTTTAGTGAGGTATAGAGTAGGTAGTGAGGTAACATTTTGAGGTAAAAAGTCTATGTTACTCACTAATTATGGGTCTCCGGCATCCTCATTCACTCGGTGAAACACAGCGCAAGCGCTATTTCACACCGGTTTTCTGTGAGGCCGTGGTATCACTTTTTTTTATTTTATTCATATTTTATACAAGTCCAGCGTTAGAAATGTGTCGTAGGGGACTTTACAAACATTCAAGAAACGGACACAAAGGACACCCAGATTAAGTTCTTTTAATCTATACATACAAATAAATAAAATTGGAGTGTCTGTTTGTAATATTAAAAAACCCGCTTTTTACTAAATGTAGTTAACATTTTTTTTGTCTGTCTGTCTGTTTGTTCCGGGTAATCTCTGGAATGGCTGGACGGATTTCGACGGGACTTTCACTGGCAGGTAGCTGAAGACCCAGGGAGTAACATGCTACTTTTTTTAGACTAACTTTGTTCCGCGGCGTTAATCGTAGTACGACGATAAACACGGGTAACACCGCGGGGTTCAGATAGTATAAAATAAAAATAGTTGCAGATATTTAATAAAATATATTTTCGTTTCACTAAAACAAATTGTTTCATCTTTTAAAACAAAAATTACACAAAATAGCTTCTTATGTATGTACGTAATGCAGTTTTCTGCAAATGCTTCTTTGCATTTAATTTGTAATATCATTTTTGAGTAGGTCTAGTTTACGCAAGATAAGATGCAAGTGTTGTAAAATTTTCTCAGAATTTTATTTAGCATTGTACTCACATTGTAGGCAATTAACACTGGCTTGAGTTTCACACAAGAGATTCTAACTAGTACCTAGGTGTTTGTGTTGTGGCTACCTGTAATGATATTTATCTGCAAAATACCACGTCCTATCCCACAGTTTATAAAAAATGCGACAATTTAGGCAAATAAGGAGTATGGATGTTTGTGACGCAAAATCTACTAAACGGATTTTTATTTACTTAATGGAACTTATCAAAATACATTCTAGAATTAAACTAACTTGTACTTATTCCATTATTTAAATTAACTTAAAAAAGGTTACTGGATGACTGGTTACTGAACCAGTAAAATTTGATAATGCCATGGGTCGAAACAGGTCAGAATTGAAGTAAATTTAAATAGTAAAATAAGTACAAGTAAGTTTAATCCTAGAATGTATTACAGTCCCGTTGGAGAGCCACGCTTCAGCACGAATGAGCTAGCACGGCCTAAGTGATACCACTGTCTCGCAGAAAACCGGTGTTTGGGTGACTATTTTGGTGAAACTAAATAATACATAGGCTTCTATTTACCGCGGTAACCTTTAACACACGTGGTAAACGGTGGCTTTAAGCCGTGGCAAGCGAGCTTGATATAAGTTTTTTTTTTTTTAAATATTTCGGGCATCAAACACACAACGCCATCTAGTCCCAAGCTAAGCAGAACTGGTGTTATGGGTACTAGACAACTGATACAAATACATATACACTTTTTTTTTTTGTAAATACATACATATCATACATAGAAAACACCCAAACTCCGAAACAAATATTTGCAGATCATACAAACATTTAGTTTGACTCGGGAATCGAACCCGAGACCTCTAGCACAGCAGTCGCATACGCTACCACTGCGCCACCGAGGCAGTTTGATTGATATAAGATAGAATCGCTAAACACCAGTATTGTTATGTTGCCATGTTGCTATTTTAAGGGTGCCATCTGAAATCCAGCGCTGCACGGACAGGGCAAGCATTTGGCTGATATGGTGACTCGTTCAGGTCCATATTTTTGTGCTAATCACTGTCTAATTTACAACAATATTGTCCTTATGTACCGTATAATTGTGTGTTTGCATTGTATTGTATTATGTGGACCACGCATAAATCTTTTTTATTTATATTTGTCAGTATCCTGTAAGCCTCCGATATCACTCTGCCTGTCCCGTCTGTACCGAAGCGTGATGGTGATGCTGTGTACCTATTATATATTTGTACCTTGTATAATTTGTTTTAGAAATGTAAATAGATGAACTAAAGCTGTATTTGAAATCAGATGAAAAATATGCCGTATTAAATATATCTGCAAAAAAGCCTCTAATATGTATGCAAATTGTGAAAGTTTCTAAAAAAATCTTTTATATTGTTTAGAATACATTATTTAGAACAATTTTTATTCACGTCGATATTGTATTAAAAAAGTTTGATTGGAAAACATGAGTTGAATATGAAATGAGGTTTTCATCAGATTTATATAAAAATATAGAATGTTTTGCTTTGTTATGTGTTTAGCCTATAGAGCCATATGGGATGATGTAACTTGACCCGCACAACTTAGATAATATCTCTCAAAATAAATATTTTTTGCCTGTCTTTGCAATATTTTTCATTTTTCCTCGACCTTTATCAGTCATAGTGCATATAGTGCATAACCCTCCTCAATAAATGTGGTATCTAAAAAAAGAAAACATATTAGTAGTTCCTAGATAATTCTACCGGATAAACTAACACTTTCACTTAACAATGGAGTAGATGCAACTATAAAAGATTTCAGTGTGTTATAATGATGCTAATTCTGTTGCTCGAAAACTCACTAAACAAAAAATCACTTTAAAGTAAGTTTTGTCCTGTCAGTCATTGTTAATACAGAAGATTGTCTTAAACTAGAAATGTCAATTAAAATAAACGTCATCTAAATTTGATCATACACCAATACCACTTTCGAAATCGTTTTACTAAAATAAGATAAATTTTAGTTTAGTTAAATAATTCAACAACAGAATTAGCACCAATGACTAATATTATACATTACCAGATTAAATCGCCTCATCCTCTTACCTATAAAAAGAAAAATATTTCATAAGTCATTAAATACAACACAATCCAATTACAAACACGAATTGGGCCATTCAAGAATAGTGTGCAATTATCGAAGGTCATAATCATGTTTAGGACGTACTATGTCTTCAGTTAAAGTTCATAGGTTGGCGAATCGGTCATTAAGTATGGCCCTAAATGTCCGATGGGCTATTTGGGACATATTCGCCCGAGGAATAGCCGTTATATGGATCATTAAAAATATATGGATAGATAAGAAGATTGGTGTGTGTTCTCCCAGTTGTTATCTTTTACCGTTATCTCTTAATTTTTCTTGTACACGAACCTTGTCCTAACAATAACGAACACATTAAAATAAGAATTATTTAATTTAGTGCAGCCTATCGGAAGCTATGCACGTACATACATTTATATTAGACGATTTGTAGCCCGCGGCTCCGCCCGCGTATATGTCGGTTACCGCGGCAAATAGTAGCCTATCTGTTATTCTGATGTATAGGCTATATTACTGTAAATTTTCATCCAAATCCGTTCAGTAGTTTTTGCGTGAAAGAGTAACAAACATCCAAACATCCATCCATCCTTACAAACTTTCGCATTTATAATATTAGTAGGATAGATCAAATCATCAATTATATTTAGATAGATAGATAAGCAATCTATACAAATAAATAAAATTGGAGTGTTTGTTACTAAATGCATATGTATGTATACACGGTACATTTACCAAAAATGTAGTTAAATAATTTTTTGTCTCTCTGTCTGTTTGTTCCGAGTAATCTCTGGAACGGCTGGACCAATTTTGACGGGACTTTCACTGGCAGGTAGCTGATGATCCGGGGAATATCTTAGACTACTTTTGTTTAAACTAACTTCGTCCCGCGACGTTACTTTTTTTTATGTTATAAGTACCTACCAAGCAGAAAATTTGGAAATTGCACGCCTAATGGGGTAAAATAACGGTTGCATCGAAGTTCGTCATTCAGACAGTTAAGAAACTTGTAATAAGAAATAAATACACAAGAAAAGCTGCGAATAATAATGGAGAAAATGTCTATAATAACAACATGACAATATTATGTTAATACTATTTTTACAGTACGAAGAAAGTTAAAATGAAAAAATATGTTCCGAAACGCATGTAAATGTTCACTTTCGTTTCTCGTCCGACTCGATTCTCGTCACGTAGCCTATCCTATGCTTCAAATATTTTTTTTTACAACTCTCGGCTCGAGTTCGTGACGACATCTTTGGGTATTACAAAATGTGCGCAGTCATCTGATTCTGTTCATATTATTTACTAGCTGAAAACCGCATTGTTACCCGCGGTTATTGTTGTACCGCGAGTAACGCCTCGGACAAAGTTAGTCTAAAAAAAGTAGCCTAAGCTACTCCCTGGATCATCAGCTACCTGCCAGTGAAAGTCCCGTTAAAATCCGTCCAGCCGTTCCAGAGATTACCCGGAACAAACAGACAGACAAATAGACAGACCAATAGGCAGGCAGACAAATTTTTTAACTACATTTTTGGTATATGTACCGTGTACACATACATATGCATTTATTAAAAAGCGATTATTTTAATGTTACAAACAGACTCTGCAATTTTATTTATTTGTAGAGACTATAGATATAGTTCATCATAATGTGAGACGTTAATTGCTAAGAACAAACTATCATTCCATATTTCTTGTCTTGTTTAGGTAATTTATTTTGTTCATGCGATGCGTGTAGTTAAGTGGAAATGGTCCTTTATGATGATGTTCTCCTAGTCGATTTCGGGGATGGCGGCAAGTCTCAATGGTAACCAGTCAACTACTCAGGAGATATTATAGTGCACGACTGTGTGCCCAAATTCAGGAGCACTTTCTGTTCCCTCACTGTCATAATCCGATGGGATGGTTATCCGACTCGGCCAGGGATAAAGTGGAAATGACACTTTATAGTAGAAGAACAGCGCTGGCATGTTACAAACAGTTCAGTTTAAAAATACCGACTTTAATTAATTAAAACTTTTAATACCCATTTTCACGGTCATGGTGTTTCCTATTTTTTTCAAACGCAAATATAAATCAATCTTTAACCACAAAAAACGAATAAAATTATTTATTGAAGCACATTTGACTGACTATAAAACTACCATGTGCATTTCTGCATAAAAATAAAGTATGCACGGTTAGTTTTAGGCCAACTGACAAATTGTCTGAGCTCGTAAAATGTGCAAAAATCGGCGCTTGCGTCACTGTGGCGAGCGGGATAGCTATCAAATCTGGCTTAAGTTATACGCTGAAAGCGAGTTTAATATTGATTATCTTTTAAAGAAATGAATTATTTAAGTAAAAAAACGATGTTATGTAAGTTCGAGTTCACAATTATTAAAATACATTAATAAGCGTATATGTAAAACATCTATCGACAAGTTTCTAAGGGACGTGGTTGCTTAGAGGTCAACATAATTTATCAACTTTTAAACTTTCGCGTTCCATGATATATTAACAATTATTTTTACGGGAATTAACGCGATCACTTATTAAAAGGTATTACATACCTCTGATTGCACCTCTGATTGACCAGGTTGCACCGGCCGTGGTCACAGGCTGACTCAGTCTGACAACCTGGTCGAAACGTCAGGCAAACCAGAGGTATGTGATACCTTTTAATAAGTGATCGCGTTAATTCCCGTAAAAATAATTGTTAATATAATTTATCAAGTTTGGACTTTTATATAACACTAGCTGTGCCCGCTACTTCGTACATGTGACATTTGAATTTTCAAGTTATTTTTAATTTTTCACCTTTCAAGCCTTCCCGTGACGACGACAAACATTTTTAAATCAAAATCACCTACATCGGTCCAACCGTTCTCGAGTTTTAGCGAGACAAACGGACAGCAATTGATTTTTATATATAAGTTTTAAAACTTTCCTTACGGATTCTTAAGGTTACTCTCCTGATCTTTTTTTAACGCCATCAACTACTGTACAATTAAGAAACTCAGTACTCTTATATTACCATATTCATATTTCATTTGTATGGACCATCAACTTAGTTTGTACTGGTTTATCCAAGTGGTATAATTCGACGAATATGGTATCAGTGCAAACTTTATCCACATATGGATGTAATTTACAACCCTGCTTAACTCTTATGCCTTTTACCACAAAACAAACGCAGACATGAATCACGTTGAATTTAAGCACTTAGTCTGCAGCCAAGGTCTCGCCATAGTCGAATGTAAAATCAGATTTAGTGTTCAACATTTAGTGCTCAGTTGTAACTTTTTTACATTTATTACTTAATATAATATTTAGTTAAATACATGCGATAAGTAAAGTAATAAGTAAGATGATTCTTATTTATGTTATTCGAATCGTCTTCACGAGTTTTGAGTTTGGTCTAACTATGGTTTAGGTGGAGTGACCATTTGGGTAAGATGGCTGACAGGAGCTAGATGCAAAAGTCCAATGTCGATCTAAGTGACGTACCTATCAGATCAGTAGGGAACCGCGATAGGCTGATTATGATGAATTGACTGATTTTACTACGTAAATCTTCTTTTTTTTTTAAGAATTTCGTCTTTTTCAATCTTTTATTTTTGTGGTTACAGGCCCCGTTTGGTCTTATTTTAATTTGAGGAAAAATTACCACCCAAACGTTTAGCGAAAAATTTAGAAATTAAGAGTATCATTTAGACAATTCATAGGATTGATGATTCATAGTCCGCGTTTTTTAAATGCAATTTTCGTATCCATTTTCGGCTACAAAAAAGAATGATTAACAATCAAACAACTCAAACCAGTTTTCGAACAGTATATTTGTCAATTATAAAAAATGTCCCTCCTTATATAAAAATTAAAATATGTTTATTGATGTATGTATGTGATATTTTTAAAATGATTCGCTTTAAGTCCACTACTTTTTGGTAAAAGATCTTAGTCTGCGATAAGACCATAATTATTGTGTCCTTCTCATTGTGTTCATGTTTGATGGACGACAAATTGTGTCTTTTTTTAAAAAATCACAGCCCTATTAACATTTGTATTAACACCCACATGTACTCATTACATAATATCAGATTGTAATAGTCCTATTTCAAAAGAATATCGAAGAAAAATATTGTGAAAACATTTCGAAAGTTTTTTTTTTAATCTAAATTACAATTTGAAGATAGATTAAGATAATTATCTTTAGATTCTTTTCTATAGACTTTTCTACTTCCATTTCTGTTTTTCTCTTGAACTTTTCTCCAAAGATTTTTTTAATTTAAATTTTTAAATTATTTTAATATTTTTCCTATGATTAGTCATGGGCCAAGGCTGGCTTTATGGTAAATTGTTACTGAAAAGCTCTAGATTCTTACGAATTATAGCGGGTCTCCGACAAGAGCAAAAAGGCTTTTAAAATTATTTTCCAAATCACCTATTTATGAATAAAATGAAATTAATAGTTGTAAAAATTGTGTCGAAAATGCATTGTCGCATGCAAAATCCGATGTTCAAACAAGATGAGTTGATCACAAGGTCGACCGGTTACGTGAGAACTAAAACAATACAAAAATAAAGTAAACAGTTAACACATGCAATGGACGCGAAGCTGTTAATGTGTACTATTTTTTGCTTGATATTCATTGTTAGGATAATTTTCTTAGCGTCAAGAACGAATTGTTTATTGAAAATAAAGTCTTTAGTTGTTGGAAACTATGATAACATCGTAACAGGCAAGCGAACAGTTGTATTGCTTAACGAATTTTCAGTTTAATATGAGTGAAAGACAGAAATATCTGATAAAAAACTGTTTAGGCCAAAAATGTAAAGGATGATTTAGATTGACATTTTCAGATATTACCAGCCCCTTCATGTAAAGATCTGCTTCTTGGAAATGTACGAGCAATTGAAAATAGTGGAGACATAAAAAGTAATTGAACGCATTTACCATTACAGATCTTTACAAAAAGACTGTAAAAAAGTAAGAAATCTCTTAAAACCCGAGAAAGGTAAAAATTTTAATACGGTATAAGTCTTGTCTTTTAGTTAGAAACATCACAGTATTTGAACCTAGATTAAAATGGAACAATCAATGAACAATTTGTGTACTTGTTCAACTGGAAGAAACTTTCAACGAAGATAAAGTGAAAGTAACGCATTAAGCCTGGTGGTATTGTGTCTGGTTCTAAAGACCTGCGTAGGTATTCGATAGTGTAACTAATTTTGAATGAAAAATACATCGTACGTATTGTATAGTTGCACATTATCGAATTTGAATGCGCAGTTTTGTATTCGGGACCTCTTTTTGGATGCCTTTACAATTTTTAATTAATGTTTGTTTTTGTTACTTGAATGATCGATTGTAACAGATTGGGTCTACTTAAGTTAGTATATACCTACTATAGATAAAAATTACAGAGATCTAATCAAGAATTTGTTTTTAGACTCCCAGATGTAAAAGTATGATTCATTTAATTATTTAAGATCTTGGTAGTCAAATTAGCCTTACAAGTACACCTCCTCTATTTTCAAAGAGGCATTTTCCTGAAAATATGCAAGCGTTTGTAAAGGCAAACTACTTTACCCCGTTATTATTAATATTAAGAATAGACTATGGAAAAATATCTAAAAACAAGTCTATTTATATCAATTCAAATTGCTTTTGAACACAGTTTTTTAGTCACTGTTACATATTTACGTGAAATAAAACAAACTAACTGATTGCAACTTAGCGCATGCGATCATCGTTTTAATCGATTCCAGCTACAGACCCGAATACTCGTTACACAATCGTTATATAAACATCGATTTAATGTGCGCCTGTATTCATCACTAACGATAGTTTATTGTGTTAAAGCAGAATTCCTAGTAACAATGAATCTAGATACCAATAAAGTAAAGAGAATAGTATATTACATACATAAATGCGATTTAATGATTCTTTAGCTGAGCTAGGTTTCTTTTGTCGATTTCATACCATTTTATCTTTAACTGAGCAATATGCTACGGTTTTCTATTTCTAGTGGAAGTTGAAATTTATAAAGATACCTTATATATATAAAGATACATACTTTACCATGGGAGAGCCACGCTTTGGCACGAATGGGCCGGCTCGGCCGGGGTGATACCACGGCCTCACAGAAAACCGGTGTGAAATAGTGCACTTTAATATTGTGCATAAAATTCTCTCAAAAAACTCTTCCAAGCACCTTAAGCATGGTATCATTAAAGTATTTCGAAAAGCAATAGTTATTGATTACATTAGGATTTTAAAAATAAAAAATGCTTAATTTAGCAACCTTCCAAGATAGGATCTTACTGACTTATAAGAATCGATCAAAATCGCATCAGGAGATTTTAGCGGCATTAATTTTCGGATGAAATGAAAGTAGCTGAGGTGACTACTTTTGCTGTCTCCAGAATATTTTACGTTAAGATAACCAAAATAGTTTTACTTTTTTTTAACTTTCCTGTTTGGATCAGATCAATGGGTCTTATGCTGAATTTATTGCGATGACCTTCCCAAATTTTACTGAAAGACTGAATCGGCTTACCCGGCAAAAAAAATTATATACTCTATTTTTAAGAGATTAAATTCTAAGGGTAAGATTAAAAACTTTAACATCAAAAGACAGATTTTAAAGCAGAACAGTAATAAAGAAAATAGATTTAAAGCTTTCCATACTAATCAGCGGCTAAGCGGGATTTATGGATGCATCCATAAAACCAGCTTCACAATATACCACAGAATCCATACTGGACGGATATGATCAAAAATTCAAACGAAGCACCATTTAGCATAGACGCTAAATGAACCCGGAACAGGAGAATTGGCAATCCGCCAGCTATAAGGACGCCAGACTAGTCGTAACAACTTTTATGGCTCAAAAGATACAACACATCCATATTCATCAATATAGACATGGATTTACGCTAAGCTTTTGACTTCACTACCACGGTAATAATTACCCATGACCGTAAGAAAACCCTATGGTAAATCAACTAGTAGCTAACAAGAGAAATAAATATATATAAATAAAACTTATATTGGTGTTGATAATATATATAGGATAATAAGTCATAAAGTTTCTCAACAAAAGTCTTGTACTGATATGTCAAGATTGGCTAATTGAATGCA
The DNA here is from genome assembly GCA_905220595.1 of Spilosoma lubricipeda. Taxonomy (NCBI): domain Eukaryota; kingdom Metazoa; phylum Arthropoda; class Insecta; order Lepidoptera; family Erebidae; genus Spilosoma; species Spilosoma lubricipeda. The sequence goes on from HG992291.1 coordinate 1,588,635, forward strand.
CTTAGCAAAAACATTTGGCTTTAAGTAAAATGACATAAATAATTGAATTTTATTATGAAACAGAATGTCCGATAAGCATAAACTGAGTTGTAATAAACTATTTACTATATTCACTTAGTAAAACTTAAATTATCTAAGTGTTTAACAAATCGTTGGAGCTTTAATTGCAAAATTTTGAAACATATTAGCATCAGAGAAATATGCTAAGCTAGTTTTATGGAAGTAGTCCAGCTTACTATTTTAAGTAGAGTTTAAAGGCTCCGAATATATACTAGTCAAATAATATTTAAGTTAATTTAGCATCTTATTCAGTAACTGCTGACCTAGTACTTAGAAACAAACAAGTTTTAAAACCACTTACTTTGTGTGAAACTTATTAGCTAATGCAAGTTACCGTTTACGAATGAAACTAATCATTTAAATGGAGAACGCGGGAACGGCACATAAAGTTTTTATGAAACAACTTTTCTGTCCAGTTTTGATTTTTAATTTTAGTAACGTGTACAGATAAAAGCTTTTAACGTTATTAGCTTGAAATTTTAGATTCTTTAAGTATTTTTGTATCACAAATTTTCTAAGAATTTTGACGTTGGAGGCCCAATGATGCAGTAGAATTACTACGCCGCCATGGTGTGGGTCGCCGTGCTGCATTGTTGCATTGTTTGCATTCGCAATGAGTGTGGTGACCATCACTCTTGGATTCTGGTTATGCTTTCCATCAGGCAGAGAAGAGTCATTATTGCAAGACCATACATAAAAAAACGTTTATTACTCTTGGTTCCATATTGCTTACGTAAATGAGATAATAACAAACAGTCAATTGACAGTATTGTATTATTTTCTTAAAGTATACGTTGTGCAATTGTAGAGGCCTATGTCTAGCAGTGGACTGCGATAGGCTGATGATGATGATGATATGTTGTAATATAGTTATAAAGGTGCCAAATTGTTTGTAATGTATGATATGAACATTATTTTTTTGTTGAATTTTTACTTAACTTCTTTGTCAGTTTTGAAGGTTTTTACATTAGACTAGAATTTATAATATATAATATAATATAATATATTATTCTCAAAGGTTATGATTACATTTGAGAATGCCATGAGGCGAAACCGGTCAGGTGTAAAATAAAATAAAATAGTGGAATAAGTACAAGTGAGTTTTATTCTAGAATGCATATGAACAATTTCTCATTATGGTCATTGCTTAATTTGTCACATATCTGTTACTATTCATATACAGAGCTTTTATGAGTTCAACGTTTCTGAATGAGAACATTAATAATACTGATTAGTATTCTAAAACCACTCTATTTCATCAGTAAAAACTGTAAATGCATCAATCTATGTGAGTCTAAAACTGAGGATGACCGTCTAAACGTGTCTTATAGTTCAGTAGAACTGTCTGTCATGTTTAGCGAAACTAATCGCTTAAATGGAAATAGTTGGGTTAGCGCAGCGGCCGTTGATCTTTTGATGACCTTGCGGTTTTTGTTCTGTATTGTGTTACTAGTAACTGATAGAATTGTTACTATGGTTATGTAGAAATTTTGTTTTGTCAACTTACTTTTGTTCACTTATTTCTAGACTAACATTTATACATAGGATACCTTAGATCAATAATATCGAAGGTAGATAAACAATATTAATGTATAGGCCTTAACAGGTGTAAAATGTGTACTCGTAGAATTTCTGAAGGCAAAGTTATCAGAGGCGTATTAAATAGATTCGTCCCTATTGTGATCAATTATGAAAAAAGAGTGTTGCCATGCCTGTTGATCCGATGGATATCTTAGAGAACGATGAAGGGAACAAACTCCGCAAACTCAACAGAACTGCAAAGAAAATTAAAACTTGAATATATAAATAGGCCAAAACTTCCTCTCTTAGGAGAGTCTTATGTCCAGCCACTGCTGGAAAATCTATAGGATCATCATCGTCAACAAGTTATTTTTTTAATTTATATATTATAACAAGTTTATTGTATAGGGCGCAAACGAGCAAATCACCTGATGGTAAGCGATTACCGCCGCTCATGGACACCTATGCAACACCAGAGGTGTCACAAGTGCGTTGCCGACCTTTGGGGGATGGGGAAAGGGATGTGGGGAGGGGTTGGTATGGGCCTCTGGTATCCTCACTGACTCGGTGAAACACAGGGCAAGCGCTATTTCACACCAGTTTTCTGTGAGGCCGTGGTATCACTCCAGTCGAGCTGGCCCATTCATGCCGATTCAAGTCTTCATAGTCCACTGACTATTAAGACTTGTTGATAATGATGATCCTATAGATATTTTTCTGTGGTATCAACCAATTTAGAAAATGAGTTCAGTACATTACGTATAAAACAATAAGCTAATTATAAATAAACTAACATTTAAAGTAGCATTCACCTACACAGACAGGGAAAGGAATTCTACCACATCGTAAATAACCTTCATAAACAATGCAAAGTATTTAACCATGGAGTTATGGGGTTGGCTGTGATACACGTACCCTTTGTTCCGTGACGTCATTAAACTGCCCTTTTGGAAGTTTATTTAGTACTTGTGAGTAACCCCAACTTACATTATAAATGACAATGTTAATAAGTGTGTTTATTAAGCTCTCTTCCATGAAGTACTCAACTGATTACCATTGAATTTTGGAAACTAGCTAAAAGATATTCTACACTCTCTACTTTTTATTCTTCTCTTTCTCTCTCTCCACTACTGGATGTACGCCATTCCTGAGAAAGGAGATTTTGGTCTACTATATCACGCTTGGCAAACGAGTCGATATAGGTTTTGTATCAAATTTTCCTTCTCTTTGCAACGATGTCGTTCTGCGTGAGTTTGCTTCCTTACCCGCCTCTTACGACACCTATGGGATGAAAAGTGGTGTTACCTGTCACCACACGGCAAACCTCTCTCTAAATACTTTTCTTTAAGCACCTACTCACACTCATTTATCACTCTCAGGTAGACTAATCTGCGTCTGTACACATATTCGTAACTCATCTTGTGTTATGTTTTAGGCGAGTACACTGAAGATGTATATTGAGTACCTGGATGACCGAGCTTGGGTCGGTATTTTTATTTTAGCAAATTTTCTAAAAATGTAACCCAGGCATATCGATTTAACAAACCCCCTACAAACTAAATATCATAAAAATCTTTGAAGCTGTTTCCGAGGGAATAAAGCCACGGTCCAAAACTAGTTCCAAATCTGCGCAAAATATAAATTTACTGGGATAAAATGTTATTTTATTTCAGAATTCACTACAGTCATACTGATTAACTTCACAACCGACCGATGAAAATATTATTCCAATACATTGATTCAGCATACATCGCTGGTCTTATATCCAATACATCGGCGCGTTTGTGCTTATTGAGTATTTCACGGTCAATCTATTACTCACGAACGGTACCATACGAACGAGCGCTGAGTGATCGTGAGCTGAATTTGTTATCGATTTATTGTCATCAGAAACCAGATATGTGATATGAAGAAAGTATAACTGTATTATATTATTCTTTTTCGTTACGTCGTCTTGATCTTCGTTCCAGGTTCTATAAAAGGATTTCAGCGTACAGTATATTTGCTAAGTATTTTGCTGATGTCTGAATGATCCTATAACTGCTCTCTCGTTGAACCTAATATTTTCAGATGAAACGTCGTCGTGAATAGGTAAATTTACGAATTATTAAATCTATACTTCTATACTAATATATAAAGCTGAAGAGTTTGTTTGTTTGATTGTTTGAACACGCTAATCTCAGGAACCTCTGGTACGATTTGAAAAACTCTTCCAGTGTTAGATAGCCCATTTATCGAGGAAGGCTATAGGCTATATATCATCACGCTAAGACCTACAGGAGCGGAGCAACAATGAAGAATCTTATAGGAGCTATTGCCCGTAGCGTGATAATTTTACCCCGTTTTTGTAACATTCTTCATTGTTTCTCCGCTCCTGTAGGTCTTAGCGTGATGATATATAGACTATAGCCTTCCTCCAATGGTTCTTGAGATTAGCGTGTTCAAACAAACAAACAAACAAACTCTTCAGCTTTATATATTAATATGATGTCACTTCATTAAACTCTTAAATGGATTAAATTAATAATAGTATTGTTTGTTTGTTGTAGTGTTTTTTTTATTTAAATTATCAAGGTCCTATGCAAATTCTTCCAAACCGTTTATTTTTATCAGCATCACCGCCATCTTATTCTCTCCACAGACAATAAGGTATAAAAATATTGCAAGGCCAACTACTCTGGCGCATGTGCATTAATCATTGTATGATTGGGTCATACAGATAAGATCGTTGGGGACCTTGACTGACTGACAGTAAAAGTGAAAACGACAGTCATGGAATATTGGGAATGAGATTTAAAGTTCAAAAATGTAGATGATGGTTTGGATGGCCTGTTAAGTATTTGTTGTCATGTATTTTGATACCAGCTGATGGTAGATGAATACCGCCGTCCATAGAGACCTGCAATTCAAACTCACAAAGGGGAGTTCGGAGTGGACTATAATACGATGTGTTTTCTAAATCTCGTTTCTTAAGATTAGTGTGGAATTAAGGTTGACAGGTGATTTTGGTAAAAGTATATAGGATTTATTGCAATGGCTTATCAAGTACCTACAATATTTCCTGATCTTTGGACTAGTTTTAGTTTATTTTTATTTTTTGAAGTTCTGACTGTGGTGACAGGCAGTTAAGACAGTTTGTTATACCTGTATGCAGCTAAAAAAATACTATTATTCTTTTTCTAAACATAAATGTGACCAAAATAATATTTTGTCTTTCATATGGTTCATTCCACTTTGTTTACCTCTGTGATTTTACCTAGGTGAAATACTTCCAAGGTGAAATGAGGAAACCTTATAGGAACAAAGTGGAATAAACTATATGTCTCTTGACATCAACATTTCGATATACACCAACAGATAGATGTATATCATGAGAGGAAACGTCTGTTTTATCTTGATAGCATAATATTGTTCGTACGATATGTATCTGTATGGGTACGATAGACAAGTCTATATCTCCATATTGTAACAAGGAGACTGGAAACCTCACTGTAAGTTGACTGCTAAGATAGCATAGTGATTTAAACGATCGCCATACTGGTATCTTCTGCGCTGAATGTGGTGTATCCAAACCTGACATTCGAGAATACTTTATGGGATCCACAATGTGACATATTGCTAGTGCGGTAATTATCTTTTAAAACTGATAACATTAATGATAATTAATTAACAAGTTTAAATCATTTGTTAATGTCTAATGATTCAACGATGTTTTTCTTTCCGGTTGATGTAAATAAATAATGATTGTAGTCAAACTTCGACCAGTGGACAACTACTAGTGTTATGTAAACTAAACTAGAAGAGTAATAAGATCTGACAAACCTCTTGAAAGAGTTAATAAGCTTATGCTTAATTTTGAATCGCATAACTGTAACAGAGAGTTTATTTCTTTAATTAGAAATTAAAAATCAGACAAAAGAATAGTGGAAAAGTAAAGACTAACAAGAACGCCCTAAAAATTAAAATGTAGGCAAAATTCATAAATGCCTCAAATTCTGTAGCCTACAATAAACATAATTTGAATAAAAATACACTTCACAAATCATACAGAACCCATCAAGGCAATTTATTAGTGCAAAAAGTCTCCGCAGAACATCAATAAATTACTACCATAACAGACCATAATGTTCTCGACGATAAAACACGACTAAAAACCGCTATCTTCCACTACTAATGTTTATTTTACTATCGAGAATTTAAGCGATAAACGGTAATTCGTGATAGTATCGTACAAAAATGACTTAATTGGGCTGTGTAAAGAAAAAAAAACTGCTTTTTATGTGTTTTAGCGACAAATCTATAAGAGGCTCTAGCTGCTAGTTTAAAATTATAAAATAATTAACAACTTAAAAATTTTAGAATTCTTAAAAAAAATCTAAGGCCAAATCCTTCAATTAGACATAATAGTAGGATTAACCTGTCAAAATCTCATATTCACTCATTCATTCATTCATATAGCTTAAAAATGATGATAAAAACCAGTCTGAATATGTTCTTGCTTGATTTTGGTGATAAAATTAAGAGGAAAATAATGTATTCGTTCAACAATAAGTTTTATAGACAGGGACGTCAACACAAAAAAAGGATTCCTCTATTATTTCTAGTTAGGTCAGGCGCACACATGTACCTGTGCACACATATTCTGTGTACGCCTTCCCTAAGGTAGGCGTACACAGAATATTTATGGAAGATATGGTTTCCATTGAACAAGTTCAGTTTTCTATTGGGAGACTAACTCTTCGTTTTTTTCTCTTTAAGAACGTTTTTTTACACTAAAAAAATCAAGTTGCTTTTTGTCGCTTAGACCTTGAAAAGTACACAACGATTTATTGTGTTTTGTTAAAAGATATTCAAAGGCATTCATATATATACGTCATGCCTAATAAATTATAATTTGTATTTTATTATTTTTAAGTATTTGCATTTCGTATCAAAAACTAATTCACCATACGAATTCCCTTAGTAGGGGTCATGAGAATTTCTCCAGTTTTGTCCAATGACGTCACCCGTATCTTCCAAGGACATTGCTGGCAGTACGCCAATATTTGCAGACTGACGAAGAATCGAGATTGAATCAGCAACTACTATTTATAATTCCGACGGAAACGACAAGATTTATTTCTTAAGAAAGTATATAAAAGCCAGTACATTAATGTTCCATTTAAGGAGAGGTGATTGTTTAATACTTGTCTTCTGGGAGGCTGTGGTATCATACGTACTTCAGTGTGGTCGACTGTTTATTTGGCGGCTTAAGTGTGAAAGAGTTCTCTATGGCTTTCTTTTTAAGGTTCAAAATATAATTTAATATTTAAGTTCTATAATGATATTTACAATATTTCTTTCTTTTATTTTTCCAAACCTTTCTCCAGAAAAGGGCACGTATCGTTTATCAGGCGGCTTGTTTAAAAAAAACAGTTCTCTGTGGCTTTCTTCTTAAGGTTTAAAATACAATGTGATATTTAATTTATTGGTATTTACAACATAACTTATTTTTTTCCAAAACCACCAGAAACAGGCACGCACGAAAGTGTCTGGTGTCAGTTTTTGTTTTACAACATCAAGTCGCTCCCGGAACCGAATGCGTTTGGATTTGTGTTTGATGAAGAATTGTATACGGTCCAACCGCAATGTCGAACTAAGTCACCATGAGTATATATACAAAGTCCAATCAGCTCACATTAGGTCTTGCGAATACATGGTCGGGATGTGTTAATAACAGCAGTTCCCGGATTCCTCCCGTCTCAGGCGCAGAGTGGCACACCATGTGGTTTTAGTCGGTTCGATTTCGCCACACCGCCCCGTCGCAAATCCCGGTGAGGTGACCGCCCATGTGGGTTCCCATACGTAAAAAAGAGGTCTTTTGAATACATCACTCCGCGTTACAAGTTTGCTTTTACAAGAGTAACAGTCATTTAAGTTCTAAACCTAAATAAAACCTACTAAGCCAGTTCCGGACCAGATGTGTTATTACATCATATTATCACCTATTTTAATTCTAATGAATATTTAATATTTAAATGTCCTTTGTTAGAAATAAAAGATAAATATTATGAAATTGTACCGTACAATCCTACTACTATTAGAAACACGAAAGTTTGTAAGTATGGATGGATGTTTGTTACTGTTCCACGCAAAAACTACTGAACGGATTTAGATGAAACTTTACAGTAATATAGCTTATATATTAGACTAGCACATAAGTAAGTCATACACGCGGGCGGAGCCTCGGGCAACTAGTTCCCAATAACATTCTGAGGGCAATAGATGAATGTAGATCTGGTACTATGAGTTCTTTGATTCAGATAATACATATTATATATACCCACTGCTACTTCAGATTATTGTCGTCCACTGCTGAAAAAAGGCTTCCTCCAAAGAGTGCTATAGAATTAGTCAGACCAATTCAAACATCTCTCTATGTACTTTAATTATATGAACATAAATATTGGGACTGATTGGCATTGGCATACAAGATACATAATATGAAAGATTAAACATTATTCCTAAGAAAAAAAAACCCTTTAAAAACAAGAAAAAACTCCATACATTTAATGAAATAATTAAGTAAGTTCCTAGTACCATAAAGTTTTACCACCTACAATGTGAAAATTCTAAAAAACACTACAGTTCAGTAAACGAAACACATAAATTCTTATCTTTATTACCTCAATAAAGTCCTACACAAAATGCTTTTTAAAAATTCAGCTCCAGACACCGACATTCTGAGGCTTCACGTCGGGAATAATCTTTTATAATTCAACTACGAATTTGTCGGAAGCCTTGCAAGTTGGTTAATGGGCTTCAGTGGCCATTTTGATAAGCGTTAGCAATCTTTAATATCAATTTTACTTCGGATGTTCATTTCATGTTTCTAACTTTGAAATTGACGGATTTTCACACAACCATTTATATCCTCAACCTTTTGGGATATCAGGTGGTCTTTTTGTGTTGTCCCTTCTAGACAACACAAAAAGATCATCTGACCAAACTTCAAGTGTAGTCGGAGCGGTTTAGACTTTGCATTGATAAATCAATTAGTCTGGATAAATATTTTACATGTATCTATAATTAACGGAACTATAAAACATTAACAGATATTTTCACCTATACTCTCAGAGCTCTTATCCGTTGATGACTAGAAAGAAATGAAGCGATCACATTTTGACAACCATAATTTTTGTTCCATTTACGTAATATTGGGCAATATTACTATCTTCAAAAGGACTCTAGGAATGATAAGAAATAGTATGGAGTATTTTCTAAAAGAGAGAAGAAAAACCGTGGTAGTAGATAGATAGTTTCTCGAATATACAATTACTTTCAGACAACATAAATCTTAAATGATAAATGGTCTTGCAGTCACTTTTATTTATTAGACTGAATGTTACCATTTCGTAATCGAAAACTTTCATTTTCACTTAACATCTAGTTAACAACAACAATAGGATATGTTTTGTTAAAGAGATATTTGAATATATTTATTGATCGATGCTTTTGTGTACATCAAATTGAGCAGACAAATTGGACACGTATTTAATTACTGAAAAGGTTACGACAGGATTGTTTGGCTTTCTTTGTATCTTCTATTCATTTCGGCTTCCAAATAGGGCTGTTGTTTTTTTTTTAGTAAACGATAAATTTTTAGTAAATATATAGTTGTTCTAATAGTATTTAGTTGAAAAGAATAGTGCAATTTCACGAGTCACATAGATATTTACTTACCACATTTTTTTTAAGGTCGGCTTTTACATTAAAAGAGAATACCAACCGACTGTGAAGTAAGAACTTCAATGAGTTTTCCATAGCGGTATGAAATTATGCATTACAAAAAGTATACAACTTTATCAACGAGGGGAGATGCCCCAAAAAAACCACCACACTTATAAAGACTATACAGACACGCTGCGTTGAAGTGTAGCCGACACACGTGAATAGCCAGCCTTTAATTAGCTTTTTGTTTCATGTTAGGCTCTATATACCATCTGTTGTGGCAATACAATGGAGACGAACAATGGTGTGTTGTATTCTGTTTGGGATGAAATTGCAGATTTAGGATAAGAGAACAGTTTGTGAGTGAAAGGATTATGCTAGTGAAAGTTGTCTGCTGGTGTAGGATTTAAAAATGCCTCTATTTTTATCTGATTGAAAATTGTTGGCAACGGAAAAGTGCAAACTGTCCAATATCAGAATAGTTGACGTTTGTTCGTAGGTCTTCGTTTAGGAGTAGTCGGTGATAGGCTGTTAAAATTTAGGTATTTTAAAGGACACCTGCTACTGTTATGATAAATATGTTGAAGGCAGATTATCAAATTTCATACATAGTCTCAGACGCAGCCGTCTCGTTGCCCAAAAAGAAAAAACGAACTTCTTAATTTCAAGATTTAATATAAAGCCATTTCGATGAGAGAATGGTAGTAGAAGTTATTTGGAATTGTGGCAATCGAGTCATCTGAAAATAAGTGTATGCGCCAACGTCTTGAATGTCTCTCGACCCTAATTAGTATGTGAGTTTAGGCACCGTCTATTTCATTCAAAATTTTAAACAAAACAAAACTGACTTCAAGAACTGGACGAAATTGAAATACACAATTGGAAATAATAATCTAAAAAAAAACAAACTGAGTAAAGGAGTGACGTTAATAAAAATCAAGGTAATAAAAGAAGATACAGCAGTGTTATCAGCTTCTAAAAGTGTGGTTTTTGTTGAGTCAATATACATATTAGGGCGAAATCTTTAAAATGTGATCATTATCATTTAAACACCTCTCTGATGAATACCTCTCTCAAAGTCCAGGTCACAACAATTGGTCACGAAGTTAGAAAAAGCAGGAAGTGAAGGGAAAATATATTAATTTAAACCGCAGACCATAGACATATACCATAAGCTTGATAGAAACGAAGCATATAATTGTCCAAACAGAAGCCATTAAATAAAAAATAAATATTTATCTCATTTGCAACAACTTTATTCAGATTTTTCTTTTCAAATATTCTAAAACAACGGTTAGTAAACTTTTTTAGTTGAACTACTAATGGTTTTTGTTACAATTCAGAAAAATAAGACGAAGTGATTTGTCAAAAACATGCCGGTCACTATCCAAACATTTAGATGTCCTGTTATAATTACAAACAATACTGCTCAATGCCTAAATTAGATCTTAATTTGTATTAAATACTGCTCAATGACTACATTAAATTAGTATTTACTTAGTTAGTATTAAGATCAAAACTATTTTAACAATAGGGAAAACCACAACATATCAACAGCAGCGCAGACACCTGACCACCAGAATATGAGATAAAATTCTTCCTTCTCAGTTTAAACCTGGATTAAATAACATCGCATGACAAGTCTGCTAGACCTTGTAAAGTAGCCTACACCTTATTTAGGCATTATGTTGGTTCGTTTCACAAGTTGACTGGCCGACTAACAGATGGCATGAATAATTGTCGCAGTTAGGCTCTAGTTACGCTTATGCACAGATTCAAATCCACGAAATATTTTTATACTGTTTTATATTAACGACCGAATAATTGAACACCGATTATTCGGTCATATTATTAAAAAAGGTTACATTTACAAACACCTGAAAAATTTAAGTCAAGTGAGGTAACTTTTAAATTGAATTAGTTAAAATTAATCAACTTTAACCTTGAACTTTACCAAGGTCATTTTAGAAATAGATGTCCTTCACAGGATTGTTATGAAATGATGTCGCAGTAACGTAATATAACGGGTTCAATCTATACTAAAAACGCAGGTTACGAACCTAATTGCCCCCTATGAATTTATAAGGAAGCGAGGACATTGTTTCCGGCGCGGCGGCAGCGAGAATTCGCGCGCGGTGACTCACGCGCATGCCCGATCAAGCATGCGCGTGAATTGAGCGATGAACGAAAGAGATGCGTAGTTGAAACTTACTGTTTATTTATTTGAAGTTTAGAATCTTTTGGCTTTAAGATAATTCTTGTCTTGGAATGAAAGTATTTATTACTTCTAGTTATTTATTCCAAAGGAAAATATGTAAGGACTTTCATGCCTAAGATATTGCTGTTTAAGATAATAAACTATTTGTATGCAAAAAATATAGAGTTGATATATTTCTTAGTTGCCGCGTACTGTAAAACCAATTCACGGACACTTTATCAGTAGGTAATTTAGAAGAGTACAATAAACCTCTTTTTCGGACTTAAGACGCTGTAGTCTTGTGATTCTTGTGATCTTTTATCCAAGGAAAAAGAAGAAATGAGTAAGTAAGCAAAGATTTTCGCATTAAACTCTCATATTTTGCATCAGTGACAACAGTTTACCGTGGTAGAGTCACACTACGGCATGCATGGGCCGGCTCTACCGGAGTAATACCAAGGCCTTACAGAAAACCGGTGTGGAACTGCGCCTGCGCTGTGTTTCACCGAGTGAGTGAGGATACCGGAAGCCCATACAAGCCCTCTTCCCCAAAGGCCGGTAACGCACTTGTGACGCCTCTTATGTTGCGTGTGTCTATGGGCGGCGGTAATCGCTTACCATCAGGCGATACGTCTGCTCGTTTGCTCATTGTTACTTAAAAAAAGTAGCAATGCAGCAGTAAGCTATTGTCAACCTATTTTTTTGAATGTGCGGAACTCTCTTAGATGTCGTCTACTGCAGTCAAACCGACCAAAAGCCACACACGCGCTGTCTCCGGCAATATTGGCAGGTGTACACTAGAAATAAAAAAAACACAAAGCAGTCATGTGGACTGCCAACAGAAGTGATTAAAACTATAAACAAACAACTATAAACCATGCACACTCGCGCAAGCACCCTGCGCCGCCGTACTCACGCAAGTGCGTCTTATGATCAGGACAGGTGTCCTGTCGGGACGTATCCTGTCTCGCGACAAGACACGTCCCGACAGGAGGTTTTAACATTTTTTCCTTTCCATCTGAAAGACGACTGATTCAACTATAGCTCTAAACTTTTGTTGAATTTCCAAGAATTCTACTAATATCTCTTTCTTATTTTTTAAAAGGCACACTCCACCATTATTAGATAATAATGCTGGAGTGTGCTTATTAAAAAATAAGAAAGAGATTGAAAAGATTTTCAGTCAAGGAAAAATCCACTGAGCCCAACAACTCAACAAAAGCCAGGCCTTCTAAAAACTCTCAACGACCTATCACGAATTGTGATAAATATTTTCTCATCATTCTAGTTGCTATATAATAGGATCTTAGGATTTGTTTGAACGAGTTTTTGATACATAATTTAGCTCTTATTTGACTGTTTAATGTCTTACTTTATTATTTAATAATAAACGTCGTTTTTCTTAATAGTAGTCTACCCTTTGTCAATCTTTGTCTTTTACGCGTCTTTAATATTTGTAACTGATGTGATGTCAGACAATGTTTTTCAAAGTTTAGCCTCTAAATACTTCTCAATAACTACCTATATCAATAATGTTGGTATCAATATCAAAGACGATCTAAACAAACATTACATTAACAAGTTGAATCCATCCGTTGACCAATATTTGACACACAATATGCAAAGTGTCGTATGACAAATATTTTTCATTGAGCACGGGTAATGTCAAGTCTCGCAAATTTCCAGTTAGATAAATATTACCTAAGAATATGAATGAGGTAATCATTTGTTTTTATAAATACTTACTTGTATAATAAGACTGGATGCTGACCTCGGGGTGCAACTTTACATCTATAATATATATATATTTATGGTAAAGGTCGCAAACGAGCGGACGTATCACCTGATGGTAAGCGATTACAGTGGCATCACAAGACCTTTGGGGGATGAGGAAATCGATGTGGGGAAGGGTTGGGGTATGGGCCTCCGTTATCCTCACTTACTTGGTGAAACGCAAGCGCTATTTCACGCCGGTTTTCTGTGAGGCCGTGGTATCACTCCGGTTGGGTCTACCAGAAGCGTGACTCTCCCACAGAAAATATATATTCCAAAGTAACTCTGTCTCTCTGTTACGTTTCCACGGCGAAACCGTAGTACCGATTTCTATAAAATTTGTCTTGGGGAGTCTTTAATTCTTGAGAAAGGATGTAAACTACTCTTTATCGTGATAACTGACATACGCGCATTCGAAGCCGTGAGCAAAAGTGAGTTTACAAATAATTTCAATCGCGATCATTTAATAGATCAATCGCACTAAATTACTGCGCAATTTTTGAGGAACTTTTTGCCTTACATAACCAATCTGCGGAACAAATTGTACCCTGCAGTTCCGGGCTGCTCCGACCTTCAAACCTGTAAGAAACAGAACTACTTCCATCACAAAGCCCGGAAACGCACTTGCTTCTTGATTGCAGGTGTTCATGAGAAGATGTAGTCATTCACTATGTTCAGTGATCCTTCTGTTCATTTCTTACTCTATGAGTATTTTTGCTGCATCTCTTGTTGACTTTTTAAATCTCTTATATTCGCCATTTCGGATTTACTCCCAAGTTTCTCATATAAAACATTTTAAAGTAGAATGCTTATAAGCAGATTTTTATGTACATTTATGTGAATAGTAAAATATATTAATTTAGGGATCTTAGCCAAATTCGTACATTATTCATAATATTATTGGCTATTTAACTTTTAATTAAATGTATATTTTACTAGCTGTGCCCGCTTCTTCGTACATGTGACATTTGGATTTTTTTCACCGTTTAAACCTTTTCTGGGCTACGATAAACATTTTAAAACCAAAATCAGCTAAATCGGCCTAGCCGGTTGCGAATTTTAGCAAGACAAACGAACAGCAATTGATATTTATATATCAGATTATACATGAATGACTGGAATTTATTATCGAAGACTATCGATAGTTACTATAACTGCGGGAGAACTTCCATATATTTTGTTTTTACAAATTTCGCAGTTTTACATGTTCATACCATTGTTGAATCAATTTCCACATCAAACTTTGTATTTCACACGCGATCGCGACGTCGCGTGCCGGTGTTACCTCACTAAAACTCGATTTATTTTAGTGTTGCCAACCATAAAGTTCTTTCGTCAGTTTGTTTTATATATTCCATATAATATTGTGTAATTTTATTAAAGTGCACAAGAGTGTTAAATATTGACCTAATTATGAAGTACATATAAGTCTGTAACGTATGAAATATCTTAGGTTTAGATTCTATACACAGTTATTTTTGAGAAATTTAATAAAGTTGTTGATCCAGAAAATCTTATTACACAAAATATATTTGTACAAGTAAAATTTGAACAAAAATAAAACCGACTTGAAGGTTTGACTTGACTTCTCTTAGATGTCATTATCAGATCTTAGTGTCCTTATCATTGTACCACCGTTGGGATATCTCCTTTCCATTAAAAAAATAATCGTCAAAATCAGTTCATAAACGACAAAGTTATCCGCGAAAAAACAAAAAAAATACGTTCGAATTTAGAAACCTCCTTTTTTTAAGTACGTTAAAAATAGTTTTTTCGGTTTTGGCTTTAAGGAAAACATTGCAAGGAAAAATTTATCTTAAACTATATTTTCTGATTATACGTGTTGTCTTTCGGTGCGCGTTTATAGTATTATATATTTATTTACTCTGACTAAAGTCAGTAGGAACAGTAAATGATAAATGTTTTATTTTTAAGTTTGTCTCTAACATTTAACTTAATTTAGGACTTGACGTCAATAGGCTTGCTCCCTGTAACCGTCCAACTGCAATTATTATAGTACTTCGAAACGCCTTAGCTTGCCCCTTTGGGAATGGGAGTAGTGTGTGAATCACACTAGTCACACTAGTATATAAAGGCGAAAGTTTGTGAGTGTGTATGTTTGTTACTTCTTCACGCAAAAACTACTGAAAGGATTTGGATAAAACTTTACAGTAATCAACTGCCTCGTTGGTCTAGCGGTTGGCGTGTGCGACTGCTGATCGTGAGGTCTCGGGTTCGATTCCCGGGTCAGACCAAATGTTTGCATGATCTACAAATATTTGTTTCGAAGTTTGGGTGTTTTCTATGTATAATGTGCGGCAACCGTACTTTTGCAAGTACGACGCCTAGGGGTTTATGTAGTCAGATACTGGATGTACCTGAATTTTAGGAAATAACAAGACTACACGTATCTATACGCTTTTACTATAATATTAGAACTTTACAATATAATAATACAGATAATTATAATTCACTGCTAGGAGGTCTTGTCTCCTCGACTCCTGCAGCGAATCTCTTCTTCAGCCTTTCAAATTCCAGTTTTAGAATTATACAAATCAAATTTAAAAATAATTGTTTCAAACAGGAGATTTCACCTGCCAGTTATACATTTTTAACAGGAGGTTGTATGCCTCCTCACCATGAAGGCCTCGGTCGCCACAATATGTATGTATTCACAAAAAAAAGTATATATGTATTTGTATCAGTTGTCTTAGTACCCATAACACAAGCTCTGCTTAGCTTGGGACTAGATGGCGTTGTGTGTTACATGTCCAAAATATTTATTTATTTATTTATATTATTTAAAAAAAAAGAAAAAAAAATATAGCTTATACATCAGAATAACACATAGGCTACTATCTGCCGCGATAACAGACATAAACGCGGGCGGAGCCGCGGGCAACAGCTAGCATATATATATCTTTGTATATTTATTTAAGTATGAATAATACGTAGGTTTGTTAGCAGAGAGAAGTGCATAGAAAAACAATATAATTTATATTATTATACCTCCAACATACGGAACACGTACTACATAAGTCGATAAAGCCAAACCTCATGTAAGAGAATCCATAAAGCCCCGTGATATTTAATACATTTTCCCTAACCCGGAACTTTTCCTCTTCTAAATATTAACAACAAAGTCAAAAAGGAAATCCCTATATCTTAACTAAGCCATACTTAAAGACTAACTACTAAGGCGTTTCCATTGTCTTCAGTTATCCGGCTACTAGACGGATTATCAGCTCGCCCTTGACCCGGATGTAACCTTAAATCGACTTACGTGAAGCCGCTTCTAATGGTAGGTAAGTTGTGTGTTTATTTAGAAGACAATTGACGTGTAAATCCCGAGATTGTACAATTTTCTAGACGATTGCTTTAGATCGACACTTTTGTACGGGTCTTTGTGGATTTCTCAAATTGACGGGTGTTTATCTTGCATAAAATATTTTTTGTAACGATAAGCCTATTATTATCCAATCGTTTATATTTTAAAGAAACATGTGTTGTTATTGCAAGTTTATTTCTAGCAAGTGATAAATATGGATCTGAAAATATTCGACTATTTTATTGTTCTGAACTTTAATTAGTATGAGCCGCAAATATTTCTAATTAGTCCAAAGTTTTAACCTGCTTAGTAAAGAAACTATTGACTTTGATGAAAGTGAAAACTCAGATCATTGACATAATTTACGCAATTGTCAAAATTAATAAAAAAAAGTTTGAATTGTTAATTCTTCTTATGATTATCTGTATAAATGATAAAAAAACTTGAAAACTGCTCCTCCAGTTCAGTTTTTTTTTCTTATATTTTCAGAAAAAACATAAAAATAATATGTAAAATAGTAATATGTTGAACTCCAATAGGCCAATAACTTTTGACAGAACTAAGTCGGTCGTGGTAGCCAGTTTTGAATAAAATGAACTGACAACTCATGATACTGACTCATGACATGAGACTGTCTCGTTGGCCTAGCGGTTGTCGTGTGCGACTGCTGATCATGAGGTCTCGGGTTCGATTCCCGGGTCGAACCAAATGTTTGTATGATCTACAAATATTTCTTTCGGAGTTTGGGTGTTTTCTATGTTTAATATGTATGTATTTACTAAAAATATATATATATGTATTTACATCAGTTGTCTATTACCCATAACACAAGCTCTGCTTAGCTTGGGACTAGATGACGTTGTGTGTTAGATGTCCGAAATGTTTATTATTATATATATACATATACTGGCAGGCATTATGAATATATAATTCACAGTAATTGTAAAGTAGCATGACAAACATTAATCATGTTCTTAAAATTAATCAAACGATCAAATCACAATGGAGACGCGCTCATCTGCGATACGCCCGCGACGATAGTCGTGCTCAGTGACGAAGGTAATTACAGACTTCTTACATGCATACTTTCTTTTTGCATCGTTCTTAGGACGTTGTCGACGATCGCTCTACTAGCTGATATACTACTCAACAGTATTTAACGCAATTATGACCCGCTATCTTCATTTTCATGTTAGACTTACTTGTGATTTGTTCCAGTTGCTATACAAACATTTTTGACAATAGTTTTCCTACTTCAATATGGCCTAGTACTTGAGTTGTGAAGATTTAAAGGCAGTCGCTCAACGCCAAAACTTAAAGTTCAACCTTATCGTAACATATTTAAAGTCTACCCGAACCTAATTTGGACAATAGGCTTAGAAAAAAAATAGAATTGATATGAAATTTAACAGCATCTAATATAGAAGAAATATAGGAGATGAAGAAGAATCGAAAAAAAGTTAATTGGAAAAAGAATAAGAAGATGATGAACATTTCAAATATGTTCTTTGATTAATACTTCACATATATGTAGGTAAGTCACAGTTGTTTTATTTTCGATTACTTAATTTTGCAATGGTCAAACTTCTCGATTTCCACTTACTCAGAAACCATTTTTGTTTGAATTCAAATCATCATAAACTTTATCATCAAATCTATACTTATATTATAAAGCTGAAGAGTTTTATTTGTTTGTTTGAATGCGCTAATTTCAGGAATTACTGGTCTGATTTTTTTAGACTAACTTTGTCCCGCGGCGTTACTAGTGGTACAACAATAACTGCGGGTAACACCGCGGGGTTCAGCTAGTTGTACATATTTTCTGTTAATATTCAACTATACTGTTGTTATTGGTACAGTACAATATACAATCACGTATACTATATTATATATAAATATATATATACTACATATATGCTTTCAAATACATAGTATATTGCAATTTGAATATGATAGAAACATTATTCATCCAGAAAGGAATGCTATTCTCAATTGATAAAAAGTAATTATAATCCGTGATGACATACGAAGCCAAGACGTGGACACTCACCATTGAACTGGTCCACAAATTTAAAGTGGCTCAGCGTGCGATGGAGCGTCTGACGTTGGGTGTTTCTCTGTCTGATAGTATTCGAAACGAGGTTATTCGACAGAAAACTACAGTAACTGACATCGCACGGAGAATCAGTACGCTGAAATGAAAATGGTCACGTCTCTAGACGTACCGATGGTCGATGGAGTCGAAATGTGCTTGAGTGGCGACCGCAATTAAGCAAACGTAGTGTAGGGCGACCTGCGGCACGGTGGACTGATGATTTAAAGAAAGTGGCTGGAAGCAGATGGATGTGGACTGCCCAAGACCGGATATGGTCGGCGCTCCTTGGGGGAGACCTACTTTCAGCAGTGAACGGCGATTGATTGAAATGATGAATTATAACGCGACTAAATTCGCTGAAAATGGGTTTATTATCACTATTATTAAAACTGCACCTATCATATACGACATGATAATACATTGAATTCGGAAAATTTCGATATCTGGTTATAACAACTACTCGCAGAAGCCCCACAGGTGAAGGCCATCAGATGGAGCGGTCGGATGTCTATGAGATTACGTATTATGTTCCCTGTGTACGTAATAGTGAAAGAGACGAGACAATATATTACTTTGTAAATACTCCATTTCTTTGAAAAATACATAATCATGTTCCTAGCCTTATTATTTCCAAGATTTCTTCGGAACGGCTACTAGTTTTAAAAATACATAACATAACAAAATTCTTTGATCATAAATACTATAGGTAAGGCCGAAAAATAGAAATTTAAATCTGAATTCTGAGTAAAAAAAACAGAGTATAAAACGGTCCAGGTAGATGACAAAGAAGGTAACTAGAGCATTGCAAGTTATAGAGAGCGAACTATGTTTTATATGGGACTAATCCCGCCCACACGCCCACCCCTGTAGCTCCTGTACACCAGGTTCAACAGCGGTGACCCACGAACACTCCGAGTTATGACACTCGGGAAATCCCAACAAAAAATTAACTGTCTTGGAACCCGCAACGAGCAAACTATTGTTATAAACTAGCTATGCCCGCTACTTCGTACACGTGATACTTGGGTTTTCAAGTTATTTTTATTTTTTCACTGTTTAAACCTTCCCTGAACTACGAGAAACATTTCAAAACCAAAATTAGCTAAATGGGCCCACCCGTTCTCAAGTTTTGACGAGAAAAACGAAAAGCAATTGATTTTTGTATATATGATTCGAAAGTAATCTATCCGTATTTGACGCTTTCACGGTTAAACTGCAGTACCGATTTCTATGACATTTAGCATGGAGATCCTTTGAGCAAATCTAGTAGCTAAATAATTATTTCATTGGAGTTAAGAAACTCCTCGGTGATACAGAACATACCAATTTATTTATCACTCTTGAGATCTGACGAGAATATTTATCAAAGTCGTCCAAACACTGTATTGATAGAATAATTACCAACAAAATGTTGTTGATAGTTCGGTAACCAATAACCTACAGATGAAATTGATAGTTCTTAGTGATATCGGTAACCTACAAAGGGAAAGGAAAAAATAGGTTAATTGGTTTACTATAGTTTGCCGTTGCAACGAAGCAAAGTATTATGTCAATAACTGGCAATCAAGTGGCAATAGAAATTATAACTTCTTATAATTTTAAATGGAATTAAATGCCACATTACTTTTGAAATATTCCCGGATTTAACTGTTTAACAAGCTCGTAAACATGGAGTAGTGAATACAAAATTGGGTTATCTACTAAACGCATCTGGCAACACTGAACTATCATTTTTACTAGTCCGGAACTAAGAATGCTCCTGTATTACGAGGGACTTTACTAGACCTACGTGAGGCGGACACAAAGAACGCCCAGAATCAGAACAACATATTGTGGCTCATGCAAAGTGTTGCCCTATAAATCGCTAGGCTAATCGTGCAATCGCTTTTGATAAAAAATATTCAGTATGTATGGCTCTAACCGAATTATTTCTCATTCGGTAAACATTTCACCCAAGTCCAGTAAGCAAACGAGCTAAAACAAATACACATATTTGTTTAACATTTATTCGGTACCAAAAAGTTACAAAACAAATATGACGTTTCATTATGAAAACATTCAGTTCATACAATGAAATGTTTTTTGTAAAAGTTATTAATAGTCACTGTTTTTAATATTTTATCGTGATGTTTTTAAACTTCTTCGAGAAATGATGGTATATATTACATAACTAGGATTTGCCTGCGGTTTGGATGGTTATTGCGACAAAATGTAGCCTATGTCCTTCTTCAAAGTTAACGTAACAGACGGACAGCGTTACTTTTGAATTTATAATATTAGTATGGGCATGCGAAAAGATTCCAATCTGATTGCTATTTAAAAATATCCTCTTGATTTTAATTACACTTCTTATTGCATACAATTTTCTGTAATAATGTTTAATGGATCACATACTTTTAAATGGAAGTTCTATGTTATAACATAAATTTAAAAATATTGAGCCAAATAAGGCGCTCAGGGTAGTGCCCTATTGCCCTCTAAGGTCGGTTTACCAAGCCCAGGTATACGCAAACAAAGGCTTCATGAGTAATAGGTATTGTCAACGGCAGTAAATTTTTAGATATAATCCCATTGAAAAAGATTTTTCCAAATTGGTTTCAAGTGACAGAGTTGTAACAAAATATTAACAAAACAAGCGAAAGAAATTAAATAACTAAAATGGACTACGTTAAAACTTTGGATAAAACCTATGTAGCCTACTAGCTTTGACCCGCGGCGTTACCTGTGGTTGTTGTTGTACCGTGGGCAACACCACGGGGTTCTACTAACATATATATATATAAATATGATAATTATTATACTTAAATACCATTTAAAATCCTTCTGCCAAAATTACTTTAACTACCATCCCCATTTTAACCAAAAAAGGGGGTTGATTTCTAAAGATACATTTATAGTACACCTCCAAACCATCTATAGAGCATATATTTTAAATTTCAAGTCTCTTACTTCAAAAATATATGACTTTCATACAAACTGCCAACTCTCGTTTTACCCCGTCAGGGGTGGAGTCTCGTAAAATCCGTTCTTAGCTGATGTCTACACTCTATAAGGAATCTACCTGCCAAATTTCAAGTTTGTAGGTGTTATAGTTTCTAAGATTTCGTGATTAATAAGTGAGTGGTATTTCGCTTATGTATATCTATACTAATATTATAAACGTGAAAGTTTGTAAGTATGGATGGATGGATGTTTATTACTCTTTCACGCAAAAAGTACAGAACGGATTTGAATGAAACTTTACAGTAGTATAGCTTATAACACATAGGCTACTATTTGCCGCTATAACCGACATACACGCTGGCGGAGCCGCGGGCAACAATTAGTATATAAATATACGCAAAATTTTGTAAGTATGGATGGATAGATTGATGGATGTTTGTGATTCTTTTACGCAAAAACCACTCCAAGGATTTTTATGAAACTTTACAGTAATATAGCTTATACATCAGAATAACACATGGGCTACTATTTGCTGCAATAACCGTGTCATATACGCGGGCGGAGCCATGGGCAACAACTAGTAGAATATAAATGTTGACACTCGGGTCATTATTACGAATCTAGTGACATCTTATTTAATAAAATCAATTCAGTAGTTAAAACGCTACAGTGGAAATACATACAAATACATACATAGATGTCCAAAATGATTGTTTTTTCTTTAAGATTCACAGTAGTCGAGTCATAAATGAATTAAGATTTACTCCTTTTTCAAAACGCTTCAAAATAGCAGAAGTTTAAAATTTAAATTCACCTAACGCTACTGACCTAAAAAAAGACTAAAAACACACATTCACGGAGATAAGAAGTGCATTATCATAGGCAATGATTTCACTCTGTTATCGTCATCATTATATCATACAGAGATAAGATTATCATAAACTCGAGATATTAATGTTTTGCCATTTTTCAAGCCTGTTTTCTTTTTTTTATAGTACAGGTCAAATGCCAGTATGAAATTTGACATTCACTTTCGTAAAAAGACAAAAATACCGAGGATTACAAAAAAAGGGAGTAATTTATCAATACATTTAATGAAATCGTAATTGGTAACTGTCTGTACATGGAAGATATATGAGGAAAACTATTTTAGGGGGACTTTATGAATACAGTAGAACTCAAAACCATGATTTTTAGATTTTTTGTCTGTTTGTCTGTAACTAATCTCAGAAACAGCTCAACTCAATTAAATGCGGTAATCACTTATGTGTTGCGGTTTTTTCAACTTAAATTTTAGTGTTTGTTTCATTTCAATCGATTCATAAATGAAAATGTTATATCAGTTTGAAGAATCCGCGATAACCGTGCTTCACGCGGGCGGAAACGCAGGTAAAAGCTAATTTTAAACTAGATCTTAATTCCAACCAATTGAATAAGACTATGACTTTATTTCAAGTGTATATGTAAATTCTTTGATACTCTCATATCTCGTCAGAAAGAAGAAAGAAAAATATTTTTTATTTTTTTTTATTTATTTATTTAGAGTTACCAACATTTGTTCACACCAATGTAATAACAAATAACACAAAAGAAATAATGGAACTAAGCGCAACAAACAATTACAGGTAACTACAACATTTACAACTTAAGAAAAAATATGAAGTTAAACAATACTATCACATAAGGTTAATAGGGTACATGTTACATGGTTACGTGGAAAACAAAAAAGAAAAAGAGGCAAAATCAAAAACAATAAAGTGCTCACATCATACACGTTGTGGATTCGCTAACAAGTGTTTAAATATTGTGGATCGAAATCGGCCCAGTGTGTCCATATGCATATCGATAATATCACTACAGCTATTAAGTTGCCTACAAAGTCGAGGTAACGGTGAATTCGCCTCAAGTATTGTCCTTTAAGTTTATTCCAAACATATACAATTAGTTTAATAGACCACAAGCAATTATAATACTGTGTACAATGCCAGAAAAGACGCCTATCTCAACATACTGCTGCAGCCTGAGCGACTGCAGCACAGGTATTACGATAGGGTCCGCACATACATTTGTATTTCGTACCATACTGGTCGACTGCCTCGTTGGTCTAGCGGTTGGCGTGTGCGACTGCTGATCATGAGGTCTCAGGTTCGATCCCCGGGTCGAACCAAATGTTTGTATGATCTACAAATATGTGTTTCGGATTTTGGGTGTTTTTCTATGTATAATATGTATGAAATTTACAAAATATACATAAATATATATATGTATTTACATCAGTTGTCTATTACCCATAACACAAGCTCTGCTTAGCTTGGGACTAGATGACGTTGTGTGTTAGATGTCCGAAATATTTATTATTATTATATAATATATACATACATATACTGGCAGTGGTGTTTTTCTATGTATAATATGTATGTATTTACAAAAAAAAGTATAATATGTATTTGTATCAGTTGTCTAGTACCCATAACACAAGTTCTGCTTAGCTTGGGACTATATGGCGTTGTGTGTTAGGTGTCCGAAATATTTATTTATTTATATTCCTACAACAGAACTATTCAATTAATAAAAAGGCTATTTTGTCAAGGTGATGACAGTTTAAGAAAATTAAGTATCACCACCCTTATTTATCTCGTCAATGTCGTGAGAACGCTGCAAAGAGTAGTAAAAGTTGATACAAAGCCCGTACCAAAACGTCTGACCAATGTGGTGAAATAGCCAAGATCTCCTTGCTAAGGAACGATCTTGGACTTCAGGTCTTTACTTATGGACATAGGCCATTATAGCAGTGCATTGTTACAAGCTGTTGATGTGATGTAAATCTTTTTAAGGAAAATTGAAATCTGATCAATCACAACAACCCATTACGTCCCGCTGCTGGGCTCGTGTTTCCTCTCAGGAGAGGGTTAGGGCCATACGTCCCCACGCTGGCCAATTGGATTTGGAATTATCTTGTCATTGGATGTTTTAAAGCCGCCTAAAGGCCTCCAACTAAGCTTCACGACTGTTATCATATGATAACAACTGGGACCGACTGCTTAACGTGGCTTCCGAATGACGGAGACGCTAATGGTAACATGCCACTAGCTTCACCCATCCAGGTACTGACCGCGCCGTCATTGCTTACCCTCGGTTGTTTCTTATCACCGAGTGCAACATGGCTATGGGCGTCTCTTGGTCTCGGACTACGGACTCTGGTCAATACATTGACTAATATTTTTTCAGGTCATTCATAAAATGATGCTTGTCTTCAAATTGCTACTCGTATTATCCAACTCAGATATACTTACGTCTCAGCTTTATGCAATGAATTTAGGTCGAGTTACTCATACAATTTATATTGATTTATTAGTTAGAGAGCTACAGCGGACCTACCTTCCTACAAATGGAACTTACATAATGTAATTGTAACATCAAATCGTACGAAATGTACAATTTTACGACTATAATAACTTTTAAACTATCGTGTTCCATAATATATGATTGTTTTTACAGGAATTAGCCTCCCAGTAGTGCGACCGTTGAGCGGTACGTCCGTCTTAGACGACAGCGACCAGCAGGTGCAGAACGTGCATATTATGTATATTGTATACAAGTTGACCCGCGCAACCTCATCTGTGACTCCCATTGTCCATAGCGTGACGTTATACAGGGTGAACAACTTTTTTGGCTACATATAGGGACAAACGAGCAGGCGTATCACCTGATGGTAAGGGATACTGCTGCCCGTTGAGACCCGCAACACCATAGGCGTCACAATTGCGTTGCCGGCCTATTGGGAAGGGAATGGGGGGAGAGATTGGGGTATGGGCCTCCGATATCCTCGCTCACTCGTTGAAGCACAGCGCAAGCGCTGTTTCACACCGGTTTTCTGTGATGCCGTGGTATCACTCCCGTTGAGCCGGTCCATTCATGGCGAAGCGGGGCTCTCCTACGTTTTTAGTGTGCCAACCATAAAAGATAGACAATAGTCGCAGACTTTTTCTAGAATTTTTCAAAAAGAACAATTCTTTCATACATTGTTTTTGTGAAAATTTCAAATGGAAACACTCAAAAGAAATAATTTTACCCCAGTTTTGCAACATATTTCGATAGTACTCCGCAATGATATTTAGCCTATAGCCTTCCACGATTACTGAGCTATCTGATACTAAAAGAATTTTCAAATCAGACCAATACTTCTAATCTCAACTTCTAATCTCATTAGCTTATTCAACCAAACATTATTACTAGTATAGATAAAGAAATCCTCATATAATGTAGTCTGAATAAAATAAAAACACAATCAGTTACTCCACTGAAACCACATTAATATCTACCTTGCACCCAGCGATGCCGGGTAATACAACTAGTGGGGTACAGCTACTACTACTAGCGGGTAATACAACAATATAATTAAAGAAATGCTTAGTATTGCGTAAAATATTAATTTTAAAATCAATATTTGAGATATATATCTGCAGTTTATCGTAAATCTATCTATCTACATAATAATATGTTATTTATCTAAGTTAATAAATATATTTAATGGCCCCAGCCCTTTTTTCTGCGCATTTGTAATCGTTAATAAAATTATTAATTAATTACTCATGTTTTTTATCACTTTTGACAACAATGACAGTTACCTATCGATCGACTCCCTTGTTTCAGAATCAAACTTTTGCTAATTTAGTTTTATTATTCAATCCAATAAAAAAAAATTACCTCATACAAATTATAAAACTACTGTGAACCAGCTCTGGTTTTGCAAGACATCATATTACAAATCTTTAAAACTTTCTGATTTTCTGTATTATAATATTTATTAAATCATTCTCTTTGTTGATGAAAACCGCATCATGTAAAATCCGTTACGAAGTGTGATAGATCTAAGCGTATAGGAATGAACAGTGCCTTAATTTTATACTATGTAAAGATGTTTTGCTTTTTCTTATATGATCTATTATCTTTTACTTTGGTTGTCTTGTCTGCCAATTCTTTTCATCAGCTCATCTCTCTCATAGACCTCTCTGTAAAAGGAGATTTTGGTCTAATATACAATGCAAGGCCGACGGCTAATTCGTTTCACTCATTCTGTATTCAATCTTCTTGATAAACTGAACATTACTTGGCAGTAAATTCTTCAAATTTTAGATACAATATTGTACTGATTTAATGTTACTCTAAAACTTATAATATCCTAGATCCACGACATTATCTTGCATCTGTTCAAGCAGATTATCTTGGATCGTCTAGAAAGAGATTTATTGCCGTCTCCTGTCTGATTATCTCGAAGAGCATAAAAAACGAACACGCAATGTTAACTTGATTATAAGTCATTACAAGTTATGTGGCCTCCTCTGAGAAAAAGTGGCTACTTTAAATTTCTTCTAAAGGCTTCATAATTTTTTTCTGATGTAATTCATTCGGATTAGGTTTGGAGACAATTTACTCTTCCGTTTGCTTGCTGACAACTAGACCAGCTAGTGATAAATTATTACTTTCATATCGTTTTATAGACAACGAATGTATAATATGTATGATTAATTGCCAACTTTGCTTATATACTCGAACCCCTATAAGTAATCTGTGGAAAACGTAGTGGGTAGTATAGTTACTACGTTTAGTTTTTAAATAACAACCCTATGTACATTTCATATACTACTGTTTGTATTCCCTAATTGAATAAATAAATAAATAAACCTTTAAAGCTAAAATAATGTTGCCAAAACTTTATAACTTCTCATCTCCTTTGTAACTTTTTTGTATTTTTACGTTGGTACCGTCCAAATATGCCCATTATAGAAAGGAGTGAAAATAATTGCAAATCGATAAAGCACCTTCCCGAATTTTCTCTTAAAGATATTACAATATCCTTTATCCTGTTCTGTGAACAGAATTTTATTTGTGCTCAACAAGCGACGAACCCCGGTATTTAAGGGTGTGAGTACATATTCTTATAGTTAACCCTACGTCAGTTATATGAACTTACTTACGGTATCTTGGATGCAAAGTATTTTCATGGATATGTATGGTGGGTATGTATCCCATAGTTATATCTTCTATCTCTGTGGTTAGACGATGACCTAAAGCTCACATTTTCATGACTATCCACATTACAAAATGGTAAGCTTTTTCTAATTTTTTTCTGACAAATTTAGATCACGACTAGTTTCGCATTTAAATTTCTAGACACTTAAGTCTACCTCCAAGCTTCAGACTGTAAAATGCAGTTACAATTATATCATCAAAGCTATTTAAACTTATTTGAACATAAAAATATGTATGTATGTCTTGTTTTATTGTTGGACTGTTTTGTTTTTATGTTATTTGTTGTGTTTTCTTTTTAATTATGTTCGATGATGATCGTAGTCTATTCCGATGTACATTGTTGAAAAGGAAAGTGTTATTTGTGTTTTTTGTTCTTGTTTTCAATTTCATTTTGCATCTTTAGTTTTCAGTTGGTTTTTTTACGTCTATTTGTAAATTTTATTTTTTAATATTAAATTATTTAGTTTATATATTTGTCATTGTACCTAGGCATTTTATATACTTTTGGCTTTATGTAATATCTTTTATCTTTAACACTTTTACGTTTTCTCAATGGTTTATACATCTATCATCTAGTATATATTTATGGAACAATACATATTTATATGCAAAATAATCATTTATTTATAAAGTTATATATTATTCCATTTTATAACCATTTAAAATGTCAAATAACTATTAACTACTAGCTGACCCACGCAACCTCGTTTGCGCCTTATATTGCCCGTAGCGTGAAAATTTCCCCCGTTTTAAAAACATTCTTCATTGTTGCTCCGCTCCTATTAGTAGTATACCCTATAGCCTTCCTCGATAAATAGACTATCCAACACCGAAAGAATTTTTCAAATCTGACCAGCGGTTCCTGAGATTAGCGTGTTCAAACAAACAAACAAACAAACAAACTCTTCAGCTTTATATATTAGTATAGATATGAAGACAAAAGACTATCAGTCAAAGTAAAATTAATATCATGAAAACTATTGATTACTTTTCTCTTTTTGAAGAAACTGTAAAAAAGTACATCACTTTAACTGAAGCATTTTAAAAATAGTTAATAAAGAGAGCTTTATACTGAAGAATAACTAAAATACCGCATTACACATCAGCCGTATAATAAAACTGTCATAATGCGTAAAAACATGTCGCTTTTAAAATAACATCAACTTGACTGTCTATAACTTTTCCCTATTATATAATTAACAATTCCTGTTTAACCTATAATAAAAACAACAATAATGTGTATAATTATAGTTATTTAAATATAAGCATTTATGTTAAAACAGTAGGTAACTATTTGTTTTCAAACACATTGTGTTTGTACCGGCAGAGCGTCGCCGCCGGCCGGCATTTTTGAGACTCATTGAGCTATGACATAATACTTCTAGCTCTTTCTGCCTCTTACTTTCTTCTAGTATCCTCTTCTCCTTCTCTAATTATAATCGTTGTATAAACTGCTATTATCCTGGATAGAGGCGAAGAGATACTCTATCTTTAAATATGGAGAATCGTTTATAATTTTTTAATCCAAGCAAAGATTAATAAAAGTAATATATGTGATTAAACTCAATAGAATGAAACACAGGATACTTACAAATTATTTTTTTTCTAACATAAAATATCAAAAAATACACAATTTTCACGTTCTTTTATAAAGTTTTTAAACTCCATCATATCCACAGACACAAGTAAAAGTATTACGTAATATAATTCCACTGAGTCCTGACGGTGTTTGCCGCAGTGTATTAATTTAATTAATTATTCTAAAATAGCACTTATACTAAACTAGCCCTTCGGTGACGTAACGGGAAAAAACTCCTCGGACCACGTAATACTTAATAACTTACTCAAAAAAATATTTTATCTTTCCCGTCAACACATTCTTCTTAATGTTACATATTTCCCACCAACAAAATACACAAATATACGGTCCTAAACACGTTTGCAACGTAAACACTCTGAAAATATCGGAACTACAATTTTCATCTAAAAGAATCAATGGAGAAAGTGCGTGTTGTAACAATAAAAAACAGCGTTTCTAATTCCACAAACGACGAGCATCGAACAGCCAACGAATTTCATTTTCTTTCAATTTGACAGCTGTCACAGTGACAGTTCCGACTTTTTCTCGAACTAGCCATCAGCACCGATACAACTTACCTTTAACAAGCCGCTGCAGTATAATCTCCTTGTGCTCATGAGTGTGGGGTTCCCCGATCACCGCGAGTAAATAACATCCCGTTAGAGGGCTCGGTGGGGGTACGGAGGCCGATACCTCCGTCCCCAAAGATAAGGACCTATCCTCGTCGTGGTCCATCGCCGACGGCGGCGCCGGCGCGACTGCCGACGGTTCGCCCAGGGCTAGCGTATGAGTCGACCGCTCGGCACGAGAACTCCGATCGGAATGGATTGGAACGGACGGTGTGTTAGACACTTGCGCGCGCAAAACTTCAGCATCGACCGATGGATGTGCGCGGCACGCAGACGCGTCGGCGTCTGGACTCAACCCCAAAACCCGTCTTTTCTCTCTAACTTAACCTTTATTTTATGGGTAAGATAGGGATGGAATATGTCGTAGGGCGTATACAGAAGCCGCTGTAGGTTTTTCAGCGCACACGTGATCTGCATTGCGTCTAAACAACCCGGCTGAATAACCTCGGACCGGTGCCTCAGCTGTTCAGAGAATGCCATGGTTGTTACAATCGATAATGATATAATCAGTATGACTTGACATTACGCCGCATTCATACTTCTGGTCAAAGTAAACACTATAAATAACTGATTGAGGCTTCGTTCTGTAAACGTTCCGTCAGTATAGTACTGAAATGTGCTCACTCATTAGTCTTGTTGTCATCTATCACTTTCTTACTTCCACTTTAATCATTAGCGGAAGATATTTCAACTTTACCTTCATTTTTTATTTCGTAAATTAAATTATCTTTTCTCTTCTTTGTTTTGTTTATTATTTATAAACAATGAGACTGTTTAGAAAATAGTACAATAGGTTTGAAACAAATTATGCTTTTCACATTCGAAACTTTACACATAGGAAACTGATGTATCTGAAGTCAGTGAAAGTGTTGGAATTAAAATACTTCTGTGTCGGTGATAAGATAGAGCTATCTTCCGAATTCTTAAACGATAAGTCTGTATCATGACATAGCTGATTCACAAAAGACGGAATACTTAATCTTTTCTCGTTTCAAGAATTGACAAGATTTTTAAGATCTTGTTATTTCATATCTAGGTGAGTTTGAACTAATTAATCGTACTTTAAAAGACTATGATATATTTAGATTGTTTTACTTATTCTAATCGACTTGAAAATGATTACGTTTCAACGGATCATTTAGTATTGATCTTTATGAACTGATCTTATGTGAACTGATTGTCACTGAATATTAAATAATTAACTTCGTTTATTTAAATTTTAATATGATTACAGTGATGTTCGAGGAGGATATAAATTCAAGAAATCAGAGATGCAGAAGATTTTTTTTTCAACGAATGTCGAATTAGATGTAGGTGAGAAATTGTAGGCAAAAATTAATATGTATATCAAAGTAAGCCCACTATATATGTATTTATTGCTAACTAAAGTTTTAAAGCAAATAAACGGCAAACTTGAGACAAGCCCTATACCAAGTATAGTCAGCGTGCCATAGGAGACATTATTGAGGAGAGGTTTGGGTGTAATAGTGGGCTAATAAAAACTGTTCAGAATTATGATAATGAAAAATGTATTCTAAATGTCATAAGTTAAGATTTTTTTACAAGGTTAGTAGCAAATCATTATCTACTATAAATTCATCGTCATCATTTAACAGTACAATTCATTAACAGTCTTTTACAGTCTATTCCTGAACATTAGCCTCTCTTTAGCAAGGAGTTTTTGGCCTACTTACTATGGGAGAGCTACGCTTCGGCATGAATTGGACGGCTCGACCGGAGTGATACCACAGTCTCACAGAAAATTGCTGTGAAACAGTGCTTGCGCTGTATTTCACCGAGTGAGTGATAATACAGGAGGTCCATATCCCAACCCCAGCTTCCATCCCTCTCCCTATCCCCCAAAGTCCGGCAACGCACTTGTAACGCCTCTGGTGTTGTGGTTATCCATTGCATACTATCAGGTGATGACTGCTCGTTTGTCCCCTATGCCAATACAAAAAAAAAGTAGCTGCCACGACAGACTTCATTCTGTCAAAAGTTATAGGCCTATTGCAGTCCAACATAATAAATAAATAAGCGTTGTTTAATGCGCCTACATCTGCTCGTTTGCTCCCGTTTCATTAAAAAAATATACCACAATGACCCGCGGTATTTGTTTCAAGTTTGCCTTCTCTTTACTGTGATGTGGTCTTGCGTAGTTTTCTTCCTTAGCTTACGACACCCAGGTAATAAATAGAGATGACATTCCGTATACTTATTATATATCTGCCATATTAAAATGGTAATATTTTTTATGAGCATTACTTTTTAATACGTAGTCAAAGTGTCTATGAATGTTATTATTTTAGGTTGTTTTGCTATTGTCAAATACAAATTAATGTTCTTTTCCAGCATTAACGCAGTACTTTCACTATCAGCGCATCGAAACACATTGTTCTGGTTTTATTGCCTACTTATTGAGAGAAATTGTTATTGTACGAGAAATAAATATTTTTTTACCTAACTACTGCGAAGTCAAATAGAAGGGTAGTAGTTTTGGCAGTCTGTGTATGTATGTTTCATAGTAGCGTCTATATTACTAAATTGATTTTAATGATTAAGCTGTCAATAGATTCGTAATATGGTCTAAGAGCCGGTTAAGATTTATACCCATCTGATAACCAGATCAAAGTTGTTTTTTTTTGAAATTGTATTAATTAATTAACACATTTATGATGACTTGCCTATCGCAAAACTGCCATGACTATTTTTTATTTTGTTATCAATTCTTCTTTTTTTTCTCAGGCAAGCCTATTCCATGAGATTACTTATTAAATAACCTTTTCATCCCACCATCTCGGAAAGAGTATTTTTGCTCTTCGATATCTGAGAGTAAAATTCGTTTTTATCCGCTAGAAGATAAAGTAAAATTGAATTTAGAACATCGCGTGCATTAAGGTTGTGAGTTCAAAACATCATTAAACCTATTTACTTTTAACTCTATGGTGCCGAATTTAGCATGCGATCTTTTTTAATTTGTTAAGAACTCAGACTCGGAACCTTCTTGAGATACTTTTTTTTGATTTGCTTTCTCCGCGCCATTTTATTTTCACGTCATTTAGTCATTTACTCGCTGAAGTGGAATGAAAAGTTACTTGTTGCACTCCAGTGCAAAGATTTTTCACCTTGCGCTCTTTTGATTCCCTCGCTGACGCTCAGGATTCTAATTTTTAAATCACTCGCCGCCCTCGTGATTCAATATTAAAATTATTCGCTTGCTTGGTCATCAAAATTGTGTTACGGATGCCCATGGGCGACGGTAATCGCTTACCATCAGGTGGTACGTCTGCTCGTTTGCCCCCTATAACATAAAAAAATACTCATTGCAAATACAGACAATGCAAAAATGTAGCATGATGACCCACACCATGATGGCCTAGTGATGCTTCTCAACCTCTCAACGCACTCACCAACGAAACACGACAGCACGAACGCTGTCATTTTACTTTGATTTTCTGTATATACTGACTATAGTACTGCCGCGGTCGAGCCGGTCGTATCAATCAAATCAGCGTGGCTCTACTATCTTTAAATTTGTTGCATTTAGTCGATAAATACACTGACTCGCTTAACAAATTCCGCAGAAGCATACTGAATACCTTATAGGAGATACTTTATTTGAGTGCCATCTGTTTTTGATAAAACTTATATTGTATTTTTGCATAAAATTATGATTATATTGTTGTTTTATTGTGCACGTGGTGCTTACCTATAAGTAATTGTAACACTATGCCTACTACTATATTTATTGTAAAATAAAATAACCTTTAAACAGTGTATACAATTGTTGGTGAGCCTAGTAAATAAATAAAATAAATAAATATGATCAATTTGATTGCAGAGATAGCATTGTGGTTTAAGCGATACTGATACTTTGATTCTTGAGGAAGGGCTTAAGCTACTCTTTATCGCAATAATCTATACTAATATATAAAGCTGAAGAGTTTGTTTGTTTGTTTGTTTGAACACGCTAATCTCAGGAACCGCTGGTCCGATTTGAAAAATTCTTTCGGTGTTGGATAGTCCATTTATCGAGGATGGCTATAGGGTATATATCATCACGCTACTACTAATAGGAGCGGAGCAACAATGAAGAATGTTTCAAAAACGGGGGAAAATTATCACGCGACGGGCAATATGAGACGCAAACGAGGTTGCGTGGGTCTGCTAGTCGACATATATGCGGGCTGAGCCGTAGGCAAAAGCTAGTACCATTTAAAAACGAATGGCATTAACTGCCGGCAAAGAGTAATGTGCTATAGCCGCCTCAGACGAGTAATTTTTAATACTAATTAGTGATCTGCTTTTGCGAGGTTTCACCTTCCTGATAGTAGCTTACAGGGTTTTATAAAGAAAACCTTGCTATAATTTCGCACTTCTTGCAGATACGGTGTTAGACTTTTATTAGGTAGGTCAATACCTATTGTCTTTTCTTAGATTACGTCAGTGCTGTCTAGACATGAACTGTATATACCTTATGTATATATAGTATTTAGTAATACGTGAAGCAAAAACTTTGAACCACATTTTACAGTAGGAGCAGTATGAAATATGGCACAGTGAAAGTTTATGTGGAAGAGTAATGCAGATAACTAAATGAATTATGGTTGAATTTCGACCACTGAGTGATTACTAGTAATAAATAAATATTTCGGATATCTGACACACAGTACTATCTATTATCAAACTAAACAGTTCTAGTATTATGACGGCTGGATTGATTGATAGAAGACATATTATTTTTTGACTGCCTCGTTGGTCTCGCGATTGGCGTGTGCGACTGCTGATCATGAGGTCTCGGGTTCGATTCCCGGGTCGGACCAAATGTTTGTATGATCTACAAATATTTGTTTCGGAGTTTGGGTGTTTTCTATGTATAATATTCATGTATTTACAAAAAAAAAAGTATTTATGTATTCATATCAGTTGTCTAGTACCCATAACACAAGCTCTGCTTAGCTTGGGACTAGATTGCGTTGTGTGTTAGATGTCCGAAATATTTATTTATTTATTTATTTATTTATACGTAAGAAAACTCAAATATCGAAAAAAAAATTTGCAGAATATACATAATATTTTTACCTCTCTCTACCTCAAGCACTGCAATAACATGCGCTTCCACTGCACCTCCGAGACAGTCAATACTGTATGGTAATAAATAGAACGGAAGAGGCAAGTTTCAGCACAAATGATGCACTGGCCTTCACCCTACACCCAATTAGGGAGATTTCCCTAGGCCGAATCTCCTCCTGATCTTAGCAAGACTAAAAGAGTAGCTGTGTATTTCTCATTCTTGAATTTTAGGTGACTATAGGCGGTACTTAGTTACAGTTGATAAATACATGCAAATAAAAATAAATTTAAGGGTCTTTTTGTAATTTCAAATTAACAGCTTTTCACTAACACCATATACAACGGTTGGGCTTATGTTACTGGGTAGTTTTGAAGATAGTAGAGTCACGCTGATTTCAGCACAAGCGGACTGGCCCCAACCTGCACCGGGGAAGCACTACTATCTCAAACTAAAATTAAAGAACCTGTGCTGTTGTGTTTAAGTTTTCGTTGAAGCAGAAGCATCCCAATAGGCCATTACAGTGTCGATCATCATGCTTCATTGTTTCATTGTCTGCATTCGCAATGAGTATGGTGACCACTAATCTTAGATCCTGCTCATGCTTTCCATCAGGTAAAGTAGTCATTTTGGCAGGCTCATACATAAAAAAGTACCGCCCCGGTAGCCGGTCAAATATGTGCCTCAGTGTTAGATTACCTACTCAATTGCCTTAGTACTTTACAAAAACAGTAGCTTATCCAGATACACGAATTAGCAAACATATATACTCATTTATGCAGAGAATCACAAGTCAAACTTAATCAACAGTGATTGCATTAGAAATTATGCCTCTGTTTACAATATAGCAGTTTCTGACAAATGTAGACAACATTAGTATTCGGGAAGCGCATTCGTGCGTGTTCAGGCAATACAACCCTTCCAATACAGCCTTATTTGAGAGCATTTTAATTTGAACTACGTGGATGAATTCGGGCAGGGACTGTTTGGTTTTGTGTGTTGTGGTTTTATAATTGGTTTTTGGAACGATTTTATTTTGCCACTGCGGGTTTTATGTAAAACTAGCTAAGCCCCGCGGTGTTATCCGCGGTATAACAACAACCACGGTTAACGCCGCGGGACAAAAAAAATCCCATGAAAAAAGTATACTATGTCTGTCTCCTGGTTCTAAACTACCTTCTCACAAATTTTTAGCTAAATCGGTTTAGCAGTTCTAGAGTTATAAATAGTGTAACTAACACGACTTTCTTTTATATATACAGATTAGTTCCGTTATGTTGATTGATATCTTCTAAAATAGACAGATTTTCTCTTGATAGTCGAGATAGATGCGAATAGTAGTCATGCGACATCCATACCCTACAGGAAAATGTTTTCCATACTATCTACCGCCTTTCGGAGTAGGTATGTATGTTTGTTTGTATCTTTTATGTAGTATGGCGTCGATGAAGGACTTTGAAAGGTTATCTTACTTCACTTTAAATGATTCCATAATGAATTAAATGTGTGTTAAAGAAATTTTGTAAATTGACATACTCATTCATACGTCTATACTAATATTATAAATATCGCCCCTCTGTATTATACTTTGCCTACTCATCTTCCATTTTTGCGTTGTCAGCTTTCCGTCGATCTCTCCCACACACACCCGTCACCTCGCATCCTCAGTTATTTCTCATCTCTCTTCTACGCTGGTTCAGTTTTAAAAACAATTGATTTGTTTTATTTTGAATTAATTAATATGGTTTTACTAGCTGCCTCGGCAAACGTCGTTTTGCCATAATACTTTGATTCTTGAGGAAGGGAATACGCTAATTTTTACCGCGGTAAAAGACCTATGGTACACGTGGGAAACTACGAGAAAAAGATAGGAATATTTTGAGATTTCGGCTCCAAGAATCAGAACCATGCCGTTTCGTATTTCTAGTAAACAACCTACATATAATAAAGGTTATATTTTTATTGGAAAGATTCCGATAGGGAAGATTCGGCGCTATAACAGGAGAAGTTATATTCGAACAAAATATATCGATGAAGTCTTAATATTTCAAGCCTTATCGGTTTATGATTTTTAATTTCATGTACGTACCTATGTGTTTTATACGAGAAAAATCTTCTGCCTCTTTTCATTGATTCCAGGGCGAAATGTATAGAACCTCTTCGGTTATTAGAACAAAGTGTTAAATGAGGTTGATACACCTAGCTTTTTAAAGATTTATCTATGGAAACAAATAAAATTGGAGTGCCTATTTATAATATTATGCACGGTACATATAATAAAATAACATTTTTTGTCTGTCTGTCTATTTGTTCCGGGTAATCTGTGGAACAGCTGGACCGGTTTTAACGGGCCTTTAACTGGCAGATAGCTGATGATCTAAGGAGTAACTTAGGCTACTTTTCTTTAGACTAACTTTGTGCCGCGGCGTTACGCGATAAAATTGTTTAAAAGGTTACTGTTTAAAAGCAAATGTAATTGTAATGGCAACATTATAGTTTTGTCATTTCTTGGTTTGACATTTCGAAATGTCATGTGGTAAACGAATTAAAATATACACGAGTTTTGAATTCCGCCAGAACGGCACTTGTAGAACCACGCGAAGATTGGTTTTCGGTGAATGACGGACTTGACTTCCCCCGACACGTGTATGTGTACCAGGACATTGTGTAATGTACCAGATCTCCAGTTGACGGCATACAGGCCCACCCCTGGCACCCCCTTTACCGCGTCGAACATCAATGAAGCCTACAAGGCGCCATGTTAAACTTTTCATATCATATTTAAAGGGTGCATCGCCCAGTTTGAACTGTACAACGGTGATTGATCTGTGAGTGTTTAGCTATATCTCTCATGGGCCGGATATGGCTATTCGTTAAAGTATCCCTCCACTCCGAGGGCCCAGCACTAGTGTATAGGATTAAACAGTTACAATACCTTCTTTATCCCGACTTTTGGAACGGGTCATACTCGTGGCCAAGGGCAGCTTGATTAAAAGTCGCGATAGTCTGAAAACAAGTAGGTTCATGTCAAAACTCAACAAAATTACCGTGGAAGAGCCACGCTTCGGCATGAATGGGCCGGCTCGACCGGAGTGATACCACGGCCTCACAGAAAACGGATGTGAAATAACGCTTGCGCTGTGTTTCACCGAGTGAGTTAGGATACCGGAGGCCCATACCTTAACCCTCCCCACATCCCTTTTCCCAACCCCAAAAGGGTCGGCAACGCACTTGTGGCGCCTCTGGTATTGCAGCTGTCTATGGGCGGCGGTAATCGCTTACCATCAGGTGATACGTCTGCTCGTTTGCCCCCTATAAAATAAAAAATATCTACAACAATCATCTGGTAATGGCTGTGGATACAGCCTGGTAATCCACTGCTGGACATGGGCATTTCCTTTGAAAAGGAGATTTTGGCCTATTTAGGTTTTGGTTATTACTTTACCACGCTAGTTGAATTGTTTCAAGGTTATCTTGTCTTTGACTGCCTCGTTGGTCTCGCGGTTGGCGTGTGCGACTGCTGATCACAGATCAAGTCTCGGGTTCGATTCTCGGGTCGGACCAAATATTTATATTATCTACAAATATTTGTTTCGGTGTTTCCTATGTATAATACTACCGTGGGAGAACCATGCTTCGGCATGAATGGGCCGGTTCTACCGGAGTGATACCACGGTCTCACAGAAAACCGGTGTGAAATAGCGCTTGCGATGTGTTTCACTGGGTGAGTGAGGATACCGGAGGCCTATACCCCAACCCTCTCTACATCCCTTTCCCCATCCCACAAAGGCCGGCAACGCAATTGCCGCAAAATATCGCAGTACGAAGTTAGCCGGATCTAGCTGATCCGGCTAACTTCTCACACACTAATATATAAAGGAGAAAGTATGTGAGTGCATATGTTTGTTACTTCTTCACGCAAAAACTACTGAACGGATTTGGATGAAACTTTACAGTTATATAGCTTGTACATTAGAATAACACATAGGCTACTACTTGCAGCGATAACCGACATAAACGCGGGTGGAACCGTGGGCAACAGCAAGTAATATATACATTATCTACATTTTTTTCTAATGCCATTACTACTACATTAGTTATGTGATGTCCATTTACATTTATCTCTCAAATCGTGAGTGCATGTACAAATATGATAACATATCATAGTCCTTCTAACAAGTCTAAATTACTCTGCCGTGATGTCCCAGAGTACATAACAGCACATCATACATTTCGGTGTGGCAAATTATATTTTTTGATAACTATTTAAAAAAGCAAAATAAGAACATAAGGAAAGTTCGTGGCACAGTAGTAATCTAATAGAATAGCACATTGCAAAGTTAAGCATTCTTAGCCAGGACAGTTTTAGTATGGGTGACCATTTTTAATGTATGGAGATACGAAGGGGTCGTACTCAGAAAGTACGGAAAGTCTTATTACACGAACATCTCCTGAAATCGTTACAGGTGGTTGATGTCCTATAAAGTCTTACGACAATCTTTTCTAAGTTCAATCGTATTGCAGTAGACATACAGCTAAGCCCAACCTCGTTTGTAGAAAGGATTTGAAGGAAGGAAATGGACCTTATTATTTTGATTAATTTGCGCAATGAACTGACTAGACTAGTATTCGTATCATACGATGGCCTCCCAGAATACCAGCGTCTAGCAATTCTTGTTGCTTTTGCACCAAATGAGTATTGTTGGTGAACCCAAAAGGTAGCAATGAACATAGTGTCACTGTCAATGGTTTTGGAAGAAGTGACTAAGGGAAGAAACTACGCAGAACAACGTCACTACAAAGTAAATGAAAACTTAAAACGATTCCCATATAATAATCCTATACCAATCTGTCAGAACAACGTGGTACCGTTAGACCTAAACCATGAAACTATGTTTTTTTCTTTTTTTAATTTTTTTTTTTGAGTTCAAGTGCCAAAATGACTCTACTCTGCCTGATAGAAAGCATAAATAGAATCCAAAAGTGGTGGTCAATATCCTCTATGTGAACGTGGACAGAGCAACATAGTGACCCACACTATGGCGGCCTCGTAAGATGCTTTTTCACCTAGTAAGATGGTTCCTCTATGGATACATTAAATTCCTATGTCCAGAAATAGACTTTTAAAGACATTTGATGGGGCACTTTATAAAGAACCGGCGGCTAGTATATCTTTAATTGGTTTTCACCGAGTGAGTAAAATTACTGGAGTCCAAACAGCCCCCAGGACTAGAAATCAGGGAGTGGAGTCCAAAAGTGGGAACGAACTTGTACCTTTTGAGTGTGGGTATCTATGATTACGTATTATGTATTACCTGTCTGCACATTGCCTTCTTGGGATTGATTTACCCTAGTACTTCCAGCTACCGATTTACTCCTTTACCCCTTGGGATAAAAATCAATGATAAACGAAGATAAAATTTCAGTCTCAAAATAAGCGCCTCAAAAAACATTACCCTCCTGACTCAGTCGGGTAATAAGCGAGCGATCAGCTCATAAAGACAATCTTAATTTCCTTAAACTAGTTATTTTTCGTCATCATAAACTAAGCATAGTTAGAATGATTAACTCCATTAAATTGTGTTTGTATTAAGGCAGGCCTACATTCATGTTGTGTTTATAGGTCAGAATAACAGATAAGTGCTGGCATAGAGCCAAGTCCTGGGAGGTCCAGAGACAGCGATTTATTGATAGAAAATAGACTTTAGGTATAGAAGTTTCTGGGTCTATGGGTTTTGGCTAGGGAATGATATATTTGCAAATGGCATATTTTACATATAGCTTATTAGAATTTATGGAATAAGTCGGATATAATCGTGTGCTTTTCTTAATTTCAAGATTCATGTAATCGAAGCTCGTAAACTAACTGAAAATAACAATACAGAATATTATGGGTGCATAGAAACATGAAAATTCACATAGATATACACACATTCAAATATATTTCATACTAATGGTTGCCCGCGGCTCCGCCCGCGTATATGTCGGTTATCGCAAGTAGTAGCGTATGTATTATTCTGACCTATAACCTATATTACTGTATAGTTTCATCCAAATCCGTTCAGTAGTTTTTGCGTGAAAGAGTAACAAAAATCCATCAATACTTACAAACTTTCGCGTTTATAATATTAGTATTTCATATGTGATTCTAGAATGTGAATAAAGGTATCGCCTGGTAATGTATATAACGAGTGTATATAACAAATAAATAAACTTATCTATACATGCATTATGCTTTAATTCACATTTTATCCCCAAAAATGCGTCAAGATTACATATTATCATGATTTGATATTTAGGAAACGCCTTTTTTATCATAAAGTAATAACAATGAAGAGATAATTTACAATAAATATCATAAATCTGAATAATAGCACGCGTGTAGGTATATATGTGTGATTACTGCAAGTAATAAGAAAATAATATACCACATTCACACAATGCCATCTAGTCCCAAACTAAGCAGAACTTATGACCAGATAACCTTTCTGCTCATGCTTTATATCAGACAGATCAGAGTAAAACATAAAAACATTTTTATTTATATTATTTTATAAATACATATATATATATATATATAATACACGCTTACATACGCTTGGCAGGCGACGAAGAGTGGCTGATTTAAACTTTCTGCATGGAATAATAAATGGGAAAATAACTGACTCCGATTTGTTGGGGAAAGTAAAATTGAAGGTACCATTTCGACCTCCACCACTCCGACAACCTATAACCAATTTGTTCGTTTTACCCAGATGTCGTACAAATCTTGGAAGCGCTTAACGCGCATTTTGTACAACTACATGTACTTTCGTTCTAGGAGTACATATGCTAACGCGCGTTGAGCATTCATCTGAACACGGCCTTATTGGCAAAGCTGGCTGTAAGACTCGTCTTTTATAAAAAGTTTTAGTCTATAATAAGATTCTGGAGAGACGGGTTGGTATAGCTTTTCTTTACAGTGCTTTATTCCTATGTAGTTTGCTCCCCTTAGCATGCACATACGACACCCACGATATAAATATGAGTAAGGACGCTCCATGTTCTTTATTCGACACCACACCGACTTAAGTTATCTTGAAGTAAATAGTGATATGTACATCGGTTTAGGTTTTAGTGCAATCAGCAAAAGGATACCCAAAAATGTTATCAGCCCATTTGGTTACTACTACTGAAATTTCAAGTTCGTTATAGACATACTAGTTGTTGCCTGCGACTCCGCCCGCAATATGTCAGTTATCGCGGCAATAAGTAGTCTAGATGTTATTCTAATGTATAAGCTATATTACTGTAAAGTTTCATCTAAATCCATTCGGTAGTTTTTACGTGAAAGAGTAACAAACATCCATCCATCCATACTTACAAACTTTCGCGTTTATAATATTAGTATAGATTTAACTAATAACCATCAAAAAACCAACCAAACATTCTTCATACAATATTCACAAAAGTTATATTACAAAAAACTTTGAAAATATAAAACAAGAGATAAATCAACGTTTATAGCTGAAAATGATCTTTGAATGCGCCTCACGTAGTATAAACTAAACGGCCAATTTAGTAAACAAAAATCCTCTAATCCACAAAGTCGAAACTCCCTTAAATTTTGGTCACAAAAAGTCAATGCCTCACACTAGCCGTGTGACACTTGTTCACGCCTCTAATCCTGCCGGTGACATTTTGTACAGCAAAAAATATACTCACCAAACTATTAAGGCTACACAACACTCGATTTAATTACCATAGAAATAGAAACTCTACTGTTACTCGTTAAGGCGAGTTTTGTGTGAGTTTCTTTCACTTTACACGTCTCAAACTCGGCTGTCTGATCAGAAGCCAGAGCATGTACTATGGTAACCAAACAGTAATGTATCTACTTAAATATTTTTACAGCAGCTGAGCCCCGAGATATTACCCGTGGTTTTTGTTGTAACTTAACAACAAAAACGTAGAAGCTAGTCTAAAAAAAGTAGCTTTTGTACTCCTAATATCATCAGCTGCAGTAGTCGTTCCAGAGATTAGTTGGAACAAACAGACAGATGAAGAACCTTATACACTTGTTTAAGCATTTATTAAAAAGCTTTTATAACTTGAAATTACAAACTGACACTTCACTTAAATTTATTAGTATAGATACATATATTATATCATAGATAGCCTATACCCAAACCACATCCTCTGACTTCAGCAGTCAGAGTTAATATCTAGCCGTTAGACTAACATGACAGTCAGAATTTTTTTCTTCATCTATAACATTCAGTAGTCCACTACTGGTCACAGGCTTCTCCTCATAAAATAGATCTTGTACTGCTATACCACTCTGGCTCAACGACGTGAGAGAGAGAGGAGAAAGAAGTTTAGTATTTAATAGTTTTTTTTTTATATATTATGTGAAGTGATACCCTTTTTACCCGATAACAGCAAAACCAAAGGAGGTTTACGCTTTTGACTGGCTATGTGTGTATGTTTATCTGTTGCCTCATAACTCCTCACGGACTTATTAGAACTGGAGAAATGAGATATCGGTAGAAGCGTCTTGATCGTCACAGTGTTTGTTTCAAGGTCCCCCTTTCTTTGCAGTGCTGTTGTCTTGAATTGTTCACCTCGTTTAACACCCACAGGATGAATAGAGGTGATGATACTATATTCTTAATCTGTTACCGTATTTACTTTTAGATACATTCTAGAATAAAACTCACTTGTGCTTATTCCACTATTAGTACAAGTGAGTTTTATTCTAGAATGTATTACAACAAGTTCCATCAAGTGCCGACAATCGAGAGTATAAATTACTTTTAGATGCTTTTTTTTATAGTACATGGGGCAAACGAGCAGACGTATCACCTGATGGTAAGCGATTACCGCCGCCCATGGACACCCGCAACACCAGAGGCGTCACAAGTGCGTTGCCGACCTTTGGGGATGAAAGGGATGTAGGGAGGGGTAGGAGTATGACCCTCCGGTATCCTTACTTGCTCGGAGAAACACAGCGCAAGCGCTATTTCACATCGGTTTTTTGTGAGGCCGTGATATCACACCGGTCGAACCGGCCCATTCATGTCAAAGCGTGGCTCTCCCAGTTCCGCTTGTAGCTTGTACAAAGAACTATAATTTAGTATCTAGCTAATCTGATGACAAAGCTAAGAGGTAGACACACAAGAAAATCATCAAGCTTACAATTACTAGTCCTAGCAGGGCATCAAATCTGGGACCTCTGTTAGCAGTCAGAGTCAACCAATAGGCCAACAGGTATACATACGAAAGAATTTTGTGTCTTCAAACGTCCTCTGGCAAATAATCTATAGAGGTTGTCGCTCGCCATTACTGTTATAGCTATCATTAAAGCAGGCACGTGGAGTATTTATTCTCATTTCGGGTGAAATATTTGTCATATCTTAGAATTAATGAAGTTGTTCCTACGTTTTCCTGTTCTGCAAAGTCTATTATACAGAGGGTGAAGTGAATTGAATGTATATTTCTTTGAAAATGAATTGCAGTAAAGGCGTTTTGAAATTTTGCTCTGCATATTTCAGTAGGCGTTTTGAGTTTCTAAAACTATAATATGACTGGCTGAGGCCCGCTACCAGCGACTTAACATCATCCGCAGTAAACGCCGCGGGTCGAAGCTAGTATAAAAAAGTAGCCTAAGTTACTCCTTATATCATCAGCTATCTACCA
This sequence comes from Spilosoma lubricipeda, assembly GCA_905220595.1. Lineage (NCBI taxonomy): Eukaryota > Metazoa > Arthropoda > Insecta > Lepidoptera > Erebidae > Spilosoma > Spilosoma lubricipeda. The sequence continues at coordinate 1,633,252 of HG992291.1, forward strand.
GTGAAAGTCTGGTAAAATCGGTACAGCCGTTCCAGAGATTAGCCGTCATCAAGAGACAGACAGAAAAATTGTAAAAACTGTTATCTTGGTAAATGTACCGTGTATACATACATATGCATTAAGTAAAAAGCGGTTATTTTAATTTTTAACCGTCTTCAAAAAAAGGAGGAGGTTTCTCAATTGGACCGTATATATTTCTTACTTTTTTTAATGTGTTTTCGCGGATAACTTCGTCGTTTATGAACCGATTTTGATGATTCTTTTTTTAATGGAAAAGAGTTGTCCCAACAGTCGTACCATGATAAGGACATTAATAACCGATAATGGCATAGAAGAGGAATCGAGTCGAACCTTGAAGTCGGTTTTAGTTTTGTTATACAAACAGACACTCCAATTTTATTTATTTGTATAGATGTATAGATATTTGTATGGATTATGTATTGAACAATTTTACCGTCTTTCAGCTTTTTGTGAATAGTGTCTTCGGATGTAGTAGACGGCAGTGTAATAATCTGACAATCTAAAAATAATTACAACTACCGTCAGTAAGTTATAACTTACTAGCTGTCCCGGCAAACGTCGTTTTGCCATAACTACTAATAAATTAAAAATTAATTAAAAAAACATTGTCCAGCGGACAAAATTGTGAATCTAAACCATTCCCAGATCCCCTTGAACACACACAAAAAATTTCATCAAAATCGGTCCAGTCGTTTGAGAGTAGTTCAGTGACATACACACACACACAGAAGAATTATATATATAAAGATACATCACAGCTACTAGCTTGAAATTTTGGCATCCTTTTTTTTAGGGTAGGGCCTGCCAAAATGACTCTGCTCTGCCTGATGGAAAGCATAAGCAGAATCCAAGAGAGGTGGTCACCATACTCATTGCAGACAATGCAACAATGCAGCATGGTGACCAACACTATGCCTAGGCCTAGTGATACTTCTGCATCATCTGCTGTTTGAATGTTGTAAGCGTTGACATAGGACGGATTTTCGGAAATTTCATCCCTATGATGTTGTAATAAGGAATATTAAATTAATATAAGGTATAAAGGGATGCAGTGGTATGGAAATAGAATACGAAACAAACACACTAACGAAACTGTGGGTTGGCGATAGCTAGTGAGTTATATTATATTACTAGCTGAACCCCGCGGTGTTACCCGCGGTTACTTTTGTACCGCGAGTAACGCCGCGAGACAAAGTTGGTCTAAAAATGTAGCCTAAGTTACTCCCTGGATCATCAGCTACCTGTCAGTGAAAGTCCCGTCAAAATCAGTCCAGCCGTTCCAGAGATTACCCGGAACAAACAGACAGACAGACAGACTGACAGATCGACAGACAGACAAAACATTTTTTACTACGTTTTTGGTAAATGTACCGTGTATATATATACATATGCATATAATAAAAAGCGGTTATTTTAATATTACCAACAGACACTCCAATTTTATTTATTTGTTATAGATAACAAGGTGTTGCACGCGGCTCCGCCCTCGTGCATGTCAGTTTACGCGGAACAGTCAATCATACGAAGTTGTATTGAAATCGGTTATTAATAATCCTATGAGGTTTATGACCAGAAATAAAAATAAACTTAAAAAAAAATCAATTGAGAACCTCGTCCTTTTGGAAGTCGGTTATCAAAAGTACCTCAAGATGCATGTTTTAGTTTCACAACGTATGTTAGCTGAATAGCCATACCGAGATTAACAACAGTTCTTTTGAAATTTTTGCTGTTAAAGGTTACACTTCTCCTCGATAGATGGCATTGTACCTGTTTCTTGAGTCGCGCTATGGTTGGATTGTCATTCTACATACATATTATATTAGGCCGATATGACACATGTCAGTTACTTTGATCACAAAATAATACAAAACTTTTTAAAATCAAAATAACTGACAGACATTATCACTTACTTCTTTATAATTTTATTGTAATCGAATTTAATCTCTCACCATCGAAACACGACAGCACGAAGCTATCACTTTGGGTTGGATTTTAGTGAGAGGATAGTGTCGCCCTGGTCGAGTCGGCGGCCCGTTCATGCTAAAATCAGCGTGACTGCTACTTTGAAAACTAGTCTACTATCTATTCATTTTCAATAATAGTAACCTCACACATTTTACACACGCTCTCCTGGTCTTAAAGAACAGACAAAGCCGTTAAACATACTTGTAGTATTTTTAGACACTAGACACTTTAAATGAATTACTTTAGAGCCAAAACTGTTATTATCGTTGTCCTCATTCTAAGGGACGTGACCCCTATTTGAAGTCAGACTGCGAGTGCTAGCTCGCCACCTGATCCTATCTTGATCAGTGTGTAGGGCAGCATGGATCGTAGTGCCGAGAGTCGAGCAAACTTGGTCTGCCCAGCGCAACGGGCTACGGTCTTTGGGTTTTTCCCTTCTATATTACCTTCTAGTCCTTCAAGGTCATTGCTTTTTCCCCTCCTCAATTGACACATACCTGTACAATAGTTTCGATCAGCTGTTTCTTGCAAACAATCGCGATAGTGTTACTGGCTCATTGCCAACAAAACCCCTCCCCTCTACTCACAACACCCTTTTTTCCTGGCTATAAAGCCTTTCCTACAGAAACAAAACGTTACATAAAATTACTGCTTCGCGTAGAAGAAACAACGCTTCAATAATGTAAAGTATACGGAGATAAAACAGATCTGCAATATATGTTAGCCATTAATAAATTGATCATAGTTTTACCCGAAACTCGACTACTTGGCGAATTTGGGTTCCCAAGCTTTACTGTTCCCAGAGGAAACAATTAATTTACAAAGTGTAACGATTGGCTCCTTAATTGTGCTTACATTATGATGAATTGTAACAAAATAGTATTTTTCCTTTCTTAATTTTCCTTTCGTAATAATTCAATATTTCCTAAAATACGGGAAGTTTGGTCCTCTAAACGAAATAAAAAAAACATAAACCTGTTCCAAACAGACTTTTTTGCACAGACTTATTTAGAATTCGAAATTCAAAATGATAACAAAAGTACAGTACTGAAAAGAACATAATTTTAAAACTTGTTATTCTATTTCTAGTCGTGTCTCCCAAAGGACGTCTCGTGACAACCGAGCCGAGAAAATTTACAATCGCTTACAATTCCTTTAGGATCTAAGGTTTACATTTTTGTTAAACATTTTACAGTGTGAAAGTAATTCTTTAATGCGAATTACTTTTATTCTCTATACAAATCAAAATTAAGGTATGTTTGTGATTTCCAATTAACAGTTTTTCTCTAAATGTATTATTAAACTATTAACGAGACTTCGTGAAAGTAACACATCAAAAAAACCATTTTAATATGCTGTATGGCTGTTGATTTCAGTCTCAGATCAAATAAAAAAGGAAGATAACGCACCGCCTTGTTCTTGTTGAAGCCAAAAAAAGTAGCGTAGTTTATAGCTTAGTTTGTACGTAACGCGTGTGATTACTTGGAACGACGCTACTTTATCTACCTTTTTTATTTGATCTAAGGTTTCAGTTAATCTCTGGAACGGTTGGACCAATTATAATGAAACTTTCACTGGCAGATAGCTTGTATTATTGGCAATCTGTGACAGTTTGTAGGTTACATCGTAGGATTCGTAATAATATCCTGGATGACATAAGCTATGTCAAACTGTTTCTTGTTACTTAGAATACATTTTTTATCTTAGTTCTTCTGTATGCTTAAGTGTCCGTACTTTTTGTTTAAAATACTTAAACAAATTAATTTAACGTACAAGCGAAAGTGTTTTCTAACTAATACAATTTACAACCCTCATTTTTCATTGCTTTCGAGTAGTTTAACCCTAGCGCGTTGGTTACACAACGTTTTGTACTAAAGCTAAACTATTCAACTTTGTCTTAGTACTCCTCAACATTCAGCGTGTGTATTTGTGAAGTATACTGCACTTGTCTATTTTATGTACCATAAACCAGCTTATTTATAATACGTGAATAAAAACTCTTTGGCCACAGTATTAAGGAAGCTTATGTGAGGTATTGAAGGTGAAGAATCTAGTATGTACGAGACATGTTGTGGCGTTTGTTTGTGTCGATCAATTATTTAACTTTAGCTTCAACTTAACGTTCATAAAATGTCACTCAGTGTCTTAGTTGAATAAATGAATTTGAATTTGGAATTAGAATGTCACATTGAACAAATAAACTGTTTTATAAATATAATTACTGTCCCCATTGCATTAAAAAAATAAAAAAAAAGAAAAGCTAATAAATAAATCTTAATTATGATGGTAACTTTTTCTTATAGAATAGGGGGCAAACAAGCAGACGTATCGCCAAATGGTAATCGATTACCGCCGTCCATGGACACACGAAACACCAGAGGCGTCACAGGTGCATTGCTGGGCCGTCATTTTCCATCATATACCGATTTAACCAAAGACAAAACAGTAGTAAGCCTCTTTTTTGAAATTTCAACTATATGTTCTGATAGAAATTACTAGGTTTTACCCGCAGTATTAAGCCAGTTATTATCTTAACACATAAGCTACATCAGACTAACACATAAACTTTGCATCAAGTTTAAAGTAAGAAAGCTATATTACCAAAAGGTTGGTATACCTTTCAGTAAAGGTTAGTTTGTATAATCATGAAAGCGTATCATTTAAAGTCGTAATTATAAATGAAGAAACAAACAATAGGTGTTCCAAATTTAAATTTCGTGACTGCTACTCGTTTGTCAAATAAAAAGTTCAATACTCAAAATCTTGAAAAAAGAATCACATTTTGCGCGCTATTAAGCGAATGATGCACGAAAAAAGATATTATCCGTTGTTTTCATCGGATAAAATTTATTTAATCTGTGGCCGTGACCACAAACAATAGTGAGTAAGTAATGTAAGTAATAGGGTATTACACCCATTTTAAAAAAGTGTCTTAATTGGATTCTATAGTGCTATTAAATCACAGAAAAAACACAACATTTTTATTTCATCGATAAGTTCTATTAAAATGCATTTCAATTTTACATTATCATATTTCGCGCGTAATTTGTCAAAAACGCTGGACGCAGGGGACGCCTTACTGGTCTGTGGTAATGACGTCACTTCGCTTTGGAAAGAAAAACAACTACAGAGTTACGTTGAATAGTGACATTTGACACTTTAGCCTACGAAGCGGTATGATGTAATAACATGACGGCTACTATTTCATGGTGTTATAGAACAAATAAAAAAAAACTGAACAATGAACTAAAACTAACATTTTCCGACTGCTTTTTGCCTAAGGTATCTCAATAATATATTTTTAGATTTTTTCTCATATACAGAAAAATACCCTATTAAGACAGAGTTCTAGTTGAGTGAACCACGCAATACATAAACAAGAAGTTTTGCGCGGGTGATTTAGATAATTTAGTTTTTTAAATTGCCACTGTGAAAAAAGTTTTATGTGCATTTCCAGTTGAATAGTCCCTAATTAAAAAAAAAAAAAATTTCTTAAGTTTAATTATAAACACTTATAGTATGGCACATATTTTAAAATATTTTCTCATTTTCCGCGTGAACATATGCTAAGCTGTTAAGTGTATTTGATAATAGTTTTAAAGAGCAAATCTCTGGAAATACGGATTCCAATTGAAAAATGATTTTAACATTGGATAGTCCATTTATCGCGGAAAGCTGCTGGCTACCACTGACATCGAAATTGAAAAGAACACACGAGCTTAACATTTCTGTTTACAAGAAAGTACGTAGCAACAAAAAAATTAATTTAAAAAAGTTAAGTGTCGATTGAAATCAATACTCTAAAGTTAAAATTATTATCTCGTTGCAAAATCGATACATCATTCATTGCTGCATACAAACGCCCATCGACAATTGTCAATTGTTTTTAATTATTAGTGAATTAATAATTAAGTAATAAACAGTACATTATAAACTGTCGATATCAAAACTATTTATCAGCACAATACCGCACGGAATTAGCATAATCGCTGAATGACAATATAATTAGTGCATTGTGTTTGAAATTGAATTGTGACGACGATACGTGCCAATTCGCCGTATTAATTTGACATTAACGTAATCAATTTGGTATGTGACGTGACGCCCGGTTCATCCTTTACAATTTGTCAATGTTACATATTATGATAGAACAGTTAACTGTGTAGTCAAATCCATAGCTCAATAGCGTCTTTTTCCGATAACAGTTTGTCGTTTTCTACGAGGAAGAATCTTCACACAAACACATTTTAAACTCACATACAAAAACAATCGTCTGTCACTTCGAAGTCACATAAAAATTAAATTAGAACATTCAGAATTTCACCAACGTCGTCAATGACAATGGCCCAACCCACAACTATAATAGACCATAAACTTATTTTTAAAACTAGGGCTGTGAGAGAGACCTTGGTAAGTAGGTTTAAGATAAATGTTGTAGATGTTGGCACGTCCCAAAGTATATTATCAAAGACTCTGTCAGAAGCGGCGTTGTTAGTATATAAACTCTTTGCAGTGCAGTCTGTATCACCGAGTTTGTATCGCAAAGATGTACGTTTTTCCCATTTAAAGATAGGTGATTTAGATAGGAATTTATTATAAGTTTATGGTACGATGGGGCTTTCTTATGTGTGACTACAAGCTCCTATATAAATAAAGATTAAAAAAACTCATTTTAAAAGACGGGTCATGTTCAAAAGTGGATTGACTTTCCTATTGTCATTACTTTTTTATATCCTTCCGAAGTGAATCTGCTGGCGTATGAGCACAATCCAGGAGTAGTGGTCACCATACTCATTTCGAATGCATACAATGCAGCACGATGACCCACACTATGGCGGACTATTGATATGCTTCTGCACTACTGTGCAGTAAGATAAAATATGAGAAATAGATTCCCTCAATGTTTCTTGTTATGACCCATTCTATTTACTCGGTCATCAATCCAGTTGACTTGAGAGCATTTTACCTTTCGTTTGATGATCAATGGTATCCACTCTAAGTCTAATCACACTTTAATAATAATAATAATAAATATTTCGGATATCTAAACACACAACGCCATCTAGTCCCAAGATAAGCAGAGCTTGTGTTATGGGGTACTAGACAACTGATACAAATACATATTACATACTTTTTTTTTGTAAATACATACATATTATAGATAGAACACACCCAAAGTCCGAAACAAATATTTGTAGATCATACAAACATTTGGTCCGACCCGGGGATCGAACCCGAGACCTCATGACCAGCAGTCACTCACGCCAACCGCGAGACCAACGAGGCAGTCATTTGAAACAAAAGCGTCTTGTTTCAGCTTGCCTACCGTTCAAGCTAAAATAAGAGGCTAAAGACATTATGAGACAGAAAATCAGAGTATTTAGTAAAATATTGCACTACGATTGCACTTCATATATACTCTATACAAATAAATAAAATTGGAGTGTCTGTTTGTAATATTAAAATAACCGCTTTTTACTAAATGCATATGTATGTATACACAGAACATATACGAAAAATGTAGTTAAAAAAATTTTGTCTGTCTGTCTGTTTGTTCCGGGTAATCTCTGGAACGGCTGGACGGATTTTGACGGGACTTTCATTGGCAGGTAGCTGATGATCCGGGGAGTAACTAAGCTACTTTTTTTAGACTAACTTTGTCCCGCGGCGTTACTCGCGGTACAACAATAACCACGGGTAACACCGTGGGGTTCAGCTAGTCTATAATAAAGCTAGCACGTAATAACTAGTATAGTGTACGAATATAGTGTAAGTATTAATTTTTTTTTGTTCATGTTCTATTTGTATATAGCGTTTATTTAATTGTCGTATTTGTATATTATAAACTCATGTCATCATCATCTTCCACCTTTATTATTCCCAAATTTTAAAATCCCAAAACATAAATAAAACATGAAGATATCGGTTATATAAAATAAAGTCTCTTGTTCAAAGATACTTCGTCGGTTTTGTAACCATCTGTCAGAGATCAACCTATATTTTAAGGACTGTAGGGAACCATAGCAAAAAAAACGGTACAAACAGGACTGTATGTTTCCAAACTATGTAGATTTGTATTTTGGTAACCAGCCTGACAGACAGGTAGATAAACGTACCGACTTCTTAATACATACATTTTAAGTAAATGTTAAGAAACACACTGTAGAATAGTATTAATATTAAATTGAAGACCCTTCTAATGACTAACACATGAAAAGCCATTAAATCTACTGATTATATTATTTTTCAAACAAATAAATAGTCAAGTTTAGAAAAATGACTAGTCTAAGATTAGAAAAATATGACTACAGCAATATTAGCCTCGAAAATAATACTTTAAAAACCTCTATAACACTAACAAAACTTATTAAAAAGAAATGCTAAAATTAAATGACAGCCAAAAACAAAGACAAGACAATCGTTCCCGTATAAAGAGCCCATTAACTCAGAACACGAAGTTGCCATTAGAAAGCGCCTAATTTTGAATTCGTATTAACCGTCCGATTTAAGAAGGTGGCTATCGTGTACGGTTTACTACAAGGAGTGCGTGCTAGCGGCCGCGGTCGTATCGATCCGTAGTCGCACTGCGGCAGCACGCGATTTCCTTAACAGCTGATTTTAGGACACGCTCATAGGCTGTTTTATGAACCACCTCCATTATAATGCAATTTGTGGATTGAATTCCTTTTTTGAATAATGAAGGATTTGACATAGTTTTGTTTTTTAATCAATCGGCAATATTTTGAATCACAGATAAACCAATTCCTACTTTAATATTGAATATAATACTACTAACTGACCCACGCAATTTCGTCGGTTCTCTTTTTACCCGACTACTGGTTTTGACTGGCTATGTATGTATGTATGTTCATCAGTTCCAGCTCCTTAAATACTTATTAGATTTTTACAAATGAGTATAGTTAGAAGTGTCTTGATTGTCCGCTGTTTATAGGCTATATGACGTGTCACTGAATCTAATGTGGCGCCCTCTAGCCGACGTAAAGTACTGTATTAAAAAATAAATATGCCGTGTTTGGTATCATTCGAAAGGGCGCTACTTGTACATTTCAAAAATATATATATATATTATTAGCGTTTTATCATAAATTCGATATTTGTGAAATTTCTATGGTAGGTACCTATTTAAAATATACTTTGCAGAGAAATTAATATTATAGAGGCACCAAAACATTTTAAATAAAAAGAAAAAGTAAAAACGCGTTGTTAATGTGCAAGCAAAACACACATTATCAAAGACACACACGTACCACAATTGGGATATCTCCTTTTCATTGAAAAAATCATCAAAATCGGTTCATAAACGACGAAGTTATCCGCGAACACACATAAAAAACATATGAACGGTCGAATTGAGAACCTCCTCTTTTGAAGTCGGTTAAAACCATGAAAATCGCTTAGATAGTTTCGAAGTTCATCATGAGCAACAACAAGAGAAGACTGGCAGCATTGTCACGTTTACTATTAAATATAGCCACAATCTTAAGAACCAACACAAATAATGTAGTTACCTGATCAAAAATAACTCACAAAGTCAACGAATCTCACTCCATTAGATAAAATAGTCATTTCAATTGTTATGTAACATTAGGGTTCAATGACACAGAATAGAAAATAGGCTCACAAATCATATTAGACTAGAAACTCAGGTTTATTGATAGTTAATCTAGTGGCAAGTGATTAAATTATGTCTAAGTCTAAGAACGAGGGTTCGCGAAAGCGGTAATGATGCAATGAACACGATCAGTTTGACGACCGAAAATATTCTTAGTATTATAATCAAAACTAGCTGAACCCCGCGGTGTTACCCGCGGTTATTGTTGTACCGCGAGTGACGCCGCGGGACAAAGTTAGTCTAAAAAAAGTAGCCTAAGTTACTCCCCGGGTCATCAGCTACCTGCCAGTGAAAGTCCCGTCAAAATCCGTTCAGCCGTTCCAGAGATTACCCGAAACAAACAGACAGACAGACAGCCAAAAAAATTTTTAACTACATTTTTGGTATGTGTATCGTGTATACATACATATGCATTAACTAAAAAGCGGTTATTTTAATATTACAAACAGACACTCCAATTTTATTTATTTGTATAGATGTATAGATAAATAAATATTTCGGACATCTAACACAGAACGCCATCTAGTCCCAAGCTAAGTGGAGCTTGTGTTTTGGGTACTAGACAACTGATATAAATACATATATACTTATTTGTAAATATTTCCATATCATACATAGAAAACTCTGAAACAAATATTTTTCGATCATACAAATAATTGATTAAAATATTGGGAATCGAACCTGACGCATCATACACAGCAGTCGCATACGCAGCCAGTGCAATCCTCTGTTTTATACATCATGTAATGATTGTGAATGGTATTGTAAAAAATATATACGGTCGAATTGAGAAACCTCCTCCTTTTTTTGAAGTCGGTTAATAAATAAGTATCTAGTTTTGGATCCAACGGCCGTATGCGAAAAATTTGAGTTTTTTTTCTCTAGATACATGTTTTAGTAGGACCTAGTTTATTTAGGATATGGAAATAAATATTCAGGTCAAAGTAAACAGTGTATGTTTGAATAGGCCTGATTTTTTATTTCGACTAATCTTATATGTCGATGTGAAGTAACTCTTGTATACAAATGTTTAAACGGGAATTGAACCCTTGTAGGCTGATTGACCCTGACAATTTTTTTGTTGAAAGCAACAAAAATGATAATAGCGTCGACTCATCTTACTCATACTAACTTTTAAACTTTCGCGTTCCATGATATGTTAACAATTATTTTTACGGGAATTAACGCGATCACTAATTAAAAGGTATTACATACCTCTGATTTGCCTGACGTTTCGTGCCAACCTGCACCTGCAACCTGGTCGAAACGTCAGGCAAATCAGAGGTATGTAATACCTTTTAATAAGTGATCGCGTTAATTCCCGTAAAAATAATTGTTAAAATCATCTTACTCAGTTTGATATCACACTAGGTAGAGTCTTTATTAGGGTAATCTGATAGAAGTAAAATAAAACTTCTTACTAATTTCTAAATACATTTCTACCGTGGGAGAGCCACGCTTCGGCATGAATGGGCCGGCTCGACCGGAGTGATACCACGGCCTCACAGAAAACCGGTGCGAAATAGTGTTTGCGCTGTGTTTCACCATGTAAGTGAGGATACCGGAGGCCTATACCCCAACCCCCCTATCTCCCCCCCTTCCCCCAAAGGCCGGCAACACACTTGTAACGCCTCTGGTGTTGCAGGTGTCCATGGGCGACGGTAATCGCTTACCATCAGGCGATACGTTTGCTCGTTTGCCCGCTTATTACATAAAAAAAAAGAAAAAAAACATAAATACTAGTGACATGGCTCGTCTTCGCAAAAAAGTCTTTTAAATTCTCGGATTTTCTCTACTATAATATGCAGGTATTATATATTTAAACCTTGCTCTTCAATTACACTATCTTTTGCTAAGATTTGTTTCAGACAGCGGAAGTGTTATTTTTTTTATGGTATAGTTAGCAAACGAGAAGACATATAACCTAATGGCATGCGATTACCGCCGCCCATGGACACCCGCAACACTAGAGGCGTCACAAGTGCGTTGCCGGCCTTTGAGTTATGGAGAAAGGGATGTAGGGAGGGGTTAGATACTGATTTTATACTATACTAGCTGACCCACGCAACCTCGTTTGCGTCTCCTATTGCCCGAGGCGTGATAATTTTCCCCCGTTTTTGTAACGTTCTTCATTGTTGCTCCGCTCCAGTAGGTCTTAGCGTGATGATATATAGCCTATAGCCTTCCTCGATAAATGGGCTATCTAACACTGAAAGAATTTATCAAATCGGACCAGCGGTTCCTGATTAGCGTGTTCAAACAAACAAACAAACTCTTAAGCTTTATATATTAGTATAGATAACGATGATTTTAGATAAATTACACCCTGCACTATTACATCTGCATTCGCAATGAGTATGGTGACCACCACTCTTGGATTCTGCTAATGATTTCCATTAGGAAAACTAGAGTAGTTTATGTATGGGCCTGCCAATAGATTAAAAAAATTTTGCAGGCAGTCCTTATGACTGCCGATAGACATGAAAACTTAAAACATAGAATGTTATTTATAAAATTAATGTGTAAAATTAGAAATCAACATCAATCATTACCATGTTGGTGACGTGGTGACGCGAACTCTTAAGATTTTCCCTACCAATAAGTGATCAACGCAACTAAAGACGTTTTCATTTTAAAAATATTTACAAATACTTCTATTAGGTGGGAACTGAACTAGGTACCACTGCATATATATATAAGTACCTTTACCAGAACTCTCTTCTACTAGTACATAAAATTTAATTTAATAACTTTTTATGAAACTACTCGGTACATTAAAAAATCTATCCTCTTTCACAACTAACAAGGTTCAGTTTACTATACATCAGAATGAACAGTTTTCTTTGAAACATTTTCCTCCGTTCTATTTTCTTTTTACTCCTTTAAAGACTACATATCCGTGAAGGACCAACTAATGATGTATCCCAACTTTACGCGTTAGTTTCTACTAAAAGCTGTCAGCTCCATAGAAGAGGCAGCGTTGTGTTTTTAGGTAGATGTAGGGTACACTCGAAGTTCTTCGACAAAAATTGGGCCAATAACGGTATTTCGTTTTTTTTACTTTATTTAATAAAGTTACAATAGCTTATGTATCTAGGTATAAACTTGAAGCAAATCTATTTCAACCATTAAAATTTTAACAAAAGAAACTGACTTCAAGAACTGGGCCAAGTTGAAATGGGACGACACGAGAAGTTCCAGCTTTCAAATAAAAAAGAATCATCAAAATCGGCTCATTCGAAAGTTATGAGATAATAAACATAAAAAAATACAGTCGAATTGATAACCACTTCTGTTTAAAAAAAATCTAAATGAATATGTTTTACCCAGTTATGTATTGGTATTTTAAGGCGGGCCAAAATATTACGCGATTAATAGATCTGTCAAGATATTAGCACTGTCAAAATTACTTTTGATCGTCTAAGCTTTTGACATAAAACTATGTAAAATTTTGACATCTTTGATAAGTAAACTCTGAGAATTATGCTCAGGTAGGATCATTTTTTGATTTTTAGGAAGACGGTCCCTATTTCATCTCATCCACATTTTTTATATTTTACTAGCTGACCCACTCAACTTCATTTGCTTTTAAAAAAAATTTTTTTTCCCATTTTCCCATCACTTTCGGTCTATACCCGGCTCCTATTAGTCGCAGAGTGATGTTACGTAGCCTAAAACCTTCCTCGCTAAATGGGCTATCCAACAAAAAGAATTAGCAAAATCGGTTCAGCCGTTCAAGCGTGATGTCAATTTGGGATTCATTTATATATATATAGATAGATATCAATAATTTCATCACGACGAAGACTTAAAGTCTTAAAGACTTTAAACACTTGACATTGGCAGAAATACCTGATCCGAGAGATCTTGCTGGTTGCCATTTCATCAAAGAAGAATGCTCAGGTACAGCTAAACATACAGCTTACTAATAAGTAGCCGTACCCGTAAAGCATTTTAAACAAGCATTAGCAACAAATTTATTATTTTCTTCAGAAATCATTTTTTTTTACTCGAATATACGTATTGTGTTTTTGGAATTTAGATTAAATTTAAAAAATATTTATGACAAATATGCTTCATTAAAATAAATATCTTTATGTAAAAAGTACCATAACATTTTCAACATAAAGTTAAATGTCACTAAATCAATAGGCACACATCATTAACCAATATATTTCTCTCCATTGAGCGTCCCAAGTCGCTTCTAAATGAATAAGCTCTGATGTTGCTAACGTGCACAATACAGGCTTTGTAATATTAATCTTTTATATGTTAGGTACAGCTTGTTGAAAAGATTTCAGTAGCTTTTTAAACAACTCCCGAACTGTAAATATGTCCTGTATCGTCGGGACTTTATAAACATACTTGTAACGGACGCTAAGAAAACCCAAACTCAGAATAATAAATTGTGGACCACACAAAGTGTTGTCCCATCATAATCAGTCTCTCGCAGTTCATTGCTGGATATAGATCTCTCGACACACCACTTGGTTCTATCCTCAGCTGAATGGACCTCTGTATAAGGATTTATAATACTTGTGGCGACTTCGACAGATGTCCGAAATATTTATTATTATTTATTTACTTACAACGCGTCAAGAAAACATTATGACAGCGCCATCTACCGAAGATACACTGAACTACGAAGTAACGTATAACACGGAGTACCTACCTGAATCACGTAAAAGAAGTTCTCGCGCCGATTAACATCTATACAAACATCCCAATATCAACTGTAGGGCAGTGGCCCGCTAGGCATGATTACCGCGCCTGATTACCGATCCTCCCTTTATGTTGGAGGGACATCACACCTGTCCGCCACAGTGGTGACCCCGGCATGATTGGAAGCAGCCTTCGTAGGAGCAAATCAACAGCAGCATCAGCGCGCCACCATCATGTTTACTCCCACAGCAAGTCTTAGTCAGCCAGCAACCTCGGCCTCAACAGAGATACACCACACGTAGCAAGCGACCGCTCCACTCTGGTTTACCCCTACGGCCTCATCAGCGTCTAGGCACAGCACACTGCAGCACGGTTCATGTAAGCAGACCATATCTCTCCCGTCTATGCATCAGCCAGCCACTACGCAGCTACCGCCCCGACTCCCTGGGGACCTCACCGCAGCACCGCGCACCGTACGCAATCCTGACTCACTGGGATCAGCGGATTACAGTTCCGACTCACTGGAACTACTCACTCCTGGCACTGGCAAGCTCCGCAAACAGAGCACAGACAGCTGACTCATCAAATATCAGGGATTGATGTGGCAAATTCCACGTACCAACAGCGCATCAAGAAAACACCCTATATTCTAAATCCACCATCAAACGGATATTATATACCCATAGCCATTATATACTTACAAATTTACCGGTAATTTTTTTCAAGTTGCTTTTATACCAGCTAAGTAGGGTCGTTCATCGTTTCGCTTCGTTAGGCTTACGGCCTCGGGCCCAAAGGACCATTTTGAAAATGATTCCGTCGCTTGAGCCTTCGTTGAATTTGTAAAGTAATATTGAAAATTAATTGATGTAATGTAACCTATTTATTATATATAATGGAAAAATCTAATACCTTTAAACCAGAAATTCTTGTATAATATAATCTGAATCTCGGAAACGCCTACAACGATTTTCATAAAACTAACTAAGCAGGGAGTTTCAGGGGCGATAAATCGATCCAGGACTCATTTCGGAATTTTACCGAAAAATTAAATACCGGCCAAAGATCAGTCATCCAGGTGTAATATATGATAATTATGTACCATTTGAAAACCTTGAAGTTTTAATCATGAAATTAAATTTTGAACGTATGTAGTGCAGAATTGCCTTTATGCATATCTACAGAAGTATCACAGCGGTGGTAGCAGATATCACATTTTTTTTTATTAAAGTAGACGCCTCCCGTAACAGTAATATATCCTGTTTCGTGGGGGACTTTACAAACATACATGAAACGAACACAGAGTACTTACACTTAGATTCGGGACAATAACTTATGGATCCTATAACCATTGTTTGAACTGGAGGTGAAACTCTCTACACTCAGCATCATAATAAGCGGCAAGGTGATTACTTATATCACTAAGCCATTTGTATAAAATACTAGCTGAACCTCGCGGTGTTACCCGCGTTTATTGTTGTACCGCGAGTAACGCCGCGGGACAAAGTTAGTCTAAAAAAAGTAGCCTAAGTTACTCTCTGGATCATCATCTACCTGCCAGTGAAAGTCCCGTCAAAATCCGTCCAGCCGTTCCAGAGATTAACCGGAACAAACAGACAGACAGACAGACAGACAAAAATTTTTTTAACTGCATTTTTGGTATATCTACCATGTATACATACATATGCATTTAGTAAAAAGCGGTTATTTTAATATTACAAACAGACACTCCAATTTTATTTATTTGTATAGACTAAATACGATTACACAAAAAATACACAGATTATAAATGTCTCCAAACATTGTAACAGAAAGCAAATGCCTTTTAGAAACCAAAGAGAACGCTTTTTTACTACATACGTAAAAAGGTTTAATTACATCTTGGTAGTAAATAGCGCTTTATACATAAAGGTTCTTAAAAAGTTTTTTCTTCGAATGCACTGATATTTTTAGACCGACAAGAAATAAATACACGTCAAATCATAATTAACCGAGCTATCCCTTTTAATCTGACAACATTTCCTTTTCACAAATTACTTAGAAGTGTCTAGCGAGGCTTGGTGAATGGGCCAAGTTATAAAATAAGAGGATATATATAAACATGTATTCTTTAACGCCTAAATCTTCGAAGGTTAGGTAGATCGATGTTTATTGGCATCATCATGTCATCCAAAAACATCCAGTGCTGATTCGTAAAGTAAATTGTTTGATTTAAACAGAGCAGCACACAGCTCAACGACTGCCTTCGACTGCCTCATTGGTGTAGCGAATGGCGTGTGCGACTGCTGATCAAACCAAAATGTTTGTATAATCTACAAATATTTGTTTCAGAGTTTGGTTGTTTTCTATGTATAATATGTATGTATTTACAAAAAAAGGTATATGTATTTATATCAGTTGTCTAGTACCCATGACACCAGCTCTGCTTAGCTTGGGACTAGATGGGTTGTGTGTTAGATGTCCAAAATATTTATTTATTATTTATTAGCTCAGCATCTCAGCAGTTTCTGTTTGACTGTGATATCTCCACGTTTTCCTCAAAATTCATAGTCACAAGTGAATTAACCGAAGTAAAATGCTAACCTTGCCCTTCCTTCTGAAGGAGAGCAGTTAAATAGTGGTTTTTAATATGACTTTTCTTAAATTAATTAGATTTTTAGTAGAAGTAACTAAGCACCTGAAATACTAATCAAAATTGGTTGACCTACTTGGTTTTCTCTTATAAATAGGGCCACAACATTTAGCCCGGGGAAAATTTAGCACTCAGGGACACTGGTATATGTACCGTAGGCAGAAGGGACATTAACGAAATAAATATCAGTAATATTATACGATGAGCATTTCAAATTACGCTACTAAATGATTTATACATACTGCTCTGAATTTCTCATTTACGAGTATTACACCACGGTAATTCCATAATTTTATACCATTACGCGCGTTTAGAAATATCACGTCATCTGTAACAGCATTGAACAGTCGACTGCTAGTCATAAGCATGTTCTTAGAAAAGAGGTTTAGGCCCATATCTTCCCCCCAAAACCCTCCCCCTTTCTCTCTCCTAATCCCTAAGCCTAAAGGTCCGGCAATACACTTGTGGTGCCTCTGGTGTTGCAGGTGTTCATGGGCGGCGGTAATCGCTTGCTATTGGGCGATGCATCTGCTCGTTTGCCCCTATTCCATTATAACAAAAAACAGTATAGGCTTAATATACCACGCTGCTCAGGTGGTTTAGTTTTGGGTTGGTTTCAAGTTTTTGCTCTATGCAGTGATGTTGTCCTGCGTTGCTTGCTCCCTTAACCTTACTGCACCCATGGTATGATGAGTACAGGTACTTCGTACTTTTAATCCGTCACCATTATATTTTATGAAGTAACGCAAAGCCCGTCACGATCGCCAAAGATATTTGCAGAGGCCATCAAAAAACTAACCTGACTGGGACTGTGTTACATTGTAATGTGTCAATCTAAATAAACTAATATTTGGTTTCAATAACCGTTTTCTCACGTAATTGAGAAAAACTTAAATAATATATCAAAAGGCATACAGAACACCTCATTAACAATTTGCGTTAACAATTAAACCAGAACCAACTTCGATCCCGTGTCCCCGTGAGAGAGAATTCACTAAAACGTGTCGCTACGAAACTTTTAGGCTCAACAACTTTACGAGCTAATGTGGGACATCCGAAGGGATAAGTGTTCGCCATTACATTTGTGAATACATTGGAATATACATGAGAGCTTTGTTTTTAAGTTCTAGATGGATATGGAAGTTGCTTGTCGCTGTTTAAATTCTTAAAAGTCCCCAAATGTGTCGACTTTAAGACTAATCCGAACATATTTGGGACGACTCGGTCTGAGTGACATAAGTGTTTAAAAAAGGAATTTGCTATTTTACCGAATGCATTAGGTTACTAGAGAGAAGGGGAATATAGAAAGAGTAACTGTAGTTGTATCTCTTGAGGCAATAATACCATGAAATAACCTTCTGTTTTTCCCTGCATACCAGTGAAAAGTGTGTCATACAGTTTCACCTGTGTTAATAGCGACTGCGCCGCTTTTAAGAGCCATATCATAATTTAATGGCTTACATTATTTGATACTCAATTTAATATTTAGTTGAAATACATAGGTTTCTGCTTAGAAAGGAGGTTTATTTAATGCCGAAGAAGAAATCACACAAAACTGACAAATAGTTTCAAGGACGAGAGCATTTAAATTAACAAACTCTTCGCCATTATTTATTCAGTATATACTTTAACTAGCAACTTGTTTAATATATTCTATTCTAAATTATTCCCGACAAAGCTCTCCCCAAATTCGACTGTTACATTGTGTCTACATGAAGATCAAACTTTGCAAGTGAGGGTTCCTAAAATATAATCCTGAGGATTAATTAACTTTGAGCTAAATTGGAACCAGTAATACCTTTCTAGGTCATGGCAGTCGTTTAATATGTCGTCTGAATAGCCTAACTTTGACCTATTAGCTTGTCAGCTGGAGAAATATAACACCCATGATTATGATCGTAAAAAGTTAGCCGTGACCTTGAGTTTGAAAGCTTGAAGGTGAGTTGCTATGTTTATAAAAGAACTGTAAATTTATGGAGTTAGATTTAAACTAATAATTCTGAACATAGTTGGTCTCATAAGCGATATGGCAAAAACATACAGAGACAGAAAAGAAAATTTGAGACATAATACCTATTATTAGTAAACACTCCTAACTTTTCTCGTCTGCGCAAAAGCTTAGATAAAAGTTACTACATGTTCTGAGAAATGTGATCATAGTTAGTTAGTAAAATTATTTTTTTTTGTACATTTTTACTTTGTTACAGAATCTTGTTTATATTGAAAAAAATAAGATTATTTTTAAATTACCATTTTTCTCATTATCTTTTTCCAGGATTTTTCAAATGATTTGTTTTACTATTAATACTATCTCCATTATCATACAAGTACAATTTTAACAAAAATAAAACCGACTTCAAGGTTCAACTCGATTTCTCTTGGATGCCATTATCAGATATTGATGTCCTTATCATGGTACCACTGTTGGGCCATCGCCTTTTCATTAAAAAAAGAATCATCAAAATCGGTTCATAAACGTCGAAGTTATCCGCGAACACACATAAAAAATATATATATACGGTTGAAGTGAGAAACCTCCTCCTTTTTTTGAAGTCAGTTAAAAATTGGTTCCACCAAATTACAGATAGATTGATATTGATGTAGGCCTTTTTTTTACGTATGGAAACCCCGGGAGGCTTCACACCACCGGGGTTTGAAGCAGGGTGGTGTGTGAGAATCGACCCGACTAAAACCACACGGTGTGCCACTTTGCGCCTGAAACGGAAGGGTTCCAGGGAATGCTGTTTTTAACACATCCGGACCATATCGATGTAGACTTATTAACCTATTAGTCTGCTTACTACAGATATGTCTCCTTACTGAAGGAAAAATATAAGAAAATTCTTCATTTATCACTGGAATTATGCAAATAAATTCTAAAGCAAGAGCTACTTTTATATAAATTTTATAGAACCCTGTCATAATAACTTTGCTTTCAGGTATGAATGCATTAGCTACTCCTTGGAGGTTGAAAGCAGCTACTTGCAGTTGCATTTACTATTCAAGCTGTTTCAACGATAAACGGTTATTGTGCCATTTTCTTGTTCCAACCGGGAGTAGTAAAACTCTTTGGCTGGTAACAATTATTTTAATGCATACTTAAGTTATTGAAATACTTGTGTAGATCACCACGCTGCATTGTTGCATTGTCTCCATTCGCAATGAGTATGGTGACCACCACTCTTGGATTCTGCTTAGGTTTTCCATCAGACAGAGTACAGTCATTTTGGAAGGTAAATAAATTAAATAAAATTGGTTCAATTTATAAAGCCATATATTTTTACGAAGCGACACAAAAAAAGTATTTGGCATGTTAAAAGAATGCCCTATACAAATGTAGGTTGGTTTCACATCTGTCTTGTCACTCAGACTTTATAATCAGTTATATATAGAGTTTCAGCACATAATAATATTGTGTACTAGCCGACCCACGCAACCTCGTTTGCGTCTTCTATTGCATGTAGCTTGATAATTTTCCCCCGTTTTTGTAACATTCTTCATTGCTGCTCCGCTCCTGTATGTCTTAGCGTGATGATAAGCCCATAGCCTTCCTCGATAAATGGGCTAACTAACACTGAAAGAATTTTTCATATCGGGCCAGCGGTTCTTGAGATTAGCGTGTTCAAACAAACAAACAAACAAACTCTTCAGCTTTATATATTGTATAGATAATTGAACGTAATTTGTTTGACCTGAAACCCTTGGTACTCATTTATTTTATCACTGCATATATGGCATAGTGGTTTAAGCGTTCATCTTGCCGCTTTTTAATGTACTGAGTTTAGTCAGATCAAACCCCACAATAGACAACTTTTTATTTGATCTACCAATTGTTGATTTGTGTCTTTTATCCATCCATCCATCCTCAATTCCAGCAGCATAGGTAATATTATAATAGTGTTAACAGATTGTATTGTAACTTATCTCCATTGCTATTATTTTGATGAGCATCTTTGCACTTAATAAATAATGTAGTTTTTGCAACGGCAATGAGTTCCATTCAACGCCTGCATTAATTTCTGGCAAAGAAAGACAATTTACTACACCTCTAACTATTATATTCTTGTAACAAACAGAATGTTAATGCCGTACTTACTGCTGACAAGTTACTCTCACTGGACAACTCAGAAAAAATATGTTTTTATTTATGGGGTAGGGGGCAAATGAGTAGACGTATCACCTGATAGTAAGCGACTACCGCCGCTCATGGACACCCGCAACACCAGAGGCGTCACAAGTACGTTGCCGATCTTTGGGGGATAGGGAGAGGGATTTGTGGTGTGATTGAGGTATGGGCCTCCAGTATCCTCACTCACACGGTGAAACACAGCGGAAGCGCTATTTCACACAGGTTTTCTGTGAGGCCGTGGTATCACTCCGGTCGAGCCGGCCCATCCTTGCTGAAGCGTGACTCTCCCTCGGTACGGTATTGAGAAACAATACGTAAAAATGCTAAAATATAAATACTTACTTTACCTACATAAATTACGTACTTACCTATATAAATGTCATAAGATAAAGTATTCATATACAATACGATATATTAAAAGTAACATTCTCAAAGTTGATTATCCATTTTTTTTAGAATCGAATTCATTCATACGCATAATAATCCCCTATCTAAATTAACCTCATTCCCTTTGCTAAAGCCTGTTTCCTAGATTAAGAACTAATTAGAACATGTTTATTACAGCATGCTCTAATTACGGTGATGTGAAATTGGGCGACAGTGTAATTAGCCTCTATGTCCAGGTAGGACTAGAGGCTCTCATATTTCATGCTGGTATATTCTATGCTGACCTTGTTTTCTATTTAGGTAGTAAAATATTCAAAAGCACTATCGATAAACTATCGGCAAATGAGCACTGTGTGGTGGGCACACCGCCGCCCATGGGCACTCGCAACACCAGAGGCGTAACAAATGCGTTGCCGGTCTTTGGGGGATGTGGAGGGGGACGAGGGGACGGGAAGGGTATGGACCTCCGGTATCCTTACTCACTGGATGAAATACAGCTATTTCACACCGGTTTTCTGTGAGGCCGTGGTATCACTCCGGTCGAGCAGGCCCATTCATGCCGAAGCATGGCTCTCTCACGGTAATCGGTATCTCAACACTAGAAACGACCATCACTTAGAGTTTTTTCAGTTCTGCTTACGAGCTACTAGTTTTGTTAGTTCTATACTTAATCTAAATTTTCTTTAAAAAAAACAACTTCTGCATTAGGAATATATTCATTCTGTGTCATGCAGGATACCCAGACTCGGAACTAAAATTTGTGAATCACACAAAGTGTAGTCTTATGTAGTATTTGTAGTTTATCAAAAACTTTTCGGGTTTCCAAAAGAATTTAGATGCAGAAAAGCTACCCGCCTCCATTGAATAGTGTGGTTAAGATTATTTTCTCACAACTTCAAATAGTTACCATTCAAATCCAAATCAAGTAAATGCAACTAATAAATCCACGCTATGATTACTGTTAAACTGTGTAAGCTTCTGTGTCTGTCATTTCATTCGTCGTTGTAGAGAAATCAAGAAACCAAGACAAAAATGTGCTGAAAAAACACAAAGCAGTCATAATAAATAATAATAAATATTTTGGACAACTAAGCACACAACGCCATCTAGTCCCAAGATAAGCAGAGCTTGTGTTATGGGGTACTAGACAGCTGATACAAATACATATATACTTTTTTTTTTGTAAATACATACATATTATAGATAGAACACACCCAAACTCCGAAACAAATATTTGTAGATCATACAAACATTTGGTCCGACCCGGGAATCGAACCCGAGACCTCATGATCAGCAGTCGTTCACGCCAACCGCTAGACCAACGAGGCAGGCATAAAGAGTGCTGACAGACGTAAAAAATCAAAACTATAAACAAACAGTGGTTTAAGCTCACTTGAAATGAACCTATTTGCTCTATAAATAAAATGCACAATAAAAAGAAGTAAAAAACGGGCGCCGTACGCCGCGCCGCCGTCTTACAATCAGGTCACGTGGCCTGACGCGAGTTTAATATTTTTTACCTATCCCAAAAAAGTGCACAATTGCGCTAAAAAAGTTTCCACCTCAGAAATAGTTAGTACTTAGTCCGGCAGAACATGATAATAATAAAAATCGCTTTATTATAAACCAGGTAACTAAATATATAACTTAATGTTAGGTCAGTATAAGTGGAGGCCTTATCGCTCAAAAGCAATCTCTTACATGCAAATAAGCAAAGCAAACATTAACAAAGCATTAACATCTTACCCAAAATAATGAGCCAAGCATTTCTGATTGCATATAGCTAAGTACATTATACTACAAATTGCATAACGTGGTACTGTTTCCTCATAGTCAGTATTAATATGCAATAATATTTCCGGCTAGCTATCCAAGTTAATGGAATAATATAAATACGGAGATTATATAAATTGGAGGATTATGAAGGTCAAATGTATAAGCCTCCTGAATAATAAAGCTCCATTTGGCCAATGCTTATATAATACTAGCTGAACCCCGCGGTGTTACCCGCGCTTTTTGTTGTACCCCGGGTAACGCCGCGGGACAAAGCTAGTCTTAAAAAGTAATCTAAGTTACTCCCTGGATCATCAGCTATCTGCCAGTGAAAGTTCCGTCAAAATCCGTCCAGCCGTTCTAGAGATTACCCGGAACAAACAGACAGACAGACAAAAAAAAATTAACTACATTTTTAGTATATGTAGCGTGTATACATACATATGCATTTAGTAAAAAGCGGTTATGTTAATATTCGTTCCGTAGTATCCGTTTCCGGTCGTTAAAGTGTCAACAAGTCTGTGCTATCCGTCGTTGATAAAACAATTAGTGACAGTGGTTAGAGTTACACTTTGGAGACAGTAGTGCTACAATAATATGTAAAACAATACCGAAAGACATATAAGTGATAATCCTTGGATATTTTCAAATTCTATCCAGTATTATATGGAAAAAAACATTCACAATAATTAAGGTTTGAACACATACCGTCATTTATATCGAATTGAGAGCCTCAAAAATAAACAAAGGGCCGAACTGTCAATCAGCTGGGTTGACGACTAGCTTTAGTGCTGTCATCACAAATTAAAAACTTTCTACCATTCGCTGTTACGTTCCGTTCCACACAATTTTAAGCAATAACATGGATCAACAATTTCAATTATTGTTTGATAAAATGAAGTTAGAAATGGAGAAACAGACAAATGAACTAAAGGAATCTCTTACGAAGAATATAATGGATCGGTTGGAGGAAAAACTTACTCCTGTGATAGAAGAAAATACAAAATTAAAACAAAAAATTTCTAATCTGGAAATGGAGATTGAATATTTGAGGAAAGAAAATAAGAGTAACAACATAATTATTTATGGGGTAAAAGAGAGCGAAAAAACGACATTGGAGCTATTTAAAAAAATTAAGGAGATTTTCAAAAGAGACTTAAATATATCTGTGGATGAAAATGAGGTAAACAAACTTTATCGTTTAGGGAAAAACCAAATTGAGAACAAACATAGACCTGTGCTATTTGCATTTACGAATGGTTGGAAAAAAGATGAAATTGTGAAAAATAAAAAGAATTTGAAGGGAATTTACATATCTGAAGACTATTCTAAGGAAGTTATAGAAAGAAGAAAGGCTTTGATACCAAAGCTACTAGAAGAGAAAAAAAAGGGAAATATTGCGTTTTTGAAGTATGATAAACTAGTGGTCAAGGGACCTAATAACGATAAACGAAAAAGAGAATTTTCTGCTTCCCCACAGTCAATGTCAACTAATGAACCTAAAAAACATCCAAAGGTAAGTTACATTAAAACAAACAGGACAAATGCCTTCGATTTGATGAGAAACCGATCAAACTCTCTTACTGAGATCGCTACACATACAAATAAATAGCAACTAATAAACGGCAAACGGATAATCCAACAAAATTATGAAAACAGAACAAGAAAAATAACCGAATCTCCCCCAACCCGACTGGTCCTCGTGGGGGAAAAAGACCAAAACCTTCCAACAAAACAGGACGAAAATTGTGAAAACAGTTATAGAAAACCAAAAATCTATCTTGCAACCCTAAATGTACTTACACTTAAAAACGAGGAAAATCTTACAGAACTGACACATGCCTTAAAACAGATAAAATGGGACATCGTAGGTCTAAGTGAGCTAAGACGAATGGGAGAAAGAATTATTTCCCATCCAGAATTCCTTCTGTATCATATGGGAACGACTCCAGGTTCTCATGGGGTTGGTTTTATTATTAAAAAACATATCCAAAATTATGTAGATAGCTTTATAGGAATATCAGAGCGCATAGCAGTGATGAATCTTAAGCTACCAGGGTACAAGGATCCATGGTCCATCGTACAAGTATACTCGCCTACGGAACAATCTGATACAGTATCAATAGACTTATTCTACCTAGAGCTAAATAAAACTATCCAAGACCACACCCACAAAAACCTTGTTGTGATGGGAGACTTCAATGGGCAGATTGGAGAACGACATCCAGAAGAAGACAAAGTCCTGGGACCATTTGTTTATGGAAAAAAGACCAGAAGCAGAAACGGAGACAAGCTTGTAAACTTTGCACAAGAAAATTGCTTAAAAATTTTAAATACGATGTTCAAGAAGAAAGAAAGTAGGATGTGGACCTGGATATCTCCGGACGGGAGAACAAAAAATGAAATAGATTTTATAATGAGTAATAAAATCAAATACTTCACAAATATTAAAGTTATAAGCAAATTTAACTTTAACACCAACCATCGAATGATCCGAGCAGAATTAATAACAACACCGCCAAAATATCCAAGACCAAGAAATAATATGTTGAACCCAAAACCTTCCAAACACCAAGTAGCTCAAATAGCCAATTCAATAGCGTCAAAACTTACGGATTATAATGAAGAGATCATAGGTATGGGGGTGCTTGAAAAATACAACTGGTTAGAAGAAACCATTAAAACATCAATTCATCGAGGCATTAACAACAAAGACCTATCTAACAAGTGGATGACTGTCAAAACCATTGAACTACTGAATCAAAGAGCTGATCTAATCAAAGGAGAAAATAGTAATGAAACCCGAAAGCAAATAGCTAAATTCAGTAAAGAAATAAAAGAAAGTATTAGGAAAGATAGAATTCAAAAAAGAATGGAGACAATAGAGAGACACATTTTACAGACAGGAGGAATAAAAAAGGCATATAAGGAATTAACTAATAAAAAGGACTGGATCGTACAGATGAAGGATAGAAATGGACTGAAGGAAAATCGAAGGCTAGGAATATTAGGAATTGCTACATCATACTACAAAGAACTCTATGAAAGTGCAAAAGTGGAAAAAGAGATAGAATTGCTGGAAACCTCGTCCGTACCCAGCATTATGCAAGAAGAAATAGAATGCGCTATAAATACTCAAAGAGACAATAAAGCTCCAGGACCCGACGGAATAAGCAATGAAATACTTAAACAAGCGAAACAGACACTAACACCCATTCTTGGAGAAATCTTCAATGATATCGTCAACACAGAAAGGATCCCACAGCAATGGACTCAATCTAATATAATTCTTCTGTACAAAAAAGGAGATCCGTACGATATTGGAAACTACCGGCCAATAAGTTTAATGTCCAACCTGTACAAAGTATTTGCAAAGATCATTCTTAAACGAATAGAAGGACAACTCGACGAACAACAGCCAATAGAACAGGCAGGTTTTCGAACAAACTACTCAGCACTTGATCATATCCATGCGGTTCGACAAATCTTAGAGAAATATGCAGAATACCAACTTATATACTATCTGGCATTTGTTGACTATAGCAAGGCATTCGATTCGTTAATACATTCAAACATATGGGAGGCGTTAAGGGAACAAGGGATAGAACAAAAATATATAAGACTAATTAGAAATGTGTACAAAAACAGCTCGGCTTATATTCAACTAGAAAAGAAAGGAGATTTATTTATGATACATAAAAGGGTAAGACAAGGAGATCCTCTTTCTCCAAAACTGTTTTCCGCTGTTTTGGAAATGATTTTCAGAAAATTTGAATGGGAAAATTTGGGTTTAAATATTGATGGCCGCCCACTGACACACCTAAGATTTGCCGACGATATTGTGCTATTCGCAAAAACGCCAGAGGACTTAAACATAATGTTAAACGAACTTGCATCGGAAAGTGAAAAAGCAGGACTAAAATTAAATCCAGAAAAAACAAAATTAATGACGAATGGACATAAAAGCTGCATAAATATAGGCGGATCACAAATTAGTTATGTTGAAGAATATATATATCTTGGACAGCTTGTATCACCTAAAGATAACACAAACAGGGAAATCGAAAGAAGGATAGCAAACGGTTGGAAGAGGTATTGGAGCCTAAGAGAAGTGATGAAAGATAAAAATTTACAAATCACTACAAAGAGCAAATTATTTAATGTCTGCATCTTACCAATTTTAACATATGGAAGCCAAACATGGCCCCTTACAAAAAACACATCGAACAAAATTACAATTTGTCAACGAGCAATGGAGAGGAGCATGCTAGGAGTAAAGAGGGGAGATAGAATCAGGAATATCACCCTTAGGAAAAAAACCAAATTACAAGACGTAACCTTAAAAATAAAAAGGCTAAAATGGAAGTGGTCGGGCCACATGATCAGAGGAAAGGATAAATGGAGCAAAATAGTTACACAATGGTATCCAAGGGAAGGTATAAGAAAAAGAGGTAGACAACAAAAAAGATGGGATGACGATATCAGGCAGGTTGCAGGTACAACATGGAGTAGAGTGGCCAGAGAGAGACGAGAATGGAAAAGGTTGGAGGAGGCCTTTGCCAACTGGCATACGGACTTACAACACGTTAAGAAGCACCAAATACGAGCATAATGTTAACTATTTAATTATGTATTAGTATAGTAATCTATGAAGCATGTATGTTAAGTCCGATTAAAAGGCTTTATTATTATTATTATTATTATGTTAATATTACAAACAGACACTCCAATTTTATTAAACCTTACTTGGAAATACAATACTTCATTGCTCATAGTATGAATCAAAAGATATTTGGGAATTCCAAAAACTGCCTAAAAGCAATAATATTGTTTGTAGATCTGTCTCAAAATCAGACAATCCGTCTAAAATGTCTAATATCTAAAATGACAGTATTAGTGCTGTTGTAGTATTTCGTTGGTGATCACGAGACCGGAGGCTCATTGATGAAATGAATGAAATGAAATGAAATGAAATCATTTATTCTGCAATTAGGTTATACAAAAAACTTTTGCAAGTTAAACTTTTTTTGAGCAGATGAGTTCGGCCTTTCCTAACTGGACTAGCCCTGAGAAGAAAGGACGAAACAAACTCAGGGATCAACGTCTCTTTTAAAATTCAGACAATTTTCATAAAACAAAAGACATTATATCAATAAAAAAAGCGATAATTACAATTAGAGTCACGATTATAATAATCTGTAAAGATAATTTAAAAAAATGTCAACTATAACAATAGTAGATCAATTTATTTCAAAGTATAAATTATCGTCACGTCAAAATAATTTTAAACATTCAAGGTAAACAACATGTGTAAAGTGGGCAGCTCAATCCCAGGCGGTTTTATCACGTAGATATTCTGCTATGGTATAATACCCCTTTGCAGCAGATGCAGAAGCAAAGGCATCTCAATAGGCCGCCATAGTGTGAGTCACATGCTGCATTATTGCAGTGTCTGCATTCGCAGTGAGTATGGTAACCACAATTCTTGGATTCTATACATGCTCTTATCAGGCAGAATAAAGTCACTTATTAAATAATCTAAATACTTTAAATGCTTTCTAGGTAACATAGACTTAAAGTTTCTTTTTGGATATTTACTTGATAAGTATATTCCTTAAAGAACTTGCTTGAAGAAAGGTAATCGGTAATGTTACGTAAATTCGTCTTTATGAAGCTTTTCTAGACTCACCCACGGGGGAACTTCAAATAGGCTTCAACTTAAGAATTCTTCGAATGTGCTTAAAAAGGAACAAAGTATTGTTAGAAACAAAATTTTGTATTCATTTCTGGATTCTAAGAAGAACTATTTAAAAATTGTGTGTTTCAAAACGGTAAATATATTCTATGTTTTCTGTAATAAATAGTTTTTGTCGCGTTACTATAAAGTAGTTGGATAACCGAGCTTTGTTTAGTTTTTTGTTGGGAAATTTTCTAAAAGTAAACCCTAGCCTACGAAATTATTTATTTTTCTTATATTTGAAGTAGATCGATTTGCTAAACATTCAATTTAGAATTTATATTCAAGTTATTTAGTTTACTAAGCCTTTTTCATCTATATCCAAATATTTTCTTTAAGACACGTAAAGGATATAAAGGTTTGATTGTACGAAGGTCAAGTTAGATTGTTTTTTGATGTCGAAATTTAAAATAGTCTACTGAAGTAGGGCTCGTAAAGGGAGACTAAAAGGTAAATAAAATAATTGTATGTGGTCACCAATGTTAGTCTATTTAAAGTGTGAAATTGGATAGATTTTTGTTACGCATTCATAATCTATAATGATCTTGAAAAGATAATTAATAAATGGTTTTTCTTCAATTCTGTCCACCAGCAGTGCACCTGGCAGGATCTTCAGTTGCCTGCAGATACAGATCTATTCACGTAATCATATGATTATGTGATACGATACATTTTTGAAGTGAAAACTTTTTTGCCGCGTTTAGTAATTTTTGGTAAAGGAAAATCTTATCGGCCCGCGTCACCGCGTCACCGACATGATAATTTAATTTAAACATTCTAAGTTATAAATTCTCACTTTCCAATGACTTTTCTTTATTATTTGATGCATTATTCTGTATTAAAACTCTTTAATAGTTTACCTTACAATAGTGTGTTATTTAATATATAAAAAAATGTTGATTTGTAACTATTTAAAATAAACCCCTAAATAATTTTAGGACAAGTGCAAAATATGACTATATTTAGTACGAATATCCCTGTCTCGAACCTATTGCTCTTAACCTGGTACTTACATTAATTATTTTTCCCTCTAACTGTAATTTAAAAAAGCATGGATGTTACCTAAAACTTCGCTCGGCACAGATAACAAAATAAATGTCTGTCAGGGAATAAAGCACGATTGTCTATGTTAACAACTTTTTTCCCATTACTATTTACAATGTTTGCTGACTCGGATATCAGTGCACACATCAATGCGTTTGCCTGCGAAATGAAATAACAACGAGGCCGAAGTCTGATTGTTAACTGTCTGAAATATAAAATGTTTGTGGGGCTTGTACAGTTAACTTCCGAAATTGGGAGGATTGATGTTTGGGCGCCGTTAACCTTACTCTCTCGGGGAAAACGTCCGACCTCGTTGATAAGTTTCTGATGAAGATTTAAATTAAGACCAATATTATTTCAGTCTCTTGCACCAGAACTAGAAGCTATTTGATTTGTTGGAAAGCGTGCTTTCAAGGATACCATACAATTTTTCGACTTTATTCAAGAAGAATAGCGATGTCCCCCTAAGGCGTCAGACATGTGTATATAATGTACTTAATACACGCAAGTAAAACAAATGTGTGCCTATTGAACAAAAACAGGGATCATTGGATGCCCCAGTTCATGTCTAATGATGCGTGTCGTTCTTACCAGATATATTCTCACCCACTTACAAGGGTCCACATAAATCTGCCTTGTCTATGATAAACGCTGAATATTCTCGAACACACGAACGCTTTTGCTGAGGATCGCTTTGTGAATAGAACTGCTTGCGTGGAATAATGGTTTCTGTAAAATATTTATCATAAATAAGCGTATTGTAAGATGCAAATTATTATACAAATATACAATCTTACTTACTTACGGCCAGAGTATATTTAATAATTTCTATGTATATAACATGTTTTAATGGTTTAATAAACAAACGAGTATCACCTGATGGTAAGTAATCGGATGCACACACGCAACACGAGAGGCGTCACAAGTGCATTGCCGACCTTTGGGTGATGGGGAAAGGGATGTGGGGAGAGTTTGGGGTATTGGCCTCCGGCATCCTCACTCACACAGTGCAAGCTCCGGTCGAGCCGGCACGTTCATGCCGAAGCGTGGCTCTACCACGGTATAAATAATATAATAATTTGTTTAGATAGTTATTTTGAATTATTGTTATATGACTCAAATCTGTGTGATGAAGAGGGATGGTGATCTTACGTATTCTTAATACGCAAGGTCACCATCCCTCTTCACACCTGGGTGTCGTAAGAGTCGACTTAGTAAGCAAACTTCGAAGGACAACAGTGCCACAAAGAGTAAGAAAACTGTGAACAAATCCAACGCCTACCGTCTGCCCAGCGCGGTACAATATACATAAAAACGTTTTATAAAAAAGAACCGACTTCCAAAAAGCATCCAACGAAAACTCCCTGCCAAAAAACACTAGAAAAGCTTAAAACAAACTGGCTCTTCATAAATTGCTATGCCACTTCTTTTCTATACCTAATTCTTTGTTCATTTAAAGAGTAGTATTATTATGTGTGCTAGGTATTTAAAACCTGTTTGAAGTCGGCGACAAGTCAAATGTAATAGTAGGTACCACACTCGCTATTTTTCGAGACGACCATCAACGACGTTAGCCCGCGCGTGTCTGCCCGCTTGGGTTGTTATGTGCTATACGAGGTATACGAGGAGTAGCTATCCGGCAGCGGCGAGTTAGTGCGGTATCTCCTATTACATTTTGGCTTGGCGCCGACTTCAAACAGGTCAAACTCCTTTTTTTCAAGTCGGTTAAAACACGTCCTTGGTAACGAGGGGTCGTTACGTTATAGGTTGTTGATAATAATGTGTCAAAATAACTATGATAGTTACAATAGACACAATACAGACGGCATTAAAGAAGATTCACGAATATGGAACCCTAAAACAAGGAAATAGGTCGGTAAACATGTATGAGAAAACGATTCTTCTGTTTTGTGTTTGACGCCGGGTTAAAGGCTAAACCGATCATTCCTATTTATATATAAAAGGCAGAGGTAAAATTTAATTTTAAATTTTTTGAAACATAGAAGTTTGTGCTTATGTTTAGCATGTAACTTTTTGAAACTTCGATAGTCATAGAATATGACTTCAACTGAAGTTTTCGGAAAACTCTCATTAAAAATTTTGATTGTCTTTTTTGGACCAAATAGTTGGTTTTGCATTTAACCTAGCATATAGATTGCTATCTAAGACAGGCAGTTTATGAAATAGGAGTACAATTAGTGTTACAATATATTATGTTATACGATTATTACATTTTGTATGCATAACAGCTAGAAAGATCAATCCTTATGTGCACATTTTTGAAGTGAATACTTTTCTAGCAGCTTTGTGCACTTTTAAAAAATGAAATGGGATGGGTACAGCGTATTAAAAGACGTCAGGACACGTGACGCATCAGGACACGTGAATAGACCTAGGACGGCGGCGCAGGGCGCTTGCGCAAATACGGCGGCGCAGGGCGCCTTGAAGACGTGTCAACAAGGCGTAAATTAGATCATAATAAATCCGTTTTGTTTGTTTAATATAATTGTAAAATAAATAATCGTTTAAAATATGTAAATTGAACAAAGTGCATCTATTCATGAAAAAAGTGACGAAGAAACAGTCAAAGAAAATGAGCGAGTACTTCATAAAAATACTAGTTGAAAACCCGGCTTCGCTCGTATAATATGTTTATACTGTATACCATTAACCTATATTTTTATAATATCACATTAAGCATTTCTGTAGTTATCGGTTCTGAGGAAATATTTTACTTCTTTTAATCTCGAATTTTATTTAAAGACTAAAGAGGTTTATTTCAGGTGAGCTTAAAAAACTTTTGAGTTTTCACTTCTATTGGCAGTACTTATGACTGCTTTGTATTTTTAACTAAGTACTGATATTATTGCGATCTTTCTCTCAACAATATATACGGTCTTTCAATTTATCTATTGTTTTATCTGATGCGTAAAATATAAGGTTCCAAGATCACGGACCTTTTACCGTCATCAGAGTACTGAATGTGCCCTGTCAGGCTGTGGGAACAAACATGTGTTGGTGTCGAGCGACAACAAACACATTAGGGCCACTTCTAACTGACTGGGTACATAGCGCTGAAGAAAGGAACTAGGCCGAAGGATATTTGAGACAAGCAGAATATTTAAAAACAGTCAGCGCAATTACCGGTCTAATCTAAATGTATAATTACTTGCTCTGATTGAGTTATCGACGCAGAACCTAAGCCACTGGGGCCATGAACTTATTTTTTTATGTTAAAATAAAATAAATAAAATAAGCCTTTATTGCTGTAGCGTTAACAGATTTGTACCTTATTACTAATTATAATGTTACAACACACTTCTCTTAAATTAACTTAAACTAATTGGTTTTCAACTTATTATTAGTTACCGGTTGCACAGTACAGCTTGTCTTCCGACAAAGGCCTCCTCTAAAGCTTTCCATTGTTTCCTGTCCTTGGCAACGCGTGTCCATTCTCGACCAACGGTCCTTTTTATGTCGTCTTCCCAACGTTTGTTTTGTCTGCCTTTGCTTCTTTTTCCATCTCTCGGGTACCATTCAGTCACTACTCTCGTCCATTTTTCTTTTCCTTCCCTTAGCATGTGTCCTGCCCATCTCCATTTTAGACGTTTGTAAACAGTGCCTATACTTTTGAATTTGGTTTTATCTTTGATTTTATGTAGACTCACTTTGTCACTTCTTCTGACTCCAATGATATTTCTTTCCATCCCATTTTGACATATTGTAATTTTTTAAGTTGTTGATCAGTTAGTGCCCATGTTTGGCATCCGTACGATAAGCATGGGAGGATGCATGTATCGTGAATTTTTCTTTTTACTTTCATGGACATATCTCTATCCTTCATCACTTCACTCAAAGACCAAAACCGTTTCCAGCTGTTTGTTATTCTTCTGTCTATTTCCTTTTGCATTGTGTCTTCATTTGATATCAGTTGGCCTAGATATATATATTCGCTGACATACTCCACTTCTCCGCCATTAACCATGATTTTCTTTGTTAATGAGTTTGTCATTACTTTCGTCTTTGAAGTATTCATAGACAGGCCTGCTTTAGCGCTTTCATCTGATAATTGTTGCAGCATGTCTGTTAGATTTTCTGGATTTTTCGCGAACAGTATAATATCGTCTGCGAAACGTAGATGGTTGAGATTGGCGCCATCAATGTTGAGCCCATAGTTTTCCCATTCGAGACTTCTAAAAACCATTTCTAAAACTGCGGAAAACAACTTGGGTGAAATGGGGTCGCCTTGTCTGACGCCTCTTTCGATGTGAAATTCTTCCCCTGCTCGTTCTAGCTTGACTTGGGCTGTAGTCTTTGAATATATGGTCATTAATATTCGAATGTATTTGGCTTCAATTCCCTGGCTTTCTAGTGCTTTCCATATGCTGTCATGATTTAAGGAATCGAATGCTTTATTGAAATCAACGAATGCTATATAGTAAATTTTGTTATATTCTTTATATTTTTGAAGCACTTGTCTTAGGACATGAATGTGATCTATTGTAGAAAACTTACTTCGGAAGCCGGCTTGTTCCTTAGGTTGATTTTCATCGAGAGTAATAGCAATTCTTGATAGGATTATCTTTGAAAATATTTTGTAGATATTTGACATTAGGCTGATTGGTCGATAGTTGTTAATATCACCCTTGTCTCCTTTTTTATGAATAAGTACTATAGTTGATTTTGTCCAGTCATTAGGTATAGTTTCGGTCGATAGAATGTCGTTGAATAGTTCTGTAAGTATGGGAGCAATCACTGGCATTGTACATTTTAATAGCTCGTTTGATATTTGGTCTGGGCCCGGTGCTTTGTCTAATTTTTGGGTGTTGATTGCATTGACAGTTTCTGCTTCTAGTATTAATGGTACTGAGCTTAATTCTGTGATTATTTTTTGTTGCTTTTCTTTTGTTGTTGTCGTTTGTCTTTGATATAGTAATCTATAGTAGTTCGTGGCGGTTTCAAGTATCTCATGTCTTTTACTAGTAGAATTTCCATTTTTAGTTTTAAGGTTAGGCATCCACATTTTCTTTCTGTTTAAGTCCTTAAGAACTTTTTTAATACCTCCAGTTTTTTGGATATAGATTTTAAGAGTTTTTTGTCTATTCATTTTCCTGTCTTTTCTTATGTGTTCGTTTATCTTTTTACTGAGCTCAGATATCTTATGTCGAGTTTTTAAATTTTTTCTATTGTGTATGTATTTCTTTCGTTCGTTAATTAGTTGTTTAGTTTCTACCGAGAGTATATTTTTCGTTGGTTTATTCGTTCTCTTGATTTCCTTTTTGAGTGTATGTATTATACTGTCATAGCGTTCCTGAATTGATGTAAGGTTTGTTTTTGTATTTTTGTTGATTGCGGTATGTATATTCTCGAGAAGTATATCATTGTTTCCAATAAATGTAGATGTAATTAGGTTCTTGTTATACTGAGCATATCTGCTTTTTTGTATTTGCTTGCCTGATAATAGTGCCCTTACCATTCTGTGGTCTGTGTGGAAGTTAAGTTGGTTTATAGTGCATACGTTTTTAAACATCTTTGTGTTTTTGGTAAGGATAAAGTCTATTTCGTTCTTGTATTTGCCGTTGGGTGACATCCACGTCCATTGTCTTGACTTCTTTTTATTGTAAAAACTATTTAATATACTTAGTTTGTTTTCTAAGGCGAAGTTGACTAATCTTTCCCCGTTTCTACTTCGCTGGCCATGCCCATATTTTCCAATTGTATACTCTTCTCCTTTACGACATACTCCAATTTGACCATTAAAATCTCCCATCACAATTATATTTTTATGTGAACCTTGTATTGCTAATTGTAAATCTGCATAAAATTTATCTGTTTTTATATTATTTTCTTTATTATCCGATTCAGTCTTTGAATACGCTTGGATAATTGTCCACATTTCTTCTTTATTTTTATGTGTAGGTAGTTCGATGTTAAGGAGCGCTATTCTTTCATTGATTCCTCTGATTTCTTTTATTTTGTTTGCCAATTTGTTTTTTATTAGAAAACCGACACCGTATAGTCCCGGTGTCTCACCGATGTAGTGTAGAATGTAGCTGCCGTCATGATCTTCAATGCCTTCACCGTACCGTCTCATTTCGCTGATGCCAATTATGTCCCATTTAATATTACTAATCGCTAATTCTAATTCCATAAGTTTTTCAGGTGTTCTTAAGGATCTCGCATTCAGGGTTGCTATATAAATATCTGAACATATTCTATTTGGTTTACATGTTGTTTCGTTTTTGGCGCTTAGAGGGTCGTGGTCATTTTCCCCCACGAGGACCAGTCGGCTTGGGAGAGTGTTTTGTTCTGTTTTTCGATTTTCTTTGGCTGTTGATAGTTTAGTTTTCCGGTTTCCGTTCTTTGGTTGCTATTGATTCTTATTGATTGGGTAGATAGAAAGAGAATTTGATCTATTTCTCATTAAGTCGAAGGCGTTGGTCCTGTTATCTTTCGATGTACGTGTAATTTGTTTTTTCGGTTGGGTGTCAGTTTGCGGTGATAAAGATGTTTCCCTTTTCCGTTTTTCCGTGGGTGTACTTTCCTTTACAATAAGTTTGTCGTACTTGAGATAGGCAATATTCCCATTCTTCCTTTCTTCTTCTAATTTTGTAAGTAACTCTTTTCTTTTCTCCATAACTTCTTTCGGAAAATCATCTTTGACGAACAAATTACTTAATTTCTTTTTATTTTTCATGATTTCAATTTTCTTCCAAGCACTTACGAAGGATAAAAGGACTGGTCTAGGTCTATCCTCACTACTTTTTTTTCCAAGTCGGTAAATTTTATTGATTTCATAGTCTTCTATGTTGATATCTAGGTCATCTTTGAAAGCCTTCTTAACTTTGTGTAATATTTCAATATTCGATTTTTCCGTCTCCTTCAAACCGAATATGACAACATTATTGTTTTTCTTTTCTCTTTTCAAGTGTCCAATCTCTTCTTCCAATTTCTCTATTTTAGTTTTTAAATTTTTATTTTCTATTATAATAGGTTGCAGTTTTTCTTCCATTCTTTCCATAATTGTGGTTGTTATACATTCTGTTATTGATGTTGTTTGGTTTGCAAGTTCAATTTTCATTTTATCGAATAAAAGTTGAAACTGTTCTTCCATTTTATCGAGATGTTTTAATGCGTACTTAATGCGTGAAATGAAACGTTATCAAAAATATTATTCCCACTGGCAACTTCGTAAATGTTCCGTCACTTCTCACTTCTGCCTGTTAGCAAATCTTCGTAATTTATAATACTTGTTACTACCCTCACTTTTTCTTTCTTGATTTTGTTTAAAGAATTTGCAATGAATCTAGTAGTTAAACACAGTATCTATTATCTCCAACACTGCAAAACACTTTGTTTACGTGAATAACGGTGGTGACAGTTTCATATACACTTTCGTTAATATTTGTTAGAAATAAGTGACATCAAATAAACACCCAACACTAAACTATTGTCTATGTAGTCTGTATGTAGTTTTTTATGTTGAAAGCTAATAAATATTTTTACCTGTCTACGGCAAAGACGAAAAGAAGGCTACTACCATTGCGTCTAAGCTGGTAAACTGATTTAAATGAATGAGATGTCAAAAGTAGATTCGTGATAATGATACGGGTGATATGTATGAATTTTATGAAAAGTTTTATATACGGTTGTAGTTTTTATTAAATTTATTGTTGGCATAATATATACTTACTGTTTATTTTCATTGCCTCAAAATTAATATTTTAAACATATATTCTAGTTTCAAACTAAACATAGCTTGTACTTTGAGCGCTGGATTAACTAATAGAATACCTTTAATCTATGTACTTTATTTATCTATACTAATATATAAAGCTGAAGAGTTTGTTTGTTTGTTTGCTTGAACACGCTAATCTCAGGAACTACTGGTCCGATTTGAAAAAATTCTTTCAGTGTTAGATAGCCCATTTATCGAGGAAGGCTATAGGCTATATATCATCACGCAAAGACCAATAGGAGAGGAGCACCATTGAAAAATGTTTCAAAAACGGGTAAAAATTATCACGCGACGGGCAATAGAAGACGCAAACGAGGTTGCGTGGGTCGGCTAGTAAAATACATTTAAAAACCCAAACTGTGAAACAAATATGCGCACATAGGACAAGCATGTGGAAATAGAACCGGAGACCTCAAAACAGTAGTCACATACATATATAGTTGCTTTATAATTCACGCAAACGAGGGTGCGTGGGCAGACCCACGCACCCTCGTTTGAGTCTCGTAGCGTGATAATTTTACCCCGTTTTTGAAACATTTTTCATTGGTGCTCCGCTCTTATTAGTCTTAGCGTGATGATATATAGCCTATAGCTTTTCTCGATAAATTTACTATTAAATGCTGAAAAAATTTTTGAATTCGGACCAGCGGTTCCTAAGATTAGCGCGTTCAAACAAACAAACAAACTCTTCAGCTTTATATATTAGTATAGATTAGTTCATAAAATATACAACATTCAAACGATGTGTCCCCACGACATATCTTGTAGTGTATTCACAGCTTCACCCGGTAACAGTCGCGACTTTCTCAGTTCTTACTTTTATAATCCAGTTGCGTCCGAAATGTTCCTAACCCAATTATCCTGTCACTTATGGATAATGGTCTGTCGGATGGCTTGATGGAATTGTACCAGATCCCTTGTCTTTTCTCGGAGCGTCTATTCTTAGACATTAAGGTTTAAGACTCATTGTGCTAATAATTTGCTTCTAGTCTGTAGGTAGTACGATTATCATAGACGGACTAGCTTACCCGCACAGAAACGACTGCGTCTTTTATTAAATACTAGCAGACCCACGCAACCTCGTTTACGTCTCCTATTGCCCGTAGCGTGATAATTTTCTCCCGTTTTTGAAACATTTTTCATTGGTGCTCCGCTCCTATTGGTCTTAGCGTGATGATATATAGCCTATAACCTTCCTTGATAATGTACTATCCCACACACACACATTTCATTATGTATAATATGTATGTATTTACAAAAGTGTATCAGTTGTCTAGTACTCATAATACAAGCTATGCTAAGCTTGGGGCGATGTGTTAGATGTCCTTAATATTTATTTATATTTATTATATTTCTGTGTCTAACTCTGTAGTTTAAGTAACTTAAACAGAGTAACACTCACCCTATTCATTCAGTGAGTGTCGTAAGATCCGAAGAAGGGAGCAAACGACATAAGACAACAATACCTACTGCAGAAAAGAAGGAAACTTTGAAACAAACCTAATACCAATCCATGTAGATAGTGTAGTTCACTAAAACCTCTTTTCTAAGAATCTTATGTCCAGCAGTGAATTATTTTGGGCTGTTAAATATTTGCGGACAACTAACAAACAACGCCATCTAGTTCCAAGCTAAGCAGAGCTTGCACTATGGGTAAAAGACATCTGATATTAATGCATATAAACTTTTTTATTAATCCTACTAATATTATAAACGCGAAAGTTTGTAAGTATGAATTAATGGATGGAAGTTTGTTACTGTTTCACGCAAAAACTACTGAACGGATTTGGATGAAACTTTACAGTAATATAGCTTATACATCAGATTAACACATAGGCTACTATTTGCCGCGATAACTAATATACACGCGGGCTGAGCTGCGAGCAAAACTAAAAACTAGTACATACATGTTTTACATAGAAGAACCCAAATTATGAAACAAATTTGCAGACATAACATTTGGTCGTACAATCGAACGTGAAACCTCTAAGATAATTATAATAATTAAAGGCACTGGTTCATGGTTTAAGTATGTATACTGTTTCACACACAGAGTTTTTAGTTTTCGTAATAATTAGTTTATTTAAATGTAAGTAAATTAAACGGTTCCCTAAGCTGTCTTCCTGATAACAAATGTTTAGAGACAGTACATATGTACTACTATTCATCATACCCTTTGTTCATTGTAAAGCCTAACATAAGTCTATTGTTTAATATACCTGTTTATACACAAGTTTCTTCACTTAGTCTCGTCTAGTTTGAGGAAAGGGACATGGGACAGGTAAAGAGAACAACCATTAATTATGTCAACATAAAAGGGAGTAACCATTAATTACGTGAGCTCAAGAAGAAATTAGAGGTTAAGTGTAATTTCATGGAACCTTATTTAGAGTAATAAGAATAACTAAAAATGTTATTTATTTAAAATACTATAAAGGTGGTAGAGCCACACTTTTTCAGTACGAACGGGCCGGTTCGACCGGGGCGTACTACCTGAGCACAGAAAATCAACGTAAAATGATAGTGTTTGTGCTGTCGTGTTTCGTTGGTGAGTGCGAGACCGGAGGCCCAATGATGCAAAACACCCCAAACCACCATATTGCATTGTTGCATTATCTCCATTCGCAGTATGATGACCACCACTCTTGGATTCTGCTTATGCTTTTCCATCAGGCAGAGTAGACACTTTGGCAGGCTCAAATATATAAAATAAAACCGCATTGTGTTAGCCAAGTTGTTTAGTAACCTTATACGATTATTCCCTACATTTTATCCAATAAGTCCGAATACTAAGACCAAATGGGCCGAATATTGGGTTCATAAAAAATACATACAAAAGATCCGTCAATAATATAAATAACTTAATATTTCAGACATCTGACATATAACGGTATCTAGTCTCAAACTAAGCAGAGCTTGTATTTGTACTAGACTATAGGTATAAATAGTTTTTTTTTTAATACATATCATTCAAACATTTTGTCTGACCCGGGAATAGAACCTGAGACCTCAAGCACGGCTACCACTGCGCCACAGATCCAGTCATTTAGGGCAAGTAATTCAATATATTTTTTAGTTAAAATATTATTGTAATTACGTTATATATTATAACATTTACGCTATATCTCCTACATAAACCAAATAATATATTAACAACAAGTAAACTACGAATTAATTCTACGCCGTAGCTCGTAGCAACTCGTAGCAAGGCTCAGGTTGCTACAAGCTTGATATAATACGTGTACAAAGTGAATACTTAAACGGGTTTCACAAATGTGGGGTCAGTTTCACGAGGAAATAAATAAGCTGTTCAAACAACTATATATTCATAGGAAAATACATACAGATAAGCTCTCGTATAAATCCGTGTAAGGAGTAGACAGAGTGGTATTAAATACACATATTTAGCGAAATATCATTTCTTTTATGGCACAGTTGAATCGGTGGTCAGGTCGGTCAGTCACCTGATGATAAGTGAATATTGCTGCCCATAGACAACCGCAACTCAAGAGTCACAAGTACATTACCACCTTTGAGCTTCTGGAACCAAAAGGAGAAGAGATTTAATGTACCGTGGGAAAGCTTCGTTTCGGCATGAATATCGGCTTGACCTTAGTGATACCGTGGTCTCACAGAAAACCGGTGTGAAGTAGTACTTGCGCTGTGTTTCACCGAGTGACCGAGGATCCTATACCGGAAGGACCGGAAGGCTGTATCGTGCTGTCGTGTTTCGTTGGCGAGTGTGAGACCAGCCGAGCCGACTAGGCCGCCATGATGTGAGTCACCATACTGCATTGTTGCACCGTCTGGATTCGCAATGCGTATGATGACCACCACTCTAGCTCTTGCGAATCATACAAACATTTTGTCTGACCAGGAAATCGAACTCAACACCTCAAGTAAAGCAGAAAGAGGAATGCAATGGTTTCAGCAAGTCAGAATCGCAAATATGTAACTCAAAGTGGGTTTTGATGGGAACGCCAAACCCTGTGTTTTGATATTTTAATCTAAGTCTTTTTGTAATTTAAATAAGGTTTACATTCAAAAAAATCCTGGAGATTCATAATTGGATCTATATTTAGAATATTTAGAAGTATCACTCATTAAAGGCTCTTAGATAAACGACTCTCGGATCAAAGCAATTAAATGCAAATTGCCTCTAAAATAAATAACAAACAACATTCGTAATTAGAAAACTTTTGCCTAATGTCAATTGGGTAAGCGATTATGTGTCGAATTACGACTGACTAAGGTGACTTTTGTTTTGACAATTTATACTATAGAGGTCCTCCTGACCCTATTTGATTAGATTATAAAAAAAAACCGTAGTTTGGTCCAGACGTTCAACTTACTTGAGGGCCTTTAGTGAGATAATAATTCTAATATAGACTTTCTATCATTTAAATCGCTTTTAAAATATTAGTTAGCTTTAAAGAAAGCGTTAATGAAGATGATAATAAGACTATGCACTATGATAACAAAGCTTATGCACTATACTCTTCAAATTAATTTTTCTCCTAATCTTAGATAAGAAAGCATATGCTTATGAGGCTTGAGTTTAACATAATCTATACTTATAAAATAGTAAGTCCTGACTGACTGACTGACTGATTCATCATCGCCGAGCGTAAACTAGGGCTATGAAATTTGGTGAATAGGATTGTTTTATTGAGTAGACACCCACTAAGAAAGGAATTTTGGAATTTCTACCCCTAAGGGGGTGAAATAGGGGTTGAAAGTTTGTATGGAAGTCCTTCATTTTTTAAGTTACAAACCTGAAACTTTACTTTTGGGCAGCTGATTAAAAATAAAACAACACGTATTTCAGCGTTTTTGGATATTCTACCCCTAAGGGGTGAAATAGGGGTTGACATTTCGCATATAGGTTAGTCTGGAAATCCAACATTTTAGAAGTTCGAAACATGAAACTTTGTTTTTGGGCTACTGATTAAAAGTGAGTAGATACGTATTTAGGCGTTTTTGGATATTCTACCCCTAAGGGGTGAAATAGGGGTTGAAAGTTTGTGTATGGAAATTCGTCATTTTTTAAGTTAGAAACATGAAACTTTATTCATGTGCTACTGATTTCAAATGAAAAAACACGTATTTAAGCGTTTGTGGATATTTTACCCCTAAAGGGATGAAATAGAGGTTGAAAGTTTGAATGGAAGTTCGTAATTTTTTAAGTTAGAAACATGAAACTTTATTTATGTGCTACTGATTTCAAATGAAAAAACACGTATTTAAGCGTTTCTGGATATTCTACCCCTAAAGGGGTTAAATAGGGGTTGAAAGTTTATATGAAAGTTTGTAATTTTTTAAGTTAGAAGCATGGAACTTTATTTTTGGGCTACTGGTTAAAAATGAGTAGATACGTATTTAGGTGTTTCCTGATATTCTACCCCTAAGGGGTAAAATAGGGGTTGACATTTCGTATATGGGTTAATCTGGAAGTCCGTAATTTTTGAAGTAAGAAACACGAAACTTTATATTTGGACTACTGATTTCAAATGAGAAGACACGTATTTAAGCGTTTTTGGATATTCTACCCCTAAGGTGGAGAAATAGGGGTTGAAAGTTTGTATGGATGTTCGCTATTTTTGAAGTAACAAACCTGAAACTTTGTTTTTGGGCTCCTGATTAAAAATGGAAAGACACGTATGTAAGCGTTTCTGGATATTCTACCCCTAAGGGGTGAAACAGGGGTTAACATTTCGTACATAGGTTAGTCTGGAAGTTCGTCATTTTTGAAGTTCGAAACATGAAACTTTATTTATGTGTTACTAATTTAAAAAGAGTAGAGACGTATTGGAGCGTTTCTGGGTATTCTACCCTTAAGGGGGTGAAATAGGGGTTGAAAGTTTGTATGGAAGTTCGTCATTTTTTAAGTTAGAAACATGAAACTTTATTTATGTGCTACTGATTTCAAATGAAAAAACACGTATTTAAGTGTTTGTGGATATTTTACCCCTAAAGGGATGAAATAGAGGTTGAAAGTTTGAATGGAAGTTCGTATTTTTTTAAGTTAGAAGCATGAAACTTTATGCATTATCAGCATTTATACGAATTCTGTTCCTAAAGGGGATGAAATATGGGTCGAATGTTTGTATGAATGTTCTTTTAAATGGGCTATTGATCAAAAATAAATAAATACGTTCAAAAACATGAATAAATTACTGATGCATACTTTTACACAGTTTTAAATAAAAACATAAAATCAACTTCCACGCGAGCAAAGTCGCGGGCAACAGCTAGTAATTAGATGAAAAATATTATTGGACAACTAACACACAACGATATCTAGTACCAAACTAAGCATAACTTTTATGGGTACTAGACAACTGATATAAATACATTGTATACTTTTTTTAAAATACATATTGTGCATAGAAAACACCCACACTCCGAAACAAACATTTGTAGATCATACAAATATTTGGTCTGACCCGGGCATCGAACCCAGAACCACAAGCAGACGCATACGGTACCACTGCGCCACCGAGGCAGTTAATGAGTTGTAGGTATGTATGGTATATGGGCAATGATAGCCACTTATTAAAGGGTTCCTTAATAATATGACCTTACAGCTGCTCAAATGCTCTTGCAGCAAAATTTGCATGCAGCATAAAAGACCGCCTTCTGCTGGTTTGCTAACTCTATTTTTAAAAAAGCGTATAACTTGGCCTCACGTTTATTAGTGTCTGAAGCAAGCCCATAGCCCTCTCAATTATTTAACATTATATAATTTAAATGAACATGTATATTTTTTTCATGTTTCTCGCGTCAAAGTATCGACCGTGATTTCCACGCGCTCACAGGACCAACGATTTGGCACTCGGCCGCGACACGGCGTCTCGTCGGCTCGCCTTGCTTATGCAACTGTCGACAATCTGTATGTATTACAAGCTAGAAATGTACGTGCAATGTTTGTAAATTATTCGTTTTCTCCATCTTTTTATTATTTTCTGT
The DNA here is from genome assembly GCA_905220595.1 of Spilosoma lubricipeda. NCBI lineage: Eukaryota > Metazoa > Arthropoda > Insecta > Lepidoptera > Erebidae > Spilosoma > Spilosoma lubricipeda. The sequence goes on from HG992291.1 coordinate 1,677,942, forward strand.
ACATCTGACAACGTGTTGGCTAAATGTCATGTCCTGATCCATGGAAGAGTCCACTGCACATTCGACTCGACCCTAGTGGTCGACAAAAAGCCCATTTAACAATTTTTCAGTACCTTTTCAGCCAGTAAATGATATTGCTGGAGCTCAAACTCCATTGTTTCTTGATTTAAGAGAGATATTCTAACCATGGCAACACCAATATGTGACTCTAGCATCACTGGCGTCCATTGGCATCAGTAATTACTTACCATCAGCTTGCGTTTGCGACACGTTTGCTGGTTTACCCACTTTAGCACAAAAAACGAGGTCCCGTTTAACTAGAGATGGGTAATGGGTAAAAACCCATTCTTCCCAATTGGGTTAAAACTGGGTGATTTGGGTTTTAACCCGGTTTTAACCCATTACCACCCATTTTGCTGGGTGAAAATAAAAATTATAAACATGCTACTAAAATCTAAATTCTGAACCTAAAATCCGATGAACCAAAACACAATGCAAAATATTATGATAAGTTAGATTAATTGGAATCTCTAGTTGAATCAGAAATATTGTCACAATCTGAAAGATTTAAATTGTTAATACCAGACGTAGATGGTTCAGGGCTGGTAGTAATTTGTTTGTTTTTTTATGGATTGGTAGGTAAACGAGCAGACGTATCACCTGATGGTAAGCGATTACCGCCGCCCATAGACACCCGTAACACCAGTGGCGTCACAAGTGCGTTTCCGACAGTTTTAGGAAGGAGAGGGAGTTTGGGGTATCTTTAGGGTTGAGTAATGGGGATACTCTACCTGGTGGAAAGCATGAGTAGAATTTAATGGAGGTGGTTACCATCCACAATGCAAACACGATCAGTACATCATCATTACCCACACTATGGCGGCCTAGTGAGATGAGTTTTAACGCCCCGTTTAAAGTACCCGGGATCATAATGGGAGGAAAACACGTGCGCTGGTAATGAGTTCCAGGTTTTGACCGCTCGGCACAGGAAGGAAGAACCGCACATAATAACATAAACAATAGCGTAAATCTACCACTCCAAAAGGGTGACTTCGAAGTAGAGATGGGTAACGGGTAAAAACGCATTTTTCCCAATTGGGTTATAACTGGGTGATTTGGGTTTTGACCCGATTTTAACCCATAAGCACACATTTTCTGAAGAGTGGCGAATCATAATCATGCTAATAAAAAATAAAAGTCTGAACTTAAAATGAGATATATTTAGGTACTATTAATTTAAAAAATAGTAACAATTATGATAAGTTAAGTTTTATTCAATCAGAATCTTCAGTCGAGTCGGAAATATTGTCACAATCTAAAAATTCTAAATTGTTTATGCCAGATGTAGATGGTTCAGGGCTGGTAGGTCGTTGTGATATGTTTTCTATATTTGTTCGGAAAACGGGTGGTGAATCAGGCATGCAGTCGTCAATGTTATCACTTACATCGTCTTTGTGTTTGTACAACAAATTCCAGTTGTAAGCTAAATATGTAAGTTTTGCTGCCCTTTCCGTGGTAAGTATATTTCTATTTATTATGTAATATAATGCAAGTCAATATATTAGCGATTGTCTCCTGTCGCAATGCTTTTAATAAAAACGGGTTCCGGTTTGGATATTATAAAGTTAATAATGCCTTCATTTCTAGAATTAGACCAACCGTCCAGCATTAAGTGCAAACTCGTTTGGAATATAATGTATTCTTTTAACTCTTGATGCATTTCCTTGTAAGTTTTATCTAACATGGTGGTAGAAATAGTTTTTCTGGTAGGTAATTTATATAATGGCCGGAGTTGTTTAAATACATCGATCCAGAGGGGATGTTCCACTATTGACAGAGGTGTGCCTGATACGTAAATAGCCTTTGCTAGCAATAAATCAAAATTTTCTTTATTTACTATTGTAGTATTTGCTATAGATGCATTGCCCTCAATCGACAAATTCAATCGGTCGGACTCGCACGCAAAGGATTCCGTAGCACCAAATAATGTAAAAATATTAACGTTCAACGATTTAATGCACACACCCACCACCACCACACCACATTCAACCGCAAAACTAAATTGTTTTTAATTGTATTTTAATGAAAAAAAAAGTAAAAACTAAAACACAACTACGACAGAAAACGACGCTGAAAAAGTATGAAACAAGTTAACATATTTAAAATGTTTTGGTGCCATTATAATATAATATTAATTTCTTTGCAAAGTACATTTTAAATACCATAGAAATATCACAATTATCGAATAAATACGGACAAAGTCACGAGAAAATGCTAATAATATAATATATGTATTTTTGAAATATACGAGCAACGCCCTTTCCAATGATACCAAACACGGCATACTTACCTCATTTTTTTTAATACAGTACTTTATGTCGGCTAGAGGGCGCCACATTAGATTTAGTGACACGTCATATAGCCTATAACCAGCAGACAATCAAGACGCTTCTAAAGATACCTCATTTGTCCAGTTCTAATAAATAGTTAAGGAGCTATGAGGGAACAGATAAACATACATATATACATACTTACATACATACATAGCCTGTGAATATCATAACCCTCCTTTGGCTTTGCTATAGTCGGGAAAAAACAATAAAAATATTTAGTTTTCACCCAGCCAAAATACCCACTGGGTGGAATGTAATGAGTAATAACTGGGTTTTTACCCACTTATGGGTATTAACCATATATACATACTTACATACATACATAGTCTGTCAATATCATAACCCTCCCTTGGCTTTACCATAGTCGGGTAAAACAATAAATATATACATATTTAGTTTTCACCCAGCCAAAATACCCACTGGGTGGAATGTAATGAGTAATAACTGGGTTTTTACCCACTTATGGGTATTAACCATATATACATACTTACATACATACATAGTCTGTCAATATCATAACCCTCCTTTGGCTTTGCCATAGTCGGGTAAAAACAATAAATATATACATATTTAGTTTTCACCCAGCCAAAATACCCACTGGGTGGAATATAATGAGTTTTTACCCACTTATGGGTATTAACCTGGGTGCTTATGCATTTCTAGTTTTAGGTCCGTCTGATTTTAGGTTCAGAATTTTGTTTTTAGTAGCATGATTATAATTTTTATTTTCACCCAGCAAAATGGGTTTTAAATGGGTGAAAATTGGGTAGAAACTGGGTTTTTACCCACCTTTGGGTTTTAACCCGGGTGCTTACCCATCTCTACGTTTAACCCTCATTCATGGTTCCAATAATTTTTGGTATAACCTCTAAACAGAAAATCGGTGTGAAATAGTGCTTGCACTGTGTTTCAGCGAGTGAATGAGGATACCGGAGGATATGGAGACCCAAACCCCCTCCCCCTATCTCCCCTCCCCGTCCCCTAAGGGCCGGCAACGCACTTGTGACGCCTCTGGTGTTTGCAGGTATCCATAGGTGGCGGTAATCACTTACCATCAGGCGATACGTCTGCTCATTTGCCCGCCTATAACATAAGAAAAAAGTCAGGATAATAAAAATAGTGGAATAAGTACAAGTCAGTTCAATACCAGCATGTATTTCAGCAAGTTTCATCAAGTGCCGACATTTGAGAGTATAAATTATGTTTTACTCTAAAATTCACTAAAAAACAGTAACCGCTATGTTATAAGTATCTCAATTGGTACTCAATAAACCTCACATCACGCTATTTCATCCCAAACTGGGCTAGATAAATTAAATCTAGACAAAGTATAAATGATAATGTTTGTGACACGATGATTTGTCCTGAGTTTAAATCGATCCCACTGCCTCTGGGTTAGCAGTCAGGATCACTAACCACTAGACATACAGGTCATCAAATGATTGTTATAAATAATATGCACACTTGATTTGCCATTTTAAACAAAATCTGTCAACTAACAATAAGCTGATAACAAAATATAACAGACACTTCTAACATCGAGATACAGTTTCGCGAAGGACGTCTAGTTCAATGGTCTTGACGCATCCCATAGTTCCTCCGTCTACTAAGAATTAATAAAGCCTAGAACATGTCCTATTCAGCTAAGTATGATTTGGACTCGGCCAGGAAGGGTTCCGTACCATTTTCTAAACATTTGAAGCATCTACAGAGACGGACGGACAGCGGAGTCTTAGTAATAGCGTCTCGTTTTACCTTTTGCGTGCACAATTTTAAAAATATGTTTTACTTTGTTTGAATATGTCTAATCTATGGTCAAAACCGAATTAAATTACCTACAGCCATAAGAAAATAGAGCCAATTCCAGTTGGCTATCTGCCTATTCGTGAGTTACTTGGCATGAAGGAAAATTCTTTCGTTTCTAAAGTTTAAACTAGACAATTCTATCACATCATGTAGGTCGTCGACCTGTATTTATTGAGGCTTCTCTGACGCTGAAATTCTCATTTAGAACCTTTTCAGAATTACTTAGTGTTTATCTGTATTACGCATGCTAAGACCTATATTTTGTTTTTCGGTCACAGATAGGGGTCATTGAACTGAGGCTAATACATTAATTAATATTTAAAAGTGGGTAGACAGGCGTGTTAATAGGTCACGTAGATTACTCAAATGAAAAACCACAAAATACAAAACGATGTTGTTTATCGTCATCACCTAAGTTAAAATCAGTTTTCAATTTACTACGGTATAGCTGAACTTTGATTTTTATAGAGAACGGCTGCTATCAGAATTTTGCAATACAAATCAAGATAGTATAGCCACGCTGATTTCATACCAGTCGCTGATTTCATACCAAGCTCGACCAGGGTGGTATTATCCTCTCACAGAAAAACAAACTAAAATAACTGCGTTCGTGTTGTCATGCTTCGTTCATGAGTGCGAGACTGGAGTTCCAATGGTATAGAAGACATAGGATGTGGTTTGGTGACCATCATTGTGAATGGTCACTTTTTGAATTCTGCTCATATTTTCCATTAGGTATAGCGTCACTTTGGCAGGCTTATATTGTCATGTAAAATCTGAGTTCTGCGAAATCTGAGTTCTGCAGAAAGTCATTCTCAGACTTCTTATTCTTTAATAAAGATTTACGAATAGAAACCGAGATCTACGGTATTACGTGCCATCCAAGGTATGAAGGGGTGTATACATAGTATGTATACACCAGGCTTAACATGTATGTATTACATACATGTTAAGCATGGTCACCCATCTATAAACTGGCTTATATACGGTTGCTTAACCTTGCAAAGTGTTAACCTACTCGGTTACATTTTGGCCCCGAGCCTCTCACACATACATACACCATCATCCATAATCCCTATACAATTTATCTCGCTATTTCCGGTTCGTTAGTTAAAATTATATACCAATTTAAAAGTCATTATTTCAAGGGTATCTCATTAATTTTCATTAATGGTTCATAAGACACGCAAATTTAGAATCGTAAGTCTTTTAAGTCGTAAGACAGTGGCTTACAGTTTAGTGGGTAAAAAATTCAATTATCGAGAGGCAGTACAAAATGCCTTTGAAGAGTTTGTTGAATCTCGTCCAGCTGATTTTTACAAGAAGGGCATCAATAAACTGCCAATGCGTTGGCATAAATGCGTCGATTGCATGGGTGATTACTTCGAATAACAGAAATAAAAAAGTTTGAAATAATAAGTACTTTCACTTATTGCATACAAAACGGCCATTTCATATGTAAAGACCTATTATAAGTATATCAATTGTAGCGACTGTGAGACGCGGCGTCCCTCTGGACGCCGCGTCTCACAGTCGCGACAATTGATATACACGAAGAATTGATATACAAGTAGAGACTTGTAACACAGGTTTACTCCCTAGCACGAGAGCGTGGCCTTGACGTGCCATGGTGGCGACCGCAGTCGTTTATCCCATATTCTGGTTAATACTTGTTAATGATATGAAGATTATTATTATACTATTACCTATTACGTGGAACCAAAACACTAAATCAGGGATTTTCTTACGAATATCTTTGCGAGTTAAACATACTTTTCTCTTGAATGAGACTCGAATAAACAAAAATCGATATGGGAAAACATTATTCAACTAAGACGAAAACAAAGTGAATAAGTTCTTAATTATTGAAATCAGTGTGAAATTAATGGTGTGAATGGGCTTTGATGATGATGTAGGTCTGAACTGTACTTTGTAGTTTATGGACCGTTTGGGGGTTGCGTTGTGTTCCAACTTCGAGTTGTTTGCAGAAATATATCACTGTGTAAAATAAAACACTAATAACGCAACGCAAAAAACAAAAACGTTAATACGAGGTAACAACAAAGTTTAGTGTACCCATGTACATAGACAAAATCTTTTTTGTTCTCAGATGACAAAACAGCAAAAGGGGCGCCACTTAAGGTTGCGTTCCGAAATATACATAAGAGTGGAGGCTACGCCGCCACAGACCGTCTCGATCAAAGCTATAGAAGATTTTTCATAAACAATAATTTTCTTGCTTTTAACAGATGAGTGAGGTTACCAAAGGGAAAGCCCCCATAAATCAGTATTTATGGCAATAACGACTAAGAAGTAATTTCCCCAGTTCAAAGAAGAAACAACAAATGTTATTCTGGTGTATCATATACAATGCTGTAAAGTTTCATTAAATCCGTTTAGTATGATTTGCGTTAAAAATCAATTAATAATTAAAGCTAGTATTATTAATGCTTTCGATTTGATAATACTAGCTTTTGCCCGCGACTCTGCCTGTGTTATCGAGTAGCTTTTGTGTTATTCTGATGTATCATCCTCTAAGTTCAGCTTAAAGAGAACTTGTACTCTGAATACTAGACAACTGATAGAAATACATCATTACTTTTTTTATAAATAGATGTATTATACATAGAAAATACCAAAACTTCAAAAAAAATAATTGCAGACCATACAAACATGTGATCTGACCCAAAATAAGTAGGATAGGGCTCTATTAATACATACATATACACATACCTATTTAACAAAAGGGACAGACAGACAAATATGCAACGACACATGTTGCGATCTATAATTTTAATCCTACTTACGTAATAGCGGTCAAACCCAGTGTCATTTATAACTGACTAGCAATTCCCCGTGGCTTCATTCGCGTGATTATTTTTCGTTTCATGTTTCCAGCTTATAACATTTTACCCTCTTAACCCGCCTTTGATGACGTTTTTGTCTGTGAGACCTTCGTAATTCGAAAAGATCTAAAAACATTTTGACCGGATATCTATATGTGTTGCGATTTCTAGTAGCTGCCTTATTTTACGTTCCCCATCGTTAGTTCTACTTACCACAGCGGCACGGACGCACGTTCCAGAGTTTTGGCCTCAACCCAACATGATGTAAGTCAAATTGGCGTCACCTATGGCGGGTTAAAATCCATCCTTAGTGGTTGCTTGTCTTCTTCGGATACTCGTATTTAAAAATCAATTGCTGTTTGTTTGTCTTGCTATAACTCGACAACGGCTGGGCCGATTAAGCTGATTTTGGTTTTGAAGCTGATTTTCGTAGAAGGTCTAAACGGTGAAAAAAATCCAAATGTCACGGATTCCACATCCAAAAGATAAAACGGGAGCCTATTACTAAGACTCCGCTGTCCGTCCAGCTGTTTCCAGGCTGTATCTCGTGAAACGTCATGGTTAGACAGTCGAAATATTTATAGACAAGTATTTTTGTTGCTGCTATAACAAAAAATAACAGAAACAGAGTAAAATGAAAACTTAGGGGGGCTCCCGTTCAACAAACGTGATTTTTTGCTTGATCCTGCACGAGTCCGAATTGCACTTGGCCCATTTTTTTAATTTTATGCAGATTGATTTGATATTCAAGCTTTCTAAACTCTCAATACTTAACTAATCTGAACTTTAGAATATCAATACCTAGAATTGCCAAAATGCCCCAACTTGGGTGACACTTTCGCGAATATACGGCTCAGTAAACAATAGGTCTGGGCGTGTCTAACACCTAATAACCTAAATATTGTATCTCGGGCGGCCAGAGTGTTTCTGCTTTATACGTGGCTCGCGTGATATCGCTCCATATCAAATCAAATATTGTGGTGAGGGCACGAAACCTGCGAGCCAAAAATATTTATAAAAATATGACATATAGTTTTTTTTTTTATGGAACTAATCCCTCTGAATTCCCACTACTGTACCTAACTCCTGTAGACCATGACCGACAGAAGTGACCCACGAACACATAGTATGGCACTCGGAAAGTCCTAGGACAAACTAAAGTGTCTTGGAACCCGCAACGATTTTAGAAGAAAACTGGAGGAGTTGGAAATATAATAAGTCCATTAAAATATAATTTTTATATGATGTTTGAGGTATACTTTTATCGCTTGTATTTTAATAAGCTTTCCTACCGAAAAAGTTGAGTATGTCTGTGCTTTAAAATGTTACCTTTACTATAAGTTGTATCTATGCACAATCTTGGCCTAAATACTGATACCAGATATAGAATAATACTCTTTTATCATTAGTAGTTACAAGAAAAAAGCTCTTGTCACACAATTAAATATATGTAGTTATTAGTAGTAGAATTAACAAGTCTAAATCATACATGAGACACATAAAAACAGTGTGGTCGAGGCATCCCAGTTGTGCTGAAGATTACTACTATTTTAAAGAGAAAACAAGACTCTCATAAGAAAATGTAAAGTGTTGTTCTGATAAAAAAGTATATGGGCATGTGTGAGTATTAATATCTCTTCCATCAGGCGGCTTCAGGGTGTCTTTGTTACTATAACTCGCCATTGCTATTTCTAAAATATTACTTTTTCGATCGTTAATTTTATGGCCACAAGCCCAGGTCGCCTAACAATATAACCTAAGAGCGGTAAGGAATGGCCGTTACCATGAACTTTGACCTTATGGCCCTAAAACCGACAATTTCCTCCATACTGCTATAAATTTCATAATGAATTACGTAATCAGATCGATATAACATTATAATTATTGTAATTTGTTAGTTCGTTTTATATAATATGACGCCTAAGGCTACCTCATGCTAGAAGTTATTAAGTAGGTGAAACGCACATTTTCGATCGACCTACACTTTAACAAAAGTTTTTACCTATTGCCGCATAGCGACCAAGTACATTATAATGTTGTAGACGCCTCTATAGAGGTTTTACCACAAATGTTGCCAATATGAAGGATTCCCCAAAGATTTAGGCAACATTTCTTTTAGATTTAATTGGAAAAACATTATGGCATTGATAAATGCGCCTTTTTCATATATCTCTACAAAAATATTCCCAACAGTAGGGATTCTTGGAGTTCTTTTTTAACTACAACTATCAGTAGGCATACATGGAATCTTCTATTCCATATATCGCTACTAATTAAATGGGTAGGTATAATTGGATATTTGTTGTCTGTTTGTCTGCTTGTCATGTGTAGGTATGTATCTAAAAAGTTTCAGAGATTATTTTTATGATTGATTTGATGTTCCTCAATTACTTCAGATAGTGTAACTCTTTACAAATCTAAGTCATTTTGATATTTCACTGATTCAATAAAAATGTGATTATAGATTTTAAGGTTCCGTAGCCAAAATGGCGAAAAATGAAACCGTTGTCTGTCTACACTATATCTCACAGACTGTTAATGCTAGAAATCTATAATTACAGGAATAAAATCTATGAAACCAAGCACATGTTTTATTGTACTATAATGTATGTGACATATTAAGTATGCAAATGTTAAACATAATATTATGTTAGAATTGAGATCAGTATATACAAACCCTTTATTTATTTCGAATAACGGCATTTATAAGACTCCGTTTTCTCGAGCTTTGTATAGAAACAATTGGCGGACATATTTACTGCTGCAAAAAATAGTAAACGTTTAAAATGTCTATTTCCTCATTCTTTAAATATCTTATACACTTGGACTAGATATTCCTGTACGTGGTGTGAGACTAAATAACCGAAAAAACAGACACTAGAAAAAACTTAGACTCACGAAATTAAACACTGCGCCTTTCGGAATCTAAAAAGAAAAGAAATCAAAATACACGGTACAAGTAAACAAAAGAGTGAGCTATAAATACCTCGATTCATATTCTTTTTGTATTAATATTTTCATTAGTAAGCTATTCTTATATCGCAAGCTATGAATAGAGCAACTCACAAATACAAACCCCAACTACATTAGTTTAAAACTCCATTACAACTTTCATAAAGAAAACTCTGATCCCCTGAACTTGTTCATTGTTTGTATGCAACCGAGCATAGTTCAGTCTTCTGCTATTAAAAACCTGCTTATAAAGTAAGTTTGATGATTAACTTTTAAATAGACAATGGTATTAAAAGCGATAAAAAGCACAGAAGCGCCCCCCGACGTTTCCAGCGGTTCTTTAGTCCACTGCAACACTACATTATCTACATTTCTCATAATAAAAAACACCCTATGTGCCATTACAGACCATAATCTATCTCTATAATAAATTTAATTCAGATCTATTCAGCCGTTTTCACGTACAAGAGTAACAAACATACAAACAAAGTTCGACCTTTACAACATTATTAACGTTTGCCCGTGCTTCCACCAGCGTGTATATCGGATAAGGAGTTTAAAAATTGTTTATGTGTTATTCTAATATATGATCTTTGTTATTGTAAAGTTTCATATAAATCCGTTCAGTAGTTTTTACCTGAAAGAGTTACAAACATCCACACAGCCCGACAAACTTTCGCATTTATAATATTAGTATGAAAGATGGGAAGTGGAAAGAATGGCATACAGAGCATTTTATTTTATTTGTAACTAATAGAAGAATATGCTTTTTAGGATAATATGTAAAAGTGAACAGACAACAGAGTAATGGATCTAATAAAATTGGAAGAAAATAATGAAAATGTTTCAAGTGTGTACTTGCCCTAAAAATGGCGGAGTAAAAAGCGAATATTAAAAAAGTTGAACACCCTGATTACTGTAAATTAATCACACTTAATCTAAATTAATGTTCGTTTTTGCAAAATGCTGAAGTACTCATTTAGCAAGTAAAATGTTGAATAGAATGTCTAAATGAAATATCTTTTGTTGAAAGTTAGTCATTGTGAATCTTCGAAGTGAAGTTTTTCTTTCCATTTCTGTCTATTGACTTTGGTAATAGAACTACAGCTTTTGATCATCATTGGTTTCACTTACATTTTCAGCCAATATCATTATTATATTTTATCAGTTTTGAGAATGAGAATTTTAAATTTGTAAATCAACTTGGATTACGAAATATAAATAGATGATACTAATCATAGTAAGGTAATTGAAATCAAACAATGTGACAAATGAAATAAGACAATGCCCGTGTTCATGACAAAAAATTGGTTCTGAGTTGGAATTGACGCCAGGACTTCTGATCTAACATTCAGTTTTGCTAATAAATAAATATTTCGGACATCTATTACACAACGCCATCTAGTCCCAAGCTAAGCAGAGCTTGTGTTATGGGTACTAGACAACTAATACAAATACATATATACTTTTTTTTGTAAATACATACATATTATACATAGAAAACACCCAAACTTCGAAACAAATATTTGTAGATCATACAAACATTTGGTCCGACCCGGGAATCGAACCCGAGGCCTCACGATCAGCAGTCGCACACGCCAACCGCGAGACCAACGAGGCAGTCAAATGACTATGCAAAAAAGTTCTTTGAAGAAAAATACATAGGCATTCAAGAAATTATTAGTTTCCAGGTATACACGATATGTTTAAGCTTCCTGGGAAGGCTGTCAACCAGAATTGATGGAAAAAATCCCCTGTAGAAGCAGCTTATCTATACATCTATACAAATAAATAAAATTGGAGTGTCTGTTTGTAATATTAAAATAACCGTTTTTTACTAAATGCATATGTATGTATACACGGTACAAATACCAAAAACGTAGTTAAAAAAATTTTTGTCTGTCTGTCTGTTTATTCCGGGTAATCTCTGGAACGGCTGGACGGATTTTGACGGGACTTTCACTGGCAGGTAGCTGATGATCCGGGGAGTAACCTAGGCTACTTTTTTTTATACTTACTTTGTCCCGCGGCGTTACTCGCGGTACTACGATAACCGCGGGTAACACCGCGGGGTTTAGCTAGTCTGATATAAATCGTTACAAGTATTAGAGCCTCAACACACACACATACGCAATTTTTTTATCTCTCAAGTATACTACCGTAATATCATATCGAAAGCTAATTTATGTCCTGGATGTCGAGTTTAGCCCATTAGGGGCCCTGCCAGAATCGTATACTGAATTATGGCATTTTCACAAAATACTTTTAAACAATAAATTTTCTTAATCGCTCTTCAAAGTTACCGGTATATATTTTTTCAGTTTCAATTAGTTTGAGAGGGTTCAGCGGTAAAGCTATTTGGTGGTATACGAGTAAATGCCTTTTTAAATTTTATAGCGGTCACCATATTAAAACTTAGAACACAGTATTGAAAGTTAGTCTTAATTTCAAAGTTCGTTGGATCCTAGTCTTTTTCCACTCAAACCATTTGTCCACAGAAATCCAAATAAAAACCCAACATAACGATAGGAATAGAAGTAATCATTCAGTGTTTAATAATGGTTTAATATGAAACAAAATAGGTGCGAAGCAGATCTCAATAAACTTGTAGCGACCTCCACATACAGCGCAACAGCAACATGCTACAGCGTCATCTACCAAAAATACACCGAACTACGGTGTGACGTCACGACACGGAGTACACAACAGTACCAATTCTGAATCACGCAATAAGATTTCTCGCGTCGATTACCACATATATACAACTTCCCAACATTAAAAGTTGGGTAGTCGCCCGCCCGGCATGATCACCTCGCCTGGTCGGAGGATCCTCCCTTTATGTTTATGGGACATGACACCTGTCCCCCACAAACTAAAAACGTGAGTAGTTCATCAACTTAGAGCAATTAGAGTAACCAATAATTTTTCGAAAGGGAACATTCCTGGAGATCATTTAAAGTGACGGTATAACTAGAACCCTTGCATGGCTCTCATCATCGTTATAATTGTTTTAGGACCCTTAACACAATTTTGATTTTATGCGACGCAATCTGCAACATTACAGAAGGTTTTGGCTGTTGCTAATATTAACGGTCTAAACGGTTCTAATGACTAAAATACTCGTTAAATAATTATTTTAACCATTACTTAGACTCTAACAATTATCTCTCATCTAAGTACCATATTATGACAATAAACTTACAAAGTTTTCAAACCATACATCTATTTCTTAGGATCAGTGCCAAATTTGTTAAGAACAAATAAAATTCAATTCCAGAGTTTGTTTTACACCCATGATAAATGACCACATTTGTATGGCATTAGAGACTTTATTCGGTACTTAAAAGGCCTTTAAATAATAATTCCTGTGTTTTGTTCAGTTTTTGTTGAGACTTAGACTGGGTTTCCAGAAATAGAGTGGATGACTGTACCGTAAGTAAATACCAATGTCTCCTTCACTAAAACGAATATTATAAAACATCTCGGAAAATATAATTACTCAGCTTTTCATTTCTATTATAAATTTTAGTGAAATAAACATTAAAATATATTGCTCAATTGAGTAGTCTAAAACAGTGACGTCACAATTTTTTGTATTTAGTTCACTTGTTTTGACAGATGACAAAAAGTAACTAATTTGACTAAGGTGTTATCTACCCTATTGTAAGTCAACAGTTTTCATGTGTTCTGCGCTATTGAGGTTGGTCAGTTTTTTTAGATCTGTTTCTAATTTGTAGTAGTACTACTTGCCCGTTCAGCGTTCTTGTAGCGGACCGTTAGTTTGCAAAGTGTGGGTGAGTGTGTATAAATGACTGCAAGTGTGAGTTCTCGATCATCCCAAATGTTCTCAAATATCAAACAAATACCGAATACTAAACAAGGTGAGATCGTCTGATGTCTATATTCTGGTAGTCTCTCCTATCACTGGACGGACTAACTACTTTGCTCTATCTATATTTTCTTTTTCCCTAGAGCTGCAAAACCAAGAGCTGTTGTGGCCTATATAGTAGTAGGTTCTATTTCTATAAGGTATTACTATTCAGTGTAGTACCCTTTGTGCAAAGTAACAAATTAAAGAGTTACTCGGATTTATTCACACACGATAAATATATAATGATTACATAAAAGTCATAACACGACCATTGTTAACCATTAAAAGTTATCGAAGCTGACAACGAGGAATAGTATTTTTTTGTACTTTAGTTTTTTTATTTATGCCCTGCCAAAATAACTCTACTCCGCCTGATGGAAAGCATAAACGGAATCCAAGAGTGGTGGTCACCATACTCATTGGGAATACAGACAGCGCAACATTTTTGCGCCAATGAACCATATGCATTCATCGCTTACTAAGAATCCGTTTTCCACTATAGCAGCGGTCAAAAAACAAATAAAGACATCCAAATTGCCTCAAAAGCTTTACAATTTTTACAACACGTAGAAAAGACAATGATATACAGCATATTATTTGTAACAGAGCGACAGCTGACGTGTAAAAGCCTGCAGACAGTTGTAATTGCTCACGCTCACCGCACCAATTAAATTTCATAACAGCCTGTCCTCACTGATTGCTATTTAGTGAGCCGCAACCAGCAATGGATGCAGCTAATTGAATGTATACGGTGTTGTTTTAAACTGTGTAGTAATTGAATGATTTTTTATGACAACATGGACACCTGTAACACCAGAGGTGCCACATGTGCGTTGCTGGCCTTTGGGGGATGGGGAAGGGGATAGAGGGGTTATGAGCCTCTGGTGTCCTCACTCACTCTGTGTAATACAGCGCAAGTGCTATTTCACACCGGTTTTTTGTGAGGCAGTGGTATCACCCCGATTGAACCGGACAATGCATGCCGAAGCGTGGCTCTCCCACGGGATTAAATGTCTTGAAGGGACGAAGCAACTGTGTATGACAATCTTTGCAAACTGAAGAAAAACTTTGAACAAACCTTAAAACAAGTGAAGTGTGGTATATCTCATTAGTTATGCTGTAATTTACAACACATATCTATGATACTAGTAAGTTAGTTGGGACTTATATAGACAAAACTCTTCAGTTACCCTGATATTCAATTATATATCGTCTACCAGTTATAAGTCTAATAATGTAATAAAGAATTTACAATGTTGTACCTCATACATGGGTAGAGCAACCGCCAAGTTTATAATCGACTCTGCATGACATTATGAAGTGCGGGAATGTTTTATAAGTAGAATACTGCTTGGTAAAGCCGATGGGAAACTTAATCGCTTTGAAATACTTTAAAAGTGAAGACCATATTATGATGCTGTTTTTTTAAAGACAAGACAGTGTCGTATTAATCGTGTATAATTTACCAACTATAACTCGAATTTCACTCACATAATTTTGTAGTAAACCGATCACCGGCAACCAAACACTCTAAGAATCAGATGAAGAAATTAGGGCTATACGAAAAGAATGGGCTAAGACAATGGTAATGAAAAAGATATTGCTTATAAAGATTAATTTAATAATGTAAACAAAAGCTTTCATTTGTAAACTACCACTCTTCCAGATTAATACTGGAATAGAACAACAAAAAGCTACTGTAAAAATAGCAAAAGCAAATCCAGTAGCAATAAAAAACTTAAAAACACTGAATGAATAGAAACACAGTCATCATATATTGCCGTCAGCCAGGCACTCTAAGAATAAAGTGAGAAAATTAAGTTTGTACAGAAAGAATAGGTAAGAAGGGAAATCATGTTGGAAAAGGATATTGTTTTAAGGATGGGTTTTATAACATGAGCAAAAGCTCTAGTTGATAAGCAGTAGAAAGGACATCAAGTCTGTGCATTATCTGTCCTGTAGGTAGGGATCAGAGATTTACAAGACAAATTTTAATATGGGTCAAAACTCATTATGGTCTCTCTTCATTAGCATAATGCCTTGTGATCGTATACCATGAAAGCCACGACTGGAATTTCGTTGAATGATCGTCCTGTGACTGCCGCAATGGTCGTTAACGTTTTCATTAGAACCAATACACGAATGTTGTGATTTCGATGTTTAACACAACGTGACCATAATGCGTTGTAAGCTGTTTATTCGCCACTGAACATTTTCAGTCTTTGATAGTACTTATTGGCCTTTAATCGCACATTGTATTTTTTTGTATTTATTGGATAGATATGAGTATATATTTTAGTTTAAAAATATATAATGTGTGAATTTATAACTATCACCGGCTTTTATTGTGGTCAGTAAAACAACAACCAAAATTGAGTTGCTCTGAAAAGAGAGTAGTTTTATTTTTAATAAATAAACTAGTTTACATCTAACAAAAGATTCTTAAACAATAATTAATGAGTAATGACACATCTTACCTGAAAAGAGAACAACATTTAAAGCTATTGTTTCACCAGTTCTAATTAATCAACATTAGTTCAATATACAAATTTGTTTTAACTAACATGACCGCCATGCTTATTATGCTCCATAGATAATCTTACACTCCGAGTAAACATTCACTATGGTTAATCGTTCCTCAGAGTCAAACAAACTAAATGAAGTGTCACGCACTTTGTTTACAAATATATAAAAGAATGACCTTGAAATGAAAGAATAAGCGAGCGAATACTATAAATACTCATATATATTCTCGCAAATCCATTACGTGCCGTAAACGAGAAGGGTGACATTATCTATCGGGTTCGCAGAGCATTACACATTAAAAATTTATTGCTCAAGCCTGAACACCCTCAATGCTTACCTATCCTAAAAGCGCCTGTATTTACGTGATATTTGTGGAGTATTTGGATTTAAGAGTGTATATTGTAATAATGATAGCGTTTTAAGTATCTAATCCTGGAGTATCGAAATCTAACCCTGGAGTTTTACCTTGTTAAGTACTTATATTATTTAAGTTATACTAGTAGTAACTGTGATTGGCTTTAAATTTGTCATGATTTGTTGACGTCCTGAACTTACACACACTTATTACACTTTTTGAATGCTTTAACTACTTACGCGACCATTTTAGTATTTGACTGCTCGTTGGTCTAGCGGTTGACGTATGCGACTGCTGATCAAGAGGTCTCGGGTTCGAATCCCGGGTCGGACCAAAAGTGTTATTGAGTTTTTCTAATTCTATAAATAGTTAATAACAGTTCGGAGTTTGGAAGTTGGGGTCTGAACCACTGTGCCTCGGAGAGCACGTAAAGCTGTCGGTCCTGCGCCTGATCTGTCTCCGAGCGTGTCGGTTAACCGTCCCATTGGATTATGATAGTGAGGAAACAGAGAGTGCACCTGTTTTTGCGCACACACTTGTGCACTATAATATTCCTGCGTAGTTGGTTGGTCTCTTGCGACTGGCCGCCGTGGCCATAATCAGCTAGGAGAACATCACAGTATTTGAAAAATAAGACAGAGTAATTCTCATCCTTTAAAACTTACTATCCCCCATTATTGCTAGCATTGAACAATAAAAATACACTTTCAAAGTAGCAAAAGCAAAGTGAGAAGTCATATAGAAATCTAAAAGCACTGAATAAATAAGAACACAGCCATCTAAACCGACCGCAGGCTGCAAAAATAATCCGCAGAAATAGATATAAGATATCATAAAATCCACCAACTTTCATAAACGTATCGTGAGCTTAGGAAAAATTCCACTCGGAAAAATCTGTTGCCTACGAACACATCTTCAAATAAACCTTATATCGAATCGATAGAGAAGCCTTATATATACTTAACTTTGGTCATAAATCTTAGGAAACTGTTGAAACAAGTTTTTTGTAACGAAACGCCTTCAAAAGTTTAACAATCGCCTTTGAAGTCCACTTATATGGATTTATATAAGCAGGGAAACTAAATAGGCCATAGGCCACGTAAACTAAAACACGTGTATTTGTATTTCCTAAATAGCTTGAAACAAGGAAAAGGTTCCCAATTCAGATGACTTCTTTTAGAGTTTATTTTTTTAGGAAGGTACGCTTTATATTTGATCCCATTTGAATTCAATAACTATGACTACGAGTGATTGTGTCAAATTAACGGATCAAGAATTTTTCGTTACAATTGGCATACAATAAGGTATATTGCAGTGTCTTGTATTGTTTATTTGTACATTATCTTAGTTTGAACATCAGGGATGAAACCAAGTGCTCTGTTGCAAACAAAACGACAGACACATCAACACTTAACTAAAAACTTGATTGCCGCTATCGGAACACTTAGTCTCAGGTGTGGTCATCTATACCTAATATTATAAAGCTGAAGAGTTTATTTGTTTGTTTGTTTATTTGAACGCGCTAATCTCAGCAACCGCTAGTCCGATTTGATAAATTCCTTCAGTGTTGAATAACGCTAAGACCAATAAGAACGGAGCACCAATGAAGAATGTTACAAAAATGGGGAATTTTTTTTACGCTACGGGCAATAAGAGACGCAAACAAGGGTGCGGGGGTCAGCTAGTAAATAATATACTGTATTAGAAAATAAGAAGTTGCTGCATACTTCCACCGAAAATTGGTTGGAACGAAATCTGGTAAGTATTTTTTTTAATACGTCATAAATCGTAAACCGCAATTTACCTTTCAATTAACACAAATATAAAAATAAAAGAAAAATTATATAATGTTACTTGCTGCTGCGGTACCCTTCATGGGCGATGCTGATTCACACTTGGCCGCTTTTTTTTTAAATACGATTAAGCCTAAAAGCTAGTATGAATGTTAATTAAAGCCCTAAACCTGAATTTATAGAAAACTGAAAATAGGTTTTTATTTTCTATTGTCAAAGCGAATTGCTGTGAAACCTAAAAGCGTTCACCATGTGGCAATTTTACCAAACCTAACTCTCGTTCGACGCTAGGCCAACGCCCCTCATTTGTAAGCAGTCGAACCTATATTTTCCGAAGATAACAAAACGTAGCTATGAAATAGAAATTACAAATCGAACGTTATCTCAACTACAACGACTCGAGAATACAAAATCGCTGACTGCCTTCGGGAAAATAGGAAAAAAACCAAAGAGTATTTATGACGTCATAATTATTTTTATACATTTGTTTTTATACTTATTATATTATACTTTTACCAATATTTACATTTAAAATACATGTATAGGTGATTTTAATGGCATTTTACATACATTTACAGTTGGTGTTTATTGAGTGTCAATAAAAAGTAACTTTATGCTGCTTTTCATCTTGAATTTTAAAGAAGAAAGGAGAAAATGAGAAATGTGACTGAGTTCAGTTCAAAACCTTTTCTATTTTTTTAAGTTGGTTCTTGAAACGATTTACTTCTAAGTTCATTTTGACTGCCTCGTTGGTCTCGCGGTTGGCGTGAGCGACTGCTGATCATGAGGTCTCGGGTTCGATTCCCGGGTCGGACCAAATGTTTGTATGATCTAGAAATATTTGTTTCGGAGTTTGGGTGTGTTCTATCTATAATATGGTATATATGTATTTGTATCAGTTATCTAGTACCCCATAACACAAGCTCTGCTTATCTTGGGACTAGATGGCGTTGTGTGTTTAGATGTCCGAAATATTAAAATATATTATTATTATTTTATCAGATTTCATACTAGACACGTTCAAATAACACCGCTATAAAAATTATAAACATTTCTGCCTTTTAATATGATTCATATTTAATAATTAATTAATTTATCAACTTTCAACCTGTTTTACTCGACTTAAATTAGCTTGACCCAAATGGATCTTTATCAATTTTATTTAACTGTGAATGACACACTTACGGGCTTTTAAATTATTAACTGAAAATAGCCGATATGTCGAAATTCGATGATACTTCATTCCAATTTTTTTTTTTAACAGTAGCGTGCTAACGGACGGTTAGCTAACCTAAAGCGTATTAGTAAATATCCTAGACACAACTCCAGTTATAATTAGTTGTCTTTCACAGAAATGTCCATGCATTATAAATTGGAAAGGATCTCTATCCATCTATTTCGCTTTCATGGCTTAACCTTCACCGATTTCAATGAAATTTAGCATGGAGATACTTAGATTCTTAAAGGACATATGCTTATTTCTACCAAGATAACCGATTTATATATATAAACTAGCTGCCCCGCCAAACGTCGTTTTGCCATAATTTTTTTTAAGGATGGGTGCCCCTTACAATTTAGGGGGATGAAAAATAGATGTTGGCCGATTCTCAGACCTACTCAATATGCTCACAAAGTTTCATGAGAATCGGTCAAGCCGTATCGGAGGAGTATGGCAACGAAAACTGTGACACTAGAATTTTATATATTAGATATTCGCTTTATTATTTTGCTTGATAGTCAATCACTAGCCAATATAGCTTTCATTTTGCAATAAGTTTTACACAAATAAATCAATGGTGTCAAATGGAGACACGTGTAAATAAACCAATCCTGCAAAGGCTAGGATTGTGTAGATTGATCGGGCAATAACCGCGACTCGACGAGGGTGTGGCCATGATACGTTGATTCTACAGCTTTAACGTCATGGGAAAAGGTTTAGAAGTAGAGAATAATATTAGGAAGAAAATCTATACTAATATATAAAGCTGAAGAGTTTGTTTGTTTGTTTGAACACGCTAATCTCAGGAACCGCTGGTCCGATTTGAAAAATTCTTTTGGTGTTGGATAGTCCATTTATCGAGGAAGGCTATAGGGTATATATCATCACGCTACTACTAATAGGAGCGCAGCAACAATGAAGAATGTTTCAAAAACGGGGGAAATTTTCACGCTACGGGCAATATAAGGCGCAAACGAGGTTGCGTGGGTCAGCTAGTATATAATATGGAGCTATCTTATTATTAAGCATGTGCTGACTAACAGCAGGTGAAAGCATTTTTAATATGTCTTTATTTTACCTGTATGTTTGTTTGTATCCGAATCTTGTTACGGTGTTTTTGAGTTTTTCAAACTATATTTAGGGTATTATTTATTCTTTATGGTATAGGGGCAAACGAGCAGACGTACCACCTGATGGTAAGCGATTACCGCCGCCCATGGACACCCGCAACACCAGAGGCGTCACAAGTGTGTTGCCGAGCTTTGGGGGTTGAGGGGAGGGGTTTGGGTATGGCCATCCGTTATCCTCACTCACTCGGTGTGACACAGCGCAAGCGCTATTCCACACAGGTTTTCTGTGAGGCCGTGGTATCACTCCGGCCGAGCCGGCCCATTCATGCCGAAGCGTGGCTCTCCTACGGTAGTTGTTACAAGTCATATCGACATATGGGTCACTAATTTCCAAAAATTTAACGTATGGAATATTCCGTTTCTATGTCTATACTAATATATAAAGCTGAAGAGTTTGTTTGTTTGAACACGCTAATCTCAGAAACCGCTGGTCCGATTTGAAAAATTCTTTCATTTTTAGATAGCCCATTTATCGAGGAAGGCTATAGGGTATATATCATCACGCTAAGACCTACAGGAGCCGAACAACTTGCGTTGGTCGGCAAGTATAATATACTAGCCGACCAACGCAACCTCGTTTGCGTGTCCTATTGCCCGTAGCGTGATAATTTTCCCCCGTTTTCGTAACATTATTCATTGTTGTTCGGCTCCTGTAGGTCTTAGCGTGATGATATATACCCTATAGCCTTCCTCGATAAATGGGCTATCCAACACTGAAAGAATTTTTCAAATCGGACCAGTAGTTCCTGAGATTAGCGTGTTCAAACAAACAAACAAACAAACAAACAAACAAACTCTTCAGCTTTATATATTAGTATAGATACGATAAGTAATCAAAACTACTTATGTATTAAAAATCATACTTGTTTTAATTATCACAAGGTTTCGTATCCCAAAAACACATAATGGGTTACTTAATTGTGTTCGTCTGTTAAAATGTAAAATTTAACGTTATTTCTTCATAGTTCCTTGTAAATGTGATATAAATGAAACAAAAGTTAAATGAAAGAACATTTTAAAAGTAATGTGAAATAGATACAAGTCTTATTTATGCATGGTTTTAAATGAATATACGCGTTTTAAAATCCTAACATCTTGTAAGTAAAATTCATTATAGTGGGCTTAGTAGTTTAGGCATCAAAGCCAACAAACAAACGCGATTTGAATACCTCCCAAGCCTTTCTACCAAGAAAAGAATACCTTTAGCCATTATATAAGCCATTTTCCTCTCTCATATGTACTTAAAGGGCATTGCTGCTCAAATCATGCCCTTAGTAGCCCTACGACCCAAATACGCCGGTCATTGACCCCGCAAGGTCAGCTGATCGATTGCACCACGTAAAGAAGGGTCCCTGTTACCAAGGTACTTGAACATGTGTTAATATTGATTGTGAGGCAATCGGAACTTGGTGTTAACCGATATTATCGAGAAAACAATCGATTAAGTTAAATAATTAGATCAAGAATGTAAATAAAATAAAGTGAATCGATTTAGCGCTGAGAGGGCAAGATTAATCAGTGATGAAATCGTGTTAAGCTTTTTTCATAATAATAATAAGGGATAGTTTGTGAGTGTGTATGTTTGTTACTTCTTTACGCAAATCTGCTGGACGGATTTGGATGAAACTTTACAGTAATATAGCTTATACATCAGAATAACACATAGGCTGCTATTTGCAGCGATAACGCTGCGCCGCGGATGCGTGGGCAACAGCTAGTGTTATACATAAATATAAAAAAGAAGTAGAAACCAACCATTCATAAATACATATTTTAACAGTAGGTATCTGCATATTTATAAGCAACTAGCTGATCCGTGCCCACTTCGTTAGGCAGTAAACATTTTTTTCTCCGATTTGCTTTGCAAATCCGGCTACCACGAAAAATTCTATTCATTTTATAGGTTATTATATAGCCTATGTCACTCACCAATAACGTAGCCTTCTATTGGTAAAAAGAAAATCAAAATCGGTTCAGTAAATCCAGAGAACCCCTACAACATTACAAACTCATAAACTTTACCTCTTTATATAATAGTACTAGCTGCCCCGGCAAACGTCATTATGCCATAATTTTTTTTTAAGGATGGGTGACCCTTACCATTTAGGGGGATGAAAAATAGACGTTGTTCGATTCTCAGACCTACTCAATATGCTCACAAAATTTCATGAGAATCGGTCAAGCCGTTTCGGAGGAGTTTGGCAACTAAAACTGTGACACGGGAATTTTATATATTAGATAGAAGGATAGAAGATAGATGAAATAAAGAAAAAAGAATAATAACAAAAAAAAAAAAAAAAAAAATAGTAATTATATAATAGCAGTCTAAATTCAGACAATGAAGACTTCCAAACTTCGATTATATATTTATCTGACTACCAAACACTGATATTATCGACAAATATCGTTATCAAAATATTCCAAAGTGAAATATCATCCGTAAATATGACAATTTATCCGATAACAGTACGAGCCGATCACAAGCAAACAAGCCATTACCTCGCGATAACCGTAAAATAGCAATAAGCCTTTCTTTACTTTATAGGACGCAACAAAATCGTTTGTATAGTGGTGTTGAGCGTATTAACCGGTTTTATACGGTTCGTATATTTCATTTACGGTATTTAAGTGTGCGTTTAATTATTCCACTACCTAGTGTGAACATTCACACTACTAGTGTAGGGTAATCCTTTGTTATTTGAATCGTCAGAGCTGGGTATTTATGGTAGCAATGGTGATTTGCTTTAATGCTTCTCTCAACTATATTAACAACTAAATTGTAGTCTTTGCCATATTATAGGTAACAAACGTAGTACGTACTACACGAATCACCTGATGAAAAGTGATTACCAAATCCTAAGGACACCTTTTTTTTTGATGAAGTGATCCTTCGGATCTCCAACTCCTCGGGGACTGAGGAGCCAGGTTTTTTTAATATATATATATATATATCTATACTAATATTTAAAGCTGAAGAGTTTGTTTGTTTGAACACGCTAATCTCAGGAACCGCTGGTCCGATTTGAAAAATTATTTCAGTGTTAGAAAGCCCATTTATCGAGGAAGGCTATAGGCTATATATCATCACACTAGGGCGAGTAGGAGCGGAGCACCAATGAAAAATGTTTCGAAAACGGGGGAAAATTATCACGCTACGGGCAATAGAAGACGCAAACTTGGTTGCGTGGGTTGGCTAGTGGCCTGCTAAAATGACTCTACTCTGCCTGATGGAAAGCATAAGCAGAGTCCAAGACAATGCAACAATGCAGCATGGTGACCCACACTATGGCGGGTCTCCTGGGCCTGTTAGTTGCAGTTGACTGTTAAAGATTGTTGATGATGTCATCATCGTCAGCTTGATTGAGTATTGTGAATGAAGCATAACATATAATGATTAATGTTTGAATGCTCTTTGAAACTAAAATTATGACATAATTTATGTGTCTTTACCATATTTATTCCTTTCAGTAACTGTCATAGTGAATCATCCTCAGAGCCTTGATACAAAAATATGGAAACCTTCAGGAACTTTAGACGTGGGTTATATAGTCACTGTCGAGGACGCGGTGCCACTTGACAACGCTGAATTATATATAAGAGTAGGTCGTATATATATCAGTTTCAATAAGACTGAGTATTGGTATAATATTAAGTGAAAGCAAGTTTTATTTGAACAGTGATTATACATAGTTTACTTTATGAAATACTTTTTTTTACGTTTGGAAACGCCCTCGGGCCGTCCGGGGTTTGTGGCGGGATGATGTGTCGGAATCGAACCTACTAAAACCACACGGTGTGTCACTGCGCCTGAGAAAGGAGAGATCCGGGAACTGCTGTTATTAAGACCATGGGCAACCTTTTTTTTTGACAAGATGAAAAATCGCTCCGGATCTCCAGCTCCTCAGGGACACAGGAACCAGGAGTATGTGGTGTTTCCACTAAAACCACCCCGACGACCGGCCTCTGGGAGTATCCGGGCCATATTATTTCATGTCCTCCCCGAATTAACGCCGTGCCTTATCATGCCCAGTACCGGGGGAAAATTATTGCCCCCCCTCGATCCCAGCGATGTAGGCTGATTGCACATCTATGCAATCCTGCCGCTATACCGACCGCAGCAATCAATCTGACTCCATGTGCAACCATGGGCAACTGGACTGACTGGACGGTTGCCCTAGTGATTTAAACTCCGTGACACAAGATGTAGAATCCTAATGCAGGAGTAGTCTTCTAAATGAAAAACGAAAAAAAAAAGAAAAGAAGGTGTAATGATTGACTAATAGTAAGTGACCACCGCTGACTATGGTCACCTGCTTCTCAAGAGTCAAAAGAGCGTTGTTGTCCTCGAGCGTCAGGTGCACAGTGCCTTGAGATTCAGTAACCTCACTCTCAGAGTCAATAACAATGCAAGAATGGTAGAATGGTTAACATCTGTTCCTGTACTGTGAAGCCGCTGTATCTCTCCTCGAGCCTTATGCTCCGAAGTTTTTTTAGCACGCCATAGAAGACGTTTACAATCTAGATCTACAGAATTATGAAAAAATAAGTTCGTAAATTGAAAAGAGTTTAGCACAAATATTTTCTATTCACCTTAGTTTTTTAGGATTTAGCTGCCAAAATGACTAGAATCTAAGACTGGTGGTCAAAATCATTGCGAATGTGAACAATGCAGCATGGTGACCCACACTAGTGCGGCCTAGTGAGTGACCCCGCTTAAAGGACCCAGGATCACAGTGGGAGGAAAACACGTTCGCTGGTAATGAGTTCCAGGTTTTGAATGTTTAGTTCGATCTTGCAAGATTAATACAGAATCAATATACCCATCCTTTGTTACCCGTACGTAGCAGGGTCAGGATTCAAGTAATGTGATAAGAACATGTGAGTATATAGGCACTGAAACTCAATATCAATCTAATCCAGTCTGAGCTGATTACACTATTAACGACAATTATGTAAGGTCGATTCTGTCGCTCACCCACGGCTGCTGATTTTTCTAATACCACTACAAATTAGTTTTAAAGTCAGTTTACAGATTAACAATTACTATTTATAGTTACAGTAAATGTTTAAGAAATAATTACTCTAATTTCAAACCGACTAAAACCCACTACGCTCGCACTCAGTGCTTCTGTTAAGGTGTCAGATGGCTTCACCTGTCATCCTCAGACTTGCGGTTATGAAGGATGGAGTTCGTTTTGTTATCTCCAGCGACTAAGTCGTCTATGGTACCTACCCCTCTAGCCAAGTTGCAAGCGTTGTTCTTTCTGCAATCGTTAACGCCTAAATTCTCGTGTTTCATTGGCTAATCTTAGACAAAGTATTAGCCAATGACACACGAGAATTTAGGCGTTAACGATTGCAGAAGGAAGAACGCTTGCAAATTGGCTAGGGGGGTGGCTCGTTGGACTTCGCCACTCGATTGCAAGCATGTCTTGTTCGCAGTAAAAATGGCAGAGTCCCACGCGCTCTCGTTCTGTACGTCGCGTTCATAATGGCGGTATTGCGGCGGTAGTGTGTATTTTTGGCACATAAATAATAGCAAATCCAAAGTCATCCAAAAAGTTCTTGTCATCCAAAAAGTTCTTGTCATCAAAAGATTGTATGTTTGTAAAAAGGAATAACGAAACAGTTGAAGTTATATCGCGGCCTGAAGTTAAACTTCCGAATACAATATTTTTTATTGTGTTAGCATTTATTACAATAAAAAAAACTGTTTTAAACTTTCATGGTCAGTAACATTAAAATGGGAATCTGCGGGATTGCTACCATGTACCTTTTATACTCACAAACAAAAAGGTACATGGTAGCAATCCCGCAGATTCCCATTTAAAAAAAAAAACTATATATAAAGTTCCACCTCCAGGTTCATTGGCAGACAGTTATCAATCTAATCTATTGAAATCTATTACGTAAATCACATCAGTCTGATTACAAGATGTTTACTAGTTTCTGGGAGACTAAAACGAAAAGTAGACTGAAAATCTCCTTCGTTAGCCAAAATTTCAAAGTGGTCTACTAAGTTTACCAACAGGTATTACAGATAATTATTGCAAACATAGGAATATACAAGAATTATAGTCTTATATTTAACTGCACAACCAATTAAATAATAAATAACTAAATAAATATTTCGGACATCTATCACACAACGCCATCTAGTCCCAAGCTAAGCAGAGCTTGTGTTATGGGTACTAGACAACTGATACAAATACATATATACTTTTTTTTTGTAAATACATACATATTATACATAGAAAACACCCAAACTCCGAAACAAATATTTGTAGATCATACAAGCATTTGGTCCGACCCGGGAATCGAACCCAAGACCTCACGATCAGCAGTCGCATACGCCAACCGCAAGACCAACGAGGCAGTCAAATTCAGTTACATTTACAGTTCAATTACAGGCAAACACCACATTAGAGCGTTTGACGTGTCTGACAACGAGTCAGAGTATACATTAACCAGATCGTTGCAGTCATTTATAACTTTGCACATGCGGGGTATTGCATTGTATAGGTGAATTAGCACCAAACACTGTATGGCGCAGAGGCGTAACCAGGGGGTTATCGGTCTGCAAGGCGGTCTGCGGGTAACTCTGAAGTTAAATCTGTTCAATAACTCAGGGCAGTCGATGTTGTTAAAGAGCAGTTTATACGCTAATCTCAAATCCAAAAGCTCCCGTCAGGCTATAGTATAGTGTACACTCCACTAGTTTTAAAAAATAAACATTTTCTAGTCAACGCAAAAATCTAACTTTCAATCTCGAGCATTGTTTGCGGTCGTTGCCTTGAAAACGCAACTAAAAGTATTCTCTATCAAGTATATTAAGAAAACAAGATAAAACAAATAAAGACTGACAGTCTCGATACTACTTATGTATGTATTTATTTATATATATTGTACTAGTTGTTGCCCGTGGCTCCGCCCGCGTGTATGTCGGTTATCGCGGCAAATAGTAGCCTATGTGTTATTCTGATGTATAAGCTACATTACTGTAAAGTTTCATCCAAATTCGTTCAGTAGTTTTTGCGTGCAAGAGTAACAAACATGAATGCATCCATAGATACTTACAAACTTTCGCGTTTATAATATTAATATAGATACTGGTTGAAACAATTTTAGGTAGTAGAGCCACGCTGATTTCAGCACGAATAGGCCGGCTTGACCGGGGCGGTACTACCCTCCTACAGAAGACTAAAGTAAAATGACAGCGTTCCTGTTGCCATGTTTCGCTGGTGAGTGCGAGACCGGAGGCCCAATAATGCAGAAGCATCACTAAGCCGCCTTAGTGTGGGTCACCACGCTGCATTGTTGCTTTGTCTGCATTCGCAATGAGTATGGTGACCACCACTCTTGGATTCCGCTTATGCTTTCCATCAGGTAGAGTAGTCATTTTGGCAGGCAAAACACGAAACTCATTCTGCGTCTCTCAATTTTTTTTTATTGGAGTTCCTTTTGTTCGTAGCACAGTGGAATGTTTCCTTATACTGTGGTCGTAGTGTGACTTCATTTAGCTCTTTAGCTTTTATCGATAACTGTGCCATTCAAAACTAAAACATGTTCAGTAATCTTGCAATTAACACATTCCACCTCAACACAAGTTAAGGCTTTTTTAACCGACTTCAAAAAAAGGAGGAGGTTTCTCAATTCGAGCTATATATATATATTTATGTGTCTTCGCGGATAACTTCGTCGTTAATGAACCGATTTTGATAATTCTTTTTTTTAATGGAAAGGAGATGACCCAACGGTGGTACCATGATAAGGACATCAATATCTGATCATGGCATCCAAGAGAAATCGAGTCAAACCTTGAAGTTGTTTTTTTTTTTTTATTGTACTTGTTATCAGAGAAGATCGAAGCTTGTGATGTGTGAAGAATAAAATTTACTAATATAAAATTTACAAACAAACATACTTTCATCTTTATAATATTAGTGTGATATTATACATAGAAGAGTACATCTCGCCAACTACACAAACAGCTTAATGTCATAGTCAGAATTTAAACTTTCCGAGTCATTTGTAAAACACAGGTTGCGTGGGTCAGCTAGTTATTTATACGAGAAACTAGCTGCCCCGGCAAACGTCGTTTTGCCATAAAAATTTTTTAAGGATGGGTCACGTTACCATTTAGGGGTATGAAAAATAGATGTTGGCCGATTCTCAGACCTACTCAATATGCTCACAAAATTTCATCAAAATCGGTCAAGCCGTTTCGGAGGAGTATGGCAACGAAAACTGTGACACGAGAATTTTATATATTAGAAAAGATAGGGTTTTACTGTATTGTGTATACACAATACAGTAACGCATTATTGCGTATACAGGAACGGCTGAATCGATTTCGACGGGACTTTCACTGATAGGCAGCTGATGAGACAGGGAGTAACTTAGACTACTTTTTTTAGACTAGCTTCGCCCCGCGGCTTCACTTGCGAAATGATAATAAGCGCGGGTAACATACATACGTAACAAAATAATCCCTGTAGCATCAATTATTTAAAGTGCATTCTTAAACAAAACAAAAAAACGCTGTTTAAGATACAGATTCAAATTAACGCTACGATTACTGCCCATCGAAACTTTTACGAAAAGAAAAAAGTTCTGAAATATAGGAGGCAGGATAATGGGCCCTTAGCATTTTGGTTGGCAATTGAAGCTTAGTTCAGGCTTTTAATATTAAAATTACATTATTCGAACGTTTCAGCACAAAATTAATAACTTTTCTAGAACAGGCATATAGATTATTTATTTTCGTCGCCATTTTCGGTCAAGTGAGTTGGAAGATAGAACCTGTAACTTGAGTATATAAGGTATCTATACTAATATATAAAGCTGAAGAGTTTGTTTGTTTGTTTGAACACGCTAATCTCAGGAACCGCTGGTTCGATTTGAAAAATTCTTTCAGTATTAGATAGCCCATTTATCGAGGAAGGCTATAGGCTATATATCATCACGCTAAGACCTACAGGAGCGAAGCAACAATGAAGAATGTCACAAAAACGGGGGAAAATTATCACGCTACGGGCAATAGGAGACGCAAACGAGGTTGCGTGGGTCAGCTAGTAGTGGATAAGAATGTTGCCACATTACTTATTCATAAGATACCCATTGTGTAAAAACTTTTTTGTTAAAATGAGTGACAGACAGAACATTATCCTACTCACAGTAAAGTTGGTACTTTAACCAGAGACAATATGAATTAAAGATTGGCAAAACTAGGAGTACAGAATAAAAAGATGAAGTTAAAAGAAAATTCTTCAGTCGACCCAGTTCATTTGTTTCAAAATGTAGCTAAAATAATAAAATGCGTCTGTATTTATTCCTGAGTATGTACATAATATTAGTTTAAACTTTTGAAGATAAACTATTTTTGGTCATTCAAACCATCGAGAAGCAAGCACAAGCATACATATTTTCCCGCCTCATTTTATAAAAAATTGTGCGCTCTTAGAACGGTAAAAGTAAACTTAGTAATAGCATTATCAATATTATAAACCGTTTCTTTAGTAGCTTTTAGTAGCTTTTTCTTATAAACAATGAAGATGTAAAGCCGAGTAAGCGTACCTAACGAGACAGTAATAGAAAAATTTTAACAATATAAAAAACCGACTTCAAGAACGATCAAATCGATCGATTTCTCTTGGATGCCATTTTCAGATCTTAGTGTCCTTATCATGGTACCACCGTTGGGATATCTCCTTTGCATTAAAATAGAATCTTCAAAATCGTTTCATAAACGACGCAGTTACCCGCGAACACACATAACAAAAAAACAAATATACGGTCGAATTGAGAACTTCCTCATAGATAAAAAATATCTAACAGTTTTACGTTTTACTTACTGGATTAGCTACAAAAGCTTTTATTTCTTATTTTTAATAACAATAGTAATATTTAGAAAAAAATTAAACATTGTAACGTATATAAACTAATTTAATTCCTTTACTTTAAAAAATTGCACCAACATCACAAAACACTGATTACTTATGTATTCCTGAACGACAATGACAATGTGGCCTTCAATAAAATAAAGGACATTCTTATTTTCCTTCATCCTCTCAAGTTTCTCTTCGTTTCCTCAGAAGACAGAGAAGCTGATATTCAACCCTCTGATAGTTGCTTGTACCTATAGACATAAATTTCGTCGAGAACCTTCGAAAATAATTTTCTAGTGCGGTCATTTGTTCTCGAACATTTATCTTAATACACTGCGGTCGTTACAATGGCTCATACACAAGTTATAAAACCGCTATTATTGTAACAACTTAAATATTGATCAAAGCATTGTCCAATTACACAAAAGCAAAACTTTATATAGTAGTATATTTCCTATTACGACTTTCATACGTTTCCATTTAGCATCAGAAGCGAATGTCCTTCCTGGCGAGTGGCCAGATATGCCGACGCCACTCTGTCCCAAACGCGATAATAATACAAGCCTACGGATACTCTGCCTACTAAATTAAGTTATAATCGTGGCGTTAAAACAAATATTTGTTAAATAAATTTTGTTTGAATTTGTACGTGACCCATTTCAAAGTTTTAATCGAATGAAATTTTGTATCAAACCTGTTTTAGACACTTACATACCAGGTTACAGGTTCTAATTAATTTATGTGATTATAAGTAGAACTTATAGAAGCTGTATAAAATGAATTAGACAGTATTCCTAAAATTCATCATCATAATAATTTGGCTGCACTTTTTCCAGTAAATATAAAAGACTGCACGCTTGGTCTAGTGCTTTAAGTAATCGCCACGCCGCTTTCTTCTGCGCTAAGTGTTATGGGTTCAAACTACACGTGGGACACCACTCTCGATTTTTTTTGGGACTAATCCCACTCACACGCCCACCACTGTAACTCCTATACACCAGGATCAACAGCAGTGACCCACGAACACACTGAGTTATGACACTCGGGAAGTCCCAGGAAAAAAAATTAACTGTCTCGGAACCCGCAACGAAATTAATCAGAAGAAAAACAGAAGGAGTTGAAAATATGATAAGTCAACTTCCCTCCTTAGCAAAGCGGGAGGCAAAATGAAGTCAAAATAGGCAGACACCTTTTTTAAACCGAGAAGCACCACGGATAAAGTATTAGGGGTCCTAAGTGAGCTATATTTGATAACTGTAGTATGTATGGCAGAATCGCCTAAACGCACGGAAATTCACCGCAGTTGACACAAGATCCCCATAGTATACCGCCCCAGATGTCATTTGTAAGCTATTTAGCATTGTGTTACGTTCATTGTAACAAAGAAGACTCTCGATTAACAAATATCATACGCAAAATTGTTGTTCTGAGTCTGGGTGTTCTTTCTGTCTGTCTGTATGTATGTAATCACCCGCGACACATTCCTTATATTCCTAATGAGGGAGTTTTATTTTCGTAACTTAAAAGGTTTTCTTGGACATTTTAGTATATTGATTAGAAGGGCCCTATTCCTAATTAGGTAAAGTCTATATTGTGGTAATTGATGCGGCTAATAAACATACAAATATTTTAAAGTAGCTGTAGCCCGCGGCTCCGCCCGTGTGTACGTCGATTATCGCGGCAAATAGTAACCTATCTGTTATTCTGATGTATAATCTAAGTGACTGTAAAGTTTCATCCAAATCCGTTCAGTAGTTTTTGCGTGAAGAAATAACAAACATACACACTCACAAACTTTCGCTTTTATATATTAGTGGAAGTGGACTAGCTGTTGCCCGCGGCTCCGCCCGCGTGCATGTCGGCTATCGCGGTAAATAGTAGCCTATGTGTTTTTTTACATTACTATAAAGTTTCATCTGAATCGGTCCAGTAGTTTTTGCGTGAAGAAGTAACAAACATACCAACTCACAAAAGTTCGCCGTTATGAAACCATGAATACCACAGTTGCGGTGTTTACTAATACGAAACAACAACAAATACACGCTACCGACAAATATAATATATATTATATTATTTATCATTTTACATATGGGTCGGCCCGATAGGAATGATACCATGGCCTCAAAGAAAACCGATATCAAGCAGTGTAACAAGCATGGCTGTCATTGATTTATATTTCACCCTTCGCAGACATCTGGCTAGTATCCAATGACAAGAGCTAGATAGAGGGATGCATTCAATAGCATTCAATAGCTTGAGAATAGACAAGATTTATCTACTTTAAAAAACCGATAAAAACTTAAATATTGTCTTTGACATTAGCTACAGAATATTATATCCGTGTGACTGGTGACTGAATACAAAGTTATTCTACCTCTATTCATCCCGTGTATGTTTTAAGATTCGACTAAAGGAACAAACTACACAGGACAAAGCATTTCAAGGAGAAGGAAAACTTGAAAAAGCCTATAACAAGTGTGTGTATACTACGCTAAAATCTTATTTCTAAGGAGGAACCTCTCCATGTTAAAAGACCGGTAATGATTCAATCATCATTACCGGTCTTTTAACATGGAGAGGTTATTCATCTTTAGAACAGTTTTATGGAGAAATAATGACATAACAAAATTGTTTATGTCTAAATTTGAAAATGGAATCTGTCGAAATAAACAGAATCAAAATGCGCGTACCTAAAAATTTCATTAGCATACACGTGTCTGCTCGAGGCCTATATGTAAATATTTTTACGATACGAAAGATACATAAACTGGGCCTTCGTCAAAAAATAAAACACCAGAATTTATTTACCGTTTCATACAAAAACAAAATATGAACTGGTGTTATTTTAATGAACTCGCAGATTGTTTTAATTTTGTACGTCAAACTTGTCAAAAATTTAATTTAAATTAAATAAAATGGCCAGAGTGGATGAAAAGTGTCTAACATACATCCTCCGACCGATTTCGGCCATGGCGACCTCTTCGACTCCTACTCGAATCTTCGTTGATGCGAGCGAAGATGACTTATATAGCCAATCTTCGCAGCAAATTCACGCGAACAATGTGGACATGTTAGCCTGTTATTAACAGTATTGTAAGTGATGGCTGCAGGAGTACGGGCTTTAATCTGATCACGTTTAGCGTCGAGATCAGTTAGACGCTTCTCCTCAAACTCACGTACTTCTCTCTCCACGTGACCGCGCCATTCCGAACGCGAGTTTTGTTGCACTACCGTAAAAAACCGGTCAAGTGCGAGTCGGACTCGCGCACCGACGGTTCCTTACAAACCTGTAGGTATATAAGTAAAATTTATGCATTCCGTAATTTTTCCTTTACCTGTGCTATAAAACGTAGCTTAGTGCCAAATTTTAAGATTCTGAGTTCACGGGAAGTATCCTGTAGGTTTTGATTCCCTCGCTAGTATCGAATATTTGAAGTATAAACGGCTGTACCTTTTGATTGCGTTTGCTTAGAAGTTCGACTTTTTCACAGCTCTAAGGGACGATAGACTTGAGTATGTGATATGAATTTCAGCTTGATACCTCTACGCGTTCTTAAGAAAAAGGGTCTTGACACACAAACGGACAACAGAGTAATCCTATAAGGGTTTCGTTTTTTTTCTTTTGAGGTACGGAACCGTAAAAACGATTTTCCGCATTATATTTATTACAGTTCTAATATTGTATTTTAATACCATTTTCAAAAGTATTTTTAAAATCAGAATTTACAATTGTTGATTACTAATTTAAATTATCTGTATTCATTTGAAATAGTAATGGACACTAACTATAATACAATTTTTCATGTAGGTAACTGTCCGCCATCTTGAAACACGTCATGTACTTATTAAAAATATATCAATTAGTTTTTTATCAGTATTAATATTTTGTCGTCATCAACAGCCTTATAATTTTCACTGTTGAACAAAGCCCCCCTCTTACAATGCCCCACTACCACGCAAAAAAAAACTTTTTTTGTCTCTTTTTATTGAGGCCTCTGTGAAACTAATTAAAATTCAATTACATATATGTTATTCTAGGCTGTTTGAAACTTTTCTGCCAACGAGTATAACGAGGCGTCAGCGTCTAAATGGGTTGCAAAGTAATTACCTACATGTGTTTGTCAATAACTACTTTCAGATGTTTAGTTTGAGTAGATTGCTAAATGATAAATGGTATTTATTTTTGTGAGTAATTCTTTTATAGGTATATATTTTTACAGGCGGATTTAATAGCATTTCCTAAGATTCACTCTGGAAAAACATGTCGAAATAAACCACAGAGGTTCCCTTTTTTTATTAAACCCGTTAACATTTATGAAAAGCCTTGTATGGTGTAGGTCAAGATACCCTATCCTGGATTGGTCTTTTGAAGAAATGACCATAGTTTTGAGTCGGTCTATACGTAAAGACGGCATACAAGTCTCGACAATCGTATTACCTAACCGGTATTATACCGCCAGCATGACATTTGGGTAGGCCGTGGATACACTCAAAACCACACTAAAAACTTACTAAATCCGAGTTAATATCACAAATCTAAACTTTACTCACATTTTCCATACACAAAATATTTACTGACTTGCTAAAAATTGGCCAACATGTTGTAGGTACCAATAAATGTTGGCAAATTGTAATGAGTTAGTAAAGCGAACTTCAGTAAGCAAGCTGATTTATTTAAAAGTGCCGGCGCGCGCTCTCATTACCGTGATCTCGTGCACCGCACACCCTGCACTATAAAGACGCCCGTGAATTGCATAG
This sequence comes from Spilosoma lubricipeda, assembly GCA_905220595.1. Lineage (NCBI taxonomy): Eukaryota > Metazoa > Arthropoda > Insecta > Lepidoptera > Erebidae > Spilosoma > Spilosoma lubricipeda. Next base: position 1,713,478 of record HG992291.1, read on the forward strand.
AATAACTGCAGTTTCTTTTTTTTACAAAATATATCATACATTTAGGTCAAGTTTCACAACTTGCTGACTAAGTCTCCGCTAGACTTATATCGGCTTATCTATAGGTACAATATCTGCAGAGTTAGGTTTGATAAGTTTTGGATGTAGACATATACGTCAGATAACATATATTTATTTATCAGAAGGTTTATTCTGTTAAATAGTGTTATATGTCCAATAACTAACTATCTGAAGCTTTATCAGGAACGGGGAACATTGAACTCTAATATATATTTTAGGTAATAATTGTACACATTTTATTCTAGAAATTGTATACAATGACGGAATCCACACTAAACATAGTGAAATAATTACATTAGTAAATGATTCATGTTTAAGAGAAAGTTTTAATTCCAAAGGGACATATTCAATTTATTCGTGTTCTATTTGGTATTTTGTAATGAGTTTTAGAGACTTTAGACCGAAGGGGACTATATAAATTAGTGGATGTTTGAATAAAATTATTATTTAATGATTTTTTTTAAATGATAAGTTGGTAATAATAATCATAACCTTCGGCTCGTTAGCAAAACATACATTTAAAGTGGTTAGATTGTTTCGGAGTACACCGTGAGCAACAATGGGACACGAGAATTATGTAGGCACAATAGAAATATACCCCTACTCTATTCATCTATAAAAATGCTCATATATTTGTTAATTTAAAAACCGTCATTAAATGTCGTACCTAATCATTTTACAAATGAATTGCAAAGATTCCAACTTCAACTGTAATTAAAATACAATCAGTTCTTTACCGGGAATCAGAATTGTGTCACGTATCAGTAACGCCATCTATGTTACAATGTGGGAAATAACAAACAGTAGAACAATTTTTTTTACTAAAATGAAAGTAGGACACTCTGATAGTTGAAAGGTTTGTTACGGTTTTCGGTTTAAATTATTAAAGACTTTTAAATGCTTTTTAGTGCTACCCTAGATTACTCGTCTATTTCTGATTTAAATTATCTGTAACAGGATTTTAATCTGAACTATCTTCCATAGACAATTTAGGTCATTTTACTCTCCTCAATAAGTGTTTACATACATTTTGTATCTATTACTTTAACGCTACACAAAATCTATACAAATAAATAAAATTGGAGTGTCTGTTTGTAATATTAAAATAACAGCTTTTTAATCAATGTATATGTATATATACACGATACATATGCCAAAAATGTAGTTAAAAAATTTTTTGTCTGTCTGTCTGTCTGTCTGTCTGTCTGTCTGTCTGTCTGTCTGTCTGTTTGTTCCGGGTAATCTCTGGAACGGCTGGACGGATTTTGACGGGACTTTCACTGGCAGGTAGCTGATGATCCGGGGAGTAACTTAGGCTACTTTTTTTGACTAACTTTGTCGCGCGGCGTTACTCGCGGTACAACAATAACCGCGGGTAACACCGCGGGGTTCAGCTAGTAAATAATATAATACTTTTTAACTTTTTTATCTTTCTATAGGAATATGCTTTTTTAAATATATTTTGAATTACGGAAACGGTTCTAATGATTTTTAACCGACTTCAAAAATAGGAGGAAGTTTCACAATTCGACCGTCTATATTTTTTTTTTACTTTTTTTTATGTGTGTTCGGGGATAACTTCGTCGTTTATGAACCGATTTTGATTATTCTTTTTTTAATGGAAAGGAGATGTCCCGACGGTGGTACCACGATAATTACATTAATATCTGATGATGGCATCCAAGAGAAATCGAGTTGAACCTTGAAGTCGGTTTTATTTTTGTTAAAATTGTAATTAAATTTAGTAGGAATATATGGGGTTTCGGGATCGATAAATGGATCCAGCTAGAATTCAAATTTACCCATCCAGGTGCTCAGTATATTATTAGTCGAACCTATTGGTTCCTTTGTTGTTTCTGTTGAATTGAGTATACCAAAAAACTATGCCAAGCACATTATGTACAGGGTGCACTAATATTTATAAATTCAAAAGTAAGTCTGTACGTCTGACAGTCTGTTAAACTTACATCTGCTGCACCGATTTGAATGAAATTTGACATTGAGATACTTTGATTATTTTGGAAAGGCATAGGCTGAACTTTGCCACGATAACCGATACCGATACCGGCGGAGCATCATGCAAAAGCTAGTATTTATTATACACATAAAACAACTTAAAAATGTATCCTTAAATACTTCTGAATTGAATTCACTAGAAACATTTAAAATTATCATCACAAATGAAATGTTTGTTTTCTGTCTGTGTATTTTAATTGAAGATTTAAATGTCTGTTAATTGGTGCTTACGTATGTGTTTTTTATCAAGGTAAAAAGTACCCTATATCTTTTCTATAGAATCAAAGTAACTCCACGTTAAACGTTAAAGTTAACCACCATTATTTTATTTTACTCTAGCTTTCCATCAGGTTGAGTAATAAAAAGAAAAGGTGCACGTTGTAAGGAAAGCCCTAGCCATCCCAGATAAAAAGAAATGCACAGGCCACGTGTTGGACAACCGTTACCAGGGACATGGGCTGGGCTCAGGTGGAAGGACAGACAACCCAAGACCGACTGTCATGGCGCCTTGTAACGAGAAGGGCCGACCCCAAATGAAAAGGGAAAAGGCACAGCAGAAGAAGAAGACTAGTAAATAGAATCGGTTCAGCGGTTTTACCATGAAAATGTAACAGATGGACAGAGTAATTTTCACATTTATAATACTAGCTGTTACCCACAGCTACTTGTAAGTTATCGCGGTAAAAAGTAGCCTGTGTCCGTGCTCAGGAAGCATAGTAACTTCATGCCAAACTTCATTCAGTCATTCAAAATTGGTTCAGCGGTTTAGCAGTGAAAGCATAACAGACAGGCTGAGCTACTTTCGCGTATATAATATTAGTAGAGATTTAGCTATCTCACAGCATGATACTGGAATCAAAACGATTTTAGAGTGATACGACAGACTAAGATAAATAATTCCTATCATTTGATCGTGTTAATTCCAGTGCAGAAACATTACAAGCCTTCTAAATATTACGAAATAGGGACAATTTCTTTTAATTTTTTCGCAACATTTAAACTAAAACTCTAAAAAATATTACGTAACTATTACCCATTTATATCTACCATCTGAATAATTATTTCATTCCGTCCTCTATCCGCTAACAAATCGGTGGCCTCGAAATTCCCCAGCCCATTTGATACTAGTCGTTCACAAATCCAATAAAAAATGGTATTGAATATCCCCAGTGCGCAAGTCCTGTACATTTGTCGCTCAGCCAGGTGCCTCTAGTCTCTCCACCAACTTTAATCACTTACAACTTACGTACAAACTATTTTTAGAACTGCGAAGAATAAGTTTCTTATCTAACTAGTCTGTGGCTATATCATAGAGCCGAGCCGAGTCAATTTTTTCAGATCTGTCAGATTTGTGAAATTCTTTTTTTGAATTGTAGTTCAACTGTTGACGAAAAATAATCCGTATCTGAATTTATATGGCTTTTTAATAAAGTTGAAGATCCCTATCCCTATTAATTTCTCTTCTCTTTTAACCTATTCTTCTCCAGAACTCATTCAGACGTTAATGATTTTTATACGCTGTAATAGCATTAAACTTTAACCTATTTTCCTTTTTCTGCCTTCTTCTTACTATTCTCTTTTTGTTCTTTAATAATACTCATACATCTTCGCCATCATACATTCGTCATTAGCAGAACAAAAAAAAACAAAAAAAACTGCTGACGAAGGTTACATCATCTATACATCTACACAAGTAAATAAAATTATAGTGTCTGTTTTAAATATTAAAATGACTGCTTTTTAGGGTTCCGTGCCGAAAGCAAAAAATGTAACCCTTATGGATTCGATATCTCGGTCTGTCTGTCTGTCCGTCCGCATGTCACAGCCACAGTTTTCCGAAACTATAGGACCTATAATGTTGAAACTTGATAAGTAGATGTATTCTGTGAACCGCATTAAGATTTTCACATAAAAATAAAAAAACAAATAATTTTGGGGGTATACCCCATACTTATAACTAAAACTCAATTTTTTTTTTCAATAATCCTATATCTGTGGTGGTATCTCTGGATAGGTCTTCAAAAATAATATTGAGGTTTCTAAAATCATTTTTTTTAAACTTAATGGTTTGCGTGTGAAACAATTCCAAAGTGGTAAAATGTGTAATCCCCCCTGTAACTTCTAAAATAAGAGAATGATAAAACTAAAAAAAAATATATGATGTACATTACCATGCAAAATTCCACTGAAAATTGATTTGAACGAGATCTAGTTAGTTGGTTTTTTTTTTAATACGCCATAAATCGTAATCCGCAATTTATCGATCAAAGTTACAACGAACTATAAATTATGTTATTTGTTGCTACGGAACCCTTCATGTGCGAGTCCGACTCGCACTTAGGCGCTTTTTTTAGACGACCTTTGCCCCTCGGCGATAGCCATGGTTGTTGTTATTCCGCAGGTATCACTGCGTACTACTACTAGTACTGTATAATGTAATCCTTGGCAGCAAGGCAATGGCATAAATGCGAATTTAAAAGACAAATAAGAAATAAAACGGGACAAATTATAACTAACTACAATTATGGTAAAAATTTAGAAAAATACATAAATATTTCCGTATTATAAAATATTCAGAATACAGAATGTCATCACCTCTATTTATCGCATAGGTGTCGTAAGTAAGAGGTGACTGAGAAAGTAAACTACGCAAGACAACATGCAACACTGGAATGGAAAAAAAAATCAATAAAAAATTTAGTATATAGTTTCCTTTAAAGGCCGGCAACGTACATGTGACGCCTCTGGTATTGCGGGTGTCTATGGGCGGTGGTAATGCCCATCAGGCGATCTGTCTTCTCGTTTGCCTCCTATAATTCCTATATCCTATACCATAAAAAAACTTGAAATAAACCATGTACCAACTCGTTTGGCCAACATTTACATTCTGTGGTAATAGCCGACACCTCCTTTCTACCCAACTAAATTCGTCTACGTAAAGTCATTCACAAACGCCTGTTTCATAACTTAATAAAATACTTTCCACTCTAAACCAAGCTATTATCTTGCCAATCGATACTGAAGAATAAAACTCGCCGATTTCCAAACAAAATTTCGCAATAAAGCATTTTTTGTTCGCGGAATTCACTAGAATAGGGCAACAGGCTGGCAGGTTGCTACAACCGCATAGCAGTATGTCAATGAACTCTTGAAAACGGCGCCAAGTTGCAGCTGTAATCAAATTTAATGGATTACCTGGATTAAATTACCATAGACAATCACAACTAAGTTTCATATTGTTTTTAAATTTATTTTTAAGTAAATCTAATAGGTACCATTGTAGAAAAGATGGCTGAGAGCCATATGCGTTGGTATGGACGTGTAATGAGACGTGATGAGGAGCACATTGTAAAAAAGGCCCAGGCCATCCCAGATAAGAAGAAGAGTAAAAGACGACCACAGACCCTTCAAACGAAGTTTATAACGATTCTCAGATGTCGAGTGTTTTTATTTTGTCACTCACGCTCAAACGAATGAATCAATTCAGATGAAATGTAATATGGAGATAGCGGACATCTTGGTATACTGGTATACCTTATAAGCTACTTATTATTCCAAAAAAGCAAGGATAACATCGCAACGGTAGCTAACTCATTATTCAACCAACTCAGCTTCATTCAGTGATATAGATGTTACCCATTCGTGTAAAAAATATTCAAGAGCACATCGACTGCTCGGTACATAAAATCAGAACATAATTTTATCACGGTAATGTATTTCACTTGCGAATTTACATAATTTGACTTCCAAGCAACGTACTTAATGTTTCTTGGAAAATTCTTTCCAATTTGTAGTAAGTCTTTGCGAGTGGCTTTTAAAGAAATCAGAATTGCGCGAGTCTTTTTATTGAAAATTATTTAAATGACCATAACTGAGCAATTGGAAAAAGTTGCTGTGTAATGTATCAGGTAAACTGAAATGAGTATGATAGATAAACCTTAATAGAAAAGTTCTGTTATGAAACTAACAAATGTATGGGAATCATGTTATTAAACGCCAACTCACATGGACAAAACAAAATACTAGCCAATAATACGAGAGATGACAGCCATTAGTGATTGTAGAAATTAAATCGACGCAAACTACTTGCAACTTACGTAAGGGAGGGGAGGGGGGGGGGTAGTGTGAGATAAATCACTACCCCTACCTACGGACATGTAGAATTAATATCACAATTGCGTTACCGGCGTTAAGATCGAATCGGTCCGGTTGCATCGAAATCGGTCCATCTGTTTAGGACCTACGACGCCAAAGACAGACATACCGATCAAACTTATAACACCCTTCTTTTATTATCGAGGATAAACATAAGTTCATTTAAAAACGTTAACGAACTAATGATCTGTACTGAAAACGAGCTTGTGCTCTTATTCAGAAATTATAAGCTAGATATTTCTAATCATGTAGGTATCTAACAAATTGCAGCTATATTTAGGTTTATTTTTTATTTCTTTACATTAATGTTTACGAAAACTCGTTAATTCCTATGTTATTTACTTTTATCTGAATCATTTAAATTCTTTCACATTTTTGTTCCTTTACACATAAAAGCTGCCGTTATTAATTCGTCTTCTACAGTCGATTTCTCCACCCAGAGGTTGCCTGGAAAATTGCTTTTTAGCCGCAATTTGTAGGTACATGGTCAGCAAATTGATATAAGTAAAATATAGGTTATGACTGTTCTGCAATAAAGTTTATTCTATTCTATTCTACATTGCAGAACATTTTATCTTTCATTGTGTAACAATTTATTTCCTAAAACCAAGCATTTTCTACCAGAGACGGCTAGAAATATAAAACGTGATAGCGCAGGTGAGCATATCTAGTTTACGTGAACGGCAAATCTAACAGTTTCGCAATTGTTTTATTTAGATTTATAGAAATGGTATTAGGACTTATTTACTTCCTTACTTCTTGGTATTTTTTAACTAGTAATAGGTATAAATCGATCAGATTAGCTTGAAAAATATGTACTTACATCATTGGACTGCGATAAGTTAATGATGATGATAATTACTGATATAAATGTAAAAAAAATATCGGCCGTCTGGCTAAATATCATAGCAACAATAGCGATGCTCGGGACAAGCATATCTAAAAAGGATTGTGTTACGAAAAATGAATATTGCAGAAAAAACTTTAAATGTGTATTTTTCTAAATCTAAGTATAGTCTAGGCTTGTAATATAAGTTTATATTTAGTATCTTTCTGGTGGTTTTGAGTGTTTCCCCGACCTACCTTAATGTCCTACTGGCTGTAGTGTCACACTTCGGGTCGTAACACGATGGCTAGGGCTCGTATGCCGTCTATCGATAGGCCGACTCAAAACTATGGTAATTTCTTCAAAAGGCCAACCCAGATCCTATACTGTACTCGCATAGATTTTATTTTTGTAATCAACGTTCTTAGACATAAAAAAAACTACATCTCTGTGGTTTGTTTCGACATTTCTTACTTGAGTGAGTCGTAGGAAATGCAGCCGGCATTTCCTACGACTCGCTCTGGGAAAAACTCTTCTAGCTGTAAAGTCCGACGTGTAAAAATATCTGAAAACATTTACTTACAATGAATATCATTTTATTTCACAAACTCTACATCTCAGTAAAAATGTTTGGCTTCGCCGTTTCGTTCCCGTCGCGAAAGCGAAACGAATGTCTTTTGTGTTTGCAAATATCTAGTTTCTGAAGTAATGTGATAAGCGAATATTTAGTGTCTGAAGTAACAAAACAGTCAAGCCATACATTTTTACTGAGATGTAGAGTTTGTGAAGTTAGGGTTAGTAGAGTTAGGGCGTGTTGATTCAGAAGGTTGGCTCTACATGAGATCTGATATCTTTTCACAGGGTAAGTGATTTTATATGAAAATCCTTTTTCAGATAAATAAGTCAAAATGTACCGGTTTTGAATTTACAAGTTATACACTTTTTCATTAACTTGCAATGTATGTATGTTCAGGATGAACCTTGCAACTCAATTTTGAAGCAGATATTTTCAACCGATTTTGCCGAAATTTTGCAAGCATATGTATACAGCGTGACAATACAATACAGTACAATACAATATGTATATAATACAATACAAATGACATTTAGCTGATCTGATGCTGGAAGGTGGCCACCGGAACTCTGTAAAGAAACGTCGCAACACCATCGAGTTTGAACTCGTTTGATTCCTCTCGAGGCATTCCAGTTAAGGCTTGTTTTTAAAAAGATTTTGATTTTAATTTAATTTAAGAAAAGCATAGTACTTAAGTAAGTATAAAACGAGGCATGACCACAAATAAATAAATTTAAAAATATTAGATTTTTCACTTGTTCCCGATCAAATTCATTTTATTAGCCATTTTTAACTCATTGAATGTTTTATACCTCGTTGGATAGCTAATAAAACACACTTATTATTAAACTATTAGGCCGATAAAGTTGAAAGGTTTAAAAAAAAGGGAATTTAGTCTTAGAAAACAGTAAAAAATATAAACATTTTGGATTCCCCGAATCATCATTCAAAAACGTATTACGTATTTGAGCGTTAGCAAACTAAAGACATCAAAAACAACCATCAAATATGTAAGTGTTATTTTTTAAACCCACTTTTAAATAGCATGACCCACTATCTGAAAAAAAAATCGGAACCGATACATTTTTGACTCATTTACCCGAGGACAATTTTATAGCTAATGGTCTCTACTATCACCCCCTAAAGGGATCGCTATGTAATTCCAGTAACTCTGTATGTGTTGAGAAAGATAGACAGAAACGTTGCACTTACCTGTGCAACGTTTCTGTGTCAACGATCCTGGATGTCGTGTGGTGCTTCTCAAGTAAGATTTCACTCTTCATAAGAGTTGAAAACGAACGCTCACACACACGTATTGCAGTTGTTACAAGAATCGTGGCATTCGTGGCACCAATTCGTGTCGTCGCCAACAATCGTGACGTTACAATATTTCGGGGGGGGGGGAGGTATATATCCCCCTTATCCCTCTCCTAGGTTCGCTCCTGGTTTCAACCTGACAACAATAAAAAAGATAGCATAATTTAATTTTACCACTAACGCCATCTTCTGTTTCTTAATCTATTTAACGTATGACGTAACCTAAATAACAATTCATTTAAGTTTTAGTGCAGTAGGAGTCAATGGGCTGAGCCTTTATACTAATAATACTACGTAAAGTCGAGAGTACATTAATTTTTTTTTTATTCTCTTAAATGTACTCTTAGGTAGGTGCATATTGCATTGCATGTTGACTGATTTGATACTTACTTTTATGTGTATCATTTTTAAATAATATTTTTAAACATTTTAAGTTAAGTCAAATACTTAATCTAACTAATCCAATCTCAAAACATAAATATATAGAAATGGACATTGTATAAAATTGAAATATACGGTAAATTACCCGAAATAAGTCAACTTAAGAAAACCGGAATCAATAAATATTTTTAGGCCTAGCAATACCTTTGACAGCCAGCTTTCCGTCAGCGTAGCAGCAGAGTTGTAGTATTTTCATTTTTCATAGTTAATGCAAATAGAATTTACAGCAAGTTTAATAGCTTTATATATTTTTACATTGTGTATTTTTATATGTAACAACTACTGAACACGTAAAATTAGTGAATGAGGCACATAATTGTGTTTAAAAGTGGATGTGATCGTTCGGACTCCATTTCTAAAATGAAAAATGTCGTATTATTGGTATGTGTACAGTCGAACAAAACGAAAGTGACTAGTTGACCGTTGATTCTACAGTGCTTATTGAAACATTCGATTGGCACTAAAATGGCGCAGACAGTGAGAAGAGCTATTGAGGGCAGATACCCGTCTTGTTATATACCTAGTAGAATAAAAGAAAGACGGGCGAAGGCCAGGGCTTTAAGGTAAATATTGTGTAAAACAAACCAATAATAAGACTTTTGGCACTTCGCAGCTACACTAGGTGCTGCATGTAATGATTTTTTTGCATAACTCCGTCAATTTTAAAATAATTTTTATTCACATTTCTGTGTCAGTACATTTGCATGCCACATATGTATTTTTTTTTTTATTATTGTTTCGCGAAGTCTTTTTGTTCTAATCATGAATGAGGGTTTAAGTAGGAGGTTTTTTGTAATGCTTATTTACTTCACTATCTGGAGATAAGGAAATAACATATTCATGCTCAGGCTATTAAACTTTATCTACAAAACTATATTAACAAAATCCTTTTTTTAACAGACATTTAAATGTTAAGAAAAATACAAAAAGCCTTTGACCTACTTATGCGAGTATATACAAAATTATCATTTTACTATAATGTAACCGTAATTTTTGACAAAAATTATTATATTTTCAAGGGTATTTATGTAATTTTTAAACTTTTATATAATTTTAGGTTAGAACAACAAAGAAAACCGGACAAACCCGAAGACTTTGTTTGTTATTCAGACAGTGATAGTGAAGAGGAAACACCGACACAACAACACAAAATACTATCAACATCATATAACTTTGTTGACTATGTTCGGTCACGGGAATTGCAGACATCTGAGGTATAGCAACCATTACATTTTATCTTACAATAAAGCCATCACTAATTTTTTTATATGAAATTCAGACATCTGAGACTATGCCATCTAGTCCCCAATTAAGCTGAGTTTCTATCTAGTTTGATATAGTGTTTTACTAGTTACCCACCAGGCTTCGCATGGGCTTTACACCGTAAAAATAAATAGCTTATGTTACCCTGAGAAAAAGTATGGCTTTATTTTTTCTGAGATGTTCAACAAATATAGTTATATTTTATCCAATATACTCAAAAATTTAACAAATTAGTTACAAAAAGCTTCCTCAAGAACCACTGTATTTATTGGTAAAAATTGCATCGAAATCAGTGCACTAGCTTTAGAGTTAATCATGAATAGACAGATGCTGCGGACTTAATTTTATAATATGCAGTGATGTAGATTCTAAAAATATGAATCTGTACGCACAATAGCAACAATCATCATCATTATCAGCCCGTTGCAGTCCACTGCTGGAAATATTCCTCTCCCAAGGATCACCACAGACCCCAAAATGCTTTGTCAAAATATTTAGCCAAATTCATTATCTAAGGTACTAGATAACTGGTGTAAATACAAAGTACCCGGATGACTGAGCTTTGCTCGGTATTTTTTTTCAGTAAATTTTCTAGAATGAACTCTAGCTAAATCGATTTATCACCCCCGAAACTTCCTGTATACTAAATTTCATAAAATTTTTATTGGAGCCATTTTCGAGATTCAGATTATACAATTATATATCACACTAATATATAAATGCGAAAGTTTGTGAGTGTGTATGTTCGTTACTGCTTCACGCAAAAGCTACTGGACGGATTTGGATGAAACTTTACAGTAGTTTAGCTTAAACATCAGAATAACACATGGGCTACTATTTGCGCAATAACCGACATACACGCGGGCGGAGCCGCGGCTACAGCTAGAATTTAATATTATACAAAAATTGCTCATTTAAAGGTATTACTCGTATATATAATTTTTTTTTTGAAAATACAATAAACAAACAAATACTACTGATTTGATTGCAGGAATCTTAGAGACATAAGTCAGATAAACATATTATACCAGGATGATCTAAAGTTTCCGACCTAAACATGTAGATAGCAGCACTTGTACTTAAATAGTTTTGAATCTGATTCATCACCAGGAGATGTGTGTCGAATAACAAGAAGACTGTAAAAAAATAAAAAATAAACATCTTTTATCGTCTTTAGGTGGGAAACTTTTTAGACTTTTTCACATATAACTACAACTTTAATCTGATAAATATTATAATATCGCAGATAATTATTTGAAACTATCTGAAACAGGTACAACGGCCCCTAAAAACTTGAATGACAAAATGCTCACAATTTAGTAATCGAATATTTATATAGTGGATTATCTTATATAATTGGATACCATGACATCACTGATGACATTATAATAAGTACCTATATACACATTAAGATAAATTTGTCAAATGTCAATGATAAAGGAACTCCCAGTTTATCTCCTAAAGAGTGATTATGATGCTATTGTGTATTACAACAATATTTATTTTATATCAAGCCATACTTTGGCAAGATTTGCCGTAGCTCATTGTGGTTGCTTTGATGGAAATAAGTAACATAATTGAAACACAACAAAAATAGAACTATATAACCTACTATATCTATACTAATATATAAAGCTGAAGAGTTTGTTTGTTTGTTTGTTTGTTTGTTTGTTTGTTTGTTTGAACACGCTAATCTCAGGAACCACTGGTCCGATTTGAAAAATTCTTTCGGTGTTGGATAGTCCATTTATCGAGGAAGGCTATAGGGTATATATCATTACGCTACTACTGATAGGAGCGGAGCAACAATGAAGAATGTTTCAAAAACGGGGGAAATTTTCACGCTACGGGCAATATAAGGCGCAAACGAAGTTGCGTGGGTCAGCTAGTATATTTATAAAATTTATGTAGCCATATCACCCAGGTCATTATAACAAATCTATTGACACCACATTTATTAATATTGATTCAGTAGTTTAAATGCTTCGGTTGACCATAAAACATACATTGACTGGCAAAATGAATACCCTTCTTTTTGGCATCACCATTATCAGATAATGACTGGCCTTGATAGTGAACCTATTTTTGTTTATGGCTCAATGTAATTAATTTCTATACCCGTATGATTTGTGCATCTCAATGGCCACTATAGTGTGGGTCGTGACCCACACTATAGTGGCCGATGAATGCGTTATTTCAGGCACCAATCTTTCACAAAGGTGGAATCAGGAAGCCAAGTCGCTGTTGTACCTACTTTTAAGCCATATTTTTGTGAAAGAGAATAAAGTTTATTATTATTGCATTGTCTGCATTCGCAATGACTATGGTGACCACCAATTGTTAGATTCGGCATGCTTTCCATCAGTTGGAGTCAGCCTGGTCACCATATTGCAGGCACAATTAAATTTCAATAGGTTCAGGCAAGTGTATACGATATGTATTAATACATATTATTGTTTGCTACAATTATTATGTCATGTTACTGTATTAATTGTATTATCACAATAGCCTTGAATTTCGTTTACAATTTACCTCTACCGTAAACTCCACATATGCAAATTAATTTAGATTGCATCTATATTAAGTTTGTTTATTTAAACCATGTGCAACGGAGCTGATAACACCAATGTGACACCAAAGTGTTTTATTTTCGGTTTTACTGCCTATTATAATGCAACATATACATATTTGATCTGCATACAATGCAACGTTAAAAAGAAGAATCTATACTAATATATAAAGCTGAAGAGTTTGTTTGTTTGTTTGAACACGCTAATCTCAGGAACCGCTGGTCCGATTTGAAAAATTCTTTCAGTGTTAGATAGCCCATTTATCGAGGAAGGCTATAGGCTATTTATCATCACGCTAGGACTAATAGGAGCGGAGCACCAATGAAAAATGTTTCGAAAACGGGGGAAAATTATCACGCTACGGGCAATAGGAGAAGCAAACGAGGTTGCGTGGGTCGGCTAGTTACATATAAAAATGAATCGCCGAAATGTATGCACGTACATAACTTCCGAACGACTGCACCAAATTGAATAATTCTTTCTTTTATGTGTTCGTTATTGTTAGGACAAAGTCAAATTTTTTTTCCGCGCCGGGAGCTGAGACAGAAAAGTATATATGGCTGTACGAGTTCGCCTGGTTAGCTAGTAATTTATAAAAGATGTTCTTAGTTAGTACAAAAGCCGAAACACCTACCCCACTATATATAATTAAAAGAACAATAAATAAAACAAAAAAGGGACACGAAAAATTTCACTAAGCTATCAGCTGTTTTTGTTGCATAATTACCCTTGAGGAAATGTCACTTAATCTACCGTGGTTATGTGTAGTAAGAAGGCCTAGATAGGAAGAAGCTTGTTTTGCATATTTCTTTAGGCTGTGTATCAAACCCCGATATTCTTAAACTAAAAAAAATATGTAGAACAGGCCTATATCAAGCAATAGACTGTTAAATCCTGTTGATGTAATGTGAACAAACTAAGCGAGCATAAGGTTTAAAATCATATCTTAATATCAGTTCCCAATTTTTTTGTGTTTTCAAAAATATATATGTTGTTATTACTGTATATAAAACAATCTTATCTCTTCATATATCAGTGTCTTTGCCCTTCAGAATCATATGAACAAACTTATCTATCAATGTCACAAAATTGGAAGCAAACCTGTGTTTCTTTCAATCAAGATTTTCAGTACTTAAAATTAGGGATGTTTTCGTGTGAATATCACTTCCGGTCATCAGCTCACAGGGGGCTCATGGTTTTTGTCAGAATCGAACCGTTTAAAACCCGGCGATGTTCCAACACATGTCAGCCTATTGCAAGGGTAACGGTCACACTAGGAAGGAAGTCTTAGAGAATCCTAGGAAAAGTTGACCACCCTTGGCATCCAATCCATTGAGTACAAAGAGTCTTGGCCTACTTGAACATGTCACGCCACCCTCTCTGCCATACTTCTGCTAAGATAAACACCCTTTACCATTATCTCCAGACCAGTGCGCGATCCTGCGCGGCCTGACGCCTGATGATATTTTTTCGAGACTTTTAATAATCCTTAGAGTATTATCGTTGAATCGTCAAATATATTTTTCATTTTAACTTTCATCTGCACACGGCAGATGCAACATTTGGCAAAATATACTGTGATCCCTATTCTCTTAGGGGAAATGGAAGTTAGATAAGAAAGGAAGGCATATTGTGTGTGTTTGTTTTCTTGGTATAGAGGCAAGGAGGGAAAACGGGTCACGTAATGATAAGAGACAGCTTCCACATGAGTTCCACCTATGGACACCTGCAACTCAAGAATCAGGACGTTACTTCGATGGTCCCAGCCATGTTTTGGCACATGTAGACTGGCCCTGGCCGTAAATCTGTGTTAAGCGAATTATCTTGTAACTATATAATGTAATGTAACTGTAAAAATATAATGGTTCATTTTAACAGGTGAGGGCACTGCCTCCTGTAATACAGGTGTTATACCTAGCACGGGAGACAGGGACTTCAAATAATTAATAATAAATAAATAAATAAATATTTCGGACATCTAACACACAACGCCATCTAGTCCCAAGCTAAGCAGAGCTTGTGTTATGGGTACTAGACAACTGATATAAATACATATATACTTTTTTTTGTAAATACATACATATTATACATAGAAAACACCCAAACTCCGAAACAAATATTTGCAGATCATACAAACATTTGGTCCGACCCGGGAATCGAACCCGAGACCTCATGCACAGCAGTACACTACCACTGTGCCACCGAGGCAGTTGAATTGTTATTGTTTTTATATTTTATGACAATAAAGATAATTATAAAGATAATTAATTATAATTAAAGATAATTATTAATTAACTATTTTACGTTTTGTTACAGCCTCGGTCCGTGGACCCGTCGTACGCGACGCGGCATATGCTCACACATGACATGTTCAGAGAAACACCGGTCAACCTCGGCAACATGAATAAAGTTTTCTGTTCACAATGGCTGTCTGACAGACAAGTTGTCTTTGGAACTAAGTGCAATAAGGTAAGACAAGACTGTTGCCTTATTGACTAAGGCAATAGAGTTTTAATTGCTGTAACATTTATCAGGACTACGATTGGAGCAGAGTGATCGTATCGTTAGCGTTATTAATTCGCGGAACTTTAATACTATTACAGCTAAAAGGTGCACTAAAAACGCTTTTAAAGAAACTTAAAAATTATTTACGCAGGTGTAGCAAGTAACATGAAAGTAAAACAACTGAGTCACACAATTTACATTATTTAATTTGGGAATCACACACACTTAAAGCTATATAAATGAAGATATCTTAACCCTTTCACCGCCAAAGACATCAATTCACGTCAAATTCACGCTGCTTAATAACGTCGTCGTCGAATAATGACGTTGCTAACATAATATTTGACGCGGATATGCTTTTAAAGGGTTAATAAAGTAATAGAAATGGCAATACATTTCTGTATCTTAACAGTTAATGGTGTACGACGTTCGTCGAAGGACTTTAGACGCTATACCGACGTTAAGACCGAGAGCGCCATGGGCCGGCGCCGACCAACAAACAGGAATACATGCTTTACAAATAAATCCCTCTAGGTAAGTGACAATTCATCAAAACCCTGCATCGATATAATATATATTATTGAGTATTATATCTACCTATGTTATGATTTTTCAAATTAATTAATTTGATTTCAGAACGTTATTAGCAACGGGAGCACGGAATTCATGCGAATTGGCCATATACAGTCTACCCACATTAGATCCAGTGTGCGTTGGGGAAGCCCATAAAGACTGGGTAAATATTTTTACATACTCTGAGGGAATTACGTCTTTTGTTTGTCCCCGAAAGGAGAAGCAAATAATTGTAGTAGCCTTACTTATTATTAGGGACCAGATCTATTGTCGCCGTACATTTTTTATAGATTCACTTATTGAATTATAAGCATTTAAAGATACATAAGTCATTTTGTCATTTTCTTCTTTTAGATCCTGGATATGTGTTGGCTGGATGACGAATTCGTGGTGACGGGGTCCCGCGATTCGAAACTGGCGCTGTGGCGTGTTCCCGCCGCCCCGCCGCGACAGACCATGCACCACTACGTGGCGCCGCTCGTGGTCAAGGAGTGTCGCTCAGGTACTGCACTGCTCAGTTAGTGAGGGGGACTGTAACCTAGTGCTGTAGCCCCGCCGCGACAGACCATGCACCACTACGTGGCGCCGCTCGTGGTCAAGGAGTGTCGCTCAGGTACTGCACTGCTCAGTTAGTGAGGGGGACTGTAACCTAGTGCTGTAGCCCCGCCGCGACAGACCATGCACCACTACGTGGCGCCGCTCGTGGTCAAGGAGTGTCGCTCAGGTACTGCACTGCTCAGTTAGTGAGGGGGACTGTAACCTAGTGCTGTAGCCCCGCCGCGACAGACCATGCACCACTACGTGGCGCCGCTCGTGGTCAAGGAGTGTCGCTCAGGTACTGCACTGCTCAGTTAGTGAGGGGGACTGTAACCTAGTGCTGTAGCCCCGCCGCGACAGACCATGCACCACTACGTGGCGCCGCTCGTGGTCAAGGAGTGTCGCTCAGGTACTGCACTGCTCAGTTAGTGAGGGGGACTGTAACCTAGTGCTGTAGCCCCGCCGCGACAGACCATGCACCACTACGTGGCGCCGCTCGCGGTCAAGGAGTGTCGCTCAGGTACTGCACTGCTCAGTTAGTGAGGGGGACTGTAACCTAGTGCTGTAGCCCCGCCGCGACAGACCATGCACCACTACGTGGCGCCGCTCGTGGTCAAGGAGTGTCGCTCAGGTACTGCACTGCTCAGTTAGTGAGGGGGACTGTAACCTAGTGCTGTAGCCCCGCCGCGACAGACCATGCACCACTACGTGGCGCCGCTCGTGGTCAAGGAGTGTCGCTCAGGTACTGCACTGCTCAGTTAGTGAGGGGGACTGTAACCTAGTGCTGTAGCCCCGCCGCGACAGACCATGCACCACTACGTGGCGCCGCTCGTGGTCAAGGAGTGTCGCTCAGGTACTGCACTGCTCAGTTAGTGAGGGGGACTGTAACCTAGTGCTGTAGCCCCGCCGCGACAGACCATGCACCACTACGTGGCGCCGCTCGTGGTCAAGGAGTGTCGCTCAGGTACTGCACTGCTCAGTTAGTGAGGGGGACTGTAACCTAGTGCTGTAGCCCCGCCGCGACAGACCATGCACCACTACGTGGCGCCGCTCGTGGTCAAGGAGTGTCGCTCAGGTACTGCACTGCTCAGTTAGTGAGGGGGACTGTAACCTAGTGCTGTAGCCCCGCCGCGACAGACCATGCACCACTACGTGGCGCCGCTCGTGGTCAAGGAGTGTCGCTCAGGTACTGCACTGCTCAGTTAGTGAGGGGGACTGCAACCTAGTGCTGTAGCCCCGCCGCGACATACCATGACATAAAAAATAAATAAATCACGCAGCAGTACTGGGAAGAGGCACACTACAGTAACAATCATTTGTACTTCAGGTCAGAAAGTGCGAGCTCTAACGTTCAACCAGAAGTGGCGGGAGATTGCAGCGCTGACTCTCAACGGCTACATCCACGTTTTCAACGCTGAGACCTTTAGACAAACGCTTTCCAGGAAATTACCATCGTGTCAAGACCTTGTCTGCTTAGCCACACAGGTGAGTCACCAAGACCACCAACTTTTATCACCCGTTACAATTTACAGAAGTAGAGATCAGCTATGTTCATCATCATTTTTTCAAAATAATAAAATTTCTAACATTTTCTAGGAACCGAATATAGAAAGAAGATAACATGAATCGAAAATAGAAATACATGTAAAACAACCATATATCGGTACCTCTAGAAAAACTATTGGAACCTTCAGACCAGCTAAAATCGGGCATAAAAAAACTGATGCTTATAAATACCAAAAAAAGCTAAGACTTGCATCACTCAAAATAAAAACTCCCTCATTTAGCCTCCCTTCTATCAAAACTTATATTGAAAGTTTCTAGAATAAAAGAACAATAAACACTAAATAAGAATTTAAATTACAAGCAATTTTATGTTTTATTACCATTGGTAATAGGCATATCTTGGTGTAAACAAACAAACCCTATCCGTCTGGGCAGTGTGAAATAGTATATAGTTTGTTCGGAGAGGCTATGTCTAGCACTTGACTAGTAGTGTAGAGTATGAATGACGAAGTGTGGTGTGGTGTGTGGTGTTCCCAGGAGAGTGGTGTGTACGCGATAGGCTGCAAGTCGTACACTCTGCTGCTGGACTGCCGCACGCTGCAGTCTGTCAAGAAGATCACGTCGCGATACAACGGCTGTGGGATCCGCTCCGCCAGCTTCCGAGGGAATATGCTGACCATTGGGACTGGGCTCGGTGAGTTAATGCCGTTATAATAATATATACCAGTAAATATAATTTTAATGTATGTTTGTAATTTCTAATTAAAGGCTTGTCATTAAATCTATATGAAAGTATGAGTATGAATATACAGGGTGAGATTTTGTAATGCCACCTGAAAGGAATGTACCCTTAATATTGTAGATAGAACATTTTACTCAAAGAAAACATTTCTTTACTTTTGAAAAGAAAGAAAACTGCATTCAAAGATTTCCGAAAATTCGCTTGCCACACCCGGAAATCGAACCGACTGAAATCTGTAAAAATTACACCCAGTACTTTTATTCCATCGATCGTTAGGGTCAAGTATAAGAATGAAATAAACTTGATAAATCAAATGAGAGGAAAATTAAATCTTAAATTATTTTAATTGTTTTAAATCTTCACGACAACGCGCGACCCCATACTGCGCAACAGACAGTCTCCAAGCAGCAAGAGCTGGGGTTGGAAGCTCTCCTTCATCCGCCATACTCACCAGACCTTGCACCTACCGACTATTACTTTTTCCAAAATTTAGACAACTTTTTAGTGGGTAAAACATTCAATTCCCGAGAGGCAGTACAAAATGCCTTTAAAGAGATTGTTGCCTCCCGTCCAGCTGATTTTTACAAGAAGGGCATCGATAAAATGCCAATGCGTTGGCAAACTTGCGTCGATTGCATGGGTGATTACTTCGAATAACAGAAATGAAAAAGTTTAAAAAAATAAGTACTTTCACTTGTTGCATACAAAATGGCAATTTCATAGATGAATACCTATTATATATACTAATAACCAATTATAAATAAATTATGTTTGTTAAATATATTTTCTTTAAATTAATTTGATGCTCGATAAAGCAGAAACGTAATTGAGAACGGATTGTTGAGTTGAGATTGGTTACTGAGACTAGTTTCAGCTGAGTAGAACTTAAAACGCATTATATAATAAGAGCGACGCTTGAAATTTGATTAAAACTTAAAACTAGTTTCAGCTGATCAAAGATCAACTGATACTTGAGACGCTTTTTAAAATACGGGCCTCAAACTTACTAATACTAACTCGGTCGTACAATATATACCGTATTCAGCTAGCACATTAGCTATTCTAATATGTTTATTTTCCTATTCAGGGTTAGGTTATAGGCAATATTATTATTATTTTTGTATGTAATAGACGGGCAAACGAGCAGACGTATCGCCTGATGGTAAGCGATTACCTCCGCCCATAAAAACCTGCAACACCAGAGGCGTCACAAGTGCGTTGCCGGCCTTTGGGGGATGGGGAGGGGATTGGGTTATGGGCCTCCGATATCGTCACTCACTCGGTGAAACACAGCGCAAGCACTATTTTACACCGGTTTTCTATGAAGCCGCGGTATCACTCCGGTCGAGCCGGCCCATTCATGCCGAAGCGTGGCTCTCCCACGTTATCTAGTAAATCTAGTCGTCGCCCAGTGGTTGAAAACGGTCATAAATAATTTTATTATTTTTTAAGCTTTCTGCACTCCTCCATGTAAACTTCAACTATATTAATATTTCATCCTTCGTTCGCATAATTTTCGTAAAAAGGAGTACAAAGTTTCTGCTACACGTATTAAGAAAAATAAATGTATTCTATTTTAAAAAACCAACCGTTTCATATAGTAGTATACTACTCTGTCAAGAAAGTAACAGGAAAAGATCAATAATACACAAAATTTTATTCATCCAAATTTATTTTATCACCTTCAAAGTATGCTCATTCAGAAACTATGCACTTACGCCAACGAATAATCTAATCATCAAAACATTTTATAAACGATATTTCCGGAATTGAGTTTAGTTCTCGCTGCGAATTCATCTTTATGTTATAAAGAAAAAAGTCGGCTGGAGTCATATCTGGCTAATATGGTGGTTGCTCGGTGGTATTTGTTGAGTGTTTGATTAAAAATTCGTTCACAATGATGGCTTTCAGCGAAAGTGCATTATCGTAGTGCAAAATCCAAGATTTTTTTATTTTGGAACTTGAATTTGGAACCATAAACAAATCATCCATTCCCGATACTTTTTTGTCTGAATATCGTGTCATTATGTCTACGAAAAATGTAAAAGTCCATAAAAAATATTAAAACTTATTATTTGATTTTGACAATCGAATTAAATGACATCACTAATTGATTGGTGTTAAATAAAAATGTTTTATTCCATCAGGGTTACTTATGTTTTACGATCTCCGTGCGGGGAAGTACCTGGAAAGCAATATACATTCTACCAAGACCGTCACTCTCAAGGCTTCAAGAGGATATGTGGTAAGTTACATTCTATTCAATTAATGATTACGTTATAATAGCTGACCCGCGCAGCCTGCGTCACCTATTGCTCGTGGCGTGATCTTATAACAGCGTCAACAAATTTGTTTACTATGAAATATGTAACTGAGCCAACACCCAACAAAATTAATAGATATAATTATACTGTAGCTCTAATTTTTTAGACCTATTTAAGGAAACCATTATTTCATGACATAGCTTTTTTAACTTTAACCGTTTAAGCAGCACACACACTGGAAATTCTCAAAAGTAATAATTTTCCCCCGTTTTAGCAAAAAAATTTATTGATACTCCTCTAGGCTTCCGCTAGTCCACGCCTTTGCTGGACTCTGAAATATTTTTTCAAATCGGACCAATGGTTTTTGAGATTAGCGCGTTCAACCAAACAAATTCTGTAAACAGTGTTACAGTGACTAGGGGTAGTGTTCCGACTGTACATAACTTACATATTAAAACGCTACTTCTCAGTTCCCGGACGAGGAGGCGGACGGGTTCAACCAGGTGAAGCACGTGCCCGCCATCTACACGCACTGCTACGACGACAGCGGCACGCGCATCTTCACTGCGGGCGGCCCGCTCCCCGCCCCGCTTATCGGGAACTACGCCGGCCTCTGGCAGTAACACCACACCTTCACGTCCCCGCGCCGCTCATCGGGAACTACGCCGGCCTCTGGCAGTAACACCACACCTTCACCTCCACGCGCCGCTCATCGGGAACTACGCCGGCCTCTGGCAGTAACACCACACCTTCACCTCCCCGCGCCGCTCATCGGGAACTACGCCGGCCTCTGGCAGTAACACCACACCTTCACCTCCCCGCGCCGCTCATCGGGAACTACGCCGGCCTCTGGCAGTAACACCACACCTTCACGTCCCCGCGCCGCTCATCGGGAACTACGCCGGCCTCTGGCAGTAACACCACACCTTCACCTCCCCGCGCCGCTCATCGGGAACTACGCCGGCCTCTGGCAGTAACACCACACACAATATAGCCTTCCAGGAAAAAAGATTATATAAAGAAAGAAGGCCTATAGCCTTCCATAACAAATTATATAGCATTTCTTTTTAATGGATATTCCTGATAGTTGATGCATGGGCATCAACTATCGAGAGCCTTTCAGCCATAACTAACTTGTTGTTTTTTTCTTTTTAATAGACTATTTTTGTGCAATTTCAATTACTTAACGTGTCGTCGACATGTCGGATTTGAATGCGTCTCGTGTCCTTTCCACAGGAATTGCGTTAGGACATTAAATACTTAATCTTTTTGTAATATTGCAATATTGTTTTCTTTATTTTTAATTTATTGTCTCGTCCAACACATAGTTATAATTAAAGGGTCTCTTCTATGATTATTTATTTTTATTTTTTTAAGCAGAATTCTTATATTTTTGCATTAATATTAATCACAAAAAGGCAAACATTAATTATCTGTCCTTTAAGAAGCGCCATCTAGTTTACGAACGAAAGTTATATTTTTTCTAATGCAAGCATAATCTGTATTGCGATTATAGATGATTATCGTGCTTAATCTATACTATCTATTAGACATAATGAATTAGATAACTTGGTGGTTAATTAATTATTTGCACAAGTGCCTATAGAAACTGGTAATCGATAGAGTTAGAATTGGATTTCTCTTATCGTCATGTAAATTTGCAACACTATAGGAATAACACGCTGGTCTACTCTTAATATAGTCCTTAAAATAAAGCTTGACCTACGTGACAGGTAGCTAGATATTGGTACCTAGCTACCTGTAAAATTGCTTTTTCAAAGTTATTTCGTGGGTTTGGACCCACGAAGTAACTTTGAAAAAGCAATTTTATTTTCAATCATCTATATTTTCATTCTTTAGGTGCCAGTTTTATCACAAATAAAGTGCAATAGATTATAAACATAAGAATTCACACCTCAAAATATGTACCTCGTTCCTAAAATGACACTAATGACAACTGTCAATGAGATCAAATCTATATTTTAGGGACTATAGTTAAAAATTTAGTTCAGTTATACCAAGGTAATGCAATAAATTTACATTTTTTTCTACTAGAAAGGCACATATATTAAATGATCACACAATCCACACAAGACAAAATCGAGATAATGATCCTTATCTGCTTATAGATAGGGTTCTTATCTCGATTTTGGCATGCGTATGGATTTGTTCCTTGTTGCATAAGTAAGTCTAAATAGCGTGCATAGAAATTAGGCCACTCATAAAATTTGATCCTACATATTATTCGACTGTACAAATGATGAAGTAGTTTAAGCCAAACGTAGTTAAGGTCACATTGTGTCGTGAGTTTATCACCACATGGGACACTACTTCGTGTGATCCTCTATTGTTGTTTTGAGTCTGGGTCCACGTTTCAAAATGTCTCAATCGTGAAAACTAATTTAAAGTGGTTTTAAGTAGGGATTTTATTACTGAAAGTCACCGATCACAAGTGAGTGATAGTGTATTTTAGAACGAGTTTTAAGTTGAAATCTTTTCTCATTTTTTGCATAGATTTCAGCATAGATTTTGATATATGTAATCTTTGTTTACTTGAAACAAACTGAAATACTATACTATATTAATATTCTTTTATAAATTTAGGAATATAAGAATAAAAACATTTGTTGGATAATTTAACATGACAAGTGTGTAAATGAATTAACAACCTGATACGGAATATCAAGTCGAACACACATATATTCATTTGAATTTAATCAATGCTTGCTTAATGAAAGATAACCAGTTCAACCGATACTTGAGCCATCTTTTAAAGCATGGGCCTGAGTGTTATTTGTTTACGTTTTATGAATGTCTGCAAAGCCGAACAAAGGTATATCTTTTAATCAAAGAAATAATATCTAAGAAAATTAATTTTATTGTCATACACAAAAAAAACTTAGTGATCTGATTTCTATGCACGCTAGTTAATTAGATCGAAATGCTTATGAATTAAAAAATACACCTTTGTACAATATCTAGTTTTTACCATAGTGTCCAGTGACCTTTATAATACCAGACCATAGATAATATAACCATAGAACGACCTTAACTTTTTTGGTTTTACCATAATACCATGCATTGCTACTGCTAGTGGATTTATAAAAACAGCATCAAGACACATACACGCAATATTGATATCTATCTCCACACAATACAAATAATATTTGTAAGTAGAAAATTTATGTTATTTTTGTTTTTAATTTTTGTCAGCTTTTTAAATATCAATAAAAGAAATCATCCATAACTTCTCTAGTTGAGCAGCAGAACAGCATTTGTTAAATCCATTCACATTAACAAAATAGTGAGGCATTCTTGAAATTATCATCATAGGTATTGTCATAGGTTACTGATTCTAGTACGAAAAACAACAGTAATTTTATATAATATAATTGATCTAACTTGAAGTTCATAAAACAATGGAGCAAAAGAACAAGTGAGTTCAATTTCAATAATGTACTTTAACAAGTTCTACCGATTATCAAAAGCATAAATTAAATAGTGATGCGAATGTAGGTATATGAAGGGTCACTATTTTCTTAACGCAAATAGACTAAATACAGGTTTTATTTATCTAATTTCAAATATTTACTAAACTTGTGAGCTGCATGTCAGAGCCATAGCCAGTGGTAGCCAGGGGTGAGTCTATTTATATATTATGTATGAATACTTATGGAACTGCACTCGTTTTACATGAAAATGCATATCAGCTTACGATGGTCGTTTTAAAACACTTTGGGACTGGTGATACAACAGAACGGGGTTGTTAGTCCAGTAGTAAGCGATTTTATTGAACCAGAAGTGAATTCGATTTTCACTTTGGATGAACGAGTGTCACGTCCATCCCTCTAATACAAACCTCCGATCAGGCGAGGTGACCATGCCTGGCGGGCCTAGACTCAACAGAACGAGAACTTATTTATCGCGATACAGAATTAGTTGCTCTGTAGTTCGGTGTGTCTTCAACAGATGGCGTTGTAGTATGATTATTGTGATGTGTAATGAGCGTTGATTGTATTTGGGTATTTAAATATACATAGGTATATATGTATAAGTATATTACAAATAAATTCACCAAGTTTAGGGCAATAGCCTTACTCATTACGTAGTGGAAATGAAATTGCAGTTGTCAAGGCCTCAGGAATCAGGAGGTAAACCTCCTTCAGGATAAAGACGAACAGACCAGTTTCTGATAAAGTTTTAGATAGTTATCTGCCATATAACACTACCTATCTGAAAGATTGACGTGTTTCCTATTATCCTTGGTCTTACAAGCTGAGCGTAAAAAGCATCTCGCTAGGCTGCCACATTGTGAATAACCATGCTGCAATCGCAATAGTATCCTACTAATATTATAATTGCGAAAGTTTGCAAGGATGTGTGTTTGTTACTCTTTCACGCAAAAACTACTAAACGGATTTGGATAAAACTTAACAGTAATATAGATAATACATCAGAATGACATTCAGGCTACTATTTGCCGCGATAACCGACATACACGCTAGTACAACATATAGTGACTACTACTCTTGGACTCTATTCATGATTTCCATCGAACAGAGTACTTTGGCAGGCTATATCTTAATATATATAAATCTCGTGTCACAATGTTTGTCTTCAATGGACTCCTAAACCACTTAACCGATTATAATAAAATTCGCACACCATGTGCAGTTCGATCCAACTTGAGAGATAGGATATTTTAAATCTCAAATTATAGTCGCAATTTTAATAATATCCACACGAGCAAAGCCGCGGGCAACAGCTAGTATATATATATATATATTGCTATCTCTAGTTATTTGGCAGATAAGTTCAGAATAATCTATCCTAGACTTTATCAGTAAGAGGTAAAATTGACGACAAGTACACCGTGCCTATAATACAAGTAATAAAAGGTTGTTCTAAGGTTATTTTATAAGCAACAATATTCGATTACAGTGAATACTAAACGCAATATAATTCTTATAAAAGTGGTGCATTATATAAGCTTTTATATATAAGGTCTTTTTTATCTTAGAGATTAATAGAAAATTATTAATTTTATTTTGTTGTCATATGCGGGTATCTATAAATGACACGAGTGTACAAACATTTAAAATGGGATTTTACGTTAACTTCAGCCCTCCTATTAAGGGAATATTTCGGACTTAATCTAGTAAAAGCACAGTGTTCCATCACAGTCTTCTAAAATCTTGATATGTTTAGTCAATGTTTTAATATTTCTCCTCTAGAAACCATTGTTTTTATAGAAAAAACTTAATAAGAAATCTCTTTTTGAAGTATTTGAGTGAAATCAACTGTGTTTATGCTCAAACCGGTTTATATTAGAGATATATTTGATCGATGAACATGTTTACCATGGGATTTATTTTAGAACCTCACTATTCTGTATTTGACCTTTTCAATGAAACCTAAACTAGAGTCCGTTCAGACAGACCGGCTAGGAGAGGAGAGCAGATTTTTATTACGTCGCAAACAGAGTTTTGAATAATTGTAGTAAGGTTTATTTTTGCATGTGCACTTCTTTTGTCATTCAGAATGCTTGAACGCGCTTCGTGTGAAATAATAAGAGGAGCTGACCGGCTCCGATTGCATGTTCTTTCTCGCAAATCTCTTCCGGTCTATGTGAAATAGTTGGCGGCTCCGCTCCGGTCAATTCGAAGCGTATAAGATCCGGTCTATGTGAAAAGAAAAAAACGGGCCGAAGCTCTCCGAGCCAGTCTGTGTGAATGGACCCTTTGGGTCAGCGCCAACAGACGAAGTGGCGGCGAAAAGACTAATTCAGTAACAATTTAAAATGAACCTAAGGTTCTTCAGAATACAAAATGAAATAAAATGACGGCGAGCAACGGTTGCTTATATTTCGTTGCATCAAATACAATTGTACTCTGAAGAACTTTAGGCTGAATTTCAATTGTTACTGAATGAGTCTCTTCGCCGCCACTCCGGCCGTCGTTGCTGACTCTTACGGTCTCTGATAAATTACAGACTACCCACAACCTTTATCAGCATCATAAATCTCTAAAACTAAAATTAAGTCTTCCATATTTCTATGCAATACTAGATACCTAACAACTCTTTTGCTGACTTTAGCTTTAACAATAATTTGCAATTTTTAATAACTTCAGTAACACGTGATATTTTCGTTACTGAAATTTCAAAGTAACCTCAAAAAAAAAATTAAACGTAAATTATTTCACATTTTAATTTACGAATCAGTAATTCATGGTCCAAATCGAAGATCAATATTATTAACCATGATAAAAAGTAAACGATTCTCTTACTGTGAGTAGAAAGTCCATTGGTAAACTAAGACCCTAGTGTGAGTCTATTAACTCGCTCCCGAGTGCAATCGCGTTTGGCGTTGCAATTGGCAAATATTTCGATTCGGACCGATAACAATGACGATCGAATCGATATGAAATGAACTCGCACTAGGCCCTTTGTATAATGTATGTATATGCAATAAAGAGTGAACATTGATTGTTAAGGTACTGCGAAATTATTAATTGCAAATGTCTGTAACATATTATAAATCTTATTTCTTACAACATAAATACTAATATTGATTGCGTTAACAAGAACTTGGTATAACTTATTTATTGTTTAAGATTATATTCGTATTACTATTTGTGGCTAAGAAAGCTATGTCCTGTTTTTGTTACTTATACAGTGACCGTGGCGTTCAAAAGATTAGGGTGTGTTCCCACTATGTCGTAGCACTTGACCTTTCAAAAGCTGCCTTGTGTGAAGCTTTCCTCGTTCACGTTTCATCAAAATTGCATAGTTTCCTGGTTAGCCTGTTGGTCAGTGGTTAGTAACCCTGTCTGCTAAGCTTGGAGGTTGTGGTTAAGATATTCACCCAGGAAAAAGATTTGTGTGATGAGGACGATCACTTATCTCAGATCAAATAAGAAATGTAGGTAACGCACGGCTTGTTGAAGCAAAAATAAATAAATCAGTGTATCGTACAAGTATCGACATCTTGTACGATACTGACAAAAAGTAGCGTAGTTTCTTAGCATGTGTGTGCGTTAACGCGTGTTTTCTTTTAACTATGCTACTTTATTTGCTTCAACAAGAACAAGGCCGTCCGTTATTACTCTTTTTATTTTAATCTGAGCTGTTATATGTAGGGGTGTAATTTATCAATATGTTTGCATGTAGAAATATATTAGTATATCTATTAGCACTCTAGAAGCCATAGTATAGGCTATGCCTAGTTTGAGATCAGATTGCCACAATGGAGATGTGTGGATTGCTATTCTGGACTGCATCATGTCCTATGATCGTGACCCCTAGTTTTGAAGCAGTCGGCTCAGTGTGTTGTACAATAGAATAGTTTAGTGTTTTTTAGAAGTTAGTAATATTAGCTCCCGTGTTCAATGTAGAGAACGCTAGTAAAGTGATGAATGGAAAATACGAGAGATTGTTCCAACTACTGTTTGTAATCGTTTGATACTATCGTGGAGATGTATATCAGCATATATCTAGTAAGAAGGACAGTTCATTTTATCGTGCCTTAATGTATGTAAACAAGTACAAATATATATACAAGCCGCAGAAGACGTATTATTCTGCATTTATGATACAGTTCGACCTAGTGCTACGGCCTTAGAAAACGATTTTTAGCAATTATTATGTTGCTTTTGCTGAGTAAGTGAGGTACCTAAGTCCCGACTTACCGTCCTCCTTATCGGTGAGGACCCAAAGACCATCAACGCTCTCGAGTCTCTCGAGTTAGGTCTAAAAGTGATATCTATCGAATGGACCTTTTCTATATTAAATATGTATTTATCAAAAAAAGTATTCTATCAGTTAATCTAGCTTTAATTGTACAAGGTCAAGTCTTAGTTTGAGGCTAGGTGGTGTTGTGTAACACATGTTTAAAGATAAGCAGTTATGAGAACTGCAGTTACTTTTAACTATCCAAATTATAATAATATAATTTATTATATTATTAAATATTAACAGTGCAATAAGTTATACTCGTAGCTACAGATGTAGTTTTAGCGTTAACACGTCACGTGACCACATCGATTACGATTTGAATGAAATTACTCCCCACCCAAACCTACCTATAGAAGTTTCAACTTCAAAAATGTGCTTTTATCATAACGACTCAGTGGGACCACACCCATATTTAAAACAATTCGGCCAGTTTCATCAGTTCCTGCTATAACATAGATCTGACAGATAAAAGTTCTTGACATACGATTTGGTTACCTGCTGTTACCTGAATATGTATTTGCGAGATGTTTTTGTTTTTTCGGAAAAAGGCCCCCATTTTATCTCATCCACATTTTTTATATTTTTTATCATTAATTTCATCGCGACGAAGACTTAAAGCCTTTAAACACTTGAAATTGGCAGAAATAGCTAATCCGAGAGATCCGGCTGGTTGCCATTTCATCAATAGAGAATAGGTTTCTTTTATCTATCCAAGAGTTGCGAAACCGAAATCTGTAGTTACCTGACAGATACGTCCAAAATAGTCTATCAGATTTTTTATCTGTCGGTGGTGAAACTGGACCTTATAAGTGTAAATAATACTTTAAAAAAAACTCTGTTACCTAAGAACTATAGTTATAAAGTACAGACAATTGCAATTAATATTTTTGTACCTACGGATTGTAGAGTGATGTTATGCCTCTGATTCAAATATAACTTGGAGTAGGTACTAGTAATATTGCGAGTAATTACTTCTCGTTGATGCCGCATTACCTCAATAATGATGCAACCGAAACTGGACAGATTATTGTAACGATTTTGTAATATTTAGAACCGGTTTCACCGGTTCCTGTATTTACAAACTAAACACTTTACCCGGCTTACACAATTTAATAGATTAAAGTTGATGGTATAAATATGTTTATTAGACACTGTCTATCCAAGACGGCAAGACTAGTGAAACTGATATCTGTACTTATCTTGCAGATCACTTCAGGTTGGTTTGTTGGCTATTTGTGAAACTGCCCCTAAGAGCCACTTACTGATGAAGTTCCTGATATACCAATCTAAACTAATCTGCTAGATTAAATACATTAATGTAATAGATCCACTCGTGTGCGCTTGACCCGCTTCGGGTCACCAATATTTTTCAAATGAGTGTGAAATATGGGTCATATTGGGAAAAAAAAGTCATATTTTTAGCTAATTTTATCTATTTTTTAATGTATTTATTCATTGAAACACTTTTTTTAAATGGCTAGAATAAAAAACAAATAATTCTATAAAAAAATTAGTACATTTATCATGTACTAGCTGACCCACGCAACTTCGTTTGCGCCTTATATTGCCCGTAGCGTGAAAATTTCCCCCGTTTTTTAAACATTCTTCATTGTTGCTCCGCTCCTATTAGTAGTAGCGTGATGATATATACCCTATAGCCTTCCTC
The DNA here is from genome assembly GCA_905220595.1 of Spilosoma lubricipeda. Taxonomy (NCBI): domain Eukaryota; kingdom Metazoa; phylum Arthropoda; class Insecta; order Lepidoptera; family Erebidae; genus Spilosoma; species Spilosoma lubricipeda. The sequence goes on from HG992291.1 coordinate 1,744,227, forward strand.
GATAAATGGACTATCCAACACCGAAAGAATTTTTCAAATCGGACCAGCGGTTCCTGAGATTAGCGTGTTCAAACAAACAAACAAACAAACTCTTCAGCTTTATATATTAGTATAGATTAGAAAACTTTATCTGACAAACAGCAACTGGTGAAACTGAGCCCCAAGTGTTACATTGGTCCTCAGTAACTTTAATCTTTCACTATTTTATATGTAATAAAATAATTAAATCCTTTACAAGTTCTTTAAATAATGTGCTTGAATTATAACCTGTCCTGTTTAATCGTTTGCATTATTATAACACAAATTCATAGACAATATTTCGTTGAGCGAGCTGTTGTCTATGGATTTTAGTTTATACTAATGATAATGATAGCGTTAACATGGTATCCGTAATTAGCCTATAAATTAGATATCGCCATTTTTACATTAATTTCTTACTAAATAAACAATAAAGCGGTAAATTGACGAGTAAAAGACTTGAATATAATGCTTGTTTTTTTTCTGAACCCATAAACTATAGAATTAAAGTAAGTCTGTATACAGGAATATCGTTTGGAATTGTAGACCTAACTCTGTGCTGAATGCAGTGGTTTTACTCAGACTTTTTGCATAAGGTTAATCCAATCTCCCTACCCTACTCCGAGGTAAATACCGACTGCATTCGCCTCAGTCAAAGTATAAGCCCAAATGGACCTTACATGACACAGAATGAGTTAATGTCATTTTGCGAATTCATCTTAACAGGCGATTGTCTTTGCATTTGAGCCTAAAATGTGTCTAAAGATTTCTCTTTGCAAAAATATGATTGTTTTGTATTGGAAAAACACGAGGCGCTTTTACCCTCCGGTCCGTCGGCCTCAGTTGCTCTATGGTGCCATCTTATGAATGTAAACACCACATCACACAATAAAATTGGTGTCGATTGAATTCAAGTAGGTTGAAGAATAGTAAAGCGAATGATAAATAAAAAAGACAGATTTACACAAAATGCATAATTTAATTAATATAAAGCAAATGCAAATAAGGCCACATACACAAATTATAATTAAATATGAGAATGTCGTTCAAACAAGCTGCCACCGTGGCTTCGTGGCTGGGGGTACCCATCCTACGGGCAGGGTGGTGCCTTCACTGCTTATATACTGATCCCATTGTGATCTACAACAAGGAATTTATCATGTGAATATTTTGCGAAAATTATACCTAAATAAAAAACTTCATGCAGTAATGGATTACAAAATGGAGTGTCGCCCTAAACCCTATCTATAATCCCTATACGATCTTATCTGGACATGACGATGCCTATATCCAGCAATGGACTATAAGAGGAGATAATGAGTTTATTTCTCAGCAAAAAAAAATTGGCCTAGTATAGTTGACATGAGGTTTTTTTTATGGTATAGGGGGGCAAAGTAACAGACGTATAGCCTGATGGTAAGCGATTACTGCAACACCAGAAGCGTCACAAGTGCGTTGCCGGCCTTTGGGGGAAGGGGCGGGGAGGGGGGTAGGGTATGGACTTCTGGTATCCTCACTCGTTCGTTGAAACAGAGCACTAGAGCTATTTCACACCGGTTTTCTGTGAGGCTGTGGTAACACTCCAGTCCCGGCTCATTCATGCCGAAGCGTGGCTCTCCCACAGTAAAGAAGGTTTCTTAATTTGGAAAGGTCTATACCCGAAAAGGGACTATACAAGGAAAAACTAAGTCACAAACTTATTGATAAGAATAAATACTAAGGAAACTAACAAATAATAAGATAAGTTTAAAACTATAATATGTATAGGTTCATGGCTTAAATAAATAAAAAGAAGGCTAGTTACAAGTTCTCATTCTCCCTTCTCTTCTCTCGACACACAAGGGAAGAATGGAGTTAGTGACACTCTATGTTCTTAATCTGCCACTATACAGATAAATTATTAATTAAGACTGACCTGACAGCAATAAATCTCATAACATCCCCTCCAAAGTCCACCTGAGGCAGTTGCCCACCAAACAGTGTTTCTCTCCACTTCTCCAAATTGCCTGCAACTTCCTTCTCTGTCGCATTCATATGCATATCCTGGTGTACAGAATTCTCTTGAAGCTTGGCACGTAACTGAAGTTCCTCGGCTTCATAAGCAGAGAGTTTTCGAGTCCATTCAGCCTTTAGTGTCTCTGAAAAAGAATTTAAATCAATCATTATCTTGCTGCCTGTCTTCCAAATCTACTTGCATTAGCGATTGTGTGACATTCTAAAGAGAACTCTTGATCAAAAAAAGGTTTGCAGATTTCTTATACAAGCAGCCACATTTATTCAGTACTAGCAGACCCACGCAACCTCGTTTGCGTCTCCTATTGCCCGTAGCATGATAATTTCCACCGTTTTTGTAACATCCTTCATTGTTGCTACGCTCCTGTAGGTCTTAGCGTGATGATATATAGCCTATAGCCTTCCTTGATAAATGGGCTTTCTAACACTGAAATAATTTTCCAAATCGGACCAGCGGTTCCTGAGATTAGCGTGTTCAAACAAACAAACTCTTCACCTTTATATATTAGTATAGATGACAGCAGCCACAACTTGACTAAACTGTTAGAAGAGTCTGCTTCACTTTGCAGTCCCCCATTTAAAAAACTTTATGAGAATGTAGTTGGATCTTGTAGTTAAAAGTTTATGGAATCAAATGAAATAAGTTGATTAAATATTTATGTTGAACCTGGTTATTTACCAGGTTTAACATAAATCTACACAAATAAATAAAATTGAAGTGTCAGTTTGTAATTTCAAAGTAACTACTTTATGCATATGAAAGTACAATCAGTTCTAATATCAAAAACTCAATTTTTTTCAGTCTGTCTGTTTGGTCTGGCTAGTCTCTGGAACAGCTGAACCCATTTTGGCAGATAGCTAATAATATTGAAGAAACTTCTTCTTTCCAGACTAGTTTCAGATAAGAAAATAAGGTCTTACCAATGCCAGCATGAAAAGACACAGTTTCAGACTCGGAAACAGCCTCTCCCCTGCCTTTTGCAGTGTTCTGCCTTGCCTTGCGTAGTTTCACTAACAAGTCCAGTTTTATTAAACACTTCTTGGCGTCATTCTTTTTACGCAGAACTTCTTTCAGCACCACATCTGCCTCGAGCTTTGCTTCTTGTTCCTGTAACATAAATATACAATAACTAATATGATTTCTTCAACTACCCTTCAACTCTGACTAAAGTAGAAAGATTTGGAGGAGGCCTATACCCGAAAACCGACTATACAAGGTAAAACTAAAACTAACTCACAAACATATTGATAAGAATAAATACTAAGGAAACTAACAAATAATAAGATAAGTTTAAAACTATAATAGGTTCATGGCTTAAATAAATAACTAGAATATGTTTTTTTTCTTACTAAATATATGAAGAATATGGACTAAGAGAGAAAACTATGCAGGACAACATCACTGCAAAGGGAAGGAAAACCAGATACAGATCCTATACCAGCACATCTAGCCGGCTCGGTATTATAGACCAAATCCGTTCAGTTAATGATTACGAGTTATAAGAGAAACTTTTTTTTATAAGACTACTTCCATTTTAGGAATATACGTCCTGTCGCAGGAATGTAACGGAATCGGATGAAAGAACACCCAGCCCAGAACAACAATTTGTGAATCACACAAAGTGCTGTCTGATGTAGGAATTGAACCCACAACAGTTGGTGCTGATCATGAGGTCTCGGGTTCCATTCCCGTGTCGGACCAAATGTTTGTATGAATTACACATTTGTTTCGGAGTTTGGGTGTTTTCTATGTATAATATGTACGTATTTACAAAAAAAAAGTATATATTTATTTGCATCAGTAGTCTAGTACCCATAACACAAGCTGTGCTTAGTTTAAGACTAGATGGCGTTGTTGTGTGTTTAGATGTCCGAAAATACAAGAATCTAATAGCAGTAAATGGTTTTATAAATTACCTGTTGAGCTCTAATGATGTCATCTTTTATCTTCTGTAAGTTCTCGTCAATTTTCCTGGATCTTTCTTGTTGTTCCTTCATCTTCTCTTCCTTTTGTCTTTTCACTTCAGACCGTACTCTCTTCAGGCGCAACCTCTTTGCTGCTCTTTTTGCCAAAAGCTTTTGCAAAATATCTAAACCAGGGCCCTTGATCTGTGTGAGTTTGGAATTAATTAAGGCTTTATGCTCTTCAACTTGCTTGATATGGGAGCTCCATTCTTCATCAGAAAGTTTACTGATATTTTCTGTCAACATTTTGTCTTTGGCCTTCAAATCATTTAGGGACAAAAGTATTCTATGCAGTTTCTCCCGAACTTCAGATATGGATAATTGTTTATTTTGGAAGGGGTTTTTCTCAACAGGAATATGAGGTTCTTGGACAGGATTTTTTCCAACAGAAATGTGGGGTCCAAAGCTTTTTAAAAAGTCCTGATCACTTTGGATATGTTCTGATGACAGATTTGGAGGAATAAAGAATGGTGGAGGTGCTGGTGGGGGTGGTACGAAATGTGGTCGAAAATTATGATGGAATGTAGCATTATTTCTACGAAACTTATTATAAAAATTAGGATTAAAAGACATGATTGCTAAAATATTAAAGTATGTAGAAAATATTAAGGTTTCTTATAAAGATGCTTCTGGTAATTGTGGTTCGGCGTCTTTTAGGGCTTGCTGAGCTGCAAGGTAGTCCTCGTTTTCAGCGAGATCTTGTTCTGATTGTAAAGTGTTTTTTAGATCTGCGTGAGCTTTTAAAAGTCTGGAATAAGATACAAACTATATAAACACAACATACTACAAAACATAAATGCGAGTTTTGAATATGACTCATCAGAAACAAAGACTAATCGTCGCGTAAGTAAAACCTAACCTACAAGACTGCATCTGTTACTTCCCATTAGCACAGTTTAAAAAAATAAGACCAGAATGCCTACAGAAGCTGATACACTTATCAAGTTCGGGTTTAAATATTTTCTTAAAAAAAAATTACCGTCTTTGGCAATCAGGGACCATCATCAGCGACTCTTGTAAAACTTCCTCTTGCTTCCGAATAGTATGTTCATCCTGGCCCTCGTCTTTCAATCTTTGAATCCTATTCTTCTGTTGTTCAACTTCTTTTTCATACACTATCTTCTCCTTGGCTATGCGTTTCACGACGCCGGTCTTTATTTTTATTTGACGAATTCTAGGATCTGCCATTGTTACAAATTTTGTGCGATTGTTTGAAATTGAAATGTCAAAGTGACAGTAGTGACAGACTTTTCATTTCAACACGCATGATTTCATGATCGCACAAGATCTGAGATTCCAATTTTTAGTTTATTGGTAGGATATATTTTATTGAAATCAAATGAAATAATTTGATTATAGGTGATTCTTAGTGAATTAGTAAAACTTGTTAACTAATTCACTTAAATCTTAGAGCGTATATATCTCGAAGGACGGAAAGCGAGATTGGAGTAGAGAGAGAGAGACTGAGTTTGGTTAGCATCCGTCTATCTCACGCAAGTTTCTTAGTTGGTGTTGTTGTGTGGTGTGTCTTACAAGTTTATTTTTAAACTTCTCCAAAAGTTCTGCGGTTTCAAGCTAACAACTGAAATCACTTAACAAAGTCACTAAACAAGAATTGGACAATAGTCGCACTACACACCTGCCCTAATCACCCACAATTACTAATCATCTGCACCCGCACTAATGAAATTGAATACCAGCCTTTACGTATCTATACAATGACTGCACGTTTTGGCCTAGTGGTTGCCACGTCATTTCCTACTTCGCCAAGTATTGTGGGTTCAAATCCCACATAGGACAAAACTTTCTGTGATCCACTAATTGTTGTTCCAAGTCTGGATGTTCTTTGTGTCCGTTTGATGTATGTTTGTCATGTCCCCTGCAACACAGAATATACTCCTAGTGCGGGAGTTGTCTTTATTTATAAGAAAATTAATATATTAATAATAAAAACAAAACGTGGAAAATAAAAATAAAGTGATTACCAAGCAATTTATTGGACAGTATTTCACTGTTTGAACCATTATTGTAACATCTGTTTGTAATATTAAAATTAATGCTTTTAAATAAATGCATACCTATGTATACACGGTATATACACCAAAATAACATTTTTACAAAGAAACAACTAAAAATGGCTACTTATTTTTAAGCTAGCTTCGCCCCGCCTGGGCCTCACCTAGTAGTCGAATAAGCGTAAAAGGTTAACCCGTAATGAAAGTTAAACCTAAGTGGCGCATCATAAAAACCAAGGCGAAGGAGAGGGGAGGAATCACGAGGGTTTGATTTCTGCTTATTGCAAATGTTCTTATGCTTGAAAATGCCTACCAGCAATTCTGGGTCGCGATTTTGTGTTTCCTATGCATTACTGCGTGTATATATGCACTTATGAAAACCTATAGCGAGGAGGGTCGATCATTTTGTTCGTACTCCGATAACTCCACAGCAACAAGATTATAATACTTGAGAACAAGTTAAGTACTCGCTTTTGGCAAGATAACAGTAACTGGTAAAATTACGTATGTGCCTTTAAAATCTAGAAATAGTGTTTCGCCTACCCGACAAAATTTCAATATTTTCATGCAATGGGGCGAAAAACATACAGACTGGTCACCTTGAGGGAGGTAAATATCGCCCATGACCGCGGAGGAGCCGTGCTTCGGCATGAATGGGCCGGTTCGACCGGAGTGATACGGCCTCACAGAAAACGGGTTTGAAACAGTACTTGCGCTCTGTTTCATCGAGTGATTGAGAATACCGGAGGCTCATATCCAAACCCCCCCATCCCCCAATGGCCGGCAACGCACTTGTGACGCCTCTGATGTTGCGGGTGTCCGTGGGCGGCGGTAATCGCTTACCATCAGGTGATATGTTTGTTAGTTTTCCTCATATTCCTTAAAAAAAATTAACGTGTTCGTACTGTCGTGTTTCGTTGGTGAGTGTAAGACCAGAGGTCCAATGATGCAGGAGCATCACAAGGCTGCCATGGTGAGGATCACCATGCTGCATTGTTGCATTGTCTGCATTCGCAATGAGTATGGTGACCATCACTCTTGGAATCTGCTTATGCTTCAGGCAGAGTACAATCATTTTGGCAGAGATGTACTAAAAAAAAATTTTCAATTTCATGAGTTGAAAATTTTCTTCTGAATATTCTTCAATCCACTTGCGATTTATAGCAAGTGGATTGAAGACCTTTCAGTTCTGCAACCATGATCAACAGAAGGAGGGTGTTTGGGCTCCGGTAACCTTCGGTTCCCTATGCAAAGCAAAGAAGAAATTGCACAGATAAAAGATATAGCTATTCCGAAGCGATCACTGAACCGTAGCCGTGACCTAGATAATAATCTGATTCAGGCCAATTTTGTGCCCGTAAAAAGCTTTGTGAAACTCTTTGCTCTATCTACTTTCGACCTGTAATATTGAGTAGTTTATATCCATACCAGTTGTCTACTCTCAAAGCATCCAGGTGCACTCCTTAGTTAAGATTCTTTGCCACTCATGGCATCAGAAAACCTGGTGGTCTGCCTCGTTTGTCTAGCGATTGCGATTAGCGTATGCGACTGTCAATCGAGAGGTCTCAGGCTCTATTCCCGGGTCGGGCCAAAAGTGTTGTTGGATTATCTGACAAGAAATACTTTTATCAGCCCGGAGTATGGAAGATTGGCAGTGTTTGACGCCTATGCCTCGAAGAGCACGTTTAGTCTTCAGTCTCAGGTGTCCTAGGCATCTACGGCAAACGGTATTGAAAAGTCAGAGCCTCCAGATGTACTGACAACTAGTTCAAATTTCGAATTCAATTCACCCACTGGGTGGCGGAGATCTGATGCCAGTAGCCGATGCCAAATAATCTTGGGAACAAAAAAAAAGGCTAGTAAGATAAGAAAATATAAAAAAAAAACAAAAATGCCCTCCGCGACAGGTTCTGTATTCGTAATTAATGAGTAGGTTAAAAAAAGGAAATTATTCTTAAAAAACAAATAAGAAACAAACAAAGTACTCAACAACCTACGACATAACACGATATCTTTAGATAAGCCTCTAAGGATAGTCGCCACGCCTGAGCCACCTCCCGTCAGAATCATCTAGATAAATAAATAAAGATACAGGCTGTTGTTGTTAAAAAACAAGAATATTTAGGAAGAATTCATTCAAAATAACTCTCAAATGTCATAAAAGGCACTCTAACTTACGGTTGAAGCTGTACGTTTGTGGAATGCGTTGCCGATTAATATCAGGAAAGCCAAAACTGTTCTAAAACAATGGTTCAAGAATTTAATAGGTCGTAACTGATTCAGTCACGTCATAGCTTATTCAGTCGCGGATGGGGGTGTGACGTATAGGTTTTTCATCTTCATATGTGATATAATTCAATGATTGTGGTAATTAGTGTATATTGCATATGTGTATGTATGTGTGTTTGTATATATGTGTATATTTATAGTTGTATATGTGTATATTGTATGTATGTATGTGTGTATAAGTGAATATATGGATTATATTGATATCAACTTAAATAACTCTTATAATTAATTAATTGCACCGTCAACTGCTACTGTCTCTCCTATACATTTTGATCCATCCTAAGGTTGCCTGGAAGAGATTGCTCTTGGCAATAAGGCCGCACTTTGTACATTACATTATATATTATTACATCTTATGTACTCTCTTGTAAATATGTAAAACGGTGTACAAATAAAGAGTTTTCTATCTATCTATCTATCTATCTAATACTGCTCGCAATAGTATCGAAAGTTAATTGTACTGTGATTATTGACGGTTTTCAATAACCTATCCCTTGGTAAAAAAAGGTTTATGAAAACGGCCTTTAACCATACTGTGAAGAGAAGAAGAAGAGAGAGAATACGTTTTGTGATAATTTAATATAAGTGTAAAATTAGCATTGTTTTGTGTATATTTTTTTTTAAAGGCAACTCCATACTTATGTACGAAATGATACCGGATATATATCGCGGGGGATTTTACAAACATACATGGAACGGACACAAAGAACATCCTGACTGAGAACAACAATTTGTGGATCACATAAAGTGTTGTCCCATGTGGGATCATTTGTATTCTCAGATCAAATAAAACAAGTATCGACAACTTGTACTGTACTGACGAAAAGTAGCATAACTACTTAGCATGTGTGTGCGTTAACGCGTGTGATAACTTGAAAGTAGCTGAGTTTTTTTTGCTTCAACAAGAACAAAGGCCGTGCATTATCCACCTTTTTTCATTTGATCTGGGTTTGCGTTCTAAAGTACCTACATCTGAATTTGTAGCAAAATAGTTTAGATGATCACTATAATCACTTATTGACGAAGACAAGCAATACAGCTGATTGTTATAATGTCAGCCTCAACAACCTTTAATAGCTCATAGTTGGACATATGCGTCTCTTTAGAAAGGAGGATTTAGGCTACTATTCCAGACACAATTACGAACTCAGGAGCCAAAATCACAAAACTGGTTATAGTTTTAAAAAGGCCGTCATAAAAATAAAATCTGGCAATCGCCACAAAAGTCTGACTCGTGAAGGATTTGAACCTTCGCCCTCCGATGGTCAAGATACAATTTATATCGGCGCTCTTACCTACTGAGCTAACGAGTCTTACTAAATGTGAATGAAAACATTGATTCAATGCTCATTCCGCAGGAAGTGAGTCATTTTGCGTGTTTTTAATTGATATGATAACAATAGTATCTTCAAAACGATAAAACAAAATTTAATATAGGCACACATACACACATCAAGAGGTTTAATGCTCGGGTTGGACCTAATTATGTTATAGAGTTTTCTGAAATGCTTAATAACTGCTCAGATTTTGAAAGTTTGGGGTCGTTGAACCATCGTTCCTGGGCTTGATCTCTCCCGGCCGTTCGGATAGGCATCTCACAGGATTATGAGATTGAGGAAACAGAGAGTGTACCTACCTGTGTTTGCTTGAAAATTTGTTCGCTACAATGTCGCTTTGCTCGTTATTTGTCTTGGTAAATTTTCTAAAAATGATCCTAGCTAAATCGATTTATCGCCCCGAAACCCTCTGCATATCAAATTTCCTGTAAATCTGAGCCGTATCCGAGATTAGCCGTAAGCCGATACCAATAAAATATAGAGATATAAAGAATACCTGGGAGAACCACACTTCGACATGAATGGGCCGGCTCGACCAAAGTGATACCCACGGTCTCACAGAAAACCGGTGTAAAACAACGATCACTCACTCGGTGAAACACAGCGTGTAAAACGCGCTGTGTTTCACCAACCCAATCCCCCCTCCAACCCCCTCCCCATTCCCCAGAGGCCGGAAATGCTCTTGTGGCGCCTCCGGTGCTGTGGGTGTTCATGTGCGACGGTAATCACTTACCATCAGGTGATACGTCTGCTCATTTGCCTTTAAAAAAAGATTTGATTTAGAAGAGAAAAACTCCCGTCCAAAACATACCCCTTTTTTTTGTTACGTGTGGAAACTCCCTCGGGCCGTCACCCCGTCGGGGTTTGCGGCGGGGCGGTATGTCGGAATCAAACCGACTAAAACGACACGTTGCGCCTGTGACGGATCCGGGAACTGCTGTTATTAAAACATTTGGACCCCTCCCAGTCCAAAACATACTCCTAACCAAACCACGGCGGGTCACTATCAACATTGTCAACAGCTATCAATAGTCTACTGCTAGACATGGACACTTCTTCTAGGTCTTGTCATAATATACCACACTGCCACAATTACCAGACAGGTAAATACAGCGCTGTTATCTTGCCTAGTTTGTACCCTCTTGTGACACCTACGGCATCCGTCACCACCTGGTTGTTGAATATGTTTAATATTTACTTTACTTTTCATTGAAAATCCACGAACACCCTTTATAACAGTTAGGAAATGAGAATAGATCATAAGTTTTGTCGCTTCGTAACTCTACTCCACGGGGATTTTGTTTTGATGGGCAATAGTTTATCTGAATGTGCTTTAGAAGACTAGATATATATATGACGGCTATATCTTTTGTTGCTATCGTGCTAAGAGATAAAAAATAAATAAATATTGCCTGTTTTTGACGAGTAGAAACAGTTCGGCATAAACATGCAGTTAGTGCTGTTGTTGGCAGGTATGTTAAATCACTTTAAAACAACAGTACAATAGCAGTACTTATTGCATAGATACCTCAAATGGATATGATAGTCTAACTAGTCTCTTATCAATTATTTGACGGGCTAATCGGTTCAGTGGGTAACCTTGACTGCTAAACTATAGGTCGCGGTTTTGATTCTCAGGACAATTTTACTAATTGTGCGATGATCATTTGTTTTTTATCTAGGTGCAATTGGCTTACCTACAATATATCCGAATGTGATAATTAGCAGTTCAAGTGCCATAGGACAGTCTCTGCTTACTTTGTGATACGTGTGTGTTCCCGTATGTTTTAATGATCATAACCAGCTTAAAGGAGGTTCTAGAAGACTAGAAGCATTTTTTTCAAGTTTTTGATATTGAAGTTAAAACTCATTTATATTAACTTTGTTATTATTATTATATACGTGTAAAAATAAATGTATTCTGTTCAATTGAATCATCTAAAATTTGTATATATATATCTAACTCCGAAAAAAATTAGTTTAGTATATCACGATTTTTTAGTTACGTTAAATAAAAATTTGGAAATGACTATGTTTTTAGTTTGTAATGTTGATTGCGAGTTAAAAGAAAAAATATATTTACTAAATAAAAATGTTCAATGAATTGTGTTTGCAATTGTGTGCAGGAGTGACAGCGGTGCTATGCACCGTTCCAAGGGCCCCAACACTAAGGTACACTGTCAACGAACACGAAGATGGAGGAGTGTTGGTTGAAGCTGTTGGACGTAAGTCTTGATATCCTATACTATAAATACTTTTTAATTGTTTCTTTGTCACGTTTTGTTTTATGACAGAAGTAGTACGCAAGCAGACAAGTTTTGGATAATAATAATAAATATTTCGGACATCAAACACACAACGCCATCTAGTCCCAAGCTAAGCTTATATACTGTTTTTTTGTAAATACATAGAAAACACCCAAACTCCGAAACAAATATTTGCAGATCATACAAACATTTGGTCCGACCCGGGAATCGAACCCGAGACCTCACGCACAGCAGTCGCATACGCAACCACTACGCCACCGAGGCATGGAATGGATGGATGGAATATGACTACCTCCGCCCATGAGCGCCTGTAAAAATGGAGTCACAAGCTGACTTGAATCGGGTATTTACCTATAGTGCAGAGTGTGCCAAACGGGCGCAGCGGTGTTAGGGGTGCCGGCCCTTGTGGCCCTATTAATGAGTCTGCGCGCTTAGTGAAGGGCACCAGAGTAATTATTGTACATGGGCGCTTTACGAGCTACAGAGCGGGAATATGCTCTTTTCTGGAAGGTCTAAAGATTTTAACGATCCAGAAATATTCAAGGCGAATATTTGTTCAACAAACTGATGGTTTAGGGTAAAATTTTTCCTGAAAAGTATACTGGTGGAGTACCGTTTGTCCCCATGATGAACGTTTTAACAACGACACCGAAGCTCATTAAACTAACGCATTTAGGGATAAACCAGATTACATAAAGTTCTACTGTACAGAAAAAGACAGAGACTCCCTTGTTCTTGGAGGGAGTTTCTTTCATCCAGAATAGTTTTACGTTATAAAAGGATAGAAGCAAATGGTTCAGCATCTCAATAAGCCGCCATAGTGTGAGTTCCCATGCTGCATTGTTGCATTGTCTGCATTCACAATGAGTATGGTGACCACTACTTTTATCATATCTTCTGCTTATCCTAGATTATATTAGATTAAATTCATTTTGGAAAGGCCATACATAAAAATCCTATCGTTTGTTTGCCTTGTTGAAAGTAGTAGTAAGTATCATGATCTAAGTCCTATGAGATTTAACCTTATGTATAATATTTTCGCTGCACAGCCTCCGGTCAACAGTTCCGAGCTCACCTTGGTCGCAAGGCTTCTGCTGACGACAGCGAAGTAGTCTTCAACCACGATTACAGTTTCGATGAGGCAAGCGGTGGATACAAACTGTCAGTTTACTGGGATGGCCCCAGTGACCGAGTGTTCGAAGACTGTATTGACTTTGGTAAGTTTTTAAAGAATTAATAATTAATAATAATAATTTACAATTTATTTATTCCTAGATACTGAGGTATTATTAGGAGCTTGTATACTTGCCAATGCTAAACTAATAACTACATTCGTTAGTACATACATACTAAGAGTTATCTTACCTTTTTTCTTGCTGATTTGCTCAAACAAGAGTTTACCGCGAGGTCAAGCTATTATTGTCATCCTCGGACACATTGCATTTCGAAGACTTGGTTTGTTGAATTTGCTGGAGAACTAAGAACCAGGAAATATCGACGCCCTTTAACTAAATTAATAAAACAAACCAACGTCTAAAAGGTCTGAAAACTAGTCGCCCCTACAAATTTCGAAGGTTCCCCTCGATTTCTCTGGGATGCCATCATCAGATCGTAGTTTCCTTATCATGGTACCACCGTCGAGACATCTCCTTTCCAACAAAAGAAAAATCATCAAAATCGGTTCATAAACGACGAAGTTATGCCCGAACACACATAAAAAAAAATATATATATATACGGTCGAATTGAGAAACCTCCTCCTTTTTTTGAAGTCGGTTAAAAACAATTTGGAAAATAAATTAATTTATAATTGAATGTGATGCAATGTGCTTAATATCTTTCAAGCATAATCTTTTGACATCTAATCTTTTTAGCATTACGTAATTCAGATGACATAAATTCTTTGAGAGACATCTAGAAGTCCGCTGAGTATCGAGATAATTTATTTCCATGCGAATCTTTTATCTGATATTTTTTCTATCGATGTCAATATTTATCTATCTCATTTTATCTTGATTTTTAAACTTGCACATACTTTTCTTCTTTTGTTTTAGGGAAATTAGGAATTTAGCTCTCCGTGTTCTTACCTCTGATCAGCAGAGGCGCATATGGAGACATTTTCTGTTTACTGTCTATATTAGTAATTTAATCTTTACCCAGGTGACAAGCAATGGTTTGCGGGCCCAGAACAAAAAGAACAATACTGGCCCATCCAGAAATCAAAACTGCAAAAGTACTCAATCGTATCCATGGAATTGGATAACGCAGCTATCAGTGAACGATACTGGCTCAACTCTGGAGGTGAATACATCTACGTAGCACCAGAAGTTCCCCTTTTCGCTGACTACCACAACTCTCTGGACAATCATCTGTGTCTTATTGCTGAAGTTGAAGATCCCTACTCCAAGAGACGTACTCACAATAACCTTAAATATGAAATTTGGTTCTTTGACAACGCTAAAACAGCGCACCAACATGCTGTGGACAATTATTTGGGCAAGCCTAGTGGTACTCCCGACTATAGAATGATTCAGTATCCAATCTGGTCAACTTGGGCGAGGTATTCAAGAGAAATCACTGAAGAGAGCCTTTGGGCATACGCCAATGAAATTAAAGACAACGGTTATCCGAATGCTCAATTCGAAATTGATGATCTATGGGAAATCTGCTACGGATCTTTGACCGTATCCCAAGAGAAACTGCCAAACCTCAAGCAGCTGATCCAGGACATTAAGGGGCTCGGATTCAGAGTGACTATGTGGGTTCATCCTTTCATCAACAAGGACTGCAATCCTTGGTTTTCTGAAGCTTTAGAAAAAGGGTAAGTTCACAATTATTTTTTCATAGAGCTGGATGGGCTAGCTATATCTTAGAGCCCACCCAGCTATCATTTGTCACGGAAATAAAACTTGATGTAGATAAAATAAGCATATTTTCTTAATTTACTATTCATCACTTCCACCTTTCCAATGATTTTTTTTTATCAAAAATGTCTATTATCAGTACCAGATTACAAAGTCTAAAATTATCTTTAGCTACCTAGTTCTGAATGAAGAAGGCAGTCCAGAATCGACCTGGTGGAACAACAACGGATCTCTTCCCGGTTACATCGATTTTACCAAGCCCGAAGCAGCTACTTGGTACACCGACAGAGTTCGCAATCTCATGGAAGAATATGACATTGACTCTATTAAGTTCGACGCTGGAGAGTCCAGCTGGTCCCCTCAGGTACTTAATCACCTGTTTCAAACTATATTCAGCACTATTTGTCCCCTTTACTTTCTTTTATTGGCACTCCTTGGCTTCTAACAGTCATAGTTTGTTGACAATAGAATCTTGTAATCCGTATCTGAAATAGTACCTGTTATAGTTATTTTGAATTTGATTAATCTGTTAAGTGAATATATATTTCAATATTTCAATTTTCATGTGACGCTAGAAGAATGTGCTCAACAAGAGATCTTGGTTTTAATTTTCGTGATCAAGGTTGTACGTCTGTGTGCAATTTATTTACATACTAGTTGTTGCCCGCGGTAACAAACATCCATCCATCCATCCATACTTACAAACTTTTGCGTTTATAATATTAGTAGGATTTAGTATTTCTGTGCTTACCAATTAAATTACTAAATGTTTATCGGTAGTTCGGCCATCATTGTGTTTTGGTATCAGATTGATTGATTTGGCATTGCCTGAGATCTGAAAAAAACTTACTGCATATTTTACTGGAATTATTTTTGCCATTAAGAAATGTCGACTAAATAATTCCACCTTTGTTTGTACAGATCCCAGTCCAAGAAGGCCTCGACATTGACCTACATCCCGGTCACATTGTGCAGGCTTTCGTCAGAACAGTCGCGGAGTTTGGACCTATGATTGAAATTAGAGCCGGAATGAGGTAAACTCCTTTTCTGTCACTTTTGTTACTTTGATTTTTTTTTAAAAGGAAACTGATACAACATGGAATAGAGATATGATAAGATAAATGAGTATATTATAATGCAAAACTTCACCAGTAATCCTATATTAGTTAAAAGCTTAACTGTTAGTGATAATAATTCGCCTTGCACATCAAATATGGTTCAGTTGGCAATAACCGTGTCAGCATTAACGTAATTTGAATTCAGATTTGAATGTATTGTAAGTTTAGGGTACGATGGGGCTGACATGTTCTTATCTGTGATTGCCCCTTAATAAATTAAGATTAAAAAAAAGTATTAATGGATTTAATTTCATATACAAATACGATATACTTTTGTCTACATAAATAAAATTACTTTGGATAAATACGTTGGAATTAATAACCCAATTGCAATACTTTCAGATAATTACTTAAATTCACAAACTCTTCTTTCTCAGGACTCAAGATCTCCCAGTATTCGTACGAATGGTTGACAAAGACACATACTGGGGCTTCAACAACGGTTTGACCACCCTTGTGACCACTCTGCTGTCCATGAACTTGAACGGCTACACTTTGGTGCTGCCTGACATGATTGGCGGCAATGGTTACAACGAATCTCCAAACAAGGAGTTGTTCATCAGGTGGCTCCAAGCTAATGTGTTTATGCCAACGCTTCAGTACTCTTTTGTGCCCTGGGATCACGATGCTGAGGTGAGGGTCTATGTTTTTTCTTGATGCTGCTAACAAGGTGGTAGAAAGGCAGTCAAAAATTTATAATTAATAATAGTAATAGCTAGCAATTATTAGTACCATAAGTAATTATTGTTGTTTACAGACAGTAGAGATCTGCCTCCGCTACACAGAGCTGCACGCGGAGTACGCTCCAGAGATCCAGGCCGCGATGGAGGCCAGTGTTGCCCGCGGCACTCCCGTGAACCCTCCCATCTGGTGGGTCGACCCTCTCGACGAAGTCGCCCTGGCTATTGATGATGGTAAGCTAGTTAATACTTAATTCCAAATATTTTATGGAACGTTAAAATAACACAGCTTATGTTTATGAACGCTAGTCGCGTTCACATGCGACTTACGAGGTTTTGGTCTACTCAACTACGTGGGCCAGACAGTTTGGAATAAGATTTGTTTCAAGGATGAGTCCCCTCTCACGACACCTTTGAGATAAATAGTGATGGTGACACCACTTATTCTTAATTTATAAAAAGAAACTAAGACAGGCATAGAATAGAGAGATTAATTTAAAATTATTCAAATGTTATGAACTTTAAAGAATCAATAACTACCCTATGTTTTACCAAATTCATGTTTTCGTCAGAATTCCTTCTGGGAGAAAAGGTGTTGGCTGCCCCAGTGATGACAGAAGGTGCAGTGTCTCGTGATATCTACCTGCCCCGCGGTAACTGGCGTGACGGCAAGACTGGAGAACTGGTCCAGGGTCCGACCTGGCTGAGGGACTACCCAGCGCCCCTGGACACGCTGCCATACTTCGTGTTGGAAGATTGAATTATTTTTATGTAATTTATTTTACTTGTAAGAATAATAAACTATTGTTTACTTGTTGAGTTCGATTTCTTATTATAGTTTTAAAATAAAAACTGCAAAGTTACATGATCAACAACAATCTCCAACAATCCAGTACTAGACAAGGATATTCACTTACCTACCATATTTATTCTCGAATAGGAATAAATATGACGAGCGAGCAAGTGAGCTAGGGCTGTAGCACACTTTTCCTAACGTGAAAAGGAAATACCAATAATAATAATAAAAAAAATAACCTAAGAATTCAATATCATATGGAATTTCTCCATCCGAATCAGAAGTGTTGGTAATTGACGTGATTTTTGAGTCATAGTCAAAATTAATAGGATGGATAATCATCAAAAACATTTAAGGTGATTTCACTTTAAGTCGTTTGATGCAATTTTATTTAACAGCTACACCTGCTACATAGCCCCTAGTAATCAAATTAAATAATATTTATAGTAAACAAAGGAGGATGCGAGATTTTAGATGGAAAACGTCCCCACTCTCCAACAGACATTTTAATAATATAAGCCTTGTTTCGTTGGTCAGTGCGAGACCGGAGTTCTATGATACATAAGCATCTCAATAGGTCGCCATAGTGTGGTCTCCATGCTGCATTGTCTGCATTCATAATAAGTATGATGACCACCACTCTTGAAATCTTCTTAAGCTTTCCATCAGGCATAGTAGTCACAATGGCATTCCAGTACAAAAAAAAAAAAATTTTTTAAACTATTTTTTTTTTCCATACAAGGATTTCTGTTCTATCTAGACTAGCTGACCCACGCAACCTCGTTTGCGCCTTATATTGCCCGTAGCGTGAAAATTTCCCCCGTTTTTGAAACATTCTTCATTGATGCTCCGCTCCTATTAGTAGTAGTGTGATGATATATAGCCTATAGCCTTCCTCGATAAATGGGCTATCTAACACTGAAAGAATTTTTCAAATCGGACCAGTAGTTACTGAGATTAGCGTGTTCAAACAAACAAACAAACAAACTCTTCAGCTTTATATATTAGTATATATATCTAGATTATTTCTGTTAGCATTTACTATAACATATAGTCAAAAATTACAATATTATCAGTCATCTGATAGTTGATGATTATCGGAGTATCTACAAAATTCAGCATATTTTTTAATTTATTTCACTATTAGCTCTTGCAGATGCTGACTATCTGATCTGTGACATATAAATATGATGTTATAAAGAAGAACCTAAAGATGATAATTAAGACAACTTACTTGTATACTTAAGACACAACTTAAGGTTGAGATAATAGCCTGAAACTCAGAAACGACAGACAAGCTTGAGCATTTAATTGTATATGATAAATCAATGCTCACATGGTACCTACCTCAGTCTTGGTAAGGCTTGCTTCTAGCTGTAAAGTCCGATGTTCATTTGTAACTTTACGAAGATTTACTTACAAAAATCAATATTATGTTCTCTGAAAGCCTGATTTCCATGGTCCGCGATATCAAGGATTGATGCGCATGGACATAGCTACAGATTTTTATAACTCACTAGCAGACCCACGCAACCTCGTTTGCGTCCCCTATTGCCCGTAGCGTGATAATTTTACCCCGTTTTTGAAACATTCTCTATTGGTGTTTCGCTCCTATTGATCTTAGCGTGATGATATATAGCCTATAGCCTTCCTCGCTAAATGATGATACTATCCAACACTGAAAGATTTTTTCAAATTCCGATTTGAGCTCCAGCGGTTCCTGAGATTAGCGCGTTCAAACAAACAAACTCTTCAGCTTTATATATTAAAGTATAGATTAATAAATAAGGAAGGATTTACCTATATTCTGTCATATTATTATTTTTACCTATTGTCGGATAGGTCTGCAACGCACTTGTGACGCCTCTGGTGTTGCGGGTGTCCATGAGGGCGTCAATCGCTTACCATCAGGCGATGCTTCTGCTCTGTGGCCCTATTTAATAAATAAAAAAACTTTGAAGCAAAATTTATCTATGCGTTAAAAATGTATCACCTTCGGTCTTATGTTCCTGTCTTTGTCGAGTAGAGATCAGGAACAGTATTAGAGTTATGTTGTATTATGGGCCTCCCGTATCCTAACTCACTCGGTGAAACACAGCGCAAGCGCTATTACACACCGGTTTTCTGTGTGGTTTCACTCCGGTCGAGCCGGCCCATTCAAGCCGAAGCGTGGCGCTCCTACCTAGCAACCTCATACAAACCCAATCCTCTGGCCAGCCTGGTTTAGTAGACCAAAATCTCCTTTCTACCGAGTGGTCTTTGCCGCATCAAATCTCAAAATCTAATCGGCATAATCAATTACCTACTTGCAATAAGTTGAACTATTTTATGTTCATGTTGTTTTCGACCTTGAAATGTGCTTTACCGACCCACATAAGCCTCAATTCGACATGCATTTATCTCAACAGCAGCATCTAAACTTATCTCAAATGATTCAGTGAACAATAGACGGGTGAAGATGGAAGATAAAATTGCAAAATGATATCGTTATCGATTCGAGTGTTTGTTGTCACGGGGTTTTGGCACTCGGCGACAAGTGGCGATAGGGGATGGCGGTTTTATTGACAATTGTGGGTAAGTTATTGGGTTTTTTATGTGTTGCGTTATGTGAAAAATTTCCTATGAAAATGTGGTATATTGTATTGTAAAAATGGATTTGTGGCTAAGTGATAACTGAGTAGATGTAACTAATTATAAACATACAAGCTGTATGTTCGCCAAACATTTCTATGAATTTACTAAAGTTTGATGATAAATGTGTTCTATTTAATATTCGCGTTAAGAAAATACTGACACCTCAAGCCCCGCCTCTTAAACAATCAGAATTCAAGAAATAATCGTATCTTCCAAAAGATTGAATGCTGATTGGAAAAAATTCAGTGCTTAAACAATACGTCACTGTATTTTTAACGTTAATATATAATGTAATTAAACAAAGAATAAAAATGCTACACGCTTACAACTTCTGTTATGATTACAAATTATCAAACGTAATATTGGTATAAATCGATCATGTTTCAGAAAATAAATCTGTCAATCGAGGAAACTTACCACAAATTTACAAACTGAATAAGGTTTTAGCTATGTGAGACTCTAGAATTTGACATATATGGATAGTGTCACTTTCTATTAGTGAAGGAATTTTCAGGATCGGATCAGTAATTCCAAAGATGACCCCCTACAACCATACAAACATAGTTAGAAACTTTACCTGTATATAATATTGGTATTAGTATAGACAATACAAATAACCGACATCTTGTCAACAGCCCTGCTAGCCCTAGGGGCAAGGGGACAGGTGTCACCAGTTTCCGTGGAGAATCCTCGCGACGCTGACGCCATATTGAACCTGGAACCTGTCACCACGGGAGGGTTCAACCTTATCCTCGTTAATGGTACGTACTTTCTAAAATAAAATAGACTATAAATATAAACTATTAGCTGACCCACGCAACTTCGTTTACGTCTCCTATTGCCCGTAGCGTAATAATTTCCCCCCGTTTTCGTAACATTCTTCATTGGTGCTCCGCTCCTATTGATCTAAGCGCTATCTAGGTCGCTAGTATCATATAAAGCGATACACGAGGCTGATCACAATAACAGAGAAAGGGGGCATTCGTTTTCTATCAATGATACAATGAATGAAGATGGTACTTTTAATTTGTTGTTGGCAACACTTTGTTATATTTGTTATGGCAACAAATATTTAGGACAAGTAACACACAACGCCATCTAGTCCCAAGCTAAGCAGAGCTTGTGTTATGGGTACTAGACAACTGATACAAATACATATTATACTTTTTTTTTGTAAATACATACATATTATACATAGAAAACACCCAAACTCCGAAACAAATATTTGTAGATCATACAAACACTTGGTCCGACCCGAGAAACGAATCCGAGACTTCATGCTCAGCAGTCGCACAAGCTAACCGCGAGACCAACGAGGCAGTTAAATGTTAATATGTTAGTGCTCTCTATACATAATAGTCTACTAATGAATATTTGTTTATTTTTCTACTCTCATCTCACTCTCTCCACTCATTATCATCAACCCGTTGCACTTCACTTGCTCTCTTCTCACTCATTACATTTACGGAAAACCACTGCTAAATGATTCTTTCATTGGTTTTCATCGAATGAATGAGTCACTGGTGGTCAAATTCCCCTCATTTTGGGGAAAAGTGCCTTCAAAAATGGCAACACACTTGTTACACGTGTATTATCTGATTAGTCTGATTACCCATATTAAAAACTCAAGTGAAAGACAGCTTAGAACTAGCGCACTTGCATAAACATGACTTGGAATATTTTATCAAGTTTATCTCTTCATTCGTATTCCTCTTAAATCTGACATCTAAAGATTTAACTCGTGACGTTTGAAATGTTTATCAAGAGTTTGTTACTTGATTATGTTTGCCAAAATAAATATTTGAACGTCTACCAAAATTGGAGATCTATTTATTAATACGTGAAACAAAAACTTTGTAGCCCTTTATACTTTTGTCTAAATGTTACTAAATGTAAGGTTGATAATAATAACTTGTAAAACTTGTTTCGGGGATCCCAGACTACTGTTTTACTTACTTACTATTTCAAGTCGTTTAGACAACGAACGCCATATTATGGAATTTTGGTCGACTTCAATTAATGATTTTTATTATGAGTAAATATTGAATATATTTCCTAATATACCTATTTAATAAAATAAAAAGCCTATAACACTCAGGAATTTTAAAAATTAAATCGGTAGTAAGAGTACCTAACGGAGATTACCCTGAACATACAAACTCACATACTTTAACCTTTTTATCATATTATTGTAAACAATTTCTGGCTCACTAAAAAAATTCCAGGAGCCGATCGAAAACTTCTCGGACAAATTGGAAGGACTCTATTTTCTCCATTCATCGCTGAAGAAATAGAAGAGGGCACCTTAATTAGCTATGGCACTACAAATTTGACAGTGAATACACTGTACGATGAAGAGACAGGCGCCAGGGGTGTTAAAATTACGTGGCTTGCTGAAACTGGAATAAGGCTTGAAGACTGTATCAATTTCGGTAAGGGCATACATTTTGTTGTCAGTGGTAATCAAAAGGCAGCATTAAGTCTAACAATTTTGATCATTAAAACATTGAAGTGCCTTCTTTCGAATCTTTTTCAGAGTTCTTAGGTTTTATATTTATTCCGGTTCTCTTTTGAATCATTTCTTCATACTTAGCATGATGTTCAATGCACAATGAAGCATTAAACTAATATTCCTAAAGAAAGTGTGGTGCGCCTTCTCACTCATTTCCATACCACCCAACGCTATTGTACATTTTGTGCATAAAATTAATAAATATATTAATATTTTTCCTCATTGAAAATCTTAAGGTACTGACCACTGGTATGCGGGACCAATGCAAGTCGACCAACTATATCCAATAGAGAATGCTGCACAATCCTACGCACCGAGCTACAACACGGAAACAGACAATGGAGCCATCATGGAAAGATATTGGCTCAACTCCGCAGGAGAATACGTCTACGTCCATTCTGAAGTCCCTCTATTCGTCGACTACAAAAACCTTTACAATAATCACCTCTGTTTCGGAGCCCAGATAGCAAGTCCTTACTCTAGTAAGAGGACAAGAATTATTTTGGCCTATGATATTTGGTTTCTGCCAGACGTGAAATCGGCACACAAGCATGCGGTCGATAATTATTTGGGCAAGCCTTTAGATATTCCTGATGAACTTATGGTCAGGCACCCTATTTGGTCAACATGGGCTCAGTATTCCAGAGAAATAGATGAGGAAAAACTTCTGGATTTCGCGCAGCAAATTCTTGATCATGGATTCAACAACTCTCAGTATGAAATTGATGATCAATGGGAGGTCTGTTACGGATCTTTGACAGTGAATGAGGAGAAGTTTCCCGATTTCCGTGGAACAGTATCAAGTCTGAAGCAGCTTGGTTATCGAGTAACTATCTGGGTGCATCCTTTTATTAATCTAAATTGCGATCCTTGGTACTCAGAAGCTCTAAACAGTGGGTTAGTATACAACATTTTATTACAATTGAATTTTCTACATGAAAATATAAAATAATCAGAACAATTAAAAATTCAACGAAATACGAAGTGAGTATATATGTATTGTTTAAATACACTAATATATTTATGTTTGAAGTATTTTAACTTAGAATTTTTACTCCAAAGTATGTATGTTTTACCCATTTATTGAGATGAAATGAAATTATTTATATCACATAAATAGAGTACATTTACAAGAGTTTTACTATGTGAACTTTAGAGACCGTCTATTTAGCCACTGGTGGCATGTGAATATATCTTTTGAGCCATCTTTGAGTGACTACTATCTGTACTTAAAGGAGCAAGAAACGAATTTTGATTGAGCGCACGTGTCCTAAATATCAGTTGTAAAATCTTTTTGCATAAAATAAACCACATTTCATGAAGGAAGACAAATCCGTTTGGTAGAACTTACAATTTTTTTGTTATTGTTAGTTTCTTCGTATTGGATGAGTCAGGCAGCCCCAACACGACATGGTGGAACAACAATGGCACGGTGGCAGGCTACATCGACTTCACCAACCCTCGAGCAGCTGAATGGTGGTACCTGCGGGTGTCTGCTCTTCTTGAGAATTATGACATTGACAGCATTAAAATCGACGCGGGAGAAGCTAGCTTTGCACCGGAGGTAAAACTGATATTA
This sequence comes from Spilosoma lubricipeda, assembly GCA_905220595.1. Classification (NCBI taxonomy): domain Eukaryota; kingdom Metazoa; phylum Arthropoda; class Insecta; order Lepidoptera; family Erebidae; genus Spilosoma; species Spilosoma lubricipeda. The sequence goes on from HG992291.1 coordinate 1,768,313, forward strand.
GTCTTAGTCTTGCTTGTACAGAGGTGGTCTCATTAAGCATTTGTCAGTATCAATTATATTCGATACAAGTAAAGTGTTTGGTATTATATTTAACCATAATTCATTATGAATAGTTCAGTAGTATACCTATAATTCTCTATAATTACAGTTATCTACTTTTGACAAACAACCCATAACGTCCCACTGCTGGGCTCGAGTCTCCTCTCGGGAGAGGGTTAAGGCCATACGTTCCCAAGCTGGCCAAGTGCGGGTTGGGGGCTGGCAAGACAACATCGTGGCTACGTTATCTTGTCGTTGGATGTTTTTAAGCCGCACAAACGCCTCCGATTAAGCTTCACGACTGGTATATATGGATAACAACCAGGACCGACTGCTTAACGTCAACTCCGAATCACGGAGGCGCTCATGGTAACATGCCACTAGCGGTCACCCATCCAGGTACCACGCCGTCGTTGCTTACCCTTAGTGATTGTTTCTAATCACCGAGTGTAACTGGGCTATGAGCGCCGTCATATTTACTTTACCTCATTTCCGAAATTCGCCTGAATTTTTTTCTGCAGATAACTGCATTAATTCATCTAATGTTTTACTTTCAGATATCCGATCTGACTGGTAACATCGAACTGCAACCTCACGTCTTGGTTCAAGAATACGCTAAAGTATGCGCAAGATTCGGCAAAATGATCGAAGTTCGATCTGGTTTCAGGTAATTTTGATCATGTTGTTGCGGTTCATTGATTGTGATTTGATTAGGAGGCTCTAACTTTCGAGTCAATTAGAAAAATCCTCTAATTCAAATTATGTACATACTTCATATAACTCTCTGGGAACTGAGAATGAGTGGTACTTGGGTCTTTTTAAATTGTTACTTTACATTTGCTCTAACGTTAAGTAATATTTCACAAACATATTAACACTATAATCCTAATTTTATCCTCTCCAGAACAAAAATATCAAGTTATTTTTATTTTTCACCGTTCGCTGGACTACGACAAACATTTCGACAAACAATTTACGACAAAATCAGCTAAATCGGCCCCGTCGTTCTCGAGTTTTAGCGGACAAACGAACAGCAATTGATTTTTATGTACAAAATTATGTATGTATTTATATATATGTGTGTATGCAAGTATATAAATACTTAAATATTATGTGTACCAATTAATATCTTTATTAAAATGGTAGATATTCCTTAATTATGTAAAATTATTATAATATAAATAATTTATGTTTTTTTTTTTATATTTTGCCTTGCCAAAATGACTCTACTCTGCCTGATGGAAAGCATAAGCAGAATTCAAGAGTGGTGGTCACCATACTGCGAATGCAGACAATGCTACAGTGCAGCATGGTGACCATCACCATGGCGGGCTAGTGATGCTTCTGCATCGTTGGGCCTCCGGTCTCGCACTCACCAACGAAACACGACAGCATGATCGCTGTCATTTTACGTTGATTTTCTGTGCGAGGGTAGTACCGCCCCGGTCGAGCCGGCCCGTACGTGCTGAAATCAGCGTGCCTCACCTTGATATACAGTATACTTGATATACTATAATAGGTTTATATTATTTAAAAATACTCGTAATCGTCAGGTAATCCCCGGGTAAACTATTCCTTCAGTGTATGGTCACGACTCGTAACGGAATTGCCGAGTGTAGAGAAATACGTGGCACGTACAATAATATTGCGATTCTCTCACCCGAGGAGAGACCCCTCTCACCTTTTTAACTCAAGGGTAGAGAAAAAACTCAATTTTCAAAATCGAATTGCACTTTTAGACACACAGACACCATACTGTCATCATCTTCTGCTCAACAGGAACCAAGACCTTCCCATATTCACCCGAATGGTAGACCGGGACTCCATCTGGGGGCTCAACAATGGCCTCCCCACCATTATCACCACCACATTCCAGATGAACCTGAACGGTTACCCATTCGTTCTACCTGACATGATCGGAGGGAACGGATACAACTTGGATCATGATCAAGCTGACCTGCCGACTAAAGAACTCTTCATCCGATGGGTGCAAGCAAATACTTTTTTGCCAGTGATGCAGTTTTCTTTTGCTCCGTGGAATTTTGATAATCAGGTAAGAATAAAAAAGTTTTTGACGAACCATAGTAGGTACATTTTTTTTGAGTAGCAAGGACAAGTTAAATCACTTGATGTTTTTAGTTAGCGTTTATGTTAAGTATAAGAAGCGCCTCTTTTCAATTTTCACTTATGATTCTTGGTATCTTGTTGTCAAGCTTCTCCCATTAAAATTATAATCGATAAAGTCGGGCGTTTGATACGGCTGTTTATCCCTGCGTAGATATACTTAACCATTATTTCATAAGTTTTTATTTATAACTAGCTGAACCCCGCGGTGTTACCCGCGGTTATTTTTGTACCCTGAGTAACGCCGCGGGACAAAGTTAGTCTAAAAAGTAGCCTAAGTTACTCCCTGGATCATCAGCTACCTGCCAGTGAAAGTCCTGTCAAAATCGATCAAGCCGTTCCAGAGAACAAACAGACAGACAGACAAAAAAAATAACTACATTTTTGGTATATGTACCGTGTTTACATACATATGCATTTAGTAAAAAGCGGTTATTTTAATATTACAAACAGTTTTATTACAATACACTCCAATTTTATTTATTTGTATAGAAGACGAACCGGGAGACTTTCATGAAAAATCGAGTCTAATAAAATACCTACACAAATAAACATATAACTTATATAATAGTGACGTACAAAGGTCCGAGAACAAAAGGGAAAACAACAAACGAAACCATGGAGCAACACCTATCTTTCCTTAAAAAAAATAAATTGACATTCGCATGATTGACAATAGATTGTCTGTAATTGGTGTTGTCTTTACAGGTCTTTACGTTTTAATTATTATAACTGTCACAGACAATTAACAGATTGTAATTTAATCATTATTAAGACATCATAAAATTATATGTTTTAAGTAAATTACAAAAAAAATATACAACGGCAAGATCACGTGGCCACAACGTGTGATGCCAGTCCCCAACCCGCACTCGGCCAGCGTGGGGACGTATGGCCTTAACCCTCTCTTGACAGGAGACTCGTGCCCAGCAGTGGGACATTATGGGTTGTTGATGATTGAAGTAAATTACATAGGACTAGAACACTACAAAAAGAAGGAAATCTTGAAATAGAGTTAGTTAAAATCTATAATAGTAAGCAAACATCTTCTTTCTAAGGAGAAGTCGATGATCAGAAGATGAATTTATCTGAACTATGTAATTTAAATTAATACAAATGTAAAACAGAAGCGAAAAATCGCAAGGATAAATTATACTTAATTTACATTTTCATAACTTTTCAGACAGTAGAAATAAGTCAGAAATATGTGGACCTGCACGCTGAATACGCCGACGTCATCATCCAGGCTATGGAGAAGGCTGTCAGTGATGGAACACCAGTCAACGCGCCCCTCTGGTGGTTGGACCCCACTGATCAGGACGCACTCGTCATTTGGGATGGTAAACACCCTTCATAAGCGATGCGATGCGACGCTGCATCATAGGAACTTGCGATGCGAATTGGTACAATACGAATTCGTACAAATTCGTGCGGCAAATCGTTGCTTCATGTGACCATACTTTCGACCACAAAGAGATTTTTGTATGAAATGGCTGATGAAAAATATAATAAAAATATTAAATTAAAATAATATAAATGATTTATGGATATCAATTAATAAGTAAATAGTAACTAAAAATAGTTTTGTAAATGTTTTAAAAGAAAAAATGTTTAACAAATATTTTGTTTATATTCTTTAGTATTTGAACCAAAATAAAATAACATATCAGATCCTGCAAATTATGCGTAGCGTATAGTTACCTAGTTAGGCAACTTTACACTACATATGTATAAAATAATAATACACACACAACGCTAGCTAGTAAAGGTAAAGTAAAGAAAAAAAATGATGATGATGAATGATGAAATAAAGAAAGTAGTGGCGTTTAGTAAATTCTCAGAGTGGACCAAAAATGTTGTCAACAAGTGAGACGTAACATCGCACGAATGCACGATGTGAATTACATCGGACGTTCTTGCGGTGCGAGCTCGTAAGAACATGCGAGGTCGCAAATATTTACGATGCGTTGCGGAGTCCCCGTAGACCCATTTTATATCACACCGTAGCCCGATTGAGAACCGACTATCTCTAACTAAGATATCAGCATCAATAACCAACAGGTCAGTCAACAACTGTTTCCAGAAACATTCTGCTAATTCCAAATTATCGTCTTCCAGAATATATTCTCGCCGAAACTGTCTTAGTAGCTCCGATACTGACAGAGGGCGCCACCTCTCGTGACATCTACCTCCCAGCTGGAACCTGGTTCGAGGAGGGTGACACCAACAGGACGGTGGAAGGCCCAGTCTGGTTGAGAAATTACCCAGCGCCACTGGACACCCTGCCGTACTTTGTCAAAGAAGTCGTTGAGTCGCATAATTCCCAAGCGTCTATTAGTAATTCCGTAATTTTAGTTTTAATGGGAATTATTTTCCATTACTTATTTATATAAGTAGGTATTATGTAAAGGAATTATTTGTTTAATTATTATTTATTGTTAATAAAATTTTGCGGAATAAAGATTTTTGATAAATTTTTTTTTTATTTAACACATAAATAAAAAATCCACCGCGTTCCTTCTACAACAACATGTGCTGGCCTTGGAAGTCACTGCTTTAGAATGGTAGCAATACACTCTCTAACTAAACGATTCGATCTTTTTCTAAACGCTTCCTTCTTTTATGTGTAAAAAGAACAACTCCCGCATTAGGAATATAAGTCCTATCCCGCGACGAACTGCTCATAAAAACGTGAAACGAACACAAAGAACAGCCAGACTCGAAATAACAATTTGTGAATCACACAAAGTGTTATCCCTTGTGGGATTTGAACCTACAACACTTGTCGCAGCGGGAAACGGCGTAGCGTCGCTTAAACCACTAGGCCAACTGTGTAGTCAGAACCTGGACTCACTACTAGCGCACTAATTTCCCTCCCACAATGATCCCCGGTCCTTTGAGCATCTCACTAGGTTGCCATAGTGTGGGTCGCCACTGTCCACGTTCGCAATGAAGATGGTGACCACCACTCATGGATTTTACTTATGCTTTCCATAGGACAGCGTATCTAGAGTTATTTTGTCAGCTACTACTTAAAAAACCTGTAAGTATTAAGCCTTAGGTGGAGTCGCAAAACAGTCGCTCTAATTAAAAAAAACTGTATACAGGGCGACTATGAAAAAAATGTTAACATCAAACAATTTTAATACTTATCAATGAATCTTCCTAAGTCCCACCGGAAGATATGAGGCTTTGTGGGTAAGTAAATGCAAAAAGTATAAAAAAAAATACATAGGGATTGATTAAAAGTTAATTTATCGATATTTTAGTGTGCTGTAAAAATAAAACTATATTTTTATTTAAAACCAAACAAGCAATCAAACAATTTGGCTACATTTATAGGATCATTGTTTTTACCGAATTTATAAAACAGGAGAGAATTCTTAGTTTGTCGTTCAATACTTTTGTTCTTTGTTACTCGATGGTAATAAGAATAATAAAAAAAAGGTTCATGAAATAAAATATTTTTAGTACAAATCATGAATAAAAATTCACCTCTTGTGGTGGATATTTCAGTGGATAATTCAAGAAAGCAACAAACAGTTTACAAATTATCAATATTGAGGTGCAATGAAGTCGGTAATAACTAATAACTTAAAAATTGATTAAATAAATTATTGCTTCATTTTTGCAAAACTTCCCCCATACAATAGATTCATCATTATTTCCGTAAGGAGGTACTTACCTTGTGAATTTATGCGTATTTAAGAAGAGCAACGGAATTTCTTTCTAAATTTCTCTTAGAATTCCTATCGATTTACTTGCATAGAAATTAGATTTTTTAATGGTAAGGAAGGAGTCGTATGTGTCATACAAATGCTTTCACTATTTACAATTATTTACAATTACTTACAATTAAAAAAACACTTTATTATGAAACTAGCATGCGATATCTTTCAACTGCCTCGGTGGCGCAGTGGTAGCGTACGCGACTGCTGTTCTTAAGGTCTCGGGTTCGATTCGGGTCGGACCAAATGTTTGAATGATCTGCAAATATTTGTTTCGGAGTTTGGGTGTTTTCTATGTATAATATGTGTGTATTTACAAAAAAAAAGTATTTATATCTGTTGTCTAGTACCCATAATACAAGCTCTGCTTAGTTTGGGACTAGATGGCGTTGTGTGTTAGATGTCCGAAATGTTTATTATTTATTTATTTATCTTTAATTATAATTCTGATAATTATTATTACATTCAGATATACTATCGATATATTGAAGTAAAGTCAATGTCTCAACATTAACGTACCTACTCAAGTACGTCTGAAAGTCGCACACATTTACATTTCAGAAAAGCTTGTGTCTGTTACTATTACGTGCTAAGTCCATGGTCTTTATGCAGTAGTCGGAGCAAAGAGTGCGACAGAGATGGCTGCCATCCTATTCCGTAAGTAGCTAATACAATAATAATTACTTGAGTAAAGTTCTATTGTAACTAGATTTAAACATATTTAAATACATTTATATACATACTAACTTTCACCCTCGACTTCGCTCGCATTTAATAAACAGTATTCTATGTTACTTCTTATTTCTCCAAGAATAAATGTACAAGTTTGTTTGTTTCGCGTAACAAACAAACTTACATTCGAATTAATAATTAGGATAATACAAATATCTATGTATAAATCTAAATGAAACTTTCTCGGTGCAGACCAAATATTTGTAGCATCAACAACCCATATTGTCCCACTACTGGGCTCGGGTCACCTCTCAAGAGAGGGTTAATGCCATACGTCCCTACGCTGGCAAGATTACGTAAATGTATGTATGATCTGCAAATATTTGTTTCGGAGTTTGGGTGTTTTCTATGTATAGTATGTATGTATTTTCAAAAAAAAGTTTAAAATTAAATATTTATATCAATTGTCTAGTACCCTTAACACAAGCTCTGTTTAGCTTGGGACTAGATGGCGTTGTGTGTTAGATGTCCGAAATATTTAATTATTTATTTTTATTTAAATATCTACAAATATGTAATACATAATAATATCTACATTTACTAAAATTTCAAGTGATCAAAGTCTACATAATAAAGATGTACAAGAAAAAATATGAAGGAGGTCTTTATTAAAAAGCGAAAGTTAATATAAAATGTTTTTCAATATTTTTCTGTTTATCTGTGTCTCATAAATGGCTTAACCGATTAAGATGCGGTTTTTTGTTATGTATAGCGGTAAACTTAATTTAACATTTAGTTTTTGTTTTATTTCAATACCTTGACAAATAAAATAGTTAGTAAAAGTTATAGTAAAAAAGTTAGTAATACATACGCGGCCGGAGAGGCACAGGTCAAAATAAAACAATCAATACAAATAAATAAAATTGAAGTGTCTGTTTTGTAATTTCAAATTGTCAGATTTTCACAAAATACATATGAAAATATACATAGTAAGGTACTTAAACCAAATAAGAATTTTCAAAAAAAAATAAAAATTTATGTCTGTTTGTTCCGGCTAATTTCTGGAACCACTAGAGACCTATTTTGACGGTACTTTAACCAGCAGATAGCCAAGATCGTCAAACAGGTTTTTGTCCTGGGTATTGAACCCACAATATCTATAGCTCTAAAACACCTACACTACCCTTTATTTCGTTTATTTCTTTCTCCGGTCAATATATCCATCCAAAGGTTACCTGGAAGAGATTGCTTTTGGTAATAAGGCCGCCCATTGTACACATCTTCTTGAATTTTAAGAAAAAAAACAACTGATCCGAGGGATCCGGCTGGTTGCCATTTCATCAAAAGAAGAAGAAAAAGAGGCTGTTCGAAACTAATATTTTTAATATTGGAAATAAACGATATCAAAAAATAAAAGACGAAACTCGACGTACGTGGATAGTTACAAATCTCGGTCAAATTATTTCATTCAAAAATCAAATCAAAAAAGACCTAAAGATAGCACTGAAGAAGAAAAACCTTCAAGTCATTTATGGAGATGGACAGAGCACATGATGCGTGACACAAAGCGAATCACGGAAGACAATTTACCAGATGGGAGGACGAAATAAAACTAACAGCGGGCCCAAACTGGAGAAGGGTCACACGTGATAGAAAGCTATGGAAAACGTTAGAGGAGGCTTTTGACATTTGGCACGCCAAGATCAGGGACATCTTGTAAATCTAGTAGACAAAAATCAAAATGTAAACCTTGTTTTCGGAATAATGGGCTTATTATTTTTTAAACTGTCAAATTCAGTATAACGATCAAAGTTTACACGTAAAAAACTGAGATAAAATAAAATATATTCATTTAAAATGAAATATTATTTAAAATGAACCCCGCGGTATTACCCGCGGTTATTGTTGTACCGCGAGTAAAGCCGCGGCCTAGCCTAAGTTACTCCTTAGATCATCAGCTACCTGCCAGTGAAAGTCTCGTACCAGTACCCGAATGGTGGCGGTTTAACTTAATAGAAAGATCATAGGCTTGCCACATTAAAACAGTTTAAGAAGTACAAGTGAGTTTATTTCTAGAATGTATCTTGATAACAAGTTCCATCGAGAGTATAAATAAATTACAAAAAAAATTTACTGTCTGTGCCTCTTATACATTTTTTTATGGTATAGATGGCAAACGAGCAAACGTATCACTTGATGGTAAGCGGTTACCGCCGCTCGAGGACACCCGCAACACCAGAGGCGTCACAAGTGCGTTGCCCACCATTGAGGGATGAGGAAAGGGATGTGGGGAGGGGCCTCCGGTATCCTCACTTACTCGGTGAAACACAGCTCAAGCGCTTTTTCACACATTTAACACCGGTTTTCTGTGAGGCCGTGATATCATTCAGATCAAGCCGGCTCATTCATGTCGAAGCGTGGCTCTCCCACGGTAAAATATACATACGTATACATACACACTGGAGTATAATTAATATTTTTGAAGGGGCATTATATCGCACTAGCGGACTCACGCAACCCCGTTTGCGTATCCTATTGCCCGCAGCGTGATAATTCTCCCCCGTTTTTGTAACATTCTTCATTGGTGCTCACCTCCTGTAAGTCTTAGCGTGATGATACATATTCTTCTTCGATAAATGGGCTACCTAACACTGAAAAAATTTTTCAAATCGGACCAGTAGTTCCTGATATTAGCGCGTTCAAACAAACAAACTAACTCTTCAGCTTTATACATTAGTAAAGATAGATGGATCAGGTCTTCCGCTAACTGTGTGTCCCGGCTTACCAGGTGATTTGTAATAAAAATACCACACATTCCTATTCCCTAAATGTCCCAATGACTTTCTCAAGGAGCCGGAGTTCCGAAGGATTTTTCACCGCGGTCTAAAAAAAACGCATATAATTATTCCAATTATAATGTACGTATATTTAATTAATGCAGCTTTAAATAACTACTGTTATTTACGTAAATATCCTGTGACAATGGGACAAAAAATAATCTCATTGTGTAGTCAACTCACGCAATTCAAATTGTACAATTAGCAATTATCAGTAGGTACTAGTATCAGTTGGTACAATGTTAAGGTTTATTTACTTAAGGTCGCAAACAACCACGCAACTGATTCATCGACAACCACTTACCATACAAGAAAGAGTTTACCATGTCAAAACTTACAGTTTTGACATGGTAAACTCTTGAACCTGACTACGTGAAAACTCTATTCATCCATAATGGGTCATGGGTCATCCTATATGGTCAGTTTTCTTCGTCAGTCTGCACTTCGCCCTATCCGTAGCGTCGTCCTCGAAAATCTGACAGAGCTCCTAACACCAGGACCCTCATAAAATCATTTGATAGCATTTATGTAGCTTAAGTCACCCGAGCCCGTATTACGAACTTATTGACACCTAATTGAATGCATTAAAATTGGTTCGATGGTTTACGGCGGCCAAAATTACCTATATCCTTTTGGCTACACCAAGTCGGGTAAAAATCGGCTTATTTTTTGTCAAATTGGTTGTTTATAAACAAGACACGCTAGGCATGTGTATACAGTGTTTTTTTTTAATTATGGTATAGGGGGCAAACGAGCAGACATATTACCTGACGCGGGCGACCTAAGCGATTACCGCCGCCCATGGACACCGCAACACCAGACGCGTCACAAATGCATTGCCGACCTTTGGTGGAAAGGGATATGGGGAGGGGTTGATGTATGGGCCGGTATCCTCACTCACTCGGTGAAACACAGCGTAAGCGCTATTTCACATCGGTTTTCTGTGAGACCGTGGTATCACTGGGTTCGCGCCGGCCCTTTCATGCCAAAGCGTGGCTCTCCAACGGTTAAACTACCTAGCTAGTGATCGTACATTATGTACATTATTGAAACGCAGGACCTGTAATGTACATAATGTATATGACGTAATACATTAATGAGCCTGTGTGTTCTTTTCTTTGTATACACAAACTCAGAATAACAATTTGTAGATCATAAAGTGTTGTTCCTATTGGAGATTGAATCCAAAACACTCAGCGCAATAGGAATTGGCGAAATGATCTTTTGCTAGTATGCCATTCGTGCGGTCAAATGCTACTAATCCCACTTATATAAATATATATAAATACAATAAAGTCTAATCGGTAAAACAGGACCCTATTACTAAGACTTCACTGTCCGTCTGTCCGTCCGTCTTTCACCAGACTGTATCTCATGAACCTTGATAGTTAGACAGTTGGAATTTTCAGAGATGATGTATTTCTGTTGCCTAAATAAATATTTAAGGGGGTCTTATACAACAAATATGTTTTTTTGCTAGATATTGATAACGGCTACAGGTGTAGACGTTTAAAATGTATAGATAATGTTACGGAACTCTTCTTGCGCGAATCCGACACGCACTTAGCCGAATTATATTTATTTTTAATTGTTTACAAGACTTTGGTCATTATCGATCAATTCAATTGAAAAAATAATCACCAATGATTAGATTACTCACTGGTCCCTGTAAGTGGTTTAGATTAATTGCCAATTAATAATAATTTAAGGTCAACTGAGAGAATAAGAGGGAAATTGCTCCAGAAATAATTAGGCTCATTAAACATATTTTAAAAATGTTAATATTACAGATCTTTGAAGAATTAAAAATGAGGTCCAAAACAAAAATGATACGAAATAAAGATAAACCATCTATGAAGCGGATTGCACATCCCTCAAAACTTGAACGCAACGGGAGCAGATTTAAAAAAAAATTATACCTACATACACCAAATATTTTTTTCTTAACTATATATTAGTTTTTGCCTTTGACATAAGTCGCGTTGATATAAATTTTATCAAGTTAGACGATCGCCTTCGAAAGAACTGGTTTTCTTTTTTTTTCTTATTAAAATCGGAAATCCTTTCTGTGAATGATGGATTGATTATTCAGTTATATTCAGTTATATTCAATTATATTCAGTTATATTTCTATAATAAATTTCATTTATTTGTATAGATATGTATATTCAATCTAATATAGAAACCTATGTACATAACCTTAATTAAAAACAGAAATAAATTATATTCCATTTGTTTGCAGTGTTAGCCATCCTGGTAGCGTATGCGCAAGCCATTGATGTATGCATTCTGAACGGGACCTCGGTACAAGCAAGTCTTCAGACCAATAAAAATGGCGGTCTTAATATGCTCATGGAAAGAGGTTTGTTACTGTAGCTAATTCAGGAATAGAGAAGTTGGAATAGTCATAATAGGAATGAAAAGGGTTTGACACCTACACGTTGTCAGGTTTTATTTATTTTTTATTTTTAAACTTATTGTACAAAGGCGGACTTAATACCATGAGGCATTCTCTGCCAGTCAACCTCCAGGTGTTGTAGAAATATGATGCGGCAGGTGCAAAGCAAAAACAGGAAATTCTTTAAAGTTCAAAACACTTATGACTACCTCGTTGGTCTCGCTCGACTGCTGATCATGAGGTCTCGGGTTAGATTTCTGGGTTGGACCAAATGTTTGTAAGATTTACAAATATTATTTTACGAGTTTAGTGTTTTCTATGTATAATATGTATGTATTTACAAACAAAAAGGTTATATGTATTTGTAGCAGTTGTCTAATACCCATATAAGATATATTATTGAGGATTTTCGCTATTAAACACAAATTGATTCTCTGAAAATACAAAGCTTTACCTAACACATTTACTTTTACAATATTACAACAAATTAAGAGAATTACAATTTTGTCTCACCGGAAAATACAAAGAAACGACATTAAAGTTCACTAATATCGCCTTCCTTAATTATGTCCTTTCATTTATCTTTCTACAAGTTTTTAGATTATATAAGACATAAACACACATCAGATACGGCCAATATACATAGGTAGGTTTTGTATTATACACTTCTGTGTCTTCACAGAAAAATCAGTTCCGCGGATTCTGTAAAGCAGAGCAGATACGTATCAATAATAAACCATCTGTTTTAAAAGCGAGAACGAATACCACACTAACAAACAAAAAAAACCGAGTTCAATAACTGGACCAAACTGAAATGGGACCACACGGGAAGCACCAGCTTTCAAATAAAAAAAAGAATCATCAAAATCGGTTCACCCAGTTGAAATATCTGACGTAATAAAGATAAATAAAAATACAAGTACAATTTTAACAAAAATAAAACCGACTTCAAGATTTGACTCGATTTCTCTTGGATGCCATCATCAGATATTGATGTCATTATCATGGTACCACCGCTGGGACATCTCCTTTCCTTTAAAAAAAGAATTGTCAAAATCGGTTCATAAACGACGAAGTTATCCCCGAACACATAAAAAATTAAAAGAAAATATATACGGTCGAATTAAGAAACCTCCTCCTTTTTTGAAGTCGGTTAAAAAAACACGAATCGTCGAATTATGAACCTCCTTCTTTTTTTAAGTCGGTTAAAAACTAATGCAACCTGAAAGTCACTTTAACAAACTTTGCTCAAATGTAAATATAGACTACTTCTTTACAGGAGGTCTGGTGGAAGTCATAGCAGTTGTGGGCCGCCGCGCTGGAAAAGTCAAAGACTCTGTAAAGACAGCAGAAGGTGACGTGGTCATCCAGTTTGAGAAGGGCACCACCGTCAGAATCAGTAGCGAAGAGATCGTGGGTCAGAGGCAAGGTTATGTGCTCACCTTGACTTGGGATTCTCCCAAGAGTGTTGTTCTAGAGGACTGTGTTAATCTTGGTGAGATGAATCTTTAGCTTAATTTTTATTGTAACTTGAGCTTTATCTAAAAATACCTGTTAAATTCCAATATATAAGTGTAGGTAAGTGCTTACTTTGGAAAGCTTTCAGCACTTATTATAGATAGATAAGCTTGTCGATTTTTCCCCAATTATCTAACAACAAATACAATTTATTCCTTTATCGTCGCGTCGGAACAAGGACGATAATGCCTGTGTTTGTGCTCGTTATACCGTTTACAAAAAAAGTTAAAAGCAGCCGACAGGGCTCTGCGGTATACCTTGGGAGAGGCCTTTGTCAAGTATTGGCTGATGATGATGACAACAGTTACTATTTGTGAAGCAATATTGTTGTTCCGATATTAGATTATTATTATTATTACATTTGCTATGTTTTTATTTCTATATTTCTTATTCTACTACTACCTCAGGCACAAACCACTGGTATGGTGGTCCCGAACAGAAGCGACAATACTGGCCAATAGAACGCCTGGTTCTCCCGAATTATTCCTATGTCACTAAAGGAGACGACAACTGCGGAGTCGCAGAACCTTACTGGCTAAACTCTAAAGGCGTTTTCTACTACTTCGACAAGAAAGTCCCGTTATTCGTCGACCAAAACCACATCGAAACCAACGCAGCTTGCTTTATCGCAAATGTAAAAACGCCGTATTCCACCAAACGCGACAAAAATGACCTTATATACGCTATTGGAATATTTGAGGATGTTCGCAAAGCCCACGAGTATGCAGTTGAAAGGTATTTGGGCAAGCCAACAGGCATGCCTGATGTAAAGATGATTACTTACCCGATTTGGTCAACTTGGGCAAAGTACAAAAGGGCTATAAGCAATGATGTGGTTCTGCAATTTGCTGATGACATCACAAGTCATGGGTTTCCGAACAGCCAGCTTGAAATCGATGATCTGTGGGAAGTATGCTACGGGTCGCAGACAGTCGATGTTAGAAGGTTCCCGAATATGAAGAAGACCGTTGATGTTTTGAAGGAAAGAGGGTATAGAGTGACTTTGTGGACTCATCCTTTTATTAACAAAGGATGCGAGCCCTGGTACACATTGGCTATGGATAAAGGGTGAGTTTCCATAGAGTAGTATAAGTATTTTCTAGTTCTGTGAGACGTAAGCAAAGTTCGCCCACCCTTTTCTGGATTCTGGCATATTACAAGATTTTAGTTCAGTAGAAAGAAAACCAAATTCTATCAAATCCCATTTAATTTTACCAATAGATTTATTACGGATATACGTACCTATATCCACAGATACCTAGTTACTGCAGAGTCCGGGAATTTGGAGACGAGCTGGTGGAACAACAATGGCACCACAACAGCTTACATAGACTTCACAAACCCTGACGCCCGGCAATGGTACATGGACAGATTGCATGCTCTGCAGAATGAAACTGGTGTGGACAGCTTCAAGTTCGACGCCGGCGAGGCCAGTTGGTCACCAGCGGTTAGTCTTTAAATTGGTATTGGTATATCGATGGCGTTTGTATTACAGCTTTAAGAAGTGTTAAAGTGATGGAGCTTTCTTCTCTTCTCCAGGCACTTCAATCTCGAAGGTTGACTGTCAGCTTCCTGTACTCCATATTGTCAGCTTAAATTTAATTCCCAAAATTAGTTAAATTAAAGAACAGAAATATGACAGTAAAACAAAACTTGTTCTTTCAGACTCCTTTACTCAAAGGTGACATCAGGGACCAGCCAGGGGTGATCACAGCTGACTACGTGAGAACTGTTGCGACTTTCGGCAATCTTGTAGAAGTCAGGACTGGATACAGGTAAGTCTGTCCACGTGGTCACGGATTAAGAATAGGAAATTTACCAACCTTACTTATCCCATGGGTGTTGTAAGAGCTGGCTAAGGGAGGAAAATGAGAAGGATAACAACACTGTAAAGAGAAGGAAAATTGAACACAATCTCTATACCAACCCATCTGTCCGACATGGTCAAAGCTCCTTTTTAAAGAGAAGACTATATCCAGCAGTAGACTATTGGAGACTGTTTAGAGATATATTACTCATTACAAAATAAGATTTTCTTAGAAATGTGCAAAAAAATCATACTACACAAGAATTAATTGCAACTGTCCTCAGAACTCAAGATCTTCCTGTCTTCGTTAGAATGTTAGACAAAGACAGTTACTGGACCTTCGAGAACGGTCTCCCAACCCTAATCACCACGACGCTGCAACTGAACATTAACGGCTACCCGCTGGTCTTGCCAGATATGATCGGAGGAAATGGTTACAATGAACCGCCAACTAAAGAACTGTTCATCAGGTGGCTTCAAGCTTCCACGTTCATGCCTAGTTTACAGTTCTCTTATGTGCCCTGGGACTTCGATAATGAGGTGAGTTTTATTTTTATTATTGTTTCGATATATCTAAATAACTACAGTTTAAGCGAGTGAAGGACTAAGGATGCTTTATTTATAAAGCTGCTAGATTTTGACTGACTTCAAAATAAATTTACATTATACATAGATACCAGAACATGAATAAAAAGTTACTATAACTAACCGTTTCATAGAGTCCTCGCCTACACGGTTCAGCAAGCAGTAACAGCAAGTAGAAGAAGAACGGGTATCTGGCGCCCGAATGGCAGAATGCGTCTGCGAATCTTACCTCTACAAGAACCTAACTTAGCGATTTATCTATAGTTACATAGAGAGAGTTATTGTAAAAGAAAATTCTAGAATATAATAATATATTCCTCCTCAGACGATAGCCATTAGCAAGAAATTCGTCGCCCTCCATGCTGAATACGCGCCCAAAATAATAGCGGCCTGCCAACGGGCAATAGAAGATGGCTCCCCTGTCAACCCTCCCATCTGGTGGATTGCCCCGAACGACACGGAAGCTCACAATATTTGGGACCGTAAGTATTATTTCAGGTATACACAGACGAGTGGCCATTACGTCTTTTCCCGATACAAAATATTCTGTAATTTTTTGGGGAGGAAACTTTACAAATACACATTTTAGACTCTCATACAAAATCGCCTTTCACTACAAACTCGCACACAAAAATTTTAACATTCAGAATTTCACACACACATAAATACATTGTGTGTTAGTTATGATACAGTAACGCGTAGGTTCATTTGCGCTTACACTTTGACAGAAACATCTAATTTCTTTTTTTTTTTAAATAGACGGGCAAACGAGCAGACGTATCGCCTGATGGTAAGCGATTAACGCTAACCTGCAAACACCAGAGGCATCACAAGTGCGTTGCCGGCCTTTGAGGGATAGGGAGAGGGGATAGGGGGAGGGGAGACAGGGGGAGGGGTTTGGGTTATGGGCCTCCGGTATCCTCACTCACTCGGTGAAACATAACGCAAGCACTATGTCAAACCGGTTTCCTGTGAGGCCGTGGTATCACTCCGGTCGAGCCGGCCCATTCATGCCGAAACGTGGCTCTCCCACGGTAGATGTATACTCTACTTGTAGTTACTGTATACTGTGTTGTTTTATGCAATGCAAACAATAATTTTGATTTCCTTAATCCTCAGAATATCTCCTCGGCGAAGACATTCTCGTAGCTCCGGTGGTTGAGCACTCAGCCCTGAAGCGTGACGTGTACCTCCCCCCCGGGTCCTGGCTGCAGCAGGGCGACCCTGGCCGGAAGGTCGAAGGAGGCGACTGGATCAGAAATTACCCCGCACCTCTAGATACCCTCCCTTATTTCATCAAAATATAAAACATTTAACACAAACAATGCCGCATTGATGGCTCAGTGGTACCGTATGCGATGCGGTGCTTGGGGTTTCGGGTTCGATTCCCAGTTCGGATGAAATGTTTATATGATCTACAAATATTTATTTCGGAGTTTGATTATTTTCTATATTTATTTACAAGAAAGACATAAGTATACTACCAGTCAATCTAGCTGTCATAATATCCAGTTCTACTAAGTTTAAAACTAGATGGCGTTGTGTGAAATGTTCGAAATATTTATTACATATATGTAGTATTGAAACAAGAAGTAATATCTAAAATAAAACTACTATTTATTTAAATATTTTATTTTTCTTACAACTAACTATAATATACATTTAAATCAAGGCACAGTGACATCTCTGACGAGCCCCTGTCCCAGTATCCTGAAGTCTTCCACCAAAGCTTCCACGTTCACCTTGTACTTCGTTTCACCGTCTACTGTGACTGGCTTCAAAGCATTCGCGTTCGTCAACTGGAAATATACAAACAGAATACTTATATCACCTTATTTCTGATAGTATATTTAAAAAATCTGCTATATTTGAAGTAATTAGCTTTTGTTTAAGATCTTAATAGTTTAACAGTTAAAAAAGCAACAAATTAATCTATACAAATAAATAAAATTGGAGTGTCTGTTTGTAATATTAAAATAACCGCTTTTTACTAAATGCATATGTATGTATACAGCGTACACATACCAAAAATGTAGTTTAAAAAACTTTTGTCTGTCTGTCTGTCTGTCGGTCTGTCTGTCTGTCTGTCTGTCTGTCTGTCTGTTTGTTCCGGGTAATCTCTGGAACGGCTGGACGGATTTTGACGGGACTTTCACTGGCAGGTAGCTGATGATCCGGAGAGTAACTTAGGATACTATTTTTTAGACTAATTTTGTTCCGCGGCATTACTCGCGGTACAACAATAGCCGCGGGTAACACCGCGGGGTTCAGCTAGTTACAATATAAAAACTCAAGACCCGACTACGTAAAGTGTATATAGCCTATGTCACTACGTCTGTTCGCTTAGATCTTTTACTCAACGAATTTGAAAGCTGTTTTCAGTTATAGATGGAGTGATTCAAGCGGAAGGTTTACATATAGAAAGGTTGCATATTACAGTAGAGGAAATTCGAAAATTTCAAAGATTTCCGTGCGAAGTAGAGCTGGGCCACTAGTGAAATGAAATAAAAACAAAAATATATTTATATTAACAATTATTGACGTGACAACGTCTTATAAATTGGTTTGCCGGGTGACACTTCAAGAAACTGCGTTACGCTCCGCTCACGTTATGCGCTCACAATGAGAGCGAGTGAGAGGCACGCGTCCCTTCCACTCGGGCATGGTTAGCCCGCCTAAGAGCGAGAGAGACAGACATAAAAAGTGAAAGGCACGCGTCCACTTTACCACTCAAAGTCGTTGTCACGTAAAACTTTCGCCCGTATACCGACTTTACAGGCAACCAATTTTTTTTAGGGGAATTAACGCGATCACTTATTAAAAGGTATTACATACCTCTGATTTGCCTGACGTTTCGACCAGGTTGCACTGGCCGTGGTCACGGGCTGACTTGTTAATATATATCATGGAACGCGAAAGTTTAAAAGTTAGTAAAAATGTATTTACCTGGAATTCTCTATATTCGTGTATGTCAGGCTTCCATAACACAGCGATGATCTCTCCTCCATAGATGTCGTGGAAGAACAGCGCGAACTCTCCGTAAGCGCTCTGAAACGTTGTAAATAATATTATTAAAACTGCCTCGTGGCGAAGTGGCAGCATATGCGACAGCTGTGCTTGAGGTCTCGGGTTCTATTCCCGGGTGGGACTTGTATGATCTGTAAATATTTGTTTTGGAGTTTGGGTGATTTCTATGTATAATATGTATGTATTTACAACAAAAAAACTATATATGTATTTATATCAGTTGTCTAGTACCCATTACACAAGCTCTGCTTAACTTAGGACTAGATGGCGTTGCGTTTTAGATGCCTGGACTATTTATTTATTAACTATTTATTTTTGTTCAATGTTTTTTTTTCTGAAATAAAAGCAGCCTATATACCATCAGCTCTTTGTCATTATAAGTCGTTATAATCGGTTCAGCCGTTCTAGAGATTAATTCCCACTCCTAAGAAAAAAAAACTACTAAAGGCGCGCGTCTCTACCGAAATTTGACAAAACAAAACAGAACATACCCTCAGCTCTTCCAAGTAGTTCCTGACGGGATGGAACTCCACGATGGGTATGATGTCTGCGGCAGGTTCGTCAGGCAACTTGTGTAGGATCGCTGGCTGGTCCACTCTCTCGGCGCGGTGCGGGACCAGGGTCGGCTGGAGGTGGACCAGCACGTCGTACCCGGAGTACGAGGGAACGAACATACCCTATGGAGAGAAATTAATTTTGGTTTGTGTGTAAACAATTTATCTTCTCAAAAAGAAATTTGCAACTAACTTATATGAGAATATTATTTGTTATTGATAAATTATATATACTATACACTACAGTGTTTTTGTTTATTATATTGTTTATAATTACTCGACATTAAATAATGTAACAAGCTAAAAATTTTCAATTTTGATTGTTGATAATAATAAAATGAAATCAATTGATGTGGGTACCCTCTCGCATAGTTGCCAAAAAAGGCCTAAGTAGCCTAAGTTACTCCTTGTCATCGGCTATTTGACAGTGAAAGTCCCATCAAAACCGGTCCAGCCGTTCCAGGAATTAGTCGGAACAAAAGAAGATAAACAGACAAAAATTGAAAGAAACGGTAAGATTGTAAACACCGTTAGATTGTAATCTATTTCGCGAGATTGCAAACAGTCGAAAGATTGTGAAATGGTATCAAAGAATCGCAAGTCGCGCGCTGATTGGTTGAACAACATATGTCCCGCGCCGCTGTATTTGTTTGTTAATTCATTTGTTTTCTAATTTATTTTTGTGATAGTAAATTGATTTCATGTTGAAAATACTTCAGAGCTTTACAATTAGTTATATAAAATGAATTTGTCATTATTTAAAAAAGTTCTAACCTAACTCTATTGCCATTGAACGACCTACTGTAAAATCGACCAATCAAGGACAGTTGACAATTTGACGCGCGTAAGCAGTATAACAGTTGACAATCTATCGAAAGTTTACAATCTCGCTTGGTAGATTATAATCTAACGGTTTTTACAATTTTACAGTGACACTAGCTGTCCCGGCAAACGTCGTTTTGCCATAACTACTAATAAATTAAAAATTAATTAAAAAAACATTGTCCAGACAGGACAAAATTGTGAATCTAAACCATTCCGAGATCCCCTTGAACACACACAAAATTTTTTATCAAAATCGGTCCAGTCGTTTGAGAGTAGTTCAGTGACATACACACTCACAGAAGAATTATATATATAAAGATATATCTGCATATTACAAAAAGCGATTATTTTCATATTACACACAGATACTCCAATTTTATTTATATGTATAGATGAGAAGTTTAACTTAAGTAAACTACGTAAGAAATACATACCAAGACATTATCTTTGGTGTCAGTGAGCATAGCGTTATCCAAGTAGTGGAGGGTGTTGGTGGCGAGGCTCCTGGCCCTGGCCAGCACCAGCGAGGAGGGTCCAGCCCTGCAGCACAGCGCTGGGAGGGACCCGTCGTAGGACGTGGCTATACACACAGCTGGACGGGTCTCACTTGAAGACAACTCTTGCTCCATTTTTGTGATCTCCTCTCCTATAAGAAAGAATTAAACGTTAAGACGTCAACGATTTCTCAACAAATAGTATTTAATGTTAAACGATTTTGTAAGACCAATCTATACAAATAAATGTCACCTCACAAATAATTCTAGTGGCTAGTGCGAACAGCGACCGTTGCACGCACCAATGTATTGTTGTTTTTTATAGAATATAGGGCAAACGAGCAGACGTATCGCCTGATGGTAGGCGATTACCACCGCCCATGGACAGCCGCAACACCAGAGGCGTCACAGGTGCGTAGCCGGCCTTTGAGGAATAGGGGAGGTGATGTGGCAGGTGTTGGGGTACGGGCCTCCGGTATCCTCACTGACTCGGTGAAACACAGCACAAGCGCTGTTTGACACCGGTTTTCTGTGAGGCCGTGGTATCACTCCGGTCGAGCCGGCCCATTCCTGCCGAAGTGTGGCTCTCCCACGGAAAAATGCACCAGAAAAATACCAGATCAATGGTATTTGATGCGGGTTAAGATATAATTTTTGTCTGTCTGTCTGTCCGTCTGCCAATCTGTCTATTTGTTTGTTCCGGCTAATCTCTGGAACGGCTAGACCGATTTTGACAGGACTTTCATTGATAAGTAGCTGATGATATAAGGAGTAACTTAGTCTACTTTTTTTTGACTAGCTTCGCTCTGCCGTACGACAAAAACCGCAGGTAACACCGCGGGGTTCAGCTTGTTTATTTTATAATTGTACTTTGAAGTGGAACGATTGTTCATTAGGGTTTAATGTATAATTTTATTTAATAAATTATTATTTAGAATAATTTCGTTTTTTTTTCGATCTTTCTGCTTATGTACTTACGTATTTGTATGTGTACTCCATCTATTCGCTTGCGCTACAAAAACAAATTATTATTTACATAGTATTTATATACTCACGGGACATATCACCATTGAAGTCCAGTACGATCACTTCTGTGGCCCAGTTGAAGTCGGCCAATTTGCTCAACACTCGGGCTAGCCCAACAGTGGGGTTGGTGGTTGGTTGCGTGGGCTCGGGGTACAGGAAGACGGCAGCAACCATCAGCTCGGCGACAGAATCAGGGAAGTGGGGTGGAGACAGCAGATGGCTCGACAGCCAACGTTTGAACAGACATACTGTTGGACCAAATGCTGAGTGTCTTTGATGCAACCTGTGAGCGATTAATTTTTTTTTTTTATTCTCGAACATGAATGGAAATATTATCATTATTTTCGAAAAAAGAACACACGAAGTATCTAATTTACGGACAGCGAAATTGCAGGAGCGTTTTTTGAATTTGGAACATTACAACGCTCCAGTAATGTTGAATGAAACGGCGTGCTGGAATTATTATATACTGTTTGATTGGATCTCTTTTATCAGAATCAAATCAAAATCTCTTTGCTTAGTACAAATTGCGTTCACGTGGCTGTATGCGAAAATGCGTTTGCCTTTCGGCACAGATGATAAATAGAAAATCGGCGGCAAAGTTGAAAATTCGTCTGGATTTGTTTTTAAATATTTAATAAATATAAATAGAATAATTAAAATGAGTTTCAACAGTTCAGAGAGTGAAATGGAAATTCATTGTACTCCACCAGATTTAAGATCAGAAGCCAAATTGGCAATGGAAAACTTGCTTCCAGCGATGTCAAGAGAAAAATACATGAAAGTATATGAACATTTTATGAATTGGAAAAACGATAAAAAGTGAAAATTTTCGCCGAAACAGTATTTTTGGTGTATTTTAATCAGATTGCTATTATTATTGGCATTATGGGCATTTATTCCATGCTGAAATTTACTGTTCACGTTAAAAAAGGCATTAACTTAAAAAAATATGGAAATTGAACTACTTTTATTTCCCTGCATTCTTTTAAGAAAAGCACTATACAATGCCTCGGCGGAAATGGCAATTGCCTGTCTCGTATTAGCGAAGTCCTCGCCTACGGCTGTCTTCAAACTCATAATCGACCTGCAATTGCCTATTTCCCGGCCTTTGCAATAATGTACTATTAATATACTTTATACGAGAAGATTGAATTCCCTGCAAAGAGAAGGAAAACTTGAAGCAAACTCCATTCCAAGCCATCTACATGTACACTTAATCATATCCTACGTTTTAAGGAAAACTAGTTTATTTTAGTTAGAACGTAATTCTAAGCACAGTACAGGCAATTGCCTGAAACACCGGCCTCACTAATAAATTTGAAATAATAATAATAATAATAATTCATTTATTCAAGTAATTAAAACTCATTGTGTTAGTAACAATTTACCTTACATCTATGTTAGTAAAATATATTTTAAAAATTATGTAACAACGCCGCAGTTCAAGCAGAGAGCCTGCAGCACCGGCTTACAATCCCGCAGTCCAGTCGGCTGGAGATCATTTTTAGAATGCTGTTGGTGCTGCCCCGCACCCTACGTACGAGGGATGCGCATCTTTTACGCATTACAGTATAGAAGCAATCAACGCGGGCTTCTGCAAACATCCCTGAAGCACTGCAGAAACGCGGCAACCCCATCAGCACCCTAAACGCATTGTTATACTGGACTCGAAGGGCGCTATATGTCTTTGACGTAAAATGAGCCCACAGGCTACTGGCATAAAAAGAAGTACAATATGCACGGAATAAAGTGGTTTTAACCTCACGTGAACAGTGTGCAAACCTCCGAGCTATCATGTTGGCACGTACAGAGAGCGCCCTGCGCTCCCTTTCGATGTCGTTATCATCTCTGAGGTCGGCGGCAAGATTGTGCCCCAGGTATTTAAGTTGGTTTACTCTCTTTAGAGGAACATCGTTCAGTTTAATGTCAGGCATTGCAACAGGAACACTACTGCCACCGGCCTCAAAGACCATAACCACACTTTTTTTTACGTTGTACACAAGTCCATGCTGTGATGCATATCTTTCACAAAACCCCAACAGCTGGCTGAGGCCGCAGGGTGATGCACTTAGCAGCACCATGTCGTCCGCATAGCTAATATTATTAAGGCACACGCCATCTATATAACAACCTACCCTGGTGCTGCTAAGCTCTTCAATCAGCTCGTTCACATACAGGTTGAAAAGCGTGGGCGACGTTAACCCTCCTTGTCTCACTCCGCATTTCAACCCATAGGCATCAGATCTGACCCCTGCCCACCTGACACTGTTGACCTGATTTCCATACCAGAACTTGATGATGTTAATTATTTCTGTAGGTAATTTAGCTTTATACAGCTTTTTCCATAGAATTTCGTAAGAAACCAGGTCAAAAGCCGTCGAGAGGTCAAGAAATCCAGCGTACACCGGCGTTTTCCGATTCGTATAATATTCGACCGCCTGCTTTAGACACAAAATAGCGCTCTCTGTAGACAATCCGGGCTTAAAACCGAATTGGTTGTCATATGGTGTTATAAATTTATTTAATTGTGTGTTAAGCAGGCAGTCCAACACCTTCGAGATAACTGTCGCCAGTGAGATAGGCCTATAGTTGTTTTTATCGGCCACGTCGCCAGTTTTGTTCTTCACAACAGGTACGACCAGCGTTCTCAACATCTCAGCAGGTAGATATGCATGACTCATACATAACGCAAACAATATGGACAGTGCCCCGGGTAGATGGGGACCCGCGTATCGCAAGTGCTCAATGCTAAGGCCATCATGGCCAGGTGATTTTCCCCTAGGCATTGATAATATTGCTTTTTCAATATCCTCAGCACTGAACCTTATTTCCCGCTCCATTCCAGCTTCAACTTTGAACCCACATGAGGGCGGTCCCAATGGCGATTTTACACGAAAGTGACTCATGAACACATTCGCGATATCTCGTGGGTGACTTACTCCATCGATGCACACAGGGAGCCCTGGTCTTCCATTCAATTTATTTGTCGCTTTCCAAAACGATTTAAAATCTTTTTTCGAGTGATGTGAGGCGAGTATATCCATTTTAATCTTGTTTCCATTATTTTGACACCACTTCAATTTAGATTTAAATATTCTTTTGGAATCACACATCTCTTTAAATATTTTACCGGTAGTTGGTTTACCGTATGATACCCAAGTTAGGAATTTTCGTCTAGCCTCCCTGTGTGCTCCGCTCACATGTTTATTCCAACCGACCACTCTGCGGTTTTGGCTACATTTTTTTTGTTTTCACAACATATAGAAGCTGATTTACTCAAGGTCACAACAATGTCATGATACATTTTATCAATGGTAAGCCTATGATCTAATATGTTACAGCTTTTATCAGTACACCGCTGCAGCTCCCGCGGACAGACGACTAGCTCTAAATTTTCATGACAGAGCCTCCCATATTCCTTTATCTGTTCGGGGTTTCTTTCACCCCACACCACTTTGTTTTGTGTGTAGGGACAGTCAATAGTTTTTTGTGGGATAATATCTAAATTACACTCGATAAATACAGGAAAGTGGTCCGACCAGAAAACATCATAATGCACATACACACCCACTACCGAGCACAGTGCTGAACTGGTCACGATACAATGATCTAGCCAGCGCCTAGAGCCATGAGCCTCACTTATAAACGTGTATGTGCCTGACGTAACTCCTAACCAGTTCGTATCAACACAAGTCCATTGTTGCTCAGAGCAAAAATGATTAAGTTCTTTGTAAAATGTTTCTGTAGGATGGGCATTAAAGTCTCCCAATATGTAAACGTTTTCTACACTACTGCTTTCTACAATAGCACTCACCGTACTTATAGTGTCCGTGAACTCTGGCAAGTTTGTAGGCGTGTCCGTTGGCATGTATACACTTATCACTAAAATTGACTTTTGATCTAGCACTATTTGTATTGCACGTATACGCGGACTATCACTATTTATGACCGACACGTTCCGAAAAGCACTACGTCGCCACAAAAGAGCAACCCCTCCATATGGTCTTCCCTTCAGCATACCTGAGGCAGTATCAACAGCCGAAGCCCCTGTACAGCCGAAGTCACTATCTACTCCATTCAAGTATGATAACTCTTCTGGTAGTAGCCACGTCTCCTGCAGAGCTATTAAGTCAGCAGTTCGACATAAACGTCGAATATCGCCAAGTGAGCGCTTGATATTCTTACAGTTAAATGATACAAATTTGTAAGGTTTATTAATAATCATTTGTATTTTATTTAACACCGATAACAGAACTACGTGGTCTGTTTACATTTTTTGGCTTAAAATGCACAAATTGTCTGAAGATTATTCCCTGTGGCCACAACTCATTATTTAAAAACATTTCAACTTTTTCTTCCGACACAAAGAACTTATAAGCATTATATTCACTTTCTTTTCTAATTGAGATCTTTTCTAATTTAACTTTTTCGCTGGTCCTATTGAAGATATAACTACTTATATCGTTTTCTAATGTTTCTTTGTGCACATTAGTAATAAAAATCGGAATTTTTCGATCGGCCGACTTGAAATTGCCTTCTTTCGTTGACGTACCAATTTTACCTACTAAACGGTTCTTAGACTTTGTCTTATATTGTACAAGTTTCCATTCGTCTTTTGTTCTACACTCATTTTGCGGTCGCACACTTAATGCAGCATCGGCCGCCGCTTGTTTACATAAATTGACCGATACACACATCTGCTCACGCATCTCCTTATCAGCAGATCGCAATGACGTCAGATTTAGCGGCGCATCGGGCGAGCGCAGCGCGGTCGGTGCCACTTTTTTATTATTTACTGATTCTGTAACTACCTCCGCAAACAAGCTATTAATATTATTCTGTTTTTTCTCGGTTTGAGGGAATTGTTTTTTGTCCATTTTATTGGAATTATGATCTTCAGAATTCTGCGGAGGGTGACTATCATACAAATCAATAGGGTCACTATCAGTTATCCGCCCACTATCTACACAGAAGGACGGTGGGGGGGATTTTGTACCCTGAAATTCTTTCCTGAGATTCTCTAAGTGTTCCAAAGAGGCGTATGTTTCCTTCACATTTTTTAACTGCCTCGGTGGCGCAGTGGTAGCTTACGCGACTGCTGTTCTTGAGGTCTCGGGTTCGATTCCCGGGTCGGACCCCAAACGTTTGTATGATCTGCAAATATTTGTTTCGGAGTTTGGGTGTTTTCTATGTATAATATGTATGTATTTACAAAAAAAAAAAGTATATAAGTATTTATATCAGTTGTCTAGTACCCATAATACAAGCTCTGCTTAGTTTGGGACTAGATGGCGTTGTGTGTTAGACGTCCGAAATATTTATTATTATTTATTATTTTTGATCTCAGCCTGTACAATCATCAAATCCTTTAGAAGTTTAGACACATCGAGATGATCGAACGTTATTGGTGGTAACAGTTCCAGGTTACGA
The DNA here is from genome assembly GCA_905220595.1 of Spilosoma lubricipeda. Lineage (NCBI taxonomy): Eukaryota > Metazoa > Arthropoda > Insecta > Lepidoptera > Erebidae > Spilosoma > Spilosoma lubricipeda. Next base: position 1,795,380 of record HG992291.1, read on the forward strand.
GCTACAAAAACAGGCATCACATCCAGGTCTGTGACTTTGAACAGGTTGATGATGTCATTTAAAATACGATTTTCTTTGCCTTGTCCTTTACGTACTGTTTTTCGCTTATCAGACGGTAGTGATTCAGACAATAAGGAATACGATTTTTGTATCTGCTCACTCGTAAACGTAGCAACACATATTCGCACTAAACTATCCTCATCAATTATAGATATTTTATTTTGCACATATGCTAACATTTCGTCAATCACCATATTACAACTATTACATTTCAAAAAACACGCCATTTTGCGACACAATCTCCGCACAACGAACAACGAACATAGAAATGTTGACCTTACTTAACAATGAGTTTAAGAATTGTAATTTGGTAGTAAGATATAATAAATACTTGGTTCTAATCATATAAATACTTAAGAATTAATATTTTGCGTCTCATAAATTTATGAACACCGGCTGCATGCACGAAAAAGGATGACTCATTGTCCTGTTACGCCCATTGTCCCGTTGCGTTATTGTCCCGTTACGCTCATTTAACGTCGTTCTATCATTTCATCAATGTTTTGTTATGACATTGCTACGTTAAACTATCGTCCGTAAACCGACTTTACAGACAAACAATTATTTATCTAGCCAGTTTAATGTAGTAGGCTATAGTAGTATCTAAGGAAATAGTAGCTAAGGAGAGGCCAATGTCCAGCAGTGGACTGTTAAAGGCTCTTGATGTGTGATGTGATACTTCAATCCCTCTTTAGCCAAGTTAATATTCTACAAACTTAAACGTTATTAGAAAATCAACCAGACAGTAGAGCCACGCTGATTTTAGCAAGAACGGGCCGGCTCGACCGGGGCGGTACTAACTGAGCAAAGAAAAACTACGTAAAATGACAGCAGCAGTGCTGGCGTGTGTAGTTGGTGAGTGCGAGACCGGAGGCCTAACGATGCAGAAACATCACTTGCCCGCCATGGTGTGGGTCACCATGCTGCATTGTTTGCATTGTCTGTACAAGCAATGAGTATGGTGACCGCCACTCTTGGATTCTGCTTATGCTTTCCATCAGGCAGAGTAGAATCATTTTAGCATGCCATACATAAAAAAATTAAAAAAACAAATTTGAATGACGTCATCTCAACGCTAGGTGATGTGGTTTAAACAAAATATAAGTCAATAGTAATTGGGTAGATGATACCTTACTGACTGCCTCATTGGTCTCGCGGTCGGCGTGAGCGATTGCTGATCATGAGGTCTCGGGTTCGATTCCCGGGTTGGACCAAATGTTTGTATGATCTACAAATATTTGTTTCGGAGTTTGGGTGTGTTCTATCTATAATATGTATGTATTTACAAAAAAAAAAGTATATATGTATTTGTATCAGTTTATTTGTATTAGTATTCTAGTACCCCATAACACAAGCTCTGCTTATCTTGGGACTAGATGGCGTTGTGTGTTTAGATGTCCGAAATATTTATATATATTGTCTTGCATAATTGTTGATCTAACTATATACATATTATCATATGTATGTATAACATCACGCTACGACCAATGGTTCGATCAATAAAAAAATATGAAAAATATTGAAAACTAGCTGTTCGGGTCAGCTATCTTTGACGGAACTTTCACTAGCAGATAGCTGATGATATAAGAAGCCACTTAGCCTACTTTTTTTTGACTAGCTACGCCCTGCGGTGTTCTTCGCGGTTGTATTAAGGGAACAGCAACAATCATGGGTTGCAATGTGGTATTCAGCTAGTAGAAAATATTTATAAGTCCTTGATAAACACTTACCCATGTAAAGACCCTCTCAACCTTGGCATCACAACCGTCTCCAACTGCAATCTCACACTCTCCTCACTATCTCTAAACTTCACAACTCCCTTCTCCACTTCTCTTCTTAGTAAAGTTATCTCTTTCGGGTGTGCTATCTCCAGTCGGAAGACTAGGCCGTTTTTGAGCACGTCGATGTGGGTGGGATAGGCTTGAGTGGAGAGTGAGTACTGGACGTTTAGACGCTGTGCGATCTGAAGGTGGAAGGCGGCTTTAAGACACCTGAAGGCCTGGAGGTCACCTGGCCACTTGCCGCTGTGACCTGGAAAGTTAGAACATATATAAGATACCAGATCACACACAATTTTTACCCGACAGCCTATGACCACGACCAGTGCAACCTGGTCGAAACGTCAGGCAAATCAGAGGTATGTAATACTGTTAAATAAGTGATCGCACCAATTCCGGTAAAAATAATAATTATTATATTTTTAACCGACTTCAAAAAAGGGAGGAGGTTCTCAAATCGTCTGTATTTTTTCATGGTTGTTATCGTAGAACTTTCGACTGGCTAAACAAATTTAGAAGATTCTTTTCTGTGGTCTTTGCCGTGTGGTGTCATTTCAATTTGGTCCAGTTCTTAAAGTCGTTTTTGTGAAACGAGTATGGTCTAAAAAGCTTCCGACCTACCAAAAAGGCTTTATTTACTTAGTCTTTAATCTTTACACACTTTTCTGAGCGATATTCAATACACTATACTATTGTTACGTGTTAGGGTTCGAACGTGTAAATAAGACTTTATTAACAACACTTAAAATCACAATATCACTAAGAATAACGGTCCTTAATTGTCGCCGAGGTCAATTGGTTAGTCACTTAAATCACTCCGATATTTATCGCACTGTAGCTCAAACTGAACTAAACTGCGGCCCGCGAAAGCTCCTACTATTACCATTACCCATTATTATTATTAGCGCATTCTAGAAACAACTCGTACATACAAGGTCATTCACCGTACCAAGGAAGCGCCCGCCGGCGAGACCGCTGGAAGCAACAGCACAAAAATCAACCGATATTCAACGCTATGTCTATTGCTTTAAGGTTCATTATTCTGTGTCTCAGGAGATCAATGAGAACTTTCTGTGTGTGTATTGTGTGCGTCTCGAGCGTTTTTTGTGAATAATGTTTCTACGTAATACTATTGAACTGGTTTCAATGAATAAGGTGTCAATAGGTTTATAATAATAAACCTGATGATACAGGCTATATAATGTTAAGAAAGGTTATGTGGCTATGTGGGATAGCTTTTTAACATTTTTTTGGTTATATAGATAATGTAATGAAATGTTACCTAGTTGTATAATGGCTTTACAGACGGGTATGTACTCCGGCACGACGGCCACCCCATCAGGCCTGGAGATGTCCTTCAGCAGGCAGGTGGACCCACGTTTCCAGGGGTTCTGCGGGGCCGCCAGGGGAACCGTCGGCAGGGGGCAGCTGTAGCTGAACACGGGAGACACTCCTGGAAGACACGCATACTAGTTATTAATGCTATTAAAAAGTTATCTACTTACAAACTACGCCTATTAGTTTTGTTAAAATAAATATTAAATTGCAGCCTTCACTAAACTATATTGTATGACATATTGACATCCCTAGTAACAATTCTTTTGTAGAGGTCTCTGGTCACTTCCGTCAAAAATGTCAGTGTGTTGTATCCGTTTATCTACGATTAAATACTTGAAAATACATATATCGGTTTTAATCACAACAGGTTATGGGCCTAGGATGCTCTAATCTATCAATTAGTATTGTGCAATTAACAAGTCAATCAAAATACACCGTAATAGTAGTAAAACCGCGAATAAGAATACACCGCGTACATAACCTAAGTTACCGGTACGCAACTTTTTCATTTTTCAGCTATTACAGATATTGTACAGGTAATATGAATAACAACAATGCAATAATGTCAATCCCCAAACTCACGGGTCGAGAAAACTGGTCAAGCTGGAGTTTTGCGGTCAAAGCCTACTTGCAACACGAGGACTTGTATGACTGCATATTGAATGTACCAACACCCGATGATCCAAAATCAATGAAGAGCGATGTTAAAGCTAAGTCAAAACTCATATTATTAGTAGATCCAATTTTATATATACATATTCAAGATGCTAAAAATGCAAAACAAGTATGGGAAAATCTAACTAAATCATTTGAAGACAGTGGATTGACTAGAAAAGTAGGATTGCTAAAAGATTTGATAAATACAACACTAGAGACGAGTGATAGTGTAGAAGCATACGTAAATAAGATAATGTCTTCTGCTCACAAGCTAAGAAATATCAATTTTAATGTTGATGATGAGTGGTTGGGAACACTGATGCTTGCTGGCTTACCGGATACTTACAAGCCCATGATTATGGGTATAGAGAGCTCTGGTGTGAAGATAAGTGCTGATTTGATTAAAACAAAACTGCTTCAGGAAATAATATCAATTGATTCAGACACTACTGTACTTTACACAAAGCATACTAAGTTTAATAAGCCTAATAATAATAAAAATCAAAAGAAAGGCCCGAGATGTTTTAACTGCAACCGCTATAATCATTTAAGTAAGGACTGCTGGTTTAAGAAAAATAATAAGGAACATACTAATAATAATTCTGGCTATGTAGCTGTGTTCTCAGCAACAACTCATATTGATAATAGGTGGTATATTGATTCAGGAGCATCTATGCACATGACGATGAGGCAAGACTGGCTTTATGATGATGTACCCCTACCGATTACAAGTATCAAAATAGCAAATGACAAAATGCTTCCAGTTAAAAGGTGTGGCAAGGTAGACTTGCAAGTTATTACAAAAGAAGGTAAACAAACCATTCAAATAAAAAATGTTCTATATGTTCCAGAATTAGCAACAAATTTACTGTCTGTGAGCCAAATAATAAAAAATGGTTGTTCTATACAGTTCACTAATAATGGCTGTAAAATATTTAATAACAAGAAGAGTGAAGTAGCGTCTGCACATCTTATAAAAAATATGTACCGGCTGAATACTAACACTATTCCAGCATACAATTGTAAAGCTGAAGAGTCAGATTTCTTATTATGGCATCAAAGGATGGCACATCTAAATTTCAAGGATTTAAATAAAATAACAGACAATACTGATGGAGTGAAATTAGTTAAAAATATAAACAAAATAATATGTGAACTCTGTCAACAAGGAAAACAGTCAAGACTGCCGTTTCCAGCTGAAGGTACCCGAGCCAAGACACCTTTAGAGTTGATACATTCTGACATATGTGGACCGCTGGAGGTGAAATCACTAGGAGGAGCCAGGTACTTCCTCACATTAACTGATGATTATACCAGGAAAGTGTTTGTTTATTTTTTAAATAACAAATCAGATGTTTTTGTAAAGTTTAGAGAATATAAAGCTTTAGTAGAGAATCAACTTAATTTAAATATAAAATGTCTACGTACTGATAATGGAAAGGAGTACATAAACAAAGAGTTCTCAGATTATTTAAAGAAATCAGGCATAATTCATCAAACTTCCAATTCATATACTCCCCAACAGAACGGTTTGGCAGAAAGGATGAACCGCACACTCATGGAAAGAGCACGCTGTATGCTAATCAACTCTAATTTACAGAAACCCTACTGGGCAGAGGCAGTAGCTACAGCTGCCTATATAACTAACCGTTGTCCAACACGTGCACTGTCATATGCTACACCTGAGGAGATGTGGTGTGGGAAGAAACCTGATGTAAGTAATTTAAAATTATTTGGATGTGAAGCCATGGTTAAAATGCCTAAAGAAAAACTACAAAAACTGGATCCTAAAGCAATCAAATTAACATTTATTGGTTATTGTGAAACCACCAAAGGTTACAGGTTCATAAATCCAAAGACTCGAAAAATTACCATAAGTAGAGATGTAGTATTTATGGAAAACTCAATAAGACAAAGCCATGCAGTAATACCCTTGGATGTAGAGGAAAATAATAATACAAGTAATATAACAGAACCTTTAATAGACAGTACAGACAAATATAAAACTTCATTGGATAGTTCTCAATCAAATGATATAACTACACTAACAAGCAGTGATGATTCATTTCATTCTGATGAAAGCTGCTCGTATATTCCTGAAAGAAAAATTAATGTAAAACAGCACAGCATTATTAAAACCAGATCAATGAAGTCTAAACAAGAAACTAATACTTACCTCTGTACAGGTGAAGCTCCAGATAATGAAAATATACCACAAACATACGCTGAAGCTATATCATCAAGAAATAAAGATAAATGGCAACATTCAATACAAGAGGAACTAAAAGCACATGACCAAAACAAGACATGGACATTGGTAGAGAAACCACAAGGTTCAAAGGTAATTGGCTGTAAGTGGATTTTTCGTATTAAAGACGAGCCATCTGGTGCAGTCTATAAATCTAGACTCTGTGCAAAAGGATGTTCACAGAATTACCTAATTGATTATACAGAAACATTTTCTCCTACTGTGAGATATGATTCTTTGCGAATTCTACTTTCAGAGGTATGTCAACATGAACTACAAATGTTACAGTTTGATGTCAAAACTGCTTTTCTTTATGGAGACATCACAGAAGATATATATATGTATCCACCTGAAGGAATAAATGCTCCACTTAACTATGTATATCCTCATACAATCTTGGAAAAAGTAGAAACAGTGGCTGAAGAGAAAATACCATACAGAGAAGCAGTAGGGTCTCTCATGCACCTTGCAATTGTGAGTAGACCAGATATCATGTTTGGAGTAAGCTTGGTAAGTCGTTTTATGAACTGCTATAATAATAGTCACTGGGCTGGTGTAAAAAGGATATTTCGATATTTGAAGGAAACCAAAGAATATGGGTTACTTTATTCGTCAACCAAGAGCAATATAATAGAAGGCTATAGCGACTCAGACTATGCTGCTGACACTGACACAAGGCGATCTACTACGGGATATGTATTTATTAAAAACGGTGGAGCTGTCACATGGGCAAGTCAACGACAACAATGTATAGCCCTCTCTACTACAGAAGCAGAATTCATGGCTGCATGTTCCGCTACAAAGGAAGCTTTGTGGATCAAAAGACTACTACTTGATATTGGTGCTTATAATCAGGACACAATGTGTTTATGTGTGGACAATCAAAGTGCAATATCAGTGATTAAAAACATAGACTTTCACAAAAGGTGCAAACATATTGATGTTAAATATAAGTTTATTAAAGAGAAGTTTCAAGAAAAAGATATAGATGTAAAATATTTAAGTACAAGTGAGCAGTGTGCTGACATATTCACAAAAGCTCTTCCTCGAGTAAGATTTCAATATCTTAGAGACAAATTAGGAATCACAACTTGTACTCCTTACACCAATTATAATCCTTAGATATTGTAGCATACCTGGTAGTGTTTAATATTATTAATATCATTGTTAATTTATAAAGTTGGCTTGGAGAAGGCTTTAATTTGGTGGGTGTGTTAAAATAAATATTAAATTGCAGCCTTCACTAAACTATATTGTATGACATATTGACATCCCTAGTAACAATTCTTTTGTAGAGGTCTCTGGTCACTTCCGTCAAAAATGTCAGTGTGTTGTATCCGTTTATCTACGATTAAATACTTGAAAATACATATATCGGTTTTAATCACAACAAGTTTCAACTTAATTAGATTTGATAGTGGTAATAAACTCTTAACAACACGTTTCATAAATATTCGGATTTCCTCTACAAGTAAAATATTCAACATTAAAATAATTTTGTAATTCGTTGTGTTCAACTAAATACACAAACTGTTTAACTCTATATATCCAAAGTAAATAGTCACATTATTAGGTTTCATGGTTAAATCACTGCACCGATTTCACTAGTCATGGCAATATTTAGATTGTTGGTGCAGGACATAGACTTCTCTATACCGGTATGAGGGACATAGCCGCGGGCGACAGCTAGTGAGTGAGAGAGTGAGGAGTACCCACCCAGAAGGCCGCTGACGTCGAGCGGCAGCTGCTGCAGGTCGCGCAGGTCGCGCCGCAGCTCGTCGAACGCGCGCAGAGCGCTTAAAGCGCTGTCGTCAGCGCTGAGCGCCCCCGCCCCCGCCCCCGCCCAGCGCTTGCGACACAACACGCTGGCGCACTGCTCGCCCACGTGGTACAGCTCCGACGGACTTATATCTACGACAATACATCTCATTCGATAAATAACACATAATTTTAATAAAAATAAAATCGACTTGAAGGTTTGACTCGATTTCTCTTGAATGCCATCATCAAAAGAAATTTCCTAGAAAAAAAAATCACCAAAAGAGGGTAAGTAAAAAAAAAATTGTATGTATATCGACGAAATATACTAACATAAACTTACACCCTACTGCGGGAGACGTGTAGTGTATGTTACCAAAATTCCTAGCCTTTATTATTCCCAAGATTAATTGAGGTCGGCTACCAGTTCAATCAATATTACCAGAATATAAGTTTTTTCACGGAGCGACTGGCATTAAATCCCCCCACTCTGAGGGTGAACTGAATCCGTAGTGCCCTCACATATGCCGACAAATAATTCAAGTTGTCAGTATATCTGAGGGCACTGACTCCCCAATAACGATTGTCAAAGGTTTTCATGACAACCGGGACCGACGGCTTAACGTGCTCGACAAGGCACGGGCGGGAAACACCGCCATCTTCCATACTCCAGGCTGCTATTAAGACTTTCTTGTATGAAAAACTCAACAACAATCCGACCTGGGAATCGAACCGAAGACTTCTTGATCGGCAATCGCTCAGACTAACCGCTAAACCAACGAGTCAGTTACCGAGGTAGTCGTACAGTATTGATAAAACATAAATGTAATATATACACACCATACTTAAGCTCCATGAGATAGTCAATGATCTGCCTGGGAAGGGTCCTCCTCTCGCTGAGGGTGTCTCCCTCCCACACGCACGTCTCGGTGATGGAGCCGTCCTGGAACCTTCGGAGCTCCGACTTGTCGCCCCAGAATGCTCTGTTCACACCAACATTTACATATTGATAAATCATTCCTAATAAATAAATAAATAAATATTTCGGACGTCTAACACACAACGCCATCTAGTCCCAAACTAAGCAGAGCTTGTATTATGGGTACTAGACAACTGATATAAATACTTATATACTTTTTTTTGTAAATACATACATATTATACATAGAAAACACCCAAACTCCGAAACAAATATTTGCAGATCATACAAACATTTGGTCCGACCCGGGCTACCACAACTCCATCTAGTTTGGAACTAGATGGCGTTGCGTGTGCTAAGCAGAGTTTGTGTTATGGGTATTAGACAACTGATATAAATACATATATACTTTTTTTGTAAATACATACATATTATACATAGAAAACACCCAAACTCCGAAACAAATATTTGCAGATCATACAAACATTTGGTCCGACCCGGGCTACCACAACTCCATCTAGTTTGGAACTAGATGGCGTTGCGTGTGCTAAGCAGAGTTTGTGTTATGGGTATTAGACAACTGATATAAATACATATATACTTTTTTTGTAAATATATACATATTATACATAGAAAATACATCCTAATAAGTCTGTCTCTCTGTTACGCTTTCACGACTAAACCGTTGGACTAATTTGAATGAATTCCAGTATAAAGATAGAGTGGATAATGAAGAAGGACATAGGGAAAATACACATGCGAGCGCATATAAAGGCAAAAGTTTGTGAGTGTGCATGTTTGTTACTTCTTCACGCGCAAACGACTGGGGCAATTTTGATAAAACTTGGTATGCAGGAAGCTGACACGCTGGATTAACACATAGGCTACTTATATTTGCTATATAATACATAGGCTACTATTTGCCGCATAAACCGATATACACAAGGGCGGTGCCGCGGGCAAAAGCTTGTACAATTATAAAAAAAGAAAGTTCGGACAGATGTTTGCTAAACGATTCTGTCAAAACAGCTGATTGACATTATTTTAATATTTATACAGATATATCGATACACCTTGTCACTGAATAATTTAATAATAATAAATATTAATAAATATTTCGCAATCTAACACAACGCCATCTAGTTTGGGACTAGATGGCGTTGCGTGTGCTAAGCAAAGTTTGTGTTATGAACAACTATTATATACGGATATTAGACAACTGATATAAATACATATATACTTTTTTTGGTAAATACATACATATTATACATAGAAAAAACACAAACTCCGAAACAAATATATGTAGATCATACATACATTTAGTCCGACCCGGGAATAGAACCCGAGACCTCATGATCAGCAGTTGCACACACCAACTGAGAGACCAATGAGGCAGTCAAGAATAGGTATATTTATTAAACAAAGTAATATTGTAGTACAATTCTTACCTGAACTGTTCAGCCTCGGGTAAATTAGCAGGAGGTCCTTTTTCCACGACATTCATGGAATTCTCAGGGTGCAGTACAAATCCGAAAGTTATGTTTTCTTGCATACTGTTGGGAAAGAAAATTATTTTATTTTTTAATAACCACAATCTAATAAGTAATAATTTAGGTAGGAAATTGTTGTGATGGTTAACGTGGTTCCCACGCAGGAGCCGTAAGTAAAAGACCCGCGGTGCGTCGGGCTCCCAGGGATTTCCTTTCCAGGTACACCTGCTTCCCCAGCCACTAGGTGGTGTGGCGATTTCCACATACAGCGGAAACAAAAATTATAATAAGCGCCATCTACCGAAGACACCGAACTACGGAGTAACTAATCCTGTATCGCGATTTAGACATTCTCGCGCTGATTGGTGGCCCGCAGGCATGAGATTTGAAACAAAAAGAAGGAGAGAACAATTAAGCAGACGGATTTCCGCAAGCGCCGGTAACTTTACTCGCTCAGTGAAAAGCAAAGAATTGAATTGATTTGAAATTGAATTAATTTTTTATATTTATAATATTCTAGCTGTGCCCGCTACTTCGTACACGTGACATTTGGATTTTAAAGTCATTTTTATTTATTTTCACTGTTTAAGCCTTCCCTGGACTAGGACAAACATTTCAAAACCAAAATCAGCTATATTGGCCAAGCCATTCTCGAGTTTAAGCGAGACAAACGAACAGCAATTGATTGGCCTTCATTCGTCATAAAGCTGGCATGCAAAAAATGAAAATATAGGTGACACAAAATAAAGTCACTTGTTCAAAGTTATTTCGTCAGTTTCATTGATATTTGCCACAGAGATCAAGTTATATTTTAAAGACTGTAGTTTCCTCAATCGACCTAAACAAGTAATCATACAAAAACCTCTAGTTAGAGTAGTACATACCCACTTTTGGCCTTCTTTAGGGTCTTCTTGACTAACCATGACAAATCTCCTTCAACTACCTGGTGTATGACCTCCACTCTGTTGCCTAGGCCTTTCTCCAACAGCTGGTACAGAACATCAGCCACGAGAACCAACCGATCTAACCCATAGTTAATTTGAGATTCCTTTGGGCTTTTAGAAAGTACGGCTTCTTTTACTTTCTGCAGGGATTTGAACCTTAAAATGTAAAAGATAATTATTATATTTGTATATTAACAAGTTCTAGGACATAATGGTACAATATGTTCACGATAAGGCACTCTTTTAGACTCACTTGTAGAAATCAGAGTTATAAATAAAGTTTTATGATATATTTCTTAAATGATTTTTGTTCGCAGGTTTTGTTGCTTTGAATTGGATTATTTTCACTATTTCATTACGTCAATTTTTGTTTTCACAACACCCTATTCTTTCTTAAATAAAAGTAGCCTAAGTTACTCCTAATAACATGAGCTATCTGCCAATACAAGTCTCGTCAAATTCAGACACTAAAGTGGTTAGTCCGGGCCAACTGACAAAATATTTAAAAAGATTTGTTTATGTAAGTTAAATATATATATGTCTTAGAAACAGACACTTCAATTTTATTTATTTGGATAGCGGATATAACAAAACTATATTCAGATTTGTAAATCTATTAAAAAACTCAAATGGTTCATTCATAAATATACTGTTGTTTCATTTGAAAGTAAAAAAGCAAACTCATTAGCTATAAAGAACAATTTTTGTGTTATAGTATTCATGTATTTTTTTCACTTACCTCAATATATGATCAAACTGCAACAAAGGCTTCACAGGAGTCATAAACAATGGAATAAAGCTGTTAATTTTCCCATTGTCTAACATATCTATGGCCAGAGTGCACTCTCTCTTCAGCACATTGTAAGTACTGCGGGTCACCTGCCAACAAATATTGTAGTACCCCGTCCTGTCTACGAAGACAACTGGAAAGTGCTGATGGAAGACTTCAATTGGTGGACATGGATCTTGCCCCTTGTGTAGTGATAACCCTTTTTTGTCAAGTTCTGATGTTTCTATAAAAAAAAGAAAACAAAACATTCATAATGTAGTCTGGTCTAGTTGTGACCCAGACTGCTAAGCCAGAAGATGTGGGTGTTCCCTCATAGGACTAACAATTGTATGATGAGCGTGATTATTGGTTCTGTGGCTGAGTGTAATGTCCTCTAATCCAACTGATATTACAAATGCAGAGTTTGTGAGGATGTTTGTTACTCTTTCATGCAAAAATTACTAAAACGATTTAGAATTAAATAGATTTGATATCAGAATAATACACAGGCTACTATTTAACGTGATAGCTGACATTTACGCAATCAGAGTCAAGGGCCAATGCTTGTATTTGTAAAATCTATACTAATCTATACTAATATATAAAGCAGAAGAGTTTATTTGTTTGTATGTTTGAAGTTTGAATGCGATAATCTCAGGAACCGCTGGTCCGATTTGAAAAACTGTTTCAGTGTTGGATAGTACAATTATCGAGGAAGGCTATAGGCTATCACCAGACCAATAGGAGTGGAGCACCAATAAAGAATGTTTCAAAGGTGGGAAAATTATTACACTGCGGGCAATGGGAGACGCAAACGAGGTTGCGTTAGTCAGCTAGTTTAAGTAATAGATATAAAAAAACGAAACAAATAGAAATTTATAAGTATTCCATGTTAGCAGTCTAGTAACCATTGTACAGATTCTACCTCATTAGGGCTCAGAGAACCATGTTAGATAACTTTTTTAGTCATGCATTAAAAATAAAAATATAGACATTAACTTACTGAGTGCAATCCAAATATTTCTAACAATTTGATAACTGCTCATAATGTTGTTCACTCTTTTTGTTTGCACAAAATATGCAACAAACATACAAACTATGTATCCTGAAATAGGCAGCTTTCTCTGATGTAACCAAATCTTCAATAACACAACGGCTTGTCTTAAATTGTCACTTTTATCAAATATTTCATGTAAAAATTCCAGATTTGTTGAACTTGTGAGATCTGAGAGCACGCTGCTATTATAATATGGTGTTGCTGGTCCTATATCGGTATTTATTTCTGAGTTTTCATTGAATAACCAAGCCTCTCTAAGATTATTACGTTCCGGACTAAATCTGTGTAACTTGTATGTATCACTCTCACATACCAAGTTAATGCGAATGGATAAATGTTTTCCGAGTTTACCGGAAGGTTTGAAGTCTAATACCGGTTTAGTTTCACAACTGTTTGAGTAAGAATATTGTAGATCTTCAATATGTTTGTATGTTAGCAAATGTGAAGCTATAAAAGCTAAATATGCTGCCCTTTTCTTGTGATACTTATAATTTACTGAATCATTTTTAGTGAATGTTACAGATGGGATAGTGATCTGTAGGTCTACTCTCAATTTAGAATTAATCGAGCATCCTAGTGCGTATGAACCAACAATTTTAACATCACTAAAATTATAAAATCTAAACATACATTTAGTTTTTTTCAACTGCTCACCGACAGGTATTTTAGCTTTGAGCTTCTTGAACAGTGTCTGTTCAGACAAATCATACTCTGTATTATCTTTAGGTATGGACAGTAAATGTGTTTTTAACTCCGTAAACCACTCCACAAATTTCTTCTCAGTCTTTTCTTTAACTTTCACTTCATTGATAATTTCTTCAACTTGTAACCGAAAGAGGTTTGAATTGAATAATGTTTCGGTTTCTTGGAGTCTATTTAATTCATTCACCGTCGGCTGGCGGTACAGCCCTTTTGTTTTGAGCCGTTTCCTTCCATCTTTTTGATCCTCTGACGGCCGTTTATCACTGTCATTAACGATTTCCGTCTCTTCATCTTCTTCAGAAATAGACGATTTGGCCGGCTGCAATTTTATATATTGTAATTAAGCGTTTTTGTAAAACTTTTGGTAGTTAAACAACACGAGTTGAAACGGAACAAAAATAACATGCAAATTCAAAATTAGAAGAGGTAAAAAAATGTGAATAAGAGAATTGATATCTATAGAACTTACTCGCTTCACCATTACCACAATTTCACTTATAATTTAGAGAATAATTTTAATTAGAGGTTACAAAACTGTAAACAACGTGCGTAGATCGACAAGTTCTGACAACTTACTTCTGCCAACTTCTGCTGTCTGAAGGTTTGACGTACGTGTGACAGCCGACATGCGACTTTGACAGTTCGCAACTTGACAGAACATAGATCACACTTCATTCGTAAAACTTGAAAGAGAGTTTTTTTCGGAAGACGGTCCCCATTTCATCTCATCCACAGATTTTATATCATTAATTTCATCACGACGAAGACTTAACGACTTGAAGACTCATGATTTGAAGACTATAAACACTTGACATGGGCATAAATAGCTGATCCGAGAGATCCGGCTGGTTGCCATTTTATCAAAGAAGAATAAGAGAGAGCATTGGATCAATTTTAGTTTTTTCGAAAAACGGTCCCCATTTCATCTTATTCCCATTTTTATTATTTTCTATCATTTAGTTATCTTGAAGACTCGAAGACTTGAGATTTGAAAACTTTAAACACTTGACATTGGCAGAAATAACTGGTAGCTGGTTGCCATTTCATCAAAAGAGGAAGAGAGCATTGTTTTAATTTAAAAATTTTTGCTTCTTTTTTTATAATAAAATTTTGCATTTTACAAAAACCCTCAATAACAATCAAGGCGTAATGTTAGTTTTGAATGAATCGAACATTTTGCTCGTAGGTTGTTCAAATTTTACAAGGAAACCAAGTATAATAAATCCTCTAAGGTTGTCAAATTGAGTATGCTATGATCCATACAAGGAGTATAGAGGTAAAAGAGTACCATCTCTATGATAGAAAAGTGTCCGCTAAAAATACTCATAATAACTCTTTTATTTGGGTAAATTTTGGTTATATTTACTACATTATTTTGTAATACGCGAGTATATAGTTGACATTTTCAATAATGTAACTACTTTAGTTGACAATAATATTAATTTTTTTCGTTTACAATTGCTACATTCATACCATACCCTGTGTCTACACCAGCGCCATTATGGAAGGTTTTTGAAATGTTATTTACAGCTTACGCTGGACACTTATTTTCAATTTTCTACCATATGAGATGACTCTCCTTACCTCTACCCTCCATGGATCCATGGTATAAAAATTATACCATGCTATTATCCTACACGTATCAGGTACAGACTTAAATAACAGTTAACAATTGTATTATTTGTTTCTTTTGTGTAAATGTTTATGTGTTTTTTACTTAGCAACAGTAATGTGACTTTAAATGTCTTAAAGCTTAGTATATAGAAAATATGGAGTGGACTGAACTGTTGTTAAACCAATATAAATTTGGTGTTAGATGACCTTTCTAATCAACGTGCTCGTTCAATGTTGAGTTGAGAGTCCTCCGTTCTTCGAAGAATACGTTAAGCCATAAGTCCCGGATTCCATTCAAACATCTATGGTAATTTTAGAAGTTACATACATGGGTAATAAGAATGCGTGTAGAATACGTTACCTATTACTAAGTGTTAAGTGGGACAATTATAATACACAAAAAATATTAGTTATTCAATGAATAAGTAACATTTTGTGTATTATTAATATTTTCCCGATTTATTAATCCAAATTTATTTTATCACCTTCAAAGTATACTCCTTTAGAAACGATACACTTACGCCAACGAATAATACAATCATCAAAACACTTTAAACTAGTTCTCGCTGCAAATTCTTCTTTACGTCTTACACCGATTAAACACAGGTGCCATGAAGTGGTAATTTAAGTTTAGAAAAAAGAAAACAGTCGACTGGAGCCATATCTGGTGAATATGGTGGTTGCTCGATAGTATTTGCTGCCTCGTTGGTCTCGCGGTTGGCGTGAGCGACTGCTGATCATGGGGTGTCGGCAGTGCCGGATTAGCCACGTAGCAAGAGTAGCAAATGCTACGGGCCCCGCGATTTGGGGGGCCCCGCACTCCAAGGCCTATTGCTCGTAAAAAAATATGCGTAAAATATCTTGCATGCCATTAGGTAATCCCGAATGAACGGTGTTTAAGTTCACTTGTCTCTTATTATTCTCATCTTTAAAAACAAAGATGTACAGGAATGTGACAGTTATAGAGGTATAAAGCTCATTCTACATAGTATGAAAGTTTCAGTTGGACTCCCTCGTTGGTCTCGCGGTCGGCGTGAGCGACTGCTGATCATGAGGTCTCCGGTTCGATTCCCGGGTCGGACCAAATGTTTGTATGATCTACAAATATTTGTTTCGGAGTTTGGGTGTGTTCTATCTATTACATGTATGTATTTACAAAAAAAAAATATTATCTATTTGTATCAGTTGTCTAGTACCCCATAACACAAGCTCTGCTTATCTTGGGACTAGATGGCGTTGTGTGTTTAGATGTCCGAAATATTTATTTATTATTATTTCAGAGAAAGTTATTGAGAGAAGAGTGAGAGAGAAAGTGCAATAAGTCGAAACCAATTCGGGTTTTGCCTGGCCAACAGATTCCATATTTGCAATTCGGTAATTTTGTGAGAACTACATATGGTATTTGTTAATCTAGAAAAAGCGTATGATAGGGTACCCCGAGAGGTTTTGTAGTGGGCTTTGAAAGAAGAAATAGTATCTGCTAAATATGTGGCATTCATTCAATCGATGTACATGGCACCTATGTGAGATCGGCTGCGGGAAACACCGACCAAATCAGTGTCTCTATTAATTTGCACCAGGGATCGGCTCTTAGCCCATACCTCTTCCTACTGATAATGGATGCTCTGACATTGGACATACAGATAGAGGCACCATGGTGCATGCTATTTGTAGACGACATTGTTTTGGTAGGTGATGACGCGTCCGAGGGTCAGAACCGAATACATGTTCTGTGATTTCGACGGTCTCTCCGGTCTTACTGCCGTGCCACTGAATAGAACAACGACTCTGGTCTGCACTGATTTCGAGTACCTCGGTTTGTTGTTATAAAATAATGATGAAATGAATCAATGCATTTGGGTTAAGTGGCGGCAGGTAACAGGAACTATTTGTGATCCCAAGTTCCCTTTAACGTTAAAGGCAAATACATAAAACGATCATTAGACCAGCCGTCCTGTACGGATTTAAATGTTGGCCAATAACGAAAACAAATCAGAAACGCCAGCATATAGTTGAAATGCGGATGTTGAGATGCATTTATGGTGTGACTAGAATTGATAAGGTGAAGAATGACTACATTATAGGAAGCCTTAAAGTAGCACCACTGGATGGAAAGTTAAAAGTAACAAGTTAATCTGGTATAGACATGTGATGCGTGGTGTTTGTTTTTTGAATGGAAAATTGACTTTGGAAAAATACTCAGTAATGGTCAGTGCTTACAAAGATGATTTGGACCACAGCTTAGGCAACGGAGTTGCTGAAAACAGATGAGGCTACTGTTATTGACATCAACAAACAAAAGGCTCTGAAACTAAAATTTGATGAACTTTTATTAAATAATCCTTTAGAGTCATGTTTCCCAAACAAAAAAGATATGGCCTTGAGAATTTACTTGTCGCTCATGATGACTAACTGCAGTGGCGAACGTTCTTTTTCAACTATAAAACGCATTAATATGAGTGGCACACAATAGGCCAAGAACGACTTAGTCATATTACTTTGATGAGTGTAGAGCATGATTTGCTTATCATTGAAAGAGTGTGATCTCTAACTTTGCTCGCATTAAATCCAGAATAGTTTATTTGTTATAAATAAACTTAAAATAGCTTTTGTTTGAAAAATAGGTCTCGGGTTCGACTCCCGGGTCGCACCAAATGTTTGTTTCGGAGTTTGGGTGTATGTATTTACAAAAAATTATGTATGTATTTATGTCAGTTGTCTAGTACCCACAATACAAGCTCTGCTTAGTTTGGGACTAAGTGACAATCGTGTGTTAAATGTTCGAAAAAAATTCCGAAATACCATAAACTTAAGAACCTAAAGCAATTCAAGGGCCCCTTGGCCAAATTTGCTACAGGCCCCGCGCTGGCTTAATCCGGCACTGGGTGTCGGGTTCGATTCCCGGGTCGGACCAAATGTTTGTATGATCTACAAATATTTGTTTCGGAGTTTGGGTGTGTTCTATCTATAATATGTATGTATTTACAAAAAAAAAGTATATATGTATTTGTATCAGTTGTCTAGTACCCCATAACACAAGCTCTGCTTATCTTGGGACTAGATGGCGTTGTGTGTTTAGACGTCCGAAATATTTATTTATTTATTGAGTATTTGATCAAAAAATCGTTCACAGTGATGGCTTTGTGTGAAGGCGCATTATCGTGGTGCAAAAAATCTGGCCTTTTTAGTCAAATTTTGCTCTTCTAAACGCCGCATCACGCTTAAATATTCTTTATTTACCGTTTGACCTTCTGCTTCCTTCCGTTTCCAAGAATTCCGAGCGCACAACACCGCGAGAGTCAAAGAAAACTGTCAACATAACTTTGACTTTTGATCGACTTTGGCGTGGCTTTCTCGGTTCAGTTGGAAGGCGCCACTCCGAAGCTTGTAGACTAGTTTGCACGTCAAACTCGTACACCCACGTCTCACAAATATTTATTAAAACAAATATTTGCAGAACATACAAACATTTGCTCCGACCCGGGAATTGAACCCGAGACCTCAAGCACAGCAGCGCCACGAACACTACCTACTACTGCGCCACTGAGACATTCAAACTTAACATTAACATTGCAGGAAAGCAAGTAAGTAGGCTAAGACCGTAATGTCTCTACAGTATTCATCACGAGTGGTCGGAGCTCCAAAAAGGTTTAATCCTTGGGTCCAAACAATGCTGGTTTCACCGGTTACGGAAAGTACCAAACAGTTTCGGTTAGGTTTTGTAAATATATTGGTCGATTAGCTTCCTTCTGATTTTAGTACTTGTTCCTACTGCGAAAGATTAATATCATACTGTATTAAAATCAATTGTTCTATTCATTTAAATATATAACACTCCCGATTTTAGTAGCCGCATTTTATTTACAATACAGCACATGCTGTGGCGTCTGTTTGTGTCGATCTATGATTTTTAACACAGCTTCAATTTAACGTTCATAAATGTCACTTAGTGTCTTAATTGAATGAATAATTTTGAATTTGAAAATTTTAATTTATACTTCTTTATTTACAGATCATCTAGAGAGATACAGATCATTCAGAGATCTAATTTGGGACCATTATTTTTTAATATCTTTATCAATAACATTTCACTAGTATTTAAACATTCCAAGCCGTACCTTTTTGCAGATGATTTAAAATTTATACGAACAATTAAAAATGAATCCGATACACGTTTATTACAGGCGGATATAGACAGTTTTTCTCAGTGGTGTATCAGTAACAAAATGTATTTAAACTGTTCTAAATGTTACCATATCAAATTTACTAGAAAGCGCAATAACATTCAGTCTTCATATAGAATCCAAGATAACACTCTAACAGAAGTAATGGTAATCCGTGATTTGAGTATTTACCTGGATAGTAAACTCAGCTTCACAGAACATATAGATAACGTATTGAATTCTGCATATCGGTCTCTTGGATTTGTCATACGATCATCAAAATAATTTAAGAAACCATCCACTACATTACAATTGTACGACAGTTATGTACGAAGTCAGTTGGATTACTGCAGCACAGTTTGGAATCCCTCATACCAAGTGCACATCGATAGAATCGAAAGAATACAGAAGAGAGTTCTTCGACACCTAGCTTATCGCTTCAGGCCGAGGAATTGTAGGTCTTACGAAAATAGACTGAATTATTTTAAACTAGTTGACCTAAAGTCACGCCGAACCATCTCTGATCTGTCATTCCTACATAAAATACTTAATAACGCTATAGATTGTCCGGATCTTCTCAGTAGGATAGGTATCAACGTTCCTTCGAGGCTCCCACGCTACCCTCGTCCATTACTCAGACAACCCCGATTCCGAACAAATTTGGGAAAGCACTCGCCACTTGTTAGAATTGCTCATCAGTACAACACCTTATCATGTCCTACTGAGGACATTGACGTTTTCGCAAATACACTTGGAAGGTTTAAGAATCTAATCCGCTCAAAGCTCACTGGCATGTAGGTGCTAATAATATGTCAATTGATTTCAGTTAGATTAGTTTTGTTTTTTTTTTTCTTAATTGCTTTTTGGTTTTTAACTATAGTTGTATTACAACAGAAGAAAAAATTATAACTACAGATCTCATTTGTCACTCACATGCTTTTTAGTTTGTAAAATTGTTTGAAAGAGTGTCAATTTAATTAAATTTAAAGTTTATATTCCTATTTTTAAATTTGTGTGAACTTTCTTGTGCATGATGTGGTCTCCTATAAGTGAGGAAGCACATAACTCGTTATTCTACTAATTATATTTGTTTTGTTTTTGTGTATTCCTCGTTGTGAGATCCTTAAATAAATAAATAAATAAATACAGATCAGTCCCTCCTCGGAAACTGCTTCATTACACAACTTCGTTTGTAACAAAACAAATATTTGCTATATTGAACTCTTTGATGCTCGGCTCCTATTGGATGCCGATCTTGATGTTATATTTATTATATAATATAAATATTTTTTTCACTCCAACCCTTTGTCAATATTATTTCTAGAAATAAAACTCGATATGCCGATATTTTCTGTATTTTGGCCAGTTATAACTTCGTGTACATGAGATTATAAATAGGTTTAAGATGATTTAAATGAAAAATGTCGTCACAATCTTTGTTGTTTAAATCGACACTTTATTATTAATATAAATTTACTTACTAATAAGTTTGGTAACAGTGATTTCAATAGTAAATAAAAAATACTAAGATTGCATAGCAATACTGTGGTAAACTAGTTTCGACTACTTATCTAAAATACAGGTAGCGCCTGCTTCTGTATCCTTATACAATCGAGATTGTATTCTACCGCGTACAGTCTGATGCCAATAGTTTCGGCAAAGCGGTGACATTCCACTCCTCCAATTTCTGACAAGAAAACATTTGACCAAAAGCATTGTATTACTTTTAATCACATTCTTTGTATTTTGAAGCTTAGATATGTGTCATACACGTAATGGCGACATACAACGCTTACTAGCGAAAAGACTTTAGCCTTAAACATAAATAAATTAAATAAATAGTAAATCTTTGATCAAATCTTGGATAAGTGTAATTATCACCATGAAAAAAATCGAGGGTTATGAATCGTTGGTAATTAGGCTAGTTGAGTTTGGAGATGATGGCGTTAGTGTAGCCGCTGCAGGTGCCGGTGCCTCCGAGGTCGCCGGTGAGCGCCTTGCCGTCGCGTAGCACCTCGTAGCAGGCGTTCTGAACCCGATCCGCGTGTTCGTTCAGCTGCAGGTGACGAAGCATCATAATTGCGGACAGGAGTAAGGCGGTGGGGTTAGCCATGTCCTTGCCGGCGATGTCAGGAGCTGTACCATGAACCTACATAACAAATGCATTTTAGTAAATAATAATCATAGAGTTATTGTTTTTTTTCTTCTAAGAACTGTCTTCAAATTATTTCTAAACGTATTCCTCATAAATAAGATCATTTTGTTTATGGGTAATGACAAAAACAATAGACAAAGTTTTGAATTAATTTAAACATTTTACTTATTTTTATAGTCTGATGAAGTGTCCGTGGAAATTGTTCACATCTGTAGAAATGAAAATGTGTAGAACTGCCATCTATTGACAGTTTCACCTCTCTCTCTCTCTTATAGAAAACAAGCCAGACATTTTCATTTCTATTTCGCATTGAACAGTGTGGTGTCGCGACTATTATTTTTGTTGAGTATATACAGGTTTTATGTACATAATCTATACAAATAAATAAAATTGGAGTGTCTGTTTGTAATATTAAAAAAACTGCTTTTTACTAAATGCATATGTATGTATACACGATACATTTACCAAAAATGTAGTTAAAATAATTTTTGTCTGTCTGTCTGTTTGTTCCGGGTAATCTCTGGAACGGCTGGACGGATTTTGTCGGGACTTTCACTGGCAGGTAGCTGATGATCCGTGGAGTAACTTAGGCTACTTTTTTAGACTAACTTTGTCCTGCGGCGTTACTTGCGGTACAACAATAACCGAAAAATATAGTCGGTACAGATGACTTAGTGTGAGTTTTTCACATCTAATCGATTGTCACGATTCGATGAAGTGATTGCTTTGCACTGATATCTGCACCAATTGACGCTGATCGAAGCGACGCTGAATGCAGTCGCCATCGACAATAACCCACGCTAAAATGCTTACATATCTGTTAAAAAGAGGGAAAGAAAACGTGTACCTTAAATTTTAAACGACTTTATTTCTTGCTAATACCTATTTATATAATGAATTACATGAATAATGACCACACAATACGGTTGTCGTTGTTGGTACAATAATACAATGTCGCTGGAGTATCACAATTCTAATATCTACTACAGCTAATAGAAAATGCTAAATTACTGACATAAATGGAATTTAAAAATGGAACACACACGAGTAAATTAAAAAAAAAGTCATGTGTTCTAATGATGAGATACAGATGTATGACCAATACACTTCCGCGACACGAAAACAATAAACACGGAGTCGTAAACCTAGCAATTTGGCTAACTATTATTAAAGCCTTCTCTACACCATGTAGGTGTGTGGATATCCCACCTGGCTTGCTGCACAAACACCTCCGGTATGGTCGCTAGACTAAAATGTCCCCTGTGGTCTAATAATGCTGGTGGCTTAAACTACCGGCCAATCCGTCGACTTGATGTGTAGAGTCAACGTTCGAACACTTTTAATAACTTTCCTACTATTTTTATAACGCATTAAGGCATATCGTTTGTGATATTTAGCATCGTAAAACTAAAAAGACAATTCAAAATACATCTGAGTGTAATTTTAGGGATAAATATGTAAATACATTTATTAACTGCACAGTCATGTACATCAAATAATTAACTTGTACGAATTTGTCAGATTAGATTAATTCATTACGTAGGTACATTACTTAGAAGAAAAGCTGGCAGTCACAACGAGTCTACTTTATTTAATAGAGAAGTTAGAAACTACTATAAAATCAATTCATGTTGGTAAGTTTACTTCAGTTCTGATATTTCTACACAGCGTATTTTGATGGGTCCATTTGTATACCACGTGAAAAATTGAGCTCCAATTTAAGTTGAAAATTGAGCTTCGATTTAACTTTCAATCAACATAACCGTTTATTGAAAGATGAATGTCAGTTACAAGTTGAAATAAAAGGCTTGTTTCTTGGAATAAACATTTTGTGACATCAATTGAACTGTATTGGTTATGGGCAGGACTGCCTAACACGCAAGCCTCCTTTCTACGTAGAGATATATGTCCAGCAGAAGACTGTTAAAGGACGTGGACAACAACAACATACACATTTTTTTGACGATGGTCCGCACCGCACTCTTCACTAATCGCTTCCTAGAACGCGGTCACCATGACGATCGACTTGTTCACAGACCACTTCAGTTGAAAGAAATAAACTCACACTGAGCCCCTTATTGCCTAGTATCCTAGTAAGAGAAAGACGGTAAGAAACCCAGTTCTCTGCAACTACTTTGTGTTGTACTTATTTAGTATTTTTATTTTATTATGCACATCATTAAGGATATAGAAATAAAAGAATTAGAAAAAGAAAAATAATTACAAATTATTCACCCAATAAGAGCAATGTTTTTCTTTCAATAAAATTATAATGATTATTACATACATAGTCCAATTCCAATACAAATTGAATGATACTGCAACCAGTGCCCACTAACAATGGTCACAGGTTGGAAGGTGTGACCACAGCCAATGCAACCCCCCAAAGGCCAATTCTCGTAATAAAAAATCGGTCATAATTCATAGAAAAAAGTCATAAAAAGGTATTTTGGAAGTGAAATAGAACTTGAGACCAACAGATATTAAATTTTTAATCGCAATACGATATAAATATATAACAGGTAAGCAGTCAACCTTGGATATTTTTTATATTATACAACACCTGTAAGATCGAGAGTCGATTAGAACTGAATTATGAATGAAGCAAATACTTTTTATTACTTTTTCATTTTTGCATTAAAAAAGCTCCTAAATGAGTATTGACCCTAAGGTCGTGGTCACAGGCTGGAAGTTGTGACCACAGTCAATGCAACCTTGCTCGAAACCATACATAATTATATTGTTTGAATTGCAACTTTTACAAATTTTACAATCGTGATATTTTTTCATTATTTTCTGTCCACTGAACATTTTACAACTAAGTATTGTTTGTTTATCTTAATTAAACATTATAATTGTATTAGAAACACACACTTTTATGAACTAATAATTTGATTGAACTCTAATATGATCACCGTAAGATAACATTTTAAAACTGAGGTTAATTTATAATAATAGTCTAACACAATGAATTCAAGCAGATCTACGTTCTACATAATGGAATGACGAAAACTAATAATAATTTAGATCTTATATGTCTATATGGAGCGTCGAACTACAAAATAACTAAAGCAAATGGGTCAAGACAACACAATATGTAAAACGTCAACACAGCTGTGGAAATAAATTTAGTGGATAATAATTGGACACTACTATTTGCGACGCTAGAGTTGACAGTCTTTCTAGACATATAAATGACAATAAATATATTATTCAAATACGTCTTTGGCATACACCAGGAATAAGCTGTGACTGAGACACCAGTTCTCTCTAGATTGTTAGTCCTAAAGCGGCATGACATGGCAGATCAAAGTCTGAGGACAGCTCGACAATAATTATCATCAATGTAAGTCTGTGCGTAGGTATGCCGAAGGATGCTTTGCCGTGGGGATAGAAGTGCTGGGCCTTACACTACCTGGTGTCAGATAGAGTACGCTCACATATGTATTCCTACCAATAAATTATTATACTTTAAGTAACAAATAAGTTATCTTTTCCAAAAATACTATAAGAAAAAAAGGCAGCGCCTTTAATAATGTCGAGAGACATGCCTGATATAGATGCGTAATCTATGGACGATACCTATTGATTTTTTAAAATTTATTTTAAATGGAAAATTCTGTCTCAGTCAGCTCATCATCGTAATTCAAATAATCTCAATTATTATATTTAATAAATAGCAATAAGTTCCTAATAACTAAGTCAGCAATTTGATCTCTAAATAATTGAACTTACTATTCAGTAGACTTACACAACTGCTAGGGAAAGTGCTCACCTGTCATACATCGGAATAAAAAGGCCAATATAAGAAGGTTTTGGTGTTTGGAAACAGACTCTGGCACAATATACCACCCTGGTTTTTCTCATTGCAGTCTGTTGTCCTGCATAATATATTAAGCTACATTACGTTCAGAATTGTACTACCGATTGTTCATTTTGCTTTTCTTTTAACTTATATTGGTACAATCGATTAAATAAATAAAAATCTAATATAAATCAATTTATTGTGCGTGAAATACACACAAGAAACAGTCAATTTGAGAATCTCGTCCTTTTTCAAGCCTGTTGAAAAGTGTCCATCAATTGACTTTAGGAAATCCTGCGATTTTCTACAAAAGGCAATGTTTCCCATAAATGCAAGATTGGAGTCCCGTGACGGAATGGGAATTCTAAGGTTACAACCCCTATTTATTCCTTGGGTATTATAAGAGCCAACTGAGGAAGCAACCTCCGCTGGATAACAGCACTGCAGAGAAAAGAAAACTTAACAAAATCTTTATACTAACCCGTTCTGGTCAGTCTGATATAGTTAGTAGACCAAAATCCTCTACCCATAGAGAGGCTGCTGATATAAAAATAAATTCTATCCATAAAATAAAGTCGTTTACGATTTTTATGCAGTTTTCAGCAATATATGATTCAAGAAGGAAAAAGAATTCATAAATCTCATACTTATTTAATATAGTATAGGAAATCCTAGAACATCACAGACCCATGCGAAGTCGGGTCGGATAGCTAGTTGGACAATGAACAAAAGTGAAATAACATTTGCACTTTCCCCAAATTCGTACAATCAAGTGCTGAGAACCTTGCAACCCTTATAAACAGAATCTCTATTTAGGCTAGTGGTTTACACTTTACAATTACCAAGACTTCAATAAAATGTGTACTGTATAATGTGGTACCTTTAGGATTGACCATTTTGTACTGAATCACCATATATTAGGCAATAAGCCCATTCCATACATTATTGTATTACAGACATAATTCATATTCATTCATTATTATACAGACCAAGTCTGTATAATAATGAATGATATTGCTTAAAGCGAAATTCATTGTAAAACTGGAACCAATCCACACACATGCCAAAATCGAGATTGATCCTTAATCTATAAGAAAAATTATCTCGATTTTGCATGCATTCGCTTGAGTTAGACTTGCATGGGTGAATTGGTTCCTTGTTGTATAAGTAGGTCCAGTTGATAATCTTTGTTTCGTTGGTACTAGCTTGATATAAATATATCAATAATGACAATAAATAGTTATTTACTTCCCTCCATCTCGGAAATTATTTTTGCTCTTTGATATCAGAGTGCAAAAGCCGTAGCGCGGATCGAGAGCCGCGAATGGCTGGACGTTAGACCGAAATACAGTCGCGCGGCTGAACGTTTGAGTGGCAGAGCACGACGCGAAAAAACTTTGCACTCAGCGAGGTGATGCAAAAAAAAACATATACAATCACGAGATTTTAACAAAGGTTTAAAAAATATGACGTGAAATGAAAATGGTGCGGGCAAAGCAAATAACAAAAAAAATACACCAAGAAGGTTCCGAGTTTGAGTTTTAAAAAAATAAAAAAAGGTTGTATGATAAATTCGGCATCATCAAGGTAGAAGTAAATAGATTTAATGACAATGTTTTCAATTTACAAACTTTGTGCACACGATGTTCTAAATTCAATTTACTGTATCCTCTAGCGGCTAAGAACGGCTTTTGCACTCAGATATCAAAGGGTAAAAATACTCTTTCCGAGATGGGGGGATGAAAAGGAAATTAATTGTTTTTTACTATATCAAATAACGCTAACCAGTCATTACCAGCCATTATAAAAATACTTTAGGTAAAATAGGGCAACATCTAAAAAAAAAATTGACATTTTAAAATAATATGGCATGGCGATGACAAGGAGTATTAAAACTCTTTGTACTAAATATATTATGGTGTTGCCATTTAATATATTATTCAGATTAGTGCAATTCATAGTTTTACAAATCAATAAAGAACAAACATTGACCGACTGTTATTTTAAAATAATACTGTATAAAATACAATTGTTATAAAATAAACTAGGGTTCCGTTGATTTTAGAGTTCATTGGTACATAGTTACATTAAAAAACCACATTTCCTACACATTTAAACTAATATACTAAATGAAATACTGATACATCGACTAAAATAAATACTAAAAGAAAATTATCTAAGCATCACACGGTAAGATGACCCGGTAGCAATATTACAATTATTTTTATAATTGAATACCATCAGTGAGTCTATCTAGTATAGGATGACTTTACCATCTAGTTATTTATAAGTAATCTCAATTTCATTTAATTATTCCCAACGATTATTTATTATACAAATAAATAATGACACAAAAGAAGCACGAACTTTACAATAGTCGTATTTGATGTGCAACATCTGGGAACTAACCTGCCATCTGCCATCTGTGGGACAACTCTAGCATCACTCGCGCTCATTTTTAAACTAGTGCGTTTAATTGTCAAACTAAATAGCACGCCATCATTCGTAAAACTAAGTAGGGTGCATTTATTTGTTAAATTCAGCAGCCTGCATTCATTTTTCAAGTAGCGAACGTTTATTTGTCAAAGTAAATAGTGCGCATTCATTTGTCAAAATAAGTAGCGTGCATTTCATTTGTCCAGTTAAGTAAAGTCTTCATTTGTTCAGTTAAGTAAAGTCTTCATGTGTCCAGTTAAGTAAAGTCTTCATTTGTTCAGTTAAGTAAAGTCTTCATTTGTTCAGTTAAGTAAAGTCTTCATGTGTCCAGTTAAGTAAAGTCTTCATTTGTCCAGTTAAGTTAAGTCTTCATTTGTCCAGTTAAGTAAAGTCTTTATTTGTTCAGTTAAGTAAAGTCTTCATTTGTTCAGTTAAGTAAAGTCTTCATGTGTCCAGTTAAGTAAAGTCTTCATTTGTCCAGTTAAGTTAAGTCTTCATTTGTCCAGTTAAGTAAAGTCTGTTTCTTTGTTAAATTAAGTAGCGTGCGTTCATTTGTCTAGTAGCGGTCCGTTTATTTGTCAAATTAAGTAAAGTGGGTACATTTATCTAATAAATTAGCTAAGCGCTCACCCGGCTTCCTGTTACACTTCCGTTTCAAAGATGTTGCACATCAATTATAAATTATTACTAACAATTGAACTAAATGCATTCACAATATCTCTTTATTGTAAGACTTGGCTAGTACTACAAGAATGACAGGATCCACCTTCAAACCTTAGTTCAAATTCCTGATGATTTCCTCCGTGTACTCTGAACACTTGCTTTTACCACCAAGGTCTCCAGTCAGGACTTTACCTTCTCGCAGGACCTTGAAACAGGAGCCTTGAATCTTTTCAGCATGCTCATTGAGTTTCATATACCTCAACATCATCACACCGGAGAGCAGTAGGGCCGTGGGATTCGCCAAGTCTTGGCCGGCGATGGTGGGCGCTGTACCGTGGACCTACAAATTCGAAGGTGGTTTAATATAAATTTGGTATAAACGGGGAGTATTAGGTTAGTAAGTCTTTATCAACCTCCAAACAGATGAATGTTGCTACAACTATTTCGAAAGAACTTTTAGAGTATATCCAAATTTCTGAATTATTTTGAACTATCTGCCTCAATAGTCCGGGATCCCCGGTACAAATTTTACAAGTTACTATTAAACTGATTTTACATGAGGGTCTTCATTTTGATGAGGGTTCCTTTCACCTTCCAAAAACTCAATTGTGGTAACTAACAGGGATAGTATAGGGGTAGGAAAATGTAGGGTAATATTTATATAACTTAATTGTCCTACAAATTGCGTAGCACGTTATCGGTCCTACGCTCAAAAGTTTTTTGTCCCTGCTATCCATGTAAGCTTCCACAATCGAAACTTTTTGTAAGGTGAAAGGTGGGTCCCTCATAAAATTAAGACACGAAAAATTAGCTTGAGAGTAATAACTGGTAAAATTTGATCCAGGGATCCCAGACTACAAGTAGTGTACACTTATTTTTTATCACATCGACAGCGTCTTGTGCCGTCTAGTCTCTAGACCCAAATTAAGCAAAACTTGTGCTTTTGTAAATATTTGTGTCACTTCGTATATTGAATCAGTTACCATACGGATAGTAAACAATATTTTTCATTTATTTTACTTTTCGGCAGGTAGACGTGGTATTACCCGCGGTTATTGTCGTACCGCGAGTAACGCCGCGAGACCTAGTCTAAAAAATCATCATCCTTAGATCAT
This sequence comes from Spilosoma lubricipeda, assembly GCA_905220595.1. Classification (NCBI taxonomy): domain Eukaryota; kingdom Metazoa; phylum Arthropoda; class Insecta; order Lepidoptera; family Erebidae; genus Spilosoma; species Spilosoma lubricipeda. The sequence continues at coordinate 1,825,050 of HG992291.1, forward strand.
CAGCTATCCCCCAGTGAAAGTCTCGTCAAAATCGGTCTTTTAACCTTTTGAAGAGATTACCTTTTGAACAAATAGACGGACAGACAAAAATTGTAATTTGGATGATCTAACTCAGTATGTGGAACTGTACCACATACTATTGTTACAAATATTTCAATTATTTGGAGGCTGATAAAAACACAGATGTTATTAAATAGTATTTAACAAGAGAAAACAGTATGAAGTTAGACAAAAAACCAGTGATTATTAATACAAGTTAGACAATGGATTTCAGTTGGGACTTCAGATGCAGAATGCAGACAGGCATTATGGGGGTAGAAGAATTGTTATTTCGCTGTTTTTGTTAGTAAAATGCTAGTAGATGCTTAGTAGAAGCAGATAGGGTAGCTCTTAGTAAGCTCATGATTGACTTTATAGATGTATATTTATAAAGAATATGCGGCGTTACTTTCAGTGGTAGCCTACTAGTTTCGAATTCGACGATGCGTCCACATAAATCCCATAGGGGACAAAATGGAACCAAAATCTAAAATGATCCTCTAGGGGTACACTGTCGCCAAAAAAATCCAGATAAATCCCCCAGGGATCTAAGCAGCGGATGCTATAGTGTAGTGGATGTTCATCAGCCGCTGTGGCACCGGCAGGTAAGTGAATAACACCGAGTACTTCGTAAATTCTTTATAAATATAAATCCCATTCATAAAAGCTTATATTCAGCATATTAGTTTTAAGTCTTTCCAACCGCCCTCTCCTAGGCTAATGCCTAGAATAATGTTGTCATAAGCATTTATTAAACTTAGTATTGCAATAAAATTACGACATTAAATAATAAGGGTGATATATTAAGCGTATATTTTCTTATTCACATAGTCGAGATCCATTATCTAAAAATTACAAAAACAATTCAATACACATTTATTTTAAAGACAAAAGAATGGGGGTGAACTTAAATCCGTATTTAGGATGTTGTATGTTCAGTCCCTTGACAAAACACGTCACAGCAAACAGTTAAAATGTTTCATTGATTTAGAAAAATAATGATTGTTTCTGGGAGCTTTATTATTGACTAGCTGAACCCCGCGGTTATCAGTCTAAAAAGTAGCCTAAATTACTCCCTGGAAAGTCCCGTCAAAATCCATCCAGCCGTTCCAGAGATTACCCGGAACAAACAGATAGACAGACAAAAAAAAATTTAACTACATTTTTGGTATATGTATCGTGTATACAAACATATGCATTAAGTAAAAAGCGGTTATTTTAATATTACAAACGGACACTCCATTTTTATTTATTTGTATAGATAAAGTGTCATAGAAGAAGTATTGAGAACATAATTAATATTCTCAATACGTAAAACATGAAAATATCGATCACAACTGAGAAATTACAACTTTGTTTAGCCTATAACTTGAGGAGGCATATGTTTCCCTCTCACATCCTCCGAGGATTCTCCTACTCCTTTCAAAAATGTACTCTTTTCTAATAAGAAAAATATAAAACATCCTTCCTTTTTATTCAATTTTATATTTACTTTCGAATTTTGATCTCAGCACTTTCCTTACACATAATTATTTTAAACATATAAATGGCGAATTATTTAAAGTCGTTTAATACAATATATACAAAAGTTAGTACCCATGATGATTTTGACATGCTCAAATGCATTTTTATTTTATTTTATTATGGTTGACATACACATAACATATACGTCTATATGCCAATAATATAGACTAGTTCAGTACGCTGAGCATACCATAACATCACTGACAGAACATAAAAACCTTCTTCGTTTTGTTAATAAACAACACAAACAGTTTTATGATTTTAGTTCTGGCAACATTCAAGTCTCATGCAGTTATTGCCAGATCGAAAAGTTTGAATTTGAACATAGAACCCAAACCCGGTTAGTACGTGAAATTCAATATTTTCAAGTAACTTATCTTGTACGTCGATCCTCATAGTATTTTACCCCCGTCACAAAAAGAGGAGTTTTATATGCACATTAAAACAACAAAAAATAATTAATTTAAATTTCAATTTATTATTTTTCTTATTTTTTTTCTTATATATTTCGTATGTATTTGTTTTTATTTATTTTTATTTATATTTAAGAATGTTACCAAGCAAGTTAATCGATTGTCGAACGATGGAATTGATCGAAGTTGATTGATTGGTGTGTTAGTTCTAATTGATCGACGCGTTTCATAAAACGCAAACTAACCAACAGATCGAGTGGGCAGGTTGCAGTATAATCAAGCAGCTTGATCGATGTCAACTAATCCATTCTACCATCGATCGATCACTGTGGTAGCATTTACACATTAGCGTCACCAATCGTCGATCTATCGATTAGTCTAGAAGCAGCCTTAGTCATTTCTTATATTTCTGTATGTCGGCGCATGGCAATGGCAACAGCCAGCCATTGACTGGAGGGAAGGCGTGAGGTGCGTGAGGTGCGTGAGGTGCGGGGAGCACGGCTCGCCCCTTTCTTCAACTACTCAGTACTCGGCCCTCGGACGCGCTACGCTACGGGCACTTCTTTATGTATTACGTGGCGACAAATGTATATATTTAAATACAGTCCATTCTCTCATTTATGCACAGTAAAGGCCTATTCACTGTATCTGCGGAATTATTTTCACATACATAATTAAACTAAGTTCAATTGATTTTATTTAGAATTTCAATTTATTATAAACTTAGAAGAATATTTAACACGGTTTGGCCTCAGTGCAGATGTATCTGTTCTTCTTATAAAGAAATAATTTAAAAAATACAATTGAATAGAAATACAAACAACAATTCCAACTGCAGTCTAGACAACTATGTAGTATTTTCAATGTTGCAATTCGCAAAAAAGAATGCAGCTGGAAGAAATTACAAATATTTCTACTATTATAATACATGTACACTTGTCAGAGTCACCACCGGTGAGTGGTGTGTATCACAGCCGGACCCACACGAGTCATGAGCCACAGCGACCCACGTTCCACTGAGAGTCAAAAACCAATCAAGTCATTATTTATCTAATACATAGTTCAACTTACAGACTCAAAGAGTGCACCATTCTTGCCGATGTTTCCTGAGGGAGTGAGTCCGAGACCTCCCACTAGACCCGAGCACATGTCTGACATGATGTCACCGTACAAGTTTGGCATCACCTGGAATCACAAACAAACATCATGGCACTTTTTTTTTAACCGGCTTCAAAATACGAGGAGGTTCTCAATTTGACTGTATTTTTATGTTTGTTACTTCAGAACTTTCGACTAGGTAAACCGATTTTGATGATTCTTTTTTTATCTGATGGCATAACATTTTTTTTATTTAATAAATAATAAATAAATTTTATTCCATATTCAATGTACAAAATTTTGGGTGTTTTTCTTAAGAGTAGACTTACTTAATTTCTGAAGAACTTGTGCGAATAGAGCCAAGTTTTAATTATTTCTTACTTTTTCTACTGTTTCTTACTATCAAATTACACTGCTTAAATTCATAATTAAGTAATTTCAACATTTCAAATTAGTGATCTGCCTGATCTAGGTAAGATCTGAACCTTGACGTGTGGTCCTATTTAAATTTGGTCCAGTGCTTGTTGAAGTCGGTTTTTTAAAGCGACTCTGATGTAATAAATGGGCAAAATCCAGGAGTGGTGGCCACCTTTAGAGCATACATATATGGAGGGAGCGCTGAACGAGCGGAAAGCGTGATCGGACTAGAGAAAAAGAGAGACCGAGTCTATCTCTCTCAAACAGTCTCTCTCTAATTGGAACATCAAATGGGCCATTACATTAATTAAAGAATTGAGGAATACCTACATATATGAATACTACTCACAACATCTTTTTTTATCATTTTCAACAACCTTTATCAGTCCACCCCTGAAAAAATGGCTGCCAGTACAGTTTAACAGTCAGTACCGTCAGTCAGAATGTCGATTGAAGAGACTAATTCGTAACAATTCAAATATCTAAAGTTCTTAAGAATACAACTGTAATTTATGCACCGAAATAAAATCAATAATAGTTTGTCGTCATTTTCTCCCAATTTAAGAATGAACATACCAGCACGTCAAACTTGGACGGGTCCTGGACCATGTTGAGGCACACTGTGTCGAGGTAGCGCTCCTCGAACTTGATCTCTGGGTACTTCGTCGCCATCTCGCGGCAGCACCGCAGGAACAGACCGTCTGACATTCGCCTGAAAATATACCCTAGTTATAAGAAGACAAGTTTCGGCATATATGCGTCGGCTTTACCGATAAATTCTAGGGAAATATAGTAAGTTTTAATAGTCTATATACGTTTGCTATTATTACGAATCTATTGACACCTGTTGATTCATTAAAATCGGTACAGTAGTTTAGGCGCGACAGTGAAACATTTAAACATGCATCTACTTGACCATTTTTGTACCCATGCATTTCTGGACTTCTAACTTAATTATTTTTTTGATTATTTAAATCATTTTAATTGCATACTTACAAATTGATAACTTTACACATCTGACACACAGACTGATCCCGAACTAAGCAGATTTTGTGCTATAGAATCTAGATATTCAGATTAAAACAACAAATGATCATACAACTATGTACAGTTCATAACACAATTTTGGTACCAGGTAGGATTTAAACCCACTTTTGGCTCAACTATCACTAACCACTCCTTCAAATCTATTATTTCACAGCAGTTTTTTGAACTGGATTAAATATGTACTACAAATCGGATCAACGTCTTTTTATCTATACGAATATTTCCCGGATACCATCATACTAGTGGACTCGAACCGTCCAAAAACCAGAGGTCGTCTCAAGGTACTAGTACTACTGCTTACAGATGACCCCTCCTGAGCAGGGACCCCGATGTTATGTACGAAGAGTGTGCTGCTAACCCGGCCTGCTTCTGCTAGCGTGTCAGATGAACTCACTCGTCACTCCCAGGCTTACGTTAATAAGGGACGAAGATCGTTCTGCGGTACCGGGCCCGTTTCTAGGCCTGACCGAAACCGAGTCTTCATCTGAAAATTGGTGTAATTCTTTCCAATATGCGGCATAACACTTACATAATATTGGCTTTATGTACAGCGGTGACTTTTCTCCTGTTATTTTCTTTGGCAAACTGGAAGGCGAACTCCGCGACTCTCTTACTAGCCTCTTCTGTGATCAGTTTGATGGACTGCACCACTCCGTCTACGATCTCGTGTTCAATTCCGGAGTACTCTCCCTCTGTGTTTTCTCTGATTGTCACTACATCTACATTGTCGTATAGTGTTTTGATTCTGCAAGAAAAGACAAGAACGAAGATTATTATTTAGAAAATATCTTATTTTACATGTTATTAGGTATCCAACTTAAAATGACAGCAGTGAGAGGCCCAATGATGTAGAAGCGTCTCAATAGGCCGCTATAGTGTGGGTCACTGTGCTGCATTGTCTGCATTCGCAATAAGTGTGGTGACCACCAATCTTGGATTCTACTGAAGCTTTCAATAAGACACAGTTAGAGTATCTTCGAAAACAGATCGAGTTTTATGTAATAAAGGGACCAGCCTTCGTGTCTATATTTCCTAGATAGAAAGCTAACCCGAACAGCCAGTTTTCAGTCTTTTTCATATTTTTTTTATTGATCGAACCAATTGGTCGTAGCGTGATGTTATCTATACTTATAAAATAATAAGTCCTGACTGACTGACTGATTCATCCTCACCGAGCGTAAACTATGATAGTTAGGGCTATGAAATTTGGTGAGTAGAATTGTGTTATTGAGTAGACACCCACTAAGAAAGGAATTTCGGAATTTCTACCCCTAAGGGGGTGAAATAGGGGTTGAAAGTTTGTATGGAAATCCGTCACTTTTTAAGTTAGAAACCTGAAACTTTACTTTTGGGCTGCTGATTAAAAATGAGTAAACACGTATTTCAGCGTTTCTGAATATTCTACCCCTATGGGGTGAAATAGGGGTTGACATTTCGCATATAGGTTAGTCTGGAAGTCCGTCATTTTTGAAGTTCGAAACTTGAAACTTTGTTTTTGGGCTACTGATTAAAAATGAGTAGATACGTATTTAAGCGTTTCTGGATATTCTACCCCTAAGGGGGTGAAATAGGGGTAGAAAGTTTGTTTGGAAGTAAGGCATTTTTTAAGTAAGAAGCATGAATCTTTATTTTTGTGCTACTGATTTAAAATGAGTAAACCGATATTTCAGCGTTTCTGGATATTCTTACCCTAAGGGGGTGAAATAGGGGTAGAGAGTTTGTATGGAAGTCCGTCATTTTTTAAGTTAGAAACCTGACACTTTACTTTTGGGCTACTGATTAAAAATGAGTAAACACGTATTTAAGCGTTTCCTGATATTCTACCCCTAAGGGGTGAAATAGGGGTTAAAAGGTTTTATGGAAGTACATCATTTTTTAAGTTTGAAAGATGAAACTTTATTCATTTTCTTCCGATCAAAGATAAGTAGATACGTATTTAAGCGTTTCTGGATATTCTACCCCTAAGGGGTGAAATAGGAGTTGAAGGTTTGTATGGAGGTTCATCATTTATAAGTTAGAAACATGAATCTTTATTTTTGGACTACTGATTAAAAATGAGTGTATACCTATTTAAGCATTTCTGGATGTCTTCCCCCCCCCCCCCCCCCAAGGGGCTGAAATAGGGGTTTAAAGTTTGTACGCAAGTTCGTCATTTTTTAGTTGAAAACATGAAAATTTTTTGGGTTACTGATTAAAAAAAGTCGGCCAAGTGCGAGTCGGACTCGCGCTCCGAGGGTTCCGTAAAAACCTGTAGGTATATCATATTATGTTACTTATAATGTATATTTAGTATTTATAATGTATATTATATTTAGGTAGGCTCGATATACTGGGCATGGATATCTGTCGAGATCTCAACCCACGAGAATACGTTGAGAGCGTCACTAAAGCGGCCACGCGGAAGCTAGGTGTATTAAACAGGGTGAGACGGTTCTTCTCGCCCGGGCATCTGTGTCTTCTTTACAAGACCCAGGTTCGTTCGTGCGTGGAGTACTGTTCTCATCTTTGCGATGGTGCCGCACAGTACCTGTTTAACGCTCTCGACCGGTTGCAGCGACGAGCAATCCGCATTGTAAACAGTCCCGAAGCCACCGAGTCCCTTGAGCCCCTGCAGTTGCGTAGAGATGTCGCCTCTATGGCAGTACTCTATCGCCTGTATCACGGAGAGTGTTCTGAAGAGCTCTTCCAACTGGTCCCCCCCTCCCCCTTCCTTTACAGAACAACACGTGCCGGCCTTGGAAGTCACCGCTTCAGAGTGGTAGACATTCGATCTAGTACTCATCATTTTCTCAGTTACGTTCGACTTTATAGGTTATCGCTAAATGAGTCATTCATGTAATAATTTAATAAAATAATATTGATAATATTCAGCTATTTTCGTATCAATTACCACTTAAAGATAAGTTGTAAATAGTTTAATCTATACAAATAAATAAAATTGGAGTGTCTGTTTGTAATATAAAAATAACCGCTCTTTACTAAATGTATGTATACACGGTACGTATATCTAAATAACTTTTTTTTAAATTTTTGTCTCTCCGTCTGTCTGTTACTTTGTTCCGACTAATCTCTGGAACGGCGGTACCGATTTTGATGGGACTTTCACTGACAGGTAGATGTAACTTAGCCAAATCTTTTTAGACTACCTTTGCTTCGCGGCGTCACCCGCGGGGCTCAGCTAGTATATTTATATTAATCATGTCTGTGTTTCTGCTAAAACTAACCCTACGACCTTTCTCGGACCCCTTATCCTACTCAGGGCATAGGATTAAATGGATCAACAGGCTATTATAGTTCACTGTTAAGACGTACCCGTGGTTTAGAATAAAGGGTTGGCTCCAACTAAATGATACCATAACCAATTTTTGATCAAATGATACTTAGTATTTTTAATCACCAACGGACAATTTATGGATACCCCCTATATAAATAAAATAATAATGACTAAATATATATTCCGGACATCTAGCACACAATGCCATCTAGTCCCAAACTAAGTTATAAACAGTGTTATAAACACATATGTTTACTTTTTTTGTAATTTTTTGCATAAAATTGAAACAAATATTTGCAGATCATACAAACATTTAGTCCGACCCGGGAGTCGAACCCGTGACGGCCCGAGGGGGTTTCCACACGTAAAAAAAAAAAAAAAAAAAAAAAAAAAAAAAAAAAAAAAAAAAAAAAAAAGTCTAATAATATAATGACTGCCTCGGTGGCGCAGTGGTAGCGTATGCGACTGCTGTGCTTGAGGTCTCGTCCCGCCGGGGTTTGCGGCGGGGCGGTGTGTCGGAATCGAACCGACTAAAACCACACGGTGTGCCACTCTGCGCCTGAGAGAGGGAGAGATCCGGGAACTGCTGTAGTAGGACCTCCGGACCCCTCCCGGCGCCAGCCCGCACGGAAGCGAGCACCCTCCTCTTTAACCTCTCCGTTTAGGCGACGTACGGCACACGCGTAACGTCGCCCCCTCGCGGGTGACCACTAGAGCGGATGGAAGGGAAAACCCATCCCGACCATCCGCGGCCACACTCAGGGCGGCATGAGGCGCTGATAGGCGCGCCTCCGCCGCCCGGTTCGCCGGCGACGGATCGGGTCCGAGTGGATATCATCCTCCCGGGCCTTCTCTGCCGCCTCCTTCTGCGAAATTACGTCTTCGCAGAAGGCTGCGACCGCGGTAAAACTGCTGTCGCTACCGGCCATGGCGCGGATGACGGCCGGTAGCGAGAGATCTCCTCCGATGACTGCAGTGAGGGCCCGGCGCTGCGACGCCCATGCGGGGCATGCCGCCAGCGTGTGCTGGGCCGAGTCCTCACTGCAGTCGCAGTGGTGGCAGGCGGGACTCAGTTCCCTCCGGGCGACCGAGTGCAGGTACTTCCCGAAGCATCCATGCCCGGAAAGCACCTGCGTCAGTCGGAAGGAAAGAGTCCCGTGCTGCCGCCCTGCCCACTCGTGGATGACCGGCTGGAGAGCCTCCACGGCGGCAAAGCCAGCGCGTGGAGTCTCCAGCCGGAACGACCAGCGAGCCATCGTGGCTCGACGGGCGGCTTCACGCCACTCGCGTACCTCCTCGGGCGGGGGGCGAATGCCACACTCCGCCCGGAAAGAAGCCACCCGTCGATAAACTTCGGCGAGCACTTCCGCCTCCAAATCCCACGGGGGTGTTCCGGCCAACGCGCACGCCGCCTCGGTCGACACCGTGCGGTATCCGCGTATGGCTCTGACCGCCAATACCCTCTGAGGCCGCCAGAGACGAGCCTTGTTGAGGGCGGTCAGAGCCGCCACCCACACCGGTGCGCCGTACAGCGCCATCGACTGGACCACCCCCGTGTACAGGAGTCGCGTTGCGACGCTGGCTCCGCCCAAGTTGGGCAATAGTCGCCCAAGGGCGGAGGCAGCGTCGACCAGCTTCGGACCAAGCTGTCGGAAGTGCTCGTCGAAGAGCCACCTACCGTCGAGGATCAGACCCAGATACTTCATCTGGGCCCGAACCGGTACGAGGACCGAGTTGACCTCTATTGAGGCGCCGGGGGGTGGACCACGACGGGGCCCATGGAACAACAGGGCCTCCGTCTTGTCCAGGGCCACCCGCAAGCCCAGCGCCTCGATGCGCCCGACCACCAGAGAAACACCCCCGGTGGCCAGGCGCGCCGCCTCCTGGAAGTTTGCCCCCCGAGCTGTGACCAAAGTGTCATCGGCGTAACAAATTACGCCCAGCCCGGGGGGGAGACGTTCCCGCAGGACCCAGTCGTACCCCACGTTCCACAGGAGCGGTCCAAGGACAGACCCCTGTGGAACGCCGCACGACATGGGCCGCCGTCTCAAGACGCCCTCTCGGTCCTCGTACATGACGGTACGCTCCCTCAAATAGTCTGCCACCAGCCACCTCAGGTACTCTGGCACCCCGTGATACTGGAGTGCTTCCCCGATGCAGCTGAATGGCAGACTATTGAATGCGTTGGCGATGTCTAACGACACCGCCAACAGCACGCCGCCACAGCTCACCGCCTCTTCGGTCACGGCCCTAAGGCGCATCACGGCATCGACCGTCGAACGCCCCTCTCGGAACCCGAATTGGGCGTCCGACAGGTCGGGCCCCACCTCGCTGAGATGCTGGACGATGCGGGCAGAGAGTATCCTCTCAAAAAGTTTGCCCGCCTCGTCCAGCAACACGATGGGCCTATAGGCCGCGACCGAATCGGCAGGCCGTCCCGGCTTCCTCAACAGGACCAGCTTCCCGCCTTTCCAGCACTCAGGAAAGCGACCGGACGCCAGGCTGGCGTCCAGCACTTCCCTGAGGCGGTCCGACATATGGTCGAGGGCTCGGGCCAGAACTCGGGCAGGAACCCCGTCCGGCCCGGGGGCGGTGTTCTTCGAACGGATTCTCAGAACCGCCGCCCCTACCTCCGATTCCCTAACGGGCGGAACCTCGCCCCCGTCGTCTCTGGCCGGGTAGGCCATCGACGGGGGCGTATGCTCCGCCCGCTGCGGGAAAAGTCCCTCGACCACTTCCTGCAGGAAGCTGGGCTGGAGAGTCTCGGTAAGGGGGGGGCCCGCCGTGCGGAGCTTTTGACGCACCGCACGATATGGGCGACCCCAGGGGTCACGATCGAGACTCTCCAGCATCTCCTCTCTCTTCACCTCCTTGGCGCGGCAAATGGCCAGCTTCAGAGTTTTCCGCGTCTCGCGGTACTCCTCGTGAAGCTGGTCCCCGCCACCGTCTCCACGGTGACGTCGCCTGCTGCGGGTGTAGGACCTCCGGGCACGAGTACACGCCGCACGGAGGTCCGCCAACTCCCGGGACCACCAGTAGACCTCCTTCCGAGGAGGGCGACGAGTCCGGATGCGGGGCATGGCCGTATCGCAAATGTGCGTAAGCGCATCGCGAAAACGGCCAGCCCCCACGTCCACGCCGACCTCCCCGGTCGGGGCCTGCGGAGACAGCCACGAATGAACGATGGCCGCCTCCTCCAGCAGGTCCCTGTCGAGCTTGGCGACGGCCCACCGCGGAAAGTGGGACATTTGCCGCGCCACGTGACCCCTACTGGGGCCCTGGGACCGGGAGAGCTCAAATCGGATGTACAAATGATCCGAGAGCGTCTCGACCTCTTCCAGGACACACCAGTTCCTTACTCGTGCGGCCACAGCAGGGGTAGCGAACGAGAGGTCCACTATCGACCCCCCCTGCTGTCGCACGCACGTGTTGGTGGAGCCTCTGTTCAGCAAACAGAGGCCCACCGAAGCCGCCCACTCCACTACGGCTTCGCCCCTGGCGTCCGTCCCGGGAGACCCCCACGCAATGGACTTTGCGTTGAAGTCCCCCAGCACGAGGACGTGCCCAGACCCTAGTCGCCGTATCGAGGCCTCCAAGCTGTTGAGGAAGACCTCGAAGTCGCTCAGACTCCGATTAGGGGAGAAGTATACACCGTAAACGGTGATACCCCCCCAGTCGGCGGCAACATATCCCGTACCCCTGTCTCTTAGCGACAAGGGCGGGGAATGAGCCGCCGCGGAGCCGACGACTGCCACGGAGCCATCCCGGTCACCCATCCAATTTGGACGGGAAGGGACATAGTATGGCTCCGCGACCACGGCAACACCTATGGACCACTGTGCCACGGTTTGCAGGAAGAGATCCTGCGCCGCGGCGCAGTGGTTCAGGTTCGTCTGGACCAGGAGGCTGGAGAATCGATCCATTACTGGATCGTCTCTACAGCCTCCTCCATGGGCGTCGGCGCAGACGCATTTGCTACGCCGGAGGCAGCTTGGGTCGACTGGCTGACCCCCGACGCTTGCCGAGAGGCAAGAGAAGCTCGAGAGGGCTTGCAGCCTCCCTGCCCCATCTGATGATTGGCGGGCTTATTGCCCGCCGCACAGATGGGGCAGTGAGGGGCGGCAGAACACTCTGCCGCCCTGTGCCCCGCCAGGCCGCAGCGGAAACAGAGTCCGCTGCAGTCGAAGCAACTGCTGCACTTGGCGCGAGTATGGCCCGCCGACAGGCATTTATAACACCTCATCGGCCTCGCCGCCAGGACCGTAATCCTGGCGCTGACGAAGCCGACGAGCAGCCTGCCGGCATCTCCCAGTACTTTGGCTGCCGCCACTGGGCAACTGAGCCATACCGCACCAAGGCCCCCTGGACCAGGGCGGATGGTGCCGACCCTAATGCTATCCGCGCTGCAGCTCGTCCTCTCCTGAACTGCAACGCGGACATCGTCGGCCGTGACGGAATCGTCCAGGCCCGAAATGCGCAGTTCCGCGCACTTTACAGGCCTGGCGATCCTCACACCATCCGCCTCCGAGAACATTTCTCTGAGCTTCTCGGCAAATGCGTCTGCCGATTTTGCGCCTTCAGCCCCGGGGAATTCGAGGACTCGAGCCCCCGTCTGGGCAAGGCGCAATCTTACCCCTGGCGTCCCGAAAGAGGCGAGACTGGCCCGGGCCCTTTTGAAAAGGGCCGCGTAGGACATCCCGCCTTCAGCCGCCTCCGGCGACACGGTCACCACTACCGCCGCGGTCTTCGGCGGCTGCAGTTTCCGCGGCTTCTTAGCGGTGGCTTTTGCCACCGGCGGCGACTGCGGGCCAGAGGCCGCCTTCTGGGCAGCCTTCTTGGCCCGCTTTCGGGACTTTTTGGACCCGCCAACTACCTGCCAGCCCTCATTGGAGGGGGCAGAAGTGGAGGGTCCAGGTGTCGTCGTTGGAGTGGGGAGCGGAGGGAACTCCGCTCCAGCATTCGCCAGTGGTTTTGGCGCCGTCTGTTTTGGGGCCGCCTTAGGCGCCGCCTTTGGTGCAGCTGACTTTGCTGCCTTGGCCCCCTGTCGTGCCTTTTGGGCAGCCGAAGGAGCAGGCACCGGCGTCGCAGACGCGTAGGTGACGCGGCCACCCACCACGGGGAGCGGCGCCGGCGCCGGGAAGACCTTCGGCCTCGGGGTCGCGAGCGGCGGCCGAACGACAGGGGCCGGAGGCAGCCTCGCCTCCAGGCCGGCCAGGCGACCGTCCACTAAGTTCCCCACTGCGATGAGGACCTGCTGCACAAGTGCGTCAGGTACCCCAGGAACAGTGGGGATCGACTGCGGCGCAGACGGCGCCCGCGTCGCAGCCGGGGCCGCCCGCGACGCAGACGGAGCCGGCCGCGACGCAGACGGAGCCGGCCGCGACGCAGACGGAGCCGGCCGCGACGCAGACGAGGCCGGTGCCGGAGCCTTACGCTCAGGTCGCTCCGCCCGGAATTGGGCGAATTGAGCGCTTAGCTCCCCCACCTGTCCCGCCAGACTATCATTGGCCGCCTGGAGGCGAGCCACATCCCCGATTAGGGTCCCGACAACCCCCGCCACAGCGGAGGAGGAGTCCTTAAGGGCCCTCACAAAGGAGCCCTTAAGGTTGACGGACTTAGTGGCCACCTTGTGAATGATGGCCACCGCCGCGTCCGCCCTCTCCTGCAAGGAGGCCGGCGTCTGGGGCACTGAGTCCCCATCCACCGGCTCCCCGATCTTTTGCAGGAGACCTGAGATCTCCTCCTCCGCTTGTGTCTCGCCTTCCGCCCTGGCCCGCCTATACGATTCCGCCTTGCAGAAGGCGGAACGTGACGGGGCCGGCCCCGGGGTTCGCAAGCGCCCCCTATGGCTGCTCGCTATCTTCGGCGGCAACATTTCTGAGGCGTCACTGCCTCCATCGTTTGAGCGTACGCGTTTGCGGTTTTCGCTCAGCTCCAGGTCCATCGACTCCAATGCTGATGCATTGGAGCTCTCACCCGCGCCATCCGACGAGAGGGTGGACCTGGAACGCGTACGCTCCGAGGTTCTTCGGCTCCCAGCAGTCCGACTGACTACTGGGAGCCCCGCCGCCATAGGCGTCCCGGACGCGGACTCCTCCTCGGTAGAGGAGTCGTCCGCCCTCCGGAACTGCCCCTTGGCGTTCCTCCTGCCCTTCCGCTTTGCTTCATTATCATGTCCTGTTGACTTGCCAGTTTTTGTTAGAGAGGATCGGTCCGTTTTATTTAGTTTTTCCATAGAGTCATTTGCCATAGCTTAGCCCACGAGTATGGGGGAAATAAAAAGTCCGTCCGGGCGGTGCCCCCTGCACCCGGATAAGCCAAAATACTGTGGAGGTCGGCCGGTATCCACAGGTTTTAACGACTTGGCTGTCGGGTGTTATAGACTATCCTTGTCATGGGCCGGCCAATTAAGGCAAGCCCTCCGGCCAACAGGTTCTCAACGTACCCTCCTGGAGCCACCAGTCAGGTCGCTGCTGAGCCCCTGTTGGTTACGGAACGCGACAGGGTGGCTAACCCTGTCTCACCGACGGTGGCACTAGTGCCTGCCAGCCCCTGCGCGAGCAGTGGGCCGACCCGTCCCTCGAACCCTGACACCGTCTCTTCCCATGTCCCCTCTGCAAAACAGAGGGGTACTGGGAGCGACGGCGAGCCCTGAAAAGGGCTGTTAGGGATCCCCTCGCCAGCCTGTAATTCGGCTGCGTGTTTCCCTTAGTCGCCTCTTACGACACCCACGGGATGAGATGGGGTGGGGCTATTCTATGCCGGCCCCACACGGCGATTTATATTATTAGACTAGCTGAACCCCGCGGTGTTACCCGCGGTTATTGTTGTACCGCGAGTAACGCCGCGGGACAAAGTTAGTCTAAAAAAAGTTGCCTAAGTTACTCCCCGGATCATTAGCTACCTTCCAGTGAAAGTCCCGTCAAAATCCGTCCAGCCGTTCCAGAGATTACCCGGAACAAACAGACAGACAGACAGATAGACAGACAGACAGACAGACAAAAAAAATTTTAACTACATTTTTGGTATGTGTATCGTGTATACATACATATGCATTAAGTAAAAAGCGGTTATTTTAATATTACAAACAGACACTCCAATTTTATTTATTTGTATAGATTACCTTGCTGATAAATAATAGAACTAGTAATCGTATATGTCTCTAGTGGTTTAGTACACTAGATTTTGTTCGAGGCTTCGACCGCGTGTATGTCGGTTATCGTGGTAAAGAGTTGTATACGAGTATGCCCTTCCTCAAGAATCGAAGTATCTCCATGTCAAATTTCATTAAAATCAGAGCAGTGGTTAAGCCGCGAAAGCGTAACAGAGTTAATTCGAAGTAGTATCGGTAGTAACCTTGAATTGGTTGAAATCGTCACAAGAGCCATTGACATTGGTTGCGTAGATACTTATCTACTTAGATAACAGATACGTGAGCAATATGGGTATACTTTATAGTTATCGTACCGTTGTGTGGTGATTGAGGACTTATAGCATTTATAGAAAAACCGTGTGGTGATGGATCAAGAATGCGCAGTTCTTAATCCGCCAAATATACATATAACGGACACAAAGAACAACCAGACTCGGAACAACAATTTGTGTATTAAATATAAGTATAGTGTTGTCCCACGTGGAATTTGAACCCACAACACTCAGCACAGTAGAAAGCGGCGTGGCGAACGCGTGAACCACTACACTAAGTTATACTAGCTGCCCCGACAGTCTTCGTTCATTGGAAATTTTTTGACAGATTTTAATTTAATCTATGGTTTTAATGCGTAAAGAAGTATTATGTTTACTTTTTTCCTCTCAATCTTTATAATTTATTCCCCCATAAGAATTTTCCTTGTGCCTTTACGAAAATTTAAAAAATAGAATAACTGAAATGGTTGAGCGGTCTCGAGTTTTGAGCTTAGTAACACATTAGGCGATTTATTTTATTTACATAGATAGATACATATAATAACTCCATTTACGCACATTACATACACGTAACATTCTTACATAAGTTATTTTTATCAGTTTTACAAGAATGTTAGACAATTCAATATCAATCATTTATCAGTCCCACGTGATTTAATCGAACAGCAATGCATCATAAAAACAGCTTTATAAACTTGATTAGATTAAAGGTTTTCAATCAAAGTGAGGGATCACCATATTGGCCATTTATCAATTGGCGTTACAAGTTATCAATACATTACTATATTGTTATAACTAGTTACGAGCTTCGAATTCACACAGGTGTTAGCGGATTATTTTTAAGTATTTCAAGAGGCTGTATTATCATTATAAGCCCGTCGCAGTCCACAGCTGGACATGGGCCTCTACCAATGAACACCACAGAGCCCGGTCTGTTGCTTTTTGCATACAGTCGCTGCCAGCTCTCTTACCGCCGTCGTCCGGCCATCTGCCCTCCTAGAGAAGTTGCAAGCGATCTTCGTTTTGCAATCGTTAACGCCTAAACTATCGTGTGTCATTGGCTAATGCTTTGTCTAAGATTAGCCAATTACACACGAGAATGTAGGCGTTAACGATTGCAGAAAGAAGAACGCTTGCAACTTGGCTAGAGGGGCTGGTTAGAGAGTGTCCCACACGACGTTTGCCAAGAGGCAGTCTCCAGTCCATAACGCACTTCCAACGGTTGAGCTTTTACGTAAGGCTTAGCTTACGTAAATCAAGTGTTTTGTTTTTAACAATGTCGGTCACAAAATATAACTTTTTTTTCTACGTAATTTGATCTTCATTCTTTTGGTTACAATTAATAATTATAGTACAATTAAATAAAACAACAGTGGTCGCTGTACAATATTTAAAACGTTATTTTAAATGAGCTAGTTTCGATTCTTGTTGTATTTTCATCCCTATTTTTACTTCACCTAAATTTTACGTACATTGTCAAGAATTTTCGTAGCTTTTCAGAAACAATTAATCGAGAAAGACTTCATTAAAGAATAGATAGAATTCAATCTATTATAAAGGCCTTTTATGAAGACGATTGCCTAGGGATTTTCATTATCTTTCAGATTGTAAAGTAATATGACAATTCCACTTATAATATAATTCACGAAAACAATTACAACATTGCTTCATAATTATTAGCACGAGATTATTGATAAGAAAATATAATCTTTCAGATTGTAATGTACCTATCAATTAAGTAGCGAATAACAGATATAGAGATATCAGTTAATAAATTAAATAACATCGTTTATATTAATGATAGTGGAGCCAGTTCGTAGCAGTTTTCGAATTATCAGTTTTGTTACTTAATTTAAATTGTACACACATCTCGTCTAGCCAAACTCAGACATACCAAATACGAAATCCTCTTTCTCCCTCAGAACTGTTTATTCTAGCCTAGGTTAGTATAAGTTTAAGGTCTACACTACGATACGCTTGAACTTTGTCACAGATGTTCATAATATGTTAACAGGGACCGACGGCTCATCATGCACTTCGAGGTACGGAAGAGTCTTAATATTTTAAGAATGGTTACTTATCCGTAGACCGACCTTGCTAGGATGGGTAGGATGGCTTACAATGCATTGAGCCTAATCGGTTAGACAGTTCCTAAAAACGTTCAATTCATCACTCCTTTATAGCGTACTAGACAGGAGCATTTCTGTTTTATAATTTGCTGAGTCCAGTACATTGGGCGTTTTAGTTATTGGCAACCGTAAAGAGCCCTAACCCCGAATACCCACTAAATACGAAACTTATCATTAGAATTTGCTTCGGACGAATAATAGTATTCATTGACAAAGTCGCAGGAAAACCTAGTACGGTTTCATGTTTACGATACAAGACAAAACAGTTTGTCTACTCGTAAAACGGTTTTCTATAAATACATTGAGGTACTTTACCGGTTGTCGCATGAAGAGTAATAGGGTATTCCCATTAATGTAGCATTGTAGCATTACCTAATATAGTATCTATTTGCCAATAAATTATTCGCTGGCAAAATACAATGCTTAATAGTAATATCTATGAAAGGAGGGAATATTTTATATAAGTTAACACTTTAAGACAATGAAAAATAAAAATTTGTGTGGTGACGGCTTAGAACATGTAGTGTCTTGCCACCTCTAATTCCGTGGCAACTACGCATAAAAACAGTCCTGCCAAGAGAATATCGACCCGTCTGTAGTAGCAAAAAAACTCCTTTTTAATATGAGGCCTATATTCAGGAGGTAAGCAGTTTCTTACTGCTTACCTCATTTTATAGTTATGCTACTATGCAATCCATTACGCAACAATAATGAACCTGGACTCATGCCAGGCATTGGACACGATCTAGTTAACAGCTCTTGGTATAACTTACAGGCCTATATTCCAGGAATCTCTCTTCCTCATGGGAACACAAGGACTATCACTCTGTGAGTCGGTCCCATTTGTGTTGAATCAAGGTACTCGGTACGGTAAATAATAGGCGACTGGAATATTTATCTGTAGTTTCTAGGTTTCTATCTACACACTAGCCGACCCACGCAACCTCGTTTCCGTCTCTTATTGCCCGTGACGTGAAAATTTTTCCCCGTTTTATTAACATTCTTCATTAGTGCTCCGCTCCTGTAGGTCTTAGCGTGATAATATATAGCTTTCCTCGATAAATGGGCTATCTACCACTGAAATAATTTTTCAAATCGAACTAGTACTTTATGAGATTAGCGCGTTCAAACAAACAAACTCTTTAGCTTTATAATATTAGTATAGATATAGCTTCACGCCACAACCGGCATCGATGAAAAATGTTGCAAAAACAGTTGTGTGGGTTAGCTATCTATCTAGATATACGGGCAAGGTCTCAAGTCTCACAATAGTAAATTACATGTCATTATAATCAAGTAGTCTACGTAAATCGATCACCGCAATCATTATTATTGTCCTCGTTTCGTCTAGACTAGTTATCGTATTGCGGGGACTTCACATACAGCGCAACAAGAAAAAAACACTACAGCGCCATCTACCGAATATGCACTGAAGTGCGAAGTAACGCACTACACGGAGTAACTACCAGTCCTGAATCGCGCAGTGGAAGTTCTCGCTTCTCGCAACGATTGTCATATATGTATACAGTATCCCAACATCGACCATAGGGCCGTGGCCCGCCAGGCATGATCACCTCGCCTGGTCGGAGGATCCTCCCTTTGTGTTGGAGGGACATGACATCAGTTTCCCCACAGAATCAATATCTGTACATTTGACCTAAATGTCAGCATTGCAAATGATATGCAAATAACTTATTATCTTTGTTTTAATGCATTTATGATTGGGGGTGGTTCAATTACTGTGATACTGAGATGTCAACATGTGAGATTTACACATGTAGTTCAAATAAACAAGCTCACTGATTACAGTTGATAACAGTTGTAATTCTACTGTAAATATATCAAGGTAACTTCTGATAAATATTCATTTTCTTTTGTGATATTAGGTACGTGCCAGGGTCCTACAATGGCTTTGAGAATGAATAGTCAGAAGTTGAAGATTATAAGGAACAGAAAGGACAACTGCCGCACTAAGAATATTATACATGCTGTGAAGCGGGGGACTATATAAACATATATGAAAAAGACACGAAGAACACCCAGACACAGAACAACTATTTGTATATCACACAGTGTTATCCTATGTGGGGATCAAACCTAAGACACTCATTACATTAAGAAGCGGCGAGGTGGGAGAGACCGTAGGAGAACCACGCTTCGGCATGAATGGGCTAGCTCGACCGGAGTGATACCACAGCCTCACAGAAAACCGGTGTGAAATAACGCTTGCGCTGTGTTTCACCGAGTGAGTGAGGATACCGGAGGCCCATACCCCGAGCCCTGCCTATATCCCTTTCCCCATCCCCTAAACGTCGGCAAGGCACTTGTGACGCCTCTAGTGTTAAGGGTGTCCATGGGCGGCGGTAATCGCTTACCATCAGGGGATACGCCTGCTCGTTTGCCCCCTACATCATAAAAAAAATGATGGCGATTTAAATAATGCTATTCGTGCAGGCAAATTAAAGTGAAATATATATATTTATATAATTAAAACGTTTTCTATCATGCGTAAGAAAACCTTTTCTATTTACCCATATGTAAAAATACGCGTTCACGAAATGAATGAACTTCGTCAAGGCTGTTTCAAGATAAAAGTAATCGAGTGTGTGACGCACATTCGCTTCGTAATAATCATAAGGACGGTAGAGAATAGAACTGATTTATATAACCCTATCTAATGGAAAGTGGTTACCGGTACCGGTAAGTCGAGCGTTTTTAGGATTTTAGAAAACTTGGGTTCTTTCAATGAATAAGAAGTTATTAAAGAAATATATTGGTAGGAAAGGGATATTTATTGACTATCTCTACTATATGGCCATGTTCAATTGACGAGCGCTCAACGCGCGATTTGCTAACGCGCCATTCACCAGGACATCGGTCCACCTTGTGAGAACCCACGCTCCGTCTTCCAGAACGTGGTCGCCACTCGCCACTCCAGAAATTTTCAGCCCTAACGGTATATGGTGCATTTATTAAGAACTAGCTGAACCCCGCGGTGTTGTCGTACCGCGGGGCGAAGCTTGTCTAAAAAAAGGATCCTAAGTTACTCCTTATATCATCAGCTACCTATCAGTGAAAGCTACGTCAAAATCGGTCTAGCCGGAACAAACAGGATTTATGATGTATTAAAAAAAAAGGAAGTTACAGGACATGCACATTTTACCACTTTGGAAGTGTCTCTCGCGTAAACTATTCAGTTTTGGAAAAAAATGATAACAGAAACCTCAATATCATTTTTGAAGACCTATCCATAGATACAATACATACAGCGTTTGAAGAAAAAAAAAATTTTGAGTTTCAGTTCTATAACTTATACCTCCAAAATTTATTGTTTTTTTTTCTAATTTTGTGTAAAAAGCTTAATGGTGTCCCTTCATTCAGCTGTGGCTCGATTTGGATATCGTAGTCTGAATATTGTGATAAATTACGACAATTACTCAAAGCATTGCACTGAACTACTTTGTACTAGAATCACTTGTTCAAGACAATTATGATATGAACAGTCTTCGTTCCAATGCACAAATTGGCAATAAGACTAGTTTAAATTTCATCTAGCACTAGCTATAGTCCGCGGCTTCACTTAACTTAAATGAATAGTTGTTATTTTTGTTTATATTTTTTTTTTTCATGCTGCTCTGTTTATTGTTGTGTCAAAAGTTATTGGGCTATAGCAGTTCAATTGCAAAAATAAAGTGAGTGTTATGTTTACTATTTTCCTCGCAATTTTAAGGTTTTTCTCTCCATAAAATAAATCACCGTAATATAACCTTTCTTGTGCCTTAAAAAAAGGTGAATTGGTCGAGCGGTTCTTAAGTTTTTGCGAATAGCAACACGTTAGGCGACTAATTTTTATTTATGTATAGATTTTACAATCATAGGGGTGAAAATAGCAAAGCATCTGATGCCGAAATATCAAGTTTATAATCCAAGCGGCTTACGCGCTATATTGTTGAATCAGTCAGGCCAAGCCAACCCTATTTAATGTCTACTAGCTACGCCTAGCAGTACCTTGCTTAACCCACGGAAACACAAATTTTTTTTTTATTTATTTAGCCATAAACCTATGCCTATAACAATTTTTAAACTTATATTATTAACTTATTTCACTTATTTGTTAGTTTTTATTCTTATCAATATGTTAGTTAATTAGTTTTAGTTTTTCTTTGCATAGTCCCTTTTTGGGTATAGGCCTCCTCCAACATTAAATTATTCAGGATAAAAAGCCTTTGTAATGTTTCAGACTATAATCTATTTCTGTTTTTTATTTCATTCAAATGGGTTCAGCCGTTTTAGCGTGACAGAGTAATAAACATACATCCAAACACACTTTTGCATTTAGAAATTTAGTAGGAACTGACTGAGCTGGTCTAGAAACTTTTGAAAGGAATGTGACGATCTGAAAATTATATATTACATTCACTTGATCTTGATTTAATGTTTAATTTAATTGTTCATTTTGTTTTTCTCCTTATCTAGCATGTATATCGCTGTCCAGTATGTTAGATTATTTTTTTTAAGCTAAGTGGCGTGGGGACCTGGTGACTTGTAACACAGGTATCTAATACCTATCACAGGCACCAGTCTCTCTCAAAATGTGGTATAAATTGAATGTATTGGACTCAAATATTATTGTAACAAACATTTTTGTGAAGAGAAAATAAACTTTTTTATTATTATTATTATTATTACTTTTAATAAATATGTCAACTTTTATATTGCACAGCATTCTGATTATATTGCAATTTACCTTGTATATCAGAAATATTGGAATGGGGAAAATCCAAATGAGTAATGATTAAATACCATATGATTTTCAAGTGGAACTTTTAGCAGGGTAGCCCCCTGATGAATCACTAAAGATGTTTTTGTAAACAATGAAAATTCATATTTAAAGAAGTGTTTTTTGTATCTTCTATACAAATAAATAAAATTGGAGTGTATGTTTGTAATATTAAAATAACCGCTTTTTACTAAATGCATATGTATGTATACACGGTACATATACCAAAAATGTAGTTAAAAAAATTTTTGTCTGTCTGTCTGTTTGTTCCGGGTAATCTCTGGAACGGCTGGACGGATTTTGACGGGACTTTCACTGGCAGGTAGCTGATGATCCGGGGAGTAACTTAGGCTACTTTTTTTAGACTAACTTTGTCCCGCGGCGTTACTCGCGGTACAACAATAACCGCGGGTAACACCGCGGGGTTCAGCTAGTTTCAAATAAATTATGGCAACGAAAACATATTATTGTTCAGTTATACATATACCTACCATTTAATTTTATGTTTATATATGCAGAACACGCAATAAATCCCTATTTGCCTTGGTCACCACATCACATGTGAATGGCTGAATATATTTTGTAAATTTTTTTTTGTTGGATAGCCCATTTAGCGAGGAAGGTTTTAGGCTATATAACATCACGCTATGATCAACAGGAACCGGGTATCAACCGAAAATGTTGGTGAATGTGAAAAAATTTTTTTTTTTGGAGAGACGCAGACGAAGTTGCGATGGTCAGCTAGTATTAACATAAAATACGTACCCCTCTAAGCTCTTGCAAGGCCTGACATTAGCGTACAGGTCAAACTCTTTACGTAGAGCCAAGTTCAATGATCGATAGCCTTTGCCCACTGGTGTCATCAGCGGTCCTTTAAGGCCGATTTTGTTTGCATTTACAGAATCAATGGCTTTCTGTGGGATACCAAATTTGCCGTCCGGTCCCTAAAAAAAAAAAAACATGTTAAAATAAAATATTATCTATATTTACATTTTTTAGTTTTTTTTTATAATCATTATGAAGCTTCTGTGCATTTTAGTGGTTAATCTGTAATTTAAGTAATAAATTTGACAGTTAATTGGGATTGCTAATTTAATCGATCTAGAGAAAGTATCAGTTTCTAATATGAAATAAGTACTACTACATTGGAACAACAATTGAATAAAGAAAAACTATTGTTACAATTTTTCTATTATTTTCTTATTTTTTTGTATGTTGTTTCATAAATGACCTGTTTTACAATTAAAATTTAGCTAGTTTTAAATATTATTACTATACTACTGAAAAACCCTAAAGAATCAGACATCCAAAAATGTTTGTTTTATTTACTTTGGTAAAAATTGATAATAACAAAAAAATCAATCATTGTTTGTTTATTGACAAATTCAAATATTATGGTAGGTACTCACCCTAACAGCTGTTACATCCACTTCATCCCATTCGATTGGCACTTTGGCTGCTTCGAAAATTTTTTGCACGGCCACTGTGATTTCGGGACCAATCCCATGTCCAGGGATAAGGGTCACCTTACGCACCCCCGAACTGTACTGTGCTGAGCCTGTCCGGCTCGACGGGACCTAATATAAAAAATTAATAAAATCAGCTAACCTCAAAAGAATATAAATAAAAGTGCGAATAAAAATGCTTAACCTCATTTTCGCTTCCCTGCTTCCCCTTACCGCTATTACCAAAAGCCGGCTCGAACCATCTCAGTAACGAACCTAACACTTTACTCTCACGAAAAGGTTCTAATAACACTTTTATGTAATTCTTCGACATAACTATAGTAGGGCTATTTTTGGATGGTAAAGTTATTTCGTAGAAAACCACTGAAGCTTAAGCTACTTACAATCACATGCAAAAGGGATTAACGAGTCATATTACGTAACACTACTGCACACTTACAATTTTTCTGATAATTCTTGCAGCCATTTCACAGTTTTTTGATAATTCGGCCAAAGAGAACTTCGTCGAGTAATAACGGCGGGGTGAAGAGCGAAGGGGAAGAGTTTTCAAGCGCGGTAACTACGCATGACCGGAAATAGCGATCAAGGGCATTTGAAACGCATTGCAACATTTTAGTTGCTTTTCTAACTAGAATGTTTATTAAAGTAAATAAAATTGGAATTTTGTTTCTGAATTCCCTTTTATAAATTCGTGGGATATTTTATAGAAATTGAATTCAAATAAATTTGCAGTAGTTTTTTTAATGGCAATTTTGAACTTAAACTTTTTAACCGTAGTAGTCTTAGATAATAATATACGCACGGAGAGGCTGCTGAACGGACTAAAAGCGTGATCTTAGTAGAGAGAGATGGACTGAGTTTAGTTAGAATCTGTCTCTCTCACACAAGTTTTTGATTGGTTGGTGTATGCTTCTGATTGGTTGGTGTATTTCTAACGAAATCAGTCATGAAAATTGGTATGTGCGTACACCGATGCGTGAGAGAGAGAGAGAGACTCTAACCAAACTCAGTCTCTTTCTCTCCCTCCCTGCTGTGATCACTTCCGCTCGTTCAACTCATATATATATATATAAGTTACAAATTATAAGTTTTAAGTTAACTGCAGTATTTTCAAGGGTTACCAGATTCTTAGTAATATTTCTGAAATACACAGTCAGTAAATGTCAGCAGTCTATCTGTCATTCAACCCTTTCAGATCAGATTTGTAATAGATTTTGTAAACATTAAATTTATGAATTAATGTTGTTTAAAGTAAGACTAAGGTATTCTTGTTTAAATCCCAACCGTACCAGCTTTAAGTTAAATAACTGAGCGATTACTTATATACACTGACAAATTATAGTTATGTTGTTGTTGAATTAACTTAAAATATTTTAAAGCAGCTACAAAATAATGGAGAATCCACCGTTGTCTTTAAAACTATCGTCTTTATGTTTGATTTCTCAATGTAAGCTGGACAGTATTCTGTCAGTATGTGGAGACAAAAAAGATCTTATTATAGATCCTTCTCTCATTAAACCAATGGAGAGAGTATGTGGAGTCAATTGGCTGAGGTAGGTAGCGTTTATTTTATTGTTGTGGAAAGCATACGCTTTAGAAATATGTATAAATACCATAATACACCACACCACTCTATTAGACTACACTAGATTAAAATAAATTGCTGTTCATTTGCGTTTTTGCTAAAGCTCGAGAACGGTTGAATCGCTTTGGCAAATTTTTATCCTGAAATTATTATGGAAGTTCAGGGAAGGTTTAAAATAAGTAAATAAATATTTTGGACACCAAACACAATGCCATCTAGTCCCAAGCTAAGCAGAGCTTGTGTTATGCGTACTAGATAACTTTTGTAAACACATACATATTATAGACTAGCTGAACCCCGCGGTGTTACCCGCAGCTATTGTTGTACCGCGAGTAACGCCGCGGGACAAAGTTAGTCTAAAAAAAATAGCCTACGTTACTCCCCGGATCATCAGCTACCTGCCAGTGAAAGTCCCGTCAAAATCCGTCCAGCCGTTCCAGAGTTTACCCGGAACAGACAGACAGACAGACAAAAATTTTTTTAACTACGTTTTTGGTATATGTACCGTGTATACATACATATGCATTTAGTAAAAAGCAGTTATTTTAATATTACAAACAGACACTCCAATTTTATTTATTTGTATAGATAGAAAACACCCAAACTCCGAAACAAATATTTACAGTGATGAAACATAAATAATAGGAATTGGAACATAAATAACTATATTTAAAGGTCCAATTTCATTGGTCTGTTTTTTTTGGATACATTCATTAAGTTTTGACAACATTTTATATAAACATAATATGATGTAGGTGATATGAGGTCACTGGGTCATCTGTCTTATGTATAAAAATTTATTGCTGTTTGTTTGTTTTGCTATAACTCGAGAATGGCTGGGCTTGTTTAGGGGACATTGGTTTTGGAATGTTTGTGGTAGGCCAGGGAAGTTTTAAAGTCTTAAATGGTGAGAAATTCAAAATAACTTGTAGTAAATCTTATAACAACAGACTGTACTATTAAATAAACTTATAAAGTTAATTATCAAGTAGTCTTGGTCTGGGTTAAGCTTCGGCCAAACCTGCGCAACCAAAGCGACTGGGAAGCGGGAGCCGTCTGCCGGCTCGGCAGACGCCAAATTCTTAACTATCGCGGACGCTACCCTAACTTTTATATGGCGTCTTTCACAACTACGTGACTACAGTGCAAGACGCAGCGTCCGCAGAGCGGCACGCACGGGTCTAGTGGTTGGACGTGTGTACGTGCGAGAAAGCTACCTTCCTTATTATTAATTATTTCGTTCCATCATGATTACAATGGAAGATAATGAAAAATGTTAATTGGTATATATACCAAGTATACATACATATGCATTACATAAAAAGCGCTTCTTTTAACATTACAAACAGGCACTTCAAATTTATTTATTTGTATAAATCTTCTATATTATTACAAACAGACACTTCAATTTTATTAATTTGTATAGATATATAGATAAAAGTGCAAGATTAAAGAAGGTACTCCTATTTACTTAGTGTGAAAATTTTTATGGTTAAAATCATTAAGTTATTTAATTGACTTGTTTATCTACAAGTAAATCTCGTGACCAGTTATTATGCAATATAAATTGAAATGAAGTAAATAGGTGAGAATCAAAGAGTTTAAAATCATATAAGAATTCTGATTCTTATACGATTTTAAAGACATTACCACAACAATTAAGTAATTATACCTACCAGATAAAGACATGCAGCTTTAGTGACTTTAGTTCACTAACAGAAGTACGCGGTTCGCGCCGCAGTCGCGCAGGTGTGCACGACGAGTTTTGCGTTGCAGACGCTCCCGCATAGCTTCCCGCGTTACTGAAGCGCAGGTTTGGCCGAAGCCTTAATTCTGATTGCCATTATGAAGAAATTTTAATCCACACAAAACTAATAAAATAAAAGTGTCTGTCTGTAATTTTAAATTAACAACTTTTTATTAAATGCATATACGATACTTGCATCAAAAAAATAAGTTTAAATTTTTTTGTGTCTGTTCTAATCTCTGAAATGGCTGGACCTGATTTTCTCGGGCCTTTCACTGGTAGATAACTATAGCTGATGATATACGGAGTAACTTGGACTACTTTTTAACAGACTTAAAAAAAGAAGGAGGTTGTCAATTTGACTGTATTTTTTTTTTGCAAATACATACATACATGACATAATATATTATGACTGCCTCGTTGGTCTGGCGTTTCGCGTATGCGGCTGCTAATCAAGAGGTCTTGGGTTCGATTCCCGAGTCGGGCCAAAGTAATGTATTGGGATTTTCGAATATGAAATTCTTATTACCGCCAGCCCGAAGTATGGAAGTTTGGCGGTGACATCACACACGCCCGTGCCTCGGAGAGCACGTTAAGCCGTCGGTCCCGGTTGCCATGAACATGTATGGTAATCGTTATTGAAAA
The DNA here is from genome assembly GCA_905220595.1 of Spilosoma lubricipeda. NCBI lineage: Eukaryota > Metazoa > Arthropoda > Insecta > Lepidoptera > Erebidae > Spilosoma > Spilosoma lubricipeda. The sequence continues at coordinate 1,852,639 of HG992291.1, forward strand.
GTCAGTGCCCTCAAATTATACTGACACCATTTTCAACCACGAATTCAGTTTCTACTCTCAGGGTTGCGGAGGTCCGATGCCAGTCGCTCCGTGTGAAAACTGTTCTTCAGGTAAAACTGGGTAAAACTAGTAGCCGACCTCAAATAATCTTGGGATAAGGCTAAGAAGAAAAAAAAACATACATGACATATTATACATAGGACCCACCCAAAATCCGATACGCATATTCACAGATCATACAAAAATTTGATCTAACCTGGGAATCGAACCCGAGACCTCACTGTACTAACGAGGCAAATATACTAAAACTAATCTATAAAATTTAGTTATTGTTTTTGATGTTTGTAGTGTAATTGGTTATATTTTCCCCTCTAGATCATAATAAAAACTAAAAGCTATGAATACAAACATATGTTAGTGACTGCATCTTTTCTGTTGTTTAAACTATTCTAATTGATTTATATTTAAAATTTTCAGACAACATGGCATAGATAAAATATACAAGATGGATCCCAATCTCGGAAACACAGCAAACACAAATAGAGTATACTTCATACCAGCTTGTATTCAAAAGTACAAGTGTGTCCTCGACCAGATATCTTCACTTATCAGCTTAAATTCGTCCCTCGCCGAGTTGAATTGCTTCCACATAATAATAGTCCCTAAAGTGCTCACAATATATGACTCAATATTGGAAAGCAAGGGCTTGTATAATATAGTAAAGCTGCATACATTTACTTGGGAGTTTATGCTGTTAGATAACCAGCTCCTAAGTCTCGAACTACCATTTCTGTTCAAGCAGCTCTACGTTGAACAGAACCATTCTCTGCTCTCAAGTATATCAATGTCTTTATGGAGTCTATTTCACGTAACGGGCAAACCCAAAGCTGTGTTCTCAGTTGGAAAACTTTCAGCAAGTGTTCTAGACATGTTGGAGATCTACAACGAGACTTATGCACGAGGATTTCTTGAAAGAGATAGCTCAAAAGAGATCGGTGCACTTGTTATTGTAGATAGAAATCAAGATTACGCTTCAAGTTTGTTAACACCTGCAACTTACAGTGGTCTACTTAGTGAACTGTTCACTATTAACTGTGGAAACCTTGATTTAAATGTCAAGGAAACAAAGTTAAAGAAAGGGAAACTAGATTTTGGTCTGGAAGATAAAAGTGCAGCTTCTAAACATGCAAGTATTATGTTAGATAGTTCAATAGATAATTTGTACGGCGAAATCAAACACAGACATTTCTCTGAGGTCCTAAGCGTTTTAAGCTCAAAAGCTAAGCTGTTGAAGAATGAAGATATAAAGGCACTAGGTATACAAGAAATAAAACATTTTGTTGCAACAAAACTACAACAGGTCACTTTGTTCAAGCAAAATTTAGTCAACCATGTTTTAGCTTGTGAAACGATTATATCAGAAATGAGCAACAAGTATGAAAACTTAAAACTAGCTGAAACAGAAATGCTGAATAACAAAAATAAGAAATCTAATTTTCAATTTGTCGATGAGAATTTTGGTACTGACATCCACATGCATAATAGTTTACGACTAATGTGTTTGTTGAGTTTAACACAATCTCTTACGTACGATGAATACAATACTTTAGTAACGAAATATTTACTTGCATTTGGATACAAGTATTTGTATGTATTTAATAACTTAGTAAACGCTGGGTTACTGGTGCAGCCATCTAGTCCGAAACTGTCTTTAAATATTTCGAACCTTGGCAACCTCAGTGACAGACTACCGAAGTGGCAGAATGAGTTTCAGAGTAACGCTAATAAGCTAAAGCAGTTGCCGTCTCAAGCAGACAAAGATAGTAAGTCTTCACCGAGTTATGTCTTCAACGGGAGCTATATACCTTTGATTGCAGTACTCTGCCACGCGATGTTAACATCGGAAACTTTGGCTGAGCTTATAGTGAAATTATCGTCACTGTCAGAGTTGAGGGTAGGAGGAAAGATACTCGAAAAGCTCAAAGTTGGCATGGAAACTTTAAATGAAAAATTATCGAATCTTAAACTACAAAATGAGTTGGAATTTGGATGCAAAGATGTAAAGGGATTAGCGAAGTTGTTGAAGAATGATCCAAATATTGGTGGGTGTTTTCCTTTAAAGCCTAAGTCGGTGTTAGTTTATGTGATTGGTGGCGTGAACTACGCTGAGATAGCAGCTTGTGACGTGATACAGACTATAACAGGAACTAAGATATATGTGGCCAGTGATTGCGTACACAGTGGAGCAGAAATGATAGCGTCTGCTACTTAATTTTATTATACGACACATGAAATATGTTGAACACAAACTTGAATTGACTCTCTTAAATTTTTATTACTATAAGCCATCTGTTGTATACCTGATATAAGTTTAAGGGTCTTGACAAGATGGCTATACTGTCAGAGAAGGGCTATTCCTGTCTCTTGTCAGTATCCTTTACTATATTTTTTTAAGGTTTTCTGTGATGTTTTAATTCCGATACAATGAAAATAATAACAGTATAGCTATAATCATAATTCACACATTGCCATGTGAGCCTAAACTAAGCAAAGCCTGTACTTGGGTATTCAGACTTATTGATTATATTATAATAACTATCTGAACCCGCGGTGTTACCCGCGGTTATTGTTGTACCACGAGTAACGCCGCGGAACAAAGTTAGTCTAAAAAAATAGCCAAGTTACTCCCTGTTTATTCCGTCTAATCTCAAGATATAAATATAAATAAATATAAAAGCGTGTTTTTTTAAACTTGTATTCATTTTGACAAGCTTTGCCTCGCGGTGTTACCCGCGTTTATAAAGGTACAACATAACCGCGGGACTCAGCCAGATAAAGATATGAAATGATTATAAAAATCTAGATATTACTTACGGAGTTGTGAGGCCCTTTATGGTATAGGAGCCTCTGGTGTTGCGGATGTCCATGGACGCCGGTAATCGCTTGCCATTAGGCGATGCGTCTGCTCGTTTGCCTCCTATACCATAAAACAAGCTTCTAACCTGCCATAAATACTCGCTTCAAACATTTAAAACTTAGTTTCATTGTTTTTATGTGAAACTAGTTTGATTGTAATTATTGGCATACAGCTTTTTTATACTATAATATTTTAAGTATATAAGAAATATATGTAATTATAAGGAAAACTAGACTGTTACAAATTGAAAAATATGTTTTTTTTAATACAGCCATTATCTAGAAAGTACATTCTTTGCAACGTGTCATGCCGCCGTTTATTTTGTTACCTATCTCCTTTAGCCGGCTCAGATATGCGCAAAGCCCTTTTAGAATACCGAAGGATGCCATGGAATACTACATCCATGTTATTAAACATCTTGCTATGTGTGCACGTGTTAGTGTTTGACCGACTTCAAAAAAGTAGGAGGTTCTCAATTCGATTCTGTTTCTTTCTGTAGTCTTGGTTAAAAGCAGCTTGCCATGATCAGTTTATAGCTATTCCCAGAGATAGTAAAGATTATTTATTACTATTTAACTTGACTTGCATTCCAAGTGGAGGAGTTCTATGAAATGTTTAATATACCAGGAAGTCTTTTTAACCGACTTCAAAAAGATGAGGAGGTTATCAATTCGACTGTTTTTTATGTTTGTTACCTCGTAACTTTCGACTGGGTGAAGCTATTTTGACTATTCTTTGTTATTTGAAAGCTGGTGCTTCCCGTTTGGTTCCATTTCAATTTGGTTCTGAAGTCAGTTTTTTGTTAAAATTTTTGATAATATATTTAAGCTTTAAATATTTATAAGGTTTTGTATAACTTTAAAAATAAAAACAGGACGTTACAAAAATACTTTTATTGATTCTAAAGACACTTATAATACCTACTATATCACAGTTTATTGTTCAAGCATTTTCACGAACAAAATTTTACGGGAATAAAATTAAAAGTAATGAAAATGGTCTCGGCATAAAGGACCAAACGAGCGTATATCCTGGAGGGACTTACTACTTTACTAACATACATAAATGAATATAAATAAATAAATATTTCGGACATCTATCACACAACGCCATCTAGTCCCAAGCTAAGCAGAGCTTGTGTTATGGGTAATAGACAACTGATACAAATACATATATACTTTTTTTTTGTAAATACATACATATTATACATAGAAAACACCCAAACTCCGAAACAAATATTTGTAGGTCATACAAACATTCGGTCCGACCCGGGAATCGAACCCGAGACCTCATGATCAGCAGTCGCACACACCAACCGCGAGACCAACGAGGCAGTTGACCGACGAACATGAAACGGACACAAAAATTTAAAGACAGTAACGATCGTTTAAAACACTACATTATCCGTGCAGTCCTAAGTGAGTCCTCAAGAAATTTAATACAACAGTTCTACTTGTATCTAAGGTAAAGCAAAATTAAGTGGTCTACTGTCTTACGCTTATTATTATTTGTCGGTTTGTAGTGCTTTCTTACGATTACTCACGTCCCACAAAGTTACGCTAGTTTGGCGACACCTTATTAAAAGTAAAGAGTTATAATAACTGTTATATTGATTCTCACTATCAAGTAAAACATTTCCACTTTTGCCAAATACACACAATACAATCGGAGAAAATTATTTTCCTTTACCAAGTCATTAAGTTTAATTTCTAAGCAAAGTCAAACGTAAGAAAATTGAGTCTTAATATGGAAGACAATAAAGATTAAATACATTCACACATTATTGATATCTAACATTATTAAAATAAAGTCTAATTTCAAATGTTACATCTAATGACTCGTAAATTAGCGAATAATATTAAAATACTAATTGAGGCACCTCATGATTATAATAGTCTATAAAATTTATGATTATTTGTTTTTGTTGGAACGAAGTTCCTTATGGGGCCTTGCAGAAGGGTTACCCTAGCGGCAAAAAACTTCTGTAACGTAAGATTTCGTGAAAGAAAATTTAGTATAGCGCCATCTGTAAGTTCTATGTAACAAGTACGGAGTAACAAGTGGCAGGCAAGCATAAGTGACCAGTTTAGTTATTTATAATTATTATTATTGCAGTTTGCTATTATAAAATATTTTTATAAATCATTTTATATAAAGGTGTTAAAACAATTTTGTGGTTTTTAAAGAGCGTGAACGAAAAATTTTGTATGTTGTATGTTCTGTAAGTTGTATGTATGTATAATTATATTTTATGATAAGGAACTTCGTTCCTATCTGATGTCCCACGACTTTTTTTTCATGGGGTTTATTAGTCTATGCACAGAGCAACATGGTGGACAGTAGCCATACGCAGGCTTTCACCTCTGTCAAAGTATAAGCACAAATGGGCCTACGTGTTACACTGTATCACACAGAATGTATTTGTGTGCGTAAAATTCTGAATGTTATAATTGTTATGTGTAAGTATTTAGTGACGTATGTGTGTGTGTGTGTGTGTGTGAAGATTATCCCCGCATAAAATGACAGACTGTATCGGAAATAGAGACTATGACTACTCCCCTCAGTTCGGTGACTCGTGTTGCTCTATCGCTCTATGGGCAAGTCAAAATTATCCGAGTTTTATCTGTTTCACCGACTCATACAGTAGGAACAAGTACAAAATACATTACAACTAATCTTATACATAAGCACTTAAATGAATTACTTAAATCAAGTTCATGACACAATTTTAACATTCTGTGTAAAACGTCGTGACAACTCTACGTAGGAAGTTTAAGCTGCCAAGTCGTGTTCCCTTAAGTTGAAACACCAGAGAGTCAAAATTTGCTATGTCCCATATTTCTGTTTTGAAGTGAAAGCTCTGTTGTCAGGTTTGGATGGGGAGTAAATTCACATTAATCGTTATCGACATGGTTACAAGAATATATAACACAGATATAATAAATTTTAATTTAACATCAAACAATTAATTTGGAAATCGACACGTCTGCTTGTGTTTTTGTAATGATTGAGTATCAAACAAAACCATTTTAATACGATATCAATTACCATTCAAATAACATCACACTAAAAATCTATGTAATGTTTCATTGTTCAGGTTTTGGGTTAAAAAGTTTAACTTTTTACTTGGTCTTAGAAAATTCATCTTTTTATTGTAATATGGTTTAAAAAATTGTGATTTTTGAATATTATTCGTATCTTTTTTCCTATTACAATGTTGCCAGACCAACACGTTCGCGGTGTTAAAACTTAAGCAACAACAGAACGTCTTTCCTGGTAGAGTCAGTCATGTGTCAGGTTCCCTGGTTACTTCCTCCAGTACTGCGCGAACTTGTGGAACTGTTCCACGAGCACAGCCATCACCGCCGTCACCGACATGTCGAGGAGGTTCTGCAGGTAGTGGACAGCTTCCTCGTCGCCAAGGTCCAGTCTGCAATAAATTAATGTTACATGTTTATTGGAGTGTCTTTTGCTAAAACATTACGATTTATTTTACTTGTATGAATGTTTGGACCAAATTTTTAAACAGCTAATTTCAAACGTTATGCAGAAATTTTGTATGCACATTAACGTTCTTTTTCAAAAACCCTTACTTGGCTCCTACGATACCCGTGGGGTGAATAGGATTTGTGACACTCTGTATTTTGATGTATATCAATACATATCAGTATATTTGATTTATTATAGAATTGTCAACGTACCTTAGTTTGTCCTGCACTTTTTTGACAGCCTTGTCGGGTTCCAACGCGATGTCTGGTACCGACGCGTCCACCATCAGAGAGAATAGATTCAGCATCAGGTTTGCGTGTCTGGAACATAAGCAATACAAATAAACAAAATTGCAGTGTATATTTGTTACGTCAAAATAATATTTTTTTTAGAAGAACACTTCCGCATTAGGGACATACATTATGTATCGCGGCGGATTTCATAACTAGTAGTTGTTCAACTGACAAGAGAGGACAATGGGAGAAGAAAAATAATTGCACAGATTCTAAATAAAGTTGGTAAAAGGGTAAGAAGATGATGGTGACGATTTAGGAGATAAGGGGAGAGTAGAAATAAATCTGGGAAAGGAGGAAAATGATGACGACAGTTTAAAATAAACGTCAAAGATTTCAATCGAGTATCATTAAAAATTTAACGTCTACAACTTACTTAAACGTTACTTCTTTTGGTATGTATTTTTTTTAAATTCACAATCCATACTTATATTATAAATTAGAGAGTAACTCTGTCTGTCTGTCCTGCTTTCATGGCCAGACCGCTGCAACGATTTCAATAAAATTTGCCATGGATATACTGTAATTTTCGAGGTAGGATGATTCAAATCACCAGCGGTTCGCTTCTACCGTACGTTGCTAGATTACGAGGGCCCATCAGTTGAAATCAGCCACAGTCGCGAAACAGTCCACCTGGTGACCAGATATCATGAGACGCTACACCTCTTATAATTCACTTCACGTTGTATAGTGACAGCTTTTAATCTTCGATGTGGTGAAGGGGATCCCCTTGACGATGCGGCTGTTCCGTTCATACCACACAAAGATTCCGATTTACAATTCAAACACACTCTTTGTGAATGTTCCGTACGAGGAGCCGATATGGTTCCCTGTTCAAACTCAACAAACCGGCTACAAACACCTCGAGACCGGGCCGAGAGAGGGCCGCACGTTATGTCCCAATTAACGTAACAAAACGGCTACTAGCATCTCGACAATTCTAACAATTATTCTATATTTCAACACACGCCTAAGTCTTAACAAACTACACTCGCGACATTTTTTCTCCAAGTCTTATTTCTGAGTGAGTGACATTTGACATTCGTGAAGGAAGACAATTATGACAAACCCTAGTGTTGCCATTACAAACTACTAATTGCTACTATCGGTATCGAACAAAGGATATAGGCTACTCTTTAGCGCGATAACCAGTAAACATGCGGGCGGAGCTGTGATTTTAAAAAGGCTAGTAAAGATATATATAAATACTAGAGTTACTTTCGAACTCATAATATCAGTAAGAATAAATATCTATTCATACCTGCGTAAATGCAAAAAGGCCGTGTAGCACTGTTTCTTGAACTCATGGTAATGTTCCGACTGAACTCCTCCCATGGCCTCGACCATCTCCTTGCTGAGCTTCATGGGAGGGGGGAGCGGCTTGGGGTCCCGGCCCAGGATGTAGCCGAAGTCGATGTGGAACAGCGCGCCAGACTTCGTCAGGAGAAGGTTGTCCAGGTGGCGGTCACCTACGCCTGGAAATATTTAAAATATACTTAGTTTTTATGTAACTCACTTTGATATCACAACCAGAGTCGGCTTTAATCTGTTTCTTTAATTTTGTCTAAATCTGTTAAGCGATTTTAGTGACAAACACATGTAAATATTAAATATTATGAATATTTCGTAATTTTTACAACAGTATGATACTTAATGATAGATCTGTGAGTATTTAGTGCTGTTATAATAATAATATTATTTTAAATCAAAATATAATGTCTTGTTTTGTATTTGACTTATACACCCAACATATTTAGGTACAGCCCAAAAGGTATTGATAATATTGTCTGTTTAGTTAAGTGGGAGTCGAATCCGCGAGCTGTCGTTATAGTTAAATACACTCGTCTACGTCCTATAGTTCATTATATACTATCCAATGTTTATCTTTTTTAAAAGAACCTATAAAACTTAGTCCGTACTTAATGTACAAGATTTGGGTTTGTTTCTTAAGATTAGACTTGACTTAAAATATGTAAACTGTTAATTCTTAAAATAATTATATGATTAGAACTAAGTATTTATTAACTTTTAAACTTTCGCGTTCCATGATATATTAACAATTATTTATAGGGGAATTAACGCGATCACTTATTAAAAGGTAAAGAGTCGGCCTAGGACCACGGCCAGTGCGCCGTGTGGGGCCGGCATAGAATAGCTCCACCCCATCTCATCCCGTGGGTGTCGTAAAAGGCGACTAAGGGAAAGACGGAGCCGAATTACAGGCTGCCGAGTCGGAGGCGTGGACTTCAGACGCCATGCCGCATAGGGACGGGCTCGGCGTGTACTCACCCTACCGTCGAGCAGGCAGTGGACTTGTGTTCCTGCCACCGTTGGCATATCGTAATCCCGATTAGATCGGGGACGAGGGTCTTGGCTTAACCGCCCGGACCGCGAGGAAGAAAACCTCTATAAAAAATTACCCCGAATCCCGTGTTCTGGTGTGTGACCAGGGGATGCATGGCTGATGGGTAGTTCAGTCGCAAGCACACCCCCAGCCAGGGACCTGCGGACCCCTCGGTTGGGCACAAATTTACGCTTGCCCGGGTATTGGGGATCTCTGCCCGGGTGGACTTTTAGTTCTCCCCTACTCGTGGGATTAATTATGGCAAATGATAAATCTTTAAAAAATGTATACGATCGGAACACTCAAACGAACACTGGCAATCCAAATGGACAAGAAAAGGAGAGGAGAAGGAAGGTAGAGAGGAACGCTAAAGGGCAGTTCAGTAAGGCAGATGACCACTCGTCCACCGAGGAGGAGTCTGTGCCTGAAACGCCTACATCGGTGGGGCTCCCAGAAGTCGTTCTGACTGCTGGGAGCCGAAGAACATCGGAACGCCTGCGTTCGAAGTCCGCCATGAATGTCGGGGGTGCTGGTTCCAGTGCGAGGACGGACGCACTGGAGCCAATGGACACGGAGGCGGACGGTCGAAAGCGCGGACGCCCCAATGACTGCGAGAGTGACCTCGCCCAGGCGATGTTGCCTCCTAAGGTGACTAGCAGTCATAGGGGGCGATCGCGGACCCCGATTTCGCGCCCGTCGGGCTCCGTCTTTTGTAAGGCGGAGTCTTATAGACGGGCTAGGACGGACGGCGAGTCCCAAGCAGAAGAGGAGATCGTAGATCTCCTGCAGAAGATCGGAGAGCCGGTGGATGGGGTTTCGGTGCCCCAATCACCGGCCACTTTGCAGGAGAGGGCGCAGGCGGCGGTGGCCATCATCAATAAGGTGGCCACCAAGTCCGTGAACCTAAAGGGCCCTTTTGTGAGGGCCCTCAAGGACTCCTCTTCCGCCGTTGCCGAGATCGTGGAGACCCTGGCTGGCGACGTGGCTCGCCTGCAGGCGGCAAACGACCGCTTGACGGAGCAGGTGGCCGGGCTCGGTGCCCAATTTGCCGTTTTTCGGGAGGAGCGCTCTGGGCGAGGGGCCCCTGTCCCGTCTGCGTCACAACCGGCCCTTGACCCGGCCCCGTCTACATCCCGGCCGGCCCCGACTGCGTCCCAACCAGCCCCGTCTGCATCCCAGGCGGCCCCGACTTCGTCCCGGCCGGCCCCGTCTGCGTCCAGACCTGCCCCGTCTGCGTCCCAGCCGGCCCCGTCTGCCTCCCAGCCGGCCCCGTCTACGTCCCAGCCGGCCCCTACCATCCCCGGGGTGCCAGACGCCGTCCTGCAGCAAATGCTGCAGCAGATCCTCACCTCGGTGGGGAATCTGGTGGACGGTCGTCTGGCCGGCCTGGAGGCGAGGCTGCCTCCCGCCCCTATTCTTCGGCCGCCTCTTGCGGCGCCGAAGCCGAAGGTCGCGTCGGCGCCGACGCCGCTCCCCGTGGTGGGGGGTCGCGTGTCGTACGCGGCGGCGACATCGGCGCCGGCCCCTGCCGCTGCTCGAAAGACGCAGCGGGGGAAGGCTCCAGCCAAGACGGCAGCGCCAAAGAAGACGGGGCCCAAGACGGCGGCGGGAGCAAGAGCAGAGTTTCTTCCGCTCCCCACTCCGACACCCCTGCCTGGCCCCTCCACAGCTGCCCCCTCCAATGAGGGTTGGCAGGTAGTCGGGGGGGACGTAAAGTCCAAGAAGGCCAAGAAGCGGGCCAAGAAGGCTGCCCAAAAGGCGGCCTCTGGCCCGCAGTCGCCAACGGTGGCCAGGGCCACCCCGAAGAAGCCGCGGAAGCTGCAGCCGCCGAAGACCGCGGCTGTTGTGGTCACGGTGTCACCGGAGGCGGCAAGGGGCGGACTATCGTATGCGGCCGTCTTTAAGACGGCCCGGGACAGTCTCGCCCCAGATTTTGGAGCGGCAGGGGTCCGCTTGCGCCTAGCCCAGACGGGAGCTCGAGTCCTAGAGTTCCCTGGGGCCGATGGCGCAAGGACGGCAGACGCTTTCGCTGAGAAGCTGCGGGAGGTGTTTACGGACACGGATGGTGTCAAAATCGCCAGGCCTACGAAATGCGCTGAGTTGCGCATCTCAGGCCTGGACGATTCGGTGACGGCCGAAGACGTTCGCGTTGCAATCCGGGAAAGGACGGGTTGCAACGCGGAGAGCGTCAGAGTTGGCACCATCCGCCCAGGTCCGGGAGGACTTGGCGCAGTGTGGGTGAGTTGCCCCGTGGCGTCGGCCAAAGGTTTGGGCGACGCCGGCAGGCTACTCATCGGTTTTGTGAGTGCCAGGATAACAGTCCTGGCGGCAAGACCGATGAGATGCTATAAATGCCTAGCATCGGGGCACACACGCGTCAAGTGTGCAAGCTGTTTCGACTGCAGCGGATTATGTTTCCGCTGCGGTCGACCAGGGCACAAGGCGGCAGAGTGTTCTGCCGCCCCTCACTGCCCTATGTGTGCGGCGGCCAAAAAGCCCGCCAATCACCAGATGGGGCAGGGGGGCTGCAGGCCTCCCCAAGCTTCTCGGCAGACGTCGGGGGCTAGCCCGGCGACCCAGGCTGCCTCCGACGTTGTCCGTCCGTCCTCGTCGACGCCTAAGGAGGGGGTTGTAGATGCGATCCAGTAATGGATCAAATCTGCAACCTCCTTGTCCAGACGAACCTAAACCACTGCGCCGCGGCGCAGGATCTCTTCCTGCAAACCATGGCGCAGTGGTCGATCGGTGTTGCCGTAGTCGCGGAGCCCTACTACGTTCCTCCCCGTCCAAACTGGATGGGTGACCGGGACGGCTCCGTGGCAGTTGTCGGTTCCGCGGCGGCTCATTCCCCGCCCTTGTCGCTTAGAGACAAGGGCTCTGGATATGTTGCCGCCGAGTGGGGGGGGATCACCATTTACGGTGTCTACTTCTCCCCCAACCGGAGTCTGAGCGACTTCGAGGTCTTCCTTAACAGCTTGGAGACCTCGATGCGGCGATTAGCGTCTGGGCACGTCCTCGTGCTGGGGGACTTCAACGCAAAATCCATTGCGTGGGGGTCCCCCGGGACGGACGCCAAGGGCGAGGCCGTCGAGGAGTGGGCGGCTTCGGTGGGCCTCTGTTTATTAAACAGAGGCTCCACCAACACGTGCGTGCGACAGCAGGGGGGGTCGATAGTGGACCTTTCGTTCGCTACCCCTGCTGTTGCCGCACGAGTAAGGAACTGGTGTGTCCTGGAAGAGGTCGAGACGCTCTCGGATCATCTCTATATCCGATTCGAGCTCTCCCGGTCCCAGGGCCCCAGTAGGGGTCACACGGCGCGGCGCTCTTCCCGTTTTCCGCGGTGGGCTGTCGCCAAGCTCGATAGGGACCTACTAGAGGAGGCGGCCATTATTCACTCTTGGCTGTCTCCGCAGGCCCTGACCGCGGAGGTCGGCGTGGACGTTGGGGCTGGCCGTTTTCGCGATGCGATTACGCAGGTTTGTGATACGGCCATGCCCCGCATCCAAGGTCGTCGGCCTCCTCGGAAGGAGGTCTACTGGTGGTCCCAGGAGTTGGCGGACCTCCGTGCGGCTTGTACTCGTGCCCGGAGGTCTTACACCCGCAGCCGGCGACGTCACCGCGGAGACGGTGGCGGGGACCAGCTTCATGAGGAGTACCGCGAGACGCGGAAAACTCTGAAGCTGGCCATTGGCCGCGCCAAAGACGTAAAGAGAAAGGAGATGCTGGAGAGTCTCGACCGTGACCCCTGGGGTCGCCCATATCGTGCGGTGCGACAGAAGCTCCGCACGGCGGGCCCCCCCCTTACTGAGACTCTCCAGCCCAGCTTCCTGCAGGAAGTGGTCGAGGGCCTTTTCCCGCAGCGGGCGGAGCACGCTCCCCCGTCGATGGCCTATCCGGTCAGAGACGACGGGGGCGATGTTCCGCCCGTTAGGGAATCGGAGGTTGGGGCGGCTGTTCTGCGGATCCGTTCCAAGAACACCGCCCCCGGGCCGGACGGGGTTCCAGCCCGAGTGATGGCCCGAGCCCTCGACCATATGTCGGACCGCCTCAGGGAAGTGTTGGATGCTAGCCTAGCGTCCGGACGCTTCCCTGAGTGCTGGAAATGCGGGAAGCTGGTCCTTCTAAAGAAGCCGGGACGGCCTGCCGATTCGGTCGCGGCCTATAGGCCCATCGTGTTGCTGGACGAGGCGGGCAAGTTGTTTGAGAGGATACTCTCTGCCCGCATCGTCCGGCACCTCAGCGAGGTGGGCCCCGACCTGTCGGACGCCCAATTCGGGTTCCGAGAAGGGCGTTCGACGGTCGATGCCGTGATGCGCCTCAGGGCCGTGACCGAAGAGGCAGTGACTTGTGGCGGCGTGGTGTTGGCGGTGTCCCTAGACATCGCCAACGCCTTTAATAGTCTGCCATTCAGCTGCATCAGGGAAGCACTCCAATACCACGGGGTGCCAGAGTACCTGAGGCGGCTAGTGGCAGACTATTTGGAGGAGCGTACCGTCGTATACGAGGATCGAGAGGGCGCCTTGAGACGGCGACCCATGTCGTGCGGCGTTCCACAGGGGTCAGTCCTTGGACCACTCCTGTGGAACGTGGGATACGACTGGGTCCTACGAGGTCGTCTCCCCCCCGGGCTGGGCGTAATTTGTTACGCCGATGACACATTGGTCACGGCCCGGGGGGCGAACTTCCAGGAGGCGGCGCGCCTGGCCACCATTGGTGTCTCTCTGGTGGTCGGGCGCATCGAGGCGCTGGGCTTACGGGTGGCCCTGGACAAGACGGAGGCCCTGTTATTCCATGGGCCCCGTCGTGGGCCGCCCCCCGGCGCCTCCATAGTGGTCAACTCGATCCTCGTACCGGTTCGGGCCCAGATGAGGTATCTGGGCCTGATCCTCGACGGTAGGTGGCTCTTCGACGAGCACTTCCGACAGCTTGGTCCGAAGCTGGTCGACGCTGCCTCTGCCCTTGGGCGACTTTTGCCCAATTTGGGCGGAGCCAGCGTCGCAACGCGACACCTCTACACGGGGGTGGTCCGGTCGATGGCGCTGTATGGGGCACCGGTGTGGGTGGCGGCTCTGACTGCCCTCAATAAGGCCCGCCTCTGGCGGCCTCAGAGGGTATTGGCGGTCAGAGCCATACGCGGATACCGCACGGTGTCCACCGAGGCGGCGTGCGCCTTGGCCGGAACACCTCCGTGGGATTTGGAGGCGGAAGTGCTCGCCGAAGTTTATCGACGGGTGGCTGAGTTCCGGGCGGAGTGTGGTATTCGCCCCCCGCCCGAGGAGGTACGCGAGTGGCGTGAAGCCGCCCGTCGAGCCACGATGGCTCGTTGGTCGTTCCGGCTGGAGACTCCACGCGCTGGCTTTGCCGCCGTGGAGGCTCTCCAGCCGGTCATCCTCGAGTGGGCGGGGCGGCAGCACGGGACTCTTTCCTTCCGACTGACGCAGGTGCTTTCCGGGCACGGTTGCTTCGGGAAGTACCTGCACTCGGTCGCCAGGAGGGAACTGAGTCCCGCCTGCCACCACTGCGACTGCAGTGAGGACTCGGCCCAGCACACGCTGGCGGTTTGCCCCGCATGGGCGTCGCAGCGTCGGGCCCTCACTGCAGTCATCGGAGGAGATCTCTCGCTACCGGCCGTCATACGCTGCATGGCTGGTAGCGACAGCAGTTTTACCGCGGTCGCAGCCTTCTGCGAAGACGTAATTTCGCAGAAGGAGGCGGCGGAGAAGGCCCGAGAGGACGACCTCCACTCGGACCCGATCCGCCGCCGGCGAACCGGGCGGCGGAGGCGCGCATACCAGCGCCTCATGCCGCCCTGAGTGTGGCTGCGGATGGTGGGGACGGGTTTTCCCCTCCATCCGCTCTAGTGGTCACCCGCGAGGGGGCGACGTTACGCGTGTGCCGTACGTCGCCTACATTGAGAGTTATTAACAGCAGACGGTGCCCGCTACAGTGCGGGCAGGCGCTGGGAGGGGTCCGGATGTGTTAATAACAGCAGTTCCCGGATCCCTCCCGTCTCAGGCGCAGAGTGGCACACCGTGTGGTTTTAGTCGGTTCGATTCCGACACACCGCCCCGCCGCAAACCCCGGCGGGGTGACGGCCCGAGGGGGTTTCCACACGTTAAAAAAAAAAAAAAAAAAAAAAAGGACCACGGCCAGTGCAACCTGGTCGAAACGTCAGGTAAATCAGAGGTTTGTAATATCTTTTAATAATTGATCACGTCAATTCCGTAAAAATAATTGTTAATATATGTATTTATTATATGTTATGGCTTAAACTTATTGTTAAGTATGGTCAACATTCCAATTTGGTAATATAGGCTATGGAGAAACAACTTACCAAGTAAATAAGTAATAACACAGTATCCAGCGCAGCTCCTGATGTACGTGTCCATGGTCTCGGGTTTGATCCCGTAGGGGGCACCTTCGCAAGGGTTGTGCTTCCTGAAGAAGTTCTGTATGCTTCCCTCCGTAGCCAGCGCTTCCGCCACCGTCACTGACTCTATGAACTGAAACACAAATATTTTTGTAGTGGTTATTTTTTTTTTATGGTATAGCGGACAAACGAGCAGCCGTAACACCTGATGGTAAGCGATTACCGCCGCCCATGGACACTCGCAACACCAGAGGCATCACAAGTGCGTTGCCGGCCTTTGGGGGATGGGGAAAGGGACGTAGGGCGAGGTTGGGGTTGGGCCTCCGGTATCCTCATACACTCGGTGAAACACAGCGCATGCACTATTTCACACAGGTTTTCTGTGAGGCCGTGGTATCACTACAGTCGAGCCGGCCCGACATGCCGAAGTGTGGATCTCCCACGGTATAAATTATAGGACAAACAATCAAAGATGCAGAAGTATCACTAGTACCGCTACGGTGTGGGTCACCATGCTGCGTTGTTGCATTGTCTGCATCCGCAATGAGTATGGTGACCACCACTCTTGGATTATGCTCATGCTTGCCATCAGGCAAAGAGGAGTCACTTTAGCAAACTCATATGCCTTGACTGCCTCGGTGTCGCAGTGGTAGCGTACGCGACTGCTGTTCTTGAGGTCTCGGGTTCGATTCCCGGGTCGGAACAAATGTTTGTATGATCTGCAAATATTTGTTTCGGAGTTTGGGTGTTTTCTATGTATAATATGTATGTATATACAAAAAAAAAAAAGGATATAAGTATTGATATCAGTTGTCTAGTACCCCATAATACAAGCTCTGCTTAGTTTGGGACTAGATGGCGTTGTGTGTTAGATGTCCGAAATATTTATTATTATTTATTTATTTTATTATTTATATATAAAAGAACGAATTGGAAGGTTGAACTAGTTGTCAGTATATTTGAGGGCACTGACTTCCCAATAACGATTGCCATAGATGTTCATGATAACCGGGACCGACATAAGATATAAGTTTCGCTTTTATTGTGTTCCTCGTAAGAGTTTTATTTACGTATCTCGGCACATTCGAACCGAAATAAAAAAATGTGAAGGTATTATTTATGTGAGAAATATCTATCTACGCGCATGTTGAAATTGTCCTAATTTTGAAAATTTTATTAAGCTATTGCATAGCTTCTATCGCGGGCCTTGAGCGTGGAGACCGAAGCCAGAAATTTCATAACAAAAATAAACCTAACACCCCCCACTCCGACCGGCACAGCGGTGATAATTTTTATATTAGTTTTGCCATCTATCGATGAAAAGTTCTGCTAGAACTTTTAATGACTTTTTTGAAATATCACGCTTGTCTCTTTAGTTTAGCAACTCGCCTCTAGGTGGTATTGGTTGTATGTTTTGGGTAATTTTGTATTTTTGTATTACTTATTTAATGAATACCTTTTATTTTTTACCACAATATCCAGGAAACATTCACAAAAAGACGACGACGCCCAGATGAGATTTGAACTCGAGGCACTTTCGTTATAAATTATTCACCTACACCTTCCAACCAATAACTCATTTCTACCAAATGTTAACATTGTTGGTCTTATGCTGCTTGATAAATTCTAACGGTCCGGTAATTCCAAACATACATTTGTTTTTTGTCAGTATGGTAACAATAATAAAGATGACGGTGTACTTCGAATGCGATGGAGCATTTGAAAAATAGTTTAATTTTTGTTTTTGGGGCTTTCAAAGAAAAAACTTGAATTAATATCAAAGAAAAAATAAAACAAAATACTGCATAAATAAATAATTATAATGGCATAAGTTGATAAAATGCTATGCAATAGTCCCCGAGTGCCACATGTCTTTTTTTTTTTTATTTTGAAATTGCTGCATGGTTAGTTATAATAAAGTAACAGTTTAAATTATTTCTTCAAAACTTTCAATTACATTTATGAGATTTACAATGTTCCACATAGTAGTAATGTAATGCCTAAGTATCTCATCATTCCTCACTCGTTGAGTGAAAAGACATAAATTTTCCATATGTCTCATTTTTAATCATTCAGTTATACGTAAGTGAGAGCGCGAGATGATATTATTGTGTTACCTGCAAGAATCCGTGTTTGGAGCTGGTCGCTAACACTTTGTACGGAGTCAGCTTCAGGTCCAAGTTCTCCCTCCGAAGCAGCTTGTCCATGAGCGTGATCATTTGCAGGATCAGCTGGTCTTGGCGGAGATCGTCGCCGTGTTTAAATATGGCTTCGTACTCCACACCTGTAAGTAATTGTATCATTGGAATTAACTTAGGAAGAAATTTTGATGTAGGTTTTGTTTTCAATATTATAATGTGTTTGTTTAATTCTAATGTTATATTATTGTTATGGATTAGTCCAATATTTATCGCACTGTAGCTCAAACTGAACTGAGGCCCGTGAGAAATCCTATTTATACCCATTATTATTATTATTACTAGTGGATTCTAGAAACAACTAGATCATACAAGGTCATTCATAGTACCAAAGACGCAACCCGTCGACGAGACCGCTGGAAGTAATAACGCAGCAACCAATCGATATTGGACGTTACGCATATTGACGTAAGGTTCATTATTCCGTGTCTCAGGAGATCAACGATAACTTTGTGTGTGCGTGTAGAGGTCTCGAGCGTTCGTGAATAATCGTTATTCGTAACAATATAATATAATAAAGTGGTTTTCGTTCGCAGTTTTGCGATACGAATATAGTAATTTCTAATAAATAAATATTTATAGATAAAGCAGTTACATATTATACAGAGTCGTGTAAGAATAGGAAAAGTCGAAGGGTCCAGTCGGGCAGGTTACCTTCGGTGGTGAGGAAGGTGAGCTTGGAGGGCATGAGCGCGGACTTGAAGAGGCTGGCCTTGTTGGGCACCACTCCCTTGATGGTGACGGCGGGGTCGAGCGGGAAGGGCAGCGGCTCCATGGACGCGAAGTTGTACTTGAAGGCGTCCGCGTCCGCCAGCAGAGCCCTGAGGCGCTCCGCCTTGCGCGCGCGCGAGCCGCTCTCGCGGGCCACGGCGCGGACCAGCTTCACCAGCTTGTCGATGAACACCTGCTGCCGCGCCAGCGCCACGCGCACGCGCTGCTGCGACCCGCTGCCTGCAACACGCGCAACCTCTCACTCCTCACTCCTCACTCCTCACTCCTCACTACCACCTGGACAATACTGAAGGCGATTACTCTGCTATATCAGTCTAAATCTCTAACCACTCACCAATTAACCTTAACTTCACAAACGGAAGTTCAACTATTAGCAAATTATAATCTTTTTATTAGTTTCAAATTTAGTTTCCACTCGCGTGCTCGGGAACATATACGAATAAACCACTAATAAAATAACTTTTCCGTGTCTAATATCAACTGCATGGTGACATGTTTGCTTTATAATAATTATATAAATTACCTTTACTATATTACCACTTATCAAATTAATATTATTATAAATATTTTAATCATCTTTTTTATTAATAATAATAATTAATCATGCCTGGCGTGCGTATTGAAGCTAATCAGAATGAGAATTTTTAAATTGCAATACACGATTAGCAGTTACTTTATAGTTTTTTTTTTTTTTTTTTTATGTTTGGCCCTGCCAAAATGACTCTCCTCTGCCTGATGGAAAGCATAAGCAGAATCCAAGAGTGTTGGTCACCATACGGCGAATGCAGACAATGCAACAATGCAGTATGGTGACTCACACCATGGCGGGCTAGTGATGCTTCTGCATCATTGGGCCTCCGGTCTCGCACTCACCGACGAAACACGACAGCATGATCGCTGTCATTTTACGTTGATCTTCTGTGCGAGGGTAGTACCGCCCCGGTCGAGCCCGCCCGTTCGTGCTGAAATCAGCGTGGCTCTACTACCTACGAGTGTATCTAGTTCGGTGTATCTCTAACAGATGGCGCTGTGGTATGTTTTTGATGCATTTTATTTAGAAACCACCACGAGACATGGGGTTACCTTTAGCGAGCTTGTGCGAGAAGGTCCTCATGACGGAGAGGTACATGTGGCGCGGCGCCAGGTCCCGGCCGCCGTCCTGGTCCTCGCACTCGATGAGCAGGTACCAGTACAGGTAGTGGGCCACCACGGGACATGGGGTTACCTTTAGCGAGCTTGTGCGAGAAGGTCCTCATGACGGAGAGGTACATGTGGCGCGGCGCCAGGTCCCGGCCGCCGTCCTGGTCCTCGCACTCGATGAGCAGGTACCAGTACAGGTAGTGGGCCACCACGGGACATGGGGTTACCTTTAGCGAGCTTGTGCGAGAAGGTCCTCATGACGGAGAGGTACATGTGGCGCGGCGCCAGGTCCCGGCCGCCGTCCTGGTCCTCGCACTCGATGAGCAGGTACCAGTACAGGTAGTGGGCCACCACGGGACATGGGGTTACCTTTAGCGAGCTTGTGCGAGAAGGTCCTCATGACGGAGAGGTACATGTGGCGCGGCGCCAGGTCCCGGCCGCCGTCCTGGTCCTCGCACTCGATGAGCAGGTACCAGTACAGGTAGTGGGCCACCACGGGACATGGGGTTACCTTTAGCGAGCTTGTGCGAGAAGGTCCTCATGACGGAGAGGTACATGTGGCGCGGCGCCAGGTCCCGGCCGCCGTCCTGGTCCTCGCACTCGATGAGCAGGTACCAGTACAGGTAGTGGGCCACCACGGGACATGGGGTTACCTTTAGCGAGCTTGTGCGAGAAGGTCCTCATGACGGAGAGGTACATGTGGCGCGGCGCCAGGTCCCGGCCGCCGTCCTGGTCCTCGCACTCGATGAGCAGGTACCAGTACAGGTAGTGGGCCACCACGGGACATGGGGTTACCTTTAGCGAGCTTGTGCGAGAAGGTCCTCATGACGGAGAGGTACATGTGGCGCGGCGCCAGGTCCCGGCCGCCGTCCTGGTCCTCGCACTCGATGAGCAGGTACCAGTACAGGTAGTGGGCCACCACGGGACATGGGGTTACCTTTAGCGAGCTTGTGCGAGAAGGTCCTCATGACGGAGAGGTACATGTGGCGCGGCGCCAGGTCCCGGCCGCCGTCCTGGTCCTCGCACTCGATGAGCAGGTACCAGTACAGGTAGTTGGCCACCACGCTGTTGTTGCACGCGCGAGAGATCAGGAACGACGCCAGCGACATCTGCTCCTCAGCCTCCTCGGCTGCAGCCCCCTCGCTGGAATATCATCATAGTTATTACGATATTGATGTTGCTTATCAAAGTATTCTTTAGTCACGACAGACGATGAAACCTGACATCTAAAAGTTGCAGATGGATTACAAATGTCTGTTTTATTCGTTTTATTTAACTGCCTCGGTGCCACAGTGGTAGCGTATGTGACTGCTGTGGTTGGGGTATCGGGTTCGATTTCCGAGTCTGGACCATATGTTTGTATCATCTGCAGATATTTGTTTTCGAGTTTCGGTGTCTTCTATGTATAATATGTTACCAATAAAAAGTATAATATGTATTTATATCAGTTGTCTAGTACCCATAATACAACCTCTACTTAGTATTGTGTGATAAATGTCCAAAAAATATTTTATTACATTTTTTGATTATTGCATGATTCATTCAGACATTTCTTCAGATTAAACACAAAGGACATCTGATGAGATCGGTTGAGTACCAGTTGAAATAAAAAAGGAAATCCCTGATATACAGGAATATAGAGAAATCACAGGAATAATGACGATCTAAGACTCATTAATGGTACCATATTGTTTTTTTTACTAAAGAGAACTTCGACACTAGGAATATCACGAGAGACTACACACAAACCACCCGTAGAGTAAATGAAATGAATGAGGAAGTCATACCCGTTGTTATTGGCAGTAGCGGCATTATTGTTGGCAGCGTTAGTGTTGTCGTCTGCGGGCGGCTCGTCACGACTCGTCGAAGCTCCCGCCAGGTCACTTGCCGACGGACCTGGAACAACATACAACAATGTTCACTCAACACTATTACACTCATCAGAGATGGGACTCTGCACTGGTGACACATTAGACAATAATAATAGTGTGACTTGGTTACCTGTAAGAGATTGTCTTTAGGCTATAAGGCCGCCAATAGGGTAATTGACACCTTAGTCAAATTAGTTACTTTTATCATCTGTATAAACTATAACTTTGTATATAAACGTGCTAAATACAAAGTTGTGACGTCACTGTTTTAGACTACTCAATTGAGCAAAAAAATAAATTTTACTTTACTTAGCAGTGATGTTGTCTAACATAGTTCACGCCCTTGGGAGCTCTATCCCCTGTGGGGATAGTGGTGGGGACATATTTATTCATTATGTGTCAAGAATATATCTTAATTATTCTTAATACGTAACGAATTATCATACAACAATTCTTGTATAATATATAATCTGAATATTGGAAACTGATTTAACGATTTTTATTAAATTTAGTATGCAGGTGTTTCGAGGGCGATAAATCGATCTAGCTAGGATTCATTTTAGACAAAATGTCAAAAAACAAAAAAACACCGATTAAAGCTGGGCTATCTAGGTACTTTTACTTATCAGCAATATATATATATATATATATATATATATATATATGTATGTATATCGGAACGGTCAATAGTAAGGAAGCTGATTTGTCAAAGGGGGGAAAGCAGTGAAACGTCATCGCTTCGACAGGGTCTAGACAAGTGTGCTTGCGGGCCGGACAGGGCTCACTCACCGACCGGCACCGACCGGCACCGACCGGCACCGCGCGGACGACAAGCCTAGGAACTACCTTACGGCTCGTTGTTCTCAATTTAAGTTACCTACTTGATAATGAACATTATATTTATAGAGTAGGTAGTAGAGTTACGCTGATATCAGCACGGTTGTGCTGGCTCTCGGGGGGCGGTACTACCCCCGCACAGAAGATCTACGTAAAATGACAGCAGCAGTGCTGGCGTGTGTAGTTGCTGAGTGCGAGACCGGAGGCCTAACGATGCAGAAGCATCACTAGCCCGCCATGGTGTGGGTCACCATGCTGCATTGTTTGCATTCGCAATGAGTATGGTGACCACCACGATTGGATTTTGCTTATGCTTTCCATCAGGCAGAGTAGTCTTTTTGGCAGGGTCAAATATAAAAAAAAATAATGTTTTCTGCCCCGAATAATACTCGTTTCTGACTTATATTTAGTATTACCTGTAGTGGACAGTAGGCTGGCCTGGCTGCCTCGATGCCCACTCTGCATGGGTCGATTTTCTTTATACTCCTGGTCAATAGGTATAGCCTCTTTGCCACAAACTCGAGCATATTCTGAGGCAAAAAAATAACAATTCTAAAACTTCGAAACTAATCTATACAAATAAATAAAATTGGAGTGTCTGTTTGTTATATTAAAATAACCACTTTTTACTAAATGCATATGTATGTATACACGGTACATATACCAAATTTTTTTTTGTCTGTCTGTTCCGGGTAATCTCTGGAACGGCTGAACCGATTTTGAAGGGACTTTCAGTGGCATGTAGCTGAAGATCCAAGGAGTAACTTAGGCTACTTTTTTAGACTAACTTTGTCCTGCGGCGTTACTCGGGGTACAACAATAACCTCGGATAACACCGCGGGGTTCAGCTAGTCTTTAATCTATACAAATAAATAAAATTGAAGTGTCTGTTTGTAATTTAAAATAACCGCTTTTTATTAAATGCATATGTATGTATACACGGTACATATAGCAAAAAAGTAGTTAAAAAATTTTTTGTCTGTCTGTCTCATCTGTCTGTCTGTTTGTTCCGGGTAATCTCTGGAACGGCTGGACCGATTTCGACGGGACTTTTACTGGCAGGTAGCTTATGATCCAGGGAGTAACTTAGGCTACTTTTTTAGACTAGCTTCGCCCCGCGGCTTCACCCGCGGTACGACAATAACCGCGGGTAACACCGCGGGGTTCAGCTAGTCTATAATCTATACAAATAAGTAAAATTGGAGTGTCTGTTTGTAATATTAAAATAACCGCTTTTTACTTAATGTATATGTATGTATACACGATACATATACCAAAAATGTAGTTAAAAAAATTTTTGTCTGTCTGTCTGTCTGTTTGTTCCGGGTAATCTCTGGAATGGCTGGACGGATTTTGACGGGACTTTCACTGGCAGGTAGCTGATGATCCGGGGAGTAACTTAGGCTACTTTTTTTAGACTAACTTTGTCCCGCGGCGTTACCCGCGTTACAACAATAACCGCGGGTAACACCGCGGGGTGCAGCTAGTTAGACAATAAATTTTGCACACGTCACTATTATAGCGGAGAGGGACTCGGGTAACGATGCGCGAACATAGCCACGCGGGCTCCGAAATAATACGACGCGAGCGGACTTATCATATTTCCAACTCCTCCTGTTTTTTTTCTTCTGATTTATTTCGTTGCGGGTTCCAAGACAGTTAATTTTTTCCTGAGACTTCCCGAGTGTCACGTGGGATTTGAACCTACGACACTTGGTGCAGTAGAAAACGTGCAGATTGTTGTTGTACGTTTAAAACACTAACGCAGCAACTAGTTATAAAGTAAAACCAATATTTTTTGAGATTTGTGCGTTCAACCAATTAAACAAACTTATTCAGGTTTGTAATATGTAGCGAGTAGGTTTATATGATGGTCCGTCTAACCGCTCCTCGGAATCACGCCACCCTTGCGTCATATCATGTTCGGCACGAGTAAGGAATGACTAATCCCGCCCACACGCCCACCACTATAACTCCTGTACACCAGGATCAACAGCAGTGACCCACGAACACACCGAGTTATGACACTCGGGAAGTCCCAGGAAAAAATTAACTGTCTTGGAACCCGCAACGAAATTAATCAGAAGAAAAAAAACAGGAGGAGTTGGAAATATGATAAGTCCGCTCGCGTCGTATTATTTCGGAGCCCGCGTGGCTATGTTCGCGCATCGTTACTCGAGTCCCTCTCCGCTATAATGGTGACGTGTGCAAAATTTATTGTATAAATACCTGTGTTGTTTGTATTAAAATTCATTGTACTTTATAACTGCATATTAGCAAAATAAATACTATCGCCATTGCCTCTCATATTTCTTTTGTCGCCTTACTTAGTACGCAATAGTAAGTGTCACAACCACTACAAATATAAGCATAGATAGATCAAACTTAAACTAACTTTGTACAGTGACCATGGTCCGTCATTTAGTACATACCTTCATGTATTTCCGCGAAGTCTTCGTACTTGAGGGCCTGGACTAGCTGCAGCAGATACAGCAGTAGGTCATCATCAGGAGCTTGCTTCAGCCGTGAAATTGCGTATCTAAAAACACATTAACTAATGTTTAATTTTATTTCTCGTCGCAATAATAAGTGATCTTTTAAAGCTGAAGAGTTTGTTTGTTTGAACGCGCTAATCGCAGTGAAAAATTCTTTCAGAGTTAGATAGTCCATTTATCGAGGTAAGCTATAGGGCACGCTAAAACCTACACAATGAAGAATGTTACGAAAAATTCTTTCAGAGTTAGATAGTCCATTTATCGAGGTAAGCTATAGGGCACGCTAAAACCTACACAATGAAGAATGTTACGAAAAATTCTTTCAGAGTTAGATAGTCCATTTATCGAGGTAAGCTATAGGGCACGCTAAAACCTACACAATGAAGAATGTTACGAAAAATTCTTTCAGAGTTAGATAGTCCATTTATCGAGGTAAGCTATAGGGCACGCTAAAACCTACACAATGAAGAATGTTACGAAAAATTCTTTCAGAGTTAGATAGTCCATTTATCGAGGTAAGCTATAGGGCACGCTAAAACCTACACAATGAAGAATGTTACGAAAAATTCTTTCAGAGTTAGATAGTCCATTTATCGAGGTAAGCTATAGGGCACGCTAAAACCTACACAATGAAGAATGTTACGAAAAATTCTTTCAGAGTTAGATAGTCCATTTATCGAGGTAAGCTATAGGGCACGCTAAAACCTACACAATGAAGAATGTTACGAAAAATTCTTTCAGAGTTAGATAGCCCATTTATCGAGGTAAGCTATAGGGCACGCTAAAACCTACACAATGAAGAATGTTACGAAAAAAGAATTATTCAATTTGGTGCAATTGAAAGTTATGGGCGTACATACACGTTTGTGTAAATAGATATAAATAGATATAGTAAATTACCCTAATTAGTTTCATATTGTTCCATATTGTTAAGAAATACTATTGGCGAACAACACTCGAGAAAGTTCTCGTTGATCTATTAAGACACGGAGTATTAAACCTTACGTTGATATACATAGCGTCGAAAATCGATTGATTGTTGCTTCTATTATATTGATCATACTTTTACTACGCTAAAATAATTTTAATTCTATTCATAAGTTGTTACAACTGCATTAACAGAACGCATTCCTACGTGGTCTAACGGCACTCGCTGACGTTTATTTCCTCTAACTTGGTTAGCGTCTTTTAAGTATACTACGATACAGCAAGATTTAAGTCTACTATAATACAGGATTGCTTAACTACGCGATGTGTTTACCTACACGGGTACTATTGAGCCTGAAGCGGTTGTTTTCGTGTTCATCCCTAATGAATAAGGGATGAAATAAAAAGTTAGAAATAAGAAATAATGATAGCAAATATAATGGTGACGCTTACTTTCTGACAGCAGGGTGTGTGAACTTGGGGGTGAGGAGTTCGAGCGCGTCCTCCACGTCCATGGGCGCCCACTGCTCCACCATGCTCAGCGCCTGACGCACTTCACCTGGGACGAGCACATCGCCGTTAGCGGAACACTAACAATCACTTCACACGTCAACTATCTTCAACAATCTACAGCTGTACATAAGCCTATCTATAGCAACAATATTTTAGCTTACTGTAGCGCTCTAGCCAGACGGGTTGGCATCGATTCAGTGCGGGCAAGCGCTGGGAGGGGTCCGGAGGTCTTAACAACAGCGGTTCCCGGATCTCTCCCGTCTCAGGCGCAGAGTGGCACACCGTGTGGTTTGAGTCGGTTCGATTCTAACACACCGCCCCGCCGCAAACACACCGGCGGGATGAGGGTCAGAGGGGGGGCTCCAGACGTAAAGAAAAAAAAAGGGGCTTTATTTCAAGTTTCCCTTCTCTTAGCTCTCAAAATGACTACTCTGCCTGATGGAAGCATAAGTTCCAAGTTCCAAGGGTCACAATCCTCAACGCGAACTTAGACAATGCAGCACAGTGACCCACACTCTGCATTCTTAATCTGACACCACAAGGAGTTTTTAATACATACATTTTAAAGATAAATAACACCCAAACGCAGAACAAACAATCGTGTCCTTCACACAATATTTGTGATGTCCTCTTGAACAAGTCACCAAACTTTTAAAACAATTATATGAATAGTGTTTCATGTTGTCTCTGTCTACGCCAGCACGAAATTGAGGTATGAGTATTGAAGTATGTATATACTAATCTATACCTACAAGTAAATAAAATTAGAGTGTCTGTTTGTAATATTAAAATAACCGCTTTGTACTAAATGCATATGTACGTTTACACCATACAAATACCAAATTACATTTTTTTAAATTTTAGTCTGTCTGTCTGTTTCAACTAATTTCTTTGACGGCTGGACGATTTTCACGGGACTTGAGAAGCTTAGGCTACCCGCTGTTGTAAAGGTTCTACTAATAACCGCGGGACTCAACTAGTATAATTATAAATTAGTAAGTAACTCCGCCAGTCTGTCACGCTCAAACGGCTAAACCGCTTCACTGGTATAGCAAACAGATACTTTAATTCTTGGGGAAGGATATAAGCTATATATATAAGCACGTGAGAAAAACTAGTGTATTTATAATTATAAAACTAATAAGTTTAAAAGAAGTATATGTATTCGTTCGACGCCTCTGGTCTCTCAGAGAGGCAGAAACAACTAATTATTCGGTTAGTCGACGGTCGATTAGTTATGGATTATATTTAGTTACGGTTATTTAGATAGCATTGTTACATAGTTTAGTAATCATTTTTGATATTTTTATAGTTAACTAGAACGTGGAAAATGTATTTTTTAAATTAGGTAAAAAAACATGTTGATTTTTTTTCTGTACAAATTTATTTTTTACTTTTCTGGATCTGTTTTCTTTACTTTGTTATTATTTTACACAAAGATGTGTATATACATTTACATGTTTATATACATTAATTAACATACGTACACGTACGTATGTTAATTAATATTATAAGGGTTATTGTAAATGGTACGCAATTTGGTATACGCGATTTTAATACATATATGTATATGTCACCGTAAGATTGTAATCTACCTAGCGAGATTGTAAACTGTCGAAAGATTGTCAACTGTGGCATACTGCTTACATCTTAACGTACTATTTTTTCGTTAGATAACATTTCGTTAAATAACAATCTGTCGCACGTCTGTCAACTGTCCCTGATTGGTCGTAGGTCGTTCTATGACCATAGAGTTAGGTTAGGTTGGAACTTTTTTGATGAATCACAAATTCATTTTACTGCCACAGCAATTTGATGTAACTAATTCTAAAACTGTGAGGTATTTTCAACATGAAATCAATTAAATTCGGCAACAAACAAATATGCTGTTGAACTAATTGGCGCGAGGTACGATACGTCGCACACCATATCAAAATTTTGGTATTACTTCGGTAGATTGTAATCTAACTAAAATATTACTTTAATTTGCAAGCAGTATGTTACAGTTTACAAAATTTCGACAGTTTACAATCTCGAGTGATAGATTACAATCTAATGGTTTTGACATAACGTAACATATATATGTAATTTTTACGTCAGTGTGGTAGCAGATTAAGAATATATAATAATAAATACGATGTGCCACCACTCCATTTCATCCCACGGGAGTCGTCAGAAGCTACTAAGGAAGCAAACTACGTAGGACAACTCTACTACAAGAAGAAGGATAACTTGAAACTAACATTACCAACTCATTTGGCCAGCGTGGTAAAGTAGACTAAGTCTTTCTCGACTGCCTCGTTTTGGCGGTTCGGACCAAATGTTTGTATGATCTACAAATATTTGTTATGAAGTTTGGGTGTATTCTATGTATAATATGTATGTATTTACAAAAAAAAAGTATATATGTATTTGTATCAGTTGTCTAGTACCTATAACACAAACTCTTAAATAAATAAATGTCCGAAATATTTATTTATTTATTCCTAACGAGTGACCTGGACTATGACTATATCCAGCAGAGGACTATTACTTTCAATAAGATTAACAATAATTATTTAATTTTTGTAGCGTGTACTCACTTGGTCGATTCCAGTTGACGCATTCCAAAAACTTTGTTAGCGCCCTCTTGTGGGTTGATAGGTAATAACTGTAACAATAAAATAATGATAAATATCCAGTAGAGGTCTACGTCCAGTAGTGGACTGCGATAAGTTGATATAAACATTAGATACAGACGTATATTACTGTTTGATTTACTGGGAGCCTAGTGTGAGCTTATTTGAGTGATCGCGTTTGCCGTTGTGATTGGCTTGATCTGAAATCTATTCTAAACGTTAGCTTGAACGCAATCATCATGACGATCAAGTTGATGTGAAATAAACTTAAGGCCCGTGTGGTGACTTCCACATACCAAGAAAAACATTTGACAGCGCCATCTACCGAAGATAAACTGAACTACGGAGAAACATACAATGCGAAGTAACTACCAATCCTGCATCGCGCAATAAAAGTTCTTGCGCCGATAATCATATTTACAACATTCCAACATCAACCGTTGGGCAGTGGCCCGCCAGGGCTCCGTGGCGGTCGGAGGATCCTCCCTTTGTGTTGGAGGGACATGATACCCGTTCCTCCGAACCTGTATTCACTGTGATTAGTACGAGTGCAAGTACGTAGTGCAGGTGATCAATGATTAGTAGAAAATACGGTATTTTCTACCAGCTGCGCTCGTGTGAGTGGTGTGTGGTGTGTGGTGTGTGTAGTGAGTGGTGTACAGACCGGTACTTCCAGACGAGGTCCTGGTCGGTGGCGGTGAGCGTGCGGGCGGGCGGCGCCTGCACGAGCGCGGCGAGCTGGTCGCGCTCGTGTGAGTGGTGTGTGGTGTGTGGTGTGTGTAGTGAGTGGTGTACAGACCGGTACTTCCAGACGAGGTCCTGGTCGGTGGCGGTGAGCGTGCGGGCGGGCGGCGCCTGCACGAGCGCGGCGAGCTGGTCGCGCTCGTGTGAGTGGTGTGTGGTGTGTGGTGTGTGTAGTGAGTGGTGTACAGACCGGTACTTCCAGACGAGGTCCTGGTCGGTGGCGGTGAGCGTGCGGGCGGGCGGCGCCTGCACGAGCGCGGCGAGCTGGTCGCGCTCGTGTGAGTGGTGTGTGGTGTGTGGTGTGTGTAGTGAGTGGTGTACAGACCGGTACTTCCAGACGAGGTCCTGGTCGGTGGCGGTGAGCGTGCGGGCGGGCGGCGCCTGCACGAGCGCGGCGAGCTGGTCGCGCTCGTGTGAGTGGTGTGTGGTGTGTGGTGTGTGGTGTGTGTAGTGAGTGGTGTACAGACCGGTACTTCCAGACGAGGTCCTGGTCGGTGGCGGTGAGCGTGCGGGCGGGCGGCGCCTGCACGAGCGCGGCGAGCTGGTCGCGCTCGTGTGAGTGGTGTGTGGTGTGTGGTGTGTGTAGTGAGTGGTGTACAGACCGGTACTTCCAGACGAGGTCCTGGTCGGTGGCGGTGAGCGTGCGGGCGGGCGGCGCCTGCACGAGCGCGGCGAGCTGGTCGCGCTCGTGTGAGTGGTGTGCGGTGTGTGGTGTGTGGTGTGTGGTGTGTGTAGTGAGTGGTGTACAGACCGGTACTTCCAGACGAGGTCCTGGTCGGTGGCGGTGAGCGTGCGGGCGGGCGGCGCCTGCACGAGCGCGGCGAGCTGGTCGCGCTCGTGTGAGTGGTGTGTGGTGTGTGGTGTGTGTAGTGAGTGGTGTACAGACCGGTACTTCCAGACGAGGTCCTGGTCGGTGGCGGTGAGCGTGCGGGCGGGCGGCGCCTGCACGAGCGCGGCGAGCTGGTCGCGCTCGTGTGAGTGGTGTGTGGTGTGTGGTGTGTGTAGTGAGTGGTGTACAGACCGGTACTTCCAGACGAGGTCCTGGTCGGTGGCGGTGAGCGTGCGGGCGGGCGGCGCCTGCACGAGCGCGGCGAGCTGGTCGCGCTCGTGTGAGTGGTGTGTGGTGTGTGGTGTGTGTAGTGAGTGGTGTACAGACCGGTACTTCCAGACGAGGTCCTGGTCGGTGGCGGTGAGCGTGCGGGCGGGCGGCGCCTGCACGAGCGCGGCGAGCTGGTCGCGCTCGTGGGCCGTGGGCTTGGCGTCGCGGCCGCCCACGCCCGAGCGCAGGGACCGCGCCAGCCGGTGGTGCTTGCTCTCCACTAGGTTCTCCTGCACAACATGTTTCCACATTACAACACTTTCATAATTTATTTATACTCTCGATTGTCGGCACTTTATGGTCCTTGTTGCAATACATTCTAGAATCAAACTCACTTGTATACTGGAATAAGTACAAGTGGGTTTGATATTAAAATGTATTAAGTTTGTTATACATCAGGCTACGAACGTATATTTTTATGAATGAGCCTTCCAAAGTGGCTCTACTCTGCTCGATGGAAAGTATTAGCAGAATTCGGCGTCGGCCACCGTGCTCATTGTGAACGAAACAATGCACAGCATGGTCACCCACACTGTCTACTCATCTATACTTACAAAATAACAAGTCCTGACTGACTGACCAATTCATCATCGCCGAGCATAAACTATGATAGTTAGGGCTATGAAATTTTGTGAGTACGATCGTTTTATTGAGTAGACACCCACTAAAAAAGGAATTTTGGAATTTTTACCCCTAAGGGGGTGAAATAGGGGTTAAAAGTTGGAAGGAAGTTCGTAATTTTTTAAGTTAGAAACATGAAACTTTATTTTTGATGATGGTATGATTAAAAATGAGTAAATACCTATTTAAGCGTTTCTGGATATTCTACCCCTAAGGGGGTGAAATAGGGTATCGAGCTTTTCATTCCGTCCTCTGTGGTCCTCATTGGTGGCAAGTGTCGGCCCTGGTTTGGTTTATCTTCTAAAAAAGCTTCTCACAGGAAACGGGAGGCTTACCAAGCCTAGGCTGACGCGGTGGCGGTACGGGATCAAAACACCAGCGCACTAAAAAGGGAGTACAACTTTGCCTCCAGATCCTTCAAAAGGGATATTGCAAGGGCGAAGTCGGAGCACATTGTTAGGATTGATGAGAGGCTGGAACGTCTCCCTTCGGGAACTCGAGCATTCTGGTCTCCTGCCTAGGCTATCGAAGGGAATTTTTGTAAGCCATCCCTTCCACCTCTGCACTTGGGAAATAATCCGTTGGCCTATGACGCTAAGGAGAAACCCGATCTTCTGGCAAAACACTTTGCGTCCACCTCGACCTTGGATGACGGGGAATAGGTATGCTGCATATCCAGTTTCACCAACGCTCAGTGCGTTTAGCACTTTATCCTGGATATCCATAGGTCGAGGGCCTCTGATGGAATCCCTCCTATAGTGTTGAAGATGTGTGCTCCGGACTTGGCACCGGTCTTAACGCGTCTTTTTCGGCTCTCCTACTTGGTCCACTTGATCCCAAAAAAAGATGATTGTGGGGGCACCGCATTACCAGGTCCTAACTCTGGACCGCATTCAACGGAGAGCAATTCGAATCGTCGACTGCCAAGAACTTTTAATTCGGCTAGACTCTTTGGCGCTGCGTAGTAATGTGGCTTCGCTGTGCATCTTCTACCGCATTTACCATGGGGAGTGCTCTGAGGAACGGTGGCACGTCCTACGAGACAGAAATTTCATTTCCATCATTTAGATGGCTGGCAGTCCACAACTGTGCGCTTTTCCAGGACCTTTCTGCCTCGCACAACAAAACTGAGGAATGAACTATCGCCTGCGGTATTTCCGAACCAATACGACCTTCAAACCTTCAAGAAAAGAGCGTATTCATTTTTAAAACGCCGGCAACGCACTTGTGACGCCTTTGGTGTTGCGGGTGTCCATGGGCGGCGGTAATCGCTTACAACGCCCCCTATTTCAACTTGCAACCCCCTCTTGCAACTTGCGCCCCCTATTTCATAAAAAAAAGAATATCCAGAAACGCTTAAATACGTATCTACTCCTTTTTAATTAGTAGCCCAAAGATAATATTTCCAGTTTCTTACTTAAAAACTTACGGACTACCATGCAATCTTTCAACCCGTATTTCACCCCCTTAGGCGTAGAATGTCCAGATACGCTTAAATACATATCTCATCATCATCAGCCTATTGCAGTCCACTGCTGGACATAGGCATCTTTAATTGCACGCCACTTGTTTGATCCTCGGCTTCTCGCATCCAGCTCCTGCCAGCTGTCATGGGCCTCATTATTCCACCTGACCAGTGGACGTCTTAGATTACTTTTGCCGAGATGCGGTCTCCACTCAAAAACTCGTTTAGCCTTACGGTTATCACTTCTGCGACTGATATGGCCAGCCCACTGTCACTTCAGCTTGCTTATCCTGCGGGCTATGTCGATTGCCTTGGTTCTCTGCCGGATCACCTCATTCCTACCTTAGAGAAATTTCGATCATAGCCCTCTCCATAGTACGCTGAGCAACTTTGAACTTGTAAAACGGCCGTGTCGTAAGTTTCCATGTTTCGGCACCGTGGAATCGACGATGAAAAGACCCGACGAAATTTTCCAAACGTTTCCCAATCTGGATGAATTCTCCTGTTCACCTCATCCTAAAAGTTGTTTCTACCTAACTGCAAAGTCTGCCCGAGGTACACATATTTTTGTACAACTTTGAGAACCGGTACTTAACGGCACCGTGTACTGAGACCGACTCCGGTAAACATACGTATCTACTCATTTTTAGAATTCCGTCCCCAAAAGGAAAAAAGCGGAAACTTTATAGGATCACTTTGTTGTCCGTCTGTCGGTTAAGACCCTTTTTTTTTGGAACGCGTGTCCACGCGTTCCAAAAAAAAAAGGTATCCATCAAGTAGAAATTTATATTAAATACTCAGGTCTACTGTCCCTTGGAGCTTTAAAAAAATCAAACTTCTAAACCAACGGAATTAAAAGATACAGCCGTTTATGCTGCACATTTCAGCAATCGAAACCCTCGGTGCACGAGTCCGACTCGCACTTGGCCGGTTTTTTTTATCAGTAGCCCAAAAAAAAGTAATGTTTTCAACTTAAAAATTACGAACTTCCGTATAAACTTTCAACTCCTATTTCACCCCCTTGGGGGTAGAATATCCAGAAATAATTTTATAGGTATATACTCATTTTTAATAAGTAGCCCAAAAATAAAGTTTCATGTTCCTAACTCTTAAAAAATGACGGACTTCCATGAAAAAATGTCAACCTCTGTTTTACCCCCTCAGTGGTAGAATATGCAGAAACGCTTAAATATATATCTAGTCACTTTTTATCAGTAACCCAAAATTAAATTTTCATAGTAGTAATTTAAAAAATAACGGATTTCCAGGCTAAATTATGTATGAAATGTCAACCCCTTTTTCACCCCCTTAGGGGTAGAATATGCAGAAACGCTTAAATAGACATCTAGTTATTTTTAATCAGTAGCCCAAAATTAAAGTTTCATGGTACTAATTTAAAAAATAACGGTCTTCCATACAAACTTCCAATCCCTATTTCACCCCTTTAGGGGTAGAATATCCAGACACGCTTAAATACGTCTTTAATCTTTCTTAATCAGTAGCCCAAAAATGAAGTTTCAAGTTTCTAACTTAAAAAATGACGAACTTCCATACAAACTTTCAACCCCTTTAGGCCCTTTGGCCCTGTTGCACAACATCAGCAATAGAATCAGCAGCGGTGTTGGGATTATCTGGCGAGAAACACAACCGTCTCCAAGGATAGGACGCAAAAAAGGACTGCATCCCATCCCAATCTGCTGACTTATAGTGCCACACACGACGGCCGCGTGCAACTCGCGACCGCGGCGAGCATGTGAGAGGCACTGACTCCGGTCAAGGCAATGGTCTGAGGAGCCAAGTGGGGTGTTTACGGATACGTGGTACTGAAGCTGAGCCAGCCGGCGTGGTGAGCGTTAAAATCGCCAAGAATGTATATCTCTGAGGAAGGGATCTGCTGCTGCACGAACCATCTGAATGTGCTCTACGAGTCGGTCTACGGACTATTCTACCCCTAAGGGGACATTTCATATATAGGTTAGTTTGGAAGTCTGTCATTTTTTAAATTAAGCAGCCTAAAACCTTTCCTCTTTATGTTTCTGATTACAAATAGATGAATAACATTTATAGGAATTCTGTTCCCAAGGATTAAAATATGGATCGAATGTTTGTTAGAAAGTTCTTTTAAATAGGCTATTGCTCAAAAATAAATAAATACGCTTAGTAATATAAATAAATTATTCATACATACTTTTACACAGTTTTAATTAAATACATGTAATCAACTGCCACGCGAGCAAAGCCGCGGGCAACAGCTAGTCTATTATAATATGCATGTGTGACTCAGTGTGAAAGAGATAAACCTTCCTCTGGAATAATTCAATCGATTACTGAAAACTGCATTGAACAGTTAAAAGGTTCTATGTGAAAAAAAAAACAAGCAACTTCATTTTGTACTATGTGTGACGATGGGTAAACTATATAATAAATATATATAGTATATATAATAATATATATAATAAATATAAATAATATATAGGATAAATATAGTCATGTAAATTATGGTATAGAAATATACATACTTGTAAAATTTCATAATCAGGTACTGTCACGATGTCTGCTTGAGGTTTGAACTGGTATACTTCGTCACCATCTTCCTCGTAGTATACAACAGCATGCTGAAAAACAACAATACTTTTAAAATACCACCACACATAATTATATATTGCTGACTTTATACTTTTGTTTTTTTTCTCTTGCATTTGTTTTATTATTAGTTTTTAGTATACGTGTAGCCTCTCCTTAGAAAGAAAGTTTTGACGTAATATGCCACGCTTACTAGACGAGGTGGTATAATTAATTCCCCGGTCGGACCAAATGTTTCTATAATCTGCAAATACTGGCGACTAGATGGCGTTGTGTGAAAAAAAGAAAATCTTACTTAGTTAGTTTGGGAATCAGTTCTTAAATCAGAATTGTTGAATGAAATAACCGAAATATTTATTATTATTTATACTACTAAGATATGAACTAGATTTTCATACTTAAAGTCGAGTAAAAAAGACAGAATGACTTACGTTCTGCCAACTAATAAGCTCCGACCCCATATGACAACACTAGACAACAACACGGGCGCGATTAAACGACTATTTCAATAATCTTACTACATTCAACAGCTATTGTGTAAGAACGAGATTAAATAGGTATTTTAATGTAGTACAAAAAAGGCATGACCTTGTGCACATTAACTTTTAACATAATTATACAATAGACTGGTTTATATCGCGCAAGACATATATATCATCATACATTTTTTATGAGAATACGTGGCAAATGAGCAGATGGGGCACTAGAGGAAAGTCTATACTGACATGCAACTCAAAAGCATTAGATTAGTATTTGTAATTAATAACGTTACATGTAAGAAAACTACGTGGGTAGGAAGCGCGAGGCGCCGAACCGAACAAACATCAGTATCAGAGTCGTATATGTTGTTTTATTTACGTGTCTCTGTGCTCTCTACTTTACACAAGTGAGTTGCCGCCTTTTTCGTTCCCACCCAGAATTAGGCGGCAGAATTTTGGATCCCAGCAACCTCACTCACAAGCAACGAAAATATTAAAACCAGTTTCCTATATAACTCCGGTTTAGTGCGCCCAATATATAGATGTGTCTTAGAGCATATTTATATGGAGGGGTAGCTGAACGGGCGGAAAACGTGATCGGAGAAGAGAGAGAGAGAGAGAGACTGAGTTTAGTTAGAGTCTGTCTCTGTCGTGTTTTCTAGTATAATATGTATGTGTGTATTAACAGGATATATTAGTTTAATGACTCAAAGATTACTTACATTTTTGCCACCGATCCACACCGTTGGAAACTCGATCATGAGGTACATGTAATCAGAGTTCCTTTTCTCCTTTTCGTTTATCATCTCTATTTCTCTGAACGTCAATCGGTCTAGCCAGTCGACCTGTGAACATATTCAAACATTACTTTCAAGTTTTCATCACTAAAAAAATAAGTATCTAATCCAAGTTTAATTTAATGGTAATAAGGGTAAAGTTAGTCAGCGATACACATTTACATATTTTGTCTTATGCGTGTACAATAAAAATGAAAAAATATATAAAAGTATCACAGCTAAGTTAGTTTTGATAGTTTCACAATAAAACTCCTGCAATTGTAAAATTTACGAAAAAATTTCGTTTTATTTTTGAAAGAGAACGACTCTCATATTCCTAGTATAGACCCTGTGTCGCGGGGGATTTTACAAACATACAGAAAACGAAGAAAGCGTAATGACAAGTCACTATTATTTTTTTATGTTCTAGTCGGGCAAACGAGCGATTATCGCCGCCCATGGACATTTGCAACACCAGAGGCGTCACAAGTTCGTTGCCGACCTTTGGGGGATGGGGAGGGGGATGAGGAGGGGTATGGGGGAGTGGTTGGGGTACGGGCCTCCTACACCAACTCGTCTGACCTTCTTTGTACAGTAGGCTAAAACCTTTTTTCGAAGGAGAGACCTGTATCCAGCAGTGGATTGTTAAAAACTGTTGGTGTGATGTGATGTAGTGCATCACAGCAAACCGTCCATGCATCCAATATAAAGCTACGGAACCCTACGACAAGTATGTCCAGCTTATGTGCTGCGAGTGCTCTTCCTTCAAGTTCAGAGTTAGAGGTAGAGAGGACAAAAGCCTGGAAAGAATTACTTAACCCTTTTCTATAAGCCTTTTTACTGTGATCGAGGTAATAAATAAATATTTCGGCCGTCTAACACACAACGCCATCTAGTCCCAAACTAAGCAGAGCTTGTATTATGGGTACTAGACAACTGATATAAATACTTCTATACTTTTTTTTGTAAATGCATACATATTATACATAGAAAACACCCAAACTCCGAAACAAATATTTGCAGATCATACAAACATTTGGTCCGACCCGGGAATCGAACCCGAGACCTCAAGAACAGCAATCGCGTAAGCTACCACTGCGGCACCGAGGCAGTTTGTATTTTCATGGTGGCCCATTTGTATTTCCATGGGTCTCCCACATTAAACAAATACCAGTTTTTAAACAAAATTATGTAATCTAATTTCCGTTGACCAAGACTCAGTAGAAATTTAACCAAGAAACAAGGTCTATATCACCGGTAGTATGTTATGTAACTGCTTTTTCTGGTTACCATTTTATATTTGCAGTTAGAGAATTGTCCGAAACTCGTTTGGATGTACGTGAGAATGTTTCTTCTGTTAAAAACTTAAATTTGTTGAGGGCTAACCTTGCTTACAGTTTATGATATCAATCAATTAATTCACAATTCCTAGAGGGCATCAGCTATTCACAAAGCTTAATAAATTATGTTTTCTTTATCTTTTAAGAGTAGAGTTGTGGATCACATGCTATTCGTAATTTTCTTAAATATTAAAAACAAAGTATTAAAACGTTCAAATAATCATACATGGTTCAAACTGAAAGTTTTACATTACTGGACGCCCATAAATATTTGAATTTCGAATGTTAATTTTTTTTTTTTGCGCGAGAAGTTGCGTGTCAATTGTTTTTTATTTAAGTTGAAGTTCGTTGTCCGTGGCAAAAATGGAATTAACACGAAAATATTTTAAAGGAATGATTTTTTAAGATCTTGTAAATTCACAAATGCTTTTGGGAGGGAAGCGCCACATTTGAGGCGTTGGTACCTATGCGGAATTTCATCGTAGCCGTGTTTCTCTTTATGATGATGATTCGTGAAAGTCGAGCCTCAACTGCGATCATGGAGGAAAACATGATTACTGTCAGACGACTACTTAAAGAAAATCGGCGTATCACTTATTAGGAGATTCGAGAACATTTGGGGATTGGTATGAGCCCAATTCATAAAATTTTACATCAATATTTAGGAAATGTTGTCGGTGGATTCTTTCAAACTCTCTCCAGAACAAAAACGGAATCGAGTAGATTGTTGTTTTTGAAGAACAATCACGGATGTGCTTGCTGTTCACACATTGTGACACAAGATGAAACATAGATATATTGTTACATTCCGGAAAGAAAGCAACAATCGACTGTATGGGTGTTTGAAGGTGACAGTAAACCAACAAAACTGACGCAGGCGAGAAGCGGGGGCAAACAGAGGCAAAAGACGGGTGCTATCTGCTGACTTCACGTCGCATCTCATCGCAGTTATGTGTGGGAGCCCTTAATGCTGAATGGTACACCACTATTTGTTTATCCAATGTCTTTGAAAAAAAAAGGGAAAATTACCTAGAAGTCGCATTCTGTTGCACCAGGACAATGCTTCGGCACACACCGCGAACAAAATAAAGTTAGTTAACATAAAGCTTGTGACTTGTGATCCTGCACACAGTCCAGACCTAGCTCCGTCCGATTCCTTTATTTTCCCAACAATCAAAGATTTGATGTCAGGTAAATGTTAAAACCTTTACGGGACAAGAAGAGTGAGTCATTACTTTTAACCAGCACGTAAAAAACATACCAAGAAAAAATTAAGACACCTCTACGCAGTTTGTTTGAATCGGATAATCACCAAAAATACAAGTAAATTTTTAACAAATATAAAACCGACTTCAAGGTTTGACTCGATTTCTCTTGGATGCCATCATCAGATCTAAGTGTCCTTATCATGGTACCACCGTTGGGATATCTCCTTTCTATTAAAAAAAGAGTCATCAAAATCGGTTCATAAACTACGAAGTTATCCGCGAACACAAACACAAAAATAAAATTATATATATACAGTCAAATTGAGAAACCTCCTTTTTTTGAAGTCGGTTAAAAAACTAGCGTCGCTATGTAATAATTAGTAGGTATATCTACCATTTTTCACATAATCGTTACAGATGCAAGTATGATCACGTATCTGTTTTGCGTTCCTAACTAAAATGGTTACCCATTCGTCTACGTCGAAATCAGCGAGCGCTGACCTCTCTCTTTTCATTTCTTAATTCTCCATTCTCACCCACTTATTTTGATCCCAATTTGTTAAGTTACCTTTCCTCTAATCACGACAGAAACCTCCGCTCTACAAATAATCTGCTTCTCCTGTGTCCTTCCCACAACTCCGATTTCGTAAACGCCTCATTTTTTGTGCAAGCAGTGCTGCTTTGGAACGCGCTCCCACTCGAAATCAGGATGTCCACTACCCGTTACACGTTTAAAAAGAGCGTGCACAGTCACCTTCTTCAGATGGCGGAATAACTTATTCAACAGTACTCCTACTTATAGTCTACTTTCATCAGCGTACGATTATTAAGTTTTTTACATATGTATTTATATATTTATATGTATTTTTATAATTTTATGTCAATTGCATCTATACCTGTTGCTGATATCAACTTTAACCTCGATGCACCTACCTTACCAGATCTCTACACCCCCCAAAGGTTGGCTGGTAGAGAATGCCTTGGGCATTAAGTCCGCCGATGTACATAAGTGCATGAAGTTTTTAATAAATAAATAAATGTAATAAAAATCAAGATAAAAGCGGACTAAAAAGTCGATTGCGAAATCTTAAAGATTTAATTTATACCGAAGATAGCATCGATTCAAAGGATAATTTGCAATATAAAACAAATAATATTATAATTTATTCATAGATATCAGTTCTATAGATAGTTAGACAGTAGAAACAACTATTTTTAAATGATTTGAGGGGAGTTTTCTGTAAACATTCTACAGATTTTCCACACTCGTTTTCCTCCGTACCCCTTGCTGTTCCTGAGAAAAAACAATTTTTCATGCCCCCATCTTGGAAAGAGTATTTTTACCCTTCGATATCTAAGTGCTGTAAAAGCCGTTTTTATCCGCTAGCTAGAGGATACAGTAAACTGAATTTAGAACATCGTGTTCACTAAGTTTGTGAATTGAAAACGTCATTTACTCTATTTATTTCTACCTCCATGGTACCGAATTTATCATAAAACCTATTTTAATTTGTTAAAAAGTAAGACTCGGAACCTTCTTGGTGTACTTTTTTTTTAAATTTGCTTTGCCGTCGCGCGAGCGGTTTTATTGTTACGTCATTTACTCGCTGAGGCGGGATGAGAAGTTACGTGTTGCACTCGAGTGCAAAGATTTTTCGCCTCGTGCTCTTTTGATTCTCTCGCTGACGCGTAGGATTTTAATTTTTAAATCACTTGTTGCGCTCGTGATTCTATTTTAGAATCCTTCGCTTGCTCGATCATCAAAATTGAGCACGCGGTTAAAAAGCAACTCTGCACTCTTGAAAACCAATAACTATTACATTAACCGCTGTACACTACACTGTACGCTCACATAGATCAAGTCATTATAAATCATCTAATATATAAAATTCTCATGTCGCGGTGTTCGTAGTTAAACTCCTCCGAAGCGGCTTGACCGATTCTTATGAAATTATGTGTGCATATTGGGTATGTCTGAGAATCGGACAACATCTATTTTTCATCCCCCTAAATGGTAAGGGTGACCCATCCTTAAATATTTTTATGGCAAAATAACATTTGCCCGGTCAGCTAGTCTTTTATATAAAATTCTCGTGTCACAGTGTTAGTTACCATACCCCTCCGAAACAGCTCGACAGATTTTTATGAAATTTTGTATGCATATTCAGTAGGTCTAAGAATCAGTCAACATCTGTTTTTCATAACCCTAAATGTTTTTTTAGGGCAAAACAACGTTTTCCGGTAGTATGTATTTATAAAACTGCACGAATAGCTTAGTGGTTAAAGGCGGTCACAACGACGCGACGTTTTCTACAGCGCTAAGTGTGGTGGGTCCAAACTCTACAAATTGTTGTCCTGAGTCCGAGTGTTCTTTTTGTGTTTGTAAGGTTCACCGCGACGCAGGAATCATTCTTAATGTGGGATAGTCTTTTTATATTACCAAAAAATGCGTCGAAGATAAAAGCATGAAAAACATGCAAATTTTACTATCACACTTCACACTGATATAAAGGCGAAAGTTTGTGAGTGTGTATGTTTGTTACTTCTTCACGCAAAAACTACTGGACGGATTGGGATGAAACTTTACAGTGATATAGTTTATACATCAGAATAACACATAGGCTACGATTTGCCGCGAAAACCGATATACACGCGGGTGGAGCCGCGGGCAACAGGTAGTCTTCCTATAAATGCGAAACTTTGTAAGGATGTTTGTTACTCTCTCACGTAAAAATTACTTAACGGAATTGGATGAAACATTACGGTCATGTATATGATACATTAGCTGACCCACGCAACTTCGATTACGTCTCTTATTGCCCGAAGCGTAATAACTTCCCCCCGTTTTCGCAACATTCTTCATTGGTGCTCCGCTCCTATTAGTCTAAGCGTGATGACATATAGCCTATAGCCTTTCTCGATAAATGTACTATCCAACACTGAAAGATTTTTTCAAATCGGACCAGCAGTTCCTGAGATTAGCGCGTTTAAACAAACAAACAAAGAAACTCTTCAGCTTTATATATTACAAATAGGCTACTTTTTGGCGTGATAACCGACATTTACGCAGGCGGGGTATATTTAACTAGCCGTAGAAAACTGCTAGTTATATATAACAGAATGATTTGAGATTAAATTTCGGATAACATCGACAACGAACATGAAAATAATTAAAACTTATTAATTTATTATGTAACTACCTACATAGAATCGATTTAAATTTTCGAGAATATTTAAATATATAGATAAAGATCATGGATGTGATTATATTTTATTGGTTTTAACCCATTATTATTTGTTTTTATCTAGATAAAGACACGTTTTCTGTCTTCTGGCATTTTAAAGTGTATATACGTTACAAGTTTTAGGCGAAAAAACTTTTTATTTTATTTTAGAAACTTCTATGCTTAGATCATGACTTGTAATAAACTTTATTCTTCACCGCGGTTATTGTCGTACCGTGGGTAAAGCCGCGTGACGAAGCTAGTCTAAAAAAAAGCCTAACTTACTCCCTTTATTTGAGAGATTTTGGTCGATATCAAATTTGAAAAAATAGTGCAGTCCCCTAAAGGCGAAAATAATAGTCTGTTTGTTCCGGATAATCTTAGGAACAGCTGGACCACTTTTGACGGCACTTTCACTGGCAGATAGCTGATGATTTAAGTAGTAACTAAGGCTACTTTTTAGACTACGTCAATAACCGCAGGTAAGACCGCGGGGTTCAGCTAGTACATTAAGTTATATTATTAAATTGGCAGTAGAATAAAGGCATTTTATTTATTTACACAGTCTACGTTTGTGGTGCGTATTATACATATATATAAACAAACAAACAAACAGTCCACTGAATATCCCCCTCTTTAAAATAAGGGTGATAGATGGAGCATTGGTATCAATTCACTCAAGCTGGTCCATAGGTATAAGAGCATTTCACTCCCACGGTTATGAAGCAAAAATTCAAGTGACAGAAAACATATAACTACAAATGTACAAAAAAAATACCTTAGGTATTTCTCCATTGCGATGTTTCTTCGCCAACTTAGCCAGTCGTTGCATCTGTTCCTTGCCTTTATCGGGAGCTTTTCCCGGAGTCTTCTCACTGCCCTCCACGCCAGGCCACACCCGCAAGTCGAACATCCCCTTTTTGCATAATAAATACAACTTTTTAAATCCACATACAATATCAAGATAAATCTTTTTACACAACCGTAAAGTACTTATAGATGCACCCATTTTTAATTAAAACTATATTCACTCAACAACTAGGTTTGCATTTGTCAAAAAAAGCAATGATTCTCTATGACCGAATTCCTTTTTTAAAAATATCTAACAATTCATATTTTAACTTTTTTATTTATTTTAGGCCGAATGCTCAGAGTAATATTTGACGGCCAGTATCTACGAAACTTGTTTCATATTGTTAAGCAGTCGTTATACTGAACATGTCCGCGGTATTTTCCAGACAACTCTGTGTCTTTATGTACCTATTACAATTTACATAAATGTATATTGATAAACATTAAGATAACCAGAATATAAATAAAAATTGCAACGATATGGAGTTTATATAAATAAATAATGAGTCAATCAAACTTTGCTTATATCTGTAATTAGTGAATTGTTTATAAAAAAAAACACATGTCTATACTAATGTTATAAGCCTATATTAATATTTTAAAGATGAAAAGTGTCATTGTTTGGTTGAACGCGTTAATCTCAGGAAGTACTGATCCGATTTGAAAAACTGTTACAGTATTAGATAGTTAGCCCTTGTATCGTGGAAGATTATAGGCTAAAAATTAAGCAAAAACGGAGAAACATTTATTACTTTTGAAACATTTCATACGCTTACGCTGTCCCGTTTAAACTGCTGACCCTATTTGGATGAATTTCGGTAGAAGGACAAAGGCTACTTTTTGTCGCGATAACCAGAGCCGGAGTCGCGGGGAAAAGCCAATATTATTTTATACTAGCTAAATCCCGCGGTAATTGTTGTACCGCGAATAGCACCGTGGGACAAAGTTAGTCTAAAAAAAAGTATTTTTTGGTATATGTACCATGTATACATACATATGCATTTAGTAAAAAGCGGTTATTTTAATATTACAAATAGACACTCCAATTTTATTTGTTTGTA
This sequence comes from Spilosoma lubricipeda, assembly GCA_905220595.1. Lineage (NCBI taxonomy): Eukaryota > Metazoa > Arthropoda > Insecta > Lepidoptera > Erebidae > Spilosoma > Spilosoma lubricipeda. Next base: position 1,896,835 of record HG992291.1, read on the forward strand.
TAGATGTTTAAATACTTATACCTACATACCTATGTGTATTTGTTCGCAGGGAGTGGTGGAAGATAAAGAGTGAGGGAAACGGGGGGGTAGTTGAACCCGCGACCTCTTCAGCTGCTAGGATCATTAACCAGACTAGTCAACCTAATAGATAGGGTATCTATCTACACCAATGTATTTAAAGGTGTCCCTAATTTATACACATAATATTGATAGCTCGAATACGGCTTGTTGTGAAGCCACATTTAACGTAGACTGACCGCGGGAGAGCCACGTTATATGAATGGACCGGCTCGACCGGAGTTATACCACGGCCTCACAGAAAACAGGTGACAACCAGCCTATTGCAGTCCACTGCTGGACTTTAAGAGCAAACTACACTCATTTAAATTAGTCGATTCACCATTGTGTCAATGCTCAACACCTGATACTAGCTGTGAACAGTCGGCTCATCATGTTCTCTGGGAGTGTAGTCTTTGGTACAATGAACGTAGCACAATGCTAAATAGCTTACAAATGACATCTGGGGCGGTATACTATGGGGATCTTGTGTCAACTGCGGTGAATTTCCGTGCGTTTAGGCGATTCTGCCATACATACTATAGTAATCAAATATAGCTCACTTAGGACCCATAATATTTTATCCGTGATGCTTCCCGGTTTTAAAAAAAGGTGTCTGCCTATTTTGACTTCATTTTGTCTCCCGCTTTGCTAAGGAGGGAAGTGGAGTGGAAGTGGACTTATCATATTTCCAACTCCTCCTGTTATTTCTTCTGATTAATTTCGTTGAGGGTTCCAGACTGTTATTTTTTTCTGGGACTTCCCGAGTGTCACAACTCTCGATGTGTTCGTGGGTCACTGCTGTTGATCCTGGTGTACAGGAGTTACAGTGGTGGGCGTGTGGGCGGGATTAGTCCCAATAAATAAAGTCCACTGCTGGACATAGGCCTCTCCAATTGCACGTGAAATTAGATCGGCGCCCGACACCGATATCGGATAATCTGAACACGCTCTTATAGTTTACGCCTTAATCACATGTACCTACTGAGCAATCCGGCCGTACCATAAAGGACCCGTATTATTAAAGGCGTCTCAAATATCCGTTGTTCTCTGATCAGCTGAACTATTCGTTGTATTTCTTTTATATTTATATGTTCTATGAGTACAATAAAGAATAAATACAAATACAAACTAGTTTTAAGTTCAAATCAAATCTCAAGCATCAAAGCAACAAAATTATAGAATGCGTTTTGAGTTCTACTCAGCTGAAAGTAGTCTCAGTAACCAATCTCAATTCAACAGTCTGTTCTCAATTGCGTTTCTGCTTTATCAAGTTATTTTTTCATTAAACACATCAAATTAATTTAAAGAAAATATATTTAGAAAACATAATTTATTTATAATTGGTTATTAGTTTATAGTAGTAAACATAATAATAAGAAGCAACTCGCAGTAAATTAAATATTATAAATATTAAAATAAAAATGGCTAGATATTACCTACAACGGAACGAACAAATTGTTATCAATACTTGTCACGTTGAATTGTCAAACTATGTTTTGGTTTTTTATAAATTTAATAATGTTATATTTTTGTCATAAACCAGAAAGGGTGCTATTAATTGAAACAAGTGGTTAAATGTGTATTTTAAATGAATTGATTTTAAATTTAATGGTAATTAAAGTGAATTGAAATATGTATGATATGTAATTCTTTCGTAAATAAATCAAGATAAAATACGTTCATTTCCCCTTAAAGATTAACGATCAGTGAATCTTGACTCAAGAGACGTTTAATAAATAAATCTCTTCTTAAAACTAGTTTTAAAATTAGATTCTCGACTGAGACGCGTTTTAAAATACAGGCCCATGAGTATTATCTCTATTCTCGTATCTCATGGATAGTTTATACAATAATCAGACTATTAAGAGTTAGTAGGCTAAACGAACATTCTCCGTAAATTTATATTTTATCCATAATAATTCATTCACTAGCCGTAAAGTAGGTAGGTAGTTCTTAAAAACGGAACATATTGTCATCATCATCAACAACCCTTAAGGTCCCACTGCTGGGCTCGGGTCCCCTCTCAGGAGAGGGTTAAGGCCATACGTCCGTCGAAAAATAGTGTCCAATGGCTAAACTAAAAACTATTTTTTTTGGAAATTTTGTATGTGGAATTGTAACATCTGTAGGTATGTCTGATTCAAATTGATGTCGTATTGTCATATCCACCCTGTATATACCTCCGTGCGTTGTCACTTCTATCAGTAGTCCCCAAAGACTGCCCCGCATTTTTTTCAAGTGACAACGTCTAAAAAGTTTATGAACGCCGGCTGAATGCACGAAAAAGGATGTCTCATTGTCCTGTTACGCTCATTGTTCTGTAACGTTCTCATCATTTCATTCATGTTTTATTATGACGTTGTCACGTTAAACTATCGCCCGTAAACCGACTTTACAGACAACCAATTTATTTTCTTATAAATAATAGTTGCTTTCCAATGAAGCTGTGGTTTCTGGACCGTGACCTGGTAAGTCCAAGATTATATCATTTTTATTACCAAGTGTGTGTACTGAACCTTGGTTTTGATATCGAATGATTGATTGCTAAGCATATAATTATATGTTTAATTACTGTCGTTTCGTTTTAAAATTAAAAGAATATGAAAATTTTTAAGTGTCACTCAGTGCAGATATGCTTATGTTTATTTTGACTGCCTTGTTTGCACACTGGTAGCGTACACGACTGCTTAGTTTGGGACTTCATGACGTTATGACTAGATATTTATTATTATTATTATATATTTGTATACGTTTCTTTGGTATGCTCTGTAGTATAAACACATTGATGGATATTGGCTGGTTAGGTGCTGTACAAAAGGAAAATCCTTTTGTCTGAGACCACCAGAGACCAGAGAAATTATCAGTTTGTAAATTCTGCAAACTTTTACTAATTAGCTTGTTCTATTTACAAATAAATAAAATTGGAGTGTCTGTTTGTAATATTAAAATAACCGCAGTTTACTAAATGCATATGTCTCTATACACGGTACATATACAAAAATGTAGTTAAAAAAAAAATTGTCTGTCTGTCTGTTTGTTCCGGGTAATTAATTAATTATAACAATTTTGACTGGACTTTCACTGGCAGGTAGCTGATGATCCAGGGAGTAACTTAGGCTACTTTTTTTAGACTAACTTTGTCCCGCGGCGTTATATTTCATAAATATAATTACCCCGGGATATGTTATGCCTCCACCGTGTACCCAGGGGTATAGTAAAGAAATATGCATTACTAACCTGTCTCAACATGCCATGTTTGCCGAACAGTGATATAGTGGTTCCGCCAACCACCATCACCTTGCCGGGCCCTGCGCAATCGTATATTGTCATGGCGAGTGTCGCATTCCGTGGTAGATCGCTGTAGAACACTGGCAGTTTCACCCATTCGTTCCAACTGAGAATAAGAAAAAAAAAATTTGTTATCATTGTAACTGCCTGCACGTGGCTGAAATACGAATATTGAGATGCATGAATGGTGTGACTAGAATGTATAAGGTGAAGAATGACTACATTAGTGGAAGCCTGAAAGTAGCATCACTGTATGAAAAGTTGAGAAGCAACGGGTTATCCTGGTATGGACATGTGATGCGTAGAGATGAGCAAAATGTAGTTAAGAAAGTTTTAAGTATGGAAGTCGATGGATATAAGAGTAGAGGACGATCAAAGAAAAAATGGATATACTGCATAAAAGAGGATATGGCCAGGAAAGGAGTAAGCAGTGAACTGGCGAGTGACAGTGGAGAATAGAGGAAAGACACTCATTGCACCGACCCTGAAGAAAGTTGGGAAAAGGGTAGGAAGATGATGGTGATGTAACTAATGACAGATAGTCATGTAACTGTCATCATGATTATCAAGAGCTTCTAACAGTAAACTGCTGGAGCTATCTCCAGCAGTTTACTGTTAGAAGCTCTTGATAATATTATTGATTATATTGAGAATAAGATTTTGAGATTTTGGCTTATTTACTGGTCTGGGTGTTCTTGTATGTGTTTTGTATATATCTGTAAAGTCCCCCACAATACAGGAAGTATATTCCTAATCCGAGAGTTGTCTTTTAAATAAAAGTACAAAAAATTTGTGGATCACACTAAGTATATTCCCTTGTGGGGATCAAACCTGCTACCTTCAGCGCAGTACGAAGTGAAATGACCATTTATACCACTAAGCCATCAGTACACTGATTAAATACATGTTTTACCTAGAAATAGTTACATGAATCACTCACTTCCATCTGTTGGAGAAGGCCTTGTAGGAAGTGATGCTGGGCAGGGCAAGAGGCTCTCCATCGCTTAATACTTGACAAGATACATACAAGTCGGCACATCCTTGTTCATACAGGCCAGAGAACTTCAGCATTGGATCGGCGAGTAGTTGTTCATAATCTGGCTTGGGCCGTGTACCTTCTAAAGTACCGCTGAAACAAAAATAAATTGTAAAGCTTGGGTATTACTGCTGAATAAATAAGTAAATGTTATCAAAATATCCGCTTTATGAAACTCGAATATTCAATTAATTAAAGGTCACATTATTCGGGAATCACACTACAATAATCACAAACTTTAAAAAAAAAAACACTTCAGGAACTTGACCAAATTGAAATGGGACCACACGGGAAGCACCAGCTTTTAAATAAATAAATAAATATTTTGGACACCTAACACACAACGTCATCTAGTCCCAAACTAAGCAGAGCTTGTATTATGGGTACTAGACAACTGATATAAATACATTAATACTTTTTTTTGTAAATATATACATAGAAAACACCCAAACTCCGAAACAAATATTTGCAGATCATACAAACATTTGGTCCGACCCGCGAATCGAACCCGAGACTTGAGGTCTGGCACAGCCAAAAAAATAAAATAAAAAATAATCATGAAAATCAGTTCACCCAGTCGAAAGTTATGAGGTAACAAACATTAAGACTGACTTTGAAAAGAGTGGCCATGATATTCTATGCCAGTATTCTTCTCATGAGGCTCTACGCATTTTGGTAACTGGAAGTTATGGATCGACACAGGCAGGCAGTAGATTTTGGTGCTTTCGCCTGTTTGTTTCGATCTATGATTTTTAACTGCAGCTACAATTTAACGTTCATAAATGTCACTTAGTGTCTTAATTGAATAAATGATTTTAAATTTAAAAAATTACAGTCAGTCGCATTGATAAGCTCTTCCCTTTTTGAGGTCGGTTAAAATCAGCCTCTAACTGTCCACTGATAGACACAGGCATTACCTTAGAAATAGGCTTTGGCCTTCTATACTACATTATTCGGCATATATTTATTTATTTCACACATGCATATACATATTTATTTAAACACAATGGTTCTGTACCAATATTGTCTACTCTAGCTAATTAAAAGTATGTAGCTTGTGTGACAATACAGGCTACTTCCTATTTAACTGCTCAGTGAGTTATTAGCAGCAAGTATTATAACCTCATAGTCCTGATCCGAGGCGCTCATAGCCCAGTCGCACTCTGTGATTAGAAACAATCATCCAGGTTAGTCAACGACGATGCAATCAGTACCTGGATTGTGACCGCTAGTGGCACAATACCATGAGCGTTTCCGTGATTCGGAGGTCACGTTAAGCAGTCGGTTCCAGTGATATCTTAGGATAACGGTCGTCTTAGATGGAGGCCTTCATAGTAATATTTATAATACTATTATTCAGATCCCTTGGCCATACATGCCTGATGATACTGTTGTTTTATTGAGTGCTCGCAAGACATACCCTTCTACAATAAATTATAGTAAAAATAAAAGGGCTATTAGTCTCATCTTTCTATATTTTATAAACAGTTGTAACAAAACTATGACCTTTAATGATAAAATATTACTGATAACCTCATTGCCCTGGTGTGATTTTAATGAAAGCTGTGTGAAGTTAACATTCATATGGATGAGTAGATAAAAATTTTATTATACAAAAGGTAGGTATACTACACAATATCTACACAAATATTATAAAGCTGAAGTTTGTTTAAACTCTCTAATCTCAGGAACTACTGGTTTGATTTGAAAAATTCTTTCAGTGTTAGATAGCCCATTTTTCGAGGAAGGCTATAGGCTATATATCATAACGCTAAGACCTATAGGAGCGGAGCATCAATGAAGAATGTTACAAAAACGGGGGTTGATGATATTCATCAAACTACAGGCAAACGAGGTTGCATGGGTCGGCTAGTTTAAAAATATTTCTAATGCTTTAGTCAAAAAAAAAAAACAGTTTGGTGACAGTGTAACTACCCCCTATTCATCCCATCATTATGTGAGAGGCAACTTAGGAAGCAGGAAATTATTCTAAAGTTAAAACTCTTTTAGTTAGCGTGGTATAGTAAGTTAACACATCTTTTTAATGCCGGCACCTCACATTTGGTATATTGGCTACGAGTTATAATCTTGGATCCAATACACCAATGTGTATTAGATCCGACTTGGACAGTTGTTTGTACGATACTGTTGCTACTGAAAAGTAGTTTAGTTTATAGCATAGTTAGTGCGTAACGCATGTTTACTTGGAACTAAGCAACTTTTTTCTGCTTTAACAAGAACAAGGCGGTGTTTTATCTACCTTTTTTATTTATTCTGAGGGTTGATATGAGAATATATATTTAAAAAGATGATTTAAGTTTTTAAACATGTGAAACAAAATTTCTTTGTCTGCTGTTACTAATTTACTTTGTTTGTAGCTGGTTGGTTGATTTCAAAATGGCTAATAAATGTCAGAAAAAAGTAAATAATGAAACAAAAAACATAATGAAAAAAAAAACTTTACTTCTTTTATTGTTTTAGTTAGAAAGAGGGTGTTTGTAAAAATAATAATTAGAACCATCATAGTTATTATCTTTTCAATTCATATTCAAGGTGGAAAAGAATTTTATATTCACGTTAAAACACTTAAAACTATTTTTTTAAGAAGTTCCTTAATCTAGTAATCTGTGGTATAATTAATATTTACAAACTTCATCACAGTATTTTATCTTATCTCAATTTACCTTCAATGATGTATAACAAATGTGGACATTCTGATATACCCTAACTACCTACCACACTATGGTATGGTTAAAAAAAAACTTGTCACAGAGATGCCACATGGATGATTCGTAAAGAGGCTTTATGAAAAGATAACCTTTGCCTTAAAAAGATAACATTTTTAGAGAGGTCAAATTATCTGGATCATAACGTTTCTAAAATAAAAAAGACTTATCCATTAGAGATAAATTTTCAAGTTGTGTGTATGATGTTACTTTCTTTCATCTAAGTATTATTACTAGTATTCTGACCCTAAACTACAATTTTGCATTTTATTCAGGTTTCAGAAAAGGTAAATTATATGCGTTTGACCTTTTTACGGAAAACAGCTTGGTAATTTCGCGTGAAGAAATCTGAATTGCAGTAATATTTAAAAAATATATATAAAAACTGGACTTACATCTTTATCTCAAACTTATGTTCCAAATCGGAACTATATACGTAGTAGAATTTGTTGTCAGCCTCGTTCATTTTGACTATATGAAAATTTAACAAAGAAATAGAATTGCTTGACTTTCTCTCATCGGTTGTTGTTTGTGTTTTTGTTTTAATTTTTAATGGCAGGTGCCATTTTGACGTTTCTACTATTTGGCCTATAGGCTTTTAAGACGACGGGTTAGACAATTGGAAATAAAAATTTAGATTAATTCACAATTGCTCTGTTTTTTTTTTAAATCTAAATAAACTATTTAAAAGTGGTAAGATTTTTTTATTTATCTAAATTAAATATTTAAAAGTGTTAAGAGTTTTTTAACTTTATTAAAAAAAAAATATACTCCATAAATTTTGCTACTCTTAGAAATTAGAAACAAACTGTCTCTCTGTTGCGCTTTTACAAGTGGTAAATCGCTGTACTGATATTAGTAAAACTTGACTCTGGGATCTTTACCGCTATAACCTTCATAATATAAACGCTTAGAGCATACATCTCTCTCTTCTCCGGATCACGCTTTCCAACCCTTCAACTGCTCCTTCAGATATATACCTCTAAGCTCTAAGGCAGAAGTACAGAAGAAGAAGTTTATATCTTTTTTTTTATTTTATGTTTGGGCCTGCCAAAACGACTCTACTGAGTCGTGGTCACCATAATCATTGCGATTGCAGATAATGCAGCATGGTGACCCACACCTTGGGCTCCGGTTTCGCACTCACCAACGAAACACGACAGCACGAACGCTGTCATTTTACGTTTATTTTCTGTGCAAGGGTAGTACTGTTCCGGTCGAGCCGGCCCGTTCGTGCTGAAATCAGCGTGGCTCTACTACCTACATCTCACCATCCATCTGATTCGGCTTGTTGCCATCTCAATTTTTGTTATGGTCATCGTCATCTATCTGTCAAGAGTGTCAAACACGTCTCATGGAAACCGACAATTTATTGTGCCGTCTGTGATAATATGATTAAAAATATTGCACTAGCAAACGATTTTAACACCTAAACTAAAAGGTCATATTTTCGACTTATTATTTATCCTCGATCCTAATACAGGTAACATAACTATAAGCTAGGCTAATAGAATAATATAGGCTTAAAACAGGTTTCGTGTTTTGCCTTGCGTGTTTGGCCTGTAATAAATTAAAATATATTTGTTTCAGAGCTATGACTAAGCTGCTAGAATGGGTTTCAGTGTTCTCAGCACTATTTGCGGTGTGGTACTCCTTGATCGGAGGTTACGTGAAGCACCCACTGATTGAAAAGAATATGACTCTGATTCTGATTTCTCCTCTTATTTTCGTTATCCTCTTCGGCTTGTACGCTGTCACAGTAGTGTTGTACCGCGTGTTTACTTTTAACAACTGCGAGATCGCCGCTAGAGAGCTGCAAGAGGAAATTAAAGAGGCTAAAAAAGACTTGCAAGAAAAGGGACTAAGATGGTGAAATAAACATTCCTATTTTAAATATTTATAATAATAACTAGTCTTAAGTTTAGTTTTTATATTAATTATACACAATTTGTTCTATAAAGTATTTTATTTTAGTTGTTATTTTCTCATTTAGGGTAGACGTCAACTGGCCACAAGATAGTCGTAGAAGAAGAGTCAATCCTAGTGTTATATTGGTATTATTAACTATCTCCGGTGTTTACTTTAAAATCATCAAAGGACATATTCTTTAACTGGCTTGACAAATAGAGGAGGTTCTAGATTTGTGTCCAGTTCTCAAACACATTTTTTTTATTATTTTATTATCATTCAAATAAAAAACATTTAATTCAAACAAGCTTGTTAGGCACAATAGTGGTTGTTGAGTCAGCATATTTCAATTTGATTCTTTATTTACTTAATTAAAAACAATATATTAAAAATCCAAATAAAATGGTCAAACGAAAATACACCAATACCAAACCAAATAAAACAGACATGACATAAAGACAAGTACAATTTTAACAACAATAAAACCGACTTCAAGATTTGACTCGATTGTTCTTGGATGCCAATATCAGAAATTAACGTCCTCATCATGGTACCACCGTTGGGACATCTCCTTACCATTAAAAAGAGGAGCATCAAAATCGGTTCATAAACGACGAAGTTATCAGCGAACACACATAAAAATATATATATACTAGCTGTTGCGGCAAACGTTGTTTTGCCATAACTACTAATAAATTAAAAATTAATTAAAAAAACATTGTCCAGCGGACAAAATTGTGAATCTAAACCATTCCCACATCCCCTTGAACACACACAAAAAATTTCATCAAAATCGGTCCACTCGTTTGAGAGTAGTTCAGTGACATACACACTCACAGAAGAATTATATATATAAAGATATATATACGGTCGAATTGAGAAACCTCCTCCTTTTTTTAAGTTGGCTAACAATCTGGGCCATGTTTTAACTCGATGAATTATTTTTGTGTATGCCTCTTTAATTTTTATCGGACTTCAAAAAAGGAGGTTATCAATTCGTCGGATCTTTTTACTAGATATAGCTGTTTTTCGTGGTGTAACTGCAGTTGTTGTACCCTTACAACAACAAACACTTGGGGCAGCTTGTCTAAAAGTAGCCCAAGTTATTCCTTATATTATCAGCTGTCTGCGAGTGCAAGTCCCATCAAAATCGGCCCAGTTGTTCTAGAGATTAGCCAGAATAAACAGACAATAAAAGTAAAAAAAAAATGCTTTTATATGCATTTCGTGAAAAGCTATTAATTTAATATTACCAACAGAATCTTCAATCTTATTCATTTGTATAGATTATTCTTATCACCCAGCGATATAATTAGTGAAATGTGTAATCACATGAATGCCTATTTGCCTATATTACCTTAACAAGTATAGTCTTCTGTACCTCCATCTTCTATACATACAAATAAAATTGGAGTGTCTGTTTGTAATATTAAAATAACCACTTTTTACTTTAATAGTTCATTCATTTAGATAGTGTTGGTGCACCCACACGCAATTGTGGTTATTTTTGTGAAATACGAATATATTAATTCATACAACGGCGTAAACTGACAAATGATACTTGCTTGTGGACGTACGCCGCAGTCGGGCCCTTTGATTTTGTGGCGGCTGGCCGCGCGTGTGGCGACGGCGCGGCGCGATCAATGTGACCGTATCTAAGCGAAAAGACTATGTACACGGTACATATGCCAAAATTAGCCGACCCACGCAACCTCGTTTGCGTCTTCTATTGCCCGTAGCGTGATAATTTTCCCCCGTTTTTGAAACGTTTTTCATTGCTGCTCCGCTCCTATTGGTCCGAGCGTGATGATATATAGCCTATAGCCTTCCTCGATAAATGTACCATCCAACACTGAAAGAATTTTTCAAATCGGACCAGTAGTTCCTGAGATTAGCGTGTTCAAACAAACAAACAAACTCTTCAGTTTTATATATTAGTATAGATGAGATGTTTTTTATTTTTGTCTGTCTATCTGTCTTCCGGTTTTTTCCAGCTAATCTCTGGAACGGCTGTATCAATTTTGACGGGACTTTCACTGGCTATTTTTTTGTTTCGCAAACAAACCATTTCGGGTTTGGCTAATATTTGTTATGTTTCACTACCACAGCCTCACAGAAAACTGCTATTAATGAGTTCCTTTGTACCTTTTTACTATGCAACTGATGTTACCACAAGTTTTTGAAGTAAAACTTCTTTACGCACGCTCAGTAATTTTACCACTATTTCTGAGAGGGGGTGGAGGGTCATAAAAATGAAATGCACTTCTGGCTCTTCAGGTGCTGGTGTCCTTAGGACCTGTAGTCTTTTATCATCTGGTGAACCATCTGCTTGTTAGACTCCTTTGAAGAACAAGACTCAACTCGACCTTTAAAGCATAATTATATCAACTGTTCTGTATCTGTACTACCATCTGTAAATTATATAATTTCATTTGCTGCTGCTACCAGTACCCAAAGTTAATACATCCTTTGCTAGACGCTTCAGTCCATTTATAGATATTTTGCTATACAATAAGGTAGCTAATTTATGCGACGTTGACGTTAAGAGATGTTCCGTACATGCAGCAAAGATGAAGGTCACAGATTGGCTCCTTACACTATCGTATGACATGACGGAAAATCTCATGGTGCACGTAACGTGATGATTTCTGGTTGATTCGGAATAACGATACCCTGATGTGAGAGTGATACAACTTCAAAACAACAAATTGTAAAATTAACCCCCAATATAGTTAAGTTAAGAATCTTTTTGTTGTTATTATTATTATTATTTCTTTTTTTCTTTTTATCTTATTGTTATTCATATTATTATTTTTTTAATCATAAGTTTCTGATGTCGACCGAGCATTTATGTAACTATAATGGTAATCGGTACAGGCACCCACAGGACAGGCTTGCCTAGTGTGGGGCCACTGGGTACAACAGTTACTGTATGTTTCATTTGGCAATAAATTATTTTTCATTATTATTATTTCACAGACTGCTGCTGCTTGAGGTCTCGAGTTCTATTCCCGGGTCGGACCAAGTGTTTGTATGATCTGCAAATATTTGTTTCGGAGTTTGAGTATTTTATATGTATAATTTGTATGGATATATTTACAGCAGTTGTCTAATGCCCATAGTACATAGTGCCCATAGTAGATTATTTTGGCTCTAGATGGCGTTGTGTGTTAGATGTCTGAAAATACTTATTTATTTGCCAGGTCAGATTTTTAAGTGAAAAGGAGTAATAAAACATACATATTACTCAGGTATCTTTATTAAGCTAATCAATTAAAATGTTAGTTGCATACAATATTTACAATTGATCAATTTAATATTACAAAAATACCTAAACGTATTGGGAAAACATAAATAAAATTGCAATACAATCAACGGTCCATAGACTAATAGAGTGACTTTAATCGAACCTTTTTTCTTGATAAGTAATGTTGCTTTTCAAAACAATGTTTTGCCGATTAAGGTGTTGATAATTTCCAAAATCAATCGTCTTATTATCTATATTTTAAAGCTGTCATTCTTAATTATTATTTTTGCAAAATATACAACCAGCAAAATATCACATACCGTATCATATTTCATATTTAATGTGTATATTTTATTATTATATATAGTGCAATTAAGAGGAGTTGTCTTTTCATAAAAATCATAAAGTAAATATAAAATAATGTGTCCTAAGTTATTTTATTTGTTTAGTAAAAAGTAAAGCCAAATTCACAGCGATTTCCGTAATTATATCTATTATTGAGTAAAATTTTAAATAGTGCAGTAATGCAGTGTTTCAGAGCATTAAATACATTTAATATAAGTACATACAAGTTGTGTTATGGCACTTTTTAAGCTATTTACACCGATGCTTTATTGAATATTCGTTCTCTTTTTATTCATTCATTTTTCGGTGTCAGCATTCCTTCGCAAATATACCTGTATTTTCTCGTTACTAAGCGTCCTTAAGATAGTAAAAGACTTCAATATTTTCGATAAAAATAATCAGAAAAATAAGCCAAATACTTTTATTTTGAGTGATTACTATTTTTTAAAATATTTGGATATCGGCACTTATCGAACAACACCGCCCAAAACTCAATGAAGGCATTTACAATGATATGAAAAAAAATGGATTAAAAACAGTTTTTGTTTATAGATTAAGGCTTAGAATCGTATTAAAATGTATTTTGGAGCGAAAAGTATAAAACCGCCTCATTTAGATTTGAGCTGGACGAGTATTGTACAATGAGTGAAGATATTTTCTCTATATTTTTTAGATGACAATTAATACAATTTATTCGGTATAATAGAAGTAAAAAGTCTTAGATGTTGGCCGAAGTATACAAATTTTTTTTATAAAGAAGGTATTTAATTAAGTTGAAATACTAGATTGTTTTGCTTTCCTTACTATCTACAATATGTTCCCAACGTGATTAGCTGAGGCCACTATATTGGTTAAACCATTTTCTACTTCCTCCAGCTCAAATTTTTGCTTAGAATCTTACTCGTAGAAGAAAAACTGTGTTTAAAACATTGAACTAATATTATTATTCCTCAATGATTTAAAAAGGTTTTATTTGTATCCAAGTTTTGGTCTATACGAACTTAAAAGAGTACTTGTAATAAATAAAACCAAAGCACCTTAAATAAATTAAGAAAATTTGAATTACTCGCTACTAATATTTAAATTTCCTACACTTCTTGAGCTAAGTAAATATATTCCATATTTTCCCTAATTCTGTTCCCTCACTTTCGTGGACTACCCCCATACTTAAATTATTAGCTAATTATCACCTACCTACTGAAAGTATGATTCATAAATATAATGAAATCAATTCCTTACTATTTTAAGGAGTACAAGTTGCGTTGGTACACTACTTTATAAAATTCATAATATGGCAACACTGTAAGGCAGCGTTGTCAGATTTTTTTGTCAAATCGAGATTTTGAGTTATGAGACAGAAAAAAAGGCGGGATTCTTTCGTGGAGAGCGGGACAAAGTAAAAAAAAAACTTATCAACGTTTCGCATCTAATTAGATTCTTTTTATTTTTCTGCTAAAAAATTTAACTCTGGAATTAAAAAAGAAATAGTAAGACCATAATACACATACGAACTTCCCTATCCTGCATCGCTAGCCAAGTTCACATTCTAGAAACGTCAAAACGAAATATTAGCCAATAATAGGTACAAGAGAATAGAAGCGCTAGCGATTGTGGAAAGAGAACCGACTAAAAACACTTGATTTTAGCTAAGGTTACATAACCGCACATCGCAGGGTATAAAATCAAATCAGTCGAACGAGACAATAATCACACTTAATCAGTTACACTCAATTTGTTGAGCGAAATCGACCTGAAGAGCTAACGGCAATTTGGATTTTGTTTTCAAATGCAATTTGAACATTTTCATTTGCGATTTAGGTAAATGCTATTAAAATGTTAGTCCTCTAAAGACTTCATTATTTGTCCTTCTGTACTTGTTTTGTTAATTAAAGTAGTAGGTATAGGATGTTTGAGTTCTATAGAACACGAAATATTACTCAGAACTAGCTGAACCCGCATGTTTCCCGCGGTTGTTGTCATACCGCGAGTAACGCCGCGGGGCGTAGCTAGTCTAAAAAAAGTAGCCTAAGTTGCTCCCCATATCATTAGCTATCTATCAGTGAAAGTCCCGTCAAAATCGGTCCAGCCGTTCCAGAGATTACCCGGAACAAACAGACAGACAGACAAACAAAAAATTTTAAAAATACATTTTGGTATATGTACCAGGTACGCATACCTATGCACTTAGTAAACATCGGTTATTTTAATATTACAAACAGACACTCCAATTTTATTTATTTGTATAGATGTATATATTAAAAGAATTGAGATGATACTCAAAACAAATTTGTTTATTTTCTATAACCGATTTTATACGAGTCCTATCGAGTACCTATCAGCTGTAAACAGATTATAACATACTACGAGATAACCAGAGGTGGAGGGGTGGACATTTCTTGGCATATAATACGCGTGGCCATCGAGGGGCTGGGTAAGAAAAAATCAATGGTTAAATTCCTAATGTGAGATTAGACCTAGATAAAAAAGGCTAGGTAATTGTTTGACCGATTATAAGGCGAAGTAAGAACATACCTACCTATTTACCTACCCTTATCTTTTAGACGAAATCCACATTATATACCTAAATTGTTTTCGTAATTAGTCGAGATTGTTCTTATTGTTGTTGCGTGATATTTAAAATAGAATTCATTGTTACAGTAATATTTAAATTTCTCAACACGCTAAGAAATCGATATAATTGTTAATTTTATAGCATTTTAGCCCTTTAATGTAAGACTATAAGGTTGATATTTAATTTGAATCAAACTAATACAATTTCTGGCGTGGTGTCAATGTACTTAATGGTAGTGTAGCTTAAAATGCTATCCCTAAGTGTTATGTAGTATCAGAACAGTATTCCTCGGGGCAAAGGTAAAACTTTCCAGTAACGCAGAGGATTTTCTTTTACAGTGTATTAGACGAAAAAATATTTAAAATACACTCTGAATTTGAAAACAACTTACTTTATTTACGAGTACGAGTTCTACCGTGGCACCAGTGCTGCAGAAACAGCTCGAAGGATTAACGATGTGTATTTTTTTTTTTTTTTTATGTTTGACCCTTCCATAATGACTCTACTCTGCCTGATGGAAAGCATAAGCAGAATCCAAGAGTGATGGTCACCATACTGCGAACGCAGACAATGCAACAATGCAGCATGGTGACCCACACCATGGCGGGCTAGTGATGCTTTCGCATCATTGGGCCTCCGGTCTCGCACTCACCAACGAAACACGACAGCATGATCGCTGTCATTTTACGTTGATTTTCTGTGCGAGGGTAGTACCGCCCCGGTAGAGCCGGCCCGTTCGTGCTGAAATAAGCGTGGCTCTACTACCTACTACTGGTGTATGGCACTGGTGTCGCACAAAAAACACGGTACCTTTTTTTTGCCAACGTTTTTGTTCTGGAAATTTCGACCTTCATAACAAGCTACGTGTACGGCCGGAGACCAAAGTGGATGATAAAGAATTAAAGGCTACTGTGGAAGCGGATCCATCGCAAACCACTTCACAGTTAGCTGCAGACTTGTGGAGTGATAAAACTGTTTCAAACTACTTGAAGTAAATAAGGAAAATAAAAAAATGTGAACGGTGGGTACCTCATGAATTGAGTGAAGCAAACCAGCAAATACGCGTCGACTGCTGCGTTGCGTTGCTCAATAATGAAGGAATTTTAAATCGGGTCTTTACTTGTGATGAAAAGTGGATCCTGTTCGATAATCGGAAGAGCTCGTCGCAATGGCTGAATCCTGGAGAAACAGCCAAATCCTGCCCCAAGCGAAAATTAATTCAAAAAAGTGCTTGGTGGCCTAGTGCCGGTCTCATTCACTACAGCTTTCTAAAATCTGGTCAGACGATTACGGCAAATATCTATTGTCGGCAACTGCAAACCATGATGGAAGAATTAACTGCTGAACAACTGAAGCTGGTCAATCGCTCTAGGTCACTACTACTTCAGGACAACGCTAGAACACACACTGCACAACAGCCGGCTGCTAAACTAGAGGAGCTGCAATTGGAATGTCTGCGAGATCCACCGTACTCCATGGAACTTGCTCCAAAAGATTACCATTTCTTCCGAAATTTGCATTATTTAATAGAAATAAGAAAGAAAACCTCCGATGTGGCAGTCCAAACCGCCTCCAGAGTTTATTGATCAATGAACTACCTATGAAATGGCAAAAGTGCATAGATAACAACGAGTCATACTTTGATTAGTTAAATATATTTTACGAAACGAAAAACGACTTTATATTTCCCCCATAAAGGCCAATTTCGTTTGTAGGTAAGCACCTAATAATATGGACTGAGGGCCAGCGTTTGGCAGACTCACGGTATAGTAGCAAAGTCCATATTAATGCTAGGTATACTATTCGACCTATTGTAGGTGAAATGGATTTTCACTATTCCTACCAGAGGTTCCTTTGGGCATGTCTAGGAGTCGAAAAGCATCAAAATTGACACGTAAAGCGTGATCGCAGATTGTCTGCCGTTTTAATATATAATAATTTTTTTTATTGAAATTTTTAATGGCAGATATTTATTTCGGTTCCTATTATAATTTTGTAGAATTTTATAGCCGAAAATTATATATGTCACTAGCTTTGCCCCGCGTCGTTACCCGCGGTTGCTGTTGTACCGTGGGCAACAACACGGGGCTCAGCTAGTATATATATATTATATAGGATAACTCTTATACTTAAATACCATTTAAAATCCTTCTGCCATAATTACTTTAACTTCAATAATATTGGACTTTCATTTCACTTTCACAAACTACCATCCCTCGTTTTAACCCCAAATGGGGGTTGATTTAAAAAAATACAGTATTAGTACAAATCCACACCATCTATAGAGCACACACCGTTCGTAGCGGATGTCTACACCCGATTTCGTGATTATAGAATTACAGGGTGGTATTTCGCTTTTTTATATACGTATCTATCTATACTAATATATAAAGCTGAAGAGTTTGTTTGTTTGTTTGTTTGTTTGAACACGCTAATCTCAGGAACCACTGGTCCGATTTGAAAAATTCTTTCGGTGTTGGATAGTCCATTTATCGAGGAAGGCTATAGGGTATATATCATCACGCTACTACTAATAGGAGCTGAGCAACAATGAAGAATGTTTCAAAAACGGGGGAAATTTTCACGTTATGGGCAATATAAAGCGCAAACGAAGTTGCGTGGGTCAGCTAGTAGATTTATATTGCTATTATAAACACATGTTTAAAAAAGCAGACAGGTCGGATCTGACATCCAGGCAGACCACATAATACTTTCTTATTTTTAATAATGCAGGCGTACGATTTTGACTTTCTCACTCTTCACCTCACTGGGAACTAGGGTTTTAGCAAAGCTGCAATTTACTTATGTTATTTATATTATCATTTTTTTCGAGCTCTGCGCACGCCCAAATGAACCCCTGGTGGGAATAGTGAATCCCCATTTCACCTACAGCAGTCAAATAGTATACCTAGTATTAATATGGACTTTGCTACTATACCGTAAGTCTGACGAACACTGGCTCTTAGTTGATTGATGATTAATGATTAAAAAAATTAGTATGAATTCGTCTGGAAGGGGGAAAATTAAAGTAAAAAAATACATATAGGTATAATAATAAATAAATAATATATGAATAAATATTTCCGACATCTAACACACAACGCCATCTAGTCTCAAGCTAAGCAGAGCTTGTGTTATGGGTACTAGACAACTGATACAAATACATATTATATTATCTTTTTTTTAAATACATACATATTATACATAGAAAACACCCAAACTCCGAAACAAATATTTGTAGATCATACAAACATTTGGTCCGACCCGGGAATCGAACCCGAGACCTCATGATAAGCAGTCGCACACGCCAACCGCGAGACCAACGAGGCAGTCCATGTAGTATGTCTAAAATTGTTTATCAAAACCATTAATCATAAGTATAATTCATTTTCGAGAGTAGTCCTGACGTTTTTCAGTCACCACAGAGGCACACACAAAATAAAAAGTGAGACATTTCTTTCCCTTGTCTCTGCGAGGCTTTATTTGAACACGATGAGGTCTTTCACAATGTGGACGTGACCAAAAAAATAATATGATATTTATAAAATTACTGAGACAAAGCCGGTTCTTGAGGCTTTGTGTATTTACTAGTGAATTCGTGTATTAGTGAATTCGTTTGAGGAAAACAAAAAAATAAACGTAACTGACATTTCGAGTTAACTGATAATCAAGTTTCAACCGGTATGCCTTTAAAGAGTTAGATTTACCAATGAAACAGTAATATATCGGGTTTATTTATACATTTAACTCTTCTGTAGTAGGTATATAACTGAAATCCATCCTCACCGGTGGATCGATTTTGGTGAAGTGTTTCATGTGTGTTTCAATGGCCCCTGTTTCGTTTAAATTTACAATTGTCAAGGCCTGTCTTGGATTAGATTAGCACTGTTATTTTTTAAGGTTCTAGTTGTGTTGTCGTATTTTCAAATTTTGATTATCTTATTAATTTATCATACATATGGCGTCAATAGTTTATATTTTTTTGAAACCTTTTCATATAGAAAAGTGTATTATACTCAGTTTTAACGGAACTAAAAGGCGCTGTAACCGTGTAAGCTTGTTTAATAAAAAAATTGTACGTTTAATTACTGTTAGGTATAATGTAATCTATAACAGTGAACAGGTACTTAGATACTTGGTTAGATTCCTATTTAGAAACTAGTTAGGTGAAACTTTCGAGTATTCGCAAATAATATGTGACGTCCCATTACCTATATTAGTTACTAGCTGACCTACACTTTTTCCCCGTTTTTGAAACATTCTCCATTAATGCTCCGCTCCTATTGGTCTTAGCGTGATGATATATAGCCTTCCTCGATAAATGTACTTTCAACACTGAAATAACTTTTCAAATCGAACTTGCAGTTCCTGAGATTAACGCGTTCAAACAAACAAACAAACAAACTCTTCAGCTCCATAATATTAGTATAGATTATATTACTACTAACAACTCGCGTACGATTCTGTTATCATTAGTCTTTGCAACAAAATAACTTGGATTAAAAAAATTCAACTCAACAGCTTGCCGACGTAGAAAATCTTAATCAAAGAGTTCTCGTTTGAGTAAGCTCTGTACTTGTTTTTACCTCGGTTTTGTTATCAAGGCACTTTGCTTTAAGTAAGTTGTTGGTATTGAATACAACGAAAAAGTATTTAAATTTCCAATTTTTTAAATTTTATTTTAATTTTAGTTTCATTTTAATGTTTATTCATGTCAACCAATTATAACAACAAAATAAAACAGATATCTGTTACTTGTACCTATTACTTCAATGCTCGATGCTCAACGCAGTACAATTTGTGGTGTGGTGTCAATGTAGGTACTTAATGGTGTAGGTTATGTACTTGTGTTCGACGCTCAACGCCCTTCCTCTATAGAATTGATAGGGGGGAGGGGAATACCGGAGCAGTTAAAGACCGGCAAGATACTTAATATATTATACTTGAGCTACAAATGTCTATGTACAGTCAATTACAATCAGGTAAGGCGTCTTCTAGTCAGCCCACAAACTTGAGTTCATAAGTTGAAAATGTTGTATAGATCCTGCTCAAATTAAATGTAATTATCCAATACTAGTGCCCTAATTTCTTTTATATATATGTACGTCAATAGTTATTATACCTTTTGTCACAGTTAATCGTACTACTGACCTCATTTATCACGTATATAATATGTACAATATAACAATCATGTCCCACGAATACCTTTATGATGTTTAGTCACGAAAATTCGATACGTCAATTAAAAGTACTCATACATAAATAGGTAGCCACATACCTCGTTCTAATTCGGGGTAGGTAGAGATAATAGAACGCCATTTTATATCATTAAAGCAACTTATTGTTTTTGTGACTTAGTATCACATCACATCAATAGTTTTTAGTGGTCCACTGCTGTAGGTAGGTACATGATCTTGTTCTTAGATGTGAGGTTTTGGCCTTAGAAGGTTGATATGCTACGCTTTCCAGATGGGATCGATTCCTAAACGACGAAAATATCGATGAATGTAGCTTTATTCAGCTATAAACATTCCGAGGGTTAAATAACCTTTTATTTTTAATCGGATGAAAATATATTGAAATATGTGTTTGTCAATCTTTCCCTTTTGGTATCAATTTAAAGTATTTTGAACTGTTAGCAATAGTTCACATTATTTGAACTGTAAATGACAATCTTAATTTAAAAAATCATTAGTCAATCGATATTATTATTCAAAAGCGAGTATCAGCACTATATCCAAGTGATAATCTCTATTAATGGCAAATATAAATTCCTTACGGTAACATTTATTGCATTTTAATAAAATGATTTACAGAATCGCATCGCAATAATACGCAATTTAAAGCTACAATTTCGAAATGTGTCTAGCTAAGTGAATTATTTATTAGAAATGAGAGAATGCTTGCATATTACCCATCGTTCCTAAGAAGTCGAGAGTCTTGCTCATAAAATTACGTAGGTAAGTAGATGCTGGACCTTTTATGAGTCGCAAAAGGATAATGGAACGAAGGATTAGTTGATATAAGAAACATTATCCAGCCACATACTAAATTTACTTTTTTGTATGAGCAAGACTATCAAAACAGCGCTCACATAAACGCCAGAAGTCTTCTAAATCTCGAAGACTAATAACTTTTTAATTTATTAGCTATTTTATTATGGACTAAAGAATTAACTTCGTTAAATATTTACCCATAGAGTGACATGAGCTATTTAAATCGCACCATTAGTGTTAGTTGTTTATTTCAAGATGGTTTGAAGAATATTTAATATATCCTCAGATAGTTTTAGTTTTTTTCGTGATACGCAAAAGAGTATCGTTTCATTTGCGATAGATTAATATAAGACCTAATACAAATAACGGTAGGTTCCACATTTAACATTCAAATTAATAAACATAAACACACGTTGCTAACTGGTTACATAAAATTGGTCCGAATTTATTCATTTTGTTGTAAACCAAATATTATATGTACATAACGTGTCTATGTAAAAGAAGAACGATGGTTCACAGATAATAATTAAGTCTTACTTGCGTAGTTTTTTTCTAACTTCCATAGACAAATTGCATACAGGCAGAAGAGTGTCAAGTGTCTTTGGCATAGATAATTGCGACATAAATTAATCTGCCAGAAGAAGGTCACATTCTTTTTTCAGAATGTTCCTTTTTTGAATATGAATTTGTTAGTGTCTATGGTACCCATGTTTCACATAAATCTAGTAACTGCTATGGCGAGAAGTGATATTCCCGTCTTGAGCTCGAGGAAAGGACTGGGACGTGTGGCTGAGGAGTTGCCTGCGAGGATGAGGGCCCGAAGACGCTGCCGCTCCCTGTATCTCGCGTCTTCGCCCGGGGGGTCGAGGCATTCGAACTCGCAGCATCGCTCACCGACGCGGAAGTTTTTGCAGAACTGTGGATTGAAAAAACAACTTTATTATTTTCATGACATGATTTTTAATTACTACTACTACTTACTAATCTCGTTTTAAATATTTTTTTAAAGAATATTTCCGAACATTACTTTTAATTAGTCCCCGTTTTCTACCGTGGCATTTAGCCAGCTAATGATTGAAATCAAAGACACGCAATGGAATAGGGGGCAAACGAGCAGACGTATCGCCTGATGGTAAGCGATTACCGCCGCCCATAGACACCTGTAACACCAGAGGCGTCACAAGTCGTTTGTAAAGTCACCCACGACACATGATATATACCAGCACGAGAGTAGTTTTAAAAAGCTTATTTAGTATATATATATATATATAGTAAATATATTTTAACTGGTTATAGCTAGAAATTCTATAAATTCCGAGAGCTCGTATGATTCTGACAGTTTTGAATTAGCAATTTTCATGTTATTGATTACTGTTCAATCGTTCCCTTAAACGCAATGTTCCAAGTAGGTGTAATATTAGTATAATTATTTGAAATACTTAAGTAATAGCTTATAATTATTTTACTTTACATTCGTGAGCGATGGCAGTAATGACTTATGACGTACGAGTATTAAATAAGCTAATACTGTTACTAAGAACGTAATAAGATGCTTATTTTAAGTTTAGTAAGCTGACCATGTCGATAATTTTTCATTGGCAAAATGAAGAAAGAGGCAAACTAATAATGTGTTTAGTTTAAATTTTAGTTATTGTCAAATATAGAATGATTATTTTCTATTGTGCGGCACTGTGACCTTAGTAAATAGGACACAGAGATTGAATTTGAGGGATTCTTTGGTGTCATGAAAAAAGGTACCTACCTACAGATATTAAGTTACAGGAATTTATTCTAAGTCTGTCTGTAGTTTCATTATCTACCTCGTGAATTCCTCATCATATTATCTAACTACAAGTTGCTAAATTATAGTATAATCATTCGAACTTATACATATTGTAACGTTTGATTCAAGTACGAAAGTCAACGAACATACGAAGTGGCGTAAAAACTTTTGACATAATTTAAAGGGACTATGCCATCTCAGACATTAATACGAATCTATTGACACTTGACAACTTATTCATTAAAATCTGTTCAGTAGTTTAGGCGCTGCGGTGGTACTTACGGTGGTATAGACGGCCAAAACTGTTACCCTTTCTCTTAGCTTCGTTGTAGTTCGGTAAAAACATTATATAACTTGGAGTTGTTAATGTAATAAAATAAAAATAATAAAGTTGTTAAAGAGTTGTTAAGTGCCTACCATCATATGACTTGTATGTTCATTTGTTCCCTTACGCCATAAAAAAAGACTATCAGACTACTAATTTACTTGCTCTTTTTATACCGAAAAATAAGCAGAAACCTCTTTTAAAACTAACTGCACGATTGGCCTAGTGGTTTAAGGGTTATCACGCCGCTTTCTTTGCGCCCAATGTTAAGGGTTCAAATCCCACATGCGACAAAACGCTTTATATCCGTTTCATGTATGCTTTTCTTCTTCTTTGGTGAAATGGCAACCAGCCGGATCTCTCGGATCAGCTATTTCTGCCAATGTCAAGTATTTATAGTCTTTAAATCTAAAGTCTTCGTCGTGATGAAATTAATGTCAAAAAATATATAAAACTAGCTGAACCCCGCGGTGTTACCCGCGGTTATTATTGTACCGCGAGTAACGCCGCGGGACAAAGTTAGTCTAAAAAAAGTACCCTAAGTTACTCCCCGGATCATCAGCTACCTGCCAGTGAAAGTCCCGTCAAAATCCGTCCAGCCGTTCCAGAGATTACCCGGAACAAACAGACAGACAGACAGACAAAAAAATTTTAACCACATTTTTGGTATATGTATCGTGTATACATACATATGCATTTAGTAAAAAGCGGTTATTTTAATATTACAAACAGACACTCCAATTTTATTTATTTGTATAGATGTATAGATATGGATGAGATGAAATGGGGACCGTCTCTCGAGAAAACAAAAAACGATCTCTTTGTATGTTTTTAAAGTGCCCCGTGACACAGGATGTCTATTCCTAATGTAAGAGGTTGCCCATTAAAAAAAGTGATTAAAAAAAAACGAGTTTCATGTACTCACATAAGGTGGATCGCAATAAATGGCCTTGCACCACATCGGCTTGGTGTGGTAGCAGACGCACAGCGAGCAGACTCCCGGCCCTGGGACGTACAGCAGACCGTGCTGAACGGACTTGCCTTCCCAGTCGATGCATTTCTCGTCTACACATGCTGGGGATAAAGAGTTTCAATAAGGAACAGCTATGAAAAAATACTAGAACCTCGCGTATTGGTCTCTGGAGTTTCATTTATTCTTATGGTAAATATGTATGTATGTAAGAATGAATGTCTTGGTGTCGAGAAACAAGGAGAGTCCCACCAACTAGAGTTACTACAGGTAGCAGAGCCACGCTGATTGCAGCACGAACGGGCCGGTTCGACCGGGGCGGTACTACCCTCGCATAGAAGATCAGCGTAAAATGACAGCGTTCATGCTGTCGTGTTTCGTTGGTGAGTGTGAGACCGGAGACCCAATGATGCAGAAGCATCACTAGGCCGCCATAGTATGGGTCACTATGCTGCATTATTGCATTGTCTGTACGAGCAATGAGTATGGTGACCACCACTCTTGGACTTCGCTTATGCTTTCTAACAGGCAGAGTAGAGTCATTTTGGCAGACCATACATAAAAAAAAACTATAGTCAATATAGGAATAAGAAGAAGTTAAATAATGTGGTTACATGTAATATTATATTATATCTGACACGTTACCAGTCATATGACGGTTAACTCTATGCATACTTTTGGGTCAAAACAAAAGACGCGCGTCGACATCCGCACAATTAACCATAAACAAAAAAAATGACGCGCGCTTTTTAACTGACTTAAAACAAGGAGGAGGTTCTCAATTCGACCGGATATAAATGTATATATTTTTATAATTATGTGTGTTCGCGGATAACTACGTCGTTTACATATATAACTAAAATTGCAGATCCAAAAAATTGGACGTACTTTCATTTGAAAGGAAATCAATCAAATTGCAAGTTGGTCAATGTCAGCGGTTCGATAAATCCTAAGTATAAAACAAATCATGATCGGTAATAGAAACTATGCTTACTTTTATATTTTGATATAAATATATAAAAAGCATAATAAAATATAGTATAGTAATAAGAAATGTATGTAAAGCTGAATAAAAAGCCATAAAATATTGTAAGTGTTAAGTATTATATTAAGAAACTGTATAAGAAAATGTTTAAACCATAAAAGCAGGTGTATAAATAAAATAGTGTACATCATGCATGTATGATACATGCACATGCGCTATGTAATGTTATGTAAAAACTAAGTAGATTTAAGATACTAAAAAACACAAAAACAATCAAAAAATATATAAAATAAAATAAAAATTACAAAAACAAGTTAATCTATACCTTAAAATAGTCCCCTAGTAAATAGAATGAGAAAACGTAATTGTCATAATATAATAACCCATTGTTATATAAGTAAATATAAAAATTACAAAAACAAGTTAATCTATACCTTAAAATAATCTCCTAGTAAATGGAATAAGAAAACGTAATTGTCATAATATAATAATCCATTCTATTATATAGAAATAATATAAGAAGTTTTAAAACAGTCCCCCAGCAAATAAAATAATTAGAAAAAAAATTGTCATAAAGTATAGTAGTGAATAAAACATGTGTTCCCATTATACAGTAAAGAAATAATTCTGAAAGAAATTGCTTAAATTGAATAGGATATAAGATTGCTATAATATAAGTTAAATTACATGAAGAAACCAAAACACATGATAAATATTGTATCGTAATAAGGAAATAACCACAAATGTAAAGATTATTATCTCTAACAAAAAAAAAAAACTTGTGAAATTATTCATCCACCAAAGGTCCCCGATTATGTTGGGGGAGAAAACGCGGTCCGGACCTAGGTCCGGGCATTATAAAAAAAAAAAAACTACGTCGTTTATGAACCAATTTTAGTGTACTGTGTAATGGTAGTAGTACCATGCTAAAATCACTAAAATCTGATGATGGCATCCAAGTGAAATCGAGTCGAACCCTCGAAATTCCTAAGAGTGACTAGTGCATTTGTTAATTTTGGAACGAAGTTCCCTATCGCGCGTTGTGAAAGGGGGCTAGACGGAAAAAAATCTTACGAAAAGTTGTTACGACACAAAAATTCTTACGAAAAGTTGTCACGAGACTTTTTGCTACAGTAAGCGATTGTAAGCCGTGCGGCGTGCGCATGTTTCTCTGTCTCTCTCTCTCTCTTACAGAAACCAAGCCAGACATTTTCATTTCTATTTCGCATTGAACAGTGTGGTGTCGCGACGATTATTTTTGTTGAGTATATACAGGTTTTTTGTACATAAAAAATAATAAAAATAATGAATCCTGACAGTAAACTTCGTTCCATCCGGGTGTCCCTTGACACCTCTCGTTTTTTTTTTTTTTTAAGGTTGGGCCTTTCCGTGTGGTCCCATTTCAATTTGGTCGTTCTTGTAGTCAGTTTTTTTTTGTTAAAATTTTACTTCTTCACGTTCCTGTTATTGAAATTTCTGTCCCTTTTACGAAACTACTAACACAAATGACAAAAAGGTGAAAAAAAGAGCTTACACTCCAAAAGGTGTCACAGAACGTCCTTCAACCGGTTAAATTGACATTGAAAACAATAGTTCGTTGTCTTTGAAGTGTTTTCGTTTACTATAAACAGCTTACACTGAATCCTATTAAATGGTAATTAGTACAAATTGGTTTAACGTCTTAGACAGCCGCTAAATACTTAAATAATTCTAGCAGACGTTCTTAACTATTGTTAATTTGGTCTTAGTTGGAGTTCTAGTCGAGTACGGTGGGAGAGCCACACTTCAGCATGAATGGGCCAGCTCGACTGGAGTGATACCATGGCCTCACAGAAAACTGCGCTATGTTGTACCGAATGAGTGAGGATACCCCAAGCTCTCCCCACATCCCTTTCCCCATCCCCCAAAGGTCGGCAAAGCACTTGTGAACGCCTCTGGTGTTGCGGGTGTTCATGGGCGGCGGTAATCGCTTACCATCAGGTGATACGTCTGCTCGTTTGCCCTCTATTCCATAAAAAAAAATCACGTGATAAGTAGGAAAAGTCCCGTCAAAATCGGTCCAACATTCCAGAGATTACCCACCAGAGGTTTCCAGAGATTTTTTTAACTATATTTTTAGTATATGTACCGTGTATACATACATAAGCATTTAGTAAAAAGTGGTTATTTTTATATTACAATTTTATACACTTCAATTTTATTTATTTCTATATATTAGCGAATTTCGCACCAATGATAATAATTAACGTAAATGTTATTGTATACACATTTATTTTTGTTATTTTTTATTAGACTACTAGCTGAACCCCGCGGTGTTACCCGCGGTTAATGTTGTACCGCGAGTAACGCCGCGGGACAAAGTTAGTCTAAAAAAAGCAGCTAAGTTACTCCCCGGATCATCAGCTACCTGCCAGTGAAAGTCCCGTCAAAATCCGTCCAGCCGTTCCAGAGATTACCCGGAACAAACAGACAGACAGACAGACAGACAAAAACATTTTTTAACTAAATTTTCGGTATATGTAACGTGTATACATACATATGCATTTATTAAAAAGCGGTTATTTTAATATTACAAACAGACACTCCAATTTCATTTATTTGTATAGATGTATAGATTTAATGACGTACTTATAAACACGTCTTTATCCCGTCCAAGGTAGGTAGGCACGTATCCTTATAGTTCTTATAATGATACCTACTATGTAATATGCAGCTTCCAAATTCATCACGTCTTTCATACTAGCTCGTCGGTTACGGGTTGATTTGGAACTAATATGTTAAGGAAATATCTTCAAACGCTTTTAGACTTCAGAATTCTTGGAATTGTTGGAAATGGAAATCAATATAAAAAAAAATTCAAATCGGACCAGCGGTTCCTGAGATTAGCGCGTTCAATCAAACAAACAAACTCTTCAGCTTTATATATTAGTATAGATTTAATTACTGCCACTCTATTCTATAGAACTCCTGACATTATAAATACGATATTGTACAACGCATGACATTATCTTACACTGGGTTATGAAAGACAAATACGGTTCGAATAATGAAAGTACTTAGTTTAATGGATGCTCAGGTTAAATATGAAGATATGAAAGTGTTTTATACCAAAGGTACAGTGAGATCAATCAGAAAGATCCGGTGTCAGGAACTTTGATCTTTGCAACTGAGTTTAAAAAGAAAAAAGTTTTGCTGAACCACGCGGTGTTACCCGCGGTTATTGTCGTATCGTGAGTAACGCCGCGGAACAAAGCTAGTCTAAAAAAAATTGCCTTAGTGACTCCTTAGATCGTCAGCTATCCGTCAGTGAAAGTCCTGTCAAAATCGGTACAGGCATCCCAGAGATTACCCGGAACAAACAGACAGACAGACCGACATACAGATAAAAATTGAAAAAAATGTTATTTTAGGACATGTAACGTGTATACATATGTACATATGCATTTATTAAAAAGCGGTTATTTTAATATTACAAACAGACACTCCAATTTTATTTAATCGTATAGACTAGCTGAGTCCAGCGGTGTTACACCCGGTTATTGTCGTACCTACCGCGGGTAACGCCACGGGGCGAAGCTAGTCAAAAAAAATAGCCTAAGTTACTCCTTATTATATCATCAACTACTATTGAGATTTGCCGGCACAAACAGACAGACAAAAATTGTAAAAAAATATTTTGGTATATGTACCGTGTACGCATTAAGTAAAAAGCGGTTATTTTAATATTACAAACAGACACTCCAATTTAATTTATTTGTATAGATATCCAAGAAACAAATAACTTAGAAAGTTTTGATATGTAATGTATTGCCTCTCGTTTTTCTTTAATCTGTGTGAGTGATTTTGTGAATAGGGACGGAAATGTGCTACAGGAAGCCGGGAAATAGTAATTTGACCAATTTGCGAGCTGTTAGCCGGATGGAGGGTAAAATGTTTGATTTTTTCATTAGACTCTCTTCAAGAAGTTTGTCATTATATTGTATTATATTATATTTTTATACGGTATTAACTTTAGAGCGTTATTGATCGCAGTATAGTTCAAGTTTTTATATTTAGTAAAAATAAACGTAACGATAGTAAATTTGTATAGCATTTTATTTCTGTATCCATTCGGGGCCCATTTAATTTTACTTCAAGCGTGGGTTGATTTCAACGACTTTCTTCCGTGATATGACGTCCACTTTTTTCTAAGCATGTATAGTGGCAATTTTGGCAAGCAAAAATATTCAGTTTATTTAGAAATTTTAAAAGGAAAAGATATTAATTTATTTTAATGAATATAATATTAACCAAAATGAAAGAAAAAAAGTAAAAAAAAATAAGAACTTACAAATAAAAGTTATAGCTACTCGACATTGGCTAAATGCACAAATCGTGCGAAGCAAAAGAGAAAAAAAAAAAAAAAGTTATAGCGCCAAATAAAACCATAACGGCAGGCACAGGCAAACGGGGATATTCGTCTCAGCTTGCCGCTTACAGCATAGAATAGAGCGGTATGTTTTACAGAATCTGTATTTCTAACAATAAAACTGTGTTACATTCAGTTACAGTACCGCCATTTTCTTTTTTTCACGTTATTAGAATGAAGGAAAACTGGAAATGTTAAATATGAACTGAATAGTTACACCTTACCTTATTAGCGTTTCCATAAAAATCATTAAACAATTTTGACAACATTATAACGGTATCTTTTGTGAGTTGTTTATGTTGTCAAACATTGTTCGATTATTAATCTAGGGGTATCGTTACTATGATGGTCCGACATGAAATGATCCATAAATGCTCCAAGCTCCACCCATCCAATGACCACTTCATGGAATAATCCAACACATGATCAATAATTCTATGTTTGTCACGCTTATTGTACAAGTACATATATATCTATAAAAAAACTATACTATACTCGTAGTACTTCCAGCTGTCTATGCTACAATATAAATATACGTGTAAGAGAAAAACGTTCTTGTGTTTTCGCGCGTCAATCGTAACATGGCAGCAACTGTTAGAAAATAATTAAGTAGTCTAATTTAGTCTGGTGGGCGTTTTTATTCTATGGTTTTTATTGTCTGTTTTTATATTCACTTCATATTTAATATTGCGGTATCCATTTATACCGTCTAGACAAATTTCGACTTTGATTTTATTAGGACACGTAAAGTTGTTTGTTTTTTGAAGAATTTTGAACTTTGACAAATATTTTGTAAATTAGAGAAGATATTGCCATATTTCTTTATTGCAACATCATTATCCATACTAATATTATAAATTTGAAGTAACTCTGTCTGTTACGCTTTCACAGCTAAACCGCTGCACAGATTTTAATGAGATTTGACACAAATACTCTTTACCGCGATAACCGTCATACACGTGAGCGGAACCGTGGGAATAAGCTAGTTTTAAATAATATCTAATTAGTTTAAAACAAATCATCACAAATAACATGGCTTTGGCGTGCCGCATTTCGAACATCATCATCATCATTTATCAAGGTGTACAGCGACGCTGATTTCAGCACGAATGGGCCGGCTCGACCGGGGTACTACCCTCGCACAGAAGATCAACGTAAAATGACAGAGTTCGTGGTGTTGTGTTTCGTTGGTCAGTGAGAGAACGGAGGCCCAACGAGCATTACTAGACCGCCATGGTGTGGGTCGCCATGCTGCATTGTCTGCATTAGCGATGAATATGGTGACCACCACTCTTCGATTCTGCTTTAGCTTTCCACCAGTAATTTCGGCCCATACACAAAAAATTGATATTATTCAATAAAATATAAAAATAACTATAAACGTATTAAGCTTTGTAAACAGTTCAGTTTTCTTAACCGACTTCAAAAAGGATTCTATGTTCCACTGTATGTTTTTTTTATGTATTTTATATATTCTAATAGACTCCACTGCGTTTTCCTCTCATTCACTTCACCTCGTTCTACTCGAATCCATTCTATCTTATTCTATTCTATCAAATTGTTGTGTTGAATGTAATGTTGCCCTTATGAGTATACATATACATAGCAGTACACAAAACTTACAGAAATACGAAGAATATTAGAACTAGAACCCAATTAATGTCTAGGACTTTGTTAATAATTTATTTAAGTACAAAGCTACTAAAGGCATTCACGTGGCAGTTTAGAATTAATGGTTTAATAATATCGTTAGTTGTTTAATTTCGGTCGTATATTGGCTCTTTCGTTCATTACTGTCGGCAGACATTGAGAGTAAATACTACTTAATTTAGGCTTAAGGAGCATAACTTTGAACTATGTGTGATTAGGGGGGAAGGAGTCTATTAATTAAAACTAGGTTTGCTTAATTAACTAGCTTTTACCCGCGGCTTAGCGTATGTACATATCGAATATTGTAGTAAAAAGTAGTCAGAACTATTCTGATTCGTGATAAAGTTCATAAACATTCGTTCATTGGTTTTTGCATGAAAGAGTAACAAATATCCATACAACCTTACAAACTTTCGCATTTAAATATAACAGTAGCTTTTGCCCGCGGATCCGTCGGTTGGTTATCGCGATAAAAAGTAGTCTATGTTCTTCTTCGGGAATCAAAGTATTACCATGTCAAATTTCATCGAAATGGGTGCAGCGATTTACCCGTGATAACGTAACAAACAGACAAAATTACTTTAGAATGTATAAGATTAGGATGGATTAGTAGGAAAGTATAACAATTATACGTTCTAAGTTGGGTACTGAATTTGTATGTAACAATTAAATTATAAATAAATATTTCGGACATCTAAACACACAACGCCATCTAGTCCCAAGATAAGCAGAGCTTTTTTTTTGTAAATACATACATATTATAGATAGAACACACCCAAACTCCGAAACAATTATTTGTAGACCATACAAACATTAGGTCCGACCCGGGAATCGAACCCGAGACCTCATGATCAGCAGTCGCTCACGCCAACCGCGAGACCAACGAGGCAGTCTGATGAAATTGTTTTTAAATATACCCGTTCTTAGAGTTTTGAAGAAGAACAAGGAACCTTTACAGTTCTATCATATCCATTCATCAGCTACTGACACTGACCGTAGCACAATGGAAACAGTATTCAACTTGCGATCCAGTTGTTGCGGGTTTGAACCGGGTTAGGAAAAGGCGACAATGCATGTCCTTAAAATATATTAAACTAGTTGTTGCCCGCGGCTCCGCCCGCGTATATGTCGGTTATCGCGGCAAATAGTAGCCTATGTGTTATTCTGATGTATAAGCTATATTACTGTAAAGTTTCAACCAAATCCGTTCAGTAGTTTTTGCGTGAAAGAGTAACAAACATCCATCCAAACATCCATCCATCCTTACAAACTTTCGCATTTGTAACATTAGTAGGATATCTTTAAACAAGCGATTTTATTTTGTATCACCTAAATTTACATTCTTTATGTACTAGTTCTATCAGATGTGAAGTGAAAGATGCTACAATTATAAAAATTCACATCTAAAATGCACCGCATAAGTCCTAAGATGACACATAATCAATATATAAATTTATATTGTGTTTGAATTGAATGTAGTTTTAAGTTATTAATACAGATAGCTATTTATCGCCAGTTAATATAGATGGCTATTTATTGCCAGTTAATACAGATAGCTATTTATCGCCAGTTAATATAGATAGCTAATTATCGCCAG
Organism: Spilosoma lubricipeda; assembly: GCA_905220595.1. Classification (NCBI taxonomy): domain Eukaryota; kingdom Metazoa; phylum Arthropoda; class Insecta; order Lepidoptera; family Erebidae; genus Spilosoma; species Spilosoma lubricipeda. The sequence goes on from HG992291.1 coordinate 1,929,731, forward strand.
TTAATATATATAGCTATTTATGGCCAGTTAATATAGATAGCTATTTATCGTCAAAAAACTGTGCAGCTTAGTGAGAAATTTGTGTTAGTTTTCTATGAATGATTGAAAGAAAACTTATTAGTAAGTTAATCTTTGTTTTTGGGCCAGAAAAGTTACGAAACTTTATTTATTATTTTCAATCTTCCTCAAAGAGATTTTTATATACCCTCTTAATGTAACGCGTAGGTAGACATAAAACGTTAACAAGTTGGGTATTAGTCCCTCTAATGTGTCACGCTGTCAATCAATATAGCGGGACACGTTTACGGTGCGGTCAATAGTATTTCTAATTCTGTCTTTAGAAATTCTTTTAGCAATAGAAATACGTAAAAGCTAAAATAAAATTACGTGGTCGGCGGATACAAATTTTTATTTTTAGAACATTCATTTTGTTTGGAAGAAAATATTAAATTTATAGGTTAAACATATTTTTTTTTAAACTTTTCAGTGGCAGGGTTTAAATTTATTTAATTTTTTTTATAAATATGCCTTCTAAAGTCTGTTCTGCCTGATGGAAAGCATGAGCAGAATCCAACAGTAATGGTCGCCATACTTATTGAATGCAGGTAATGCAACAATGCAGCATGGTGACCACAATGCAGCATTAAGATAGATAGATAGATAGATAGAAAACTCTTTATTTGTACACCGTTTTACATATTTTCAAGAGAGTACATAAGGTGATCAATATAGTAATGTAATGTACAAAGGGCGGCCTTATTGCCAAAAGCAATTTCTTCCAAGCAACCTTAGGATGGATTAAAATTGTATCGGAGAGATAGTAGTTGACGGTGCAATTAATTGTAAAGAATTATTTTCATTGTACACATATATCCATTTATACATACATGCACATAAAATATCTAGCATCATACATACATTACAAATATAACCATATATGACATACGTCGCAAACATATTTAAATACACTAATTACCATAATCAATTAATTTTATCATATCATATATGAAAATGAAAAAACGTTCATATCATATAGTTATGACGTGATTAAATCAGTCATGACCTATAAAATTCATGAACCATTGTCTTAAGATTCCGGTCTCACATTCTTCATCTTCTTCTTCTTTGATGAAATGGCAATCAGCCTGATCTCTTGGATCAGCTATTTCTGCCAACGTCAAGTGTTTATAGTCTTCAAATCATAAGTCTTCAAGTCATTTAGTGTTCGTCGTGATGAAATTAATGATATAAAATATAAGAAATGTGGATGAGATGAAATGGGGACCGTCTTCCGAAAAAACAAAAAACGATCTCCCCGGTCTCTCATTCAACGAAAAACGACAGCACGAATTCTTGTCACTAGTTGTCACTTCAGGTAGTTATTTTGTTAGAGGGTAGAACGGTCGAACCAGCCGGTTTTAATAAATAATAAATTCAAATTCTCTCGAGTACGGTCCTATTTTGTTTCAGAATGAAAAGTGTGTTGTTCTAGATACACGACGAACTTTACAATATTTTAGGTTAGGACTTACTACAACCCCCTCTAGTAATGGGAGGAAAGGGGAGTTTGAGTTACAATAACCTCACTTACGCGGTTGAGATAATAGTTTCAATAGCTACGAGCCTGGCTTCCTCACAATTAACAACAAGAGTTTGACTGGAGAACATTTCAGAATCATTCATTTAAATAATCTATGAGATCTTGCTCTTGACATTCAAAAACTAGAAGCGATCGCACATAAAAGCGATTTAATTTATCCACAAACTACGTACCAGAAATGTTTTCATTTCAAACAAATAAAATAATTTTATTTCGAATACGAATGTTTAGTTGTCCTATTGCGTCAATTGTGGTTTGTAAGGCTCAGCGCACACGAATAGATTTTTAGTTGCGCGTTAAAAAGCGGTGCGGTAAAATATTCGGTCATTTTTCCGTGCGGATGGCGTGAAGTGGTGCGGTTCAAGCCGTTACCTCTTTCACTTCACTTTCTACTACTGCTGTGGGTTCGAGAGCTACAGCTAGTGTTGTCTCACAACACTTCGTGTGATTTGCAAATTGTCATTCTGAGTGTAGATGTTACTTGTGTCAGTTTCATTAAATATTTGTTAAGTCTCTCACGACACAAGGTGTGTTCCTAGCGTGTGAGTTGTTTTTAAAAAAGATAAAAAGACGAAATCGAATGACGATGAAATCTGATCATGTAATTTTTCCTTTTTGATCTCTTTGTCATATTCTAGCTGATATACGCAATCTGAAACTTTAGATGTTTACGCAGCGCACACAATGCTCCCCCGTTTTTAAAACAATTATTGATATTCCGCTCCTTTTGATTGTAGCCTGTTCTTCGATATTTGGGCTATCTAACAGTGAAAGAATTATTCAAATCTGAGCAGTACTTCCTGAGATTCGTTCAACCAAACAAACAAAATTTTTAGATTTATACTACTAAGTATACATTAGTGAAGCAAGAAAGTATGTTTTTACTTTGTACGTGAAGTATTACTATTCTTGCAAGCCAGAAATGTCGCAAATTCTCTTCAGTACCGCTCTGCCAAATTTCGCAGTGTACGCCCAGCCTAACTGAACAATTTTATAGTTTTATTATAAAACGACACGTGCCAAGGACATTTAAATGATATACGGATTGTATCTAGTGCCGCCAAGAATATTTTATTTGCGTCGTACATTGAACGTTATAATGAGAAATTAAATTGTACATTGTATTAAATGATGTTTTTGTGCCACATGTTATACGAGTATATGTATTAGTATCTTAACTGTCCCTCTGACAGTTACTCACAATTTCTAATTCTGAAAACTAAAAGCTATTTTGTTCACTTTGGATACGAATAAATCTAGTGTTAACAGTCTTATTTTATTGATATTACAACAAAACCATATTGAAATTACGTCAGGCTTAATCTATTAAATATAATTCCCGTGTCACATTGTTGCATAAAATGAACTCCGATACCAACCGGTTTTCAAGTTTTTAAAAAAATGTGTTATGCTAGCGTGCCATGGTTAGGATAGTTAACATCATACTGAAACTCATAGGAGCCTAGCAAGTTGAAAAGAGATACAGAATTTGTATGGGTCAGTTAGTTCTCAACACTTTGTAATAGCTTATTTTGCTTTAGCCCAGGCAGGGGCTTAGAGAATGATAGATTAATATTAACTTTTAAACTTTCGCGTTCCATGATATATTATCAAAAAGTCAGCCTGTGACCACGGCCGGTGCAACCTGGTCGAAATCAGAGGTATGTAATATCTTTTAATAAGTGATCGCGTTAATTCCCGTAAAAATAATTGTTAATAGATTAATATTACTATAAGAACGTGATATAAAGTAACGACGCAAACCCAAAAACAAAAAACTTATAAGTCGATTTCCTCGTATTTTAATTTCATTACAACTATAGAAAACCTGTTTTTATAAAATAGTCTGCAGTAGTTTTCTTAGCGTAAGTCTTGTACTAAACTTACATTCTATATTTGGTAAACCTACGTCTCGACATTTCCTAAGTTCGTCTACGGTACGAGTGTACTACAACTAGGCTAGGGTTCTCAAAATAGTAAAAATAAACCTATTTTCATTTAGTTTCAATCATGACCAGTATCATTGAAATAGATAAAAGTTAGGAACTTTGTTAATTGGGTAGGGTTTGGCACTTTTTGGTAGGGGAAAATACGAGTTCACGACGTGCGTCACCGACATGCTAACGTCACAAAACTTATTTGGCCACGTTGAGCAGTTTTTGGTAGGGGAAAATCTTATGCGTTCGCATCACCGCGTCACCGACATGATGATTTAAACATCGGTCAAACAACAAACACAACAAACAAAGATACTGGTTCTGAAATACTCGAAAAAAGGTTTGGCGAAAAATATGATAAGGTACCGATGATTTTAAGTGTAGATTTCAATATTAACTTTGTGATGATAAAAATCTACCATTTATTGAATGTGTAAATGAAACAATTAATTTAAATATGTCCAATGATCGAAAACTAAGTACTACAAAACATAACACCGTGTTACCCGCTCTTATCGTCGTACCGCGACTAACGCCGCGGGACAAAGTTAGTCTATAAGAAGTAGCCTCAGTTACTCCCTGGATCATCAGTTACCTACCAGTGAAAGTCCCCGGAACCCGGAACAAACAGACAGATATTTTTTTTTAAATACGTTTTTGCTAGATGAACCGTGTATACATATTAAAAATATGTTTCTTTGATTAAAATTAGTAATGGAAATGAAAAGTTGTAATTTTTTTTTTCGAGATGTTTTGTAAAATTCGTTTTAATGAAGAAGACAAAGGTATTTATGTACTATATAGTCATCTATCCTATTTAGATTTTCTCTTGGAAAAGTGCTATTTTTATTTTTCTCGATGAAAGGAGGACGAGAAGCGACCGCTTCTCTTCTTCAATTGATAGAGTGATGACGATTTATGTTTAAATATTCTTGCTGTCAATATTGTATTACAAACTTTAATATTTAAAAATTAGCCGTTGCCATCACTTTAGCAAAAAGAGGGGTGTTATAACTTTAACGTCGATGTCTGAGTGCGTGCGTGCGTGCGTGGGAGCGAACGTGCGTGCGTGCTTGCGTGCGTGCGTGCGTGTGTGTGTGCGTAAGCTTTCAAACAGCTGAACCGATTTCGATGCGGTTTTTTCATTTGATAGCCAGTTTCTTTGCAGTGTTTCTTAGATATGTTTGGTTAATATAGTCCAGCAGTGTAAGAGTGTCAGCTCTTTTCTAAAATGATGTACGGCATTTTTAGCGTATGATTACTCGATTAAGTGCTTGAGTATTTAAAAAAAAAAAATTTTAGCTTGTCACTATTTCTAATTAAGGAAACTATTTTTGGTTACTTCAACTTTTCAACAAAAGTTAAAATTAAAAATGACATTCACACATAACCCTCCTCCATGTGTAGTCACGTAAAAACAAGTAAAAAGATTACAAGTACAATTTTAACAAAAATAAAACCGACTTCAAGGTTCGACTCTATTTCTCTTGGATGTCATCATCATATTATTATTATTGTCCTTATCACGGTACCACGGTTGGGATGTCTCCTTTCCATTAAAAAAAGAATTATCAAAATCGGTTCATAAACAAGAAACATAAAACATAAAAAAAACATATATACGGTCGAATTGAGAAATCTCCTCCTTTTTTTGAAGTCGGTTAAAAAGGCTTGTCACTTCAAACAGTTCAACACTCCTGACAACACTAGCTTACACACACATATGTATGCTATATTCTTAATAGCATTAGCCTGGTGAAGTGGATAGAACTGGAATGAATATCCCAAACGTGTGCAGATACATATTTAATTTAAACAAGGCAAGGCAACAGTGGTCTTGTTCATTATTTATGTTTAAACTACAAGAGTTTTCGCCTTTCTTTCTTTATTCACCCTTCCACGAATATTTCTATAGTAGGACATTAATATGCTGCCTTTTTATGCGAATGCGGCGAAACAAAAGGGAAGAGTAAAAGTTTTGGTTAAATCTATACTAATATATAAAGCTGAAGAGTTTGTTTGTTTGTTTGTTTGCTTGATTGAACACGCTAATCTCAGGAACTACTGGTCCGATAGGTTACTGGTTAGATAGCCCATTTATCGAGGAAGGCTATAAGCTACATATCATCACGCTAAGACCAATAGGAGAGGAGCACCAATGAAAAATGTTTTAAAAACGGGGGAAAATTATCACGCGACGGGCAATAGAAGACGCAAACGAGGTTGCGTGGGTCTGCTAGTAATGTTAATCTACAACCATTTCAATAAGCCTTTATTATTCTCAAGATTATTTGAAGCTTTCCTTCTCTTTGTATTGAAGTTGTCGCCACTTACGACACCAAAGAATTTTTTTTTTTTTTTTTATGTTTGGCCCTGCCAAAATGACTCTACTTTGCCTGATGGAAAGCATAAGCAGAATCCAAGAGTGATGGTCACCATACTGCGAACGCAGACAATGCAACAATGCAGCATGGTGACCATGGCGGGCTAGTGATGCGTTCGCATCATTGGGCCTCCGGTCTCGCACTCACCAACGAAACACGACAGCATGATCGCTGTCATTTTACGTTGATTTTCTGTGCGAGGGTAGTACCGCCCCGGTCGAGTCGGCCCGTTCGTGCTGAAATCAGCGTGGCTCTACTACCTTTAAAACATTGTAAATCATTTAATATAAACCCCGGCAATCGATCTCGCGATTTTGAACGTTATGAGCAGTAAATAAAGTTCACAATAGTAACATCATATTAAGAGTTATAACTATCTTAGGCCCGTATTTTAAAAGGCGTCTCAAGTATCCGTTGAACTCCGATCAGCTGAAACGAGTTTTAAGTTCCAATCAAATCTCAAGCATCCCTCTTATTATAGAATGCGTTTTGAGTTCTACTCAGTTGAAACTAGTCTCAGTAACCAATCTCAACTCAACAGTCTGTTCTCAATTACGCTTCTGCATTATCTAAAACATTGTTCTGTGTCACGCAGCAAATTATATTAAACAAAGTATAATTAACAAATATAATTTAAATATTATTAGTTATTGGTTTGTACATAATACATTATTGGCTACTGTATCAATGTAAACATAAGAATAAGGAGCAACTCGCCCTAAATTAAATATTATAAATATTAAAATCAAATGGCTAGATATTACCTATAACGGAACGTCCAAATTGTTATGAATGCTTTTCATGTTGAATTGTTGTTTTGGTTGTTTATTTAAAATAATGTTATATTTTTGTCATAAACCAAAAGGTTGTGAGTGATATTAGTTGAAACAAGTGGTTAAATGTGTATTTAAAGTGAATTGAATTTCAATTTAATATTAATTAAAGTGAATTGAAATGTGTATGATATGTAATTCTTTCGTAAATAAAGCAAGGTAAAGTGAATCTTTCGTTGTTATTCAGAAAAATCATCATAAAATACGTTAATTTCCCCATAAAGGCCTTTAGAAATTACAACTTGAGACTAGATTGAACTTGTCTCAACTGAACAGAGATCACATCTGTCAAAATCTATTCCTGAGAGGAGATTTTGACATAAGTATCGTTCTAAAATAAGCTGTTCATTGATCTTTACTCACCTGATTAACGATCAGTGAATCTTGTCTCAAGAGACGTTCTATAATAAAATCTCTTCTTAAAACTAGTTTTGAAACTAGATTCACGACTGAGACGCCTTTTAAAATACGGGCCTTAGTGAACATTATACACTTTTATGCATTCATGTATGTAAACCTGTTAATTGAATCATTGAACTGAGAATGATCGCTTTCATCACTCAAGCACCTACTGTTTAATATTAGTATGAAATTGCCGATTTGTACTGGAAAATAAAGACTATTGTAATGCTTAACGTTATTTAATCAAAATATTTCTCTCAATATCTATACATTTTTGTTGATACTGCCTCGTTGGTCTTGCGGTTGGCGTATGCGACTGCTGATCGTGAGGTCTCGGGTTCGATTCCCGGGTCGGACCAAATGTTTGTATGATCTACAAATATTTGTTTCGGAGTTTAGGTGTTTTCTACGTATAATATGTATGTATTTATAAAAAAAGTATATATGTATTTGTATCAGTTGTCTAGTACCCATAATACAAGCTCTGCTTAGCTTGGGACTAGATGGCGTTGTGTGATAGATGTCCGAAATATTTATTTATTATTATTTATTTATTGTTTCTATCCAATCGGAAGTTCAGGGTTCATAGGTTTTGACAAATTGTTTGAAAGCATTTGGTACCTCGTCTTGGATTGTTTTTTTTTAAACTTAGAAAAAAATATAGATTCCATTGATCAAAAGCCTGACCTCCGCTCCGTTTATCACTTGATTGGTAACCTGAATAATGTGTTCTGGGATATCAAACATAAAACACAGCAAAATAATAACCTTCTTTTTTCAAGTTGGCTAAAAATTCAAAGAAAAAAAATGATGTTAGGATTCTATAGAACATGCAGACAATAATTACTAACAATTCTGTTGCCCTACTCTCTATTAATATCTTTCGTGAGCTCTTCCAATTACGGAAGAAGCTAAAGCAAGTCTCTCGACATGTTGCACTCGGCTAAGCTACGAATGTGCTACACGTAGGCATTCCGTCTACGTGCTTTCGTAGACGTACGTGCCTTCGTAGTATGGACGTAGCTGTGTCTTGTAGCGATGCTAATTGAAATATTAGTTACCGGTGTTTTAGGAAATAATCGGTTTTGGTAATTATTCAGATTCTAGGCGTGATAAGTTTAATAGCTGTATGTATGTAACTCTCCGCGGTATTATAACTGCAAACCGGCTGGATCGTTTTTGATTTTTTAAGATGGTTACAAAAACAAACAAAGCACGACATAAAATATGGCTACCTGTTTGAAAACTATTAACTCTGCTAGTCGTTAATTGGATTGATTATACGGTATGATAAAAAAAATACTTGTAAAAGTATTTTTTAATATACTACCAACAATTTTTTTGCAAACACGCTTTTTTGTTAAGTCAATTCTGGTAAAAAAGTTTTTTTTTGGTTTTGTTTAAAAATAACTTATTGGATAATACGTTTATCTCAATTGTCACATCGGGTTAGTTTAATAGACTAAGAATAATCAAACAAAAAATGATTCCGCCTTATGTTATTTTATTTTATTTTATTAACTTTAATTTATTAATGCTCAGGGCATTCTCTTCCAGTCAACCTTCGGGTGGTGCAGAAATCTTATAAGGTAGGTACACAGAGGTTACCTTCTTACAAAGTCAGTTCAAATGTGTAAAGTTTACAAGTTATTCAAAAATATTACTACTATTTTTTCGCCGCGGCTCTGCCCGCGTATATGTCGGTTATCGCGGCAAATAGTAGCCTATGTGTGATTCTGATTCTGAGATATAAACTATATTACTGTAAAGTTTCATCCAAATCCGTCCAGTAGTTTTTGCGTGAAGAAGTAACAAACATACACACTCACAAACTTTTACCTTTATATATTAGTGTGATTATACATACACTAATTAATAACAACATACATATATAAATACTAGTTGTTGCCCGCGGCTCCGCCCGCGTATATGTCGGTTATCGCGGCAAATAGTGGCCTATGTGTTATTCTGATGTATAAGCTATATTACTGTAAAGTTTCATCCAAATCCGTTCAGTAGTTTTTGCGTGAAAGAGTTACAAACATCCAAACATCCGTCCATCCGTACTAACTTTCGCATTTATAATATTAGTAGGATATAAGTAGGATTTATAATATTAGTAGGATATACATATACAGATTGACATTCACATAAATATTATATTTATACACTATGAATAATGGAATCGTAAGGTATGCTATTGATTAGTTATTATGACTGTTGAAAGGTTCTTAACTATTATTATAAACGGGTATGCCTATGGTAGTATCTTTCTTTGTTTATTACGCTTCCATGCCTAAACTGATTCAAGAAACTTTCAATAATGGAACGTTTACAATAACAGCGAGTATAGTATAGTATTTTCTTGCGCGATAGCCGATGTATACGAGGGCGGATTCTGACCCACGCAATCTCGTTTGCGTTTCCTATTGCCCGTAGCGTGATAATTTTCCCCCGTATTTGTAACATTCTTTATTGGAGCACCAGTTTCTGTAGATCTTAGCGTAATGATATTTAACCTATAGCCTTTCTCGATAAATGGGCTATCTAACACTGAAAGATTTTTTCAAATCGGACCACTAGTTCCTGAGATTACCGCGTTCAAACAAACAAACTCTTCAGTTTTATCTATTAGTATAGATAGATAAAATGAGTCCTCGATTAAGGGTTCCCACACATAACCGTGAATTTGCAACGCATCGCAAATATCTGCGAACTCGCACGTATGCACCGCGCCGCATCCCATCGCAGTTATGTGTGGGAGCCCTTAAAGAAGTGTTTTCAATTTGCATTTGAAAATACAACAGTAAATATCTGAAGGTTTTATTCAAAGTAGCACCGCGAACGTTGGTGCTTTTTCTCTAAGTATATGCTGTCTTTCTAGATTAGGACAACTTTTCGTCATAAATTAGTGTTTTATTAAAATTGCCTTGACTTTGCCCACTGTTAACGAATTTATATCATTTCAGTTTAGAAATCTATACTAGTAATAGTAGTGTTATACTAAAAAAGGTAGTAGTAGAGCCACGCTGATTTTAGCACGGTTACACCGGCTCGACCGGGGCGGTACTACCCTCGCACAGAATATCAACGTGAAATGACAATGTTCGTGCTGTCGTGTTTCGTTGGTGAGTGCGAGACCGGAGGCTTAACGATGCAGAAGCATCACTAAGCCGCCATGGTGTGGGTCACCATGCTGCATTGTGGCATTGTCTGCACTAGCAATGAGGATGGTGACCAACCACTACCTACTACTAACTAGAAGCTAGAAGGAAGCTAATACATAAAAAAGTAATCTAACGAGAAATTCCAAAATAAAAATAAAATTACTCTTCAGTAAGTGGAGCCGTAGATAAAGGCCATCCATCTTAGGGTAGATTTTCGCGAAGCAAGTAGGTTGATGGTCGGATAATTAATTTGTTCTATGATTGATGGGAAGGCTAAGCGATGGTAATTTTAGAGGAATTTTGAAACTACTATAGAATGTGTTATTTATAGGTTTGGCAACACATTGTTTTACGGCATAGAGGATAACTTGATAGTAAACGACTCCTATAGATAAATGCAACTGAAGAGGCATTATTAAATTACCTATTGCTCTTTAGTGTCTCCCATTTTTTTTTCCGTGCGGAAATCGCCTCGGATACCACCTCCTGGTGGCATGTCGGACTCGAACCTACTAAAATCGTACGTCGTCTCGGGTACTAGAAGTCGGGAAACCTGGCCACTCACGGTTCGTAGTCCGCTACTGTGTGGGAACCCCGGTGATCCCGTTACTATCCCTAGGGCGCACATGCTACACAGCGTCCACGTCTCCATCCGAGCCTGCTTCTGCTAGGGTGACAGATGGCCTCATTTGTTACCCCCAGGCTTTCCCCCGGCCTGGCGGGCCGGTAGAGTTCTAAGTCTCTCCCGGTCCCACTTCTTAGTATCTCCCCTGAAAATTCTTACTACTCTTAGTTAGTGTAACTCAAATCATCATCAACACCCTATCGCAGTCCACTGCTATAGGCCTCTCCAATTGTTAGTCACTTGTTTCGATCCTCGGCTTCTCACATCCAGCTCCTGCCAGCCGTCTTGCACAAGTCGTCACTCCGGCTAGCCTGGCCGTCCTACACTGCATTTGTTCAGACGCGGTCTCCAGAAAATAATCTTTATTAACGAAGAAACCCAAAAAAAATAGTTTTACTCAAAAAACACGCTGTTTTTTACACATTAATAAATAATGCTTTTAGGACATACTTTAATCGTGTGAATTATGAATACTGAGTGTCTTTCGCCTATTCATTCCGTTTGTGTCGTAAGAGGTTAATAAGTATAGAGGTTAATAAATAAGAAGCTTAATAAATAAGGAGCTAAGAGGTTAATAAATAAGGAGCTAAATGCGCAGGACAACAACACTGCGAAGAGAAGGGAAACTTTAAATATAAATAAATAAATATTTCGGACATCTAACACACAACGCCATCTAGTCCCAAGCTAAGCAGAGCTTGTGTCCTCCAATCCTCCAAAACCCACGGGGGTGTTCCAGCCAAGGCGCACGCCGCCTCGGTAGACACCGTGCGGTATCCGCGTATGGCTCTGACTGCCAACACCCTCTGAGGCCGCCAGAGGCAGGCCTTATTGAGGGCAGTCAGAGCCGCCACCCACACCAGTGCAAGTTTAACAAACCATATAACAACCCGCCTGATACCCGTGATAGGCCATGGCCCATTAGGCCAAACCTCCTCTCTAAAGAGAGGCTTATGTCTAGCAGTGGATTGCTAAAGGCTATTGATAATGATGATCATGATGATGACATTTTTCACGTCGGTGTTATTTTGTCCTTGTTCGAGTATAAGTGTACGAACTAACAAAAAGAATATAAAATGTGTAAGCACAGCCCGCAAACTATTTTTTTATCCATTTAGAAGAATAACAAGGTGATTTTTTTTATGGGAACCTTACCACCTTTTCGATAAAGGCATATAATTTTACTGTGAAGTAACATATTAACTCCAACTGGCTTACCATTTCGATAGATTATTGTTTTATTTTTATATCAGTTTCATTTCACGAAATAAGTAACTCCGATTTTTTAACTGCCTCGATGGCGCAGTGGTGACATATGCGACTGCTGCAAACATTTGTTTCGGTTGTATTTATATCAATATGGCAATATGGCTTTAGGCCGAACCGATCCACGGGTGATCTTCTAGCGTATGTCACTCACCTTTGGGGTGAAGCTATGGATAGTCATAGGGAGTCCTTGGCCATTAGCCTCGACATGGCCAAAGCTTTTGATAGAGTTTGGCACCGCTCGCTTCTCTCCAAACTTCCCGCATTCGGCCTGCCTCCCAAACTCTGCACCTGGGTCGCCGCATTCCTGCACCAGCGCCGCATTAAGGTCCTTTGCGACGGTGCGGCCTCTGATTATCGGCAGGTAAACGCTGGTGTACCTCAAGGCTCTGTCCTGTCGCCCACGCTGTTTCTTCTGCATATCAATGACATGTTGACCCTTGGCAATATTCATTGCTATGCAGACGACAGTACAGTCCATGGACGATATCTTGGTCACCCTGCAGCCAAGTCTGCGGATGTTGAGGAGAGGCGACGGGATCTTGTCGCTGAGCTCGACCTGGTTCTAAGCCGCATCTCTCAATGGGGCAGTGAGAATTTGGTCGAGTTCAATGCCAAGAAAACACAGGTGTGCGCGCTATCTACCAAAAAGTCTCCTTTCCTTCCCCTCCCCACTTTTCGGAACACTCAACTGCCCCTACAAGATAAGCTCGGTATCCTGGGTATGGATGTCTGCCATGACCTCAACATGCGTGAGTACATCGAGAGCGTCATTAAAGAGGCCTCGCGGAAGTTAGGTGTACTTAACAGGGTGAGACGGTTCTTCTCGCCCGGGCATCTGTGTCTTCTTTACAAGACCCAGGTTCGCTCGTGCGTGGAGTACTGTTCTCATCTATGCGATGGTGCCGCACAGTATCTGTTTGACGCTCTCGATCGGTTGCAGCGGCGAGCAGTCCGCATCATCAGTAATCCCGAAGCCTCCGAGTTCCTTGAACCTCTGCAGCTGCGAAGAGATGTCGCCTCTATGGCAGTCCTCTATCGCCTATATCATGGGGAGTGTTCTGAAGAGCTCTTCCAACTGGTTCCCCCTTCTCCATTCCTCTACAGGACAACACGTGCTGGCCTTCGCAGTCACCCTTTTAGAGTAGAAGACATACGCTCTCGAACGCAACGTTTCGGTTCTTCTTTCTTGTGCCGAGCGATTAAAACATGGAACTCACTGCCACCGCACGTGTTCCCATCCCATTATGATCCCGGGTCCTTTAAGCGGGGCGTGAAAAAGCATCTTACTAGGCCGCCATAGTGTGGGTGTGGGTCACAATGCTGCTCTGTCCACGTTCGCATTGAGGATAGTGACCACCACTTTTGGATTCTACTTATGCTTTCCATCAGGCAGAGTAGAGTCATTTTGGTAGCTTGATCAAAAAAAAAAAAAAAAAATATCAGTTGTCTAGTAACCAAAATATCAGATGTTAGATTAGACGTCTAAAATATTGTTATTAATAACTTCACGATAAAGAAACAGTATATTTTTTTGCACTGCGTATAATACTCGGTATAATATGGTTCTCAGTTGTTGGTTATTAATTGAGTCTGTATTAGGGTGTCCTCTTCACACCATCCCTAATACCGTGGCTTATACTATCTTGAAGTAAGCAGCCCTGTCTCTCGCTGGAGCTGTCTTGGAGCTCAGAAATTACGCTAATATAATTTATGTAGTAACGAGAATGAAGTTTGTTGGATTTATCTTATACTAGTTGTTGCTCGCGGCTCCGTCTTGTTATAGCCGTCCGTCTGTCGGTTATCGCGGCTAATTATAGCCTATATGTTATTCTGAAGTTTTAGCTATGTTATTGTAAAGTTTTATCCAAAACCGTTCAGTAGTTTGCGCGTGAAGAAGTAACAAATATACAAACTCACAAACTTTCACTACTAAGGTTATTATTATCCAAAAAGTAGGTTCAAATTTTTTAATTTTTGCTCAAGAGTTCTGATAATTTGATATGTAACACAGTACGAAAGAATAAGGAATTTGGAATTAATGTTTTAAAAAAAACTGTGTTATCAATTCAAGATTTTGCTTCTATATACTTTGGACAAGCGTTCAACTATTTTTAAAATAAAAATCTATCGGTATAAATAAGAAAAAGTAGAAATTAACTTCACTTCTGAAAATAATACTTTTGAGCTTTATACAAAAACTAAATTTGGTATATATGTGGTATTAGTTTAAATTTTATATAATATTTAGAATGGCAACTCACGGATGACAGAGTGAGTTGACAGTAAAAGACTCAAAGACGATTTATACGACGCTGCTAAATTAATTAAAGATTAAACAATACTTTCAAGACATTTCTTTGTTCACAACGAGCCCCCAAAATGTTTCGTCATTTTTCATCTTACGTGAAGCTAACTGCTTGTGGACTATAGCGCTATTCAGTTTTGGTCCAAATTCTTCGTTAAGGCTTTTCTTTAGATTTTTCCCAATTAGTAACACTGCCCAACGATCGTAGAAATAATTTGGCTGTTCCACCAAGTAATCTTTTCCCATAAATAAGCTTTTCAATCTTTGACCACTCCATAATACTGGCAGTATCTTCAAACTCTTGGATCCAGGTAGAAATTGGATATGTATCATCGCCGGTAAAAGTTATCATAGATTTTTCTAAATCACTAAAAGATATCTTCGATCCAGACTTGATCTCTTTGTCTTCTTCTTCTTTTTCTTCTTTATCTTTTTTAGGAGGCATCTTTCGTCTTTATTATGCTAACACTCAATATTTTTGTCTTTAAAAGAAATCTTATTTAATCTTAATTCGTTAAAATATTGATATCTTCAAATCTTCATATCAAAAATAAATCTCAAAGAAATTCATCAAAGTCTTATTTCAATACAAATATATCATGACGTCACTTTCTACGTTCCGTAGCATTCGGTTTATGAAGCGCAGCTGTATTCATTCGGTCTGCGATACAACGTCTCGAAGCATTCGTTGTTTACATTAAAAAGATGGCGGCTCACTTACTTGCCGGTAGATAAGCTTCTTGGTGATATTTTCGTAGAAAATCTTCGTCGTAATTCACTTCCAAAACAATGTATTCACATCCCGGACGAGCCCCCAAAAGTTGTGGGGTTGTGAACAAAGAAATGTCTTGAAAGTATTGTTTAATCTTTAATTAATTTAGCAGCGTCGTATAAATCGTCTTTGAGTCTTTTACTGTCAACTCACTCTGTCATCCGTGAGTTGCCATTCTAAATATTATATAAAATTTAAACTAATACCACATATATAATATTTAGTTTCTGAAGTAACGAAAAAGCCCTTGCGCTTCGCTTGGCTCGTCTTGGCAAGGGCACGACCGTGCCCCCAGAAACTCTTTTCGTTGAAAGCATCGTACGAATTTTAAGATTGATCGGCATATTATCATGCACGGAAGGGAGAATACCAGGACATAAATGCTAGTAATATGCCTAATTGTATACTTATACAGACCGCAAGTTATTTTTAGTTAATGTTTAAACACGTGACCTTTCTGTTCCTTTGCTGCCCATTACTACAAACGAACAAATAAGAAACTTCTACAAATGAAATTGTAGTTTTTCTATATTAGGGTATGACACCCTTGTTTTCATTGAAGAAATGTATAAATAAAAAACATTGTTTGGTATACACTAACCTTTTGGAAGATATTTTCGGGCGAAATACTAAATAAATATAACATACTGAAATCACAGCGCTAACGGCAATAACGTTACACAACGTTCTCTGAAAAAATATTGGTTACATTTGCGACTAGCTGAGTTCCGCGGATTTACTCATGTCAGTTGCTGTAACTTTGCGAAAAGAACCGCAGGTAAGACGGTGGGGCGAAGTTAGTCTAAAAACAGAAGCCTAAGTTACTCCTCTTTTCCCGATCCCGTCGAAATCGGTCGAAAAGAGACAAACATTTTAGATTTTTGTTTGTGCCGCATATAATTTCATATGCATTTAGGGAAAAGTTGGTAATTTGAAATTACAAACAGACATTAAATTTTATTTATTTGTATAGATAGAAGATAATTATGTAGGTACAGTACTTACTCTATGGTGGACGAAACAATAAAATCAAATATTTTAACACGCATTTGTAGCTTTATCTGTATCACTGACGAAATATATTCTGTCATTGCCTGTATATATGTTATTGTTTATTTATATGTAATCTACTTTTGAACTAAATGTTATATTATTTTACGTTTTTTGTATGTTTGTTTGTAACCGACTTTTGTAAGCGCGTATTTCAGTTATGTTTGTTTATGAAAGTCTGTATTCACGTGGTACAGCCATATCTTAGCACTTACGAAGTATGTAGGCTGCAGTGATGCCATAACTTCATAGAGTACAGGAGTTTTAAAACACAGCGACTTACTATGCCTACTCTTCGAATTAGGGGACAGAGAATAATGCTGTTCTATTGATAATTTATCTTATACAGTGAATGAAAGCACTGCTAAAACCGTTTTTTGTGAGTCTAATGCGTCAGTCTATAAACATTTATTTCAGAATAAACTGAGAAAATGATTATTCTAAGGAGAGGATTGTGTCCAGCAGTAGATAGTTAAATACTGTTGATTTGGTATGTATGTGTTGATTGTATTTATTTTTTTACAAGACTAATCAAAACAAAAGGCATTTTCTTACTTTGAGCCATTAAAATAAATAATATTTTCGGACATCTAACACAATGATATTCAATCCCAAGCTAGGTACCTGCTAGACAAATGTTATAAATACATATATACTTTTTTTTTAAATTTAATACATATTGTACATAGAAAACGCTCAAACTCCGAAACAAATATCCGAATCCGAAACAGATCGTACAAACATTTGGTCCGACCCGGGAATCCAACCCGAGACCTCAAGCACAGAAGTCGCTTACGTTAACACTTGCGCCAAAGAGGCAGTTGATAAACAGGGTAAGTATTAAAAGTTACCCAAAAGCCTATAAAGTAGAATTAGTACTCTTTCAAGAAGGTAGAAATTCCAAGCAGTTCCACGACAGCTTTCAACGTAACATAAAGAAAAATATGGAAGATTGTTTTTCCCAGGTCCCAGGCCTTTAGAAAATGTTTGTGTATTTGCTCGATTACCATTTCAGTTTTTAATGTAAATCACTACACTTCACTTACAAACGATTGCTACAGTTCTTACTTAATTTTCCTGAAGTTCAACACAATTGATGTTAAGCGATAGATACAGTAACGACGATGATAAAGAGGTATCTATTTGATCGTTGATTTAGATGTGATTTTTTTAATAATGTAGTAACAATAATATGCATTATGGTTTCAATTATTTTTTAAGTTTCATGAAAGTTCTCGTCGGTCTCAACACAATGGTCGCCATGCTGCATTGTCTGCATCCGCAGTGATTATGGTGACCACCACTCTTGGATTCTTCTTATGCTTTCCATCAGGCAGAGTAGGCATTTTGGCAGGCCCATACATAAAAAAACCTTTTGAAATTTTCAATTCAATGTTCTCAACTCTTCAACTACAATTATTTCATCAATAAATCTACAATTTATTCGTATAAATGCCATCTGACACAGAATAGGTTAGTCGTTACCAGGCCTCCAGTATGTTAGACTCGATTCCGTCGAGAGTGGGCTAACATTATTTCATTATTCATTGATTGCCGCCTCCTGTAGTACAATCAGGCTGGCTTTTGTAAAGAACCAATAGACTTGTACGTAAATGATAAATGAGTCTGAAGTACTATACACTCACTACTGCTATAAGGTGTAATGCTATAAGGTAAAGTCTAAAAGTTTGGTACCTATCTATATATCTTTATATTATTTAATTGTTAGGTACCCTTCAAAAAGTTCTAAAAAAGACTGCGTTTTTAAAGATTTTTATGGTAACCAAATTTGTTCACGCTGTTATAACGTTACGCTACGGGCAAAGCAAGTGCAGACGAGGTCGCGTGGGTTAGTTACTTATAAAGTCAATTTCGATATATAAGGTAGAATTTGACTAGTAAGGTTTCCTTAAATATTTGGTTGGTACTTTACTTGTTAAGTTAGACAAAGGTTATGATACAGAATTCTGAGTAGCGATTAATAAACGAGTAGGTACCTACAGAGTATCACAGTACAGAAATATCAGTTAACATTAACCTATATTTTTATAACCTCACAATAAGCATTTTTTTTAATTCTTTTTATCGCGCATTTTATTTAATGAGCAAAAGGTTTATTTCAGGTGAGCTTAAACAACTGTTTGTTTTGAGTTTTCACTTCTGACGGCAATCCTCATGACTGCTTCGTGTTTTTGTTATATGAACCTGCCAATGGGACACTATTCCGGTCCAGCCGGCCCATTCATACCGAAGCGTGGCTCTCGCACTTGATACTAACTTTTACTTAAACAGACGAAAACTTAAAACTGTAAACAAACTGTTATTAATGTAGGATATTCAAATTATTTGTTTGATATTATGATATTTAAATTACTTTCTAAACTTGCCTGTAGAAGTTTCCACTTCAAAGCTAAAGATCATTTTTCTGTACCAAAATATTGAGATACTTATTCACAGTATTATACAAAGTTAATAAACTTTTTCGCGAGATTCAAAGCAAGCTTTGTCTTTCCTAGGAGATGAGTGATATTTTATGTTCCTTTTCATTAACTTAGCGAACTTCCTTCGTCTTTGGTTTATATTATTAAAACCTTAGTAGAGGAAATTGTAAAATATTATTTTGCTTACAAATATTATAGTAAAAGAATTTCTGAAAGAAATAGCTTAAAATTTTGTTAACTACCAAATAAAGTTACTAAATGTATAAATTTAGTATATCTATACTAATATTATAAATCTGAAGAGTTTGTTGGTTTGAATGCGCTTATCTCAAGAACTACTGGTCCGATTTGAAAAATTCTTTCATTGTTAGATAGCCCATTTATCGAGGAAGGCTATAGGTTACATATCATCACGCTAAGACCTACAGGAGCGGAGCACCAATGAAGAATGTCACAAAAACGGGGGAAAATTATCACGCCACGGGCAATAGGAGACGCAAACGTGGTTGCGTGGGTAGACTAGTATTATATATTCACGACTGCTTCGTTGGCGCTGTGCTTACGTATGTTGGGCCCCGACCTGTCGGACGCCCAATTCGGGTTCCGAGAAGGGCGTTCGACGGTCGATGCCGTGATGTGCCTTAGGGCCGTGACCGAAGAGGCAGTGACTTGTGGCGGCGTGGTGTTGGCGGTGTCCCTAGACATCGCCAACGCCTTTAATAGTCTGCCATTCAGCTGCATCAGGGAAGCACTCCAATACCACGGGGTGCCAGAGTACCTGAGGCGGCTAGTGGCAGACTATTTGGAGGAGCGTACCGTCGTATACGAGGATCGAGAGGGCGCCTTGAGACGGCGACCCATGTCGTGCGGCGTTCCACAGGGGTCAGTCCTTGGACCACTCCTGTGGAACGTGGGATACGACTGGGTCCTACGAGGTCGTCTCCCCCCCGGGCTGGGCGTAATTTGTTACGCCGATGACACATTGGTCACGGCCCGGGGGGCGAACTTCCAGGAGGCGGCGCGCCTGGCCACCATTGGTGTCTCTCTGGTGGTCGGGCGCATCGAGGCGCTGGGCTTACGGGTGGCCCTGGACAAGACGGAGGCCCTGTTATTCCATGGGCCCCGTCGTGGGCCGCCCCCCGGCGCCTCCATAGTGGTCAACTCGATCCTCGTACCGGTTCGGGCCCAGATGAGGTATCTGGGCCTGATCCTCGACGGTAGGTGGCTCTTCGACGAGCACTTCCGACAGCTTGGTCCGAAGCTGGTCGACGCTGCCTCTGCCCTTGGGCGACTTTTGCCCAATTTGGGCGGAGCCAGCGTCGCAACGCGACACCTCTACACGGGGGTGGTCCGGTCGATGGCGCTGTATGGGGCACCGGTGTGGGTGGCGGCTCTGACTGCCCTCAATAAGGCCCGCCTCTGGCGGCCTCAGAGGGTATTGGCGGTCAGAGCCATACGCGGATACCGCACGGTGTCCACCGAGGCGGCGTGCGCCTTGGCCGGAACACCTCCGTGGGATTTGGAGGCGGAAGTGCTCGCCGAAGTTTATCGACGGGTGGCTGAGTTCCGGGCGGAGTGTGGCATTCGCCCCCCGCCCGAGGAGGTACGCGAGTGGCGTGAAGCCGCCCGTCGAGCCACGATGGCTCGTTGGTCGTTCCGGCTGGAGACTCCACGCGCTGGCTTTGCCGCCGTGGAGGCTCTCCAGCCGGTCATCCTCGAGTGGGCGGGGCGGCAGCACGGGACTCTTTCCTTCCGACTGACGCAGGTGCTTTCCGGGCACGGTTGCTTCGGGAAGTACCTGCACTCGGTCGCCAGGAGGGAACTGAGTCCCGCCTGCCACCACTGCGACTGCAGTGAGGACTCGGCCCAGCACACGCTGGCGGTTTGCCCCGCATGGGCGTCGCAGCGTCGGGCCCTCACTGCAGTCATCGGAGGAGATCTCTCCGTCCGTCATACGCTGCATGGCTGGTAGCGACAGCAGTTTTACCGCGGTCGCAGCCTTCTGCGAAGACGTAATTTCGCAGAAGGAGGCGGCGGAGAAGGCCCGAGAGGACGACCTCCACTCGGACCCGATCCGCCGCCGGCGAACCGGGCGGCGGAGGCGCGCATACCAGCGCCTCATGCCGCCCTGAGTGTGGCTGCGGATGGTGGGGACGGGTTTTCCCCTCCATCCGCTCTAGTGGTCACCCGCGAGGGGGCGACGTTACGCGTGTGCCGTACGTCGCCTACATTGAGAGTTATTAACAGCAGACGGTGCCCGCTACAGTGCGGGCAGGCGCTGGGAGGGGTCCGGATGTGTTAATAACAGCAGTTCCCGGATCCCTCCCGTCTCAGGCGCAGAGTGGCACACCGTGTGGTTTTAGTCGGTTCGATTCCGACACACCGCTCCGCCGCAAACCCCGGCGGGGTGACGGCCCGAGGGGGTTTCCACACGTTAAAAAAAAAAAAAAAAAAAATGTGCTTACGTATGTGATTGCTGTGCTTGAGATCTGGGGTTCGATTTGTCTGACCTGAAAATATTTGTTTCGGCATTTGGATGTTTTCTATGTATAATATGTATGTATTTACAAAAAAAGTATTATGTATTTATATCTGTTGTCTAGTACCCATAATACAAGCTCTGCTTAGCTTGGGACTGGCGTAGTGTGTTAGATGTCCGAAATATTTATTTATTAATTTACAGGAGAAATAATTGACGGACCAGTTGGTCTATTTTACAGTTATCCGGATCTCAAGGCTAAAAGGTGTGTGGTTCAATTTCCACCTAGGACAAATAACTATGGCAAAAGCACGCTTATTTGTGCCGTGTTTGAGTGAAATCCATCTATAGTATGTAGCTTTACGATTAGCTACTGGAGATACTAGTTCAACTGGTTTTACCTGAATATAATTTTTTTCACGGAGTGATGAACTGAATTCGAAGGTAGAAATAGTCGTCAGTATATTTGAGGGTACTGACTTTTCAAAAACGATTGCCATAGATATTCATGGCGTCCGGGACCGACGGCTAAACTTGCTCTTCGAGACACGGGCGTGAAATATCACCAAACTGCGATACTCTAGGCTGGTATTAAGAATTTATTGTAACAAAAACCGAAAACACTTTAGGCCCAACCTGGGAATCGAACCCGAGACCTCTTGATTGACAGTTGTATACGCTAACCGTTTAACCAACGAGGCAGTCGTTTAAATAAATTACTTATGTTCGTAATTTATAATTTTCTCCAAAATTTTATGTAATTTTTATCTATTTTTGTGTGAAAATTTTAATGCGGTTCACAGAATACATCTTATTAAGTTTCAACATTATAGTTCTTATAGTTTCGGAAAACAGTGACCGTGACATACGGACGTACAGACAGACATGACGAATCCATAAGAATTCCGTTTTTTTGTCATTTGGCTACGGAACCCTAAATATGTAGACATTAAATGCGATTCTGTTTACTCCATTTACAGATAGAGTCACGAGTACAAACAATTAAATACGAATTTAGACGCAGCTCAATTCAGTCTAAAATTAAAAAAAAAAGAGAACCAATGTGATACGGGTTACTTAATGGCTACAGAATTAGATTACGATTCGCATAACACATTATGTGGTTTAAAAACGTTTAGACTGGCTGTCTAAAATGAAACACAGGAAACATAAAGACAGAATTACTAACACCTAAGTTATAAACAGTTTAAACGCATCTCTAATACTTCACAAAATCATCAAAGTCCATTTAACATAGCTTTATTGTCGTGTTCAGGGTTTCAATAAATAATGTTGAATCGACTTCTGAAAAGAGACACTTAATTAGGTTGTATTTCAAATTGTCTGATCGAAGTTTCAATGAACCAGATTATTAGATATATCATGCGATAAACGTTACAACTTCGAAGTCGATAAGGACTCAAAGAAAATCTAGGACACATTATATTTGTTTATTGCTTTTTTATCAATTTTAAATGACAATAAGAATCTTCAAAATACAAAATAGTACAAAACAGTAGTTGTAAACTGCCACTATTGCCGCAATTACACTATGGTTGAAATTGAAAAATAGATTAAAACTATTTTTGAGGTGTTGTTGATCAATTGACGCAAAATTTTTTGTCCTTTTGAAGCATACCCTAATCAAGTTATCCATTTTTATATATATTGACTAGCTGCCCAGGCAAACGTTGTTTTGAAGTAAAAAAATGGGATATGAAAAATAGATGTTGGTCGATTCTCAGACCTTTTTTTTTTTTTTTTTTTTTTTTTTATGTTTGACCCTGCCATAATGACTCTACTCTGCCTGATGGAAAGCATGAGTAGAATCCAAGAGTGGTGGTCACCATACTGCGAATGCAGACAATGCAACATTGCAGCACGGCGACCCACACCATGGCGGGCTAGTGATGCTTCTGCATCGTTGGGCCTCCGGTCTCGCACTCACCAACGAAACACGACAGCATGATCGCTGTCATTTTACGTTGATTTTCTGTGCGAGGGTAGTACCGCCCCGGTCGAGCCGGCCCGTTCGTGCTGAAATCAGCGTGGCTCTACTACCTTGGAAAGACCTACTGAATATGCATAAAAAAATCATAAAAATCGGTCAAGCCGTTTCGGAGGAGTATGATAACTAACACTGTGACACGAGAATTTTATATATTACATGATGTTTCGTTCCCAATTTAATTTGTTTACGGTTTTTACTAATAAATATACCACTTGAAGATACACGCCAATACTACACGGTAAAATGACATAAACCTGTGAGGCTGAAATCAAGTTTAGCAGTCGAAGTTGACGCGGTCGTAAAATTGTGTTATGGCACTTTGGGGTTATGTATGCCAATTGTGCGAGTTACGACAGTATTTGTGGGTTAAGGACACAAAAGAGGTTGGGAGAGTAAAAGTTAGATAACTTTCTAAGCGGGGAGTTATTCGAGAGTTTGTTGTAGATGTAAATTATGATGATTCTTTGATTAGTTTCACAAAACAATTCTTAATAAGTTTTGACTAATAAAAACTCGAGGGCCACCTGATCTAAAGCTATTTATATATGTAGTTATTTATTGAAAAATCGCTGCTGTATTACAAAATAGGGATCCGGCCGGCCGGCCATCCATCCATACTTACAAACTTTTACAAGCGTTTATAATATTAGTATATATTACACATATAAATCTTTCTCTTGAATTACACTATCTATTGCTGAAAATAGCACTGAAATCTATTGAGTGGTTAAAAAAATCTAAGTGAACAGACAGTGGAAGCGATTTCATTTTATACTATGTTAGGATAACACAATAGAAACTAGGCAACAGGTTAGAAGCTATGGTTAGAAAATAACACTGATTATAGCTCAAAAGCTCAGATAAAAACAAATAACACTAAAGCATTTTTTGTCTATAGATTATACAAAGCAAATATGGCGCGAAAATCTACAAAAAAATATAACTGACAATCCGTTCGTAAAAAAGTTTTTATCTGACAAATACCTACTTTATAATATATACTTACATTTTTAGTTGTTAGAGTGGGTGTTCTTGTAAAAGTTTTACAAAGTGGGCTAACTAACAAAAGGTAGATTTATGTGTTAAAGGTCGTGTGAGGCAATCAATTCCTTCGAACCATAGAGCAGAGCTGGTTGCTCCTCGAACAGTTCGAATCAAAGCCTTTTTGTTTTAAAGTGTTAGCGTGATTTATGTAGCTGAACTAATGTGTAAGGTGATCGACTTGCAGCCGTTCAAATAATAGTTTAATGTTTGAAAAGAGAGATAGTTGTGCTAATGCATCGGATTTATATCCTTTTGAGTTCTATTATAGATGGCGTTAAGATCGATTTAGATTGCGGTAAAAAAAAATTGCTGTGTAAACAAAAATAGTCAATTTTCACTGTCCTTCTTTCATCTTAAAAATATGTATATATGTATTATATCAATCAGTAGTCATGTATCCATAGTATAAGCTCTGTTTGGTTTGGGAATAAATGATATTGAGCGTCAGATGTTTGAAATATTATTATTATATCAGTTATTTGTCATTTCTATGACGTAGAATATTTTATTGATTATGTTCTCGTAGCCGATAACGGCCACGGCGGCCAGTCTCAACGAAGATCAGTCAACTACGCAGGAGATATTAAAGTACACAAGTGTGAGTGCAAACACAGGTCTACTTTCTGTTCTCTCACTCTCATAATCAGATGGAACGGTTATCCGATACGACCGGGGAGAGATCAGGCGCAGGACCGACGGCTTTAAGTGCTCTCCGAGGTACGGTGAGAGCATGTAGTATTTTATTACTAGGATAGTATATACATTAGATGAAAAACATATAAATTAAAAATGTAAACATCACATAATTATATGAAACAATGTGTTTACAAAATGACTCGGTAATGTAATGTAAGTATGTGGGACGGTTTATAATATATGTCGGAACTCCTGGTTTTATAATTAATCTTATCCTCTAATAGTACTTGCAGAATAGAAGTTCTATTCTTCTCTCTACTTTGATATTGCTACTCCCAAAAACAAAGATACTTAAATGACAACAACACTGTCCACTTGTGAATGTTTTAGAAAGTTTTGTCTAGATAAATCTCAAGATAAATAGATAAATGACAACTACTCTATGCAAATACTTAGTCGAAGGTACGTCTAGCAGCTCTATGTTTGTCTATTGTTTATGGGTTTGTGCTTTTGTCGATTGTATTTTCTTTACATCAGCGGACTGATGCAAATTTATCTGCGATTTATCCAAAGTAAGGTCCAAAACTCTAGAAGTAAACTCTCGAATGAAAATAATTATACATCACCAACGTAAAGCTTATGCATTGTCGCGAACCGCACGTTCGTACACGCGACATATGGATTTTCAGGTTATTTTTAATTTTTCACCGTTTAAACCTTCCCTGGACTACAAACATTTCAAAATCAAAATTATCTAAGTCGGCCCAGCCGTTCTCGAGTTTTAGCGAGACAAACGAATAGCACTTAATCTATACAAATAAATAAAATTGGAGTGTCTGTTTGTAATATTAAAATAACAGCTTTTTAATCAATGCATATGTATATATACACGATACATATACCAAAAATGTAGTTAAAAAATTTTTTGTCTGTCTGTCTGTCTGTCTGTCTGTCTGTTTGTTCCGGGTAATCTCTGGAACGGCTGGACGGATTTTGACGGGACTTTCGCTGGCAGGTAGCTGATGATCCAGGGAGTAACTTAGGCTACTTTTTTTAGACTAAGTTTATCCCGGGGCGTTACTCGCGGTACAACAATAACCGCGGGTAACACCGCGGGGTTCAGCTAGTTATTTATATAAAAGAAGATAATTATATTCTATCATTTAATAGAATATATTATGTCACATATATTATTATTATAGCATTGTTAAGATATCTGTATACCTTTATTTCTTTGAATTAACGAATTGAATTGAATGTATTTAGTTATAAGATAAATATGTTTATCAGTACCTAGTTACCATAGCACATCTTTGCCTAGTTTAGAGATGCTATATCTCTAAACTAGGCAAAGATGTGCTATGGAAACTAGTATCAAACTAAGATGCTGCATATTTTTTCTCAACCCTAAAAGATTTGTACGAAGTGCGTGTCCTATCTGTTTATAAACAACGTGAGAGCAATTTTTGGCAGTGCGCCCGCTGTCACAAATTCATATCAATTTATTTCCAAAGCTCTTAGAGAAATATCTATTTCTTGAAAAATATTATTTAGAGCTTCATTTATTCTTTGAACTTTTTTATTAGTATTTACGAGTTGTCTGATTTTGTAAAATAGAGCCGAAGTCTGTAAAGGGAAACAAATAAAATAAAATAAAGTCTCAAACGGCGTAAGTACCAAAATTTTATATGTAATTACATTTTTGAACCGTTTGGGGTAGAGACGCTAGGTTCATGGGGTCTGAGTGCTCGCGCTGTTTAAACAACTAGCTAAGCAACTGTATGACGCTTCTCGCGACCCAGCATAGAGAATCAGCATTGCCATTCAACGTGGTAATGCTGCCAGTCTTTTGGGAACGCTACCAGTAGGCGAAGATGTGGAGTTTTTTGACGCTTGTAAGTAAATATTGTTACTGTTCTTTTTAATTAAGGTTATGTACATAGGTTTCAATAAAAAAAATGTTATTTAGTATTCTGATAGTTCCGTTGATGTTACACACTTCCGTTTCTGTTATAGACTTCCGTTCCTGTTACAGATTTCGTTCACTTGCTTCAGTTGTTCCATTACCAGCAATAAATTTTCCCCCATAATTCTACAACGTAGGCTTTGAAAGGGTGCCAACGTACTTCTAACTCTTGAGTTATATCTACTCTATTTGCTCTAATCCTGTTTTTTTAACATTGTGGACATCTAACACACAACGCCATTTAGTCCCAAGGTAAGCAGAGCTTGTGTTATGGGTACTAACTGATATATATAAGATTTTTTTGTAAATACACACATACTATACATAGAAAACACCCAAACTCCGAAATCAATATTTGCAGATCATACTTAGTCCGATCCAGGAAGCGAACCCGAGACCAGCACAGCACATCAGTCACATACGTTACCACTGCGCCACCGAGGTTTCGTTACAGACAGACAGAGATACTTTCGCATCTATAATATTAGTATGGATTTTACCTGACTATGAAACAACGAAGAGTTACTGTTTCACACGCTGGTAAAGTTACTTATATAAGTATAATCATTGACGAAATATCTATACTAATATATAAAGCTGAAGAGTTTGTTTGTTTGTTTGAACACGCTAATCTCAGGAACCGCTGGTCCGATTTGAAAAATTCTTTCGGTGTTGAATAGTCCATTTATCGAGGAAGGCTATAGGGTATATATCATCACGCTACTACTAATAGGAGCAGAGCAACAATGAAGAATGTTTCAAAAACGAAGGAAATTTTCACGCTACGGGCAATATAAGGCGCAAACGAGGTTGCGTGGGTCAGCTAGTATACTATAATCAAACATAGAACATGGAACTCGATACCAGTGCACGTGTTTCCGTCCCACTATGATCCCGGGTCCTTTAAGCGGGGCGTAAAAAAGCATCTCACCAGGCCGCCGTAGTGCTGCTCACCATGCTGCACTGTCCTCGCTCGCATTGAGGATGGTGACCACCACTCTTAGATTCTGCTTGTGCTTTCCATCAGGCGGAGCTGGGCGGGGCAGAGTCATTTTGGCAGCTAAAATATCTATTCAAATAAATAAAATTGGAGTGTCTGTTTGTAATATTAAAATAACCGATTTTTACTAAATGCACATGTATGTATATACGGTACATATACCAAAAAAATATTTTATACAATTTTTGTCTGTCGTTGTCTGTCTTTCTGTTTGTTCCGTTCCGGGTAATCTCTGGAACGGGTGGACCGATTTTGACGGAACTTCGCTGATAGGTAGCTGATGATATGGGGGTAACTTAGGCTGCTTTTTTAAGACTAGTTTTGTCCCGCGGCGTCACCCGCGGTACAACAATAATCGCGGGTAATACCGCGGGACTCAGCTACAATACAATATATAAAAAAAAAGAAACCACACTACTGCCTCGTTGGTCTCGCGGTTGGCGTGTGCGACTGCTGATCGTGGTCTTGGGTTCGATTCCCGGGTCGGACCAAATGTTTGTATGATTTACAAATATTTGTTTCGGAGTTTGGGTGTTTTCTATGTATAATATGTATGTATTTACAAAAAAAAGTATATATGTATTTGTATCAGTTGTCTAGTACCCATAACACAAGCTCTGCTTAGCTTGTGGCTAGATAGCGTTGTGCGATAGACGTCGGAAATA
Organism: Spilosoma lubricipeda; assembly: GCA_905220595.1. Taxonomy (NCBI): domain Eukaryota; kingdom Metazoa; phylum Arthropoda; class Insecta; order Lepidoptera; family Erebidae; genus Spilosoma; species Spilosoma lubricipeda. The sequence continues at coordinate 1,958,317 of HG992291.1, forward strand.
TTTATTGTTTATTGTTTTTGCGTGATGTCTTTCACTGAACCATTTCAGTAGCGCAAGAAATAAAAGAAGCATCAAATGGAATACAACATCAGTTGTCATTATCGTATACATTCATCATAAAACGTAAATGTCGTTTTCCTAACATTAAATTAAAGAGCTACCAATAAAATAATTTATTGTTTAGTCATTGACTAATCAAGTACTGTTATGAAGGTCATGTCAAGTTGTTTCTTATGGTAGCGGCAAACGATTATTATTTAGTTTTAAAAAGACAACTTCTGCATCTATACAAATAAAGAACAACATTTTTTTTTTCAATTTTTGTCTGTCTTTTTGTATGTCTGTCTATCTGTCTGTTTGTTCCGTCTAATCTCTGGAACAACTGGACCGATTTCGACGGGACTTTCACTGGTAGATCTGGCAGATAGCTAATGATCTAAGGAGTAACTTAGGCTACATTTTTTATACTAGACTAGCTGTTCCACGCGGCTTCGCTCACACAGACTTTCATCCCCTGATTTACCCCCTTAGAGGTGGAATTTAAAAAAATCCTTTCTTAGTGCTCACTTACGTTATATAAAGAACCTATATGCAAAATTTCAGGATTCTAGGTTCAGCGGTTTAAGCTGTGCGTTGATCTCTGGGTATGTCAGTCAGTTACCTTACTCTTTTATATATATAGATTTGTCCCGTGGCGTCTCCCGCGGTACAACAATAACCACGGGTAACACCGCGGGGTTCATCTATACAAATAAAGAAAATTGAAGTGTCTGTTTGTAACATTAAAATAACCACTTTTTAATAAATGCATATGTATGTATGTATACACGACACATGTACCAAAATATTTTTTTTTACAATTTTTGTCTGTCTGTTTGTCTGTCTGTCTATCTGTCTGTTTGTTCCGCCTAATCTCTGGAACAACTGGACCGATTTCGACGGGTCTTTCACTGGTAGATCTGACAGATAGCTGATGATCTAAGGAGTAACTTAGGCTACATTTTTTATAGTAGATTTGTCCCGCGGCGTGTCCCGATGATGACATAACACAAAGAATACTCAGACACAGAACAATATTTTAGTTTTAAAAAGACAACAAGGAAAAACATGGAACCAAGATTACGTCTATATCTTCGGTGATGAAATTACTCAACGGAAGCTAATGTTATATTTTTTATGTAACTTATATTATTGACATGTTTAATTATTTTTAATTTATTGACAACTTGCAATTTTAATTTATAGATAGATTTAATAAATAAGCGACTTTATTGATTGGAGTTTTTATAAAGTTTAAAATAATAAACACAAACTTATGCATGTCAGCATGACTAAATAATAAAGAAACACACAGAATAACCATTTACGCATAATGCAAAGTGTTGTCGCATGAGGACGTTGAACCCACAACACTAAACGCAGTAGATAACGGTGTGGCGAACGCTTGAACTTGTGTAGTCTTTCGAAAAGTAAATGTAAGCGTAAATAGGTAACTGAAGGTACGATAAGCGCCGCTCATGGACAAGAGTCACAAATGCTAAGTAAGAATTACAAAAGGGAGATTAGGTCCTCCGGTAGTCTCTTTCATTTTTTTTTTGGTATGTTTGGCCCTGCCAAAATGACTCTACTCTGCCTGTTGGAAAGCATAAGCAGAATCCAAAAGTGGTGGTCACCATACTGCGAATGCAGACAATGCAACAATGCAGCATGGTGACCAATACCATGGCGGGCTAGTGATGCTTCTGCATCATTGGGCCTCCGGTCTCGCACTCTCCAACGAAACACGACAGCAGGATTGCTGTCATTTTACGTTGATCTTCTGTGCGAGGGTAGTACCGCCCCGGTCGAGCCGGCCCGTTCGTGCTGAAATCAGCGTGGCTCTACTACCTTGACTACTACTTGATTTACTCTTTATAGCCGTTCTGTATATGTCAAAGCCCGCTTTCCGCAAGTTACATGAAAAAATGTATAAATCGTAATTTTGAAGGCAGTCTTGATACAAACTTTAACGTGTGGAATCCTCCTAGGGCAGTCATCCCACTGGGGTTTGTCGTTTGTCACTGGAAGAATCGATTCAACTAAAACCACCAGGTGTGCCACTCTGCGCCGGGGATAGAAGGGATCCGGGAATACTGTTATTACCACATCCAGACCCCTCCTAGTTGACACAAATTCTACACCAAACCGTCTGACCAGTATGGTGGCCAAAACCTCCTTCCGAACTTATGTTCAGTAGCGGAGTACTAAAAGGCTTGCATTATTTTTAAATAATTGATATATTCCTATTTCTGTTTACTCAAATACAAAAAAAAAAATACAAAAAAGTAACACTTTGGCTGCGTAGTCTTTCTGTTAACATAATGTACTCCACACATATAAATCGCACTGTCATTTCTACAACATATATAAATACTTTTGTACACAAATACGACAGCGAATATTTAAAGATGATAAATGTTACACTCACTCGTAATTTTCCTTCAGTAAACACAGTTTTTCCTCCAAGATATTTATATAATGTTAATTACATTAAAACGTCTTGTATTTATTCACAAACAGTGCATAACTTGTTAATTGAATTTGCGTAAGAATCTTTCTTTCAATTGGCTTAAGTACCTACGTTGCTCGGCACGGCAAGAAGGAATGATAGGTTATTTAAATATTAATTTAGACGTATATAAATACTTTATATAGTGTCAATTTAAATAAAAACATTACATTTTTTGTAAGTGAAAATAGTAACAAGCACGAAAACACTTTTATAAATAAATAGGGCGCGCGGTTTATATTTGGAATTGCACAAAGATAAAATTAAAAAACTAAGAGCTTCCTTTTTAAAAAAAGCGGCCAAGTGCGAGTCCGTCCAAGAGTTCCGTAGCAGCAAGTAACATAATATAACAGTTCTTATAGTTGGTTGTAACTTTGATCGATAAATTGCGGTTTTTATTTTTGCGTGAAAATCTTAATGTTCACAGAATACATCTACTTTCGGAAAAAAGTGGCTGTGAGATACGGACGGACAGACAGACAGACAGACATGATGAATCTATATTTGCCTTTGGCACGGAACCCTAAAAATGTAGATCACAAGTGATGGTTTCCAAATTATGAACGAATGTAATTTATTTTCTTGAATAAACGTGGAACTGAGACAAGTTTGCTCTCGCACCAAAAGGTCTAGTTTTCCACTCTCCTCGCTCCTGGGATGGAAATCAACCATTAACTCGGTCGTCGAATAGATTGTGTTACAGCGGCATAAATGTATCAAAATGTTAGATGGTATATTAGTCCGTTGAATAAATCCTGCTGCAGGTTCATCTATGCATATAAAAACTAGATTTAATTGACGTTCAATTAGAGAGGCTATTCCAGAAGTGGACTGCGATAGGCTGATGCTGCTTACAAATATTGTAAGAACGAACGCAACGAACAAGAGAGCCACGCTTCGGCACGAATGGGCCGACTCGACCGGAGTGATACCACGGCCACCGGTGTGAAATAGCGCTTGCGCTGTGTTTCACCGAGTGAGTGAGGATACCGAAGGCCCATACCCTAACCCCTCCCCACATCCCTTTCCCCATCTCCCAAAGGCCGGCAACGCACTTGTGACGCCTCTGGTGTTGCAGGTGTCCATGGGCGGCGGTAATCGCTTACACCATCAGGTGATACGTCTGCTCGTTTGCCATAAAAAAAAGAACAGGGTGAAATTATTCTTCCATTGCGTGCACTGCGTAAACGGTTAAAGTTTTACAAAAACAATGTATGAAAGAATTGTTCCCTTATTAAAAGTTCTTGCAAATGGTTCGTGACAGCATTGGTCTAATTTTTAAGGTTGGCTACACTATAACCTTTTTATGGTAAACAAATTTGTTCAGGCTGTTATAACACGCTACGGGTAATAGGAGGTAATACGAGGTTGCGTTGACCAGTTATATAAAAAAAAAAACATCCAAGGGCGAGTCGGACTCACGGAGGAAGTGTTCCGTACCATTATCTATACATTTCAAGCGTCTACCTGTTGCCGTTATCAAAATCGAGCAAAAACGAACGATCACATTGTTATATGGCAGATCCTTATATATTTATTTTATTCTGTTTATAGTATTTGTTGTTATAGCGACAACATTAATACATCATCTCTGAAAATTTCAACTGTCTAACTATTACGGTTCATGACATAGCCTGGTGACAGACGGACAGCGAAGTCTTAGTAATAGGGTCCCGTTTTACCCTTTGGGCACGGAACCCTAAAAAACGGACTGCACTTCTCTGATAGAATGGCAATGCATTTCATAATCACAAATCGGGAAAGCAAATTTCATTCAGCCAATGCAAAGAGCATTTCTCGAAAGAACACCTTAACACAATTTTTTGTAAGTGATCAATTTGTTTACGTAGTCTTTTGAAGATAAATCGCTGTGATACAAAACAAAATATTGAAACAGCTTTCGTAATATATTGATTATGCTAAACTGTGTATAAAATCATTCTCGTCACTGCTCCATTGTAAGTTCGCTTATATTGAAAACATATTTCATGGAGACAAAAGATAAACTTGCTTTCCAGATTTATGTCAGTCGGCTGGTTCGGACATATTGGAAGAATGTCGCTATGACAGCCCAAAAAGTGTATAAAAGTATCTAAGTGTAGGTATGAAGATATATGTGCAAATTAATATATTGTATGGCATTGTGACCACCCTCACTGCTGCTTGCCTCGTTGGTCTAGTATTGCTTCGTGTAAGCGACTGCAGATCAAGAGGTCTTGGGTTCGATTCCCGGGTCGGACTGCTGTTCGCTTTTTCTTTCAAGAAATTCTTAATAGCAGCCCGGAGTATGGAAGATGGCGGAGTTTTCCGCCCGTGCCTAGGAGAGCACGTTATGCCGTTGGAGCCAGTTGTCATGAATATCAATGGCAATCGTTATTGGGAAGTCAGTGCCCTCAAATATACTAACAACTTTCAAATTCAGTTCACCCTCAGGGTTGCGGAGGTCCGATGCCAGTGGCTTCGTGTAAAAATTGATATTCAGGTAAAACCTGTTGAACTAGAAGCCGACTCCAAAATCTTGGGAATAATAAAGGCTAGGAAGATGATGATTGTGACCACCCTCATAATCAGACCCTGCTGTCCCATAAAATAGAACTATCGATAGTGCACTACATAAAAATGAATCTACTCTGCCTGATGGAAAGCATAGACAGAATCCAAATGTGGTGGTCACTATATTCATTGCGAATGCAGACAACGCAGCATGGGCCCAACACCATGGCGGTCTAGTAATGCTTCTGCATCATTAGGACTCCGGTCTCGCACTCACCAACAAAACAGTTGAATTAAAAATTTGCACAGATATTAGAACAAGTAATACTTAGATTTACACTTTTGGTTGACAGAAATGAAAAGGAGTAACTCAGGGTTTTCCTGAATTGGCTATTTCCATTTGTTATAGCGCATAAGAAGAACAAACAATGAAATTCAGTAAACATTTACACACATATCTAGAGCTCTGTTATTAGGGCTCCTACATATAACTGCGATGCAATTCAATGTGGCGTGAAGTTCTTGCGGTGCATTCGTGCGAGCTCGCAGATATTTGCGATGCGATGCGAATTCGCAGTTATGTGTGGGAGCCCTTAATCCACACTTCCATACTAATATTATTAATTAGAAAGTAACTCTGTGTGTTACGATTTCACAACTAAGCTACTGTATAAATTAAATACTTTGATTCTTGAGGAGTGTCATAGGCTAATCTACCGTGATAGCCGACATATAATCAGGCAGAGCGGCGGGATAGAGCTATCATAGCATCAATGACGTCATACCTCAGTTGTGTTGAATATTTTGGTGGAAAACTGTGAGTAGATCTAAGAATTGGGTCAGTAGATTCGGAGACAGACTGTCTGCCACTGGTTATGTGGCCGCCAAAATAAGTTCTTAGTTATTGAACGAAATATTTTAATAGTTTGAAAACTATTTGCGTTAAAAGGTGTTGCAAATGTAAAAAAGTTAAACAAACTTTTGAAAAGTAAGGCTGTTCTAGTTTTAAATTTTATTTATGGGAATTAAAATACGAACTAAAAAGTTATTGAAAAAAGAAAACCAAAATGAAAACATTGACTTGTAATATGAAAATTATGATTTTGATAAGCCTTGCCAGCCTTTTAGAGAAATTAGTAATTTAAAAAAATAGTTATTCTTGACATCTAAACTATATAGGTACATACCTACAGCGTATCATTTCGGTACGGACAATTAGAAGTAGGTTACAAGAAAAAGATAAAAGAAATATAACCCGACCACGTAAAAGCTTTATGTACAAGTAGCATCTATTCTTTGGTGTTCAATAACTAACTTTAATCAATTCTTGACATTTAAAACGCCGACTGACAGGACAAAACTCACTTTTAATGATTTTTAGTTTAGTTTAGGGAGTTTTCGATCAACTGTACAAATTTTACTAGGAATCATTAATATGTAACGTATTTTATGGATAGCCCGCCCTAGGCATGCTAATGAGGAATCGAGTTTTATATAATTTCAAGCACTACTTTGATCTGCGTTATTTCTCGAAGAAGACGATGTAACGGAAGCAATCAATTATTTAAGAAACATCACTTCTAATCGAGGAAGAGGAGATACTATGCAAATGAAAATGGATGGAGGTTTAGCATATCGAGGGATGAAGCGCTCGCAGTCTCTGGCTTTACAATTCTTTATTTAACCTAGTTGAAGAACACTAGTGAAGTTTTATTTCATTAATTTATTTATCGTAGTCTTTCTAGTTAGTTTAAAGTAGTATTTATTGCGCTGAAAAGAAGGGTTATATTTTTCTAGTATGTGTGCGTATTTCTTTGGCTAGCCCTACTATAAAGGGCTTCATGGATTTTGTATTAAGAGAGAGTTATTTGTTCATATTATACTAGCTTTTGCACGCGGCTTTGCTCACGTAGACTTTCACCCCCTGATTTACCCCCTTAGCGCTGGAATTTCCAAAATTCCTTTCTTAATGCTCTCTTACGTCATATAAAAAACCTACATGCAAAATTTTAGGATTCTAGGTTCAGCGGTTTGGGCTGTGCGTTGATCTCTGGGTATGTCAGTCAGTCACCTTCCTCTTTTATATATTTAGATTATAAGAATGGCACTGAGTAAAATAATTCCATAAAAACATTAACTTAGATATAGTAGATAAAAACCATATTTATGTTAGCGTTTACATTGCAGGCATATGCCTGCAATGGAGACGCTAACTTAACATGTTTTTTTATATGTAATAATATTTTTGTATATATTTATAAGTGTAGGTATATATATGGAGCACGCAACGCCGTCGGTCCTACGCTCTCCCCGGTCGCGTCGGATAAACATCCCTACGGTTTATGAGAGTGAGGGAACAGAGAGTGCATCTGTGTTTGCGCACACACTTGCACGTTGCAAGTACACGAGTGCACTATAATATCTCCTGCGTAATTGGCTGGTGTCCGTCCGCAATACATACATACAGAACATCAATGTATTGTTGTTTTGTATGTATGTATTGTTTCACAAAGTAACTCTACCTACTCTGCCTGATGGAAAGCATGAGAAGAATCAAATAGTTATAGTCTCTATACTCATAGCGAATGCACACAATGCAACAATGCAGCATGGTAACACACACTAAGCCAGCCTATTGAGATGCTTGTCCAACATTGGGCCTCCGATCTCGCACTCTTGTGACACGACAGCACAAACGCTGTCATTTTAGGTTGGTCTTCGGGCAGAGGGTAGTACCGCCCCGGTCGAGCCGGCCCGTTAGTGTTGAAATCAAGATGGGTTTAATGATGCTTAGTTTAAAGGTAGATGGAAACCTTCCTTTTCTATTTATTATCTATACAAATAAATAAAATTGGAGTGTCTGTTTGTAATATTAAAATAACCGCTTGTTACTAAATGCATATGCATATATACACAGTACATATACCAAAAATGTAGTTTATAAAATGTTTGTCTGTCTGTCTGTCTGTTTATTCCGGGTAATCTCTGGAACAGCTGGACTGATTTTGACAGGACTTTCATTGGCAGGTAGCCGATGATCCAGGGAGTAACTTAAGCTACTTTTTTTAGACTAGCTTTGCTCCACGGCGTTACTCACGATACAACAATAGCTGCGGGTAACACCGCGGGATTCAGCTAGTAAACAACATATTTCGAACGTATATCAACGTCACAAATATATTGTTAATCAGCAGTTTGGCCACCGTAGTTCAGGTTCTACCCAGTTTGAGACCTGAACCAGAGCTGAGCGTGTAAGCCGTCTTAAAATTTTGTATTAAATTACTATATTAATGTATTTCATTCATTTATCAATCATTAAATCAAAACAATCATCAATAAAAAAGTAGCCTAAGTGAAAGTCCCGTCAAAATCCGTCCAATCGTTCCAGAGATTACCCGGAACAGACAGACAAAAAAATTTTTAAGTACATTTTTGGTATATGTACCGTGTATACATACATATGCATTTAGTAAAAAAAAATTGATCTATTATGATTATAAAAGTTTAAACAATGGTATTTTATGTTATACCTGTCAATGAAATAACACAAAACATTTAAAACATTTGTAATGTGACCGCTAGTCGATCTCCAGATTATATTAATGTGACCGCCAAGGACGGGGAAGGGTGAAAAATAAAAACATTCATGAACTTGCCATGCAAACCTGACATATAGTAATTTATATGGAAGTATTGAAATCATTTTTATGTTAAAATGTGTAATTTAGGTTAAACAAGTTCAATTTTAACAAAAATAAAACCGACTTCAAGGTTCGACTCGATTTCTCTTGGATGCCATGATCAGATATTAATGTCCTTATCATGGTACCACCGTTGGGACATCTCCTTTCCATTAAAAAAATAATCATCAAAATCGGTTCATAAACAACGAAGTTATCCGCGAAAACACATTAAAAAAAAATATATAAGTATATATACGGTCGAATTGAGAAACCTCCTCCTTTTTTGGAAGTCGGTTAAATAGTTTTTCAACATGTTACTTTAAGATTTTCAAGAAGTGGAGGCGTAAGATGTGGTAAAATAATAAGAAAATGGAGCTTCTATGGACTCGGAGACCACACTACGAGTGTTCGTGTCCAATAAATATCGATTTTTCTTCTGCAGTATCGGACTCCATTAACATAAGTCACTCAATGAACTGCAGCGAAAGTTTTTTTTCTTTTTGCTCGTTGTTTAATGCAAAAGCAGCAAAAACGAGACTCTCAGATGAAGCCGTCCCTGTCAAATTCAAATAAAAAAAAAACGAAAAAGACTTTGAAATTTACATTAGAATGTTGTATAATTCACTTGATTGTCTTTGATTCAAGTTATGTATGTATATTGTTTTGTAATTTGTGCAAAATGTCCATTCTAAGCAGAGGAGTGGGCAATTACAGGCTACTTACTGATGATGTATGTATTATAAAAATTAAAAAAAAATTGGTATGTATTCATACTATTTTTCAGCCATAAAACTCATATTTAAATCAATTACGACAATAAACGTTTAAAATTGCGAAGTTGTAAAATTTTACAGTGATAAATTACTAATGCTGTAATAAAATTTACATTATTGGGTAATTTACGAGATTGAAGTGATAAATATTGAAATATATTTTCCGCAACTGTCTTCCGAAAATGAATGTAACTTTTGTCTGACGGTTGTGACATTTGTCTTAAACATTAATAGCCTCTAAAGTGTCCAACGCCATCTCACGGCCGCGGTGACACTCAAGCAAGTGCGCCATTTCAGCGATTAGAATACTAATTTGTTATCCTATCCAAAAATTTAATAAGTAATATACAGTTAATAAGCTGACCCGACGAACTTTGTACCGCCACATATGTTTTTCAAAATATATTTCCCGTTAATTTTTGATTTTCTTCTATACAAACCTTGTCCTAATAATAACGAATATGTAGAAAAAAGAATTTGGTGCTGGCAATCGGCAGTTATGCGCGTACATACATTTCGGGGATTCATTTTTATTTAAATAGATATATACGAGTAGGTATAGATAGATACACATCAGATTTTAGCAACGTCAAATAAAAATTAGATTTTGAAATTATGATGACTGCTAAGAATTGTTTATGCTCCAAGAACTGCCTTGTTTTTTTTTATATTTCTATTAAACGAATATTATTTCAGCCCATACTCAATATTGATAAAAAACAAACAGCGTTTAAATCCTGACAATACAAGTAAAAAAGAAATTGTAGTGTTCTATTTTTGAATTCAGTTCAAAGACAAAAGGCTATATGATATCCAAGGGTGTAATGCAAAGAAAATAATGGCAATAAATACAGACAAGGCTTAGGACTTGTTTGAAAATTCCTTTGCCTTGAATATGGCACGAATATTTTATTGTTAATAGTCAAACAAACGGTTTCCTTTGCCGATAAATTACTCCACATATTTTTTTTTCAATAAATACTTAAAACTGTACAACTTATATATTTTGCCATCAGAATATAATGTTAGACGCAACTTTCTTTTATCGCATTAAATAAGTATGAACAGATTGTGTATTTATTGAAATGTTTTTCACTTACCAAGTGTTCACAAAAATTGACACAAAATCATTGTTATAGTTTAAAAGTAAAAAAATATTTTAATCAGATAATTGCGTAATTAAGTAATATTATTTATGCGGCTTATGACAACAAAAACATTTATTTTTCAAGTCGAAATTGTTCTTAATTGGCTGTCACCTGTGTTGATACGTTGTTTATATTATGATTAAAAAACACTTAACATTCATAGGGAAATTCAAATTCGATTTATGATTGATATTTGTAATTCGAAATTTGAACTCACCGACGAGTGCGGCGAGTACCGCAAGCGTAGCGGCAGCGAGCGCGGCCGATGCAGGCGCGGCGCGAGGCATGACTGCCGTAGATACACGAACCGCGTTGCCAACTACAAACATAAATTTCGCTGTATTGATAAAAACTAAGGAAGAGGGACGCGAATCTTGATGTGGAGACTCCATGGTTGCTTACAAAGTCAATTGATACAATAAAAAAACCGTTTTGAGATACTGAAAATTCTTTAATCCGAATGTAGACTATTAAAATATCCACACAAATTAGACAAAGAAAATTAAAAAATCCAGTAAATGTGTTTAAACAAATAATCAAAACCTGTTGATTGAGAAATTCAATTATCCTTCAAAGTAACAAAATTGAATATTATTTTATAAAAAAAGGAAGTATGTAAATCTGCACACTTTAGGGGATGTGGTGTTTATTGGCAACACCGAGCGCGCCGCACGCTTGCCGCACGCCGGCCGCAGCACGGTGCGACGGTCCCGCCCCGCGCCCCCGAATGCGGCACTGCGCTCTCAGTGATGACTTGCCGGGGAAGCTTTCCATTGTTACACGGAACACGTGACAAGGAAAATCCTGCAACTTGATTTGTTTATAGTTCTCGAGGCACTTGATATTTGTAGTAAATATTTTTTTGGTGAACAAAACTTTCATACTGGATATTGCTGACGATCTGAATTGAGCTTTTTACCCTTCTACGTCGAAGCCAAAAAGTAGGGTAATACTTTTGGCAGAATGTGATATTTTAAACTTTCTCTTGCTCAATTTATATAAAGTATTGTATGGTGTCATCAAATTGTTGAATGTTTAGTATAAAATGTGACAGCTATATCCTTTTACTTTATTATTAACTAGCTGAACCTCGCGGTTTTACCCGCGGTTATTGTTGTACCGCGAGTAACGCCGCGGGACAAAGTTAGTCTAAAAAAAGTAGCCTAAGTTACTCCCTGGCTCATCAGCTACCTGCTAGTGAAAGACCCGTCAAAATCAGTCCAGCCGTTCCAGAGATTACCCGGAAAAAACAGACAGACAAAACATTTTTTAACTACAGTTTTGGTAATATGTACAGTGTATACATATATATGCATTTAGTAAAAAGCGGTTATTTTAATATTACAAACAAACATTCCAATTTTATTTATTTGTATAGGTGTATAGATTATAAGGACCTTTCCAGCTTTTATCAGGTACTCGGGCAGTAACAGTTGTAATTATTAGTTATTCTTCACAAACTTGAACTTTATGAGACAGTTTACATTGTGTTATACTAAAATATTTACTTTTTGATGGTTTTAATCTATACAAATAAATAAAATTGGAGTGTCTGTTTGTAATATTAAAATAACCACTTTTTACTAAATGCATATGTATGTATACACGGTACATATACCAAAAATGTAGTTAAAAAAATTTTTGTCTGTCTGTCTGTCTGTTTGTTCCGAGTAATCTCTGGAACGGCTGGACGGATTTTGACGGGACTTTCACTGGCAGGTAGCTGATGATCCGGGGAGTAACTTAGGCTACTTTTTTTAGACTGTCTATGTCCCGCGGCGTTACTCGCGGTACAACAATAACCGCGGGTAACACCGCGGGGTTCAGCTAGTTCACAATATGAATAAATAATTAAACAAAGTAAATATCTAATAAGGAATGGAAGGATGCGTTTAATGAAGGTAGGTACTTATTCAGAAAATACATTGAGGAGTAAGTTGTAGTCAAGTAACAAAGAGTCCGGTAAACAATTATCGCTTCATTTGTTTTTATTCACAGGACAAGTACTGCAAGGAGAGGGAAAACCAGTGCAGTGTCGTATAGTGAGTTTAAAACTCATTTCTAAAGAGACACATATATCTAGCAGTGGACTTACAAATAAAGGTTCTTTATACATTTTTTTTTATGTTGACCCTGCCAAAATGACTCTACTCTGCCTAATGGAAAGCATAAGCAGAATCCAAGAGTGATGGTCACCATACTGCGATTGCAGACAAAGCAACAATGCAGCATGGTGACCCACACCATGGCGGGCTAGTGATGCACCAACGAAACCCGACAGCATGATCGCTGTCATTTTACGTTGATTTTCTGTGCGAGGGTAGTACCGTCCCGGTCGAGCCGGCCCGTTCGTGCTGAAATCAGCGTGGCTCTACTACCTTAAATAATAGTATTTGTTTTTGCAAACATTATTATCTTGAATTGTGATGTCATAGCTCTACTTATAATAAAAGAGTCTCTTTCATGTGAAAGTATTCTGCAGTCTGCGGCACTTATCTGCGGTTTGCAGTTTCTATTAGTGTCGCATGTGGTTTGCGGTTTTTATTCTGTACTGGGCCATGAATAACGAATTTAATCATGAACAAATTTATCGCATGGATCATTTCTCCGGCTCGACCAGGGCCTGCCATAGTGTGGGGCACCACGCTGCATTGTTTGCTTATGCAATTAGTATGATGAGCACTATTCTTGGATTCTACTCATGCTTTCCATCAGGCAGAGCAGAGTCACTTTGATTATTGCATCTAGATTTGTATAAAAATATAGCAGAGCCATTCTATTTACTACGAAATTGATAAATTTTGTGTATTTGACTATTCAGCCTGACGTCGTATGAGACACGGGACAAATAAAACTAACTAAAGAGCACGATTATGTATTCTATATCTGAGTTTAATTAATAATATAGTAGCCTATGTGTTATTCTGATGTATAAGCTATATTACTGTAAAGTTTCATCCAAATCCGTTTAGTAGTTTTTGCGTGAAAGAGTAACAAACATCCATCCATCCATCCATACAAACTTTCGCGTTTATAATATTAGTACAGATGTTTTTTACCAATTCAATTACTAGGCTTCACTGAATTAGTGATTAAACAACCGTGTTTGACATGTGTTCATCATAAAAAAACTTATTTTTAATCAGCTAGGATGGAAAGCCTCGATTCCAAATTTAAGATAGATATTTAAGAACTATCTTGGCATCTTACTCGCCGTCATAACAAAGATATTTAATTTGCACACGTACGACTGTGTATTTTAAAAGAGATTGATCGCATTCCTCTGCACAACTAAAACCTTGTTAGTAATGTAATGATGCAGGTCGTCCGAGTTAAGTACCGCTTTGAATTGACTGCGGAACTCCACTCTCTATTCTGTAGGTAGCATTCGTGATTCTACTTAGCTCAAAAGCTCGTAGCGTTGCTATCAGAACATAATAATTATAAACTTTGTTCTGTCTTTATAGGAAGAAAGTAATTTTCTGTTTATATTTCACCTATTTTTTTTCTTTTCCAATCCATTGACAATATCTGTTGACATTTTGTGATTGTTGTTAGCTAGACATTTTTGACTTGACTGTACTTTTAATTTTTGACATACATTTATATTTTGACATTGCATGTGAGTTCAGTTCACTCATATATTTTTAACTAGCTGTTGCCCGCGGCTTCGCCCGTGTGTTTGTCAGTTACCGCCGCAAATAGTAGCCTATATGTTATTCTGATATATAAGCTGTATTACTGTGAAGTTTTATCCGAATCCGTTCAGTAGTTTTTGCGTGAAAGAGTAACAAACATCCATCCATCCAGACTTACAATCGCCTTTATAATATTAGTGTGATAATAAATAATAGTAGGATATAATAAATGTTATTACAAAATGTACCACACAAAATATTTGCAAAATATATGAATATACTGGTAGAACGTATATGGGACATGTACAAACTTAAGATCGTACTGTGTACTCCTGCATTCTGCCAAATAAAGTGTACGGGTGCGGTCCGGGTTCCGTGGAACACCATTCAACACTCGTACGTGTTACGCCAAAAGCCTATCTAGTTACAACCTAAGTACGTGTACCGAACGGGCACCGTAATGAACCGTTCAATACTCGCACGTAACCTACGCCTAATTATCTAAATCCCTAGCCCTATCAATATACGGACCCTGCGGTGAGGGATATATACATATATAGATAGTGCAGGAGGTCTGTTACCGGGAGACCTAGGGCAACAGACGGAGACGAGACGGGAGCTGGGTTTAGGAGATGGTTTTCTCACTGCCGGTCGAGCAGACTCACAAGACCGATCTACTGACGGCTAAGGGTGTCTTGGCCACAGTGAGAGGTGGGGAAGGGTAACGAGTCAAAGTCGGATTAGACAAAATGACTGATTTAATTAACATAAATTCTAGATTATATACTAATCTTACTCTAAGTACACATGGATGGCTATTTACATGTGTGCCATCCGTGTGTTGTGTCGATGCAGCTGCCTTAATCTCGGTCATGCCTAACTGTTGACAGGGCCTGTACCGAGTGCGGTGCAAGCACTGCGTGCGACATAGATATGACGTTGCCGGTGATGCAATCATGTTCTACTGAACATAAAGGATTATTATCTATACAAATAAATAAAATTGGAGTGTCTGTTTGTAATATTAAAATAACCGCTTTTTACTAAATGTATATGTATGTATACACGGTACATATGCCAAAAATGTAGTTAAAAAAAATTTTGTCTGCCTGTCTGTCTGTCTGTCGGTCTGTCTGTCTGTCTGTCTGTTTGTTCCGGATAATCTCTGGAACGGCTGGACCGATTTTGACGGGACTTTCACTGGCAGGTAGCTGATGATCCGGGGAGTAACTTAGGCTACTTTTTAAGGCTAACTTTGTCCCGCGGCGTCACTCGCGGTACAACAATAGCCGCGGGGTTCAGCTAGTTATTATTATAATCAAAAATCAAATACCTGGTATTTCAAGTAGAACTTTCGAAATGTTAAATTATTAACTCTAACAATAGTCATTTATGTAACGTTTCAAATTAATGTACTTAGGTCTAAAATGTAATTTTTAATAATAATATAATAATAAAAACTAGACTCGGAAAAATTTTATTTGTGAGTTACAGAAAGTGATCGGATCCTAAGTGCCTCAGATCATACAAGCATGACCTGAGTTGAGTAGGCAGCGCCGAGCTGACTGCTTAAACCAGCCAGTCCTTCATGATTTGGCTTTTAAACTACTGCTGAGTGAAATAAACTGAAAACAACACAAAGCAGGACTACCGACAGAAGTCATCATCATCTTCCTAGCACTTATTATTCCCAAGATTTGGGGTCGGCTACTAGTTCAACCGGTTTTACCTGAATATCAGTTATAACACGGAGCGACTGGCATCGGACCTCCGCAACCTTGAGGGCGAACTAACAGCCGTTTTCAATAACCTATAACCAATAACCTAGTCACCATCCTCAATGCGAATAAGGACATTGCAGCATGTGACCGACACTATGGCCGCTTAGTGAGATGCTTTTTTCACGCCCCGCTTAAAGGACCCGGGATCATAGTGGGAGGGAAACAAGTGCGCTGGAAGTGAGTTTCATTCCAGGTTTTGACCGCTCGGCATAGAAAGGAGGAACCGAAGCGATGAGTACGAGATCGTATGTCTACCACTCTGAAACATTACTGCAAATTGAAGAATTATATGGTTTTCTCATGGATGGCATTGTCAGAACTGAACCAAATTGAAATGGCACTGGAAGCACCAGTTTTCAGATAAAAAAAAGGAATCATGAAAATCGATTCACCCAGTCGAATGAGGTAACAAACATAAAAAAAATACAGTCGAATTAATAACCTTCTTTTTGACGTCGGTTAATAAATAAAATGAATCTAGTTTGACATCAGAACAATTATTTGAGGTTATGGTGTGGGAATACATAAAATATTTAAACGAATGACGTTCGACCTTTTTAGGGGTTGTTTATCCGAACGGTTGCCTAGCAACAGATACCTTAGCAACGAATTAAGCTGTCGATGTTTAGAAATATTGGCTTTTTGAAATATTTATTGCGAGTTATTTTTGTGAGTTTATTTGTGTGAAATTACAAATGGCTGGAGTCAAGGCGCCAATGAGTCAAGTGAGAAAATTTGAAAGTGTAAGTCTTTTATTTTCAATCACAATTTAAAGTTTTAATTATTGAATCAACATGTGAATAATATAGGTTAAATATTAATCTAGTTGTCTCTCTATTGTTCTATTGCTTTTTAAATTGAGTTTTATTAAACCATGTGACTTTTATAAGAAAGATATCATGTTGAAAAATCCTACTTAAAAATTTACCTGCGAAAGTTTCCGAATAAGTATAGATGTTTGTTACTCTTTAATTGGTACACTTTTATCTTTAGCTTTTCAAGAAACTTTTATTATCATTTATTGGGCCCATTTACATCCTATCGATATTGATAAGGACAACAAACGAAATCGAAATATCGTCGGATTAGTTTAAAATAATATCTAACAGTGCAATAACGTTACGTTATGTCTCTGGGTGTTGGCAATATCGTTACCAATATCATCATTAAAAGCTTTTGACAGTCCACTGTATAAGCTTCAATCAGTGAAAACAACGATAGTAAAACAAAAAGGTTTTATTTCCCTTCTACAATCGATTACTTGAGTTGTCCTTTATAACATAAATCTGTTATAAATAGGACAGACATTATATGTGTATCGGTAACCTACATTTTTTTTTTTTTCTTTTTTATGTTTTAGCTGCGCCAAAATGACTCTGCTCTGCCTGATGGAAAGCATGAGCAGATTCCAAGAGTGGTGGTCACCATCCTCAATGCGAATAAAGACATTGCAGCATGGTGACCCACACTATGGCCGCCTAGTGAGATGCTTGGCGCTGTCTAGAGTCTTTATGGTTCGGAACTTGTATTCTTACGACAATATCTGCGCCCTGTACTTAATTGTTGCATAAACTTGTACTCGTGTGCGTGTCTCCGGCGTTTTAGGTTGATCAAGGGCTATTTATAAAGGGGTAACTGACGTTAAATCTATACAAATAAATAAAATTGGAGTGTCTGTTTGTAATATTAAAATAACCGCTTTTTACTAAATGCATATGTATGTATACACGGTACATATACCAAAAATGTAGTTAAAAATTTTTTTGTTTGTCTGTCTGTCGGTCTGTCTATCTGTCTGTCTGTCTGTCTGTTTGTTCCGGGTAATCTCTGGAACGGCTGGACGGATTTTGACGGGACTTTCACTGGTAGGTAGCTGATGATCCGGGGAGTAACTTAGGCTACTTTTTTTAGACTAACTTTGCCCCGCGGCGTTACTCGCGGTACAACAATAACCGCGGGTAGCATCGCGGGGTTCAGCTAGTTTTGTATAAAAAATACAGAAGCCATTGTATATATATAGCCATAATATTTGAATGAAATTTTATTATCATTCGGACGGTACGTTGATAAGTGTACGGGTTTAATGAAAATTTACAAAAGAGTAAACTTTCGGTTTCATCATATCTTCAGGCCACTGCTGGACATGGCACCTGGTTCGATCCTCGGCTTTTCGCATTCAGCTCCTAGCAGCCGTCTTGCGAAAACCATCACACCACCTGGCTCGTGGACGTTTGGTGGGACCAAATTTTGTAGAAAACTATCAACCCTAAGGCTACAAACGTTCGCCACGATCGCGAACCTCTTAGAGCGTTCGTTTTACTAAGTTGCTTGCTAGGTGACTCCCTAGGCTCTAGACGCTAAACAAGCGTTTGTAGCCTAAGGGTTGACAAGATGAAGAGGATGAGGAGCTTTGCAGACTAGCCTGTGTCTTTTTTCGAGAATCTCTATGCTAAATTTCATTGAATCGGTGCAGCGGTTTGGCCGTAAACGTAACAGATAACAGAACAAAACTTTTGCCTATGTCCTTTCTAAAGAATCTCCATGAAACAAAGAAATCGGTTTAACTGTGAAAGCGTATTAGACAGACAGAGTTACTTTTGAATTTCTAAAGTATGGTGTAAGAGGGTTGAATTAGATTTTTAAACGTATTTTTATTTCCAGAAAGAAGCATTGTTTCGTGCTCGGAAACGCATTCTTAAATACCTAGTGCTCGGCTACCTGAAGCAGGAAGGATACTTCCACACTGCGGAGACATTCGCTTCCGAAGCAGCGCTGACCGGCGAGTACGAAGTGTGCGATAACATTGACCTGGATATTATACTGCAGGTGTGTGTTTAATGTAAATATGAAACTCGAGTTACTGTCCGAAGGTTTTGTTGTTTTTAATTTGATATTTCACTTTTCTTTTTAAATGTTGCTTAATTTTTTTTGTAGAAGTAGTCTAAGTTACTCCTTATAAAGTTAGCTACCTGATAGTGACAGTTCCGTTAAAATCGGTCCAGCCGTTCCGGAGATAGCAAGATAGACTTTTTTTTATTTTATCTAAGTTCCGTATGTGTTTTCATATGCATATATAGAATAACTGTTAATTTGAAATTACCAAAAGACATTTTAATTTTATTTACTTGTATATATGATTTACTCGTAAGTAAGTACGGTTTGAAAGGCCTATGGGTCTAGTGGTTAGTAAGAAAGAACAAAGAAAGAAAGAAAACGTTTAATAGTGACACACAAACTAAATATAAAAAACAAAACAAAACATTAAAAATACCAAACAATATAAAAAAAAAACACACAAAGCTGTAATGAGGATACCAATCGGGACAGAAGTGAAAACTCAAAACTGTAAACAAACAATAGTTTAGGCTCACATAAAATGAACGTCTTTGCTCTTTAAATAAAATTCACTGTAAAAAAAAAGTAAAACCATAGCTAATGGAAAGCGTTCGGTGACGAGGGCGCGTTCCATAATTTTTGATCAGCCAAAAAGTGCTTATAAGTTTTCACTTCAAAAACAGTGAAATAATCTGGTTGTGTGTGTGTGTAAAATCTCGTAATTCTGCTTGCTACATTAGAGGTTGGATTCGCATTCAGGAAAATGTATCTCTCTCTACATGTGTGAGATTATCATGCTTTTTATTTCGTGTTTCTATGTATACTGTATACAAACAAGTAATTAATTTAAAAAGTTTTTAAAAAAACAAGCTTTTATTACTAGTTGATAAAAAAATACATAATTACATTGTCATCAGAACTAAAGGTATATTTCAAATTTCAGCTCAATCGGAATTCGGGAAATGGGTCATTTGATTACAGACAAACGGGACAGGTGAAGCTAAATAAAAGCTTGTATAAATAAAATTGGAGTGTCTGTTTGTAATATTAAAATAACCACTTTTTACTAAATTCTTATGTAAGTTTACACGGTACATATACCAAAATAATGTTTACAATTTTTATATATCTGTCTGTTTGTTAGAGAGATCTCTGGAACAGCTGATTATATAAGGAGTAACTTAGGCTACTTTTTAAACTAGCTTCGTCCCGCGTCGTTACCCGCGGTACGGCAATGACCGTGGGTAACACCGTTGTGTACAGCTAGTCTTTAATAAAAATTACGAACTTCTTTTCTCGACGAATAGCTAAATCTTGACAGCAAAAATGTAACATCATAAAATAGGTACGTGCACGTAACTAAGGAATTGTTAAAACAAAGGAGAAACACATGAAAGGTGTTTTGTTACCTACATAAGCCATGAATAGTACAGCGTCTTATTGACGTCACTACTTACAGATAGTTTTTTAACTTATGACGTCACTTACCTACTGAGGTATTGAATTCTTGTTTGTAGGTTGTATTGTGTTAGGAGACTTATTTATTTACGATAATAATGCGTAAAGGCGTCTTCACCTAAATTATTGGCAATTTCAGTGTTTCCAATTGCTGGCAATTCTTTAAAAAATTGCCAACTTTTGTTACCATTATCTCCACACCGAGTCTCCAACAATTTGAAAAACATTCCAACTAAGCGTCTCCATAGAGTCATTAAACATTTGCAATAAGCGTATTCTTTTGATGTTTACCGCAAAAACAGAAACACGGTTCCCAATATTTGTTGAAAATTTATGTTGCCAACACAAGGAAATTATAGAAGCTTTTGTCACCAACGTGTTGACAACACGAAACTTGCCAACTTTTGTTCGGTGGAGACTCGACTTTACGGGCTCAACATAATTTGGGATCAGAAGGCCGATATGTAGGGTTATTTCTATTCAAGTAAAGAAACTATAAGCAGTCGATTATGTGAGTGGTCATCATCATAAATGCCGGCTGCATACCTTAGGCTATGTTTCACATACTTGTGTTTAAGCACGTGTGACCTCTCCCACGGATCGTCCTTAAAGAATATCCGAGATATGTGAACTTATTATTATGATATTCTTAGTACTAAGAACGCAATATGAGGATATTCCTTACTCGTAATAAGTCTTATGGTCCTTCGAGCCCATAGAGCAACACGGTAGGCAGTAGGTAGCCATACGCAGGCGTTCTCTTCTGTCACAGTATAAGCACAAATGGGCCTACGCGTTACACTGTTTTGTATCGCGATAAGACGCTATGGGTACTCCCCTCCGCTCGGTGGCCCCTGTTGCACTATGTTCAAGCCTGATCAAAACTAGTAGTCTATCGACCTTCAACGTCTATTGTTTCTTTGAAGGGGCGATGAGGGAAATATACATATCGGAGTTATGGTGAAACATTAATTACCTTTGACTTGCAATTAATAGTTTGCTGCATATGCATGGTTCGCCTACTAGAGGCTTATGTGGTCGCCACGCCGTTTTCTACTGCGACTAATGTTGTGGGTTCAAATACCAAAAGGGCCAACACTTTGTGTGAAACACTAATTGTTGTTCTGAATCTCGGTGTTCTTTGTGTCCGTTTCATGTATGTTTTCAAAGTCCCTCGCCCCACAGGATGTATATTCCCAATACGGGAGTTGTCTTTATAAGATAAAAAAATGGTTAAAATGAGGTTTATCCAACCCTCACTCCCAGACTCACGTCTAAAAATAACGTTAAAACCTTTTTGCTGAAAGTAATCGAATCTTAAAATGATCCGTCACGTCAATAAACGTGATCCCTAAAATAATTGAAAGCCAAATTGATTGAAACACAAATTAATTAAAATATACAATCGAAACCGACGATTTAAACACTGATAAGCTTCTATATTACAGAATTGTTGTGAGAAAAATCCAACAAAACTTTTGGCCCGACCCGGGAATCGAATCCGATATATATCTCTGTAATATATTTTAAACATACAGGATGCACACTAAAGAAGAACCTCTATTATTAAACCAATCCGTTCCGAAGTCGGCTCGACTCAATTTCCGAACGAAACTACCTAAATAAGGTCGTGCACTCAATCAGAGTGAACTACCATGAGTTGCAAGACGTAAATAGGGTAGAAAGTAGTTTATGTAATGTGTATCTACACTACTTTACCTTTTGCTCGCGATTCTGCCCGCGTATATGTTTATTTTCGCGGTCCTTCCTCAAGAAACAAAGTATCTCCATGTCAAATTTAATCAAAACCGATGAAGCGGTTTAGCATTAAAAGCGTAAAGACAGAGTTACTTTTGAATTTATAATATTAGTATAGGCACTTAATTGTATTATTGCAGATTATTTGTACTGTCTTGTAAAAATTCTAACTTTTAGTTACGAATCTGTTGATACTTCATTCATTAAAATCAGTTCTATAGTTTAGTCGCTTCGCTGATTACTTCCAAAACTGAAAATTATTAACCCTTTCTTTTGATTTCGCCGTAGTCGGGTTGAGAAGATGATTAACATCAACTCGGAAGATAAAACTAGAACTTTTTAAAATTTTCTTGTAAAACATTATTTCCTTAGCCTAGCAGAGAAATGGGGGTTCTGACAAAAGATTTCGAGAACATTCAACTTTACAATTAATCCTGAACACACAGTTCACGAGCTCGTTAGAATTCCTACAAAGTTCCTGCTCTCGAAATTAAAACGCTCCAGCGCTGTAATGTACCTGGAATATGTATGTTAACTGTTAACGGAGTTTTAAACGTACGTTAAGAGGAAAAGAGAGGAAGGAGATGGAAAAATTCTCGTGAACAGAGCTTTACTGGAGTTGTATTTTACGGCATGGCATACTGAATTGTTTGGTATGGGTGACATTTAGATATAAAAAATATTCTACAATTGATATATCCTACTAATATTATTAACGCGAAAGTTTGTAAGTATAGATAGATGGATGGATGTTTGTTACTCTTTAACGCAAAAACTACTGGACGGATTAGGATGAAAGTTTACAGTAATATAGCTTATACATCAGAATAACACATAGGCAGCGATAACCGACATATACGCGGGCGGAGCCGCGGGCAACAACTAGTAAAAATATATAACTATGAGAAACAAAAACTTTGTACCCCTTTCTACGAAAATTATGAAAACGCATATAGTTTTTTTTTCCCATGGATACCCGCAATACTAAAGGCGTCACAAGGCGCTGCCAACCTTTGGGGGATGGGGGAGAGAGGAGATGTTGGGGTATGGGCCTCTGGTATCCTCACTTACTCGGTGAACACAGCGCAAGCGCTATTTCACACAGGTTTTCTGTGAGGCCGTGGTATCACTTCGATCGAGCCGGCCCATGCATGGCGTGCGTGGCTCTCCCACGGTTTGTATGAAGGAGTGTAAAAAGCTAAAAAAATAATTAATTTGTTGTTTAGTTGAATTTCGACCACTATCTTACCGATTTGCACGTCTTTTTAATTCTATTTTTTCTGGTGTGGATAGTTAACAACACTAATAAAAATAGAAGCGGAACATAATTGAAAAGAGACTCAGACCACAGAACAAAGGAATATACTTAGAAGTGGTATCGAGCAGTAAGTGCAAGGTACACAGTGTCGCCTAAACGCACACATTAACGATCAATAGCATATCTCGGCCTGATCAACAATTGGCACAAGTATAGGACAATATATATATAATACAAAACGGCAATTTCATAGGTAAAGGCCTATTATATGAATTTTCAACCACTGTTTCACCCCCTTTGAGGTCGAATATCCAGAAACGCTTAAATATGTAACCACTAATTTTTAATCAGTAGCCGTGAAATAAAGTTTCCTCTCCCTAACTTAAAAATTGACGTACTTTGATACAAACTTTCAACCCCTATTTCACGCCCTTAGGGGTAGAATATCCAGAAACACTTCAATATGTATCTAGTCATTTTAATCAGTAGCCCAAAGATAAAGTTCCATGTTCTAACTTAAAAAATGACAAACTTCCAGACAATCTTTAAACCCCTATCTCACCCCCTGAAGGGTAGAATATCCAGAAACGCTTAAGCGTTTAAAGCGATACGTATTTAAATACGTATCTAGTCATTTTAATCAGTAGCCCAAAGATAAAGTCTAACTTAAAAAATGACAAACTTCCATACAATCTTTAAACCCCTATCTCACCCCCTTAGGGGTAGAATATCCGGAAACGCTTAAATACGTAACTAGTAATTTTTAATCAGTAGCCCAAAGATAAAGTTCCATGTTTTAACTTAAAAAATTACAAACTTCCATACAATCTTTAAACCCCTATCTCACCACTTAGTGGTAGAATATCCAGAAACGCTTAAATACATTCATTCATTTTACAGTCATTTTTGATCAGTAGCCCAAAGATAAAGTTTTATGTTCTAACTTAAAAAATGACAAACTTTCAGACAATCTTAAAACCCCTATTTCACTCCCTTAGGGGTAGACTATCCAGAAAGCTTTAAATACGTATCTAATCATTTTTTTACTTTTGGTAAAGTTAAATAGTACCTAACTATTATAATATATCTGATTACGTTACGCATTAATTCGTTAATTAATTATGAAGCAAAGTGGAAACAGTCTACCATAGAAAAGACCCAATCGTGGAGAAGGTGGCCTCTGATTGGTCCATTTGAATCGGATCAACAATAGCTGGTGTGGATTTGTATAAAAAAGATGTAAATAGTTCGTAATTCTGCCAGCAGAGGGGTAGCAATTGTTGATCCAGAGTGGAGCCACATTAGTACGCCGGAATACACATTAGATCAACAAAATCTGTTGCTGATCAACAATCGCCAACAGATCAACAATTAACTGACGCCACGTCGCGTCAGATCAACAAGGGCCGAAAAGAGATATCTATATATACGGTCAAATTGAGAAACCTCCTCCTTTTTTTGAAGTCGGTTAAAAAACTAACAAATCTATTTGAAAGACGGGTCTCAACTAAGTCACTGTCACATAATATAAGAGAAAAGAGGCGATTGATGCGAAATGCTTGCATCTTCGCCTATGTGGCTGTTACTTCAACTTCCTCTACTAATAAGGTGTGGTGGATTTTTATTCATTTATCCTTTACGGAAACTAGTACTAAATGATCTTTACCTTTTGAGATATGAATTACTATCAATACTCAATACATATAATAAAATGGTCGCTGTCTGTGCATGGAAGATTTGTAAAATAAACTGTTAACGGGTTTGTGAACGCGATAGAACCAAAAACAATGACTTTATGTTTGTTTATCTGTTTGTCTGTGCACGCTAATCTCCGAAACGGTTTATCCGATTTAGATGTGATTTTCAGGTGTAAACTTCACTTAACATTTAGTGTTTGTTTCATGTCAATCGGTTAATAAATAAAAAAGTTATGCCAATTTAAAGAATCACGAGGCTGGACGTTTGTAGATTGTTTACTCTTAGGCGGGTATATAAATAAACAATATGTATTTTAACGGTATATTAAGTAATGTATATATATTCCTGTAGGTGGGTATCTAAAATTTCTGTCGTAACTTAATTCACTGATGTATCTACAAATTATTGATGTAACATTTGGACTGGTGCCTAAAGTATCCAGACCTGCAGACGCTCATGACGTCATGTCACAACCTGTTACGTAACCATTCGTTGCATTTCCCACTCCAGCTTTATGTAAGTGACCTTGACAATAATCCTGGAGATAGAATTTGTAGATTCTAGATAATAAAGGACTAAACTGAGTCTTATCACGTAGGTCCTAAGTTCATTTTGTCAAGAATCAAACTTAAAACAGCCCCTTCGGTGAAATGCCACGCTGAAGTCTTAGAGTGGTTCATCATGCGCAATGAGGATGGTGACCACCACTCTTGGATTCCTATCATACTTTCCATTAGGCAGAGTAGAGTAATTTTGCAGCTTTTATAAAACGTAACAAAAGATATTACAGTATTTCTTCAAGTTTCAACAAATTACGTTTAGTCGTTTTTACGTGAACAACTAGCAAACAAACATCCATCCATCCATTCTAACAAACCTTTTCAAAAGGTAGTACGTACAATTCAATACCTCTTTCCAGGACTACTGCAGTTACTATCTAATCCGGTTCAATAAACAGCCTCAGTTCTGCAGGAAGGTGGAAGAAAGGCAGCCAGTTCGAAGACCAGCAACCAGAGGAAGAACTAAGACGGAGCATGTTTTGGAATGCGTCTGCGAGAAGCAAGAGATTGATTTACCTTCAACTTTTACTATCACCAAGTTACAAAAGGTATTATTAGAATTAATCTAGATTCAACATATGCCTGAGAGACCTCCGTGTGGTGATGAATTGAAAATTCAGAGTCACCACGTCATTTTTTTCCGTGGGTATTGTAAAGCGTGAATAAAGTAAACTACACAAGACAACAGCGCTGCAAGGAGTAGAAAAACTTGACAAAAGTCCTATATGAACCCGTCTGGCCAGTATTACATAGTAGAAGGCCAAGACCTCGTTGAAACGTTTTTTTTTGGATCAGGGTGGACAAACGAACAGAACTTTTTCTTTTTTTTATGATGTAGGGCGGCAAACGAGTAGACGTATAGCATAATTTCACAATAACCCGGGCGATATACCTAGGCTATATAAATTTTAACAACTTTTAATTTTCATTTTTCTTGTTCAGGAAGAGGAGTTAACTATCAAAAATCTACCGACGGTCGAAAGAAAGCCTTTAGCTGGTTTCTTAGCAAACACGTCCCCAGATAAGAAGCAATTGGTGGAACTGCTTTATCAGGATATACTCAGGCCCTCGGCGGTATCGTGGGATGAAGTTAAAGGATTATCCTCGGCGAAGAGTTTGCTGATGGAGTCCGTGGTATATCCTGTACGGTAAGATTTAATACGTTTTAAAATTGCATACTGTAAATAATAATATCGACTGATATTGTAAATAAGTAAAATATCTCACAGAGCATCGCCAAGAATGTTTTGAACGAATTGGGCCTTAAGAACCTTAATTAACTCTGTAATAAAAACGAAGATTTATTTGATGTGAGTGAGTAGCCGCACTTTTCTTGTCTCTTTGGGAAATATGTAATAGAAAGTTCCAAAACAAAAGTGGAGCAAGATGTTATTTAAACGTTACATGTAACTACTGTAAGACTCATCAATATCAACGACCCATAACGTCCCACTGGTGGGCTCGGGTCTTCTCTCAGGAGAGGGTTAAGACCATAAGTTCCCAACCTGGCCGAGCGCGGGTTGGGGACGGACAAAACAACGTTGTGGCCACGTAATCTAACCGTTGGATGTTTCTAAGCCACCAAAGGACTCCAACTAAGCTTCACGACTGTTATCCTATGACAACAACCGGCACCGACTGCTTAACGTGACCTCCGAATCACAGAGACGCTCATGGTAACATGCCACTAGCGGTCACCCATCCAGGCACTGACCGCGCCATCGTTACTTACCCTCGATGATTGTTTCTAATCACTGAGTGCAACAGGGCTATGAGCGCCTGCAAGAATTCTTATCATGTGGTGGTTTTGTACTAAGTTAAGGCATCTAATAATATTCTCTATTTCTGACGAATAGGAGAGATTCTGCATCGAAATTAGTTTATTAAACATCCAGATCATTGTTGTAAAAACTTGCATACTTTTATGCAAGTTTTCAGACAATTGAACTTTTTCAATTGTCTGAACTATAGCCTTCTATCACTCTACATAATATATGAGTAGTTCTTGCATAAACATTAAAATGATTATATTACTAAGCAACTTCCCTATGTTCTTTCTACTTTGTATATTTTTTTTCAGATATCCAGAAGTATTCACGGGTCTTCTCGAACCTTGGCGAGGCGTGTTGCTACACGGGCCTCCGGGGACAGGGAAAACGATGCTCGCAAAAGCTGTTGCTAGTGAAAGTCAATGCACCTTCTTTAACATATCATGCAGTACCATCGTCAATAAATGGAGAGGAGAATCGGAGAAGATTATCAAGGTATTACGGCATGAACAGGACTGTTATGTTAAGATGTCGAATTGGCAATCGAACTATGAACAACCACTGAGCAACTGTGTTTGGACACAGTATTCCTGCTGGTAGTATGTTGTCAGTAGGTTGTTTTCAAAAAGGCAATAAGAGTTGGGGTTAGGAATTCCTATCTTCATTTACTTCAATTATCAGAACAATTTTCTTCTAGGTACTCTTCGAGATGGCATCCTATTATTCTCCATCGATAATCTTCATAGATGAAGTAGAGACCTTAGCTTCCGATAGATCAGCTTCAGGGGAACATGAAGCCTCTAGACGATTGAAGGCACAACTCCTGACGGAACTTGACGGCATTGAGTCAAGAGATGGAATTATATTCTTATTGGCTAATTCTAATATGCCATGGTAAGCGATTACTTTTTGCTTACACATCAATGAATGTAGATAATCACGTATTTTTAGTATCTGGAGAAAAAATACTTGTATTCATTCCAGGGAAATAGACCCAGCAATGCTTCGAAGACTAGAAAAGCGTATCTTCATCACCCTACCGGACTATGAAACACGCGCAGAACTCTTTGAGACATACCTTAACACAAAAAACATAGAACTTTACCCCAAAGTGGACTTTAAAGAGTTCGCGTCGAAGACTGAGGGGTATTCAGGTAGTGACATCAAGTTGGTATGTAAGGAGGCCCTTATGTCTACTGTAAGGAAGATGTTACCGAACATGGTAGGGAAAGGTAAGAAGAAAGACTTATTTTGATACTCCCTTTATCGCTTAATTTTAAGGCAGATTAGCAAAGGGTTCACTCGATGGTAAGTTTTTTATATATTGGCTTACCAAAATGACTCCACTCTGCATGATGCTTTCTAGCGTAAGTTTACCTAATGCACCACCACTTTTAGCCCTCTCCAACTTAAGAGGCACAAGCATGCTCTCAGCCACGAGTGCATTCTCAGAGAGAGGGGTCTGTCCTGATACTTCCTAATTACTTTCTTAGCTCAGTTCAGAACGACAGAGAAATTAATTCAGTGCAATGCTAGTCTGGCTGTGGAAAGGCGCCATCATTACCGAGCATATTCCAAACATATTCTACGTGGTCTACATGAAATAAAACAATAGTGAGGTCTAATTGTTTACCTGTGTTTCAGGTAACGTGCAAAACCGTAAGGACAAACTAGATTTGTCTGACATATTAACAGCGATAGAGAAGACGAAACCAGTATCTAAAAACTTGGCCAGTAAACACAAGGAATGGCAGAGTGAGATGGGTTGTTCCTAGAATTATTTAATACATGGATGACGGTACGACGTATGAGACTGATGAAGTTGGAGGGAAATCATGGCCAATATACTAAGAAAATATCATACGTCTTTTAGGAAATAATGCACAGAATCTCAATTTTGATTGTAGATGAAATACATCAAGAAATGTAAAGTAATCGCACAAGTTAAGTATCTACCTACATTCGGTGTCTGAGGTCAAGGGCTAGAGGATATCCTAGATGTTATCCCCGCCTCGTACGCTTTCTGTATAGTAGCTAAGTGGTCGTCTCCACAGGCGACAGAATCGCAACGGATTCGCGTTTCTATCGCCGAGAAATCTCCAGGAGCTAACTATTATTCTTTCAGCATACATGTAACGGAAACGCTGAGTGTGTAGAAATTCGTGTCACGAAGATAATATTGCCGCGATTCTCTCGCCCGTGGAGACAGCCCCTAAGATTACGACTATAATTTGACTTTATATTTTACATACTTTTTAATTAAAGTGTTGTGTGACTATGAAATAAGGAATTTTACTTTGTAATTTAATTTGTCACACACGTTATTTGTTACATTAAGGTTAGTTTTATAAGACCTAAAGGAATGACTTGTTGGTTTTTCATGCGATTAATAGGTGGAGGAAAAGAAGAGTGGAGGATCCCGTATGTGTGCCAATTTCACACTCACAAATGCCACATTCAACGTAACAAACATTACAGCGCCATCTACTGAAGATACATCGAACTACGGAGTAACTGTTAATTCTATATCGTGATATAGATAATTCTTCCACTTTGTGTTGTAGTGACATGAGACCCGTTTCTCCAAAGATATATTTAGTTGCAGGATTTTACAATTGAAATATAATCTTGCACAACTAATCCAATCTGGGAGTGAATTAAAAAAATACTGCACAAATAAATAATTAAAGGTTATAAATAAAACAACATTAAATTCAATTTTACAGTTTATTGACGACATTTAAACATTAGTTGTTCTATACAAAATATCGTTTTTATTACACATCTTATGCTTAGGAATACATACACTGCTCAATTCCTGCAATCGCTTCCGCACAATTTAAAATGTATCTTATGACCAAAGTATAAAGTTTAAAGTTACATTGTGATTGTGAACTAATACTATAAACTCAAGGTTGACACCCGCTTCGATAATTTGGAAATTCATTTAAAGGTTTCGTTTGATAGGGCTTATAGGGAATATTGAAGGTGAAGATAATATAGACTCGCAAAAATCGAGCTGTTGGTTTTTACTACTCTGAAAACCTGTGATCCAGACATGTAAATAAGAGGTCATGGGATCGATTCTGCCCCAGGACAAATAATCTAATTATTCTGTGTCTGGGTATTTTATATTTTTTTTATTTATCTATACTTATATATAAAGCTGAAGAGTTTGTTTGTGGTCCGATTTGAAAAAATATTTCTGTGTTCATTTATCGAGGAAGGCTATAGCTGTATATCATCAAGCTAAGACCAATAGGAGCGGAGCACCAAAGAAGAATGTTTCAAAAACGGGGTAAAATTATCACGTTATGGGCAATAGGCGACACAAACGAGGTTGCGTGGATCAGCTAGTCTATATTATTATGGACTTATTTTTATAAGCAGTCTGTTTACTTATAATACAGAATCAGCTTACTTCACGATTAATAGAGAAACATTTTCGGAAATAAAAAAGAAATTAGGCCCATTAAACGAAATCCTTAAATACAATGATCACAACTTCTTAATATTTTGACTAGACAAAACCAATTAAATAAAAAAAAATACTTATATAGATTATCAAAATTTTAACACAGTATCTTAATGGGTGGGTCATAGAAATGATCAAAAGATTAAACAACCTGGCAACACAATTATCCATAAAGCAGAAAAAATATTTTTGTCCATGGTTCACACGTTAAGCCAATGATACCCTTACAGATCTAAGTTTCAATACCAATGAGTAGAGATTTTTTGCTGGATCCAGAACAGATTGATTACAACTGTGCTCTTTGCGCTGTAGCTTGGTGGGGGACAGTTGCCTGTACGACGATTCTGGTTGATTAAATTTACTACAGTTATTTTATGATTTCATATATTGCGAATGTGGTACAGCTTAGTCATAATTTGTAAATCGCGAGAACTTTCAAGAGTGAAACGAAATGTTACTGAAACTGGTGGTCGTGTGGTATTTAGGTTTAAGAATACGCAGTGACGCTTCCACTACCCCATCGCGTGCCGTAAAAGACAGCTAAGGGAACAAAATTACGCAGGACTAGAAAGACCTATATTCAGTAGTGGACTGGTATAATGGTGATGATTTGTGACGATCACGATATAAATAGGGTAGTTGACAACTTAGTCAAATCAGTTACTTTTTATCATTTGTCAAAACGATAACTTTGTCGGCAAAATGTACTACATACAAACTTGTGACGTCACTGTTTTTGACCACTCAATTGAGCAATATATTTTAACAATGTGTATTTGATTAAAATTTGTAATAGAAATGAAAAGCTTTAATAATTATATTTTCCGTGATGTTTTGTAATATTCGTTTTAATGAAGGAGGCATAGGTATTTATTTACGATACCATCAACTACCCTATTAGCGAATTCGTAAACTAGGACCTGCATTGGCTATGACTTAACGTGTATGTACCAAAGAAATATATGAGTATAAAACTGTTCCATTATATAATTTTAAGTCAACATCAAATCCACATAAAGTTGGAATTCCTTAATCTTTTTGAAGTACACATTCAATGAAGCATCGCAAACATGAAAGGGTTAAAACTATTTTGACTTCACTTGCCTTGAAATTTAAAATTAAAACAGTTTTTTAATGATTTTCTAATAATTTAGTTATTTAGTAGTAGAGAGTAATCAAAGTTTCCAAAACAAAATGTTTTGTAGTATTTGTTTTAATGAAGTAAATCTAAAACCTTTAAACGAGAAATTCTTGTAAATATAAACGGCTTCAACTATTTTCGTGCAATTTAGTATGCAGGGGGTTCCGGGGGCGATAATTCGATATAATAAGCATATCTTTTTAGAAAATTCAGCAAAAAAAAAAATTGCGAGTTAAGCTCGGTCATCCAGGTAATTTTATTTAACAGTTACGTACTTTATTTATTGCATTGTTAAATATTGGGGATACAATGATTTATGGTTTGATAATGGTATGAGCCGTGGACGGGACCGTGATCGCCACGTTGCTGCAGTAGGGATAGCGACCTGATCACATGAAGGATCATTCGGACGGTCAGACTGGGATTTAAGGGGCAAGTAATTTCTTCCGGGATAGGGCCTGATGAGGCATGGTGTCGATTCGGGGAGGACCAGAAATCACCTGGTTCGGAACCTAACACAGTGGAGAGCCTGAGGACGGCCGTCGGGGTGATTTTTAGTGGAAACACCACATACTCCTATGAGATTCAGGACTCCTGCATCATTACGGAGGAGGAAATCCGAATGGATTTTCTAACCCCGTCAAAAGAAAAGTGTGAGTTTATTTCATATTATGACCGCGTTGGGAATCGCAATCCTGAACGTTGTGAGCGAGTTGATGTTGTTGATATGAAATAAACTCACACGAGGCCCTCTGGGCGAAATGTTTCGGCTGTAGTTCTGCCCGCATATGTCGGTTATGACGGTGATTTTTTAAACTGATATATTTTTTTTGTCAACCGATTGAAATAAAACAAACACTGAATGTTAAGTTTGCCACAGTTTAAAAGATTAAGGCTCATCTCAAAAACTCAAACGGATAAAATTCTAAAAACTGTTGCTTTGAGGGCTGATATTTAAAAAAAAACAGTATGATATCATTACAGGGCTGATGATCACTTTCATGTAGGCGATGTTCATTTTGTCGATATCTTTTATAGAAATTCCATTATAAATTTTACCACTAAATTATATATTAGTGATGTGGCGGATATCCGTATCCGCACCCGCGGATATTATCATTGATTGCTAAACTTAAATATTGAAATATAGAATGTTGTGAGTTACTAATATTATGGACAGTCACAAATTACCATTTAACTATATTCATAAAGAGATCAATCCTAAAATCTTTGTGATATGTGTTTTAATATAATAAAAAAAAAAACACGCACAGTGTCAGTCGAAATAGGTTAAATATTTTAGTCTTGGACGTGAATTGTTGTTAAATGAATAGGCTGTTACCAAAAAAAATATGTGCAACTCTATTTTCGTATTTTTATAATTTGTATTCGCGGAAACGGACTCTAATAATATCCGTATTCGCGGACAGGGGCTCTAATAATTCGTATTTGCGGATATGGGTTCTAATTATCCGTATTCGCGGATATGGGTTCTAATTATAATTATCAGTATTCACGGATTTGGACTCTAATAATCCCCGAAGATATTGGTTCTAATTATCCGTATTCGGAGAATGGGCTTTAAAAATCCGTATTCGCGGATACACACTCATAATTTGTAGCTAGACTTTTCAACGATCCGACACATCACTAATACATACTTGTATAAATGTAACAGTCGTTTTTATTTAACGTATATACCTTTAAAAACAAAATTTAAATAATAAACAAGGCAACTTACAAACTAAATTTAATAAGATAGAGAAACACAACATCTCACTCGTGATATTTGAAAGTCGGACCAAACAAATGTGGTCCCTGAAAAAACATTTAAATAAATAAACCAGATCACATTCAAAATTTACCCTTTCCATACATTCTTCAAACCTATCACAGATTATATATAGAAAAGTAAGCGAATGTAAGGTCTGTTCACACGACAGTTTCATAAAACCAATTTGAATTTTTAGTTTATTCTAGTTTCAAAAAACAATAACTCTTTTATTATAGACAAGCATTTTCCGGCAGATTCTTTTATTTAAAAAAATATTTTTTCAAGTAATTTGTGCCTTAAATGACTCGTGTACCTCAAGCTATCATGAATAATATTGAGTCGTGAATCCTCACGAAGGCATCGCCGAGTTCTTATCAGTTTATCCACAACTGTTCCGGTGGAATTAACGGATGGTTTAAAAAAAATACCTTGTGATTAATATTTCCAAAATCAAGTTTTAAGAAGAGGTGTTAAAATACGTAAGTGTGAACAGCCCTTTATTTGAGACACATTTAAAGCGTTTATACTAATTCTAAATATGAACAGTTTAAAAATAATGATCTAGATGAAATTTTGACATTTCAAAATGTTTTTTTTTAATATTTTTATTAGCTTGATTGCCAGTGTCGGTTTATTGTAAAATATTCGCCTGTATTTTGCTTATCCCTTAACATTTACAAGTCACATCATCCGGTTTGAATGCTTTTTAATCTACGTAAAGAAAAAACCTTTTTTAATGTGGCAACTTTTGACATCAATCGCGATGCAACCGGTAGAAAATTTGATACGAAACGTTTATTTTTTATGGTGGTAGTTTTCTTTATCAATGTTGGACTATATATTCGATAATTACCATACAATTTCATTACACAGGTTATGGTAAATTGTTGCCTTTGTCTCGGTCACACAAGCCTACGATACAACTCAAGGGGAAATAATATTGTATGAATTATTTACAGCTGGCAGATTTTTCAAAGAACAAATGGCAACATTGTCATGAACCTACCACAAGATTCTAAATACAAAACTATTGGTGTAATATAGTTCGGTTCATATTTGTCATTATGAAAGCGTATTTTAATTTAAGAAAAGGCATGAATTTAGGATTTGTCAGTCATTTGTTCTAAACATCCATTTTTGTCGCTGCTATATGATATGTTTCATTTATAATCATCACTGTTCTCTCAAGAACTAACTGTTTGAAGAAATGCCTTTAAGGAACACTGCCGACAAACGGAGTGGCGGCAAAGAGCCTAATTCAGTAACAATCAAAATTTAACCTTAAAGTTTTTCATAATACAACTTTTTTGTGCCTTCCAAAGTGACTACTCTGCCTGATGGAAAGCATAATTCGAATCCAAGAGTGGTGCTCATCATACTCATTGCTCGTGCAGACAATGCAACAATGCAGCATGATGACCCCACACCATGGTTGCCTAGTGATGCTTCTGCATCATTGGGCCTCCAGAGTCCAGCATATCAAAATCAACCGTCGCTCAGACATTTTATTTCGTTGCATCAAATACAGTTTTTTTTGTTGCATTTAAATTGTCACTGAAACAGTATCTTTGCCGCCACTCCGTCCATCGGCGCTGACATTAACTATACATTTAAGATCTATTCACTTGCTACAAAACCTAACGATAATTTTGAGATTTTTTAAATGTCGTATGACATGATAAAGGATATAGGAGAAGTACATTTTTTTTAGATTTTGTCGCCACAGACCCACTAAATCAACTTCAGACTACGAATCTCGATGTTAAATAACAATTTATAACACACGGTTCAGCTTTTCGACACGGACATAGTAAAATACTGACGATAAAAAATATTGATATTTTAACTTTATTTCTTTGATTGATTAATCGACTTTTAGTAAAAACTCTTTCTCATAAAAGCATATTTAAATAAAACGGTTCAAACTGATATTTATCACAGTAAGATTTCTACTATAAAAAATCGTACTACTGCTACTAATCGTCCTACATTATTACTTTATCCGTGTGACAGGAACCGTTTTCAACCAATGTCAGCCAATGTTGCCAGCTTTTGGTAGTTTTCATTTTTAGATATAGAATATTATGGCGGGTATTTGACCGTCCTCTACTGAAGTGCCGTTGTTATTGCCGGCAGCGTATGAAAACTGAAATACGACTTTATCGCCATTGTTACAATCTACTGTAACCCTACGAAGACCTTTCGTACCATAGTAGGAATCTGTGCCCTGAAACAAATACATATTATCAATATGTGTATATAAAACAAAGTCGTGTTACATCATTTATAACTCAAGAACGACTGGACCAATTTTTATGATTTTGGTGTTTTTGGAAAGTAATTGTCTGTCTGTTACGCTTACATGGCCCAATCGCTGCACAATTAAATTCACCATAGAGATACTTTAATTCTTGAGGAAGGATATAGGTTGCTTTTTATAGTAGTAGTCGAAATACTTGTGGGCGGAGTCGCGGGTATTACATCTCCATCATATCCAATTCGGTTCAATGGTTTGGCCGTGAAAGCGTGATAGACAGACAGACAGAGTTACTTTGGAATTTATAATATTACTAGCGACCCGGCCCGGCTTCGCACCGAAGTCTTTGAAATACTCAGATTTCTTCTACTCCAATATGCATGCACACATAAAACCTTTCTCTTAAATCAATATATCTATTGCTGAAGTGTTGCACCCAGATGGAGAAGATAGATAGCACGGGATTATTCCCATTACTATTTTTTTCTTTTTCTGGGTCGCGGGGGACTTTACAAACATACATGAAACGGACACAAAGTACACCCAGACTCAGAACAACAAAGTTTTGTCCCATGTAGGATTTGAACCTACAAACACTTGGTAGGAAGAGGCAAATAACAAGGCGCCTTATGAGCGTTATAGCAGAGGAAATTATAACAAATCTAACCTTTAGTTTAGCGCTGGCTATGTACGAAGTGTTGGGCAGGATCTCGACTGGTTCCTTGAACATAGCACGGAAGGTGTCGTCGCTGCCGTCACAACAGAAAGTCGTTGTGTTGGAGCCACACACTTTCTTAGTCGCTAGGTGTATTATCTGAAATATAAATATAATATAATTGTGTTTTTGCTATTTCTTGAGTTAAAAAGAATGTTGTCTGGAAGAGATTCTTAACAACCCATAATTTCTCACTGCTGGGCTCGGGTCTCCTCTGAGGAGGAGAGGGTTAAGGTCATACGTCCCCACGCTGGCCGAGTGCGGGTTGGGGACTGGCAAGACAACGTTGTGGCTACGTAATCTTGTCGTTGGATGTTTTGAAGCCGCCCAAAGGCCTCCAACTAAGCTTCACGACTGTTATCCTAACGTTAACGTGACCGGAGGTCACGTTAACGTTCATGGTATAATGCCACCAGCGGTCACCCATCCAGGTCCTAACCGCGCCATCTTTGCTTACCCTCGTTGATTGTTTCTAATCACCAAGTGCAACTGGGCTATGAGCGCCTTGGAAGAGATTGCCTTTGAGCAATAGTTGTACTCTGCTAGCATACAATTTTGTACTTAGTTATCTGGTATACAAGAAATCGATTAATTATTATTATTCCTTTACGGAATCATCATCATCAACAGATTTTACTAGCCCACTGCTAGACATACGGGATGCTGGTTTAAAGCCTAGCTAGACTGTGAGAAAGTCATTGTCTCAATCGACAACCATTGTAAAGGAAAATGGGGAATTTTAGTGTTTATGAGAAGAAATCTAAAAATTTATTATTGAGACACCTTAGGCAAAAAGCAGTCGGAAAATGTTTGTTTTAGTTCATAAATTAATAAAATATTTTTTATAATTCAATTCAAAGTTTTCAGTTTTTTAACCTGTTCTTTAACAACATGAAATAGTAGCCGCCATGTAATAATATGGCGGCTACGTCAAACGGCCTTTTAAACTAAAGTGTCAACTGTCAACTGATCGAACGTTTACAAAGACAACTGACGGCAATATGGCGTCCACTGCGTCTTTGACAAACTACTTGAAAATTGAAATGCATTTTTATGGCACTTATCGATTGAATAAAAGTTTAGTGTTTAATTGGTGGTTTAATGGCATTATAGAATCTAATTAAGACACTTTTCAAAAATGAGTGTAATACCCTATTGTTTCGTTGCTTTTGACTGACTAACTGATTGAGGTTACCAGAGCTCAAAACCTCCTCAAAGGAGGAGCACCAGGTCAAAAGGGAGAAAGAGACTCAAAGGCTGTGGCACGCTTAGAGTTATAACTTTTGCTGGTGTCACTTACACATCAAGTGATATTTCGTTGGTGATTGCGGGACTTGAGGCCCAATGATGCAGAAGCATCTCAAAAGCCCACCGTAGTGTGGGTCACCGTGCTGCATTGTTGCATTGTCTGCATCGTCAGTGAGTATGGTGATCTACTACTGGATTCTGCTCATGCTTTCCATCATGCAGGGTAGGGTCACTTTGACAAGTGTAAAAAAGATTAACATAACTAAAACAACTAACCTGCAAGTGTACTTCATACTCTGTCGGCCCAAAATACGACCCGTACAATCCAAAACCGACCACAAATATTCGCTGATCCACCGTAAACCTGATACGGTCTGTGGTACCGCTGTAACCCCACCGCGATTCAGTTTGCGGAAACCTATTAACCGTCAACTCTTTACCAGTCATGCAGCATCTGGGAGTGTCCAGAAACCCCACGTTTGGTTTCGGATTCACCGTAAAATACAGAAAAAGCTGAACTATTTCGCGGTCATCCAGAAGACCAGATTGCGCGGGGCCCATTGCAAATTCTTCGACGGACATTAAGGGAAAACGGATAGCGTTGAAAGCTCTGCCCAAAACCATACGCTGGTTGGCTGGCGTTACTTGTAACTGTCTTCGTATGCATTCTGCCTCCGACCAGCGCAGGACTGCGGAGAATATCTTCGCTTCTCTTATGCGGAGGGTATCTCTGAAACGGACAAAGTGGCATCAATGGTAGGGCGTTTGGTCTTTTCTTTGGAGGTATACCCGATAGATATTGGGTTTGACTCCATAGATTCCGCAGAGGCTTTGTCATTAGAAGAACGTGTGTGTAATATGATAAGTTTTAAGTTATCCACTAATATTTTTAAATAGTAATGTGAAAATTTAGGTAAAAAAAAGTTGTAAGCGATAATACCCCGTATTTCGTAATATATAACATTCCGAAGTCTACATATTATAATATATGTAAAAATAAATAATGACAAAATAAATAAATAAAACCTTTGTAAAGAGACCTGCATAAAACTACGATGAATATCTTAAACACAACGGCAGCTCTGGCCAACGAAATAAAGGAAAACTGTCAATGGTTATTGCACGCGGCTTCACTGACGCAGATTTTCATGCCCCCTTAGAGGTGGCATTTTGAAAAATACTAAAATACGTATTTCATTACTTTAACTCCACTATATTGTTACATAGTTTTAAGCAAATCCATCACAGAAATAAAACGTTTCATACAAATTTTACCCCCTTAGGGGTGGAATTTCAAAAATTCCTTTTTAGTGCTCACTTACGTCATATAAAGAACCTACATGCAAAATTTCAGGATTCTAAGTTCAGTGGTTTGGGCTGTGCGTTGATCTCTCACTATGTCAGTTAGCTTCCTCTTTTATATACATATAGATTAATTTTTTTACTATTAGTTACTATTTCTACAAAATAGAGTCAATTTTAAAATCTTAATAAAAATAAGTATAATATACAGCATATTAAGAGTCATAATTTTGTTTCTAGGTCAAATACAATTTGCAAGTCATAAAAGCACTAGCCACAATAAAAATACTACGCAGTTCCAAGATACTACGCAGAAACAGTGTATTTATAAAATACCCAGACAAACTATCGATTTCTTAAAGCTCCGTTAATGTACGTAACACATTCGTGTAGTAATTTGCATTATATTATTTTTCTAAAACAAATCATTGTTGGCAAAACTGTTGTTCAAAAATAGTTGAGTGATAGCTATAACAAAACTAAAATGTTTACAGAAAGCATATCTCAATTTCCATTTTTCTATACAAATAAATAAAAATTGGAGTGTCTGTTTGTAATATTAAAATAACCGCTTTTTACTAAATGCATATGCATGTATATACGGTACATATACCAAAAATGTAGTTAAAAAAATTTTGCTTGTCTGTCTGTTTGTTCCGGGTAATTCCAGTATATTGCCACGTAAAAACTTGTATTTTGGTATCCTAAAACTATTCTAAAAATTCACATATAATTGGATGGTCGCAAGTTTCAAATTCAGGGGTCATCGTTCACAAAAATGTGTTAAATACAAAACTTGTAGAGAATTAAATTCTTTACAAGTTTAGTATTTAACATTTTTATACCTTGAACTGTTTTCGAGATGCAGTGCGTAGAGCACGCGGTCAGAGAATTATCTGAGGTTAACTGGTAGTCTCGTTCAAAAACTCGTAATATTAAGGTTATAATTTATTGCTAAATATATAATTGTCATTATTATTAACTTTCAGATTAAATTCAATCTTTCTTTCTAATAATTTTAAAATTTATCAATTCAAAAACACTCATTATCTCTTTCGGTAATTGAGAAATCACTAAGGGTCGTACTTTAATTACATTGTAATTATTTTCTCATTTACACTAATAGCATTTTAAGTAAAAAATAATTTACTACATCTTCAGGTCTTAAATTTTCATAACTTTAAAATCTATACCTGGGAATCGGACCCCTATTATATGGTACTAATGCTCTTTAGCTTGCAAGCTAAGCTTGTCCCAATGCTGTACCATATCAGACCGATATTAATGATGATAGAACCTTTGACCCAGAAATCATGAAAGACTTGGACAGCGGGACGATGACGAAGATGAAGAAAAATAAGAAGAGAATTGAAATTAGAACTTGTTCTCGAATCGATTTTTTATAATTTTGATTATAATAAATCTATAAAATGACACATTTAATAAAAACATTAATTAAACATTTATTTCTTTTCTTCTTTATTTATTTAAAAAGCCCTTAGAATAAATTAGACTAGAATTAAAATACAATTTAAGTATTTTCCTCAACAATTTCTTCATAACATGGCCAGGTAAGTGTTATTAAATAAATTGACACTTAATTAAAAACAGATAAGTAACCAACAAAAAATGAATTTAATCTAAAAGATAATAAAAAATTATAATTATGTATCTAGCAATAATAATAATAATTACGAGTTTTAGATCGAGACTATCGGTTGACCTCAGATAATTCTCAGACTGCACGCTCTACGCGTATCTCGAAAACAGTTCAAGGTATAAAAAAATGTTAAATACAAAACTTGTAGAGAATTTAATTCTCTACAATATGGTAATAAATACAAATAGCGTAAAACCCATAGAAAAAGAGATATTTGCAAAAAAAAAAAAAAAAACAATTTTTGTGAACGATGACCCCTGAATTTAAAACTTGCGACCATACAATTATAAGTGAATTTTGAAAACAGTTTTAGGATGCCAAAATACAAGTTTTTACGTGGTAATATACTGGGTATGTCCATTTTCCGAGGTCAACTCCCTATAATGACTGAACTATTAGTGAAAAGAACGTTGCAATTTAATTTTAACTTTAAGTTTCAACAATATTAATTTATTAAGTTTGTGTAAACTCCTGTATCGCGGGGAAATTTACAAACATACATAAAACAGGCACAAATAATAATAAATTAAAAAATTACGTCATTTAGTTTAATAAATATTTACCTTCCTACTACCACGACTATTTAACCTATGTTTTAAATCTGTGCGTGCATTTTTCATTTATATAGCGGGCACAAACTCTTTTTTTTTAATTTATTTGTAGAACACTACTTTACTTAATGTCGATCGATGATAAGTTAGACCACTATCTTTTTTTCTTTTAATAGCTTTTTGCACGTTTTTAACACGCAGGACGGCTTTTGAATAAAATATTCGTCACACTGTTGACGTTCGATTACTACGAGTTCCGCAGAGCGACTACTTGTGCTGATGTCCCGGGCCATCAATGTATGGAGCAAAAACACTGTACCGCGATGTCTGTAGTAATATTAGTTCAATGTTAGTTAACTATGTTTCTATCTTGTACTATTCATGCTGTTGGTATTCCGAACAAAATAAAATAAATTAATTAAAATACCGCTAGGCTTTTCTAATACTAGAGATGTTGTCCGCAGCTCCGCCCGCGTATATGTTGGTATATATATGTCGGTTATAAGAATAACACATAGGCTACCTATGTGTTATTCTGACGTGTAAGCTATATTATTTTAAAGTTTCATCCATAACAGTTCAGTAGTTCTTGCGTGAAAGAGTAACAAACATCCATCCATCCATACAGTATAGAACAGCGTTTCCTATTAGCCGGGTCGCGACTCGGTACCGGGTCGTGAAATTAAGAATTAAGATACCATCTCGATCTGTTCCTATCCCACAACTCTTTATCATACCTAACTCTAACAATACTGTGTCTCAAAACGGTCCAATCTCAAGAATGTGCGCACTAGTTACAATTAAATATGCTCCAAGGTTGATATTTTTTTCTACTCATTTAGCGATTTTAAAACCTAAATAGTCTGATGATTGGTATCTTTTCCAATGAAGTATTATAATATTGAGTGTTGTGTACGGTTGTAATTGGACTTAAGACCTACATATTCTAAACGGCAATTTATAATTTCTGTTTGTTTTTAGTTTGTTGTATGTTTCTGTACGTAATAAATAAAATAAAAATATCTGATATGTTTTGTGCGTTATAATTTTGAGAATACCATTTATGTAGAGGTTTTATTTTGTAAATTTTTACCAATATAAACGACAGCCGAAGAATTATTTAACTTGATTAATGATTGTATCAACAAAAATAATATTGAATGGAAGAAGTGTGTGGGATTAAGTAGTGATTTCGCACGAGCAATGTCCGGCATTCGTACTGGGCTTTATCCAAGGGTAAAAGTTGTAGCGCCATAATGTGTATGGACGCACTGTAGCACTCAAAGGTATTGGCTGTCAAGAAAATACCTTTACCCTTGACAGCAACGATGCAAAAGTGTGTTAAGTGCATCAATTTTATAAAATCTCGTCCACTGAACTCAAGATTGGGTTATCTTTAAATTTGGTAATAATTGGGTAATCTAAAAACTCAAGACTGTTTCTCTGTTTTATGCAAAGAAATAGAAAATGATCACGAACATCCTTTACACTATGGAGTGCGATGTCTCTCAAGAGGCAATGTTTTAAAAAGGCTTATTGAGTTAATATAAGAAGTAATACTTATTCTCGAACTACATCCCCCAACAGCCAGAGATGTAATATTTGTATTTAAGAACAGATTTCATGATAACTACTATATCTGATATTTCTTAATTTTTAAATAATCTAAACATGGCAATGCATGGTAATAATATTACTATTAAAGTGCAAGACAAGGTTTAAAGGGCAATAAAAAAGCTTAATGTGTGGGGCACAATGTGCGAAAACAGGGAACTTAAAAATCTTTTATTCACACTATATTTTCGTATCATCTATTCAGTCACTAAATTTTGCGGAAAATGAAAGTTTTATCCTAAGGACTGGTTCCACTTCAAGTCGGTCTCTAGGGAACTTAAAAGAATTTAGTAATTTAAGTAGAATACAAAAAGAGTACAACATCATTGCATCGCCATATCTTAACTCAATTTAAGAACATTTATTAGGACTGGAGAGGAATATTTACCTCCAATCGACAGAAAGAAAGCTTGGATTAGAAACCCTTTTGCATTCAAATTAGATTCCGAAACTAATTTGCCAGATTCAGATGTAGACTCGTTACTTGAATTGTCAACTGACGCAGCACTCAAGGATATATTTGACACAAGACTATTGAGAGATTTTTGGTTATCTTGTCGTCAAGAATACACAAAATTAGCTCATCAAGCAATAACTTTTTAATGCCTTTTGTC
The DNA here is from genome assembly GCA_905220595.1 of Spilosoma lubricipeda. Classification (NCBI taxonomy): domain Eukaryota; kingdom Metazoa; phylum Arthropoda; class Insecta; order Lepidoptera; family Erebidae; genus Spilosoma; species Spilosoma lubricipeda. The sequence goes on from HG992291.1 coordinate 2,002,068, forward strand.
ATTACTTATAATTGGAATTCTAGGTTTTCAACACTAGTTTACCTTAAAAATAAATATAGAGACCGACTTGAAGTGGAACCAGACCTTAGGATAAAACTTTCGTCATTTTCCGCGAAATTTTATGACTGAATAGATGATACCAAAATATAGTGTGAATAACAGATTTTTACTACGAGTATTAATAAATATGAATTATTTTACAATTGGAATCAGCTTACGTTTAAAGTATAAAGTGGGTCACGAAGGGGCAATATAAAAACTACAGGGCCATGGCAAAACAATGTTTGGGAAACACTGGCATAGAAGATATAGATGCCGAAACCGGATAGATGCCTCATTTTCATAAAACCAAACTTCCAAAATTCGCAACTAAAAATTAATAGTAGAAGTAAGAGCCGCTGTTACCCTGCACCTAATTTATCCACAGGCTTTGAGGATTTATTTCGCTCATGTGTGCATTTATATCTGGGGTGATCTTCACTAACACGTCAAAATTTTTGAACTTACTATATTAACGATGTATAACTTTATAAGTAGTAAAAAATGATTATATATATTTATCTAGATGTAAATAGTTGCTATTTTGTCTTAAATGTTTTTATCTCAATAATATCTTGCAATCGGTCCACAAGCCTTTAATAGATTGTTTGTGGAAGATGCAATGGCGTGAGAGATTGTTCCTCCAGTGAGAAAACTACCTCATATTAATAAGGGTTTATTAATCAAGTCCCAAATATGTTGTCTTTTCAGCCTTCTGTCACACATCTGTTCACATAACACCGTTGCTAGGTTGTTATGTGTCCTAGGCGGTCTCTGTATGCTTTTGCTCTGAGTTCCACCTCCTCTTTGACAGTTTTCATTTCTGTGTACTCATGCAATTCGCAGATTTTAATGAATAAAGGTGCATTGGATAACCAATCTGGAGACCTTACACTACTTTTTACTTACACTAAAAGGATAACCTTTTAGTGCTTTATTTTGGAACCTTTGTAGGATCTCCACATTCGAGTTCTTTGCTGATCCCCACAACTCCATGCCATAAGTCCAGATTGGCTTAGTTATAGTTTTGTAAATGAGTATCTTATTTTCCAGGGTGACATGTGATCAGGATGACTGCCCACGAGCCAGTCTAGGTTTGCTAGTCTTATATTTAACTCCTCACGTTTTTTTTTTATGTGTGTTTTCCATGTTTGCTTCCTGTCAAGATGCATGCCCAGATATTTTACTGAATCTTGATGGGGTAGAACGTCATTTCCAAGTTTGATTGGAGGGCAGTTGTCACTTCTCAGAATAAAGGTGACATGTACAGATTTGCTATAGCTAGCTTTTATGCGCCACTACTATGTTTCATCCATTTGCTGACCTTGTTCAGGTGATTTTGTAGACCCAAGGATGCCATATTGGGATTTTCGTGATTGCAAAGTGCAGCAGTGTCGTCAGCAAATGTGGCAGACAGAATATTATCAGTTGTGGGTATATCTGCAGTGTACATAAGATACATATTCGGACCCAAAATGGAGCCTTGTGGTACACCAGCTTTTATATCTTGAAATACAGAGTATGTTTCATTGACCTTACCTCTGAACAATATGTCTTCGATGTACGACTTCAGGAGTAAGTAGAAGCCATGTGGAAGTTCGTAAGTTTTTGCAAAATGTTTGTTGATGCTCAGCTCACATTGGTGGTAAAAGTATGTACCCTTCCTTGATAAATGAGCTATTCAAAAAAAAACTATTTTCCAATCCGAATCATTACTTAGGAAGTTGAACTTTCTGTCTCGCACAACAATACTGTGGAATAAAACGTCGCCTTCGGTATTCCCGGACCAATACGACCTTTAAACCTTCAAGAAAAGAGCGTACTCCATCTTAAAAGGCCGGCAGCGCACTTATGACGCCTCAGGTGGTCATGGGCGACGTAATCACGAATTATTAGGCGTTTCGTCTGCTCGTTTTCAGCTCCAAAAAAACTATAAAAACAAACAAACGCCTCAGTTTGTTAATGTTAGCATAGAAATACTGTCAGTAGTTTTGTGTGTCACCCAGTAGCATTGAAAAAAAGTGTATCAATTTGGCATAAATTTGGCAGACTGTCAATAACCTTCTGTTGTAGTCTACGTAGATACATAGCTGTGCATAGATATCTACTGTATGTGATTAGAAAGAAATGCTTCTATTTATAGGTGCACTTAAACCTAAATAATCATAAAATGGTTCTATACGTGATATATTTTAAGACCTTTTATTTCGATACAGGTTGTCAGGTGCTAAACTAGCTGCGTCCTTACCTGTGGTTTACTTTTTATCACTATTATTTTGTAATAAAAAGTAGACTTAGTGCTACTTAAGGCCGTATTTTCTACCAATCACTGATCACCTGCACTACGCACTTTCACTCGCCTTAATCAAAGTGAATACGGGCCCTTAGACTGTGAATTACCTGCAAATATGGATCAGGACAGCATTAACAATTATTTTAACGGGCATTAATGCGATCACTTATTAAAAGGTATTACATACCTCTGATTTGCCTGACGTTTCGACCAGGTTGCACTGGCCGTGGGTCACAGGCTGACTCGGCCTGTGATACCTTTTAATAAGTAATCGCGTTAATTCCCGTTAAAATAATTGCTAATATATCATGGAACGCGAAAGTTTAAAAGACAGTCCTGTATCACTATCTAATCTATGCCTATTGCAGTCCACTGCTGCATATAGGCTTCAAATAGGCAATGGCAAATGTTCATATATCTATAGTAAGAAATAAGAAGTTTAAGTTTGTGTTACTCAATATATGTGATAATCCTACTAATATTATAAACGCGAAAGTTTCTAAGTATTGATGGATGTTTGATACTCCTTCACGCAAAAACCACTGAACGGATTTGGATGAAAAATTACAGTAATATAGCTGATACATCAGAATAGCACATATGCTACTATTTGCAGCGATAACCGACATACATGGGCGGAGCCTCGGGCATCAGCTCGTGTATGTGTATCCATAATGTGCATATGGTTGTCTGATCACGCAAGTTCGCATGCGTTCTTTTTTGTGTTCGAAACCAAACTTTCGGCCTAGCTTCCAGTTTCGGCCGAAACCGAAACTCGCTTAACCTTGAAAAAAAACGCGAGCCTGTTCCCATTTTTTCAAAAGTTGTCTTGAATTTCGGTAATTAGAGTTACTAATTTCGTATTTTTTATCAAAATTTTATAAAAAAAGGTTACATAGGGTTTCATGTGGTCAATAATTTAAAATGATCTATGCAGAATCAAAAAAATATCCGTGTTGGTGGTAAAATTGTGACCATTGTATGTTCCACTTAATTTTTCATTCCTTGGCTAGAGAGTTCCTTTTGGTATAGTATCTTGTAATTTTAAATGTTGATTAAATATTGATATGCAGGTATTTAAACTCACGCCTTACGTATCGATTTATACCAGTTGTAGTAAGATGACAAGCGCCCAACCCGCGTTAACAACTACATGTAAAAACGCGCGTTAGCATGTGTACTGAAAAAAGATTTCAAAATGTTTTTGTTGAACAAATTTGTAACAATTTTACAGTGACGCGCGAAAATTTTTGTGAGAGTTAAAATGGCGGGTAAAGTGAATCAACTTGTACAAGTTACCAAAAAAAAATTCTTAAATCTACTATTATGTAGGTACCTATCTCTAAAAAATTTGTACCTCATTCCTAACGAAATTATTTCAGAACTAAGGTGCACCACATTAACACTGAAATCTGGAGCATTTTTAATATTTATTTGCATTTAGATAAAGAGGAAGGATGTTATTTTTTGTTTGTTTCATTATTCATTATCATCATGAACCCATAAACGTCTCGCTGCTGGGCTCGCGCTTCCTCTCAGGAGAGGGTTGTAACAATTTAACTCTCTCTCTCTAAATTACTTTAACCGATTTGAAAAAAATCTTTCACCATTAGAAAGCTAAATCATCTCCGAGTAACATAGGTTAAATTACATTTACAAAAAAGTTAGGGATCAGGCCGGTCTATTGTAATTTGAATAAATAAAGTACACATGTGTGCAGTACAACTGAAGCCCAAAGTCCGCTTTGTCATTTCTTTTCAATGCGCATCAAAACATATTGTTGAGGTTTTCGTAAAACTTTTAACAGGTTGCGAAGAAATATAAAATATTACAGAAGAAAACTCTAGAAACTTGAGAGTAGAATTCTAAACAAAAACTTGGCATCGGAATATGATGTATCACACTCGACGATTTTAACTATTTGGAAAGGAAGAGAAAAAATTCAAACGCTTTTTGAGAACAAATTATTGAAAATATAATGTGAAAGAACAACAAAGCAAATGAATATTAAGGAAGCTTAAAAAGCAAATGACTATAAGGTGAGGCATTAAGTTCACTTTATGCAAAATGTAATGCAGGAAGTGTTAATAAATTATTAAAAAAATAATAGTGTGAGACACCTACAGTGTTAGGTATGAGTTTTACATGTGATTCTATGTGTCTGTGTGTATTTCTCTACATCACAGCATCATAGCCCCCAAGACGGATGATTTTGATCATTTATTTTGCCAAAAAAAGTGTTAAGTTTTTTAAGCATGGAAAGTGTGCTAAGAATGTTTTATATTAATTATAATATTTACCTTTTTGGTTAAATACTCTAAGTTAACCGTGTGAAGCCTGGGCCGGCTGCTAGTTTGCATATACAATGATTAAAGAATGTAATAATTATGCCCTTTTTTATAATGAATATACAAAAACCAAATAAATATGTCAAATTGTATGTTAATCATTTATGCAAAACATAAACTCATCTCAGCCCGATTAACGATGAATGGTGAAAGGCTGTGAACTGAGACAGCCACATAGGCTTGTGAGCATGAATGAGCTACGTGGGCTTGTGAGCCGAATCCGAAGCCGAATCTTCGATCGGTGACTAATTTTTGTAACTGTGTTTGGTCCTGCCAAAATGACTCTACTCTGTCTGATGGAAAGCATAAACAGAATTTAAAAATGGTAGTCACCACACTTGTTGAGAATGCGGACAATACAACCATGCAGTATGGTGACCCACACCCTGGCAGCCTAGAGATGCTAATGCATCTTTGGTCCTCTGGTCTCGCACTCATCAATGAAAAATGACAGCAGACTGTTGTTTCTCTGAGTATGAAAAATTTGTCAATAGATCCACATCTTGAAACCAGAATCTAATAAAATGGAAATAAACATCTACATGGCACCATCTACATACTTTAATGTAAGTGTAGTCAATGTAAAATGCAAAAACTAAACATACCTTTCTAGAACAGCATTCAACGTATCTTGATCTATGTCTGTAAACCCCTCAGCATTCAATGCATCTGCAGTATTCTTATCTATCATCTCCAAGCACAAAGCAGCCAGCTGTGGCTCATCAAATAATCGTGCTTGCGTTAGCAACAGAAACGCATTATCAGTACCTAAATTACTCTTTAAGAAATCCACACAATGTTCTTCCAGAGCTGCCACAGCATACTTTTTGGCCGTATAAAGAGTGGTCATCACACTCTCTGGACCTATTCGAACCTCGTCAGAATATAAGAACTTTAATAAGTGTAAAAATGCAGCAGGTTCAACATCAGGGAGCTCAACTTCATCCGACTTGGTGGCTAGCACACCATTGAACATAGCGTCAAATACCGCACTTCCTACCGATAACACGAACTTGTGAGCTGGTATTACTTGCTGGTTAGCTTCTTTGCCTACAATGAAGTGTACATCACACAGAATTTCATTATTAAAGAGGAATGACAGCCTTTCTTTAACTGTCGTCTTTGTCGCCTGCCAGTTATGCAACCGGCCTCCTGTATTGTTGATTGGCTGTAAGTTTTCTATGTTCGAAGAAGAAGGCAAAGGATCGTTCGGTTGTCCATTATCTTCCTCTTGTATCTGACCGAGCTGTCTTGCTTGCTGGTTTGACGGCAGCATGTTCTGGGGCGGGTGCTGCTCGTCACCACCGCCGCCGTCGTCAACCCTCACGTTCAGGAGTCTATTAACTATGTCATTCTTAGATCCAGAAGCCATAACGCGTGATTTTTAACTACCTTCCAAACATTACAAGAAAAGCCGGTCGGACTGTTAATCAATCTGTTGATCTTTGAAACTGTTGCCTATTTAAGAACGTGGGTGGTGAAAACAACTTAAAGTGATTTGTTGTAGTAATTAGCCTCAATTATTGTTTATCACGGGTCACAGCACTGCAGAAATGTTTCGGAGTTTTGACGCGTGACAGAAAAAAAGGGCTACCATTCTTAGTTTTCATAATTTCTACCAAAAGTTACTGTAGAAATAAACTGAATTGATCTAATAACTTAGAGCATATATAAATCCGATGGAACAACTGAACGGGCGGAAAGCGTGACCGGCGTAGAGAGAGAGAGAGACTGAGTTTAGGTAGCGTATGTGTCTGTCACGCAAGCTTCTGATTGTTTGGTGTATTTCCCGCAAAATTTGTCATGCGTATTGGTAAATACTAAGAACGAATTAGGTATGTTAAGAATATTTTATTCAATTAAAATACTTTCAGAAAAAATACTAATGTTTTTTATTCACACTTCGAGGAGGTGCTTGGAGGGTGACTTGTGTCATGGAAAAGTTTTGTGAGCCTAAGTGTGGCGCCTTAGAGAACTAAGGCGATATGGTTCCATAGTCTACGCAAGGGCCAGGAACCATCCAGTGCTTCCGGGTTAATGACACAGAAGTCCAGGTGGGCTAGTACATAAAGTACCTAGCCCTCATCCTATACAATCAGTGGAGCTTCGAAGAGCATATGAGAAGAAGTACACTGCCTATATATGGGCGTAGTGCGATCGATGGTTCTCTATAGGTCTCTGTCTTGTCTAAAGACCTGGCGGGTAGGTTGAACTCAGGAGTCTGTTGAGGCTGGTGGCCATGGGGATCTGAGGCAGTGACGGTCCTGGAGCGATCTCCTCCCTTCGACATTCCGGCCGACATGGACACGATTGTCTACGACCAACGTCGTTCTGTCGGTCGGAATGGCGAAGAGACAGCGCCGTGTCATGAGCTCTTCGTGGTTGGTAGGCACGGCTCGAAATACAGGGCTGTGCTAGTCAACTCGCTGTCGGAGCCGTTCTACCGAGCTTCGAAGCTTGGATGAAGAGGACCGACTGTGTCACCTATCGATTGACTCAGATACTCACCTCACCGCAAACGTGGTGCTACGGCACAATGCCACCACTGCGGGTCCGACCGGGACTCTGCCCAGCATACGCTGGAGGACTGCCCTGCATAACTTACACGACGAGTCCAGGTTCAAACGATCGTACGAAAACTGTCACCTACAGCATTAATCACGGTAATGTACAATAAAAAATTCAAGTTAGTAGTGACTGGTAACTACAAGAAATCCTTAACTAAACGGATTTTGAAACTTGTTTCATGGTTTTTAGAGTCGTTTTTTGTCATAGTTGGGTTTTAGTTTTTTTTTTTTATTATTTAAAATGTTTTTGGTGCCTCTATAATATTAATTTCTTTGCAAAGTATATTTTAAATAGGTACCATAGAAATATCACAATTATCGAAAAAGTACGAACAAAGTCAAGAGAAAATACTAACAATATTTATATTTTTGAAATATACAATTAACGCTCTTTCCAATGATACCAAACACGACATATTTATCTACAATTTATATTTTAATACAGTACTTTATGTCGGCTAGAGGGCGCCATATTAGATTCGGTGACACGTCATATCGCCTATAACCACCTATAGTCGATCATGACGCTTCTAACGACACCTTATTTGTTCAGTTCTTATGAATAGTTAAGGAGCTATGAAAGAACAAATGAACATTCATACATACATAGCCTGTCAAAATCATAACCCTCCTTCGGCTTTGCCGTAGTCGGGTAAAAAAGATAGTGCGATTGATTTCCCAAACGTAATTAATTAAAAGCAAAATCCACGACCGTTCGCAAATTAGTGATTTATTATTATTTTTAATTAATAATAATTAATAAAAAAGCTTGTACAGCTGATACCAGTGGCTCGGCCCGTGTTGCTACCTGTTAAAATCAGATTTTTTCACTCGCTTATAATGAAGCTTTCCATCGATGAAAGATTTCTGATTGCTCGGGTTAGAGGTTTAGTCCTGAAACCGTTATAAACAAACTCGCAATCCCATCTATAATATTAATGAGAATGATAAGAAAATACAGGAAAAAATAAAACTGTTCTCAATAAACGTATAAAAAATTACGGCTTTTTTTTGTTCAAGTGGGGAGATGAGAAGTTCAACCTATACTAATGTTATAAATTCAAAAGTAACTCTGTCTGTCTGTCTGTTACGTTTTCTCGGCTGCACCGCTGCACTGAATAGAATAGTTTTCGGTGTAGAGATAGATGGACCTTGAAAAACGATGTAGGCTACTTTTTTTCACGATAACCGACTAAACGGGGGCGGAACCGCGAGCAAAAGCTAGTGTTTTATTTAAGTGTTAATAGAGCCTGTATGTCCGCAACAAGTTAAGGCCATATCTATACATCTATACAAATAAATAAAATTGGAGTGTCTGTATGTAATATAAAAATAACTGCTTTTAACTAAATGTAAATGTATGTATACACGCTACATAACTATACCAAAAATGTAGGTAAAAATTGTTTTGTCTGTCTGTCTGTCGGTCTGTCTGTCTGTCTGTCTGTCTGTCTGTTTGTTCCGGGTACACTCTGGAACGGCTGGACGGATTTTAACGGGACTTTCACTGGCAGGTAGCTGATGATTCAGGGAGTAACTTAGGCTACTTTTTTTAGACTTACTTTGTCCTGCGGCATTTCTCGCGGTACGACGATAACCGCGGGTAACACCGCGGGGTTCAGCTAGTCGTGTATAAAACAAAGCGAGTGCGTTGCTCACGGTTGGTTTATTGTCGCGGAAACGAGTCTCGCTCAGAGGCAATAGTCATAGGAAGAGACACAGAAGATTCATCTTGAAAATGTTTTTATCAACAATATTGTCTTGTCTGTTTGTATTAACTCAATACAACATAGCTACATGTGTAGGAAAACTTAACTATTGATTGCCAAACATTTATTTACAATACACACACAGCTTTTGCCTACGTCTACGCCCGCGTAAAAGTCGGTTTTGTGCTACGCCTTTTGGCTTTGCTGAAGTCTTGAAACGTTTATTATACATCTATGTAAATAAATAAAATTGAAGTGTCTGTTTGTAATATTAAAATAACCGCTTTTTAATAAATGCATATGTATGTATAAGTACACGATATATGTAATAAAATAACATTTTTAAAATTTTTGCGTGTCTGCCATTTGTTACGGGTAATCTCTGGAACGGATGGAGCGATTTTGATGGGACTTTCACTGGCAGATAACTGATGATCTAAGGAATAACTAAGGATACTTTATTTAGACTAGCTTTGTGTCGCGGCGCTACCCGCGGTAAGACAAAGTCCGATTTCAAAATTTATTTTACTGTTAGATAGCCTAGTTATCAAGGAAAGCTATAGGCTATATACGCTTCGACCAAAAAGAACGGAGTATCAATAAAATATGCATCAAAACACGACAACAAAAAGAATTGTTACCCTATAAGTTTACCGTTTTTATGGTAACCAAATTTGTTCACGCTTTATATCATTACGTTACATATATAATACGATAAAAGGACGACGCACACGAGGTCACGGGAGTCAACTAGTGTCCTAATATTTTCCAAAAGCATCTGTTCCAAGAACAATAAGCGAAATGTGATTTGTATTTTGAAGTACTAGCAGTTTCTCGATCAATACAAGTAACATATTGAGATGAAATTCATTACAAAATGAAACCTGCAGAAGCCTGTATTTATTAAATTATTTAAAACTCTATTTGCTTATACATTCTATGGCATTTCTTGTACGTCATCAAGGGCACGCACGCGCGCTACGGTCGATCCAGCTACAGGTGCTGGGCCCGGCAGTCGTACATTCGCCGTCGAACACACCACACCGTACTACTTCCTCCAACCACCAAAAATAACAAGGGCGACACAAATTATGACAGACTGATACAGTAATCTTCATTCTAAAAACATCTCATACTCTTATGATAGTCTAAAGCGCCTGCAAAAATAGTGATAGCAAGAAAATATTCAAAATACTTATTGCGTATACAAATTCAACAGGCGCTTATAATAATATTCATTGCCAGTGTATTGTAATCTTTCAGATTGATTATTAATTGTTGTCTCGTTTCTATTCTATTGTTGATTGATATATCTAAAGTGTTGTTTATTCGCTTATTAACATACGAACATAATGAGAGCGAATCTATTAATAATAAAGTTTTAACTGTTGTTACTCTTGAAATGGACGCTAAGTATGAACGCGTTGTGATTTTTGGACATAATTGTATTATAGTGCGAGTATGAACACAGTCGAGTAAATGGTAAGTCTTCTATTATTTATCACTTTTATACACAATATGTTTACGAACGACCTTGTTGTTGCTTTTAAATAATTAACCAGTTGCTCTAAGACCCAAGACAGCGAATGATTGTTATTCAGTGATTATATCATAAAAGGGGGGAGACATTTGTTTTAAAAAATAACTGATTCTGGAGCCCCTGCTTATACTGCCATCATTGATTGCGAGAACGTTAAATAGTTCAATTGTTAAACATCTTAACTTCATGATGAGTAGGTAGTCAGGATTGGGCGGAGTAATTTCATAATCAAGGATATTAAAATTAATGAAACGTATTTGTAATATGGCTTTTGGACAAACATTAGTTTAAAGAAAATCAGAAAACCTTGGAGTAACTCCTTACTTAGAAAAGGCATTAGGTACCCATCTATCTTTTTAATTAAAATTAATATATAAATAAAAATAATTACCTACGAATTTTGGGCATACCTTTAATTTAAGTTGTTGTGTTAATTATCCTTTAAATTTAAGATATATCTATGTATCTATCTATTTAATTTCGACTGGCATAAACTTTTCCTTTTAAGTCGAAGAGAGATTGTAATCTATGTAGTTTCTTACTGAATTATATTGTCTTTTTAATCGACTTCAAAAAAAGAGGAGGGTTCTCAATTCGTACTCGCGGATAACTTCGTCGTTTATGAACCGATTTTCATGATTCTTTTTTAAAAGGAAAGGAGATGTCCCAACGGTATTACCATGATAAGGACACTAAGATTTGATGATGTCATCCAATAGAAATCGATCGACTTGATCTTTTTCGAAGTCGAATTTTTATTTTGTTAAATTTTATTAAATGACTAGCTGCCCAGGCAAACGTTGTTTTGCCGTAAAAAAAAACATTAAGGGTATGAAAAATAGATGTTGGCCGATTCTCAGACCTACTGAATATGCATATAAAATTTCATAAAAATCAGTCAAGCCGTTTCGGAAGATAATAGTAACTAATACTGAGACACGAGAATTTTATATATAAGATGAGAATTTTATATATTAGATTATTTAGCATAGGTTACTGAATTTCTATTTTGTATTTAATTTCACAAATAGGTATTTCATGGTATGCATTTATCGTGACCTCAATCCAGACAAAAAATCTTTCTTTTTTAACATCAAGCGACATTTGAGGAGCTCTTTCGGTTGATGTGTTATTCATCAAACTTCTTAGGCGACTAAGCACCGGAGGTTGGATTACAAGACTTTTGATCCCTAAAGAGGATTGTCCATCTATTCTTCCATCTGTGAAGGGTAGTAATCAGGGTAACGGTTTGTGAGTTACTTAATTTTGCCATCATCGGAAAATCTCTCGAGTAAGTTAGGTAGGTTATTGTTAGTTTTCCTAGTTTGATCTAAGTAGGTAAGAACAATGTCTTGGTGTCTTAATTTATAAGAATTCAAGAAGGTAATCAATTTGGAAGTTTTCGCTTTTGTGACTACAACAAGGATGCTGTGTTATAAAGTACTAATAATTAATTACCTTTTAAAATTAATTACTTATCTATACAAACATATAAAGCTGAAGAGTTTGTTTGTTGGCTTCTTTGTTTGTTTGAAGCACGAATCTCAGGAACTACTGGTCCGATTTGAAAAATTCTTTCAGTGTTAAGTAGCGTATTTATCGAGGAATGTCGAGGATAATTTTCCCCCGTTTTTGTTACATTCTTCATTGGTGCTCCGCTCCTATTGGTCTTAGCGTGATAATATATAGCCTATAGCCTTCCGCTTGTATGTCGGTTATCGCGGCAAATAGTAGCCTATGTGTTTATGTGTTATTCTGATGACAGCAATGAACTATATTACTGTAAAGTTTCATCCAAATCCGTTCAGTAATTTCTGCGTGAAAGAGTAACAAACATCTATCCATCCATACTTACAAACTTTCGCCTTTATAATATCAGTGTAGACAACATTCACCCGCTTCTCTACCCGTCTGTATATCTGTATATCGCGATATAAAGTACCGTATGCAACGTTTTCAATGAAAGCATTACCATGCTTTCATTGAAAACGTTGCAATTTAAAATATGAGTATGAATTAATTTTATAACGAAATAAAAATAATAAACTTAACGAGCAGTGAACCTTTTTAAGGAGAGCTCTTTAAGGAGAAGCTTATATGCATCAGTGGACTGTCAAAGGCTACGATTGATTGATTTTGTGATGTCAGTTTTTATATAAAAATACACTTAAGCCTATACTTCTGAAAGGTTAGGCAGAGGCGTATTAAATGGTTAAATTTAGAAAAGCTACCCTGTGGGCGAAAATTCTGCAGATGCATTAATAGTATTACGTACCATTTAATTGTATTGTCTTACTTTTGTTCAACGATAGAATACTAATAATTATTATGATATCAATTTTCAGTTAGTAGATAAACATTAGTTCAATAGATTGAAATATTTTATGACATAGTTATAATGAAACACTTTCTTTAACCTATCGCTTTCAACTGCTAAACGAAAGCCTGCCCAAAGATCATTGACTATTAAAAAAAATTAAAACTAACTCCTTCTGATATTTCCTCGCTCTGTGAGATTTCCTTCCTAGTCATTTATATCTATACAAATAAATAAAATTGGAGTGTCTGTTTGTAATATTAAAATAACTACTATTTACTAAATGCACATGTATGTATACACGGTACATATGCCAAAAATGTAGTTAAAAATTTTTTTGTCTGTTTGTCTGTCGGTCTATCTGTCTGTCTGTCTGTCTGTCTGTTTGTTCCGGGTAATCTCTGGAACGGCTGGATCGATTTTGACGGGACTTTCACTGGCAGGTAGCTGATGATCCAGGGAGTAACTTAGGCTACTTTTTTAGACTAAGTTTGTCCCGTGGCGTTACTCGCGGTACAACAATAACCGCGGGTAACACCGCGGGGTTCAGCTAGTGTGACTATAAAACCCGTGTTACCCGCGGTTATTGTTGTACCGCGAGTAACGCCGCGGGACAAAGTTAGTCTAAAAAAGTAGCCTAAGTTACTCCCTGGATCATCAGCTACCTACCTGGGAAAGTCCCGTCCAAATCCGTCCAGCCGTTCCAGAGATTACCCGGAACAAACAGACAAACAGACAGATAGACAGACAGACAGACAGACAAAAATTTTTTTACCTACATTTTTGGTATATGTATCGTGTATACATACATATGCATTGATTAAAAAACTGTTATTTTAATATTACAAACAGACACTCCAATTTTATTTATTTGTATAGAGTATAGATTAAACACCCGCTCATCTTCGTTTGCGTCTCTCCGTAAGAAATATTTTTTCCCATTTTCTCAACATTTTCGTTTGATACCCGGCTCCTATTGGTGGTAGAGTTATGTTACGTAAATTCTTCCTTCCTCGTTAAATGGGCTATCCAACAAAAAAAGAATTAGCAAAATCGGTTCAGCCGTTCACGCGTGATGTCGTGACCAAGGCAAATAGGGATTCATTAATATATAGATGTATATTAGCCTCCCAAAGTGACACTACTCTGCCTGATAGAAGTATGAGCAGAATTATAGAGTACCGGTCATCCAATGAAAGGACCATGTCGAACAATGGACTCTTAGATGCTGGTGATGATGATGATGCTTAGAGTAAGTCTGTCTTGATTTCTGTGTATTATATGGTATTTTATTTTTCCAGAAGTCTGTAGGAATGCTGAGCCCGAAGATCCAGCGGGCGGTCCGCGTCAATGATGGGCAGCTGCTCGCGCTCTCCGAGCGGGCACAGTTCGATCACATACAGGTGAGCTTTTGAAAATGTATATTTTTCATGTCTTATTCTAAGACAATAAAACGCATTAATCAATAAAGCATCGACCAAAATCATGAAGAACACAGGTTATAACGTTTATTTTATATATTGTATAGTTAATTTAAACGGTAAAAACCAATGACATTAATAAAAATTATATTTATAAAAATAAATAATTACTTTGAATTACATAAAAACTAAGATATATTAAAAATCAATACTGAGAAATTAAAAGATCATAAATAATAAAAGGAATACAAAACAGAAAACCAATATGGCACGGCACTGGACTTCCTTACATACAATTTCTCGCGAAACACTATACATAATCTATACTAATATACATATAAAGCTGAAGAGTTTGCTTGGTTGTTTGTTTGAACACGCTAATCTCAGGAACCGCTGGTCCGATTTGAAAAATTATATCAGTGTTGGATAGTACATTTATCGAGGAAGGCTATAGGCTATATATCATCACGCTAAGGCCAATATGAGCACCAATGAAAAATGTTACAAAATCGGGGGAAAATTATCACGCTACGGGCAATAGGAAACGCAAACGAAGTTGCGTGGGTCAGCTAGTCATATTATACATATACCAATCTGATGATATCGATTCCTGAACAAACCAAGTCCATTTTATATGTGCTTGCCTATGTTTTTCTTACGTAGAGATTAATAGTAATTACTTACCAAATGACTAAATCAATTTCAATGAATAGCCCTTTTAGAGACAGAGACAAACTCTCTGTCACTTCTCTTTGTCATTATGTAATGTTCTTAAAATAATATTACAATCTTTGTTGCAGTCCGGCTACCTTCACAAACGGAGCTCTGATAACACCAAATGGCAGTTGCGCTGGTTCATCCTCTATCAGGTATGTTACTACTCTATCTCAGGTATCTTCTTAGAAATTGACTTGACCTAACTGTACAACGAGGCACTTACTGCCTTTACTGCCTCGTTGGTCTAGCGGTTGAAGTATACGACTGCCGATCAAGAGGTCTCCGGTTCAAAGCCCGGGCCGGGCCAACAGTGTTATTGAGTTTTCTGATTACATAAATACTTAATAACAGCTCGGAGTTTGGCATTTGGGGTCTCAACCCCCGTGCATCGGAGAGCACGTAAAGCTGTCGGTCCTGCGTCTGATCTCTCCCCGATCGTGTAGGTTAACCGTATAATCGGATAATAAGAGAGAGGCAACAGAGAGTGCACCTGTGTTTGCACACACACTTGTGCACTATAATATCTCCTGCCTAGTTGGTTGGTTTCTGTTGAGACTGGCCGCGGTGGCCGTCATCGATTAGGAGAACGTCATCATCACATCATTAGTTACTGACAAATACTTCTCCTTGGAAACAGTCCGATATAATGTTAGCTACAAATTTTCCTCTTCCCTTCCTCCCTTACTCTTACGTCACTCACGGAATATATGGGGCGTTGAATCTCCGTGTTCTTAATTTGTCACCATACGAATAATACATTTAAAACAATATTATAATATTCCAAAGACTCATTTTTTGCAAATGAGCTCGCCGAAATGTCTCTACTCTGCCTGATGCAAAGTATGAGCAGACAATGCAGCATAGTGCCTGACTATGCATTTTGACTTCATTTGACTGGCTCGTTGGTTTCGCGGTTGGCGTGTGCGACTGCTGATCATGAGATCTCGGGTCCGATTCCCGGATTGGACCAAGTATTTGTATGATCTACAAATATTTGTTTCGGAGTTTGGGTGTTTGGGTGGACATGTATTTGTGTCAGTTGTCTAGTACCCATAACACAAGCTCTGCTTAGCTTGGAACTACATGGCGTTGTGTGATAAATGTCAAAAAAAAATGTATCCTACACTATAGCGACTTATTTAGGTGCTTCTGCATCATTGGGTCTTATGGAAACTACGACTCGAAACCCCATAAAATAAGAGTACCTCTGTGTACACGTACCTTCGTACTTAAAGAAGATTAAGTCGATATTTATAAATAAGTAAATTCAATACAATCAAAGAACATTCAAAGATACTACTTAAGACGGATTACAGAACAGGATTCTGTACCTATTGCCTGATCAGTTCATTCAAGTGACGAGAGCTTTAAGCCCCGAGATTTCGTATTGGCTTGTAAATACTCGATACTTAAATACTTTGTATTCTATCAATACTCGATACTTGACATTCAAAAGTAATTTTGCAATTTTTTTATCGGATAGATTCAAAATAGCTTATCTTACATATAAAAATCAACTGCCCGAATTCGTTTGTCCGATTTGAAAAAATCTTTCAGTGTTAGATAGCCCATTTATCGAGGAAGGCATATATATCATCACGCTAAGACCTACGGGAGCGAAGTACCAATGAAGAATGTTGTGAAAACGGGGGAAATTATTACGCTACGGGCAATAGGAGACACAAATGAGGTTGCGAGGGTCGTCTAGCCTTCGTATAAGATGAAATCGCTTACACTATTTGTTTGCTTAGATCTTTCAAACTATTCAACGGATTCAAATGCAATTTTAGGCCTATAGCCTTCCTCGATAAATGTACTATCCAACACTAAAAGATTTTTTTAAAACAGACCAGCGGTGTGGGAGGGGAAAGGGGTAATCTTTTCTAAATGTTTTTTATCTTTTATCAAGAACATGCTGTTTTACTACGAATCGGAGAACAACACCCGTCCGACTGGTGTGTTGTTACTAGAAGGCTCCTACTGCGAGCGACTCACCAAGGCGCCCATGGAAAGAAATGCTTCGGTAAGTTGTACGTTGTCACGATGTCTTACAGATCAGCATCTTTATATTCTATTTTACCTAAATTACACACCAACTAAAATGTATAAAGGTTCTGTTAGCTTAGTTATAAGTTATAACCGATGTCCATTTCAAAGTGACAATGGTGATAATTTCTGCTTGTCGCATAAGAAAAAAAAACTGAAATGATCTTATATTCAGTTAGCCTATTTTTAACGTGGTTTGACACGATAAAAACTCATTTTTAGTGATTTCTTGTTCAAAAACTCTCAAAACAAATCGTTGAGAGTTAATAAAGGACAGGATTACTACCAAGGACTAATGCTAATGGAAAATATCGTCTTGGTTGTCGCGACACAAGCCATGAACATAGGGCTCCCACACATAACTGCGATGCGATGTAATGCGACGCCGCATCACACTAACTTGCGATGCGAATTGCTGCAGTACGAAGTCGTGCGGCAAAGCGTTGGTTCAGGTGACCATATTTTCGACTGTAGTTAGCCATATTGGAAGTGTTTTTAAGAATAGTGACATGGATCGCAAAATATTGTTTCACTGCTGTTATTGTTAAAGAGATAAAGAAAAAGAAGATTTTGGGTTCATCCATTTATTACGATTATGAACGCTTGAATTATGAAGTAAAATAGTTCCCATCAGGAACTATTTTACTGGAAAATACTATGCTATGAGACTTGAGAGACTTGCACGAGAAGATAATTTTTTCATCAATAAATCAGATTAAGTATATCTTCATGTGACGAGCTTTTTGAGTTTGATGTCACCCTCTCTACAAAAACGAAAGTACAAGAGAAAAATTCATGTTATGCCTTTGGAAATGTTGGGACTGATTATTAGATAAAGTAAACTATAATTGAATTATTTGTTCACATTTTAATTGGTAACATTAAACTCTTCTTTCGTTGACATTGCACTGTAGGTAAACGGACGGACGGACTAAAATGGAATCAACAAGTGTGGTGTTATATCGCAGGAATGCATGATGCGAATCAGATGGAAAGTTCTGGAGGTGCATTCGTGCGAGCTTGCAGATATTTCCGATGTGTTGCGAACTCGCAGTTATGTGTGGGAGCCCTTAGTGCGTTGGCCATCGTTAAGTTTTAACCTGTAACTTATTTTTAGGCAAAAATAAAGTATTTAATAATTCTAACAGAAACGGGTCAAGTTCAATACTGAAGTTTGAAAGTCATCTAAATTTATTTATATCATAGAATTTTCACTATTCTTAGAATTGAGAATAGCGACGCGCGGAGGAGGATCTTAAAATATTGTAATTTTATGAAACCCACCAACTTGATTTTGATTTTCTTGTTAATCTTGTTATTGATTATATTATCAGTAGTGTCATAGACAAAATGTATATTTTATAGTAATCGGAACGAATTTTAAAATCTGGAAACGGTATTAAATTGTGTAAGGAACAGTTTCAATGCGTATCTAATCAATCAATCAACGCGTAGTTCTGAGTTAAAACCTTCATTGGAAATCATCCTTTAGATTTATTACAACTACAAATAATGTTCTTTTTGCTAACAGTTCTGCTTCACAATATCGTATCGGCGCGAAAGTCAACGTCAGTACGAGTTGCGAGCAGCTTCCGAAGTCGACTGCGTACATTGGGTCGACGCTATACGAGAGGCCAGGTATTGTATCTATAAAACCAGTAATGTACAACAAACCAAATTATAGAATCAACTAACCCTAGAATAAACTTAGAGAGATGAGAAGACCAAACTATGTGGGTGTTTTACAGGTTAACATAAGTACAAAAGACGTCTGCCGTGTGGGGCCGGCATAGAATAGCTCCACCCCATCTCATCCCGTGGGTGTCGTAAAAGGCGACTAAGGGAAAGACGGAGCCGAATTACAGGCTGCCGAGTCGGAGGCGTGGATTCAGACGCCATGCCGCATAGGGACGGGCTCGGCGTGTACTCACCCTACCGTCGAGCAGGCAGTGGACTTATGTTCCTGCCACCGTTGGCATATCGTAATCCCGATTAGATCGGGGACGAGGGTCTTGGCTTAACCGCCCGGACCGCGAGGAAGAAAACCTCTATAAAAAATTACCCCGAATCCCGTGTTCTGGTGTGTGACCAGGGGATGCATGGCTGATGGGTAGTTCAGTCGTAAGCACACCCCCAGCCAGGGACCTGCGGACCCCTCGGTTGGGCACAAACCTTCGCTTGCCCGGGTATTGGGGATCTCTGCCCGGGTCGACTTTTAGTTCTCCCCTACTCGTGGGTTTAATTATGGCAAATGAAAATAAAAATATAACAGAATACGATCGGATCAATCAAACGACTACAGGCATGCACAAAGGAAATGAGAAGAGGAATACGAAGGTGGTGAGGAATGCCAAGGGGCAGTTTCTTAAGGCGGACGTCCATTCGTCCTCTGAGGAAATTGCTTCGGCTGGAGCGCCTGCAACGGTGGGGCTCCCAGAAGTCGATCTGGCTGCTGGGAGCCGAAGACAATCGGAACGCGTGCGTTCCAGATCCGCGGTGGATGTCGCGGGTAGCAGTTCCGGTGCGAAGACGGACGCACCGGAACCTATGGATACGAAGGCGGACGGCCGTAAGCGCGGTCGTCCACAGGGTTGCGAGAGCGACATCTCTCAGGAGATGTTGCCTCCGCCTAAGGTCGCGAGCATTCATAGGGGGCGATCGCGAACTCCGGTGTCAGCTACCTCGGGTTCCGTCTTTAGCAAGGCGGAATCCTACAGACGGGCTCGGGCGGACGGGGAACTCCAGGCGGAAGAGGAAATCGCCGGTCTCCTCCTCACAATCGGGGTGCCGGTGGAGGGGGACTTAGTGCCCCAAACACCGTGCTCCCTGCAGGAGAGGGCGCATGCCGCGGTGGCCATCATAAACAAGGTGGCCACCAAGTCGGTAAACCTAAAGGGCCCTTTTGTAAGGGCCCTCAAGGACTCCTCTTCCGCCGTTGCCGAGATCGTGGAGACCCTGGCTGGCGACGTGGCTCGCCTGCAGGCGGCAAACGACCGCTTGACGGAGCAGGTGGCCGGACTCGGCGCCCAATTTGCCGTTTTTCGGGCGGAGCGCTCTGGGCCAGGGGTCCCTGTCCCGTCTGCGTCCCAGCCGGCTCCGGCCCCGGCGCCGTCTACATCCCGGCCGGCCCCGACTGCGACCCAACCAGCCCCGTCTGCATCCCAGACGGCCCCGTCTTCGTCCCGGCCGGCCCCGTCTTCGTTCCGGCCGGCCCCGTCTGCATCCAGACCGGCCCCGTCTGCGTCCCGGCCGGCTCCGTCTGCCTCCCAGCCGGCCCCGTCTACGTCCCAGCCAGCCCCTACCATCCCCGGGGTACCGGACGCCGTCCTGCAGCTGATGCTGCAGCAGATCCTCACCTCGGTGGGGAATCTGGTGGACGGTCGTCTGGCCGGCCTGGAGGCGAGGCTGCCTCCCGCCCCTATTCTTCGGCCGCCTCTTGCGGTGCCGAGGCCGAAAGTCGCGTCGGCACCGACCCCGCTCCCCGTGGTGGGGGGTCGCGTGTCGTACGCGGCAGCGACGACGGCGCCGGGCCTTACCGCTGCTCTACAGACGCAGCAGCGGATTACAAAGACCAAGACGGCTGCGCCGAAGAAGACGGGGCCCAAGACGGCGGCGAGGGCAGGAGCGGAGTATCCTCCGCTCCCCACTCCAACACCTCTGCCGGGCCCCTCCACATCTACTGCCCCATCAAATGAGGGTTGGCAGGTAGTCGGGGGGGCCAAGAGGTCTAAGAAGGCCAAGAAACGGGCCAAGAAGGCTGCCCAAAAGGCGGCCTCTGGCCCGCAGTCGTCACCGGTGGCAGGGGCCACTCCGAAGAAGCAGCGGAAACTACAGCCGCCGAAGACCGCGGCTGTGGTGGTCACGGTGTCACCGGAGGCGGCAAGGGGCGGACTGTCCTACGCAACCGTCTTTAAGACGGCCCGGGACAGTCTCGCCCCAGATTTTGGAGCGTCAGGGGTCCGCTTGCGCCTCGCCCAGACGGGAGCTCGGGTTCTCGAGTTCCCTGGGGCCGATGGCGCAAAGACGGCGGACACCTTCGCCGAGAAGTTGAGGGGAGTCTTCGCAGCCACGGATGGTGTGAAGATCTCCAGGCCTACCAAGTGCGCAGAGCTGCGCATATCAGGCCTGGATGACTCCGTCACTGTGGATGATGTCCGCATTGCTATCGGAGAGAGGACGGGATGCAATGCGGACAGCATCAGGGTCGGCACCATCCGCCCCGGTCCAGGAGGGCTTGGCGCTGTGTGGGTCAGCTGTCCAGTAGTGGCAGCCAAACTGCTGGGCGACGCCGGCAGACTGCTCATCGGTTTCGTGAGTGCCAGGATAACAGTCCTGGCGGCGAGACCGATGAGGTGTTATAAATGCCTGGCGTCGGGGCACACACGCGTCAAGTGTGACAGCTGCTTTGACTGCAGCGGACTGTGTTTCCGCTGCGGTCGACCGGGGCACAAGGCGGCAGACTGCTCTGCCGCCCCTCACTGCCCTGTGTGTGCGGCGGGCAATAAGCCCGCCAATCACCAGATGGGGCAGGGGGGCTGCAGGCCTCCCCGCGCTTCTCGGCAAACGTCGGGGGCTAGCCAAACGACCCAGGCTGCCTCTGACGTAAATCGTGCGTCCACGTCGACGCCCATGGAGGAGGTTGTAGAGACGGTCCAGTAATGGACCACGTCTCCAACCTTCTTGTCCAGACGAACCTCAACCACTGCGCCGCGGCGCAGGATCTCTTCCTGCAAACCATGGCGCAGTGGTCGATCGGTGTTGCCGTAGTCGCGGAGCCCTACTACGTTCCTCCCCGTCCAAACTGGATGGGTGACCGGGACGGCTCCGTGGCAGTCGTCGGTTCCGCGGCGGCTCATTCCCCGCCCTTGTCGCTTAGAGACAAGGGCTCTGGATATGTTGCCGCCGAGTGGGGGGGGATCACCGTTTACGGTGTCTACTTCTCCCCCAACCGGAGTCTGAGCGACTTCGAGGTCTTCCTTAACAGCTTGGAGACCTCGATGCGGCGATTAGCGTCTGGGCACGTCCTCGTGCTGGGGGACTTCAACGCAAAATCCATTGCGTGGGGGTCCCCCGGGACGGACGCCAAGGGCGAGGCCGTCGAGGAGTGGGCGGCTTCGGTGGGCCTCTGTTTATTAAACAGAGGCTCCACCAACACGTGCGTGCGACAGCAGGGGGGGTCGATAGTGGACCTTTCGTTCGCTACCCCTGCTGTTGCCGCACGAGTAAGGAACTGGTGTGTCCTGGAAGAGGTCGAGACGCTCTCGGATCATCTCTATATCCGATTCGAGCTCTCCCGGTCCCAGGGCCCCAGTAGGGGTCACACGGCGCGGCGCTCTTCCTGTTTTCCGCGGTGGGCTGTCGCCAAGCTCGATAGGGACCTACTAGAGGAGGCGGCCATTATTCACTCTTGGCTGTCTCCGCAGGCCCCGACCGCGGAGGTCGGCGTGGACGTTGGGGCTGGCCGTTTTCGCGATGCGATTACGCAGGTTTGTGATACGGCCATGCCCCGCATCCAAGGTCGTCGGCCTCCTCGGAAGGAGGTCTACTGGTGGTCCCAGGAGTTGGCGGACCTCCGTGCGGCTTGTACTCGTGCCCGGAGGTCTTACACCCGTAGCCGGCGACGTCACCGCGGAGACGGTGGCGGGGACCAGCTTCATGAGGAGTACCGCGAGACGCGGAAAACTCTGAAGCTGGCCATTGGCCGCGCCAAAGACGTAAAGAGAAAGGAGATGCTGGAGAGTCTCGACCGTGACCCCTGGGGTCGCCCATATCGTGCGGTGCGGCAGAAGCTCCGCACGGCGGGCCCCCCCCTTACCGAGACTCTCCAGCCCAGCTTCCTGCAGGAAGTGGTCGAGGGCCTTTTCCCGCAGCGGACGGAGCACGCTCCCCCGTCGATGGCCTATCCGGTCAGAGACGACGGGGGCGATATTCCGCCCGTTAGGGAATCGGAGGTTGGGGCGGCTGTTCTGCGGATCCGTTCCAAGAACACCGCCCCCGGGCCGGACGGGGTTCCAGCCCGAGTGATGGCCCGAGCCCTCGACCATATGTCGGACCGCCTCAGGGAAGTGTTGGACGCTAGCCTGGCGTCCGGACGCTTCCCTGAGTGCTGGAAATGCGGGAAGCTGGTCCTTCTAAAGAAGCCGGGACGGCCTGCCGATTTGGTCGCGGCCTATAGGCCCATCGTTTTGCTGGACGAGGCGGGCAAGTTGTTTGAGAGGATACTCTCTGCCCGCATCGTCCGGCACCTCAGCGAGGTGGGCCCCGACCTGTCGGACGCCCAATTCGGGTTCCGAGAAGGGCGTTCGACGGTCGATGCCGTGATGCGCCTTAGGGCCGTGACCGAAGAGGCAGTGACCTGTGGCGGCGTGGTGTTGGCGGTGTCCCTGGACATCGCCAACGCCTTTAATAGTCTGCCATTCAGCTGCATCAGGGAAGCACTCCAATACCATGGGGTGCCAGAGTACCTGAGGCGGCTGGTGGCAGACTATTTGCAGGAGCGTACCGTCGTGTACGAGGACCGAGAGGGCGCCTTGAGACGGCGACCCATGTCGTGCAGCGTTCCGCAGGGGTCTGTCCTAGGACCACTCCTGTGGAACGTGGGATACGACTGGGTCCTACGAGGTCGTCTCCCCTCCGGGCTGGGCGTAATTTGTTACGCCGATGACACATTGGTCACAGCCCGGGGGGCGAACTTCCAGGAGGCGGCGCGCCTGGCCACCATTGGTGTTTCTCTGGTGGTCGGGCGCATCGAGGCGCTGGGCTTACGGGTGGCCCTGGACAAGACGGAGGCCCTATTGTTCCACGGGCCCCGTCGTGGGCCGCCCCCCGGCGCCTCCATAGTCGTCAACTCGGTCCTCGTACCGGTTCGGGCCCAGATGAGGTATCTGGGCCTGATCCTCGACGGTAGGTGGCTCTTCGACGAGCACTTCCGACAGCTTGGTCCCAAGCTGGTCGACGCTGCCTCTGCCCTTGGGCGACTTTTGCCCAACTTGGGTGGAGCCAGCGTCGCAACGCGACACCTCTACACGGGGGTGGTCCGGTCGATGGCGCTGTATGGGGCACCGGTGTGGGTGGCGGCTCTGACCGCCCTCAATAAGGCCCGCCTCTGGCGGCCTCAGAGGGTATTGGCGGTCAGAGCCATACGCGGATACCGCACGGTGTCCACCGAGGCGGCGTGCGCCTTGGCCGGAACACCTCCGTGGGATTTGGAGGCGGAAGTGCTCGCTGAAGTTTATCGACGGGTGGCTGAATTCCGGGCGGAGAGATACATTCGCCCTCCGCCCGAAGAGGTACGCGAGTGGCGTGAAGCCGCCCGTCGAGCCACGATGGCTCGCTGGTCGTTCCGGCTGGAGACTCCACGCGCTGGCTTTGCCGCCGTGGAGGCTCTCCAGCCGGTCATCCGCGAGTGGGCAGGGCGGCAGCACGGGACCCTCTCCTTCCGACTGACGCAGGTTCTTTCCGGGCACGGATGCTTCGGAAAGTACCTGCACTCGGTCGCCAGGAGGGAATTGAGTCCCGCCTGCCACCACTGCGACTGCAGTGAGGACTCGGCCCAGCATACGCTGGCGATTTGCCCCGCATGGGCGTCGCAGCGTCGGGCCCTCACTGCAGTAATCGGAGGAGATCTGTCGCTACCGGCGGTCATATGCTCCATGGCCGGTAGCGACAGCAGTTTTACCGCGGTCGCAGCCTTCTGCGAAGACGTAATTTCGCAGAAGGAGGCGGCGGAGAAGGCCCGGGAGGATGATATCCACTCGGACCCGATCCGTCGCCGGCGAACCGGGCGGCGGAGGCGCGCCTATCAGCGCCTCATGCCGCCCTGAGTGTGGCCGCGGATGGTCGGGATGGGTTTTCCCCACCATCCGCTTTAGTGGCCGCCCGCGAGGGGGCGACGTTACGCGTGTGCCGTACGTCGCCTAATTAGAGAGGTTACCAGCAGACGGTGCCCGCTTCAGTGCGGGCAGGCGCTGGGAGGGGTCCGGATGTGTTAATAACAGCAGTCCCCGGATCCCTCCCGTCTCAGGCGCAGAGTGGCACACCGTGTGGTTTTAGTCGGTTCGATTCCGACACACCGCCCCGCCGCAAACCCCGGCGGGGTGACGGCCCGAGGGGGTTTCCACACGTTAAAAAAAAAAAAAAAAAAAAAAAAAAAAAAAAAAAAAAAAAAGTACAAAAGACGTTAATACGGGTTAGATAAATATCTACTCAATCTTTGAGGTAATATTTTACAAATTCACTAACATCTTCCAAATTAAAATGAGTTTTAAATTTTTTTGACCGACTTCAAAAAAGGTTTCTCAATTCGACCGTATATATTTTTTCTTTTTTTTATGTGTGTTCGCGAATAACTTCGTCGTTTATGAACCGATTTTGATTATTCTTTTTTTAATGGAAAGGAGATATCCCAACGGTGGTACCATGATAAGGACACTAAGATCTGATGATGGCATCAAGAGAAATCGAGTCAAACCTTGAAGTCGGTTTTTCTTTTTAATTTTACTTGTATTTCCTCACGTTTTCCGAAACAAATGAGTTCCGTAGAAGTTACTGTCATATATCATAAACTGGTAAACCAATATGACGTTGCTGGCTTAAGAATCCTAATATAGCAAGCTCCACAATGGGTGACAAAACATACTTACTTCAATACCATTTACCCAAGACACGTGTAACTTCAAAGTGATTACGAATCCTATATCGCGCAATGAAAGTTCTTATGTTGATTAATATAAAACAGTTTCCCCGGCATGTCTTGAATAGTCTTTTGAGTTGCAAATGCCCATGGGAGACAGTAGTCACTGACCTGAGGAAAGTTCTCACGTTGATTAGTGTAAAATAATTTCCTAACATATGTCTCGATGAGTCTTTTGAGTTACAAATGCCCATGGACATCAGTAGTCAACTAGTCACTAACCAAACGTTTAGTGATGGACTAAAAATACGAAGTGTCACCAAGTCACCAGCCCTATTCACTCGTAGGTGTCGTGAGAGGTGAACTACGGGAGGAAATAATAAGTATATAATAAATAAAGAGGGAAATTTTGAAACAAATCCTATATTAACTTGTCTTGCCAGTGTGGTGTGATCAGCCAAAATCTACTTTTTTTAGCTGCGCCAAAATGACTCTGCTCTGCCTGATGGAAAGCATGAGCAGACTCCAAGAGTGGCGGTCACCATTCTCAATGCGAATAAGGACATTGCAGCATGGTGACCCACACTGTGGCCGCCTAGTGAGATGCTTTTTTACGCCCCGCCTAAAGGACGCGGGATCATAATGGGGATCACGTGCGCTGGAAGTGAGTTCCAGGTTTTGACCGCTCGGCACAGAAACGAGAAACCTTCTAAGGATGGGTCTACGTTCAGCAGTGGTTTATTAAAAGCTGTTGGTTTGATGCGATAATGTGCAACTGTTATATTATTTCATATTGAGTATATCGATGAATTAATCTTTATCCATACCGTCATGTCATGTTTGTCACGCGAAACAAACATTTATGACAGTATTAATGACTATCAACCCGTCGTAGACGACCTTGCTTTATAAATACAGCTCAATAGAATTGATTTTTAGCTTTATTCGTTACTCTGAATACGCGGACTTCACTAGAAATCGATACATATTTTAAAACTAAGTTCTCCGTCACGTCTGTCTGTCTTTTCATGATAAACTCAAAGCCACTCAAAGCACGGATTTTGATGCGTTTTTTTACCAATTCATAGAGTGATTCAGGAAGATTTTCGTATGTAATTTGTTAAATTTTTGAGTAAGATATTAGCTAAAATATAACGATATTTGTTGAAGACGTCGGAATAAATTAGAGAAAAAAATGACGTAATGATATATTATCCCTTGGACAGCTTTTTTAAATTGGTATCAGTTGAAATTAGGTCAAATCAGGCATTGGATATGTGTCAACCGTCGATTTCATTTACGGCTCCCGTGGGATGAAACGGTTTGCTCTATGTAAGATATAAATATATCCGATTTAGAACATGTATAACCTCTTCTTTTAGAGGAGTCTAACAATGGATTATTAAAGGTTATTGATGATCTTAACCTATCCACCAAAGTCTGATTTGATTCACTTAGGTATTAAGCATATAAGATATATTATTGAGGATTTTCGCTATTAAACACAAATTGTTTCTCTGAAAATACAAAGTTTTATTTGACACACTTTAATTTTATAATATTACAACAAATTATGAGAATTACACTTTTATCTCACCTGAAAATATAGACAAACGACATTAAAGTTCACTAATACAGCCTCCTTAATCATATCGTCACATTTATCTCTCTAAAAGTTTTTTTTATAGAAATAAATTCATACAATAATCTAGATCTGAATATCATCCGCCTTTAAAGTCCTCTGCTCACTCCCACAGACAACCTAAGACACGCGCGAAGCGCGGCAAATTCAATTTAATGAAATGTCAGCATTTACTAAATTACCCTGCAATGGATAAAAGGACGCAGTAACTCAATGGTAATGACGCTGCAGATGAATTAGCTAAAAGAGGATCGGACACGACACTGTGTGTACCGCAACCATTGCTGCCTTTGCCCCAAGCCCATATAAAAACATGGCTGCGCCCCAAAACCGAAGAAAAACTCAAAACAGAATGGAAAAACAATAAAGGATGCAGGCAAACAAAAAGTGCAGTTCCGGTGGCATCAAAAAGATTAGCCCGCAGCCTGATTACACTAAAATGGGACGATCTCAGGAAGGTCACAGGTATCCTGACAGGGCGTTGTCCCCTGAACAAGCACCTATTCACTATAGGCACAACAGACAGCCCTCTGTGCAGGGGATTCATGGGGGCAGAAGAAATGCCGCAGCACGTTCTCACAGAATGTAGAAGAGTGGCAGATCAACGGGCGAAGTATATAGTGATCTGAAAAGGCTGCTGAATATCTGGGATGTTCTAGGATGGTTGGAGTAGGAGGATTACAAACTCACATACAACGGCTCAATCAAGAGACTAAGTGCGGAAATGACCCGGTAAAACAAACAAACAAACTTGTTTCTTTGCTAAAAGACAAATCCCGCATTAACAATATATCCTGTATTGCGGAGGACTTTACAACCATACATGAAATGGACACAAAGAACACCTAGACACAGAACAGCAATTTGTGAGTCACACAGAGTGTTGTCCCTCATGGGGGTTGAATCGTCAACACTTGGCGCTGTAGAAAGCGTCGTGACGACTTCTTAAACCACTAATTCAAACCTTGCAGTCGAACGATTTACTTTTAAACGGATATTTATCATGTATCTGATCGAATCCCACCAAAAAACTCATCTTTCTGATTTCAATAAAATAAACCCCTGTATATGTATCCTTCAGCAAAAGACGCCTATGTCGTGCCGGGGCAACAACTATTGTTTGGAAGCAATATTAATTTAGTTTGTCGATCGATCGATAGATGGCGTGTATCACATTTTCTAACTCGCGATATAGTTTGGTTCACATGGCGACTTAAATAGACCAAACACTTATTTTTGTTAATGCTTTCAAGGCACATGTATTGGGTTCTATATTTGTGTTAAATATACAGTATAGTTCGATACGGTGGTTTTATTTAAATCACCCAAGTGACGTGACAGTGGTGTCAAAGTGCGCCCGGCGTACATAGTGGTCCTTCGTTGCCGGACATTGGAGCCTGGCTGAAGAGGGCATTTACAGCGTTGGAAAACGCTGGCGTCGGAGACGCGCACCTAGGGGCAGTGGATCGCTGCTCGGGGCGCTAACATTCCCGAGGTGGGAAGTCATCGCAGCGAACAAGTGCGACGACGACGAAGCATCTGGGAACTGAAGGCGAGGTATCATCCTGATACCAACAAGGTGCATCTTCGGTGACGCTAAACTAGGATCCTGGGATATTCTAAAACTAAAGTGAGGTAGCAGAAAACTGTAAGTGTTTGAACATTTTATTTCTTTGCAAACAAAGTGAATAAGACTTAGTAAATTTAAAGTTTGTAGTGCATGAACCGTAAAATTAGAAGTGTTTAGGACTTAGAATAATTCTCTAAAAAGTGAAGTGACGGCGAAGCTATGTCCGAATTTTGTTTGAGTGTTTAAAACAAAAAGACTTAGAAAAATTTGCACAAAAAGCTTCAACACTTAGAAAATTTTAAGTTCAAATTCAAGAAATTTTACAAGTGTAAAAGACTTAGAATAATTTCATCATGGAAGCATACAACAAAGTTCAAATAAATTCAATGAACAGTATTGTACGAAATAGGACAAACTTTAAAAAACCGCCTAAGGAGAGGATCACTAAAGTCTATGTTACCGTAAGATTAGAAAATCTGGAGGAAAAGTGGACAGCTTTTATTGAAACTCATAAGAAAATAATTAGTGAAATTAATGAAACTGTGTATAATGCATCACAATATAGTACTGCAGGAATTTATGAGACGACAGAAGATTTATACTTGGACTATAAAACAGAACTTAACGAGATCCTCGCGAAATTAAATAAGCTTGATGAGTCGGAAAAAGGCGTATGTTCAAGGGAAAGGTCTAAGTCAATTTCCAATGTTAAGCTTCCGAAGATTTCTTTACCGATGTTTTCCGGTCAATACGTAGATTGGGTCAGTTTCCGAGATTTGTTCCTGTCATTAATACACAACAATCCGTCGCTGGATGACGTTCAACGTTTGCAGTATTTAAAGAGTCATTTGACTGGAGAAGCAGAACAGCTTTTAAAAAATGTACCTATTACCAGTGTAAATTATAAAACAAGTTGGGAACAATTAAACAATCGATACAACAATAAAAGGTTCATGGCCAATTCCATTTTAAAGCGGTTTCTTAGTCAGAGAAATATCGCTGTGGAATCAGCATCAGCGCTGAGAGAACTACTGGATTCAAGTAGCGATTGTTTAAATGCTCTTAAGAATTTAGACATTAATGTAGATTCATGGGACATTATTGTCATATATATTTTAAGCCTAAAATTAGATGCAGAATCCAGAAAATTATGGGAAGCGAAAATTTATGAATTTAATGAAGAGTTACCCAAGTGGGATCAATTTAAAAATTTTTTAGAACAACGTTTCCGCTCCCTAGAATTTCTAGATAGTAAAGGTTCAAAAAACAATATTAATAAAAGTGTGTCTGTCAAAACTTTACATGTTGCTACAAAGTTGTGTGTTTATTGTGAATCAGATCATAAACTCGGTCACTGCAAAAAATTTAGTAACGAAAGTGCCGCCTCACGTCGTAACTTCGTCCAATCAAACGGGTTATGTTTTAATTGTCTCGGGTCAGGTCATGCGGTTTATGCCTGTCATTTGCCTACAAGATGTCGAATATGTAAGCGAAAACACCACTCCTTATTACATACTAAGGATGCGTCCACAGTTTCAGCTGAATCTATGAAAGATATTAAGCAATCAGTTGATACTAAAGAGAACCAAACCAGTACAATTACCAATTGTGCCGCTGCAGGTAGCAGCCAAGATTTATTGCCCACGGCCTTAGTTAAGGTGAAAGGTACAGGAGTTGTTTTGCGTGTGTTGCTTGACCAATGTTCACAGGCTTCATACGTAACGGAATCAGCAGTGCAACTCCTTGGGTTAAAGAAGCATACCTGCTACAATACCGCACTAAGGTTGGGGGAAGACGAGGAAGGTAAGAATGCATTGACCTCAAAATATATTGTGTATCCTAAATTGCAATCAATGCATGATCCTAACTCAATAGTAACAGTTAAAGCTCATGTTCAAAAACGAATTACATCAGTTTTACCAACACAAACAATAGGTTTTCCATTGTGGCCACAAGTGGAACATAAGAAACTAGCAGACCCTACTTGGAACAAACCTGGGAGAATTGACATGTTACTAAGTTCTTCCGTGTATAGTAAAATTTTAAAGCAGGGACTTAGTAAGGGTCCTCCAGGTACTTTGATAGCTCAAGATACAACATTAGGGTGGATTCTGTCGGGAGAAGTATCAAAATATACAGATTTAGCAAGTAACAAGAACCATTGTTACTTAACCCTTCAAGAAGAGCAGAATTATTTAGAACGATTTTGGAAAATAGAAGAAGCTGTAGTATCAAGAAAACACTACACGGAGGAAGAGGAAGAATGTGAGGCTTTTTACAAAAAGACTACTGTAAGAGACTCTTCTGGTCGTTATATTGTTAGATTACCTTTTAAAACAACTGAACGGAACTGCGTTAATGGTCGCTCAAAGGATATTGCATTACGCAGGTTTCTAAACTTAGAAAAAAGTTTAGTCCAGAATCTCGATCTGAAAAGGAAATATACGGAGGTAATTAAAGAATATCTCGAACTCGGTCATATGGAGCCCATCCCGCCAGAAGAATTGAATCGAGAGGATGTTGTATATCTTCCTCATCATGCTGTTTTAAGAGAAGACAAAACTACTACTAAGGTTAGAGTTGTATTTGATGCCTCTTGTGTGGGTAAAAACGGAGTGTCGCTTAATAGTGAATTGATGACGGGTCCAACTCTACAAGATGACTTGAGACACACTGTAATGAGATGGCGTACATACCCGATTTGTCTTGTTTCGGATGTAGTAAAAATGTACCGCCAAGTACTTATATCTAGAGAAGATGTGGATTTCCAACGTTTACTATGGCGTTCGGACAGCTCAGAAGAAATCACTCATTTCCGTCTTCTAAGAGTCACGTTTGGAACTGCAG
The DNA here is from genome assembly GCA_905220595.1 of Spilosoma lubricipeda. NCBI lineage: Eukaryota > Metazoa > Arthropoda > Insecta > Lepidoptera > Erebidae > Spilosoma > Spilosoma lubricipeda. Next base: position 2,033,756 of record HG992291.1, read on the forward strand.
CGGCTCCGTACTTAGCCGTTAAGACGTTACACCAACTTGCAGAAGATGAAGGAGATACTTACCCAATTGCTAAGTCCATTGTCATGCAGAATTTTTACATGGATGACATGATGGCTGGTTGTCAAACTGTAACTGAAGGTAGGGAAATTTATGAACAAATGTCGAAATTATTAGCACGGGGAGGCTTTGAGTTGCAAAAATGGAGAAGTAACAACGAAGAGTTGCTGAAATACATAAATATTGATAAACATCAAGAGGAAAACCATGAATTAAAAATTGATGAGGTAATCAAAATCTTAGGCCTTACCTGGCGGCGAGAATCTGATGAGTTTGCTTACACTGTGAAACTACCTGCTTCGAAGACACCTGAAACAAAAAGAAACGTTATCTCCCACATCTCCATGTTGTTTGATCCCTTGGGTTGGCTCGCACCTGTAATCATAAAAGCGAAAATATTAATACAAAAAATATGGTTGTCAGGTATAGATTGGGATGAAGAGTTGCCGTGCACATTATTAAAGGAATGGCATACTTACCGAGATGAACTTGAAAATTTGGTTGCATTTAGAGTACCTAGATGGCTACGAACATCACTAGGTGATTCTGTAGAGTTGCACGGATTCAGTGATGCATCTAATCTTGCTTACGGTGCAGTAGTTTATATCCGTGTCGTCGATAGCCAAGGTGATGTCCATTCTCGTTTGGTGACAGCGAAAACAAAGGTCGCACCGATTAAGCAAATTTCTATCCCTCGTCTTGAGCTGTGTGCTGCCGTTTTATTAGTGAAACTATTAGGTGAAGTTGCAGAGGTATTAAGTATTGAAAGGCAATTCATTTATGCTTGGACAGATTCATCGATAGTGCTTGCGTGGCTTAGTAAACATCCATGTAATTGGCAAACATTCGTAGCAAACAGAGTGTCAGAAATATTATCTGTGGTTGGTAGGGGTCAATGGGCTCACGTTAAATCAGCTGAGAATCCAGCAGATTATGCATCCCGAGGAATGAATCCAACGGAGTTAATCTCAAGTACGTTGTGGAAGGAGGGACCCTTGTGGTTGAAGCACAAGGTGATAAACCATGAGAAACGAAAGGAATACAGCACAGATCAAGAACAAAAAGCAAAGGTAATAACTCTGGCAACCATAGATAAGGAAGAACTGGCAGTATGGTCCAAGTTTTCCTCATTAAATAAATTAATTAGAGTCATAGCATACTGTAGACGGTTTTTAAATATAAAAAAAACCTCTGTCAAATTTGATTCGTGGTTGTCAGCTACAGAACTAAACGATGCACTTATTATATGTGTTAAGTATTGCCAAAAGCAACATTTTGCTGTTGAAATCGACAATCTGTTAAAAACAAAAACAGTAGCAAGAAAAAGTGTACTTACCTCTCTGAATCCATTTGTAGATTATGATGGAATACTTAGAGTTGGTGGTCGATTAGATAAAGCCGCACTCGAAGAGAGTATGAAGCATCCAATGATTCTTCCTGCAAATTCACACTTCACGGAGCTCGTTATAGCAGATGCCCACAAAAGAACCTTACATGGAGGACCTCAATTGATGGTAAACTTCTTGAGATCAAGATATTGGATTCTCGATGTTAAAAATAAAGCGAAATTTTATGTTCGTAGGTGTATATCGTGCATTCGTAACGCAGCTAAGTTCCGAGAACAACTCATGGGTCAGTTGCCAAAATCACGGGTCAATCCCAGTCGTGCCTTCCACCAAAGTGGAGTTGATTATGCAGGCCCTATTAACCTGAGATCTGCAAAGGGGAGAGGACATCATGCCTACAAAGGTTACATATGCCTATTTGTATGCATGGCAACCAGGGCTATACATTTAGAGGTAGTGAGCGACCTGAGCGCTAAGGGATTTTTATCGGCATTTAAGCGTTTTGTCGCCAGACGCGGTCATTGTGCCGACTTATACAGCGACAATGGTACTAACTTTGTCGGGGCTGCCAAGGAATTAAAAGAGTTAGTAGCCGTCGAAAGATCCAGTGTTGCCACTGAGATAGCAGATTGGTTGGCGGATAATGGAACCAACTGGCACTTTATACCTCCACACGCTCCTCATTTTGGAGGACTGTGGGAGGCTGGTATAAAGTCCACAAAGTACCATCTCAAGCGGGTTATTGGAAACAATACCCTTACTTACGAAGAGATGGCTACTGTGTTGGCTCAAATCGAAGCATGCTTAAACTCACGCCCCATGTCTCGTGCGACTGACAATTGTCAAGACCAAGCGCCGCTAACACCTGGCCATTTTTTAATAGGAGAGCCGCTGGTAACTGTACCAGACATAAACTACGAACAGTCCAACATCACCAGCCTAAAGCGATTACAATTAACTCAACGAATGGTGCAGGATTTCTGGCGACGCTGGTCGCATGAATATCTTACACAATTCCTAAATCGGTACAAGTGGACTTACCATGTACCAGAACCTGCCATTGGTGACATGGTCTTGGTAAAGGAGGACGGCCTGCCACCTGCTCAATGGCTTTTCGGGATTGTGGAACAAAAACATCCGGGTTTGGACGGAGTTACACGCGTTGTAAGCTTAAGGTGTAAAAATGCCGTAATAAAAAGACCCGTTGTAAAGGTATGTGTGTTACCTATTAACACAGTACAATAATCTTGGTTAAATTGTGTGTTTATATTAAGTAATTTGTAATTTATAACTAAAAAATTGTCTATTTATCTTTGAAGGTTTTAGTTATTTTTGCTAAGGTTTAACCCATATTTATTTTGTTACAGTTAATAACAATATATTGTACAACAATGTTTAACAAAGAGTTCAACTACAGTCATGTTGCCGTGTGATAACCATACTTAAAGTAAAATGTACAAATCAAAACTTTATATTTTAACGTCTTAATTTGTCCATGGTGGGCGGTATGTTTGGAAGCAATATTAATTTAGTTTGTCGATCGATCGATAGATGGCGTGTATCACATTTTCTAACTCGCGATATAGTTTGGTTCACATGGCGACTTAAATAGACCAAACACTTATTTTTGTTAATGCTTTCAAGGCACATGTATTGGGTTCTATATTTGTGTTAAATATACAGTATAGTTCGATACGGTGGTTTTATTTAAATCACCCAAGTGACGTGACAGTGGTGTCAAAGTGCGCCCGGCGTACAACTATATTTCATTTTTTTTTATAATCGCATGCATCGACGTCGCAAAAAATCGATTCTAAGCAATTCACTAATGATAAACGTTGATCATGATTTCTTTTTTGCAAAAGGCCACAATATTAGCTACTAAACACTATTTCCGATTCACAGACAATCGTTTGATGACTCTGCTTTGCTCTATAACCATTTTGGAATTTTTTTCTAGTCATATCTTCAGCTAAATTTACCAGACGAAACAGGTGTTAGGGAATCCCGTAATATAGTATAGCCCATTAAGAAAAAAACACTGTTCTTTACGTGATCAGTAAAACTAATTTAAATACCTAATAATAATGTTCATAAAAACGTTGAATTTACTTGAAATCTTTGAAAAAATAACCATTATCGTGATCTAATTCTCAGTAAATTAAGTAAGAATAAATGTCAAATGATTTTTTTAAGAAAAATAACTTTACGGCGTGTTCCATAAATAAATAAATCAGCAGAACTGTGATCTAATTTTAACACTCCATTATGAAAAACAGAACATCAAAGGACCAATCATCATATATTTTATCTTTTTAAAAGCAACACTCAATTGAAACTTCTAAATAGGTTATTCAAACATTACCTCCCGTTTCTATAGTAACCATGAGAGAAGGGTCACGACGACCTTGACCTGGTTACGGGAGCTGCGAAGGGTTAACATTTATTTTCGAATAACCTGAAACACTTTTATTACAGTGGTTTTACAGTGCATCGCATTTGTGGGTTATAATCAATAGGTATAAATAACTTGTATAAAGATAAAAAGTTAATATCTTTATTCAATTTTTATCTTTTATTAACTTTTATAAAAATGAATCGTAGCTAGATCGATTTATCGCCCCGAAACACAAAACAGAGTGGAAAAGCAAGAAAAGATTTAAACGATTTTCATGAAATTTAGTATGCAGGGGATACCAAATTTCATGAAAATCGTTGAAATCTGTTCCGAGATTCAGATTATAATATGCTAGTTGTAGCCCGCGGCAAATAGTAGCCTATATGTTATTCTGATGTTTAAGTTATATTACTGAAAAGTTTCATTCAAATCCGTTCAGTAATTTTTGCGTGAAACAGTAACAAACATCCATCCTAACTTACAAACTTTCACGTTTATAATATTAGTAAGATAATTTCATCGTTTGAAGATATGAGATAAGAGGGTAGGTTTCAAGGCTTTTAACAAATAATTTTGTCTAAAAACAGTTGGACTGATTTTGACAGCACTTTGGCACACTGGCAGATAGCTGATGATAAAAGAAGTAAAAAACAATATTTTAACGTCAATATTTTTGTCTGAATGAAATTTTTGTCAAATTGAATGGTTGGACTGAGGGGGTAAATCAGGGGATGAAAGTCTGCGTGAGCAAAGCCGCGTGTAAAAGCTAGTCTTAAATAAAGAGCCGAGCTATGGCATTAAACACAAAGGCGGCCTCGACCTCGTAACCATGGCAACGCACATCTCTCCGTTCAGCTTATCTGGTATTAGAACAAGGTATCCTATTCAATATTACTTGACGCATAGGTAAATGTAACGATTTCCAAGTCTTCTTGGCATAAAATTATTTTAAAAATGGAATTTTTTTAATTCCATTTTTAAAAGAATTTTATCATCGTCTCTTGTGTAGACTCTGAACTGAAATCATTGATTGATAGAGACACAGATTGACCACACGCTGTATAGTCAATATTAAACATTTTTTTTTAAATCCCTTCTTCTATTCTAATATGTAATAGGAAAGAACTATTCAGATTCTTTTCATTAAGACTCGTTGTCTCCAATATAAATTCCCAATTTTAATAACCTCAATGCAAAACATTTCAGCAAACTCAAAACAGATGGTTTTCTAATCTTTTCAATTATAGCTAGGATTCATTATATTATCAAAAGTATGGCTAGTCAAATTCAAATATATAAAATTCTCGTGTCGCTGTATTTGTTACCAAACTCCTCCGAAACGGCTGCACCGATATTTATTAAATTTTGTGTGCGTATTGGGTAGGTCTAGAGTCGGCCAACATCTATTTTTCATACTACTAAATGATAAGAGTGATCACTCTTATTATTATATATATTATCACACTGAAAATAGGGGTAGATCTACCCCTATTTTTTGTATTGCAAAGGAGCATTGGTGGAGTCAGCTAAACTAAATTTATTTGGGAATCATTACCATACTTACTACAGGCTTTTACTCGCGGCTCCGCTCGCGTGTACTCCGGTTATCGCAGTAAAGAGTAGCGTCCTTCTTCAAGAATCAAAGTATCTCCTTACCAATATTCATCGAAATCGGTTCAGTGGTTTAGTCTTGAAAGCGTTACAGAAAGACAGATAGAGTTACTTCGATATGTATGGATATTATGTTATGTATGGATGAATAGAAACATTCTTATTTTTTTATTGCGATCAATAGCTTTCAGAGGCTCATTTCATTAATAGTAATAAACAGTTTTCTAGATTTTATAATTTTTCTCTAATGAGTGGCATTTTTCTTTAAAAATAAAACTTTACAAATTTAGAAGCTTCATAAATGACGGAGTTATGAGGTTACAAATATAAAGAAACGCAACCAAATGAAAAAAAAAACCTCCTCCATTTGTTCAAGTTAAAAATACTTTTGTACAATAACTACAAGACGATGGTGGAATTAAACATGTATCCCAATTTTCCTACCGAACATTAGAACCCGACTATAACCGAACATCCTCGAGAATTACCGAACTTAAACAAGATTGGACGCTCCTGAAGCCAGCCAAAGTTACAGCAGTCCTTTGAATAATTCAGTGCCTTTTATTATTAAAGTTTCAATGAATTATTTCGCCGCAAGCCTTTGCGACTCAATGATAAAATTAAAATTCCATGAAACGACCACACGGGTAAATAAGGCTTGTTCAAAGGTCGACTTTTGTGGAGTTTTCTTAAGAAGCTCTAGAACTTTCGAGAATAAAATGAAAGTAGTTGCAACATTTTTTTTTCTTGATTATTAAACTCGCTTTCTTTTATCAAACTGACCATAGCAGATGTCTCATTCCCTTTTGGATTTTAGGGTTTTATGAAGAAATCAATATATTTCTTCATCTTTCGTGATTATTGAACTTATTTAGTTACTTTTACCAAAGTAATCATTGCAGATGTCTCATTCCCATCGATTTTATGAAGAAATACTCAAATTTCTTTCTCTACTTGAAACTTTAAGTCCTTTAATATACGACTGAACTTGTTTTTTACGCGGAGCGGCCACAACCCATGTAGATATAGGAATTTTGAATAACGACTGCCAGAGCTGTTTATATGGAAACTGGGACGGATGACTTACGTGCTTTTCCCCATTAATACCATTTAATTAATACAGCTATATAGCTACAAAGAACATATCCACACACACCAAAATAGGGATAAGGACCCTATCTTTAAGGAGATAAGGATATTATTATCTCAATATGTGTGGATTGGATCCTTGTTGCATAGGTCCAAATAAATAATAACTCAAGATTAAATATTGGTACATATACCTACATAGTACACATAAGATAAAATATGTCTCCATATATTACAAGAAAACTCATGAAAGTCGCCGCGCTTGCGAAGGTAGTAAGGGCCTCGTAAAACCGAAGTACGCACTGCTGAGACAACTCATAGAATTTAGAGAGGGTACTTTTGAAAATAACCCGCTGGTATATGTGTCAGTTTTATTATAAAATTCCTTTCTTGAAGTAACCGACTCTATCTTACACGCATTATGCATCTTATGCGTATTACAAGTCATGGACCACAATCGGATGAAGAAAGATATTCCTACCTAGTTAATGTGACATAGGTCTGTAAGAATATAACAGTATAAAAAAAATGCTCTAAAACCATGGAGTAAGTTTGAATTCAAAGTGGCCAGTGCAATTTATTATCATTATTTATATTGCTTCAAGAAATACTTAGGTAAGTTGTTCAATTTTAAGATTGCAAACAGGTTTAACCAGTTTTATTGTTGGTTTGTTTAGTATCTTTTGACTCACTGTATGATAAAGAAATTATTTTGCTTATATACCTAATAAAGTTAGGTATAAAAGTAATATATTTTTATTTTGTTTATATTTATGTTAATTATATTTTATAGAAACCAAACCATATAAATAGTTAATTTTGTGCGTCAACCTCTAGTGTACTTATCACTCAATAAATACATTCTTAAACGTAATTTTTAAAAGCTCCTCGTATAAAATCAATAGTATAATAATTGCAAAAGAATAATAAACCAATAACGGTGAAATCGAACCATAGACAGAGACTGGGTCAGGGACGCGCGAACCGGGAGCACGCGGCCCTGTCTCACATTATTGTCTATCAAGGACAAGATAAAATACTCTGTATTTAAATTATTCATTTATTAAGTTGTCTTGTCAAGTGGAAATATACAAAGTGACAGATATTTGAATTAAGAATTAGGTATTTTCTTTTTTTATGTGGGCGAGCTGTGCTTTGGCGCAAAATGGCTCGATGAATGTTTTTACGAACCAAAACAAATTTTATTTATTTATTTTTTAATAGTTATTCAAGTGAAGTAATCTATACAAATACATAAAATTGGAGTGTCTGTTTGTAATATTAAAATAACCGCTTTTTACTCAATGCATATGTATGTATACATGGTATATATGCCAAAAATGTATACACGGTATATATGGCAAAAATGTAGTTAAAAAAATTTTTCGGCTGCTACAAATTCAACACAATACGCAACAGTAACAGCAACGTACTGGATACATTTTCACAATACATAATATTTAAAAGTTAATAAAATAGGCTAAAAGATATAAAGTAAAATAAAAAAGCGGCTAAGTGCGAGTTGGACACGCCCATGAAGAGTTCCGCAGTGCTGCTGCGGAACTCTATACTCTAACTTTTAATTCAATTCCAGATTTGTCAATTTCAGTGTTGCAACGTTATGACAAGTACTAAATAGTGACGTTGCGAAATTATTCGATACGGAAATGGACGATTTCCGGATCGATTTATCTAGTTTATAGTAGTATATCTAAACAACTACTACTTTAATAAAAACTAAGTATACTAGGAAATTAAACATTTCTGAACTGATAATTTAGTTATGACGATTAATTTAATCAGGCTCTGAGAGTTTTCTTTAATAATTGTGTGTGAAATGAATAAAAAAATGTGATCATGAAGGAACATGAGAAATAAAACCAATAGATGTAGGTAATATTTTGTTTTGTAAATCAACGCCGTCATCGTTACCGCTGTCGCTGTCATTTTCTGTAACATTTTATTCCCGATGTGTCTGTGATATTGTCAATTAACATATCTAGCCTACTAATTTTTTCCTCTTATTTGACAACATGGGATACGCATTTAGACCATTCCGTAGCCGTAATTTTTTGAATGCCTTCCTCAAATAAATTTCGCACGTCTGTTAATTTGAAAGTTTTATTATTTTGAGCTACATGCCCCTTTACCTGCGCCCATATCAATTCGATAGGGTTTAGCTCGCAATGGTAAGGGGGGTAAAACCGGGATCCCATGTTGTGCTGCCATTTCGTCTACAGCGTACTTATTAAAAGACTCGTTAAGTGGAATCAGTTCTAAAAGCGTAGCTTTAACCATATATGGTTCGTAATGAATATTTTTATTTAAAAGCCAGTCTTGAATCGCAGCTTTTTTTCCAGTTCATTTTTGGTGCCGTTTCCAATTTTCGGGAGTGGTAAGGTGCATTATCTATCAATATGCTCTTTTATTCTAAGTTTTGTTTTTAGTATAAAATACAAAAATACTAACTTTTATAAAATAAAACAGCGGTTACTAATTAATAGATAATTATTATGAATAATTATGTATTTATTTAAATAAAAATCAATAATTTAGTCTTTAATTGGCACACCAATATTATGATTACATAAACAAAAATCGCGATAGTTCATGAATTTTTGTGTTCATCACTACACCATTTGTGGTATCATTATTTAACAAAATGACAGTAGCTAATGTCAAATGTGGAATCGAAGTCGTGGTATAGTAACATAATATAATTTTTATTTTATTTTTATATTTGTGTTGATTGAATGAAAGGTAAATTGCAGTTTACAATTTATGGCGTATTAAAAAAAACTACTTACTAGATTTCGTTCAAACCAATTATCGGTGGAAGTTTGCATGGTAATGTACATAATATATTTTTTAGATTTATCATTCTCTTATTTTAGAAGTTACTATTCAGTTAAGAAAAAAAAATTAGAACCCTCAATATAATTTATGAAGACCTATCCGTAGATACCCCAAAGGAATGGGCTTGGTGAAAAAAAAAATGAGTTTCAGTTCTAAGTATGGGGACCCCCAAAATTTTTTGTTTTTTTTTTCTATTTTTATGTGTAAATCTTAATGCGGTTCACAGAATACATCTATAAATAAATAATAAATATTTCGGATAGATGTCCGATAGATGAACGCCATCTAGACCCAAACTAAGCAGAGCTTGTATTATGGGTACTAGACAACTGATACGAATACTCATATGTATACTCTTTTTTTTGTAAATACATACATATCATACATAGAAAACACCCAAACTCCGAAACAAATATTTGCAGATCATACAAACATTTGGTTCGACCCGGGAATCGAATCCGGGACCTCAAGAACAGCAATCGCGTACGCTACCACTGTGCCACCGAGGCAGTCACATCTACTTACCAAGTTTCAACATTATAGTTTTTATAGTTTCGGAAAAAAGTGGCTGTCACATACGGACGGACAGACAGACAGACTGACATGACGAATCTATAAAGGTTCCGTGTTTTGCCTTTAGCACAGAACATTAAAAACGTGAGCCGTCACGGGACACCTGGCAGATGTGAAACATCGAAATTGTTTTGTATAAAATAAAATGACTGTTTATTACATTAATATTCATTTTATTCAATACAAAAATCAAATACGTATAAAAAAATAACAAAAGAAATAAAATAAAAAATCGAAATCGTGGCACTCCGCCGCTTCGCGGCGATGGTCGCCACTTCCCGCGCCAAAAATCAGGTTTACCTCTCGCCTATAGATGTTTCACATCAAAAAGAAAATAAAATAATAATAATAATTATATATATAATAAATAATATTTTTTTTGCGTGTTAGTATAGTCTGTGTCACTTCTAGACTGAAAATATCTTTATATTAAAACTCTTTGCCTCATCAATGCAGAGCAGAACAGCTGGGTCTCTAAAGTTGAAATGTTAGCAAATAATTATATTGTATGCACATACAATGGATTTTGAAAATTTTTAAATTTTATAGACGTTTGTCATTTTTCAATTTCGAAATATTAATTTACACACAAACGAAGCCACGGACTATATCTAGTATATACAAAAGAAACTAATTTTACAGTTCTGAACTGTTTTTTAACAGCGTTTAAATTAAAACAAGTTTATTTTACCAAATCATAAGCACTTTCTATCACGGCCGTTTAAGCTCGCTCCTCCAAGCAAGTAGGTACTTCGCCGAGATAGATTTTCAACGCGAATGGTTACGTTGACGACCGAAATTACGCGCATGGGTGAACTTTGTAACGAGTTGCTCAATATATTTTAAACGCCTATTACCTATGGCAAAGGGTGTAGGTATGTGTGACGAGGTAAAAAGAAAAGATTCTTTAAGGATAAAACTGTAACAGATGTAAAAATATGGAACAGTTGTTTGATGTGATAATGTCTTATAAATCGACTAGCAGACCCACGCAACCCCGTTTGCGTCTCCTATTGCCCGTGGCGTGATAATTTTCCTCCGTTTTTGAAACAATTTTTATTGAAGCTCCGCTCCTATTATCCTCCTATCCTTCCACGATGAATGGCGTATCTAACAAAGAATATTTCGAATCGAACCAGCGGTTCCTGAAATTAGCACGTTCAAACAAACTCTTCAACTTTATATATTAGTATAGATGAACGCCGGCTGCACGCTCGAAAAAGCATGACATTGTCAAGTTCTAACTGAACCGAGCTTGCAAGCGCGAGCGCGGAACAAGCGATAGAGAGACACGATCATCGTGTCTCTTGTGATGACGCATTTTTCATTAATGTTATCTTATAACGTTATCACGCAACATTATCGTCCGTAAACCGAATTTACAGACAACCTATTTTTAACCTCCGACGCAAAAAGAGGGTTGTTATAAGTTTGACGTGTTTGTCTGTGGTTCCGTAGCTCGCGAACGGATGAAGCGATTTCAATTTAGTTTCTTTTGTATGAAAGGATGATTGATTGATGAGTTTGTATTAAATGAAAGGTGAGTTGCGGGCAAGTGTTTTTAGACATGTTTGATGAAAACGGTTGAGTCGTTTAAAAGTTGTAGGGGCGAAAGTGGGGAAAAATAACCGAATGACTGCAAATATATTCGAGTGGGATTTCAAATGAAAGCGGATCACTTGCACATAACAAAATAATGTCAATAAAAATCGGTTGAGCCCTGAAAAAACTCTGGGGGTAAAAGAGGGTAAAATACCCAACATCTGCTAATATATGTGGTGGGGAGATACTGAGGATGGAAATCCGAATGTCAGCAAATTTACCCAAGTAAAAAAAGGTGTAATTAACTAACAATATTATATAGAGAAACAAAAAATAGTAATCAGTAAGTATAAGTAAAATAAAAGTGAACAAGTTTGACCTTAAATGTAATCTTTACCTTAAATGTAAAGGTATTTAATACGCGAACTCAGGTTATTGTGGTGGGTCTTTTTTTTTTATTTATTAAATAGTAATAATAATTAATTGTTGAAACTGTAGCCACCGCGTCCCTAAGCATTTGAAGTTAGAAAGAGATGTCGCCTCTATGGCAGTCTTCTATCGCTTTTTATCATGAAGTATTCTGAAGAGCTCTGCTATAAATCGGTATATAATCAGTTCTACATCGAAGCGATTTTTTAACGAGTGATTTAGTGAATTATTGTTGTAAAAGTGTTGTCAATAAATATTTTATTATTTTTTTGGTAATCAACCGACTACTTTTATTTATTTAATACCCGGCTCGTAACACTATGAAGATGATATTAAGAAAAAATATTTATTGACGGTCCACAGCTTAGCTCGGAGAGGGTATTAGAAAGTGTATGCATTACATACGTACATACGTACGTATGTGTATGTAGGCATCAGACTACAAGTTTTAAACAAAATCTTGATATTTTTTTTCTTTAAAGGTAAATTCTGTTGTACCTAAGATTTTTCTTTATAGTCTACTGGCTATCGCCCGCGGCTTTGCTCGCATTTAATTAAAAGTATCCCATGTTACTTCTAATACCTCTAAGAACATGTGTACAAAGTTTCGTGATGATCGGTTAAGTAGTTTTCGCGTGAAAGCGTAACAAACAAACTTACATTCACATTTATTGTAATCTATACAAATAAATATAAAAACTAAAACCCAACTACGACAAAAAACGACTTTGAAAAAGCATGAAACAAGTTTCAAAAGCCGTAGTCACGCGTTGTTAAAGTGTCATCGACTATGGTTCATTACTAAGTTTCAAAAACCGTCGTCCATGTAGTATAATAGTTCATAACACTTTAACAACGCGTGACTACGGCTTTTGAAACTTGTTTCATGCTTTTTCAAAGTCGTTTTTTGTCGTAGTTGGGTTTTAGTTTTTACTTTTTTTTATTTAAAATGTTTTGGTGCCTCTATAACATTAATTTCTTTGCATAGTATATTTTAAATAGGTACTATAAAAATTTAACAATTATCGAATAAATACAGACAAAGTCACGAGAAAATGTTTATAATATATATATTTTTGAAAGGTAAAAGTAACGCCCTTTCGTATGATACTAAACACGGCATATTTCTCTCAAATTAATTTTTTGAAACAGTACTTTACGTCGGCTAGAGGGCGCCACATTAGGTTAAATGACACGTCGTATAACCTATAACCAGCGGACAATCAAGACGCTTCTAACGATACCTCATTTGTCTTATTTTGACTAGTAGCTTAGAAAGGAGGGAACAAACGAGCATACCATAGAAATTCCACACTTATCGAATAAATACGGACAAAGTCACTTGAAAATGCTAATAATATACATATATTTGAAATGTACAAGTAACGCCCTTTCCAATGATACCAAACACGATATATTTATCTAGAATTTATTTTTTAATGCAGTACTTTATGTTGGCTAGAGGGCGCCACATTAGATTCAGTGACATTTCATATAGCCTACAACCAGAAGACCATCATGACGCTTCTAACGACACCTCATTTGTCCAGTTCTAATGAGTAGTTAAGGAGCTATGAGGGAACAAATGAACATACATACATACATACATACATACATACATACATACATACATACATACATACATAGCCTGTCAAAATCATAACCCTCCTTTGGCTTTGCCGTAGTCGGGTAAAAATTGAAGTGTCTGTTTGTTATATTAAAATGTATACACGGTACATATACCAAAAACGTATTTTAGAAAAACTTTGTCTGTCTGTCTGTATGTTTGTTCCGGGTAATCTCTGGAACAGCTGAACTGATTTTGACGGGACTTTCACAGGCAGGTAGTAACTTAGGCTACTTTTGTTAGACTTACTTTGTCCCGCGGCGTTACTCGCGGTACTACGATGACCGCGGGTAAAACCGCGGGGTTCTGCTAGTATATAGATAAAATAAGAAGTATGATTCCATTTGTGGGGTTGTTTAATACATGGAAAATAATGAATCGGCTGCATATGGCATTTATTTTGCTTTGAATAAATAGTACATATTAAGTAAGTACATTAAATGGCATACGGAATTAAACTATATTCTGTTGCGCTAAATCTGTAATCAAGTTAAAAGCGAACTAGCCTTCATAAACCTGCGGAAGCATGCCGTTGTTATTGACGTCTTTCGATTAGAATGACGCAGTGTATGAAGTAGACAAAAGAGACATTACTTTATAATTTCTTTTATTGTTTTGCGAAGCCTTTCGTAGACATAAAGAAAAATTTGTGAACAGAACGCGTTCAGCTATTTTCTCTTTGCTGTTTGCCGAGATACTAAGGACTGGAGCCCCACATCACATGACAGCTTTTAATATTCTACTGCTAGATTTTGGCCGCTCCTTGGAAAGGAGGCTTTGGCCAGTTGGTGGTTAGAGCCGCGTCAACCGGTCTTTCCAACGTGAAATAGTAGGTGAACAGAAAATTTAGGTAACCGTGGGATAGCCACGTTTCGGCACGAATGGGCCGGCTCTGAAGTGATACCACTGCCTCACAGAAAACCGGTGTGAAATAGCGCTTGCGCTGTGTTTCACAGAATGAGTGAGGATACCGGAGGCCCATACCCCAACCTGTCCCCACATCCATTTGCTCATCCCACAAAGGCCGGCAACGCACTTGTGACGTCTCAAGTGTTGTAGGTGTCCATGGGCGGCGGTAATCACTTGCCATCAGGTGATACGTCTGCTCGTTTGCCCCCAATTCTTTAAAAAGAAAAAAAAGTCTACAAAAGGGTAGGGACTACGGAGCCCCAGCCCTCCTAATTCTACTGAAGCCTGAAAACTTAAACGCCTCGGAAGTGTGAGCGAGGAAGTACAAACCTCCCTACCTAATGTCACTGTGTTTTGACTGCCTCGTTGGTCTGGCGGTTAGCGTGTGCGACTCAGCAGTCGCACACGCTAACATCATGAGGTATCGGGTTCGTTTCCCGTGTTTGAACCAAATGTTTGCATGATCTAAAAATATTTGTTTCGGAGTTTGGGTGTTTACTATGCATAATATGTATATATGTATTTTATCAGTTGTATAGTACCCATATCCCAAGCTCTGTTTAGCTGGGGACTGGATAGCATTGTGTGTTAGATGTCCGAAATATTTATTTAGTTTTTTATTTGTTTTAAACTATCGCAATAGGCCGCCATATTGTTGCTCACCATGCTATATTGCCTATATTGTTGGAACCATTACTCTCGAATTCTACTCATGCTTTACGTTAGGCAGAGTAGAGTCGCTTTGGCTCATCTCATGTTTATAAAAAAAAAAAACTGAGTTGCAAGCGTCGATGCTAACGTGGTAAGTTAAGCCCTCAGCTTGTTTGACTCAATACTATGAAAAAAGAACCGTTAAATATAATTTTGCGTATCGAGAATATTATACAAATATTTACATTTTTATCAATAATAATATTATTCCTAACTGATGTCCTTGTCCTAGTGACCTCTTTAGCAGTCCTGTTTTCCCTTCGGAGACTTGTGTGAGGTCTCCCTCGCTCTCTTCATTTACCTCACGTCAATTTAACTTATTTTACTCTGAAAATTGAGGTTCAGAAAATTTAATTCCCGAAGAAAACCGTTAAGGAAGCCCGCGGGAAGCAAATAATATAAAAATATGATCTTAAAAATTGAAATTAAATTTAAAAGGGCATTGTATTTAAAGTATTATCATTGCCAAATTTTTCGCTTTGTAAAAACTTACAGGTTATGGTATCTTTATAATACAATAAAAATAAGTTATAGTTTAAAAAACACGCTTTAATAGCAATCGAACTAAAAAGTAGAAAATATTTTTTATGCAAAAAGCGTGGGACGACGTTATTGAAATGTTTTCAGAAAGCACTCAGAGTGGGATAAAAAGCATAGTTTTACGACACGAGTATTGTTTTGTTTAAAAATATTCGATTTTTAATTCGATTGCTATTAAAGCGTGTTTTTTAGTTTTGTAAACTATAATTTACTTCCTACTTTTTACTTTGGTATATTTATAGAAGCGTGATTGTTTAGTTTTTAGAAAAAAAGAATAAAAAATAAAAAAATATTTTTTTTTTCAAATTATTTTATTGTCATCGGCCCTTGACCCCTGTGCAAATTTTCAAGTTAACCCGACTCCTAGAAGTAGGTGAAAATGAAGTTAAAAGATTTCGTTACATAGATACATACATCACGATTGAATTGATGCAACCGGCATCAATTTCGCTGATTCTTTTAGTAGGTATCGGATAACCCAAGAATAAACTTATAGGCCAAATGTTATGTTTAGACTAGTTGGCGCCGAACATCAATGAAAAAAGGTTGCAAATGTATTCCTTTTGAGAGAAGCAGGATAAGTTAAGCGGCTTAGCTAGTATATTAATACAAAATAAATAATAAATAATAAATAAATGTTTTGGACATCTTACACACAACGCCATCTAGTCTCAAGCTAAGCAGAGCTTGTGTTATGGGTACTAGACAACTGATACATATACATATATACTTTTTTTTAGTAAATACATACATATTATACATAGAAAACACCCAAACTCCGAAACAAATATTTGTAGATCATACAAACATTTGGTCCGACCCGGGAATCGAACCCGAGACCTCATGAACTGCAGTCGCACACGCCAACCGCGAGACCAACGAGGCAGTCAAAAAGACTTCCAAAAAAACATTTAACAAAAACTGCCTGCCAAAAAGCACTAGAAAGCGTAAAATAAACAAGCTTTTCATAAATTGCTATGCCAATTCTTGTCTATACCTAATTCTTTATTCATTTAAATTGTAGTATTATTATATTATGTGTGCTAGGTACCTAAAATCTGTTTGAAGTCGGTGCCAACTGTGCCAAGCCAAAATGTAATACTAGGTACCACTCTCGCTATATTTCGATCGATTCGAAATCTTAACAAATTGCAACGCTAAACGCGCTTACCATCGAATCAATCGAATCGTGTTAAACAAATTCACACCTCAATACAAGACTCTCAGGGCCAGTGATTTATGAAAAAGCATGTTGCGCTGAGTCGCGTAACCACCCTAGATGGTGTTGCACTTTGCGACTTAGAGCCTAACAAAATACTTAACAACCCGCATGATGAGAAAGCCTTACGCGAATGACCATAGTTGAGACTAATAAAATTGTAAATAACTCTTCAAAACTCATTGCACCGTCCACTACTGTTTCTCCGATACATTTTGATCAGTATTTAGTAATACTAGTAGATTGCTTCCGGCAATGAGGTCGTCTTTTGTACATTATATTTTTATTATTTACTGTAGGTACTCTCTTTTAAATCTGTGATACGGTGTATATAAAGAGTTTTCTATTTATCTGTCTATAATTAAATGAACCTACATGTCTTATCTTTCCTACAGACGATTAGTTACTAGCTGGGGATCGCAAAGTTTTATCTACCTCCTAACCTTATCTGTCACCTAAACAGCTTGAAAGAATACAACTAAGGCCCTTTTAGTTCATATAATGGTATTTAAAAAATCATCCTCTAACTCCCAATCGTTTTACTTTCTATCATCAGCTCATGTGATTAACTGAAAGCCTTCAAGTTAAGATCTATACGTACGTGTGATATTAAAATCATCCTCTAATCTATAACTATTGAAGAGTTTTACCTTCTATCATCAGCTCACCTAAATAACTTAAAAGTATACAACTAAAGGTCTGAGGAGTTGTACCTTCCATCATCAGCTTACATAAATAACTTAAAAAATACGATTAAAGGTAACATACATATATATGACATTTAAAGATTTATCGTTTCACTCCTATCCGTTAAGGTGTTGTATCTTACGCAAATACCGGGGTAACTTCAGAAATTATAGGAAAAAAATAGTACGCGCCTGAAAAAAATGAGGGATCCCCTCGATTTCCTTGGGATCTCATCATTAGATCCAGTGATGATGTCAATGGAACCACCTCGGGAGTATACCCTTTCGAACAGAAAAATAATTTTCAAAATCGGTCTACAATTGACGGTGTAATAGGTAAAAACACATAAAAAACCCACAGTGGAACAGTTGTAATAAAAGTAAAATTTTAACAAAAATAAAACCGACTTCAAGGTTTGACTCGTTTTCTCCTGGATGCCATCATAAGATCTTAGTGTCCTTATCATGGTACCACCGTTGGTATATCGCCTTTCCATTAAAAATGCATCAAATTAAAACAGCATTAAAGCATTTCCACACTGAAAGGAGTTTGTTTTTAAATATTTTTATTTCTCAAATGACAAACAAAAACAAGATTTAATTAAAATATGTTGGACAAGCTATTCGTCAAGCAGATTGTTGTCGCGATTCTGTTGTTATTATTAATTACAATGGCCGCCTAACCTGCTATTACGGCGGGAAAATTGTGTAATAATGCGTCGGACGTGATGGGATGGTCTTCTATACAAATAAATAAAATTGGAGTGTCTGTTTGTAATATTAAAATAACCGCTTTATACTAAATGCATATGTATGTATGTACGGAACATATACCAAAAATGTAGTAAAATTTTTTTTTGTCTGTCTGTCTGTCTGTCTGTCTGTCGGTCTGTCTGTCTGTCTGTCTGTTTGTTCCGGGTAATCTCTGGAACGGCTGGACGGATTTTGACGGGACTTTCACTGGCAGGTAGCTGACGATCCAGGGAGTAACTTAGGCTACTTTTTTTGACTAACTTTGTCCCGCGGCGTTACTCGCGGTACGACGATAAACGCGGGTAACACCGCGGGGTTCAGCTAGTTAATAAATATAAATGTGTTAAGATGACTCTGTAGGAATTTGAATAGTTAATTAATTAGAGATGAATTTTGTGCGTTGATATAAATTAAGGTGTTTTAAAACGATGTAGAATTGAGTGCAAAATACCCCGAGATACTGATAAAAGATAAACCTGTGGAGACTCCCTCATTCATGACATTGTCATGACATGATGGGAGGAGGACTCAAAGACCCCGATACTTAATAATGTGGCCACGAAAACGACAAAGTAACTTTGAACAAGCCCACAAGTCAATTTTGTTTTGTACTTATCACGACTCTATACTTCTAACGGAGGTACTTATCACCTTTATTTTCATTTTTATAATTCACTTCTGAAATGTACCCTGTAAGTTCTAAAATGACACTAGTGACAGTAGCGGCAAGTGTCACAGGCTATGATCTGTGGTCACAGGGATCGAACTGTGTTTTACAGCAACTCGCTTGTCTCTTAAGTTCCAGATGGCCATGAGTGCCATGTGTACACATAAGCCGGTTTATCATATCTATTCAAATAAATACAATTGAAGTGTCCGTTTATAATTTCACAATTTTTCAGTAAAAGCATTTGAAAATACTAACTGAACCCCGCGGTGTTACCCGCGTTTGTTGTGGTAAGCGCGGGTAAAGCCGCGGGCGACCTTAGTCTGAAAAAAGTAGCCTAAGTTACTTCTTTTATCATCAGCTATCTGCCAAATCTACCAGTGAAAGTCCCGGCGAAATCGGTCCAGCTGTTCCAGAGATTAGCGGGACAAACAGACAGACAGACAAAAATTTAATTTATCAATTTTATTTAATTATATAGAAGATGTATAGATATACTGTACTTAAATCAAACAATTTTTCATTTTTTATCCCTCTGGAACGCCTCCACTGATTTTGCCTGGATTTTCACTGGTAGATGCCTAAACTAGCTACGAACCGCGGAGTTGCCCACGATTGTACCGCGTGTAACACCGCGGAGTTCAGCTAATATCCTATAAAAGAACCATGTTTGGTAGTGCTAGAATTTCAATCATTTTTATTCATATTTCCACGAAACATACATACCTATTTTCTGCTCTTATTTCAAAATTGTTTCAATACAATATTCCAAGTGGTACGCGTGTTTAAAAGCTAATCCATTAAGCTCGCCACCCCTGCAGATAAATGTCCATTAAACCTATTACCTGCGATGCAAAACTTGTAACAAATATTGTAGAACTTTATAATTCAATATGGAAACCGACGTACGGCCAATTTTACTCTTGAAATTTTAACTTAAACTGAATTTGACACTCGATAACTACCTACATTGATTTAGGTTAGAAATTTGAAAATGTATTATTAAATGATAAGGGTAAGTGTGTATAGGATGTTAAAATCACTAAAGGTATGTTTATCAGCAGTCCGGTCACCGTAATATAGACTTTGACTAGGGCTTTGGGATCAAATGATCGTATATGAGATATGTAAGGTTTTTAAAATAGGAATCTGCGGGATTGCTACCATGTGCAATACCTTTTTGTTTGTGAGTATCCGATATTTCGTCGCTGTTGCAAGCGCCATGATCACGGAGTAACTGAAGAACTTGCGGGTGGGCTGTTATTGGCAGACATATCGATCTACCCTCTTTCGTAGTCTTTTATTACGATCGTCCCTGGTACCGCTGTTCACTATCTCACTATTTACTCGTAACTGTTCTCGACACACAACACTGACAGTATCTGATCGCGAAAATATGTTTTGTTGATTACGCCGGTTTTTACACATTCGAATCACTGGATTCCAGACATTTGACAATTTAAACCCATCCTCACGATTGAAATTTTTGTATTTCGTAATTTCAATTGCTTCCCTGACCAATCTAGGTGGTAGCAGTACATGGTAGTAATCCCGCAGATTCCTATTTTAATGTTACTGATAATGAAAGTTTAAAACAATATATTGTAAGGTTTTTATTTGTTATGTTACAGCTTCAACAAGTTGCTGCTGCAAAAGGAAGAGTTAGAGCAGAAACAGCTGCACCTGTTGCAGGTTGTCGAGAGCGAGAGGACCTCACGCTGGCAGTATGCGCAGCAATGCGACGAACTCTCCAACGAAGTCAAGAAGTTGAGAACTGAGGTAGGTACATTTATAAATAATAAATAAATATTTCGGACATCTAACACACAACGCCATCTAGTCCCACGCTAAGCAGAGCTTGTGTTATGGGTACTAGACAACTGGTACAAATTCATATATACTTTTTTTTGTAAATACATATACATATATTAAACCCAAACTCTGAAACAAATATTTGTAGATCATACAAACATTTGGACCGACCCGGGAATTGAACCCGAGACCTCATGATCAGCAGTTGCACACGCCAACCGTGAGACCAACGAGGCAGTCAATCATAGATGATTGACTGATATCAAATAGTACATCCGTAAGTGGAAGTGGTCCAATGGAGTCGATATGTGCTTGAGTTGAGACCACGATTAGGCAAACGTAGTAAAACCGATGATTTTATGGAAGTGGCTGGCAGCGAATGGATGCGGACTGCCCAAGACTTGGATGGTTGGGAGACCTTTGTTCAGCAGTGGACAGCGATAGGTGGTTTTATGAGATAAACCCTTAGTTTTACAATACAAGCTTATATGGCAAGCTGGGATCTTATAGATGGAACCTTAAAGATGAACCTTTTTCAAATAGGTAATAAACATCACACAAAATCACAGAAATTAATGTGAACTACTCCTTATTTTGCAGTCGTCTGGTTTGTTAGTCGAATGGCGAGTGACCCTAAGTGTTAAACCAGAGGTCTTGGGTTCGATCCCCGCCCAAGACAAGTAATTGTGTGTTAAGCACGATTGTTCTGTATCTGAGTGGAACTTGTCCATAAAATATCTAGATAAACTGCAATCAGGTTACCCACGGACTGCTTAGAATCAGATGGGTATTTGTGGAATGTGTTAAGTTAATAATATAATATTGTTATAGCTATGCACGTATAAGAAAGAGCATGAGACTCCTACACGCGCCGCTTCCACCTCCAGCTCTTCACCAAGCCACTCACCGGACATTGACCCCGCTGAACTTAAGAAGATCAAGAAAGTACAAGTAAGTGTTTATGAATAACTATTAACTAGTCACAATATTACATGTTGCAAAACTCACCCATTTGTGAATATATAAGCAACCATAAAGTACCTACAACTTAATTTTCATTCAAATATCTTAATTTAATGCTTGTTACTTGTTTACGCAACTATGTTTTACTAGCCGACCCACGCAATATCGTTTGCGTCGCCTATTGCCCGTAACGTGATATTTTCCCCCGTTTTTGTAACATTCTTCATTGGTGCTCCACTCCTGTAGGTCTTAGCGTGATGTTATATAGCCTATAGCCGTTCTCGATAAATAGGCTATCTAACACTGAAAGAATTTTTTTAAATCAGACCAGTAGTTCCTGAGATTAGCGCGTTCGAACAAACAAACAAACTCTTCAGCTTTATATATTAGTATAGATTGTTCGTCTTTTATGCTTTTCTTAACAGGCATCTAAAATACGTTACTAAGTAAATATGTGTTTAATTTTGTTAAGCATATAGAGGCAAAAGAACAGAGTTATCACCTAATGGTGAGCTTAATATGTATTGCGGGAATAATATTAACAACTCAAAAGTCGCAAGTGCATTGTAGGCCTCTGAGTTACCTCATCTCTTAGTAATAAGGAAGGGGGGAACAGAGTTGGAAGTTCTCTGGAAACCTCATCGGTTTGGCGAAAGCACCTGTGTTCTGTGAAGCCTTCGTATTATTTACCTCCAACGCTATTAACATAAACCTACCGCCAATATTACCATTTACATAGATAGATAGATAGAAAACTCTTTATTTGTACACCGTTTTACATATTTACAAGAGAGTACATAAGATGTAATAATATATAATGTAATGTACAAGCGGCGGCGTTATTGCCAAGAGCAATCTCTTCCAGGCAACCTTAGGATGGATCAAAATGTATAGGAGAGTCAAAATGTATTTAGCTAGTTAATATTTAATCAAACTTGATTATTTATTAAATGTCTATTAGAGTTTCTTCCGAGGCTGGTTGTGCCGTCGGCGCTGGAAACAGATCGTTGATGAGTACATCAAGAGTCCACACGCAGAGAGCATGCGGAAGAGAAATAGCCTCGTCTTCAAGATGGTGGAGGCTGAAGAGGAATATCTAGAGCAGATGGAGATATTGGTAAATATTGCTAACAAAGGTGGAATTACGACGTAAAACTGGATGCGTGACTCCCAAATTATTTTAGTAAAAAAGGACCCGTCGCGGGTTGTCTGGCTGATATGAATTATCGAAAAAACAATAATTAGTAGTATGTCACTTTGATGATTAGCGTGAGAGACGATTCACTAATACTGATTAGTAAATCGTCTCTCACGCTAATCATTTAAAATCTATTTTAGTTCTATTTCTTCTTCTTCTATTTATTCTAGTTCTATTTTACATTTAAAATCACATAGCGTTGTGAGGTATGCCACCGCGATGCATCGCTAGTCCAATTGTTGTGTTAGTCTGATTGTCATCTGGAAGTAATTCTCGCCACGCCTTATTCTGCAATTTTCGTTCAAGCATAGAAATTAAATTCACTATTTAGTACGTAATGACATCCTAAACAATAAAATTATATACCAGGTGACTTGCTATCTCCGGCCCTTCAAAATGGCAGCCAGCTCCAAGAAACCTCCGTGCACCCACGAGGATGTTAACTCCATCTTCTTAAACAGTGAGACCGTTCTGTTCCTTCATCAGATTTTCTTCAAAGGTCTCACTTCTCGAATGGAATCCTGGCCAACATTGGTTTTAGGTGAGTTTCTGATGAATTGAAACATTTAAATAAATTTAACTGATCATTTAATTTGATCACTATCGAGTGGGGACCAAGAAAGACACGTCGAGTATGTGGCGTAACTTTTGCGACATACACATGTCAGCTACTTCTTTCTTTGGAGTCTCTACAGATATTTATTATAATATAATTATTACATAGAAAGATCATTCTAGAACAAGACCCGACACGGCTAAACATCGCGAAAGTTCTCGTTGATATCTTGATGCACCGAACAATGAACTTTACATCGAAGTACATAGCGTCGAATATACATTGATTGAAGTGCAGTTCGTTCTTGGTATCTGTCATCGATCTCTCTCGTTTGTAGTAGGAATAACGGCGAGTACTATAAAAAAGCGGCTAAGTGCGAGTCGGACTCGTCCATGAAGGGTTTTGTAGCAGCAAGTAACATCCTAATGTTATTTTTATATTGTTGGTGATTGAATTAAAGGTAAATTGCGATTTACGATTTATGACGTATTAAAAAAACTACTTACTAGATCTCGTTCAAACCAATTTTCGGTGGAAGTTTGCATGGTAATGTACATCATATATATTTTTTTTAGTTTTATCATTCTCTTATTTTAGAAGTTACAGGACACACATTTTACCACTTTGAAAGTGTCTCTCGTGCAAACTATTTAGTTTAGAAAAAAAATATTAGAAACCTCAATATCATTACCATAGATACCCCTAACGCACCCCTAATATGTATGGCATTAAAGAAAAAAAAATTTTTGAGTTTCAGTTCTAAGTGTGGGGAACACCCAAAATTTATTGGTTTTTCTTCTATTTTTGTGTGAAAATTTTAATGCGGTTCACAGAATACATCTACTTACCAAAGTTTTAAACAAAAGTGGTTGTGACATACGGACAGACAGACAGACATGACGAATCCATAAGGGTTCCATTTTTTGCCATTTGTCTACGGAACCCTAAAAAGGCGTCACGAGGGCCGCAGTTCAGTTCAGTTCGAGCTACAGTGCGACAAATATCGAATATCGGAGTGACATCAATGATAAACCCAGCGACCTCGACGTTAATTCAGGACTAGTATTTAGAGTTATACGTGCTTTTAAGAGCGTTTTTATTAAAGTCTCTTTTACTCGTCACAAGGCTTATTTCTGAAATCTATTGAACCCTAACACGTGACACTGTAATAAACATTACTTACTTCAGTGGCAGTGCTTCAGTATATGACTAGCATAAGTTGTATCAGTACAAGCAAGCCACACTTAGTAGTGCACTTACATACAGGAGACCTATTCGACATGTTGCTGCCGATGCTGACGATCTACCAGGAGTATGTGAGGAACCATCACTACTCCCTTCAGGTGCTCACTGAGTGTAAGCAGACCCAGCCGTTTGCCCAACTCCTGGCACGTTTGGAGGTCAAACCAGCCTGTCAGAGCAGGAGTCTAGAGACGTTTCTCACGTATCCTATGCATCAGGTAAACTAATTGAAGGATGTGTGTTCCGGGTAAAGTAAACGCTTTACTGAAACATACAGATTACCTACACAAAAATATATATTTTTTACATTAATACACAGTACAGGATTTTTTTAAGTCTGTCTAAATGACTCTAATATGTTTAATGAAAAGCATGAGTAAAATCCAAAAGTTTTGATTTCCCATCCATTGCCAGACTTAAATGAACAGTTGAGAATTGTGATTTTTCATATTTTGTTTTTTTTGTACCTTGACTTCGGTTTAAAGGTTTTTTTTATTGATTTTGAGAATATTTTAAATGCAGTTACTTATTTTATGACGTGTGCAGATCCCGCGGTACATAATAACATTACACGAGCTTCTGGCACATACACCGCACGACCACGTTGAGCGACGCAGTCTACAACACGCACGTGCGCAGCTGGAGGAACTCTCTCGACAAATGCACGACGAGGTAAATAATTGAAAGCTTTAGTTCATAAATTGTGACTAAACCTGTTGCAACTAAACAAACAAGAAAATGTTTCCCCATATAGGTCAGCGAGACGGAGAATTTGAGGAAGAATCTTGCAGTTGAGCGTATGATAATAGAAGGATGTGACATTTTACTCGATGTAAATCAAGTATTTATACGTCAGGGTAAGTTTCTTGAATTATTTGAAACAACGATAAGTGAATTCCAATAATGCTAAGAGCTTAGCTTTATACTTTCGTGTAATACACAATCGCATCATCAATATAACCGAAAAATAAATTGACACATTCTAACTTCATAAAAAGACAATCGTTTTTCTTAGGAACCTTATCTCAAGTAGTAGGAAAAGGTCGTCGAGCATCTCTTCAGACTCGTCAAGCATTTCTATTCAGCAATCATCTTCTACTGGCTACAAGGGCAACTGGAGGAAGACTTCACCTACCTCCATCTGCTAGATTGCCATTGCATGATGCTCTATTGATTGAAGACCCAGGGAACGAAAATGAGGACGGTAAAGAAATTTTGTGTTGAATATATGAATGTAGATATCAACCTCAGGAAGTGCCTCAGAAATTTCAGAATAGGGAGGGGGTTTGGGGATAAGCTCCAAAAATCTGAATCATTCGGTAAAAAACAACTAACTACGAGAATAGGACTTATTGTATCGTAGGTGGGACTGAGTTAAAATAGATTCATGCTACTTTGATGATTAGCCTAAATTGATATTCTATTCAAACAATACGTTACCTATACTTTATGTTCTTAGTGTTTTGTTTTAGCTAATGCTGGTTTTTGGAGCTTCTGAAGCCAAAAGGCAACAGTTTTTAATACGTTTACTTAACTCACCATTTGATTAAATGCGTCAATCATCACCGAGATCAAAAGCTATGCATGTTAGGTATTGAATGCTAAGATACACTCAACACCTATACATTTTAGATTCTACTTCAGTGTGCTCATCCCCCGGAGGCGACATCTATCAAGGGAAGGACTTCAAGATACTTGTCGAAGTTAAAGGAGAACAGATTTGCGCGCATTTAGGTAAGCATTTTTAAATCACTTAAAAAAGAATTATCATTTTTTGAAATTAAAATTTCTTACATTTGATAAATTGTAGTAATTTTCACGTTTGTAGTATTTATAACACAATTTAACATTCAACAGCTTCATAACAATCTGTTAGAAAAATTTCCCAATAACACCCATGTTGTCAATGGCTAGTTACTATTCGTATGTTATGTCTAGATTAACTATATGTTTTGTTATATCTTCATAACACATAATGAATGTACAGTGGCGGGCAGCGTGGAAGACAAAGCAGGCTGGACGAGTGAACTGGCACAGTGCATGGAGAGCGCGGCGTTAACAGAATTACTACGCGCCTGTGGTGCATGTGGTGCGGCATCAGCAAGTCTACCAGCCTGCCGCTCTGACCGCGCGCTCTTCACTGACGACGTCGATATTCGCTTTAGCCGAACGCTTAACTCCTGTAAGGTCCCGCAAATACGCTCCGCCACACCACAGAGACTGTTGCAGAGACTTACAGGTATGATGAAACTAAAAATATTGATCTCAGTAAATTTAGCAGTTTTTTGCTTTCCATACCTTCTCCTTTATAAAAGAATCAAAACATGCTTGATAACGGTAAATCGTGAGTTGAAAATGTAACACTTGCTTCAACAGATGAGAAATATGTACATGCATATGTATGTACATAGATACATATCATGTACATGTATCTAAGTAAGTTTAGCAATAGAAGTGTCAAATTTACTGTTAACTCTATCGCTGCTTACTGCGTTCTGTGGACTAAATTCCACAGTTACACAAGTATTTTTCTTACTTGGGAGTTGTCTTTTGTAAAATATAAAATAAACCATTGGCAAATAAAACAAAAAGAAAATTGTGCAATAACATACTTTCTTACCAGATCTACGTTTCCTATCGGTGGATTTCTTGAACACCTTCCTCCTCACATATCGTGTATTCACTGACGGAGTCACAATACTTGAAGCTCTAAAGCAAGTCTTCTATGAGCAGTCACAACAAGAGATGGAGTTAGCCCCACCACCGGATACATCTGGAATCAGAAAAGCAAGTGGCGCCAGTTCGGTTTCTGGTGAGAAAAATTTAGATCTTTTATTTTCGACAACTTCATTATGTTTAATAAAAACGTTTAAACTTCTGTAATTAGTTATTAGACGAAGAAATGTGTAGAAAAAATATACTGTTAACTATAACTGGCAGGTTAACAAAAAAATAAATAGAGAAAAAGCACAATTAATTTCAGGATACGGCTCAGAATACAGTGACAGAGACTGGCAGTCGAGGTTCTGGCGAAATTCCAGAAAAAGTAAGAGCTTTAAGCAACTTCTCATAAATTTATAAATGAAAAGGTGCATTTAATATAGAATCTTCTATTTCAGGTGAAGAAGAAGACAAATTATCGCCTTATTTGATGGCACCATCACGTAAATCTTCAACAGTCAGCAAGGTAACAAATCAATTAAAGTAAAAATACTAATACAATTGAACATTCTTAAAGCTTTCGAAATTGAGTATATATGTCTGAAGCTCAAGTTTTATGCTTGGTTAGAAATTTAACCTAAGCCTAGCTAGTCTTATGTACGACCTACTAAATTATAAAATTAATGGAATTGTATTTTGAACACGCTTGCCTAAGGCACCAGAGGAGGATAATAGTCATTTGACAATACCAAAAATTATGGCAACATCATCCAGTAATGAAACTTTAAAAGGTAAATGACTGAAACTAGTCTTTTTTATATTTATCATGCATGATATTTTCAGAAAGAGTAGGCAAAGATTTTGATTTGATTGTATTTTTATGATTTGAATTAAGATTAATTGAAATTCTCTGATCAGGAAAGTAAGAAGCTGTAGAAATCATTATTCATTTCAGGCACATCTCCGTCATCTCCAGGAGCGATCAGCTCCGTAACTTTGGTTGGAAGTCCAAAGAAAACTAGTCCAAGTCATGACCAGTCTACGTCTAAAGTTAAATCACCAGTCAAAGACAATGATGCAGCAGCAGCACTAATGAAAGACGAGAGTATAGAGATGGTGGATCAAAGCGACGAAGATGTGAAATACAAAGAAGAAGAATCGGAAAAGACTAAGAAGAAACCTAATGAAAAGTTTAAAATTTCACAGAGATTTTCTGAGGTAAGTTTACTTTAAAACTTGGAGTAAATGAATTAGTCAGAACTGTAATCATAACTGTAACTATGTGCTTGAAAAATTCAATGTCAAAACCTTTAACACGTACATACGGCAAAGTTTAATAGCAAACATGTGATTTCTATGAAATTATACATAAACTGATGCTAATTCGATTTTCGCTTAGATTTTCTATTTTTTAACAATATTTTCTAAATATATGAATAACAAATAATTTGATTTGGCGTACCCATGAAGCTGATGTCACAGGTATAAATATAAATTTTATTTACTTTCCAACCCGTTACATAATATCGCCTCTGAAATATTTTTGTGGCTGAGCTATTTGTCTTGTGGGTAGCAGGAGACATTGAATTTATTTGCTTTTTTACGAGCCCCACAGAATTGTATAGCATTCATATTCATGAAACACGCATGAAGCATTCATGATACCAGTCAGACGCTTTAAACGCCTCGCTCCATATCCTTATTGCACAGTAATAATAACTTGATAAAATTAGCACCAACTAGATTTTGTTTTCCCGTCCCCACAAGAACAATAACTGCTCTATACAAAGCGAACTCAAACAGTTTATAAATCAGCGCGTGCGTACAATGTCGGAGAGCCCGAGGCGCTTGCAGCCTTCATCTGCAGCGGCTGCAGCTGCTTCCGAAGCGCGTCGTCGCTCTGAGAGCGCTCGCGACACAAACAGCGGCAACGCACTCGAGGAACCGAGGCGAGCCTCCGATTCTGGAACGCGATTTCCTGCTAGAAGATCTGTCAGGTATTGCAATCTCCAAACACGCATGTTCTAGAAGGTGCATGGTGTATCAAGAATGATATTGTTTTCTATATAAACTAAGTACTTTTATTTTTGTTTCTAGTGAGCGAAGATACACTAATTCGTCAATCAACAGCGAGCGTCGTCGTTATTGGAATGGGTCTGAGCCGCGTTCATCTGTCACTTCTCAAGTGTCGCAGGTAGCACAGGTAAGGAAAGAACAGAAAAATTGTAATTAGTAGATGTATAAAATTAAATATAGACATGATTTTATTGCTTTTAGAATTACCGCCGCGAGACGAGTCAACCAAAAGCAGGTGTCGTCATTACCTCTTTTAGACAATCTCATCGAAGGTAAACTTGATTAAATTATATTCCTTTTTAATTTCGTACATTTGTATTTTCTTCGTCATATAAGCTGAATTATTAATATATATATATATTATATAATGTACTTTCTTATTGATCATCTAGCACACATGGGAGCTTACAATTCTCAATGTTGTGGCATGTTACTCACTTTTTTCTATAAAACTAAATTCTTTGATAAAATTGTACTCAAGTCATGATGCTTCTGCACGATATTATATCAAAAGACTCCTCCTTCTATCTCTTTCATACTTGTTAATTTAAAATGATAATGTAATTATATTCATTCGACAGCTTTGGAAAAGACCTCTTGTGGTGAGTGATTGGTAAAGGTAAAAAATGTAGTGGAAATTAAAAGACCTAGTAGAAGCGCAGTAGAAGAATATAATTTTTTCTTACCTATTATGAATTTTATTATTATATTATACCTATTTTGAAAATGTAGACGCCCAATCACATGACATCACAGCAAAACGACACGAACCTCCTTTAAACTAATTCCAAGAATGGCATTTTATTTCACAGTTGGCACACGATTTTATCTAATATTTGCACTGGAGACCTGCAACGAATGAAACTTAAAATTCGCGGCAAAAATTTCTAATCTATAAACATCATAAATTCATTTTTATTTGGCGTTTTAAAGACACTTAAAGTATTTGACAAAATAATGACATTATTTTAGGGTGTAACAATACATAAACAGTATGGATAATTAAACAAAATTTTTTCCTCATCATCATCTTTTGACTTTTAAAAGTCGAATATTTTTAAAACAATAATATACTAGACACGAAATAAATTGGCACACCAATTCAAAACTTTTGTATTTTTACTTTCTCGCTTATAAAATTTAGGCATAGAACGTATTAATTAAAAATTAGCCTTTCATATTTTGTATCGTTTAGGTTTTATACTTAGAAATTTAATTGCACTTTCGGTAATAATTATGTTATTTAAAAATAGCAACTAAATACAGATATTAGTTTCGATAACTTTTCCAAGTTATTAATATTGAATATTATTTATATTTGCATGAATTTCTTTATTAAAACAGGTAAAAATAAAACCACCAAGAGCAATACAAAACTAATATTTACCTTTATATCTTTCTCTCTTCGTTCTTTTGCATGTTTGTTCATTCTATGTCATAGTCTTATCTCCACTTGTTTTCCTTTTCTTTCTTGTAAATACACATTCACAGATTTTGTTAATTTGCCTGAAACATTTGTAATAATTGATTTTACTATGATGTAATACCAGAAATATATTATCGGTAGAAAAAACGCGAAGCATTTAAGTCAGTCCAACGATATGCCGATAAATATTTACCTTGTAACTTTTTGAAATTCGTATGCTTTATGTTAAACAAATCAAATAAATCAGCGTATCTCTATAGGTTATTGACAGTCGATATATAGTTAACATTAAAATCAATTGCAACGCATTCTTATGGTGAAATTAACCATATCACGTGAATGTATTCTAGACAGTACCTATCTCTAACCATCTCAAATTACTGTTACCCTTCATCTTCACATCCATTTATCCACGTAATTCCAGCAAAGGTTATGATCGTTAAAAGATCAAATTTAAACGCATTGGATTTTAATATTTTAAAATGGTCTAGGAGCAGTACATCTACAGCAGCAGCTGCATTTGCGGTGGCTACTTCAGCATCTTCCAATCCAAGGTCACCACCACCAACATCTCCACCTGCAACTAGAAGAGATTCTGTTATATCTACTGCTGCGACTATGAGAGTTCTCAATGTTTTAAGGTAACCTATCTTCTATATTTATGGCTGCTAAAGTGACACTACTCTGCGTGGTGGAAAGCATGAGCAGAATCCAAGAGTTACCATACTCATTGCGAATAGAAACAATGCAGCATGATGACACTATGATGATACCTATTGAGATGCGTCTGCTTAATTGTGGCATCCTAAAACTGTTATTTTCCTTTAGCACTAAATAATTTTAAGTCTTATAGAGACATATGTGTATGTATCTATTATTGATGTCAGCATATTTATGTGAGCCGAGCAGAACGCTAGTGGCAGGAGTAAGTCGCTCCAAGTCAACTGTAGACGAAAGTCGTTCCCTGTACATTGACGTGTAATGTTAACTTTATTGTAATCAGTATATATATACAGTGTGAATAAATCAGGATGAACGGACTACATCTTCTTTTTGTTTATGTATGACCTGCCAAAATGACTCTACTCTGCCTGATGGAAAGCATAAGCAGAATCCAAGAGTAGTGGTCACTCTTGAGTTCTACTCCTTGCGGATGCAGACAATGCAACAATGCAGCATGGCGACCCATACCATGGCGGACTAGCGATGCTTCTGCATCATTGGGCCTCCGGTTTCGCACTCACCAACGAAACACGACAGCACGAACGCTGTCATTTTATGTGGATTTTCTATGCGAGGGTACTACCGCCCCGGTCGAGCCGGCCCAACCGTGCTGATATCAGCTACCTACTACCCGTAAATACCAACCTACATACATCTTTAATTTGTCACTTTGTACAAAAGGCACTACACCGAACAGTAAACCTTATAGAAATAGAACTACTGCAGTACAAATTACATACAACATCTTGGTTTTACAGTTTCGAACAGCGACTTTTTTATTTTAAATCATTCTTTATAGACATTGGATATCCAAGCACTCGCATGACTTCTGGTCAGATGAACGCCTACGAGGGCTAACAATGGACTTTCTCAAAGAGATAGAAAGCAGTCCAGGACTACTACCTGCTGAACATAAGGCTGCCGCACAACTGCTCCGGCTATTGGAACGAGCACCGGATAGAGCAGTGGACTTGAAAACATTGTTTGCTACGCCTCGGGTAAGATTTGGTTATAATGAAATTGTTTGTAGATGACATACATTTTTTTGCAAAATACTAATGCTTTTATTCTATTATATCGGAGGGCAAACGAGCAAACGTATCACCTGACGGTAAGCGATTACCGCCGCCCATAGACACCTGCAACACCAGAGGCGTCACAAATGCGTTGTCGAAGTTTGGGGGATGGGGAAAGGGATGCGGGGAGGAGTTGAGGTATGGGCCTCCGGTATCCTCACTCACTCGGTGAAACATAGTGCAGGCGCAATTTCACACTGGTTTTGTGTGAGGCCGTGGTGTCACTCCGGTCGAGTGGCGTGGCTCTCCCACGGTTTAATGTTTAGCTATTACTGCCTTTTTGCTGGTTTTGGTAATTGTTGAGTATAGTATATACTTTTAGTGAATCGTATTTTTTATTACTCAACATCTATAGGGAGGAAAACAAGTCCCTTATACTGCACTTTCTTACTGAAAAAATATTATTTGACCTACGTTTACTTGCCTGTGCTTAAGTTATACTGGATCTTGCTAGTGGATGCATGCTTTCTTTCAGGTTCTCACTAAAGAGAGCGTGGAAACACTATCAGCTCTAGAAATCGCTGAGCAAATGACTTATTTGGACTATCAGATCTTCAGTTCAATTAATAGCGAGTAAGTTTTGTTACATTATTAGTTTTGAATCACACTCTCTAACAAATAAAAAAAAGGAAAAGGTTATTTGTTTATATATTCCTACGAGCAATCCGACACGGACTCTTTACTGAAAATATAATAATTATAGTCCATGCTACCCCGAGAAGATGTGAAGCTTAATTTTTTCCGACGTCTTCAACAAACTTGTATGTTTAGCCAATATACTCAAAACTTTACCAAATTACATACATAAACCTTCCTCAAAAACCACTTCATCTATTAGTAAAAATCGCATCAAAATCGCTGCAGTAGCCTTTGAGTTTATCGCAAATAGACAGAGGCGGAAGACTTTGTTTCATAATATGTAGTGATGATGTTTTTAATGTTTAGAATATTTTTCAGGGAGTTCCTAGGCCAGGCATGGACAAAGGCAGATAAAGCTGAGAGAGCACCACACATTTTAATGATGACGGCCCACTTCAACCACATTTCCAATCTCGTTATATCTGAAATATTGAAGAAGTACACCTTAGCCGGTTTGTATTTTTAACCGATTTCAAAAAAGGAGGAGGTTATCAATTCGACGGTATTTGTTTTTATGTTTGTTACCTTATAACTTTCGACTGGGTGAACCGATTTTGATGGTTCTATTTTTAATTTAAAACCGGGTGCTTCTCTTCTGGTCCCATTTCAATTTGGTCCAGTTCTTGAAGTTTGTTTTTTTTTTGTTAAAATTTGTGATTATTTGCTCCCCTAGTCAGCTCTTACGACATCCGATGAATTTAGGTGTTGTGTTGACATTGTTGCGGATTCTTCATCCGTCACTACCCTGGAGTAAATTTCCTATGTAAGGAGAGGCTTACATCCAGTAGTGGACTACTACAGGTTGTAGCTGGGTCATCAACATCCTTAAGTATTAACAGTCAGCCATAAAACAGTAGCAAAACAAACATTACTTTTATATTATTTATGTTCAGCCCTAACTTGCTTAGGTTAGCATAGCTTAAAACCAGACATATAAACGTATTTAGAATACGTTCACAATTAGTATTTCTCTGCTTTGATATACCTAGTATTGTTGTTGTTACTAAACGATTACGGGGGTGTTGTTAATAAAGTTAACATATGGCCCGCGGACCAGTGTTTGCGTGGGCAAAAAGCCCCATAACCGGTCCCATAGTTCCATAATCATTAACAGCCTATCGCAGTCCACTACTGGCCATAGACAGACCGTTTAGAATATAATAATTAATCTGTACAGTTTTAAAAGAGTAATATCATAATACGTGTTACTCCTACTTTATAAGCGATATAAGTCTAAGATAAAATACCGGGCCCAGATATGAACCTTGAAGAACACCTAAATATAAATAGTATTCAGTAATGCTTACAACGGTTTTTTTTTGTAATTAGGTCGTGTGGCAGCAATAGAGAAATGGGCAGCAGTTGCGGATATAGCTCGCTGTCTGCACAACTTCAACGGAGTGTTACAAGTGTGTGCTGCGCTGTCAAACACTTCAGTATACAGATTAAAGAAAACTTGGGAGAAAGTGTCCAAGACCGTAAGTTTTATGATTAGTGATCCTTAGCTAATTTATGGGTGTGATTGGTCTAAAATATGTATGTTTTTGGAAATTTATAAGTATGTTTATCAGTAGCTGTTATCTAGTATAGGCTCTGGTTTAAGACCAGACGTTCGTGTGAAAAGAGTATAAAGGTATTTTGTTTTTTCCAGAACTATCAATACTTATTATTCATTATAATTATTTGGCTTTAAAATTATTATCATAAAGATTTTGTAATTCAGTATAATTTAATAACTGTATACATCAAATTTACCTTAATCTACTTGAATTTTATTATACAGAGCAAACAAACCATAGAGCGGATGCAAACTATTATCTCATCGGAGTGTCGCTTTAGAATCCTGAGAGATGCTTTACACAGGTAAGTCCAATCGGATGTAATACAAAATATCCAGCTAACTTGATCTTTTATATTGCAATACTATTTCAGATGTGACCCTCCATGTATCCCGTACTTAGGAATGTACCTATCAGACCTTTCGTTCATTGAAGAAGGAACCTCCAACTACACTCCGGACGGACTACTCAATTTTTCAAAGATGCGTATGGTAATATATTTTTCTTAAAACTTAAAAAAAAGAAACTATTGAAAGGAGTCTCTTACTGTAATTCATATTTGAATATTCCTTTTGCAGATTGCACATGTAATTCGTGAAATAAGAAACTCCCAACAGACACCATATAAAATCGACAATATACCAAAAGTAAGTAAAGTCTTGCTAGTTCAAGTTTGAACATATTATCATTTTCTATTATACCATTTTTATACTTCATTTTAACAATACACAGAATCACTCAAGAAAAACATCTTCCAAGCCCAGGTAGATGATCTCCCCTGAGTAATCATTTAAATATTTACCAAAAAAATACTTGTAAGAATATTGGAGGAAATGGATGAAATGGAGAAGTTAGGCGCCTTACGTATAACAGTTTGGCTAAAACAGAGTGATACTACGGCCTCACAGTAAAACCAGTGTGAAACAGCGCTTTCGTTGTATTTCACTGTGTGAGTGAGGATACCGGAGGTCCATATGGCAAAGTTCCTCAAAGATCGGCAACGCACTTGGCGCCACTGGTGTTGCGGGTGTCCATGGGCGGCGGTAATCGCTTATCATTAGGCGATACGTCTGCTCGTTTGCTCCCTATTCCATAGAAAAAAAAGATTTTATCATACTAAGAAACTGCCCTTTTCTTAGGATTGTCGTAATGTATAGAAATGTTTGGGAACCTTTGGCTAGTTTATTTTCGCCAACGCGAACCTGTTTTTAATCGCTTTGAAATAGGATAAAAAAGAGCCTTAAAGTGATAATGAATAGGGTCAAAGTCCCATTTCTGATCAAAGACATCACATATAGGTTACTGAACAGGGAATACCGTGAACTATTTTTATCAGTTGAGTTTGTATACAATTTAGATTTTAGAAGATCTTTTTTTTCATGTATGGCCCTGCTAAAATGACTCTACACTGCCTGATGAAAAAAATAAGCAGAATCCAAGAGTGGTGGTCAACATACTCATTTTTCGTGCAGACAATGCAACAATGCAGCTTGATGCTTCTGCATCATTGGGCCTCCGGTTTCGCATTCACCAACGAAATACGTTCTCATTTTACGTTGATTTTCTGTGCGAGGGTAGTACCACCCCGGTCGAGCCAGCGCGTTCGTGCTGAAATCAGCGTGGCTCTGCTACATACATATGATATTTGTGACAGAATGAATATTATCCATAGGTTTGCGACTTCCTCCTGGACAAATCGCTAGTGATCCCCGAGGAGAGGCAGTACTTGCTGTCGTTGGAGCTGGAGCCTCGCGTGGCGCGCGGGTCGGGCGCGGGGCTGGCGGGCGGCGGCGCGGGCGCGGGCGCGGGCGCGGCGTCGCCCGGCTCCTAGCGCCGGCGCCGCGCCTCCCTGGCCGCGCTCGCGCCGCTGCGCTCTGAGCGCTAAACAGGGAGACGCGTTATCCACTACACCACACACCTTCACTACATCGACTCTACTGTTACGTATGAACGATACTTACTGTTCTTAGTTATTCGTTATGAGTGCTGTGAAAGGTATCTATCTGACCTTACATTAGTCGATTAGCTTTACTAATATTTACTACCTTAGTGTGAGTCCAAAGCTGGTTAAATTTATTTTCGCCATTATTTTCTCCAGTTTGATTTGGATAGTTATCGACGAATAATTTGATTTTCTTAATTCGTTCTGAAAAAAAGTATTTTCACTAACTTTTACTTGACTCTTTAAAAATATATTTTCTACCTCGAAGAAAAAAAAAATTTTTCGGAATGATCAGAGTATCTCATATTTTATGTTTCCGACAATACATTCGTAAAAAAAAGACTATTTGTGATCAATTACGAATTTATGACTCGATAACAAACAAAGATATATAATGTGAGTTCAGTGGGTAATTCTGCAAATTCACCGTAAACAAAAAACTAAATAAGAAGTTTCATAAACATGACGACTAAATCTGGATCTAGTTACGACAGCAGCTTCTAGATTATTGACGCTCAAATTCACAAATGAACGGTACAATCGTAAATATTGACAGTGATTTTGATAGAGATGGTTCTTAAATACTATTATTTTCGGATGCACGTATGGGTTGAACAAGACTTAAAAGAAAAATACATATACCAAAAAATATTAAATAAAAAGTCACCTGTGATAACAAATAAATCCTATTGATCAATACAATCCAAAATCACTAATATTAAAGTCGACATATAATATGTATACAATATATCATAACAATGTTTGAAAAGTATTTTCAAAATCTATTAAGAACGAGTTTATAAAAACTAATATAATCGAATCGAGAACCTTCTCCTTTTTTGAAGTCTGTTAAAAATACTTAATGGAAACTAAGTGCAATTACTTTTATCTTCACAGTTACCTCAATCATAGTTCATGGTATTAAAATGAATAAAATTTTCAAATAAGAGCGCCTATTTTGAAATACCTTATATCATCAATTTTAGATATTAAGATAGTTATAGAGTAATAAATAAAACTTTAACCATAAATATTCTAAATAATATCTAAGTAAAGAATATATTTAAATGCTTATCGAGGCAAACTATTTTTGTACATAATCTTCTTGATTCGTCAATTAGACAAATATCGTATGGAGTCAACGACATATCATTTACTCTGCTAGAAATCTTCTCCATATCACCAAGATTTATACATTAAATGACATAATCAAAAAATCATGCATTATATGCTTAAATAAAATGTAAATTATATGTACAATATTTTAATTATTTCACACAATGAATAATTTGATCAGTCGTGGCTAAAAAACGGTCATCTAAATAAATAAGCTCATTGTAAGTAGAAAACATGTTTAAGAAGGTAATCTTATATTTGCACCATCAACTAAATGGTTTAACTTTACAATGAAACTCCATTGTAATTAAATTTTAGCCAATATAAAATCAAAATCTTATGAAAGTGTGAATTCTAAACAGTATTTTATTAAAACAATACTTAATTATAGAAATGAATGAGAGCTTTTGTAAATAATTTCTACGTAAATAAGGAAAAATATTTATAGCTCATGAAAATAATTCCATTAAACCATGTTGGTTACGATCTTAAATACGATTATTCTTGATGCGCACAGGTATTATGATGTACCTACGTAATTCTAAATTACTGATAAGAAATGTGAATTTCGTAATATTCAAGTTGGAAACGGATTACATCTGCAAATTTGGGCCTAAATTGAGATATGGAATTAACATCTAAGTGAAAATGTGCACAAGTACCTACTTGATAGATTTTAGAATTTAGGAAGGCGTTCGATTAAAGTTATGGAAGTACTATTGCTTAATATGAAAACAGAATGATTGGTAAATTGAAGAACTTCATGTGTACCTGTACTAATATATATACATATCCCTCGTAATGTATTTGGATTTCTTCAATGATGTCTAAGTATAATAAGGCTATATTTAAGACACTTTCAGTAGGTGTTTTGGAATATACGTTATCTTTACTACAAAGGTGTGAAAGTGGTTGTTACATGTTACTGATGGTTGTTATGGTCATTTCGACTGCTTTTATACAATCTTTAATAATATTTCCCTTGTTATTCTACCTTACTTGTTAGTTATATTATAATAATAATGGTTGGTGTACCACAGGGATGACACTTAGGTCCTGTTTGGTTCGGTGGATCCATATCTAACAAGAACTATTTCTTCAAGATAAATTATTTTAAAAATAATAAAATTATGATTTATTAATAAAGAAATGTCAGGTTAAAAATGCGCTTTATAGTAATATTCCTAAGAATCTTAATTTGACAAACTAAGTGTAATGTTTGTATAGAGTATTATAAACTTAATTTGATCAGTATTAATATAGTGGATACTAATTGAATGTAGCCAAAAATCGTTTTTTCTGGACAGTAGGTGTAAAGTTCTTAATGGTATCTGTTGTAACTTAACGTGATTTCAAGTGAGAGTACTGTCTGTAAGTGTTTTCTACGTCCTTTTCTATGTCATTTAATGTTAGTGTTATAAATCAATGTTGTAGGACTGTTTAAATTTAGTTGTGAATGTCTATGGACAGACCGCTGGTTCCAAATTGTCCTCATTAAAAGCACCTTTTCACAAATATTTGAACTCAAGTGTTCATAAGTACCTTTACTTATATTGTCATTATTATCCCGGCTATTGTTACAAAGTTTAATGTGAGTACTATAATTAACTCACTTTATTACCATTACTTATTGCTATGGTTGTTTATTAATAAATATTAATATTTTGGGAATTTTGACAAACCTTTATGTAATATGCACAATTTTTTAAATTACTAGTCGGTCACAAATCTTGTTTAAGATAAGATTCATATTATTATGCGTGGTAAGATACCGTTTTATTATTTTTGTCGTCTTCCCTTTTAAACACTTTTGTAATTACGCTCATTATTATATTAAAGTAAGTAATTAAAATTGAGAAGAGAAAATAAAGAATTCCGTAATGAAATAAATTTATTGACGATTGAATCTCA
This sequence comes from Spilosoma lubricipeda, assembly GCA_905220595.1. Lineage (NCBI taxonomy): Eukaryota > Metazoa > Arthropoda > Insecta > Lepidoptera > Erebidae > Spilosoma > Spilosoma lubricipeda. The sequence continues at coordinate 2,073,669 of HG992291.1, forward strand.
ATCGGATATCTAAAATGAAAAAACTACGCTTCGATTTTAAATCTCTTATGAAATATCCGTTATGGATTTTTAATGAATACGTAAGTAATTATAAAAGAAAACTGACAAAAATATTAAGAGCTACTTTTCCAATAAAAGTTCTAATTATTATAAGATAAGATATCGTGTCGAGGTTATATTTATTGTTGAATGTTGTAATTTCTAATTCGCTGTCCGATTCTTGTTACTTAATTTAATATTATTAAAGTTGACAGTATAATTAGTTACAAATATATCAAATTACTATTACGTAAAAAAAATACTTACTTAAAACATCTTTAATATTTTTTTTTAATACATAACATTGGACACAATATACTTTAATCTAACATCTAGAGCATCAAAGTCATTTGTGTCTGAGATTGTGTCATCTCTATTGCCATCATTTTCACGGTCAAATAATGTTATGTATTAAGATAAGTTACTAAAGATACAATTAAAATTAATTACGCAATGTTAGATTAATATTACTGCATTGTAGGTGCTTACAGAGTTTAATTACTTAATGTATCATTGATAGAAGAGAGGTGTATTTTTTCTATGTTGTAAATTGACGCTGATATATTATCCTTACTTAATATTCTATTTTCAGTTATACTACTATTGTTTAATCTATTAGATGTACTGTCATCTTTTACTTCATATTGAAAAACTGACATTTGTTGTCATCACTAAACTAAAATTCAATAAGATTTGTTGTTGGATTACATATTTTAATCTCATCTGCTTACACTCTATTTTTCCACATCTCACATCTCAGCTGTCAATGTGTTTATTTCAGTTTCAAATAAACGTTAATCAGAGACTCTCGCTTTTAGTTTAGTGATGACAACAACAGAATTACCACCAGTATCATTTATTTAATATAGAGAGGCTGCCTATTTTACACGACCCATTTTCCACATATTTTCCATACCTGATGAAAATCTTACGCTTTTTTATTTAACGTTACTGACATTTTTTGCACGCTAGGGTACCCCTCCACAACGCCCATAAGGAATTCGTTCCAACAACAATATAAATTTATTCTTAAAACAAATATTTTGCACCAAAAATGCTTACACAGAGGTTCACAGCTTTCTTATTTAAAGTCAAACGCTGAACGATATCTAACAAATAAATTTCAAAACTTCAAAAGCAAACACCCTTCACTCATTGACTACAGGAGCTGGAACGATGCCAAATTATTTAAATGCTCCGTCCGGTACTCGTAATTACAGCTAATGGGTTCCCAAGGCTAGACGATAAAAACAGCCAACAAATGCACTGGTTCTATTTTTTAGGTGCAACTTACGGTACATCTAATTTAGTATTTTGAGCAGTATTATCTTCTATTTCAATGACGAAACGCAGATTAATATCTAATGTCGTTTCTGAGTTCTACATTAATTTTTTGATCCAATATTCTTTCATTTGGTATTTTTCTAATTTTGTTGATAAAAATCTTCTTTTCTAAACTTGACAATATAATGTTTGTACAAATCTATGTGTGTGTTTGTATACAATTTAGATGTTTGTTTCTATTAGTTATAGTAACCGTTGCTCATAAGTTCATCGGGTTTTTCTTAATTTAAGTTTTAATTTTAGAACGAGACTGCCTCTATCAGTATTCCTTCATACTTCGAAGTGAAAATGTTGTGACAAAATTTAAAAGATCGGTCAACTATGAACTCTGTCAGTTTGACACGACGTGTCATAGTTAAAAAACTAAAAGTCTATTAAATTCCGAAGCTGTAAAAACTTTGGCTGTGAATAAATTGTGAATTAATGTAAAGATTAATTTTTCTTCTGGTTTATGTAAATCATAATTGTCTTAGTCCCGATGACTTTAACTATAGTATTTAATACATAATTTTGATGTCGTTCAATGATAACCTAGATTCTAACATAATTTTTTTTTTACCAGCCCATGTATTCAAATTTCGTTCTAGAGTTTATCAAATCGTGATCAGTTATGGAGATTACATAAAATACATTAAGGTTTAAAATCTTTTGTGTTTATTATGTTATAGCTTATAATTATTCTGTTTAATTTTGTTGTTTACTAGATAGTGAACTAGATGAATGCTAGCTAGATCAATTTATCGCTCCTAAGCCCCCTGCATACCAAAATTCATAATAATCGTTGGAGACGTTTCCGAGAATCAGATTATATGGCTCTATTCAGTGCGACGTGGATGTCCGCCACGGATGGTACAATGTATGAAGCCTATACAGCGCGTTCAGTGCAACGCGGATATCCGCGACTGATGGTTCAATGTAGGAAGCCTATACAGCGCATTCAGTGCTACGCCATTAGACGCCATTGCACTGTCCGCGCAGCACTGAACTATGAATTCATCCGCAACGGACGGTACGCACGCGGAAGGTCCGCGTCGCACTGAAAAGCGCTTATATGTACAAGACTTGCTCGTTTAAATGTATTGGATCATAATTGTCATTAAACGATTTTTAACGAACTATATGTCAATGTATCTGTTCAATCAAAAACGTAATTCCGTCCGGCCGCGGATTAGGGCTTGCGCCCGTCGCGGATGAATTCGTCGTGCAGTGCTGCGCGGATAATAGGAATGGCGTCCGCGCGTGCTGCGCGGGTTATAGGAATGGCGTCCGCGCGTGCTGCGCGGATAATAGGAATGGCGTCCACGCGCGGAGCTGTCTGCGTTGTGGAGAGCTCCACATGTAATTATACATTATACCGTCCTACCTATTCGCGTAGGTCATCCGCATCGCACTCAATAGCGCCCGAATGTAATTATATGTTGAGGAGTTTATCTGGATAGCGTTATCTTTATGTTTGTCTATGTTATAATGTAGTCTCGATGTGTTACTAACGGTCTTGGATAAGTCAGTATAGTGTACTTAATAGTCTCTGGCTTTTAAGTTGTAACGTTCATCTTTTAAATCATAACACAATCTCATTTACCACAAGCTTTGATCCACGACTCCTGTTTGTCTGTTGATTATCGCGGTAAAGTGTTACCCATGTCCTTCCTCAAGAATGATAGTATGTCAATGCCAAATTTCATTAAAATCGGTGTAGTGGTTTGGCCGCGAAAGCGTAACAGACAAGCAGAAAGTTACTCTGAAATTTATAACACTAAGTATGGAATAAACATAGCACGTGCCTTGATACTAATAAACTTCTAAAAATAACCGAAATACAACACTTTCAATCTAAGGACATTGACCTTTACAAAACGTAACAAAAATGATACGTCTATTGGTTTATGGTGTACATAAGATGCTGGAATATTCCAATGATTATTATCGTATGAAGCGATCAGTGACAATGTCAAACCAACCATTTCTAAGTTATTCATTATTAAATATAGCATAAATTAGTCCACTACCTACCTATGTTCATAGGCATCGAAAGAATAGACTGCTTTAGTCTAGCAGCGGTAGCGTAAGCGACTGTTATGCTTGAGGTCTCAGATTCGATTCCCGGTTCGTACCAAATCTTTGAATGATCTTCAAATATTTGGGTTTGGGTGCTTTCTATAATAAGAATAATAATTTTTCTTATTTACGAAAAAAAAGTATAATATGTTTTTAAATCAGTTGTCTAGTACCCATAACACAAGCTCTACTTAGCTTGGGACTAGATGGCGTTGTGTGTTAGATGTCCGAAATATTTGTTATTTGTTGTTATTTGTTGTCAAGAGAATTAAACCTTGACACAAATTCTATTCTATGACAGTGCGTAGCTTGCTGTGTTAGTGGGCTCTTACGACACCCCATGACGACGACCCATGGGTATAGGAATAGGGGTGGTACTCTTTTTTGCGTGACAAATTCAAAGCTATTAAGACTATGAAGCATAGATTAAAACTTTATTTTCGTTATATGACGTACTGAGCCGATGTCGACAATTCAATCAATGTCAATTAAAATCTCAAAAGAGCTTGTTAATTGTGAATATTCGCGTGACAGCAAACGTCAACTGATGCGATACTTAAAGTTCTAATTAATTGCTTTATGGTGTAGTGTCACCACAAATTTGTCAATGTCATGTATTTGATAGAGGAGATACAATACTTCATGTGCTAATCAAGTTGACAGCTGTCACTTGGCTTTATTGGAGAACTGTCAGTTAATAGCTATCAAATTAGACGTACGGTGTTCTTCATATCTACTACCTAAATATATTACTCGTGTAACTCTTTTGCTCACGATAACAACAAAACTATCTAATAGATTTTCACGGTTTTACACGCTTTTTTAACTTCACCCGATAAATAAAGAAATAAATAAATATATCGGACATCCATCACACAACGCCATCTAGTCCTAAGCTAAGCAGAGCTTGTGTTATGGGTACTAGACAACTGATACAAATACATATATATACTTTTTTTGTAAATACATACATATTATACATAGAAAACACCCAAACTCCGAAACAAATATTTGTAGATCATACAACCATTTGGGAATCGAACCCGAGACCTCACGATCAGCAGTCGCATACGCCAACCGCGAGACCAACGAGGGTGTCATCACCGATATTTGGTGAACTTGATTTTGAGCCATTTCAAAAGGTCATAAACCGATGACAATATAATCATCTTCCTAGTCTATATTATTCCCACGATTATTTGGGGTCGGCTACCAGTTCAACCAGTTTTACCTGAATATCAGTGTTTACTACCGATGACAATAAAGCAATAAAAAAAAAATGGTCTCAAACACTAAAAAAACACGCTTTTATGCATAAATCAAACGAAAAAGTAACTACTCAGAAAACATTTTTTTGTGACATACAGAAAAGAAATTAGTTTAATGTTATTGTATACTAGCTGAACCCCGCAGTGTTACCCGCGGCTATTGTTGTACCGCGAGTAACGCCGCGGGACAAAGTTAGTCTAAAAAAAGTAGCCTAAGTTACTCCCCGGATCATCAGCTACCTGCTAGTGAAAGACAGACAGACAGACAGACCGACAGACAGACAGACAGACAGACAGACAGACAAAAATTTTTTTAACTACATTTTTGGCATGTGTACCGTGTATACATACATATGTATTTAGTAAAAAGCGGTTATTTTAATATTACAAACAGACACTCCAATTTTATTTATTTGTATAGATTTTAAATGGGTGTTTTGCTGTTATAAAAGATGATACTCTCACACTTAGAGTAATAGGAGTCGAACATGACTGTTAGTCAGGTTGTGCGATACTAACAACTTAGCAGTCGGAAAGACCAAGCACTAAACTTAAAGGACAGTTTCTACAGCAACTATTATATATATATATAATGTTGTATATATTCAGCTATAGGAAAATAATATCCCTAACTCTTTTTGTTGCTTGAAATATTTCTACGCACGTACATACCTCTTTACAGCACATTCGTCACACGTATAGCAAACTAGAAATTACCGAGTAAAATTTAGTTTCAAGGTCTCATGGCTATGAATGATTTATGGACACAATATACTACACATAACTTGTACTCCTTTTTGTCGTTTTCACACATATGCGTGTAAAAATCATACTAGGTTAGTTAATGTTACATTCAAACACAAAAGAAAAAAAAAAGCTTTTTAACAAGTTGATACTGGAATGCCTGGAGACGAATCGAACGAGTTTAAAGTCGATGATGTTGTGACCTTCCAACTCCAGCATCAGATTAGCTCCATGTCATTATAATATTGTATTGTCACGCTGTATACATATGCTTGCAAAATTACAACAAAATCGGTTGAAGATATCTGCTTCAAAATTGAGTTACAATATTCCACCTGAACATAGATACATTGCAAGTTGAAAAAAAGGTTGTAAAATTGTATTTATCATACAATTAAGCAGGTCGACTTACCACACTTACCACTAACCACTAATAGATCGACTAAAACAAAGAGACTAGTCAAATTCATTTGCTTTCAGTATTACTTTTGGGAACTCTCGGTCTAGGAGTATACCCGGTGTCGCGAGGGCCTTTACAATATACATGAAATAGACACAGAGAAGAACTAGACTCAACAATTTATGAATCACATGAAGTGTTGTCCCGTGATGGCTTTGAACCAACAACACTTAGTGCTGTACAAAGTGGCGTGACGAGCGCTTTGTCTATTAGGCCAACCGTACAGTCATCAACTTCAAATACTTTCAGTTGAACTTAATAATAAAATAAGTCCATTTATGAACTCTTTTACAGTTCATGACGTATGATATGACGTATTCTCGTACCAACTGCTGTCCTGACTTGTCCGAGACCAAAACAATGTCGTTGTTGACAAAACTGACCTCATCAAATTGTTGTAACCTTCACAATAAAGTTGTTACTGTAAAGTTTCAATAATTATTTGTTTTATTTAACCTTTTCCCTCTAAAGTGTAGGAAGCTTACATACTATTATATAAGTTTACGCAAGATGGCTGCCAGAAGTTAGGCATTAGAAGCAGAGGATCGATTTAAGTGCTATATAATTGTAGAGGCCTATGTCCAGCTGTCGACTACAGTAGGCTGATGATGATGACAATTTGCCTCGAATGAAGAATTCAGTTACTTTTTTTGTAAGACCCTGCCAAAATGGCTCTATTCTTCCTGATGAAAAGCTTAAGCAGAATCCAAGAAAGAATATAGAAGAATAACATGCAGACAATGCAACAATGCAGCATGATGACCTATACTATGGTGGCCTAGTGATGCTTCTACATCATTGGGCCTCAGGTCTCGCACTCACTAACGAAACACGACAGCACAAACGATGTCATTTAACGTTGATCTTCTGTGCGAGTGTAGGAGCACCCCGGTCGAGCCGGCCCGTTCGTGCTAAAACCAGCGTGGTTCTACTATCTGGGAGAGAGGTACTGTTGCGACTACTAGAGGTGCAAAACTCAAGTCACTAGAAGTGTCACAATTCCACATTAATTAATAAACTTCACAGGATACAGAAAACGGGATTAATCAATTATACCTTCACTTTTTATTGAATTCAGTTAGGAACTCGGAGACTAAATCATCTCACGCCTTCATTCATGAGGGAGGACTTGACATGAAGTGATCAATACCTGGTAAACTTTATTTTTCTTTTTTTATAGTACAACTCCCGCTTTAGGAATTTATACATATACTAGCTGTCCCGGCAAACGTCGTTTTGCCATAACTACTAATAAATTAAAATTAATTGAAAAAACATTGTCCAGCGGACAAAATTGTGAATCTAAACCATTCCCAGATCCCCTTGAACACACACAAAAAATTTCATCAAAATCGGTCCAGTCGTTTGAGAGTAGTTCAGTGACATACACACTCACAGAAGAATTATATATATAAAGATATTCCTGTGTTGTGGAGGACTTTAAAAACATATATGAAACGGACACAAAGAACACTCAGATTCAGAAATTGTAGATAACACAAAGTGTTGTCCCATGTGGGAGTTGAACCCACAGCACTTGGCGAAGAAGAAAGTGGTTTGGCGACCCCTTAAAACCACTAAGCCAACCGTGCTGTCAAACCTTTGAAGTTTACCGGGTACCATCAAAGTGATTAAAATAGAACACTAGTTTTAAACACTTAAATAATTGTCTTTGGCGTTCAGTTAAAAAAAAACTGACTGTATATTAAGAGATTATGAGTTAGTTTAACTCACATACCGATAGCACATCTTCAAGCTTCTTACGGCACGTCTACAAAATACGATTGTTGGATGTCATTGTGTTTATACAGAACAATGGGCCTTGTTGCAATCCTTACGTGTGTAGAGATAACACTTAAATTTTATGCTTGTAAACTACTCAGTTGTACCAATCTATCTTTTAAACTGCCTCTGTTTTTGAGGTCTCGGGCTCGATTCCCGGGTCGCGCCAAACGTTTGTATGATCTGCAAATGTTTGCAGATCTTGCAGAATGATGACAAGTGCGTTGCCAACATTTGGGGGATGAGGAAAGGGAGGTGGGGAGGGGTTGGGGTATGGGCCTCCGGTATCCACACTAACTCTGTGAAACACAGCGCAAGCGCTATTTCTCACCGGTTTTCTATAAGGCCGTGGTATCACTCCGGTCGAGCCGGCCCATTCGTGCCGTAGCGTGGCTCTCCCACGGTAAATAGAGACCTAAGTACAACTATGAACTGTTATACTGTTGATGTCATGTGAAAGTACCTAGTAGTGGACTACAGAAGAACAGTAACAGACTCTAACTTATGAGAGTAACTTGTTTGTGCTTCAATATTTTACTGTATTTGTTGTCGAATTCTCTAGTAACTATATTTTATATAACTTGTGAAAAATCCTATGTACACCTCTTAAACTAATATGGCAAAAATTCTGGATAAATAATAAGAAAGTTCGAGAACTTTCTCGTAAATTCTGGTAATGACCTAACTTCGGATAACTGTAACAGTCTCAAGGTAGTAGAGGTACCGGCGGGCCATCTCAGCCGCTCATTTTGCCTGCATGACTCTACTCTACATTTTAGGTTGGTCACTTTGACAGGCCCCTTTATAACAAAATAAAAATAAAAACACATGCCTCGTTCTACGTTAAATGAAAAGCTAAGTTCAACATCAAAAACATTATTTATTTCTTATAGATAATTTAGATAAGTCACACTTTCAAACGTCGACTTCGTTTTCCTTCTTCGCTTCTTCTGCGTCCTTCAGTAGAGGTGCCGTGCCACACATGCGAACGTCTTTAGTGTATGCGATCACCGCCACAAACAGGCCTGACACGATCAACCACGCGCCGCCCATGTAGAAAGTCAGGTCCCATGACTTTGTCAAGTCGTATAGCATTCCTGAAATCACAGATGCATAGGTGGGTCCTTAATTTACTAAGTTGACATATCTTATACATGGACGACCGAGTCTGTTTATCCAGAAATTCTAAAGTGACCAGGCCGCTTATAACCGAATGGTGATTAATAAAAAGACAGTGTTACCACCCATGTCTAGGATGTCGTAAGAGGCGACTAAGGGAACTATCTATGTAGCCATCTAACCAGGCTGGTATAGTACATGGTACATAACTTTTTTCCGCAGAAGGAGCAGTATTGGACCAGTAAATACTGAGTGATAAACGTATGATAGTAAAAAACGCAGATTTATAACATCCCAACACAATAAACGATCGTACTCTTTATCATTGAGTCATGTCATAGGTGGATGTTTTTGCCGACAAACCTCCCACTTTCAAAATATATGTTTTGAGATTTTTGAAGCATTGTTTTCAATAGTATTAGAGATGGTATCAATCTCCTTAGGCACTTAAATATGTTTTTATTTTTAATTTCTATTTTTGTTACTTTCTTTTAGTTGTTTCGTTTATTTTTATATTGTTTTTATTTTCACTCGTTTCTGTTGGTGGATGTTGTGACACCTTAAAATGTTGTGCATATGAACTAGTGTGTAGTAAATTTACTGTTTACATAAGATTTGATGTAACAGCAACTGGTTGCCCAAATAAATATATACAATATTGATCCTCTAGTCAGGATCAGTATTACCGCTAAACTAGTTTTTGCCTAATAATTCGCTCAAATAAGAATTTTGTATCTGATATGATATGATATTTTAACTTTGTAGAAAAATATTTTTCAAATAGGTTCATTATCAAACTAATCTATTTACACCTTAACCTACTACTTTCATCGAATTTGATTAAAAGTTATGTGTCTCTGTAACGCCGCAAATTCAATTCGTAAATTCAATTTTTTACTACGCTATCATCTTTAACTATTCTATTATGATTGATTATCATTAAAAGCCTTACCTCCAATAGGTGGTCCAACCAAATGTCCAATTCCTTGACTGAGCAAAATTAAACCGTATGCCACTGTAAAGTGGTCCATCGGTATTAGATCCATGAGAATTGCTGGTGTGTAAGAATACGAACTCGCAAATGATAAGCCAAAGATTGCAGATACGACTGTAAGAGCCCAGTAGTTGGTGATGAAAATGGGATAAGCAGCCACGGACAAGCCGCAGATTATGAGGCAAATTGCGTATGTTTTGGTCACATTTATCCAGGGTTGGTCACCGGCCCAACCGAGGCTCACCTGAAAATTTGCAAGAGACTTATTAATGTACAAGTAAAAAATAACACAAATACGTAGTAGTACAAATATAGTTGTTAACAAATAAAACAAAGTGATAAAAACAAAAGTTTAAGAAAACATTGATATATTATTTAAGAGATCTGATTCTTTGTGCATTAATTTGTTTAAATTGTTAAATTGATCTAATACTTACTTCCATACTAATATTATAAATTCAATAGTAACTGTGTATTAAAATCTGTTACGCTTTTACGGATAAACTTGACATGGAGATGCTCTGTTTCTTCAATCTACTCTTTACTGCGATAACAGACGTATAAACGGGCGGAGCCGCGACCAATAGCTAGTAAGATATAAGCAAACGCAGGTACTTACAATTCCAATACTACTGGCCACTCCTATAATACAAATCATCATTTCACCACCGTCCAAGTTCATATCAGTCATGTAAGACTTGAGGAAGAAGTAAGGGACGATAAACCACACAGAGAGTATTAGAGATGATACGTTGAACATCAAGAAATGGAATTCGGTGAACATTCTGAAGTCAAACGTTGTTTTAAGGATGTGCCATATGCGCTGGTACCAAAGCTGGAAAGTAATGTTGAAGTCGATGTTATTAAAATCAAAGCTAGTCTAGCTAGCAAGCTAATACATGAGATTCACATACACATGATATATGAGATTTATTTAAAAAATGGCTTATGATGAGAAGTTTACCTTAAAAAACTTTTAGTAATCGAATAATATTTTTAGATATCTTTTAAACTTTCGCGTTTCATTATAAAATAATAATTATTTTCACGGGAATTAACGCGATCACTTATTTAAAGGTATTAGATACCTCTGATTGGCCTGGCGTTTCGACCAGGTTGCACTGACCGTGGTAGCAGGCTGACTGACTGCCTTTAAATAAGTGATCGGATTAATTCCCGATAAAATAATAATTGACATGACATCTCTTTAAGAAAATAAAATAACGCGTTACTCGGACTTTCTTAAAATTAACTACTTGAATTTAAAAAACAAAGGCAAGATGTTACAGATAAAAACATATTTACGAGAATTAAACAGTTAGCTTTAAATAGAATTTTTAAAATTTTATACCATTTCATCATCTGATTCTGAATCCAGCGACCAAGATGAATTCTTGTAAATATCCGGTAAGGATAAGGCTCTCAGCTTGTACCTAGCAGGTATTGACAACATAGCACCTCGGTGCATCAACGTGTTCCTGTATAAAGGCATACCCCTCAAGTAATGGTGATCAGAAGAAATTTGTCTCAACCAACTGCTATTCGGTGGTAGACCAGGCTTCGAACTCTTCGAAACTAATTTCTCCTTCGTTTTCGTGGAGTTAACATTAGTATTTGACTTATTAGATTCAGTTTTTTGCAAATGATTGGATTTATTTGATGGAGTTTTATGAAGATCCTTTTGACTATGTTTTTTACCGTCTGTATCCTTTTCATCCTTTGGCTTTTTGGCTTTTATCTCCACTGGTAACTTTGCAGACTCATCTACATGTTTACCATCGACGTTTATATTGACTTCAGAATGCCTTCGCGTCAATATGTCTGGGTAGTTTTGTAAGATGATATTGTAGAGCCGTTTATTCGCCATTAATTTTTCTATAACTTCAGATGGAACCTGACAACCAAAGAAAAATATATAAACACAGCCTAATTCCTAATAAACAAGCAATACAAACTATAATTAAAATCTTAACTACTTATTACCTCATCACGCCTCAACACATATGGGTCGTGATCAACAGTGATATTACAGCGCGCCATTGAAAATCAAGTGTACTATTTGCTCATTTGTCCTGAATATAAAAAAAAAAATATAAAAAGACTATGTTATCAATTCAATGGCTAATAGACCTACCTTTTCGTTTTGTTGTATAAATGTAGGCAAGTGTATAGTTGAATGCATTCGTTTACAAGCTTTATCCGCATTTAGTTGTGTGGTCGCTTCTAATTCTTCTGCTTCCGCTATAGTTGTCGCTAGGGTTGCCAAAATATATTCAGGGTTCTTACCACTTTTTAGTAAAGACTTAAGTTCTTCAGCATCTAAATAAGCTGACTCAGCTCCAATAGATTTCGATGAGACTGAGCCTGCGCTAGAAGAACGTCTAGATCTAGACTTCTTCAATCTTCTTTGTTTAATTTGTAACCATTCAGGATCCTTCATCAAGGCTCCACATACACACATATTTAATAGAGTACCAGCCAATAAAACAATAGTATTCCTCCAGTCGTAAATTTCTAAGAAATAATGAGTCATCGGTGAATAAATTAAAGTTCCGAATCCTATACCACACGATGCCAAAGAAACAGCTAGGTTTCTTCTTTTATCGAACCAAAATGCAACAGAAACAACTGAAGTTACGTATAATATTCCCATTGCTAACCCACTGATGAAACCAAAAGTCAGACACAGCATTCCAACTGAATTACTGAGAGCTGCCAATAAAAATCCAATTGTAGAAACAACACCAGCTATCATTGTCATTACTCTACATCCATATCTGTCTACTAAAGCACTCATAATAGGTCCCGCTAGTAATGGCGTAGCAATGAACATACTTCCAATCAAAGATGTCTTCGACTGTGTGGTTTCGAAGTACGAAGTGAATTCTTCATGTAATAAGCCGAATGAAAACGCTAAGCCGTCAGCACAAGCTGCTACTAAAAAAGCTGCAACTACTACTACCCACCCCCAGCCACCATCTGGTATAGGAGGTAGTTTATCATCTTCACTTTCATCAGAGCATATACTGTCATTACTACCTAAGCCTACGAACTTGACTCTTTCAACTGGTGAATCTGATCTATCTTTAGTATATTGAACGCTTATTCCGTTGGTTTCTGATTTTAATGAGTTGATTGTGTTAAAATCTAATTTATTATGTGCATTTAGATTATTTTCGCTTAACTCATGTTTCTTCTCTTCAGAGCCTTTGGTTTCACCCATTCTTTTGGTTATCGCATACCGTAGGTTTTACTGTTGATTACCTGAAAATAAAGGAAAATAGTTAAGAACGCTTATCGACTTTTAATAACTTGTCCCATTTCTAGCGTTTTCGATACATCATTTATATTGTAAACTGTTGTCTTCTTCTTTTTCTTTACAAAAGACAACTCCCGCATTAGGAATAAGTCCTGTGTCACGGGGGACTTTACAAACATACACGTAACGGACACAGAACACCCAGACTCAGGGCAACAATTTATGGGTCACACAAAGTGTTGTCCCATGTGGTGTTTGAAGCCACAACACACAAGCGGCGTGGCGATCGCTAAAGCCATTAGGTTGACCGTGCAGTCAAACCTTAGTTTGTTTTAATTGGCGTATCGAAGTAAAAAAAAATGTACAATTAGGACGTTGTGATGGTAACTGAAAAATTGATCATCTCGAGTTTATTGTTTTACTTTGTTGTACTGAATGATAATATCATGTAGTGACTCTACTCGAGCTAATGGAAAGCATGAGTAAACTAGAAAGTAGGAGCCACTATACTCATTGCTAATGCATGCTGTGGCGACTTGCACATACAGCGCATCAAGAACACATACGACAAGAGTTCTCGCGCCGATTAGCATATACATATACAACACCCGATCCGATCCCAACATCGAGGATCCTCCCTTTGTGTTGGTGGGACATGACACCGTTCCTTGACACATACAATACAAAATCGTGACCATACTATAGTGGCCTAGTGAGATGCTTTTTCAAGTCAATTTTTTAATTGTTTTAGTCAGTTGCCAAAATGACTCTGCCCTGCCTGATGGAAAGCATGAGCAGAATCCAAGAGTGGTGGTCATCATCCTCATTGCGAATAAATACAAAGCAGTATGGTGCCCGCACTATGGCGGCTTGGACCCGGGATCTTAGTGGGATGTAAACACGTCCCTTGGTATTGAGTTTCTGAATGGTCGCCACAGGAAGGTAGAGCCGAACTGTTTACTACAAGAGCGTATTTCTACCACTCTGAGACGGTGAAATAAAAATCTATCAACTAATTTAGTTCTCTATTAACAAAATGTGAAGATTACTAAAAATGGTTTTATTAACATCAGGCAGGAGTTCACTATCTAAATCTCGTATTCGAAGCAAAAATCAAACCCAACGACTGATAATGAATTAGGTCACTTATTTTCAGTAGATAAGTATGTTTTTGATAAGAGTTTAAAATAAATTACAATTTACTTCATTCAAAATCTGAACATTCTACCAGTCTGTCTTATCATCATCATCAGTAGCTTTTCATTTGTCCACTGCTGGACACGTCTCCCCACGTAGGGTATTTTTAATCTCTCTATTATCTCCTGATGGTAAGCGATTACCACCGCCCATGGAAAGCTGCAACACCAGAGGCTTCACAAGTGCGTTGCCAGCCTTTGGAGAATGGGGAGGGGGATGGGGGAGGGTTTAGGGTATTTGCCTCCGGTATACTCATTCACTCGGTGAAACATAGCGCGAGCGCTGTTTCACATCGGTTTTCTGTGAGGCCGTGGTGTCAATCCGGTCGAGCCGGTCCATTCATGCCGAAATGTGGCTCTCCCACGGTATTGGTCTGGAGCGAAAAGCATTCCCCGCGTAAAAAAAACGTAACCACCATATTAAATATCCTTGTACACGAATATATAAACATACATACTTATTTATGATATACGTTTTACCAAGATAATGTTTATACTTTGTGTGTAACATGTTAATAAATCTCTTAAGGTCAGATTAGTTTGTTTTACGTAACGTTACGTCTTATGGACGAGATATGATCCAGTGTTCGTGTATTAATATATCACATAATGTATTGAATTTATATAGGAAACTTACGCGTGTTAGTGTTACTAGACTCAACTGTCTCGGTAGCGCAGTGGTAGCGTATACGACTGCTGTGTTTGAAGTCTCGTGTTCGATTCCCGGGTCGGACCAAATATTTGTATGATCTGCAAATATTTATTTTGGATTTTGGGTGTTTTCATGTATAATATGTATGTATTTACAATAAAGTATATCTATATTTATATCAGTTGCCTAGTATCCATAACACAAGCTCTACTTAGCTTAGGTATGACTAGATTGCGTTGTGTATTAGAAATCCGAAATATTTATTATTATTTATTTATTATATTGACGTCCCTGTATTTGTAGTGATTCTGACTGCTACGTTTGAGGTGGAAGCTTCGATTCCCAGCCAGGACAGACATTTGTGTAATGATGACAATCACTTGTTCTGTAAACGACTATGGTGCAGCCAATAGAAAGAATAATAGTTTTCTAGTCTATGTAGGTACATCACATATTTAAGAAAAAGTTAAAAGAACTATTGTTACAAATGTTTAATGATCAAATTGAAGATTAGCAATATTACTACTATCAAATGTATCTTAAAGTTTACTTAGGTTTTAAAAAAAGTCTATTTGATAAAATAATTTTATAGTGTATGTAATTTGAAACATAAATGTGCAAATTGTTTTAAATGTGTTTACATATTTAATATTGAAAAAATGAGCGCACAGGTTCGACAACAAACTGCTATGCAGTTTGGCGAAATTATTTAATATGTAGCTAAATAATCTTCTATATACTTATAATAAAACTGTAGAGAGGTCAATTCTGTACATTGAATATATATTAAAAATTATTATTGGGGGATGAATGGTTATCGATACTGATGCCAAAAATGTAATCAGTAAGTTTTTTGTCTGTCTGTCTGTCTGTCTGTCTGTCTGTCTGTCTGTCTGTCTGTCTGTCTGTATGTGCACGCATGGATCAAAAACTACTGAAGGGATTTTAACCAAACTTGGTACGATTATAGTCCATACTCCTGGGCAGGTTATAGGCTATATAACATAACGCTAAGATGCATAGGAGCTGAGCAGTGACGATAAATTTGAAGCAAGTCGGATGAAAATTTTCGCTTTCGAGCTCTTATCCTCGCATACGTTGATCATACACCAAAAATATGTATTACAAAGATGATGGTCTTCAAAAGATCTACAAAAAGTCCTCAATAGTATATTTCTATCTTTTATAAATTAGCCACAATAACGTGTTTAAGCGTTAGGCATTTCTTCAAGGTGTATTAAATACTTAAATATATTGTATTTCACATGGATATATCCTTATCACTATACACTTTAATATCTTTTTTAATAAAATATAGAATTATAAAATTATAATTAATAAACACACAAGATATAGATGAAATAAAACTGCCAAATCTCGCCGCACCAGTATAAGTACGACATTACGGTTGATTTTTCTTTAACACGCGAAACGGCCATCCGCTGAATCTACAAAAAGGCGGGAGCGCTCACGCCGCTCACGCGGTGACTTCACTCGAATTGTCACTGTTAATGCGAACGAACGTGGTTCTTATTGACTGGGAATAAGCGCGTTTCAGATTTAAAAAATACATAAGACGTAGTTTTTAGATATCAGTTTAAAGTAGGTATTAGATAATAATATAATTAGTTTGTTTAGTGTTTTTGTTTGTTTCTCCTTCTTTTCTTTATATTTATAGTTGTAAAATTAATAAGTATAATTTCAAATAAGTAAATTTATGCAATGACAATTAATAAATCTCATCTTCAGACTTCCCGTGTTGCTGGAGTAGATCTTAGTCTCAGATGTTTTTCACGTGGGCAGTTGTACGTCGCTTTTTCCTGGGTCAGTAGTTCCACAAATCTTTATGCATACGTACCGGAAGCGTCCACTTTGAACAAATGTAAACAAGAGTAGTGAAGATGCAAAACAAAAATTACTCTTCGGTCTTAAATAGATATTTAAAAGGCAGCGTCATATTTATTTATTAAATTGTAGTTTAATAGTCTATAGTTAAAAAAAAACATTATTGTAAAAGGAGATCCACGCGGACGGCACAGCTTTAAACAATAAGATATTATGTCGCATGCCTGCCTGGTCAAAGTACAGAATATTGCTTCATTCATCGGGTGGTGAAACGACTACTTACCGAATCAAATTTTTTGCAGAATTTCTACTGTATTATGATTAATTATGAATTTAAATTTAAGATAAAGTTCAAGCTTGACAACCAAAAACGATATTTCTGTTATGGCGCTGGTCACATGAGACGCGTGACGTCACACTCTAGCCACAACAAAACAAAACAGCGCAGGTTTAAGTTAATTTTATCAGTTTTCTCCAATTTTATAATTAAAATGTCGAATAAATGGTTTGTAGTGCCACAGTGAACAAATCTATACATCTATAGGTACAAATAAATAAAATTGGAGTGTCTCTTTGTAATATCAAAATAACCGCTTTTTACTAAATGCATATGTATGTATACACGGTACATATACCATAATATAGTTAAAAAATTATTTGTCAGTCTGTCTGTTTGTCTGTTTGTTCCGGGTATTCTCTGAATCGGCTGGACCGATTTTGACGGGACTTTCACTGGCAGGTAGCTGATGATCCAGGGAGTATCTTAGGCCACTTTATTAAGACTAACTTTGTCCCGCGGCGTTACGCCGAAATGTATGTATGCGCGTAACTTTCGATCGGCTACACCAAATTTTTTTTTTTTTATGTGTTAGTTATTCTTAGGACAAGGTTTGTGTACAAGAAACAATAAAAAATAAAGGAAAAAGTTTTTTTGTCCGTGACTACACCTTATTCATGGGTAGCTGGTAACGAAAGAAAAATATGGTGGTACGAAGTTCGTCGGGTCAGATAACATCTTTAAATACCACGCTTTGTACTATTTCAAAATGTAACCTAAAAGCATTGAGATATACCCACCTACATAAAGTAAATTAGATTTTACAAAAATAATGAATGAATTTTTTCCAGAGGTTATTACAGAAACAACTTATGCAAGTGCAACATAGCTGCTTTAACATTTTTCAGTTCTGCAGCATAGTTATCAATGTTATTATTATGTACTAGCTGAACCCCGCGGTGTTACCCGCAGTTATTGTTGTACCACGAGTAACGCCGCGGGATAAAGTTAGTCTAAAAAAAGTAGCCTAAGTTACTTCCTGGATCATCAGCTACCTGCCAGTGAAAGTTCCGTCAAAATCCGTCCAGCCGTTCCAGAGATTACCCGGAAGAAGCAAACAGACAGACAAAAACATTTTTAACTACATTTTTGGTATATGTACCGTGTATATATATACATAGGCATTTAGTAAAAAGCGGTTATTTTAATATTCAAACACACTCCAATTTTATTTATTTGTATAGATAGAAAAGTGCAACCATAAAAGCGTCTATCTTATGTAGGTTGATGTTATCGGCACGCACAAAATTTGGTTCCTTTTTGTTTCGAACCACTTATTAAATAGTTTATTAAAAAAAGTCCTGCAGAAATAGCTCACAGATCGAATATTACCACTCTGAAAAAATAAAACGCAAACAATATTCAATAGAGGAATCTTTCGTTTATTAGCATGTGACGTCACCAGAGTTGCAACCAATCACAAGACGTTTATGTCGAAGACAAAATTTCAAAAAAAATGTTAATTTTATTTCGTGCAATCTGCGAGAAACTTAAATTATTTTGTTTGATTTACAGTGAAATATGTCTTTTTAGACTATTATCTTAAAGGATGACCCCAATCCATAGTTTATTTCCCTTTCCTCTTTAAACGCGTGCAGTTTTTGGTGAGTCTGTGAGTCTATGCTTTGCGATGACGATAAACAAGACATAAGGTCAGACGTTGCGCACCGCAGGCATAGACGAACTGTTTCAGCAACGGAAAGCTCTATGTGGCTCTGTCGAGGGTGAGCGACAATGCTAATATGTTCGTATATTGTTCCAATGGCATTACACATAACATAGTATAGCTCTTTAAATAAAGGTAACACTGTCATAATATTTGGACATATCAGTGAAATTGCACGCAAAAACTACTGAACGGATTTGAATGACACTACAGGAATTTAACTTATACATCAGAATAACACATAGGCTACAAATAATAAAGATATTGTGTGAATTCTCTAAAATATGACGATAAGTGTCAAGTAGGTAGTAGAAAAAATTGTGTGTGTCAGCTCCGACGCACGACTGGAGTTTACTCTTTAATTACGATTGTCTAAACATACGCAAAAAGAGTTTATCCAACTGAAAATAAGATTAATACCATATGAATTGATATGCAAATAAATTACCCACAACACAATAGATTAAACACTTTGTTTACAATCACTCAATCGCTTTTCAAAATTTGACGTTTCTAAATGCAAAGTGACATTTGATGCGGCGAGTTGCGTTCAGAAACATACAACATTTGTGCTATGTTTATGTTCACACAACCAATGTTTTTGTTTTAATGTTTTTTCTCAGTTTTTAATGTTCTAGTTTGTATTGATTACGTGTAGTGTTGGCTGGTGGGTGGTGCAGAGAAGCATGCCATTATAGTAATTTTTTTATAATTCAAAATATCACTAACATAATTTTAATTTAGTTTATATATTTATATTTTTTACATATACCATTGTATATATTTTACATTCACCGCTAGTAAGATGATTACCCCTAATTATCACTCTGATAATTCTGCTTATGAGTCTGCTATATCTTCTGACGAAGACAGTTTTGATTCCTTAACTGAGACATTGGGTGAACGCCTACGGTGTAAATTCAGCAACCAATCGAAGCATCTGCTTAATGTATGTCACCTTAATGCACAGAGCCTGCCCAGTCACTTTGGCGACTTGGCGGAGGCTTTCAACGACACCAACGTACATGCCATCCTGATATCAGAGAGTTGGCTCAAGCCAAATCTTCTTTCTACCTACTACCCCCTCACAGACTACATTCTTGTACGAAATGATCGTGTCGGTAGGAGGGGTGGCGGAGTTGCAATATATATACACTGTTCCCTTCCCTTTAAAATTCTAGCTTCTTCCCCTGCCGGCTCCACCACCGCTGAATTTCTATTTCTTGAGGTCTCTGTGAGGGGAACCAAAATGGTTCTGGGGGCTGTTTATTGTCCTCCTTCGATTGATTACTTCTCCAGTCTGGAAGCAGTACTGGAATCTTTAGGGTCTGCATACGCTCATCACGTCATTATGGGAGATTTTAAAACAGACCTAACCCGCCGTACCTCACGTTCCTGTAAACTCCTTCAGATTGTGGAGTCTGCCGACATGAAGATCTTACCACTACAGCCAACTCATCATAATAGCCTTGGGCTGGACACTTGGTTGGATCTGATTTTAACATCGGCCCCAACATTCCGCCGGAAGCACCGGCATTCTCCAACCACGACCTCATCTTTGTTTCTTATACGAGGTCATTCATCAGTAGATTTTACCTCTCATATTTTTCTCATACTGGGCGCCTTATATATGAAAATCGATTCTTAAGGAGTAAACTCCAATAAAAATACATATATTTGATATTAGGTACTATTATAGGAGAGCGACAACGAGTGAGTAGTACAGTGGAAGTAATTACTCTTCAAAATTAACTTAGAGGTGGCTTTGTGAACTACAAAACTGTAAGACATACAGATGTACCTTCCTGTCTTGGGTAGGCAGAGAGAACACATCACCGTTTAACCTTTGACCCGTGCTCGCCGATTACGGGTGCTCTAGTACACCGCGGAGCTGGCCGAGTGCGTGTTGGGCCCCGTCGCGTCGCTCTGCCGCCGCGACCAACCACCTCACCTCATGGCTCCTACAACCACTACGTGACAAAAATGTGCATACATGATTGGGTGCACTTTTTTGGTGCGCACGTACCAAGAGCTAGTGCTCTTGGTACGTGCGCACCAAAAAAGTAACGAGGTCATTCATCAGTAGATTTTACCTCTCATATTTTTCTCATACCGGGCGCCTTATATATGAAAATCGATTCTTAAGGAGTAAACTCCAAAAAATCTACCATCTATACTGAGCTATACTGGCGTGCGCCGCCAAAATCGCTAAAGTTTTACATATGTAATGTTTGATGGAAATGTTTATCTTAAAAGCTGTTATAGTTAAAATGTGTAAGCCATTAAAGCCAACATAGTGAACCATAACTACAATAAAAATTAATGATTTATTTCAAATGCACATTTGGTATGGTAGTATTAAGTTGAATGAAAATGGACACATTTATCGCTTCTGGTATTTAAAGTAGATAAAATATATCTTTTGCGCTACATCATTTGGACAAATAAATATTTATGCAAATAAATATTTATACAAATAAATACAAATAAATAAATATTAAAATTATTAGTTGCGATAATGACAAACCGAGTGCACGATATTACGATGGCGCATGGCGGTTGGCGCGGGGAATAGATTGCTCATCGCTGAGTGTACGACCCGAACGAGGGTAGGTAGATAGACGCGTGAGGGCACACGTCGATGATGGTTGTTTCCGTTTTGCGAATTTTCAAGACATTTACGATTAGTTAAAAACGCATTTTACTTAAAATAATATAGGACTAAGGTTAAGTATTGACAGTTTTTTTTAGAAGTTACACGTACAAAATTCCACGTACAAACTTCATTTTTATTTTTATTATTATAGAATACGTAGCTGTAATTATACCGAATTACTTCGTTTTTATTTTAATTACATTACATAGGTTGTAGGTAGGTAAGTTGTCATTGTCAGGCTGTTATATTTTTCAAATGCGACTACCACCAAATATATTATATGTTAAATTATACATGGTATTGTTTTTGTTTGTTTAACCGTTTTTATCATCAATTACACTAACATTATAAGGGTGAAAGTTTGTAAGTGTGCATGTTAGTTACTCTTTCACGCAAAAACTACTAAACGGACTTGGATGAAACTTTACAGTGAAATAGCTTATACATCAGAATAACACATAGACTACTATTTGCCACGATAACCGACATACACGCGGGCGGAGCCGCGGGCAGCAGCTAGTAATAATAATAAATAATAAATATTTCGGACATCTAAACACACAACGCCATCTAGTCCCAAGGTAAGCAGAGCTTGTGTTATGGGGTACTAGACAACTGAATGTATCACATTTGTTATGAATAAAAAAAAACATCACATCAAATCACACTATCACACTAATATATCCTACTTCATACTAATATTATAAACGCGAAAGTTTATAGGTAAGTAATATTGTATAGATGTCCGAAGTATAGTGTTTATAGATGTCCGAAGCATTTATTTATAGGTAAGTATGGATGGATGTTTGTTACGCTTTTACGCAAAAACTACTAAACGGATTTCAGAATAGCACATAGGCTACTATTTGCAACGATAACCGATATACACGCAGGCGGAGCCGCGGGCAACAGCTAGTATACTACATATGTTTGCATATCCGTATCTACATATAAGTAATAATCACTATCACTACATATTATATAAAACAGTCCTAAGCCGCGTCTGTCTGTCTATTGGTCATAAAATCAAAAACTACTGCACAGGTTTTTATGCGGGTCGTGTGATATTTCTATGATATGCTTGTCTGCCCACCTAGCCAAGATTCAAGCGTTCTTCATTCTACAATCTTTAACGCCTTAATTCTCGTGTGTCATTGGCTAATACTTAGTCTAAGATTAGCCAATGACACACGAGAATGTATGCGTTAACGATTGCAGAAAGAAGAACGCTTGCAATTTGGCTAGGTGGGCTGTTCCCTCATTGCGCGACAGCTTGGGACAGCGAAAAAGCGAGCGCCCTAAATATACGGGACAAGTAGTCGTTATATGTATACCAATTACCGCACCTATACAATTTATTAGCTTTTAATTTGAAATTACAAACAGACACTTCAATTTTATTTACTTTGTATAGAGATATACTTTACTATGTTTCTAAATTAAACTGTAGTTAAGATGTTTGTGCTCTCGTGTGTATCAGACGATAAGTTTGTCTTACTTTATGTCACAAAGTAATATTATTATAACGACTACTTGTCCCGTATATTTAGAGCGCTCGTCCACGGCAACTTTTTGCAGCGCTTCTGTCGCGCTGTCGCATCAATACAGTCGCGCAATGAAGAAACAGACAAGCATACCATACAAATATCACACTTATCGAATAAATACGGACAAAGTCACGAGCAAATGCTAATAATATGCTTCCACAAGAACAAGGCCGTGCGTTATC
Source organism: Spilosoma lubricipeda (assembly GCA_905220595.1). Classification (NCBI taxonomy): domain Eukaryota; kingdom Metazoa; phylum Arthropoda; class Insecta; order Lepidoptera; family Erebidae; genus Spilosoma; species Spilosoma lubricipeda. The sequence continues at coordinate 2,096,817 of HG992291.1, forward strand.
TACCTTTTTTATTTGATCTGAGTGGGATCGCCTATAACGGTTAGTATACAATAAGACCCGTTACTTTCAGATTCAAGGTGACATATTGAACCCATGCCTATGGGGCGTCACGGTAGGTTGCATCCTTGCATCATCGATCGGTCGTTGACCCCTGTTGTACGGAGACAGTTGAGAACGCCACTGACCATGATTTTAATTTTATTCTTATACTAGCTTTTGAATTCGGCTCCGTTGTCGCTTAATTGCCATGTCCTTTTCCAAGGTCCAATATCTCTACCCTGAAATTCATCTATATCGATTCAGTGAACAGAGAAGCAGAATTACTTTTAAGTTGACAGTATTAGTATGGGAGCATGAAAAGTTTGTTTGGTAATCGCACCTCAGGAATTGATATATCTATACAACAGGTGGGAGACAAAGTTTTCCTATTTCTGATGAAATAAATTGATATCTACACAAATAAATGAAATTGGAGTGCCTGTTTGTAACATTAAAATACCTTACCGCTTTTTACTAAATGTATATATGTATGTATACACGGAAAATATACCAAAATATATATTTAAAAAAAAATGTCTGTCTGTCTGTTTGTTCGCGTAATCTCTGGAACGGCTGTACCGATTTTGACGGGTCGACTTTCACTGGCAGGTAGCTGATGATCCAGGAAGTAACTTAGGCTCCTTTTTTTAGTCTAACTTTGTCCCGCGGCGTTGCTAGCGGTACGACGATTACCGCGGGTAACACCGCGGGGTTCAGCTAGTATAAGATACAAGCCTATGTCGTTATTGTGTTTGGGGGCGTGTTTCGTGAAAGACGTGCCCAGGATTGATTTGGTTTAATTTCAGACTTAATACAATTACAGCAAGAAGAAGAATGGAATCAATCAGCTGGATGGAAAAACATACCAACGAAGAAGTTCTAAGAAGAGTGAAAGAGAAAAGGCTGCGGATACCTACTATAGAATAAATAATACATAAATATTTCGGACGTCTAACACACAACGCCATCTAGTCCCAAACTAAGCAGAGCTTGTATTATGGGTACTAGACAACTGATATAAATACTTATAAACTTTTTTTTGTACATTTAAACAGACATATCATAGATAGCAAACGCCCAAACTCCGAAACAAATATTTGCAGATCATACAAACATTTGATCCGACCCGGGAATCGAACCCGAGATCTCAAGAACAGCAGTCGCGTACGCTACCACTGCGCCCCCGAGGCAGTCGGTGTTATCGGTCGGTTCTATAGAAATTAGAAAAGGTAAGATGTTAGGCCACCTTTATACGTCACGATAACTTTAAAAGTGTTTACTTGGAAGCAGCTGAGTTTTTATTGGCTTAAGCAAAGTGCTAGAATAAAATCACGAAATATATTCCCCCATTCGTAATTAGTCAATTAATCATAAACTTATTAATTAGTTATATAACAGCATACACAATGCTGTTCTTGAAAACTGAAGTAGGTAATTATGGCTGATAGCATATTATCATTGCTTTACTGTTTAAAAATGTGTTAATAGTTTAAATAGGTGACTATCTGATAACACCGGCGTTCTTGATGAAATGTCTGTCAACTTAATGCTCAATTAAAGTTAAATAAACTAATTTATATTTGATGATGATGTAATTCAAACGATTTCGGCCATGGCGACGACTTCGACCCCATGAGGGCTTAGCGCTGATATGTGCCCGGAGATGGCTTATATAGCCGATTTTAGCAGCACACTCCCTTACAAAGTGGGCAAGTGAGCTTATCGCTCTCATAGTTATAGTGAATGGGCTTTGAGCTCATCGTGCTTAGCGTCGAAGTCAGCTAAGCGCTGTTCCTCAAATTCACGGATTCGCTTCTTCACAATCTCGCGCCATTCCGGTCGCTGTGCTGCCAAACTCTCCCAGCGAAAGGTCTCTCTGTTGCATTTTTTTATGTGACTCTTCAGAACATCTTTATCTGAGGAGTTGTCCGCCATGCTTTCGCTTGCCCTCCTCTAGCTTTTAGCAAAAGATGCGCTTCGCCACTGTCTCCTCCGCCATCCGTGTTACGTGACCGCACCACCGAAGTTGCCGACGCATCAAACATGCCTCAATGCCCCCAACATTGCCGCGTCTTAGAACTTCGGTATTACGCACCCGATCGGACCACATGCGCAGGCATTTTAGGTGGAATCGATCGAGAGTGCGTTTATGGTGTCGACACACATATACACACGGAAGAATAGAGAAGGTTTGGCAGCACGATCGCCATGTTAACCTAGATCTTAGTAGCTTTCCAAATGATGCAGCTGCAGCACTTACCTATCCTACTGTTAGTCTCGGCATCAAGGACACAATTTATACTTATGGACTAAAGAATAACTATTTAACTTCTAGTTTGAGATTAAACCATCGTAAGTATGTGGGACGTGTGGTGCTGGTGGCAAATTAAGAATACAGAGAGTCCTCAATCATACATATCCCATGCAGTAAGCCAGCCGGCTAAGGAAGAAAACTAAGCAGGACATTATCACTGCCGAGAGAATAAAACTCATCACAAATCCGATACCAACCCGTCTAGCCAAAATGGTACAATAGTTTAAACCTTATGAGAGAGGCTTAAATCTAGTGCTAGCAGTGTTGCCAACTCTACTAATTCTATGGGTGTCGTGAGAGTCAACTAACTAACTACTAAACAAACTACGCAGGACAACATCACTGTCAAGAGAAAGAAAACGTCACAAATCCTAAAGCGTACCTACCCTGCATGCAAGCCTACCTGATGCATGCGTGGTACAGTATGCAAAAACTTTATTTCGAACTAGCTGAACCCCGCGGTGTTACCCGCGGTCAAAGTAAGTCCAAAAAAAGTAGCCTAAGTTACTCCCTGGATCATCAGCTACCTGTCTGTGAAAGTCCCGTCAAAATAGGTCCAGCCATTACCCGGAACAAACAGACAGACAGTTTTTTATTTTTAACTACATGTTTGGTATATGTACCGTGTAAAAAGCGGTTATTTTAATATTACAAACACACTCTATTTTATTTATTTGTACAGATGAGAGCAGTGGACTAGTCAAGGCTATTGATGATTATTATTATTATTATAACACTCCTTTTGACAGAGTCGGATCAAGAGCCTCCTTTAATCAAAACAGTTTTTTTTTACGGAATAGGGCGCAAACGACCAGATGTATTGCCTGATGGTAAACGATTAGAGTCCATTGACACTCGCAACACCAGAGACGTCACACGTGCGTTGCCGGCCTTATAAGAAGAAGTACGCTCTTTTCTTGAAGGTCGTATTGGTCCGGGAATAGCGCAGGCCAAAGATTTTTCCACAGTTTTGTTTGGACTGCCCACCATCTGCAGTTGACAATAAAAAGTCTAAAATTCGAAGCAATCACCTAACGTTATTATGACATATTTATCAAAGCGTTTTTCTCCGTATACTTTTTATTACTTACTAGTTGCTGCCAGTGGTTCCGCTCGCGTGTATGTCGGTATTCTGATGTATAAGCTATATTCCTGTGAAGTTTCATCCAAATCTGTTCAGTAGGTTTTGCGTGAAAAAGTAACAAACATCCATCCATCCATCCATCCGTCCATACTTACAAACTTTCGCGTTTATAATTTTAGTAGGATATTAAATATTCTGTGTAAATTGCTTTGAATAAATAAATATAAAAAAGTATACCTAAACATTTCTGTAATATAATATGTAATCGATGTGATAATGAATTTAGTTGAGTTGTTGGCAGGATAATGATGTCATTTGGTATTAACAAAACATTATATTCGATTTGCTTAGATAACATTACATATTTATATATTGAACTGGCTGAACCCCGCGTTGTTACCCGCGGTTATTGTTGTACCGCGAGTAACGCCGCGGGACAAAGTTGGTCTAAAAAAGTAGCCTAAGTTACTCCCGGGATCATCAGCTACCTGCCAGCGAAAGTCCCGTCAAAATCGGTCCAGCCGTTCCAGAGATTACCCGGAACAAACAGACAGACAGACAAATTTTTTTTAACTACATTTTTGGTAAATGTACCGTGTATACATACATATGCATTTAGTAAAAAGCGGTTATTTTAATATTACAAACAGACACTCCAATTTTATTTATTTGTATAGATGTATAGCTAATACATATTTATATATGGAAGAATAGTCGGTTGGAATTCGTTTTGTCGAAGCTATTTTTACGTTCCTTAATTCATTCATTTCCTACCATTGTCAACTTCTCTCCTATGGCATTTGCTATTGCCGGTAGTTCTGTCCGCGTATCTTTCGATTATTCTACATGAATCAAAGTAGGTATATCAAATTTTATTAAAATCGGTTTAGCAAAATTATTATTATTATCTGATGTTTCCTCCTATCGATCGCGATCGTAGCGCGATGTTACATAGCCTAAAACCTTTTTCTGTGAATGGCCTATCTAATATTAAAAAAATAATTCGAATAAATAGTTCCAGCCACCATCACCAAGAATCTATTTCTACTACTATCGCCTCTATGGCTTTATTCTCTCGAATTATTGGCTATTTCGTTTTGACGACGTGACGCTGAGAAACGCCTATTTCATACATTTGTTATTTTTTTATCTATTTAATACCTTTAAACCAATAATTCGGCTACTACGATTTTAATGAAATTTAGTATGCAAGGAGTGTCAGGGCGATATATATATATCTATCTAGATAGGATTCATTTTCAGAAAAATCACCATAAAACAAAATACCATGTAAAGCTCAGTCATCTAGGTACTTATCATTTAGGTATGTTTGTATTGTATAACTTTTTTTTTTTTTTTTTTTTTAACGTGTGGAAACCCCCTCGGGCCGTCACCCCGCCGGGGTTTGCGGCGGGGCGGTGTGTCGGAATCGAACCGACTAAAACCACACGGTGTGCCACTCTGCGCCTGAGACGGGAGGGATCCGGGAACTGCTGTTATTAACACATCCGGACCCCTCCCAGCGCCAGCCCGCACTGAAGCGGGCACCGTCTGCTAGTTAAATTCTCAATTTAGGCAACGTACGGCACACGCGTAACGTTGCCCCCTCGCGGGTGACCACTAAAGCGGATGGAGGGGAAAACCCGTCCCCACCATCCGCGGCCACACTCAGGGCGGCATGAGGCGCTGATAGGCGCGCCTCCGCCGCCCGGTTCGCCGGCGGCGGATCGGGTCCGAGTGGAGGTCGTCCTCCCGGGCCTTCTCCGCCGCCTCCTTCTGCGAAATTACGTCTTCGCAGAAGGCTGCGACCGCGGTAAAACTGCTGTCGCTACCGGCCATGGTGCGAATGATGGCCGGTAGCGAGAGATCCCCTCCGATGACTGCAGTGAGGGCCCGGCGCTGCGACGCCCAAGCGGGGCAAATCGCCAGCGTATGCTGGGCCGAGTCCTCACTGCAGTCGCAGTGGTGGCAGGCGGGACTCAGTTCCCTCCTGGCGACCGAGTGCAGGTACTTTCCGAAGCATCCGTGCCCGGAAAGAACCTGCGTCAGTCGGAAGGAAAGGGTCCCGTGCTGCCGCCCTGCCCACTCGAGGATGACCGGCTGGAGAGCCTCCACGGTGGCAAAGCCAGCGCGTGGAGTCTCCAGCCGGAACGACCAGCGAGCCATCGTGGCTCGACGGGCGGCTTCACGCCACTCGCGTACCTCTTCGGGCGGAGGGCGAATGCCTCTCTCCGCCCGGAATTCAGCCACCCGTCGATAAACTTCGGCGAGCACTTCCGCCTCCAAATCCCACGGAGGTATTCCGGCCAAGGCGCACGCCGCCTCGGTGGACACCGTGCGGTATCCGCGGATGGCTCTGACCGCCAATATTCTCTGAGGCCGCCAGAGGCGGGCCTTATTGAGGGCAGTCAGAGCCGCCACCCACACCGGTGCCCCATACAGCGCCATCGACCGGACCACCCCCGTGTAGAGGAGTCGCGTTGCGACGCTGGCTCCACCCAAGTTGGGAAAAAGTCGCCCAAGGGCAGAGGCAGCGTCGACCAGCCTGGGACCAAGCTGTCGGAAGTGCTCGTCGAAGAGCCACCTACCGTCGAGGATCAGGCCCAGATACCTCATCTGGGCCCGAACCGGTACGAGGACCGAGTTGACCACTATGGAGGCGCCGGGGGGCGGCCCACGACGGGGCCCATGGAACAATAGGGCCTCCGTCTTGTCCAGGGCCACCCGTAAGCCCAGCGCCTCGATGCGCCCGACCACCAGAGAGACACCAATGGTGGCCAGGCGCGCCGCCTCCTGGAAGTTCGCCCCCCGGGCCGTGACCAATGTGTCATCGGCGTAACAAATTACGCCCAGCCCGGGGGGAAGACGGCCTCGTAGGACCCAGTCGTATCCGACGTTCCACAGGAGTGGTCCAAGGACAGACCCCTGTGGAACGCCGCACGACATGGGTCGCCGTCTCAAGGCGCCCTCTCGATCCTCGTACACGACGGTACGCTCCTCCAAATAGTCTGCCACTAGCCGCCTCAGGTACTCTGGCACCCCGTGGTATTGGAGTGCTTCCCTGATGCAGCTGAATGGCAGACTATTAAAGGCGTTGGCGATGTCTAGGGACACCGCCAACACCACGCCGCCACAAGTCACTGCCTCTTCGGTCACGGCCCTAAGGCGCATCACGGCATCGACCGTCGAACGCCCTTCTCGGAACCCGAATTGGGCGTCCGACAGGTCGGGGCCCACCTCGCTGAGGTGCCGGACGATGCGGGCAGAGAGTATCCTCTCAAACAACTTGCCCGCCTCGTCCAGCAACACGATGGGCCTATAGGCCGCGACCGAATCGGCAGGCCGTCCCGGCTTCTTTAGAAGGACCAGCTTCCCGCATTTCCAGCACTCAGGGAAGCGTCCGGACGCCAGGCTAGCATCCAACACTTCCCTGAGGCGGTCCGACATATGGTCGAGGGCTCGGGCCATCACTCGGGCTGGAACCCCGTCCGGCCCGGGGGCGGTGTTCTTGGAATGGATCCGCAGAACAGCCGCCCCAACCTCCGATTCCCTAACGGGCGGAACATCGCCCCCGTCGTCTCTGACCGGATAGGCCATCGACGGGGGAGCGTGCTCCGCCCGCTGCGGGAAAAGGCCCTCGACCACTTCCTGCAGGAAGCTGGGCTGGAGAGTCTCGGTAAGGGGGGGGCCCGCCGTGCGGAGCTTCTGTCGCACCGCACGATATGGGCGACCCCAGGGGTCACGGTCGAGACTCTCCAGCATCTCCTTTCTCTTAACGTCTTTGGCGCGGCCAATGGCCAGCTTCAGAGTTTTCCGCGTCTCGCGGTACTCCTCATGAAGCTGGTCCCCGCCACCGTCTCCGCGGTGACGTCGCCGGCTGCGGGTGTAGGACCTCCGGGCACGAGTACAAGCCGCACGGAGGTCCGCCAACTCCTGGGACCACCAGTAGACCTCCTTCCGAGGAGGCCGACGACCCTGGACGCGGGGCATGGCCGCATCGCAAATTTGCGTAATCGCATCGCGAAAACGGCCCGCACCCACGTCCACGCCGACCTCCTCGGTCGGGGCCTGCGGAGACAACCAAGAGTGAATAATGGCTGCCTCCTCTAGTAGGTCCCCATCGAGCTTGGCGACAGCCCACCGCGGAAAACGGGAAGAGCGCCGCGCCGTGTGACCCCTACTGGGGCCCTGGGACCGGGAGAGCTCGAATCGGATATATAGATGATCCGAGAGCGTCTCGACCTCTTCCAGGACACACCAGTTCCTTACTCGTGCGGCAACAGCAGGGGTAGCGAACGAAAGGTCCACTATCGAACCCCCTGCTGTCGCACGCACGTGTTGGTGGAGCCTCTGTTTAATAAACAGAGGCCCACCGAAGCCGCCCACTCCTCGACGGCCTCGCCCTTGGCGTCCGTCCTGGGGGACCCCCACGCAATGGATTTTGCGTTGAAGTCCCCCAGCACGAGGACGTGCCCAGACGCTAATCGCCGCATCGAGGTCTCCAAGCTGTTAAGGAAGACCTCGAAGTCGCTCAAGCTCCGGTTGGGGGAGAAGTAGACACCGTAAACGGTGATCCCCCCCCACTCGGCGGCAACATATCCAGAGCCCTTGTCTCTTAGCGACAAGGGCGGGGAATGAGCCGCCGCGGAACCGACGACTGCCACGGAGCCGTCCCGGTCACCCATCCAGTTTGGACGGGGAGGAACGTAGTAGGGCTCCGCGACTACGGCAACACCGATCGACCACTGCGCCATGGTTTGCAGGAAGAGATCCTGCGCCGCAGCGCAGTGGTTTAGGTTCGTCTGGACAAGGAGGCTGCAGATTTGATCCATTACTGGATCGCATCTACAACCCCCTCCATAGGCGTCGACGAGGACGGACGGACAACGTCGGAGGCAGCCTGGGTCGCCAGGCTAGCCCCCGACGTCTGCCGAGAAGCTTGGGGAGGCCTGCAGCCCCCCTGCCCCATCTGGTGATTGGCGGGCTTTTTGCCCGCCGCACACATAGGGCAGTGAGGGGCGGCAGAGCACTCTGCCGCCTTGTGCCCTGGTCGACCGCAGCGGAAACATAGTCCGCTGCAGTCGAAGCAGCTCCCGCACTTGGTGCGAGTGTGTCCCGTGGCAAGGCACTTGTAGCACCTCATCGGTCTCGCGGCCAGCACAGTGACTCTGGCACTCACGAAACCGATGAGGATCTTGCCGGCGTCGCCCAACATTTTGGCCGACGCCACGGGACAGCTCACCCACACGGCGCTAAGCCCTCCTGGACCGGGGCGGATGGTGCCGACCCGGATGTTGTCCGCGCTGCACTGCGTCTTCTCTCTGACGGCAACGCGGACATCATCTACAGTGACGGAGTCGTCCAGGCCCGAAATGCGCAGCTCCGCGCACTTCGTGGGCCTGGAGATCCTCACACCATCCGTGGCGGAGAAGACCTCCCTCAGCTTCTCGGCGAAGGTGTCCGCCGTCCTTGCGCCATCGGCCCCAGGGAACTCGAGGACCCGAGCTCCCGTCTGGGCGAGGCGCAAGCGGACCCCTGCCGCTCCAAAATCTGGGGCGAGACTGTCCCGGGCCGTCTTAAAGACGGCTGCGTAGGACAGTCCGCCGCTTGCCGCCTCCGGTGACACCGTGACCATCACAGCCGCGGTCTTAGGTGGCTGCAGCTTCCGCTTTCGCGGGGTGGCCCTTGCCACTGGCGACTGCGGGCCAGAGGCCGCCTTTTGGGCAGCCTTCTTGGCCCGCTTTTTGGCCTTTTTTGACTGCCTGGGCCCCCCAACTACCTGCCAACCCTCATTGGAGGGGGCAGATGCAGAGGAGCCAGGCAGAGGTGTTGGAGTGTGGAGCGGAGGAAACTCCGCTCCAGCTCTTTCCGCCGTTTTAGGCCCCGGCTTCGACGCAGTTGTCTTGGCCTTAGCCCCCTGCCGTTTGTATTGTATAACTAGCTGAACCCTGCGTTGTTACCCGCGGCTATTGTTGTACAGCGAGTAACGCCACGGGACAAAGTTAGTCTAAAAAAGTAGCCTAAGTTACTCCCTGGATCATCAGCTACCTGCCAGTGAAAGTCCCGACAAAATCGGCCCAGCCGTTCCAGAGATTACCCGGAACAAACAGACAGATAGACAGACCGACAGACAGACAGACAGATAAAAAATTTTTAACCACATTTTCGTTAGATTTACCTTGTATACATATGTATGTAACATTGTAACATTAAAATAACCGCTTTTTACTAAATGCATATGTATGCATTTAGTAAAAAGCGGTTATTTTAATGTTACAAACAGACACTCCAATTTTATTTATTTGTATAGATGTCACCTTGGCCAGCTGATCGGAACTGGATTTTGAAAGAAAGTTCTGTATAATGTTTCTAAATATGAAAATCATTAATGTTTTGTGATTACTTTGTAAACAATTGAAATATTTACGTATATATTTACGTGTTATCTTTTTTATGTGAAAGTTCAATAATCTTTAGCATTCGTGGATTTGAATACCAGCAACGCCACGCTCACGACGACAAAAACTACGCCACGTGTTATGAATAAAACAAAGCACATTAATAAAAATTCTGTCAATGGTTACATAAGTATGTACCTATTGTGATTATAGAGCTGTAAAATTAGCAACAAAAATACATATTATATATAATAATATATAATATATAAAGCTGAAGAGTTTGTTTGTTTGTTTGTTTGTTTGAACACGCTAATCTCAGGAACCGCTGGTCCGATTTGAAAAATTCTTTCAGTGTTGGATAGTCCATTTATCGAGGAAGGCTATGGGCTATATATCATCACGCTAAGGCCAATAGGAGCGGAGCGCCAATTAACAATGTTTCAAAAACGGGGGAAAAATTTCACGCTACGGGCAATAGAAGACGCAAACGAGGTTGCGTGGGTCTGCTAGTTACTAACATAAAGGCAGAGACAGTTGATCTCCACTTACTAAGGTTTTAACACACCTCGATGATACCTATTAATAATGTCCTATCTGCAATAAGACTAGTTTTTAATAGAGAAGTTCAAATATTGTTATTAACGAAAAAAACTGTGGGGTGTCGTGGGCTTTGATGCCCCAATATGTTACAGCTATATTCGTCTAGTGGTAAGTAATCTTAACCGTCATGCTCATGCTAGAGGTGCAGTGTTCGATTCCCACTCGGAATAAATATTTCGTTAATGAGCATGATCGTTTCATATGAGTCGTCTTCCGTGCTAAATCAACATATCGACGGCAGGAAGTAAAAATGTCATATCTCGAAATTTCTAACTTTGCACCAGAGCCAAAAACCCATTTCAAATATTCATAACTCCTATATTAATAAAGATAGACAGTTCAAAATATTAAATTTATTCTTTCTAGTTTCTATTCTATTATTCTATCTAAACCGCGCGTAATAAGACAGAGACCTGTCAAAATTGGTCCAGCCGTTCCATAGATTAACCGAAACAAACAGACAGACAAAAATGAAAAATGTATTTTTGATGTTAGAACCGTATACACCTTTAACACACATTTAGTGAAAAAGCTGTTAATTTAAAAGTAGACTCAGACACTTCAATTTTATTATTTTGACTAACTGAGTCCCGCGGTGTTACCTGCAGTTAACGTCGTACCGCGGGTGATGCCACGGGGCGACGCTAGTCTAAAAAAATAGCCTAAGCCTATATCATTAGCTAACTATCAGTGAAAGTCCCCTCAAAATCAGTCCAGCCGTTCCAGGGATTACCCGGAACAAACGGACAGACAAAAATATTTTTTAATACATTTTTGGTAAATGTACCGTGTATACATACATATGGATTTAGTAAAAAGCGTTTATTTTAATATTACAAACAGTAACTCCCATTTTATTTATTCGTATATATTGTATAGATAAACACATAAAATAAATAAATATACTTTAGGAATACAAAATTATAACGGCCTTTCTGCTGAGAGCGTATAAATAAGACCATGTAAGTGTATCTACACTTGTGTTTAGTAATTATCAATATCACTCACCGAAATTAACCTTAAAAGTTATCAAAATAAACTTACCAATAAATTTATATTCAATTAATATATATCACTCAATAAACATCCGATGTACATCACTAGTGCTATCACTATACACTAATTACTCTTCTAATAAACATAAATGTAAAAAATATAAATTGTAACACTATTTTCACACAACACACGTCTGTTCCACGCGTGCGTTTATGCATCTGTACATTTTACATTTGATATGAACTGTGAATGAAAACAAGTGTTATTCTTGAAAAAAAATTCCTCAAATTTTGGGTATTTTTCTTTTCAATCTATGTTACATTACACATTACAGATTACTCAAGTCAATTTATTGGTTGCTCAATATGGAACAAATAAAAATAATATAGTATTGATCTTATATACCTACATTACCAGCTGACCCACGCAACCTCGTTTGCGTCTCCAATTGTCAGTAGCGTGATAATTTTCCCCCGTTTTTGAAACATTCTCCTTTGGTGCTCTGCTCCTATGGTCTTAGCGTGATGATATATAGCTTATAGCCTTCCTCGACAAATGTACTATCCAACACTGAAATCATTTTATAATCGGACCAGCGGTTTCTGAGATTAGCGCGTTCAAACAAACAAACAAACTCTTCAGCTTTATATATTTAATATATAATATATACATTATTCGCTACTTATCATAAGAATTAATGTGCCTTATAATTAACTAGCTGAACCCCGCGGTGTTACCCGCGGTCTTCTTCGTACCGTGAGTAACGCCGCGGGACAAAGTTAGTCTAAAAAAAGTAGCCTAAGTTACTCCCCGGATCATCAGCTACCTACCAGTGAAAGTCCCGTCCAAATCGGTCCAGCCGTTCCAGAGATTACCCGGAACAAACAGACAGACAGACAGACAGACAGACAGACCGACAGACAGACAGACAAAAAAAATTTTAACTACAGTTTTGGTATATGTAGCGTGTATACATACATTTGCATTTAGTAAAAAGCAGTAATTTTAATATTACAAACAGACACTCCAATTTTATTTATTTGTATAGATGTATAGATAAGAGTGATTTTTATACGCTAATCTAAACAAAATGAAATGTCATGGAACATTTTGCAGTTGGGCCACGGCTACAAAGTTAAATTGTTAAGGTAACGAGATTAAGAAATAATTAATAGTATTTGGCACAATTACACTGTATTATACGTTATATCATATACTACTACCAAATTGCGACACAAGCCGTGTTGGCACCCGGTGACCTGCTGGCGGCATTACTCTTGAGACTGATGAAAGGGTTCATTTTCACGTAGTAGGTACGTGTCATAGTCACTGCATGCTCATCTGTCCCTCATACCACAACACAACAAAAAAATGTTCTAGGATAAGAACGTGAGGGAGAAATTGTGGTAGTTTATATTTTTACGTTGGCAGCACTCAATAATACGATTGAGTGATTTGCTTTGCATGAGACGGCGCTAGTTTTGGCTGCCAATGACTCATGGCTCAATCGGAATAGCTTTGTCTAGTTACAATTGTTGATCGAAGAGTTATAAGATTATTTAACGATATTAGACTGGCGTTGTCAAACATTAAAATTACCTTGCCGTATCGTTAAGCAAACATAATTTGTACATATTATGTTCATTTCCGCCTTAGAGTTCGGAGATATGATCGTTGATGGAGTTGATTTGGTATTTACTTTTTAAATATAATTATATAGACGGCAAAAGTGATAAGTATGTTTCATGAGATGTTTAAATAGCAAACGTGACTTACACGTTAGTATAATAGGTATACTAACTATCTGTATTCGTTAGAATTCTCTCCGTAAATTCGGTTTTTACATAATGTTACCACGGAACTCCGTCATTCATGAATTAATTTAGAAAATAATTTTCGTTACGATTCGTTTTCGAAAAAAAAAATATTAAAATAAAACAAACTAGCTTTGGTACAGAGTAACCGCTGTCCTTCCTCAAAAATCAAAATATCTCCAAGCCAAACACTAAAATCTGTGCAGCAGTTTAGTGGTGAAAGCGTAACAGACAGACACTGACAGACACAGACAGTTATTTTCGAATTTATAATATTGACATAGATATGGATAGTCGACCAATAAGTCACTTATAATAAAACATTAATCTATGCACTTATATATTTAATATTTAAATAGTTTTTTTTTAATTTGTAGTTATGTTAAAGAGTATTCCTTCTTAAAAGGCCTGCAACGCACTTGTGACGCCTCTGGTGTTGCAGGTGTCAATGGCACTCGATACGTCTGCTCGTTTGCCCACTATTTCATAAAAAAAGTTCACCTATTTTTTGTTATGCAAAGTTTCATTAGGAACTCACTTATCCACGCAGCCTCGTTTACGTCTCCTATAGCCCGTAGCACTCTTCATTGGTGCTCCTCTCCTATTGGTCTTAACGTGATGATAAATAGCCTGTAGCCATCCCCGATAAATGGGAAATCTGACACTGAAATCATTTTTTCGAATGAATTATTTGGCGGGTTCAGTGTCTGTTTGTAATATTAAAATAATTACTTTTTACTTAATGCATATGTATGTATACACGGTACATATACCAACATAACATTTTTTTCAATTTTTGTGTCTGTTCGTCTGTCTATTTGTTCAGGCTAATCTGTAGAACGGCTAAAACGATTTTGACGGGACTTTCACTGATAGGTAGTTGATGATATAAGGAGTATCTTAGGCTACTTTTTTCAAGACTGACCGCGGTACGACAATAACCGCGGGTACCACCGTGGGGTTCAGTTAATTATACATAAATCTTTCAATGTGGAACCCACGGGCGGTGACCCAGGAGATTGGCCACAGTCATAGTGCGAAAATAGGATATTACGATAACTTTTAATTGGCTTAGTTCATTTATGGCAATTATGCATGCAGTAACGGGATATGACGTAACTTTAACACCCACATATTGGGTCTGTCTACATTATTTACTAGCTACTCTACTCTGGAGCAGTGCCGGATTAGCCACGTAGCAAGAGTAGCAAATGCTACGGGCCCCGCGATTTGGGGGGCCCCGCACTCCAAGGCCTATTGACCGTAAAAAAAATAAGCGTAAAATATCTTGCATGCCATTAGCCCATTAGGTAATCCCGAATGAATCGTGTTTAAGTTCACTTGTCTCTTATTATTCTCATCTTTAAAAACAAAGGAAATGTACAGGAATGTGGCAGTTATAGAGGAATAAAGCTCATTCCACATAGTATGAAAGTTTTAGAGAAAGTTATTGATAGAAGAGTGAGAGAGAAAGTGCAATAAGTCGAAACCAATTATTTTTTTGGGTTTTGCCTGGCCAACAGATGCCATACTTACAATTCGGTAATTGTGTGAGAAATACAGATAAGCGAACAAAAACTTGCATATGGTATTTGTTGATCTAGAAAAAGCGTATTATAGAGTACCCCGAGAGGTTTTGTAGTGGGCTTTGAAAGAAGAAAAAGTGTCTGCTAAGCATGTGGCATTGATTTGACCGGTGTACAGGGGATCTAGCACCTATGTAAGATCGGCTGCGGGAAACACCGACCAATTCAGTGTCTCTATTAGTTTGCACCAGGCATCGGCTCTTAGCCTATACCTCTTCCTACTGATAATGGATGCTCTGACATTGGACATACAGGAGGAGGCACCATGGTGCATGCTATTTGTAGACGACATTGTGTTAGTAGGTGATGACGCGTCCGAGGGTCAGCGCAGACTAGAGACAAAGACGCATAGACTAGAGAATGTGGGCTTGAAAATCTGCAGAACTAAAACCGAAAACATGTTCTGTGATTTCGACGGTCTCTCCGGTCTTACTGCCGTGCCACTGAATAGAACAAAGATTCTGGTCTGCACTGATTTTGAGTACCTCGGTTTGCTGTTACAAAATAATGACGAAATAGGTCTGCGCAATATTAAATCAATGCAGATGGGTGTGAAATAAAATACGTGGCGGCAGGTAACAAGAACTATTTGCGATCCCAAGTTCCCTTTAACGTTAAAGACAAATACATAAAACGATCATTAGACCTGCCGTCCTGTACGTATTTGAATGTTGGCCAATAAAGAAAACGGACCGAAAACGCCAGCATATAGTTGAAATGCGAATGTTGAGATGCATTTATGGTGTGACTAGAATGGATAAGGTGAAGAATGACTACATTAGAGGAAGCCTTAAAGTGGCACCACTGGATGGAAAGTTAAGAAGTAACAAGTTAACCTGGTATAGACATGTGATGTGAGGTGTTGGCTTTTTGATTAGAAAATTGACTTTGGAAAAATACTCAATAATGGTCAGTGCTTACAAAGATGATTTGGACAACAGCTTAGGCAACGGAGTTGCTGAAAACAAATGCGGTTACTGTTATTGATATCAACAAACAAAAGTCTCTGAAACTGAAATTTGATAAACTTTTATTAAATAATTCTTGAGATTCATGTTTCCCAAACAAAAAAGATATAGCCTTGAGAATTTATTTGTTGCTCATGATGACTAACTGCAGTGGTGAACGTTCTTTTTCAACTTTAAAACGCAATATGAGTGGAATACAATAGACCGAGAACGACTTAATCATCTTACTTTGATGAGTGTAGAGCATGATTTGCTTATCATTGAAAGTGTGTGATCTCTAACTTTGCTCGTATTAAATCCAGAATAGTTTAATTGTTATAAATAAACTTAAAATAGTTATTGTTTGAAATTTTTTTTTCTGTATTAGACGACTGCTGTGCATGAGGTCTCGGTTCGACTCCCGGGTCGGACCAAATGTTTCTATGATCTGCAAATATTTATTTCGGAGTTTGGGTGTTTTCTAAGTATAATATGTATGTATTTACAAAAAGTATGTATGTATTTATGTCAGTTGTCTAGTACCCACTATACTAGCTCTGCTTAGTTTGGGACTAAATGACAATGGTATGTTAAATGTTCGAAAAATGTTCGAAATACCATAAACTTGAGAACCTAAAGCAATTTAAGGGCCCCTTGGCCAATTTTGCTACAGGCCCCGCGCTGGCTTAATCCGGCACTGCTCTGGAGTTCATATTAGTCTGGTCTAGACTTTATAACGATACACTTTTCAGAGTACAAACGTGCTCATAATCAAATAGAGGGCGCTTCACCGGCTTATAACTTCACGAATGGCGTAGTGGCTTATGCGCTGTGTTGTGGGCTCAAGTTATACAATAATTTGTGTTATTCTATTGTTGTCCATTCTGTATCCATTTCTTGTAGGTATGTTTGTAAAGTCTCCGTCTCTTTTAACAAAATACTCCCAAATTGTTGAATGAAATCAAGAGGAATGACATTTTTTTCCACACGGCGTCATCTAGTCCCAAACTAAGCAGAGCTTTGTATTATGAACGGTGTTGCCAGACATCCCGATTTTCGCGGGATGTCCCGCTTTTTTAATCAAAATTGTAATGTCCCGCTTTTTGGATATAACTAAACGCCCAAAGTTAAGTTAGTTAGCCAAGTGCTTTAACGTCAATAAAGTTGGAAGGCATTAAAAAAAATTCAGCATTACATTACAAATAGAATAGGAAATGGAACTAGTTCTTTTAAGAATTAAGGTTGACGTAACAGTATTTTTTTTGGTCACTCTTACTCATGCGTCGTGCGCTACGTTTTTTTATGTTGGGCCTTCGAAAATGACTCTACTCTGCCTGATGGAAAGCATAAGCAGAATCCAAGAGTGGTGGTCACCATACTGGGAATGCAGACAATGCTGCACTGTTGCAGCATGGTGATCCACGGCATGGCGGGCTAGTGATGCTTCTGCATTGTTTTCTTACATTATCCAGCTCCAGCTTTCGACGAAAGAATCCCGCTTTTTTTAGTTAAAAAGCCCCAAAATCTCGATTTGACAAAAAAATGGCAACGCTGGTTATGAGTGATAGACAACTGATATAAATACATATATCTAACTTTTTATTTATAAATACATACATTATTATACATAGAAAACAGCCGAACTCCGAAACAAATATTTGAAGAGCATACAAAAATTCGGTCAGACTCGGGAATCGAACCCGTTACATCTCAATCACAGTAGTTGCATACTATTGTATAATAACTGGTCCTGAGATTATTTTAGCGTAGGTAAATGTTAGAAGATGTGACTAAATGTAAAGTTGCCTCTACCAAAAAACCTGTAAGAGACATAATTATGTGATCAAAAGCGGACATAAGACTTATACCTGGGCGGGAAAACGACAGTCTCTTGTCTCGCCACAGTGGCGCCGCCATCACTACGGCGACCTTACGAGCGTGACATCACCAAACGTGTAGAATCCGTAGGTATCTATACAAATAAATAAAATTGGAGTGTCTGTTTGTAATATTATAATAACCGCTTTTTACTATGGGCATATGTATGTGTTGCTACGAATCTATTGTTGCTACCTTCTATATTCCATATTGTTTGTTAAGTAGTATTTTATCTCTGTAATGTATTTAAGCGTTTTTGTTGTGATCATGAGCTTATATCAGTATTATTTGCTTTAGAACATAAAGTGTTAATTTCTTGTAAGTCCTAACCTAGTACACGTAGTTGAAGGTGTAAGACATGATAATGTGGGTATGTACTAGTGCTTACCTATTACCTAACAAGTTAAAAGCACGTATTACTATGGGTACCTATATTTAAAAAATATCATTAAGTAAATATACTATGTAAATATTGTTTCTTTTGTTAAATGTTCTCATAAAGTGAAATTTGTTGTTAATTTCTTTTGAGAAAATAAAGTTCTATAACCACATATGTATACACACGCGGTACATATACCAAAATAGCATTTTTTTAAATTTTTGTCTGCTTGTTCCGGCTAATCTCTAGAACGATTTTGACGGGACTTTCACTGGCAGATAGCTATTGATATAAGAAGTTACTTAGGCTCCTTTTTCTAGACTAGCTTCACCTCGCGGCGTTACCTGCGGTACGACAATAACCGCGGGTAACACCGTGGGGTTCAGCTAGTCATCCTTAAATTACGTCATACGTATAGGACCACATAGTTAGTATAGAACCCCATAATAAAAGTAAGTATTTATAAATATACTAGTTGTTGCCCGCGGCTCCGCCCGCGTGTATGTCTATGTAGCCTTTGAAGAACGGTTTCACGGGGCTAGATCTATCAGAGCTGGGAGAGACTGGGAGTGACTATATACTATACGAGGTCCAGGATCGGGCCAGGTCAGGAAAACTGCACATGGCTGAGGAAAACAATAATTGTAGGTTTGGGCGTTACGCTGTTTGTCACCTCAGCAGAAGTAGGCTAGAGTAGATCTATAATGTCAAGAAGAAGACACCGTGGTCACAAGAGTGCCGTTATTAAGCTGTAGATAACTCGAAATTTGTCAGGGCACCAAACAATTTCTTAAGAGGTGACATCTAGTTTCTCGGCTACTGGTACCAAGTAGATATAGTTGACCCCACTTCGATATAACCACATCATTGATTGTCCGATGGGAAGTATCTCAGGATTTTTACTCAGAAAAAAGGGCACCTTAATTGAGACGGGTGGAACATCATCTATGTTCTTTCAAACGACTCCAGCCAAGAAGACCATCTCCCATTTTTTGCAGGAAGAAAATTCTCCGAAAGAGGGAACTGACGCACACACACACGCCTTTGTCGATATGTGCGATTAGGCCGATAGGAGTGGCTCCCACAAACGAATATCCCCTAAAAATGTATGGTTTAAGCCGTAAACCCAGATGGGATGGTGGCTCGAAGGGGTTTCCACACGTAAAATAGCAGTCCTAAATTTCAGGGGTTTGTAGGCAATAGTTGACTATCACTGGCGGAAAATATGTAAATCCACCACTGGTTATCACTATAGTCGTCTGGCCCAAATGTGTCAAAGCCAAAGTTATTTTTGTATTATGTTGTAAGAGGTAAATGGGCAGACACATCCCCTGATTGCACGGACAATGGAGAGTTAAAAGTCACAAGTGCATCTGCATTGCCGTTGTATAAGTCTTCCTTGAATGAATTGCTTTTTAACGAATGAGGTAGAGTAAAGGACGAAGGATGGAAAGAGTTGGTTAACACTAATTTTCGTATAGTCAAGGTATCACTACCTCATTACACCACTATATACTATAAAGTGATGGAACTCTCCCACGGATTGTCTGCATTCGCAGTATGGTGACCACCACTCTTGAATTCTACTTATGCTTTCCATCAGGCAAAGTTTGTGGGCAAAGTAGAGTCATTTTGGCAGGCCCAAACATAAAAAAAAGAAAACATATTTTTACTTGGACAATGGGCTTCATTAGGATCTGTGCGTCTGTTTGTCATAGGGACTATTGTTTACAATAAAGGTATACATTTTGAATAATTTTATGATTCTTGTCATTATTCTTTCTTTCTTCTTTGATGAAATGGCAATCAGCCGGATCGGATCTCTCGCATCAGCTATTTCTGCCAATGTTAAGTGTTTATAGACTTCAATTCATAAGTCTTCGTCGTTATGAAATTAATGATATAAAATATAAAAATGTGGATGAGATGAAATGGGGATCGTCTTCCGAAAAAACAAAAAACGATCTCCAAAATTATTATTACTATTCTGGTAGAAATTTAGACACAGATTTAGAAACTGACATTACTACAGCAAATGTCAAGTATTGTCAATTGTCAAACAAAGAACCAAGCTTGACGCCAATCTCCACAGTGTACATCAAAATAAACTGAATTCTTTAAAATGGCTGAAAAACCGCCTGAGGACATTTATATATCTGTAGTTGACGAGGAACCGGAGATTTTTGAGTTACTAAAATGGGATTCGTCTCATACGCAAAAGCAACAGGAACCTCCACAACAGCAGCCAGAACACAGGCCTATAGAGAAAGCAAAGAGTCCAGAAAAACGTTTTACCAGGCCTATAGACTCAGATCCCTTTGATTTAAATGAACCATCGTTTATAGAAACGTATAGGCTGTCTAAGGATTTGGCG
Source organism: Spilosoma lubricipeda (assembly GCA_905220595.1). Taxonomy (NCBI): domain Eukaryota; kingdom Metazoa; phylum Arthropoda; class Insecta; order Lepidoptera; family Erebidae; genus Spilosoma; species Spilosoma lubricipeda. Next base: position 2,117,226 of record HG992291.1, read on the forward strand.
CGAAGTCTTTGCGAAGAATTAAAACCTGTAATGCCTGAGTCTACAAAATCAATTGAATTTTCTGTTGAAAGTAAAGTAAGTGTTTACTAATATCTCGATAAAATGAGAATGCAATGTTAATGCCACTTTTAAACAGCTTTTGAAGCAACGATCCACTACACATGTACATGGACTGAATATCAGTCATATCAGTATCAGTCTCAGAACTCACCAAAGACCTTGAGCAGTTTTACAATATTTGTTTATATTTCTTTTTAAATATTTTTTTAAAACATTACTTAATAAATTAATTTCCTTTGATTCATCAACATTAACAAATCAATCTATCACTGTTTTTTTTTATGTTTGGCCCTGTCAAAATGACTCTACTCCACCTGATGGAAAGCATAAGCAGCATCCAAGAGTGGTGACCATACTGATTGTGAATGTATACAATGCAACAATGCAGCATGGTAACACACAATGGCGGGCTAGTGATGCTTCTGCATCATTGCGTATCACAGCACAATCGCTGCATTTTACATTCATTTTCTGTGTGAGAGTAGTACTTTTACTGCTGAATGAAGAAAATTCCCATCAACAATATATTACAATAAAATTACACTAATTAATAATAAAATAAATATAGTTTAAAAAACTAATACACACGAAAGTTACATTAAACATACAGGTAAATCTAAAAAAAACTTGTTAAATAAGAAGACATCTATTTTAACTATAGATATATGAATGAAATTTGGTTTTTTTTTATTTGGTCACTTGGTACATTATTTTCCAGGTTATGGCTGCACTGTCATTTTATGCAACGGGCAAATACCAGAAATCAATTGGAGGCCGATCAGATCCACACATAACTCAGTACTTTGTCTCAACGGCTGTGCTGCAAGTTACGGAAGCTATGAACCATCCGAGTATAGTAAAAAAATATATACACTTCCCACACTTACGTCAAGAGAGGGATATTGTAAAAGCTAGGTGAGTCTTGACTTATATGGACTGATTATAAATAGATACTACTAGATAGGTTCAGTTAAGCAGATTTCTGTTTATGGAAGAGCATTAGAAGAACTACTTGTGTTTAGTTGCATTAATAAAATTCCTGTTCAGGTCTACTTGTGTGTGTTGTGCTAATAAGAAAATTATTATAAGTTTACGTGTGTGACTTGTTGATACCTTAGTCTTATTTGATTTCATTTTCGTTTGTTTTTTTTATGTTTTTTTTTTACTTTTATGGTGCATGTTGTGACACCTTAAAATGTTGTGCATTTCAAAAAGTTATTAGTGAATTTACTCTTTCCTATTGTAAGATTTAATGTAACAGCAACTGGTTGTCCTAACACAGTAGATACGCTGTAGTCCGGCTCTGGTCTAATCTGGTCCCGGTCTAATTCGGCACCCCTTATAATCCGACATGGCTAATGTTGGTACATGATTGAGCAGGTTACAACTTATACATTCTAGCACCACGTGTTGGGCTCGACGTGTAGGTATTGTTTTGATTCTGATTAGCTTGGGTCTACATCAGACGATCCAAAATGCATCATCTATCCGTGATTCAGTCGAACTTTTGTTTTAAATGGAGTCACAGGTACAGCGGCGGCGTCGAATTGTCGTGGCAGTAACAACTTTTATATTCCTTAAATGTTAACGCAAAGAATTCCAAAATAAAAAAGACGGTGACTTTGCGAGACGTCCATGGTATGGTGGATCGAGCGAACCAAACACAACCGTCTGCACCGCACGCGCCACGCAACTGAGGCGCCTTTGAGGCACACAAAACCGACGGATCGTGCGCTTGGATCGCGCGCCGCACGTCCACACTGCCTGCACATTTGGATCGCGCTACTATCGCGCGTGGTGTATCGTCAGGTGTGGAAATGCCATGATAGCATTGACGCCTAGCTTGCGTTCATTTTTTATTGTTTATATATTGTGAATTACGTTCAAGTACCTTGTAATGTCGTCACAAGTCCAGAAACAAACACGAAATGCTGACAAAAAAAAGCTATATTTTAGACCGCCTATGTACTGAAGTATGATTTGTACTTGGAAGTACGTATGTGTAGCATATTATCTTATCATCGAATCTGTAAATTGTCGAATTACGAGGTACTCGCTTGTAACAAATTCCGACTTATTGGACCCCCAGGTCTTAGGCAGTTCTCTATAATCCGACAAATTCGATAGTTCGACACTGCTCTGTAAAACGTAAATAACTTAACGAATTATTATTATTCTGCTTTATTAGTTTCAATTTCTATAAAATATGCTACTGAAAGATTGTGTTTGAATTGTGTATCATTAAAAACCCATAACATCCCAGTGCTGGGCTCAGGTCTCCTCTCAGGAGAAGATTAAGTCCATAGGTCTCCACGCTGGCCGAGTGCATTTGCTATGGGTGAGGATGGGCAAGATAATTTTGTGCTTACATAATCTTGCAGTTGGAAAATAAAATTGCCATATTGTATATGTAAGGCAAATTTTTCAAACCTTTTATAAGACTACTAACCGACCCACGCTACCTCGTTTGCGTCTCCTATTGCCCGTAGCGTGATAATTTTCCCCCATTTTTGTAACATTCTTCATTGGTGCTCCTGGAGGTCTGAGCGTGATGATATATAGCCTATAGCCTTCCTCGATAAATGGGCTATCTAACAATGGAAGAATTTTTCAAATCAGAACAGAAGTTCCTGAGAATATTAAGTATAGATAACTGAATCAATTAACAATCTTGTTACTCCGGGATTGTTTGTTGGCACTGACATGAACAACCTCCGTGATAGACAGTAGAACATCTTTGGAGACACTTCTACATGTTTATTGTAATAAATTCCAGGTTCTACATGAAGTATGGCATTCCGAATGTTCTCGGTTGTGTGGACTGCACTCATGTACCAATGGCAAGACCTGATGATGACACGAAGAGTCATTTTAACAAGTCTTATCATTCCAAGAAAGTGCAAATTGTAAGTATGATTGAGATAAAACTTATAGTCCAGAATTTAGATGATAATAATTGATGAGAGAATTACAATCTAGTTGTTGCCCTAGTATGTATTAGCTATATTACTGTAAGTAAAGTTTCATCCAAATCCTGAGTAACAATACTACATCCATCCATACTTACAAACTTTCGCGTTTATAATATTAGAATAGAAGTATAGATTGCGCCAAGTCTTGTGGGTTCAGATCCCACATGGGACAACAACATGTTCTGAGTCCGGGTGTTTTTTGTATCCTTTTCATTAATATTGTAAAGTCCCCCGCGACTCAGGGTGTGTATTCCTAATGCGAATCAATGAAATTCCTAAAGGATTGTCTATAAAATAAAATATTGTCCAAAGACTTGTTCGTAGTAATCTTCGTATCTGCATTACAGATATGTGACAGCGACCAAACGATCACGAGCGTACACGCGACACCAGGCGGCTCCAACTCACACGATGTCATACTGAACAAACACGCCGTCAGGATCGACCTGCAGAGTCTCAACCACTCCGGTGAACAGTGTTGGCTTATTGGTCAGTATCTTATGCATTCAATTAATAGAAGGTATTATTTTGAAGTAATGAAAATTGTTCATATCATGTGATCAACTGTTTCAGATCATCCCAATTTTTTTTTATGTATAGCCTGCCAGAAAACTACTCTGCCTGATGGAAAGCATAGTCCAAGAGGTGGCCACCATACTCATTGCTCGTGCAGACAATGCAACAATGCATGGTGACCCACACCATGGCGGGCTAGTGGTGCTTCTGCATCATTGGGCAGCAAATCAGCGTGGCTCTACTACCTGAAAAAAAAAACTTTCTAATCTCTGTCATCACATTGCAAAGGTTTTTTCCTCTATGCCCTTTTTCCTAAATAAGGTTGGATTCTTCTTTAGACCTACTGCTGAACTTAAATTTTCTATGAGGAGTGACTGCAATAGACTTCCACATACTAAGTACTAGGTGAATCGAAATTCTGTAGAAAGACTTGTAGAACTTATTTAGGCTTCCAACTACTCGCAAAAATTGCCAGAGATGTTCCTATCGCAACCGGGACCGATGGCTTAACGTGCTCCCCGAGTCATAGGGATCTCTATGTATCAAGAATGGTCACCCATCATAGACTGACCTGGCTAGGATCGCTCAACTTTGCAATGTGTTAAACTACGCTGTTGCCAATTAGTCGTGTGCTATTTAATCATATTCATATTGTAACTTACAGGTGGCCCATATTACACACAAAAGCCGTACCTAATGACGCCAATCCCAAAGATTGCAAAGAAATCTCCGGTCTCCCCTGAAAAATACTACACAACCCTTCACACACAAACACACAGTGCTGTTACGGACACAATCAAACAATTGAAAAGCCGGTGGAAATGCCTCCAAGCTACTTGCAACAAACAGTTAGACCCTCCAACCGTTGCCATGATGATTGTTGCTTGTTGCATCCTCAACAACATATGCAACAGACGTGGATTACCGGTTGTTCCTATGACACAGACCGAGGAACGTTTAGAGGTTATGAAGCAAAAAGTAGCCAACGGTCCCATACCGAGGAAGCAAGTTGAAGATGTTAACGGCATCCAAGCGAGAGCACAGTTAGTTGAAAGATTATGGAATGAACGAAGAGTGGTACCTGAATGTGGGAATGCTCCAAGGAAACGGATGTCGAAGAAGGATAGGATACTGGAGTCACACAATGCTCAGATGAGTCAGGAAAGTCATCAACAGCCACATCAGCAGCAGCAGATGCATCAGCCGACGATGAATCATCATGAGGATCTGAGTAAAAGGCCCAGAATCCTCTCTATCACTACCCCCACTTATGGACTGAGTATGCCCCCAGGATGGGGTCATTACCCTCAACATTGAGGCAGTGTATGATTTTGGATATATTTGTTTGTACATGTAAAATATGATATTGTATCATACGGTTTTAGTGTCAAAAAATATACATCTTTATCAATTGCCTTTCGTGGACTTCTGAACATAGGCCTCCTTAGAATATTACTATAATAACTTACAGAAAATGGTAAATAAAGAAATCATGGAATTAGATTTTTTTTAAAGCCAGTGTTATGCTAACTTGCAAATTCGTGAATTTAGAAACAACTTGTTTTTCTACTAAACATTTTGGTAATTATCCCAATGTGTCGACTTCCACATACATCGCAACAGAAACATACAACAGCGCCATCTACCGAAGTCACACCGAACTGCGGAGCAACTACTAATCCTGTATCGCGATATAAAAGTTCTCGCGCCGATTAACATATTAACTATACAACTTCCTAACGTACCATTGGGCCGCAGTTCGCGAGGCATGATCACCTCGCGGTCGGAGGGCACTCGTTTCTTCACACCTGTATTATTTGGGGTCTGTGCAGTGTGCTTTCTTCCATTCTATAGTTTTACTGTTCACGATGGTTGGGGCTCGTTATGTATGCCGTCTGTATGGACAGGCCGACTCAAAACTCGGTCCTTTCTTCAAAAGGCAGTCCCAGATCATGCACTATACTCTCAGTTTTTATTTATTTAATCAATGTTTCAGAACCAAGAAGAGACAAATCTGATATTTGTTTCGGTATTTCTCCCAAGAGTGGGTTAGGTGCCGGCGCCTTTTAACTGTAAAGTCCGTGTAAAATTTTTACATTTTAAATAAAAATATTTATTACTCCCTCTTCCTTGCCATATCCTCTCAAATACTATATCCACCTTTTTTTATCTCCATCCTGTCTTGTATTCTTCATGTCTACCACTTTCCTCACCACATTTTCCCCGCCCCTCCCCATGGCGATTCCATTAACTTTACACCCAGTGATGTTAGTTTTTTTTATAGACAACCGCAACGTCTCTGGTGTTTTCGTTGTCTATGGGCGACGGTAATCGCTTACCATCAGGCGATCCGTCTGCTCGTTTGCCGCCTATGTCGAAAAAAATAATATATGTTCTGTATTTTTTTATAAACTCGAAATGTTTATATGAACGTACTTTTAGGCTGTCATCTTTACGATGTTTGTAAATCGCCCAGTAGAAAAAAGGGTTTATTTATAATATAGATTTAAATGTAATGGCAGGCGTATCATGTTTTAATATAAATTCAACAGTATTTAGATATATGCAACTGTAGGTGATAAGCAAGTTCTTTATTAATACTATTTCTAGACCCTGTTTCACCGGGTACCGATTAGTCCCGGATACCTTATCTGACAGTTGACATATACGTCTAATTGTAGGTCAGATAAACTATCCGAAACTTATCTAAAACTGGTGAGACTAGGCCTTATTCTTCCATAAGACAATTTTTGGCAACTACCCTGAGAAAACTGATACTTATCGCGTTGTTATAAAATCTAATAAAGCAATAAATTTTGTTAAGAAGTCAACCTTATGTAGTTTGAAATAAGGAACTCTTTTCCTCGGTTCCAGTTAATTTTGTTGTATAAAGTATTTAACTACAGTGTACTTTAGAAGATATATCGAATCTCAGAATCATGTATTAGATCTAAATAAATAAAATACATCATGTATATATAATAAAGCTTTTTATTTTTAATAAATTCAATATGTATAATATTTAAAGTGATATTATATCTCAATGGCCGATAGATGGCGTTACATGTCGCTATGACGTAAATGATAGTTCTAACTCGCGTTAACGAGATTCGAATGGTGATAAATTCTAAATTTAAATTTGAAACACATGATACATAAACATATATTTGATTCCTGGCACAAAATGATCCTAACTAAAAGGAATCATTAGCGTACATGGGTTATCTTGAGGAAACTCAGTGCGAAACTAAAATTGGTTTAATGTGTGAACTGTACAGATTCTCGGATGCAAGTGATCTATATAATATAAAGGTGCAATCCTTAAAAACTAAGTTATTCCGAATGAAGTCGTGTGCGCGTCGCTGCTAATAAATTTACGCAGGCGCTTCGACAATGGGCTTATGAGGTCTCAAACAGAATAGAGAAAAGAGTAGCCGTGAGTTTGTTTGTCTCTTTTTAACCGTCTTCAAAAAAGGAGGTTCTCAATTCGCCCGTATTTATATATATATATATTTACTAGCTGCACGGGCAAACGATCATTTGCCGTAAAAAAAACATTTAGGGATATGAAAAATAGATAGTAGCCGATTCTCAGACCTACTGAATGTGCATATAAAATTTCACAAAAACGGGTCAAGCCGTTTCGGAGGAGTATGGTAACTAACACTGACACGACAATTTTATATAAGATTTGTGTGTTCGATAACTTCATCGTTTATGAACCGATTTTGACGATTCTTTTTTGAATAAAAAGAAGATATCCCAACGGTGGTACCATGATAAGGACACTAAGATCTGATGATGGCATCCAAGAGAAATCGATCGATTTGGTCGTTCTTGAAGTCGGTCTTTTATTTGTCTTGAAGATTGTAGGTGGGCACAATATATATTTATATAATTATTTTATTACATATTTGACAAAACATTGTTAAGAAATTTCAAAAGAATTTCATGAAGAAAGATATGAGAGTAAAATAAAAGTAAGGAAATAATTTAAAGGTTTTAGATCAGGTTTACTTCGTTGGAGGAACCAGGTTTTGATATTCTCTTTGGATCTACATAATCGCTAGTTCATCAAAGGCTGATAGGAAACGCTAATAATCACTAAAACAGAAAAAGCCTAGTATATTTTAATAGAATAAAGTCTCTATGTATTTCTTAAGACATATTATGCTTTACTCAAAATAACAAATTCTAAAATAAACATCATTAACAACGGCTTATAACAGTCCACTGCTTGACAACGGCCTCTCCTTAGAAATATGGGTTTCACCCTGAATAATAAACTAAAAATATATCTTATGATTTAAGGAATAAGGTCTAATTTAGATTATTGAAGGTACATATTAGTTTAGGCTAGTCTTGTTCAAGATCTGTTCAAAGCCTGCGCGACTTCGTTGGCGAGGAGTGACGCTATCGCCATGTTGGAACAGTTGGCTGTCACCCTCGAACAGTCAGCTTCCAACTTCACGGAGAGGAGAACCAGCTCTTGGGAGGACATCATGCGGCCGGCGAACCTGGGGTGAGTATGAAGATAGGTTATTTAGTAATCTGTATTAGATAATATAGACCTTCTAAGTTATAGCAAAGTAATTAAATTGTATCATCTAAGCGAGATGCTCGATATTTTCTTTACTTTTTTAAAGACTACTCCCGCATTAGGAATAAATCCTGTTTCGCAAAGGACTTTCCAAAAATACTTGAAACGGACACAAATAACACCCAGACTTGGAACAACAATTTGTGGATTTGACAGTTAAATATTTTGGACATCTAACACACAACGCCATCTAGTCCCAAGCTAAGCAGAGCTTGTGTCATGGGTACTAGACAACTGATATAAATGAATATATACCTTTTTTTGTCTCTGAAAAAAATATTACCGGTCATACAACCATTTGGTCTGACCCGGGAATCGAACCCGGGAACCTTAATATGTATGTATTTACAAAAAAAAGTATATATGTATTTGTATCAGTTGTCTAGTACCCCATAACACAAGCTCTGCTTATCTTGGGACTAGATGGCGTTGTGTGTTTAGATGTCCAAAAATATTTATTTATTTATTTTATTTTATTTTAAGCACAGCAGTCGCATACACTACCACTGCGCTACAGAGGCAGTCGAGATCTAGATCTAAGCGAAGATATTAAACAAACAGGCTCTCCCATTTAAATATTACCTTAGAAAGTCTCCCGTAGAGGTAATGGCAGCCAGGTTCGCCGTCTCAAACACACGTCTGCAGATCAATTGTTCATCGTCTACCTTCACGGCTTTTTTATCACACTACAAAAACAAACAGAAATAATTTTATGACAAAACCAAACAGATTTAATTTTAATGGTATGAACAAATTACATTAAAAAACAATATATTCCCGATAGTTACATTTTAGATCTAAAGAAATCAAGTAAGTGTATACGGCTCGAAGGACCAAAGAGCATTTAAAAATGTGTATCACCATAATATGAAAATATGGACTAATACAATATAGCAGTCTTCGATGATGATTCAAAGACTAGACATATATAACACGTTGGTTCATTATTTACACAGGTACATATTATATATAGATGGTATTGACAAGAAATTCGTAGTAATGGTATGTCCATACCTCGGTCATTCCGCGCAGCTTCTTATGTTCGGTGTCCCACCGCGCCTGGGACATGCTCACAGCGCGAAGCAGCTCGCCCACTGCTGGGCTTAGGGACACTGACACCTCGCCTGTTTGTAAAATATATGAACATTACGATCATAGATACTAACATAAAAATTATATTAAATGAAACATAAATAATAATTTCAAACACGCCTGTCTGATCTCAAAACGAAATCTGCATTAAGATAACTGCTGATAAAGTTAATTATTTATTTCTGAATAAACACGTTTTATAGCAGCTTAGTAGTTAGAATCACTAACCACTCCATCTGTTGTTCTAATGAAGTCTTTAAACTATAGCTTGATATCTGGCACATCTAGTGTCAATTTAAAACTTACGAGGTACATTTAAGGTGAGAATTTTTTTAATTCACCAAATTTTATAACCCATTATTCCTACGTCATATATTATTATTAAATCAATAGAATTTATACATAGATAAGACTACCAGCTAGGTCAGCAGATTTCAGACATCAGTATGTTATCGATCACGTAGACTAAGACACGACTTATCTCGTCGAGAATAAGACGTGATTAAATGCATTGTTACGAATCATTTTAGTATATATAATTACATTACCTGTAATTTGGTATAAAAAACCAGACGTCACCATGTAACAATTATAAATATTATGGAGCCGTGGCGCCGGCATAATAAATAATCTCAAAGTTATTTATCGCCGTTGTTAACTGAACGTACCCATAAGTTCGCTATACCAGTTAGGTTAATCAAGAGCCAGTAACACTGTTAGAACAGATTAATAATATAAGTTACCCAGCGAGCTAATGACAGTGAATTCGATCGGCTGTATGGTGTCAGCGAAGTCCACGCCCAGCGTCACCGTGAAGGTGGAGGCGGGAGGTATCACCTGGATCGGGTTGAACTCGTGGATGTTGCGAGACCCTGTTAGCGTCTGTAATATGGTTAAATACATATTTCTATTACCTTATTAATGGCGAGTACATTTTTTTCAATATTTGTTAATAATAATATGTCATGAAAAATTCCATATTTCAAACATATAACACGGAGACACACGCACACACATACATGCTACTGTTGTGCACATTAAATATTATAGCTAATTATCAAGTAAAGTGTTTCCCGGAATATTTCAATCGGTAGGTGAAGAGGACTTCTACTGTATAGCTCAATCCAGTGCTTTGTACTCCAGCCAATGCATATCAAATTAGTTTTCCTTCGACGTGTCAATATTAGTCCAGCGTAAGAAGCAATGGAAACCTCCAGTTAAAACTTTGGGAGGCTGTCATCATCATCATTAAAATAATCATCACTGAACACACCTAACTAACCACCTAACTAACACCTAACTTTAGGGTTAAAAAATAGTTTATTTAAACCTAAATATTCACCTTCTTGTTGACCCTGAGGTTATTGATCTGGTTGGGGCTGTGGTTGACGAAGGAAAGATCAATCGCACACATGGTCTGCGAGTAGAGGTGCGGACAGCGCGACCAGCGCATGCTGCAGGAGAGGCCGCCTGACACCACGCGGGAAACCACCTCCGTATACGTCGGGCACGTGTAGGATGGACCCACAGGGGTTATACTATCCGCTGGAAAAAGGACCCTTTTTTTTAATAATGATCATCATGGATATGGGTCTCTCCTCAGAAAGATTCGGCTTCCGAAGTTATGCCTAAATTAGTCACCGCTTACGACCCCTAGGAAATGAAAAGGGATGGTGACCCATCATATCCTTAATTATAGGAGGCTCAATGATGCAGAAGCATATCACTTGGCTGCTATGGTGTGGGTCACCATGCTGCACTGTTGCATTGTCTGCATTCGCAATGAGTATGGTGACCACCACTTCTGTATTCTGCTTATGCTTTCCATCAAGCAGGATAGAGTCACTTTGGCAGGCCCGTACATAAAAAACCGCATCACACACAATACGTAAAAAAATAATTTCATCATCACCAATACAGACAGTTACTTCCCTTTGCAGTATGTCTTTCATATCTAACTCCCTTACAATTACGAATGGTTCCACTCTGTTTTTCAAATTACAATATGGAATATGTAAACTAACCACCCCCTTCTTTTAAGTGTGGAAACACCCCTCGAGCTGTCACTCCACCAGGGTTTGCGGTGTTATTTTAGAATGGACCGACTAAGACCACACAATGTACCACTCTGTACCTTAGATAGGAGGGTTCCAGAAAAAAACTGTTATTACGACATCCAAAACTTACCATCAACTATCCCAGCAAGTGGTCCAGCGGGCGGAGACAAGAATCCTCCACAAGTGGGTGTCATAGTGGGCAAAGAGCTGGCCACCTCGTCCAATTCCAGCAGTAGTTCCAGGTTAGACTTCTCGTTTCTTTTCGCTTCTTCTTTTTTAGGTTCAGCTTGAGGCTTCTGAGGCTGGTGGAAAACCATAGTGTTACAAACAGTGAGACAATATAATTTCTTCAATTGATCTGCAATCATAGCTATTAACCAACAAACAGACAAATAAACCTACGTTAAGAATTAATGCGATAAGACTAGATAATTAATAAGACGAAAGGAAAAAATAATCTATGCGTTAACAACATCGAAGAAAAGTTATTCAAACACAAACAATTTTCAACCTCATCTTATTTTTCTTAAAGTTTATAATTAATTGCTTTTTAAATACCACTTGGGCATATATCAAAAGACCGTAGCGTAGCGTTTTTTTTTATGAATGGCCTGCCAAAAAGACTCTAAGACACAAGCAGAATCCAAGAGTGGTGGTCACCATACTCATTGCGGATGACTCACACCATGGCGGCCTAGTGAAGCTTCTGCATCATTGGGCCTCCGGTCTCGCACTCACTAACGAAACACGACAGCACTGCTGCTATCATTTTAAGTTGATTTTCTATGCCCAGGTAATACCACCCCGGTCGAGCCTGCACAACCGAGTTGAAATCAGCGTGCCTCTACTACCTATAATAAGCTTAATTAAATTTACCTTCTTATCATTGACAATATCGTTCTTCTTGCTGGACTCGTCGCTGCTGTCAGCAGAATCATCAGAATCGCTCTCAGATTCATCTGACGACGCGCTATCAGACTCACTGTCAGACGTGCCCGAATTTGATGACCTAAAATAAAGTCTCTTGTAATTCGTTGATAGATGGTATGTGTATTTAAGACTTGTATTTTTTTAATCCTTTTAGACCTGAATTGTTTTTATTTTTCGGAAGGAGGGAATTATACATACATACATATTTCGGACATCTAACTCACAACGCCATCTAGTCCCAAGCTAAGCAGAGCTTGTGTTATGGGTACTAGACAACTGATACAAATACATATATACTTTTTTTTTACATATACATCTATATTATACATAGAAAACACCCAAACTCCGAAACAAATACTTGTAGATCATACAAACATTTGGTCCGACCCGGGAATCGAACCCGAGACCTCATGATCGGCAGTCGCACACGCCAACCGCGAAACCAACGAAGCAGTATATAAGATAAAAGAAAGTAATAGGTATAAGAAAATGTATTGTCATTTATCATTTGTTGACAATTTGTTAATGTGGACACATTCCACTGTGTCAGGGTCGTGTACTACGACAGTTATTACAAGTGTCATTTTAAAACTTGCGAGGTGTCATTTCTTATGTTTCTAATGTACAGCCCCATCCGTGATAAAACTTTTTATTTGAAGATCGCCTGATGGTAAGCGGTTACCGCCGTCCATTGACACCAGCAACACCAGAGGCGTCACACGTGCGTTGCCGACTTTTAAAAAGGAGTACACTCTTTTCTTGAAAGTTTGAGGGTCGTATTGGTCCGGGAACACCACAGGCGAACGTTCATTCCACAATTTTGTTGTACGAGGTAGCAAATTTCTATAAAAGCGCACAGTTGTGGACTGCCTGCCATCTAAATGATGAGGATGGAACTGCCTACTGTCGCGTAGGACGATTACGGAAAATGGAGACAGGAATCAGCGCTCCCCATATTAAAAGCGATAGAAGATGCATTGTGAGGCCACATCTCTACGCAGCGCCAGAGAGCGTAGCCGAAACTGACACGTAAAAGGTGAAAATCCAGATGTTACACAATAAAATCGCTTGTTCAAAGTTAGTTCGTCGGTTTCCTAGCATTAGTCACAGAGATCAAGCTATATTTTAAGGATGGAAATTTTATATATTCATTATTTATTACTAAATATAAAATATATAACATACCTGTAGTTATTTGTTTCTTTGACTGGTTTTTGTTCCTTCGTTTTGTTCTCCTCATTTGTGCTTTCGTCCCTATTTACAAACGATGAACATAATTAATTTAACAGTATTATTAAAACTTCGGCTCGTTGGACCATAATGTTCAACCACGCATATTGGTCATATTGTTTCTTTTTAATAATATTGTTATAATGTCATAAATTTAAAATTACCTCTGTCTGTCTGTTACGCTTTAACAGTTTTTTAACCGACTTCAAAAAATTAGGAGGTTCTCAATTTGACTGTATTTTTTTATATTTTATACCTACTGACGGAACTTTCGACTGGTGATAGTTGGGTTGAGTCACCATGTGGCTACAAGATCAGGACTACGCTCAAACAGAAGAACTACTATGCCACCAGCAAAAGGAGTAGTCAGTCATATACAACACAGTATCAGTCACAGGATTACCTAATTTAGGAGTCAGGGTTTACCTTATCCTTATTACCTTTATATTAACCTAGTTATGTATCCTAATTTTAAACAACGTCTAAGGATTTTTGTATCATCAAAGATTTTTATTTTTACCGCAGTAATAAACACATAAGTGGGCGGAGCCGCGGGCAAATTGTTAGAAAAACATAAATATACTTACTCGTTAGAGGATTCCTCAGAGCTGCTAGATTCATCGTCGGAAGAGGATTCAGAACCAGATCCACTGCTGCCAGGTTCCGAATAGAAGTTCTTGTTTTTCTATTAAATAAAAAAAAAAAACAAGACAATGAATTTGAGGGTACTTTCTTGAAACTAATTATATTTATTTTTTATTTTTTAATTATTTTTCGAATATAGGTTGGAACCCAACCTACATTTGAAAAAAGTCTTTCGATCAGTTCTTTACGCTAAATGACTGCTATCAGATCTCCACAGTCCATGTACTAGGCGATATAAAATTTCTGATGAAACATGTGGGACTGCGTTACCTGTGTGTCGTCCGTGGTGTCCTTGGCGGGGAGGGCGTGGTCGGGCGGGGCGCGCAGGTGGGCGGCGAGGGGCGCGCGGGGCGCGGGGGGCAGGGCGCGGTACCCGCCCGCCGCGGTGCCGATGTACTGCGACAGCGTGCCGATCGTGAACTGGCTGCGGTCTGACGGACAAGACGAACAGACAATTTTCTTATTGTTTTAATTAACATAACATCTAAACCGATTAGAACTAATATCTAGTGGATTGTATAGATTCGGGTATATAACAATAATATTTCGGACGTCTGACACACAACACCGTCTAGTCTTAAACTAGGATTGATTGTACACAACTGATATCAATACATATATACTATTTTTGTAAATACATACATATTATATACTAGCTGAACCCCGCGGTGTTACCCGCGGTTATCGTTGCACCGCGAGTAACGCCGCGGGACAAAGTTAGTCTAAAAAAAGTAGCCTAAGTTACTCCCTGGATCATCAGCTATCTTCCAGTGAAAGTCCCGTCAAAATCCGTCCAGCCGTTCCAGAGATTACCCGGAACAAACAGACAGACAGACAGACAGACAGACAGACAAAAATTTTTTTAGCTACATTTTTGGTATATGTACCGTGTATACATACATATGCATTTAGTAAAAAGCGGTTATTTTAATATTACAAACAGACACTCCAATTTTATTTATTTGTATTGATTATATATTAAAAACACAAACTCTGAAACAAATATTTTCACATCATGCAAACATTTGGTCCGACCCGTGAATCGAACCCGAGACCTCAAGCACGGCAGTCGTATACGCTACCTCTGCGCCATTAAATAGAAAACGACAGTTAGGTTGACCTGACCTTTGTTATTCAGACACAATTGAGTTAATTATAAAGACGCAGACGAGAAGAAAGTGACCAAAAATTGCACAAAGCATGATTCTTGAAGTGCAGGTACGCATGAGTGACGATAATCACTTACCATCAGATGAGCCATCTACTTGTTGACCTCCTAAACCTCTAAAAACCATTTTGTACCGACAAACATACGAGAGAAAGAATAATTAAAGAGATTCAAAGACAAACACAACATACCTTTGAAGCTACTCTGTATCGTAGGTTTAGGCTTTTCCGGCAGAAATATCTCTGCAGCATACTTCGGCAATATCTTCCCCTCCTGCGGTTCTATGAACCGTCTCAGCATACGTGCGCGGTCGCGTACGTCGTAGCTCACGTCGTAGCGGGCTAGTGCTACGATGTAGCGGCACAATGGCAATGTGTCCGGTTGTGTGATTGACAGTTTGACAGCTAGTGACAGTAGCTGGAGTTTTACTAGTTCATCCTGTCGAGATAAACAATTATCAGGTTATATTCGAAGAATAAAAAGAGAATATTGGAAAAGTGAGTGGAATACATTTGGAGAACAGATGATAATCAGATTATATTCGGATAGTGATTAGGTTATATTCGTAAAATGATTACATTATATTTGAAGATTTGACTATATTTAGAGAACGAATAAATTACATTCGGAGAACGAATTGGCTATTTTTTGGAGAATTATTAAATTATATTAATAGAATGATTAGATTTTATTTAGAGAAATGGATAAACAGGGAAAATTATTTATTTTCTAGGTGTATTTACCTGGTCAGCAAAGTTTGAAGCCATATGCGCGAGGATGGCTGCGGCCCGAGGGTGTCTAGCACCGTGCTCTGCTACCAGCCACACACCCGCAGCACGAGCGTTGCCAGCCAGCCTGCAAGAGCCACTCACTTCTTACCTTTTATCATCATCAACTCTTAACATTATTTTTAGCTCGGGCAACAACGAAGTATGTAATGTATCATGATTATCTATATATTAATACATCATTCCTACGTCATATATTTTTAAAGCAATAGAATTTATATATAGATAAGACCGACCAGCTAGGTCAGCAGATTACAGATGTGAGATGTTATCGATCACGTAGTATTTAGGCATTCTTTATCTCGTCGAGAATAAGACGTGATTAAATGCATTGTAACGATAGATCTGTATGTTGGTATAAAAGCCACACGTCACCATGTAACATTAGAGTATTATGGAGCCGTGGCTCCTGCCCAATAAATACTGCTCACATCGTTATTCATCGCCGTTGTTAATACTTCGTAACCAGAAGTTCGCTATATACGTCAAAAGCCTTTAACAAAACTCAGGAGATTTTGGCCAACTATTCCACGCTGGCCACACGGGTTGGTATAGGGTTTGTATCAAGTTTTCCTTCTTTGAAGTGATGTGTGGTGATATGTCGTGATACTTTAGTCGCCTCTTACGACACCCATGGGATGAGTAGGGGTGGTGGTACACTCAGTATTCTTAATCCCTCACCACATGGACTTATCTATACAAATAAATAAAATTGGAGTGTCTGTTTGTAATATTAAAATAACCACTTTTTATTAAATGCATATGTATGTATACACGGTACATATACCAAAAATGTAGTTGAAAAATTTTTTGTCTGTCTGTTTTTTCCGTGTAATCTCTGGAGCGGCTGGACGGATTTTGACTTGACTTTCACTGGCAGGTAGCTGATGACCCAGGGAGTACCTTAGGCTTCTTTTTTTAGACTAACTTTATCCGCGGCGTTACTCGCAGTACAACAATAACCACGGGTAACACCTCGGGGTTCAGCTAGTATTATATATGAATGCGTACGTGCTATAAATTAATACGTGAAGTAAAACTTTGTACCCTTTTTTAAGCAAATGATGTCAACGGAGGAGTATGAAATTTGCCACAGTTAAAGTTTATACGGAGGAGTGCAGAAAGCTGAATTATGGTTGAACTTCGATCACTAGATCCTCGTTCTATTAATAACTAAGTAAAGCATGCAAATGAATGAACAAACTCAAAATATAAGCCATTTATAAAACAAACCTGTCAGATCGCAGTAGCTTAGCAGCCCTGGAGACGGCAGCCCTCGCGGAAGTGGCGCCACCCCCAACCACTCGCTTCACCACCACCACGGCCTCGCACACCACCCACTCTGTGACCAACACACGTATCAAACAGACTAGTGCAACAACAGTGGAAATAGAACTTTATGTACTTACCAATAGAGTTCACATTTGAATGAATGTTTGTGACGAATAATAATAACGATAAACCCAAACCTTGAATTATAAATATTTTTTTTGTTCAGAGAAACACCATTACAAAGAAGAAACTCTGACTTTTAACGAATTCAAAAAAGGAAGAGGTTCACAATTCAACAATTTTTTTTTTATGTTTTGTTACTTCAGAACTTTCTTTTTGTATTTGAAAGCTGGTGCTTCCCGTTCCATTTCAATTTGGTCTAGTTTTTGAAGTCGTTTTTTTTTCCTTAAAATTTTGTATTATTAATTTTAATATTATAAATAAGCAGTTGCAAGGTGTTCTATTTTATATTTACAACCAGAATAATCAAATTCGTACTCACCATCTTTACTCGACAGTAGATGCAGCAACCCATTCAGACACGTTTCAGTTTCAGACTGTATAGCCACAGCCAATCGACCTATGGCCTGTATCGTGGCCCCAGCGAAGGCCTTGTCGCTGGAAGTGACATAGGTCTGGAACTCCCTTAGTACCACAGGAGCGCTGGCTTCCGTCGCCAAGTTGGTTAGAATCTCCAGTTTCAGCAGTTTGATGTGGGTAGGGTCCGAGTTGCGAACGAAGAATGATTTAAGGAATGGTTCGAAGATTGCCTGGAGAAGATTTTCGAATTTTAAAAAGTGTTTATGCTAGGCTCTTTAATTGGAGACTTGGATTGATCTTTCTCTAGCTCAATAGATTATCCGTATCCCGAGAATAATATGCCATATTTCATTCCAATCTTCTGCTAAAGAGGTTTGGTGTCAGAATAGTCGCCAGAAAGCAAAACCCATTGGAACTAAATGCATCACCTTAAACCAGATAGGGAGAAAATGCGTGTCGCAATAAAAGAAATCACCCAATGGCGGATCCATTAAATGATTCCTTTTGTATGTTAAGTAACAAAAAATACCACATTGCGTGGCGACGAAGCGTCGCCGCTGAAGAATACGGTATGACTGTTCGCATTAGATGAATTTCACGTCAATAATAAATATTTCGGACATCTGACACACAACGCCATCTAGTCCCAAGTTAAGCAGAGCTTGTGTTATGGGTACTAGACAACTGATATAAATACATATATATATATTTTGTAAATACATAGCACCTAAACTCTGGAACAAATATTTGTAGATCATACAAACATTTGCTCCGACGCGGGAATCGAACCCGAGACCTCCAGCACAGCAGTCGCATACGCTACCACTTCGCCAACTAAATAAACTAAATAAATAAATGTACTCGGTTTAACTGCATAAAAGTATCACCATGCATTATGGAAGTTGTATGTTGGTATCTCGGTATACCTATGGAGATTTTTTATAATTCGTAAGTAAACAGTAGAATGAACTTACTCGTTTGTTTACAGTGAGCGAGGCGATCGAGTTGAGCACCACACTTTGTACTTCTAGCGGTGCCCGCAGCAGGCGGATCATCGCCTTGGCTACCGGGGGCAACTCTTGAGCTATACACAACGGACGTATCAATTAAGTAATAATCTTTTTTGTTCAAAAGACAATAAACATACATGAAACGGATAGAAAGATTCAGAACAACAATAGAGTATTACACCCATTTTTGAAAAGTGTTTTAATTACATTCTACAGTGCCAATAAATCTATAAAAACACAAAAATTTTATTCAATCGATAAGTGCCATAAAAATGCATAAAAATTTAACGTTTTCGAATTTTACGCGTAATTTTTCAAAAACGCTAGACGTAGTGGACGTCAAATTGCTCTATGGTATTGACGTCAGTAGGCTTTGTAAACAAAAACAATAATTTGTATGATAAACGTTTATAATTGAAAAATTTGTTAATGAGTTTATTATTGTTAAATTTGTTTTGTTTCTTTTTTCTTCAATGGTATTATTGTAATAAAAATTACGTTGTTCACGAAAATAACACAAGTAAAAACAATTAAAAGCATACGTTAATCAGTTGACAGTTGACACTTTAGTTTACAAAGCGGTGTGATGTAATAACATGGCGGCTACTGGTGTTACAGATTAAAAAGACTGAAAACTTTGAAATTAATTATAAAAAAGTATTTTACTATTTTATGAACTAAAACTAACATTTTCCAACTGCTTTTTGCCTAAGATTATATATTATTATATAAATATTTTTAGCTATTTTCTGATACACAGAAAAATACATTATTTGTTGATCACACAAATTTGTTCCGTATGGGTTTTGAACAACAACAAAACACTTATCGCAGTACGAAACAGCAAATCCTTATCTCAATGCAATGAAAAGCATGTACTAAAAGTTAGCCTTAGTTACTTAGATTCTACTCATATTTTCCATCAGCACAGTAAAGTCAGACAGGTTTTATAAAAAAAAAAACCTATTAAGGTTTAAATGTACCCAAAAACAGAATGCAACATAGACTTACCAGGTCCGCAGTGATAGAACAATTGTGCTACAGCCATCACCACGCCAGAATTTCTACTCTGCAGCAAGGGTTTGGCAGCGCGAAGCAGTAGCCTGTGGTCAGCGTCCAAGCTTGGCGAGTGAGAGGATTGTTTTCGGGGAGTCCCCTCACTCTCTGATTCGTAGAATGGCTTGTCTGATTCACTGTCCGTTGAATAGTCCTGAAAAAATAATAATATAAATAATAAAGACAACACGGCTGACCTGCACACTTTGTATGATCCACAAATTGTTGTTATGTGTCTGGGTGTTCTTTGTGTCCATACATGTGCTTGTAAAGGCCCCACTACACAGGATGTATATCCCTAATTCGGGAGCTATCTTTTCTTATACTGGCACTGTACGAGTAAAACAGTAAATTTTTAGTAGTTAACGATTTGTATTACATTTGGATTACATATGAACTAAGTTTATTATATACTTAATTTTTGTACAGCATTTGGTAGCAATAACTCAATAGTTGGCATTCGATAAAGTTGTATATTTATTCAACAAATCGGCAAATTATCAGAAATTTAAAGGGAAACTACCCCTGCATTAATGGTCCTTCGAGCCCAATTTTAAGTACTTACTCGTATAGTTACCAATATAAGAAACTAATAAATATATAACTGTTTTAATAAATACTTGCTGTTATGAGCTTGGGTTTGTGGTTAATATAAATTATAGGCGACAAACTAAATTTTATTACTGGTTTTAAGGAAAAGTCAGTTGCAGAAAGTTCCAAAAGTTTCTTGAATTGTGCCATATAGTCTCGTTATAATTTTACTGAATCAATACTCTTCTAGATTATTTTTAGAATAGCGTGAAAGCTTTAACTTATTCAGACACATTTGATAAGTTTTGCTGTTTAATAACGCATTCCAATTTTCAACCATATCAATAAAAACAGAGCAACACCTTCGCTGGCAATAGAATGCTACTTACCTCAGTATTCGGATCAGGGAAGCACGTCTTGGCGTACACAGTGAGTACGTTAAGCAAGGCAAGTTGACCCCACTCGTCGACGTCCGCAAGCAGTGAGCATAATTTTCTGGAGAACAAAAAGACAGGTAATTTATACGAGTGCCTATAATCCGACCTTTTTAGGTATTAATGTAATATTAAGTACTAGCCAAAACACGCAACCTCGTTTGTGAGGCCCGTAGCCTGATAATTTTCTCCCGTTTTGGTAACATTCTTCATTGATGCTCCGCTCCTGTAGGTCTTAGCGTGATGATATATAGCCTATAGCCTTCCTCGATAAATGGGCTATCTAACATTGAAAGAATTTTTCAAATCGGAACAGCGGTTCCTGAGATTAGCGTGTTCAAACAAACAAACTCTTCAGCTTTATATATTAGTATAGATTAGAACGAAACGCAATATACCAAATGTTGCATCTTCGCGCACAGATGGTGCTTGCGGCGCAGAACTAGAAAGATGCCATACGGCCTGTATTGTGAAAAAGTATATTGTAAAACTTTAATTCAATACAAAGTATATGGGTTTCCCCCAGCACAAATCTTTTATTAAACAACATTACATACAATTCTAAGCTCTGGCATGTTCAGCTGTTACAGATTTAATGAGCCATCTACGGTAATTTAATTTTTATGTATAGGCCTTCCAAAATTACTCTGGTTTGCCTGATGGAAAGCATACGCAGAATCCTAGAGTGATGGTATATGGTATTTCTCAGAAACTATTGGTCCGATTTGAAAAGTAGACAGCCTAATCATCGAAGAAGGCACTTGGCTGTATATGATCACGCCATGGCCAAAAGGAGCTAAGTATAAAAAAAATTAAGTTATTCCTTTTGAGAGCTTCTATTGTAAATTTCCCTATTAATGTTCTAAAAAAAGCATGCGAAAGTATATGTCTATCTTTTAAGGATGATTTATAAATTTATTTACGCTGTATAACATTATAATACGGGCAATAGACAACTCAGTCCCCGTTGCGCAGGCCAGTTACTGAGACGTGCGCGCTTTGGGACAGTAACGGGACATTGGGGTTCCCATACAGGACAAGGCCACCTACAAAGCGTAGTGCGTCGGGGTTCCAGGGTTTTCCCTTCTAGGGTGCACGGACCAAGGATCTACTACCCGAGACGGCGTGCGGTTTTAGTCGGTTCGAGTCCGACATGCCTCCAGGAGGTGGTATCCGAGGGGATTTAAGCACGAAAAAAAAAAGTTCAATTACTGAGAAAAAATAGATAAACGTAATCTTTGAAGATCAAAACTTAATCAGTACTTATATATGGGTTTATTACCTGTAACTTCTGTGGATCAAAGTCATCCTGTCACCACACACTTCGGAGAAAGCCATAGCAGCTGAACCAACGACGAGTGGCGCCTTGTCTGACAGTAATTTGTCTATAATTGCCACCAGCTCTTCCTTTTGCTCAGGATCTAAGCTGTAATTTAATAGACGTTTGTAGGAAGACTTACATAACTACTAAAATATAGTACTTAAATTCTTACTACTTACTCATCAATAGGCTTTAATACTCTTAGAAAGCTAGGGAGAAAAAGATAAAAAGTAAGCAACGACGCCGCGGTCAGTACCTGGATGGGTGACCGTTACTAGTGGCATGTTACCATGAGCGTCTCCATGATTCGGAAGTCACGTTAAGCAGTCGGTCCTGGTTGTTATCATAAGATACTCGTGAAGCTTAGTTGGAGGCCTTTGGGCGGCTTAAAAACATCCAACGGTAAGATTACGTTGATTGACGTTGTCTTGCCAGTCCCCAACCCGCACTTGGTCAGTGTGGGGACGTATGGCCTTAACCCTCTCCTGAGAGGAGACCCGAGTCTAGCAGTGGGACACTATGGGTTGTTGATGAGTCTTAGAAAGAAGATTTTTGGCTTTTAAGTTTTAATTCTCTTAGCAGTGCTCCCTTAATCGACTCTTATGACACCCACGGGATGAATACAGTGACTGCACGGTTGGTCTGCTGATTTAAGCGGTCGCCACGCCGCTTTCTACCGCGCCAAGTGTTGTGAGTTCAAATCCCACATGGGAAAACACATTGTGTGATACACAAATTACTGTTCTGAGTCTGGGTGTTACTTGAGTCCATTTCATGTATGTTTGTTTAGTCCCGTTATAGTTGTCTTTTTTTAAATAAAAAATAGGGGACATTTCGTATTCTTAATCCGTCATCATCATCACACAGATTAATAATATAAATAATTGCCTTCTGTATAATATACATTATTTAGGCCTTCATGGAATCAAGGAAGAGCCAGGCTTCGGCATGAAATAGCGCTTGCGGTTTGTTTAACTGAGTGAGTGAGGATACCGGAAAACCATACTCCGACCCCTCTCCATCCGCCAAAGGCTGGCAACGTACTTGTGACGCCTCTGATGTTGCGGGTATCCATGGGCGCCGGTAATCGCTTACCATCAGGTGATACGTCTGCTCGTTTGTCCTCTATACCATATCATTATCATCATCTCAAGCCTTCTTCAACCATTTTGGTGTAGGCCTCCTTCAACTCCCTTCACTTCTTTCTATTTTGGCCCGCCACCTTCTTGATGTCGTCTTTCCATCTCATCTGCAGTCTGGCAACTGGTCTTTTAGAATTCCACGGTCTCCTCCATTCTAAGAGGTCTTTGCACCACGAATCAGACTTACGGGCTACGTGACCGTCTCATTGCCACTTCAGTTGGTCTCCACTACTATATCTGCAACTTTGCTTTGTTATCTCAACCATTTGTTTGTTTTAGTCTCGTAAAGATACTTCTACCAGCTTACGTTCCATTACCCTTTGGGTGACTAACTCTCTGAAGTATAGCCTTCGTTGTTACCCAAGTTTCGGCTCCGTAGGTAGGAACAGGTAAGACGCACTGATTGTATATACGTGTTTTCTGACTGCTGGTGAGCAGACGATGGCACGTTTGAAGGGCAGTAGTGCTGTTGTTGGATTATATGCTTTAAATTCATTTTTCGCTTCTTATGTCGCCATTCGCAAGATATTTAGATATAAATTCTTACCTGTACAACTTAGGTATAGCATGAGCGGCAGTTTTCCTGACGTACGGGCTCATATCACTTGAAGAGTCTCTAATTGCCAGCATCACAATTGGCACTATCATCGGAACCCTTATGGATGAGAGGACACGGAGGGCGCTCGCACGTATTAGCTGATTTGGGTCCTGTTAGAATAAAAAAAAACCTTTAAGCAATTCATATTAGCTGAACCCCGCGGCGGTTATTGTCGTATCGCGAAAATGACGAAAGTCCCGTCAAAATCAGTCCAGCCGTTTCAGCGATTATCCGGAACAAAAAGACAGACAAAAATTGTAAAAAATGTTGTTCCGGTACATGTACTATGTATACTACCTTTTAAACTTTCGCCTTCCATGATTTACCTATTAACAATTATTTTTATGGGAATTAACGAGATCTACTTATTAAAAGGTTTTACAGATGTCAGCCTGTGACCAGACACGTGACCTGGTCGAAACATCAGCCAAATCAGAGGTATATAATACCTTTTAATAAGTAGATCGCGTTAATTCCCGTAAAAATAACTGTTAATATGTACCATATATACATACATATGCATTTATTAAAACGCGGTTATTTTCACATTACAAACAGACACTCCAATTTTATTTATTTGTAGAGGTGTAGAGTATTAGCTGTGCCCGCGGTTTTACTCGCGATTGTGGTTATTTCTTTAACAGATTTCAATTCAGTTTTCAGAATAGATAGAGAGATTGAAGAGAAAGGTTTACACATCAATACATACATTTAATAAAATCGTAACTGGTCACTGTACATGGAAGATATAAGAAAAATCATTATACGATATACTAGCCGAGCCACGCAACCTCGTTTGCGTCTCCTATTGCCCGAAGCGTGACAATTTTCCTCTGCTTTTGTAACATTCTTCATTGGAGCTCCGCTCCTGTTGGTCTTAGCGTGATGATATACAGCTTTTTACAGATCGGACCAGCGGTTCCTGAGATTAGCGTGTTCAAACAAACAAACAAACTCTTCAGCTTTATATATTAAGTATAGATAAAAAATGCTTTTATGAACATAGCTAGTATGTAATATATGAATATTATAGTAGAGGAAATCCAAAGCCTCTGTGTGAAGACAGGCCGGGTCGCTAGTAGGTAATAATGGCAAAATTTTATATTTTAATCTATAATTACCTTCAAAGCTCTTTGGAATGTACTGATGGAGAGCAAAGCGAGATCTTGTTGTTCTTCAGCATACCGGACAAGGTAAACATACACCAGCTTCTTCACTTCTATGTTCTTTGACACCACATTCTTCACGACTGCTGGAAATCTATATAACAACAAAAATGGTAAATAAGCTTTTTTTTATGGTATAGGCGGCAAACGAGCAGACGTATCACCTGATGGTTACCGCCGACCATAGACACCCTCAACACCAGAGGCGTCACAAGTGCGTTGCCGACCTTTAGTAGATGGGGAAAGGGATGTGGGGAGGAGTTAGGGTATAGGCCTCCGGTATCCTCACTCACTCGGTGAAACATAGCGCAAGCGCTATTTCACACCGGTTTTCTGTAAGGCCGTGGTATCACTCCGGTCGAGCCGGCCCATTCATGCCGAAGCGTGGCTATACCACGTGTTATCAAGTGGCACTTCCGGCTTCATGTAAACGCCTGGTTCATCTTAATAAGAAGTATAATTACTTATAAATATTTATAAGTTTTACTTATAAATATTTATAACTTAATTAGTGAATTTACAATCAAAGTAAATAATTGATTTATCTTTATATAATATTAATATCTTGGCGCCTTCCGCTTATCAGCTTCCGGCGCAACTTATAAATAGTGCCTATTGTTATTAACGTCTGTGATGTTGCATACAATAATTATAAATCTATTCTAAGATAATATTGCTTTACTCTGTTTATCTATACTTATAAAATAATAAGTCCTGACTGACTGATTCATCATCGCCGAGCGTAAACTATAATAGTTAGGGCTATGAAATTTGGTGAGTATGATCCTTTTATTGAGTAGACACGCACTAAGAAAGGAATTTTGGAATTTCTACCCCTAAGGGGGTGAAATAGGGGTTGAAGGTTTGTATGGAAGTCCGTCATTTTTTAAGTTAGAAACCTGAAACTTTACTTTTGGGCTGCTGATTAAAAATGAGTAAACACGTATTTCAGCGTTTTTGAATATTCAACCCCTAAGGGGTGAAATAGGGGTTGACATTTCGTACATAGGTTAGTCTGTAAGTCCATCATTTTTGAAGTCTGGAACATGAAACTTTATTTATGTGTTACTGATTTAAAAAGAGTAGAGACGTATTTGAGCGTTTCTGGATATTCTACCCCTAAGGGGGTGAAATAGGGTTTGAAAGTTTGTATGGAAGTTCGTCATTTTTTAAGTTAGAAACATGAAACTTTATTTAGGTGCTACTGAATAAAAACAGTAGATACGTATTTAAGCGTTTCTGGATATTCTACCCCTAAGGGGGTGAAATAGGGGTTGACATTTCGCATATAGGTTAGTCTGGAAGTCCGTCATTTTTGAAGTTCGAAACACGAAACTTTGTTTTTGGGCTACTGACTAAAAATGAGTTAATACGTATTTAAGCGTTTCTTGATATTCTACCCCTAAGGGGTGAAATAGGGGTTGAAAATTTGTATGGAAGTTCGTCATTTTTTAAGTTAGAAACATGTAACTTTATTCATGTGCTAAGGACTAAAAATGATTTAATACGTATTTAAGCGTTTCTTGATATTCTACCCCTAAGGGGTGAAATAGGGGTTGAAAGTTTGTGTGGAAGTTCGTCATTTTTAAAGTTAGAAACATGTAACTTTATTCATGTGCTAAGGACTAAAAAAAGAATAGATACTTATTTAAGCGTTTCTTGGTCTTCTACCTCTAAGGGGGTGAAATAGGGGTTGAAAGTTTGTATGAAAATTCGTCATTTTTTAAGTAAGAATCATGAAACTTTACTTTTAGGCTACTGATTAAAAATGAGTAGATACCTATTTAAGCGTTTCTGGATATTCTACCCCTAAGGGGTGAAATAGGGGTTGAAAGTTTGTATGGAAGTTTGTCATTTTTTAAGTTACAAACATGAAACTTTATTCATGTACCACTGATTAAAAAAGAGTAAAGACGTATTTAAGCGTTTCTGGATATTCTACCCCTAAAGGGGTGACATAGGGGTTGAAAGTTTGTATGGAAGTCCGTTATTTTTTAAATTAGTAACATAAAAATTTAATTTTGGGCTACTGATTAAAAATAACTAGATATCTATTTAGCGTTTCTGCATATTTTACCAATAAGAGGGTTGAAATAGGGGTTAATTTTTTTTTATGAAAATCCGTCACATTTAACTTAGAAACCTGAAACTTTACTTTTGGGTTGCTGATTAAAAATGAGTAAATACGTATTTCAGCGTGTATGAATATTCTATCCCTAAGGGGTGAAATAGGGTTTGACATTTCGTGCATAGGATAGTCTGGAAATCCGTCATTTGTGAAGTTCCAAACATTAAACTTTGTTTTGGGCTACTGATTAAAAATGAGTAGATATTTTTTTAAGCGTTTCTGGATATTCTACCCCTAAGGGGGTGAAATGGGGGTTGCAAGATTGCATGGAAGTCTGTCATTTTTTGAGTTAGAAACATAAAATATTATCTTTGGGTTACTAATTAAAAACGAGAATATGCATATTTAAGCGTTTCTGGATATTCTACTCCTAAGGGGAGAAATAGGCATTGGCATTTCATATATTGGTTAGTTTGGAAATCCGTCATTTTTTTAATTTAGCTGTCTAACAACTTTCGTTCTTATGTTTCTGATTACAAATAGATGAATACTTATATCAGTATTTATGCGAAATCTGCTCCTAAAGGGGTTGAAATATGGGTCGAATGTTTGTATGAAAGTTATTTTAAATGGGATAATGATCAAAAATTAATAAATAAATACGTTTAAAACATGAATAAATTACTGATACATTCTTTTACACAGTTTTAATTAAATGCGTATAATCAACTTCCACGCGAGCAAAGCCGCGGGCAACAGCTAGTATAATATATAATGATTGGGCTATTAGATTATTATTTTAGGTGCCGATTGTGTTAGGTTGGGTTTATCTTCATCGTACTATGCCTACTTCCGGAGCATAATAAATCTTTAATGTAACACAATCCTGCAATATCAAATAGTAATTATATGTTAATAATCATTAGAACCCTAAAGAGCCAAAGTGAAGCAAGTCTTTACCTTGAGAAACTAGAGAGAAATTTGGAGTCTATACAGTTAAGCGATTCGCACACAGGTCAATCTTTATATATATAATGTATATTAAAAAGCATGAAAATAGAAAAACAAAAAGATAAACCAAAAATGAATAAAATACTTACTGAGGAAACTTTATGCCTTATTAAACAACGCCATAAACTACAAAACAGCAAACCAAAAAGTCATGAGGATAAAATGGAACTGAGCCGTATTTATAAAAAAGCTAACAAGAGTATAAGGAAAGACTACAATAATTATAGATCAAAGATTATAGAAAAGCACTTAACAACTAGCGGTAGTTGCAAGCGCGCATACAAAGAACTCTGTACACACAAGACTTGGATACCAAGTTTATTAGAAAACTCTACCCCCACAACTAATAGAGAAAATATCTTGAAAATAGCAACAAACTTCTACACAAACTCTACGATGAAAAAGACAATGGCAACCATAGTATCATAACTTTTCACTCTCAATGTAAAACAAACATCGAATGGAACGAAGTAGCAATAAATCAGGAAATAAAGAGGCTGAAATCAGACAAGAGTCCTGGGTCAGATGGCATTCCAAACGAAGCACTCAAACTAGGACAATCTCTACTAACACCAATAATAACGTTTTTGTTCAATTCTATTATCAAAGAAGAGAGAGTGCCCGAACAATGGACAAAATCAAACATTATATTATTGTATAAAAAAGGTGACCCAAACGACATAGGAAATTACCGTCCCATCAGTCTACTACCGAGTCTTTACAAACTTTTCTCACAATGTATTTTAAGGCAAATTTCTGCAAAAATCGACAACAATCAGCCTGTGGAGCAAGCAGGTTTTCGCAGAGGATTCTCTACAGTCGACCATATCCAAACCTTAGATAGCGTAATGGAAAAATACAAAGAATTCGGAAGACCTCTTTACTTAGCCTTTATTGACTATCTGAAAGCATTCGACACTATTTCACACAGTTCAATATGGGAGGCTTTAAAGGCGAACAACATAGATATCACCTACTGTAAATTAATCAGAAACATTTACGAGAGAAGTACAAGCAAAATCACCCTAGAAACAAGTGGTCCAGAAATAAAAATCAAAAGAGGTGTTAAGCAAGGTGATCCTTTATCCCCAAAGCTCTTTATTGCCGTCTTAGAGACAATATTTAAGAAACTAAATTGGCAGAACTTTGGTATTTTCGTAGATCATGAATATCTCAGCCATCTACGCTTCGCTGATGACATAGTATTATTTTCGGAATCAATCTCACAATTAGAAATCATTAGAATAATTATGGTTAACAATGTTTAATATTATCTACTAAGTTTGTGAATTTAGTATTAAATTGGATCAAGCCTGTGAAACTATAAAAATACCGTCAATTCGTAATTTAGATATATTGTTATTCAGACCTTACTACTTTCTACTCAACGTACATTGGAAGATATTATAAAGTTGTGATAATATAACGTGTTTACTTGCCGCCATCTTGACTACCCACCTTACACTTCAGAAGTGGGATAATGTCAGGCCCATACATCAACGGACTAGGTGCAAAGAAAAGGAGACGCTGCGAGAATACTGCAACTGAAGGTAACGAATCAAGTTTTTTTTCTTTTCATAATGACGAAGAGACCGTGGATAAACGATGCAAAAAGCAACGTGTCACCCAAACCGATGCGGAAATTGTTCCAACATTCCAGCCAGATGAAAAATCTAGCAACGTCAAGGGATGGCTGCACAAGATCGACCAATTAGGAGACGTATATGGATGGGATAGTACAGACCGTCAGTTTATTATGCAGATACGCCTTCGAGGATCGGCTAGAGGCTGGTATGACGATCTGGACGACTACAATCTCACGTGGGAAGGGTGGAAAGACGCTTTAGGAGCAGCGTTTCCGCGTTCTACCGACTATGTGGATCTACTGGAGTCTATGCTTGCTAGAAAAAAAATGATTTCGGAAACTATGACAAAATATTTTCATGACAAAATTTCTTTACTGAAGAAATGTGATATTGTTGGTGAGCCTGCAATTTCATGCATAATAAGAGGACTACCTATGGAAATAAGAGCCAATGCCAAGGCTTTCCGATGCGAGACACCACAGGAACTATACTATGGGTATTTATCATCACTCGAGAACTACAAACAAGTAGAAATCAGCCATTCGTGACCGGCTACCACGTGGCGAAGAGGAGGTGCTGTTGCTCTAACTACAAGAACCGACGGTCTGCAAAAAAAATGTTACGCCTGCCGAAGAGAAGGCCACGAAGCAAAGGACTGCAAGGTGCCGCGCTGCGAGGTGTGCAATCGCCCAGGCCACACGTCTGCCAGCTGCTGGTATGCGCCCGGCTCCTCACATCAAAAGGTTAGTAATGTCTTTTTCACAACATACCCCATATACGTAAATTTGTACAAAAAGGCAGTGATAATTAATGGTTATGATCCATTGCATACATAGATACGGGCAGTAAATTAAGTATTCTCACAGTGGCATACGCTACTAAGCTAAAATTAAAAATTGAGCCATCCTTGGTTACAATGAGAGGATTTGGAGGTGCATGCTTAACCTCTTTAGGAACGTCACACGTGAAAGTTCACGTAGACAATATTGTTTTAAATGGATTCGTAGAATTAACCAATTACAATATGGCAGATATAGATTTAATAATCGGACAAACAATGATAAATCAATCAAATATTTCCTTAATTATATCGCAAAACTCTGTTGAATTTATAGGTAATAAGGAAACATTTATTAGTAATATAAAATTAAGTGAGACAGACTTTATAACGAAATTTCCAGTGTATTTGAAACACAGTTGTATAATACCACAACAAAGTGCTGCTTTGGTGCAAGTTTATCTGGATAGTAACAACACTGAAACATTTCTTGTGAATTCTGTATATTTTGAGTTAGGCTGTATGTCCTATGTAATTTTAGGAGGACTTGTAAGGTCGAAAGATTGCTTTTTAAAAATAATTAATATTGGAGACGAAATTATCAAATGGAGACCGAATAGACTAATAGCGCGCGCAGAAATTGTTAGTGATAAAAATGGCAGTTTACAAAATAATACGAACATAATGATAATTAATGAATCTACTAACGAGGAACTGCAATTATCTGATATAGATGTAGGAACTTTAGAAAGGGGTTATAGCAGTCGATTATTACAGTTACTAAATAAATATAGACATTTATTTGCAAAAAATACGAAAGATTTAGGATGTACAGGTGTATTGAAAATGCATATTCAGACAAAAACCGAACAGCCTGTTCATTGCAAGCCTTATCGTCTCTCGTACAAAGAAAATGAAATTGTAAATGAAAAGGTTCAAGATCTTATTGATGCGGGTGTGATAAGAAACTCTATGTCTAATTATGCAAGTCCAGTAATTCTTGTAAAGAAAAAAGATGGTGACTATAGGTTATGTATTGACTACAGAGCTCTTAATGCACGCACTGTTAAAGATCGATATCCCTTGCCTCATATAGACGACCAGGTATCCCGCCTCTCTGGCACATGTTTCTTTACAACGTTAGATTTAGCTCAAGGCTACTATCAAATTAAATTATCCGAAGAGAGTATACATAAAACTGCATTTGTTACGCCCTCTGGGCATTATGAATTTTTAAAAATGCCATTTGGTTTAGCGAATGCACCAGCTGTATTTTCACGTCTCATCAAGATTGTTCTAGGTAGCTTAGGTAATGACGTGGCTACATATCTCGATGACGTCATGCTACCTACAACCTCTATTGACGACGGACTTATTTTACTAGAAAATGTATTAAAGCTCTTATCAGAAGCCAATTTGAAATTAAATCTGAGCAAATGTTCGTTCCTAAAGGAAAGTGTTAATTACTTGGGTCATGAAATTACTGCAGGGACAGTGCGACCCGGGCAAGCTAAGATTAATTGCGTAGCTAAATATAAAAAACCGCGAAACGTGCATGAAATAAGACAGTTTATTGGTCTGTCATCGTATTTTAGGAAATTTATTCGTGGTTTTGCTGAAATAGCTAGACCTCTCACAGAGTTAACAAAAAAGGATGTTGAATAGTCGTGGGGCTCTGCCCAAGAAACTGCATTTCAAACGTTAAAAGAGAGTCTTGTCGAGAGACCAGTATTAGGTATATACAATAGAAATGCTCGCACGGAGCTTCATACCGATGCTAGTAAACTAGGGCTAGGAGGAATCCTTTTGCAATACCAAAGTGACGCTGTTTTAAAACCAATTGCATATTTCAGTAGGGTTACAAGTAAGGAAGAGCAGTTTTATCATAGCTATGAACTGGAGACATTAGCAGTTGTAGATTCGCTAAAGCGCTTCAGAGTCTATCTCGTCGGGATTCCGGTTACCGTAGTGACAGATTGCGCCGCGTTACGGACAACTCTAGTAAAAAAAGACCTAATTCCCCGTATAGCCCGCTGGTGGCTTTCAATACAAGATTATGATCTACAAATCGAATATCGAGCTGGTGATCGAATGAAACATGTAGATGCTCTGAGTAGGAATCCAGTACAGGACCATGTTCTGATGATTGATAACTCTGATTGGCTAGTGACATTACAATTACAAGACGAAAGTATTCAGTCTCTTTTAACTCAGTTACGGAATGGCACAGACAATAAAAATATTAATGCTAACTATACTATAAAAGATGACGTTCTCTATAGAAAAACAATCAATGGTGACCGTTTCGTAATACCTAAACTGGCAAAATGGGGATTATTACAAAAGTTTCATGATCAAATAGGACATGTTGGTTTTGATAAATGCGAAAAAACAATTAAGGCACAGTTTTGGTTCGAAGGCATGACTAGATTTATTCGAAAATATGTCAAGTCGTGTCTTCAATGCGCTTACGGCAAAGGGGAGCACGGCAAATTGCAGGGAGAACTACATCCAATCGAAAAGATGGCTATCCCGATGCACACACTACACGTTGACCATTTAGGCCCATTTGTAAAAACACGTAAAGGAAACTCGTATGTTCTAGTTGTGATAGATTCATTCACAAAGTTCGTATTTGCAAAACCGGTCAAAAGTTGTAGTTCCATGGAGACTATAAAGCAATTAAAAGATATTATTTCGCAGTTTGGTAATCCTAACAGGATTATCACGGATAGAGGAAAAGCTTTTACTAGTCGGTATTTCAAACAATTTTCAGAAGAAATGCAATTTAAACATATTTTAAATGCCATTGCCAGTCCTAGGTCGAATGGCCAAGTAGAACGAGTAAATAGAACTTTGATTAACGGATTGAACACTACGTCTAATAGCGAAAGTACCTGGGATGATCATCTAATCGATATAGTTTGGGGCATTAATAACACTCCTCACGCAATTACTGGTTATGCCCCTTTTAAATTATTATTTGGGCATCATAATTCACGTCTCCCAGCATATCCTTCCGGGGATCCCAATGACTTCGAAAACCAAGCGAAGTCGTTAGAGGAGAGGCGAAACGTGGCTAAGTTGCGTATTGATAAACATATGACACTTATGAAGAAAACGTTTGATCGATCTCACAAAAAATGCATTAAGTACTCAGTAGGACAATTGGTTCTTTGGAAAGGAGGAATAACTAGAATAAGCGCTAATGTAACTAGGAAACTTAACGGGTTGTACACTGGACCCTATAGAGTGTGTAAAGCAGAACACCCGTTAGATCGCTATACGATTAGTAGTATTAAAGGTATGAAAGGATATAAAAAATTTACTGCTGTAGTTCGCGGCGAAGTCCTCCGACCTTACAATTCTTCCATCCCCGATGATAGCAGCAGCAGTGACCATGAGGTAGATAGGGACGACTTGATAGATTTATTGGAGAGTTAATCACTAATGTTCCAAACTTGTGTAACTACTTAAACTTGTATGTACCAAACATTGTAACTATTTAACAAAATTATTGTAGAAATCATGTGATCTTTCATTATATATAACTGTTGTACAAATGGGTCCTCTCATTATAATACTTACCTATCTAGCTAAACAGAGTGAAAATACATTAGGACAGAGGTATTTACTTAAAGCTGTGTGACGTATAAATTTTTAAAAAACTGTGTGGCTTCTAGCGAATACGAAACTGTGTGGCTTCTAGCGAATACGAAACTGTGTGACGTATTACAGATACGAAACTGTGTGACGTATTACAGATACGAAACTGTGTGACGTATTACAGATACGAAACTGTGTGACGTATTACAGATACGAAACTGTGTGACGTATTACAGATACGAAACTGTGTGACGTATTACAGATACGAAACTGTGTGACGTATTACAGATACGAAACTGTGTGACGTATTACAAATACGAAACTGTGTGACGAATTACAAATACGAAACTGTGTGACGTATTACAAATACGAAACTGTGTGACGTATTCCGAATACGAAACTGTGTGACGTATTCCAAATACGAAACTGTGTGACGTACTAAAATTAAAGCTGTCAGGCAAAAAAGATGTAAAGCAGAACAAAAAAAAAAAAAAAAAAGCTGTGTGATTAGTAAACATAAAAGCTGTGTGATTAGTAAACATAAAAGCTGTGTGATTAGTAAACATAAAAGCTGTGTGATTAGTAAACATAAAAGCTGTGTGATTAGTAAACATAAAAGCTGTGTGATTAGTAAACATAAAAGCTGTGTGATTAGTAAACATAAAAGCTGTGTGATTAGTAAACATAAAAGCTGTGTGATTAGTAAACATAAAAGCTGTGTGATTAGTAAACATAAAAGCTGTGTGATTAGTAAACATAAAAGCTGTGTGATTAGTAAACATAAAAGCTGTGTGATTAGTAAACATAAAAGCTGTGTGATTAGTAAACATAAAAGCTGTGTGATTAGTAAACATAAAAGCTGTGTGATTAATAAACATAAAAGCTGTGTGATTAGTAAAAATAAAAGCTGTGACGTATTACAAAAAAGCTGTGTGATGCAAAAAAAAAAAAAAAAAAAAAAGGGAGAATTAATTGGTAAATATAAGATTTAATTACGGCGTAAACATTTCAATTCCAGGTACCGAACAAGAGCGACAAACCAGGCAATGATAGTGGCAGCTCTGATCACCGTGGGACACGGCATATTCAGGATGGCCGAGTGTTATCAAGTGGCACTTCCGGCTTCATGTAAACGCCTGGTTCATCTTAATAAGAAGTATAATTACTTATAAATATTTATAAGTTTTACTTATAAATATTTATAACTTAATTAGTGAATTTACAATCAAAGTAAATAATTGATTTATCTTTATATAATATTAATATCTTGGCGCCTTCCGCTTATCAGCTTCCGGCGCAACTTATAAATAGTGCCTATTGTTATTAACGTCTGTGATGTTGCATACAATAATTATAAATCTATTCTAAGATAATATTGCTTTACTCAGTTTATATAATATATAATGATTGGGCTATTAGATTATTATTTTAGGTGCCGATTGTGTTAGGTTGGGTTTATCTTCATCGTACTATGCCTACTTCCGGAGCATAATAAATCTTTAATGTAACACAATCCTGCAATATCGAATAGTAATTATATGTTAATAATCATTAGAATAATTATGGTTAACAATGTTTAATATTATCTACTAAGTTTGTGAATTTAGTATTAAATTGGATCAAGCCTGTGAAACTATAAAAATACCGTCAATTCGTAATTTAGATATATTGTTATTCAGACCTTACTACTTTCTACTCAACGTACATTGGAAGATATTATAAAGTTGTGATAATATAACGTGTTTACTTGCCGCCATCTTGACTACCCACCTTACACACGGTATCTACAGCAGGGTTTCATAATTCAGAGGAAGAACAGTTTGGTTAGGTTTCTTTTTTCTGTGCTGTTAAAACCTGGAACTCACTACCAGCGCATATGTTTCCCTCCCACTATGATCTCGGGTTCTTTAAGCGGGGTGTCAAAAAGCATCTCACTAAGCTGCCATAGTGTGGGTCGCCATACTGCATTGTCTGCTTTGGCAGTGAGTATGGGGCCCCCACTGTTGGATTCTACTCAAGCTTCCCATCAGGCTGAGCAGTTACTTTAGCAAACTATCAAATATAAAAATTAAGAGGAGAGGAAGTATTTTAATTACAACTAACTGAACCCCGAGGTGTTACCCGCGGTTATCGTCGTATCTCGAGAACCGCCGCGGGACAAAGTTAGTCTAAAGAAGTTAGCCTAAGTTCCTCCATCGATCAGCAGCTTCCTGCCAGTGAAAGTCCCGTCAAAATCGGTCCGCCGTTGCAAACAGTTGAGATTACCCGGAACAAACAGACAGACAGACACACAAAATACATTTTTGGCATATGTACCATGTATACATACACATGCATTTAGTAAAAAGCGGTTATTTAAATATTACTAACAGACACTCCAACTTTATTTATTTGTATAGATATAGTATAGATAACTACACATCTCACACATGGTTGTCACATCCCTGTAGCTTGCTAATAAACAAACTTATCTACTTCTAAATACATAATATTCTAGATAAATTACACCCAGACACAGAATAAATAAATATGTTCTGTTGTGTTCAACAGTGAAACATTGCTTAAAAATGAGTACTTAAACTTTAATACTGTATAAAGTTCTAACTCAAAAACCTGCCACCTTTTTCTGCCATCGTCCTACGCAACAGCAGTTCCATGTCCATCACATAGATGGCTGGCAGTCCATGTCCGGTTTTCTAGGAACTTTCTGCTTCTCACAACAAAAATGTGCAACACACTTTTGACGCCTCTGGTGTTGCGGGCGTACATGGGCGTCGGTAATCGCTTACCATCAGGCACTACGTCTGCTCGTTTGCCCACTATACAATTAAAATAAAGCAATGTAGCAACTGACATGTAAGCAGACTGCCCAAATTAAGCATGCTTGGCACTCCTTGAGGGAGTCTTTTGTACAGCAGTGCACAGCAATAGGCTGACAATGAACTGAAATATTTTTAGACACCCGATACAAAATCTAGCCTCAAACTCAGTAGAGCTTGTACTATGAAAGTTAGGTTGACAGCCAGTTGCCGAATATTTATATATATATTTTTTTGTAAATGCATACACAGTACACATAGAAATTAGTGTCATAAACACTTACAAATCTGATGCATCTCGTCCTTTGGCAATCATTCCAATAATTCTCTTCATAGCCTCTAACTTTAAGGAGTCTTTTGAACCATCCAACATCAATTTTAAGTCTTCATTCCTAAAGACAACACACAATAAGTTAAAAATGAAATGCAATACCATAATAGTGACGGGTTTGTAAACAGATTATAATTGAAGAAAGGCTGGACCAATATTGAATACCCATTTGTTTGGATTTTGTTCAGCCGTGAAAATTTTATAATTTTAGAAATGTATTCTGTACTAGCTCACCCATGCAACCTCGTTTGTGCCTTATATTGTCAGTAGAGTGAAAATTTCCCCTATTTTTGAAACATTCTTCATTGTTGCTCCGTTCCTATTAGTAGTAGCGTGATGATATATACCCTATAGCCTTCCTCGATAAATGGACTATCCAACACCAAAAGATTTTTCAAATCGGACCCGCGGTTCCTGAGATTAGCGTGTTCTAACAAACAAACTCTTCAGCTTTATTATATTAGTATAGATATTTTTGGTGTGGTATTAAAGGCTAAGCTCTGTTTCGAAAAGAGAAGCTTATATCCAGCAGTGGATTATTAAAAGCTGTTGATATGATATTCTGTATCTTTAGCAATGCTGATGAACAGAGAATCCAGTAAAAATGGTTTGGAACTTTTTGTTAGAAACACACACTTGCGATAAATTTAAAGAAAGTAACATAACATTTAGAGTGTACCACACATTAGGAAAGACTCAATCAACGGATCTGAGTAGAAGTCTTTATTTAACACTGACATATAGTCAACATCAACAGATTTTAGTAGTTCACTGCTGGTTATAGGCTGTTCTTTAGAAGAAGGTTTAGGCCTGCTATACCATACTGTCCAGACAGGCTCGTATAGGGTCTATGTCAAGTTTGTTTCTCTTTCCAGTGCTGTTGTTTACTGTAGTTTAGATCTAAGGAGATCAAAGGGAGATCTAGGAGTGGTAACTCTCAGTATTCTCACTCAAGAACCAAACGGAAAAAAAAAAAATATAATGGCTAGTTTAATTTCATTTCGTCGACTAAATTAGGTGCTCTTAAAAACAATGATTTAACTGCAGGTTTTGTAAAGCATTATGAAATTAAACACTTAATATACATAGAATACACAATAATGTATCAAAATATATATATATACATGACTTACTTCTTATAATCTGGTTGAAAAAACGCCCCAGAAGCTGGGTCATTAGCCGGGTATTCCACCTCACCCATCACCACTTTTTCGTTGTTGTAAGACGTGGAGCTCGTCATTTTGGATACAATATTACTAAAAACACTTCAATTATACACTGTTTGTATTTAAAATTTGTGATAAATTTTAGTGAAAATGCATCATTCCACACACTTGTTGACGTTGGACAAGCAATCTTATGTCAAATTGTCAACTTGACGCATACGTTCGGAAACGAGAGTGAACCCTTACTTCCTCATTGGCAAACCCAGCTTATCCAGCAAACACAGATTTATATTTTTGACTAATTAAGAGATTATAAATTAGTATTGTTAGTAATGTTATTTAAAAAAAAACGATTATTGGAAATAAAATAATATAACTTAAAGTATTGAATAATCTGAATAAGTTTTAGAATAAAGAGCCGTCACATGTATATATTCCTACTTAATAAGCCATTGTAAACAAATTTTCAAAAATACGAAAATTACCAAAATATTATGTTTCTTAAAATTTAATTGACATTTTATTATTTGCAAGGAGTTAGACTAACTATGATGTGAAGTAGTTAACATAAAATATGTAGGTACACTTAATAAGCATTGGAGTCTACTACTACTTGGCTGGGAATCCAAATATACACAGAAATTAAATAAAGAATTTCTAAGCGCAAATAGCACACCATTACGAATTGGTGCAGATAATGTGGAGCGTGTTCACAATTTTACCTCGCGTTGAGTAAAGTTAAATAAATTCCAGTCCAACGTCAAATCCGTAATGCTATATGGGTGTGAGACGTGTAGGGTCTTCAAGAATATCTCGCACCGGCTCCAGGTTTCGCTGAATTCTCGGTATTTACCAGATCTCATGGTGCGCTGCCGTGAAATGCCTATTGACAAGCAGATCAAACGTCGCAAGTGGAACTGGATTTATCACATACTTTGTAGGGGTTCCCATCATATCACCAAACAGTCGCTCGATTGGAATCCTCAAGGAAAACGAAAACGTGACCGTCCCATATAGACTTGGCAACGTACAGTTGCAGACGAGGCGAAGAAGGTCGGGAAGACGTGGAGCGAGCTAAAACGCGAAGCTCACGATCGAACGCGATGGCGGAATGCTGTGGACGCCCTCTGCCTCGTCTAGGGGAAATAGGACTGTAAGTCATTTTTAAATTCCATAATGACAACTTTTTACTCTGACTTTTTGCTTTTTTGGTCATGCTTTTTAAATTATTGTCTTGTTGATCTCGATACCGACTGGTTATGAGGTAAAGTTAACACAGTTTCAAAAATTATCATTACAACTGTGTAAACACATCTCTTCATCTTTGAACTAATACTAATCAATATCAAATACTAATATATAAAGCTGAAGAGTTTGTTTGCTTGTTTGTTTGAACACGCTAATCTCAGGAACCGCTGGTCTGATTTGAAAAATTCTTTCAGTGTTAGAAAGCCCATTTATCGAGAAAGGCTATAGGCTATATATCATCAAGCTAGGACCAATAGGAGCGTAGCACCAATGAAAAATGTTTCGAAAACGGGGGAAAATTATCACGCTACGGGCAATAGAAGACGCAAACGAGGTTGCGTGGGTCGGCTAGTACTAATATATAAAGCTGAAGAGTTTGTTTGTTTGAACACGCTAATGTCAGAAAAATTCTTTCAGTGTTAGATAGCCCATTTATCGAGGAAGGCTACAGGCTATATATCATCACGCTTAGACCAATAGGAGCGGAGCACCAATGAAAAATGTTTCGGAAACGGGGGAAAATTACATTCTACGGGCAATAGGATGCAAACGAGGTTGCGTGGGTCGGCTAGTACTCCATAATATAATAAGAAACTCAATAAAATTATATTCTGTAGGCTTAAAAGTAGACGCGACCAAAACAATGGACAAACAAAAAAGGAAAACGCTGTTGCGTGAATAATAATGTACTATACTGTAATGTACTAATATTTAATAAGTTTATAGAACATGCGTGTTTTGTAACGTATGAATATTAAATAAGTTCCAGGAATTCCGGTATGTTAAATTTTTATGTCTATTAGCTTAAGCAAAATGTCTTCGCTTTTGTTTTCTTATCGCTTGAGGGGGTGTTACTCGTTTTGATTATATGCTTTATGAAACGGGTTTCCGTCTTGAATAATTTCCTTTCCTTACATTTTTATTCTTTTAACAAAGTTAATTTCAGATTGGTTTATACGTATACCTATGCTCAAGTCTTCGCCAGGAGTTTCAACTTTCTTTGTGTATTATTTTGCAACATTGTGACATACTCACTTTTAAGCGCAGTTTTAGGTTCGTCAATGTGATTTTTAACCCCCCGACGCAAAAGAAGGGTGTTATAAGTTTGACGTCGATGTTTCTCTCTCTCTCTCTCTCTCTCTCTCTCTCTGTGTGTGAGTGTGGGTGTGTGTGTGTATGTGTGTGGCATCGTAGGTCTCAAACGGATGGATCGATTTCGATGCGGATTTTTTCATTTCCCGAATAGTACGCATTTACATTTGGCCGAATCCCGAATACCTATATATACAGTAGTACCAATAGTGTTGGACTACGGCTTTACCACAGTCCATAACAATCTAACTACACGTGACTACGGCTTTGAAACTTGTTTCATGCTTTTTCAGCGTCGTTTTTATCGTAGTTGGGTTTTAGTTTTTACTTTTTTATTTATTTAGATAGATTACTTTTTTGATGTAAGTACCGGACATACATAGAGATGCATTTAGTGAAAAACTGTTCATTTGAAATTATAATCAGACGCTATAATAATATGTTATTTATTTTATGGGTTATTACAACACGAACTTAAGAAAACAAGTAACAGTTGCTAAAGTGGAACAAACATGGATTAAGCTAGTCGGCTAACTTTGTTCAATAACATTGAAACCACAATCTGTTGCCTTCAGTTACATGTAGTTCGTTTGTTAGTATTTAGAATAATCCTAAATGTGGGTTTATCTTGTATTATTATTTATTATCTTTTGTCGTATCATTAATTTTTAGAAACAGTCAACTAGAAAAGGGATTTAATAGGTTATTTTAATATGTCATGTTCTTATGTCATCGTAGACGTTTTTTGAAAACTTTTTACCTAAAAGGAACAATTTTGTCAAACATGATTGTTGCATAGGGTTTCCACACATAACTGCAAACCGCAACGCATCGCAAAAATCTGCGAGCTCGCACGAATGCACCGCAAAGAAATTCACGCCGCATCGGATCGCATCGCAGTTACGTGTGGAAGCCCTTAGTGCACTTACCGAAAGCTACCGAAATTTGTTGAGCTCTATAATCTAGAAGAACATAAAAGAGGCAAACTGATAGGCCACTTGATGAGACACGACAATCTTTTTAATCCAATATTGGAAGGAAAGATAGAATAGTAAATAATCTATACTAATATATAAAGCTGAAGAGTTTGTTTGTTTGTTTGTTTGAACACGCTAATCTCAGGAACCGCTGGTCCGATTTGAAAAATTCTTTCGGTGTTGGATAGTCCATTTATCGAGGAAGGCTATAGGGTATATATCATCACGCTACTACTAATAGGAGCGGAGCAACAATGAAGAATGTTTCAAAAACGGGGGAAATTTTCACGCTACGGGCAATATAAGGCGCAAACGAGGTTGCGTGGGTCAGCTAGTAAATTATAAAACGAGTCCTGACTCGGTGATCATGCCTGGCGGACCTCGGCCCGACGGTTGATGTTGGGATGATATATGTATTCTAATCAGCGCGATAAATTCTATATCGCGATTCAGAATTAGTAGTTACTCCGCGTAGTTTGTTACTTCGTAGTTCGATCTATCTCCGGTAGATGGCGCTGCAGTATGTCTAAATCGCTGTATGTGGAAGTCGCCTAGGGTTGTGGGATCAAGAGGTCAAACAGATCCATGTACTAGGGGCTAACCCCTAAATTAAGAGAGAGAGAGTATACACAGACAAAACACACGCAGACTGTCTTGGGTAGAATCAAAACATGGATAATTGGTTGCATCTTTTCCAATAGTTTAGGATAAATAGTTATTTACGGAGTTTCACATTTATTATAATAAATTAGAAAGAAAATAAGCCTGTTTGCTATGTTTTGACGGTCAAATCACTTGAC
This sequence comes from Spilosoma lubricipeda, assembly GCA_905220595.1. Lineage (NCBI taxonomy): Eukaryota > Metazoa > Arthropoda > Insecta > Lepidoptera > Erebidae > Spilosoma > Spilosoma lubricipeda. Next base: position 2,159,836 of record HG992291.1, read on the forward strand.
AGATTTCAATGAATTAGTCATGAATTTTGCAAGGATATAGTTTGATTCCTAAAAAATGACAAAGCCTACTCTTTACAAAACCAATATATACTATTTAACGAAATGACCAATATACGAGCGGTTGAAGCCGCAGGAAAAAGCTTGATGTAGATTAATTCATCATCAGCCTATCGCAGTCCACAACTGGACATAGGTCTCTCCAATTGCACGCTACTTAGTTCGGTCCTCAGCTTCTTGCTCCTGCCTACCGTCTTGCGCAGTTCATCACTCCACCTGCCCTGTGGACGTCCTACAGTATGTTTGCTGAGACGCGGTCTCCACTCAAGAACCTGTTTACCCCAACGGTTATTGGTTCGGAACATAAATTACACTCTGAATATTCGTAAAAGTTAAATCCAACAACATGAACAAGCCACCGAGCCGAACCTTTAAAATTATACTAGTAAGCTTAGATTTACAACTTGTCAACATCAAATCAAAAGAAAGATGGCCCGTAAATAAAACTGTGCCCTATTTCCCTGAAGGTTAGAACATTTAATTGGCCATTAATCATCCTGGATGACGCAAACGACAAATTCTGAAAATATTAATTTCCACTTAGCTTACGTCATCGGTCAGTTGCCTAATTGCTTTTTTCTCTAATGTTTTCTGGATTGGTTACTTTATACGGAGGTTTATGTTTCTTACCTGTTTCGCTGACTTAGCGGTTAGAGTATGCGACTGCCTATCAAGAGATTTTGGATTTAAGGATGTAATTTGGAAGGGGACACACACATTTGACCACTTTCGAAGTGTCTCTCTCACAGAGTCACACTTCCAAAGTTTAGAAACAAAATGATCTTAGAAACCTCAATATAATTTTTAAAGATCTATCATTAAATCCATATGTATAGGTTTAACGAACAGTTTTTTTAAATTTCAGTTCTAAGTATGGGGACCCCCAAATGTATTGGTTTTTTTTTCTATTTTTGTATGTAAATCTTAATACGGTTCAGGGAATACATCTATTTACCAAGTTTAAACATTATAGTTCTTAATTGCGATTGCTGATCATGAGGTCTCGGGTTCGAGTTCCGGACCGGACCAAATCTTTGTATGATCTACAAATATTTGACAAACATTTGTTTCGGAGTTTGGGTGTTTTCTATGTATAATGTGTAAGTATTTACAAAAAAAAGTATAAATGTATTTGTATCAGTTGTCTAGTATCCATAACACAAGCTCTGCTTAGCTTGGGACTAGATGGCGTTGTGTGTTAGATGTCCGAAACATTTGTTTATTATTTATTTATAATATCTCTTGTGTATTTGGTTGGACTATGTTGAGACTGACCAGGAGGTTGGCTAGAAGTAGGTCATGCTTTTACCCGACTGCCTAGGAAGAGTAATTAGTAAAGTAGGAAAACTACACTATGATAACCATATTGATGACAAGGTTTTTTTATTCACTTATTTATTAACATTTACCAGAGATTTTTTAACAAATTATTGAATTATGAAAACGAATATTTGCAAATTATACAAACATTTAGTTCGATCCGGGGATCGAACTCGAGAGTACAGCAGTCACATATGCTATTAGTGCGTCACCAAGATATTCGAAACACAATACACTGAAACTGACCTTTAGTATCGATTCTGACTTCTCTATAAACTGTAGTATCACTTCTGTCGCAGCATAGCTTTCATACGATCTAAACTGAACTGACGGTTTAAAATATTAATCAGATGTTTAATAAAAAAAATCAAAATAAATTCCTAAGATAACTTAGATATCAAAAGTGGGATAGGTCAAACAATAAGATTTAAAATCAAAGGCAGAGTTGACAGATGTAGTTGCTAAACAAACGGAATCAGATCTTAGAACTGGATCCAATTTCACCAAATATTAATTTTTCATTTCAAATAATCCTCAAACAAAATGCCGCATGATATTCATATCTTTTTCAGACAAAATAATTTGTAGAGGTAAGCTTCGTATTGTTTGCGTAAAGATGTTCAAAAGAATTGCAATACAAAAGAAGGAAGATTTTTATAATTTATTTCTCGATTTGCCTCTATCGTTTGATTAAGTTTATCGTACATCCATATCTATATATGTATGGGTATAAATATATTATTTGCCCGAGTTTTGTATTTGTTCACAAGTATTATAGATAACTTTAATGCTTGTGAATTGATGTTAACGAAACTTCTCAATTCAACCGTTTTTTTTTTATATGTGTTCGTGGATAACTTCGTCTTTATTTAAATTTAAATTATTTTTATCATAATACAAGTTCTGCTTAGTTGGAAGTAAGTTGGCGTTGCGTGTTAGATGTCCGAAATATTTATTTATTATTGAAAGTTGACTTTTCCCGCTTCCTATATTCACTTTGACCAAATTTTATATAGTAGTGGAGTGTACAAGACTGAAATCCTACTAATATTATAAATGCGAAAGTTTGTAAGGATGGATGGATGTTTGTTACTTTTTCACGCAAAACCTACTGAACGGATTTGGATGAAACTATACAGTAATATAGCTTATACATCAGAATAACACATAGGCTACTATTTGCCGCGATAATTATTAAACCAGGGGCATAAGAATAGAGCCTTTTGTTGTCTAAATAAAGGTTAAGTGAATAGATATAGGGAGCAAAATAGCGGAAGGATGTGAGGTGCCTTTATAAAACAAAAGTTGTTTTCTAATTGATTACAGCAGTCTTCAAAATGTGCTGCATCAAAAATAATTAAAGATGTATACTAGTGTAAACGGTTTGGATTGATTCTAAAAAGAAAAGAAACAGCTTGCTTTTAGTTTATTTAAAAATATTAAAGACCAGCAATTAAAATGCTAATTAGGACTACTTTCTTAATTATCATCTTAATTGCTAATTTTACAGTTTACATTGAAAATTAAACAGTTTTATTTTGTTTATACTGAAAAAAACTGATGTTATATGTGCCGAGACCCCCTTCTCCTCAAAGTAAGATAAGATAGGATTTGGCTCGACCCCTCCCTCTAAATCGCTCACGTAATTAATGGATGCCCCCTAAATAATTCCGCCATGGTCACCTGCAACTGCCGGTTTGGTAGCTTAGTGGTTTAAGTGGTCACCATACCGTTTTCTACTGCTCTGCGTGTTGTGTGTTCTAATCCCACATGAGACAACACTTTGTGTGATCCACAAATTGTTGTTCTGAGTCTGGGTGTTCTTTGTGTCCGTTTCATGTATGTTTGTAAAGTCCCCGCGACACAGGATGTATATTCCCAATTGGGGGTAAATATTTATTATTATTCTCTGTTTAAAAGAAAATAAGAGACAAAATCCACACCTACCCCCTTTACTTGATGAAAAAGAACGTCTGCAACAATAACTACTCAACAGTATTTTTCTACGTGGTATCACGTAATACCTGATCAAACCAGCTCATTTGAACAGTAGCATGGCTCTCCCATAATAAACTTAGTACAGAATAAAACCAAAATATAAATCTCGCAATAAAACTTATTTCACGACAGCGACTTAAGTGTGCGGTGTGCGTGCTTGTAACTACGAATGTGCTACGGCGTAGCGGTTATGCAGTTGTAGTGCTACGTGATTGTAGAGTAGACAACCATAGAGACGTATGTATATACGAGCTGATTCGGCAAACGTTGTTTACTCATAAAAGTAAAAAGATATATTTAGGAGTGGATCACTCTTATCATTTAGGGATATGAAAAATAGATGATGGCTGATTCTCAGACCTACCCGATATGCCGACCGTGGGAGAGCCTCGCTACGGCACGAATGGGCCGGCTCGTCCGGAGTGATACCGCGGTCTCACAGAAAAACCGGTGTGAAATAGTGCTTGTGCTGTGTTTCACCGAGTGAGTGAGGATACCAGAGGTCTACACCCCAACCCCTCCCCCTATCTTCCCCCCATCCCCCAAAGGCCGGCAACGAACTTGTGACGCCTCTGGTGTTTATGGTGTCCATGGGTGGCTGTAATCGCTTACCATCAGGCGATACGTCTGCTTGTTTGCCCACCTATTCCATATACACATGGTAACGTAGGATAGGGCCTATCGTAACGCTGATTTTTGTAACTCTGTCACCGTAATTAAATCTTGTTGTGAGACCCGGGTGTACATATTCCATTAGACACCGCTCGATTTATAGAAAGAGCACAGAGTTCCGGCTTGCTGTACATTTAGGTAAATCTATACAAATAAATAAAATTGGAGTGTCTGTTTGTAATATTAAAATAACAGCTTTTTAATCAATGCATAAGTATGTATACACGATACATATACCAAAAATGTGCTTAAAAAAATTTTTGTCTGTCTGTCTGTCTGTCTGTCTGTTCCGGGTAATCTCTGGAACGGCTGGACGGATTTTGACGGGACTTTCACTGGCAGGTAGCTGATGATCCGGGGAGTAACTTAGGCTACTTTTTTTAGACTAACTTTGTCCCGCGGCGTTACTCGCGGTACAACATTAACCGCGGGTAACACCGCGGGGTTCAGCTAGTATTAAAATAAATCAATAAAGATTACATCTTCAGTAACAAAGTAGTTAAAAACATTTTAATCGTACTAGGTACCTATGTGATTCTTTTATTTATTTATTACACAGATTAAAAAAACTGAATTACAATCTTTGTCGTATTTCGTGGCCTGTATTTCGCCAATCCTCTCGGATACAATTCATCTAATTATCTTAGCTAATTATAATATTTTTTCTCTGTAACATAAATATTAATAATCGAAAACATTAACAAAATTAAAGACTGATTCTTGGATTGACAGATTGTTGGGTAATCCGGTGCTCTTCAAAAAGTGCGACTTCTTTTTGGTAGATAACGTTTATTTATCTTTCACAATATTTATTTATTACTAGCTGATCCCCGCGGTGCTACCCGCGGTTATTGTTGTACCGCGAGTAACGCCGCGGTGCAAAGTTAGTCTAAAAAAATTAGCCTAAGTTACTCCCCGGATCATCAGCTACCTGCCAGTGAAAGTCCCGTCAAAATCCGTCCAGCCGTTCCAGAGATTACCCGGGACAAACAGACAGAAAGACAGACAGACAGACAAAATTTTTTTTAACTACAGTTTTGGTATATGTATCGTGTATATATACATATGCATTGATTAAAAAGCTGTTATTTAAATATTACAAACAGACACTCCAATTTTATTTATTTGTATAGATGTTTAACAAATACTAATTAGTAAATTATAAAATCTAGGCAGCGCTTGAACGTTGCCGTGCGTGGGCTCGTAAGGAATATATATAAACGTTATTTGACAAACCATTTCTCTTCCTCCCGCGCCCTTGACCTCTCTCCCGTCCAGCTAGGCTGCAGTGAGCGTAGACACTGATCTTAGTTCATCTATACTAATATATAAAGCTGAAGAGTTTGTTTGTTTGTTTGAACACGCTAATCTCAGGAACCACTGGTCCGATTTAAAAAAATATTTCGGTGTTGGATAGTCCATTTATCGAGGAAGGCTATAGGGTATATATCATCACGCTACTGCTAATAGGAGCGGAGCAACAATAAAGAATGTTTCCAAAACGGGGGAAATTTTCACGCTACAGACAATATAAGGTGCAAACGAGGTTGCGTGGGTCAGCTAGTCAATCTATACAAATAAATAAAATTGGAGTGTCTGTTTGTAATATTAAAATAACCTATTTTTACTAAATGCACATGTATATAACACGGTACATATACCAAAAATGTAGTTAAAAAAAATTTTGTCTGTCTGTCTGTCTGTCTGTCTGCCTGTCTGTCTGTTTGTTCCGGGTAATCTCTGGAACGGCTGGACGGATTTTGACGGGACTTTCACTGGCAGGTAGCTGATGATCCGGGGAGTAACTTAGGCTACTTTTTTTAGACTAACTTTGTCCCGCGGCGTTACTCGCGGTACAACAATAGCCGCGGGTAACACCGCGGGGTTCAGCTAGTCTTTGAAATAAAAATATAAACATCTCCACATCGTTGTGTGTATTCCTTTATTCGTAATTTGCATGACATGTAACATCAAAATATTAAATATATTGTAAACAATAGTTAGCCTTTATATAAATACAAAAGAGATTGCCAATTAATTTCCGTCGCAAGCCAAACAACACAAAAAAATGTCCCGTTTCATTTCTCTTGGGAATGTCATTGACCCGCCAACTTGAAAGCAGTCATTTGAGTTATCACGGCAAACGGGTTATGGCGGCAAATAGTAGCCTATGTGTTATTCTGATGAATAAGCTATATTAAGTGTTCAAGAGTAACAAACATACACACTCACAACCTTACACCTGTATAATATTAATGTGATAAATCGTGATCTAAATCTCGGCAACGGCTGCAATGATTTTTATAGCATTTAGTATACGAGGGGTTTCGGGAGCGATAAAACGATCTAACTAGAACTCATATCTAGAAAATGTGCCTGAAAAAATAACAAGCAAATCTCTGTCATCCAGATACTACTAGTAAATAACTTTAAAGTACACCAAATATATATACTCCCATACTTGTAACATTCACTTTTTACAACTAGCGATATATATACTACTCTTATCAATCTATATACTAATACCAGCTGACCCACGCAACCTCGTTTGCGTCTCCTATTGCCCGTAGCGTGATAATTTTAACCCGTTTTTGAAACACTTTTCATTGGTGCTCCGCTCCTATTAGTTTTAGCGTGATGATATATAACCTGTAGCCTTCCTCGATAAATGGGCTATCTAACACTGAAATAATTTTTCAAATCGGACCAGTAGTTACACACACAGTTACAGAACAAACAAACAAACAAACAAACTCTTCAGCTTTATATATTAGTATAGATTATACAAGAATTACTCGTTTAAAGGTATTATATAAGTGCAAACAGTTTTATTGAGGTACTAGCTGAACCCCGCGGTGCTACCCGCGGTTATTATTGTACCGCGAGTAACGCCGCGGGACAAAGTTAGTCTAAAAAAAGCCAAAGCCAAAGTCCAGCCCTTCCGGAGATTACCCGGAACAAAAAGACAGACAAAAAAAAAATTAACTACATTTTTGGTATATGTACCTTGTAAAATAAATATGCATTTAGTAAAAAGTGGTTATTTGAATATTACAAACAGACACTCCAATTTTATTTATTTGTATAGATTAAATTAACTACTTAAGGTAGTTTATTGATGAATTTCGTATCATTAATTCATTCCTACGAAGATCTAAGAATTCAATTAGCAAATTCTAAAAATAATTGGTAACAGAATTAACTAAATAAACATTTCGTTACCGTTTTTGTTTATTACACAATTTAGCCTTTAACGATGTTAATTAGGAGGTAAAGGGTTATTTGTGTAATATTTATTTGAAGTAAGTTTAATGGGAGAAAATTAATAGGCATAACAAGAGAGGTAATGAGTGGTAATGTTTTGATATTGTTTAAAGTTATTGATATTTTAAGGACAATCATTTTAATGAGTTGTTTTTACCTGACTACGCAAAGCCAAATAGAAGGGTCTATGTTACACTGTAGCACTATTGAACCGATTTTAGGTATGAGATAGGTAGGAGGTTTTAGGAAGGAGGATTGTAGGAGGAGGAATATATATTTGTAACTAGCTGAACCACGCGGTGTTACCCGCGGTTATAGTTGTAACGCGGGTAACGCCGGGGACAAGGTTAGTCTAAAACAAAGTAGCCTAAGTTACTACTTAGATCATCAGCTATCTGCCAGTGAAAGTCTCGTCAAAATCAGTCCAGCTGTTCCAGAGATTACCCAGAACAAACAGATACACAGACAGACAGACAGACAAAAATTGTAAAAATGTTATTTTGGTACATGATACATTTATTGAAAATCAGTTATTAACCGACTTCAAAAAAAAGGAGGAGGAGATTCGACCGTATATATTTTTTGTTTTTTTTTTATGTGTGTTAAGTTTTATAAAAATCGTATTATACTTTTAAAAACAATTCTTGGTGGTCAGTAGTCATTTCAATAGCTACCAGAATGGGGCAATACCTATGAACGCGGCTAAATCTGCACAAGTTAGCTTGTAAATTTATTAAATGAAAATACAGTTCTATAATATTTATAACAGCTATATATAGCTACATATTATTATTAATGGCTACGTTGTGAATAAGACAGTAGATAGTAGACATGTAAGTTTATCTAATTTTATTAATTAACCTAATACTTTTAAACAGTCAATGTTGTATATAAATTATAATCTGAATATCGGAAACGGCTGCAACAACTTTCATGAAATTTAGTGTACAGTGGCCGATATACCGCTCTAGCTAGGATTCATGTTTAGAATAACACTGCAGGCGAATCAGAACTTCCGCATTAGATGTTTCCCATCAAAAAACCACAAATGAGTTTTGTCATTAAGCGGGGTTATGGCAACACCATAATGTCTACCCACACACTCGAGCTTAGAACACAATATTAATGACATGTGTCCTAATTGGTAAATTCCGTAGCTTTTCATTACCAGTTTTAGACAGTCATATTTTACGATGTTGTATTATTTTTGAAGTAAAAACTTCTTTAGGGATGGGTAAAAATAGTGAAAGTCGCGTTAGGACACGTCGTACAGGACACGTGACCTGATCGTAAGACGGCGGGGCAGGGTGCATGCGCGAGTGTGCATAGTGACAGCCTATGTCTCGACTGTCTAATACGTCATGACTGGCAATATGTTTGTATTCATTATACCTTTATTTTTATTACATCACAATAAGCATTTTTTACTTCTTTTTATAGGGCATTTTATTTAAAGAGCAAAGAGGTTCATTTCAGGTGAGCTTAAACAACTGTTTGTTTATAGTTTTGAGTTTTCATTTCTGTAGTCAGTCCTCATGACTGCTTTGTGTTTTTTATATCATTCATCAGCAACATTATTTAACGGTTTACTGCTTTATATGGGCCTCTTTGTAAAAGAAGTTTTAACTGGTTTAAGGGTCGGTTTAAGGTTTGTGTCAGGCTTTCTTTCTCTTTGCTGTAAAGTTGTCCTGCGTTGTTTGCTTCCTTGGACACCTCTTACGACACTCATGGGTTTAATCATTCTCTTCTTTTAGAAGTTACAGAGCGAGGGGGGGCACACATTTTGTCACTTTGGAAATGTCTCTGGCGCAAACTATTCAGTTTGGAAAAAAATGATATTTGGAATCTCAATATCATTTTTGAAGACCTATCCATAGATACCCCACATGTACGGGTTTGATGAAACAAAATATTTTGAGTTTCAGTTCTAAGTATAGAGAAATATACCCTCAAAATTTATTGCTTTTTTTTAATATTTTTTTGTGAAAATCTCATGGGTCACAGAATACATCTACTTACTACCTACCTACGAAGATCTATGAATTCAATTAGCAAATTCCAAAAATAATTGGTAACAGAATTAACTAAAGAAACATTTCGTTTCCATTTTTGTTTATTACACAATTTAGCCTTTAACGATGTTAATTAGGAGGTAAAGGGTTATTTGCGTAATATTTATTTGAAGTAAGTTTAATGGGAGGAAATTAATAGGAATAACAAGAGAGGTAATGACTGGTAATGTTTTGATATTGCTTAAGGTTATTGATATTTTAAGGACAATCATTTTAATGAGTTGTTTTTACCCGACTACGCACAGCCAAAAAGAAGGGTCTGTGTAACACTGTAGCACCTGAACTATTGAACCGATTTTAGGAATGAGATAGGTAGGAGGTTTTAGGAAGGAGGATTGTAGGAGGAGGAATATATTTTAAACTAGCTGAACCCCGCAGTGTTATCCGCGTTTATAGTTGTAATGCGGGTAACGCCGCGGAACAAAGTTAGTCTAAAACAAAGTAGCCTAAGTTACTACTTAGATCATCAGCTATTTGCCAGTGAAAGTCTCGTCAAAATCAGTCCAACCGTTCCAGAGATTACCCAGAACAAACAGATACACAGACAGACAGACAGACAAAAATTGTAAAAATGTTATTTTGGTACATGTATCGTGTATACATTTATTGAAAATCAGTTATTAACCGACTTCAAAAAAAAGGAGGAGGAGATTCGACCGTATATATTTTTTGTTTTTTTTTTTTATGTGTGTTAAGTTTTATAAAAATCGTATTATAGTTTTAAAAACAATTCTTGGTGGTCAGTAGTCATTTCAAGAGCTACCTGAATGGGGCAATACCTATGAACGCGGCTAAATCTGCACAAGACAGCTTGTAAATTTATTAAATGAAAATACAGTTCTATAATATTTATAACAGAGCTACATATTATTATTAATGGCTACGTTGTAAATAAGACTGTAGATAGTAGACATGTAAGTTCATTTAATTTTATTAATTAACCTAATACCTTTAAACAATCAATTGTTGTATATAAATTATAATCTGAATATCGGAAACGGCTGCAACAATTTTCATGATATTTAGTACACAGTGGCCGATATATCGATCTAGCTAGCATTCACTTTTAGAATAACACTGCAGGCCAATCAGAACTTCCGCATTAGATGTTTCCCATTAAAAAACCACAAATGAGTTTTGTCATTAAGCGGGGTTATGGCAACACCATAATGTCTACCCACACACTCGAACTTAGAACACAATATTAATGACATGTGTCCTAATTGGTAAATTCCGTAGCTTTTTATTACCAGTTTTAGACAGTCATATTTTACGATGTTGTATTATTTTTGAAGTAAAAACTTCTTTAGGGATGGGTAAAAATAGTGAAAGTCGCGTTAGGACACGTCGTACAGGACACGTGACCTGATCGTAAGACGGCGGGGCAGGGTGCATGCGCGAGTGTGCATAGTGACAGCCGATGGCTCGACTGTCTGATACGACATGACTGGCAATATGTTTGTATACCTTTATTTTTATTACATCACAATAAGCATTTTTTACTTCTTCTTATCGGGCATTTTATTTAAAGATCAAAGAGGTTCATTTCAGGTGAGCTTAAACAACTGTTTGTTTATAGTTTTGAGTTTTCATTTCTGTAGTCAGTCCTCATGACTGCTTTGTTTTTTTTTATATGATTCATCAGCAACATTATTTAACAGTTTACTGCTTTATATGGGCCTCTTTGTAAAAGAAGTTTTAACTGGTTTAAGGGTCGGTTTAAGGTTTGTGTCAGGCTTTCTTTCTCTTTGCTATAAAGTTGTCCCGCGTTGTTTGCTTCCTTAGTCACCTCTTATGACACTGGTGGGACTCAGTTTTATCATTCTCTTCTTTTAGTAGTTACAGAGCGAGGGGGGCACACATTTTGCCACTTTGGAAATGTCTCTGGCGCAAACTATTCAGTTTAGAAAAAAATGATATTTGGAATGATATTTGAAGACCTATCCATAGATACCCCACATGTACGGGTTTGATGAAACAAAAAATTTGAGTTTACATAGTTTTATATAGTGTACCAAGTATTCTGCACATACTAGAACGTACTTGGATAGTTCAGGCATTTAGAGAATCGATTCTCGAAAAATTTTGGAAGATTTTGCCTAATGACAAATTGAACTTTACCGATCTGAAAATACTTTTCTACGCATCGATAAACGTAACAATATTTTTTCCGAACGCCAACTGTAAGTTTGTAATCTCAAAACACATTTTTATGTGATGTAAGCCTTGATTTACCACTTTAGGATTTATTCCTTCACATGTGCTGTTATGACTTCTTCCTTACAAACTTTTATATTTCTATACCAATAAGAAGTAACCAATAGCTTTTAATTCAACAGCGAAATGATTAAAAGCATATTTAACCGACTTCAAAAAAAGGAGGAGGTTTCTCAATTCGACCGTAGGTATATATATTTTTTATGTGTGTTCGTGGATAACTTCGTCGTTTATGAACCGATTTTGATAATTCTTTTTTTAATGGGAAGGATATGTCCCGACGGTGGTACCATGATAGGACATTAATATCTGATGATGACATCCATGAGAAATTGAGTCGAACCTTGAAGTCGGTTTCATTTTGTTAAAATTATACTTGTTTATGATTACATAGGCTTACAAGCTGAATTTTTATTGCTTTTAATAATAAACAGAGCCTTAGATATTTATTTTAATTGTATCTTTAAGGATTGCTGAGTAATTTGATTTAAAGGAGACGCATAATGGTTTTTCTTTTCATAAAATGGAACGAGAAAAATGAATTAACGAACAATGAACAAATTTATAAATTAGCTGTATAGGTACATAGATAGAATACACGTATCCAGCATAAAGGTGTTTACATACAAGCTTTAAAAGTCGCTTAACACTGCAAGAACACTTTTACTTCGCGGCAAATAGATTTTTATATCGACAGACCCTCTTGAATATAACTCACGACCCATGTCGACTTCGTATTTATACAATGTTCAGACAGATTTATGTTCCTTTTTATGAAAGAAAAGGATAATACATGTATGAGGAAAAGCGTGTTTCCTTTCTCCGTTATTAGCAAGGAGTTAGTTATATATGGTGCGCAGCGCGGGTAATAAAATCCAGTAATATATACTTGTTACTTAAAACTTCATGCAAATTTTTAGAAAATGAATTTGATGATTGCTTTCTTCACTAGACCAGAACCTTATGGTGACGCTGTAAAGATTGTGTCTACACCGTGCCATAAGATGGCGGACATGAAGTCAACTGTAGCGTGGCGTGGCACGTTCTAAGGCATATCTTTATGTAGAACTGCCCCCCTAGCCAAGTTGCAAGCGTTCTTCTTTCTGAAATCGTTAACGCGTACATTCTCGTGTATCATTGGCTAATCTTAGACAAAGTATTAGCTAATGACACACGAGAATTTACTGGCTGGCTTCTACTGCCGCGCCGCTCGCCGCACACACTAAGTCAAGTGCTGTTCCGTGTGGGATTAGAACCACTAGGCCGCCATAGTGCTGGTCACCATGCTGAACTGTTTATATTCGCAGTGAGGATGGTGACCACCACTCTTAGATTCTGCTTGTGCTTTCCATCAGGCAGGGCAGAGTCATTTTGGCAGCTCAAATATATAAAAAAAAAAAAAAAAAAAAAAAAAAAGAACCGATACCACTCAGTGCAGTAGAAAGCAACGTGAAGGCTACTGACCCATCCGTCAAAAGATAATCCAACGACTCCTCAAATACTAAGCCACTTGGGTTACAAAAAGTGCCAAAGAAATATAAGAACATCTTTAAGAAAAACATAACTATCCTTCTGTCGCAGTCGGCTAGAAATGAAAAGAAATTTGAACGTCAGTTTGAAAAAAAAAATTTAAAGAACCTCACTTTTAAGGAGATGACGAGTTTGAGGATAGTGGTAAAGTTTGGTTCTTGGTTCTGAATAAAACGGAACAAATACTTAGCAATCTGTTGGACTCATCAAAACAAATCCACCATTCGCCCACTGGCTTCATCTTCAGATCAGGCTTAAGATATCAAATCGTAGCACTGTTATATCTATACAAACAAATCAAATTGGAGTGTCTGGCTGTAGGTAATATTAAAATAATCACCTTTTAATCAATGGATGGGCATACACGATACCAAAATTTTTTTTTTTACTATGCTCGTCTGTTTGCCTGTCTGTCTGTTTGCCTGTCTGTCTGTTTGTTTCGGGTAATCTCTGGAACGGCTTGACCAATTTTGACAGCACTTTTACTGGCAGATAGCTGATGATCTAACTAGTAACTTAGGCTACTTTTATAGACTAACTTTGTCCCGCGGCGTTACCCGCGGTACGACAATAATCGCGGGAAACACCGCGGGGTTCAGCTAGGAAACTAAATATGATTCCAAAATTTCATTTCTGTTCGACAATTAGAAGTACATTATATTTAATTCCAAGATTTATTTGCATAGTAAGTTAATTACAAGTATGAAGCTAATAAAAGCATGTTCAAATACAGATAATCTATACAACTAAATAAAATTGGAGTGTCTGTTTGTAATATTAAAATAACAGCTTTTTACTAAATGCATATGTACATATACCAAAGATGTAGTTAAAAAAAAATTTGTCTGTCTGTCTGTCTTTCTGTCTGTCTGTCTGTTTGTTTGTTCCGGGTAATCTCTGGAACGGGTAAACGGATTTTGACGGGACTTTCACTGGCAGGTAGCTGATAACCCGGGGAGTAACTTAGGCTACTTTTTTAGACTAACTTTGTCCCGCGGCGTTACTCGCGGTACAACAATAACCGCGGGTAACACCGCGGGGTTCAGCTAGTTCTTTATAAGTTTTGTATTGCAAACATAATTATTATAACTAGCTCAATTGCCTGCGGCTCTGGTCGCTGTTTGTCGGATTTCGCGGTAAAGATTAGACTTTATAAAGAATCAAAATATCTCCATGAAAAATTACATTGGAATCGGTACAGTTCAGCCGTGAGTGTGTAACAGATAGACAACGTTGCTTTCGAATCTATACAAACATAAATAAATAAAATTTGAGTGTCTGTTTGTAATATTAAAATAACCGCTTTTACTAAATGCATATGTACGTATACATGGTACATATACCAAAAATGTAGTTAATATTTTTTTGTCTGTCTGTCTGTTTGTTCCTGGTAATCCCTGGAACGGCTGGACCGATTTCGACGGGACTTTCACTGATAGGTAGCTGATGATATAAGGAGTAACTTAGGCTACTTTTTTTTAGACTAACTTCCCCCCGCGGCGTTATCCGCCGTACTACAGCACCGCGGGAATCAGCTGGTAAGTTAAATAAAAATTAAACACCTTTTAATTGTAAATCGACATATTCAAAATTCATACTACTGTTATATATTCAAAAGGAACTCTGTTTGTAAGTAACGCTTTCATTTCTAAACCGCCTCACCGATTTAATAGAAACTCGGCATGGATTGATGAAATTACTTTGATTATTGAGGAAGTACATAAGCTACTATTAAAGCGATTCACACATTGGCGACGCGCCCAGACGCGGAGGCGCGTGGCAGCAGATACCGCGCGCGGCGACGGAGGAGCAGATCTGTCTCTTCGAGACTTTTCGAGACGAGAGGTTTTACCGCGCCTCCGCAGCTGACGGCTTTGTACGCGGCCCGCACCAAATAAAGGTTACTTTCCATTTGGTCGTCGTGCTGTTAGTTACGATACAATGGGCAATACTGAACTCATGCAAGACGCTGCAATTGTTATAGCAATATGATTTTTGTATAAGCAAATAAGTAGACCTAATAGAAGATATTGGATACATCTTTTAACGAAATAGATCGAGAAATGGTTCATTTGTACTGAATTACAAGGACATAAGAAAACATGAAGACAAGTTTAAAACTTTAAACGCATGTCAACTGCATCTTTTGACTATTACACAAATTTTCGTCTCAGCATCCGTAAATATATTTATAATCTCTTCCCATTTCTTCACTTTTTGTACGCGATCACTGTATTCTTTGCATTTGATATCCCAAATTGCTGGGCGTTGTTCAATTTCGTATATAAATCTATCCATGTCCAGATCCATCGTGTACAAGTCCTTAAAGCACGAAAACGCGCGATACTGCGGAGCGCAGTGTGTTTCCTGCTGCGGTCCGCCCCGCGTCTCCGCGCCTGGCGGCAGAATCTGCTAGCGGGACGTGCTCCCGCGCCGTGGAGCGTTTTCAGTGTGTTGGAACTGGCGTGTTTTCTATACTAATCGATGTCGACTGCCTCGTTGCTCTCGCGGTCGGCGTGAACGACTGCTGATCATGAGGTCTCGGGTTCGATTCCCTTATCTTGGGACTAGATGGCATTGTGTGTTTAGATGTCCGAAATATTTATTTATTTAAAATTAAAATCTGCCACTCCGCGCCAGGCGACGGAGCGCGGGGCAATGTGTGAATCGCCTTACTGCGATATCCGACATACACGTGGGCAGAGCCGCTGGCAAAAGCTAGGGGCTATATGTATTAAAAATAATACCTATACTCGTAGATAGATATACTCGTAGTTATTTAGCCACTATAAAACAATTTCTATGTACGAGTATAGGTATAACTTTTAATATATATAGCTTTTGTTTTATAATGGCTAAATAACTACGAGTATATCTATGTACGAGTATAGGTATAACTTTTTAGTTTAGCTTGGCCAATTTTGTATCCTCTTTCAGCCCATTATATTTTACACTAGCTGAACCCCGCGGTGTTACCCGCGGTTATTGTCGTACCGCGGGTAACGCCGCGTACTAAAAAAAGCATAAGTTAGTCCTTAGATCATCAGCTATCTGGCAGTGAAATTCCCGTCAAAATCGGTCCAGCCGTTCCAGAGATTATCCGGAACAAACAGACAGACAAACAGAGAGACAGACAGACAACAATTGTAAAAAAAAATCGGTACATGTAACGTGAAAACATACATATGCATTTATTAGGAAGCTGTTATTTTAATATTAGGTACAAACGGACACTCCAATTTCATTTATTTGTATAGAATAGATTTATTTTACTTTCGAAGCGAGGGATGGACTATCCGCGATTTATTATCCGAGCTTCCGATCAAATTTACATTTAAATCGTTTTGTGAGTGACAATTTCGCCTGATAGCAGCTACTATAATAATAAGGGGGTAGTTATATCGAATAAGCACTCGATGTTACAATTATAAGTAACAGGTATACGATTATAAGTTAATCGAGTAGAAATAAGATTTGATATAAGAATATTATTATTACTCTCAGGGCTAGTCCAGTTAGGAAAGGCCGAACTCATCTGCTCAAAAACAGTTTAACTTGCAAAAGTGTTAATACAACCTAATTGCAGAATAAATGATTTCATTTCATTTCATTTCATTTCATTTCATTTGATTTCATTTCACTCAAAAGACTTCAACAGTGATCACAACAATACAACACAAAATTATTACTGAAAATAAAAATAGTACATATCCCTGTTAAACAAGCTTATGAAATTAATATTTTGTTAATAACAATTAAAACTGTTCAAATACCTCTGAAGAAGAAAGAAGAAAGTGTATTCCTTCACTTTTGTGACGTCATCATCTACATTCATATGCTGTAGATGATGACGTCACAAAAGTGACAGTACATATGAATTTAGTAAAAAGCGGTTGTTTTAATATTACAAATAGACATTCCAATTTTATTTATTTGTATAGATTACCTTTTAGAATTTTATGTGTTCAGGTTTTGAATCAAAATGACATTACGCCTTCATAGAATACTGCTGTTAAGCAAACCTCTTGAAGATTTTCCCCGAGTGAGTGACATTACCGTGGGATAATCCCGTTTAGTGACGGTTGCGTAGCAGATGGCTATAGACAAGGGTAATTACTTATTGAGACCCATATCATTCCCTTGTTATTTCTATTCTGGGCAGAAAAACTATTGTCTGTATATGAGTATTCCCGTATTGGAGTCACACATGATAGGAATCGGAACAATACGAGATAGATGCTTGCTATTGGACTAATAACAGCATTGTTTCCTTGATACTTTAGGTATGGAATATTATTTAGGTATTCATCACCATTTTTAACCGACTTCAAAAAAAGGAGGAGGTTTCTTAATTCGACCGTATTTATATACTTTTTTATTTATGTGTGTTCGGGGATAACTTTGTCGTTTATGAACCGATTTTGACTATTCTTTTTTTTAATGGATAGGAGATGTTCCAATGGTGGTACCATGATAAGGACATTCATATCTGATGATGGCATCCACGAGAAATCGAGTCTCATTGTACTTGTTTTGTGATAACTCGTTTTCATATACCGCAAAAACAAAGTACGTCCAAACTTAAGTTAATTTAACTGTCTTTTCATAAAAAAATATAACTCAGGATAGAGAAACTTACAAAAGTATATGTAAAGTATTATAAATATTAAGTAAAGTCAAATCAAGTTAAGTGTCTGCAACAATACACTCATTGAACATACTATCAAATTAAAATTAACTTTTATAATTCAGCTAGCATCTCATTATCTATAATAAAAAAACTTAGAAATTATTGAACCAAAGTTTTGTGTAGTTTTAGTAGAAGTTCACCATTACCTTTTGGCTTGCTTTATTTATCTAAGCTCTTAGAAGTGCTGGAGAAAGTGTAGAGCTCTGTATTGGTAGTAAAAATTCTTGGGATATTATGTCCCTGCTTAATCTATCGCACCTATTTAAACATTCAGATATGAATTTGACTGCCTCGTTGGTCTAGCGGTTGGCGTGAGCGACTGCTGATCATGAGGTCTCGGGTTCGATTCCCGGGTCGGACCAAATGTTTGTATGATCTACAAATATTTGTTTCGGAGTTTGGGTGTGTTCTATCTATAATATGTATGTATTTACAAAAAAAAAAAAGTATATATGTATTTGTGTCAGTTGTCTAGTACCCCATAACACAAGCTCTGCTTATCTTGGGACTAGATGGCGTTGTGTGTTTAGATGTCCGAAATATTTATTATTATTATTTAATAACTTAATACTT
Source organism: Spilosoma lubricipeda (assembly GCA_905220595.1). Lineage (NCBI taxonomy): Eukaryota > Metazoa > Arthropoda > Insecta > Lepidoptera > Erebidae > Spilosoma > Spilosoma lubricipeda. Next base: position 2,178,229 of record HG992291.1, read on the forward strand.
CGGTAAATGATGGAAAAGGTAAGTCTTAACTCCGTTGAATATCGTAGCCATAAAGTAGAATATACAATGACACAAAATAACAATTTGAAATTGACCGATGCATTTAATAACCCAAGGTTTGGCTGTAGAAGCAAGGCGGTTATAATATCGTGGCTTACCATTAAAGTAAATGTACAAAACTTCAAATTAATCAGCGTTACGTAAGTGCTTGAGAAATAAGCTAAATATCTGTAATAATTATAGCGAACAACCATCTTCTTCATTTTAGTTTTCAAACAAAGAACTACATGTAATTTGGTTCATTCTTATAGGAGAAAATGCTACAGACAGACACAGAGTCACGTCAAATTTGTAGCCTAGATTTGGATACACATGGAGTGCAACAAACCAATTGAATTGAATTGAACAGTCCAGTCCTTTGTGTTGCGAGTTAAAAAAACAATTCATAAAAAAATCGTGTCCTTAAACTTTATGAGGTCACGTTTGTATTAGGCCTTTATTAAGTTCGTGACTGCCATGTTAGTTTTGGGCTTAAGGAAAACTTTCACAAAACATTTATCTATCTAAGTTACTTTTACCAATCTGTCCTGAAATACATGACAATATTAAAAACGTAAAAAATGACTATACCATGCATATTTCTTGGAACTTCTGTCATCACACATAGGTACATTGACAGTGTTGCTATCTACAATCTTAAAATATACACCGTAAAAATCACAATAATACCAAACTTATTTTCTTCTTTTTTAAAAGATAACTCTCACATTGGGAATAAATCCTTTGTCGAGAACTTTACAAACACACGCAACGGACACAAAAAACAAGTTCATTCAATGTTTTACACAGTCACAATTTTTTCCTTATAATATTCGTGGAGCACGCGACAACGCTCATGTTGGGCACAAAAGAGCCTTGGGGGTGGATGTCAGGCAGGCCCACGCGGCTTTTTGGGCACCTCCAACTTATCGGGGACTGCTGTCAAGGAGGTCTCCGCAAAACGGACCCCTAGGCGAGGGCGGACGCGGCCATCCTGTAGAAAAAAATGTATTTAGAAGATCAGTCTAGAGGCTTATACAAGACTGACCAATATATATTAATAGTTATTTTTAGGGAGTTAACGCGTTCACTTAATAAAAGGTATTACATACCTCTGATTTGTCTGACGTTTCGATCAGATTGCACTGGCCGTGGTCACAGGCTGACTTTAATAAGTAATCGCGTAATTCCCGTAAAAATAATCTATACAAATAAATAAAATTGGAGTGTCTGTTCGTAATATTAAAATAATCACTTTTTACAAAATGCATATGTATGTATACACGGTACATATACCAAAAATGTAGTTAATTTTTTTTGTCTGTATGTCTGTCTGTTTGTTTGTTCCGGGTAATCTCTGAAACGGCTGGACCGGTTTCAACAGGTAGCTGATGATCCAGGGAGTAACTTAGGCTACTTTTTTTGGACTAGCTTAGCCCCGCGGCTTCACCCGCAATACGACAATAAGAGCAGGTAACACCGCGGGGTTCAGCTAGTTGTTAATATATCATGGACGCTAAAGTTTAAAAGTTAGCATAACCAATATATGCTAATATCATAAAGATGAAGAGTTTGTTTGTTTAGTTGAACGCGTTAATCTCAGGAAGTATTTTTTTTAACACACAACGCCATCTAGTTCCAAGCTAATCAGAGCTTGTGTTGTAGATACTAGAAAACTGATATAAATACTATATACATTTTTTAGTAAATACGCACATATTTTAAATAGAAAACACCCAAACTCTGAAGCAAATATTTGCAGATCATGCAAACATTTGGTTGGACCCGGGATTCGAACCCGACACCTAAAGCAGAGCAGTCGCATTCACTACGACTATGCTACCGAGGCTGTCAAATTAATTATCCAATTTGAAAAATTGCTTCAGTGTTATGTGACGCAGTTATCGAGGAAGGCTTTTGGCTATATATCTACCATAACTCGACGACCGAAAAGAGGGGAGTATCAATAAACAATGTTGCAAAATCGGTAGAAGATTATTTATTTGAGAGCTTTCGTTCTGTGAGTTAACAAAAACAATATCTATACTAATACTAGCTGCCCTGGCAAACGTCGTTTTGCCATAATTTTTTTTTAAGGATGGGTGACCCTTACCGTTAAGGGGCATGAAATATAGATGTTGGCCGATTCTCAGACCTAAGTAATATATGCTCACAAAGTTTCATGAGAATCGGTCAAGCTGTTTTGGAGGAGTATGGCAACGAAAACTGTGACACGAAAATTGAGTTTAATCAAACAAACAAAGAGTTTAGCTTTAGTAGTTTAGTTTAGTTTAGCGCTAATCTCGGGAACAGCTGGCCCGATTTGAAAAACAAATAAACTCTTCAGCTTAATATATTAGTACAGATATTAACTGGCCCGGCGAACTTCGCACCGCCATATTTACATATCTGTCTCAGTTTCCCACAGGCACTGTACAGTCGCGGACAAAAAAATGATGTTTCCCGTTATCTTTTAATTTTTCTTGTATACAAACCTTTTCCTTTCAACAACGAACACATAAAAAAAAGAATTATGTATTTAATTTGGTGCAGCCGATCGGAAGTTATGCGCGTACATACATTTCGGATATTCATTTTTATATATATTGTGGAAACTTTTTAGTTACGACATTCTTTCTTTTGATATTCGAACAAGAGTTTTTTTATATTGACAAATGTCATCTGACTTGATATACATTATATAAAAATTTTCCCTGTGCAAACAACGTTTTTTGCTTTCATATCCTAGTTATCTAGTTTATTTCAACAAAAGGTTATGGGCCTATCCACGAAAGTTGCCATTAAAAACCTCTGCGGACTAGATGACTACTCTACGTGGAAATTCGCAATGAAAATGATTCTGATAAGAGAAAAATTGTTCACGTATACGTCAAAGTACCCGGATTCCAATGACTCCATAGGCATCGAGAAGGACCAAGATGCACTGGCTTTGATCTGTCTGCATGTGGATACCTCACTCTACACGTATGTACAGGATTCAAAGCATGCCAAAGACGCTTGGGATAGCTTAGCGAAAGTGTTTGAGGATAAAGGTGTGAATCGAAGGATTACCCTGATGAACGCTTTGCTGGATGAAAAGCTGGAGAGACACTCGTCGATGCATGATTATGTTGCTGCTGTTATGTCTCTATCTCAAAAGTTGAAGGATATTGCCACCGGATTTGACGATGACCTTGTAGCTGTTGTGTTGCTGAGAGGACTACCTGAAGAGTACAGACCTATGCGTATGGCACTGGAACACTCTGGGATGAAGTTGACTTCAGAGAACGTACGACAGAAGTTACTACAGGAGGATTCACGTCAAAGTTGCAGTACATCGTCTTCAACAGACTCGGCATTAGCAGTGAGTAAGAGTCGGAAACGGAATGGGAACAAGGACAAGAATATGACCAAAGTAAAATGCTATAAATGTGGAAAGCATGGGCATAAGAAGCCAGACTGTCAAGAAGGAAGAAAAGCAGATGATTCGACCTCCAAAAGGAAGGATGTCGTGAGCCTGTCTTCGTCCAGTATCGGGCACTCCTTCAATCCGACGGATTGGTACATCGACAGCGGGGCATCTTCACATATGTCTTTCCAGAAACATTGGTTTAAAGATTTGGTTATGAATATCGGTATAAGTAACGTGACATGTGCGAATAGTGATAAGATGGAATGCACGGGTAAGGGTGACATCATGGTGAGTATGAAAGGTAGAATGTTTGCCGTGAGGGATGTCATGTATGTACCTGGTTTGCGTGTTAATCTGTTATCTGTTTCACAGTTAGTAGAGAGAGGATGGAAGGTGATTTTTGACAGGGATGGGTGCAAGCTAATTCACCATTTGGTTCCAGGCCATTTTAATGGAAAGCTTCTGGCTACCGCAAGTGAAGTCTCTGGTATCTACAAGCTTGAAGGTTGTCAGGCGGTTGTAGATGAGACTGCGTTGGCGTCAGTGAAAGCAGGTAATCCTTTGATGTTATGGCACCGGCGGCTTGGGCACGTAAATGAGCGAGATTTACATAAGCTTCCGGGTATGGATTTTGGAAAGAGCGTAATCGAGCCTTGTGTCGCCTGTATTAAGGGGAAGGCACATCGTTTACCTTTTCCAGTTGGTGAGGCTGAGAAGGCAGTTGAGAGACTGCAACTGGTTCACGCAGATATCTGCGGTCCAATGTCTGAACCGTCGTACGGTGGATCTCGATACATGCTAGTAATTGTAGATGATTTTACACGTAAAACTTTTGCATTTTTCCTTAAATCAAAAGATCAGGTTTTGGATCATTTTAAAGTTTTTCTAGCATCTGTAGAGGTTGAGACCGGGTTGAAGCTGAAGTGCATACGCACGGACAACGGAACAGAGTTTGTGAACAATAAGTTTGATGGGTTTCTACGCAAAAAGGGGATTAAACATCAATTGACTGTTCCCTACACTCCAGAGCAGAACGGCGTAGTGGAGCGAGCAAATCGTACTATCGTGGAGATGGCTCGTACTATGTTGGTGGAGAAAGATCTTAGTTGGAAACTGTGGGCGGATGCGTGTTTTGACTACTGCTGTGTACACGAAGAACAGGCTGCCTCACAGTGGTAACAACGGTAAGATTCCTGAAGAGTTGTGGACAGGAAAGGCTCAGTCATTCGATCATTTCAAAGTTTTTGGATCTAAGGCGTTTGTGCACGTACCAAAAGAAACTCGGAAGAAATGGAGCCCTAAAGCGGAAGAACATATCTTTGTTGGTTACTGTGAAGAAACCAAGGGATACCGTTTCATTAATCTTAGTAATCCACGCGTTACAGTTAGAGCAAGGGATGTAGTTTTCTTGGAAGACTCTACAGCAGCGATTTCAGAGAATCCTAGTCAACTGGTAGACAACGATGACAAAGGTGCTGAAGTTATCTGGGAATTTGCAAGGGTAGAAGACCAGTCAGGTATGACACCTGATACTGCAGAAGCTTCTCAAGGGTCGAGTCCTACAGATGAAGCTGAGGTGTATGAAGACGCGGAAGTGGAAGTAGGAGAAACGGCAGATAGCAGAGCAGAAAATGTTGAAGATGAAGAGCAGACTGTTGATAGAGGAGAATCAAACGAGGTTGAGTATCGCTATCCTCTACGTAATAGAATGCGAGACAGAAATCTTCATGGACTTGCATGCTGTACTGATGAGCAGGAGCCTTTGACAGTTAAGGAAGCCTTGAGTCGGGAAGACAAGGATAGCTGGAAGGAAGCCATGAAGAAAGAGATGGACTCTATGTACGAGAACAAAGTCTGGAAGCTCGTTGACAAGCCACCTGAAACTAAGATCGTGGGGAACAAGTGGATCTTCAAGTACAAGTATGATGCAGATGGTAACAGGACCTATAAGGCTCGACTTGTTGCGAAGGGTTTCTGTCAGTCCTACGGGGTCGACTACTTTGAAACTTATTCACCGGTCGTGAGAAGATCAACAGTCAGACTGCTGCTATCGTTGGCTATTGAAAAGGACTTTTTCATTAGCCACTTCGATGTGAACACCGCCTTTTTGAACGGTGATTTACATGAAAGAGTTTATATGCGACAACCGGATGGTTGCATAGACAATGACTCGAAAGAAAAAGTTTGCTTATTAGAAAAAGCGATATACGGCCTCAAACAAGCTTCTCGTTCGTGGAATGAAAAAGTGAATGAAGTGTTATTGTCTTTGAACTTCAAGCGATGTGACTTTGATAGATGTCTTTACAAAAATAATAATTTTTATATCGCTTTGCACGTTGATGATTTTATTTTATTTTACAAAGACAGAGCGCAGAAGGAAGAGTTGTTGAACAACCTTCGCAAGCATTTCAAGATGAAGGATTTAGGGGAAGCTAGGCAAGTTTTGGGGATGCTTTTGTATAGGACGGATACCGCAATATATTTGAGTCAAGAGAGGCTTATTTCAAAGATCTTGGATGAATATGGTATGAGCGACTGCAAACCGGTGAAAACTCCGATGGAAATGGATTTCCATAAAGTCATGGCGGAAGGGGAAGGAGGTAAGATCTTGTCCTGCCAAGACTGTCGTCGTTATCAGGCGCTCATAGGGTCGCTGAACTATTTAGCCTGTAACACACGCCCGGATATTGCGGCTGCAGTTAATTTCTTGGCACAGTATAATTCCTGTTGTGAAGAACGCCACTGGAAAGCAGCTAAGCATATCTTAAGGTACCTTAGGGGTACAAGGGATCTATGTTTGATATTTCCCAAGTCGCTAGTGCAGGACATCACGGGATTCGTAGATGCTGACTGGGGAGGGAACATCAAAGATAGAAAATCTTATTCTGGATTTATTTTTAGATGTGGAAACTCGTTGATTAACTGGGAATGCCAGAAACAAGCTTGTGTGGCACTGTCATCAACGGAAGCCGAATATATTGCACTTTCGGAGGCTACCAAGGAGGCAGTTCACTTGCGGCAGCTGAATGCATTTATAAGAGGTGAATCTCTTAGGTCTATTTGCATTTTTGTAGATAATCAGAGTGCTATGAAACTTGCGTACAATCCTGTAGCGCATAGAAGGACGAAACATATAGACATAAGAGCTCACTATGTCGGAGATTGCTTTGCTAAAAATGTTGTACGTCTGGACTATGTGTGTACGCAGGATAATCCAGCAGATGTGCTTACGAAACCACTAGGTCGTGTGGCATTTACCAAATGTGTGCGCGATCTGAGTTTGGGTGTGTGTGGTATGGTGTGATGTGAGGATATCTGATGATGGATGTTGTTTGAGGGGAAGTGTGGAAACTTTTTAGTTACGACATTCTTTCTTTTGATATTCGAACAAGAGTTTTTTTATATTGACAAATGTCATCTGACTTGATATACATTATATAAAAATTTTCCCTGTGCAAACAACGTTTTTTGCTTTCATATCCTAGTTATCTAGTTTATTTCAACAAAATATATATAGGTATATACGCAACAAAATATAGCTGAAACAACTTTCGTACTAATATGTATTTCCTTACTTCTTCGGGAATATTGGTACGAGTATATATATATTTGTATACTTGTGTGTGTGTATAATTATGTTACTTATAGATATAGTATGTTTTCTGTTTCTTCAAGGAAAAGTTGATGTTTTCCTCGTGGTTAATTCAGCAGCTCAATCAGGGCATCCACGAGGAATATCTTATACCTATTGGTTACCCTAACTTAGAGGTTGCATCAGTTATTGATATTAACAAAAAAAAACCACATTGAATAAAATTATTTTATTAAAATCATTTAAAAACAATTGAAGATCGACGAAATCAAATGAAGATCACCCATTTTATGATGGTTAACACATACAAATATAAAAATAAAGTTTCAAGCAATTTTCGACCTTAATGACCTTTTTTTCTACGTCTGGCTATTTTTAGAGGTGTGGGTGTAGTAAGACCGAAAAGTAAATATTCTTATAAAGAAATTAATGACCTGAGGCTACTACTTCACGGACGATAAAAATTGCCAGTAAAATAAAATGTTTGCTGGCGTAGGGTATAATGGCAACTTAATGCAATTATAAAACAAATATTTTATGATGAATATAAACTCGCCACGAAACAGTGGTAGGTAATTAAAGTTTTGTATACCTTAAATAACAAATTTAAAGTCAAAGCATTTTAGTGATAACGCTCCCTTTTGTACCTGTTCATTAATTTGGTTCTCTACTCTTATAAACAAACAAATAAAATATTAGTGTACAATAAAGTTAATTCTAGAAAAAGTTAAAAAAAACGGCCAAGTGCGACTAGGACTCGCGCAGGAAGGGTTTTGTATTATCTATACAAATAAATAAAACTGGAGTGTCTGTTTGTAATATTAAAATAACTGCTTTTTAATAAATGCATATGTATGTATATTTTTTTAGACTAGCTTTGTCCCGCGTTACCCGCAGTACGAAAATAAACACCGTAGGGTTCAGCTAGTTATCTATACAATTCAAGCATCTACCTGTCGCCGTTGTTAATATCTCGTTGCCGTTGCCGTCTGTCACCAGGCTGTATTATGTATGCTACATACAGCCTAGTGACAGACGGACAGTGAAGTTTTAGTAACAGTAACAGTTTCAAACTTTGGACATGAAACCCTCAAAAGTGTCTATAATAAATAGAACAGCAACGGGGAAAATTTAGTAATGTTGAAAGGCAAAGTTGAACGGATTAGTTAAATAGTAATATTTCTGTCTTCTTACTGTGTTTCTTGCCTACTTTACTATTGAAGTAAATTTTTGACGTCAAAAGGTTTTGACCTATAAAGTGAGGTATTTTTTTTATATTTTGCATGTCGAAACAGACTGACGAAATATGTGATTCTTTACAGTATCCTATGTCGAGGGGGACTTTACAGACATACATAAAATGGACACAAAGAACACACAGACTCAGAACAACAATTTGTCCTACTATTCAAATCCTACAAAGTTTTGTCCCTTGTAGGATGTGAAACCACAACACTTGATGCAGTGGAAAGCGGCGTGAAAGACGCTTAAGGCACTTTTTTTTTTAATTGTGCCTCTAACCCTCTCTGGCCGTCACCCCGCCGGGGTTTGCTATGGGGCGGTGTGTCGGAATCAAACCGACTAAAACCACACGGTGTGCCACTCTGCGCCTGAGACGGGAGGAATCCGGGAACTGATAAATAAAATAAATAAATAAATATTTCGGACATCTATCACACAACGCCATCTAGTCCCAAGCTAAGCAGAGCTTGTGTTTTGGGTACTAGATAACTGATACAAATACATATATACTTTTTTTTTTGTAAATACATACATATTATACATAGGAAACACCCAAACTCCGAAACAAATATTTGTAGATCATACAAACATTTAGTACGACCCCGGAATCGACCCGAGACCTCACTATCAGCAGTCGCATACGCCAACCGCAAGACCAACGAGGCAGTCAGACCAACTGATGTTATTAACACATCCGGACCCCTCCCACGCTTAAGCCAGCAGTCCAACCGTGCAGTCAATTATGTACCGAATTTCTGCATTTAGAGTATCATTTAATTTACATTCTACAAAATGTTAGCGTGTTTAGGCTTCATTGTTTTAAGTTTCTTCAAGGTATACAATAAAATAAAGAGTTATTTCAGGGCTTCACGAGCGATCTTTAAAATAAAGGACAAGAAAGGTTGAGGTTCCCTTTTAAAGGTTAACAAAACTTTAACGTCAGAATTGTATTTGACCTGTAAATTCCAAGATAACAACGAAGTAAAAAGATACCCTTATATTCATAAACATTTGCATAACTTTGAACAACGGTTCTGTATTATATTCAAATTTAAACTCACTGTCTCAAAATTGAAAATAGCACCGAACCGTTGCTTAAATTCAATAATGTTTATAAATAAAGGTAGATGAAACAAGTAACTACGTATGCTACAAATTATAATAATCTATATCTTGTAAAATCCTTGATGTTACCCTGCCCATTTACGCAGACGACAGGGGAGTCGCTTCGGTATATTTCCAATATGTCGCCTTGCACTTGGAACAAAGATTCTATTCCGCACTACGAACCACGTCGGGGTCACCAATGTAAAACCAGTATGTTACGTATGTCCTTGTAGTGCCCTTTCTGCAAGGTATATAAATTAAAGATGTTAAGTCCGTTCACTCTTATTTATTGACTCACGGTAATCTATATCTATACTAATATATAAAGCTGAAGAGTTTGTTTGTTTGAACACGCTAATCTCAGGAACTACTGGTCCGATTTGAAAAATTATTTCAGTGTTGGATAGTACATTTATCGAGGAAGGCTATAGGCTATATATCATCACGCTCGGACCAATAGGAGCGGAGCAGCAATGAAAAATGTTTCGAAAACGGGGGAAAATTATCACGCTACGGGCAATAGGAGACGCAAACGAGGTGCGTGGGTCGGCTAGTAATTACATAAAGGTCAAGACACGACCAATGCCCAAAAGTGGTCCGAGAGCGACTGGCTTGCGCCCATCGCCCTATGGCTCGGCTCACACAAATATGCTGACTCTAAATATTGTGTAATCAAGTTGTCCCTACAACCTATATATTAATACGTGAAGTAACAACTTTGTACCCCTTTTAAAGAAAGTTTGGCGAACGAATGTGAATGAAATTTGACACAGTTAAAGTTTAATACCTAGACCTGGATGACTGAGCTGGTTTCGGTATTTCTTTAGTAAATATTCCAAAATGGATCCTAATTCCTAGATCCGAGGACGTCCGATAGAAGCGATACCTTAAACTAATCTAAGTTGAACTACTAAATATTGAAGCTGTGGGTTAGAATGAGAGAGGAGGAGCCTGTCTATCGCTGCCGTACGAGTGAGTGAAATAGAAGTCAGACAGACTGGCACCGTAACGCGTTACGTAACGAAATGTATACTCCCATAAAAAGATTTCACTTCAAACAAATATGGTTGAATTTCGTGACCACTCATATTAATCACTTGCTCAAATCTGCGGTACGAGCTAGTGTATACATATTATACACTAGCTCGAACTCGCGGTGTTGCCATATTTAGGTAGCGCCGCGGGGTGAAGCTAGTCTAAAAAAGTAGCCTAAGTTACTTCTCAGATCATCAGCTACCTGCCAGGGAAAATCCTGTCAAAATCGGTCCAGCCGTTCAAGAGATTTCTCGGCACAAACAAACAGATAGACAAAAATTTAAAAAAATGTAGTTTTGGTACCTTTACCGTGTATACTTCATTCAACGAGCTTCATTGTCTACATTCGCAATGAGATTGGAGAGCACCTCTCTTGGATCACACTTATGATTTTCATCAGGCAAAGTAGTCATTTTAGCAGTTATTAATATATAAAAAGCATATCTATCGCCAGTTTCATCCATCTATCAAACGACCGTGTGTGAAATTTATGAAATTATCTATACAAATAAATAAAATTGGAGTCTGTTTATAATATTAAAATAACCGCCTTTTACTCAATGCAAATATATGCATACACGGTACATATACCAAAATAACAATTTTTACAATTTTTATCTGTCTGTTTGTTCCGGCTAACCTCTGGAACAGCTCAACCGATTTCGACCGGACCTTCACTGGCAGATAGTTGTTGATATAGGGAGTAGCTTAGTCTTTTTTTAGACTGACTTCGCCCCGCAGCGTTGCCCGCGTTTACAATTATAAATGCGGGTAACACCGTGGGGCTCAGCTAGTTAATATATATAGTGAAACACGGGCCACCGAACGGAGCTAGCCACAGCTTGTCTTTCCAATTCAGAACAAGACAAATTTTCACACATACCTACTCATTTTAGACTTATATGTAAAAACAATCGCCTGTCACTTTTAACTCACACATAATAATTAAAACAAAACATTCTGATCACGCACACGTAAATACATTTTGTCTCATAACATGTGAAATGTAGGCCTATTTGGGGTTATACTTTGACAGAAGGGAATGCCTACGTATGGCTTCTCCCTAACGTGTGGCTCTATGGTGTCAGACTTTTAAAAAATAAAATATCTTAAGGAACAAGTAAAAAGGTTCGTATAAAGGTTGGCCGTAAATAAAAAACAAAGTGAAATTCAATTATGGAACCTGTCATATTTACCGTATTTCCTCATTTTCGCGCCAATCTATGTTACTTTATTCTTGTAATATTAAAATGGAATGGAAAAATAAAGAGTGCCAAATGACTCTTTGATAACGTATACAAAATAGATTGTTGGCGGATGCAATTTCCTCCATCCGCTTGGTATTATAAGAAAATTTACCTATATATAAATAATATTATGTTATAGGTAGCAGTAGATGTTGTTTTTTTATTTTTTTTACATGTGACTAGCTAATGTTGTACCTTTAAAACTGCGGGTCTAAGCTAGTCTAAAAAATAAGTAACCTAAGTTACTCCTTATTATCTGCTATGATCAGCTATCTGCCAGTGAAAGTCACGTCAAGATCGGTTCGGACCAAATGTAGATAAAAAATTGTATTTTTTTTTAAAAATTTATCTTGGTATTTGTACCGTATGTATACATACACATATGCATTTAGTAAAAAGCGGTTATTTTAATATTACATATTAAAATACACGGTACACACCAAATTTAACTTTTTTTAAATTTTTGCCTGTCTGTCTGTCCGTTGCGTCCGTCCGTCTGTCTGTTTGTTCCGGCTCAGACACAGACACTCCAATTTTATTTATTTGATGTAAGTAGGTACCTATCGCATATGCATTAAGTGTAAACTCTTTTCACTTTATGCACATGTGATTGGTACCTTGAAATTTGAAATTACAAACAGACACTTCAATTTTAATTATTTGTTTAGATTTAGAAAATTATTTTTTACTTGACTTGTCAGATAATGATGTGTTTGTGTATCAAAAATAAATAAACTATACATTACCTTCATCGTTTTCAATAGAGGTTTATCTACGGTCATATTCTTATTTTTCATTGAACTGGACCCGGAGTTACCTGTCGCAAAAAAGAAGAATATATTAAAAAAAAAAAAAAAATTGTATTTATTCCACAAATGTATTTAAAAATTGTACATTTACTAGGATAAAAGCTTTAAGCCAAGAGAGATTGAGCAAACATTTTGTTTATGTATGGGCCTGCCAAAGTGATTCTACTCTGCCTGGTGGAAAGCATAAGCAGAATCCAAGAGTGGTCACCATACTCATTGCGAATGCAGACAATGCAACAACGCAGCATGGTGACCCACACAATGTGGGTCTAGCGATGCTTCTGCATCATTCGGCCTTCGATCTTGCAGTCATCAACGAAACACGACAGCACGAACGTTGTCATTTTACGTTGATCTTCTGTGCGAGGGTAGACCCAATCGTGCTGAAATCAGCGTGGCTCTACTACCTTTTAAATATAATTTAATGATTTTTCTTTTACTTTTAATATAAGGTTATGGCATTACTAAACTTCAAGTGATAAAAGTGATATTTTGGGATTTATCAGTAAATTTTTAACAAACTAGTTTTGCCCGCAACGTGTATGTCGGTTATGGCGACATAAAGTACTTTATGTCCTTCTCCAAGGTCTAATCTATTTCTATATAAAAAATATCTATTAAGCGGTTTTGCCTTGAAAGCGGAACAGACAAAGTTATTTTCGAATTTATAATATTAAGTACGGATTACAATAACAACGGCCTCCGATCAAAGTTATTTTAGACTACAGCATGTTTTCTTCATCAATCACATCTCTCATTTAACGTTCTCTTTAAGCCCCAAGGAAAGACTTATAAGCCGTCAACTCGAGTTGCGCGTTCATTGAACATAAAATTAAAATTGTTGGTAGAGACTTTATTATCTATTGGTATAATAAAATTGGAACAGGTCGATGTTTGTACATTAAAGATACTGTAGAAAAACTAATGAAGAGGAAGATCCCCTCATTGAAGTGACAGACCTTTGAGCTCTGTCTTTAGATTTTTGTCTGTATAATCTCAGAAGTCTAAATCGATTTGAATGTGCTTTTCTTAAATATATTGTGGTAAACTGATCTTCACATTTAGTGTTTGTCTTATTGTTAAAAAGGTTATTTGCTCGTTGTCAACCTAATATACGCCAGATTAGTCACTGATATTTTAATAGATTGTGCTAAGAGCAGGAATACCACTCATATACTGTAAGACAAACAGTTACTCATAGCTATAAGAAAACTCAAAACGTACCTACACGTAGAACAACTAGACCCAGAACAATAACTTGCAGATCACGCAGTGTTATGAAATGTGAGGGTCGAACCCCCAATGTTTCATGCATTCATCATCATACTGCCTCGTTGGTCTAGCGGTTGGCGTGTGCGACCGCTGATCATGAGGTCTCGGTTTCGATTCCCGGGTCGAACCAAATGTTTGGATGATCTACAAATATTTGTTTCGGAGTTTGGGTGTTTTCTATGTATAATATGTATGTATTTACAAAAAAAAAGTATATATGTATTCATATCAGTTGTCTAGTATCCATAACACAAGCTCTGCTTAGCTTGGGACTAGATCGCGTTGTGTGTTAGATGTCTGAAATATTTATTTATTTATCATATCAGCCGTAAGAAGTCCACTGCTGAACGTAGGCCTCCCCCATTGACTTCCATTGCGACCGGTCGGTAGCGGCCTGCATCCAATGAGTCCCTGCGATCTTAACTAGGTCGTCCGTCCACCTTGCGGGAGGCCTTCCTACGCTGCGTGCATTAGCCTAAATCACTACGCGACCTGCACAGTCAAATCCAACTTCCTCACTTACCTATAGTATCAGAAGCAGCTGAGGAACGACAACATGTTTTCCTCAACAGCTTTCGCAACAAGCCTCGGAGATCCAGTGTATAGGAACCGTAGACTAGAGGGTTCACGCAGGAGTTGGAAACTGCCATTACGAATAACAGGTCCTGCACTCCGGGTGACACGCGGGTGGCTGATTGGCGGTCTATCATGTACCTGGCACAAACAGGAAAGTATAAAATAAACTATTGTATATCTCTGTGGCAACTTCCACATTCAGCGCTATCTATCGAAGATACACCGGTAGATACAACTCGATTCGTTCCTTTGTACCGTTAAACCGATTAGATGTAAGGTTATTGGAAGCATAATCCTTAATCAACAGCATATACTTGCACTGCTGGAGTCTCCTTAGAAAGGAGGCATTGGTCTCCTATGCCATGCTGACCAACAACGTACTTGTACCAAAATAACATTTTTTACAATGTCTGTCTGTCTGTCTGTTGGTCTGTCTGTCTGTCTGTTTGTTCCGGGTAATCTCTGGAATGGCTGGACCGATTTTGGCGGGACATTCACTAAATAAATAAAATTGATATCACTAAATAATAAAACAAATGTAATCTTAGACAATAGATGGAATATTTCCCTCCCAATATGATTCCGTGGTTTCCGTCTCCTTTAAACGTAGTGTGAAAAAGTCTACTAGGCCGGCATAGTGTGGGTTACCATGCTGCACTGTCCACGTTCGCATTGAGGATAGTGACTACCAATCTTGGATTCTAATCATGCTTTCCATCAGTCAATGTAGAGTCATTTTGGTAGCTTAAACATAAAAAAAAAAAACAGAAACATAGACTATTAAGTGAAACACCAGTATCTTATGTTTAAATCATTTTGTATTCAATATGAAGTCTAGATAGACATAAGAATAATAGCGGCAAATAAAATATTTGTTTTAATGTTCCCTTTTTTCAACTATTTAATACACACAGGGTCGGTAAAAAAAATATGTGAAACCAACAAAGCGAAAGTAGAAGTTAAGATAACAGAAAAGTTTTTCAGTAACGTTGGATCATAAAATGTAAGTTTAAAATTAATAAAAGTCTTTAAGTATATACAAGTTAGGATATTAATTTTTGTCTTAAAAAGGTTGTTTTTGTAGAAGTTGCTAAGAGGAGTAAAAATAAAAATGAGAGCATATAATCTATACAAATAAATAAAATTGGAGTGTCTGTTTGTAATATTCAAATAACCGCTTTTTACTAAATGCATATGTGTGTATAAACGGTACATATACCAAAAATTAAATTTTTAATTTTTGTGTGTCTGTCTGTCTGTCTGGGGGACGAGACCTTCACTGGCAGGTAGCTGATGATCCAGGGAGTAACTTAGGCTACTTTTTTTAGGCTTACTTTGTCCCGCGGCGTTATCCGCGGTACAACAATAACCGCGGGTAACACCGCGGGGTTCAGCTAGTCCAATAATAAATTTTAGTGAATTTTAGTTGAGTAGAGAATCATAGTCCGGGATACCCAGAACTAATTTAACAAGTTATTACTATCAAACTATTTTTTGTGAGTCGCTTCATTTTAATGAGGGGCCCACCTTTCACCTTACAAAAGTTTTCAATTGTGGTAGCTAACAGCCACTAACAGGGCTAGCAGACAAAAACTTATTAGGACCGGGATAACGTACCACGCAATTTGTAGGTCAATGTGTCTGTTAAATTAACTACCTGTTTTTTTTTTTATGGAACAGGCGGGCAAACGGGCAGACGTATCGCCTGATGGTAAGCGATTACCGCCTACCATGGACACCTGCAAACACTGGAGGCGTCACAAGTGCATTGCCGGCCTTTGGGGGATAGGGAGGGGAGATAGGGGGAGGTTTGGGTTATGTGCTTCCGGTATTGTCACTCACTCGGTGAGACACAGCGCAAGCACTATTTCACACCGTTTTTCTGTGAGGCCGTGGTATCACTACGGTCGAGCCGGCCCATTCATGCCGAAGCGTGGCTCTCCCACGGTAACGAATGGTGGAGGCACTAAATAATAAAGAAATAAATATTACTGACATTTAACAAACAACGCCATCTAGTCCAAAACTAAGCAGAGCTTGTATTATGGGTACTAGACAATTGATATAAATACATTTATACTTATTTTTGTAAATACATATATATTATACATAGGCAACACTGAAACAAATATTTGCAGATCATACAAAAATTTTGTCCGACCCGAGAATCCAACACCGAGGCAGTTAACTATACGATTATATGTGTGAATTGTAAGCAAATCGTTTCTCAATTTACTAAAGTAAAATACTTACCACATGGTTATAGTGACATAAGGCAGCCAGCACAGTGCGAATGCGGCTACTATCGTGACCGTCATGCGGAGGGTTCGACGCCGTGCACGTTCTAAAACGCGTCGGTCCGAGCGGCGAAGGCGTACTGGCCCAACGTTATTGTGATGAATGCATTTCTCTGAACAAAAGAAAGTTACGAACTTTAATACTTATTCATACACTTCTTCTTTTCTTCTTCTTCGTATTAGGGAAAATACCTAGAGGCCGCAGTCCTTTGCTCAGGGCAGGCCAAATCTGCCCTACTCTCAACAGTTCGGTCTTTGCTGCCCTCCATGCTTCGATCCATACCTGAGACCTCAAGCACAGCAGTCGCTTACAGTTCCACTTGCGCCAACGAGGCTGTCAAATTCCGATATAAGTACAAGCATTTGTTACATCTTTTTTTTATTTGATTCGGGAAGCTTAACATCTATACAAATAAATAAAATTGGAGTGTCTGTTTGTAATATTAAAATAACCGCTTTATACTAAATGCATATGTATGTATACACGGTACATATACCAAAACCGTAGTTAAAAAATTTTTTGTCTGTCTGTCTGTCTGTCTGTCTGTCTGTCTGTTTGTTCCGGGTAATCTCTGGAACGGCTGGACGGATTTTGACGGGACTTTCACTGGCAGGTAGCTGATGACCCGGGGAGTAACTTAGGCTACTTTTTTTAGACTAACATTGTCGCGCGGCGTTACTCGCGGTAGAACAATAACCGCGGGTAACACCGCGGGGTTCAGCTAGTTAACAATATATTTAATATTGCTTCTCTATATGCCAATTACAAGCTTCCAGATATAGAATACTACCGCCTTATGCCAATACTATGAGTAAATAAAAAAAAATGCACTGAGGTCGCCCTCTCGATATGACGACATAGGACCTTGAGTCAAGTCATATGTATAGATTACAGTACCTGGATGACCGACTTTGGTCATTATTTCATTTTTCATAAATTTTCTAAAAAAATATCCTAGCTAAACCGATGAATTGCTCCCGAATTCCCCTGTCATGCAAATCGTTGGACCCGTTTACAAGATTCAGATTATCTATTATACTAGCTGAGTCTTGCGGTGCTACCCGCGGTTATTGTTGTACCTTTACAACCGCGGGGCAAAGCTTGTCTAAAAAAAGAAGCCCAAGGTATTCCTCATTACGGCAGCTATCTGCCAGTATTGTCAAAATCGGTCCAGCCGTTTCAGTAAATAGCCGGATTAGCCAGCCAGACAAACCGACAGACAGACTAAAATTGAAAAAATGTTATTTTAGTAAATGTAATGTGTATACATACATATGCTTTTATTAAAAAGCGGTTATTTTATTATTACAAACAGACACTCCAATTTTATTTATTTGCATTTGTATACACACAAGAATTACTTGTTTAAAAGTATTAGATGGATAAATTCATTGCTGGAACTACTCAACTCAAATTCTAAGTTATTTTTACAATATTTCAATAATCGCTCTTCAAAAGTATTACTTATTGCTCATGAAATGTTCGCGATGCCATACAAATTATAACAAACTTCAGAAGAATATATCATCTTCCAAAAATGAACATATTTACAAGGAAAACAACGAAAGTTTTTCATTTAATTCACATCATGTCGTTGTGGACTTCTAACGTACCAGCTTGTTAATACAACTGAGAAACACAATAATATGGCGTGCGTTACACAACTAATAATAACTACTATATTATTGTCACGAGAAAGAATTTTCTAGTACAACTCTTGAAGCCAGACGTCAGAAAGTTCTCGTTGATTTCTTGAGGCACAGAATGATGAACCTTACATCAATATGCATAAAATCGAATATGGATTGACGTTTGACGTGATTGACGTGAGATTGGCATGTTTATATTTCGCGGAAATGTCATTTTAAGATACATTAAATTCAGTGACACGTCATAAAGCCTATAACCAGCGGACGATTAAGACGGTTTCAACGCTATTTCATTTGTCCAGTTCTAATAAGTAGTTGTGGAGTTATGAAGGAACAGAATCAAAATCATAACTCTCTTTTGGCTTTGCCGTAGTGGGATAAAAATCCTAATTCCTACTAATATTATAAACTCGAAAGTTTGTAAGTATGGATGGATGGATGGTGATAGTAGTACATTACTTACAGTAATGTAGCTTATACATCAGAATAACACATAGGCTACTATTTGCCGCGGTAAACGACAAACACGCGGGCAGAGCCGCGAGCAACAGCTAGTAATACACATAAATGCCATTATCACATTTCTTATGAAATAGCTGCCAAAGTGATTTTACTTAGCCTGACAGCATGAGTAAAATACAAGAGTTCTAGTCATCGTTCTCACTGTAAATACGGATAATGCAGCGTGGTGACCTGGCTTTACTATGGCGGCTTAGAGAGATGCATTTTCACGATCCGTGGCGTTACCTGTAAGAACTCGGGGTCATATTTGGAGTTAAATACGTGTGCTGGCACTCTGGCAGTGAGTTTCAGGTTTTAACTGCTCGGCACCGAAAGGAACAGACAAACTAAACTGATTAAAATTCATTTCACCATTTTGAGCGAGTAACATAGGCTGTTTTTACCACGATAATCGACATACATATAAATAAATATAAAATAATTATTTCGGACATCTAACACACAACGCCATCTAGTCCCAAACTAAACAGAGCTTGTGTTATGGGTACTAAGACAACTACAATAAATACATAATTACATACTTTTTTTGTAAATACATACATATTATACATAGAAAACACCGAAACTCCGAAACAAATATTTGCAGTTCATAAAAACATTTGGTCTGACGGGAATCGAACCCGAGCCCTCGAGATCAACAGTCGCATACGCTACCACTGCGCTACCGAGGCAGTTAAACATATGGACAGTAGGTATTGAAGACAAAAACTAACATTTATCAAACCGCTCACATTTTCCCGCATAGTAACACGCCATAAACGTCACGAGATTTCTATGGGAACATGTAATTGAAGGGAATTGGTACTACCCATACATATTATATGAGTCTATATGTACGTTGGATAGCTTTATTACATTACACCAAGGCTGTAAGGTGCGGTGTAATACAAACTGAGTGTAATATTATATATCATTTCTTAGGATCACTTGGCAGTCGTATTTAGATTGGTATGAATGTTTAGTTATGATTCAATGACCAATATAAGATGAACTGTCATAGTATTGACTTTAATATGTACGTACATTAAATATAGCTTTATATCGTATGCTATATATCGTTTCGTGGTTAATAATAGCCTGGCCTTTATTTTTTTTTTATTTTTTTTTTTTAGGTTTCGCCTTGCAAAATGACTCTACTCTGCCTGATGCAGAGAGCAGAATCCAAGAGTGGTGGTCACTGCGAATGCAGACAATGCAACAATGCAGCATGGTGACCCACACCATGGCGGGCTAGTGATGCTTCTGCATCATTGGGCCTCCGGTCTCGCACTCATAAACGAAACACGACAGCATGATCGCTGTCATTTTACGTTGATTTTCTCTGCGAGGGTAGTACCGCCCCGGTCGAGCCGGCCCGTTCGTGCTGAAATCAGCGTGGCTCTACTACCTTGAAATCAACCTTTCTCAAGATCAAAGGATTTCCATTGTCAGTTTTATCCAAATTAGTTCAGCGGTTTAACCGTGAGAGCGCTCGACCGTAACAAACAGATATTTCTTTTTAATAATTATAATAATTCATTTATTTGCTAAACAAAGGTGTACAATGGCGTTACATTTTTTACAGAATTAGTTTCAAATTCATAAAATTACTAGTTGTTGCCCGCGGCTCCGCCCGCGTATATGTCGGTTATCGCGGCAAATAGTAGCCTATGTGTTATTCTGATGTATAAGCTATATTACTGTAAAGTTTCATCCAAATCCGTTCAGTAGTTTTTGCGTGAAAGAGTAGCAAACATCCATCCAAACATCCATCCATCCTTACAAACTTTCGCATTTATAATTTTAGTAGGATATAGTACAAGTTTCTGCCCGTGGCTCCGTCCGCGTGTTAGTCTGTTATTGCGGTATAGGTAGCCTGTGGCATTCCTCAAGATTCAAAGTATCTCGGCTCTCGGCAGCTTAACCGTGAAAGTGTTAAATTCAAATTTATAATATCAGTGTGATATTTAAAAATTAAACACACAAATAATACCGCAGTCAGCAAAACGAGTCTTACAAAAGTAGTGTTAATTAAGTAAGTCTTTTTTTATTTGTTATTATCTTCGTTTATTTCATTAAGCTGAAAACATTACTACTTTCTCAGTTCATTTGATCTTGGAAAATATTTACAGACAGATATGCCCACAGTTTCCACTGAAGAAACATTTTGTGCAAATCCTTACTAAATTCGTCAAACACTTTCAAGTAATATTGGATCGAAATTCTCTGAGTAACGATATAAGGAATTTACCTCCTTACTTGAAATTCTTGTGAGGATATAATTTTGGTCACATTATTTTGCATAAGAGACATACCAATGTTAGTACTTTATCTATACTAATATTTAAAGCTGAAGAGTTTATTTGTTTGAACGCGCTAATGTCAAACCCTACTGGTCCGATTTGAAAAATTCTTTCAGTGTCAAATAGTCCATCTATCGAGAAAGGCTATAGGTTATATATCATCACGCTAAAACCAATAGGAGCGGAGCACCAATGTATAACCACGCTAAAGGCAATAGGAGACGCAAACGAGGTTTATTTTTGTCTATGAAAGGCGTGCTATCACAGAGGTCTATGCCCAGCAGTGGAATGGAACTGGCTGATGATGAACGCAGGAAGGAAAAAATCAATAATTAGACAAGAGCGGTTTTGCGTGTTTACCCTTGGAGACAATTAGACGACACGTTGATTGTAATATATTTATTATGACTCATTTGTTTAACTTAAACTAAAGTTTATATACAATAATATGGACAGGTTTAGGTGGGGGTAACTATGAACTACTGTTTACTTAAATTGCTAAATTGACACTATTATTTATGCTTCCTTATTGTTATTTGACGGCACGTAGTAAAACAATTAATGTAGCACGTTGCGGCGTACAGATTTAAACTATTATAATACTATGGCTTCGCCATAAATATTCCCCCTCTGAAGAGAAAAAAATATCATTATAATTGGAATCTAACCGTCTGGTGGGAGACTCTACCAGAACGTGTCCTTGTTTCTGTTTGCTTATCTGCTTGCAGCGTTCAAACTCGTGGTTTGATTCAGTATTCCACTGGATAACCGTCTTATCATTTTTCTTACAATTAATTAAATATTTATTTAACGGTGTTTGATGCTTTGCTGCATGTGGAATACTGCTTCTGTAGAAATTAATCATACCCAAAAAACGTCGTACTCATTTATCGTTTGTGGTTTAGGGTAATTGTTTATAGCTTGAATCTTTTCCATAGTAGGAGTCAACCCTTGGCTCGTTATATGATAACCGAGGAAATCAATCTCCGACTTGGCGAATTCGCATTTGTTTGTATTTATTGTTATGCCGTTTTTATGTAGGCGCTTAAACACCTCCTCTAAGTGTTCATAATGCTCCTTAATATTATTCTTCTTGTCCGCGATAAATATGTCGTCCACATATATGAATACGTAGTCCAAGTCTCTGAATATAGAGTCCATAAATTTTTGGAAGGACTGTGCTGCATTTCGCAACCCGAATGGCATTCTGATGAATTCAAAAAGTCTAAAAGGGGTTATTATCGCTGTTTTCTCTGGTTCAGCAACTGGCAGAATGTGAAAAGCTTTTTTTATGTCTATTTTGCTGAATATTCCTTTTCCGCTTGCTACATACGTGAAATCGAGTAGCCTTGGAAGCGGGTACCTGTCTGGTACTGTTATTTTATTTAGTGCGCGGTAATCTCCGCATGCTCTCCATTCGCCATTCTTCTTCTTGACTAAATGGAGTGGCGATGCCCATTGACTGCTTGAAGGACGGCATATTCCCATGTCCATCATCTCTTGGAATTCTCGTTTTGCAATCCTGTATTTGTCGGGAGGTAATGGATGCGCTCGAGTAAATACTGGGAAACCCTTTGTTATTATTTGATGCTGTACTCGGTGCTTTGTATGTAGATTCATTGATCTAGGCTTTTTAATATCTTCATATTTCTCTAATAATCCCTTTATTGGTTCCTGGAGAGGAGCGTTCAACGATCGAACGGATGCAAATTTTTTGCTCTCACTATTTTGGCAGGCGTTTCCAGACCTGTTTTTTTATCGATCAGTTTTTTTCCGTGTGTATCCACTAATAATTGATAATGCTCCAAAAAATCAGCTCCCAGGATTGGCATCTTGACGTCGGCAATGGTAAATGTCCATTTAAAGCTTCGGCGCAGTCCTTTTTTTTTTTTTTTTTTTTTTTTTACGTGTGGAAACCCCCTCGGGCCGTCACCCCGCCGGGGCTTGCGGCGGGGCGGTGTGTCGGAATCGAACCGACTAAAACCACACGGTGTGCCACTCTGCGCCTGAGACGGGAGGGATCCGGGGACTGCTGTTATTAACACATCCGGACCCCTCCCAGCGCCTGCCCGCACTGAAGCGGGCACCGTCTGCTGGTAAAACTCTCATATTTAGGCGACGTACGGCACACGCGTAACGTCGCCCCCTCGCGGGTGACCACTAAAGCGGATGGAGGGGAAAACCCGTCCCCACCATCCGCGGCCACACTCAGGGCGGCATGAGGCGCTGGTATGCACGCCTCCGCCGCCCGGTTCGCCGGCGGCGGATCGGGTCCGAGTGGAGGTCGTCCTCCCGGGCCTTCTCCGCCGCCTCCTTCTGCGAAATTACGTCTTCGCAGAAGGCTGCGACCGCGGTAAAACTGCTGTCGCTACCGGCCATGGATCGTATGACGGCCGGTAGCGAGAGATCTCCTCCGATGACTGCAGTGAGGGCCCGACGCTGCGACGCCCAAGCGGGGCAAATCGCCAGCGTATGCTGGGCCGAGTCCTCACTGCAGTCGCAGTGGTGGCAGGCGGGACTCAGTTCCCTCCTGGCGACCGAGTGCAGGTACTTCCCGAAGCATCCATGCCCGGAAAGCACCTGCGTCAGTCGGAAGGAAAGAGTCCCGTGCTGCCGCCCTGCCCACTCGTGGATGACCGGCTGGAGAGCCTCCACGGTGGCAAAGCCAGCGCGTGGAGTCTCCAGCCGGAACGACCAGCGAGCCATCGTGGCTCGACGGGCGGCTTCACGCCACTCGCGTACCTCTTCGGGCGGAGGGCGAATGCCTCTCTCCGCCCGGAATTCAGCCACCCGTCGATAAACTTCGGCGAGCACTTCCGCCTCCAAATCCCACGGAGGTGTTCCGGCCAAGGCGCACGCCGCCTCGGTGGACACCGTGCGGTATCCGCGTATGGCTCTGACCGCCAATACCCTCTGAGGCCGCCAGAGGCGGGCCTTATTGAGGGCAGTCAGAGCCGCCACCCACACCGGTGCCCCATACAGCGCCATCGACCGGACCACCCCCGTGTAGAGGAGTCGCGTTGCGACGCTGGCTCCACCCAAGTTGGGCAAAAGTCGCCCAAGGGCAGAGGCAGCGTCGACCAGCCTGGGACCAAGCTGTCGGAAGTGCTCGTCGAAGAGCCACCTACCGTCGAGGATCAGGCCCAGATACCTCATCTGGGCCCGAACCGGTACGAGGACCGAGTTGACCACTATGGAGGCGCCGGGGGGCGGCCCACGACGGGGCCCATGGAATAGCAGGGCCTCCGTCTTGTCCAGGGCCACCCGTAAGCCCAGCGCCTCGATGCGCCCGACCACCAGAGAAACACCAATGGTGGCCAGGCGCGCCGCCTCCTGGAAGTTCGCCCCCCGGGCTGTGATAAGAGTGTCATCGGCGTAACAAATTACGCCCAGCCCGGGGGGGAGACGACCTCTTAGGACCCAGTCGTATCCCACGTTCCACAGGAGTGGTCCTAGGACAGACCCCTGCGGAACGCCGCACGACATGGGTCGCCGTCTCAAGGCGCCATCTCGATCCTCGTACACGACGTTACGCTCCTGCAAATAGTCTGCCACCAGCCGCCTCAGGTACTCTGGCACTCCGTGGTATTGGAGTGCTTCCCCGATGCAGCTGAATGGCAGACTATTAAAGGCGTTGGCGATGTCCAAAGACACCGCCAACACCACGCCGCCACAGCTCACTGCCTCTTCGGTCACGGCCCTAAGGCGCATCACGGCATCGACCGTCGAACGCCCCTCTCGGAATCCGAATTGGGCGTCCGACAGGTCGGGCCCCACCTCGCAGAGGTGCTGGACGATGCGGGCAGAGAGTATCCTCTCAAACAACTTGCCCGCCTCGTCCAGCAACACGATGGGCCTATAGGCCGCGACCGAATCGGCTGGCCGTCCCGGCTTCCTCAATAGGACCAGCTTCCCGCTCTTCCAGCACTCAGGAAAGCGTCCGGACGCCAGGCTAGCGTCCAACACTTCCCTGAGGCGGTCCGACATATGGTCGAGGGCTCGGGCCAGAACTCGGGCTGGAACCCCGTCCGTCCCGAGAAGCGCGGGGAGGCTTGCAGCCCCCCTGCCCCATCTGGTGATTGGCGGGCTTGTTGCCCGCCGCACACACGGGGCAGTGAGGGGCAGCAGAGCATTCCGCCGCCTTGTGTCCCGGTTGACCGCAGCGGAAACACAATCCGCTGCAGTCAAAGCAACTTTGACACTTAGTACGTGTGTGGCCCGCCGACAGGCATTTAAAACACCTCATCGGCCTCGCCGCCAGAACTGTTATCCTGGCGCTTACGAAGCCGATGAGCAGCCTGCCGGCATCACCCAGGACTTTGGCTGCCGTCACCGGGCAGCTGAGCCACACCGCACCAAGGCCCCCTGGACCGGGGCGGATGGTGCCGACCCTGATGCTTTCCGCGTTGCAGTTCGTCTTCTCCCGAACTGCAACGCGGACATCCTCGGCCGTCACGGAATCGTCCAGGCCTGATATGCGCAGTTCCGCGCACTTTACAGGCCTGGCGATCCTGACCCCATCCGTGGCTGCAAAAATGCCTCGCAGCTTCTCAGCAAACACGTCCGCGGTCGCTGCGCCTTCAGCCCCAGGGAATTCGAGTACTCGAGCTCCCGTCTGGGCGAGGCGCAACTTGACTCCTGCCGTCCCGAAATCGGCGGCGAGACTATCCCGGGCCTTCTTAAAGACGGCCGCATAGGATAACCCACCGCTTGCCGCCTCCGGCGACACGGTGACTACAACAGCCGCGGTTTTAGGCGGCTGCAACTTCCGCGGCTTCTTTTTGGCCGCTGTCACCGGCGACGACGGCGGGCCAGAGGCCGCCTTTTGGGCAGCCTTCTTGGCCCGCTTTCGGGACTTCTTGGACCCGCCAACTACCTGCCAACCCTCATTTGAGGGGGCGGAAGTGGAGGGTCCAAGTGCAGTCGTTGGAGTGGGGAGCGGAGTTTCCTCCGCTCCAGCCCTTGACGCTGTTTTGGGCCCAGGTTTCGGGGCAACCGTCTTGGGCCCAGGCTTCGGAGCAACCGTCTTGAGCTTAGCCCCCTGGCGCGGCTTGTGGGCCGCCGCAGGGGCCGGGCCCGACGTCACCGAAGCGTAGTTCACCCGACCACCCGCCACGGGGAGCGGGGTTGGCGCCGAGGCGGTATAAGGCCTCGGGGTCGCGAGCGGCGGCCGCAAGATAGGGGCTGGAGGCAGCCTCGCCTCCAGGCCGGCCAGTCGACCGTCCACTAAGTTCCCCACCGCCATGAGGATCTGTTGCACGAGAGCATCAGATACCCCGGGGACAGTGGGGGCCGGCTGCGACGCAGACGGGGTCGACCGTGATGTAGATGGGGCCGGTCTCGACTCAGACGGGGCCGGCCGTGACGCCGACGGGGCCGGCCGCGACACAGACGGTGCCGGCCGCGACACAGACTGTGCCGGCCGCGATGCAGACGGGGCCGGGGCCTCTCGCTCCGGGCGCTCCGCCCGAAATTCAGCGAACTGAGCGCTAAGCTCAGCCACCTGCCCCGTAAGTGCATCGTTAGCCGCCTGGAGGCGAGCCACGTCCCCTATCAATGCCTGGACGACTCCACCCAGTGCGGAGGAGGAGCCCTTAAGGGCCCTTACAAAAGAGCCCTTAAGGTTTACGGACTTAGTGGCCACCTTGTTAATGATGGCCACTGCCGCCTGCGCCCTCTCCTGCAGAGAGGCCGGTGTTTGGGGCACTGAGTCCCCATCCACCGGTTCCCCGATCTGCAGCAGGAGACCAGAGATCTCCTCCTCCGCCCGAATCTCGCCGTCCGCCCTGACACGCCGATATGATTCCGCCTTGCAAAAGGCGGAACCCGACGCGCCGGGGACTAGGGACCTCCCCCTGTGGCTGCTTGCTATTTTGGGCGGCGGCATCTCATGGCTGTCGCTCTCCCCGTCTTTGGAGCGCACGCGTTTGCGGCTGTCGCTCGCGTCCAAGTCCATGGACTCCAATGCTGAGGATGCATTGGAGCTCCCACCCGCGCCATCCGACGAGTGGGTGGACCTGGAACGCGTACGCTTCGAGGTTCTTCGGCTCCCA
This sequence comes from Spilosoma lubricipeda, assembly GCA_905220595.1. Lineage (NCBI taxonomy): Eukaryota > Metazoa > Arthropoda > Insecta > Lepidoptera > Erebidae > Spilosoma > Spilosoma lubricipeda. The sequence goes on from HG992291.1 coordinate 2,205,364, forward strand.
GCAGTCCGATTGACTACTGGGAGCCCCGCCGCCATAGGCGTCCCAGACGCGGACTCTTCCTCGGTAGAGGAGTCGTCCGCCCTCCGGAACTGCCCCTTGGCGTTCCTCCTGCCCTTCCGCTTTGCCTCATTTTCATTTTGTCCTTTTGACTTGCCAGTTTTTGTTAGAAGAGATCGGTCCGAGTTTTTAACGATTTTATTTGGTTCATCTGCCATAGCTTATCCCACGAGTATGGGGGAAATAAAGGGTCCATCCGGGCGGTGCCCCCTGCACCCGGGTAAGCCTAAATACTGTGGAGGACGGCTGGTATCCACAGGTTTTAACGACTTGGCTGTCGGGTGTTATAGACTATCCTTGTCATGGGCCGGCCAATTAAGGCAAGCCCTCCGGCCAACATGTTCTCAGCGTACCCTTCTGGAGCCACCAGTCAGGTCGCTGCTGAGCCCCTGTTGGTTACGGAACGCGACAGGGTGGCTAACCCTGTCTCACTGACGGTGGCACTAGTGCCTGCCAGCCCCTGCGCGAGCAGTGGGCCGACCCGTCCCTCGATCCCTGACACCGTCTCTTCCCATGTCCCCTCTGCAAAACAGAGGGGTACTGGGAGCGACGGCGAGCCCTGAAAAGGGCTGTTAGGGATCCCCTCGCCAGCCTGGAATTCGGCTGCGTGTTTCCCTTAGTCGCCTCTTATGACACCCACGGGATGAGATGGGGTGGGGCTATTCTATGCCGGCCCCACACGGCCAAATTCGGCGCAGTCCTAGGTTAAGCGTTAAAACGCGTTTCCCGTATGTATTTATAGGGGTCCCGTTCGCGGCGAATAATTGGTATTCGCATGCTTGGCTCTTATTATTTGTGCTATTTATGACCGAAATGTTAGCACCCGTGTCGACTAAAAATCTATAACCACTGTTTGAGTCAGTTATAGTTAGACGGTTTGCCGGGTGGATAGCACAGAGGCTCGTCGTATTCTGTGCTAAATTTAGTTTTCCGATAGCCTGTTATTTTTAACTATATTCCATGAACAAGGCTTATTGCATTTATATGCATCCTGCTTGAAACGATTATGGAAATAACATAATCCATTATGTGAGTTTCTGTGGCGCGACCTTGACCGTGAATGTGACGTATGTCGTGTTTGGTATTTGCTGCGTTGCATAAGTTGTTTCTCGCGTATGCTGCGTAATGCATTTATTTCTATTCGCATGGCTTGAAGTTGTGACGATATGTTTGTAACTAGGTTAATGTCAACCGCTGTCTCTTGAGTATTTTTCTTGTTGTAGGTCAAGTTTTCGTATATTTTATCGGCTAACTCGCTCAAGTTCTCTAACGATATATTGTTTGTAACTGATAATATCGCTGTTAGGGACGCGGGGAGTTGCCTTAGCCACAGCAGGCGAATAGTGTCGTCGTTTATTTTTCCACATCCAGCTTCCTTCATTTTTCTCCAGAGCTGGGAAGGCTTCTGGTCTCCAAGGTCCATTACTGATAGTAGTCTGTGGAAACGTCGGTGTTCGCTCTCTTCGTAGCAGTTTATTAGACGTTCCTTGACTGTGGAGTACTTATTTTCGCTGGGCGGGTTAGTTAAAATGTCACTAACTTGATGGACGACCTCTTTTGGTAGTTTGGATATTACCATGTTATATTTATAATCTTCGCCCTGTTTTTGTGGTGCTATTATTGCTTCAAACTGGGCGAACCATAAACGTGGAGAGTCTGTCCAAAATTGAGGTAGTTTGTCTGTGACCGTGATAGCAGCAACTGATTCGCACCCAGTGTCGCCTCTTGAAGAAGTTGTTGTTGGAGCCATTTTTGGGATGTGATAATTTCGTAATGCTATTGTTCTCTAGATTCACTGCTGAAAACCTAATAGGGTTCCGGTCGTCCCGGTATTATATCAGCACTAGAAACCAATAGATCACGTCGGGGTCACCAATTATTGCGTGTTTACCCTTGGAGACAATTGGACGACACGTTGATTGTAATATATTTATTATGACTCATTTGTTTAACTTAAACTAAAGTTTATATACAATAATATGGACAGGTTTAGGTGGGGGTAACTATGAACTACTGTTTACTTAAATTGCTAAATTGACACTATTATTTATGCTTCCTTATTGTTATTTGACGGCACGTAGTAAAACAATTAATGTAGCACGTTGCGGCGTACAGATTTAAACTATTATAATACTATGGCTTCGCCATAAGCGGCAGTCGTTACTTTACAGAATCGATATAATAAATATAATAAACTACGTTTCGATTGCCTAATACCTAGTTGAAAACAATTATGGGCTTATTACGACCAAAATGAACAGTCCATATTTTTGTTTGGTGTATTTACATACGTAATATTATTAATCTTTAGGTATTTCAGTCCATTAAATTTAAAATAATAATAATACAAAAATTTTAACAAAAAAATTACTTCAAGAACTGGACCAAATTGAGATGGGACCACACCGGAAGCACCAGCTTTTAAATAAAAAAGAATCATCAAAATCAGTTCACTCAGTCGAAAGTTCTAAGGAAACAAACATAAAAAAATACAATCGAATTGAGAACTTCCTCCTTTTTGAAGTCGGTAAAAAATTGTTCCTTTTTTTTTATAGGTAAGTAAGCGATTACCGCCGCCCATAGATATCCGCAACACCAGAGGCGTTACAAATGCGTTGCTGACCTTTTGGGGACGGGGAAAGGGAGGAAAGGGATGTGGGGATGGGTTGGGGATGGGTTGGGGACAGTTGGGGTATGGGCCTCCGGCATCCTCACTCACTCGGTGAAACACAGCGCAAGCGCTATTTTACACCGATTTTCTATGAGGCCGTGGTATCACTCCGGTGGAGCCAGCGCATTCATGCCGAAGCATGGCTCTCCCACGCTAAGCCTCGATGGGTGGTTTTTAAAAAATTGAGATTTAATAGTTAAAATTTTTGTGGTTTTACCATTCATATATAAACACTAGCCGACCCACGCAACCTCGTTTGCGTCTTCTATTGCCCGTAGCGTGATAATTTTCTCCCGTTTTTGTAACATTCTTTATTGTTGCTCCGCTCCTGTATATCTTAGCGTGATGATAGATAGCCCAAAACCTACCTCGATAAATGGGCTATCTAACACTGAAAGAATTTTTCAAATCGGACCAGCGGTTCCTGAGATTAGCGTGTTCAAACAAACAAACAAACAAACTCTTCAGCTTTATATATTTGTGTAGATACGCACCGAGCGTGTCGACGACACGACACGCAATACACTCGCTATCTAAACTTGCCTAAAGTTTTCACTTCAAAATATATTGGCAACCTTTCTGTCAAATTACCTGTCAACTCATCTACCGCCGATAGAAAAAAGGTGTACTAAACTATTACTTACCATCTAATTCCTTACTGCTTCTGTGTATCTCACAGAAGATGCATACGTAACACACGGTGATCGCGATCAGCGGTAAGAAGTACATGGCGCAAAGACAGAAGATATTGTAGACTACTTCTTGCTCGTCCGATGCAAAGGCATCGAATGATACGCACTGCTCGAAGCCGGCCACATGAGGATGGCGCTTCACTCTGAAGATTATACTCTGTGGACAAAGTAATGAAGTTATAAAAAAAAACAAACTCAATGTACAAGGTTTTCGTGTTTCTTAAAAGTTGACTAAACTTAATATTAGCAAAATATTAATTTTCAAGTACATTTAAGTACATTTATTTTAAATAATGTAAGATTGCCTCGTTGGTCTCGCGGTTGACGAGTGCGACTGCTGATCATGAGGTCTCGGGTTCGATTCCCGGGTCGGACTATAAAAAATCACCTTATTAGGAAAGCCTACTATACGATCAACGACTATCTAAACGACAATCAGTCATGGGCTTAGGGTGTCATTAGATAGATACACACAAACTTCTTTGTTATATAACTAAGCTAAATATTAACAAACAATTGTTAGTTGAGGGTAATGCGTGGCGATTATCATGGTAATTTAATTAGTAGTGATTTTTATCAGTATCTCGACTATGGTCTGTCATGCTCACTAAAATATCATTGCTTGCGGTGTCGTCGTGGGGCGGGTCGTTTCTTTCCCTCTGATATGGCGAAGGAGATGATGGCTGGTCCATGCGTCATACTCGTGAACGGGTGCTGCTTGGGGTGATTGGTCGGCCTAGTCAGCGATGCTTTTGACATTCTATTATTTTGGTTCGTTCAACTGCAACTGTAGCCTTTTAATCTAGTCACGAATTATTTTCAACAGCAGATTTTGCAACTGATTGTTAGTAGATGTGCACCTTGAATGATTTCTATGTTTAATAGACTAAAACCTTTAACGTTATCAATGAGTGATTTTTCTTTTCTTTTTTTTGTTTGAGCGTTAGATTTTGGAGCATTTTAATAAAAGGAAATTCAGGTGGCAACAGCTTGCATACTGTTTACCTTACATGTAATACTAACACTATTGTACCTGAAAATCTGACTTTGAAAAGAGTGGCCATGAGTTTCTTTGCCAGTATTCTTCTCATGAGGCTCTACGCATTTTGGAAACTGGAAGTTATAGATCGACACAGGCAGGCAGTAGATTTTGGTGTTTTCACCTAATTTACCTCGACAATACAGCACATGCTGTGGCGTCTGTTTGTGTCGATCTATGATTCTTAACTACAGCTTCAATTTAACGTTCATAAATGTCACTTAGTGTCTTAATTGAATAAATGATTTTGAATTTGAATTTGAATTTGAATTTGACCAAATGTTTGTATGATCTATAAATATTTGTTTCGGAGTTTGGGTGTTTTCTATGTATAATATGTATGTATTTACGAAAAAAAACTAGTACAACATGTATTTGTATCAGTTGTCTAGTACCCATAACACAAGCTCTGCTTAGCTTGGGACTAGATGGCGTTGTGTGTTTGATGTCCGAAATATTTTTAAATATTTATTTAAGATTAGATCTATTAATTATCAGTATTTATTATCTCTTACTATCAAATTATAATTCTTAATCTCATTATTAAGTAAGGTCAATATTTCTAATTAGTGATCTGCCTGATCTAGGTAAGACCTGATATTAGACTGTAGAAAAACAGCACCCTGGTTTCTTATGTGAGAGCCAGGCTTTTGTAGGAATGGACAGCTCGAACGGAGTCCACGGCCTTGAAGAAAAAACTTTAAGTAACCTTGCGTCATAACTTCATTTGTTACTCGAACTTTTATATCCGTAGCACCAGATTAAAATGAAATGAAAATCCAAAGGTTTCCTGGAACAAATTATTCTAAGCGACATGGTCATAGTCGCCCTTTGTACAGAACAACTGTGGTACATTTGGATACTATATAATGTTCGTACAATTAAATAAATAATAATAAGAAATATTTCGGACATCTAACACACAACGCTATCTAGTCCCAAGCTAAGCAGAGCTTGTGTTATGGGTACTAGATAACTGATACAAATAAATATATACTTATTTTTTTTTGTAAATGCATACATATTTTACATAGAAAACACCCAAACTCCGAAACAAATATTTGTAGATCATACAAACATCGAGACCTCGACCCCGAGACCTCATGATCAGCAGTCGCACACGCCAACCGCGAGACCATCGAGGCAGTCAATTCATTGTACACATAAAGTATTATCTATCTATCTATGTAATCATCATAATATTATATATGATAATTCAAGTTTGTTTCTTGATTGGTTGAGCGTTGAAATCTCTAGGTATATTTTCGAATTCATTGGCAAAATTTACACGAAAGTAAGTAAAGCCGCAAGAAAAATAAGCTGTCGGATAAATTCTCAGCGGGGTAACGTTCACTTATAAATTATTTTAGTGCCCCTTGGCAACAATCCTTTTACACAGGAATATCAAAATATGAATACAAAAATGGTTATGCCATGAAATAACATTACATCATAATTTGTATGTAACTGAATAAAATATATTATTTTCTGTTTCCCCAACAAAGTAGTGTAAAGTGTAAAGATCAACAGTAATAGGGTTTGTTTCTAAGTGTATTTTTAATGTCAATATATTATATAGTTACTAGCTGTCCCGGCAAACGTCGTTTTGCCATAACTACTAATAAATTAAAAATTAATTAAAAAAACATTGTCCAGTGGACAAAATTGTGAATCTAAACCATTCCCAGATCCCCTTGAACACACACAAAAAAATTCATCAAAATCGGTATAGTCGTTTGAGAGAAGTTCAGTGACATACACACTCACAGAAGAATTATATATATAAAGATAAAGAACTATTTATAAAAAATAGCAAAAGGAGTTGTAAAACCAAGATGTTACGTGTGTCCTTGTAGTGCCCTTTTGTGCAAGGTGCTAAATGAAATATTTAGTCCGTTCACTCTGGTTTATTTACAGTTATTACATATCAATTACATAAAGATCAAGTCACGACCATTGTCCAAGAGTGATCCGAGAGCGACTGGCTTGCGCCCATCGCGCTATGGCTCGGCTCACACAAATATGCTGACTCTATATTGTGTAGTCATGTTGTCCCTACATCATTTCCCCCCTTTTCCTTTATTTTTACAAATAAAACAAATCCCGAATCTAAAATTAAAATTTTAACATAATACAATAATATTGGGTCTGATGTTATGAAACATGCTGTATTATAAATCAAGATTGTGCAATGTTTACAGTTAAGTAGCATTCCTTCCCATGTTCGCTATATGATATCTTTGCAACATAAGCATATACTGCTTGACTCTGAGTACAATGTAACTTTATAAAACATTTCTGTATTTAAGTTTTATAACTTTCAATTATGTCCAGCAGTAGACATTTTTCGGCTGAACTTTCAATTAATGTTGAATAACAATATGTATGGTCTAAGTAAGTTTTAAACATGTAAAAATATAAAAATGTAAAAATAATGTATGAGTTTGTATAAAATCATTCTCAATACTATTCTTCGTAAACAAAAAAATAAATCCTTACATTCTAACACATATTCTCTTCTATTACAAACAAACAACTTTATCTTTCTGTATAACATTCTGTTTCAACCCTAGAATGTACACAATTATTTAAAACACATTAAAAAAAATACCATTTCTTACTAAAACTATAAATGAACTTTCGTAAGGAGGTTGACGTGGCCTTTGCACACTATCATTCCTTAGAAAAAAATACACAAATACATAAAAATATACCAAATATGCAGACAAAATACACACATTTTCTCTATAACACTTAATTATGTGTGCGTCGTAATTCTGCTGTGACCTTGAATGTCACAAAAATTCACAAAAAATACAATTAGGTACGCATCTAAAATACACAAATACCTTGTGTATGCGTCTGAAATACACAAATACACAAAAATAAACACAAATACGTAAATATGCAGACAAAATACACACATTTTCTTTAAACACTTAATGATGTGAGCGTCGTTTGTTCTGCTGTGACCTTCAATATGCGTTGTTCCATCTCCTGCAGATCTTAATCGTTTCCACCTCCGCGTCCGTGACCTGATTGCGTCCATGACTCCGGATCCTCGATAAACGATCACATAATTTCACGTAATAATGCTATGAGATGTACTTTATCATCGCGATGTCCTCAAAATTCACGATGCAACGCTGTCACTAATTGCTGTCGTCGTATCCTTGATGTTACTAGTGCACTGCTTAACGTCCGAGGTCACCAAAATAATGTGACTATCTCGGTAGGTGCATTACAATTATACATATGTCATGTCGTGTCCTTGATGTTACACTGCCCGCTTACGCAGACGACAGGGGAGTCGCTTCAGTATATTTCCACTATGTCGCCTTGCACTTGGAACAAAGATTCTATTCCGCACTACGTATCACGTTCGGGTCACCAATGTAAAACCAGGATATTACGTATGTCCTTGTAGTGCCCTTTTGTGCAAGATGATAAATGAAATATTTAGTCCGTTCACTCTGGTTTATTCACAGTTATTACATATCAATTACATAAAGATCAAGACACGACCAATGTCCAAGAGTGATCCGAGAGCGACTGGCTTGCGCCCATCGCGCTATGGCTCGGCTCACACGCAAATATGCTGACTATATAGTCACCAATATACCAACCAATGTAAAACCGCGATGTTACGCATGTCCTTGTAGTGCCCTTTGTGCAAGGTATATAAATTAAAGATGTAAAGTCCGGTCACTCTTATTTATTGACTCACGGTAATAATTACATAAAGATTAAGACACGATCAATGTCCAAGAGTGATCCGAGAGCGACTGGCTTGCGCCCATCGCGCTATGGCTCGGCTCACACAAATATGCTGACTCTATATTGTGTAGTCATGTTGTCCCTACAGAGTGATTTATAGTTATTAACTAGGGAAGGGAATTAATGCAATTAACAGTTACTTCAAGTATGATAATGCATTATACTGCCTCATTGATGTAGCGGTTCGAGTAGGTATGCGGCTGACAATCAAGATTTTATTTGTTTATTTATTTTTATTGAATAGGGGGCAAATGAGCAGACGTATCGCCTGATGGCGATGGCGCCTGATGGCGGCAACACCACAGGCGTCACAAGTGCGTTGTCGGCCTTTTAAGAAGGGGTACGCTCGTTTCTTAAAGGTTTGAAGGTCGTATTGGTCTGGGAACACCGCAGGCGACAGTTTATTCCGCAGTTTCGTAAGGTCTCGGGTTCGATTTCTGGGTTGGGATAAAAGTGTTATCGAGTTTTTCTGAATATAGAAATACTTTCTTGTTGGGAGCCTAAGAGTTGCGGCCTAAACCTCTGTGCCTCGGTGAGCACGTCCACGGATTATTACTTATTAGACTGATTTATTTCTGGAGGTGGCCTTTTTTGGGATTGGTTCAACTTTCGCCTCTCTGCAGGTCTCCGGAACAACTCTTGGTATATATGTGATGACTTGTGATAACTACCCTAAAGAAGGTGAAAATTAAATTTATTTCTTATACTTTTAATGATGCCTATAGCGAAATTCTGGGTACGAAGAATACAAAGGGTATGAATATCGATGTAAGTAGTTTTTACTATGCAGAAGCCACGGCTCCATTATACTCTAATGTTACATGGTAACGTATGGCTCTCTATACCAACTTACAGTTCCATTATATATACTAAAATCTATCGATACAATACATTTAATCACGTCTTATTCTCGACGAGATAAAGAATGTCTAAATACTACGTGATCGTAATAAACTCATATCTGAAATATGCTGATATATCTGGTCAAGCATAGCTATGTATAAATTCTATTAATTTATCAATATATGACGCAGGAATAATGCCAATTATCTCAAGGGTTTAAACGAGCAATTTTAGTATCTGAAGCTCGGAAACGAATCCAATGATTTTCATGAACTTTAGTATGTTGGGGCTTTAAGGGGCGATAAATCAACCCAACTAGGATTCTTATTAAAAAAAAATTGCAAAAAAAAATACCGAGCAAAGATCTGTTATCCAGGCACTTGTATTAATTTAATGAAGACTGTGTTTTTGTTCAACGACAAACTGTAAATTGCGCAAAGTAAATTGTATTGTTTACATTTGAAAAGTATTTAATATCTTAACTAAGTAACCCGGCAAACTTCGCACCGCCACTTTTTGTTCATAATTATTTTCTAAATTTCTGAAAAACTTGTTTTGTTATTTATGCACGCTTCGCTTCATCTTCCGGGGTAGTGTATATTTTTATTTTCATCCATACAAAACTTGTTCTGACAATGCCAAACACGTAAAAAAAATATCCAATTCGGTGCAGGCGGTCGGGAGTTATGCGCGTACCCGTACAATACTTAGGTGATTCATTTTTAACCGACTTCAAAAAAAGGAGGAGGTTTCTCAACTCGACCGTATATATATATATATATATATGTTTTTTTTTATGTTTGTTCGTGGATAACTTCGTCTTTTATGAACCGATTTTGATGATTCTTCTTTTGTTGGAAAGGAGATGTTCCGACGGTGATACCATGACAAGGAAACTAGGATCTAATGATGGCATCCCAGGGAAATCAAGGGAAACCCTCATTTTTTTCAGGCAGATACTAAGTTTTTCGTATATTTTCTGAAAATACTGGTAGGTATCATTTAATGATGATGAGCTGATGAAGTAAGAGCTTTTAGTATTTTTTGCCAGGGAGTTTTCGTTGGATGCTTTTTGGAAGTCGGTTTTTTTTTATAAAAAGTTTTCTATTTATATGGATACCAAAAGGCTAAACTTATTAGAACTTAGTGAAATTATTAGTGTGTTTAACAATAATTTAACTAAGCTCTAATAATTTTAGCATTCAATTTTACTAAGCTCTAATAATTTTAGCCTTCTGGTATCTTTACAACTTGGATTTATAGCTCAAGGGTGCAATTAGCTCTCGTTGGCTTAGTAAACTCAACCCTAATTTATTACCATATTGATGAGAATAGTACTGGGTAAACTAAGTGAATTACTTTGAAAGCATGGTGGTAAGTTGAGTAAAATAAGCAATTAATTCGTCTGGGTAGTTTGAAATCTTACGTAGGTAGTGTACCTACTGGAAAAATTTATGTCTATGGAATATTGCAGAAAATACTATCTCTTATGTATTAAGTAATTTCGTATCATGTTATTGTTCTTGATGAACTTCGACACTAACTAAATTATGTGAGTTTTGTTGGCGTGCCTGAATTGTTAACACCACGGTTTGACCAATAAAAACCGAACATGATTGAAAAGAGACGCATATATCAAATAATATATTTAGAATATCTAAATACGTTTCGCTTTCTACTATGGTCGAATAACAGATATATTTCCAAGGCGTTCAGACTCTTAATGTGTGCGCACACTTCACATCCAGGCCTGTATATCAAGGAATTTTGGACTTCCTACACCAAGCTGACCAGACGGTTATGTATGGGTTTTTTGTTAGTTTAGTCGGGTATCAATACACTCATGGTAACAGAACGTACGGATAAAATCATAAAATCAGGCACGTGATCTGATATAAAAGAAGAAGGAAGAAGAATAGAAAAAGAAAACTCATTGCATTGACTACCTATATATATATCTAGGATAAATCTAAGGAACGGGTTCGAAGACGATAATGGTGATGAGATAGGTGGGAATGCTGAAATGTATTGCGATAATATCGTTTGGAGAACAAAAAGTCACGTATTTAAGAGCAACTTTGTCGTTACTTTCGGGCACGATTTGCCAATAAAGACAACTTGATCTCATTAAAATAATCCCGGAGCTAAAAACTTTGTTTGTTTAGGCTTTATAAATAGTTTATGTTTTTAGTTGAAAAGTTTGAGGTGCGTTCATAAATTCTTAATACAAACACGTCTGTGATACGAATACTTACTAAAAGCATGTACACACGGTAAATAAAAGCTCCCCCTTTGCCCGACTTGCTAAAGGGTTGGCGATAGACCCAACGGGCGGCAACATACTTGTCAATTTTAGTTGCAGGTGTCTATGGGTGGAAATACTCCCTTATGATCAGGTGATTTGCAACTCGACTTAGTTAGCCTAAGCCTTTCTTTGAGAATATTTTCTTTTCCTTTCCTTTCCTTTTTTTTCTTTTCTTTTCTTTTCCTTCGTTTGCTTTCTTATCCTCTTTTCTTAAAAAAACCGCTATAGTAATATTCCTATGTCGTGGGCAGCTTTACAAACATAGATGAAAAGTACACCAAAAATACCAAACTTAGAATACCAATTTGTAGTACATACAAAGTATTGTCCCACATCACTTGTCACAGCAGAAAACGGCAAAATTACCGCTTTAATCATTACGCCATCCGTGTAAACAAACCAGGTTACTACAAAACTAGGTTAAAGGACATCGCAGGTGTCGGATAGGGTAACGAGACTGAGACGTATGCCCAGCGATTAGAGAGGTCACTAGTACAGGAAAATATATTATTTTGGGCTGAATTCCATAGTCACGATGTCATTGTCCTCATCCTCAGAGCCTTTTTTAAAACTAGGTTGGAATCGGCGTTCCATACTCACGAATAATGAATTTAATTTGTTATTGTCCCCGATCGTGTGAAAACGGATTCTTACGTAGTGTCATGAAGGGAGCAAACTGCGGAGAAGGGAAAATTGAGACAAACTATATACTACTTCGTATGGCCAGAGTAGAATAGTAGGCCAAAATCTCCTTCCTAAGGAGAGATCCATGTTCAGGAATGGACTGTCAAAAGCTGCTGCTAATGATATAGGTTCTTAGCACTTTTTGTAGCGTGTCTTGTCAAGCAAATTAGAACAATGAAATTAAAAGATATCCTCTTCTTTGCTTATCTTGCATCTAGCAAGGATTTGAAAAATGAAACAAGAAAATCTATATTCTGACTAGCTGAACCCCGTGGTGTTACCCGCGTTTTTTGTAACGTGTAACGCTACGGGATAAAACTAGCAAACTTCACATAAACCATCTACTAAATAGTCCGAACAAAGCCTCAACATTTGGTTTGGATAGGTTGAGTTATAAAATTACAAAGAAAAGTGGCATTGATTTTCATATACATTTATACTTACATTTAGCGTTTAAATTTATCTTGCAGAAGAAAATTCGTCCTACATTTATAAAGACCCATATCGCAGCTTAGTCTAATCCTGAGCGAAGCTTACTTACTAACAATAACAGTAGGGATTTTAGAGCTTAGTTTCTGAGAGCAGTATTCTGTATTACGTTGTTTTCTTGACTATCAAGATTCATTGAAGTTTATTACCCAGGATAGAAAGAGATAGGTAATAGTATTAGCAGTCCTCCACGTGCAATGGCCCAATCATAAGCTGAAGCTAAATCGATTATAATGAATAAGGAACAAGGATAATTATTCGGGCGATAAATACTCGATAAATTTTATCAAAAGTTTTTAGGTAATCTAGTTACAGATTTTTAAACTTTTTCTTGATTTAAACTCTATTTTTATTCATTTCAATTAATGAATGAATTTTTGAGTCTGAATTGGTTCGAATGAAACGTAATTGCTGTCAATTGAGCGTTGGTGCATAGGTTCAAGTCTGTGACGTATCGATTCGTTATTTGGAATATTTCTAGATTTCTGAATATAAATTACAAATTTAAGCCAAGTTAATAACGGCAGAAATTGTAATTGAAGTAGAAAATATTTAAATGGAATAAATAATCACGGGACTTTTGATCTAATGGTCAGTGATCCTGCCTGCCAAAACAGAGGTCGCGGTATCGATTCCAACCTACGACAGTTCAACGTAATGTGAAAAGAACCAGAACCCGACGGACATGCAGCAATTGAAGAATGTTATCATCATTATCAACTCGTTACAGTCCACAGCTGGAGATACGCCTCTCCCAAGGAACATCACAGAACCCAGTCTGTTGCTTTCTGCATCCATTAGCTGCTAGTTTTCCGGTTGATGAATGTGATAGGTTTTTTTTTTTTTTTTTTTTTTTTTTTTATGTTTGACCCTGCCAAATATGTGATAAGTTATTAACAAGTAAAATTTTAACAAAAATAAAACCGACTTCAAGGTTTGACTTGTTTTCTCTTGGATCATCAGATCTTAGTGTCCTTATCATAGTACTATCGTTGTGATATCTCCTTTCCATTTAAAAAAGAATCGTCAAAATCGGTTCATAAACGACGAAGTTATCCGCGAAAACACATAAAAAAATGATAAAAAAAATAATATACGGTCGAATCGAGAAACCTCCTCCTTTTTTGCAGTTGGTTAAAACATTTAATGTCCATTTGTACCATAAAAAAATTGGTCTTAAGAATGTACCTACAGGAAAGTTAAAATAACATTATAAAGGAGGAAAAGAATAAGTACATTCAAAGTTTTATGTTTAAGGGACTGTGAAGTTAGCAAATTTCGTCAATTTATTAAGCTAAAGTTTTAATTACGTAACATTTTAATTTGAAGGATGTTTTTCAAGTTCGGATCTCGAGTTAAGTAATACCAATGTTTACTTGATTCCTTAGCTAGTGAACCGCCCTGGCTTAGCTCGGAAATCTATGATATTCTTGGTTTTTTCCCGTTATAAAGTGCAAGAATTATACATATAAACCTTTCTCTTAAATCACTCTAACTATAGCTAAAAAACACATTAAAATTCATTAAGTAATTTAAAAGATCTAAGCGAACAGGCCCTGGAAGCTGCTTCATTTTATACCGTGTTCAGGGATTGGTGTAACTGTTTGAACAAGTTACGTAAGGGACGCGATAAATAAATAAAAACCACCTTTTCATCGTGTTGATCCTGTTTAAATGTGAGCTCACTTGGTATAGACCTTTTTGAATTTTTAAGGCGTAGAGAAACCTATTCAACATTTATATGTTACATTATTAAGTAACGTATATCTAGGTGTGGCTTTCTTCAACTGATATTTTCAATATGTACGTATTTACAAAACAAGTATATATGTATTTATATCAGTTGTCAAGTACCCATAACACAAGCTTTGCTTAGCTTGGGACTAGATGGCATTGACTTCGATGACCAAAAAAAAATTTTCTTAGAGGAATTTAAGACGTGTTACAGACACCTCATAAGGAGAAGAAAATAAAATATGATTTTCCATCCTGTATCAATACAGAATCGCAAATATACTAACAGAATTCATTACACAAAATAATTGCAAGTTAAAAATGCAAAAAAAATACATTCAAGAATTAAACTCACTTGTACTTATTTCAATTAATTTTAATACTGATCGGTCTCACCCTAAGGCATTATTAAATAATTAAAGTTAATTAAAATAGTGGAATTATTACAAGTGAGTTTAATTCTAGCATGTATTTTAACAAGTTCCATCAAATGCCGACAATCGAGAGTATAAATTGCTATAAAAATATTTTTACTATAACATCCAATAATGGTCAGAGTTCAATGGTAAACTAAATTGTGAAATGCCTTTATATTGCTTATCAAGTTACCACAATATACTGGTAAACGTGAGAAGATATAAATGATTTACGTGGCAATACCTTCATAACGCCACGTGCGTTCGTGACGGTCGGACGTGTTGGCGCCTTTATTGTATTTTGTTCTAACAAGAAAATATACTATTATTACATGTGATCGGAAAAACTTAAATTCATATAAAAGATTAGCAAATATACGAAATTTCTCTTAAATAATTTATGGTGATTACTTTACTTATTAAGGCTACAGTATTTGGTCCTACATGTCATATATTTTATAGGCTAACAAATTCTTCAACCTGACTTATTAACTAGCTTAAATAAATTGCCAATTTTTCAATGACAATTTCTAAAATTCAATTTTTATGCCAATTTATATTTGCACCAACTCCTCATGCTGTCTTAACACTCGCTATCGTCCTTTTCTATATTCTAATACTTGATTTTTTTAAATAATTAAATATTTCGGATATCTGACGCAACACTATCCAATTTCATACAAAGCATAGTACTATGAAAGCCAGATTGACTGTCAGAAAACTTTTATTTCTAAATATACATAAATTATACATACGATATATTAAAACTCCATAACTCCTAACTCAAATACTTGCAGACATGCAAATGTTGGTTCTATTCGGAAATCGAGCCCGAGATTACAGCCAAGGAGTCGCATTCGCTAGCATTGTTCCAGAGAGGCAATTTATTCGTAATACTTCAATAGTTCATTTAAATACTATGGTTACTAAACTGATCAAAAACCTACATAAGTTTAAGTTACTAAATACATAATTATGCCTATAATAAATTACGCTTAAGCCCACTTAAATTTACTTAAAAGTATTTTTTTCAAATTTAATAACTTGGAGCTATCATTAATCTATCTAAATAAATAAAATTCGAGTGTCTGTTTGTAATATTAAATACATGTACCAAAACATTTTTTTTTAATTTTTGTCTGTCTGTCTCTTTGTTCCGGGTAATCTCTGGAACGGCTAGACCGATTTTGACGGGAGTTTCACTGCTAGGAAGCTGATGATGGGAGTAACTAAGGCTACTTTTTTTTAAACTACCTTTGTCCCGCGGCGTTAACCGCGGTACAGAGTTCAGCTAGTATTAAAAAGGCCTTCGGTGGGTGGACCACGACGCGACGGAGCCCGTGGAACAATATGGCCTCTGTCTTGTCCAGGGCCCAGCGCCACGACGCGCCCGACCGCCAGAGATACACCCCTGGTGGCCAGACGCGCCGCCTCTTGGAGTCTGACGGAAATTTCTGTTCTAAGGAGAGGTCCAAGTCCAGGAGTTGACGCCAAAGCAGCACCTCAACACAAGGATATACTTTTATCGGCCTATTTTTTCTTAAGAGTATCAGTAAAGGTATGTAATAAATATTTAACTATGTTTTATTAAATGTGCTTTCAGATTTTTTTTTAATTAGATAACAGTATCACTAACTTTTGCAATAAAACTTGTCCCCCCTGCCAAGTTCCATTCTACAAACGTAAAAACTAACAAGCAGAGAAAAGAGGCGTTAGCAATTGTAGAAAGAGAACCGACACAAAACATTATGACTTAGCTAAAGAGGGTAATGAATTTAGTAAAATATTTTTGTCTCTTAAAGAAATAATATACAATGTCCTTAAATTTAAAATAGGAACATAAATGATAATTATGGTAATACTAAGCAAACTTTATTATAATGGTGTACAAATATCCACCATTTCATTTTTATTGTGCACGAAGAGGCTCTTTTGAACATATTTATTATTTATATTGAAAATGTGCTTTATGAAGTTTCAAAGCCAACTCGGAAAATATTATAATACTAGCTGAACCCCACAGTGTTACCCGCGGTCATTGTTGTACCGCTAGTAAAATTTAACTACATTTTTGGTATATTTACCGTGTATACATACCTATGCACTTAGTAAAAAGCGGTTATTTGAATATTACAAACAGACACTCCAATTCTATTTATTTGTATAGATATAGATTTCGGACACAAAAAGCAATCTTAGCAGAGCTTATACTATGGGTACTACACAACTAATTTAATTATATAAATACATTTACCTATACTTTTTTTTAAATGTGGACATACCTACATATTGTATACAGGCAACACGCAAACTTCCAAACAAATACATTCTTGATTAAAACTCACTTGTACTTATTCCACTTGATTGAGTTTTAATCAAGAATGTATTACAACAAGTTCCATCAAGTGCCGACAATCGAGAGTATAAATTCCAAACAAATATTTGAAGATCATACAAAAATTTGGTTTGAGATAGTCATTGTCTATTGAAGGAACCGATTTGCTACAGGATGTTTTCTCTATTAAATAAAACTTGCTGTCAAATATTCTATTCCGTTATATATTAAAACAGATTCTCTTCAAGTTTGAGGCTCATTTCATATGAACAAAGCGGAGAAAACGCCTGAACCCACTAGAATATTTTATATTGTAGAAGTTCACACAGTTTAATTTTGGAAAAAGAAAATGATTTGCAAGAATCTTTTATGGCCCTGCATTGTTTATAGTTTGAACTTTCAGCCAGTACTTTTCGATAAGCACTACGTTCAAAAAGTTTGTTGTTATATTCAGAAAATCAGAACCTTTTGCCAAAATTAATATTTCAAATTTTAATTTTTTTGCTTTGTGTGCAAATATTACTTTAAAAAGAAAATGCAAATGTTGCAACTCAAATTTTCTCTCTAAACTATGATGGTAATAAGATTTTGGAAAAGCATTTCCGTATATTTTCGTACATTTTATTAATAAACTAGCTGAACCCCGCGGTGTTACCCGCGGTTATTGTTATACCGTGAGTAACGCCGCGGGACAAAGTTAGTTTAAAAAAAGTAGCCTAAGTTACTCCCTGTATCATCAGCTACCTGCCAGTGAAAGTCCCGTCAAAATCCGTCCAGCCGCTCCAGAGATTACCCGGAACAAACAGACAGACAGACAGACAGACAAAAATTTTTTTAACTACATTTTTTGTATATGTATCGTGTATACGTACATATGCATTGATTAAAAAGCTGTTATTTTAATATTACAAACAGACACTCCAATTTTATTTATTTGTATAGACTACACCCAGACAAAAAAAATAATCACGCTCACCTTACACCTATTTATTCTCAGTAGTAATCTATCACGGGTAAAGAATTCACCGAAATATAAGACTAATAATACTTTTTCGACAACACTTATTATCTTTAACCATATCGAATGTGACTTTAAACCTTAAGTATCGCTGAATAGACTTCAAATTAAATTTATAGAGGAAGAGTTTCCTAAGACGCCAGTTTACCCTTAATATTTTTTTTTGCAAATTTAAATGAGATTGGCGAACTTTGATTGATGAAGGAATTGGCAATGACAGATGTTCTCGCCTCATCCGCATCACGCACCAACGCATCAGTAATTTAAACGTCATATAAACAATATCTACATCTTTAAAATTATGGTGATGAGGGATTGAGAATACGTTGTGTCCTTCCTGTCCCTCCTAGGTCACCAAGGGAGCAATTATAAAGGACAGTGTGGCTTCGCGACGATGCAATACATTGTAATAGAAAATGTTTGGGCAACTAATGTAACAAGTCGCTTGGGCTCGACAGGACCCTCCAATCAGTCCACATCATCGATAGCTAACATACGTCAGAACAGTTAGTCCGCAGTCAGTAGACTTAACTTATAAGCAATGTACACCTATGGAAGAACACGCGAAATACTAGTATACTTAAATGAACTTTTATTTTATATTTCAGGGACAGTGGCATAGATAAGGAAGTGGAAACTGGCTACACACTTACTAAAGTACTTGCTAAAGACAATATTACTGGAAAATTTGAAACAATTACTATACTTTTATTGAAACCTCTACATGTTTCACAGAACACATACATTCTAGTTGTTGTTGTAAATAAGGAAGTATAAATTTCCGCAATTCACTACAGCGTTTTATGTAAAACAATCCTGAAAATGGTTGAAATCCGATTCCGAAACAACAAACAACAATGAGAGTTTTTTTTTGGAAGCGCTTAAAAGCATTTAAACAATTCTGAGTATTATTTTGTGTTTTATTTATGAAGTTCGAAGACGTTTTCTTTTGATAGGTTCGGTTAATATGGATCACGCTTTTTTGTACCCTCCCTTTTTTCACAAAACACAGGACATTTTGTGTTTCCTATGTGTCGTTTATTGATTTTATATTTGATTATAATTTGTATAAATAACTTTTTTTAATATATTAATACAGTTACATTAATTACAGTCCGTATATGCCTGGATTTATATTAAAAAAAAAATTAAAACACAATGCGCAGTTAATTACTACTGTCCAAAACATTTGATCCAAGGTGGCGATTCGCGCCGCGACAGAGACAAGCGATCGAGACAGGAGACCGCATCGGCAGACCGCGACCGTCACTTGACCATAGGTAATGTATAAGCGAGCGAACCGACACAGGAGACAGCGAGACGGTCGCTGCCCCGGACTAGTAGTGTCTCGTGGCGCACTCGAATAGCACATTAAATACTTCCTATATTGTCATCAAACATTTGATGCTTCTTCACTCACAGCGAAAGTTATCCTTCTTGGCTTCTTGTTCAATATAATAATAATATTATGGACATCTAACACACAACGCCATCTAGTCTCAAACAAAGCAGAGCTTGTATTATTGGTACTAGACAACTGATATTAATACATAATATATATATTTTATTAAAAGAAAACACCTAAATTACTGAACAAATATTTTCACATCCTATAAACATTTGGTCCGACCCGGGAAGGGGTCTCCGGTCTCGGTCTCGACCTACAGACAAGTAGCCGAGACCCTTATCGCGGTCTCCTATCTCGGTCGGGGCGTGAACCGCCGCCTATTTGCCTAGGATATGTTCTTTTTCACAATAAGGCCTTTGTACACTACATGTCGTACATTATGTATATTCTCATTTCACTCTGTAATACGGTGTGCACATAAAGGCCCGTTTGGAGGTAGCCATGCAACATCAGCGGATCATTATCAACGTCATTCTTAACCAGGAGCGGATAATCTGCAAGTCGTAGGTAGATGGCCCGAGTTTCATTGGGATTCCAGGAATTTTCTTTCTACGATAGACCTGGCTCCCCGGCTAGTGGTACCCGAGTGCGGTCTTATGTCGGTTCACGTTCGTCAAAAGTAGTAGGTAGTATTCAAAGGGATTTCCGATCAGTAAAAAAATGGAAGTAAAGATACTAAAAACCTATTTGCCATTTTCAGGAAATAAAGTTATCGTATCTTCCAGATTTATTAGACTTTTGATAAACGCTCGACGGCTACGGGTTGTAAGGTCATTCGCTCGTGCGTGACTCATTCTTTTATTTCTTTATTCCTGTAATAAAACTATTATAGCATTCTTTACTGAATTTCTCGTCACTACATCCTTAACAACTTTTTTTTTCTTTATCATATTACGTAACTTGTGAAAAACATTATGCATACATAATAGTAAAGTAATTCTTATTACAAAGTTTCATGTACGAATTCACGCTACATACACTGCCTCGGTGGCGCAGTGGTAGCGTACGCGACTGCTGTTCTTGAGGTCTCGGGTTGGATTCCCGGGTCGGACCAAATGTTTGTATGATCTGCAAATATTTGTTTCGGAGTTTGGGTGTTTTCTATTATACATAGAAAACACCCAAACTCCGAAACATTTGTATGTATTTACAAAAAAAAAGTATATAAGTATTTATATCAGTTGTCTAGTACCCATAATACAAGCTCTGCTTAGTTTCTGCTGTCCGAAATATTTATTTCTTTATATAAAGTTACATCATAAATATTAAATTTAGAGGTAATTCAAAAATATTACAAATAAGAAATAATAATATGGTATATAGTATGGCATTTCATTTCCTGAATACGTAACTTGATTTGAAACCAGAGTAATACTTTCTTAGTTTATTATTACAGAAGAGTCATTTAAAAGAAAGACAGCCAGACGATTTGCTTATTTGTTCTTCCATAAAGTTATAATTAATAAAATAATAATAATATTATAAATATTTCGGACCGTAACTTGGACCATCTAGTCCCAAACTAAGCAGAGCTTGTATTATGGGTAATAGACAACTGATATAAATACTTATATACTTTTTTTTTGTAAATACATAGAAAACACCCAAACTCCGAAACAACTCTTTGCAGATCATACAAATATTAAAATATATTTTCTTTAATTAGGTACTCATTTGCAATAATGTATCTTCTCTACTGCTGTTTAAAAATGGTAATAGTCCTCTGCTAGACTTTCCTCGGTGATAAAGTATATCTACTTATGAGAAGTAGCAAACAAACCTTTTACAAATCCATCTGGCCAGAGTAGTTTAGTAAATCAGAACTTCCTATGTACGGACAGGCTTATGTCTAGTAATGGATTGTTGACACGGACGAGAAGTTTCCACATACATTTCAAAAAGAAGCAGTTTTTAATTGTGTACATACCTGAGGTAAGCTACAGGCTAGAGCGACAATCCAGGCGCAGTATAACATCTGCTTACTCCGTCGGCGAGCTACTGGTAGCCGAAGTGGGTATATCACGGCAAAGAACCTGTAAAAAACAAAAAAACAGTATTTAAATCCACTGTATTTGTTTTAAAGTTAACTTTTGGAACGAACTTCCTTATCGCGCGTTGCGAAAGGGGGCTAGACGGAAAAAATTAAGACCAAAAATTGTAACGACACTTTTTGCTTAAGATCCAAAATTGTAATGACACTTTATGCTTAAGACCAAAAGGTGTAACAACACTTTTTGCTTAAGACCAAAAGTTGTAACGACACTTTTTGCTATAGTTGTAAGCCGTGCGGCGTGCGCGTGTTTCTCTGCCTGACTATCTCTCTCTCTCTCTCTCTCTCTCTCTCACTTATAGAAATCAAGCCAGTTATTTTCGTTTCGTCTTCCTATGTCGCATTGAACAGTGTGGTGTCGCGACGATTATTTTTGTTGAGTGTATACAGGTTTTTTGTACATAAATAATAAAAAATAATAACTATAATTAATCCTTGTGAGAACTTCGTTCCATCCGGGTGTCCCTTGACACCCCTCAAGTTTTTTTACTAAGAGAATTGAATGCAAGAAGTCGGACTTGTAATGAATTAATAATGGTTTGATCTGTTGGAATGTTACAATAGATGCACTTAGGTTAGTGGGAGAGGTTTCAAGGAACACTACTACGTAACAGAAATTCCACTATTTAAAAAAATCTTACGTTATCAAATCTAATCCAATCCAATTTTGCAGTTCATTTAATATACAGTGAAAGTGATGAATACATTTTGGCATATCATCATCCTCATTTTC
This sequence comes from Spilosoma lubricipeda, assembly GCA_905220595.1. Classification (NCBI taxonomy): domain Eukaryota; kingdom Metazoa; phylum Arthropoda; class Insecta; order Lepidoptera; family Erebidae; genus Spilosoma; species Spilosoma lubricipeda. The sequence continues at coordinate 2,227,615 of HG992291.1, forward strand.
AGGTACCTAATTTGTAAAAAATATCCATACAAATATAAATAAACATAATATAAACGTAAATATAAGTAAATAAATTAAATTAATAAATTTAAGGTAGTTAACGTGAAATCAGGATGATGTGTTTTTCTATAAGTGTTTGTATGGTTTGTTACACATTATTTTGGTCTTTGTGAAGGTACTTTATATTAGTTTTTAACCGACTTCAAAAAAGGGAGGTGGTTCTCTATTCGACCATATATATATATTTTTTACGTGTGTTCGCGGATAACTTCGTCGTTTATGAGCCGATTTTGATTATACATTTTTTTAATAGAAAGGGAATATTCCAATGGTGGTACCATGACAAGGACACTAAGATCTGATGATGGCATCCAAGAGAAATCGAGCCGAAACTTGAAGTCGGTTTTATTTTTGTTAAAATTTATTTATAGTGTAAACAAACAAAACAATATTTGTTGCGTTATGTCGACCACAAAACATAATCAGAGAATAAGAAAGTCAATGCCTCTTCGGACTTTGGCAATGAATCTAATCACTAAGCTAGGCTTTGGATAAACATTGTTTTATCTTTTGTGCTTTATTTATTAATCCGACTCAATTTAGATTGTTCTGACTACGCTTAATACTTGATTTCTACGTGAAATGAATCTCCCTTTTTTCCCCTTCCCAACTCTCAATGATAAAACTAAGATTATACTTAAGAAATATTGTACTCTAAGCAAATGAATAAAGATTCTTTCCTAAACATACATCATACATAAGTATATGCTCAGGCCTGAATATCAGTTTTTATACGGAGCGACTGGCATCGGACCTCCGCAACCCTGAGGGTGAACTGAATTCGAAGGTTGAACTAGTTGTCAGTATATTTGTCGATGGCGCTGTATGGGGCACCGGTGTGGGTGGCGGCTCTGACTGCCCTCAATAAGGCCCGCCTTTGGCGGCCTCAGAGGGTATTGGCGGTCAGAGCCATACGCGGATACCGCACGGTGTCCACCGAGGCGGCGTGCGCCTTGGCCGGAACACCTCCGTGGGATTTGGAGGCGGAAGTGCTCGCCGAAGTTTATCGACGGGTGGCTGAGTTCCGGGCGGAGAGAGGCATTCGCCCTCCGCCCGAAGAGGTACGCGAGTGGGCTCGCTGGTCGTTCCGGCTGGAGACTCCACGCGCTGGCTTTGCCGCCGTGGCGGCTCTCCAGCCGGTCATCCTCGAGTGGGCGGGCAGCACGGGACCCTTTCCTTCCGACTGACGCAGGTTCTTTCCGGGCACGGATGCTTCGGAAAGTACCTGCACTCGGTCGCCAGGAGGGAACTTAGTCCCGCCTGCCACCACTGCAACTGCAGTGAGGACTCGGCCCAGCATACGCTGGCGATCTGCCCCACTTGGGCGTCGCAGCGCCGGGCCCTCACTGCAGTTATCGGAGGAGATCTTTCGCTACCGGCCATCATTCGTTCCATGGCCGGTAGCGACAGCAGTTTTACCGCGGTCGCAGCCTTCTGCGAAGACGTAATTTCGCAGAAGGAGGCGGCGGAGAAGGCCTGGGAGGACGACCTCCACTCGGACCCGATCCGCCGCCGGCGAACCGGGCGGCGGAGGCGCGCCTATCAGCGCCTCATGCCGCCCTGAGTGTGGCCGCGGATGGTCGGGATGGGTTTTCCCTTCCATCCGCATTAGTGGCCACCCGCGAGGGGGCGACGTTACGCGTGTGCCGTACGTCGCCTAAATAGAGAGTTAACAGCTGACGGTGCCCGCTTCTGTGCGGGCAAGCGCTGGGAGGGGTCCGGATGTGTTAATAACAGCAGTTCCCGGATCCCTCCCGTCTCAGGCGCAGAGTGGCACACCGTGTGGTTTTAGTCGGTTCGATTCCGACACACCGCCCCGCCGCAAACCCCGGCGGGGTGACGGCCCGAGGGGGCTTCAAAAAAAAAAAAGTTTTCAGTATATTTGAAGCGATACAAAGCGAACAATAACGATTGCCATAGATGTTCATGACAACCGGGACCGACAACTTAACGTACTCTCCGAGGTCATCTTCCATACTCCGGGCTGTTATTAAGAAATTCTTGTAAGAAAAACCCAACAGCAGTCCGACCCAGGAATCGAACCCGAAACCTATTGATCTACAGTCGCTTACGCTAATCACTAGACCCACGAGGCAATCACGCCTGTACTTGAGTACTCTAAATAGGACATTGGAAAGAGGAGGAAATCTTGAAGCAAACCTTATAACCAGCGCCCAGACCAATTAAAAAAAGGTAGATAACGAACGTCTTTTTGTTAAAACCAACAAGTACAATTTTAACAGAAATAAAACCGACTTCAAGTTTCGACTTGATTTCTCTTGGATGCCATCATCAGATATTAATGTCCTTATCATGGTACCACCGTTGGGACATCTTCTTTCCATTAAAAAAAGAATCATCAATCCTTTTTTTGAAGTCGGTTAAAAAGTAGCGTAGTTCCAAGTAAAAGCACGCGTTAACGCACTAACTATGCTATAAACGCTACTTTTTATGCTTCAACAAGAACAAGACCTTGCGTTATCTAGCTTTTTTTTATTTGAACTGAGCGCTGGCTATAGTGTTTGTTTGTTGTTGATGATTGCTTGCTAATATCTCGAGCAACTCTGAATCGTATCTTTAACTTGAACTGACTAAAAAGCCTCCAACTTTCTTCACCTCCATTCTTATTTTTATAACTAACTGAACCCCGTGGTGTTACCCGCGGTTATTGTTGTACCGCGAGTAACGCCGTGGAACAAAGTTAGTCTAAAAAAAGTAGCCTAAGTTACTCCCTGGATCATCAGCTACCTGCCAGTGAAAGTCCCGTCAAAATCTGTCCAGCCGTTCTAGAGATTACCCAGAACAAACAGACAGACAGACAAATTTTTTTTTAACTACATTTTTGGCATATGTACCGTGTATACATACATATGCATTTAGTAAGAAGCGGTTATTTTAATATTACAAACAGACACTCCAATTTTTTTATTTGTATAGATGTATAGATTACACTACTTTTTAGCCGACTACGGCAAAGCCAGTACCAATTTAATTTTATGACGTCATGCATCCCACAAGTATAATTTATTTACTTAGATTTTTATACGTTGAACAAATTGTTTAGATTAAAAATAAATCTGAACTTGTAAGGTTTGATATTAAACTGTGTTTTTGATGTCTATTAATTTATATTTTTATTTTTAATTATTTTAGTTGTGTAAGGTTAGTATGTATTTTTATGTAGGTACATAAAGCGTCTTATAGTTGGCCGGCTCGACCGGAGTGATACCGTGGCCTCACAGAAAACCGGTGTGAAATAATGCTTGCGCTGTGTTTCACTGAGTGAGGACCTGACCCTGGGGTATGGGACCCCTCCCCCTATCTTCCGCCCCTATACCCCAAAGGCCGGGAAAGCACTTGTAATGCCTCTGGTGTTGCAGGTGTCCATGGGCAGCGGTAATCGCTTACCATCGGGTGATACGTATGCTCGTTTGCCCGCGTAATCCATAAAAAAAGATATTAATGATCATTCACTTTAGGTGCATTGGCGGAATTAATGCCTAAGACCGGACCGGATCGACCGGAGTGATACCATGGCCTCACAGACAACCGGCGTACACATAGTGCCTGCGCTGTGTTTCACCGAGTGAGTGAGGATACCGGAGGCCCATACCCTAACTCCTCCCCCTAACTCCCCTCTCCCCCATTCACCAAAGGTCGCAACGCAACGCACTTGTGACCAGTCTGGTGTTGCGTATGTATATGGGCGGCAGTAATCGCTTACCATCAGGCGATGATACGTCTGCTCGTTTACCTCCATATTCCATAAAAAAACAACTAATATATATTTACTAGCTGACCGGGCAAACGTTATTTTGCCATAAAAAATAATTAAGGATGGGTCACCTTTACCATTTAACACAAAATTTCATAAGAATCGGTTTCGGAAGCCGTTTCGGTGGAGTTTAACTACAAACACCGCGACACGAAAATTTAATATATAGATAGTCTATATTTGCCTAATTCGGCCGATAAATAAAAATATGTTTGTGTTTTTTAATATAATTATTTTAAAGTAGTTTTTGCGCCTTCGAGAATTATTCTGTTTGAACTTACTTGTTTGAGTTTAAAACTTTAATAGGTTTGAAAGCTTTTTAAAGTTTGAAAGTTATTGACAATCAATCTTTGGTAATTGAAGAACATAATAAAAATAAGAACGATTTATAGATTGACGCTCTTGAGTATCTAAAAGAATCTATCAAAATGTTTGTAGGTCATTTATAATGTTTAAAATATGATGATGAAACTGCCTTTCATAACTTTGGTTTTCAGATGTAATGGTCTAAGATCCGAGATAAGATCGACATTCTCCCATCTGTTATCTGGATAAAAATTATATTATCTATACAAATAAATAAAATTGGAGTGTCTGTATGTATGTATGTATACACGGTACATATATTATACCTACCAAAAATATAGTTAAAAAAATTTTTGTCTGTCTGTTTGTTCCGCTAGACGAATATTGACGGGATTTTCTCTGGCAGGTAGCTGATGATCCAGGGAGTAACTTAGGCTACTTTTTTTAGACTAACTTTGTCCCGTGGTGTTACTCGCGGAAGAACAATAACCGCGGGTAACACCGCGGGATTAAGCTAGTCTTCTTATATATAAAAATCAATTGCTGTTCGTATGTCTCGGTAAAACTCGAGAACAGATGGGCCGAGTTAGCTGATTTTGGTTCTGAAATGTTTGTCGTAGTCCAGGGAAGGTTTAAACGGTGAAAAATTTAAAATAACTTGAAAATCCAAATGTCACGTGTATGAAGTAGCGGGCACTGATAGTATTAAATAAAATAAATTTCTGATTATGATCAGAAATTTATTTTATTTATGTGATTTGCCTAAAAAAATTTTCATAAATATAAACAATTAAAATTCAAACATATAACATTTACATATATATAAAATTCAAACATATACATAATATATTTTTAAAATTTTATCTATGTGTTATCCAAACGAACTATACGCCAATGGAAAGTACATAGTAGATTTAAAAAAAAGTAAACAGAATTAACATAGCGAATAATATTATTACTGAGATCGTTTTTTGTTTTTTCGAAAGACGGTCTCCATTTCGTCTCATCCACATTTTATTTTTTTTATCATTAATTTAATTACGACGAAGACTCGAAGACGTACGATTTCAAGGCTTTAAGTACTTCTCATTTGCAGAAATAGCTAATTAGCTAGTTACCATCTCATCAAAAGAAGAAGTACCTACATATCTGTAATATGAAACACCTAGGTTGACAAACTTTTATTCATAGAAATAAGTAAAATGTTTATTTTTCAGATATAAGTAATTTTATTATTTTTTAGGCATAAGTAAAATGTTTATTTTTTAGGTATAAGTGGAATGTCTATTTTTAGGTATAAGAAAAAATGTATATTTTTAACGGGCAAAGACGCTATGGCTACCCTACGGTGCGAAGGCCTGTGTGATGTTTGAAATACAATTCTTTTTTATTTCATTCAATATTTATTAAACAATTTCTTTTTGTATTATTTGATATAGGTAATTATAAAGTTTCATACCTGATTGACTCCAGCATAAAGCGACTTGTCAGCAGCCTCTACTATTGTTTTAAGTACAACAAAGTACTTCAGTAAACTAATTGGTAAAGTTTGATATTATTCTAATAAATGCCTAGGTACGTTTGACTTACTAGATACTAACTTCTACATCTACACAAATAAACAAAAGTTGAAATGTCTGTCTGTAATTTTAAATTAACAGTTTTTGACTAATTGCATATTAAAAGTACATGTGGTACTTACATCGGAAAAGCAATTTTGACTGTCTGTCTATTTGATCCGGTTAATCTCTGCATCGATTTTAATGGGATTATACATAAAGCTAATGGGATAAGGAGTAACTTAGGCCATTTTTTTTTAACTAGCTGCGCCCGCAGTTTTACTCGCAGTGGCTGATAAAGAGACACTACAAAAAGCGCTGATTACACCGCGGGGCTTAACTAGCTTACTATAAAAACGCAATCACAAGTTTGACAATATTAAAGGTTTGAAAGCCATTAAAAGTTAGAATGTTCATGACGGGAGGTTTTGCCTCCCTGTAAGCATTGAAACGTTCATCTCAACCTAAGGATTTACGTTTTACTGCCGCCAAATCCTCCATTTACTTATCTTAATCTTTCTTCTAGGAAATTCCGAACGATCAATGCCAATATAGTGATTGGTACGTAATTGATGTGTCGTTTTCCAAACTAAGTCGGTATAATTCCGACCCAATGCGGAACGGATTTAATAAAATATGATGTTGATATGAATGTTACAGCTGCTTAGAACCCATCGATTCAGCACAATTGCTTAATCAAAATGTTTTAGATGACAATATACAAAAATAAATGCTAATAGCTTATATTCTAAACTAGCTAAACCCCGCGGTGTTACCCGCGGTTATTGTTGTACCTTGGCAAAACGGCAGACAAGATGTAGTCAAAATAGACATACACCTTTTTTTTGTATCGTCTACCGTTATTGTTGTACCGTGAGTAACTCCGCGGGACAAAGTTAGTCTAAAAAAAAGATAAATTACTCCAGCTACCTGCCAGTGAAAGTCCCGTGAAAATCGGTCTAGCCGTTCCAAAGATTACCCGGAACGAACAGACAGGCAAAGAAAAATTTTTTGAACTACTTATTTTGGTATATGTACATTGTATACATACATATGCATTTAGTAAAAAGCGGTTATTTTAATATTACAAACAGACACTCCAATTTAATTTATTTATAGATGTATAAGAAACATTTGTATGGAAAATAAACATTTTTTTTTTTTTTAAGTTTTTTTTATTAATATGAAAACCCCATTGATTTTACAACTAAGACTATTTTGTCTTATTGTACGTAGAAATAAATAAACTGGCACTCATCCCGTGTCTGTTGGAGGGTTGTGATGGGATGGGATGGGAACCCCATACAAAATCCGGTAGAGTCATTTGCTATCAAACGCTAGCAGACTTATTAAGCTCTTTGTTTCTGAGATTAGCGAGTTCAATTAAACAAGTGCAGCTTTCTAGTGTTAGATATTGTTGAAACTGTAGAACCGGTATAACCGGTATCGATGTCGGTATAACGTAGATTGATGTTAGCAGAGCATCACTTTATTGCGGTGAAATTGCCGTGCACTGCGGAAGTTAATATGTGCGACACAGGCTTATACGAAACTCACGTATAACGAACGTATTGTTGGTATATTATTCTTCAGTTCGGAATATTGCAGTTTCTATTTCCTGTATTTATATTCATACTAATATTGTAACCTTGTTTGAAAGTAACCTCGTTTATCTGTCTGATACCTTTCACGACTAAACCGCACATCGATTTTAATGAAATTTAGCCTATTTTTATATATTACATACCTCTGATTTGCCTGACGTTTCGACCAGGTTGCACTGGCCGTGGTCACAGGCTGACTCTGAGCCTGTGACCACGGCAAATCAGAGGTATGTAATACCTTTTAATAAGTGATCGGTTTGAAATAGTGCTTGCGCTGTGTTTCACCGAGTAAGTGAGGATACCAGAGGCCCTTAGTGCATTTAGCTGAGCATCTTGCCACTTGTATTGTGCATCGCTGAGAGATATGTGTAGAGTATATACTACGTATGTACAAGAAATGTGTTGTATCACCCTTAGGTCCATACTAACGCCGTTCTGTCTTTAGGGTAATCAGAGAAGCTGCACACATCTCTTCTATCTCTATTATTGGTAGTAGAACCACGCTGATTTCAGGAAGAACGGGCCGGCTCTTTATTGTACCATTTAAATAGGAAAACCATGAGTGAGCCACGCTTCGACATGAATGGGCCGGTTCGACCGAAGTGATACCAGGGCCTCACAGAAAACCGGTGCGAAGTAGCGCTTGCGCTGTGTTTTGAGTGAGAATACCAGAGCCCCATATAGTATATTGTATAGAGTTTTTTTTCTTCTTATTTTAATATAACGATAATTCATAATTTGAAACAAATTCAACTATAGCTGTTGTTGACCTTTTTTTAAATTATTATTTTTACCAATTTATGGCAATTATAACTCAAATTATAATTATCACTTTTTATATTTAACTAGCTGAACCCCGCGGTGTTACCCGCAGTTATTGTTGTACCGTAACGCCGCGGGACAAAGTTAGTCTAAAAAAAGTAGCCTAAGTTACTCCCCGGATCACCAGCTACCTGCCAGTGAAAATCCCATCAAAATCCGTCCAGCCGTTCCAGAGATTACCCGGAACAAACAGACAGACAGACAAACAGACAAACAGACAGACAGACGAAAATTTTTTTAACTATATTTTTGGTATGTGTATCGTGTATACATACATATGCATTAAGTAAAAAGCGGTTATTTTAATATTACAAACAGACACCCCAATTTTATTTATTTGTATAGATGATAGAATGTCCTTGGTATTTTGGAAGATTGTCTGGACTTAAAAAGAGACGATGATCCCTGACGTTGTATCGTCTTTTCTTCTCAGGGCTGATCCAGTTAGGATCTTTTGAATGAAGAATAGAAGACCTAATTTTGGTAATCATAATAAAATTTTTAAAGGGTTTTTTTCTGACTGTCGCAACGTTACGCATAAAAATAAATAAAAACCTCTTTTAATTTTCAAACCGGTTTTTTTATGTATATTCTGCCAAAATTACTCTACTCTGCCTGATGGAAAGCATAAGCAGATTCAAGAGTGGTGGTCACCATACTTATTGCGCATGCAGACAATGCAACAATGCAGCATGGCGACCCACACCATGGCGGCCTAGTAATGCTTCTGCATCTATGGGCCTCCGGTCTCGCACTCACCAACGAAATACGTCAGCACGAACGCTGTCATTTTACGTGGATTTTCTATGCGAGGGTAGTACCGCCCCGGTCGAGCCGGCCCGTTCGTGCTGAAATCAGCGTGGCTCTACTACCTTTTCTTTTTTTGAGGAAGAAGAAAGTTTTGAGGAAATCGTCATTTGTCTACCTCCAGTAGCTTTTATCGGGGCTCCACCCGCGTTTATGTCGTGGTAAAGACCTGTAAAGAATATTTTATGTGTTTTCTCAAGAATTAAAGTATCAAGATGCTAAATTTCATTGAAATCAGAGGTATGTAATACCTTTTAATAAGTGATCGCGTTAATTCCCGTAAAAATAATTGTTAATATATCATGGAACGCGAAAGTTTAAAAGTTAGTATTTCAAACCGGTTTTCTGTGAGGTTTTCTCGCTGCTATCCTGCTATATGAACTTTTTAGACCACCTAGTATGTAATTAATAGCCAGAATTGCCACAATTACCTGAAAATTGAAACTGCAATGTGGCTTCTAATTCAGTGTTACGAAATAAGCCAATCTACCTTACCACAATATCCCAGCAAATTTTGCATGGAGTTTGAATTTTAGCTTAACAAGGCGATACGAGCGCTGTGATTTTGAATGCTATGTAGACGAGAATTTGAAGATGAAATTGCAGACAGGTATATTACTTAAAATACCTTGACATTTTTACCCGACTACGGAAAAGCAAAAGGAAAGATAATAGTTTTGACTATCTATGTGTGTATGTTTATATCTCCATTGTAGTTTCTAAACTACTGAACTGATTTTAAAGAATGAGGTATCAACATTTTCTTATCAATTTTTTTATGTGGTCGGGATATACTTTTTAAACTTTTTCTTGTAGTTGATTACAAAAAAGGCGTTGCCCGTTCAGGTATAGGTAATTTTTGTTTCATTGTTCCCTCAGAACCTGAACATTTATGAACAAAGAAGAATTTATTAATGTAAACAAATATCTAAATTTTCCCGTTTGTTTTCAATGAAATTAAAAAAACTTTTGATTTAATTTAGATAGTTTATATCACCAGCATCATTATTAGATACGAATCTATTAATACCTCATTCATTAAAATTGGATCAGTAGATAGTTATTTGTCACTACGGTCGAATATTCATACATAACATAGTTTGTCAAAACTAATAGCCTTCCTCCTGGTTTCGCAATAATCAGATAAAAATGAAGATTACCAGTTCTTGAACGCTTAGATCTTTCAAACTCAAAATGGATGTTTGATACCTAATAGGGCCACAACAGCTGAACAAAATTGGGTGGAATATATAGGGGATAGATAATAATAATAATAGTAAATATTTCGGATATCTAACACACAACGCCATCTAGTCCCAAGCTAAGCAGAGCTTGTGTTATGGGTACTAGACAACTGATATAAATACATATATACTTTTTTTTGTAAATACATACATATTATACATAGAAAAAACACCCAAACTCCGAAAACAAATATTTGTAGATCATACAAACATTTGGTCCGACCCGGGAATCGAACCCGAGACCTCATGATCAGCTGTCGCACACGCCAACCGCTAGACCAACGAGGCAGTCAAATACAACAAGGCAGATAATTGTGTGGAGTTATTATTATTAACTAGTTGTTGCCCGCGGCTCCGTCCGCGTATATGTCGGTTATCGCGGCAAATAGTAGCCTATGTGTTATTCTGACGTAAAGTTAAAGTGTCATCCAAATCCGTTCAGTAGTTTTTGTATGTAAGAGTAGCAAACATCCATCCATCCATACTTACAAACTTTCGCGTTTATAATATTAGTAGGATTACGTAAAACTAGATACTTAAGTTAGTATTATGTAGACTGAGGTTTGAAATGTCAAAATTTATACAAACAGCATTTAATACAAGGATAACGAATGACAAACTTTACAACAATAATTTAGAATTCAAAAGTAAGTTTTAACGAGAATTTAAAATAGAACAAACAAAGTCTAGAATTATTGTTGGTGTTCTAGCTGAATTGATATTAATTGTTTAGACTAGATCAATATAACTTGTGTCTAAAATTCACACATAATTTTAATATGAAACATCATTAAATGTTCAGTGTCAGATCGGGAGTTGCGTGACAATGCGACACAACGATATGCGTCGAAGGAGACGCAAACCCAAACGTGGAGACAATACAATGATAATAAAAAATAAAAATTTCGGACATCTAACACAACGCCATCTAGTCCCAAACTAACCAGAGCTTGGTTTGGGACTAGATGGCCACCAAGGCTGTCATATCAACAACAAACAGAATCTATACTAATATATAAAGCTGAAGAGTTTGTTTGTTTGTTTGTTTGAACACGCTAATCTCAGGAACCGCTAGTCCGATTTGAAAAATTCTTTCAGTGTTGGATAGTCCATTTATCGAGGAAGGCTATAGGTTATATATCATCACGCTACTACTAATAGGAGCGGAGCAACAATGGAGAATGTTTCAAAAACGGAGGAAATTTTCACGCTACGGGCAATATAAGGCGCAAACGAGGTTGCGTGGGTCAGCTAGTCTATCTATATGTCTATACTAATATATAAAATTTGTTTGTTTGTTTGTTTGAACGCGCTAATCTCAGGATCCGCTGGTTTGATTTGAAAAATTCTTTCAGTGTTGGATAATACATTTATCGAGGAAGGCTATAGGGTATTATCATCACGCTCGGACCAATAGGAGCGGAGCACCAATGAAAAATGTTTCGAAAACGGGGGAAAATTATCACGCTACGGGCAATAGGAGACGCAAACGAGGTCGGCTAGTATATATATATTGTATATAAAAAGGTGACTGACATAGAGAGATACCAACGCACAGCCCAAACCGCTGAACCTAAAATCCCGAAATTTTGCATGAAGGTTCTTTATATAACGTGAGTGAATACTGAGAAAGATTTTTTTGAAATTTCACCCCTAAGGGGGTAAATCAGGGGATGAAAGTCTGCGTGAGCGAAACCGAGTGCAAAAGCTAGTTTATTTATATACCTATGCCTACTTAATCATTCATAATGTTTACATAGGGTGTATGCGTAAATAACAAATATTCGAAGTAAATAACGTAGTTAAACTACGACCGAAATCAGCTACCGTTACAAGCATCCGTTATAAAAGAATTTTAAGAAATTTCATCTCTAATAGGATAAATTAAGGGATGGAAACGAGCAAAGCTGCTGGTAATAGCTAGTTCAAAATAGAAATCATTAACGTAATCTATCTATTTGACCCTGTTGTAATGCTTAGAACGTCAGTGAACCGAAACACGTAGCAGCGTCGAACCGTTAGAAGCTTAGAGACTGTATATTATATTGCGGAATATCTTCAGGGTTGAAGGAACATTACTACCTAGATTTACACGCTTGCTTTCCAGTAAGAATAAAATATTTAACTATAAAAGAGGTTTTATTAGAGATCTTAAGGAGAGTCTATTTTGATGTATGGACGTAGATATGAATTTACTTTCATATATACGCAAGAATGGCTCAGTGGTTTGAGTGGTCATCTCGCCATTTGCTTATGTGTTGGCTGTTATGGGTTCGAAACCGTACCAATAGTTGTGTAATACACAAAATGATATTTTGGACAAGTCTGAGTGTTCTTTGTGTGCATTTCATATATATTTGTAAGGTCCTCCGCGACACGAAATATATAATATTCCTAGACTAGTGTAGTTATCTTTTGTAGAAAAATGAAAACATACGTATCTATAAATGGCGTTGTGTGTTAGATGTCCAAATATTATTATTATAAACTAACCGAACCTCGCGATGTTACCCGCGGTTATTGTTGTACCGCGAGTAACGCCGCGGGACAAAGTTAGTCTTAAAAAGTAGGCTAAATTACTCCCTGGATCATCAGCTGCGAAATCCCGTCAAAATCGGTCCAGCCGTTCCAGAGATTACTCAGAACAAACAAACAGACAGACAGACAAAAAATATTTAACAACATTTTTGGTATTTGTACCGTGTTTACATACATATGCATTTAGTAAAAAGCGGTTATTTTAATATTACAAAAAGACACTCCAATTTTATTTAATTGCATAGATAAGTGTGTTCATAGACAATTTTATTTGAATACTAGCTGAACCCCGCGGTGTTACTCGCGGTTATTGTTGTACCGCGAGTAACGCCGCGGGACAAAGTTAGTCTAAAAGTTAATGTAACGTTACACAAATAACAAGTTAACGTTATCTCGTTACTGTTTTATTTGTCGGATATAATTCTTAATCTTGATCATAATTAAGGACAAGTTGGCACTCGACTTACAAGCTACGTAGTGCATACATAATTTATTGTTGAATAAATTAAACGCATGACGTCGCTGTCGTACCACTTAGCTCACTCGTTTCATCGTCAAGTATATGAAATCTATACTAATATATAAAGCTGAAGAGTTTGTTTGTTTGTTTGTTTGTTTGTTTGAACACGCTAATCTCAGGAACCGCTGGTCCGATTTTAAAAATTCTTTCAGTGTTGGATAGTCCATTTATCGAGAAAGGCTATAGGGTATAAATCATCACGCTACTACTAATAGGAGCGGAGCAACAATGAATAATGTTTCAAAAACGGGGGAACTTTTCACGCTACGGGCAATATAAGGCGCAAACGAGGTTGCGTGGGTCAGCTAGTACAGTTACAACAAGTACAATTTTAACAAAAATAAAACCGACGTCAAGGTTCGACTCGATTTCTCTTGGATGCCATGATCAGATATTAATGTCCTTATCATGGTACCACCGTTGGAACATCTCCTTTCTATTAAAAAAAGAATTATCAAAATCGGTTCATAAACGACGAAGTTATGCCCGAACACACATAAAAAAAAAAAAAAATATATATACGGTCGAATTGAGAAACCTCCTCCTTTTTTTGAAGTCGGTTAAAAACATACTGCTTAACATAAAAATCCTTCCTTTCAACCAACTTCAAAAGATGAGGTTCTTAATTCGATTGTATGTGTTATGTTTGTTACTGAGGAACTTTCGACTGTGTGAATCGATTTTGATTATAATTTTTTTTGAAAGCTGAAGCTTTCCGTTTGGTCCAATTTTAATTTGGCTCAGTTCTTAAAGTCGGTTTTATTTTGTTAAATTTATAACATTACTAGCCGACCCACGCGACCTCGTTTGCGTCTTCTATTGCCCGTAGCGTGATAATTTCCCCCCGTTTTCGAAACATTTTTCATTGGTGCTCCGCTCCTATTAATCCTAGCGTGATGATATATAGCCTATAGCCTTCCTCGATAAATGTACTATCCAACACTGAAAGATTTTTTTAAATCGGACCAGCGGTTTGTGAGATTAGCGTGTTCAAACAAACAAACAAACAACCAAACAAACTCTTCAGCTTTATATATTAGTATAGATAACGTTATTGAAGTTGATATAATAGGGTAGTTGACTGTATCGTAAATAAATACCTATGTCTCCTTCCTTAAAACGAATATTACAAAACAGCTTTTCATTTCTATTACAAATTTTGATCAAATAAACATTGTTATGTATTGCTCAATTGAGTAGTATTAAACAGTGACGTCACTATCCAGTTCTTAGTCATTTTTCATACAAAGTTATCGTTTTGACAGATAATAAAAAGTAACTGATTTGACTAAGGTGTCAACTACCCTATTGTCTTCATATTGTCTTGCTGACTGTTAAAGGCTTGTAAAACTGATGATAAAACATCACTTAGATATGTTTATCAATCAGCCGGCTGAAGTATTTCAACCCTAACTAATGTTATAAATGTAGATTTGTTGCTAACACTTTCACGCCTAAATCTCCTAATCAATTTTTGAAATTCTTTTACCTATGGAAAACTACATTAACAGCTAACGACATAGGCTACTTATTATTACTACTAGAGCCGCAGAAAAAGAAAGAAACCACTCAGATCAAATAAAAAAATGTAGATAACGCATTATCTTGTTCTTTTTGAAGCCAAAAAAGGAGGCGTAGTTCCAATTGAACATACACGTTAAAGCACTAACTATGCTATAAACTACCCTACTTTTCAGTCAGTCGTACAAGTATCGACAACTTCTATGATACTGACAAAAAGTAGCGTAGTTTCTTAGCATGTGTGCGCTTAGTTGGAGAGTTACCCATGAAAAAAATTAAAGTGAAAATTATATTTATTATAGTACCTAACAATTTTATCTCCATAATATTATGTCGAGTTCCTCGTCGTCATCGTCTTCTTTTATTTAAAAAATACTCATACCAGGAGATCTCACTCTTCTATAAATTATTTATTATCACACTAATTTATATTAAACTTTTCCGTACCCACCTTGGTACGGAAAAGTTTATCTATCTACGAGTATATAGCACGCACGCGCAGACCAATCCTGAAATTTTGCATGTAGATTCTTTATATAACGTAAGTGAGCACTAAGAAAGGATTTTTTTTTATTCCAAACCTGAGGTGGTAAATCAGGGCATGAAAGTCTGCATGGCGAAGCCGCGTGCAAAAGCTAGTTATTTATAATAGTACATAGCCGACAAAATTGTGAATCTAAACCATTCCCAGATCCCCTTGAACACACACAAAAACTTTCATCAAAATCGGTCCAGTTGTTTGAGAGTAGTTCAGTGACATACACACTCACAGAAGAATTATATATATAAAGATGTGTGTGCGCGTCAGTGTGAGTGGATTAAATATAATTATATAGAAATTGGTAATGTGATTCAAGTGATGGCAGTAAGGAGAAACATATATTTCTAGACGTGGCTGTCCCACATCTCTTTCATTTTATTGGAAGACAGATTTTATCAGATTATTTTAGTTTTATGCTATACTTCAGGGAATATGCGGAACAATTCGTATATTTCTCAGGCGTAGATATCCAAGCATAACAAGACGTGGCCGGAATATCAAATACCTAAGTCATACAACTGATTGGCTATGGTTGCCGTGACAGCGAAGTTGGGATTAAAATTTGACAAGGTATTATATTGTGATTCTTGGCTTCAGACGGATTATAATAATACTGTGTATAATATTCTGCAAAGCTTTATAACCATTTGTGAGTCAACTCATCTATCATAATATTATGTATGTGAATGTTCAGTTTGATGGATGTATATACTCGTAAATCCATCTCAGATATCCGAATGACTATCGTTGGCCATGAACACATTTTCCAAAACTAAGTCGGCTTTTAAGTTGACTGTAATGAAATTTCCATATTCAGAGTACCTACTAGGTGACGTCGAAGCTCTAGAAGAACCTTTTTTTAGAAAAACTCTGCATTACACCCCGTTCACAATTGTCGTGTGTGGAGTTCGGGTTATAATCGGAGGTGTCAGTGGCAGAACATTTTATATGAAGCTATTCACACTTGTTGTTAACCGATTTGGTGTCGGCCACGATAATAAATGTCGGGTGTTTTGCCAGCCCTCTACGCCTGGAAAAAAATCGTGTCGGATCTCGCTCGCCTATAAGTATGAATGGTGCTGTTCACATTTTGTCGGGTGTCGGGCCGAGTAGCGTCCCCCGCTACCCCTGATTCCGTCCGATGCGATCGTATAGAAGACTAGCCGACCCACGCAACCTCGTTTGCGTCTTCTATTGCCCGTAGCGTGATAATTTTCCCCCGTTTTCGAAACATTTTTCATTGGTGCTCCGCTCCTATTGGTCGTGATGATATAAGCCTATAGCCTTCCTCGATAAATGGGCTATCTAACTGAAAGAATTTTTCCAATCGGACCAGTGGTTCCTGAGATTAGCGTGTTCAAACAAACAAACAAACTCTTCAGCTTTATATATTAGTATAGATAAGCCTTCATTTAGCAGTGGATGACAGAAGCCCAAATGATAATGATGGTTTGTTTTGTTTTTATGTAATTCTAATCGGATTGTGTAAGCTTTAGCTAATATGAATCGCTGGAACCTGTAGTAGTATGACCTGGGCTGTCCACAGAGCAGGCCGCCTGAGACCGGCCATCGAGATCTGACCTGACTCCTGAGTCCCCGGGGAGCCGGAGATCCAAAGAGATTTTCCACCACGTCAAAAAAAAGGTAATATGAATCGCTAAAGTATTAAGTATGTAGGGCTATGGCACAGAGATTAAATTTTATACAGACAGACCCTACTTAATTATTCATTTTCGGTTCTCTCACACATCCATGTCCGGGTCGCCTTTGATGCAACATGGGAATAATATTCTGGCTCCAGCAATGTATATGCTGCATTTAATTAAAATCTTAATCATATTACATAAAAGGTAATCATGTATACTGTAATGTGTGTGACCTGTGTGTGTGTAATGGTTGTCCTGAGTGTGAAAGTTATTCGTGTTCATATCACAATTATTTGCAAAGTTTCCTGCGAATGAGGTTGGAATCTTAGTGCGGACACGTGGAACAAACAATATATATTATATTTCCTACTACTATATAGTTATATAATAAACACAAATACATACACATTTTTTTTGCTACAAAAATCATTTTAATACTAGTTTTTGTAAAAGTATTATAATCGTTTACGCGGCGCATGCAATAATTTTACACCGTTTTTGCAACATTTTTTAAAGATACTGCGCTGCTTTGGACAAAGCGTTTTTCTAATCGGATCAGTACCTACTGCCTGACATTAGCGCGTTCAACTAAACAAACAAACTTTGATTTAAGAGAAAATTAAAAAAACAACAGACAGACTTCAGAACTCGCATTGTATTACCGTGTATCAATAAAAAATTTGGTACTTTAACGAAGTATCAAAAAATACTTACAGGACAATCGACTTGAAAACTAATATTCTCTTTAACAAAATTAATTAGGCAACGTAGCGTACCTCTGAGAGAACTACGTAATTACTTTCCGGCGAACGTGACAAGAAAGGTTAAGAAGTAAGGATTGAATCGTATAATATTTAAAGGAGCATGAAGATGGCGGTGTATAACGCGCGTGCCTCGGAGAGCACGTTAAGCCGTCCGTCCCGGTTGTCATGAACATCTATGCCAATCGTTATTGGGAAGTCAGGCCCGTATTTTAAAAGGCGTCTCGAGTATCCGTTGATCTCTGATCAGCTGAAACTAGTTTTAAGTTCCAATCATATCTCAAGCGTCCCACTTATTATAGAAGGCGTTTTACGTTCTACTCAGTTGAAACTAGTCTCAGTAACCAATCTCAACTCAACAGTCTGTTCTCAATTACGTTTCTGAATTATTGGAATTATTGTTCCGTGTAACGCACCAAATTATATTAAACAAAATATAATTATCAAACATAATTTATATATTATTAGTTATTAGTTTATATATAATATACTATTGACTAGTGTATCAATGTAAACATAATAATAAGAAGCATCTCGCACAAAATTAAATATTGAAGTTAAAATGACTAGATATATCGGAACCGGACCTATAACGGAACGTTCAAATTGTTATCAATACTTGTCATGTCGATTTGTTAAACTATGTTTTTGTTTTTTTAGAAAAATTAATGTTACATTTTTGTCAGAAACCAAAAGCTAGTGGGTGATATTAATTGAAACAAATGGTTGAAAGTGTATTTTAAGTGAATTGAATATCAATTTAATGTGAATTAAAGTGAATTGAAATGTGTATGATAAGTAATTCTTTGTAAATAAAGTAAGTTAAAGTAAATATTTCGTTGTAATTTAGAAAAATCATCATAAAATAATATAATAAAAAAAATTAAATACGGGCCTCAGTGCCCTCAGATATACTGACAACTAGTTTAATCTTCAAATTAATTCATTAGTTCTTCCTCAGATCGCGGTGGTCCAATGCCTGTCGCTTTTTAGAAAAACTGATATTCAGGTTAAACCGGTTGAACTGGTAGCCGACCCCAAATTATTTTGTTAATTAGAAAAGGACCCAAAATAACAACGCTAATATAATTTTTCATTTCGAATCACCAGTTCCTCTGGTTAGCAAACAAACTCTTCAAATTTATAATAATACTATATTACTAATCCCGCCCACACGCCCACCACTGTAACTCCTGTACATAATAGTACAAAAACATAATAATACTATAATTTAAGGCCTCGTTGATCTCGCGGTTGGCGTGTGCGACTGCTGATCATGAGGTCTCGGGTTCGATTCACGGGTCGGACCAAAAAAAAAGTATATATGTATTTGTATAAGTTGTCTAGTACCCATAACACAAGCTCTGCTTAGCTTGGGACTAGATGGCGTTGTGTGTTGGATTGTCCGAAATATTTATTTAATAGTGTAGGTGTGTTTTGAATTTTCTAGGTATTACTCGTAATATCAGGAAGAGAACAGGAACTTACCTGTCAAGTGAAATGCAGACCAGTATGTTGGAGGATAGGTAGAGACCGAAGGCTCTCATCACTAGCAGCAGCTTGCATAGAAAGTTCCCCACTAGCCACGCATTGGTGTACTTCCAACCAATCTGTGAAAAATTAAGGTGTATTTTTAACCGACTTCAAAACAAGGAGGAGGTTTCTCAATTCGACCGTATAGATATATATTTTTTTGTCATGTGTGTTCGTGGATAACTTCGTCGTTTATGAACCGATTTTGATAATTCTTTTTTTAATGGAAAGGAGATGTCCCGACGGTGGAACCGTGATACGGACATTAATATTTGATGATGGCATCCACGAGAAATTAGTAGAACCTTAATTTGGCTTTTATTTGCAGCCTCGGCCTCAGTGCAGGTTTTAAATACCAGCTTTTTGTTAGGTCGTGGTGCCAATCACTCCATTCGTGCCGGCCTATTTGTGCTCAAACTCAGAAAAAGTAAGGCATGCCTCTCCTATTTTCTCATTCAAAAACACAATTGATAATAGTACTTGAAATGTAGTCTAGCTACCGTGAGTCTTATAGTCCCCTTAATTTGCGCGCAGTGAACGAAAATTCGGGCTTGAAATTTCTTAGAAATAGTGATACGAAATTTCCTCTCTCTCACTGTAGCTTTTTATAATTGGTTGAAATGACAAGTGGATTAGATAAATGAAGTAACTGAGAAAACAGTTAGGCAGAATGAAAATTAAATGTTTCAAGGAGATGGGTTTGGAGATATTTATCGTTCTAGTCTTTTTTACATGAGCCTGTCAAAGTGATTCCACTCTTGGCCTATTGACATTCGTCTACATCATTGGGCTTTCGGTTTCACACTCATAAACAAAGCGTGAAAGCACGAATGGTATAGTTTTAGGGCTATATAAGACTAGCCGAGCCACGCAATCTCGTTTGCTTCTCCTATTGCCCGTAGCGTGATAATTTTCCCCCGTTTTTGTAACATTCTTTATTGTTGCTCCGCTTCTGTAAGTCTTAGCGTGATTTATAGCCTATAGCCTTCCGCGATAAATGGACTATTTAACACTGAAATAATTTTTCATATCGGACCAGTTCCGGTTCCTGAGATTAGCATGTTCTAACAAACAAACTCTTCAGTTTTATTAGTATAGATATTAGCTATCTTAGTATAGATTTAAACAATATTAAACTGGAGGATATTGTTGCAGCGGTCACTTCGCCTCTTCCTACTACAGTGAGCGTTGTTGGTTCGATACCCATATAAGACAACATTTTGTGTGTTCTACAAATTGTTGTTCTTTATCTTTTTTAATTAAACTTTGTCAAGTATTCCGCAACGCAGTATATATTCCAAGCATTAGGTATTTGCAATATTCAGTCAACAGTATTATTTTTGTATGCAACAACAATGTAAAACAACAAAATTAGTAATTTTCCAAAAAAAAACCTATCTTGTAATCATGGAAAACAAAAAAGAAACTAATAAAAGAAATTTGTATATGTACTTAAACTAGCTGACCCACGCAACTTCGTTTACGTCTCTTATTGCCCGTAGCGTGATAATTTTACCCCGTTTTTGAAACATTTTTTATTGGTGTTCCGCTCCTATTGGTCTTAGCGTGATGACATATAGCCTATAGCCTTCCTCGATAAATGGGCTATCTGATAGTGAAATAATTTTTGAAATCGGATCAGCGGTTCCTGAGATTAGCGTGTTCAAACAAACAAACAAAGAAACTCTTCAGCTTTATATATTAGTATGGATTTACGTGTACTTATTTAGATATTCAGTTACTAGGATAGTTACAAGTAAAATTGATAAATTTAAAATGTCACTGAAATAAACGGCTCCGACTTGTCATTAGAGCCTCGCCTTTATTGCTTCAAAGCGACATGAAATCACATTCATAAACATATAAAGGACATCAGTTTAAAAATACATCGGCCCAATGCCCCTAGTAATTGCTTAAGATACCAACAACTAATTAGTTTGACCTTAATAAGGCCAATTGGAAGAAAAAATAGTAAGGAAGCTTCGCTTTGACACGTTATTTACAGACTACAGGGAAAGGCCCAAAATTTAATTAAAAAAATACAATAAATATAGACATTTCATAATTACAGAGAAAAATATGTTGAAGTAAGATAGTGTTTTTTTTTATGTACCGTACGGGCAAACGAGCAGACGTATCGCCTGATGGTAAGCCACACCAGAGGCGTTACAAGTTGCCGGACTTTGGGGGATGTGGAGTGAAACACAGTGCCAGCACTATTTCACACCAGTTTTCTGTGAGGCCGTGGTATCACTCCGGCCAAGTCGTCCCAATCATACCGAAGCGTAGCTCTCCCACGGTAAAATCTGGTTGAAGAGTGTTTTATGCAATAACTTCTGTGTCTGTAGTTTAAGATCTTTATTTCCTCATAAGAATTTACAATTCACTTACTGAGAAACAAATAATAATTATAATATAACCTTAAAGAGTGTAAAGCGAAGTAAATCAATTACTACTTATTTAACGCAAAAAACACAAATGACAAAAATAACACAACACGAAAGGTAACAATAAATCACTTAAGGTGGGTATACTGCAAACAAGTTGCAACCATATCGCTATTAGATGTGGCAAACACGACAAGCACTGGATTTCACATAATAATGCAATAAAAATATATTACGTTTACATTCATTTTTGTAACTATATAATGGCTATATATACATATTCAAATTTCATTGTCTGTTGGATTATCCAAAAATTTTTAAGGCTGAGAAATATTATTTAACTTTACACTGCAGCTTTTAGAAGAAGGCTGTGGCGCCTAGTGGTTAACTATCTCAACTGCTAAGCTAGATTTTGCGGGTTCGATTCTCTCTTCGAACATTTAATTGTGAAATGATTAGGATGGTTTGATCTGTGAGCAGGTTTAATTTATCTGTAATATTGTATGTATTTGGAAATATACTAGAAAGTTAACTTACTGTTGTTGTCATGTTAATCTATACTAATATATATTATAAAGCTGAAGAGTTTGTTTGTTTGTTTGTTTGAACACGCTAATCTCAGGAACCCTTGGTCCGATTTCAAAATTTCTTTCAGTGTTAGATAGCCCATTTATCGAGGAAGGCTATAGGCTATATATCATCACGCTAAAACCCACAGGAGCGGAGCAACAATGAAGAATGTTACAAAAACGGGGGAAAATTATCACGCTACGGGCTATAGGAGACGCAAACGAGGTTGCGTGGGTCGGCTAGTATAACAAACAAAACAATTTATGGTCAAAACTTTACACAATAATTTTAAATTCTATTAGTTTTTTAATAAATATATACCCACTTATATTTTGGGTTTTAATCATTTTACGTCTTGAATTTAATTTCATAAATCAGTTTCAAGTAACTATGAAATCGGAGTACCTAAGTAGCAATATTCACTGAAATCTGTCTTAGATAGCGATAGATAGAATATCTGAATATAATAAGATTCCATGAATAGTTGTAATGAAATGCAAAACACTCAAAAAACTTACAGTGGGAGTAAAGTAAAATAAATTCAATTTCAAAAAAGATAACCTCCTAGCTGATTTCATCCACGGCGGCCAGTCTCACCGCAGGCTAGCCAACTATGCAGGAGATATGATAGTGCACAAATGTGTGTGCTATATGGTGCACATTCGGTTCGCTCACTCTCACAATCCGATGGGACAGTTATCCGATACGACCGGGGAGAGATCAGGCGCAGGACCGACGGATTTCATGTGCTCTTTGAGGTACGGGAAATATTGCGGGAGTAATTGCGACACAGATCTCTTATTAGCAAGGAGATTAGAGAAGGACAAAATAGTTGGTTTCCTTCTTTTCACAGTATTGTTTTCCTCCGCAGTTTTCTCCCTGAGTTCGCTCTGACGAACTCATATTAAAATAAATGTTTATTTTGTAATACATAGTACATATACCAAAAATGTAGAAAAAAATTTTTAGTCTGTCTGTTCCAGGTAGTCTCTGGAACGGCTGGACCGATTTTGACGGGACGTTCACTGGCAGGTAGCTAATGATCCAGGTAGTAACTAAGGCTACTTTTTAGACTAACTTTATCTCGCGGCGTTACTTGCAGTACAACAATTACCGCGGGTAACATTGCGGGGTCAGCTAGTTATATAATATATAGTAATATAGTATAGTATAGTAGTAAAGATCACAAACGCACAAACTGTACCTCTTCATATAATAGTATAGATATAGATAACACGAAATGAATCAACCAGCGATAGCGATGATGACGTCATGTCGGTTTCTCTGTTTCGGAATGCCATACCTGGCGAAGTATATTGTTATACCATGGTAAAGCCTGTAATTTGATAACCATACTCCTGATAAACATACTTAAATTACACCCAAACAGTGAACAAATGTTCGTATTCATCTCACAAGGATTTGTCCTAGATGAGAAACGAACCCATGAACTTAGACTTATCAGTCAGGATCTCTAACAACTAAACCAACATGCTATGTTCAATAACATTATGATCAGAATCTATCATCTTCATCTTCATCTTCCTAGCCTTTATTATTCCCAAGATTTTGGAGTGGGCTACTAGTTCAACCGGTTTTACCTGAATATCAGTTTTAACACGGAGGGACTGGCATCGGACCTCCGCAACCCTGAGGGTGAACTGAATTCGAAAGTTTAAGTAGTTATCAGTATATTTGAGGGCATTGACTTCCCAATAACGATTGCCCTAGATGTTCATGACAACCGGGACCGAAGGCTTAACGTGCTCTCCGAGGCACGGGCTGGAAACACCGCCATCTTCCATACTAATTTCACAAAATAATTTCCGTGTTTCATATCTGACAGATGTCTCATGACGAGGACGTTTCAATTTATATTTAAGACCTTTCACGTCACTTTATTTAAAATCATTGAATGGGTTCTTCCTTGTCAAGACCGAAATATACGGTGTTGTCGCCGGGTCTTATGACCTCCGGAAATGAGATCCTCAGAGGTGTACACTTAAAAGGAATTGCCAAATAAACGGTAGATTTTTACCCGACTACGGCAAAGCCAAATGAAGGTTATGATTTTGACAGGCTATGTATGTATGCATGTATATTCATCTGTTCCCTCATAGCTCCTTAACTGCTTATTAGAACTGGACAAATGAGGTATCGTTAGAAGGGTCTTAATCGTCCGCTGGTTATAGGTTATACGACGTGTTACTGAATCTAATGTGGCGCCCTCTAGTCGACGTAAAGTGCTGTCTTGAAAAAATATTTCACATCCAAAGTGGTAAAATGTGTCACCCCATTCTGTAACCTCTAAAATAAGAGAATGATAAAAGTAAAAAAAAATATGATGTAAACTACCATGCAAACTTCCACCGAAAATTGGTTTCAACGAGATCTAGAAAGTAGTTTTTTTTAATACGTCATAAATCGTAAATCGCAATTTACTTTTCATTCAATAAACTCAAATATATATAAAAAAAAAATTAACTAACTGCTACGGAACCTTTCATTGGCGAATCGCACTCGGCCGCTCTTTGAAATATACAAACAAAGACAACTAAATATACTCAATTTCGTTCAACGCATTTATCAATATTTTCAAAATTCAGTTACGCAAAATTCTCCAACCAACAAAAACATTCAGGGACATACTTGGCGGTTTCTGCAATATCGAAGACTTATAAAGCATCAAAAGTTTTGAGTTTTGTTCAGTTCTAACAACTGTTACGAACTCGGCTATCAACTTTGTAGGGAATTACTTTGACAAGACTTAAAGTGAGTTAAATGTAACTAATTTGTACTCATTAACGGTAAAGAAGGAAGTTCGGTAAATGTGTTATATGTATAAGTGAATAAAACAGTTGTGTAAAAAAAATCCAATTATTTGTAGACCGAGTCGTTTAGTAGCTAGCTAGCTGTCAAAATGGGTTTGCGTGGTGGAAACATAAGTAGAGTCCAAGAGTGATGGCCACCATCCTCATTGCGAATATGTACAATGCAGTTGGTGAGCCCCACTATGGCGGCCTGTTGAGAATGCTTCTGTACAAGTGGGCCTCCTGTCTCGCACTCACCAACGAAACACGACAGCACGAATGCTCTCATTTTAGGGGAATCTTCTGTGAGAGCTTAGTATAGTATCGCCCCGGTCAAGTCGACCTGATCGTGTTGAATCAGCGTGGCTACACTACCTTGCCGACATACCTATAATATATTGTACTAGCTGATCCACGCAACCTCGTTTGCGTCTTCTATTACCCGTAGCGTGAAAATTTTCACCAGTTTTTGAAACATTGTTAATTGGTGTTACGCTCCTATTGGCCTTAGCGTGATGATATATAGCCTATAGACTATAGGCTATAGTCTTCCTCAATAAATGGGCTATCTAACACTGAGATAATTTTTCAAATCGAACCAGTAGTTCCTGAGGTTAGCGCGTTCAAACAAACAAACTCTTCAGCTTTATATATTAGTAAAGATTATAATGATATTATTATGTATATTATTATTTTCATTTCATTCTATCTATTTATTTACCATGAATACTAAATGCAGACTCAGAATTCTACTTTAATCGATTTAAAATTTCGTTGCAAAATTTAAGCCAAACGAACAAAAATACAATTATTGCAAGTTAAATACATACTTGTTATACAAATACTTAAAGAAGAGTTTTTATTACTAAAATAGAACTCGTTATTAATTTAAGCCCAAAAACTCATTCAAACCCTTCTACCGTACAAATAGAATTATGTGAGTAAAGGGACTGTAATTCTTTTGCTGATATTGAATATGTAATCCTAACCACCGAGAATTAAATTAATAATTAAATCTGCACAATTCGCCTAGTGCTTTAAGCGGTCGTGGGTTCAAATCCCGCTGGGACAACACTTTGAGTGATCCACAAATTCTTTGTGTCCGCTTTAAGCGTGTTTTTAAAGTCCCTCGATACAGACTGCACGGTTGGCCTAGTGGTTTCAGTGGTCGCCACGCCGCTTGCTACTGCGCCAAGTGTCGAGGGTTCAAATCCCACGCGGTACAACACTTTGTGTAATCCACTAATTGTTGTCCTGAGTCTGGCTGTACTTTGTGTCCGTTGCATGTATGTTTGTTAAGTCCCCGCGACACAGGATGTTTATTCCTAATGCGGGAGTGGTCTTTTTTAAAAAAGAAAAATAAAAAGAAAAAGAATATAAATAGTCCTATTGTGGGTATTTTTAATAAAGCAGCAGGCGATGGTATTTCTACAGCAATTGATTATATCAAATCAATAGTTTTTGATGGGCTACTGCTCGACTAGCCTTTTCTTAGGGAGAAGGTATTAGCTTAGTATACCCCGTTAATTAGACGGGTTAGTATGAGGTTTGTGTCAATGTTAATGATGATTTTGTATCCTACTCTGTTGATAACAATGGTCATTATTCTACAAACAAAAACTGTTACGATTACCTCACAACAACAATCCCAAAACAAGTTTATATCAGAAACAGCTATTAAAAAATTCCGAGGGTATAAAGTGGTCATGCTGCAATTAATACTCATAAAATTACTTTTTCATTCCCATTAGGGTAATTTACGGTCAAATCCCTGTTCTCTTGAAATGGTAATTTAATTTAGAAAGTATATTTTAATATAGGTAGCCTTTTTGTAAAGTACTCATGATTACTGGACCAAAGGGCCAAAGCATGGTAGATGCTTTATA
Organism: Spilosoma lubricipeda; assembly: GCA_905220595.1. Lineage (NCBI taxonomy): Eukaryota > Metazoa > Arthropoda > Insecta > Lepidoptera > Erebidae > Spilosoma > Spilosoma lubricipeda. The sequence goes on from HG992291.1 coordinate 2,254,505, forward strand.
AATAAGTAGGTTAGCGTTTAGAGTAGATTAGAACATTGCAAAGTTAAGCAATTCTCCCGAGGTAAATCTATGGATGGGTAATCATTTTATTATACATATTGAGATCCTCCTTGCCTCGTTTGTTATACGAATATATGTAGCAAGACTTGCAGGTAGTTCACTTGCCCAGAAAAATCCGACAACTCTCTTTCTACAGAAATTCAATACGAGACACAAGACTCTTTAAACACTCTGAACCAGAATTGAAGAAATCCTACTATCACACTAATACAGGCGAAAGTTTGTGATTGTTTATGTTTGTTACTTCTTCACGCAAAAACTACTCGACGAATTTGGATGAAACTTTACAGTAATATATCTTTTACATCAGAATAACACATTGTCACGCGGTAACACCATTACCCCGCCACGGGCGCGTCACTCGGCTGCCCCACCTGTGAGTCGCTATCCTACCACCGCTGGGAACACTAAAAGGTCGAGCGCATCGAAGGCTCGACCTCTTTTACTTGGCATTTCCCACGTCAGGGCAGGTACCTGGCCCGGCCACTAACGACGAGCCCAGGCAAGTGCAAGGCGCCTCTCCAGCTGTGACTCTCGGTTGCTTTCACCAGGGTCACCAGACTAACGCTTGGGCCTCCAGCACGGCGTTACTCGCCTGCTGCTACACGAGTTAAGTGCCCCATGCTAACGTGGAGGAACTTACGCTCGTGGAATTACTTCTTAGGACCTCGCCCTGTACTAATCTCACATGTCTTCTATAAAGGCGTAATATATTTACTTCCATTAATGTAAACCATGTTTCTTATGTACCAAAAACTGTGAATTATCGTGATTGACTGCCTCGTTGGTCTCGCGGTAGGCGTGTGCAACTGCTGATCAGGAGGTCTCGAGTTCGATTCCCGGGTCGGTCCAAATGTTTACATGAGCTACAAATATTTGTTTCAGAGTTTGGGTGTTTTTTATGTTTACAAAAAAAGTATATATGTATTTGTATCGGTTGTCTAGTACCCATAACACAAGCTCTGATTAGCTTGGGAATAGATGGCGTTGTGTGTTAGATGTCCGAATAATTATCATTTATTATTATTGAGTCTAATTTGTATCTCGTTATCTCAACATTAAGGCTTCACCTTGAACCTTCTTGGCTCTTAAAGGTCATTAACGTGACAACATAGGCTACTATTTGCCGCAATAACCGACATCACGCAGGCGGAGCCGCGGGCAACAACTAGTATCGCAATCGTAGTATCAGATCGCAGTCGTTCCAAATAAAAAAAAAAACAAAAAAAAATACAAACCATAAATGAGAGTCATCCTCAATTGTACCCGTGTCTTACTTGTGGACGACAAAAAGACAAGAGCTGTCTTATTTCATGAACTACTCGTGAAGGTAATATACCAAATAAAGAACAAAGTAAATAAATTACTTGAAAGAATAAAAGGAAAACAGTGTCGGATAAAAGGATTCTCGAACACCTTCCTTTTGTCAGCCAACACATTATGTCTCGGACTTATTATTTATAAAGGATTTTTTCTTTAAATATAAGACGCTACGGGTAACGCGAGTCACAAAAATAACACAGCTATTTACATTTTACAAAATGTGGTTATTTTAGAAATCTTTTTCATCCTTGTTTCAATTATTTGTTTTTTTATTGACTGACTGGTCCATTCGAGATAAGTAATTATGTCAATATGGTCATTTGTTTGTGGCGAGTTTCACATAAAGTATACACTACACTACTACTCGTATACACAAACTAAACAGGTTAGGTAGATTTGAACTTATTTATTATTAATTGTTTGTTATATTAATGATACTTTTGTAAAGAATTAAATTCCTACCTTAGTCTATTTTTTTTTTCTTTGGAGGCCCAGTTGCCTATTTTTGTCAGCCGTAGGTTAGGCCTGGAGAACTGTAACAGGGGCTTCGAGCCTAGTATGGACTCCAGCTCACACTAGTAATATTATTAAACATTGAAGTGCGAAATAACTATGAAACCTGAATCGCGATATAGAAGTTCTCATGCCGATTAGCAAATATACAACATCACAAATTCAACAGTTGGGCTGTGGCTTGCCAAGTACGATCACCTCACCTGGTTGAACCATCTTTCCTTTGTATTGGATGCATGATACTCGTTCACGTTCCGTAGGTTATCGTAATAATTGTGTATTATGATTCAAACTCCAATATGGTACAACAATTTATATGATCCACAAATTGTTGTACTAAGTCTAGGTGTCACCTGCGATACAGGAATATACCTAGTGCAGAAGTTGTCTTCTTAAAACAAATGACATTAAATGAAGCAAAATTGCAGTGAGTAGAACTCTAACAAATCATAATGCCTTTGCCATAGGTAGTATTACTCCCTTTGTTGCTAACGAAATTTATTACATTTCATTATAAACGAGAATAATTCAAATAGTTGCTATGCAAGACGGAATTTAATTGTTTGCAAAACAATGCATTTGCTTTACTTATAGACAGCTAACAATTTTCAATGGAAATGTAAATAAATATAACAGGTAGTAGAGCCACGCTGATTTCATCATGGACGGGCTGGCTCGACCGGGGCGGTACTACCCTCGCACAGAATAACAGCGTAAAATGACAGCGATCGTGCTGTCGTGTTTCGTCGGTGAGTGTAAGACCGGAGGCCCAACGATGCAGAAGCATCACTAGGCCGCCATATTGTGTGTCACCATGCTACATTGTTGCATTGTCTGTACGAACAATGAGTATGGTGACCACCACTCTTGAACTCTGCTTATGCTTTCAGGCAGAGTAGAGTTATTATGGCAGACCATATATAAAAAAAAAGAAATTGTATGGTGAGTATCTTTGCGTCTTTCGTTGGTTTATTTGTACTGTGAGAACTTGCTAGGGGCATAGCATACATACTACAAGTTATAAATAGGCAGAAATACGTATATGTCCAGCATTTGACTCTTGATAATGATGATGAGGTACAGGTTAAAGTGCAATGGCATATGTCTATAAAGTGTTGACCTTCGAAATATTTACACTTCATCATCAGCCTATCGCAGTCCACTGCTGGACATAGGCCTCTCTAATTGCACGCCACTTAGTTTGATCCAGAAAGATTCACACTTATACGGATTCACACTTAACTAAATATATTTACCTGCCTCGTTGGTGTGGTGGTTCGCGTATGCAACTGCCAATATTCTCAGATTCGAAATTAAATTAAATTATATAGATAAATGTAAAGCGCAGTACTTATGAAAGTCGGCGCGAGCAAAGCCGCGTTCAAAAGCTAGTGATATAATAATAACAGTCAAACTCATATACCTACTTTTCTTATAAGACTGTTGTAATAACCTCATACAAGAAAAATACAATAATAGACGAATAAATAATTCAACAATCAATCAACCTGGTATAACCAGAACACATGTCAGAATCTATACATCTATACAAATAAATAAAATTGGAGTGTCTGTTTGTAATATTAAAATAACCGCTTTTTAATAAATGCATATGTATGTATACACGTTACATATACCGAAAAGGTAGTTAAAAAAATTTTTCTCTGTCTGTCTGTCTGTCTGTCTGTCTGTCTGTCTGTCCGTCTGTTTGTTCCGGGTAATCTCTGGAACAGCTGGACGGATATTGACGGGACTTTCACTGGCAGGTAGGTATGATCCGGGGAGTAACTTAGGCTACTTTTTTTAGACTAACTTTGTCCCGCGGCGTTACTCGCGGTACAACATTAACCGCGGGTGACACCGCGGGGTTCAGCTAGTAATAATATAAATTTCGTTTATATCAAAAACATTTAGATTCGGGGTGCATTCACTTTTACACACATTCAAATAGCATCCAGACTTGACGAAATGGTTGAGAGTAGGAGATTGTAATATTTAATAAACAATGGTAAATAAAATGTACGAAACTTGATTTAAGAATCATTAAGTACAAGTACTATAAGTGTCTATTATTCTTAATTTGCTACTATAGCTTTTTGACTGCCTCGTTGGTCTTGCGGTTGGCGTATGCGACTGCTGATCGTGAGGTCTCGGGTTCGATTCCCGGGTCGGACCAAATGTTTGTATGATCTACAAATATTTGTTTTGGAGTTTGGGTGTTTTCTATGTATAATATGTATCTATTTACAAAAAAAAAAGTATATATGTATTTGTATCAGTTGTCTAGTACCCATAACACAAGCTCTGCTTAGCTTGGGACTAGATGGCGATGTGTGATAGATGTCCGAAATATTTATTATTTATTTATTTATTATTTATAGCACTTTAAAATATAACGATCAAAGAAATAAAAATCTTTCGTGAAATATAAAAAAAAGGTAACTAATAAATAAAAAAGTTATGGCTCTGATCTAATTACATTTTCTGACCTACTGTCATATAAATAAAAACTAAATATGTGTAATAGACATCTTTGATAAAAATATATAGTGTGGGGACAATAATATAATACTAATACTATAATTAATGTGTGATGTGTAGGTACGGTCGTAAATAAACACAATTTATTGAATGACACTTCTACTGGACAAATGTTACAAGTATCAAAAGCCTTGCCTTTCAAAGTCAGTTGCAAGGAAAATTTCATAAGTTTATGTAAGGGTAGACAATTTCTTTTGTACCGGGTTAAATAAGAAATAAATACTCGAAGACATTGTTTCTGCAGGAGGTTTCGTTTAATAACTTTTACTATGTATTTTTAGTATTACTTTTAATGGGACTTCGGGTAAATTCCTTTGAGGGTTTCTTTGATCAGGGAATTCAGAAAATAATTTTCTTATTTTATTACTGTTATATTTTGGAATTAAAAGCATATTTTCGCAGTGAGAACGGTGACCACCACGCTTGGATTGTACTAATTGTCTCCATCAGGGAGAGTATACATATTTTAACTGCCTCGGTGGCGTAGTGGTAGCGTATGCGCTTAAGTCTCGGGTTCGATTCCCAGGTCGGGCCAAATGTTTGTATGATCTGCAAATATTTGAATCGGAGTTATAAGACAGACTAATACCTAAAAATAAAAATCAAAATCAATAACTGCTTGCTTGCGTAGCGTAAAGGCGATAGAAGAATAGAGGTCATATCTTTCTGCAACTGCAAAGGCGCATGGGAGTCTGTGGCTTCGGGTCTGTTGATAATGCGGACTCCTCGCCGCTGCAACCGATCGAGAGCGTCAAGCAAATCGATCTAGAATTAATTTTCCGGGTCGGACTGGCCTAATGATTGTGTGATCTACAAAAAGTTGTTTCCAAGTTTGGGTGTTTTTTATGTATGATATATATTTACAATAAAATGTATAAAAGTATTCTAACAGTCTATCTAGCTTTCGTGGTACAAACTCTGCTTAGTTTGTGCTTAGTTAGTAGCTAGATGACGTTGTGTGCCAGGTGTCCAAATTTTGCAAAAAAAAAGAATAATTTATTTATTTTGATCAATTACTAAGAGTGATTCTGCAGGTACCGGCTACATGAACAGGAGTTTTGACCTTAAAGAATTGGGTTCACAGCTACTTGACCTCAAGTCAAATATCTTATAGCCGTTTTCAATAACTTAAAGGTAGGTTATTGAAAACAGTCTGAATTTACCTTAAAAAGAGCAAATACGCTTTTGTAGCAGATTTAGACCATTTACCAACTAAAACTAGGTTAAAAATAAAAATAAAATGATACCGCAAAATCATACATAAAAAAAAATCCAGTATTAACTAGAGACAGCTTATTGAAAATGGCTTCGGTACAGAAGCTCCACCGTAGTTTCTACAAGTATTTTTACATTTATATAGAAAAGAAGTTACTAGCCAATTTTGCCTTCAGTTAACTATTTTCAATTATCATCACTGACGCAATTGCATACTAATCAGACTGTTTACAATTCATTTGAGTCCCCTTCAGTAAACAAACGTGTTATTTGTTCAGCCTCAACAAATACAAACGGAGCATGTTTTTGTATAGATGAGCTTTGTTCTCGGTTAATTTCACTCAGGTTGGGTCCGAAGCATCGCAAAAGGGTATTTTATCTATCGCTTGGTTACAGTATTACCTCTGAACAAAGTTAATATTTTAACTATGAGAAACACCACGAGGCTACCGAGACATTAGTTACTCTTACTCGTATTTATTTACTTATTATACATCATTCACTTTAGGTGCATTGGCGGAATTAATGCCTAAGACCGGACCGGATCGACCGGAGTGATACCATGGCCTCACAGAATACCGGTGTGAAATAGTGCTTCCGCTGTGTTTCACCGAGCGAGTGAGGATACTGGAGGCCCATAACACAAACCCCCTCCCTATCTACCCTCCCTATCCCCCAAAGGCCGGCAACGCACTTGCGACGCCTCTGGTGTTTGCAGGTGTCCATGGGCGGCGGTAATCGCTTACCATCAGGCGATACGTCTGCTCGTTAGCCCACCTATTCTATATAAAAAAAGACATTCTCTACCAGTCAACCATTGGATGATGCAGAGAAAATAGGAAGCAGGTTAATTTGGCTGAATTTACTGCTAAAATATTTTAAGTACTCGTATACAAACTTATAATACACTAAACCTATACATTTAACATATAAATACATATATACTCAAACACTATAACTGAAAGATAACATTCATGTATTGGTTAATTCTGACAACAGTTTTAATAGATATTGCTTTACCTTTGTCTTGAATGAAAAAGCGTTGGTAACCATCCTCATATTACGTTAGATGACACTAGATTACACTTTTATTTTACTTGGAAGTTGTCAGAACATCTACTGATGATCACAGACCTCCTTCAATTTCTCGAAGTCCGTTTGGGAGTAGGATGCACAAACCTGCCAGGTTGGCTGGACGAGATTGCTTTTAGCAATAAGGCCGCCCATTGTACACATTTTCATGAAAGATTAAGTGTAATAAATTTTTATTGGTGTACAATAAAGTATATTCTATTTGATTCTATTCTAAACCGACGAAGTAGGATAAGATCAGTTGCACATACATAGTTGCACGTCTTACACTACGCTGTTTATGTTCCAAGCAAAAGTTTCCAACCCCACTAACTCTTGTAATAGATATGTGCCCACTACCACTTCTATATGCTGATTTGTAATGTTATTCTGTAGGTAAAAATATCACATTATAGCTTACTAAACAATTCTAACCTTGATTATCAAACCAACTGTAAAATATAACATAACAGCCACTCTAAGACATTCCAAAACTATTTATTTATAAACAAAACTGCCTCTACACAAGACAATCAAACCTAACACCAATGGTTATATATTTCTTGTCATGTTGCTTAAGACTGCCTTGTTGGTCTCACAGTTGGCGTGTGCGACTGCTGATCATGAGGTCTCGGGTTCGATTCCGGGGTCGGACCAAATATTTGCATGATCTACAAATATTTGTTTCGGAGTTTGGCTGTTTTCTATGTATAATATATATGTATTTACAAAAGAAAGGATATATGTATTTGTATCAGTTGTCTAGTGCCCATAACGCAAGCTCTGCTTAGCTTGTGTTATATGATGTGTGTTAGATGTCCGAAATATTTATATTATTTATTATAACACAAAACATATATGCATTGAAACCTTACACGCTAAATAGGGGATCAAATAAACTCACACCTATCAATCATTTGCCATAAAAATCACGTTCACATTTTCCCCATAAAGTATATAAGTATAAGCTTAAGGAAAGCCTTGCAAGAAATAAAATGAATTATTTTATCAAAAGCCATTTGGCTTTTTTTCCTGGCCTTTTAACTTGACTTGTAATAATATTCCTTTGTTTGTTTTTATACGTTGTTTTTTTGAGGCTTTTCGTATATTTATGAGCCTGCCAAAGAGGCTATACTCTACTTCATGGAAAGCATGAGCAGAATCCAAAAGCAGTGGTCAACATACTCTTTGCGAATGTAACAATGAAGTATGGGACTCACTATAGCAGCCTATTAAGGTGTTTTAGCATCATTGGTCCGTCTTACACTTAATTTAATGCTGTTACTTTAAGTTGGCCACCTGTGTTAGTATAGCCCCGGTCGAGCTGGCCTGTCCATACTGTATGTGGCTCAACGTGGCTCTATTACCTCTTACTCACCACACAATCCGTTCAGTCAGGTACGCAATTACAAGAGCGTGACCTTGACCTACTCAAGCTATTATATGCCTACTTCCCAACTCAAACAAACAATATCCCTTTCTTATTATTTATTTTGTTAAGTGCTTTTGTTTCCATACTTTAGTTTAAATTTACCATCTACTGAAGTGTATGGTAGAGGGCGGCAGTAGGTTTGCTTATTATGTGTGAGGGACTCAAATTGTGATTTCAATTCGGGTGTTTAATGCACCCCTGCCTACTCCTTTCGTGATAAAGGCGTTAATACATTTGTAGAATCTACGAATTTTATAGTTATTGAACATTTTCAGTTTCTTTGTCCCTATGCAAAGTTGTCCTCTAATAATTATAAAGAAGATGAAAATAAGACTTTCGTACACATCACCGTCATAGCCTGCATCAAAAACTATGTAGAGTTTTTACCATAATAATCAATCTGTTGATAAATAAACTTATATATTTTGAAAAACCTACATATCATTCTTAGCTGTGATATACCGTGCCACATCATGAAAGCCACGCTTCGGCATGAATGGGCCGGCTCGACCTGAGTTTCATGTCATTATGGTTTTACAGAAAACCGATGTGAAATAGCGCTTGCGCTGTGTTTCACCGAGTGAGTGAGGATACCGGTGGCCCTAGAAAGTTAAAGTTTGGTATCTAAACTAAGTTTAGTATAGAAACAACAAAAAAAAACATAAACCTATTGCTTTTATTATTATTATTTTACATTTTTACTGAGATGTAGATTTTGTGAAGTTTGAGTTGGTAGAGTTAGGGCGTGTAGATTCAGAAGCTTGGCTCTACATGCTATATAAGCTATATGCAATCGTCTTGGCAACATTTTACATGAAGATGTTTTTGTTGGGATCAAATAATTGTGCTCACCATACAATCATATGAGCTGATCTGAGGGAAAATCGAAATCGTGATATCCACCCTCAGTCAATAGCCATTAGACTAACTGGTCTATTATTTTATCATGAAAACAAAACCTCATTGTTGTAAATAACTTACGTTTACTACCAACATTCAAATATAAAGTGTTAATTTCTTGTAAGTCCTAACTGAGTGCGGTTACACCTAGTATCAGAATATTATTGTTTTTTGAGACGTAGTTGAAGGTATAAGACATGATAATGTGGGTATGTACTAGTGCTTACCTATTACCTAACAAATTTAAAGCACGTATTACTATGGGTACCTTTATTTAAAAAAATATCATTAAGCTCACTACTATGTAAATATTGTTTCTTTTGTTAAATGTTCTCATGAAGTGAAATTTGTTGTTAATTTCTTTTCAGAAAATAAAGTTCTATAACCACACATGTTAGATTTAACGACCTTTTAATAAACCTTAAAGACTCACAACTAATGAACTGTATATTTATGTTTGAACCCAAATCGAATTACGTTCGGACTTTACTTAACTTAATCTATACTAATATATAAAGCTGAAGAGTTTGTTTGTTTGTTTGTTTGTTTGAACACGCTAATCTCAGGAACCGCTGGTCCGATTTGAAAAATTCTTTCACTGTTAGATAGCCCATTTATCGAGGAAGGCTATAGGCTATATATCATCACGCTAAGACCAATAGGAGCGGAGCACCAATGAAAAATGTTTCAAAATCGGGGGAAAATTATCACGCTACGGGCAATAAGAGACGTAAACGAAGTTGCGTGGGTCAGCTAGTTTGTAATAATACTGCCTGCGGGGATGTGATAGGCTTACCCTTCGAATTAGCGAAAGTAACCTTGACAGTTCCACCCGATATTTCGACCGCTCTTTTAATTAGTGGAGCGGAACTGGACTTTATGATGAGTTCCCCAATACGATATTAGACTGTCAAATGAGATCAGTGTCTTCCCGTTTTGACGTTTATTAACTATTAAATGGCAAAACGGAATGTATTTTACTTTGTATCTTTATATACTAATATATAAAGCTGAAGAGTTCGTTTGTTTGTTTGCTTGACGCGCTAATCTCAGGAACCGCTGATCTGATATGAAAAATTATTTCAGTGTTGAATAGTACATTTATCGATGAAGCCTGTAGATTACATATCATCACGCTAAGACCAATAGAAGCGGAGCACCAATGAAAAATGTTACAAAAATTATCACGCTACGGGCAATAGGAAACGCAAACGAAGTTGCGTGGGTCAGCTAGTTCCTAATAGGTGTAAAAAGCTGAAGAGTTTGTTTGTTTGTTTGCTTGAATGCGTAATCTCAGGAACTACTGGTCCAATTCGTCCAGTTTTTTCATGCTTTTCACCGATTAAGGTGAGATTACCAAAACTCAAAAACCCCTCTATCCTCTACTTGATTGTAAAAGGAGACTGCCGATCAAGCCATTATCGTACACGACAGGCAATTCTCAAGTCTAGCCGAAACAATATCATAAATTTGTCTAATAAAACTACATAATAATATTCCGGAGTTTGGAAGTTGGGTGTCTTAGCTCCGTGCCATTGATCTTGCATCTGATCTGTTCCCGATGGTCTCGGATAGCCGCCTCATCAGACTATTGCACTATAATAGCGCCGGCGCTTCATTGAGACTGGTTTCCGTGGCCGAAAATTGCTAGAAGTAATGAATGTATCATGGTTAAAAAGTATATCATGTGCCATACAGTCCAGAATTTACACAATCGTTATATCTATACAAATAAATAAAATTAGAGTGTCTGTTTGTAATATTGAAATAACCACTTTTTACTAAATGCATATGTATGCATACACGGTACATATACCAAAAACGTAGTTAAAAAATTTTTGTCTGTCTGTCGGTCTGTCTGTCTGTCTGTCTGTCTGTCTGTCTGTTTGTTCCGGGTAAACTCTGGAACGGCTGGACGGATTTTGATGGGACTTTCACTGGCAGGTAGCTGATGATCCGGGGAGTAACTTAGGCTATTTTTTTCGACTAACTTTGTCCCGCAGCGTTATTCGCGGTACAACAATAGCCGCGGGTAACACCGCGGGGTTCAGCTAGTCAGCTATATATATGATTAAGAAGACTCGTTGAAAGCAAACAGTTTTGACTAAGAAGATACTATGATCTAAAAGATTAAATATTATCATGTTGTATGAGGTTTGTGAAAGTGTTTGCTCAATCAAAATTAGTTTACTGAGCGGGAAGCTAGGAGATAACTCAACGTTCTAAAGACTTTATACATCAAATGGAAATGAATTTAAAATCACCGTGAGACAGTTTATTCGAGTAGTTTATATAAAATGATAATAAATTTATAGCATACTAGTTGTTGCCTGCTGCTCCGTCCGCGTGTATGTCGGCTATTGCGGCAAATAGTAGCATATGTGTTATTCTGATGTATAAGCTATATTACTGTAAAGTTTCATCGTTACGTTGAGCCGTCGGTCCCTGTTTTCACGAACACTTATGGCAATCGTTATTGGAAAGTCAGTGCCCTCAAATGTACTGACAACTAGTTCAATCTTCGAATTCAGTTCAACCTCAGGGCTGCGGAGGTCCGATGCCAGTCGCTCCGTTTAAAAACTGATATTCAGGTAAAACCGGTTGAACTAGTAGCCGACCCCAAATCTTGGGAATAATAAAGGCTAGGAAGAGGAGGAGGACTGTAAAGTTTAATCAAAATCCGTTCATCCGTAGTTTTTGCGTGAAAGAGTAACAAACATCCATACTTCCATCCATCCATACTTACAAACTTTCGCGTTTATAATATTAGTAGGATTTTACCGAGGTAATTTCGAGTCAATTTACACATAATAAATACATTTACTTTTTAAAATGTTACTAATTCAGAGGGTGTAATCTACAATTTAGTAGTGCATAGTATGTTCTCTAATTAAACACTGTGCATGGACAGAAATGATTATACTAAGAGATGTTACAAAGTCACATGTAAAATTAACTATCTGACCCACGACGTACCAACTTTCGGAGGGGCCCTGCACAATGCAACACATTCTCAGAAAGCCGGTCGCAAGGTACTTTAACTACTTAAAAGCTAAGACTATGGTCGGATTAGGCGTGCGTGTCGTTTGTGTGCTTCGTGCGTGGCACGTGCATGCCTGAGGGTCTACGTACATGCGTGCGTGTATACGTGCATGCGTGCGTGTATGCGTACATGTGTGCGTGGGTCTACTTCACAAAATAAATGCAGCTCATATAAATAAATACCAATTCTTATTAAATGTTTACACTCTGCACTTATTAATCGCAATCTACGGCTAGACATAGGCATGGACCTCTTTCTCTTGAACGAAAGAGAACATTTTATTTAAAACAATATCCAAAGTTTAAATGCGGCCAATTTTGTTTGCAATCAATTCCATTAAATATGTTTGAATGCTTTGCAAAGGATAAATTCTTACAAAAAGTCGTGTGGTGTTGTAGGACACCAGAAGGATCGAATTTCCTTATCTATACATACAAATAAATAAAATTGGAGTGTCTGTAATATTAAATTTATTGTATTGTATTGTATTATTAATAAAATTTGTCTGTCTGTCTGTCGGTCTTTCTGTTTGTTTCGAGATGAGATTCGAGATCTGCAACGGCTGTACCCATTTCAACGGGTTACACTGCGGGATACAGCTAGTCATAAAATATAATAATATATGCAACTTACAGATGGACACTATACATTTTTTTTTTAATCTTATCTTATCTTACCTTGTCCCTACGGTGGCCAAGTGCGGATTGAGGACGGATGCTTTTAGTTACTTATCATAAAATATAATAATATATGCAATTTACAGAGAAATTTAAAAAAACCTAACGCTTTTTTATTCAACGTTACAGAAATTTTTGCCGACTAGGGTATGCAGATGGCACTATTCAAAATATTTAAAATCTTACGGTTTTTTTATTTAACGTTCCGGACGCTTTTTACCGCTTAGGTTACCTCTCCGCAACGCCCCATAAGGAACTTTATTCCAATATAATCCAATTCAGATTTTTGTACTCTTTGAAGTCGGATTAAATCGCAGTATTTCATTTCAATATAATGTAATACAAATCAATGAGAGATTTCTTATCCTAGATAAGTTATTAGTTGAATGAATACCAAATGATAAGCTTATTCCTCGTCTTTGATTAATGATTCAATTCATTTATCAGATTAAACACAAAACAGGTACAAAACCCTCAGTGAGGTTCTAAGTTTGATTTACTCGTAAACGATTGTGATTGTAAATAGAATATTCCTCATATTCTTAAGGCTATTTAAAGACGATTCATTCTGTAGTTATTTAATGTTTTTTTAATACCCTGATAAATAAAATATTGACACTGATAATACAAAAGCGAAAGTTTCTAAGTCCTTACGCGTAAAATGTGTTAGCTAATACTAATTATTAACATTTTCATTCTAAGCTTTATGCCCTTAATTTGTAAGGAATTTTTTTCAGTCAATGTTTAGGCTGTGTAGAAGTTTTAGGTACATAGAGGTTAAATATTATTTTTTCAATGATAATATACACATACATACATAAATGTATACCATATACCAACACAAATAGACGTACACATTTGTAGGTTTAAGCACTATGAATACTGAGATAATATGAGGTGTACCTGAATTCAGGAGTTCGTTAAAAATTGTTTTTATTGAAACTTTTAAATACATAACAAAAAGGGGTATAATTGTATAAATTATACACTGTCTGCAAACTCACATAGATCTTTAAAAGATTGAAAGAAATAAAAGGGAAGTCAAAATAAATTAAACGGCTTTGAACTAAACTCATTCATTTGAACTCTGTTTTGTACACAATCTAAACTCTACGAAACCTTTCTCAAATTATGGAATGTCATGTCAAGACATGCTCGACAATAGTTGTGATGTTTTTTTGTAATTCTAAGAACCCTTTTTTGTTTCTTTTGTTGAATTGTTCATGGTTTTCTTTTATAATTGGACGGCGCTTTCGAATCTCCGGCTCCTCGAAGACCATGGAGTATTTGCACCAAAAATCACTGACGACAACGTACGAACAACAGGTCTACCCGGTCTAATCATATATCAGGTCCAGCAACAGAGGCATTCCCCCAACCTACAAACACACACACACGTGGGTACACGCACTCGCATACATACACACACACACACACTGAGAATGCTAATTTATTGTATAGTTACCAATTAGACTTAGTCCTAGGCATAACACAATCGTATTGTTTGATAACCACAGGCTCTGTCTAGTGTGGTTCTCACAGAAAATATTAAAGGTTGTTTTTTTTACAATAAACTATTATTATTATAGAACTAGCTGAACCGCGGTGTCACCCGCGGCTATTAGATCATACACAAAGTTAGTCTAAAAAAGTAGCCTACGTTAATCCCTGGATCATCATCTACCTGCCAGTGAAATTCCCCTCAAAATCGGTCCAGCCGTTCCAGAGATTACCCGGAACAAACAAACAGACAGGCAATTTTTTATTGCCTGTCTGTTTGTTGCGGTCTGCGGTTATTTTAATATTACAAACAGGCACTCCAATTTTATTTATTAGTATAGATATAGATTAAGATCGTGTAGGTAACCTTTAAGTAATTACGGCATTTGTAATTGGTAATATGGTATTCAGTCAGTACAGCCACATGGCTAGGCATAACAACATGTAAACGTAACATATAATTAATTTCATTGTATGTCGGTATCTATTATGTAAGTTACAACTTTTCCGGCTGCTCCGACCACGTGTTTGAATTCAGATATTGTAGTAAAAAGGAATTTACGGATGGTAAAGGTGGGAAGGGTGGGGTATGGGCTTCCGTTATCCTCACTCACTCGGTGAAACACAGCGCAAGCACTATTTCACACCGGTTTTCTGTAAGGCCGTGGTATCACTCCGGCCGAGCCAGTCCGTTTAAGCCGAAGCGTGGCTCTCCCACGGTAAAACTTAGATTCTTGAGAAAGGACATAGGCTACTTATTTCTCCGAAACACAGTAGACAGAGTATTACTACTAATCCTGTATTCCAATATAGAAATTCTCAGGCCGATTGATGTATGTAATTATATACAACTTTTCTATATCAATTTTTAAATTACGGCCCGCCACATCACCTCGCCTGGTAGAAGGATCCTCCCTACGTGTTAGAAAGACGTGACATTCGTTACTCTACACTTTTTTTAATTTAGTATACACACTTTTCAGAAAAGATCTGTCTCAACAATCATCGTAATGGTATCACACAAATCTAATTCAAAAATATCATATCAAAGTCGCTGGAGGCTTTTAATCGAACCGTTTTCACACGTCAACCACGAAAAATAAAAATACTATGCAATGCAAAACACTTTAATTAACTTTTCAATATGTAACTAGGTTGTAAGTTACAAATAAAATAATAAAGTTGACATTTCAGCGTCTTCTTATGTCATTAGAAATTGAGGTTAGAAAAACTTTTTATAAAAAAAAAACCGACTTCCAAAAAACAAAACTCCCTGCCAAAAAACACTAAAAAGCTCAAAATAAACTGGCTCTTCATAAATTGCAATGTGCCAATTCTTGTCTATACCTAACTCTTTATTCATTTAAATAGTATTATTATTATGTGTACTAGGTACCTAAAATCTGTTTGAAGTCGGTGCCAAGCCAAATGTAATAGTAGGAACACAATCGCTATATTTCGAGACAACCATAGGTAGCCCGCGCGGGTCTGCCTGCTTGGGTTGTTTTGTTCTACACGAAGAGCTGCTATCCGGCAGCGGCGAGTGCGATACCTTAGTACCTACTATTACATTTTGGCTTGGCACCGACTTCAATCAGATTTTAGGTACCTAGCACACATAATAATAATACTATTTAAATGAATAAAGAGTTAGGTATAGACAAGAATTGGCACATTGCAATTTATGAAGAGCCAGTTTATTTTGAGCTTTTTAGTGTTTTTTGGCAGGGAGTTTTGTTTTTTGGAAGTCGGTTTTTTTTTATAAAAAGTTTTTATTTTTACATTTTTAATGTAAATAATCATAGGTAAGTAGTGAGTTAAACTAATTATTTAATACAAATCGCGTGAGCCAACCTACGTAAGTGACCACCTACAAACGTTACTCCCGCTGATGCGAATAACTGTAGGAGTTGGAAGCACGTATTAAAACTGAGCTTAAGCAACAAGCCAACAACTCATATTGAGATGAACAATTTATACAGGTTTATACATACGTATGAAAGTGAAAGAATTATCCTCTAACCCCTAACCATTGAGGAATTGTACCTTCCATTATCACCTAAATAAATTAAAAGAATACGACTACCACGCAATAATATACGTAACACGCAAACATTTGATATTTAAAGAATTATTCTCCAACTTCTAACTGTTAAGGAAATGTATCTTCCATCATCGGCTCATCATCATGAAATGATGACAAACATATGCAAATATTGAAATACCTTTGAAAATATGTGATAAACATTATGTTTTCATCAATATAATTGAATAAAGTCGAAACACAATGTGCCTATTCTAAATCGTTGAGAAGTTCCCTTAACTGTTCTTCGTCTTCATTATTAGACCGCTAATGATAGTTACAACTATTCTAGGTGTGAAGTTCTCATCAATACAAATTAAACAAGCCCAAACACAAGGCAACTGCTATAAATCGTAGAGGAGTTCCCTCAACTATCTTTCGGCTCCATCATCAGATCGACTCCAGATCTCCATTAAATTGTAGTGCTTTCAAATACTTTATTAAAAAAATTACAAATGCACTAGTCGCCCCTACAAATTTCGAAGGTTCCCCTCGATTTCTCTGGGATGCCATCATCAGATCCTAGTTTCCTTATCATGGTACCACCGTCGGGACATCTCCTTTCCAACAAAAGAAAAATCATCAAAATCGGTTCATAAACGACGAAGTTATGCCCGAACACACATAAAAAAAAAAAAAAAATATACGGTCGAATTGAGAAACCTCCTCCTTTTTTTGAAGTCGGTTAAAAAGAATAATAAATAAAAGTATTTCACATTACATTTCCATTATATTTCTTTTGTTGTGTATGATCTAATTATTTGTAAATTTTTTATGTTTAAACTACTTAGTTTCAAATATTTTAAATTATTAATCTAGAAAAACTTGAAAATACAGAATGCCCTGTGTTCAACATCACAGTCAAGCGACTGCCCGACACACAGATATTTCCAACTAGCTCATGCCGGTTAGAAAATAATTTGTAATATTTCGTTTTCTATATTCTTTACTTACTTATACAATAAATAATAATTACTATTAATAGTATGTTAGTATAGCCCTTTTATAAAAATCTGATATGGTAAACCATTTCACCATTGTAAAAGATCCACCACAATTCCCCAGAGAACTAGACACAATATAACAGCAAACTAAACACAGACATAAATAAAAAATATGATAGTTCTATTAACAGGCCTAAACTCCGTTTGGTAGAAATAATTACTATTTGAAATATAAAAATGTTGATGTAATACGATGAACACCTGGTACCTTACATCTCGGTGATATGAACAAGACAGTTCTATTTTTCTCTTATACAGGAAAAGTATGAGGAGTATATTTTAGAGTGGTAACATAAAAAAAAAAACGGGTTGCACTCCGGGAGTACCTACAGAAGTGAAAACTTGAACATTAAAGTTGTGCATTTTTGATTTAACTGCCTCGGTGACGCAGTGGTAGCGTTCGCGACTGCTGTTCTTGAGGTCTCGGGTTCGATTCCCGGGTCGGAACAAATGTTTGTATGATCTGCAAATATTTGTTTCGGATTTTAGGTGTTTGTATTCATATCAGTTGTCTAGTACCCATAATACAAGCTCTGCTTAGTTTGTGACTAGATGGCGTTGTGTGTTAGATGTCCGAAATATTTATTATTATTATTTATTAAATTTATTTTTTTAATTTCTTATATTTGTTAAACACAATGAACGATTCTATACGTATATGCCTTGCTTTACCTTTAATACTCCTTGAGAACCGATAACTACAGTAATGCTTATTGTGATGTTATAAAAACATAGATTAATGCTATACAGTATAAACATATTACCCGAGCGAAGACAGGCTTACACACACGCACACTCGCGCAAGCACCCTGCGCCGCTTAAACAAAACAGCAGGAGCAGGCATACATTTTCGCTGCGCGGTAAGAGAGAGGGGGATATTACTTCCTCTTCTACGCCACGCCTCCGTCTTACGAATAGTCGATGAGGTCAAGTATCCTGACACGAGTTTCTGACGCGTGTTTAGCATTTTTTACCCATCCCAAAAAAGGTCACGTCTCCGGTAAAAAAGTTATAAAGTGGTAACTGGATAGTGACGTCAGCTTGTGTAACTCTCGGAATGCGAGACCTCGTTTTATTAGAGCATGCAAGAGGTATTCTTAGCTAGGTAAACGGCTCATTAAAACTAAAATGCCAATCGTGTTTACTCACTTAATATAAGTTATTTAATCAGGAATTAATAACTTATTCTCCTATATTTAGTCACTATCAATCAAGTGCAAAATAAATAACTAAGTATACGAGTACTTGCGTGAGAAATATTCGATTCATCAACCCTGCAGAGAATTTTTTTTTGTCGAACAAGATGGCCGCTTCGCTTCATCATTATGACATTCTGATAGAATGACAGCTGTTACTCTCATCTTTGATAACGATTATTGCTTTAAATTGTACATTATTTACTCCCGAAAAATTTTAACTCGAACGTATATAAACGCTATCGAATAGAACGTCTTACAAACAATACAAGCAGTATTGTACATACCAATTTCATATTTTAGAATGGATAGACTCTACATACTCCTGATTCAGATAATAATATTGTTAACAACCTATTCTGGATAGGAATACAAAAACTCAAGAAAAAAAGTTACGGCAACGCCATACTGAATAAGAGAGTACTAATAGTGATATAAATAAATATGACATCTAACACACAACGCCATCTAGTACCAAGCTAAGCAGAGCTTGTGTTCTGGGCACTAGACAACTGATAGAAACACCCAAACTCCGAAACAAATATTTGTTAATCATACAAACATTTGGTCTGACCCGGGATTCGATCCCGAGACCTCAAGAGCAGCAGTCACATACACTAATTTTTTGGCCCTGCCACAATAACTCTACTCTGTCTGATGGAAAGCATAAGCGGAATCTAAGAGTGGTGGTCATCATACTGCGAATGCCGATAATGCTACAATGCACCATGGTGACCCACACCATGGCGGGCTAGTGATGCTTCTGCATCATTGGGCCTCCGGTTTCGCACTCACCAATGAAACACGACAGCACGCTGTCATTTTACTTTGATTTTCTATGCGAGGGGAGTACCGCCCCAGTCAAGCCGGCCCGTTCATGCTGAAATCAGCGTGGCTCTACTATCTACAGTAAAAGCAGTTTAGCTCTGTCAAAGTGACTCAACTACACACTATCACTGCGCCACCGAGGCAGTAATTAAACACTAATAAAGCTCTCTATTGATTATAGATTTGTAAATTAACATTTTTAAGGAGCTTAATAATTAAATATGTATTTCGGACGTGACATGTCACACAACGCCATCTATTCGCCATAGCTAGATTAACTGATAGAATACTTATATACTTTTTATGGTAACTACACACATATTATACATGTCATCTTATTGAAGCAGGCATTTGAAATGGACACATACTGTCAGAAGAACAATTAAAAAGAAACTTGATATAATTCTAATTAGATATATCGTCACAGATTCTTGAAGTAGGTAATTTATATACCTAGAGTATAATATTAGGCTTAATTAAAGAGAAGCGCTGCACTGTTTTCTGTTTCGTTGAGTGAGGTGAGTCTTACTTTGTATTATGTTTAATTAAAGGGATCACATCTTGCAGCCAACTGTTGTGTGTGTCAAGTACTTATTAATTAGAAGTTAAAATTTATACAAAACTAGCTGAACCCCGCGTTGTTACCCGGGGTTATTGTTGTACCGCGAGTAACGCTGCGGGACAAAGTTAATCTAAAAAAAGTAGCCTAAGCTACTCCCTGGATCATCAGCTACCTGCCAGTAAAAGTCTCGTCAAAATCGGTAGAGCCGTTCCAGAGATTACCCGAAACAGATAGACAAACAAAAATTAGTTTAACTACATTTTTGTTATATATAACGTGTATGCATACATACGTATTTATCAAAAAGCGGTTATTTAAATACTAGCTGAACCCCGCGGTGTTAACCGCGGTTATTGTTGTATCGCGAGTAACGCCGCGCGACAAAGTTAGCCTAAGTTACTCCCCGGATCATCAGCTACCTGCCCGTGAAAGTCCCGTCAAAATCCGTCCAGCCGTTCCAGAGATTACCCGGGACAAACAGACAGACAGACAGACAGACAAAAATTTTTTTAACTACATTTTTCGTATATGTTCCGTGTATACATACATATGCATTTAGTAAAAAGCGGTTATTTTAATATTACAAACAGACACTCCAATTTTATTTATTTGTATAGATTACAAACAAACACTTCAATTCTATTTATTTGTATAGATAGTCGACAGCATTATTGTACTGATGATTTTATTACACAAATATGATAGTAATAAAACGATCTCCATAATACTACTTTTGGAACCTGTTTTTATGACTTTATTGTTACAGGATACACAGATTTCTGCAAGTTGTGGTCTCAAGTTGGAGGATGATTTCTTTTACAAGAAAAACGTTATTTTTTAAAATTTTAGATTTTTTTTATCCAGTATCATTCGGGCTATTATGAATCTATTGACAATTCCTCTCATTCATTAAAATCGGTCTAGTAGTTAAGACGCTACGGTGAAACATATAAACAAAATTATATAGACTGCCTAAAATATTACCCACTAGCTGTAGCTCGCGGCTCCGCCCGCGTGTTTATCGGTTCTGGCTCCAATTTTTTTTAAAGTAGCCTGTGTGTTAATCCATGTTGCCAGCTTCCTCCATACCAAATTTCATCCGAATTGGTCAAGCCGTTTGCGCGTGAAGAAGCAAGAAACATACACACTCACAAACTTTCGCCTTTATATATTAGTGTGATTATTATTATATGTTTAACATCACATTCACATTTTTTCTGTTATTAAATGATCTGAAATTTATTATCTTTGAGCAAGAGTTTTACATAATGAGAATGTATTGTAATTTTTTTTTACAGGAATATTAGTCCCGAAAGTAACATTATGTAACAGAATTATTTTAAATATAATACTGTAACAAGTGGATTAAAACACGTGGGTGGTAAGAAAAAAAAGGTGAGTTTTGCGCGATTCGGATTACAAATTCCGTTCTCCATGCGTGGGAACGCCCATCTGTGCATTATTTAAACGTAAGTGGTTTCTCGAAAATCTTTTCTTTTACGAATTCTGTGGATTAAAACATCTCTCCGACTAAATATTTGTACCTGTAAATTAAACGTGATTACACCAATCCGATTTAGCATCCGATTTAGTATTTAGGACGTCAGAAACCATCCTTGTCCTAAATGGGCTCCTAAATCGGATACTACCATTCCTAAATGCGATTTAACTTCCCTGGATTCAGGATCAACTAAATATCGGAACCTTAGTTTAGGATGGTATAATACCCCCTTTACAAGTAAAATTTTAACAAAAATAAAACCGACTTCAAGGATTGACTCGATTTCTCTTGGATGCCATCATCTTCATCAGTGTCCTTATCATGGTACCGCCGTTGGGGTATCTACTTTCCATTAAAAAAAATCGTCAAAATCGGTTCATAAACGACGAAGTTATCCGCGAACACACATAAAAAAAAAATATCCGGTCGAATTGAGAAACCTCCTCCTTTTTTGAAATCGGTTAAAATATAATTTCATTTAGTATTTATCGGTCGTAGTTTGATTTCTTATTGATATTAGATTTAAATTGTTTAAAAATATATTTGAAAAGGATTTTTTATGAGAAGTCTGTACCCCTTTTTACGAAAATGTAAAACTTAGTATGTATATGTCTGTCTGTATATCAATTCATTATATATTAGCTATGGAAGTAAATATTATTATAGTTCGAATTATGCCTATTTATTAGCGGAAAAGATTCTGCGACATTTGTGACTAGCTCATTGCCATTTCAACTTATCAACTTTCAGACCTATCAATCATTTTGGTTATCTAACGGATAAATTCATTTCGAATTACGTTCTTTAGGGAGACTTCAATCATAGCTCTTTCCATAGCACATTGAGCAATTTTAAGGTTATAGGTTAGCACTACAGTCAGTATCCACATCTGGGAATCATACGTCATTACAGGGAAGACGCACTGGTTGAATATTTTTGTCTTCAGGGTCTGAGGCTACTAACATACATAGATTGGCCAAACTGATAACCTTTCTTTTGGCTTTAACGCAGTCCGGTAAAAACTAAAAGAGAAATAACCCCATTTTTTCCACTTCTATCTCTTCTTGGGTATTTTCTCTTCGATTTATAAACAATTTTCTTTTTAAATCCTTAAAGTACCCAAATGATGGACCGACGATTTGAAGTGGCTGGCTGCGAACGGATGTGGACTGCCCAAGACTTTGATAGTTGGCGCTCCCTGGGGAGACCTTCGTTCATCAGTGGACAGCGATAGGTTTATATTAAAATAATCTCTCATTAGCTGCAGGCTTGCTTTTATTAAAGAGATTAAAATTATATTTATTAGAACTAATTTGGAGGTTTCATCCTCCTCTATCAGCCGCTTATGGAGATATCATCTTGATTATATAGATGTAAATCTATGGTACAGAAATATGTACTTGATTAAATAACAAAAGTTATTTTTGTGATGATAAACATCATATTCGTGTTTCATTTCCTTGTTATTGCATGTATCATGTCTTACCACAGTTTTATTATTTACTACTACTACTTTTATTATTGTGTTTACGTATTCTAACAAACGTAATGTTTATGATGATCAATATTCAGTTGATCAACATTGTTTGTAGTTTTGATTATCGTAGATTAGTTCAGTGGTTTTTTTTTTCTAAATAGTTAGTATTTGCAAAGGTAGATACGTACTTATTAGTTTAATTTTTATTTTAAAACTTCATGCACAGTACATTGGCTTGTTTAATGCGCAAGGTCTATCAGTCAGTCTTTGGGTGATGTAGAAATTTTGTAAGGTGCACAGTGGTGGAATTGGTGATAATTTTTTTCAGTGAATTCAGAGAACTGACATATATAACTATACACATACACACATGAATATGGATATATATACACAATAATAGATAAACTTTACATTAATAACGTAATATCCTTCATCGAGTATTCTTTTTTACAGTAAAATAGCTTAAAAAGTACATTAGAATAACACATAGCCTACTATTTATCGCGATAACCGATATACATGCGGACAAAGCCATGAGCGAAAGTAACTATTATATATATTAACTATTTTACTAGCTATGGTTGACGGTTGCCTTATAAGGCCGAAACTTCTACTAATCTAAGATTCTGCTTATGCTTTCCATCTGGCAGAGTAGAGTCACATAGGCAGGGCTAAATATATAAAAAAAAAAACAATTTCTGTATCACACAAAGCAAAGTGTTGGCCCATGTAGGATTTGAACCCACAACACTTGACGTAGTAAGAAGCGGCGTGGCGACCACTTATATCAGTAGGTCAACCGTGCAGAAGCAGAACTTATCTGGTGTGAAGTGATTTATTATTATTATCTTTACCAATACTATCAACCTGAAGAGTTTATTTGTTTGCTCGAACGCGCTAATCTCAGGAACCGCTGGTCCGATTTGAAACATTCTTTCAGTGTTGGATAGTACATTTATCGAGTAAGGCTATATATCATCACGCTAAGACAAATAGGAGCGGAATACCAATGGAGAAGGTTTCAAAAACGGGGGAAAAATATCACGCTACGGCTAATGGGAGACGCAAGCGAGATTGCGTGGTTCAGGTAGTTATAAATAAAAGATCCGGGGCGGTCGATATGTTTCTATAAATATATGTGTATGATGTATATATAATGTATGTATAAGTACCACAACAGTGTATTTTTTAGTTTTTATTTAATTATTTACAATGATATATCAGAAGGGATTCACGCATCAGATGTAATTAAAACCTTCTTTGTTAAGTAAAACAGACTTGTTATTTATCACAGTATTACGTTTTGAATTAACCTTTTTTTCTATGTCACATTCATGGTAAGACAAACAATAGACCGGGAAAATAAAAATTCCGTAAATTCTTTTTTTTTCTAAATTTTTACACAGAATGAATCTTTTATATATAGAAATAAGTAGCTGATCATTTTGCTTTGTTTATCTCCAAAGGATAGATACTATGTAAAGCGCATATTTCGCTTCTTTGACAAATATTTTTACACGTCGAACTTTACAGCTAGAAGGTTTTACCCAAGACTCACTCTGGGAAGAAGTGCAAAAACATACCACAGAGGTGTCTTTTTTACCCCCAACGCAAAAAGAGTGGTGTTATAAGTTTGACGTCGATGTCTTTTTTTTTACTGTATAGAGGGCAAACGAGCCACCGCTCTTGGATACCCGCAACACCACAGGCGTCACAAGTGCGTTGCCGACCTGGTGCGATGGGAAAAGGGATATGGGGAGGGGTTATTTCATTACTTAATAAGGGCTCTGGTGTGATGACTTGTGTTAAATTGAGAAAATCGAGTGTTAGTTGAGTTGAGGAGAGGCGCTCATAGCTGAGTTGCACTCGGTGATTAGAAACAATCACCGAGGGTAAGCAACGACGTCGCGGTCAGTAACTGGATGGGTGACCGCTGGTGGCATGATACCATGAGCGACTCCATGATTCGGAGGTCACGCTAAGCAGTCGGTTCCGGCTGTTATCGTAACAGTAGTGAAGCTTAGTTGGAGGCCTTTGGGCGGCTAAAAAACATCCAAAGGTAAGTTATCTTGCCAGTCTCCAATCCGCACTTGGCCAGCGTGGGGACGTATAGCCTTAACCCTCTCCTGGGAGGAGACTCGAACCCAGTAGTGGGACATTATGGCTTGTTAATAAATGTTAATAACGAATTTAAAAAAAAACGCGGTCATCATGCAATATTTGTCTTATGTGAGAATGGAATCTACGAACTCTCAGTCAGTAGTCAGGATATCCAACCAGCATACCAACACAGTCGACATAATATTACAGAAGTTTCGAAGATACGAACAAAACTTAGTTTCTACATGTTTTATTGGTAGTACTAGCTAGTTGATAATCAAAATAAAATACAGTGGTACCAAACAATTTTTTCTTCACATTGTTTTTAAAATAAACAAGACAAACAAATAACAACTGTTCGAGATCGTTTCAAACGAAATCCAAGATTTCTAAGAAACACTAAAGTCGACGAACTAACAAATACACTCAGTTTATCACTCAGAAATAAACATTGCACGACTTTAATGGATATTTCTAGTTTCCTTTTTGTTGATAGGGTGGAAAATTCCTTAGGAATTTATAATATGCTTAGGGTAAAGAGTCTAAATAAAACTCAAGCTGGTAACTTGAATTTTAATCTGTGATCAACTTCAAGATGCCTTTAAGTAGTTTTAGAGAAATGTCGTTAGGATGAAAACTGTTTACAACTGGTTTTGTGTTTATGAAAGTTGACTACCATAAAATTAGGTGTAATTAGTGTAAGGTACATTTTCAATCTATTGTACTAATTAATTATTATTCCTATTTTTGATACTTTTAAATATGTTCCTAAAACTAGACCTTGTGTTATTCGTTTTACAAATTTCAATTGTTTTAAAAATGATCACTTGTTTTTACCAACCTTCATTTGTTTCGATTACTTAAATCTCAAGATAGAAAACTATTTATTTGCACACCATATTATTTTATTTATTTATTTTCATTGCATACATGTAATGACATAAAATATAGAAAGAGTTACAGTAAAATATAAATGTGACAATCGGCGGTCTTATCGCTCACGGCGATTTCTTCCAGACAACCTTAATACGGATATTAGGTATTTGAAATTTAACAGTAGGTACTTAAATATATTTGAAATATATCAGAAAAGAATGATAAATAAAACATAAACACATAAATACATACTCATACTCATTACACATGTACAAATAAATTTACTAAATACACCTAAACAGTACCTATATAGTCCATATAAATACATACACAAATGAATACACTAAGCAATAAGATTTATTAAGTGATTACAATGACAAATAATAGTCTTTCACTAGTTTTTTAAAAATAGGCAAGGTTTTCGCTTGTCTGATTGTCACAGGCAATTTGTTCCAAAGCCTTACAGCTTGCACGGTAAAAGACTTGTCTGCAAACTGAGTAGAATGTTTTGGCATTGTTAATATCAAATTCTCCGATGATCTCAGGTCTCTACAATGTGTGTTGTTTAAGAACTGGAAACGTTCTTTGAGATAAGGGGGTGTGTGAGGAAAAAACAGAACACTGTATAAAAGGGTAAGAATATGCAGATTCCGGCGAAGGCGTATTGGTAGCCACTTGAGTTTAGCACGATACCCAGAGATGTGATCATATTTGCGGAATCCAAATATGAATCTGATACAGAGATTTTGGAGTCGCTCAAGTTTATTCAGTTGGTCTTCGGTGAGATCCAGATAGCTGACATCGCCATAGTCAAGGATGGGAAGCAAAAGTGATTGTACAAGCGCAACTTTAGTATTAAAGGGAAGAAAATTCCGTAGCCTTCGATTTACACGTAGCGTTACACGAGAAAATACTAAACTATCTAACCCACGCAACCTCGTTTGTGTTTTCTATTGCCCGTAGCGTGAAAATATTTACGCTTCATTGATGCTCCGCTCCATTTGGCCTTAGCGTGATTATATACAGCTTATAGCCTTCCTCGAGAAACAGGTTATCTAACACCGAAGTAATTTTTTAAATCGGACCAAGGATTCCTGAGATCAGCCTGTTCAAACAAACGAACAAACAAACAAACAAACTCTTCAGCTTTATAATATTAAATATAGATGCCAGATATGTAGTATAGAAAGGGCGGTCTTGTTGCCAAAAGCACTCCCTTCAGGCAACCCTAGGATGGATCAAAACCTTTCGGAGAGACAGTAGTAAATGGATGTGCATTAAGTTTTTAAGAAATAACTTGTTAATAAATCTAATTATAATCATATATGTATCCATTTACATACTTACAAGATATAATAATATACCCACGGGCTTTTGCAGTAACATACATGAATCTGGCAAATGGTTATCGGTTTGTAAATGTACGATAACAATAATCGATTTCTTTGACCCCTTCCTTATTCTTCAATCTATTAAAACTGTCAAATGGTGCCTCTTATGAACTATGGAGATCGTTTTTTGTTTTTTCAAAAGACGGTCCTCATTTCATCTTATCCTTATTTTGTATATTTTTAACATTAATTTCACCACGACGAAGACTTAAAGACGTGAAGACTTATGAATTAAAGACTATAAGCATGTGACATTGGCAGAAATAGCTGATCAGAGAGATCCGTATGGTGGCTATTTCATCAAAAGAAGAAGAAGACATTTGACATATTTGGCACACTTTGCTATTTAGTGTCAGAAAGGAATGTGATAAACTGTCAACGTGTGAGGAACACCATTGATATTAAATGTACGTATAAAGAGGGTAACCCTAAAAGTGTGTTAATGGAGTATCGGCGGCTAACTTTGCGTGACCTAGAAAACTATTAATTTATTTTCAGAATGTTTGTTGAAATTGACCTCATAAAAATAAACGAAAGAGGCTATAAAAAGTAAGGTTTTTTTAGTTTTTTTCACATTCATCAGGGCACTAAAATAATTTCTAACTAGCTAGTTATTGAAAAAATAAAAGCAGCTTCGTAAGACAGTAAACATTCTAAACTAATTTTTAATTTTATTAAACCCATTTAGTTTCGTTCTCACTATTAAGATGACTATCTATACAAATAAATAAAATTGGAGTGTCTGTTTGTAATATTAAAATAACAGCTTTTTAATCAATGCATGTGTATGTATACACGATACCTATACCAAAAATGTAGTTAAAAATTTTTTTGTCTGTCTGTCTGTCTGTTTGTTCCGGGTAATCTCTGGAACGGTTGGACGGATTTTGACAGGACTTTCACTGGCAGGTAGCTGATGATCCGGGGAGTAACTTAGGCTACTTTTTTTAGACTAACTTTGTCCCGTGGCGTTACTCGCGGTACAACAATAACCGCGGGAACACCGCGGGGTTCAGCTAGTCTAAGATATATCTAAGGACACCTTAAACATGAAAACTAACCTACAATCATCATTATCAGCCTACCGTAGTCCACTGCTGGACATAGGCTTCTCCAATCGCACGCCACTTATGTTGGATCATCGAATTCTAGGACGTCTACAGGTAGAGTGATAATTTACTCAATATGGCTGGCAGGAGGATGCGATTAGCCCAGGAATGAAACATGTAATCAAAAAAACATAAATCTGCACCCAGTGGATAAGACAGCCAGAAATAAGCCCATGTGTCGCATGAGTTACCCACATCTTATATTGTAAATTGTTGTAAATCTATACTAATATATAAAGCTAAGGAGTTGGTTTGTTTGTTTGTTTGAACACGCTAATCTCAGGAACCGCTGGTCCCATTTGAAAAGTTCTTTCAGTGTTGGATAGTGCATTTATCGAGGAAGGCTATAGGCTATATATCATAACGCTCAGACCAATAGGAGCGGAGCAGCAATGAAAAACGTTTCGAAAACGGGGGAAAATTATCACGCTACGGGCAATAGGAGACGCAAACGAGGTTGCGTGGGTCGGCTAGTATACTATAAATCTATACTAATATATAAAGCTGAAGAGTTTGTTTGTTGGTTTGTTTGAACACGCTAATCTCAGGGACCGCTGGTCCGATTTGAAAAATTATTTCGTTGTTGGATAGACCATTTATCGCGAAAGGCTATAGGGTATACATCATCACGCTACTACTAATAGGAGCGGAGCAACAATGAAGAATGTTTAAAAAACGGGGGAAATTTTCACGCTACGGGCAATATAAGGCGCAAACGAGGTTGCGTGGGTCAGCTAGTATAAGATAAAATTTAGATATAAGTGTCTTTATAAATAATAAAAGATTTGTTTTTTGTAAGTTAATAAATGTGTAAGTTTGTATGTATCATGAGTTACCCACACCACTCCCCTCCAGAGACCGTGTCTACGGGCGATAATAATCCGGGAAACTCACACGGCGTCCCGAACGGGTTGTAACTGGTTTTGGAGTGGTGTTTTTTGTAAATAAATAAATGTGTAAGTTTGTATATGTCTATGAGTTACCCACACCCACATTTCTTGCACTTTAATTATCTAAATATATTGTTTTAATATAGTGAATAAAAGACGAGAAAAAAGGAAAGATAAAACATAAACAAAAATAAAAAAATTGTAGCAACTAACCCTCAGAAACGTTTAGGATCTGGAATCGTCCCAAGATAATACCCTCAAACTTACTTATTTATTTCCTGTGTTACTATTAAGGAAAAAGGTTTTAATTAAAAGTTTTATCTTACAAATCTCAAGGGGCACTCAGTCGTAATGTCTAAGAATTACACAACAGAAATAGATGTCTTTCTGAAGCAACTGTCTTTAAAAAGTTTTTGCTGTTATTGACCCGTTGCCCGTGACGATCAAGAGGTTCGATTCCAGGATTGCGTCAAACATGCTGTGGGGTTTTCAGGTTGTAACTGCCCGGAATATGGAAAATTGGTGGTATTTTACGTCCGTGCTTCATTGGCGCCGGCAACACACTTTATTAAAAAAAAAGCAAAAACTAAAACCCGACTACTACACAAAATGCCGTTAAAAAAGTATGAAACAAGATTTTCAGGACACTGCATTAAACAACATTACTGAAGAAGCAAGATAATCGACAAATAAATTCTACCAAGATAACTTCGTTGCAAGTTGACAATAATGTCATACGATACGATACTATAATACACAATTGTCAGAGAAAACCGGTGTGAAATAGCGCCTGCGCTGTGTTTCACCGACTGAATGAGGATACCGGAGGCCCGTACCCCAACCCCCCTCCCCATTCCCGTCCTCATTCTCCAAAGAGCGGCAACGTACTTGTGACGCCTCTGGTGTTACGGGTGTCAGTCGCTTACAGTCAGGCGATACGTCTGCTCGTTTGCCCCCTACTACATAAAAAAAAAACCGCCACGCCGTTTTCTACGCGTGAGTGTTCTGGGTTCATATCCCACATAGGAATACTTTGTATGATCCACAAATCGTTGTCCTGAGACTGGGTGTTTTTGTCCGTTTGTTATGTGTTTGTAAAGTCCACCGCGACACAGAATATATAACTAATGTAAAAGCTGTCCTTTAATCAAAAAAGTGTTAGAGTTAATTTTATATTTATAGTATTTTTTTTCAAAACACTACTACATCTATACAAATAAATTAAATTATATATAACATATGTATGTATACACAGTACATATTTCAAAAATTAAGTTACAAAAATTTTTGTCTGTCTGTCTGTCTGTCTGTTTGTTCCGGGTAATTTCTGGAACGGCTGGATGGATTTTGACGAGACTTGCACAGGCAGGTAGCTGATGGTCCAGGGAGTGACTTAGGCTACTTTTTTTAGACTAACTTTATCCCGCGGCGTTACTCGCGGTACAATAACTGCGGGTAACACCACGGGGTTCAGCGAGTTCAATAATACAATCACAAGTAGCTTGTAATTACATTCCAATGCTTTTTGCCATACTTACTTAGTTGATTAATCACAATTGAGGCAATACATGGATGTTAATAAATATAACATGGAAACTCCATTATTGTGCTCATTGTTTTATTATTTAGGTCAAATTGATGGTACATAAGTGAGACGGGTTGTGTTCAGAATATATATATATAGATTTCAATTACGGTTTCCGGATATCCGACTAATTACTGCCGTGATAGGTCGCTTAATACCTTTATTAGATCCCTCCCGCTTTCATACCTTTCCAACGGCAATATGCCGTGGCTATATCTATTTCTATTTCAAATAATTTAATAAATACGAATAAGTGTTTGCTTGTTTTATTACTTTGTGTTATAAGTATATATAAGTATAAGTCTCTGAACTTTTTTTAACAACTACGTGTCAGGTAATTTATTTTACAAAAGAACTGTAAATGAAATTAATTATACAATTAAAAGTAGGGAAGTTAATGTGCAACTTGCCGTGGTCACAAGATAACTATACGTTTTGACCAGGATGCAATGGCCATGGTCACAGATTAACTATCAACCAATGAGCTTCTTCGAAGTCATATCATTAACTAGTTAATCTATACTAATATATAAAGCTGAAGAGTTTGTTTGTTTGAACACGCTAATCTCAGGAACTACTGGTCCGATTTGAAACATTCTTTCAGTGTTAGATAGCCCATTTATCGAGGAAGGCTATAGGCTATATATCATCACGCTAAGACCAAAAGGAGAGGAGCACCAATGAAAAATGTTTCAAAAACGGGGGAAAATTATCACGCGACGGGCAATAGGAGACGCAAACGAGGTTGTGTGGGTCTGCTAGTTTTACTACAAAACATTATGAGACAATAGCTTGAAAGTTAAAAAATACTGTCATGACCTGTAGCTTTCACGTACAAGCACTGATTAGTATGCATAAAACTTTAAATATAATAAAGAGAAAACTTGCTAAACAATAACACTAAAGCTTGTAATCTATACTAATATATAAAGCTGAAGAATTTGTTAGTTTGAACGCGCTAATCTCGGGAACCAATGGTCCGTATATTTATCTAGAAATATATCATCACGCTAAGACCAACAGGAGCGGAGCACCAATGGAAAATGTTTCAAAAACGGGGTTAAATTATCACGCTACGGACAATAGGAAACGCAAAAAATGTATCGTGGGTCACCTAGTTTGTTCTATAAAATGAGCAGGTGAGATCTATTTTGCACAAAATTTAATCTTCAAAGAGTATCTCATGTGAAAAACAAAACTTCCATTGCGCTAATAACAAATAAATGGAGATTAAAGAGGTTGGTCATTTTTCTGGTCTTTACTATTCACAAGATGATTTGGGCTTGGCTGTTATGCTACTGGTTTTACCTGAATAATAGTTTTTCCATGGAGTAACTGATACCAGACCTTCGTAATCTTGAGGGCGAATGAAGTTCAAAAGATGAACCAGGAAAAACAGCTTAACGTGTTCTTCGAATCACGGGACAATGGATCAGGTCCAGATTTCCAGATAGTAGAGTCACGCTAATTTCTGCACGAACGGGCCATCTTGACCGGGGCGATAATACCCACGCACAGAAGATCAGCGTAAAGTAATAACGTTCATGATGCTTCATGCTGTCGTGTTTTGTTGGTAAGTGTGAGACCGGAGGCCCAATGAGGCAGAAACATCACTAGGTCGCAATAGTGTGGGTCACCATGCTGCATTGTTGCATTGTCTGTACGAGCAATGAGTTTGGTGACCAGTACTTTTGGACTCTGTTTATGCTTTCCATCAGGCAGAGTAGAGTCATTTTGGCAGACCTTACATAAAAAAACATACGACAGTCTGAGCCCAACTATATGGAGACAGTGCTGTGGTTTCCAGAATAATAACAAATATTGTCCAATATTTCTAAATGCATAAATATTTATGGGTAAGTTGTACCCAGATACGGAAAAAATGATAATGCTTATCGCACATGAACTAGAATTGTACATCAATCGATCTTCAGCTTCGCAGACCACAGACGCAACTTGAACAACAAGAACCGCGTGTAACACCAATTAACAATAAAATTAAGAATTTCTGACAAACAACAGTCTAATACAATACAAATAATCGTGTCCATAACATAATATTTATCTAGGATGGGAATTGAAATGACCCCTGGTTTAGTAGTCAGAGTCACTAACCAATACACTAATCATTAGACATTTGTGGATGGTATGCACTTGCAGTCCCCAAAGCGCACTCGGCTAGTGTGGAGACAAATGGCCTTTACCCCTCCTGAGAGGAGACCCAAACCCGACCCAGGACATTATATGTTATTATTGATGCACGTTGGTAAGATTGATTTCCCTAGCGATTTATTCAATGTTAGTCATATCTCGGACCTGTTACAAAGGCGGTTTTATGCTCGACCTGAGACTTTCGGGAATATTTTATGAGGATAGCCATAGCTAACGTACAACGTACCTATGGCTATTCTACAACCGCATTCAAAATTATAATACATAACCTTAGCTATTTATTATGATTTTGGATGCGGTTGTAATAAAAAAAACGACTTCAAGAACTGGACAAAATTGAAATGGGACCACAGATAAGCACTAGCTTTCAAATAAAAAAAGAATCATCAAATTGCTTCACCTAATCGAAAGCTCTGAGGTAACAAACATAAAAATAATACAGTTAATACAGTAAATTAATTTGTGTTAAAACAAATATTGTAAATTGAGAGTAATAACAATCGTCTAATAGATATTGGAATAATTTATTTTAAAACATAATCAAACATCACCTGGCTGTGAAATTTACATAAATCAACGTTTTTAAACACCATGTATATGTACTCAGATGCTAAACATAACTTTTTATTGAAGCCTGCCAAACTGACTCTACTCTGCCTGATGGAAAGCATGAGTAGAATCCAAGAGTATTAAGGCACCATACTTAGAAGTAATCAGATGCTAAACATGTGACTTAAACGTTTTACAAGTGCTTATTCTCGAGAGTTGTCTAAGTACCTACTCACTTATTCACTTACAAACTGAACGTGAAACAATGAGTTCTCTTTTCAAACAAAGTACTCCAACTCTGGATTTCATTAATTGTTTATTTTCTGCCAAGACTGGTTTTGTGTTTCCAAATAAATAATTTTGAAGAAAACAATTAAGTAACTCCAAAAAAATATCAAAGGAAACTCCGTGTCTAGAAATAATAAAAAGCGTATAATAAACTGGTTTTCATTTGCCTACCCTTAATTACTAAATGGCGTTGTGCATCAGACGTCTGAAAACAAAAAAGAAACAATGCCAGTCACTTTGTGTAAAAACTGAGATTTAAGTAAAACCGGTTCAACTAGAAGCCTATCTCAAATAATCTTGTGAATAATAAAGACTAGAAAAATTATAGGCTTACTAGTTGTTGCCCGCGGCTCCGCCCGCCTATGTGTTATTCTGATGTATAAGCTATATTACTGTAAAGTTTCATCCAAATCCGTTCAGTAGTTTTTGCGTGAAAGAGTAACAAACATCCAAACATCCATCCATCCTTACAAACTTTCGCATTTATAATATTAGTAGGATTTAATCTCTATCTATATGTGATTAATTCCTTGGAGAATTTATACTCCCGTACCAGGAAGAAATCCTGACTGAAGAATGGTGACTTTACAAAGATAAAGAACATCCAGGAGTCAGAACAACAAATCGTGAATCGCAGATGGGGATCATGTGGGGATCGAACCTGTAACACTCAGTGCAGTAGTAAACAACGAGTAGACGATCATTACGGCATTAGTGCATTTAAATACATTTGATTAAATTTTTAATTATTATAAACATAGCAGACAACAAGAGAAGGAACTCACAGTAGGTCTTGCATAGTACAGCAGACCAACACTACCATATTAAGCAGAGGCCTATTTCTAGAACTGTTAAAGGCTGTTGTGTGTAATAAGCGTAGTAATTATAGTTTTTCACTTAGCGTCAGCGACTGTAGATCAAGAAGTTTCAGGAAGAAATTCTTATTAGCAGCCCGGAGTATGGAAGATGGGGGTGTTTCCCGCTCGTGCCTCGGAGAGCACATTAAGCTGTCGGTCCCGGTTGTCATGAACATCTAAGGCAATCGTTATTAGAAAGTCAGTGCCCTCAAATATACCGACAACTAGTTCAACCTTCGAATTCAGTTCATCCTCAGGGTTGCGGAGGTCCGATGCCAGTCGCTCCGTGTAGAAACTGATATTCAGGTAAAACCGGTTGAACTAGTAGCCGACCCCAAATCTTGGGAATAATAAAAGCTAGGAAGAAGAAGAACTTATAATTTTACTTATTGTAATGACATACGGCTCTGCCAGCCAGCTCTATCGATGATATTCCAAATGCAATAAATTTGTGTGTAGAAATTTTGAACACACTTTTCACTGATGTGTTTCCACAGTTAGATAACATAACTGAATAAGATGTAGTAAATTGTAATGTTTGAAGGCTTGGAAATGGTTTACAGACGGAAAATTAAATGAAGAACTGGCAAGTATATTGTTTTAATGGAACAATCAATTCAGAAAATAGGTTATTTCAGACGACAAATGACAACCGCTTTGAAACAAAACTATTAGTAGTAATATAGTGACTAATATGTCAAATAATAGTGATATACTTCTCTTTAATCTTGAACATAAAAGCTTGGTAATACGATTTTTGATAATCGAATATTGGTTGACGAAGTTGACCTGGTTAGTTGCTGGCTTTGTAAACCGACGATGGATCGATATCGCTTAGCAGTAAGAATCTGGTCTTTGATGCAACTGATTCATCGTATTGTGATTGCAAAACCGTGAAATCCAAGTTTTTATATTCAAATCACTGGAATAATTACTTTCGTGGGTATTATGTCATTTCAATCCACATATATTGACATTTGATACTACCGTAGCAGGTCTGTTCCTCAAACCTGTCGGGCCTTTGTCGGGCATTCAAGTTTTGAAGTCTTGGCTTCAGTCAAGCCAGAGGTCGCGAGTTCGAATCCCACCCCGGATAAATAATTGTGTGATGAAAACTATCATTTGATATTTGTATGACTGTTCGATCCCACAGTGGTACGTGACTGCTGTGCTTGAGATCTCGGGTTCGATTCCCGGGTCGTATCAAATGTTCAATATGTTGCCAAAAAATCATATATTGGATAAAACGGGCAAAGGAATAAAACATACCTTATTCGATGATGGCTGGCAACAGCAAGAATTTATTCATTAACAGGAAACAGAAACAGAGATCACATGAATCATACATTACACTATTATTAATTAGGTGTATTGGATATTAATCCATTACTTTAACAGTATTTATATACCCACTAGCTGATCCACGCAACGTCGTTTGCGCCTTATATTGCCCGTAGCGTGAAAATTTCCCCCGTTTTTGAAACATTCCAACACCGAAAGAATTTTTCAAATCGGATCTCAGGAACCACTGGTCCGATTTGAAAAATTCTTTCGGTGTTGGATAGTCCATTTATCGAGGAAGGCTATAGGGTATATATCATCACGCTACTACTAATAGGAGCGGAGCAACAATGAAGAATGTTTCAAAAACGGGGGAAATTTTCACGCTACGGGCAATATAAGGCGCAAACGAGGTTGCGTGGGTCAGCCAGTATTGGATAAAACGGGCAAAGGAATAAAACATACCTTATTCGATGATGGCTGGCAATAGAAAGAATTTTATTAATAAATGGGAAACGGAAACAGAGGTACATTTACATGAATCATAGCCTACATTAAATTATTATTAATTAGGTGTATTGGATATTAATCCATACTTTAACAGTATTTATATACCCATAGTACAAGTTCTGCTTATTTTGGGACTAAATGACATTGCGTGTTAAATGTTCGAAATAATAATACTATTCTAACTTTTAAACTTTCGCGTTCTATGATATATTCATGGGCCTGCCCACTGACCACGGCCAGTGCAACCTGGTCGAAACGTCAGGCAAATCAGAGGTATGTAATACCTTTTAATAAGTGATCGCGTTAATTCCAGTAAAAATAATTGTTAATATAATAATACTATTATCTATCTGTGATATGTGTATTTTAATATATATATATAAGCTTATCACCAGTTCAGTTACCAGAGTACAGAGTACAGCTTAGGATCAACCATCAGTGTGTGAGATAAAGCTATTTTTATTTCAAATACACACCTCTATAAAACCGTATATACGCGTGATTGTAACGATATCTAGTAAATATAATCCTTGTCACGTTGTTGCTCATGGTGAACTTTAAAATCATTTAACAGCATTTCACGTTATTTTTAACCGATTTCAAAAAAGAAGGTGGTTATCAATTCGACTGTTTTTTTTGTTTGTTACCTCATAACTTTCGAATGGGTGAATCGATTTTGATGATTCTTTTTTATTTGAAAGCTGGTGCTTGTCGTGTGGTCATCACCATCAATTTGGTCCAGATTTTTTTTTTTTTTATTTGTGATTATTTTATGTGTGTTTTTCATGAGTTAGTCTATTAATTGCATAAGTTTCTGCCAACAGTTAAAGAGGTCACAGAAAACTCATACAGGAAACGTAAGGAAAGACCCCAACAACATAAGAATGAATCAGCTGTCGCACTACTGGAGTCCTCAGCGTACAGCTATAGACTAAAGAGAAAGCCGCTAGCGTCAGTACAATCCTGACAAATAAAGAGTTAACACCAGAGGGTGTGACCTTCAAATCTAATAATAGTCAAAGGCTGATTGAAAATACTATAAAAATGTGTGTTTTGCTGGCGTCACGCTTGAACGAATAGGAGCAGAGCATGACGAGACGCGGACGAAGTCGTGTGTTAGCTAATTTCTAATGAAAATAGAGAATATTTGCTTTGGTGTGTGAAGAGAAAGAGAGAAAAAACAGAGTGTAAAGGATAGTACAGTAACTTTTTTTTTTTTTTTTTTTTTTTTTTCTATGTTTGACCCTTCCATAATGACTCTACTTTGCCTGATGGAAAGCATAAGCAGAATAATTAATCTCTACAGCCTTAAGGTTGAGTTCAATATTGGGTGGGACGGGACGGTTATGTCGTGAGATTGTGATGTCCCAGTTAATATAAAAGATGTCACACGGAGCCGTCACTGTGTACCTGGCTGTATTATATTTGCATTGGTTTATTGAAATCGTTATTTATTATGATGTGACGAATAATATGCGAAAGATCACAACTGTAGTTAAATTTGTATTAGTTCAGTACATATAACTTACTGACTTCTTAAATTACTATTTATTTTGTTTTTAAAATTTATTACTTTAAGTATATACCCAACAGTATTTAGTTAAAAATTACAAAAATAATTCAGTCTTGTGATCAATTCTGTTTTTTATTTTGTCTATGCCATAATTGATTAATCTTTTATCACACTACATAGTGGGTTAGTAAATTTGGGTTGACCACTTACGGTCAAGTACTCATTTTAAGGTAAATTCAGGTCGTTTTTAGTAACCTATCTCTGTCTCTGTGTACCTGGAGATAGGTTATTAAAAACGACCTGAATTTACCTTAAAATGAGTACTTTTTTCTTTTTTTGAGACTGAGTCAAAAACTTAATTTTGCACATTAATAAAAATATT
Organism: Spilosoma lubricipeda; assembly: GCA_905220595.1. Taxonomy (NCBI): domain Eukaryota; kingdom Metazoa; phylum Arthropoda; class Insecta; order Lepidoptera; family Erebidae; genus Spilosoma; species Spilosoma lubricipeda. Next base: position 2,292,934 of record HG992291.1, read on the forward strand.
GAATTAGTCATATTAAAAAAAAATTACATAACTCCAGTTGTTAATAGAGCTAGGTTATTGAAATTGGCCGTTACAAAGGATGAATGATAAAAGACTCACAAAAGTAATTTATAGAGCTAATGTATATGGAAGTGTCGGGAAAAGTCGTCCTAAAAAAGGAGCCAAGTGAAAAATATTAGGAATCGACAAGCATGAATGCAGAAATCGATGAAAATGGACGAAGCAAAAGAGGTGTATCAGGGCCGTAGTATGTGCACATTAATTGTCTTTGCCTACCCATCTTAAAAATAGTAGTTACATATTTATGTATGAATGTATAAATTTCAGTTACTTTATTTCTTATATGTCCCACATAAGTTATTTAGTTGTCATCTTTCATGTTGTTGCTTTTCGTGAACTTATTATAAGTTAGTAGAAATTTATTATGTCTATGTACACGTTTTAAAGTTTAAATTATGAATTTATCAGCAGGTGAAATGTGAATTCTTATGAGGAAATAAAAACCTTAAACCACCTCGATTTTGTCAATAATTATATTTTAATCTGTAATAATAACTGTTTACAACCCCACACACCCACTCGCCTTAAATAAAGATTTTCTCATTACCCCATCTCGGAAAGAGTATTTTTGCCCTTCCATATCTGAGTGCAAAAACCGTTGTTATCCGCTAGAGGATAAAGTAAATTGAATTTAGAACATCGTGTGCACTAACTTTGTGTATTTAAAACTTCATTAAACCTATTTAGTTCTACCTCAATGGTACCCAATTTATCATTCAACTTTTTTTAATTTGTTAAACACTTAGACACGGAACCTTCGTGGCGGCGCACTTTTTTTTTTAAATTGCCTTTTCCGTGCCATTTTCTTTTCTCATCATATTGTTGTAACCAGGTTAAAATCTTGTGCTGCTGATGTAAAACGCTTTTTTTGCATTTAGTCATTTCATCATCATCATTTCGTCATTTGTGGGTTGAAAAGTTACGTGTTGCATTAGAGTGCAAAGATTTTACATCTCGTGCTCTTTTGATTCGCTCGCGCTCGCTCGCTCGATAAAATTAGAAACCTTAGCGTTAGAAACGCTCAGGTTTCTAATTTTAGAATCCTTTGCTTGCTCGGTCATCAATTTTAAGTACGCTGTTAAAAAGCAACTTTGCACTCTTGTATAACAAATAAGTATGTTACCCGAATTTTTTAATTTACCCAATAACAATGTCAATAATATTTTAGACCTGATCTTTTCCTGAGTAAAGAAAACACAATTCAAAGTTAAGTACTGAAACATTTTCGCAGTGAACCGTACACATATATTTGGTCACTGATAATTTCTACAATAGAATAAAATACTATTAAAACATTAAATTAAATTAAATTCTATTAAAATATACACAGGGTTATTACACAAGTACAACATATAAATGCTCTTTACTCCAGTCTTAAGATTCACAGTACACCATTTAATATTACCTTCTTAAACACGATAATAATACCCAAATATGATTGATAGATAAATTAGAAAATTTCAAGAAACAATCAATAATAACCTTTACCTAGTCTAGATAACATAGATAAAAGCCACTCACCTCTAATGGTATCACACCACAAGTGACGCAAACATCGGCCAACGCAAGATGCGTCATCAACAGATCCACCCTGGATTTTCTCCTCCTCGACCTAGCCAACGTCACCAACACTGCAATATTACTCACACCGCCAATAACCAATAATATGGTGTAGGTGATAAGCACAGCACTTTGGTCTCGGACAACTGTAGATGTCTCTGTAAGGTTGGCCGGACTAGTTGACGTCACATCGAAATAGTCCCAAAACTGTCTATCAATAGAAGTCGTAGTCCCTTTTTGAAAGTCTTCCTCATAATCATAATTATTTATCAACATGTTGATGATTTTTCAAAACATTTTCTTCTTTTATTTAAAGTCTTATCCACATTTTATATGATACGGGAAGAAAATCAACCTTTGGATCTAAAATAGAATAAAGTAGATGCAAAAATATTATCATGTTTAAAACTTTATTTAGGAACACTAGCTGACGAATATAATTTCACCTCGTTTCAATCATCCTTAGCTCCTTTAAGTCTAAGCGTGAACTTAACTATTATTTTTAAAATACGGCAGCAAAACACAAATTACAACAATCACAGTTAAACAGGTACGTGACACGAGAATTATATATGATAGTTAAATTTTTAGCGTAAGTACAATTTAAAGCTTAAAATGTATGCCTTTTTATGGTCATGACACATTTAATTTTCCTGTAGTGCCATTTTAAGTACTTGTATATGTATAAAGGTATAAATAATTGAATTGAAAAAATCGTGAGATGAGCCAAAAATCTAAGTTCAAAACATTATAATCAACAGTAGCAAGCTATCTTTATTTCTCTTATTAGAACTGGAGAACTGAGTTTTGTTTGTTTTTTTTTTGATAATTTTTCTATATGTGAAAAAAGCTAAGCCTAAATAGAACGATTTATCGCTTTTGAAACACCCTGTATACTAAATTTCATGAAAAAGTTGGCGCTGTTTCCAATATTTAGATTATAAATTTACATACAAGAATTGCTCGTAGATTTCATTCAAGAACCAATCATGAGATGAGCCTAAAAATAAAAATTTAAAATATTAGTATCAACTGTAGCAAACTAATTTTATTTCTTTTATTAGAACTATTAATAATCAGCACCATATTACAAATACTTTAATAATTACTTAGGTACTTTTAAACTATGTTACACTTATCAAATTGCACAATATCCGTACAAAGTTTGTCTGGAAGAGATCACCGTGAGCGATAAGACCGCCTATTGTAATACCAAATGTAGATTTCATCTCTCTCTGCAAAATTTCATACTTTAGTGGCGAAAGTTTGTGAGTGTGTATATTTGTTACTTCTCCACGCAAAAACTACTAGACAGATTTGGATGAAACTTTACAGTAATATAACTTATAGTTCAGAATAACACGTAGGCTACTATTTGCCGCGATAACCGACATAAGCGCGGGTGGAGTCGCGGGCATCAGCTAGTAACTATCACCTCCTTTATATAAAATTGTAGTTCAAAACTAGTCTTCTTTGTAGTGGGTTCTTCTTTAGCTTCCCTTCGGAGGTGGGGCGCCTCAAGTTGTATAAATAAATAAACAAATATCAAGATATCACTGTAGTATCAAGTAGGATGATTTTTCATATTTCCTGAGTGTATATATAATTCCCCTAAACCACTTTTGTATGCTACCACAAATGAAAATTTAGAATAATTTTGTATTTCATAAATAAAACTTAAATTTTTCCTAACAGTTTTGCCAAAGTATTTTTAAAGTATTTATTTCTTAAATTCAGATAGACTTTTACAACGATAAATATAATATACCACTTACGATTGCATGAAATTGACATTATTTCAAGTACGACTAATATTTTTGCATCTCCTTATTAACTGTAATTTACTTTCAAAAAGTTTACTTTTACAATTTTTTACACTGAGAATAAACATTATTTATTTATTTCAGACTTTAAACAAATATCAGAAAAAAAAACATTAAAAATATATTTCACATTCACTATAAATAAGTTTATTGAAACTTAGATCAGATTACGATTGCGCGGGATAGACTTTCGTCTACGGCGTAGAGCGTGACCGACCTACGCGGCTACTCGGCTGCGACTGGCGCTACGAGCTACGGAGACGTAGAAGACCACTTGATTCTTTATTTCTATTGAGTTTTCCTTCAAATTTTTATTTCGTTAGACGGCTGATAACGAATTTTGAAATATTCTTGTCGCGAAGACTTTTTATCGCACTTATTTATAAACTTCATTTACGTCTGGGAACTGTTTATAACCCGCAAAATCGTCTGGCGATTTGCAGGTATTATTGAAATTACTTAATAAATACATGATATTAATTTCCAATTGCCAAAATATTATTATATGGGAATTAAAAAAAGTACTTTTGAAGTCGTCTGGCAATACTTAATAACCGACAAAAACGCCTTAGATTTTTTTTTAATTCTAGATATAATAAATTGAAAGATAAAAATAAATTCAAGTTGCCTAAAACATAATTTTTTGAAGGATTTTTCGCAAATGTTAAACGCTCCACAGTATCGAAATAACAGCTAACTCGCTGAAAGACTCAAAGGACTAGATTTGCCATTTTCACGAAATTGTAATTTTTCGCTATTGCAGCTTGCAATTAATTTAAATATTTTCTTTAACGAATTCATTCTAAAAAGGTCATTTATAGGAATTTCTAATATTTATTTCTGTGATGTCAATAAATTTTTTGATAACAACACAGAAATAAATAACACCCATAAATCACAATATCTGTGATTTTTAACCGACTTCAAAAAAAGGAGGAGGTTTTTTTTTATGTGTGTTCGGGGATAACTAACTAACGTCGTTTATGAACCGATTTCGATGATTCTTATTTTAATGGAAAGGAGATGTCCCAACGGTGGTACCATGATAAGGACATTAATATCTGATGATGGCATCCAAGAGAAATCGAGTTGAACCTTGAAGTCGGTTTTATGTTAAAATTGTACTTGTTAGGTGCTCTATCTAGAGTCGGTGTACCACCGACTCTAGATAGAATTGGTAAAGGGTATTAAAGTAATCATGAAAATTAAAAAAAAAAACAAATGATATTTTCGTAAAAGCATTACGAGATAATTTCACTTTTCTCCAATCGAAATTAAATTTCGTATAAAGGTTTTCTTCTTTCGCATTTCAAATTGAAAATAGACAATACAAATTACAGTTAATCAGTATTTCAATTAAATTATTTAATGTTGCTCGTAAGAAATTGCTCTTAAGCGATATGTTCGCCATTTGTACATTGTTATGCTCTTTACATTGTTATTTTCTTCAAATGACTACTTTACCCAAAGATAATGAGATGCTACTCTGCCTGATGGAAGGCATAAGCAGAATCCAAGAGTGGTGGTCGCCATACTGCTAATGTAGACGATGCAACAATGCAGCCCGCTATGGTCTGGCCATAGCGGGCTAGTGATGCTTCTGCATCATTGGGCCTCCGGTCCCGCACTCACCAACGAAACACGACAGCATGATCGCTGTCATTTTACGTTGATTTTCTGTGCGAGGGTAGTACCGCCCCGGTCGAGCCGGCCCGTTCGTGCTGAAATCAGCGTAGCTCTACTAAAATAAAATAAAATAAAAACAGCCTTTATTTTCTCTAACCTGTTACAGTTTTATAGGTGATATTAACTTAAACTAAAATGATATTTGATCAAATAGCCTTATCAGTAACCAGGTCAGGTTGTCTTCTGACATAGGCCTCCTCTAATTCCCTCCACTTGTTTCGGTCTAGTGCCATTCTTCTCCATCCCTTTGGCAGATAGCGTAGCTCTACTACCTTGAAATTATTATGCTCCTAAATGTAAACTGTATCAATTGGTGTATAGTAAAGTTTATTTTATTGTATTATACGTGTGTTATTAAAATATAGGATTTAAATTTCCAGGATAATGTTGTTATCGAATTTTGATGCAATCGCACCGCAACGGTATAACCAAATAAGGGAGAGGGAATTGCGGAATCTTTTTTGGGAAACCTTATGATGATACTTTATGACACTGTCTACGTCCTTCCTAGAATTGGGCATCTTAAACCAGTGATCGGTGAGTTTTTAGTGGGAACCTGAATCCTGCATCGCTATGAGGAAATTCCAGAAGGACCGAAGATCCAAGGAAACTTTACACTCCGTTTCCAGAAACTAAGGATTTGAATGTGATTTCTTTTAACTATTAGGCAATGCTTTAATATGGAACATCAATTTGTGAGCTGAATTTATCTATTTAACTATATTAATGAAATACATAAAAGAATCAAGATATTTAAATTTTATTCTTATATTGTAATCTTCTTTTGACAACAAATTGAACTTGAATGGTGAATACAAAAGACAATGTTGCGCATAAAAGAGCGCGGATATGAATGAAACTGTGTATTGAGTTATTTTTCAATGAACTTCGCATACAGAAATTCGTATCGTGAAATCGAATTTCTCAACTTATCACATTCAACAGTAAAAACTTTTCGGCTCCTTCGAAATCCTTTGAATAAATCCTTTGTAAGAATACTGACAAGATAGCCTTCAAACAAAAGCTTCAGTAAAGTAGATAAGAACTCTAGAATTCAATGTTATTATAGTATTATAGGGAGTGGTTGCGTAAAAGCAGTACGGATTGAATTTTCTCAGAAGAATTTTACAAGTAACATTACAGGTGCAGGTATTAAATGTAAAGTTGAGGTTTGAGCAGCCTGGTGGCAAGTGACTATCAACATTCATAGATATCTGCAACTTGGACTGTTATGAACTGCGTACCGATCAGTTCGGTCTCGGATTCGATTCCCGGGTCAAGCCAAAAGTGTTTATGAGGTTTTCTTACAAGAAATTCTTAGCAACCCATAAGTATAGGAGTTTAGCGGCGTTACACGCCTTTTCCTGGTAGTGCACCTTAAGCCGTCGGTCTCGGTCATGAACTTCTATGAACGTCATTGCTAAGTCAGTGACCTCAAATATGCTGAAAACTTATTGCATCTTCGAAATCAGTTTGCCCTCAATGATGCGGAGGTATGATGCCAGTTGTTTCGTACAAAAACTAATCTTCAGGTAGAAACGGTTGAGCTAGTAGCCGTCCCCAAATATTCTTGGAAATAAAATAAGCTCTGAAAATTATGAATGATGGATATCTGTAACTTAACAGACGAAAATGTATTGCTGACCTTTGAGTGTGACTGAACTTCCAAGATTGGAGGGAGGGGTAGGTTTGGTAAACCTACTCTGTTAAAGCAGAAAAATGCATTGGAAAAAGGGAAAAATTGAGAATATTCTTTTTATGGAATTGGTGGCAAACAAGCAAACGTATCACCTGATGGTAAGCGATTACCACCGCCCATGGATACCAGAGGCGTGACAAGTGCGTTACCAGTATTTGGGGGATGTGGAGAGGAATGGGGGAAAGTGTCGGGGGACGGGCCACCGGTATCCACATTCACTCGGTGAAACACAGCGCAGGTGCTGTTTTACACCGATTTTCTGTGAGGCCGTGGTATCCCATTGGCTGAGCCGGCCCATGCATGCTGAAGCGTGGCTCGCCTCTGGTGTTGCGGGTATCTATGGGCGGCGGTAATCGCTTACCATCAGGTGATACGTCTGCTCGTTTGCACGCCATTCCATAAAAAAGGAAAAATTGTAATAACCACTAATATGATGAAAAATAATGTATTATTATAAGTTTGCTGAATCTATCTTTAGAATTATATTTAAATCGTTTCAAAAATCCCCATAATTACATCATTTATTTTTCCTACAAAGCTTTGATAGACATAAATCGTATCATCTGTATAAATTGGTAAACATTTGTTCGCAATAAGCATTTTTCAAACATAAAAGTTCAACTTATTTTGCGGCTTATTAGATAGGAACCTGGAAATTGTCTGTAACGAAGTCTTGAGGACTGGAATTCTAGGATTAAATAAAATGTGATAAAAAAGGAAATTTGAAAAAGACTTGACATTTGTTTTATTTGCAATTGTTTTAAAGTCAAGAATTGCGTTATCTCCTGTTTTCTAACCTGTTTAATATTGTAGAATTTCAGCCTCTTGAGTAAAAATAATACTTCGGAGATCTAACGCACAACGCCATCTATTCCCAAACTAAGTAAAGCTTGTATTATGGGTACTAGACAACTGATATAAATACATGTATGCTTTTTTTTCTAAATACATACCCACATATTAAACATAGAAAAAACCCAAACTCCAAAACGAATATTTGCAGAACGAACAAATTTGATTCGACCCGGGAATCGAACCCGTGATCTCAAGAACAGCAGTCGCGTACGCTTCCACTGCACTACCGAGGCAGTAATGACGTATCAGGTACTGTGGCAATGTGGTATGCACATTATTACATAGAAAAAACCTATGAATCGTTGTCTTTGACACGAATTATCCATTTCATTTGCCCGTCTATCTAGAGGTTAGTGCCCTGGCTTTTAAGCTCGAGATTGTGAGTGCGATTGCCACCTCGGGCAAAGGTTTATAATTTAGTGGACTTGTATTCATGTCTCATCCATTTGACAAAAAAAAAAACACGGTAATTTCTGGCGGGAATCAAAGTTTGTTGATCGGGGAAACAAAACAGTACACTTTACTGTGGAAAACTTGCATGTGCGATGCATAATTATTAAATTTCAAATTAAGATAAACGATAAATAAACGAAATCCAATCTGTGTTTATAAAGAAATAAAACAATTTAAATAAAACCAACTCTATCATTTCTTTTTGAAATATAATTTTAATATTTTTGTTTTTCAATTTTATTTAAAAAGAAAATTAACTATATTTTGTTTGATATTTATTTAATTAGTAAATATATGCAAGCAATCTAATTGTGACTTCAAATTCAATTCTACTTTGCGCCATCAATGAGTCTCAAATATATTTAAATAGTGCACCTTTTGAACGTTTTCAACTTAATATTTCTTTATGACTTTGATGTATATGTAAATTTGTTTTAAAATAAAATTAAAAGAGCTCGTTTTTTATTTTAAATGGTTGGGGACTGACTTTTATTTATATTATAAATGAATAAAGATATTAGTAATTCCATTGTATTTACATAAATTTTCACATCAAACAAATAACGGTGGGAGACCCACGCTTTGATATGCATGGGCCGGCTCGACCGGAGTGATACCACGGCATCACAGAAAACCGGTGTGAAACAACGCTTACGCTGTGTTTCGTCGAGTGAGTGAGGATACCGAAAGCCCACACCACAACCCCTCTCCTCTACCCTTTTTTTTTAACATGTGTAAACCCTCGGGCCATCAACCCGCCGGGATTTTTGGCGGGGTGGTGTGTCGGAATCGAACCGACTAAAACCACACGGTGTGCCATTCTGCGCCTGAGACGGATCCGGGAACTGCTGCTATTAACACATCCGGACCCCTCCCAGCTCTCCTCCACCCCTTCCTCATCCCCCAAAGGCCGGCAACGCACTTGTGACGTCTCTGGTGTTGCGGGTGTCCATGAGCGGCGGTATATCGCTGTCTCGCATCTGGCGATACGTCTGATCTTTTGCACCTATTCTATAAAAAAGAAACAATTGGTTTGAATGGTCCAGTGTTGGATATACACCTCTACATCAAATGGAAGTTTGGCCCTACTACCCTGGCCAGATGGACTGGTATAGGGATTATTTCAAGTTTACCTTCTCTCTGTAGCAATCTTATCCTGCATACTTTATTAACTAAGTCACTTCTCACTACACTTATATTATAAACTAGCTGAACCCCGCGGTTATTGTTGTACCGCGAGTAACGCCGCGGGACAAAGTTAGTCTAAAAAGTAGCCTAAGTTACTCCCTGGATCATCAGCTACCTGCCAGTGAAAGTCCCGTCAAAATCCGTCCAGTCGTTTCAGAGATTACCCGGAACAAACAGACAGACAGACAGACTGTACACTTCCCAAAAGTATCACGAAATAAAACACCACACTCAGAACAGAGACACAAATTTATTCATATACAATCCTTATAAATACATGTTGGCATATCTTAATAGCGCGATTCAGAAAACCTTATAAACGCCATCTATCGAAAAGTGGTAAACTAAGTTTCAAATAAATCTTATTAAAAACATACTTAGACATCCTGCCCACCATGGACAGCCATGTCCATTAAACTACTAAATATAAAGGTGTCCATCAAAACACTAGGTTCACCAGAATAACAAAGAATGAACACTTGGACTAAAAATCTTGTAAATTAAGTTGAAACTAAACATAGATAAAGGCTAGCATGCAACAAAATAGTACAACGTACCAAAACATATAAGGAGATCAAATAAGTTGACAAAAGTTGTGAATAAATAACAATTACACAAAAACAGACGGAAAAATACTTCATACAAATTTATGTGGTTACAGGCAAAATAATTATTTTTGAAACAGGTCTTTTGATTTCGTTATTATTACATTTAATCGAAACCACACGCGTAACCTTGTCCAAACCTGGGTGCTTTTTAATGACTCGTCCATAAAGCCACCTTGCCGGTGGAAGCCCATCCTCTTTTACGAGAACTACATCCCCGACATTAGGTTCAGGGGTACGGTCAGTCCACTTATACCTATGTTGCATTTGAGTAAGGTACTCTACAGACCATCTTCGCCAAAAGTCTTGCACCATCCTCTGTGTGAGATGCCACCGTTTAAGACTACTAATATTTGAGGTTTCATAGTTGAAGTCAGGCACAGTCACCAGCGGTTCACCGACAAGAAAATGGCCTGGTGTCAATGGACACCCTTCTTCCGGATTATTGGGTAGCTGTGAGATGGGTCTGGAATTTAGACATGCCTCAATTTGACTCAGCACAGTTATCATTTCTTCAAATGTCAACGTACTGTTGCCTATCACTCTCTTTAAGTGGTGTTTGGTGGATTTAATACCTGCCTCCCATAACCCTCCAAAGTTTGGAGCGTGGGGTGGTATGAAATGCCAATTGGTCCCATTGGTGCTTAGGAAGTCCGCTATCTCTGGAGCAATAGTTGCTTTTTCGGCATTAAACAAGGTCTTTAATTCCTTCGCGCTTCCCACAAACGTTGTTCCATTGTCACTCCACAAGTCCAGCACTCTACCACGTCTAGCCATAAATCGCTTAAAAGCAGCTAAAAAGCTCTGGGCGCTCATGTCGCTAACGACTTCAAGATGGATGGCCCGAGTGGCCATGCACACAAAAAGACAGATGTACCCCTTGGTAGAATGATGACCGCGACCCTTGGTTGTACGTATATTTATTGGCCCTGCATAGTCTACACCACTACTCTGGAAAGGTCTCCCGGCGGTGACTCTAGATTTAGGTAATTGACCCATCAATTGCTGACTTGGTTTCGCCGAATACCGAATGCACTTTATACACCTGTGCACATATTGCCTCACGAGCGTTCTTGCATTTATAATCCAGTACTTGGAGCGTAAGTAATTGAGCATTAATAGCGGTCCTCCATGGAAGGTTCTCTCGTGAGCTTCTGCAATTAACAGGTCTGTAAAATGAGATTTGTAGGGAATTAGAATGGGATGCTTCATTTCGTCATTAATAGGAGCCTGTTGTAAGCGACCACCAACTCTTAAAACGCCCTTCTCGTCAAGAAAGGGATTCAGCGAGGTAAGTTTGCTATCTTTACCTACCATTCCCTTAGATTTTAATGACTTGATGTCTTCACTGAAGCACTGATACTGGCACAGTTTCACACAGGTAAGTATAGACTCATTTAGTTCCCTCGTAGTAAGCCAGGTAGTTCCTGCTTTATCATTTCCTGATTTCCCCTTCCCAATTACTCTTCTACAGTATGCTATTACTCTTACTAATCTGTTAAATTTCGAAAATCTTTTTACTATATTGTCGTCCATTTCCTCTACCTTAGTTGCATGACACTTTATTTTCCTTTCTTCCAAACTTATCTCCTTCATCTTTCCCTTTGTATAATTTATATTTTCCATTTGTAGCCACACAGGACCGTTCTTCCAAATTTGTAAGCTATTACACTCTGAGGGTTTAGTTCCACGGGAAGCGCAATCTGCTGGATTCTCCTTGGAAGCAACGTATGACCATTGACTTCGATCTATAATATTAAGTATTTCGGACACTCGGTTGGCCACAAATACCTTCCAACGACTAGGATGCCCTGATAGCCAAGCTAAGACTATTTCTGAATCTGTCCAAGCATGTAGATGCTGCTTGTCAACCTTTAGAATTGTAGCTGTTTCTTGAAGCAGTTTGGCTAGCAAAACCCCTCCGCAAAGTTCCAACCGGGGTATTGATACTTGTTTTATGGGCGCAATTTTTGTCTTCGAAGTTACCAAATTTACATGCACATTTCCATCCGCAGTTACTAACCGTGAATAAACGACAGCAGAATAGGCCACATTAGAGGCATCCGAAAAGCCATGCAGTTCTAAAACCTGACTATCGCTACACAAACCAATCCAACGAGGTATTCGAAATTTAGTGAGCTTACACAGATCACTTCTGTATGCAATCCAGTCCTTGAGTAACGTTGAAGGGAGTTCATCGTCCCATTCGATTCCTGCAAGCCACAGTCTTTGGATAAAAACCTTAGCGGTAGTAATAGCAGGAGCGATCCATCCCAAAGGATCAAATAAACGTGCTATGTCCGATATGACTTTTCGTTTGGTTATAGGCGGCTTCAACTCAGGAAGTTGTACATTGTACTCAAATTCATCGGTTTTCTTGTTCCACATTAAGCCTAAAATTTTTGAAACTGTATCAACCTTTATCTCTAAATTACATTCTGATTCTAATCGTGTATCCTTAATTGATTCTAATAATTGCTGACTATTACTCGACCACTTCTGAAGCTGGAATCCGCCTCGGTTTAGCATTTCGGTTAACTGTTTGTACATTTCTAAACCTTCTGACACCGATGTACACCCCGACATGAGATCATCCATGTAGAAATCGGTGAGTACCGTGTCTCTTACTAACGGAAAATCTGCTCCTTCATCTCTGGCTAGCTGTTGTAATGCTCGAACTGCCAAGTAAGGAGCTGAAGAAGTACCAAATGTCAAACGTAAATGCCGAAGATGTTGCAGGGGTAAATCCGGATTTTCTCGCCAAATAATTCGAAGATAATCGACATCATCATCTGACACCTTGACCTGTCGATACATTTTAATAATGTCTGCCACTAGACAAATGGGATGACAACGCCAACGCATGAGGATGTGTCGCAGGTCGGGTTGCAATGCCGGGCCTACTATTAAATCATTGTTCAAGGAGTTACCGTTAGAATCAACACAAGAAGCGTCGAACACAATCCGCAGTTTAGTAGTGCTTTTATCGTTACGCACTACTGGGTGATGAGGTAGATATACTGCACCCTCCTTATTGATATCCTGCACTACCTCCATATGGTTAAGAGTCAGATATTCATTTATAACAGCTGAATACTGCTTCTTCAAATCAAGATTTCTCATTAGACGCCTTTCAAGCATGAAGAATCGTTTCAAAGCTATATCCCTTGAGTCACCATACTTACAACCAGGATCCAAAGACCTAAATGGTAATTTTACCACATATCGCCCAGCGTCATCTCGATTGGTTGTAGTTGAAAAAAGGGTTTCACATTGAGTTTCCTCTGGACTCAACAGCTTGTTTTCTAAAGTGCAAGTGGGCTCCGACTCTAATTCCCAAAACCTTTTGAGGATATCACTTTCCTCCTGTTGTGTGGAATACAGACTAATGCAAGTGTGACGAGTCTCGCTATGGTTGAATTTACCTATATGACCAGATAAGATCCAACCAAGTTTAGTGTTTTGAGCTACTGCATAACCTGTTGGACCTTTGACTAAACCTTCCAATATTATCTGGCCATATACTTCGGCACCTAAAAGTAGATCTATCTTGTTTGGGGTAGCAAATGACGGATCAGCTAATTCCATAGACGAGATTGTCGTTAAAACTTGTGTCCTTATCTTCTCCTGGGGTAAAAGAGTTGTTAACTTTTTTAAAACATAGGCTTTGACTGTTACGACAAAGCTGGGTTCAACTCGCGATTGAACCTGAATAACAACCATTGACGTAGAAGACAAGGATTGACATTGATCACCACCAATGCCCGTAATTTTACCTCTGATAGGTATCTTTTCAAGACCTAACAGCTGAACCATGGACTCCGTGATGAACGAAGCCTGAGATCCTTGATCTAACAAGGATCTTAGTACAATAACGGTTCCATTTTTTGACTGTGCCTTCACCAACGCAGTGGCCAATAGCACTTGACCTTGATTATTTGAGAAACAACTAACTATATCGGTGGACTCTCTCTGAGGTGGGTTGATTAATAGGGCTGTAGTAACATCTTTCTCAATAGCAGTAACAGCCGTATTCTCTTCATTAACTGATTTCGCGATATTTCTAGAATGTAACAAAGTATGATGCTTTTTCTTACATAAACGACACCTAGTTGACTGGCGACACAAATATACAGAGTGACCGACACCTAAGCAATTAAAGCACAGACCATTTGTTTGAACAAAATTATGTCGTGTATCAAAGTCTTGTTGACAGAACTTCTTACAGTTTGCTATCTTATGATTTTCTTGACAATAAGAACAAGACAATGCAGCAGACACCGTGTGTGTCCTCAACACCCTACGCTGCAACGCTACATTACGTTGCACCTTACCATCATCTAGGAATTCTAAAGCTCTAAATCTTTGTTCAGTAAAATCTTGAAATTGTTTAAATGTAGGTAACTGATTAGAGGAATCACTAATTTTCAGTTCCCACTGTTTGCGAGACTCGTTATCTAACTTTAAACTTAATATATATATTAGTATGATGTCCCAACCAACCACACTAATTCCTAAGTTACTTAATGCATTCAAACATTCATTAGATGTGTCCAATAAATCTTTCAACGCCTGAGCTGATTCAGTTACAATGGTCCTTTGACTCATAAATCGTTTTAATATACAATTTGCTAAATATTTTGTGTTATTATATCTGACTTCTAATTGTGACCAGCAAGTCAAGTAATTATTACTAGTAACTGGAATGTGACGTAAAAGACTTTCAGCTTCACCAGACAAATGAGTTTTTAAATAATGGAGTTTTTGTACATCATCCAATTTGCTATTATTATGTATCAAGGATACAAACAAATCTCTAAAACTTATCCACTCCGAATAGTTACCAGAGAAAATTGGTAAAGTAATTTTCGGTAATTTAAGATTACATGATGTATCGGAAGCCTTAGTACTACTCTGCAATGTTGACATTTGCTGTTTTAATTTAGTTAACATTTCTTTCAGTTCCAATTTATAATCGAAATAAACTTCTTCAGTAGTCGGATATAGGTTCGTAGAATAATACTTAGATGCGAAATATACGGTTTCCTCAACCTCTTGCAGGATCTTGTAATGTGCGTCGTTAAATAATTTCCACTGTTTTTCTAAACTTTCCAATCTAACTTCAATGTAATTTTGTGTTATTCTCTCCTTCGGTGATTTTTTAAAGTTAGATCGTGCACGGGTAATAGCTGAACTTGTATCCAATTGAACTCTTTCGAATGATTGCATCTTGTACAAATTGATAGTTTTACTTCAAATCACAAGTTTATTGCACTAAGTCGCTGTAGATATAAATTCTTGAAATTTTACAAGTCTTTTTTTTCGTTAAAACTCTAAGTGAAATCGGGCATAGGTTCCCCGTTTCTTCACTTTTTAAGAAATTATTCTAAGTCCATGCACTAACTTTAATTTTCTAAGTCCAAACTAACACTTAACATTTACTTTAACTGTCAATCTTGATAAAACACTTGTATCAAATATTTAAAAGTACTCACAGTTTATCTTCAATCACTTTATATACACTGTCCACTCACGTGATCGTAGCTTGACGAAGAGCAAGGGGGTCCACCGTCCCCTCACACTGCAAACACTGCTTACTCCAACTGTAACACCGCTGATGCGCAGTACAGTCCAATGTACGCGCGCTGATGATTTATTGGGCGGCTCCACTCTTCACTTTTGCTTCGCTGCTGCAAAACTAACTCCACGGGGACAATGTATGCCAGTCCTTAATCGGCTCAAGAAGGACCAAATGTACACTTCCCAAAAGTATCACGAAATAAAACACCACACTCAGAACAGAGACACAAATTTATTCATATACAATCCTTATAAATACATGTTGGCATATCTTAATAGCGCGATTCAGAAAACCTTATAAACGCCATCTATCGAAAAGTGGTAAACTAAGTTTCAAATAAATCTTATTAAAAACATACTTAGACACAGACAAAAACTTTTTTAACTACATTTTTGAAATATGTATCGTGTTTACATACCTATGCATTGAGTAAAAAGCGGTTATTTTTATATTACAAACAGACACTCCAATTTTATTTATTTGTATAGATAGAAATGCTGACACTTATTAATTACTAGCAGACGCACGCAACCTCTTTTGCGTCTCCTATTGCCGGTAGCGTGATAATTTTCCCCCGTTTTGAAACATTTTTCATTGGTGCTCCGCTCCTACTGGTCTTAGCATGATGATATATAGCCTATAGACTTTCTCGATAAATGGGCTATCTAACACTGAAAGAATTTTTCAAATCGGACTAGCGGTTCCTGAGATTAGCGTGTTGAAACAAACAAACAAACTCTTCAGCTTTATATATTAGTATAGATACATTAAAATTATTATATATACGAATAATATTATTAATATGAATTTGCGAACAGGTAGCAGAAAGTGCTGGGTACACGGTTAAAAATAATAACTTAATATGCATAATTGAAAACTTAAGTTAAATAATTGGTTTTAAAATCTAAGCTATGATGAGACTGAACGGCTAATAGCTGTGATAAAGTAGTATACGTGTAAATTGATTAACACTTATTATCACTTATAATGGTTATACGCAAAAATGAATATTTCTATACGTAATCAACAAAAAAAAGTTGACAATAACGCAGATGGCGACACAATATAGGCTCCCAGTTTGGGATCCTGTGCGCTGCGATTACACTTTGCCATTGTACAACAATTGTATGTTTGTCTGAAATTATTATTGTTACAACTATGTGCAGGCTCAAACATATTGTTCAGTTTTCTTTTTAAGTATATTTCTTTCTACCCATTGCACTTACTCTGACAATATGTACCTAATGTTGTACTATTTAAAGAAATAAATATTGTTATTATTAATACATATATTAAATCGTGCGAAGACCGTGCTTTTGTACAAATGGGAAAGAAAGTTGGAAGTAATCCATGGTCATGCATTTAATATATCGCCTCCATGGCAGTCCTCAATCGCTTTTATCATGAAAAGTGATCTGAAGAGTTCTTCCAACTGGTTACTCCCTCTAGAGGATAACACGTGCCGGCCTTGGAAGTCACCGCTTCAGAGTAGTAGACATACGTTCTCGTACTCATCGCTTCGGTTCTTCCTTCCTGTGCCGAGTGGTCACAACCTAGAACTTACTACCAGCATACGTGTTTCCTTCCTACTATAATCCCGGGTCCTTTAAGCGGGGCGTGAAAAAGCATCTCACCAAGCCGCCATAGTGCGGGTCACGTTTCTGCATTGTCACCACGAGGGTGGCCACCACTCTTGGATTCTGCTTATGGTTTCTATCAGGCAGGACATAGTCATATTGGCAGTTGATTATAAAAAATAAATAAAAACTTTGTTCCAAAAAATCGATGTTATGTATTTATTTTGTTAATTTTAATAAAGGGATAGTGTTGACATAGCAAACAGTTTTAAAATACGCGCGAAAAAGAGCAACGATTTGGTGTCATATAAGTGACATACACCTTAAAATTGTAGTAGTATTAGTTTTTTATGTAAGTACATATTTTAATTTTTATTATAAACAACCTATTTTATTAAATTTCATACAAAATTTCAGGAGGGATACGTTAACTGAAGTATAATAAGTAGATAAGTTTACAATGGTGTTATAGCACCCTGGTCTACCCATAAAGTTAAAAAGCTTTTGTGGTTGAAAGGGGTTTTGTGGTAAACCGGCTTTCAGAAATTTATAAATAGGAAATGTTGCCTGTTTTCTCGAAACAAGCCCCAAAACAATTAAACAACTGTCACTATAAGTTTGTTTTCTCAATCTAATTATTGAAATAAGTTATTGAATATAGTTTAAAGAACAAACACAGATACTCAGAAATACACACCCGCACCTTAAAATCCTCAAACAATAGCTTATTTTTATTTAGAATTAGTAAAGGTCTTAAATTTCAATGTAATTAAATTGAAATTTTATTAAGGTAAAGAAGAAATGGAACGTATGCACCACTTCCAATGGTGGGCGTTAGTGACTGCGCCACAGTTTTTTTTATGAAATATGTGGGCAAATGAGCAGTCGTATAGCGTGATGGTAAGCGATTACCGCCGCCCATGGACCCTACAAACACCAGAGGCGACACTGGTGCATTGCCTTTGGGGATGGGGAGGAAAGATGGGTGGAGGGGGTTTGTGTTATGGGCCTCCGGTATCTTCACTCACTCGGCGAAACACAGCGCAAGCACTATTTCATACCGGTTTTCTGTGCGGCTGTCGTATCACTCTGGTTGAGCCGGCCCATTCATGCCGAAGCGTGGCTCTCCCACGGCAAAATTGTTTCACTAATGCAGTCATTATCAAACACATTTATGATTTTGTAATTTTGTTAGCAGTTCCAAATAAAGATTTTTATTTATTATTTATCCCCGTCACTTTATAAAAAGAAAAAAAAAGATATCGCCTTTATCATGGAGAGTCTTCTGAGGAGCTCTTCCAATTAGTCCCCTCTTCTCCTTTCCTCTACAACACAATACGTGTCGGCCTTGGAAGTTACCGCTACAGACTGGTAGACATACGCTCTCATAGCTCGGTTCTGTCTTTCTGTGCTGCGCAGTCAAAACTATCTACCATCGCACGGTTTCCCTCCCACTATGATCCCGGGTCCTTTAAGCAGAGCGTGAAAAAACATCTAATTAGGGCATCATAGAGTGGGTCACCATGCTGCATGTCTTCATTCGCATTGAGTATGGTGACCACCATTCTTGGATTCTGCTCATGCTTTTCATCAGGCAGAGCAGAGTCGTTTTGGCAGTTAAAACATAGTAAGTTAACGACTCTTGTCTTATGGCATGACAATGCAAACAAATTGGTTTACAAAAAAAAGATTAAAGTGAGCAAATTATATCTTTTAAGATAGGCTCACTCTTAATTTTGCAAAAGTTCAAAAAAATTCACGACAACATACGACGATCTGCTGTTGTGAACTTTTGGAACAATTCTTGCATATATTGTTTCTGTGAAATGTCATGAACACAATGACAATCGTTATTGGGAAGACAGTGCCCTCAAATACACTGACAACTATTTCAACTTTTGAATTCAGTTCACCCTCAGGGTAACGGAGGTCCGATGCCAGTATACCGGTTGAACGGTTAACCGACCCCAAATCTTAGGAATAATAAAGGCTTGGAAGGAGATTGTTTCTGTTAAACTTAAACCATTTAATAAAAACTCTCGAAAGGAAATATTTTACCACCGATTCGGCAATTTTTTTATTGATTCTCTGCTTTTTTCATCATAATCTAATGATATATAGTCTACTTACAGCCTTCCTCGATAATTGGGTTATTATGAGATTTGTTTAAACCATACGCTTTATGATATTAGGATAGATACTGTATTTAAACAAATAATTCACTTAATAATAAATTAATACATACACAGTGTTGTTTAGTCTAATTAGTACACAAACATATTTAGTAAAATAACTAAATGTTTATTAAAACATACACTAAGACTAAGGCCCTTGTACATTGCGTAAACGTAATACTGAAATTTTAGTAAATATTTGATGTGTATATTTGTTTAATTAATTTTCGCTTAATGAACGAATAAATTGATGTTACGGTATTCTACGAAAATGAAACCAATACAATTAATGACTCATTGTTAGCTTAGAAATTGGTAAAAGTGTACACGTCAGGTAAAGTTTGATTGCGGGTCTATTCAATGTTAAAAATTTAACACGCATATGTATTTATATGTATTTTTTATAAATAAGCCTGTCACGTTGACTCTACTCTGCCTGATGGAGAGCATGAGCAGAATCCAAGAGTAGTGATCACCGTAGGAAATGCAGACAATACAACAATGTAGCATGGTGACCCACATTATGGCGGGCTAGTGATGCTTCTGCATCATTGGGCCTCCGGTCTCGCACTCACCAATGAAACATAACAGCAAGAATGCAATCATTTTACGTTGATCTTCTGTGAGAGGGTAGTACTGCTCCAGTTCGTACTAAATAAATGGAGTAATCCGAGCCACTTTCATAGTTTTCTAGTAACGTTTACTTTTTCAAAATGCCCGTGAAGCTAAGTTGCTCTCTAGTGCAACTTAGCTTCACGGACACTTAGTGCACGGGCATTTTGACCAAGGCACACACAGAAAAAAAAGGGTTCATGGTCAAAACGAAATATTAGTCAATCCATAGAAATAAATACAAGTATAATTTTAACAAAAATAATACCGACTTCAAGGTTTGACTCTATTTCTCTTGGATGCCATCATCAGATTTTAGTGTCCTTATCATGGTACCACCGTTGGGATATCTCCTTTCCATTAAAAAAAAAATCATCAATAAATGACAAAGTTATCCGCGAACACAAATAAAAAAAAAACAAATATATACGGTCGAATTGAGAAACCTCCTTCTTTTTTTGAAGTCGGTTAGTAAAAATTAGAGGGTCTGTTTGTAATATTAAAATAACCGCTTTTTACTAAATGCATATGTATGTATACACGGAACATATACCAAAAATGTAGTTTTTTTTTTTTTTGTCGGTCTGTCTGTCTGTTTGTTCCGGGTAATCTCTGGAACGGCTGGACCGATTTTGACGGGATTTTCATTGGCAGGTAGCTGATAATCCAGCGAGTAACTTAGGCTACTTTTTTCTTAGACTAACTTTGTAACTTTACTCGCGGTACAACAATAACCGCGGGTAACACCGCGGGGTTTAGCTAGTAATAAAATAAAATAGGAGCGATTGCGATTGTAGACAGAAAATCAACGCAAAACATTGTCCCACGGCGTTACTCGCGGTAAAACAATAACCGATGGCGAAGTTCAGCTAGTAATAAAATAAAATAGAAGCGATTGCGATTGTTGACAGAAAATCATCTCAAAATACTTGCAACTTGGCTAAGAAGCTGACTTAGCAAATAGGGTCACTATTTTAAAAGTCAAATTACAAGATATTCATATTTTTCAACAATAATAATTTTCAACATGTTTCTTACGAGTCATGATCTCAGGTTTATTTCAATGACGTTACGATGACGTCATATCTCATTAAAATCAAAGCATTAACTTTTATGCACGAACATTACTTACGCAAGAAGTGTTCGAAACATCTTATTTCTGCCCTTGTTTAGTAACACAAATTATTTTGAAAGAAATAGAATTAACATAAATTTGACCTGCCCTTTTTACAATCGTTCTGTATTATTGGCGAATGTTTTGTTGTGACCACGTGACTTGCTGTTGAGAGATTAGATAGGTAACCATTAAAGCTGTTTGCGATAGTATGCGTGTGTGTTACTTAAAATCATCATAGCATGTAAGGCTCAATGATGTAATACCGTGTGGTTTAAATTGTTTTGTGTCCTACCTATCAACTAATTCGGTGAGGTATTATTTCAAGGGTTTTTTCCCGCAACAAAAATATGATGTCCGTAAGTTATTAAAAATACGATACAAAAGTAAATTACAGTTTTTTTAAATAGAACTTGATCTCTGTTACAGTTGGCTACGAAACCGACGAAGTATCTTCGAACGAGTGATTTTGTTTAGTATTCTTATTATGTGTTATATATATAGATATGTTATATATATAAACCCCAACTTCCAAACTCCGAACTGTTATAAAGTTTCTATAATCAGAAAAACTCAACAGCAATTTTGGCCGGGATTCGAACCCGAGACCTCTTGATCGGTAGTCGCATAAGTTCACCACTAGACCAACGTGCTGCGGAGACCACGTAAGGCTGTCTGTTCTACGCCTTTCCCCGGTCGTGTCGGATAACCGTACCATCGGATTATGAGGGTGACGGAACAGAGAGTGCACCTGTGTTTGCGCACATACTTGTGCTCAAAAATATCTCCCGCATAGTTGGCTGGTCTCCATTGGGACTGGCCGGATCGGCGAGGTGAACATCATATGTTTTTGTAGTAACAGCTGTCATAGAGTTCAAGCTATATTTTAAGAAATATAAAAATATAAATAACATATCAAAAATACACAACACAATAATACTAATACAATACACAATAATAAGAAAAGCAGACCATATAAAGTCATAGGCAAATGAAGACGAGCACTGCTTTTTATATAATTCTCATTTGACTTCGTACTGTTCTATAATGTCTGTTATTTCTTCAAAACATGCGTATATTACACCTACTTACAAAGATCTGGTCTTATCAAAGAAAATCAAGGTTTATTGATGTCGCAGCGAATCAACGCGTCTGATGTGTTATATAATTTGTGATAGTCATATTATTTATGTTATAAGTTTAAATGACTTCCAAGAAAAAATAATTAAACTGAAAAAAGTTATTTAAGAATAAGCTTTTATTGAAATTCTCTGAAAGGAATAAAATAAAATATTCCTTGAAACTTTTAGTATAGACTTTAATGTCATTACACAATTGATATTCTACAAAAGCTTGTCGCGAGATCTATATCTGATTATCTACAACTGGTAAATCTTCACCCGACAAAATATACACTACATATTAAATAAAATAAAGATTAAAAAAAAAGAATAATAAATTAAATAATTCTGACATTTGATACACAACGCCATCTAATCCCAAGCTAAGCAGAGCTTGTGTTATGGGTACTAGACAACTGGTATAAATACATTATGTACGTGTAAATAAATATTATACATGGGTAACACCCAAACTCCGAAACAAATATCTGTAGATCATAGAAACATTTGGTTCGACCCGGGAATCGAACCCGAGACCTCATGATCAGCAGTCACACGCCAACCGCTAGTCCAACGAGGCTCATAGATCATACAAACATTTGGTCCGACCAGGGAATCTTGCTGTTGAAGTTGTGAACGAAGTCTGTTCATTAAATCATCTTCAGGTTTCACTAGCCCACTGGCTAGACCTTGATCTTTATTTGAATAGAAGGTTTTAGCTTTCTAAATCACGCTGATCAGACGTATGGGGTTTGTTTGAAGTTTCCTTTATCTTTACAGAGTTGTTGTTCAGCAAAGTTTGTTCACTTGTTCGATTCTTACGACACTCGTGTAATGAATAGAAATATGAAACGTCCTATTCTTAATCCGTCTACACGGACTGTCTTATGATCAGTTACTACTGAAATCTATGGACACATGCAGCTCAAAAGCCCGAGCTCAAAAACTTAAGAGGTCGAGAAAAAACAAGGTAGTGCCACGCTGATTTCAGCACGAATGGGCCGCCACGACTGGCGCACAGAAGATCAACAAAATGAGAGCGTTTGTGCTGT
The DNA here is from genome assembly GCA_905220595.1 of Spilosoma lubricipeda. Lineage (NCBI taxonomy): Eukaryota > Metazoa > Arthropoda > Insecta > Lepidoptera > Erebidae > Spilosoma > Spilosoma lubricipeda. The sequence goes on from HG992291.1 coordinate 2,316,094, forward strand.
CGTGTTTCGTTGGTGAGTGCGAGACCGGAGGCCTAACAATGCGATATCATCACTAGGCCGCCATGGAGTGGGTCACCATGCTGCATTGTTGCATTGTCTACATTTGCCATGAGTATGGTGACTACTACTCTTGGATTCTGCTTTTGCTATCCACCAGGCGGAGTAGAGTCATTTTGGCAGGCCCATAGATAAAAAAAAGCTCTTTTCTCAAAGGTTTGAAGGTCTTACTGTTTTAAGTCGATCGAAGGACCACAGAAGAGTAAATATAAATCCAAACTAATATTATAAATTTAATAGTAACTATGTCTGTCTGTAACGCTTTCGTGGCTTAACCACTGCACCGATTTCAATGAAACTTGGCATGAAAATACTTTGATTCTCTGAAAGGACATGGGCTACTTGTACTACGATAACTGACGTACATGCGGACAGAGTCGCAGGAAAAAGTTGGTACTTAATAAAATAATGTATTTTCATTCCTACCTCCAGGTGGTTTTAATATACAATTAATTAAAATAAACAGTACATTTTAATGAAGTGTAACAGTCCGACAGCTTTAGTTGAAATAGTCGTTCAAAATAATTGAGAAAGTTTTCCAATTTTCAATAGACTTTCGCTATCGGTATTTGCAAGTAAATTCGTTTAAATTGTTCCATAGAACGACAAGAGTTTTTATTCTATACTTGTACTAAACGATGTTTCGATTTTGTAAATACAAATAATAAGGAGTTGTTTATGATCTCCGACCAGTTGTGACTAAGCTTTTTAGTATTTAAAACGTCTTAAGTGCGGCATGTGCTCTAAAGGAGGAAAATTTTCGTTGTTTTGAAAACACACACCTACTCAACATTTTATGTATCAAGAGTACTACTAATATTATAAACTACTAGCCGACCCACGAAACCTCGTTTGCGTCTTCTATTGCCCGTAGCGTGATAATTTTCCCCCCTTTTCGAAACATTTTTCATTGGTGCTCCGCTCCTTTTGGTCCTAGCGTGATGATATATAGCCTATAGCCTTCCTCGATAAATGGGCTTTCTAACATTGAAAGAGTTTTTCAAATCGGACCAGCGGTTCCTGAGATTAGCGTGTTCAAACAAACAAACAAACTCTTCAGCTTTATATATTAGTATAGATAGAATAATATTAGTAGGATTAGGATGTATTAGGATAGAAATTGAAGTTGGACCGAGAGGGTACCCACTCATTCAATTATTCGCTCGTTCGTTTATTTCATTATTGAAGTTGAATTAGTTCCGTGGATCTTGGAGGAGGAAATCTAGACTCACATGTTATTAATGTTACTACAAGATTTCAGGTTTCAAAATGTTAATATGGTTTTAAGTTTTATTAATGCGAAGGTTTGTGGTTTTGCCTTTTATACATGTTTGTCTGTCTTCGAGCTTAATTTAGATACTGTTTGTACGCAGATAGTTCTTATTTTACACATCAGAAACAGAGGGTTTGCGCCCCTCATTCATACAATAAAATTATTTTTATTGTACGCCGGGAATCAATGAAACGTAAAAAGTAACGAAGGCTTAGCTTAACACCGGTTTTCTGCCGGACTCATTTCTGTATATAACTGCTCTCTTATTTCCAGCATGCACGACATTACAAACAATACATTTATATTTATATTTTTATAATATTTCTAAACTATATGTAAAGTCGCGAAAGTCTAAGTGCCAAGACACACGATGCGGTGCGATGGCGGCGCGGCGTCTGACCGGTGCCGCTCCGGTTTCCTACATATAAAAATGTATGGTATGGCACACGGCGCCGTCCTGTGCGCTCCAACACTGCACCGCACGCGCATCGGAATCGAGACGAGGCGGGGACGGGTGTTGCCGGAAGGGCACCGATCAGTCTGCACGGCATGGCGGCAGTGAGAAATGACAATACCGTCGTGTGTTTCTACGTTGACGTCGGTTGCGTCGGTGGCGAAGTAATAACAGCAGCAACATACGTCTTTCCCAATCTATTTTTAATACAGACTGACGTCGTAATAGGGCCTGTTCTCTTTCGTCGCCGCTGCGGTGCCGCAAAACGTTTCGGTGCCACACTCAGCGTGTGCTCGCTAGTCCGGCGAGATGACTTGAGCCGTACCGTATCGTGTGGCTTGGCACTAAACATACTAAAACAGATGTGATGGCTTTCCCGCGACATGACCTTTTCTTCTATTTCCATTTATAACTATCTATTGTTATAAAAATGCTAACTGACCCACACAACTTCGTCTATGTTCCTTTTTAATCTTGCTCGACTCCTATTCGTCTAAGCGTGATGTTACCTATTCTATCTTAGGCTCGCCAGCAAGAGACTCATTATAAAACGTGAAAATAGAAAGTTTCGAAACTCATTGTGAGCAACAAGGTGACAAGTGAATTATATTTAAAAGATTTTTATTATTGAAACGATAAAGTTATTATTATTATTGATATACCAGGGCTAGCACTAGGTGAATAAAGATAATTTTATGAAAGATCAAATCTCATATTACTTTTTTGACTTCGTCTACAATAGGCATGATGACAATAACTAAAAACTACTAAAATTGCTAGTATCTAATAAAATGGGTTTCATAGAGTATAAAAATCATTTTTTTTACATATTTAGAGCGAGATTAAAACTTCAAAATACAGCAATCTGCCATGTTATGTTGAACACCAATCAGGACGAGTTACGTCACTTATGTATAAAAGTCACGTTGTTCGAATATAATCGATGATCACTTTACGGTCTTTAAGAGACACTTTGACACTGGTTGAGAAATGGTGACGTCACGTCTGTATAACTTTTCCTTACAAAAATTTTATTATCTGTAGAAATATAAATGTTTTTGACAAAAGTAGATACTTCTAGTTTTTTACAATTAGTCATCACGCCTATTATCATATTCGTGATCTAAAACAACATAAATTAACCTTGATGAACGAACTAATGCAAAACAATCTGTCAGGTATTCTCCATTTCCAACGCTTTGAAGAGCAATAATATTAAATGAATACGCCTAAGGCAAGCTTTGCCTCGAGTTCTTCCCACGATTAATTATAATTAATTTGTAAAAAGACTTAAAATATAGAGATTGTCTGTTATTGCTTCTTTTTAAGAGTTTTTTAAACATTTTACAATATTCAGCACGAACGGGTCACCTCAACCGGGGTGGTACTACCCTCGCACAGAAAGTCAACGTATAATGACAGCGTTCCTGCTCTCGTGTTTCATTGGTGAGTGCGAGTCCGGTGGTCCAATGATACAGATGCATCACTAGGCCGCCATAGAGTGGGTCACCATGCTGCATTGTCTTTATTCGCATTGAGAATGGAGATCGCCACTCTTGGATTCTGTTTATGCTTTCCATCAGGTAGAGTAGATTCATTTTGGCAAGGCCATGCATAAAAAATATTCAATAAACAAGAGTAACATAGGAATCGAAGAAATGAAGGAGAACCTTCATAACTTTAAAATCATCATCGCGTTATCTAGTATGCTGGAGTTAAAGGAGTAGAATGTCAAGTAAAAAAAATTGTAAAAAGGGTAAAAATAATCTTTTTAAGAGCTCCCATTGCATGCGCTGCGTAAACGGTTTAAGTTTCGAGAAAATAATGTCCAAAATAATTGCTTATTTTTTAAGAATTTTGAATCATTTCGTTTCATTCAAGGTAACCAAATTGTTTGCGCTCTAAAATATCATGCTACGGACAATTACGGAAACGCAAACGTGGTTGAGCGACTACATATGTTATAAAGATACACACGGCTACAGATGCCTTTAAATAATTCTCTGTCATTTGAAAATATCTAGAATTGTCGAATTAAGAGTTTTAGAGTACTATATTTACAATACAGATAAGAACAATGAGAAAAGTTGTTCCCTAGACAATGAGATCAAAATATACACTGAAAACAGCCCGTTCGTTAACACAATCCTTTGTTTTTAACCACTGGGAACAAGCCAATGAGACTTTATGTTAGAAGATTAAATGTTAGAAATCTGTTTCACGACACGACCCTTTTCGACTACCCCTTATAATCACACCATTAGAGGAACACATAACGGTCTCGAAGTAATATATATTATCGCCGGGCGTCGACGCACAAACATCTGAAATGGGTTGAATTATTGGCTGGCATAAAATGCTATTGGTAATCTTTGGGTGATGTTAGAATTATCCAATAGTATACGCATTGACGATGATGTAAGACAACAAAAGGATATGGGAAGTATTTAGTATAATATATGAATGTAAGTGATTTTATTTATGTTTAAAATGGCGATAAAGCCTTTTAACGAGAAATTCTTGCATATATTATCATCATCTTCCTAGCCTTTACTATTCCCAAGATTTGGGTCGGCTACTAGTTCAATCGGTTTTACCTGAATATCAGTTTTTACACGGAGCGACTGGCATCGGACCTCCGTAGCCCTGAGGGTAAACTGAATTCGAAAGTTGAACTAGTTGACAATATATTTAAGGGCACTGACTTCCCAATAACGATTGCCATAGGTGTTTATGACAACCGGGACCGAAGGCTTAACGTTCCCTGCAACGTGCTCTGTTGCATATATGTAGGTATATATATATATAATCAGAATCTAAGAAACAGGTCCAACGATTTTCATGAAATAGAGTATACAGGGGGTTTCGAGGGTGATAAATAGATCTAGCTAGGATTAATTTTCAGAAAATTTACCAAAATAAAATACCGAGCAAAGCTCAATCAGCCAGGTACTTTCCCTCTATTCTAAGATGTATTGTTTGAAGTTTCATAATTGCAAACACGATACAACTTATATGTACGTAACTCACACAATCTCAATAATCTTTTCCGTAAATCTATAGATTAATAAAGCTATTTTAATAAAGGAGCTGTTTTCAATCCCATTTTTTTTTATTATTTCATAATACATAATAGTTATTTGCTATACAAGAGTGCAAAGTTGCTTTTTAACCGCGTGCTCAATTTTGATTACTATCTACTATCTAATCTTGAATCACGAGCGCCGCGAGTTATGCAAAAATTAGAATCCTGAGCGTCAGCGAGGGAATCAAAAGAACACAAGGTGAAAAGTCTTTGCTCTCGAGTGCAACACGTAATTTTTCATCCCACCTCAGCGAGGAAATGACTAAATGACGTGAAAAGAAAATGGCGTGGATAAAGCAAATCAAAAAAAGTGCACCAAGAGGTTTCGCTGTATGAGTTTTTAACAAATTAAAAAAATATTGTATGATACATTCAACACCATAGAGTTAGAAGTAAATAGGTTCAATGATGTTTTGAATTCACAAACTATAAGTGCACATGACGTTCTAAATTCAATTTACTTTATCCTCTAGCGAATAAAAACGGCTTTTACACTCAGATATTGAAGGGTAAAAATATTATTTCCGAGATGGTGGGATGAAAAATATATTCTTGAATATATTTTAGAGTTTTTTATACAAAATGAAAGGTTTTACTTTATTTTTTCCTTCCTTTTAGTCTAAATAGAAATTCAAATTTATATACAACTTCACGGGAACGGAAATTATTCTCAACTCAGCAATTTTTTTGGGTATCACTGAAATCCGCCATTTACAAACAGATTTAGAAAACTCTTTATTTATTTCAAAGCAAATACTTCCCGGTTGTTCCTAAGCTATAAACCGAACTTATCATTTTACTGTTTTGATTCACTATCGACTCGTTCAATATAGTCCGGCAATGCAATTTGAGCTTAAATCAGTAACCGCGATTGATTACTCGATCAATTGCTAAATAGACCAGTCAATATGATGTAAGATATAAATATCCTATCCTATATGGCAGAATCTAACCTTCATCAATCAGTTTACTTATATCATCATCCATACTTATACTATAAATGCGATAGTACCTTTGTCTGTCTCTCTGTCCTTCTTTTAAGGCCAACACGCTGCACCGATTGCAGTGAAATTTTGCATGAAGATTCTTTGATCACTCATGAGGCAGGACACGCGGGCGGAGCCGCGCGCAATAGTTAGTGTGTATATATATAAGCCTGCAAAAGTGATTCTACCCTGCCTGACAGAAAGCATGACTAAGTATACAAGAGTAGTGGTCAACGTACTTATTGCGAATGCAAACAATGCTGCATGGTGACTCATACTGTGACGGCCTGTTGAGATGCCTCTGCATCATTGGGCGTCAAGTCTCGCACTTATCAACGAAAGACGACAGCACTAATACTGACATTTTAGTTTTTTGTGTAGACTGTACTATAAGTTAGTGTTTTAATTTATATATAAGTCCAGTTAATAATACCGTTCATACCTAACAGGTAGTACCTAAATTTACAGCGTCACTGTTACCTTTAATCTAAGAGAACCAAAATTTTGGTAGAGAGAAAAGACCAAATTTCCATTCCTTAAACAAACATGTCACATTAGAAGCTCTTAATCTAAATCACGGTTAGAGCTGTCGCTTACGTCACTTACAAACACGGAAACCATGAAGATTAATTATTAAATTCCTAAAGAACATTTATAATATCTGTCATTCACTGAGCCTATATACGCCGCCATCCTTAAATCCTTCAAACATAAAAGGTCACGAAATAATGAACAAAATGGTTTTTCTAAAGATATTTTATATGTGCTTACAAACGTTTGTGTGTGTTTACGCCATTGCCTGAGAAAGGTTTGACACAAACCAACCCGTTTGGACAACATGCTATGTACCAAAGTTTACTTTCTAAGGGGCGTATATGTACTTACCTACATGTACCAGAAGACTATTAAATCTTGTTGATAGCGTTGACATAATTCCTCTCGTTTTTCTCCATGTTGTGATGGATAAGAATACAGAGTGTGGTCACAAGAAAAACGTCTCCATCACGAGGAATGAGGTGGTGACCCCTATTCTATGTGTAGAAGAGCCACGCTGATTTCAGCACGAACGGGCTGACTCGACCGGGGTGATACTGGTACCCTCGCACAGAAAATCAGCGTAAAATGACAGCGTTCGTGCTGTCGTGTTTCGTTAGTCAGTGCGAGACAGGAGGCCCAATGAAGCAGAAGCATCACTAGGCCACCATTTTGTATTGTAGGCATTCGCAATGAGTATGGTGACCATGACTCTTAGATTCCTGTTATCAGGGCACGGGAACATCTTGTTAGGGCAAAGTTTATTGAGAAGGATTGGAAACTATACATTACACAGAGCACGCAGAACACTTGTACACATAGGTATAAGGCAAGATGGCCGAACAAAGAGTGTTACACTAGCAGTCCACAGATAAAATAAAATTTTATTTTTACATTGCCATTTATAACAATTCTGCTTATGCTTTTCATCAGGTAGAGTAGTCATTTTTGCAGGGCCATACATAAAAAAAAAACCATTGGTATCGTAAGAGGGGACTGAGAGAGCTTAATGCGTAAGACAACATTTCCTTTCTCTTTGCCACCGAAAACTTAAAACAAACTCTATATGAACCCGTCTGTCAAGTGCTTCCTCCTTGCCAAGAAGAGGCCTATGCTCAGCAGTGGGATGGTAAAGGCTGTTGATGTTGATGTGATGGGATTTCTACAGTTTGAGAGAGATATTTCTGGAAAGAAACGAAAGTATGTAACAGGAACTCGATGATGTTTCATCTTTGATTTGACCAATGAGTGTACGCGGAGCTAGATTTGTCCGTAGAAAGGGAAAATTTCAGATGTAACACATATTGCGGCTTATGCAATGTGGCTTATCTTTTTCTTTGCCTGTTATTTTGAAAGAAAATGTGAAATTTAATGGATAGTACCTGGATGACCGGTAATTATTTTTGGTGAATTTTCTAAAAATGAAACCTAGCTGGATTGATCGGTGATTTATCGCACTCGAAACCATCTGCATTCTATATTTCATGAACATCGTTGGAGTCGACTCCGAGATTCACGAGAATTGCTCATATAAAGATATTAGATGCAAATATTTAAAATCAGCTAAAACATTTGATGCAATAAAATTTAATAGCAATAAAATTTTCATTTGAACAGTTCAATTACTCAAATTATAATATTCGTGAATGTCAAAAATAAATAAATGGAAAACTGTAATCTTTCAAAATTATATTTCACGCAAATTAATTTTCACGCAAAATATAATTACCTACGGCAGCTGCAATATTTTTGGTGAAATGGTTTTCGAGATTCGTTTTTCAATAATTTTGTTATTTATGATAATTAGTGTTAGGTATTAGTTCGGTAAGGGGCTGTCTCGTTATCTATAGGTGCCCCCACACAGCAGTTATATAACGTTACTAGCCGACCCACGCAATCTCGTTTGCGTCTCCTATTGCCCGTAGCGTGATAATTTTCCCCGTTTTCGAAACATTTTTCATTGGTGCTCCGCTCCTATTGGTCCAAGCATAATGATATATAGCTTATAGCCTTCCTCGGTAAATGGGCTATCTAACACTGAAAGATTTTTTTAAATCGGACCAGCCGTTCCTGCGATTAGCGCGTTCAAACAAACAAACAAGCTCTTTAGCTTTATATTAGTATAGATATATATAAGACATTGACGATAACATTTTATAACATTTGCTACAACATGTTACACACACATTTAACTTGTTGTCTAACATCGTATAATATTCTGTAACAAGCAGTTTGACTTTGGATCTGCTTTTTGAAGAAGCTGGTATTAGATCAATGGAGAAAGTGCTAATTGGTTTTGCTTTTATTTTCAGCAGAGAGCTGCAGCATGGTATACGGCATAAATGGGCCGGCTCGACCGGCATAAATACTACCCTCGCACAGAAAATCAACGCAAAATGACAGCGATCATGCTGTTGTGTTTCGTTGGTGAGTGCGAGACCGGAGGCCCAATGATGCAGAAGCATCACTAGCCCGCCATGGTGTGGGTCACCATGCTGCATTGTTGCATTGTCTGCATTCGCAGTATGGTGACCACCATTGGCACTGTAGACAGCCAGTGGCCAGTTGACACTCTTGGATTCTGCTTATGCTTTCCATCAGGCAGAGTAGAGTCATTTTGACAGGGCAAAACATAAAAACCTTGGCCTCACAAAAAATCGGTGTGAAATAGCGCTAGCGATGTGTTTCACCGAGTGAGTAAGGATACTGGAGGCCCACACCCATTCCCCAAACCCGTCCCCCTCTGTTTCCATGTCCTCAAAAGTCGGCAACGCACTTGTGACGCCTCTGGTGTTGCAGGTGTCCATGGGCGGTGGGAATCGCTTACCATCATGTGATACGTCTGCTCGTTTGACCCCTGTCCCAATGGAGAATTCAACTTTAGTCAGTTCGGCGCACTGAACGAGATTGATCTTATTTCTGTTGGTGAAATGTCTAATATCCTAATATATTTCTGTGGTACCTACCTACTTTCAAGGGTGTATAAGGTGTTTAAGGTGTATAAGGGACAACTAAAGTTAAACTTCCACGACGTATTCAGACCATCGTTCTCAACCAAATTCTCTAAAAAGTTAATTACAATTATTTTCACTAGATTTACATTTGACGTGCATTGTAAATTAATCGAAATAATTTAATTGTAAAACGCGTTAAAATGTTGAGTTGGGATTAATTCAATTGCAATTTGTTTAATCATAATGACTTTTTAATGAATTAAGTAGTTAAATTAAAAATTAATTGATTAATGCATTGAGTTATATGTAGATTAATGCCCTACACAGCGCACGAGCAATCTCCTTCCCGCGCCCTTCCACTAATGTCCCGCCGATATATCATCACGCTCGGACCAGTAGAAGCGGACCAGCAATGAAAAACATTTCGAAAACGGGGGAAAATTATCACGCTACGGGCAATAGGAGACGCAAACGAGGTTGCGTGGGTCGGCTAGTGTTACATAAAGATGTACAACATCTATACAAATAAATAAGATTAGAGTGTCTATTTGTAATATTAAATAACCACTTTTTACTAAATCCATATGTATGTATACACGGTACATACACCAAAAATGTAGTTATAAAAAATTTTGTCTGTTTGTCTGTTTGTTCCGGGTAATCGCTGGAACAGCTGGACTGATTTTGACGGGACTTTCATTGGCAGGTAGTTGATGATCCAGGGAATATCTTAAGCTATTGTTTTCAAGACTAACTTTGTCCCGCTACTCGCGGAACAAACATAACCGCGGGTAACACCGCGGGGTTCAGTTAGTCAGTAATAATTTATAACTTTTGTTACAATTTGTTAAAAAAATTGTTAGATAACAAATGTTATGCAATATTCTGTAACATTATATAACAGCTGTGTGGGAGCACCTTATCACATTTATAATTTTGGACAAAACATGGATAAAGAATATTGATATTACATTATGATTAAGTCTAGACCGACATTTTTATTAATATTAAGTTATTGTATGTCTTACATTGTCATTTAATTAGTTTTATTTATTAAATCTTCACAAAAGGAAGTCGGTTAAAAATAAAACCGAAGTGGCTGTTTTTAAATTGAAATTAACAGCTAATCCCTCAGGTGTCACGTCACTTTGACATAAGCATAGCTTGAGTGTCACTAATAATTCCATTTTCCCGACAATTTCCCTCGATAATTTCCCGACTCGCGGTCATTGACCGGCCAGTGGCTGGCCGGTGACACAATAGACGATGTTTTTATACGGCCAATGAATGGCCGTGGACACCTTAGGGGATAAGTACATTTAAAAGTATATACGGAACCTCCATGGAGAAAAAAAATCAAGTTTGTGTGTCTGTTTCTTTGTTTCGGCTAATCTCCGGCTTAAGCGGCTAACCGATTTTGACAGGACTTTCACTGGCAGATAACTAATGATATGAGGAGTAATTTAGGATTTTTTTAGTTAACACTGCGTTAGACCGAAAGGCCAAGGTAGTCTTCTATGCAAATAAATAAAATTGGGGTGTCTGTTTGTAATATTAAAATAAGCGTATGTATACACGACACATATACCAAAAAAGCATATTTTTTCTAATTTTGACTGTTTGTTTCAGCTAATCTCTGGAACGGCTCTACTGATTTTGATAGAACTTTCACTGATAGGTTGCTGATGATATAAGGAGTAACTTAGGCTACTTTTTTTGACTAGCTTCGCCCCGCGGCGTTACCGGCGATCGTTGTCGTACCGCGAGTAACACCGCGGGGTTCAGCAAGTTATTACACAAGTATGTAGCGACTAAACTCAAATTATAAAGAGAGTAAGTATAGTTTTAAGCATACAATTCTGTACATATTTTTAACTGTACTCATCAATCAATATTGAATATCACAAGCGAGCATGACCACGCGAGCATGGCCGTCACACAATACAAATAGTGGTGCTAATTCTGTTGTTGTCATCACTAAACTAAAATTTACTAAACTTTTTATTGGATTATATATGTATATACATTAACCTCATTTGCTTACAGTTCATTTTTCAATATCTCACATTTTAGCTTACACTAAATTTAGCTCAGTACCTACTTAAAGTTGATTAGAGATGCACGATACGCTTTAAATAACTAAATTAAACTCTTAATGTAAAAATGACAAATAATAATTACGTAAGTCCTTTAGTTGGCATGTATTTAAACGACGTCTAGGTTTAGTACATGTCAAGTTTTACTTCACGCATTAAATGTTTTAAACGTTCAACACAAGACTAGCAAAAGATAAATGATGGCCTAAGTTGAGTAATTTGACTAATTTTGGTTAGGTATGCCAAAGTAATTTCACTTTTTATAGTAATGAACAAGCGTGCGTCTCTGATTAACCTTTAATCGTTACTGAAATAAACGCAGTGATAGCTAAGATTTGAGATATCAAAAAATGTACTATAACTGCTTTAAAATAAAGTGTAAATTCCAACAACAAATTTTAGTGAGTTTTAGTTTAGTGAGGTCAACTACAGAATTACCACTAGCATCATCAAATTGTGTCGGATCTTGTTGCTTTATTAATCGAATCTGCACTTGAAATTGAGAAACCATGGTTTGTAATAAGTCTCTACATAGCCGGGAGCATGGTCTAAGAAAACAAGGTCTCAGTCTATTGCACCAAATGTTGTACTTGTATGATCAACAAACTGTTATCCTGAGTCTGGGTGTTCATTGTGTACGTTTCATGTATGTTTGTAAAGTCCTCCGCGACACAGGTTGTATATTCCTAATACGGTAGCTATCTTTAAAAAAATATTACTATTTAACTTTTTTACTATGAAACGCCTTTCTCACACACACATCGAGTATGCCATTTTAGTAGTTACCCCTTTAACACACGCCTCTCAAATGGTACGAGTTTTCACTACAAATTACAGAGTTACGAAAATGTTTCACAAATTTTCCAAATGGAAACTGAAGTGAAATTTCGAATTGAAAACTAAATAGTTACACGTGTTCACTGTTACAGGTGCACTGGAAATTAATGCAAAGTTATTCTATTTACATTTGTTTCCTTTGCATGAAACTCGAGGCGGAGATGTTATTTTTCTTTTTGCTTGCTTTTATTTTTTTTAAGTCTATAATCAAGTCTGTTTTAAAATTTATATTCGGTTTTTATACAGACTAGCTGAACCCCGCGGTGTTACCCGCGGTTATTGTTGTAATGCGGGACAAAGCTAGATTAAAAAAAGTAAAAAGGTAACCTAAGTTACTCATTGGATCATCAGCTATCTGCCAGTGAAAATCCCGTTAAAATCGGTCCAGCCATTCCAGATATTATCAGGAACAAAAAGTCAGACAGACAGACAAAAATTGACTAAAAACATATTTTGGTACATGTATCGTGTATATATGTATATGCATTTATTAAAAAGTGGTTATTTTAATATTACAAACAGACACTTCAATTTAATTTATTTGTATAGATACAAATAAAAAAAATAAAAACTGACAGTCATAAGACTCATAAGGACTGCCGATAAAAATGAAAACTTATAAACTTAGAAAGTTATTTGTAAAATTAATGTGGAAAATTAGGAATTTCATAATATTTAAATTATCAAACATTAGCATGTCGGTGACGCGAACCCATAAGATTTTATTTAACAGGTTTTTTCGGTATGAGATAGGCTAGGTCTGTAAGTTGAAGTAGAAAGCAATATCTAAAAGGCATTCATATGTAATTCGTTCAACGACCGAGCATCAAATTAGACTAATCCTTAGATGCCATTAGATAAATCGTGCGCCTCTTCAGATCTTCGTATTATAAATGATAATAAAGACTCAATTTCAGAGTCCATTACTAATTAAAACCATTATTAATTTACATCTAATCACGGAAATGAAATCCAAAGACAAACAGACACGTTTCATTTATAAATAGTATAAATTCGAAAATAGCTTTGTCTGTTTGCTTTCTCTGTCTTTCTTACAGCTAAAACACAAAACCGATTAAGATTAATTTCGGTATATATATAGATTGGACCTTTAAGAAGGACATAGCTTATTTTATGTCGCGATCGCGTTAAAGAGTACCTTATTCCTTTCCTCAAGATTCAAAGTATATCCATACCAAATTTCATTAAAATTGATGCAGTGGTTTAGCCTTGAAAATGTAACAGTCAAAGTTCCACACATACTACGTACATAAGTTAGAAAAAAAAAGAAAAAGTTTATTTAATGAGAACACAATTTATACCGGTTAATGAAATGAAACTAGAAATTAACTAAACTGACGCCAAGAGATTTCTACTATATTTTAATCCACTAACTAGAAAATGGATCGCGGTTTGAAATTACGAAGTAGTTTATAATTTGTTTGTGAATGAAGTCCTAAGTTTTAATTGAATTAAAGTTTGTGCGTATAAATGTTTGTAGTGTTTCGTAGCCGTAACTAACTGATTCGTCGGTGGTTTAACTTATTCACTGTCAGTTCTAGATAACTTTAACTTTGTATTGCCATATTTATTAATCATGTAAACAGACTAGAAGAGTCAAAATAAAAAAAAAAACAATTAGGCACTTATGAATAGTCAATATTAATAAATCGAGTGATTCTAGTCGCCAGTTCCAAGTGCAGCGTACCCTTCATGGATCAAAACATACGAGGTATGAAAAGCAAGGTTATTGAGAAATACAATACAATACCCTGTAATAACTTTGATATTATTTATGGTCTGATCACACAGTGTTGTCCCGTGTGTAGTTTGAACCCACTATACTAAGCACAGTAGAAAACGGTATGGTGACTGCTTAAATCACTAGGCCGACAATGCAATCAAGATATTGCCTTACACATCTTACACCCGGCTTTCTGATCCCAAATTGGAGTGTCTGTTTGTAATATTAAAATAACCGCTTTTTACTAAATGCATACGTATGTATACACGGTACATTTACCAAGATTTTTTGTCTGTCTGTCTGTTTGTTCTGGCTAATCTCTGGAATGGCTAGACCGATTTTGACAGGAAGAAGAAAGTTAGGGTTTTTTGGACAAGCTTTGCCCCGCAGTGTTACCCGCCGTTGTAAAGGTACAACAATAACCGCAGGTAGCACCGCAAGACTCAGCTAGTCATGAACATTAATTAAATCTTAATAATGCATTACTTTCGGGAAACAAACACTATAATTACACTGAATATTATTTTTAACCGACTTCAAAAAAAGGAGGAGGTTTCTCAATTCGACCGTATATATTTTTTTTTGTGTGTGTTCGCAGATATCTTCGTCGTTTATGAACCGAGTTTGATGATTATTTTTTAATGGAAAGGATATATCCCAACGGTGGTACCGTGATAAAGACACTGAGATCTGATGATGGCATCCGAGAGAAATCGAGTCAAACCTTGAAGTCGGTTATATTTTTGTTAAAATTTTACTTGTGATTCTAATAAAAGAAAAATGTTGTCGAAAGTTAAATAAACACGTGGTGAAAAATATCGCTATGATTTTAAAATGAACATCGGTTTCAACTACAGTTCGAAATTGAAAATCCGAACTATTGATTCTTAACCACAAATGTTATGTAATTCAAGGTGTTAATTAAACTACTTGTTCGCTAAGTTTCTAGGGATTCCGTTTTAATTCGCATTGTTCCTTACACAAACGCGCGTGTAGGCTGTACGTAATCTTGACGCTGGAATTGTTCATCGTGCCGTTACTAACATCATATTATTTTGCTAAAACGTATAACACTTGAAAACAAAAGGGTGTCGCTATGGTAAAACAATACCTTTACACAAATCTGCTTTATAGAAACCTTACAGTTAGTTTCTATACTATGTAATATAGATTAGTTTTATTTAATTCTTTTTTCAATAAAAATGTGTGTGTCAAGGTAGTAGAGCCACGCTAATTTTAGCACGAACGGGCGGGCTCGACCGGGGTGGTACTATCCTTGCACAGAAAATCAACGTAAAATGACAGCGTTCGTGCTGTCGTGTTTCGTTGGTGAGTGCGAGACCGGAGGCCCAATGATGCAGAAGTATCACTAGCCCGCCATGGTGTGAGTCGCCATGCTGCATTGTTGCATTGTCTGCATTCGCAATATGGTGACCAACACTCTTGGATTCTGCTTATGCTTTCCATCAGGCAGAGTAGAGTCATTTTGGCAGGGACAAACATAAAAAAAAAATGTGTGTACTATGTTTTGCCCGCAGCTCCGCCCATCTGTGTGTCGGTTAACCGGATAAAGAGTAGTCTATGTCATACTTCAAGAATCAATGTTTCTCCGTGCCAAGTTTCATTGAAATCGGTGCTTTTTCTTTGTTTTTATGGAATACAGGGCAAACGAGCAGACCTATCGCCTCGTGTTTAGCGATTACCGCCGCCATGCTTCCCGGCTCAACCGGAGTAATACAACGGCCAGACAGAAAACCAGTGTAAAACAGCGCTTGCGCTGTGTTTCATCGAGTGAGTGAAGATACCGGAGACCCATAACCCCCAAACATAGTCTAAAACAGTGACGTCACAAGCCAGTTCTAAGTTCATTTTTTATACAAAGTTATTGTTTTGACAGATGATAAAAAGTAATTAATTTGATGTCATCTACCCTATTATTAGGGATAGTTTGCACGCGACCAACATGCGACGTAATTGCCTAGAATTTCATGGCGCTCACGCGTTACGTTCAACGTAGTATAAGTATTTGTTAAAGAAGAAGTATTATTATACGTATGTACGTACAAAAGCGAAAGGCTTGTGTCGTGACGTAAACTCAAATCATCTCTGACCTGATACATATTTTTTTATTATTCAAGCGTTATATTACAGTAGCAAGTATTCACTGTTACTTAAATGTTGTTTTTCTTTAAAAACGAAATGTTCTCAGTAAATTAACTTAAACGACCCTTGAAGATATAATTATGCGTAATAATTTTACATTACTGTTTGTGTTTTCTAAGAAGTTTATTAGCTTTCTGCAAAGTGCAAAGAAACGAGCGTTTTTGATAATAATTTATTTGGCTTTGAGATAAATTCCAACATTTCTGTTCTGAATATTTTTCTTTCTTTCTCTTATATAAGAAATAAAAGTAAGGAATTTCTTTAACGCACCATCACATCATTATTATCATCAAGTATATTGGCCGCTTCAATACCACGCTGGCTCTCTCATCTCTCTTTTCAACGTCCAGACAAACCTGTCAAGGTTTTGTGATGTTCTATAGATTACACCTAAATTGTATATATTGTATCAATAAATAAATAAAAAAAAGTCCCCTTCCCTTAGTCGCCTCTTATGACACCCATGGGATGATTAAACGATAATAATCTGTATTCTTAATCTTTCAACACACGAATTTTTTTTTTATGGAATAGCCTGGCAAACGAGCAGACGTATCGTCTGATGGTTAGCGATTACCGCCACCCATGGACACCAGAGGCATCACAAGTGCGTTTCCGGCCTTTGGGGGGAAGGGGGGGATATGGGGAGTGGGGTTGGGGTATTGGCCTCCTATATCTCTCTCTCACACGGTGAAACACAGCGCAAGCACTATTTCACACCGGTTTTCTGTGAGGTTCCGGTCGATACATGCCGAAGCGTGACTCTCCCACGGTAGAAATATAATATTGAAATATAATACTATATAAATATAATATTTTTTTCGCTTCCAGTCAATATCATCATTATCTCAGCCAAAAGATTACAAGATTTCTTTAAAGGTCTCCATAAAAGCCAGTCCTGTGTTGGTCGCATCCAACGACTTACTTACCTTCACTTGGTCAACGGACCACGTTATGGGGGGCCTTTTTTTGTTGACAGGGTGGAAAATCTCTTCGGATCTCTGGATCCTCGGGAACTGAGGAGTGAGTGGTCATAATAATCTTCCTAGCCTTTATTTTTTCCAAGATTCTTTGGGGACGGCTACTAGTTTAACCAGTTTAACCTGAATATCAGTTTTTACACAAAGCGACTGGCATCTGACCTCCGAAACCCTGAGGGCGAACTGAATTCGAAGATTGAACTAGTTGTCAGTATATTTGAGAGCACTGACTTCCGAATAAGGATTGCCATTCACGTTCATAACAACCAGCCAAGAATATGTGGTGTTTCAACTAAAAGCCACCCCGAAGGCCGGACTCAGGTTCTGTTGTTCTGCTCTGAGGAGGACCCGGACCCTGTCATTTTAGATCCCTCAGGATCAACACCGCGCCCAACCAGGTTCTGTCCTGGAAGTCACGGGAGCCTTCCCCTACCCAGAGGCCCAATCACTATACGCTGCGTATAATCAATATACATCTTCCAAAATCTAAATCTTTGAGGTTGAAGCCAGTTAGATACAACTATCTAGTTTAATCGCAGGATTCAACTTGTCTCTGAGATGTATGTAACTCTCCTCTGCAGTATATAGTTGACTAAACATTAACAATTAATGGTAATTCACGGCTTTGTTGACCCGGTAGCTACGTTGAAATAAATTATTAATGGCTGCCTCTATCCGCATTCATTTAAGCTTCGGAATATTTTTTTCCAAATACATATCCGTTTATCCTAAAGTTTGTTTTAGATGTCTATTTCTTGTTGAGAAATAAATAAAAATGGTAATCATGTCTGAACGAAACTATAAGGAATTTAATTTTTGATTGTAAAATGCGAAAATAACTTTCAAAATCATGTTATAATCATTTTTTATTGCGAATCTTTTATGTAGATTCTAAAGTCATTGATCAATACACAGAATGGCATTAATCTGTTTTGTTAAATATTTAGCAAATAAATTTAATCATTCCATTATGAGACGGTTAGTTATCGCTGCCCATTTAAAAGTTTTACGGAAAGAAAGGGCAAACAAACCCAACAACACTCATTTTTGATTACTAAATAGAATCAAATACCACTATAGCCTATTGCCATCCACTACTGAACGAAATCCTCCCGCAAAGAGTGTCAACCATCCCGCCTATGCCAGTCCACACCCATCTACTGACATTTTCCTCAAGTCATTAGAATAAATAAAATCAGACACAATCATGGTTTCCAGTTAAGGTACACCATCAAAAATTAAAATGGGAATCTGCGGGATTGCTACCATGTACCTTTTTGTTTGTGAGGATCCGATATGGTAGCAATCCCGCAGATTCCCATTTTAATGTTACTGACCATGAAAGTTTAAAACAATATACCATCAAAAATATATCAGAACGTACCTTGTTGAATCAAGGACCTCTCTAATTGGATTACCGTTTAAGAACCAAAGGGACTCATTTCCAAGGATACCATAACCTAATTTAAAGTGATATCTACCATCGCTTTATTTTCACCCTTATTACAAGCGCCTTAAGGAAACTGTCACGTTATTGATACAATTACTTATTGTTTAATTAAGATCTTTGAGAGCAATTTCCGTACATAATAACGATTTGATTGAATCCACGTGTCAATGTAATCACTGGATGCCTAGAACCTTATTATAGTAGAATTGTTTACATCGACGGATAATTAATCAATACAGCCAAAAGATCAGCAGTTTTTTTTTTCATTTTCTTCCAAAGGTAATATACATTCTTTTTTATCTTAACCAAGAGTTGATTGCTTGCTTATTGCTTATAAGGAAAAACAAGAAGAAGTTATTGAATGAAAAATACCCAATCCATACGAAGTAATTTTAAAGGTGGGAGTATATAACACCAACTGCGACAAATCTGATACCGAATGATAAGTCAAAGGAAAAGATACCTAAATATATAGAGGTAATTTATTATTTTGTATAGTTTTATATATCTAATGAAAGAAATTGTGCTAAATGGTGCTAATTTCTGATTAATTCTAACTACAAACAATTTTCAATCAAAAATTTTTTAGTTTCATTTCTGGTTTTGTTTGGAGATTTTGGAACATCAGAATTAGCACCAATCAATAATGAATGATCTACTCTTGGTTGCCGCGACACAAGCCTTGAGCTTAGTGCGGAAACCGCCGATAAGTTTGAACCTGTAAATTGTTTCTGTACAAATAAATAAATAAATAAATAAATAAATAAAATAAATAAATGAAATGAATCGCCACCAAATTAAAAAAATCTATTTTTTTATGTGTTTGTTATTGTTAAGACAAGGTTTTGTACAAGTAAAATTAAAATATAACGGGAAAAGTATTTTTTTTATGTCCGAGACACAGAATTACATGAGATTAGTTGTCTGAGGCAAACTGAGCTTTTTTTTGTAGTAAAACAATAAATACCACTACAAAAGACCCTAATCATGTTTTGTCTTGTCTAAGCGTGTCCAAATCGTTACAAACTACTAAAATATATCTCCCTTTTCATATAAAACACTACATAAGCACTTAAATATATTAAACTGTAATTCAAGTGTGCATATCTCCGAATGTATCTAACCTACCCTTGTCATTGTAGAAAGAGATCCCAATCACCCATTACTGTGTTCATTTATTGGTCAATCGACCGCTAAAAGAAATACGAGGCTATTATGTTCTTGTAAATACCTAACGGAGCAATTTACAGACTGGATTCGTTCGTTCTTCTAGTTCTTCAGTTCTTCTAATCGCAGACAGCTAATAATAAATGTTTAAAAGGTTTATGAATTCTCACACCACTACTACGTATCGTATGAAATTTGAATTGGAAATAAATTCTATTTTCTTAACATCAAATTGAAAGATACGAATGAAATTTCATATGTTTTTTGCGTCTTGAATTTTAATTGTACATTTGATCGATGTTTTAGTAGTAAATCTGTATCTACCCCCACGTGAAACCTGAGAAGCAGTACGTAATCACCTTGACATATGGATATTAATTTCTATTTTAGGCCATTTTTATTTCAGTACTTTTATAAGTAAACTAACTAAACCCCGCGGTGTTACCCGCGGTTATTGTTGTACCGTGTGCGGGAAGTTAGTCTAAAAAAAAGTAGCCTAAGTTACTCCCCGGATCATCAGCTACCTTCCAGTGAAAGTCCCGTCAAAATCCGTCTAGCCGTTCCAGAGATTACCCGGAACAAACAGATAGACAGACAGACAGACAAAAATTTTTTTAGATACATTTTTGGTATATGTACCTTGTATACATACATATGCATTTAGTAAAAAGCGGTTATTTTAATATTGCAAAAAGACACTCCAATTTTATTTATTTGTATAGATTGGGTTATGATTTGTGAAAAGTAGATCAGATATTAAAAGTTTTTAGTTTTTTCCTTATTGACTATCCTTTGAATCAAAGGCGAACATTCAAAGTCTGAAGAAGTTTGTAAGATACAGGTTTAGATAAGATGTAGTATTTGTACTGAGAAAATCAAAATCAAAACTAATCTAAAAGTTGAATTGGTTTCGAACTCTCTTATAAATAATTGCAGAAAATGTCGGTAAATACAAACCTATTTAAGATCCTTTAAATATTATGATATCAAGTTTATGTTATAGTTTTATAAGTCATAGAATATAAAATTAAATGTATACAAATAAAATGCATACAAATACAATTGGGGAGGGTAAGTGCGTAGTTTGTGGAGTATTCGGACATCCTGCAGGGTTTTCGGACGTCTGCGCCTTGGCATCACATACGGTGTTGCGAACTTATTCACTGTCTCATTAGGGTCTCGTGATGTTGAGGTAAGCATACCTTATTTGGTGGGTGCTACATCAGTTTGGTTGACCCTTAACTCAAACGAAATGTCCCCTAAAGCAGCATACATATAACGTTCGTGGGAGATGTGGGGTTAAAACGGATCCAAGACGACTTATTGGAGGACTCTTCGAGAGCTAACATGGTTAGACTACGGACTGTGTCTCAGACTAAGTCTGGTGTTTATTCGAACGCGCTGCGTTCTCCTCGGTTTGAGACTTTACTGTATAACGATTCTAAATGACAAAATTAAATGAATGCCGATGAAACGGCAGTAATTTGTTACGATTTTTAATTGAGTCTTTCCTTCATTATGTTGTGCTTTTTTTTGTCTGTGGCTATTCATTCAAGTACTTTCACTCTTTTTTACGTAGAAAATATATTTCAATAGACTTTCTACAAGACATACTTTTAGACAGGGCCTATAAAGGTCCACATTTCGGCAGAAAACCTTAGCGGGAAAAAATATGTCGCACACACATCAACTTAAACCCTATTTTTAGGAAAAAAGACGGCCCTAAAAGGATAAAGACGCGTGAAATTGAGTACGACCTTCAAAGATTACCGATTATACGAACACTCGGACGGACGACTTAGGACTTCTTAGGTTTAACAGAGGTTTGGTTTGCGTTAAGTTGGAATTTTCGTTTTGGATTTCGGATAATACGTGTGGAATTTTTAACAAATGGAAAAACGTTGATAGGTTTTAAGGTTAAAGTTGTGTTATAACTCAAGTAGAGAGAGATTTTCATTATTATTCATGTAAGTTCATTTTAAATGTGATTACGAGACCTGACCTTGATCACTTACTAAACAAACATTTCTATAACTGCCTCTGTGGCGTAGTGGTAGCGCTTGCGACTGCTGTGCTTGAGGTCACGGGTTCGATTCCCGGGTCGGACCAAATGTTTGAATGATCTACAAATATTTGTTTCGGAGTTTGGGTGTTTTCTATGTATAATATGTATGTATTTACAAAAAAAGTATATATGTATTTATATCAGTTGTCTAGTACCCATAACACATGCTCTGCTTAGCTTGGGACTAGATGGCGTTGTGTGTTAAATGTCCAAAAAATATTTATTTATTTATTTATTCATATATGTGCATGTTCAGTAAGTAGTTATATTAAAGAAACTTATTTCTTCTGTTTCCTTTGTAATCAATCTTCTCGTATTCACAAATCTACTATTATTTTCGTCATTTCTTTATGGAACTGCGTTAATTTTTTCCATATATATGTCATGTACCAAATGTCCTCCTTTTTCATTGTCCAATTCTAAATTTTGTTTCTAACACGTGGGAGTACTTCTGTCAAATCCTTAGATTAGCTTAAAATAAGTCTTTCGTTACCTGTTAAAGTTTCCAAAATGCGTGTTTGAACAAATTCTGTTTATTATTGTAAAGTTGGAAAACAGAAAACCCTTCCTGTTTTTATCCTTTCTCTCGCTTGAGTGTAAGGTTGCTCGGAAGCAATAACATCGTCAATGTAAATAGACCTCCGTTTGGAGTGTTTCCTGTTCCATAAACATTTGCAAAACACGCTACAATGATACTTAAGTAAATACGATACGTAATAATATATCTTACTAGCCTTTTGCCACGGCTCCACTCACGTGTATTTTGTTTGTTTTGGGAAATATTGGCCCATGTCCTTTGTAAAGTGTTTTTCGCCAACAATCAAAATATGTCTATTGTAAACTTAATCCATATCGGTTGTGTAGTTAAGACGTAAATACGTAACAGAAAGACCTAATTTTGAATTTATAATATTAGTATGGAAATATGGATAAAAGTACTTATTTACTAAAACGCCGAATCGTAAGATTTTAAATACTTTACAATTACAAAAGGTAAATGTAATAATATTTAACTGCCTCGGTGGCGCAGTGGTAGCGTACGCCACTGCTGTTCTTGAGGTCCCGGGTTTGATTCCCGGGTCGGACCAAATGTTTGTATGATCTGCAAATATTTGTTTCGGAGTTTGGGTGTTTTCTATGTATAATATGTATGTATTTACAAAAAAAAAGTATATATGTATTTATATCAGCTGTCTAGTACCCATAATACAAGCTCTGCTTAGTTTGGGACTAGATGGCGTTGTGTGTTAGATGTCCAAAATATTTATTTATATTTATTTAATAATAAAAAATATAATGAAAAGTATTCTTTAGCTGATAATCAGGAAAATGATTCTGTCTTGATCCGTGTACCCGGAGTCGGTGATCAACCATTGTTAAAAATTTATTTATATTGCCTCATCATATAAGTATTTAAAATTTTAATTATATTGTAAATACAAATATAATAAAATTAACATCAAGAGTAATACAATGAAGTGACACATTACTTACGGAACATCGAGAAATTTTACAAACAATTCTAATCTTCAACCGTTTAAGCCAAAAAGGTTCAGCAATATTATCATTTCAGAGATCTCAATTCCTCACTAGCTGTAATTTATAACTATAACAATGTTCGCCCTTTTGTTTGCTCATGTGTAAAGATATTCTGTAACAAAAAATATTAATTATGAGTTAAAATAGAATACGCAAACAGAGCACTGCAGATAATTCCGAAAGTTTTATAGCAAAGTGGGAATGAGTTTCCGGGGAGAAATTTCCATTGTATAATAAAATCTCTTTAATATCGTCACCTTTTCCTTGAGCAGTTTACATATTCTCTTTATTAATTTTTACTACCGGTTCTAACACACAAATCTGAACATTTGATTGTATATTCTTGCTATATTTTACTGACCCTTAAGAATTCTTGTCGGGAATGGTATTTACTATACTTAGAACTCTTAAAAATACTCTAAGCAAATCTCCTGATACTCGTACGTTATTATGAAACAAATGCATGTATATATATTGCTTATTTACTATCTCTTTTCGTAAGACTCGTAAGACTAGGGGCGCAAACTCAAAGGATTCAGGGTTCAATAGCACTGTATTGAGAAGGAAAACTTGGAATAAACCCTATAACGACCCAATAGGATAAACAGGCTAAAATCTCATTTCAAAAAAAAGCTTTAATCTAGCAGTGGATTATTAAAAGCTTGCCCAAACAAAACTAACAATAATAAAGTATTACATTTTCTGTTTCTGTTACATGTATATTGTATCTTAAAATTAATTTAAGAATTTTATAGTTCAACTAGCTGACCCAGCAAACGTTATTTTGTCATAAAAAAATATTTAAGCATGGGTCACCCTAACCATTTAGGGGTATGAAAAATAGATGTTGTCTGATTCTCAGACATACCCAATATGCACACAAAATTTCATAGGAACCGGTCAAGCCGTTTCGGAGGAGTTTAACTACAAACACCGCGACACGAGTATTTTATAAATTAGAAGAAGATTAGATGTGAAGATGGTAGGCCAACTTAACGTCACGATACCTTTATAAGTAATATATATGAGGAAAAAAGAATAATAGGAGGAAAAATAGGAAAGAGAGACAGAGGAAGACCAGTGTACAGTGACACAGGTTTCTCATTTCTCCTATTTTTTTTTATTTTTTTTATGTTTTGTCCTGCCAAAATGACTCTACTCTGCCTGATGGAAATCCAAGAGTGGTGGTTACCATACTGCGAATGCAGACAATGCAACAATGCAGCATGGTAACCCACACCATGGCGGGTTAGTGATGCTTCTGCATCATTGGGCCTCCGGCCTCCGGTCTCGCACTCACCAACGAAACACGACAACACGATCGCTGTCATTTTACGTTGATCTTCTGTGCGAGGGTAGTACCGCCCCGATCAAGACGGCCCGTTTGTGCTGAAATCAGCGTGGCTCTACTACCTTGTCCTTTAAGCTCTGTGCATAATACGGTCATTCTTTGTAAAATATTAAATATTGAAACTACTGGAGAGATATATCTGAGTTACAACGTTGTAATACTTTCTTCATGATTACAAACCCACTCAATTATCTAACTACTAAAGTACACTTCTCTTGAGTGGCCTTCTCATTATAAGAAATGAGACGAAATATATTTATTGCTCTCTCAGCGACTTCGCGATGTAGAAATAAATGATAGATCTTACTTGAATGAAATCTTCGGAATATGTTTTCCATTTAGATTTGCAGTTTTCAGAATTTGAAGTGTAGTATATTTCTGTTTAGCAACTTATTTAGCACTAGACAACACTAACATTTGCTTTAGTCGATTCGATTCCAGCACACGCCAAAGTTCCACTCAGATGACGGCCCTAAGGGTTTCTCACTCATACAAAAAGCTTATCACTGTAATTGTAAGCTTAAGAGTATTTTCACTAATTTTACAACCACGTAATTCTTTATCATTTCAAAATTCACGCAATATATACAAATTGCCTTGGGCACTAAGCCCGCCTTTTGGAATTCCAACCAACAAATATTAGTTATCTGGATATTTTAAGTATTCTATAAATATGTAATATCATAGAAATTAAAACATTCTGTATGATAAGCAATGAAAATGAATACGACAGGCGATGTTCTTAGCGCCTAAATGCATATAATTAGTCGTAACCGCAAGAGCAGCCACTAATCCCAATTAGCGTATAGGTATGTTTAGATTGCATGCATGAATTGCATTAATTGAATGATACTACTGTTCTACTAAGGGAATGCCAAATCCTTGTTTCTATGACAATTTTCATTGATGCTCGTCTCTTTTTGGTATCAGCGTGGCGTTATAGGTAGTCATAACCAGTTTTTACACGGAGCGACTGGCATCGGACCTCCGCAACCCTGAAGGCGAACTGAACTCGACGATTGCACTAGTTGTCAGTATATTTGGCATATAGAGGCAATTATTCTAACCAATTATATTCTATACATTTGGTGAAATTAGACACTAATTAGTTCGGATCATTGATGCTTGTAATAGCTAAAAAGATGTTAACCCGACTGAAATTCAAATTCATCAATAAAATTCAAAGTAAATCCACATAATAAATCACTACTACTACTACTAATCCGTGCAAGTTCAGCGACAAATTCACCTATGATCGGCTCCTGCTGATCGAAGGTCCCTCTCAAGGAGCACTGACTATCCCAGTCTTAGGCAGTCCATGTGCATCCACTGCCAGTCACTTTCTTCGTTGTCACAATCGTCGGTCCATCGTAGAAGTCCATCTACGATGGACGTATGAGAATAAATTTTCCCCGTTCTTAAACACAACACTGGAACTTTTCAAATCGAACTAATAGTTTCTGATGTATGCGCGTTCAACGTAAAACCGAACTACTCTTTATTAATGTTATAATTGTTGGGTAATTGACTAGCACATGATCGGACAAGATGTTAGTCTTTCTGGTCCTGAGATTTTGGGGAGTGACTCTGTTTCTATTTCTCATCAATCTACCTATCGCCGTCCAATGCTGAATTAATGCGTCCTCCAAGAAGCGCCATTTATGTATATGCGTGTCTAGTACCCATAATACAAGCTCTGCTTAGTTTGGGACTAGATGGCGTTGTGTGTTAGATGTCCGAAATATTTATTTTATTTATTTTATATCGGTTTGACAAGTCTTGGATACAGGCATAAACTTGAGATTTATGTATATATTCATATACCGTGTATATTTATATACCGTGGGAGAGCCATGCTTAGAACCGTGGGAGAGTCATGCTTCGGCATGAATGGCATCAATTCGACCGTATATGTAGATATTTTTCCGTGTGTTCATGGATAACTTCGTCGTTTATGAACCGATTTTGATGATTCTTTTATTAATGGAAAGGAGATATCCCAACGGTGGTACTATAATAAGGACACTAAGATCTGATGATGGCATCCAGGAGAAATCGAGTCGAAACTTGAAGTAGGATTTATTTTTGTTAAAATTTCACTTATATCCCCAAAGGCTCAATCCCCAAAGACAGAGGCAAATTAAAACGCCCACATTTTGCCAAATATTATTTTAGGCCTACGTAGCATTAACAAGAATAAGAACAGATACTGTATTGCTCGTTAATAAAATGGAAAGATTTAAGTAAATAAATTTAAATAAGACTATAGAAACATGCGGATGCAGCCTACCCAAAACCAGGATATTCTTAAATTATCATTATCTTGTAACAACACAATAATCAAAGTTCACGAGTAGAAAACTGAACAAAAGGTTCTGAGTATACACATAACGAAAACACATTATTTTCATAAGGTCAAAGGTACATTGATGTTCAAAAATAAATATTTATATAACAGGTGTTCTATTCATTTCTAGGAATACAGATATAGTATTGGGCCTATCGTTCATGTGTCTATCATATTTTATTAATCGAAATAGATAACGAACGAAACTAATAGTTTTACAGTTAAACTAGCTGACCCCGGTAAACGTCGTTTTGCCACAAAAATATTTTAAGGATGGGTGACCCTTACCATTTAGGGGGATGAAAAATAGATGTTGGCCGATTCTCAGACCTACTCAATATGCTCACAAAATTTCATGAGAATCGGTCAAGCCGTTTCGGAGGAGTATGGGAATGAAAACTGTGACACGAGAATTTTATATATAAGATCGACACAGGCCTACACGGTACTTTTTTTTAACTTCACAGTTCCTTGACAACACATGTTAGTAATAAGATGAATTTGTGTGTTTTGATGCACTATTTAAATTAAAAATATTACATAAAACTGGCACGGAAGATAAGGTCATGGCAGCTACAAAAATATCCTACAATTTTTCTAGAACATTATCTGAAATCTTAAAATTTCAGATAAAAAGTTATAGAAAAATTGTACAAAAATAGTATAATGAAACACTTTATTATTCTTATTATTTATGCAATCTAGTTATTTCTCACTGTGAAAAGTAATCCTAAACTTATACATTTCGTAATACCTATATTAAATGACATTAAAATGCTAGGAAAAAAAAACAATCACAATATTTCCGTCCAAGTGTCAAACAATTCCTCCACACATCGCTATATTTACTCGTATTATTCTTAAATTATCTTTATCTTGTAATAACATAACAATCAAAGTTCACGAGAGGGAAACTGAACAAAAGCTACTGAGAATACACATTAGCAAATAACAAAAATTTCTCTATACAAACGGATTATAATATCTCTCGTAAATACATTCCTTTCGAAAGGTCAAGGGTATACGACCTTTAATAAAACAGACACCAGCCGTAGTGGGAGAGGCAAATATTAAGTATCCTTTTCGATGTCTTGTCAGTTATATTGTTTTTCTATTCCATATTAACAAAACATATCCGAAAAAATACATTCCCACATCCTAACCACGTTAATAAAATAACTAGATTTTGCCCGCGACTCCGCCAGATTGTATATCGGTTATCGTAATAAAAAGTAGCCTAAGTCCATCCTCAAAAGCCAAAGTATTTCCTTGCCAAATATCATTGAAATCGGTGCAGCGGTTTATATTTGAAAGTGTAACAGATGGACAGACAGACCAGAACCAGCGTTGAGGAATGTTTCCGTTGCATTTAACTGAGTAAAATCCCTGGGCCCTCCATCTAATCTAACTTTGGGAGCTTTTCAATGTCAAGTGTCCATGCATGGCGTTAGTAACTTCTAGCTAGGCAAACTCTCCAAATTTGTTGAAACATAGCTCTCACACAAAACTTTGATAATACTACAAAACAAGACGTGTTTAAAAACATATATAACAGGTATTACGAGTATTAGTTAGTAGAGCCACACTAATTTCAGCACGGGCCGGCTCGACCGGTGCGGTACTACCCTCGCACAGAAAAACAATGTCGATTTTTGTTAGTGATCGCGAGACCGGCGGCCCAATGATGCATAAACATCACTAGGCCAACATAGTGTGGGTCACCATGCTGCATTGTTGCATTATCTGCATTCGCAATGAGTATGGTGATCACCACTTTTGGATTCTACTTATGCTTTCCACCAGGCAGACGTACGTATTTCGTAAAAGCGCACAGAATATTGATTCGGCAAAACCTATTGCTTCAGCTGCTGTACAGATGACAAATTATTGAGCGAAAATACTTGTTAAAATATATAGAAAAAAATCTGCAACTTACAAATTATACTTCGCTCTTTTCTTGAAAGTAAAATAGCTGTTCCATTTTGATTACAAGTTCGTGAAATCCCTTGAAAACTCTCAGTCTAGATCGCAGCATATTATGTAAAATAGCCAATCGAGTGTTCGCAGACTTGAACATTTGTCTGACGTGGTTTAATCTGAAGAAATGACTGACGTGAGTGATGTTGGTTGTAAAAATGTTGGAAGACGTTTGCATAGCTCCTCCTACGAACTCTTCTAAATTATTTGCATTTTGTACCAATCAACACGATGGGATTTCGGCTCTTCGATGGGAGAATGAGACATCTGTATCGAAATAAGATTTTTCACTCTAATGTGTTCAAGGAGGAAGAAGACAACTGCCTGTGATTGAATCTTTAAATCAGTCTGACACGACACATTTTCATCGATTAATGTAGTGGTAGATAGTCCAAGTTCTGATTCAGATATGAAATGTTTACGACAGTTATGTTTTTTTTTATATTAGGGGGTAAACGAGCAGACGTATCACCTGATGGTAAGCGATTACCGCCGCCCATAGACACCTGCAACACCAGAGGCGTCACAAGTGCGTTGCCGACCTTTGGGAGATGGGGAAAGGAAAATATGATATACAAATTCTGCTTGTAAGAATCCTTTTAATAAATACCCTCATATTAAAAATCTTAGCATCCAAAACTTCCCACAAGACGTTTATTCCTGCAACAAAAGAGTCACAAAAATATTTAAAAAAAAAACGGAAAAAAATTAGACGTCAATTTACGAAAGTTCAAAAAAGAGAATGTTGAATCTAAAACATGATTACAGTACAGTAGAACATGAGTACATCACGTACAGAGAATATTTATCTTCTTTTTTAGGAGAGAACTCCCGCATTAGGAACATACCCTGTGTCGGGGGACCTTTACAAACATATATGAAACGTATACAAAGAACACACAGCCTTAAAGCAATAATTTGCGGACACAGTGTTGTCCTAGGATTTGAACTCACAACAGGTATATCTTTGTAATACCACAGGTATGCAAATAGTTCTAACAACAAATGTTAGAACTACCTGCTAGCGTTCTAAATATTACTAGTATGCTCGTTTGCTCCCTTATGTCATTAATAATAATTTCACCCAACATTGTTTAAGAAAATAGATTCACCTTGTACGAAATTCCCCGTAGACTTCAAAGAAAATACAGCTAAACTCGAAGATGAGCGATAAAGGTACAAGGAAGATAACGAAGTTTGTTTTTACATTACTTAAATTGTTCAAAACTTTTATAACCGTGCAATATATGTATGAAATTCATTTTAAGCTCACAAACTGGAGAAAAGTTCCCAGAATTGAAATGAAACAATTCGACTTTTGAGAATTTATACAGTTACTCTATATACTTCCATTTAGGTATGAAGCTATTACAAATATGTTAAACATCATTGTGAACACATAAGTATCGTGAAGGTAACAAGTATAATTTGAAGAAATATAAAATTGACTTCATGGTTCGCAGTACCGGCGTTAGGGTGGGGCACGGGTGGGCGATCGCCCAGGGCGCCAGATAAAAAGGGGCGCCGCAGGCGCCCCTTTAAAACCCATCGCTCATAGTTCGAGGTCTACTTACTCGTAAATTCCCTAAATTAAGCGAAAAATCTTTGTTTGCAACACATGAATCACAACACAATCAAACACTTCGAACTGAGCACTGCATGCAGTTAATTTTATCCGGAATCCCCAATCATAGAGAAACACATTGTCTTTCTCTTTTTAATATTTAAGTTAATAAAATTTAACAAAAATAAAACCGACTTCAAGGTTGGATTCTCTTGGATGCCATCATCAGATCTTAGTGTCCTTATCATGATACCACCGTTGGAATATCTTCTTTCCATTAAAAAAAGAAACATCATAATTGGTTTATACACGACGAAGTTATTCGCGAACAAACTCTACACGCTGGCAGAATGTCCGGCGTGTGGGGAGTCGAGGCGTGATCTTGTGACGGCCATCGGGGTGCTCTCTCTCGGTATCATAATTGCAGCCAAGTTATGTTTGCGAAGGTGACGACGAAGCGGCGCTGGGAGAGGTTTAGAACTTTCTCGGTTCGCCAGGCCCGGGCCAGGTACCGTAGACAACTCAAGCGCTGGAGATCGTAAAACGATCTCCGTCCTCCATAAGCGCAAGCCTGGGCGTGACAGGTGAGGACAACTGTCACACTAGCAGAAGCAGGCCGGGTTGAGTGCCTTTTGGGGACAGCAACGGTAGCATCGGAGTTCCCACACAGGAGGGGGCCATCTACACACCGTAGGTGGCCCGAGGTACATCGGGGTTCCAGGGTTTTTCTTTCTAGAATGCACCTGGTTCCCGGGTTCCAGTAGCCGAGACAGCGTGCGGTTTTAGCCGGTTCGAGTCCGACATGCCACCAGCAAGTCGGTATCCAGAGGAATTTCCGCAAAGGAAAAATATACAAGAATGACTCCATTGATGATGTAAAACAAATACAATGTTCATCCATGGAAAATTCTAACTGATCACTTGGGGCTATAAACTATAAAAAAACTCAGTGACCACTTTGGGAAGCAAGAATAAGGAGTGTTAAAGCAGTCCGTTACCAAATTACTGCCATCCATGATGCTTACATAACTTTACTATTGAAATCCAGACAACTGATGTTTAAATGTCTCATGAGACTATTACTCCAGCTGAACATCTAAAAGATTTCAGAATTTGAATTTTTCAACTGTCT
The DNA here is from genome assembly GCA_905220595.1 of Spilosoma lubricipeda. NCBI lineage: Eukaryota > Metazoa > Arthropoda > Insecta > Lepidoptera > Erebidae > Spilosoma > Spilosoma lubricipeda. The sequence continues at coordinate 2,347,849 of HG992291.1, forward strand.
TCTGGACACTATATTAACTTCAGTCAATGAAAGGTTCGAACAGTTAACTTAGTACGAAATCTTGGTCTTTTTTGTAAAATATTAAACAGATTCAGGAAAGAGAAAAAGTTTTTTTCAGTGTCGTTTTCTGTCGTAGTTGGGTTTTAGTTTTTACTTTTTTTTATTTAAAATGTTTTGGTGCCTCTATAATACTAATTTCTTTGCAAAGTATATTTTAAATAGATACCACAGAAATATCACAATTATTCAATAAATACGGACAAAGTCACGAGAAAATGCCAATCTAATATTTAAAATTCTCGTGTCACAGTTTTCGTTGCCATACTCCTCCGATTCTCATGAAACTTTGTGAGCATATTGAGTAGGTCTGAGAATCGGCCAACATCTATTTTTCATCCCCCTAAATGGTAAGGGTCACGCATCCTTAAAAAAAAATTATGGCAAAACGACGTTTGCCGGGGCAGCTAGTAATATATATATTTTTGAAATGTTCAAGTAACGCCCTTTTGTATGATACCAAACACGACTTATTTATCAAAAAAACATTTTTTAAAACAGTACTTTATGTCGGATAGAGGGCGCCACATTAGATTCAGTGACACGTCATATAGCCTACAACCAGAAGACGATCATGACGCTTCTAGCGCCACCTCATTTGTCCAGTTCTAATTAGTAGTTAAGAAGCTAAGAGGGAACAAATGAAGATACATACATACATACATAGCCTGTCAAAATCATAACCCTTCTTTGGCTTTGCCGTAGTCGGGTAAAAATCCGACTTTGTCAAAGTCTGTGGGGATCTCCAATTAAAATTGACTCTAAATCAAACATAGATGGTTATATGTTATGTACTAAACTCATAAGTCTGAAATATTTTTTGCCTGATCAGAACGTTTCCTATTTTTGTTTTAAATTTTATCAAAAATCACAACCTACAAGAAAAGTATCCAAATGTGTAGATAGCATTTCGCATATCTTTGACTATACCTTAATAGTTGCTAGTGGGGAGAGGAGTTTTTCATACAAAACCCATCTTCGATCAATAATATCTCAACCTAGATTGACAAACTTAGCAACTTAGTCAATTGAAAAATAAATTGCTAAAAAAACGTCGACTTTGATAACCTTATAAAAGAGTTCACTTATGAAAAGGCCAGAAAGGTATTTTTTATGATAAATAATTGTTTTTTTTGATAAATGCATATTGAATTAAATCATTTCCCTTTTTTCGTATGGGTTTTAATTGCTGTTGGGGGGCGCCGTAGAAATCTCGCCCAGGGCGCTGGTAGTGTTAAAACCGGCACTGATGGTTCGACTCGATTTCTCTTGGATGCCATCATCAGATATTAATGTCCTTATCATGGTACCACCTTTGGGACATCTCCTTTCCATTAAAAAAGATTTATCAAAATCAATTCATAAACGACGAAGTTATCCGCGAAAACACATAATATATATATATATATATATATATATACGGTTGAATTGAGAAACCTCCTCCTTTTTTTGAAGTCGGTTAAAAACGGTACTCAAAAGGTAAAAACGGAACCCTTATTTACATTGTTGTCGATCTGTCTGTCTGTCAGTCAATACCCTTTATTGCGTAAAGGTATCGAGTTGAAATTTAAACAGTATACTTGGGTTTATGAAGTATCCTTTTTTACGTAAACTTAGATGTTAAATTTTTCCCCTGAAGTTGTGAAAAAATTAACCTCTAAGTTAACGTAAAAAAGATACGGCCGTTTATTCAGCAAAAAAAACGCAAATTTCGACACTCCTAAGGGAATCAAAACTCATAGGGTAATAAATAAATAAACATTTGATATTGGTATAACTTGAAAATAAAATTAAAGCAAGAATTGTGAATATTTTATATTAATATTTTCCAGTTCAAATATTGTATTAGCCTCTCAAAGATATAAAATCTTTTGCGCCTTTGTATGAAAATTCAGAACAACTCGAGTTTGTTTCTCAATCTCAATAAGATAATCTGCAATATCTCAAATTGCGAATCAAGTTTCGTTCAATCGCACATTTCTAGTGTCGTTGTACAATAGGGAGCATCCATAACATTACGTGCGCATAAAATTTCAAAAAGAGATACAAAAAAATTGGTTGTCTGTAAAGTCGGTTTACGGACTACAGTTATAACAAAACATGTATTATATACAACGATGTACAATGAGCGTAACGGGATGGGTTCATGGATTTATTAGACGTTGTCAAGTCAAAAACTTTTAAAAAATAACTCGGATGATCACAATATTCGACCATGCAAACTATGCAAGATGACATCACTGTAAAGAGAATAAACATTTGCAACTAACCCTTTTCCAATCTGTCTAGCAAGCGGGTTAGAGTGGGACAAGACCTTTTTTCTCAGTAGATACTGATTGCCATCAGTGAACTGTTGTTGATGTGAAATAAAAAGGAACTGTATTCACTTAGATAATTTAAGTATCTAGATGGGACGTCTACAATACAACTGGAATGAAATTGTCAGTCAGTTATAACTTAAAATGTTATTTGTACTTCGATCACAAATAGTACTAGATTCCCGATAAGCGCTTCAAAAACGGCCCGAAAAATAAGACCACAAAATTATTTGTGGTCTTATTTCAAATTAGTATGGTACTTAAAACTTAAGGTTTAAGTATCATTTTGGCATAAATATTTTTGTACTGATGACTTTTTATTGTCAAGTGACATTTTAAATTTATTCCATATTATCCTTTCTCTGACGACAGGACCTAACTAAATATATTTTACAATGGTAATTAAACTTTATGTAAAAGCGAGCTAATAAACTGAAGTAGTTAAAATTATTAATCTTTTTTCAAAGAAATGAAGATGTTGTCGTGTGTGCAAACGTGGCCACTTGCGCGTCTTATTTTTGTTCCTGATCCTTAATCTAGTACTGTTATTGATCGAAGTATTTGTAAAATGAATATGTAAATTAAGAAATTTCATAAAATTAAAATTATCAAGATCAAACATTACCATATCGGTGACGCGAACCCATAACATTTTACCCTATCAAAAAGTTTTCAAAGCGACCAAAGAAGTTTTGTGACGTCAGCATGACGTCAGGTGACGCGAACTCATAAGATTTTCCCGTTCCAAAAAGTGCTCAAAGCGGCTAAAAAGCTTTTCACTTCAACAAACTAACATCATACTAGAATATGGTGAATCTGTGCTATTTTATAGTGACTATATTATAGTATATTATAAAGTAAGTGTAATCCTTAAATTCATCAACTTAACCAAAGCTCACTTAAAACTCTTCAAAGAAAAGTGAGGCGCCAATTAGAAGAAAACATTAGCCGTAATTAATGTATGTTCCCTTACATTACTGTTGCTGAAAATTTAAGAGCTTTGAGAGAATTTGCTGTTCTAAGGGCAACAAACTCTAGGTTTTTTAGTTGAGTCGTTGCTATTCTCCTAACGCTCTCGAGTTGGCCCCTACCAAAGTTTACCAGTGTGCCATTATTCACCTAAAATAGAAGAAATATATATGTTGTTAATATTTATAAGACAGTTGTAAATGAATATTTTTCTTTTCCATTTTAAGTTTGAAATTATTGAATAAAAACAAAATAAAATTTTAAGGTTGTTTAAAAGATGTTATTAAATCATGTGATTAAGTGAGAGTAATAAAAATCTGTTGAAAAGCACATGAAAGTAACTGTTTTGTGCTTCATTTCTGTTTGATGTGTTAATTTTAATGACGAATTAGTAAATTTTCATTCATTCAATGAATGAATGAAAACATTCGTTCATTGCTGAAATATTTGAATGTTATCTATCACTACTACGCCTACTACATAAAGCGTAGGCTTCACCGTCATTTTGATATAATAAATTTTTGGCTTTGATGTGCCTTTTGAAAGCTTTAACGTATTGGTTTATAAATAAACGTGTTCGTTTGAAGTGATTGACATCTTAACAAGGCCACTTTAGATTTAGATCTGAAATGAAGTCTAAAATAAGATGGCAGTTATTTTGATCGTACTTAGCTTGAAATTTAATAGATTTATCGAAATTCCCATAATTTACCAATCTATCTAGACTTAGGGCGGTGTTCGTGAATAATTAATTTCGATTATAACTCGTTAAGTTGAAAATATTCTTACATTTAATAAAGCAAAAATCTGATGAAGGTCGTGAGAAGCCGTTGGATGAAGGGACACATGAGCCCGATTGTAGAGAGCCTTGAATTGTCGAATAGTGTGTCTTTCCACTGAAATGATGATCTTGATGATACGATAAACCAGTTTATACTTATCTTGACACCTCATTGTTTGACTGCCTCGGTGGCGCAGTGGTAGCGTATGCGACTGCTGAGCTCGAGGTCTTGGGTTCAATTCCCGGGTCGGACTAAGTGTTTGTATGATCTGCAAATATTTGTTTCGGAGTGTGGGTGTTTTCTATGTATACTATGTATTTACAAAAAAGTATATATGTATTTATATCAGCTGTCTAGTACCCATAACACAAGCTCTGCTTAGCTTGGGATTAGATGGCATTGTGTGTTAGATGTTCGAAATGTCCGAAATATAGCGTAGAAATTTACCTGTTGCCGCTTTCTACTGCGCTCAGTTTTGTGTGTTCGATATACAAATTGTTGTTCTGAGTCGAGTGTGCTTTGTGTTTGTTTCATTTATGTTTGTGGATTCTCCCGCAACACAATATATATTCCTAGATCGGCAGTTTTTCTCAAAAAATTATACGTAAATGATGATTCAACATGAATAGTGGATTTCTGTATTATATTTATTACGAAAAAGCTAACCTTAATTAGCTACAGCAATATGCTAATTTAGGCGCCTTTTCTTGCATTACACAGGGTACTATAGTTGCTCGTGTTCCGTTACCTTAACTCTGTATAAAACCATATGTTGTCCTGCGTATATCAGATTAAATGATTCCTCTTTCTTTATTTCTAAATTTCTAAATTTATGTTTATACTAGCTGTTGCCCGCGGCTCCGCCCGCGTGTTTCTCGGTTATCGCGGCAAATAGTAGCCTAAATATTATTCTGATGTATAATATATATTACTGTAAAGGTTCATACACATCCGTTCAGTATTTTTTGCGTGAAAGAGAAACAAACACTCATCCTTACAAACTTTCGCATTTATAATATTAGTAGGATTCTACGATATTCATAAACGATATACGATAATCTTAGAGGCACTCTTAAAAGCACTCTAAAGAACTATTTTCCTTTTATATATTAACAATGAGTTACAATCGAACTCCGTGAATTCTTTGGTAATTCAATATTCTCCTATGGAATTCGGACCAATAAATAAATTCCCTTGCCTACAATCAAACGTCCCATAACGTCCAATATTAACTTACGGACGTATTACAAATTGAGGAAAGATTTGATACATATCTGCGTCATACTCTTCGTCGTAGTCTTGCCAGTAATCTATACTAATATATAAGCTGAAGAGTTTGTTTGTTTGAACACGCTAATCTCAAGAACCGCTGGTCCGATTTGAAATATTATTTCAGTGTTAGATAGCCCATTTATCGAGGAAGGCTATAGATTATATATCGTCACCCTAAGACCTGCAGAAGCGGAGCACCAATGAAGAATGTAATAAAAACGGGGGAAAATTATCACGCTACGGGCGATAGGAGACGCAAACGAGATTGCGTGGGTCGGATAGTATAATTTATGACTTGACAAATACAGCCATTTCATCCCAAACTAGGTAAATATAAGCAGACAGCTGATAAACATACTTATGTGTGTTTAAATAAATACTCATGATCTCTCCTTGTAGTGACGAACTAAAAATACAGAGTATCACCCCTATTGATCCCGTGCGTTGATCACCTACAACCTTTTTTTTATATTTCGAGTCCGACATGCCACCAAGAGGTGTACCTCAGACGTATAGTATGGCAGGGGGGACTCTAGAGCCGCCGAGGTAGGCCGCCACGGGGTTTTCTGGGTAGACCGGTACTCCGGGAGTCCCACACACGCCCTTCGTCTCCCTACGTAGGGTATGGTGCGAAAAGCAATACACACGAAAAAAAAAAGAGAAAAAAAAATCTGGTGTACTATCTCTTCTCTCTTCAGATTTATAATATTATAGTATAGATTAGGTATTTACTCTGGTTTTGAACGCAGCTATCACAATTACCAACCAATACGTCAACAGGCCTGTCATATAATATACAACACGGCATATTTGTATACACTTGATTTTAGGGTAAGACTATACATTTTGGGTGAGATTTAAGTGGTAAGGTAACATCTGATATTTTTGTACAATAATTTTGTGATAGCCTCTTAGCCATCTTGTCCTAATACTTGGCAAAAGGTCGTTGACATAATAATGTTGAGGTTTCGCTTATTACCCGAATGCGAAGAAGGAGAATAATATTTTTCGAGTGTATGTAAGTATGTATGTATGTATGTATGTATGTATGTATATATGTATATATGTACATATGTATATATGTATGTATGTATGTTTGTTTGTATATATGTATATTTCTTTAGCAAGCCCTAGAGTCTAAACGGCTTGTCGTATTTTATGTGAGTGGTGTCAATAGATTCGTCTTTATCGTCAGAGTGACTGGGTACATCAAAGTAAAAAAAAAAAACGAAGGATTTTTGGCGCCAAAAAGTAAACTAAAAAAATATGTTTTCAAAATACATCGAGTGTGATATCAAAATAAAGAATTTTTAACGGTGATTACGAATATATGTATATAACTTATATGTCTTCTTTAAAAACAATTAAATAAAGATGGCGGATATTGACGCAGTCGGGTTTTTACTAATAAATTATTTTACTTGTTTTAGATCCAGTGTATGAAGTATCTGAAGAGACGTCTCTCTAATTTAGAACTGTTTCAGTTCAAATTTCTTGCGATGAAAAATATATTTAACTAGCCGACCCACGCAACCTCGTTTGCGTCTTCTATTGACCGTAGCGTGATAATTTTCCCCCGTTTTCGAAACGTTTTTCATTGCTGCTCCGCTCCTATTAGTCCGAGCGTGATGATATATATAGGCCTATAGCCTTCCTCAATAAATGTACTATCCAACACTGAAAGAATTTCTCAAATCGGACCAGCGGTTCCTGAGATTAGCGTGTTCAAACAAACAAACAAACAAACTCTTCAGCTTCATATATTAGTATAGATATAGATAAAATACATTTACATCGTTTACCTTCTGTCAGAAAATAGAAAAATAATGTAATTTGAAAAATACTCGAAATGTAAAATAAAAATTACAGTTGAATTAAATTGTAAGTTATAGTAAATAAATCGGGTTATTCAAAATTATTCATAAATACTTTCTATTCAATTTTACGCTCAGCTAAATATGATATTTAAACCAAATAAGCTTCAATATTCAATTTTGATAAGCGTCACTTTTTAACCGACTACGTTGTAGGAAGGATAATAGTTTTCGGCAATCTATGTATGTTTGTATGTTCCACTTTAATGCCTAAATTACAGAACCGATTAAATAAATTTGGTGTCAATAGATTCGTAAGAATGACCCGGACGATAATTTATAAATTTCTTCTAAAAAAAATTACATAGTCATGTTTCACTTTTTTAAACTTTTTCTTGATAGTTTCTCCAAACTTCTGTTTTTAGGAAAATTAAGATATAGTTCTCATTTATAAGTAGTCGGGTAACATAGAGTTTATTTTGTAGTAGTTAGAGTTTATAAAAGGAGAGATACGAAGATTTTATTTTTGAATTATAATTTCATCACTCATGAAACAACTTTACATCAAATAAAAAAAAGTAAAAAGTAAAAACCGACTACGACAAAAAACGACGCTGAAAAAACATGAAACAAGTTTCAAAAGCCGTAGTCACGCGTGGTTAAAGTGTTATGGACTATGATATATTACACTACATGGACTACTGCTTTTGAAACTTAGTAATGTAACCAGCAGACAATCATGCCTCTTCTAACGACACCTCATTTGCCTAGTTCTAATGAGTAGTTAAGGAGCTACGATGGAACAAATGAACATACATACATACATACTTACATACATACATACATACTTATATACATACATACATACTTACATACATATATACATACATACATACATACATACATACATACATACATACATACATAGTCTGTCAAAACCATTACCCTCCTTTGGCTTTTCCGTAGTCGGGTAAAAAATACAACACGCAACATCGCTTGCGTCTTCTATTGCCCGTAGCGTGATAATTTACCTCCATTTTTGAAACATTCTCCTTTGGTGCATCGCTGCTATTAGTCTTAGCGTGATGATAAATGTACTATCCAACACTAAAAGATTTTTTCAAATCGGACCACCGGTTCCTGAGACTAGCGTTCAAACAAACAAACAAACTCTTCAGCTTTATAATATTAAGCATAGATAATAAATACGTAGAGGCAAATGCTTACTCAAAAGTACAAACACATCTGACATCATACAGAAACAACTTTACATCAAAAAAAATACATAAATTACTGTAATACTGCTGTATCTGTATCTGGCACGGAACGTATCAAAACATTATTTAATAACGTTGGAGCTTTGTACCGTTTGGCTTCTCTGCATTTGTAGATGGATTTTTCTACACAACAAAAGGAATGAAAACACAATTTCATAGATCAGGTATGAAATCGTAGAAAAAATCTTTATTGTATCAGAGCTGTCGAAGCAGTAGTAGAATACGACAAGTATTTTTGCAAAGAAAATAAAGTGACGTGTTTCTTTTATTCCCGTTTTAATTAAGTGTTTATTTTTGATGATTTAAATTTTTTCACTCAAGGTTGGTTAAAAAGTTGTTCGACAAAGATTTTAGTGGTAGCTTCTTACAATTTATCATTTCAGGTACGGAAGCCGGTGGTACTTTTTTCTATTAATTATAGATAGGTATTTTTTGTGGGGGTATGAAAGAAGATTTAAACAAGTCTGTAAACGCAAGTAATTAAAAGATCATGAATGTACATTGATGTTTACTATCTCGTAAAAATGAGATATGGTTGGGTGTGTTTTAAAGATCACAACCTAGGTAACTACCGGAAAATTTTTATTAAAAATTGTGAGATATGTGTAGGTGTTTAAACGTGGAAGAGCCACGCTTCGGCTCGACCGGAATGATACCACGGCCTCATAGAAAACCGGTGTGAAATAGCGCTTGCGCTGTGTTTTACTGAGTGAGTGAGAATACCGGAGGCTCATACCCCAACCCCTCCCGACATTCCTTTCCACATGCCCAAAAGTCGGCAACGCACTTGTGACGCCTCTGATGTTGTGGGTGTTCATGGACGACGGTACTTGCTTACCATCAGGTGATACTCTGCTCGTATGCCCCCTATACCATATAAAAAGGTAGTAGAGTCACGCAGATTTCAGCACGAACGGGCTGGCTCGACCGGGGCGGTACTACCCTCGTATAGAAAACCAACCTTGTGGTTTATTATACAAAAAAATATGCTAACTTTCTAAAATTATCGTGCCCCCAAAAAAGAAAACACAAAAATCCCTGATTATAGGTATTGTATGGGTTGAAACTCCGATAGGATCGATCCGTCATCCACTTTAATGTTAGGAACTAACTAATGGCAGTGTATTTATGGGAAAATGATTAATCACGTCTCTACTCCAACTATATCTCAATCTCCCAATATAATATATCTATAGGAAAGTAAGAATATAATGGCGATAGACGTAATTACTTCAGAATAAAGTCGTTCTTTCTTTGTTGGATATGAGAACTTCATTTGTAACCGGTTATAGATGAACTTATATGGATAAGTAAGGAGATACACACATATGTATGTGTGCGGTGTATTCTTAGCACAATAATTACGTAAATTTTAAAATCGAGTTTTTAACATTATAATATAGCGTTGTTTTACTTAATTAGCTTTTGCCCGTGGCTCCGCCCGCGTATTTGTCGGTTTCAGAGTAAATAGTATCTTATGTCATTTCTCTAAAAGCAAAGTATCTCCATACCAAATTTCATTGATATCGGTGCAGCAGTTCGTGAAAGCGTGTCAAAGTTACTTTACCCTTAGAAGTATGAATAGTCTATTTATTAATATTAAAAGCTCCTAGTTTTAGTAACTATTATTAAGTTATTATTGCACGCAATAAAATTAAACCAATAACAAAGTGTTATAAACATACGGCTATAAGAAAATCCATAAAGTACTTAATAGTCGACAAGTGTCAAAGGCAATAAAGACACTAATATCAAGTTTAACAGCTCTTCTTTCAAAGAATCATTAAATGTTGATGTCACTCCTAAAGTAATTCATCATAAATATAGAACTATCATAATTTCATCATAGCGTTGTTATTTATTTATATCAACTGCTCACTATACTTATAGTTACCCAATACGTGTAGCGAGCCATTACAACATTGGTGTTACAAATATAGCGGTTAATAATATCATTTTAGAATGTCTTTGAACATTCATAGTCGGATCGGACATCCCAAGCCAGGTAAAGCCGTACCAAGGTAGCCAGACCTGCAAACTGCATAGAAGCATACTTTCGTAGCAATGTCAATCTGTTTAGACCATTAGACTTACCATAACGAGAGCAAAAAGTGAAAATAAAAAGTTCCGTAGCCAAAAGGAAAAAACGGTACCCTTATGGATTCGTCATGTCTGTCTGTCTGTCAGTCCGTCCGTATGTCACAGCCTCTTTTTTCCGAAACTATAAGAACTATCATGTTTTTTTGGAGAAATGGGCGTACTAGTAAAAATATACATAATACGTGTACACATTTAACTAAAGTAAATTAATAGTAAACACCCAACTTAACACGAAAAAGCTAAAGCGTCAAGGTCTACTTGCTAGGAGTTAATCGTATGTAAGTGAAAAACGAAGGCTCTGAAATATAATCGAGTTTATCAGTAAAAAATCTCGGATGGCGCACAAAATGCGATGAAAACACAGGAGCTTTAACTCGTAGAGATGCTGTATAAATTAAAGATATAAACTCGATCTACGTAAAGCTTGTATTGATTTTTTAAATAAATATTTTTTCGGACGACGGACATCTAAAAACGCCATCTAGTCCCAAGCTAAGCAGAGCTTGTGTTAAGGGTACTAGACAACTGATATAAATACATATATACCTTTTTTTTGTAAATACATACATATCATACTTAGAAAACACCCAAACACCCAAAAACCCGAAACAAATATTTGTAGATCATACAAACATTTGGTTCGACCCGGAAATCGTCATCAATCATCAATCATAGTAGTAGAGCCACGGGTTCGATCGGGGCGGTACTACCCTCGCACAGAAAATCAACGTAAAATGACAGCGATCATGCTGTCGTATTTCGTTGGTGAGTGCGAGACCGAAGGCCCAGAAGCATTACTAGCCCGCCATGGTGTGGGTCACCAGGCTGCATTCGCAAGTATGGTGACCACTACTTTTGGATTCTGCTTATGCTTTCCATCAGGCAGAGTAGAGTCATTTTGGCAGGGACAAATATAAAAAAAAGAACAAGAAATCGAACCCAAGACCTCTGCGCCACCGAGGCAGTTAAGCCCCTAATGTTTTGTCATCATTTTCCGTAAGTCTATCTGCCCACAATGCATATCATAGACGTAGTGTTAGAAACCTGTAACGTTGCATAGACATACATAGGTTCTTACCATGCCGGCAAAACTGCCAAATAAAATCTTGACAAAAATTTTAAGGTTCATTTTTATTGGGCAGACTTCCCGTCCCAATCCAGTCCCAATGGACTCCAAGAAAAACCAGAAAATTCGAGAGTATAAAATTAAACACGACAGCTTAAAAGCCTTCTCAGAAGTTTTCAGAGAAAATCAATTCGAGTGAGTGTGATTAATGATCTTAACTTATCATGTTTATAAAGGAACGAGAACCCTTTTATTTTATTTGCCTATCGTTTTATTATTTTTCTACCTATGTTACTAGGACGAACATAAGACCGTGTATGCATATTATACGTATCGCCTGATGGTACGTGATTACCGCCGCCCATGGACACTTGCAAACACCAGAGGCGTCACAAGTGCGTTGCCGGTCTTTGGGGGATAGGGAGGGGAGATAGGGGGAGGGGGATTACTCCGGTGAAGGTAGTATTAAGTTTATAAACCAACTGAAACGTAGTCCATGTGGTGACAGATTACGAATGTCATTATCCCTATAGGAATACAATCTTCCATCTCATGGGTAACGAGAGACCCATCTAACACAGCATCTAAACTATGCGGGACAAGAAAGAAACAAATTCTACCCAAAACCATCTGAGCAGCATCCTACAGGCTAAACTCTCTTTCATAGGAAGTACCCTATGTCAAGTAGTAATGTCATTATGTCCTGTGGTCGACTTTTTAAAGGCTTTTTATGTTGATGACGCAGTTAAAGCTGGCGGAAAATCCAGAGCAGAAACATAATGGGATATCACCGGTATTTTAGAACTTTAGAATGGTTATAGAACTGTAAAAGTCACGTACATACGTATTGGTTCATCCAGTTGATTTAGTCTTGAGTTCGTTTCTGCGTTTCTCTATCTCCTCAGCCTTTACGTTGATGATGAGGAGATTAAACGTCACCTCCACTTGACTCACGTTTATACGAACGACTTCAATATACTTACTGTAAAACACTCATTTTCAATTTTTTTTTTGGGAATGGTTCAAGATACAAAAAATACATACATCACATTCATCAGTCAAAAGCGGACTTTAATGAGAATTGATTGATTGATGAACAAAAAACAAAACATTACACAAAAGTTTTTTCCCTCGTTGCGTATTTGTTGGCGAATGTAGCGTTATCTTTATGTTTTGTACAGATACGTGTATTTTAAATTGATGAGCAAATAAATTTATACGGCAATTTTGTTTTTCATTCATCATCGACAACCCATAGCGTCCCACTGCTGGGCTGGTCTCCACTCAGATTCAAATAAAATGTACAAAAAAATCAAAGGTTTGTATGATGTATTGGTTAATATTAATAACGAAAAAGAAAAACAATTAAAATATTTGGATGTATCTCACGAGATTGTCAATATGTGAAATGTAGATTCGGTGACCATTGTTTTAGTTGGTCATATCTGCTCACGAATTGATAGGCAAAGCCTCAACCAATTGCCGTTGCCGACTTTTTAACAAAGAGTACGTTCTTGAAGGTTTGGGGGTTACTCAATCCTATTACACAGCAGTCTAATACGTAATATTTATTTATTTTATCTATACATCTATACAAATAAATAAAATTGGAGTGTCTGTTTGTAATATTAAATTAACCACTTTTTACTAAGTGTATATGTGTGTATACACGGTACATTTACCAAAAAATTATTGGCCTCCGGTATCCTCACTCACTCGGTGAAAAACAGCGCAAGCGCTATTTCATAACGGTTTTCTGTGAGGCCGTGGTATCACTCCGGTGGGTCAGCCCATTCCGAAGCGTGGCTCTCCTACGGTCAAATAATAATAATAAGCCCTTTATTCCGAAAACAAGGTTTACGTTTAGATTTTTTACAACTAGATTTACAAGATGTCCCTGATCTCGGCGTGCCGATTGGCAAAGGCTTCCTCTAACGTTTTCTATTGCTCACGGTCACGCGTGATCCTTCTCTAGCCTGCTGTTTGTGTTATTTGTCCTCCCATCTGGTTAATTGTCTTCTGCGATTTCTCTTTCCGTCTTTTGGATACCACTCCGTCACAACTTGACTCCATTTTCCCCTTGTGTCATCTATACAAATAAATAAAATTGGAGTGTCTGTTTGTAATATTAAAATAACAGCTTTTTAATCAATGCATATGCATGTATACACGATACATATACCAAAAATGTAGTTAAAAAAAATTTTGTCTGTCTGTCTGTTTGTTCGGGGTAATCTTTGGAACGGCTGGACGGATTTTGACGGGACTTTCATAGGTAGGTTGAACTAACTAACTCATGTTTCTACATACTTGAAAATTTAAAGGTCTGTGTTTGATAAGTGGCTGATAGCAATTTTTAAAATATCAATGATTGTTAATATTTATTACTAGCTGAACCCCGCGGTGCTACCCGCGGTTATTGCTGTACCGCGAGAAACGCCGCGGGACAAAGTCAGCCTAAAAAGTAGCCTAAGTTACCCCCTGGATCGTCAGCTACCTGCCATCGAAAGTCCCGTCAAAATAGGTTCAGCGATTCCCGAGATTACCCGGAACAAACAGACAGACAGACAGCCAAAAAAAAATTAACTACATTAGAATAGAATAGAATAGAATAGAATACATTTATTAGTCACACATAACATACATGTAAAAGAGAAAGATAAGACATTTAACTAGAGTAAATAACAACAAACAATATACAAAACAAACAAAATAAAAGCAGTGAAATGTCTAGCTGTGTGACCAAAAGGCCACAGCTCAGCTTATGCTGCGGTCCTGAAAGTGACCACAGCGCTGATTTTCAGCTGTAGCCCAACTTAACACTTCACGAACGCGTGCACAGTTTCAACAATTAACATATAGGAAAATAATGAAAATAAATAAAAAATACATTATTGGTATATGTACCGTGTACACATACATATGCATTTAGTAAAAAGCGGTTATTTTAATATTACAAACCGACACTCCAATTTTATTTCTTTGTATAGATAAAAATATTATTCAATAAAGGTTTCTCATATATAACTAACGAAATTGATTTACTATTACATTAGAAAATAAAGTAATATTGTACAACCTAGTCGAAGATAAATAAATACATAATGTTTACATTTTCTAACAGATACTTCAAAATTAGGTAATTACATTCGTACGAAGGCGAATCGTCAGAATCATTATACATACAACTTTCAAGGAAACATTCACTTTAAACAGATTATCATAGCTACAAGCACTCAAAAACTCATTAAAACCATTATTTACACAAATTCTTGCCAACATTCGCACAAAATGGCTCCTCGTTAAGCGCAATAAAGTTTATCATAACTTCATTATAGAATGCGACCAAAAATCGCAATTAAAAATCATTGAGCAAAAATGTTCTCGCAATTAATTTACTACGCTACACAAACTGCCATAAGTTTGAGCCGATAAGTAATGACAGCCAATTATAACTTTTTAAATTTTACTTTTTATACGGATAATATATTATACTCTCCACAATATCCATCCTCATAACCCTTTTTGGAAGGGACCCAAAATCATAAACCAGGATAAAGAAGCGTCTTCAAAAACTGCTCGTTGCTAAGGGTCTCTTCAAGAATATTTGGATGACGATGGCATAATATTATATGACTGGCACTAGGATTTGAGGGAAAAAAGAGTCATGTTTGAGTCTGACATTTTAATTTTAATTTTCTGACATTTTAATTAGCAAATTTTCTGTCATTTTTTAACTAATTTTTTTCTTTAAAATGTTTTGTTTCTGTTTTATTATTTAAATTTTTATTATTGATTGACTTGTGTAAAAATAATAATAATATTATATATATTTGCACACTATTATATAATGGTAGAATGTAAATGGGTCACTTACTATTATGACATATTTAAGATCTCTGTTAACCTACATTTCTGCAAATAAATGAATTAAATTGAATTGAATTTAATAAAATTGCATGGTGCTAAAGGGAGTCGTTCAATACAATGATGTTTGTGTTTAAATGTGTTCAAAACACGTCTGCAAACCATAAAATACTATGTTGTATTATAGTGCGGATTACCGCATGAAGCTCGAGGTACTGGTCTGAATATTCTATTAAGAATTTATTTTAATTTTTAACTTAATTAATTTAATTTAACTTAAGTATTCAGACCAGTACTTAAACTTTGTCATCACCAGGATCGTATTTCTTCCCACTACTCTTTCTATTTCTACAGTAATGTAGTATTTGATATCATAAAAGTTGAGTTTGAAATGGCCAGCCACCTGCCGAACATATTTCTATATTCAGGAATGTAATTCTTTTCGGTCAGACGACACAAAACAGACGGTAAAGAACAAAGAAACATGAATTAGGAATACTGCAACTATCAAGTGGGTCGCTCTGTGTGCCATGGAAAGGGTTATACTCTGCGTTTCTCTGAGGGGTGGTATCAGGAATGAGTTGGTCCGACAGAGAACTATGGTCATCGACATAGGCTACCGGATTAGCAAACTGCAGTGGCAGTGGACTGGTCATATTAGGCGCCAAACTAACAACCGTTGGGGTAGAAGAATTCTGGAGTAGAGACCGCATCTCGGCAAAGGTAGTGTAGGACACCCACAGACGTGTAACGACCCACTCAAGAGGCTAAGTGTGGAAATAGCTCGGCAAAATAGGATACCCACATGCCAGGCGAACTGATGACTTGCGAGAAACTCAAAGAGGATCAGAGTGACTGGCAATGGCAGAGGCCTATATCCAGTAGCGAACTCGAATAGCCTAATAGGATAATGAGCATTTTTTTATCACAACCTGACTAGGTAAATTTTTATAACACTTGGTCATCTAAACTACAAAAGAAAGGTAAATAGGATTGACACTTCTTGAATTCAAATTTAAAATCATTTATTCAATTAGGATACTCAGTGACATTCATGAACATAAAATTGAAGCTACAGTTAACAATCATAGATCGACAAAAACAGACGCCACAGCACGTACTGGATTATCAAGGTAAATTATGTGAAAACATCAAAATCTACTGCCCGTTTGTGTCGATCTATAACTTCCAGTTTCCAAAGTGCGTAGAGCCTTATTGCTTCTATATATAACTGTATGACTATAAAAATATTTTGGTTTGTTAGATTCAAATACTGACTACGCTAATACACTACCTACTCTAATACACATGCCGCGTAAATCTGCCGTAAATATAACCGAGGCGTTAGTTCCAATAAACATAAAACGAGTCTGGCAGAAAAAATGGCCTATAATTATTAGTCTAGCACTTTGGCAAATATTTTATAACTAGCTGAACCCCGCGGTGTTACCCGCGGTTATTGATGTACCGCGAGTAGCGCCGCGGGACAAAGTTAATCTAAAAAAAGTAGCCTAAGTGACTCCCTGGATCATCAGCTACCTGCCAGTGAAAGTCCCGTCAAAATCCATCCAACCGTTCCAGAGATTACCCGGAACAAACAGACTGACAGACAGACAAAAAATTTTTCAACTAAATTTTTGATTTATGGACATACATATGCATTTAGTGAAAAGCGGTTATTTTAATATTACAAACAGACACTCCCATTTTATTTATTTGTATACATATTATGATTAATGAAATACATAAATTTCAGGTTCCCTAAAATAACGTAAGTTAGCACAGTTTTTTTCCACCCTTGATTCCTGCTAACTGTAAAACGTCCCCGCTTTCAGTTTAGCGAGTATCCATTCCTTTTTGAGTATATGTTATACTACCGATCCTAAAAAAAACATCTTTCCTAAAATTACGTAAATCTGGGGTGACTGGGATTTCAGACTTAAGCTGTCTTCACTGCATTCACAATGTGTTGATGTCACCAATGCTCGGGACAGACTACAGCTCCTCGTTGACTCATTTGACACATGCAGGGATGAGTACGAGCAAGCTCTTAAACGCATCAGGCTTTTAGAACGCCAGCTATATGAAGCACACTGTACCATTACATCATTTGAAGACCTCAAGGACAGAATAGTAGCTGCATCAAACCAGAGTCTATACGAGGAGCTGGTCATTCCCAATTCACCATTGGTAGCTAAAAACCATAATCCAGCTATAATTATAGATCTTACAAATGACAATGACTCCTTCAGAGTTAATAGATCTCAAAAAGTCATCAAATGTAGTAAGAACAAATTAAAAAAGTACATTCGTGTTAAAAAATTTATTACAAAAACAAAAAAGCTAATTTATAAACATAAGTTCTTTATAGATAGTGTAGCATTAAATAGGCAGAGGATGCAATTAATAGATCAGGTTAATATGTACTCCATAGAAGTAGATAATATGTCTTCACAATATTTTGATGACACACGAGCTCTTCAAACAGAAATACATAAACTTGAAGAGCAACTGAGAACTATCAGTAGTAAATATGAGATTTCTCAAAAACAAAGTAGGGAACAAGTTATGGCTATAGGTAAATTAGTTAATTCATGCAATTGTAGGAATGATTCATTGTTGTCTGATAACCACAATGAAACCACTACTTCTTTGGACAGTTTGCCTGTAACATGTCATGCTAGTATATTGCCAACAAACAACAATAATATAATTAGTATACAAAATAGCAGTAAAAATATTCAACATCAATTACACTATAGCAATAATAATATAGTAATGTTTAGCGATGAAATTGGTAAAAACATGGGCCATATTTTGTGTGAAACTTTGGGGCAACCAGTGACAAACTACTGTAGTCCTAATGCAAACTACTCTCAAATATTATCTAAAGTAATAGAGAACAAAAATTGTTATAATACAAATACTACCTTAATTATTGTTATTGGGAGAAGAGGAAATGCAAACATAAACAAATTTAAATTTTTCTTTGAAAATCTTTCTTATTTAAATGTTAAAAAAATAATTTTATTTGCATTTCCTTACTGTAAGGGCTTGCCACAGATGGAAAATAACATTAGATTTAAATACAATATTAAATTACAAACAATGACATATTATAATGATAAATTTGAATTTATTGACACTAATGCTGTTATTAACAGTAATTATTTTACGACAAAAGATAATTATTATCTTTCTGGATATTTTAGACGACAAATAGCTTCTTCGCTATCCTATTTTATTTTTAAATTAGCCAAGTCGTTGGCTGTGACTTCTGCTTCTATTGAGCAGAACAATACTAGTTGTAGTAGTGTATTTTTGCCTTTGACATCTGCTCCTATTGAGCAGAATAATACTAGTAGTAATAGTTGTAATATAGTCCTGACTTCAACATCTGCTTCTATTGAGCAGAACGATAGTAGTTATAGTGTACATAACCCTCAATCTATTTCTAGTCATTTAAACCAAAGATTACGACAATAGAGTGTACCTCTAGCAACACTGTATCCTCAAAAACTTCTAATAAAAACTGTATGAACAGAAACAAAAATTGTTTGAACCTGGTACATCAGAACATTCAGGGATTGATGAGTAAAGAATTAGAATTAGAGCTATATCTAGACTGTAATAATATTGATATTTTATGTTTAACTGAACATTGGCTTAGTAGTCATCAACTCTTGTTTAATTTCAATAATCACCAGGTTACTAGCTCGTTCAACAGAACCAATATGATACGTGGTGGCTCATTAATAATCACAAAAAAGAGTATTAAAGTAAATGAACGATCAGATATTGTCAGTCTGTCTGTTGAGCGAATTATAGAAATAGCTTGTGTAGAATTTGAGCGGTTCATTGTAATGAGTGTATACAGGCCCCCATGTAGTTTGTATGATGTATTTGATAAAATCCTTGAAGATGCATTATTTAGGGCTACACAATGTAATAAGACGGTTTTTGTCTGTGGTGACTTTAATATAAATATTCTAGTAAAGTCGAATATAACTGTAAAGTTTCTAACTTTATTGAAATCATATAATCTATGTAACCTATTCTTTGAACCCACACGTATTACAGCCAATAGTGCCACTTGTATTGATAATATTTTTACAAATATCAAACCAATTAATAAGTGTCTTGTAAGTGAGCTAGATTCAGATCATTGCGGACAGTTCGTTACCTTTACGCGAACAAAACTAGAGGTTCAAAGGAAGAGTATTAGTTACGTTCCGATTACGGAGAGCCGCATGAGCCTGTTCAGAAATAATATGGCAGATAACTTGTTAAGATTGCCCTATGATAGTGACCCTAATCAAGCTTTTACTTTGTTATTTAAAATGATTAATAATGAATTTCAATTAATTTTTACATCAAAAACACTAACGATTAGTGATCGTGTAGTATTCAGTGACTGGGCCACTGTAGGTATCTATAAAAGTCGACAACGGCTATATGAGTTGTATTATGAAAAAACATATAATCATAACTTAGATTTTAAAGAGTATGTCAGAAATTATTCAAAGACGTTTAAACGCGCCTGTTATGTTGCCAAATCTTTATATTTAAAAAATAAAATAAAATCATCTGGTAATAAAATAAAAACCACATGGGATATTATAAACGCTGAAACCGGAAGGTCCATTGTACGAAATCGTAACTTCTATTTAAAAATTAATAATGTAGATATAAGAGCGGATGTGGAGGTTGCGACTGAGTTTGAAAATTTTTTTACCAACATTCCAATTCGAACAACCAAGACTCTCTCGTCATCCTCTGCCTCTGCTTGTTTCTTATTAGAAAATAGTGTAAACCGGTGTGATGGAGGTTTTGAATTTTCAGTTGTTAGTGTAAATGACGTTATCAAGGCTTTTAAAAGTATAAATGTAAAGAAAACAACTGATTTATGGGGCCATTCAGTACATACTATATCTGCAATAATTGATATGATATCCCCATATTTAGCAACTATTTTCAATTCTTGTATTGCATGTGGTGTGTTTCCTGATCTGATGAAACAAAGTAAAGTGATTCCATTGTTCAAATCTGGTAGCAGTTCAGATCCATCAAATTTCCGACCTATCTCAATACTTCCAACATTGAGTAAAATTTTCGAAAAATTGCTTTTAAACCAAATGCTACAACATTTTATTAAGCACAACTTGCTTCATCAAAAGCAATTTGGTTTTACTAAAGGTCGTTCAACTACGGACGCGGGCGTGGAATTGCTTAAACACATATATGGCGCCTGGGAGGAGTCACAGGATGCGTTTGGTATATTCTGTGACTTGTCTAAGGCCTTCGATTGTGTCCATCATCCTACACTCATCGGGAAGTTACAACACTACGGAATAAGGAATAATGCTCTAAATATTTTAACGTCGTATTTGAATCAAAGAGTTCAAAAGGTTGACATTAATGGCAAAACATCTTCGGGATCACCTGTAACAATGGGCGTCCCACAGGGTTCTATTCTAGGGCCATTTCTGTTTCTCATATATATAAATGATCTAGCTTATTATGTAAGTGACAATCATGAGATTGTATTATTTGCGGATGACACATCTTTAATTTTTAAAGTTAGGCGCCAACTTGACAGTTTTAATGAAGTCAACAGTGCACTCTCGAAAGTGGTACATTGGTTTAATACTAATAATCTTCTCCTTAATGAGAAGAAAACTAAATTCATTAAATTCTCTACACCAAATGTTAGGCATGTTAAAACCGATGTTCGATTGAATGGACTAGAGTTGGATCCTGTGGAATCTACTGTATTTTTAGGTATAACTATTGACGCTAAGTTACAATGGGGTCCCCAAATAGAAAAACTATCTAGTAGGCTAAGCTCAGCGGCTTTTGCTGTGAAAAGAATTCGACATTTAACTGATGTTGATACAGCTAGAATAGTTTACTTCAGTTACTTTCATAGCATAATGAGTTACGGTATCCTACTCTGGGGTAACTGTGCAGATATTAATGCCATATTTCTTCTACAAAAACGCGCTGTACGAGCCATTTATCAATTAGGCCCTCGAGCTTCTCTCCGTTCCAAATTTAAAGAGATAAATATTCTGACTGTATCTTCACAATATATATACGAAAATTTAATTTATGTTCAAAAAAATATATCAAAGTTTCTTAAAATCAGTGACGTTCATTCGATAAATACTAGAAACAAACATAATATTAGTGTTCACGTCACTCGTCTCCACAGAATAGGCAACTCGTTCATGGGACAATGTATACGCTTTTACAACAAGCTCCCTATTACTATTAGGAATTTGCCATTAAAAAAATTTAAGAATACCATTAAATCGAAGCTATCCGCAAAGGGGTATTATACCATAGCAGAATATCTACATGATAAAACCGCCTGGGATTGAGCTGCCCACTCTGCACATGCTGTTTACCTTGAATGTTTAAATTTATTTTGACGTGACGATAATTTATACTTTGAAATAAATTGATCTACTATTGTTATAGTTGACATTTTTTAAAATTATCTCTACAGATTATTATAATTGATACAAATTGTTATTATCGCTTTTTTTTATTGATATAATGTCTTTTGTTTTATGAAAATTGTCTGAATTTTAAAAGAGACGTTGATCCCTGAGTTTGTTTCGTCCTTTCTTCTCAGGGCTAGTCCAGTTAGGAAAGGCCGAACTCATCTGCTCAAAAAAGTTTAACTTGCAAAAGTGTTTTGTATAACCTAATTGCAGAATAAATGATTTCATTTCATTTCATTTCATTTCATTTCATTTCATTTCATTTCATTTCATTTCATTTCAGTCTATAACAGCTATTTGAAACCTCTAGGAAAAATGTAACCTACTTATAAAGAAAATAACAATACAAATAAGGTTTCAGAAACACAAAAGAAGTTAAACAATGAGAATAAAAACAAGACATTATATTTCGAACCTCAAAAGAACTTAATTCTCTTTCACTAAATCTTGGTACTGTTTCTGAATTAGACACAATTTATGGGCTACATTTCCTTTCAAGTAAACTTTGTTGGTTAGGCAACACCCTCTACATCATGAATGCTTGTATTCATTTATTATTAAAGACCATTATATGTGTGACTAGCTGAACCCCGCGGTGTTACCCGCGGTGATTGATGTACCGCGAGTAACAACGTTAGTCTAAAAAAAGTAGCCTAAGTTACTCCCTGGATCATCAGCTACCTGCCAGTGAAAGTCCCAATTCAAAATGCGTCCAGCCGTTCCAGAGATTACCCGGAACAAACAGACAGACAGACAGACAGACAGATAAACATTTTTTTAACTACATTTTCGGTATAGGTATCGTGTATACATACATATACATTTAGTAAAAAGCGGTTATTTTAATATTACAAACAGACACTCCAATTTTATTTATTTGTATAGATGTGGATCCGCAATCAGCTAATATACATACGTATTTGTCTTTCCATAAAATTATTTGTGCCCTATATTATTTGTCCGGGTAATTTTTATGTAACTGTTGGTTCATAGGTAAATGAATTGGATTAGACAGAGATAAGACAATCCATGCATTAGTTTTTATTAAGGAGTGTTGCTATTCTTCTTCTGGTTGCTCACAATATCATAAAAAAGCTTACTATAAGATTTATTTTTCTTTTTTTACGTATGGCCCTGCCAAAATGACTCTACACTGCCTGATGGAAAGCATAAGCAGAATCTAATAGAGGTGGTCACCACACTCATTGCGAATGCAGACAATGCTACAATACAGCCGCATGGTGACTCACACTATGGCGGCAATGGATCATCATCATTGGATCGCATCATCAACGAAATACGACATCACAGACGCCTTCATTTTCTGTGCGAGGGTAGTATCGACCCCGTCGACCCAGCCCTTTCACGTTGAAATCACCGTGACTCCACTACTTCGAGAAATGTCTGCGGCAAAGTAAGTTTATTTAACTTTATACGACGTATAAAATGGCACACGTGCTAAACGTTTCCTCAAACTTCTGCAAGTGACATACTTAAAAGTCCTCCCGAGAAATCTAGCAGTTTCTTACAGTTACTTAAAAGTTTTCACTGTAACTTTAACGGTTGTTAAATGCTTAAATCAGAAAGTTCTGGAAATTTAACGTACAAAGTTGCACTGTCATATTCCTACAGAAGACTACCTTAAGTTGTCGTCGTACTGGAAATATTTTTTTCCTACTAATATTATAAATGCGAAAGTTTGTAAAGATGGATGGATGTTTGGATGTTTGTTACTCTTTCACGCAAAAACTACTGAACGGATTTGGATGAAACTTTACAGTAATATAGCTTATACATCAGAATAACACATAGGCTACTATTTGCCGCGATAGCCGACATGTACGCGGGCGAAGCCGCGGGCAACAACTAGTTTTTTTATAAAATACAATCGATAATTTTCTTTTATTTGTTTACCAGTTTTCTTTGAGGTCATTTATTTTTTTTTCCTTCATTTTCTTCTATCAGTTCACAGTTCTTCTTTCCATTGCTAAAACGATCAACTAAATATATGTTTTTTAAATAATAATAAAAATAAATATTTTCAGACATCTGACACACAATGAAATCTAGTCTGAAGCTAAGGAGAGCTTGTGTTATGGGTACTAGACCATTGATATAAATACATATTTTCTTTTCTTTCCTGAATACATACATATCATACATGTATAAAATAAATTCATATTCAGTATAATTCAACTGCCTCGCTGGCGCAGTGGTAGCGTCTGCCACTGCTGTATGAATGTTTGTGTGATGCACAGATTTGTTTCGGAGTTTGAGTGTTTTCTATGTATATAACTAGCTGACCCACGCAACCTCGTTTGCGCCTTATATTGCCCGTAGCGTGAAAATTTCCCCCGTTTTTGACACATTCTTCATTGTTGCTCCGCTCCTGTTAGTAGTAGCGTGATGATATATACCCTATAGCCTTCCTCGATAAATGGACTATCCAACACCGAAAGATTTTTTCAAATCGGACCAGCGGTTCCTGATATTAGCGTGTTCAAACAAACAAACAAACAAACAAACTCTTCAGCTTTATATATTAGTATAGATATAGATAAATGTATGTATTCACAAAAAATAAGTAAAATATGTATATATATAAATATATATCATTTATCTCGTACTCATAATACTAGCTCTGCTAAGTTTAGGACTAGATGGCGTTGCGTGTTAGATGTCCGACAAAAAATGGTAACCCATCCATATACAGAGGTCTATATGTGACTAGGATTGCTTAACTTTGCGTTGTGTTGTGTACTCGGTTATCACTACGCCACGAGCGCTTCTTTGAAGCAAACAGGTGCTGCCAATCCTTTAACAAAAAACTAACAAAAGGATATTTCTTAAAGCCTTAAGATATTTTACAAAGAAGTTACTTATTGCTTTACTCTGAGTTTTTGGTTTCGTTAAAGTTTCTGTTTGTTGAAAGCTAACCCTCTGGAAAATTTGTTAGTGAAAAATAAGCCTCATTTTTAGGGTTCCGTAGCCAAATGGCAAAAAATGAAACCCTTATGGATTTGTCTGTCTGTCCGTCCGTATGTCACAGCCACTTTTTTCCAAAACTGTACTGTAAAACTTGGTAAGAAGATGTATTCTGTGAACTGACTTAAGATTTTCACACAAAAATAGAAAAAAAGCAATAAATTTTGGGGGCCCACATACTTAGAAATAAACCCAAACATTTTTTTCATCAAACCCATACGTATGGGTATTATCTATGGATAAGTCTTCAAAAATGATATTGAGGTATCTAATATCTTTTTTTACTAAACTGAATAGCTTGCGCGAGAGATACTTCCGAGGTGGTATAATTTGCCCCCACCTCCCCCTGTAACTTCTAAAATAAAAGAATGATAAAACTTAAAAAAAAATATGTATAATTACCATGTAAAGTTCCATCGAAAATTGGTTTGAACGATGTCTAGTAAGTCGTTTTTTCTTAATACGTCATAAATCGGAAACCCCAATTTACCTTTCATTCAAACAACTCAAATATATATATATAGATATCATATATGTTACTAGCTACTACGGAATCCTTCATGGGCGAGTCCGACTCGCACTTGGCCGCTTTTTGTGTACATTAACATTGTGTACTATGTACCCTTCAACTACAAAAGTAGTTTAACAAAGGAGAATTTAAATTTTGAAATATTATACACTTCGACCAGAGTCAATATATTTTATTAAATATCTATCAACTTGTTTGCAGACTTATTATAGTCAAAATATTTTTTTAGAAGCAGCACCTTCCATATGAAAATCGGTTCGCTCAGTCAAAAGTTCTGAGGTAAATAACCTAAAAAAATAAAAAAGCGACCAAGTGCGAGTCGGAACCCGTCATGGACGACTCCGACTCGCAGCAGCAAGTAACATATTATAAAAGTTCTTGTAGTTCGTTGTAACTTTGATCGAT
Source organism: Spilosoma lubricipeda (assembly GCA_905220595.1). NCBI lineage: Eukaryota > Metazoa > Arthropoda > Insecta > Lepidoptera > Erebidae > Spilosoma > Spilosoma lubricipeda. The sequence continues at coordinate 2,373,799 of HG992291.1, forward strand.
AAATTGATGTTTACGATTTATGGCGTATTAAAAAAAACTACTCACTAGATCCCGTTGAAACCAATTTTCGGTGGAAGTTTGCATGGTAATGTACATCATATATTTTTTTAGTTTTATCATTCTCTTATTTTAGAAGTTACAGGAAGAGGGTACACACATTTTACAACTTTGAAAGTATCTCTCGCGCAAACTATTCAGTTTAGAAAAAAATGTTAACATAAACCTCAATATCATTTTAGAAGACCTATCCATAGATAAACCCATACGTATGGGTTTGATGAAAAACAATTTTGAGTTTCAGTTCTGAGTATGGGGACCCCCAAAATTAATTGTTTTTTTTTTCCATTTTTGTGTGAAAATCTTAATGTGGTTTACAAAATACATCTACTTACCAAGTTTCTATAGTATAGTTCCGATAGTTTCGGAAAAAAGTGGCTGTGACATACCGACAGACAGACAGACAGAAGTAGTAGCGAATGAGTGCTCTGAAAAGTGGGGAGGGGAAGAAATGGTGACTTTTTGGTAGGAAACGCGCACACCTGTGTTTTCTTATGAACTCGACTTGAGGTGTTAGCGATTGTTGAAAGAACTTTCATCTTTGCTAGGCTTAGGCAAGTTGAAACCTCACACGACCTCTACCCGGACGGCAGAGACGTGCTTGCCGGCGCCTCACGCTGGTCTAAGTGTGGCCGCGAATGGACGGGACCTGTTTTCCCCTCTGTCGCCTAAATTAAGAATTTACCAGCAGATGGTGTCTTCGCCCGCGTCCATACCGGACTATTATGTATTACTAGTTGTTGCCCGCGGTTTCGCCCGCGTGTATGTCGGTTATCGCGGTAAATAGTAGTCTGTGTGATTTATTTATTTTTTATGATAAAGGAGGCAAACGACCAGACGCATCCCCTAATGGTAAGCGATTACCGCCGCCCATGGACACCCGTAACACCAGAGGCGGCACAAGTGCGTTGCCGACCTTTAGGGGATGGGGAAAGGGATATGGAAAGGGGTATGGGCCTCCGGTATCCTCACTCACTTGGTGAAACACAGCGCAAGCGCTATTTTACACCGGTTTTCTATGAGGCCGTGGTATCACTCCGGTCGCCCATACGTGCAGAAGCGTGGCTCTCCCACGTGTGATATATATGACAGATATGATGATGATATGATATTCTTATGTATAAGCTACATTATTGTAAAGTTTCATCCAAATCCATTCAGTAGTTTTTGCGTGAAAGAGTAACAAACATCCATCCATCCATCCATACTTACAAACTTTCGCGTTTGTAATATTAGTAGGGTTATTTGATACCTTACTTATTAAAATACAGAAATTTTAATCACAAAGATAAGTTCAAAAACATAAAAATGTTCGCGATTAAATAGTCCGCTTTATTAAGAAACGTGGATTACCAAAACAAACTAGGTTTCAGTCGTTATTATTCAGTGATCTGGGTTGGCTTACAACTTCTGTTTTATTAAAATAAATTTCTCATAAACAGAAATATCACATTCATTCGGATTTTCATTATAAGTCCGGGATTAAGGCGCCTATGACTTGTTCCGACTGACTGATTAATCAAAGCAGAACCTAGACCGCCCAGAGCTACTAGATTTTTATTTTCAGCACGTATACTAAATACCTCGTTGGTCTATTGGTTAGCATAAGCGACGTGAAGATCAAGAGGTCTCGGGTTCGATTCCCGGGTCGGACTGCTGTTGGGTTTATCTTACAAGAAATTCTTAATAGCAGCCCGGAGTTTGGAAGATGGCGGTGTGTCGTGTCTTGTCCGAGCCTCGGAGAACACGATAAGCCGTCCCGGTTATCATGAACATCTATGGCAATCGTTAATGGGAAGTCAGTGCCCTCAAATATACTGACAACTAGTTCAACCTTCGAATTCAGTTTACCCTCAGGGTGGCGGAGGTCCGATGCCAGTCGCTCCGTGTAAGAACTGATATTCAGGTAAAACAGGTTGAACTAGTAGCCGACCCCATATCTTGTTTTTATATTTTAAGCCCCTTTTATGGGAATTACAACTTTAAGGGGAAAACACGTACTAACAAATTGTTTTGTCGACCTTCCATTGTGTTTCAACGACATTGTTAGGTTCACGAGGGAGATTTATTTAAAAAAAGTATAAATTAACAATGCACATCTCCCCGAGCATCGTTTCAACCTCACCATTCGAAATCTAATAAGCGAATCACCCGATATTCAATCAGCCACGCTATTTATGGCCTTGCGTCGGGTAGTTGTAATAATTCTAAGAATTTAAATTGCTATAAAAAGAAACGAGTGCGCGGCCGCAAGAAAATTTATGCGTCGTCTGTCTGGGTTCTTAAGGGTATAAGGGTAGATCAATGAGCATAACAGACGCAATTTAATCGTATATACTTACGATATAGATATTGCGTACCGTGAGAGACCCACGCTTTGATATAAATGGGCAGGCTCGACCGGAGTGATACCACGGTATCACAGAAAACTAGTGTGAAACAGTGCTTGCACTACAGTTGCGTTTCACCAAATGAATGAAGATACCGGAGGCCCATCCCTCAAAGGCCGGCAACGCACTTGTACCGCCTCTTGTGTTGCGGGCGGCTGTTATCGCTTACCATCAGGCGATATGTCTGCTCATTTACCCCCTATTCCATAAGAAACACGTGACAATAGGTAAGATAGTTTCAGAGTTCATCTTGAGTAACAACGAGTAGCACGAGAATTATGTATACCCAGCTGAGTCGCGCGGTGCTACTTGCGGCAATTGTAACTCCGCGGGTAACACCGCGAGGCTGACCTAGTCTAAAAGAGAGCCTGAGTTACTCCTTATAGCATCAGCTACCTATCAGTGAAAGTCCCGTTAAAATCGGTCCAACCGTTCCAGAGATTAGCCGGAACAAACAGACAGATGACATATTCTTCCCCTTTCTGACCTTGTTAATATTTTTTAATTAACTCTTCTTATTTGATACAGCTGAACCCCACGGTTTTACTCGCGTTTATTGCCGTACCGTGGGTAACGCCGCGGGATGAAGCTAGTCTAAAAAAAGTAGACTAAGTTACTCCTCAGATCATCAGATATCTGACAGTGAAAGTCCCGTCAAAATCGGTTTAGCCGTTCCTGAGATGAGCCAGAACAAAGAGACGGACAGACAGACAAAAATTGAAAAAAAAAATATTTTGTATATGTACCGTGTATACATACATTATGCATTTAGTAAAAAGCGGCTCTTTTAATAAAACAAACAGAAACTCCAATTTTATTTATTTGTATAGATGTATAGATAACAACCATATTCAGTGATAAAAAAATAATATCTTGCCTGACCATTATTAGCATTACAGATATATTTTATGAAACATTACCTATTTACTCATACTATTTGAGGTAAATTTACCTTTAATTAACTTTAAGACATCGTTTTACTTTATGTATGGCCCGCTAAAATGACTCTACTCTGCCTGATGGAAAGCAAAAGCAGAATCCAAGAGTGTTGGTCACCATACTCATTACGAATGCAGACAATGCAACAATGCAGCATGGTGACCCACACCATAGCGAGCTGGTGATGCTTCAGCATCATTGGGCCTCCGGTCTCGCACTCACCAACGAAACACGACAGCACGAACACCGTCATTTTACGTTGATTATCTGTGCGAGGGTAGTACCACCCCGGCCGAGCCGGCACAACAGTGCCTTTTTTTTTTTTAACCTGTGGAAGCCCCCTCGGGCCGTCACAGTGCCTAGATCAACGTGGCTCTACTACCTTTTAATAATCGACGTTACTGTCAATTAAATGTAAATAAATGTTATCAATCGAGGCAACGCACACCTGTTCTACTAGGATTGGAATTTTATTTCATTTTAACCATCACTTTAATCCAGCTTATTTCATAAATATACCAAATAAAAGCATCTCGACAGTCCGCCATCATGTCAGGGACACCATGCTACATTTTTTTCTTATTGTTCACATTTACAATGAGCATGATGACCAGTACTCTTGGACCCTGCTCATGCTTTCACACAGAAGTGTCACTGTAGCAGGCTCATTAATAAATAAAAAAGATAAAAGAATGAAACTTATATTTTCTTCCTTCCTTAAAAAAGAAAACTTCAGAACATATTTTCTATCGCGGAGTTTCACATACATACATTAAACGTACACAAAGAACACCCTGACGTAGAACAACAATTAGTATACAATATAAATTGTCCATGATCAAATCCACATCACTCAAAGCAGTAAGAACTTCGATCAACATTAAACTGTACTTTCGGTTTTCAACGCGACTACCTCCTGTAGTAAAATTCGAAGAAGCAAACAGAAACGAAACAAAACGACGTAGCTGGCAAGGTGTTAACGGGAAAATATACTTTAAGTTTTTCACATTAAGGTTGATCTCATACTAAATTATTTTACGTAAGTCTTTTCATTTCTGAGTGACAGTAGTAATTTATTGCTTTGTTCCTTTTTCGGACGAATGATGTAAGATTTGTGACTTTATCATTAGGTGCCATGGTTGTAATTAGGTTGAACTTCAATTTGATTTAAAACCTTTGTCTCGGTGCTTTAGTCAACAAATGTAGCTGCCTAGATATATATTCATGCGGACAGAATTTAGCTCTGATTTTATATGTGACCCGTTATCTAGTTGTATTGTTGATCGAAGCGTAAGAAGTAGTGAGATGATCGCTTCAACAACTACGCCATATAGGCGTTATCCAAAATTAACGCTGAACAAACTTCACGAACAAAGATTCCGCAGGTCTTAGCAAAATGTCTGCTAACAGAACTGGCTTGGCTCCTTTGACGCGAGGGTGCATCCTGAAGTTGCGGCAAATCCCGATCAAGACGCACTTCATCTCTAACATTGCGAAACGCTGACCTGCGTGATAAATTGTATTTATTAGTAAATACTGTATATAGTAAAGAAAAATATGATTATAGTACTTGTATAGTAAATATGTCATGATTGTAGTCTTAAAACAAGTAAAATTATCTATACAAATAAATAAACTTGGTGTGTCTGTTTGTAATATTAAAATAACCACTTTTTACTAAATGCATATGTATGTATCCACGGTACACATACCAAAAATGTAGTTTAAAAAAACTTTTGTCTGTCTGTCTGTCTGTCTGTCGATCTGTCTGTTTGTTCCAGGTAATCTCTGGAACGGCTGAACCGATTTCTACGGGGCTTTCACTGATAGGTAGCTGATGACACAAGAGTAACATAGGCTACTTTTTTAAAAGTTGCTTCGCCCCGCGATACGATAATAAGCGCGGGTAAAACCGCGGGGTTTATCTAGTTAAAAATAAAAACCCGACTGCGTCAATGTTTGTCATCTTTATTAAATTCAGTTTTCTTTAATAATACATAAAAGTTTTTAAATTTCTATAATAACCGTTAAAAGTTATTTATTTTGATACCACACTCGATGTGTTTTGATAACATTTTAATTTGAGATTACTTTTAGGTGCCAAAATCCTTAATTTCGTTTTTTTCTCAAATTTTGATGTACCCAGTGTCACTCTCACGACTACGTCGAATCTATTGACACAACTCACATAAAAATACGACAAACCGTTTAGGCTCTAGGGCGTGCCAAAGAAATATGCATACATACATACACTCGAAAAACATAACCCTTCTTCTTTCACGGTCGGGTAAATAAAGCTTGACCTATATGCCAGTTGAGTGATTTTAGAACTTACGAGTTGCATTTTAGGGGTGAATTTTTATATTTATAATGTGCTAGTTTTTACCCTAACTCTGTAAAGAGTAACCTATGTACTTTCTCAGGAATCAAAATATGTCCATTGAAATCGGAGCAGCAGTTTCGTCGTGAAAGCGTAACGGACAGACAGTCAGAGTTACTTTCGAATTTGTAATGTTAGTAAGGATTGCACTTCATTTTTTTAAGGCCATAAGTAAAAATTATCTTCGTCCTATCATTGCCGTTTTTTTTTGGCATAGAGTATAAAGGGTAAAAGAGCACACGGGTCTACTGATGGTAAGTAAAAATATATTTACTTTCACGTTTAATTATGATGTCTAATTTTTGTTATATAATTTAGAGCAAGATAAGAACAATAAATCTTTCAGGCCATGTGGAGTGACGACTTGCGCATAACGGCTGGCAGGAGCTGGAAGCCCAAAATAAAGCAGAGTGGCGTGAAATAGGAGGAGTCTATGTCCAGAAATGGATTGCAATGGGCTCATGTTGAAGAGAAGAAAACTTTATATTTTCACAAATTTTAACAAAAAACGACGTCCGACTTTAACCTGGACCAAATTGAAATGGGTCAGTTCCACACGGGGAGCACCAGCTTTCGAATAAAAAAAGAATCATCAAAATCGGTTCACCCAGTCGAAAGTTATGAGGTAATAAACATAAAAAATACAGTCGAATAAATAACCACCTCCTTTTTTGAAGTCGGTTCACGATCATCATCATCAGCCTATCGCAGTCCATTATCCAATTTCCCGCCACTTAGTTCGATCCTCGGCTTCTCGCACAAAGCTCCTGCCCGCCGAAATTGAAGTCGGTTAAAAATACATATTAACAGCTCTACTTTTTGTATTTATGCTATATATATGGTTCATATTATTATGTTCTACTTTCAATTATGTATTAACCTCAAAGCAAACAATATTCTTTTTTATTTTCTCTTTTAAATCTTATTTAAATTAAATTCAAAGTCAATCATAGTAATATGATTTTGTGAGTGCAATTTACACTCAAAGTATATTGAATATGAAATTGTGTAGTGATACCCAATTTTCTGTGAAAAACTAATAATTGCTTCATATTGTAGTCTGTAGTGGAGGAGAATGGGCTTTTTTGTACAACCAATGTGAATAATTGTGTTGGAAACTAGATTATTTAAAGGGTTGTACTTTTAGAACTGATACAAAAATACATTATGTAATGTAGTAGAGCCATTCTATTTTCAGCACGATTGGGCCGATTCAACCGGGGCGGTACTACCCTCGCACAGAAAAGCAACGTTAAATGACAGCGTTCGTGCTGTCGTGTTTCGTTGGTGAGTGCGAGACCAGAGGCCCAAGGATGCAAAAGCATGACAAGGCCATCCATTCCATCAGGCAGAGTAAAGTCATTTTGGCAGGCCCAAACATAAAAAAAAATGTAAAATGAATAATTAAAGTGGTGTTGGGCTCGCCATATTAGCCGCAATTACGCGAACTGGAGAACGCGTCTCAGGATATGCAGTGTAAGGCGCGCAGAGACTTGGTGGAGTGACGATTAGCACTAGACGGCAGGTAGGAGCTGGATGTGAGAATCTCAAAATGAATCAGAGTGGGCAATGGGAGCAGTTCATGGTTTGTCAAGGTATGTTTAGTTGTGAACTGCGACAGGCTCATAATGCAACCTAGGAATGTACCTTAAGAATAAAAACCAATGAGTTACTAACAACTGCGGCCTCCCATGAACATGGTCATTTTAAAGATAAATATATAATACACGGTTTATGTCGAGTAACTATATTTCCATATAAAACAAATTTCAATAATGGTCTCTTGTACTCTAAATTTGCCCATTCTCCTTTAAATCAATCTTATTTCTAGTTAAATTTTATACCCATCTATGAAGTTCGTTTATTAGTCTTAACTATTTAACCGGGCACTATGACATTGCACGCATGTATTAACAATTTATTAAACATGTACAAAGTAGCAATTTCGACCTTATTTAACTCTCAAATAGATTTAGAGTAGCCAAGCAAGAGTGAATTTTGTCGCCGTGACTATTATACCACTATCTTTACCTATCTATGGTTGTCTATAGATATATATTCCTACGTCATATATTATCAAAAATGTGTACATAGATAAAACCGACCAGCTAGGTCAGCAGATTACACATCACGTCATATAAAGACACGGCTTATCTCATCGAGAATAAGACATGATTGAATGCATTGTAACGAATCATTTTAGTATATAAATAATGAACTGTTAGTGAGTAAGGACACAGACGCCACCATGTAACCAGTAGAGTATTATTGAGCCATGGCTCCTGAGTAATAAATACTGCTCCCAAAGTAATTCATCGCCGTTATTATTCCTCGTACCTAAAGGTTCGCTATAATATACATGTGTATTAATCCATTATTGTATACGTTTTTCTTATTCCGGAAATATGAAAGTATTTCTTAATCTACTCCGTCTAAACACGATTACATCATGTAGGAATGTTGGCCTCAGGCAGGCCGAAAAGAAACAAGACAAAATCTTACCAATATAATACGAGGCAAATCGCTAGTTGAATATGACAGAAAAATCATGAAATTATGAGTCTTCACAGTGATCTGAGTTGTTTTATGTTAAAGTTGAAAAATAGCAGTGTTTTTGTCGTTGTGTGTTGTCTAGATTAAGAATGTAAATATATAAATTTAAGAGCCAAAACTAAGACAGGAGCAAACTATTTAAAACAGCAAACCACATATTAATTCTAAATATGAATTTTAAGATATAAAATTATTATTTTAAATATTAATTCAGGACCAGAGGTTTTACTCTGGTCGATATTAACAGTGTTTTCGTTTACTAGGTCAGATTTTCTATCATCGAATTGTGTCCAATTCACTGCTTACCTATACAATTCCTGGGTCCAGCACTGAAAGGCACAAAGGCGTACGGATGTGTGACTTCACCATTCAAGAATCGCTCCGGCCTAAACTCCTCAGGGCTTTTGAATAAGTCTGGTCGACGGTGCAGATCGTAGATATGCACAGCTACTTCGGCGTCTTTCTTCACTAGTAGGTCGTCTGGAAAAAGGTATAAGAATAAAAAAAGATCGAAAAAAATAATGTAACGTTCGATGGATTTGAGAAATAAACTTTCTGACGTGTAAAAGACTTTATTAAAATTACTCTTAAAATCACAATGGCTCTTAGAATAAATATCCTTAATTGTCGCCGAGATTGCTGGGTTAATCACTGATATCACTCCAATATTTCTTACACTGTACTCAAACTGAACTGAACTGCGGCCCGCTAGAGTTTGTATTTATACCCAATATTGCTATTACTAGCGCATTCGAGAAACGACTCGTACATACGGGGTCATTCACCGTACTAAGGACGCGCCCGTCTACTTTGGTTACTAGGATTTTTATTTGATTTAATCGTTTACCAGCTGAACCCCTTGGTGTTACCCGCGGTTATTGTTGTACCGCGAGTAACGCTGTTGGACAAAGTTAGTCTAAAAACGAGTAGCCTAAGTTACTCCCTGGATCATCAGCTACCTGCCAGTGAAAGTCCCGTCAAAATCCAGAGATTACCCGGAACAAACAGACAGACAGACAAAAAAATTTTTAACTATATTTTTGATATATGTACCGTCGCTGATCTGAGTATGAACGGGTCGGCTATACCAGGGCGGTACTACCCTCTCGCAGAAGACTAACCTAAAATGAGAGCATTCGTACTGTCGTGTTACGTTGGTTTATGTGAAACCGGCCCAGGGCCAATAATGCAGAAGCATCTCCATAGGCCGCTATACTGCATTATCTGCTTTCGGAATAAGTATGGTGACCACTATTCTTTAACTCATGCTTACCATCAGGTAGAGTAGAGTCACTTTGTTAGGCCATAGATGAAAAAAAACCATAATCAATTTTCATTTTAGATATATTGTGAAGGTTTTAAAACCACTTTACTACACCAAGTAATAAATAGGACAAGTGTTTATTTGAAACTGGACAATTTATTGGACCTCTTCAAGCCAATTCTACCGGCGTCTAGACACATATATCTTGCCTGTGTATCAGTGTATATGTATCTTAGTGGCCTAAGTCATGCTCTTCTTGAATTACATTAATAGTAATTAAGAGTTCAATATAGGTTTAAATAACAGTGAGTTTGCCCATGTATATAATACGTTTAATAGTATTAACAAGTTCTCGCTAAATTTATAATGTCCTCAACTTTTTTAAGTTGCAAAGAAGTATCATTTTCCTTCATATGCCTCACACGTAATTGAGTTACAGAAGCATTAGGGAGGGATGGGGCTCACAGGTCGCAGAACGATCTACGGCCTACATAAGCGGAAGCATAGGGGTAACAAGTGAGATAATCTAAAATTCTAGCAGAAAAATGTCGAGGTGGAATGCCTACTCACGATGTGGTCATCTGCAAGCCGTAAGTAGTCTAAAGATACATCAGGGTCCCAGGATTTCCTGGTTCCCGGGACGACAGTGGAGGGAATTCGAAGGGATTTTTGAATAGGAAATAATGCGAGATATGGAGACTCCATTGTGTTGATAAGGATAAAAAATAAATAAAAATAAGGGGTAATTTTCCTACCTACCTTAGTCGTAGCCAATAACTCAATATACTATATATTCGTCAGTGGTCGTAGCTAAAATAATACTGAATAAATGACGGTCAAATATAGACTACTTTAAACTATAAGAAAGTCTATAATAAAAGTATAACTAATGCCTTTACTGTAGACTTTCACATTAATACACGTTTAGGAGTCGTGAATAAAATATATAACATTTGATTTTTCCATAATAGCTTGAGTCATTTTTTTTATGTTATAGGGGCAAACAAGCAGACGTATCACCTGATGGTGGGCAACATTAGAGGCGTCACAAGTGCGTTGCCGACCTTTGGGGGGTGGGGAAAGGGATATAGGGAGGGGTTGGGACCTCCGAGCATATTTGCTACAACATGGTTTATTACTAACCACTAGGAATATATATGTTATAAGGACACGTATGAGTACAATCCAAGAGTAGTGGTCATCATACTTATTGCGAATGCAGACAATGTAACAGTGCCACATGACTATCGGCTTAAGTTGATCTTCTGTGAGAAGTCTAATAATCAAGTGATAAATAACTCACTAAACAGAATTTTCAGTTTAAACTTGGCCATATGATTTCAAACAATACAGAGTACCATCTTATCTGTACTATAGTAACTAGACTACTAACAAACATACATAATATATTTATTTCTTAATACATCATCCGAGCTTATTCCCAATATTCATTGGGGTCGGCTACTAGTTCAACCAGTTTTTCCTGAATATCAGTTTTTACACGGAGCGACTGGCATCGGACCTCCGCAACCCTGAGGGTGAACCGAATTCGAAGGTTGTCACTGTTGCTGTATATTTAAGGGCACTGATTTCCCAATAACGATAGGTGTTCACCGGCATGACGACCGGGATCAACGGTTTAACGTGCTCTCCGAGGCACGGGTTGGAAACACAGCCAACTTCCATGCATCATCATCATCAGCCCATCGCAGTCCACTGCTGGATAAAGGCCTCTCCAATTTACCGCCACTTATTTCGATCCTCGGCTTCTTGCATCCAGCTCCTGCCAGCCGTCTTGAGCAAATTCACTCCACCCGACCTGCGGACGTCCTACACTACGTTTGCCGAGACGCGCTCTCCACTCAAGAACCCGTTTACGCCAACGGTTATCGGTTCTACGGCAAATATGGCCAGCCCCCTGCCACTTCAGCTTGCTAATCCTTTGGGCTATGTCAATAACCTTGGTTCTCTGCCGGATCACCTCATTCCTGATGCGGTCCCTCAGAGAAACGCCGAGCATAGTCCTCTCCATAGCACGCTACGGCACTCGTTTACGCTAACCGCTAGACCAACGAAGCGGTATATATTTCTTAATACATATATTTCAAACATCGTTAATCATTTCTCTTGGGTAGGATAGCAATTCTGGCTTAGCAAGAATTCATGGGTTCGGTACCCATGACTTCTGGCTAAGCCAGAATCGCTAAACATTAAGCCATGAGGCTCATCAAATAACTGTTATCATCTTCTTACCTAACATGAAGTCTTCAGTAACTTTCCTGGCAATAAACGGAACACTTGGATAGAGTCTCAGGGTCTCCTTGATAACGGCTTCCAGGTACTTCATATCAGCTAAGTTCGACATTGTGGGTAGCTGGTCGGAGTCGCCCAGAACTTTCTGACACTCTTCATATATTTTTTCCTGTATTAAGATTATCATTTAACTCAGTTTACTTTCTGTCTAAGCCACGCTAACAGTAAGTTGTTATTTTTCGAGATTTTATGAAACTACCAGCCGACCCACGCAACCTCGTTTGCGTCTTCTATTGCCCGTAGCGTGAAAATTTCCCCCGTTTTTGAAACATTCTTCATTGTTGCTCCGCTCCTATTAGTAGTAGCGTGATGATATATACCCTATAGCCTTCCTCGATAAATGGACTATCCAACACTGAAATAATTTTTCAAATCGGACCAGCGGTTCCTGAGATTAGCGTGTTCAAACAAACAAACAAACAAACAAACAAACAAACTCTTCAGCTTTATATATTAGTATAGACTAGCCGACCCACGCAACCTCGTTTGCGTTTTCTATTGCCCGTAGCGTGATAATTTACCCCCGTTTTCGAAACATTTTTGGTTGGTGCTCTGCTCCTATTGGTCCTAGCGTAATGATATATAGCCTATAGCCTTCCTCGATAAATGTACTATCCAACACTGAAAGAATTTTTCAAATCGGACCAGTATTTCCTGAGATTAGCGTGTTCAAACAAACAAACAAACTCTTCAGCTTTATATATGAAACTATTTACAATGATTAATTATAGTGTGTTTGACAACCGATTAAAACTAACACTTTGCTAAACACACATAGTCCAACACTTAAAAGAAATATACGTGCAAAATACAAATTTAGAGATAAATCAATTCCCTTTCGTATCAGTGCAGTTACACGTACTTTTACTTTCATATTGTACTTCAAAATTTTCCCAGATAACTCCTTAAGTTCCCGGTTGATCCTGCGTTTAGGCGAAATTCAGAATAATCACGATAAGAAATATCATGAAATGTGCTCATAAAAAAAACATTTGTTTTTACTAGTGAATACATCAAAGAGGAACACTAAGTAAATATCTAAAAGAATCTTACAGTAATAAACTTAAAGGGTCGAATACTTTCCACGTAAAAGTTGAAAAGTCTCAACAAGTTGTTCAGAAACCAGAATGAGCAATTATGTCGAAGTTGTGAGACCTCAATTACCTTAAATGTAGTACGAATATTTCTACCACGTTTTAGATTTTTTTCATGTTAAAATTATTTATAATCTATACAAATAAATAAAATTGGAGTGTCTGTTTGTAATATTAAAATAACAGCTTTTTAATCAATGCATATGTATGTACCAAAAAGGTAGTTAAAATTTTTTTTGTCTGTCTGTCTGTCTGTCTGCCGGTCTGTTTGTTCCGGGTAATCTCTGGAACAGCTGGACGCATTTTGACGGGACTTTCACTGGCAGGTAGCTGATGATCCAGGGAGTAACTTAGGCTAACTTTGTCCCGCGGCGCTACTCGCCGTACAACAATAACCGCGGGTAACACCGCGGGGTTCAGCTAGTAAATAAATAAATATTTCGGACATCTAACACACAACGCCGTCTAGTTTCAAGCTACGCAGAGCTTGTGTTATGGGTACTAGACAACTGATACGAATACATATATATACTTTTTGTATGTAAATACAGACATATTATACATTGAAAACACCCAAACACCGAAACAAAAATTTGTTGATCATACAAACATTTGGTCCGACCCGGGAAGCGAACCCGAGACCTCATGATCAGCTGTCGCACACGCCAACCGCGAGATCAACTGGGCAGTCAGTTACTTTAGTTTAGTTACATTATTTTCTTAATATACCCAAATTATATTGATTTTTTTCTGTTTCGCGGTACGGTAGAACGGTAGCCGATACAAGAAAGTAGAAGGGAAGAAGAAAGTGTAGTCATAGATTCGAACAGAAGTTTAATTACAATAAATACATACTTGAATTTCTGGATGGTCAGCCAAGGTCATTAGTCCAAAAACTATAGCCATTGCTGTTGTGTCGTGGCCCTTTGAACAAGCAGATCTAAAGTCAATAAATGATTGTAATATAATATCTTTATCATAGTCAGCCTACCGCAGTACACATAGGCCTCTAACATATACATCAGTGAAAGAAAGCAGAAGAAGTTTATTAATAGACCAGCTGATATCTCTGTCCTGGTGTCATCTCAAATCACAAAATAAACATGTGAATACTTCAACCTAGTATCTTCTATTCTAAATCTTTCTTTTTAATGGAATAGGGGGCAAACGAAAAGACGTATAGCCTGATCGATTACCGCCGCCCATGGACACCCAGGCAACACCAGAGACGTCACAAGTGCTGCCGGCCTTGTGGGAATGAGGAGAGGAATGGGCGGTTTTCTGTAAGGCCGTGATATCATGCCGAAGCGTGGCTCACCCACGTGAAAATCTTGCAGTGTAACCAGACCATTATAGAACAGATTATAGAAGTTTGATGTACAAGCAACTACCCGTGAGAGAATTCATCTAACCTCTTAGAATTGCAAAATTTTGCGATAATCTCAAGGAAAATAACAATAGTGATAAGAAGTCTAAACACATACCTCAAACATAAACGTGTTGACTTCCTCCCGTATTCCTTCTAAGTCAATTTCCCCTTTGCTCTCAGCTTCCAACAGCAAATCCAACATGGCCAATCTTTTCTTCATTCCTATTTCGTCAATAACAGTTTGCTCCCCAGCTTTCCATGTTTTTTTCCTCTCCGTTATAACATTGTCAGCAAAGGAATGGACTGTGTGCAAACACTTCTCAAACTGCCTCCCAATAGGGAATTTTCTGAATACAAATTCGTTATGAAGCCAAACTCTGGTCAGGCGACTTAAGAGCAGTGATCCTATTTCTGTAATAGCATTTTTGTACGTTACAGTTGCAGATGATTTGTCAGAATCCAATTGCGTGCCCATTGCCGTTTCTGTGGGTAAAAAAAGAGTTCAAATAAGAAATAAAACTGTTTTGAGAGTCTGAAAAAGAATGCGGTTCAGTCATCAAACTTTCTATTTTCAACTATTATCTAGTTAATAAACAGTCCAGCAATTTTATTGATGACATTTTATAACACTTCACTACTATTCGATGTTAATACAAAAAATATCACATTAATCCAGATTTCCTTTAGTTTTCCTTTTATGATTGAACTCCTAAACCACACTGTGTTCCTTTCTTTACTTTGCTTTACAAAACTTCTATTTTTGTTGTATATTTTCGTTTTTGTAAAAAAATAACACGTATAACGGAATGGAATGTATTTTTTTAGCATCTTCTAATGCGTAGCTGTTTAAATTTAATAGATTCTAACGTAGTAATGCTAAGTACTCACATACGGTTTTACTCAATCGAGCTAACATGTCGAGTAAAAACCACGGCATGGTCTTTTGTCCACACATTCAGCACTCATCGATCAAGTTGACGCGCGTCGTTCACTATTCACCGAACCGTACAAGCCAAAAGATTCGAGCCGGCTCGATACGAGCCTCGATCGACGACGACGAGATCGAGTTATGAGTTTTGCGGTCCACACATAATTGTTTACTCGTTTAGGTGTAAAACTATCGTGTATTACCGCATGTGAGTACCGATCATAACATTTATTTTAAGTCAACACATGATTTGTATTCAATAGTGTCAAACATCATCTACAATTTCATTGCGTTAAATAAAAAATACTTTTGACATTGGAAATGTCTTTTCGTTCGCTTCAGTACAGGGTAGGATTTCACAAAAAAGTGCGATCCTCTTATATCTAGGAGAGTTGTGAAGATATAACATTCAAGAAAGACTCAAAGGTGCATAAAATTGTTTTTGAGAAAGTTTTTTTTTTTAACCTTTAACTGATGACAAGCAGTGTCACAGGCCGACCGGTGTCAGTGAAACATCATAGCATTTCACCAACTTCCCGGCGCTTACTACAAACATTGCAATAGCAGGTTCTTTATTAAAAATTACGTTTAAAGTTATTTGATTAGTTTTATTTTATATAATGTGTGTGTGTGCAACGCTTGCGGTGTTACCCGCGTTTATTGTTGTACCGCGAGTATCGCCGCGGGTCAAAGCTAGTTTAAAAATACATATGCATTTAGTAAAAAGCGGTTATTTTAATATTACAAACAGACATTTCAATTTTATTTATTTCTATAGATTATAAATAATTTTAACATGAAAAATCTAAAACGTGGTAGAAATATTCATAGTACATATAAGGTAACACAAACACTACAATAAGCTACCGGTAGGTTCATGACCAAGACATTTTTTGTTAATTTCTAAGAAATCTGAAATTACTGAACTGTGATACTTTTACAGTTAATTCAGAGCATACTTAATTCAAATCAAATGAAAATTCGTCAATGTATGTAAATTTGTTGATGCTAGGCAGAGTACCTTACATAAATTGGCCATTTTAACTGCCTCGTTGGTCTCGCTGTTGGGGTGTGCGACTGCTGATCATGAGGTCTCGGGTTCGATTCCCGGGTCGGACCAAATGTTTGTATGATCTCTGAAATATTTGTTACGGAGTTTGAGTGTTTTCTATGTATAATATGTATGTATTTACAAAAAAAAAAGTATATATGTATTTGTATCAGTTGTTTAGTACCCATAACACAAGCTCTGCTTAGCTTGGGACTAGATGGCGTTGTGTGATAGACGTCCGAAATATTTATTATTATTATTTATTATTTCCTTTGTAAAGCTGAATGCGGATCGAAAGCGGAGAAGAACAAAAGTTATTTTTCAAGAAAATGGAGACGTTGCAGAAAGAGTTTCCGCAGAGCTTCCGCGTTGTGAACGAATTTGAATGCACAACACCGAAGACGAACATAAAAAATTTCATCCCGTATTCGAACGCTCCGCAGAAATCGACTGTAGAATTTCAGCAAGTACATGCGAAATAATTGTTATATCGTATTGTCACTCGCATTTCTTACGTTAATCTCTGAATAAAATATTTATTATTCGACGTTGTAGTGTTATTTTGTAATCTTTCCTTTATCCTGACCATCTCATCGTATATATATCACATATCACATCAATATTTTTTCGAATACCGTATATGTAATGTGCTCGATAGTCGTGTGAGGCACGAATTCTGTGAATATTTTTATATACTTTACCGCAGATAGTGTAAAGAGTGCAGTCACTAATATATGGCAGTAAATTGACTTCCTTGCCCTCCATGGTCTTCAACTTTTCCACCAGAGCTCGACTCCGTTCTTCCATCACCACGGTGAAGCCTTTCAAGATATTGAAGTGGAAGGTAGGGGTCAGAATCTTTCGACGCTTATGCCATTTGGAACCTGTTGGTCAGAAAAAATGTTTTTTAATATATTTTTTACATGTAATATGCTGTCAAAATAACTCTATTTTGTTTGATGGAAAGCAGGAGGAGAATCAAGTGGACAATGTAGCATTTAACCTACACTATGGGGGCCTAGTGAGATATCCTTTCTACCTCGCTTAAGGGATCACAGTGGGAGGGAAACACGTACGCTGGTAATGAGTTCCAGGTTTTGACTGCTCGGCACAGAAAGGAGGAACCGAACCGTTTAGTCCGAGAGCATATGGCTTACGACTTTAAAGCGGAGACTAAAATTGTGATTATGCACTTTATCAAATTAAAATCTTTAAATATTGTATCGAAATCCATAGAATTCTTTTGGAGTAGTTAGGAGATATATAGATAAAATAGAAAAGCGGGTAAAGTGACTCTTATATATTCTGTTTTAAGGTTAGAACCTGTATATCTTTTGCAATATTATAAAGCAAACCATCAGTAAATTGTACAAAAAATCCTTTACAAATATTTGAGTAGGACCCCATGTTTCGCGAGGCTATTTCCTCGTCGTCATGGGAATAAAAAAGAGGGCAAATATATTTCGCAATTTCACCTTAAATCAAGGTCGCAATGTCAAGACCAGCAGGGAGAATAGCGAGATATTTTTACTCGTATTTTAATGTAAAAACCAATGTGAATTCTAATCTAAAAGAGTAGAAGTCGCTTATAAATTCCCAATAAAATAACATTGTTAATTTATTATCTAAAACCGACCTTGTACTATGAATACTAAATTGACTGATGTAACTGTTATACCTTACTTAGAAGAAAGTATTTGATAAACTATATAATATAATTAATAACATTTGATCATCGACAGCGGTTGCATAGGTCACCGAGCCATATCGAAATACTACTTTAGATATATAATAGGGGTTAAAGTATAAAATTGCCGTGTTATAGTAATATGTAGAGGCGCTCATAGTCCAGTTGCACTCGGTGGTTAGAAACAATCACCAAGGGTAAGCAATGATGGCGCGGTCTGTACCTGGATGGGTGACCCCTGGTGGCATTATACCATGAGCGTCTCCGTGATCGGAGGTCACGTTAAGCAGTCGGTCCCGGTTATTATCCTAGGATAACAATCATGAAACTGCGGCTTAAAACATCCAACGGCAACATTACGTAGCCACAACGTTGTCTTGCCAGTCCCCATCCCGCACTCGGCCAACGTGGTGGATTCTTTGAATTGACATAAAACCTTCATGGTTCATTTTCGTGTGAAACTTTTTTCACATGATGCTGCTCATGACGTTTTTATTTTACAAAAATTGAGCTTGAACATACTTCAAAAATCCTAGTGGGTAATTTTTTTTTTTTAAACTATAGTTGAATAGGTCGAGGGCTGATCCATGCGTCTTAATTTATTTTACACTAGTTGTTGCCCGCGGCTCCGCCCGTTTATCGTGGCAACGCAGCTTATACATCAGAATAACACTTAGGCTACTCCTATGTGTTATTCTGATGTATAAGCTATATTACTGTAAAGTTTCATCCAAATGCGTTCAGTAGTTTTTGCGTGAAAGAGTAACAAACATCCATCCATCCTTACAAACTTTCGCATTTATAATATTAGTAGGATTTGTGTCATTTTATTGATTATTTTATATTTGGACATATTACATCTTTTTTAATTTGACTGTGAGTGAAAGTGCCATTTGGATTTTATTTCCCAAAAGGACCTCACAATATAAAAATCGTTCTAGTTCACATCTCATAGTAAAAAAAATATTGTAAACGCTATTTATTTTTTTTTCAAAAAAGGATCAACAATGGAGTTTCTTACCAGATTATTCGATGCACTTAGAACTGGCGACTAGAATCACTTGATTTCAAATATTGACTTTTCACAAGTGCCTGTAAAATAAGTGCCTATTTGAATAAAATCTTTTTGATTTTGACTTTGACTTTGAATACGAGTTCTGGCTCAGCACTAACGCGTCAGAAACAGCTCGCAATATCAATACTGCGTTTGAAGAGAAGACTGTTAATGAACGAACCGTGCGTTTTGGCTTAAATGATTTGGTAATTGAAACTTCAACTTGAAGAATGAACGCTAATTATATACCTAGATGGTATACCATAACCTACCTACCTATACCCCGATGGTAAGCGATTAACGCCACCCATGGACACCTGCAAACACCAGAGACGTCACAAGTGCGTTGCCGGCCTTTGGAGGATAGGGAAGGGAGATAGGGGGAGGGGGTTTGGGTTATGGGCCTCCAGTATCCTCACTCACTCGGTGAAACACAGCGCAAGCACTATTTCACACCGGTTTTCTGTGATGCCGTGGTATCACTCCGGTCGAGCCGGCCCATTCATGCCGATGCGGCGGCTCTCCCACGGTTAGTTAAAAAACCTTTAGAACTGGACCATATTGAAATAAGACCACACAAGGAGCAGCAGATTTCAAATAAAAAAGGAATCATTAAAATCGGTTCACTCATTTGAGAGTTCTGAAGTAACAAACATTAAATAATCACAAGTTAAAAAAAAACGATTTCAAGAACTGGACTAAATTAAAATGGGACCACATGAGATGCAGCAGCTTTCAGATAAAAAAAAATCATCAAAATTGGTTTACTCAATTGAGAGTTCGATCGAATTGATAACCTCCTCCTTTTTTGAAGTCGGTTATTTTTGTAATCTCACAACTCTCAACAAGCTGGTGCTTCCCGTGTGGTCCCATTTTAATTTGATCCAGTTCTTGAAGTCGGTTTCTTTTTGCTAAAATTTGTAATTATTTGAAGTCGATTAAAATTTCGCGAAAGTCTAAAAAGAGTACAAGGGCTTAAAAACAAAAATGTAAAAGTCCATTTCTTCTTGTTTTATTGACGCATATTTCACGGTGACCTATTTTTAGGGCTCATCTATTATTTGGCCCGAGGGAGGGCCTTATGATTGAAATTTATCTTCCCTTTGTCGCGAGACCCATAAACGGGGGAAAATATGTCATAATCTCATATATATAAGTCTATACTAATATTATAAACGCGAAATTTGTAAGTATGGATAGATGAATGTTTGTTACTCTTTCACGCAAAAAGTACTGAACAAATTTGGATGAAACTTTACAGTAATATAGTTTACTAGCTGTCCCGGCAAACGTCGTTTTGCCATAACTACTAATAAATTAAAAATTAATTAAAAAAACATTGTCCAGCGGACAAAATTGTGAATCTAAACCATTCCCAGATCCCCTTGAACACACACAAAAAATTTCATCAAAATCGTTCCAGTCGTTTGAGAGTAGTTCAGTGACATACACACTCACAGAAGAATTTTATATATAAAGATTATCAGAATAACACATAGGCTACTATTTGCCGCGATAACCGACATGTACGCGGGCGAAGCCGCAGGCAACAACTAGTTTGTAATATATTATGGTGTATCTGGCAAATAAGCAGACTGTGGCGACTTCCATATACAGCACAAACAGAGAAGCACACTACATCGCCATCTACCGAAGCTACACTGAAATACGAAGTAACGTACAATCCTGTAGCGCGCATTAGAAGTTCTCGCGCCAGTCAACATACACTGACTCACAAACTGCATCAAACTTAAGGATTACTTTGAAATGATTTTTTTAATATGTATGCAAACTTTTTAGATTAAATTATATAAACATGGAGAGACTGGCCCTTAATCTTAAAAAAAGCAATATTTAAAAATAGAACTGCAGTTAAACAAATGAATATAGCCGGGAAAAGAAAATTTACTCGTAGTATCAGATTTGCGTGTTATTTATAGCAAATTTTTAAAATTGATTCTTATTGATTTTTTATTCTTTTGACAATTGAATTATTGTTACCAGCAGAATTGTTGGTTTAGCTTTTTAACTCATCGCGTGTTTATGAACCATAATATGGATACTTCGTCCGAACAAGCTACTCAAATTGTAGCATTGGTGCGGGAGGGCTTGGATCAACAAACGATTGGTAGAAATTTAAATTTGAACCAATCTACGGTTTGTGTTGGAGGATCATGACACCCGTTCCTTTACATAGAAAAAAATATTCAGTGGCAAGTGACTACCCATAGAAAGCTGCAAATCTAGTGATAAAAGTGTGTGTGGTGTAAGAAGGGGGTACTGTTCCTTTAGTGATGTCATTCGGTCGGTTAACAGTAAGGAAGGAGCTTTCACTTCATTTATCATTTATATATATCACACACGATTCCAAACTATATATAGCTTGTAGCATGACAACCAGATCATAAACATACTTATATATTTCTATGTAGATAGATACGTCATTCATAACAACCCATAATGTCCAACCGCTGAGCTCGGGTCTCCTCTCAGGAGAGGGTTAAGGCCATACGTCCCCACGCTGGCCGAATGCGGGTTGGGGACTGGCAAAACAACGTCCTAGGATCAATCATTTATATGTCAGACTAGCTGAACCCCGCGGTGTTACCCGCGGTTATTGTTGTACCGCGAGTAACGCCGCGGGACAAAGTTAGTCTAAAAAAGTAGCCTAAGTTACTCACTGGATCATCAGCTACCTGCAAGTGAAAGTCCCGTCAAAATCCGTCCAGCCGTTCCAGAGATTACCCGGAACAAACAGACAGATGAACAAAAATTTTGTTCACTACATTTTTGTTATATGTATCGTGTATACATACATATGCATTGATTAAAAAGCTGTTATTTTAATGTTACAAACAGACATTCCCCAATTTTATTTTTGTTGGTGTTCCGCTCCTATTGGTCTTAGCGTGATTATATATAACCTATAGCCTTCCTCGATAAATGTACTATCAAACACTAAAAGAAATTTTAAAATCGGACCAGTGATTCCTGAGATTAGCGCGTTCAAACAAAGAAACAAACTCTTCAGCTTTATAATATTGATATTGATAAAGGAACCTAGAATCAATAGAAAATATTGCTAAAACGTGGAAAGGTTATCAATTTCGAGAGATCCAGACGAAATTACGCGGGTTATTACATTACTTATCTTATCAGTTGAATGTTTAGACCTGGTTGAACTGTTGGTCCGGTCTGCTTCATACTTACGAATCTATTACATGGTCGCACACTTAGATTATTTGTATGTGTAACTAGCTGAACCCCGCGGTGTTACCCGCGGTTATCGTCGTACCGCGAGTAACACCGCGGGACAAAGTTAGTCTAAAAAAAGGAGCCTAAGTTACTTCCTGGATCATCAGCTACTTGCCAGTGAAAGTCCCGTCAAAATCGGTCCAGCCGTTCCAGAGATTACCCGAACAAACAGACAGGCAGACTAAATTTTTTTAACTACATTTTTCGTGTATGTGCCGTGTATATGTACGTATGCATTTAGTAAAAAGCGGTTATTTTATTATTACAAACACACATTCCAATTTTATTTATTTGTATAGACTAGACACTGGAGAGCAAAGCTGTAAACACAGAAAAAAATTGGTGCCTTCTGTTGGCTGTTTAGCCCGCGTTAATGTCAGAAGTACTGTCATTGGAAAAGCACAAGTGTCTTTTATTTTATACTAGTTGTTGCCCGCGGCTCCGCCCGCGTATATGTCGGTTATCGCGGCAAATAGTAGCCTATGTGTTATTCTGATGTATAAGCTATATTACTGTAAAGTTTCATCCAAATCCGTTCAGTAGTTTTTGCGTGAAAGAGTAACAAACATCCAAACATCCATCCATCCTTACAAACTTTCGCATTTATAATATTAGTAGGATTTGGATTGCTTATTGAGATTATTTAAATGATAAATGTAAAGAAATTAAAAAAGACGATCTATTACCAAAAAGAAAAAGTTACCTGATATCGATCTATATTTGTAACCCTAGATCGCACGATTTACTTTTATTAAATTAATTTTGCACATAATTAAAATCGGTCCAGCCGTTCTAGAGATTATCCGAAACAAAACGGCAAACAGATTTTTTTTATAAAAATGCTTTTGTGTATACCTACCGTAATACTATTGATATGTATTTATTGAAAAGCTGTTAATTTGAAATTACAAACAAACTTCAATTTTATTTCTTTTTATAGATGGTTGCAATATGTAATATGGCGTACCCACTGTTTTGAAAGGCTAAAAGCTAAAGGCTACTTTTAATTAGTCTAGCTTTACCCTGCAGTGTTACCTGCGGTTGTTGTTATAAAGGTACAATACAAACGCGTGTAACACCGCGGGGCTCAGCTAGTTAAAAATATTGTAGCATAGACTTTAAACCCATTCATCTTGTTATTGAGGTCTTACGAACAAAATTAGTTTGGTATAAACCGTTATTTTCTAAAATAAAAAGTAATATTTCAAAGGTGATAGAGCCACGCTTATTTCAGTACAAACCTTTTGGCTCGACCGGGGCGTTACTACTCTTACACAGAAGATCAAATGAAAATGACAGCATTCGTGCTGACGTATTTCGTTGGTGAGTGTGAGACAGGAGGCTCAATGATGGCGAAGCATCACAAGGCCGCCATGGTGTAGGTCACCATGCTCATTTTTTTTTTATGGAATAGGCGGGCAAACGAGCAGACGTATCGCCTGATGGTAAGCGATTACCGCCGCCCATGGACACCTGCAAACACCAGAGGCGTCACAAGTGCGTTGCCGGCCTTTGGAGGATAGGGAGGGGAGATAGGGGAGGGGGTTTGGGTTATGGGTCTCCTCCGTAGCTTCACTCACTCGGTGAAACACCGCGCAAGCACTATTTCCCACCGGTTTTCTGTGAGGCCGTGGTATCACTACGGTCGAGCCGGACCATTCATGCCGAAGCGTGGCTCTCCCACGTTGCATTGTTTGCATTCACAATGAGTATGGTGACCACCACTCTTGGATTCTGTTCATGCTGTCCACCAGGCAGAGTAGAGCCACTTTGGCGGACCCATACATAAAAAGGTATATACGAACCAGTACTTAAAAGTAGACCAGTTCCCAGCCAGGCTTCCAGAAACGTATACGGCTTGCTCTTCGTTATATTTTTAGAGTGAGACAGGACAATCTGTGAGCAAAAAACAGAAAGGACCTCAATGAGAAAATTGATAATTATAACGAATTATGATCTTTCGACAAGAGATTAAAAAAACATTCGTACATTTTCATAAATTAATTTTACAAGAATGTAGTGCACACTTTGGTAAAAATTTTGCAGATTGCTGTGCACACTGGTAAAATTTTACGATAATGTAGTGTGCACTTTGATAAAATTGTGGAAATAACCAATGTACAAACTAAACAAATTTGTTTGATTTAAATGGCTTGTGTGTATATTCTATTCTATTCTTAATATGAATAAGAAAGTATTATTCTTATCGTAAAACTAGCAAATAGATAGATAGACAGGATAATTAACATCACAGTCTTATTTAAAAGGCATCATTCATTACAAAAAAAAACACCCAAAAGGAACATTGGAAACAAACCAAAATTGTTAGTGTATGGATTTGACGTGCATCAAAACTATTATTATTATCGCTGCTGGACTGGCTGGATATAATTATCGTCCAGCCAAGGTCGCTGGGTTTTCCACTCCATTAACGTGCCCAACCGCTCGGCAGTGTATTGCATTGCATTGCTATGCTGTTCGTCATTGTAAAATGTGTTGTGTTTCTGTGCAGCAAACGGTCATACAGCGGCTCTCACATGTTGTAGTTAGTTGTTGAAAATGGAGAAGGACGTTTTAACTGAATTCATAGAATGCTAAAAAATAATTCGTGTTTGTGGGATACAAGTACAAATGATTATAGCAATAAAATAAAACGGCAGACAGCGTACGAACAGTTAGACGATATTTTAAAAGTGATTGATAAACTAATAAAGAATTAAACGTCGTCGGATCCACTTTTAAATAATTAACGATATCATTGATTTCTAACTCACGCATCATATTGATATGAATTAAAGTACCACGTTTTTTGAATAATTCTTTCTTCCAGACTCGTTTTCTCTTTTTTTAACTTGCGAAAGCAAAAGTGGCCAGTCCGATTCTTTGATTCTTGGATAAAACTGGTGGCATAGCTAACGTGCACTGTCATTTCCAACCAAACTGAAAATGAGTTTAGTCCATCTGCTTGGTAAAATGTTGCAAACGTGCTGTACAGCAGTTATCCCAGCCGCGCTGTTTTATGAATGGGGCCTTCAAGCTAAACACACATTTAAAAAATTTGAAAATCATGTGCAATAATGTGTGAGCAATAATGTGACAAGAGAATTATATAAAATAGAATTGTACTGTATTACAATTACTCACTACACTATTTTAAAGGACTTGATCTAAATGAAAGTAGACTATACTTTCATGAATGAAAATACTGGGAAATGAATGAAAAAAGGTGGTTTCTCAATTCGACCGTATATATATTTTTCTTTTTTTATGTGTGTTCGCGGATAACTTCGTCGTTTATGAATCGATTATGATGATTCTTTTTTTAATGGAAAGGACATGTCATTCATATCTGATGATGGCATCCAAGAGAAATCGAGTCGAACCTTTAAGTCGGTTTTATTTTTGTTCAAATTGTACTTGTTTTATTGTTGTTTGTTGTATTGTTTATCTATATTATCTACTGGACTTATCAATGAGCTTAATAGCGTAGTCAGGGCTTACAGTTATTTACTTCGAATTCAATATTTCTAATGAGAGATAGTAGATTCACCTGATGATTTCATTTCATTGAAATAGAAAGGACAAATATGTAGTTATATTTTACAAACACGGATTGCCGAGATGAGAAAAAGTTTTTCTCGGTTTTCTGAGTAACCATCAAGAGTAACACTTGAATACGTAATTTTCCATCCAAGAACTTAGTTCTCTCTAGAACAAGAACAAAGTTACTTAGCTACAAGTAAAGCTAGCCAACCCGTGTTCAAAAGCTCCTAAGTCTCAACTAAGTCAATTAAATGAAAGTTTTCTTTTATTATTTTAATCTAGTTTCGCTTAATTGTCAAATTGGTTCGCAAGATACTTTTACTTAGTTGTTCAAATAAATACTAGCGCCCAACAATTGTTCCTTCGAGCCTTTTATCCAAACTAGGTTAAGTTAGAAGCCTTTAAATCTATTACAATACGGTTGAATTTCGATTTTTACGAAGAGCGACTGCCATTAGACTCTCACAGTCCAAGTAGTAGACGGTATTGAAATTCTATTGAGTGGCTGTTTTCTGCCTTTCAGCGCTTCAACAATCCGTAAAATTGCCAATAATTTTCGTATGGCAACCCAGACTAATGACCTAACTATTATAACGTGCCTTTATTTTCTTTTATTTTTTTTTTAACAAAAACTCCTCTCCTAGGAATACCTATATCCTGTATCGCAGGGGACTTAACAAACATATATGAAATGGATACAAAGAACATTCAGACGCAGTACAACAATTCATAGATCACACAAAGAGTTGTCCCATATGGGGTTTGGCCCACAACACTTGACGAAGTAGAAGCGGCGTGTCAACCGCCTAAACCACTAGGCTATACGGACAGTCAAGTACTTTGAGTGCTATTATACTATTTTTATATAAAAAAAATTTGTCTATGCTATTCGCAAATAACGTTAACTTTCCATTAACGAAAGAATTTTTAAATCAGTTTCTTAATTCGGGAGTCAAAGCCTAACAAACAAACTCACATTCGCATTTCAAATATTAGTTAGTTTATAATTATTTATCCTTAACTAAATTAGAGGTATGGACAAAAGATTCACTTTTGATCCTCTTCGCACATGATAAGGACGAATAAACGGATAGGAATAAAAGAAAACTAATTATTTAGACTATAGTTAGATTACAAACAAAAAAGTGTTACTTTCTTACATACCTAACTTTATAAACACAATAAGAACAACATTTTGCGCATTTGAACTAGTTTTTATTAGCTTCACTTGTATTTTTATATGTTTTTTTTTTCAATTTATTTATTTTAATTTACAATAGTAACTTAGATCTAATACACAATTGATACTCGCCAAACGAAATTGTTTAACGGCGAGATGAGCTCTTTTATTACTTAGAATAACCTATGTTACCATATTACCATCATATAACACAACAAAAACAGAAACAAAAGCAACAAAGCAAAATAAAGCAACTTGAGGCTAATCCCCAGCTGCGAACATACAAATACAATATATTATAAATCCACACATACATACATAAAAAGCATGCATACATATATAATTTGTCCATTGGCCTATGAAACCACATCGGCAGCATCCAACAAAACCTCCTTAAATCCAAATCTAAAACCACCTGTATGTATGCTATGCTTTTGAATATGGGAACATAAAAAAAGTTTAAGCCCTAAACAAATTTAAATTTAAAGGTTGTAGGACTCCTACACATAAGTGCGATGCGATGCGGCGTGGAGTTATTGCGGTGCATTCGTGCGAGCACGCAGGTATTTGCGATACGTTGCGAATTCGCAGTTACGTGTGGGAGCTCTTAGTTCGTTGCGGAAGAGTGATCGTAAAAATGAGTGAATCGGCATTCCAACCCACGTCAAGTCTACAATCGTTAACGCCTAAATTCTCGTACAATCACACCACTGAAACCAATCAACCAACCTAACATGGCATACTGTTTTTTTTTTTTCGTTTATTTTATTTTATATCATTTATATTTACTGCAGGGTGGGACTGTTGCGCTGAGTGTTGCGGGTTTAAACCTCGCATGGGACAATACTTTGAGCGATCCACAAATTGATTGCCTCGTTCGTCAAGCGGTTGACGAGTGCGACTGCTGATCGTGAGCTCTCGGGTTCGATTCCCGGGTCGGACCAAATGTTTGTAAGATCTACAAATATTTATTTCGGAGTTTGGGTGTTTTCTATGTATAATATGTATGTATTTACAAAAGAAAACAAAGTATATATGTATTTGTAACAGTTGTCTAGTACCCATAACACAAGCTCTGCTTAGCTTGGGACTAGATGGCATTGTGTGACAGATGTCCGAAATATTTAAATATTTAATTTATTTATTTGATGTTCTGAGTCAGGGTGTTACTTGTGTCCATTTCATGTACGCTTGTAAAATCCCCCACTACATAGGATCTATATTTTTACCGCGGGAGTATTTTCTTTTTAGTTTATTATCTTCTTTAAAAACATTATCTTCTAAAGAGCATTCTCATGATTAATTTATTTAACCCTTAACTTGGCAGAATTTTATTTTTTCGAATATAAAAATAATATTCATAGCACTTAACTTTAATGACCCAAGGGGTCTAGAAAAAATATTAAAAAAAATATTCAAACTACCCCTTTAAAAAAACCACCCGTATCTTGTGGGATACATTGCCAAGGGCATTGATAAATATATTACGCTATCAATGTATCTCTACAGATACATTGCCAAATTATCTATGACTTGATTAAATAATAATTTATATGAAAATAAATTTAAAAAACACGTTCATAATCAGTAGTTTGTACTATTTATTTAATAACAAAAATGGAACTTCAATGAAAAAATACAAAATCAGATTAATTTTAGACATTCATATTATGGAAATTGAAAAAACAGTTCCTATCCGGTAAAAGACACAGCCTCATACCACATTTGATGCACATAACAGTAGTCTGACCTTTGATACATAGTTTGCATCGTCCTTTGGACCCAAAAGTAGGGAAATGATTGTATCCATCATATTTAACGTCCGCAGTTGGCCTTACGGTACAGGGTGTTATTATAATCTTTTTTGGTGCTGGTGGTACAGAATCATACTTTTTGAATGGCTGCTGTCTCCCAGAATGTAAGAGCCCTTGTATAATATGATGTCGAAACTTTTTTAAACTCAGTCGTTTTATGTTATTCACGCCAATATGTCTGCGATACAAAATCCAGCTATTGTTCACGCACATATCTAACATTTGAGAAAATATTGGTAAGTACCATCGGTGGCTTTTCATCTCCGTTCTGTACAAAGCCACTAACATATCTGCAAGGTCGACTCCTCCCATATGTGCGTTGTAGTGCTTTATTATATTGGGACAGGGGACAGCAGCTCTCTGTTTTAAATCCTTAATGTAACGTTGTATAACTCCAACAGGAGTTTCAGAAACATAACTGCTTGCCACAGTAACCACTTTGTTGTCATGCCATTTGACAATACAGACTTTGTTTGTATTGCATACTACTCGTGAATAAGATCCGCGGCCTTTTTTTTTGAGGGCTTTATCAGGTATAAGCTTTTGTTCTGCACCACTCAGTCTATTTGACCTTATGGTGCCTAAGGAGAATATACCCATATTATATCGGAGCATATGTATTAGCTCTAGACTGGTGAAAAAATTGTCAAAGTACACAACTGAACATGCTGGATCAGGAATAGTTTTACATAGTGAGAAGACGACTTTTGCCCCAAAGCCCAAACTCATTTCTTCTGGTGAAAATAGGTGGTATCTGAAAGTGTCTTCACCTCCATATACGAGAAAATCATAAATGAAGCCCGAAACGCCAGCTCTAACAAATATTTTGTACCCCCATTTGCGAGGCTTGCTCTTTATGTATTGTTTTCGATTACCGGCTTTTTTGCCCTTATATGGCACCATCATTTCATCAATGCTGAACCTGGTTTCATGAGGAACTCTCAAAAAGTTGGCACGTACTTTTTCAATGAGTGGCCTAACTTTAAAATACCGATCACCGTCATCAAGCAGATTGTCGTTGAAGTGGATGTACCGTCGTATCTGTTGAAATTTTTTGAGTGTCATTACATCAGCTATTTGTGAAAATCTGAATTCCTGACACCAATAGTCAGTGTAGGCCGGCATATTCACGATTCCCATTATCAAATTTATTGCAATAAAATCTTTGATGTCTTGTGTTGAAAAATTAAGAGAACGACCAATTGTTTGAGTTGAGTATAAATTGCTTTGCTCTGTAATCATGTTAAGGATGCCATCATCAAAGAAGTATTGAAAATATTCTAGTGGTGTTTTTATGGTATCTGAAGGTAAAGGTTTATCGTGTATTTCGGCGTTATGTTCAAATTTCTTGTTATTCCAATGGAATTTCAGTTGCTTTCTTTGTATAGGTGCAAGGCGCCTTACAGCTAGCCGTGGCTGTTTTGAGCGTGTATTTATATTTGACGGCGATGGTGAGGCTGCTACTATTGCTGGCGATGACTCTGGTGTTTCAGGCACTATTCGGTTAAATCTAGGCTTTTTATTTCGAATAACATTTACAATGGCAGTTGGTGAAGGAGGTATGACCGAGTGAAGAGAATCTTGAATTGAAGAATCCAAAGAAATACTTTCAGACGCTGGTTTTATTGATACTGTAGGGCAGGAAGTGAGGTTGTTTTCATCGTCAGAAAGTATGTGAAGATTTTCAAGAGAAGAAGGAAGCGAAGGAGCAGATGAAGATTCAGTACTATCGCGTTTTTGAAGATTAAAATTCTCGGCTTCACTACTAGAATCCGAACTTTCTTCATCATTTGATGACTGATTGTGTTTTGGCACCAATGTGAGTATTTTGCCAGCTCTTGAAAGCCTATGGACCTACAATTAAAATATAAAAAAAGCCATGCATAGCCATATGAACAGTTATTCAGCTTGGCAGTGTGCACATACAGATACATGACGATTTTGTAAAAGTTGTTAGTAAAGCTAGCAGTGTGTACCATGAGATACATATCAAATATATATAGAATTGTTAGTTTCTTGGCAATGTGCACGAGTAGATACATTCATTAAAAAAGTCACATGAAGCATCAACCAGACAATTAAAGAATGTCCAAAGTAATTATTTTAGTGCTAAATATATCTATAATTAATAACTTATCACATCCACTCATTCAATACATGAAAACAAGAAAAATCATAACTTTTCTTACCTTTTTGCGAGGCAACATGTCGCAACTTGAACTAAAGTGAAGTTTGACAGCTCATCAGTTTTACCAACACAAAAAACTTAAGTTGCGTTCCGAAACTAAGAAATGACTTAAATATTCTTAAAAAAATATCATGGTTTCGCTTAAAAATAATAACACTAGATTTTTTTTTATTCTGGTGTATCTCTACAGATACACTAACAAGAAAAGGGTTAATCAAAGATTGGAAAAATTCTCTCGTCTATTATATTGTCTAATACAATTAATTTTATCAAATAAATCTTCGCTCATGTTGAATTCTTAGAAAAAATACAATATGCTTTCTCTGGGGTATAGTGTATCTTCAAAGACTTTTTTCTGAGACAAATCTATACAAATAAATAAAATTGGAGTGTCTGTTTGTAATGTTAAAATAACCGCCTTTTACTAAATGCATATGTATGTATACACGGTACATATACGAAAAATGTAGTTAAAATTTTTTTTGTCTGTCTGTCTGTCTGTCTGTCTGTCGGTCTGTCTGTCTGTCTGTCTGTTTGTTCCGGGTAATCTCTGGAACGACTGGACGGATTTTGACGGGACTTTCACTGGCAGGTAGCTGATGATCCAGGGAGTAACTTAGGCTACTTTGTTTAGACTAGCTTTGTCCCGCGGCGTTACCCGCGGTACAACAATAACCGCGGGTAACACCGCGGGGTTCAGCTAGTTTATTATAAATTTATTAAGTTCTCTATTCATTATCTGTTTAACAAGAACCTTCTTATACAAGTAGCGGTATAAACTAATTAAAGGGACGCAGCATTGTGGAATATATTTTGAGAAAATCCAATTAGCCAGTCTCGAATAGGGTCTCCTATTAAACTGTACCACCGGTAAGTATTTCTTATTTAAATAATCACAAATTAAACCATCAAGAATTGAAACAAACTAGCTTTCAAAAAAAAAGAATCATGAAAATCGGTTTACCCAAAATACAGTTTAATTGATAACCTCCTCCTTACTTAAAGACGAACATTCCATTGCTTTTTGCTTTGTATTTATTTTGCTCCATGGTTACAAGGCCAGGATCACGAACGATCAGTTCAAATGTGGAGAACTGAACTGAGAATGAATCCGAGATATCGTTTTTTTTTTATAAATATGACATCAAACACACAACGCCATCTAATGTCCCAAACTAAGTAAAGCTGTACTAAGGGTAACAGACAAATGATGTAAATACCACAAATACTTTTTTGTAAATACCCACATATTTTAACATAGAAATTACGCAAACTTCGAAAAAATAATTAACACGCGTCACCGGCTGTCAAAAAATATTCTCTGTTCTGTGGTCAAAAAGAAACCTCCCGCACTAGTTATATCCATCTTTCGGGGGGTCTTTACATACATCGATGAAACTGACACACAAACATCCAGATTCGGAACAACAATTTGTAGAGAAACAAATGGCAGCAAAAAGTGGCGGGGTGGCCTTCCGTGCAGTTAATCTATACAAATAAATCAAATTGGAGTGTCGGTTCGTGATTTCAAAGTAACAGCCTTCAACTAAATGTATTTAAAAGTGTATACAAATCTATACTAATCTATCTATACTTATAAAATAGTAAGTCCTGACTGACTAACTGACTGACTGACTGATTCATCATCGCCGAGCGTAAACTATGATAGTTAGGGCTATGAAATTTGGTGAGTAGGATCCTTTTATTGAGTAGACACGCACTAAGAAAGGAATTTTGGAATTTCTACCCCTAAGGGGGTGAAATAGGAGTTGAAAGTTTGTATGGAAGTCCGTCATTTTTTAAGTTAGAAACCTGAAAATTTAGTTTTGGGCTGCTGATTAAAAATGAGTAAACACGTATAAGGGGTGAAATAGGGGTTGACATTTCGTACATAGGTTAGTCTGGAAGTCCGTCATTTTTGAAGTCTGAAACATGAAACTTTATTTATGTGTTACTAATTTAAAAAGAGTAGAGACGTATTTGAGCGTTTCTGAATATTCTACCCCTAAGGGCTGAAATTGGGGTTGAAAGTTTGTATGGAAGTTCGTCATTTTTTAAGTTAGAAACATGTAACTTTATTCATAGAATAGAATAGAATAGAATAGAATAGAATACATTTATTAGTCACACATAACATACATGTAAAAGAGAAAGATAAGATAAGGACTAAAAATGAGTTAATACGTATTTAAGCGTTTCTTGGTATTCTACCCCTAAGGGGGTGAAATAGGGGTAAAAATTTGTATGGAAGTTCGGCATTTTTTAAGTAAGAAGCATGAAACTTTATTTTTGGGCTACTGATTAAAACTGAGTAGATACCTATTTAAGCGTTTATGAATATTCTACCCCTAAGGGGTGAAATAGGGGTTGACATTTCGCATATAGGTTAGTCTGGAAGTCTGTCATTTTTGAAGTTCGAAACATGAAACTTTGTGTTCGGGCTACTGACTAAAAATGAGTTAATACGTATTTAAGCGTTTCTTGATATTCTACACCTAAGGGGTGAAATAGGGGTTAAAAGTTTATATGGAAGTTCGCCATTTTTTAAGTTAGAAACATGAAACTTTATTCATGTACTACTGATTAAAAAAGAGTACAGACGTATTTAAGCGTTTCTGGATATTCTACCCCTAAAGGGGTGAAATAGGGGTTGAAAGTTTGTATGGAAGTCCGTTATTTTTTAAATTAGTACCATGAAAATTTAATTTTGGGCTACTGATTAAAAGTAACTAGATATCTATTTAGCGTTTCTGTATATTTTACCAATAAGAGGGTGAAATAGGGATTAAATTTTTTTATGAAAATCCGTCATATTTAACTTAGAAACCTGAAACTTTACTTTTGGGTTGCTGATTGAAAATGAGTAAATACGTATTTCAGCGTGTCTGAATATTCTATCCCTAAGGGGTGAAATAAGGGTTGACATTTCGTGCATAGGTTAGTCTGGAATTCCTTCATTTTTGAAGTTTGAAACATAAAACTTTATTTATATGCTTCTGATTTAAAAAGCGTAGAGGCGCATTTAAGCGTTTTTGGTTATTCTACCCTTAAGGGGGTGAAATAGGAATTGAAAGTTTGTATGGAAGCTCATCATTTTTAAGTTAGAAACATGAAACTATATTTTTGGGCTACTGATTAAAAATGAGTAGATACCTGTTAAAGGTTTCTGGATATTCTACCCTTAAGGGGTGAAATAGGGGTTGCAAGATTGCATGGAAGTCTATCATTTTTTGAGTTAGAAACATAAAATATTATTTTTGGGTTACTAATTAAAAACGAGAATATGCATATTTAAGCGTTTCTGGATATTCTACCCCTAAGGGGAGAAATAGTCATTGGCATTTCATGTATTGGTTAGTTTGGAAATCCGTAATTTTTTTTAATTTAGCACCCTGACAACTTTCGTTTTCATGTTTCTGATTACAAATAGATGAATACTTTATATCAGTATTTATGCGAATTCTGCTCCTAAAGGGGTTGAAATATGGGTCGAATGTTTGTATGAAAGTTCTTTTAAATGGGATAGTGATAAAAAATAAATAAATAAATACGTTTAAAACATGAATTAATTACTGATACATTCTTTTACACAGTTTTAATTAAATGCATATGATCAACTTCCACGCGAACAAAGCCGCGGGCAACAGCTAGTTCTAATATATATCGCTAAAGAGTATTTGTTTGTTTGTCTGTTTGAACGCGCCAATCTCAGAAACC
This sequence comes from Spilosoma lubricipeda, assembly GCA_905220595.1. Classification (NCBI taxonomy): domain Eukaryota; kingdom Metazoa; phylum Arthropoda; class Insecta; order Lepidoptera; family Erebidae; genus Spilosoma; species Spilosoma lubricipeda. The sequence goes on from HG992291.1 coordinate 2,408,575, forward strand.
GTCGGTCCGATTTGAAAAAATATTTCAGTGTTGGATAGTACATTTGTCGAGAAAGGCTACAGGCTATGTATCATCACGCTAAAACCAATTGGAGCGGAGCACTTATGGAGAATGTTTCTTCTTCCTCGATAAATAGACTATCTAACACCGAAAGAATTTTTCAAATCGGACCAGCGGTTCCTGAGATTAGCGTGTTCAAACAAACAAACAAACAAACAAACTCTTCAGCTTTATATATTAGTATAGATGAGTTTTTCTTTGTGTCTGTCTGTTTGTTCATGCTAATCTCTGGAACAGTTGAGTCAATTTTTACAGGACTTCACTGGCAGATAGCTGATGATATAAGGAGGCTAATCAGTTAGGCTAACCACGGGTACAATATGGTGTCTGCACCATATTGTATACCACGGTCTATAATACAAACAAATAAAATTAGAGTGTATGTTTGTAATATTAAAATAATCTATTTTTTATCCGACTACGGCAAAGCCAAAGGGTTATGATTTTGACAGGCTATGCATGTATGTATGTTCATCTGTTCCTCATAGCTTCTAACTACTTATTAGAAGTGAATAACTGAGGTATCGTTAGAAGCGTCTTGATTTTCCGCTGGTTATAGGCTACATGACGTATTACTGAATCTAATGTGGCGCCCTCTAGCCCACATAAAGCACTGTATTAAAAAAATAATTTGACATATATATGCCATGTTTGATATTATTGGAAAGGGCGTTACTTGTACATTTCAAAAATATATGTATAATTTATTAGCATTCATTAGTGACTTTGTCCGAATTTATTCAATAATTGTGATATTTCTATGGTACCTATTTAAAATATACTTTGCAAAGAAATTAATATAATAGAGGCACCAAAACATTTTAAATAAAAAAAAAGTTAAAAATAAAACCCAACTACGACAAAAAACGACACTGAAAAAGTATGAAACAAGTTTCAAAAGCCGTAGTCAAGCGTTGTTAATGTGTTATGGTACATTTCACGTAACATGTGACTACGGCTTTTGAAACTTGTTTCATACTTTTTCAGCGTCGTTTGGTAGTTGGGTTTTAGTTATTACTTTTTTTATTAAATACAAATGTAAATATACACTGTACATATTCCAAAAATGTTCTTTTTTACAATTTTTGTCTGTCTGTCTGCCTGTTTGTTGTCTGGGTAATCTCTGGAACGGCTGGGACTGTCACTGGCAGATAGTTGATGATCTAAGGAGCAACTTAGACTAACTTTGTCCCACGACGTTACTCGCGGTACCACGATATAGCGGGGTTCAGCTAGTAGTAAATAAAATCAACGAGAAGGTACCTCAACATCCTTGACCGCGTTTAGATGCAGAATTCTTCGGTTAAAAATCTTCACTACGTAACGGTCGCCATATAATTTGTTGTACATTCGTATTTTCAAAAACAATTCACCTGGAACAAAATAGTCGTTTAGAAGGTTTTCTATTTAATAAGTTTTATGCATTACTAGCTAAGGCCCACGGTGTTACCCGCGGTTATTGTCGTACCGCGTATAACACCGCGGGGCGAAGCTACTCTAAAAAAAGTAGCCTAAGTTACTCCTTATATCATCAGATACCTATCACTGAAAAAATAAGCTGAATATATTTTATCGAAGGGTAGTTAGTGAAGGGTAGAAACTTACTTCCAATGTGAGCTATAAGAACATTTAACCGTTTTTGTTACAGTCGAACATAAAACTTTCAAACAATACATGCGGAATTTCGCGTTCAAAGTACAACTGTTCAAAAAGTACTACAACTTTAACCCAATCCCTTTAAGTTATGTATTCGATAAAGATTGATGGAATGAGGCAGCTGAAAACTAATACGATTTACCTGAATTGGTGGAGCCGGTCCACACAAAAAACTATGTTTGAGAATTGACACACTGACTTAATAAAACGTAGTATAATATAGCACTACGTTAAAGAACTTGTATAGAGGTACAGTAGTCTCTACAATAAAATATCATCCACTGTTATACATTTACGGTTAAATCGTTTCAAATTCAATGAAATTTGGCATCAAGATACTTTAGATTCTTGAGGAAAGGCTCAGGCTTCAACGTGATAACCGACATATATAAAAAATAAAAATAAATATTTCGGACATCTATCACACAACGCCATCTAGTCCCAAACTAAGCAGAGCTTGTGTTATGGGTACTAGACAACTGATACAAATACATATATTTATTTATTTTTTATAAATACATACATATTATACATAGAAAACACCCAAACTCCGAAACAAATATTTGTAGATCACACAAACATTTGGTCCGAGACCATATCGAAGCCGAGACCTCACGATCAGCAGTCGCATACGCCAACCGCAAGGCCAACGAGGCAGTCAAAACCTAGTAATCTCTAATTCTTATGAAAACTATAATCAATTTTCGTTGCTGTCTGTACATGTCATTTCCATATTATTTGGGCAACCTACTTAGTAGATGTTTTATTACGCAAGAGGGTTATTTGTGGGGTTTTGTATTGAGATATTTGTATGATATTGCGATGGGAAACGATGATGCTTCAGGCACGGTAAGAATACCAGAGATGCCAAAAACTGTGGCGTATACCACACCGAAAGATTCGGCTATAATTTAGCTTGACTTGAACTTGGCCGATTTTAATAGTCAAGGTAGTAGAGCCACGCTGATTTCAGCACGAACGGGCCGGCTCGACCGGGGCGGTACTACCCTTGCACAGAAAATCAACGTAAAATGACAGCGATCATGCTGTCGTGTTTCGTTGGTGAGTGCGAGACCGGAGGCCCAATGATGCAGAAGCATCACTAGCCCGCCATGGTGTGGGTCACCATGCTGCATTGTCTGCATTCGCAGTATGGTGACCACCACTCTTGGATTTTGCTCATGCTTTCCATCAGGCAGAGTAGAGTCATTTTGGCAGGGTCAAATATAAAAAAAATAAAAAACATAATAATAATCTTGCCGCATTTTGGTTGACTACTTTGAACAAAGGAATAGTTATTGCGGATGAACTATACCAGTCAGCCAAAGTCTTATGGACTTTGTGTGAAGTCCAATAGTAAATTAGATGCGATGCTTTATCCAAGTCTTCAGCAATATCTGGAATATTTATCGGGAAATCTGTTTCAACTTCTATCGAATACCGCCTCGGGACAAACATAACTAACATTTCAAACAGAATCCAGTTATCCCACTCAAAACTTTTTTGATTATAAAGTTTTCAAATACATCTAAGCTATAAACCTAATACTAATACCTATACGGGAAGTTAAATAATTAAATGATATATGTATCTATACTAATATATAAAGCTGAAGAGTTTGTTTGTTTGTTTGTTTGAACACGCTAATCTCAAGAACCGCTGGTCCGATTTGAAAAATTCTTTCTATGTTGGATAGTCCATTTATTGAGGAAGGCTATAGGGTATATATCATCACGCTACTACTAATAGGAGCGGAGCAACAATGAAGAATGTTTGAAAAACGGGGGAAACTTTCACGCTACGGGCAATATAAGGCACAAACGACGTTGCGTGGGTCAGCTAGTGTAGGTATATATTGATATCTAAGTACACTGTTTAAACAGCAGAAAATTCACAGTTTTTAATAAAGAAAAACGTTTTAAGAAAAACAAACTTTATGAGGTCTATAAAAATTAAAAGAACGAATAGTTAACTGAGAAAACAAAAGAAAATAATTATATGCATCACTACATATTTTAAAACAAAGTCCTCCGCCGCGTCTGTCTGTCTGTTCTCGATAAACTCAAAAGCTACTGCACGTATTCTGATGCGGTTTTTACCAATAGATAGTGATTATTGTGAAAGGTTGTCGTATATATTTTGTTAAATTTTTGAGTATATTGAGTAAAATGTAATGATATTTATTGAAGACTAGCTGAACCCCGCGGTGTTACCCGCGGTTATTATTGTACCGCGAGTAACGCCGCGGGACAAAGTTAGTCTAAAAAAGTAGCCTAAGTTACTCCCTGGATCATCAGCTACCTGCCAGTGAAAGTCCCGTCAAAATCCGTCCAGCCGTTCTAGAGATTACCCGGAACAGACAGACAGACAGACAGACCGACAGACAGACAGACAACATTTTTTTAACTACATTTTTGGTATGTGTATCGTGTATACATACATATGCATTGATTAAAAATCTGTTATTTTAATATTACAAACAGACACTCTAATTTTATTTATTTGTATAGACAGGAAAAAATTATACCACACACTTTCTCGGGGTAACATAGGTTTTATTTTCCATAAAGAGCCCGTGCGAAGTCGGGGCGGGTTGCTAGTAATCTATATATTAATTCGTGAAGCAAAAACTTCGTACCCCTTTTTGTACCGAATATGAGTGAAGAAAGTTAATATATAACAGAACTAAATGAATTATAGTCAAATTTCGACCCTTGGGCGACCACTAGTCTATAACTAATATTAGAAATGGTAATATGAGTTTCTACGTTACGATTTGACAGTTAAACATGATTCAGTGGTCTTAAAATTGCTTTAACAACTGAAAAGCGACATTATTGTTAAATAACATAGAGTACGTTTTACCGCGGTTACCGACAAGCACGTGGGCGGAGCCGAGAGCGAATGCTTGTATTTGGCCTTAGCTCATAACATTGGATTTATTTTTAATCTTATCTCAAGACACTTAGCCCTATCGTTACTACGGTAACAGCTGAAGTTTATTTTCAGTTACAGACAAGCACGTGGGCGCGCGAATGCTAGTATTTGGCCTTAGCTCATAACATTGCATTTATTTTTAATCTTATTCCAAGACTCCTAGTCCTATCGTTACTACGGTAACAGTTGAAGTTTATTTTCAGTAACAAACAAGCACGTGGGCGCACGAATGCTCGTATTTGGCCTTAGCTCATAACATTGCATTTATTTTTTATCTTATTAAAAGACTCCTAGTCCTATCGTTACTGCGGTAACAGTTGAAGTTTATTTTCAGTTACAGACAAGCACGTGGGCGCACGAATGCTCGTATTTGGCCTTAGCTCATAACATTGCATTTATTTTAATCTTATTCCAAGACACCTAGTCCTATCGTTACTACGGTAATAGTTGAAGTTTATTTTCAGTTACAGACAAGCACGTGGGCGCGCGAATGCTCGTATTTGGCCTTAGCTCATAACATTGCATTTATTTTAATCTTATTCCAAGACACCTAGTCCTATCGTTACTACGGTCACAGTTGAAGTTTATTTTCAGTTACAGACGAGCACGTGAGCGCGCGAATGCTCGTATTTGGCTTTAGCTCATAACATTGCATTTATTTTAATCTTATTCCAAGACACTTAGTCCTATCGTTACTACGGTAACAGCTGGCATTTACTTTCAGAACCATGGGCGGAGTCGCGGGCGAATTCTTGTATTTGGCCTTAGCTCATAACATTGCATTTATTTTTATTTTATTCCAAGACACCTAATCCTATCGTTACTACGGTAACAGCTGAAGTTTATTTTCAGTTACAGACAAGCACGTGGGCGCGCGAATGCTAGTATTTGGCCTTAGCTCATAACATTGCATTTATTTTTAATCTTGTTCCAAGACACCTAGTCCTATCGTTACTACGGTAACAGCTGAAATTTACTTTCAGAACCATGGGCGGAATCCCGGGCGAATTCTTGTATTTGGCCTTAGCTCATACCTCAACCTCCTTGCTAAGGCTCTCCTTAGGAAGGAGGTTTTGGTCTAGGCTGCCTGGATCCAGCAGTAAGAACTGTTATGGGCTCTTGATCATGATAATAATAATAGAAATAGTACACATATCGATGACCAAAGCATGCTTGCAATATGCAATTTTCCCTGTCGTGGGCCCATCAGTTAATCACTAGTCTCTATTTACATTCTCAACAAAGATTCAGGTTCCAGGAAATCTTGAAGATACTTACGTGGAGTAGCATGTAGGAACTCGAACACATTTCCAATGATTGGTTTCCGAGGTGGTCCAGGCAATTTGTCCAGGTGATTGTTCTCATTACTAATCAGCTTCCATATTACAAATCCTATCACAGCTAGAACCACTACTGTTAAGTACATTTTGAGTTGCAGGCGTTAGGAGACTTCAGGCTTTCATGCAAGACATGAAGAAGACTGAGTTTCTGGAAAAGAAAAATCAAGCTTAGTGAGAGCAAAAATCCTCACTTACTCGGTGAAACATAGCGCAAGCTCTATTTCTCACCGGTTTTCTGTGAGGCCGTGGTATCACTCCGGTCGAGCCGGCCCATTCATGCCAAAGCGTGGCTCTCCTACGGTAAGGTGCACATACAAGTAACATATTATGAAACAGAAAGTTTCAGTCAACCGCGCTGCCGCCTGAACTTTCTCAATTCTCAAGTCTGTATCAAGTTTTAATTCATTTTTCAGCACCTTCGTGGTTTGCGTCGGATAAATATTACACTTTACTTACACGGATACGGCATCTTATAGATTTAATTAACCAAAAGTACAAATCAGGAATTATATATAAATCATAATTTAAAATTTTAGACAGATTGTTTTAAAAAACTTGATTAAGAGTTATAAAAACTATTAAACATCTGCATAAGACTATAAAAATACATAGTAAACAATCTTCAAAAATGAATGAGCAATCAAGTAAATAATTAGTGGTTGACCTTATGATAACATTGAAATGCCCAGCTGTATAATAACTAGGAATTTATTTTTTATGAACAAAATTACTATTACGTGTCAACAATATGATTTTATATTGTTTATTTTATTTATTTATTTATTTATTTATATCAACTGCTCACTACACTCACAGTTACCCAACACGTGTAGCGAACCATTATAACATTGGTGTTACAAATATGGTAATTAATAATAGGAATTCATAGTCATCCGTCCCAAACCAGGCAAGCCTGCACCAAGACAACCAGACATTTCCAAACACATACATATTTTAGGTAAATTAGATAATTAAATAAAGTAAATTTAATCATGCTTATCACATAAAAGCTAGTCATGGGTGGGAACCGAACCCACGACCTGAGGCGCTTGGCAGTCAGACTAGAGCAACAGGCCCATCAAAATTAAAACCTATCATTTAAAAATCATACAAAATGTAACAAATGTACTTAATTTGGTAAAGAATAAATCAACATCTGGATACTGAGCAATCAGGGAGTTAAGCAGTTTATGTAACGGATGAAGACTTAGATCGGGATGGTTGGCGCTCTTAGAGAGAGATGTTCATTCAGAAGTTGACGGCGTCTGAGCTAATGAGGAATTGTTGCTAGGTTTTCGGGAAGGTGATTTTTCATGCGGTAATTTTTTTTTCTATGTATTTGCCTGCCAAAATAACTCTACTCCGCCTGGTGAAAAGCAAAAGCAGAATCCAAATGGTCACCATACGCATTGCGAATGCATACAACGTAAGAATGCAGCATGGTGACCCACACCATGGTAGCCTTATGATGCTTTCGCATCGTTGAGCCTCCGGTCTCGCACTCACCAACGAAACACGACAGCACGAACGCTGTCATTTTACGTTGATCTTCCGTGCGAGGGTAGTACCGCCCCGGTCGAGCCGACCCGTTCGTGCTGAAATCAGCGTGGCTCTACTACTACTTTCCGAATCCACTGACCCAACACCAGGCGGCTAATGGGACGGTTGTAGTGAACTAAAAACACCTTGGGTATCTTCTATTGGGATCTTATCTACGAAAACAAGGTCTCGCATTCCGAGAGCGACACGGTGTGACGTCACTATCCAGTTACCACTTTATAGCAACATAACACGAAGTGAACTAACCACAATGATAATATATAACATCATTGACCAACCAGAACTAGCAATAATGGTGACAATGTAAGCAAATTTAACCTACGTCATCACTCAGTCTCGGAATGCACCTGGTGAAGTATATTGTTACACCATGGGTAATAAGGAGTCGGGGACAGATAGAAAAGATGTGCTACTCAACTCAAGGTCACACACTTATGCAATAATTAAGAAAAAACTGTAGGTATATTCGTATATTGAGGTTCTAGACATCCGTAGGTATCAGTATTACTTTTAGTTATTTTTAATGGTAAAAGGAATAGTCAGTCACGATTCCACAATGGTTTATTTTTATTATGCAACTAGCTGAACCCCGCGGTACAACCAGCGGTTATCGTCGTACCGTGGAACACGCCGCAGGACAAAGCTAGTCAAAAAATTACTCCTTAGATCATCAGCTATCTGCCAGTGAAAGTCCCGTCAAAATCAGTCCAGCCGTTCTAGAGATTATCCGGAACAAACAGACAGATTGACCGACAAACAGACAGACAAAAATGTAAAAAATGTTATGGTATTGTGTACCGTGTTTAGATTATTTGCATACGACAAAAAACTACTTTTTTGTCGTAGTTGGGATTTAGTTTTTACTTTTTTTATTTAAAATGTTTTGGTGTCTCTATAATATTTAATTGCTGTGCAAAGTTTATTTTAAACTAGTGGTTGTCCGCGGCTTCGCCCGCGTGTATGTCGGTTATCGCGGCAAAAAGTAGCCTATGTGTTCTGATCTGATCTATTCTGATGTATAAGCTATATTACTGTACAGTTTCATCCAAATCCATTCAGTAGTTTTTGCGTGGAAGAGTAACAAGCATCCATCCATCCATGCTTACAAACTTTCGCGTTAATAATATTAGATCTTGACTTGGATTGTAAGATATAAAAAATGAATCATCAAAATGGGTTCATAAACGAGGAAGTTACCCTCGAACACACATAATAATCCATTTCTTTGTTGTTGAAAACTATTGTACTAAATAGTATGTATAAGTGGCGGCCTTATCGCTCCAAGGCAATATCTATATTTCTATACTACTAGCAGACCCACGCAACCTCGTTTGCGTCTCCTATTGCCCGTCGCGTGATAATTTTCCCCCGTTTTTGAAACATTTTTCATTGGTGCTCCTCTCCTATTGGTCTTAGCGTGATGATATATATCCTATAGACTTCCTAGATAAATGGGCTATTTAACACTGAAAGATTTTTTCAAATCGAACCAGTAGTTCCTGAGATTAGCGTATTCAAACAAAAGAGGTAAAGTTTATGCGTTTGTGAGTTTGTGACGTTGTAGGGGGTAATCTCTGGATCTACTGAACTGATTTTGAAATTTTTTTTTACCAATAGAAGGCTACGTTATTTGTGAGTGACATAGGATATATAATAACCCGAAAAGTGGAAAGACTTTTTCATGGTAGCCGGATTTGCAAAGTGAGTCGGAGAAAAAATGTTTACCGCGCACCGAAGTGGGTAAGTACAGGTCAGTTAGTCTTACATAAATAATTTATACGGTTGAATTGAGAATCTGCCTTCTTTTTGAAGTAGGTTAAAAAACTAAATTGAGGTAAGGAAACAAAATAAGTTGGTTGAACCAAAGTACGGGCGTTTGAAATACGCAAATTGACAAATAGGTACGATTCGCACACCATTATTAGCAAAAATACAATGTCATCATTATCTTCCTAGCCTTTATTAGTCCCAAGATTTGGGGTCGGCTACTAGTTCAACCGGTTTTACCTGAATATCAATTTTTACACGGAGCGACTGGCATCGGACCTCCGCAACCCTGAGGGTGAACTGAATTCGAAAATTGAACTAGTTGCTAGTATATTTGAGGGCACTGACTTCCCAATAACGATTGCCATAGGTGTTCATGATAACCGGGACCGACGGCTTAACGTGCTCTCCGAGGCACGGGTGGGAAACACCGCCATCTTCCATACTTCATGCCATTAACATTTTCTTTTAAGAAAAACCCAACAGCAGTCTGACCCGGGAATGAAACCCGAGACCTCTTGATCAGCAGTCGCTTACGCTAACCACAAGACCAACGAGGCAGTTAGCAAAAATACAATGTAAGATGCAAAAAATAATATCACTATTTTTAACAAAAAAAACGACTTCTGTCCAACGGACGACTGTCCAAATAGAGATAGTCCAGATAGAGATAACAAACACATACAAAAATACAGTCGAATTGTTAACCTCCTCATTTTTTGAAGTCGGTTCTTTAACCGACTTCAAATAAAGGAGGAGAAAAAGTATAATGAGAGGTATGGTACGTAGGCTGCGGTTTCTTACGGGCAATCTTTAGATTGATTAAGATAGGTGGATTTAGTTTGTGGTGTGAATTTACAATATACGTTTAAATATCACATACGTAGATGTATACATAAACACATACATTCTTGATTAAAACTGACTTGTACTTATTCCACTATTTTATTTTATTTTATTTTACACCTGACCGGTTTCGCCTTATGGCATTCTCAAAGGTTATATATATATAACTAGCTAAACCCCGCGGTGTTACCCGCGGTTATCGTTGTACCGCGAGTAACGCCGCGGGACAAAGTTAGTCTAAAAAAGTAGTCTAAGTTACTCCCTGGATCATCAGCTACCAGTGAAAGTCCCGTCAAAATCAGTCCAGCCGTTCCAGAGGTATGATATGAGATATGAGGTAGTAGAGCCACGCTGATTTCAGCACGAACGGGCCGGCTCGACCGGGGCGGTACTACCCTCGCACAGAAAATCAACGTAAAATGACAGCGATCATGCTGTCGTGTTTCGTTGGTGAGTGCGAGACCGGAGGCCCAATGATGCAGAAGCATCACTAGCCCGCCATGGTGTGGGTCATCATACTGCATTGTTGCATTGTCTGCATTAGCAGTATGGTGACCAACACTCTTGGATTCTACTCATGCTTTCCATCAGGCAGAGTAGAGTCATTTTGGCAGGGTCAAACATAAAAAAAAAAAAAAAAAAAAAAAAAAAAAGAGATTACCCGGACCAAACAGACAGACACAGACAGACCGACAGACAGACAGACAGACAAAAAAAATTTAACTACATTTTTGGCATATGTACCGTGTATACATACATATGCATTTAGTAAAAAGCGGTTATTTTAATATTACAAACAGACACTCCAATTTAATTTATTTGTATAGATGTTTACACCTCTATCGCCACCACCTCAAAGGACAAATTCAATTACTTATGTAATGTGTATCTATTTGGAAGTATTTAACTATATTTATCAATAGTCTAGGTACAGGCTGAAGACTGTGGCGACATGGGTAAGGTTATTATTAAACTAGCTGAGTCCCGCAGTGCTACCTGCGGATATTAACAAACTGCGGGTGACGACGCGGGGTGAAGCTAGTCTATAAAAAGTAGCTTAGTTACTCCTTATATTATCAGCTACCTATCAGTGAAAGTCTCGTCAAAATCAGTCCAGCCGTTACAGAGATTAGCGGGTACAAACAGACAGACATACAAACCGACAGATAGACCGACAGACGGATAAAAGAAATGTTAGTTTGTTATTACATTTACGGTTACGGTTATTTTATTATAGCAACAGACACTCAAATTTTATTTATCTATACATCTATACTCTATACAAATAAATAAAATTGGAGTGTCTGTTTGTAATATTAAAATAACAGCTTTTAATGAATGCATATGTATATATACACGATACATATACCAAAAATGTGGTTAAAAAATTTTTTGTCTGTCTGTCTGTCTGTTTGTTCCGGGTAATCTCTGAACCGGCTGGACGGATTTTGACGGGACTTTCACTGGCAGGTAGCTGATGATCCGGGGAGTAACTTAGGCTACTTTTTTTAGACTAACTTTGTCGCGCGGCGTTACTCGCGGTACAACAATAACCGCGGGTAACACCGCGGGGTTCAGCTAGTTTGTATATATATTTACGTCGATATCCGCGCTAATATACAATTCCTTGGTAACGACCTTGTTATCTGTCATTTAATAACACAGAGAAACTGTTGCTGTGTTAAGTAAGATATTTCTTGTAATTTGTTTTGAGTTATAGTTAATTACAAAGAGTATGGATTCAAAATATGATTATTACTTGTTTTTTAACCGACTTCAAAAAAGAAGGAGGTTATCAATTAGACTGTATTTTTTTATGTTTGTTACCTCATAACTTTGGACTGGGAGAACCGATTTTGATGATTCTTTTTTTATTTGAAACTGGTGCTTTCCGTCAGGTCAAGTCAGTTCCTTTTTTTTTTAATTTGAAATTATATCTGCTATATTGTATATTGCAGTGATAATAATGATAAAAATTGCATGACATAGCTTGCTTACTATTTAAAACGTTCTAAGTTCCGTATACACCGTAAAAGTTTAACCCGTGGGAGAGCCGCGTTTCGGCATGAATGGGCCGGCTCAACCGGAGTGATACAACGGCCTCATAGAAAACCAGTGTGAAACAGCGCTTGCGCTGTGTTTTACCGAGTGAGTGAGGATACCGGAGGCCTATATCCCAAACCCAAATACAGGGGTAGAAACGTATTTTCTACAAATTATTGATCACCTGCACTACGCACTTGCACTCGCACTAATCAAAGTAAATACAGGCTTTAACATAAATTTGCCCACACTTTTTTTAAATTTACAATAGACACAGGTTCTGTCTTATGTCATTACTAAATATCCACAATTATACAAAGAGGAAATGAGTTAACTCATAAATATATACTTTTTTTTTGTAAATACATACATATTATACATAGAAAACACCTAAATTCCGAAACAAATATTTATAGATCATACAAACATTTGATCCGACCCGGGAATCGAACCCGAGACCTCATGATCAGCAGTCGCACACGCCAACCGCGAGACCAACGAGGCAGTCAAAAGGACAGTTCAAGTTTTACTTTATATACTTTCAATTTTTTTTATTAAATTTATTCACAATAACTGAACCACGTGGTGTACCCGCGGTTATTGTTGTACCGCGAGTAACGCCATGGGACAAAATTAATCTAAAAAAAGTAGCCTAAGTTACTCCTTGGATCATCAGCTCTTATGCCAGTGTAAATCCCGTCAAAATCGGTCCAGCCATTCGAGAGATTACCCAGAACAAACAGACAGACAGACAAAAGAATTTAAAGTACATTTTTGGTATATGAACCGTGTATACTTACTTATGCATTTAGTAAAAAGCGGCTATTTTAATATTACAAACAGACACTCAAATTTTATTTATTTGTATAAACCGGTAAAAACAGTCCAAAGTAGATAATTTAACGTAAACTTGTACTCATTTCAGTCAGTTAAAACCAGAAAAATCTATTCTACTATTGTATGTAGATTTTATAGCGAGAAACAAGTCATTTTTTGTGAGTTTCTTTGAATTTCATCTTCCTAGCCTTTATTAATTCTAAAATTGTTTGGAGCCGGTTACTAGTTCAACCGGTTTTACCTAGATATTTGTTTTTAAACTGAGAGACTAGCATCGGAGCTCTGCAACCCTGAAGGTGAACTGAATTAGAATGTTCAATTAGTTGTTAACATATTTGAGGGCACTGACTTTCCAAGAACGATAGCCTCAGATGTTCATGACAATCGGGGCCGACGGCTTAACGTGCTATCCAAGGCAGGCAAGCTTTAATGACGTACTTGAACTAAAGACTCGAGTATATACTGCCTCGTTGGTCTCGCGGTTGGCGTGAGCGACTGCTGATCATGAGGTCTCGGGTTCGATTCCCGAGTCGGACCAAATGTTTGTATGATCTACAAATATTTGTTTCGGAGTTTAGGTGTGTTCTATCTATAATATGTATGTATTTACAAAAAAAAAAAAAGTAAATATGTATTTGTATCAGTTGTCTAGTACCCCATAACACAAGCTCTGCTTATCTTGGGACTAGATGGCGTTGTGTGTTTAGATGTACGAAAATTATTTAATTTTTAAAAATTATTTTTATTTTTTATATAATTACAAGTACTTGAGATGTATATTCTTGTTTGTAAAGGAAACTCTTAATAAATCATTCGTATTTTACTCCAAATCTTTTTTTTTTTTTTTTTTTTTTTATGGGACTAATCCCACCCACACGCCCACCGCTGTAACTCCTGTACACCAGGATCAACAGCAGTGACCCACGAACACACCGAGTTATGACACTCGGGAAGTCCCAGGAAAAAATATTAACTGTCTTGGAACCCGCAACGAAATTAATCAGAAGAAAAACAGGAGGAGTTGGAAATATGATAAGTCCACTTCCCTCCTTAGCAAAGCGGGAGACAAAATGAAGTCAAAATAGGCAGACACCTTTTTTTAAACCGGGAAGCACCACGGATAAAGTATTAGGGGTCCTAAGTGAGCTATATTTGATTACTATAGTATGTATGGCAGAATAGCCTAAACGCACGGAAATTCACCGCAGTTGACACAAGATCCCCATAGTATACCGCCCCAGATGTCATTTGTAAGCTATTTAGCATTGTGTTACGTTCATTGTACCAAAGACTACACTCCCAGAGAACATGATGAGCCGATTGTTCACAGCTAGTATCGGGTGTTGAGCATTGACACAAAGGTGAATCGACTAATTTAAATGAGTGTAGTTTGCTCTTAAAGTTACCGTGGCCCGTAAGAAATTGAGCGACACAGTGATCTACCTCGAGCCATGTCCTCGACATCCGTTCGCGAACAGATGGAAAGAACTGGTAGAGGTGGCGCCCCTTAGATGATTCGTCCCATCGTTGTTGCCATTCATCCATTAGGTCGTCATAGACATTGGATTGCTGTTGAAACAATCTTATGATTTTATCGCGGTCTCGTACGCCCAAAAAATCGCATTCCATGTTTTGTTTTGTAGAATAGTACATGGCTGCACGTCTTTGCACCTCGAGATCGACCGGAAGAACACCCGCCAATACCGGTAATGCCTCAGTACTAACCGTCCTATATGCTTTGCATAAGAAGATTAATGCAAGTCGTTGGCCTTGTAGCAGTTTGCGACGGACAGCACCTACAGTCGCTCTATCGGCCCATACGGGAGCACCATAGCAAACAGCACCCAAATAAGTAGCTCCATATATGATTTTTAATGTATTAAATGAAAGACCCCATGTGGCAGTTGATATTCTCGTCAGAGCAAAGAAACTTTTTTTAGACTTTTCATTAACTGTTCTAATATGTTCGATAAATGAAAAATTTCTTTCTAAAACTAATCCCAAATAGCAAACCGAGGTTTTATTTTTAACAGTAACATTTTGAAATTTAATACACGGCGGTGATTTGAGGTTACCTTTCAGAAGTAGCTGGAAGGTTTTGTTTGGTGCAAAAGTCAAGCGATTACGTACACCCCATAGAGATACTAAGTTCAAACATCTATTAGCCAGACTCTCAAGCCCCGCTCTAGTATCAGATTCCACCAGTAATAAACCGTCGTCCGCATACGCGTTTAGAGTACATCCGGGTGGTATAGGTATTGTAAGAAAATCGTCGAAGCCTATATTCCACAAGTATGGACCTAGCACCGAGCCCTGAGGACACCCCATCGTAAGCGCCTTCGACACAGAATGATGCCCAAGTCTTAATTTTGTTGTGCCTTGTGTGAAGTATGAGGAGATTAGGGAATAAATATTTTTAAAGCATCCTCTTGATTTTAATTTTAGCAATAACATGGGCCACCACGCGTTGTCGAAGGCGCCAGATATATCTAAGAAGATACCTAAGACGTATTGAAACCTTGACTCGGTGACAGTTTTCCTTACAGATATGACCGCATCTGTTGTTGATTTTCCCAACGTAAATCCGAATTGTCTATCATGAAATTTAACTCCACCCGGTAGAAGTCGAGGCACTACAAGACGTTCTAAAAGCTTTCCTAGCGATGGCAACAGTGTTATAGGCCGATAGGACCCAGGATCGTCCGGCGGCTTATCGCCCTGTTTTGGTATTATACGAATATTACCGCACCGCCAAACACTAGGAAATACTCCTTCCGCAATGCAACGTTTAAAAACTGTTAAAATCGTTTCACCCGAGAGTTTACAAGCTTCTTTTATCATTTTATTTGATATTTTATCGTCGCCCGAAGCCTTGTTTAGTGGTAATGACCTAACAATATCAAGAAATTCGTCTGAAGATGGTAAGTCAGACGTTGGAGACAATGGTGGTTCGATGGCCCACTGCCTAATTTGTCGGTGATAATCAGTGTCATCCTCCGGCCGATCGTCGGGCACAAGTGATTCTAAAAGATATTTTGCTGTTTCTTCTACTCCTGTAGTATAACTGTTATGAATTTTGATGTTCTGTACGTATGCAAGGTCGATAGATCTATTTGCCTTAAATTCATGATACAAAGGTGACCACGGACCCTCTCTATCGAGTTTATCTACAAGTTTGCGTATTAAATTTCCCTTTGATTTCTCCACTGCTGCCCTGTAGTGAGACCTAGCAACTCTAAGAGCAATGAGAGCATTATTGTAAATATCTCCTGTTACGTTACGCTTTTTAATGACATTTAGTTTTTTACGAGCTTTCCGATGGATTCTACGTAATTCGACCAATTTATAGTTCCACCAATCACATCTACGAGTGTTAGTGATAGATCCGCGGCCTATACAAACATCAGCACAATATGTGAAAGTGTCTGACAATATTTCTGCGCATTCCTCAGCTGATAGACAACTGCGAGTGAAGTCTTTGGCATGTACTGCAAAGAGTGAACCAAATAAAGCCCAATTTGCCCCTTTAGTTTTATATCTAAAATTGTACGGAGTTATTAGTGGATGTTGTGCAACAATTGGTATGAATTCGTACACGATTAAGCGGTGATCACTACAGGATGCGTCCGGTAGGACACGCCATCCAGATATCGAGACGTCGCCGCGCGTAAGCGTCACGTCAATAGAAGACTCACCCATGGGGCTGCAAAAAGTTGGTGGTGCATCAGGGGTATTGTGAATGGTAAGATTCATTTCCGCAATAAAATCTTCAACCGCACAGCGCCGGGCCATGTCAGTTGAACGCAGCTTGCCATACCATAAAGTAGAAGATGCATTGACATCAGCGCCAATGATAATTTTGTGTCCCACGAGGGACCGCAAAACGAAACGTAAATGATGTAGATGAGGATCAATGGGATGTGAAAACTGAAAATAACAGCTCACTACATAAACCTTACAGGTGGAGGATGAAATCTCAGCAACGGCGCAGTGTGACGTCATAAGGTTACGCAAAGATGTTACCGTAAAAGTAGAACTTGCAACATATATCCCAGCCCGTGACCGGCCATCTAGTTGCACTACATTGTTCCGCAAGCGAGCGCTTTGATATTGTTCTTGTGTAAGGACAATATCTAACTTTTGTTCCAAAACTAAATTGTCTAATTCTGACGTAGCTATTTTGTCATTATGAAGGTTTAACTGGCCTATTGAGATATTATCCATTATTAATTAAGTACTACAATTACTAAACTACTGCTGTAAAACTATTCAGTAATTAGTGTTTAGGATTAGCTGCTCTAATTTAAGTTTATATGTGGAGCAGTCCTGTGATCCACATCGATGGTCACATGGTTTTTTGTACCGGCTGCATTGTGCGCATTTCGGTTTAAAATCTGGTGTGTCCTTAATCGAACAAGCTCTTGTATCGTGGCTGCCGGCGCAATTGGCACAGGTAGGAGTTTTAATAGTGCAAAACTTTTGAACATGACCGAATTGTTGACAGTTTAAGCAACGAACTACTTCTAAGTCGTCTATAAACCTACAAGTGGCCCAGTCTATGTATAATTTATCTTTTGTGCTAGCTAAGTGTTTCCTAACTTCTGTCTCTAATTCTAAGCCTATCCATTGGCGTCCGTGTTCTAGTTTACGATGCCTGACAATTTTGGTTGATTTTAAAAAGTCGCTTTCAGTTAATTTTAATTCGTCCTTGATATTCTGACGATATAAAGCTGTTAGGAAAGTACGATCCTCCATAGAACTGGGTACGTCTTTTACAATTATACGGGGCCTTCGGCCTTTCGGCTTTTCCAAGCGTAATCCTGCTGATTTAATGGCGTTTACTGATTCTAGTTTTTTAAGCTGCCTTTCATTTGCAACCCGCAACACGACGCCTGCCCTTGCGGTTTTTTTAACGCCTACAATTTGAAAACCTTCGTCACTGGGCTTAATAGCCTTCATGAGAGCCTGTTTTGTGGCCGACGAAGTTGCATAATCCGTTGAACGTTCCGTTGTAGGATACGCAATAACACACGGCCTAGATACGCGCGCCTCAGCGGACACCGGACACGGAGCCGAACCAGGCGGTAAGCGAAGCTTAAGCTTGTCCGCGTACGTAAATCCCGGCTGTTGAACCGCGATACCGCCCACCTGGCGCTCGAGATTCGCTAATTTCGTTTCATTGCTAGAAGATTTAATTGCCAACAATGAGACGATACCGGTAATCCGCTGGGTTATGTCCATAATTGCCGTCCTATTGCCCACATTCATTCGCGACCCTTGATCGTTTACTAATTCGTTAATTTTTGCCAAATATTCGGTTGCCTGAGACACCAACTCAATATAGTCAGACGCCCCACAACTATCATGACCACTAAGAGACGAAATACTCCCGCCCGAGTCCGAAGCCCTAATTCTTTCCGTTCTAATGTCCTTTGGCGATAAATTTGTTGGCGACATTCTACCAAACAATCCCTTACCGGTTGGTGTTGAAAATTCGTTTGTACCACCGGGATCCGGTAACTCGCCAACAACCGACATGGTCAAATAATGACACACCAGTTAGAAGAAAATCAATAAAATAGCTTCAAAATCAAAAAAGATGAAAAGTAAATAATAAAAACAAAATATTATTCCTACCCACTTTAATAATATAATAAAATTACTTACCGATAGCCGTAATAAAGGAAACTAACACAGTATTTGTATTTAAAAGGGTAAAAACTTACAGATTATTTGTTAAAAAACACTATATACAACCTTAAACCGCCCACAAACCGGGAAACAGTCGCGAGAATACACAAAAAAACAATATTTAAATTATCACAACGCAACGTCACACGTTAACCGCTCGGTGCCGCGAAGGGTCTCCGCTCGTACTCCAAATCTATGGGACAATGAACTTGAAAGGACTTTGCCCTTTCTCTAAATAACAGAAAAGCAGGACAATACCACGGAAAAAGAAAATTGAACATCCGAAATAAAATATCGACAATATTCGGAATAGTCCGGGATCCCCGGAACAAATTTTACAAGTTATTACTATCAAGCTACTTTGTCGTGAGAGGTCCATTATCCTGATTTACGCTCAGAATTTTTTTTTCCTGCTATCCTTGTTAGCTACCACTATCGAAATTTTTTGCAAGGTGGGCCTCATCAAAATGAAGCGAAACCCTCACGAAAAATTTGCTTGATAGTAATAACTTGTAAAATTGATTCGCGGATCCCGGACTATAAGAGTAATAATAATAAAAAGAATTTCATAATAATTTGCGTGGAAGAGTTGAAAATGACTTGCGCATGGCAATGCGTCATCAGATGTCGCATGCAGCGGCGACGCTTCGTCACGAATTTAACCGGTTTGGTCAACATTAGATGTTTAACTTCGGAAACAGGATTTATAACCTTTTTATTTATGTATTTTATTAAAGTATGATATTTTGTTTACACTAAAACATGAACTTCTTTTTACACAACGATCGGTACCTACGTCTAGATATGCTGTTTTAGACGATTCTTTCAACTCGGGACTAAAGCCTAAACGAGAAGTTGGTCCTTCAACAAAATTAATTTTCCAAATCTATACAAATATATGAAATTGGAGTGTCTGTTTGTAATATTAAAATAACCGCTTTTGACTAAATGCATGTGTATGTATACGCGGTACATATACCATAAATGTAGTTAAAAAAATTTTGTTCGTCTGTCTGTCTGTCTGTTTGTTCCGGATAATCTCTGGAACGGCTGGACGGACTTTCACTGGCAGGTAGCTGGTAACTTAGGCTACTTTTTTTAGACTGTCTTTGTCCCGGGGCGTTACTCGCGGTATAACATTAACCGCGGGTAGCACCGCGAGGTTCAGCTAGTAAGTTTATAATTACAGACTTCTTAGTTTACTAATATTAATGATGAACTCAACTACACCTCATGTATCAAAAACCATGCAGCCGTTTGGGCTGTAGAGCGTACCAAAAAAATTTACATACATACACACATACATATAAACATACATGAAACATTACCCCCCAACCGAAATAATTAAATAAGTAGTTCAAAAAACTTCCAAAAAACAAGGAAAATTCCTGAAAACTGTGTTCGTGTTTACGTATTTCCTCACCATATTGCTTTTGGTTTCTTATTTCTCCTCGCCTCATGGTACGTGAGATGTGTGATATGTTAGTTCATTACGGGGTCATGTTTTTCGGTATAATATACCTACGTATTCAGGTCTCGATACATTAGAGTAAAAAAGTGACTCATAATAATAAAATGTAGTTGATATGTTACGAAATAAAGAGAATAAAAATATTTCGGACATCTAATGCCTAATACAATCTTGCTTGATATAGTTGCAAACTAAACTAAGCAGAGCTTGTACTATTGTATAGTACTATGCGTAGGTATTAGACAACTAATTTAAAGAAATACTTGCAGGTCATACAAATATTTGATCGAATCCAGGAATCGAACTTGAAACCTCATCACAGTAGTCGCATACGCTACAACTTGGTGAAGTTGTAGCGTATGCGACGTCGGTGGTGACCGACGCAGTCAAATAATCATGTTCATCCCACAAATGTTTGTCTTGAGGAAGTCGAACCCACGACCTCTTGGCAGGATCGTTGCCAATAGAAACTAAATCAACAGGTCTGTTAAGTTACCATGTTTAAAGAGATACGATACGGAGATCGTTTTTTGTGTTTTCGAAAGACGGTCAACATTTCATCTCATCCATATCTATACAAATAAATAAAATTGGAGTGTCTGTTTGAAATATTAAAATAACCGCTTTTTACTAAATGCATATGTATGTATACACGGTACATTTACCAAAAATTTAGTTAAAAAGTTTTTTGTCTGTCTGTCTGTCTTTTTGTTCCGGGTAATCTCTGGAACGGCTGGACGGATTTTGACGGGACTTTCACTGGCAGGTAGCTGAAATCCGTCATATTTATTAACCGACTTCTTTGTATAGATTAATTACATCACGACGAAAGACTTGAAGACTATAAACACTTGACATTGGCAGAAATAACTGATCCGAGAGATCCGGCTGGTTGCCATTTCATCAAAGAAGAAGAAGAGGTACGATGGTTTATTCGTCTCTGCTTACCCTTCAAAGGATATAGGCGTACATTTGTGTAAACAGATAAACAAAGTAGCACCTTTGACGGCAGAATAACGATATACCTATACTATACCTATAGCTTACTATCACCACATGAGCAATATCTTTCTATCAAAAGGAGCATAGCGTTATAGACGAATGTGTCAGAGTAGTGTCCGAGAAACATTGGTTTAGCTTGTTTAAGAAAGATGAACCAAAAGGTTTACTTCAAAACAAGCACGAGGGAAGGGGAGTTACAGGAGACATGATCTCGTTCACATCAAGTTAACAAAAAGTTCAAAACTTTACGGCAAAAAAACAATATTTGTTAATTCTAGCAGTGTGCACATACAGAAGAATAATAATAATGTTTAGAGATATTTTTCACGAAAATTGAAAATATTTTATAGATTAATTTATTTGTTACTCTTGGTGGTAACAAATTATGTTTCTATATATATAAATTATGATACTAAAAATACCTTCATTCAATATATAAGTAAAATCTAGATCGGTACATACAAATAAACAATACAGCGGAACGTGCACAAAAAATAATCAAATTAATAATGAAAACATAATTCGAAAAAATACAAACAAAGAAACAAAAATTCCTTGCAATACTCGTATTACTCACTGTTTATTTTCTTCGTTTTAAATTTTTACAACTGTAACAGATAACAAAACACAGTTAACACCTTACCTAACACTAAACACGTTTTTGCAGTAAAAAAACTTCATTTGGTTTTATCTTGACACTTCGTAAACACGTCTGATAATGCGATTGTTATGATGCCATATGATTCAAAGTATTCAAACCAAACTCAAGATTAAAGTGCAAAAATGTTAATAATAAACAAAACATCTATTACGTTTGTGTGTAAAATTTACTTTAAAAAGAACACACATTGATTGCGTAACATCACTATAACAATTATTTAAGGAACACAAACCGTAACGTAAAGATAACAAAATGAATACATCAATTTTATAGTGTCCGCTCCACAAACGTGTTAATGAACCGGTTTGCTTTTGCTCACTAGCCTAGCCACAAAGAACCTACATCTAAAACTTCCAAAAGTATCTATGCCACATAAAATATGTTTATAGTCTGTTGTTTAAAAAGTTGTTAAGAAATGGCTCAATGGTGTCTACAGGTGTCTACCTGTCAATTAGGAAGCATAGATAATACACAATCTCAAAATCTATCAATTCTAAAAGTTCGCGATACATTCGAGGGATGGCGCTGCTTAATGAATTGAAGAATTAAAAAAAAAACACCTTGACATTAACTTATAGAATATTCAAATTTATATTAGAGTAATCATCAATTTAAATTAGAATATCAGATTATATATACAAATTTAACTGTCCTAACTCATTTTGCAGCATTTTGATAAATTTGTAACCGAAGTAAGAACACGACAGAAGTATATCATTTTGATACTATTTGATGTTCCAGTAAACAGTGCCTGTCGTTTACAATACCGCAATATACGAAGCCACAAAAACACAGGCGTTCTCTTCTACAATCTCCTAGCACCAGAAACAAACTAATGTAAATGCGAGACCACCCGTTGATATAAATTTTGTTGTTGCGCCCAAAACTAACACACTAATTCCTAAAATACACCTGTAATACACCTTTACCGTGGGAGAGCCACGCTTGGCATGAATGGGCCGGCTCGTCCGGAGTGATACCAGTGCCTCACAGAAAACCGGTGTGAAATAACGCTTGCCCTGTGTTTCACCGAGTGAGTGAGGATACCGGGGGCCCATAACCCAAACCCCTCCCCCTATCTCCCCTCCATATGCCCCAAAGGCCGGCATCGCACTTGTGACGCTTCTGGTGTTTGCAGGTGTCCATGGGCGGCAGTAGTCGCTTACCATCAGGCGATACATCTGCTCGTTTGCCCGCCTATACCATAAAAAAAAAAACTTTTCAACATTACGTAGTCGGGCTCCATTTTCTTCACAAAATTTGACGTTCATAGTTCCGATTCAGAACAGTTGCTCTAATATTATGTCATAATTTAACTAAAAATAATTTAGTTGGTGTCGAGAATAGAAGTAATGTGATTCAGAAATGACCGCCGATAACACACACAATAACATGGCGCCCGACTCTAATCAGCCCCTTTCTTTAATAAAATATTTCAACTACCTATCTGTAGGACATTTATGTTGATTCAGATTCCAGTTTACTTATATTTTAAATTCAATTCAATTCAAAATTCGTTGATGATATAACCGCAACTCTGAAATATTTCAAATATTATTTGTTTTCTACACTTCTTCTATTCTGATCTAATATCTATCCTATCTAAATATTCTAAGTCAATTTTGATGAAATATCAAATTTGATGAAATGGAATAGGTAACTAAGAATTTAGTTTACTTAGACTAAATCGATATACAAATAGAGTTGTTTTTAAACTTTCGCGACTATAAATATTATTCGACTGTAAATCAGGACTTAATCGCTATAACATTTCCAAGGTACAATACCTTTTTTGGTTGTCCGACGATTCGATCGAATTGCACCGATCTTGGAGACATTCCCGTTACATTTACGTTACGTTTAAATCCCAATTTACAGCCGAACAAATGAAGTTGGTTTGTATCTAAATCAAGTAGCGAAACTAAATTACTATTTTTTAAATACTCCATGCATATTCCGTCATTTAACACTCAATAATTAAACTCCTTTTTGATAAGTGGTGAAAAAAAAACCCTGTCAATAAAAAAAAGTTAAAACGAAAACCCAACTACGACAAAAACGACTCTGAAAAAGTATGAAACAAGTTTCAAAAGCCGTAGTCACGCGTTGTTAAAGTGTTATGGACTATGGTACATTAATAAGTTTCAAAAGCCGTAGTCCATGTAGTGTAATGTACCATAGTCCATAACACTTTAACAACGCGTGACTACGGCTACGCTCTGAGGGTAAACTGAATTCGAAGGTTAAAATAGTCGTCAGTAGGTATATCTATAGAAATAAATAAAATTGGAGTGTCTTTTTGTATTCTATAATAATACTAATCTATACTAATATTATAAAGCTAAAGAGTTTGTTTATTTTTTTGAACGCGCCAAACTCAGGAAACAAAAATTGGCATAAATGTGCACTTTTTTTTTTGTTTGTGTAATACAAGTCCTCAATAAAGCGTGGCATCAAAATAAATAACTTCTTTGATATCGAATTTGATTTTTTATGGGAATTCCTGCTTCATTAAATGGAACTGCCGGTTGTCTATGCAGTCGACAGAGTCTCATTAAATTCGGTAGATGCCTTTCCTCTTCCTCGTTACTATTGGCAATACAAAAATTCCTAACATTCGTTTGTTCATTTCAGAAAATAAATTGGAAATATTTAGTCATCATGCCTCCGATATTACTCTTACAAGAAAGAAGAGTATGTTTTTAGAATTTCCCATTCGTTAATTTAATAATTACGGCCCATAAACAATTGTCTATTTAGATTGTTCGATACCAAATCATTGATTTGAATATAAGTAGTTTATAATAGCAACACTAGGTTTTTGTTAAAAATGCCCTAGCAGCTGTGAAATGTTACTAAGACAAAAAAGGAAAATAGGTAAAACCACGTGTTTGTTGAAACTAATAGAATAATTGCCTAACTAAACTACACTAAAATAGACTGCCTCGTTGGTCTCGCGGTTGGCGTGTGCGACTGCTGATCGTGAGGTCTCGGGTTCGATTCCCGGGTCGGACCAAATGTTTGTATGATCTACAAATATTTGTTTCGGAGTTTGGGTGTTTTCTATGTATAATATGTATGTATTTACAAAAAAAAAAAAGTTTATATGTATTTGTATCAGTTGTCTAGTACCCATAACACAAGCTCTGCTTAGCTTGGGACTAGATGGCGTTGTGTGATAGATGTCCGAAATATTAATTTATTTATTTAATTGTTGAAAATCGAATTTGGAATTATCGAGGTGCTTGTAGCCGTTTGTTGCGTTAAAATCGGAATTAACGTCGGCTCTCTGGTACGGAACCTTTGTCAAATAGCACGTGTTTGAATTGTACTGTGTCACTCGGAATCGTTTGTGTGGTATGAACGGGGCAGCGACATCGTGAAGGGGTGCCCCTCTGCGCAGTGGAAATTGGAGCTGTCATCGCATATAACGGTTAGACAATTATTTTAACGAGTTAAAGCACCAGGTAGAACTTTAGAGACTGGCTGGTTACATCTATGGGGCCATGTAGCTAGCACAGGTTTCCCGAGAACGCAACGCCTGGTGTTTAATTCATAGATTTTAGGCATTCAATATAATGAAGCTTCATATTACAAAAACTCTTAAAAGCAGGTACAGAAATAATAACTCAAAGAAACAAACAAATATAAAATTTATATAGCCTATGTGATGGCTCGACCATTATTAAAACTATTGACACCTTATTTATTAATATCGGTTCGGTAGTTTAGAGGCTACAGTGGAACATAAAACAATTTATAGATATAGACTCCGAAAATTATTACCCTTCTTTTTGGCTTCGCTGTAGTCGGACAAAAAATAATCTGGCCACTTTGTGTCGTCTACAAATTGTTATTCTGAGTCCGGGTTTTCTGGGTGTCCGTTTCATGTATGTTAGTGATGTTTCCGGCGACAGAGGATATTTATTCCTAAAAAGAAAGAAATGCATAGGGACAAAACGGGCTTAGGGCTCCCACACATCCAACTGTGAATACGCAACGCATCGCAAATATCTGCGAGGTCGCACGAATGCACCGCGAGAACTTCACGCCGTATCGTATCACATCGCAGTTATGTTTGGGGAGCCCTTATCCCTATGCCCTAAAAACCTGTGATTATTTTTACAGAAGTTTAACAGCATAGACAACAAGCAATTAAAAAGCATTTGATCTTATACCTTACACCAATAACAGTTTAAGACGTGAAGCGGCAAAACGATAAAGCAATTACTGCCTACATTAAACTTAACCAATTTTAGTTGTTTCAAACAAATCTTTAGAACTTTAGTTGTTGAAATAGGTTTAGTTGTACAAACTAACCTAAATTTTAGGAGACAAATCAAGTAGCATTATTAGTCTAGCTTAGAGATAATTCATTTCTAGTATTTATTAGGGTGACAAATCAATATCGAGCTATGCTGCGCTGAACTGCGCTGTGCTGTGCTGTGTTTCTTAAGCTACGTATTTTTAACAATCACCATCAAGCTGGGCTGCGCTTTGTTTAGCTCAGTATTAAAAGTAATCAGCAGCCCGTGTAGTCGTTTATCTCGTCAAAAATGACTTTATTTTCAAAAAAAACGTAAACATTACGACATAGTTGAAACAGCAGCATGGCAGAGCTCCATAAAAAACATAGCATAGTTCGGCACAGCGCGACTCGGCACGGCGGGTAGCGCTCTTCGCTCGAGACTTTGACTGCTGCGTTTTTAAACAGAGCGCTGCCTCACACAGTGCAGCACAGCGTGGTTTGTTTGTATCCTCATTAAAATATGAGATGAGCGAGTTGACCAAACATAGCACACCTGATTTGTTACCCTCATAGCTGGATTTTAGATTTCTAATTCAAACTGTCTGCAATCTAAACCAGTTATTTCAATATTCATAATTTTTGTTTGATTTGTAATTTAAATTATTCGTCTGCTCCATCGGCTTAGTTATAGGAATATTTGCTGTTTAAATGGTTGCTTGGGAACATAAATCTATGTTATTATTTGAAAACTGAAGAGTTTTTTAGGATTGTTATTTTACTTTAGTGTAGAATAGTCTTTTTTTGTCTAGTACCCATTACACAACCTCTGCTTAGCTTGGGACTAGACGGCGTTGTGTGTCAGAAATATTTATATCATTCTACGACACAGAATCAATTCTTGATTATGGATGATCTTCACTAAAAGGCTTGCATCGTTTCGATCGGGAACGATGCAATGCATCGTAGAATCTCGAGGAGTGCTTCTTTGTCAGTAGGTGTCGTATTCATTTTTAACGCTGTCTGTGTGTTGATGGATTAAGTATGTGGAGCGTCTCCACCACTATTCATTCCATGTGTGTCATAAGAGGCGACTAAGGGAACAAGCAACACACGACAACATCACTACAAAGAGAAGCAAAACTTGAACCAATCTTATTAACAATTATTGTTAGGGGAATTAACGCGATCACTTATTTAAAGGTATTACATACCTCTGATTGGCGTGACGTTTCGACCAGGTTGCACTGGCCGTGGTCACAGTCTGACACTGTCTGATTGACTGATTGAGTCAGCCTGTGTTCACGCCCAGTGCAACGGTTTGATTTTGTTGCGGATTCCAAGACAGTTTAATTTTTACTGGAACATCCCGAGTGTCATAACTGTTCGTAGATCCATTGATCCTGGTGTACAAGTGAACAGTAGTAACAGTGGTGGAAGCGTGGGTTTGTGTGGAGAAGAAAAAACAATTGATGTTCTATTGCTTCCATGTTCATTTGTTTAAGGGTTAAAGGTTATTAGACATAACTTCGTTTATGTATTAAGATACAGCTCAGATATCATTCCGTCACCTACTATTGACGTATCAACCTGTCAGTATGACCTCACCTAACAAACTAAACTCATTACTCAACACACACAAGAAATCCAATCAATCAACATGCTGCAGTACCTATATTTAACTTAGATAAGGTCGTAACTCTATCAACAGTAAAGATGTAAATACAATCTTAAAGGATTTCTCAAATGTTATAAGTTAAGCAAAAAGGGATTCGTGTTTTATTTCAGTTACATAATGTACAAGTATCTTTCATGTTGGCGTTATTTTTAAGGTTAACTAAGAACTCGAGTTTCAGTATGGATGACTGGCAGCAGTTACTACCATTAGATTACGTGTACTCTTATTTGCCCTTCATATCTATACAAATTAATAAAATTGGAGTGTCTGTTTGTAATATTAAAATAACCGCTTTTTACTAAATGCCTATGTAGGTACACACGGTACATATAGCAATGCAGCAATGTCTGTCTGTCAGTCTGTCTGTTTATTCCGGGTAATCTCTGGAACGGCAGGACTGATTTTGACGGGACTTTCAATGGCAGGTATCTGATGACTGATGATACTTTTTTTAGATTTGTCCCGCGGCATTACTCGCGGTACGACGATAACCGCGGGGTTCAGCTAGTCTTAAAAAAAACCATACAGATTCATGTGAAGTCCACATGAATCTGTATGGTTCAAGTATTGCTTAACATAACATTCTTAGTACTAGCATCCTCTTTACAAGAACACAACTACTCCAACCAAGTAGTTGATGTTACCGCTTACTCATTTTGTTTGTTTTTCGTTTCCTCTCTATTTTATGATTTCAATAGTCTGTGTGAAGAAAAAATGCAATGTACAAATACAAATCGTAAATTTGTACCTACCTTAATTATAATTAACTTATTCATTACAAGCATTAAGTTCTTAGAAAAAGTATTTAATAAAATACTATTTTATATTACTAAGCAGGAATACATAAGTATAGTAGGCTATGGTTAGACAAAGCTATTGTAAAGATACTTTCAATTAACAGTATAATTAAGTTCTATCCACAAACTTTTTTTTTCTACAAAATAACCCAGTACTGTAAAATAAGCGAAGAACCTTAAGTTTAATTTAATATAAATTGATCTCTGTGCCAGACGGCTACGAAACCAACGAAGTAACTTAAAGGTAAATATTGGTAGAGTAATGGTAAGTGAAATCCAATCATCAACTACAAAAATAGGGTCAACGTGGCAAGAACTTAATGAATATAGGATCTACAGGTCTCAACACCAAAGCATCTGCCATCAGCCTTGGCAGGACTCCCTTCGTCTTGGGAACTAACTTGAACGAACGAACAACCTCGCTCAAAGTACACTTCATTTCCTGCATGGCGAAGCGTTGGCCTGTAAAACGAAAAATAAAAATATAAAAAATGAAAAAAATTCAAATTTGGAAGTTAAGAATACGGGTTAATAGATTTTTTGTAAATATGTATGTTATAGTCTAGTCAACAAGTTCAAAAACGTGTTAAGTAGAAATAAAGCTCCCAAAAATATTATGTGCGATAACTCATTTTATTCGGAATGACGTTCCTCTTCTTTCTGGATATTTTTTCAAAATTCCTTAAATATATAAATACCTATATACTTTTTTTTTGTAAATACATACATATGCTACATAGAAAACACTCAAACTCCGATAAAAAATTTTGGAGATTATGATCTCCAAAATTTTTTTTACAAATATTTGTTCCGACCCGTGAATCGAACCCGAGACCTCAAATTATAAATTTCATGTGTGTTTGTGAAGTCCCCAACTATCAAAAATATGTTCCCAAAACGCGAGTCAGCTTTAAAGAAAATAAAATTTTTAAAAGATTTTGAAGGCTAACCAATACAATTTCTGGGTCCAGCGCTGAATGGAACATAAGCATAAGGGTGCTTCATCACGGTACCCAAGAATCGTTCAGGTTTGAATGCTTCAGCCTCAGGGAACAAGTCTTCGCGGTGGTGTAGTTCATATATATGTACGTCTATCGCAGTGCCTTTCTTTACTAACAGATCACCTGTGGAAGTTACATCGTTAAATAAAACTAGAATGTAGGTAGTAAAAGCCTGCACTTGAATGGAATGTGATTATGTGGTGCATATTTTGATACACAATCAAGTGGAAATCTTGCTAAGTGACATTTGGACTAATCCCGCCCATGTGGGCGGGATTAGTCCTAGTACTGCTGTTGATCCTGGTGTACAGGAGTTACAGTGGTGGGAACATTCCCACCACTGTAACTCCTGTACACCAGGATCAACAGCAGTGACCCACGAACACACCGAGTTATGACACTCGGGAAGTCCCAGGAAGGAAATTAACTGTCTTGGAACCCGACGAAATTAATCAGAAGAAAAACAGGAGGAGTTGGAAAGTGACATGTCGGACTCAGGCGAATCAGCAAAAGCTAGTATCTAAACAAAAGTCGAAGAACCCTTACCCATTTGAAAGTCTTCAACCAACTCCCGCCCAACAAAAGGCACACTAGGATATAACCTCAGCACTTCCTTGATTACAGCCTCCAAGTACTTCATATTAGAAAGGTCATAGTCAGCTCACGATCAGAATCTCCCAAAATACTCTGGACTTCTTCGTAGACTCGTTCCTAAAAGTTGATTGCATAGTTATAAAACAGTTTCCACTAATATTAACTATCAATCAATCCAAAAATCAAAGGGAATTCTAATTTCTTCCAGGTGATACTGGTAATAGGTTGAAAATACAAAATCAAATTAGGAGGGGACGTTAAAGGACCAGTTAAAGGATGAGATCTTAATACATAAATGAAGAAACAAATCTCGCATTCGAATCCATAATAGACAGATCTACCGTCTAAAAAAGACGCTAAAAGCTATAGCTACAAGTGCATAACTTGCAGCTTCACGGCATCGACGATTCGGATTGACCACTGAGTAGTGGTCTGGTTAGGCCTTTAACGAATTGTTTATTTAATAATTTTATTCAACCAATGATCCCACCATGATCCCGGGTCCTTTAAGCGGGGCATAAAAAAGCATATCTTTACGCGGCCATAGTCACCACACTGCAATGTCCTTATTCGTATTGAAGATGGTGACCACCACACTTAGAATCTGCTAATGCTTTCCATCAGGCAGAGCAGGGTCATTTTGACGCAGCTTAAATATATAGTCAAAGTCAAAAATATTTTATTCAAATAGACACTTTTTTACAGGCACTTATGAATAGTCAATATTAAAAAATCGAGTGAATCTAGTCGCCACTTCTAAGTGCAGCCTACCCTTAATGGAGAAGAATCTGGCAAGAACTCCACTGATGCTCATGCTATATATTAAAAAAAACTTTATTATTAGTACAATTACAAATGAGTAGTGACCTCTATTAATACAAGTAGGTACTTTTTATAATAGATGTCATTGGTGCATACATATAAATTGTGTAAGTCATATTTTTTAACCATAAACCGCGGCTTCGCTCTACTGATTATTCCACGTTTTTAACTTGACTAAATTTCATTATACCTTACGCAATCTCCTTAAGAGTCAACTATCCAAAAACATAAACCTCTCAATATTTTTATAAGGTCTATTTAATGATACCCCACACTATGAGGTAGACTAGACGTGAGAAAAAACCTCTTCACTTTACGTTACTGTTTAGAAGATGGTGATAATGTTCTCCTAGCCAATAACAGCCACGCGACCAGTCTCAACGGACACCAGTCGACTACGCAGGAGATATTACAGTCCACAACTGTGTGTACAAACACAGGTGCACTCTGTCATTCCTGTCTCTCGTAATCCGATGGGATGATTGACCGATATGAAGGTATGAAAGGTAAGCCAAAGATGAACGGACGGTGGACATGACGAAAGAATCAGTAGGTAAAATTTCAGGTATGTAGCTCCAATGGTTTAAGCCCTACGTTGAAGAATCTGTCTGGCAGTTAAAGCAAGTCACTTATATGTATATACTAGCTGTTGCCCGCGGCTCCACTCGCGTGTAAGTCGATAAGCTACATGACTGTAAAGTTTCGTCCAAATCCGTTCAGTAGTTTTTGCGTGATCCATACATACAAACTTTCGCGTTTATAACGTTAGCAGAGATATAGAATTATAGTATTAATTACCTGAACGTCTTCATGTTCTGCTAGTAGCATCAGAGCGAATGTGATGCCAAGTGCTGTTGTATCGTGACCCTGAAAACATATGCAATAACATAATAAAATAATTTGTAACTTTTTATGAATTTTACGAGTTTAGCCATAACATTAAAATTATTCTGTTTTAATTATATTCCAAGTAAACCATCCTTAGATTGTTATATGATTTTAACATTTATATCAATTACATTACTTAATTACCTCAAACATAAACGTATTAACTTCATCCCTGATCCCCTCCATATCAATCTCTCCCTTCGCTTCGGCTTCAAGCAACAAATCCAACATCGCAAGTCTCCTCTTTGTCCCAAAATCCATATCTTCTGTGATTTCACCAAGCTCATTGTTAGCTCTGTAGGCTTTTCTATCTTCAATGACGTCATCAGCAAAAGATCGAGCGGTACCAAGATGTTTAAAAAACTGCTTTCCAGTGGCTGATTGCTTGAATATGAGGTCGGCCCAAAGCCAGAATTTTGTGACGCGACTCAAAAGTAGCATGGCCATGTTCAAAATGGCCTCTTTGTATTCGACCGCTCTAGATGACTGATCTTTATCTAGTTTCGTACCCATAGCTGTCTCTGTTGGCAAGGAAATACATTAAAAGCTTAGAAGAAAATAAGTTTCTTTTTTTCCTTTTAGCATAGAGGGTAAACGAGCGAATAGATCAACTGATGGTAAATGGGGAACTGTACGCACTTAAAGATTTCAATGCCACTTCTCCCCCAGAAATATCCCAGATGCCACCAGAGTCTCTCACCAACCTCCCTGTTCTAGGGAATGAGACGCAAAGGACGGCAATAGTAGGAGAGCCACGCTTCGACATGCATGGGCCGGCTCGACCAGAGTGATACCACGGCCTCACAGAAAAACGGTGTGAAACGGCGCTGTGTTTCACCGAGTGAGTGAGGATATCGTAGGCCCATACCCTAACCTCCCCATCCCTCTCAAAATCCCCCAAAGGCCAGCTACGCACTTTTGACGCCTCTGGTGTTGCGGGTGTTCATGGACGGATAATCGTTTACCATCAGGCGATACGTCTATTCGTTTGCCCCCTATAGCTATAGCATAAAAAAAAAAAAACATGTGAGTTTACCATTAAGTATTGCGTCTGTTCAATTGCCTTATCCACCAAAAAATCTTCAATAAAGGCTTTTAATCTAATATTGTTAAGGTGTAAAATAAACACGTAACAATATTGTGTGTGACGCTTAACGACAATGATAAAAACCAAGAACAAATCGGAACAAAAACTTTAATAATACACCTGGTACAATACATGATTTGATTTCTGATTGTATCCGAATATAGCCGCAAATAAAACGTGACATCTCACAGAAGAGGACTATTATTCTTTTGTTCTGTGTGACATCTGCTTGAAATTATATCATTCTTAGGCTGAAATTTATAAAGCGCACTTTGTCTTTGCTTAGACTTACCTCACGAGTTAAGTGCGCGTTGAAATTTATAGTCATTATGCTTAACTCAAGCTGAGCAAAAGCTTAGCATTGTCTAAGTCACCGAAATCCTTGACTTAGCGATTACTTACGCGCTTGTAAAGATGGTTTGATGGTTCAAGTAGAAAAGCCGTAATCTAGTTTGAAAGCGTTGTAACAGAAGTCCGTAAGGGCATGCCAGGGTCAAAGTTATAAGTTCTTTCCAGTAATTGGTTATAATTATATGTTATATATATATATATAAATATATATATATATATATATATATATATATTGTCCTCCACTCGGCAATTGTTGATCAGGCCGAGATACGCTATAATTGTTGATCCACCTTTTTGGCACTATTTCTAAGATAGTATCCAGTGTATCGTCTTATACACGCAATATAAGTATTATACGCCTTCCGACGCTGTGCTTAAGTCTACGGCAAATACTCTAGCTCGTCATCGATTTACACGGCAATTGTAGCTCTAATAACGGTCAACTTTATCATACTTGATGATGTTTTGTTGATCAATATACACAACGTTTTGATCAACATATGCCGCGTACACTAGCATTTTAAAACGCGGGGGCCGGAGCAGCAACCTCGGTAGAAAGCAACAGGTATATTATTGTTATAATGAAGCGCCTAAAAATAATGTGCGATAGCTCATTCGATTCGATATGAGTGTCATGACGTCTAGAAAAATGTTTTTAAGGATTTATTAGCGCATAAAAAATTGCGATTATTATTAACAAAATAAGAAAAGAAAAAAAAGGTATTTAGTTTTTCGTTAAAAACTTCTAAATTACTAATATTTCAGGAATTGTTGAAACTAGATCCTGAAAAACAAGGAAATTTCCAATGAACAAGTCCTAACTCTTGAAACTATATCACCAATTTTGAAAATTATTTTTGTGTTCGAACCTACAAAAAATGAGCATAACCCCTCATTTTTTGTAGGCACGTACTATGTTATTAGAGTATTTTCTATACTTACACCGATATTTTCATTCATCATCATTCTGGTAGTCATCATTTTATGATCATGAGCTGATGATGTAAGGTACAGCTCCTTAAAGGTTAGGAGTTGGAGGATAAATCTTTAAATGTTACCTTTAGTCGTATTCTTTCAAATTATTTGGATAAGCTGATGATGAAAGATATAACTCCTCAACGGTTAGGAGATGGAAGATAATCCTTCGATTTCTTATGCATCTATAGACCTTTAGTTGTGTAGTTTCAAGTTATTTAGGTGAACTGATGGTAAAAGGTTAAACTCTTCAACAGTTAGGAATTGGAAGATTATATTAATATTACACGTACGTATAGACCTTAACTTGTATTCTTTTGGAGTATGAGGCTGATTCTTTAAATACCATATATAGAAATAGGAATTTTGGAATTTCTACTCCTAAGAGGGTGAAATAGGGTCTGAAAGTTTGTACGATAGTCCGTGATTTTTAAGTTAGAAACATGAATATTTATCTTAGAGCTACTGATTAAAAATTATTAGATACGTATTTAAGCGTATTCTGCCCCAAATGGGATGAAATAGGGGTTGAAATTTGTATGGAAGTCCGTCATTTTAAGTTGGGAACATGAAACTTTATCTTTAGGCTACTGATTAAAAATAAGTTAAAACGTATTTAAGAGTTTCCGGAGATTCTACCCCTAAGAAGTGTAATAGGGGTTCACATTTCGTATATAGGTTAGGCTCGAAGTAGACTTTTGATTACAAATAAATAAATACTGATATCACAGCATTTATGGGAATGAGCATTGATGGGAATTTCTCTCGTAAAGGGTTAATAAAAAGATCGAAAGTTTGTGTGAAAGTCTATTTTTTAAGGTATACAAATGAAACTATTTCCTAGACCAACGAAACAGTTAAAAAAACTTTTCAAGTAGGTAGTTTTAAGAGGGTTTACAACGCGAAAGTGCTTCCACGTTTAATAAAAATCACAACCAGAATGAATATTAAAATTCTGCTCTGACTACTTGGTGTATACCACGCCGTTTTAAAATATTAGTTCTCGTGGCATATGTTAATCAAACGTTGTGTATATTGATCAACAAATTATCATCAAGTATGAAAAAAGTGATCAACAAAGTATCATATATGAAAAAGATTATTATTATAGTTATTAGTGCTGCAATTGCCGAGTCAATCGAGATAGAGATTTTGCCGTAAACTTAAGCACAGCGTTGCAAACCGCATAATACTATATTGCGCCTATAAGACTATACACTGGACACTTCCTTAGAAATAGTACCGAAAAGGTGGATCAACAATTATTGCAATCTCGGCCTGATCAACAATTGGCGAGTAGAGGACAATACATATACATATAAATGTTCAACTCCTGTTTCACGCCCTTAGAGGTAGAATATCTAGAAACGGTTAAATATGTCACCACCATTTTTTAATCAGTAGCCGTGAAATAAAGTTACCCCTTCTTAACTTAAAAAAGGACGTACTTACAACAACATACAAACTTTCAACCCCTATTTCACGCCCTTAGGGGTAGAATATCCAGAAACACTTAAATACGTATCCAGTTATTTTAATCAATAGCCCAAAGATAAAGTTTCATGTTCTACCTTAAAAAATGACAAACTTCCATAGAATCTTTAACCCCCTATCTCACCCCCTTAGGGGTAGAATATCCAGAAACGCTTAAATACGTATCAACTCATTTTTTTACTTTTGGTAAAGTTAAATAGTACCTAAATATATCTGATTACGTACCTTTTTTTGTTTGAAGAGTCCTTAGGCAATAATACGTTACGCATTAATTCGTTAATTAATTGTGAAGCAAAGTGGAAACAGTCTATCATAGAAAAGACCCAATCGTGGAGAAGGTGGTCTCTGATTGGTCCGTTTGAATTAGATCAACAATAGCTGGTGTGGATTTGTATAAAAATGATGTAAATAGTTCGTAATTCTGCCAGCAGAGGGGTTTGTTGTTCCAGAGCGGAGCCACCTTAGTACGCCGGAATACACATTAGATCAACAAAACCTGTTGCTGATCAACAATCGCCAACAGATCAACAATTAACTGACGCCACGTCGCGTTAGATCAACAAGGGCCGAAAAGAGATATCTATATATATATATATATATATATATATATATATATATATATATATATATATTATTGGTGGTAATTATATGCGATTGATCTCGAAACAATCTAAAATATTCAAATATATCGACTGGAGTAATACCACGGCCTCACAGAAAACCGGTATGAAGTGAGTGAGGATACCTAAGGCCCATAACCCCTCCCTCAACCCCTCTCCATTTCCCCCCTCGCCTCTCTATTCTTCCCCCCGTTCCCCAAGGGCCGGCATCGCACTTGTGACGCCTCTGGTGTTGCGGCGGCGGTAATCGCTTAACATCAGGCAAAATGTCGGTTCGTTTCCCCTCTATTCTATAAAGAATGTTATGACATTTGACTGACAAGTCAAATAAACTATTTTATTTGTACATGTGTTATTTTTGCCCTTTTTCTCTTAAAATAAAAAGCAACGGTTTAAATTGATTGAAATACAATTATATAATAAAGTTTATAAGACTAATATTTTATTTAATAACAGCTATTTTCAAATATGTAAAATGTTTTTAAAATATCTATATAATTCAAATAAATATGCTATGCAAATTGAAATGTTATACATTTTTTCCTGAGTTCTTGCTTAGCATACACTCAGTACATTCTTAGCCCAAAGGACTATAAATTTGAATGCTAATGCTAAAATTTATTACACTGAGCAAGAACTTACGTAAGTTTAGCGTAAGCAAAGTCTAAGCACGCTTTATAAATTTCAGCCTTAGAGCCACACACTTACGATTTACATGAGAGAGCTAACAATACTGGTATGCATGGGCAAGTAGATAAGAATTGTATATGGTTAACAATCTGTGCAGGTATACCAATTTCTACTAACGTCTGGAACAAATTCCGAAATCAAGATTTTTAGTCACATACTGTACCATCCGTGTGATATCGAATTAAAAATAATCTATCTCACTATCACGTTCATTCTGTGGGAGATGTAAGAACTGAAGAAGCAAACTCAGCATGACAATAACACCGTAAAGAGAAACAAGACAAACCATCCACGTGGTACAATCAACAAAACGGGCCGGCTCGACCGGGGCGGTACTACCCTCGCACAGGAAATCAACGTAAAATGACAGCGATCATGCTGTCGTGTTTCGTTGGTGAGTGCGAGACCGGAGGCCCAATGATGCAGAAGCATCACTAGCCCGCCATGGTGTGGTTCGCCATGCTGCATTGTTGCATTGTCTGCATTCGCAGTATGGTGACCACCACTCTTGGATTCTACTCATGCTTTCCATCAGGCAGAGTAGAGTCATTTTGGCAGGGTCAAATATAAAAAAAAAAAAAAAAAAGCCTCTTTTCTAATTAGAACCCTATGCTTAGCAGTGAGCTCTTAAACGTTTTTGATAAGCATTGTAATGATGTATGGCATACATCCTCATCCTAACCTACCGGAACAATCCAGCCGGCAATATACGCAGTACGACATATATTGTCTACCAGTGCAGGTTGACTTCTTTGTAATTGTAGCGAGTGTGGCCAGCAGTGATTATGTCGACCTCGGTCCCGCCTGCTATGGTGCAATTATATTAATCATAGCTTGACTTCACAGAACTTACGTCATTCATAGATTAAATTTTATGTTTCTTGTTCCTTTGTTTTTTTTACTGTCTGCTTTTTGTTATCCGGTAAAAACGCTTATGAATTTGTTCGTGAGATACAATAGCTAGACGAAAGTATAGTTTTATGCTTTTTAATCAATCTTAATTTTCAGTTGGTTCACCTGATCGTGACCAGGAGACTAAACTTGACATAGTTAAACAAATTCAGTCTCCTAGTTGACATGAGCTTAAAACGAAACAACGAAAAAATATCAATATACTCACCACAAATTGTATACAAAGTAAAATCACTGACTACAGGCACTATGTTCACATCATCACCCTTCTTCTCTTTCAGCATATGAACCAGGTCTCTACTCTTCTCTTCGATGATGATGGAGAAGTTTTTCAAGATGTTGAAGTGGAAGGTCGGTGTTAGGATCTTACGGCGCTTGTGCCAGTGAGCACCTGGTGAAGATCGTGTATGAGATTAGGTATTATCATTATACTACGTTCTCTGATTCTAACCGACTCACTAAAAAAGCGGCCAAGTGCAAGTCGGACTCGCACATGCAGAGTTCCGTAGCAACAAGTAACATAATATAAAAGTTCTTGAAGTTAGTTGTAACTTTGATCGATGTTTTAATAATAGTGTATTTTTTTAAGATTTATGACGTATTAAAAAAAATCTACTTATGAGATCTCGTTCAAACCAATTTTCGGTGGAAGTTTGCAGGGTAATGAAGATCTGCTATTTTTTTAGTTTTATCATTCCCTTATTTTAGAAGTTCCAAAGTGGTGAAATGTGTGTATATACATTTTAAAATCCCTATACATTTTACCGCTTTGGAAGTGTCTCTCGAGCAAACTATTCATTTTAGAAAAAAAAATACTAGAAAGATGTTAGATAAAAGAAAAGATACAGATAGAAAGAGTATGGGAAACCCCAAATTTTCTTTTTTTCTTTTTTGTGTGAAAATCTTAATACGGTTCACAAAATATACATCTACTTACCAAGTTTCAACATTTTAGTTCTTTTAGTTTCGGAAAAAAGTGGCTGTGACATACCGACGGACAGACATGACGAATCTATAAGGGTCCAGTTTTTTTGCCATTTGGCTACGTAACTGACGATGATGTGATTTCCATGATTTTTGTTCATATAAACAGTGCTCAACGCGCCTAAAAAGGTTTTCAGTTCCATAAAAATTATAATGTAATACTCACCAGTGCTTAAGAGCAAGCCATTACCAAGCCAAGGGCTCAAAAACCTGTACGGCACACTTTTCGTGATGTTCTTTGTATGAGATAGCACTGCCTGGAACAATATTGTAAGACGGACTACTATCCTAAGCCTCATGTTTGAACTGTAACTATATTACACAGAGTCACACTGAAACAAAAATAATTCTGGAAATGTTTCAGCGCTTCTCGCTAATATCAATAGAATACTTTTTTTGACTGGTGTAGAACCACGCTCAGCAACCATTTGGCTGCTCGGACAAAGTCACAGAACTATCTATCTTCTTTTATATGTATGGTCCTGAAAAATGACTCTACTCTACCTGCTGGAAAGCATACTTAAATCCTAGAGTGGATGCCACCATACTTATTGCAGACAATGTAACAGTGCAGCATGGTGACCCACGCCATGCCGGCCTAGTGATGCTTCTGCATCTTCTTCTTGTTCTGATGGAAAACCAATGTAAACAATAAACTCAAACACAGAACAACTGGTCGGGAATACGAAATTAAATACAAAAGTTCTGGTTTAGCGATTAGATTTGCTCATGGCCCAGTTGCATTCAGTGATTCAAAACAATCGCTGAGGAAACGCAACGACGGCGCGGTCAGTACCTACATGGGTGACCACTGGTGGCATGATACAATGAGCGTCTCCATGATTCGTGAAGCTTAGTTTTTGATTATGGAGGCCTATGGGCGGCTTCAAAACATCCAACGTCAAGATTACGTAGCCACAACGTTGTCTTGCCAGCCCCAACACGCACTTGGCCAGCGTGGGGACGTATGGTCTTAACCCTCTCTTGAGAGGATACCCGAGCCCAGCAGTTAATGAGTTGATGATGATCAGATTTGCTCACTCCTCGGTCTGTCAAATAATCTGACTGCAGGAATATCTTAGTTATCTAAGCGGTCGCCACACCCACCGTCCTTTTGTGATCTATAAAATGTTGTTCTGCGTCTGAGTGTTCTTTGTGTCCGGTTCATGTATGTTTTTAAAGTCCCTCTACTCAGGTATTTTATTCCTAAGGCGGGACAGGGCTTTTAAAAAGGTTTAATACAATTTTCCAGGTAATAGAGACACGTTGATATCAGCACGAACGGACCGGCTTGAGCGGGGCGGCACAAGCTCCGGAAAAAATTAAACGTAAAATGACAGCGTTCGTGCTGTCGTGTTTCGTTGGTGAGTACGACACCAGGAGCCCAATGATGTAGAATCATCATTAGGCCGCCATACAGATACAAATAATAAAAGTGTGTTAAAAATACATACTTCGATATCGTTGGGGCCAGCGATGTGGAGATTCCTTTGGCCAAGTACAATGAATGTATATCTTTCACCATATTTCTTCGTGTATTCTATTATGACATCCAATATTTTATCTAAAACAAAAACATCTCTTAACAATACTCGCCAACTTAAATAAGCCTTTATCACGATGATTTTGATTGAATTGCTACTTAATCACCGTGATGTTACCCGCGTTTCTTAGCTATAGTTATAGCGGTGCTAAGTAGCGTAAGTTACTCCTTATTTCATTTGTTTTCTCACATGTAGTAAGAAAACAGTGTAAAATAATATATTATCTACTAGCTGTCCCGGCAAACGTCGTTTTGCCATAACTACTAATAAATTAAAAAATAATTAAAAAAACATTGTCCAGCGGACAAAATTGTGAATCTAAACCATTCCCAGATCCCCTTGAACACACACAAAAAATTTCATCAAAATCGATCCAATCGTTTGAGAGAAGTTCAGTGACATACATACTCACAGAAGAATTATATATATAAAACTAGCTGACCCACGCCACTTCGTTTACGTCTCTTATTGCCCGTAGCGTGATAATTTTCCCCCGTTTTTGATGCATTTTTCTTTGGTGCTCCGCTCCTATTGGTCTTAGCGTGATGATATATAGCCTATAGCCTTCCTCGATAAATGGGCTATCTAACATTGAAAGAATTTTTCAAATCGGACCAGTAGTTCCTGAGATTAGCGTGTTCAAACAAACAAACAAACAAACTCTTCAGCTTTATATATTAGTATAGATAGATATATACATCTATACAAATAAATAAAATTGCAGTGTCTGTTTGTAATATTAACATAACCGCTTTTTACTAAATGCATATGTATGCCAAAAATGTAGTTAAAAATATTTTTGTCTGTCTGTCTGTCTGTCTGTTTGTTCCGGGTAATCTCTGGAACGGCTGGACGGATTTTGACGGGAGTTTCACATGCAGCTGATGATGTAACTACCAGGGAGTAACTTGGGCTACTTTTTTTAGACTAACTTTGCCCCGCGGCGTTACTCGCGGTACAACAATAACCGCGGGTAATACCGCGGGGTTCAGCTAGTAGTTTATAAAACTTAAATATTATAAAATTTTAACAAAAACCTACTTCAAGAACTGGAGCAAATTGAAAGGAGACCACAGGGAAGTACCAGCTTTCAAATAAAAATAATCATCAAAATCGGTTCACCCACTTGATAGTTCTGGGGTAACAAACATAAAAAATTACAGTGGAATTGAGAACCTCCTCCATTTTTGAAGTCGGTTAAAAAACACCTTTTGTAACTAGCCGACCTAAAAATAGTGAAATAATTTTGTAGAACTTCAAAAAGTTCATTTCTTTTCTGAATCGGTCACTATCCCTTATTTGAAGCTGGTTAAAATATTATATGTCGCGTCGTAGACTTGACACCTCAGTGTCACACAAAATTGCCAGACCTCAGGTACAGGAAAATGAACTATAAACCGAGAGATATACAGTATATTTTAAATAAATGAGTGGTATCGGTACATTAGAGACTTTCTTGATTGGTAATTGACTTCGTTTTAAAAGTTCAACGATCTTCGTAAGTAGTCAACAATTGTCTACCACATTACATTGGGAGTCTTAGATAGATTTAACTTCAAAGTTAAACAAAAAAAACAGTTTTTTTCTTTTTTTCATTTCATTGTTTTTAATTACGTAGGTAAATTTTCAATTTCTGTAACGACATCATTTGAAAGAAATAAAAAGTTTAACTTAACATTTTAAAAGTGAGGTTTTGACCACTCGACACAGGTACTAAGAAATTAATTAACCTTTTTTCCATCTATCAACTCTTTTCACTCAAATCCATCAAGCCTTTTGGCAAAACTTAAGATATTAGTGATAATTCTGTGGCTACTTAATTATAGTACAATTTCTCTAAAATTATTTTCTACGTCTTATTTTTTAGGGAAACGATTTTCAAAATGCTGTTTTTATATGTACGTATCTAAGTAACAGTTATTTTTGTTTTTCATATCAAACTTAAGTGGATCTTTAAATATTATTTTATTGTTTAGAGAGCTTTCGAACAATAGCGTTAGCACTATTGTTATTATTGATATAAAATTTTACTAAAAATAAAGTGACATTTATGATCTAGAAAGTTGACATTTGAAAGGGACTAACCTGTTGGTATATTCATAACTTGGTGAGCATTTCCAATGATAGGCAACCTGGTGGGGCCGGGTAATTTATCCATTGGATGTTCCTCCCTAAAATACAGCCACGCCAGTAGGAGAACAAATAGACCAATGAGGGCCTCAATGATCATCTTGACTCAGGTATTGGAGCTTCTGATCTGTTTGAAAACATATAAATTATGTTTTTTTAAATTAATTAAGGTAGTCAAACCACGTTGATTCAGTACAAGCGGATCCCACGGGTCGTCATCCTATCGGGGTTGGCGGCGGGGCCGTGTGTCGGAATAGGACCAACTAAAACCACACGGTGTGCCCTTCTGCGCCTGAGAAGGGAGGTATCCGGGAACTGCTGAAATTAACACATCCGGACAACTTACCAACCCCTTTGATTAGAGTCATATAGTATGACCAGTAACAAGCTGTTAAAGGTTGATGTTACAGAAACTCGAATAAATATTTGCACGTTATTTCGAGCAATGACTGAATCTCTCGATACCTGCAGGAGACTATATAATAATAATGTTTATTTGTACATAATTCTATTATTCTTAGACTAACACTCGTAAAGTAAAGAAGTATGCCCCCCGAGTCACGCTTGCAAGAATAAGTCTTTCTAAATTCTCATGTGTCATTGGCTAATACTTTGTCTAAGATTAGCCAATGACATACGAGAATTTATGCGCTAACGATTGCAAAAAGAAGAATGTTTGCAATTTAGCTAGGGGGGGCGCTGATCAGCTTTTAAAATAAATTAGCTTTGCTTTACCATCACTATCACTATATATTATAAAAAAAAGTCCTCCACCGCGTCTGTCTGTGCGTCAATTCGCGATGAACTCAAAAGTTACGGATTTTGATGCGGTTTTTACCAATAGATAGAATGATTCCTGAGGAAGGCTTTCGTATGTAATTTGTTTTTTTTTAATGTGGCCTAAAATATAACGTTATTTGTGGAAGACATCGAA
This sequence comes from Spilosoma lubricipeda, assembly GCA_905220595.1. Classification (NCBI taxonomy): domain Eukaryota; kingdom Metazoa; phylum Arthropoda; class Insecta; order Lepidoptera; family Erebidae; genus Spilosoma; species Spilosoma lubricipeda. The sequence continues at coordinate 2,452,193 of HG992291.1, forward strand.
AAAAATTAAGCCACACATCTTTTAGAGGTAACATAGGTTACATTATATTTTTCGTAAAGAGCATTTGCGAAGCCAGGGCGGGTTGCAAGTAATAATTAAAAATAATTTTAATTAGAAGAATTCGTTATTTATTTGCTTCTAAAGTGAAATGCTTTTATTGTATTTATATTTGCAATCGATTACTACAAACATCCTAGAACTTCCTACACACGAACACTCCTAACTAAGAACAATTAAGAAACGAGGTCACAATAAATAGGCCGACGTAGGCACCACAGGGCATATAGTAAAAAAAAAATAACATCCACACAATAAAAGTAACAAAAGTATCAATACGTTCAAAAAAACTCTACTTGCTCTATTCTCAATCTAAAACAAAACAAAACACATCACTTTGAAATTGGAACTTCAAACAGACGTGCGCGGGAGTGTAATCTCAGCACATCACTGCGTGCGTCGCGTCAGATACAATTCGAAGTTGTTTAAACAATGTTCTGGAAGATTTCATAATAAAGATGGCTACAAACATATTATTTATTAGGCCGAACTCTTGCTTCAATAAATATTTTGATCTGTACCGGTTAGACAAGCTTTTATGGTCGCTCACCATAAAAAGAACAAATTAATGGTTTGAGCACTGGCTGTATTTTTTGTAGTTAGGTCTGGAGTGTTTAAAGACCTTGAATATTTCTGTACCTAGTCTGCGTATGAGCTCAAAAACTAAGGTTGTGCGGTCAGTAATTAAATGAATACAGATCCCTGTTTACGGTGGCGGATTAAAAATGCAATATGTCACCCCTATTCTTTCCGAGTGTCGTAAGAGTCGACTAAAGAACAAACCACGAAGGACAAAGGCAAACTTGGAATCCATCCTGTTCCAAAGTAGTAGCGTATCCGACTGCTGTGATTGAGGTCTCGGGTTCGATTCCCGGGTCGGATGTTGCATGTTTGTATCATCTGCATAAATTTATTTCGGAGTTTGGGTGTCATCAGTTGTCTAATACCCATAACACAAGGTCTGCTTAATTTGGGACTAGATGGCGTTGTATATTAGATGACCAAATTTTTAAAAAAAGTTTCGTTTTATTTCGACTTCTGGAAATGTGCCTCAATATTTCTTTTTATTGGTTAATAAATAACGCGCGACCCCATACTGCGCAACAGACAGTCTGAAAATTTAGACAACTTTTTAGTGGGTAAACAATTCAATTCCCGAGAGGCAGTACAAAATGCCTTTGAAGAGTTTGTTGCCTCCCGTCCAGCTGATTTTTACAAGAAGGGCATCAATAAACTGCCAAAGATGAGATTGGCAAAGATGCGTCGATTGCATGGGTGATTACTTCGAATAACAGAAATAAAAAAGTTTGAAAAAATAAGTACTTTCACTTATTGCGTACAAAACGGCAATTTCATAGGTAAAGACCTATTATAACTCTTTCAAATTCTCGAAGGGGGGCCTACAACAAAAGAACTCCATATTACAAAGACAAGCATTATACTGTAGAGAATCATGATTTCGGGAAGGGGAGAATACAAAGCAATTCTGAATCGCACACACAAAGTTTTCACAGCATTTAACCATATATAGAACATTTTGATAGTTATTGTCAGGGGTCCTCCGCCTCGAAGGAAACCAGTTCTCGCCAATCTGGTCTAATTTGGCGGTCGTACAGATATCCAGGACTTGTAATCGACATCAGTCAAAGTCAAATCTCTTAAACAGTTACACAAAAGACTTCGAGGACGGAATTAGCCTAACGGTTATCTTGACCCCACTTTTGTAAATTCTACCGACTAATGAATCTTTGAATATTTTTCTCCTTAGCCATTTAACATTTGCACTTGCAACTACTAATTTTTATTATAACTAACTATGCCCGCTACTTCGTACGCGTGACATTTTGATTTCCAAGGAAGTTTTAATTTTTCACCGTTTAAACCTTCCCTGGACTACGACAAACATTTTAAAACCAAAAGCAGCTAAATCAGCCCAGCCGTTCTCGAGTTTTAGCGAGACAAACGGACAGCAATTGATTTTACTTTATTAACCGACTTTCAAAAGGTTGATCGGTATTTTTTTTATAGTGACACTCAAGCTATGCTTATGTCAAAGTGACGTGACACCTGAGGGATTATGTACACTGATTACTCCGTCAATTGACCGATTTTGAAAATTATTTTTGTATTCGAAAGGGTATGCTCTCCATATCTGATGATGGGATCCCAAGGAAATCGAAGGAAACCCTAAAATTCTGAGGCACGTACTATGATTTTCATATATTTCCTAAAGCTATTGCAGTATTAACACTCGGTAGTCATCATTTCATGATGATGAGCTGATGTTAGAAGATACAACTCCTTCACGGTTAGGAGTTGGAAGATAAATCTTTAAATGTTATGTGTATGTTTGTTACCGTTACTCGTATTTTTTCAAGTTATTCAGGTGAACTGATGATGGAAGGTACAACTCCTCTACAGGTAGGAGTTGGAGGAAAATTCTTTCAATATCGTACGTATCTATAGATCTATAGTTGTACCATATACACGAATAGGGTACTTAGTTGTATTCTTTAAAGTTGTTTAGGTGATCTGACAGGTAAGGTCAGAAGATAGATACCGATCCAATAACTAGTAGTCATGCAAAGCTATTAAACAGACTTTAAAAAAAAAAACAAAAGAAAACTCCCGGCCTAGAAAGACAAAAAAGCGAAAAATAAAAAAATCTTCATTTAAAAAACCGACTTCAGAAACTAAAAAGTATTGAATAACTTAATAAAGATTTAATTAAATACAACTTAAATGAAAACCTTTAATATTGATGAAACACTATTTTTTGTATGTGCTACCTCTTCATAGGTTTGAAGTCGGTGCCAAGCTGAAATGTAACAACCCGCGGTATAACATAAACCGCAGGTAACGCCGCGAGTCGAAGCTAGTTTAAAAAAGTGGCCTAAGTTACTCGTTATATCATAAGTTAACTGGCAGTGTAAGTCCTGTCAATATCGGTCCATCCGTTCTAGAGATTAGTCGGAACAAAGAGACAGACAGACAAAAATTGTAAAAAATATATTTTGGTATATGCATCGTGTATATATACATAATACGCTTTTGGTACAAAGGAGTTTTAAAATATTACAAATAAACACTCCAATTTTATTTATTTGTATAGAGTATAGATAAGTCTTATGTGATAACCTTGATTCACACAGAGATGCCACCGCACATGTGGAACGGAGGCTGCGCTAGACGTCTCATTATCTTACATGTCATACTTACGTTTATTAGGTCACAATGATTCTGTAATTATATTGAAAGTTTATTTAGTTAACATGTTTTTTTTTAATGGATTACCGCCGCCCATGGACACCCGGAACACCAGAGACGTCACAAGTACGTTGCCGGCCTGTGGGGGATGGGGACAGGGATGTAGGGAGGGATAGGGGTATGGGCCTCCGGTATCCTCACTCACTTGGTGAAACACAGCGCAAGCGTTATTTCACACCGGTTTTCTGTGAGGACGTGGTATCACTACGGTCGAGCCGGCCCATTCATGCCGAAGCGTGGCTCTCCCACGGTAATGTTAGACTAAATTGCGCTTGCTCACTATTCTCGCTCGGTAAGAAAATTGACGTCTACGATATTACGATATTTTGGGAAGAAAAATCAAATCCAAGCTAGTAGAGCCACGCTGATTTCAGCACGGTTGGGCCGTCTCGACCGGGGCGGTACTACCCTCGCACAGAAAATCAACGTAAAATGACAGCGATCATGCTGTCTTGTTTCGTTGGTGAGTGCGAGACCGGAGTCCCAATGATGCAGAAGCATCACTAGATCGCCATGGTGTGGGTCACCATGCTGCATTGTTGCATTCGCTGTATGGTGACCACCACTTTTGGATTCTGCTTATGCTTTCCATCAGGTAGAGTAGAGTCATTTTGGCAGGGCAAAACATAAAAAAAACAGGAACGTTATTCCATAAAAAAAAAGTTTTATCATTCTATAACTGCCTCGTTGGTCTAGGTGCTAGCGTAAGCGACCGCAGATCAAGAGGTCTCGGGTTCTATTCCCGGGTCAGACTGCTGTTAGGTTTTTCTTAAAAGAAATTCTTAATAGCAGCCCGGAGTCGCCGTGGGTCCCGGTTGTCATGAACACCTATGGCAATCGTTATTGGCAAGTCAGTGCCCTCAAATATACTGATAACTAGTTTAACTTACGAATTCAGTTCACTCTCAGGGTTGCGGAGGTCCGACGCCAGTCGCTCCGTGTAAAAACTGATATTCAGGTAAAACCGGTTGAACTAGTAGCCGACCTCAAATCTTGGGAATAATAAAGGCTAGGAAGGAAGAAGAATTTATCATTCCATTGCAGTACACAATTAATCTAATTTTGAGGACTATTAGTCTCCTATTTTGTGTATATTGAGAGGTCAATCAATTTATATGGCAATATGATTTATTTATTTATTTTGTGAGCTATTCAAGAATTTACAGTGTTCTGTCAAAAAAAAAATATACAACAAAAAAATACAAAAATATATAAAACATGTAAAATTTCAATAACTACTTTGAGAAAGTAATTACGATTAAGTACATACTTAGTTGATTATTGGAGCTACAGTCTCATCTGAAGTTTTACATATAAAGATGCGAGATATAGAGCTCAGTTGAATTACACACTAACTTAATCAAAAAGATTTAATCTGAAACATGTTCATTTAAGACTTAAAGGCTTACTTCTAAGTATATATTGTAGAGTCTATGGAGGGAATTAATGAAAATTCGGTAGATAGAACGATTTAGGTGCCTACAATCGCACTTTAGTCAACTTTGTAATACTTTTAAGGATTCAGTAGCAGCATGCCGACTTTATTAAATCTTAATACATTAGATCATATATTATGTATGTATACCCGGTACATACATTATTATGCCTATTATAGCAAATTGACAAGGATTAGCGTTATTATATAGTGTATTTAATCGTGTTATGTCTACTTTAATAAACTTCAATACTAAGGATATGTAGCTTGACTACAAAATGTACAATCAAAAACAAAGTCACTGACAATTATTACGATTATTTACTTTTAGTTTATTTCTTAAGACCAATTTGAACAAAATTACTTCGTTTAAATAAAAATTAAGTATAAATAAGTGAATGAATGAACTTTATTCACTTGTAACATCTTTAAATATTGAACTAACTACATAAAATCACCATCTCACAGGCGTCTATAGACGAAGGCAATACCGTGGGAGAGCCACACTCCGGCTCGACCGGAGTGATACCAGGGCCTCACAGAAAACCTCAACTCCCCCACCCCTCTCCCCATTTCCCAAAAAGCCGGCAACGCACTTGTGACGCCTCTGGTGTTGCGTGTCCATGGGCAGTGGTAATCGCTTACCATCAGGCGATACGTCTGCTCGTTTGCTTCCTATTACATAAAATAAAACCCATACCATAGGTTACTCGTCTGCTAACTTAACCTCCATTATAAATCTTCAGGTGCCTCAGATAGCCTCAGCAGTGGCGCAGTGGACGCTTAAACGGCTCCAGTGCTAACGTATCGAGTTCGATACCGGAGTCAGACCAAATGTTTATTTATATGACTGCAAATATTTATTAAGTAGTTTGGGTGTTCTCTATGTTTAACATTTTGTTGTTACAAAACAAAAGAATACAATTGCAGTTAATCTAGCTTGCATAGTACAAGCTTTGCTTAGTTTAAGGATAGATGGCGTTGTAAGTCTGGTGTTTGAGGTGTTTCAATATTTATTTATCAGCCTAAAGCCGATTGCAGCTGAACGAATATCTTCTCCAGAGCGCCAACCAACGCAGTCTTGGTCTCTACAACATAAAAAAAAACGACTTCCAAAAAGCATCTAACGAAAACTCCCTGGCAAAAAATACTAAAAAGCTGAAAATAAACTGGCTCTTCATAAATTGCTATGCCAATTCTCAATATATATATACGGTCGAATTGAGAAACCTCCTCCTTTTTTTGAAGTTGGTTAAAAAAGTAATGCCATTTCTCCAACAGGTCAGTACTGTAAGGTAAAAATCCCCTGGTCGTTTAGCCTGCCTTTGTGCATACATTTACATGAAGTTTAAAATAATGAATAATTCAGTTGCCTCATTTTAAAATCACACAGCTCTTACCCTAAGTGCTGTTTTTGTATTAACTTTTAGCGCAGCTTTAAAACGCCTGTGTTACAGATTTTAGCAATATAAATTATAACTAGAATTTTGCTACAAAAATTGTACTAGGATAACCAACGTTAAGCTCTTAGTTTCTGCACATTTCTTAGTTTTATTTTGTTTTGTAAACCCAACAGCAGTCCGACTCGGAAATCAAACCTGAGACCTCTTGATTCGCAATCGCTTACGCTAACCACTAGACCAACGAGGCTCCTAAGACACCCATAGGATGAATAAAGATGGTATTTCATACGGGTGAAATTAGATATTTTTAGATAGGAAGGAGAGGGGAACTAATATTTGAACTCCAAAATCAACCAAATCGATTTAATAGTTCCTGAGTTGAAGTTAGACTAACGAACTACAATTTATTTTTATGTATAAAAAGATAAACATATTTATGAGCAACTTGTATCTGTAACATTGTATTACCTGGTAGATAACTATCTGAAACATTATCAGGAACTAGTGCCCTACATGTAACATAGATTTTAAAGACTAGTTACTATCTACCCTAAAAACTAAACGATCGAAAATGAAAAAGAAACCAGCGGAACAAAAAGGGTTCCCCTTTATTTGGTTTCTAAAAATAGAGTGATCCTATTTTCTCAGTGTTTGATAAACGAAGGGTGGGTGATGATAGATTTAGATAGGCCATTAATTACGACATGGGGTAAATAAAGGTCGACCTTTACATTACTATGTGTATTCGTTTAAACCAACAAGTTGATGAGGTTGAACTTTATCTATACTAATATATAAAGCTGAAGAGTTTGTTTGTTTGTTTGTTCGTTGTCCGATTTGAAAAATTCTTTCAGTGTTAGATAGCCCATTCATCGAGGAAGGCTATAGGCTATATATCATCACGCTAAGACCTACAGGAGCGGAGCAACAATGAAGAATGTTACAAAAACGGGGGAAAATTATCACGCTACGGGCAATAGGAGACGCAAACGAGTTTTCGTGGGTCGGCTAGTGAATTATAATGTTATAGTGGTTAGCGTAAGCGACTGCAGATCAAGAGGTATCTGGTTCGATTCCCGGGTCGGGCTGCTGTTGGGTTTTTCTCACAAGAAATTCTTAATAGCAACCCGTTGTATGGGAGATGGCGGTGCCTGTAAGTCAGTGCCTTCAAATATACTGACAACTAGTTCAATTTTCGAATTCAGTTCACCCTCAGGGTTGCGGAGATCCGATGCCAGTCGCTCCGTGTAAAAACTGATATTCAGGTAAAATTAGTAGCCGACCCTTAATCTTGGGAAAAATAAAGGCTAGGAAGATGAGTAAGATAAAATATATAATACACGAATGGGACTAATCCCGCCCACATGCCCACCACTGTAACTCCTGTACACCAGGATCAACAGCAGTGACCCACGAACACACCGAGATATGACACTCGGAAAGTCCCAGGAAAAATTAAACTGTCTTGGAACCCGCAACGAAGTTAATCAGAATAATACACAAATATGTGCAACAGGTCTAATATACTTTACTGAAATATGAGGAACCTTTATTAATGTAAATGATAATAATAATGAAAGCCATATTTAATTACTCATTTTTTTTTCTAACCGACTTCAAAAAAAGGAGAAGGTTTCTCAATTCGATCGTATATTTTTTTTTTGTTTTTTTTTTTTTATGTTTTATCTCGGGTAATTTCGTCGTTTATGAACCGATTTTGATGATTCTTTTTTTAATGGAAAGGAGATATCCCAACGGTGGTACTATGATAGGGGCACTAAGATCTGACTTGACTGAAGAGAAATCGACTTAAACCTTGAAGTCGGTTTTATTTTTGTTAAAATTTTACTTGTACATATTCTGATCATTTTGTCGTTGATCTTTCAAAGTTACTATGTAATGTTATTTATTTATTGAAAACCAACAGCGATACAATAATTTTTAATATAATAACATACACAGAAAGTGTGGCCAATAACAGGTTTTTCTCGTTAGCTAAAAATTATGTATGTGAACGAGAACATGAAGCATGTCGGTGACGCGAACTCATAAGATTTGCTCCTATCAAAAATGGCTCAACGCGGCTCAAGAAGTTTTCCCTTCTAAAATAAAGAAGCAAGAAGAAGAAGGGTCGTATTTCGACCACTGAGCGACCACTAATGTATATTAATTTGTTAATAGTTTTACTAGTCTATGTGTCGATAGTTTTATGAACTCAGCGTTTCTAAAGAACACTATCAGTTGCCAAATCTCGCTCTTTTCTAAGAATTAATTTAGAAGGATATATAAAGCTCTAAATAAATCTTCTAAATAAATCGTCAACTTTATGAACGCTACGGGTTGGTAAAGCCAACTTTATTGGTACACTAACAACGACTATTAATAGGGTTGTTTGTACACACACCCTGGCGCTAAACACATACACATGTACACAATGTGCAGAATAAAATCTTTAGATAATAAAATCTTTATTTGGGATGTTGGCGGAGTTAGCGGACCTCCGTGCGGCCTGTACCCGTGCCCGGAGGTCCTACACCCGTAGCCGGCGGCGTCACCGTAGAAACGGTGAGGAGGACCACCTACATGAGGAGAACCGCGAAGCGCGGAAAACTCTGAAGCTGGCCATTAGCTGCACCAAAGACGCTAAGAGAAAGAACATGTTGGAGAGTCACGACCGTGACCCCTGGGGTCGCCCTTATCGTGCGATGCGACAAAAGCTCCGCACGACGCCTCTGGGCCTGATCCTCCATGGTAGGTGGCTCTTCGACGAGCACTTCCGACAACTGGTCGTCGCTGCCTCTGTCCTTAGGCGATTTTTGCTCAATTTGGGTGGAGCAAGCGTCTCAACGAGGCAGCTCTACACGGGGGTACACACTCTGGCGGCCTCAGAGGGTATTAGCGGCCAGAACCATACATGGCTACCGCACGGTGTCGACCGAGGCGGTGTGCGCCTTGACCGGAACACCCCCGTGGGATTTGGAGGCGGAAGTGCTCAAGTATCTCAAAGATATAAGAAATTCACAGAAAGAAAGAAAGAAAGAAAGAAACACAAAAGTAAATTGAAAGGGTATTTATCTGTGAAAGAACTACAAAATTCATTAAATTTAAGACTGTGTCGAGGAATATGGTACTTTAAAAACTGGAAATACACTGCCTACCAAGAATAGACGCTCTTCTTTGTCACCATTTACAGACTTAAGTGTTATAATAAGTCGGAGGCAGACTTAGTAATCTATACTTATAAAATAACAAGTCCTGACTGACTGACTGACTGACTGACTGACTGACTGATTCATCATCGCCGAGCGTAAACTATGATAGTTAGGGCTATGAAATTTGGTGAGTAGGATCCTTTTATTGAGTAGACACGCACTAAGAAAGGAATTTTGGAATTTCTACCCCTAAGGGGGTGAAATAGGGATTGAAAGTTTGTATAGAAGTCCGTCATTTTTTAAGTTAGAAACCTGAAACTTTTCTTTTGGGCTGCTGATTAAAAATGAGTAAACACGTATTTCAGCGTTTTTGAATATTCAACTCCTAAGGGGTGAAATAGGGGTTGACATTTCGTACATTGGTTAGTCTGTAAGTCCGTCATTTTTAAAGTCTGAAACATGAAACTTTATTTATGTGTTATTGATTTAAAAAGAGTAGAGACGTATTTAAGCGTTTCTGGGTATTCTATCCCTAAGGGGGTGAAATAGGGGTTGAAAGTTTGTATGGAAGTTCGTCATTTTTTAAGTTAGAAATATGTAACTTTATTCATGTACTAAGGACTAAAAATGAGTTAATACGTATTTAAGCGTTTCTTGATATTCTACCTCTAAGGGGTGAAATAGGGGTTGAAAGTTTGTATGGAAGTTCGTCATTTTTTAAGTTAGAAACATGTAACTTTATTCATGTGCTAAGGACTAAAAAAGAATAGATACGTATTTAAGCGTTTCTTGGTATTCTACCTCTAAGGGGGTGAAATAGGGGTTGAAAGTTTGTATGGAAGTTTGTCATTTTTTAAGTTAGAAACATGAAACTTTAATTTTGGGCTACTGATTAAAAATAACTAGATATCTATTTAGCGTTTCTGCATATTTTACCTATAAGAGGCTGAAATAGGGGTTGAATTTTTTTCATGAAAATCCGTCATATTTAACTTAGAAACCTGAAACTTTACTTTTGGATTGCTGATTAAAAATGAGTAAATACATATTTCAGCGTTTCTGGATATTCTACCCCTAAGGGGTAAAATAGGGGGGTGAAAGTTTATATGGAAGTTCATCATTTTTTAAGTTAGAAACATTAAACTATATTTTTGGGCAGTAGCAGTAATCAGTAGATTAAAAATGAGTAGACACCTGTTAAAGGTTTCTGGATATTCTACCCCTAAGGGGTGAAATAGGGTTTGACATTTCGCATATAGGTTAGTCTGGAAATCCGTCATTTGTGAAGTTCCAAACATTAAACTTTGTTTTGGGCTACTGATTAAAAATGAGTAGATATGTTTTTAAGCGTTTCTGGATATTCTACCCCTAAGGGGGTGAAATGGGGGTTGCAAGATTGCATGGAAGTCTGTCATTTTTTGTATTAGAAAAATAAAATATTATCTTTGGGTTACTAATTAAAAACGAGAATATGCATATTTAAGCGTTTCTGGATATTCTACTCCTAAAGGGGAGAAACAGGCATTGGCATTTCATATATTTTTTAATATAGCAGTCTAACAACTTTCGTTTTTATGTTTCTGATTACAAATAGATGAATACTTATATCAGTTTTTATGCGAAATCTGCTCCTAAAGAGGTTGAAATATGGGTCGAATGTTTGTATGAAAGTTCTTTTAAATGGGATAGTGATCAAATATTAATAAATATATTTATTTTATTTATTTATTTATTAATTAATTTATTTATTTGTACAGAAACAATTTACAGGTTCAAATACGTTCATATACGTTTAAAAACATGAATTAATTACTGATACATTCTTTTACACAGTTTTAATTAAATGCATATAATCAACTTCCACGCGAGCAAAGCCGCGGGCAACAGCTAGTTCCCCATATAGTTTTGATACTAAATATCCCATTTTAATCTGTGGTAAGCATCATTTTAGTAAAATGTTATTTAACTATTTTTATCTTAAATATTGACATTCTGGTCCACAACTACTCTTAGCAAACATACGGTTGTCATGCTGGCCCTTCATAAATAAATACATAAAATAAATAAGTATTTCGGTATTAACTCTTTACACTGTTCTGTAGATTATTAACAAGCTAGCGCGCAATAACTTAATGCGGTTTAATTTTATTTTTAATCTATACTAATATATAAAGCTGAAGAGCTTGTTTGTTTGTTTGTTTGTTTGAACACGCTAATCTCAGGAACCGCTGGTCCGGTTTGAAAAATTCTTTCAGTGTTAGATAGCCCATTTATCGAGGAAGGCTATAGGCTATATATCATCACGCTTAAACCTACAGGAGCGGAGCAACAATGAAGAATGTTACAAAAACGGGGGAAAATTATCACGCTACGGACAATAGAAGACGCAAACGAGGTTGCGTGGGTCCACTAGTGTTCGATAAAGCAGCGCCGCGTTTGCGACACGATTCGTTATTGGTACTACTACAGAGTCCGAGAGCCACTAATCCACTTTGAGTTTTCACTCTGCTAAACCCAACAGATGGCGCTTTGTAGTTTCACCACGCTTTACGCAGGGCTTTAGAATCTATACTAATATATAAAGCTGAAGAGTTTGTTTGTTTGAACACGCTAATCTCAGGAACTACTGGTCCGATATAAAAAATGCTTTTTCGAGCGTGCAGCCGGCGTTCATCTATACTAATATATAAAGCTGAAGAGTTTGTTTGTTTCAAAGCACTAATTTCAGGAACCGCAGGTCCGATTTGAAAAATTCTTTCAGTGTTAAATAGCCCATTTATTGAGGAAGGCTATAGGCTATATATCATCACGCTAAGACCAATAGGAGAGGAGCATCAATGAAAAATGTTTAAAAAACGGGGGAAAATTATCACGCGACGGACAATAGGAGACGCAAACGAGGTTGCGTGGGTCTGCTAGTATTTCAGATAGGGCAAATTAAAAATGCTATCGTAACGGTATGAAAAAGAAACAAACATAATTTTAAATGGGTGTTATTTTAAGAGAGCTGAAGAGTTTGTTTGTTTATTTGTTTGTTTGAACACGCTAATCTCAGGAACCGCTGGTACGATTTGAAAAATTCTTTCGGTGTTGGATAGTCCATTTATCGAGGAATTCTATAGGGTATATATCATCACGCTACTACTAATAGGAGCGGAGCAACAATGAAGAATGTTTCAAAAACGGGGGAAATTTTCACGCTACGGGCTATATAAGGCGCAAACGAAGTTGCGTGGGTCAGCTAGTAGTGTACAACTAAGAAGTTCACAACGATTGTTTCTCGACACGTGTAAATGTTCCTCTTTTCAAGTACAAATGAAATTATACACACCGTGTGCTTTTTTTTTTTCAACATTTGAGTAATTAATATTTCCAAAAATAAAAACCACAAGAATAGTGGTAATCAAAAATAATTTCGTGAGAATGTAGTTAACAATAGCCACATTAACTAGGCTAGCTGTTTACAACGTTGGCAAATAATATCATCTAAACTAATATATAAAGCTGAAGAGATTGTTTGAACGCGGTAATCTCAGGAACCGCTGGTCCGATTTGAAAAATTATGTCAGTGTTGGATAGTACATTTATCGAGGAAGGCTATAAGCTTTATATCATTACTCTAAGACCAATAGGAGCGGAGCACCAATGAAAGGTATCAAAAACGGGGAATTTTTTTCACGTTACGGGTAATAGGAGACGCAAACGAAGTTGCGTGGGTCAGCTAGTCATCTATATACTTCAAAAAATATATGAAAACGGGAAGTGTTATATTTTGGTATAGCGGGTCATCATACTGCATTGTCTGCATTCACTATAACATAACTGGACAGTTCTGATCTTCTTTCAGCTATACAATTTTTCACACAAAAATCACGGATCAGACATACTCGCCTTTTAATGTGCCTTTTCATCGCACGAATTATGGCAAAAATACTGATATGACGCGACTGCTTCGTACCTGCAATGACAAGTTCGAAGGTATTGACATATTTCACTTGTCCGAGAAATCCTTTCGCGATAGAATTGTAAGAGACTCACCAGGTCACCAGTAATTAATTAATTTGTTAAGTCTTTGTATATTTTATATTTGCATTTTTTATTACTACTATTTTTTATTGCTACATTGTTTTAGATGTTTCTTTTATTTTTTAAATTCGTAATGTTTTTAATTGTATAATGATGTCTAGTTCCTGTATGCATGACGTGAAACTCTCTAATTGGCTTTTGAATCATTATTACATGTAAATATGTCCTGATTACTGTCAAAAAGCTGTTGAGTTTCCTATTAATCTATACAAATCAATAAAATTAGAGTGTCTCTTTGTAATATTAAAATAACCGCTCTTTACTAAACGCATATGTATGTGTACACGGTACATATACCAAAAATGTAGTTTTTTTTTGTCTGTCTGTCTGTCTGTTTGTACTGGGTAATCTCGGGAACTGCTGAACCGATTTTGACGGGACTTTTTTTAGACTGACTTTGTCCAGCGGCGTTTTATTCGCGGTACGACGAGCACCGCAGGGTTCAGCAAGTAAATAAATAAATAAAGTACTCTTGGATTCTGCTCATTCTTTCCATCAGGCAGGGCTGAGAAGAATCACTTTGGCAGTCACTTTGGTTGTTAGTGATCCTGACTGCTAAACATAAGGTCATGGGTTCGAATCCCACTTAGAATAGAACAAACCTCTGTGTGATGAACCGTGAACATGACTATTTCCAGGCGAACCGTGTAGTGAAGTCGGAAAATTAGATAATTAATAATGGTGCTAAAACTGTTGTTTGAAAACTTCATAAACTTATCTAAAAATCACTAATGAAATAATCTTTGCCTGTCAATCGACATTCTAAACATCAAAGATTGACTAATATTAGATAAGTTATACTGAAAATAGACGCTAACTCAACTATAATAGGGAACTAGGGGAAGGCTAAATAAAAGTAATAACGACGGCAACATCCTGGTAGTTACTCTGAAAATTTAATTACATAAGGCAACTCCAGCCCTAGAGACAAAAAGCAAGGAGTAACAGACTTAAATCCACTAAAAAACACTACTTGATTAGACATAATTTAGGAGATAAACAACCAAAATCAATAATCATAGACTATATAAAAATTATTGAATCTCTGGTATTATTTCTCTTCCAATTAACAAACGGAAAACACGAAACTACACTAGCAAGGGTCCAAAGTCCAGCGGTCAATGTACTACATTCCAAATTCAACAGCCAAAGTCCAACGACAATAATCATTTATTTTTTTATTGGATATCCGTACAATATCTCTAAGCTATGATTTATTTCAACAAAAAATTTGAATTACATTATCTAAGGTTCGAGATGCTTTGCTTTTTGCGAATTCAGTATTTGTACAATATTTGTATTATGAATATACTTTTTAGTTTTTTTTTTCTTTTATTTCTGGTAATGTTTCTGTGATATTTGTATTTATTTGAAAATGAAAGTTTAGTTTGTAGTCACAATTATCACAAGTACTGAGTCTACAAGTGCTTAATTTAGGCTCAGACGTTCATGTGCGTTGTGTCAATTTATGTTTTATTTTATTTTTAAAAATAAAATACATTGTATGTGTATTAATTCACATACCTAATTTTATTTTCGTTCTAAGTCTCATGCGTATATATCCGGTCCAGCAGTGGGCTAGATAAAGCCGATTCTGTAGCCCACCGCAGCCAGACTTATCACACAAAAATATTTTACACTTATAAGAAACACAAGTACTACGTCGCCATGGTTTGTGTCACCATCCTGCATTACTGCATTGTCTGCATTCGCATGAAGTATGGTGACCACCATTCTTGAATTCTGTTTATACTTTCCATCATCTGTCTGATAGTAGATAGTAGAGTCATTTTGACAGGGCCATACTTAAAAAAATGTGCGTAAATCCATAAAAATACTAGCAGCGCCCCGCGGTACGAGCGGGGAGTTTTTTTTTATTTTTTTATTTTATCTTCCTGGAGTTACATTGCACAAGGTGACATAAGCATTATCTTCCACCTTTTGGTGATTCAGAGTTATGTGTAGTAGGTATATTTTTAAGCAGGTGAGAATTATTGTTTAATGTATAATGTACTAGCTTTTACACGCGGCTTCACCCACGCAGACTTTCATCTCCTGATTTACCCCCTTAGGGGCGGAATTTCGAAAATTCCTTTCTTAATGCTAACTCACGTTGTATAAAGAACCTACATGCAAAATTTCAGGATTCTAGGTTCAGCGGTTTGGGCTGTGCGTTGATCTCTAGGTATGTCAGTCAGTCACCTACCTGTTTTATATATATATAGATACTTAGGTTCGAGTGGAGTTTGAACTCTCCGAGACACGGGAGGTTCAGCCTCCAAACTTCGAGCTGTTATTAAGTATTCCTTTAATAAGAAAAACTCACTAACACTTTTGGCTCAACCCGGGATCAGAACAGAAGACCTCTTGGTTGGCAGTCGCATACGTCAACCGCCAAACCGATGACGCAGTTAATGCATAATACAGTCAGGGCAACGGATTTTATATATATATAGATATGCCACTAAAAGGATTCGATTTCTTATCTATTAAATCCTGCCTTTGCTCTTTGTAATCTGATAACAATGATAACTGTCGTTCTAGATAAATAAACGAGAAAAATACATTAATAAAATTGGTTGCCTGTAAAGTCGGTATACGGGCGAAAGTTTTACGTGACAACGACTTTGAGTGGTAAAGTGGACGCGTGCCTTTCACTTTTTATGTCTGTCTCTCTCGCTCTTAGGCGGGCTAACCATGCCCGAGTGGAAGGGACGCGTGCCTCTCACTCGCTCTCATTGTGAGCGCATAACGTGAGCGGAGCGTAACGCAGTTTCTTGAAGTGTCACCCGGCAAACCAATTTATAAGACGTTGTCACGTCAAAACCGCTGACAGTCCAAAGTCCGCTCAGTAATATTAAAAAACCCACTGACGAAATAGTATATTGTGTCGTTGTAAAAACACAAAGCAGTCACGAAGATTGCCAAGTGAAAACTCAAAACTATAAACTAACAGTTGTTTAAGCTCTGAACCTGAAATGAACCTCTTCGCTCTTTAAATAAAATCCGTGATAAATATTTTTAAAATTCTTTTAGTATTTTGCCACCATATCAGGATCTGATGATGGAAATCAAAGGAAACCCTCAAATTTGTCAGGCACATACTATGATTTTCATAAATTTTCTAAAGCTATTACAGTATTTAAACCTGGTAGTCATCAAGTCATCTGGAAGTCATTCAACCAGTCTGGAAGGCACAATTCCTCAACAGTTAGGAGTTGGAGGATCACTTTTCCAATTTTATACGTATCTATAGCTGTATCATCATCAACAGCCTTTCACAGTCCACAGCTGGACATAGGCCTCTCCTTAGAAATTAGGATTTGACCTACTATAACCGTGGGAGAGCCACGCTTCGGCACGAATGGAAAGGCCGCACAGAAAAGAGGTGTGAAATAGCGCTGGCGCTGTGCTTCACCAAGTGAGTGATCATTTCCTCATCCCCCAAAGGCGGGCAATGCACTTGTGTTGGTATTGTGGGTGTCCACGGGCGGCGGTAATCTCTTACCATGAGGTGATACGTCTGCTCGTTTGCACCCGATTCCATTAAAAAAGAAGCTATACCATGCTGACCAGATGGTTTGTAATAAGGTTTATTTCCAGTTTTTCTTCTCTTTGCACTCATGTTGCTATGCGTAGTTCTTTCCTTTAGTCGCCTTTTATAGTTGTATATTTTCAAGAGATAAAACTCCTTAACAGTTAGCGATTAAAAGATGATTTCAATGTCATACGTACGCATCGACGTTAATACGTTTATCATTCAGTAATGCACATGAGCTGATGATAGAAAGTAAAACGATTAGGGGTGAGAGGATGATTCTTCAAATACCAAATACACGAATAGGGTCTTAGTTGTATTCTCTCTAGTTAGATAGTTAGTTATATAGATGAAACTGTAGAAAACATACGTTAAGCAAAATTATTAAACTGACTTCAAAAAAAAAACATTTAAAAGAAACTTTTCAAAACTTCCAGGTAAACCATTTTTGAGCACCAAATGACTGTACTAACAAGTACAATTTTAACATCAATAAAACCGACTTCAAGGTTCGACTCGATTTCTCTTGGATGCTATCATCAGATATTAATGTCCTTATCATGGTACCACCGTTGGGACATCTTCTTGCCATTAAAAAAAGAATCATCAAAATCGGTTCATAAACGACGAAGTTATCCGCGAACACACATAAAAAAATGCGGTCCAATTGAGAAACCTCCTTCTTTTTTTGAAGTCGGTTAAAAAGTAAGTAAAAAATATATAAATTTTTGATCAATAAAGGTGATGATGAACCGAGTTTCATGTTGTTCATTCACCCAAAAACTGCACACCTAAAGAAGTCTTCACTTCAAGATTTTGATATTTTTTTTTTTTTTTTTTTTTTATTTATATAGGGGGCAAACCGCCGCCCATGGACACCCGCAACACCAGAGGCGTCACAGGTGCGTTGCCGGCCTTTTAAGAAGGAGTACGCTCGTTTCTTGAAGGTTTGAAGGTCGTATTGGTCCGGGAATACCGCAGGCGACAGTTCATTCCACAGTTTTGTTGTGCGAGGCAGAAAGTTTCTTGAAAAGCGCACCGTTGTGGACTGCCAACCATCTACATGATGGGGATGAAAGTTTTGTCGCGTAGGACGATGGCGGAAAGAGGCGGCAGGGATCAATCCGAACAATTCCTCGGAGCACTCCCCATAGCAGATGCGGTAGAAGATGCACAGCGAGGCAACATCTCTACGCAGCGCCAAAGAGTCTAGCTGAATCGAAAGTTCTTGGCAGTCGACGATTCGAGCCGCCCTCCGTTGAATGCGATCCAGAGGGAGGAGCTGGTACTGGGGTGCACCCGCCCAAAGATGAGGACAGTATTCCATATGAGGCCGAACCTGCGCTTTATAAATATTAATATTATTAATAAATATTAATAAATATTAATTACAAAGGTGATTTAAAACTAGTAAAACAAGTTCAACTGTGACCTTGATACAGACGCGATGCCAATTTACTACGGTTTAAGGTCTCTGCCCACTACATAGTATCATACTATGACCGTGCTATGAACGGGTCAGGCAAAAAAATATTATATGTATTAAAAAGTATGAGACCATGCCCACTAGCCCGTTCCGTTACCGACCAGCACCGTCGCGTGCCATGCACGGGCCGGCAAGTATTGTCGGCGAGAATATTTTGCCGGTGGCGATACGCTCCGTGCATGACACGCGACGTTGTCACACCGGTGCGCGCAGGCGCACTATTAATCCTCTTTTAATCCTCCATTAATCCTCTCAAAAGATCTTGCTGACGCGTCTGCCTCACATGGAATCAGGTGAATTACTGCAAAGGCGACAACAGCGCACAGGGACCGCTCAGATATGGCACTCGGATGATACGCGGACCCTCCCGTCACTAAAATCGTTACGCACGGATATGTTACGCGGATGATACTGAGATAGTATGCTGACGCTCCGGTCATTAAAGCCGATACATACGACTTTGATACGCTCTAGTGGGCATAGTAGAGCGTATCGTGTTGTTCGACGTGTCTGATACGTTCATAGCACGGCCATGGTATGATACGTTGTAGTGGGCAGATACCTTAAGTGTTTTGTTACCGAAAATACATCACTCTTACATCAGATATTATACTATGACTAAACAGATTTCCCACACGGCCCGTGTAATACCAAACTGGGCAGTCTGTACTATTATACTAAACTGATGATAAATATGCTTTACTAGCTAGCTGTTGCCCACGGCTTTGCTCGCGTGGAAGTTGATTATATGTATTTAATTAAAACTGTGTAAAATAATTTAAAATGTATTTATTTATTTTTGATCCATAGCCCATATAAAATATCTTTCACACAAATATGCGACCCTTATTTTAAACCCTTTAGGAACAGAATTCCCATAAATGCTGATATAAGTATTCATCACTTTGTAATCAAAAACCTAAAGACGAAAGTTTCAGGCTGCTAAATTAAAAAATGACGAACTTCCGAACTACCAAATGTATATACGAAATGTCAACGCCAATTTAGTTCCTTAGGGGTAATAAAATAAGAATATATATATAAATAAATACCCACAGTTTTTAACGGAACTCTCGAGTTTTTTTAGTCAGTAACCCAAAACAAAAAATGTTTTTAACTTAAAAAATTACGAACTTTCCTATAAGCATTCAACCCCAATTTCACTCCCTTAGGGGGAGAATATCCAGTAAGGCTTAAATACGTTTACACTAATTTTTAATCAGTAGTCCAAAAATAAAGTTTCATGGTTCTAATTTAAACAATAACGGACTTCCATAGAAACTTTCAACCCCTATTTCAGATCTTTAGATACGTCTTTATTCTTTTTTAATTAGTAGCCCAAAAATAAATTTTCATGTTTCATGATATAGTACATATATTATCACTAGCAGACCCACGCAACCTCGTTTGCGTCTCCTATTGCCCGTCGCGTGATAATTTTCCCCCGTTTCTGAAACATTTTTCATTAGTGCTGCTCTCCTATTGGTCTTAGCGTGATGATATAAAGGCCTATAGCCTTCCTCGATAAATGGGCTATCTAACACTGAAAAAAAATTTCAAATCGGACTAGTAGTTCCTGAGATTAGCGTGTTCAAACAAACAAACAAACAAACTCTTCAGTTTTATATATTAGTATAGATAGATATCATATCATCATATATTATTTTATTTATTATTTTCATTCCATTTTTCATCAACCATTTCATACCAAAATCTCATTAGAACATCTCTTTGTGGTCGAAAGTATGGTCACATGAACCAACGCTTTGCTGCACGAATTCGTATCGTAGCAATTCGCATCGCAAGTTCCTACGATACGGCGTCGCATCGCATCGCATCGTAGTTATATGTGTGGAAGACCATAGTGCTGATATAAATGTTATGTCAATATTTTGTTTTAAAATTTTATAATTTCTTTTGTTTTTATTTTTACCCGACTACGGAAAACTCAAAGGAGGGTTACAATTTTGACAGGCTATGTATGTATGTTCATTTGTTCCCTCATAGCTCCTTAACTACTCATTAGAACTGGAAAAATGAGATGTCGTTAGAAGCGTCATGATCGTCTGCTGGTTATAGGCTATATGACGTGTCACTGAATCTAATGTGGCGCCCTCTAGCCGACATAAAGTACTGTATTGAAAAATAAATCTAATATATAAAATTCTCGTGTCACAGTTTTAGTTGCCAAACTCCTCCGAAACGGCTTGACCTATTCTCATGAAACTTTGTGAGCATATTGAGTAGGTCTGAGAATCGAACAACATCTATTTTTCATCCCCCTAAATGGTAAGGGTCAACCATCCTTAAAAAAAATTAATGGCAAAACGACGTTTGCCGGGGCAGCTAGTTATAGATAAATATGTCGTGTTTGGTATCATTGGAAAGGGCGTTACATATACATTTCAAAAAAATATATATAATTATCATTTTCTCGTGACTTCCTCCGTATTTATTCGATAATTGTGATATTTCTATAAAATAACGCGTGTTTTTAGCTTGGGCTGTCAAAAAATACAAAAATTATTTTTTGGCATCCCAAGATAGATACAATCGTAGCTAAGTTTGGGTGCCATTAGCAATCACTGTTTTAACTATTTGTACAAATCCGACTAATATTATAAACGCGAAAGTTTGTAAGTATGGATGAATGGATGGATGTTTGTAACTCTTTCACGCAAAAACTACTGAACGGATTTGGATGTAACTTTACAGTAATATAGCTTATACATCAGAATAACACATAGGCTACCCGCGATAACCGACATATACGCGAAAACAAACAAACATATACGCGAGCGGAGCCGCGGGCAACATCTAGTATTTCAATAAGGTTTGAAATTTGAAAGAGAGACTTATCCCCAGTTTATTACGATTGATGAAGGAAATCTATATCTTCTATCTATATCTATCTATATACTTATAATAAAACTGTAGAGAGGTCAATTCTGTACATTGAATATATATTAAAAATTATTATTGGGGGATGAATGGTTATCGATACTGATGCCAAAAATGTAATCAGTAAGTTTTTTGTCTGTCTGTCTGTCTGTCTGTCTGTATGTGCACGCATGGATCAAAAACTACTGAAGGGATTTTAACCAAACTTGGTACGATTATAGTCCATACTCCTGGGCAGGTTATAGGCTATATAACATAACGCTAAGATGCATAGGAGCTGAGCAGAGACGATAAATTTGAAGCAAGTCGGATGAAAATTTTCGCTTTCGAGCTCTTATCCTCGCATACGTTGATCATACACCAAAAATATGTATTAAAAAGATGATGGTCTTCAAAAGTTCTACAAAAAAGTCCTCAATAGTATATTTCTATCTTTTATAAATTAGCCACAATAACGTGTTTAAGCGTTAGGCATTTCTTCAAGGTGTATTAAATACTTAAATATATTGTATTTCACATGGATATATCCTTATCACTATACACTTTAATATCTGTTTTAATAAAATATAGAATTATAAAATTATAATTAATAAACACACAAGATATAGATGAAATAAAACTGCCAAATCTCACCGCACCAGTATAAGTACGACATTACGGTTGATTTTTCTTTAACACGAGAAACGGCCATCCGCTGGATCTACAAAAAGGCGGGAGCGCTCACGCCGCTCACGCGCTGACTTCACTCGAATTGTCACTGTTAATGCGAACGAACGTGGTTCTTATTGACTGGGAATAAGCGCGTTTTAGATTTAAAAAATACATAAGACGTAGTTTTTAGATATCAGTTTAAAATAGGTATTAGATAATAATATAATTAGTTTGTTTAGTGTTTTTGTTTGTTTCTCCTTCTTTTCTTTATATTTATAGTTGTAAAATTAATAAGTATAATTTCAAATAAGTAAATTTATGCAATGACAATTAATAAATCTCATCGTCAGACTTTCCGTGTTGCTGGAGTAGATCTTAGTCTCAGATGTTTTACACATGGGCAGTTGTACGTCGCTTTTTCCTGGGTCAGTAGTTCCACAAATCTTTATGCATACGTACCGGAAGCGTCCACTTTGAACAAATGTAAACAAGTGTAGTGACTTTCTGTATTAACAATGTACTCTGTGGTAGTGACGATGCAAAACAAAAATTACTCTTCGGTCTTAAATAGATTTTTAAAAGGCAGCGTCATATTTATTTATTAAATTGTAGTTTAATAGTCTATAGTTAAAAAAAAAAACATTATTGTAAAAGGAGATCCATGCGGACGAAGTCGCGGGCACAGCTTTAAACAATAAGATATTATGTCGCATGCCTGCTTGGTCAAAGTACAGAATATTGCTTCATTCATCGGGTGGTGAAACGACTACTTACCGAATCAATTTTTTTGCAGAATTTCTACTGTATTATGATTAATTATGAATTTAAATTTAAGATAAAGTTCAAGCTTGACAACCAAAAACGATATTTCTGTAATGGCGCTGGTCACATGAGACGCGTGACGTCACACTCTAGCCACAACAAAACAAAACAGCGCGGTTTAAGTTAATTTTATCAGTTTTCTCCAATTTTATATTAATTAAAATGTCGAATAAATGGTTTATAGTGCCACAGTGAACAAATCTATACATCTATAGGTACAAATAAATAAAATTGGAGTGTCTCTTTGTAATATCAAAATAACCGCTTTTTACTAAATGCATATGTATGTATACACGGTACATATACCAAAAATGTAGTTAAAAAATTTTTTGTCTGTCTGTCTGTCTGTTTGTCTCTTTGTTCCGGGTATTCTCTGGAACGGCTGGACCGATTTTGACGGGACTTTCACTGGCAGGTAGCTGATGATCCAGGGAGTAACTTAGGCCACTTTATTTAGACTAACTATGTCCCGCGGCGTTACGCCGAAATGTATGTATGCGCGTAACTTTCGATCGGCTACACCAAATTATATATTTTTTTTATGTGTTAGTTATTCTTAGGACAAGGTTTGTGTACAAGAAAAAATAAAAAATAAAGGAAAAAGTTTTTTTGTCCGTGACTACACCCTACTCATGGGTAGCTGGTAACGAAAGAAAAATATGGTGGTACGAAGTTCGTCGGGTCAGATAACATCTTTAAATACCACGCTTTGTACTATTTCAAAATGTAACCTAAAAGCATTGAGATATTACGATATTAATACCTACATAAAGTAAATTAGATTTTACAAAAATAATGAATGAATTTTTTCCAGAGGTTATTACAGAAACAATTTTTATGTTGTACTTATGCAAGTGCAACATAGCTGCTTTAACATTTTTCAGTTCTGCAGCATAGTTATCAATGTTATTATTATGTACTAGCTGCACCCCGCGGTGTTACCCGCAGTTATTGTTGTACCACGAGTAACGCCGCGGGACAAAGTTAGTCTAAAAAAAGTAGCCTAAGTTACTTCCTGGATCATCAGCTACCTGCCAGTGAAAGTTCCGTCAAAATCCGTCCAGCCGTTCCAGAGATTACCCGGAAGAAACAAACAGACAGACAAAAACATTTATAACTACATTTTTGGTATATGTACCGTGTATATAGTATAGTATATATACGTAGGCATTTAGTAAAAAGCGGTTATTTTAATATTCAAACACATTCCCATTTTATTTATTTGTATAGATAGAAAAGTGCAACCATAAAAGCGTCTATCTTATGTAGGTTGCTGTTATCGGCAGGCACAAAATTTGGTTCCTTTTTGTTTCGAACCACTTATTAAATAGTTTATTAAAAAAAGTCCTGCAGAAATAGCTCACAGATCGATTATTACCACTCCGAAAACATAAAACGCAAACAATATTCAATAGAGGAATCTTTCGTTTATTAGCATGTGACGTCACCAGAGTTGCAACCAATCACAAGACGTTTATGTCGAAGACAAGATTTCAAAAAAATGTTAGTTTTATTTCGTGCAATCTGCGAGAAACTTAAATTATTTTGTTTGATTTATAGTGACATATGTCTTTTTAGACTATTATCTTAAAGGATGACACCAATCCATAGTTTATTTCCCTTTCCTCTTTAAACGCGTGCAGTTTTTGGTGAGTCTGTGAGTCTATGCTTTGCGATGACGATAAACAAGACATAAGGTCAGACGTTGTTCCAATGGCATTACACAAAACATAGTATACAGCGAAGCTCTTTAAATAAAAGTAACACTGTCACAATATGTGGACATATCAGTGAAATTGCACGCAAAAACTACTGAACGGATTTGAATGACACTACAGGAATTTAACTTATATACATCAGAATAACACATAGACTACTATTTGCCACGATAACCGACATACACGCGGGCGGAGCCGCGGGCAGCAGCTAGTGCAACATAATTATGTGTCTTCTACACTGTATCAACTGATGTCTCATATAAATGTTACGATAACCGGACTGTGTTATTTATCCATTATCGGATAGCAGTGTGGCAGTCATTCACTATTAACGCTCACAAGAGCACGTTTTATTCGAAACAATAACATTAATATTACTTTTTAATGTACTTTTGTTATGCAGTGAACACAAAATTCGTGAATTTGAATCCACAGATTTGATACGAGTAAGTGCGGCTTAGCGAGTTTCATTAAATAATAAGCTAAGTTATCATTTATCACCATTTAAAATAACTTTATCTCAAGAACTATTCGAAGTGATATTATTCTTTTGTTTTGATATTAGAATGTGATTTATTTCGATATTTGTACATAGTGTGTGTTAATAACAATATTAATGCGGTTACCTTCATATTAATTGTTTTTTTTTTTCAATGTAATTTTTTTGTGTTTTTACAATGTCAAATTTTATTTTAATATGCATGTGTGTGCGGAAATCACTTTTTCGTATGGTTTTGTTAAGTATTATTATTTTATCAGATTTTTTATATCTTTAACTAGTTGTTGTCCGCGGCTCCGCCCGCGTGTAAGTCGGTGTTCGCGGTTAATAGTAGCCCTTGTGTTATTCTGATGTATAAGCTATACTACTGTAATGTTTCAACCAAATACGTTCAGTATTTTGCGTGAAAGAGTAACAAACATCCATTCATACTTACACAACTTTCACGTTTATAATATTAGTAGGATATAATAGACATAAGATTAAACGCTCTTTAAATTGTCTGATGTTTCGAACAGAGCCTAATGACCGTAGTTTGTTTGTGTTTTGTACTGATTGTACGTATTATTAAATTATAATTGTATAATAACATCCGTTCCTCTTCACTTTTTGCCTTTTCTTTCCTATTTCTGTTCTTTTTCGTGTTTGTATTGTTGTTATTCATGTCATCATGAGCATTCGACAATACAGTATTTGTACTTTAAGGCTTTTATCAGTACGGTTTTTTATCAAATTATGTGATACAATGGTTCGTTATCTAATAATAACTTCTATACAAATAAATAAAATTGGAGTGGCTGGACGGATTTTGACGGGACTTTCACTGGCATATAGCTGATGATCCGGTGAGTAACTTAGGCTACTTATTTTAGACTAACTTTGTCCCGCGGCGTTACTTGCGGTACGACGATAACCGCGGGTGACACCGCGGGGTTCAGCTAGTTGGAAATATAAAATGTCCGCTTTTCTTTTTAGCAAAGCGAGATTTTAAATTAATTAAAAAATATAGTTCACCTTGTAACACATTTGCGCAGCACCAACCATAAACACTCGGGAACTCAAATGCCATACTCTGGGGATTACCCTCCCCGCCATTTTAAGGGATACTAGGAGGAGGATCTCATTTAAGCTCTCTTACTCAGTGAAATTAGGTCTACACCATAATAATTAGCTGTCTTTCTCACTATGCAGATCGTGAGCCAACTGATCCAAGATGCTGGTGGAAGCTATCATCGGGCTAATCCTGGTCGTGGTACTGTGGTTGTACCTGAGAGATGTATCAGACCCTCTAGATGTTTTACCAGGACCTCCCAGGCTACCAATCGTTGGAAACGCCCACCAAATGATGCAAATTCCTCCTGGTAAGTAGAAAATCAAAATCATATGTTTATTTAAATACGTATTATAGATACGTATTTACTTAGAAATATTATTTTTAGCGCATTGGTCTAATGGTTAACGAGTGCTTAGCAAGAGGTCGTGGTGAGCCCCGCGGTGTTACCTGCGGTACAATAACAACCGCGGGCAACTCCGCTGGGGAAAGTAAAAAAACTAGTAAAAAGTACCCTATGTCCGTCTCCTGGTTCTAAGCTACCTCTCCACAAATTTTCAGCCAAATCGGTTCAGCCGTTCTTGAATTATAAATAACTAACACGACTTTCTTTTATATAATGCTAGCTGTGCCCGCTACTTCGTACTCGTGACATTTGGATTTTGATTTTTAATTTATCACCGTTTCAACCTTCCCTGGACTATGACAAACATTTCAAAACCAAAATCAGCTTAATCGGCACAGCCATTCTCGAGTTTAGCGAGACCATCGAACAGCAACTGGTTTTAATATATAAGAAGATATAGATGTTATCTAGAAATATATACGTATCTCCTTTTGACGCCGTTGCCCCCAGACTAACATTATGCTCAGTGAAAATGTGGGCGCTAAATACTTACTCCTCTGTCTACCCCTTTAGAAATGGCAAATGTAGGTGTATACTCATAATTAACTAGCTGATACATACAACACTGTCTGCACCATATTCTTTTGTCGTTTTTAGGGTTCCGTACCTCAAAAGGAAAAAACGGAACTCTTATAGGATCACTTTGTTGTCCGTCTGTCTGTCTGTCAAGACCCTTTGCTCAGGAACGCGTGGAGGTATCAAGCTGAAATTCGTTTCAAATATTAGTATTGTGTCAGTGCAAATAGACAGGTCTACTGTAACTTAGAGCTGTGAAAAAATCAAACTTCTAAGCCAACGCAATCAAAAGATGCAGCCGTTAATGTTACAATTTTTCAACACTCGCAAGCGAATCAGAACCTACAGGGTTACTTCCCATGAACGCAGAATCTTGAAATATGGTAAGAAGCAACGTCTTACAGCACAGACAAAGGAAAAATTGCGAAAAGCATACATTTTTAGTCACATCTATATATATAAAAGAGGCAGGTGGCTGACATACCCAGAGATCAATGCACAGCCCAAACCGCTGTACCTAGAATCCTGAAATTTCGCATGTAGGTTCTTTATATAATGTAAGTGAGCACTAAGAGAGGAATATTTGCAATTCTACCCCTAGGAGGGTAAATCAGGGGACGAATGTTAAATTGAAGTTACAGTTAAAAAAGTGGCCAAGTGCAAGTCGTACTTGCGCATGAAGAGTTCCGTAGCAGCAAGTAACATAATATATTTATTTTTACATTTTTATATTTGTGTTGATTGAATGAAAGGTAAATTGCGGTTTACGATTTATGACGTATTAAAAAAACTACTAACTGATCTTGTTCAAATCAATTTTCGGTGGAAGTTTGCATGGTAATGTACATCATATATTTTTTGTAGTTTTATCATTCTCTTATTTTAGAAGTTAAACGGGTGGTCACATTTTACCACTTTGTAAGTGTCTCTCGCACAAACTATTCAGTTTAGAAAAAAATGACCTATCCATAGATGTGGGGTCCCATACGTACATACATTTGGGAAACCCCCAAAATGTATTGTTTTTTTTCTATTTTTGTGTGAAAATCTTAATGCAGTTCACAGAATATATCTACTAACCAAGTTTCAACATTATAGTTCTTATAGTTTCGGGAAAAAGTGGCTGTGACATACGGACAGACAGACAGACATGACATAAAGGTTCCGTTTTTTGCCATTTGGCTACGGAACCCTAAAAATCATAGATCCACACAAATATACTGGATTGTCAAGGTAAATTAGGTAAAACCACCAAAATCTATACTGTCTGCTTGTGTCGATTCATAACTTTCAGTTACAGTTTCCTAAACGCGTAGAGCCTTATGAGAAGAAGACTGGCAAAGAAATTCATGGTCACTCTTTTTAAAAATCAGTCTCTTTTCAATCGGTTTATCAATAAAAAAGTTATATCAATATAAAGAATCACTGCGAAAACCGACATGTACGCGGGCGGAGCCGCAAGTAAAAGAAACAAGTTCAGAATAACATTAATACAGTTACCTTGGACTACTAATAATAACTACACGTTTTATGGTTTAATATTGTAGCGATGATAATATCATTTTTATAGTTTAAATATTATTTACGACCTATATCATCTAAGATGATGTCATGTAAGAACATAAGAACATGTAACTTAGGAACAAAGAGCTATCATATATTTGCTTAGAGCATATATACATGGAGGGGTTGCCGAACGAGCGGAAAGCGTGATCGGAGCAGAGAGAGAGAAAGACCGAGTTTTGTTAGAGTCTGTCTCTCTCACGTAAGTTTCTGATTATGACATAGAAATAAGGTTGATTATTTCATGCCTCAGGAGATCGACGAGATATTTCTCTGTGTGTGTAGACTTTTTTTTTCTGTAGCCATCCCGAAGCATGGCTGTCCCACGAGTATGATGTGACGATATTACGAGCCATAAAAGTAGAAGGTTGATTACAAAAAAAAATATACAATATTTATTAACAACACTTTTACAATATTTATTCACTAAGTCACTCACACACACTCGCACTAGAAAATCGCTTAGATGTTAATCCGCTGTATCGTGAAACAATACACCCGTATGGCTAACATGCTCCGCTTTAATATGGCTATCGAAATATCTAGTACTAGTTGTCGCCTGCAGCTCCGCCCGCGTGCATGTCCGTTATCGCTTACCATCAGGCGATACGTCTGCTCGCTTGCCCTTCATAATATAAAAAATATTTTAAAAAATTAAATATTACTGTAAAGTTTCATCTAAATCAGTAGATTTTGCGTGAAAAAGTAACAAACATACTTACAAACTTTCGCGTTCAAAATATTAAGTAGGATAATCCCTAATATTCGGTAGAACATTCTGGACCAAATAGAATGTCCTAGAATTACTTGCAGCGCCATCTAGCGCCGAGAATATAGCAATCATTAATCATAATCTCAACAGTCGTGCGCTACTTGAAATTAGATGGTGCTGTCCTCGACTTTCGAATGTTCTTGTTTATGCGAGACCCATTTCTCTATGGCGCAACAATATTTCGGACAACTAACACACAACGCCATCTAGACCCAAACAAAGCAGAGCTTGTCCTATGGGTACTAGACAACTGATATAAACATATATACTTTTTGTAGATCCATATTTTATATAGAAACATATTTGCAGATCATACAAACATTTGATCCGACCCGGGAATCAAACCCGAGACCTCAAGCACAGCTAACGCTACTATTGCGCCGCTGAGACAGTCAATAATAAATAATAAATATTTTCGGACATCTAACACACAACGCCATCTAGTCCCAAACTAAGCAGAGCTTGTATTATGGGTACGAGACAGCTGATATAAATACTTATATACTTTTTTTTTGTAAATACATACATATTATACATAGATAACACCCAAACTCCGAAACAAATATTTGTAGATTATACGAACATTTGGTCCGACCCGGGAATAAAACCCGAGACCTCAAGCACAGCTAACGCTACCATTGCGCCGCCGAGACAGTCAATGGAACCCTATAATATCAATATGACCGCTATATGATGCAATTGGCAAACATAATTTCAATTTAGACTATGGATTTATTAGTCACAATTTTTTAACGCATTGATGACGATTGATGTTAATGAAATATTGTTGCAGATACACTACTGGATGAGATGATGAAATATTCGAAGATTTATGGCGACAGATACTTATTCAAGATTATGAAACATAGAGTTCTGCATATAATTCGACCCTCCGATATAGAGGTAACATTTTTAATTTTGTCCAGAAAAACATGACAAGAAAGAGATGACTCATTAGTTGCGTTTTGTTATTTTTTTTTTTTGTTTTTTATGTTTGACCCTGCCAAAATGACTCTACTCTGCCTGATGGAAAGCATGAGTAGAATCCAAGAGTGGTGGCCACCATACTGCGAATGCAGACAATGCAACAATGCAGCATGGTGACCCACACCATGGCGGGCTAGTGATGCTACTGCATCATTGGGCCTCCGGTCTCGCACTCACCAACGAAACACGAAAGCATGATCGCTGTCATTTTACGTTGATTTTCTGTGCCGCCCCGGTCGAGCCGGCTCGTTCGTGCTGAAATCAGCGTGGCTCTACTACCTATATGTTTATGTATATGTTACACTGTGCTTTGGCATTTAGCACTCCGTGCCTGTCGAGTTAATTCAAAACATCAAAATGTACCATTAGTACAATAGAGAGACTATAGAAAATCTGTAATTTTTGCGGGTGGAAGTCTTCACACACACGCATTTCAGATTCACTTATAGCCGTATATATAAAAACTAGCTGAAGCCCGCGGTGATACCCGCGGTAATTGTTGTACCGCGAGTAACGCCGCGGGGCAAACTAAGTCTAATAAAAAGTAGCCTAAGTTACTCCCCGGATCATCAGCTACCTGCCAGTGAAACTCCCGTCAAAATCCGTCCAGCCGAGATTACCCGGAACAAACAGACAGACAGACAGACAGACAAAAATTTTTTTGACTACAGTTTTGGTATATGTGTCGTGTATACATACATATGCATTGATTAAAAAGCTGTTATTTTAATATTACAAACAGACACTCCAATTTTATTTATTTGTATAGATGTATAGATAAATCACACAAATGTATGTACGCACATAACTTTCCATCGACTGCACTAATTGGATAATTATTTTTTTATGTGTTCGTTATTGTTAAGATGAGGTTTGTGTACACGAAAGTACACAAACCTCGTCTTAACAATAACGAACTTCTTCTATAGTGTACGGCTGAAGTAGTAAGAAGTAGTATGTATTTAGAAATATATACCTATGTCTATGTAGGCATATACATCAGCAGTCTGACTAGCATGCTTTACTTAGTTTGAGATCATTCGGACGTATGTGTGAGATTGTTACTATTATATGTAGTACTAGTGGTTGCCCGCGTCAGCGCCCGCGTATATGTCGGTTATCGCGGCAAATAGTAGCCTATGTGTTATTCTGATATGTAAGCTATATTTCTGTAAAGTTTCATCCAAATCCGTTCAGTAGTCTTTGCGTGAAAGAGTAACAAACATCCATCCATCCATACTTACAAACTTTCGCGTTTGTAATATTAATATTAGTAAATATATACATTATTTGTCTTTATTATTAGATTTTTATCTGACCATAATCGGATTAAATAAATAAATAAATATTTCGGACATCTAACACACATCGCCATCTAGTCCCAAGCTAAGCAGAGCTTGTGTTATGGGTACTAGACAACTGATACAAATACATATATACTTTTTTTTTGTAAAAACATACATATTATACATAGAAAACACCCAAACTCCGAAACAAGTATTTGTAGATCATACAAACATTTGGTCCGACCCGGGAATCGAACCCGAGACCTCATGATCAGCAGTCGCACACGCCAACCGCTAGACCAACGAGGCAGTCAGGATTAATAGCTTACAATTTAGTTTCTGATACTTTTTTCCAGCTGGTGTTGTCTCATTCGAAGAATATTTCGAAGAGTTTAGTTTACGGTTTCCTGAAGGATTGGCTTGGTAATGGCTTGCTCTTGAGCACCGGTAAGTACTGGCCCTAATCTATGAAACCATACTCATGCACTTATAGTGGATATTTTGATTAAACGGAACTACGATATACGGATTTGCAGATATTCGGGTTGTCCATTGATGTGTTATCATTTTCTTCTTAAGGGCCGATAGTAAAATTACGAGTTCTAAAATATAGTGACTTGCAGTATTCGTTGATATCCAACATAATCACTGTTTCATACTTTGCTAACAGTTTTATACAAATACTGTAGTAAAGTATTCATTAATATTAAATATAGATAATTAAAAAACAATGATAGAGTTAATATCAGCTTTGAATCTATACAAATAAATAAAATTGGAGTGTCTGTTTGTAATATTAAAATAACAGCTTTTTACTAAATGCATATGTATGTATACACGGTGTATATACCAAAAGTGCAGTTAAAAATTTTTTTGTCTGTCTGTCTGTCCGTCTGTCTGTCTGTCCGTCTGTCTGTCTGTCTGTCTGTCTGTCTGTTTGTTCCGGGTAATCTCTGGAACGGCTGGACGGATTTTGACGGGACTTTCACTGGCAGGTAGCTGATGACCCGGGGAGTAACTTAGGCTACTTTTTTTAGACTAACTTTGTCCCGCGGCGTTACTCGCGGTACAACAATAACCGCGGGTAACACCGCGGGGTTCAGCTAGTATTAAATATAATCAGTGATAAATTTCAAATTTCGCGAGACCAACGAGGCAGTCATCATTGTTATTATTCTGTCTCCAATTTCAAAGCCAAGGCATGGTTCTCCCAATAGTGTGAATTAATAAATTATACTGACGTAACCATCATTCCACAGGAGCTCATTGGCACAAACGCCGCAAGATATTGACCCCTGCCTTCCACTTCAATATTCTGAAAAACTTCCTCACAGTCATGGACGAGAAGAATCGGGAACTGGTAAATCTTTTGAAGGAGAAGAACGGTGCTGCTGTAGATATAGTACCCATTATTAGTGATTTTACTTTATTCACTATTTGCGGTAAGTTGATAAATTAATTAAATACTTTTTAGGGTTCCAGGCCAAAGGCAAAAAAGGAACCGTTTTAGATTCGTCATGTCTGTCTGTCCTTATGTCACAGCCACTTTTTACCGAAACTATAAGAACTATCATGTTGAAATTAGGTAATTAGATGTATTCTGTGAATCGCATTAAGATTTATGACAGTTATAGTTTTTTTTAAATACGTCCTAAATCGTAAACTGCAATTTACCTTTAATTAAACACAAATCTATACTAATATATAAAGCTGAAGAGTTTGTGTGTTTCTTTGTTTGTTTGCTTGAACACGCTAATCTCAGGAACCACTTGTCCGATTTGAAAAAAAAAAAACAAAAAAAGAAAAAGAACTAAGACCTACATTTCAGGTCCTGTGGATATCAGCACAGGGGAAAATACTCCCACTCCTCTCCATCGCGGTGTGGTGCCCTAACTAGAGGCCTAGAAAATAAATTCGATTCAAAAATGTTTCTATTTATTTTCAGAAACGGCCATGGGCACAAAACTGGACAACGATCAGTCAGCAGCTACAGTAGCATATAAGGACGCTATTGTACACATTGGCCTTCTAATCCTAAACAGAGTCACTAAAATTTGGATGTGGACTGAATTTGTCTTCAAAAACACAGCTACAGGAAAACAGTTCTACAAAGTTCTGGCCATTGTGCGGTCTTTTGCTGAAAACGTAATTAAGGATAGAAAAGCACAGTTTAAACAGAACAAGATTGAAGAAGTATCAGCTGATCCTGATGTAGGTACTAAGAGGAGACTTGCGATGTTAGATTTGCTGCTTGAAGCTGAAGCGAAAGGAGAGATCGACATTGAAGGGATCAAGGATGAAGTCAATACGTTTATGTTTGAGGTGAGTTCCTTTCAGCAAATTAGTAGGTTTCTCTAAAAAGCAAGGCATCTACTTTACATAGCTAAAATTCTAATGCTGTCTTTTTGGAAATTTGAACAGCGCTATTAATTCTGTAACAAGTGATTTATTATTATAATGTAACTAGCCGACCCACGCAACCTCGTTTGCGTCTTCTATTGTCCGAAGCGTTTCCCCCGTTTTCGAAACATTTTTCATTGGTGCTCCGCTCCTATTGGCTCTAGCGTGATGATAAATGGGCTATCTAAAACTGAAAGAGTTATTCAAATCGGACCAGCGGTTCGTGAGATTAGCCTGTTCAAACAAACAAAACTATTCAGCTTTATATATTAGTGTAGATATTATTACATAGTACGTGTCTAGTCTGAAAAATGTCCAACCTAACGATGACACAAAAATACAATACATTTCCTTTTTTCCACTGTCTCCTTAAACTCTACACACTTCTCCCCGCGACGTACAAGGCAAATGCGAAGATACACAACTACATTCGCTGGTTTCTTCTTCTTTACCTTGAAGTCGGAAGCTATTCAGACTACCTAGTAGATAGTTGATAACCGTTACTTCAGAAATGGTAGATGTGATATCAACACTAAGCTCTAAATTTATTCTTCCAGGGTCATGATACTACAGCTATTGCAATCACATTTGGTTTGATGTTACTGGCAGACCATGAAGACGTGCAGGTACATAGAGACATTATCACTTTATTCCTTTATTATTTCAGCAACCTCACTTTGCGCCGACTCCTAATAAAATTTAAGAAAGATTTAGATACGGTATCCGAGTATCATCTGATGGTAAGCGATTACCGCCGCCCATAGACATCTGCAACACCAGAGGCGTCACAAGTGCGTTGCTAACCTTTGGGGGATGGGGAAATGGATGTGGGGTTGGGTTGGGGAAAGGGATATGGGGATGAGTTGGGTATGGGCCTTCGGTATCCTCACTTACTCGGTGAAACACAGTGCAAGCGCTATTTCACACCGAATTTCTATAAGGCCGTGGTATTCCTCCGGTCGACCACCCACGTCTAGTCATAGATTTCTAAGGGTCTGCAACTCTCTCCTGACTTCGTTTTAAATACTATTTATCATTACTTTCTTTAGACTTATTAGTCCACTGCTGAATCTGGGCATCTCCTTTGGAATGATACCTGTGTTCAGTATGCCTACTGTACCACCCTGGCTAGACGGACTAGGCTGGGCTAGGGTTTGTATTAAGTTCTTCTTCTCTTTACAGTGCTAATGTCGTGTTAGTTTACTCCCTTAGTAGACTCTTACGACATCCACGGAATGAATAGAGATGGTGAAAATACTTTTTACGTTCAGGTAATCAATTACCTACACTATTTTTAAAGGTCTTGGTTTCTTTCAGGAACGTATCTTCTGGGAACTCCAGTCTGTTCTAAATAGCTCCGATCGCTCTCCTACGATGTCTGACTTGGCTGATATGAAATACATGGAGGCTGTGATTAAGGAGATCCTCAGACTTTATCCCAGTGTCCCATTTATTGGACGTAAAATTGACGAAGAATTTATGTTGGGTAAGTGTTTTGTCTTTTGATTCGTAGATCATTTTTGTCGATCAACGCCAGTGTATGGGGTATGGGAAGAATGATAGGGTACCTTTCATCCACATTAACTTCGCATCACTTCTACACCTTTCTCTACATAACAACACGTGCTGGCCTTAGAAATCACCGCTTTAGAATGGTAGGCATTCTCTCTCTTACTCGAGCTCTCGAACTAAATAGTTCGGGGAAAATGTCTGGTCCTAAAATCCCCCTTCCCTCTACCATCTCCTTAGAGGAAGGATGAGCCTATCCTGATCATATATCACCTTGTAGTAATTAAGGTATTGTTAACATTCGCAGATGGCCTACTAGTCAAAGCGGGTACGACGGTCGATATGCACATATACGAACTCCATCACCGCGAAGATCTGTTCCCTGATGCTGAAGCGTTCAAACCTGACAGGTTCCTCGCTGGCAGTGAACTGAAGCATCCCTTCTCCTACGTACCATTCAGCGCTGGACCTAGAAACTGCATTGGTAAGAACTTACACAAATTCGAAACAACTACCGCGGGAGGATAAGAATTCTAAGTGGCAACTCTAATCAACTATTAAAAATGTCTAAGGAACATTACCTTTGTGCCATTGCTATAGAGTTGAAAATCGTTTAGGCGCAGTGTAATCCAATCCCGCCTAAACCTGTGTTCAGTTTCAAAGTATTATTGATCAATTCCTTTATTTTTTACTCGTTTGAGGAGCATTAAACATTGTAGTTTTCTAACCGACTTCAAAAAGATGGTGATGAATAAAACGAGATCGACAATAACAATAAGATTCTACCATAGACACACAACGCTTGTACCACGAGTACTAGGCAATCGAAATAAATACATTCATACTAATATTATAAATTCGAAAGTCTGACTGTCTGTTAGGCTTTCACGGTTAAACAGATACACGGATTTCAATGAAAGTTTTCATGGAGATACCTTGATTCTTAAGGAAGGACAGGCTAATTATTACCGCGATAATCGAGACATCGGCGTATTCGGTTTCGATTATCCGAATCCGACTGGATCGATTTTGACGGGACTTTCACTGGCAGGTAGCTGATGATACAGGTAGTAACTTAGGCTACTTTATTTAGACTAACTTTGTCCCGCGACGTTACTAGCGGTACGACGATAAACGCAGGTAACGCCGCGGGGTTCAGCTAGTATATATATAAATACATAGGTTTATGCATACAGATTGAAGAACATTATAAAACATTCGTCTTCTTCCAAGTAATTTGATACAGAAAGGTTTTTGTATCGAGGTTAGACTCTCCTAGGATTTGTTAAGGGCGATCTATAAATTATATCCGAACAGGGAAAGGTCAACAAAATGTGAAATTATGTGACAAGTGTAGGAGTCTGATAAGCTTCGTGACGTCACATGTCATGCTCCAAAGTATTGAAATACAGAAGTTATTATAAATTAAGAACTGTAAAAGTAATCTTGTTGAGGCGATTTAAGGTTTATATTGCTTTGTAGAGTTCAAGGTCGGTATGATAAATTGAGAAATTTTGATTTCATTAACTGAGTTTTGGGTTTGAACTGACAAATTTGGAACAAAGGAAACGATCATGTGGGCTAAGCAGGGCAAAACCCGAAATTATATTTTTTAGTCAATCTTTTGAACGTCACAAACTTTTAGTTTGGTTTCTGGTTTTGTTTGGAGAGATTTTTGAACATCAGAATTAGCACCAATCAATAGTGTAAGATCTGGTCTTGGTTGCCGCGATACAAGCCTCGAACTTAGTGCGGAAACTGTCGATAAGTTCAAACCTTTAATTTGTTTATGTACAAATAAGTATATACCATATTGGGTTAAATATAGGAGAGTTATTGGTGCTGTCCCATTACGTCTTTCAAGGTAGTAGAGCCACGCTGATTTCAACACGAACGGGCCGGCTCGACCGGGGCGGTACTACCCTCGCACAGAAAATCAACGTAAAATGACAGCGATCATGCTGTCGTGTTTCGTTGGTGAGTGCGAGACCGGAGGCTCAATGATGCAGAAGCATCACTAGCCCGCCATGGTGTGGGTCACCATGCTGCATTGTTGCATTGTCTGCATTCGCATTATGGTGACCACCACTTTTGGATTCTACTCATGCTTTCCATCAGGCAGAGTAGAGTCATTATGGCAGGGTCAAAAAAAAAAAAAAAAAAAAAAAAGGGATCCACAAAATGATCATTTGTGATATCTGACAAAGAAGATACTATACTAGAATGCGAATACTATTAAAAAAAAACATTAATTTCGTGTGACGTAATTTATGGGAGGCTTCAAATAAGGTAGCAATCCCTACAACGGATAAGAACCTATTATGAACTAAGGTACTCTATCATTATTGATGTCATTAGTTTGGGTGAAGATGTACCTATGGAGCAAAAACAAAGGTAATCCATAGCAACTTCACAATTTGTGGCATAGCAACATTGATAAGAAGTTTTAGGTAAAGTAATAAAAACTATATTACCGTAGACTGTAGGGGATTTGTATATCAAAATATTAATACTGTTTTTATCAGTTATTGGTTTTATTTCGCCTTTTAACTGCATTAAACTTTTTTACCACTTTCAGCCGTTTTAGATTTTTTGCGTCGTCCATTAGTCTTCTCTCTTGATTTTACAAATCGTTTTCTCTTACTCTCTAACTTCATGTTCTATTTCACTCGTCATCGTCATACTTACGTCATTTCTGCCATCCTACATTACTTCACTTGAAACAACGAGAAAACATACAATACATTAAACGTGTCCGGAACACGTGATGCCAGATGAGTTGAAAATTCTTGTAAAATATAAAAATGAACTTGTAAATAAACATAGTCCACCCGTTTTGATAGTGTCGGTAAACCTGCCCGAAATAGTGGTTGTTGTCAAATTCAAAAAAAAAAATTTCTATTATGGCCCTAAGTGATGTATTTATGAACGTTTAATTGAAGCATTAAAGAAATCAAAGGTCGGCACAAACAGACGCCATAGCATGTAATGGATTGTCAAGGTAAATTAGGTGAGAAAACACCAAAACTACTGCCCGCTGTATCGACCTATACTTTCAAGTTTCCAAAGTGCTTAGGGCCTATGAGAAGAATACTGGCAAAGAAAATCTTTTTAAGTCTGATATTCAGGTACAATAGTATTACATGAAAGGTAAACAGGATGGAAGCTGTTTTATTGTTGTGGAATACGAATATGTACCTATATTAATTTACACAACTGCGTAAACTGACAAATCACACTTATTTGTGGGTGTACGCGGAAGACAGGTTCTTTAATGTCGTGGCAATTCGACGACGAGATCAAAGTGACCGTATCTTAGCGAATGGACTATACCTCATGTGAAGCATTAAAGCAATACCAATATTTACGTGTGTATCATAGGGCAATTAACAGAATCACGTAGTAGGATTAAAATACCTTTAGATATACTCGACCTTCAGGTTGACAGAACGTTGAGGTTATACAAGGCGTTGTGACAGATTAATTGAGGTACCCGAACGAGGGTCCCATATCATGGTGGGAAGCGTCCGCATCGGTATCAAGCGTACAATGAAGCACCGGATACCGTTGCTTCGGAAACTACCTGTGTCGGATCGGCCGACAATTAAAACCTATTACATTCCTAACTCCACCTAGTGAAAACTATGAAAAGAATTTCTAAATTCTGTTTTTGAACTGACTTCAAAAAAAGGAGGAGGTTTCTCAATTCGACCGAATATATTTTTATTTTTTTTACTTTTTTTTTATGTGTGTTCGCGGATAACTTCGTCGTTTATGAACCGATTTTGATGATTCATTTTTTAATGGAAAAGAGATGTCCCAACGGTGGTACCATGGTAAGGATGTTAATATCTGATGATGGCATCCAAGAAAAATCGAGTTGAATCTTGAAGTCGGTTGTTGTTGTTGTTGTTGAATTGTACTTGTTTCTAAACAATCCGATTGAGCAGCAAAGCAACCATATGTATGTGCTAAAGTATGAATATCGGTAAACTCCAATACCAAGTCATACAGGACTACTAAGTCCTACTCGATTATGTCTTACACAATTTGAAAGTTTCAATTTCAGCCAAATTTGTCGGCAATAAACGGATATTACTTGTACGAATACATGTACGATGTGTACTTACGAGTACGAATGGCTTTAGAAGTCCTGGTTGACATACCTATAATCTGTACTAACTGTTGCTGTTGTGTTCAGGATAGGATTATATCCTCTAATCACAAAAAGCTTTTATAGGCTTTTAATTAAAGTAGTGGACAAACGGGTATAATGCTTCTCCAAAATATCTGAAAGGCGCAGTGAGGCGATGTCTAGCTGATTGCTGTCCAGTGGTGTTGTTGAGAGTTGTATAATTAATAGACTGCAAGAAAATCTATATCGTGATACAGGATTAGCAGTTATTTATTCGGTAGTTCGGTGTGTCCTCGGTAGATGGCGCTGTAGTGTTTTTGTTGCGCTATAAATGAAAGTCGCCACAATCATTATAAAAAGCCAAGTCAGATAGACTTGCAACGGCTGTATAAGAAGGTTTTAAAGAAAAAATGGTTGTTTTATTTATCTGTTGACTCCCCTTTTCTACCTACTTTAGTTGACTTGGAATCAATTTAACAATTTATCCCTATTGCTTTTAAGTGACTAAACTCCATTAATCTTGTCTCCAGGTCAACGCTTCGCCATGCAGGAGTTAAAGAGTACATTCTGCGAGATTATCCGCAACTTCAAGCTGGAGCCGAAGATTAAAGGTGCACGACCCAGGGTCATAGCAGATCTGGTAATGAGGCCTGTCGAACCCATTCACATAAAATTTATACGACGTAGCTAAATAAAGTAAACTTTTTTTAAGTTAAGGTTTATTTTTGTTCAATTCATACTAACATTATAAATACGAAAGTAACTGTCTCTCTGTAGGTCTGTTGCAATTCCACGACTAAATCGCTGCACCGATTTCAATGAAATTCGGCATGGAGATACTTTGATTCTTATGGAACAGCACGATTATTCTTTACTGCGATCACCAGTATTTACGCGGGTGGAGCTGTAGGCAAAAGCTAGTACCTTTACTATACCCGAGCAATTCATAAACGCAGTAAGGACTGTATCGTGCACATGTCCATTATTGCGTCTATGAATTGCGCGGAATAAAAAACTTTTTATAAAAAACAAACCGACTTCAAAAAACACTAAATGAAACTCCCTACCTAGCAACACCAAAAAGCGTATAATAAACTGGCTCTTCATAAATTGCTGTGACAATTCTTGTCTATACCTAATACTTTATCCATTTATATTGTAGTATTATAATGTGTGCTAGGTACCTATCTAAAATCTTTTTGAAGTCGGTGCCAAGCCAAAAATAATACGAACAATTACAAAAATCTTGGCGGTCCTATTTTACATTATATATTTATCATTTTCTGTACTCTCTTTTAAATCTGTAATCCGGTGTACAAATAAAGTTTTTTATTTTATTTTATTTATTTACATCTTTATGCAAAAGTACATGCATCGGCGGACTTAATGCCTAAGGCATTTTCTGCCAGTCAACCGGTTGGGCAATGCAGAGAAAACATGAAGTTTTCTATCTGTCTAAAATTAAATGAGTCTACTAAGAGAAATTACGAGTAGGTGTATAGATATAGTGCAAGTTCCTAATGCAAACATCAGCTTTTCATATCTTTTCTTTGCTACAGATGAATAGTTAACTAGGGATCGTAAAGTATCATCTATCTCCTAACCTTACCTATAAACTATACAACTTGAAAGAATACAACTAAGGCCCTCTTCGTATATATAAGGTGTTTATAAATTATCCTCCTAACTTCCCTTTGTTGCCCTAGTTACTACCAATCTTACTACCAGTTGTAATACCGTTAATTTTGATTACCCTTCCTACTACTCCAGTATTGAGTTGTTAGACGGGGAAAAATAAATTGCCTGTGTTACTACCGTGAATGCCTACTTTAAAAAAAGCTTATTTTATTTCTAAACTAATTTATTTTTACTTTATAAATTGAACATAAAACAATTTATTCTAAAATTAAAAAAATCAGAAGAAAAGAAGAAAATCAGCGCAATTTCTCGAGGGCGTAGCCTACTGAGATTTCTGCATTTAACAACTGCATCTGAATATGTCGGATACTGTCGTCATTTACAATATCGCGACTTCTTCTTTTGTTAAATTGCTGTGCAACAATTTTAACAAGACTGTCATCATTTATAGCATTAAGAAGGCGCAATAACGTTTTATTGTTCTGATTTATGATTTTATTTAACTTGGCATGATAGCCCTCAAGCATATTATTTGTTCTGTGTCTCATACCGAAAACACTGAGCACATCCAAATACTTCTTTTTAATCCATGTGTGTTGTACGTATTTTATAAATTTTTCAATAGAAGGATGTTCACTTTCTGTTTTTATATAAGACCAACCTTCCTCGAGCATTTCTCTCGGTAAAAGTGGTAATGCAGAGCACAAATGCTACGCCCTCGAGAAATTGCGCTGATTTTCCTTTTTTTTTATTTTAGAATAAATTGTTTTATGTTCAATTTATAAAGTAAAAATAAATTAGTTTAGAAATAAAATAAGCTTTTTTTAAAGTAGGCATTCACGGTAGTAACACAGGCAATTTATTTTTCCCCTTCTAACAACTCAATACTGGAGTAGTAGGAAGGGTAATCAAAATTAACGGTATTACATCTGGTAGTAAGATTGGTAGTAACTAGGGCAACAAAGGCTAACTTCCATGCGTTTTACTTTTAAAAAAATACATACAGTAGGACTTAGAACCTCCTCCTTTTTTGAAGTCGGTTAAAAATATACACTGAAACAAAATTACCAGTATTTCAAAATGAAATTAGAATAATTTACATGTACAGATTTTGTCTTATATAACCCAGAAGTTAACTGGCAACTTTCGCGTGTCACACTACCTCAAAGAAAACAGAGAAACAATGGCTGGAACTAATTTATTCACTGAAGAAACATCCCAAAAAGTGCTTAAAACAAAGAAAATAATAAATACAGAATAATATTTTTATTTAAGACGGGTTACAAACTATAATATTCTATACTCGTACTATTTCTACATGATTTACAATTTCACAAAAAAAAAACAAATTTCGAATACA
This sequence comes from Spilosoma lubricipeda, assembly GCA_905220595.1. Classification (NCBI taxonomy): domain Eukaryota; kingdom Metazoa; phylum Arthropoda; class Insecta; order Lepidoptera; family Erebidae; genus Spilosoma; species Spilosoma lubricipeda. The sequence continues at coordinate 2,494,831 of HG992291.1, forward strand.
AAAATAATTAAAAAAATTATAATTTCCAAACTTTTGTTTGTTAAATATCTGGCCTACACAACCCTTATGGGTCTGGTGGAGTATAAGCGAGCCCTATATTTCTCAGTTCACAATCCTCTTGCATGAAGTCTTTTAGAAGGAGTTTCTTCAACGCCATACGACGAACCTGCACAGTAATTAACATCAATATCAGTCCATATAGTAAACTGCCTCATTGGTCTAGCGGTTAACGTAAGCCACTGCTGGTCAAGAGGTCTCGGTTCGATTCCCGGGTCGGACTGCTATTGGGTTTTTCTTAAAAGAAATTCTTACAAAACAGCCTGCAGTATGGAAGATGGCGATGTTTCCCGCCCGTACCTTGGAGAGCACGTTAAGCCGTCGGTCCCTGTTGTCATGAACATCTATGGCAATCGTTCGTGGGAAGTCAGTGCCCTAAAATATACTGACAACTAGTTCAACTTTCGAATTCAGTTCACCTTCAGGGTTGTGGAGGTCCGATGCCAGTCGCTCGGTGTAAAAACTGATATTCAGGTAAAACTGGTTGAAGTAGCAGACCCCAAGTCTTGGGTATATTAAAGGCTCGGAAGATGATAATCAATCCATATAATAAAATCGTAACTGGTCGCTGTCTGTACATTGAAGATAGATAAGAAAAAAACTATTATGATGAATGAATGAAAACAATTATTTTTTAATATTTTCTCTGTTTGTCGTTTGCCTGTGCAAGCTAATCTCAGAAACGCTAACGAATTTGAATGCGATTTTCACTAATGCGTTACTATTTACTCCACTTAACATTTTGTGTTTTATTCATTTCAATCGGTTCAAAAAGTTATAACAATTTAAAGCATCAATGCGATAAACGACATATATATATCCGGGAGGAGCCAAAGGCAAAAGCCAGATACCTAGTTAGATACCTGTCAAAACAATAAAAAATAAAAATAAACGTGAAAAATACTGGGATAACCGGTATGAGTAGAGGAATCGCTATCACTAACTGGAACACCTATTGAACAACCTACCGCAGATTTGTTCACTTTGTTTCATATAAGAATCTATTTTCGATATTTTTCCCTAAGTATTAAATAAAACTAGAAGACAACTAACAGCCAGAGTCTGTAGCTTAGCCTGCCTCAACTCTTCGCGAATGAACATCATTTCAGGACGGAGATTTTGGTGCGACAGCGGATCCATCAGGATGTTGAGCTTAGGGTCAATCCCCGCCAGCTGTTGGTCACTGAAAAATAACATGTTTATTATTTATATAAATACGACTAGTAGATCCCCTCGATATCATCCACAGTACAACAATAACCACGGGTAACACCGCGGGACGAAGCTGGTGTAAAATAAGTTGCGTAAGTTACTCCTTACAACATCAGCTACACTACTAAATCAGTCCAGCCGTTCCAGTCATTAGCCGGAACAAAAAAAAAAACCTTGATGTAATTTGAAATTACAAACCGATAGAGGCAATTTTATTTGTTTGTATAGATGAAGTACACTTAGTGCAGATGATCATATTTATGATGATGGTGATGAATTCATATTTATAAAAACGATCACTATCGTAAATTATGTCGGCCCAGATTTTAGCTTAATTTAAAGTGTCAAATGAATACGCATGTATGAGATAAGACCGATCCAATTCAATCTATCTATACTAATATATAAAGCTGAAGAGTTTGTTTGTTTGAACACGCTAATCTCAGGAACCGCTGGTCCGATTTAAAAAAATATTTCAGTGTTAGATAGCCCATTTATCGAGGAAGGCTATAGGCTATATATCATCACGCTAAGACCAATAGGAGCGGAGCACCAATGAAAAATGTTTCAAAAACGGGGGAAAATTATCACGCTACGGGCAATAAGAGACGTAAACGAAGTTGCGTGGGTCAGCTAGTAAAATATATTTACAATCTGGCTCCAACATCTGCTTCGAGGACGCCAGCATCTTCCAAAGTTTCCGGTACATGATCTTCTTGATCACCAGACATCATAACTTTTACGATGAGCCACTAAATAGTCGACGCCGAAGGCAATGTTTTTTACAGCCTACTAATAATCCAATATTAAAAGTTACTGAGATACAATATGATGAAAACCGTCGTCTTCTTCTTCTTCTTTGATGAAATGGCAATCAGCCGGATCTTTCGGATCAGCTATTTCTGCCAACGTCAAAAAACAGTTTATTCGAAAAGTTGGCTTTGACAAGATTGACACGTATATTAAAAGTTTTGTCATGAGAGTTTTGTCATATAGCCAGCCAGTATCATGATAATATAATAAATAATAAATAAATATTTCGGACATCTATTACACAACGCCATCTAGTCCCAAGCTAAGCAGAGCTTGTGTTATGGGTACTAGACAACTGATACAAATACATATATACTTTTTTTTGTAAATACATACATATTATACATAATATAAAGACAAGAAATTCATAACCTCTCTATTCTTTATAATAAGGGAGCCCTATAAGGATAATCGAGATTTACTAAAGCGCGGCCTTCGATCAAATTGTTGATCAAAGAGCACGGCAGATTAATATTAGCCAATGATATAAGAGAATAAAAACGTTAGTGTTTGTAGAAAACTTGCAACTTGGCTAAGGGGGCAGTTGAGCTGGTTCATTCATCCAAAAGCATGGTTCCCCAGCAACAGCAGGGTGAAAAGGCCTCTCACTAGCCCGCGTGGGTCCCTTCGTTCTTTGCCAGTATTCTTCTCATAAGCATTTCTCATATTCTACGCATTTTGAAAACTTGAAGTTATAGATCGACACAAACAGGCAGTACATTTTGTAGTGTTTTTATCTAATTTACTCTGACAACCCAGTACATGCTGTCGCGTCTGTTTGGGTCGATTTTAACTGTAGCTTCAATTTAACGTTGATAAATGTCACTTGGTGTCTTAATTGAATTGTAAATTAATAAAATTAATTGAATTTGAATTTACCATACTGCATTGTCCACGTTCGTTTTGAGTATGGTTGCCACCACTCTTGGATTCTACACATGCCATCGCTCAGAGTCATTTGGGTCTTACGCCTGATCTCTTTCTGGATGTCATGTTGCATGGTTGGTGAGAGTAACGGACCTGAGATGTACCGTGTTTTGGTACATACTTGTGTACTATATCTTCTCCATAGTTGGCAGGTCCTGACTAATCAGCTAGGAGTACATCATCATAGTAGGTATAATATTACTTTAAAGAAAATAATTTTTAACTTTACTCGTTTATTTAACACTTTATTATTTTTTTAGGTCAAGGGCACTTATTAACTAAAATCATTTTACTTGAAAAATCACAGGTACTTTGTTTTATAATATTGAAGACTATATTAGGTAATTTTTGTATCTAGGAACTTCTTTCGTTTTCCCTTCTGGGTTTTCACACAAAATCTTAATAGTTTGCCATTTTTTAGGCGTCTTGTTGACTTCCGATTGAATTAACTTTAACTATTTTTTAAAAAGGATATTTAAAAGCTCTCTGAAAATTATAAAGAATTTAATTAACAAAGGTTTTACCTTTTCTTTATTCACGCGTGGATAGCTTTCGCCCTCCTTCCGTGGGGAAGACCAAAGGCGTATATGGGACTCCCAGAGAACTAGACTACCGACTAAACCTCGCGCGCCCACCTCCGCAGTCGGGAGAAGCTTCAGGAACGCATCAGCCGTTTCTGAAACCCCCCTCCCCCCTGCCGTACACGTAAAAGGTAGAACACCGACCCGCCTTAGACGACACCCCCCGGCGGCACCAAGGTTAGGTTTCACCGGTCTCGGGTCGTTTATAACGATCACATCTCCCCAAGAAGTGGCTCTTACCACCAATTGCCTAGACACACAATACCTACAAATAATTTCATCTTCCTGTCCTTAGAAACAAAGATTTGAATTTCGAGTATTTTTTTTTTCTTATTATCACGCTAATAAGACGGGTTGGTATAGGATTTGTGCCAACTTTTCCTTCTAATTTCAGTGATAAGTGATAAGTTTTCCTTCCCTTCAGTAAAAAACAAAATATATCCATTTGTTTTTAATGTGTGCAATAACATTATGTATTGTGCAATAAAGTATAATTTACTCGACTTAAATTGATTAGTGATCCCCTCCCCCCAAGTTTCAGGCTAAAACCGCGCCTGCATGCATCAAAAAATCAATTTTTAACCGGCTTCAAAAAAAGGAGGAGGTTTCTCAATTCGACCGTATATATATATATATTTTATGTGTGTTCGCGGATAACTTCGTCGTTTATGAACCGATTTTGATGATTCTTCTTTTGTTGGAATGGAGATGTCCCGACGGGTGTGGTGGAGTGTGGTACCTACTATTACATTTGGCTTGGCGCCGACTTCAAACAGGTTTTAGGTACCTAGCACACATAATAATACTACTATTTAAATGAACAAAGCATTAGGTATAGACAAGAATTGGCATAGCAATTTATAAAGAGCCAGTTTATTTTAAGCTTTTTAGTGTTTTTTGGCAGGGAGTTTTCGTTGGATGCTTTTTGGAAGTCGTTTTTTTTTTATAAAATGTTTTTATAGAAACTGTTGTCTGCCTGTTTGTTTCGACTGATCTTAGGAACTACAGGACTGATTTTGGCAGAACTTTCACTGTTAGATAAGATAGCGAATAATATAAGGAATAGGTAACTTATGCTACTTTTTTAGACTAGCTTCGCCCCTCAGTGTTTCCAGCGGTTGTTAATGTACCTTTACATCAAGAACCGCGGATAACGCCGCGGTATACAATCAATTAGTAAACAAAGTTGTGTTTCCTTTCACTCGCCTTGTGGCAATTCTAGTCAGGATACTTTATAGATGGGTAACCAGCTCTTAGCACATTGAGACACCGCCGCCACCGTGCCACCGGGAGCAAGTAAGCCTTCGGTCCCAGTTTTTTTGAAACATTTTACCTGCCAAAATGACTCTGTTCTGCCTGATGGAAGGCATGAGCAGAATTCAAGAGTGGTGGTCACCATCCTCAGAGCGAACAAGAACAATGCAGTGAGGCGACCCACACTATGGCGGCCTAGTGGGAAATTTTTTTTCACGCCCCGCTTAAAGGACCCGGGATAATAGGGGAACGGAAACACGTGCGCTGGTAGTGAGTTACAGCCACGTTACAGCATTTTTTCCAGTTGCCATACGAACATTATGTGGCAAGCGTCACGGGTAGCCAGAACCACAGAACAAAGAATAGGTAACGTTACTCTTTTGTCTGTAGTTGGTTGTTGTTGGTTGGTTTTATATAGAAACATATTTGCAGATCATACAAACATTTGATCCGATCAGTCAATAATAAATAATAAATAAATAATAAATATTTTCGGACATCTAACACACAACGCCATCTAGTCCCAAACTAAGCAGAGCTTGTATTATGGGTACGAGACAGCTGATATAAATACTTATATACATTTTTTTTGGAAATACATACATATTATACATAGAAAACACCAAAACTCCGAAACAACTATTTGCAGATCATACAAACATTTGTTCCGACCCGGGAATCGAACCCGAGACCTCAAGAACAGCAGTCGCGTAAGCTACCACTGCGCCACCGAGGCAGTCAAAAAAAAAGTTTAAAAAAAAAGTAATAGAATTACTTTGTAGGATCACTAGGAAACTGTTAAATATTATTGCGTGTTTCCAAAACAAATTCATTATAAATAGTTACGATCGATGTAAATAGTATTAACATGTTTTCATAACAATAAGTATGAGACAAAGGTGATATCGTAAAACTGAATAAGTAGGTATAATATAGGTACCTACACAATAACATATCTATATTATTTATTGAAAATAATAATGAATAAAACATTGTATATCATACCTACTTTGTGTTTAAATATTTTTATGATTTTTGTTACTAAGTAGATGTTCTCGATTTTGTATGACGCAAATTCAAAGTGATTACAATGATTATAAATTAAGTGAACAGCACCATCTGTGTTATACCACAAACATTAACATGATCTGCCAAATCATGACAAACTAGCGGAGTACGTTCGGAATAAGCAGCTCGAAACTTTTACATAATCTGTTCAGTTTTATTGTTAAATTAGTAACATTTATACTATTAGGTTCGTTTAATATTTTCGATTGATTTTTACCTAAATTTTAATATCATTGTGTGAGGAAATTAAAGAAATAAAATACTTGAATTCTTGAAAGCGAACGATGACTCATTAACTGACGCGTTCTCTGAACGCACTCTCACTCCAGTAAAAGGGTGAGTGAACCGCCTCATTGTTATTTATTGCATTTGCCTCTAATAATACATTAATTAGCCGTTTTACGGGCACAGTGAGTGCAATAACATAGGTCGCGACAGCCATGCCGATGTGAGTAACTCAAAAGGTGTGGCACCAACAGGGCGTTGTTTCTCATCGGGTGAAATTAGTGGTGTGAAAAATATTCTGCCTAAGGTTCAACATGACCGAGTACAAATTAGTGGTAGTAGGCGCCGGAGGCGTCGGTAAATCCGCATTGACTATACAGTTGATACAAAATCATTTCGTGGACGAATACGATCCTACGATAGAGGATTCGTATAGAAAACAAGTGGTGATCGACGGTGAGACGTGCCTGCTGGACATATTGGACACGGCTGGGCAAGAGGAGTACTCGGCGATGAGAGACCAGTACATGCGGACGGGCGAAGGCTTCCTGCTGGTGTTCGCAGTGAACAGTGCTAAAAGTTTCGAAGACATTGGCTCGTATAGGGAACAAATTAAACGGGTGAAGGATGCGGAGGAAGTTCCAATGGTGCTGGTAGGAAACAAGTGCGACCTTCAAGCGTGGGCCGTGGACATGGCGCAAGCGCGCGAGGTGAGTTTGTTTACATAATAAACCACTCATAGTGGGCATTCTTTTATCTCATGTTTGTTAAATGCCATATACCTACTTGATCATCACAAACACAAAACTTAATACGAAATACTTAATTAATGTTTAAGCTTAGGTCTTAATTGGATAATTGACTCCAATTATCATAACAAAGGCTCATGTGAAACACTTGTTAGTAATTGTCTTATATAAGCTCTTGTTTGAAACACCCCCACATTTTAAAAAATGTTGACGTATAATCCTTTGCGACATATTTCACACAAAGATTCTTTAACACTTATTGCCTAAAACTAGGAAATGAAACCAAAATGTAGTGTTGAATTTATATATGTTGCAGTCAAAACTGTGAATCAGACAAAATAAAAATTATCACTCATAACAATTAACAAAAGAGATTAATCTTCAACCAGACAAAACAGTACAACCTTATAGTATGAAGTGGAATTATAAAAGAAATTAATTATATATTTTTTACCCCTTTTTACTCACAACTCGTGAAACTTATTTCACTAATTTTAGTAGGACCTAATAGAAAGTATACCCTCAAAAAAAAAATGCAACCAAATTGACAGTTTCCTTTTTTAGTTTTGCAATTAATTTAAGTGGGTTTAATGCGGGTTTTTACTTTTTGTATATTTATTAGGCAAGTGTATAACTGTTAACAAAATTAAACTATAGTTCTATTATCAATAAACATAAAGTATCATGATTTTAATGTCATTTACATTTTTGAATATTAATATTTAATTATATGTGTACTGCTAAATTATGCATGTTTATTTATTAATTTATGCCTGTAAAAGTTAACAAATTAGTATTTTTAAATTTCATTTTGCAAAACTCCTTTAACAGTTTGTCTTTCAAAAACATGACATTGGCAAAATTGTGGTCACACTCCACCGTAGAGCCATTAAATCAAAAGTTGAAGTTGAATTTAAGTAGGTGGTAAACTTAAGATTATAACAACACTAGTATTTTTCATAAGCTGTCTGATAGTCCTAATGAACTGATGAGTGATTTGACGAATCCTTAAGTTTTAAAAGTAACATAATTATTATATGTAGGTAATAATAAATGTATGTACATTCATTATATTAACAGGTTTATTTCTTATTTACAAAATTCAATATAAGTATTTGCACCTACCAGATCTTATTTCTACGTCACCTGGCTTTTGATTGGAAGAGAATGCCTCAAGGTATAAAGTCCGCCTTTTTACAATATGTGCAATAAGTGTTAAATCCTACTAATATTATAAACGTGAAAGTTTGTAAGTATGGATGGATGTTTGTTACTCATTCTCGCAAAAACTACTGAACAGATTTAGATGAAACTTTACAGTAATATATAGATTATACATCAGAATAACACTTAGGCTAGTATTTGCCGCTATAACCGACATATATACGAACAGAGCCGCAAGCAACAACTAGGAAATAAATATAAATGAAAACCAATTACCTGTTTTGAATCAAAATAATACAAACTTTTATATTTTGGTTAAAATAATTATTAGCCAATTTTGAATTTGGACTGTAACACACATACATTTATATGTAAAAATTGGCCTATGTTTTTACCAATATACTGTACTAGCTTATAATCGCTAATTGCCAATGCACTTCCTGAAGAATCATGGTATCTACATGTAAAATTTCATTAAAATCAATACAGCGGTTTAGATGTGAAATCAGAACAGGAAGACTTACTTTCGAATTTATAATATAAGTATAGCTGATACTTGAAAAAGACCAAACATTGCCATCTTTCATTGTCTATATGTTCAGGATATAGAGAACATATACTTGTCAACATTTTAACAAGAATTGCCATGCTTTCTGACATCACAAATATTTTGTACTAGCCATAACAGATTCTTCTGTGTTTATGTTCAATACTCAACTCCCAGTGCTGAGTGTACTTTGTATAGCTTGCTGTTTAATAACCTACCAGCTGACCCGTTTTCACAACATTTTCAACATACCCGGCTCCTATTGGTTGTAGAGTGATGTTACATACCCTAAAACCTTCCATGCTAAATGGGCTATCCAACAAAAGAAGAATTAGCAAAATCGTTTCACCCATACACACGTGATGTAGTGTCCAAGGCAAATAGGGATTCATTTTTATTATAGACTAGCTGTTACAACAACCATAAATCGTTTAGACCTTACCATCTTTTTGAAACTCAATTTTTTTACTGTTTTTGTTAAAAGACCACCTTTAGACACTTGATTTTCATACAATTGATTTAAAATTTTATTATAATTAATGTCATTCATCTGATGGAGACGCAAACGAGGTTGTGTCTCCATCAGATGGGTCAGCTAGTATTAATATATACAAGAATTGCTTGTTAAAGGTATTAGCAAGTAGAAATAGTTGGGTAAAAAAAGTTAATTAAAGAAGTTCTATCAGTCAATGCTAACACAAATAATGCAAATTTCGTGTAACAAAGTAAAGATTTTTTAATATAAATTTATTCATTAAAATATATAATAAATATTAAAATAATCACAGCATGGCAACAAATGCACCTCTATTTTTTACTAGATGGCAAAGTGTGTCGACAGTCGGAAAATATTAATCATTTTTTTTTTAAAACATAGATACATAATGTTCATGAAATCATCATCATAATCATCAGCCTATTGAATGCAACTGCTGGACCAAAGCCTTTCCCATTGCACATCATTTTGACCAATTTTTTTTTTCGCTTTTCTAATATTAATATGTTTTTAATTAACAAAGTGCTTTATGATGTCTAATACAAAAACTTTAGCACTTCATGCCAATAAAAAGTGCATGTTGAGAAAATCATTCAACATTCAGTAATATTTATAAAAATAATGATATCATTTGGTCACATGCTTTCTCATCAAACAACTTGTTGACAAAGTGTAAATTATTATATTTTTTCTTTTTGATACATTACATAAATAACTCAAGAATGGCTAAAACAATTTGTCTGCTTTTTTTAAATATTTGAGAGTCAGGCCAGAAAAATTTAAAAGTTGAGAAATTATGGGAAAATGTGAGGATCTTTTTTTATTAATGGCCCTGCCTGATGGAATGCATAAGCAGAATCCAAGAGTGGTGGTCCCCATACTTGTTTAGAATGCAAACAATGTAGCATAGTGACCCACACAATGGTGGCCTAGTGATGATACTGCATCATCCTGGGACTTCCTGAGTGTCATAAGTAGTCATAACTGGAAGTGTTTGTGGCCCACGACAATGGTATCATAATAAATGTTAATAAAACTAAGTAAGTACATGACTATACACTCCCCTTATCATAAACAAAAATAATTTTCGTTTACTGTAAAAGGCCATACGTACGAATGTATGCATAACTAGATTCAACACTGTCAGTGTTTGGGATAAACTTCGTTCCATCATATGGGAAATTAAAAACTTGCAGTATGTTGTCAATAGAAAATTAATATAAACCCTGTATTATGCCTTGGCAGACTTAAATATAGAGTACTGTTTGGGGATATATGGACTTACATTTCCAACACATCTAAATAGAATTCACGATTTGCAGATAAGACTACTTAAATTACTTGTTGATAAAAACAAAACAAAGCTTAGATAAAGATCACGTTAAATTATTTAAAATCTGTCAGTTACTTTTGGTCCGTCTTAAAGTTAAATTAAATATTTTAGTAACACAATTTTATAACCAAGAGCATACAACTCAACGAGAACATATATACCCAACCGAAAATTACGAAATACTATGGTAAACAAACAAGTAGATATGTACTCATAGTACCATTTTTATTTGGACAGACCCGGGCATCGAACTCGAAAGCTCTTGATTGACAGTCGCAAACACTAACCGCTAGACCAACGAGGTAGTTAAACGTTACAGGTTATTATGCTTTACAAAGATTGATTTCCTGACAAAACAAAATGCTAGAGAAGCCAGCATACGTTATGTAGGTTAAATAATGTGACTAAGAACAGAGATTACTCAGACTCTAACCCCTGACCGTGACAATAAGTGTGAAGCGAATCTCTCCTATGAGTAATCAACAAGACCTCGTTCCTGAAACGTGATCAGTTAAAGACACTTGTATAAAGCTTTAGTGCAAAGTAGTATTTGAAGACTTCTATCTTACTAGTAATGTTCTCCTAGCCAGTAACGGCCACGGTGGCCAATCTTAACGGAGATCAGCCAACTACACAGGAGATATTATAGTGCACAAATGTGTGCACTCTCTATTCCCTCTCTCTCATAATCCGATGGGACGGTTAACCTACACGATCGGGGAGAGATCAAACGCAGGATCGACAGCTTTACGTGCTCTCCGAGGCACGGGGATTCAGACCCCAACTTCCAAACTCCAAGCTGTTATTAAATATTTCTATAATCAGACAATCTCAATAACACTATTAGCCCGACCCGGGATTCGAACCCGAGACCTCTTAATCGGCAGTCGCTTACGTCAATCGCAAGACCAACGAGGCGGCAATCTTACTTGTACTGAGAATATTAAGACCACCTTAATACCACCCACAAACAACAGCCTTTCAAAGTCTTGTTCTGAACATAAAGGTATTCTTATAAAATCTTTTAATAAAATTTGTAATGTAGTGTAATGTAACGTTTGTACAATCCACCAGAAATGTACACACGTCCATTTCTGGTGAATTGCTTATCTCGTGTTTACAGGCAATGTTTTGTTAAAGGGGAAAGCCCCTTTAGCTGTTTGTGTCAATACACAAAAATATATTATTTTATTATGATTATTCTTACAAAACCATTCAGTATTTTTCTTCTCTTTAATATATAGAACACTTATTTTTATTGGAGTTTTACTTTATTAACCATCTGTTTTTATCTGTGCCCAAATCCCCTCGACCACCACCGATGATGGATATGTAGGACTCAAACCAACCAAAAACCGCACGCCGTCTTGAAGTACTGATAATCCAGGAACCATATGAACCACCTTAATCTATTACTAATATATAAAGCTGAAGAGTTTGTTTGTTTATTTGCTTGAACGCGCTAATCTCATAAACTACTAATCCGATTTGGAAAACGCTTTCGGTGTTAGATAGCCCATTTATCGAGGAAGGCTATGTACTATATACCAACACGCTAAGACCAATAGGAGTGGAGCACCAATGAATGTGACAAAAACGCTTGAAAATTATTACGCTACGGGCAATAGGAGACGTAAACGAGGTTGTCTGGATCAGCTAGTATAACTGTGAAGGTATATGAGGATGTGTGTAACATTTTCACGCAAAGATTACTACTACACGGATTTAGATGCAACTTTATAATAATATAGCTTTACGACAACACATAGCTAATATTAGTAGTACGTCAACACATAGGTAGTAGAGCCACGCTGATTCCAAGGTAGTAGAGCCACGCTGATTTCAGCACGAACGGGCCGGCTCGACCGGGGCGGTACTACCCTCGCACAGAAAATCAACGTAAAATGACAGCGATCATGCTGTCGTGTTTCGTTGGTGAGTACGAGACCGGAGGCCCAATGATGCAGTAGCATCACTAGCCCGCCATGGTGTGGGTCACCATGCTGCATTGTTGCATTGTCTGCATTCGCAGTAGGGTGCCCACCACTCTTGGATTCTACTCATGCTTTCCATCAGGCAGAGTAGAGTCATTTTGGCGGGGTAAAACATAAAAAAAAAAAAATATATTTACCACGAAAACCGACATGTACACGACGAAGCTAAGAAAAGCTAGAAAATCTAGTCCTTAATGTGATCGTTATCTCAGTATTCCTTCAACGTATTGAGGGTTTACTTTCTGTATTTTCCCATTCAAATTTGAACCAAACATACCCACCACAAGTGTGAAATTTATGTGAGTTTGTTTCTTATATATAAGTACAAAGATGTAGGATTGTAGGCTCATCTTTAAATAGAGTCTATTTGTGACCCTCATTGGTTTAATTACTACACGGGTGGTGTAATGGTTTAAGCTGACGCCACGCCGCTTTCTACTGCACCAGTGTTGTGGGTTCAAATACTACATGATCCACAAATTGTTGTTCTGAGCCTAGGTGTTCTTTGCACCCGTTTTATGTATGTTTTTAAAGTCTCTCTCGGGATATATATGCTCCTAATGTGAAGTTGTCTTTTTAAAAGAAATAAAATGATTGTAACCCTCATTGTAAAGCGTTTGGATTTGAATGTACGTATGATTCAATGTTTTTTACGCCCTTCGGTAATCGTTCAATCAACTATGCATAACCAGTAAGTACTATCAATATAATAAGGAATTAGCCATTTAAATAATTATCGAGACAGTACATTAATCAAAGCCAAAGCAGCTAAAATATCAATGCCTCAAAAATAAAATATTCCTTAATAAAAGATACGTTTTTTTTATGTACGGGCCTGCCAAAGAGAGACTTTATCTGATGAAAAGCATAAGCAAAATCCAAGAATGGGGTCACCATACTCTTTGCGAATGCAGACAATGCAGCAATACATCATGGTGACCCATATCATGGCAGCCTAGTTATGCTTCTGCATCATTGCAATTTTTATGATTTTTGGATTTGTCTTTGTCCGGAATAGGATAATAAGTATTAAAATATGATATTCATAAAAAAAGTCGTGAAAATAACATCAATCTAGCCGTTCATCCATACTTTAATGCTAATATTATAAACTAGTTGTTGCCCGCGGCTCCGCCCGCCTACATGTCGGTTATCGCAGCAAATAGAAGCCTATGTGTTATTCTGAGGTATCTATACTAATATATAAAGCTGAAGAGTTTGTTTGTTTGTTTGTTTGAACACGCTAATCTCAGGAACTGCTGGTCGGATTTGAAAAATTATTTCGGTGTTGGATAGCCCATTTATCGAGGAAGGCTATAGGGTATATATCATCACGCTACTACTAATAGGAGCGGAGCAACAATGAAGAATGTTTCAAAAACGGGGGAAATTTTCACGCGACGGGCAATAGGAGACGCAAACGAGGTTGCGTGGGTCGGCTAGTAAACTATATTACTGTAAAGTTTCATCCAAATCCGTTCAATAGTTTTTGCATGAAAGAGTAACAAACATCCATCCATACTTACAAATTTTCTCGTTTATAATATTAGTAAGATTCGAAAGTGACTGTCTGTCTGTTAAGCTTTCACGGTTAAACCGCTGCAAGAACATAGGCTACTTTTTACCGCGAAAGGCGACAAACATGCGTAGCCGCGTTAATAGGCTTTCTATTAGATACAAACAGTTGTCGGTATTAACACGACATTAATCTTAAACCTGTATATGTATGTATGTTTATTGCAAGGCGAAAGCGTCTGCGTTGAACTGGTATTCAAGTGGAACTCAAGTGGGCCCTTGATTTCGTAATATGCAAGTTCTAAACGCCCACTCATATTACAATCTGAGATCAAACCGTGTAGCAAAAGATCCACTAACCTGCTTGATTTCTTTGTTTCGAAGTAAATGATGGTTAAATAGAAAACAAACACTAAATGTTAAGTGAAACAAAGTACAATAGATTGGTGAAAACCGCATCGAAATCGGTTTAGCTGATCCTAAGATTAGCTCCCACAAACGTATAGACAAACAGACAAAAAATTCTATTACGTTCATAAAACCTATAAAAGCATAAAATAGTTTTCTTGATATATGTTCCATGTACAGACAGCGACCAGTTACGATTTTATTAAATGTATATTGATGATGATATAACACCCGGGCGATTGTCACGAATATATTGACAAATTTCTCAATTATTGAAATCGGTTCAGTAGTTTAGGCGCTACGGTGGGACATATAAACATACATAGACTGCCTAAACTAGTACCATTTATTTTGACTTGCCCTTATGCATTGCTACCTAGTACCTACCTACAACAATATTCCGTGGGAGAGCCACGCTTCGACATGCATGGCTCTAACGGAGTGATACCATCAACCGGTGTGAAACAGCGCTTGCGCTGTGTTTTACCGAGTGAGTGAGGATATCAGAGGCCTATACTCCAACTCCTCCCCCCATCCCCTCCCCATCCTCCAAAGGCCGGTAACGCACTTGTGACGCCTCTGGTGTTGCGGAGGGTGTCCATGGGCGGCGGTAATCGTTTACCATCATGCGATACGTCTGCTCGTTTGTACCATATTCCATAAGAAAAAAAAAAATTTTGTACATAGCTTTTCCCCGTGGCTTCGCCCGCGTATCTCAGTTTTCGTGATAAAGAGTAGCCTATATGCTTACCCAAGAATCAAAGCATTTCCATGCCAAATTTCATTTAAATCGGTGCAGCAGTTTAGTTTTGAAAGCTTAACAGACAGACAAAGGTACTTTCAAATTTAGTATAATAGCATGGATTAGGTAACTTCTGTGGTATATAGTGATATAAAATGAGTGTGGTGATGCCGGCTACATATCTAAGTGTGTTATCATCCCAAGATCAGATTTAGTACATTAAATACTTTAGATAAATCGTAATCTAATCTTAAAAGCAATGAGGACATTGACTACTGCTGACACAATCCTTTACATGATAATACTAAATAAACATCAAATATATATATATATTATATGTTTATATATAAGATCACTACCATTGAAGAATAAATAATCTATACAAATTAATAAAATTGGAGTGTCTGTTTCTAATATTAAAATAACAGCTTTTTAATCAATGCTTATGTATGTATACACGATACATATACCAATAAAAGTGAAATAGTGCTTACGCTGTGTTTCACCGAGTGATTGAGGATACCGCCCATAACCCAAACCCCCTTCCCCTATCCCCCCTCGATAACCGACATATACGCGGACAGAGCCGCGGGCAACAACTAGTAAATAATATAATAGTCCTATTTCATAAGCGTCGTAGATATTTGCGAATTCCTCTTAATGAGTTCCGCTAACCTTACTTTAAAAAAGAATCTATCAGCATTGGCCTCAATTAGTAGGAAAACTAACAAGTTAAATATTACAAAAAGCATTCTTGGCGCTGTAGAAATTGACGACTGAGTTCAGGCGCCTTGTTAAGGGGATCACCTGGACCATGTGACTTCAGTCCCCCGAATTAACGCCGCACCAAACCAGGCCATATTCTGGCAAAGCCGCAAGCTTATCCCAGCCAACCGGTCATATCATTACCTCGATGATGATCAGGCTGCCCTATTCTCTGCCACAGACCCTATATATATATACACTAACTGGCTCACGAAACTTCGTTTGCGTCTTCTATTGCCCGTAGCGTGAAAATTTTCCCCCGTTTTTAAAATATTCTCCATTAGTGCTCCGCTCCTGTTGGTCTTAGCGTGATGATATATAGCCTATACTTATATTACTATTATGTACTAAATACACTATGTAAATGCATATGAAAGTTTAAACGGTAGGTACACCAAAAATCGATCTGTTTGTTCCGTTTAATCTCTGAAACTGCTGGACCGATTTTGGCGAGGTACACTAGCATATGGCTGATGATATAAGGAATAGCTCAGGCTACTCTTTTTTTGAACTAGCTCCGCCCCGCGGCGTTAGTCGCGGTTGTTACAGTAAAAGTCAGCTAGTAGATAAATAAATTTGTAATCTTATTTGTTCTATTATAAAACTAAATCAAAGAAATTTGTGTTGCTTAAAGAAAAATCTAGTCATCCTGAAAAATAAATTAGTTCTATATTTTTTTATAAAACCTTTGCTAAGTATCCTGTAGAATCCCTGGAGTATATTTTTCGCGGCAAAACTTAATTTACTTAAAACTTACAAATTTTCAAAGAAAATGCGTGTACATTTTTAATTTATTATAACAAAACCGCTTCCTATGCCGGATGTTTTTTCACCACCTTACAAGTATAAAGTATTTACAGTTGGCAACACTGCTGCAATGAAAACTGATGTAATGGTTGAAACAACGCTTAATGTCGTAAACCCATTTATAATTATGTTACGTAACCCTCACTTATTATATATTAGTTTTATTACAGTATCATAATTAACCTCATTTTGCAGGCTAATTTTAATGTTGGCATTTAATTTCATAATTTATTGTACCTGGTATGGTATACCCAGTTGTAATTACATTTTCACTATGTATAACTATTGTTATCTGTGTAATGAGTTATATTTACAATGTGTTCTTTAAACCACCGATATTAGTTCCTCATCTATGTTACAACCTTAGAGCAAATATATATGACACATAATCAAAAGCTTGCGTGAGAGAGACAGACTCTAACCAAACTTCGTCTCTCTCTACTCTGATCACGTTTTCCACCTGTTCAACTGCCTCTATGTATATAATATGATCTAAGATTACAACTGTTACTTATGAGTTCCATTTTAAAAATAGAACGCTGATTGCATTATGACAAAAAAAATATTGCCAAAAAAAAAAAAATTACCTGACTGCCAGTCATTAGTTTCTAAACAAAAAAAAGGATAAAAGAATTAAAACCTACTTCAATATTTGTTTCTAAAATATATATCATAATTATTTATTATTTTTATGGCAATTAACGCGATCACTTATTTAAATGGTATTACATACCTCTGATTTGCCTGACGTGAAAAAAAAATGTATATAGCCTATATTATCCGGCTCATTATTACGAACTATTGACACCTCATTTAATATAATCGGTTCTGTGGTTTAGACGCTACAACAAAAATATTACCCTTCCTTTTGACCGTAGTTGGGTAAAAAAATGTGCAAAAAGTCTTTGCTATAACAGCAGCAGCAGTTAGATACATATATACATAACTAGTGGTTGCTCGCGGCTCCGCGCGTATGTCAGTTATCGCGACGAATAGTAACCTATGTGTTATTTTGATGTATAAGCAATAATAACTGTAAATCCGTTCAGTAGTTTTTGCGTGAAAGAGTAGCAAACATCCATCCGTACTTACAAACTTTCGCCCTTATAATATTAGTAGGATGACACAATATTACAATATTTGGCACAGGCACCAGTCATAATGGCACCTAACCCGCTCTTAGAAAGGCGACTAACAATATTTTTGTAATTCTGTTAATACAATATTACAGATAGAAATTACACCTAAATATTATAATCTTCTTTTCCTTATTTTACGCCGTATTCAATAAATAACCTTTCTCCAGTTTTAACTAACGATAGGTTGTTGAAAATGACAGTTAGCCTATCGTTTGTATCTGATATTATTGTATAGAGAATACGATCTGTTTGGGTGGTCTGAACCTTGTATTAGCATGCAACCCTCGTCTATGTAATGATTGGTATGTAAATAAATAAACACCTTTGAAAGCTCGTAGCGTTTCCAATAGTTTGAACTATTTCATGCATGTTTTAGTAATTGGATAGTTACTAAACCATGCATAGAAGAGTGAATACTGTATGTATCCAAATTGTTTTATTTTACCTTATGCATTTATGCAAAATGGATAAACTGAAACAACTCCTAACGTCATTCGCAACTTAATTTCTCTGTTTATTTTTACTACTCTACTCTTAAATGTCGTAACATGATGTTATGAACATGGCCAAAATTATTCCTCAATAAATACTTAATTTAATACAGGGAGAATTAAGCAAGACCTACTTTTTTGTAGTTTAAATATCTTCTCGGATTACCTCCTCCAGATAGCTGATGTAGTTGTTATGTCGGACTCGAACCGATTAAAAACCACACGCTATCTTGTATACCAGTAGCCAGGAAACCAGGTGTAACTGCAAAAGAAAGACCCTGGTACCCCAACCGAGCCCAGTTCATCTACGACCGACCGACAGACCGAAATTGACACATTTAAACAAAAATAGGTCTCAAAAGCTGTATAATAATATGTATATACATATCTATGCAAATAAATAAAATAGGAGTGTCTGTTTGTAACATTAAAATGTAGGCAGGTAGCTGATGATCCAGGGAGTAACTTAGGCTACTTTTTTTAGACTAACTTTGTCCCGCGGCGTTGCTCGCGGTACGACGATAACTGCGGGTAACACCGCGGGGTTCAGCTAGTCTTACTATATAATTATGCTCCTTACTTGTCTTAATATAAACTTGTAAAACAATTAGACATGTATGTATCTAGGCTAGTAACAAAAAATTGCGTCAAACTCGTGCATAAAGACTATGCAACAATGCACACAAATCGTCATAATTATGTTATTCAGTCGCTGGAACGAAAACGGCGTCGATTACAAAGCAAATATTAAAAGGTGCTTCTTAGTTTAAAAAAATCCTTAGACACATTTTATCAAAAGCCTCTAATAGTCCGCTGTAGGTCAAAGCCATCTCATACCCCACGATACGGTTTTTGCCTATACCACGTTGTGCAAAACGGTTGACATAAAGCTTGTTTTAAGTTTTCCTTTGCAATGCTGTTGTCTTGCTTAGTTTGCTCCCTTAGTCTTCTCTAAGAATGGAGATGCTTCGTATCCTTAATCCTTCGCTAAACGACTATCGCAGACACATTTTTCGTAGTTTGATCCAGGACGAGGTCACGGAAATCAAATAAATGGGAAGAAATGAAATGAAATCATTTATTTTGCAATGAGCAGATGAGTTCCGCCTTTCCTGAGAAGAAAAGACGAAGCAAATTCAGGGATCACCGTCTCTTTTAAAGTCCTGACAATATTCACAAAGACATTATTTCAATTAAAAAGTGTATAGTTACAATTTGAGTCGCAATTATAATAATCAGTGAAGATAATAATTAGAAGGAGGAGTTTGTAACTTAAAACACACGGAAGACTACTTCTAAAGGTTCATGGACTGAGGTCCTTTTTTTTCATACTTATCGCATCATCAAATTGGGGGTCGAACTCGGAAACTCGGAGGTCATTCTAAAATTACTAATGTAAAAGTAGGTTAGCTGACTAGCATATCTTGGACCGCATAGCTCCCGAATTGATTTGCTAATTTTGTTTTTAAGGATAACTTGTTTAGCCATGTTTAAAATAATTCAATCTGAATATCATAAAATGTTGAGTCGGAGAATTTCCTATGTATACTCATCGCTTTTAATTACAAATAAAAAAGTTATAAGTTTAAAAAAAAAAATTCGAAAGAGCTTTATCACTGCAGAAATTAATAATATTAATAAAAACTTTATTTGATACACACAGCATACAGACTAAAAAACTTAATCTAAATTTTCCAAACACAAAATAATAATTAAAAAATACACCTTTGAGGCTTGCAACAAACAATCCCTGTTTTCCAATTATAGCACTAGAGCGCATTATGCGGCATAATGCTTAACTTTGAATGATTCAACTACAGCAACGCTTCGCACAATCGAGCACTCTCAAAAGTAGTGTTTTTGCGTGATGCGTGCAATCGATACCAACTGTGACAAAAATTAACAAGTGTTTTTTCTTTAAGGTGGCATTGATCAAAATGTTTTATTTATATATTATCGTTAGTAATATTATTTATTGTTGAAAAAATTTTTAAAGCTTTCGTTTCGTTGCAGTTTTTTCGAAATAATCAAAGTTAATTCAAACTGTGTTAAAAAAATAAATATAAATATGGATGAAGGTAAATAGTTTTTAACCAATTATTATGTATACCACTTTATTAATTTTTTTTTTTTCAATACTTTATTTAGCGCACTCAGTAGAGTGCGCTAAATAAAGTATTGAAAAAAAAAAAAATACCACCAGTGGTGCATTTGAAAACTAATTCACGTTCCAATTAAGCTTCAGCATAATTCAGCATTGTGCGCCAATGAGTCGCACTATGCTTTGTAATTGGAAAACTACCATTAAGTCAAAGTCAAATGATGTGGTATTGGTGACGTGTACATGTGTGTTGGAATTTCATGGGTATTTCTAAAGTGTTTTGGCACACGGTTCATTTGACATTTGTGGCCATTTTAAATGAAATTCAATTCGAATTTCAAACAATAAATTAAGCCACATATTGTGAACAAATATACAACATCAAAATAAGCCTCTTAAGTGTTCTGTCACACTAAATAGGGACTATTCCTGCGATCATGGAAAAGATTTCAGGCAAATCAGAGGTATGTAACACCTTTTAATAAGTGATCGCGTTAATTCCCGTAAAAATAATTGTTAATATATCATGGAACGCGAAAGTTTAAAAGTTAGTAGGGACTATGTTTACGAGGTCTGTACACCATGTCTAATAAAACGGTGAAGTCTCAGCGTTCACTGCGATGGGTGTAACCCATCCCAGTATTGATTTTCAGTGCCCACTGACACTCGATTTAACGCCGATAGCTGCAGCTATATATACTATCAATCGTTACATCTGTCTCGTCTTACTTAAAACTAATAATAATAAATTGGTAAGTATCTGATATCATTTTTTTATTTATTTCTATTTTTTTAAAAATGTACATTGGATCGGCTCAATTCCTTTCAGGGAGAATTAATCAGTGTTTAGGAAAGACAAAAGAAAATAAAACCAAAACTTAGAACAAAATTAGAATCAGCAACTGCCATCATACCAGGGCATACCAGGCTGTGGAGACAGTAATGCACGTGTGCATGTGGACATAAAAATAACGCTACCCCACCTGTGATAGCAATGTACTGTAATTACTGTAGACTAGCCTTGGTCCCAAGGGCAGTATGCAGGGACTTTACAGGAAGTCTATGACCTTTTTCTGGTGCCAAGAAACCGTCGTCTTTATCTACCGCTGTTGACACAGGGATATACCTATTTATAAACATGTTATCGCTAACAACACATAATGGTTACTTTGTAAGAAATATTTTATCATGTTTTTGGAAACCAATATTCATTATTATAACGGTTATAAATATTTTAACTTTGGTTTAGGTTATCACAAAGAACCGAGCGAATATTCTCTGTAACATTTGACACTTGAACTACAATCTGGCGGTTAATTCTAAAGCTTCGCGCGCTCATTAATCAATTCATGTTTCATTCATTCATTCGTTCCCTGTTACACACTACCTTCTCTAAAAAAAATCCACTCCGAAAGTTAAAGTCGGAGAATAAGCTGTTATAAGTGCAAGATGTAGGTGAACGTACGACTATGTACCTACTTCCATTTCCTCAACTATACCACTTATAAATGGGTGAATGCTTTCTTCACTTTTCTACTCTGATTCTTCGTTTTGAGAAGAAATCTGACCCACCAACCAGCTTACTTATATTTCATACTAGCTGAACCCCGCCGTGTTACCCGCGGTTATTGTTGTACCGCGAGTAACGCCGCGGGAAAAAGTTAGTCTAAAAAGTAGCCTAAGTTACTCTCCGGATCATCAGCTACCTGCCAGTGAAAGTCCCGTCAAAATCCGTCCAGCCGTTCCAGAGATTACCCGGAACAAACAGACAGACAGACACACAGACAGACAAAAAATTTTTTAACTACATTTTTGGTATATGTATCGTGTATATATACATATCCATTGATTAAAAAGCTGTTATTTTAATATTACAAACAGACACTCCAATTTTATTTATTTGTATAGATAACGCCTGTGAAAGATGTTTTGAGAAGACAGTACATTCAAAAAGTTACGCTTCAGGTGATGATAGTGAATGTTTGAGTTGACAAGATCGTTGATTATCCTTCCTTCCAGTTCTGTCTAGTAAAATACCTCGATGATTCCGTCTTAAAGCTTTTAATGATGAAGGACGGACGTACGACATATGGACGTACTATGTGTATGGATCAAATAATAATAAAATAGATAATTTTGGACATCTAACACACAACGCCATCTAGTCCCAAACTAAGCAGAGCTTGTATTATGGGTACTAGACAACTGATATTAATACTTATATACTTTTTTTTTGTAAATACATACATATTATAGATAGAAAACACCCAAACTCCTAAACAAATATTTGCAGATCATACAAACATTTGATCCGACCCGGGAATCGAACCCGAGACCTCAAGAACAGCAGTCGCGTACGCTACCACTGCGCCACCGAGGCAGTCAATGTTGTAATTAACTTTTGTATTAGTTCCTCCCTAATCTGGAATTGCCTTGTTCCTCCACACACAGGCCGGATTGATAAGAGTGATAGTTTCTCTTTCGTTCGGTTAGCAAATTCCCAATCACATATTCCGAGTTTAGGCTGAGAATCAATCTAATGAAAATGGTGACCACCACTCTTGAATTCTACTCATGCTTTCCATTAGGGCCGTATTCACTTTGATTAGTGCGAGTGCAGGTGTGAAGTGCAAGTGATCAATGATTGGAAGAAAATACGTGTGGACGGCGAAATCGCGGTCTCGAAAGTGAATATGGGCCTTTAGGCAAAGTCATTTTGGCAGCTAATATATAGAAAAATACCTAAATCGACCGACTTCTGACATTCAGCAAATGCTCGCGGTATATAATACTGTATTATTATTTTACAATAATTATGTATTTAGTATTAATAAATACATATTCATCCTCAAACATTAGTTGTAATTTTCCTAAAGAAGTAGGAAATATAGTTTTGAGGTCAGAACTATTTATAATTTTAGTTATTTATCCGTATGAATAATGTAATGTCTCCTTTACCGTTTACGTTAAATACTGCAATGACTTCTTGGAGTTTAAAGTAGGTAATAGTTACTATGTTACTACGAGTTATATGTCAAGACTAAACGCGTATTACTTCGGTTATATTACTGTCGGTTCCGAGTAAAAAGTTCTTGTAAATTTTTATGCATGCAATCCGGGACCTTCATGCTTGTAAAAAATGAAGGTAGATTATAAGCGGCGAGCTAGTCTAAACATTTTAGTAGGCGAAGCTGGTCAAAAACGCAGCCTAAGTTACTTTATTTGTTTATTTGTATTAAGTACTGCCACATCATACATATTAAACTTTACAGCTAATTATAATAACATGTGGGATTGTATCTGATATGTATGACAATTACGGTGTACCTACATATCATTTACTGTAATATGACAACAGCGATCTACTCAAATATAAAAATAACTATATAACTAATTAACTAAATTTACTACTACTATTCTTTATATGACTGTACATAGAATATTTTTGTTATATCAGCTTTAAATACATCGTACGACTGACCGGACGTCAATGTCTGGATTCTGAGTTTGGATATGATTATATTGATTAAGGATTCTATTTATGGGTGACTGATGACCCAAATTAGTTCTTGAAACTTGCGTGTAGAATATTTTAACAATTTGATGTCTGGGATAACAGTAGGGAACATTGAAAGATATCTTTTCCATTAGACTATTGCACTGGATACGGTTATTGGCTAATTTATGAAGAAAACATGGTTCCAAAATACGTCTGCGGTTGCAAAGAGTGGTCATGTCAAACTTGGATAGCCGTTGGTCATAAGGACACCTATGCGAGAAACCACTGCAAGAGTAGGCAAGATTTCTGGTAAAGGCTCGTTGAATGGTTTCTATTCTTTGAGGATGAACAGCATACCATGGTGACCATACAATACCCGCAAATTCAAGATTGCTGCGGACAAGAGTGTTGTACAGGAGTAATTTGGTATCTAAGCTACTTCTTATATCATCAGCCACCTATCGGTGAAAGTCCCGTCAAAATCAGTCTAGCCGTTTCAGAGATTAGTCGGAACAAATAGACAGAAAAAAAGAAAAAAAATAGGAGTATTTTGGTATATATGTAGCGTGTATACATATATAGGCATTTAGTAAAAAGCAGTTATATTATTATCACAAACAGACACTTCAATTTTATTTATTTGTATAGAGTACTAGTTGTACCCGCTACTTCGTACATATGACATTCGGATTTTTAAGTTATTTTTTATTTTTCTCCGTTTAAACCTTACCTGGACTACAGTAAACATTTCAAAACCAAAATTAGCTTAATCAGCCTAACCATTCTCGAGTTGTAGAGAGACAAACAAAAAGCAATTGATTTATATATATAAGATAGGTGTATAGACTACATATTAGATCCATCTCTGCCATTATTAGAATTATCGAAAAATGGTAAAAATATTTATTTTTGCCCACCTAATCGCGCAAGGTTGCTCCTATATCTAATGGAATTACTTCCTCATTTCTCACAGACCGACAGAGTGTTCTTTACCAAGGAAAAAAACAATACGAAGTTCTTTATTACAATAAGATTATGTTGATTGCCCAAAAGAGTAAATTCTGTTTCAAGCATACTCTTTGGAACATCTTAGAGTTGAATTTTAATATCTTTCAGGCAAAATAAATTACTAGCTTACTAAGAATAGCAACGCAATAAAAGTAGTTATGTTGATGGTTGCTGCAGGTACAACTTTTTAAGTGCTTGAATGCTTTAAAAAAATCATCATACTAACTTCCAAAAAATAATTCACATATTACACGATACAAATATGTCACGTAGACCTGGAGACCCTTGATTGACGTAATAACTTATAGAATAATGTTTAATTTCCAGGTGGCGAGGAGTTACAATGTTCCCTTCGTCGAGACTTCAGCTAAGACTCGCATGGGAGTCGACGACGCCTTCTACACGCTAGTCCGCGAGATCCGCAAAGACAAGGCTAGTAAGGTCAAAAAGAGTAGAGGCAGGAATAGGGGCAACGGGCGCAAGTTCAAGTGCACATTTCTGTAATTCGATATATAATTTAGTGATAATATTTGTTGATATTATCTAACGGGGTGAAGAAAATGCAGTCAATGTTACTGTCGACAGATCTTTTTCTACTATTTCTACTACTATTTATATTATGGCAACTTTTATATTAAGTTTACTACAGCGTTTTATACCTAAGAGTTTTCAGGTAGAGAAATTTATCACATAATCATAATTTAGTTTTGTTGACAATAATATTGACTTTGTGCCAGTAGGTTAGCTTGTAGGCTACATCACTGTCTATGGAACTTGAGTTGTATCACAGTGCGTTAAAGTTTCTTATCCATAGACAAATGTAACTACGTTTAAAAGAAAACACACGCAAATGAATATTTGAAGTATGTGCAATTAAGAAAATTTATTCTTAGCTCGAACTGAGGAGTTGAAGGCGGTTTATCATTTCGAAGGTGACACATGAAAGATTCACTTATCAAAGCAATTTGAACATAAATGTCATTTTCTTTATTATCTTTTTCATGTTTTATGTAGTGGGCGAATCACCTGATGGTAAATGACTACCACCGCTCATGAGCACCTACAACTCAAAAGACATGAGTTTGGGTCACAGCGCTTACGAGTTCCCCCTCCCTAGGTTAAGGGAGGATAATTGAAATAATTAGTGTCTTTCTCTTAAGTAAAAACCGTTTTACCGATTCAACCATAGAGCTATTATAAATAGAGTACTGAAGACATACGGCTGCCTGTAAGCGGAAACGTCCAAGGGTTAGAAAGAGAAAGAACATCGCGGTACCCCATCTATCTTTCTCTACTGACGCATGCGCAGTAAATAACTAATAATGATAATAAAATCACAATAATTAACTGCTTTTCGAGTAGAGAGAGACTGATAGGTACTCTCTCTTTCTAACCGAGGGACAGCTGGAGGCCTTGCTCCCCTGCTCTATCAATAATACCTCTATGGACTCAACCCTACCCACATATTCGAAAAATATTTTAAAAATAAATGACATTTGTTTTCAAGATTCATAAAGGAGGGATGGTATGCAAGAGTATCAAAACAAAAAACAACACCTAAATGTTTGTACATCAGTAAGATTGTAATACTGTAAAGATTACGGTTTGCTTATAATTTATTCCACAAATAAAAGAATCAGCATCTGAAATGTACTATTTACTGCTATATAATTCATACTGTTTGTATCAAACTATTATAGCTTGTATTATTGTACAATCGTTTGTTAGCTGATCTGTGTAAGAAATATATAAAATGTCTCTATGTTTGTACAGTTTAACATCCTCTTATGACCGAATATAAGATTAACTATTTGCAGACTAAAAAAATATTACTATAATATGCTTACATTGTCACCTTCAAGCTCATATTTCTAGATGGTCTTTAAGGATAAATGAACTTGTCTATTATATCAATTTTTAGAATAAAATTAAATATTTCATTAAATATATTTGTGCTAAATTAGTATGGGGTCATATCGGTACTGCTTCAATCAAATAAGACCTCAGTCTTAAGACTGAAAGCGGATAGCCACATGATTATTTCTAATCAAATCAAATTTCATGATATAAATAATTCCAGTCAACAAGTTTTCCTATTAAAATCTTTTTTGATGATCCGTTACAGTTTTTAATGGTATAACATGCCTTGATCCATTATGGCAAATGTGTAATTTAAAAGCGCTTGAGATCATAGTACAGAAAGTTGTGGCGATTCATTTGATAATTATTTGTTACAACCGTAGATTAAGATACATCCAATAAAAATACTTAACTTTACTTTTTTAAATTAAAGATAGTTTTACTTAGGACTGATAAATAATAGTTTAATTTCGAATGTGTTTTTTTATCAATGTTTTTTGTAGTTTCATTTTCTGTGTGTACAAAGGTTGTGCATTATTTAAGTACAAAATCATTTGGTTGTTATACCTTACGTACAAATAGTGCACAATTGTTTGAAATAATAATCGTTTTATGTGTCGTACCGAACATTAGATATTTCTAAATAATAACCTATTGTAATGTATAGTATACAACAGCATCCTTTAACATCTTGATACTTTTAGAACGCTTTCCTGTGAAAAGTAAAATGAACTTGTTTTACTAAACTTCTCTGTAAAGTAATGGCCGCGAAAAGAAAACTGCAGCCGCATAGCAAGCAGATATCATATACAATCGTTATTCTAGATTAATATTAGTAGCATCGTTAAATGTTTTCTATTTTAGCTAGAATCAATTTTTGGCTTTTAATATACAATATCTAAACTATATCTCATGTTTAAAAACGAAAAAAAAACACATTTTTTTATATTTTTCTTAAAATAGAATGTTAAAAATCTGTCTTTAATAATACTAAATGTAAAATATATATGCTTATGTGCCTAATAAACTCTCTATGACCTACTTAACTATTGTAGTTTTGTAAGACCCATGTTGGATAGTATCAAGACCATATGGTCGTCATAAATTATTTCTATATGTGTATATTCTTAAATTACTGTGTGTACAATGAATTATTCAAACGAATTTTTTTTATCAAATATCAACAATCATGAGTTTTTAATAATTCGACAGCGTTTTTTTAAGTATTTTAGTTTAATATTATGAGGAATAGTTTTTAGTTTAATTTTAAAGTGTAAAAATACAACAGATACTTGGATTTAACGTGTTTTGCACTTAATACTTTTAGTTGCCTTGCTTGTGTTACTATAATTTGCAATTTAAATGCAAGGATAAACTTTTTTGTAATTATAAATCTTTTGTAAAGTTCTAAAAGTGCATAAATTACTTGTCATCGTCACGATCGAGTAGACGTAATAAACTTACGTTAGGCCCTCTTAGGCAGTCCGCAAATCATGTTAAAACAAATCAGTAAAAAATAGTTCCGTTTTCAAGTGAGATATTGCCACAGAATTCCTCATTCTCAATTTTATTACATTTATATATTATTTATAATGCACATTTTACTTCATCTGTTATAGGTGCCAAACTAAGTACCTGGTGTATTTTTACAATTAATTACGTATAATTTAACATTGAACGAAAATCCAAGCTGCCATGTAAGTCGTCGCATCAGCCAGAACAATTTTGCCATGTATATCTCATCGTATTGTAGCCATACATTCGTATATAACAAAGATATTTTTTCTAAAGCTTAGCAGCAAATGTTTGCGGTCAATATTGTCATGTCATTCAACTTGCTTGTAAATGGTCAAATATTTTAATATAACTCTAGGTATTTTATTGTTAATTTTTCTAGAAAATGAATACTTATAATACCGATAATAGGCAAAGGCAATAGTAATGTTTCATTATATATTTAAAATAAATTTCCGAACTAGTGCACAATTTCGTTGAAAATAGTTGATATTTATATCTAATAATTAATTCTGTAACAATATAGCACAAGAATGTGTGCTAATTGAAATAAATAAATTGAAGAGGCGACGTGTTTTATTATTTGTACTTTATTTTATTTACCCAAATATAAGTTAATGAAATCCCTCGCAGGTCTTAATAGCAATAATTATTTTCAAAAAGTATACAAAAAATTAAACCTTTATTAATTTATATATATATATATATATTACCCTAAAAATTAGTGAGTCTCATACAAACTTCCACCCCCCCCCACCCCCCAATTTTAGGAGCTTGGGGGCCAAAAGTAATAGGTTTATGAACTTTTATGTTGTTGTTTGAAAACTAAATTTGGTTCACATACCAAATTTTAGCTTTCTAGCACTTCAGGAAGTACCCTAACAAATTTGATGATCATCAGTGTGTCAGTTACAAAATCGGTTTTTTTAAATATCAATAAAAATGTAAAAGTTTGTGTGTATGCACATAATAACACATTAAGCCCATGACTATTTTTTCGTTTAGATATTCGTTGATCGTATAGCAGGCTTTCCTAATAAGGTGATTTTTTTACAGTTAACGTGAATTTATCTACGGGAAGGTCGATTATTGACAAGAATTTTATTATAAAAACGGACTCCAAGACCTTTGACCGAGTTGTGTACCTTAAGTAAACGATGTTAGGTAGCAACGAGTTTAGACTTGTTTCTTGTATTAATATTGTGTAGGTACATCACTGTTCTTCTTATAGTAATTAATGTTGTGCCTAAGAAACATAATATTTGCAAATATATACTGTGATGCAACGGTTAAAATACCTATATCTTTAAACAACTCTCGAAGAGAGACTATAGCAACTACATTGAACAGATGGCTCGTTTTTGTAGAATAAAAATCGTTTTAATATCAGCCGCCTTGCCCCAAAGTAGTATACCATAGGAAATGACGCTGTGATAGTAGCTGAAATAAACTAGCCTAGCTGTGTCCGTATCAGTGAGCTGACTTACCTTCCATACTGCATAAGCTGTTGAACTAAGTCTACCCGCAAAGCTTTCTATCTGGTCTCCCTATTGTAGTTTACTGTCTAATGTAATTTCCTAAGAATACTGTTGAGTCTACAATACTTATGATTTCATTATTTATAGTTAGATTGGTGCCTAGCTGTTTTAAATTTGCCATAGTAAATCTCACACACTTTGTTTTATTTGAATTCAGTAGGAGATTATTCATTGTAAACCAATTCAATACAAAATTTAGTACCCTGTTCACATCGTCAAAAACTGTTTTCTTACAATGAACTTTAAACATTGGTGACGTATCATCAGCGATTAGAACTATACCACAGAGATCATTTAAATAATATGGTAAGTCATATATATATATTTGAGAAAAGTAGAGGACCCAGTATAGTGCCCTGCGTAACGCCCATAGTAACTGGTAATCCAGAAGACCGCACCATTGACATCTACGTGTTGAATTCTATATCTTAAGTAGGAAACAATTGGTTCCAAAGTTAAATCTGACTTTCCCGTTTACCAGAGAAGAGTTTAAAAATATATATCACCGCTTGTAGCGGCTTTACCTGGGATTTGCCATAGTGTGGTAGATACAAATATATTGCAAAGAAATATAGGTTAAATGTAACATTAAATTTTCTATTATTTCTATCCAGCACACAGAACAGCCCAATACAAGGGAAGGTTTAAGTATTCTGCTACAAATATATGGAACGACTTACCTCCACCACTGCGAAAAAGCATGTCCCAAGTCACCTTGAAAAATAATTTACGTACTAAATTCCTTGCTCAACAGAAATTAATGTAGCAGAACTGTGTATCTGTCGCACCTTTATAGTGTTAAACTCTGTGTATGGATGAGTGTCTGATTTCTTGCTTTGTTTTGCTTATTGCTTTTTGATTTTTGTTGTTTTCACGTGATATTTTATTTTCTTTTACGATGGACCCGGCACCCGCACGGTGAATCCATGGAATGCTAAGAAGTTCGTCTCTGTAGTTGCTTTTTGTATACATTGTTTTTGTTTCCGATTAACATAGTACAGTAACATCTTATGTCTGATGTGTAGCGTTTTGTCTGTGTGTGTTTTCTTATATCCGCAACTGTTGGCGCAAATGTCAGGGGCCAGCTGAAAATCAGGGCTGTGCTTCAATACAGCGTAAACTGATCTGGTTGCTTTTGCTGCACCATGCAATTTTTATGTGTTTTTCTTGTTCTAGTTTGTAGATTGTATGTTTTGTTGTTGTGTGTTGTAGCAAAAATAAATGGTTTAAAATATATTTATATCTATTTATAATTGACAGAAAAACTTACAGTATCAAAATCACTCTGTCCAAGTTACTGGTTATACATCATCGGATAGCTTATTTAATGGGCATTCCAATGGTACAAAAGTCATATATAGCCCCATAATTTTTTTTTGGGAATCGTCGTTTTAATGAGAGTAGGTTAATTGATGGCATTAATGCCAAAATGCCGACACACATGCGCCATATCGGGAAAATTTCGTCGGACACACGAGCGGTTAATTAATCATAGTATTCTAGAAAGTAGGTACCAAAAAGCGTTGAAATAGCCTAGTACCGGATTTATATATTTTATCGGTATAAAGCGTGGTGCCGATGTGTAGTTATAAAATTCAAGCGTGAATTCTTTGTAGATTCTGCTGAACTAAGTCCTAGTAATCAAAATGCTGACTAGTCTTATAGGAATATTATACAATGATACCGGAGGCCCATAACCCAAACACCCGCCCCCTATTTCCCCTCCCTATCCCACAAAGGCCGGCAACTCACTTGTGACGCCTCTAGTGTTTGCAGGTGTCCATGGGCGGCGTTAATCGCTTACCATCAGGCGTTACGTCTGCTCGTTTGCCCGCCTTTTCCATTAAAAAAAAAAAATTAATGCCATTGTAAACAATGATGCTATTTTACCGTGATGACGAGTGCAGTACCCATAGAGTTATTGTACTGTAAGCGGAAACGTCCAACTGTTAAAAAGAGAGAGAAGATCGCGGTACCCTATCTGTCTTTCTGTACTGACGCATACGCAGTAAATGACTAATAATAGTAATCCAATCACAAAAAAATATTGCTTTACGAGTAGAGAGAGACATATAGGTACTCTCTCTTTCTAATTGATGATCGGCTGGAGGCCTAGCTCCCCTGCTCTATCTAAAATAGCTCTATGGCTATACCTCGGTAAAAGAATTGTAGCAATTTAAATTTTTAATGTGGTATCCCTAAACTTTGAGTTACGTGTCATCAAATGAATGTCAATTGTTATTGTCAGTCAGTCAGTCCTATTGTCAAAAATTGTAAACAACTGGGGCTGAGGATACTATTTGTTTAATTACACGAATTATAAGTTAGAAGCCATGGAGGCGAAGGATGTATGTGTGGAAATAGAGAATGACGAATTTTATAGCAAGTTCTTAGACGAGTCTATAAAGCCCATCATAAGCGACAGCTTATCAGTCACCGAACAAGTGAATAGACTTACTCAAGGTATAGAGAAGCTTGGCAAAAGCCTAGAGAAGCAAGTACTAGCTAAACACAATGATCTTCTTACCCAGGCAAGTCATATTTCTGACTTAGAAGTAACATTAGAATCAGTTCAATCGCAAGTTCAAGGCTTGTTACGCGGTGCCGAAAAGTTGAAGGAACGAGTCCACACGCCTTATTACGCGTTGGAAAACCAAACAATGATGTTAGAAAGGGTCCAAACTACATGCAATTTACTCAGGCATTCCTCTAAAATTTTATCTTTGTGGAATAAACTGCAAGGCATCAAAGATAACCCCTCAAAAGAAGCTATTATATTGTATGAACTGCATGAGCTAATAGGAGATTATGATTTCGAAGGAATAGATCTTCTTGATGAAGTACTGAAGTCAGTTCAACACAGAAGGTCCACTTTATTAACGAATTCAACCGAGCTCCTGCAGTCCAGTTTGCTAAACGGAGATAAAACAAAACTATTACAATGTTTTAAAGTATTCCATAACCTTCAGTGTACAGAAGAACAGATAAAAAATACTGTCAATACCATTCTGAGTGATTTGAAAAAAGAAATCACTGCTGCGCTTAATGTTCAAATGGTGTCTATTGAAGTAAAGAAATCAAGTTCAGGTAGAATTGCACCTGGGAAGGCCAACATCATGAATGCCCAAGACTTTAAAATTAAACTGTGGGATAACATTGAGAAGTTGTTCAAAGTGGACATATATAATTGCTGCACTAAAGTTATAATGCTCCAAAATGTTGTCAATGAGTTACATGCAATCGGAAATTTCAAGAACATAGCAAAAAGTTTTTGGTCCGACTTATGTCTTGTTTTCAGCAGTGAACTAGAAAAAAGCCCCTTGACTGTCAGCCAATCTGTTGAGATAGATTACCCGAAACTGCTCAAGTGTTTTAATGATTTACTATCAAGACTTAAATCTAAGAATCTGGAGATGAACCGCTCATGTCTTACAAAATGGGAAAATTCTTTCTTATCTAAATCTCTAGGCAAACTACTTGAACCAGTTAGGAGTATGTGGCATTTGTCGCAAGTACCAAACATGGATCAAATAGACAATGCCATCAGAGTCATAGCTGAGGCTTTAAGCATTTCTCTTGGTGACAAACAATTGAGCATAAGTTTGGCCAACAGTGTGGCCAAGTCTATAAAGCAGATGAACGTAGAAGCAGAACAGAGGTTGTCTTTGGATAGTGATGTAGCACAGATTGTGGAACCACCTACAAGTTCCCAGCAAAAGAATGCAGATCTTTGTAACTCCTTATACTACTTTTCGTCACAAATCAAAAGGGTTCTCAATAACATGAGCTCCATGTTACCACAAGAAAGTGTCCAGATAGTACAGAACAGCTTAAAAGACATTTCCAGTATGCCAGTACTTCAATTATTTGCTGAATCAATTAAAAATTCCCTGTACATTATACTTATGACAATGCATGATGAGCCTGATTTGATCAGAGCTGATGATCCAGCAGGCAAATCTCTATCATGTTCTCCATACATGAAAGAGCTCCATCAATTCGTATCAAGATGTAAAGACATTTATTTGTCAATGTTCACTGAGAAAGCTGCCCTGAATGAATGTTGTATTAATATAACCCAAGCATGTGTTGAACGGTTCACACAACACATTTGTAACGTGAGACCTTTAAGCAAGTTTGGAAGAGTAAAACTCCAAATAGACTGTAAGCATCTGGAGACAGCTTTGTCACCTTTAGTCCATGATTTAACAGAGCTTGGAGATCAGTATAGGCA
This sequence comes from Spilosoma lubricipeda, assembly GCA_905220595.1. Lineage (NCBI taxonomy): Eukaryota > Metazoa > Arthropoda > Insecta > Lepidoptera > Erebidae > Spilosoma > Spilosoma lubricipeda. The sequence continues at coordinate 2,528,873 of HG992291.1, forward strand.
GTTAAAGGCGCTACATCTTCTGCTAGAGAAGACTCCTCAGGAAATTGCCAAGAGTCAAACAGAAGGTGCATGTCTGCCTTATTCCATGGTTATGATGTTTTTATTTTCCCATGGAGGTCATCAGTTGCTGGCGCCTCACACATGTGCTGGTTGGAATATACAGAAACTTATGCAGTGGTTGGATACTCACAAAAATGAGAGGGATAGGTTAGAATTTGTTGCTGGTGCCTTGCAAAGGTACCAGAATCACGTCAGGCAGAACCAAATTGCTACCTATGATGAGGTGTATCCAGTGTTGTTGCAGCTGCTAGAAGATGGGCGAAAGTCGTTAAAGAAGTAGATATTTAATGGTTTATAAGAATAAAGTTTAATGTGGGATACTTCATATTAAGGAATACTCTTTAAGAGTAGTGTGTGGACTACTTGCGAATGGCGATTGTTCAATAATTTATTTAAAAGCTGACTTGGAAAAGAACAGCAACTGACACTATTCATGGAATTGTTGTTTAGTAAATTTTACTTGCGAGTATCTTCGCACAAGATTAAAATTGTATAAGTGTTAATGTGTTATAATTAGTCCCAAATGGCGGAACGCATATTATTCTTTTATGGTATAGTGCCGAAACGAGAAGAAGCGTTGCCCTTAAAAAGCCACTGCTCGACTGTTAAACACTGTTGACGACTTGGGTATCAAAACCTCAAAGAATTCCAAAGTATTATTAAATTTGGAAATGTGAAAGATTAGTGTTAATAGTAATTTTTATAATGAACTAGCTGAGCCCCGCGGTACTACACCAACCGCGGGTAACGCCGCGGGGCAAAGCTAATCTAAAATAAAGCCTAAGTTGCTCCTTATATCTACTATTTGCCAGTGAAAGTATCGTAAAAATCGGTCAAGCTGTTCCAGAAACTAGCAGGAATAAAAAGCCAGACACAAAAACTAAAAAAAAAATGTATTTTGGTACATGTACCGTGTATATGTCACCGTAAGGTAACCGTTAGATTATAATCTACCTAGCGAGATTGTAAACTTTCGATAGATTGTCAACTGCGATATACTGCTTACAACTGTCCCTGATTGATCTGTCTTACAGTTGGCCGATCAATAGCCATAAAGTCAGGTTTGGTTAGAACTTCTTTGATTAATCACAAATTCATTTTACTGTCACAAGAATTTTATGTAACTAATTCTAAAGTTGTGAGGTATTTTCAACATAAAATCACTTTACGATCACAAAAATACTTATCACATCATCACATCAACAAATATGGCGGCGCGGGACATAATTACGTTATTCAACCAATTAGCGCGCGAGATGCGATTCGTCGCATAGCATATCACAATTTGACGGTTTTAATTCGTTAAATTGCAAGCAGTATGTATACAATTCACAATCTTTCGACCGTTTGCAATCTCGCGAGATAGATTGTAATTTAACCGTTTTTACAATCTTAAGGTGACATACACACACAAAGTAGTTATTTTAATATTACAAACAGACACTCCAATTTTATTTATTTGTACAGATGTATAAATAAAAAAATATGCTTTAGGGAAATTCGACCGCCTAACTTACATACGTCATTCAACGCCAATAGAAGATTAATAAATGTATAGGAATGACGTCATCTCACCGCCAAGTCACATGATCAAAACAAAATATTAGCCAATAATACAAGAGAATAGAGGCGTTAGTGATTGCAGAAAAATAATCAGAAAAATCGCGAAACAATTGCAACTTGGTTAAGGAGAGAGGTCCCAGTCATTCCTATATAGCGACATATCGTTAATATCAGACCCTTATGATCATCTAAATAAAACTGAATACACAATCTTTATTTGAATACCAAAACTATTTATTTGTGTAAATTAAAGTATCTTAGCTAATAAGTGAAACACAATTATTACATTTTAAGTTGTTTATTTAAAATAAACGTTAAACAATAATCTTTGGCTTCTTATTCCACTTCTAATTCGCTGCAACGTGTGTGATGTCTTGGACTTCCATCTAATGTGGAAAAATAGACATTAATATCTTATAATTAGGCTCAAAAGCTGGTGTGGGCGACGCACCTCCATTCTAGAAGCCGCGTATGACTAGCGTAGTGTTATAGCTAGTATGCAGCGTCGCCAAAGTCTCGAGAGTTCAGAAGCTTTCGAAGTGTATTAACGAAACCGTTGTTGTCGTGCGAGTTTGTCTATGTCATCATTCGCGCCTTGAGCTTTCCGAAAGCATTCTGTATACAAAAAACTTCATACATAAACACTTCATACAAACGAGTGATACAATAGCATAAAGAGATCATGAGCTTTTTCGATTAGTCTATTCGTGTTAAGAAAATAAAAGTGATGCGTCGATTAAATCCATCTGACCAATGAGATTCCAAAGTTTCGTAAGATTTTTTTTTTTATTTCTCTTATAGAGTACAGGTCAGTCTTGATGGACTGACCTAAACTATAGATAAATCTGTCCCTAAACTATAGATAAGTCTGTCACTAAGCTATAATTAAGTCTGTCACTAAACCCTAGTTAAGTCTGTCACTAAACCATAGAAATGTCTGTCACTAAACCATAATTAAGTCTGTCACTAACTCCTATTACATGATACATGTTATTTATAAACCACCCCAAGGTTACGAACACTTTTATGCTGAAATTGCGAAGCTACTCCTTTGTGTATGAAATCATACACCAAGGAGTAGAGAGAGAGACGGGCGAAATACAAAAAAACGAATTCATGGGATCATTTTAGTATAAAAATATATGTTACCTTCTTCTTCTTGGCCCTTTGTGGAAGGTCATCCATTATCTACAAAAGGAAGATTAACTGTATCAAAAACTAGCTAAAATATACACTAACCATATTACACAACCAACTTGTGTATACAAGGTAAAAAAAACTTGATGCATAATGATAAAACATAAATGGAACATGCTATGTTACAGTCAGACCTGTTGTAACCGGTGAAAAGTATTTTTAACTGGCAATATCAGTCAAATGTACTTTTTAGCCAGACTTCAAAAGGAGAGGAGGTTCTCAACTTGATTGGTATTTTTTATGTATGTATACTGATTACGCTGAGTTGTGGGCCGATTTTAAAAAATCGTTTTGTATTCGAAAGGGTATGCTCTCGAGGTGGTCCCATTACTAACATATCAGGATCTGATGATGGGATTCCAAGGAAATCAAAGGAAACCTTAAAATTTGTTATTCACCGAATATGTTTTTCACATATATATTTTGATTGCAACATTACGCTGTAATAACCTCATCAAATTAAATAATTTACCAATAATTGAGGGTATCTTAATGGTCACTGTTCGTCGTCCTTAAAATATTCGCTGAAATGTCGCCCCCGTGTCACCGCGGCCGAGAGATGGCTTTCGACACTTTAGAGGTTAAAGTTTGTTCTCTCTGACAGCTGTCACTAGTGTCATTCGAGAACTAACGTTTGTAGTGCACTTTATCTATCTATATCTAATATATAAATATAAAAATAAATCGCCGAAATGTATTTACGCGCATAACTTCGATCGACTGCACCAAATTGGATAATTCTTTTTTTATGTGTTCGTTATTGTTAGGGCAAGATTTGTTTAGAAGAAAATTAAAGGAAGACCAGTAATTTTTTCTTTGTCCGCGACTGTACACTACCTGTGGGAAGCTGAGGCGGGGATAATTACTAAAACAAGTTTTTCAGAAATTTAGAAGATATTTGAAATATGGCGGTACGAAGTTCGCTGGATCAGCTAGCTTGTGTTAAAACTGGCTCTTGAAGAAAGAAAATATAGGTGATATAAAATAAAATTGTGGACATGACGCTTGTTCGTCGATTTCGTAGAATATTTTAAGGACTGAAATTCAATACTACAATAACAGTAGATGGTATCTAAAGCAGGAGTCAGAAGTCCTTTTGCACAAGACAAATTTTTCGACAGTTCCGACTGTAACACAAATAAAATAAAGGTAAAATATGAAACTAAAAATAATAAAAAACAAATATTTATTGTGATCTAACAAGATAATTAAACAAATACTTGGCAACAATATTATTATTTCGATTTAAATAAACTACTTTAACCTATTTGTTCATAATTGTTAACTGCTTTCAGTACCTGTTAATGTAACTTTAATACGTCATAAGATTTGGCTAACAGTTTTATCTCATTCTTAGTGCAAACTATTAACTTGGCTAAGGTGCTATTCAGTGCGACGCGGAACATACGCGCGCGGAGCGTTCGTCGCGGATAAATTGTCGTTCAGTTCTGCGCGGACCATACAATGTCGTCCGCGCGCGAAGCTGTCCGCGTCGCGGATGGTTCGCGTAGCACTGAACGCGCTGTATAGGCTTCATACATCGTACAATCCGTCGCGGACGGTCCGCGTAGCACTGAACGCGCTGTATAGGCTTCATACATTGTACCATCCGTCGCGGACGGTCCGCGTTGCACTGAACGCGCTGTATAGGCTTCATACATTGTACCATCCGTCGCGGACGGTCCGCGTTGCACTGAACGCGCTGTATAGGCTTCATACATTGTACCATCCGTCGCGGACGGTCCGCGTTGCACTGAACGCGCTGTATAGGCTTCATACATTGTACCATCCGTCGCGGACGGTCCGCGTTGCACTGAACGCGCTGTATAGGCTTCATACATTGTACCATCCGTCGCGGACGGTCCGCGTAACACTGAATAGCGCCTTACTTTTTCAGTTTTTACGGGCGAGAGAATCGCGACCGGTTTGTGCTTCTATCGTCGAGTATCTTCACGAACGACCGATTATTTACTTAAATAGGCATTCTCTTATGCCTATTTAAGAAATTTTGCCTACCATGTCCATAAGTCCATAATTATGTCCGGCATTGGACTATTAATGATGATGATGATGAAGAGATATATCCTAAAGTTGGACTTGCCACCGGATACTGTATAGTACTTTGGTTAATCGTTATTGCATAATTGAAAAACTTCATCTGTGGTTTGTCTATTGTCTGTTGTTAGTCGATGTCAAAACATGTTAAGGACTGTTTAAGTTTTATGAACAAAAAGGTTAAACTTTATTACAAAAATATTTTTTAACTAAAAATAATAATTTTCTAATTATCATATTGATGTCTACATTCACACATATATACTACTCTCTAAGCAATATCTAGAAAAAACATGATTTGATTTATAGATAACTAGCTTATAGATAAAAGCTAGTTATCTTCTTCTAGTATTCACGCTCACGCAGACTTTCATCCCCTGATTTACCCCCTTAGGGGTGAAATATCAAAAATTCCTTTCTAAGTGCTCACTTATGTTATATAAAGAACCTACATGCACAATTTTTGTATTCTAGGTTCAGAGGTTTAGGGTTGTGCGTTGATCTCTGGTTATGTCAGTCACCTTCATCTTTTATAAATTTAGATATTTACATCTATATATTATTACATAAAATACATTAACACTTTCATCATCTATATACCAATATAATACCACAAAATATTTTTTTTATTTACTTAAATAATGTGATTTGTATCAAGCTATTATATCTTTACAGTACTCATATCATTATTAAACCTCTCTGTCAATAAAACTTTCTTTAAATATTGAATTAATGCATCAAATTTATACCAAAAATAATAAATAAATAAATATTTCGGACACCTAACACACAACGCCATCTAGTCCCAAGCTAAGCAGAACTTGTGTTATGAGTACTAAACAACTGATATAATTACTTATATACTGTTTTTCTTTTGTAAAAACATACATATTATATATAGAAAACATCCAAACTCCGAAACAAATATTTGCAGATCATACAAACATTTGGTCCGACCCGGGAATCGAACCCGAGACCTCAAGCACAGCAGTCGCATACGCTACCACTACGCAACCGAGGCAGTTACTCCTCCTACTCCTCCTCCAGTTACTCCTCCTAAAAAGCAATTACTCCTGTCTGGAGGAACTTACTTGGAGAACATATGACACAACAATTTCTATAGTGACATCATGTTTCTTCTATATATCTGAGATAACATAATAAACAAACATAAAACTTAATTATCTAAATGTCTTACAACCAACAAATGCATAACTTAAGAACAAAATTGAAAAAATAGTAGCTATGAATTTTACGTGACACTGACATTATGTTCTAGCAACTAAAAGAGCATACACTTGCAACACTGAAGATGTTTTTTTAGTCTGGCAACCTCGCAACGGAAGGTTGCCAACGTATAAATAATATTTCTACTGTGAAGTAAGTGAATACGTGTGTATGTAGTTCATAGGTGTTCTTTTTTTAATTTAAACATTCTGTATCGTCTGCTTTTCAAAAAGTTCTCACAAGTTGCTGATTTGAAAATAAACATTTATAATTTGCGATAGATATTATCGGAAGACCTCATGAGAATCATGGCGTGATGTTAAATAGTGTGTAACATAAAAAAAATACTAGATGTGTGAGTCACGCATTAGTACTACGGGTGTCAGGAATGGGCTCATAAACTTTGGTTATGTAACTTATTTAGCTATAATGTTACGTTCTTCAATGCTTGAGAAATCAAAAACAAAAAGATTTCAGAGCGCTGATATCAAAGATTAACTTAGTCGATAAAAGTCAACCTTTTAAAGCAAAATTGCTTTACTATGAACCATAAATAATTAATTCCCTTTTTCGCAGCTGCACAGTAGTATAATAAAATCAATAAGTATTAATTTTATTATTCAAATCAACAAAACTTGTGATTGTGTCTTCGTGTTACTATAATTTAAAATCATATAGTATTAAAGCCGCCACACTAACATACTATCTACAGTCTACATGCTAACTAATTCTAGACCTTACTATGTTACAATACAGTCTATAATATCGTTTTAAACCTGGTCTCCTTCCAGTACAATTTTGAACACTTCATCGAATTGCGACACGAAATGTATGTCCATATTTTCTTTGATGAAAGACGGTAGGTCGTCAAAGTCTCGGCGGTTTTCTTCTGGCAAGATCACGCAGTTGACTCCGACGCGTTTCGCCTGTAACACGTATAATGTGTTTATTTATGTATGTCAAAATGACTACTCTGCCTGATGGAAAGCATAAGCAGAATGCAAGAGTGGTGATCAGCATACTCATTGCTCGAGCAGAAAATGCTACAATGCAGCATGGTGACCCACAATATAATAAAATAATAAATAAATATTTAGGACATCTAACACACAACGCTATCTAGTCCCAAGCTAAGCAGCGCTTGTGTTATGGCTAGTACCCATACATACAACCAATATAAATAAACATTATACTGTTTTTTTTTTGTAAATACATACATATTATACATAGAAAACACTCAGACTCCGATGCAAACATTTGTAGATCATACAAACATTTGGTCCGACCCGGGAATCGAACCCGAGACCTCGTGATCAGCAGTCGCACACGCCAATCGCGAGACCAACGAGGCAGTTAAAAATATGGCGGCCTAGTGATGCTTCCGCATCATTGGGCCTCTCTAAATCTATTTTAAAAGGTTATTTTTGATGTGTAACATCTTTTATTTCGATTTCCTGGAGTTTGTGGAAGCCATTTCGTAAAACTGAACGAAGGACTTAGCTGGCAGCATTTAGTTAGAAAGTTAATACTGTGTTATCAAATGATTTTATTTTGTGTTTTGTAGAATTCGATTATGTGATGTTATATAGCCCAGAGCCTTCTTTGATGAATAGTTAGTTAATAATAATATAATTTTTTAATTAAAACCAGCAGTTGTAGTTGCAGCTGATATTAAATTTACGATAAAACACTTAAGTTTTATTATTTATTTATTTATAGTAGTATAGATTAGGATTTTTTATCAAAATGGACCGACGACCTCGTGAAGGTCGTGGATTTTTTATAATATGGTATAAATGGCAAACTAGCAGACGTATCACTCGATAGTAAGCGATAACTGCCGCCCATGGACACCCGCAACACCAGAGGCGTCACAAGTGCGTTGCAGATCTTTGGGGGGTGGGGAAAAGGATGTGGGGAGGTTGCGGTGAAACACAGCGCAAGCGTTATTTCACACCGGTTTTTTGTGAGGCCGTGGTATCATTCCGGGTCGAGCCGAAGCGTGCCGAAGCGTGGCTCTCCCATGGTCAAATTTTAGAATGCAGGTCACACAAAATCTGTCCAGAAATAGAAGAGGCATATGTGCAGTCGTGGACTGAAATAGGTCGATGAGTATATTCAACTGTGGACGTGTTACAGCCGTGGAGAAGAAGGAAGCGAGTTTGAGCAGTTTATTAGGACGTACCGCAATGATCTTCTCCTTGATGCCCCCGACGGGCAGCACCCGGCCGGTGAGGGACAGCTCGCCCGTCATGGCCACGTGCTGGCGCGCGGGCCGGCGCAGCGCCAGCGAGGCCAGCGCGGCCGCGATGGTGGCGCCGGCCGAGGGACCGTCCTTGGGCGTCGCACCCTCCGGCACGTGCAGGTGGATGTGGCTGGACACACACGACTCGCATTAGCTTTTTATATTACTAAATCTAACTAATTTTGATATTTGATCGACTGTTGAGAAACGTCACCACCGCATACTTCGCCACACTGTATTATTTAAAGACGACTCTTGGACTAGGAATATGTTCCTGCGTCGCGTGAGACGTTAGACACATGCATGGGGAATCAAATATAAAGAATACCCAAACTCATAGACACATTTTTTTAAATATGTTATCCCTTGAAGAGTTTGAACTAACAACACTTAACTCAGTAATAGTCACGGAGCAAATACAAAGAGGAGATGGCATAAGCGCATCACCCCCGTGACAAAATACTCACCCCGACGTCATCGCAGTTGACGCAACTTGCAAATTATACTATTAACGTCAATGTTCTAGAACTGCATCGAAAAATCGTAATACTTGAATGTTCTCGGTACAATCAAGTAAAAAGATGAAGTGTTGTGTTTTATCTTGTACAAATAACTCAGATAGACGTTCTGGTACCATGAGTGGCATCATATTTCTTTTATAAGTAATTTTATAGCTAATTTTTTTAAAAGTTCTAGAAAAATCTCTTGGTGTTTTATTGAAATGTTATTATATTTACTCGCCACTAGATGGCAAAACTTTGTGTTACTGGAAATAAAGATACAATGGTACGTTGAGCTGAATATTAATAAAACATACCATAAGAAGATACCGAAATGAGTTCTACATTCTTACCTAATGAATTTTTATTCATCATGGTATTTTTTTTGTATTTTTCTTAATTATATTGTGAACAGACTGACATCTATCGACATCTATTCTAAAATAAAAAGACAGGGTCGTATTTAGAATCCAAATATTTTATCAAGTTACGACTATTTTAATCTTGCATTGAAAGTTGTTACTTCAAATATTGAAAAAAAAAAGAAATTTTACTTATGCTGATGATTTGACGGGTTTCTTTTAAATTCATTAAAATAATACAAAGTACCAGTATACAGGTAATGTTCTAAATGTTCATCTAAAGATAGTATTGAAGAGCAATTGATCAAAAAAATAATAGGCAAAACTGGACTCCTACAAAATACACCAATATTTGTTCTTCCCGTTGTGATTCGAAAGGATAGTGATTCATTTCAAGGAAAAATCATAAAAAATCGAAAAAGGAACTTATTATCTAAACCCAAATTAGGCAAGTTTAAAAGTGATTAGATGTGGATATTAGAGACAACATTGGTATGACCATTCAATTCAGATTTAGATTAGTTGATTTTCTGAGATTGGCGTTATTTAAGCATTCCAATTCCGAAGTGAAATAAAATATAAATTTATTTATTTTTTAAATAAAACGATTTGCACTACATATATTAATTTTTGTTCTACATAATCCACGTGTAAACCAAGCATATTGAACAATGTTTTATTTAGGGTTATTTATTAGAAAAAAAAAGTTCACTTTAGCAAAAATATTTACGTTATTAATGATGTTTTTTGTTCAAGATGCTTACAAAATCGACCTTGAAAAAACTACTCCTTGAAATTCTGAGTACGTCCACGCTTGTGTCAGCTAGCTAAACTACATAGCAATATACTCGTACAACGATGCAAGTAGTTTTGCTATTGTCTGGTAGATGGAAAAGTGTAAACTAACACCCCCTCACCCCCGCAAATTGTCACGCATTGCTTCATACAAAAATCTCATTAGGGCATCTCCTCTTTGTATTTGCTCCGTGGTAATAGTACAGTAAAAATAATTATATTAAATATTAACTGAACCCCGTGTTACCCGCGTTTATGGTTGTACCGCGAGTAACGCCGCAGGACAAAGTTACTTTAAGAACAAGTAGCTTAAGTTACTCCCTAAATCATCAGCTACCTGCGAGTGAAAGTCCCGTCAAAATCGGTCCAGCCGTTTCAGAGATTACCCGGAACAAACAGACAGACAGACAACATTTTTTTCAACTACATTTTATACAAAAAGCGGTTATTTCAATATTACAGACAGACACTCCAAAATTATTTATTTGTATAAATTTACAAACTGCACATTATTGGCCACGTAGGACTTTCTAAAATATGACAAAAATACATCAAAAGGTATAAATGAGAAAAAGGTTCTGCTTATAAATCACTATATAATGCACGCGGCTTCGCTCACGCAGACTTTCATCACATGTCCCCCCCCACACACATTTTATTTCGCATTAGGAATTTGCATCCTGTGTCGTGGGGACTTTACAAACATACATGAAACTTAGCCAAAGAACACTCAGACTCGGAACAATAATCTGTGGTTCAAATAAAGTGTTGTCTCGTATGATTTGAACCCGCTTAAACCACTAAGCCCACCTCACCACCGTACAGTCACGTACTCACCTATTGTTAAGGAACTTGTTGTCGGGGAAGTGCATGTTGATGTAGTTCCTGGCGACGGTGAGCGCGATCTTGGCGGACTCCTTCATCACGTCCCCGAGGTGGCCCGTCAGCTCCAGCGAGCCGTGGGACTTGTCGTCCACCACGTTGTTGCGGACAGCTGTCTCGATGAACAGTGTGCTGCCACCTTTATATACAAACACAGTTATTAAACAATTGTGTTTATGGACATCTGACACACAACGCCATCTAGTTCCAAAATAGGCAAAATTGTACTAAGAAAGTTATATTGTCCGACTAGCTTTTATTTATTTATTACCGCTAATTCGTTATGTTTATCTAAAACGATCTCATATTTTAACAACTATGGTACTATATATTTCAATTAGAAGTAAAGATATAATGGTATTTTCTTTTATTCTTGAGACTAATCTCGATCGAACGCCAACCACTGTAACTCTTGTATCGTGTATATTTATATAAAAAGTGGTTATTTCAATATTACAAACAGACACTCCAATTTTATTTATTAGTATAAACGCAAAATAGTGAATGGTACAAGCAAATATCAGTTTCTGTTGCTCTAGTCGTTACAGCTTGTGCCTGGTATATTTAAGGTAGTGGTTTTTTTTTTGGGACTAATCCCACCCACACGCCCACCGCTGTAACTCCTGTACACCAGGATCAACAGCAGTGACCCACGAACGCACCGAGTTATGACACTCGGGAAGTCCCAGAAAAAAATAAACTGTCTGGGAACCCGTAAGAAATGAATCAGAAGAAAAGTGGAGGAGTTATTATTACGGCACATTACCCATAGCGGTCCAAGCAAGTCCCATGATGACTCCGGGAGGCGTGATGTCGTACATGCGGTCGTGTTTGAACGTGGGCTTGCCGACAAGCTCCGACAAGTTACTGTCCGTCACTATCAACTTGTCCGTTTCTTGTTTCACTATTTTAAATGCCACTTTGCGAGCGATCTGAGAAAAAGAACTAGCCGATAAATTTTAACTTTGAAATTCACGGACGTTCATACAACCATTCTTATATACTTGTATGTTTATTTTTATTTGTGTCAAACTGTAAATACATTGATTTTATACATAAGTACAATTTTAATAAAAATAAAACCGACTTCAGGGTTGGACTTGATTTCTCTTGGATGCCATCATCAGATATTAATGTTCTTATCATGGTTCCACCGTTGGGACATCTCCTTTCCATTAAAAAAAGAATCATTAAAATCGGTTCATAAACGACGAATAACATAAAAAAGAAAAAAATGTGGGGAAGAGTTGGGGTATGAAATATATGAGCCTCCGGTATTCTCACTCACTCGGTGAAACAAGGCGCAAGCGCTGTTTCACACCGATTTTCTGTGAGGCCGTAGTATCACTCCAGTCGAACCGGCCTATTCATGTCGAAGCGTGGCTCTCCCACGCTAGGTGTAAACACATACCTTCTCGATATGTTTCTGAAGGTTCCTGACGCCGCTCTCTCGACAGTACGACTTGATGAGAGTGTGTAAGGACTCCGAGGTCAAATCCAGTTGTTCTTCAGACAGTCCGCAGTTTTTCCGAGCAGTTGGCACCAGGTACTGTTGAGCGATCGCTAACTTCTCCTCGGCTATATAACCTGAAGCGAAAAAGATATTTGTAGCAGCAGGCGAGCGCTTATACCACTCTTTTTTTACATGTGGAAACCCCTTCGAGCCGTCACCCCGCCGGGGTTTGCAGCACGGCGGTGTGTCGGAATCGAACCGACTAAAACCACACGGTGTGCCACTCTCACTGAGACGGCAGGGATCCGGGAACTAATAAAAGTAATAAATAAATATTTCGGACATCTAACACACAACGCCATCTAGCCCCAAGCTAAGCAGAGCTTGTGTTATGGGTACTAGACAACTGATACTAATACTTTTTCTTGTAAATACATACATATTATACATAGAAAACACCACACAAACAAATATTTGTAGATCACACAAACATTTGGTCCGACCCGGGAATCAAACCCGAGACCTCACGATCAGCAGTCGCACACGCCAACCGTTAGACCAACGAGGCAACTGCTGTTATTAACACATCCGGAAACCTGCCAGACCGCTTAAACCACTAGAACAATCTTGCAGTCGAGTTCTTTCTTTCTCAGTAGTTTAGTAGGGTCAAACTTACCAGACATATCAATAAGCTCCATTCTATCTCTCAGAGGCTCCGGTATATGCTCTATGACGTTAGCGGTACATATGAACAGCACTTTGGACAGGTCTACGGGCACATCCAGGTAATGATCCAAGAAGTTGAAGTTCTGCTCCGGGTCGAGCAATTCCAGTAAAGCTGAAGATGGGTCACCGTGGACACCCCTAGAAGGAATGTAATGATTAAGGTAATTTTATACAAAAATAGGTTTTCTATTATAGTGATTGGGTATAAAATAACTTGTGCCAGATAACTTTGGGTGGTCTTTGGTTGACTTTTTTTTATGGAATAGGGTGCAAACGAGCTGAAGTATCGCCTGATGGTAAGCGATTACCAACACCCGCAACACCAGAGGCGTCACAAGTGCTTGCCGGGCTTTAGGAGATGAGAGGGGGAAGAGACGAGGGGTTGGGGAAAGGGCCTTCGGTATCTTCACTCACTCGATGAATCACAGCGCAAGCGCTGTATACCACCGGTTTTCTGAGAGACCGTGGTATCACTCCGGTCGAGCCGGTTCATGCCGAAGCGTGGCTCTCCCACGGTTATTTGGAAATTATTGCTTTTATATGAATGAAGCGATAATCTCAGGTCTATCAATCCGGCTTCTTTCATAAATATAGCCCAGGAATGGTTATTTAATGTCTACATTCACAAACTCCCCAAAACTTTAGAATAGGTTGTCTTTCATATATCTTTTTAAGGACCATCCTAGAGACCATCCAGAGTAGGTTTTGATGCATTATATATGAATTGATATGACGGGGCTTTAGTAACCCAACTCACTCTGTGAAAGCCACAAAAGACTAGCTAAACACTGGTTTTATATATTTTTTTTTAATATGTCTCAGACGAAATGACTCCACTCTGCGTGATAGAAAGCATAAGCAGAATCCAAGAGTGATGATCACCATACTCATTGCTGGTGCAAACAATGCTACAATGCAGAATGGTGACCCACACCATGTCGGGCTAGTGATGCTTCTGTATCATTGGGCCTCCGGTCTCGCACTCACCAACGAAACACGACGCTCGAGCCGGCGCAACCGTGCTGATATCAGCGTAACTCTACTACCCACTATTTCTCCACCACGATCTCATAGTAACTATGACCACCTTTTTATAACAGCCTTTTTTTAGTAACTTACTTGCCAATCTTATCAACTTCATCTATTAACACCAATGGGTTCTCTGTAGCCGTTTTCTTCAAGCATTGAACTAGTTTCCCCGGCATGGCCCCAACGTATGTTCGTCTGTGTCCCTTGATCTCCGCAACGTCAGTCATACCACCCACGGAGAAACGGAAGTATTGGCGGTTAAGAGCGCGAGCAATTGATCGAGCTGAAATCATTCATAATCTGTTTGATTTAAAGTCTTTTTTAGTTTGTCAGATGTAGATTTTTGCTATGCGCGAGAGTGGCAAATACAATAATAATTTTAATTTTCATAGTTATATTGTTTGCTTTGGTCTATGAAATTATTAGTCAGATAATTTTTTTATTTACTTTGTTGTCTACACAAAACAGTAGAAAATATGAGTTACAAAATAAGTAAGTATTAACAAATGCTCACGGCAATGTTTTCCAGACAACCATAACATGGAGATCAGGTGTTTATTTTAGGGAATTTTAGGGTAGTTTACACATAAGTGACACGTTATAACAAGAATCTCCCCTATAATAAAAAGTCACACTGAAAATGTGATTTATACTAAAATGTCACTTATACTTAGAAGTGCCACTTGTACTTGAAAATGCCACTTGTACTTAGAAATGCCACTTGTACTTAGAAATGTCACTTGTACTTAGAAGTGCCACTTGTACTTAGAAATGTCACTTGTACTTAGAAATGTCACTTTTACTAAAAAAAAATAACTAGTATGAAAAATCTTACCAATACTAGTTTTCCCCACTCCAGGCGGTCCATGGAAGCACAATATTTTACCCTGAGTAGAGCCCTTGAGCTGTGATACAGCAATAAACTCCAAGATTCTCTTCTTGATATCCTCCATACCATAGTGGTCTTCGTCCAGAATGACCTGAGCATCTTCCAGCTTCAGGTTTTCTTCGGATGTCACCCCCCATGGAAGAGACGTTAACCAGTCGAGGTAACAACGGGTTACACTTTAAAAAAATAATGTGGCATCATTTAGTAGCGTATAGCTTTTTTATGTCGGGAAGACCAAAAAAAGTAATTACAATGCGTTTCAAATATGAATAGGTTTAGAAATCCGCCATCTAGCCCAAAAAACGAGAATTTACAATTATCAGTCACAAAATCCAATTCTATTCTTATTTGAATTTATCAGTTTTATACGTGTAAGGGCAGCCGAACTTATTTTACAGGGTAAAAGACCACATGTAATTTGTTCTTTTAATATATACAAAAACATTCCTTCTACAGTACTTGCTGTCACTTAGTGGTTGGGCTGGGCATGACAGCAGTTGGTCCGGATGTGTTAATAACAGCAGTTCCCGGATCCCTCCCGTCTCAGGCGCAGAGTAACACACCGTGTGGTTTTAGTCGGTTCGATTCCGACACACCGCCCACCCGCAAACCCCGGCGCGGTAACGGCCCGAGGGGGTTTGCACAAGTAAAAAAAAAAGGGTATGACAGCAGTCGCTCCACACAAAACGAAGTTCAACCCTGCCGTAATAGACTGAAGGTCGACTTCAGTTTGGCAAGTGGCTTATAGGAAGAGAGAACTATAAAAACTTACTTGAATTCAGAGCTGTGACTTTCTAAAAAGTTGAGTTTGTTTAGTTCCTCGTCGATGACAGTCTGAATAGCTTGGGGCACCTTCTTATCAGCCAGCCGCTCTCTGAACTTGTCACCTATGGCATCTTTATCGTCTTTCTCGAGACCTAACTCTTTTTTTATCACCTACAGTGAGATAACATAATATAAGTAACATATAACATGACATTGCAGTGCTTAAGCTCTTGGGTTTGATTCCCGGATCGGACTAAATGTTAGTATGATCTTTCGGAGTTCGGGTGTTTTCTAAAAAGTATACATTTTTGTTAAAGAAATATACATACGTACACTCAGACCCTATTTCTGGTGCAAAACGCGATAGTTTGTAAGTATGGATGGATGGATGTTTGTTACTCCTTCACGCAAAAACTAATGATCGGATTTGAATGAAACTTTACAGTAATATAGCTTATACATCAGAATAACACATAGGCTACTATTTGCCACGATAACCGACATACACGTGGGCGGAGCCGCGGGCAACAACTAGTAAATATATATTTTGGGAAATTGAAACAATTTTTACCTTCAACTGCTCATGTAGAATGTATTTCCTATGCTGTTGTTTGACCTTCTCTTCTACCTCCTTGCCGATCTTTTGCTGGAGTTTGGACAACTCATACTCTTTCTTGAGCAGTGATAATGACATCATCAATCTCTTTGGTATCTGTTGAGGGCAGCAATGAAATTTGGTCAATTTAATCTATACTAATATATAAAGCTGAAGAGTTTCTTTGTTTGTTTGAACGCGCTAATCTCAGGAACCGCTGGCCCGATTTGAGAAATTCTTTTAGTGTTGGATTGTACATTTATCACGGAAGGCTATAGGCTATATATCATCACGCTAAGACCAATAGGAGTGGAGCATCAATCAAGAATGTTTCAAAAACGGGCGAAAATTATTACGCTACGTGCAAACGAGGTTGCGTGGGTCAGCTAGTAAAGTAATATAAAGTAATGTGGTGAGTTACGATTCAATAAGGCAATAGGACACTTGTGTGAAAGCATTTTTAACTGATTTCAAACAATGACAAATTTTAAGAAAAAAAACCGACTTCAATCTGGACTAAATTGTAATGGGAGCACACGGGAAAAAACCAGCTTTCAAATAAAAAAAGAATCATCAACATTGGTACACCCAGTCCAAAATAATGAGGTAACAAACATAAAGAAAAATACAATCAAATTGATAACCACCTCCTTTTTTTAAATCGGATAAAGAGGAGGAGATTCTCTATTCGACTGTATTTTTTTTATGTTTGATACCTCAAAACTTTCGACTGAGTGAACCGATTTTGATGTTTTTTAATTTATTTGAAAGGTGGTCCTTCCCGTGTGGTCCCATTTGAATTTGGTCCAGTTCTTGAAGTCGTTTTTTTGTTAAAATTTTTGTTTATAATAGTAATACCTAGTGTCCTCCACAATCCTTTAAAAAAAAAAAATTAAATTCGTATATGTATATGATCAAAACGACATGACTGATTGCTTAAAATATTTCGCTACTATTCTGTCATGTAACTTACATCCATTTCCTCCAGCACAGCTTGGAGTTCCGCTGGTTCAGCACCAGTTAACGCAGCGCCCAGGTCGCTCAGGTACACGGGATTGTCCACTACACGTTGTCCTTGTGCCAACATGTGGTGAAGAGACTCTCTGCAAGATAGACAAGTGTTACAGCCATATGTAGTTTTATACTGAAGTAAACAAGCCGGTAGACTTAAGAGATGCCGAATTTTTTTCATGACCTATTTACATCAATCACATACGGTCCTTAACATATGCAAAAAAAATGATAATGCACGAGGTTTTTCTTTATTGTGGTATTGGTACATACTACGCAGCCGAGCTAAGTTTGCACCTCACTGTAATGCGTATGTGTAATGCGGCTCCCCGCCCAGTTTCCCGCGATCGCCATGTCGCATCAGTACGGTTAGCATCTTTGTCACCGATACACGTCGCACAAGTTTGCGACAGAAGACAGACAGAAGTTTTGGGTTTGTTTGTTTCTTTGCGAGGTGTATAGTAGGAGAGCCACGCTTCGGCATGGATGGGCCGGCTCGACCGAAGAAAACCGGTGTGAAACAGTGCTTGCGCTGTGTTTGTGTAAGTGAGTGAGGATACCGGAAGAACCCAAACCCCAACGCCTCCCCTCAACCCCCAAAGGTCGGCAATGTACTTGTGACGCCTCTGGTGTTGCGGGTGTCTATGGGCGGCGGTAATCGCTTACCATCATGTGATACGTATGCTATGCTCGTTTGCCCACCAATTCCATAAAAAAAAATATGCAAACTTAACTTGGATGCGTTGTTTATGGCAAGACAAGCTCTCAAGACAACAAGACACCATACTTGTGTCTGAAAAGACAGAAGTATGGAGTTAGGAATGGAGAGTTATAGGGATGCACTATGGAACCCCTGAGTGTAAAATATAATAGAAAAATTGCTAAACACCCGTTTTAGAAAAAAGTCTAGAATATAATGAAAATAATAACACTCACCTGTACAAAGGATTTAAATTAATAATATCTCTAATAGTTTTAATAACTTCTTGCGTTAATGCCTTGACTTCTTCATTCTGTTGGAATTTCTCATGCATCATATTCTCAACTTTCACCATCAACACTTGGTCCACGGCTGGCTTCTTCTCTTTTGGAGTCTCAGTCTTCTCTTTCTCTTGAGGCTCAGAGTCCTGCTTCTTCCTCGTGACTCTGTACTTGCGCCTGCGTCGTTCAGCGTCTGTCTCTTCACGGGCAACGTTAAGCTCCATGTTAAATAATGGAAACTTCAGCTTCATTTCTGAAATGGTATATCATTTCAGAAATGAAGCTGTATATGGCAGTATGTACAGATGGTCTACCTAGTAACTATTGTCAGCATCAACAGCCTTTAACAGTCCATTGTTGGACATAGGACTCTTCTCAGAAAGGATGTTTTAGAATACTATACCATGCTGGCGAGAGGGTATTGTTCTGGGAGAGGTCCGGACGTGTTAATAACAGCAGTTCCCGGATCCATCCCGTCTCAGGTGCAGAGTGGCACACCGTGTTTTAGTCGGTTCGATTCCGACACACCGTCCTGCCGCAAACCCCAGTGGGATGACAGCCCGAGGGGGTTTGCACAGGTAAAAAAAAGGGCTGTTTTATGTGGTTTATTCCCTTAGTCTGCAGTCTTACAACACTCATGGGAAGATAGGGTGGTGATCTCTATATCTTAATCCATCACCATTCATTAAACGAAATATGAAACATTAGCTATTGTTATAATCCTACTAATATTATAAACGCGAAAGTTTGTAAGTATGGATGGATGGATGTTTGTTATTCTTTGATGCAAAAACTACTGAATGGATTTGGATGAAACTTTATATAGCTTATACATCAGAATAACACATAGGCTACTATTTGCTGCGATAACCGACATACATGCCGGCGGAGCCGCAGGCTACAACTAGTATTATATAACACATAAAAGTTCAGAATGTAAAACTATAACTTAAAAAACCATAACAATGTTTATTTGTACACTTGAGAGTTTCTGTTGAGCTATTGTTATTTTAGTAATAAGTAACTCTGTGTCATACTTAAATAGATCATTAAATAATATGGAAATGTATGAGAATACTTTAAATTGACTTGTATGAATTGAAAAAATACCATCTTTGCAAAGAAGAAGAACCATAACCAAACAAAATTAACCGACTTCAAAAAGGAGGAGGTATTTTTTTTTAAACTATTTTTCGTAATCGTAAAGTGAATTTATTTCTTATTATTAAACATATTTACTATTCAATTATATGTCATAGTCAAAAAAATTAAGAAAAACCGAGACATCATTTTCACGCCAGAAAATACAATTTCAACAGGTATACTTTAACACAAGTGAAGTATCGGAAAAAGTTAGTAGTCTATTAACATCTACACATAAATAAAGGACTAAAGAACCTCTTGTCTTACCGGCAGGTCCACTTTCTATCTCATCCTCAATAAACTGTCCTGTAATCTTGATCCTCCTATGAGCCATCACAACCAATCGCAACTTGTAATCCATGTCCTGCATTTCATGTATTTGAGCAAACACACCAACTTCATGCAGGTCATCCAAGTTTGATACAACATCGGACTTAGTATCGTCTTCTTTCTTACGTAAGAAGATACCTATATATGGTTGGTTCAGTTTGACCTTCCTTCTTATAAGATCTATTAGAGCAGGATTGGATATCTGGAAAAATAGACAGTTATATAAATTAACTGATTGAAAAATGCCTTTTAGTCTGCATGATGGAAAGCATAAAAAGAATCCAAGAACAACTCTCTGATTACCATTCTAATTATGAATGCAGACGATGCAACAATATAGCATGGTTACCCACACTATGGTGGGCTATCAAGTGGCTTTTAAAGTCTAAAAAGAAATATAAATCAAAGATGCACTGTCTAGCCATTAAGTCTTTCATGTGAAAATCTTCAGGTTTTTTAAGATGTCTGACAGATTAGAAGAAAGAAAATAACTAAACTAATTAAAAAGTTATGTAGACCTCCAAAAAACTATTTTAAGAATAAATAATTAAGTATTACGTAGGTAGATAATCTTTGTAACCCATAAAAAATAATTTTTATCAATACTTTTTTTCATTCATAACAATATTAATCAAAAAAACTCAAAGCTAAAATCTATCTTAATTTAATAGTATAGTAAAAATACTTTAAAAAGCCGACAGTATTTATTTAATCTGGACCTCCAACAAAGAATACACTTTTCAATCTTGACATGCAAGTTTTATTACAAAATAAAAAAAAAAATATAGTCATTAATTTTACTATAACTAAAATTCAAACTTACTTCAATAAGTTTAATAAACCTTGGGAAAACTGGGTTCCGGTTAATAGCGATGACGGGCACCTGTGGCCAGACCTCAGGGACAGCCACAGTCGCTGGTAACTGGCTCGAGAACAGCGGGGTTTCGTCTTTGATTTCTGGTTCTTCTTCAGGGGGATCATCCTTCTTTCCCGTCGAGAAATAACGCGCGAATCCCATCTGTCTATTAACACCCACATAACTGCAACTATGACCGCATACCCTCGCGTTTCTCACACCCGTATAACCGGAACTGCATAATCTTTGCACCGGCTTGCTGTGTGAAGCAGGTGATGCAACTTTTGAGGCATTGCGAACAACAGAAGACTTCAGCTTCGGGCTGAAGAAGCTGCTCCTCAATAGGCTACTGGCATTGTGCATTTTGCTTAATTCTTATTAGAATCTTATATTTTTAATGACCTATTCCATTTAATTTATTGAAATTAGTAAAAAAATAGGTTATTTTTCCAGATTCTTCAGATTGTTGTCACTTTGACAGACTTGACAGACAGACTGACTGACACTGCGAAGACATTTTTTTTTCTTCTCTGGCTTTGCAAAGACATTGGCTGCACTCAAAAATGGATACGTATTATTGTGCAATCACCAGGGGGGATGTCTAATTTTATTTATTTATAACACGACGTTCTGTTTAATATGGAAGCAGATAAATATCATTTAAGAAGTAGTACTTTACTAACACACATAAAACAGACACAAAGAACACCCATACTCGGGACCACTCGGGACAATAATAAATGCATCATACAAAGTGTTGTACTGCGTGGGATTGGAACCCACGACACTTGGCGCACTAATAAGCGGCGTGGTGACTGCTGAAACCACTAGGCCAACCGTTCAGTAAATATAATAAAATATTTATTGCAATTAAGAACGTACAATAAAATTCATTAAAGTTCTTCGGGCATATATTTCGTAAGCAGTAGGAGGATCTCAATGAGAAATTGGTTATCAGACTTTTTCGCACTTAAAGTTCTGGTGGTTCTCTTCTCCATTCTTCCATTTAGCTAAAAATTGGAAATCAATGAGTATTTAAACTAGGTGATGCGACGTCTTAATTTTTTTTAGTAAAATTAATATAATTATTTGTTAATATTTAATGAAGATTAAGAGATAGAAAAATGGCAAATGTGCTGGCTAAGTTTAGTCTAAACTTCTGGTGATTTTAATTTATCTTTTTAAATTAAATAATATTGAACTCAATTAAACTGAGGTATTGAACTTGTCAAAATGTCAAGCGCCTTTTTTAATTTCGGACATCTGA
This sequence comes from Spilosoma lubricipeda, assembly GCA_905220595.1. Lineage (NCBI taxonomy): Eukaryota > Metazoa > Arthropoda > Insecta > Lepidoptera > Erebidae > Spilosoma > Spilosoma lubricipeda. The sequence goes on from HG992291.1 coordinate 2,550,804, forward strand.
CAGAAAGTCTGTCTGTATGCTGTCTGTATTTTTTTTTATTCTTATGGGGCAAACGAGCAGATGTATCACCTGATGGTAAGCGATTACCGCCACCAAGGACACCCACAACACAAGTTGCCGGCCTTTTAAGACGGAGTACGCTCTTTTCTTGAAGGTTTGGTATTGTGGAATTAATAGTATTACCCTGTTTTCCAATTACAAAGCATAGTGCGACTCATTGGCGCACAATGCTGAATTATGCTGAAGCTTAATTGGAACGTGAATTAGTTTTCAAATGCACCAGCAGAAGTGCGCTAAGTTCAGTGTTGAAAAAAAAAAAATATTCAGAGTTAGCAATAACCTCATTAATTTGTAAACAAAGTGGTATACATAAAAATTGGTTGAAAACTATTTACGGTTATTTTAAGTAATTTGGATTTTGATAATTACATTAACATTTGTTTGATTTGAGTAATTTTTTTAAATGAGTTCTACCTTCATCCATACTTATATTTATTTTTTTAACACAGTTTGAATTAACTTTGATTATTTCGAAAAAACTGCAACGAAACGAAAGCTTTAAAATTTTTTTCAACAATAAATAATATTACTAACGATAATATATAAATAAAACATTTTGATCAATGCCACCTTAAAGAAAAAACACTTGTTAATTTTTGTCACAGTTGGTATCGATTGCACGCATCACGCAAAAACACTACTTTTGAGAGTGCTCGATTGTGCGAAGCGTTGCTGTAGTTGAATCATTCAAAGTTAAGCATTATGCCGCATAATGCGCTCTAGTGCTGTAATTGGAAAACAGGGTTAATGTACAATGTTGTGAATAAGGACCGCTCTCATGAATCAAATCAAACATGCACGCTAAACAGGCTACCTGTTACACGCTTCCACCCCGAAATTACTTTCACAGATTGCGGGAAAGATAAAAGGCAGCTGTTACGTCAAAAATACAACTTACAACTACAACTATCTCCATGTGTATATGTAGTAGGGGCTCGAGGCTAAGTACCAGTAAGTGGAAGCCAAAACAATTTCAAACCTACAAAGTCAAGCAATCACAGCTGGGACAGCTTATGGATGTGTGACCATTCTTATTAGATTGAGACTTCTCCGTGCTTTTGAACAAAGAGGATATAATTCACTACGTTTTAAGAGTCGGCACTTTCATACAAACCACCGAACGGAATTATGAACGTACTTTGTACCAACCTAGCAAATTTAAAAAGTAATACCAATATTAGAAAACCAACTATCACACAATCTGATAGTAGGGCTTGACAAAATACGAATCATACTTTCCTATCGATATCGATAAATATTCGATTTCTCGTAGCTGCCTTCTTATAATAAATAAATGAATTATTATTATAAAGTACTGGATGTAAGAAAATAAAAATGCGCTTTAAAAATTCGTTTATTTATCGTACAACTTATAATTTCAAGCTAAATGTTGGTTGACCCACGATATTACTTAGCAGCACTTCGCAACTGAGCAATTTCCAAAGCATTCGCTGAATGTTCTTCTGATTTTATTGTTTCTTCATTTAGGATTTGGCACTGCCTCTTGATCGTTTAGTCTTTGAAAAGGTAAGTACGCCAAGTCTTCATTACCAGTTAACTTCACCCATAAACGGCACCTAAAATAAGAAGTTTTTCGATACATTATACATTGTCCACATCACTATTTGTATTTGTGCCAGGTACGATTTTTGTGAAAGTAGTTCAGTTTAAGTATTTACATGATATCAGTTAGTCATATGAGTAAAACAATTACTAATACAATCTATAAAGTAAATCATAGTATTGAAATACACAAAGTTTTACCTGACCGGGTCAAGTGGAAATCTGGCCAAAAATATGTCGGAATGTCCTCTTCTGACACTCCTAATGCCACAAACTTCACATTTCCTTAGAGATTTCCCTCCCATAATGCAATAACACCCAAAAAAAGGCTAGAAACACGCATAGAACACAATTTACGATCACGAATTTCACAACCAACGATACAAAAAAAATGTATAACAAACCACAGATTATAATAACAACAAACTTACCAACATTAAGAAACGTATAATGCGTCTAAATCAAATAGACCTTATGAGACGTGCTACGCAAAGGAATCAGTACTCGTTATAATTTAGTAAGATTATTTTTATGTTACAATGTTGGTACAAAGTACGTTCATAATTGAACTTGTTAGGAAGTGTCGATGGGCTGCTTTTGAAAGCAAGATAAGCCGTTGATCCCGTTTTACAGACTGACTGAAAGCCAAAGGGGAAGTTGATTTCTGACTGATCGGCCCTATCTTTCTGTTTTGTGGATCGGCCGGATTATTTGTTACTTGTCGCTGTCATTAGTGTCATTTCAATAAATAACCTCTAACCTGACACTTTGTTATTGTAAAATTGCGAGGTTTCTATTGATTCTAATGCATAAAAAACGTGCATAACTTGCAATTACCCTGTATGTTTTTATCAAAGTCCCGTAGGTTATTTAGATCATTAAGTCAGGTATGTCAAACAGAAAAATTGTATGCAAGAGCTTTTCTGCACATTTAACCTAGCCATGGACGAAAAGGTTATCTTTATTAATCATTTTAGAATATTATGAAAATGGAAGTATCAACAAATCAGAAATCAATAAGAGAGGGAAAAGCCGAGATATGTTTAACTACAGAGAAAGTTTTTTATAATCCTGTGCAAGAATTTAATCGTGATTTAAGTATAGCTGTTCTGACAACATTTTGCGAAGATTATAAGACTGAGAAACTTGTTAAAGTACAGCAGAATACTACAAATAAAAAAGAACTCATAAAAGAAGATGTAGAAGGTACAACTGACAGTGAACAGGTAAGAGGAAAGTACTTCTCAAGGATGCTTTTTGAGTTTTGGGTAAAACAATCTCAAAAAAAGAAGGGTATAATTTCGTCTACATATTTGGTGTCTTAGAACTCTGTTGCATACTAACTTAAAAAGTTTCGTTTTTATAAAAAGGGCTTACTTTCTGTTTGGTTCAATGAGGGAAATAAATACAATATGATGAATGCTCGTCACATAATTATATGACCTCAGTCACAATCAGATCAACAATCCGGTAATAAAAAAATAAATTATGTGGCACAAAGAACGCCTACCACAATATTCATACTTCTATTCTAATATTATAAAAGTAACTCTGTCTGTCTGTCTCTTATGCATTCATGCCTATACCAAAGACAAAATATGACATATCCTTTAATTCTTGAGGAAGCACATAAGACTACTTTTTACTGTGATAACTGACATATGTGTTAGTTGTATCATAAATAATCTTTCATATTTAAGGTGGACATTACAATACTAGAAGCATTATCTGCAACGGGCTTAAGAAGTATCCGTTATGCAAAAGAAGTGCCAAACGTAACTAAGATAGTTGCCAACGATCTGTCGCTGCAAGCTGTTGACACTATTAAGAATAACATTGTGCACAACCAAGTGGAACACATCATTGAGACTAGCCATGATGATGCATGGTAAGATGAATTTATGCCATTATTGATATTATACAGTGCCTATGAGTGGCGATAATTGCTTACCAGCAGGCTATCCGTCTGCTCGTTTGACCCTGTCCTATATAAAAAATAACTTAAACTAATCCAAGTTGAACTATTTAGGGACTTCTGATTGGTTGGTGTATTTCCTGCCATGCAGATTAGTATGTGCGTCCATCAATCAGAAGCTTGAGTGGAGGGGCAGCCGAACGGGCGGAAGCATGATTGGAGTAGAGAGAGAGAAACTGAGTTTGGATAGTGTCCGTCTCTCTCACACAAGCTTCTGATTGGACTTCTGATTGGTTGGTGTATTTCCTGCCAAATCAGTCATGCCAATTGGTATGTGAGTCCATCACTCAGAAGCAGATTAAGGTTAATTTGTGAGAGATCTCGAGTCTAAACCAAGCTTTGAGATACATTTTAGAGCTACTGGCCTCTCAATATTGAAGTAACAGTAATCTGTCAATGAGATTCATGTTTTATCCAACTGATAATTTTGGTATAAATAGTAAGTAAGGAATTTTATACACATTATTATAAAATTCCAGCATGGTAATGTACAAGCACAAACATCATTCCAAGCGGTTTGCAGCGATAGACTTAGATCCATACGGATGTCCTTCTGTCTTCTTAGACTCAGCAGTGCAGAGCATACAAGATGGAGGTCTATTGCTCATAACTGCAACTGACATGGCTGTGCTGGCAGGAAACTCGCCAGAAACTTGTTATTGTAAATATGGTGCTGTTAGCTTAAAGACTAAATGCTGTCATGAAATGGTGAGAACAGATTTTATTTATTTACTAGCTGATGCCGATTGTATGTTATTCTCATAGTAGTAAATATATATTATGTAAAAAGTAGCCTATGTGTTAATCCAGGGTGTCAGCTTCCTGCATTCCAAATTTTATCCAAATTGGTTCAGCCGTTTGCAGGTGAAATAATAAACATACACACTCACGAACTTTTTCCTTTATAATATTGATGTGATGTAATGTATTGTATTTATGTAAAACTTACAGCTAGAATTATTAATACAATAAAGCAGATTGGTCATCAGAAAGCCATGGATGCCATCATACAAGTTTTCACTTCTAGTTTTAGATTAATATAAAATATTGTAAACAAATAGGTTAGAAACAAAACACAAACCGAACATAAAACAAAAAGGAAAATCTCACACAGTACGTAAGTTCCATTCCAAGATTGATCTGTTACTATTTTTAACCGACTTCAAAAAAAGAAGGAAGTTCTGAATTCGACCTTATATATACTTCTTTTTATGTGTGTTCGCGGATAATTTCGTGGTTTATGAACCGATTTTGATGTTTTTTTTTAATGGAAAGCAGATATCCCAACTGTGGTACCATGATTAGGGCACTAAGATCTGATGATGGCATCCAAGAGAAATCGAGTCAAACCTTGAAGTCGGTTTTATTTTTGTAAAATCCATACTGTTATTCTCTATTATTATAAAACAATTTACTTGTTTTAAGCCGTATAGACTCTAATAAAATAGTAATTGGTAGTAGACCATTCCTGGACATAGGACGTCTTTCGACTGAAATGATGATGACAAATAATACATACAACTTCACAACTTTAATTCCTTTAGAAAATAAATGTATTAGTTTTTAAACTTTTTTCAGGCATTACGCATAATGTTGCAATGTATAGAGTCTCACGCAAATCGCTACAGCCGTTACATAGTACCACTGATCAGCATATCAGCAGACTTTTATATACGAGTGTTTGTTAAAGTTTACTCTGGTGCTATACACTGCAAGAAGACTACTAGGTAAGTGGATCAGCATTATTTCTTGGGGCTTTTGATAAACTGAGAAATATTTTTTTTTCATTTATTTATTTTAATTAGATAGCGCTTGCACTGTATTTCATCGAGTGAGTGAGAATACCGGAGGCCTCCCCCCCTGGGGAAAGGGACGTGGGAAGGAACCCCTCCCCCCATGCCCCAAAGGTCAGCAACGCACTTGTGTTGCGGGTGTCCACCGGCGACGGTAATCACTTACTATCATGTTATACGTCTGCTCGTTTGCCACATATACCATAAAAAATAACATTTTTTATCTATCAGTTAATATCAATAATTAGCCTTCATCGTAGTTAATTGTAATAGACTGTTACTTGCTTATTTTTCCACCCTTTAGGTGTTTTTCTTATTTGCCAAATCAGTTACAAACATTTCTATGGCACAATCAGTATCAGTATTTACTTGTTTACCATTTAATATGTTTAAAAGGGCACTTATATATAATATCTAAATATTAATACGTGAAGCAAATGAATTACGAAATTTTGCAGTTAAAAGAGAGAGAGGAGAGAGGAATGTGGAAAGCTACAAACAAAATAAACTATTATGATCGAATATCGATCACTGGGCGACCACTAGTATATACTATTGTGCATTAAAATTATTATTATTTTCAGCAAGTTATCAATGGTATATCATTGTACGGGTTGTGATAACATAACCTTACAACCGCTAGGGGGTTTCAAACCCAACCCATCCGAAAAGAACCCCGCTCAGATGAAGGCGTACTTACCAGCGGCGCCACCTGTCGGAGAACACTGTGAGAATTGCAATCAGCGACATCATGTAAGTTTGTCTTGAAATAATAAGTTTGTAATGACTGCCTCGTTGGTTTAGCGGTTGGCGTGTGCGACTGCTGATCATGAGGTCTCGGGCTCGATTCCCGGGTCGAACCAAATTTTTGTATGATCTACAAATAGTTGTTTCGGAGTTTGGGTGTTTTCTATGTATAATATGTATGTATTTACAAAAAAAAAAAAATTTAAGTATTTATATCAGTTGTCTAGTACCCATAACACAAGCTCTGCTTAGTTTGGGACTACATGGCGTTGTGTGTTAGATGTCCGAAATATTTATTTATTTATTTATTTATTATCAGCAAATAAAACATCTCAATAATATAGGTATAGGTATATATCTCAATAATATAGGTAAAGGTATACTGTATATGAAAAAAAATCTAAGTATATATTATTGAGAAACTTTAGGTAAAAAGCATTCGAAAATTTTAAAATAATAAAATATTTTTATAATTAATTTCAAAGTTTTCACTTTTTTAAATCTGTTCTTTAACTTCATGAAATAGTAGCCGCCATGTTATTACGTCAAACGGCCTTGTAAACTTAAGGGCTACCTTTTTTTTTTACGTGTGGGAACCCCCACGGGCCGTCAGCCCACCGGGGTTTGCGGCGGGGCGGTGTGTCGGAATCGAAACGACTAAAACCACACGGTGTGCCACTCTGCGCCTGAGACGGGAGGGATCCGGGAACTGCTGTTATTAACACATTCGGACCCCTCCCAGCGCCTGCCCGCACTGTAGATCATCTATCCACCTAACGATGTCCATTGCTAGAAATAGGCGGCGGTAGCTAATTACCATCATTGAACCGACTGCTCGTGTGCCTTCCTGATCAGTTTCCTAGCCTTTATTATTCCTAAGATATTTGGGGTCAGCTACTAGTTTAACAGTTTTTACTTGAATTTTGCCCTCCTATATCAAAAAACACGAATCTAATCTAGTTAACCTATCGCCGTCCACTGCTGAACAAAGGTCTCCCCAAAGTGTGCACACTATTCTGGTCTAGGACAGCTCGCATCCGTCCGTGCCAGCCAATTTCTGTAGTGATGTAATCTACATCGAACCAGTCAGAGGAAGCAGTTCTTATATTGGTCTTTATTTTAGTTAGGTGGTCCGATCTGGTCTGCGCCAATCCACGACCACGTCTTCGTATCAAGGGTGCTGTCCCATGTAGAAGATCATCCTGAACTCTTCGGCACGGCCAAGCGGATAGCAGGAGTGTTGGCTATGGTTAGAGAAGAACTGCAGGAGGTACCACTGTATTATACTATGGATAAACTATTTGGGAGAGTCCATTTGGAGACGATGTCTATGTTAATTATGAGGTAAGAAATTGTCTCTGGTATAATAATAAGTCATTTAATTTTCTCTCTAATTCAGAAAGAACAAAAAACTTAGGCTAGGCATGACATTTAAAAACATACTAGCCGACCTGTGTCCACTTCGTTGAGCGTTAACTGCCTGCTTTTCTTCGACTTGCTTTACAAATACTATTATTTTGATTGTTTTTTTTTTTGTTTAAACAACATACTACTATATATATACATACTACTATAGCACTACTATATAGCAACAACAAAATACTACAGCACCATCTATCGATGATACGTCGAACTACGGAGTAACGAAAAAAACGAGGATACTACCAATCCTGAATCGCACAATTCAAAGTTTTCCGCGGATTAGCATATATACAAGATCCCAACATCTACCATTGGGCTGTGGCACGCCAGGCATGATCACCTTGGCTGGTCGGAGGATCCTCCCTTTGTGTTGGAGGGACATGACACCCTGTCCTCCACATTTAACGATCACGACAGATATTTCTATGACAATTGGGACCTCTGATCGTTCGTGCCTTCGTCCTTTCTTATTCATAAACAATTCTCCTCTCAAAAATAAGAGGTATACTCTTATTTTTTCAGGTCGGCGATATTAAATGCCGGTTACAAAGTTTCATATTCCCATGCGTCGAAGATGTCATTAAAGACTGCTGCGCCCGCGCAGGTCATTTGGGACATCGTACGAACATGGGAGAAGACCCACCCAGTGAAACCAGCTAAGTAAGAGCCTGATACTGAAATGTTATGCGTAGGAGCACTATGCTCGATAGGGACCACGGTTCACCACCTGCATTTGAATAGCCTGCGTAGACGAGGGACAATAGTGGTTTAAGTGTGTGCGTAGTAGCTCTTATTATTACTCTCATAAGGTTCACTTGGTCTGCCTATAACGCCAAGCGACACGTCAAATATTGTGCGGATAAAGCGCAACCTTATTGTTCTGCTAATAAGAGCGCGCCGATGACATTTTGTCCGGCATTGTCCATTGACTACGCAAGCTCTAGCCTCTAAGAGTAACAATTCGGTTGTCGCCCTTTGAATGGTTCTAGAAACGAGAAGTTGAACTCCGGTTACCTTAATCATTAATCAAAAAAATTGCTTATCGGTGACTTTCTGTGAGGGTTCATTACTCAAGCAGGTCCAATTAGCTTTCCCATGGCATTTTCTACTAACTTAATCGAAACCAACAATATATTCTTGCATCTAGATTAGAAACAGACCCTGTGACAAAACACATACTGTCTAAAGAAATCAAGACACTCGTGGACCTGAGCGAGCGACCTGACGCGAATCCTATCAGCCGTAGAGATGGCAAACTTCGGTTTCAGACAAACCCAGCGCCTCACTGGGGTCCTGGATCTAGAGCAGCTGTCAAGTAAGTTAAATTCATTCTTATATGTGACTAGCTGAACCCCGCGGTGCTACCCGCGGTTATTGTCGTACCGCGGGTAACGCCGAGAGGCGAAGCTAGACTAAAAAAAGTGGGCTAAGTTACGCCTTATAAAATCAGGTACCTATCAGTAAAGGTCTTATCAAAATCGGTCATGCCGTTTCAGAGATTTGCCAGAACGATAGACAGACAGAAGGAATGAAAAAAAAATTCGGTATATTTACCGTGTATACATACATATTGTGTTTTTTTTAATATTACAAACAGATACTTCAATTTTATTTATTTGTAGATTGTTTCATTCATATATGAATTTGAGATGCTCCAGTGTTTTTTTTTTCTTTCATTTAGGCAGGAGAACTTGCTAGCAGTTCTATGCATTCACTCGAATGTTCTAATAATTTATAACTGCTTCTTTACTGAAGATCTTTGGCTAAAGTATGATATATCTGATATATCATCATTCCACCCATTTTCTATATTACTTTGGATTAACACAACGTGTGACGTTACTAAAAGGTTGCTTCTTTTGGTGATCTCTAACTGACGTCAACTTTAATAATAGCAATGACACAATATACTAATAGACCGACCCTCCCTTGGCCAATACTGTACACCAGAAACAGCTAGAAAAGATCCGTTAAATCTAGATGGCGCTACAAAATAAGATATAAAAAACCGTTTCACAAAGTTTAACACTATTTTATTTATATGCTTCAATTCTAGGAACTATATAATTATTTTACGAATATAAACCTTGCTTTCTAATGCTTGCTTTAAAAATTTTTTTTTCAGTAGCGTAGGTACATGTTATCACCTATTTTTAGAAGATGTCGTTACAATCGATTTAAATAAACTTGAAAATAATGACCTATTTATTACGCTAGATGTCACATTTATAAGTTATTGTTATGACATACAAAATACAAAATTCGCTGGATGCGCGATGATAGCGCCACCTAGTGGCTACAATTACGTCAGATTTTGAAATGCCAAATGGTTGGTTGTCTTACGAAGAATAAGTAAACAAGTAACAAATGATTTCAAAGAAACATCTTAAAGAGGCGTCCATTAATTACGTGAGGCATTTTTGAGAATTTTTCGATCCCCCGTCCCGCCTTGGTGAGATATCGTAAGATTTTCGTCAACTCCCTCCCCCGTCCGCTCACGTGAGATTCTTCAAATTTATGTTTAGGTTGTAAACGTGTTGGATTACGTGTTCTATTACTTTTATTGAAGACTAGCAAAGCAAAATCGAGTGCTACTTCGCTACTCTGCAGAGTTCGAACTAATACGACAAGCACTATTGTGTCAAATTGGTCCATATTTTATTCTAGAAATATTTTTTTTTCAAATTCACACAATTACGTCATATTTGCCAAATAACCTCCCCCCCCCCCTTCCCACCTAAGTGAGATTTGTAAAGAGTTTATATATTTATATAGAATACTTTACGTAATTCATGGAAGCCCCCTAATTTAAATATATTCTATTCGATCACGTATATGGTGTAGATAATAACGTTGAGCGATTTTATAACCTGCCTGATAAGGCATAATTCATCAATTTTAGGTCATTAAATTTAATTTTAATAAAATGATCAAACTGAAAAGTATAATCTCTAGAGTATAATCTCTCTCATAAGTTAGAGATAATTATGGTATCGCGAACTTTTTTGTGTACATTATTGTCCTCTATAAAATTGAAGGACATCATTTTGCTCTATTGTCAATAACAGATCATTTTTGATGTTTTTTGTTTTTTTTTTTTATTTTAGTTTGCAAATTTGTATGATCAAAAGTTACAAGACTTACAACTTTTTTATTATTTCATAGATTTTTATTTCCTTTTTGAATCCATTGAAGAAATAAAAAGTTGCAGAGAAACTCCAAACCCCTATTTTACCCCCTAAATAGAAATTCTAAATTTATTTTCTCAGTCCTTACTTAAGTCAATTGAAAACCTTACATAGAAAGTTTTACGTGAAAATTTAAAAAGTTTAATACAAAAATTAATTTAAAAAAATTATTCATGTACCGTATTTACTAAGAAGCAGTTATTACGAAGCTGTTTATTTGAAATTATAAATAGGCATTTCCATTTTATTTGTTTGTGTGTATAGATGGCTCTTTGACGATTTAATAAAATATCACATAAATTACTAATATAATTATTTGGAAAACGACATCTAGTGGCACATTTTGCATGACACTAAACTTGTCAGTTGACTTTTGGGTTCGTACTTTGGTGTAGGTCGGAAAATATCCTTCAAATTCACGATTTGATGCACTTAGTGACATCTAGAGAACATTAAGCTTACTATCAATCCGCGTACAGGTCTCTCGTAGTAAAGGAATAGTCTATAGTATATATTTCGTCAGTGATAATAGTAATAATAATCATTTACAGACAAAATAAGCATTAATTAAAAAGGATTTTTTTACGTATAACCCTACTAAAGTGACTCTATTCTGCCTGATGGAAAGCATAAGCAGAATCCAAGAGTGTTGGCCACCATACCCATTGCTCGTCCAGTCGATGCAACAATGCAAGCATAGTGACCCACACCATGGCCGCCTAATGATGCTTCTGCATCATTGGGCCTCCGAATTGCCTTGCAGAATTGTAAAGGGAAGGCAATTAGGGTACCTCATAACCCTTCTCTGTCTGAAGAGACTCTTAGAACATGCATTTGAGTTTACTGACTCATAGTTACACCTATGGATATTTACTTATTTTAGTTTCTTTTTTAGTGTGGGAGAGGAGAAAATGTCTAAGGCAATACGAAATCAGAACAAGTGCTCAAAGAATAAGAAGAGAGAGCACTCACCGCAGAGCGAAGAAGAAAAGAGGAGAAAAACAGATGCTGATATAGAGCTTAAGAAAAATGTTTAAATAAATGTTTATAATGTTGCAATATTGGTTTTCATTCAAAAGTTAATCCAGTTTGGTTTATTTGATATACTACACTTTAATCTAATAACCATACATGTACATAGAAGTATGAAAATTGACAGATCAATTAATCTTCTCTACAAATAAATATAATTGGAATTTCTATTTGTAACATTAAATTAACCGCACAAATATGTATGCATATGTCACCGAAAGATTGTAAACCGCTATCTGCCTAGCGAGATTGTAAATTTTCGATAGATTGTCAACTGTGATGTACTGTTTACAACTGTTCCTGATTGATCGGTCGTACTGTTGGTCGATCAATAGCCATAAAGTTACGTTAGAACTTCTTTGATTAATCACAATTAATTTTACTGTCACAACAATTTTATGTAACTAACTCTAAAGCTGTGAGGTACTCTCAATCACAAAAATGCTTAACATTCGGCAACGAATGAATTAATAATAAACAAATATGGCGGCGCGGGACATAAGCTGTTCAACCAATCAGCGCGCGTAATACAATTAGTCGCTTAGCATATTACAATTTGACAGTTTTACTTCGTTAGACTATAATCTAACAGAATCTAACCTATGAAAATAATACGTTAAATTGTAAGAAATATGTTACAGTTCACAATCTTTCGACTGTTTGCAATCGATATAGATTGATCTTGATCTTGAACTCGCGGGCTTGGTTTCCGCAACTCGACGACTTTGTTGCGCCTATTTTGCGTAGTGGGTCGGCACTAGTGGTACCAACCCAATTCCTCCAGGAAGCCTAGCAGACCCCTTGCGTTGCCGACGACTTCCTGAAGTGACCTCGGCGATCCGAGGTGTCTCGTCCGGTATTTCGCCACCTCTTGACATGTCAAGATGATATGGGCGGCCATTTCCTCCATGCACGCTCTGCATAGAGGGCTGTCCGTTACACCTAGAGTGAAAAGATGTTTTTTTAATAGTGCATGACTAGTTATTGCTCCGATTTTCCGTGACAATCCGGGGTTGATCGTCGGGAGGGCCTCTTTGGTCTGCCTGCAGGTAGGGGTCTGCTAGGCTTCCTGAAGGAACGCAAAATAGGCGTAACAAAGTACATATAACTAACACTATGGGTCATATTGCTTGATTAAATAAATATATTATTACAAAGTCATCAAGTTACGTATCAAGTACCCGCGAGTTCAAGTATTAAGTACGTAGCTGATGATATACGGAGTAATTAAGGCTATTTTTTAGACTATCTTCGCCCCGCGGCGTTACCCGCGGTACGACAATAACCACGGGATTCAGCTAGTTTATCCATATATTTAATACGTGTAGAAAAAACTGTGAAGGTACTCATTTTATCGAAAATTACGCTAACAGAGGAGTATGTAATTTGGCATGGTTAAAGTTATGGAGTTGCATTACTCCATAACTGCTGTTAATAAAATGCTGTTAAAAATAACAAAAAAAGCGACTTCAGGAACTGGACTAAATTGAAATGGGGAGACCACGCGGAACACCAGCTTTCAAATAAAAAAAGAACAATCAAAATCGGTTACCCATTCGAAAGTTATGAGGTAACAAACAAAAAAAGGTGCAGACGAATTGAGAACTTCCTTCTTTGAAGTCGGTAAAAGAGAGAAAAATTATGGTTGATTTTCGACCAGTAGTTGACGACTACTTGTCTCATAAAATTGATTACCGTTTACGTTTCGAGTGTATCTATAACACTATAGTATGCTCTGTAATCGGAAATAATCAATTTTGGTTTGGAAGTATCGTTAGGAGGATGATACTGTGTAGGATATTATAGAAATTAAAGTCGTCTGTTTGAAAAAAAAATATTAAGCAGTTTAAAGCAGCTCAGTCGCACTTTGTCGCTGAAAACCAACCCTTTCCCTCGTTCACCGTTCCCTCCACGACGTTAGACACCCCAGAGGATATATGTATGCTCTAAGCCGACTTTGCACCTTGTCAAAACTTCAGGTAATATAATGCTATCATCAGCTATCCAACAATGAAAACTCGGGACTCCTCTGTGACTTGCTTCACTAAAGCAAGACACAGAGGAGTAACCTGGGGTATTGTTCTGTGTAGGAATGATGCATTATTTGCATTTCATAGTATCATTTAACTCGTTTGAAATGACAGATGAATTTCTGAACTAAATGACCAGTGTTCCCAACTGTCAAAAACTTCTCTCCCTAAGCCCCAATCAAAAACCCCTAAAATGCCCATAATCACTAAGAATTCCCCCTAAAAAAAAATTGTAGTGTGAATCTATAAGACAAAATATTTTTTTACATGAAATAATATTAACAATGATGTCTTTGATAATATAAAAAAATGCAAGTGTAAAAAAGTAAAAAATCTAAAACAGTGTATTTTATTTTTCGAAATTAACCATTTTTAATAGTTTTTATAATAATAAAAAAAAATGTCTTGTAGATTCACACTCGTAAATACAATTTAGGAGTTACCACACCTTTCAAGTTTGGATCTCCCTCTCTGGTCCCACGTATTTGTGATAATACTTCTTTTTTATCTTTAGCTTTAGGCATTTTAAATAATGGCTTGCTCATATTGAGTATTGAGAGGATAAATTGAACAGGTTAATAGTTAATAACAATCAACGTATTTTTAGTAAAGATAAACGCAGTTTAAACACAAATTCTTACGAGTATGTTTATAATTGTGTTAAACAACAATACAACATGCGCGTCGCATTTTATTCAACTCTGCACTCTTAATAACAAGCAATAGCATTAGTTATCGCTAAGGCGGTATTTATAAAAAAATATTTATTCAAAATTAAAATTAGATTAGATTATTCCAGGGCCTTTACTATTACACCTTCATTTTGCATAATTTGAAATAAAAAAGTTAAAATTTTAAGTAATAAAAATCCCAAAAAAACCACATATCATATTTTTTCTCCCTAAATTGGGGGGGAAACCCCCTTAGTTGAGAACCCTGGAAATGACAGGAAGAGCTGAAATATTAAATGACTAAATTAAAAAGACACCAAAAAACGGATATCAAAGTATAATCACAAGAAATTGTAATTTAGCAAGCTTATAGATAGTATGACGCAAATAAAATGTGATTTGAAGGCGTGAATGCCTCAAGAGAAAGTAATAAATAATATAAAACTGATAGCAATTATCTATTGGGAGTTATTGTCGAAGTTGAATACAGCACACGTGCCGATGTATTATCATTTGTTTACTGTACAGTGACAGCGCGCCGTTGTTATTATAACATTAATTAATTGTTGCAAATTTTCTTCCTTAAATGATAAGAATGCATTTACAGACTTTATTAATTGTGTTTTTATTATCACTGGCGTATGGGCAAGATAGACAGGTAAGGTCTTTGTTTTTTTTAATGTGAAACTCGTTTCAAGGCCTTTGATGCTTCCTTTGTTTTGTTTATCTTTTCATTGTTTGTTATTAGAATATGATAACATGGGTAATAATTAGGT
Organism: Spilosoma lubricipeda; assembly: GCA_905220595.1. NCBI lineage: Eukaryota > Metazoa > Arthropoda > Insecta > Lepidoptera > Erebidae > Spilosoma > Spilosoma lubricipeda. The sequence goes on from HG992291.1 coordinate 2,566,061, forward strand.
ATTTCGCTGTTAAAACAATCACCAAAATAAATTCAACTTTAATTCCTTTCCTTTTGTGGCTATCTTTTGTTATCAAATACCATGAGAAACATTTCTCTATGGAATATTGGAAATTTGATCACAGTAAGGTCAAATTATACATCAACAGAATATGATACTGCTTGATAAGCTCTGTACTATTATCAGTTTATGAAAAGAAGTTACTAATGACTATATTTGGCAAGCAAATTACGGACCAAGTTTGATTCTGCTGTTTTTTTTAAGCCAAGTTTAGTTACAACAGTTAAAAACATTTGCCTAGTTAGATATTTAAAGCCATAGTCCTATATAAGGTGTGAAACAAAAAAGTTGTACCCGTTTTTATGAAAATTATGCAAATAGAGAAGTATGAGAAGAGATAATGTTTATATGGAGGAGGAGGGCAGAAAGCTTAAAAAAAAGAATCATGGTTAAATTTCCAACGATGCAGAAGCATCACTGGGCTCCATGCTGCATTGTCTGCATTTGCAATGAGTATGGTGACCACCACTCTCGAATTCTGCTTATGCTTTAAATCAGGAAGAGTAGACCACTGGGCGACTAGTAGATCATAGAGTGGTAAGACCTACACAATTTGTAGGAGAAACAGACAATTTGTTTATTCCTTTGCTCAGTCAGGTTACTCAAAATCTCCTTAGAGGAGGGTTTTTGGGAGAGGGCAACCATATAGGTGTCAAATTGCAATCGTTTATCTAACTTTCTTCAGTAAGCATAGATTCATTAAAAGTGCAATGACCAGCACACTTAACACCGCAGCATCCTTTTGCACAGCAGCACTCGTGTGCACTGCACATCCTGCCCAATAGATAAAGACCCCCTGATTGTAGTGATAGCTTACAATCAAAAGTCACCTGTGCTTGTTTACCCCCATAATGTAAAAAGCTGTAATTTTAGTTTCATTTGAAAATGACTTGTTCCAGATAATCTCTAAACTAAATCCAGGCTGTCCAAACTGTGATTCCTCATACACGTTAGTATACACAAGGGCAGAAGGATCAGATGACACCATACACCAGATATGGGACTTCACAAGAGGTGTACCATCTATCATATATGCAGTTGGAACTGTCAATTCGTCGATGACTATAGGATGGAATAGACGCGAACCAGTTAATTTTACATTTACGGAATCTGTCACATACAGCTTTGCAGCTGCTATTGACAAAGTAAGTATCGATTTTATTATTACTTTGAAATTACTGTCACGATTGAGTATGTGTTTGTGATGATGGTTGTAAGTATGGTTTGTGGGACCCCCACAAATCATACTTGGTTTAGTCTACATACACATCGAAGGGATATCAAAGTTTGTGGAAAGACTGCTGTTGTTGTAGACATTTTAGGGCTCCCAACTATTTATAACGTGCTAGACATTTTCTTAAGGCAACCAAGACCTTAAACTTGCTTACTTGCTTGACGTGCACTCCCGAGGTACGGAAGGGTCTCACTATATTAACATTGGTCACCCTTCATGGCCAGACTTCGCTATAGTCGCAGATCTTTCAATGTTTATAGCATCATTATTCTGATTAGCGAAAGTAGTGCGAGGTCAAAACTACCAGTAAAAACTGGCACATTAATTCAATTGTTTTTAAATTAACTGTGTTAGCTGTTCAAGTGCATCTAATGCTGTAGATAACATTATATGCATAGGTCCTATTAGTACTAGTTATGTGAACTTTGCACCCTGGAATTGTGGTTTAGATAAAGCTTAACCCGGCTCAATTAATGACAAGTATGAAATAATAAATGACAAAGAAAACCGCTATTGAGGAATATTTTTCGTTATATATTAACTATGTCTTCATAAATAGTGTCTCGCTTTCAGGGACTATGAAAAGGCCATTGACTCTGTCGAAACCTGGTCTGTTTTGGACTCAATACAGCGATGGCAGGTCAATAGTCGACACATCGAGGTGCTTATAGCACCTCGATGTGTCGACTATTGACCTGCCTTATTGACATGCCTATGCCCGTCATGCGTGTGCCACTATGTCCGTCCAAGTACAGGAAGGTCAAACAAGACCATTGCATCGAGAAGTAAGACACGGTTGTGTGATATCTCCGAAACTGTAGCCTCTCAACAAATTGGTCTCCGAGTGAACTTGAAAAAGACGAAGATCATGTCTCCTCGTCACTCCGGGACCTGTTATTATTGATGGCACGCCTCTCGAAGTTGTTATGGATTATAATTATCTATCTCGGGAAACTAATGCAGTTGAGTAGATACAACTTCGGAAAGGAAGCCGACAGGAGAATTCGGTTGGGCTGGACAGCGTTCAGGAAGTTGAACCACATATTTCAGGATGTCCACTAGCCGATCCAATTTTAAGCTTAGAATACGGAAGTTCTATAGAGACTTGTTGTCGGAGTCATCAGAATAGTACTCTATATGTGTATTTTGAATGTGTATATACGCGTATGTGTATGTATGTATATTTATCTATTTATATATATGTGTGTATGTATGTATAAATTGTATATGTGTATTGTGTATAAATCGATACGTAGAATCCTTAGTTTTGTAGTGTATTTAATTGATTTTTCGTATTACCTTTAAAATACGCCTGCCACACACAGTCTTGCAACACCCAAAGGTTTGACTGGAAGAAAATGCCTGTGGCATTAAGTCCGCCTTGTGCAGTATGTTTGCAGGAAGTTTGAATAAATAAATAAATAAATAAATAAATATTTTCGTCATATATACCAGTATGTCATTACAGGGGTACAACCCCTGTAATAACTTCGGTGCAGAGACGTGGACACTGACTGTAGGGTTAGCCCATGAACTTAAAGTCGCTCGAAGAGCTATAGAAAGAGCTATGTTCGGAGTCTCTCTGAAATCACGAAGCGATCTGTAATAGAACCAAGTTAACCGACATACTTAGCCGGTAGAACTGGCAATGGGCTAGTAATATATGTCGCAGAATCGATAACCGTTACAACCTTGTACTGGCGTGAAGACGCATCTTGAAAAATGTAGTGTACGGCGCCCTCTGACCAGATTGCGAGATGATTTGCGTAAAAGGACCGACGGCATGGCGACTGCAAAAAGTAGCAGAGTGGCTCTGTGGTGTGCCTTAGGAGATACCAATTTCCAGATTGTTGTATTATGAACAAATGACACACAAATTTAGGAATAAATAGACATAAAATAAACATTGAATTTTACACTTAACGGTCGCAAATCCTTCAATAACATAATCTTCTGCTTTAAAATGAGAGTCTTAAGTGCATAATAGCCTTGAAGTGTTTACGACGCATAGCTATCTCCCATTGCTTACGCAGCTTTTGATCTTTAGAAAACAAAAAATGTACCCAAATACACAATACTGATGCATTTTTGTAATTTTCTCGATAAATAAAAATAGTTGTAAGGCAAAAAGTAGTATTGTGTCAAATGTTAACATGAACGTTCTAATTTGTTTACGTTGTAATTCGGTGGCGCCTCTATCGGGATAATTTGGCAGTAATATCCCCTATCCCAAGCCTATACGATCCGGCCTGTGTGAAAAGAAAAAAGCGGGCCGATGCTCTCCGAGCCATTCTGTGTGAACAGACCTTAAGTCTACTAGAATACGGCTGAATATTGACTTTTTTATGTGAAGCAACTGCCTTCAGATCTATACAAGTATTACCCGATAGTGAAGTTTACGATTAAACAACAAACTGAAGTGGCAATGGGCAGGTCACGTAGCCCGTAAGTCTGATTCGTGGTGCAAAGACCTCTTAGAATGGAGACCGTGGAATTTTAAAAGACCAGTGGGCAGACCGCAGATGAGATGGAAGGACGACCTCAAAAAGGTGGCGGGCCAAAAATTAATACAAATGGCCCAAAATAGAAAGATGTGGAGGGGGTTGAAGGAGACCTACACCAAAATGGTTGAAGAAGGCTTGAGATGATGATGATGATATATTTAAAAAAAGGATCACCCATCCATTGGCTGACGGGACTGCTTAGCTTGAGATTTTTAAACCTACTCAGTTACCACTTAGCTACGAGCAAAGTCAATCTATACAAATAAATAAAATTGGAGTGTCTGTTTGTAACATTAAAATAACAGCTTTTTAATCAATGCATATGTATGTATACACGATACATATAACAAAAATGTAGTTTAAAATTTTTTTGTCTGTCTGTCTGTCTGTTTGTTCCGGGTAATCTCTGGAACGGCTGGACGGATTTTGACGGGACTTTCACTGGCAGGTAGCTGATGATCCGGGGAGTAACTTAGGCTACCTTTTTTTAGACTAACTTTGTCCCGCGGCGTTACTCGCGGTACAACAATAACCGCGGGTAACACCGCGGGGTTCAGCTAGTTCTTAATATCAATACGAATAAAAGTATTTAAACGTATGAATAAATTCAACTCGAGTTGGAAATTCCATTCGAAATTAAATGTGTCACACATATTGGTATCTAGTCATTTGTAAACTGACCTGCGTGCTATCAAACTGTACATGGCATGCGCGATCTAACAGACCTCTGAGTCATAGGTTACGTCCTCATTTCGGACGTAAATAACATAAGTACTGAGAGAAGTACACGGCAATTTGTTAATCCGTAATATAATTTACGTACACAATAGAGGTGAAAATTGCTTCAATATCTTAAGTTCTGTTTGTCAACAAAACAATGCAATAACGTGTATAATATGAGAATTAAAAATTAATTATGCATAAAGTTATCTAAATTCTTGTTATGTACTGCGCATAAAGATGCGATATTATGTTTCCTTGAAATTGAACTTTCGCTCTATGAACTTTTGTACTAAAAGAAGTCATAATGTACATTGGAACCCTTGCTTTTTTATTTCAAAGAATGTTTAGTCAAATCATTTACTTTTTATCATCTGTTAAAACGATAACTTTGTATGAAAAATTTACAAAAAATTGGCTTGTGATCATTGTTTTAGACTACTCAATTGAGCAATATTATATTTCAATATTTATTAAATTAGAATTTGTAATAGAAATGAAAAGCTGTAATAATTATATTTTCCGCGATGTTTTGTAATATTCGTTTTAATGAAGGAGACATTGGTATTTATGTACGACTAGCTGAACCCCGCGGTGTTACCCGCTGTTATTGTTGTACCGCGAGTAACGCCGCGGGACAAAGTTAGCCTAAAAAATAGCCTAAGTTACTCCCCGGATCATCAGCTACCTCCCAGTGAAAGTCCCGTGAAAATCCGTCTACCCGTTCCAGAGATTACCCGGAACAAACAGACAGACAGATAGACAGACAAAGAAAAAAAAATTAACTACATTTTTGGTGTATGTATCGTATATACATACATATGCATTGATTAAAAAACTGGTATTTTAATATTACAAACATACACTCCAATTTTATTTATTTGTATAGATGAAACAGGCACAATATATATCCAGACTTTAACTAACAACAATATGATGAATCACACATAATGTTATCCCATGCGGGGTCTGAATCCACAACACAGCGGAGTAGGAAGTAAAGGTTTCTCTAGGTTTCTCAATTCGACCGTTTTTTTTTATGTGTTCGCGGATAACTTCGTCGTTTATGAACCGATTTTGATGATTCTTTTTTTAATCGAGAGGAGATATCCCAACGGTGATACCATGATAAGGACACTAAGATCTAATGATGGCATCCAAGAGAAATCGAGTCAAACCTTGAAGTCGGTTTTATTTTTGTTAAAATTTTACTTGTTGTATATTTTGCAGCTTTCTCCCTTACCTCCACATATAAGCATTAAGTAATCCGTGATCTATTTTAATGTACCTCAAGAATTCTCAGCATACAACATACGTGAAACGAAAACAAGTTAACATGCAAAAAAAACTAAAGAACTTGTCCAAAGTGCTGTACTTATGTTTTTTTAAGATAAATAAAAATTCCACGTATTTGATAGTCCTACTAATATTATAAATGCGAAAGTTTGTAAGGATGGATGGATGTTTGGATGTTTGTTACTCTTTCACGCAAAAACTACTGAACGGATTTGGATGAAACTTTACAGTAATATAGCTTATACATCAGAATAACACATAGGCTACTATTTGCCGCGATAACCGACATACGCGGGCGGAGCCGCGGGCAACAACTAGTTATAAATACAACCATTGTACGTATTTACTTAATTTTGGTTAAAACTTTTCCGCGTTCCGCATATAAAACAAGTAAATTAGATCCACTAACAAAGTGATTGCCTTATTGAGTTTCCTTCGTTTATCCTACTTATATTATAAATGCGAAAGTTTGTAAGGATGGATAGATGTTTGTTACTCTTTCACGCAAAAACTACTGAACGGATTTGGATGAAACTTTATAGTAATATAGCTTATACATCAGAATAACACATATTTGCCGCGAAAACCGACATATACGCGGGCGGAGCCGCGGGCAACAACTAGTTAAGTTAATAAAAAAACAACTAATTTAAATTTTAAAATATAAAAGAAATTTAATTTTCGTATAAAGAATCGTTAAAAGCCTTTCATAGTCCTCTGCTGACCATACATAGAATGGAGGCTTACTATTCCAGGGCTAGGGCCTGACAAGGCATGGCTTCGATTCGGGGAGAATCAGATTTTGTTTTATAGAATCAGGGGCAAACGAGCAGGCGTACCACCTGATGGTAAGCGATTAACGCCGCCCATGGACACTCGCAGTACCAGAGGCGTCTCAAGTGCGTTGCATGGGGAAAGGGATGTGGGGAGGGGTTGGGTTTTCCCCTCCATCCGCTATAGTGACCACCCGCGAGACGACGTTTCGCGTGTGCCGTACGTCGCCTAATTAAAAAGTTTACCAGCAGACAGTGCCCGCTTCAGTGCGGGCTGGCGCTGGGAGGGCTCCGGATGTGTTTATAACAGCAGTTCCCGGATCCCTCTCGTCTCAGGCGCAGAGTGGCACACCGTGCGGTTTTAGTCGGTTCGATTCCAACACACCGCCCCGCCGCAAACCTCAGTGGTGTTACGGCCCGAGGGGGTTTCCACACGTAAAAAAAAGTGTTATTTTAAAGAATGATATAGTTCATTGGCAGACTTTAGCTGTTTCAAAAGATGAATTAACGAATAAATTATACCAATATAAATGTGTGAAGTCATTTTATTTGTTCAGCTGTTTATAATTTGATATATCCTTTTATTATAATACCTATTTACGTGTCTTTAAACTTCCATGTAACGTTAGATGACGATAGTACAAGAAGAGAGTCGGATATAATCTGTTAGTTATTGCGGGTCTAAATCTTACTAATATTATAATGGCGAAAGTTTGTGAGTGTGTATGTCTATTACTCTTTCACCCAAAAACTACTGAACAGATTAAGATGAAACTTTACAATAATATAGCTCATACATGACAATAAAACATTGACTACTCTTTATAGCGATGACCGACATACGACAAGCAGAGCCGCAGGCAATAGTTAGTACTGAGTACTCAGCATTTTTGAAATACGAAAGAAGATTTCGATTCCTTTTAACGCTGTTTCCTTCCCTTTTCAACCGACTTCAAAAAAAGGAGGAGGTTTCTCAATTCGACCGTATATATATATTTTTTTTTATGTGTTTGCGGATTACTTCCTCGTTTATGAACCGATTTTGATGATTGTTTTTTTAATGGAAAGGAGATGTCCCAACGGTGGTACCATGATAAGGACATTAATATCTGATGATGGCATCCAAGAGAAATCGAGTCGAACCTTGAAGTCGGTTTTATTTTTGTTAAAATTGTACATGTTCTTCTTTTTATGTATAAGGCTCAAACGAGCAGACGTATCGCCTGGTGGTAAGAGATTACCGCTGCCCATAGACACCCGCAACACTAGAGGCGTCACAAGTGCGTTACCGACCTTTGGGGGATAGGGAAAGGGATGGGCCTCCGATATCCTCACTCACTTGATGGAACACAACGCAAGCGCTATTTCACACCGGTTTTCTGTGAGGCCGCGGTATCACTCCGGTCATGCCGAAGCATGGCTCTCCCTTCCCTAAAATAAGATCGTTCATCTAAGACAGGGAAACAAAAACTTAGTTTCTCTAAGTTGGACACAATTTGTTGGACAATTTGCAGTATGAACTTATTGAACTGAGTTGTATAAAGTTATATTCTGTTTCCTTTCAGCTCTATGAATACGAAGACTGTCAGGATGTTGGTCACATAGATAAAAAGTGTCCCCGGAGGGCGATGTTGTTAAGAGACGTGGAGTGGACACTGAACGCCAGCATCCTCACTGGTGATGAAGTCATGATCTCCATGCACGGGTTGTACAAGGACCGTAGGAGATCTGGCTTAATACATATGAAGGTAATTTGTGTCTATTTAAATAGGGGGAGGGTAAATTGTGGTCTGAAGAGTTTCCGACCTCAACAGTGTACCTAGACAAAAGTATTGAATTTACTTATGCATCTTTCTATTTGCGTTGTGCGGCGCTGGAAGGAGTCGGTAACGTTCAAGGAGACTTTGTAGAAAAAAGAAAAGAAAAAAATGTCTTGTGTTGGGTAGGAAAATTTTCGAACCATACACATTACGATTTTGGTACTGTTTCTGGTGCAAAGGAATTTCAGCAGAGATTGACCCAGTAGATTTATGATCCCAATGACCACCCTACCCTACTCAAATTAACTTTTAAAGTATATTATCATAGTCTAAGTCTATTTAAGGAAATTTTAAATATATGGCTGGCTGGCTTTAAATAATACCAGAAAAACGTAAAACGAAAGTCATATACAACGGCCCGTCAAGGTTGAACGAAGTTATTCAGTTAAGAAATCGCTCATAACACTATTCAGTCCATTTACTTTAACTTACTGCAATTGGGATATCTCGTGACTTTGCCATTCCACTTGAAGATTCTACTATTTCACATCTTTAGGGGAGGCTACGTACTGAGGTACGTAGCCTCAATGTTGGGTATAATTAAATACTATTTAGTAATCTTAACTGCACGATTGGCATAGTGGCTTAAGAGGTCGCCACGCCGCGTTCAAGTGTCGTGGATTCAAATCCTACCTGGGACAACTTTTTGTGTATAATTAATACTCTCGATTGTCGGCACTTGATGGTACTCGTTGTAATACATTCTTGATTAAAACTCACTTGTACTTATTCCACTAGGCGACATAACCTTTGAGAATGCCATAAGGCGAAACCGGTCAGGTGTAAAATAAAATAAAATAGTGGAATAAGTACAAGTGAGTTTTAATCAAGAATGAACTCTTTGTGCGATCCACAAATTGTTGTTCTGAGTCTAGGTGTTATTTGTGTCCATTTCATATACGCTTGTAAAGTCCTCCGCGACAGCCGCGACACATTATGTATATTCCTAACGCGGGACTTGTCTTTTTAAACAAAAAGAAACAAATTACTGCTATTACAAGTACTTAACCACATGTAGCTTGCACAACACTGCCACTCATTTTGATTATACCAATAATATAATTTATGATCCTGGGTCCTGTAAGCCTCACTACCGAAAAAGCATCTCACGAGGCCGCCATAGTGTGGGTCAACATACCACACTGTCCACGTTCGCATTGAGGATGGTGACCACTGACCACCACTCTTGAATTCTGCTCATGCTTTCCATCAGGCAGAGTAGTAATTTTTGTAGCTTGAACATAAAAAAAAACAATTTGAACCCCAACAGCTAGATCTGCTTCCATTCACCGACTACGCAGTAGGCCTACCCCATCTGATCCACACAGCCAACTCCTCGCTGATCGACATCAGCCTGGTGAACTTCACAACCAGTATGAACGCGTCCAGGTACGCGATCCACTTCCTGATAGTCAGCACCGACGACTGGAACGATGTGATGAACTACACGATGAGGAAGAGTCTGGATGATGAGCACACGCCTGGAGTTTTTGAGGTTAGTTGTTCAGAGTAGGAGTTTATCTATTCTTTTTCAAGATTCGTATCTGGTTGGTCTCAGAAGTTTCAGATCTAACGATACAATATATTTTTATGCAGCTATGTACAGTGCAAATGCAAAGATGGACATGGACGTACTGACATACATATTATATAGTAAAGGGGTATTATACTATAGCAGAATATCTTGATGATAAACCTGCCTGGGATTGAGCTGTTCATTCTGCACATGCTGTTTATTTTGAATGTTTAAATTTATTTTAGTGTGACGATAATTTATACTTTGAAATAAATTCATCTTAAACTATTGTTATAGCTGACATTTTTTTTAATTTATAATCTTTTCTGATTATTATAATTGTAACTCAAATTGTAATTATCGCTTTTTTTATTGAAATAATGTCTTTTGCATTGATGAAAATTGTTTCGTCCTTTCTTCTCAGGGCCAAGTCCAGTTAGGAAAGGCCGAACTCATCTGCTCAAAAAAAGTTTAACTTGCAAAAGTATTTATACACCCTAATTGCAGAATAAATGATTTCATTTCATTTCATATAGTCTTAAATAATGTAAACCTAAGCTTAACTTGACTTCCGAGACCTTTTATTCAAATTCAAATAACTGAGCCAGGCGCTATTTAGCATAATAAAATGTTTTAATGATTTTTATAGATAATAGAGGTGAAAACACCGAGGTCTCGTTCTTCGGGGACTGGTGGGTTCATGCAGTTCCGACCAGTCGGGTATACGGAGGAAGAGCGCAGTGTTTCTTCTTCCACCAACGCTTACATATCTCAGATCACCAGGTAACAATCATAAATGACCCCATATATCATCTATACTGTATAACACCATTGTGTCAACGCTCAACACCTGATATTAGCTGTGAACAGTCGGCTCATCATGTTCTCTGGGAGTGTAGTCTTACAATGAACGAATGAATGATGCTGGCGTTCAGTGTCCACTCCACGTCTCTTAACAACATCGCCCTCCGGGGACACTTTTCATCTATGTGACCAACATCCTGACAGTCTTCGTATTCATAGAGCTGAAAGGAAACAGAATATAAATTTATACAACTCAGTTCAATGAATGATGTCTGGTACAATGAACAAAATGCTTAATAGCTTACAAATGACATCTGGGGCGGTATACTATGGGGATCTTGTGTGATCATACATACTATAGTAATCAAATATAGCTCACTTAGGACCCATAATATTTTATCCGTGGTGTTTCCCGGTTTGAAAAAGGTGTCTGCCTATTTTGACTTCACTTTGTCTCCCGCTTTGCTAAGGAGGGAAGTGGACTTATCATATTTCCAACTCCTCCTGTTTTTTCTTCTGATTTATTTCGTTGCGGGTTCCAAGACAGTTAATTTTCTTCCTGGGACTTCCCGAGTGTCATAACTCGGTGTGTTCGTGGGTCACTGCTGTTGATCCTGGTGTACAGGAGTTATAGTGGTGGGCGTGTGGGCGGGATTAGTCCCATATAGCATCTACACAAATAAATAATATTGGAGTGTCTATTTGTAATATTAAAATTACCGCTTTTTAGTAAATGCATATGTATGTATACACGGTACATATACCAAAAAGGTATTTTTTAAAAAAATGTCTGTCTGTCTGTTTGTTCCGGATAATCTCTGGAATAGTTGGACCGATTTTGACGGGTTTTTGGCACTGGCAGATTGCTGATGATCCAGGGAGTAACTTAAGCTACTTTTTTTAGACTGACTTTGTCCCGCGGCGTTACTCGCGGTATGACGATAACCGCGGGTAACACCACTGGGTTCAGTTAGTTTATAAATATGGGCCTGCCAAAGTTACTCTACTCTGCCTGATGAAAACCATGAGTAGAATCCAAGAGTGGTGATCACCATACTCATTGCGAATGCAGACAACGCGGCAATGCAGCATGGTGACTTACACTATTATTCAGACACTTCTGCATCATTGCATCTATTATATTCAACAAAAAAATATATAAATAACTAACATATAGACAAACTAGCTTCTGCCCGCGGCTCCGTCTGCTTTTATTGCGGTTACAGCAGTAAATACTAGCCTATGTCTTTTCGTGAATATAAAAGCATCTCCATTGTAAATTTCATCCAAAGGGGTTTAGCAGCTTAGGAATAAAAGCATTACAGACAGAGTCACTTTCACAATTAGTATAGATGTAAGTAATGCAATACAGAACCGTATAAAATGGACACCCTATTATTATCGCTCGCTTTTACCGCAATTTAAAGGCAGTCGATAAAGATAAGTTAATGAACTTCGACTTAAGGCCCGTATTCACTTTGATTAGTGCGAGTGTAGGTGATCAGTGATTGGTAGAAAATACGTGTGGACCGCAAATTCGCTGTCCACACGTATTTTCATGATCACCTGCACTACGCACTTGCAAATACGGGCCTTTAGTTTGCACCGTTTACGTATGTATCGCTTGTCGGATAATTCAAATGGAAAAATAAGAACGCCACATTACCTGCAGTTTGAAAGTATTTTTTATTTTTTATTATGTTTGGCCCTCCCAAAATGACTCTACTCTGCCTGATGGAAAGCATAAGCAGAATCCAAGAATGGTGGTCACCATACTGCGAATGCAGACAATGCAACAATGCAGCATGGTGACCCACACCATGGCGGGCTAGTGATACTTCTGCATCATTGGGTCTCCGACAGCATGATGGCTGTCATTTACGTTGATTTTCTGTGCTCATGTAGTACCGCCCCGGTCGAGCCGGCCCAACCGTGCTGAAATCAGCGTGGCTCTACTACCTTGGAATTATTATTGAATTGGATTATTCTTAAAAAGGAATTAAGATCCCTTTTCTAATCTTTTGATATTTATTAATTTAATAATTACATGCACATATTATGTTCATCAGGGGACTTAACGTCCAAGGCATTCTCTACCAGCCTAGATAATTTTTCCCCGGTTTTTGTAACATTCTTCATTGGTGCTCCGCTCCTATAGATTTTATCATGATGATATATAGCCTTACGAGAAAGACTATAGGCTATATATTACTTTAGTGTTGGATAGTACATTTATCTCGATAAATGTACTATCCAACACTTAAATAATTTTTCAAATCGGACCAGCGGTTCTTGAGGTTTGCGCGTTCAAACAAGCAAACAAACTCTTCAGCTTTATATATTAGTATATATTTACCTTATTTTCTTTATCCTATCTAATACTCTAGTAACTGGATGTTCTGGATGTTTTTTTTTGGTAAATTTTCTAATTATGATTCCTAGGTAGATCGATTTATCGCCCCCGAAACCCCTTGCATTCAAAATTTCAAGAATATCGTTGGTGCCCTTCTCGATATTCAGATTATAAACATGTATACAAGAATTGCTCCCTTTAAAGGTATCAAATTGTTAACTATTATTATTTTTTACTTCAGAAAACCATTGCCTAGCAACACGACCACGTTGGGACTGTTCTACAAAGACAATGACCCTGAAAACTTGTTGGCGCAGCAAATGTTCATCTCATTCGGCCTCCCTGGGGACGGGTATTACAAACAGCACAACTTCACTTCTTGGTAAGTTCCACACAAAGTATCTACATAGATAGGTTGTTTTTTTTTATGAAATGGGGGGCAAACGCGCAGACATATCGCCTTATGCAACAACAGAGGCGTCACAAGTGCGTTGTTAAAGAATGTGAATGGGGGAAGGGTTCAGGGTATGGGCCTCTGGTATCCTCACTCACTCGGTGGAACACAGCGCAGGCGCTGTTTCACACTGGCTTTCTGTAAGGCCGTGGTATCACTCCGGTCGAACCGGCCCATTCATGTCGAAGCGTGGCACTCCCACGGTATTTAATAAGTTCAAACAAACAAACAAACTCTTCAGCTTTATAATATTAGTATAGATTATTCGACGGCCTCGGTGCACCAAATGTTTGTATACTCTGCATATACTTTAGTGTTGGTTTTTTCTAAGTATAATATGGATGTATTTACAATAAGTATTCTATCAGTCAATCTAGCTTTCAAAGTACAATCTCTACTTACTTTGACGTTAGATGGCGCTGTGTATCAGGTGTACGAAATATTTATTTAAATGTTATTTCGCCCAGGTCATTCACCTTCGGTTACGGTTCACCACCAGTAGAAAGCGTGTCCCTCTTTGTGATCATCATCATCTCCATCGGCATGGGAGTGCCCGTACTGCTCGCCCTCTCCGGCGTCACGTACGTGCTCGTCAGGAGGTACAGGCAGAGGAGGAACCTCCCGGAGAGGTTCATTGATGATGAGTAGAAGGTAGGCAGAAGAAAACTTATAAATGGTCTGACACTTTTTTTAATGTCTTTTAATGCTGATACTGACGCTTTACGGTAAAGCGATTTTCTTTATTTTTGTTTGTATGAATGGAAAATTAATTGAATATAGAACATTTTAACTATGTATGGTATATTGGGGTAATTTGGATCATGATAAAACCCAGTTTGTATTATAGTAATGGCATTTTTCTATGAGAGAGAGAGAAAATGAGAGAGAGAATGCTATTCATGACTGCATAATTTTGAATTGTCTTAAAAAAAGAAGGTTATCAATACATTTGGTTTTATTCTGTTTGTTACCTCAATGCTTCATCTCTTTTGTACGGATTTGGATTTTTTACATTTGAATGGATATACTTACCGTTTTCGTTCACTTAAATTTCAAGAATTATACCACCTATACAGTGATAACAAGTAAAATTTTAACAAAAATAAAACCGACTTGAAGTTCGACTCATCAGTTCTTAGTGTCCTTATTATGATACCACCGTTGAGATATCTCCTTTCCATTAAAAAAAGAATCATTAAAATCGGTTCATAAACGACGAAGGTATCCGCGAACACACACAAATATATATATTGACAACCTCCTCCTTTTTTTGATGTCGATTAAAAAGTAGGAAAGAAAGAATAACGTTAATCACAAATTATGATTTGCCTTGCATTGTTTGTCGTTGATAAATCGGTTTTTAAAGGTTAATTGTTGTGGTCCAATTTACCTTAAAATTATTTTAACTTATCATTAACCCATAACGTCCCACTGCTGGGCTCGGGTCTCCTCTCAAGAGACCCTCTCTATTTAGGCTATTTCCCCATGCTGGCCGAGTGCGGGTTGGGAACTGAACATTATTTTAACTGATTTCTATCAATCATGACTTCAATCTTGAAACGTAAACGCCGAAAATAAATGTATAGTAATTAAGTAGCTAATTATTTTTGTATAAATCTTATATAGATATTTAATAATCTGTTCTTATGGCCGAGACTTAGAATAAATGTTTTGGCACATTGAATGGGCCTGGTTCGTCCATTATATTGTCCACATGTGTAATATTTGGACGAGTTGTATTGAGCTTTATATAATTTGAGCTATTAGAGTTGAGAAGCTAAAAAAAGAACAAAATAATATAAGGTTAAATATCCTAAATATTTGTTTAAATAAATAACTAAAGGGTACAGTCTAAGGTTTTAAGTGCAGTCCCACGATGATAATCAAACTTTTACACGCAACTAGTGTGTAAAAGTTTGATTATCTGAGCTCGCGTATGTTTCGTTTTTCGCGACAAATAATAGCCTATGTGTTATTCTCATCGTTTAATCCAGGATGTGAGTTTCCTGCATAACAAAATTTATCAAAATTGGTCCAGTCGTTTGTAATGTGTTTGAAATATACAGACGTGGTGAAAACATAGCTCAAATTACATGAAGTTCAAATTGAGTTAAGTGCCTACAAAGATTCTATCAATTTAGTGTGAAATGTAAATCATTTAATTATATTTTGTAATGTATAATAATACCCGAAATGTATAATATAAAGTGTGGATAATCTATACAAGTATCAAAATGAAAAAATAAAAATAAATTTATATATTTTAACTTACCAAGATGACTCTTCTCTGTCCGATGGAAATCTTGAATAGAATCCAAGAGTGGTGGTCACCATCCTCATGGCGAATTCGGACAATGCAGCATGGTGACCCACACTATGGCAGCTTAGTGAGATCTTATTTTACGCCCCGCTTAAAGTACCAGCCAGGATCATTGTAGCATGGAAACACTTGCTTGCTCGTGATTTCTTTATAAATATTTTTAATTTTATATTCATAATTAAATATAACAGAATATAAACGAAAATACGCGAAAGTTTAATAATTAGAACAGAAATATCAATATTTTACATGTATTTATTTCGAAAATGCCCGACTAGTTTTGTACTCGATAGGGAATTTTAAAAAAGGAGATTCATGCATCGGTCGGTCGGGATTATTATCCCGACCGACCGATGCATGAATAACGATACACATTCAGGTCTGCACGGTTGACCTATCGCTGACGTTGACGGTCGCTCCGCCAAGTGTTGAGGGTTCAAATCCCACATAGGACAAAACTTTGATGCACAAATTGTTGTTTTAAGTCTGGGTGTTTTTTGTGTCCTTTTCATGAATGTTTGTAAAGTCCCCGCGACACAGGATGTATCCCTAATGCGAGAGAAGTCGTAAAAAAAACTATTATCTCAATCAATTATTTATTTATTGTTGAATAAAAATATAAAGTTTAATTTCTTATAGCACTATAAGCTGTTGCTAAAAGACCTCCTTTTTTACGTAATTAAAACCTTTTTTCCTCAAGATTATTCACATTTTATCCATATTTACAGAATTATATATTTTTCTTATTAAAGCTATTTTTGATTTTATAAGTTTTATAGACATGTGTAATGTTTAAGTTAACATAATGGACACAATCTCGTATTGAAATCAAAAGATTTATAAATCTGACATTTTAAATATAATAATGTTCCCAAAAAAAAAAACAAGAATGTGATGTTACAGTATTTAGGTATTAAAAAACTTAAAAATATATTTATTGGTTTAGTGTTAAGACCCTACAGATAAATCTGCGAATATTATAAAAATGTAGTCTACTAATCTATGCAACTTTGGCTGCGCCTCTTTTCAGTCATGCTCGGCTCCTATTGGTCTAAGCGTGATGTTAACTATCATATCTTAGGCAAGGAAAATAAACGTTAAAAAAAATACCTGAGAAAATCGGTTAGATAGTTCATAGAGGTCATCGTGGGCAACAACGTGACACGAGAATTATCTATAAAAATAAATAAAATTGGTGTCTGTTTGTAGTATTTAAATAAAAACTTTTTAATAAATGCATGTGTATGCATACATGATGCATGTACCAAAATAACGTATTTTTTTATTTTTGTCTATCTGTTTGTTCCTGGTAATCTCTGGAAAGGCTGGGACTTTCACTGGCAAGTAGCTGATGATCTAAGGAGTAACTTAGATTACTTTTTTTAGACTAGCTGTGTCCCGCGGCGTAACCCACAGTTGTTGATAGCCTTAGTTACTCCTCATAGCATTAGCTACCTGTCAGTGAAAGTCCCGTCAAAATCGGTCCAGCCATTCGAGGGATTACCCGGAACAAACAGACAGACAAGGAAAAAATTTTAAAAGTTAATTTGGTACATGTACCGTGTATACATACCGTGTCTACATAATATGCATTTAGTAAAAGGCTGGTAATTTTAATATTGCAAACAGACACTCAATTTTATTTATTTGTATAGATGAAGTTTTAATTGAAATCAAATACTACCCGTTCCCGCAGATTCAACTGTTGATAGTAATTGCTTATGCCCCGGGGGTTTAAGCGTGATATTACAATGTATAATGTTCCTTAATAATTATGATAATCAAAAATAAAAATTTATAACTTATATTTTTTAAATTTTATGTCAATGCATGCTGCGCATATGTTCATGGTATTAGACAAATCGAGGCTTATGAAATCAGCATAAATGTTATCCTATTTTGAACAACTCCCTTCTTCAATCGTGACTGGTACTGGCTTAAGCGATCGCTTCGACACTTTCTACTGTGCCAAGTTAAAACCCGCACATTGGTCAACACTGAGTAATTCATAAAATGTTGTTGTCTGTTTGTTCTTTGTGTCTGTCTGGCACAAGAACATTTCTAGATATAAAATACTGCCTCTCTCTTCTCTTCTCACTCTTAACTGCCTCGTTGGTCTCGCGGTTGGCATGTGCGACTGCTGTTCGTGAGGTCTCGGGTTCGATTCCCGGGTCGGACCAAATGTTTGTATGATCTACAAATATTTGTTTCGTAGTTTGGGTGTTTTCTATGTATGTATTTACAAAAAAAAAGTATATATGTATTTGTATCAGTTGTCTAGTACCCATAAGACAAGCTCTGCTTAGCTTGGGACTAGATGGCGTTGTGTGATAGATGTCCGAAATATTTATTATGTTTATTATTATACTTGGGAAGGATTAGAAAGGGAGGTAAGTTCACTCAAAAGTTGACGATACACGAGTTGCTTTTGTTGTCTCATCTGCTATGCGAATTTGAAATAGGACAATTTATTTTCTGACAAATCTCTTGTATACATGTTAATTATTTTGTAGCATTAATTTGTTAGCTGTGTATTTTCTAATGTGATATTAATTTGGCTATCTGTATTTGTTTGTATATAGTATTGTATAATGAAATAAAGAGCTGATATTGCATAAGGTTCTTTTTATTCCATCTCCTTACCTAATCTATACAAATAAATAAAATTGGAGTGTCTTTGTAATATTAAAATAACCGCTTTTTACTAAATGCATATATGTATACACGGTACATATACCAAAAAATGTAGTTAAATTTTTTTTTGTCTGTCTGTCTGTTTGTTCCTCTCTGTCTGTTTGACATTCACAGGCAGGTAGCTGATGATTCAGGGATTAACTCAGGCTACTTTTTTTCGACTAACTTTGTCCCGCGGTGTAACTCGCGGTATGACGATAACCGCGGGTAACACCGCGGGGTTCAGCTAGTCTATACAAATAAATAAAATTGGAGTGTCTGTTTGTAATATTAAAATAACAGCTTTTTAATCAATGCATATGTATGTATACACGATACATATACCAAAAATGTAGTTAAAAAAATTTTTGTCTGTCTGTTTGTTCCGGGTAATCTCTGGAACGGCTGGACGGATTTTGACGGGACTTTCACTGGCAGGTAGCTGATGATCCGGGGAGTAACTTAGGCTACTTTTTTTAGACTAACTTTGTCCCACAGCGTTACTCGCGGAACAACAATAACCGCGGGTAACACCGCGGGGTTCAGCTAGTCTAAAATAAAACAGAATTTCAGTGTAATTCTGCTCGTAGGCAATTCTCTGAAATAAATAAAACAATGATCTGCTTTGTAATTTTTTATTAATTACAAATATGCTAAATACTACATCGAGAATCAACTACTGTTATAACTGTTATATCTATACCAAAAATAATCAAAAAAGCTGATTTTGTCAAGTGAAACTGACATTTGTAACCAGAGAATGCCATTATGCACTATTCTAATCAATTCGAACACATCATAAAACAATTCGAAGTCTTTAACCGCTTTTGCTGTCTGTTAGCTTAAATCTTTCAAACTACTTATCGGATTTAATTGTAGTTTTTGGACAATAGAGTGATTTAAGCAAAAGGTTTTATGTGTAATACATGCTTATTAATTAAGTTAGAAAAAATCGAGAATTTCAAAGACTTCCTTACGAAGTCGGACTGGACAGCTAGTTCTTTGCCTATGTAATAATTAATACTACCCAGTTGAATGAATTTAATAGGACATATTTAAGTTTTTTCTACAAATATTCTAAACAATTGAATTATTCTTAATTTCTGCAAGATGTCCTAAACCTGTTACGTTTACGTTCAATCGTTTTTAGTTTTTAATTCTAGTGATGTTACATTTTAATCATTCCAGAGGTAAAATCTAATTGTTTTATTTTGCAAATCATTTTTTATCAAAGGGCTTACTTAACCGGAGATCATCTTCGTTATAATTAAATTTATAAATTGCAACACGTCAACTTCAAGTGAGGCAATCCAGGATAGCTTGCCTGTCAAATTTAAAGTTGGCCCACGACGGGGCCACGAAAGAGGAGAAAACGTCATCTTGAGATTCATTGTTTGGACTCGAGTCTTTTTGCACTGGAGATAAGTTATTCGATTGGGTATTTTGGGGAGTAAACAGTTGGCGTTTAGCAAATTTTCGTTCTTTTCTAGAACTATTAAGATTAGGGGTCGTTTTTGCTACATCGTCTGGAGTACTGGAATGAATACTTCCGTGACTGATACCTGGGTTATATCCACTGGGACCTGGGTTATATTCGTGACTGGTTCCTGTGTTATATCCGTGACTGGTTACTTGGTGTTGGCCGTGACTTGGTCCTTGCTGTTGTCCATGACCGGTTCCCTGGTTGTTCCCGTGACCGGTTCCTTGGTGTTTCCCGTGACCGGTTCCTTGGTTATTCCCGTGACCAATTCCTTGATTTTTTCCATGATTATTATGAGCATTACCGTGATTAACATAATTATTCGGGTTTCCATGACCTTTAAAATGTCTCGTCTCTGAATTGCTTTGCTGCTGAAATTCCTGTATCTCATTTTCCAAGCCTTGAGATATGCTTTTATTTTTATTCTTATTTGTAGATGACTCGATATCTCCCATAGATTTGTGGCGGGTTCTTCGGGTATTAGTGAATACTTTTGACGTTCTTTCCGAAACCCAACGTCGCATACGTTTCACAAACGGCAGCACCATAAAGAACGCATTAGGACTGACCCCCATTTTCACCTTCGGTGTCATATCTTTCTTATTGGCTGGTAGATCAGCTAACGGAAACCACTCACAAGCTTTAATCTCGTTTCTTGTCCGGGGCTGGAATTTGGTATCTCGAGGAATGTAACCGATAATGTAAAGGCGGACAATTTGTTCGTGTATTGTAGCTTCTATGTACTCATTTTTATTTATCAACTTACTGATATCGAAGCCTGTTTCTTCCAGTACCTATGAGTAAGAAAAAATATCTATAAATATAAAATATGTTTATTTCGTTTTAATCACTAAGAGGATTTAATAGGGTATTTTACTGTTTACAAGAAAAAATCTAAAAATATATTTTTCAGATACCTTAGGCAAAAACCAGTCGGAAAATGTTAGTTTTAGTTCAAAAAATAATACAATATATTTTTTTTCCAAGTTTTCAGTTTTTTTTTATCTTGTTTTATAACACCATGAAATAGTAGCCGCCATGTTATTACGTCACACTGCTCGGTAAGTACACTAAAGTGTCAACTGATCAGCGCATGCTTAATCATGTCATCCACATTTTACAAAGCGAACTGACGTCATTATCACAGAGCAATATGGCGTCCACTGCGTCTAGCGTTTTTGACAAATTACGCGCGAAATTTGAAAATGTAAAATTTAAATGCATTTTTATGGCACTTATCGATTGAATAAAAAATTTTGTTGTTTTCTGTGGTTTAATAGAACTATAGATAGAATCTATGTGTGTTTTTTATTTCTGTGGTTTAATAGCACTATAGACAGAATCTAATTAAGACACTTTTCAAAAATGGGTCTAATAACCTATTGTTCAATGCTCGACGTATGCCTCTCTTCAGAAAGAAGGATTTGGCCTACTAAACCACTCTGGCCACACAGGTTCAATAACAACAACAACCCATAACGTCCCACTACTGGGCTCGGGTCTCCTCTCAGGAGAGGGTTAAGGCCATACGTGCCCACGCTGGCCAAGTGCGGGTTGGGGACTGGCAAGACCATTCAATGCTGTTATCTTGTGTAGCAAAATCGTCTATTACGGTACCCTCGAGATTAATAGGGTGTGACACATCATATTTTTATTTTGTCATAGACAATTTTAGGAATAAATGACTTGAATGTTTGTTTTATGTCTAGGCCTGAAAAGGTGCCTACTAGATGAAATGAATGAGCAGAACCCAAGAGAAGTGGTCACCATACTCATTACGAATGTAGAAATGCAATAATCCAGCGTGGTGACCCACACTATGGCAGCCTATTGAGATGTTTCTGAATCATTATTTGTATGTAATTTAATTTTAATACTTTTATTAGAATTTTTTGCTGTCCTTACCTCTCTCGCGGCACACTTCCAAGGCTCCTCATCCTCATTAACTTTGCCTTTAGGGAAGCCCCACGACGCCTTCGTCCAGTAAGATTGTACCAGAAGAACATGAGTAAGATCACTGTCTAACAGGATTGCTCCATATGTTGGTACAGTGTGTTTGTACTCCCGCCAATTGTCAAGAACCGCGTCGAGGCTGCTAACATGCTCACGAAGCTGCGGGACGTGCTGAACATAGACATAAACCATAGAGATTAATTTATTTGTTGTCTTAGCAATGCTACCAAACTGGTAAAGGCATAGATACAATATATAATACTAGTTGTTGCCCGCGGCTCCGCCCGCGTATATGTCGGTTATCGCGGCAAATAGTAGCCTATGTGTGATTCTGATGTATAAGCTATATTACTGTAAAGTTTCATCCAAATCCGTTCAGTAGTTTTTGCGTGAAAGAGTAACAAACATCCATCCATCCTTACAAACTTTCGCATTTATAATATTAGTAGGATTAATAATTTATATTGTGTACTAGCTGAACCCCGCGGTTATTGTCTTATCGCAAATATCGCCACGGGGCGAAGCTTGTCTAAAAAAGGAGCCTAAGTTATTATATACTAGTTGTTGCCCGCGGCTCCGCCCGCGTATATGTGGGCTATCGCGGCAAATAGTAGCCTATGTGTTATTCTGATGTATAAGCTATATTACTGTAAAGTTTCATCCAAATCCGTTCAGTGGTTTTTGCGTGAAAGAGTAACAAACATCCAAACATCCATCCATCCTTACAAACTTTCGCATTTATAGTATTAGTAGGATATATCAGTGAAATTCCCGTTAAAATCGGTTCAGCCATTCCAGAGAATAGACGGAACAAACTGACAGACAAAAATTGTAAAACATGTTATTTTGGTATATGTATTATGTACACATACACCAAAATAACACACAAAGTATTAAGTAAAAAGCGGTTATTTCAATTTTAAAATCGGACACTCCTATTTTATTTATTTGTATAGATGTATAGATATTACTTACTCTACCGGCACGCTATTGTGGCCGTTTTGACGTTTCTCAAATCATGAAGTTTCGTATTATTAGTAACTAGCTTTTGCACGCGGCTTTGCTCACGCAGACTTTCATCCCCTGATTTATCCCTTAAGGGGTGGAATTTCCAAAATTCCTTTCTTAGTGCCCACTTACGTTATATAAAGAACCTACATGCAAAATTTCAGGATTCTAGGTTGAGCGGTTTGTGCTGTGCGTTGATCTCTGGGTATTTCAGTCAGTCACCTTCCTCTTTTATTATATAGATAGATTACATTTCAAGGAGCAAATTGCTATTCTTATTGTCAGTAGTGACGTGCAGTTAGTCACAAAATTAAACTTTTTATTAAACCATTTTAATTGACATTTCACATAAATAATTTATGTCAAAACATCCGTCATAGCGTGCCGGTAGTTTAGTTAGTAGTTTATTTGTATATATGGAAGGCAGCAGTTTTCTTTCTACATTTCAAAGTTTTTTCAGATATTCTCTAAGTTTAAATTCTAAAAATTACTAACAAATAAAAACCAAATCTGAAAATATTTCCAAATATGGATCATAAAGTTGCAAATTATTTCCTTACTTGAAATATATGTGCCGCAAACTCTCTAATGCCACAGGGATTCAGTCTAGCACTCTCATCAGTGCAGTAATAGTCTAGATAGAACCAATGTGCTAGCTCTATTTGAAAGCATATACGGACTAGGTTTCCTCTATCCTCCGGAGGCAAGTTGATAATGAAGCGACTGGAAAAAAGTTTTGTCTCTGGATGTAATTTATATACAACTAGCTAAACCCCGCGATGTTACCTGCGGTTATTGTCGTACCGCAGCTGACGTCGCGGGCCAAGCTAGTCTAAAAAAAAAAAGCTAAAACCCAACGACGACAAAAAAACGACGTTGAAAAAGCATGAAACAAGTTTCAAAAGCCATAGTCACGCGTTGTTAAATTGTCATGGTCTATGGTTCATTACTAAGTTTCAAAAACCGTAGTCCATGAAGTGTAATGTACCATAGTTCATAACAACACGTGACTACGGCTTTTGAAACTTGTTTCATGCTTTTTCAACGTCGTTTTTTGTCGTAGTTGGGTTTTAGATTTTACTTTTTTTTATTTAAAATGTTTTGGTGCCTCTATAATATTAATTTCTTTGCATAGTATATTTTAAATAGGTACTATAAAAAATCACAATTATCGAATAAATACGTACAAAGTCACGAGCAAATGCTAATAATATATATATATTTTTTAAGTGTACAAGTAACGCCCTTTCCAATGATACCAAACACGACATATTTATCTAAAATTTAATTTTTAATGCAGTACTTTACGTTGGCTAGAGGGCGCCACATTAGATTCAGTGACATTTCATATAGCCTATAACCAGCAGACAATCATGACGCTTCTAACGATATCTTATTTGTTCAGTTCTAATGAGTAGTTAAGGAGCTATGAGGGAACAAATGAACATACATACATATATACAAAGCCTGTCAAAATCATAACCCTCCTTTGACTTTGCCGTAGTCGGGTAAAAAGTAGCCTAAGTTATTCCCCATATACCTATCAGTGAAAGTCCTGTTAAAATCGGTCCAGCCGTTCCAGAAATTACCCTGTACAAACAGTATTTATTATCATATATTTTTATAGAATAAAAAGGTTTCCCAGTTTTCGTTCCTAAGTTTTTTTTACATCTATTTTCACTTTTTGATTTTTTATTAGTTTTAATGTAGTTTTTGTTTATTTGTGTATCATTTCTTTATTTAAGTACATGTTTTATTTTATAGACTTTTTAGTTTTATTAGATTTTAATTTTAAATTTTCCATTTTTACCTTAATGCTTCACTATACACTATGTTAGCAGTGGTATTTGCAGATGGCAATAAAACATATTGATTTTCAGGAGACCCTACTCTGAGAAAGTGCAACATATAGTTGGCCATGAGAAAAGCACTCTGTTCTTAGATCAATGCCAACCTAGGAAAAAGTTTGTCCCTGGGATTTATTTATTGTAAGGGCAAACAATATCTTTCCAGGAAACTGTAATCTTTTGAAAGATATAGGCAAATCCTTTGGTATGATCTAGAATGATTTAAAATTTACAAATCCCTGTGGGTATCAAAACTTGAAAATTCCTGTGGGTATCATGATTTAAAAATTCCTGTGGGTAGTGCACTGTATCTTCGGTGTTGCACACGGTGTCAATAGATTTGTAACATTAAAATCACCAGGTACTTTTTCTTTGCTTCTCGTTTACAAAGACGTTTCTCTATTTCATAGATGTGCCCCTCTCCTGCACTCAATAGTTTTCGCATAAGATAAAAAAAAATTAACTTAACTTAAAATCTATTTTTCTTTAAAACTAGACGAGAACTAAGAACTAGCAAGGACATGGCATGGCAGAACTCTTTAAAAGGCAAAATGGTCAATAAAATGATTTTGTTTATTTATTTTTATTTAATAAATTATTGAATCTTTGAAATAACATGTTATAAACCATATTTATAGGCGTGTAGAATACGGAGTAAAATAAGAATACCTCTGGCTGTTGCTATTGTGAGCAGAAATATAATCACAAAAACATTTCCATTTTTCTTCGTTGTTTACTTATATTTTGTGCAATAAATAAACAACCTACCTGCATAGGTCGTCTAAGATGTCAATGGGAATAGAATGTTGCATTTCATTTCTATGATAACCGGTTGAACCCATTTTTAATTTTGCTGCAGCTCTTCAATTTACCCTATTCTGTAGAAAACAACGCAAATTATTATTTCAATTTCTCTTCTTTGCTGTCCTGTGCACTGTGAATGTTTTCATCCACAGATATTTTCTGGTTTTTTCAAGCCACAGATTTTTTACATAACATTGTGATTAATATATTGACAGAAAAATCAAAGAAAAGCAAAAACAATAGAACTCGTCCCAGTTCGCAACCACCGCAGCAATTTGTTATTTACGTTTGTGTATTTTACTGTTCCAAAAAACTGTATTGGAAAAGTGCTAAACCATTCCAAATTAAATTTTCACAAGATATTTCGGACGGATACCGAACGACTTATTTAATGTCAGTTTTGTCAATACAACAGCCCACAGCACAGCTGTGATCTGTGTGAACGTGTAAGCAAAAAGTTGAATTGGATTTCAGGAAAACGGCATTTCCAAAATGGATATTACTCCATTATTTAAAGCATGTATAAAAACTGTGAAAACTAGAAACAAAGCTTTCGGCATTCAAAGCCCTACTAGCGAAGAAAAACAGCGCATACTGAGATCAAAGCCAAAAACTGCCTTTATGGTAACAGCAAAAGATATCACATCGCAAATAACCAGATTACGGGACTTCTTACTGGAGCATCGTGAGAAATACTTAAGTTTCTTCAATAATGTGTCATCTGAAGACGAAATGACTGATGCCGAACGCGACCAAATAGACACAGGAGCTCAAAGAATAATCAATACATGTTCACATCTGTTAAAAGAATTTAGAAATGATAATCGTAAAATTACCGCAGGTCCACAGCTGAGAGAGTATATGGAGGCAGTGACAGACCTGATAGACATGTATTTGAAGGCTGTTTGTAAAATACATAGTGAACTGAAAGCCCTACGAGTTAAGAGAGCCCTGGATATACGTAAGTTGTCACGGCTTGAATTACCAAACGCTAAACCAATCATTCCGGAGTCATTAATTATAGAGAATGTGAGTGCAATAAAAGAACATGAAGAAAATGAGTTAAAGAAGAAAGAAGGGAATGAAAATGATTCTGAAGAAGTAGGAAATGTTAAAAAGATGGACTTATCTGAAAATGAAGTGGCCATATTGGCTGATGAAGAAATTAGTGCTGAAGAGTTACAGATGTTTGAGTCGGAAAATTCCCAGCTTTTAAATGACCTCAACAGTATGCAAGAAGAGGTCAAAGTGATAGAGAGTAAGGTTCTTCACATTGCTGAGCTGCAGGAAATATTTACCGAAAAGGTACAGAATTATAAGTAAATATTTTTCGAACATCTAACACAATGCCGTCTAGCCCCAAGCTAATCAGAGCTTGTGTTAAGGGTACTAGACAACTGATACAAATACATATATACTTTTTTTATGTTAATACATACATAGAAAACACCCAAACTCCGAAACAAATATTTGTAGATCATACAAACATTTGGTCCAACCTCGGAATCGAACCTGAGACCTCAGGAACAGCAGTGGCACATGCCAACCGCAAGACCAACGAGGCAGTCAGTTTTGTTTTTGTTTTTTTTTTCAATTACTTGAGTCTTTTACTTTATAAATGTACTATCGACCTGGCCTGGTATTGCAAATCTTTGAAATTTTTGGATTTCCGATACTATGGTGTGCAAGTATTACACATATACACCTTCCTGTTAAATCACTCTATTACCAAACTGAGAATAGTTTCAAAAGTCTAAGTGAACAAACAACAAAAGCTACTTAATTTATGCTATGTAAAAATGTGGTGATGTATTAAGAAAACGGAGTATCCCTTATTTATCCTGTGGGTGTCCTAAGTGCTGGTTAAGGGAGTAAACTATGTCCCATCTAAGGAGAGGCCCATGTCCAGTAGTGGACTGCTAAGGGATGTTAATGATGATTATATTAAAGAAAGGCAAAAGAACAAAATATTACCCCAAGAGTTTTGAAATAGGATAATATAATTAATTAATAATAAATAATTAATTTAATATTAAACTGTACTTTTGGGCTACTGATTAAAAATGAGTAAATATGTATTTAAGGGTTTCTTAATATTCTACCCCTAAGGGGTGAAATAAGGGTTGACATTTTGTATCTAGAAGGAGTCCGTCATTTTTTTATTTAACAGCCTGCAACTTTCGTCTTTAGGTTTTTGATTACAAATACATGAATACTTAGGGGTTCCTAAAGAGGTTAAAATAAGGGTTGAATGTTTGTATGAAAGTTCTTTTAAATGGGCTATTGATCAAAAATAATAAATATGTTTATTCATACATACTTTTACATAGTTTCAAATAATTACATATAATCAACTTCCACATGAGCAAAGCAAAAGCAAAAAAAAAGACACTGAAAAAGCATGACGCAATTTTCAAAAGCCGTAGTCACTTTTGAAACTTGTTTCATGCTTTTTCAGCGTCGTTTTTTGTTTTCACTTTTTTTTATTTAAAATGTTTTGGTGCCTCTATAATATTAATTTCTTTGCAAAGTATATTTTAAATAGGTACCATAGAAATTTCATAATTATCGAATAAATGTGGACAAAGTCACGAGAAAATGCTAAAAATATATATATATTTGAAATGTACAAGTAACGCCCTTTCCAATGATACCAAACACGACATATTTATCTTAAATTTCATTTTTAAAACAGTACTTTATGTCGTATAGAGGGCGCCACATTAGATTTAGTGACACGTCATATAGCCTATAACCAGAAGACAATTATGATGCTTCTAACGTCCAGTTCTAATGAGTAGTTAAGAAGCTATGAGGGAACAAATGAACATACATACATACATACGTAGTCTGTCAAAATCATAACCCTCCTTTGGCTTTGCCGTAGTCGGGTAAAAAGAAGCAAAATATATATAAAAATGAATCGCCGAAATGTATGTGCGCATACATACATTACATAACATATCTTCCGAACGGGCAGCACCAAATTAATTAATTCTTTTTTCATGTGTTCATTATTGTTAGGATAACGTTTGTGTACAAGAAAAATTAAAGGATAACGGGAACTATTTATTTTGTACGCGATGGGAAGCTGTGACAGATACATGTAAATATGACGGTATGAAGTTCACCGCGTTAGCTAGTTTATAATATTAGTATTGATGATGATGATGTAGCCTTTTTTTCATTTCGAGCTACTTCCCCTTTGTTTGTATATACCTTAGCTCGGTGTGTCGCTTGACATAGGCCTCCTCCAACTGCCTCCACTGCTCTCTATCTGCCGGGACTCTTGCCCAGTATGGTCCCAGGGCCAGGCGTATGGATTGTTGGACAGTATGGATGTAGTAGGCAGTAAATAGTTACTGTATGTTTACTCCTCCATGTACCGCCTTTATACCACGGCTTCACAGAAAACCGGTGTGAAATAGTGCTTGCGCTGTGTTTCACCGAGTGAGTAAGGATACCGGAGGCCCATAACCCAACCCCCCTCCCGCTATCTTCCCTCCCCATCTCCCAAAGGTAGGCACTTGTGACGCCTCTGGTGTTGCAGGTGTTTATGGGCGGCGGTAATCGCTTACCATCAGGCGATACGTCTGCACGTTTGCCCGCCTATTACTTAAAAAAAAAAGAAGTGCAAAATTTGTACGAAAATAAAACCACAATATTTTTTGTTCAGGTACTGCAACAGGAGCAAGATATAGACAGGATATCAAACACGGTAGTTGGCGCAACAGAAAACGTTAAAGACGCAAATGAGCAAATAAAACAGGCCATCCAAAGAAACGCTGGACTTAGAGTTTATATATTATTCTTCTTACTAGTCATGTCATTTAGTCTGCTCTTCTTGGATTGGTATAATGAGTAAAAGTGTTTTTTGTATGGTGTTGTTTTATTTAACAATTGAATAATTATTACGTGATAATAATTATTTGGTGAGTGCGAGACTGAAGGCCCAATGATGCAGAAGCATCACTAGGCTGTGGGTCACCATGCTGCATTGTTGTATTGTCTGCATTCACAATGAGTATAATGACCACTACTCTTGATTCTGCTAATCATTGGCAATGCTTTTCATCAGGCAGAGTAGAGTTATTTTGGCAGGTCCAAATATAAAAAAAAGGAAATGATCAAGCTCTGGTACTCTTTGTAATTTTCAAGGGCCTATGCATATGAAGGACAATGTCAGAAAAAGATTTCACGACGATCTTTGTACTTAGTCACGGATTACCCTCTGGCACCAAGTGCAACTATTTGAGGTACCGATATAAAAGGGGTACATTGAAAACGAAATAAGTACGTAGTTTTGTTTGTATCAAGGAGTTTCACTGATAGGTAGCTGATGATACAGGGAGTAACTTAGGCTACTTTTTTTAGACTAGCTTCGCCCCGCGGTAGGACAATAAGCGCGGGTAACATCAGCGTCATTATCAGTTACATTTGAAAAGGTTCTTACTTTCTTTTGTGTGCACATGATTTTTTTAGACCTGTGGACTGTGGTAAGCCATTCCTTTTGTGCTAACCTTACGGCTTACCTATTGTTTATTTTTTGTATCGGTTAAGTGTGTTAAGTAATTAATAAATAAATCGAAATTGATGCTTAAATTAATGTGTGTGTTAATTATGTCATGCCGCTGTAGGTCATTCAGTAAAGTGTTAAAGTTTGTGATGTTTCTATTTGTGAGTAATCTTTTTTGTTTGTACCATGTTTTGCTATTGCACTAGCTAGTAAGTATAGCATATCTGTTTAAAAAAGAAATTACTAACATAATTTGAAATGTTAAGTCAGGTTAAGGAATGAATGGCTTCATTATTATTCCCAAGTCCCAAGCTAAACAGAGCTTGTGTTATGGAGTTATGGGCACTAGATAACTGATATAAATAAATTTATACTTTTTTTGTAATACATATATGTATTACAAAAAAAAGTAATTAAAAGTAAAAAGTGTTATAGTTTATACATAGAAAACAAACTCCGAAACAAATACTCGTAGATCACACAAATATTTGGTCCGACTTGTGAATCGAACCCGAGACCTCAAGAGCACATCAGTCGCATACTACCACTGAGCCACCGACGTATTTTGTAAAACTTCGTTAATTTTTTACACTAAATTTCCTGTGCCGGAGTTTCAAAAATAATAATCAATCTTCCGTTTTGAGTTTAAAGTACATTTACAGGTTATGTCAATCTTGATTTCTTATGTTGCCTGTACATGATGGGCCAGCGATGGACCAGTGAGATGGCCATGCGATGGTTGAGACGCAACAAGATGATGGCGACATTCGGATGGTTTGACTGCCTCTATGGCGCAGTGGTGGCGTATACGACGGTCTCGGGTTCGATTCCCGAATCGGACCAAATGTTTATATGATCTGTAAATATTTATTTCGGAGTTAGGGTGTTTTCTATGTATGTGTATGTATGTTTAAAAAAAAACGTAAATATGTCAGTTGTCTAATAGGTACCTATAATACAAGCTCTGGTTAGCTTGGGACTAGATGGCGTTGTGTTAGATGTTTGAACTATTTTTTTTATCATTATTATTCAGTTGTGATCTTTACATTTTTTGAGATGGACCGCCATCGCTGGCTCCCCTTTGATGTGCGGCCGAAAAACCGACACCGACGCAATCCCACGCGTCATAAGCCATTCTTCTTTTGATGAAATGGCAACCAGGCGGATCTCTTGGATCAGCTATTTTGCCAATGTCAAGTGTTTATAGTCTTCAAATCATAAGTTTTTAAGTCTTCGTCGTGATAAAATTAATGTTCAAAAATATGGGTGTTTTCTATGTATAACTAGCTGTTGCCCGCGGCTTTGCTCGCGTGGAAGTTGATTATGTGTATTTATTTAAAACTGTGTAAAAGTATGTATCAGTAATTTATTCATGTTTTTGAATTTTTTATTTATTTTTGATCAATAGCCTATCATACAAACATTCGACCCATATTTCATCCCCTTTAGGAACAGAATTCGCATAAATGCTGAAAATGCATGTAGTTTCATGATACTAATTAAAAAAATAACGGACTTCCATACAAACTTTCAACCCCTATTTCACCCCTTAGGGGTAGAATATCAGGAAACACCTAAATACGTATCTACTCATTTTTAACCAGTAGCCAAAAAATAAAGTTCCATGCTTCTAACTTAAAAAATGACAAACTTTCATATAAACTTTCAACCCCTATTTCACCCCTTTAGGGGTAGAATATCCAGAAACGCTTAAATACGTATCTACTCTTTTTTAATCAGTAGCACACGAATAAAGCTTCATGTTTCTAACTTAAAAAATGACGAACTTCCATACAAACTTTCAACCCCGATTTCACCCCTTAGGGGTAGAATATCCAGAAACGCCTAAATACGTATTTACTCATTTTTAATCAGTAGCCCAAAAACAAAATTTCATGTTTCGAACTTCAAAAATGTCGGACTTCCAGACTTACCTATATGCGAAATGTCAACCCCTATTTCACCCCTTAGGGGGTAGAATATCCAAAAACGCTGAAATACGTGTTTATTCATTTTTAATCAGCAGCCCAAAAGTAAAGTTTCAGGTTTTTAACTTAAAAAATGACGGACTTTCATACAAACTTTCAACCCCTGTTTCACCCCCTTAGGGGTAGAAATTCCAAAATTCCTTTCTTAGTGGGTGTCTACTCAATAAAACGATCCTACTCACCAAATTTCATAGCCCTAACTATCATAGTTTACGCTCGGCGATGATGAATCAGTCAGTCAGTCAGTCAGTCAGTCAGTCAGTCAGTCAGTCAGGACTTACTATTTTATAAGTATAGATATGTATGTACTTACAAGAAAAAAAAGTATATAATGTATTCATATCAGTTGTCTAGTACCCATAACACAAGCTCTGCTTAGCTTGGGACTAGATCGCGTTGTGTGTTAGATGTCTGAAATATTTATTTATTTATTTATTTATATATATATAAAATATGGATGAGATGAAATGGGGACTGTATTTCGAAAAATCAAAAAACGATCTCCAAGTCATCCGACACCACTATGCCTTCTACACGCTGGCCTATCATAGTGGAAATTCGCGATGGCCCATCGCGTAGAAGAGCCATTACAGGACTGACCTCTCTGAGTAAATGTGTTCTGTGGGACTGACTGACGTATGTATTACTTGTTGTTTGGCCTGTCAATCACGGAGTACATTGTGCTGTCAATTTCTGACTGTAGAACGTATTGTTTAGTTTGTATTTATTTTCCGTTGTTGAGAAAGAAACACATTTTCCGAATAAAGTCGCGTATCTCTTTAAAGTAGCGGTGAGCAGTAGCTCTTTTAAGTAAATAAAGGTTCTTTTAGTTTGGCAAAAGTTTGTTAATATCAATTACTACATGTCACAAAAAGCATTACGCCGGCTTCAAGTATTTTTGACGTCCACAATATCTAAACGAATTTGGTCACGAGCTCCTGAGCCAACGTATTGTACAACTAAAACACAAAATATGGACGCAGTTAAAACTATGAAAGAATTGGGCTACGCATTCAACCCTGGTAAACATGTAAATTTACTTGATATGACTCAGGCAATGTACCTACTTACATATTTTTGGTATCCATGGCAACTTGTATACCGTATTTAATAATGTTGGCCTCAGTATTTCTTATGTGCGAAGTACTGAAAACGTTACTTTTGCATTTATTTCATTATTAAATAAAAACTAAACACCACAGGGCTCAGTTAGTACTATTACAAAACTGAAAGTAACCATGTTTGTCAGTTACCCTTTCATGGCTAAACTGCTATGCCGATTTCAATATATATACCGATTACAATACTTTAATTCTTGAGGAAGGACATATGCAATACTGACAAGCAATATATATATAACTATCTGCCCCGGCAAATGTCGTTTTGCCATAATTTTTTTTTAAGGATGGTTGACCCTTTAGGGGGATGAAAAATAGATCTTGTTCGATTCTCAGACCTACTCAATATGCTCACAAAGTTTCATGAGAATCGGTCAAGCCGTTTCGGAGGAGTTTGGCAACTAAAACTGTAACATGAGAATTTTATATATTAGATGAAATGAAATCAGCTTGCCTGAGACTAGTCCTAGTTTGTACGATTTCAAGTAGGTTATTAGGAGCCTTTTATGAGCCCTAACTACACAAAAAATGGCCTCCATAAGTAAAAAGCTTGATCTGCTTCTGACAGAGCATATATTTGTTAAACAAAGATTTGTAATATTAAGGTACTTTTTATATCTCCCGTTGTAACGAGCGATAGTTAGTTACGTTTAAACTATCAGTAATATAGCATATATGTACACAATAGTAGCTCTCAAAAGAAATATTTTTCTCCAAACAAATAAACACCATGTTCAACTAACCAAATTAACAAACTGGTCAGCTTTTGTAATTTTCTTATATATACAAAAATCAATTGCTGTTCATTTGTCTCGGTATAACTCGAGAACAACTGATTTAGCTGATTTTGGTTTTGAAATGTATGTTGTAGCCCAGAGAAGGTTTAAATAGTGAAAAATTAAGAATAATTTAAATATCCTAATGACATGTGTATGAAGTAGCAAGCACAGCTATTAAAATTTAGCTGTATGCGAGTTATATTTACGTTAAAATAAGCAATAACTGCTGTAAAAGATAGCAATCCAAGGTCACTCATGATAAAATTCATTGTTTTACTTATGTTTTACTATGTCACAGTTGATTAAAATTAGTACACTTTGTTTTCAAGACGGGCAGCTAAGGAAACTAGATGCTGATGGCCAACTAACTGAAGAGCCATTCCAATTTAATGTCAGTGACCAGCACCAAGAATGTCAAGCACACTATGAAGAGCTTGGAACCGCTATCACAGAATATATATACAACTTACTAGAAACAGATTTGCATCTTACTAGGTTACCAGTACCTAAAGATTCCAATAACGGGAGCTTTATATTTGCCTCTAAGGACTATGAAAACAAAGATGTGTTGGTAATATTGATACATGGTTCTGGAGCAGTTCGTGCAGGACAATGGGCTAGATCGTAAGTTGATACACATTAAAATGTCTATATTTGAAGATTTGGTGCAAATTATTTTTATTGCTTTTTGAAGAATGAATGTAAATGAAGAATGTTGTACAGCGTAGTGGTTAAGCGGTCGCCATGCAGTTTTCTATTGCACTGCATGTTGTATGTTCTAACCCCATTAAGGACAACACTTTGTGTCCCTTTCATGTATGTTTCTAAAGTTCCCCCATGACACAGGATTTATTCCTAATGTTATTGTTGTCTTGTCTTTTCAAAATAAAAAAAAAAACACAAAATAGTATATTGTTATCTGTTCCGTACCCTAGGGGTAAAATGGGACCCTTTTACTAAGAATTCGCTGTCCGTCTGTCACCAGGCTTTAGGTATCCCATGAACCGTGATAGACAGTAGAAATTTTCAGAGATTTATTTATTTATTTGTACAGAAACAATTTACAGGTTCAAACTTATCGGCGGTTTCCGCACTAAGCTCAAGGCTTGTGTCACGGCAACCAAGAGCAGATCATTCATTATTGATTGGTGCTAATTCTGATGTTCCAAAATCTCTCCAAACAAAACCAGAAATGAAACTAAAAAAATTGTGATGTTCAAAAGACTTGTTTGTAGTTAGAATTAATCAGAAATTAGCACCATATCATCACTATGACAAGGACAGCAGTTCTAACTTATAGAGTATTTATACAAAATGTGTGTGATGATGATGATCATGTATTTCTTTTGCTGCTATAACAATAAATACTAAAAAACGGAATAAAAGAGATATTTTAGTGGGCTCCCATACACCAAACGTTACTTTTTTGCTTTATATTGATAACGGCAACTTTTTTTTTTCTTTTTTCAAATACACATACATTTACAGATACAGTGATGAAAACTGCACCATGAGGACCTCGCAGGGTCTATCTGGGTAGCAGCGAGTTGCTATAAACTATTTAATACACATAAATTAACTCACACACATTATATTACTAACTTTTTCTTTTTTTTATGGTATAGGGTACATTAAGGGTTACAAGTTTTATATTCGCTGCGTAGCAAATGTTTTGCATCAATAAAAAGGTTTTTATTTGGCCTTGTTGTCGTTAAGTTCGACATTTATCTGTTGAAAAGTATACATGCACATAAATCATTCAAGAACCAAGACCTAACAACACTACAAGAATTGCACTAGCATATAATACTAATAATATCTATTGCTATTTGAAATTATGAACTTTTATTGATATTTAAAATATTAAATTTACAGATTAATAATAAATGACAATTTAGATATGGGTACTCAAATACCGTACATTAAGAACGCCTTATCCAAAGGTTATGGAGTTTTGGTTTTAAATCCAAATGATAACTGTCTGCCTAATGGTCAGAAGATACCTCAGAGTGGTTCAGGTGAAGAACATACAAAATATGTTTGGAATAATTATGTTCAGAAAACCAAAGCTACATCTATAGCAATAG
The DNA here is from genome assembly GCA_905220595.1 of Spilosoma lubricipeda. Lineage (NCBI taxonomy): Eukaryota > Metazoa > Arthropoda > Insecta > Lepidoptera > Erebidae > Spilosoma > Spilosoma lubricipeda. The sequence continues at coordinate 2,602,168 of HG992291.1, forward strand.
TGGCTCACAGTTACGGTGGAATCCTGACTGTTACGTTAGCTGATCAGCTGAAGAAAGAATTTGAGAAGAGGGTCAAAGCAATTGCATTTACAGATTCAGTGCATGTTTATTCTAATATAAAGATAACCAAGTATTTAAAAGAGGTAAGGAAATAGTAGTTTTATGAACATGAAATTGTAGCAAACGCAGAAGCATCTCAATAGGCTGCCATAGTGTGGGTCACCATGTTGCATTCTGCAATGAGTATGGTGACCACTACTCTTAGATTCTAACTATGCTTTCCGTCAATCAAAGTAGAGTAATTTTAGCAGAGCCATACATAAAAAAAAAACGCCTACTGTCTATGGTTCAACGCCGACGGACAGAGTGAAAGTGAAGAGACTAATTCTGAACTATATTTGATGAAAGTACTGTTGCTACAAATACAGTTTTATCCTAAAGAACAGGTGGAATATGAGTTGGTACTGAACAAGTATCCTCACCACGACTACGTCGGTTGGCGTTGACGCTATGTCATTTTAAGAATACAAACACAAGACTGTCTTTACTAAAATAACTACAGAGTAAAATCTCAATTCACAATCAAACATCCCAACTCACTCTTTTAGTGAAAAGTTTAAATAAATAAAGGTCATAAAAGATATTTTATTATGTCCTGGTGACTGACCAGTTATTCCTCCCATTTTTTTACTCTTTCCCATTTTTTACCACTGTTCTCTAAATCTATCTAAAGGTATCTATATCAGTTGTCTAGTACCCATAATACAACTTCTGCTTAATTTGGGACTAGATGCCGTTGTGTGTCAGATGTCCGAAATATTATTAATCTACCTGATAGATGGAGATGTTAAAATGGTTTGACTCAACCAGATTGATACCACTGCCTCACTGATAACCAGTGAATATTCTTATCATATAGTATCAGCAGTTGTTAATAATCCACTACTGGACATGCAAAGGAGGTATTGGCCAATAAACTAAGCTGACCAGACGGGTTGATATAGGGTTTGTAGTTCGCTATCTAAATCGCCTCTCACGACCCCGTCAAGATGATTAGGGGTGGTGACATTTTTTTATGTAATAGGCGGGCAAACGAGCATACGTATCGCCTGATGGTAAGCGATTAACGCCGCCCATGGACCGCCGCAATACCAGAGGCGTCACAAGTGCGTTGCCGACCTTTGGGGGAATGGAGGGGGAGAAAGGGTAGGGGGGTAGGGTTGGGTTCAGTCGGTGAAACAAAGCGCAAGCACTATTTCACACCGTTTTCTGTGAGGCCGTCACTCCGGTCGAGTCGACCCATTCATGCCAAAGCGTGGCTCTCCCATGGTATTCTTAATACGTCACCGCACATGGGATTTTACATTTAAAGGTATTTTTTGTTGTATTACAGGTGGCAATAAATTGGATATCAAGTGAGTCACCACTTGACACACCCCTCACTACACCAGAATGCGATATTCCAAGGGTTTCAGCAGGTAAGCAATGCAGCCATCTCAATTATCAGCTTCGGTTACCTTTGAGAGTAATTATCGTACTCACTATGAATATTAACAATATTTCTCCAATATTCAAACTGATTATGAATTTCTAGGCAAGTTCAAACACAGAGCAAGGAAACACACACACCTCACCACACACATGACACAATCCATATCTCATAGCACACACAACAAATCATCCACATCCACTCACTTTATAATCACACCCACACACAAACATATAGGAGTAATATATAACTATACAAACATACCATTAGTTAAGGATCTACTATTGTAAGTATTGGTTTCTTATTTTTGTCTGTGCTTAGAAACTGACTCCCCAACAATGCTAATACTCTATTACCACTGCTTTTAATCACTTAATCCAACACCACACAGATGAACCTCCTTTAGAACTAGTTTATTATTTTTATTATTGTCACTGCTCTGTTTTAAAGAATAGATTCTGAATGAATGCTCTGTATAATAGTAAAAACTCGAGAGGTGTCAAGGGACACCCGGATGGAACGAAGTTCATTGTCAGGATTCATTATTTTTATTATTTATTATGTACAAAAAACCTGTATATACTCAAAAAAATAATCATCGCGACACCACACTGTTCAATGCGAAATAGAAATGAAAATGTCTGGCTTGCTTTCTGTAAGAGAGAGAGAGACAGAGAAACTGTAGCAAAAAGTGTCGTGACAATTTTTCGTAAGAATTTTTTCTGTCTAGCCCCCTTTCACAACGCGCGATAAGGAACCTCGTTCCAATAAAACAAAAAAGTAACGACTATGACCCAACAACATAAAACATTTGTTAGAGCTCATTCCACCCTGGCCTTTATAAGGAACCTATTGATACCTCATTAAATGGTGTCATAAATTTAAACACCACAGTGGTACATAAAACCTACCTACTTATACAGCTCAAAACTTCCTCTTTGCTTCCTTTTTTATTTTTTTTTTAGCATAGGTAAAGCAGGACATACCATGTTTCTGTCACATTTATTATCTGACACTATATTATTTTTTTCAGGTCACGAAAAACATGAAATGACTTCATATTCATGCATGGAATCGGTCTTCAAATTTATCGATAAGAAAGTCTGTAAAAATTAAGCTTTGGAATATTAAAAATACTTTAAAATTGTTGTTATATGTATAAGGGCACAATTCTAACTTTGTATGATAGAAATAAGGAGAATACATTTTTTTTACACAGATTATAGCTTTATTAAATAGAAACCTATTTACAGATCATAAAGTATAAAAGTTTACTTTTTCTTTCCTTTAGAATAATTTTTAAGCCAGTATTTGACATCTTCTTTTTTAGCCCTTACACCTATAACCGCTGACCTGGAATTTAGATCTCTCATGACAAATGGTGAGAATCCAGCAGTGTATTCTGGGTCTAGTGCATTTGTCTTACTCCTTCCCAATTTAGTAGCATATCTCTGACGAATATGCTGATCCTCTGTGAGTACTGGGTACTGGAAGTCTTTACCTCCCCGAGGAGTTGGTAAACTGAACTTTTTACCTTTACCTGTTAAAGGTTTGCGACCATTTATGTGAATATGCTGATTGCCTTCATCGTCAATGCTCACGGCAACCTTTCTGAGTGTTGAGTGACCACATTTTGGACAGAACAACTTTGTCATTACACTTGTAGTTTTAAAACAGGTTGTGCAACGAAAAATAAATGTACGGAGTTGTTTGATGATTCTTCCGTCTACAGCAGTTGCGTTTAGCCCTATTTGCTTTAGAACATTTTGCATAGCAAAGTCAGATGTCATGCAAGCCACTTCAACATTTTTTTCTTCAAAGACTCCGGCTTCCATTTCTTCTTTTTTTGATGTTATGTTTCCCGGAGTTATCCATTCACCACCATCACTGTCTGAGTCTTCTTCACTTGCAGATTCCTCTTCTTCATCAGAAACTTTAACCATAAGTTCATCCACCAGTTCATCTTTCAGGTCGATATTTCTTATCTGTTCTATAATATCGTCATCATCACTAACATTGCCATTATCTGTGTTTTCATCTATAGAATGTTCTGTTTTTGAATTTAAGTTAGGTTCTGTTTCTTTTTCCATCGAATTTTCTCTTGTATTTTCTAAATCTACTACCGGTTCATTAATGATGGTGTTGCTGGAACCTTTACTAGCGATACATGTGTTATCATCATGCTTTTCGTTTTCTTCAGAGTTGTTTTGTTGTTGAGTTTTGACACCAGTGACTTTTATAGTTTTCTGCGCAGTCGGCGCAGTTTTTAAGTGTGCAGTCCCTAACTTTTCTTTCTCCAGTTGATACGTCAAAGCCATCACTTTGATGTCTACAGCAGAGAGGCTTCGATAGTCACCAGTCTTTTGTGAAAACTCTGTAATAAACTTAATATTTTCCTGAAATACATCCTTGATGATCAAATCGTAAGGCAGAACCACGAGTTTCTTACGTTGTCTTTCGTTTGTGATTTCGTCGATAACCTCTTGAATCGTGTAGAGCTTTTCGGCGACGTCTTGTAGTCCAGCTGCTTTGATGAAAGCTGTAGTGTCTACAACTAAATGTTTTATATTCTTAGGCATCTTGTTTAAAGATACTAAACGTTACTCATGAGATAAATGAACGATCTCGGCTAAAATAAATATTAAGACGACACTTTCTTCACGTGTTTACGAAGCTTGACACATATTGTCTGTCGTGCAGTGCTATTGAGTTATTGACACTTGACAGCATTTATAGATTTTATTTTTTTTTTTGGAATTTTATGGCCTGGTAACAAGACCTTTAAGCCAAGTCTTCATTTTTGAGCATGTATAGCCTAGTTTTCCAATTACAGAGCATAATGCGACTCATTGGCGCACAATGCTGAATTATGCTGAAGCTTAATTGGAACGTGAATTAGTTTTCAAATGCACCTACTGGTGGTAATTTTTTTTTTTTTTTCAATACTTTATTTAGCGCACTCTACTGAGTGCGCTAAATAAAGTATTGAAAAAAAAAATAATTAATAAAGTGGTATACATAATAATTGGTTAAAAACTATTTACCTTCATCCATATTTATATTTATTTTTTTAACACAGTTTGAATTAACTTTGATTATTTCGAAAAAACTGCAACGAAACGAAAGCTTTAAAAATTTTTTCAACAATAAATAATATTAGTAACGATAATATATAAATAAAACATTTTGATCAATGCCACCTTAAAGAAAAAACACTTGTTAATTTTTGTCAAGTTGGTATCGATTGCACGCATCACGCAAAAACACTACTTTTGAGAGTGCTCGATTGTGCGAAGCGTTGCTGTAGTTGAATCATTCAAAGTTAAGCATTATGCCGCATAATGCGCTCTAGTGCTTTAATTGGAAAACAGGGTAGATCTGTCAAATCCAGTGTCGCCAGTGATGGAAGCTGTGGATAGAAGACAACAATAAATAATTTAGAAGAAAAGCCCCATAGTTAGTCCACTGTGTATTTTGAATGTAGTTGAAATTTTATTTTGATTTACATGTTTTTCCATTGTACTTGACACTGGCAGAATTGTCGACATCGGCACAGTTTGCCATTATTCAAGAAAAATAAAGGAGAACAATATTACGATCCGTGAGCCTCAGAGCATATATATTTGGAGGGGCAGATGAACGGGCGGAAAGCGTGATCGGAGTAGAGAGACTGTTTGGTTAGCGTCTGTCACTCTCACGCAAGCTTCTGATAGCTGATAAGTAAGTTCTACAGAATCGAACCTTGGATGCAGTCTTTATTGGTACTTCACAGTACTTTTTACCTGAGTATCTCACTTGCACCATTCGATCTTCTAGGTAATTATTTTATTATTTTCTGAGGCTTTCCAAGCAATCTTCCTCGGCAAGCATCGTTTTAATTGCTGGCCACCAGGTGATTTCGAAGGCGCCCTCTATATCCAAGGACACTAGCGTAACGATTTGTTTTTCATCGAGTTTAGTTTTTCATCGTATTTTCTGGACGAGAGTATAGAGGGCGTGCTCGCAACTTCTCTGAGTAATGACTAATGAACCCGTATTATGTTTGCTAATTCGTGGAAGAAGATGGTGCCAGAGTCTAGCCATAATCATCTTCTCCAGAGTTTTTCCTATGAGGGGCAGAAGCCCTATTTGCCTGTTTGATTTTGGAAGGGTTCATTTGTCTTTCCGTGGTTTCCTCAGTACTATAATAGTAGCTTTCTTCCATATCTTTGGGAAAAGGTGCAGTTCCAAACTTATTTGCTAGGCTGAGGAAGAATTGAGATCATTTTCAGATTGAAATCCGTCAGCTCGTGAAGCCTTTTTGAGGTTAAAGGATGTCACCGCCATCTCGAGTTCGACGAGGGTGAATGGGGGTCCCGGCATTCACCAATGGTCCCCTGGTGGTTTGCATTTTTTACACATCACAAAAAGCGCATAATGCCGCTAAAGAAGTTTTCACTTCAAGTGAAGTTTTTAGTGAAGAAAGTGCAATAAAATAGTTTTTTTTTGTGAATGGTGTGTAATTTCTACAGCATTTTCTACAAAACTTTGTGTTAAGAAAACACACCAAAGGTTCCGTTTTTCTATAAAATTTTTTGATAGGTACAACAGTATAACTTTTAATGAGTGAGCAGTTGCTACGTAAGACAAAACTCGACTATTTTTTTTACATTTATCAAGAAGAAAAAGTAGGTAACCAGATGACGCCTATTGGATTAAAGACTGGAAATCTTTAGACGCAATTTCAGTATTTGATTGAACTAAAAGTGGCCTTTAATTAAAAATTATGTCTTACCTTAATATAATATGGAATGAATTAAAAAGACATATTTTTTTGAAAATGCTAAATGTTAATACATGAGGTACCTACACCACTATTTGGCAACTGAAGATTGGTCGAATGGATTGAATGTTGAATAGAATGGAACAGCAGCGGATTTGGTTCATTTTCGCCGTTCGTATTTGTTGTAAAAATTTGTTTCATTGGCAGTGATTTGCTTATGTAAACATTATCTTGTTTATATTTTAAGTAGATATTTTAATCATTTTATAACATAGAAATGAGTTCTAAGAAAGGTAAACGCCACACTGGTAATAAACATTTTCCGATCGCTGAATCTGTGAGTATAGCACTGAAGATTCAGTTGGATAAATTTATTAGTGACGAAAATGAAACAGAGCTGAAATTCCCTACATTCTTATCAGCTCAGGAGCGTGGTTTTATTCATGAGACTGTGGCTAAGCTAGGCCTCAAATCGAAATCGCGCGGGAAAGGTATGTTGATGTTAAGTTATGGTTTGTTATTGTACTGATTTGTGTGGATTTATTTGTAACAAATACAATTTTTGTTATCAGATATGAATCATTTTGTCAAAATTGTATATTTTGTTGCACAATTACTTGTCAATAATTTTTAAAATAGAGCAAACGCAAAACATATTGTAAGACTATTTATGTCCAAGATACCTCTCTTTTTTAAAAGTGATAAAGTAAGTTTATTGTATTAAATACACATTAGACCTTTGAGCATAGTAACAAGATTGTTTTTTTTTAAATCTATAAGATGGTTCATACAATGTGTCACCATTCTTATTATTAATTGTGCAATATATATCAAAAATCATAGAATGTTCTGGCTCAACTACGCCCGAAAGTTTTTCCGGGTATCTTGCAATGCAGATGTTCTAAACAGATTTCTCTTAACCTCTGATCCTGTCCTGACGGGCATAAGTTAGAGGAAGAGTAATAAAAAACTCTTGCTTTTGGACGACATTCAAAATTTGTTACTAGAAAGTGAAATTTTTATTATAAATTTTGGAGATGACTACGAAAATGACGAATAAATGCTGGTATATAATATGTATAATATGTAGTATATGTATGTATATAAGTAACAGATTCTTTTAACTTCATTTTCACCTGCAGTAGTCTGATTAACTTGAATATTTGTAACAGGAGTCAAGGGCAAATGACAATAAAATAATTTGAAAAAAAAATAGTTTAAAAAAAAAGGGTGATGTGCTTTCTGTAAAAAATTCAATAATGTTGCCCCATGCTTCTTTACAATAAAGTTATTTTCTACTTTTTAGTTCGGTTTATTTATAAAAGCGTGTTTGTATAGTTTTTAAAATATTTTTTTATTAGTCTAATTAATCTTTTTAAATGGAAGGAATAATAATTGCATTTTTGTCAATAAAATACTTTTAAAACAAACTAGACTTATTTCACTTTTCTATGATGTTTAAGATGGAATTACAACACTTATTATGGATGTAATTTTTTTACTTTATTGTTAGTGTATGTATGTGTGCAAGTGTGTTTATTTATTACTTAAGTTATTCAATAAAATTAAATGATCTTCCTATAACATAAGATTTTAATGTTTTCAGGAGTAAACAGGTACTTAACGATATATAAACGCATTGGTTCCACAATAATTCAAAATGATGCCAAACTTATTTTGGATTCAAACATGCGGTGCAGCATTGCCGAGTTGTGCAATACATTTCCTATCACGAGTAAAGAGAAGGATGATCTCAGTAGCTGTCCAGAGAAGGAGAGGTCCCCACAACTGGCGCATAAGACTATGGGACAGTTGAATAATGGTGTTGCACAGGTACATCTATACTAATATTATAAAGCTGAAGAGTTTGTGTGTTTGAGAGCACTAATCTCAGGAACCGTTGATCGTTTATGAGTTCTCAGTTGATCTGAAAAATTCTTTCAGTGTTAGATAGCCCATTTATCGAGGAAGGCTATATATAATCACGATAAGGCCAATAGGAGCGGAGCACCAGTGAACAATGTTTCAAAAACGGGAAAATTTTCACACTACGGGCAATAGGAGATGCAAACGAGGTTGCGTGGGTCAGCTAATTAATAGTCTAATATATTGTGTAATAGATCCATTAGTCTTCTGCTTTATATATCTAATAATACTTTTATTATTACAACTAGCAGCACTGAAACAAAAGTAATACTATTTTCTTCAAGGTACCCAACACTTCCTATAACACAGACCTACTAAAGTTTCGTGAGAAGTTGCCGGTTTATGAACAGAGACAAGATCTGCTCAATGCTATTATGCACAACCAGGTAAAATTCATTAATATTATAAATTTACGTATAAATTTTTTTTAGAATATAGAAAATAGGATTCTTTTTGTCTTAGAATGGGCCATAATATGTGGAAAAAGTATTGGCAAGATTTAAAGGGGCATACATTTATTACCTAAAATGTTTAGGGGGAAGATTTCGAGCCAAATCTCATCTTATCTTAACTCTGGGAAGAGGGGAGGTCTTGGCAAATATCTCGTAATTTTTTTCCACAAGAAACTAAGGAAATATCGCTAATCAATGGATGCTCCCCTTAAAAGTTGAAAATTTTACTGTTGTACTGGTATATATATATCTAAACATTGGCACAATAGATGACACCTTAGTCAAATTAGTTACTTTTGATCACCTGTCAAAATGATCACTTTGTCTGAAAAATGTTCCAAATACAAACATGTGACTTCATTGACTACTCAAATGAGCGATATATTTCAATGTTTATTTGACTAGATTTAGTAATAGAAATGAAAAGCTTTATAAATTACATTTTCAGAGATGTTTTGTAGTATTGGTTTTAATAAAGGAGACATCGGTATTTATTTACAACTAGCTGAACCCCGCGGTGTTACCCGCGGTTATCGTCGTACCGCGAGTAGCGCCGCGGGACAAAGTTAGTCTAAAAAAGTACCCTAAGTTAGTCCCCGGATCATCAGCTACCTGCCAGGGAAAGTCCCGTCAAAATCGGTCCAGCCGTTCCAGAGGTTACCCGGAACAAACAGACAGACAGACAGACAGACAAAAATTTTTTTAGCTACATTTTTGGTATGTGTACCGTGTATACATACATATGCATTTAGTAAAAAGCGGTTATTTTAATATTACAAACAGACACTCCAATTTTATTTATTTGTATAGATAGATACAATCATCTACTGCTTAATTTAGGCAAATATGCGCACATAAACTTCTTAAAGTAGCAATCTGCATACTGATTCGTAAGATATGTTGAAATGTTTTTATTATAGGTGATTATTGTAGCCGGCGCTACTGGATGCGGGAAAACAACACAGTTACCACAACTCGTGCTTGACCATTGCCAGGAGAATAAACAGCCTGCCAGGATTTACTGCACCCAACCCAGGAGAATATCGGCGGTCTCTGTCGCTGAAAGGGTAAGTGAAGAGGATATTCTAAAAACTTTTTATAAAAAAAAAACCGGTTTATAAACGACGAAGTTATCCGCGAACACACATAATATATATATATCCTCATACTCATACATACATACTCATACATCCTCCTTTTTTTGAAGTCGGTTAAAAAGAAATACGTTTATTCGTCGCACTCACACAAAATAAACACAAAAGAAAAAAAATAATATCATTTAACAAGACTGAACAACAAAGAAATAATACAAAGCAAACAATATACAAAAAAAAATATACTAAAAAAAACCACTTTAGGAACTGGACCAAATTGAAATGGGACCACTGTTGAAGCACCAGTTTTCAAATAGAAAAGAATGATCAAAATCGGTTTACGCAGTCGACAGTTCTAACATAACAAAAAAAAAAACAATTGATTTGAGAACCTCCTCTTTTTTTTGAAGTTGGCTAAAAATAATAATAACATATTATGTCTGTGTGATTAAAGGGCCACAGATCAGCTTATGCTACGGCCCTAAAGGTGACCACTGTGCTGTATTTCAACTGAAGCCAGACATAACAAAAAAACTACCTATACCAACTTGTTTAGCCACTTAGTATAGTAGTAATAATAATAATTATAAATATCTTTATTGTACCATTATGGGTAAAAAAATGTTTTTATATTTTTTTTTTACTGTTCTAGGTGGCGTACGAACGCATGGAGAAGATAGGCCAGTCAATCGGCTACCAGATTCGCCTGGAGTCCCGCGTCAGTCCTCGCACTGTTCTCACCTACTGCACCAACGGAGTCCTGCTCAGGACACTCATGGCCGGAGACACTTCGCTTACTGGTGGGTACTATTACATGACTAGCTGTAGCCCATGGCTAGGCCCGCGTGTTTGATGTTGTCGTGCTACGGAGTACCCTATGTACTTCTTCAAGAATCAAAGTATCACCATACCGAATTGCATAAAAGGCCCAATGATGCAGAAGCATCACTAGCCCGCCGTGGTGTGGGTCACCATGTTGCATTGTCTACACAAGCAATGTGTACCACCATTTTTGGTTTCTGTTTATGCATTCCATCAGGCAGAGTAGAGTCACTTTGGCAGGCCCATGTATAAAAAAGAAAGAAGGAAGAACTAAAAATAAAATGAAATTTTAAGCATCCGATGTTGTGTTAGGAAGGCTCATGGTTGTTAGTATTTTTATTTTACTCACCTGGTTTTTCGGCTTTGTGTTCTAGCCTTTTTAAACGACTTCAAAAACTACCCAAAAAAAGGAGGAGGTTCTCAATTCGACCGTATATATGCTTTTTTTATGTGTTCGCGGATAAGAAAAAATGTTGTGTTGTGAAACTAGTTGAACCTTGAAGTTGGTTTTATTTTAGTTAAAATTTTACTTTTTAAGCAAGCGTTGTCAGTATAAAGTGTGGTGTTGCAGGCGTGACGCACATCTTCGTGGACGAGGTACACGAGCGCGACAAGTTCAGCGACTTCCTGCTCATCTCGCTGCGGGACGCGCTCCCAAGGTTCAAGGAGCTCAAGCTGATCCTCATGTCTGCCACCATGGACACCCTCATATTCTCCAGGTACGGTCACATAGCTTTTTCACTGCTCTTTCATATTCAAATATAAAAAAAAATCTATGTTTAAAATCTTCAGAGTATGTATATACTAATGGGTTATGGGTAATCCAAAAAATCTATATATATAAAAGAGGAAGGTGACTGGCATACCCAGAGATCAACGCACAGCCCAAACCGCTGAACCTAGAATTCTGAAATTTTACATGCAATTTCTTTCTTTAGTTTCTTTAGAAAGGAATTTTTGAAATTCCACCTCTAAGTAAATCAGGGTATGAAAGTCTGCGTGAGCGAAGCCCCGTTCAAAAGCTAGTAAATATATATTTTAGTAGGTGCTCCTACAAATTGATCCTCTAGAGCTAACCTCTAGAAGTGCATAATTGCACTTTAATCTGACGGCCAGCTAATTTTACGGACAATTGACTTTTGACCTCGACTCCGTTGGCGTGTATGGTTATAGCAATAAAAAGTATGTATAACCATCCCCAAGGTTTCGGTCTATACAGAAATCATCTAAATCGGTGTAGCGGTTTAGCTGTGAAAGCGTAAGACTTGCATAGAATTAACATGCATATAGGAAACTGTTCCATAAGGAGCCAGCTAAGTGTTACTTCCCCCAGAGCGCTATAATTTTTCATGATAAAAGAAGCCTATGTGTTAATCCAATTTGTCAGGTACCCCCATGCAACATTTTATCAAAAGAACATACTGACTTTCACCTTTATAATTTAAGGGCAAAAGTGTAATAGTTTTAAAAAACAGTATATATATTATTAAATTTTGAGTTATGAACTCGGTTAGGCGTATACACACGTAGCGTGGCGACGCATACCATGGTGACGCGTCGCCACGGTAACAGTCGGTTTATACCACAATAGGTATTTCATCTAGAGGTGTTAGTTTTTAAATATGAATACACTGCAGGTATTTCAACAACTGTCCAGTTATCACAATCCCTGGGCGGCTACACGACGTCCAGCGGTACTACCTCGAGGACGTGCTCAAGATCACCCAGTACAAGAACGCTAAGATGAACCAGGTGCAGAAGGAACTCAAACATAAACTCAAGACTGGACAGAGCTACTGGAGTCAGTTGGAAGGTGAGTGGCAACTGATGTCAGGGAGGCTTACTGTTGTGTGCGGTGTGTGTTCAAGCCCCCATCGACAAATTGTTGTTCTTAGATCTATCTATACTAATAAAGCTGAAGAGTTTGTTTGTTTGTTTGAACACGCTAATCTCAGGAACCGCTGGTCCGATTTGAAAAATTCTTTCGGTGTTGGATAGTCCATTTATCGAGGAAGGCTATAGGGTATATATCATCACGCTACTACTAATAGGAGCGGAGCAACAATGAAGAATGTTTCAAAAACGGGGGAAATTTTCACGCTACGGGCAATGTAAGGCGCAAACGAGGTTGCGTGGGTCAGCTAGTCTATCTATACTAATATTATGGAGCTGAAGAGTTTGTTTGTTTGAACGCGCTAATCACAAGAACCGCTGGTCCGATTTTAAAAAATCTTTCAGTGTTGTATAGTACATTTATCGAGGAAGGCTATAGGCTATTTATCATCACGCTACTACTAATAGGAGCGGAGCAACAATGAAGAATGTTTCAAAAACGGGGGAAATTTTCACGCTACGGGCAATGTAAGGCGCAAACGAGGTTGCGTGGGTCAGCTAGTCTATCTATACTAATATTATGGAGCTGAAGAGTTTGTTTGTTTGAACGCGCTAATCACAAGAACCGCTGGTCCGATTTTAAAAAATATTTCAGTGTTGTATAGTACATTTATCGAGGAAGGCTATAGGCTATTTATCATCACGCTAAGACTAATAGGAGCGGAGCACCAATGAAGAATGTTACAAAAAAGGGGGAAAATTATTGCGCTACGGGTAGTAAGGGACGTAAACGAAGTTGCGTGTGTCAGCTAGTATAGAATATAGAGAATCCGGTTCACTGCTGGATATAGGCCTCTACAGTTACACGATCCTTGGTTCGATCTCCGGCTTCTCGCATGCAGCTCCTAGTCCAGTGGACGTCTTTATGTTCACCCAGACGCGGTCTTTACTCAAGAACCCTTTTACCCCAACAGTTATCGGTTTTGCGACTAGTTGGTTTGCATAATATTTTTAATTGCCCAAATCTTAGGTCAAAAACAAGATGATGCCGGTTCCAGTAGCAAGGAGGTAATTCCAGAGAAAGAGAACTTGTTGGATCCAGCCTTACAGGCGGACATGGATGAGTTCCTCGACGAGTGTATCAATGAAGGAACGTTGGTAAGTACATCCACATTTGATAGTAGATACTATGTTATTACGTTATTTACCCATTATCTGTACATCTCTAGTGACATCATCTATACAAATAAATAAAATTGCAGGTTTTTTAATAACAATTTTTTCGCTAAATGCGTATGAAAGTGTACACGACACGGTACTTAAATAAAAAAATCAATAAAAACTTTTTTGTCTGTGTTTTTGTTTGTTCCGGCTAATACCTGGAATGTCTGGTCCGCTTTTGACGACACCTTAACTGGCAGATAGCTGATGATATAAGTAGCACCTAGCTTCGCCCCATGGGTAACAATCGCAGGGTTCAGCTAGTCTTGTAGTAAATAAAACATAAATTGTATTAGGGAAGCATTCAATGAAGATAAATTGAGGGTAGTTTCGTATTTAGATCGAGCAACATACAATACCTGTGTAGGTAATATGTGCGTGTGTGTGTGTGTCAGGACTCGTTCACGCAGATCCTGTACATGTACATCTCGGAGGGTGTGCCGGTGACGTGCCAGCACTCGCGCAGCCGCCTCACCGGCCTCATGGCCGCCGCCGCCAAGGGACTCGCCGAGACCGTCGCGCAGATGCTGCAGATCGGTAACCACCCCTAACCACACACTTACTCAATCACTCATCCACCCATTCACTCACTCACACAATACTCTCCGATAATTGCAGGAGGGAACGAACGAATGAATGAATGTGAACTCCGACAAGTTGTTACAGCTTAGTATGGAAATGAACGAACGAAATGAAACAAAACATTTCGACGATGTTGTAAATAAAAAACAAACTTCTCTTATAATTTTTTGTATGAATGAAAGGCCAATTTATTATTTTCTGAGTTAATTTTCATCTATTAGATGAAAAAAACAGGAAATAATCTTAAATAATAAGAATTAATGAATGTAGTTATTTGTGGCAATATAGTTTATTGTGTGAACTGCCTCTAGGAGATTTAATGAATATCCCTAGAAAATGAATGAATGTCTATAAAAGATGAATGAAAATGCCTTTAGAAAATTGTGTAGTCATGTTTTGATGATTCCCATTTCTTTTATAGGTGCCGATCCAACCGCAAAAGACAAAAATGGCAAAACGGCCTACGATTACGCCGTAGAAAATAACCACGCGGAATGTGCCAAATTACTCGCCACCTTCAACCTGACAGATGAATCCAAAGAGAATGTAGAAGACGAAACATCCGCAGAGAATTTCCTTCTAGACGTGTATCACCACTCTATTTCCGAGGACCTCATAGACCACGATCTTATGTTAGCTCTCATTAAACACATACACGTGAACCTACCCAAGGGTAGCATTCTCGTGTTTCTGCCGGGATATGACGACATAGTCACCTTGAGAGACTTGATACAGTCTTGCTCGGAGATGAACGTACTGAAGTATCAAATATTTACTTTACACAGTAATATGCAAACATTGGACCAAAAGAAAGTATTCAACCCATTGCCTAACGCCAGAAAGATTATAATATCAACGAACATAGCGGAGACCTCGATAACGATTGACGATGTGGTGTACGTGGTCGACTCGTGTAAAGTAAAAGAGAAGTATTATGAGTCCAACGGTGGGGTTTGTTCCCTACAATGTGTGTGGACGTCCAGGGCGGGCTGCCAGCAGAGGGCAGGCCGAGCCGGCAGGACCAAGCCCGGCCATTGCTTCCACATGTGCTCGAGCCGACGGTTCCAGACACTACCGCTCAACTCCGTACCAGAAATTCTTCGAGTACCTTTACAAGAAATGTGTCTACACACAAAGTTGCTAGCCCCGGGCAATACTCCTATAGCAGATTTCTTATCGAAAGCTCTAGAGCCACCGTCGTTTTTGGCAGTAAGGAATGCCGTCTCTTTACTCAAAACCATCGGCGCGTTAACTCCGATGGAAGATTTGACGGAAATCGGGCAGCATCTCTTAGATCTTACCGTTGAACCAAAGTTAGGTAAAATGTTGTTATACGCGTGTGTTATGAAGTGCTTGGACCCGATATTGACTATCGTATGCAGTTTAGCTAATAAGGAACCGTTCCAGATATCTCTGAATCCTGAGAATAGAAAGCGTGGGAGTCTTGCGAGGAAAGAATTTGCCGCAGACAGCTTTTCTGACCATATGGCGTTGCTGAGAGCTTTTCAAGCTTGGCAATCTGTAAGAGCCAATGGTACAGAACGGGCGTTTTGTGCTAAGAACTTAATATGTGGTGCTACAATGGAGATGATCGTTGGCTATAGATCTCAGTTACTCGCTCAGCTCAGAGCACTGTGTTTAGTCAAAGCACGAGGTTCAGGCGACATTAAGGATGTCAATTTGAACTCTGAAAAGTGGCATGTTGTCAAGGCAGTGTTAGTAAGCGGCTTATACCCGTCAATAGCTCGCGTCGACAGGGACTCTTGTTCGCTAAGGACATCTAAGGAAGTTAAAGTTGCTTTCCATCCTAGCTCAACACTTCACCAGGGTGGAAGTTTAACAAGTTCCCAGAAGTTCGTTCAGAATCTACCCACGGACTGGGTAGTGTTTGAAGAAATTTCAAGAACGGGACGATTCTGCTTCATTCGTTGCAATACTCTAGTTACTCCATTAACTGTGGCGTTATTCGGTGGTCCACTGCGACTGCCCATCGGAGCTTTAACTCAGCGTGCCAACCCTCCAGGCTTGTCGAGCGACTCGGACAGTGAAGCCGATGAGAACAACTCCTCGCCTGACACGGCCGTGTTGACTCTGGACGACTGGATGGCTTTCACAGCGGACGCATCGGATGCCATTAGCGTCTTCTACCTGAGACAGAAACTCTGCGCGCTCGTCATCCGTCGGATGTCGAATCCCGCTAAACCGATGACTCCATTAGACGAACAGATACTCAGTACGGTTGTGCATGTATTAGGGGCTGAAGAGAAAAACGTGGGATTGAACCAGCCCATCGGTATCGGTCAACGGCCAAAGCCTTTGACTGTAGACTCTCCGAGCTGGCGCTCTCGGCTGGAGAACGAGGAGCAATACCGTCACGAGAACAAATATTACCAGCAGTACAATCAAAACGATTTTGCAGGAGGAAATTACTATCAGAACGCGTATGGGTACAGAAACGGCCAAGGAAGACCTGGTGGGTGGAGGAATGACGGCCCTCAAGGGTTCTCTCCTTCTTACAGCGGACCCAAAAGTCCCATGTCTCCGAATGGAAAGACCCTGCTAGCGAATATCGAGAAATATGGAGGGGATAATGGCGAAGGCAACGTGAGGTACTTCGTGGCTAAGGCCGACGATGCGCATAGCGTTGAAGTAGCGCAGAGTACCGGGACGTTCCCTTTCACGCAAGGAACTGCGAAGAAGCTGCAGAAAATAAAACAGGTATGTGCTATCTGAATCTCTATGATAAAGAATTTAAGGTAATAGAATGTGAATCCGTGTTTTTTTTATTTCTTAATCTGATCATTTACGTCTCTGTAACATAGAAAAAAATATAGAAATTGACTTGAAAACTAGTCAAAATAATTTTCACAGTTTAAAAAAAAATTTAAAACACTGACTAAGTTTGAGCTATTGAAACGCTGTCATTTTGCGCGCGTTTTTGACACGTCCAATGACGTCATTGTCATTTAATGTTTGCTTACTATTTAGTGTTTCAGTTAATTTATACTTATTTACACTTTTAATTGCTATAAAAATCATGGAAGAAGTAAATTTTTCTCGCAAAAAGTACCAACACAGTATGAATTTCGACGCAAATAATTTCGATTAAGTGACCATCTACGTCACATTTCGTTTCGACCAATATTGACGTGTTTCTTACCTTAACTTTCACTTTTTATTTAATATTTTCTGGGCTTAAATAATCACTAAAAATACGTTTGGGTACCTATATAAGTCTTTAAGAACCAACTTTTTTTAGGGTGACAACACTTTGTGTGATTCACAAGTTGTCTTTAAAAAAAACTCTTTGGAGGGTTAGAAATGAGTATTTAACATAAGGTAGTGAATAGTGCGTTTGTGTCTGTGAATAGGAGGGAGGTCGCGTGGTGGTGTTCTTCTCATGCGCGAGCGCGTCCAAGGTGGTGGGGAGCGCGGCGCTGGGCGAGGCGGGCGGCCTGGACTGGCTCTCCACCAACCACGTCTCTTACCATATGATTCGGTGAGTTTGCTTCTTCATCTCATTGTCTACTTGTGATGCGGGCGCACGTACGTTTTTTTCGTTCATTTTATACTTGTACCTTGACAGACAAGTTTCGATTTTAAGGATGTTTATTGGTTTTTATGGTAATGGATAAAAACTTTTTTATATTATTTATTTATTGATGAATGTGTTATGAATATGTTCTTAAATTTGCATCTCAGTAAGAAAAGTGTGTGATTATGTGTATATATCTGTGTCTAAATATCATTCTTTTCTTTTTAAAATAAGTAGCAACACTTTCACACAATATATTGTACATTCATTCAGTCATTCATACAGTCCATTAGTTCTACGCTATTTAGTATTACTTTTAGTACAAATAAAATATCTCATCTGTGAAGACGTATTGCAAGTGTTTTATTCACCAGCATATAGATAAAGACCTTATTCCCTCAAACATATGGTCCATTTTCGAACCGGATTTTATGAGTTGCACCGGCGATCGCTGTATCGAGAGAACAATAGCATTCCTGAGCGGATTATCTTGCTATCATCGAGTGTTTTAAGCAAATCAATAGCAAAATAATAATTCAAGTTTTTATCTATTTTGCTTGGATTTCGAAGTTTCAACGTTTTTACGCGTACGTATTTGTTTGTACCTACCTCCAACATGAAAACGTTAATGGTATATCAAAAAGAATTACTAGAAAACTTAAAGAAAGCTGAAAGAAACTTTAAAAAAACGCCTAAAGACCGTATTAAACAATCGTATTTGGAGACTAGACTAGAAAATTTGGAGCAATTGTGGATAAGTTTCAAGGATGGACACAAAACTATCATTGTCAAGGTGACCCCTACCGAAAAAGAGGATGCGTATTTCACTTCAAGTATGTATGAGGAGTTTGAAGAATTGTATGTATCATACAAAACTCTTTTAAAGGAGAACATGCAGCCGTTTCTGATATCATCAACAAGTAAAACATCATCAGTGGTACCAAAATTGAGTGGTGGACAAGCGGTTAGCGAGTGCGAAGTGAAGTTGCCGCGCATACAGTTACCTACATTTAGCGGTAGATATGTCGAGTGGCAAACGTTTTATGATATGTTTTATTCTCTTATTCACACAAATAACAAGTTATCACCTGTACAAAAATTACAATATTTAAAAAATAATTTGTCAGGAGAACCGGAATGTTTATTACGTAAGTTTTCAACAACTGATGCTAACTACCAAGATGCTTGGAATCAATTATTAAAACGTTATAATAACAAGCGTTATAATTGTAATGAAGTGTTAAGAGTATTATATTCACAAAAACAAATAATTTGTGAGTCTGCTAGTGCTATAAAAGACATATTAGACACTACAACAACTTGTTTACAGTCTTTGCGTAATATGGAAATTAATATTGATAATTCAGATGTTTTTATTGTGTATTTTGTTATCTCAAATTTAGATCCTGAATCCATTAAGCAGTGGGAATGTCAGCTTAGTAAAACTAATGATGTGTTACCTACTTGGTCTCAATTGTCGGAATTCCTTGAATGCAGGTATAGATCATTGGAAATGATAGGCACTAATGCCTCAAACAAGGTACGTACACCACCGAAGTTTTACATTAAACCAAAACAAAAATCATTTTACGGGTCAGTTAACAACAGTAAACATAATTATTCTATAAATAGTATTAAATGTAGCATGTGTAACGGAGAGCACTATTTATACCACTGTAAAGAATTTTCTCAACTTAATGTAAATGATAGACAGGATTACATACAAAAAAATAATTTATGTTTTAATTGTTTTTCTCCATCACATCCAGTTATGAAATGTCGTAACTCTTCGAGTTGTAGAAGATGTGGAAGGAGGCACCACTCTTTATTGCATCTAGAAAGGGAGTTAAACAATAATACAAAGGGAGACAGTGAGTTAGCCCAAACTGTAAGTACGCCTATTTCAAGTAATTTTTCAAGTAAAGATTTAGAACCCAGTAATGTTTTGTTAGCTACCGTATCAGTATGGGCATATAACATGCAAGGTTACAAGCAACCTTTGCGAGGGTTACTGGACCAAGGTTCACAGGCGTCTTTTATAAGTGAATCGGTTGTACAATTACTGGGGTTGACACGAAGACATGTAAGTGGTACAGTCTCTGGTATAGGTAATGGTGGCCACACCAATATTAAGCATATGGTATCACTTCATATCGAATCACGCCATAACCCAGGAGTTTTATTAAAAGTGAATGCGTATGTTTTAAGATCGGTAACGTCTTTAATTCCATCAACGAAATTACACACACCTGATTGGCTCTATTTTGATAAAATTCAACTAGCTGATCCAGGTTATGCCACACCAGGAAGAATAGATATTCTTCTCGGAGCTGAAGTATACAGCGAGATATTATTAGATGGAATTATACGTCACAATCAATTATTGGCACAAAACACTACCTTAGGTTGGGTATTATCTGGGAGGGTGTCAAATAATTCAGGTTCGGGTAGCGTCATTAACATGCATTTACACTTATGTGGAGATGAGCTTCTTAGGAAATTCTGGGAAATAGAAAATGAGCCAAACTGCATACAGAAGAGGATGTCAAAGATAGAAGAAAGGTGTGAAGAATTTTATGACAGGACAACTACACGAGATGAAGAAGGGAGATTCATTGTTAAATTACCGTTCAATAAGGAAGATCCAGAGTGTCAGTATGGGAAATCAATAGCTATAGCAACAAGAAGATGGGAGTTTTTAGAGAAGAAGCTACAAAAGAATCCTTCATTAAATGAAGAATATCATAAGGTTTTGGAAGAATACATTTCAATGAATCATATGGAATCTATCAAAGAAGAGGATATTGACAACCCTAAGGCAGTTTATTTACCACACCATCCTGTTGTCAGGGCGGATAAGGATACTACTAAAGTACGTGTGGTTTTTGACGGTTCTTGCAAAGGAGTTAACAATTTTTCTCTTAATGATAACCTTTTGGTTGGTCCAAAATTACAACAGGACTTAAGACATATACTAATGAGGTGGCGAAAGCATAGGATTTGTATCGTTGCAGACATCGTGAAGATGTATAGAATGGTACGAGTCTCTAATGAAGATACGGAATACCAAAGAATCGTGTGGAGACCACAAATCAATGAGCCACTTAAGCATTATAAGCTTTTACGATTAACTTTTGGTACAGCATGTGCACCATATTTAGCTATCAAGACAGTTCAAAAGTTAGCTGATGTAGAACAATCTAGATTTCCTTTAGCAGCTGAGATAGCAAAGAGAGACTATTACGTTGATGACTTAATGACAGGATCTGACACTTTAGAAAAAGCTAAAACTATATTTAATGATATGAATAACCTAATGAGTTGTGGAGGGTTCGAACTCCAGAAATGGAGTAGTAACAATCAAGATTTATTGACATACATCGGAAAGGATAAACAAACAAGTAATAATTCATTAAGAATAAAAACATCTACTGTCATGAAAGTACTTGGTTTAGTGTGGAATAGAGAAACAGATGCTTTTGAGTATACATTTGATATTTCAGACTCTAAACAATCTATAACCAAAAGACAAGTTTTATCGGATGTGTCTCGATTATACGATCCTTTAGGATGGATCGCGCCGGTTGTTATTACAGCAAAAATATTTATGCAGAAACTATGGAAGTCAAAAATTGATTGGGATGATAGATTACCACCAAATTTATATGAAGAATGGTTACATTTTCAAACTAGGTTAGTACATTTGAGTAAGATTAATATTCCAAGATGGTTGTATTTCAGTCCAGATTCAAAAGTAGAACTACATGCATTTGCCGATGCTTCTAAGCTCGCCTACGGTGCTGCAGTATACATTCGTATAATTAATAGTGAAGGTAAAATACATGTCAATTTAATATCCGCCAAAAGTAAAGTTGCCCCTATAGAGAGGGAATTATCTATTCCAAGGCTTGAGTTATGCGGTGCAGTTTTAGCAGCAAAACTAATCTTCGAGACAGCACAAGTACTAGACATTCCAAAAGAGAATTTACATGCGTGGTCAGACTCTACAATAGTGTTAGCGTGGCTAAAAGGTGGTTCAAGTCGTTGGACTACTTTTGTGAGTAATCGAGTGTCTGAAATTCTAAATATTTTAGACTATGAACAATGGAACCATGTCGTAACAAATATGAATCCAGCTGACTGTGTTTCAAGAGGCCTGTCTGCAGAAGAATTACGTCAACATTCACTGTGGTGGTCAGGACCTTCTTATCTTTTGCGACCAACAATAGC
This sequence comes from Spilosoma lubricipeda, assembly GCA_905220595.1. Classification (NCBI taxonomy): domain Eukaryota; kingdom Metazoa; phylum Arthropoda; class Insecta; order Lepidoptera; family Erebidae; genus Spilosoma; species Spilosoma lubricipeda. The sequence goes on from HG992291.1 coordinate 2,624,114, forward strand.
ATATAATAATTTCGAAATATTGCAAGATACACATGAAGAAGAAAGACATATATCTCTAACAGCGCTAACAGAAGTAAAAAATGAATTTATATGGACAATGTTTTCATCATTAAATAGAACGTTAAAAGTTGTATCTTATTGGAGAAGAGTTCTACGTAATTTAAGGTTACCAAAAGACAGACGTATACAATATTCAAAAGAAGTTTCACCTTCAGAAATTGATCAAAGTTTGCTTATATGTATCAAACAAGTTCAAGAAGACAATTTTAGTGAAGAAATTAAACATTTACAGATACATAAATTGATCCCTAAGAAGAGTAAACTCAGTACCTTTTGTCCCATTTTAGATGAAAATGGTGTACTAAGAGTTGGTGGTCGTATTGAGCAGTCAAACGTTAGATATGACACTAAACATCCCATAATTATGCCTGCTAAGAGTCATCTTACCAAGCTAATAATTTATGATGCTCATCTCAAGACCTTTCATGGTGGACCGCAGGCTATGCTATGTTATTTACGAACAAAGTATTGGATACTACGAGCTAAAGATTTAGTAAAAAGTCATTATAAGGCGTGTGTTAGATGTATAAGGTACTCAAAAATCAGAAACAATCAATTAATGGGTCAAATCCCCGAAGCAAGGTTAAAACCATCTAGACCTTTTAAATCATCTGGCTGTGACTACATGGGACCCATAAATGTAAGATTTTCGCCTGGCAGAGGATCCAAATCCTACAAAGGATATGTTTGTTTGTTTATATGTTTGACAACCAAAGCTATTCATTTAGAGGTGGTGACAGATTTGACTTCTAAAGCATTCATTGCAGCTTTTAAGCGGTTTACAGCAAGAAGAGGTCATTGTGAGCACTTGTTTAGTGACAACGGCACGAATTTTGTCGGCGCTAACAAACAGCTGCGTGAGATGTTTGATCGTGCTAAATCAAATATACCCCGTGAAATTGAAGGCCTATTGAGCTTGGAGCACACAACATGGCATTTCATTCCCCCACATGCACCTAACTTTGGCGGCCTCTGGGAGGCTGGCGTGCGTAGCGTTAAACATCATTTACACAGAGTAGTCGGCGATACTACTCTCACCTACGAGGAGCTATCTACCGTCTTATCCCAGGTTGAAGCCTGTCTCAATTCGAGACCTCTTACAGCTATGAGTGATGATCCTAGTGAGCCTCAGGCTTTAACTCCTGGTCATTTTTTAATAGGCGAGCCGTTGATAGGTATCCCCGACGACGATTACTCTAATAGTAATATTATAGGGCTGGATAGATGGAGATTAACACAAAAAATCGTACATAACTTTTGGAAACGGTGGTATAAAGAGTATTTAGTCAACCTTAATCAACGATACAAATGGAAAACTAAGCAATCTGAGCCTGAGGTGGGTGACGTAGTTCTTGTAAAGGAGGACAATATGCCTCCTGCTAAATGGATAATGGGTAGAATTGTCAAAAAATATTATGGACCTGATAACCTATCTCGAGTAGTGTCTATTAAATGTAAAAGTGGTGAAATTAAACGTCCTATGAGTAAAATTTGTATGTTAACAAAATAAATTCGTATAGCAAGCATACAGAATCAATTGTTCTTACTATGTTATTATACAGAATCAATTGTGATGTTATTTTTTAAGTTATCTATTAAGTTGCAATATTGGTTACTGAGAGATATTGTTCAGTAATGTTTTAAACATATGTGTTCAAAGTGTTACATATACATTTATCTTCTTTTGTTTGCTTTAAAACATCAATTTGTTTTTTTTGTTTTGTTTATTTGATATGTTAAAGTACTGCGTCCTTTGGTGGGCGGTATGTCTAAATATCATTCTTTTCTTTTTAAAATAAGTAGCAACACTTTCACACAATATATTGTACATTCATTCAGTCATTCATACAGTCCATTAGTTCTACGCTATTTAGTATTACTTTTAGTACAAATAAAATATCTCATCTGTGAAGACGTATTGCAAGTGTTTTATTCACCAGCATATAGATAAAGACCTTATTCCCTCAAACAATCTGTCTTAAAATTAGTTAAAATAAAATAGAGCTGTTGTAGGATATCTAAAAGAAGTATTGAATTGAGTTTGTCGAAATGATTAGTATAACTTTGCATGAAAATTGTAAAGGCATTTACGCATGACGATGTGTCACCATATTATATTAAATGTAACATACACTTCATATATAGTGGCGACAAATTCCATGGTGGCTTGATAAGTTTTAGCGTGTTAAACTTCAATGACGTATTATTCAATAGTTAGATTGAATGATTTACATTATTTATTTATTTTACAACCTTATGCACAAGATGTACAATGATGGACTTAATCCTATATGCATTTTCTAACAGTCTATTTTCAAGTGGTTCGGAAAGAAATGTAAGGGTGCACTATTGATAAGTTAATCTAAAATAGGCCAAAAATAACTAAAACTTAAGTCACGATATATCTAAGCATACATATATTAATATTTATATGCATATATACATACATAAAACATATACTTACATACTAAAATAGTATCAAATATGTGATGATTCTGCTAAGTTTTAGATGAGGAGCTCGTACTTCGGTCTTGAACGAATCACGACTGGGTACATTAATATTCGTTAATACCTTAAAGCCGAAAAACTTTTAAGGAAATGTAACCACCATTAATTCCTGTGTAAGAACATGGACACACGATGACACGATGCACCTACATCACCCAAAAGTTGGCTGGTAGAGAATGCCTTGGGCATTAAGCCTACCGTTGTACATGTGTGCATAAAGTTAAAATAAATAAATAAACATAAAAGTATTGAAAGCGTTGACAGGGTATATGTTGGCAGGCACATCTCCAACACGTTGGCGGGCGGCGCGCGCGTGAGCGGGGCGCGGGACGGCGCCGAGATCTGCGCCCCCGCCGCCCGCGCGCTCCTCGCCGCCTTGAGCCAGCGCCGGCCGCACCCGCCCCACCAGCGCCACCACCACGCCCCCCACGCCCCCCACGCGCAACACGCCCCCCACGCGCAACACGCCCCCCACGCGCAGCACGCCCCCCACGCGCCCCACGCCTCGCACTCGCACCCGCGCGCCATACAGAAGCACGCCAGCGACGCGTGAACGTGACGAGTAGCTATAAACTCACTACTTGTCTATCTAACTAAAAAGGAAATATATATCGACCACAGAAACCGGCAATGTCGTATCTCGAAAATTTGACAAAATTACCTATGGGTATAGTTTTGTTAAAAAAATTATCTATGGATTATGAGTTTTTAAAATAGTGATTTCGACTCTGGCGTGATATTGAATATTTCGAGATTCGACATTTCCGCTTTCTGCCGTCGATATTTATTTATACCAGTTGTCTAGTAGCCATAAACTAAACTATGCTTAATTTGGGACTAGATAGCTTTGTATGTCAAATATCCAAAACATTATTATTGTTTATTACGTGTTTACTCTACTTTTTCTAACTACCATACTTTTTAAAGTACTATAATTTTTTTAATTAGCCCACTTTTTCTAACTACCCTACTTTTTCTAATTACCCCACTTCTTTTAATATGACCCCTACCTTTGCCACATACCTCACTTTTTAAAATACCCTACTTTTTCCAAAATCCCCTTTTTTAAATACCCTACTTTACGAAATAAATAAAATTATATTTCTGTTGTTATGGACTGTTAGGAAAAAAAATCAAAAAATGGTATGGTATAAAGACACGTATACTAAAAATGTAAAACGAAATTGTAACAAATGCAGAGTTATTTCAAATATAAATAGGATTCGTAAACTTCTTCAATCGTCAATGACTTTAAAGAGTCAGTGTTATTATTTTCAACTGATATATATCAATTAACTAACGACAAAATACGAATATCCACGTCTAATGAAAAAGATTATACAACACATAAAAAAATATAAATATTTGTAAACTATCCTTCAAATAAAACAATTTACATAACTTCAATACATACTCTATATCTATAATATACGTAAACACATTAAAAACTTTATAGTCAATGACTTAAAGTCAAAGATTGTTGACTCGTTTGCCACTTTGGCGTGCTATATAAAAAAACATACCTACATTTTCCAATTCAATAAAAAAACATCTACTGACAAACATACTGCAGATTTTAACAAGATTCAACTGAAAAATATACGTTTTTTTTTAAATTCGCAAGTTGCGGGACTAGGGATAATGTCACTTGAAAAAGCATCTCCTCAGTAAAATTGCAAATCTTTAATACATAATGATACTACTCCTGAAATTATAATTCTAAAACGTGTCAAAATAAACAACTTATCATTCCTCTAATAAAATCTAATTTTAACAAAAATATATAATATATTTAAATATGTTTAATAAAAAAATAAAATAAAAAATACACAACTGGTAAAATAACATCAGACACATTAAAAAAAACTCATTTAGACTAAATAATGAATGTCCACAAAAATGCCCCTAAATAGATTAGGTATTTATCCTTATTATCTTTTGTTCCATCCCTCGTTGAAGTGAAAGCATTTTTAGCCGCATCGAGCACTTTTTGGTTGGGGAAAATATTATGAGTTAGCGTTACCGCGTCACCGACATGATGATTTAATCATTATGAAACTTCTAATTTTACAAATAACATTCTAAATTATAAGTTTTCAGTTTTATCGCCAGTCCTTATGACTGCCAATATTTTTTTTTAAACAAAACTGTTTATGAGCGTACCTAGGTTTATCAACTACTGTATAATGCGACAGCTAAATAATACTGCAAGTAGTGGAGTGTATAATAAAATGGTTCAATACTAGTAAAAACTAAGGGCAATGTATAAGATTTGAACATTAAGTTTGGCGGAACGTTCGAAGTATAAATATCGCGTGACGTGTGTGCGTCGAAGCTCGTAACAGCTGACTGCCAAGTGAGCGCGATGACCGATAACTCCATCTCGCTCTGGCGCCGCCACTTGCTGACAGCTCAACAACTACCTTTAACAGTCCATTGCTAGACACAAGCTTCTCTTTAGAAAGGAAATTTTGGCGTACTGAAGCACGCTGGCCGAACGAGTTGTTATAGCGTCTTGTATTGTCAAACTCAATAGCCATACTAAAATCTCATTTCTAAGGAGACGTCTATGTCCAGTAGTGGTCTGTTATAGGTTTTTGATGTTAGGGTAGATGACTGTATCGTAATAAATACCAATGTAACCTTCATTAGAACGAATATTGAAAAACATCTTGGAAAATACAATTATTACAACTTTTCATTACGATTACAAATATTAATCAAACAAACTTTGAAATATATTGCTCAATTGAGTAGTCTAAAACAGTGACGTCACAAGTTTGTATTTCAATTGTCAAAGTTATCGTTTTGACAGATGTTAAAAACTTAAAAAGTAACTAATTTCATTAAGGTGTCATCTACTTTAGAAGGGCATGTCAAAAAAGCCAAGCCAGCTGACGTTGAGCTGAGCTCTTGGTACGCTCAAGACTAGATTATTACGAATGTACATACGCATTAAAAATATACTGTATGTCTAAATATGTGGCTTTAAAATGTAGTAATATATGTGTAGTGTGTACACACACCTTTAGAATTCCTAATAATTTTGTTTTTAGTTGTTACATGTTTTATCGATTTTATCAAAAAAAAACTGCGTTTTAAATGTCATAACTATGTCCATTACCTACTGTAAAAGGTTAGGGCAAAAGAAATGTATTCTAATATAGAATATAGTTTATTTATTTTTTATTTATTATGTGTAATGCATACTTATATGTAGTACATACACCTTCCCTACCATTACAGATTGACCTAATGCGATAGAGAAGCTAACTCGAATTTATATTATTACATCTATCGCTTTACTATTGAAGAAAGAAACATATACAGTAACGAAATATAAAATTAATAAAAATCATCTTAAAATGAAGAATAAAATATAAAACAAAATATTGCAAATTTTAGGTCATAAATAAATTTTAATGAATATGCAAATGTCGTGAACAGAGTGGAGCAATTTGCCCCAGAATATTTTTATTATTTTAACTTAGCTTGATGGAAAAATGAACTGTGGAGGGTAGGGTGTCATATCCCTCCACACAAAGGGAGGATCCTCCGACCAGGCGAGGTGATCATGCCCCGCGGGCCACGGCCCTACAGTTGATGTTGAGATGTTGTATGTATGATAACCAGCGCGAAAACTTCTGTTGCGCGATTCAGGCTTGGTACTTTTGCGGTAGATGGCGCTGTAGTATGTTATGTTGTCGTTGCGCTGTTTGTAGCGGTCGACACGGAACCAATTTAGGTTATTAGGCTACGAAGATTTACATTCTGCAGCTTATGGTCCTTAAAATATAGCTTGATCTTTGACATTTGTCACTAGTGTCATTTTAGAGCTTACGAGGTACATTTAGGTGTGAATTTTTATATTTATAATGTATTGCACTTCATCTATACAAATAAATAAAATTGGAGTGTCTGTTTGTAATATTAAAATAACCGCTTTTTACTTAATGCATATGTATGTATACACGGTACATATACGAAAAATGTAGTTAAAAATTTTTTTGTCTGTTGTCTGTCTGTTTGTTCCGGGTAATCTCTGGAACGGCTGGACGGATTTTGACGGGACTTTCACTGGCAGGTAGCTGATGATCCGGGGAGTAACTTAGGCTACGTTTTTTAGACTAACTTTGTCTCTCTCTTTTGTCGCGCGGCGTTACTCGCGGTACAACAATAACCGCGGGTAACACCGCGGGGTTCAGCTAGTTTTGTAATAAAACTGGTACGTAACGAATGAAAATATAGGTGATAGACAATATAATCGCTTGTTTAAAGTTAGTTCGTCGGTTTCGTAGCTATGTGTCACACAGATCAATCTATATTTCAAGGACTGTAGTGCAAATTGGTTAATTGTAGGGCAATTCATAGATATAATTGATCTCGTTTAGTAGTGAAAGTTGTATATGTTTTAACGTAAGTTAGATGGTCCCGTTATGAATTAGTTTAAAACGAGTTCTAACTTCAAAATTATTTGGGACCAATCTGAACATACACTTTCGCGCCCAAAATGTTCAAAATAATTATAGACGAGACATTTATTGTATGATCTACAAAATGTTGTTCTTGAGTGTGAGCGTTCTTTGTATTGGTTTCCATGTATGTTTATAAAGTTGACAGGATTTGTCCCTACAGTGGGAGTTGTTATGACTGCCTCGCGGTTGGCGTGTGCGACTGCTGATCGTGAGGTCTCGGGTTCGATGCCCAAACTCCGGACCAAATGTTTGTATGATCTACAAATATTTGTTTCGGAGTTTTATGAATTTACAAAAAAAAAGTATATATGTATTTGTATCAGTTGTCTAGTACCCATAACACAAGCTCTGCTTATCTTGGGACTAAATGGCGTTGTGTAATAGATGTCCGAAATATTTATTTATTTATTTCAAAAATTATTATCAACAAAGGACCGAGTATGTCTTAATAGGAAATAAGGACATGATAAATAAGTCTCTAAAATAGTTAGTGCAATGAGAAAAACGTGCAATTTATGTTTGCAAATAACTAAATACAAGTCTAGTTCATCCAAATTGAATTTAAAACAAAGTGACTTAGTTATAAATAGAAAAAAAGAATACCAAAAATATTAAGAAGTATTTTTTTTGTAATATTTAGTTAAATATTTGACTGTCTCGTTGGTCTAGTGGTTAGCGTTAGCGACTGCACATAAAGAGGTCTCGGGTTCGATTCCTGGGTCGGACTGCTGTTGGGTTTTCTTGGAAGAAATTCTTAATAGCATCCCGGAGTACGGAAGATGGCGGTGTTACTCGCCCGTGCCTTGGAGAGCACGTTAAGCCGTCGGTCCCGGTTGTCATGAACATCTATGGCAATCGTTATTGGGAAGTCAGTGCCCTCAAATATACTGACAACTAGTTCAACCTTCGAATTCAGTTCACCCTCAGGCTACGGAGGTCCGATGCCAGTAGCTCCGTATAAAATTGATATTCAGGTAAAACCGGTTGAACTAGAAGCCGACCCCAAATCTCGGGAATAATAAAGGCTTGGAAGATGATGATTTAGTTAAATATTTGCAATATGTGTGTTTTGACAATACACTTCAACGGTTTCAATATAAAGAATAAAATGTTAGAACAATTACCTAACTAAACTAAATGTTGTTACAATTTGTCTTATATAAATGTTTGTGTACATCAAACTAAAATAAACTTTGAAACAAAGGTAGAAAAGCGGTAATGCTCTATCTTTGAACTGTATATATATATCGTTCAGGCAATGTATGAAATATCATGCATGTTGGTTTATAAATATATTTAAACAAAAAACCTTTGTCTCATAAATAGTGCTAATGTGTGTGTGACTATATCAGCAACACGTGAAAATGGATCTATGAAGTATTGTTATTAATAGAAAACTATAAGTTAAGTTAGTAACATGTTTTATTTCTTATTTATAATACTTTCTAAGTTAACCTGCGCACGCGCATGGTAACACTGATTTCTTAGTGTCAAGGTACATTTGGTGTACCTTAGTTAAAAAATAGTGAGGAGGACCTACTTTACCGTTTACAGATAAGTTCTGGATAGCTTAAGAAGATACACCAAATTATCTGACAGATAAGCTAACTTATCTGTATCAGGTGAAACAGGGCCTTAATATTTAATCTGTACTTACCTATCACTTTAATTGTGCTGTTATGTGCCTTAGTATAAGTTCTGCCGATGACGATGCATAAATTAGTATTTTATTATAAAAAATAATTAAAATTTTATACATAAGTGGTGAAATTAAAAAAACATTTTTTTCATATTTTAATTTCATCTTTCTCTAAAAGCATATAATTCTTAGTAATGATCCAAATAAATATGCTTTCTATTATATCTTTTCGCTACAGTTTTAGATTAACTTGATAATGAGATTTTTAAGTAACAAAAATGTTTAGTTTAATTTTCAAGGAGACAATGTCTTTATAAGGCGTAAATTCTTATCTTAAATGAACACCCCACCCTACATATCTTCTTCTTACATATAAAAATCGGTTGCTGTTGGTTTGTCTCGCTAAAACTCGAAAACGGCTGAGCCGATTTAGCTAATTTTGGTTTTAAAAACTTTGTCATAGTCCAGGGAAGGCTTAAACGGTGAAAAATTAAAAATAACTTGAAAATCCAAATGTCACGTGTACGAAATATCGGGCACAGCTAGTATTAAATATGTGTGTGTTATAAAAATAAGTAGGTTCACGAGTTAAAGTTTATATTTATAAGACATTTATTTGTGTTGTGTGTGTGCGTAAAACTTTTACTAAGTACAAAATGTAACATTAATTTGATAAGTTTTAAACCCCATGTTGGTGCTCAAGTAACTTTTGATAGGCATACATTACCGCGAATGTGATTAATTCACCCACTGAGATTGTCGGAGCCCTGACCTCCCCCCTAATTTTAGAGGAGGCATTGAAAGTGTGGCGAGACATTTGACACATGAGTTGTACCATCAAGTGATACATCTCTTGCTCATATATGCATCTTAAAAACTACAAATGTGAAAAAAAAATGCCAAGGTTTCATATTTGCGGTAATAAATACCTATTGAGGAGTTGCAATATGTATATCTTTTGTATGTTTAGGCAAGGCGTTTCAGTGACCGTCAATTTGACTTTCACCTATGGCAAGCAGTACTGGGTTCTTACACTAGTCGGATTTTCATTTTTCAACGATGATGGTCCCAGTTTTGTTAGTTGCGTTTTCTGTATCATAAATATGACTTCATTTAATCCCATTTTATTTCTGGTAATTCTGTTTGCTGTAGCGTATGAAAGAGGTTTCCAGGACTTGCCATTGTCTATTTTCCTATGAGATGTTATTGTCAATTTGACTGCACGACTGGTTTAGGGCTCCCACACATAACTGCGAATTCGCAATCTGCGAGCTCGCACGAATCCTTCACGCCGCATTGCATTTATGTGTGGGAGCTTTTAGTGGTTAAACCGATCACCGCTTACTACTAACATAGGTGAAATGAAATTATTTATTTTGCGATTAAATATTTTTGCGTGTTAAGCTTTTAGGTCGGCCTTTTTTGACTAGTCTTTAATGTCCAGCCCTAACCAAGTTGCAAGCGCTGTTCTTTCTACAATAGTTAACGCCTCAATTCTCGTGTGTCATTGGCTAATACTTTGTCTAAGATTAGCCAATGACAAACGAGAATTTAGGCGTTAAGGATTGCAGAAACTAGGCTAGGAGGCTTGTTCTGAGTGTAGATGTTCTTTGTGTCTGTCTATAAAAATCACCGCGACACTAAATGTTCCCTACTACGGGAGTGGTAAAAAAATGATAGTAAAATTATATTGCATAAATACTGCAAGATAACTTACAATTATAGATTAAGTTGCAATACTAGAAAAAATATATAAGCATTAGTATTCAAAGGTATCATAGTTTTCTTAAAATGTTTCAAATAAAACTGATATCAACAGTTGTTATTATACATACAACTGCCAAGCAATAATTGTGTTCGCAAGTAAAAGGTTATTATTATATTGTTAATAGAAAGATGTATTTTTAGCTTGTTGCTATTTAAAAAATATGTACACTTAGTAAAATATTTTTATTTCCTTTTTTCTTGTTTTAAACCGCAAATTAGTCACATAGTGACTATTATAATTAAGCATTGGAATATTCTGCCCCATTATAATAAATACAGTAAGTCATAAGACGAACTAACTTTTAAACTTTCGCGTTCCATGATAAATTAACAATTATTTTTACGGGAATTAACGCGATCATTCATTAATAGGTATTACATACCTCTGATTTGCTTGACGTTTCGACCAGGTTGCACTGGCCGTGGAGGCGCATGTATACCTTTTAATAATCGCGTTAATTCCCGTAAAAATAATTGTTCATAAGACGAAGTTATGTAATTAACTGTATGTAGTAATTTACAGTAGATAACGCGCATTCGAGCTTCTCTGAAGTGACCTGATCGATTAGTCTGTAATTAGTGCATGTATCGTGGACAACTTTGCTTTATATTCATAGTCCATTCGCGATAAGAAAATAGTGACGCATCGATTAAGCTCTGCCCATTGGCTGATCCTGTTCAAAGCTTTCATACGAAACGATGACTTCCAAGACCTAACCCCCTAGCCTACTTGACTAAACTGGCTGATTGGACAGGAGCGGGTCTCAATCGATGTCACTATATTCTATGGGCTGTATGTAGTTATAGTTACTTTAAGCTATACTCGGCTTGGCAGCTGCTATTAATTGAATATGTAGCTATAAACTGAGAGTACAATGTCGAAAATTTTCATTAGCTTTGGTAACCTGATTAACATTAGTTTTAAACGTATTGAATTGTTACTGAATAATTTTCCTATAGTGGTTGTGTAAATATGTAAGCGGCAACAGTTTTATTTGATATGTCTTAAATAAATGTTATGTGTTTGTTTTGTATCTGTTTCTTTAATTATTCGTTATACCTTTTTATCAATACCTTTCCATAATCACAATACATCAACAGTATTTAATAGTCCTCCGCTGGCCATAGGACTCTCCTTACCAAGGAGGGTTTGGTGTACTATGCAAGACTGGCCAGCCGAGTAGGAATGGGGTTTGTTTCAATTTTTCCTTCTCTTAGAAGTGATTTTGTCCTCCCTAGTTTCCTCTCTGAGTCACCATTTATGACACCCATGGGATGAATAGCGATGGGGATAGTCCGTAATCTTTATATATCACAACATGAGAGGTTAAACTTTCCATATTAGGACTTAACAATATTGTTTAGACATTAGTACTAGCTGAACCCTAAGTTACTCAGCTGATTAGCTATCGGTCCAGTCAGTTTCGGTATATGTACCGTGAATAGATACATAAGCATTTATTAAAAAGCGGTTATTTTGATATTACAAACAGACACTCCAATTTTATTTATTTGTATAGATAAACATCGTTTCAACTCAAAATTTTATATTTAAGCGAGTGATGGTAGCAATTTTAAATGACAACAATATTTTCTGTACCCGCACTCGGCCGGGGGACCAGTGTGGGGACGTATGGCCTTAACCCTCTTCTTAGAGGAGACCTGAGCCCAGCAGTGGGAGGTTATGGTTTGTTGATGAAGTTTAAATTTTGTTAATAAACTTCAGTACTCGTCAACAACTGTTATCGTACCACTTCTGGGCTCTGATTTGTCCTCAGGAAGTTTAAGCCAAACGTCCCCATTCTGACCGAATGGGACTTGCGAATTGGGAACTGGCAAGACAACTGCAATTCCCTAATTACCTATGAAGTATATCTATATGAATAAATAAAATTGGTGTGTTTGTAATATCAAAATAACGCTTTTAAGTACATGCATAATGTATATATACACGGTACATGTGCCAAAATATCATTTTAGTCTGTCTGTCTGTTTGTTCGGACAATGACACAATATAGTATATATTTCGTCAGTGGTTCGGGTAATCTCTGGAACGGTTGGACAGATTTTAACGGGAGTTTCACTGGCAGATAGCTGATGATCCAGGGAGTAACTTAGGCGGTGTTCAGCTAGTACGACATTAAATTAATCAAAACGGTCCCTAAATATGACTTGTCATATTAATGCCAATTTCTTTTGAGATGCTTCTGCATCATTGAGCCTCCGGTCTTGCACTCACGGTGCTGATATCAGCGTAACTCTACTACCTTGAGAGTTTTTCATCATCAGCCTATCGCAGTCCACTGCTGGACATAGGTCTCTCCAATTCCACGCCACTTAGTTCGATCCTCGGCTTCTCGCATCGAGGATTACCGTTTTGATATTATTGGTGTAAGACAGTACCTATTTTATGGACTTTTAATATTCAAAAAAATTTTTTGGAAACAGTGTAGAAGGAGAAATAAAAAAAAACATTTAAAGAAACATCTTATATTTAAAACTTACACATACAAAAATAATAACTAATACTATGTACAAAGTTTTTTTTTTGTAGAAAGTGACGGTCGCCGTACATGAACACAAACGTGTTGCAATTAAGGAGTCACAAACGCGTTGCTGACCTTAGAGGAAGGAGACAGTTCTTTTCTTTTATGTATTGATCGTAAACATCGCAGACGAATAGCAGCTAGCGACAATAACTCCACAGACTGGTTGTGACACTTTGTGGGGCAAAAAGTGTCTTGAAATGCACACACCGCTGTGAGAACCGCTGAATTATATCAAAGTACCCCCTCATTTTGTAAGATTTTTAGTTCGGTTCTTAGAAATATGGTACATGACTATTATGTAGTGTTCACTACATATACGGCATTCCATTATCGAAAATATGCCAATAGTTCCAGATATCGAAATATTTCAGAACGGTTGCGATAATCCCAAGTGACGCAAGCGATCACTTCTGTATGACCTGCTTCTCTATCTTGTCCTGCTGCTCCTGCGACTGCAGCTGCGCGAGCGTGAGCAGCGACACGCCGAGCTGGTCCTCGCGCGTGAACGGCTGCGCCATCTGCCGGAGCCAGCGCTTGCAGATCTGACGACGAGATTATTGTATTAATATTGATAGGCATGGGGGCTCAGACCCCAACTTCACGTAAAACTGTCGGTCCTGCGCCTGATCTCTCCCCGATCATGTCGTGATCGCTGGTCTCCGTTAAGACTAGCCGCCGTGGCCGTGATCGGCTAGGACAACATCATCACCATCATCATCATTATTGATAACTTATGTCGATGATTTCTACTTTCATCATCTTTATCAATAACTGTATATTGCTGGACAAAGGTCTTTTCTCAAAAAGAGGGTTTTAATGCCACTATACCATTACCTTAAAAGATAATTTTTGTTTTCCACTCTCATTTTAAACTAAATCGTTGATATAAGAATGTCATATTTGTGAGCATGCTCGTAATAGAAAGAAAAAGAAGAATATAATCCTGATATCTACTATAGAAATTAGAAGAGGCAACATAACTTGAGGTCTCGGGTTCATTTCCGGGTCGGACCAAATGTTTGTATGATCTGCAAATATTTGTTTCGGAATTTGGGTGTTTTCTATGTATATGTATGTATTTACAAAAAAAAGTATGCAAGTATTTATATCTGTTGTCTAGTACCCATAATACAAGCTCTGCTTAGTTTGCGACTAGATGGCGTTGTGTGTTAGATGTCCGAAAAAAATTAAATTATAAATAACAAAGGTTACCTGTACAGCTTCCTCAGTGCTGAGGTTACAGAGCGAGTCTTTGAGGTGTTCCTGTATCCAGCGCGGCAGCTTGGTTCTCTTGTCCGCGCGACTGAAGCGCTTGTCCGCGAATATCATTATACCGTAGTCCGTTTTACCACTGCAAGTGTTTATTTAATGAATAAGAGACATGAAATTAAAAGATTCTTAATGAAATTACCTACATCCAAATTAATTTCAGAGGTGCATTTTGTCTGATTGTGGGTTCTCGCAGATGCATGAAGAAAATATATATTTTTTTTTTAGTTTGTATTTTAGCTATATTTGTAAAGCACGAGATTAAGGACCATTAATAGACACATAAGCCTGGCAAATGATTCTTGGTTTTTAGAACAGTCAATATATCTATCTATAATATATCTAAAAATGAATAGCTATTTCAATTGGTCATGACATCAATGTCTTTACCGCTTTCATAAATATTTTCTTGTTTGGATAGCCGTATTACGCTATGATTGATAGGAGCCGAGTATCAAAGGTATATGTTGTGAAAGGGGTAAAGTTTATTAAGTTTTTTTATGTATGGCTCTGCCAATATGACTATACTCTACTTGTTAGAAAGCAAAGCAGAATCCAAGAATGGTGGTCACCATACTCATTGCTAGTCCAGACAATGCAGCATGGTGACCCACACCATGGCGGGCTAGTGATACTCCTGCATCATTGGGCCTTTTAGAGTCACAGACACATTTGCATGGTTCGGCTAGTAATAAAAAAAAAAAATTTGTGTTACCGCAGAGCTCGTCCCACGCATTGAGCAGCGTGTCGCATCGCGTCGAACGTCAGGAAATCATTCTCACGGATCTGAAAATTAAATTTTATTGTTATAGATCTATTTTCTGAATTATATATTACAGAACTTAACATAACAATACATGATGGTCTGGTTCCAACTTAAGCTTCGTTACCTAGATGCAGATTCTTTACAGTGTTAACCGATATACATCCGGGCGGAGCCGCGGACCAGGGTTAGTATAATAATAAAGTCGAGCCCCTAATATTAAGTAGTTACCTGGAACTGGTCCCTGAGGTATTCCAGGCGCGCCTTGAGTATGCGGCTCTGCGTGAAGACGTAGGGGATCCCGAACATGAGCACGCAGCGGCCCAGGTGGTGGTCGAAGTCCACGCCCTCCGACACTTGCCCCCTATACATAGTTACCTGGAACTGGTCCCTGAGGTATTCCAGGCGCGCCTTGAGTATGCGGCTCTGCGTGAAGACGTAGGGGATCCCGAACATGAGCACGCAGCGGCCCAGGTGGTGGTCGAAGTCCACGCCCTCCGACACTTGCCCCCTATACATAGTTACCTGGAACTGGTCCCTGAGGTATTCCAGGCGCGCCTTGAGTATGCGGCTCTGCGTGAAGACGTAGGGGATCCCGAACATGAGCACGCAGCGGCCCAGGTGGTGGTCGAAGTCCACGCCCTCCGACACTTGCCCCCTATACATAGTTACCTGGAACTGGTCCCTGAGGTATTCCAGGCGCGCCTTGAGTATGCGGCTCTGCGTGAAGACGTAGGGGATCCCGAACATGAGCACGCAGCGGCCCAGGTGGTGGTCGAAGTCCACGCCCTCCGACACTTGCCCCCTATACATAGTTACCTGGAACTGGTCCCTGAGGTATTCCAGGCGCGCCTTGAGTATGCGGCTCTGCGTGAAGACGTAGGGGATCCCGAACATGAGCACGCAGCGGCCCAGGTGGTGGTCGAAGTCCACGCCCTCCGACACTTGCCCCCTATACATAGTTACCTGGAACTGGTCCCTGAGGTATTCCAGGCGCGCCTTGAGTATGCGGCTCTGCGTGAAGACGTAGGGGATCCCGAACATGAGCACGCAGCGGCCCAGGTGGTGGTCGAAGTCCACGCCCTCCGACACTTGCCCCCTATACATAGTTACCTGGAACTGGTCCCTGAGGTATTCCAGGCGCGCCTTGAGTATGCGGCTCTGCGTGAAGACGTAGGGGATCCCGAACATGAGCACGCAGCGGCCCAGGTGGTGGTCGAAGTCCACGCCCTCCGACACTTGCCCCCTATACATAGTTACCTGGAACTGGTCCCTGAGGTATTCCAGGCGCGCCTTGAGTATGCGGCTCTGCGTGAAGACGTAGGGGATCCCGAACATGAGCACGCAGCGGCCCAGGTGGTGGTCGAAGTCCACGCCCTCCGACACCTTCCCGCGCGCCACCGACAGCAGCACAGCCCCGCGACCACTCTCACACGCCTGGAAACCACCCACAACACTTCTTACAGGATATCTACAGTTATCAGGTTGTCATGGACATCTCTGGCAATCGTTACTGGGATGTCAGCGCCCACAAAGATACTGACATCTAGTTCAACTTTTGAATTCAGTTAGCCCTACAAAGTCTGAAGCCAATCGCTACGTGGAAAAACTGTCAATTACGTCAAACCGGTTGAACTAGTAGCAAAAGGCTTAGGAGATGACGTACTGTTATCAGGCAGGATTGTACAGCAGCCTGGAGATTTGCAGGTAAGGTCAAACTCCTAAGTCTCAAAAGAGAGCATAGAGGTGTGTTAAAAATGCGTCATTTAAATTTATATGGTTCGCTACGTCTCGTATGAACTAAAAACTTTAATAGTTAGAAAAATCTTCGTCATAACAGTTATATTTCGGAAACATGGAAATCTCCCTTTTATTCCTAATCGAAAATATCGCAAAATAGCTAGTTTTTAGAATAGAATGGTGTCAATTACAACTTGCCAAACGACATTACTTTTTTGCCCCTTCGTTGTATTACAAAATAAATAAAAAATTTAACTTCTATCCTACTACTACGAGGCCAGTCCGTTAGGTACTTAGCCCAAAATAGAAAAACTAAAATTTTGGAAATGTGGCTATTTATTTCTCAACACAGTATCCTTTTAACTAGCGATACACTTGACCAAGCGATGCTCCAACTTTTTTAATTCTTCTAAAAATACGTTAACTCGAGGTCTGCAAAGTAGGCCTCCGTGGCGGCAACGACTTCTTCATTCAACTCAAAGTTCTGCCCGCCGAGTTTCAAGTTTTTAACTTATTCAAGTTGGGAAACAAAAAGAAGTCGCTCGGGAACAAATCGAGAATACGGTGGATGGGGCGACGGCGGAAGTGTGAGCCGTTGCGTTATCATGGTGGAAGAGCACTTTTTTCTTCGGCAAATGGGGTAGTTTTTGCTGCAATTTGACGTTGAATTTGCCCAATAATTCTGTATTGTAGAGCCCTGTGACCGTTTTGCCTGTCTCCAGATAGTCGATGTAGATTAAACCTTGTGCATTCCAGAAAACGGTGGCTCTCACCTTTCCGGCAATGGGGCAGTCGCACTATTTCGACTGTTACTTGGTCTCTGGTGTGTACCAGTAAATACATTTTTCGTCGACGGTCACGAAACGACGCAGGAACTCCTTCGAATTGCGCTTAAACAGTGTCAAACACTACTCTGAAGTGGTCTCACGTTTCCGTTTGCTGTCCGGAGTGAGCAAACGTGGCACCTATCGCGTCGACAGCTTTCTCATACCCAAAATTTCATGCAGGATATGACTCACGCGTTCTTTTGAGATGCCGACTGTCTCAGCAATCTCGCGCACCTTCGGTCTGCCAATACGAGATCGTGGATTTTTGTCACGTTATCTTTCGAAGTAGCCGTTTTCGGAACACCACCAGAATCAGGACCACGTTGAAACTCGTTAAAACAATTTTGACGGACCCCATCGAAGGAGAAGAGTCACTCTACACAGCATCAAAGCGTTCTTCGATTTCACTGCGCGATTTCTCTTCCAAAAACAAGAATCGGAATTCCGCAATATCGGTATATTGCTCTTTTTCCATTTTTCTAGAATCTGCAGATACGTCCGCTTCCAAACGCGGTCAACACAAAACTACGAGTCCGATTCGACTGTAATTTTGACACAGCCATCTACGAGAATGTTCTCTTGCGATAGTGGCGACATCTGGCGGTAAGGTTCAGTAACATTTGACAGCGCTATCTACCGGCGATACACTGAATTGCGGAGTAACGTACTACACAACTCTACTAATCCTGATTCGCGAAATATAAGTTCTCGCACAGATTAGTATATACAGGGTGTAGCCAGACGTCTACCGAAAACGAAAGAGGTAGCTTCAGCACCCCAAAACCTATTAAAAAAAACAAACAGTTGCCCTTAAAAAAAATTGTAGCCGGGAAAAACAATGTGTCCAGATTTTTATTCATTTCAGAAGCCAGCAATGTATTGCGCGCACCGCGTAGCTACGTGAATGACTATTTATTACAATTTAAGTACCTACGCGTCGGTACAGTTGCTTATGCTTACTAACGAAAGTAGGTAGTGACTTTGTACTCTATTTAAAATTAAAAAAAAAAATATTATTGCAACGACTTCAAACACGTTTAGATTTATGGTTAAATAGTTAAAATGCCTCATTATACTTGATTGTAATTCTAGTAAAATCATAGCATTTAGGCAAAGTTTTGGGTAAACTGAGTAGCAGAGTGATACCTACCTACCTAACAAATTCAATTTTATTTTACGAATCTGTTTTTTAAGGCCTTCTCGTTGTGATCAATTTGTGATTTTTAATTTTTGAGTTCGATACACCCGAGAAGTCAGCCTTCAAATTGACAAAACATAAAATACGTACCTACTAATGTTTTCCGATACTGATACCTACTGTTTTATTATTAGTTAGTTTTAAGTTTAAGTAATCAACTAGTAACTACTACATAACTTAATTTACGTATTTCATACATACATAAGGCTTAATGTTGCAAACACGAACACACTATTTATTAAATTCACTTTTAAACTTTTTAACCTTCACTTCATAAATCCACAGGAGTTGATCGGGAGACTGTTTACACTAAAACTGTGTTGGAATGAATGCTGACGAGTCAATTTAGTATTCCTCATTGACCACAGACGTTCGTTGTGATGGTTGAACAGTCCTATCCTTGTAAACAGTATCGGTATCACAGACATGCACATAACGAAATCGTAATTGAAACTGACTGACTGACTGGTCAAACGACCCCTCCCGCCCTGCGTCCCCGCACCCGCGGCCGCAACTTTGATGCTTGGCGCCGCCGCGCCGATGCGCTCGCGGTGGCGAAATCAACACTTGTAGTCGTGTATAAAATAAAGTTTTGTACCTACCTAATACAATATTATACGCATCTACGTACACAATTCTTTACGCAGATGCGCGCTTCATAAAGTTAGGGCCTTAAATTGTATTCATTGTTAATGGCCACCTACTTTAATCTTTTGCATTTTTTTAGAACTTAGGTTTCTAAGAAGTTCTGTTTGTAAAATGAAGGCGGGCTGTGCTGTCTAGGTACTAGGTTACCACCTGGTGGTTGCAGCATTATTAACTAGGCAGTATTAGTCTTATTTGTATTATCAGTAGGTACAGCGCAAATGAAGCGGGTCGAGGGGAGACCCGCGGTCAATGCACCGCGCTAGCGCACGGTACGTTGACCTCCCAGCCAGCTGAGTGATATTAAAATACATTACTGTTTTATTAGTTTAATTTGTTTTCTGGTTTTCTAAATGAGATACTTAGGTAGTTAAGGTCCTATTATGTTGTACTATGTGTATGTAACCAGAAAAAAACAAAAAAGAACTCAGACAAGTTAACATATTTTTTGCGTTTTTTTTTTCGCTAAACCTATTCAGTATCATGGTCTGAATGCAACCTCCAAGTTGTCGGGAGCAGTCTTTTTACACCCTGTATATAACATCCCAACATCAACCGTTGGGCAGTGGCCCACCAGGCATGATCACCTCGTCTGATCTCTGTTGGAGGGACATAACACATCTGTCCTATACACACTTATGGGACCGCCCGGGTATGCTAGAGTGTAAATTTACCCTTGCTCATACTCTGACTAATCTTGCTCTCATAGTGGTATTCAGTTTTCTGAACCGCTCTTTTACTGACCAGCTCAGTGATCCAGTCTGTAATTACCGGTTCGGTGTAAAATCGCGGTTAATGCTGTTGTGTATAGTTTTATCGAAAGCGCCATCTACGTCTATGAAGGCCGCCACTGTTGACTGTTTGTTTGCGAATGCCGATTCAATGCTCCTTACGACCACATGAAGAGCCGACTCTGGTGATCTGCCTTTTCTACATGCATACATTTTGGTAGGAAGACTACTTTCGCCGCTGTCCACAGTTTTGGTATGTATTAACAGTATGTAAATATTTCAAAAAACGGGGGAAAATCATTCCTTTTCAGAGCTTCCATTGCGTGCGCTGCGTACACAGTTAAAGTTTCACAAAAACAATGTTTCAAAGAATTGTTCCCCTTTAAAAAAAAAGTACGCGACGGCATAATTATGTCTATCTTTTAAGGTCGTTTTTTTCTACAATTTGTCGTCGAATCGGCCCAATATTCGCTTTCTCATGCCCGAAATTACAGCATTACCCACGCGGTCTTTTGAGATATCGATGGTCTGCCAATACGAGATCGTGGATTTATGTCACGTTATCCCCCGTGGTAGGCGTTTTCAGAGCACCAGGGCCCTACGCCCTGGTGCTCTGAAAATCTCACTATAATTTAGCTTAGAAATCAGATAATTCAAGTATGAGTAAATATTACCTTAATATAATTGATGAGGGCGAAACTAGTTTCAGCCGAGTCTTGTGTCTCTATGAACAGTAGTTTGTGTCGTTGTAAGCTCGCCACCACACCTGCCGGTTGGAACATTATTAATAATAACATGTTTTTAATTTAAAAAAATATTTTTGAATTTAAACATTCAATTTCTACAAAGCAATTAAAACTTATAAAGGTTCTTGTCGTACTGCGGAGTAAAAAAAAGTAGCCTAAGTTACTCCTTATTACGTCAGTTTTCTGCCAGTAAAAAAGACCCGTCAAAATCGGTCCAGCCTCGCCCAGAGATAGCCGGAACAAACAGACAGCGAGACAAAATTTAAAAAAAAATGTTATTTTGGTAATGTACTGTTTATAAATACATTTGCATTTAATAAAAGGGGTTATTTTAATATTAGAAAGAGACACTCACATTTTATTTATTTGTATAGATGTAGATATAGATAATTATCCGTGTAGTGAAATTCACCACGCATATTCACGTTCATGACACCCACGGAATGATAATATTGTTCTTCTCTATATAGATAGAGAAGGTTAACTTAAAACATACCCCTATATCAATCCTTCTGGCCATCGTGGTTTAAAAGGCCAAAACTTTATTACTAAGTAGATGCCTATATTCAATAGTGGACAATTAAAGGTTCTCGATGATCGTACCTTGGTCGTACCAAGCCCCCACCACGCTCTCCAGGTACATGTACGAGGTGAAGAAACACACTACCCCATCCGGGACACACGCCGCTATCTGTTATTACACACAACACGTAGGATTAGATATTGTTACTAGCGCATTCTAGAAATAACTCGTACATTGGTCATCGCGAAATTGGTGGAAGCAACCGCACAACAATGAATCGATATTCGACGCTATGTATATTTATTTTATTTTATTTATTTAAACTTGATGCACATTTTGCACAAAGGCGGACTTAATGCCATGGGGCATTCTCTGCCAGTCAACCTTAAGGTGATGTGGAATTATGAAGTGGTAGGTGCGCAACAGAATATAGTATAATATGACATATATATTTGATACGTTGGTATGAGATAAAACTAATATACACAAATCACTACTGGACTTTGTACATAAATACATAGAAGTAATACCTACACAATACATAACTATAAATATACATAAATATAATACATAATTACTCAGTCAGAGAACTATCGTTGAGACTTTTCTGCCAATTTACTCTGAAGTAGGTCGCGTACTTTCGTCTTGAATGTGAGGCGGCTAGTGGACATCCTGATTTCGGAAGGGAGCGCGTTCCAAAGAAGAACTGACTGCACAAAGAAGGAAGAATTGATAAAGTTAGAGGTATGAGGGGGGCAAAGAAGGAGCATATTGTTTCTAGACCGAAGGTTTCGATCATGATTGGAGCATAGTAGACGGAAGTGGGGTACGAGATATTCGGGTAACGATGGGGAGTTGAGAAAAGAAAAAAGAGAAGTTAGTGCACGCAAGCTACGGCGCTGTCGAATTGGGAGCCACTGCAATTGAATACGTAAAGCAGACACATGGTCATACTTGCGAAGATTGAAAACGAATCGAATGCAGTTATTAAGAAGCCGGTCTAGTTTGTTGAGGAGGTCTGCATTCAGGTCAAAATAACACACATCACCATAATCGATCAAGGGAATAATTAGGGATTGCATAAGCGTAGCCTTGGTTTTAGTGGGAAGAAAGTTCTTTAGTCGATATAAAGCACGCAGACAAAAGATGACTTTCTGGCTGACGTGTGCCACCTGAGCCCGCCAATCAAGTGTTGAGTCTATATAGAGCCCCAGGTTTCGCACCACTGCACTCCAAGGTATAATCTGGTTATTGTAGACAACTGGTGGGATGACTTTCATATCCAGTCTATTTAGCATTTGTTTGCTCCCTACCACGGTCACTTGACATTTGGTTGGATTAACTGCTAAACCGAACCTCGCTGACCAGTCCCCGACGAAGGCCAAGTCCTTGTTGACTCTCTCAATGGCATAAGATATGTCCTCAACACTTGACTGCGTATAGATTTGTAAGTCATCAGCGTACAGGTGATACGCACACTGAAGATGTTGGGTTACGAGATTAATAAATATTGAGAATAATAAAGGAGATAATATACCGCCTTGAGGGACGCCGGATCCGGAGAAGATCACACCAACTTGACGACAAGCTCTCAATACGTACCCACTGTTGACGTCCCTGACGTATATCGAAGTAAGGTTCATTATTTCGTGTCTCAGGATATCAACGAGAACTTTCTCGAGCGTTGTTCGCGAAAAATCTTTCTTCGTAACAATATTAAAAATCATTCCTTAGTAATCTATTCCTTTTTACCATTTTGACGGCACCGCTGGCCTAGTGGTTTAAGCGGTCGGTAGGCCGCTTATTACTGAGCTGAGTGATGTGGGTTCAAATCCCACATGGGACAACACTATGTGATGAACAAATTGTAAACTGAATGCTAAGATGTGACGTCAAATCATAGCTATTATTAAATTATTTATTTTACGTGGTTGATTTGAAACTATTTAAAAACATATATTGAAAATGAAAATACTTTATAAAAAGAGGTTTTATTTCGGTTTATTTTTTTTGTGCTTGTTCCTGCTCATTTATTAAAAATAATAATAAACCTTTCGAGGGTATTCATATTGTCGAATATAGATTGAATGTTGCGCGGTTGGCTTGTTCATTCGATAACGTTTCTTTCGAGCGTCTAACTTTCGGGAATGGACTAGTGATAGTGGCGTCTAATTACAAAGGCGTCTCGTCGACCGCAGTTCAGTTTGAGCTACAGTGCGACAAAGGCCTATATGATCGATCAATTTGAACGATTATTCTGTGTCATTCTGTAGTTTCAAGAGCATTGTAATAAAGTCTATTTAAGTCGTCATAAGGTTTATTTTTCAAATTATTTGTACCATAACTTAAACTAATATGATTTAATTCTCTATGGTAGCTAATTACAGATTGTATTTAGGTGCACTGAAGTCGAAGGTGCATTTTTAAAGTCTTTTCGTTCTTACCTCGACAAGCAACTGTCCATAATTCCTTATGACTGCCACATCTTCTCTCGTCTCATATTTAGATGATATAGCGACCTGGTCACTGCCTTTGGATACTACCTGAAAATATTGTAAGCGTTATAATTTACCCGACTGCGTTTGACTGGTTTTCGCCTTATGGCGTTATCAAAAGATTGATAAGTATGTAGTAAGGCCATAAGACGAAACCGGTCAGGTGTAAACTTAATATAAATATGTAGTGGAATATAAATATGTAGTGGAATATGTACAAATGTGCAGGCAATTGTTTTTGTATGTGAGTCTCCACCCAACAAAAGTTGTTGTAATTTCCTTGTGTTGGCAACAAAAATTGAAAACAAATATTGGTGGGAACCGTGTTCTGTTTTTGGCGGTATCTTATTGGATATTTATTGGCTCGGTGTAGACACAATGGAAACAAAAGTTGGCAATTTTTTGGAGAGTTGCCAACAATTGGAAACACTGAAATTGCCAACAATTTCGGTGGAGATGCGTCTTTAAATGTATGTATGAAGATATCCCCCGCAACTGTTTTGTATTGGGAAAATATGTTATACCCTGACTGAACAGATTCAGTGGCGCGTGTTGTTCTGTACATAATATTTACCATGGGTAATATACAAGGTCTGGCGAGAGTCATTGTGAAGGAGCTCATGATGACTGGGTTGAAGTCCAAGATCTTTGGGTACATGTCCAGGGGCGATAACGTACCTGCAAATAAAGTATTTTTATTATAAGACACACCCTGTGGTTTTACCTTTACGATAGCAACAATTAAAAAATGTAAAATATTAGTATTAAAAAAAATCTGTTACATGAGTGTCATAAGTAATCGCTCAGAAGTTTAATTAATATTTACCTGACGTTATAATCACTGACTGGAATCTAGCGAACACTGGTCGCATGCCTATTGACGAGTCCATACATCTGAAAGGAAGTACTTTTATACAATATACATTTTTTTAAAGATATAAGATTATAATACAACTATTTTATAGGGTAAACTCATATGATTAAAATATAGGCATATTTTCATCACGCAAAATTTTAAAATATAATTGAGAATTACTTAATACTAGTTCTTGCTCGCAGCTCCGCCCGCGTGTATGTCGGTTATCGCGACAAATAGTAGCCTATGTGTTATTCTGATGTATAAGCTATATTACTGTAAAATTTCATCCAAATCCGTTTAGTAGTTTTTGCGTGAAAGAGTAACAAACATCCATCCATCCATACATTCATACTTACAAACTTTTACGTTTATAATATTAATAGGATACAATTTAATAATTCAAAAAGAAAGAAAAACTCAAATGCATGAAAATTTATAGGTATTTGAAATTTACAAAAAGTCAATTTAATTTTTAAATACACTTTTATATCACAATTAAGTCGAAATTCAGGACACATTCCAAGCCAAAATTGTACCAAATGTTTAGAACAAGGAACACATTATACTTTGAAAACATAACCTCCTTTAGGTGCAGTTGGCTAAGAAATAAACCTCGCCAAATATTTAACTTTTTTTATTATTTGTGTTTTGATGCCAAAATTCCTCTGCTCTGCCTGATGGAAAGTATGAAAGAACTTCAAACCAATACTTACGAAAAATGCAGTATAGGGTTAGAAACGGTCGGTGTTTTATCATCAAAAGGTTCAATAATGATGGTGAACCCCTTGGTGTATGTGGAGACTAGGGTGGCCAAGTGGGTGATGAGCGTGAGCGACGCAAAGTTGGAGGGGTCCGGGATCTCCAGCGTCTTCATCAGCGAGGCCAGGCGGGACGCACAGAACCGTAAAGGCTTACGTTCTATGCACACGCGAGCCGCTACGTCTTTTAGGAACCCTGACACACGTACGGACAAAAAATACTATTATGACGAAGAAAGATTATTCCAGTACAAACACTACATGCACACATCACACACACGCCTAAACATCCGAAAGCTCTCGTTGATTTCTTGTGGCACAGAATAATGAACCTTACATCGATATCATAGCGTCGAATATAGATTGATTGCTGCGCGTTTTCTAGCATATTCGCCGGTGTGATTCATGGAACCGGCAACGTACTTGTTTGTACAAGTTTGTACTAGAACGCACTAGTAATGTAATATGTGGTATAACAAGTACAATTTTAACAAAAATAAAACCGACTTCAAGGTTCGACTCGATTTCTCGTGGATGCCATCATCAGATATTAATGTCCTTATCACGGTACCACCGTCGGGACATCTCCTTTCCATTAAAAAAAGAATCATCAAAATCGGTTCATAAACGACGAAGTTATCCCCGAACGCACATAAAAAATATATATATATATACGGTTGAATTGAGAAACCTCTTCTTTTTTTTGAAGTCGGTTAAAAAGGACGTCTCGCGGGCCACAGTTCAGAATGAACTAGAGTGTGATAAATATTAGAGTGATATCGGTGATTAACCTCGCCACCTCGGCGACAATTAATTGTTATTCTAAGAGTGTTTTTAATAAAGTCTCTTTTACACCTCAGAAGGTCAAACTACTTGTTTAAATACACATATTACACACGTGAAATATACCTGCAGGGGACTCCTGGACGACATGCTGTATTCGCAGCCTCGTCTTGATGTACTCGATAAACCGCTTCAGGAAACTGAGGAAATGTTCAGCATTCCGAATGTTCCCTGGGACCACCTCTGTGAACATGGAGTAATCTTATATATAAAATTCTCGTGTCAGTTTTAGTTACTCTACTCCTCCGAACCAGCTTGACCGATTTTTGTGAAATTTTATATGCATATTCAGTAGGTCTGATAATCAGCCAACATCTATTTTTCACATGCCTAAATATTCATTTTTTATGGCAAAACAACGTTTGCCGTGCAACTAGTCTCTTTATATTTTTCTAATAACAATATTTACACCAGAAATTATTAGTGTGGTGATAAAGTATTAACACCCCTATTTATCCCGTGGGTGTCAAAGTTCACAGGAAACTATGCAGGATAACTTGACACTTGGGAAAGAAAACTCGACACAAATTCTATACCAACCTCTATTATCAGTATAGTAGATTAATATCTCTTTTCTTAGGAGATGCGTATATCCAACATATATTGATGTTTTTTTTTTTAATAGGCCCTGCCAATACGACTCTACTCTGCCTGATGGAAAGCATAAGCAGAATCCAAGAGTGGTGGTCACCATACTGCTCGTGCAGACAATGCAGCATGGTGACCCACACCATGGTCGGCTAGTGATACTTCTGCATCATTGGGCCGCCGGTCTCGCACTCACCAACGAAACACGATAACACGATTGCTGTCATTTTACCTTGAATTCTTGATTGACTGTATTGTTTTTCAACTCCCGCATTAGGAATATACGCGGGGGATTTTATAAACATACACAAAACGGACACCAACAACACCCAGACGCAGAACAACATTTTTTGGGGATTGAACCCACAACCCTCAGAGCAGTGGAAAAGGGTATGGCGACTATTTAAACATGTAGTCAATCGTGCAGTCAAAATATTTTATTTATGTGTAGGCAGCGTATTTATTTGCTAAGTTATATAGTGCTGATCAGTGCGCCATACCGTTGAGTATGTCGTCAGGCAGGATGGGGTTCCCGAGCACGGCGTCGGAGTCCCGCTGCGCGGCCGCCTGCCGCAGCCCCTCCACCATCTCCTCGTACTCCACGGTCAGCCGGGCCGCGTCCGCCTCGCGGATCCTGACACCACAACAAACCTTCATAACCATTCGTCTCACAATAATCTACTCGGTTACGATATAGATATGTCCCTCTGTGAAAGTCATTAATAGTAATATCCTACAAATCATACTGATCTATACAAATAAATAAAATTTGAGTGTCTGTTTGTAATATTAAAATAACCGCTTTTTACCAAATAAATATGTATGTAATAGTATGTATACACGGTACATATGCCAAAAATGTAGTTAAAAAAATTTTGTCTGTCTGTTTGTTCCGGGTTCCAAACAGTTGGTAAAGATGTATGGATATTTGATACTCTTCCACGCAAAAACAGTTGAACGGATTTAGATGAAACTTTACAACTTACACAACAGAATAATACATTTTTAACACGCTTTTATTAGCATGACGTGTATGTATGTAACGGAATCTTTTAACTTCATTTTCATCTACTTGTAGAAGTCTAGTTAATTTGGAAATTTGCACAAGGGTCAAGGGCCAATGACATATATAATAATTTGAAAAAAAAAGTAAAAAAAAAGATTTAAAACACAAACAAACGCTTTTATAAATACCAAACTAAAAAGTCAGCCCACGCTTTTTACATTAAAATAATTTTTAACTTTTTAGTTTAATTGCTATTAAAGAGTGTATTTTTAGTTTTTTTAAGCTATTTTTTTTTTAAATTTAATTAGATCCTTCACACCAAAGCTAACACATATATTGACTGCCTTGTTGGTCTCGCGGTTAGCTTGTGCGACTGCTGTTCATGAGGTCTCGGGTTCGATTCCCGGGTCGGACCAAATATTCGTATAATCTACAAATATTTGTTTCGGAGTTTGGGTGTTTTCTGTGTATAATATGTATGTATTTACAAAAAAAGTATATATGCATTTGTATCAGTTGTTTAGTACCCATAACACGAGCTCTGCTTAGCTTGGGACTAGATGGCGTTGTGAGTTAGATGTCTCAAATATTTATTTATTTATATATAGTTTACGGACCCGCTTGACAAAAACTAATAAAAAGCTACCTCAGTGGGTTACAATAAAAATAATTGGTAAGATAGGGAGTATTAAAACTTCGATAAGATTTGTGTGGAATCAAATAAACTGGTAAACCAAACTAACAGCCATGGTAATGTCAAGTGCAATCCCACTATGATATATCCTTATTTAGGTCGTTTTAATTCACACATATTCTGCGTAGTATTAGTGTATGTAACTGCTGTACTCGGGTTCGATCTCTAGTAGCCGTAACATAAGCTCTGCTCAGTTTGTGACTAGATGGCGTTGTGTGTAAGATGTCCGACATATTTATTTACTATCTGTAGCCCGCGGCTCCGCCCGCGTGTATGTCGGTTACCGCGGCGAATAGTAGCCTATGCGTTACTCTGATGTATAAGCTATATTACTGTAAGGTTTCATCCAAATTCATTCAGTAGTTGCGTGAAGAAGTAACGAACATACACACTCACAAAATTTCGCCTTTATATATTTATAAATATATATGTATGTTTGGTCCTGTCAAAATGACTACTCTGCCTGATGGAAAGCATAAGCAGAATCCAAGAGTGGTGGTCACCATACTGCGGATGCAGACAATGCAACAATGCAGTATGGCGACCCACACCATGGTGGGCTAGTGATGCTTCTACATCATTGGGCCTCCGGTCTCACACTCACCAACGAAACAAGACAGCATAATTGCTGTCATTTAACGTTGATTTTAGGCTCTACTACCTTGAGTGTGTGAAGTTGATTTAAACAATACTAACTGTGCCACAGTCTTCTCCAGCTGTTGGAGCGCCACAATACTTTTGTCAATAGTCCTCCTCGTGAGCTTGACGCTGAGCGAGTCGATGCACACGGTGTCGATGTTGTGAGCCTCGTCGAACACCACCACCGCCTCTCTGTGCAACTCCTTGGACACCACCTCGGCGATCTTCGGGTCCAGCAGGTAGTGGTACGAGTATACCACTATTTCTGCGTGGATTATCTGAAAAATATGATAAGTTTATACCTATGTCCATGAGAACTTGTATTTAAAGAGAGTTCGCATTTTGTTTCTGGGTGTAACTTATCTATATCATCATGATTAAAGCGGTTCAGGGGTTCTAGAGATTAGATGGAACAAACATGCAGACAGACAGGCAGACAAAAAATTTCGAAATGAATTTTTGATGTAAGTATAGTACCAATATACTTTCATATATATTTAATGAAAAGCTGTTAATTTGAAAGTACAAACTGACATTTGGTTGAATGGATATGTATAATAATTATTATTATTGATAGACAAAAATTATCACAAATTGTAACAAAAAAAAACCGATTTCAATTTGGACCAAATTGAAATGTGACCACATTTCAATTTGGTCCAAATACAAAAAGAATCATCAAAATCGGTTAACACAGTCGAAAGTAATGAGGTAACAAACACAAAAAAAAAATTTGATGTCGGTTAATGAGTAGCCAATCTTTGAATGTTTCACCATCCCATAATCAGAGTTAGGAGGAGCGTTAGTTTTGCGTTCACCACACTTACACATTTGCGTAAAGAATTGTACGCAAACCCTATCTAACATTATTCTAACATCATTGCATTGTGGTAAAACAATCTTTATTCTCCAATACTTACGGCAAACCTGGAGAGGAAGTAAGGACACCAATTCCTGTCGGCGCCATACTGTTTGAGATCGTCTATGGTGTAGACACCGTACGGCAACATTGACTCTTTACCTTCGCGGTTGAAGCCTTCGTAGAATTGACCTGCCAACATAATTGTAATAAGTTTGCGTCTTTTATTGCCCGTAGCGTGAAAATTTTCCTTTCATTGTTGCTCTAATCATGTAGGTCTTAGCGTGATGATATATAGCCTATAGCCTTCCTCGATAAATAGGCTAGGGAAGAGTTTGTTTGTTTGTTTGAACACGCTAATCTCAGGAACCGCTGGTCCGATTTGAAAAATTCTTTCAGTGTTAGATAGCCCATTTATCGAGGAAGGCTATAGGCTATATATCATCACGTTAAGACCTACAGGAGCGGAGCAACAATGAAGAATGTTACAAAAACGGGGGAAAATTATCACGCTACGGGCAATAGGAGACGCAAACGAGGTTGCGTGGGTCGGCTAGTATAAGTATAGATAATTCTCGCGATGAACCATGCAAAGATGCCCACCACAGTGACCACACTATAGTGAACCACATTCATAAATTTTTAAGGTTCCGTACCTTAAGGGGGAAAACGTACCCCTTATAGGATCATTTGTTGTCCGTCTGTCTGTCTGTCAAGACCTTTCTCTCAGGAACGCGAGGAGGTATCAAGCTAAAATTCATATCAAATACTTAGGCTGTCCCTTGGAGCCGTGAAAAAATCGTATCATCAAAGATACAGCCGTTAATGCTGCAAATTTTCGACACTCGCAAGGGAATCAAAACCTACAGGGTACTTCCCGTGAAATCGAATCTTGAACTTTGGTACCAAGCAACATCTTACAGTACAGATAAAGGAAAAATTGCGAAAAGCATTTTTAGTTACATCATACCTATACCTATCATACCTATAGGTTGGTACGACACCCTCGGTGCACGAGTCCGACTAGCACTTGGCCTGTTCTTTACTAACAAGTGCTGCATTATATGCGGTCAATGGATACTCTGAGAATAAACAAATCTTCATTTTGAGGTCAGAAACTATTCAGACAACCTAGTATGATGTAACAATACAAAAAAAACATACAGTGGAACATAGAACCTCTTCCTATTTGGCAGTTAAAAAAAAAAAACTTAAAGATGACTCACAAATGTTTACGCTGCTATCGGCTTCGTGTTTCTCCCTGATGTAGCTGGCCGTCAGAGCATGGCATTTACCATCCACCAACTTGCCTTCTTTCTCCCTTGATACCTGCACACAAATTTATTATGTACTTGCTGAGTCCCGCGGTTATTGTACTACCATCTACTGCTGGCTACGGCTCCGGCTGGACTGATTTTTACGGGACTTTCACTGACAGGTAGCTAATGATCCAGGGAGTAAATTAGGCTACTTTTTAGACCAGCTTCGTTCCGCGGCATTACCCGCGGTACAACAATAAACGCGGGTAACACCGCGGGGTTCAGCTAGTAAAATATAAACAACAACAAATTACTTTCGTAAATACTGGTATAATAGTCTTACATCAGGATGTATGCAAAGGTTTTTCCGAGAAGTCAGAACAGCTCCAGTCAGGTTGGGCTTCTCTCCCTGAACCTTTTCATAGTACTTGAAGAGATTCTTAAGTTCTTCTAATACCTTCTCTATCTCGGGCACTGTACGGGAACAGTATATTAACTTCCTGAAATTAATGGAATGCTTTTAGATAACATTGTTAATAAATTGGCTGTCATATTGAGTGGAGTTTGCTGGTGCTGGGTGTAAAATGAATTATTCTCCAGTCTAGTATAAAAATGTTTATTAAATTTAAGAATAAGTATAATAATATTAATATATAAATAATATAATAATAATAATGATTAATTATTTTTTTTATAAATTACTTATTTTCATTTGTGAAAAGAATAGGTGGACAATGGCAGATTTGTATGGGACTTTTGTACTACCTAGCGTATCTCATGGTAGGGATTGTTTTTGTATTTATTTGGCTGCTAAACTATCACATACAATAACATTTTAAGTTCCCATATTTTTAGAACATTGCATTAAAAAGTTAAATTAGTTTTTAGATTACAATGTAATACATGGACTTCACGGATGGCCTAGTGATTTAAGTCGTTGCCATGCCGCTTTCTACTGCGCCAAGTAGTGGCGTAGTAGAAAGTAGTAGCGTACTGGTGTAGTGGGTTCAAATTCGAAATGGCACAACACTTTGTGCGATTCACAAATTGTTGTCCTGAGCCTGGGAGTTCTTTGTGACCATTACATGTATGTTTGCATATATAAGAATACTAGCTGACCCATGCAACCTCGTTTGCGCCTTATATTATAAATAACAATAAATAAATATTTCGGACATCTATCACACAACGCCATCTAGTCCCAAGCTAAGCAGAGCTTGTATTATGGGTACTAGACAACTGATACAAATACATATACTTTTTTTTTTTGTAAACACATACATATTATACATAGAAAACACCCAAACTCCGAAACAAATATTTGTAGATCATACAAACATTTGGTGCGACTCGGGAATCGAACCCGAGACCTCACGATCAGCAGTCGCACACGTCAACCGCGAGACCAACGAGGCAGTCAATACGAGGGCAATAGCCCGTAGCCTGAAATTTTCCCCCGTTTTTGAAACATTCTTCATTGTTGCTCCGCTCCTATTAGTAGTAGCGTAATGATATATACCCTATAGCCTTCCTCGATAAATGGACTATCCAACACTGAAAAAATTTTTCAAATTGGACCAGCCGTTCCTGTGATTAGCGTGTTCAAACAAACAAACAAACAAACTCTTCAGCTTTATACATTAGTATAGATATATCCTGTGTCCCCCACTACACATTATGTATATTCCTAAAGTGGTAGGTGTCCTTTTTTAAAAAAAAAACAAGATGAATATAATATTTTTACACTTTTCTTGATCCGTCTATAAAATATTGCGATAAATGGTCTGATAGCTGTAGACTTTAAGCAAGCCCTCATCAAAGTAAATTTGAGATTGTATCTATTCTTGTTTAAGTTTAGAGCTGCTCTTATCTATTATTATTAACCAACTTCAACAAAAGAGGAGGTTATCAATACAATTGCATTCTTTTTTTGTCTTTAAGATTTGTTATCTACTGAGCCATTAGTTCCATTTTAAGACAGAGTGGGTTATTAATTTTCATTCCATTTCCATACATGCAGTTTGCTATAGAACTTGGACCAACCTGACATGATGGGGGTTTTGGATCATGTAGGCAACAATCAGTGACAGCAGTGATATAGTTTTCCCAGTTCCTGAAGGCATCTCCAACAATCCATGACCCTAAAAATATATTATGATGTAAAAAACACACAGGCACACATTTCATAATGTTGCGAAACTCACTCTTTATTTATACAAATAAATAAAATTAAAGTGTCTATTTGTATTATTAAAATAACCGCTTTTTACTATATGTATCTCTACCGCTGTACATACCGGTACATATACCAAAATATTTTTTTTTACAATTTTTCTCTGTCTGTCTTTCTGTTTGTTCCTGCTAATCTCTGGAATGACTGGACCAGCTTTGACAGGACTTTCATTGATAGGTAGCTGAAGATATAGTAACTTAGGAATTTTTTTGGACAAGCTTTACCCCGTGACCTTACCCGGTACGACATTAACCACAAGTAACACCGCAGGGCTCAGCTAGTGCATTCTTACCACAGGAACAAGTTTCTAATTGAAAAAATATTTTAAAGTTGGTCAGACCCCTTCTCAAGTAAATCCTTCTCAAGGAAGGTAACAAGCTTAACATCATGTTAAATCTATAACCAATAGGAGGTGAGCATCAACCAAAAAACCTTTTTTTTTCTTTTTGAAAGACTAAGTTGATTATGAGAGTTATAGTGAGTAGTAGTAGGTAGCGACAGTGAGTTATAACATGATCAATGACCACATTTAGTTGGTAGTGTCCTACAAAAGCAAATGGGGCTGTTTCTAAAGGAAATTAACAACGAACTTCGTTATTTCATGGACAGTCTAATAAAAAAATATTGAAATATTTGGTGTCGTCGCTATGTACATGTTTTATACTTACTTTAGCATCTAAAGCTCTCTTTAATTCCAACATATACGCATATTGCTCTGGATAAATATAATCGTAAGGGAAGTAAACAAGTAAACCATCAACAGTCAATCTGCAAAATGATATAAAAAGTTAATAAAAACACTTTACGGAAGAAATCAACATTAACAAATCCAGAAATTAAGTTCTGTACGAGTTCTAAGTTACTTACTTCATTCTGGCGGACGTTTAAATAGGAAAATAAAAGTTAAATGTAATAACCGGCTCCTAACCAAACGACAGCATTGGCGAACATACACAACACTCTGAAACTGAACTGTTTTTGACATAATTGTCAATTGTCAAATGACTACAGATACTACAGCATAACCATTAGGAGTATATATACCTCGAGGGGCAGGTGAACGGGCGGAAGGCGTGATCGGAGTAGAGTTTAGAGCATATATACCTTCAGGGGCAGCCAAACGGGTGAAAAGCGTGATCGGAGTAGAGAGAGGGAGACTGAGTTTGGGTAGCGTCTGTCTCTCTCAAGCAAACTGGAAGGACAGCTATAGCAAAAAAAATATTTAAGGGTTAACGGTATTTGTATCTGAATAATATGATCATATTTCTTTTTCGTAAATATACTACAGAAAGTGCTGGTCCGATTTGAAAAACTCTTACAGGAGTAAAGGACACAACGTACTTTTGATTAAATGTACCCTGAGTGTGGCTGAGGGTAGGTGCTGAGAGTGGTTTGGATGTCTAAATTACAGCACTTCGCGGATCTTTCCTATCGCAGGTGAAGAGTGGCACACCGTGTGGTTTTAGCCGGTCCGATTCCGACACACCGCCCCGACGCAAACCTTGGTGGGTTCGTGGAGGTTTCCACTCACAAAAAAAAGTTAGTATAAAAAAAGTCATCTATACTCTATCTATAGACAAAAATAAATAAAATTGGAGTGTATGTTTGTAATACTAAAATGTTAAAATAACCGCAATATACTAAATGCATGTGTATGTACAGCCGGTACATATACAAAAATATTAATTGATCATATATTTTTATTGCTTTTTCATAGATAGCTTTGTAAACACAAAAGTTATTTAGTACACACAAAAGAACATACCTATAGTGCGGGTCACCCTGCCAGGGCGTGCAGAGGGGCGAAGCGTTGTTAGGGGCGACGGCCAGAGCCCACTGTACTTTTAATGAATCTGCGCGCTTACTGAAGGGTGGCATTGACGTATACCTGTTAAAGGGCGGTAAAGAAATGGTTGCACGACGGCGCTTCGTGGGATCTATCTCACGCGTCCCTAGACGCGTGAGCATTTGACTGCGCTCCAGCACTCCTCACTCCCAAGCGGCTTGGAATCACAGCTGACCAACTGAATAAAATATGGGACAATTTTAAGTGAAATTTCATAATTATATGAGACTGTGGGAGATCCACTTAAATATAAGCAGCAGCAGCAATAACCAAATAAAGTATACAACATTGTTTACTGGTCTGCGATCGATAACACTGGTCAACAAAATTTAAAGTTTCCTATGTCACATAAAAACTTATATCAAATTTTGAATCTACTAGGGCCACTAAACAATAATGTATCAATGAAAAAAAATTAACTCATCAGGTTTTCTTGTGACATGAAAGCATATATTTTCATAAAAAGTATAAAAATTAACTAAACTTAGAGAAATTATTATTTAATGTACAAAATGTACTCATGATTTTAGTAATGAACCCCGCGGAGTTACACGCGGTTATCGTCGTACCGCGAGTAACGCCGAGGGAAAAAGTTAGTCTAAAAAAAGTAGCCTAAGTTACTCCCTGGATCATCAGCTACCTGCCAAAGAAAGTCCCGTCAAAATCCGTCCAGCCGTTCCAGAGATTACCTGGAACAAACAGACAGACAGACAATTTTTTTTTAAATACATTTGTGGTATATGTTCCATGTATATATACATATGCATTTAGTAAAAAGAGGTTATTTTAATTTAGATATAATTAGTATAAGCATTGCACCCGTGCGAAGCCGAGGCGGGTCGCTAGTTTCTCCATAATTATAAGTTTTTTTTAAAATGTACCAGTTATTATTAGGTAATTAACCCTTGCATTTCATTATCTAATCAGAACAATGCAGGTTAAGTATCATCCGTTGTTTAATGACCAATACACATGATAACAAACGTTCATTTACATTTATTATATCATTTCAGTTGACAGAAGTTAGTATATTAAAATGGTAAAGGTTGCTGTTTTAGGAGCCGGAGTGAATGGCTTGGCTTGTGCTGTACAGTTGAAGGAGAAATTTAAGAATTATCAAGTAAGTTATTAAATATCGAAGCTAACTCTTAAAAAATATTTATCATTACCTTAAATTTGAAATTTAAAGGTTATGAAAAATATATTTATTATCTATACAAATAAATAATATTGGAGTATCCGTCTGAAATCTATCTATACTAATATATAAAGCTGAAGAGTTTGTTTGTTTGTTTGTTTGTTTGAACACGCTAATCTCAGGAACCGCTGGTCCGATTTGAAAAATTCTTTCGGTGTTGGATAGTCCATTTATCGAGGAAGGCTATAGGATATATATCATCACGCTACTACTAATAGGAGCGGAGCAACAATGAAGAATGTTTCAAAAACGGGGGAAATTTTCACGCTACGGGCAATATAAGGCGCAAACGAGGTTGCGTGGGTCGGCTAGTACTAATATATAAAGCTGAAGAGTTTGTTTGTTTGAACGCGCTAATCTCAGGACTTACTAGTCCGATTTGAAAAAAATAATAGTGTTAGATAGCCCATTTATCGTGGAAGGCTATAGGCTATATATCATCACGCTAAGACCTACAGGAGCAGAGCACCAGTTAAGAATGGTACAAAAACGGGTGAAAATTATCAAGCTACGAGCAGTAGGAGACGCAAACGTGGGTGCGAGTGTCGGCTAGTATCATAATAAAATAAAAAAGGTCTCTAAATACGTAATGAATTAATCGTTTTTAGGTGACACTTATATCAAATGAATTCACACCGAATACGACAGGGGATGGAGCGGGCGGCCTGTGGCTCCCATACCTATATGGGATAACACCCTGCAAACTGATTACGTAAGTCTTTACCAATCACTGGTGACACGGACAGACCGATCACCGGTGTACAGTTTAAGCCAGGGTGATATCACCCTTCAAACATTATGACATTAAAAGTTCACCATGGCGCTTCATTGACGTCCGAAGCGGTGGAGGGAGCCCCCTGTACGCCGTCAAATGGAGATCTGGTACACTTCACAATGTCCTGGTACACATACACATACAAGCCGAAGTTCTGAGGAAGTCAAATTCGTCATTAACTGAAAACCAATCTTCGCGTGGTTCTACAAGTGCCATTCTGGCGGAATTCAAAACTCGTGTATATATATATTAATTAGTTTACCAGATATTAGGCGACACTAACAAACACCAAAACTAATTCAATCCAAATCAAACAGTGACATGAAATTTTAACCTTCAAAACATAACAACTCAGGGTTGCCATTGCAATGAACAATTGCGTTTGGTTTCAAACACTCCACCTATCCATCATTATTATCAATTGTAGCAGCATATATTTTTCGTGCCTAAACATATGGCCGAGATATTCAATCTTGCGCTTTTTGATGGTTTGCATCAGTTTTATAGGCATGTGGATATCGTTACATACCTTTTGTCCAGTCCAGCTGATGCGAAGAATGCGACGGTAGCACCAGATTTCAAATGCCTCTAAGCGTCTCGTTGATCGTCTCTTTAAGATCCATGCTTCGCAGTCGTACAAGACCATGGGCCAGAAAAATTGATTAATTTTTGTTGTTACGCCTGCCCATATCTTAGTTAAATCCTTGTTAGGCTCAGCGACTTTAATCCAAATAGGAATAGGGAGATTTTTGTCGATGTTGCTACATAGATGTGAATAAACTGACCTTAACATGTACTTTATTTTAGTCAATGGTGTGGTGAGACCCTGGCGTTTTTGAGTGAATTGTGGCAAACAGGTGCAGTAAATATTTGTCTCGTGCCTGTTTTCTCTCTCCATACGGACAAAGAACAATTAAGTAAACCCGACTGGGTAAACATAGCTTACGGGTACCAAGACCTCGATAGCAAACAATTGGAATACTATAGCCGTCGTTATTCAAGGAAATATGCGTAAGTTATTATTTTAACCAAACTTTTCTTGGGAGATTATTTTTGTTTCAACGTCTTGATAATGTACCTACCTACAGTATCTGGATGACAAAGTTTTATGTTTAAGTGGCAACATTGGGACTACCCACCATTTTGTTATTGTTCTTAAAAAAAAAAATGTTCAGTGGCGCTCTCTTGTTACTCCCTGGTACAGTTTATTCTGCACCGATGACAGCGCAATTGATCTTATTCCAGTACTAGCTGAACCCCGCGGTGTTACCAGAGGTTATTGTTGTACCGCGGGTAACGCCGCGGGACAAAGTTAGTCTAAAAAAAGTAGCCTAAGTTACTCCCTGGACCAAAGACAAAAAAAAAATATCTACATTTTTGGTATATGTAGCATGTATTTTGGGAAATGTATCGTGTGTACATACATATGCATTTAGTAAAAAGCTGTTATTTTAATATTACAAACAGACACTCCAATTTTATTTACTTGTATAGATAAAGTTGATTCTTGAAAACACGAATACAACGACATTTTCTAAAAATGAATCCTAGCTAGATCGATTTATCGCTTCAGAAACCCCCTGTATACGAAATTTCTTGAAAATCGTTGAAGCCGTTTCCGTGATCAGCGTTTGTACAACCTGCAACAGAGCGAATTTATATATTTTTTTTAAATGAATGACACTGTTTTGCGCTGATTTGTACCTATGCTTATTATTTATTTATCCAGTAGCTGACCCGGCAAACGTTGTATTGCCATAAAAAATAATTTTGGGGTGGGTCACCCTTATCATTTAGAGGTATAAAAAAAATAGGTGTTGGCCGATTCTCAGACCTACCCAATATGTATCGGAGTGAAGGTAAGTTTCGGAGGAGTTTGGTAACAAACACCGCAACACGAGAATGTTACATCTTCTATAAGTTCTATACTTTTATACTTTTACATAAAGAGATAAAGTTTGTGAGTTTGTGGCGTTGTACTGGGTAATCTCTGGATCTACTGAACCTATTTTGAAAATGATTTTACCAATAGATGACTACGTTATTTGTGAGTGACATAGGCTATATAATAACCTGAAAAGTGGAAAGACATTTTCGTGGTAGACGGATTTGCAAAGTAAGTTGGAGAAAAAAATGTTTACCGCCCAACGAAGTAGGCACGGGTCAGCTAGTATTAGATATAATAATATGTGAAGCAAAATCTTTGTAGCCCTATTTATGGAAATTATGCGAACAGAGGACTAGTATGGAATTTATTATGAGGAGTGCCAAGAGCTAAAAAAATAATCTTGATAGAACTTCGACCACTGAGCGACCACTAGTTTATATTAAAATTTGATTATGACTTTATAGTGCAGGATCGACTTTCGTGAGCTTTGTCACTCCCACAACCAAGCTTTTGGAGTATTTCACTAAACGCTTTAAGGATGCACACGGCGAAATATTGCAAGCAAACCTTTCATCGCTACAGGATCCTTTGTTGAAAAAGTTCGATACAATAATAAACTGCACAGGATTAGGCGCCAAGTTCCTTGTGCCTGATGACCAAATGACACCTGTCAGAGGTCAGGTTCTGAAGGTAAGCTTTCTTAGTCAGTCTGTTTTTTTTAAACAAACGAGTACCTAAAATTTTGACTGCATTTCTATTGGTTCACGTAATTAACATAAAGTCCGTTCCACACAAACGCTGTAGTTACATGTACATTCAGTTGAGCCATCGACTACCTACGCGTCGCACGTGTTTTAGTGAGTGAACCAGACTATTGTTTGTGCCTGAGTCATGGTGGACATGTTTCCTGTAGTCTGTAGTTAAGCGTACTAAGCGCCCTTTGTAATCTACAGAAAAACAAAGAATATAAAAGTTTAATTTTTATTTTCTTTACAGTAAATTCATATTGAATTCTTCTAAAGTATTTAATATGAACGAGCCTTAACAATTTCAAAACAAGAACAAAGGTGTTGGCCCCACCCCCATCAATGACCCATCTCTGTCTGTCAATATCAGAAATGTGCGAGAGACACACTCAGTACTTGCTTGTTAATTAAGAAAACAGACTATAGCTCTAATTATCTACTTACATTCGGAATTTAAATTCAATTGAAATTTGTTTGTTGCCTATTTCAAAAATAGTGTTTTCGCAAAATGTTGTTTTTCAAAATTTCATGAATTACTTACACTAGTACCACAACATTCATTTTAGTGTTTTTTTTTAACCTAGGAAATAACTAAGTATGACGTCAGAATTTTATGGCGTGTAATAGAGCATCTGATTTACAAGATCGATGTTTAACCGTATTTGATTGTTTGAAGGTAAAAGCTCCATGGCTGAACGAAGTTGTAATTGATGACTCTGGGCACTATATTATACCCAAGTAAGGTTTAAAATTATTATAGTGAATGGATTTTCAGCGATTGAAAAGATAAGAGATTTTAGATGATTTTTTCTTTTAAATCAGAACTTCGACTTTTATGAACCGGTTTGTATTTTTCTTGTTTAGGAAGGTAGTTAAATCCATTTTACGTTTAGTAACATTAAAAAATTTAAATTCACAATGATGTGTGAGGAATTGTAATTTGGATTCTTCATTTCTTATTTTACCATCCTCAAGTGTTATTGTTACTAAATTTTTTATTTTCACGTTAAAATCAAGTTATTTCTTGATCAATCTTTGCCTCTTTTTTGGAATCTAAATAATATTATATTATACATATAATTTTTTCCTAATAATTTTAGTGTTGAAGTCTGTGTTCTCGGGGGTACTCATCAAGATAGCAACGACACCAAGTTGGAACCAAAAGACACTGAGTTTATTTTAGACGGCTGCTATAAACGTATACCCAGTTTGGAGGTTGGTATCATTTTGTAATGAGTATATCGTACGCACGGATGGCGCAGTGGTTTAAACGATCCCTCGCTGTTTTCTACTGCGCTGAGTGTTATGGGTTCGAAACTGCGGCTCCACCCGTATTTATGTCGGTTATCGCGGTGAACAGTAGCTTATGTCCGTCCTCAAGAATGAAACTATCACCATTTCAAATTTCATTACTATCAATGCAGCGATCTTTCTTTCGAATTTATAAAATTAGTATGGGAGTATGAACAGTCGGCTAGAAACTACCCTGTACTGTATCAATTATGATAAATAGCAATAATCTTGTTCTAATTGTTTCAGCATTCGAAGATATTAGGCCAGTGGGTGGGACTCCGTCCTGTACGTGAAACTATCAGAGTAGAACCGGAGATAATCGACGGCAAGCTGTACATCCATAATTATGGACATGGTAAATAAATAGACTTCTGTGAATGGCCGTATATCGCAAGTGCCACCTTAATTAAACCACGCCGGATATATACCTGTTCTTATAAAGAAGGTTTTCTCTAGGCAGTGTAGCATATAGTAGGATAATCAGGTTTTAATCGGTCCGTTTCCGATACTCCACCCCGCTGTAAACCCCGGTTAGGTGACGGCCCGAGGGGATTCCAACACGTAAAATAAAAAAGCAATTCCCTACTAGTCAGATCTCATTCATTTGAAATGGTACCACAAGCACCAGCTGTTGAATCTAAAAAGAATCATCAAAATCGGTACATCCACTAAGAAGTTACGAAGTTCTTACCTTATAACTAATATATGAAATAGATAACACCCAAATTCCGAAACAAACATTAGCAGATAGTAAAAACATTTGGTCCGACCCGAAAATCGAACCTGCAACAGCACAGCAGTCGCATATGCTACCACTGCGCCACCGAGGCAGTCTAAATCTAATATATCAAATTCTCGTGGCACGGTGTTTGTTACCAAACTCCTCCGAAACGGCTGGACTGATTTTTATGAAATTTATTACCAACCGATTTTTAGAGAATTTACATATCGGGCAGGTCTGAGAATCGGCCAACGTTTCTTTTTCATACCCCCTAAACCATAGGGGTGACCCAACCCACCCCATTTTTTTTTAAAAACAGCCTTTTCCGGTTCAGCTAGTTACGCTATATTATTTGCTAATGTTAATTCTGAATTCGTATCTTTTTGCAGGTGGTAGTGGATTCACACTATTTTGGGGATGCAGCAACCAAGTCTTAAAAATATTTGAAACGTTTTTAAATAATAACCATATCTCGAATAGGACATCAAAACTTTAAAATGGAAGAAGTATCTGCATATACATGTATATTTAAATAGCAAACCTTTTATTAAAATGCTAATATACTTACCTGTTTATCGATAAACATAAAAAAAATTGTGGTCTGTTTGTAATGTTAAAATAACCGCTTTTTAATAAATGCATATGTATGTATATACAATACATGTGCCAAAATAACATTTTATTTTTATTGTTGTCAGTCTATTCCGGATATACTCTAGAATAGCTGGACCGATTTAGACGGCACTTTCACTGAAAGGTAGATGATGATATAGGGAATAACTTAGGCTACTTTTTTGTGACTAGCTTCGCCGCTCGGCTTCATCCTCACTACGACAATAAGCGCGGGTAACGCCGCGGGGTTCAGCTACTGGTAAATAAAGATGATAAAGCAAATCTACAAATGAATAAAACAAAAAAAGAAACAAATTAAACAACTTTTAATATTCTTATTAAACAAATAACTCTCAGCATGAGTTTTAAATTCATTTTGCATAAGCTAAGAACACCTATTCATTACCTATCGAAAAGCCTAGTTTGAGTTTATACCACATAACTTCTCCGATGTTGAACGCCACGTAATGGTCGCTGTCAATTTCTTCCAGTCTGTTGAATGCCACGTCGTGGTGTTTTTTTCCGGGTCTATTTTAACCATGAATTTAGCTGCTTTATATTGTTTGCAGCTTTGTCGCACTTAATTATATTAAAGAGAATAAAACAGAGATGCCCAGAGGCGCCATTTCATTACCCCACTACGTCAGATGACAATGTAAATCGTTCTCATTCGGCAGGAATTTTTGTGACGTACGGTTGCTGGTCGAGTGAACTTTAAAATTGAATGTATATATTAATTCGGGTGTGAATTCACAAAAAAAATTGTCATCTGATAGTATATTTAATGACCATTCTAAACATACCAATATCTTATATAGCCCCAATACATTTTTTATTGGAAATCGACGTTTTAATCAGAGGCGAAAATGTACCGGGAGTGCTGTCAAAATCGCCCCACAGTTGTGACAAACAGTGGTTAATATACAATGTACTCGATGTCCACGGTGACCGCGTTCAGGCATTTTCAGTGTCAGCTTTGCGATTGGCCCGAAATAATATCTTAACCAATCACAACGCGCAATGAGCTCGCAATTGACAGCAAATTTTTGTGAAGTAAACTCACACTATAATAAGCCCCCCAAAAGAAAACATTGCGAGAAATAAAACTTTATACATACTTAACTATACAGGATAGAAAAAAGAAATCTATACTAATATATAAAGCTGAAGAGTTTATTTGTTTGAACGCGCTAATCCCAGGAACCGCTGGTCCGATTTGAAAAATTATTTCAGTGTTGGATAGTACATTTATCGAGGAAGGCTATAAGTTATATATCATCACGCTAAAACCAATAGGAGCAGAGCACCAATGAAGAATGTGACAAAAACGGGGTAAAATTATCACGCTACGGGCAATACGAGACGCAAACGAGGTTGCGTGGGTCAGTTAGTATATTATTTTAAAATAAATTGTTTCGTCCACACTTTGCTTTTACATAGCTTTTATTTGTTTACTCAATAATAATTGGCCCCGTAGTATAGGTATGTACCTTAAAATTATTTAGAGACAGCTATATAAATAAAATTGAAATGACTGTTTGTAATTTCAAATTAACGGTTTTTCTAAATGCATATAAAGTGTATTTATTTATTTACAGCAATTTTTTTTTTTTTATGTCTGTATGTTTTTTC
The DNA here is from genome assembly GCA_905220595.1 of Spilosoma lubricipeda. Lineage (NCBI taxonomy): Eukaryota > Metazoa > Arthropoda > Insecta > Lepidoptera > Erebidae > Spilosoma > Spilosoma lubricipeda. The sequence goes on from HG992291.1 coordinate 2,668,498, forward strand.
CGGTTAATATCTATAACGGCTGTAACGATTTGAAAGGACCTTCACAGACAGATAGCTCATAATACACGAAGTAACTACTATTAGGCTACATTTTAAACTATCTTCGATGCAGAAGCATCACTAGCCCGCCATGGTGTGGGTCACTATGCTGTATTGTTGCAGTGTCTGCACGAGCAATGAGTATGGTGACCACCACTCTTGGACTCTGCTTATGCTTTCCATCAGGCAGAGTAGAGGCATTTTGGTAAGCCCATACATATAAAAACCTATACAATCTATACATGAGAGAAAAAATATTGCACGCTTGAATATATTATATTATTATATAATATTGTTATTTATTATATATTATATTTTTTTGCAAAATAAAATGTTCATTTTTTATTATTTACATGTAGTGTCGAAATTGTTCTAATTCTTACAAACTAAGGGGAATATCGTTTAGAATGACTGAGTTTTATATATATTAAAACTCTTTTTAAAACAAGGAAATTAGACTCAATATAGGAATCGTAGTAGCCTATGGCTATGGTCTGTCTGGTTCTCGGGACTTCATTTCTAGGGTCGACTAGGGTATACCCGAGTCTCTTGCAACTAAGATGCGCGGTTTGTTGTGGTTTTAATTGGAATCTGATACTGTAAGGTATAAAACTTGTCTGTCAGTCTGTTTGTTCTGGCCAATCTCTGGCATGGATTGAACAATCTTGATGAAACTTTTCAGACAGATAGCTGTGGCCGACCAGCGGTTGTTGTTGTTACATTTGTGGGTAACAACGCGCTGCTCAGCTTGTCCTCAATAAATATAAATCCACGCTATTGTATTACGATTTAGCACAGTTCACTGTATCGTACATATCAACCCGCCTTTGAACGCTAATAGGTATTTGACTTCGCACCTCTTTGACGACATCCGTATCTGTAACATAAAGCAATTTATTTACGCCCTCTATCGAAGACACGCGGCACTACGGAGTAAGTACCGATTCTGTATCGCGCAATGTAAGTTCTCGAGGCTGTTTATATAACTTCCTTACACCAACTAAGCTGACTGTTTCGACCAGGTTGTTGGTTCACATCGTATCGAGGAGCTTTCCTTTTTTAAACGCCTATTTATGACTTGTTTTGCTGTAAATTTATCACTCACTTGGATCGACTCAAATTGTATTGTTTAAAGATTTAAATAACTTTAATTCGTAAAAGTAATATTTTTGGATAATCTTTCGCCGAAATATTTTCTGTCAATATTAATTTCAGACATCTGACATGTAACGTCATGTAGTTTTTCTTTTGAAAATGTATAAATATATGGTTGGTCGTGAGGTGAATGTGTGATTGGAAATGAAGCACAAGCAAATAGCACAAGAAAGTTAGTTTATTTTGCACAGCAACACATAAGAAATAGTTCACACAACACACGACAAATACACATAGAAAATAGAAATGAAGGAGTAAGAAAGATGATAGTGATAGCAAGAGAATAACACAAATTACAATAATATATCCGTCCGCGTAATTGATATGTACAACCGACCGAGCTGCGAGCGACATGAGCTTCGCGTGACATAGGCAGATATCGACTGGCGCGGGCGGCGGCGCGAGCGCAGAGTCTCTGTAGGAATGCAACGAAACTGGTTTGGCGGCGAGTCAACGGAACGTTTCCAATACACGATATGAATAATATACTTGCTTGGATAAATGTTTACATTTTATTAATGTTAAATATATGAAATATGTGTATATAAATATTGTTAGATGTTGTAAATAGTTTTAATATATGTAAATAAAATATTTCTAATGAGTAGGCTACAAATATTATACATAGAAAACATACAAACTCCGAAACAAAAATTTGTAGATCATATAAACATTTGGTCTGATGATGCATTCATTGTTTATAATATATATACTAGTTGTTGCCCGCGGCTCCGCCCGCGTATATTTCGGTTATCGCGGCAAATAGTAGCCTATGTGTTATTCTGATGTATAAGCTATATTACTGTAAAGTTTCATCCAAATCCGTTCAGTAGTTTTTGCGTGAAAGAGTAACAAACATCCATCCAAACATCCATCCATCCTTATAAACTTTCGCATTATAATATTAGTAGGATATACTCACCAACAGTACCGTAAAGTATACCAGGTTTCTCATCCAGAGTCCCTTCGACCTTCGCCCAGGGGTCAATAAACATGGTGTGGCCCCAAGCCACGTAGTCCGCTGTAGGGTCCCGCGCAGGGCTCACTAGCGCCACATACAGTTGCAAATCATTAGCCCTCGCCCGACCAAGCAGTTCCCAATGCCTAGGACCCGTGGTCATGTTAAAAGCCGCAGGATAGATCAAGAAGGAACATCCTAAAAATAATAATGTATTTATATCTATTTATATAAAAATGAATGGCCGAAATGTACGTACGCGCATAACTCCCGATCGACTGCACGTTATTAATAGGACAAGGTTTGGGTACAAGAAAAAATAAAAGATAATTGGAACACACAATTTTTTTGGCCGTGACTGTACCCTGCCTGTGGGAAGCTGAGACAGATACGTAAATATGGCAATACGAAGGTTCGCGTTTATAACATTAGTAGGATAAATAGTTAAATGTGTTGCTAAGCACAAAACTCGAGAACCACTGGGTATTTTTTTTATGGTTACGTAAAAGCACAAGGAATGTTCTCATGGCGAGACAAAACGTCAAACTTGCATGGAAAATGATAATGAAGTTCGTATAACGTCGCGGGGCGAAAGTAGTTACATAACATTAGATTATCTCACCTTCTCTTCCCATAAGAGCGGCCATCTCGAAGAACCTTATATCATAACAGATGCCAATACCTATTTTAATGCCTTGATAAGTAAATGTGGTGATCTTATTCCCGGCTGATAACGACTCCGACTCTTTAAATGTTATCTTCCCTGGAATGTCGATGTCAAATAAATGTGCCTGAAAATGTAGATAGTATTACAGAAATTGAGTATGGTGACCACCACTCTTGGATTCTGCTTATGCTACCCCGTCGGTAGTCATTTTGATCACTCAAATAAAAAGAAAAATGAAAGATAGCAAGTTAGTTGTTGTTATTTACTATCTATGCCTATGATCATAGTTGAGTAAATCTGAGAATTTGAATGCCTCGGTAATTGCGTGGAAGCTATAGAACCACGTGGGAGAGCCACGCTTCGGCGTGAATGGGTCGGATCGACCGGAGTGATACCACGGCCTCACAGAAAACCGTAGTGCTTGCACTGTGTTTCACCGCCCATAACCCCAACCGCCCTGCTATCTCCCACCATCCCCCCAAAGGTCGGCAACACACTTGTGACGCCTCTGGTGTTGCAGGTGTCCATGGGCGGCGGTAATTGCTTAAAATCAGGCGATACGTCTGCTCGTTTGCCCGGCTATTACATTAAAAAAAAGAAGTCTTACAGAACAGGAAATAACTAACCTTTCTATGACTTGTAATCATAGCCCCTGTAGAATCCCATACTGTACAAGTGTTATACAGCCGATTATCGCACTTCTCAGGCATAGTGCCTCCTACTACACACATTCCGGTGTCTTTAGCTGCCTTCGACAGTGCTGCACATGTCTCACCAGTAGGCACTGCTTCCGAATATTCATCAAAATATTCTGTAATACAAATAATTTGTTACCTTTCGTACCTTCTACAAAACAAATACAATCTCTATTTCTTAAACCCTAACCTCAACCTTGAAACCTTAACTTTGACCTTGAAACCGTAACCTTGAAACCTTAACTTTGACCTTGAAACCTTAACCTTGACCTTGGAAGGTTAACTTTGCCTTGAAAACTTAACCTTGAAACCTCTTAGAGCAAACATCCATGGAGAACTTGCTAAACGAGCGGAAAGCGTGATCGGAAAGGATACTCTACATCGCAATATGGGATTAATACTTACTCTTTAGTTTGGTGTGTCTTCATTAGATGGCGCTGTTCTATGTGAAAGTCACCAATAGATTGTTTAAAGAGTTGAGATAAAATATTAGTTCTTTATAGTTGTAAATATTAAAAGCACTTAGTCTATGGACCTTACTTGTTCCATATGGAGAATTGAAACATTCTGGCAGTGCCACAAGATGTGCTCCATTGTTCTTTGCTTCATAAATTGCTGAAACAGCAGTTTTTATGTTCTTTGCTTTATCAAACCCCACTGACATCTGCACTAAGGCTACTTTCAGAGCTGAAAATATTATACATAATTACTATTAATAATAACCTCAGACATCTTTACAAATAATTAAAATTGGAGTGTCCGTTTGTAATATTAAATTAACTGCTTTTTAATAAATGCATCTGTATTATATACATGATACATGTACCAAAATAACCATTTTTTTTGTCTGTCTGTTTGTTCCAGGTAATCCTTGGAACGGGTGGAACGTTCTCGAAGGGACTTTTACTGGTAAATAGGTGATTTAAGGAGTAACTTAGGCTACTTTTTTAGACTATCTTTGTCCCATGGTGTTACCCGTGGTACGAAAATTACAGCAGGTAACACCAGGTTCAGCTAGTCTCTCATATTGCTGTCTGATTCCACATTAGGCTGTATTAAAGCAGAGGCAGAGACTGTATTAAAACAACCAGACTGCAGTAAACACACATGTCGATGGTCCCTATTAGTAATGTCAGATCTGTATGTATTATCTTTCAAGCACGACGCCATTGTTTTTAGAAATGACCCTAGTGTGACTCCATTTTGGTAGTTCTTCTGGTAATCCTTCCGACCCACAAAAAATAAGTAAACAAAAAATTGCATTGGGATTTTATAAAATTTTTGCATAATTATTAAATAAGCTATCAGTTGATGTATAATTGATTATGATTTTACATAGGATTAAATTCGTAAAATGAAGGTGAAAGTAGGAAAATTGGTTTTTTCCTCAATGTACTAAAAGGTGATAGTTGGCCTGATGAGAGAGACCCAGACATTGAAAATATGAACAAAATAATCAGAATTAAGAGAAAAACACCCAATTCTTGTACCTGGTGCTGTTAACATTGTGGGAACTGGTAAAAATTAGAACTTTCTTAAAGTCAACAAGTATAATATTTAAAGATTTAAAAAGAGTAACTTGAAAAAAAATTATCAAATAATACTGCGAAGCTACGCCACATAGATAGGTATAATACCTACCATATTATCAGGAGAAGTGAAAGGTCAGTGATTTGGAAGATTAAAAAGATCAAAATAGTTTTTAAGTTTATATTGGAATGGTACTGGAAATACGTCAGTAATTTTAGTAATCTAGTGCTCACAGAAAATAAGGCAGAAGTAAAGTTTGTGCTCTTAAACTAATAGAAATACTGTACCGCTCAATTTTGGAAACGGAGGGCTCCTAAATCGTGGATGAGCTGCGTCCGGTGAAGATACCTGAGCCATAATTCCCGACATAAACACTAATCTATTACGGCACTATCGAAGTCAAAATATCTTTATATTATAAAAACTTCAGAAAAGTTATTGTATATCACTACATTACCTTTTATCATAGTAAATTCCTGTCAATGATATCAATGTTTTGGATACGCTATTGCTATTTGTAATTGGAGGGAATGTCATTCATTAAATTACTGTCACTTGTGTCAACTTTGACAAACAGCACTTTGACAAACAGCAAAAGGAAGACGGTCCCCATTTCATCTCATCCTAATTTTATATATTTTTTTACATACATTTTATCAGGACGATGACTTGAAGACTATAAACACTTGACATTGGCAGAAATAGCTGATCCGAGAGATCCGGCTTGTTGCCATTTCATCAAAGAAGAAGAACAAAAAACAAAAACTTGAAAAACAGCTTGAAATGTTTGTCTCTAACTTTGATTTAATCGCATTAATAGCGACTAAAGCAGATACGCGCCAAATCGATCTGTGAGCTATTTCTGCGGTACTTTTTTGATAAACTATTTAATAATTGGTCAAACAAAATAGAACCAAAATGTGCGTGCCGATAACAGCAACCTACATAAGATAAACGCTTTTATGGTTGCACTTTTCTATACATAATACTAACGCTGATGATTACTATGCTGCGGAACGAAAAAATGTTAAAACAGCAACATAAACTTAAGTACAACATAGAAATTGTTTTTTATAAAAACTTTTGGAAAAAAATATTCATTATTTTTGTAAAATCTCATTTTACTTTTAGGTAGATACCTAGGTATATCATATCTCAATACTTTAGGTTACATTTTGAAATGCCACAAAGCGCGGTATTTAAAGATGTATTTGTTCACTGTGGCACTACACACCATTTTACTTCATAAAATTGGAGAAAATTCACTACTGCGCTGTTTTATTTTGTTGTGGATAACGACTGAATTTGTTTACTAGCGAGTGACGTCACGCGTCTCATGTGACTAGCGACATTACAGAAACATCGTTTTTTGATACGGTTGTCAAACTTGAACTTTATCATAGATTTTAATGTACTACAGTATTACGACAATAGAAATTCCGCAAAATATTAACGCAGTGTGCTAATTATGCAATAAAAATCATTTTAAACTATTTCAAAAATCTGTCAAATAGCCTATTGTTACGTACCTAAGTATTAAGTTGTAAAATGTTAGAATTGTATACAGCGAAACAAATTATTAAATATAACTAAAAATTAATTAATAAAGTGAACAATTATAAAATCCCTGAAAAAAATAATAATAGTAATACATAATCTAAAATTCTCGTGTCACAGTTTTAGTTGCCAAACTTCTCCGAAACGGCTTGACCAAATCTCATGAAATTTTGTGAGCATATTGAGTAGGTCTGAGAATGCAACAACATCTATTTTTCATCCCCCTAAATGGTAAGGATCACCCATCCTTAAAAAAAATTATGCCTGCCGGGGCAGCTAGTAATAATAATATAAATATAATATGAAGGTTTCAGAGCGGGAATTAGGATAAAAACCGAGAGAAATCTCGAGTAAGAAAAAAACTTAACAACTAAAATAATATGACATTACACATCAAACAACCATTATCAATTACATATGCCTAAAACTATTATTATGACTACTGTATTACTAAATTTCTCAATATTGAAATCATTTCCATCTTGAATATCTCAATTTAATCAAGCTTCAGCGTGAAAATAAATGTATACCCCTTGGGCGGTGTATCGAAATCGATCCGACTAAAACCACACGGTGTACCACTATGCGCCTGAGACCAGAGGGATGCGGGAAGTGCTGGGAGATGCCCTCCCAGCGCTTGCCCGCACTGAAGCGAGCACCGTCTGCTGGTAAAAATTCTCAGTGTAGGCGACGTACGGCACACGCGTACATAGCCCGAAACAACCATTGTTTCATGAATGTAGAGCTCGAAGAGGTATGGACAAATGGCACATCACCTTTTTATGTCATACAAACCCATGATGGCCACCTAGCCAGTGTTATTAACACCGATACTTACATTTCGGGTAATCTCTAGAACGTCTGGACCGATTTTGACGGGACTTTTTTTAGACTAACGTTGTCCCGCGGCGTTACTCGCAGTACAACAATAACCGCGGGTAACAGTTAGTTAACCAATGAAACATAACGCGACACAAGGCTTCCGCGCCGATGGCGGCGGCTGCATCATAGATGCGACGACGCGACGGTAGGTGTAACATCGGTCATTCACCCAACAACATCGTGTAGTCAAATTCGAAAACGGAAAAAAAACTGTCTAATGGCTAAACTACTGAACCAGTTTTATTGTAATTTTGTAGGTGGAATTGTAACATATGCAGATAGGTCTAGTTCAAATTAATGTCGTATTGTCATATCCACCCTGTGTATTATATATTATTATGTATGTATAAAAGATTTCCAAAATACCCATTGTCATGTATGTCCTTTCCAGGCCGAAAATGTAGGAACTAACGACTCACGTTATATGGTACTTACATAAATCAGATTTTTAAATTTTTATTCCTTTTTATCTGTTTGTTCCGGCTAATCTCGAGTACGTCTGGACCGATTTTGATGCGGCTTTCACTGGTAGTCAACTGATTCGGACTCGGCTATTCTTAAATAAAACTGTTCCTTTTTATACGAAATATTTATTGCCTATAAAGTACATTATATGAATACACATAAACAGTCTCAACCTGCTCTATTATTACAAATAATAATACTAACTACATTAAAGTAAACACTAAATTTAAACTAATTGCTTCTAACTGCACTCTAGCATGATATATGCCACTATTTTTCAGTCACTTTTAGCATTAACTTAACATTGATTATATATACTGACATATATATATTGACTGCCTCGGTGTCGCAGTGGTAGCGTACGCGACTGCTGTTCTTGAGGTCTCGGGTTCGATTCCCGGGTCGGAACAAATGTTTGTATGATCTGCAAATATTTGTTTCGGAGTTTGGGTATTTTCTATGTATAATATGTATGTATTTACAAAAAAAAAAGTATATAAGTATTGATATCAGTTGTCTAGTACCCCATAATACAAGCTCTGCTTAGTTTGGGACTAGATGGCGTTGTGAGTTAGATGTCCGAAATATTTATTTATTTATTTATATATAATTCTTCTGTGAGTGTGTATGTTACTGAACTACTCTCAAACGACTGGACCGATTTTGATGAAATTTTTTGTGTGTGTTCAAGGGGATCTGGGAATGGTTTAGATTCACAATTTTGTCCGCTGGACAATGTTTTTTTAATTAATTTTTAATTTATTAGTAGTTATGGCAAAACGACGTTTGCCGGGACAGCTAGTATATTAATAAATTTCAATCATTCACATCAGGCTTGCGTTAAGGTCCTCTTTTAGAAAGAGTTAAATAAATTGTGATAGCCACGCTTAGGCATGCATGGGACGAGTCGACTGAAGTGATCCAGCGGCCTCACAGAAAACCTTTTTTTTGTTGTAGCTCTTCCTGGACCACAACTATAACCTCGATGCACCTACCTTAGCAGATCTCTTCACCCTCCAAAGGTTGGCTAGTAGAGAATACCTAGGGCATTAAGTTCGCCGCAGGATATAAATGCCTCAGACTGCCAAAGTAACCTTACTCAGCCTGAAGGAAAGCTTGAGCATATTCCAAGAGTCACCATACTCATTGCGAATGCAGACTAAGCAATAATGCAGCACTCTAGTACGGGTCACCAGACCCTTACTACAGTGACCTATTGAGATGCTTCTGCATCATTGGGCTTCCGGTTTCGCTTCATCCGCTTGCGACTGACGTATGGCGCGGGTTGCTTCATGTGTACGGTGTCCACGTGGACCTTGCGGCTGTTGCCTTGAGAGAACGCCTTGCCGCATATCTCGCACACGTACGGCTTCTGGCCCGTGTGACTCTGGAACAACGGACAAAATAATATTTAGCCGTCAGATGTTTGGGTACGAAAGTTTGGGTTTAAGAAACTTTATTCTCATAAAGAATTCCAGATTCACTTACATGAGAACACATTTTCAGAAAGTATGTGCGATATGCATTTAAAAAAGCGTTTTTAAAACTTTTATTCGATTTTGACGCGACAGTAACTTAGCTACTTTTTTACTAGTTCTTTACTTCCGACAAACCGAGCCTCGCTGCATTACTCGCGGTTGTTGTAAAGGTACAAAACAAACGCAGGTGACGATGCAAGTTTTGTATAAAATGAAAAGGTTAACTAGTTTTGTATAAAATGAAAAGCGTCTGGCTTATGTGAGCCAAAACCTCCAACCTGATAGGTGTATTCTTTTCAGCAGTCTATTGATGTGTAATATTGATGGAAAGACAATCCAAAAGTTACTTAAGTAAGGCGTCGCCACACTGCGTAAGATGCATTAGATGGTTCCTTCACAAGTTCAGCTATTATTCTAGTAAATTGAATAAAAAAACAATGATAAATTCAAATTCAAATTCCCAATCATTTATTCAATTAAGTCACTAAGTGACATTTATGAAAGTTAAATTGAAGTTACAGTTAAAAATCATAGATCGACACAAACGCCACAGCATGTAAATTAAAGGTAAATTAGACGAAAACACCAAAATCTACTGCTTGCTTGTGTCGATCCATAACTTTCAGTTTCCGAAATACATAGAGCCTTATGAGAAGAATACTGGCAAAAAAAACTCATGGCCACTCTTTTTAAAAGTCAGATCTTCAAGTACAGTAGCATTAATAAGTATTACATGAATGGTTAACACACAACACAGTATGCGCGCTAGGCCCGCGAGGGGGCGACGTGACGCGTGTGCCGTACGTCGCCTAAATTAGAGAGTTCACCAGCAGACGGTGCCCGCTTCAGTGCGGGCAGGCGCTGGGAGGGGTCCGGATGTGTTAATAACAGCAGTTCCCGGATCCCTCCCGTCTCAGGCGCAGAGTGGCACACCGTGTGGTTTTAGTCGGTTCGATTCCGACACACCGCCCCATAGCAAACCCCGGCGGGGTGACGGCCCGAGGCGGTTTCTACAGAAAAAAAAAAAAAAAAAAAGTATGCACGCTAGGCATCTGCTCTGACGTAAGCCTTCTTGCATTCCCTAGTGGCTTTGTTAAACGCTGCTTTTAGTCGATCAACGTCAGGGGCGCCGTGAGCGCGGGCCCTGATCCACGCGCAGTAGGCCGATCGCTTTTGTGAAACAGCATAGGCTCACTCGCGATTGAACTAGGGACGGGTCGCTACGCTGGCGACCTCGCTGTAGGGAATATACGAGTAGTACTCCATTCCGACAGTGCCAGCCATGGCGGCCGCACTTTGCAACAGATCTTTATCTTTGAAGCAGCGTTGAGCCCACTGGATGGATGCAAAATAATCCCCTATTCCATCCCAGTCTGCCAACGAGTAGTGCCATAAACGTCTTTTTGCTGCCACTCGTCTTGGAGGGGCAGCAAGAGGTACCTTGGTGGAAACCAGGCAGTGATCGGAGGATCCCAGAGGGGCAAGCACCGATACACTGTAATGCGCTGGGTGTCTCGTCAGCAGTAGATCCAGCAAGGAAGGCGCTAGGCTCTGTATGTCTAGCATCCTGATGGGCTGGAGTACCAGCTGGGTGAGGTCATGCGTAAGAGCGAATGCGTGAACAGTCCGACCCGCGTGATCAGTTCTGGAAGATTCCAACTCATGATAAGTGTTAATTTCTCCTAGAAACACCAGTTCGTCGATAGGAAACTGCTCCTGTGCTTTATCCGCTGCCTGGCTGAAATCTGCAAATAGTCGAGTTATTTCAGAGTCTCCAGAGCGGGATCGGTACAGGCAAAGATTCTGCGGCGAGCAAATATCTACGTGGAGCCAAAGGATGAAGAAGGATGGGTTCTCAGGCCGATCGTGCTGTCTCAAAATGCTGGTGGACAGTATTGAGGTTTGCATGGAGTCCACGGATGTTAGTAAACTCCACCTTTAAAAAGTGGCTTGGTGGAGTGCCGCTGTTAAACGTTTATACTTTTTCCTTGCTGTCATAATAATTCAGGGTGGTTGGGGGGGACAGGGGGGATTAGAGCCTAAAGTAAAGTGTGACAGTCAACGTGGCAGTGTAATACTGAGACTCGGAATGCTATGGCGTCTGCAGAATACAACGGTGAGGCATGACGGTGACCGAGCCCTCGGACGGAAGGCCCCCGTACTCCACCGGAAGTGGTCGCCTGGTTCCACCGTCCGCTCACCAACCGGCCTGACGGGGCAGCCTCCCAGGGCGGTTGGCCGCGGTTGGCCAGCGGTACGAGTGTTTCTACGGGTCTCCCTGGCCGACGGCTCGATCCACGCCTCCCACAATAAGACTCTACGGGCATTCCACTGCTCACACACTTACCCCGATAACTGTCACCCCTGCATCACTGGGCCTTCAGTCTCGCACTCACCAACGAAATACGACAGCATCAAAATATTCATTTTAGGTTGGTCTTCTGTGCGAGGGTAGTACCTCATCGGTCGAGCCGACCCATTTGTGCTGAAATCAGCATGGCTCTACTACCTATCTGTAGAAATTTTATTATAAAAACTTATACCAAGACCTTCGAACGAGTTGTGTGCCTTATGTAAACGGTGATAGGTACCAACGAGTTTAGACTTGTTTCTTGTATTAATATTGTGTATATCACTGTTTTTCTTTTAGTTATTAATGTTGTGCCTAATAAACATAATATTTGTAAATTTGTTTCGGAGTTTGGGTTTTCTATGTATGATATGTATGTATTTACAAAAAAAAAGTATATATATTTGTATCAATTGTCTAGTACCCATAACACAAGCTCTGCTTAGCTTGGGACTAGATGGCGTTGTGTGATAGATGTCCGAAATATTTATTTAAATATTTCAATATGTACTGTGATGCAACAGTTAAAATACCTATATCTATAAACAATTCTCGAAGAGAGACTCTAGCACCTATATTGTATACTAGCTGAACCCCGCGGTGTTACCCGCGGTTATTGTTGTACCGCGAGTAACGCCGCGGGACAAAGTTAGTCTAAAAAAAGTAGCCTAAGTTACTCCCTGGATCATCAGCTACCTGCCAGTGAAAGTCCCGTTAAAATCCGTCCAGCCGTTCCAGAGATTACCCGGAACAAACAGACAGACAGACAGACAGACAGACAAAAATTTTTTTAACTACATTTTTGGTATATGTACCCTGTATACAGATATATGCATTTAGTAAAAAGCGGTTATTTTAATATTACAAACAGACACTCCAATTTTATTTAGTTGTATAGATAGCTGAACCCCGCGGTGTTACCCGCGGCTATTGTTGTACCGCGAGTAACGCCGCGGGACAAAGTTAGTCTAAAAAAAGTACCCTAAGCTACTCTCCGGATCATCAGCTACCTGCCAGTGAAAGTCCCGTCAAAATCCGTCCAGCCGTTCCAGAGATTACAAGGAACAAACAAACAGACAGACAGACAGAAAAAAAATTTTTAATTACATTTTTGTTATATGTATCGTGTATACATACATATGCATTGATTAAAAAGCTGTTATTTTAATGTTACAAATAGACACTCCAATTTTATTTATTTGTATAGACTAGCTGACCCACGCAACCTCTTTCAAGTCTTAATCTTTTGAGAGATAGCAAAATACACCTATCGCGTTCTGCGAATTCTCCCATGCATTAAATATGTCTCAAAAGAGTTGCACCAGCATCAATTGTTGAATATTGTTCGTCGTGAAATAAATTATTTAGATTAAGGCTTTCAAGTTGTTGCAAAATTACTTTAAAAAAAATAATACTATTAGCCGGTACGATTGAGATTGGCCTAAGTTACTTGGTTCAGTAGTACACCCTTCTAGAATAACTTTTTGAGACAGTGTAATGATAGTGCGAGTTCAAATTCTCTTCTAGTGACTATTGGCACTTATGGAACCTTATTACATAGATTACAAGAGTACTATTGTCTTTTCGCGTTAAGAAAATAATGACGCACGATTAAACCCTTATCTCGCCCTTACCCATTATCTTTTCGTAGGAGGTGCGGAGCTTGATCAATACGTCAGTATATGGGCGTAGCTAGGAGGATTACTTGAGGTTCAAATCCCCCCTTTTCTCTAAATGTTTCTACACTATTGAAAACCCCCCGAAACTAAAACCTGGCTACGTACATGTGTCAGTATTTTCTTAACGCGAATGAATTGATAGATGTAAATACCACTGCTAGACAGTTTAGGTATACCACAATGGCTTCTAGATCCTTTCTTATAGAACTCTACTGCTATAAATCATACAATTTTATTTTATAACATTGTTCTTTTTTTAGGAAAACTTAGCAATTTCTATAAATTTTAGTATCTTCTAACTCACCCTAGAGTGTCGATGAAGCGCCCCTTTCTCCTTGAAGGCCTTGGAGCAGACGGAGCAGGGAAATGGCCTGGTCTCGCTGTGGGTCTTCTGGTGCATCTGCAGGTTGTTTTTGTTGTAGAACGCCTTGTCGCACTTGCTACACTTGTACTCTCGCTCTGCCGAGTGGGTACGCTTGTGGTAAATTAGGAGTGCATTGAACTGCAAAATAAATGCGTAAAATATTATTAATAAAACTCAATTTGTTTCTTGATGTTTTATTTTAAAAGATTGTACAAGGCCCCTATGGATGACTTAATACACTATGCTATTTTATAATTGAGCACTAGGCAGGTGAAAACCTATTTGTATCTTAGGAAAGAGTATTTATTTCACATTGAAACAAAACGATCTTCCATTACATATTGATTTCGATTAAATTTCAAGAAATTTATACATATTCGCTCTTTTGATCTGCTACTCGTATTAATCTATTTTATGTTTGCAATCGACGGACTGCCTCGTTGGCGCAGTGGTGGTATGTGACCGCTGTGCATGAGGTCTCGGGTTCGATTCCCAGGTCGGACCAAATGCTTGTATGATCTGTAATTATTTCTTTCGGAGTTTGAGTGTTTTCTATGTATAATTTGTCAATCAATCTAGTAATCATAATTCAAGCTCTGCTTAGCTTGAAGCTAGATGGCGTTGTGTGTGAAATGTCCGAAATTATTATTATTACAAAAAAAATATGAAAATAGCACTTAAACCTACTTTAAAACTCTTCCCGCATATGTCGCAAACGTAGTTCTTCTGTATGGGGTACTTCTTGTCGGGGTGCGTCCATCGGTAGTGGTTCCAGTACTCGCGGACACTTGAAATATCTTTTGAACACTAAGGAACAAAACCTTCAGTGAGAACACCAGCTATTGTAAAACTACCTCCATCTTTATAAAAATAGAAACAGCACCGTAGTAAAGCGATGGTATTTGCACCTCGTTGGTCTAGCGGTTGACGTATGCTACTGCCCATCAAGAGGTCTCGGGTTCGAATCTCGGGTGGGGTCAAAAGAGTTTTTCTGATTATAGAAATACTTAATAACAGCTCGGTGTTTGGAAGTTGAGGTCTGAACCCCCGTGCCTCGGAGTGCAAGTAAAGTAAGTCTTGCGCCTGTTAACGAGAGTGAGGGAACAGAAAGTGCACCTATGTTTCCACACACATTATTGCACTACATCCTGCGTAGTCGGCTGGTCTCCATTGAGACTGGCCGCTGTAGTCGTAATCAGCTAGTAGAACATCACCATAGCGAGGGTATTTGTTAATCAAATAACATCGCTGTACTAAAAGTTGCCAATGGAGGCACCAATAAAATTACATATTGGTTTCAATACATATATATTATGATTTATACCAATAAACTGTATAATTGATTTCTTAATTTTTCATCCAATGGGTTGGAATTCTTTCTTACAATAAAATAAGTTTTAATATTGTAATTTATACTCTCGATTGTCGGCACTTGTTTAAATACATTCTAGAATTAAACTCACTTGTACTTATTCCACTATTTTTATTGACTTTAATCCTGACCGGTTTCGCACCATGGCATTATCAAAGGTTTACTGACTTAGCCTTACCTTACCTTTAAAGTACAAATAAGTTTAATTCTAGAAGTTTTAATATTAATTGGGATCAAGCGAGAAGACATGCCGAAAAAATTGTTTTCTAAATTTGCACGTAAACGTCAAATAATAAATGAAAATAAAAAAAAAACAGTTAAAAATATAAGTAAGCTATGCATACATGTTCACACTTATCAGGGAACGTCTTGTTGGGTGGTTTTTTTTTCACATATTTCTTTTGATTCTTGGTTGTTTGCGTTGCGTGTTCTTTGCGGTGGGCCCTCACCTCTTCTGCGTTCTTGAACGACTCACCGCATTTACGGCAATCATTACTGTGTACAAAATTTACTTCAAAAATTTCTATAGCTCTATAGGTATTATTTTCATAAGTTGTAAAAGATAGAATTACGTTTAGATCGGAAAGTACTTATGTACCTATTCCTAAAACTAGAAAAAGGCTTTCCTTTGACCAGATCTTGCACTCCTTAAATTAAGTGAATTAAATGAAGTAACTTTCAATTGAACAAGCAATTTTATTTTGAATCACATATTTACATATATATGTATATTTTACACTTTTTTTTCCGCGGCTCCGCCCTAGCGTAGCCTATGTGTTATTCTGATGTACAAGCTATACTCGTATTACTGTAAAGTTTCATCCAAATCCGTTAAGTAGTTTTTGCGTGAAGAAGTAACCAACATACACGCTCACAAACTTTCGCCTTTGTATATTAGTGTGAAGTCTGATGTGACTAGCAGCCGGGCCAGGTTCCGCACGTTAGACATAGGGATTTAACCAAAAATTTAAATATTATAAATTATAACACGCTCACAAACTTTCCAAGTTTAGAAAACTCAACCATCAAATAATCAAAATCATCCGTTTTGGTACCGAATACCGCCTATGTTACTCGGGAATGATCTAGCTTTCTAATGGTGAAAGAATTTTTCAAATTGGTCAAGTACTTTTCGAGTTAAATCGTTACAAACAAACAAAAAATCTAATCTTTTCTCGGTAAAATCTTAGTTTAAATAATACCTCTATGTTTTCTGTAAGTTCAGACACTTGAACATAGTTACTGAAATTTCATTTTTGATAAATGTGAATTTGACATGTTCGTTGGTATTAAATTAAAATATCCATACCAAATGCGTTTTGATATCATCGTTTATTGGGTTTTTCTGTCACTATTTCCCTCACTAATTGGTAGCAGATCGTGGTTATGTGTAGCATACACCCGCGGGTAAGTTCAAAATGAATATATCGAGTCAACGAAATATTACACTCCTGAACAAGATAAAGTATGATACCTGGTGTATGCAAGCACAGGCGGTCGAGATCAAAAATGATTTATGGTACATCGTCAGCGGCGAAAGAAAATGATTGCTATATTCAACTCTGAAATAAAAAATTGCCGTCCAAAAAGATGATCTAAAAGCAAGGCTGGCCATTTTGCTTTTACTGTCACCAACGGAGTTAAAACAAATAAAAGCCTGCTCCACATTTCAGCTTTGTTTTTTGTCGTAGTAGGGTTTTAGTTTTTAAATTTTTTAATTAAAATATTTTGGTGCCGTTATAATATTAATTTCTTGACAAAGTATATTTGTGAATGATGCGGAAGCATCACTAGCCCGCCATGGTGTGGGTCACCATGCTGCATTGTTGCATTGTCTGCATTCGCAGTATGGTGACCACCACTCTTGGATTCTACTCATGCTTTCCATCAGGCAGAGTAGAGTCATTTTGGCAGGGTCAAACATAAAAAAAAAAAAAAAAAAAAAAAAATAGTACATAAAATGTGAAATGTAGTGCACTAAGGGCGGCCTTATTGCCAAAAGCCATCTCTTCCAGGTACCTTTAGGATGCAACAAAATGTATAGGAGAGACAGTGGTAGTTAACGGTGCAATGAGTTTTTAATTAATTATATTATTTGCTAATAAATATAACGAAAAACATATATTTATATATATACACACATACTCATATAACATATACATACCTAAATCACGTATGAAAAAAAAAATTCTAGCAACCCGCTCCGGCTTCGCACGGATAATTTACGAACAATATAATATGGCCTCTGCTACTGTGTGAAGAAGTGCGGCTTATTTTTTACCGACGTCTTTAACAAATATCGTTTTATTATAGTCAATATTTCATTAAAAAAAAAGAACAAATTATATATGAAAACCTTCCTCAAGAATCACTCTATATATTGGTGAAAACTACGTAAAAATCATTTTGAGTTTATTACGAACAAACAGATAGACGCGGCAGCGACATACATTTGTAAATCGTCTCCGTAAAGATGGTAGAAAAAACTTAATTGATTAGAGATTGAGTTTATATAAGCGACGAGTAATGGGAAATACGCGACCCTGTGGTACACCAGCAGAAATACTGCACCAGGAGGACACTGAGTCTTCAATGCAAATACGTTGTTGACGACCAGACAGGTAACTAAGAAACCAGTCAGTTGTCGTTGGAGATATATAAAGAGACCGTAGTATACCAAGCACAATTGCAAAATCTAAAATATTAAAAGCATTCCTAAAATCAAGTAAAGTGAGTACTGTGATCATTCTACTATCCATGCCCAGCCTGATGCTATCTGTACCAGTGCAGAATCAGTGCTGTGACCAGGTCGATAGCCTGATCGGAAGAGGTTAAGTAAGGAATTTTTGGAAAGGAACTTACTCAGTTGAGAGTGAATGAGCATACTATAGGTGGCAAACGAGCAGACGTATCACCTGATGGTAAGCGATTACCGTCGCCCATAGACGCTCGCAACAACAGAGGGGTCACAAGTGCGTTGCTGACCTTTGGGGGCTGGGGAAAGGGACGTGGGGAGGGGTTGGGGTAAGGGCCTCCGGTATCCTTACTCACTCGGTGAAACACAGCGCAAGCGGTTTTCTGTGAGGCCGTGGTATCACTCAGGTCGAGCCGGCCAATTTATGCCGAAGTGTGGTTCTCCCACGTTAGAGAGTTTGAGGGTCGAGCTTTCTTAGGAAGAGGGATTAGTTGGGCACCTTTCCATGCAGACGGAAAACACCGCTTGTCACGGAGTGATGTAAGAATATTGCATAGGATGTGCAAGATTTCGTCAAGGATAGGAAGAATCATGTTTCGGCTGATGCAATCACTTCCCACTGCACTGGATGAAATCGCCAGAATGGTCTTCCTAACATCATAAGTGAACAATTTATCAAAGACGAAAGGTGGACAGTTGGGAGTTTGAGTAGAGGAAATATATCTAAAAGTAGTATCATTAATGTCAGACGAGGTAGGAAAATGTCGTCCCAATGTTCTTAGGAATTTCCAGAATTTAGCTGGATCTCCGTTTTCTACGGAAGAGTGGATATGTCAGCATTGTGTGTTTCTATACATGTTATTGCAGAGGTTGGTAGGGTATAAGAAGAGGCCTGTGGCCAGTAGTGGACTGTTAAAGGCTGTTGATATAATGTGTGCAATACTGGGCTTAGACGACCTTCTCCATGTCTTACGATTATGGCTTTCGGAATCTCGGAAGGCTTTCCACGCATAGGTATTATCAGTGTACTTTTAATAATTTAATTTATTGATCATTTTCTTCAATAAGTCTTTGTAATATATCAACATATTGTAATATATGCCCGTATGGCAGTTACGTCAAGCAACCATTTCGTTTTTCTTATTTTAAATGTTAAGTTTGTTGATGTCGACCGAGTAAATTGTGTAACCGTATGTTAATCTGGCACCCACAGCCGCCCACAGGACAGGCTCGCTTAGTGTGGGGCCGCTGGATTGTATGTTTATTCGTTTATAGGATCCCTGTAAGATGAGATGGTAAAACTCACATAGTGACAACACTCCGAGTATGTTTGGAATATATGTGTCGTTTATACGCCTTCATCGATACAAACTTCACGTCACACTCCTCGCAGTAGGAACCTTCTTCTTCTGAAGATTCGCCTTTCTCCTAAAATTACAATCAGCCTGAGTACGTAATTAAAAACACGCTGCTTTGTTTAAATAATAAAAAAAATTAACCATCGCGGAAAGTTTGGCAGATTAAAACATCTAAATTATTTAGTTGAGACAGTGAATGTTAAAAACCTTTGATGATCAGCGTGACTGAGTCGCAGTTGTATTTTGCGTCGCTACAAGACATTTCGCATTACATATATTATTAAATTTGACTTTATACATAAACTTTATTCAAATGTATTTAGAGATGTAGAAAGAGTGTAACGCCTGACAACATCGAACAAGACGTTCTACTCCGAGAACAACAGCTCCTGTCTAAATACACGCATACTCACACGCACACACGCACGCACACGCGCACCCACACACGCACAAACGTTTATCTATTTATCTTTAGTAAGGATAACACAAATGCCCCTCTCAATAATCTACTTTGATATAGTGTCTTTGAATCAGTTATAGCGTGAATTACATTATATCGTATATTATAAAAATGTACAATAGAATATACAATATATATCAGTTTCAAAAAAAAAGGAAAAACTAAAACCCAACTACGACAAAAAACGACGCTGAAAAAGCATGAAACAAGTTTCAATAGCCGGAGTCAAGTGTTACAAGTCTCAAAAGCCGTAGTCCATGTAGTGTAATGTACCATAGTCCATAACACTTTAACAATGCGTGACTACGGCTATTGAAACTTGTTTCATGCTTTTTAGCGTCGTTTTTTGTCGTAGTTGGGTTTTAGTTTTTACTTTTTTTTTATTTAAATTGTTTTGATGCCACTTTAATATTAATTTCTTTGCAAAATATATTTTAAATATGTACCATAGAAATTTCACAATTCTCGAATAAATACGAACAAAGTCACGATAAAATGCTACTAATATTTTTTTTTTAAATGTTCAAGTAACGCCCTTTCCAATGATACCAAACACGACATATTTATCTAAAATGTATTTTTTAATACAGTACTTTATGTCGGCTAGAGAGCGCCACATCAGATTTAGTGACACATCGTATAGTCTATAACCAGTAGATGATCGCAACGCTTCTAAACCATACCTCATTTATCTAGTTCTAATAAGTAGTTAAGGAGCTATGAGGGAACAAATGAACATACATACATAGCCTGTCAAAATCATAACCCTCCTTTGGCTTTGCCGTAGTCGGGTAATAATCAATAATATAATACAAACCTTTATGTCTTTGTGCATCAAAAGTTTATGCCTAGAGAGCCCCAACTTGCTGATGTACGAGTTCCCACAAAGGTTACAGATGAACTCCGACGGGTGTTTTATTCGCACGTGGCTCATATATGTCGTACACACACTAAACATAGAATAATTGTAAATAAATACTTTCAACAAGTTTAAGAAAGAGCAAGTGTGTATAAGGAGTTTTAAAAGTGTTAAAGAGGGCACCACAAGTGTAATAATGGAGGCACGCTTCGGCACAAATGGGCCGGCTCGACCGGAGTAATACCAGGGACCGGAGTAATACATAAAGAGACCTCACAGAAAACGGTGTTTTCTGTGAGGGTTTTCTGTGAGGTCTCTTTTTTTCCCCTCCCCATCCCCCAAAGACCGGCAACGCCTCTGGTGTTGCGGGTTAACCGCTTTCCATCAAGCGATAAGTCTGCTCGTTTGCCCCTATTCCATAAAAAAAATTGAGTGCAGATATGTAAAAAGGAGCTAAAATCTTTTAAAAGAAGGTTTGGAGTGTACAGTAGGAGGTAACTAGTGTTAAAAGGTTGCTGCGAGGGCGTTTTGTTTTAATATTGTATAAGGTCCTTCGAGCCGGATAACGTGTATGAAAGTCGACACCAGGATATTTTGTATTGATATTGTATAAGGTCCTTCAAGACGGATAACGTGTATGAAAGTCGACACCAGGGCACTTTGTACTGATATTATGCAAAGTAAATAAGTACCCATAACACATGCTCTGCTTAGCTTGGAACTAGATGGCTTTGTGTGTTAGATGTCCGAAATATTTATTTATTTATTGTACAAGGTCCTCCGAGCTGGGTAACGATTTAGTGAGTTTGCCACGTATGCCATGCCAATGGCACTTTGTACTGATATTGCACAAGATTCCGTTTTTAAAGAACTCGAGTTCAATCGTGCTGTAGATTAATAACCGATAACACTCTTCTAGAGAACTTCGATATCCTCGTGGAGGTGCAACGGTAGTTCATATCCAAGTAAAAAAACGAAGTTCAGCTTAAGACTTAAAACCGACCCTAATCTGGTTTGGTTTAAAAGAAGTAAAAAGGGGTAGACCTCGAAATAATAGAGATTATATAAGCTTCATAGGTGATTACATCTTACCTAAATGTGTCTTCGCAAATCTCGCATTTATACGTCACTCCCGTGTGCCATCCTTGGTGTTGCTTTGCTTGATTCCTATTGAAAGATAGGAAAGGTTAAATAATTTGGTAATCTAGTAGAAATCGAACTAATTAAACTAAGTAAATGACCTCAAAATAAAGTAAATGGTAGACAGTAAGAAAAATAATGTAAAGGAACATTTACCAGTCAAGATAGGATTTTTTCTTTCTTTTTCTTTTTAAAACTAAAATATTGCAAAAGTTAATGATTAAAATGCCTGTTTTGATTTAGGCTACTCGTACTGTTCAAGCGTATGTGTGTGTGTGTGTTTTTACACGTGTGTGTGCGTGAATGTGTAAGTGTAAAAATACATTCTAGAAATAAACTCTAATATAGAAATAACTTTTGAGAATGCCATAAGTCGAAACCAGTCAGATGTAAATTTAATTAAAAATAGTGGAATAAGTACAAATTAAAATAGTGGTTTAAGTACAAGTGAGTTTATTTCTAAAATATATTATAACAAGTTCCATAAAGTGCCGACAATCGAGAGTTTAAATTATGAAAAAATAAATATTTTTCTAAATCTATTTTCTCCAGGCCAACCCTAACACAACATATTTTTTTTTAATGTTAAAGCTACATATTGCAAGTTTCAAAAATTCTAAATTCTATTTACTTACGTATTACATGATATGTAGGGGCAAGATTTACAGGCGTATCTCTTCGCGTGTATAGTCAAATGTTTCTGTAAGGCGTATTTGGTTTTGAACCTGAACTTACATACTGCACATTCAAAATCACCAGCACTCTGTGGAAAATACAATCACCATAAAATTCGTACATTGACAAACCTAAAATTATAACATGAAAAAAAAAGAAATATAGCAAACGTAAAACACAGAAAATATTTTGTAAATATAAATTAGTTGTTCGAAACCGAACGCACTGAACGTAATTTGTAGTGGCCACACTAGGGTGTGACATAAGTGACATTGTAGGTTACGTCAAAATGTCATTCAGTTGAGTTCATGGAAACATCGGTTAATGCCGCGCGGGCCGCGTTAATTCGGGAAATGTAGATTTAACGCTCAGGAAGCTATAGTCGAGAAATAAATTGTGATAACGTTGTGCCCCCTGTGTCGGATAAGCATTTAGTTAATTGTAGTGTAACCCGGGTCGAGTAGAACGGATTCTGGAATCTGCCCCGGTCCTTTATTGAATTGTATAACGATGTGATGTGTACGGACGTTGTAGTGTGTGTAAGGTTCAAGTGAAGCTGGTATCAAAAGAGGTACCTCTCTCCACAGCGAACCCACCAGAAAGACACATACACCATCCGTAAGTGTTTCAACTATAATAACAAAAAAGGGATGTAAAACGCCCTTAGTATCACTTTTTTCACCAGGGCAATAGTTCTTCGACTGTTCTGGCTTACTCATGAGCCCTAAGCCTAGATCAAAGGTGCCCTTACTCCAAGGGCCGAAGCCGCTGGTGAACGGAATTAAACATTAGTATATAAAAAATGTAAAAACTAACTTGTCATAGCCTTCCTCGATTAATAGGCTATCTAACACTGAAAGATTTTTTCAAATCGGACCAGTAGTTCCTGAGATAAGCGCGTTCAAACAAACAAACAAACTCTTCAGCTTTATATGTTACTATAAACTAATAGATTTACAAAAGAAAAGTACATTTGTATGTATTAACAGTGGGTTTGTACCCAAAACACAACATCTGCTTAGCTTGGGACTAGATGACGTTATGTGTTAGATGTCCGAAATATTTATTTACCAGCCGACCCACGCAACCTCGTTTGCGTCTCCTATTGCCCGTAGCGTGATAATTTTCCCCCGTTTTTGTAACATTCTTCATTAGTGCTCAGCTCCTGTAGGCCTTAGCGTGATGATATATAGCCTATAGCCTTCCTCGATAAATGGGCTATCTAACACTGAAGGATTTTTTCAAATCGGACTAGTAGTTAAAAAAAGTCTTCAGCTTATTATTTTAGTATAGATTAATTTCTTTGCAAAGTATATTTTAAACTAGCTGAACCCCGCGGTGTTACCCGCGGCTATTGTTGTACCGCGAGTAACGCCGCGGGACAAAGTTAGTCTAAAAAAAGTAGCCTAAGTTACTCCCTGGATCATCAGCTACCTGCTAGTGAAAGTCCCGTCAAAATCCGTCCAGCCGTTCCAGAGATTACCCGGAACAAACAGACAGACAGACAGACAGACAGACAGACCGACAGACAGACAGACAGACAGACAGACAAAAATTTTTTTAACTACATTTTTGGCATGTGTACCGTGTATACATACATATGCATTTAGTAAAAAGCGGTTATTTTAATATTACAAACAGACACTCCAATTTTATTTATTTGTATAGATAGGTACCACAGAAATATCACAATTGTCGAATAAATACGGACATAGTCACAACATATTCATATACATATTCTTGAAATGTACAAGTAACGCCCTTTCCAATAATACCAAAGACGGCATATTTATCTCAAATTTATTTTTATGAACAATACTTTCTGTCGGCTAGAGAGCGTCACATTAGATTCAGTGACACGCCATGTAGCCTATAACCAGCGGACGATCGCAACGCTTCTAAATCATACCTCATTTATCTAGTTCTAATAGGTAGTTAAGGAGCTATGAGGAAACAGATGAACATATGTACACACATACATACATAGCCTGTCATAATCATAACCCTCCTTTGGCTTTGCCGTAGTCGGGTAAAAAGGTAAATATTAATGAAAAATATGGTCATCGTTAGCTGGGCGTCAAAAACATCGTGAAATGATCAGGCCACGACCCATAAAAGTACCTAATGTTTTAACACGATTTTATTAGATTGATCTGTATTTTCATCTACTTCTAGGAGTCTGACTAACTTGAAAATTGCACACGGGTCAATGGCCGATGACAATATAATAATGTAAAAAAAAATTTAAAAACAACAAAGTTTTTTTTCTACAAAAAATAGTTTTAAAAAACTTAACAAACACGCTTTAATAGCAATCGAAAGTAGAAAATAATTTTAATGTAAAAAGAGTGGGGCGACATCGCTTTTTAAATTAAATCGCTATAATTTTAGATCGCATTATCTTCTTTCATATGTCACACTGATTCAAAAATTGACAGAGCCTGTACTATTTATAAAATAATAATTGTACCTACTATGTAGTGATATAACAGGCAATAAACATCGTAGCGGCATATTGTCAAGGCGTTGCACCGCTCACCTGTGAGACATAAATCATGCGTCGGACGCGCGACCGCCTGGCCGGGTGCCGTTCACAACAGACTGCTAAAGCTCTATAAATAGGGTATTACACCCACTTTTGAAAAGTGTCCTTATTAGATTCTATAGTGCTATTAAACCACAGAAAAAAAAATTTTTTTAATCGATCAATAAGTACCATAAAAATGCATTAAAATTTAACGTTTTCAAATTTCGCGCTTAATTTGTCAAAAACGCTGGACGCTGTGAACGCCATATTGCTCTGTGGTAATGACGTCAGTTCGCTTTGTAAAATGTGGATGACATGAATATAATTTCAACAAACAATCTCTATCAATAAATTATAAAAAATATTTTATTATCAACATTTTCCGACTGGTTTTTGCCTAAGGTATCTCAATAATATTTTTTTAGATTTTTTCTCGGATACAGTAAAATACCCTTATTACCGACACCTTAACCTAACATCAAGTACCTACAACATACTTGTTACCTTCTAAATAAAGAATATAATGCTGTGGGAATCTAACTTGAGACCTCTGATTCAGTAATCAGGAAGAGTATTCAACTAACAAACTAGTAATTAAATAAATATTTCTTATATCGAACACACAGCGCCATCTAGCTTCAAACTAAGCAGACCTTGTACTATGACAGTTATATTGATTGAAAGAATACTCATATATATTTTCTTTATTAAATTCACACATATGCATAGAGAACAGTCAAACTCCGGAACAAATTTTGCAGATCATGCAAACATTTGTTCTTATCTGAGAATCGAACCCATGACCTCAGTCGCATACGTTACCATTGAGCCACCGAGGCATTCAAAAATTAGTCTTTCATTCAGTATCTTGAAAATACTGATGTTTTTCTTACCGGCGAATGTTTACCGACGTGGTTCTGCCACGCGTGGGTGTCGATGAATCCCTTGTAACACAAATTGCACTTGTACGGAGAATTCAGGTAGTTTGATGTCTCTTTCCTCTTGTTTATCTCTTCTATTTGTTCTTCTACCTAAATTGCGATAAAGATAGGTATATTTAACATTCACTCATATTCTAAGAAGATGTGAGCAGAGGAGTATTAAATGCCCACTATGTAGACTATAATTTTTCAGGACTTATTTATCTATATCTAATATATAAAATTCTCGTGTCACAGTTTTAGTTGCCAAACTCCTCCGAAACGGCTTGACCGATTCTCATGAAATTTTGTGAGCATATTGAGAAGGTCTGAGAATCGAACAACATCTATTTTTCATCCCCCTAAATGGTAAGGGTCACCCATCCTTAAAAAAATTTTATGGCAAAACGACGTTTGCCGGGACAGCTAGTACTCGTATATAAAATGAAACGCCGAAATGGCTGCGCCAAATTGGATATTTCTTCTTTTATGTGTTCGTTGTTGTTAGGAGAAGGTATGTATGGTAAAGAAAAGATAACCGAAAATATTATTTTTTGTCCGCGACTATTACCCTACATGTGGGAAACTTAAACGGGTATAATTACTAAAACAAGTTTTTCAGAAATTTAGAATACATTAACGAAAAAAGAAATGCGGCGGTACACACTTCGCCGGGTCAGCTAGTAAGCTACAAAAACTAAATTTACACTTTAAAAAAGCCTAAACCTATATGGTCGAATTCGAAATAATTCGGTCTGTTTCGTAGTAGTAGTAGTTCACTTTCGTAGTCTTATTTATAAACTAGCTGAACCCCGCGGTGTTATGACAAAGTTAGTCTAAAAAAATTAGCCTAAGTTACTCCCTGGATCATCAGCTACCTGCCAGTGAAAGTCCCATCAAAATCCGTCCAGGCGTTTCAGAGATTACCCGGAACAAACAGACAGACAGACAGACAGACAAAAATTTTTTTAACTACATTTTTGGTATATGTACAGTGTATACATGCATATGCATTTAGTAAAAAGCGGTTATTTTAATATTACAAACAGACACTCCAATTTTATTTATTTGTATAGAGTATAGATTAATTGTAAAAGTTTAAAAATATAATTTTAGAATTAATTTATTATTCGTAAAAATGTGTGAGGTTCTTTTCAAGATATCAACATATTTTATAACTTTACAATATGACAAAAATAAGAGAAATTGAAAAAAGCCATTTAAGCTGCAATATACTGTCTCTAGTCTTACTCACTTTATCTACTTACCGATAAATGAACAACAGTGGTAGAATCATTTATGTTTATATGAATATATGGGTTTTTACTAATCTGGTTATTTTTCGTGTTAGGAACTTTTTGTTGTTTAGGCGGGTCTGGTTTTCTTAATAAAACTTGCGGACTACATGCTTCTGTTACATCATCCGGAGCCTGAAAGGACGTATAAATAAGGCATCATATTAATATGCTTCATCCACAGATTAACCCCTAAGGGATACATAGAAGGGAGCCGTTTCTATTATGCTGAGTGTTAAAAATACGTGTGGACCGCGAATTCGCTATCCACACGTATTTTCTACCAATCATTGATCACCTGCACTACGCACTTGCACTCGCACTAATCAAAGTGAGTAAAGATCGCTAGAGTCAATAAAACGGCAGTATATCATGACAATGTCTTCAAATTCTTAAGGCTACATCGGGGATTCGTCATTTTTAAATTTGTGTATCTAGAAAACCAACAGAGCTAAACCAATTCAAGGTAGTAGAGCCACGTTGATTTCAGCACGGTTGGGCCGGCTCGATCGGGACTGTACTCGCACAGAAGATCGACGTAAAATGACAGTGATCCCTTTGTTGTCCGTATGTCTGTCAGTCAAGACCTTTTTCTCAGAAACACGTAAAGCTGAAATTCATGTCAAATACTCAGATTTAGGTCAGATCAGGTGGAGCTGTAAAAAAAATTAAACTTCTAAGAGAGCGCAATGAAAAGATACAGCCGTTAATGCTGCAAATTTTCGACACTCGCAAGGGTATCAAAACCTACAGGGTACTTCTCGTGAACTCAGAATTTTGAAATTTAAAGGTAAAGGAAAAATTGCGAAAAGCATAAATTTTTGGTGACATCATATAATATACCTACAGGTTTGTATGTAATCCTCAGTGCGCGAGTCCGCCTCGCACTTGGCCTGTTTTTATTTATAATATTTCGGATATCTGACACACAACGCCGTGTTGTTTCAAACTAAGTGTACTATGGAAGCTAGGTTATTATTATATCAATGACTAGCAGACCCACGCAACCTCGTTTGCGTCTCTTATTGCCCGTCACGTGATAATTTTCCTCCGTTTTTGAAACATTTTTCATTGGTGCTCCTCTCCTATTGGTCTTAGCGTGATGATATATAGCTTATAGCCTTCCTCGATAAGTGGGCTATCTAACACTGAAATAATTTTTCAAATCGGACCAGTAGTTCCTGAGATTAGCGTGTTCAAACAAACAAACAAACTCTTCAGCTTTATATATTAGTATAGATGATATAATAATTAAGTACTTGTGTTTTAAATATACATAAACACATTATTGCCAAACATATGTCGATCATACAAACTATTGGTCCCGAGAATCGAACCTCAGACCTCACCACAGTGGTCGCATATGTTACTAGTACACTACCGAGGTACTCCAATGATTAATGGCTCGTATTGACTTTGATTAGTGCGAGTGCAGGTGTTGGACAGCGAATTCCCGGCCCACACGTATTTTCTACCAATGATTGATCACCTGCACTATGCACTTGCACTCGCACTATTCACTTACATCAAAGTGAATAAAGGCCCTTGAGAGCAATGTTTAAAAGACATAAAATGTAAGTAAATAAAAACTTACTTTTAACTCTCCGTTTTTACAAAGAGACTCTTCTAATTCTACCTCTAGAGTAGTCTCTTCTTTACGACATTCCTTCATCTTTTCAATCTTCTTCTTTTGAACATAGAGTGGTTCATCATCGTCATCACTGGATAAACTTCTTTCATGGTCCAAGAGTTCACATTCATCTCCTATAATACTGCTTTCTTCTTTGATTCCATCATCTTCAATCTCATTTTCTTCTTTGATGTGAGCTTCTGGATAAGTAACATTGTCTATGAAAACAGTAACTTTTGCGAGATTTGAAGATAGCAGAAGGACTTTACGGTCTATTTTTCGAAGCTCCAAAGAATTCACCTGTCAATAAAAGATTTTTAATAACTTTAAAATAACACAACTCCCGCATTAGGAATTTACGTTCTGTACCGTGGAAGACTTTACAAATACGCATGAAATGGACACGAAGAACACCAAGACTCAGAACAACTATTTCTGGATCACACAAAGAGTTGTTCCATGTGGGGTTTGTAGTAGTTTGAACAAGCAACACTTAGGCCTGTGAAGCAGCAAAGTGGCTGCTTAATCACTATGCCGTCTGTTTGGTTACTATGACATAAATTCGAAAATTAGTTTTTTTATGTGTACCAATTTTTCAGATATCTAATGGAATAAGGGTTATCGCCATCTAGTTTCAAACAATGCAGAGCTATTCTACGAAGTACGAAGTTCGCCTGGTCAGCTAGCACTACCTTAAAAAAAACGAGTGAAAGCTATCAATAGTGTAGAAACATTGGCCCTCCAGTTAAACCCACGTAAGGGAGAGCTATGCCTTGGCACCATTGAGCGGGTTCAAACGGAGTTATCTCACAGACGGCTGTTAAGTAATTTGTCCATTGCTGTTCACTGAGTGAATAAAGTTTCTGGATGCTAAACTTATTAGCAAATAATATAATTAATTAAAAACTACTACTTAAAAACATTGCACCGACAACTACCACTGTCTCTCCAATACATTTTAATCATCCTAAAGTTGCCTGGAAGAGATTGCTTTTGGCAGTAAGGCCGCCCCTTGTACACTACATCTCACATTCTTTCATGTACTCTTGTAACTGTGTAATATTATGATGTACTGATGTACAAATAAAGAGTTTTCTATCTATCTAAGCTCTCTAGATATTGGAGATTAAACTCCTTGGATAGCAAGGCACCAGTGACTCTTGAGCTATAGTTTTCCATGGTCACTCACTTTACTATCAGAGTACCATCTGCTTTTTTTTTTTTTTTTTAATTTATTTATTTTTATTTACAATAGTAACTTAGATCTAATACACAATTGATACTCGCCAAACAAAATTGTTTAACGGCGAGATGCGCTCTTTTATTACTTAGAATAACCTATGTTACCAAATTATAATCATATAACACAACAAAAACAGAAACAAAAGCAACAAAGCAAAATACAGCAACTTAAGGCTAATCCCCAGCTGCAAACATACAAATACAATATATTATAAATCCACACATACGTACATAAAAGACACTCATACATATATAATTTGTCCATTGGCCTATTAATCCACATCGGCAGCATCCAACAAAAACTCCTTCAATTTTGTCTTTAAAGACCCGGTACTTATTTTAGGAGTTTGTCTTAGTAAATCTATTTTGTTGAACACTTTGGGCACCATGTACTTATTTGTTTGTTCCCCATAGTAATTTTTCACTCTTGGTTTTTTTATTTGTTACTTCCTAACCCTTCTAGTGTTATACTTGTTGTCAACAGCACATTTATCAGTATAGTAAGTAAAACCCACTTATACCACAAAACAAAGATTTCTGTTTTGCCGTTCTGGTTTCGTTTATTATTTTTACGTTGAATTATTATAATAACAGTTGAATCTTTCTCAAGAAAGATATACGCAAGTTTTGTTCACATTTAATATTAAAAAAAAATTACTGTTATAGCATAGTTATATTTATCTTTTAAAGTTAGAGCATCCTACTAATATTATAAATGCGAAAGTTTGTAAGGATGGATGGATGTTTGGATGTTTGTTACTCTTTCACGCAAAAACTACTGAACGGATTTGGATGAAACTTTACAGTAATATAACTTATACATCAGAATAACACATAGGCTACTCTTTGCCGCGATAGCCGACATATACGCGGGCGGAGCCGCGGGCAACAACTAGTAAAATATAAATGAAAGTTTACCTTTCCACTGACACCTATTAATCCATAGAGTACAGCTTGACTTCTAAGAAACTTTTGCTTTAAACAGTAAAACTTTCTAATTATCTCTGCACATTCATAACAGGCATAAGCTTGACAGTTATCAATAGTTATCAACTGTAAATAAAAAGATAAAAACATTTTCATGTAAAATGTTGCCAAGACGACTGCATATGGTTTACCCTATAAAAAGATCTGATATTAGAACTCATGTAGAGCCAAGCTTCTGAATCTGCGCACCCTAACTCTTCTAACCCTAACTTCACAAACTCTACAACTCGGTTAAAATGTATAGCTTGGCTGTTTCATTAGTTTCGATTTTTTTTTAATAAACTAAGTACTTAGTTTCAAATACATTTTTTAAAATTTAATATCTAACTTTAATCCTATTAAAACTATAATCCTCTATTATAATGGGAATGTAAGTTTTGTTTGTTATGCTTTCAAGCGAAAACTACTTAACCGATCATCATGAAACTTTGTACACATATTCTTGGAGGTATTAGAAGTAACATAGTATACTTTTTTTTAATATGGGAGTGAAGCCGAGGGCGAACGCTAGTAATTTAGTTAAAACACTGAAATTCCATACTCTGCTATAGACGGATAGCAACGCAGAAAAACCTTTTTAAAAAAGCAATTAAAATATTGCGTACTTACATTGTTTCCCGATAAGAGAGGCTCCGAATATTTATTTAAGGGATAAGACTGCAAGTGTTCCATTTTAACATCCATTATTAAACATATACGACATACTTTCACGTCTTCCATTATAACTTCAGAAATTTAATTAGAAAAATAATCACAAAATAGAAGTTTATGAGTTTGCGGTACAAGATAGTTTTAAATACTCAAAGAGGATATAGTTCACTAAAATTAGAGTCAATTTGGGTAACTTTGATTCGTAACCAGGTAACCAGGGTACTCAATCTTCGTACAAGGTACAAGTACTAAGGAAATTGACAGTAACTGTCATACATATAACAGTATTAATTTACGATGATCGGTTACTACCTGAAAACCAATGTGCTACTAAAGATTCCTAACTTAGTAGACTTATAATTATTAGTTCGATATCAATTATAGAAATCGCACCACCATCGAAAATAATAATACCAAATCCTAAACATGGTCTAGCAGCCGAACTACTATTTTATAGCTCTACTTCTGAAATTAGTAACGTTATTATAGAGCCATATACTAACAACCAACGAGCCATATATTTTATACGAATGTTTTTCTGCAGTGGTAGTTTTTCGATTCTGAGGTTAAAGACATAAACAGTCTTTCGATTTTTCGTAACATTTCTTTTTTTTTCTGTATTAACAATGTACTCTGTGCGGGTAACATTGCCAGTGACAGTTGGTGATAGTGGCGTGGTGGACGGTGGATTACCTATGAATAAGGAATCCTAACCTCTATAGGTGGGACCATAAACCATAGAGATAAAATATGAATAGAATGGGTCCCGTAGAGTTTATAAAAATAAATATAAATATTTCGGACATCTAACACACAACGCCATCTAGTCCCAAGCTAAGCAGAGCTCGTGTTATGGGTACTAGACAACTGATATAATACATATATACTTTTTTTTTATGCCATGAACTCTCAGATAAACTCAACATGAAGCATGAACTAGTTTCGTTTTTTTTCATATGATACCGACATATATACCAACACGATTTACAAATTCTTCTTTCAGCTTTACATTTTTAAAATAGCTCCGTAAACGCACCAAGAATTAAGAATTAAGCTGTCATACAGAGGTAATTTCAAAACTTTTTTCTGAATTTTGCGCGCGAGTTTGTGCTTTTCAAACAGTATAAAACTTTTTGAATATTTTATGATTTTGGTTGCTAACGAGGTAAGTGGAATGTTATATAGAGTCATTTGTACCTAATGGAATTATCGTACCTTAATATAAAATTTGCATATAATACTATCCTACGAACACAAATGTATGTAATTGTTTTGTCCTACTTGAAACGTCTGAATCAGAAGTGGAACACCTAATTCTACCTTGAAGACGGATTGTGCCAGCGGTTGGGACCGTAATAATAACAAAATTCTCAAAACGTATAAAAATGTTTTTGTATCTCCACTTACCAAAATATTTAATGACTGTCTTCAGTTGGGTGTTTTCCCCGACTCCCTGAAGAAGGCAGTGGTGCGCCCAATTTTTAAGGGTGGTGACAGAGATCGTGTTGAGAACTATCGCCCAATATCTATCTTACCATCTCTTTCAAAGATACTTGAACGCATTATAAACGTGAGACTTATCAATTATCTGGAGGCAAATAGTTTGCTATCAACAAACCAGTACGGTTTTCGTAGAAATCGGTCCACTGATTTAGCCGTCAATACACTCACCGATTATATAACATCAAATTTAGATAACGGTAAAAAGTGTCTCACTATTTTTCTAGATTTAGCCAAGGCTTTTGACACGATTTCTGTTTCCATGCTGTTGGACAAATTCGGAAGATTGGGTGTTAGAAGAGTACAACTAAAACTGTTTGAGAGTTACCTGACCGGACGACTGTAGTATGTTAAAGTGATTAAGATAAAGTGGTGAACTTGAGGTGCTACACGGGGTCCCACAAGGTAGCATACTCGGCCCTACATTATTTCTGGTGTACATACACGAACTTACAAGCCTTAGATTCTCCAAGGGCAAAATCATTTCTTTCACGGACCGCCAACACATGGGATGAGGTCTTGAAAGCTGCACAGACAGGTTTTGATGCTGTTGGAAACTGGCTAAATAGAAACATCCTTACTCTTAACATAGAAAAGACGAAGTATGTCTGTTTCAGCATAAGGGATGTCACAAAAAATTATGATTGCCATAGAATATTCTCACATCAATCTCAATCCTCCAGCAACTGCTCATATCCCACATTGGGACGAGTAGATGCCATTAAATATTTAGGCGTCACTTTCGGCAGCAATCTTAATTTCAAAGAGCATGTGGGAGTATTGTGTGGTAGGGTCAGAAAGTTAATTTATGTCTTTAAAAATCTCAGACATGTTGCTGATCCTGAGTTGGTCAAGCGGGAATATTACTCATTCTGTCAGTCGCTCTTGATGTACTGTATATCTACCTCGGGTGGTGCCTCAAAATGAAACCCATTGAAATCGCCCAGCGAGCAGTATTGAAAGTTTGTGCCTTCAAGCCCATATTTTTTCCTACTACTATATTGTATCAGATTGTAGGAGTTCTGACTGTTCGTCAACTATTTGTACTAAGTATCTGTCTTCTTCAACATCAGAAACATACATTCGACCCACAACTTCTGGAGAAACGAAGAAAGGATCTTGTTTGTCCCCGATTGGTAATACCTTGTAAAACCAAATTTGCACAAAGATTTAAAAACTTCATTGCCCATTTTATTTACAATAAAATAAATAGAGCTCTAAATATATATCCCTTGACAAAAGTGCAACTAAAGGAAAAGGTACGTAAATATTTATTAGGGTTAAATTATGAGGGAACGGAACTGCTTCTGCATATAATGCAGAAAGTAAAGTGACTGCCTTAACCTACTGAAACACACACACACACACGCACGCACGCACGCAATAACCATATCTTGTCGTTTAATGTTATATCGTTATAAACCCATATCTTTATCGTTTTAATGTCGATCTGTTATGTATTTCATGAATTGTGTGTAATCAAATCATGTTTCGAATTATAAGATTCGTTTGTTGTGAACCGGGTAGTGACTAAAGTTACCATCAATTTGTTTATTTTGTTTAATTTTCACTTCTAGTTTATAAGAATACATTATTTTTAGTTACGAGCCGCGATGTCCAGAAAAAGGCTGACTTCGGAACCTGATACACGAAAATATGGTGTGAGATCAAACTACCCACGAGGAAAATTAGAAGAGCATCTTGAAAGTCAAATCAGGAGAACTAAGTGGTGCTTTAAATATTATCAAATACCCTATAATACAATAAAAAACAAAATAAAAATAAACACATTGAGAAGGTAGGTAGGCCCACAGCTTTAACTAAGGAAGAAGAAATTATTATCAAAGAGCATGTCAAAGCGTTGGCGGAGGGTGGCATCCCAGTAGGACTTGACGATGTTAGTCTTGTAATTCAACAGTATTTGAACTACACCAATAGAAAAGTCAAACTTGCGGTTGGTCACAATATTAGTTATTAGTTGTAGTAGGGCTCAGGTTGGTGAGGTAAAGATTAACAAAAAAAAATTCGACACACTAGAAATCGAATTACAGGATACATCACCTGAAAATAAATACAACTTCGATTAAACTGGTTTTCATGACGACCCAAAAAAATAAAAAGATGATTTTCAAATGCAAATGCCGTAATCCGGAAGTTATCCGTAACTCAACGAAATCGTGATTTACCACCGTATTTTGTAGGAATGCTGCTGGCGAAGTGATCCCTCCATACTTCATATTCAAAGTTAAGAACATTTGGTCTGATTGGCTTATTGGAGCACCACCTGGGTCACGAATGAGTGTCATAAAGAGCGGTTGGATAGATATAGAAAGTTTCGAAGACTGGTTCAGCACACATTTGCTCCCCATATCATTGAAGAAATTCAAGAAAGGAGGCAAGAAAGTCCCCACTGTGATAACTTAAGTTCCCACATTTCTGTTAACACATTGAAGTTATGCAAAGACAACAATATTAGATTAATTTGTTTAGTGCGGAACTCTATACACATTCTCCAACCGCTTGATGTGTTGCAAAAGTTGCTTTTCGGCTCTATGAAAAAAAACTCTTGAACTGAGTGCTCAGCATTCTTCAAGTAATATCGTCGCAGGATTTAAAGCAGCTAGTAATTATCCCTTAAAATCGTCGAGGCATTGAATCGACTTGCTGAATATGCAAAAACCCCAACCAATATAAAAATGCCACAAAAGCTTTAGGAGAAAGTCTTGAAAGCTATCTGAATGAAATACGCACTACCGATTTAGGCAACCAGAACCAGAGAAAATTTCAAATGCCAATCAGCGCTGGTAAAAGTGCATCAGTAGAAGAAGTCGAAGCATTTTCTAAAAATTAAAATGACGCTAATGTGAGGAAACCAAAGATTTCAGTTAAAAAAGGCCGACCACAAGGTTCAAAGAACAAGAAGAAACTTAAGATCCAGCACAAAAAAAATGAGAATAAAGAAGAAAATCTTGTGTCACATCACCACCATCGACATCAAAATTGTAAGATGAATTACCACCAGAAAACAAAGAAATAGAAACAGAAATCACAGAAGTCGTGATTGAAGAATTTGTCGTTATAAACGGAATTTTGCAACAAGAACAAGGAGAAACTATCTTCGCATCTGAGCCTTCCACTTCAAAATATGCTGAGTTCTCACCTGGAACTGCAATAATATTTAAAACAGAAGGCTCGTTGTTTCTAAGTATAGTCGTACACAGCAATATTTTTTTTGTACGTACGTCTGTACGTTTACATTGTTTGTCGTGTTCGGTGTCGTGTCGTCTTGCATATTTTCTCTTTGTCGCTCTTTACTTTATTGCACAGAATAGAACAGAGGTGCAATATGACGCCACTTTATTACCCTACGCATGGAAACACTCTGTCTCTAGAAACACATCAACAACACCAACATCACCATTATCCAATAAAATCTATGAATCTGTCTCGAAAGTGGTTTAGACAGTGTTGCCAGAAGGTTACTTTTGTAACCTTTTAGGTGATTTTTTTAACTCTGTTGCTTACTTTAGGTTACGCTAACGAAAAGGTTACTTTTAGGTGACTTTTCGACATTTGTAGCATTAACTCAATTTCTTACATTTATGTGAATAAATATACCAAAATTATCAAAGAATCAAGTTTTTAACCCACTTCAAAAAAAGGTGGAGGTTCTCATTTCGACTGTATTTTTTTTTTATGTTTGCTACCTCAGAACTTTCGACTGGTTGAACCGATTTGGATGATTATTTTTCATTTGAAAGCTGGTGCTTCCCGTGTGATCCCATTTCAATTCTTGAAGTCCGTCGTTTTGTTTTGTAAAAATTTTTTTTGGTCAATATTTTTTAGTTCTGAATCAAAATGTAGCACTTAATCGATCAGAGAATCGATATTTCACGCTAGAACATCAAAATTCGATTTTTTCAGTAGATAAAATAAAGGTTACTTTTTACACAAAAAAAGGTTACTTTTTTAAAATAATTCAAGTAACTTCTGACAGGACCCGGCCGCAACACTGGGTTTAGCTTCAGCTTCAGCTTCAGATGAGTTCAGAGTACTGTTAAAATTAAATATTTATTGTGTTGTTAAGCTTTCTGTGGGTCGGTCGCTATTTGGGAGAGCTCCGTAAATTAAAAGTTTTACTCGTGCATTTAATGTAAAGTGCATCAAATATTTTTTCAAAACATGGATAGGTAAGTACCAAATATTTATATATTGTTATAATATGTTGGAAACAAAGATTTGTTCACTATGGCGGACTTGACTTCTAGGTAAATCATATAATTACAGTTAAAAATGTTCTTGTGTTTGCAGTTATTGTTTGTAATATAAATTGCATGTATTAGTTGTGTGTAATTTTGTGTAAAAAAAATTTAAATCATGAAACAAAAGTTTTAAAGATTCGGTGCCCATTTGGGGCAAGACACACACCGGTTTTTTACACACGTCATAACGGCCGTTTTTTATTGAGTTATTCGAATATTGTGAATAAGATCTACCTAGGCCAGAGATGGCGAAACAATGGCACGTGTGCCAGTAGTGGCACGCGACACAATATTTTGGGCACGTCAGTATTATCAATCACAAACTTCATTATGCACTACGAAGAAAGTGTGAAGTTTAAGTAAATATGACGAGTGAACCCTACGCTCGGTACTGATCAGGCGCGGTGCATGGGCTCAATTACAAGTACATATTTGCCAAATTTAAAATATATCACAACAATTTAGAAATACACGAGAAACCAGACGAAGACCAAGTTACTGAAGATTTCTGTTCAACAAATTCTTCAGTTCTTCAGAAGAAGAACTGAAAATTCCTTGGCTAAAGAAGAATCTTTAGCCTTGACTTAAGATTCTTTTTTAGTCAAGGAATTTTTCAGTTTCCTCAGTTCAGAGAGTCATTGAAAATACTCAAGTTTATTATGTATCCTGTTGTGATGCCATTGGATAAACTGAATTTTTCCCATTTGGTTGGAATTTGAAGAATTTAAAATTCAGCTGATTGATTTGTTCAGTTATTCAGTTGATTCAAAAAATTGTTGAAACAGGAAAGAGCTAGAAATAATTGAAACAGAAAGATTGGTAATACAAGTGAAAGTACTAATAACCAAATTTTGGAAACATGGAATGCGTGTTGTTTGAAGAAGCTGATTAAGCTATTTCAACAATGTTTTCATCTACCTATGTCGACTAGTCATTATTTTTAGAGATGAATAATATTGAAAAATCAGTTAGAAATCGTTTGACTCCAGTTCAGCATGCATTCTTCTCAAAGTAACATAACATATTACAGCCATAACATAAGTTATTATTTATTCATCTAATCTGCAACACAGAAGTCACACTAATTTTACTATAATTTAAATTACACATGTATTTTGAACATAGCAAAATGCTCCTATTTTTTGTAGTAAGTAAAGAATTTTCAGTTAGTTATTTATTAATATTATTTTCCCAATAATCTGAGAGGCAATATTATTTGATGGCATGTCTATGACCTGATTAAACTTTTCTTTATAAAATGGCACATCAATACATAAAGGTTCGCCATCCCTTACATGTGGTGTTTTTTGAAAGCTTATGTATGTTTGTTTTTTTATGCATATGTATATTTTATATAAGTATATTATTATTATTGTTAGGGCATGTAAAAAGAAACAGTTTTAATTGGCATTTAACACTATTTTATAAATGAACACAAACAGTACTACAATGCAGTTTACATGGAACATGTTGAGTTGCGACCACGGAGCAAATACAAAGAGGAGATGCCCTAATGAGATTTTTGTATGAAGCAATGCGTGACAATTTGCGAACTTCTTGCATCGTTGAACGAGTATATTGCTATGTAGTTTAGCTAGCTGACACTAGTGTGGACGTACTCAGAATTTCAAGGAATACTTTTTTCAAGGTCGATTTTGTAAGCATCTTGAACAAAAAACATCATTCGTAAATAATTTTGCAAAAGTGAACTTTTTTTTTCTAATAAATAACCCTAAATAAAACATTGTTCAATATGTTTGGTTTACACGTGGATTATGTAGAACAAAAATTAATATATGTTGTACAAATCTTTTAATTAAAAAAATAAATAAATTTATATTTTATTTCACTTCGGAATTGGAATGCTTAAATAACGCCAATCTTAGAAAATCAACTAATCTAAACCTGAATTGAATGGTCATACCACTATCATAACAACGGGAAGAACAAATATTGGTGTATTTTGTAGGAGTCCAGTTTTGCCTATTATTTTTTTGATCCATTGCTCTTCAATACTATCTTTAGATGAAAATTTAGAACATTACCTGTATACTGGTACATTGTATTATTTTAATGAATTGAAAAAAAAAACCGTCAAATCATCAGCATAAGTAAAATTTCTTTTTTTTTCAATATTTAAAGTAACAACTTTCAATGCAAGATTAATATGGTCATAACTTGATAAAATATTTGGATTCTAAATACGACCTTGTCTTTTTATTTTAGAATAGATGCGATAGATGTCAGTCTGTTCACAATATAATTAAGAAAAATACAAAAAAAATACCATGATGAATAAAAATTCATT
Source organism: Spilosoma lubricipeda (assembly GCA_905220595.1). Classification (NCBI taxonomy): domain Eukaryota; kingdom Metazoa; phylum Arthropoda; class Insecta; order Lepidoptera; family Erebidae; genus Spilosoma; species Spilosoma lubricipeda. Next base: position 2,708,198 of record HG992291.1, read on the forward strand.
AGGTAAGAATGTAGAACTCATTTCCGTATCTTCTTATGGTATGTTTTATTAATATTCGGCTCAACGTACCATTGTATTTTTATTTCCAGTAACACAAAGTTTTGCCATCTAGTGGCGAGTAAATATAATAACATTTCAATAAAACACTAAGAGATTTTTCTAGAACTTTTTAAAAAATTAGCTATAAAATTACTTATAGAAGAAATATGATGCCACTTATGGTACCAGAACGTCTATCCGAGATATTTGTACAAGATATAACACAGCACTTTATCTTTTACTTGATTGTACCGAGAATATTCAAGTATTAAGATTTTTCGATGCAGTTCTAGAACATTGACGTTAATAGTATAATTTGCAAGTTGCGTCAACTGCGATGACGTCGGGGTCTGTATTTTGTCACGGGGGTGATGCGCTTATGCCATCTCCTCTTTGTATTTGCTTCGTGGTTGCGACTGCTTAGTTCTAATGTCAAACAAGTATACATGCAACATAAATAAGTATAGGCAACTAGCTCATAATACTTCATACATCTTAACACTTCCCCTCGAAGTCGTGAGCGAAGCTGGTTCATTAATTTATGTCTATCATTCCTAGATTACGCAAGCATTCATGGTGTTTACAGTACTCAAATCTTTGGTCAACACACAACACAACACATCTTCTGGCATTCTCTCCGTACATAAATATTTCAAATTTATAACACCTTTTTCGCATACATCTCGAATAAAGTGGTGCCTGACATGTATGTACTTAGTTCTTGAGTGATAATTTCTTGACTGCGCATGCTTTATAGTACCTTGATTATCATTAAATATTGTTACAACCATGCATTCTATCGCTACATTTCTCAACACATCCTGCAAATATAGAGCTTCCTTAGTGGCTTCAGAGAGTGACATATACTCGCCCTTTTTTTTTTAATGATTGGGCCTGCCAAAATGACTCTACTCTGCCTCGTGGAAAGCATAAGCAGAATCCAAGAGTGGTGGTCACCATACTGCAAATGCAGACAATGCAACAATGCAGCATGGTGACCCACACCATGGCGGGCTAGTGATGCTTCTGCATCATTGGGCCTCCGGTCTCGCATTCACCAACGAAACACGACAGCATGATCGCTGTCATTTTATGATTTTCTGTGCGAGGGTAGTACCGCCCCGGTCGAGCCGGCCCGTTCGTGCTGAAATCAGCGTGGCTACTACACCACTACTACTACTACAACTACCTTGAAATTGCCCTCAGTGCTAGACAGGGCAATCATTCTCTGCTTGCGTGCCTTTACATAGCTTTTGTGGACTATTCTAAAGCCTTCGAAAGCATAGTACACTTATCTATATGTAATGCATTGAGAAATAATGATGTGAACAAAACATGTTAATATCATAAAAAACATCTATGCTAAAAGTGTATGCAGAGTAAAATTAGAAAGACTATTTAGGGGAGGAGTTCACAATCGGAAGAGGGGTGCAGCAGGGGGATCCGCTGTCTCCAAAGCTATTCACAGTTGTACTTGAAGATATTTTCAAAAACATTAATTGGGAAAGCAATGGCATATTGATACTAAATAACAAACTAACACACCTAAGGTTTGCAGAAGACATTGCTCTTTTTACTACGCATCCAAAACTAAAATTATGACAAACAGTCCAAAGAAATCAATTATACTTGAGGAAAAACTGATGGACTATGTAAATGAATATGTGTACCTAATTAAATTAGTATCCTTAGATGCAAATAGTAACGAAAACAAAGTAGACAAAAGAATAAGTACCACCTGGAAAAAAATATTGGGCCCAAAAAGAAATTCTAAAAGGGAATTACAGTCTAAATGTAAAAAAGACTACAATGGATTCTTGTATTCTCCCAAGCTTAACTTAACGAGCCCGACATGGGTCTTCACAGAAAAAGTAAAGAACAAAATCATCATGCCAATATGCAATGAAATGAAGTATACTGAAACTGAGGAAATACATGAAACGAGAAATGCAGACATCCACATGAAAACTAAAGTAACAGATGCACTTCATTTTAGTTTGAACCAAAAATGGAAATGGGCAGAGCAACTGTAAGATAGATACGAGGATAACAGATGGACTTACCAAACAACGAGATGGCAGGGCCCAAAAGGTAAAAGGAAAGTAGGAAGACAGAAGAAAAGATGGGCGGATGACATAATGAACATAGCTGGAAAAAGTTGGATGCATATGGCCACGGACAGGGAAAGGTGGAAAAGAATGGAGGAGGCTTTTACCCATAGAGGCCACATAACAGTGAAACAGAAATGAAATTATTATAATTGCAAAAAGTGGAAAATAAACCTATAATAATAATAATGGCAATTGTTCCATGATCACTTTATTGAACTGTTGGGGTTTCTCTAGTTTTACAAGACTATCTATAGGAGTTGCTACAGGCTTTACACTCTTTCATACCAAACCGATCTAAAATTTTATGTAAATATTGATGTTTACTTAAATATACTCTGTTTCTTTGATCTCGACTAAACTCAATACCTATACAAGTAGTAATTTTTCCTAGATCTTTCATCTCAAATGCATTTGTTAACTGACTAACTAACTTCGTATGCCATTGCAAGCCTGTCTGACGCAAACCATACAATGACTTATTTATCAAACATACAACATCATTACGTTCATTTATCTGTTTCTTCCACAATTTAGCTATGTCTATAATCTTCTTATCTTCAAATATTATTCCACGAGATCCAATCTTCCTTTAATTAATTACTAATCCTTTAATTCTAGTAAGTCCATCAATTGATCAGGTAACTCCATATAGAGTTCTTCATCTAAAGTGCCATTTAAGTAAGCGGTCACTACATCCATTTGATGAATCTCCAGGCCCAACTCTGCTGATAAAGTCGCTATCAATCTTACAGAAGAGGATCGTACAACTGGAGAAGAAGTCTCGTGGAAATCCTCCCCTGGTCTTTGTGAGCAGCATTTAGCAATAAGACGGACTTTCTTACCAGTAGGCTTACTTGAGAATATCAATCAGTTACCAATGACTTTACGGTCATGTGCTCTAGGTGCTGTCCCTGGTTTTATTTTTCATGTGCGCTATGTAATCATCTTCTAACGCATTAATCCAATATTTCGCTTCACTCGTCTTTTCGGCTTCCTGCCAAGACATTGAATCAGCTGTTGCAGTTCTAGCTGCCATTTGTACTTCAGTTTCATCAACATCTTCTTTACCCCCTTTAAAGTTTCTGTTTTAACCTGTTGGTTCCTATATTCTTTACATGGTCTCCCTACCGCACCTGTCCATTTAATTCTCGGCCTTCCTTTTCCTCTCTTTGCAGGCCCTATCAAGCTTTCCCATGATACTGTTGATCGTCTTTTTCTTAGTGGAAGTCTATCTATGTCATCTGTTTCATTCTCTCTTGCTTTCTCTTCATTATGATTTTGACCATATAAATTAGTAGCTATATTTTTGTCTTCTTCATCTTCATTATCTATAATCTTTTCATATTGTTTTCAAATGCACTTTCTTTCATAAAATTTACGTCTCGTGTTTTATTAATTATTTTTGTTCCAGGATCATGATCTCTATAAGCTTTAGATTGCTTGCCATAACCCATGAAAATTTCAACTTGTGAAACAGAATAAAATATTCCTTTTTCTTTATAATAAATAGACTTTTGCTCCAAATACATTCAAATATTTTACACTAGGCTTTTGCCTTTCCACATTATATAAGGTACTTTACCATTCAAAGCAGTAGTAGGACATCGGTTTCGTATATAATTTGCAGTATTTACTGCTTCAGCCCAATAACTAGAAGGGCCTCTGACTGCTGCATCATGCATCGAGCCAATTCGATCAGAATTCGATTTTTTCTCTCAGCTATGCCATTCTGTTGAGGTGTGAACGTCGCACTTAATCTCCTTTGAATCCCTTCTCTCTTTAAAAATTATCAGATTCTTTGTTAACGTACTCTCTTCCATTATCTGACTGGACATTCTTTACTACTGCCTCGCCTAACTGCCTCCTTGGTCAAGCGGTTGGCGTGTGCGACTGCTGATTATGAGGTCTCGGGTTCGATTCCCGGGTCGAACCAAATGTTTGTATGATCTACAAACATTTGTTTCGGAGTTTGGATGTTTTCTATATATAATATGTATGTATTTACAAAAAAAAAAAAGTATAAATGTATTTATATCAGTTGTCTAGTACCCATAACACAAGCTCTGCTTAGCTTGGGACTAGATGGCGTTGTGTGTTAGATGTCCGAAATATATTTATTCTCTTTCCTGTGAACTTCTCTACATAAATTGTATTTTTTTTAAACTTAGAAATCATCGCTTTTCTAAGCAATAAAATAAAATTCATATCAGCGAGACTTATCGTCAATAAAGGTGACAAAATATTTTTTCTGATCAAATGACTGTTGCCTCATGGGGCCACACACATCTGTATGTATTATCTCCAGCAAATCTGCTGTGCAATTTTCGTGTCCTTTAGGGAATGGTTTACTTGCTTGTTTTTGACTAATACATATCTAAATAAATCTCACATTCGGACATTTTATCAGTGTCATCAAATATCAAACCATATACTAAATCACTCTTTGCCATAACTTTTAAGTCGCATTCATTAATGTATACAAATAAATGTGTATATACAATTTTTGTCTGTCTGTCTGTTCCGGCTAATCTCTGGAACGGCTGGACCGATTTTAACGGGACTTTCCTGATAGGTAGCTGATAAGTAGTGACTCAGATTTATAACACTAATATACAAATGCGAAAGTTTGTAAGTGTGTATGTTTGTTACTTCTTCACGCAAAAACTACTAGACGGATTTGGATGAAACTTTACAGTAATATAGCTTATACATCAGAATAACACATAGGCTACTATTTGCCGCGAAAACCGACATACACGCGAGCATATGTTAATATATATAATATGTATAATATGATATATAATAATATAATATGTATATGCATGTACTTAGTATTTTTTTTTCGTTTGTTTCAATTGCGTTTAGTGAATTTCAATTGTGGCGACGGTCACGTTCCCGGGGCCCGCGACTTGGTAGAGGCATGCGGACTCGTGGGGGCAGGGGTGTGCCGCATCTACTAAAATTTATTGTTATCTGTAAACTTGACCTTCTAAGGCCCGTATTTTAAAAGGCGTCTCAAGTATTCGTTGATCTCCGATCAGCAGAAACTAGTTCAAATCGAATCTCAAGCGTCGCTCTTATTATAGAATGCGATTTAAGTTCTACTCAGCTGAAACTAGTCTCAGTAACCAATCTCAACTCAACAGTCTGTTCTCAATTAAGTTTCTGCAATATCGAAATTATTATTCCGTGTGACGCATTAAATTACAAAAAGAAAATTGAAGTAAATATTTCGTTGTAATTCAGGAACATCATCATAAAATAGGTACGTTCATTTCCCCAAAAAGTCCTTAGACCTTACCACTTGAGACTAGATTGAGCTTGTCTCAACTGAACAGAGATCACATCTGTCAAAATCTATTCCTGAGAGGAGATTTTGACATAAGCGTCGTTCTAAAATAAGTTCTAAACAGATATTCATTGATCTTTACTCACTTGATTAACGATCAGTGAATCTTAACTCAAGAGACGTTCAATAATAAAATCTCGTCTTAAAACTAGATTAACGACTGAGACACCTTTTAAAATACGGGCTTAATGTCTATTTCAGATTTTTTTTTGTTTAGTTATGAGTGTGCTCTTGGCTGATTGAATGTGTACATTTTTAGGATTATCATTCGGCAAGTGCAGGAGATGCCCCGTGGCGAGGCTTTGGAGACCGCGCTGCACCCGAAACGACGCCGCGTGTGGCAGCCGTGAGTAATTTTGTTGAAGTTTTGTAATATTATTATCGCAGTTTGTTTGACTGTATTTTAATTGTTGAAATATTGTTGTAGGTCCGACGGAAACGATATCACGCCGTCCACTCGGGCGGCAAAAATTAAACGTGGTGGCTCCGCGGCCAGCACACCGTCCACTCGGGCGGCAAAAATTTATTGTGGTGGCTCCGCGGCCAGCTCGCCGTCCACTCGGGCGGCAAAAATTAAATGTAGTGGCTCCGCGGCCAGCACGCCGTCCACCCGGGCGGCAAAAATTAAATGTGGCTCTGCGGTCAGCACGCCGTCCACTCGAGCGGCAAAAATTAAATGTAGTGGCTCCGCGGCCAGCACGCCGTCCACTCGGGCGGCAAAAATTAAATGTGGTGGCTCCGCGGCCAGCAACGTCATGGGGGCTTTGAACTATGGTGAGTCAAATAATTAGCTGCTATGTTACTGTTCAACAGTAAATGTTTGTCTCTTGTGTTGTGTTTCTGTTATTTATCACAGAAAGTGATCCAAGTTCTGGCGAGAGTAGCGTAAATGTTTTTCACGTTTGAAACGTCAACCCTTTTCATCATTTGTTACAGGAAGCGAACCTAGTTCAAGTGAAAGCGGCGACGAGGACGAAGTGGAGTCGGAGGTGCACCTATCGCGGGTGGTCGCCAGTTTGCTGGATACGCCTGTGGACGAGGATGCCGATGACGATGAACTGGTACATAGTTTTCTTGATGCCAGTACCATTGATGTAGATCCGATGGCTACGGACCAGCCTAGCAGTTTCTGTGATTTTAATTGGGAAAACTTTCCTAGCGTCGCGCTTCGACCTGAATCGAGACGTGAACGGTTTTCCAACATTAATGTAGGTCCGACAACTCCATGTGTCGACCCATATGACATCTTTGTGGCTATATGGGACAGGCAGTTTATGGAGCACATTGCCTCTGAGACAAACAGATATGCTCAGCAATTAGCCCATCAGATGATTCTTGACAACAGTCTCCGTCCCAGAAGTCGCATCAGCCGTTGGTGTGATACCACGGCTGATGAATTGTATGTATATTTTGCAATGCTTCTGGCGATGGGGATTCTTGTCAAGTCTCGATTAGCGGAATACTGGTCGCCTAATGGTGACATATTCTGTACGCCCGGTTTTAAAGCACACATGTCCTTAAGTAAATTTTTATTAATCAGTCGGTGTTTACATTTCGCGAATAACCAGGACATGCGTCCTTCAGAACTGAGCGTCTCGGAGGCCAGATTATTAAAAATAGCACCAGTTTTGACACATCTTAATACAAAATTCGAAACAATGTACGGGCTCAGTCAAAATATCTCACTAGATGAGAGTCTTCTGATGTGGAAAGGTTGGTTAGATATTAGCCAATTAATTCCCAATAAAGCTGCCACGGTGGGGATCAAGACTTATGAGGTCTGTGAGTCTCAAACAGGCTACCTGTGGCGGTTTGAGATTCACGCTCATAAGTCATCACCACCGCAGCAGTTGGAAGATCCATTAAGCGCTTCCACACCGTCCATTGTGTTAAGACTTTTAGACGGTCTTCAATTTAAAGGTCACACTGTGTGGATGGACAATTTCTACAATTCACCTCTATTAGCGCGCCGGCTCAAATCCCTTGGTTTTGATTGTGTGGGGACCCTGCGGACGAGCCGTAAGTTTGTCCCGCAGGCCCTAAACAGTCTGACCAAGGAGACTATGCGTACTGGCCAGATTACTGGTCTTACCTCGGGGGATGTCGATATCTTAGTATGGCGAGATAAGAACAGGGTTGCTACTATCTCGACATACCATGGTAACGCAGTGGTCGAGACCCGAGGTTCCATCAAACCCACCTTGATAATTGACTACAATATCATGATGGGTGGGGTGGATAAAAAAGACCAAATGCTGGCCATGTACCCGATCGAGAGGAAACGTACCAAAGTGTGGTATAAGAAGTTGTTTAGGAGGCTTTTAAACGTATCTGTGTTAAATTCATACATCATTCATAAGAAATCCTCCTCAACATTCTCCACCCGTCATTTATCTCACCGCGAATTCCGAATTTCCCTTATCAATTCCCTCCTCTCCAAACATGCTTCTTCTACTGCCTCTTCTGTTCCTTCTTCTACTGTTACTATTACCTTGCCTTCCGCTAATTCGAATCTTCGTCCCATGCCAGCCGTACAGAACGTAGACCTCACCCACCGCATTGAACAATATCCAAACACCGCCAAGGATGAACGGGTCAGGCGGAACTGCGTGGTGTGTAGGAAACGAGTCAGGACGTTCTGTACGGGTTGCAATAAGACGGTCTGTCTCTTCACCTGCAACCTTGTACTCCATCCATCAGCAAAACTTTAGAGTCATATATATATATTTCTGTCATTTGCATTTGTTTTATTTATATATTTCTGTTTTATGTTCACTTTTTTATTTATACATTTCTCATCATCATTATCATTTTTCTGTTGTCACTCTTATTTCTTTGTATCTTCTTATTGTTATATATTTTTCAAAAGCCTCCTAAGCAACTTTTTGCTGTTTCCTCTCGATCGTTGAGTCGGTCTTGTTTTGTGTTTTTAATGGGGGTCTGTACATTGTTTGGATGACACGTTTGAGATGGGTGAAAACTGGTGTTTTTTTAATGATTTTATTTGAAAGAACTATGCATTTTATAATTTTTTTTTTTTTATATTTTTGTAACACCTGTATAATTACTTTACACTGAATACAATCGTTTTTATATTATGGACTATGTTAAGTAACAATATGTTGTCTTCTGACAAATCTGTTGAGTTTTTTATATTTTTGTAACATCCCTGTATAATTACTTTATACTGAATACAATAGTTTTTACATTATTGACTATGTTTAGTAACGATATGTGTATCTTCTGACAAAGCTGTTGAGTTTTTTATATTTTTGTAACAACCTGTATAATTTGGTACTGGCATCTGGAACTTGGCAACAATTTTTGTTTTGGATGTATCATTTATGATATGCGGCGATGTGGTGGTGAGATCGGTAGGATCCGATTAGTAGGTAATTAGTTCTTCGTCCGGCGGTCTTATCCATATTAGTCCTAGCGTTTAGTTGTAAGTTTTGCATCAAAATTGTATGCTTTTCACCTTGATTTTAACAATGTTTTTGTATGAGAACCTATACTTTTGTTATGTTTATAAGTAAGAAAATATATTAAAGTACATACATATAAAGTTCTGTAAGCAAACCTTGTATAGAATCTGATATTTATGACAATGTTTAAGGGTACCTTTTTAGGTGTTAGTTTAAGAGTGTTCGTGTTTTTTGCTTTCTACAACGTAAACTGAATATGTTGTTAACACGTTAACTGCCATAGTAAAATTTTGATGACGGTTTTTTTTTATTTTTGTATTTTGGTTGTATATTCAAGTAAATCACGTTATATTATTATTTTAATTTAATTCCGGTGATTATAATGTAAAAAATAGAATAAAAATAAAATGTCAGGCAACTGTGCCTGACGAGGCCCAAACGAAACAAAACATAGCTATTGCGCCATGTCAAGCATTTTGTCAGGCACTGTCCGCCGGCCGCCAATTAATTTGCGCGGGAAATCACTCGGTGCAGCGCTCGGCCGTTTGAATTAAAGTACCTACGCGGGTCGTAGTTCATTCCTTGCAAGTTGCAACGTGACCGACGCGTGCCGTGCGTATTTACCTACTGTGTTTATTTAGTCGCTTTGATTTGTTTGCGGAAGTAAGTGCGCGCACCCAGTGCTCAACTTTTTATGTGTTTCTGGAGTTTGTGGGTAACGACCTATTGTAGTCATGTCATTTATTGATAAAACATATGATTTTGAATTATCATTGTTGGATTTACAAGCAATTGACGAACTAGAAAAACAACTGACTCAAAATGATTCCCTGCTGTTAGAAATTCCATGTTGTAGTGAAACATGTGACGATATTGAAGTAATTTTGCATAGCCGAGGAAACAGAAAGAGGCGGTGGGTGATAGAAAGTGGTGACGAAGATGAAAACTCAAATCAGCAACAGCAGGTTAGGACAAGACTTGAGACCGATCTATGGTACGAACCAGCGGGTAAGCAAAGAAGAATTATACCTTTCACAGAGTGCACTGGCTTGAAACCTTATAGTTTGAGACATACGATGTCAAAATCCAAACCTGAGGACTTTTATTCTTTGTTAGTTCCGGATAGTGTGTTTCATGATATAGCTATTGAAACCAACCGTTTCGCTGCTCAAACAATTACTAAACTTAATTCAAAAAATCTTATAAAACGAGGATCGCGACTGCTTAGTTGGTCCGATACAAACCAAGACGAAATCAAAAGGTTTTTTGGTCTGATATTATTTATGGGTATAGTTAGATTGCCTAAGCTAGCTGATTATTGGTCAACAGACCCCCTGATTTGCCAATCTTTCCCGCGTACAGTGATGCCTCGAAACAGATTTGAAATTTTGTTACGAATGGTACATTTTTCTGATAACGATAACCAGAGATACGGCGACCGTCTGTTCAAAATACGTGAATTGGTCGATACGTTGAATCGCAACTTTGAAACATATTACTATCCTCAAGAAAATCTATGTATCGATGAGTCTCTGGTACCATTTCGGGGTCGTATTATATTCCGACAATATATCAAATTGAAGAGGCACAAATATGGAATTAAAATTTTTAAATTATGTACTAATCCAGGCTACACTAACAGAATTCAAATATATGCGGGAAAAAGAGGCGAGACCGAAACTACTACCCCAACCAATGTTGTGATGTCACTTATGGAGGGATATCTTCAAAAAGGTCATACATTGTATACCGATAACTGGTATACCAGTGTTGATTTGGGACACAAACTGTTGGACAAAGATACGCATCTTGTGGGTACGTTACGTAAAAATAGAAAATATTTGCCTAAAGATGTTATAAACGGAAAGATAAAAAAAGGAGAGTTTAGAGCTAAAGAAAATGAAGATGGTATGACATGTATGAAATGGAAAGATAAAAGGGATGTTTATTTACTATCTACGAAACATTCTATTGGTTTTACAAGGACTTACAAAAGAGACAAAGAAATAATAAAACCAAAAATTGTAGTCGATTATAACAACGCAAAATCTTCTGTAGACCTCTCTGATCAGATGATTGCATACTCAACACCTTTGAGAAAAACTGTAAAATGGTACAGAAAACTTGCTGTTGAACTGTTGTTGAACACTGCATTACTCAATTCTTACATTATTTATAAAGAAACCACAAAATCTAACATAGGGATAGTAGAATATAGGAAGAAGTTGTGCAAATATTTAACAGAATCGGGCAAAGAAAACCGTAATCCTAACACGCCATTGGCAAGAAATAGGAGGCAAAAGCATGAGTTACAAAAAAAAGAAGGACCTGTAAAAAAATCTAGAAAATACTGTTCACGGTGTTACAAAGTAAATGTTCAAACAATAGACAGAAATTATGCTAGGAAGAAGACTAAGCAAGTGAATACTTATTGCCCACAATGCCCTAATGAACCTCATTTTTGCCTATCTTGTTTCAACGAGAAACATTGATTGTAACTTTTCCTCGATCTCTCTGACTGATTCTTTACATTAAATTGCATTTTTTTATAATTATCTAAGCTGTATAAGTTAAAAATATGATTATTTCGATAAATAAAAAGTTTTTTTAGTACCATTGTGACGTATTTTATTTTTCTCAATAAAACTTAAATAAATCCAGTTCTAAAAATAAAAATGTTAGGCCAAGTTTAACATAGTTTTTCCAGGGCCTTGTCAGTCAATTTTAATAGATAATTACGAGCTAAACGTGCCGGACAGCTCCCTGTGATCATTCAAATTACATACTGTGACGTCAGTCACCCGGGATTGACATGGCCTCAATAGGTACCATGTCTGTCAAGCACCGGTGCCTGACATGGCAGTTAACGTGTTAAGATTTACTTCAAGAACGATTTTATCTCAAGAACGTGTTAACTAAACTCTGAAATAAATACGGCCCAAAGCCACTTGAATCACAGGGTAACCCAGATGTGAAGCTTGAACACAACCGTTTTTTTGTCGGGATTTAGAGCGGCTGAAATGCAGCCCGTTGTTCGTAATCTTATTGTGTAAAAAAATTGTATTAAGTAGTCCTTTTTTCTGTTTATATTGTAAATTATAGTTTGTAGACGTAGATGTAAATAAAATAGTTATTAGTTGTAATAAATGTTTTATTTTATTTATTATCATTTAGTAAAAATATAAAAAACTACATTTCTTACGTTCACTTTCGATTTACTAAGGTAAAACTATGTCCAATCATAATCAATTATACATCATCGGATAGCTTATTTAATGGCCATTCTAATGGTACACAAATCATACGTAGCCCCAATACATCATTGTAATGAGAGTAGGGAAATTCACGGCCGTAATAGAGACACACATGCGCCATATTGGGTATAAAAAATCTCATCACAGCTGGGGGGATAGCATTAAAATAGTCTTGACAATCTCGACATATGCGTACACCCGTAAGTACGGTTGCCAATTATACTGTTTAAAACAATATACCTTAGAGCATAAAATATATAAAACGAGCGGAAAACGTGATCGGAGTAGAGAGAGAGACTGACTTTAGGTAGTCTCTCTCTGTTAAATCACAAATTCTTTCTTTCCCACCAAATCACACCTCACGGTAACGCAGACGCATTATGAAGAAAACCTTGTCCTGAAGAAGTAAAGAAAGCCGTGCCTACGCTAAAGACGGACCTTAGCAATGATTGGAAAGAAAGACTACAGGAAGAGGATGCAGATATCAAACCAATTCTCCTCACTGGAGCGAAGATGCATCGCTGAGTTCGAACACGAAGAGTTATTGGGCTCAATACGATCGTCTAGTCATCCAGAATAGAGTCATGTGTCGTGAATGGGAAAACGCTCGAGGAGACAGCTGACATCTGCAAATGGCTGTCCCTAAAGCGAGCTCTACCATAACGGATGTTCAGGAAGTCATATGGAAGTTTTTTTTAAAAACATTTACAGTATCTTTACAGAATTGTTATCCCAATACGACACTGTAAGGAAAAAGTAGATACAATTATTTTTTAATAAAGTATCATTTCCCGTAATATACCTTTGGGCAACTTCTTTGAAGCTCGGCAAGTTACAGCTATAAATATCCACATGTTTTGAAATTTCATTTATAAGCTTTATGGCGCGTGATATAGGGGCATACTGAACCAAATTTGTTCGAGCCGCGGGAACGCTGAGCGTAGGGGGCTGCCGGCGGCCCCCACGTAGCACGTTGCCGTCAGGAGCGCATAGCCTCAAGCGCGCTAATATATCAAGTTAAGAAGACATTGTCAAAGATAAGGGAGAGATTCTACTGGATTCATTGTCATGATGATGTTGATGACTGGTGGCGCAAGTGTACCAGTTGTGAGGCCGTGTAGGGACCTCATACCCATTGTGCATTGAAATTGTACAATGTTGGTGCACTCTTGTATGTAGCCGTGTATGTATATCGGCGGAGGACCGAGTTCTAGGCAGTTAGCGACAATCGGCCCCTGCCCAAAGAGGTATGCAAGTGGCGCAGGGCCATTCGCTAAGTCAAAGCGTGCTGCTGTAAGCTTTAACCTCCGTAAAAGCGTTCCAACCTGTCACGGCTTTTGCTTCCGACTGCTCTACGTCTTTTCCTCGGCTGTGTAAGGATATACCTGCACTCATTCATTCGTTGGGAGTATCCCGTTGAGTGATAAGTCCAGTAGAATTGAATCCCGCCTGTCTGTGTGTCCGGAGAAGCAAATGAAATTAAATATGGTACTAACATAAATTAGATTTTCAAATTTATATTTATGTTTATCTGTTTGTTCCGGCTAATCTCGGGTATCTCAGTCAGCAGATAATATAAATAGTAACTTGACCATTTTCTTCAGCTATAGTAGCCTTTCCTCGCGATTGTCGTAAAGGTACAAGACAACCGCGGATAGTACCGCGGGGTTCACCTATTCTTAAATAAAACTGTTCCTTTTTATACGAAATATGTATTACCTATAAAGCACATTATACGAATACATTATGATTACACAGACACAGTCTCAACCTGCTCTACTATATTACACATAATAATACTACATTAAACTAAACACTAAATATAAATTAATTACTTCTAATTGCACTCCAGCGTGATATATGTCATTATTTTTCAGTCACTTTTTTAACATTAACTTAACTTTGATTAAATATACAGACATATACATTCTCGAACTACAGATGGACTGTAAAGAACACGAAAGTGAATCTAACGAAATATGAATTAGAAAGCAAATACGGCAGATTATGTTCAAAATCATGATATAATTCAAAATGCCGCCTTGCGTCATTAGCATAGATATTAGATAATTTATAGATAGAGTAGGGTAGAAATACGGTTGCCTGTAAGCGTGAACGTCTAACGGTTAAAAGAGAGAGAAGATCGCGGTACCCTATCTGTCTTTCACTACCGTCGCATGCGCAGCAAAGACGTAATAATGGTAATTCGACCACAAAAATCAACCGTCGAACCGTTCTGCTATGTTGCTTTTTCGCGCTAACTGCGCATGTGCCAGTAGAGAAAGACAGATAGTTACCGTGATCGTCTCTCTCTTTCTAACCGAGGGACGGCTGGAGGTCTGGGTCCCCTGATCTATCTATAAAAACTCTATGGTCATTATATATATAGTATATCATTAACATTCTAAGAGTAGTACCCAATAATAAAAAAAGATGGAATATCTTTTCACAGGTAAATACAGATTATTTGGTTGCTGTAATTATTTATTTATCTGATAATATTTACTGTTGTGTCGGAACACAAAACCTGGTGATTTTAAACTACAGACACTTCAATTTTATTTTATTTATGTATAATATGTATGTATTTACAAAAAAAAAGTATGTATTTGTATCAGTTGTCTAGTACCCATAACACAAGCTCTGCTTATCTTGGGACTAGATGGCGTTGTGTGTTAGATGTCCGAAATATTTATTTATTATTATTATTATTTTGTTTGTTAAAATATTGCTCATGGAGGTGACTGTGACTGGTGACTGTAGGAAGAAGCAGAGCTCGAAGGGTAGCTCCGGCAGCTGGTCAGACAGACGTGTTCAAACCATCCATAGGTCAGGTTCTCTTTATTGTCACTAACAAGACGATTTGCGAATAGATCAGAGATTTAGGGGACACTCGCGTGTTTTCTTTGACTGTCTTGCGGTTTCAATTATGCGTTTTTACACTATATATGCGGTTCAAGGCGAGAGCGGATGACACACACGTCACATCGTTTTGCGAATAACAGCGGACCGGAGAGGAAGCGGGTGCGGGGAGCGGAAGCGGATTGTGAGTTCGGACATGTGTACCTATTATTGTTAAATACTTAAATATGAGAACCTTATAACATAAATACGTGACTTAATAAATAGATTTACATAATGATCATAAACGGCTTTTACAGCTCAGTTGTAAAAAAAATCTCATCCGTAAACAATTTTTTTCCGTGACCTCCCTTTGCGTACTGTTAATGTAGTTGCTTTGATTTTAACACCCTATTCTTATATAAGTCTGCCGAAGTACGCATGAAGTTGTAAATAAAAAATGAAATAAATATTATGCGCCCACTTTGCGGCAGTACTTCGATCGTTTGCAAAGCATCAATGCAGCATGGTGACCCACACTATGGCGACCTATCGAGATGCTTCTGCATCTGTGGGTCTCCGATCTCGCACTCACCAACGAAACACGACAGCAGCAGCTGTTTTGCCGTAAATGTAACTGTTTTGATAATGATTATATTTGGTAAAGAAACTGATTGTTAGGCAGGGGTTCCTTGTCGGTGTGCTTGGTCCGCTTGCGACTGACGTACGGCGCGGGCTGCTTCAGGTGTACCGTGTACACGTGCACCTTGCGGCTGTTGGACTGAGAGAACGCCTTGCCGCATACCTCGCACTCGTATGGCTTCTGGCCCGTGTGACTCTGGAATAATGGATAAAAATATATTGAGCCGTTACATGCGACATAAACAAGTTATCTGTACAAAACTTGAGTGTCTCTTTAACTTAATTATTATTTGTAATTTTGACTGCACGGTTGGCCTAGTGGTGTAAGCGGTCGCCACACCGCTCTCTACTGCACGAAGTGTTGTGGGTTCAAATCCGACATGGGACAACACTTTGTGTGATTCACAAATTGTTGTTCTGAGTGGGGTGTTCTTTGTTATTTTCATGTATGTTTGTAAAGGCCCCGCGACACAGGATGTTTATTCCTAATGCGGGAGTGTATTCACCAAAAAAAAAATCAAGCTAACAGTTTTTCCCAAAATGCATACGAAAGTATATGTCGGTAAAACAGGCCCAGTGGTTGTTGGTATACGGGTAACATCATCTGGATAGCGTGAGCCAAAACCTCCTTCCCAAGCGGAGTCCTTTATCCAGCAGTAAACTATTAAAAGCTGTTGATGTGTGATATTGGTGGAAAGGGAATCGAATAGCTACTTAGGTATGGTGTCGCCACACCACGTTAGACGTTTCCTTCACAAGTTACTTGTTATTTCAATAAATATTCTAGTAAATTAAATAAAACTCCATTGACACTGTTTTCGACAGTGTAATGATACTGCGAGTTCAAATTCTAGTGACTATTGTCACTTATAGAACCTTATTATATTGGTTACGAGAGTACTATTGTCCTTTCGCGTTAAGAAAACAGTGACGCAAAATCAAATCCTTATCTCTCACCTTACTTCCCTTACCCTTTATATTTTCGTCCCTCCTTTACCTCCACGAAATGTTTCTATACTATTGAAAGCCACCCCGAAACTAAAACCTAGCTACGCACTGTACGCACATGTGTCAGTATTTTGTAAACGCGAATGAACTTATAGATGTAATTGAAGATCCCAGTCACCATAGACTTGTGTCATTTTAGGAAAGATGATTTTTTTAGAATCGGTAGTCCAATATATACTCAGAAAGGAATTGATATTCGCCAAGCTGAAAGCGGGGCCGTTTTACAGTTAGCAGGTATTAAAGGTGGAAGAAATCCATGCTAACTTACGTCATTGTAGGAAGGCTGAATTGAATATATATCAACTAATTATAACATTTTAAATTATGTTCCAATGAGCCAGACAAATCTGATGGGGCCAAAGTTCCTGTCAGACTCGTTTAAAGTTTATAGAAAGGAACGCCTCAATATTACACAGCGCCAGACACACGCGTCATGTGTATTGCTCTATAAGTTAGCGTAGGTGTTCATACTACTTAACAACATAGACTAAAAATTAATAACACACTAACTCAGAGTAGCTGGAGTTGTAAGAGATAGATATACACACATTGTTAAAATTTCATCTTTTGACGTAAGTCTGTGGTGAATGGGATCTAGTCTATGAATACCACTGCAAGACATAGGCCACTTTTTATTAAGGAGGTTTTTTGTCTACTCCCACGCTGGCTTCTAAATCCTTCCGTGCTATAAACCATACAATTGCGTGATTTTTATTTCTTATGAAAATATAGCTACGTCTATGTATTTTAATTTTTCCCCACTCACCCTAAAGTGTCGATTAAGCGCCCCTTTCCCCTTGAAAGCCTTGAAGCAAACAGAGCAAGGGTATGGCCTGGTCTCGCTGTGGGTCTTCTGGTGCATCTGCAGGTTGGTTCGGTTGTAGAACGCCTTGTCGCACTGATTGCACTTGTACGCTCGCTCTTCCGAGTGGGTACGCTTGTGGTATACTAAAAATGCATTGCCCTGTAAAATAAATGCATAAGATGTTATAAATGAAAATTGTTGTAGTATCATAAACACAATTCTTCACAATCTAGTTTCTGAACGCATCCTCAATAGATCTCATGTCTACCACTAGTAGCGCCACTAACTTTCTATAATAAACGCGTTAAATTTATTTCTTGTCTCACAATTTTGAGTCATAAAATCGTTTAACTAATTCTATTCTAGTATAATACAAAGATCTATTTGGTTATTGAAGTTTTATGAAATGAAATGATTTATTTATTAATATTATATATGTTATAAACATACACATACATAAATTTAATATTATACTTGTGCACAGTCGGTTACTAGGGAGGTTTGTGACCGTATTGCCAACTCATTCCGAAGAAGTTCACGTACTTTAAACTTAAATGTAAGGCGGTTTGTGGACATCCTGATCTCGACAGGAAGTGCATTCCAGAGAAGAACTGACTGCACGTAGAAGGAAGAATGGAGGAAGTTGGAGGTGTGAGGAGGACATAGAAGAAGCAGATTATTGTTTGACCGAAGGTTTCGGTCGTAATAAGAGACGCAAGTGTGGTACAAGGTATTTGGGTAACTATGGAGAGTTGAGGAAAGAAAAAAGAGTAGTCAGCGCTCGCTAACTGCGGCGCTGACGAAATGGGAGCCATTGCAATTGGGAACGAAAAACATACACATGATCATACTTGCGAAGATTGAAATCGAATCGAATGCAGTTATTGAGAAGACGGTCTAGTTTATTGAGGAAATATTTATTATTTTTTAATTTTACTATTTTCGTTGAATAGATTACTAAGTTAATATATTTTATCAGTGGTGCGATGGTTGTTTAGAAATGAATTTTGAAATTCGCTAAATAGCCATATGAGAATGACCGAAGGGCAATGGAAAAAAGCGAGTTAGGGAGGGGGGGTAGGTGGCTAGAGAGAAGATGGGAAGAGGAAGAGATAAAGGGAGAGAGAAAAAGAGAAGAGAACAGAGAATCCGAGCCTAAAGGAAAGGAAATCTTTCTAAGGAGACGCCGACATACAAAAAAGGACTGTTAGAGAATGATGACGAGTCTTTTGTTTAAATAACTTGAAAGCTTAAAACCAGATTGGACTAACTATTTTCTTAACGCGAAAGTTCTATATTCATTCACACGGCGAGTGTAACCAGCAGCATATTATTTTTCTTTTGGAATTTCAAAAGTTGATACACACATCAAAAATAAGCAGAAAAATACAAAATACCTGCCTAACGCTCTTCCAATCACAGCTAATGAATGAGAAAAATATACCATATAAAATTAAATATTCAGGAAAACTCAAGAAAAGAAGAAAACTATTAGGTTAAAAGCAAAAACTCGACTGCCTCGGTGGCCGCAGTGGTAGCGTACGCGACCGCTGTGCTTGAGGTCTCGGAGTCGATTCCCGGGTCGGACCAAATGTTAGTATGGTCTGCAAATACTTGTTTCGGAATATAGGTGTTTTCTAAGTTAAATATGTATGAATTTATTAAAAAAATTACATAAATATTCTATCACTCCATCAAGCAATCAAATTCAAGCTCTGCTTAGTTTGAGACTACATGGCGTTGTGTGTGAAATGTTCAAAATTATTATTATTATAAAATTTATAGAACAGCAAAAACAATTCTATGTTTAACTTACTCTAAAACTCTTCCCGCATATGTCGCAAATGTAGTTCTTCTGTATGGGGTACTTCTTGTCGGGGTGCATCCGTCGATAGTGGTGCCAGTGCTCGCGAGCATTTGCAATCTCTTCTGAACACTGAGGAATAAAACCTTCAGTGAGATCACCACCTATTGTTAAACTACCCCAGTCTATAATGGAAATGGGACCACACGGAAAACAACAGCTTTCAAATAAAAAAGAACCATCCAAATCGGTTTATCCAGTCCAAAATACTGAGGTAGCAAACATAAAAAAATGCAATCGAATTGAAAACCTCCTCTCTTTTTTAAGTCAGTTTAAAATCAAATCAGCATTGTAGTAAAGCGACAGTATTTGACTAACAAATAATTTACAATAAAATATACGTGGCCAATGAAGGTGCCGATAAAAAAAGCAGTTTCTATTCATCTACTAGCTGACCCGGCGAACTTCGTACTGCCATATTTAAATATCTGTCCCAGGTTCTAGTCGCGGACAAAAAAAAAACATTTTTGTAATATAGATTACTAGCTGACCCACGCAACTTCGTTTACGTCTCTTATTGCCCGTAGCGTGATAATTTTCCCCGTTTTTGAAACATTTTTCATTGGTGCTCCGCTCCTATTGGTCTTAGCGTGATGATATATAGCCTATAGTCTTCCTCAATAAATGGGCTATCTAACACTGAAAGATTTTTTCAAATCGGACCAGCGGTTCCTGAGATTAGCGTGTTCAAACAAACAAACAAACACAAACAAACAAACAAACAAACTCTTCAGCTTTATATATTAGTATAGATACAAAGAAAGAAAACACGTTTACTAAGAGTAAAAATACAACAAAACAAAATAAAAAGACAATAAAATAATCTGTCTGTGTGACTAAAGGGCCACAACTCGGCTTATACTATGGTCCTGAAGGTGACCACAGCACCTTCAGGTCCTTTTTTTTCCAATATTTAAGACCTTAACGATATAGATACGTTGACAAACAAGCGTTTTATATGAGTTTTAATTTATGTAAACAAAAAATTTTACCAAGTCACTATACAAAAAAGCGGCCAAGTGCGAGACGGTCTCGTCCATGAAGGGTTCCGTAGCAGCAAGTAACATAATATTTTTATTTTTCTTTTTATATTTGAGTTGATTGAATGAAAGATAAATTGCGGTTTACGATTTATGACGTATTAAAGAAAATTACTTACTAGATCTCGTTCAAACAAATTTTAGGTGGCAGTTTGCATGGTAATGTACATCTTTTTTTTTTAGTTTTATCTTTCTCTTATTTTAGAAGTTACAGTGGGGGTGGGGATACATTTTACCACTTTGAGAGTGTCTCTCGCGCAAACTATCCAGTTTAGAAAAAAAATATATTGGAAACCTCAATGTCATTTTTAAAGACGTATGGGCTCGATGAAAAAACTTTTTGAGTTTCAGTCAATGACACAATATACTAATAGACCGACCCTCCCTTGGCCAATACTGTACACCAGAAACAGCTAGAAAAGATCCGTTAAATCTAGATGGCGCTACAAAATAAGATATAAAAAACCGTTTCACAAAGTTTAAAACATTTTTATTTATATGCTTCAATTCTAGGAACTATATTGTTATTTTACGAATATAAATCTTGCTTTCTAATGCTTGCTTTAAAAAATTTTTTTTCAATTGCGTAAGTACAAGTTATCACCTATTTTTAGGAGATGTCGTTACAATCGATTTAAATAAACATGAAAATAATGACCTATTTACTACGCTAGATGCTTCGATCATAAATAGTACTAGATTCCCGATAAGCGCTTCAAAAACGGCCCGAAAAATAAGACCACAAATAATTTTGTGGTCTTATTTCAAATTAGTATGTTCCAATTACAGCCAACGTTAAGACGTCAAAATGCCGCACGGCGCGTTTAAAAACTGTGTAAATAACCACCGTAACACCAAGGTTTTGAAAGGAATATCTTTTTTTCGGTAAGTTTATATTATTATTAATTGTTTTTCATAAAATAATAAACATAATTATATATTATAGTAAATATAATTCAATAAACTAATATTGAAATTATTTGGCCAATGTTTACTACAACGCACCAACTATTGTATCAAACATCACCTATTCTTGAACAGGGAATGCATGGAGTAGTGTTATTATTTTATAATGTTATTTTTGTTTGTAGATTTCCTAGTGACCCATTTCGTTGTGCCGAATGGGTATCTATTGAAAGAAAGAGGAGAAGAAATATACAACCCTTACAAAAATTCTAGAATATGTTCGATTCATTTTGACAGATTCGACATTACTGGAAATACGCAAAGGCGTATTAATAGATTAAATAAATTAATAGATGTAAGAGACATGGGTGGTTTATGTTATGCTTCAAACGATGTGTTTGACATATGCATGAAAACCGAACGTGTTATACGCAACTGTCTTCGCACGAGTGGTGGCAAATCAATGCAAAAAAAGTATGACAAAAACTTTATATGTGTAAATGTTTTAAACGCATATATTGAAAAGGATTTATTTTCTAAGGGAAACGAACACAACCATAAAATAAGCCTAATTAAACTAATTATAGAAAAAATCATTGATGTAAGATTACATTATATTTGTTAAAAAGAAACCGCTCATATCAAAATTACTTCTAAAAGACAGCTTTATAACAAGCTGAATCTGTTTAAAGGTAATTAAACCTATATTACTACTAGCTGTTGCCCGCGGCTTTGCTCGCGTGGAAGTTGATTTTATGTATTTATTTAAAACTGTGTAAAAGTATGTATCAGTATTTTATTCATGATTTTGAACGTATTTATTTATTTTTGATCAATAGCCCATTTAAAAGAACTTTCATACAAACATTCGACCCATATTTCATCCCCTTTAGGAACAGAATTCGCATAAATGCTGATAATGCATAAAGTTTCATGATACTAATTTAAAAAATAACGGACTTCCATACAATCTTTCAACCCCTATTTCATCCCTTACTGGGTGAAATATCCAGAACCGCTTAAATACATCTTTACTTTTTTTTAATCAGCAGTACATGAATAAAGTTTCATGGTTCTAACTTAAAAAATGACGAACTTCCGTACAAACTTTCAACCCCTATTTCACCCCTTAGGGATAGAATATCCAGAAACGCCTAAATACGTATCTACTCATTTTTAATCAGTAGCCCAAAAACAAAGTTTCATGTTTCGAACTTCAAAAATGTCGGACTTCCAGATTAACCTATATGCGAAATGTCAACCCCGATTTCACCCCTTAGGGGTAGAATATCCAGAAACGTTTACTTACGTATCTACTCATTTTTAATCAGTAGCCCAAAAACAAAGTTTCGTGTTTGTAACTTCAAAAATGGCGACATTACGTACAAACTTTCAACCCCTTTTTCATCCCCTTAGGGGTAGAATATCCAGAAACGCTTAAATACGTATCCACTCACTTTTAATTAGTAGCCCAAAAATAAAGTTTCATGTTTGCTACTTCAAAAATAGCGAACTTCCTTACAAACTTTCAACCCCTAGTTCACCCCCTTAGGGGTAGAATATCCAGAAACGCTTAAATACGTGTCTTCTTATTTGAAATCAGTAGCGCAAAAATAAAGTTTCATGCTTCTAATTTAAAAATGACGAACTTCCATTCAAACTTTCAACCCCTATTTCATCCCCTTAGGGGTAAAATATCCAGAAACGCTTAAATACGTGTTTTCTCATTTGAAATCAGTAACACATAAATAAAATTTCATGTTTCGAACTTCAAAAATGACGAACTTCCAGACTAACCTATTTACGAAATGTCAACCCCTATTTCACCCCTTAGGGGTAGAATATCCAGAAACGCTTACATACTTATCTACTCATTTTTAATCAGGAGCCCAAAAACAAAGTTTCATGTTTGTTACTTTAAAAATAGCGAACATCCATACAAACTTTCAACCCCTATTTCACCACCTTAGGGGTAGAATATCCAAAAACGCTTAAATACGTGTCTTCTCATTTGAAATCTGTAGCCTAAATATAAAGTTTCATGTTTCTTACTTCAAAAATTACGGACTTCCAGACTAACCCATATACGAAATGTCAACCCCTATTTCACCCCTTAGGGGTAGAATATCAGGAAACACCTAAATACGTATCTACTCATTTTTAACCCGTAGCCCAAAAATAAAGTTCAATGCTTCTAACTTAAAAAATGACAAACTTTCATATAAACTTTCAACCCCTATTTCACCCCTTTAGGGGTAGAATATCCAGAAACGCTTAAATACGTATCTACTCTTTTTTAATCAGTAGCACATGAATAAAGTTTCATGTTTCTTACTTAAAAAATGACGAACTTCCATACAAACTTTCAACCCCTATTTCACCCCTTAGGGATAGAATATCCAGAAACGCCTAAATACGTATCTACTCATTTTTAATCAGTAGCCCAAAAACAAAGTTTCATGTTTCGAACTTCAAAAATGTCGGACTTCCAGACTAACCTATATGCGAAATGTCAACCCCGATTTCACCCCTTAGGGGTAGAATATCCAAAAACGCTGAAATACGTGTTTATTCATTTTTAATCAACAGCCCAAAAGTAAAGTTTCAGGTTTCTAACTTAAAAAATGACGGACTTCCATACAAACTTTAAACCCCTATTTCACCCCCTTAGGGGTAGAAATTCCAAAATTCCTTTCTTAGTGGGTGTCTACTCAATAAAACGATCCTACTCACCAAATTTCATAGCCCTAACTATCATAGTTTACGCTCGGCGATGATGAATCAGTCAGTCAGTCAGGACTTACTATTTTATAAGTATAGATTTTAATTACTTCTGTATAAAAAGTACGTCGAAAACATGTTTCTTGATTCCTTTCATATTTTTTACTTTATAATTTTTTTTATTACCTATTTGTTGTAATAGCGGCAATGTAAAATAGTATCTATTACTTTTTTGAATCGGTCAAAAATATTTACCACCATACAAAACAAACCTAAAACAAATATATTCTGCAACTCTACGTCATTCAATACTTACTGTGTTCTGAGCATTGAAATGTAATACCAAGAACTACATCTAGTTCCACAATACAATAAGCACGAAATTAGAAACAAAATGTTTTTAATCTTAAGACTTAGACTTTAAGTATCATTTTAGAATAAATATTTTTGTACTAATGACTTTTTATTTTTAAGCGACATTTTAAATTTATTCCATAGTATCGCTTCTCTGACGAAATGACCTAAATAGATATATTTTGTAATGGTAATTAAACTTTATGTTTAAGCATTAAGGTTTATAATAAACTGAAGTCATTAACATTATTAAACTTTTTTCTAAGAATGAAGATGTTTTCGTGTCTGTAAACATGGCCACTTGAGAGTCTTATTTTTGTTCCTGATCCTTAATCTAGTACTATTATTGATCGAAGGCTAGATGTCACATTTATAAGTTATTGTTGTGACATACAAAATACTAAATTCGCTGGATGCGCGATGATAGCGCCACCTAGTGGCTACAATTACGTCAGATTTTGAAATGTCAAATGGTTGGTTGTTTTACGAAGAATAAGTAAACAAGTAACAAATAATTTCAAAGAAACATCTTAAAGAGGCGTCCATTAATTACGTGAGGCATTTTTGAGAATTTTTCGATCCCCCGTCCCGCCTTGGTGAGATATCGTAAGATTTTCGTCAACTCCCACCCCCGTCCGCTCACGCGAGATTCTTCAAATTTATGTTTAGGCTGTAAACGTGTTGAATTATTGAAGTTGTTCTATTACTTTTATTGAGGAATAGCATAGCAAAATCGAGTGCTACTTCGCTACTCTGCAGAGTTCGAACGAATACGACAAGCACTATTGTGTCAAATTTGTGCATATTTTATTCTAGAAATAATTTTTCACACAATTACGTCATATTTCCCTTATAACCTCCCCCCCCCCCCCCTTCCCATCTAAGTGAGATTTGTAAAGAGTTAATATATTTATATAGAATACCTTACGTAATTAATGGACGCCCCCTAATTTAAATGTATTCTATTCGATCACGTACATGGTGTAGATAATAACGTTGAGCGATTTTATTGCCTGCCTGATAAGGCATAATCCATAAATTTTAGGTCATTAAATGTAATTTTAAAGAAATGATCAAACTGAAAAGTATAATCTCTACTTCTAACACATATTTAAATTTGTACAACAAAAAAAAGTTTAAAGATTTTTTTTTATGTTTGGGCCTGCCAAAATGACTTTACACTGCCTGATGGAAAGCAAAAGCAGAATCCAAGAGTGGTGGTTACCATACTCATTGCAAATGCAGACAATGCAGAATGGTGACCCACACCATGGCGGCCTTGATATGCTTTTGCATCGTTGGGCCTCCGGTCACTCACCAACGACAGCTCGAACGCTGTCATTTTACGTTGATCTTCTGTGCGAGAGTAGTACCGCCTCGGTCGAGCCGGCCCAACCGTGCTGAAATCAGCGTGGCTCTATTACTTACAATTTTTTTCCAACAAATTTTTATCCTATTATTTAAATTACGACAAAAAATAAAATCTGATGACAGCATTTTAAAATCTAAAGAGTTCAGAAAAGGTTTCTAGAGCATTGGCATTGATACAGCTACGAACATCATGGTTACGAAGAAGATGAAAATAAATTTAGCTTGTCATTATTATACAAATATAAAGCTTATTTTTTCCTAAGGCGGCAAGGTGAAAGTGAAAGTGGCAAGCAAAATCCGATTGTTTGCCAGGTTTTTGCCCTGATCTATTTAAAAAACTTGAGAGGTCTCAAGGGACACCAGGGCGGAACGAAGTTTTAGTCCGTACCTCATTGGTCGATGCTTTATTTGATTCGCTGTTGAAATAATAAAAGCAAAAAAAAATAGGCCAACCTCTAAAGACTGGGCGTGTCACCCAAACGGGGTAACCTACGCGGCCGCTGCTAAGGTGGGCTCAGCAGCCC
Source organism: Spilosoma lubricipeda (assembly GCA_905220595.1). NCBI lineage: Eukaryota > Metazoa > Arthropoda > Insecta > Lepidoptera > Erebidae > Spilosoma > Spilosoma lubricipeda. The sequence continues at coordinate 2,734,452 of HG992291.1, forward strand.
AGCTGGCAGTTAGGGGGGCCAGGCCAGCAAAAATACCCGAGAAGGTCAACCAGGGGAAGCGAAAGGGGAGTGCGAACGGACACACTAGATGTCGCGGGTTACTAGAAATGAATCCTTTCTGCTGTATTGAGCCGATTCGCTGTGCCATTACTTGAGCATCGCAGCGTTGGATATAGAATGCAGTTATGGGAGAGTATCTCTCGCTGCCAACCATGTTATGCTCCATAGTAGATAGCAACAGAGTTTTACCTTCTGCGAAGATAACATTGAACAGAAAGAGGCGGCGGAAAGGACCAAGTACGAAAATTTCTACTTGAACCCAATTTGCCGCCACCCGCTGAAACGGACGCCGCGGTGCATTCTAGCAAATCATGCCATCCGACCAACCTAATCAAAAAAAAAATTTGTTAAAATTACTAATTTAACTTGTAATATTTAACTGATATTGAGATGTTTTATAAACAGATATTTACAAAGATGTATTTTAACAAGCATGTAGACTTTCTCAAATAGTAGTATTATTACATTATTTCTTTTTCTTAAACTGCCAAGACTTATTTCCTCATTTATATTACAGTAATGTAGTTTTTTCAAATCGTTTAATATGCCGCCCACCAGGCGCGGTTCCAAGGGGGGGGGTCACAGGGGACACGACCCCCCCCAAAATCGTACACATGTAAATTTTTTTAAGCTTATTTTTTTCTCCTTACTTTCCATAATTGTTCAATCGACATAAGAAATCATAGGATAAGAATTGTTTAACACCTATAAATTAAAACAGTAACATAACGTGGATAACAAATCTTTACCCTCCAAGACTGTCGTAATTCAGGCTTGTTCTACCATAAAGACTCAGATGATACTACTAGTCTGGACCAGAGTTTCTAGGATGAGTGCCAGACAGACACGCTCTTTCCAAGTACTATCCCCCAATTCATCCGACGCAATTGGACCGGCAACTCTGGTCCGACGTATGTGAGGCATTGGAGGGAGATCTGGATCGTGCCGTATGGAGACTGGCTTCCCGCAACACCGCTCCTGGACCTGATGGTATTCCAGGTCGGTGCTGGGAGACAAACTGAAGCAAATTTTCACTCAGTGTTTCGGCCTCGGTATCTCCCCCTTCGACTGAAAAGAAGCGAGACTGCTGCTCCTCAAAAAGTAAGGTGTAGATGTTATCTTTGCGTTCCAACTTGCCTGAACGAAACGGGGAACTCTTTGAAAGAGTTATCTCTGACCGTATCAGCGGGCAACTGTGATCAGGAGGGTCGTGTTGACAGTTAGGCATGATATCGTTAACGCTTTCAGTATTCCTTGGCGCGCTATCAGGGCGGCCCTTGAATATCACCGTTATAGAGGCCTAGAGGCGCGATAAGGCAGTGAAGTTTGTCGATCTGAACGGGGTGGCAAATTGAAGGGAGGTGTGTTGTGGGGTTCCCCAGAGCTCTACCTGCCTCTGGCCTCAGTGTCACCTGCTATGTAGACGATACAATAATACAGGCTAGAGGGTAATGCTTCGGGGAGGTGCTTCTACTCGCCGAGGAGCTTGTGTTGTGCATAAGACTCGTGAGTTAAGCCTGAAGGTGGCGCCTCCATGGCTTATGTAAGTGACAAGAACCATCCAGCTCATGCCTGCTGGATGACATTGACAGCCAGGTCAGTACATAAAGTACCTAGGCCTCATCCTTGGCAGTTGTTAGAGCATTTCGGGCGGCTAGTCCCCCGAGTACGAGTGGTAGCAGGGGCGCCACATCGTCTGCTACTCGCCCAGGCTTGAGCCAGCCAACGCGCTATCGGAGCCGTTCTGACGAGCTTCGATAGAGATAACTGACTGTGTCACCTACCGACTCACTCAGATGCTCATCGGACGTGTGGTTACGGCACAATGCCATCTCTGAAGACAGATTGGATGAAACCTGTCACCAGCTTTGATCGCGGCAATACTGGCAAGTAGTGAGGGATGGGAGGCGGAGGGCTCCTTTTGTGGAGACGTTATGCTCCAGAAGGAGTCCGCAAAGCGTGATCGGGAAAGGGCAGATCCCGCTTGAAAGACGCGATGAAGAGGGCGCGGTAGAAGCCGCTAGATCCCCAATCGTCGGTTCAGGGTCGTTGTGGCCACATCCAGGGGAAATCTGGTCACTACCCGAGAGCGGTGACACCTCGGTGCGGCCGGGGGATGTCGTCTAAGGCAGGTCAGTGTGCCGACTCTTACTGCGTAGAGCTATGAGAGGTTCAATAGGGACCTGCCATGGGGGTGAATATTATTACCCTGGGATGTACCTGCATTGCAGAGAGTACTCCAGATGCCGCTGATGCATTTCTGGAGCTCCTCTTGACAGCCGAGTTAGGCCGCCGCGGGTTTTAGAGGATAGACTGATTTGTCCACGACGGGTTTGTGTGGGACCCCACGGAGCTAGGTCCTCTAAGTATTCATTAAGAGATTGTCCCAGACGTCTCAACTAATCAAATATTGTCATCTCAATAGACTTACTAATAAAAACAATACATATCGATTTTTTTCTAATGTGTGCAATAAAATTGAATATTGTGCAATAAACTCTAATTTACTCGACTTAAATCAATTATTAGTGACCCCCACCAAAATTTCAGGCTGGAACCGCCCCTGCCGCCCACTAAAATGAGCCGCCCTAGGCTTCAGCCTACTGAGCTTTCATCACTGAATGATATGGATTTTTTCAACAAATTTTGATTATCTTAACACAATCTTTAAAAGTTAGAGATAATTATGGTGTCGCGGACTTTTTTGTGTACATTATTGTCCTCTATAAAATTGAAGGACATCATTTTGCTCTATTGTCAATAACAGATGATTTTTGATGTTTTTTGTTTTTTTTTTATTTTAGCATGCAAATTTGTATGAACAAAAGTTACAAGACTTACAACTTTTTTATTATTTCATAGATTTTTATTTCCTTTTTGAATCCATTGAAGAAATAAAAAGTTGCATAGAAGCTCCAAATCCATCCATATTTTACCCCCTAAATAGAAATTGTAAATTTATTTTCTCAGTCCTTACTTAAGTCAATTGAAAACCCTACATAGAAAGTTTTACGTGAAAATTTTAAAAGTTTCATACAAAAATTAATTTAAAAAAAATATTCATGTACCGTATTTACTAAGAAGCATTTATTATGAAGCTGTTTATTTGAAATTATAAATAGACATTTCAATTTTATTTGTTTGTGTGTATAGATGGCTCTTTGACGATTTAATAAAATTTCACACAAATTACTAATATAATTATTTGGAAAACGACATCTAGTGGTACATTTTGCATGACAATAAACTTGTCAGTTGACTGTCGGGTTCGTACTTTTACGTAGGTCGGAAAATATCTTTTAAATTCACGATTTAATGCACTTAGTGACATCTAGGGAACATTAAGCTTACTATCAATCCGCGTACAAGTCTCTCGTAGTGAAGGAAAAGTCTATACTATATATTTCGTCAGTGGTTTCAGTTCTAAGCATGGGGAATCCCCAAAACTTACTAGTTTTTTTTTCTATTTTTATGTGAAAATCTTAATGCGGTTCACAGAATACATCTACTTACCAAATTTCAACATTATAGTTTCGGAAAAAAGTGGCTGAGAGTGGTGACATACGGACGGACAGACAGACATGACGAATCCATAAGGTTAAATTTTTTGCCATTTGGCTACGGAACCCTAAAAATATAGAAATATCTTACATATATGTCGGAAAGAGGGTATCCGAACAATAAAATTATTACGCACACGTGACACAATCAAAGGGTTCTATGAGTCAGGCGAGGTGGGGACAGTTTCTCTTCAGATCTTGCTCCGTCCACACCTCTTGTTTCCTATTATATAATTTATGATTTATTGTACTTATGTGTCTATATTTATTTCACGTGCCTATATTGCTCTTTGTTTTTAGTAATTATTTATCAATTTGTGTTTAAATTAATTCATGACCATTTAGTTTTAATTTACAGTAATTAATAATTCAAGATTGGCTTTAATCCGAATTAACTATATTTGTGGTTCAGATTTTCGTTTGTAGGTTAATAACTAACTGACTTAATCCCTTTATAGGTATATATATATATATCCCCCCTATATATACATTACATTACAAAGAACCCAAACAATAAAATACTTAGGCATCATGATAGATGAAAATCTTAACTTTAAAACGCACATTGCATCACTTAGCACAAGGATACGTAAACTCATTTACATTTTAAAACCCTGAGACATGTAGCTACTCCCCTAGTTCTAAAACGAGTTTATTATGCTCTCGTGCAGTCACTCATCAGTTACTGCATTACATCATGGGGTGGCGCAAATAAATCCAATCTCTTAAAGCTCGAGATCGCCCAAAGGACTATTCTAAAAGTGGCGTCTTTTAAACTCTATAGATTCCCAACAGCAAAACTGTATGAATACTGTGAGGTCCTCACCGTTCGCCAACTTTTCCTGCTAAATATTATAGTAAAACAGCATGCTACAGTAAAATATACCCCGAGTCTGGCCTCTAATCGTAGAAACTATAATGTATGTGATCGCATTATTCACCCAAGGACATCTTTTGTTCGCAGGTTTTACCCATTTCTAGGCCCTTACATATATAATAAGTTAAATAGGGCTATTCGTATTTACGCCTTAAATAAATTAAACTTAAAAAGGTCAGCATCCCAATGGCTCAGCAAACTTACATATGATGCTACGGAATACTTACTGGTTATCCTGGCTTAAATGAGACTTAAAAATCATACTTTCTCATGACAATTAATTAAGAGAGAATCTAATATCTGTTCTATAAATCTACACACCCTCTGACACTCACTCACTCATTAATTCATTCCACACACCCAGAGGATCCCAACAATCAACAACTAAAATTTAATATTGCACTCAATATGCATTGATTATCATAATTAGAGGATAAGTTTTTATATATAATGCTAAGCAATGTACGTGTAGCTTTGTTGCATAAAAATGTATGGTTCATTTTAACGGGTGAGAGCACTGCCTCCTGTAATACAGGTGTTATACCTAGCACGGGAGACAGGGACTTCAAATAATTGTTTTTATATTTTATGACAATAAAGATAATTATTATTAAAGATAATTATTATAGAAATTAAGATTTTCAATCAGTGCACGCCTTCACCGATTTTACAACAGCTTGCGGTTCCAGCTGACCGAAACTCTATGAGTAATTTCTTAATTTTGCAGCCTATAGGTTGAAACTCTTTTTTTTTTATGTTCTGACCTGCCAATATGACTCTACTCTGCCCGATGGAAAGCATAAGCAGAATCCAAGAGTGGTGGTTACCATACTGCTCGTGCAGACAATGCAACAATGCAGCATGGTGACCCACACCATGGCGGGCTAGTGATGCTTCTGCATCATTGGGCCTGCGGTCTCGCACTCACCAACGGAACACGACAGCATGATCGCTGTCAATTTAAGTTGATTTTCTTTCTTCCAAATCAAATCAGTTTTAATATTAATTAGGAACAAGCGGGAAGACACATTTTTTATGGGTTCGTATGAGACATATAATAAATATAAAACCAAAAAGTCGTTTAAAAATCTATGTAAGCTATACATACATGTTCACACTTAGCAGGGAAGTTCATATTGGGTGGTTTTTTCCCGTAATTCTTGGGTCTTTTCCTTGCGTGTTCTTTGCGGTGGTGGACCCTCACCTCCTCTGCGTTCTTGAACGACTCACCGCATGTACGGCAACCATTACTGAGTACAAAATTTACTTCAAAAATATCTATATTATTTTCATAAGCTGTGAAGAGGAGTATCCTTTCTGAATAACGTTTAGATCGGAAAGTAATTACTATTAAGAGCCTAAAGTCGGAACTTAATACTAGCGAGTAGTAGAAGAGTATATGCTACATTAATGATCTATACTAATATATAAAGCTGAAGAGTTTGTTTGTTTGTTTGTTTGTTTGTTTGTTTGTTTGTTTGAACACGCTAATCTCAGGAACCGCTGGTCCGATTTGAAAAATTCTTTCGGTGTTGGATAGTCCATTTATCGAGGAAGGCTATAGGGTATATATCATCACGCTACTACTAATAGGAGCGGAGCAACAATGAAGAATGTTTCAAAAACGGGGAAAATTTTCACGCGACGGGCAATATAAGGCGCAAACGAGGTTGCGTGGGTCAGCTAGTAGTAGAATAAGCTGCCAACACGACAGTTCGAATTAAGTGCTATGAATTCTATGAAATAACAAACAAACACTTCAGCTTCATAATATTAGCGTAGATGAAGTGCAACACAGTATAATATAAAAGTTCATAGCTAAAATGTGCTTCGTAAGCTCTAAAATAAGACAACTGTCACATAGATCAAGCTATATTATAAGGACTATAGTCTATAAAAGTAAATAAATTGACAGCAAATAGTATGTTACGGCGGGTAAGAATACTGAGTGCAATGGAATGAACTACTCCTATTCATCCCATTGGCACCCCGTCTGGCCGTTGTGGTATCATAGGCCAAAACTTCCGATATAAGAAGAAGCCTATGGCCAGCAGTATACTGTTTAAGGCTGTTCATATAATATACAGGGTGTCCCAGAAAAAATGGATAATCCTGGAGCGCTTAGTAGTACAGCTATCTGGCATACAAAAACATTTTTTTTTAATATCATTTGTTTACTTTTTAGCTCTTTGCACTAACTACTCCTTCACATAACAGTAAAGTGTGTCAAATTTCATACTTTTCCGTTCGCATAGTTTTCGTAAAAATGGGTACAAAGTTTTTGCTTCAGGTATCCTTATTAATAGTCACGCAACCTTTTTTTTTTCATTTCTCATTTTTAAGGCCATTTGCACGACATAGCTTACATACAAATGTATTCAAGATATACTAAATGCGTTTAAAAGGGTTAAACATAATTAACAACTTGTACAACTATGTTTAAAAGGGTTAAACATAATTAACAACTTGTACAACTATAATTTTTTAGCTAAATATATTTAAGAATCTGCTAAAGTTAAACATCGAAACTCAGCTATTTAGCGGCGCTAAACGTGTTTAACGCGTGCGTGTACACAACACTATGATAGTGCTATCGCATTTAACTAATTTTGTTTAGTAGCTACTTAAGTCGAACGTTGTTTAAGTCGCCCTTAATCTGAAGTTTCTTAACGTCAACCCAGCATATTGTGTAACCTGGCACCCACAGGAGAGGTTCACTTAGTGTGAGGCCACTGGATATAACAAATATTGTATGTTTATTCGTTTATAGGATCCCTGTAAGATGAGATAGTGAAACTCACATAGTTTTAGTACTCCTCGTGTGTTTGGTGGACATAACCATATGTCGTTTGTACGCCTCCATCGATACAAACTTCACGTCACACTCTTCGCAGTAGGGGCCTTCTTCTTCTGCAGGTTCACCTTTCTCCTAAACATTACAATTAGTCTGAGTATATAATAAAAAAACACATATTTGATGCTTTGTTTAAATTAAAAAAAAAAAGAACTATCGCGGGAAGTTCGGCAGATTGGTCAGTTTTGTTGAAACAATAAGTTTAAAATCTGTTTGATGATCAGTGTGAAAGAGTCGCAGTTCCACTTGCGCATAGCGACATAGGCATATACTACATATATTATCGAATAGCGTGGCGACGCATGTAATTTTAGACTAGAAAAGTTAGTGAGTGATATTCATAAACTTTATTCCTGTGTATTTAGATATGTAGAAAGCGATTTTTCTTACTCCGCGCCAAAATGGAATACAGTATTGCCCAATCTAACAACAACAAAAAAATTAATTTGGAACCATAAACAAATCATCCATTCCCGATCCTTTTTTGACTGAATGAACAATATTTATCAGAGTTCATAAACAATAATACAGTACAAACCATAACGTCTTTGTGCATCATAGTCTTGTGACTTTTTTGACTGAATGAACAATATTTATCAGAGTTCATAAACAATAATACAGTACAAACCATAACGTCTTTGTGCATCATAGTCTTGTGCATAGCGAGCCCCAACTTGCTGATGTACGAGTATCCACAAATGCCACAGATGAACTCCGACGGGTGTTTTATTCGCACGTGGCTCATGTAAGACGTCCACACACTGCACATAAGAGTAATAGTAAATTAAAACTTGTAACTATAATAAAAAGAAGCTGTAATATGTAGTATTAAAGGAGGCGTAAAACAAGAGGAAACTAGAGAGCAGGTGTATTAAAAGATGCTTTAAAAGTATTAATGTTAAATAATGTTAAAAGATTGCTACGACGGCACTTTGTACTGATATTGTACAAGGTCCTTCGAGCCGGATAAAGTTTTTAGAGAGTTATCCGGAGGACACTTTGTACTGATATTGTACAAGGTCTTACGCACCGGATAACGTTTATAGAGAGTTGCCATGAAGGCACTTTGTACTGATATTGTACAAGGTCTTTCGAGCCGCAAGTTTTTAGAGAGTAGACACAATGGTATTTTGTACTAATATTGTCAAAGGTCCTTCGAACCAGATAACGTTATTAAAAGAACTCAATTCAAAGCGTGCAGCAGATCAGTAACGGCGATCGTAACGAGGATTAGGTGGACTGGGAGATATACTTATTACTACTGTTAGATTTGATGGGGGGTCGATCAAGGCTCAATGGTAATGGCGTAGGTTAACACATTGCAAAATTCAGATATCCTAGACAGGGTAGTGTATCGACGAGTAAAAAGTCTTAACTCATTAAGATTCCTTCATTCTAACCTCTGTGATTGCGTTAAGCCTCAGTATTAGTTGTCATACGATAGTTGGAACCTTAAAAAGTCTGATAACAGTCTTTCTACAGACTTCAACTAGTACTTGGGCTGTGGAGGTCAAATGGCAGTCACTCCACGTAAAACCTAGTTTGGGAAAATGTTCGGAAGAAGTAAAAGTGGGTACACTACGAATAAAAATAATAGTGCGCAAATATAGAAGCGCCATATATATCTTCGCATCTTACGTGAATATGTCTTCGCAAAACTTGCATTTGTACGTCACTCCCGTGTGCCATCCTTGGTGTTGCTTTGCTTGAGTCCTATTGAAACACAGAAAGGGGCAAATTATTATCTGGTGGAATTTTAACTAATTAAATTAAGAAAACGACTTTAAAATACAGCTTTAAATAGCTTTAAATTTAGAGTAATAAATCGGGTCAAGCCAAGATCAGGTCTTTTGGCCATTAAAGTATTAAAAGTAAATTTGATATCAATATCAGAGCGATCAGGAAGCCGGTCAGTAAGTGTGAGTGCGGACGCACGCGTGTGTGTGTGTGTGTGTGTGTGTGTGTGTGTGTGTGTGTGTGTGTCCGTGTGTGTGTGTTTATGTGTGTTTGTATGCCTGTGTGTGTATATGCTTACATGTACGTGTGCCTAAAAATTAGTTTTTTTTTGTTTTTTATAAATTGTATTTTTCTAGGCCAACTATCGCACAACATATTTTTTTATGTTAAAGCCACATACTCGTATTTTAAGTTTAAAAATTCTAAATTGTATTTACTTACGTATTAGATGATATGTAGGGGCAAGATTTACAGGCGTATTTCGTCTCGTGAATAGACGAGTGTTTCTGTAAGGCGCGTTTGGTTTTGAACCTGAACTTACATACTATACATTCTATATCACCAGCACTCTGTGGAAAATAAAATCACCATAAAATTTGCACATTGCGTAACATAAAATGATAAAAAAAAATTGCGCAAAAATAAAACACAGTTTTTTTTTTAAATTTGTAATCCTCTACAAATCTGGAACTCATCAAATGAAATAATAATAAAATATCGCATTATATGTAATACTAGCTGAGTCTGGGACGGTGATGGCCCTACAGATTTGTCTGGATCCTTGGAAAATATCTTAAAATATTATTATGTTAATAATATACATAAAATTCAGGTTTCCTAAAATGCCATGTACTCTATATAGTACAAGATCCCAGTCGTGGCGCTGCAAGCCGTAAAGACGCGTCGCCAGGCCAACGGCCAGAATGACCTTCCACTGTTTTAGCTTATATCCCTGTGTGTAAATTGACATATCGTTGGCGTCTAAATTGACATTATAAAATAGCCGGCCATAGTCAAAAACATCGTTAAATGATCAGGTGATAAATACAAGTTTTTTTAAACTCTTCTTATATGTCACACTGATTCAGAAATTGACAGCTTGAAATGACTATTGCGAAATAATATACTATGTAGTGTATACACACATCTTAGATAGATAAAAACACTTTAAATTCGAAATAAACATCTGGTTCGACCCGGGACTTGAAACCGAGACCAGTACATACATTATCGCTATCACTCTATCACTCACTGCGGTATGTTCAAAATACTGGTGTTTCTCTTACCGGTGAATGTTTGCCGACGTGGTGCTTCCACGCGTGGGTGTCGATGAACCCCTTGTAACACAAATTGCACTTGTACGGAGAATTCAAGTAGTTTGATGTATCTTTTCTCTTATTTATTTCTTCTATTTGTTCTTCTACCTAAAATTTTAAAAAGATTGGTAAATAAATTAACACTCATTCTAGGATTGTTTTATGTCCACGTTTTTATGTATTGGCTGCTAAAATGACTTTACTCTGCCTGATGGAAAGCATAAGCAGAGTCCAAGAGTGGTGGTCACCATACTCATTGCTCGTGCAGACAATGCACCAGTGCAGCATGGTGACCCACACTATGGCGGGCTTGTGATGCTTCTGCATCATTGGGCCTCCGGTCAGACCTTCCACACTCACCAACGAAACACGACGGCATGAACTCTGTGATTTTACGGTGATTTTCTGTGCGAGGGTAGTACCGTCCCGGTCGAGCCGGCCCAACCGTGCTGAAATCAGCATGGCTCTACTACCTACACTATAACTTTAAGTAAGAACTAACGAATGTTCAGGGATTATTTAAAGGTTCTAAAATGATAATTGTAAAATCGAAATTCATACTTTTTTTCTGTTAAGCTTTCACGGTTTTATTATTATTAGTTCTAAAGTGCAGTTCAAAAGAATTAAATTCATTGTAAAATTTGAAAAAGTAAAATAATCTTTCGTAAAAAAGTGTAAAGTTCTTTTAAAGATATCAACACATTTTTTTAACTTTACTATTTAACAAAAATACGACAAACTGAAAAAAGCCGTTTAATCTGTAGTATCCTGTCTCTAGTCAATGTCGTTTTATCTACTTACCGATAAATGAATAACAGTGATAGATTCATGTACATTGACATCAGCGAATGGGTTTCCATTTCTACTCATTCGGTTATTTTTCGTTTTAGGAACTTTTTGTTGTTTAGGCCGCCCTCTTTTTCTGACTACAACTTCCGGACTACATGCTTCTGTCACATCATCCGAAACCTGAAAGGACGTATAAATAAGGCATCATATTAATATTCAGCGTCCTAAGATTACCCCCCAAGCGGCTTATCGAAGAGAGTAAACTGACAGTGTTCCATTTGACTGCGTGGATGACTTAGTAGCTTGAATGATGTTCTCAGCGTTGCTGTTTCTACTACGCTGAGAGGGCAATATTTTATAACAATTTCTTAAAACTCTTAAGGCTACATCGGTGATTCGTCATTTTTCAATTTATCGATCTAAAAAATCAACAAAGCCAAAATATCGCAACAACAATTTTCACAGAGTCGTGGACAATGGTGGCGGATAAATGATAAAATTGCTCTGTTCGGAAGAAAGCTCCCACTGTCGTTATGATATCATCCTTGATTCCTTGCTTAAACGCTGGTTAGAATGTTTGCTAAAATGCTCCCGTGATTTTTTTTACTTTTTAGGCTGATATTTGCCCATTACAAGTGCTCCAGTAATCACATAAATTCAACAATTTTTATAATAATATTGCGGACATCTGACACACAACGCCATCTTGTTTCAAACTAAGCAGAGCTTGTATTATGGAAGTTAGATTAACTGATATAATACATCAATACTTTTTTTAAATATTCCTATACACTTTATACAAAGAAAACACCCCAATTTCGAAACAAATATTTGCCTACCATATAAACATTTGATTCGACCTGTCGCATAAGTTACAATAGGGGAGAGTTGGATACTACCATACCCTGAACTTAGACCTATAATTCGGACTGGTTTCAGAAACAGATTCCAATAGACGTTTGAGTAGTAGAGAATTTATTTAACTGCACAGCATGGCAAAATATTATAATGAATAAATCGATAGTAGTGTGGAGGAACGAGTGTCATGTCCCTCCAACACAAAGGGAGGATCCTCCGACCAGGCGAGGTGATCATGCCTGGCGGGCCACTGCCCAACGGTTAATGTTGGGAAGTTGTATATGTGTTAATTGGCGCGAGAAATCATATTGCGCGATTCAGGATTGGTACTGTTGTGTACTCCGTGTCGTGACGTCACACCGTAGTTCGGTGTATTTCTGATCGATGACGCTGTAGCATGTTGCTGTTGCGCTGTATGTGGAGGTCGCCACAGTAGTTATAGGGGGTTGAAAGCATGGTATTATCAAACTGGTTGGATGATATCGTGTCGAGGTTTGATAAAACCGTACCCAACTTAATTTCGTGAATTTCTAAGAATTACCTTAGATTAATTATTAAAACAATAATTTTAATATATTATTTTATTTTTATTCATATACTATTTTAGAACAAGATAAATCAACAAAAAAATTTAAAGAAATAAAAACAAAACTTCTACATTTATTAACAATTCATGGCTAGGTATTTAAATAAGTAAATCTTTGAATGGAATTACAACTAGTCAGTCTCAGCAACATCTTTAATAAACCTTGTTATCATAATTAAAGTTGCGCGAAAACGCAATAATAAGAAATTTAAGAAACTTTATGTATCCAATTCGGGCACAAAAATTTCTCTATCACGACCAAATTCTAGACATACGCTGCAAATTTCACGATTCTCATACTATTCCCACTGCTGCTGGCACATTTTTTTACCTAACTTTAGATTTCTTTTTTCCTTCTGCAAGCTTTGTAGTTTTATTTTTCACAAAGTCTTCATCTTCAATATTTTCACTGATATCCAAAACTCTCCTTTTAGAGGACTTTCCTTTAGGTTGTTGTTGCTTCTCTTTATAATTATTGTCTTTTTCAGTCTTAATTTGCATTGCTTGTCGCTTTCGTTCTTTTTCTTCTTTCTGCTTTAACGGTGATGTTAGAATAACTGAATGTTGTGGCGTTGATGTAAGACTACTAGTGGATTCATCATAGTTAGTTATTGCCTCCATCAGCGGATTATCAACAGCTTTCGATTGATGAACTTGGTCGAGGGACGTTACTTCTTCGATAACAGGATCAGAAGTTAAAATGTCATATTTATCGAAAATATGAGGGTTTAATGGATATATCCCAGTCATTTCAAATCCTTTGACGTCCTTTTCCATTGTGGCCACTCGAGTATAAGCTTTGTTAAAAATTGAAGCTAAATGGTTATGTGTGATTTTTTCATAAGGATGCATTTTCATAAATAAGTCACATTCTCGAGATTATGCTGATTTGAGTGGTTCATAAAATGTTACATCAAGAGGTTGCATCCTGTGAGATGTATGAGACAGAAAGGATGTGCATACCATTCTCACGACAAAATTCAAACGCGCTGAGCGATTGGTGACATCAATGGTTATCTAATATGCGAAGCACTGGGTTTTGAGCATGGGCAACAATATTTGTAGCAAAATGCTGCAGCCATTTTACGAAGAGCTCTTCGTTTATCAACCCTGATTTAGAAAATTTATAAAGCGCCCCTGCTGGGCCACCAATTCTAAGAGAAGGTTTAATTTTCTGCCAAGGGAAAATAAACATTGGGGGCACATATATTCCAGTCGCACTAAATGCGCAAACCACTGTTACGTTCTGACCGCGTTCTGCACTAGCAGCCTTTCCAACTTGCTTGAGGCCTGATGGGGCATAAATTTTGCCAGACTTTTAAATGTTACTGATGCCTGTTACATCGATGTTAAAATGCGATTGGCTGAAAAATTATGGCTTGCCAAGAGAGTTTCGAGGTTTGAAAAATAAAATGGTTATTTCAGATTAATTAAATTCCAAAACTCGATTCAGGCTCGTTGGTTCCGGAAGCCTTAAAGAAATTTCGGGATTTCTTTTCAAGAATGAGTAAGCCCAACACTTTTCGGCCATACCTTTCTCAGTTGACAAATATTTATATATTTTTTGCAACGGCAAAGTCGTATGCTAATTTACGTAACTGTTGTTGAGTTATCCCGTAAAACTTTTTTGCCAATTCAGAGATAAATGCGACCATCTCTTCCTCTTCTTTTTTTGTGAAAGTTGATTTTCTTCCCATAGGTGGGTTATAATCATCTCCTAATCTTAATCGATCCCTAATTGTGGATTCCGGAACATCATAATTTTTGGCAACTGTCTTTATTTTGCTACCGTTCCGTATAGCCTCTAAAGCACCTCTCATATTCTCGGGATGCCACCTCTTTTTTTTCTGCATTAGATTTATCCATCTAAAACAAAAAAAAACAAACCATTTTTTTCATAATAGACAATTACAGGTCACGATTAATGATACCGCGCCCTTGGCGCGGAATCGACAATCTACATCAATTCTTTTTTTGACCGCAAAATAATACAGTAAAGTTGACTGTGTATTTAAATCCTTTTGGATAGAATTCTAGAATATATGAGTATCGAACCAAGTGGCGCGAAATTGGAGAGGCCTATGTCCAGCAGTGGACTGCGATAGGCTGATGATGATGATGATATGAGTATTAGAAAGCAAGAAGAAAACGTGTTACAATATAAATACAAAATAGCTTACCTTTTGTCAAAAATATCCGTTATATCATAATGAACACAGGTAAAAACTTGCACGACGCGGTGTTACTCCATCGCCGTTCGGAGCAAACTGGCGGTGGGCGCGGAAAGGTCTAACCGCTTCGGACTATGATTTTTAAGCGCTGGTGAGCGCTACGACCGATCATTTTTTGCATAATGCTGCTGCTCGGAATTATCGCGCGGTATTATCCGACTCTACCCTACACTACCGAGGTGGTCCAATGATTAACAAACTATGTTTCAAAGACATAAAACGTAAATGAATACTTACTTCCAACTCTTCATTTTTACAAAGAGGTTCTTCTAATTCAACCTCTAGAGTAGTAACTTCTTTAAGACACTCTTTGTTCTTTTCAATCTTTTTCTTCTTTTGAATAGAGAGGGGTTCATCATCATCATCATCACTGGATAAACTTCTTTCTGGGCCCAAGAGTTCACAGTCATCTCCTTTTATACTGTTTCCTTCTTTGAATTGGTCATCTTTAATCTCATTTTCTTCTTTGATATGTGCTTCCGGATCAGTAATATTGTCTATGAAAACAGTAGCTTTTGAGAGATTTGAAGATAGCAGTAGGGATTTCCGGTCTATTTGTTCTAGCTCCAAACAATTTACCTGTCAATAAAAGAATTTAATCAACTTTTTTGAAAAAGATAACAACCAAATTAGGAATATACATCCTGTGTTGTGACAAACACACATGAAATGGACACAGAATACCCAGACTCAGAACAACAATTTCTAGATCACACAGAGTTGTCTCATGTGGAGTTTGATGTAGTTTGAACCTACAACACTTAGGGCAATAAAGCTTAAGCAGTTGCTGCTGGTGACTGCTTAAGCTTGCTGTACTATGCCATCTGTCCGGTTACTGTGACGTAATTCGAAAGATATTTTTTTTATGTATAGAAACTTAACTGTATAGAAAATCTAAAGGAATAAAAGTAATCGCAAAGAATGCAGAGCTTGTTCTATGAAAACTTAATTGAACAATGGAATACTTATGTAATATATTTGTTTATTTGTTAGTACATTTTATTATATATGAGTAACATGCAAATTCTGAAACAAATATTAGCAGATCTTACAAACATTTGGTTCGTAACTGGTCCGTGGAAATCGAATCCAAGATCTCAGCACAGTAGTCGCACACCACCACGCATCACAGTGATATTGCTCCGCCGAAGCAGTTACAAAAGAAGTGTTTAGCAGGAAGTGGTACAAATATGCTAGTTGCTTTGATCCCATACTCAATATAATCACTTCTTAACTATTTAGTACCTAGTTAAATGTAGTAGTGTAAATGTTTCCTTTTTTCTTTCTTTCTATTAGTTTTCTAGGTGAAAATTTGTATATCATTGACATAGGTGATGTGTTAACATCAACCTATGTTGTACAACATCAAAATGTACAACATCAAAATTGTCTCTGACAGTGCATCCGTGCTTCAAACTCTGCAAAACAACAAGATGATCTCTGCCCTCATCAAGGAATCATTGCAATCACAAATAAAATAATCCTGCAATGGATCGGAAACGACAGTTTGTGGACAAGAACTACTACTGCCCCAAGCCCAAATAAAATCATAGCTGCGTGCCAATACTGAAGAAAAACAGAAAAATAATAATAATAATAATATAATAATAAATATTTCGGACATCTAAACACACATCGCCATCTAGTCCCAAGATAAGCAGAGCTTGTGTTATGGGGTACTAGACAACTGATAGAAATACATATATACTTTTTTTTTTATAAATAATAATAATAATAAATAAATAAATATTTCGGACATCTAACACACAACGCCATCTAGTCCCAAACTAAGCAGAGCTTGTATTATGGGTACTAGACAACTGATATGAATACTTATATACTTTTTTTTTGTAAATACATACATATTATAGATAGAACACACCCAAACTCCGAAACAAATATTTGTAGATCATAGAAACATTTGGTCCAACCCGGGAATCGAACCCGAGACCTCATGATCAGCAGTCGCTCACGCCAACCGCTAGACCAACGAGGCAGTCTCAAAACAATATAGGATACAGACAAACAAAAAGTTTGGGAACTGCAACGTGATTAAACTAAAAAGGGACGATCTCAGGAACATCACAGGTATCCTGACAGGGCATTATTCAAACAAGCACCTATTCACTAAAGGCGCAACAGACAGCCTTCTGTGCAGGGGATGCATGGAGGCAGACGAAATGCCGCAGCACATTCTCACAGAATGTAGAAGTGTGGCAGATCAACGGGTGGACATCCTCCCATCAACATCACATCCAGAAGCACGTAGTGACCTGAAAAGGCTGCTGAACTTTTGGAATGATCTAGGATGGTTGGAGTAGGAAGATGACAAACTGGAGTACAACGGCCCATTCAAAGAAACAAAGTTTATTTGGTTTTGTTTTGATTTAAGCTGAAAACATTTTGTTTGTTTGGTTGGTTGAACAAGGATCTCAATAACTACAGGTCAGCTACGAAAATAGATAGCTTGATTGTCCAGGAAAGCTACATCATCATGCAACAACCAAACGAAGCTGAGTATCAATGAAAAATATTGCATAAATGGGGAAAAAGGGTTTTTTAGTGCATGCATTGCATGCTCTGTAATAATGGTTGAAATCTTGCAAGAAAAATGTACGAAACTTTTGTTTAACTTCAATAGTTCTAAAAAAATATCTGCAAGAGCAGTTTTATTTATCTGTTATGGTTAAAGTGTAAAAAAATTAAAAATGAAATATGAAAAATATACCTTTCCTGTGACATCTATTAATCCATAGAGTACAGCTTGACTTCTAAGGAACTTTTGCTTTAAAAGGTAAAACTTTCTAATTATCTCTGCACATTCATAACAGGCATAAGCTTGAGAGTTACCAATAGTTATCAACTGTAAAAATAAAGATAATTTTAGCAAACTTTGAAATATGTAAAACAAAATTTAAGAACTAAGTTTAAAAAATATTAATAACATAGAGAGAAACGCAGAAAAAAAAATTATTTAAAAAAAAACAAATTAAATATTGGTTGCTTACATTGTTTCCCGATAAGAGAGGCTCCAAATATGTATTTATTGGATAGGACTGCAAGTGGTGCATTTTAACATCCATTATTAAACAAATACGACATACTTTCACGTCTTCCATTATAAAAACCTGAGATTTTTCATTACTCAAAATATTCACAAATTGAAATTCACGAGTTCGCGGCACAAGATAGAGTTATAAAATATTAGAACTTCTAAACAAAATTAACTATCTGTAATCCTCGAAAGGGACAGTCTGTATTAAAATAAAAGGCCATTACTGCTTATTCTTTATGTTTACTCTGTGACTTTTACATTTTAAGCTGCAGATGATTATTTACCATTAGCTTTTATTTATAAAAATATTGATAGAATGTCTAACTCTACAACAGACGCCAAACGTGCTGCCATTTGTTAGCGTTAATGACATTTAGAAGCGTTTTGTTAGAACTAATATCCTGAATGGATACCGCTGGTAGTATCATAATTTGTAACTATTTTTTTTAAGAAACCTATAACTTAAAATAAAAAATTGAAACATTAAACAGTTACTTAGTACAAAATATTATACATTATAATATTTCATACTAAGTTGGAGTGACGTTTAGTTACTACTACGCATGTGAAGTGACTGTTTGGTGGCACAGTGGTAGCACCGTAGCGTATGTGTGCTGTGCTGAGGTCTCTAGTTCGATTCCCGGGTCGCCCGAGTCGGATCAATCAGACCATACGTGTGTATGATCTGCAAATATTAGTTTTGATGGGGTTTTTTCTATGTTTATTTGTATTGTGTCATTGTTTGTATTTATAAAAAAGGATATATATCAGTCAATGTAGCTTCCATATTATAAGTTTGCAAGATTTAAGGTTAGATGGCATTGTGTGTAGGTGTCTAAATATTTAATATTGAAAATCTAATTAGGTGGCGAAAATGTGTCCATGTAAAATAAACTCGCACGTGACCCTGTTACTAAATAAATGAAGTTGTAGTAGCAAAATATTGTCGTCGTGAAATTTTGTTTACGAGAGCGAAAATACGTAAAAACGAAATAAAAGTGAACGATTTAGATTTACGTCAACATTTTAAATCCGCATCAACGTGATACTAAATGGTCATGCATTTTAAAATAAGCGCGGTGTGATCAGTAGCGGCGATCAGTGCATGTACAAAACAATTATTCCAATTATTTTAAAACAAACAGACGCCACTTAGTAATCAGATGATCCATACTAGGTTGCGATGTTAATGTTCGTGACTTTTTGTTTCTACTACCGAGTGACATTAGTTTTTAACCGACTTCAAGAAAGGAGGAGGTTTTACGTTCCATTGTATGTATTTTTTTTTACAAATAGTTTATAATTAGTGTAAAAGAAGATATTTGTTTTTTGACGGATTATTTAACTAGGTAAGTACTTTTGACTATCTATAGTTATTATGATGAAGAGATAACATTTGTTTGTTTGTTTAAATGTTTGGGACGGGGTAGCGAGGTTATCTCTGGTTCTAATTACCTATATGAGATTGATGAGATTTTGATATGAAGATGGCCCCGAAGAAATACATTGCATAAGCTACTTTTTAATGCGGTAAAATGTCTAATTCCCATTTCCGTCCATCCCATTCATACGTCAATTAAATCAAATATGAGCACTATCTCGACACACACATATATTCTGCTGCCATATCAACGTTACCTAGATTTTTCGACCTTAATTTTATACACGGGCAATAAGCACGGACACGGTAACTATCGCTATCCTCGCTCAATAGCGTTCGAATAAATTTGATAGTAATGTATTTTTAGAATTTTTTGGATTTAGAGATTTATTTTGTTGCAGATTTTATTGATTAGTACAAAATGTCAAATCGTCAATTCCATTTGATATCTTAGCCATCGGGCTAGCATATTGCGAACAAACCCAATGTGTTTTTTTTTCTGGAACGGTATTGGAGAAATTAAAAAAAATGCAAATATGTGCCAAAATATTTCGTATCGAACCTCTTTCACTAATTTAAAAACACATTTGAAACTTGAACATATCGGACGGAATTTTTTTGAATCAGTATTAACTGCGGATAAATACGCCGTAAGGTCAAAACCTGGATAATTAGAACTCACTACCAACGCACGTGCCCCAATATTAAAAAGCTACACTAGGCCACTATAGTGTGCGTCCACGCTGCATTGAGGATCTACCACTCTTGGATTCTACCCATGATTTTTATTCGGCAGAGTATAGTAATTTAGCGGAGGTCTGATGTCAGTCGCCCTTTGGAGAAACCCCTTGATTTTCAGGGAAAAACGGTTAAACTGGCAGTCGACTCCAAATAGGGTTGGGAATAATAAAGGCTAGGAAGGAAGATGATGATGTAGTGCAACTTATAAATAAGATTCTCCATTGATCCTACATTACGTTAGAAAATGTGACTTCCAGTAAGAGATAGTGCACGCAGGTAGCTGTCCATTATTTGAGATGTTTGACCGTTCCTTTCAGAGCGACGGCTCTTGTCTATTACTTCATTGTGATCATAAAATGTACCTGCGGATCTGAATGCATTGCTTTTTATCACAATTTCTTAGTACTTAGAAATTCCAAGTTTCAGCTCGTATGTGTTTGTGTTTTGTGTTATGCAATTATTCTGAAATAACGAAGGAAATAGCGCTAAACAGAACAAAACATTCTACTCAAGTTTAAAGTGAAATTTATTTTTAATTCACTTGAATTCCGTAACAGCAGTGTTTGATTGATGTAATTGGAGATCTTTCCTTATCAATTACTTTGATGATTTATTTATCTTCGCAAATAAAATTCGTTATTGCTTTTTCGTATTATTACTCAACACTTCGTTTAGATACGTCTGAACTGCTCAGTGATCCGAGTAACAATAGTAATTGCTAAGATTTCGCTTCATCGATCGAACGTATAATAAGGACTAAGTCGATGGAGCACGTGGTCGTATGTTTTAAGGTTAAGTAACTTTGGAATGATTTCTAGTAAATAGGGATGATGAAACACTAACGATATCATGCAAACCCAACCTGGAAAATATTAAATTGGACTGACATGATGCACATAGAAGAATTAGCGCTATTTAATGGGCCAAATTCACATAATAAGGTAACAATGACATTCATAAAAACGATCAACTCGGGAACGGGCGTCAATACTCAAACTCTATATACCTGATAGGTACCTGACCTCTCCATCCAATGGCTTCGTGTAGACAGCGGCGACCACCCCCGCGTCTATGCGTGCCTCTACGGGTCCCATAGCGGTGATACCAAACAGACCGACTCATAGAGCACATCCAGATGGCTACAGACCTCGTGCAGCAGCAGATCCCTTCCGCAGAGATCATCATTCTTGGCGATTTTAACGCTCACCACGCCGGCTGGCTTAGCTCCAGTAAAACGGATCATGCGGGGAGATCTGTTCACGACCTTGCTCTGGCATATGGCCTGACTCAATTGGTTACGACGCCCACGCGAATCCCAGATGTGGAGGACCAGGATTCCTCGTTGTTGGACCTTCTTCTGACTTCTCATCCGGACGGATACCACGTATCCGTAAACGCCCCATCGGCTCCTCACACCATTGCCTTTTTCGGAGTACAGTGCCTCTCACATGTACGCCGCGATCGCGAGTTGCACGCGGCCGTCATGTGTGGCACTAAAAGTCAGCAGATTGGGATGGGATGCGGTCCTTTTTTGCGTCCTACCCTTAGAGACGGTTGTGCTTCTCGCCGGATAATCCCAACACCGCTGCTGATTCTAATGCTGATGTTGTGCGACAGGGTATGGAGCTTTTCATTCCGTCCTCTGTGGTCCCCATTGGTGGCAAGTGTCGGCCCTGGTTTGGTTCATCTTCCAAGAAAGCTTCTCGCAGGAAGCAGGAGGCTTACCAAGCGTGGGCTGACGCGCTGACGGTACGGGATCAAAACACCAGTGCGCTAAAAAGGGAGTACAACTTTGCCTTCAGGTCCTTTAAAAGGGACATTGCAAGGGCGAAGTCGGAGCACATTGTTAGGATTGGCGAGAGGCTGGAATGTCTACCTTCGGGAACTCGAACATTCTGGTCTCTTCCCAAGGCTATCGAAGGGAATTTCTGTAAGCCATCCCTTCCACCTCTGCACTTAGGAAATAATCCGTTGGCCTATGACACAAAGGAGAAAGCCGATCTTCAGGCAAAACACTTTGCGTCCAACTCGACCTTGTATGACGGGGAACAGGAGCCGCCTGCCATACCGCGGTGCGAGAACAGTGTGCTGGATATCCAGTTTCACCAACGCTCAGTACATATAGCACTTTTATCCCTGGATATCAATAGGTCGAGTGGCCCTGATGGATTCCCCCCTATAGTGTTGAAGATGTGTGCTCCGGAGTTGGCACCGATCTTAACGCGTCTTTTTCGGCTCTCCTACTCTTCTGGCGTAGTCCCGATATCATGGAAGGCAGCATTGGTCCACCCGTTCCCAACAAAAAGGCGATTGATCTAATCCGTCCAACTACAGACCGATAGCCATAACTTCTCCCTTCTCGAAAATAATGGAGTCAATTATCAACCGTCAACTCCTACGGTATCTAGAAGATCATCATCTGCTTAGAGATCAACAGTATGGCTTCTGTAAGGGTCAATCGGCTGGTGATTTTCTGGTATACCTGACACATCGCTGGGCACAGGCGATTGAGTCTAAGGGGGAAGCCTTGGCAATTAGTTTGGACATTGCGAGGACCTTCGATCGGGTCTGGCACAATGCACTTCTTTCGAAGCTTGCTTCCTATGGGCTTCCCATACCAAAAATGTGGTTAAATTATTTTTTGTCTGCCTGTCTGTCCGTCTGTCTGTCTGTCTATCTGTCTGTCTGTCTGTCTGTCTATCTGTCTGTCTGTCTGTCTGTCTGTCTGTCTGTCTGTCTGTCTGTCTGTTTGTTCTGGGTAATCTCTGGAACGACTGGACCGATTTTGACGGGACTTTCACTGGCAGGTAGCTGATAATCCAGGGAGTAACTTAGGCTACTTTTTTTTAGACTTACTCTGTCCCGCGGCGTTACTCGCGGTACAACAATAACCGCGGGTAACACCGCGTGGTTCAGCTAGTTCAATATATTTTTGTTTATATAGGGGGTAGGGCAGACTGCTGGCGAGCAAAGAGAACTGGTGCGCAGTGATATCTTTCTGTGAGGCTGTAATGCTCCAAAAAGAGACCTCCAATAGGTTCTGGAGAGGGCCGATCCCAAGCGTAGACGGAGTTGGCGGCAATTCCAGCCGTCGAAATGGTCGCAAGCTGCCAGAGAGTGAAAACCTCTGGAGGCTGATTAATTGTTGCCGTTAGTTTTAAAAGAGCGGCCTGGTCGCAAAACTGTATCTAAGCAATCAAACTGTATAACGTTACACACTTACACGTTACACTGTAGATACCATAAAAATAAATAATGATACCATAATAATAAAGAGGCTACACGGATCGAACTGAAAACCCGTTTGCTCTCACGCATGACCTGACTCCAGCTCATCAGGACACCAGACATATCCAGTCAAGCTTCACGCTCCCTCCTTGCTAGACATACTGCTGACGAATAACCCAGCGCAGTACCTACATGGCGACTCCGATGTGCATCACTTAAAAACAGTATAACAAAGCTACTACAAGAGAACTCAACGCATGCCCTACCGGTTGCCATAAGTCCTGGCGATTGTTTAAAACCGTGCAGTCTAACCATTGCCAGTCCTTGGTTGCTGGCTGACTGTAGAGCTCAACGCGAGCGCCGGCTGTATAACAACACGCAGTTTTGCAGACAAGGAAGTCACACGCGGTTTTAGCATGAAAAGTGAAATTGAAGATTCCAGATGTCGTCAATGGCTAGGGACTTAAGTTTCGTGGAATTGATGAACGCCGGCTGCACGGTCAAAAAAGCATGACTCATTGTCACGTTCCGCCTGAGCCGAGCGTGCAAGCGAGAGCGCTGAACAAGCGATAAAGAGGCACGATCTTCCTAAGCTTGTGATGCATATTTTTCATAAATGTTTTCTTATGACGTTATCACATAAAATTATCATCCCTAAACAGACTTTACAGGCAACCAATTTTTTTTATAAGAAAACTCCCGCATTTGAAATATACGTTCTGTTTCGCGGAGTATTTTAAATGCATGTATATTACCGTGGGAGAGCCACGCTTCGGCATGAATAGGCGGTTCGACTGGAGTGATGCCACGGTCACTCAGAAAACCGGTGCTGGAGGCCCATACCCCATATACCTTTCCCCATCCCCCAAAGGTCAGCAACTCACTTGTGACGCGTCTGGTGTTGCGGGTGTTTATGGGCGGTGGTCATCGCTTACCATCAGATGATACGTCTGGTTGTTTGCACCCTATACCATAAAAAAACGAACACAAAGAACACCCAGAAAACCATTAAGCCTAATTTATAGCTCCAACAATCTAACAGTAGTAATAAGTATATCCACTAATCAAATCAAGCCCGCCACGATGGCTTGCGTCCTTCAAAAACGCATTCAGGCTCTAAGGATCCTCTACAACATCAATAAAAATGCCACCCGGCTCGAAGGACCGAGCACAATATCAGTACAAAGTGTTCAGACCCTTTCGTTCTCGTTCTCAAGTGACCACTACAAGGTGGACCGGCGATTTAGTGATCGTTGTTGCTGTCGTGTCGTGAGTGACTTCCAACCACACGTGGACGTCACTGTGGGGGAACGGGTGTCATGTCCCTCCAACACAACGGGAGGATCCTCCGACCAGGCGAGGTGATCATGCCTGGCGGGCCACTGCCCAACGGTTGACGTTGGGATTTTTCTGTATATGTTAATCGGCGCGAGAACTTCTATTGCGCGATTCAGGATTGGTAGTTATTCCGTGTTGTGCGTTACTTCGTAGTTCAGTGTATCTTCGGTAGATGGCGCTGTTATATGATTTTGTTGCCGCTGTATGTGGAGGTCGCCACAGTCACCACCACGTGATTGGGCCCTGTGACACACAGAACCCGCGTGGCGATGAAAACCTGTCCTTTTACTAGAACTTTTTACGAGATGGGTTCATAGAAGGTTTCAATCGGATAAAATACTAATCGTCATTGGCCATGAAGCATATGAAAACTGCAAGGATCCTCGACGAATAGAGGGCGGGCTCAATGGATCTTATGGACCATCCGTAATACGACCGACTGCAGAACAACATTTCTTTTCTCCAGATGTCTAATATTACACTCTCCGGACTAAAAATAAGAAAGTCATCTCCAAGCATTTCCAAACGTAATCCAGACAATTAATGAAAACCCTAAAATCCATTATCAGCCAAGTAACTCTTGAAGAAGAACATTTTTGTTCTCCAGATGGATTTTATACACTCTCCATACTAAAAATAAAAGTCATTTCGAAGAATTTCCAAATTATAACGCCTGTAAATAACTAAATAGCATTTTCGCTTATTTGCGTCTTCTTGTATCAATCTGTTAAGTTGTTGCTGTTATTATCTATTAATTTGTGATGAAACAAATCATTAAATCTTTTTTCCTTGGATCTGTGATATATTTGCAATTATTATTTCTACTATGCGATAACATGGACGTAAAAAGCTTGTTCGATAACATTTTACTCCTAACATTGACACTAGACAACGTGATATTATATTTATTTAACTTTACACTTTAAGAAAACAAGTACATTTAATAGTTTCTGGAACCTATTTTAGAATAAATATTTAGAATTACCGAAAACGTTTAACTAATTTTCGCCACAAAGTAGGTTAAAATACTTACGTAAGCTTGTAATTACTTTATATACCTACCTACGTTCTCTTTACGTTCATAGTAAAATACCTAAACATTTGACATCTACTTTTTACATGTTGCTGTCTCGTTCACTCATGCAGGGGATTATTGCTCGTGGAATGCGCGCGTCGACTAGTCTCGCTAAGCACAATCAGTACGGTCTAGAATAAAATGTCAAGAAACTTCCATGGACCGTATGCGTTCTACTTAGAGTTGAGTTTTGAATAACGATTCGCGTGAGAACATCGAAGTGACAGAAAAACATTCCTCACGAGACTACCACCAGTCACTACTTTGTAGAGTACATTCATAAATTATAATCTAAGTATTGAATATACAGATTGAAACTGAATGCAGTGCAGCTAAAAACTAAGGTTAAAGTTTTTTTTTACACTAGATGTTTTGATTATGTTTTTGATCTTATTTTCCAACAATAAATTACATATTCGAAAATAGAACAAAATGAAAAGTCCTTGAGAAGTAGTCTCGCGAGGAGTGCCGCTACGTCATCGACGGGACTTTTGTAGTTATGTATGACCGCTAGCAGTAACCCGATTGGCCAACAAAGCCTTGTCGGCGGCCATTTTGTATGCTGCTGAGTCACCAAAAGGTGAAAAATGTACATGAATTGCACTCCTCGCGAGACTACACAACGGTATTGGGCATTTCCCTGAACACAAAATTTGGGTTTCATGTTCCTCATTTACCACATCGTGGAAAATAATACGAAAAGACATTTTCATCAGTATTTTTAAGTTTTACTCTGTTTACAAAGATAATAGGCAATGTAAAGAAATTGCCGCGAAAATTAATTTTCAAAAGTTTACCACGGCAATAGCGCGGAACTTCATATCTGTTCTGCTGACCCTCACATGGATTGTGATCAGTGAAGTCTATACGGATTTTATTGTGAAAACTTGACACAGAGTGTGTGACCTGTGAATGTTTGTGAATTATTTGATAGCGAATTGTATGCTTCAGCGATCTGTCAAAATAGTGAAGTGATAAGTGGACGATGCGCATTGTGAATTGCGGTTGTTTACTTATTTTTGACTGAAACTTGCCAAAGCGACGCTGCAGAATGTAGCTCGTTATTCATGTTATGCGTGATAGTCAGAAATTGTGAGTTTAATCGTCCGAGAATAATACTGTGATCGTAAACATGACGGACACAAACGCAGCCAGTAGTTCCGTACCTATGGTCAAGATAAAGACCGAAAGGCCTGACGAGGCTGAGATTCAAGAATTAGCCGCCAAAATGGTAGAGGCCAACAAGGCCAAGGCACTCGCGGCGTCGGTGGCGGCAGCGCGGGCCCCACCCGGAGGCATGGTCGGCGTAGCGCCGCCCGGCTCCGGCGGCCAAATGGGCATTATGAACTTCCTGGCACGGAAACCGGGTACTACCGCTGCTGATCAGCGGCCAATGCCTGAAGGTGACAAGAAGACACCGGCTCCAGATGAGGCCAGTTGGAAAGGTCACTTTGGTTGGGACATGTTAGGCAAATGCCACATTCCATATATATATCGGGCCAATGAGAAGTATGTGGCTGTTAGAATGGTAGAGATCAAGCTTCTTAACAAGTACCTGAACTACCTCCATGCGGATATTTACTCATGTACATGTATAAGAAGTTACTACATCACAGAGATAGAAGCCAGACTGCTGAATGAAATTAACAACAAGCATTGTGATGGACAGTTTGGTCGGGAACCTTTTACACAGAAGGACTTAGTGGTGAGGCTATCGGACGCTTATGAGTTCTATAACTTCCTAGATGTTTGTTATAATAAATTATTAAGAGGAACTACTAATAGTAAAGATAAGTGTGGTTTTATTAGGATAAATAAAGAATCGGTTGTACCCTATACAGTGCGGGATAGTCAAAAGTTTGTTCCTTTGTTTTATTTTGAGGGTGAAACGGACAATTTGAAGTTAAAAGCTGACCAGTTGAAGGGCTGGGACTTATCATATCTGAAGTTTTGTTGTAAGGTGCAAGGAATTAGGAATGAATTGTTTGCTAGTGAAACGTGTTCAGTGATTAGTTTAACGGACATTAAAAGTTATTTCCCTCCTGGTACTGAGTTTGAGGAGTATTGGCCGAACAAAGTAGTGGATTCACAACTTCTAATATCAGCTAAAGGTAAGTTACTAAATTTAGTATTAAGGTGCGTCTTCACCAAAATTGTTGGCAATTTCAGTGTTTCCAATCGTTGGCAACTCTTGCCAAAATCGCCAACTTTTGTTTCCATTGTTTCTACACTGAGTCGCTAACAATTTAAAAAATACTTTCAACTAAGCGTCTCCGCAGAGCCAATAAATATCTGCAACAAGTATATTATTTTGATGTTTACCACCAAAAACAGAAACACTGTTCCCAACATTTGTTAACAATTTTTGATACAAACACTAATGTATTTTAAGTGAATTTAGGTTAAATGGCCTATTGAGATGCTTCTACATCTTTGAGCCTCCAGTCTCACACTCACCAATAAAACAATCAGATCCAAAATCAACTGGAATCTATTTAATGACAAAAGACAGAAAAAGTTTTCAATAAAAAGTTTCTTAAAATACAAATATATATCTTATGGTGTAAAAAAAAGTATTTTATATATTATATACTATATTAAGTCCAAAAAAGAATTCCAATTTCTATTGGTCATTTGCTTGATGTAAAAAGCTTTAAATAACATAAATTTTTACAACCTAAACATCTACAGGAGCAAAAAAAAACAATGCCTATTGAAATATATCAGGATAAAATCTTATTAGAAATCAACGCCAAATAAGTTTAAAATAGAAACTCAAACTCATTAAAAATATCTATATTGTCTAACAAATTCTAGAGATGTTGATGCTTGCTAATAAATCATTTACTGATTAAATATTTATACATATTTAACAATACTTTAATAATACTCTTCAGAATAAAAGGGATATTAAATAATTGTCATATCACTTTGAATGTAGACAAATGTATGTTACAATGAATAAGCACTAAAACTTCATTTTTAAACTGGAAATCATCTAAAAGTCCTGTACAGTGGTCATAAATTTGGCTGAAATCTTTTTGTCATGATTGATATACATGACAAAAATGTATAACAAAAAAAAAATGATAACAAAAAAATAATGAAATATTGAACCATAATATTTTAACAGTTTGTGTTTTATACATGACAAAATATACCAAAAAAAAGAAAAATTTGTAAAAAAAAAAGAAAAAAAAATGAACCATAACATTTGTAACATTTTGTGTTATACATGACAAAAATATAGCAAAAATATATTTTTTGTTATAGGTGCATGACAAATTTTTTTTTTTTTTAAACAAGAAAAAGAAACAAAAATTGAACCACAATATTTGTAACATTTTTGTCAACCTAGTACAAATCTTTTTTTTATATACAGGCCTGCCAGAATGACTACTCTGCCTAATAGAAAGCATAAGCAGAATGCAAGAGTGGTGGTCACCATACTCATTGAGAATGCATCACTGCAGCATGGTGACCCACACTAATGGTGGCCTAGTCATGCTTCAAAAGCAATGTATCTAAAAAATTGTAAAATACAAATACAGTACTGAAATAAATTACTATTTACCTATCTTTTTTTATCTATGGGCAATAATTCAGTCATACCACCAACAATAAAACATTTTTATTTTTGAGTAAATAAACTAGAATTTTATCTAAAACAAGGAATGTAGAAATTTCACAAGGTACATCTTCAAAAATGTTATCATTTACTCGATGAAATAGGAGTTCAATAATAATTTATTGTGCTGTGTTTAATAAATTAATATAACTATTACATTGTGAGTAACCTAGTCTACTTTTTTTATACTAGCTTCGCCCCGCGGCGTCACCTGCGGTACGACAATAACCGCGTTGACACCGCGGGACGCGGCTGGTAAATACATAAAATAAAAGTTCACACTTAAAACGTACCTCATTAAAAACTGCCACGGAGATCAAGCTACGTATATTTTAAGGATTTTAATTTGGGCGATACAACCGAATTCCTAGACGGAGATAAAACACCTTTATTGTGGGGGACGTTTCAAATGGCGGCACCGCATTGATAAGATGCAGGCGTCTATTGGTGGAGGTATTCACTTACCATCAAGTCTATCGTTGGTATCCTATGCCATATCAAAAAAAAAACAGGGTAATAATTTTTCTTTATAGCCTTTTAAACTTTTCGCAAATACCTGGAACTCAATATTTACTCTATACCACGTGTATGAGCCCGGGTCTGTCTTTGATTGTGATTTTTTCACCATTACGATTAATTACGTCAGCGCTACTGTATCCTCTTAATCCCTTAGGTAAGCAACAAAAAGACGAAAACGCTTTATTTGTTTACTTCCTGTACATAAATCAATATTCTTTATGACTTTTAATTTAAATTGAGCATGCTTGACTAGTCTCGGATTTGTAGAAGCTGTTTCTTGCCGCTACGGAATCGCGGACGCAATAACCCAGGCGGCAATGGCGGGAAACTGAAAACAAAACGAATAATACTTTTTATTATGATTGTTGGTATTGGGGCCATAGAGACGAAATAAGACTAAGACGTTGTTTATTTCGGAGAAGGAACTGTCCGATCTCATCTATACAAATAAATAATATTGAAGCGTCTGCTTGTAATTTTCAAACTAATTCCTTCTCACTAAATGGATGTGAAAGTATATAGGTACGATACTTGCATCAAAAATAATTTTAACATTTTCGTATGTCTGTCTGTTTTTTCCGGTTTATCTCTAGAAAGGCTGGACCAATTTTCATTGGATTTTCACTAGCAGATAGCTAATGTTATAAGAAGTAACTTAGGCTATTTTTATTTCAGAAAATAAATAAACAAAATAAATATTTCGGACATCTAACATACAACATCATCTAGTCCCAAGCTAAGCAGAGCTTGTGTTATGGGTCTCTAATATATATTTCTACTAGACGCTCTGACTGCCCTTAATAAGGCCCGCCTCTGGCGGCCTCAGAGGTTATTGGCGGTCAGAGCCATACGCGGATACCGCACGGTGTCGACCGAGGCGGCGTGCGCCTTGGCCGGAACATCTCCTTGGGATTTGGAGGCGGAAGTTTATCGACGGTGGCTGAACTCCGGGCGGAGAGGTACGCGAATGGTGTGAAGCCGCCCGTCGAGACACGATGGCTAGTTTGTCGTTCCGTGTGGAGACTTCACGCGCTGGCTTTGCCGCCGTGGAGGCTCTTCAGCCGGTCATCCTCGAGTGGGCAGGGCGGCAGCATGGGACCCTTTCCTTCCGGCTGACGCAGGTTCTTTCTGGGCACGGTTGCTTCGGAAAGTACCTGCACTTGGTCGCCAGGAGGGAACTGAGTCCCACCTGCCACCACTGGGACTGCAGTGACGACTCGGCCCAGCATACGCTTGCGATTTGCCCCGCTTGGGCGTCGCAGCGCCGGGACTTCACTGCAGTCATCGGAAGAGATCTCTCGCTACCGGTCGTCATACGCTCCATGGCCGGTAGCTGTTTTACCGCGTTTGCAGCCTTCTGCGAAGACGTAATTTCGCAGAAGGAGGCCGCGGAGAAGGCCCGGGAGGATGATATCCACTCGGACCCGATCCGCCGCCGGTGAACCGGAGGCGCGCCTACCAGCGCCGCATGCCGCCCTGAGTGTGGCCGCGGGGATGGTCGGGACGGGTTTTCCCCAACATCCGCTTTAGCTGCCATCTGCGAGGGGGCGACGTTACGCGTGTGCCGTACGTCGCCTAATTAGAGAGATACCAGGAGACGGTGCCCGCTTCAATGCGGGCAGGCGCTGGGAGGGGTCCTGATGTGTTAATAGCAGCAGTTCCCGGATCCCTCCCGTCTCAGGCGCAGAGTGGCACACCGTGTGGTTTTAGTCGACACAAAAAAATCGGTACTACTAGACAACTGATACAAATACAAATATACTTTTATTTGTAAATCTTTATATATATAATTCTTCTGTGAGTGTGTATGTCACTGAACTACTCTCAAACGACTGGACCGATTTTGATGAAATTTTTTGTGTGTGTTCAAGGGGATCTGGGAATGGTTTAGATTCACAATTTTGTCCGCTGGACAATGTTTTTTAATTAATTTTTAATTTATTAGTAGTTATGGCAAAACGAAGTTTGCCGGGACAGCTAGTACATACATATTATACATAGAAAACACCCAAACTCCGTAACAAATATTTTTACACCATACAAACAAACATTTGGTCCGACCCGGGGAATCGAACCCGAAACCTCATGATCAGCAGTCGCACACGCCAACCACGAGACCTACGAGGCAGTCAAATAATAGGGTTCGAAAACAAAACAAAGCCCAGGGGTAATTTCATAGGCGCGATTGCAGTAAGTTAAACCTATGATATATGTCTAAAGCATCTGAGGGCTGAGCGTGAGAGGGCCTTCTCTTTAAAAACTACAAACCATTGATGTTCGGATTCACAAAACAAATGATTGTACTCATCACACAACCATTTGTCTTGGGTGGAAGTCCAATCCATGACCTCCACTCCTCTACTACGATACCTTTCATGACATTTAAAGATTGTATGTAGACTAGCCGACCCACGTAACCCCGTTGGCGTTTCCTATTGCCCGTAGCGTGATAATTTTCCCCCGTTTTCGAAACGTTTTTCATTGCTGCTCCGCTCCTATTGGTCCGAGCGTGATATATATTGCCTATAGCCTTCCTCGATAAATGTACTATCCAACACTGGAAGAATTTTTCAAATCGGACCAGCGGTACCTGAGATTAGCGTGTTCAAACAAACTAACTAACTCTTCAGCTTTATATATTAGTATAGATAGGAACTGAATTGACTGTTACGAGACCGACCGACCGAGAATATACCTGCAAGTTACGATCGCCGTGGTCAAAGGCTGGCAGGTTTTCATCGTAGAGTCCTTACGATACAAGAAAAATTTTAAAAAATAACCAGGTTACGTCAAAACTTTTATAAAATTAAAAAGCCCTATGTCACCCGGGCCATTATTGCGAATCTATTAACAACTCGATCATTTAAATCTATTCAGTAGTTTAGACGCTACGGTTAAATATAAATGCTGCTGCCAAAAATATTACCCTTCCTTTTTGTTTCGTCGGGTAAAAACTTTAAAAATTTTGATGTTTTTTTTTTTGCCATGTGTCATTAAACTACCTTCACTAAAATCATCATCACCAGTCCATTGTCTTCAACAACCTATTATATCCCATTGCTGGGCTCGAGTCTGCTCTCAGGATAGTGTTAGGCCGTACGTCCCCTCCACTGCTGTTTCCATATTCCGCCTTTTATCAATACCTAGCGTTAATTTCCGAACAAATGTTCATGTCACAAATCATACAACATACAACGGAAAAGTTTAAATTATACTTTACAAATAATAAATATCATAATAATTACCTACATAAGTACAATTAATTTAATAGGCTGTAATTTTTGCGATCTTTGAAGACGGGCTGCCGTGTAAGATGACAAAAATTTTACACATACAGTAGGAAAAGGTTATCATTTTATTACTTATCTTAATAAAACTGTTTACATTTCACAACATATTTTTAAAACTATGAACAAAACAATGAAATGTATTTATTACATATGAAGAAGGCTCTCCAAGCTGCTTAGGCAGCTATGAGCATATTATTTTCTATGTGACTGTTTTCTCTTTACAACGTGAAATAATAAACACATGCATCTAGGCATAACGAAGGGTTTACTTGTAGTCTAGAAAGATGTAGTCATCTATACAAATAAATAAAATTGGAGTGTCTGTTTGTAATATTAAAATAACCGCTTTTTACTAAATGCCTATGTATGTATGTGGACTGCGATAGGCTGATGATGATGATGATGTATGTATGTACATATATATACCAACAATGTAGTTAAAAAAAAAAATTGTCTGTCTGTTTGTTCCGGGTAATCTATGGAACGGCTGGACGGATTTTGACGGTGTTTTTACTGGCAGATAGCTAATGATCCAGGAAGTAACTTAAGCTACTTTTTTTTAGATTTACTTTGTCCCGCGGCGTTACTCGCCGTACAACAATAACCGTATATATACCATAACCATATAGTATTTTTTGCGGTTTACGAGTTATGACGTATTAAAAAAATCCATACATATTCAACACGTACGGGTTTAATGAAAAAAATTTATTGAGTTTCAGTTCTAAGTATGGGAAACCCCCAAAATTTATTGTTTTTTTTTCTATTTTTGTTTGAATATGTATATATATAAAGGTATGTATTACATGCCACTGATTTACCAGAAGTATAAAAAAAATATTCCTTATTATAATCGTTTTTTTTTGTTTTTGGAACTAAGTCTTTTACTAACTACGATAAGTCACGCTGACCTAGAGAAAAAAAAAACATCGCATTGTCTCAATCATCTTGACTCGTATCCAAATACGTAGTATTCTTCAATAGAACCAAGACAATTAGATTATATGCAGACCCGTGCTAAAAATAACTTTGAATCGCTCTATCGTCTACCAACTTTACCCTAAAATATTATCTAGGGCCTGTAACAAAATAGATTGGTAGTAGTTTCTATTTTTACATAGTTTATCTGTAGATCCATACAAAATTAGACTGAAAACCAAAATAAGTGAATTTATCAAACCAATCGTGGGACAGCCATATTTCGGCAGTAAATTGCAGGCTCGAGAGGCGTGATACCATGGCCTCATTAAAAACCAGTGCTAAGCGTTTCTTTCATTGATTATTGTCACCGCGTGACTGAGGTAACTAAAGCCTCTTGTGACACTGGTTGCTGGTCTCCATAGACGGCAGTAGTGATTTACTATTAGGTGACTTGTAGTTATCCCTTCTATATTAATACTAAATACCTAATTAACTTTTAATTGCCTTCAAATGGAAAAAAAAATAAAAGCAAAAAATATTAAACTCGCACACCGGGTTACGCAACCCTGTAGATGAGCGATGGCGTCTGATGCCGACTAGGTATTAGTTACAATAGTTTACATTTATTTATACAAAAGTTTTTTCACTAGATAACTAATAACATAACTTTTACATTAGTTTTGGAGCTTCACTTATCATCAGTCATTCAATTTAGACAGTAACTAATTAACTATATATTAACGTTAAAACTCTGAAGGTATTGTATGACGTATTAGTTCGTAGCCACCTGGAACATGGTGCGGTCATTTGGGCTCCGCATGAAGCAAAATATTTTGATATGTTAGCGCGGGTTCAGAATAACTTTACAAGACACTTATATTGCAAACTGTATGGGCTATACTCTACTACTACGACAAAAAACGACTCAAAGCATGAAACAAGTTTCAAAAGCCATAGTCACGCTTTGTTAAAGTTTTATGGACTACTAGCCGACCTCGTTTGCGTCTTCTACTGCCCGTAGCGTGATAATTTT
This sequence comes from Spilosoma lubricipeda, assembly GCA_905220595.1. Classification (NCBI taxonomy): domain Eukaryota; kingdom Metazoa; phylum Arthropoda; class Insecta; order Lepidoptera; family Erebidae; genus Spilosoma; species Spilosoma lubricipeda. The sequence continues at coordinate 2,769,529 of HG992291.1, forward strand.
CCCCCGTTTTTGTAACATTATTCATTGTTGCTCCGCTCCTGTAGGTCTTAGCGTGATGATATATAGCCTATAGCCTTCCTCGATAAATGGGCTATCTCACACTGAACGAATTTTTCAAATCAGACCAGCGGTTCCAGAGATTAGCGTGTTCAAACAAACAAACAAACTCTTCAGCTTTATATATTAGTATAGATGGTACATTACGCTAAGAGTGCGACGTGAATCCACGCTTGCTGTGTGTGTAATAAAACTTCTACGTGGTCTAGAACATAATCCCGGGGTACTAGGCCACCTGAAGCTGTGCGTGCCTGACCGGTACGTGTGGAGGCGCCGACGCCCGCCTCTGTTGGCTGTGCCAGTAGCCAGGACTAACCTCCTTAAAGAAGCACCCCTTACGCAAATTATCCGTCTAATTAACGAAGTTCACAAACATTTTGATATTTTTTCGTGTGAATTGAGTGTACTCGCAAAATGTCTTGTACATTTAATTTGTTACAAGACATAAAAGTTGCAATATTTTGTTTTATATTTTGAATTTTAAGATAGATTGTTACTTTTTTGAGTTTATGTTTCGTTACTGTGTATATCTTTCTTTGTTCACTTATAAAACAATGGATGTCATATCTATACAAATAAATAAAATTGGAGTGTCTGTTTGTAATATTAAAATAACCGCTTTTTACTAAATGCATATGTATGTATACACGATACATATACCAAAAATGTAGTTAAAATTTTTTTTGTCTGTCTGTCTGTCTGTTTGTTCCGGGTAATCTCTGGAACGGTTGGACGGATTTTGACGGGACTTTCACTGGCAGGTAGCTGATGATCCGGGGAGTAACTTAGGCTACTTTTTTTAGACTAATTTTGTCCCGCGGCGTTACTCGCGGTACAACAATAACCGCGGGTAACACTGCGGGGTTCAGCTAGTTAGAAATAAGTATATTAAGAAGTTAGCCTTTCTGTCGCATTAGGGCAACCTGTAATGATAGTGAAGGTGATGTTGTAATTATTTTTTCTTCCTAGCCTTATATCCCAAGATTATTTGGGGTCGGCTACAACTACTTCCACCCAGTTTTACCTGAAGAACAGTTTTTACACGGAGGGTAGAAACTGAATTCGTAGGTTGAAACTAGTGTCAGTTTATGAGAGGCACTGACTTTTCAATAACGATTACCATAGATGTTCATGGCAACCGGGACCGACGACTTACTTAACTTAACGTGCTCTCCGAGGCACGGGCGTGTTATGTCACTGCCAAACTTCCATACTCCGGGCTGGCGGTAATAAGAATTTTATTTTCGAAAAACCCAATGCATTACTTTGGCCCGACTCGGGAATCGAACCCAAGACCTCTTGATTAGCAGTCGAACCGCTAGACCAAGGAGGTAATAAATAAAAAAAAACTTTTAAAATAATACACACTGACTAAATGTGCGTAAATTATGATGAATTGTTCCTAAAGGTACGTATTCACTTTGATTAGTGCAAGTGCGTAGTGCAGGTGATCAATGATTGGTAGAAAATACGTGTGGATAGCGAATTCACGAAAATATTGCGTAATCATAAAATGTGTGTGTATTCTGTCAAATTAAAAGCTCCTATATGAGAAAGTTTATGAACTACATAGTGGCATAATAAAGCAAGTTGGCATTTCAAAGGCCCTATTACTATAATATGCCCAAGACTTTTTTTATTTTTGTTATTGCTTTACTATTTGATTATCTATATAATATATGTATAAATACGTGAAGCACAAACTTGGAACCACTTTTTACATAATTTTGCGAGTGTGATTAAAACTTTTTTCGTTGCGATCAATCTAAGGACTTCTAATAATTAAAATTCCAATAGAGAATCTTGGAAATTCAGACTGACGATAGCTATGATGTGATTTATTAGTAAACATTACACTGAAGTTGTTTATCGTTGACATAATACTAGCTTCTGACAATGCCACGTTGTTTCAAGAAAGAAAGAAAAATAAAATCAACCATGCATATAGTGGAAATATTGAATTTGAATTAATATTCCAAAAATGGTGGACCCTCAAATAAAAACACACACTGCTTATGCTTTCCATCAGGCAGAGTAGAGTCATTTTGGCAGGGCCAAACATAAAAAAAAGTCTCGTTTTCTTCACAACGTCAAAAGTCCAATTATTTTATTAAACTTTCATTTGCCTGTGTCTCCGCCCGTTATCGTGGTGATTATTAAACTGATATATATAAGTCTTAACAACTTCTCTTCTTGAAGTAAAAACATCTTTAACCGCGTTCAGTACTTTGGGCACTCGCTACGACGACTTAGGGATGGTCTTAGTAATGATGCAGTCGCGATGCGGTCGCTAGCTGTGTGCCCTCGCCCACATAACTACGACTAGCTGACCCATGCAACCTCGTTTGCGTCTTCTATTGCGTGAAATTGTCTCGTTTTTGAAACATTCTCCTTTGGTGCTGCGCTCCTATTGGTCTTAGCGTGATGATATATAGCCTATAGCCTTCCTCGATAAATGGGCTATCTAACACTGAAAGATGTTTTCAAATCGGAACAGCGATTCCTATATAAATTAGCGCGTTCAAACAAACAAACAAACAAACAAACTCTTCAGCTTTATAATTAGTACAGATTCAGTCGCGATTCACGCGCCACCACCACCCTCCTTCCACCGATGTCGTCCGACACGGTCCCGCTTTTGCATCGATATAAGTCGCGATTCTGTAGCGCAAATGCGACTAAATAGTGATGCTGTCGCTACAAAAAGTCGCCGTTTGCGATCGCCCCTTTTGGTAGGGTAAAATCTTATGGGATCGCGTCACCACGTCATCGACATGATGATTTAATTTAAACATTATGAAATTTCTAATTTTACACATTAATTTTACAAATTTTAAGATAAAAAGTTTTCACTCCTATCGGCAGTCCTTATGACTGCCAATTTTTATTTCTTTCTTACTTGTTAACACACAAACCTAGATAAACAGTAAAATATTCTAAAACTGTTGTTTCCAATTCTGTTTCTTAAATCAAATCCCCCTTTATTCGTTTTTCTTCGATATCTTAAATGTACAAACATTGATCTCTTACAATTTTACTATAATATGTATGGCTTTAGATAGATGATATATAATTACAAAATTTAAATATTAAAATACATATTGCACACTATAATACATTAGATTAATTAAAAACAATGTACGTATATCACAACTTTATATACGGATATTAATCATTATTATCATTTTCTTAGCGTACCTAATTAAGATTTCAACAACACAATATAACACGGCCTTATAAGTGCAACATTTTGTTGACCATATGGTTACATGACTTCCAAGTTTGTTTCTAAGTTAGCTTTATGACTTTACATAATATGCAAACGTTCACGGCTAAACCACTCTATCGATTTTACTGAAATTTGGCATGAAGTTACTCTTAGGGAGGACTTAAGCTAGTCTTTACAGGCAGGCAGAGCCGCCGGCAAAGCTAATATTATACATTTTAAAGTAACTCCGCCTGTCTGTTTGGTACGCTTTCACGGCTAAACCGGTGCACCGATTTCAATGAAGTTAGGCATACAAACAAACGAACATACAAGTGAATGAAGGTAATAAAAGCGTGGTTAATAAGGCAAGTTCATTCGCATTGGAGATGATATTTCGATGTATGTATTTAGAAAAATAAACTCTTTCACATATCACGCAAATATCACCATCAAATTATTGCAGTCCACTACTGGACATCGGCCTCTCCCTTTGCACATTAACTATTCGACTATTTATAAACTCGCTGACCCACGCAACCTCGTTAGCGTCTCCTATTACCCGTAGCTTGATAATTTTCCCCCGTTTTTGAAACATTCTCCTTTGGTGCTCTGCTCCTATTGGTCTTAGCGTGATGATATATAGCCTATAGCCTTCCTCGATAAATGTACTATCCAACACTAAAATAATTTTTGAAATCGGATTAGCTGTTCCTGAGATTGGCGCGTTCAAACAAACTTCAGCTTTATATATTAGTATAGATGTAATAAAGCCTCGGTTTCGTAATGCGACTGCTGTGCCTTATGTCTCAGGTTCGATTTCCTGGTCGGACCAAATGTTTGTGTCTGAGTTTGGGTGTTTTCTATGTATAATATGTATGTGTTTACAAAGAAAAGTATATAAAGTATTCTATCAGTCAATCGAGCTTTATTTGTACAAGCTCTGCTTAGTTCGAGGCCAGATAGCGTTGTGTGTTAGATGTCTGAAATATTTATTTATTGTTAATTTTCTAGCATGCAACACATAGTTATTTAACTTATCTGAGTGTCTCATCTCTAGCCGTAATGACGTCGTTCGCTTTGAATAAAAAAATTGCGAAGGTTTAAACCTTCAACGCGGAACCTTGACATGGTAAATATATTTGCCTCATGCTGCTGTTCTGTGCTGTTTCTTTATCATTGATCAAATAAGCAAACGAATTTGTTAGTACTAATATCTAATTTTCCATACAGACTCATTCTCTTATCAAGGCTTACAATATATTATTTTACAGAAAATATTTTTAATTAAACGCTTTATGAATTACAAAAAAAAGCATTCTTTGCCAGTTTTCTCTACCACTACTTATTCTTAAGCGTACTTAGTGTAGAAATTACTGATTTTAATTATTTTTTAAAGTGAAAATTTCTTTAGCACTTTTTGGTAGGTGAAAATCTTATGATCGTCACCGCGTCACCGACATGCTGACGTCACAAAACTTCTTTGGCTGCGTTGACTTAACTTGCAATACTGCACATCCGGCTTAATTCGGGTAGACATTTAATTAACACGTTTAACACAATGCAATAGAGTTATAGTAAATTCGTAAGTCGTAAAAATTGTAAGAAAAACACAAAATTAACATAAGAAAAACTACATTTAGTGCCGATGTAACTTTCATGACGCAGTCCCCTAACAGATGTAGGTACACGTAATCTATACTAATATTATAAGGCTGAAGAATTTGTTTGTTTGTTTGTACGCGTTAATCTCATAAAGTAATGGTCGGATTTAAAAAAAATCTTTCAGTGTTAAATAACCCATTTATAGAGGAAGGCTATCTATACTAATATATAAAGTTGAAGAGTTTGTTTGTTGTTTGTTTGAACACGCTAATCTCAGGAACCGCTGGTCCGATTTGAAAAATTCTTTCAATGTTAGATAGCCCATTTATCGAGGAAGGCTATAGGCTATATATCATCACGCTAAGACCAATAGGAGCGGAGCACCAGTGAAAAATGTTTCAAAAACGGGGGAAAATTATCACGCTACGGGCAATAGAAGACGCAAACGGGGTTGCGTGGGTCTGCTAGTAGGCTATATAAGTATATCACGCTAAGACCTACAAGAGCGGAGCACCAATGAAGAATGTTACAAAAACGGGGGAAAATTAGCACACTACGGGCTATAGGAGACGCAAACGCGGTTGCGTGGGTCGGCTAGTTTATTTATAATAGAGATTTACGTGATAGAACTATGTTAATTTCTACTTAAATAAACATACAATGCACAATTGTTTTAAAATTTAAAAACAAAAAATGCAATATGTGCAATTATTACATCACATCTCCTGTACCAAGCAATTAAAAAATCTGTTTTCAGTTTCGACAAGTTGAGTATATCAACTCGAGTATTATTATTAAGGTGAGCCCTTAATAATATACTCGAATTGATATACTCCACGGAGTACGGAACTCCTAAATTCCTGTCACATGCAAACCACTAGATCAACGTAAAATGACAGCGATCATGCTGTCGTGTTTTGTTGGTGAGGGAGGCCCAATGATGCGAAAGCATCACTAGCCCGCCATGGTGTGGGTCACCATGCTGCATTGTTGCATTGTCTGCGTTCGCAGTATGGTGACCTTCACTCTTGGATTCTGCTTATGCTTTCCATCAGGCAGAGTAGAGTCATTATGGCAGGGTCAAACATAAAAAAAAAAAAAAAAAGATATTTCATTAGATTTTTTATTTCTATCATTTATGTGTGCAACAATATCGGATAGTAAAACAACATAATCCTGATATTCCTAATTCAAAGTAACTACTAACAGAATAAAACGATTTCATTATGTTTGTATTCACATCACACTAATAGTCCCCACTTCTGGTTAAAGCCAGGCAGTTTGTATACAAGAGAAGATAATCACAAATTACCAAACGGACTATGCTCTTATTTCTCACCTTATAGACATTAAAAACTAAACAAGTGAACCAAGATATAAATCATCAATAAGCTGCTTAAACGGGAATTTTTAGTAAATAACGGTTAATAATATAACGGTGTTGTTACCGCGAAATATAATGTTGCCCGCAAAAGAACTCTTGACGCTCTTCTAGAGGCTTTCTCTTCCCGTTACGCGACGATGTTACAAACGCGGATTTATCTCGAATCAAATGCCCTAGTTCGACATTCCCATTTGTGGTAGTTTGGTCTTTTTTAGCGGTTTTTATCTCAACCGTGTTCTGTATGCGCCTGTCTACTTTTATAGAGTTTCGATTTTCAGATAATTCATTTGGTTGTTTAGTAATAGTCGTAGTTTACGTGGTAGTGCCCTGCTTTGACACCAACAGACAACAGACAGAGTTCACAAAAAGTGATGTTGAAAAACTATTTATTTTATTATGAACTTGCCGTAGTTAAAACCTCTTTTTGTGCGCTCTGAAAGTGCGGAAACACAGTTGTTACTTTTGAGTTGATTTGCTTTCTTTGCCATATAAATGAAATAATAGATAGACCTACATATTTAACTGCCTCGGTGGCGCAGTGGTAGCGTACGCGACTGCTGTTCTTGAGGTCTCGGGTTCGATTCCTGGGTCGGACCAAATGTTTCTATATCTGTTTCAGAGTTTGGGTGTTTTCTATTATTCTATAGTATGTATGTATTTACAAAAAAAAAGGTATATAAGTATTTATATCAGTTGTCCAGTACCCATAATACAAGCTCTGCTTAGTCTAGATGGCGTTGTGTGTGACACGTCCGAAAAATACCTACATATAATCTGAGTGACTAAAGGCAATAAATTGAGTCATAGATCTTAGAATATCATAAAATAATTATAAGGATAATAAGGTGAATAAAAATCTAGTTTTGTGTCTATCTATATTTATCTATACTAATACGCGTATTATAAACGTGAGAGTTTTTAAGTATGGGTGGATGGATGGATGGATGTTTGTTACTCTTTCACGCAAAAACTAGTGAATGGATTTGGATAAAACTTTACAGTAATATAGCTTATACTTGAGAATGACACATAGGCTACTATTTGCCGCGATAACTGATATAAACGCGGGCGGAGCCGCGGGCAACAACTAGTTACTAATATAATGGCTATAAATCAGCAGATTTATGAATAAATTAGTTATTTCAAGAAGTATTCCTTTCTCACTGTAAACTGACGACTTGTAACCTCATATTCTAAAATAAACATTTCGGCCTTAACGTTAGAAAACCGTTACTCTAAGTTTGTCAAAAGATTGAGAATTAGTGACGGTATTTTAAATGTTTAGATTTGCTCTATGGTTTGTATGGGAACATAAAAGTGTTGTTTTTACTGTTTACCTCGCTATTTACATGTCTTTTCCGTCCATAAGAATCTTCCGTGGGCCTTAACGAAAATGTAAAAAAAAAAATTAACCGAATTGGTCAAGCGGTTCTCGAGTTTGGCGCTTACCTAGGTACCTACATGACTTTGCTAGCAAATAATTATACAGCCCAAACCATGACAGCCAACATAGTAGTGGAAACAAATTTGTAAAGACTAGCGATGAATTAGAAACTTTTTTATTTTTTATTCTTATTTATTAATAAAAAAAAAAAAATTCTAGTACATTTCATCTCATATCTCATAAATTTTTTTTTCATCAACATTCAGTTGATGAAAAAAAAATTGATGCTAAGGACGCCATGTAGGCTTAACGTTTGTCGTTTTTATAGTAATATCTTAAAATTAGTAGTATCTTAGAATTATAACGAGTGATTTCATGATAAATCGGTTCAGTAGGTTAGGCACTAAAGCATAACAAACTCATATTTGCATTTCTAATATTAGTTTCAATGCAAAATTAGTACGTCCCGACTCTACCATAAACCATAATACAAAAAGAGTACCCACAACGCACTAGGCGTCGGTCGCCATTGTACGGCATCTATACCTGTTTGACCTTTTTCGAACAAACCGTGCAAAACTCAAGGGCATCTATTGTCTAATAATGCTATTTGTCTAATTTCAGTTGTAGCTAATTAGCAACAACACACTGCAAGTGGATTACGAAATCTAATTCCATTTTGTGTTGGTGTGTGTACGTACCATGTTCTTTTCCTTCTATTATCTATTAGTTGTCAGTAAAACGTGGTGTGGCATTGAGATAAACTAGAACCTCGGTAGAAATATCTAGGAATACACTGATATCTCTGCTAGGCAAAAAAATACAGAAAGTTTTTATTAAAGATGTCGCAATAAATGGTTAGGTACACTTACGTAGGTAACCCAGATAATAGAAGGATCAAATGGAAGGTGCGAGCAAATTAGCTTTTATTGAGTTACTAGCTGTTGCCCGCGGCTCCGCCCGCGTTTATTTCGCTTATCGCGGCAAATAGTAGCCTATGTGTTATTCTGATGTATAAGCTATATTACTGTAAAGTTTAATCCAAATCCGTCCAGTAGTTTTTGCGTAAAGAAGTAACAAACATACACACTCACAAACTTTCGCCTTTATATATAAGTGTGAAGTGTGATGTGATGTGATGTGATGATTAATGTAAGGTGTGATAAATTTTTAGTTTATGAAATAAGAGGCAAAATTTTCTTCACCTGCCAGTATTATGTAGAACAGCGTTGCCAGATTTTTTAGTCAAATCAGGATTTAGAGACTTTTGCGAAAAAAAGCGGGATTCATTCGCCGAAATTGAGACACAGCATAAAAATGTATATGATAGGAAAATGAGTAAGTGATCAAAAAAAGCTCATTTTGCAAAATTTTGATTTTTCTGTCTAATTCGTGAAAGAACTAGTGCCATTTCCTATATACTAACTTCACTTTAGGCGTCCGGCTACTTTTCCCAAAAAAGCGAGACAAAACTTGTCCCACGCGGGACATTAGAATTTTGATTAAAAAGCGGGACCTCCGCGCTAAAATCGGGACGTCTGACAACGCTGATGTAGGGGGACAGAGTATATGCTATGGAGAGGGTTATGTCTGGTAGATGACTATTAAAATATGCATACTAATGAAAGTGACATTCGATTTCTAGATGTCGATCGATCACCCGATTAAATGAGTTTTTTTAAATAGTTATACGGAACCAACCAATTAGTTCCGAGGTCGTTTTTGTATTATGTGAATGTAGGTAACACTGAAACCACGATTACACGGATATTGAAGATCTCATAATCTTTTCATTATTAGGTATTTCGAGACTTTGAATAATAAACTTTATTTATTCAATGAATTGAGTATTGAGATATTTTTATGTCCCTTACTAATCTAATCGCATTTGTTAATTGGTGATAATGTAGTGGCAGGTGCAGCTTGTTTACCTTGACTTTATACACGAGAGCAAATCATTTAAGTTAGCACTTGGTTTTTATAATTTCAACTAAACAACAAACTTTAGGAAAACGTGATTTGAGTTCCGAGGGGTTCAACAATTCTTACAAGCTTATTACATAGTATTGAGAAATGTAAATATGTACTTATTAGAGAGATGGTTTCTCAAATTTTGTTAAATTTATGTCCTCGGTCTAAAAATATGCAAGAAATGGTTATCAAACATCACAATGTGTTCTATTTGCTTTTGTGGAACATCATATTCTTTCCTCTTAAGATAACGCGCAATTCATCTGTGTGTTGAAAGCGAATTGTTGAAAAATTGTGTCTACAGATAAATCCGGACCACATTTAGCCAGATTTTTACAAAAAATATGGATGTTAGAGGTTTCGTGTCACATGATAATCCGTCTACCTACTAGAAAATCTGTAAATTCAAAATTCATTCTTTCATACTTAGTAATAAACTAACCCTACTGTTATTTAAAACATTACAAATAATATTAAATCCAAAATCTACCACACTCGTTAAAATGTCTCTTTCGTTCTACAGGGTCGGTATCAGGCGGTGGTCAATGGACGAGGGCGCCCCCCTTCCCGCCGCCACCAGGCGTCGTCGGAGGTGTAGGCGTTGGTGCGGGGGCGGGAGTGAACCTCAACAATGTCACCAGCCAATCGACACGAGGACGAAGAGCTGGCACGCAAAGGCAAACACCAGTTTCAGCAGCGATGCAGATGCCCCATGCAGGGTTATCCGCAGCTGCTGTTCAAGCATTAGCAAGTGGTTGGAATCTACCCAACACGCTGACTCAAGCACAAACGGCACAAGTGCTTAGGCTCGCACAGGTGTGTGTCACTTTTTATATTCATTATTTATGTGGTTGCCTTGACCTGGCTACGTGATTGCTGATCGAGAATTTCCAGGGCAAGGCTTAAAAGAGTGGTTTCTGTGTCCGATATAGCAATAAAATGCTTACACGTTTAATTTTCGAATAGTTTAACTGCCTCGGTGGCGCAGTGGTAGCATATGCGACTGCTGTGCTTGAGGTCTCGGGTTCGATTCCCGGGTCGGACCAAATGTTTGTATGATCTGCAAATATTTGTTTCGGAGTTTGGGTGATCTCTATGTATAATATGTATGTATTTACAAAAAAAAGTATATAAGTATTTATATCAGTTGTCTAGTACCCATAATACAAGCTCTGCTTAGTTTGGGACTAGATGGCGTTGTGTGTTAAACGTCTGAAATATTTATTTATTCTGAAAATATTTATTTATTTATTTAGTTTTATTCATAATCGAAATGAATTACAACATTGTAATCATCTAACATTATTCTACACTCTCAATAGAAAATCTCCTCCATTTTATTGTACAAGATAAGTAAGTAGTTCATTTCTTTACATTTTTTTAATGTGGGAGTTGTCTCTTTAAAAAATAAAAATGAACATGTTCATCACACACTTAAAATTATGTTTTGCTTCTCTAACTCCAAAAGGTTGGAGAACTCCAGTTCGAAGTCTGACAATGCCCTTTACAAGTCATGCAATTTTGGTGTCTATTTCTTTCAATAGAATTTCCCAGTAGAGCAGTTGCCGAAAGACAAAGGGAAAAACTGCTGAAAGAAATATCCCTATGACGTCAATAATTGTTTATTCGTTTAAGTTCTACGAAGAGATTTGATTCATCCGTGTGGAAAATATTAACTGTGCAATATAGCTGTGTAAAACTAGATAGGTGCAGCATGATATATAAAATATTATTTTGAAAAAAAAATGAACTACAGACTTTTTCGTTAAAAGTTGATCGCTGGAACCAGCAGTGACCTATTTTTTATTGTATTGGATAGAGTATTTATTGAGGAAGTTTATAGGTATCTTTACACTACAGCTGTTAGAAGCGCCGCTTGCAGCATACACAAAACTAGTGAAGGAGCAGCTATAACATACGGGTAATGTCAGCACACTTATCAAGACAAGAAGAAGATAGCATTAAAACTACATAGACTGGATAGAACTAAAACTACACAAAATAAGACATATTGACTTTAAATAGTTATGGTAAGATCTTTCCTTTTTTAGGAGTTTTGGGATTCCGGAAAGATATACTAAAATCGTGATGTTATTTTGTTTTATAGGCGCAAGTAGCCCAAGCGCATGTGGCGCGATACAACAATGCCATTGCTGCTGCAGCCTCGTTACCGCAACATCGCTCGCAACACCAACGTAACGTACAGGTAAACATTTTTAGATCTAAGAGTCAGCATCGACTGGCGGAGTGACGGCGAAGAGACTAATTCATTTACAATATAAATTTAACCTAAAGTTGTTCAGAATACAACTGTATTTGATGCAACAAAGTGAAATGACGGCGAACTACGCAAGCGACATTTGGTTTTATTTCTTAGCATTAAATGCATATGAATTCTAAAAAAATTTAAGGTCTAAATGTCTTCGCCGCCACTCCGCCAGTAGGCACAGAGCCTAAAGAAACATTTTGCGTTATTATCTATTTAGATACCGAATGTAACATAACTTGAGGTAATTTTCGTGTATGAATCCTTGCACATATAGGCTAAGTGTATGCAGTATGGAATTTGAGTCATCGTTCGGTATAGGCATAAAAAATAATAAAAGATATATCCAGGTCAAAGCCTTAATTTCATTGAAAATACAGTACATAATTTCGACGACACTAATCTAATGTTTTGTTAAGTTTGGTATTGATTGTCAACATGTATGAATTATACTGTAACCGGGCTATACTAAATGGACAATCTACCTTTTCGGGTATTCTATAGCCATACGTGGGAGGGTTTACCTGATAGGTTTCCCTACACAGTCACACCTATTAGGTAAGCTTAAACTGAGTAGGGGCATATCTGAATACGTTGTATACAAGCTTTTTTACAGGTTCACATGTAATGTTCAACTGTATAGGCAAACCTGTCAAGTATTCCCTAAAGTGTAACCCATTAAGTTCTTGAAGACATCAAAAGCAATGTCTAAAATGCATAACTAAACGAAACGGTACCGTACTGTTCGGAATTACACCTGTGCATTCAGCAAACGCTTAGCCTAATCAGCAAGTATACCTACTCATACAAATTCCTAGAAAATGAATAATTTTGTATGACTACCTGCTTGCATTTTAATTCCCTGTAAAATAAGGAAATGAATTCCTTTTCAATTATAATAATTAACAGTAAATATTATTCCAAACTGACTTTTTCCCGCGAATTTTTAATATCTAATTATTATTATTTAGTTTATATTATTACCGCATAGTCCCTTGGCACTCGCTTTTTATTGTTTTGGTATGTGCCACGTGAAAATGTTTGTTTTTATCGTTTATTTCAGTTTCCGAACAGTGCGATAACAATGGCGATGGGTCAGCAACCCCCTCCACCTCTCGTGAGGAGCACTGCCAACACAACGACCATGAAGTGAGCATATTTCATCTTTCATAGTTGAATTTGTAAGAACAGCCTTGTCGACCTTTCTATTACCTTGGTTTATTGAATTTGAGGACTACTGTAGGTGAGGAGCTAGGGTCAGCTCCGACTGACGGAGTGGCGGTAAGTTTGGCCACATTAGATGCCGGCACCTATATACTTACCGTCATTTGGGTTTAAATAAATTTTTACATAAATGTATTATCAGCTGAGCGTAGTTAGTCTGAAATAGGTAGCAAAAGTTACTCCTTATATCGTCAGCTATCTGTGAGTAAAATTTTTTTTGTTTATATTTTTGTTTCTATACTTTCATTTAGTGAAAAAGCTGTTAATTTGAAATTACAAATAGATACTTCAATTTTATTCAGCTCTATTGATCCGGCTTTCGTCATTGAATCACGGTGAATATAAACCAGCTAAGTTTAAGCCAGTTGTTTAAGAATTTTTTGTGATGTTCGAACAGGTAAAAGAACAATCGCTTGTTTTGTTTTTATTGTTCGTAAAGTATTAAGTCTTTGTGTCTGGGGACGCTAAACAGATTAACAAATAAAAAAAAAAATGGTAATACATTTTTACCGACTACAAAAAAAAAATAAGTTCTCACTCAATCTAGTAGTTTTTTTAACTTGGGTCATTTATGAAACGATTTGGTTCCCCATTAAAGTTTTAAGCGTAAATACCACTTCTAAGGGGGTTAATTAAGGGAGGAAAAATACAGTTTATTGCAAACGTAGTAAGTAGGCGAATTGAAGTTGTTAATATTTTTAAAGTTAATTATTAGCATTCAATTAATGGGTTGTTATTTTTTTTATATTTAGTATATTTACCTATGTATTTCTACTAGCATTCTGCCTTCTAGTGTAAATTGTATGGTTGGCTGTAAGAGATTGCTTAGTGGCGATAAGACGGCCAATTGTACGTTGTAGTTTCGTGTTACCTATGTAATTAATCTGGTGTACAATAAAGTGATTATTATTATTAACTAGCTGTGCCCGTCACTTCGTACACGTGACCTTTGGATTTTTAAGTTAATTTTTCACCGTTTAAACCTTCCCTGGAGTACGACAAACATTTAAAAAACAAAATCAGCTACATCGGCCCAGCCATTCTCGAGTTTTAGCGAGACAAACGAACAGCAATTGATTTTTATATATAAGATTATAGTGGGATCAATACTCACCTACGATAAAATATTGAATAATGAGTACGATCATTTGTTCTGTTGAGCGTTTTTAATTTTTTGTATGTATGTTTGTCCCGGCTAATCTCTGGAACGGCGGGACCGATTTTGACGGGACTTTCACTGGCGGATAGCTGGTTATATAAAAGATCAACTTTGCTACTTTTTTAGACTAGCTTGGTCCCGCGGCGTTGTACCGCTGGGCTCGCTAGTCTAAAATATATATGTTATTATATGATTATATGAATATAATATATAGAAATATGTTAGTATGTTGATCAGCAGTTACCAAGGCACAAATTATTTTTTTATTTAATAATAATAATAATTTTTGTTAATAATATTATGTTGAGTAAATCTTTTGTCGTCTATCAATAAGGCAAGGTATTTTTTCCACTCATCATTCGAGCAAGCAGATAAGATGACAATGTGCATTTGTTCTAGAGAGGCTGTTCTTACATAAACGTGAATTCCATTCGCCATTGTTTGTCACTGTGTCTTTTAGAATTATATGAATATAGATAGTTATGCTTTTTCACTATGAATAAGATTTTTTTTTAAATATTAGTATAAGTTGCGAATGTTTTGGTGGTGTGTCATGAACTCATGATAATTGGTGTCTCGTTATGTTTTTGTTTATGTGTGTTGGTCATATAAACATACTCCTTTTTTTAATGGTGATCTCGAGGGTTTTCAAGACAAGCACATCGACTGTCTGATAAAGATCGTTTGCTACCAGTTATCACTGACAACCCACCACAGTAGAAACCCAAAATGTGGGATTTCTGCTTGGTCTACATATGTATGTGTATCTCCGACCCTATGTTACTCGTAACTACTAAACGGCTAGACCGATCCTTTTGGCCTGTTCTGAGCTAGCGTTATTTTTTACCCATACATATTAAAATTATAAAAAAATCTTAATGGAATGTTGAATTACGGTGTTCTAAGATACAAAAATGAAAAATGGAAACGAATTTTTGTCAACCTCTTTTTGTTTGAAGTTGATTAAGAAGTAGAAAGTAAAACTATAGTGATATACAAGCGATAGGTACTTAGTGTTTTATATTATAAAATACTGATGACGTTCGACATTGGACGTCAACGACCGATAATAAAATAAAAGTCGCGTCAAAGCAAAGGTATTAAACTGCAATTATAAACAAAAACATTTTAATTAGCCTCTACAATTATGTTAACTAATATTAACTAGCTAAAATTTAAAATCCCCCCTACGCAAGTACTTAATCGAGTAATCATACGCCAAAAGTACCTTACATTACTGGACCGATTTAACCAAATAGCTAAGAACCACCGTAATGAAACTGGCTTTCAAATGAAAAAAAAACCGCATAGAAATCGGTCCATCCGTTTGAGAGCTACGATGCCAGAGACAGATACACACACACACACAGAGAGAGACAGATAAACAGACAGACATCGACGTCAAACTTATAGCACCTCTCTTTTTGCGTCGGGGGTTGAAAAATGTGTGTGTGTTACGACTGGAGTTTACATTACGCACCACAATTAAATTTTGATACCACGGACTAAAGAAGTAAACTCCAAAAATGTTTCTGTTTAATGTTTTTGAAAATTTTATGAAGAATAAAATAATCGTTTACTAAAAGTAAGTTACAACGAGCAACACTAGAAAATTATTATTAGGGATAGATAGTGTTCTCGCGACCAAAATGACGTAAGCACCGATAACTTTATAACGTACAAGACCGTTGTTGTTCTTTGCTATTAAAAATAATTGATGCATGTTTATGAAAAACAAAATTGTTATTGCCGCCATATTATTTCAAGACTCAAAATTAGCCAAATAAGTTCAGCCGTTCCCGAGTTTTAGTAAGACTAACAAACAGCGATTTCTTTTTTATATATTTTTATATTCACGAATCAAAACCAAAATCAGCTAAATCGGCCCAGCCGTTCTCGAGCAATTGATTTTTATTTATAAGATTATTTTGCAACTTTATTCGATGTATGAATTACGTAATCCTATTTTTTAGTTTTGTTTTATCATTACTTCAATAGAAGTTCAATAGAAACTTCAAAGATAGCAAATGTAATAGAAAATATTATAATGAAATACGAATTATTTATGTAGTAGTTAATATTAAGATACACACGCTATAATAAATTATAAAATAAATATTAATATATCTTTAAATTAACTTCAAGGATACCCACCACCCACGATCACACAACTAATTAATTAATTTCATTCAAAAGTCTTTTTAACTAACCGACTTCAAAAAAAGGAGGAGGTTTCTCAATTCGACCGTATATATATATATATTTTGTAGGTTTGCGGATTAATTACTTCGTGGTTTATGAACCGATTTTGATGATTCTTTTTTTAATAGAAAGGAGATATCCCATCGGTGGTACCGTGATAAGGACACTAAGATCTGAGCATGGCATCCAAGAGAAATCGAGGCCAATCTTAAAGTCGGTTTTATTTTTGATAAAATTTTATAAAATTTCTTATTCGGTATTCTGATAATAATTTTACTAATTTAAATTTTATTTCTAACTTTTAGCATATAAATCAATTGTGGTTAAAGTTACTTTCAAATGATATTATACATGATAGAATGAAAAAAAAGTTTTTAACGATCCGAAATTATAAAGCAAGAGACGGGTCAGTCGGGCCTCCGAACGGAGTGGAGTAGCCATATCGTCTTTTCCCAGTGCAAAACAGGCTGTCATTCTTGCGAGAGGAAATCTATATACACATTTTAGACTCACATACAGAAACAATCGCCTGTCACTGCGAACTCACACATTACAATTAAAACAAAATATTCACAATTTCACGCACACATAAATATATTCAGGGTCATAACAGACATCGCGTAACCCCATTTGGGCTTTTGACAGAGGGGCAAGCCTGCCTATTGGCTACTCCCTACCACCGTGTTGCTCGATATTCGAAATCAAACATTTCAAATTCATCCATATTGCATGTGTATTCGATATTTAAATTAATGTATTCATGTTTATTATGTTGCAGTGTTCCACCACAGGTGACAGGGACAATGAATGGCCACTCAACCTCTCACTCCATGGACAGCCGCAAAAGGCTTACCCCCATTCCCGACGTCAGTATCACTGGCAACCATACGCCGTATAGGGTAAGGATCACTTTACATTTTTAGTTTAACTACATTTACATCAACAGCCTTTAACAGTCCCCTAAAACCTTAGAAAATGGATGGATGATAATGATTGAAGCAAGGAACTGAAGTATACGTTCCAATGACAATCATTATCAATCATCATGAGTCTTACTGCTGAACACACGCCTCTCCTTAGAAAGGAGACCTTGATCTATTACGTCACATTTGTTTTTTTTTTATTAGCACGGAAACAGACGACAAACACATATTATAAATTGCAGTTAACAATAGTTAGGTCTGAAGTACAATTACAACCGTACATAGCACTCAATATTATTACAATGCTTCATTGGAAAAGATACCACACACTATTATATTCTATTTTTCAGATGTTTTCCATAATTATCAAGGTTTTAAATTCGCTATATGAGTTGAAAATACATCGACCTTGGAGCATTTTTGGTTGTAACTAGCGCACATTCTTGAGATTGGACCGTTTTGAGACACATTGTTGTTAGAGTTAGGTGTGGTAACGAGTTGTGGGATACGCACAGATCGAGATGGTATCTTAAGGTTTATTTTCTCAACAAGTTCACAGTCCAAAGAACCGTTGATAATTTTGCGTAGATTGCACAAGTCGCTTATCCACCTCCTTCTCTCCAAGCTCATTATTATAATTTCTCGTAGTTGGTCACAGTAGTCTGTCAATGTACGTCTTAAGCCGGTTTTTACACACAAAGCCCTGACAAATCGTCTCTGTATAGCCTCTATTCATTATTTATACATATTAATGTGTGTTATGGTATGGAGTTCCAGTTTTCCTTTTTTTTTATGGTGGCAAACGAGCAGACGTATCACTCCTGTCGAGCCGGCCCATTCATGCCGAAGCGTGGCTCTCCCACGGAAGAGTTCCTTCCTTCCCTCCTCAAGTACCCTATGAAATAGAATGAATAAGGGTGGCGCTCCATATTCTTAATTGGTCACTACACAGATAAGTAACTTAAGTCAAAATTAAAATCGTATGTTTTAATTACAAGTAGGCCTGTTCAGATACTTGCGAAACGTTACATTAATAATTCTAGTTACGCGGTTCCAAAATGTCGTACCTGTGGAGTAGAACCGGCAAAGAACTCCATAAGTAGTATACTCTCTACGTATTCACAAACTAGCTGAACCCCGCGGTGTTACCCGCGGTCATTGTTGTACCGCGAGTAACGCCGCGGGACAAAGTTAGTCTAAAAAAAGTAACCTAAGTTACTCGCCGGATCATCAGCTACCTGCCAGTGAAAGTCCCGTCAAAATCCGTCCAGCCGTTCCAGAGATTACCCGGAACAAACAGACAGACAGACAGACAGACAGACAGACGGACAGACAGACAGACAAAAATTTTTTTAGCTTCATTTTTGGTATATGTACCGTGTATACATACATATGCATTTAGTAAATAGCGGTTATTTTAATATTACAAACAGACACTCCAATTTTATTTATTTGTATAGATTATCAGCAGCTTTTATTTATTTATGACTAGCTGAACCCCGCGGAGTTACCCGCGGTTATTGTTTTACCGCGAGTAACGCCGCGGGACAAAGTTAGTCTAAAAAAAGTAGCCTAAGTTACTCCCCGGGTCATCAGCTACCTGCCAGTGAAAGTCCCGTCAAAATCCGTCCAGCCGTTCCAGAGATTACCCGGAACAAACAGACAGACAGACAGACAGACAGACAGACAAAAAATTTTTTAACTACATTTTTGGTATATGTATCGTGTATACATACACATGCATTTAGTAAAAAGCGGTTATTTTAATATTACAAACAGACACTCCAATTTTATTTATTTGTATAGATTATGTAGCTATTCAAATTCCAAATAAGATAGATAAGTATATATATGTATAGTCATGTTTTGTAACATTCGTTTTAATGAAGGAGACATCGGTATTTATTTACGATACAATTATGTACCTTATTATGGTGATGATAAATCATTTTTGTGTATAACGATAGCCTTTAAAAATATTAATTGAACTGTCACATTTTGTTTCAGGTACAAAAAGCGTTAGTAGAAAATACCATGGTACCATGCATCAACGCCAAGCCATACCAATACACGGAACTGTTGATGACGCTCCCGGACCTGGCGAGCTACTTCTTCCCGCGCGTGTCGCTCACCACCTGCCGCGCCATGCTCGACGCGCTCGGCATCACACTCTACAAACCTAACACGTCAGTATATCCACGTCTAATTAGGTTCACTCGTTTTTTTATATATATTTTAGCTGCGCCAAAATGACTCTGCTCTGCCTGATGGAAAGCATGAGCAGATTTCAAGAGTGGTGGTCATCATCTTTAATGCGAATAAGGACATTGCAGTATGGTGATCCACACTATGGCCTCCTAGTGAGATGCTTTCGTTTAGGAGATATGAGCCACTGACACACACACAGCGATCAAACTTATTACATTCTTCTTATTTACAATATCGTTGTCATTTATATTTATCGGTCTCGGTAGTGTAGTATGCCACTTCTATGCTGAGATGTTAAGTTCGATTGCTGGGTTGTATTAAATGTGTGTATGGTCTGAATTATTTTTCCGAGTAAGAGTGTGTTCTATGGTTCTTAATATTTACGAAAAAAAGGATATATTCTATCAGTTAATTTAGTTTTCATAGTGTAAGTTTGCTTGCATGAATAGCGCAGTGATTTAAGTGGTAAACTTGACGCTTTTACTGCACTGAGTATTGTGGGTTCAAAGTGTTCAAACTTCTCATGGGGTAACACTTTGCGGTCGACCAATTGTTGTTCTGTCTTTTTGTGTCCGTTTTATGTATGTTTTTAAAGTTCCCTGCGACAAAGTAATATGAATATCTGATCTGAGAATCGTTTTCAAAAAATAAAACAGTCCATAAATAATAAGGTTCGTGTGGTCGTTTCAGTACGCAACTGCAAGTGCTGCGCAACTCGGGCAAGTGCAAGTACGCGGCGGCGGGCGAGAACGGCATGGCGCTGGTGTCCATCCGCGACGTGATGGCGCACATGCCGCAGTTCAAGTACATGCTGCGCTCCGGACACGCCGCCGACGAGCCGCCGCAGGCCCCGCCGCGCCCCGCGCACGCCCCGCCCCAGCAGCCCAAGCGCGCTCGCGCCAACTAGCCGCCCCACCCCGCCACACCCCGCCCCACCTCGCCCCACCCGCCCCACACGCCCCACCTCGCCACGCACTCGGCCGCGCACATCCCAAATACTGTATCTTACAAAAGCAGCTTAGAGAAAAATAGACTTTAGTAGATTTGAGATTTTTTAAATACAATATGTGTTCATTTGTTATATGTGTTGTTTTTTGACACATATTTTATTAAAAAAATATAAGTCAAATCAACTAAAGTTTGGATTAACACGGCACGGCCCGGGGTTCCTTCCGCGTGTGAGTCAGTTATCGCCATGTCCTTCGCAAGGTCCAATCTTTCTCCGACATTCATCCGAATTAGGTTAGCAATTTAACCGTGAAACTATTGCAGAATATCGGATGTTCGGAAACCACTTTCCAAAACATACCTAATTTTGTTTTATAGAAATTTATTTAGAAAATAATGGGGTAGTTGACTGTATCGTAAATAAATACCGATGTCTCCTTCATTAAAGAGAATATTACAAAACATCGCGGAAAATATTAATATTACAGCTTTTCATTTATACTACAAATTGTGATCAAATAAACATTGAAATATATTGCTCAATGGAGTAATCTAAAACAGTGATATCACAAGTTGTTTTAGTACATTTTACATACAAAGTTATCGTTTTGACAGATGGTAGAAAAAGCAAATTTAGCTAAGATGTCATCTACCCTATTAATAAGCCATATTAATTAACCGTGAAAGCGTACATTCAAATATTGATACGGAAATCCAAAACATAATTTATTTTCTTTTAAAGAAATTGATGCTATTTAATAAAAAATATTTTTTTGGAAACTGGTTACAAAGAAAGTTGGATCTTGTTTGAAAATGTGGCTACAAACAGTAGGACATTGAAGAAATGTAGTCGCCATTTTAAAAAGCAGTTAGCAAAAAACCAGGCTTCCATAAATAAATAATTCTGGTTTGTAATATGGCCGATGGGATCATGTATGCAACCCGCTCTCTATGGCGAAGGGTCCGGCGGCTTGACCCGAGGAGCGTTGTCAATTTTCCGTAGCTTTGTATATTGTATGATAGCTAGTAAATCGAACGATCTTATTTGTACTATTCAATAGAAGACTGAAATTTTTATGTTTAAAATAATTTCCTGTAACGAAAGCTATAGACGCATCGTGCCTGTGTATATTTTAATTAGTCCGAGTCGGTGAAACTGTTGTTTTTCGTTCGTATGTCCGGTTTTTGTGTGAAAAGTGTAAATATTAGATGTGTTTTATACGATCGTGCATTATATTATGTTAGCGATACGTTGTACGTAATGAAAATTATCTTTAGTACAACTCTAAAAAAAAGTATTATATGTCGCAATTCCTATAAATAATGCTCAAAAATATATCATCACAATTAAAATAACTTCCACTTTGATCACATTTAATTGTAGTTGTGATGCAGTAAATTTGAAAATTTCACAGCGATTATAGCTGTGTATAAAATCTTGTAAAAAATACTATTTTAACTGCCACTTATCACAAATAGTTTAAGACATAAATTAGGTCCTAAACGTATTTTCAAAGACGAATAGATTAAATTTAATACAATTGGCAATATTTAAGATGCACGATAACATTAGTAAGCTGCCAACTAGTATGTATGTTTTAAAGTGCATCGTGTTGTCATGAACTTTTGCCTACTGTAAACAAATAAATAAGAAGGGCCTACCTGGGCAATACAGATTCAGGCTTAAATAGTGACAATTGGCTTAGCTTATTATTTCCTTTCGTAATATTAATTATTGTCAGTTCATAGGATTGCTTAAATAAATGTGCAATACAAATTGTTACATGCCAACTTAATGATATTAAGTGATTGAATGAGTATAAAACGCAATGTAACATGTACAGGCAAAACTGAAATTATGTATTACCAATGTTTGGTTGACTGACATGTTGGGATTTCATTTTCGATTTCGCCATAACGAAGCATTCTTTTCAAATTAATAAATTGTGCAATAACCAATATAGCAGAGATGTTCATTTCTTAACTGTTATGTAATCTCGGCTTTATTTCTTGTTAGATCTTATTTTATGTATAATATTTTGCAAAAGAAAATAGATTTATTTACTAAACTCACTAATTATCTTATAATTATATAGTTTTCTACTTAATGTTATCGGAAAAAACGAAATCCCACCAGTCGTGTGTTCTTAGTTTAATAATACCCCGCGAATTACGCGTTTATACACTTTATACTTACGCAGTCTTAAGTTCCAATAAGTTTTCTAGGCTGCCTTACAACTACACCTAGTACGCGGTTAGAAAACCACATGACTAAAAAATAATAGAATAAACTTGAAATGGTAGATTTTTGATTTCCAATTTTTGGTGCGGATTTTTCTCTCTGGCCACATTTGCAATTGAGATCCTCAACTAGTTGCTAAAGCATAAAAAAAATCTTTACACTCAACCAGGTGCCCTAACAATAGATTTTTCGTGGTTGGTGGTGAGAAGTGGTGGTCCTTAGCAACAGATTGAGTAGAAACATTTTTTTGCTATGGGAACTGGTTACGACTCTCTGTTGCAAATAGAGCTGTCGGGATTTTTTTCTTGTACCGAAGTCAATTTACCAAGTGACGTGTTACTAATTTTCCTTTTAAAATGTATACCAGTTTTATTATTAGGCTTAGCTGTAAGCAGCCGTTTTATCCAAGATAATGTAATTGTATGTTATCTTTATTAAATTTATTAACAAATAAGACTATTTATAAAACTCGAACAGTCACTGGCTAACAGACAGTACATCACTTCAATTTCACTAGCATTATTGGTAGAAAAGGTTTTGAAATATACCTAAGTGATTGTACCCAACTGCTAATATATTGTAATAATCGTAATAAATATGTACATGAATTATATACCAAGATATAAATTAATATACACATATAATCAAGGGTTTTAGAAGAGCCGGGGAGCTTACGTAAGTCGGGGTATTATAAATTCTAACTTACATATTTTAAGTAGGTATTATTTCGATATGTTGATAATTTATTGTTGTTTTGCTAAGCTTAGTGCGTTTTACCTAAACGTTAGACGTGTGTGGCGTTAATCAGATGCCTTGCGTTGTAACTCTTGGAACTAAACAATTGGACCACATGTTGTTAAAGCAATAATAGTAGTGCTTGTAGGAATACTTATATTTTTATTTGTATATTATAAAATATAAGTTTCATACATAATGTATTGGATACAACTCAGCTTAGGTATAGAAACTGACAAGTCTTACATAAGTAAGTACATAAACAATCGTCTTTTCGTTATTTAATAGTTTATACATTTAATGGTTCAATACATTTGTATAACGCATTTTTAAGTTTCGCAAATATGAGAACGGGAAATAATACTTAGGCCTTGGTAGTTGAAAGAAAGCTAGTTTAGTAAACTTTTAAAACTATCTAGATAGTATAAACGCAGAGCTGTGTAAATGTATGCAAAATTATTTATGGTTTAGATATAAGTATGGCATGGTCTATTTGATATATCAATTGTAAAGCGATCAGCGGTAACCCTTCGCAATACAAATTTGTGGTATTAAACAAAATAAAAGATACTTTATATGAAATTTTGCCTTTTCCTTTTTACGCTGTAGAATCCAACATGTATCCATTTGCCCATAAAGCAAATAGGCAAGTAAAAAAGAAAGAACAGCCCTTATAGAGCCCACAGCGACTACACAAGTAAAAGCTGAAAGTTTCTCTGTGCATGATCACCACACAGGTGAGAACAGGTGAGAATGATCAGCAACAAAGAGATATGGATTGTGGTAACTTAGGCAGGCAGGTAGTATGGGTGTCCAATTTGTAAAAGCTCAATTATTTCGTATTTTCTTTAAAATATTAGAGATCACGTCATCATGAACCTTCAGTAGTTGCAAATAATCGCAAACAACACTTTGTTTTTTACGTGTGGAATCCTCCACGGGCCATCGCCCCATCCGGGATTGAGGTGGGAATACCAGACGACCCTAAACTTGTACGTACATCAATTATCTTCTAAGTGGTCTAGTTATACCACGAAGGAAATACAGTTTTTTGTATTTTCTTCCTGAGTTATATCATGATTTATCACACATATATAAGAATAGGGACTTAAATCACATATGAAAAAGAAAACATTCACATATTCGTGACTGAATCAAATATAAAGCATAATATTCGTTGATAAATTTATTGAATCTATTTATTGTTTGCGCTTCATCATAATCATCATCATGGGGTGCCATTCTTAAAATGAAGTTTGGAGGTCGCGATCATGAGCGGTCTCTTTTAGTTGGTGATACTTTAGTCCGATTCAGGCCCGACGTCTTCTATCCATTCCTTTGTGGTCGACCTGGTGTCCTCCTGCCAGGTATTTTGCCTCTAAAAGAATTCTCAGGAATTCATGTTGCGAGTCCTAAGAAGACCACTTTCCTTTATAACCATATAATACCCATCATTTGCGCTTGCCTGGTGTTTATAGGCATTGCATTCCACAAGCGTAAAGCTTCTACAGTGAAAGACTGGTCTTAAAATTTTATGAAACGTGTAATTGATGTTATCCTTGAAAACATTAAATACTATGTAAATTCTTGTGACCGAGTTTTAGGTCTAGAGGTCATGGTCGACGGACGGAGTCGTGGTCAAGTCAGAAGAAGTATATAATTTAATTTTGATGGTAATAGCTACATATAAAAAGTGGGTTTTAGTAAGTTCAATATGGGATACGTAAGAGTAATAAAATACACAGGCCACGCTGACCGAAATGGACGCTGCGTTCGCTGTGGGGAATTCGGTCACAAGGCTTAAGCTTGTGCAGTGAATGCACCAAATTGTTCGGTATGTAAAGACCACAGCCGGCCAGCTAATCATAGGCTGGGCAGCAAAAGCTGCTGCACACCAAAAAGAAGAAGAGGGGAGAGATAGTTAGCCTCTCCGATCACCGGCTCATAGTATTCGATGTGTCTTTCCACCGCCCTGGCCTCGCACGCCAAAACCGAGAACCTCTGGTGTCTCCTGCATGGGAGTCCGAGGGTCGAGTCCTGTTCAGACATATCGGACGAAACCTATCACCGCCAGCATTGATCTCCTTTTGTGAGGAGGTTTTACTTCAGAAGGAGTCTGCAGAACGGGATCGGGAAAGGGTCCGAAGTATAGACATAAATATCGCAATTTAAAATAAGGTCACAAATCAATTGCGGTATGTCCTGACTCCGCTGCCAATTCACCATCCATAGCCGATATTCGTTTACAACGACAGAAACTGGGTTATTTTCTAGTAACAATGTATAATTCATAATCCAATGGATATATAATCCAAAACAGGAACACTATCACCGTGTTGTACTTCTCTTTTGTGCGCAGTGCTTTGAAGTATAACTCCATAATCTGGGATCCGCACGAGGCGGTGTACAACACGATGATAGAACGCGTCCAACGAAAATTTGCGCGGCTCTTATATAAAAAGCTGTATGGGTTCTATCCTTATCTGTATCCATCACTTTTTGTTCTCGGCATGGTAGGTCTTAACACATTGGCATTGCGACGCAAGTGTGCTTTAATGGTACACTATTATTTATTATTAAACCATAAGATTGATAATGCAAACTCATTATCTCGTTGTTTGTTATGGGTACCGAACCAGTATACTCGGCTACGCTCTTGCCGTCTCCTCGCTGCGCCGCGAGTGCGAACGTTTACGGCACAATACGCTCCCACTAGTCAGGCAGTTAGACTGCTTAACTCCCTGATTGCTCAGTATCCAGATGTTGATTTATTCTTTACCAAATTAAGTACATTTGTTACATTTTGTATGATTTTTTTAAATGATAGGTTTTAATTTTGATGGGCCTGTTGCTCTAGTCTGACTGCCAAGCGCCTCAGGTCGTGGGTTCGATTCCCACCCATGACTAGCTTTTATGTGATAAGCATGATTAAATTTACTTTATTTAATTATCTAATTTACCTAAAATATGTATGTGTTTGGAAATGTCTGGTTGTCTTGGTGCAGGCTTGCCTGGTTTGGGACGGATGACTATGAATTCCTATTATTAATTACCATATTTGTAACACCAATGTTATAATGGCTCGCTACACGTGTTGGGTAACTGTGAGTGTAGTGAGCAGTTGATATAAATAAATAAATAAATAATCGGTTGCTACTTGTTTCACAGTTTCGATTCGCTTCTTGGCATGGAAACGCTTACCTAAAATAAATTAAATACTTCAGGAGATAGACGGTCCTATAGGTCACTTATTATTTAATCTAGAAGAGGGATTTATATAGGTAACTTGCAGATATACTCTTCAGCAAATTGAGCAGGTTTCTTAATGCCCTTATGTCTTGAATCTATTCTGTGACATTTAATTTCTACATATGGCTGCTCAGCTACTTCTTTAGCCTCTTCAAAAAGCAGTCGGTAAAAAACGTACGCATTTTCTCTTTTATTTTGTAGAACTATATGTATAATATCATTAATATTGAAGGTGCATAAAATCTATATTGTGACAAAAAAATGTTTAAAACATTCTTTAAGTTTAATTGATGGTCCACCTGGACCCAGCCATGAACCCCCCTGGATCCGCCCTTGCCACCAGGTGCCAACAGGCACTTCAACGTCACATTGACTTCCAACGTGACAGGCTGGCTAGGCTTCACCAAGTCACCTCGTTACAAGATGTTATAGAGATTGAGATTGTAAATAGAATATGAGTATAGTATACCGACGAGATTGAATTGGAAGCCACTTGAGGATTTGATGGAATTCAGAGCCGTTATGATATTTCCGTGGGCCAAATACGAATGGTGCACAAATGTTGTAGTCGCTTAAGCTTATCTAGTTGTGCTTCAGTGAGATTCAGATAGCTGACATCGTCGTACAAGCACTTCTCCTCACAACGTAGAACGCTAGCAAAATGCAGGACAAAACACGCAAGTGTGCACACTACAATCAACTATCGACAGTACAATCATCTTCATTCTTCATCATCAACAAAACGAACTAAGACAACGAATGAGTGCCATGATTTAAACGTTTAAAAGTGTTCTGTGAGTTAAAAGCTTAGCTTAATAAAATGGCAACATTATTAGCTGTCATTTGTCAATTTGCAATTTGTCACTAATTGATGATAAATGGCGGAATAGGCTGAAATCACTTGAAGTCTTAGTTGGCTAAAGCGAAAATTAAAATATTTAAAGTGAAAAACAGTGCAAATAAAATACTTTTGAAGTTTTTCTTTAACAGTCACGATGGGCGCTTTAGCTGAGTTGCATTTCGGTCATTTGTTACTATTGTATTAAATATTGTTTAAAGTCTTTATATTCTTAGGATGTTAGGAATTCATTGTCATTCCATTGTATCATTTTGTTTTATTTATTGTTTATAGTTTAAGTGTTAGGTTAGAATAGGTTTTCAGAATGAACATTCAAGTATGCAGGGATCTATCAGACGCTGTGGCCCTTTACTTGCCGCAGCGTTTGTACCTAAAATCTTTTGCAAAGCTTAACATTTCTGTGCAGCTTCCTTCCAACAAGGTACACGGCAAGTCGATTTCCAATTGGGAACTTATGGAGAAGCTTCGAAAGATGATCCTACCTGATAATTTTTCTGTTTTGAAAGTGACGAAGCATAGTTCTGAAATTATAAGATTTGACGCTGAATTAGAAAGTCGTGATAAACTAGAACGGGTTATAGCGAGACTTACGGATCGCATTGTGCAATTAAAAGAGTATCCGGACCAACTTAAGGTTCGGGTTTCTGAAGCAAAGTCTGACTTCCCAACTCGTCATGATTGGGACTCTTTCTTCCGGGACGCGACAGACATGGACGAGATGAAGCCTGGAGAACGTCCAGACACCATCCATATATCTAATCTTCCAATAAGATGGTTTGTAAATGATAAAGAGCAAGATGAGGATGCACCTCCATCCGAGAGTATATTTAAAAAAGCTTTTGAGAAATTTGGCTCTATCCGGCAAGTGGATGTTCCAGCTGCTGATCCTTTCAGAATGCAAATGAAATCAACTATGAGGGGTATAACCACACCACCTCAAGATGCAACCCTATATTTTGAGGGTTACATTCAGTACAGTGAATATGTTAGCTTTGTTCGCTGTATGGATGCACTCAGGGGACGGAAACTTCTACGAAAACGTGATGACATTGCCGAGTGGTGTGGGATCAAAATAGATTTTGATAAGACGAAACATATGACTGATGCCGCTGTTAAAAGACGGTCAATTGTACGAGAAAGATTGTTAACTCGTCAAAGAGCCAAGGATGAGGAAGAGAAACAGGAAAAAGAGAGGATAGCTAGAAAAGAAGCTAAAGAAAGGTATCATTTTTTTATTTATTTACTCATTATATTATGTTGTGCATTCTGTATGGTGATAGATAAAGAATACAGTGTCACTACCCTCGTTCGCCCTATAGGTATTGTAAGAGCTGGCTAATACAACAGCACTATAAAAAGAAGGAAATTGGGAACAGTACCTATAACAAGGCAGCTGGTCCGTGTGGCATGCTAGGCCTACTCCTTTTTAAGGACAGGCTTATGTACACTAGTAATAAGGACCATTGGTAATATTATTTACTAGCCGACCCACGCAACCTTCTGTATTGCCAGTAGCATAACAATTTTCCCCCGTTTTTGAAACATTCTTCATTGGTGCTCCGCTCTTATTGGTCTTAGCCTGATAATATATAGCCTATAGCCTTCCTCGATAAATGTACTATCCCACACTGAAAGAATTTTTCAAATCGCGCCAGCGGTTCCTGAGATTAGCGCATTCAAACAAATAAACTCTTCAGCTTTATATATTAGTATAGGTTACTCCTTTGTGTGAATATTAGGCTGAAAACTTAAAATGGGAAAGAATGTGCACAAGTGCATTGGCTGTATGGCCAGTCAATGCACTTGTATTACTTGTTAAAGCTAATATTAATTTACTATTTAGTAAATAATCACTGAGTGATTCAAAATTTTGTATTGAATTAATCAGTTTATTAAACTTTAAAATTAGTTATATAAAAGAATGAGACTTATATACATTTTTAGGCAAAAACATGACCGATCTGAACGTGAAAAGCTGGAAAAAATGCGTGAGAGGGAGGAGAGAAGAAAGAAAAAGCAGCTAGCCAAGCTAATGGAACGGGACAACATGGATCTGAATAGCAAAGTGAATGAAGAACAGAGGAAACTACTTAAAGTACAGAAGAAACTCCAGGCTGTGCGACTTATAGAAGAATTGTTCAGAAGGATAGAGGTTAGTTTATGGATGGATTTGTTCTTTAAACTTTAACTTTTTTTTCTTCCTGGTCCGTTTTAAGAAAGTCTACTCTATAGCCTAGCCATTGATTTTTATCTTTACCAGTAATAACGTTATTCATAAACCAAAACCTTATTTTTTGACAAATATCATAATATATATATTTTTTTTTTTGTTATTTGGTAAAACCTGTTTTAAAGTTCTTTTGGTCAAACCTCTGCCTCTTTATATCTTGTCAAATGGCCTATCTACTGCTATTTTAATTTCAGTACTTTTGTACTATATTACCACATTTCTAAAAGTCATTGACAAGAGAATGAAACACCGAAGAAATCTAGAGCATGAGTATTTCAGTGGCAATCTGTTTGCTACTGAAAGTCCTGTCAAAATTGGTCCAGCCGTTCCAGAGACTAGCCGGAACAAACAGACAGACAGAGGACATCAATTTTAAAAATTGTTATTTTGGTATATGTACAGTGTCATGTGCATTTAGTAAAAACTGGTTATTTTAATATTACAAACAGACTCTCCAATTTTATTTATTTGTTTGTATAGATAACTTCACATCATCAACATCACATCAATAGTCCACTCTTGGACATAAACCTCTTCTTAGAAAGCAAGTTTAATTTGAAAGGAGCTGATGACCTTTTTTTATAGCAATAACATACATATAGTTAACTTTTTATTACAATCTATTACAGCTCCGCCCAGAGTTACAACATGGCAGTAGTAGAAGTGACTACTATATGCCTGGAGAGCGAACTGCCCGCGCTCGTATCATCGAGAAGTACAAGCGACAGCAGGAGGATTTGCTTGAGGCGCAAAGAAACCACCTCAAGAGTGCTTTAAATGGTATGTCATTAAGATATCTCCATAGTCGTTGAATAAGTTGCTAAGCGCAAAACTCAAAAACGTCTCGACTGCCTTAGCAAAAATTTTTTAAGGAACTTGAGAAAAAATTCAAATTGCATTGGAAAAAGAAAAAAACAACAATTTATTTCGCCAATCCATATCAGTGTCAAACTATTTATTAGTAAAAATCAAACCCAAAATGGAAACACCTCCATCATAGTCGAACATCTTTGCCATATAAATATATAATTTAAAATGAGTATTTCTGAAAATCTCAAGTAATAATTATAGAATAAAACTATTGAGCTTTAGACCACGCAACTGAAGTAAAATTTCAAGAGGTATATACGAAACATATGAGACTAGTATGTAAGTACTACTATGAGAGAATGAAAACTCTCTAGCTTCTACAGTAGGTAATATACGAAACGTAGTCTCTCTTTCTATCTTACTAACACCCAACAGTTCGCCTTTCCCGATCACACTTTTCGTAACACTATCGTCACGCATTCACCACCTTCTCAACCGAAGATACGGGGGCGCAAAACTGCGGTCTGGTCGCAACATATATAACGGTTGGCCGACAGGCAGAGGAACCCCAGACTTCTTTCAGGATCGAGTATCTAGATAGACGCGGCGTCGTTCCTGGGGGGGGGGGGGACCTGAAATAACATGGTCCGGGTCCTCCTCAGACCAGGGCGCCTGAGACCGATCGTCGGGGTGGTTTTTAGTGAAATGTGGTGATCCGAAGGGATTTTCCACCTCGCCAACAAATAAAGCTTAATTAGCCGAAAGACGTCCACTGAGCATCATCATATATTTTAAATGTGAATAAACCTATCTAATTTCAAACTATTAATTTACAGGTCGCATTGTCATCCGTTCAGCACTAGAAACTAAGAAACCAAAGCGAGAGTCATCCATAAGCTCCATTTCTTCTGACGATCGCGATTCGCGCAAAAGGATCAAGATGGAAAAACTGTCTACGCCTGAACGTGAGATGGAGTACAACAAAGCTACAGGTTTGATCTTGCTCCTACATTATTATGAAAAAAAAAAAAATTACTCTAATGAAGTGCAATTATAAATATAAAATTCACACCTAAAAGCAGGTATACAATCAAAGCAGATATACAATTTCACTAGTGATATTATAATAAAATGGTAGATTGTCAATGGATTTATTTTTACTTTTTAGTTTACTAAACAGCCTTGTTGACTAGCACCACCAATAATTAGGTTAGGATTCCTTTTAATAGCAAATTTCAAAAAGTTTTAATGGAAAATCTAACCTAACCGCTCGTTAACAGGGTTGTTAAGTAAGAACTAAGTACTTAGTAGTACTTACAATGTCACTAGAACTAGTCAGTTAAATTGTAAATCCTACATGGGACAATACTTTGTGTTATCTATAAATTGGAGTACGAATCTCGGTGTTTTTTGTTTCCTTTTTATGTATATTTGTAAAGTCCTGGGACTCAGGATATATATTTGTAATGTGGAAGTTGGCCATATTTAAAAACAAAAATAATAATTTGTATTTGTTCGCAGCTGGTCTTTACGGGATGCCGTACGGATTCGGCTATCCCTTCGCGTGCCCGCCTGCATACGGCTACCCACCACCGCAAAGTATGAGTATCATGACCATTCTATATCTTTTTCCTCTTAAAAATATGCGAGAGATTTGCAATATTACTTTTCAAATTTTTTTAATTATAATCACTACTGCTATAGTTTATTAGACTGACTTTTGAAACTAGTTTTGAATTACATGTTCTTTACAATTTTTGATGGCTATTACCGCATTCCACAAGCGTGTTGTTCGACATACTTGTGGAATGCGTAAGGGAGTATTGGTTAAAGATACAATTGAAATATGTTTGGTCCGGCAGCGTCGATGTACTACGGGGTGCGGGGCGCGTATTACCCGCCGCCCGACACCTACCGCGCCAGGGCCCGCGCTCGGGGCCGGGGCCGGGGCCGGCCTCGCATGCCTTACTTCCACGGACCTGACGCTAGCCACCAGTACTACAAGTGAGTCTTACCTACCTACCTACCTACTTATCGCGCCAGGGCCCGCGCTCGGGGCCGGCCTCGCATGCCTTACTTCCACGGACCTGACGCCAGCCACCAGTACTACAAGTGAGTCTTACCTACCTACCTACCTACTTATCGCGCCAGGGCCCGCGCTCGGGGCCGGGGCCGGGGCCGGCCTCGCATGCCTTACTTCCACGGACCTGACGCAAGCCACCAGTACTACAAGTGAGTCTTACCTACCTACCTACCTACCTACCGCGCCAGGGCCCGCGCTCGGGGCCGGGGCCGGGGCCGGTCTCGCATGCCTTACTTCCACGGACCTGACGCCAGCCACCAGGACTACAAGTGAGTCTTACCTACCTACCTACCTACCTACTTATCGCGCCTGGGCCCGCGCTCGGGGCCGGGGCCGGGGCGGGGCCGGCCTCGCATGCCTTACTTCCACGGACCTGACGCCAGCCACCAGTACTACAAGTGAGTCTTACCTACCTACCTACCTACTTATCGCGCCAGGGCCCGCGCTCGGGGCCGGGGCCGGGGCCGGCCTCGCATGCCTTACTTCCACGGACCTGACGCCAGCCACCAGTACTACAAGTGAGTCTTACCTACCTACCTACCTACCTACCGCGCCAGGGCCCGCGCTCGGGGCCGGCCTCGCATGCCTTACTTCCACGGACCTGACGCCAGCCACCAGTACTACAAGTGAGTCTTACCTACCTACCTACCTACTTATCGCGCCAGGGCCCGCGCTCGGGGCCGGCCTCGCATGCCTTACTTCCACGGACCTGACGCCAGCCACCAGTACTACAAGTGAGTCTTACCTACCTACCTACCTATCGCGCCAGGGCCCGCGCTCGGGGCCGGGGCCGGGGCCGGCCTCGCATGCCCTACTTCCACGGACCTGACGCCAGCCACCAGTACTACAAGTGAGTCTTACCTACCTACCTACCTATCGCGCCAGGGCCCGCGCTCGGGGCCGGGGCCGGCCTCGCATGCCCTACTTCCACGGACCTGACGCCAGCCACCAGTACTACAAGTGAGTCTTACCTACCTACCTACCTATCGCGCCAGGGCCCGCGCTCGGGGCCGGGGCCGGCCTCGCATGCCTTACTTCCACGGACCTGACGCCAGCCACCAGTACTACAAGTGAGTCTTACCTACCTACCTACCTCTCGCGCCAGGGCCCGCGCTCGGAGCCGGGGCCGGGGCCGGCCTCGCATGCCTTACTTCGTTCTAAATTGTACCAATTTATCACACTAATATATAAAGGCGAAACTTTATGAGTGTGTATATTTGTCACTTCTTCACGCAAAAACTATTGGACGGATTTGGATGAAATTTTACAGTAATATAGCTTATACATCAGAATAAAACATAGGCTACTATTTGACGCGATAACCGACATACACGCGGTCGGAGCCACGGGCAACAAGTGAGTCGTAGCTGGGATCTTCCAGAACCGACCACGCGATATAGCAGAGCGAGTCAGCAAGCTGAAGTGGCAGTGGGCAGGGCACATAGCTTCGAGAAACGATGGTGGATGGAGCAGAAATGTTCTTGAGTGAACACGTTTCGGCATACCCAGCTTAGAATGGCCTCCAGCAAGGTGGACGGACGACCTGGTTAAGATCGCAGGGACTCGTTGGATGCAGGCCGCTACCGACCGTTAATGGAAATCAGTAGGGGAGGCCTACATTCAGCAGTGGACTTGTTACGGCTGATATGATGATGATGAATTGTCTGGTTTGCTGTAAAAAAATAATACAAAAGAAAATGTATGTTTATTTGTAGATATTTCAAGAAGTTATCCGAAGCTGAATCTCGTAACGAGCACGATGAGCGCACGCGGTCTCGCTCGCGGTCTCGCCGTCGCTCGTACTCTCGGTCACGGTCACGGTCGAGGTCACGCCGCCGGTCACACACGCGGTCACGCTCCCACAATCGCCGGTCCAGGAGTCGACGCTCCAGGAGCAGGAGATCTAGATCTAGGAGTAGAAGATCTCGGTTAGTAAAGAAATTATAGTTGGTCTAAGAAGTTTCCGACCTCAACGTGAAGATATCGACGAATACATTCTTTGTACGTGAAGATAAATGTCTTGTATCCTCGTTAGGTCGAAACTTTTCAGAACACCTACAAAAACCATGTATACTACTATTGGTTTTAGATACTGTTTTATGAACTAGTAGTAACTAGAATTCTACGTTTCTAATTAAACTGGTTGTATATATTTTATTCTAAAACTTAACATCCTTTTCTAAAACACCCATCACTACCCTATACATTTCATCTCTGCTCTTTTTCCATCCCACGGTTCAGGTAAGAGATTGGCGATACGACCACTAATTGTCTTTCCCTAGTTAAGTTAACCTTGTTTTTAATCTGGTACAATAAAGAGATTTATTAATATTAAAACTTATGTATAAGAAACTATTTTCGTGTTTGTCTGTGTAAACAAAATTGAGTCTGAGGTCATTCAATCAGCTGAACAATATTACTTTATTGAACAACACCATCCCATACAATCTGATAGAAACTCCATAATCGTTAGAATTATATTTATTTTGCTCATTCTTAATGTCTGCAGATATTTTGTTCCTCAAATAGAAGCTCGAATCTAAAATTTATAAACTATGACCATCATTCCAGCTCATACGACTCCCGCTCACGGTCCAGATCTCACCGGCGCTCCCGTTCTCGAACAAGACGTTCCCGCTCACGATCCAAGCGACAAAGCCCCCACAGCTCTCGGAGGGAAGGAGGGAGCAATCCTCCCGACATACACACCGCAGAGAGGGTCAATACTGACGGGAAAAAGTTGGTGTCTCCTGGGGATGTGAACCCACGTCGATCCAGGAGCTGGTCTTCTCCAAAAGAAGGCGATAAGGCTTGGTCTAAAAGTCCTAAAGAAAATTAAATGTAGATTATTTATATTATTGTTTTTTATTTAATTGTTTAAACTACGGTCAGCATCAACATTTATATTATGTATGACAAATTTTTGTCATAAATGATCATAATATTCTTAAGATATCAGGCACACTACACACAACGCCATCTAGTTGCAAACTAAGCAGAGCTTGTACTATGAAAGCTAGATTGACTGATAGCCATAGATACTTATATAGGTACTTTTTGTAAATATACAGATTATACATACGATATACTCAAACTCCGAAATTTGCAGATCATATTGTTAGAATATTTGATCCGACTGCGAATGAACCTGAGACCTCAGCACAGAAGTCGCATTCGCTGCCACCATTCCACTTAAAAATAAAGTTATAATTAACTACCAAAAGCTTAGACATAATAGGACTTGCAACGTTTTCGCTATTGTATAAACGAAAGCTTGACTATCCTATATTGAAACCAATACATTATACTCGTGTCTGGTAAATCGGATTATCCTTATTTAACTTCTTAATAAAACAGAAAGGTTATGTACTGATTGGCTTCAAAGTTTGAGATGTACGGAAAGTGAGGAGGTTCTAGCAGTATTATCGTAGTTTCACCTTTAAAATTTTTACGTTCAAGTCCGTTCAACTAAGTGTATATTGTTTAACACTCATTTTGACGTTTTATTACTCTCCTATGAATTCTCACTTATACCAGGTAAAGTACATTCGCTTAGATACGGTCACCTTTATCGCGCCACCAGAGTTTCGTCAATAGACGAAAAACCAAAAAGTACACTGACTCTTCTACACTTAGGTACTTATACATAATTATAAAAACAAAAATACATATTACAGTTGTTCTTTACATATTTTAAAACTAGGAAACAACGGTTAGCTTATCCAGATAACATTTTACTTATTAGTTTTTTCCAGTAGATTTTAGTCCGGGATCCCCGAAACCAATTTTACAAGTTATTACTAGGGTTGCCAGATTTCTTTTTGCCTACAAAAGAACAAATGCTAAAATGGGCATAAAATACGGGATTTCAGGTTCTTACCCGGGACAAATAAAAAACTAAATTATTTTGGAGGGCTTATCGTTTTTAGGGTTCCGTACCCAAGGGTAAAACGGGATCATCAATGTTTATGAAAGACAGATTTGGCGCTTGCGCCACATCTATGTCTCATAATTACATCAATATTTTCTCATGACGTTGTCACGTTAAACTAACGGCCGTACACCTACCTCTATGCCGTACACCGATTTTACAGACATACAGCGGGCGTAACGGGACAAAGAGTCATCCTTTTTCGTGCGTGCAGCCGGCGTGCATCAATTTATTAGACGGTGTCACGTCAAAAACCTGATTCTTTTTGCTCGCTTTTGTTAGATAACTTAGGTAAAAAACTTAGGTGCAGTCGATCCTACGAACATTTTCGGTGATTCATTTTGGAACGAAGTTCCTTATAGGGCGTTGCGCAGAGGTATCCTAGTCGACAAAAAGCGTCCGTAACGAAAGATTACTGCTTCGGTTTCGCAATAGTAGCATATGCGAATGCTATGTTTGAGGTCTCGCGTTCGAATCCCTGGTCGGATCAAAAATGTTTGTATGATCTGCAAATAATTGTTTTTACGGAGTTTTGATGTTTTCTATGTATCATATGTACATGTTTACAAAAAAGTATATATGTATTTTTTATATCAGTTGTCTAGTACCCATAACACAATCTCTGCTTATCTTGGGACTGGATCGCGTTGTGTGTTAGACGTTCGAAATATTTGTAAGTAATTTGTTTCTAGCGACCTAGGTACTGAGGGCAGAGATTTCATTGCAAAACTTACGAGTGGAACACTCAAAATGTTTCAGGGAAAAACTGCTTAAAGATGTCAGGGACAGTTATTTGACTATAGAAATCTTTCTAGTCAAATCCAGTGAACATATAGGGTCTCTCTTTACAGCACATTGATTAAGGAGCTTGCAGAGTAAGTAGTGGTTAGAGTCCAAACATTGGTTACCTACATAGTCTAGAAAATACGTAAACTACATCGAATGGGTTCAAGCATTCCGCCTTAAGGAACAAAGATGAAAGGATAGACTTCAGTAGTGTATTCGATGGTGTTTGAGTTCTAACAAATAACCACTTGATTTGTGGTACCAGTTTGTGGGACCTCCAATGTATACACAAATGTCATTTTGACTGCCTCGTTGGTCTCGCGGTTGGCGTGTGCGACTGCTACTCATGAGGTCTCGGGTTCGATTCCCGGGTCGGACCAAATGTTTGTATGATCTACAAATGTTTGTTTCGGAGTTTGGGTGTTTTCTATGTATAATATTTATGTATTTACAAAAAAAAGTATATATGTATTTGTATCAGTTGTCTAGTACCCATAACACAAGCTCTGCTTAGCTTGGGACTAGATGGCGTTGTGTTAGATGTCCGAAATATTTATTATTTATTTATTTCAACATTGTCCCTTTTTACCCGACTACGGCAAAGCCAAAGGAGGGTTATGATTTTGACAGGCTATGTATGTATGTATGTTCATTTGTTCCCTCTTAGCTCCTTAACGTAATAGAACTGGACAAATGAGTGGTCGTTAGAAGCGTCTTGTTCGTCCTCTGGTTAAGGGCTATATGACGTGTCACTGAATGTAATTTGGCGCATTCTAGCCGACATAAAGTATTTTATTCAACAATAGCTGAACCCCGCGGTGTTACCCGCGCTTATTGACATACGCGGGTGAAGCCGCGGGGCGAAGCTAGTAAAGCTTAAAAAAGTAGCCTAATGTACTCCCTGTATCATCAGCTACCTATCAGTGAAAGTCTCGTTGAAATCGGTCCACCCGTTTCAGAGATTACCCGGAACAAGCAAACAAAAAAAAATTTAACTACATTTTTTGTGTATGTACCGTGTATACATTGCATATGCATTTATTAAAAAGCGGTTATTTTAATATTACAAACAGACACTTCAATTTTATTTATTTGTATAGATGTATAAATAAATTTAAGATAAATATGTCATGTTTGGTATAGTTGGAAAGTGCGTTATTTGTACATTTCAAAAATACAATTATTACTTTTTTTTTTTTTTTTTTTTTAACGTGTGGAAACCCCCTCGGGCCGTCACCCCGCCGGGGTTTGCGGCGGGGCGGTGTGTCGGAATCGAACCGACTAAAACCACACGGTGTGCCACTCTGCGCCTGAGAGAGGGAGAGATCCGGGAACTGCTGTAGTAGGACCTCCGGATCCCTCCCGGCGCCAGCCCGCACAGAAGCGGGCACCCTCCTCTTTAACCTCTTCGTTTAGGCGACGTACGGCACACGCGTAACGTCGCCCCCTCGCGGGTGACCACTAAAGCGGATGGTGGGGAAAACCCATCCCGACCATCCGCGGCCACACTCAGGGCGGCATGAGGCGCTGGTAGGCGCGCCTCCGCCGCCCGGTTCGCCGGCGGCGGATCGGGTCCGAGTGGATATCATCCTCCCGGGCCTTCTCCGCCGCCTCCTTCTGCGAAATTACGTCTTCGCAGAAGGCTGCGACCGCGGTAAAACTGCTGTCGCTACCGGCCATGCAGCGAATGATGGCCGGTAGCGAGAGATCTTCTCCGATGACTGCAGTGAGGGCCCGGCGCTGCGACGCCCAAGCGGGGCAAATCGCCAGCGTATGCTGGGCCGAGTCCTCACTGCAGTCGCAGTGGTGGCAGGCGGGACTCAATTCCCTCCTGGCGACCGAGTGCAGGTACTTTCCGAAGCATCCGTGCCCGGAAAGAACCTGCGTCAGTCGGAAGGAAAGGGTCCCGTGCTGCCGCCCTGCCCACTCGAGGATGACCGGCTGGAGAGCCTCCACGGCGGCAAAGCCAGCGCGCGGAGTCTCCAGCCGGAAAGACCAACTAGCCATCGTGGCTCGACGGGCGGCTTCACGCCACTCGCGTACCTCTTCGGGCGGAGGGCGAATGCCTCTCTCCGCCCGGAATTCAGCCACCCGTCGATAAACTTCGGCGAGCACTTCCGCCTCCAAATCCCACGGAGGTGTTCCGGCCAAGGCGCACGCCGCCTCGGTGGACACCGTGCGGTATCCGCGTATGGCTCTGACTGCCAATACCCTCTGAGGCCGCCAGAGGCGGGCCTTATTGAGGGCAGTCAGAGCCGCCACCCACACCGGTGCCCCATACAGCGCCATCGACCGGACCACCCCCGTGTAGAGGAGTCGCGTTGCGACGCTGGCTCCACCCAAGTTGGGCAAAAGTCGCCCAAGGGCAGAGGCAGCGCCGACCAGCTTGGGACCAAGCTGTCGGAAGTGCTCGTCGAAGAGCCACCTACCGTCGAGGATCAGGCCCAGATACCTCATCTGGGCCCGAACCGGTACGAGGACCGAGTTGACCACTATGGAGGCGCCGGGGGGCGGCCCACGACGGGGCCCATGGAACAATAGGGCCTCCGTCTTGTCCAGGGCCACACGCAAGCCCAGCGCCTCGATGCGCCCGACCACCAGAGAAACACCAGTGGTGGCCAGGCGCGCCGCCTCCTGGAAGTTCGCCCCCCGGGCCGTGACCAATGTGTCATCGGCGTAACAAATTACGCCCAGCCCGGGGGGGAGACGACCTCTTAGGACCCAGTCGTATCCCACGTTCCACAGGAGTGGTCCTAGGACAGACCCCTGCGGAACGCCGCACGACATGGGTCGCCGTCTCAAGGCGCCATCTCGATCCTCGTACACGACGGTACGCTCCTCCAAATAGTCTGCCACCAGCCGCCTCAGGTACTCTGGCACCCCGTGGTATTGGAGTGCTTCCCTGATGCAGCTGAATGGCAGACTATTAAAGGCGTTGGCGATGTCCAGGGACACCGCCAACACCACGCCGCCACAGCTCACTGCCTCTTCGGTCACGGCCCTAAGGCGCATCACGGCATCGACCGTCGAACGCCCCTCTCGGAATCCGAATTGGGCG
Source organism: Spilosoma lubricipeda (assembly GCA_905220595.1). Taxonomy (NCBI): domain Eukaryota; kingdom Metazoa; phylum Arthropoda; class Insecta; order Lepidoptera; family Erebidae; genus Spilosoma; species Spilosoma lubricipeda. Next base: position 2,810,048 of record HG992291.1, read on the forward strand.
TCCGACAGGTCGGGCCCCACCTCGCAGAGGTGCCGGACGATGCGGGCAGAGAGTATCCTCTCAAACAACTTGCCCGCCTCGTCCAGCAACACGATGGGCCTATAGGCCGCGACCGAATCGGCAGGCCGTCCCGGCTTCTGAAGCAGGACCAGCTTCCCGCATTTCCAGCACTCAGGGAAGCGTCCGGACGCCAGGCTAGCGTCCAACACCTCCCTGAGGCGGTCCGACATATGGTCGAGGGCTCGGGCCATCACTCGGGCTGGAACCCCGTCCGGCCCGGGGGCGGTGTTCTTTGAACGGATTCGCAGAACAGCCGCCCCAACCTCCGATTCCCTAACGGGCGGCACGTCATCCTCTCGACCCCCGTCGTCTCCGACCGCATAGGCCATCGACGGGGGGATGTGCTCCGCCCGCTGCGGGAAAAGGCCCTCGACCACTTCCTGCAGGAAGCTGGGCTGGAGAGTCTCGGTAAGGGGGGGGCCCGCCGTGCGGAGCTTCTGTCGCACCGCACGATATGGGCGACCCCAGGGGTCACGTTCGAGACCCTCCAGCATCTCCTTTCTCTTCTCCTCCTTGGCGCGGCAAATGGCCAGCTTCAGAGTTTTCCGCGTCTCGCGGTACTCCTCGTGAAGCTGGTCCCCGCCACCGTCTCCACGGTGACGTCGCCTGCTGCGGGTGTAGGACCTCCGGGCACGAGTCCACGCCGCGCGGAGGTCCGCCAACTCCCGGGACCACCAGTAGACCTCCTTCCGAGGAGGCCGACGAGTCCGGATGCGGGGCATGGCCGTATCGCAGATTAGCGTAAGCGAATCGCGAAAACGGCCAGCCCCCACGTCCACGCCGATCTCCCCGGTCGGGGCCTGCGGAGACAGCCACGAATGAACGATGGCCGCCTCCTCTAGTAGGTCCCTGTCGAGCTTGGCGACAGCCCACCGCGGAAAACGGGATGTATGCCGCGCCGTGTGACCCCTACTGGGGCCCTGGGACCGGGAGAGCTCAAATCGGATATAGAGATGATCCGAGAGCGTCTCGACCTCTTCCAGGACACACCAGTTCCTTACTCGTGCGGCGACAGCAGGGGTAGCGAACGAAAGGTCCACTATCGACCCCCCCTGCTGTCGCACGCACGTGTTGGTGGCGCCTCTGTTCAGTAAACAGAGGCCCACCGAAGCCGCCCACTCCTCTACGGCTTCGCCCTTGGCGTCCGTCCTGGGGGACCCCCACGCAATGGACTTTGCGTTGAAGTCCCCCAGCACGAGGACGTGCCCAGACGCTAAACGCCGCATCGAGGTCTCCAAGCTGTTAAGGAAGACCTCGAAGTCGCTCAAACTCCGGTTGGGGGAGAAGTAAACACCGTAAACGGTGATCCCCCCCCACTCGGCGGCAACATATCCAGAGCCCTTGTCTCTAAGCGACAAGGGCGGGGAATGAGCCGCCCCGGAGCCGACGACTGCCACGGAGCCGTCCCAGTCACCCATCCAGTTTGGACGGGGAGGAACGTAATAGGGCTCCGCGACTACGGCAACACCGATCGACCACTGCGCCATGCTTTGCAGGAAGAGATCCTGCGCCGCGGCGCAGTGGTTGAGGTTCGTCTGGACAAGGAGGTTGGAGACGTGGTCCATTACTGAACCGTCTCTACAACCTCCTCCATGGGCGACGATGTAGACGCACTAATGACTTCGGAGGCAGCCTGGGTCGCCAGGCTAGCCCCCGAAGTCAGCCGAGAAGCTCGGGAAGGCTTGCAGCCCCCCTGCCCCATCTGGTGATTGGCGGGCTTGTTGCCCGCCGCACACATAGGGCAGTGAGGGGCGGCAGAACATTCTGCCGCCTTGTGCCCCGGTCGACCACAGCGGAAGCATAGACCGCTGCAGTCAAAGCAGCTGTCACACTTGACGCGTGTGTGTCCCGCTGACAGGCATTTGAAACACCTCATTGGCCTCGCCGCCAGGATTGTAATCCTGGCGCTGACGAAGCCAACGAGGAGCCTGCCGGCGTCGCCCAACACTTTGGCCGACGCCACGGGACAGCTGACCCACACTGCGCCAAGTCCTCCTGGACCGGGGCGGATGGTGCCAACCTTGATGTTGTCCGCGCTGCACCCAGTCTTCTCTCCAACTGCAGCGCGGACATCCTCGATCGTTACAGAATCGTCCAGGCCCGAAATGCGCAGCTCCGCGCACTTCGTGGGCCTGGCGATCCTGACACCCTCCGTAGCTTCGAACACACCCCGCAGCTTCTCGGCGAATGTGTCTGCCGTCTTGGCGCCTTCAGCCCCAGGGAACTCCAGGACTCGAGCTCCAGTTTGGGCGAGGCGCAATCGGACCCCTGCCGTCTTGAATTCGCCGGCGAGACAGTCCCGGGCCGTCTTAAAGACGGCCGCATAGGACAGTCCTCCATTTGCCGCCTCCGGCGAGACCGTGACTACCACAGCCGCGGTCTTTGGCGGCTGTAGCTTCCGCGGCCTCCCCGGAGCGGCGCGGGATACCGACGATGATTTCGGGCCAGAGGCCGCCTTTCGGGCAGCCTTATTGGCCCGCTGTCTGGACTTTTTAGACTTAGCCCCCCCTACTAGCTGCCAACCATCATTCGACGGGGCAGCAGATGTGGAGGGGCCTGGCAGAGGTGTTGGAGTGGTGAGCGGAGGATGCTCCGCTCCTGCCCTCGCCGCCGTCTTGGGCCCCGTCTTCTTCGGCGCAGCCGTCTTGGCCTTTGTCATCCGCTGCTGCGTCTGTCGAGCAGCGGTAGGGCCTGGCGCCGTCGTCGCCGCCGCGTACGACACGCGACCCCCCACCACGGGGAGCGGGGTCGGTGCCGACGCGACTTTCGGCCTCGGCGCCGCAAGAGGCGGCCGAAGAATAGGGGCGGGAGGCAGCCTCGCCTCCAGGCCGGCCAGACGACCGTCCACCAGATTCCCCACCGAGGTGAGGATCTGCTGCAGCATCAGCTGCAGGACGGCGTCCGGTACCCCGGGGATGGTAGGGGCCGGCTGGGACGTAGACGGGGCCGGCTCGGAGGCAGACGGGGCCGGCCGGGACGTAGACGGGGCTTGCCGAGACGTAGACGGGGCCTGCCGGGACGTAGACGGGGCCGGGGCCTCTCGCCCAGGGCGCTCCGCCCGAAATTGGGCGAATTGGGCGCTGAGCTCAGCCACCTGCCCCGTCAAATGGTCGTTGGCCGACTGGAGGCTAGCGACGTCCCTAATTAGGGTCTCTACGACCCCCGCAATGGCGGAGGAGGAGTCCTTAAGAGCCCTAACAAAGGGACCCTTTAGGTTTGTGGATTTTGTGGCCACTTTGTTTATAATGGCCACAGCCACGTTCGCTCTCTCCTGCAGAGACACTGGTGCAGGATCCTCCACTGCTGGCTCCCGAATTCTCTGCAAGAGATCAGCGATCTCCTCCTCCATCACGTTTTCGCCCTCCACTCTGGCCCGCCTGTACGTTTCCACCCTAGAGAAGGCGGAGCCTGGGGGAGCCGTGATTGGAGTGCGTGACCTCCCTCTGTGGCTACTAGGCACTTTGGGAGGCGGGCACTCCTGGGACGTCCCCACCGCGTCAGTGCTACCGCGCTTCCGACTGTCGCCGATTCCCACCTCCACGACATCCATTGCGACAGTTGTCGCACCGGAGCCACTGGAACCGGTTGGAATAGCGGACCTCGAACGCAGACGATCCGATGTTCTTCGGCTCCCAGCAGTCGAGTCGACTTCTGGGAGCCCCACTGCTATAGGCGTTGCACATGCAGTTTCCTCCTCGGTGGACGACTGGTCGTCCGCCTTTAGGAACTGCCCCTTTGCGTTCCTCCTTTCTTTCCTCTTCCTCTCCTTCTCCTTTCGTATCAATTGTCCGTTTTCATTTGCCGTTGTTGTTAGAGTATTCCGATCGGTTTCATTTATCAAAAATTTATCAATATCCATATCTTATCCCACGAGTCGGGGAGAACTAAAAGTCGACCCGGGCAGAGATCCCCAATACCCGGGCAAGCGAAGGTTTGTGCCCAACCGAGGGGTCCGCAGGTCCCTGGCTGGGGGTGTGCTTGCGACTGAACTACCCATCAGCCATGCATCCCCTGGTCACACACCAGAACACGGGATTCGGGGTAATTTTTTATAGAGGTTTACTTCCTCACGGTCCGGGCGGTTAAGCCAAGACCCACGGTCCCAGTCGAGTTAGAGACGTGACCTACCTCGACGTACCTACTGGGATTACGTTGTAGCGACGAGGACAACATAAGACTAATTCTTATGTTGCCAGCTCGGAGGCAGGGTGAGTGCTCACCGAGCTCGCCCTCTAGTCGCACTCCAATACGCCCTCTGCTAAAGCAGAGGGACGTTGAGAATGCCCTCCGCGGCAGTCTTCGCAGACTCCGTCTGGTATCCCATTTAGTCTGGAGTCTCCTTCTGGGTCTATCCGGCATGAGTGGCTCTACCGGCATAGCCCCAGAGATCATCGACCCACGCAAGCCCCACCACGACGACAACGTAGGGATACATTGGGGGGAAATACAATTATTACTAGCTGAACCCCGCAGTGTTACCCGCTGTTATTGTTGTACCGCGAGTTGTAGGCGGTACCGTGAGTAACGCCGCGGGATAAAGTTAGTCCAAAAAAAGTTACTCCGTGGATCATCAGCTACCTGCCAGTAAAAGTCCGTCAAAATCCGTCCAGCCATTCCAGAGATTACCCGGAACAAACATACAGACAGACAAAATTTTTTTAACTAAATTTTTGATACATGTAGCGTGTATACATACACTAGCCGACCCACGCAACCTCGTTTGCGTAGCGTGATAATTTTCCCCCGTTTTCGAAACATTTTTCATTGGTGCTCCGCTCCTATTGGTCCTAGCGTGATGATATATAGCCTATAGCCTTCCTCGATAAATGGACTATCCAACACCGAAAGAATTTTTCAAATCGGACCAGCGGTTCCTGAGATTAGCGTGTTCAAAAAAACAAACAAACAAACAAACTCTTCAGCTTTATATATTAGTATAGATGTCTGATTGAAGCAGGTCTTAAAATACTGGTTATTCAAAATGTGTGGATGTTATTTTGCTAGCAGTACGAATAAAATGCGTTACACTCTTATTAAGTTATGACAACACTTTGAAAAAAAAAAACATCGTTGTTATGTCAACAGAGATATAATGGTCATCTAATTAGGTACATTCATCTATAACATTTATAACCATAAAGAAAATAATTTAATTTTATTACATACAAACAATTACTAGAAAGCTATTGTTAAAATCAGTTCATTTTTTTTTATTTTATCTTGTTTTTACGTAAAATTAATTGAACTTAAATAAAAAGAGGTATTTATAGTAGAAACACGCCTCCTGCCAATTTCAATGATAGAGTGTTAAATATGGAATTTTCGTTAATAACAAAATGTCCATTACAACATTATGCTAGTAGTATTTCGTTTAAAGTTATTTAATTTAATTTTATCCACAAAAACAAATAGATAAGACATTTTTATACTCAGGTACAATGTTAAATTACTATATATATTATTACTGTATCAATATTAAACAATAGATATGACGAGATGAATATAATATGTATTCATGACTTTTAGTTAAATTCATTGATTATATTATTTAAGAACGTACCTTTCGCAAAATTTTACAGTGTAGACAAACCTACTTATACGTACTTAATAAATTGCAGCGCGTATGATATACATAGTAGCATGTGTTGTGGAGTCCGAAGAAAAGCAGTGTGTGTGTGTGTGTGTGTGTGTGCGCGCGTGCGTGCGCATGTGTGTATTAATTCATTGGCGAGTGTTTGTGTATGTAGGTGTGTGTGTATGAATATTGTTATGTGCTAGGGTTCGTGGATAATTGAGAATTGAGAAATAAACCTTCTGACGTGTTAAAAAGACTTTATTAAAAACACTCTTAAAAATAACAAAAGGTATTACTTAGGATAACAATCCTTAATTGAGCGGCGATGTAAATTTTGTTTTAAGCGTGATCTACGTCACCATTTTCAATTTCTTCTGCAGATTTTGGTATAGTGGTGTTAAGTCATTCGGATTGTTGCGAACGAGTACGCTCGGTTCAAAGGCTGGTGGTGAGTTAGATCCGGAACCTTGTCCTTGACTATATAGGAATTTTCTACTTCTTCCGTGACTACAGAGGTGTGTTGCGTTGTGTATCAAATAATTGTATGTTTTCCATCATTTGTAATGTTTTAAATTCTACGCAAAATCCAGCTTTATACGCCATACTCTCAATAGGACCTTCGTTTTCTTTCTAAAGTTGCTTTATTCGTGAGTGGAAATCTCTTAGTTGAAGACGAGTTGCATTGAACAGCTGTATTAACCGTAACACTGCGCCTGTGGTCTCCATCATATGAAAGTTACAATAATGATCTATGAGACTAACCAAATCATTAAACTGCTGGCCTCCAACGACGTCGTACTTATCGTCCTGCTTAAGGAGAATAACATGCGTTACCCTATCGCGCGTGCGCACCGATAGCACATAGTCACCAGGTTGCCACTGCAACTCTCGAACAAGGAATTAACAGTTTTTATCATTTTTCAACTAGATCCTCTCGGCTTCCTTGGCATAAGTTGTCCATGATACCACCGCTCGGACGTAGGGTCGGCACAGTTAAGTAGTCTTCAACTTGGTAATTTAGTTACGTGTCAAACTTTTCGCCACCGTACAGGTCGAGGAACTTGCTATTATTTTGTATTTTAAAGTGAGTGATGTCAGGACCTTGACGGACAGACATGCTGGGCCGCGCTAAGAAGCAGCCGTCGTAACACTATTCCATGAGTATTATTTTCTGCTGAGGGAAACCATCTTCCTGGTATCGGTATATTTGAATGGTGTACGAGGAAGATGTATATCAATTTCGCAGTCGAAACCTTATTGTCTTATTTGATCCAGAATCATGTCGATGACTATAAAAGTACCCGTCCTATCGAAACCCGCGAAATAATGTACAGCTTGCGCGTGAGGATCGGGTTCGGTCATTATCTATTGTAACCTATAGTTTACATCTAATAATATATTCAACACCCTTCCCGGTTCTGACTGGACGCCGTGATCGGGTCACGCTGTGAAATGAAAATGATAAATAGTTGTTTTAGATGCTTCATTCTTTGTTGTAACTACGAAACATCGTACCTAATGCGTAATCTGGTGTAGATGATTCAAATTCGTTGTAAATAGTGTACTTTTCGTATACCTTACTTTGTGGAGTTCGGGCCAGTGTTGTTCGCATTTCACTTTGCCGTGTTCGATCTCCTTCGTTGTCATTATAATGATGCGAACGTCCTCTTGCCATATCATATACCAGAAGAGATATATTGTGAAGGATAAGCAACCTTGAGTGGTGATGTAAATTTTGTTACAAACGTTATCTACGTCATCATTTTCAGTTTAATCTGCACATCTTTGTATATAAGTGTTAACTTAACTTGAATTGCTGCGAACTAGTACATTCGGTTCAAAGGCTGGTGATGAGTTGGATCTGGAACCTTGTCCTTGACTACATACACTGGAATTTTTTTACTTCTTCCGTGACTAGAGAGGTGTGTTGTGGGGAAGATTATTCTTTATGTTTAGAAGGCGTGCGGTTCCTACTAAAAGATCCGTTTTCGAAACTACCACTAACAGAGTCGTTGTCCAGGCTCAGGTCGTAGCAGTTGTTACGAATATAATTAGCGTTGATGTAGTCAGATCCCGGCGGAGCGTCCGAAGGTGTCTCTCAAGATTACCCGAGTTCGATCAAACAGAATTATATTCTTTCATCTATTTTTTCTTATATTCTCAGGTTTAGATCCCTCCATCCTATCAAATAATTGTGAGTATTTCATAATTTGTAATGTTTTAAATTCTTCCCTAAATCCTGCTTTATACGTCATACTCTCAGTAGGACCTTCGTTTTCTTTCTGAAGTTGCTTTATTCGTGAGTGGAAATGTCATACTTGGAGACAAGTTGCATTGAGCAGCTTTATTAACCGTAATACTTCGCCTGGGGTCTGCCATGGGAAAGTTACAATAATGATCTATGAGACTAACCAAATCGTTGAACTGCTGGCCTACAAGCAGGACGATAAATACGAATCGTCCTGCTTACCGAGAATAACGTGCGTTACCCTATAGCGCGTCCGCACCGACAGCACATAATCGCTAGGTTGCTGCTGCGACTCTCGAACAAGGATTGAATCGTTTTTATCATATTCGAACATGATCCCCTCGGCTACCTTGGCAGTAAGTTGTCCATCATACCACCGCTCGGACGTAGGGTCGGCACAGTTAAGTAGTCTTCAACTTGATAATGTTACCGTTCTCTTCCCACAGTGACCCTGATTTTCCATATAGTGCTGAACGAGTTCAGATAACGTGTCAAACTTTTCGCCACCGTACAGGTCGAGGAACTTGCTGTTATTTTGTATTTTAAAGTGAGTGATGTCAGGACCTCGACGGACAGACAGAGTGAATTCTCCCCTTTTACTCATGCTGGGCCGTGCTAAGAAGCAGCCGTCGTAACCCTATTCCATGAGTATTCTTTTCTGCTGGGGGAAACCATCTTCGTGTGATCATCTTATATTAAGCAAAAACACCACTTTGATACTTATAATTTTGTCCTTGAACGCTGGTCTTGAACTATTTGAACAGTACGATGTATATCAATTTCAAAGTTGAAGCCTTCTTTTCTTATTTGATCCAGGATAATGTCTATGCCTATAAAAGTACCCGTCCTACCGATATCCGCGGAACTACAACTTGCGTGGCCGATCGGGCCCGGTCGTTATCTGTTGTGACCTATAGTTTACTAATTATAATATATTCAACGCCTTGCCCGATTCTGACGTGATCGGGCCACGCCGTGAAACGAAAATGATAAATGATTCTTTTAGCTACTTCATTGTTTTTCGTAACTACAAAACATCGTACCTAATGTGCAATCTGGTGTAGATGATTCGAATTCGTTGTAAATAGTGTACTTTTTGTAAACTTCACTTTTGTGCAGTTCGGGCCAGTATCGTTCGCATTTTACTTTGCCGCGTTATCATTATAATGATGCGAACGTCCTCTTGCAATATCATAGACCAGAAGGGATATATTGTGGAGGATAAGCAACCTTGAGTGGCGATGTAAATTTTGTTATAAACGTGATCTACGATACCATTTGCAGTTTCTTCTGCAGATTTTGGCATAGTGGTTTTAACATAATTCGGGTTGATGCGAACGAGTAACCTCGGCTGGTGGTGAGTTGGATCCGGAACCTTGTCCTTGACTATATGGGGAAGATTTTCATGTTTTCATGCTGGGCCGTACTAAGAAGCAGCCGTCGTAACCCTTTTTCATGAGTTTTCTTTCCTGCTGAGGGAAACCATCTTCGTGTGATCGTGTGATCATCTTATATTAAACAAAAACACCACTTTGATACTTATAATTTTGTACTTGAACGCTGGTATCGGTATATTTGAATGGTGTAGGTACGAGTAAGATGTATATCTATTTCGCAGTCGAAACCTTATTATCTTATTTGATCCAGAATTATGTCGATGACTTTAAAAGTACCCGTCCTACCGAAACCCGCGAAACAATGTACGCGCACTACAGCTTGCGCGTGAGGATCGGGTTCGTTCATTATCTATTGTAACCTATAGTTTACATCTAATAATATATTCAACACCCTTCCCGGTTCTGACAGGACGCCGTGATCGGGTCACGCCGTGAAATGAAAATGATAAATGATTCTTTTAGCTACTTCATTCTTTTTCGTAACTACAAAACATCGTACGAGATGTGTAACCTGTTGTAGATGATTCAAATTCGTTGTAAATAGTGTACTTTTTGTATACCTTACTTTGTAGACTTCGAGCCAGTGTTTTTTTCACTTTGCTGTGTTCGATCTCCTTCGTTGTCATTATAATGATGCGAACGTCCTCTTGCCGTATCATATACCAGAAGGGATATATTGTGGAGGGTAAGCAACCTTGAGTGGTGATGTAAATTTTGTTATAAACGTTATCTACTTCACCATTTTCAGTTTCTTCTGCCCATCTTGGTATAGAAGTGTTAACTTAACTTGAATTGCTGCGAACTAGTACGTTCGGTTCAAAGGCTGGTGATGAGTTGGATCTGGAACCTTGTCCTTGACTATATACACTGGAATTTTCTACTTCTTCCGTGACTACAGAGGTGTGTTGTGAGGAAGTTTCTTCTTTATGTTTAGAAGGCGTGCGGTTCCTACTTAAAGATCCGTTTTCGAAACTACCACTAACAGAGTCGTTGTCCGGGCTCAGGTCGTAGCAGTCCCTATGAATATAATTAGCGTTGATGTAATGATATCCCCACGGAGCGTCCGAAGGTATATCTCTCAAGATTACCTAAGTTCGATCAAACGGTATTATATTCTTTCATTTATTTGTCTTATGTTCTCCGGTTTACATCCCTCCATCCTATCAAATAATTGAGAGTTTGCCATCAATTGTAATGTTTTAAATTCTTCCCTAAATCCTGCTTTATACGCCATACTCTCAATAAGACCTTCGTTTTCTTTCTGAAGTTCCTTTACTCGTGTGTGGAAATGTCTAACTTGGATAAGAGTTGAATTGAATAGCTTTATTAACCGTAACACTTCGCCTGTGTCCTCTGCCATAGGAAAGTTACAATAATGATCTATGAGACTAACCAAATCGTTGAACTGCTGGCCTACAAGCAGGACGATAATTACGAATCGTCCTGCTTACCGAGAATAACGTGCGTTACCCTGTAGCGCGTCCGCACCGATAGCACATAATCGCTAGGTTGCTGCTGCGACTCTTGAACAAGGATTGAATCGTTTTTATCATATTCGAACATGATCCCCTCGGCTACCTTGGCAGTAAGTTGTCCATGATACCACCGCTCGGACGTAGGGTCGGCTCAGTTAAGTAGTCTTCAACTTGATAATGTTACCGTTCTCTTCCCACAGTGACCCTGATTTTCCATATAGTGCTGAACGAGTTCAGATAACGTGTCAAACTTTTTGCCACCGTACAGGTCGAGGAACTTGCTATTATTTTGTATTTTAAAGTGAGTGATTCAGGACCTCGACGGACAGACACAGTGAATTCTCCCCTTTTACTCATGCTGGGCCGTGCTAAGAAGCAGCCGTCGTAACCCTATTCTATGAGTATTATTTTCTGCTTAGGGAAACAATCTTCGTGTGATCATCTTATATTAAGCAAAAACACCACTTTTTGATACTTATAATTTTGTCCTTGAACGCTGGTTTTGAACTATTTGAACAGTACGATGTATATCAATTTCAAAGTCGAAGCCTTCTTTTCTTATTTGACCCAGGATAATGTCTATGCCTATAAAAGTACCCGTCCTACCGATATCCGCGGAACTACAACTTGCGTGGCCGATCGGGCCCGGTCGTTATCTGTTGTGACCTATAGTTTACTAATTATAATATATTCAACGCCTTGCCCGATTCTGACGTGATCGGGCCACGCCGTGAAACGAAAATGATAAATGATTCTTTTAGCTACTTCATTGTTTTTAGTAACTACAAAACATTGTACCTAATGTGCAATCTGGTGTAGATGATTCGAATTCGTTGTAAATAGTGTTCTTTTTGTAAACTTCACTTTTGTGCAGTTCGGGCCAGTATCGTTCGCATTTTACTTTGCCGCGTTATCATTATAATGATGCGAACGTCCTCTTGCAATATCATAGACCAGAAGGGATATATTGTGGAGGATAAGCAACCTTGAGTGGCGATGTAAATTTTGTTATAAACGTGATCTACGTCACCATTTGCAGTTTCTTCTGCAGATTTTGGCATAGTGGTTTTAACGTAATTCGGATTGACGCGAACGAGTACCCTCGGCTGGTGGTGAGTTGGATCCGGAACCTTGTCCTTGACTATATAGGGAAGATTTTCATGTTTTCATGCTGGGCCGTACTAAGAAGCAGCCGTCGTGACCCTTTTTCATGAGTTTTCTTTCCTGCTGAGGGAAACCATCTTCGTGTGATCGTGTGATCATCTTATATTAAACAAAAACACCACTTTTATACTTATAATTGTGTACTTGAACGCTGGTATCGGTATATTTGAATGGTGTACGAGTAAGATGTATATCAATTTCGCAGTCGAAACCTTATTATCTTATTTGATCCAGAATCATGTCGATGACTATAAAAGTACCCGTCCTACCGAAACCCGCGAAACAATGTACGCGCACTACAGCTTGCGCGTGAGGATCGGGTTCGGTCATTATCTATTGTAACATATAGTTTACATCTAATAATATATTCAACACCCTTCCCGGTTCTGACAGGACGCCGCGATCGGGTCACGCCGTGAAATGAAAATGATAAATAGTTGTTTTAGATGCTTCATTCTTTGTTGTAACTACGAAACATCGTTCCTAATGCGTAATCAGGTGTAGATGATTCTAATTCGTTGTAAATAGTGTACTTTTTGTATACCTTACTTTGTGGAGTTCGGGCCAGTGTTGTTCGCATTTCACTTTGCCGTGTTCGATCTCCTTCGTTGTCATTATAATGATGCGAACGTCGTCTTGCCATATCAAATACCAGAAGGGATATATTGTGGAGGATAAGCAACCTTGAGTGGTGATGTAAATTTTGTTATAAACGTTATATACGTCATCATTTTCAGTTTAATCTGCACATCTTGGTACAGAAGTGTTATCTTAACTTGAATTGCTGCGAACTAGTACATTCGGTTCAAAGGCTGGTGATGAGTTGGATCTGGAACCTTGTCCTTGACTATATACACCGAAATTTTCTACTTCTTCCGTGACTACAGAGGTGTGTTGTGGGGCAGATTTTTCTTTATGTTTAGAAGGCGTGCCGTTCCTACTTAAGGATCCGTTTTCGAAACTACCACTAACAGAGTCGTTGTCCGGGCTCAGGTCGTAGCAGTCGCTATGAATAGAATTAGCGTTGATGTAGTCAGATACCGGCGGAGCGTCCGAAGGTGTCTCTCAAGATTACCCGAGTTCGATTAAACAGAATTATATTCTTTCATCTATTTTTTCTTATATTCTCAGGTTTACATCCCTCCATCCTATCAAATAATTGTAAGTTTTCCATCATTTGTAATGTTTTAAATTCTTCCCTAAATCCTGCTTTATACGCCATACTCTCAATAGGGCCTTCGTTTTCTTTCTGAAGTTGTTTTATTCGTGAGTGGAAATGTCATACTTGGAGACAAGTTGCATTGAACAGCTTTATTAACCGTAATACTTCGCCTGGGGTCTGCCATGGGAAAGTTACAGAGACTAACCAAATCGTTGAACTGCTGGCCTCCAAGCAGGACGATAAGTACGAATCGTCCTGCTTACCGAGAATAACGTGCGGTACCCTATAGCACGTCCGCACCGATAGCACATAATCGCCAGGTTGCTGCTGCGACTCTTGAAACTCGACGATTGAATCGTTTTTATCATATTTCAACATGATCCCCTCGGCTTCCTAGGCAGTAAGTTGTCCATGATATCACCGCTCGGACGTAGGGTCGGCACAGTTAAGTAGTCTTCAACTTGATAATGTTACCGTTCTCTTCCCACAGTGACCCTGATTTTCCATATAGTGCTGAACGAGTTCAGATAACGTGTCAAACTTTTCGCCACCGTACAGGTCGAGGAACTTGCTGTTATTTTGTATTTTAAAGTGAGTGATGTCAGGACCTCGACGGACAGACAGAGTGAATTCTCCCCTTTTACTCATGCTGGGCCGAGCTAAGAAGCAGCCGTCGTAACCCTATTCCATGAGTATTCTTTTCTGCTGGGGGAAACCATCTTCGTGTGATCATCTTATATTAAGCAAAAACACCACTTTGATACTTTGTCCTTGAACGCTGGTCTTGAACTATTTGAACAGTACAATGTACATCAATTTTGAAGTCGAAACCTTATTTTCTTATTTGATCCAGGATCATGTCTATGACTATAAAAGTACCCGTCCAACCGATACCCGCCACGCCGTGAAATGAAAATGATAAATGGTTCTTTTAGCTACTTTTTTCGTTTTCGTAACTACAAAAAATCGTACCTAATGTGCAATCTGGTGTAGATGATTCGAATTCGTTGTAAATAGTGTACTTTTTGTAAACTACACTTTTGTGCAGTTCGGGCCAGTATCGTTCGCATGTTACTTTGCCGCGTTATCATTATAATGATGCGAACGTCCTCTTGCAATATCATAGACCAGAAGGGATATATTGTGGAGGATAAGCAACCTTGAGTGGCGATGTAAATGTTGTTATAAACGTGATCTACGATACCATTTGCAGTTTCTTCTGCAGATTTTGACATAGTGGTTTTAACGTAATTCGGATTGACGCGAACGAGTACCCTCGGCTGGTGGTGAGTTGGATCCGGAACCTTGTCCTTGACTATATAGGGAAGATTTTCATGTTTTCATGCTGGGCCGTACTAAGAAGCAGCCGTCGTGACCCTTTTTCATGAGTTTTCTTTCCTGCTGAGGGAAACCATCTTCGTGTGATCGTGTGATCATCTTATATTAAACAAAAACACCACTTTGATACTTATAATTTTGTACTTGAACGCTGGTATCGGTATATTTGAATGGTGTAGGTACGAGTAAGATGTATATCTATTTCGCAGTCGAAACCTTATTATCTTATTTGATCCAGAATTATGTCGATGACTTTAAAAGTACCCGTCCTACCGAAACCCGCGAAACAATGTACGCGCACTACAGCTTGCGCGTGAGGATCGGGTTCGTTCATTATCTATTGTAACCTATAGTTTACATCTAATAATATATTCAACACCCTTCCCGGTTCTGACAGGACGCCGTGATCGGGTCACGCCGTGAAATGAAAATGATAAATAGTTGTTTTAGATGCTTCATTCTTTGTTGTAACTACAAAACATCGTACGTAATGTGTAACCTGTTGCAGATGATTCAAATTCGTTGTAAATAGTGTACTTTTTGTATATCTTACTTTGTAGACTTCGAGTAAGTGTTTTTTTCACTTTGCTGTGTTCGATCTCCTTCGTTGTCATTATAATGATGCGAACGTCCTCTTGCCATATCATATACCAGAAGGGATATATTGTGGAGGATAAGCAACCTTGAGTGGTGATGTAAATTTTGTTATAAACGTTATCTACTTCACCATTTTCAGTTTCTTCTGCACATCTTGGTATAGAAGTGTTAACTTAACTTGTATTGCTGCGAACTAGTACGTTCGGTTCAAAGGCTGGTGATGAGTTGTATCTGGAACCTTGTCCTTGACTATATACACCGGATTTTTCTACTTCTTCCGTGACTACAGAGGTGTGTTGTGGGGAAGATTTTTCTTTATGTTTAGAAGGCGTGCCGTTCCTACTTAAAGATCCGTTTTCGAAACTACCACTAACAGAGTCGTTGTCCGGGCTCAGGTCGTAGCAGTCGCTATGAATATAGTTAGCGTTGATGTAATGATATCCCCACGGAGCGTCCGAAGGTATGTCTCTCAAGATTACCCGAGTTCGATCAAACGGTATTATATTCTTTCATTTATTTTTCTTATATTCTCAGGTTACATCCCTCCATCCTATCAAATAATTTTAAGTTTTCCATCATTTGTAATGTTTTAAATTCTTCCCTAAATCCTGCTTTATACGCCATACTCTCAATAAGACCTTCGTTTTCTTTCTGAAGTTCCTTTACTCGTGTGTGGAAATGTCTAACTTGGATAAGAGTTGAATTGAATAGCTTTATTAACCGTAACACTTCGCCTGTGTCCTCTGCCATAGGAAAGTTACAATAATGATTTATGAGACTAACCAAATCGTTGAACTGCTGGCCTCCAACGACGTCGTACTTATCGTCCTGCTTACGGAGAATAACGTGCGTTACCCTATAGCGCGTCCGTGCCGAGAGCACATAATCGCCAGATTGCCGCTGCGGCTCTCGAACAAGGCATGAACCGTTTTTATCATGATCCTCTTGGCTTCCTTGGCAGTAAGTTCTCCATAATACCACCGCTCGGTCGTAGGGTCGGCATAGTTAAGTGGAGTCTTCAACTTGATAATGTCACCGTTACTCTTCTATGGTGCTGAACGAGTTCAGATAACGTGGCAAACTTTTCGCCACCTTACAGGTCGAGGAACTCGCGATTATTTTGTTTTTTAATGGGAGTGATGTCAGTACCTCTAAGGACGGCGAGAGTGAATTCTCCCCTTTTACTTATGCTGGGCCGTGCTAAGAAGCAGCCGTCGTAACTCTTTTCCATGAGTATTTTTTTTCTGCTGGGGGAAACCATCTTCGTGTGATCATCTTATATTAATCAAAAACACCACTTTGATACTTATAATTTTGTACTTGAAGGCTGGTCTTGAACCATTTGAACAGTACGATGTACATCAATTTTGAATCGCTGGTATCGGTATATTTGAATGGTGTAGGTACGAGTAAGATGTATATCAATTTCGCAGTCGAAACCTTATTGTCTTATTTGATCCAGAATCACGTCGGTGACTATAAAAGTACCCGTCCTACCGAAACGCGCGGGAGGATCGGGTTCGGTCATTGTCTATTGTAACATATAGTTTACATCTAATAATATATTCAACACCCTTCCCGGTTCTGACAGGACGCCGTGATCGGATCACGCCGTGAAATGAAAATGATAAATAGTTGTTTTAGATGCTTCATTCTTTGTTGTAACTACGAAACATCGTACCTAATGCGTAATCTGGTGTAGATGATTCAAATTCGTTGTAAATAGTGTACTTTTTGTATACCTTACTTTGTGGAGTTCGGGCCAGTGTTGTTCGCATTTCACTTTGCCGTGTTCGATCTCCTTCGTTGTCATTATAATGATGCGAACGTCCTCTTACCATATCCTATACCAGAAGAGATATATTGTGGAGGATAAGCAACCTTGAGTGGTGATGTAAATTTTGTTACAAACGTTATCTACGTCATCATTTTCAGTTTAATCTGCACATCTTTGTATATAAGTGTTAACTTAACTTAAATTGCTGCGAACTAGTACATTCGGTTCAAAGGCTGGTGATGAGTTGGATCTGGAACCTTGTCCTTGACTATATACACCGGAATTTTCTACTTCTTCCGTGACTACAGAGGTGTGTTGTGGGGAAGATTATTCTTTATGTTTAGAAGGCGTGCCGTTCCTACTAAAAGATCCGTTTTCGAAACTACCACTAACAGAGTCGTTGTCCAGGCTCAGGTCGTAGCGGTTGTTACGAATATAATTAGCGTTGATGTAGTCAGATCCCGGCGGAGCGTCCGAAGGTGTCTCTCAAGATTACCCGAGTTCGATCAAACAGAATTATATTCTATCATCTACTTTTTCTTATATTCTCAGGTTTACATCCCTTCATCCTATCATATAATTGCAAGTTTTCCATCGTTTGTAATGTTTTAAATTCTTCCCTAAATCCTGCTTTATACGCCATACTCTCAATAGGACCTTCGTTTTCTTACTGAAGTTGCTTTATTCGTGAGTGGAAATGACATACTTGGAGACAAGTTGCATTGAACAGCTTTATTAAACGTAATACTTATTAATACGTATTACTTAAGGACGATAAGTACGAATCGTCCTGCTTGCCGAGAATAACGTGCGTTACCCTATAGGGTAACGCACGCGTCCGCACCGACAGCACATAATCGCTAGGTTGCTGCTGCTACTCTCGAACAAGGATTGAATCGTTTTTATCATATTCCAACATGATCCCCTCGGCTACCTTGGCAGTAAGTTGTCCATGATACCACCGCTCGGACGTAGGGTCGGCTCAGTTAAGTAGTCTTCAACTTGATAATGTTACCGTTCTCTTCCCACAGTGACCCTGATTTTCCATATAGTGCTGATCGAGTTCAGATAACGTGTCAAACTTTTTGCCACCGTACACGAGAAACTTGCTATTATTTTGTATTTTTAAGTGAGTGATTCAGGACCTCGACGGACAGACAGAGTGAATTCTCCCCTTTTACTCATGCTGGGCCGTGCTAAGAAGCAGCCGTCGTAACCCTCTTCCATTAGTATTATTTTCTGCTTAGGGAAACAATCTTCGTGTGATCATCTTATATTAAACAAAAACACCACTTTGATACTTATAATTTTGTCCTTGAACGCTGGTCTTGAACTATTTGAACAGTACGATGTATATCAATTTCAAAGTCGAAGCCTTCTTTTCTTATTTGATCCAGGATAATGTCTATGCCTATAAAAGTACCCGTCCTACCGATATCCGCGGAACTACAACTTGCGTGGCCGATCGGGCCCGGTCGTTATCTGTTGTGACCTATAGTTTACTAATTATAATATATTCAACGCCTTGCCCTATTCTGACGCGATCGGGCCACGCCGTGAAACGAAAATGATAAATGATTCTTTTAGCTACTTCATTGTTTTTCGTAACTACAAAACATCGTATCTGATGTGCAATCTGGTGTAGATGATTCGAATTCGTTGTAAATAGTGTCCATTTTGTAAACTTCACTTTTGTGCAGTTCGGACCAGTATCGTTCGCATTTTACTTTGCCGCGTTATCATTATAATGATGCGAACGTCCTCTTGCAATATCATAGACCAGAAGATATATATTGTGGAGGATAAGAAACCTTGAGTGGCGATGTAAATTTTGTTATAAACGTGATCTACGATACCATTTGCAGTTTCTTCTGCAGATTTTGGCATAGTGGTTTTAACGTAATTCGGATTGACGCGAACGAGTACCCTCGGCTGGTGGTGAGTTGGATCCGGAACCTTGTCCTTGACTATATGGGGAAGATTTTCATGTTTTCATGCTGGGCCGTGCTAAGAAGCAGCCGTCGTGACCATTTTTCATGAGTTTTCTTTCCTGCTGAGGGAAACCATCTTCGTGTGATCGTGTGATCATCTTATATTAAACAAAAACACCACTTTGATACTTATAATTGTGTACTTGAACGCTGGTATCGGTATATTTGAATGGTGTACGAGTAAGATGTATATCAATTTCGCAGTCGAAACCTTATTATCTTATTTGATCCAGAATCATGTCGATGACTATAAAAGTACCCGTCCTACCGAAACCCGCGAAACAATGTACGCGCACTACACCTTGCGCGTGAGGACCGGGTTCGGTCATTATCTATTGTAACCTATAGTTTACATCTAATAATATATTCAACACCCTTCCCGGTTCTGACAGGACGCCGTGATCGGGTCACGCCGTGAAATGAAAATGATCAATAGTTGTTTTAGCTACTTCATTCTTTGTTGTAACTACGAAACATCGTACCTAATGCGTAATCTGGTGTAGATGATTCTAATTCGTTGTAAATAGTGTACTTTTTGTATACCTTACTTTGTGGAGTTCGGGCCAGTGTTGTTCGCATTTCACTTTGCCGTGTTCGATCTCCTTCGTTGTCATTATAATGATGCGAACGTCCTCTTGCCATATCATATACCAGAAGAGATATATTGTGGAGGATAAGCAACCTTGAGTGGTGATGTAAATTTTGTTACAAACGTTATCTACGTCATCATTTTCAGTTTAATCTGCACATCTTTGTATAGAAGTGTTAACTTAATTTGAATTGCTGCGAACTAGTACATTCGGTTCAAAGGCTGGTGATGAGTTGGATCTGGAACCTTGTCCTTGACTATATACACTGGAATTTTTTACTTCTTCCGTGACTACAGAGGTATGTTGTGGGGAAGATTTTTCTTTATGTTTAGAAGGGTCCGTTTTCGAAACTACCACTAACAGAGTCGTTGTCCGGGCTCAGGTCGTAGCAGTCGCTATGAATATAATTAGCGTCGATGTAATGATATCCCCACGTAGCGCCGAAGGTATGTATCTCAAGATTACCCGAGTTCGATCAAACGGTATTATATTCTTTCATTTATTTTTCTTATGTTCTCAGGTTTACATCCCTCCATCCTATCAAATAATTGTAAGTTTTCCATCATTTGTAATGTTTTAAATTCTTCCCTAAATCCTGCTTTATACGCCATACTCTCAGTAGGACCTTCGTTTTCTTTCTGAAGTTGCTTTATTCGTGAGTGGAAATGTCATACTTGGAGATAAGATGCATGGAACAGCTTTATTAACCGTAATACTTCGCCTGGGGTCCGCCATGGGAAAGTTACAATAATGATCTGTGAGACTAACCAAATCGTTGAACTGCTGGCCTCCAAGCAGGACGATAAGTGCGAATCGTCCTGCTTACCGAGAATAACGTGCGTTACCCTATAGCGCATCCGCACCGATAGAACATAATCGCCAGGTTGCAGCTGCGACTCTCGAACAAGGATTGAACCGTTTTTATCATATTTCAACATGATCCCCTCGGCTTCATTGGCAGTAAGTTGTCCATGATACCACCGCTCGGACGTAGGGTCGGCACAGTTAAGTAGTCTTCAACTTGATAATGTTACCGTTCTCTTCCCACAGTGGCCCTGATTTTCCATATAGTGCTGAACGAGTTCAGATAACGTGTCAAACTTTTTGCCACCGTACACGAGGAATTTGCTATTATTTTGTATTTTAAAGTGAGTGATGTCAGGACCTCGATGGACAGACAGAGTGAATTCTCCCCTTTTACTCATGCCGGGCCGTGCTAAGAAGCAGCCGTCGTAACCTCATTCCATGAGTATTCTTTTCTGCTCAGGGAAACCATCTTCGTGTGATCATCTTATATTAAGCAAAAGCACCACTTTGATACTTTGTCCTTGAACGCTGGTCTTGAACCATTTCAACAGTACAATGTACATCAATTTTGAAGTCGAAACCTTATTTTCTTATTTGATCCAGGATCATGTCTATGACTATAAAAGTACCCGTCCTACCGATACCCGCCACGCCGTGAAATGAAAATGATAAATGGTTCTTTTAGCTACTTATTTCGTTTTCGTAACTACAAAAAATCGTACCTAATGTGCAATCTGGTGTAGATGATTCGAATTCGTTGTAAATAGTGTACTTTTTGTAAACTTCACTTTTGTGCAGTTCGGGCCAGTATCGTACGCATTTTACTTTGCCGCGTTATCATTATAATGATGCGAACGTCCTCTTGCAATATCATAGACCAGAAGGGATATATTGTGGAGGATAAGCAACCTTGAGTGGCGATGTAAATTTTGTTATAAACGTGATCTACGATACCATTTGCAGTTTCTTCTGCAGATTTTGGTATATTGGTTTTAACGTAATTCGGATTGATGCGAACGAGTACCCTAGGCTGGTGGTGAGTTGGATCCGGAACCTTTTTCTTGACCATATGGGGAAGATTTTCATGTTTTCATGCTGGGCCGTGCTAAGAAGCAGCCGTCGTGACCACTTTTCATGAGTTTTCTTTCCTGCTGAGGGAAACCATCTTCGTGTGATCGTGTGAACATCTTATATTAAACAAAACACCACTTTGATACTTATAATTTTGTACTTGAACGCTAGTATCGGTATATTTGAATGGTGTACGAGTAAGATGTATATCAATTTCGCAGTCGAAACCTTATTTTCTTATTGGATCCAGAATCATGTCGATGACTATAAAAGTACCCGTCCTACCGAAACGCGCGGGAGGATCGGGTTCGGTCATTATCTATTGTAACCTATAGTTTACATCTAATAATATATTCAACACCCTTCCCGGTTCTGACAGGACGCCGTGATCGGGTCACGCCGTGAAATGAAAATGATAAATAGTTGTTTTAGCTACTTCATTCTTTGTTGTAACTACGAAACATCGTATCTAATGCGTAATCTGGTGTAGATGATTCAAATTCGTTGTAAATAGTGTACTTTTTGTATACCTTACTTTGTGGAGTTCGGGCCAGTGTTGTTCGCATTTCACTTTGCCGTGTTCGATCTCCTTCGTTGTCATTATAATGATGCGAACGTCCTTTTGCCATATCATATACCAGAAGGGATATATTGTGGAGGATAAGCAACCTTGAGTGGTGATGTAAATTTTGTTATAAACGTTATCTACGTCACCATTTTCAGTTTCTTCTGCACATCTTGGTATAGAAGAGTTAACTTAACTTGCTGCGAACTAGTACATTCGGTTCAAAGGCTGGTGATGAGTTGGATCTGGAACCTTGTCCTTGACTATATACATCGGAATTTTCTACTTCTTCCGTGACTACAGAGGTGTGTTGTGGGGAAGATTTTTCTTTATGTTTAGAAGGGTCCGTTTTCGAAACTACCACTAACAGAGTCGTTGTCCGGGCTCAGGTCGTAGCAGTCGCTATGAATATAATTAGCGTTGATGTAATGATATCCCCACGGAGCGTCCGAAGGCATGTCTCTCAAGATTACCCGAGTTCGATCAAACAGAATTATATTCTTTCATTTATTTTTCTTATATTCTCAGGTTTACATCCCTCCATCCTATCAAATAATTGTAAGTTTTCCATCATTTGTAATGTTTTAAATTCTTCCCTAAATCCTGCTTTGTACGCCATACTCTCAATAGGACCTTCGTTTTCTTTCTGAAGTTGCTTTATTCGTGAGTGGAAATGTCATACTTGGAGATAAGATGCATGGAACAGCTTTATTAACCGTAATACTTCGCCTGGGGTCCGCCATGGGAAAGTTACAATAATGATCTATGAGACTAACCAAATCGTTGAACTGCTGGCCACCAAGCAGGACGATAAGTACGAATCGTCCTGCTTACCGAGAATAACGTGCGTTACCCTATAGCGCATCCGCACCGATAGCACATAATCGCTAGGTTGCTGCTGCGACTCTTGAACAAGGATTGAACCGTTTTTATGATATTTCAACATGATCCCCTCGGCTTCCTTGGCAGTAAGTTGTCCATGATACCACCGCTCGGACGTAGGGTCGGCACAGTTAAGTAGTCTTCAACTTGATAATGTAATGTTACCGTTCTCTTCCCACAGTAATCCTGATTTTCCATATAGTGCTGAACGAGTTCAGATAACGTGTCAAACTTTTCGCCACCGTACAGGTCGAGGAACTTGCTATTATTTTGTATTTTAAAGTGAGTGATGTCAGGACCTCGACCCATTTAGTAATGCTGGGCCGTGCTAAGAAGCAGCCGTCGTAACCCTATTCCATGAGTATTCTTTTCTGCTGGGGGAAACCATCTTCGTGTGATCATCTTATATTAAGAATAAACACCACTTTGATACTTATAATTGTGTACTTGACTAAATCACTGTGCGTTTATTTGGTCTCCAGTTTCCGTGAAAGTTGTCCTCATTAATCATCTGAAAGGAACGAAGTATAATATAAGATTAATTGAAATTTAATAGTTAAATCTAGGTAAATTTTGCCACATTGCGAAAGCCGACATGGCGCGGAGCCTTAAGCAAAAGTCAGTTTATATTAGGGCGTCAACACAAAACTGCGAATTCGCATTGCATCGTAAATATCTGCGAGCTGGCACCGCAAGAACGTTCGATGTTATTCACAGCGTTGTGTGTATTTAACACACAACGCTATCTACGTTGTGTGCGTACTAAATTTATATTATTCCTAGCTGTCCCGGCAAACGTCGTTTTGCCATAACTACTAATAAATTAAAAATTAATTAAAAAACATTGTCAATTGTGAATCTAAACCATTCCCAGATCCCCTTGAACACACACAAAAAGTTTCATCAAAATCGGTCCAGTCGTTTGAGAGTAGTTCAGTGACATACACACTCACAGAAGAATTATATATATAAAGATTTTATGCATATGCAGTGTAATTTTACCTAACTAGGTAACTATATGCTACGCATAATTTGCGGGATCTGAGATGTTATTTTATTTTGGTTCAAATACAGAAGAATATAAACAAAATATTTGTTAAATATTTTTTTTCTTTTTAAACATTTGTAAAATTATTTTCTTATTTATTTGTATCTATAAATCATTTATATATTTTTTTCTATTTTTCATCTTTTTTTTTTTTTTTTTTTTTTATGTTTGACCCTGCCATAATGACTCTACTCTGCCTGATGGAAAGCATAAGCAGAATCCAAGAGTGATGGTCACCATACTGCGAACGCAGACAATGCAACAATGCAGCATGGTGACCCACACCATGGCGGGCTAGTGATGCTTTCGCATCATTGGGCCTCCGGTCTCGCACTCACCAACAAAACACGACAGCATGATCGCTGTCATTTTACGTTGATTTTCTGTGTGAGGGTAGTACCGCCCCGGTCGAGCCGGCCCGTTCGTGCTGAAATCAGCGTGGCTCTACTACCTTGAGATCCATCATTCATTTCATACAAAAATCTCATAAGACATCTCTTTGTGGTCGAAAGTATGGTCACATGAACCGACGCTTTGCTGCACGAATTCGTATCGTAGTAATTCGCATCGCAAGTTTTTACGATGCGGCGTCGCATCGCAAGTTCCCACGATGCGGCGTCGCATCGCATCCTGGTTATGTGTAGGAGTCCTTAAACCAAATAGCAATTCATAAAATAGTTTAATTTAATTATTCTTTGACGTAACTCGCTCTGATTGGTGTTCAACTTAACATGGCGGATAGTTATATTTTGTAGTTTTATTTTTGTTTAGTAACTATTAATGTCGCCCTAAATATGAAAATAAATGCGATTTTTATACTCTACTAGCTGAACCCCGCGGTGTTACCCGCGGTTATTGTTGTACCGCGAGTAATGCCGCGGGATAAAGTTAGTCTAAAAAAAGTCTAATTTACTTCCTGGATCATCAGCTACCTGCTAGTGAAAGTCCCGTCAAAATCGGTCCAGCCTTTCCAGAGATTACCGAACAAACAGACAGACAGTCAATTTTTTTTTAAATACATTTTTGGTATATGTATGCATACATACATTTAGTAAAAAGCGGTTATTTTAATATAACTAACAAACACTCAAATTTTATTTATTTGTATAGACTAGTTGAACGGACGAATTTCTTATCACCTTATTTATTTTTGTGGATGTTTTCTTAATTTTTAAAAAACATTTCAAGAACAATCATATTTTTACAAAAACTAAAGTTTTAGTAGGAAAAAAGGGATTTAAATTTCAAGTTTATAGTTCACGTCGAAGCTAGCCGAAACGTCATGGGGTCTTCGACGAGCTTAGATGTGACGTCATCATTTGTAAACTTTAAACAATGTTAAAGTGATCATCGATTTCGATTTCCAAACAAAATGACGTTTACATAAACGTGACGTAACTCGCTCTGATTGGTGTTCAACTTAACATGGCGGATTGTTACATTTTGTAGTTTTATTTTTGTTTAGTAACTATTAATCTAGCTCTAAATATGAAAATAAATGCGATTTTTATACTCTATGAACCCTGTTTCATCAGATAAATACATAGTTTTAGGACCAAGTTCACCGAAACAAATTTAAACGTTGATTTCGTAACCAACCCGTTAATATTTAAACAATGGTTAAACAAGGAGCGGTTTTTTCCTGTTCACCATCACCTTAAAGCGTTCGATTACTTAACCGAGAGTTAACGTAACGTTTTTGAATGAAAGAGTGAGCAATGCAATACTACCAAATGAAATGTGAGGTTACAACATGAAATCACGTTCACGCTTACGACTTTTTAATATGTTCAGATAATATATTATGCCATAAAATGTGAAAGTTGCTGTTCATTGTTTCTTTCGCCTCACATGTAACGCATTTTACTTTGGAAGGTTAGCGCACTCTTTTTTGTCTGTCAGTCTCATTCAATTTGATTCTTTTGTGTAGTTTCGGGGTATTTTTGTTGTGTAAACAAAGTGTTAGTGATCGACATTGAAGATAAGAAACCCGTACTGCATATTTTACTAGTCATGAGAAGACTGTATTAGCAGAGTTTGTCATGAAATAATGAAACATATTAAGATTGTATTCAACATATATATCTATACAAATAAATAAAATCCGAGTGTCTGTTTGTAATATTAAAATAACCGCGTTTTTAATAATAATAAGAATTATTCAATTAAACAGTATTTTTCATAGTATATAATTTTTTATTTTTAGTTTATGCATTCTTTATGCTTGTGAATTTAAACACGGTACATATACCAAAATAGCTTTTTTTTTAAATTTTTCTCTTTTTTATGCTCAGCTAGTCTATTAAAAAAATAAAAGCCATTATTTGTCACAGATACATAGGTACTTTGTTGGTAAATCGAACAATATAACCTACAAAATTTCTGTCAAATTACTGTAACCAACGTTTAAACGACGTCTTGAAGCTCGTTTAAGATAACCATCCGGTTAACGTAAATAACCGACGTTTAGGCTGTGGTGAACAGAAAATATTGCTTAAACAACCGTTTTAATATTTAAACGGTCGCTTAAGTGTTAGTGAACACTGGCGGACTGGCCTTAAGGGCCATGTTCACCGAAACAAATTTAAACGTTGATTTCGTAACCGACCCGTTAATATTTAAACAATGGTTAAACAAGGAGCGGTTTTTTCTTGTTCACCATCACATTTTAGCGTTCGATTACTTAACCGAGAGTTAACGGAACGTTTTTGAATGAAAGAGTGAGTAATGCAATACTACCAAATGAAATGTTAGGTTACAACATGAAATCACGTTCACTCTTACGACTTTTTAATATGTTCAGATAATATATTATGCCATAAAATGTGAAAGTTGCTATTCATTGTTTCTTTCGCTTTACGGGTAACACATTTTATTTGGGTGGTTAGCGCACTCTTTCTTGTCTGTCAGTGTCATTCAATTTTATTCCCTTGTCCTGTTTCGGGGTATTTTTGTTGTGTAAACAAAGTGTTAGTGATCAACATGGAAGATAAGAAACACCGTACTGCAAATTTTACTAGTCATGAAAAGACTGTATTAGCAGAGCTTGTCATGAAAATAATCTAACATAATATCGATATTGTATTCAACATCTATATCTATCCAAATAAATAAAATTGGAGTGTTTGTTTGTAATATTAACACAACCGCTCTCTGCTATATTCATATGTATGTAAACACGGTACATATAACAAAATAGGATATTTTTTAAATTTTTGTCCATTTTGGTTCAGCTAGTCCATAATAAAATTAAAATACATTATTTGTCACAGTAAATGGAACAATATAACCCACAAAATTTCTGTCAAATTACTGTAACCAACGTTTAAACGACGTCTTGAAGCTCTGTTAAGATAACCATCCGGTTAACGTCAATAACCGACGTTTAGGCAGTGGTGAACAGGAAATATTGCTTAAACAACCGTTTTAATATTTAAACGGTCGGTTAAGTGTTGGTGAACACCGGCCTTAGTGGTTCTTGGTTACTGTCATCATGCCTATTATCGATGGTGACAAATTTGAGGTTACGTCACCACGTGGTTGCCTTAATGACGACACGTGACAATTTAATGTTAACGTACGTATTAATTAATAATTATCGCAATTAAATCTAGCGATTACTAAATTATAATAACACAACTGACACGCACAATTGATGGGTACAATATTTGTAATCTATGTACCTAAATATACACTTGCTAATTGCAGAGTTTACAATAAGTACTGACCTTCTTTGTTCGTGAAATGCACTTAAACACGTGAGATGAGATGCATGAGAGTGTGGGGTGCACTGTATCACGTTGTCCGATACTCCGTATTTCCATTTGAATCACTTACTGGTTTCTTGAATCCGGCTTGAACTTCCATGTTTTGGTGTGAAATATTATACATAAAATGATTGTGACCTTGGTGAAGGAGTTATATAAAACGTCCAACGTGGTGTCTCGAACAACAATAGAAAAAGGTGAAGTTTTTTTTGTGGATTTTAGCTGTTGGCCTTTACATCTTTACGCGGCCTATTTAGTGAGCGCTGAGAGCTCTCAACCGGTCATTTATTAATTTAGTAACAGTGCCTAAGGGCACCCCCTGTGGGGTACGGACCAGTGTTACTGGCAAACGAGAGCGACCAAGACTGGCAAGACTCACATTGTGAAGGAAGGGAAGTTTGTTTAATGTTGCTGTCTTTTAAACTAATACTCCACAGTGTTGCCACTTAGAAATAAAAATAACTACGGTAGTGTCGATGCCAGAGACAACAAAGCCATTCAGAAAATAATAATAAAAATTTAATTAAATATTTGCAAGATCACTCAGTCCATTAATAAAAAATAAAAAAATCCAGGAAAAATCACAGAAAAGACGACGGCGGCCATATAAGATTTGAACTCGAGGCACCTTCTTCATAAATCATTCACCTACACCTTCCAGCAAATAACTCACTTCTAGTAATTGTAAAATTGTTGTTTTTATGCTGCTTAATAAATTCTAACGGTCCGGTAATTCCAAACATACATTTGTCAGTATGGCAACAATAAAATAGATGGCGGTGTACTTCGAATGCGATGGAGCATTTGAAAAATAGTTTAGTTTTTTTTTTGGTGCTATCAAAGAAAAAACTTGAATTAATATCAAAGAAAAAACAAAATAAAATACTGCATAAATAAAAAATAAATAAATAATTATATTTGCATAATTTGATGAAAATGCTATGCAATAGCTTTAGCGCGGCAATCCCCGAGTGCCACATGTCTTTTTTTTTGGTGTTATCAAAGATAAAAACTTGAATGAATATCAAAGAAAAAATAAAATAAAATACTGCATAAAAAAAAATATAATTGCATAAGTTGATAAAAATGCTATGCAATAGCTTTACCGCGGCAGTCCCCGAGTGCCACATGTTTTCTTATTTCTATTTCAATACAGATTTAAAATGACTAGACAATTCGTTATAAATAAGAGGTTGTCGATGGCGAACGCACTAATATAATATTGTGTTGCAGTCATCAGCGCCTTCCACCATAGACGAATAATTGATTATAATTGTCCAGTAGGTAAATTTTACATTGATAACATTAAATAACAATTAAACAAGTAACAAAACAATACAATGTCAACATTTAAATGGAACAAAACTCATTTAAAACATAATACAAGAAATTGATTATTTTAGTTATTTACCACAAGTGTGAGTTTAAGCGTGCAAATATGTGTATGTGAGTGTTAATGTGAATATGTGAAAGTATGTTAGTGTACATGTGTGTATGCTAATGCGTGAGATTTAACGTGTAGGTTCAACTAACTAAATGATTGGCGATTCACTTGATTTTCTAAGATATCTTAATGAAGCCTTTGAGCCAGCTTGTAATGACTGCTTTGACTTTGTATGCCGTTAATGGGCAAATGTTATTATCGTCGTTGACAGTGTTATCGAGAACATTGCTAAGGACATAAAACTGACGCCGCGCGAGAGATGTTTTATGGGCCGGCACCGGGTAAATTTTACATTTGTTGCGTTTCAAGATAGGCCTGAACGAGGTGGAGTTATGTTTACGAAGTATTAGAGCCTTTACAAAAAGTTGTCTCACCGAGAGCGCCTGACAGTCACTATACAGCTGGTCAGTACTGTATATTCTTGGTTTACCTATGGTAATTATATATTATCTTGAGTACACCTCTCAGAACCCGCTCCAATGGAAGCAGAATGGTTTTAGCGGCTCCACCCCAAGTTACAATGCAGTACTGAATTATACTCAGTGCCAGGGCGTAGCAAACTGTAGGTTAAGTAACTGTAGGTATATATAGGTATGTGTTCAGTCCTACTATCACTATGTACACTACGTCTATCTTCGTATAGGTAAGTTTATAGTTTATAATAACATACACAGATTTAACTAACACTTATTTAATTCACAGAAGGGAATACACAAGGCGAGAAACAAAAGGCAAGAAGGTAAGTACAGTTCCAAGCAAAATAATAGAAAATACGATCACTAAAGAAACAATAAGCACTTAGATATTAAGCGTAAGCACAGAGCAAAAATATGAAGCCAAGCAACGTGGATTCGCTATGAGAGCGTGCGGCTGACTGGCGCGGCGAGGTGGCGCGTAGTAACAGCATCGCGTCGACCGGTGAGTGCGCGCAGCTAACACTTAATATTGTTGTAATGAAAATAAAATACTTCATAATGTAGCTAGGTGCTACAAAACCATCAAACATAGTATCGGTGTCTGCTGAACGCCTCAGTTTTCCAAATATCGGCATAAACTTTCTCACTCTTTGCGTCAGTGCATATACATGTTCCGACCAGCTTAAGTGCCTATCAATGATGATACTAAGATATCTTATGGTATTTGTTTGTGATAAATTGGGACAAGCGCACGTACTTTGCTCATGACAAGTGTGGGTTTTTATTTTTATTAATTGCATCTCGGCTAATGGGGCAGGTCTCAGTTTGTAAATCAGGTAATTGATGATATTTTATCAATGCTTTTTTAGGTAAAAAAAATTTTAAAAAAAAATAATAGGGGGCAACCGAGCAGACGTATCACCTGATGGTAAGCTATTACTGCCGTCCATGGACATACGCAACACCAGAGGCGTCACAAGTGCGTTGCCAGCCTTTGGGTGATGGGGAGGGGTTGGAGTATGAGCCTCCGGTATCGTCACTCACTCGGTGAAACACAGTGCAGGCGCTGTTTCACACCGGTTTTCTGTGAGGCCGTGGTATCACTCCGGTCGCGCCGGCCTATGAATGCCGAAGAGTGGTTCTCCCACGTTATAGTTTATGATATGATAAGGTTTATGATAATGTATCAAAGAATTATCTGCGTTATTATGAGATAAGAGAAGTTAATTAGTATTTTACTAAAACGGTATTATATTGACATTTGTGTACGTCGCCGACTGTTGACAAAATGAAAGGAATCTCTGTTGTGCTTCTGTGCGCGTTCGTAGCTATTGAGGTAATATAAATGCATTAATTTAACTGAACATTATAAAGAGTACCGAGTCCTGTTCTATTGGTCTTACTACTGGTCTGTACGTTTGACTGCTAAACCGGAATTCGTTTATTCGATCCTCACAATCAATATCCATACTTATACAATAAATGCGAAAGTAGCTCTGTCTGTCTGTCCTGCTTTCACGGCCAAACCACTACACGGATTTCAATGAAATTAGGCATGGAAATACTTTGATGCTTGAGGAAGGATATAAGCTACTCTTCGCTGCGATAGCCGACAAACACGCTGCACAAAAGCTAGTTTACTATAATTTCAGGAACCAAAATAATAATACAATCTAAAACATAGTACATCAAAAGGAAACTGATAGGTTTTATAGATAAATAAATAATCACTTCAAAGTTTGTTAACAGTTAAGATTGTCATCATATTTTTCTATACCGCTAAGACTTGCTAAGCTTGTTTCCAACAAGCATATGAAATGAAGCGGAGGTGCGATGGCATTTAAATCATGGATTCCATACAAACTAGATGTAGAAAAAGTCAAAATATGATGGTATCAGTAGGAAATTTGACTGCCTCGTTGGTCTCGCGGTTTGCGTGTGCGACTGCTGATCGTGAGGTCTCGGGTTCGATTCCCGGGTCGGACCAAATGTTTGTATGATCTACAAATATTTGTTTCGGAGTTTGGGTGTTTTCTGTGTATAATATGTATGTATTTACAAAAAAAAAAGCAAGCTCTGCTTAGCTTGGGACTAGATGGCGTTGTGTGATAGATGTCCGAAATATTTATTTATTTATTTATAATTACCGTAGCATTTGGGATGTTTATATTATCAATTACAAACACAAAGCATTATTTTTTTAATTATACAAGTTTACCCAGCGAACTTCGTCCCTCTATATTTATATATCTGACTCAGCTTCCCACAGGCAGTGTACAGTCACGTACAAAAAATTTTCATTTTTCCGCCATCTTTTATTTTTCTTATACACAAACCTTGTCATAAAAAACCATCATATTAAAAAAAAATTGTGCAGCCGAAGTTATACACGTACATACATTTCGGCAATTCGTATTTATATATAGATTTAAATCCCATATTATAGTACCTCTAATAATCCTTGGGAGCCCAGTATAAAATCAAAGTGGCCACGAGAGAAAAATCCCTCCCACCATTAGGTTTCAAGAATGCATGATTAGGTCGAGTAAGTAGTATTCTGGATTCTGCTCATGCTTTCCATCAGGCAGAGTAGAGTCATTTTGGCAGACCCATATATGTTTATTAAAAAAAGGTAATTGAAATTAAAAATAAATATCAACAAGTAAAATTTTAACAAAAATAAAACCAACTACAAGGTTTGATTCGATTTCTCTTGGATGCCATCATCATATCTTAGGTTCCTTATCATGGTACCACCGTTGAGATATTTCCTTTCCATTACAAAAAGAATCATCAAAATCGGTTCATAAACGACGAAGGACATAAAAAATAAATATATCTACGGTCGAATTGAGTAACCTCCTCCTTTTTTTGAAGTCGGTTAAAAAGTAAACTGTTTTGGATTTCAGGGTCGCAACACTTCTGCTTCTAACAGTGAGTACAATTTCTTGATAGTTTTTGCTTTTAACATTTGCTTTTTCAAGTAACATGTCGTTAATAGTGCAAAAAGCAAAATTTTATAATTTGTTAAATCAAGACGCTTGTGAACCTGAATGTCCCACGTTTGGTAATTGTACTGACGGCAATCATTGCGCTGCTATTGATAACTTTTATTCACAAATTATTTCTATTCAGAAATCTTCTGCATGTCAAAGTTCCAACGTACGTAAACGTAAAAATAAATTAGTAGGTTGAAATTATCACGTAAAAGAGATTCACCAATAGGCTAGACAAGGTTTTCTTTAGTGGGTCTCAGTTGGGAAGCCTCGTTCAGGGTATTATTTTGATAATATGTCCACTTCAAGGAGAAAGTTTAAAGCATCCGTTAAATATGTGCAGAACAATCGACAAAAAATAAGAATGGATACGCTGGCGCGACATCATAAAGAGTCTAATTTAGTATAGTTCTAGAAAGAGACAAAAAAAGTAGACAATGGAATTAGTGTGCCGTTAAACATAGATGGCGAAGCAAATAAAAAAAAATGTAGCCAACATGTTTAAACAGAATTATAACAAAAGGAATATAGACAAAAATATCTCAGTAGGGTGCCATTGTCAGATAGTTTGAATAACACGAAAAAAGTCAATTGGTAGTAGCGCCTAATTACATCGCAGACATAATTATGTAACATGAGACGCGGTAAGATAATAGGGTATCTTTTTATCTATAAAGTTATGTTTGTGGGCAAGATGTTGGTGAACTATAGCGGCTTCTTTGTCATGTCGGTGTTTGTAGTCAGTTTGACAAAAAATTTGCAAGCTGAGGTTACATGTTGATTGGTTGAGTCTGTAGGAACTTGGCCGGGCACTTGGGGCTATTTCGTACTGTTTCTTGTCAAGACCATGTTTCTTCTTCTGAGTTTGGGATCGTTAGTGAGAAAGGGTTGAGCCAAGATTTTGTTGGCTATTCGTTATTTTTGTACCTCCTATTACACGGTATAGTCAAGTTCTTAGTAACCATATGATACGTTCATACCTTCTCGTAAGCCACCCCACCACGGCAAGGTTATTATTATTAATAGGCTCAGTGATTAATATGCCTTTCGATTATTTGACCTTGCAATTAGATACCCCTTAATTTTCTCGATAGGTTTAGCAATCGAGAAAATTATCATTGCAAAACATTTAGTCGATTACTTGTTTAATAATTCTAATTTTTTTTCTTTAATAGTTAATTTGTAGCTGCTGTTCTAATCCATCGGTCCTTAACATCACCTGATGCTGCGATATGTATAACCATCACAACGACACGTGAATCTTTCTTTGTATATTAACGACTGCAGTTCAATTCATCACTATTTATTTTATATGCGTCAACAATACCTAAGGGTATCTTTCTGTGTCTAGTACATCTTTCGGTGTCTGCGGATTGTATATCCTTTTACATGAACTCGCGATTAGCTAGCGGTGGGAATAATTTCTGCATGCTTGGAAAAATAATAATATTTGGAACCAGGCTGCAATCATATCCATTGCTCGCAGTAACCAGCTCTCTTTGTTACCTTTACGCATCAGGTCTTTTGGTTTTCTAGAGATTATAAACAGCATTTAATATATAGGAATTTTTGTCCTCAAATTTCCATAACCCACATCTTCTTCCAGTCAGACCCACGCCAGCAGCACTCGGAGAGAACCCTTGGTTCGTACATATGCGTTTATCTACCTTCGGCAGTGGAGTTCTCGGGACCTGCGCTGGTTCTCTTATTAGCTCTTCTTGGATTCTTACTAGTGCAAGTTGTGCTAGCGGGTATGTACATGTAATCTTATGTTAGACTTTCGTACTATTAAACGCCTATCACTGTATAGTGATGCCTGCCTGCACGAAGGTCGGAAGGTCTCCTTTTGTACCACATCGATTATTATGAGTTGGGTACTCCGCGTCATTCTACCAACGAATTCAGATTAATGAGCTCTGCTTAGTTTGAGACTAAAATGGCATTGTGTGTTAGATGTCCGAAATACTGATTATTATGAGTTGAGTACAAATTAAGCTGACCAAAACACTAGTATCATATTTTATTATTACACACATATTAAGTCTCATAAAAAATCGAAACACCTCGCACATTAAAGTTCCGAAAGGAAGGAAAAGTTTATTTTGTAGGTGGTATTAGGTTTTCAAATCCTAATGAAAATCTTCCAAATTCTAATTTTTGATAGACTTTACTGTTTTGTTTCATGAGTCACTTTGACCCCATGTGGAGTATAGCATTCCGCAGCTGACCAAAAGTCTCTGGGGCAGGATCTCTGGAGCAATATTAACATGCATGAATACGAACTCCTGGCCAATAAAATGTGCATGGGCATCACATGATCGTTAAGACATTGTTTGATGTAACGCTCAGTGTTTAATGATGGTATAAGCGGTCCAGGCAAAAAGACAAGCTCTGTGTTACCGTGTGCGCTAATACCACCCGAATTCTATAAACCACCACCATAACTAACTTTTTGTTCAATGCAGCACTGCGTATAGCATTTTCCTTTTTTTCTGTATAGTTTATTCCTTCCGTCATTACGATAAAGCATTATTTTACACTCATGGGAAAAGAGAACGTTGCTTCACATTAAAAGATCAGTTAAGGTGCTTATGTGCTAAGTTGAGGCGCGCTCTTCGGTAGTCTGCCGTTAATTTTGGCCCATTTGCAGGCGTATGTGCTACTAGTCCACGTTCCTTCAATCGTAGAATCACTTACTGCTACATTTCTATTAACACAAAGTTGTTGCTGTAGTTGAAATTCCTTAAGACGCCATTTGGCAATGAAAATGTCCAATGAATCGATCGTCTCGCTCTGACGAAACTCGATTCGTACCAAATCCAGAATTTCCCAGTGAGTGAATAGCCCAGTTTCCCGATTGCGTTTATACACTCTATGTACAGATGACAAGCTTGGATGTAGTCTTGCAGTCATAACAAGCTGTCTAATCCATCACCATCCACAATACCATCACTTGGGCGGCTTCTGTGAGCGAAGTATCAACGTGTTTTGAAAAAAAAATGTTGATAGTCGCCACACAGTACAAAAAATAAATAACAAACAAAAAAATAACAGTTCACTGGTAATTTTCAAGTTTTGCACATTCACATGTGCTGGAATTCTATATACCAATTTACATCAAAACAATTAAATGCCACAGAAAATTTATCGGATAAACAATTGAAAATCTTACTTTAAATTTGGAATTACTGTTATCATTTTGATGGGTTAAACTGCCTGTTACAATGGTGTTTTATTTTTTTCATTGAATAAAAACTCTTTTTATGTTTAATTGTCTTAAGAGAAAAAAATCTAAGGTGATTAGATTTCTTTGATGAAGTGTAGATCTTTAAAGAAGTAAGTTTGCATTCTTAACCATGTATACTTTGCCTTTTCTAAGTTAATCTCATTGACATGAGTAACATTTTAACAAATAATACTTACACATAATTTTTGCTGTGTATTTTGTACTTTACAATAACTGTAGAACCCATGATGTACAAATAAAGTGTTATCCACCCATGTATTTGCTTTTCCAGAGCCCATTGGATATGGAGTCGCTATGGTGTTGTGAACGTAGTCAACCCATCGTTTGTGACTGAGACAGCGGCTTTCAAAAGCCATCCAAATTACAACCCTGTAACTGGCGAAAACGATATCGGCCTCATCCCCATTAGAAGAACTATCGAAACTACCGGTACGTAGTTATCTTCTTCATTTTTATGGTATTTGGACAAAAGAAGTGACGGTCTACTTGATAGTTAGTGATTATCTCCAATCAAGGAATTGGTTTACTATTTTTATTTCATTTTTTTGGTATTAGTTTTTTCCTTTATTTTTTTAGTACATTCGTAAGTAACACATTAATGTTAGTACTGATACGTTAGAGTGGTCCCTCCTAATACGGGCTTTTTGGCTTAAAATCAGGGCCCAACTTCTATTGTACCTCATTGTATATTTGTTAACGAAAATAAAACTAATAATGAATAAAGCATATGGCATAAAAGAAGTGGGGTGTTGCATCCATTTTATTTGGAGGGAGGTTTAGTTATTTTTTTTTACTGACCTGATCGTGACTGGTATGTCAGATGTAGTGGGTTCAATTCTCACTTAGGACAAATAATTGTATGATAAGCAGATGAGCATGACCCTACTTCTTCACCTGGGTTCGTTCGCATAGAAGTCGTATTTTTAGAAGAAGTATGAAAACATTCTATTTAACATAGCATCGCCCCTTAGTTGAAAGCTGAATCGACTCCTGAACGTTCAGGTGTAGTTCCCTACTCTTTCTATCTCTACTTATTCAAATTGTGCAATTCATTTCTTGCAGCCAACGTCGCTCCTGTAAATCTCCCAGCCGCTGGCTCTCAACTTCCACCCTCCGGAAGATTCTGTTCTTTTGGTGCTGATGAAGACGGCAGTAAGAACCCATCTAAATTCATTTTAAGATATCCTTTGAATCTATACTAAGTATACCAATATATAAAGTGAAGAGTATGTTTGCTTGAACGTGCTAATCTCAGGAATACTGGTCCGATTTTAAAAAATTATTTCAGTGTTAGATAGCCCAGTTACCGAGAAAGGCTACAGACTACATATTATCACGCTAAGAGCAATAGGAGCACCAAATAAGAATATTACAAAAGTGGGAGAAAATTATTACGCTAGGGGAAACGAGGTTGTGTAGGTCTGCTAGTAAATCTTGCCAGCGACCGTATAAGTGTGAACTTTGGCAGCAACCAGGAATAATGATAGGATGATGGTGATGATGATGATAAAACCTTGTCAGTGACGTCACCTGTCTATTTCTTGCAACTTTTACTGCTAGAAGAATCTTGTACACCTTGTCTTGTCACATAAAAATGTTCAATATCTTTTTTATTCTGCTTGTAATCTGATCAGATTTTTATCTTCTTAAAAATGAAAACGATTTTATATTTTTGTTAGTGTTTTATAGAGGGAAACAGTTTTCCGCAAAATTCTGATAAAAGGTATGATTTTTCACAGACCCTGGTGACTTCCTGACGTGTAAGGAGTTCGAGAGTCTTGCCGATATTTCTGCTACTAAGGTATGTGTTATCCAACTCTCAAACACTTTCCTAATTAAATTGAAAAGGTAATACTCAAAGTAATGGACCCATAACCAGGCCACGTATCATACTCGGCCGTTTGATTCAAAGTTAAAAATATTGTTCTGCGATAATCAGACTTGTCAACAACCTTAAACAGTCTATAGCAGGACATATGCCTCTACTTAGAAAAGGAGGTTTATTACACCAGCCCCGCTAGCCAAGTTGCATTGTCATTGGCTAATCGTAGACCAAGTAATCTTAGACAAAGTACACACGAGAATTTAGGCTTGAACAATTACAGAATGGAGAACGCTTGCAACTTGGCTAGGGGGCAGGTATCACTGAGTGATTTTTTTTGTTGGTATGTTTTTGGAGCATTTCAATAAAATTACATCCAGGTGGCAACAGCTTGCATACTGTTTACCTTACATTAATACTATAGTAGATACCTGAACATCTGACTTTATAATAAAATGCGGCCAAGGGCGAGTCGGACTCGCCCATGAAGGGTTCCGTAGCAGCAAGTAATATTTCTTTTTTCTATTATTTTTCAGTTGATTGAATAAAAGGTAAATTGCGGTTTACGATTTAATTTGCGTATTAAAAAAAAACTACTTACTAGATCTCGTTCAAACCAATTTTCGGTAGAAAATTGCATGGTTATATGTACATAATATATTTTTTTTAGTTTTATTATTTTCTTATTTTAGAAGTTACACATTTACATTTTACCACTTTGGGCAGAACCACTTTAGAAAAAAATGATGTTAGAAACCTCAATATCATTTTTAAGTCCTATCTATAGATTCTTTTTACATTCGACAGTTGGAGCTTGAAGGCTTGCGTCATTTGAATTTGAATGAGATTTGACGAGTAGTTTTTAAGTTGAGTGAAGTGGAGTTGAGGCCATTCGATGATGTTTTATTGTCGACGTATGAAATGAATAACAGTAACAAATCTATGAGTATTTCTAATAAATTTAATCGATATAACTACTGAATTATCTTTCATTATCCTACATCTTAATAGGATAATCCTATTAATATTTAATTCTAATACATAAAGAACGCCATTTTGACATAGTTTCACAGTATTACAAAACTGATTTCCATAAAATTTTTGTGAAATTATTTCGCAACCATTAGCCGTTTGAACGTAATAATTTTGAATAGAATTATAATAATAATCTAACAACTAGTTATAATTATACATATTATATAATAAATTGCCTACGATAAAACTGACAAAGCTAGGAAACTTGTTTGATTAAACGTTATTACACTATTAAGTACCATTTTGACCTGTTTAAAAAAGGAGGGTGATCTTAATTCATCATCAGCCTATCGCAGTCCACTGCTGGTCATAGGCCTCCCCAATTGCACGCCACAAGGTTTGATCCTAGGCTTCTCGCAATCAGATCTTAATTGATTTATTATAACACTAGCAGACCCACGCAACCTCGTTTGCGTCTCCTATTGCGCGTCGCGTGATAATTTTCACCCGTTTTTGAAACATTTTTCATTAGTGCTCCTCTTCTATTGGTCTTAGCGTGATGATATATAAACTATAGCCTTCCTCGATAAATGGACTATCTAACACTGAAAGAATTTTTCAAATCGGACCAGTAGTTCCCGAGATTAGCGTGTTCAAACAAACAAACAAACTCTTCAGCTTTATATATTAGTATAGATATAGATTTGTGATTTATTTACATATTAAACTAGAAAGAGTGGGTTGGCTAGGAAAATATAATATTCTAACATAAGGTATAATTCATTCAACATTAAAAAATAATGGGGCAAATTATGGATTTTTTGAAGTCGCCGCGTTCAAGTAGCCGCGTTGAGCATTTTTGGTAAGAGAAAATCCTATGAGTTCGCGTCACCGACATGCTAATGTTTGACGTTGATAATTTTCATTTAAACAGTAGGAATTTCTAATTTTACACATGATTTTACAAATAACATTCTAAGTTATGCCACTTTTGAGACTGCCACCACAAGACTGCCAATTATTTGCCTAGTTGGGAGGTTTTAATTCCCGTCAAATCCCATTCCAAATTTGATCAAGAAAATAGTGTCCCTAAGGGTATAAGTTAAGGAACGAAAAGCACAGTTGAAGCACTGTACTATCATGATGCAAGCGTATAGAATCTGTACAAATAAATAAAATTGGAGTGTCTGTTTGTAATATTAAAATAACCGCTTTTTACTTAATGCATATGTATGTATACACGATACATATACCAAAAATGTAGTTATAAATTTTTTTGTCTGTCTGTCTGTCGGTCTGTCTGTCTGTCTCTCTGTCTGTTTGTTCCGGGTAATCTCTGGAACCGCTGGACCGATTTTGACGGGACTTTCACTGGCACGTAGTTGATGATCCAGGGAGTAACTTAGGCTACATTTTTAAACTAACTTTGTCCCGCGGCGTTACTTGCGGTACGACAATAACCGCGGGTAACACCGCGGGGTTCAGCTAGTTGGTAATATTTTTGATGTGAAAGATCTAACGCAGAGGGAGACGTTCTTGTGCCATGTTTATTTCAAAACTAGCTGAACCCCGCGGTGTTACCCGCGATTATCGTCGTACCGCGAGTAACGCCGCGAGACAAAGCTAGTCTAAAAAAAGTAGCCTAAGTTACTCCCTAAATCATCAGCTAGCTATCAGTGAAAGTCCTGACAAAATCGTTTCACCCGTTCCAGAGATTACCCGGAACAAACAGATAGACAGACAAAAAAAAATTAACTTCATTTTTGGTATATGTACCGTGTATACATACATATATGTATTTAGTAAAAATCGGTTATTTTAATATTACAAACAGACACTTCAATTTTATTTATTTGTAAATATTCAGTAAGTCTTTAAGGCTTCCCAAGTGAATAGCGCTTGCGCTGTGCTTCACCGAGTGAGTGAGGATACCGGAGGCCCATCCCCCAAAGGTCGGGAACGCACTTGTGATGTTGCCTGGTGTCCCATGAGCGGCGGTAATCGCTTACCATTAGGTGATACGTCTGCTCGTTTGCTCCCTATACCATAAAAAAAATACCTCAATTATCAATGTCTTCAATTTTCCTTTCTAATAAATTAATTGTTTTCAGTTCGACACTGGCGCTCCGTTGGTGGTTGACGGTGTGCTATATGGTATTGTCACACATCACCTCGGTTACACCAGTAAGTACCTACAGAAGATGCTGTATCTTTCTGAAGAAACATCACTTACACTAGAAGAAGTGGGTTAGCTAGAGAGGAGCTAGTATTTGGTTAGGAGAATTTAACATTCTAACATAGTTAGTTATAGGTCTAACACAAACTAACATTTTAAAATAGTGGGTCACATTTACGAAGATATTGATGAAACTCCAATTCTGCCTCGGTAGCGCAGTGGTAGCGTACGCGACTGCTGTTCATGAGGTCTCGGGTTCGATTCCCGGGTCGGATCAAATGTTTGTATAATCTGCAAATATTTGTTTCGGAGTTTAAGTGTTCACTATCTATAAAGTGTATGTATTTACAAAAAAAGTAATAAGTATTAATATCAGTTGTCTAGTATCTATAATACAAGCTCTGTTTAGTTTGGGACTAGATGGCGTTGTGTGTTGTATGTCCGAAATATTTATTTATTTAATTACAATAATTTATATTACTTTAAGTAAGACGCACTATGCCAATGGGGTTATTAATAACCGAAATGAAACTCTGCGGCCTGTACCGGCTTCCGAATAATTGCGGTGCCATGCTCGCGAGGTCTCATGAAAAATCCTTTTGAATCTCCAGCTCCTTAGGTACACAGGAGCCAGGAATCTGTAGTGTTTACCCTTAAAGAAGACGAAACAATGAAAGTTAAATCTTGACATTTATCTATTATAATTCTTTTTTTACCTGTATGTATGGCATTTTGCCAAAGTGTCTATACTCTGCCTGATAAAAAGCATGTGCAGAATCTAAGAGTAGTGTCCTCCACTGAGTATATTGCGGATGCAGACAATGCAGCACGGTAACCCACACTATGGCGGCTTATTGAGTTCCTTCTGCATCCATTCTGCATCATTGGGCCTCCGGTCTCGTACTCGCCAACGAAATATGACCGCACGAATATCGACATTTTAGGTTGCTCTTCTGTAAAGGTAGTACGTTCGTTTTGAAAGCCTTAATGCTTTCAAATCTTCACTCCACCATTATAGCAAACTTTAAATTTTGTGCCAATTTCATATATCTAGCTTTATGCCAAAACGAAGCACTGTCTACTGTTTATGTTGTGTACAGTTGTAACTGTATGACAGGTTGACTGTATTGTACTGTTAAGACTGTATTTTGTATTTATAAATCTGTTATCTGTATCCTTACCTATGGAATAAAAAAAAAAACAGCGTGGCACTACTACCCTACCTATATTTAATTATGACATACGGTGAAGATTTATTTACGAATTTAATTATTATTTATTCTTTATTACAATTTAATAATTTAAGTGAATTACTTTTCAGATGTTACTAATGTTGCTGACCATATCTCTTGGATCCAGCGGTTAATCCACTACTGAGCTTTAAGGATGCAAGTTCCTTGTTGCCTACGTCAGGACTAAGTGACAAACTTAGTCCTGACTCTACCTGGAAGTTCTTTTATTTTCGTTGTTAAATAATAACTTTATTACTGTAATAATTCGTTTTACTTTTTACTTTTACTAGTACAAACGAATCTATACTAATATATAAAGCTGAAGAGTTTGTTTGTTTGTTTGTTTGTTTGAACACGCTAATCTCAGGAACCGCTGGTCCGATTTGAAAAATTCTTTCACTGTTAGATAGCCCATTTATCGAGGAAGGCTATAGGCTATATATCATCACGCTAAGACCAATAGGAGCGGAGCACCAATGAAAAATGTTTCAATAACGGGGGAAAATTATCACGCTACGGGCAATAAGAGACGTAAACGAAGTTGCGTGGGTCAGCTAGTGAAATATATACCTGCAGTACGATTGTCTGCATTTCATTCGTTATTAACTTTACTGTGTTAGATACTAATTTTTGCCCGCGGATCCGCCAGCGTACCTATATGTCGGTTATCGCAGCACATAGTAGCTTAAGTGCAATTCTAATATATAGGGTACTGTAAAGTTTCATCCAAATCCGTTCAGTAGTTTTTGCGTGAAAGAGTAACAAATATCCATCCATACTTACAGACTTTTGAGTTTATAATATTGGTAGGATAACATGATAATATATCCCATGAACTTTACATA
Source organism: Spilosoma lubricipeda (assembly GCA_905220595.1). Taxonomy (NCBI): domain Eukaryota; kingdom Metazoa; phylum Arthropoda; class Insecta; order Lepidoptera; family Erebidae; genus Spilosoma; species Spilosoma lubricipeda. The sequence goes on from HG992291.1 coordinate 2,852,715, forward strand.
AAACGATTACAAAGAACATCCAGAATCAATGTTGTCCAATGTGGGATAGAATCCACTACACTCAACGCAGCAGAAATCGGCCGGAGGTTACTGCCTTAACTTATATTTGTTTAAATGTGCGTGTTTAGTACACTTCTGCTTTTACCTTCACGAATTAGTCGGACTGAATGTTTATCTAATACCTTTTAATGAGCCATATATATAATTATATATAATTTGCACCTCGGAAACTTCTTCAACGATTTTCATGAAATTTATGCGTGGGCGATAAATGGATTTAGGTAGAACTTATTTTTAAAATATCTAAGAAAAAAAATCAATAAAAACTCAGTCTTCTATGTAATAAAGGATACAGTAATTTACTCTTACGACCGTGTGTAGTGTAATCGCGTACGTCATTTCCGTATATAAAGTGACATATACAGAGATAGTCTATTCGTTTAGATAGTGTCGATGTCGGTGTATTTTTGTGAAATACGAATACATTAATTCATACTTGCTTGTGGTGTATGCAGCAGGCGCGCCCTTTGATTTTCTGGTGGCTTGCAGCACGTGGGACGGTGCGCCGGCAGTCAAGGTGACCGTATCTAAGTGAATGAACTATAATGTTACCACCCTCGTTACGTCAAGATTGTGGTGTTGCCAAGATAAATGAAATTGGAAATTCTTAAACAAGGTTATAGTTATGAACTACTATAGATGTATGGTCCTCGTGTCGCGACGGGTTACCACCCTCATCGTACAGGTGTTGTAACAGGCGGCTAAAGGAGCTACTAAACTACGTAACAGTCGAGTCTCCACCGAATAAAAGTTGGCTAATTTTGTGTGTCACAAAAGTTGCTGTAATTTCCTTGTGTTGGCAACAAAAAATGACAGCAAATGTTGGGAACCGTGTTTCTGTATTAGGCGGTGAACATCAAAAGAATACGCTTGTTGCAGATATTTATTGGCTTTGTGGAGACCCTTAGTTGGGGACTCAGTGTAGACACAATGGAAACAAAAGTCGGCTATTTTCTGAAGAGTTGTCAATACAGTTGCCAACAATTTCGGTGGAGACGCACCTTAAGTCATCATTACTGCAGTGAGAAACGAAAACTAAAACAATCCCTATACTAACCCGCCTGGCCAAAATAAGAAAATCAAAACTTTCTTTCTAAGCAGAGGCCCATGCTCAATACTACACTACTCGTAATAAAGGCTGTGGCCTTTATTAGTGTCAAACAACAACAAGGATGCTGTTGCCTTTATTATTGAACTGACTGACTGCCTCGGTGTCGCAGTGGTAGCGTACGCAACTGCTGTTCTTGAGGTCTCGGGTTCGATTCCCGGGTCGGAACAAATGTTTGTATGATCTGCAAATATTTGTTTCTGAGTTTGGGTGTTTTCTATGTATAATATGTATGTATTTACAAAAAAAAAGTATATAAGTATTGATATCAGTTGTCTAGTACCCCATAATACAAGCTCTGCTTAGTTTGGGACTAGATGGCGTTGTGTGTTAGATGTCCGAAATATTTATTTATTATTATTTATTGCATTATTAGTGCATATCATTCACGATAACGATGGGTACATAGACAAATTTGATTCATGACTCACCATAAGGCTTATTTACTTATATATAGACATTCAAATAGTTTTTTTATCTTTGTGATTGACATCGGTGCTGGTTTGCTTGATTAATTTAAGAGAACCGTGGGAGAGCCACGCTTCTGCATTAATGAGCCGGCTCGACCGGTGTGAAATAGCGCTTGCGCTGTGTTACACCGAGTGAGTGAGGATACCGGAGGCCCATACCCCAACTCCTCCCCACATCCCTTTCTCCACTCCCCTAAGGTTGGCAACGCACTTGTGTCGCCTTTAGTGTTGCCGGTGTCCATGGGCGGCGGTAATCGCTTACCATCAGGTGATATGTCTGATCGTTTACCCCCTATAGCATAAAAAGAAACACCTTAGAAATATGGCATATTTTGTGAGTAATTATCGCGCAATTGTTTATTGTCCTGAACAAAAATAAATAAATAAAGATAAATAAAAACAATTACAAGTAATTTATCGGCAAAGTGGGACACGCTTCAAGTTCGATACCTAACTATGTGAAGTGTTTATCGAAGTTCAAGTGAATTACGTTTGCCGCATCCGGAGCATCTAAAATAAAGCAATTTATAATGCTTAAATAAATTTAATTATTTACTAGTTTTACACAAAAATAACTAACTAATTAGGGGTGATTCTGTTTCGAAGTGTGAAAACAGAATCTCCGTATAAACTAATTTTACTTAATTAAAATCTACAGCTAATTAGACTAGTGATTCCGCCTCGAAGTGTGAAGCAAGAATGACTTAAAATATGTTTCTATTACGGTGGAAGACAAATGTCGCTATCCTTATCGATGCTTATTCTTATAAGTGTCCTCAAGTGACGTGTGGAGTGATTAGGGAAATGCGCCGTGCTAAGTGTCCTCAAGAGACGTGTGAATTGATTACAGGCATGTAACAAGTGATATTATATGAAAAATAACAAAATAAATAATCACTCCAATCGAACAAACGAGCTACTTCATTTGTAGCAATTATTGGTAGTGTTGGATTACACAAAATTTGGTATGAATTTAACTAATTAATAAGGACAAAAACTCGTCGGCCGCGAATGAAATCTAGTCTTTCTTATAAATGCGAAAGTAACTGTCACCCCTAAACGGCTAAAACGATTTTGATATAATATTGGCAATACAATGATTCTTAAGGTAGGATCGTAAGTTACTTTTTACAGCAGTAACCAACATATACGCGAGGGGAGCCGTAGGCAAAAGATAGTATGGAATAAATATACATATTAGCAATTACATATTGACATGAATATATTCGTAAAATTAATAGATCCGTGTTTAATATATGTTCCACTTATTCTTAATTCACTTAACTACTCTAAAACGCTTTCTTTTACGAACAACCTTGACCAACTTAACATCAGAGGTATAAGTTATTGCACTTAACCGTTACGGAACTAAGACGTCACGGAGATTACACAATATAACCCGTTTTTCTGTTTTTTATCACGTATGCGGCAACACCATAACCTAGTCAAAAGTGACTTAATTTAATGGCGACTTCATTTGCAGGAATTTATATTTCTAAAAATACATTAAAAGTTTTCATGCTTTTATGGTTTTATGTTCCTAGCCGATCCAATACGGCCTTTTTGTGTCTAAGAATGATTGGCGGATCACAACTGTGTGGAAAACCACACAGTTGTGATCCGCCAATCATTCCTAGTTCTAGAAAGTTCCTAGAAAACTAGGAACTTTCTATCTCGCGCAACAAAACTGTGGAATGAACTGTCGCGTGCGGTATTCCCGAACTAATACGACCTTCAAACCTTCAAGAATATTCAAGCGTACACCTACTCAAAAGGCCGTCAACGCTCTTGTAACGCCTCTGGTGTTGCGCGTGTCCATGGGCGGCGGTAATCTCTTACCATCAGGTGATACGTCTTCTTGTTTTCCCCCCTTCCCATAAAGAAAGAAGAATGGCTTTATAACGGTAAAATTCAGTATTAAATTAATTAACATTTAATATGGTGACAGATTGAGAATAATGGAGTGTTATCTATTCTATATGTTATGTAAAAAAACCAATTAAGGGCGCTAACTGCACAAGTCAACAGCGCTGTAAAAATAAAACATACCAACCCGATTGGCCAACGCGATATCTATACTAATACATAAAGCTGAAGAGTTTGTTTGTTTGCTTGAACGCGCTAATCTCAGGAACTACTGATCCGATTTGAAACACTCTTTCAGTGTTAGATTGCCCGTTTATAGAGGAAGGCTATAGGCTATATTTCAACACGCTAAGATCAATAGGAGCGCAGCACCAATGAAGAATGTTATAAAAACGAGGGAAAATTTTCACGATACGGGCAATAGGAGGCATAATTACTGCCTCGTTGGTCTCGCGGTCGGCGTGTGCGACTGCTGATCATGAGGTCTCGGGTTCGATTCCCGGGTCGGACCAAATGTTTGTATGATCTACAAATATTTGTTTCGGAGTTTGGGTGTTTTCTATGTATAATATGTATGTATTTACAAAAAAAAAGTATATATGTATTTGTATCAGTTGTCTAGTACCCATATAACAAGCTCTGCTTAGCTTGGGACTAGATGGCGTTGTGTGTTAGATTTCCGAAATATTAGAAAATAAAAATATATAAACGAGGTTGCGTGGGTCAGCTAGTAAAACTATAAAACTTATTTTCAAAGTAAATGGTCTAGCAGTGAACTATTATGGCCGTTCATGATGTGATTAACAGTTGGTATTAAATAAGGTCCGATAACACACACAAGGAATGCTGAATCGTTTTGAAACTTTGGAAAAGTACTGAGTCGACCATTAACGCGTACATAGCCTACATACCGTACACACATCTTGCGGTAACATTTCTTCATCAAATCTGTTTATTCGGAGTGAAATATCAAGACTCTCAGACAGGTATTAGTACTTAAATAGTATTGGGACACAGGGACGTCTTAATCTAAATTAGTCTTCAACCAGAAGTTAGTAGAAATAGCGTAAGAAGCTAAACTATAGACCAAGAAGTACCATATATCTATATTACATCTATAAGAGGAAAAATTTTCTAAATCGGACCAGCGGTTCATGAGATTAGCGCGTACAAACAAACAAACTCTTCTACTTTATATATTAAGTATAGATAGACCAAAGATAATAGAGATGGGTGTCGTGAGAGAAGATGTCACATGGCAACAGCACTGCAAAAAGAGGGTGAACTTGACATAAGCCTTATATCAACCCTGGGTTGCATTATATAGCAGGTGAATTCCTATTATCAACTCTTTATTGGAATTTAAGAGTTCTCTGACTATTAAAGCTATTAATGATGAGAACGATTTTCTTGTTTCTTTTTTCTTGTAACGTGCGTTAGGAAACTACATCCTGTGTCACCGGGGACTTCACCAACATACATATACATGATACACATATACATGATGAACATATCTCATACTCTATACTCAAAACAACAATTTAAACAACAATTTTTTTTTTTTTTAGTCCTCTTGTAAAATGACTCTGCCCTGCCTGATGGAAAGCATGGGCAGAATCCAAGAGTGTTGGTCACCATCCTCATTGCGAATAAGCACAAAGCAGCATGGTGACCCCGCACTATGGCGGCTTGGCGAGATGCTTTTTCACGCCCCGCTTAAAGGACCCGGGATCATAGTTGGAGTGAAACACGTATGCTGGTAGTGAGTTCCAGGTTGTGACCGCTCGGCACAGGAAGGAAGAACCGAAGCGATGAGTACGAGAACGTATGTCTACTACTCTGAAGCGGTGACTTCCAAGGCCGGCACGTGTTGTCCTGTGGAGTAAGGGAGAGGGATGGGAGGTTTATCTTACTTCGAAAATAAAAAACTAAAGTAAATAATTTAATAGATAGGTAAACCATCATAAAAATCCTTTAACAACCCACTGTAGGAAATAGGCCTCTCTTTAGAACAGAGGTTTTGATCTCCAACTGTACCATCATCATCCAAGCCTCTATTATTCTCAAGATTTTTTGGTGTCGGCTACTAGTTCAACCGGTTTAACCTGAATATCGGTTTATCGAGAGGTGTCAAGGGACAAAAAACCTGTATATACTCAACAAAAATAATCGTCGCGACACCACACTGTTCAATGCGAAATAGAAATGAAAATGTCTGGCTTGCTTTCTGTAAGAGAGAGAGAGAGACAGAGAAACATGCGCACGCCGCACGGCTTACAATCGCTTACTGTAGCAAAAAGTGTCGTGACAACTTTTCGTAAGAATTTTTGTGTCGGGACAACTTTTCGTAAGATTTTTTTCCGTCTAGCCCCCTTTCACAACGCGCGATAAGGAACTTCGTTCCAAAAAAAAAACAATAGTACGTTAGTACTATTAGTGATTCTGTATCAAAACACCGATTTTAAAGAAACTTGTCATGAAGCTACTTTGATTTTGAGGAAGGAGATAAAAACTCGTTTCAGCTGATCGGAGTTCAACGGATACTTGAGACGCCTTTTAAAATACGGGCCTTAGGCTCTTTGCCGCGAAAACTGACATACATGCGGGTGGAGCGGCAGGTAAAAACTAGTAATTTATAATTATGATACTATTATAAATCATTCTTTAAACTTTTCAAATTATATAAGTTCTTTATTACATACGCAATTTTTTTATTTAAATGTATTTTTAGAGAGTTAGAATTTTAGCAAAAGTAAACTGACTTAATTTTTATAATTTAAATACATACTTTTTTATTAGCAGTTTATTATTTGATAGTGTTCTGCTCTTACGTGCAATAAAGTGATAATAAATATGTTTCAATCTTTCTCAAGAATTGATTGCTTCGGAATATAGTTCGTTATTTGGGTGTAAGTCAGCCCTGGCTAAAATGTAAAACCTGACTTTTTATATTACCACAAAAGGGTGAAGTCACAGACGATAAAAATAATTTATTAATAGATTTAACCTAAAAATGTAGGTTAAGATGTCGCGTCCGAACCTTAGAGGACACTGACGCAATTTGAACCTAAAATTAGACAGGGCAGAACTCAGTAACGAAAATATTTAAAACAGGTAAAACATTTTTCGGTCTCGTTAACCTGTCCAATAATATTAAGTAAACAGAGAGGATTCAAAAGACAAATTCTAATGTACTTTTTATTTCGCAATAAAAAATGGGAATGAACCACCACAAAGATATTACGACGAACTTAGGTCGGTTGACTCATTTGCATGTATATTACAGTTTTCCTTATATTACAACGTTAAGATAGTATTTAGTTTATAATTAGCATATTTACCGAACAATACACTTTTAAAGTTACTGTAAGTTAAATCTATGCCAACTGGTGGAGAAAACAATATCGTGCGCAAAATAATAGGCTTTTCAAGCATGTTCTTGGATACACAAGTTACGTTTTAATACTAAAGTGAGTACGTTTGTGAGCTATGATTTTACGTCTTAGCCAGACTATCCATTAATCAGTTCTTCTAAGATGCTTTTGTCGTTTGTTGCACAGAAAAAGAGTGCTATTTTAGATTAACAGATCAAATAACTTATAATAAAAAAAATAAGATAAGATAAGAAAATAAATACTATGTAAATTGAAGCGTTTGCATTGAATTTACGTCATGTCTTAAAATTAAGTCCCTTTTAAATTAAATTACTGCTAGTGAAGTGTCAAAGACGCAAAATTTGTGTGAACACAATCAGAAACAAAGATCCGTTTACTCGCCACATCAGTGATTGTGCAAAATTTATTTTCCTTATCCGAATTGCTAAGAAATAAGCTTAATACATTTCATAATATATTAACTACGGCATGAATGAATGTGTCATATAAAGCGGCGAGATAAATGCGGCCCTGCTTTAACTTTCACTCTTACAGCATCAAAGATTGCGCACGATTCTCGTTAACGCATTCGGCCACATAGCAAACGTGAGCGAGCGTGAACCACGAACGCTATATAGCGCGCGCAATATTATTTTACTATTTTTTTCTATTATTTTAATATTAAAAATGTTTAAGTGCGCCCCTACGTGATTGTGAAAGGATTGCAGTTTTTTTTACAGAAGTGTGAGTGTTCGAACAGTGTTCTAAAAGATTCGATCACATATGTTGTTATATCAGTGCTTAGTGTTCTTTATTTAAATTTTATAAATATTTTGTGACTGTCTGTTTTAGACTGAATTGCACGAACTTCATTGTGTAGTTGTTATTTAAATTAATATTGCTGGATTTAACAAAAGTGTATTAGTCCTTCGTTCTTATTTAATTCCAACAACAACTTCAAATTGAATACATGTTTTTCCAGCTACAAATGACTATGACATAAAACATCAAAATGTTTGGCTTCAAATATTCCATGGTACAGCTGGTTGTGCTGTTGACATGGTTCTTGGAATATTACACCTTCGGTTCAGTAGTTTTATGGTATAGTGTTGCTTGTGGTTTAACCCTGGGTGTTGTTCTTGCAATCACCACATACGACCATGACTACTGGCAGTCGAGGGGAGTGTTTTCACCGCCAGCATGGCCCATTGTGGGCCATATATTATCTGTGGTGATGTTTAAAGAGCAAGGAGGCATGTGTTTCAAGAGGATCTATGATACATATAAGGATTTAAAGTTTCTAGGTGAGTTTTCTATTTCTTAATTTGAATTTCATGAAAGAGATACGTATATAAGTCAATGGTTCATCTACCGGCGTTTTTCGTATAATTCCATAATTCCGTTACCGGCGCGGGCGGTTCCCTTTTCAAAATGAGAAATTTATTGCTAAATTATAAAAAAATCTTAATGCAATTTTTAGTATCTGTTATAAGCCAATCTGGTATTGTTATTTTAAAAAAAATGTGATTTATCACAGTTTGTTATAGTTGTATAGAAAAATGTGTACAAAACTTATTTTCTAAACAGAGGTTTATGTCATTCCGATCATTATAATCAAGATTCAAGTCTACAAAACTATATAAATACTAGCCGACCCACGCAACCTCGTTTGCGTCTTCTATTGCCCGTAGCTTTATAATTTTCCCTAATTGGCTCTAGCGTAATGGTATGTAGCCTATAGCCTTCCTCGATAAATGGGCTATCTAACAATGAAATAATTTTTCAAATCGGACCAGCGGTTCCTGAGATTAGCGTGTTCAAACAAACAAACAAACTCTTCAGCTTTATATATTAGTATAGATAGGTAGGTTTATTCATATTGATTTGTTTCCTTCTTTCATTATTCCATCGTCAGTTCACTGTTTAAGCTATGTCCCCTTCCCTGGAATCCGTTCAACTTATCTTTTGTCATCCTATACTGTTATGTCTGTCAATACATGAAACTTTTTTTACCGCATTATTTCTATATACCTATACTAGCTGACCCACGGAACCTCGTTTGCGTCTCTTATTCCCCGTAACGTGATAATTTTCCCCCGTTTTTGTAACATTCTTCATTGGTGCTCCGCTCCTGTAGGTCTTAGCGTGATAGCCTATAGCCTTCCTCGATAAATGGGCTATCTAACACTGAAATAATTTTTCAAATCGTACAAGTAATTCCTGAGATTAGAGCGTTTAAACAAACAAACAAATATATGTATTTAGATGCGACTGCTGCGTCTGATCAAATCCTACTCAAACTCAAAAAAATCTAATGGTTTTTAGAAATGGTTCTTTCTGGCCGCAATACCTTCGTTCTAAGGAGAAGCCTGTGTTGAGCAGTTTATTGTTAATGCCTGTTGATATTGACGAATAGTGCTTGTTCTAATTTCAGTTCTCATTTTTATTATGTTCTATCATAAATTCAGTATCACCAATAAAAGTTGATTTGACAGTTTTAGAATAAATTACGATAGTAATAATATCCTCGACCTTCTCACATATTGCTGTTTGCTATTGTAACCAGACCGATGATATACATACTTATAAATTTTAAATACATACACATCTATACAAATAAATAAAATTGAAGTGTCTGTTTGTAACATTAAAATAACAACTTTTTACTAAATGCTTATGTATGTATACGGTACATATAGCAAAAATGTAGCTAAATATTTTATTGTCTATTTGTTGCTGGCAATCTCTGGAACGGCTGGACCAATTTTAGCGGGACTTTCACTAATAGGTAGGTAATGATATAAGGTAACTTAGACTACTTTTTTATATTAGCTTCGCCCCGCGTCGTCACTACGTTAACCGCGGCTAATATCGCGGGACTCAGCTACATAAATTATACCCAGAAACAAAAAAAAATGATCGTTTTCATCATACAAAGATTTGTTCTTGCTGGAAATCGAAGCCATAACCTCTGGTTTATCAGTTAGGAATTCTTATTTTTTTATAAATGGCCCTGCCAAAGTGTTTGTTGCCTGATGAAAAAATAAGCAGAATCCAAGAGTGGTGTTCACCATACTCACTGCGAATGCAGACAATGCAACAATGCAGCATGGTGACGCACACCATTGCGGGCTAGTGATGCTTCTGCATCATTGGGCCTTCGGTCTCGCACTCACCAACGAAACACGACAGCACGATCGCTGTCATTTTGCGTTTACCTTCTGTGCAAGGGTAGTTCCTCCTCGGTCGAGTCGGCCCAACCGTGCTGATATCAACGTGGCTCTACTACCTACATCATTTAAAACGTTATTATTCTGTTAATGAGTTAAGGTGCATTGTAATAACATACTTACGATTAAACTTGAAAGTATATTACAAGGAAAACACTTAGTGGCTTACTCTCATTATGACACTCGATATTTTTAGACGGTATTAAACACTACCAATAATAAATCGCTTATTCTTTTAGTTTTTGAAGGTGCACAAGTGTTGGGATAATGGGTCTCCGGTATCCTCACTCACTCGGTGAAACACTGTTTCAAGCCGAACCGTGGCTCTCCCACGTTGATAGTATGCGTATTTACTATGGTAAAAGGTTCAGATAACTTCAGATATAGCCAGATCCAGTTACGCATCTCTCCAGCCATCCATCATCCTCAGCATCCTCTGACTGCCTCATAGGCGCAATGATAGTGTACGAGACTACTGTGCATGACGTCTCGGATTCGACTCCCGAATCGGATCAATGTTTGCATGGCCTGCAAATATTTATTTTGGAGTTTGAATGTTTTCTATGTAAAAGTGTTTATTTAGCGCTGCTTAGTTTTTTTTATGTATGGCCCTGCCAAAGTTTCTCTACTCGGCGTTCCGCATGAGCAGAGTCCAAGATGGTGGTCACCATACTCATTGCGAATGCAGACAATACAGCATGGTAACTCACACCATTGCGGCCTAGTGATGCTTCTGCATCATTGGGCCTCCGGTCTCGCACTCACCAACGAAACACGACAGCACGAACGCTGTCATTTTATGTTGATCTTCTGTGTGAGGGTAGTACCACCTGTGCTGTTATCAGCGTAGCTCTACTACCTGTGATGTTTGTTTGACGGCGTGGGCGACGTTATGTGTTAGATAGTGTCTGAAAATGTTTATTATTATTATTTATTTTCCTAAATTAGGTTGGGATCGACTTTCAGTCTAATAAAACACTGCTGAACTTCCATTTTAGGTGTAGTGACTTCTATCAGTACTCCCACAAACACAAAGCGATATCAAAGTTTGGTAGTTAGACTGACATTCACTTCTTAGGGCTACGACTACTCGAAACGATAACCACAGACATGTATTGTTTCTATATGAATAAATTGATTAATCCGTATGGCGAATGATTTAATTACCATTCCTTTCCATTTCTAAAGTTCGTAAGTTATGAGGTTTGTCGGGTTATTGATGCGAAATAGTTTTGACGTCGTACTTGAACTCGGAGTGCTCGGCAACAACCTGTTCGAGTTGGTTTACAGTTATACGACCTTCACCTTTAAGCTATGACCAACATTCATCAATTCCTCCATTTAAGCGATACTCATTGCATTATTTTCTTGCCTATCTTTCCTTTAAAAATATACTGATAATAGTAGGTACTATATTTAATTTCGAAAATATCCTACTATTTATATAAAAGCGAGAAAGTTTGTTAAAATGAATGATCGTTAGTCTAACCGTGGGAGAACCACGCTTGGGCATGCATGGGCCAGCTCGACCGGAGTGATACCACGACCTCACATAAAACAGTGTGAAACACGTCTGCGCTGTTGTTCAGCGATCAAGGTGACCGTATTTATGTCATTGTATGAATTAATGTATTAGTATTTTACAACAATAACCACAATTGTGTGCTGGTGCCCCGACAATATCTAAACGAATGGACTATAATATTCACGGTAATAACCGACATACACATGGAGTAGCAAGCAAAAGCTATTCAATGAATGGAAAAAAGTTAGTTTTCTAGCGCATCGTGGTACATACCCGTTCGGGAATACAGACTGGAGTATATATATGTTAGGTTTATGTTAATAATATTTATTTTATTTATTTATTTATTCTCAATGCACGTCTTGTACATAGGCGGACTTAATGCCATATGGCATTCTCTGCCAGTCAACCTTTGAGTGATGTAAAAATATGAGGCGGTCGGTGCAAAATGGGTGCAAATTAATAATACTATAAGTGATACATTTTTATAGTAGAGTAACATTGATTAAGGAGTTAAAATTATTTGCTTTTGGATACCCAACCTTTGAGATACCTTAAGGGTGAGAATCCAAAAGCAAATAATAGTAGGCAGGAGCCTACTATCGACTGCCTCGTTGGTCTCGCGGTTGGCGTGAGCGACTGCCGATCATGAGGTCTCGGGTTCGATTCCCGGGTCGGACCAAATGTTTGTATGATCTACAAATATTTGTTACGGAGTTTGGGTGTGTTCTATCTATAATATGTATGTATTTACAAAAAAAAAAGTATATATGTATTTGTATCAGTTATCTAGTACCCCATAACACAAGTTCTGCTTATCTTGGGACTAGATGGCATTGTGTGTTTAGATGTCCGAAATATTTATTATTATTATTATTTCAGTTTTTACAGAAACACTTTATAAACGGTACCTTGAAGAAAATAATAAGCCTAGTTTAAGATTTTTGGATGCGTTCATACTAAAGCGGCTTCATGCCGTAGCATATGCGAGGATTGTCCAGTCTCAGTGAAGCGGACTGTTAAAAGCTGTAGACGACGTTCCTTAGATAAGACCATACTTTAACATTGACTCTGACTATGGCTGGAAATATGTGGCACTCACGGCGACTTTGAGCTTATTTGAGCCCAAAATAACAAAGTTTTATTTTCTACCTAACTTTCAAAAGAGAAATACATTTTATCTGTTTTTGAAACAGTTTTCATTAATTCTCGCTGCTCTTTTTGGTCGTACCTTGGTGTTATATAGCCCATAACCTTTCTCAATAAATAGGATATTCAACACTGAAATATTGTTACAATTCGAAAAAAACTCAGAAAACACTTCTGAGATTACTGCGAGGAAGCAAATAAATTAATTTTAATAATTAGTACATTATTATGTAGATTACTTGTTTGTTAAATCTATTTTTAAGTTAGGTTTCCGTTTTACTTTAATGGTCAAGGTCTTTAAATTTTTTACTTCATTCAAAACTTAATTATCCATTTAATATTTATTTTATTATAAATGTTCCAGGAACTCATCAATTTTACCAACGGACTCTAGTAGTGCGAGATCCAGAGCTCATCCGAAGAGTTTGTGTAAACGACTTCCAGCACTTCACGGATCGGGGGTTCTTCTTCAACAAAGACGTGGACCCATTGGCTGGCTCCGTGTTGTTCCTTAGAGGAAATGAGTGGAAGAAACTCCGGGCGAAGATATCACCAATTTTTTCGTGAGTTTTACCTTGAGATATGTTGTGTATAATGTAATTTATACTCTACTGTAGTCGTTCTAGTTTTCCAAACAAAAAGTTAAACTTGTCTTAGTACAGGTCTTGCGTCAATGCACCTGGCCTTGGTATTACGCTCAGGTAAAATTGGGTATGTTACATAGCCAGTTGCATAGCCAGTAGTTTTCTTCAAAACATATTAAATCTTATAAATTCGACAATAATTCTGTCTGTCTATCTGTTTTGCTTTCACGGCTTAGCCGCTGATCAGATTTGGATGAATTTCGGTATAGAGATAAGCTAAGGAGCTAGAGGATAAAATAAGCTTGGAGAAGGGTATAGGCTACTTTTTTTTTATGATAACGACACTCATGTTCGGAGCCCTGTAAAGCTAGTAATATTATGAATTCGAAAGTAACTATCTGTCGGTTACGTCCTATCCTGCACCGATTTTAATGAAATTTAGCATGGTGATACTTTGATTCTCGAGAAAAGACAAGCTACTCTTTGCCGCGATAATCGTCATAAACACGGGAGCCGCGGGCACAGGCTATTTAGGATATAAAATGAAAAGAATTGTTGTTACCGATCTATAGCTATCGCCACTCATCGGCATGCACCAGGACCTCACAGAAAACCGGTGTGAAATAGCGCTTGCGCTGTGTTTCACCGAGTGAGTGAGGATACCGGAGGCCCACACCTCAACCCCTCCCCCGTCACCCTCCCTATCCCTCAAAGGCCGGTAACGCATTTCTGACGCCTCTGGTGTTGCGGGTGTCCATGGGCGGCGGTAATCGCTTACCACCAGGCTATACGACTGCTCGTTTGCCCGCTATTCCAAAAAAATAAATATGATGCCCAGAATGGTACGTTATTCCTTAGTTATCGTTTTGTCGTTTTGCAATTGAATCATCAGTAAAAACGAAAAAATGATTCGTAGTATCAGTTGCATGATTGTGAGTATTAGGTGATGACTTTGTTATATTTCATTGCATGATACTCTGAACGATAGATGATGAATCGTCGTCTCATAATCTATTATGCTCGAAAGTACACATGGTACATCGTTCATCGTTCTATGCATGATACTCAGACTGATACATGATACTCGGAATGATGACTGTAGATTATCGTTTCCTCAGCGACATCAACATTATTTAGTATCGTACGTCATCATAGTTTTAATGCTTTTTCCAAGTCGGCAATTGCCCAAGAGTTTTAAGGACGTTGATGCAATTTAATTTGTATACGTTAGGTTAACTACTATAATAGCTTAACCACACATCTAGGTATTGCATGGTCGAGTGTTTGAAATAGTATTTCGATATCATCCTGCAGTGTGCAATAATATTCATAGTATTATACATTTTTTTGCGGATATTTCTTGACCAGTTATACATAGTCATAAATGATTTTCTCCTAGCCGATTTCAACCACGGCGGCCAGTCTCAACGGAGACCTGCCAACTACGCAAGAGATATTTTAATGCACAAGTGTGTGCACTTTCTGTTCCCTCAATCTTATAATACGATGGGACGGTTATTCGACTCGACCGAGTGAGAATAGGCGAAGGCGATAGTCATAAATATGAATATTACTTTAAGGGTAATATCTCATATAAAATGTGTTTAATACTAGCTCTTACTTGGGGCTCCGCCCGCGTGTATGTCGGCTATCGCGGTAAAGAGTAGCCTATATCCTTCTTCAAGAATCAAATTGTCTCCATACCAAATTTCATTGAAATCGGTGCAGCGGTTTAGCAGAGTTACTTTCGAATTCTTAAAATTAAGAATTCTCCTAGCATTACTGAAGTGTTCTGTCTCTAGAATGTGACCACTCATTATAATAGTGGGAGTACCATTTTATAGGGCATGTAGATCAACCTAAAATCATAATACTGCATTATTTACGGTGTTGTATTTCATTAAAATTGAATACAAGGTTGACGTTTGGGGCTAAAGTCTCTACTGAACTGAGTTTTGTGGGTTCAAATCTTACGTCGGAGAACACTTTATATAATTCACAAATTGTTGTTCTGAGTATCAGGTTTCTTTATGTCCATTTCTTTAATTTTTAAAGAAAAAACGTATGTTTCACATCTCGTACTCGTAAGCTTTCCCTTTGGATTAGATTCCCTCTAATGATCGCAGCATCGAGGAAAAATTTACAGATAGGAAGATATGAAACGGACAGACAGACTTCTGTACGATTAAAATAGTTCCAACGTCCGTTCCAATCTGTGTAAAAACTCTCCGTGCTGTATTTAATAATAGTAATAAATATTAATAAATATTTTTGACATCTAACACACAATGCCATCTAGTCACAAGCTAAGCAGAGCTTGTGTTATGGATACTAGACAAGTATTTATGTATTTATATCAGATACATAAATACTTTTGTTTTGTAAATAGATACAGATTATACATAGAAAACACCTACTCCGAAATAAATATTCGCAAGACATGTAACATTTAGTCCGATCCCGGAATCGAACCGGAGACCTCAAGCACAGCAGTCGCATACATTACCACTCCGTCACAGAGGCAGTCAAATTTACTGTTATTTTTTGTTTTCAGGCCAAATAAACTGCGAGGAATGTATCCGCTGATTGAAAATACAGCAGACGAATTTGTAACACGAGTCAAAACTATATTGTCACAGTCTAAATCAGGAACGAACAACGACGCCACAGGATTACCAGTTAGTAAATCAAATGACGTTGAATCGGACTCTGCTGTGGTGAACTCGGAGAAATTAGTCGGTGGTTATACTGCTGATGCTATTGTGCCCTGTGCCTTTGGATTGAAGAGCAATGTTATGTACAATGACGAAGACCCATTTGCTGTGGCACTGCATGCCTTCTATGAGATGTCATTGTTTAATATCTTTGAGAAGTGAGTATGATTTTACTTCTTAGCAGACTGTCGTGTAAAACTCAAACACAAGTATTTTATCGAGCAGGCCTTCTTATAGTCTTGTTATTTGAATTAAATTGTATTAATTATAATTGTTACATCATCAAGCATACATATAAAATTTTCCACTACTAGGTATATCTCATAGCCCAGTTGCACTCGGTAATTAGAAACAATTAGCGGGGGAAAGTCAGTACCTGAATGAGTGACCACTGGTGGCATGTTACCATGAGCGTCTCCGTGATTCGGAGGTCACGTTAAGCAGTCGGCCCCAGTTGTTATAATAGTATAACAGTCGTGAAGCTTAGTTGAAGGCCTTTGGGCGGCTTAAAAACATCCAACGGTAAGATTACGTAGCCACAGCGTTGTCTTGCCAGTCCCCAACCCGCACTTGACCAGGGCCTTATGTCCTATGGCCTTAACCCTCTCATGAGAGGAGACCCGAGCCCAGCAGTGGGACATTATGGGTTGTTGATGAAGGTATCCCTATGATGCAGTGTGGAATATATATAACTCGAGGACGAGTATTTATTAAACGTTTATAATCACTGTTTGATGTAGCTGTCAATTCACTTTCGCGATGTTCCTAGCCGGGACTGAGATATAAAACACGGAGTGATTTTACTTGAAGGTTTTTTTTTTTTTTTTTTGGGACTAATCCCGCCCACATTCCCACCACTGTAACTCCTGTACACCAGGATCAACAGCAGTGACCCACGAACACACCGAGTTATGACACTCGGGAAGTCCCAGGAAGAAAATTAACTGTCTTGGAACCCGCAACGAAGTTAATCAGAAGAAAAACAGGAGGAGTTGGAAATGATAAATCCACTTCCCTCCTTAGCAAAGCGGGAGACAAAATGAAGTCAAAATAGGCAGACACCTTTTTCAAACCGGGAAGCACCACGGATAAAGTATTAGGGGTCCTAAGTGAGCTACATTTGATTACTATAGTATGTATGGCAGAATCGCCTAAACGCACGGAAATTCACCGCAGTTGACACAAGATCCTCATAGTATACCGCCCCAGATGTCATTTGTAAACTATTTAGCATTGTGTTGCGTTCATTGTACCAAAGACTACACTCCCAGAGTACATGATGAGCCGATTGTTCACAGCTAATATCAGGTGTTGAGCATTGACACAATGGTGAATCGACTAATTTAAATGAGTGTAGTTTGCTCTTAAAGTTACCGTGGCCAGTAAGAAATTGAGCGACACAGTGATCTACCTCGAGCCATGTCCTCGACATCCGTTCGCGAACAGATGGAAAGAACTGGTAGAGGTGGCGCCCCTTAGTTGATTCGTCCCATCGTTGTTGCCATTCATCCATTAGATCGTTATAGACATTGGACTGCTGTTGAAACAATCTTATGATTTTATCGCGGTCTCGTACGCCCAAAAAATCGCATTCCATGTTTTGTAATGTGGAATAGTACATGGCTGCACGTCTTTGCACCTCGAGATCGACCGGAAGGACACCCGCCAACACCGGTAAAGCCTCAGTACTAACCGTCCTATATGCTTTGCACAAGAAGATCAATGCAAGTCGTTGTCCTTGTAACAGTTTCCGACGGACAGCACCTACAGTCGCTCTATCGGCCCACACGGGAGCACCATAGCAAATAGAACCCAAATAAGTAGCTCCATATATAATCTTTAATGTATTAAATGAAAGACCCCATGTGGCAGTTGATATCCTCGTCAGAGCAAAGAAACTTTTTTTAGACTTTTCGTTAACTGTTCTAATATGTTCGATAAATGAAAAATTTCTTTCTAAAACTAATCCCAAATAACAAACCGAGGTTTTATTTTTTATACTAACATTTTGAAATTTAATACACGGTGGTGATTTGAGGTTACCTTTCAGAAGTAGCTGGAAGGTTTTGTTTGGTGCAAAAGTCAAGCGATTACGTACGCCCCAAAGAGATACTAAGTTCAAACATCTATTAGCCAGACTCTCAAGCCCCGCTCTAGTGTCAGATTCCACCAGTAATAAACCGTCGTCCGCATACGCGTTTAGGGTACATCCGGGTGGTACAGGTATTGAGAGAAAATCGTCGAAGCCTATATTCCACAAGTATGGACCTAGCACCGAGCCCTGAGGGCACCCCATCGTAAGCGCCTTCGACACAGAATGATGCCCAAGGCTCAATTTAGTTGTGCCTTGTGTGAAGTAAGAGGAGATAAGGGAATAAATATTTTTAAAGCATCCTCTTGATTTTAACTTTAGCAATAGCATGGGCCACCACGCGTTGTCGAAGGCGCCAGATATATCTAAGAAGATACCTAAGACGTATTGAAACCTTGACTCGGTGACAGTTTTCCTTACAGATATGACCGCATCTGTTGTTGATTTTCCCAACGTAAATCCGAATTGTCTATCATGAAATTTAACTCCACCCGGTAGAAGTCGAGGCACTACAAGACGTTCTAAAAGCTTTCCTAGCGATGGCAGCAGTGTTATAGGTCGATAGGACCCAGGATCGTCCGGCGGCTTATCGCCGCTTTTTGGTATTATACGAATATTACCGCACCGCCAAACACTAGGAAATACTCCTTCCGCAATGCAACGTTTACTTGAAGGTTATTTAATAATTAAAACTGTTACAAATATTAATCTACACACGTAGTGTAGGGTTGACGCGGCACGGGCGCGAGGCAACTGGCGCTGCCCGGCCTAACAATCCGGTGCTAACCAACAATGCTTACTTAGCTAAAGATAAACTGTGTGCCTACAAACGTATATCTAGTTGTAGAATATTTTATATTAAGGCTTGATGATGATGACGAGAGGCAGAAAGGAGGTTTTGGCCTACGATACCATTCGGGCCTTACGCGTATAGGGTTTATTTCAAGTTTTCCTAGTCTCTCGAATGCGTTGATAACAGCAGTTCCTGGATCCCTCCCTTCTAAGGTTTTAGTGTGTACTGTGTGTACTGTTTAAGTGGTACACCGTGTGATTTTAGTCCGTCCGATTCCGACACACCGCCGCAAACCCCGGTGAGGTGACGGTCCGTGGTGGTTTCTACAAGTAAAAGAAGGGTTTGGTTCACGTTTTCCTTTTCTTTACAGTGATGTCGGCCTGTGTAGTTTGCTCCCGACACCCATAGGATGAATAGGAATTTTGACACTCTGAATTTTTAATGGTAAAACGCTGATCACTCGGAATGACGTTACACATTGTTATCTATACTAATATATAAAGCTGAAGAGTTTGTTTGTTTGTTTGTTTGAACAGGCTAATCTCAGGAACCGCTGGTCCGATTTGAAAAATTCTTTCGGTGTTGGATAGTCCATTTATCGAGGAAGGCTATAGGGTATATATCATCACGTACTACTTATAGGAGCGGAGCAACAATGAAGAATGTTTCAAAAACGGGGGAATTTTTCACGCTACGGGCAATATAAGGCGCAGACGAGGTTGCGTGGGTCAGCTAGTACTATCTATACAAATAATTAAAATTGGAGTGTCTGTTTGTAATATTAAAATAACCGCTTTTTTACTAAATGCATATTCAACTTTAAAAAAATGTTGTGTGTGTCTGTTCGTTTCGGGTAATCTCTGGAACGGCTGGACCGATTTTGACGGGACTTTCACTGGTAGGTAGCTAATGATACGGGGAGTAACTACTTTTTTAGACTAGCTTTGCCCCGCGGCGTTACTTGCGGTACGACAATAACCGCGGGAAACACCGCGAGGTAGTAGTTTATTAAAAAAGAAAACTGGCAAGAAGTTACTAAAAATATTGTCTGTTCTACAAAGTTTGTTAGCACATGTCGAGGTTGTAAATTCACATGAACTTTTCTTTAATGTATTTAGAATTTTCGTATTAAATTGGCGTTAATCGGAAAATTTATATGCAGTGTTGTTCAAAGATGAGTGATTATTAAACTTGATATAAATAAAAATAGACTTTAAACAGTTTCTAATTACAATGACTTACCTACATACAAATCAGGAAGTTCATTCGTATTTAAAATATAAATCTAGAATTCTTTAAACGCATTTTTCGTAATAAAATTGCGAAAGTTACTACTGACATAATATTTAGATTACTAGAAAGTTATGCATAAAATTTGTGTTTGATGCTAACATTTTTAACAATATTAAGTAATAAAATTATAAAACAGCAACTACAATAAAATAAACACATTTTTGGTATTTATGGCCCCATTTATGGTGAGTTTATTCAATAACAGTGTAACTTTGACTTGACTTGCGGTAACCAAAAAAAAACAAGCAAAAACGAGCAAACAAACACGTTTGTTATATGGGAAAATAATATTTTATTCTGTTTTATACTATATGTTGTTATAACGGCAACAGAAATACATCATCTCTAAAGATTTCCAACTATCTAACTATTACGGTACATGAGATGGTGACATACGGACAGCGTTTTACCCTTTGGGGTACGGAACCCTCAAAATCTACAAATAAGATTACTGTAACTGTAAATAATTTCTAAATAGTCCACAAAAATGTATTCATGCGTGGAGAAAACCAGGTAAAACTGCGAGAAACTACTAACATAAACATAGTTAAGTAAATACTTGTATGAATACGACCCAGAATGAAGATACCCAGTATGCTTTTAAATGCTAATATATTAGTAAACGAAAATGACTTTATGTTACGTACGTGCGTTACGCTACGTTCATTACTTTTAAACTAGAAAATAGTGTGAATGCTTTGCCTACTTTCGCTAATATATTTTTGTATCTTAAGGTTGAGTGTACCTAACAGTACCTGAATAGTTGAACTTTACAGGTAAACTGGAACTTGTAAGTTGAACAACTGTGCAGGTATATCCTCTACTCAGCTTAAGCTGACCTGACGGTTGTCACTGTGCAAGTGAACATCTCAGGCACACCCTACCGTGCATGGCTAGGCTTTATGTGGAACTCGTAGGGCGATAATCTCTATAATTCTCTGTTCTGTGGGTCATATTGTGGAACAGGGTCGGGCTAGACTGAAGTGATATCTATGAAAGTTTTTTCTTAAGTAGTTTTACATACCTGTTTCTTTTTACCTTTATCATATTGAGTTTTCGGACATGAATTGCATTTAGTGTAAAGTTGCTTATATGACATTACAAAGAGGTCCTCATATCGGTTCATTATTGACGGAATTTTAAGGTAGCTAACTTAAAAAATACTACATGTTTTATTTTTTATGGAATAGGAGGCAAACGAGCAGACGCATCGCCTGATGGTAACCCGACACCCGCAACACCAGAGGCGTCACAAGTGCGTTGCCGGCCTTTGGGGGATGGGGAAGAGATGATGGAGGGGTTAGGGTATGGGCCTCCGGTATCCTAACTCACTCGGTGAAACACAGCTCAAGCGCTGTTTCACACCGGTTTTCTGTAAGGCCGTGGTATTAATCCGGTCTTGCCGGCCTATTCATGCCGAAGCGTGGCTCTTCTAAGGTAGATCCGAATCTAAATATCTTTTGTCCGTTTCATGTAGGTATGTTTGTAAAGTCTCTAGCGACATGGGATTTATTCTACCTAGCTGGCCCATGCAACATCGTTTACGTTTCATATTGGCCGTAGCGTGATAATTTTCCTGTTTATGAAACATTCTATAATAGTGCTCCGCTTTCATTGGTTTTAGCGTGATTATATGTAGCCTATACCTTTCCTCGATAAATGGACTATCTAACACTGAAATAATTTTTAACCACCAGAAGTTCCTGAGATTAGCGCGTTGAAGCAAAAAAAAATTTAAAATGTTATATATTAGTATAGATGAGGAAAGAATCTCTTTTTGTTTAAGCTAGTTATTTGCAAGTCTTATTTGCACTTATCTAAATTAAGATGTTTTTTTTTTATATTTCAGAACGATGCGTCAATTCTGGCCAGCGTTTGTATTGTTCTTTAGAATGAGAATCATACCAAAGAAAACACACGATTTCTTCTACAATATAGTGACCAGCGTCCTTAGAGCCAGAGAGAATGGTAATATATTTATTTATATACTATACTAGCTGATCCACGCAACCTCGTTTGCGCCTTACATTGCCCGTAGCGTGAAAATTTCCCCCGTTTTTGAAACATTCTTCATTGTTGCTCCGCTCCTTTTAGTAGTAGAGTGATGATGATACCCTATAACCTTCCTCGATAAATGGGCTATCTAACACTTCGAAAGAATTTTTCAAATCGGACCAGCGGTTCCTGAGATTAGCGTGTTCAAACAAACAAACAAACAAACAAACAAACAAACTCTTCAGCTTTATATATTAGTAAAGATAGATGACTAAAAAAACTACTTTGTGTCGTGCAAAAAAACGGCATCAGTTCCATACAATTTCCATACCCCTTCTAATCCATTATTCCGCAACTCCGTACAAAAATCATGTGACAAGGGAGAAATATCGAGGGTTGCTACCTCCTCCCCTTCACCAGTACTCAGTTGGACAACTTACAAGTGATGGCATATTGCTGATTTATGCCCCTGTATCATTCTTAAAAGGTCTCCTGGTGGTTCACATGTTGGACCCAGGCCCGTAGTCTATGATTGATTGATGGCCATTTCTTGGCAGTTCATAAACATTTGTAAACAAAGGTTGGCGAAATGCATTTTACAAACGCACGAACAAAACATGTGTATGTTACATAACTTGAGCGTAATATTATTAGCGGTTTTGAATTGATTATCAAAAACAACCAGTGAAACTTGAATTATTGGTGTATTGCGTATTATTGCACGTGCTATGATTAAATCAGAATATAATTTGTTTGTCAACTGGGTATTTGCTTTATTGGTGCTATTGTAATCTTGAGGGCATTGAACTTAGTGCACACATATTTATATTTGTGTCATTGTGTGTCACGTTTATGGTTTGTTGTCGTATGTGGAACTTGAGGAAGTCGCCACAGTTTGTATTTTATCGTATTTAATACGAATAATGCTATGCATAAAGTTTCTATGGCTAGGTTACCTATTATCTGACCCAGATTAATGGTTAATAATTATGGATTAGTAGTGTTTCGATGTAAACCTGTCCTGTAAAGCAGAGAACGTAAATCAGGCTTCTTTGTTTATACTATAGCAGAACCGTAGAGTTATACCCACGCTTCGGCATGAATGGGCCGATTCGATCGGAGTGATACCACGGCATCACAGAAAATCGGTGTGAAATAGCTCTTGCGCTGTGTTTCACCGAGTGAGTGAGAATACCGGAGACACATACCCCAACCCCTCCCCACATCCCTCTCCCCATCCCCCAAAGGCCGGCAATGCACTTGAGACACCTCTTGCGGATGTCCATGGGCGGCGGTAATCGCTTACCATCAGGTGATACGTCAGCTCGTTTGCCCCCAGTTCAATAAAAAATCCTCTCAGAATACGGCCGGAATACGGAAAAAAAAGAAAAATAGTTACAACGTAGTTCGTCCTATCATTGCTAGATGGCGTTGTAATTTTTTTTGTGTGGTTGTAACTAATTGCTTTTTAATATTTTCAGGCGCTCAAGAGAAACGCGGTGACTTCATTGATATGATGATGGCATTGAGAAATGACGACACTAATAATAACAGTAAGAAAGATTTGGAGGACGTTGAAATCAGTAAGTTGGACTATATTGATATCTATACATCTATACAAATAAATAAAATTGGAGTGGCTGTTTGTAATATTTTTTTTTGATAAATGCGTATGTATGTATACATGATACAAGTACCGTAATAACATTTTTTTAAATTTTTGTCTGTCTGTCTGTCGGTCTGTCTGTCTGACTGACACCTGCCCGGCCCGAGACAATGAGTGAGTATTTATTTATAGTTATACCTATAATACCTGGAAGACCGACCTTTGCTCGCTATCTACGCAAATAAATAAAATTGGAGTATCTGTTTGTAATATTATAATAACCGCTTTTTACTAAATTCTTATATAAATTTACACGGTTCATATACAAAAAAATATTTAATTTTTTTGTCTTTCTGTCTGTTCCGGATAATCTCTGGAACAGCTGGACCGAGTTTGAAGGGATTTTCACCAGCAGGTAGCTGATGATCTAAGGAGTAACTTAGGCTACTTTTTTATGCTGGCTTTGTTCCGCGGCGTTACTCGCGGTACGACAATAACCGCGGTTTTCAGCTAGTCAATTATTAAACTTACCGCCTCGTTAGCCTAGTGTTTAGCGTAAAGTCACGAGCATCTATGGCAATCGTTATTGGGAAGTCAGTGCCCTCCAACATACTGACAACTAGTTCAACCTTCGAATTCAGTTCACCCTCAGGGTTACGGAGGTCCGATGCTCCTTGGAAAAACTGGTTGATCTCAAATAAGCTTGGGAATAATAAAGGCTTAGTAATGGCTTAAAATATTAAACTTATTTTTTTTTGTAGAAAGTACTGTATCTTATTATAATCAGTGTGTAATTCCTAATAATTAGGAAAGTTTTTTACTGCTATTATATTTTTCCCTTTACAAAATTAAATAGCAATGATTGTAAATCTCATGACTGCGTTAGGAGTTTTATCTTTAAAGGGCGAAGTTTCGAGATATCGTAATTAATGCAGTTCCTTTTAACTTTTGAAATATCGTCTGTATGGACAGACCGAATCAAAATTATTTCGGACCCACACCTTATACCTTATTCGCATAGTTTTTAAATAATCAATGTTTTCGGAGTTAAGAATATACACTTTTTTTTTATGTTTGTCTCTGCCAAAATGACTCTACTCTGCCTGATGGAAAGCATAAGCAGAATCCAAGAGTGGTGGTCACCATACTGCGAATGCAGATAATGCAACAATGCAACATGGTGACCCACACCATGGTGGGCTAGTGATGCTCCTTCATCATTGGGCCTCCGGTCTCGCACTCACCAACGAAACACGACAGCACGATCATCATTTTACATTGATTTTCTGTGCGAGGATAGTACCGTCCCGGTCGAGCCGGTCCGTTCGTGCTGAAATCAGCGTGGCTCTACTACCTTGCAAACTTTTTTGGTTTGTTTTGGGATTTCTTCCCAGAGTGAGTCTTAGAAAATACCGGCGCCCTCTATCTATAAAGTCCGACTTGTACATATTTCTATAAAAGATATACTTAAAAATTTTGTATACTTATAAAATTTATGAAAAACTTACTTCGACGTAACTTAAATATGTTTTTTAATACGAAGTAAAATTTGAACACATTTGTTTTTTTCCTGTTTAGTAAACATTGCGAACATTCGGATTATTGGGTAATATATTATTTTACTAATAATATAAAGCTGAAGAATATGTTGCTTTTTTTTGGTTGTGGCGCGTTTATCTCAGAAAACTCACCCGTTTTGAAAAACGTAAGTGTTAGATAGTCCAAATATTAAGGAACGCTATATATCATCACGCCAAGACCAAAAGGAGCAGAGTATCAATGAAAAATGTTACAAAAAGGGAGAACATTATTCCTCTTGAGCTTCCATTGCGTGTGCTGCGTGAATGGCTAAACTTAAAGCTTCACAAAAATAATGTAGAAAAAGTTGTTCCTTTAAAAAAACTAAAATAAAGTCTGCGACAGCATATATCTATCTTATAGGAGCTTAGGTTTACTACAATCTATTTCAAAGCTGTGGGGGAACAGGTCACATGTCCCTCCAACACAAAGGGAGGATCCTCCTCCCAGGCGATGTGATCATGCCTGGCGGGCCACGGCTCAACAGTTGATGTTGGAATGTTGTATTTAAGCTAATCGGCCCGAGAACTTCTTTTGTGCGATTCAGGATTGGTACTTTCTTTTCTTTCGTTACTCCGTAGTTTGACGTATCTTCGGTATGTTTTCTGTTTGCGTAATATGTAGAAGTCGCCACAGTAGCTAAACAGAGGAGTAGGCGATGCCTTTTTTTGATAATTACTTAGTATTTAGTTTTACGTAAGTTTATAAATAAATTTACAGCTGACATTGTTATCTCCGCGAATGCCTTCATCATTTTCTTGGGCGGCTTCGAAACCACATCTTCGACGCTGGCTTTCCTTTTCCTGGAACTCGCGGCTGATCAGCAAGTTCAGGAGAAGATGAGGACCGAAATCCGTGAGGTTTTGGACAAACACGATGGTAATATTACTTATGAGGTGCTTCAGGAACTCGTGTATATGGAAATGGTCATACAAGGTGGGTGGTGTAGTCTGTATAGAAGATATAGCTTTTATCTGAACGATGTGCAGAGTAATTATAATGTTGTCTGAATTCGCAACGTCTTACCGCCATGTTTATCTATACTTCTATTTTATTATTATAAAGCTGAAGAGTTTGTTTGTTTGTTTGTTTGAACGCGCCAATCTCAGAAACCGCTTTTCCGATTTGAAAAATTCTTTCAGTGTTGGATAGCACATTTATCGAGGAAGGCTATAGGCTATATATCATCACGCTAATAGGAGCGGAGCACCAATGGAGAATGTTTCAATAACGGGGGAAATTATCACGCTACGGGCAATAGGAGACGTAAACGAGGTTAAGTGGGTCAGCTAGTTTGTGAATATTTTCAAAATTTCTGAACATGTTTTAGTCTTTACTACCACCTCAGTCAGGGGAAACGGGTAGTGCATAGTCGCGGACTAAGAAAATATTACACTTTTGGTTTACTTTTCATTTTCATCCGTACAAACTTTCTCCTGGCAATGACAAAGACATAAAAGAATTATCCAATTTGGTGCAGTTGATCGGAAGATCGTATATACAATTTCGTTTTTATTAAAAAAGTTTTTTTTTCCAGAAACGCTTCGCCTGTACCCACCATTTCCGAGCATCCAGAGATTGTGCACCAAAGACTATACGATTCCTGGCACCAAGGTCGTAGTGGAGAAAGGTTCTATAGTGCTCTTCCCAACGCTGGGCATACAGAGAGATGAACAGGTAATAAAGATGGTTGGCTCAAGTGTGGTGACTAGTTTTGATCTTGAGCTCAAACGACAATTTAGAATAATAACATTTCAACACATCTCACATACGGCTGTCTAACTGTCTGGTCCCAAACCATGAAATACATAGTTATGTATTTTTAATACCTATCTTTTTCTTCTTCCTAGCCTTTATTATCCCCAAGATTTGGCTTCGGCTACTAGTTCAACCGGTTTTACCTGAATATCAGTTTTTACACGGAGCGACTGGCATCGGACCTCCGCAACCCTGAGGGTGAACTTATTGCGAAGGGAGAACTAGTTGTCAGTATATTTGAGGGCACTGACTTCCCAATAACGATTGCCATAGATGTTCATGACAACCGGGACCGAAGACTTAACGTGCTCTTCGACGCACGGACGGGAAACACCGCCATCTTCCATGCTACAAGAATATCTTGTAAGAAAAACCCAACAGTAGTCCGATCCGGGAATCGAACCCGAGACCTCTTGATCCGCAGTCGCTTACGCTAGCCGCTATAGGCAGTGTTTTTAATACCTATCTATCTATACTAATATATAAAGCTGAAGAGTTTGTTTGTTTGTTTGTTTGTTTGTTTGTTTGTTTGAACACGCTAATCTCAGGAACCGCTGGTCGGATTTGAAAAATTCTTTCGGTGTTGGATAGTCCATTTATCGAGGAAGGCTATAGGGTATATATCATCACGCTACTACTAATAGGAGCGGAGCAACAATGAAGAATGTTTCAAAAACGGGGGAAATTTTCACGCGACGGGCAATAGGAGACGCAAACGAGGTTGCGTGGGTCGGCTAGTACTAATATATAAAGCTGAAGAGTTTGTTTGTTTGTTTGTTTGTTTGTTTGTTTGTTTGTTTGAACACGCTAATCTCAGGAACTACTGGTCCGATTTGAAAAATTCTTTCAGTGTTAGATAGCCCATTTATCGAGGAAGGCTATAGGCTATATATCATCACGCTAAGACCAATAGGAGAGGAGCACCAATGAAAAACGTTTCAAAAACGGGGGAAAATTATCACGCGACGGGCAATGGAAGACGCAAACGCAAATAATTATAAAGCCGTCGGTCCTGCGCCTGATCTCTCTCCGGTCGTGTCGGCTAACCGTCTTATCGGATTATGAGAGTGAGGGATTAGAGGGCACCCGTGTTTGCGCACACAGTGAACACACATGTGCACTATAATATCTTCTGGGTAGTTGGCTGGCCTCCGTTGAGACTGACCGAAATCGGCTTGGAGAATTTAAAAAAAAGTTAAGTTTGTGAAGTTGTAGGGAGGCTCTTGATCTACTGATTTAGAAAATTTTTTCCCAAAAGAAAGCCACATTGGCCGAAAAATGATTGAATGATCACCGCGATATAAATATTTCTTGATTTTTCGATAGACACGCGGGCGGGATAAATACTTACACCTAGTATAATTTATACTCTCGATTGTCGGCACTTGATGGAACTTGTTGTAATACTTTGTAATACATACACCTAGATATAGAACAAATGATCCTGATGAACAGAAATATTTTTCATGGCGGGGAATCGAACCCACAAGACGGTCGACGTCGGCCCAGCAATCAGAGTCACTAGAGTTCAACATGCCCATTTAAAAATCCCTACCAATATTACAAATAATTTGTTTGTCTATTACGCTATCACAGCTGAAGAGATTTCAATGAAATACTTTTACCACGATAACCGACTTCACCGAATGTTTGTAAAGATTTAACACAAGTAAAATTTTAACAAAAATAAAACCGACTTCAAGGTTTGACTTGATTTCTCTTGGATGGCATCATCAGATACTTGTGTCCCTATCATGGTACCACCGTTGTATATCTCCTTTCCATTAAAAAAAGAATCATCAAAATGGGTTCATAAACGACGAAGTTAACCGCGAACATGCATAAAAAAAAGAAAAAAATATTAAAATATATATGGTTATATTTGAGAAACCTCCTCCTTTTTTTGAAGTCGGTTAAAATTGAAATAAACGATTTTCCCACCCAGCCTGCACCAATACATATGGAAATCTACTGTGCTCATCTTGTCGATTGCTACTCAGTTTTTCGGATCGGATTTTAATCGGATTTTTATTTCTAGTACTTCGAGCAAGCCTCTGCCTTCATTCCGGAGCGATGGTCAGAAGGCAGACCTCAGCCTCCTCCAGGAGTCTACATGCCGTTTGGAGACGGACCACGGTACTGTATAGGTAAGTTATCTTCTTAGCGTTTCGACGGCAAACGTTTCGTGTCAGTGTAGATAGATCTAAACAGAATAGTACGCGGCCACTCTAACTGCACTGTCGGCGGCAGCTGGCAGTCATCATATCCTCCCTCGTGCAGGTGTCCGGGCAGGCAGGGCATGATACAAGGTGGGATATCGTTTGGGTCTTACCGCATAAACAGCTCAGGTTATCACCATCCGCAAATCCCCATCTGAACATATTTTCCTTGCTCCGGCCGACCTGAGGCCGAAGTCTGTTCACTATAAACAATAGGTACTGCAAAAACTCCCATTTATAGAAAGACGTACAATTGCGAACTTCACTTTTCTTGTCAAAATTTTGAACCACAACATTGACTGTCCTGATCTACTTGAGCAGATATTTTTAATGTGCCGTCTAAATCCCTTCGCTTTAACCCCCCTCTTCACATTCATGTAGCTAATACAAATTATAGACAGAACATCTACTTGGTACGCGTAAGCAGACATTTTAATGAATTAAGTAAACTAAATAATATTGATCCCTTTTTGATAAGTGTATCCTCGGCAAGAAGGTGTCTAAGCCTTAGTTTTTTTGAGTAGACACAGTGTTACTTAAATTTGCGTTGAGGCAATTATATATTTATTATTTATTTGGTGCTTACGTATGTGCGATTTTTCTTTTTGTTTTTATATTCGGCTTATGTTTTGTTTCTTAATATTTTATATTAGTCTGTAACTAGAAGTGAAAACTTGTTTTTGGCTGTCTGATGACAGTGATGACTAATCTGCTTTGTTTTTACTAACATATCTAATAACTGTAAGTTTTCCATGAATAAATAAGTAAATAAAAAAAAAGATAAGTGAAATCACATATTTTACTAAAAAAAATACTGCACTAATGGCATAGTGGTTTAAGCAGTCGCCACGTGGCTTTCTACTGCGCTAAGTGTTATGGGTTCAAATCCCGCACACGGGACAAAATTTTGTGTGATCCACAAGTTGCTGATGGCTGTGACGTGTGATGATATACCTAAAAATTACAATAGTCGAAATCTCAACACCATATTTTATTTAAATTTATTTATTATTTACAAAAAAAATATACAATGTCTTACATACTAATAGCAAATAAAAACCACCAACTTGTGCTATCATGAGTCTGTCTTGTTATTACACAATGAATCTCGTTCTAACAAATTGAAAGGTTAAGAATAAATCCACACATAAATACATAAAACTCATAAATACAAATAAATACTTAATTGATTCAATGTAAATACACATAAATATCGCATATTGCTTAAATAAGTACTTTTACTTATTGCATACAAAACGGCAATTTCATAGGGTATTATAATTTAAAAAATATTGTTTTAATTTAAATTTTATGTTTTAAATAAACTGACACTTTATAAAGATCGCAACACTTTTGTTAACCAGATTATTTCTGAATATAGGGCGGCATCTCCATAGAACGGAGGCTTTAGCTGGTTAATATAGGGCTTGCACGGAGCAAATACAAAGAGGAGATGCCCTAATGAGATTTTTGTATGAAGCAATGCGTGACAATTTGCGGGGGTGAGGGGGTGTTAGTTTACACTTTTCCATCTACCAGACAATAGCAAAACTACTTGCATCGTTGTACGAGTATATTGCTATGTAGTTTAGCTAGCTGACACTAGTGTGGACGTACTCAGAATTTCAAGGAGTAGTTTTTTCAAGGTCGATTTTGTAAGCATCTTGAACAAAAAACATCATTAATAACGTAAATAATTTTGCAAAAGTGAACTTTTTTTTTCTAATAAATAACCCTAAATAAAACATTGTTCAATATGCTTGGTTTACACGTGGATTATGTAGAACAAAAATTAATATATGTAGTGCAAATAATTTTATTTAAAAAATAAATAAATTTATATTTTATTTCACTTCGGAATTGGAATGCTTAAATAACGCCAATCTCAGAAAATCAACTAATCTAAATCTGAATTGAATGGTCATACCAATGTTGTCTCTAATATCCACATCTAATCACTTTTAATCTTGCCTAATTTGGGTTTAGATAATAAGTTCCTTTTTCGATTTTTTATGATTTTTCCTTGAAATGAATCACTATCATAACAACGGGAGGAACAAATATTGGTGTATTTTGTAGGAGTCCAGTTTTGCCTATTATTTTTTTGATCAATTGCTCTTCAATACTATCTTTAGATGAAAATTTAGAACATTACCTGTATACTGGTACATTGTATTATTTTAATGAATTTAAAAAAACCCGTCAAATCATCAGCATAAGTAAAATTTCTTTTTTTTTTCAATATTTGAAGTAACAACTTTCAATGCAAGATTAAAATAGTCGTAACTTGATAAAATATTTGGATTCTAAATACGACCCTGTCTTTTTATTTTAGAATAGATGTCGATAGATGTCAGTCTGTTCACAATATAATTAAGAAAAATACAAAAAAAATACCATGATGAATAAAAATTCATTAGGTAAGAATGTAGAACTCATTTCGGTATCTTCTTATGGTATGTTTTATTAATATTCAGCTCAACGTACCATTGTATCTTTATTTCCAGTAACACAAAGTTTCGCCATCTAGTGGCGAGTAAATATAATAACATTTCAATAAAACACCAAGAGATTTTTCTAGAACTTTAAAAAAAATTAGCTATAAAATTACTTATAAAAGAAATATGATGCCACTCATGGTACCAGAACGTCTATCTGAGTTATTTGTACAAGATAAAACACAACACTTCATCTTTTTACTTGATTGTACCGAGAACATTCAAGTATTACGATTTTTCGATGCAGTTCTAGAACATTGACGTTAATAGTATAATTTGCAAGTTGCGTCAACTGCGATGACGTCGGGGTGAGTATTTTGTCACGGGGGTGATGCGCTTATGCCATCTCCTCTTTGTATTTGCTCCGTGAGGGCTTGTTTCCATTCTCCATCCCTTTGTAATGATATTGTCGTGCGAAGTTTGCTCCCTTTAGCCTTCAAAGACATTCTGAGCAGTGGTCGAAATTCAAACGTAATTGCTTTTAATTCATTGTAACTGCCTCGGTGGCACAGTGGTGGCTAAACGACAGCTGTGCTTGATGTCTCGGGTTCAATTCCCGGGTCGGATTAAATGTTTGTATGATCTGTAAATATTTGTTTCGGAGTTTGGGTGTTTCTATGTATACCTATATGTATTGACAAAGAAAAAAGTATATACATAATATATGTATTTATATCAGTTGTCTAGTACCTATAGTATAAGCTGTGCTTGTGTTGGATGTTCAAAATAATCTATACAAATAAATAAAATTTGAGTGTCTGTTTGTATAAATAAACGCTTTTTAATAAATGCGTATG
The DNA here is from genome assembly GCA_905220595.1 of Spilosoma lubricipeda. Classification (NCBI taxonomy): domain Eukaryota; kingdom Metazoa; phylum Arthropoda; class Insecta; order Lepidoptera; family Erebidae; genus Spilosoma; species Spilosoma lubricipeda. Next base: position 2,885,424 of record HG992291.1, read on the forward strand.
TATGTAAATACGGTATATGTACCATGTATGTAAAATTTTGTCTGCCTGTTTGTTCTTATTAATCTCTGGAACGGTTGGACCGATTTTGAAGAGACTTTCACTGGCAGATAGCTGATGATCTAGGGAGTAATTTAGGCTATTTTTATTAGACTAGCTATGTCTCACGCGGTTCAGCTAGTATTACATTTTACACTAGCTGACCCGGAAAACTTTGTTATATTAACGGAAAACATAAAAATAATTAGGAGGGGCTTCCTAGGGGGCACAGAACAACACGTGCCGGCCTTGGAAGTCACCGCTACAGAGTGGTAGACATACGATCTCGTACTCATCGCTTCGGTTCCTCCTTTTTCTGCCGAGCGGTCAAAACCTGGAACTCACTTTAATTCCACGTATTTCCCTCTCACTATGTTCCCGGGTCCTTTAAGCGGGGCGAGAAAACGATCGATGAGAAAAAGCATCTCACTAGGCGGCTATTGTGTGAGTCATCCTTATCATTGAGGGGTATATAAATATGGATGTTGGCTGATTCTGAGACCTACCCGATATGCACACAAAATTTCATAGAAATCGATGTTGCCGTATCGGAGGAGTTTAATAACAAACACCTCGATTTTATATGATGACCGATATTGTATTAGTTAAAAAAGCCGGAATTGTCCGTCCTATGGAGAAGCTATTACAACAGAACATATATTTTTTGCTCTTTTAAGAAAAAAAAACAATGGAATTTTATCACGTGCATTCACATTGCTTTCTCACATTTTATTGTTCTCAGAACTCCATAAGTACCGTCAGCAGAAAATAAATATTGTATCGTGTTACCTTTCGCTGAATATTAAGGGTCACATTTCGTTACCGCAGGAATTTGGCGGATATTATTTATTTATAATAATCAGAGCATGAACTTTTGCTTGCAATCTGAACCCTCCCAAATAACAGCATAATTTTCCAAGTGTATAAAAAATTTAAGTGTCAGTTTGTAATTTCAAATAACAACTTGTCAGTAAATGCATTTAAATGAATGTAAATACAGTACTTACATCAACGTATTTTTTTTTAATTATCTCTCTGTTTGTTTGCTCCGGCTAATCTCTAGAACGGCTGAATCGATTTTGAATGTCCTGTCACTAACAGATAATCAACACGGAAATCAACAGCTTACCGAATGGAGAACCTCCTCCTTTTTCGAAGTCGGTTAAAACAGAAATTTTTAATTCCGTTCTGTAAATTCACAATTAGTGTCATAATTTTAATTTTTTTCTTAGGATGCGTTAATTCCAAGTAGATTGTAGACATGATTATGATACTAAACACACACATACACACACACACACACACACACACACACACACACACACACACACACACACTCACATACCGCATGTTACGGGACCAAGAGCCCAGAGACGGCCGCAGTCTGAATAAGTCACTATTTTTAACTTAATAATTATTATTTTTTACAGGCAAGCGTTTCGCAATGATACAAATGAAGTGCTGTCTAGTAAAACTTCTGCAACACATTCGCCTCAGTCCTGCACCACAAGCCAACAAGCTCGCCGAGCCGCTCGTCCAACAACGAACCGAGCCCTTCACAGCGGATCCTCGTTCACCTTTGACGCTACACCCCGCTGACTCGCTAGTTAAACTCAGTTTGTTATGACGAACTTGATCTGCTGACTGTACCTGATAAAGAATTGTGCTAGATGTGTAAGAAGAATGTTTACTAGAGCATCGAACTGAAGTAAATTAATGACTTATATGTATTTTAGTAATACTTAAATAAGTCTCTCGCTTCTAAATAAAATACGTTTATTTTCGAACTCAATTTAAATTGAATTGAAGATAAAATTCTTAGGTTCTGTGGAAACTATAGTATTTGTTACGTATTTTGTATTTGAACAATATCCTAATGTGGAGGAAATATGGTGACACACTCCGATTTTTGATAAAGAACCAAATCCTTTCTAAATATTTTTTTTTACACTCTTAAATGCCTCTACTCTATGTGATAGAAAGTATGAGCATAATCCAAGAGTAGTTATTAGTAGTCACTATATACATTGCGAATGCAGACAATGCAACAATGCAGCATGGTGACCCACACCATAGTGGCTCACTAAGATGCTTCTGCATCATTGGGCCTCCGGTCATTTGGTGCATTTGGTTTTAAGAACTCGAGTATAAACAACAGATGATATTACATTAATTTAATTTTATAATTTAAGTCAATAGGATACATTTAAAATACAATTCTGTAACTACGCAATTACTAAATACTTGTTTCAATTGCTTTATGATGTTACTTTTTTACTTGGCGATGTTAATAACTGTGAAAAATTAAATAAAAATTCATATAAATGAAAAAAAAATGTTGGTAACTGATACCTTTTCTTGATGGCAAACTTTAGGTTAAAAATATATTAATAACAGAAGAATGAGGTTCTATAATCATATTTTCAGGGCGACTTTTATTCATAGAGGTATTATAGATAGAACGGAGAAGACATACGGCTGTCTGTAAGCGGATACGTCCAACGGTTAGAAAGAGAGAGAAGATCCACCATCTGTCTTTCTGTACTGTCGCATGCGCAGTAAAGGTCTGCTTGTTATTATGACAACCTCGAATAATAAAATCAAAGAACTTAAATACCTTTTGTGTGAACATCAATTATTTATCTAGATTAGATAAACAGACAGATTCCGCGATCGTCTCTCTCTTTCTAACGGAAGGACAGCTGGAGACTTGCCCCACTTCTCTATCCATAATACCTCTATGGCTCTATGCTTCTATTGTGCGACTCTGTAAATTGTTTCACTAGTTATATATTTAAATGCCAGATTTTGTCATTGATTATTACGGTATATTGATGACAATTTCAGGACATCTTATGTGTGGACAAGTAAACGGAAGTTAAGCTCGATGTGTTACGTCAAAGCAATGATATTACAAGTAAAATTTTAACAAAAATAAAACCGACTTCAAGGTTCGACTCGATTTCTCTTGGATGCCATCATCAGATAGTTGGGACACCTCCTTTACATTAAAAAAAGAATCATCGAAATCGGTTCATAAACGACGAAGATATCCACGAAAACACATAAAAAAATATATACATATACATACGGTCGAATTGAGAAACCTCAAACCTCCTCCTTTTTTTGAAGTCGGTTAAAAATATAAAAATATCATTGCGTCAAAGATTTTAAAAAGAACATAATTTGGAATTGCTAAATTAATTATTGAAAAATCTATAAAACTAATTTGAAAGATAATGCAATGTTTTAATTTTTTTTTTATTTTTTTTTTATTCCCTGTTAAAAATATAAAAGAATGTTCGAAACTGGTTCATAAATGACGAGTCTTACGTAACAAAAGAAAATGATACTGAAAGGAGGACCTCCTCCTTTTTTGAAGTTGGATAAATAGGGTATATTTAGCTGTTGTTATTGCTAATCATGAAATAAGTCAGACGTATAAGTACATGCCTATTGTTATGTTAACATTTGTAATTAATTTTTAAATTAAGTATATCCAGTCATAAAATAAATATTTGTGTATGTCAATTTCATTGCAAGTTAAAGAAATTTAAAAGATTTTGTATGTTATTACAAGATTTGTAAATAAAATGTAAATGTATAGAAGTTGTTTTTAAATAAAACTATGGCAAACAGACTTATTTTTTGTCTGTGCGGAAATCCGATCCGGAAGATACTACCTTCTGGTATTTATGTAGGACTAGCTGAACCCCGCGGTGCTACCCGCGGTTATCGTCGTACCGTGAGTAACGCCGCGGGACAAAGTTAGTCTAAAAAAAGTAGCCTAAGTTACTCCCTGGATCATCAGCTACCTGCCAGTGAAAGTCCCGCCAAAATCCGTCCAGCCGTTCCAGAGATTACCCGGAACAAACAGACAGACAAAACATTTTTTATCTACATTTTTGGTATATGTACTGTGTATACATGCATTTAGTAAAAAGCGGTTATTTTAATATTACAAACAGACACTCCAATTTTATTTATTTGTATAGATTCGAACCGACCAAAAACCGCATGCCGCTTCAGGTACTAGTAGTCCGGGAACCAGGTGTACCCAAGAGGGGATATCTCTGGAACCTCGGGTACTAAAGGCCGGGGAACCAAGTGCACCCTCGAAAGGAAATCCCTGGAACCCCGACGTACCTCGGGCCACCCGCTATTTGTAGATGGCTGCCACCTATGTAGGAACTCTAGCACTTCTATTTCATTTAGAATAGGGCGCGAGAACGTTATAGAGGCCTGCTTCTCCGGCCGGATCTCCGAAGAGGATGTTTCGGAGATCACTGTCGCATACTGCCCTAGGTTGTTTTCTTTTCATCTGATACAATGTTATGTCTAACTTCTTATCAGGGTTGTCAACAGTTTTTCGGGTTGTGGAACTTTGGGACTAAGTCCGTGGTCCCGAATTCCCCTTCCCCTTTTGATAAAATAATTTAATATAAATATATAAAACTAGCTGAACCCCGCGGTGTTACCCGCGGTTATTGTTGTGCCGCGAGTAACGCCGCGGGACAAAGTTAGTCTAAAAAAAGTAGCCTAAGTTACTCCCCGGATCATCAGCTACCTGCCAGTGAAAGTCCCGTCAAAATCCGTCCAGCCGTTCCAGAGATTACCCGGAACAAACAGACAGACAGACAGATAGACAGACAGACAGACAGACAGACAGACAGACAGACAGACAGACAGACAGACAGACAGACAGACAGACAGACAAAAATTTTTTTAACTACATTTTTGGTAAATGTATCGTATATACATACATATGCATTGATTAAAAAGCTGTTATTTTAATATTACAAACAGACACTCCAATTTTATTTATTTGTATAGATAACAATAGGTTAGGTTAGGTTAGGTAGGTAGATATTTTTCATTATCACATAACCCAATCAGTTTGTAATAAAAAAATAAAAAAAAATTGAGAAAGATTTTACTACTTTGGCAATTTTTTTTTTATTATGTTTAGATTATTCGATTTAAAATCATATACACATTAAATGTATGTTTCTTGTATCTCCTAAGTTTTTGAGCTTATTTATGACTACAAAAAGACATTGAAATTCGTTGATAATTCAATTCGACATACTTTGCTTATTCCCGATTCAGCATTTCAGTCCATATTACCTTTCGTTCCCATGCAGAACACGAGTACCTTCAGTGTATATCTACAAGTATTATTACTAATCTTTAGCTTAAAACATAAGGTTCAAAGTTGTTTGAATAATATAAGGGGTTTAGGACGTTTAAACTAGAATGGATCTTAATTATAAAAGTGTCAACACTTTGATAAAGAAATCATTGGTGAACAAGTATTCGTTGGGAAAAAACATCAGCATTAATAGGCTTTAACAGTCTAATGCTTTACGTAGGCTTTTCGTTAGAAAAGAGTGTTTGGCCTTCTGTACCGGGCTAGCCAGGCCTTATGGGTTGTTTATTATAGGGTTAAATTCAAGATTTCCCTTCTCTTTGCAGAGATGATGTTGACCGGCGTAGTTTGCTTTCATAGTCGTCATGTATAAATATGTTAAAAAAGTGGATTTGTGGTAATGACATGCTGGTTATTGGCTACACTAGAAATTGTTGTTCCAACCTGGTTAAAAAAGTGTCAAGATTTCTTCAAAATAAAGGTAAGTGGTATTTTTTACCAAAATGTTTTTATATTATCTACTCTATCTATATCTTATACTCTATCTATCTACTCAAAACCATTACATATTATAAAACAAAGTTCTCCTCAGCGTCTATCTGTCTGAAGAAGTTGGAAATTTTTAAGTCGCACATCTTCTCAGAGTAACATAGGCTATTAATTATATTTCCCGTAAAAAGCCCGTGCGAAGTTGGGGCGGTTTGCTAGTCTATGCAAATAAATAAAATTGGAGTGTCTGTTTGTAATATAAATAACCGATTTTTACTAAATGCAAATGCGTGTATACACGGTATCTCAAGATTAATTAGAAAGAATGTGTGATCGTTTCTTTTTAGGGTGCCGTGCCAAAAGCAAAACACGGAACCCTTATGGATTCGTCATGTCTGTAAGAGAATGATAAAATTAAAAAAATATATATGATGTATACTACCATGTAAACTTCCACCGAAAATTGGTTTGAACGAGATGAAGCAAGTAGTTTTTTTAAATTTTAAATACATCATAAATCGTAAACCGCAATTTATCTTTCATTCAATCAACACAAATATTTATTTTTATGGGATACTTTGAAAACGACGTATCACCTGATGGTAAGCGATTATCACCCACGCAAGACCAGAGGCATTTCAATTGTTGCCGACCTTTGGGGGATGGGGAAAGGGATGTGGGAAGGGGTTGGGGTTACGGATCTTCAGTATCCTCACTCACTCGGCGAAACAGCGAAAGTGCAATTTCACACCGGTTTTCTGTGGGGCTGTGGTATCACTCCTGTTGAGCCGGCCCGTTTATGCCGAAACGAACTCTCCCACGTGTAACAATTATAAAAATAAGCAATTATAAAAATAAGCTTGCTTCCGTGTTTCCCTCGTCAAATAGCCTTCATGCTCCGTGGCGTCTAAAGGAGGACAGAAAAAAAACAAACGCAGGTTCTTTATAGTGGTGTGCTCTGAATGGGCCCTTTCACGTCACTTGCCGTACATTTGCTATCGTAATTGCGATCTGACACCGTGAATGGCGTGTAGACAGATAAAAGAACTTTGTGTTTCGCTTCCCCATATCTCATCTTTCAACATAATGTGCTAGAACATCTGGTAACTCTTGGAAATAATAAATCTTATTTCGGTGACACTGTTGTGATGTTATTGTCTTATTCCTATTATTTTTTTGTACTGTGAACCCAATGGGCCTTCTTACCCGGTTGTGTTACGGATTCCAATGGCTCTGGGAGTCTCTGGTCTGGATGTGTTAATAACATCAGTTCCCGGATCCCTCCCTTCTCAGGCGGAGAGTGGTCCTGCCGCAAACCCCGGCGTGATGACGACCTGATGAGGTTTCCACACGTAAAAAAAGGGGTGCCAATGGCTGTGGGTTTTTGATTCTCAGTATTGGATGACTCGTGTTCTGGGTTGCTCCCGCTGTTGATGTATAATCACTTGAAAAATTAGTTTTATTGTGGTTAAGTGTATTTCTTAAATTAAAATGCAAATTGTTTATTACACACCATAAGTATATGATGATGTTCTCCTAGCCGATTACGGCCACGGCGGCCAGTCTCAACAGAGACCAACCAACTACGCAGGAGATATTATAGTGCACAAGTGTGTGCGCAAACACAGTTTGCACTCTCTGTTCCCTCACTCTCATAATCCGATGGGACGGTTAACCGACACGATCGGGGAGAGATCAGGCGCAGGACCGACAGCTTAACGTGCTCTCCGAGGCACGGGGGTTCAGACCCCAACTTCCAAACTCCGAGCTGTTATTAAGTATTTATAGAATCAGAAAAACTCAATAACACTTTTGGCCCGACCTGGGATTCGAACCCGAGACCTCTTGATCAGCAGTCGCATACATCAACCGCTAGATCAACGAGGCAGTTAGTACCATAAGTATATAAAGGTGTTATAAACATGTTTTTACTTAACTATTAGCTTGTTAACGTTTACCCTCAGGGTTGCGGAGGTCCGATGTCACTCGCTCCGTGGAAAAACTGAAATTCAGGTAAAACCGGTTGAAAAAGTGGTTGACCATAAATTAATCTTAGGAATAATAAAGACTAGGAAGATGATAAGCTTGTTTAAGTAATGATAAGACGAGACATAGACAGAAAAGAAGACACTAATTCACGGTGAAAAGGTGTTTTTTTTTATATATGGCCTGCTAAAATGACTCTACTCTGCCTGATGGAAAGCATAAGCAGAATCCAAGAGTGGTGGTTACCATACTCATTGCGAATACAACAATGCAGCATGATGACCGACACTAGGTCTAGTGATGCTTCTGCATCATTGGGCCTCCCGTCTTGCACTCACCAACGAAACACGACAACACGAATGATGTCATTTTATGTTGATATTCTGTGCAAGGTGAAAATTACATACAGGCTAGATAACAGCGATATATATGTATTACTAGCTGCCCCGGCAAACGTCGTTTTGCCATAATTTTTTTTTAAGGATGGGTGGCCCTTACCATTTAGGGGGATGAAAAATAGATGTTGGCCGATTCTCAGACCTACTCAATATGCTCACAAAGTTTCATGAGAATCGTTCAAGCCGTTTCGGAGGTGTATGGCAACGAAAACTGTGACACGAGAATTTTATATATTAGATTTAACAAGATTTCTACACCATCCTAAGGTTGACTAGAAGTCTGCTGATTTTAAATAAATAAACATCATATCAAGAGCAATAAGAGCCGGGCATCAATGAATAATGTTGCCAAAACGGGGTAAGGTTATTATTTTTGGATACGAAATTGGGCACTAAAGAATGTAATATAATAATATGTGCATATACTTAATAATGCAGGATTTTTATTAAATATTATTATCACACCTATTGTTTATATCCATCCATTAAAAACAAAACAAACGAGATGCATTTTATACATAGAATTAAACAAACATTTATAACTAAAGCCTATTACATAATAAATGAATACATGAATGATAAAGAAATGTTACGTAGTACTCAATATATCCTACTAATATTATAAATGCGAAAGTTTGTAAGGATGGATGGATGTTTGTTACTCTTTCACGCAAAAACTATTGAACGGATTTGGATGAAACTTTACAGTAATATAGCTTACACATTAGAATAACACATAAGCTACTATTTGCCGCGATAACCGACATATACGCGGGCGGAGCCGCGGGCAACAACTAGTATTATAATATATTTAAAATATGCCAAATTTTTATTTTAAATTTAATTATTACTGTTATTGAAGTCGTATTCTATTGTAAGTCTGAAGTGTTATAATTTCTTCTTTGATTTAATTGATTTTAGATTTTGATTAATTTATAATAAAATATTTTTCTTATTTTTATTTAGTTTTTTTGATTGCATGTTCTTAATATCGTTGTATTGAATAATTCTAATAATTAATTGATGTTGTGACTTGTGATTTGCTGTGCCCTACAGGGTCCACGATTGTTTCTACTTTTTAAGCGTGACATGTAAACCATCTAATTACAACATTGTGGAATGCAAATAAATTATATGAATACTAGCTGAACCCCGCGGTGTTACCCGCGGTTATTGTTGTACCGCGAGTAACCCCGCTGGGCAAAGTAAGTCTAAAAAAAAGTAGCCTAAGTTACTCCCTGGATCATCAGCTACCTGCCAGTGAAAGTCCCGTCAAAATCCGTCCAGCCGTTCCAGAGATTACCCGGAACAAACAGACAGACAGACAGACAAAAATTTTTTTAACTACATTTTTGGTATATGTATCGTGTATACATACATATGCATTTAGTAAAAAGCAGTTATTTTAATATTACAAACAGACACTCCAATTTTATTTATTTGTATAGATGTATATATTCTATGAAAGTGACAAACAATAAGTACTCTGATTATGTAAGCTAATATCTGCTTAGCGAGCAGCGGTGAGACAGTAAAATGACACCTGCCCGGCCCGAGACAGCGAATGAGTATTTATTTATAGTTATACCTATAATACCTGGAAGACCGAGCTTTGCTCGCTATTTTTACTAAAATAAAAATTTAAACAAAAAAAACGCTCTTAGCGGGAAGCATCAAGTTTAAAAAAAATAAACAAAATCGGTTGACCCAGTCGAAAGTTCTGAGGTAACAACTATTAAAAAAAACCATCAGACTGAAAGCCTCCTCTTTTTTTGAAATTGGATAAAAGAAACCCTCTGCACACTAAACATGGAAATCGTTGGAGACGTTTTAGAAAGATTCAAATTATATAAATATCATGGTACCACCGTTGGGACATCTTCTTTCCATTAAAAAAAGAATCATCAAAATCGGTTCATAAACAACGAAATTATCCGCGATCACACATAAAAAATAAAAAGTTGCACGGTCGAATTGAGAAACCTCCTCCTTTTTTTGAAGTCGGTTAAAAAATAAAACATCAGTGGCAAAAATGAATAAAAACAATTAAAATTTTAACAAAAATAAAACCGACTTTAAGGTTCAACTCGATTTCTCTTGGATGCCATCATTAGATCTTAGTGTCCTCATGGTATCACCGTTGGAATATCTCCTTTCCATTAAAAAAAGAATAATAAAAATCGGTTCATAAACGACGAAGTTATCCGCGAACACATATAAAAAAAAAGATTATACATACGGTCGAATTGAAAAATATCCTTCTTTTTTGAAGTCGGTTAAAAATTAAAACATCGGTGACAAAAATAAATAAAAACAATTAAAATTTTAACAAAAATAAAACCGACTTTAAGGTTCAACTCGATTTCTCTTGGATGCCATCATTAGATCTTAGTGTCCTTATCATGGTACCACCGTTGGGATATCTCCTTTCCATTAAAGTTTTGAAATCACACATAAAAAATAAAAAGTTGCACGGTCGAATTGAGAAACCTCCTCCTTTTTTTGAAGTCGGTTAAAAAATAAAACATCAGTGACAAAAATGAATAAAAACAATTAAAATTTTAACAAAAATAAAACCGACTTTAAGGTTCAACTCGATTTCTCTTGGATGCCATCATTAGATCTTAGTGTCCTTATCATGGTACCACCGTTGGGATATCTCCTTTCCATTAAAAAAAGAATCATAAAAAACGGTTCATAAACGACGAAGTTATCCGCGAACACACATAAAAAAAAAGATTATACATACGGTCGAATTGAAAAATATCCTTCTTTTTTGAAGTCGGTTAAAAATTAAAACATCGGTGACAAAAATAAATAAAAACAATTAAAATTTTAACAAAAATAAAACCGACTTTAAGGTTCAACTCGATTTCTCTTGGATGCCATCATTAGATCTTAGTGTCCTTATCATGGTACCACCGTTGAAATAACTCCTTTCCATTAAAAAAAAAAAAATCAAAATCAGTTCATAAACGAAAAAGTTATAGTAAGATAATTAAGTATACGGTCGAATTGAAACCTCCTTCTTTTTTTGAAGTTGGTTAAAAAATAAAGATAAATTCATGGCATTCGATTGCCTTTCAAATCATTGTATGTCGGTTCTTTATGTAAATTTTATACGTCCGTTTAGCCGTGAAAGCTTCAGACAGACAGATAGATAGACAGACAGAGTAATTTTCGAATCTATACAAATAAATAAAATTGGAGTGTCTGTTTGTAATATTAAAATAACCGCTTTTAAATAAATGCATCCGTATGTATACACGCTACATATACCAAAAATGTAGTTAATTTTTTTTTTCTGTCTGTCTGTCTGTCTGTTTGTTCCGGGTAATCTCTGGAACGGCTGGACGGATTTTGACGGGACTTTCACTAGCAGGTAGATGATCTAGGGAGTAACTTAGGCTACTTTTTTAGACTAACTTTGTCCCGCGGCGTTACTCGCGGTACAACAATAACCGCGGGTAATACCGCGGGGTTCAGCTAGTTTTATAATATTAGTATGAATGTAGATGCTATCTGCAAGTAATAAGTAAAAACAAGAAGGTAGGTACTAAAATATATTTAAGAGTGAATAAGATAGTATTGTTAAACCTACCCACATTTACAATTATTCAGTGCATTAGTTGCATACTTTGATAAATTTGTGTTTCTTTAAAAATATTTCTTTTACTCTATTTTATTAATTTTACCTAAAATCTGTGCTTAAGTTGATATAGTTTAAACGAATAAGTGACGGTTTCTTTTATTAACACCACGTTGGTAGCTATGGAATTAATTTTATTGACGTTGTGGCTTTTCTACTGTTCATATCGTCGTTCCTGTTAATTCTTTGGTAAGAAATGTTTGAATAATTAATAGATACTGATATTATAAGGAAAGTAACTTTGTCTGTGACCTGAGGACAAGAAAAAGTAAGAAAAGTACTCGATACTTTTACTCAACGATATGAGTACTTTTGGACAAGTATCGAATCGATTCTCGACTCGACTGGAACCGAGGAGGTCTGTGACCCGAGCCCAACAGTGGGACGTTATGGGTTGTTAATTAACTCTGTCTGTCTGTTCGTCTTTCATACCTAAACCACTGCACCGTTTTCCATTAAATTTGGCATGGAAATACTTTGATTATTGCGGAATCACATATATATTATGTTACTTTTTACATACGGCCTCACCTTTGTAAAGCATCGCGCTAATATTAGCCACGACAAAGATCAATTTACAACAAAAAGTCAAGTCCAAAAATTTATATAGCCCATGTTACATGAATCTATTGACAACTCATAAGATAAAATCAGTAAGTAGCATTGGCTATAGACTGCCAAATATATTACCCGTACTTTTGGTTTGCTGTAGTCGGGTAATTATGGGAAAATTTCATTCCTTTAAGAGTCAGATAGTGCACTATAAATCTTATGTTTAAAATTATTGCCCGTCTATAAAACATCAATAATCTATCTATACTAATATATAAAGCTGAAGAGTTTGTTTGTTTGTTTGTTTGAACACGCTAATCTCAGGAACCGCTGATCCGATTTGAAAAATCTTTCGGTGTTGGATATTCCATTTATCGAGGAAGGCTATAGGGTATATATCATCACGCTACTACTAATAGGAGCGGAGCAACAATGAAGAATGTTTCAAAAACGGGGGAAATTTTCACGCTACGGGCAATATAAGGCGCAAACGAGGTTGCGTGGGTCAGCTAGTTGTAACAATAAAAGTGTGCGAACAAAACCTTAATCTACACTAAAAAGATGACTCATTTGAAAAGGTAAAGAGTTTTTTATTTTCAGTTTTATTTGTGGCCCAAACATATGTTTACATAACAGGTAACAGCAGTCTCGTTGATGGACATAACATTTAACAATTTACTCAACCCATACTTATACCTATTACAAATGCGAAAGCAACTTTTTCTGTTTGCCCTGCTTTCACGGTCAACGATTTCAGTGAAATTTGTCATGGAGTTACTTCAATTCTTGAGAAAGGACATAGGATAGTCTTTGCTTCAATAACCAACAACACAATACGCGTGCAAAAACTAGTCTATTATATACTTACTAGCGACAGCATACGCATAGGGACACGGTATCGAATAGAAAGTACCGATACTGTACTCATGAGTAGTATCAAAAAAAAAGTTTCGTACTCATAAAAGTATAGAAAATAATGTATCGATACTACAAAGTATCGAGTACTTTTCTTACCGAGGTCTATAGGTGAATTGTTTTTATTTTGTTTTAGTTGTCTGGTAAAGAATCGATTCGATACTTGTTCAAAAGTACTCAAAAATGTAATAAATCAAAATAGGAAAACCGTCCTCCAGAATTACTCTATCTATAGGCAAAAACGCACGAACATCCGTGCAGTAGCTTTTGAGTTTATCACGAACAGACAGACGGACAGACGGGGCAGAGGGCTTCGTTTAACCCGACTACGGCAAAGTCAAAGGAGGGTTATATTTTTGACAGTTTATGTATGTATGTTCATCTGTTCCCTCATAGCTAGTCAACTACTTTTAGAACTGGACTTATAAGGTATCGTTAGAAGCTTCTTGACAACGGCACCAAAACATTGCAAATAGAAAAAGTAAAAACTAAAATCCAACTTCGACAAAAACCACATTATTACTCTAGATGAACTATCTAAACGATTGTCACGCCTTTATTAGCTTGACCTGTATTTGTGTATGTCACATAATCTTTTAACTGCATTTTCACCTACTTTTGGACTCTGATTAGCTTGAAAATTTGCACAGGGGTCAAGGGCCGATGACATTACAATAATGTGAAAATAAAAACAAAAAAAAAATAGGTTTTTTTTAATAAAATTTAGCTTGGTATATTTACAAAACAAGCTTTTGTTTACTTTATTTATTAGTTTACTTTATTTATTAATTTTCTGCTTTTATTTAGTATATTGACAAAAGAATGTTTTGTAAATATACTAAACTAAAAGCATTTTTAAAAACACGCTTTAATAGCAATCGAACTAAAAAGTAGAAAATAATTTTAATGTAAAAAGCGTGGATGCTTTCCGAAAATATTTCAATAATGTCGCTCGTCGTCTACTTTTTAGTTTGGTATATGTATTTACAAAAGCGTGTTTGTTTAGTTTTTGAAGCTAATTATTTTTATTTTAAATCCGTCTTTTGCTGGCATGCCTCAGATAGTTAAAGTCCCGCTTAGTCCAACGGGAGTCGAGCATAGTTGAAAGGAAACGCAGACGTTGAGTTAGTGTACTATAAATGTAATATTTAAAATTATTGTCTTTCTATAACAACAGCAATAAATTTACTAATAAAATGATGGGAATTAAATCTTAACCTTCACTAAAAAGCTGACTCATTCCGAAAGGCAAACTTTTTTTTATCTTCAGCTTTATTTTAGACCCAAACATGTGTTTCTAATTGATCTACCTAAGTGCTGTAAAAAAAGGGATGGTTACGACTTACGGGTATTGGACAAAATTGTATGTGTCGGTCAGTTGCTTCCAAGTGTAGTGGTGTGAAGACGGATTTGTAGTGAGTGTGCGAAGTACGCAAGGATTAAGTGTTAGGTATAGTATAGTGGATTTTGCTTGCGGCTCCGCCCGCGTGTACGGCGGTTATAGCGGTAAATAGTTACCTATGTCTTTCTTTAATAATCAAAGGACCACCATTGGAAATTAAATCTAAGTTGGTGCAACGATATTGCCCTGAAAGCAACAGACAGAAAGGCAAAGTTGCTTCAATTACTGCTTTAAATGTAAATGAAAATGTTATAGTAACCATAAAGTAACAATGAGGAGATGCACTAAAAACTACTCCTAATCTATACTCTATACAAATAAATAAAATTGGAGTGTCTGTTTGTAATATTAAAATAACAGCTTTTTAATCAATGCATGTGTATGTATACACGATACATATACCAAAAATGTAGTTAATTTTTTTTTTGTATGTCTGTCTGTCTGTCTGTTTGTTCCGGGTAATCTCTGGAACGGCTGGACGGATTTTGACGGGACTTTCACTGGCAGGTAGCTGATGGGGAGTAACTTAGGCTACTTTTTTTTAGACTAACTTTGTCCCTCGGCGTTACTCGCGGTACAACAATAACCGCGGGTAACACCGCGGGGTTCAGCTAGCAGCTGCAGTATAGCATATAGTTTGATGCTATGTAGTTTAGCTATCTGACACTGGGTCTGTTATTGTTAATGTGTAACTGGTATACCAGCATATTGTGTCTGAACCCGAACAAATATTATCTGCCTCCTTTTTTTGAAGTCGATTAAATAAAATAATAATAGAGATCGTGCGTGAAATATAGAGGCAGCACTGCTGCCGGAGTGAGCGCTCTCTAGTGTTTCATTGGTGAACATAGTGGGATCAAAACAATTATTTAATAACATTAAAAAAAGTTACATAAATGGAAACAATAATAAAAACCGTTGGGTTCAGCTAGTTATACATAAAATTAATTTTATACTTTTGAAGTGGATTTGCTTCACCAAATAGAAAACCTTATTACTGTTTTATTTTTAACCGACTTCAAGAAGGAGGAGGTTCCTCCGACAACATTTCATTCAAGCCGAGTAGGTCAGCCTCTGATAAAAGCTCTAAGGCTTTTGAGTATAGGTACACAGTAGTACGTACATAAGCCATATTTCTCTGAGTTTTAGCCACAGAACAAAGGAATATACTAAAATATGCTTAGAAACATATATGCTTAAAAAACCAAAGTTTTTAGACTCATTAATGATACGATATTTTTCCTCTGAGTAAATTGTAGTCCTTGCTTCGTTTTCGGCACGTAATTATCGCACAGTTCGGCATAGCAATAATTTTTTACGCAGCTACGTTCCCGATGAAAGTAATACGTGTAATAAAGCGTTCAATTGATGCCAGCATCAGATCAGAGGTATCGGCGCTTAACTGCGGCGCGCCTGCCCCGCCTATATAGCATTTCTACCTTAATTCTCCTTTTCTGTGGTTTTAGCAATGACACAATATATTTTTGGTCAGTGGTTTTAGCCAAGTTACTTCTAAATTATGTTATTACTTTGTTCGGTATCATATCCTTTCCTAGCTCGGAGACTGCCTCAAGTATGGCTGTACAAGATAAATCCTTTGCAATACAGGATACATTATATGCATTGAAACAAATAATCCGCTGTGATTTTCCCGGTCTGACCTTCAAGAAAAGAGCGTAGACTTCGACCTCAATGACCGTAAACTACTTAAATTAAAAATTAAACATTCAGAAAGGATGCATGGATTTTTGTTTTTTCTATAATTTATTATACCAAATTACTTATACAATAGGTATACATACTTGTTTTTTTTGAGGTAGTAATAGTAACCACTGCTTACAATCTAGCATTTAAAAAACTTTTTATAAAAAAAAAAACCGACTTCCAAAAAACAAAACTCCCTGCCAAAAAACACTAAAAAGCTCAAAATAAACTGGCTCTTCATAAATTGCAATGTGCCAATTCTTGTCTATACCTAACTCTTTATTCATTTAAATAGTATTATTATTATGTGTGCTAGGTACCTTAAACCTGTTTGAAGTCGGTGCCAAGCCAAATGTAATAGTAGGTACTAAGGTATCGCACTCGCCGCTGCCGGATAGCAGCTCTTCGTGTAGAACTTTAAATAATATACTGTGCGACATAGAATTTGTGATTTCATTTGTTTAATTAATCGTTTTAAATACCTTCCCTCTCCCTATTCCAGGCAGGGGAGAGGAATCTCAAAATCACTTAACAGGTGACCAAGTTGCTCGTTTGCCGCTAATGGCATAAAAAATGCTTTATTAATTAACATTCTAGAAAACATTTCAAGACTTGACAATGCAACATTTACAAAAAATAACCCCATAAAAAATATATGATTGATTTTTCAAATTTTGGCGCTTTTATTAAAATTACTAAGCATTAAAATTTACACTTTTGTTACAGTGGCGCCGCCTATTTGATGCTTTTTAGCGGACACTTTTCTATCCTAGAGATGGTCCTCCTTTTTCTACCCTCCATAACTTGAACGTGACAAGTGAAAGGGGAAAAATGCATACAAATGGGTGTTAAGCAAAGTAACTATTTAGTTGCATTTCATTATTTGTGTCACTGGTTTACATGTGTCCGTTTGACCATACATAGTAATAATAGGTCTATATGGATAGGTAATCACATCACACTAATATACATATAAAGGAGAAAGTTTGTGAGTGTGTGTTTGTTACTTCTTTACGCAAACTACTAGATGGATTTAGATGAAACTTTACAGTAACAGCTTATACATCAGAATAACACATAGGCTACTATTTGATCGATAGCCGACATACACGCGGGTGGAGCCGCGGGCAACACCTAGTTATACATAAGTAGGTAATTCATGAACAGCTTTTAGCAGGATGTATACCTCTCATAAGAAAGGAGGTTTTGTTCCTCAATAAAATTTCAGTATCTACAGTAATTAACTAAAACCTTTTTGTTTTAAAGTAAAAAAAATGACAGCAAATTTTTCTTTGACAGTGACGTTCGAAATAAATTGGATGCAGAATTATAAAACGTATTTATTTTAAAAGTATAATATGTCTACTGCTGTGTATTTCTAATTAGTAGGTATTGATATTTATGTAAGTGGTTTTTTGTTAAGTAGTAGGTGTGTAATATAATTTTTAGTAACCATAATACAAAGAAGGATAGACGCTGCTTCAGACTGCCCAAGACCGGGAAAGTTGCCGCTTAATTTTGCCGTTACATTGATTTTGTTATTAATTTCGAAACGCGAGATATAAAAACAATATGTCTTAGTCGATTCGTAGGTTGATTGTCATAACCCAAAATCTGTAGGGCAAGGCTCATAGATAAGAATATGTACTGAAGGCCCAAACAGGACATTATAAAATAAAAAAAAACAATAGCAGAAATCCTCAAAATTCTAACCTTTAATTGCAATAATTCATGAAAATTATTAAGCACTTATTAAGTAAAAAAAACTCGGGAACAATATGTATTGAGAGCTAAATTTTAAAATTCTTATTTCTTAGGGATTCAAAACAGCATATTTAATCAACCTTCATGTATGTTTAACAACTGAGCTGATCTTGTGTCACCCAATTGGAATATAATTTCCCTACATTTGCAACATTTTTCATTCATGCTAAGCTACTTTACGTCTTTAGCTTTCCCCAGTAACTAGTAGCTATCCAACAGTGAGTAAGCAGTTCCAGATATAAGCACATTGCACCTGTAAATTGATGGTTGAAATTTATATCAGTGTGTTTTGAATCATTTCAAGTTGTGATCATGTTCCAATAATTGTCTATAAATAAAAGTTGTTATATTAGTAGCTAGCTGAACCCCGCCGTTAATGTCGTGCCGCGGGAAACGCCGCAGGACAAAGCTAGTGTTAAAAAAAGTAACCTAAGTTACTCCTTAGATCATCAGCTATCTGCCAGTGAAAGTCCCGTCCAAAGCGGTGCAGCTGTTCTAGAGATTCCTGGAACACAAACAAACAGACGACAGACAAAAATTGAAAAAAATCTTATTTTGGTACATGTATAGTGTATACATACATATGCATTGATTAAAAAGTTGTTATTTTAATATTACAAACAGACACTCCAATTTTATTTATTTAACCTGGGTTTTCGAAAGGTTTAAAGAACTAAGTTTAAAAAGAAGCAATTTCTTTCTTAAAGGTCTACCAGGCCATAAAACTAGATAAATCAGATGTTGCCAGCATTGAAATGAAATAATAATTATAATTTAAAAAGACATATTTGGTTCTAACGTACCAAACAAACAAACATATAAACTGTTTAGCTTTGTAATATTCGTATTTAAAGTATGATAAGGAGAATTTATGTAAATGGATACCTTTTTTTATACTCAGTCAATCATAAACATTGTAAGGACAAAGCTTAATGTAATGTAGACTATGTATTGTACATACAGACATATACTAGTTGTTACATAGATAATACCCTAAGCTGTATTCGGTTTGCATTCTTAGAAATTATCTTCTTGTCAGTTCCTAGCAGTTAAGGACCTCCAACTAACTCACTATTGCATCTCTCTTTCTAAGCTTTTACAAGAAAAAAAAACAAAAAACTAACAACTAACTATCTCTCCCGGGCATTACTACAAATCGATTGACATGTCATTCAACAAAATCGATTCAGCTGTATAGGAGCTATGGTAGAACATATAAACATACCTAAAGACTGTCAAAACTACTAGCCCATTTTCAGATGACGAACGCTCAAAGCGCGTTTTGCTAAAGCGCATTTAAAACTACATACATGTAATTTCGGTCTAGGATTACACATGCTAACACGCGTTTTTACATGTAGTTGTCAACGCGCGTTAACAAACATGGCCTTAGACTTCTATTTACGTTTACCATAGTCAAATAAAAATGGGCGATATAGGGAAGAACAGACTTATGAACTGATAATAAATACATATCTGCACAAATGTACACCCAGTTTGTTTATAATTGAAATTTATTTCTTTCAGATATCATCAATATGCAGCCACAACTAAATAGTGACACTGATGACGAGTACTTCGATGATCCGATTAAACTGTTCGACACTGAGCATGATAGGGTTCATTTCGGTAGCCAAGGCGTTCAAGTTAATAGTATATTTGAAAGTAAGTACAAATTTGGAAGGTGGAGTAGGTGCATTAAAATTGCATCGTAATGTTGTAAAACGGACATGATTGGTCGGTAGGTCTTGTTAATACACATTTTGTAAAGAGTTTTTCTATATCTTGTAATAAAAAAAATAAAATGTTAATGGATGTTAAATAATATTGCTACTGGATGTTAAATACAATAAAAACAAACTGGTCCGGCACCACACGAATAAAAAAAAACAAACAAAATATTCTCGGACGCGCAATGATGTCGACATCTCCGGTCCTCATGACGAGAATCTCGTGACAGTTGAAAACGAAAAACAAATGAAATATTTGGATTTATCTCATGAGATTGTCGATATGTGGAATGTAGATTCGGTGATCATTGTTCCGATAATTGTATCTGTTCACGGATTGATAGCCAAGAGCCTCGACCAATACCTTAAGAGGCTCACGTTGGACGGCTGGATCAAGGGTCTGATGCAGAAGGCAGTCTTCCTAGACACGGCACGTATAGTGAGGAGGTTCCTGTCTTCGGAGCCCTAACCACCGGTTTCTTGGTCCCTATGCCCGAAGTCGGTGGTCTACTATTTTTTATATTTTTAAATGTATTTGTTTTTATATGTATATTTAAAAATGTAATTAATATGTATATTTCAATGTAATAAAGAGAATAATAATAATACCTGAAGTAACTCGATCAGCGTAGAACCCTTAATCTAGGGTTCAATGCTTGCTTGCTTATTCATTCTATTTTCGACCTCATGTAAAACATGCGTTTGATTTATGTGAATTTCTGTGCATATCGTGACGTGGTGGTACGACCGTCTCGTGGCATCTAGACGAGGCTGGAGGTAGCCAGTCACCGTTCGGTCGGAGTCGAAGTGACTCCTTCCTCACTGTGTGTGGGTCCCAGCCCGTCGGTTGTCCGGCGGAAGGCGATCTCCTCACAAATGTAACATCCAGGGGCGAAGTCACAATTTCTATTTATCTATATCAGCTCTCGT
This sequence comes from Spilosoma lubricipeda, assembly GCA_905220595.1. NCBI lineage: Eukaryota > Metazoa > Arthropoda > Insecta > Lepidoptera > Erebidae > Spilosoma > Spilosoma lubricipeda. The sequence goes on from HG992291.1 coordinate 2,906,128, forward strand.
TTATATCATCGAACGTAGGCCTCCTACAGACCTCCACTGGCACCTGTCCTGAGTTTTACTGGAAAATTTGTGTGAATTACCGCTTTATATAACTTGTTGGTGATCGATGACGATCATCTAGCCCGTGTGGGAGGCGGGGAAATTTCGCTGGGCTCCTTGAAATTGTACTTCACGCTGCTCTTTACTATGAGCCGGTCATTTTGGATAGCCAGGCTCGAGGCTCAACCACCGGTCGTCTCTCCGTAGACGGGTACCGGCGATGCACCTGCGATAGGCTGACGGTTCGTAATGAGCTTCCGAGCGGGGCGCTTCAGCCGCCGCCTTTGGACGAGGAGTGTTGTCTCTGAGTGTGGCATAGGTGCAATGATAATTATATGGGATAATTAGGTATAGCAGTCTGCACGATCGAACATAACTATGGCCAGTCTTCTAAAGAAGGCAACTACCGGTTCACACTTGAAATCCCGGTAGATGGTGGTGTTTCTCAGATAGCTGGGCGCGTCGAATGTTATGCGTACGGCCTGAATCATGTCCACGTTGCATTTGAGCCGCCACTTCTTGAACCAGCCCGGAAGGGCTTCAAGAGTGGGGCCTAGTTTGGGTGTGGCGTGGTTGGCCTTCCTAGGACTAACCAGGTACGCGGCGAAAAGCTCCAACCTGATGTCTCTAAGTACCGGAATCTCGTCCGTGTAGTGGGCGTACAAGGTTAGCGACAGGCATTTACCCTGGGCAACTCTGACCCGGATGGATTACTCGAACGAAGACCTGGCATCTTCAACAGTCACGTGGTAGGTCCTGTTGTTAAGGAATGATGCGATGACGGTGATGATACCGGGTGGTAGCGGGGACGTCGACGGTTTGTGAATGAGCCCGTTATGCCACACCCTGTCGAAGGCCTTCTCCATGTCCAGTATCAAGGCCATCGTGTGACCGCCTTTGTCGAGCCACGTAGCCGTCTCGTCGAGAACCCGAGTCAGCTGCAATATGGTGGAGTGCTCTCTGCGGAGCCCGAATTGTTCCGGCCTTGGATGAAAATGGCGGTGGATTCAGGTCAGCAACAGCCGCTCAAACACCTTCGACATTGTAGCGAGCAGTGTAAAGGACCGGTAGTTCTCCGACCTCCTGAGATCCTAAAAATTTTCCTATAAATTGTTATAATTATGAAGATAATTATTTTTGAAATTCTAATTATTTTCGTATGTGGTTAATAGTTAGCTACATCTATAACCCAGTTTCTTAGCTGATGATTAAAATCAACAGGAAATACCATCTATTGAAAGGTTATTGAAAAGCACGTAAGGTAAAAATATGGAATTGTTTAGCTCTAGTAATAAGAACTACCTTTAGTGAATATCACTTTTAGGTTATTCTCAGACATTTCCATAGAATTTATTACGTCGTTTTGAGTGCCGTGGTAGAACTTTTCCCCTGCTCCAAATTAATATATACATAATTTGAGATATTTCGCCTTACCCTTTTTGTCTACTCCTACCTGTTCACAGTAAGTAGCCATCACCATATTTAACTGTCAAACCTTTACTGTTTCAGGTACTAAATTAAATCAGTTGACTGAAAATAACAAATTTGAAATAGACACTGCATCTCCAGGAGTTGAAAATAGCGTTTCAGAAAATATTTGTGAAAGAGATTGCCTTCCATTACGTATTAAATTAATAGACTGTTCCAAATACCCGTGGTATTATAAAAAATATAGTCAACAAATATTAGAGAAAATAAATATTAGTGTTTCGATTAGTGAGACAGATAGCGAAATAGACATAGAGCATGCTGATGAACTAAATGACGACTGTTTTATAATAGATGACATTGTTGAAGAATCAAATAACCAGACTAATAAGGATAGTATCCCTTCATGGTCTTCTGTAACTTTTAATTCTACAACAAAGAAGAAGCACAAAGAAGATATTGAAATACAAAAGGCATTGAGTCAAAAATATATTGAGACTGTCGATTTTAAGCGCAACAAAGGCCTCATTGGTATGAAAATTACACAAAAATATATTAAAAAAATAAACTTAGTAACAACGGCGCCAAGTTTAAATAGGACGACAGTTACTACTACAGTCACTTCTGATAGTAAAAATGATAAAATTATTGCTAAACCCAGTACAAATGCTTCTAATAAAGCACTTAGTAGTATTGGAACAATACGTATAACACCTACACTACCCAAAGTTCCTACATCACCAAATAAAACTGAAACTACAAATAAAAAACCTGTAGAGCACCAAGAAAGTACATCGGATGTATTAATTAAAAAGAGCCCAGTAATCTTAGAGAAACAATCTAAAAAGTTGTCCTCTAATGACTCTTCAGATTGTTTATATATAATACCAAAGGAGCAAGATAAAAAATGCCAGGAGCAATTTCCAGATAACAGAAACAGTAAAGATTTTAATGAAAAAGAAAACTCAAATTTTTGTACATCATTCAACCCATCAAGTTCACTAAGTAAAGTTGAAAATTATTCACGCACTGTTAAAAATATAAAAAATACAACAATGTATAAGAAAAAAGTATTAAAAGATTTTCGAAACAAGCTGTATGAATTATTCACATTAAAATCAGATAAAAGAGAAACTTTGCCTTGTAAAGCAGATAATGTGGACATTAATGCGAATGAAGGCAATTCAATAAAGATTGTTGAAAACAAAGATGAACGTTCTTCTCCTATTCTTACCTGTAGTAAGTTAGTCAAGAATTATAAAAATGTGAATAAAAGTGTAAAAGCAGTAGACAAGCGATACACATCTAAAAAAAAGAAATCTGCAAACCATTTTGATGATACGCACCAAGAAGCAAATAAGCAAATATCTGGTAATTGTAATAATTCAGGCAATATTCAAAGAACTCTAGTAGAAAGTACAATAGGATCTATGAAATTAAATCCAGAAGTTAAAGACATTGATGAAAGAGGTGAGAATATAAAAACGTTAAATAAAAGGCCTCTACATAGTGACGTGGTAGTAAAAAGCAATGTTACTCAGTCTTGTTTATCTAGTCATACGAATACCTCTATGACTCAAAGCAGTTATTCAATGGATGCCAATGTTTACAATAATTTACCAATAAATCCCACTGTGTCTAGTGATCCTATACACTTCACACATCCTACAAATATAACTTCTCACGTTCCAAATTCAAATGGCATAAATTATTCTAAAAATATAAAATCCGACAATATTATATCAGGGAGTAATGAAGTCGCTTATAATCAGGGGAATGATATTGACTCCACTGTTAATAATATAACCACTCCATTATCTACCACAACCGTATCATCTACTCAAAGCAAGCCAACATCAATCCCAATTAACTACGATGAATTTATTAATACAAATAATTTACCAAAAAAGAGTGACTGTAGTAATGAAACCATTCTTAACCATTTAAATAACGGTGTCTCTCATAACTTCTACGCATCGGCAATCATTTTAAAGCCAACTAAGCCACAAAATATCTCGTGTAGATCACGATTTGACCCCTCTACCCTGAATACTCAAAGACCTCCTCAAATACGCTTTCAAATGCAACCACGGTTTTATCATAACCCTTATAAATCAAACCATTGCAGAACACCATATAATCAAGAGCAGAGATTTGTTCCTAAATTGACAAATTGTACCATGACGAATTATTATAGATTTCCTACACCACATTTCAACAGATTCAATGCTCAGTTTAATACACAATCGTTTCAGTCCAGTCATACTGGTTCGCGGATGCCAAATAATTTTCAAGGATGGAATCCAAGAAATGAATGCCCTCGTAATTTTTTTCCACCTCGTTTTCCAATATCGTCATTGCAAACAAATGCAAATCCGATTATTAAAACGGAACCTGGACTTGTAACGCAACAAAAGAAGGTTGCAAAAACTATGATAAATTCACAACAAGATCTTAATACAAATGAAGTCAATGCGGCAATAGAAAGTCGACATCCAAGATGTAGTACACGTAATGTTATTTCGAAAGAAAATCATAATTTAGTTACAAGCAAAACTAAAATGTTAGAACGGACGGACGGTGAAATAAATAATTCGATACCGATTCTTAATAAAAACGATAATGATGTAGAGAAACAATTGGAATACATGTTTAAAGTACCAGAGATTTCAAGTCATCCAGAGATAACTATTAACAGCGACTATCGTAAAGATACAGACCAACAAAATGGGTATTCGCCTCCAATATTACCTATACCGACATTTGAAAAAGTGTTAGATCGTGTGAAAATAAATCAGAATCAGCATAACGCTGAAGTCGTTTCTCATGTAGCTGGGAGCAAACAAATAGGATATGTAACGCAAAGTAATACTCGAACAATAAGCTATCAATCTCAGAAAAATGTAAAGAAAAGAGATATTAAAACAAACAAAGAAATCACACACCCAAATGATTGCTATAACAGAGTAGTGAGCGGTAAGTCTAAAGAAAGTATAAGAAAACAGGGAATTAAAAAAATATCCCTAGAAGAATATAAAAAGAGAACTTTAAGCCACGGATTTGAAGGTGCCGTTGGTGCCAATAATGGTAAATGGGACAATGGTGATTCTAATAAAAGAAGAAGAATTATGTGTAATCAACCCAAACTTCGGGTAGACAAACATAGCGCAGAGAGTGATCACGGCTATGACTCTGATAGTACAGTCATTTTAATATAAAGGACAATTTGAAAGACAAATTTAAAATAGAAGAAAGCAAAATGTCATTCATGTTATTTTGACTTTACATTATAATTTAATTCATTACTTAATGGCTAAACCTAGTACAAAATCGATATGAGAGCGGCTCTTAGCCATTAAGAGTGATCTAGAAGCATTCTTATTAATCGGGTTTATTTTGTTTTCTATTCTGTCTTAGTTGAGAAACTTAAAAGTTGTTTCTAAGTCGATCGCTTGTGTATAAGTATCATCATCAGCAACCCATAACACACTGCTGGGGTCTCCTGAGAGGAGAGGGTTAAGGCCATACGTCTCCACGCTGGCCAAGTGCGGGTTGGGGATTATGTATAAGTGTATTACTTAACTATGACATTGCATATACGTTTGAACCTGTATTATCTATTTTTAAGTTTATTCGTCATTTCTAAGTTTGACTTTTTTGAATTTCGTTTGTAGTTGAACCTTGTCATTGTATGCGTTAATGGCAACAATGGCTGTCCTCATGATTATTATAACGTAAGAAGAACAAATAGGATTGAATTGGAAAAACATGATGAAAGCTACTCTGTGAGTTGAAATAGATTAATTACCTATGAGAGTTTTTTACGTTTCTTTTTGTTGACATTCAGAAGACGAATACATATCATTTAACAACTTTGGCAGTTTTATTCAATATCTTCTTGTAATTTTTAGTCTATTTAATAAAAACTTGTTGTTGTTTTATACAAGTTGACATGTCAACTAATACCCATTTAATTCTGACAGCAGGGACACAACGCCATCTCGTCCCAAACTAAACAGACTTGAACCATGTGTACTAGACAACTAATATGCGTTTATTACACGATTTTTATTAGCTTCACCTGTATGTTTGGGGTGACGGCCCGTGGGGGTTTCCACACGTAAAAAAGGTAATCAATGTGTTTGCAGTTGTTTCTTCAAAGTTCTTTATTAGGTAGTTATATTTGTTTCGGAGTTTGGGTGTTTTCTATGTATAATATGTATGTATTTACAAAAAGAAAAAGTATATATGTATTTGTTATCTAGTACCCATAACACAAGCTCTGCTTAGCTTGGGACTAGATGGCGTTGTGTGTTAGATATCCGATTTTTTTATATATTTTTATCTATGTTCATTTATTTCCACCTGCAATCGTTTCTGCAGTCATTTATGTTTTCGGTGTTCAGCTGTTTTTAACCAACTTTGAAAAGGAGGAGGTCATCAATTTGACTGTATTTTTTAATGTTTGTTATCTCATAACTTTCGACTGGGTGTACCGATTTTGATGGTTCTTTTTTATTTGAAAGCTGACACTGTTCGTGTAGTCCCATTTTAATTTGGTCCAGTTATTGAAGTCGGTTTGTTTTGTTAAAATTTGTGATTATTTTTTATGTATTTATTATTTCTCTAAGCATGTTTCCTTAGATTAAGATGGCCACTGGTAGATAACTATGGGTTTATACCGTGGTTTATACTATGGGGTGGGTTATAACTATGGGGATAACGATAACTTTGATATATTAAATTTAAGGTAAAGATGATAAGTCTATTCCAAGTATAGTTATTACTAAAATATAACTTCTACAATAGGAATATTTCAGTGTCGCGGGGGACTTTACAAACATACATGAAACAATTTTCATATCACATAAAATACTGCCCCTTATGGGAATTTTACGGCAGCGAGGTAATCACGTAACCTATTACACCATCCATGCAGTATTAAGCCATGTGGTATCTAAAATTTTCTTTACAAACTTACACAAATTAAGACCTCCATTAATTTTGAGTTTTGTGTTGTAGCCGACAGCGTATATACGTGCATTATACGGAAATTGGCTCCCTGTTTATTTAGTTTCCTAGAATAGGTTGTTAACAAGCACTAACATAAAGCGTTGGGATATTGCCAGTGTATTACGAGTACAACCAGAATAGAGCCAAATATTTAACATGAATCTGTAACACTAAACATATTCTATCAACCACAACTGAACGTTGTTGCTGCTATGTTGCAGTTTAAAAAATTCAAGCGTGAGCGTACTGAATCAAACCTGCTAATTGTGAAGATTAAGAAAGAAATCTATACAACTAAATAAAATTGTAGTGTCTGTTTGTAATATTAAAATAACCGCTTTTTACTAAATGCATCTGTATGTATACACGGTACATATACCAAAACCGTAGTTAAAAAAATTTTTGTCTGTCTGTCTGTCTGTCTGTCTGTCTGTCTGTCTGTCTGTTTGTTCCGGGTAATCTCTGGAACGGCTTACTCGCGTTACTCGCGGTACAAAAATAACCGCGGGTAACACCGCGGGGTTCAGCTAGTCTATTATACAAACCGTTACACTCAAATTCACCTACAATGTCCATATTCGTGGACCCAAGCCAAGAGTGATGTTCTTGGTGAGTAAAATACTCTATCAAGAAGGAAAGAGAGGTCAAAGTGGAAGCAAAAAAGCTTTATAAGTGAGATGTCTGACCTAAAATTCACTCAAGTAAGTTTATATTTTGTAAAACAAAATGTTTTTTTCGCCTTTCGCACCTGAGCGGTGTAGTTATATTAAAATTCATGGACATTTAAATTCTAAGACACTTCAATTTGCATTGAATCCGGCGACGGACGACGAAATATGGAATAGTGACTTGATATTAAAGATAATACAATCTGTTACATGCAAAAGTGAAAATATTAAGTTTAAGATTGTAGGGTTTTTGCAATAAGCTTGTTACTAGTTTATAACAAATAAAATTTTAACAAAATCAAGAACGACGTAATCGATCGATTTGTCTTAGATGCCATCATCAGATCTTAGTATCGTTACCATGGTTCCACCGTTGGGTTATCTTCACTCCATTAAAAAAAGAATCATCAAAATCGGTTCATAAACGACGAAGTTATTCGCGGATACTCATAAAAAAAAATTATATACGGTTGAATTGAGAACCTCCTACTTTTTTGAAGTTGGTTAGTAAAAAACAATTGCCCCAACAATGACAGCAATTAAAAATACGGTGAAAAATGTTCAAAAATACCCTTTGCTCTCAATAGCTGCATTTGACTATATGATTTTCTTTAGTATTATGTTTTATTTATTATTATGACGTCTGTCTGTCTGTGTGTGTCTGTCTGCGACATCGTAGCTCTCAAACAGATGGACCGATTTCGATGCGGTTTTTTTCACTTGAAAGCGAGTCTCCATGCGGCGGTTATTAGCTATGTTTGGTTAATCGTGGTCGATCCAGCAGAGTATCAGATCTTTTCCAAAATGATGTAGTTAAGGCATTTTTGGCGTATGACTACTCGATAAAGTGCTTGCGCAGGGGGTTTTTAATTTATTTATTAATAAATTTATTATATTTATATGCGAGAAGCTTAGGATCGAACCAAGTGGTGTGCGATTGAAAAGCCTATGTCCAGCTGTGGACTGCGATAAGCTGAAGATGATAAAGACATATGTATGAGTCTCTATTTGTGCCTATATTTATTCTAACGCTACTGTAGCTTCAATATGCATGAGTCAGCTAGTTAATCTATAAAGAATGGTAATTACTAGTTAAATATACATAGTCTTTCTTAGTGGCACTATTTAACGGGAACTATTTGATGGGCATGTAATATTATTTCAGTAAATAAATAAGAACAGGGTAGAGTAATCATCCATCAAACTTTATTTTAATCTATATTACTGTATAAAACTATGAATTATTTCTAAACTTCATTAGACTTGACTATTTATCGAATTAACCAATTATTCTAATTGAAAAAGTTAAGAGCGCTGAGCGATTACAATTATATACAATTTCATTTTAAAAATTCTATGGATTCTTTTCATAGTTTCTTTCTGGTTTCTTTCGATATGGACGCACCATCACTCAAAGATACCAACCCTCAAAAACATTATTTCAAATCAATATGTAATTTCATGTACTACATCGGAATGGGCGATTGTTGGTATGAGACCTATGATGTACCCAAAAGCAAAGCATACAGAGTGTGGCAAATTGTCTCGAATATGTATGTGTTTATAGTTATTTTCAATGAAATTCTTGCCCATTTCCGATCAGATCTTAATGAAAAGGAAAAAACTGACCTATTTCAATTCAGTATTGCCCATCCTCTAGTTTCTCTCAAGATAGTAACTTTGTACTACAAGAAAAATAAATTTGCTGTAGTCATGAAGCGTCTTCTTGAAGGTACCAGGTCCACGTTTCACTCTATTGAGTTAGAACGAGCGTCTGTTAAGCAGTCTACCAGATATTTTTTGATGTTGATAATATCTGTGTATACGACGTTAATTTCTACGTTTATTGATGCGGTCAGAGCTCATATTAAAGAAGGTAAGTATTTAGTGCTCATTCACACACGAAAGTATCATATAAATTTAATGCAGAAGACGAGAAAAAGATAATATGTACCTACCCGTAACCACAAGCGGTATAAACGTTGCGAAATAGAAGCTTTTTTTTTTTTGACGTGTGGAAACCCCTTCGGGCCTTCACCCCGCCGGGGTTTGCGGCGGGGCGGTGTGTCGGAATCAAACCCTGAGACGGGAGGGATCCGGGAACTGCTGTTATTAACACATCCGGACCCCTCCCAGCGCTTGCCCGCACAGAAGCGGGCACCGTCTGCTGATAAACTCTCAATTTTGGCGACGTACGGCACACGCGTACGTCGCTGCAAAATAGAAGCTATCGTAACCTTTTAATGAATTATCGCACGATTACGTCTCGCTAGAAAACAAAAACTATTTGTATAAGTCGCGAAAGTCTCATCAATTATGAGTTACAAGTTTTCAAAGTTTAACTGTTTTAACTAATCAACTTAAATGTTAACATACTCTTATCTCTTTCTCAGAATACCGAAAGTGATAATTCCTTAGCACTTTACCTAAAAATATTACTGGATATAATGTATGAATGTACATTGTGTACATATGATTAAAATTTTAAGCTTATCTCAGAATATAAATAATAATTTGAGAGCGCTTTTATCATCTTAGTACAACTCCATTTTTACCTTTTAGGTATACCTATTCGAACAGAAGTGGTTCTTTATCCCACTCCTGCCGACACGGGTATCTTTGCGAATATACTTCGTTCGTTGATAGAAATTCATTGGTACCATATGATGGCCATGATGTTAGCCACTGACGGCTTTATGCTCTGTTGCCTCGTCATAGTCAGATTCAAGTTTAAGGCTTTGAGACTGTACTGCCACGAAATGAGGACTAAAGTACTGAATAATGTGAAGAATAAATCACGAATTAATTTGGAGAAGACTTTTAAAGAAGATTTTGTGACGGCGATCAAAATGCACGAAGATGCGTTGTGGTAGGTAGCTGTTATGAAAAAGCATATCTATAAATTAATTTTGTAATGTTTTTGCTTTTTGTAGAGATGGTGCTATAAAGCATCCGCTTAAACGATCATGAGTTATGTCTCATTTCTTTTCGGCTACATTTTATGTTTTCTTCCAGGTGTGCGCGTAATGTGCAAAATTCTATGGGAACTATTTACAGCATTCAGGTATTGGAAAGTGTAATGCTACTGGTCATGTGTCTTGTCAAATTGGTTGTAAGTTAACTTATATACTTATCACAATTTAAAACTTTATTTTCATTTTGCTTGACTTGACTCATATTGCTAAAATTTTCTCTATCAGCACTATTAAGCAGTTTTTTTAGAAGAACTTCTACAATAGGAACATATGCTGTTTCGCGGGGATTTTACAAACATACATAAAACGTAAACAAGAAACATGCAGAATCCAGACTAATAACAACATTTCGTGGTTTAAACAAAGTATTATTGTGAGGTTTGAATCGACAAAACTCAACGCAGTTAAAAGGGCCATGGCAACTGCTTAAATTACTAGGCCATCCGAGCAGTCTAGTACTTGTGGTATTGGTATGGTAGGATTGTTTTGAAGGTAAATAAACAGATGAGTCTCTTAAAGGTAAGTGACCACTTTATTCATGACCCTCTGCATCACACACAGTCATTTTGAGTGCGAATCTAGGAATGCTGTTGTAACTGTACTCGCTGGGGGAAAAGCAGCGAAAGAATTACTTGAGAACCATTTTCTTTTACCTTTTTTTATTACGGTATTTAATTCGAATGATGATGAAGTATATTCTAGTTTTAAAAATCTAATCTATCGTTTAGGTTCGCCAGATAGATTTAATTTAAATAATTAATTTTGCCCAGTCTTCAAACGCACTTCATCTTAGTTTTACATTTTCAGGATACTGAACGTAATCTATTCTACCTGTTAGCTACCTTGGCTTACGTAGCATGTCTTTTAGTAATCACTGGATCATACATGATGGCTGGTGGTGACATAACACACGAGGTAAGGAACTAATCGTATCGAAGAAACTACTTTTTCTCTAGCATTTATAGAAATTTCTTTGCTTAAGAGGGATGTTAAAAGTGTCGTTCGTTTATGAGATTAAAATATCGCCAAGTGGAGATCAAATTCATAACGCCCTGCGCAGTATTAAGTGGTGAGATGACCAATAAACTATTACGCCGTCCATGCAGTCGCTGCACAGTTAGACTCTGCCCTATTTGACGTCTCATATGAAAGACGTTAAATTACAGAAGTAATTACAGAAAGAAATTCAACTTATTTAATCACACTTACATGCATTACCACTTGCACTGTACTGACTGCAGTAGGCCATAGGTTCCAATTCGAGAACTGTCTCTCAAAGTACAGGCTCTAGCCTAGTTAAGGAATCCTGACGTTACCTCAGGTAATATTCAGCCTAAGATAAATAAACATTTAGGTATCATTATTGCTCGTAACTCAGGTAGCTTTTCAGTTCTATAACAAAATATATATTGTACTACTAAAGTTACATTAAGGAATGAAGCCCTGAGAAAATTAAATGGTTAATGCCCTTATGACTGGTTCATTCACAGGCAGAAATGGTGCCCACATCCTTGTATTTTTGCGGCTGGGAGCTCATTCGCGCTCGCTCCGACTTCAGAGTATTGGCTGTGGTAGCTCTGCAGCGAAGCCAAGTACCCGTTCATATGACTGCTTTCGGAATTATGGAACTATCCTACGCTAACTTCATATCTGTAAGTCACACAATCCTCTACTTTTCAATATCTTGTTTCCTCCCCACCCTATGGATGCCTGCAAGAGATTGCCTTCGGGCGATAAGGCCGCCAATTGTACCTACTTATCTTGTATTAAGATCCTTCGTTACTTACCTATTATACAAAAATACATTATTATTATAACATACTTAATGAGAAGTCATGAAGATGACTGGTAAGGAATGGGTACGAATGTGTCAAAAAAATGATTCTGGGTTTAGGATAAAAAGAGCGGAAAGGCTCTTGTTTCTCTTGAGTTACAGGTCTCCATCTATGGAGACCTGTAAACCTGTGACCTGTGACCGCCTCTAGGCGGGAGGTATTTAATATCAGGTGACCCATCAGGTTGTTTGTCTTCTGTATATCATAGAAAAAAAAAAACAAATATCAACCAATACTTGAATTAAAATACATTTCTATACCATAAACATAAATCTTAAATGAAAGGCCAGTAATAGTAACCATAAATAATCTAACATATAAGTACCTATCCGTGTAACGACTGATGAAGAAGTAACACTTCACCCTAGGCACCCCATGGGGGTCGTAAACTATTCAGGACAAAATCTCTGCAAAGAAAACCAAAGGTGACCCAAATCCAACAAGCCGCCTGATTAGCTATAACCATCATCATGAAGTACCATCCTCAAATGAAGTTTGGAGATTAGCAGATGGTATCCCTCGCGCTCAAAAGCGGCCTCTTTCAGTTGGTGATATCGTGGCCTGTACCGGACTAAGGTATCACCTACTGAAAGATCCCGCTCGTGATTAGCCATAGTAGACCAAAGGTTTCTTTTAAGAAAAGATATATATCTAGAAGTATACTGTTAAAAGTTGTCATAAACCAGTTTATATCGTGTTAGGATAATCTTTTAATTTCCATTATTACCTTTTTCAGTTGGTGCGTTCTTCTTATTCATTTTTTGCTGTCATGTATTAAATGAACAAAAGAAGGAGCTAACTAGAATAGTGGAACCCACGAATAAATACTAGTATGTTGTACTGTTTGTTCACTTTCCTAGATATATGTAAGACCGTAGTTTTGTTAACTGTAGTTTTCTTTTTTTTTTTTTTTTTTATATTTTGGCTTAGCCAAAATGACTCTGCTCTGCCTGATGGAAAGCATGAGCAGATTCCTAGAGTGGTGGTCACCATCCTCAATGTGAATAAGAACATTGCAGCATGGTGACCCACACTATGGCCGCCTAGTGAGATGCTTTTTTACGCCCCGCTTAAAGGACCCGGGATCATAGTGGGAGGGAAACACGTGCGCTGGAAGTGAGTTCCAGGCTTTGACCGCTCGGCACAGAAAGGAGGAACCGAAGCGATGAGTACGAGATCGAATGTCTACCACTCTGAAGCGGTGACTTCCAAGGCCGGCACGTGTTGTTCTGTAGAGGAAGGGGGAGGGGGGGACCAGTTGGAAGAGCTCTTCAGAACACTCTCCGTGATACAGGCGATAGAGTACTGCCATAGAGGCGATATCTCTACGCAACTGCAAGGGCTCAAGAGACTCGGTGGCTTCGGGACTGTTTATAATGCGGATTGCTCGTCGCTGCAACCGGTCGAGAGCGTCAAACAGGTACTGTGCGGCACCATCGCAAAGATGAGAACAGTACTCCACGCACGGACGAACCTGGGTCTTGTAAAGAAGACACAGATGCCCGGGCGAGAAGAACCGTCTCACCCTGTTTTTTTTTTTTTTTTTTTTTTTCTTTTTTTTTTTTTTTTTTTTTTTTTTATAATAGCAGCCTACCTCCAACATAATCGGAGCCTATTCTCGCTAATGCTCTTTATCACTCCAGTTCTATCTCTTATGCCTCTCGCACTTTCTTACTTCATACTATATCTTTCGGTCTTGCATCTCTTTCTTTCGCATGGTGGGTGGGATGCCCACATCTACCCTACTCTCTGTTCTACATATTTTTCTTTGTTTCATTTCAGGGGGAATTGAAGTACATAGTCCACTTTATTTATACATTTCGACTTACTACTACTTACATTCCTATCTTAATATATATTGTTTTATTGAATACAGTTTTTCTATTACTAATAACTACAATTTTACAATGAATATAACATTACTTTCCTTATACAGCTTACACTACACCACTTACATTATGCGGCTTACTTTATACAACTTCTTGTACTTACTCTATTTATTTATCTTATTCTATTTTCACAATGTGACAACTTTGACATAACTTTCTTTGTATACATATAGTCTTATGTTTAATTATTATATATAGTTCCTTATTTATCTAAATGTTTTTATGTTATGTCTACTGTGTAATATTTATCAAAATATCAAATAGACATGTTTTAGTACACTATCTTGTTTTGTTTCTCAGAATCACAATGTTGGCAATCTCTATGCAATAGCTAAGGAACTTTTCCCTTAAGTCATTTTTCATCAAACTACCTATATTCGCCAAGCTGACACTACAACCCATACCCTGTTCGAAGTTGTATCTATGTAGCGCGAAGATCTGGCATTCGAACAATATATGTGGGACGGTCTCGTTTTCAGCTGGGTCACAGACACATGCTGGGCTCTCCTTACACCGAAAACGATGCAGATATTCTGAGAATCCGCCATGCCCGGTCATAACCTGCGTTATGATATTATTGGTACCGGTTTCCCTTACCAGTTTATAAGCAGCTAGCACCTTAGGAAGAAACATCTTCGTTACGCCGGCGGTTACCCCAGCAGTGTATCTCTGATTCCATTCATCAAGCGTTGCCGTTCTGATGCTACGCTTGATGAACGAAATCGGACATTGGTCATAATCAGGCCTTTTCTTTTTATTTCCTGCGGCCTCTTTGGCCAAAACGTCTGCTCTTTCATTGCCCTCCAATCCTACATGCGCTTTCACCCAGAACAGGGACAATACCTTGTTCTGTTCGGACATCGATTTTAGGTTCCGTCGTGTTTCTGCAGCAACTGGGATTTTGGACCGCTTGAAGGGCCGCCATCGAGTCACTGTAGATTCCATACGATGTCGCTCGGCTTTTCAATGCTTCCTGAGTTGCCCGGCATATAGCCAGCAGTTCAGCCTGGTAAACCGTGCAGTAGTCTGCGAGCTTCAACTTGAGAGCTTTGGTCTCCACCTCTCCCCTCCATATGGAGACCGCTGCTCCTACCTCTCCCCCAATCTTGCTACCATCGGTGAATATGCGTATTTCATATTCACCGCTGGCATCAAGCTGCTCTTGGTTCACCAGACTGACTACCTCTACTTCTTTCCTCTCCGATGGATGCGGGGCCTGGAGAGCGCTAGACATCTGTTCTACCTCCCGGCCAAATAGCATCGGCTGGGGTTCCCCCCTTTTGGCCCGGTACAGAGAGGCTACCTCTCGCACGCGAAGGTCCAGTGGAAGAATCCCAGCCAGTGCCAGAGCCGAGTTTAGCGACACCGTACGATAGGCCTTACTAATTTGCTGTGCAATCCCCCGCTGCACAGCGTTCAGCTGCTTGATTACCCCAGCTCTGCAGGCCGCGTGCTCCCACACGCTAGCTCCGTACAGGATGATTGGTTCGACCGTCGCCACATATATTGTCCTTACGACTTCTGGGTGCAATCCCCATGTAGTTTTGGCTGCTCTGGTAAGCTGCTTATGTATGCCCAAAGCCTTCCTACATATATTTGCAACGTGCGGCTTAAAGGTCAGTTTGTCGTCGATGGTAATCATTACCATCGTCTCACCCTGTTTAAAACACCTAGCTTTCGCGAGGCCGCTTTAGTGACGCTCTCAACGTATTCTCGTGGGTTGAGATCTCGACAGATATCCATGCCCAGTATATCGAGCCTACCTTGTAATGGCATTTGAGTGTTCTGAAAAGTGGGAAGGGGTAGGAATGGAGACTTTTTGGTAGAGAACGCGCACACCTGTGTTTTCTTGGCGTTGAACTCGACCAGATTCTCACAGCCCCAATGAAAAATGCGGTCCAGGACATGGTCGAGCTCAACGACAAGCTCCTGTCGTTTTTCCTCGATGTCTGCAAGTTTAGCCGCAGGGTGTCCGAAATATCGCCCATGAACTGTGCTATCGTCTGCATAGCAATGAATGTTGCCAAGGGCTAACATATCATTGATATGCAGAAGAAACAGTGTGGGCGACAGGACAGAGCCCTGCGGCACTCCGGCATTAATCGGCTGAAAATCGGAGGCCGCACCGTCGCAAAGGACTCTGATGCGGCGCTGGTGCAGAAATGCGGCAGTCCAGTTGCAGAGTTTGGGAGGCAGACCAAAAGCCGGTAGCTTGGAGAGAAGCGAATGGTGCCAAACCTTATCAAAGGCCTTGGCCATGTCGACGCTGATGGCCAAGGATTCCCCATGCCTGTCAATAGCCTCACCCCAAAGGTGTGTGACGTACGCTAGAAGATCACCCGTAGATCGGTTCGGCCTAAAACCATACTGTCGATCATTTAGTAGGGAGTGATCCTTTAGGTAGTGGACCAGTTGTTTGATTATTATCCGCTTAATTACTTTGCAGATAATGGAGGTGACGGCTATCGGACGGTAGTTGGTCGGGTCAGAGCGGTCGCCCTTTTTGGGGATAGGTTAAACATTTGCCTCTCTCCAAGCCTCCGGCACAACTCCCGAGGAATATGACAGGCGATATAGACGCGTCAATACCGGAGACAACTCTGGTGCACAGTTCTTAAGAACCACCGCTGGGATACCGTCGGGTCCACTGGCTTTCCGGACGTCGAGTGACCGAAGCTCCGCACGGACATCTTTCAGCCGGATGCGAATATCCCGCATTGTAGAGTCGCAGGTCGGAATCGTAGGCGGGTGCTTGCCGTGGTCATCGATTCGGGAGTTAGCCGCAAAGAGATCAACAAGCAGTTTCGCTTTCTCCTGCGGCTGATGGGCCAGCGATCCGTCAGGATATTTCAGCGGTGGTAGCGAGGGCTGGCAGAAGTTGGACTGCACGGCTTTAGCCAATCGCCAGAACTTTCGGCTACCCGTAGGGTATGCGGCGAGTTCTTGACCAAGCCGCGCGATGCGCCGGGCATCCGCTCTGTTGTAAGCCTTCTTGCATTCCCTAGTGGCTTTGTTAAACGCTGCTTTTAGTCGATCCACGTCAAGCGAGCCGTTAGCGCGGGCCCTGGTCCATGCGCGGTGGGCCGATTGCTTTTGAGAAACAGCATGGGCGCACTCGTGATTGAACCAGGGACGGGTAGTCTGGCTGGCGACCTCACTGTAGGGAATATAGTATTCCATTCCGACAGTGATTTCGCCAGCCACGGCGGCCGCACTTTGGGACAGATCTTTGTGTTTGAAGCAGCGTTGAGCCCACGGGATGGATGCAAAATAATCCCGCATTCCATCCCAGTCTGCTGACGAGTAGTGCCATAAACGTCTTTTTGCTGCCACTGGTCGTGGAGGGGCAGCAAGAGGCACCGTAGTGGAAACTAGGCAGTGATCGGAGGATCCCAGAGGAGCGAGCACCGATACACTGTATTGCGCCGGGTGGCTCGTCAGCAGTAGGTCCAGCAAGGAAGGCGCTTGACTCGATATGTCTGGTATCCTGGTGGGCTGGAGTACCAGCTGGGTGAGGTCATGCGTGAGAGCGAATGCATGGGCAGTCCGACCCGCGTGGTCAGTTCTGGAAGATCCCAACCAGGACTCATTATGGGCGTTAAAGTCTCCCAGAAACACCAGTTCAGCGGTCGGGAACTGCTCCTGCGCTTTGTCCGCTGCCTGACTGAGATATTCAAAAAGTCGAGTTGTCTCAGAGTCTCCAGAGTGGGACCTGTATAGGCATACGTAGATTCGGCTCGTACAGCTAATATCTACGTGGAGCCATAGGGTGGAGAAGGATGGGTCCTCAAGGCAGCGCAATCGGCGACAACAAACATCCGCCCTGACAAAAAGACATACCCCAGCCTTCGCGAGGAAGCACTCCTCAAGCACGTAACCGGGGTAATGAAGATATGTCGTGTCGGCAGGGCGGCGTATTTGAGTCTCCGACAGAAAAAGCATGGCCGGCCGTGCCGTCTCAAGATGCTGGTGGACGGCGTTGAGGTTTGCATGGAGTCCACGGATGTTTGTGAACTCCACCTCAAAAAGCGGGTTGGTGGGAGAATGAAGTGCCGCTGTGCATCCTGTGAACTTTCTCTGTGCTGCCATGATAAGATATAGGAGGAGGGGAATGGGAGCGTAAAAGGCATGACAGTCATCGCGGCAGTGTAATACTGAGACTCGGAATGCTGTATCGTCATACAAGGGTGAGGCATGACGGTGACCGAACCGCCGGACGGAAGGGCCCCCGTACCCTCCCGGAAGTGGTCGCCTGGTCCCACCGTCCGGTCACCAACCGGCACGACGAGCCACTCCGTGGATTATGCGCGACCTGACGGGGCAGCCTCCCAGGGTGGTTAGCCGCGGTTGGGCCCCTCTCTATGCCGCGGGCGGCCAGCGGCACCACCGTTTCTACGGGTCTCCCTGGCCGACGGTTCGATCCACGTCACCCTCAACATGACTCTACGAGCATTCCACTGCTCACACACTTACCGCGATAACTGTCATCCCTGCATCTTAGTAATGAATAAATTTATACCAACAGAGAATAATTTTCATCTTAATTGCTAGGTACCCCAATTTTACTATGCACTTGCGATGAAACTGAATCTGTTAGTTACGTTTATAAGCCTTAGGTTTTTTTTTACATCTAACTCACAACGCCGTCTAGTCCCAAGCTAAACAGAGCTTGTGTTATGAGTAGTAAACAACTGATATTAATACATTTTTTTTTGTAAATACACACATATTATAAATAGAAATATTTTGTCAGTGATAGTAAACACCTAAACACTAAAATATATATTTGCAGATCATACAAACATTTCGTTCGACCCGGGAATCGGAGACCTCAAGCTGAGCAGTCGCATACGCTACCACTATACACGGCGAGAACATATCTGAACACATTAAAATCACACCCGAATTAAAACCGTTTATTTTATGATAAACATTTTTAAGTAAATCACGTTTTAAGGTAGTAGAGCCACGCTGATTTCAGGATGGTTGGGCTGGCTCGTCCGGGGCGGCACTGCCCTCGCACAGAAAATCAACGTACCTAAAATGACAGAGTTCGTGCTGACGTGTTTAATTGGTAATGCGAGACCCGGGCCCCATGGTATGGGTCACCATGCTGCATTGTTGCATTTTCTGCATTTTCAGTGAGTATGGTGACCACCACTTTTGGATTCTGCTTATGCTTTCCATAAGGCAGAGTAGAGTTATATTCCATACTAGCTGAACCCCGCGGTGTTACCCGCGGTTATTGTTGTACCGCGAGTAACGCCGCGGGGCAAAGTTAGTCTAAAAAAAGTAGCCTAAGTTACTCCCCGGATCATCAGCTACCTGCCAGTGAAAGTCCCGTCAAAATCCGTCCAGCCGTTCCAGAGATTACCCGGAACAAACAGACAGACAGACAGACAGACAGACAAAAAAATTTTTAACTACATTTTTGGTATATGTACCGTATATACATACATGTGCATTTAGTAAAAAGCGGTTATTTTAATATTACAAACAGACACTCCAATTTTATTTAGTTGTATAGATGGCAGGTTTATACATAAAAATACATAGTCTAAGATTTGGTAGGATATTAATGTTAGGCTTCCCACATAGATCTCAATTAGCTCAATTCTATCAATGTTGGCCAAGTGGTTTCAGCGGTCGCCACGCCTCTTGCTACTGCGCCAAGTGTCGTCGGTTCAAATCCTACGCGGTACAAAACTTTGTGTGATCTACAAATTCTTGTCCGTCTGGGTGTTCTTTGTGTCCATTTCTTGTATGTTTGTAAAAACCCCCGCGACACAGGCTGTTTATTCCTAATGTGGGAGTTGTCTTTAATAAGCTACGATTTCAATTGTGTTCGAAATTCAACTTTAATTACGTTCAACAAGTCATTTGCCTTTCCAGGATATTTATTTACCAAAAACATAAATTCAATTAAATGTAACTTTTAAATTTAACACACCAACCGCGACTGTAAGACGATTTGTATCAGTATTTTATTCAGTAAGTATTATAGTATACAGTAAATGAATTATCTTACCAACGTTTCTTAGGATATTAGACAATCTAAATTCCTTAATGTATTAATACAAGCCCAAAATACGCAAGATTTAATCTCTGTCTACGTAACACGGGAGTCTAAAATATCTGCGCCGTCACGTGGAAGTAAAATATGTAAGTTTAGTACACGTTTTAAAATGGTTTTAGATTATATATCTCTATCTTATATATCTTGGGGGTTTAATGTATTTCTTTTTTTTTTTTTCATTATTTCCTATATGTTAAGTGTTGAAACTGTGCACGCGTTCGTGAGGTGTTAAGTTGGGCTAAAGCTGAAAATCAACGCAGTGGTCACTTTCAGGACCGCAGCATACGCTGAGCTGTGGCCTTTTCGTCACACAGCTAGACATTTCACTGTTTTTTTTTGTTTGTTTTGTATATTGTTTGTTGTTATTTACTCTAAGTTAAATGTCTTATCTTTCTCTTTTACATGTATGTTATGTGTGACTAATAAATGTATTCTATTCTATTCTATTAAAAGAGAAAAAGTACTGGATCCGTCTACTTTGCTGGCAGAGATTTTAAGTAAATCGAGTTTTATGTGAACAAAATTAAATACAGTTAGATTTAAAAGAATCTTCTTGTGTAGCTAAGTTGGAATCGTATATTATTAATAGTTTAGAATGGTTATTGAATGCCTATTTAGGTACACGTTCTATCAAAACTATGATTTTTTTAGATTAATATTGAGATTAACTGATTGTATGTTAGGATTCGGATTGTTTACATAAATTAACGTCGCTCGTTAATCTACTTAGATTCTGCTAATGCTTTTCATCAGGCAGAGCAGAGTCACTTTCGTAGGTTCATATTTATAAAAGTAATAATAATAATAATCCTGTAAACTGACTAGATATAGACAAATATTTCAGCACGAACGGGCCGGATCGACCGGGGCGGTACTATCCTCGCACAGAAAATTAACGTGAATTGACCGGAGGCCCAATTATGCAAAAGCATCACTAGCCTGCCATGGTGTGGGTCACCATGCTGCATTGTTGCATTGTCTGCATTCGCTGTATGGTGACCACCACTCTTGGATTCTGCTTATTCTTTCCATCAGGCAGTGTAGTCATTTTGGTAGGACAAAACATAAAAAAAAAATATTTATACAATTAATAAATTTCAGAG
This sequence comes from Spilosoma lubricipeda, assembly GCA_905220595.1. Classification (NCBI taxonomy): domain Eukaryota; kingdom Metazoa; phylum Arthropoda; class Insecta; order Lepidoptera; family Erebidae; genus Spilosoma; species Spilosoma lubricipeda. The sequence goes on from HG992291.1 coordinate 2,927,154, forward strand.
TTCTCACTCTTTCATCTTGCTATGAAGTAGGTTTTTAGATCGACTTTCTATTTAACACGATACGGCTGTTCTTTGATTTTTACATGGTGTGACTTACATCCGATCTCCATGAAACTTAAGTAATAGGCGATGTCGATGATCTATAGGTAGGTGAAATAAATATTTGGAACATGTGACAAAACGCTATTATTTTTTTTTGATAAAACTTTTCTTAGTAGTTAAGAATATATGTAAAGTATTTAGTATTTATAAACAAAACAGAGTTGCTAAAAGACAAATTAGTATCTACGGTACCACAACTTTTAAACAGTTAAGACTGCCACAAAATCGATTGTTCTAGTATGTTTTTTCAACGAATTGGAGACCCAAAACTATAAGATTAAATAATAATAATAATAAATTTCGGACATCTAACACACAACGCTATCTAGTCCCAAGCTAAGCAGAGCTTTTTTTTGTAAATACATACATGCTATACATAGAAAACACCCAAACTCCGAATAAAACATTAAATAGAAATATGTATCGATTACATCAGCATTAATTCTAAATTCGAAGCACATACTGGACAAGTTCCAAATGGAGCGCAGCGTCGCCGTACCTCCCGAGACTATCAGTTCAAATGCTGGCCTTGTATCGTAAATGGAGGCTAGAGATAAAACAAGGCGATGGTAATATTTAACGAAATTAGAGCGTACTGTGATTTAAACTTAGAGTATAATCTAGTGGTGCAGTTGTTTGTATCTCGAAGAGGCCTATTTTCAAGGAGTGAAATGTGTTATAACAATGTTATCAGTAGAAGGGACCTTGAATCTTACGAATGCAGATTATACTGATTCATACTCCATATTAATATTCGCGTAGTGAGCGATGCAGTATCGGCGAGAAGCATAGAACACTTTTCACTGCTTTCGCTGAAGTAGAAGCGTTTTTATCGCAGGTAAAACCTAGTAATTATCATATCTAAATACAATAATAATAATAATATAGCCACTTTATTTCTATAATGAATTAATTATAAATCAAATAGTATCGGAAATCATTAGTATATATTTATTGCATCCTTGAGTTAAATAATATATTAAAATTAAAATTGCTCAAATCGCTCATTGATTTCAAGATTTAAATCAATTCTAATTAGAAACATTAAACAAATAAATCTAGTAAAATTTAAGCTAATACATTTGAATTCCAGTTTATATAATTCAATATGGACCCCTCAACGGGTAAAGACCTCCTTCATTTTTTCTAAGTTTCTTGGCCCTTTTGCTTTTGTAAACCAGTTTTCTTACTATTTCATTAACCCATTTTTCCCTGGGTCTACCTCTGTTCCTCTTGTTTCTTGGTCCTTGCCAGGTAGTTAATCTCGGTGTCCATTTTTTGTTGTCCATACCTGCAATATGACCATAAATATCTTCACATTATTATGGAAAACCTACACCCAGAAACAATTAGTAATACTATTATATATATATTGGCCGCCCGGTGGTCGAAATTCGACTGTTAATATTAACATTTTTTTTGTGCTTTTTTACTCCTCTTTATAAACTTTAACATTTGGGCATATTTTTTTCAAAAAAGGGGTACTAAGTTTTACCTCATGTATTAATATAACGATAACAATTATACTTCTAACATTAATGTCCTAACTAAATAAAATGGTTTGTAAGCAGGAAAATTGAATCAAATCATATTAAAAAGCAATTTGTCGAAATTAATTACGACAAAAGCTACCAATAAGCTGCTTAGGAGCTTCTTATAAATTGTTGGAACGAAGTTACGATGATTTTACAAGGCCTTATTACTAGGTATTGGTTTATACTTTTCTATATGGTACAGGGAGAAATCGAGAAGACGAGTATCTTGACGGTAAGTGAATACCACAGTCTATGGAGACCTCCAACTCAAAAGAGCATCACTGCTCTTTCAGTACCCTCCCAGAGAAAGAGGAGAGGGCTTAAGAGAGAAAATTACGCTGTACAATAGCAGTTGCAGAGATAATCTAAACAATCACGTACACGAATTACGTTTGCCGCATCCGGAGGATCCAAAATAAAGCAATTTATAATGCTTAAATATATTTAATTAATTACTAGTTTTACATAATAGTAACTATAGCTAATAAGAGGTGATTCTGCTTCGAAGTATGAAAACAGAATCTCCTTATAAACTAATTTAACTAAATTAAAACCTACAACTAATTAGTCTAGTGATTCCGCCTCGAAGTGTTAAGCAAGAATGACTTAAAATATGTTTCTATAACGGTCGAGGGCTGATGTCGCCATCCTTATCGATGTTATTCTTATAAGTGCTTCAAAGTGCCATCTGAAGACATTAAGGATAGGCGCCATGCTAAGTGTTCTCAAATGTCGTATGAATTGATTTAGGGATATGTAACACCTCCCCCCGAAGAACAGCCACCACCGATGTATTTAGCAATAAATTAAGGTGGGGGTTGATTTGCTCTTGCTTGTAGTAAGTGTGATTGTGATATGATCTACGTGGCATAATCTTATTCAAGATTGACTGCTGGAAGCCTTGAGATCTTCATATTGGTAGCCTGAAGATGATCCAAGTTCATTGATGGATACGGTGTAGTCTAGTTTTGGGGCAGATAGCACGTCCTTGACTCTGGTGATACTAAAGCCAACTATTTCCAGGTAGTGTTTCCATGCCTGTAGAACGATCTTGAAGATGATTTGTAGAAGTCTGGAATACAGGAGAGATGTACTTTTGTAAGAACAATTAAGCTGATGATGTAACGTCTGTTTACACTTTCTTCGTAGCTCGCTGGTCCATCGTGATAGTGCCAGAACTGCAAATAGGTTTCCTTTGTTGACTGGTGATGGGTTGATATATGAAATCATGACAGGGCCGGTTCTGTAGACTACGCTTTTCTTTGCGTAAAAACCAGTTACTGGTCTTCGGGCATTCAGCCTCTATGTACTTGGAATCTTTCTAATGGATAACTAGGAATAAGGGCGGAACTAGGATTATGTGATTATTATTGGGGATTAAGTATAAATTTATTTATATAAATTATATATATAATGTGTAAAAATGGGGAACGTAAAAACTATAACTATTTCATTGCTTACATAGAATAACCTAATCTTATTATAACTAAATATTTTCCTGTATCTAAATACATTACCTAGACTTTCAAATAACAAATATCTTAGAACTAATCCACACAAATGGTTGGTGGAAAAGTGTTTTTATACAATTACAGAATTTATGCAATGTAATACAATTTATAAATCTTAATAATTTATATTTGTTTTGTAATTGTAATAATCATTTCTTTATAATTTTGACTATGATTATCGTTTGAATTTTGATTACAATTTGAATTTTCATTATAATTTTGAATGTTCAATATAATTTTGGATTTTAATTCTAATTTGGATGTGGATTCTAACTTTTGTTTTTGATTGGGTCTTTAATTTTGTTTTTGATTGTGATTTTAATTTAATTGTAATTTTTTTTTGATTATAACTTTGATTATATTTTGAATTTTTTTGTAACGATAATTTTATTTTATATTAATTTAATTTCATTTTAATTTACAATTCTATAATTGTACTCATGCAGCAAATATGAACTTGTATGATCTAAAATAAATTATTATTAATAATAATAAAATATAATACATAGTAATATAATCGATAATTGTCAAGAAATGCAATACTAACTTTTATAACAGTGTAATAGATAACGTTTCTTGTTTTATTTAATATAATTAATTTTTAGATCATAACGTTAGTTAATAAACCTTTGCATGCCAAAACAAGGCAGAATATAGTACTATCAAAACCACTAATGTAACACATGGTATTAACCTACGTTCTATGCAAATAAAATTTCATATCATTTCATTTCAAATTTGATCTAGTAAGTTTTTGCTATACAAAGGAGCAGAATTACTACTGGGATGGTTCTGTAATAATTTATTGGTTTGAAGTACTCTTTTAAACTTATGTTTTGCCAAGGAACTTCGTTTTTTTTTATTTGGAGGTCTAGCGTTATCGTGTCGTGGGTTAAGTGCGGGGCTAATTTTTTTTATTAGACATGAGTGGATTTCTACAAATTTTTTGTTCAGGACAATATTCAATTTCAAGTTCTCTGTTTTTATAACGATAAGTCAATTGACATCTGCGAGGGTCAGCACTTGGATTATGTATTAATAAAAATGTCACGAGGGTCAAAGATTTTTGTTATTAATTCTGTGGTTTTAGATTTTTTAAAACAGTATATACTGTTATCCGGAGCTAAATTAGATAAATCGTGACTCGATGCCATACTGAATTGTGTTAATACTAGCTGGTCTCATAAATTTGTTAGTAGTGTTAACATAAAAACGATTCCGCTATGGACGATCCCGGTATTAATTTTTTTATCTCGGTAAAAAAGAAGGTTGAAATTTATTATTCAATATATTTTAATTACATTTTACTCAATATTTGCTTTTTAACGCGTTTGAAAATATGACCATTCGAAGAGTTGGTACAAACTGTAAAATTGTACCTAACAATACTGGCGCGAAACAGTATTGAGGACAGTTTTAGATTATATTTTATAGGCTAAACGTGAAGTGACAATATTCATTTATCCTCATCTCCCATAAAATGTAAGTAAATGTTGTCATTTGTTAAGCATTATTAAATGCTAGAATCCACTATCAATTTGTTGCACCCGACATACAAAAGGTATAAAAGTTTACTTTTTTCACAGAAATAAAGATCTAATATTCTGAAACATTGTAAAAGTAAGAAGAAATTAAAACTAAACTTAAATTAATTGTTTTCAGAATATAATGTTTGTTATAGATCATCGTCGAGTTCAGGTAATACTCTGTAAGATTTATAAATAGCATCTATATCGTACTGATCCGTTGTAATGTCTAAATTCCTAAATTCATTGATAACATTTAATCTACATATATTCTTATCTCTGTTAATTATTACTCTAAATTAATTCTCTATTTCCCTTGGGTAAGAAATCTTAATGATTTAAATTTAACACACAAAAACGATAATAATATCGAATAATATCGATTGGGCAGGATATGTGTACACATATATAAGTATTTAATTATATTAACTTATATAATAGGTTTGGAAATATATATAAATAAATAATTATGTATTACTTAAGGGTTAGGAGGGCAAGGACTTGAAAGATTCAAGGACTTACAAAATTGTCTTTCTTTTGGACGAATCGAAGTTTGGATTCTCCTCTGGACTGCTGCTCCGTAGGTTCAGGATATCCGACGAAGGCTGAAGAGCTCAACCAGTGGCGTAACGATTGGGAGCAAACGATTTGTGGATGCAGGAGACCGATCGCGACACGCACTGACTCGAATATCCTACCGACTGCGCCAATTACGTTTGCCGCATCCGGAGGATCCAAAATAAAGCAATTTATAATGCTTAAATATATTTAATTAATTACTAGTTTTACATAATAGTAACTATAGCTAATAAGAGGTGATTCTGCTTCGAAGTATGAAAACAGAATCTCCTTATAAACTAATTTAACTAAATTAAAACCTACAACTAATTAGTCTAGTGATTCCGCCTCGAAGTGTGAAGCAAGAATGACTTAAAATATGTTTCTATAACGGTCGAGGGCTGATGTCGCCATCCTTATCGATGTTATTCTTATAAGTGCTTCCAAGTGCCATCTGAAGACATTAAGGATAGGCGCCATGCTAAGTGTTCTCAAATGTCGTATGAATTGATTTAGGGATATGTAACACACGTGTTTTAAGCGCCGTTTTAAATAATTTCGCCGCTTCCGCGCTAAATGTTATCGGTTAGTCCCTTACATGGAACAACACTTTCTAGCATTGTTTGTCTATTATATATATATATATATATATATATGTTTTGTTTGTCTGTTTGGATGAATTTTTGTAAAGTCCTCCTCAATATAGGATAGATTTTTGAGTTGCCGTTTTTAGAAGAAATAAACATTCTCTTTGTTATAAAATTATCGTATAAACTTTATCAACAGAAATAGACCTCTTATATACAAAATCTACCTACAGTCTCACACGCTTGTTCTTGTACTTAAGAAATGTAAGCTTGAAGATAAATTAGCCAAGTATCGGCACACCTGTGGCGCTAACATCACGACAACACACAAACTATTCACGAGAACAGCAAACAGTGGATAAACTTGTGATGGGAATGCAGCTGTTTTTCTTTAGAACTAGAAAATATATTGTTGAAGCTGGAAGTAACTTTAACACTTTCTTGTGATTTGTACCAAGTCTATCCTTATTTTTTTTTAAACTTACATACTAGGTGGTTTAAATTGTAAATACCACAGTACAGAGAATAAGAAAATCGGTGTGAAATAGTGCTTGCACTGTGTTTCACCGAGTGAGTGAGGATACCGGAGGCCCATAACCCAAACCCCCTACTCCTATCTCCCCTCCCCATCCCCCAAAGGCCGGCAACGCACGTGTGACGCCTCTGGTGTTTGCAGGTGTCCATGGGCGGCGGTTATCGCTTACCATCAGGCGATACGTCTGCTCGTTTGCCCACCTATTCCATAAAAAAATGAAATAAACAGTGTAAATATTGATAGGTACACCCCCCATATTCAAATTGAAATGGGACCATATGGGAAATACCAGCTTTGAAATAAAAAAAGAATCAAAAATCGGTCGAAAGTTCTGAGGTAAGAAACATAAAAAAATACAGTCGAATTGAGAACCTCCTCCTTTTATGAAGTCGGTTAAAAAACTTACTTCTTATTTTAAAACACAATATTCTCTTGAACTAAATGAATGAATTTAGATCTAAATGATACTTTTTGTTTCGGATAGAATATTAAATAAGGGATGATAAAGATTATCATAGATTATATCAAGACATACATGTTATTTTTCTAATTTAAAAATGAACACATTGGATTCACTTTAAAAGTTTAATTTCAACTGTTTTACAGAACGAAATACAAAGAAATGAATCAAAAAGTAATGAGAACAAACCTCGTGTGAAGTGACACTTGACATATGACAGTTTGTCAGTTTCAAATTGACGTTTGGCATATGTGTCAAAATTTCCTATAATCATTCATGATGCGTATCCGGTTCAATTCCCGATTAACACAAATATTTGTATGCTTGAATGTTGTTTTTTTTTGCAAATAGAAAAAATTAAACTCATTGTCATTCATCTCAACCGAAAGACGCTTACTATTTATTGTTTTAAACTTTCATGGTCAGTAACAGCGCCATGATCACGGAGTAACTGTTACGGAGTGTAACTGTTACGGAGTTACTCCGTGATCATGGCGCTTGCAACAGCGCCGAAATATCGGATACTCACATACAAAAAAGTACATGGTAGCAATCCCGCAGATTCCTATTTTAACGCTTACTATTGGTCAGTCAAAACTCATAAGCCTCACCAAGATTCGCCACAACAATCGATCCTGTGCTGTTTATAAGTTACATGTACCTGTGCTGTTTACGTGTGTCCAGGTAGTAGAGCCACGCTGATTTCAGCACAAATGGGCTTTGGGCTCGAACGGGGTGGTACTACCCTCGCACAGAAGATCAACGTAAAATGACAGCTTTCATGCTGTCGTGTTTCGTAGGTGAGTGTGAGACCGGACGCCCAATGATGCAGAAGCATCACTAAGCCGCCGTAGTGTGGGTCACCATGCTGCATTGTTGCATTGTCTGTACGAGCAATGAGTTTGGTCACCACCACTCTTGGATTCTGCTTATGCTTTCCATCAGTAGAGTCATTTTGGCAAGCCATACATAAAAAAACGGATATTTATTACATCACATCAACAGGCTAATAGTCCACTGCTAGACTTCTTTCATATTGAACGTTTCAGGATGAAAGGAGGATTAGACCTACTACAGATTGGTATAGGGTTTGTTTTAAATTATCCTTCTCTATGCAGTGATGTTATCCTACGTAGTTTCCTCCCAATGGGGCGGTTATACTCTGCAATACATATTATAGGGTGTAAAAATATATGCATAATCCCAGTCCTACGAATCTCCGTCGTGTGTCAGAGCAATGCATCGAAGAGGAAACGAACGTCAAAGTTGTACAATACGTTCTGCGAGCGAGTTCCCGTAATGTAGCAAGATTTATCGGATTTAAAAACTTGTTTTGCAAAGTTGTACAACTATTGAGTTAGATGCTAGTCATATGTATACCTATTATTATAAAATAAAACAGATTAAAATTACCTGATAGTTACTGCTGTAAGAAAAATTACTTTAAAAGTGAATAAGAAACAAATAAATTCTGTTTTTGAAGGAATTTGATTTTTATTAATATTAATTTCTAATCTCACAAAGTCTGTAAAACACGTAAGTGCAGTATAGAAAATGGAGAAACACATCTCTTTCCCACATCTATTTTCCGAGACATATATAAATTGATGAATCCATAGTATCTATACTAATATATAAAACTGAAGAGTTTGTTTGTTTGTTTGTTTGTTTGTTTGAACACGCTAATCTCAGGAACCGCTGGTCCGATTTGAAAAATTCTTTCGGTGTTGGATAGTCCATTTATCGAGGAAGGCTATAGGGTATATATCATCACGCCATTACTAATAGGAGCGGAGCAACAATGAAAAATGTTTCAAAAACGGGAGAAATTTTCACGCTACGGGCAATATAAGGCGCAAACGAGGTTGCGTGGGTCAGCTAGTAATACTATAAATTCGAATGTAACTCTGTCTCTCTGTCAGTTAAATAGCTGCACCGATTTTAATGTACTTTTTCATGGAAATACTTTGATTCCCGAGTAGGATATGGCTTTTCTCTACCAACATAACTGACATATTATTAAATCTATAAATTTGCAAAACTAGTGATTACAACTCTTAAAAAATAACCGCTTTGTAGTAAATGCATATGTATGTATACACGGTACATATACCAAAAATGTATTTAAAAACTTTTTTGTCTGTCTGTCTGTCTACTAGGCTACTTTTTTTAAGACTTACTTTGTCCCGCGACGTCACTCGCGGTACGACGATAACCGCGGGTAACACGGCGTGGTTCAGATAGTCTATACAAATAAATAAAATTGGAGTGTCTGTTTGTAATATTAAAATAAACACTTTTTACTAAATGCATATGTATGTATACACGGTACATATGCCAAAAAAAATTGTCTGTCTGTCTGTTTGTTCCGGGTAATCTCTGGAACGGCTGGACTGATTTTGACGGGATTTTCAGATAACTGATGATAAAGGAAGTAACTTAGACTACTTTTTTAGACCAACTTTGTCCCGCGACGTCACTCGCGGTACGACGATAACCGCAGGTAACACGGTGGGATTCAGCTAGTTTAACATATATATGATATTTAAGTGATGATGATAAATTTCATGTACGATAAGGTACATAATACTCTGATAGAGAAATCTTATTTTCATCAGAAACAATTCCTTTGCTAACTTTTGCATTGTTCTCTCCTAAATTCGATACAAAACCAATAAAAGTACCTGCAATGGACGCTACAAAAGTTGTGAAACACATTACAAGGGTGTTTTTGTACCAACTTGTGTAGGGTCAATGTTTTAAATAACGTGATCACTGTTTTTGTTAAAGAACATTTAACAACACTTTCGTTTTATATAACGTACATTTTATTGTGGTTTAGGATTCTTAGTATTAGTAACAGGTAACTTGGTCTTACGCAATGAAGTGTACTATTCTCGATTTTAGACACTTGATGGAACTTGTTGAAATACATTCTAGAACTAAATTCACTTTTTTTTACTAATCCCGCCCACACGCCCACCACTGTAACTCCTGTATACCGGATCAACAGCAGTGTCCCACGAACATACCGAGTTATGACACTCGGGAAGTCCCAGGAAAAAAATAACTGTCTTGGAACCCGCAACGAAATTAATCAGAAGAAAAAACAGGAGGAGTTGGAAATATGATAAGTCCACTTCCCTCCTTAACAAAGCGGGAGACAAAATGAAGTCAAAATAGTCAGACACCTTTTTTAAACCGGGAAGCATCACGGATAAAATATTAGGGGCCCTAAGTGAGCTATATTTGATTACTATAGTCTGTTTGGCAGAATCGCCTAAACGCTTAAATTAAATTCACTTGTACTTATTCCACTATTTTTATTAATTTTTATTCTGACTGGTTTTGCCCTAGGGCATTTCCACTTATAAGTGGCGTAAGGCAAAACTGGTTAGGATAAAAGTTTATTTAAGTAGTCCAATAAGTACAAGTGGGTTTATATAATAATAATAAATATTTCGGACACCTAACACAACGCCACCTAGTCCCAAACTAAGCAGAGCTTGTGTTATGGGTACTAGACAACTGATATAAATACATATATATTACTTTTTTTTTATATTTCGGACACCTAACACACAACGTCATCTAGTCCCAAACTAAGCAGAGCTTGTATTATGGGTACTAGGCAACTGATATAAATACTTAAATACTTTTTTTTTTTGTAAGTACATACATATTATACATAGAAAACACTCAAGTTCCGAAACAAATATTTGCAGATCATACAAATATTTGGTCCGACCCGAGAATCGAACCTGATATCTCAAGCACAGTAGTCGCATACGCTACCACTGCGCTATCGAGGCAGTCATATCAAATGGTGAGAAGCTGTCGATTTGAAATTACAAACAGACATTTTAGTTTCATTTATTTGTATAGAAGATTTAGTTCCAATAGCTTTTTCCATATCTAAATAATAAGCCTTTTTAAGATAGCAAACAGCTTTCAAAGAACAATAAGGTTCAAGAAACTCAGCAGAATCTACAACAAAAGTGAATTTAATAAAGAATGGCTGATGGGCCGAAGTAAAGTAAACAATTTCTAACGGCATATTTTCTACTAAAACTCCTTTGTTAATAACATCCAAAAGAAATTGAATATTAATAAGAATTGGCATAGCTTCTCAAATAGATTATTCTTTATAAGGTCAGCTGAAATTCTTTGACTTAATTTGTTTTAAGGACTTAAAATAGAAAGCTATTAAATGTACTCCATTACAAGAAAAAGAGGTGGTTCGATGATCTGATGAAGGTTGCGGGAAACCATAGAACTCGAGGAGAAAAAAATATAAAGGGGTATTGTTATCGAAATTTGAAAGCAAACTGAGTTTCGATTTTAATAATTCCTGTATCATTAGAAGGGTAAAGTACCCTTCTAATGATAAATGAAAATAGGTTGTATTTTATATCAGTAACTGGCCACATTTGCGGATAATAGGGATCGGATTCACAGAACTAGTTATTGATAAGGGCCTAACTTTGATCTGTAACATTTTTTGGAGGATTTTGGTTGTTTATGCATAAGAAGTATATGTATGTATATGTAAGCATACATACACAGTTGTATGCGAGGGTTATTCTGGCTAGACTGCAACGACTTGCCGAGCGCGTGACGCACAATGTGGTTTTCGCTTAGGACGCTCTACGTCGGATATGATATTTACCCTACGCCAGCTGCAGGAAAAATCACGTGTGCAGAGCAGCCCCTTGACATCTTTTGTTGATCTTAATAAAACGTTCGACACTGTAAGCCAGGAGGGGCTTTACACTGCGCTCATGCGAATGGACTGTCCACCAAAGCTTTTGAACTTTATAAAGTCCTTCCACGATGGCATGCGATGGTAGATTTTCCTCATTGGACATGCGAAGAGAGGTGCGGCAGAGATGCGTTTTGGCGCCAACACATGGCATGGCATATTTTTCTTATTGCTCTGCATAGACACCGAAAATGGATTTTCTTGATTACCCTTAATTTTCTATTTCAAATGTTAAGTTGGTTAATTAATTTTGAAAGTGATTTTACTGCAAAATTGGTAGTATCAAAAGTTTATAAATAAAGCGATTACGACACGAATATTCCTGAACCTTTAAAAATATTAACGCAATGTGAAGGTCAATGTCAAGTGTCAGACACAGGCGCGTGACCTTGGACTATTAATTACTATACATCATTAATCTTTGCGAGGACAGAATTTGCTTGTTAGGATATTACAGGCCTTGTTACCGCAAAATAATGTTAATTGCTTAAAACTCCTTGTAATGGTTAGGGACCTTTGTGAAGTGATCGTACATGTTCGGTAAAAGATAAATTAATGGCGAACAAATTCCGGCCCTGTCCTTCAAAATGTTCAAAGTCATGCATTGTTTTTTTCAAGAAGAGGCTTTTCTTTACCGGTACAAGCAATGATGTTTTTTTAAAAGTGATAACTTCTTATGGGAGGTTAAGCTGCTTCGTTACGTAACGCGTTACGGCGCCAGTCTGGTTTCCCTTTCTCTCACGCAAAGGGCAGCGGTATTCAGGCTCCTCCTCTCTCACTCTAACCCACAGCGCTAGCCGTAAATAGTTCAACTAATTGGAATATATCCTGCATCGTAGGGAGTTTACAAACATCGGAAACAAAGAATACTCAGACAAATAATTTGTGAGTGTTGACAATAGACAACAGGCTCATGCGGTATAGAGCGGCGGGCGTGGCGTCAGTCTAAACCATAACGCCAAACGTGCAGTCTTTTCTAATAGAACTGGTTCAGTGGAACCTATATACATACATAGATTGCCAAAAACATTTTTGATTTCACCGTAGTCGGATAAAAAATAAAACATATTTTGCTTAAAGAAGATATTTTACATAACTTTTTATAGACATGTGTAAATATACATTAGAACTTATTGGAATTCGAGGTGCATATTCTCGCTCAATACCAATTGTATCGTCATTATTTATAACCTAACTTTAGCTTAGCACAAGAAGTGTACAGATATAAAAATTGTGCAACTTGGAATGCAAATGACAAAAGTTCCCGTCTCCAAACACTTGAGTGCACTTTACATCTCGCTGTTATATCCCAAATGGGAATGCTTCTGAACAACTCATAACATTATAGTTTTATTCATAAGCAGTGAACGGTTTGTAGCGAAGTTGTCTAGTAAAACAAATGCCATTCGCAGTAAAGATGGCACCTAAAACTGTATATTATAACTATTATATGGTTTTAAGTGCAATAGTCAAGCTGCTCACATGTCAGTAGTTCTACTACAGTACAGTTGTAAAAAGTCGAAGTTTTATTATATAACTAGCTGTGATAGTAGCGTGCAAATAGTAGCCTATATGTTATTCTGATGTTATAGTATGTATATATATATGATATTACTGTAAAGTTTCATCCAAATCTGTCCAGTAGTGTTTTGCGTGTAGAAGTAACAAATATACACACTCACAAACTTTCGCCTTTATATATTAGTGTGATTAGTGTGATAAGCTTTCAACCTTTATGTCAATTATCGCAATAAAGAGTCTATGTTCTTGTTCCATGAATCAAAGTATGTCCATGCCAAACATGAAATAGGTGTAGCGGTTGAGCCGTTAGAGCGTTACAGACAGACAGGGTAACTTTCGTATTTGTAGGTAATATTAGTAAGTAAAAATAAGTATGAACATGAGAGACGTACTGTGCAGCTCAATAATAAAAAAAAATGCAATGACAGTAATTCAGGAAATTACCTTTATCATATTAGTCATCCAAAATGTTAAGTACTTTGGCGGATCACAGTGTTATTTCACTCTGTGTATTCTATATCTTAACCTCGTATGAATGTGAATTTCACAGAGTCATAACGCACACGACAAGCTTGCTGGCTTTCACCTGCAGCTTCCTTACAACACCCGTAACAGAAAGTAACCATTGAACAGAAGAGAATTTATGAAGCGACTGAACACAGCTTTGGTAATTCCTCAGATGGAGAACAGACTTGAAGATCTTTACGGAAAAATATTGGCCAAATTCTTGTAAACCTCTTCATTCAAATATTGAAAATCAAGAAGAAGAACCCGAGCCTAAGAACTTAAATACTGTGCTTTTAATCCTATAAAAATGGAATAAGCCAAAATTAGCGTGCTACAAATGTAAAAAAAAAACTGTGTGGTGAGCACAAGGTTGATATGAGCGTAGACTGATATTAATTTGATTTATTGATTACTTTTCTTTAAGAACAACTAATTAGCGATGATGGAAATTTGATTTTCGAAAAACTAACAGGTAGTTTAGTTGTTTTATTTTGCATATTGTTTTTTTTCTTTGTAATGAATAACTCTGATAGTGCTTATCTTTGATTAAACTGTTGTTTTATTTTTAGTCTACATCCCAAATTAAAATTGCTGCTATAGAGTATTAATATAATAGGGATGTTCTTGTACACAGATGGTAATTAATTGTGTACGCCTCTGAGACGTATATTAAGGCTTTGTGTACCTTCAAAATAGATTAGGCTTCTAGGGTTAATTATGCTGAAACAACCGACCAACCGTCGCTCGCGTCGTTTGTCATAAGTTTACTTCGTTGCATCAAATACAGTTGTATTCTGAAGAACTTTAGGTTCAATTTAAATTTTAGTTAATGTCAGGGATAGCTATAACTGTCCATATTATTTTGGATGTTCAAGAGTGGGGTCAGTCCGATGTAAACAACTATCTGGCATCGAAACCGTTTGCATTATAAACAGTGTCCAAAACTCGCTGAATCAGCAACGCTTTTCGGATATCCGGATATCCCAGTCACGCTGGTGACCGCACTATGAGATATTTGATCTCGTACTACAAAACAAAATGTGCACTAGAATTTATTTTCAAGTTAATGTTTTATGTTAGGGGTTATGTTTTCATCTTACTGTATTTACAACGTTAAAATTTTTTGTCTCTCTGTCGGTCTGTCCATCTGTTTGTCTGTTTGTTTCGGGAAATCTCTGGAACGGCTGGACGGATTTTGACGGGACTTTCACTGGTAGGTAGCTGATGATCCACGGAGTAACTTAGGCTACTTTTGTTAAGACTAACTTTCTAACTTTGTCCCGCGGCGTTACTCGCTGTACAACAATAACTGTGGGTAACACCGCGGGGTTGTCTGTCTGTCTGTCAGACAGATAGACAGACACACAGACAATTTTTTTTTAACTAATTTTTTGGTAAATGTAACGTGTACACATACATATTTATTTGTATAGATTGCAAAAAAATTACATTATATAAAAATGTGATTACATTATAATAAACCAGGTCACTTCAGGTTTATTATAATTTGTACGCGCCCTCGCACATTTCGTTTCTCAATATAGGTGTCATATTTCCGGTCCTAATCCTTTGTTTTCTGCGATGATAGCGGGGAGATGATCCATACAAATTGGGCGTTATTTGTACAGAGAGTAACAGAGAAATCAGTCTGTCATCACTCTTAGGCCCTACCTAATTAGTCAAGGACGACTTACACTTCAAAACTACACTTGAGAGCAATGATCCGGGTCGAGTTATGAATTACTAGTTGTTGCCCGCGGCTCCGCCCGCGTATATGTCGGTTATCGCGGCAAATAGTAGCCTATGTGTTATTCTGATGTATAAGCTATATTACTGTAAAGTTTCATCCAAATCCGTTCAGTAGTTTTTTCGTGAAAGAGTAACAAACATCCATCCAAACATCCATCCATCCTTACAAACTTTCGCATTTATAATATTAGTAGGACTAGTTGTTGCCCGCGGCTCCGCCCGCGTATATGTCGGTTATCGCGGCAAATAGTAGCCTATGTGTTATTCTGATGTATAAGCTATATTACTGTAAAGTTTCATCCAAATCCATTCAGTAGTTTTTGCGTGAAAGAGTAACAAACATCCAAACATCCATCCATCCTTACAAACATTCGCATTTATAATATTATTAGGAATTACTGTAAAGTTTCATCCAAATCCGTTCAGTAGTTTTTGCGTGAAAGAGTAACAAACATCCAAACATCCATCCATCCTTACAAACTTTCGCATTTATAATATTAGTAGGATTAGTAGGACTGTTACCATTAATCGTATAAACATAATTCAGTACTTACTTACTTACTTACTTAATGTAGTTACTGCAATGGAAGATAGGTAAGCCTTTGGTGTGTGACGCAAGTTGTGTTGGCACCCTCGCGCCATCTCATCTTCCAAGTACGGCTGAATACGCCGGCACTGCTGCTGCCTCAGCGGAAAGCCTCAAACGGGGTAAGTAGCAAAACTTAATAGGTAATTACATTTTTGAATCGTTTGGGGTAGAGACGCTAGGTTCATGGGGTCCGAGAGCTCATGCTGTGTTTAAACAACTAGCTAAGCAACTGATTGACGCTTCTCGCGACCTTCTGGTCGCGAGAAGCGTCCTTTTTCATTCGGCATCCATCATCATCCCATCGGCATTTGAAAAGGCCGGCCTTTTTCTAGCACAGAGAATCAGCATTGTCATTCAACGTGGTAATGCTGCCAGTCTTTTGGGACGCTACCCACAGGCGAAGATGTGGAGTTATTTGACGCTTGTGTGTAAATATTGTTACTGTTCTTTTAAATTAAGGTTATGTACATAGGTTTCTATATTATATATGCAATAATTCAGTACTATATATTACATTATAATAAACTTTGAATACAACATGTTCAACCGCTTCATCTCAGCAACAACAGTGAAATTGTAGAAAACTTATTTAGTTATTTTAGGATGACGTAATTTCTCCTCTAGTATTGCATAACATAGTGGCTAACAAATTTCATATTTTCTACTTGAGGAGTATTTTATTTCCCTAAAATAAAATTCATTTTACTACCTTAGCATTTTTGATCCTGGACGTTAAATAAAATTTACAAGTACTATTTACTATGATTCATTTTCAAAATAATTAATTATTTAATTAAGCTAATCTCAGGAACCGCTGATCCGATTTGAAAAATTCTTTTAGTGTTGGATAGTACATTTGTCGAGGAAGGCTATAGGCTATATATCATCACGCTAAGATCAAAAGGAGCACCAATGAAGAATGTTTTAAAAACGGGGGAAAATTATCACGCTACGGGCAACAGGATACTCCGTAATATTCAATAGGCGCAATATTGGCTCGTCGAGATACGCACTGCAACCCATTTGCTTCGGCAAATATGGAATGCTATCTAGTTTCGAAAACTATATAATATGCTCATGTTCGAAAGCGTGTAGTGTAGATAAAGTCTTCTCAATTTTGTTTCATAATAATTTAAACGAGATTTGTTCAAAACGAATGCGTTAAATATTTATACCTTGGCTCGATAGATGGCGTTGTTCCTGAGGACCGAATTGCGGTATCTACATGTGTTTTTTTTCGTATTATGTGCCAATTTTGTACTAAACAATTGTGGTACCGTGCAGTTTGTATTTGACCTAAGGACCCAAAGCAAATATTTTCTATATAATATGATAGGAGAGTTATGCATACTTAGGCTAGATCGAGCAGGGCGCTGCTTCACGGATAGTCGATTTCAAGCGGTTTTGTTTTGCACCAAACAAATAAATTTCCCATAGTCAAGAACACACAAAAGAGGTAAAGCACTATTTGTGTTGTGTCGTCTTTCTTTTCTTTAGTTGATTTTCTCTATAAGTAACGGTACAACATTTATTTTTTACAAAATTTTTGGTTCACACATAGAAACTCACCCCTTCAGGAAAAGAGTATTCTCATATAGAGGTCGGGAACGGAGCCAACGGATTTATGAATGTCAGTTGCTAGTCAAGATCTGAAAGTCTCGCCAAGTGGATATTCCATAAACGTAAACCTTAAACGAACTAATTAAATACATATATAGTAATGACACCATCATCCTTTGGCTTTACCATAGACGTGTAAAGAAATAATTTACTTATATATTATTTAGTTAGAGACATTTATTACGTAGTAATATGTTAGTGTCACCGTTATCCTACGTCAGGTCAAAGCTTTTGGTGTGTAAAGATTT
The DNA here is from genome assembly GCA_905220595.1 of Spilosoma lubricipeda. Taxonomy (NCBI): domain Eukaryota; kingdom Metazoa; phylum Arthropoda; class Insecta; order Lepidoptera; family Erebidae; genus Spilosoma; species Spilosoma lubricipeda. Next base: position 2,944,964 of record HG992291.1, read on the forward strand.
CAAATGACTCTAGTGCAGCAATTAAGGTTGGGTTTCCTAAAATGTTAATAAACATACCAATGTCAAGACTATTTATATCATATTTACACACCAATGCCTCCCTTTGTCTGTGATAAACATTTTGTTTAAAACCATAGTCTATTCTTCTAAGACCTTATACGAACATTTCTAATACCCTAAGGTAATACTGATAAGGTTATTTATATATTCTAATTACAAGAAAGAAACATGCTTGTGAATTGGTATGCGCGTTTCTAGGAAAAGGAAATTGAATTACAATAGGCGAAGATGGTTATCAAGCAGTCAAGGTTGTTAGCGACGAGTAAACAGGTTTGATTATATGTTATTAAATAGTTCAGATTTGAATAAAGGAATTTCTAATTTCATTTATTTGGTAAAAAAGTATATAACTAACTACGGTTATAGATCATCATGAATAATAAATAATCCATAACAATAACTCTGTCTGTATGTATGTATCACCGATTTCAATGAAATTCGGTATGCAGCTACTTTGATTATTGAGGAAAGGCAGAAGCTTCTCTTTACTACTACAACTAAAACATTCACGCCGGTAGCTTACAAAAAAAGTAACAAAAGCTACTGCAAGTGTATCCTTGTTGAGGCTGAGGTTGCTGACTGGCTGAGACTTGCTGTGGGTGTGAATATAATGGTGGCGCACTGATGCTGCTGCTGTAAATCTGCTTCTTCAAAGGCTGCTTCCAATCACGTCGGGGTCACTGTAGAAAACAGGTGTATTTTGTCCCTCCAGCACAAAGGGAGGATCCTCAAACCAGGCGAGGTGATCATACTTGGCGGACCGCGGTCCCTGCAATATACATACCGTAATGTAATACATTTTATATCTTTTGGAGAAGAGGATGATGATGATATAGATATTATTGAAATTCACGAAAAAGGTAACAATCCCCTTTACTGTTTGGTGAGCCAAACTCTGCTTTTTATGAAGAGGTTTTTTTACCAGAATTACTAGAATTCGGGCAAACGAGAAGACGTACCGCCTGATAACCGCAACACCAAAGGGGTGGCAAGTGCGTTGCCGGCCTTTGGGGAATGGGGAAGGCGATGAGAGAGTAGTTGTGGTATTGGCCTCCGGTATCCTCACTCACTCTGTAAAACACAGCGCAAGCGTTGTTTCACACCAGTTTTCTGTGAGACCGTGGTATCACTCCGGTCGGGCCGGCCCGTGAATGCTGAAGCGTGGCTCTCCCACGGTATGTCTATATCCAGCAGTGGACTGAAGACTCTTGGTGTTGATAGTGTGTTATGAATACCCACACTTAAGCCTAAGGGCTTTATTCCGCGACGGTAAGCCGTCGCGGAATACCATGTCATATTTCTAAAATAACTATTTCTTATTTTATTTTAATCCCAAACTCTCAAGAATGAAACATAATATTCTAAATTGTTCAAAACATTGTTGATTATTTCGTTACATCTCGAGGTACATTAATTTATGCTTTACAAAAGTCAGTGCCTTGTTACTTATAATACTTTAGTCTCCGGTGGCCGTGAACTCGGAAGATACTACAAGACATTTTACAACTTGACAAGAAGTTTATTTAACTTATTTATTTTTTCATTCTTATTGCTGTTCTAACTTGTTCTTATATAGTTGCTTTATTGTTGATGGGATAAAAAATCCCTTCTGTTATTTAACTTCTGATAGCCAAGACTATTTGGTGTTTCAACTAAAAAACCATCCTGACAGTTGACCTCCGGCGCCTTTTCTTGGGAGGAACCGGAGCACATGATTTCAGGACCTCTCCGAGTCGACGCTATGCCTTATTGGGTGCTGTCTCAGAGGAAAAAAATAAGTTCTTAATTCTAGCATTTTCATTTTAGCACGAGGAACTAAAACGATAAATATTGTAAAAGCTACATCTATATAAAGTAAAAAGTTCTTCACCTATGTATGACCTGTGATGGTAAGGGATGACTGTTTATCATGAATACCTGGAAACTCGGAAGGTGATTGAGTCTCTCTCACCCAGTGGAAAGTAGAGAGAGTGTGAGAGTGTAGTCATTTTCTATAGTATAATTATGTATGTTTACAGATCTGCATATATTTTTAAATTTAGCTATTTCATATATATGAAAATGTCTATGTATTTACAAAACAGTATGAATTGATTTCAGTTGTCTAGTATCTATAGTACAAGCTATGCTTAGTTTGGGGCTTAATGGCGTTGTGTGTCCAAAATATTATTATTTTAAGAGCAAGGTTTTCAACACAAATTGTACTCCTTTCGCATAGTGCCGTATAGATGTTGAGGTCAGATCACAGAATTGATTACAGTATAATGTTTTAGATGAAATAGACGTATTTCGTCCGATCCCATCGCCCGTATGGTCCGAATTAAGAATAAGGAGGGTTACCACCCCATTTCATTTCATAGGCGTCGTAAAAAGTGACTGAGGGGGCAACCTACTCAGGTTGACATCACTGCAATGAGAATGAAAACTTGAAACAACCACCATACCAATCTGTTCTAAGGGCGGTATTCCAAACAACACGTTTCGAAGGAGATGCTTATTCCTAGCAGTGGTCTATAAAAGTTTGCTGATAATGATGATAATAAAAAGTGTTATTATTATTATTTTTATGTGGGCCTGCGAAAATGACTACTCCGCCTGGTGGAAAGCAAAAGTACTATCCAAGAGTGGAGGTCACAATACTCATTGCGAATGCAGACAATGTAACAATGAAGCATATTGACCCACACCATGGCGGCCTTGTGATGCTCTCGCATCGTTGGGCTCGCACTCACCAACGAAACATGACAGCACGAACGCTTTCATTTTACGTTGATCTTCTGTGCGAGGGTAGTACCGCCCCGGTCGTGCCGGCCCGTTTGTGCTGAAATCAGCGTGGCTCTACTACCTTTAGAATAACCTAATACCTCAACGTTTGAGGAAATGTTGATTCTTAACATGATTAAAGATTTTATAAAAGAATTAGTGAATCGAATTGATCATTATAAAAATAATAGGAAGAGTGGCGGGTGTTCCACCGACAAGGGCTTGTCTCCTAAACTAAGAGAGTAGAAGAAATTGTAATAGGCAAAATTGGTACTATATGTATAGCGAACTTGAAGACCATGGCGATGAGTAACGATGGGATAATGTTTATTGTGCAGGAGCTCCCGCTCCTTAATACTCTGATATTACATAGTAACGTTTTGCTTCTGATACCAACTTACATCTACATTATATATTTTAAACTCCATTGGTACAATGCATATAATCACGTCTTATTCTCAACGAGATACGTCGTGTCTTACTACATGCTCGATAATGTACTCATATCTGAAATATTCTGATATAGCTGGTCAGGCTTAGCTATATATAAATTCTATTAATTTAACAATACGACGCAAGAAGAATATGTATCTATATGTGTATTTATGTATTCACCCTTTATCGTTTTTATTGCTTTCTTTCAATGACACATCGGATTCTGCTGTTTTAGTATATGTAAAGATTTGATGTGATGTAATAAAAATATTTTATTAGTCTCTTGAGTCAAATTTCTCTTTCAGGTGCTGAATAAAAACAAGTAATAACTTTATTAGGCTCTTCATTTTATCTATTTTTATGCATCGAACTATCCTTAAACTAAAAAGGTCGAGTTTTGCTTAGCTTGTTAAGCTTTACTGGGAGTATTTTTCAAATCAAGGAATGGTCACCCATCCATAGGCTGACATGGCTAGGATTGTTTAACTTTCTTTTATCACATTAATACTATGTCATCTGGCCCTAAACTAAGCAGAACTTGTACTATAATAAAAATAAAACAAGTGATATAAATACATATCTACTTTTTTTGTAAATATATGTAACATATAAAATTCTCGTGTCACAGTTTTAGTTGCCAAACTCCTCCGAAACGGCTTGACCGATTCTCATGAAATTTTCAGTCACTCTCAGAATCGAACAACATCTATTTTTCATCCCCCTAAATGGTAAGGGTCACCCATCCTTAAAAAAAAATTATGGCAAAACGACGTTTGCCGGGGCAGCTAGTATAATATAAAACATCCAAACTCGGCAACAAATATTTTCAGATAATACGAACTTTTGGTGACTTGGGAAAGAAACCCGGGATCTCGAGAGTAGTTGCATACGTACCACTGCGCCACCGAGGCAGTTAAACTTTGTAATGTGCTAACTTACTCGGTACCACTTTGCCACAAGTTTCGCAAAATCTATTTGTCACCATATATTAAACAAGTCATACCTAAAGGTAGAAATACCACAATTAAGCACAAAGACAATGTATATTATACAAGGCTATAAGGACACAGGTTCACAAAAACAATGCAACGAAAAAGTTCGTAACAAACTTCGAATAAACATCAAACAAGGCTATTGTTTGTTTTGTTGTAAGGGCCCGGTCACACGACCCATTGTTCGAGATTGAAAAGAGGTTAATGTCATGTTTGATTATAAATTCCTTTGTCTCGTGAGCTGTGTATATAGGACTTTATAAGTCGTAATATTCCATATATTTGCTTTACTCTAGGATATTGTAATGAGCTATTTCGCTTTTAACTGTTAACTTAATTGATCTTCTTGAATACCAGAAAAATGCTTAATTTTTTTTAAACGAAGTCTTCTTATAATTTACTTAAAATAGCAATACAACTGAGTTGTTACAGGGAAATGATGTATTATTTTCTAATAGAATAGACACATGAGTAAATATATATATTCCTAAACAATATAAATATCATTTGCATATGAGAAATTTATTTTTTGTGTTGTTTCTAATGAAAAAAATATTCGTGCATAAATATTAAGAACTAGCTGAACCCCGCAGTGATACCCGCGGTTATTGTTGTACCGCGAGTAACGTCGCGGGACAAAGTTAGTCTAAAAAAAGTAGCCTAAGTTACTCCCTGGATCATCAGCTACCTGCCAGTGAAAGTCCCGTCAAAATCGGTAAAGCCGTTCCAGAGATTACCCGGAACAAACAGACAGACAGACAGACAGATTGACAGACAGACAGACAAAAAATGTAAGTACGCTTTTGGTATATGTACCGTTTATACATACATATGCATTTAGTAAAAAGCGGTTATTTTAATATTACATACAGACTCTTCAATTTTATTTATTTGTATAGATATAAATGTTTCACCTAAGGGTTAAGCAGAAGCATAATATATTAGACACCCACTTTTTGCCAAATAATTTGGGACCGTAAATCTTAGGTTTTACCAATAAGTACCGGTATCACCAACAACCATTTCATGAGTTTGGCCAAAACAAAGACTAGTTTGGTCTGGTTCATTTGTCAATACTGTAAACCATTAAGGGAAAACACATGTACCGTGTACGCATACCTTAAAACAGTCAGTTTTTAATACCACGACTCGTTAATGAATGTTTGTAACAGAGAAAGCTGTCATTGTATGGATTGTGACGTATTGCTCCGAGCGCAGGCCGTAATGACAGTCAAAGCAACTCATTTTGCAGTTTTGGTGAAACTGTTTTGTTTATGGTCCTTCGAGCAGTTTATTTATTTTATAACTTCATGCACACATGTATTAATGCCCAAGGCTTTCTCTACCAGCCAACCTTTGGGTGAAATAGAAATGGTTTATGTTAGAACCTTTTTATACGCAATATATATAACATGAAATAAATACAAAAAATATCGTAAATAAATAAATATAGGAATACATGTTTTATTGGTGATATTCCATTTGTTTTTGTAAATTAATGAGTTCCAGAGCTTCTTCATGGAGAAGTTGAAAAATAATCAAGCTTAATGGTCAAAGACGTTGTGTACAAATATTTGACTTAAGTGAAATAAATCAACCACTAAAAAGCTATACATCTATATTTTACTACTTCTAAACTTTCGTTCGTTCGACTTCAAAGTAGAGTCAGACATAATCAAGAATAAACTAAGTGTTTTTTATATAGTAAGTAAGTGAGTAACTCTACTCTGCCTAATTAAAAGCATGAGCAGATTCCAAAAATCAAGTTACCATACTCATCGAAAGGCAGAAAATGCAACATGGTGACTATGGCGGCCTATTGGGATGCTGGGCCTCCGGTCTCAAATTTACCAACGAAATACGACAGAACGAATGCTATTATTTTAGGTTGCCTGTTAGGTTTCCAGTTTACCTATGGCCGAAATTATTATCACTTAGGTATAAGCTTAGACTAGTCTTCGGAATGTAACTCTTTTTAATCAAAATAATTCCCAAAGAAATAATTATAAAGGTAGTCAAGAGTTTTGTGTAAATGAAAACAAAGTAAACGAAGTCCAAGATTCGTTTAAAGTTGATTTGCGATTTGACTTTGAATCATTTTCTTTGGACTCATCATTCTTCCAACTCTGAAGTATAAAAGCCATTCACAGCCTTATATTTGAAATAGCCTATTAATATTAAGACAGTTAAAATTATATTTTGGGATCGAAGTGAAAAGCCGATTCATTCTGCCGTCGCTCATTTCGTTAAATTGAAAATTTTCTATAAAATGAACTTGGCAAAAGATAAATCAACAAAGAAAATCAGGAGAATTATAAATACATAGTTGTTTTAGATGCGAAATAATTTTGATGCTAACTACTAGGCAGGATTGGATTTTACAGACATTTGATTTGTACATCAGCCTTAACAAAGATGTTTAAAAGTAAATCCTTCGACTCTAGATTTTCATTACTCCTTCACCTTACAAACGATTAGTATCAATTTTTATTTTCTATCCATAGAAAATAATATTTTTAACGTGAACTTTGTTCTTTTTTACATTATTGATAACGTGTAAGCAGCATTATTTGACCATCGGTTGGGTACCTAAAGCTCTAAAGCGTTATACATGCTAAACCAAATGCACAATCACATTTATGATATTAGCTAAATTAAATTACTCCGGTTGTATGAATGGGTTTGTTGCCTAAACTACCATTGAAAGTTCATCGAGAATTGTGGTTTTCGTTTCAAACTTACTATAACTAAACTATAAACTATTGGCATGTTGCACAGACTGTGTACTTCTCTGCAAAAGACTGTTAGTTTTGTTTCTCGAGTTGATACTGATACGGAGATAGTTTATTAGATATACGTCATATCTATGAGAGATCTTTTTATTCCTTCAGATCTCTACAATCCTTCCTAGAATCCCGAAGAATGATGAAAATCAGATTTAGATAAAATATAAATAGCTCGATTTTTGTTATGATGATAAAACTCAACAATGCTTGTCTTATTGTTATGTTGTCAAATTAGAATCGAATCATAAATGTTTATCTCGATTTGAATGATCGACAAAAACATAATACTTTAGTTAACAGACAATAAATCCATTTGAATGGGCAAACCTTTGAACAGGGTCGCATAGAAATCCGCACAATTGTGAGCGATGTAATTATACTTGAAAAACTCACGACTCGTGTCCCTAAAATACAATTGGTCCCAGTGAAAAGCCCTGCGTGTACCGCGGGAGTTTTTGATGAATTTCTCAATTTGAGGTAATGACTCTTGAAAATTGCCAACCAGTATTCATGAAGTTGGGTAAAATTGAGAGCGTAAATGATTAATAATATGTTATTATGAATGGACTCGTGTTTGTAAAGGATAAAAGTATTTTTTTTTATTGATTTTGATATTGAATGCTTTGAGGTACCTAATTTATAAACGGTATATAGATACCATACATGAAACCTGAACCTGCTGTTCCTAAAACCTTAGTTTCTGAACATCTAATAGAAGCTAACAAATTATTTACATTATGCCTCTACTTATATAATATATTTCTGTCATTCTAGGATTTAGTTAATCATTTCACAAATGAACGCAAAGCATACATTTAAAAGCTTTAACATAATATATGTAATACATAAGTATGAATAGATGTACATGGCCACCTAATTTTTTCTACGTATAGGAATATTTGCGATTGTAAACATCACAACAATCCATCCAAATTTATCTGAATACCTTAATACCTACAATACTAAGTGTTTATTCCTGTACACCAGCGCGCTGGACCCTTGGAGTGGAGGGATACCTTAGTGAATAGCCATATCCAGGCCCATGAGAGATAAAGCTAACTCACAGATCAATCACCGGTGTACAGCTTATACTAGGGCGTCATCACCCTTTAAATATTACATGAAAAGCTCATCTTGGCGCTGTGTAGGCTTCATTGACGTCCGAAGATGTGTAGGGGCCCCCTGTACGCCGTTAGTGGAGATCTGGTACACTACACAAATTCCTGGTACACATACACATACAAGCCGAAGTTCGGGGGAAGTCGAATCCGTCATTCAACGAAAACCAATCTTCGCGTGGTTCTGCAAGTCCCGTTCTGGCGGAATTCAAAACTCGTGTATATATTCATTAGTTTACCAGATACTAGGTGACAATAACAAACACCGAAACGAATTCAATCCAAATCACGGCCTGCCCAAATAATTAGACTGTACACAACCGATTTTTATCTTTAGATTTTATCAACTCAGGGTTGCCATTGCAATCAACATTTATATTCGTTTGGTTTCAAACACTAAGAGTTAGTTTGGATATAACTTAAACTGAAGTCAATACAAAGCGCTAAGTAACGCCTTAATATACTTGTGCTGTGTTCTAAAATACACAAGTTGAAGTAATTTCTCAGAAATTGAACGAAAACTACTTGTAACTCCATTTAAGCAAATTTTGAGAACGTTTTAAAGTAAGAACCAGAGAGCTAGTTGGGTGGTCATGTCTTCAGATGGACACATATTTGTTGGAGCCGACAGTGTTACACTAGAGATGTGCAAATAAGTAAATTTGGTATTGGGATCCCCACGTCACAAATAACTTAAAGAAAGTCAGAATGGAGTGAAAAGGATTATTGGAGTTCTTTAAAGGAGACCTATGTTCAGCAGTGATTGGCGATACCCTTGTGATAAAAAAACAAGTGAAAACAAAAGGACAATGTCGGATTTAATACTCACAGACACAAACACACGCACGTTATGGTAAGACTGATTGTGATTGAATGAGATGTACGTAACATAGAAATGCTTCTCACATTTTTTTAGCAGCACCAGCGAATAATACACAGAACCAACTGAATTCTACTTAGATGCAAATATACTGTGTCATTGGAAGGTTGTTGATGCTTAAAGCACAGGTTATCCCGTTCAAAGCAGCAGTAGATTAAATATTTTGTCAATACATTTATGTGAAATAATGTAGCTCATATGCCTGTATTGTAAAAAATTGTTGCGACAAATAAACTTTAAAAAAGAAATGATAATAGTAAAATGTTGTCAACACTCAAGACAAGATAAATGTTACTCCCAAGTTATTGATTTTATCTACCTCTAGCAATTCTAATCACCAGGGAGAATACAAGCAAGTCCTGTCACTAGAGAATAATGACGTCATGAAATTCAAAATGGCCGTTCCTGTTTGAAACATTGTTGTTTATTTATACAACTCCGGGTGCTTTTTACGTTTAAACTTTAGTAATAAATTAGTTAACATGAAAATTGTGAAGTGCCCGTTGCTGGTATAAAAAGCGCTTATGAATAATCAAAACTCCCCGCCTGGTGAAGAAATAGCTTGTACAGGAAAACGCTGTGGAGGTTCTACCTGCGAGTACTTAAGTAGCTCACTGTGCGAGTGATTTTAGTAGTACTACTCGTGTTTTACGTAATTTATATTACTTAACTAGCTTTGCTTGAAGAGGCGCCGTCGAAGATGAGTGGGTGACCTAAGCGTCATAGTTTTCATAAAATAAAGCTTAAAGCTTAAAAAAAGACTTAAAGCTATTCCAATATTGTCTTTCCTTTATGTTTAGTTTTATTTAATAGGGGTTCAGCTAGAACCCCGCGGTGTTACCCGCGGTTATTGCCGTAGGCGAGTAACGCTACGGGAATGGTATGCAAATATTTATAAATTGACATTATAACCTAAAAAATAAATTAAATTTGAGTGTCTGTTTGTAATATTAAAATAACCGCTTTTTACAAAATGCATATGTATGTATACACGGTACATATACCAAAAATGAAGTTAAATAAATTTAGTCTGTCTGTTTGTTCCTGGTAATCTCTGGAACGGCTGAGCGGATTTTGACGGGACTTTCACTGGCAGTTAACTGATGATCCAGATAGTAACTTAGGCTACTCTTTTTCAGACTAACTTTGTCCCACGGCGTTACTCACGTACAACAATAACTGAAGAAAATATTTTTTTTAAATAACAATCTATATTATAATAAGGTTACCTCACGTATTTATGCAGTAGTATTTTGTATGCAACATACAGTTTGAATGTTTTGCCTCCAGCTTACGACTTGCACTAATTAGATACAAGCACTTATGTTTGGGTTTTATTTGTACTATAATTTATAATCGAAGTATTTTACCAAGTATTTAGTTGCATTAGTCAGAAGTTCTGTATTTTCGTTTATTATTTTGTTATTTGTGTTTTTACAATTTGATTGTATTCTCACTTTTTAACCGACTTCAAAAAAAGGAGGAGGTTTCATAATTCGACCGTATATATATACATATATATATTTTTTATGTGAGTTCGCGGATAACTTTGTTATTTATGAACCGATTTTGATGATTATTTTTTTAATGGAATGGAGATATCCCAGCGGTGGTACCATGATAAGGATACTAAGATCTGATGATGGCATCTAAGAGAAATCGAGTCGGACCTTGAAGTCGGTTTTATTTTTGTTAAAATTGTACTTGTATAACTAGAGGTGGGTTAAGCCGTCGCCACGCCGCCTTCTACTGCGCAAGTGCTGTGGGTTCAAATCCCACATGGGACACCTCTTTGCGTGATTCACAAATTGTTGTTCTGAGTTTTCTTTGTGTCTGTTGCATGTATGTTTGTAAAGTCCTCCGCACTTACTATATTTAAAAAAATCTAAACGGAGCTAATACAAATAGAATTACTTTTTACCTTTAGATGAAAGTGTAGATACTTGAAGGGTTGCAGCACATTATAATTCTTAACTTTTACTGGTTTACTATCCACTGTTTAAGAATTTAATTAAACGATTAAACACAAAATTTAATTCCTTTGAACGAGCAATTCTTGTATCAATCTATATATCTATACTAATATATAAAGCAGAAGAATTTGTTTGTTTGTATGTTTGAACACGCTAATCTCAGGAACCGCTGGTCCGATTTGAAAAATTCTTTCAGTGTTAGATAGCCCATTTATCGAGGAAGGCTATAGAGTATATATCATCACGCTACTACTAATAGGAGCGGAGCAACAATGAAGAATGTTTCAAAAACGGGGGAAATTTTCACGCTACGGGCAATATAAGGCGCAAACGAGGTTGCGTGGGTCAGGTAGTGTATATATATAATCTGAATCTAACTAACTTTTTTATAGTGGTAGCTTTTAAAATGCCTTCTCTCTGATGAAAAGCAAGAGTAGAATACAAGAGTATTGGTCTCCATCCTCATTACTTTTCCCTGCCCCTCTTAAAGTTGACATGACAATCATTTAAAACCATTGTTTGAAAATCCCGTAAACTGAAATTAAAGCAGTAAATAACCTTAAAATACAATTTTAATAACTCATGAATGTAGGAAACACAACACTAAATCATTTCTTACGACGACCACAGCGCGTTGGACATTTTGTTCTTAACTTTATTCTGTAAGCAGGGACTTAGCAACCTTAAATCATAAAGACAGGCTTTATTTAATAAAAGCGCGCGGTTTTATGACGAGAGCTGTTGCTTGACTGAGTGCCACAAGTTTGTGAGAAATGTTTTTAACCGACTTCAAAAAGGAGGAGGTTTCTCAATTCGACCGTATATATATATATATATATATATATATATATATATATATATATTATGAGTGTTCGCGGATAACTTCGTCGTTTATGAACCGATTTTGATGATTCTTTTTTTAATGGAAAGGAGACATCCCATCGGTGGTACCATGAAAAGGATACTAAGATCCGATGATGGCATCCAAAAGAAATCGAGTCAAACCTTGAAGTCGGTTTTATTTTTGTTAAAATTTTACTTGTTGTTTAAAAGTAAATTATTGATAATGTTATTGCATTATAACAATAATGAAGGCGTCATTTTAGTGGTCGGTTCGACTCATTGGTCTTGTGGTAAGTGGGCCCAGGACAAATTGTTGAGTGATGAATACATAATTTATTTTTTACTAACTGAACCCCGCGGTGTTTCCCGCGATTATTGTCGTACCGCGAGTAACGCCGTGGGACAAAGTTAGTCTAAAAAAGTAGCCTCAGTTACTCTCTGGTTCATTAGCTACCTGCCAGTGAAATTTCCGTCAAAATCGGTCCGTTTCAGAGACTACCCGGAACAAAGAGACAGACAGACAGACAATTTTTTTCTAAAATATGTACCGTGTATACATGTATACATACATATGCATTTAGCAAAAAGCGGTTATTTTAATATTACTAACAGACACCCCAATTTTATTTATTTGTATGTACAGATTTGAGTGTTACATAAACTAGTGGTCAAGTCTTTTTTTTTATGGAATATGCGGGCAAACGAGCAGACGTATCGCCTGATGGTAAGCGATTACCGCCGCCCATGGATACCTGCAAACACCAGAGGCGTCACAAGTGCGTTGCCGGCCTTTGGAGGATAGGGAGGGGAGATAGGAGGACGGGGTTTGGGTTATGGGCCTCCGGTACCCTCACTCACTCGCAAGCGCTATTTCACACCGATATTCTGTGAGGCCGTGGTATCACTCCGGTCGAGTCGGCCATTCATGCCGAGGCGTGGCTCTCCCACGGGAAAATTATATACTGGTTATTCCCGATATACGCACACGTTGTTATTATTTAAACATACAAATAAATAAAATTTATTTGTTTGTATGTTTAGATAATAACAACGTGTATAGTAAATAAAATTTATTATTTGATATTAAAAGCTGGTCACTAAATGCATATAAATATATACTTTCTTTACTTTATTCTATTGTCTGTCTCTTCCGGCTAATCTCTGGAACGGCTGCACCGTCTTTGACGGATGTTTCACTTTCACAGACTAGTTTCGTCCCGCGACGATACCCGCAGTTGTTGTTGAACCTTTTCAAATATGAATATATGTACATACTACTCACGAAATGTATTTCTTTGTGTTCCCAGTAAGCTGATGTGTTTTTAAAACAATCGTTCATATTTTACTCTACTTTTTGAAATATAATAAAAACGCTTTTACTTATAACTTGTACTGAAGTAGGTTAATTAAATTATTGTATTTTTTGTTCCAACGCGAAGCTGCAATTATGAGACAGTTTTAACAGAAAAAGAAATTATACACATAACGCAAGCGACTCGACATAATGCCGCGTGGAACACAATCAAAATAAAAGTAAAATAACTTTCATTTCAAGTTCTTTTTACGTACTTTTGAAAAGTCAAATTAATGACTCTATAGTTGCTCAGTTCCAAAATAAAAAAAAATAAAAAAAATATTTCGGACATCCAACACACAACGCCATCTAGTCCCAAGCTAAGCAGAGCTTGTGTTATGGGTACTAGATAACTGATACAAATAAATATATACTTTTTTTTGTAAATACATACATATTATACATAGAAAACACCAAAACTCCGAAACAAATATTTGTAGATCACACAAACATTTGATCCGACCCGGGAATCGAACCCGAGACCTCATGATCAGCAGTCACACACACCAACCGCGAGACCAACGAGGCAGTCAAATGTCATTCTCAAGAAGAGAAACTATGTAGGACAACATCACTGCTGAGAGCAAAAAAAACTTCTAAACAAACCCTTTACCAACTCGCCTGGATAGTACTGTAGGCCAAAATCTGTTATCTAAGGAAATCCTTTTGTCCAGCAGTTTCTAGTGCTTTTAAAAACATAATAACTAACATCTGTTTCTATCACGCAATCAAGAAACCATAAAGAAAAGAATTATACTTAAATATAACCAGGTAAATTTGATCTCGTAAAAACCTAATTTAAATAATATAGACACCTATGAACATTACCTCAATTAAAAAGAACAGTAACAATATTTAAACACAAGCGTCATTCAAAGCGTCAAAAAACTCCACATCTTCGCCTATTGGTAGCGTCCCAAAAGACTGGCAGCATTACCACGTTGAATGGCAATGCTGATTGTTCACGCCGTGTATAAAGGGACAATGCCAGAGAAGCGGTTTTAACCGGTTCCTCCCCGGTGATACGACCTGCCCACCGTCGCCGCAACGCACCGCCACTCGTCGATACCATTGCAATATAACATGTTACAAGCACACACGGTACATTATGCTATTGTCTACTTTTTATTACCCATTTCTACTACTAATTGTAACTACATCATTTAAACCAAAATACAACTGAATATTTGGAATTGTCGCTGTTTCAATGGGCTACCCAAGACGCCCAGTATTCAACACTGATTCTCTGTGCTAGAAAAAGGCCGGCCTTCTGGTCGCGAGAAGCGTCATACAGTTGCTTAGCTAGTTGTTTACAAAAAATCCAGAAAGTACTAGGTTTAAACCAGAACTTCAAAGTCTAGGTTTATTACGGTATCAAAATTAGTACCATGGTTTTAACCTGACATTATTACAAAACTAAAACTAACCATGGACTAGCTAGTACCGCAGAGTACCGCGATTTAGTCCTTGGACCAAAATAACAACCACAGGCTATATTAAAAAGATCCATTCAATCTGAAATTATTCACTTATAACGTTCCGTTTCCCGTAGAGTTGATATTTTCTTAAAATGTAATGTTAAACACATAACTTTTTGTGGGCTATTTATTATTTTAATATATTGTTAGTTACAACTTGTTTTAAGTTTAACCCTAGCTACTTAGATCAAATTTATTTGTGCTTTAATATCTTTTTTTGTCGGTACAAGTATCAACTTACGACTTAGCCGTTACTGCCTGAAACAAAGCAAAGTTTATGCGCGCGTAATCTTAAAGTTTATAAATCATAACAAATATACTAATGGGTTTTCAAGTGCAAGTTAAACACAATCAACAGATTGTTTTCAATATGTTTGATTGATTACTTATATTAAGGTATATTTAAACAAAATGTTTCACACGAATACGAGGTCTGTTGTATTGCTGCCGGTGCCTTTATATTACCATCATGTCCTCCAAATCAATCACATCAATCATGTTATGATCCATTTTATTGGCTAACTTGTAATAACTAAATAACTTCCGTATATTAAATTTTCTCTATGTAAATAACTACAAAAATACAACAACATTCACAATCAACACAATAAAATTTTGACGTTTGCGATTTAGACCACTGTTAAACTAGGGGTCTCGGAGGTTTAACTTTGTTACCATAGATGGTCCATGGTTTAGTGTTAGTCTATGTTTTGTAACACGGATTTTGTTTGGTACTTGGATTAAAGGTGGTTTAAACCTAGTACTAACGTTAGTCTACGTTTTGTAATAAGACGGAGCGTGTTTAATTATGTAATTATTTAGCGGATGTCCAAAAAAGTTATTTCACTTCAACAGAACTGGAAGACATTAAAAAATTAAAGAACTTAGTACAAATTAAGCTTGAGTCATACTTGTATACTACAGCGAATGACGTAATCATGACGAATGCCGCAATTCTTCCTTCCTGTTCTCGGAGAAGATCAATAAAGATCCCGAGCTAAGCTCCGGGGCCTTATCGCAGGCGACGTAACTAAAACGTGGATTAAATGCTAAGAACAATTTTCATATTACCATCTATACCAGTAAATAAAACTGAAGTGTCTGTTTGTAATATTAAACTAACCGATTTTTTCTAAACGCATATGTGTGTATACACGGTACATAACCAAAAATTAATTTTTTACAATTTTTGTCCGTCTGTTTGTTCCGGGCAATCTCTGGAACGAATGCTCCGATTTTGACGAGAGTTTCACTAACCGATTTTTTCTAAACGCATATGTGTGTATACACGGTACATAACCAAAAATTTATTTTTTACAATTTTTGTCTGTCTGTCTGTCTGTTTTGTTCCGGGCAATCTCTGGAACGAATGGGCCGATTTTGACGGGAGTTTCACTGATAGATAGCTGATGATATAGGGAGTAACTTAAACTACTTTTTAGACTAGCTTTGTCCCGCGGCGTTACTGGCAGTACGACGATAACCGCGGATAACACCGCGGGGTTCAGCTGGTAAGATAATATAATTCTACGGATTTTGTTTACATATTTGAAAATTAGTGCTATATGTAATAATCATAACTAAAACATTATATTTTTCTTCAAATTTGAATGGGTCTAGTTGGGAAGTAGCGGAATTTCATGTTGTTTGGGATATCCCAACGGGAAGTATCCCGTTGGGATAACCCAAACAACATGAAATAAAATAAATATACTTGCCGGGACTTCTGCATAAGAATGACATTTCGGAACCTAGCAACTAGAGTAATTAATCCAAGGTGTAATTAAGAGCCTAAGTGCCTGACCCTGTAACACATTTTTTTATATTGATTCTGAAGTAAATAAAAATTATCAAATAAAATAATATGTATTTTTTTAAATTCAGTTTACGCTATGCCCAACGATATAATTTTATTTGATCTATATTAATTTTTCATAGTGAACTGTGTTCTATTAGTCAAGCCCTTTCATTTGATACCCATATAGTGGTAGTCGTGTCAAAATGTGTAAACCACAATTTTATAGCGGCGGCCATCTTAGATTTTAATTTTTTATAGTGAACTGTGTTCTACTAGTCAAGCCACTCACTCACTCATTTGATACTCATATTGAGGTTGTCATTACAAAATTTGAAAACCGCCATTTTGTAGCGGCGGCCTTCTTGAATTTACAATGAAACATAATTCATTTAATTATTTTGTCACCAGAACTAAGGGTGTGTACTAATTTCACATGAATATGTCAACAGGAAGGGGGTCAAATTTCAATTACAAGATTTGCCCACAAACAAACAGGTCAAGCTAAATAAAACCGTTTAATAAAAACGTAATTTTTTTTAAATGTGAACCGCTGACTTCATGTCCCAACATAAGATTTTCTTTGTATGTACAAAATTTCTTCACTCCTCCGAGAATAAATGGTCCATCATTAATCTATGCAGCTATCCTGCGACTCGAGCGATGATGTACGGAGGTCTTTTGTTAAGACACACTTCACATCTTAATATATATTCTTTGAGTGACTTGAAAATGTAAAATCCTGTTCAACGTTAGGTCTACTTGAGTGACATGGATTGTCTTCAATCCGAATAAGAAAAGAAATAAATTTCTGACGATCGTACTAAAAGACGAATAAAATATTTAATGATTTCATATTTCCGCTTGATTACGAATGAAATCTTTTATGCCTGACACCTTGCTTTTATAACTCAATTGCTCAAATTAAATTTTAGCTTCTGAAAGTTAGCTCTAAAATTCATTATCGCCTTTTTAATCCTGGCAATAACTCTTAATTAAAACTATGAAAAACTGTATTTCCAGATTTTATATTTTGATACATGAAATAAAAAGCTTAGAGGCGTTGCAGACAGCTCCAATAACATTGATATTACTTGCATCCTTCATGATAATTTCTTACTGAATGAAAAGTACCCTTCATTAATTGTAATATCTCTGGCAACATGTATCTAAAATTTATAATAAACGGGTACTGCATTATATAACGTAATGCACACGAGGTTGGAGGTTGGAGAGATGAGATGTTTCAACTCCAGTCTTCAGTCTCAGGCAATAGATTCTCATAGAGAGACGAGAATGGAAGCTGTCTAATATTATTAAGAAAAAAACAAACAATCTAGAAATTTGGCAACGAAGTGACTTATTTTTATAGGAAAAATTGTCATATTGTAGAAAAGAACAACGCTAAACAAGTTAATGATATGAATAATAAATTAAATAAAAGCCTTTAAAAACAAGTTTTAACTGGAATACCTTGAGACGAAGCAAATGAGTCCACACTCGATGATGCTGCAACGTTTCTTCACAGAGTTCCTATAGCCACCATCAAGTTCCAGCATCAGATCAGCTCCATGTCATTATAATATTGTATAATCACGCTGTATACATATGCTTGCAAAATTTCAGCAAAATCGGTTGAATTTATTTGCTTCAAAATTGAGTTGTAAGATTCCACCCAAACATACAAGCATATATACATTGCAAGTTAATAAAAAGCTTGTTAAAATGAAGCGCGATGAACTTAAAAAATACCAAATGAATATAATAATATTCATTTCGCATTTTACACATTGAAATAAGGATACAAAAGTAAAGTCTAAGTATATTATTTGTGAGGAAGTAATTATGATTGTAAACGATAAAAAGAATCATATTGACTCATCATGACCTGTTTAGAGTAATAACTCCTTATGTGTAAACTCCAAACCTAACCCAAAAAAATATTTGCAGATTATAAGTATTTAATCCAACCCTTGAATCCAACCCGAAACCTCAAGCTCAGTAGTCACTACCGCTATGACATTGAGACAGTTAAAGGAACATGAAAACATTGTATGATACAATTACTTGAATTAAAAAGATCTTTCAATTTCTGTGATTTTGATCACAAAACAAATTGGAGCTTGGAAGTATTATTTGAACATAACTGTTTCCTTATTCAGTTTAATCGCAAAATCACTTAAATCCCTTTCTTATTAAAAGCATCGACTGAAGTCAGTTACAGCCATTACAAATTTGTACTCAAAATTGTCTCGAAACTTGAAACTTGAATTTATATTTAATTGAACCACAAAGGATTCTAAGGTCCTATCCTAATTGTATAAAGTATCGTTTACATTAAATTGGTGTTTTGATTAAATTATATGTAACTAGAAGCATGTATTTTGTATTAACTGTTGATTGTTTGGGCTCCAGGGCTTTTATGGCCATACTAGCTTTTATTCGCGGCTTTAGTCACGCTATAATTTAGTTTATTTCTGTGCTGAGTTTTATCTAGTTCGATTCAGTTGTTCTGAAGTTATTGAGTTATAAACATTCATACATCCATCCTTACAAAATTTTGTATTAATAGAATTAGCTGTTGATTGCAGTGTTGCTAGTTGCTCGAAACTTAATTGATCGATAACGATTGACTTGCTTAACCTACGGCATAACTTATTATCTATTCATCATCATCATCACCATCATCAAATAAATAAAATTGGAGTGTCTGTTTGTAATATTAAAATAACCACTTTTTACTAAATGCATATGTATGAATATACGATACATATACCAAAAATGTAGTTGAAATTTTTTTGTCTGTCTGTTTATTTGTTCTGGGTAATCTCTGGAACGGCTAGACCGATTTTGACGGGAGTTTCACTGGCAGCTGATGATCCAGAGATTAATTTAGCCTACCATTTTTAGACCAGCTTTGCGGTACAAAAATAACAGCGAGGTTCAGCTAGTTTTTTATAAAACAACTATTAACGTTGGTCGACGATTCTGTTCCCAAGTTTTTGCTTCACACTTCAACAGCTTCTACTCTTGCAAAATTTAAATATCCTGTTGATATTACAATAGTTAGTAATTATATCATTATTTGATTAGCTAAGTCAAAGATTATGCCAAACAAACTGACTTCTGCAATCCTTTTATTATTAGTAAAGATAGATATAAGGATTCGTATGCTTTGTAGAGCATAAATTAATTGATAAACAAACTAAGGGACCGTCTGATTGTCGGAGCCTACTCAATATGGTCAAAGCATGTTTAAACACGGTCCAATAAGTAAGTCTATCTCTTACCGATGGATGAGATGGCATCATTATGCCCGAATTCCAGTAGTGGGTTTAAGGTTTGTTAAATAATTCACGTATATCTATACAAATAAATAAAGTTGGAGTGTCTGTTTGTAATATTACAATAACCGCTTTTTACCAAATGCATATGTATGTATGTATACATGGTACATATACGAAAAATGTAGTTAAAAAAAATTGTCTGTCTGTTTGTTTTGGGTAATCTCTGGAACGGCTGGACCGATTTTGACGGTACTTTCACTGGCAGGTAGCTGATGATCCGGGGAGTAACTTAGGCTACTTTTTTTAGACTAACTTTGACCTGCGGCGTTACTCGCGGTACAACAATTACCGCGGGTAACACTACGAGGTTCAGCTAGTATTTATATATAAGTACGTGATACTAAAACTCTGTACCTACTCCTTTTTATGAAAATTATGCGAACAGTCAAAGTTTATTACACTTACGTTATATAAAGAACGTACATGCAAAATTTCAGGATTCTAGGTTCAGCGGTTTGGGCTGTGGTTTAACTCTGGGTATGTCAGTTAGTCAGTCACCTTCCTCTTTTATATATATATATATAAATAAATAAATAAATAAATACTTCGGACATCTAAACACACAACGCCATCTAGTCCCAAGATAAGCAGAGCTTGTGTTATGGGGTACTAGACAACTGATACAAATACATATATACTTTTTTGTTTGTAAATACATACATATTATAGATATAGCTTATTACGGACTTTTCCAGATACCTCATTTATTAAAATCTGTTCGATAGTTTTAACGATAAAGAGGAACATACATAAAAACATATATTGCCAAAACTATTAAGCTTCGTAATAAAATCGATACGGTACTAAATCCAAGAGATTTGCGAAAACCAGATTGGATGTGTAATATTTGCCATTTTGGTTTTGAAAAAGAAAACAGTACACTTATTCGACAGAAAAGGCCCGCAATTCATACATTTGTTCGGTACATTTCTTACTCCGACATACTTTCAATTCCCGAACTCCGACCTTCCAACTGCTATATAAATATTCCATGAGCTTTGAAATCACGACGAGATTATTTTACCTGTACAAATTTTTTATGTAACCAAGTTTTTTATATTTCCATCGAATACAACATAATTTATGCTGCTTTTTGACTACCACAATTTTCCGTTAAGACTTGATGATTCTTCCCGTTATGAGGTTTCGGAAGCCATTTTCTTTTCAGATAATGTTCCGAGTAAAAATAGCTGAGAAGTTTTTAAACAAAATCACTTCAGCAATTTCTGTTTTGATATGAGGAGATAACTGATATTTATTATAAACCAGCTGAATCCCGCGGTGTTACCCGCGGTTATTGTTGTACCGCGAGTAACGCCGTAATGGACAAAGTTGGTCTAAAAAAAGTAGCCTAAGTTATTTCCTGGGTCATCAGCTACCTGCCAGTGAAAGTCACGTTAAATTTGGTCCAGCCGTTCCAGAGATTCGGGTAAACAAACAGACAGACACACAATTTTTTTTTGAACTACATTTTTGGTATATGTACCGTGTATATATATATATATATAGATAAAAGCGGTTATTTTAATATTACAAACAGACACTCCAACTTTATTCATTTGTATAGTTAAAATCAGTAGGAAGGAATACTCCATGTAGGTAGTAAAGCATTATGGTACATATTTCTTTTAATATTATTATTTTGTAGTTATTTTAATAATAATGGTTGATATAGATTCACAAAAACACAAACATGTTAATACACTTTTTCTAGCAAGTGGGGACATACTTTCATTGTCCTCTTGATTTGAATTTGAGAAAGGTTTTTTTTCTATATTTAGTCTTAAAGAACTTGCTAGTAAATCTTTTGCTAGTCTAAAGTTTGTATTTTGTAATCAAACTGCTCTTGTACTAATAAAAATGCACTTAAAATCAACCAACCTCTATGATATTTATCTAATATCTATCTATTATTCGATTGTAAATCGTGACTTAATCGCGATAATGTCTAAAAGGTACAAAACCTTTTTTTGGTTGCCCGACGTTTCGATCAAATTGCACCGATCGTATATATTAATATAATCTGAATCTCGAAAACGACTTCAAAGATTTTCTTGAAATTTAGTATGCAGTAGTTTTCCAGGGCGATAAATCGATCTAGTTAGAATTCATTTTGGACAATTTATCAAAACAAAATATCCAGCAAAGCTCGATCATTCATCTACTAAAACTAAAACTGCCATACCACTGTTTTAGATTCACTATCTTTAAAATAATATGTCTAGCTAAGAATTTCTTTTCGGCATTTTCAGAATAACAACTCATTTTGACAAAAAAAATGCACACTAGCAGCAAAACTATTTGAAGTTAGAAATATGTTACAGTCCAAAACGAAGCGCACCGACAATTCAGCATTAGTTGATATCAAGAAATATTGTACGTACCCGTCGCCTGGAGCTCAATAAACTTTACTTTTCATCGTTTAGAATTTCAAATAAATAAAAATATATGCGAATACATGTCTGGCTTCTAGAGTATTTTAGGTTCAAATCCAGTTTGTCGGTCGCCTCCGGACTCAATGTGTGGAATACAAATCAAATGCATTTGTCATTTCTTCCTTTAGCTGTAACTCGGAATAGTGCCACGACTTTTGGGAATATATTGTGAAGAAGACTGAGCCACGTATGCATTTGAATTGAGTTGTATTGAGTGTGTCAAACAGTTGATTATGAAAGGAAACAAAGCTAAAAGTTGTAATGAAAAAAATATCGTTAGACAGTCGTCGGTGTACAGAGTTTTAGTAATTTATTTCAGCGCTATTCAGGAAAGCTATGACGAATTTTAAGATCACGCCCTTGATATTGTAGAATATCAAGCTTGGAAAAACTGTCTATCTCAATTCGCATGATAAAAACATTTTACTATTAGTCCTTCAAGTGTTTTTTTAGCAAAGTACTTACTTAACTCAGCTGTAAACCATACATAATGCTAAATAAGTTTATTTTTTAGTCAATAAAGAAAGTACATTCAAAATTCAAACACATTTGTACTTATTACACTATTTGAATTAAGTTTATAAACACCAGCTTTACTGCCACACAATTATTTGTAAATAAATCGATGGAAAAACTTTTATTGTGCGATGCAAAATTAGTCGTTACACCGTAGTTCAGCGTGTTATTATTAGATGGCGTTATACTATGTTTTTTCGTTTTATATTGAAATTGACACACGATAGATACAAAACTCCACTTAGTAGAAACCATGATAACAATTCAACATAATATCATATTATGCTCAATCTGAACACGGCATTCTGAAATATCCGTTTTCATCTAAGGGTATATATGTAACAATCTACCGGAATTACAGACCCACGAATGTGGTAGCGTTAAATGAGAATCATTTATGAGGAACATTTCTCGTTAAGCCCAACACATGTCTCCCACTGCGCAGCGGATAAACAGCCGGAGATGATCTTTATCATAAGTATATTACATATAAACTTGAGATCAAAGTTATGTTGACCAGCTCTGTAATGCATAAAGTGATGTTTGGCCACAAAATAAGCGATAATAATGTTTGTTTGATATATTTTCTCCAATGTATGAATAATGTGTGAGTGATCAGTGTGTATGAGGTGTGTGATTGGGAATTTGATATCTTGTTAGTTATCTGAAAGTTCAAAGATATTCTTTTTTTGTAATCTAGCCACGAGCAGGCTAGTGTTCTGACAATAAGTGACTACATCAAGTAGACATCTACACCTAAAGAGTGATAAGTGTCTTACCGCCATTTAAATACCCTCCCATTAATTCGTAGGGAGGGTGTTAACTTTAAACTATGAGCGATATCTTGAAGACATTAACTTATTCTTTATTCTAGTGAAACTGTTGAAATCTCTTATCATTTCATCATCATAGTCTCAACGAAAATGCGTCTACTGCTTAATATAATAAATAATAATAAATAAATAAATATTTCGGACATTTATCACACAACGCCATCTAGTCCCAAGCTAAGCAGAGCTTGTGTTATGGGTACTAGACAACTGATACAAATATATATATACTTTTTTTTTTTGTAAATACATACATATTATACATAGAAAACACCCAAACTCCGAAACAAATATTTGGTCCGACCCGGGAATCGAACCCGAGACCTCACGATCAGCAGTCGCACACGCCAACCGCGAGACCAACGAGGCAGTCAAAGTCAAGTCAAGTCAATATAGACCTCCTCCTAATCTCTCCCACAACAACTATGCTGCCTGCATCCAACGGCTTCTTAATATTTAATAAAATAAATCAATAACTTGCACACTTGAGATAAGTACCAGTGATGGTATTGCGTATAATAAAAATCGGTCATTTTTTACTTATGCATTTTTAAAATCGCTTTTTTCCTGGCCTCCATTATCATAACAGCTTGCACAATTACTAGAACGTTGACTGTCTACTCCGGACATGTCTATGCAGCTTCACAAACAAGTCCTGTCACTACACTGTGCAGATACCGTACAAACGATAGGGACAAAAATGTATTTTAACGTCATATTTTTGTAGAACGTTTTACAGAATCGTAGCTCATCTACGGCGTAGCATTTCATTTCAAAAATGCTATCTTGCTTTAAGTTAGAGGTGGTTTAAGTGTCCTATAAGGCGACTATAACTTCAGACCCATATACACGGTCATATATTCGTGTAAACATTATAATGTTTTTAAATATATATCATACTTATTTTTGCCCGCGTCTCCGACCGCGTCTATATCGGTTAGACTCAATGTATCTTCATACCAAATTCATTGAAATCAGTGCAGCATTAAAATCAGACAGACAGATAAAATTACTATTGAAATTATACTGTTAGGCAAATGGAATCCAAACTAACGGAAAAAAAAAAAAAATATATGTAGACAAAACCAATAATCGGGCTTAGTACATACTATTTGCACTGTTTGGGGGTCGAACCTACAACCTTTGGCTTAGTTATAAGTGTCACTAACCGATAGACTAAATTAGGTAGGATATTATTATTATATTTCTGCCAACTAATTTATTTCAAAATTTCGCTTTAAAAATGGAACAAATAATAGTCCCCAAACTTTCATTTCAATGTTGCCACCTTAATATTGCTAGGTTTCAGTTTATATTTCGAACAACTGCATATGCATATTTCAATTCAAAAGAGGTTTGATATTGAGCGTTCGCACGTTATTCGCGGTTGCATTGTTGTGCGCAGTAATATTACAATGAACGATAGTGCTGCTGATTTTATTGGGCATTGTGTACTCACACAATTATGTTGTTTTAACTGTTGTTTGACGGATTGATAGCTAGTCTAGTTGTAGTAATCCTAAGTTTGTAATAGAAAGCAATTTGTCTCAAGTTAAGCAACATAATAGTATAATTTTCTATTTTTTATTTTGATCGTATTTTTTCTGCCATTGTTTTTTTTTTTGAAAGAGTAGTGGTCACTACACTGCGACTGTAGACAATGCAAAAATGCAGCATGGTGACCCACACCATGGTGGGCTAGTGAAGCTTCTGCATCTTTGGGCCTCCGGTCTCGCACTCGCCAATGAAATACGACAGCACAAACGCTGTAATTTTACGTTGATTTTCTGTGCGAGGGTGGTAACGCCCCTGTCGAGCCGGCCCGTCTGTGCTGAAATTAGTATGGCTCTACTATCTTTCAAGGTTAGGCAAAATTATTATTTATTTAGAATTCAAATATCAAGAAAACAACACTAATAAATCAGATGAGAACAATATTTTAACATATCTTTGTAACAAATTTTATCAGAACCGGGTATTCCTATAATCTTAGAGAAGAAATCTGAATATGAATGTTCGATTTTTTTTTTGAAAAGTACATACATACAGTGGCTGACATGCTTTGCACTGTCAACTGTCATCTTTACGTTGATTCTAAGACTATTTGCCTTTACAGTGTTAACGTCAAGTACATAATTATAAATATGTATAACCGTGGGAGAGCCACGTACAAACGGCCTCACAGAAAACCGGTACGAAATAGCGCTTGCACTGTGTTTTATCATACCGGAGGCCCATACCCTAACCCCTCCTTCTCTCCACCTCACTCCCCTTCCTCCAAATGTCTGACAATACACTTGTGACGCCTCTGATGTTCGATAATCGCTTACCATCAGGTGATACATCTGCTCGTTTGCCCTGTATTCCATAAAAAATGTGACGTAGAGGCAAATTGAAGTTGCCTTTTGTTTTTGATAATTTTAAATTTTCTGCGTGCAAAGTCGGTGTAAAAAAACATGTACTATATTTTCCTTTATATATAAGCCTGCCGTAGTGACTCTACTCTGCTTGATGTAAAGCATGAGTAGAATCCAAGAGTGGTGGTCACCATACTCATTGCGAATGCAGACAATGTAGCATGGTGAGTATGGTACCCATACTAAGGCGTCCCATTGTGACGGTTCTGCATTATTTGGGCCGCGGTCTCACACTTACCAACGAAACACGACAGCACAAATTCTGTCATTTTTTTATCTTCTGTGTGAATATAGTACCACCCTAGTCAAGGATCCATCGTAGTGCCTAAACTACAGAAACGATTTTAATGAACGAGGTGACAATAGATTCATAATAATAACATGGGTGACACGGGCTATGTACATTTTGACATTAGTTTTTTTTCAGTTCAGTCAACCTGTGACCACGGCCAGTGCAACCTGGTCAAAATGTCAGGCAAATTAAAGGTATGTAATACCTTTTAATTAGTGATCGCGTTAATTCCCGTAAAAATAATTGTTTAAATAGTTTTTACGTATGAGAGTTTATAGTGTTTTAAACTTTATCTAGTTTAATGTCTGTCAACCATTATTTTCTTGATAAAATCAATTTTGTTGTTGCTATATACATCAACTACAATTAATTGACTATAATTATCAAGCCTTCCCTATATTAAAAGAGGGTTGAAACGTAGGAGATAATTTATCACGCAACATGATTTAGAAATGGTTTAATTATAATACTTACTAAGTTAAGCCTTTTCATGAAACAACGGCTAGTCATTGTGTCTTTGGCTTATAACGCGGCGTTATTAAAAACTGTCAAAACCTGGACATAGTGTCACTGGAAGGGCTGCTTTTATTTAATGAAATTTTAAATTTTGTAGTTGTATAAGTGGATTAAAAAACGATTGAAAATAAAATTGATGAACCCCGCGGTGTTACGCGGGTAACACCGGTTCAGCTAATTATATTATATTATTAATATATCAGATACAATCTGCTGGGCGGCACTAACACAGTCTTGTTTATAGTGCTGAGCCAACAATTACTATCTACATCAGTTATAAGATACTGATATTAAGATATCATACATTAGCTCACACACAAAAACAATATTGATTACAAGTACTTAAGATAGCAATAATTTTCTGAACGTACCTACTTGTTTTGATAGATTTCATTACGAGATAAAAATAAAATAAGGAAATTTTGCTTAGATTATGTTGTTGACAACAATTTTAGGCACTCTTAGTATTTTAGAGGTAGTAGAGCCACGGGCCACTGAGCTAATTTCAACACGGTTAGGTCGGCTCAACCGGGGCGGTACCCTCTTACAGAAGAAAAACGTAAAATGACAAGATTCGTGCTTTCGTGTTTCGTGTGCGCGATAAAGAAAGTCATTTTTAAAGTTTTATAGAAGTCTAAATACATTCACAATCTGTTTAGGTAACTCACGCTTTTATTAGTATGTCCCTTCTTATTTAACTGCCTCGGTTGCGCAGTGGTAGCGTACGCGACTGCTGTGCTTGAGTTCTCGGGTTCGATTCCCGGGTCGGACCAAGTGTTTGTATGATCTGCAAATATTTGTTTCGAAGTTTGGGCGTTTTCTATGTATAATATGTAGGTATTTACAAAAAAAAGTATATAAGTATTTATATCACTTGTCTCGCACCCATAATACAAGCTCTGCTTAGTTTGGGACTAGATGACGTTGTGTGATAGATGTCCGAAATATTTATTTATTATTTATTAAAGAAAGTCATTTTTAATAGAAGTCTAAATACATTCGTAATCTGTTTAGGTAGCTCACGCTATTATTAGTAAGTATGTCCCTCTTTATTGGTCATGGCGAGATAGTATATAGCCTTTTGATGAATGATATTTCTAACATAATCACATTATCAATAGCCTTTAACAGTCCAATGCTGGACGTAAGCCTCTCCTTAGAAAAGAGGTTTTGGCCTACTGGAGAACGCTGGCTTGACAGGTTGGTTTGCTTCCTTTTTTCCTTTCTTCCTAATTTTCCTTCTTTTTTACAGTGATTTTGTCTTACGTGGTTTCCTTCGTTATTCGGCTCTTACAATCGCATAGGACGAGACACTTCGTAGTCCTAGTCACCACAAACATATTTCACGGATTGAAATAGGATCAGTAGTTTCTAATACTAGTACATCTAGGCAAATAAATAAACTCTTCAACTTTGTAATCTATATATTTATACATAATAAATCCCTGTTTCACCAAATCTTCATCATCATCACGCGTTCATCAAATATTGGACACGGCATCACGCGTTTCGAGTGAACCGATTTTTAATAATTCTTTCAGTGTTTATATATAACATCGCACTTAGACCAATAACAGTCGAGCATTAATGAAAACTATTGCAAAAAACCGGGAAAATGTATTTCCTTTGAGAAACACAATTAAAGTGGCGTGGGTCTCATTTACATATTAGACCCCCTACTCACCGGTATTACCGCCTTGTCATTCATACATGAAATTATACTTTGTGGCCTGTACCGGCGGCCAAACCATGCCAGCGGCATATCTGTGCGACCTTAGCCTGTCGGCATTTTACCAGCTAGGTATTACTACAATTTTTTTCAAGAAATAATGTTCTCCGATAACTCCAATAACGGCCACGGCGGCCAGTCTTAACGGAAACCAGCCAAATAAGCCGGTGATATTTTATTGCACAAGTGTATGAGCAAACGTAGGTGCACTCTCTGTTCCCTCTCTTTCATAATCCGATAGGACGGTTAACCAACATGATTGGAAAGAGATCAGGCGCAGAACTAACAGCTTTTACGCGCTCTCCGAGGCAAGGGGGTTCAAACCCCAACTTTCAGACTATGAGCTGTTATTAAGTATTTCTATAATCAGAAAAACTCAATAACACTTTTTCGCCCGACCTCAAGAAATATAATGAACTCATCAAGTTAAATAAGTATCTATGGCGGTCATGTTGAACCATTTTTCAGACCATTTATTAAAGCATTCTTTGTGTGGTCCGGACATTTAAAGTTTACTATAGAGGTTACATTTTATGTAAGGTTATTTACATGTTTCATTTAGAAATTCCTCGGTGTTATTTTAGATTCATTCTGAGAAGAAACTGCCTTAAGTGGTAATTGGTTTAAATTTTAGGTACTCTAAAAAGTAAAGTTTTTTCTAATTGATGTATCCTAGTGGACTTATTTTTAACTAGCTTTTGAAAGCAGGTCTACCCGCGTATATCGATTATAGCGATAAAGAGAAGGATATGCCCTTTTTCAAGTATCAAAGTATCTCCATGCCAATAAGCGTTAATTGTTTGCAGATCATAATCTAACTATTTGGACTTTTGAATTGAAGCTGATGCCTCAAACGCAGCAGTAGCATATCTACCATTGTGTCACCAAAAGCAGTCGGGCAGTATAACGTAGATTTCCTGAAATAACACCTACGCTACTATTGCGCCGTTGAAGCTCTCAAATACTAGGTTACTCTGAAAATAGCTGTTTGCAAAAAGCTACATTTATTGGACAAGTGACAACACAAGACACAAATGAGAAGGATTTAGAAATGTTTAACTATTAATGTTTATTAACAGTCTGTGAGATGTGTTTGAAGTTATTATTGTAATCTCATATCGCTATCTATACTTAATGGGTGCAGCAGACAACGGATGTGGCGGGACACACTACATACTACTTATCATCTACTGAAACAGATTACAGACGATGCGGGCGGGGTTGAGTAGTTATAACTTGAACTATAAATCTTTCACTCCTATCTTTTTTTTTACTCTTAATAGAACCTTTTTAGCTTTATTATCTTTCTTAACAAGACAAAAACATCAAATTATAGTAGTCTGCAATAATTTGTGAGTATAATCAGTCTCAATATACATAAATACTTTCACCACCACGTGGGAGAGCCACGCTTCGGCATGATACCACGGCCTCACAGTAAACCGGTGTGAAATAGTGCTTGCGCTGTGTTTCACCGAGTGAGTGAGAATATCGGAGGCCCATAACCCAAACCCCCTCCTCCTATCTCCCGTCCCTATCCTCCAAAGGCCGGCAAAGCACTTGTGACGCTTCTGGTGTTTGCAGGTGTCCATGGGCGGCGGTAATCGCTTACCATCAGGCAATACGTCTGCTCGATTGCCCGCCTATTCCATAAAAAAAAGGCTGGAAGGCTAGGCTGGTCTCCGTTGTGACTGACCGCCATGGACGTAATCAGCCAGGAGAACATTGTTATTATTATTTTATTATTATTAAATACTTTCAAAAATGTTCATCGAACAAATCATATTTATTAAGCAAGTGTGAAATTAAATGTTTGTAACAAACGCTTCACGTTAGTATAAAACAATTTTCAAGTTGTGCAGTTCACAGTTCCAAGAAAACTTGGCAATGTGATGGAAAACGTTGAAATAATCAGAAGTTTGAGCAATCTTGAGACTAACGAGGTCTTGCCGTGTTTTCCAACTATGAACACGATGTATTAATGTTGAGAAAACTTTAATATGAAACTTAACACCGTGTTCGCTACGTACAGGTAATTTGAGAGTTGAGGAAAAGACGAAAAATTATTTCTTTTAGTAATTTGTTGATGGGAAAATTCCTTGTGTGATCCACAAACTAGTTTTAAGTCAGGGTGTACTTTGCATCTGTTTCATGTATTTTTGTGAAGGTCCCCGCGACACAGATTAAATTCCTAATACGGGAATTGTCTTTTTTAAATAAAAAATATATGTATCTGTCGGAGAACGAGTAGTTTCTTAAGTTTTAATTTGAATTCGTGTTTATTTCAATCGATTATTCGAAACTTCAAACTGTGCATCGAGAAACATGGCAGTTTGGGTGGAATCTGTGGACGGTGTATGCAAAAGAAAGCGCACTGATTATTTGTTATTAACAATGTGATTATTACGTCTTAGTTTACTTACAGCTTGATTTAATAATGTTGGTTTAGTTTTAGTCGATTCTGTAAGCAATATTAAATGTTACTAAAATGTGTGCGGGTAACACCGAATACAGTGGTAGGTGTCACCACTAGACTAGCCGGTATAAAAGAGAGCGGCCGCACGAGTTGCGGGACTACTAACCCATTGGCTCTTAAACTAACTACCCACCGTTTCGTATTGAAGAAAAATAGAATCAACAGATCAGTTGAGTACGGGCATTGTACCAGGAAGGACAAGCTGTAAATAAGCTAAGTACATAGGCTTCTTAATTATTGTGATCAACTATTAAACGTTTGTAACTAATAAGTTAAGATTTAAAAGAGTGGCCATGAGTTTCTTTGCCAGTATTCTTCTCATAAGGCCCTACGCATTTGGAAACTGGAGGTTATGGATTGACACGGACGTTCGGTGGATTTTGGTGTTCTCACCTAATTCACTTTGACAATGTTGTGCCGATCTATGATTTTAACTGTAGCTTCATTGATTCAATAAACTATTGGAATTCTATATTGTCTTTGGCTGTGCAAATAAACCCTACCTACCAACGTGTGTAATAATGAAGATTGATTACTAGACTAGACTAGACTTGATTAAGAGCGATTTCTATTGCTTTAAATCATGAGTGCCACTTGACAAAATATGCAAGTGACGTCGGCGAAACTGACGTCACCATTTCATAAAAACCGCTTAGACCGATCGATCCACACTGTGACTCCGACATCAGAAGTGGGATTACCTGTGATACCCCTAGAGATTACCTGTGGATTACCTGTGATACCCCTAGAGATTACCTGTGAATTGCCCTATGGATTACCCCTGTAGACTACCTCTAGAGATTACCCCTAGAGATTACCTGTGAATTACCTTATGGATTACCTGTGAATTACCCCTGTGGACTACCCCTAGAGATTACCTGAGGATTACTCCTATGTACTACTCCTATGGATTACCCATATGGGTTACCCATAACAGATCAGGCACAAAATACAGGGCAGATTGCTATTATTTTATTTTCGTTTACCCTACGTTAAAAAAAAAAATCTTTTCGATACGTAATTAATTTGTGCTATACGAGAACCGTCAACTAGTGAGAGAACTACTCAGACTGTAAAAGTGAAGTGATGTGTGAAAAATACAAGCGCTGTCACAGCTATGCCAAAATTCAAAAGGTTACGTTATCTAGTAAAGATTAGGACAATTTTAGTCGTGACAATATTGCTAACACATAATCTGAGATTTCAGATACTACCTCGCCTGACAGTCGAAGGAAACCAAAGTGCAGAGGACTATTATTTGAACCTTATTCAAGTGTGGTGTCATAGATGCAGTTCCAATATGAATGCCAAGGCAAACGATTTACAAACCGAGTAACCAGTGAATGTCAGCTCCATCCAACCAGCTCTAGTTCAGCTCTAAGAAAGATTTGGTGAGAAGTTTTCATTTTGTTTCAAATGCTCTTTAATAAGACAAATTCTGTCAGATAGATTTCTGGGCCAACGACAATATAGTGCAGTAAGATTATTGAGGGTAGGTAGCGCCCGCCCTTATTGTAACATAGTATTGTGTGGTCCAAGAATTGTTGCTCTGAGTCTGGGTGATCTTTGTGTACGTTTGTAAGGTCCCCCGTGAGACAGGATGTTTATTCCTAATGGAAAGGTTGCATTTTTAATAAAACAATAAATTCTGTCAAGAAATCCGGGTTGAAGAAATGCACTGAATAGTATTTCCTGTAGTAGGTACACGATTACTGTATTCCAAACGACATAATTATTTAAAGAAAAGAATGAAAATCTGCTTGCATTAGGGTTTTCAGTTGTAATTTTTGAAAAGTTCTTAAAAATCATAAGGTCATTTCTATTGGTGCCTACGTTCTCTTATAAAATGAGGATCGCAATCAAATGACATTAGACCCACAGTATAAAGGTCCTTACGTGGTCACCGAAATACTAGAGGGAGACCGCGAATTCGCTCCCAACACATATGTTCTACCGACCATTGATCATCTACACTCGCAGTAATGAAAGTGGATACAAGCCGTCAGATACCCACTAGTGAAGTCCCTATTGATTTGTCCAATGAACATGATGTAGAAAACAATGATCCTTGAATAGTTTATTAAATTAATCGAAGTCTTTACTTTGTTCGTGAAGAATTATTTGGAATGTATTTTGTGGCGTTTGAAGTTTATTTTAATTAATAAACGGAGTTATTTAATTACAAGGGATGTAGTGTTGGTAACCTGGTTTCACAACCTGCTTAGGTCTCGCTGGTCATTTGTAGCCGTAGCTCGTGCAGTACTTATCTGTAGAGAGTGCGCGGTGCGCATCTGGCTATGCGAATGTTAGTCGCTGGTTAAGTGACAATAAAAAGATCTCGATCTCTGGTTAAGAGTTGAGCAAAAAGCCGCTGGTTAAGTGGTTATACGCAGTTGCTGGTTAAGCGACTAAGTCAAAACGTCTTAACGCTGTTACTGGCGATTTAGACAGAGGTGCTGAACCTAGGTTAACAATCATTATTGTTTGTACTAAGATTTATGTGATTATGCTGGTAGAGATATAAATGAGCATGGTCAGAACCTTATCGTGATACTGACGTGAATAGAAACATCAAATTTAAAATCATGAAGGCAAAATAATTTATGATTGAAATTGGTTTCTATGAATCTTTAAATTGGTCAGGAATAGCCGAGAGGACGGATTCACTGTCCAGATGATTCCTCAGTTAACAAACACGTAGACGTGTAAGTCCATCAGAATGCCTGTGTCTGCAAGGCAATACCGGCCGAATAAATTGAGCTACTGTGGTTGCTTTTTTCTTTGTTTACAGATGACTCACACGAGGACGTGTGATGCATCAGGATGGCCGTGTCGGAGAACGAGTAGTTTCTTAAGTTTTAATTTGAATTCGTGTTTATTTCAATCGATTATTCGAAACTTCAAACTGTGCATCGAGAAACATGGCAGTTTGGGTGGAATCTGTGGACGGTGTATGCAAAAGAAAGCGCACTGATTATTTGTTATTAACAATGTGATTATTACGTCTTAGTTTACTTACAGCTTGATTTAATAATGTTGGTTTAGTTTTAGTCGATTCTGTAAGCAATATTAAATGTTACTAAAATGTGTGCGGGTAACACCGAATACAGTGGTAGGTGTCACCACTAGACTAGCCGGTATAAAAGAGAGCGGCCGCACGAGTTGCGGGACTACTAACCCATTGGCTCTTAAACTAACTACCCACCGTTTCGTATTGAAGAAAAATAGAATCAACAGATCAGTTGAGTACGGGCATTGTACCAGGAAGGACAAGCTGTAAATAAGCTAAGTACATAGGCTTCTTAATTATTGTGATCAACTATTAAACGTTTGTAACTAATAAGTTAAGATTTAAAAGAGTGGCCATGAGTTTCTTTGCCAGTATTCTTCTCATAAGGCCCTACGCATTTGGAAACTGGAGGTTATGGATTGACACGGACGTTCGGTGGATTTTGGTGTTCTCACCTAATTCACTTTGACAATGTTGTGCCGATCTATGATTTTAACTGTAGCTTCATTGATTCAATAAACTATTGGAATTCTATATTGTCTTTGGCTGTGCAAATAAACCCTACCTACCAACGTGTGTAATAATGAAGATTGATTACTAGACTAGACTAGACTTGATTAAGAGCGATTTCTATTGCTTTAAATCATGAGTGCCACTTGACAAAATATGCAAGTGACGTCGGCGAAACTGACGTCACCATTTCATAAAAACCGCTTAGACCGATCGATCCACACTGTGACTCCGACATATCTATTTATTTATTATTAGCGTTCACTTATAAACTTTGACTGCCTCGTTGGTCTAGCGGTTGGTGTGTGCGACTGATGATCATGAGGTCTCGGGTTCGATTCCCAGGTCGAACCAAATGTTTGTACGATCTACAAATATTTGTTTCGGAGTTTGGGTGTTTTCTATGTATAATATGTATGTATTTACAAAAAAAAGTATATATGTATTCATATCAGTTGTCTAGTACCCATAACACAAGCTCTGCTTAGCTTGGGACTAGATCGCGTTGTGTGTTAGATGTCTGAAATATTTATTTATTATTTATTTATTTATAAAACTACATAACCGATCATCATGATACTTCGTACACATATTCTTGGAGGTATTAGAAGTAACATAGGATACTATTTTATTGAATGCGAGCAAACCCACGTGCGAAAGCTAGTATTACATAAATGTTTACTGTTTAATTTCACTTGAACATAATTATTTATTATTATTATATTATATTATTTACAGTCTAATTGTTCATGTAAATCCTTGATTATTTTTTGAACAGATATGTTTTTTGGTAATAAAAAGTTACAGTACATGAAATAAAATAATTAACCTAAACACAATTTGGTTCGTTTAGTGACATGCTAATATGATGTCGAACGCTTGCTTCAAACCCCATGATTTCTGTGGAAAGACTCGTTCGAGATTTACAAAACTGGAAAAAGAAAAGAGGCTTCTAATTTCCAAATCTCCAAACATTTAAACGGTAATAGCTATTTTCTGTCTGATACCCATCTGGTGATTCCTTAAAAAGGCTCACGTTACAAAAATCAGCTTACCCAGTAGTGATGTAACGAGAATCCGAAGTATTTGCATATTTTTACAACACAATCTTTGTTATTCCTTGTGGGCCCGCAAGTGGTATAAAGTTGTGAGTTAAAAGTTGTTGAACATGTACTTTGTGTCTTGACAAATTGAGGGGACGTGACTGCGGGCTTGCTTCGTCTTGAAACATATGAGAACTGGGTTAACTCATTGAGCTAGTTGCTTCGAGACACAAGCTGGTATTGAAGTTTGCATTAGCGTGAAGTCTAAGATCTGAGTTGTGCAGCAACTCTACATGAATGACAATAGTTCTACTATCTATAGTGCTAGCACATACAAGGCCAAGACTTTTTGTGACAGAGTAGAAAATTCCTTTAGGTTTCCGTCTTCTTAGCAGCGGATTGGGGGATTTCCAAAAAAAACATCCCAGGAGATGGTCTAAGGATTCTAGACCAAGTAATTTCTGTTACCCCGGATCGACCACAACCTAACTAGGGGATGTTCCGGGGATACAACGTGAAGACAAGCGATAGACTCCTTTTTTCTATGGTTTCAATACCCAATCGATAATGTAGTTTTAGTAATAGTACGCGATCGAGTTATTGTGGACAAATTAAAGTTGAAATTTTTTAACTGTTTCGGTGGCGCAGGTCGATTCCCGGGTCGGACCAAATATTTATATGATCTCCAAATATTTGTTACGGAGGTTGGCTGTTTTATACGTTTAATATCAATGTATTTACAAAAAAAACATATATGTATATAAATATATATATATCAGTTATCTAGTTTCCATAATACAAGCTCTGCATAGCTTGGGATTGGATAGCGTTGTGAGTTAGATGTCTGAAATAGTTATTTTATCTTGAAAGTAAAAGCAAACACTTGGAAGAATTCCAGATTTTTCTAATATTATTAGGAGAAGTATAACATATAGACTGGTTCAGCTAGAATGAGTGATATTTATGGCATTTTACCGAGTGACTATGATTACCAAACACCTATCTTTCGACCTTTTAACTGTGAAGGGGAAAAGTGGCACTTGAAGTCATTACTCTGCTTGCCGTTCTTGAGTAGTGAATGTCCATGGAATACCATGAGCCCTGTGCCTATGTCTATTAGTTGATTGCGATATCCTGATGATGAAATCCATGGTGAAATTCACGGATGGGTAAAGTTACTCACAATCAGATTACCGTGCGAAAGCTAGTATTAAATAAATGTTTACTGTTTAATTTCACCTGAACATAATTATAACAAGAACCCACATGTATAACATATTCTGCGTCATAATAATATGATATTTAATTAAATTGAATTTCTCATTAATGGAAGCGATTTATTGTAATAATTATAATATTGATGAACACATTGTCCGAATTTATTCTCATATTTTGGAGGGACATTGCTATATTTCAGATATGAATTTTGCAATTATTTGTGTGTGTGTTGTGTTGCATTTGAAATATATCTATAATCAGATTTATAATTAAATGAAAATGAAAAATATTTATTTTGGCAACAATAAAAAAAGAAAAAGAAACTCACAATCTAATAGCTTTATATGATACTAAAAATGGACCCAATTCAGCATGGTGTCAGGCAAAAAACCTGACGCTGGTTTTCAATTGGGCCCAATTGACAGTATAACTAAAAGTACTTACAGGCAATTAGTGGCGCTATGCCTAAAACGTAATTACACCATGCTCACAGATAACTCATAAGAAAAACATTACACATTATATACATGTAACTATACACACACATATAACCATTAAATTAGAATAAAATAAAAAAAAGTTAAATAAATAATAAATAAATAAAACATTCAAATTAAAGTTTAACTTTAGACACACAAGAAAAAAAAACATACATAATTACGTGTAATCTATATACTAATATATAAAGCTGAAGAGTTTGTTTGTTGAACGCGCTAATCTCAGAAGCCGCTGGTCCGATTTGAAAAATTTTTTCAGTATTGGATAGTACATTTATCAAGAAAGGCTACAGCCTATATATCATCACGCTAAGACCAATAGAAGCGGAGCACCAATGAAAAAAGGTTAAAAAACGGGGGAAAGTTATCACGCTATGGGCAATAGGAGACGCAAACGTGGGTCGGCTAGTTAAGTATACATTTGTACAACGCACGAAATATGGTTAGCCAAAATGACTGATGTTGATTATATATTTGTAAAAGTAACAAGGAGAAACTTTAAAATATATTACAAGGGGGTAAATAAAAGGGAGTACTAATGGTAAATTTGAAAGTAACTCTCTTTCTGTGTATCTTTCTCAAGAGCGTGTTACCAGACTTTGAGTGCACGTTCTTTTCTTGAATAAATCGAATGTAGTATCGGTCCGAAATTACCGCAAGCGACAATTTTCTACACGAGTTCGATGTGCAAACCTATTGGTTTGCACATCGAACTCGAATCGAATAGTATGATTAGATAAAAATATGTACATTATATAACTCTTTAATTTTCGTGATTATCTAAAAAAATACTTTATTATTAGATTTGATTATCTGAAATTGAAAAATTCATTTTTTTTCCTCATCGGATTATTTTCCCTGTATTTTGCATATAAGGACATGCAAATTATCATTAAGCATTTAGAATCGTTATTACATCATTATCATCTTAAATTATATGGGTTCAATAAGACTACGATGTCTAACTGTACACACCTAAAACATATTTAGGTGTGTGTTTGTCATTTGTATTGGATTTGATTGTGTTATTATATCTAGATGTAGTTGGAGAAAGAAGATGACAAAACATTAAATGGTCCAATAAAGAAGCCAAGTGCGGAAACAACTCGGGAAAACCAAACCAATACCTAGAAGTAAAAAACTACCTGAACTTTAGGCTTTCATTCGTTTTTCTCACAAAATGTGTGGATGACATATAGTTCAAATGACCCATCATAGAGGGAGTAACATGCGCAAACAGGTTAGAGGTAGTCCTCCAACCTGTTTGCGCATGTTACTCCTTATACTACTCATACTAGTGTATGACCAAGCTTCTAAAGAAGGAGAATTTACCCAACCCAGTAATCCTCGATGGAACGCTTTAACGTGAAACAAGGAAAGCCGACCACACCAAAAGTGGGAAAAGGCTAGGCAGAAGAAGTTGTTAGCCCTGGTTATTAGTTGACAGCTCTTATAATGAGAGTATACTTCAATAGGAAGTTATCAAAAACTTCACTAGAGCCCGGATG
Organism: Spilosoma lubricipeda; assembly: GCA_905220595.1. NCBI lineage: Eukaryota > Metazoa > Arthropoda > Insecta > Lepidoptera > Erebidae > Spilosoma > Spilosoma lubricipeda. The sequence goes on from HG992291.1 coordinate 2,983,785, forward strand.
GTTGTAGTTCAACTGCTTTCGATTTCATATTTTATATCATTGGTCAATTTAAGTTCTCATTCAACTTTAACTCTGTTGTAGACTTAAGACCTATATTGAAGACGTACCATTTTACATAACAAATTTTACAACAAAGTTAATTTGAAAATAGTGAATGCACATTCATTGTGTATCAATCAATTGTTTTCCCCATTCAATGATGTATATAAAAATATATATAACAAATGTAAAAAGAAAAAACAATGACCCTGTCAGGCACAGAAAATGTAGAAGAGAAGATGATCTGTGAAGTATATTGTAATATAATATTTTAATCAGTTTTGCACAGAAACGATTACACATGCATTTTCCTCAATATATCTTTAAACATTGCAAATATGAGTTACTAAGAGCAAGTTCCATCAGCTCATTAGATATCAGTTTAGATAGCCACATAACACTATTCAACGATAATGTTGTTGATATTTATGTTACCGTGAGATTGTCAAAACGGTTAGATTGTAATCTATCTCGCGAGATTGTAAACTGTCGGAAGATTGTGAACTGTAACATACTGTTTATGCTAAGTAGATTAAAATGTAACGATGATATGATTATAACCGCGAGACCAACGAGGCAGTCGTTGGTCTCGCGGTTGGCGTGTGCGACTGCTGATCATGAGGTCTCGGGTTCGATTCCCGGGTCGGACCAAATGTTTGTATGATCTACAAACATTTGTTTCTGAGTTTGGGTGTTTTCTATGTATAATGTGTATGTATTTACAAAAAAAAGTATATATGTATTTGTATCAGTTGTCTAGTACCCATAACACCAGCTCTGCTTAGCTTGGGACTAGATGGCGTAGTGTGATAGTTGTCCGAAATATTTATTTAATATTATTTATTATATCGCAAGTCTTTAATAGAGATATTAAAAACTTATAAAACTAAATCTTGTTGTTTTTTGATAGAAAAGTACTCATTGGTCTATCAGCGATATTAACAGAAGGTGAGGGTGGAAACTAGCCCTTAGTGTTCTAAATTTAATTTACTTTTACTACATGCACCATGTTTGTTTGTTGTTGTTGTTGTCGTACACAAAGAATTTTCTTTTCGTGTCAACATATTGATATAACAATCTACTACAACGCTATAACACAATAACCTTTTCCCGGTCTACAAAAATACCTTGTAATATTAAAATCCTTTCCCATTTTACTAGTAATTAATCAGTCTTGGCTTCAAAGACAGAGACCTACAAAGCTTTAATTAGCTTCGTCAGACCTTTGACACGAACAAGTTTTTGTACCGTATAATAGGAATTCTGTGAGAGGTAGTTTATATTAGTGATTAATCATGGATTTCGGGTTAAGGGTACTTACTATAGGCGTGAGAAGGAAAGGGTTAAATTGTTTATTGGTTAAGGTTTTGAACTGCTAATGAAGAGGCATTTGTTTTGAAGTCAAATCGTCCTACAGAGAAGAGTATTTACATAAGTTGGAGAAGATTAATAAATTGTTTATGAAGTATTTAATTATAGGTTTTGTATAATCAATAAAATAAAGTTTTATACAGAATACATAAGTTCTGTTTTCTCATTTTGCTTTATTAGTGATAGGTTTTCTTGTATTCTAACTGCCAGAGTCAAATAATTAAAGCCTTATGTGGGAGTCCAAACGGTTAAAACCATCAATACCAACGACTACTACCACAGGTTGCTCCATCATCATATCTTTTGCCAGACTTTCTGTTGTACATTAGAAAACAAATCCCTATTAACTTCAGTTGCGGACATTTGGTTTAATAGTATAACTACTGAGTTACTTTGTATAAAATTAAATAGACCTGAGAAGAGAAATATCAGACAGACTCCAAAATTGGAATTTCAAAGGTATTAATTGGCCTTTTGAAACAAAAACAGCTCTTGTTGACTACAAGATAACTTATTCTATTGTTTATTTATCTATTCGAATTTACAGGAGCAATAAAATTCTTTGATGCTGTGTATTTTGAGTAGGTTTCGTAAGTTTTACGTTTGTCTAAATTTTGCTTTAGTTGTTATTTTTGTGATGTGTTTGTTTATATTTAGACTGAAACGTTTATAAAGTTATATTTTTAATTCAAAAACAACTTAGCCTTAGTATATTTTTCATAAAAGTAAAATAATATAGTTTCAACATACCAAGACATAGTTTCTATTCATTAATAAAAACCGCATTAATTTCCGCTTGTTTTTTTCAAGTTATCGCGTTACACGTACAGGTTCGATGGGGGAATAATGTTTGTTAATATTGATTGATAATAGCCAGCTAATGATTCTGGATTACGATAAAAGATAGTACTAAATATACTATATAAATCAGCTGCTTTGATTAAAGAAACATATCATTATTTTCCTCATACTAATCGACAAAAAACAATCACTACTGAATCGCATATCTCAACGATAGTCTTTTAATATCAATACAAGTGTTAACATGTGTCGAGCATTATCGTTAATTTGTTTATTGTTATTTATTCAAAGTAGTTTTGGTGCTTTTGAAGATAGACCCACGTATGGTTACCATTTAAAGTATGGAGTTCCGAAGGCATGGAAACTGAAGGTAGCCGAGAGTGTTAGGATTATTGGCGGTAGTAAGGTGACCACAACTGATGCTATACCTCACCAGGTAAATGATAACTAATTTAATGGTCATTATACCTTTAAGAAAATAAGACTTACATTATTTGTTTTTCAAGTTTGTCGTTGTTTTCAATTGATTTAAAAATATCATTGTTATCTATTCTTCGAAGATAAAAAGACACTCATGAATTCCATAGATTATTTTTTTATGCAACTAATGTTAAGTACCGAGTGGTGACGACAAAGAAATGGAGTGTTACCACCCTTGTATATGCCGTCACTGTTGTAAGATAAGACTAAGGTAGGCTCTTACATAACTCATATAATGAATAGGGAAAAATTACGCAGATCAGCAGTACAGTAAAGAGAAGAAAAGCTTAAAACAAACCATGTACCACGTCGACTGGCGACAGTAGGCCCAAACTTTCTTCCTAAGTAGAAATTTTTGTTCAGTCAGTGGATACCAAGGCTGTTGATGCCGCCACTGATTATATCTTATAAATTAATGTAAGGAGATCCACAAATATAAGGAGAATAAAGAAACATATATGTTACCATCGGAACTTTTCCAGGCTGGGATAATAACCACACTGACAACAGGATGGACCTCAATATGCGGTGGAAGCTTACTCTCCACAACCCGAGTTCTCACAGCTGCCCATTGCTGGTTCGACGGTGAGAGCCAGGCGAGACTCTTCACTGTGGTACTTGGCTCTCTTACTATCTTCTCAGGAGGTACAAGAATAGAGACAACCAATGTTAGGGTTCACCCGGAATGGCGTACGAATATGTTGCATGATATAGCCATGGTTGTCATTAGACAGGTAACCTTAAGTAGTAAGTATTATCACTTTATCATTTTATTTATTGTCAGGTATAGTTGTCATCGGCAAAAGCCTCGGTGGCAGATTCAGAATAAGAATAGAAGTTGATTCAAGTTGATTCAGATGTTGAGAAATAAGCATTTCAAGCTAGTAAGCAAGCACTTGGCTTGAAACCTATTGACTTATAAATCTATTTTTTTTAATGATTTATTTACTTTTATGTATAAATAAAATTTAGATTTTAATTTAGATATAAATGCTTTAATACAAAACATTGTGTTTTCTATTCCAGATAGCATCAAACTAATTGCCTTGCCAACCGCAAGTGAGGCGAACCAAAATTTCGTAGGTGTGACAGGCACGATCTCAGGATTTGGTAAAACTAGTAATGGTAAGTTGTATTATTTTCTTCTACTTCCTAGCCTTTATTATCCCCAAGATTATTTGGGATCAGCTACTATGACTTTTCTACAGAGCAATTGGCATCGGACCTCCGAAATCATGAGAGCGAACTGAATTTGAACTTTCAACTAGTTGTCAATATATTTGAGTTTACTGAATTCTCAATGACAATGCCATAAATGTTCATGACAACCGGGACTGACGGCTTAACGTACTTGTTACACGGGTGTGAAACACCACCATATCCTTCTCCTTCCAATTTCTATGCTATCTAAATTCAATAAATAAAAAGTTTTGTGGATTATAAATCCTATTTATTGTATTTATTTATCAAATCATTGCTGAACTAACGGTTACTTATGACTATTTCATTACGTCAGTTCACGTTCTTAAAAAAATAATCATTCAACTTTTCATTTCTACTTAAGTTTTTTATTAGTCATTAGTATTAAGTTGAAGAGATCATGACCAACACTCTTTTGATAATGATTACACAAAGAAATGCATGTTTATATTATTTCATTAAGTTGACTTGTTTTTAACGCGATGATTTCACCAATTGATAATGTAAAAGATTTGGAAATAGATAGATAGAAAGATTTAGATACCTATTTGAAATTATTTTATATATTTTTGAGGGTTAAATTATGAACAGTAGTATTTGAAATGAGAGTTAAACATCAAGTATTATCACATCAAATATTTTTTCTTCAAGTTCAGACTCGTTTCCAACCTGATGACTTCACTAATTGATAATGATTTTAAATACCAATGACTTTTGTTAGACGATTTAGTAGATACCTATTCGTAATTATATCATATATTTTTGATGGTTAAATTATGAATATAAATATAAAATTATGAAGTAGTATTTGAAATGAGATTTAAACAATAGTCAGGCATTAAAAGTCAGGTTTGTCTTTAAATTGGTGAATATCCATTGCACATTAGGAGTCTCAGTTGCCATATAGCTGGGTCCACAGCGAACGATCCACCGCGCTCGGATCAGTGTGGACGTGCCGCGTGCGATCCATGCGCAGGCATTGGAGCGCGCGGGGAATGGGGAGGCGGAGGGGTTGGGGTATGGGCCTCCAGTATCCTCACTCACTCGATGAAAGACAGGGCAAGGGCTATTTCACACCGATTTTCTGTGAGGCCATGGTATCACTCCGGTCGAGCCGACCTCACTCTCCCATTGTTTTGCAATTTTGACGTGAAAGCGTGAACGACAGGCAGAGATACCTTCGTATTTATAATACAACCAATCAAATACATCACTTATAGCATATAGTTATAGTAGTGTTTGTTTTTATCAGCTCAAGCCAGCTTCCCACCAACAACTGCTCTACACCAAACAACAGTCACTGTTATCACAAATGAGATATGTCAAAGGAACTTCCCAATAAAGATCGACAGCAGTCACATCTGTACCGGTGGAGAAAACGGTAGGGGATCCTGCGACGGGGATTCCGGTGGTCCCTTGACTTTGAATCACAACCGTAGAAATATATTGGTAAGTAACTGAGCGAAAGTGCCTTTATTGTTATGTTGTTGTATTTTATACAGAGAGCAAATGAGTACATTGTTTAAATTATATTATAATCACAAAGACGCGTTGTTTAGACATCTACACTAATATTATAACGCTGAAGAGTTTGTTTGTTTCTTTGTTTGAACGCGCTAATCTCAGGAACCGATGGTCAGATTTGAAAAATTCATTCAGTGTTAGATAGCCCATTTATCTAGGAAAGCTAAGCTATCATCATTACGCTAAGACCAATAGGAACGGAGTATATATATAATAGACAAAACTGCCTCGTTGGTCTAGCGGTTGGCGTGTGCGACTGCTGATCATGAGGTCTCGGGTTCGATTCCCGGGTCGGACCAAATGTTTGTATGATCTACAAATATTTGTTTCGGAGTTTGGGTGTTTTCTATGTATAATATGTAGGTATTTACAAAAAAAAAAAAAGTATAATATGTATTTGTATCCGTTGTCTAGTACCCATAACACAAGCTCTGCTTAGCTTGGGACTAGATGGCGTTGTGTGTAAGATGTCAGAAATATTTAATTTAATTTAATTTTAATTTTAGCTCTAGTATTTTTTTTTTAAAGCGGGGAAAAATTTTCACGCTACAATAGACGACGCAAACGAGGTTGTGTGTTGCGCGTAAACTTGGAATATCTTTTTATGGGAATTGGCAGACGAGCATGGCGGGTGAGGGGAGAGGGGCTCTGCTGTTGGTGACTGAGTCCTGCCACTCATAAACACGAATAATTAAAGAGACATAAGCGTCTTGCAAATAAATTTGTGTCTTATGTAGGCCACATAAAACTGTAAACTGACATAAATGAAGCGCGGGTGGCAAATGTATGTCGTCACTTTAAATATTTGATAATCTATTAACGTACGATTATTATCTATCGTTATCAATTTTGCATAAGTTTCATACAAAAACAATATTGATAAAAGGTGCTTCAGATATCTTTCAATTTCCTTATGAACTATTTATAGATATATGTAATTAGAATATAAAATAAAATATCGTTCTCGAGATTAGGTAATCTTATTTGAATCATCTATACGCCTATCTATGCCTACCTATATTGTACAAAAGACATACAAACACTTACTATAGACTGCCTATGTAGCGCAGTGGTAGCGAGAAATTCTGATTGGTTTGTTTTATTTGTTATATCAGTTCATAGAGACAGGCGATTGTTTTAATAAGTAAGTCTAAAATTGGAGAAGATTTCCCGCGCATAAAATGGTAGAAGGTTTGTATCGCAAAAAAATGCCCTGTCTGCTCCGCTCCCCTCCGTTAGATGTAGGTTGTTTTATGTAACTAAAATGCACGAAATTTTTAAAAACATTCTTTTAAGAAAACTAAACAAATATTCTTTTTTTAGGTGGGTGTAGTATCCTTCGGTCACTCCGATGGCTGCGAAGCTCGCAGGCCTTCAGTCTTCACGAGGGTTACATCTTACCTTACCTGGATCCAAGCACAGTCGTAATTAGAGGAGAATCAAATTTTTGTTACTATAAAATAAAAAGCATCATAAATTATTTGGTTTTTTAATACCAGACCTGTAAAACTAGATGCACTAATAAAGTACAGAATAGAGAAATATAAAACTAGCTGCCCCGGCAAACGTCGTTTTGTCATAATTTTTTTTTAAGGATGGGTCACCCTTACCATTTAGGGGGATGAAAAATAGATGTTGGCCGATTCTCAGACCTACTCAATATGCTCACAAAATTTCATGAGAATCGGTCAAGCCGTTTTGGAGGAGTATGGGAACGAAAACTGTGACACGAGAATTTTATATATAAGATAATAATAATAAATATGTCATTATTATTATTATTTATATTTACACAACGCCATCTTGTCCCAAGCTAAGCAGAGCTTGTGTTGGTGGGTACTAGACAACTGATATAAATAAAAATAAACTTTTTTTTATACATGAAAAACACCCAAACTCAGAAATTAATATTTGCAAATCATACAAACATTTAGTCCGACCTGGGAATCGAACTCGAGACCTCAAGCACAGTATCCGCATACGCTACCACTGCGCCACAATATTATCGATTTTAACTTATTACAATTTTTTTAACATATTCTATTTATGTTAAAATATATATTAAAACAGTTTTTAGTAAATTATATTTCATTACCTATTGAAACTCTAAAATTATAATATTAATTACCCTGTATTTAATATTACAGTCAAGCGACTACCTGAAACGTTGGTATTACTTAGCTCAGGCCGGTTGAAAAGAATTTGTAATTTTTAGTTTCACATTTCTCTACTCACCGTTGCACATATTAGAATAGCCATATTTTAGTTTTATATAGTTTTTAGTACAGGATAAAAAGATGTAAACAAGTCGTAGCCAACATTATTTTTCAGCAATTATTTGCAGAATTTTTATTTTTTAATTTTATTAATTAATATAAGAATTTAATTACAAAACAAAGAGTTACTAGAGACTTTCACTTTTCACCTCAAGTGTGAAATTAATTTCAGTTGAATTTGATAGAATTTAAAATGTAAGAAGAAACAGTTCTGGACTTGTACGTTTTCGGCTTATCTTTTTCGCTAAAACGAAACTGCCTCTATCTCTATACGTTATGTGTTTTCGCCTAAAGAGGATCGAACGTGAATCATAAATATAAATATTTGCTACAAAGGTCAAACAAACCTGATAGAGAGCATGGACTTTACTTAATAGATACAATTCCGAATGAAAGTTTTGCAGAGAGAGAGCTTAGGATAAGAAAGAGATTCTTCAATTTTTAGGAAAATTTACTGCACAAGCAGGGTGCGATTCAATTCAATTCGAATCGGTTTTTCATACCTATATGCTTTCCACTCCAATATCCACTATTTGAGCTCCCAGACAGCATGTTCTATTTTTACTGGTCAAGTTAATTTTGGTTAGTGGACTTCAAACTCAGTCCACTCAGGGTTGAGGAGGTTCTATGTCAGTGTCAGTAATATTTTAGCCTATTTACACAACATTTTAATGATATTACTTGGAGGACTCATCACCATCTTCCTAGCTTTTATTGTTCCCATGATTATTTGAGCTCGGCTTCGTCGGTTCAACCGGTTTTACTTGAACATCAGTTTTTCCACGGAGCGACTGGCATCGGACCTCCGCAATCCTGAGAGTGAACTGAATTCGAAGGTTAAACAAGTTGTCAGTACATTCGAGGGCACTGACTTCCCAATAACAATTCTCATAGATACTCATGACAACCGGGACTGACGGTTTAACGAGCTCTCCGAGGCACGGGCGGAAAACACCGCTATATTCCATACTCCGGGCTACTGTTAATAATTAAAAACCCAACAACAGTCCGACACCGGAATCGAACACGGGACCTGTTGATTGGCAGTTGCTTGTGCTAACCGTTACACCAACGAGGCATTCATTACTTTAAGGAAATTTTTTTTTTAAGATAAATAATAATTACGCATTACGGGAATTAGAGATACTACTACTATGAAATGGTATGAAATGCCTGAGGATTTGGTCAGGTTGTAATGTCGCAGTCATACAGATTATTGTTATGTTATCTTTATGTATTAAAGGAAATCGTTGTTAAATTGATTTTGTTAGGTTTGTAGTTTAATACATTTAAATATACTAATAATCAAAATTTTACCATTACAATTTTTTATATGTTTGTGCACTTCCATTCCATATAAACATTAACTTTGCCAATCTTCTTACTAATCCGTTCGTATTTTCGTAAAAAACGGTTATGTGGTTAAAGACATTTATTTCTCAAAAGATTACAAAAATCACTTATAGAGAGAAATACAGTTTTAAACAAAATATTTTACCTAATTAGCGTGGCTAGCAAGGTAGTTCCAATCTTTATTTTTGTTTAGGTGGGTAGTACAAATATCTTTTATAAAATTGTAGGTTCAAAATATTTGTGAAGAAACCATCTGTTTACTAAGGCCTATGACTTAGTGACATGTCGATTGATGTCAAACATTTTGTTTGCTAGTAAAAACAGCGTAAGAGGTTTAATTAGTAGTTAGTATATAAAATATTTACTTAATGAGCAGATTTTAGTGTCATTATAGTTATGTTGTGTTTTGTACATAATATTTGTGTTTTGTCATTATAATTGATATTTATCTTAGCAATTATATAAAATAAAAAGATATCTGTGGTTATTAAAGTACTTTTTTTTATGAGGAGAAATTAGAATAGTAGGACATTATTTTTTATGGAAAATGTTTCCCAATTGTACATGTATGTAGTTTTTTATGTGTACATAAACAATTGACATTAAAATTAAAAAATAGTAGTGTTATGATTTTATTAGCGAAACATCCTTTAAAATGTAGCTTTTTAATAATCTTTTAAATGTTTTAAATGTTTTAGCTTCTTTTATATCTTTAGGCAATTTATTATAAAATTGAGCCCCTTCATATAGAATACTTTTCTTTCCGTAATTTGTCCTAGGCGTACGTAGACAGATGTTAATAGCTTGCCTAGTCAACCGTTTGTGGCTGTCTATCTTTTTCGTAAATGTTAACTGTGAGTGGATGTCTTTTGTCAAGATTTTTCTAATAAATATGATGGTATTGTATTTATATGTTTGAGCGAGAGTCATTATTCCTGTTTCCTTATAGACTTTAATAGTGGGTGTAAAATAATCATATTGAAACAATATTTTTATTAGTTTATTTTGTGAAGTTTGTAACTGTCTTAGATTACTCTTTGCCGAAGCTCCCCAGATCTCAATCAGGTAATCAATGTGGGATTTTACTAAAGAGTTATAGACAGTATATTTTACGTTTCTGGGCAAGCAACGAGCTAAGGGTCTAAGAGCACCTGATAATGAAGTTAATTTACTTCGTATTTTATAAATATGTGGCTTCCATGTAAGTCTATGATCCAATACTAGGCCCAAATACTTCTCCGTATCCACTCTACAGAGTCTTTCACCGCTAATAATTAATGGATTATAGTTGCCAATTTGTTTATTTTTCGCACAGAATATGATGTAGTGTGTTTTTGAGGTATTGATAGTCAATAAGTTTATGTTTAACCAGGTATTTAATATATTCAGGTCGTATCGTGCTTGATCAACTACCGTATCTATAGAAATACCTGAATAAAATATATTAGTATCATCGGCGTAGAGAGTGATATCTCCTTTAAGTCCAATTTCATGTATACTATTAATGTAGACCAAGAAAAGCAGGGGGCCCAAAATCGAGCCTTGAGGTACGCCACATGTAATGGGTTTTGGTTCGCTTTGATGGTTTTCAATTTTAACAACTTGAGACCTATTTGAAAGATATGATTCGAAAATAGTGAACCCAGTACCTGCAACCCCTAAGTCTTTTAATTTTGATAAAAGTATACTGTGGCTCACGGTATCAAACGCTTTCTTTAAATCGATGAAAAGCCCCAATGTTATCAAACCCCGATCAATATTTGTTCTTATATTTGTCACTAGATCTACAGTTGCGGCTGCAGTGTTAGACTTCGCTCTGAAACCATATTGTTTCTTGAAAAGAAAATCTTTAGATATTAAGAACTCATTTAAACGGTTGTATAATATTCGCGTTCAAAAATTTTAGATAGTAATGGTAGCACGGATATAGGTCTATAGTTGCTAGGATCCATCCTGCTGCCAGTTTTGAATATGGGTCTGACTTTTGCAATTTTAAGGGAATCTGGAAAATAACCGATGATCAGACATTTATTAATGCAGTTCGCAAGTGGTTGAGCTATTAGATCTTTGATACACTTGATAGTCTTCGTATTAATACTGTCTATGCCTGAGCTAGTATTTGTTTTGAGATCGTTGATTATTTTAATTATTTCGCATGAGGAAGTTGGTTTAATTTTTAAGGACTGTTCACAGTAATTTTTATTTGGTGTCCATGTAAAATTATGGGTAGAAACGTTTTGGGATATTTGGTTAGCCAGTTCACTACCGATAGTATAGAAAAATAGATTAAAACTTTCGCAAATTTCCTTTATGTCACTGGTTTGTCCAGCAGCAGTATTGAGTACCGAAGGCCCAGTGATAGTTTCTATTTTGTTATTAGATAGTCTATTGATTAATTGCCACATTTTCAAAGGATGTTTCTTACAGTTTTTAAAAGCATCATTGTAGTATCGATTTTTTGCACTTTGAATTGACGTGTACGCTACACTACGCTTCATTTTAAACTCAATACTCAACTGAGCATCACCAGGATTTTGTTTCAGGTATTGATATAGTTGGTTTCTCTCGTCAATTAAGGTTAGGAGATTGTTATTTATCCATTCCTTTCGTGGTGGATTCAATAGTTTCGTCTTCTGCACTTTATTTTCAATGATTGAGTTTAATAATAAAGTTTCTAGTTCAGAAAAATCATCGATTCTTCTTGTATAAAAAACATTATTTATGGTTTTATATAAATTTGAGTAGTTAATTGATTCGTATTTTGTTCGCTGTATACAGAAAGGTTTAGGTCTGTTCATTTCCAGATATATTTGCTTATGGTCTGAGAGAGAAGAATCAACTAAAGACATTTGGAAAGTATTATCCTGTAAGTTTGTAGTCACATGATCAATGACTGATTTCGTTGTTGCTGTTTCGCGAGTGCAGTATTCTAGGCTAGTTTTGTTCAATATTTTTATGTTGTTCTCTCGTAAAATTGTAATATACTCTTTCACAGAATTTTCAGTACTTAGTAAATTAATGTTAAGATCACCAAAGGTGATTACTCTTTTTCGTTATAAAGTTTATACTTCACGTGTTAATGTAGATAGACGCGGCGATGTGGCTTTGTTTCATAATATTTATTGATAACGGCGATCTAAAGATTTTGTAAGTAGGACTGCGTAAATCAGTTCATTTAATTCATTGAACTTATCATTATTTTCCTCATTACTATCGATAAGAAAACAATCGCTACTGAATTACTCAACGAATATGGTAAAGTCTTTTCATATCGAAAGGAGTGTTAACATGCATAGAGCACTATCATTTCTTTGTTTAGTTTTATTTATTAAAAATAGTTTAGGTGCCTTTGAAGACAGGCCCACGTATGGATACCATCTGAAGTATGGAGTTCCGAAAGCATGGAAACTGCAAATGGCTGAGAGACTTCGGATTATTGGGGGGAGGCCGGTGAATACAGCTGATGCAATACCTTATCAGGTAACATATGATGAATTTTATAAATTTTGATTTGAAAGTAAGACTTTTAAAATTTTACTATTTATTATAACTTTATAAGACCAAAGATGGAAAGAGATATATAATAGATTGTCAATTCCACAGTGCCTCATGATAACTAAAATGCAAAATGAATTACAAATAGCTTTTATTGTGTCTTAACTATTCCAGGCTGGAATTGTAATCACACTGACAACAGGATGGCCTTCCGTTTGCGGGGGGAGCCTTATCTCCAGAACCCGAGTTCTAACTGCTGCACATTGCTGGTGGGATGGCCAGAGTCAGGCGAGAATCTTCACTGTGGTACTAGGGTCTCTTTCCATCTTCTCAGGAGGGACAAGGATGGACACAACTAATGTAAGGGTCCATCCCGGATGGCGAACGAATACGATGCATGATATTGCTGTAGTTGTTATAGGACAAGTTCCGATAAATAGTAAGTATTATTACAGTTTTCTGATCTCTGCCTGTACATTTTGTTCTGCGTCTGGGAATTCTTGTCTTTTTTATGCAACTTTGTACAGGCACAGTACACAGATTCCTAATGTGGAAATTGTCATGACAAAAAATAACAAAAAAATCCGCTCATTCAAAAGTAAAAGTCACGTTAAGAATCATTTGGAAAATGTTTTAGTAAGTTTTGTTGTCCAGATGTTGTTATTTTTCCTTTGTATTTGTTATGTGTTGCACGTATTACCCCGAAACTACGGGATTGGGTTTTATGTGTTTTTTATTGTCCAACAGTTAGATTAGTTGAAATGAAATGAGTTACGGCTCACCGTGATTATTTTATTGAAGCTTTGAGTTTACGGGTAGAATAACTTTCATGGGTTTTATTGGTTATGGTAAATAATTATGGATAGAGAATGATAAAATGATTTAGTATTATTTATATATCTACTGTTTATATGTGAGTCTAAGTTCTATAGTTCATCTTCTCAGTTTTTATAAACTTCTGAACCAATAAAGAATGAATAAGACTTGTGCCGACCTATTCAAGAGTTTAAACAATGAATCGAACAAGTTAGTATTAGAATTGTATTAATGAAGTCAGTTAACAAAGTCACCAACCGCTCGAAGCAGATACAGTGTAGATTTTCCTTCGTTACAAGTAATTCAATAAACTCTTGATCACTACAAAATCTTGATACTTCATGCATTCTGCATTCTTCCGACTGCCTCGGTGGCCCAGTGGCAGTGTATGCGACTGCTGTGCTCGAGGTCTCGAGTTCGATTCCCGGGTCGGATCAAATTTTTGCATGACCTGCAAATATTTGTTTCGGAGTTTGGGTGTTTTATATGTATAATATATATGTATTTACAAAAAAAAAGTATACATGTATTTATATCAATTGTCTTGTACCCATAACAAACACAAGCTCTGCTTAGCTTGGGATCAGATGGCGTTGTATGTTAGATGTCCGAAATATTTATTTATTATTCTTTTTGGTGTTTTTTTTTTTTAAATGTAGGTGTGCCAAAGCAACTCTACTCTGCCTAAAGAATCTAAGAGAACGAATGCAACAATGCAGCACGGTGACCCACGTTATGGCAGCCTATTGTGGTGCTTCTGCATCATTCATCATCATCACCATTCGAATACCGTCATTTTAGCTTAATTATCTGTGAAAGGGGAAGTACCGCCGCGGCTACGTCAATTCGTTCGTTTTGAAATCAGCGTAGGTACCTGTTATAGCGATAGCAATAATGAGCAACGGTACTTAAGCAGTTTTTCTTTATGAATGTATGTTCAGGACTTAGATAATATCTATCTATATTTTTGGTGATAACACATAGTGGGGATTTCCACATGTTAAAATATTTGATTGCTCCGTAGATAAAGTGGAGAAGCTTTTAAACAGTTATAATCAATATATTTTTTTTTTGATTTACCTTTTGTTTTGAATAGCCTCCTTAGCTAAGTAGACATTTTATAACAGGTAAACGTTATTATAAAACTAAGAAATATATGGAAATGATGTCACCTCAACACTGAGTCGCGTGTTCAAAAAAAATATTAGCAAATAATACATGACAATAGAGCCGCAGTCACGCGTTGTTAAAGTGTTATGGACTACAGTTTTTGAAACTTAGCAATGTACCATAGTCCATAACACTTTAACAACGCGTGACTACGGCTTTTGAAACTTGTTTCATGCTTTTTCAGCATCGTTTTTTGTCGTAGTTGGGTTTTAGTTTTTACTTTTTTTTTTTAACGCAAGTGAGCACTAACTAAGAAATTTTCGAAATTCCACCACTAAGAGGGTAAATCAGGGGATGAAAGTCTGCGTGAGCAAAGCCAAAAACTATTTATTAATAATGTTGTTTTTTCTATTACAGATAATATTCAAACGATTCCTTTACCAACGATAAATGAAGTGAACTTAAGTTTTGTGGGAGCAATAGGCACGATCTCAGGCTTCGGTAAAACGAGTAATGGTGAGTTGTTTATTGTATCGTGGTAAGCTTTTGGCCGCGGTCGTGTATATATCGATTATCGCGGTAAAGAGCAGCTTATATCCTTCCTAAAAGTATCTCCATGACAATTTTCATTGAAGGATGCACCGACAGACTTTTGAATTTATAAAATTAATATGGTTAGTATAACTATGGAAGTAACAATTACATATTTAACTAGCTGAACCCCGCGGTGTTACCGCGGTTATTGTTGTAACGCCGTGTGCGGGTTAGGCCGCGGGACAAAAGTAGTCTTAAGAAAGTAGTTTAAGTTAAAATCGGTCCAGACGTTCCAGAGATTACCCGGAACAAACAGACAGACAAAAATTGAAAAAAATTACATTTTGCATTTAGTGAAAAGCGGTTATTTTAATATTACGAACAGACACATCTATTTTATTTATTGTTATAGAGTATAGATTAAACTAAATATGGCCGCCTTGCACCACTGTTTACGTCTGGTATTGCGATTTGGTCCAAACGTCAACCTTTCAACAATCTGGTCTTTAATCCGTGTCCGTAAATATGTGTCAAAATATGTCTACATCAGCCCCCCCTAGCCAAGTTGCAAGCGTTTTTCTTTCTGCAATCGTTAACGCTTAAATCTCGTGATTCATTGGCACTTTGTCTAAGACTACTTTGTCTAAGATTTGTTTGTTTCCTGGAACACGCTAATCTCAAGAACTACTGATCCGATTTGAAAACTTATTTCAGTGTTACATAGCTCATTTATCGAGGAAGGCTATAAGCTATATTTTATTACGTTAAGACCAATAGGAGTATATAAAAGAGAGCACAAATGAAGAATGTTTCAAAAACGGGGGAAAATTATTACGCCACGGGCAAAAGAAGACGAAAACTAGGTTACGTGGGTTTGCTAGTCTTAGTATAACTATGTCCATTCAAGAGGAAAAATAAGCTCACCGTCTTTGATTTCTTCTTTTATCTTATAACGAGTCATTGGTATTAACCTGAAGAAATTACAAGCGACACCTCCTTGAATGTGTCTTTGAAAGGTAATGAGAAATGAAACATGTTTCTGTAATCTAATCAGTGAATGCTGTCAGACAATAAATATGTATGATTGATTTGTATTGTATATGTTCAGTTTGTCAGGTCTTCAATATCATAATCATTATTAATATATCAAGCCATGTTTATGCTTGTTAATCAAATATAGAACAGGATTTGTTTATTACTCAATGACTTCATCGATTGTGTGATATTGACATTGATATCTCAATAACAGTTATCTCTTTCAAACTTCTTATAGGTGCGACATGGATTTTTAAGTTCACGGAAGAAATTTTGTAAATATTTCGCACATCTGGCACACGTGCCATCTAAACTCAAAACTAAGCAGAGTTTATATTATGGGTACTAGAAAAATGATATCCATACATCTATACTTTTTAATCGACTTCAAAAAAGGAGGAGGTTTGTCAACTCGACCGTATATTATTTTCTTTTCTTTATGTTTGTTTGCGGATGACTTCGTCGTTTATGAACCGATTTTGAGGATTATTTTTTTAATAGAAAGGAGATATCACAACGGTGGTACCATGATAAGGACACTAAGATCTAATGATGGCATCCAAGAAAAATCGAGTCGAACCTCGAAGTCGGTTTTATTTTTGTTAATATTTTACTTGTTTACAATACATACATAGAATACACGCAAACTCTGAAACATAATCTTTGCAGAACATACAAACATTTGGTCCGACCCGGGAATTGACCCCAGACCTCATGCATAGTCGTGTATGCTTACACTGCGCCAATATAGATTATTTTCTATTGTACTATTGTTCTATTGTTAATAGATTAGTTGAGTAATTAGAATATTTTGTGATCAAATATAAATGCGATGGTAGTTCTGTGTGTGTGCTTGGTATGATTTCACGGTTAACTAACTTATTAATCTATACAAATAAATAAAATTGGAGTGTCTGCTTGTTATTTTATAATAACCGAATTATTACTAAATGCATATACACGGTACATATACCAAAAATGTATTTTTACAATTTTTATCTGTACGTCTCTGTCTGGCTGTTTGTTCCGGGTAATGTCTGGAAAGGGTGGACCGATTTTGACAGGACTTTCACTGATTGGTAGCTGATGATATAGGGAGTAACTTAGGCTATTTTTTTAGACCAGAATTGTCCCGCGGCGTTACTCGCGTTACGACGATAACCGCGGGTAACACTGCGGGATTCAGCTAGTATTAAGTATAATTAATTGGCAAAATAAACGTACTCTCATAGAAAAACTTAAAATACCTTTTAATAGAAATAGTTATAACTCCCTGAAAATGAGTCTTAAAAGAAGAATACTATTTGACGTAATTAAATAACACTAGATATTACAAATTATGCTACTCATTAACGATATCTATACGAATTTTATCTTAGCATCAAATATTTGCGCACGACGTTTTTCACTAAAACAAATAATTAATAGTTACCTAAACTGGATTTTTCTTGTAATGAAATACTTATAAGATGTATAACGTTATTTTCAATACCTATTTTTCCAGTTGGACATCGCAAACGGACTTTCCCAGTTTGATAAGCCCTTTCATTTCCTTTCAGCGAATAATATTTAAAGACATTATAATTAAAGACGCCTATTATTACAGATTATAAAAATATTTCTCAAAGGAATGAACTACAAGACCCTTTGTGTTTCGAACATGTACTGAACCGCAAAAACAAAAGAAAATTTACTCCTTTAGGCAAGATTCAATTAATTTGATAATTTGTGTAAACTTACATATTAATTTTACAATTTACATAGCTCTAGGCATATTTATATACCATTTTTGTATTGAATCATTTCCTTACATTGTTTTAATTTACTATCCTTTGTAAGGAGTACCTGACACAAAGACTAATTAATAAAAATACACAGTATTGTATTTTAAATAATTGGGTGGTTTTTCTTTGAATGAAATCATATTCCAAGCCTTTATTATTCCCAAGATTTTTGGTCGGCTACTAGTTCAACCGGTTTTACCTGAATATCAGTTTTTACACGGAGCGACTGGCATCGGACCTCGGTGAGTGAACTGAACTCGAAGGTTGAATTAGTTGTCAGTATGTTTGACTTATAAGAAAAACCCAACAGCAGTCCGACCCAGGATTCGAACCCGAGACCTCTTGATCTGTGGTCGCTTACGTTAACCACTAGACCAACGAGGCAGGCTTTTCTTTGAATGAAATGTTTAAAAAATATATTACTGAAGCATATTGTAGGTGTATATAAATAAATGCCTAAAAAAATCTTGAAGTGAGACAATAAAAATATTGCATGCCATGCATGGGTCTCCACGCTATGTGATAGTTTGTGTGGTATGGCGTTGCGTTTTTCTACTAAATATTAGTAAAAAATTAAATTTTGATGCATTTTTTTTATGAAATCGTGGGCAAACGAGAGGACGTATAGCCTGATGGTAAGCGATTATCGCCGCCCATGGACACCCGCAACACCAGAGGCGTCATATGTGCGTTGCCGGCCTTTTAATAAGGAATACGCTCTTTTCTTGAAGGTTTCAAGGTCGTTTTTGGTTGGTTTGGTTCGGAAGTACCGCAGACGACAATTCATTCCACAGTTTTGTTGTGCGAGGCAGAAAGGTCCTGGAAAAGCGCACAGTTGTGGACTGCCAGCCATCTAGATGATGGAGATGAAATTTCTGTATTTCATCACTAATTTGACCTTTCTTATCAGCTCAAAACGGCTTCCCGTCAACAACTGCACTTCACGATACAACTGTCACTGTTATCACCAATGAGATCTGCCAGAGACACTTCACTTCAATACTAATTCACGGCAGCCACATCTGCACTGGTGGAGAAAATGGTAGGGGGACCTGCGAAGGGGATTCCGGTGGTCCTTTGACGGTAATTCATAATCGAAGGCGTTTATTGGTAAGTAACCAATGAAAATACGATTACAATCAAACGGCTCGTATAGGAAATATTTTAGTTTTTTTAATTGATATTAAATTTTGTATTCAGTATTTAAAGTCCATTATTATTAAGTGCCAATTCTTCCTCAAGAACCAAAGTATTCCAATGTCAAATTTCATTGAAATCTGTGGCGCAGTTTAGCCTTCGACAGACAGACAAATATTTATTTTTGAATCTATATAACAAAACATCGCACTACTTCCAATCGAATATTTTTTAAATATGTTTTGTATTGTCAGGACAAGGTTTGTATCGCGAAAAATTAAAAGGAAAACGTAAGTGTTACATTTTCTGAGTCCCAACACTAACTGTGGGAAGACGAGGTGGGTAATACAAACTAAATCTTTGAAAATTTAGAAAATATACAGAATTAAAATATGGGTACGAAGTTCGTCAGGTCAGCTAGCTTATGATATTACTACGGATAAGTAACATGAGTTAGTTGCAAGTCAAGTGATTCTAAAACAGTTCTGCAGAAATACTAAAAATGTCTTTTTTCCAGGTGGGTGTAGTGTCTTTCGGTCACTCCGATGGTTGCGAAGCTCGTAGGCCATCAGTCTTCACCAGGGTTTCAGCTTATATTGGTTGGATACAGTCACAATTATAATAAAAGAACTTATTTACTTTTTATTAAGAAATAAAAGGTATCCGAAGTAGTAATCTTTTTGGTCTTTAAATACGAATTCCTTTGAAAAAAAAACTTTCACAAAACTGGAAAGCATTATCCCTTTGAAAACGAATGTTTTTGTTTCTTATATTACATAATAATAGTGCTAGTTTTGTTGTTCGAAAACTCTCTAAACTTAAATAAAAATGGCCTAAAATGACTTTTGTTCTGTCAAACGACGTTCTATATGTCAAAAATGGACTAAAATTAATTAAGTTATGCTAAAAATAGACGTTATCTAAATACATACATACAAAAACAGCATTTAGAAAGTCGCTACACTAAAGGAAGAGAATAGAAAAAAAATTAGGAGACATTTTAGTTTAGTTCTTTTTTTTTATGTTTGGTCCTGCCAAAATGACTGATTCTGCCTGATGGAAAGCATAAGCAGAATCCAAGAGTGGTGGTCACCATACTGCGATTGCAGACAATGGAACAATGCAGCATGGTGACCCACACCATGGCGGGCTAGTGATGCTTCTGCATCATTGGGCCTGCGGTCTCGCACTCACCAATGAAACACGACAGCATGATGGCTGTCATTTTACGTTGATTTTCTGTGCGAGGGTAGTACCGCCCCGTTCGAGCCGGCCCGTTCGTGCTGAAATCAGCGTGGCTCTCCTACCTATCAGATGCTACAGAATCAGTACTATTATCTGGAAAATTAGTAATAGTTGTAAATAAAAACTTATCTAATTTGTAAAGATGGAAAATATAGGTTATGTAAAGTAAAGTAACTTGTTCAAAGTTCCTTCGCCGGTTGCGTACCCATCTATCGCATGGCTTAAGCTATATTTTAAAGACTATAGATTTTACTTTATTTCACTTATTAACATAAGAACAAAACTATTACTAAACTTGAAAGGACTGTAGCTATGAAGATGACTCCACGCTCATAAATGTACATAGTTATGAAGATTTGCATTTAAACTCCACACTCAAGTATTAATTGATCGAACGTTCAAGCGTCATTTACAAGGCTGTAAGTAAACAAACAATTTAAACGCCGCCATTTGCAATTCATTCACTTGAATGAACGTGATCCTGCGGGGCATGCGACCTGATTAGTTAACGCTTTCTCGTTCAATCAAGCTTCCGTTACGGAACTCTGCTTCAATTCTAATAACGTCTGTGTGTTCAAGATTATTTGAAATATATCGACAATATTGCCAATCTATACAAATAAATAAAATTGGACTGTCTGTTTGTAATATTAAAATAACTGCTTTTTACTAAATGCATATGTATGTATACACGCTACATATACCAAAAATGTAGTTAAAAAAAATTTTGTCTGTCTGTCTGTCTGTTTGTTCCGAGTAATATCTGGAATGGCTGTACGGATTTTGACGGGACTTTCACTGGAAGGTAGCTGATGATCCAGGGAGTAACTTAGGCTATTTTTTATACTTGCGGTACGACGTTAACCGCGGGTAACACAGCGGGGTTCAGCTAGTAACAAATAGAATGTGTGACTTAGAAAGTTAATGTTGAAAGAACGATCGAGAATTGGTCTAAAAAGACAAGTAAACAATATTTTGGTTTTTCTTGAACTGCAGTTTCGTAGTTATATGGTGACTTGACTGTTTGTTTGCAAATCGTATTTTTTTAGTGTTTATATAAGCTAAACCAAAATATTTGTGTATAAATTTAAATTAAATATTTTGAATAGGTACCAGTATCACAACTTCATTACAGGCCACCGAATAAACAATTTATTTATTGTTGAACAAAAAATACAAAAAATGTTAAGAAATACATAATTTCGAAATCGATGAGTATTGTATCGATTAAAAAGCTATACTAATATATAAAGCTGAAGAGTTTGTTTGTTTGTTTGAACACGATAATCTCAGGAACCGTTGGTCCGATTTAAAAAAATATTTCTATTATATGTGTTAGATAGCCCATTTATCGAGGAAGGCTATAGGCCTATATCATCACGCTAAGACCAATAGGAGCGGAGCACCAATGAAAAATGTTTCAAAAACGGGGGAAATTTATCACGCTACGTGCAACAAGAGACGTAAACGAAGTTGCGTGGGTCAGCTAGTAAGTCAATAAAATTAAAATGAATGTCTACTAAAAATAAAAATAACTAAATATTTGGGTCATCTAACACACAACGCCATTTAATCCCAAGCTAAGCAGAGCTTGTGTTATGTTATGTTACTTGTTAACAAAAATAGAAACACGTTATTACCTGAAAAATATTTAATCTTTATTTTCATTTAACATTTTTACATACTGGCGTTTATAATTACACCTCAATCTATTCTATAAGCAAAAAAAAAGTTACAAAGCACATCTATACAAATAATTAAAATTGGAGTGTGTGTTTGTAATATTAAAATAATTGCTTTTTACTAAATGCATATGTATGTATACACGCTACATATACCAAAAATTTAGTTATTTTTTTTTGTCTGTCTGTCTGTTTATTCCGGGTAATCTCTGGAACGGCTGCACGGATCGTGACGGGACTTTCACTGGCAGGTAGCTGATTATCCAGGGAGTAACTGAGGCTATTATTTTTAGACTTACTTTGTTCTGCGGCGTTACTCCCGGTACGACGATAACCGCGGGTAACACCGCGCGATTCAGCTAGTTTTATGTATAATTTTTCAATTTTAATTACACCGACGCACCAGGATTCACAACTAAATATCTATTTTATTTAACAAAACACATGCTTGTTGTACTCAATCATAAATAATTAATTGACAGCAGTTCAGTTATTTTGTCCAATATCAGTCATCCATCTTGTTGATAAAAAACACAGGTTTTGAATAAAATATTTGGAAACTAAAATGGTTACTGTAAATCTAATTAGAATAAATTTTGCGTACATGTCTGTTTGTTTGAACGCGCTAATCTCAGGGACCGCTGGTCCGATTTGAAAAAATCTTTCAGTGTTAGAAAGCCCATTTATCGAGGAAGGCTATAGGCTGTATATCATCACGCTAAGACCTACAGAAGCGGAGCACCAATGAAGAATATTACAAAAACGGGGGAAAATTTTCACGCTACGGGCAATAGGAGACGCAAACAACGTTGCGTAGGTCGGCTAGTTCTATTATAAAGTAACACCAATAAGTTTTGAAACAAGTGATGATAACATATACCAATAAAATGGCAGTAATATATTTATCCATCTATCTACTTAAGGCATATTTATTCTTAGTTCTCCGGTACATTTTTCTTACCAAACCTTAATTCTTCGTCAACTGTCAACTGCTAGACCAACGAGGGAGCCTCGTTGGTCTAGCGGTTGACGTATGCGACGGGCCAAAAGTGTTATTTAGTTTTTCCGATTCTATAAATACTTAATAACAACTCTGAGATTGGAAATTGGGGTCTGAACCCCCGTACCTTGAAGAACAATGTAAAGCCCGTCGGTCCTGCGCCTGATCTCTACCCGATCGTGTCGGTTGACTGTCCCATCGGATTATGAGAGTGAGGGAACAGAGAGTGCACATGTGTTTGCGCACACAGTTATGCACTATAATATCTCTTGCGTAGTTGGTTGGTCTCTGTTGAGACTGGCCGCCGTGGCCGTAATCGGCTAGGAGAACTTCTTCTCTTCGTCAAAAGATCGTGTTTCCCGCGGTTATTTTCGTAAGTCGAGTAACGCTGCGAGGCGAAGCCAGTCTAAGAAAGTAGCCTAAGTTACTCCCCATATCATTAGGCACCTATCAGTGAAAGTCCCGTCAAAATAGGTTCAGCCGTTCCAGAGATTACCCGGTACAAACAGACAGACAACATTTTTTAAAAGTACCTTTTTGGTATATGTACCGCGTATACATACATATGCATTTAGTAAAAAGCGGTTACTTTAATATTACAAACAGACACTCCAATTTTATTTATTTGTAAAGATGCATAAACATACTAGATATAAATCACGAAGGTTGAATACTCCTATGTGGCGCAAGGATAAAAGACTTCGTAGGGACAATTGCAATGGACTGGCATTAATCTCGTAAATTTTATTACATACTGAAAAGCGCTAATGGATTCCCCTTTGTTTGTTCAACAAACGGCTATTCTATTCTTTCTCTTGTCTGAGAGCCACCTTTAATGGTAGAAAATGAGAAATTGCTTTGTTAAGGGCTTTGAGACTTAGTTTTGTTAGTAATTGGTTCTGTCGATAATTATTTATTACTAACTGACCCTCGCGGTGTTACTCGCACTTACTGTCGTACCGCGGGTGAAGCCGCAGGGCTAAGCTAGCCTAAAAAAAGTAGCCTAAGTACTTCCTATATCATCAGCTACCTATCAGTGAAAGTCCCGTCGAAATCGGTCCAGTCGTTCCAGAGATTACCTGGAACAAACAGACAGACAGACAAAATTTAAAAAAATGATATTTTGGTACAGGTATCGTGTATAGAGTACATATGCATTTATTAAAAAGCGGTTATTTTAATATTACAAACAGACACTCCGATTTTATTTATTTGTATAGACTAGATGAATCCCGCAGTGTTACCCGCTGTTATCGTCGTACCGCGAGTAACTGGATCATCAGCTACCTGCCAGTGAAAGTCCCGTCAAAATCCGTCCAGCCGCTCCAGAGATTACCCGGTACAAACAGACAGACAGACATGCAGGCAAATTTTTTTTTTAATATATTCTTGGTATATGTATACATACATATGCATTTAGTAAAAAGCGGTTACTTTAATATTACAAACGGACACTCTTATTTTATTTATTTGTATAGATAGCTTTCGTGGTAGACCGCTGGAAAAATGTTCTTAAATGTATACTCTATACAAATAAATAAAATTGGAGTGTCTGTTTGTAATATTAAAATAACCGCTTTTTACTAGATGTATATGTATATATACACGGTACATATGTGTCCCGTCCAACAGACAGTATCCAAGCTGCAAGAGTTGGGGTTGGAAGCTCTCCCTCATCCGCCATACTCACCAGACCTTGCACCTACCGACTATTACTTTTTCCAAAATTTAGACAACTTTTTAGTGGGTAAAAAATTCAATTCCCGAGAGGCAGTACAAAATGCCTTTGAAGAGTTTGTTGCCTCCCGTCCAGCTGATTTTTACAAGAAGGGCATCAACAAACTGCCAATGCGCTGGCAAAGATGCGTCGATTGCATGAGTGATTACTTCGAATAACAGAAATAAAAAAAACATCAGGCATAGCTGCTTACTTAATGCTTAGTATAAATATTGTAAATGTACATGCAGCTAAGAATTTCAATCATAAGTTCCTCGATAGAGATTGAAGCATTTCTATTCGATCTAGCTGATTCCATGTTACTGAATAAATCTGCCATAACTAACCCGCTAATGAAGGCAATTTTCCCTGTGTTCGCTAATCAAAGTAGGTTTCAAAATGGGGCAAGTTCTGCAGTGCATAATTACTGACGGTTTTGATTGATCAACGAGACACTTAATATTGAAAACGGGGTAACTGCATTGTTTCGTCTCACATTTAAAGGTAGAAATTGATAAATTATAATTAGCCAATTGGAATAAATATTTAAAATATTTCCTTCAAGACTTTAGTTTATAAAATAACATTTTGGTTTTAAATTTAATCTTCAAATGCTTCGTTTTTAGTAAAAGCAGTTTTTCGAATCTTTTTTTATATATTTGTATGTAGTATTATCTGAAGTAGTAGATATATAGATGAATAGAAATCTATACATTTGTAAGCCGCATTACAGAGTAATCTATACTAATATATAAAGCTGAAGACTTTGTTTGTCTGTTTGTTTGTTTGAACGCGCTAATCTCAGGAACTGCTGATCCGATTTGAAAAATTCTTTCAGTGTTGGATAGTACATTTATCGAGTAAGGCTATAGGCTATATATCTTCAAGCTAAGAGCAATAGGAGCGGAGCACCAATGAAAAATGTTTCAAAAACGGGGGAAAATTATTATGATACGGGCAATAGGAGACGCAAACGAGGTTGCGTGATTCTGATAGTAAGAAATAAACAGATACGTGTATATATGTCAAGTCGGTTATCTTAAAAGAACGTAATACTCACATACACAGACACCCTCAAATCAAACCACTTGATATATTCTGTTCTGAGGCTTCTTAAGCGAAGGTTTACCTTAAACATCTTTGGTAATATTATCTAATAAGTTCTTTTCTATACAAATAAATAAAATTGGAGTGTCTGTTTGTAATAATAAAATAACCGCTTTTTACTAATTGCGTAAGTATGTATACACGGTACATATACAAATAAATAAAATTGGAGTGTCTGTTTGTAATAATAAAATAACCGCTTTTTACTAATTGCGTAAGTATGTATACACGGTACATATACCAAAAATGTGGTTTAAAAATTTTTTGTCTGTCTGTCTGTCTGTCGGTCTGTCTGTCTGTCTGTCTGTTTGTTCCGGGTAATCTCTGGAATGGCTGGACGGATTTTGACGGGACTTTCACTGGCAGATAGCTGATGATCCAGGGAGTAACTTAGGCTTCTTTTTTTTAGACTAACTTTGCCCGGCGGCGTTACTCGCGGTACAACGATAGCCGCGGGTAACACCGCGGGGTTCAGCTAGTTTTAAATAATATCATACCCGCACAACTTCATCACTCAAAGCAAGATGAGCTACGAAGTTGAGAAACAATTTGTGAGCGACGCGACACTGTAATTCTTTCCTCTTTATATTCTCCACTAGCTGAACCCCGCAGTGTTACCCGCGGTTATTGTTGTACCGCGAGTAACGCCGCGGGACAAAGTTAGTCTAAAAAAAGTAGCCTAAGTTACTCCCCGGATCATCAGCTACCTGCCAGTGAAAGTCCCGTCAAAATCCGTCCAGCCGTTCCAGAGATTACCCGGAACAAACAGACAGACAGACAGACAGACAGACAGACAGACAAAAAAAATTTTAACTACATTTTTGTTATATGTATCGTGTATATATACATATGCATTGATTAAAAAGCTGTTATTTTAATGTTACAAACAGACACTCCAATTTTATTTATTTGTATAGATACGCGACAAGCTTTGTCTGGAGTTCTGAACTAAATATCTTATTAAAGTAACTTGACCGACTACAATCACGGTATACGATATCATAAGTAACTATTGTGTTTCAGAATCGATTGTTGATTGCATTATTTTGACTGACAGACTATGTTAACTTTATCAAAATGGAAAGTTATGTGGGAGATCGTGTTTTGTTTTTTGAAAGACGATCACAATTTCAACTCATCCACATTTTTTATCATTAATTTCATCACAACGAGGACTTGAAGACTCGAAGACTTTAAATACTTGACATAAGTAGAAATAGCTGATTAGCTCGTTGCCATCTCATCAAAAGAAGTAAAAGGTTATGTGGAATATAATGTGTATTTTGATAGAAAGTTTTCTTTTAAAAGTGCCACTTAATTGTGTTATTTATCCCATCCTAGTCGCCACTGATAAGTCTAGACTTTAAGTAGCCCTTTTAGGTTTTACTTAAGAAACGAAATCAAACACGAGCGTACCGTTGACAGCACAGAAGAACTATTAATTCGTTTGTTCTGTGGTTGACAGTATGATGTGAGACAAAGATTGACGTAGTGTAAAACCCCGACGTTATAAAATAATTACTGCTACCGTCATAACATACATCACAGTTTCATTTTTTTTATCTTGAATGATATTATTTATGTCTTAATGGACTCTCCGTATGATGGCGGATTAAGAATACTGAATGTCACCAAAGCTATACATCCCGTAATTCCCGTAATACTAAAGTACTAAACTACTTAGACAACTGCACTGCAAAGAGAAGACAACTTAAAACATCGCTATACGCGAAGACCAAAACCTACTTTCTAAGAATATGCCTTTGTTTTTAGATAATAAATATGTCGGACAACTGACACACCACGCCATTAAGTCCCAAACTGAACTAGAGCTTGTATTACGGGTATTAGACAACTGATGTAAATATGTTACATACCCCTAATCAATTCACACGTCTCTCTACCGTAATAGAAACATAATTTAAGTCATTCTTGCTTCACACTTCGAGGCGGAATCAATAGTCTAATTAGCTGTAGATTTTAATTTAGTAAAATTAGTTCATAAGGAGATTCCTGATTTCACACTTCGAAACAGAATCACCTATAATTAGCCTTAGTTATTATTATGTAAAACTAGTAATTAATTAAATTTTATTATATTTTATATACATTTTATATTGCTTTATTTTGGATCCTCCGGATGCGGCAAACATATACACTTTCTTTGTAAATACATACATGTCTATATTAGTGGACTGTTAAAGACTGTTTATAATTTGTAATGGAGATGAGGTAATGGGGGAGTGGGATCACTCTACTATTCTTCTACATTTAAAAAAACGGGTTATCTTTTTTATGCTGGAAATAACAATATAGCTGACATTGCAACAGTTGAACACTATTTTTTTCGCTTTAACATCTTTAAAAACTTGTCTAGACATATTCATGATAACAGGAGAATACATAGACAGTTTTATGCAGTTATTAATGGTGCAGTTTAAAAAAAGACACATAGTGGGTTCTCCCAAAGGACTATTAATGTGCACTTTGGAATATTTCAGCACTAAGTTGTTGGCTATTAACGATACCGATATGGTTGTACCGAAGTAAATTAGTTTCGAAAATAGTTTCTAGTACCATTATTCAGGTACTTTGAAGTCGTTTGTAGTTTTTTAAAACGATATATCAACAAGCACTTACGAGTACAATTTGGAGCTGTGCCAACCCTATAAAAAACAGCAGGGGTGAACAATAGATAACAATTTTTAAGTAACGTCTTCGTGTGAATGCTTAAATAGGTAAGAAGTTTATCGAACCTACGATGAGAATTCGTGGCGCAAAAGTAGGGGAGAATTTTAAGTTTATGACATTTATGTTTTACTTAAAAACTTATTATTAAGTAAATTATGTAGGAAACTGTTTATGAGAATAAGACATCATCATCTTCCTAGCCTTCATTTTATTTGGGGATGGAGAGGGGTGGGGCATGTTGTTTCATTCTTGATTAAAACTCACTTGTACTTATTCCACTATTTTATTTTATTTTACACCTGACCGGTTTCGCCTTATGGCATTCTCAAAGTTTGAGAATGCCATATGGCGAGAGCGGGTAAGATTGGCTTACCATTCATCACTGTCTATTCTTCATATATATCTATTTTATTTATTGTGGATGTATACATATATGTAGCTAAATAACACACACAAAAATTTATTACCCACACGGACGGACCGACGACACCGAGCGCGGGCCCTATCGTAATACCAGCGCTGTAGTCACTCTGGCTACAGCAATTTGCTGAGATAGGCGCCTTTTCTGGCATTGCACAGGGCATTATAATATAATTGCCTTTTCTGTTTAAAACCATGTACTGTCCTGTGTATGTCTGAATAAATAATTTTCTTTCTTTCTTTTCTTTTCTTTCTTTCTTTTCTTTTCTTTCTTTCTTTTCTTTTCTTTCTTTCTTTTCTTTTCTTTCTTTCTTTCTTTCTTTCTTTCTTTCCATAAGGCGAAACCGGTCAGTTGTAAAATGAAATAAAATAAAATAGTGGAATAAGCACAGAACAAAGGAATATTCTCTTTTTCTGTATGAATAAGTACAAGTGAGTTTTAATCAAGAATGTATTACAACAAGTTCCATCAAGTCCCGACAATCGAGAGTATAAATGCTGTTTCATGTTTTCTTTCTCTTTAAGGTTTACTAAATATACTTGTAACAAAATCCGCACATCTTTTATAAATACTAGTACTAGACCGAATAGCCAGTACATATAATTTATCTAATACCATTAATGAACTCGTATTTTCGGTAAACATTTTATTGAATAAGTTGATTCACAATTAGTGTTAATCCGTTCCACGGGGTATTTTGAGTGTTAATATTTGTTTAATTAGTTTTAGACCACTAAAATGTTATAATACCAATCACTACGTTATTCTATATTACAGACTGAAATTGTTTGTCTAATTAAACGTAGATAGATATTGTTTATCTTCATTTTACAGCCTTATTTATCCCATTATGAATTCAGTGACATAAACGAATGTTAGAAAAGAATAGTCAAACATTTCTCATATAATTTTTTTCAAACGCTATTTTTGATAATTATTGAACCAAGGACATTATGACAAGCGTCTTTTCGGAATGTTTAATGATTGTATTGTCGAAAAACCTAAAGATTATTTTAAAAATTGAGAATTGTCTATTGTTATGGGGTCATTGATCTTTTAACACTTGTATAAAAGGCAGTGTTAGATATTTCTCTACATTCTTAGTGATAAAACATAATGTCAATTTTTGGACAGTTTCGATCGAAATGCCTCTTCTATAAATAAATGTCGATTATGAATGGTGTTGTTTAAGGAGTGAGGTGTGGAAACAGCAGACTGCAGTATAAAGGAATTACGATAGTGAGGTGCCTCAAAATGAACATATAAGTAACCGAACAACAAAAAAACGTGTATTTTGTAAAATATGTAAACATATTATATACAATGTCCATCGTCACTGTGTTCAAATGCAAGTATCTGCACCTATCACAGATGCTTCAAAAATTGTGG
This sequence comes from Spilosoma lubricipeda, assembly GCA_905220595.1. Classification (NCBI taxonomy): domain Eukaryota; kingdom Metazoa; phylum Arthropoda; class Insecta; order Lepidoptera; family Erebidae; genus Spilosoma; species Spilosoma lubricipeda. The sequence continues at coordinate 3,013,992 of HG992291.1, forward strand.
GCAAAAAATTGTTAATTTATTATTTAGCCACAATTGCGTGAGAGAAAGTCTATTCATTTAGATAGTGTCGCTACACCCGTACCGACACTACCTAAATGAATAGACTTTAAACATTATTAATTAGGTAGGTGGGTAGTTAATGTTTGCGTTATAGTTATTTGTTATACAAGAGTGCAAAGTTGCTGTTTAATCGCCGTGCTCAATTTTGATGACCAAGCAAGCGAAGAATTCTAAAATTGAATCGCGAACGCAGCGAGTGATTTAAAACTTAGAATCCTGAGCGTCAGCGAGGGTATCAAAAGAGCACGAGGTAAAAAATCTTTGCACTCTAGTGCAACACGTAAGTTTTGATCCCGATTTGATAAAAACGGCTTTTGTTTGCACTAGGATATCGAAAGGCAAAAATACTCTTTCTGAGATAGGGGGATGAAAAATATTATAAGTAGTATAAGTCCCGCTAGAGGATATAGTAAATTGAATTTAGAACATCGTGTGCACTAAGTTTGTGAATACAAAACATCATTAAACCTATTTACTTCTACCTCCATGGTGCTAAATTTATCATACAAACTTTTTTAATATGTTAAAAACTCAGACACGGAATCTTCTTGATGCACTTTTTTTTATTTTCTTTGCCGGTGCCATTTTCTTCTTAAGCAACTGTAGCAACGTTACTTTCAATTTTTCTTATTTAATATATACATCTATACAAGTAAATAAAATTGAAATGTCTGTTTGTACTCCTGGTACTTGTGTCTACTCCTGGATTCTGCTCATGTTTTCCATCAGGCAGAGTAGAGTCGCTTTGGCAGGGTCATGAATGAAAAAGAAACTCCATTTCCAGCAGTGGAATATTAAAGGCTAGTTTTAAATGATGAAACAAATAGGATCCGATAATAGTCATTACATTATTTGATTTTTAAGATTAATTTAACAAAAATGTTGCAGCATGATACGTTCAAGACGAAATGTAAATAAAAACCGTATTACCGTTTATATGTCGTATACACTACACAGCATACTTTAAAATTGCAAATCCAAAGTCTAAGTTGAAATTGAAGGAACATCACTAGAACTTCTAGCCGTTATATAACACATACTAGCTATTGCCCGCGGCTCCGCCCGCGTTGTTATCGGGTATCGCGGTAAAAAAACCTTTGTTTCAAGTATCAAAGATCTCCATACCAAATTCCATTATAATCGGTGCAACGATTTTGTCGTGAAAACGTAACAGACAGATTTACTTTGGAATTTATGATATTAGTAAGAACATACAAGTAGACATACATTACTAGCTGTGCAACGAGGGGTTAACCACGGTTGTAGTTGTACCTTACTGTTACAGACACATTCATCTAATTTTTTTGTTATACTGTGCCATAACATCCTTATCTGTTCATTGTCCACCGGACCTAATCCGGTGAATTTAGCTTTAAAATAAAAAATTGCAAATGTTAATTTCGATAACCTAGAGAAATCGCAGATCTCAAAATAAGTTAGCACCGGAAAATCGAGTTTTCATGTTACATGCTGAGTAACTGTACTTACCTAATTTGTAATCATCAGCCTATCGCAGTCCCTTGCTGGAAAATGCTCCAATTGCCCGCCACTTGGTTTAATGCTCGGCTACTCCCATCCAGCTCCTACGCAAGTTGTCACTCCTCCTGGCCTGTGGGTGTCTCCACTCAAGAACACATTTACCCAAAAGGTTTTCGGTTCTGCGGCTAATATGGCCAGCCCACTGCCACTTCAAGCTTGCTAATTCTGTGAGCTCTGTCGATGACCTTGCGTCTTTGCCTAATCACCTTATTTCTGATATAATCCCCTAGAGAGCGAGCATAGCCCTTTCCATATCACGCTGAGCGATCTTGAACTTGTTTACCGTAAGTGTCCGCGTTTCGACTCCATATGTTATGACGGGTAGGACGCACTGATTAAAGACTTTCGTCTTTTGGCACTGTGGGATCGACACTAAGAAGACTCGACGTGGCTTCCCCAATGGTGCCCAACCCATCTGAATTCTTCTGTTCGCTTTGTCTTCAAAGTTATTTCTATCCAACTGTAAGGTCTGCCCTAGGTACAATTATTTTTGAACAACTTCGAGAACGACACCGTGTACTGCAACCGATTCTGGTAGTACTGTTCATTGAAAATGACCTTGGTTTTTTCCAAGTTCACCCGTAGCCGATACGTATAGAAGAGTAAGCTAGGTCGTTCAGCATTTGTTGTAGCGTCGTATTATATTGATTGTAGTAGAAAAGAGTCATTGTATAAAGAGAACATAAGACTGCTAATCGTTAACGTCCTATAGATAGTACCAAGAAGTATGTCCTTATTAGTTAAATCCTTATTATTTATTTTTGTTGGAAAATCCCTTCGGATTCCCTACTCCTCGGGGAAAGCGGGGTTAGGAGCAAGTGATGATTCCACATTTTGAAAAGATTCATAAATGCTAACCAACGTAAAATGATGCTCTTTCTCAATGAATGAAACATTTTTTTTCTTCTTGAATGATAGAAGAGAGAATGTCAGAAGTACAAAAATATATTTAGAAATACGAAACATTCAATTTTTAAGTTCAAGTTCTTTCACTCACATTATCTTCGTTAGCAGTAGCTGTGGCGTCCAATAAACCACTGTCAATTGTTATTTTTTTGAAAATGAAAATAATATTCCAAGTTGTTATAGTTTTGGCAACATCTTTTCATATATCTTATACCCTGAACCAATTTCTGTAGCGGATAATAAATGTTTGTTTTGTTCATATTTACTTCAGCCACTATTATTCTTGCCAATTTTGATTTCAGTACTAATACTCAAGTAATATGGCGTCCTGGAATCTTTTATAGATAAACTAGCTGTCCCGGCAAACGTCGTTTTGCCATAATAATTTGCTAATAAATTAAAAATTAATTAAAAAAACATTGTCCAGCGGACAAAATTGTGAATCTAAACCATTCCCAGATCCCCTTGAATACACAAAAAATTTCATCAAAATCGGTCCAGTCGTTTGAGAGTAGTTTAGTGACATACACACTCACAGAAGAATTATATATATAAAGATACCCTTTGCCTACGGCTTGGCCCTAATATATTTCGATTATCGCGGTAAAGAGTTATAGAAATCGATACAACGGTTTAGCCATAAAAGTGTAGCAGAGTATACAATCGGAAAGTGGAGCACAGAGGTGATAGATTGGTACTCTAGAGATGGCAGGCGAAGCTGGGGGAAGACAGTACTACAGGTGAGAGGACGACATACAGCCCACTTGAGAAAGATTGTAAGTATTCTTAAGGTTGCAATAGATAGAGAACAGTACTAGTAATAGTACTCCCGCTTTGCTAAGGAAGGAAGTGGACTTATCATATTTCCAACTCCTCCTGTTTTTCTTCTGATTAATTTCGTTGCGGGTTCCAAGACAGTTAATTTTTTTTCCTAGGACTTCCCGAGTGTCATAACTCGGTGTGTTCGTGGGTCACTGCTGTTGATCCTGGTGTACAGGAGTTACAGTGGTGGGAGTGTGGGTGGGATTAGTCCCAGATAGAGAACAGTGAAACTGGAGACTGAACCAAATGGCAAACTGAGCTAAGAGACATCTTATAAAAATTGTATCTCAAGCAAGAGTTTCTTAAAGCAAGATTTGTCAACGCTGTAGTGGCTGGTCGTTTTCTTAAAAATACTATTATATAAATTACTAGCTGTCCCGGCAAACGTCGTTTTGCCATAACTACTAATAAATTAAAAATTAATTAAAAAAACATTGTCCAGCGGACAAAATTGTGAATCTAAACCATTCCCAGATCCCCTTGAACACACACAAAAAATTTCATCAAAATCGGTCCAGTCGTTTGAGAGTAGTTCAGTGACATACACACTCACAGAAGAATTATATATATAAAGATTATATTTCAAAATGCAACATTTTAAATCATCAAAGTTGATTAACCACCAATACAAATACTCCAACAGTATTACTGACCATCAGTATGAGTGAACTAGTTAAATAAGTGTTCACTAGATATTAAACAATTTCGATTCATCTATACTAATATATAAAGCTGAAGAGTTTGTTTGTTTGTTTGAACACGCTAATCTCAGGAACCGCTGGTCCGATTTGAAAAAATATTTCAGAGTTAGATAGCTCATTTATCGAGAAAGGCTATGGGCTATATATCATCACGCTAAGACCAATAGGAGCGGAGCATCAATAAAAAATGTTTAACAAACGGGGGAAAATTATCACGCTACGGGCAATAGGAGACGCAAACGGGGTTGCGTGGGTCGGCAAGTATGACATAAAACGGAATGTTTTATTTGACTTAAATATGTAAAATATTTAGGGACTCATGTATACATATGGGTGGTGACGAATTAAGATGGGCATCGTATAAATCAACTAAAGCACAGCATTGCAAGAAGGAATACTCGAAGTAAACCTTATGCCTACCCTTCTCTATACCTATAATTACACATATATAATATCATGCTGTCCAGATGTATATGTAAACCAAAATCTCGTTTTGAAGACTAGGTTCGTGACCAGCAAAGAACTGCTAAAGGCATAAATGATAATAAATACTATTAGTTCCTTCCTAAAATATATATATTGTGATACTAGTTACATTACACTAGTTTTGGCAAAAATGTATAAGGAATTAAGATTAAATATATATGCCACCCCTTTGTGATAATTTTCTTTTTACCTTGCATATCTTGATGACCAAATGGAACGACGCGCATTTATCTTAGTGGTACAACACACAAACGACTCCCGGGATGTTGGGAATTTAAATAAACCACTATTGCTAAAACTTGACGTTATATAAGATTATTACAGAAGTTCTGTTTTGGTTTATGATCAAGATATTATAGAGAGTATGATGAGCTTAAAACTTTAATGGAGTTTAGTTGAATTATTGAGTATCTCAACATCTGCAATAATGTTTATTTTCATATACCCAAACTGTAATTACTTTAGTACACCAGTTTCATTCTAAATAGCTTCTTTTAAATAAGTAAAAATAAATTTATCAGAACAAAAAACTGTTTGAAATAACCTTCTCAATATTGCCTGTGATACGTCATTACCGGCGTCCGTCGCATCCAAGGGACGGAGATTTATCCGTTTTATCCAGTGATTGTCATGGGAGGCTGCCAAATGTTCGTTTTTATTATTATTCAGAACATCTAGTCTCTTAAATTGTAAGCGTCAATATATGGTTGATCGTAAATACACTTTGCTGATATAGATTTGTGCGGTTTTGTAATTGGTGGTCGAGGATTTATGGGGCGTTTTGTAGTGTTTATTTTGAATCGTTATTTTATTCGGTTTGATTTTGAAATGCGTGAGTTTTCATAGTTTTCCATATTTACTTTTAGTATAAAATCAAATGAATTGCTGTTTAGCGGTAAAATTATTAAGGTAGTATATACAAATTTGTGGTTGATTTAATATAAGTTTAATATAAGTGTATTTTGAATCAGCTGCATCAAAACCTTTGTTTTATTTCATTTTGCTAATGTAATAAACAGTATTGTGTTAAAATTGTATTTAAAAATGCATTCAAATCGAATGAAAAATGTTTTAAAAACTAAGATAGAATTCATTAAATACATAACAAAATAAAAAAGTTTTGTGGGCTTGGCAAGCATGACTCGAAGTTCAGGACTGTGCTAGCCAACGCGCTGTCGTAGCACCGAGTACGGTTACTTCGGTGAGAATCTGAATGAATGAGACTTGAGGTTACGTCCGCAGTGATCGGCTTTCAGCATTCATTTGGCATCCAAAAGTCGATGTTGCATTCCTGAAGCTCCTTCCGGATACCGAGGTAGGCCGCCGCGGGATTTACTATTTTTCGGGGAGTCCTACTCATGCCCTTTGTTCCACAAAGAGTGTTTTGCAAAAAGGAATCTTTGAAGGTAAGTTTTACAAATAAAATTTTTATTGCTGTGTGTGTTCAATGTTTTATAGTAATAATAATATCACTTTTATGTATACTAGATTAATGACATAGGTAACACAAAAATTTATTTATCGCCATTAGACAATCTCTAACTGGCAACCATTTTGTTTTACTGTTAAGTTTATTTGTTTCACTATCAAAAACAATTATGCCGCTAGAGATTATTTTATGATTTGAACAACATCCTTTAAATCTACTGATTAATAGTTTATTGATACAAGAGTGAACTAAATTGAAACAGTTAATATTGCTCAAACAGGCCTTGAACTCGAACCGCGAAGCCTATTGAATTGAGGTCGATCATCATTACACTCCTGCTTTGCAAATTACAAACTTAGAATTTAATAATGTTATTTAAATTTGAAACAAAACAGTACCAATTCTTTACTTGGAAAACCTTTTCTCTTATATTAAAACACCCAATTTCCTTTGAAATCATGGACCCGGAAATAATTTTCCAGTAGTCCGACCTAACTTTTAACAATAGAACCTTTTCTATTGCTCGATAAATGGCTATAGTTACCATTCATCGTTTTTAATGTATAACTGCCGTTAACACTTTTTTAGCTATTGTGAGAACAAAAGCGGTTTTATGATCATAATAGACCTCATTTCACTTAGATATAGTTTAGAATAATAGGTCCAAAACGGCTGAAGGTTTCAAATACCTTAATTGCTTACCGTGGGAGAGCCACGCTTCGGTATGAATGGGCCGGCTCGACTGAAGCGATACCACGGCCTCACAAAAAACCGGTATGAAATAGTGTTTCATCGAGTGAGTGAGGATACTGGAGGCCCATTATCTAAACCACCTCTTCCTATCTCCCCTCCCCATCCCCCAAAGACCGGCAACGCACTTGTGACGCCTCTCGTGTTTGCAGGTGTCCATGGGCGGCGGTAATCACTTACCATCAGGCGATACGTCTGCTCGTTTGCCCGCCTATTCCATAAAAAAAAGAAATGTATAATAATAAATCGTGTTCTTGTGTGAGCTTTTGCACATAGATGTATATGGTCTCCTCAGAATATCAGAATTTCATCATTTCAAGGGCAAACATAGTCACCTTATCGTCAAGAGATATATGATAGAAAATATAATAAATAGAAAAAGTAGTCTCTATTTTTCGATAAAGCACAACATAAACTTTACCCTTTTAACTATTAGATTGAGAATGTTAAAATAAAACACATCCATATTAAAAAGGACCACAACACGGAAGTTACTTGTTTAATTTAAGAAAATTAATTTTAGATGCCAATGTTATAGTATGAAATTTGTTAGAAAAATTTTATATAGGACAAAAAATACAGACGTGTAGACATTTTAAAGATGTTAAATGAAATCTATTGATTATATTAACTCTTTTACTGTGTAGAGATAAATATCTTAGAAACTGCAATTCAGTACAATCAAGAGTGAATGGAATATTTGCTGAGATTCAATTGGTCTGATTGGAAAAAAACAAAGAATCTCGACACCCTCATGAATGAGTAACGATGAGTTTGTATAATGTGATGTGCGGTGATTGTAAAACTGATTCTGAAATATATCGTTTTATTGAAACCATTTATTATTTTACGCCTCACTGTTATATTACATACTAGTGGTTGCCCGCGGCTGCGCCCGCGTTTAATCGGTTATCGTGGCAAATAGTAGCTTATGTGTTATTATGATGTATACGCTATATTACTGTAAAGTTTCATCCAAATCCGTCCAGTAGTTTTTGCGTGAAGAAGAAACAAACATACACACTCACAAATTTTCATCTTTATATATTAGTGTGATGTGATTGTACAGAATATTCTTCATATTTTTTTTAATAAAGGAAATGGTGCTCACGTGTCATCCTATCACAGAATTGTATCCTGTGGGGCAACGGATATCATACCCCTCAAACAGAACTGTTGGATCCTCCTACCGGGCGAGGTGATTGTGCCTGGCGGGACAAAGTCAAATAGTTAATTTTGGGCACTTATAAATGCAGTGCGAGAACTTCTAAATCGCGATTCAGGATTAGTAGTTACTTCGTATACTTTATTACTCCGTAGTTTGGCGTATCTCCAATAGATGGCGAAGTAGTATGTTTTTGTTGTTGTCATATGTGGTAGTCGCCACAATCCTTAAAATATAGCTTGGTCTCTGTGATAGTTGTCACTAGTATCAGTTTAGAACTTACGAGGTACATTTAAGGTGTGAATTTATATATTACAATAGTAGTTATTGCCCGCAGCTCCGCCGCGTTATCGCGGCAAATAGTAGCCTATGTGTTATTCTGATGTATAAGCTATATTACCGTAAAATGTCGATATCCAAATCCGTTCAGCAGTTATTGCGTAAAAGAGTAACAAACATCCATCCATCTAAACTTACAAACTTTCGCGTTTATAATATTAGCAGGGTGTTGCATTTCAATAGTGATAAAACTAGTAATAAAATATAGTAATAGTGACGAATGAAAATATAGGTGATAGAATATGGAGACGCTTGTTCAAAGTTGTTCGTTGATTTCGTAGCCATGTTTTGATCAAGCTTTATTGGGGTTAAGTACAAAAATAAATAAAACTTTAGAGTCTGTTTGTGATTTTAAATTAAGATTGTTTAGTTAATTAAATTTTAAATTGCATACGGTTCTCACATTAACTTTCTTAATTTTTTTGTCTATCTATCTGTTTGCTTCGGCTAATCTATATGTAGGATAGACTGATTGTGACTGGATTTTCACTAGCAGATATCAGATAATATAAGGACTAACTAAGGCCACTTTATTAGACTTATTTCAGCCTGCGACCTCCACCGCAGGCCTCAGCTGGTTGTACAAAAAATGTTACATCGAATGTTATGAATTGAAAACATATATTTTTGGAACGAAGTTCCTTATCGCGCGTTGTGAAAGGGGGCTAGACGGATAAATTTTTAGGAAGAGTTGTCACGACACAAAAATTCTTACGAAAAGTTGTCACGACACTTTTTGCTACAGTAAGCGATTGTAAGCCGTGCGGCGTGCGCATGTTTCTGTGTCTCTCTCTCTTACAAAAAGCAAGCCAGACATTTTCATTTCTATTTCGCATTGAACAGTGTGGTGTCGCGACGATTATTTTTGTTGAGTATATACAAGTTTTTTGTACATAATAAATAATAAAAAATAATGAATCCTGAGAGTGAACTTAGTTCCATCCGGGTGTCCCTTGACACCTCTCGAGTTTTTTATCAAACATACGTTGTTGTTGGATTGTGCAATTTGATTATATTGATTCTTTAACACTCTAGATAACTATGAGGCTAGTATATATAGTCACTAGTAGCTTTAAATACATGAGCAAATACTGCATCCTTGTTCATTCATCAAGTTCTTGAGTAGGGTTAGGAGCACGGGACTGACAGATCCCGTCTTAAATATATTCATAGTCAGTAAATTCATTCGTAAAGTAGCCTCAAGTTCGTATTATAGCTTGTTAACTTATGCCCGTTCGTTCTCCCAAGTTGAATTGGCAGTCAATTCAAGTCCCTCTCCGAAACAATATTTTAGATTTTCTGTATTATATATTTTCTATATTCTATTCTTTTCTGTACTGTTGAAGTTGTATTCAACATTATATGATATAAGTTACTATTAAAAAATCAGATTTTTACTAAGCTGGTTCACAAACTCGTCGCTTAACATGTTATGGAAAGGGTGACGCTTTTCATTTCTCTAAGGAATCGCATTAGGAATGAAGTAATCCAGCAGATTATCATCGTCGTCGAGTTAAGGTCATCGATTTAGAAAGCTGGATTTGCAAGTTGGAGTGGCATTGGACTGACCATGTAAGCCACAGAACTAAGGTAGTGTAGGATGCCGTCGGGCTAAGTTGAGTGACGGTTTGCGAGATGCAAAAAATCAATGAGAATGGAATGGAGAGAATGGATCAAATACATAGATAGATACATAGATCAAAAGCGACAAAAATAAATATTTGCAGATTATTATACGTAGTTGGTTTTACCGACCTGGGAACCGAACCCAAAACCGCAGCATAGCAGCCGCATACACTAAAGCTGCACCATCGAGGAAGTTGAAACAATATTTTTAAAATAGTAAATTCGATGAATGTATTCATAAAATATGATCTGATTATTAAAGAAAAGACGTTACAGTAGCTTTAATAATATATAATCTAATTATATATATTCAAACACAAAGAGATTCTTTCAGAAACGCTTCGGTTTTTATGAGACAACCCCATCCTGTTTTCGGAAACCTAATGTAACGTAATGTTCTCATAATGCTGTAATTTTGTTCCTTTTAATATTGCTCTGACAATATTTTTATACTATTCTTGTATGTCCTTGTACTTAAGTTCTGCCATTATGTTATGTTTATCTTTAGTATTTGTTGGTACATTACTATAATGAGCAATAACATAAAATATATTACACGAATTATTTATGTTATTCTGGGATTGTTTTAATATATTAACTAAATAATTGGATTGTTGGAGTAATTTCAGTAGAATAAAGTTTAGATTTAGTTATGTTTGAATGCTGAGATAGTGCACTGGCTTAAACCATCACCTCATCATTTCCTACTGAGTGCAGGTTCGGCGAAACCGCAACCTTTCAGGAAACAGGCCGCTTAGATCATGCAAATACTGCTATGTGCGGTGTAAAGTATTTATTTTTTTGATTTTTGCCTACCGAAACAGTAGACTGAATGTGGTTTTCTCCGTGTGAGGATCAAGAATATAAAGTATCACCATCCATGCGTGTCGTAAAGAGAGACTAATAGATAAAACTACGCTAGACAATATCAGTATTAAGAAAAAGGCAAACTCGAAACAAACCCAATACGCAATAAGCTTAAACGGGTATTGGTGTGTCGTCAGCGTGGTGTTTTAGGCCATAACTTCCTTTCTAAGAAGAGGTCTGTATCCAGTAGTAGATTGTTACAAGACTGATGATGATGATAAAATGAGATAGCTGGCTCCAAAATTTGCGGCAGGTTGTATGTCTAGAGGAGATTCAGAGACTGACAGTGCACTTATGACTCTTGATATTCAAACATCCATAAACGGAGCTATTCACTTGTCACCAGGTAACTCATTTAATTGCTTGCCTTTCTATACCATAAAATATATCAAAATTTTGCTCGAACAAGTGCGGGTAGTCAAACCTGGCACAACACGAAGGCGTCGATAAGCTCTTACACATGACCACTGGCGGTATAACCCGTTCGAAACGTCAGGTGATAGAAGGTATCGTTACCTTTTAAATAGTTTTATTGTGAATAAGTCCCACTATACAATAAAAGCTATGTGTAAAAGTCGCAGAAGTACAAAGACAATTCTCAAAATTTTGATGCATAAAAGCTGTTGTAAAATATTTGTCAAACAATTCCAAGATTAGTTTCAGTTGAATAAAAACTACTCGGGAATATTTTCCAATTTGTACTCTAAGTCTAAGTGACTGACTTTATAATGGAAGTTCACTTTTTTTTCAAAAAATATTCCATTGAGGTGTTGAATCTCGGACAATGAAAGATTGGATTGCTTTCTGGTTCATCTAATCTAATCGTAGTGAAAGAATTGTTCAACCAAGACTGGTATGGAAAAATTACCGATGTTCTTTGTGAAGCTACTGTGTTTATGAAAAAAGGAAAAATGTTTTTGAATACGGAATTAGTCATTAGTGCCTAATATAGTTGTAATATTGATAAACAGACTGGCTACTGGTCAAACGGCTAATCTGCAGTGACTGCTAATCAACATTATGCATCATTCTTATGCACACCGTGGAGAGCTGCGCTTCGGCATGAATAGGTAGGCTCGACCGGAGTGATACCACGGCTTCGCAGAAAACCGGTGTAAATTGCGCTTGCGCTGTGTTACACCGAGAAAGTGAGGATACCGGAGACCATACCCCAAACGTCACCAACACACTTGTGACGCCTCTGGTGTTGCGGGTGTCCATGGGCGGCCTGATAAACTGTCTTATAAGCTTAGATTTTTTTTTGTGGTGGCATGCGTGTATATATATATATATATATATATATCCATTTCTGTTAAATAGATGCAGGTTTTCCGTGATAATGCGACCACTTACTCGATTCGGTAGCAACTTTTCTTTAAGTAGATTAAAAATACAACTAAAAAAATAGCTGTTGAGTTTTGTGTCCTTGGTCAGAACAAAATAGTTTTTTCTACCTTCAATATAGTTTTATTCTAATAGCTATATTCAAATCAAAAATTTAATGAATCAGTGTTCAATGTTTTCACTCCTGTATGATTATTAGTTAATGATCAACTTTACCAAATTGCAATTTTTGTATGAAGAGGTTTTCCAACTCAGTTTGAGCCGAGTGTTTCACAAGATTGGATTCGACAAAATTTACTGATACAAGCGTATATATCTAAGCTCCTACAATCTCGTGTTAAAATTTACTTTGCGCAAACATAGATTGGGACAAGTCATTGTCATACAAATGTCATTTAAGTGAATAACTTTTTGGATGCGAGTAATGTCGTCATTCGCTTCACTGCTATAATACGTTTTTTTCACAATTCTATCCTAACTGTACTCTCCTACAAATCACTGTATATTATACCTTTTATGTGAGTATGAAGACTTACTAACTATAGAAAAAATGTTTGAAATTATGAATTTAGTAATGTAACTTAATTTGTTATTAGCCAGTAATAACAGTACAAACAATAAACAAGTAAAAACTACGCCTTTGAGAGATAAAGCCACCACTTGTACTGCCCTAGTTAACTTATATACTAGCTGAACCCCGCGGTGTTACCCGCGGTTACCGCGAGTAAGGACGCGGGACAAAGTTAGTCTAAAAAAAGTAGCCTAAGTTACTCCCTGGATCATCAGCTACCTGCCAGTGAAAGTCCCGTCAAAATCAGTGCAGCCGTTTCAGAGATTACCCGAAACAAATAGACAGACAGAAAGACAGACAGACAGACAAAATTTTTTTTAAACTACATTTTTGGTAAATGTATCGTGTATACATACGTGCATTTAGTAAAAAGCGGTTATTTTTAACCGACTTCAAAAAAAGGAGGAGATTTCTCAATTCGACCGTATATTTTTATTTTTTTATGTGTGTTCGGGGATAACTTCGTCGTTTATGGACCGATTTTGATGATTCTTTTTTTAATGGAAAGGAGATGTGCCAACGGTGGTACTATGATAATGACATTAATATCTGATGATGGCATCCAAGAGAAATCGAGTCGAACCTTGAAGTCGGTTTTATTTTTGTTAAAATTGTACTTGTCAACTTTTGTTTATAGTTTTGAGTTTTCACTTCTGTCAGCATTCTTCATGACTGCTTTGTGTTTTGTTCTAAACTGACAAATTTTCAAAGAATTACAAAAAAATTAATTCCCAATTGTATATTAAAAATCTTGTACTAAATACCCATTAACTCATGTAAATCGTTGCTTTATTAAAGCTTGAACATTGTAAAAATGAGAACAGATAATAAAAAGACCAGACTGAAGAAAATTGATGTTGAAAGAACATGATATTAATTATATTTGTAAAATGTGCCGTTTTCAGCGGTAGCTTCGAGCAAACCTTTAATTAGAATATCAAATTGCGTTCACTGTTTTTGCTATTAACTTAATATTTGATTAATTCGGTTCATTTGTGCAGTAAATATCAATTTTTATGTAAAAAGACGTTACTGACAAATAATTGTATGTCTGGGTGTAATAAATACATAATGTGTGTGACTAAAATAAAAAAAAAAAAAAAAAAAAAACCGACTTCAAGGTTTGACTCGATTTCTCTTGGTTGCTATCATCAAATCTTAGTGTTCTTATCATGGTACCGCCGTAGCGATATCTCCTTTCCATTAAAAAAAGAATCATCAAAATCGGTTCATAAACCACGAAGTTATCCGCGAACACGCATAAAAAAAATTATACGGTTGAATTAAGAAATCTTCTCCTTTTTTGAAGTCGGTTAAAAATATAAATTAGGTATTTGGTAGGATCTAAAAGGTAATTCAGCAAGGTGCCGAAGGTTAATTGTTTTTCTTTTTAATGACAAATCCCGAACAAAGAGCGAACCACGAGTCAGGCATAAAGAATTCACCAGACTCACAAGACCAATTTCATAATTACACAAAGTACCGTTCCATGATAGATTAGAACTCGCTACTTAAACCATACGTGCAGTGTGCATAAAACATTTGAAACACAGAGGTAACAAACATTTTTGAACATAAAATAGTTTTTAAAACACAACTAGCTACGAAATGATAACATTTTCATTTTACAAACACGAGAGTGGAAACTCTTCAGTGAAAAAGTATCAAATACATTCTGCGGCTCGACCGCATTTGACTGTTCAACTTTGCACAACTGTTCAAAAGTTTTAGCACTCTTGGAATTTTTCACTGGATTGATACAAAGTTAGATTCTGTTGCAGATGCAAGAATTTTTGAACTTCCTATGTTTATGGATTAAAATTTCATTTTTTAGTATAGCTATTATTTACATATTTACCAAAAACCTATTCGATTTGGTAGAAGTGTAAGTTTATCATTTTCTAAAACTGTTTAACGTAAGCCTATGCAAGGGATTGACATATTTTTTTGGCAATTTGTTTACAGAGTTTCTAATTTGAAGAATCGCATTACTATTGATGATAATCGATTGTGAATTCGTTGCATAGTTTAGAAAGAATGAGTTATTACTTTAAAATACCAGCATTTTTCCGCGGCTCCGCCTGCTTATATCTCGGTTATTGCGGTAGCCTATATGTCCTTCCTCAAGAATCAAAGTATCTCCTTGCCAAATTTTATAAAAATCGGTATATCGGATTTACCGTGAAAGTGTGACGTGTGTGTGAGACTGATGAAGTTACTTTTAAATTTAAATAAATAGTATGGAGGTATTATTTGTCATCTAATGAAAAGGAACTTCGAGAACGAGCAGTTTTGTCTTTGTCGTTATATTTTTAAAATTTATACTGACTATCCTTTTTCCTACAGACTTAACTGAGAAAATTCTATTACAAGCTGTTAGCTGCAGAAATTGATTAATTACTCTACTGGCGCGACTGGACAACACTTCATAACGCTTTCAATAAAGAGCTCATCGGAAAATTATCAATATGGCTGGCTTTTGTCGAGACATTTTTGATTTATGTTCAAGTTAGGAAAGTGTCCTTTGATGCATTCTTATTTAATGAGGTTTCGTTGAGTTAAATTGATGAATCTTTATACGTAACTAGCCGACCCACGCAACCTCGTTTGCGTCTCCAATTGCCCGTCGCGTGATAATTTTCTCCCGTTTTTGAAACATTTTTCATTGGTGCTCCTCTCCTATTGGTCTTAGCGTGATGATATATAGCCTATAGCCTTCCTCGATAAATGGGCTATCTAACGCTGAAAGAATTTTTGAAATCGGACCAGTAGTTCCTGAGATTAGCGTGTTCAAACAAACAAACAAACAAACTCTTCAGCTTTATATATTAGTATAGATTGAAATGAATAATTAAGAAAATATGTTTGAACATTGTAGCTTTAAATACGCTGAAAAGTGAATATTGTATAAGTCATAAGTTATTGCTATATTTATATATACTATGTATCTCATTGTAAGTGAACTAACTGTAAGTTCTTATGAGAAATAAATTCTTTAAACACAAAAAAGTTCATCAAAAATAATAGAAATTGAAAATATGCATGTATATTATTGATCTTTATTTTAGAAGTAATACTGATTAATTATATTATATGTACGTGTAAAAACATCCCATCAAAAACATAACATGTAAAAATTGCACAAGTTTTGTAAAATCGTTCCACACTAACTAATAAATAATTTTTAGAAAAGCAAATAATAAATACACTATACTCTCAAGGTAGTAGAGCCACACTGATTTAGCACGGTTGGGCCGGCTCGATCGGGGCGGTACTGCCACGCACAGAAAATCAACGTAAAATGACAACGGTCATGCTGTCGTGTTTCGTTGGTGAAGCGAGCGAGACTGGAGGCCCAATGATGCAGAAGCATCACTAGCCCGCCATGGTGTGGGTCACCATGCTGCATTATCCGCATTCGCAGTATGGTGACCACGACTCTTGGATTCTGCTTATACTTTCCATCAGGCAGAGTAGAGTCATTTTGACAGGGCCAAACATAAAAAAAACACTAAGTAAACAGCATTTGTTTAGTTTTGGGGTCTACCCTGTACCACGCTGATTTCAGCACAAACGAGCCGGCTCGACCGCGAAGGTACTACCCTGTCATAGAAGATCAACCTCAAATGACAAAATTAAAACTGCTGAGTGCGAGACTGGAGGCCCAATGATGCAGAAGCATCTCTATAGGCAGCGTGGGTCACCATGGTGCATTGTTGCACTGTCTACATTCACAGTATGGTGGCCACTAATCTTAGATTCAGGTCATACTTTCCATCAGGCAGAGAAAAGTCACTTTCTCATAGACATACTAAACAAAAAAAAATTTTTTTTTTTTTGCCGATACATACAAAGAACCGAAAGTTCCTTTAGTTGTTGTGCTATTAATAAAGTTACTAAGTTAGTTACTAAGTTAATTTAGTTTACATTTCTATGCTCTACTACTTGTTTCTATTACGACTATACAATCTTACAGTATAATTTTACATTTTAATTAAATGTAACTTGAAATAAGACTCATAAAAATGTAAAGTTTATTTTTCTAGTAAATCAAGTTCTGCATCTCATCGTAGAAACAAATCCCCAATGCGACGGGAATGCAGTTTCATTGAACTCGATCGGATAACAAACTAGTACATCTGTGCCAGCACCAAGTACGTGAGATGACAGACTAACTAGTGTTCTTAGAATTGTAGAATGCAGAGGTTTATGCTATCGGTGTGGTTACAACTAAATGTGGTGAATCTTCTACTTAAACTTAGAAGTTTATAAGAAGCTTCACAAATAGATTGATAAATAGAGGGAAAACTCTTTATTTGTACACCGTATTAAAGAGTTTCAAGAGAGTATACAAAACGTCAAATGTATAGTATATGCTATTTACTTTATAGAAGTGTTCTGAGTTTATTTATTTGAAAGAGCTATTAAGTCATGTTCTTGGATATTAATGTAGAAAAATAATAAAAATAATTCAAATTGTTGTGAAAAATTTGCTAAATATTAACTGGTGATTAAACCGATATGCGACATGACGGGTCGTTCGTTATGGTTAATGTCGCTATAAATCATAATACAAAACTCTATAAATTATTAATTTCAAGTAGTTAGTGTGCATAATGTGTTTTGCCGTGCCGTAGAAGATTAATACAATTTAATTGTCTCTGTGGGTGCCAATGTATTCTTGCTCATCATCGAAACTAATTTTAATAAGTTTAAACCTAAAAAGCTATCTGTAAAATAAAAATTAATACGAATATAATAATAAATACACAAAATATGAAAAATACACAATTTTACACTGTCGTCGGACCATAGTGCCACAGTGTCCCTAAACTAGCTGTTGCCCGCGGCTCCGCCCGTGTATATGTCGATTATCGCGGCAAATAGTAGCCTATGTGTTATTCTGATGTGTAAACTGTATTACTGTAAAGTTTCATCCAAATCCGTTCAGTAGTTTTTGAGTGAAAGAGTAACACACATCCATCCATCCATCCATACTTACAAACTTTCGCGTTTATAATATTAGTAGAATTTGTAACCGCATGTATTGTATTTTTAGTCCGATTAAAAGGCTTTATTATTACAATATTATAAAGTAGTAAGTAACCGTGTCTGTCTCCCTGATGTAATTTAATAAAATTTGACTTAAAAATACTTTGAATGATATGAGCCGTCACGCTGGCTGATTTGAGGGCAAAGGATAGTTAGGATAATAATAATACTAATAAATTTATTCCATATTCAATGTACAAGATTTTGGGTGTTTTTCTTAAGAGTAGACTTAACTTAATTTCTGAAGAACTTGTGCGATTAGAGCCAAGTTTTTATTATTTCTTACTTTTTCTACTATTTCTTACTATCAAATTACACTGCTTAAATTCATAATTAAGTGATTTCAACATTTCAAATTAGTGATAGTAAGAAATGAATAGCACTCTGAATTTCAAAAATCTAATAAGCACTTTAAAGTCTTTTTACCATTTTAGAAATCTTAAATCTATGTAGTTTTAAATTTATACCTCAATCTGATGAGACAAATTAAATTCAAAGTAGACGAAAATAAGACAAACAATATAGAATAGTGTTTGAACTCTGGCAAAGTTTGCGGCCACTTGGCAACAGAAAGCGGCGAAAAGGGGCCTGCCGTAAGTTATGAGAAGTGCTACAACGTTGTTTGCCATTATCTCCTACTTACTTTTGACTACTTTTGTGTGTTGCTCCAATATTTTAGGTACTTGCTTTGTTTTAGTGTGAGTGTAGTGAGTAATTGATGTATTTTCCATGCTCACTTGGCTTAAGTGATATTTTTAGAAAGGCAATTGTCTCATTCATAATTTGTAAATAATTTCTATCAAGTAGCTGAAGTTTGTTAAATCATCGGTCCGTTTTGCCACAGGGTCCCTACACTATATTTGTCTAATTGCGGTCTACATTCTAGCACATTGCGGCTCCAGCTACCATCGGTTCGTCTCGAGACATGACCGGCCCACTTCTACTTGAGCGTATTGTTTCTCCTTACGAACGGATACAGATTACCCAAGATCGGGACGGTTGGTGCTCCTTGGATAAGACGTTTGTTTAGCAGTGAATGCGATATATTAGTTCCAACTAAATATATTTCGTCAGTGGTTTCAACTGAACTTCAAGTTCCTTGATGTCATATCATACCAGCGCACGTGTTTCCCTAATATTATGAATTCGGGTTCTGTAAGCGGGGTCTGAAAAAGCTTCTCGCTAGGCCGCTATAGTGCGTTTACATTGAGGATGGTCACTCTTGGATTCTACTAATGCTGCTTTCCGTCAGGCAGAGAAGAGTCATTTTGGTAGGTAAACATAAAAAAAATTCTCACTATTTTTAGAATGAATGCGGTTACAGAAATGGCAGTACTGTCAGAACTATAAAGTATCCAAACACCCTGTTCCAAACGCAATTCTGGGGGTCGAAGTCATTTATTAGCAATCCTTTTCCTCTTTGTGTCGTTTTCCTAAATTCATCATCATCCATGCATCTTTATTTATAGCAACTTTGCGAGTTATACCTCGACACCTGTTCATGTCTTGAGCAGCATGTATCGTAGTACCGAGAGTATAGCAAACTACATCTGCCCCTCGATCTCGATCCAGCTTGCTATAAGCAAGGATAATTGTACCAAAATAAAGAACTATGCATATATTTAGGAATTCAGTCCTTTAGCCAAAACCAAATTGGAACTGCCATCACTACCAATGGGACAACTGGGATTTCTTATGAAAGATGAAGACTAGAGTGTAATAAGACAATTATATAACAATAATTTATGTTATAAATTTATCATCAAAAAGATAGATAAGGACATAGTAAAAGTCATCAGAAATTATATGAGGCAAACAATCTGTGACAATGGAAAGTGTAGCCTGTTTTACGCAATCTCTTTTGCCACATACCACAGGTAAAAGAACCATGGCCCGCTTGGAGTACTTCCAGCATTGACCGATTATAAAATCTATAAAATGTGTCCAAGTTTGTTGTCAGCGGTCTCTCTGACGATTTGGAAGCGAGTGAACGATTTTATTCAGCTATATTGCTAACGAAATAGTTTTTCATGTCTAGAACTTGAAGCTGATTGCCAAAATGCCTATGGATTTGCTTAAGTAGATATGGTGCCTATATGTCTAGCCGTGTAATAGGATCGGATGTATAGAATTTGTTATTTACCAATACATTTGATTGGCAAGAAGAACATACATAGGAAAAGAATATATACACTGGTTTTATTTTATTAGGGTAAGCTTTTTTGCATTAAATTTTTATAGTGCTATCAAAGTTTGAATAAGGATTTTTTTCTTCTTAAATAATGACGACTATGATAACTGTCACATTAGGAATATGCTCTGTGTTGTGAGGGACTTATATATTCCATGTGGTGGAAGCCGGCGAGGTGAGGTGTTTAGGTATATAGGCGGTATGCGCTTATCATACCATTTTGTACATCCTACTAATATTATAAATGCGAAAGTTTGTAAAGATGGATGGATGTTTGTTACTCTTTCACGCAAAAACTACTGAACGGATTTGGATGAAACTTTACAGTAATATAGCTTATACATCAGAATAACACATAGGCTACTATTTAACGCGATAACCGACATATACGCGGGCGGTGCCGCGGGCAACAACTAGTATTTCATATATGTACAAAATGGCTTAAAGTGAATTTCATTTCATGTTTATGGTTTTAGTAGTTTCTGAATATATTCGATGTAACACACGAAAATTACGCATTAGCCTACTAGCCTGTTAAAGTCTGAGACAGTTCGTAATTGCAATGTTGTCTGAGTCTAATAACCAATTTATAGAATAATTGCGTCCACATCTTTACAGAGTATAGAGCGAAGTCGCTGCCGCTGTCTGTTAGCTTAGATCTTTTGAACTATTCTACAGATTTCAATTCAATTTTCAGTAAGAGATAGAGTGACTTGGTTGAGTTGAGTTGAGTTGAGTGGTTCATATATTTAAAACATGCATATTATAGTGCTGTGTATATGTGGTAGCTTATGCGACTGCTGTGTTGCTTGATCTGCAAATATTTGTTTTGGAGTTTGGGTATTTTCTATGTGTAATATGTATGTATTAACAAAAATGTATTAAATCAGTTGTCTAGCATCCATAACACAAGCTTGGGACTACATGGGGTTGTGTGTTAGATGTCCGAAATATTTATCTATTATATTTATAGTAGAGAAAATCCGAGAATATCAAGGACATCCAAGCAAAGCCGGGCTGGGTCACTTGTTTAACATAAAGAAATGTTTTGTTAACCGTTTGACAATATTTCTCAGCTCGCCTAAGGCTATGTGATTTAATAACGTATAAATACAGATGCGGAGGAAGACAGAGTAATATCAACCGAATGCACGATAGTAAAAACAATTTGTTATGTTCTACTTCCGTTAACAGAAATATATATATATTAAATATTTATATTAGTAAGAGACGATATATATATGAAATATTATAGGATGCCTTACGGTTTTCTTTAACAAAACTATTTGTTTTTAATTGACTGCAACAAAGGAGATCAGATTGGAGTAGATTATATTTGGTTTTCTTTTGTCTGCTAAATCAGAACTTTATCATTTATTTATAAAATTTCTATTTCTATTTGAGAGGATGGAGACGGAAGAGTGTACGGTTCTCATCTGGGTAATTTGAAAACCCGCCTTAAGGATACAAATTAGTATCTGAAGAAATTAATTTATTACAATTTTCCATACTGTAGACGCATTGTCTTGGGTTTAAAGAGAGCAATAGAAGAAGCCGATGGTTAAATACCTATGGATTTGCTTATGTAGATATGGTGTTTATATGTCTGGCCATGTAATAGGTTCGGATGGATAGAACTTGTTATTTTGTAAATAAATATTTAATAAGTGACGAAATCACGAGCTCACACCCACACGCTTTAAACGACATAGGAAAAGGAAAGAGAAAGAGAAGGAAAAGAAGAAGGCGCGCTAGGTGGTGTTCTCACTAAAGTGAGACGTCAACAATTAAGTTGCATACCTAAATATTCATTTTAACACATTGAATTCTGTAATACTTTTGAAAATAAATCTTTTAATGGGTAGGCAATGGTAAGGTATTAACTTCTACATACCTCAACTTTACCGACAATATCAGAAGATAAACCCATTGTCATCAACCGAGTACTTCAGAAATAGATGGGGAAATTGGGAGTATTATAATTATCATCATCAGCCTGTTGAAGTTCACTGCTAGGCCTCTTCAGACATCCCACAGAGCCAGGTCTGCTGTTTTTTGCATCCAGTCGCCGACGGCTTTCTTACGCAAGTCGTCCCGTCATCTGACCAGAGTAACTTGGAACCTGGAAACTAAATGATGCACAAATATCACTAGGCCGCCATGGTGTCGGTCACTATGCTGCATTGTTGCATTATCCACATTTGCCATGAGTATGGTGATCACCACTCTTGTGTTCTGCTTATGCTTTCCATCAGGTAGAGTAGAGTTGGCAAGCCTAATTACAAAAAAATAAATAAGTAATAAAGATAATGACAGAAAAGGTAACTGTTTATACGTATGAATTGAGAAGTGTTATCAACAGCTTGAAGTTCAAACTGTTTATTGCCGCGAAGTTAGAGTCCTCTGAACTCTCCACAACGGCACAGTTTACTCCTTTTAAATCTATAGAAATAAATAAAATGAAAGTCTCTATAAGTAATTTTTAATAAAAAGCTATATAAGTATATACTACAGTGTACACACTAAATGCATATATAAGTATATTATATTATTATATTATTATATATATAAAAAAGGTAGGTGACTGACTGACTGACATACCCAGAGATTAACACACAGCCCAAACCGCTAAACCTAGAATCCTGAAATTTTGCAAGTAGGTTCTACGTAAGTGAGCACTGAAAAAGGCCATTTTATTTTAGACTAGCTACACCCTGTGGTTACCTGCGATTATTGTTGTACATTTACAACAACAACTGCGAATAACACCGTGAGATGTAGCTATCTATACAAATTAAAAAAGAAACGGAATGTCGGTTTGTAATATTGCAATTTAATATGTGCATATGTATGTATACACGGTACAAATACCGAAAATGTATTTTAAAAAAATTTTGTCTGTCTGTCTGTTTGTTCCGGCTAATCTCTGGAACGCTGGACAGATTTTGGCGGGACTTGCACAGACAGGTAGCTGATGATCCAGGGAGTAACTTAGGCCACTCTTTTTAGACTAACTTTGTCCCGCGGCGTTACTCGCGATACAACAATAACCGCGGGTAACACCGCGGGATTCAGCCAGTCTTTAATATAAAAGTAACTTTAATAGTAAATTCTTCTTCTCTTGATTGTCCTACAATATGACCACACTTTTTATATAACTACTTTATTATACTATAAATAGAATTAGCATCCAACAAAGGCCTATTCAACGGCGTCTTTATGTGTTGTCACTATACGATCATCAATCTTTGAAAAATTCTTCAAAGCACAATTTTTTCGAACCTGCATGACGTAACTTTACTCGGACATCTTAATTTCCGCTCCACAACGCGAACCCAAGGAAATTCGCTCCTTTACCGATGTAGTGACTTTGTACATGACTAGGTAACGTATTATGTCTAAGTTTTAGTAGAAATAAAACCCGTTATTTGAGGCGAAGTTGCAACAAAGCCATGAACATTTAAGCAATTATAGTATAGATGTTGCAAATTAATTTCATATGTTATCACGTCGTTATCATATTAAGCTCGTACGTGTTACATTTAAATACCTCAATAGGAAAGAAGGGGTAAGAATGATGTCATAAAGGTGTCTCATCTTAACATCGTTTTTATGCTTCTTCAATCTACGATTTTCAACTCAACAGTGTTACGCAATTTTTTTCAACTTTGGAAATAAATTGTGCAGTGCAGTCGGGATTCGTCGATTTATAAGAAGTTATCACGTCAAAATCTTTTTATGCAGCGTATATCACGTATATCCATACGTATTTTAAGCACCCATAGTGGACTATTAAGCTGTTGATAATGAATATGTATAAAATATATAAACACACAGAACCACATTAAATATAGAAACATGCCCTAAATATTACAGCTCTATACTCGTAATTTTACTTCTGAATAATTCTTAAAACATGTATCAAGAACTACCTTATAACTGTATTTCTAAAATTTCCATATTCTTAGTCTACAAAAGAATATTTCCTTTGATTCTTTCTTAGAACCCGGATTAGCTACAGGCGTAACATCTGCGCTCATATGACTACTTACCTTGACTTGCCATTAACGTATTTCTGTACATTTGAAGATATAATTTCAATAATGAAAGAGTTTTGTAACTATTCTTTAAGTTATTTTCGTACTTGTTGACGAATTGAAAAACTGACACTTAGGTATGATATATTCAAATATTCAGGTAACTTTGAATACATACAGCAGTTTGATCCCAATTTTGCATTTTGGATTCCAATTTTCCTTTTTTTACACAAACCCTCGATTTATAATTATTAAATTAGCTTAACAAAACGCGGTGGCCAAAACAAAATCACTCCGTAAGCTAAATTCAACTCGTGTTAGTCTAGAGACTCCTATCGTCCGAGTACATTGACAGATACAACTGTCAAGCCAATTATGACAACCCTAGTGTTGCCATTATTATATTATAGTTTATACTACTTTTAACCAAATTGATGATTTGGCATCGAACACTTATTGTGATGGCAGATACAATGCAGAATTTTGGCAAGTTGTGGAGTGAAGTTATAATGAGGTAAAGACCCAGCTGAGATGGAGACTAATTTTATTAAAGGAAATTAAAGAGAGACATAAAATAAATGTTCGATGCCCATCGAACCTATGGCCTGAACAGTTGGATCAGTAACCACTGGACAGATCAACCAAATATTAACCAAGCGACTCCCTAATCAACAACACTTTTGCTATTCCACTGCTGCATATGGGTCTCTACTTTTAAGGGAGGTTTTAACCTACTATAACACTCTGGAAAGACTTCTTTTTTCAGTACTGTTGCCTTGTGTATATTGCTGCCTTTCATTTTCAAGCAACTTTCATTTCTCTATATTGACACAGATAAAGCAGGAAAAATCTAAAAGATATTTTGATTTTTTCTGCTTTATTTAACTAAGGGGAATACATCCTTAACGGATCGGACCGGATTTTCCTTATGTCGCTTATTTGTATCAGATAGCAGATACTCCCAAAAAATAAAAAAGTTTATTTTTCTATTGCAGTAATGGTTGTTGTGACTCTTCCTGCATCGTTTTTTTAGTTATTGGTATTTTATTGATATATTTTTGTACAATAAATTTAAGAAATGTACTTGTTTTTGTTTCACTGGAGTCAGTTAAAATGTTGTCAAAAAATAACTGACTATTTTTTTTTAGTTCAGTAACTTGTACATTGTTAGATATATCTAGAGTCAAATTTTTGTGTAAAGTACAGTAAGTTTTTATACTACCAACATAAAACAGTAAATAAAAAATTAACTCTGTGAGTTTCAAATGTAGGTAAGTTATTCAATTTAATTTTCAATCTCTTAGCTTTAATTGGCGTGGAACATGTTACCTGTTCAATTTTACCTCATAAATCTACTTCAGAAGTACCTGGAACACACAACAATCCTAGTAAAATTTAGGTCAAATCAGCAACAAAGGTTTGCGAAAGGCTTGACGACAATTCTAGCAATATTTGGCCGGAATTCCTAAAGCTGGGTGTGCATTTCCAGAATCCGTCTTTAATAAAAATAACTTGTTCTTAAAGTTTCGGAATTTCCCAAAGTCCGGGGAAGTTATTTATGAAACTTAAGGCTGTTAAACATAGTTTGTCTTGAGTTAAGTTACAAACGATGACTATGAGTTTAAGTACTTATAACGCTGTTTTATTAATAAGAATGCTCTAACAAATCATCTTTTAGCCTTCATAATTCCCAATGTTGTTGGAAGTCGGCGACTAGTTCAATCAAACTGGTTGATGACCTGAATATCAGTTTTTCCTCGGAGCGGTTGGCATCGGACTATCGCAACACTGAGGACAAATTGAATTCGAAGGTTAAACAGTATATTTAAGAGAACTGACTTCCTAATTACGAATTTATAATAGTAGAGTGGTTTAAGGAACACAGAACCTTGACATACTTATTTCATATTCTTAACATACATATATTCCTAAAGAAACGTTCAAATCTGGTGTTGCCCGTTGGTGTGCACCGAACGCTAAGTAATAAGCCGTACAGTGCCAAACTCAGCATTTAATGGGAAAAGTTAAACAATTTAGCATTCGTGAAGTATATTAATGGTTTTGACGTTTTAATTTCCTCAGTTTTAAAGCTTGAACTAAGTGTTTCATTAAATAATTACATATCTTTAGGACATTCTTGAGATAAATTAAACTTAAATTGATTTGTTTACATGTTAGGGACTAAGTTTAGGTTTGCATTGAGTTGGGAACCTTCACCAAAGGCTCTAACTCCTGATGCAATATCATTTAAGAGGACAAATAAATCAATTTTCAATTTAGATGTTATAGCTATGTAAGTATAATATCATTTCAGGTCAAGCTTTTTTGCAAGGTAGTCGAGCCACGCTGATTTCAGCACGAACGGGCCGGCTCAACCGGGGTGGTACGGTTCATGCTGTCGTGTTTCGTTCGTGAGTGCGAAACCGGAGGCCCAATGATGCAGAAGGATGCTTCAAGTTCACGGCGGGCAAGTGATGCACTTGCCCGCCGTGGTGTCAGCCACCATGCTGAATTGTTGCATTGTCTGCATTCGCAGCATGGTGACCACCACTCTTGGATTCTGCTTATGCTTTCCATTAAGCAGAGTAGAGTCATTATGGCAGGTCCAAATTTACAAAAAAAAAATAGATTTGCCAAATAGGTTTTCCTCGGGGAAGTATTCTAGACTCTTTCAGCCTAATACTACTAACAGACTATGTAGGCTCAATGTAATTATTATGCTTTAAATCTTTATATATATAATTCTTCTGTGAGTGTGTATGTCACTGAACTACTCTCAAACGACTGGACCGATTTTGATGAAATTTTTTGTGTGAGTACAAGGGGATCTGGGAATGGTTTAGATTCACAATTTTGTCCGCTGGACAATGTTTTTTTAATTAATTTTTAATTTATTAGTAGTTATGGCAAAACGACGTTTGCCGGGACAGGTAGTCTATATATATAAAAATGAACCGCCGAAATGTATGTAGGTGCATAACTTCCGATCGACTTCACCACATTAAATAATTTTTTTTTTATGTGTTCGTTATTGTTAGGACAAGGTTTGTATAGAAGAAAAATTTAAAGATAACGGGAAAAGTCCTTTTTTTTGTCCGCGACTGTACACTGCATGTAGGAAGCTGAGACAGATACTTATGTACAAAGTTCGCCTTGTCAGCTAGTTTTGAATAAAAAGGATGTAAGTCAGTGCATCAGACCTTAAAAAGTGGATTGATTGCTGTGACGAATGATAATAAAACCGATGAAGTAACTTTGTACCAGCAATTTTATTTTTATCAAACATTTTCAATCTTTACGTTCCAGTTTTATCACAAACGAAGCGTAAATCACAATATCAATAAATATACATCTATAACAAAAATGTGTAATTTATATCTATCTATACAAATAAATAAAATTGAAGTGTCTGTTTGCAATATTAAAAAAAAGTTATTTGCTTGTTTTTTTGAATGGTATAGGGGGCAAACGAGCAGATGTATCGCCTGATGGTAAGCGATTACCGCCATCTAAGGACACATGAAACACCAGACGCGTCACAAGTGCGTTGCCGGCCTTTGGGGCATGGGAAGGGGTGATAGGGGGAGGGGGGTCGGGGTATTGGCTTCTGGTATGAGCTTCCGGTATCCTCACTCACTCGGTAAAACACAACGCAAGCACTATTTCACACCGGTTCTCTGTGAACCTTGGTATCACTCCGGTCGAGTTGGCCATTCATGCCGAAGCGTGGCTTTTCCGAACCTGAAATGTTACAAGTTACAAGTAACAACTGTCGCATATATCAAGCTAAATTTTAAGGACCATAATAGTATGAAAGTAGGAGTTAAATTTTAAACTGATTTAGATTTACAAAATTTATGTGTGTTGATGTTCTGAAAATATTTGTGATATTTAGTAAAACATGCATTCTACCAGTTTAGAAGCATAAAATAACAAATCCATTTTTAAATTACCAAAAACAACAAATCTACAATTACAGTTACTTAAATCTAGGAAAACAATAAAAAATCTTAGCATAATTTTTGACTAGAAACTAGTATGGTGTCCATATATAAATTAGCTGGATGGATTTAACTGAGAGAACTTAATAAGTCAAAAAAAAAATTGATAGAAGTTAATGTACCTAAACTGTACTGTGTACTCGCCAAGCAAATAGTAAACGTATGAATATAGTATCCAGACGGTCAGATACTCAAAGGAGTAATTTTCAGTCTCATCTTGGCTTTATAATAAAATAAAGAAACTTTGTGAATTTAACATTTCTTTGGCTTTAATCTAGAAATCCAAGAAATAGAAATGCTATGTTTGAGCTGTAAAAGAATACATACAGACCATTTTTTTTATTAATTACTAAACGGTTTAATTTAGCTTGACCTGATTGTTGTTTGGGTCAAATCTTGTAATTAAAATTTGACACCCTTCCTGTTGACAGATTGATCTGAAATTTGGTACACCCGCTCAGTACTGGTGACAATGCAATGAAACAGTTCATTTGTCACGACTGCCTCAATATGGCTATCAAATAAAAGGGCTTTACTAGTAAAACACAGATCACTATGGAAGTTTAAAAAGAAAAAGAAAAGATGGCCGCCGCTACAAAATGGTGATATATACATTTTGTCAAAGACTGTCACTATATGTGTATTAAATGAAAGGGCTTGAATAGTAGAACATAAATTAGAAGTACTATGTAATGAAATTAGAATCTAAAAACTTAAAAATATTAAACATGTAGAAATAATATTAATTTAAACGGTTTTATTGAAAATTATGTAATAAAAGCTAAAAAATAAATTGGTAAAAATATTTGGTATAAAATCGTTGGGCCCGTGTTTCCGTCCAGTCATCTCACTTTACGCCCTAAGATTTTGTACCGAATATTTTTAACCATATTATTTTAGTACATTACTTCAATAAAACCATTAAAATTATTATTTTTTACATATTTTTTAGATTTAGGGTCAGACACTCAGATCAATTTTTATTGGTCTAAGCAATGACACATATTTCGTCAGTGGGTGTAAGCTTAGACATGTGTGGAAACTTTTTAGTTTACGACATTCTTTCTTTTGATATTCGAACAAAGGTTTTTTTATATTGACAAATGTCATCTGACTTGATTATATTATATAAAAATTTTCCCTGTGCAAACAACGTTTTTTGCTTTCATATCCTAGTTATCTAGTTTATTTCAACAAAAGGTTATGGGCCTATCCACGAAAGTTGCCATTAAAAACCTCTGCGGACTAGATGACTACTCTACGTGGAAATTCGCAATGAAAATGATTCTGATAAGAGAAAAATTGTTCACGTATACGTCAAAGTACCCGGATTCCAATGACTCCATAGGCATCGAGAAGGACCAAGATGCACTGGCTTTGATCTGTCTGCATGTGGATACCTCACTCTACACGTATGTACAGGATTCAAAGCATGCCAAAGACGCTTGGGATACCTTAGCGAAAGTGTTTGAGGATAAAGGTGTGAATCGAAGGATTACCCTGATGAACGCTTTGCTGGATGAAAAGCTGGAGAGACACTCGTCGATGCATGATTATGTTGCTGCTGTTATGTCTCTATCTCAAAAGTTGAAGGATATTGCCACCGGATTTGACGATGACCTTGTAGCTGTTGTGTTGCTGAGAGGACTACCTGAAGAGTACAGACCTATGCGTATGGCACTGGAATACTCTGGGATGAAGTTGACTTCAGAGAACGTACGACAGAAGTTACTACAGGAGGATTCACGTCAAAATTGCAGTACATCGTCTTCAACAGACTCGGCATTAGCAGTGAGTAAGAGTCGGAAACGGAATGGGAACAAGGACAAGAATATGACCAAAGTGAAATGCTATAAATGTGGAAAGCATGGGCATAAGAAGCCAGACTGTCAAGAAGGAAGAAAAGCAGATGATTCGACCTCCAAAAGGAAGGATGTCGTGAGCCTGTCTTCGTCCAGTATCGGGCACTCCTTAAATCCGACGGATTGGTACATCGACAGCGGGGCATCTTCACATATGTCTTTCCAGAAACATTGGTTTAAAGATTTGGTCATCAATATCGGTATAAGTAACGTGACATGTGCGAATAGTGATAAGATGGAATGCACGGGTAAGGGTGACATCATGGTGAGTATGAAAGGTAGAATGTTTGCCGTGAGGGATGTCATGTTTGTACCTGGTTTGCGTGTTAATCTGTTATCTGTTTCACAGTTAGTAGAGAGAGGATGGAAGGTGATTTTTGACAGGGATGGGTGCAAGCTAATTCACCATTTGGTTCCAGGCCATTTCAATGGAAAGCTTCTGGCTACCGCAAGTGAAGTCTCTGGTATCTACAAGCTTGAAGGTTGTCAGGCGGTTGTAGATGAGACTGCGTTGGCGTCAGTGAAAGCAGGTAATCCTTTGATGTTATGGCACCGGCGGCTTGGGCACGTAAATGAGCGAGATTTACATAAGCTTCCGGGTATGGATTTTGGAAAGAGCGTAATGGAGCCTTGTGTCGCCTGTATTAAGGGGAAGGCACATCGTTTACCTTTTCCAGTTGGTGAGGCTAAGAAGGCAGTTGAGAGACTGCAACTGGTTCACGAAGATATCTGCGGTCCAATGTCTGAACCGTCGTACGGTGGATCTCGATACATGCTAGTAATTGTAGATGATTTTACAAGTAAAACTTTTGCATTTTTCCTTAAATCAAAAGATCAGGTTTTGGATCATTTTAAAGATTTTCTAGCATCTGTAGAGGTTGAGACCGGGTTGAAGCTGAAGTGCATACGCACGGACAACGGAACAGAGTTTGTGAACAATAAGTTTGATGGGTTTCTACGCAAAAAGGGGATTAAACATCAATTGACTGTTCCCTACACTCCAGAACAGAACGGCGTAGTGGAGCGAGCAAATCGTACTATCGTGGAGATGGCTCGTACTATGTTGGTGGAGAAAGATCTTAGTTGG
Source organism: Spilosoma lubricipeda (assembly GCA_905220595.1). Lineage (NCBI taxonomy): Eukaryota > Metazoa > Arthropoda > Insecta > Lepidoptera > Erebidae > Spilosoma > Spilosoma lubricipeda. The sequence continues at coordinate 3,044,827 of HG992291.1, forward strand.
AAACTGTGGGCGGATGCGTGTTCTACTGCTGTGTACACGAAGAACAGGCCGCCTCACAGTGGTAACAACGGTAAGATTCCTGAGGAGTTGTGGACAGGAAAGGCTCAGTCATTCGATCATTTCAGAGTTTTTGGATCTAAGGCGTTTGTGCACGTACCAAAAGAAACTCGGAAGAAATGGAGCCCTAAAGCGGAAGAACATATCTTTGTTGGTTACTGTGAAGAAACCAAGGGATACCGTTTCATTAATCTTAGTAATCCACGCGTTACAGTTAGAGCAAGGGATGTAGTTTTCTTGGAAGACTCTACAGCAGCGATTTCAGAGAATCCTAGTCAACTGGTAGACAACGGTGACAAAGGTGCTGAAGTTATCTGGGAATTCGCAAGGGTAGAAGACCAGTCAGGTATGTCACCTGGTACTGCAGAAGCTTCTCAAGGGTCGAGTCCTACAGATGAAGCTGAGGTGTATGAAGACGCGGAAGTGGAAGTAGGAGAAACGGCAGATAGCAGAGCAGAAAATGTTGAAGATGAAGAGCAGACTGTTGATAGAGGAGAATCAAACGAGGTTGAGTATCGCTATCCTCTACGTAATAGAATGCGAGACAGAAATCTTCATGGACTTGCATGCTGTACTGATGAGCAGGAGCCTTTGACAGTTAAGGAAGCCTTGAGTCGGGAAGACAAGGATAGCTGGAAGGAAGCCATGAAGAAAGAGATGGACTCTATGTACGAGAACAAAGTCTGGAAGCTCGTTGACAAGCCACCTGAAACTAAGATCGTGGGGAACAAGTGGATCTTCAAGTACAAGTATGATGCAGATAGTAACAGGACCTATAAGGCTCGACTTGTTGCGAAGGGTTTCAGTCAGTCCTACGGGGTCGACTACTTTGAAACTTATTCACCGGTCGTGAGAAGATCAACAGTCAGACTGCTGCTATCGTTGGCTATTGAAAAGGACTTTTTCATTAGCCACTTCGATGTGAACACCGCCTTTTTGAACGGTGATTTACATGAAAGAGTTTATATGCGACAACCGGAGGGTTGCATAGACAATGACTCGAAAGAAAAAGTTTGCTTATTAGAAAAAGCGATATACGGCCTCAAACAAGCTTCTCGTTCGTGGAATGAAAAAGTGAATGAAGTGTTATTGTCTTTGAACTTCAAGCGCTGTGACTTTGATAGCTGTCTTTACAAAAATAATAATTTTTATATCGCTTTGCACGTTGATGATTTTATTTTATTTTACAAAGACAGAGCGCAGAAGGAAGAGTTGTTGAACAACCTTCGCAAGCATTTCAAGATGAAGGATTTAGGGGAAGCTAGGCAAGTTTTGGGGATGCTTTTGTATAGGACGGATACCGCAATATATTTGAGTCAAGAGAGGCTTATTTCAAAGATCTTGGATGAATATGGTATGAGCGATTGCAAACCGGTGAAAACTCCGATGGAAATGGATTTCCATAAAGTCATGGCGGAAGGGGAAGGAGGTAAGATCTTGTCCTGCCAAGACTGTCGTCGTTATCAGGCGCTCATAGGGTCGCTGAACTATTTAGCCTGTAACACACGCCCGGATATTGCGGCTGCAGTTAATTTCTTGGCACAGTATAATTCCTGTTGTGAAGAACGCCACTGGAAAGCAGCTAAGCATATCTTAAGGTACCTTAGGGGTACAAGGGATCTATGTTTGATATTTCCCAAGTCGCTAGTGCAGGACATCACGGGATTCGTAGATGCTGACTGGGGAGGGAACATCAAAGATAGAAAATCTTATTCTGGATTTATTTTTAGATGTGGGAACTCGTTGATTAACTGGGAATGCCGGAAACAAGCTTGTGTGGCACTGTCATCAACGGAAGCGGAATATATTGCACTTTCGGAGGCTACCAAGGAGGCAGTTCACTTGCGGCAGCTGAATGCATTTATAAGAGGTGAATCTCTTAGATCTATTTGCATTTTTGTAGATAATCAGAGTGCTATGAAACTTGCGTACAATCCTGTAGCGCATAGAAGGACGAAACATATAGACATAAGAGCCCACTATGTCGGAGATTGCATTGCTAAAAATGTTGTACGTCTGGACTATGTGTGTACGCAGGATAATCCAGCAGATGTGCTTACGAAACCACTAGGTCGTGTGGCATTTACCAAATGTGTGCGCGATCTGAGTTTGGGTGTGTGTGGTATGGTGTGATGTGAGGATATCTGATGATGGATGTTGTTTGAGGGGAAGTGTGGAAACTTTTTAGTTTACGACATTCTTTCTTTTGATATTCGAACAAAGGTTTTTTTATATTGACAAATGTCATCTGACTTGATTATATTATATAAAAATTTTCCCTGTGCAAACAACGTTTTTTGCTTTCATATCCTAGTTATCTAGTTTATTTCAACAAAAACATGTTATAAAAATAAGTAAATATAATCGAATAAAATTTTTATTTTATTCGATTATATTTAAAATTTATTTTATTTAAATTATTATATATTTAAAATTATTAAACATAATGTTAAATATTTTTTTACTATTCATATTTATGATTAATTTTATCGCTCTAACTAATTTCTCTTTTATTACTTAAAAAAAAGGAGGAGGTTCTCAATTCGCCGGTGGAATTTTTTATTATTATGTGTGTTCGGGGATAACTGCGTCGTTTATGAACCGATTTTGATGATTCTTTTTTTAATGGAAAGAAGATATCCCAACGAGAATGACAAGGATACTAAGATCTGATAATGGCAGCCAAGAGAAATCGGGTCGAACCTTGAAGGTTTTATTTTTGTTAAAATTTTATTTTGAGTTTGGAACACTTTTTAAAATAAATATAAGCACATGCATGTGGAACTATAACCTATTTTATTTACAAAGTCCACTTCCGCACTATGTTCCTGTATCGCTAGGGACTTTACAAACATAGATTAAGGTTTTTTAAATCTCACAAGGTGTTGTCCATAGGGAGTTACAAAACAACAATACTCAACGCAGCAGGAGATGACGAGGTGACCGCTTGGCTTAAACTATTTAAGTGATATATTTGTAAGAATGTAGTACAAAACAGCTCATAACAATTCTTTAAAGATCGAGTACATTTTACCATAACGATGGTGTGCAACTAGCAATAACACAAATTATTTATATATTACGCTATCCATGCACTTGAGGCACTCATAGCCCAGTTGTTAGTTAGAAACAATTACCGAGGGTAAGCAACGACGATGCGATCGGTACCTGGATGGATGACTGCTGGTGGCGACTGGTGGTGGCAGTCGAACTGTTTGCAATCTCGCGAAATAGATTACTATCTAACGGTTTTAATCATAACATATATCTATACTAATATATAAAGCTGAAGAGTTTGTTTGTTTGTTTGTTTGTTTGTTTGTTTGTTTGTTTGTTTGTTTGTTTGTTTGTTTGTTTGAACACGCTAATCTCAGGAACCGCTGGTCCGATTTGAAAAATTCTTTCAGTTTTAGAAAGTCCATTTATCGAGGAAGGCTATAGGCTATATATCATCACGCTAGGACCAATAGGAGCGGAGCAGCAATGAAAAATGTTTCGAAAACGGGGGAAAATTATCACGCTACGGGCAATAGAAGACGCAAACGAGGTTGCGTGGGTCGGCTAGTATTGTATATTTATGTTAATCAAGAATCATTTAAAATTAGGACTGTTTAAAAAAAATATTTAAGCATTGGCACTCAGTCACTCCTATCTTGTAAGTAATCAGTTAAAACGATTCTTTATAAATCCTCCCGAGAGTGAGGCTTAGTCGTAAAGTCCAGGACAGTTCCGTACAATTTGTAGCCGTCAGGTGGGCTAGTTTACACAGTGTGTCACTCGTATATATTGTTAAGTTACATTTACGCGTGACGAAGTGTAAATAAATGTCGCTTATTCTTGGTTATTTATTTTCACCTAGATTAGAGTTGATTTCGTGAAATGTACACGTTTTGTACTTAACGTGTTTTGTTTATGTTTCTGTCTCTAATTAGGAGAAAGTGTGACTTCTAAGTAGATATATTATATGTATTATTTGAATTAAATATTTCGTAGTACATTATACTTGACTTGCTTAGATGGTATATTTATATATTATCGCTCCTATCGGTCTAAGCGTAATGATATATAGCTTATAGCCTTCCATGATAAATGGACTATCTAACACTGAAACAATTTTCCATATCCGACCAGTACTTCCTGAGATTAGCGCGTTCAAACAAACAAACTCTTCAGCTTTATATAGTAGTATAGATACGTGAAGCAGAAGCTTTATGCTTGACCGTTGCGCGAATGCTAATACACGTAAAGAAAGTAAACTTCTTTAATTTAAAATTTGGTGTCTTTATAAATGTCAAACTTGATAGTCTATAGTTTTTCAAGAGGTTAGGAGTAATGGAAATGGTGTGTTATGAAAATGACCGAAAAGTAAAATTTTATTAAGATATATTTTGTGTTGAAACAATTAGAAATAGTGAAAAAGTAAACTTTGAATGTCCTTTCTTTGTTTTCGGATGAGGTTTTAACAATAGTGTACTAAAGTAGATGTTTTCTTTGATAAAAAATTAAGAAAATAAATCTTTATTTTCAGAAGCAACACATTAGTTTATGTCTGTCCAAAACGATAAGATTTTCTCTTATATACATTAAAAAGTGCATGGTAGTTTAGATAGTAGAGTAACGCTAATTTCAGCACGGTTGGGCCGGCTCGACCGGGGTGGTACTACCCTCTCACAGAAGATCAACCTAAAATGACAGCTTTTGTGCTGTAGTGTTTCTTTGATGAGACTGGAATCCCAATGACGCAGAAATGTGCATATTATGCATAGTGTGGATCACCACGCTTAATTTTGAATAGAATAGAATAAAAGTTTATTGATTTCAGTATTACAAATTTGAACAAAATACACAAAAATGATGATACCAAAATCAAAAGGTCTAGGAGTCAGCTAATGGTTGGAATTACAAGCGCTGCTTTTCAGCTTAAACCTTTGACTCCGGTGTACAAAATAATGTTTAACTCATTTTAAAGTATCGGAATAGAACATTCTTATCATGATCATACATTACAGAAGGTATCAAGAATATTAAAATAAGTATGGAGTATTTCTGCATAGTCAACATTAATTTCTTGGATTATGCTATACACACACACACACACACACACACACACACACACACACACACATGTCTTTGTGCACATACATGTATACTTCTTTTATTTCGGTAGCGAATCAACTAAAGCATCGACTGCTGAGGTACAAACTATAACTATAACTTCGTTCCATCAGTTTTTTATTCTCATCGATTGGCCTTTCAAATAAATAAATAAATATTTCGGACATCTAACACACACACACAAAAATAAATACAAAATATGTTGTATCGTTTATACAACATACTTTGTATTACAGCTTACAGAAGTTTATCAATGTTATACAACTACACTCGAAACTGCCCATGAATTATTACTAGTCTTAAGTTTCTCCTATAACTTTATAACAACTGCAGTAGAATTTAAGACACTTATGTATCTTGCTCTAGTTCAGTTTAAATGACATTTGAAATACTTGATATATTTTAGAGTAGACTAGATTAAGAAGCAAAACTTTATATAAGGAAGTTTGGCATTGTTAATCATTGATTGTTTAATAGAGGCGATCATAGCCCAGTTGCATTCGGTGATTAGAAAAAATCATCGAGGGTAAGCAACGATGGCGTGGTCTGTACCTGGATGGGTGACCGCTGGTGGTATTATACCATGAGCGTCTCCGTGATTTGGAGGTGACGTTAAGCAGCCGGTGCCGGTTGTTATCCTAGGATAACTGTCGTGAAGCTTAGTTGGAGGCCTTTGGGCGGCTTAAAAACATCCAACGGCAAGTTATGTAGCCACAACGTAGTCTTGCCAGTCCCCAACCTCCACTCGGCCAGCGTGGGGACGTATGGCCTTAACCCGCTCCTGAGAGGAGACCCGAGCCCCGCAGTGGAACATTATGGGTTGTTGATGATTAATTAATACAATTTTTTCATTTCTTTAAAACTTTCGTTTGTGTTAAAAGCTATTTTAAGCCCAAAGATGGCCGTTTTTAAATCATCGTTTTGATAAATAAGTTTTTTTTTAAAGAAATACTTATCAGCTTTTTCGGACTATATCAGTATTTTATCAAAATTATCACTAACATTAATTTAGTCCAACACATGATAATACCTAAAATATCCAATCTCAGCATATGGATACACCGGCAAACTCATAAATAATATAATGTTCCATATAATCACAGATAAATAGTTTCATAGTCTAAGCCTAGGTTATGAATCGATCCAGACAATATCTCTCCAACGATCAAATATTTTACGATCAGCTTTATCGACTTTATGTTCGATAAACGTATTATATGTTGTAATAAATCTCTTCTTATTATGGTCAGTCTCTATGAAGACTAAAGAAAAGATTTCTTGCTTACGTATGCTGTTTTGGGTAATTATTTTGCTAAGAGTGACATGGAAAGGATGTGGTTATTTGAATGTCGTAAAATTTATTCAGGGCAAAAAATATCTGATGAAATAATAGCATAAGTGTTTGGCTAAGAACGATTTATATTTATATGAGATTTGAGTCCTAGGTACTAAAACAAAGACGTAACCTTTGTCTATGGTCCATTTTATTTTAATTTACAAGCTTGTTACTAAAAAGATATGAATTCCAATAAAATGCACTGATTAATTCTTTTATTTTTAAATAGCTGGTTACATGTAATCATTTCTTTTTATTTATTTTTGTGTGTGTGTAGATGTCCGAAATATTTATTTATTTATTTGTCCTTGCTTTTCGCAATTATTTGGCGGACATATTATTATTACAGCGATATTTTGTTCCAAAAGAAAATATCTTATCCATGCACCTATACAAATAAATGAAATTGGAGTGTCTGTTTGTAATATTAAAATAACCGCTTATTATTAAATGCATATGTGGGTATACACGGTACATATAGCAAAAACACAGTTAAAAAAAAACTGGCTGTCTGTTTGTTCCGGGTAAAATCTAGACCGGCTGGACTGATTTTGACGGGACTTTCACTGACAGGTTGCTGATGATCGAGGAAGTAACTTAGGCTTCTTTTTTTAGACTAGCTTTTTTAATTACATTTTTAAGAATGAATTACTACGAACTACACTTACTTTGAAGTAAACTTTCGTTTTAAGTTGAATTGGAGGCATTTTGTTAAATTAAATTGCAATAGCTTATATGCACTCTTCGACTGTTATTTTGTATTTAATATTTTGTATATTCGATCAAGTAAAAATAAATAAATAAATAAATATTTCGGACATCTAACACACAACGCCATCTAGTCCAAAACTAAGCAGAGCTTGTATTATGGGTACTAGACAACTGATATTAATACTTATATACTTTTTTTTTTGTAAATGCATACATATTATACATAGAAAACACCCAAACTCCGATACAAATATTTGCAGATCATACAAACATTTGATCCGACCCGGGAATCGAACCCGAGACCTCAAGAGCAGCAGTCGCGCACGCTACCACTGCTCCACCGAGGCAGTCTCAAAAAAGTGTAATTTATTGTTAGAAACTTATTTTTAAAGAACATAAAGTGTTGATTAATTGATTATTACATGGATTATTAGAATATATATGTTATGGTCAACAATAGGTTTTAGTAGAGCCATCTTAAATTAAGAAGTTTAAAACAATGGCACACCAAACTTCACAGACTTAAATTTCATTTAATTCAAACTGCATCCTTAAGAATTTTTTTTGAATAAATTACAAAAAGAATACTAGAGTTTACTACCAGAAAAGTAATATTTGAAAGATGTGTTTTAACGGAATTTAACATAGTATATATACATACTTTCGATACTGTAAAGCACATTAAATAACTTTAAAACAGCGTCACTAAAGAACACCTTACAGTCAATGCTCTAAACTGTTAATCACAAGATTTTTCTTGAAGAAAGATTAGAAAAGTATCAATATCCAGAACGATTAAACCGTAATGGTTTTAAGTCTCGCTTATAACTCTGGAGAGTACCCCAGGGGTCACATATTGGACCCTCATTATTTCTAGACCCTCAAATGCGATTTCCAAAGAGTGAAGTCATGAATAATTTAACGATAACACCTTTCCGGTAAATGGAGTCTGATCAGGGTATAGCACTGATCTTGAATGGGAAGTATGAACTGAACGAGATTGACGATAATTCTGATTCTGTAACATCTGTGAAAAATGATAAGGTTTTTAGGAGCTTGCTATTTTATTACAATTTTATTATTTATTTTATTAGAGAATTTTGGATAAGGGAGTAAATTACGACTTAAATTAACTCAACCAATGCTACATTTTACCTTTTACCTACATCACTTGACTTCTTGGATCTTACGATTAACTTATCTTCGTCTAGCAAACTGAACTTTTTATTCATAGGAATTCATCGATTGCCTCCGCTTAACTTGTCTAGAACAAGACTACCTAGAAAACCCGACTAGAAAATCAGTGTGAAGCAACGCTTGTGCTGTGTTTTACCGAGTGAGTGAGGATACCGGAAGTCCAATAGGTTGTTAGGTGTACAAATAAAGTTTTCTGTCTATCTAAATATCACTACTAGTAAACAGTCAATAGATGACACATTTTTTTACCTCATTTAAGAATGTTTACGAAAACGGTTTGTTTCAAGAAAGTAGCCGGTAATAAAATAACTAGAAACTTAGTATTGACCTTGAATAAAATTAACAAAATAGCAGGAAGAAGCTTATGAATAATAGTCGTAATAACAACTTAAAATTTATTACAAGCCATCAAATATTTATATACAAAACTACGTACATAAAGAAACATATTAGTAATACTCAAGAGATGGAATTTTGACCTGACCACTGAGAAATAACCCCTATTTGTCACTGGTCCTTTGCAAATATAATATGGTTTTATATTCCTTGGCAAACGAGCGGACGTATCGTCTGATTGTATGCGATTACCGTCACCCATGGAGAGTCACAACAGAGGCGTCACAAGTGCGTAGCCAGCTTTTGGGGGATGTTGGGGGATGGTCATCATTCACTAGGTGAAGCAATGTACAAGCTCTTCCACGGGAAACGAGGCTCACCGACTTGTAGGTTCGACTCGATTTCTCTTGGATGCCATCATCAGAAATTGATGTCCTTACCATGGTACTACCGTTGAGACATCTCCTTTCCATTAAAAACATAATCATCAAAATCGGTTTATAAACGACGAAGTTGTCCGCGAACACACTAAAAAAAAAGGAAAAAAATATACACGGTCGAATTGAAAAACCTCCTCCTTTTTTTGAAGTCAGTTTGTAAAATCATCTGTGGATTTAGTTCGTCAAATAGATAAATAGAAATCTTTTTAAACGGAACCCATTTAGGAGTTCGGGTATATATTTGGAGGTCATGACATTAAGGTCTCTTTACACTCCTCCACAGCAGTTAAACTTTACCTTTAACATCAAAGGTAACTTAAAGTTTACATTGTGAGGCTTAAAAGCATTACTAAGTAAGATTGTAACATAAAATTGCTTTTGAATTATCCATTTATTCTAAAGATACAAGTTTTATGAGATAAGTTAGTTTGAGTTGAGTTTCCACCGAATCTTTTCTACAATATTCCAGTCAGTAAATAATTTATATTAAATTTCCATGTAAAACAATAGCTACCCTTTTTAGGGTTCTGTAGTTCTCATAAAAACGTTTTATTATTTCGACAGCTTGATAACTTATAGGTAGCAAGTAATGGTAATGATATGGCAGTTTATTGTACACCAGATTATAATGAAGAGAAGTAGGTACAAATAGTCTTCTTATCGTTCGAAGGCAATCTCTTACAGGCAACCATGTATTTATATTGGAGGGCTACAGTGTAAAATGTTTGATAACAGTTTTTCAAGTAGTATATTATTAAATTATACATTAATTTAATAAAAGACAACTTCTGCATTAGGAATATAAACATCTTGTGTCACGGGGGACTTTACAAACACACAAGAAATGGATAGAAAGACACCCAGACTCAGAACAACAATTTGTGAGTAACACAAAGTGTTGTCCCATGTGAGATTTGATCCTCACTACACTTGAGCAGTAGAAAGTGGCATGGCAACTTCTTAGACCACTAGGTAAAACCGTTTCGTCAAGTTACTTTTATTTTAAACTAGCCGACCCACGCAATCTCGTTTGCGTCTCCTATTGCCCGTAGCGTGATAATTTTCCCCCATTTTTGTAACATTCTTAACTATTGCACGTTCCTGTAGGTCTTAGCGTGATGATATATAGCCTTCCTCGATAAATGGGCTATCTAACACTGAAATATTTTTTCAAATCGGACCAGCGGTTCTTGGGATTAGCGTGTTCAAACAAACAAACAAACTCTTTAGCTTTATATATTAGTATAGATTAAATCTAAATTAAAACGTTAAAAGATTTTTTAAATTTCGAATTCTGTTGAAAGACTGAGATAGTAGGGAAAACACATAGCTAATAAGATATGTGTTTTCTCCCAAAAATTAAAGTGCCAATTTGAAAATAAGATAAAAGTCTGATTTTTAATATACACATAATAAAACATAATAAAATAATTTTCTATTAAAAAACGATATACCTATCTATTCTCTAAAAATTCTGCTTAAACACAACACAAAAATACCATTCTACAAATGTCCACTTTTAGAATAATAGTGACTCAACTATTGAAATTGTACATTTCAACTAAAAATATTTTATACCAGAAGAAAATATTCAGAACAGATGCAGTTATTGCTGACTGTTTAAAACGAATAGTAATTAACTACGGAACCTATACTTGTGCTTGGATCAACGAAGTAGGTATTTTTTTACACTAACACATATTTTGCAATGTGATTATTGTGAATGTTATTTACTCCAAAACTATGTATTCGAGGTAGTTCTGTGAATTCTTGAGCATATAAAACATGCTAAGTTACTAAACACATCTCATAACTATATTGACACTAGCTTTTGCCCGAAGCTCCGTCCACGTATATGCACCGACATATACGCTGACGGGGCTTCTATCGCTATCGCGGTAAAGAGTAGTCTATGTCATTTCTCGAGAATCAAAGTATCTCCATACCAAATTTCATTGAATTCGGTGCAGCGGTTCAGTCGAAAAGTATAACAGACAGACACAGTTACATCCGAATTTACCGCCGTTATTGTTGTACCGCAGGTAACGCTGCGGGACAAAGCTAGTCTAAAAAAAGTAGAATAGGTTACTCCTTCATCATCAGTTTTTTGCCAGTGGAAGTCCCGTCAAAATCGGTTCAGCTGTTCTAGAGATTAGTCGGAACAAAGAGACAGACAGACAAAAATTGTAAAAAATATTATTTTGGTACATGTACCGTGTAGACATCCATATGCATTTGTTAAAAAGCCGTTATTTAAATATTACAAACAGACACTCCAATTTTATTTATTTGTATAGATATTGATTGTTAGTGTTCATATGTTCATAGTTGATGGGAGTTGAAGCTGTTACTGTAATTTTAAAGTCAAACAAGCTATTGAAAAATTTACGTCAACGATAGCAATAAAAAAGGAAGGGGAAACTACTTCTACTATTATTGAGTATTCCCTCACGATAAAAATACCAATGTTAATTGTTTTGGTCTGTCAAATCATATCGGATCATATATGAACCCCATCCTGAGATCAACGATGAATCTACTAACCCCATCATCCAATCAGTTCCAAGACGATAAGCAGATAGATATCTTATCAAGGCCGAAGTAATTTACTATTTCTTGCAACCAGAAGTTCGACCTTTTTCTAGCATAAAGAAATAACATTGCCATTCAACGTGGTAATGCTGCCAGTCTTTTGGGAACGCTACCAGTAGGCGAAGATGTGGAGTTCTTTTAACGCTTGTGTGCAAACATTTTTAAATAATACTAGCTGACCCAGCAATCGTTATTTTGCCATTAAATATATTTAAGGATGGGTCACCCTCACCATTTAGGGGGATGAAAAATAAATGTTGTCCGATTCTCAGACATCGTAAAATGGCAGCACGAATGCTGTCATTTTACGTTGGTCTTCTGTGAGAGGGTAGTACCGCCACAATCATATCGGCCCGTGGCTCCTTAAAAATAAGTCGTGACGTAATTGCAACAGCTATTTATTAGACACTTGAATTTTATGTATTTGATCATATCAGATCAGGAGGATCAATAGTAGTTTATGAACTTCAAAAGTTTGTTTACCCAACTATATTTTACCGAAGAATAAGTGTAGAACCTCATAGAAATATGCAAACATTAAATCATTCGTAAAAAGTCAATAGATTACTTAAAGACTCAAATAAATCAGAAACATAATTTTCTTGGAATATAAAATGTTTACTTCTTATTTACATTCCGCAGATAATCTTGATTTAATGGGCCAAAGTTGGTAATGGGATTATCAGTTGTTTTCCATTAAAAGTTTGGACAAAAAAGCTGTTTAAAACTAAACAGACGGAGTAAATTATTACCAGAGTTTGTTCAACACTCGAAAATGGTCCCGGGAACTATGTTCGTTTTTATTCGTAGTGGAACAAGAAATACGCCAATGAAATTGAGACTTTTTGTTGAAAAAATCATCATTTAAGCCATAGAACAACTACTGTTGCATGTAGTTTTAGTTTGGAGCCGTAGTACGACTTCTGTTGGACATAGTTTTAGTTAGGCTTTTATCCACAATTAAAGATTTAAAGGTCCTGTATCTACTGATGTATGAATTGGCATCCTTGTTAAATTAGAAACGTTTAGAATGAATCATCATTGATCTTTCTTTCTTTATCTCAATACTACAGTAACAAAAGATTAAGGAAAAACGCAGAATTTTAATTTCTTCTATGAGCATCGTTTAAAACTAAATCTAATACGGTGGGCGGGCAACCAGTAGAACTCCTTCGTATTTAGACTGGCAGAGGATGGCTATGATATTAATTATTGACAGTTAACCTTTGCGTATTTTCGTGCATAAAACATTAAATAAAGACTTTGATTATGGATTATGTAAAGCTAAAAAATAAATGAAAAAAAATATTATATTGTTACATATTGCGTCGGTCTTAATTTAAATTTGGCAATGTCTAAGAAAATGATGATAACATTGATGAAAACGAAGTTGGTGTGTAAGCGAGTCCTGACATATACATATTATCCACCTTAGCACGTAATAGACACTGTCTAAAAGTAACGAATTTAGTCCAGGCGAATGATATGGAAGAGAAAGACGAGGATTCCTATTGAAATAACAAATTAAGATTCTCAAGAGCCACCAATTGCAAAACAAACAGATCTTTAGCGCAGTCAATGAAGGACAGATTGAACTGGCGTCATTTCTCTATCCTTTATTGCCAATCACGGCTTATTTAGAAAAGATCAGTGTTGTTTCGTCTCATTTGTATGATACCAATGAGGCTATGGAGTGCAATCGATTAGTGATTAATGAGTTTGACTTGATTTTGTCTTCTTTGTATGTAACATGTTATTTATTATATATTTTGCCTTACAAAGAGCAATGAAACTTATTATTATAAGAAAGGAATCTAATGAAATGATATCTCAAATATTTATATCAAATCTATGGAGTCAGGACTATCCTGTACGTCTGCTTGTCACATTATTCATACCGCACGTTTTCGGTTTGTGTATTGTTTGAGAACACAATGAAACGTTTTCGCAATATGTTTTATAATATCCGCTAAAAGAGTTTTAATTACTATGATTTGTGTTCCATGTTTAAAGGTTTTTGAATTTCTCTATTGATTTATGTCTGTTTGAAATGAGTTTGGATAATGCTGTATGTGTGTATGTATATGTATGGTTCATAATAGAACAAACATAGAAGTTACATTTTTGGATGATGAATTGGTATATTATCGTGTGGGTTATTGCTTCGGTAATGTACATCGATGCCATAACACATATTTAAAAACCGTGAATACGTACGTAGAATAGTGGCGTATTCACTGTTACTACGTACATATGCATATACGTACACCGGTATACAAAGTTTCAATACGGAGGATTTAATATATTTATTTTATTGTTTTATTACCTACACTACTTTCTTTGCATCCATATAATGTTTTCTGTGATTTAATACTTTTCCATCGCGAAGAACCATTTGCGACCGAACCTGAATAGGCTTTAGAATATAATACAAAGGTGAAAAATATTAAACCAAAAAATTATTTTCATGATCTCATAAAGGGCTATAAAATGTTGGGGACAACATGGGAAGGTTCCCTATGAAAATACGTTGAAGCAATCATATCGTGCGATGGCAAAATATTCTTTAACATTCCTTCTGGCGTTCCGTTTACATCAGACGCGGGGTAATAGCTGACGGCGCCGTTCGTCGCGACACAAATTCCCTTTTTTATTCCCAAATTTTATCCGCTTTTCTTAGGGATGGGAATCTAGTGATTGTGTTGAGAGTCTGTTGTACAAAAATTTGAAACTCAATATCGCCAGAACGTCCTTATTGGGCTCAGAAATAGGATATATTGTGGAAAAGAATCGGCTTCTATTCTTACTCGTAAAAAAAAATGTGTGTCAAAATTTACATTACTGTGTGTGTAGCCGTGGCCAAAGTTGTAATGTGTAAAATAGTTTTTTTTTTATTTTAGCCGCGCCAAAATGGCTCTCTCCGATGGAAAGCATGAGCAGATTCCAAGAGTGGTGGTCACCATCCTCAATGCGAATAAGGACATTGCAGCATGGTGACCCACAGTATGGCCGCCTAGTGAGATGCTTTTTTACGCCCCGCTTAGTTTCTTTTTAATATAAATATATGCGCCTAATGAGCCAGCCACAGTTACTCTGCCTAATACAAATCAACCATACTCATTGCGAATGCAGACAATACTAATATGCAGCATGGTGACGCAGAGATGGCGGCCTATTGAAATGGTTCTGCATCATTGGGCCTCCGGTCTCGCTCACAAAGCACATGACTGCTTTGTATATTTTCTCTTTAAAATGATCGAGATACAGTACCTAGGTACAGATAGAATCCGTCTTTGAGTTCTTTACAGCAAGATGATATTTGTCAAAACGTGACAAATAAATAAAGAAGACTTCCTTTGTTTGGAACTGGATCCACTTTATCCAAGTCTAAGGGATCATCTAATCATTGAAAAAAGTCTCGTTTGATGATTATTTTCCTTTACATCAAGTAAAAAATAATAATTCTAGAATCACTAAATATGTAATATACTTTTTCCTTGCAGTTTTAACAGACTTTTATGAATATAGAAAAACATTCCTCTACATCCAATATCAAATTCCATAGTTCACCAACATCTTTATTACATTTTCCCTGGAAAAGTCAGAAGTTTGTGACTGGTCGTTGAACTAAAACAAGTCATGTTTTTTTCTATAAAATTTTCAAGGTTTATTTTATTCAAAAAGTGCAGTTTAATAAGGATCTTTTCTCTTTATAAATATCCAGCAACAGAAAAGACCCATTGCTTCAGAGGTTGGATATAAATGAAGTTAATAACTCAATAGTTACCTAATTGGGTTTCGTAAAGTTTGCTTGCAATGATTAATACATTTAATAAAACTAAACTCTTTTCTCTTTGCCAAATAAATGTATTAAATTAACGTTATATTTATTGAAGTAATTTAAAATTATTAAATCACTTTCCAAAATATTTTTTAATTGTTGAATTGTTTTTTTTTTGTTAAGAATCTCAGAGCAGAGAGGCATTAGAACTCTGATTGTATTGACTTTTTAAATGGCTGCCAAAATCGACTGTGGTTTTTTCCAGGTTGACCATAACTTTTAAATACCTCATATTTAGGTGCAAAAGAGATTACGTAATGTATTTTTCGTTACAATCATTATTATAATTCCGGGTTATCATTGTCTTGGAAAAAAAATAACAATACGGTTGCTTCTATTCGGTCGTTCGGTCAGTATTTTTTTTATAATACTACCCGCTACTTCATACACGTGACATTTGTATTCTTTTCACCGTTTAAACCTTCCCTGGACTACGATAAACATATCAAAACCAAAAATCAGCTAAATTGGCCCGACCGTTCTCAGTTTTATCGAGACAAACGAACATTTTTATATATAAGAAATTAATTGTTTCAGTAGATGGTAAACATTTTTTTATCTTTTGAGTTCGAATAAATTTATATGGGAGTTAGTACCCTTTTAATTTTATAGGTATCACTTGCATGTGTATATCAAAATCCAAAATATAAAATTGAAAAGGAAAATGTAAATCAAAATAGCAAAATCCGAAAGGCCTCACAGAAAATTGGTGTGAAATAGTGCTTGAGCTGTGTTGCACCGAATAAGTGAGAAAGCCGGAGGCACCCCTCCCTCTACTTCCCCCCACAACCTCCAAAGGCCGGCAACGCACTAATGACGCCTCAAGTGTTGTGGGCGTCAATGGCTGGCAGTAATCACTTACCATCAGGTGGTAGGTCTGCTCGTTTGCCCCACTAGGCCATAAAAAACCTATTCCAGTGTTTCCATCCTAGTGATAATGCATAATATCGATATATTTGGTACATCACTAGTCTTCAGTTCGCTTTTATCGGACATAGCCCGCACTGATTCATGTCGTGGTTTAGCGTAAATTTTATGTGCGTCAAGTTTATCCTGTTAGCCCGATAACTAAGAACGAGGCCCTCTTACAAATTCAGCCTGTAACGACCCTCTCTGTAAACTTAATGGCGACGGTGTACTAGAATATTCCGGGTAGAAGCGTTTTTAGAAAGAGTATCTAGTAGCTTTCTCTCTTTTACGCTGATTAGTAGGAAGTGCTTGAAATTCTGGTTGTGAATTTTACGGTATTTAGAAGAAAAGAGATAGTTATTCTACAAAATTAAACTAAGTAACATTATTGTTTATTTTAATGGAAGGACTTTTTATGCAGTTTAAGTAAAAGGAGCTTGCATTTATTACGCTTCTACGGCTAAGTCGCTGCACTGATTACCGTCCATATCAATTATCGAATTATATTAAAGCTCATAGCCCAGTTGCACTCGGTGATTCGATACAATCACCAAGGGTAAGCAACGACAGCGTGGTCAGTGCCTGGATGTGTGACTCCTAGTGGCATGATAACATGAACGTCTCAGTAATTCGGAGGTCACGTTATTCAGTCGGTCCCGGTTGTTATCGTAGTATAACAGTCGTTAAGCTTAGTTGGAGATCTTTTGGCCGGTTAAAAACACCCAACTGCAAGATTACGTAGCCACAACGTTGTCTTGCCAGTCTCCAACCCGCACTTGGCCAGCGTGGGGACGAATGGCCTTAACCCTCTCCAGAGAGGAGATCCGAGCCCAGCAGTGGGACGTTATGAGTTATTGATGATTAAAGAGTTGTCTATGCCCTCCCAAGAATCAAAGTACCTCCATGCCGAATTTCACTGAAATCAGTTCAACGGTTTAGCTTGAAAACGTAACAAACAGATGAAATTAAGTCCAGTTAATTTAATTTAAAACTGTACTGAATACTAACGTGATAATAATTGCCATTGAGTTTTAAGCTTTAATTTCAGTTTCTTAGTTAGGTTTTTAACGAATTTAAGGCAAAATAAATGAGGTTTTATATGCCATACCCTATTAAAAGTCCTAATTAAGTCTCCTTAAACAATTGAGTTATAAAATGAATAATGAGGAGAGCGTCAACGATACTTACATTTGTATTATAATGAGGACCGCATTAGCTGTCACTCTATTTCACTGCTTTTAATTTAAACTTTCTGACGTTATTATTTTAAATTGCTAGATATTTATTACATACACGTTATATAAAAATAAGGCACAAAACATATAATGATTCTGTTTTTGAACCCACTGCCTCTGTCGTAACAATCAGGACCAGTAATTACTAGGCTCTCGAAGGACGTGCAGTTCATACAATATTATAAAATCCGATACCGATTTGAATGAAATTCGGTATAGAGATAGATTGGACTTAGAAAACGAACAAAACGTAAAACAATAGAAACAAACAAAAGTAACTCATACTTATTGTCTCGATAACCGATATATTCGTAGTCACGAGGGTGCAAAAGCTAGTGAAAATATAAATAACTTAACGATTCTAATAGACTGCGAACCACTTGGGTTCAGTTACTCAGTTAGTAAAATATTCTACCGTATGTTAGCTGTAACAAAACGGAGGCGAATGCAGTAAGCTTGTTAACATGTGCTAACCGATTCAAGCACGCCACCGCCAATACTAAAATATTGTCTTTGCGAACAGAAACTAGAATACCAAAATGTACATTAAAAGGTGTATTTCATCAGCTGAAACAGTTAAAACAGCTAGAAAATAAAGCTAGATGTAATAAACAGGTTTAGTTCGTTTTGAAAAACCGACGTAAAGTTTGAGAATTTACAAAAACTGTTCTCGCAATGCTGAAGCTGAATGAGATAATTTATTTTCGGAAAAAAGTTATTTATTCAAATGGAGTATAGAAATAGAAACCTACAGATAGTTTTTTTTTCTGTTTGTTATGTTTTAATACACACACATGTTTAAACCAGAATTACAAGGTATTTAAATTAATCTATATTACATAGTATAGAAACCTAAATACATAACCATAAAAAAAAAATTAAAAACAATAACAATATTTACATACAAGCGTCAAACAATTCCTCCACATCATCGCCTACTGAAAGCGTTCTCAAAAGGCTGGCAGCATTGCCACGTTGAAAGGCAATGATAATTCTCTGTGCTAGAAAAAGGCAGACATCCATAATTTTGCGTACTCCAAGACCACCTAAACGAACTGGTAGGGATGCTTGAAAGCAGGCTCGATCGTTTAAAGCCACATTCAAAACTTTGTTGAGCGTATTTTGTATAATTTTGTCGACTTTTTCTAAACGTGATGAATATTTCCATAATTTATTTTATTGTTGATTTTTTTCTTATATTTATTAATTCTTACATAAACTGTCATTGAATCCACGGTGTTTTGGCTTTTTAGTTATATTTATTGCAAAAATTGACAACATGCTCGATAGATAGCGATATGCCATAAAAATAAATGTTACTATGGTTTTGTTACCAATTTTATTATAAATACGCTCTCAAACTAAACGGTTTGGTTCTTCCTTTCTTGTGCCGAGCAGTTTAAAATTCACTACTATCGCACGAGATTCCTTCCAACTATAATCCTGAGCCCTTTAAACAAGACGTGAAAAAGCATCTCACTAAGCCGCCATAGTGTTTGACGCCATACTGCATTGTCTGCGTTCGCAGTGAGTATAGTGGCCCCCGCTGTTGGATTCTATTCAAGCTTTCTATCAGGCCGAGCAGAGTCACTTTGGCAGGTTGTCAAATAATAAAAAAGAAGACTGGTTTGTTCATGTATCGGCAAGCAAAATAAAACAGTGTTCTAGTTGGTATACTTAGTGCAAATATAGAAAGTGAAAAAGTGCCCTGTAACCCAGCGCTTTCCAAAAAGGCAAGAAGACGCTAGATAATTCTAACATCATTTGGAACTAATAAGTAATTAGAATTACATATTAAAATGGCACAAGTACTTAGTAGTACGACTTACTACACTATTTAAATCGTGTATTCAAAATATAAAGGTTTTTGTATACTGGGTTTGTTTTCAAATAAAATTGGAGAAAAATGCCAAGCCCAGAACCATTTTTTCTTCACTGAATTACAGCATTTTTTGTAATAAGTATAAATGACGGTAGCCTAGCACTAAACACAATTAAGAAAGGTCGCAGTAAAATAGTAAAAAAACGAAGGCATTGAAAAACTAAATGTATGGCACATCATTTCTTTCACTTAAAATGTATTTAAATGGAGTTTATAGCGAATGTTTTCTTATATTCTTACCAAACCATTTGGTTTCACTCTCCCTGGGACTATGTTGACCAAACTTTGTAATTTTAGAATCGTGTTTACACAGACAGACGGGAAAACTAAAGGGAACACACTCTGCTTCCCTAATTATAGAAGCCTCGTATTTAGAACATATATTTAACTTTGCATGAATGCTTAGTTCTTTTGGTTTTTCGGTGCTTTCGTCTTTATAATATTAATGCCTTTATTTTTTTTAATTAGTGTTTAAACTGCCTTGTTGGTCTAGCGGTTGACGTGGCGACTGCCGATGAAGAGGTCTCGGGTTTGAATCCCGGGTCGGTATATTTGAGTTTTTCTGATTAGAATAAAATTAGAAATACTTAATAACAGCTCAGAGTTTGGAAGTTGGGGTCTGAACCCCGTGCCTCGGAGGGCACGTAAAGCTGTCGGTCCTGGGTTTCATCTCTCCATGGTCGTGTCGGTTAATCGTCCCATCGGATCATGAGCGCACACACTTGTGCACTCATAATCCGATTGTGTCTAGTATAGTTTGCTTTCTTGGTCGACTCTTACGAGACCCACGAGATGAATACGGGTGGCGACTCTTTGCACTCTCAATTCATCATCACAAGGAAATTTGCATCTGTGTGAGTCCGTAATAAGTTTGGTTGATAGTTTCGTTTAGTAGAATTTCCTTATTAAAAATAGTAGTTAAAGAATAAATAAAGTGCCTTATTATCTGTTGAACACATTTTTTTATGGTATGTGGGCAAACGAGCAGACTACGAAGCGATTACCACCGCCCATGTACCCCCGCAACACCAGAGGCATTACAAGTGCGTTGCCGACCTTTGGGAGATAGGGAAAGGGATATGTGGAGGAGTTGGGGTATGGGCCTCCTCTATTCTCACTCACTCGGTGAAACACAGCGCAAGCGCTATTTCACACCGGTTTTCTGTGAGGCCTTGGTGTCACTCCGTCCGGTAGAGCCAGCCTATTTATGCCGAAACGTGGCTCTCCCACAGTAGACCCACATAACGCCATATAGTCCCAACCTTGACAGAACTTGTACTATGGGTACTAGATAACTGATATTTTCTTTTTGTAAATACATACATACAAACACCCGAAGTCCCAAACCAATATTTGCAGATTATACAAATATTTTTCCTAAACCCGGAATCAAACCTAAGACCTCATGCACAAAAGTTGCATACGCTACTATTGCGACTCTTTTTAAAACATTGTCATTTGGAAAGTGAGCTACAAATTATTAATGAAGTGGACTCAAAACTGTGGCACAAAATGAATGTTTTTAGCACACACTTACCCATATATTTGTTATCGCGAAGAACTCTCAGTATAATAGAACAAAAACTATGTATATGCTCGTATATAGCACAAATTAGTTCTCTCATGTGGAATTTCTTTGAGCCCATTGTTTGAAAGTTAAACAAAACTTCTCTTAACAAAAATGTCGAGGACGAAGTAGTATTTGAAAAGGAAGAAATTAATTAATTCATTACTTTAATGTACTTGTATTTTTGAAGCCAGAAATATATATAAGTTTAAATGAATGAAGAAACGAAACATTTTTCAGAATTTATCAATTCTTGACTACGATTATTTAAATTTAAGGAATTTCCATCCAGGTACATGCCGAACATATTTGGGCTACGAAATAAATAAATAAATATACTAAGAAAACTAAAGACCGTAACGGTGACAGACTTGCCAGTAAAATTCATCTAATAAAATTTTTGGTTAATTCGTTAATCAGCATACTCTGTCATCAAATAAACTTTCATGCATTTCCTTTTATTTGTAACCCTAATTTTTAGTATTTGCATTATTTTAATAATAAAATTTAATTTATGAAACAACATTATACTAATTTTTTGAACTTCAATAGCATCTTTAAAATCAGTCAATTTGCAGGTAAAATTTTAACAAAATTAAAAACCGACTTCAAGAACGATCAAATCGATCGATTTCTCTTGGATGCCATTATCAGATCTTAGTGTCCTTATAATTGTACCACCGTTGGGGTATCTACTTTCCATTAAAAAGAATCGTCAAAATCTATTTATAAAGAAAAAAATGTGTATACGGTCGAATCGAGAACCTCCTCCTTTTTTATTTGAAGGCAGTTAAAAAGATACATATTTATTTCAAGCTTATCTTGAAATGAACAAAATAACGAGCAAATTAATAGGGCCCACAAATTGAAGTGTAGCAAATCAATCGGTGAATCTGAAATGACGAAAATAAATAATTTATTAAGAAAATTAGGTAAATATTTTCCCCTTTTCAGGATTTGAACTCAATCGCTACTTAGAAAAGAAAACAGTAAATCAATTTCATAATGGCGGCTTATTTTTTCCGTGTTAAGTGCGCACCAGAAAAAATATAGTACAACAATCTAACAGTACTTAATAATCTATTTTTATGCGTATCGTACATTTATGGTGAACCCTATAGCGATAAATTCTGCTAATGGTCCTATATATTTCTTTTGTTTTTAGTATACTTCCTAAATAATACAGCTTTAAGTGGTTTGGGTTACATCCATATAAAATAAGCTGTATAAAATCATATTTTTACGTTTAACTATGGCTTGTATTTCTGATTCACTTATCAATATAGTGTACTGAGCCCTATTCATGACAAACACAGCCAGAGTCATATAGAAATATCCTGGCTCACCTGTAACAGACTCGCTTGTAATGGAACACTGTATAGACCACGTGGGTTTGGACCGGCATATAAATTTAGACTCGGGTCTGGTAAGATCATCACACGAATAAATATCCGTGCGGTGACAAGACCCGATGGAGTGATGGAAACATACGGAGTGATAATGTCTAAATTCATTCCGTAGAAATCGAGTAGGAGATTAATAGCATACCAAAGGGATGAATAACTTGAAACAAAACCCTGTACTAAGCCTATTGCTACCATTGATGATGATAAAGTAGGTTCTCTTTAGTTTTTAAAAGAATGTTACTTAAGGTAAAACGCTGAAATTCCTTTTCACTACTGGGAATCAAAAATATATAATTTAGTATTAAGTGTCCACTCATTAATGCTAAAGAGCCACTCAGCCCATATCTCTTTATAACTTTATTAACATAATTCACAAGAGTAGCTGAATATGAAATGTACTTAAGAAAGCTCAAACGTGAGTTGCGCCTCTCAAAATCTAGGGTTCTTAATTTCTAACTACCCGTTTTAAACAAGTTATCAAATTTATCTTAAGTAAACAAGTAGCCGAATACTTGTCAGTAATAGTTTCAACGATGGATATCTGTAACTTTTGAGTCGCATGCTTTTCGTCCCTACATTTTCACATGCTAAAACTTGTCAAATCCAAAAGTTTTTAAGCTAAAAACTAGGAATGACCTAACGGACGGACATGACGAAGTTATGAAGATTCATCGAAGAGACCACTCAACTCTAAAAAGAGAAGCACATTAGAACTTCCATCACAGAAAATTACAGATCCTACTTTTAAAAATCCATTAATCATAAAACTAATTTAGTTTGGAGTTAAACTTCTGTGCTTTCATCTGGAGCATGTAAATCAAAAGTAACACTCGCGATGATTAAAGAGCCGTCCTTTTGAGATATCTCTGTTGAATATATAACTGCGTAATTTATTTGTCAAGAAAAAATACAAGGGGACTCACTGGATGTCCGCTTTATTTTTTTCCCCATTTTACGACTGTGATTTTTGGATTTCGGTTGGGAATTTTATGGTCAAACATTTCTTTGTATCAATAAAATGAGGGACAAGTTTAAAGTTTATAAAGATAGTTAATGACTTAAGAAATCTATGATTATATGCGGTTATCAGTCAAGACCTGGTATTTTGCTAAACATGGAAGAAAATTAGAGCTATTTAAAGAAACTGAAATACACGCAATGAGAAAACTGTCATTTATTTTTTAATGCATAAGGAATACAATATACTAACTTTTGAATCTTCGCGTTCCATGATATATCAATAATTATTTTTACGGAAATTAACGCAATCACTTACTAAAAGGTATATATACCTTTGCCTGACGTTGCGACCAGGTTGCACTGGCCGTGGTCACAGGCTGACTCATTCAGGTGAAAGAAAGTTAGGACCTATGTAGGTAGGTAAAAATAAAACCACATGAATACCATTGAAACAGTCAATTTATCAACAACTCACTGCCACCAATATTATTATATTCAATCCTCGGAAAAATTTCATCAATTTGTTCCTAGTGACCGGAAATGTCTATTCTCGGCGGATATGATGATATATTTTAACGGTTGTTTGGCAGTTGCGATACATCCGTCAGCAATGTTATATTACTTGTCGGAAATGTAGTGGTATGTTTGAATATCACTATATACTAAATTTTGCTATAGACGATCTTTTTTTGTTTTAAATAATACAAAGTTTTGAGCGTGGCTACATTCGTGTGTATGTCAGTAACCGCCATAATAAGTAGCCCATATTCTTCCTGAAAAAGCTAAGACTCCTTCGACAAATTTCATTGAAGTTTGTGTCACGGCTTATCCGTGAAAGCGTAACAAACATACAGACAGAGTTACTTTGGAGTTTACGATATGACTAGCTTTTGCTCGTAACCTCGTGCATGTAGGTTATTTCGGTAAAGAGTAGCCTATGATCTTACTCAAGAATCAAAATTTCACGATGCTAAAGATTGCAATTCATGAAGCGGCTTATCTATGAAATCGTCGCACACATATATAGAGTTACTTTCTGATTTATAATCTTAACATGGATTAATGTTATTTAATATTTTCCTTTTAACACGATTAACATAAAAATGGGTAATTGTATCCACTCTGGCAGATACCGCATTTTTTTAATTATGACGGATCGGTGAGATACCCCATTTTTTTTTAACCTGTGGAAACCCCCTCGGGTCGTCACCCCGCCGGGGTTTGAGGCGGGGCGGTGTGTCGGAATCGAATCGACTAAAACCACACGGTGTGCCACTCTGCGCCTGAGAAGGGTGAGATCCGGGAACTGCTGTAGTAAGACCTCCGGACCCCTCTCGGAATGAAGGCATACCAACACTTACGTGTTGACAGCCTGTCAAAAATAGGTATTATACTCTCACAGAAGATTCGGTGAGATACCCTGGCCTAACTCCATATAAGGGAGGTTACCGCAGTCCAAATACCTTTCCCCATATATGAGGCTCTTAAAGAAAAAGTACAATTATTTACTTCTTAAAAGAGTGTTTAAACAATGTATTAAAAATTCGACTTCTCTTTTCTTTCTTACATAAAACAAAGATTTGTTTTACAAATAAGACCAATTTAGAAATTGAGTCATCAAGCTGAAAGATTTGATGACAAAACATCTTTACGTAAATTCGCCTAATCTGTCTGGTTTGCATCAACAGATTCAAAGGGCTCGCTACTTTAGCGAACAGATTGCCTCGATTGTGTGATTATGCTCCCTGTAGATATTATTTAAATTGCTCCCTAAAGAGATAAGGATTGTTGTAAAATTTGAATGTTGTTGCCAATATTGGAGCCAAGTTTGGATATAAATATTTAAGAGGCGACATAAATGTTGCAGGTTTTATTGAGGCTTGTGATTGATTTTTGATATCTATACAAATAAATAAAATTGGAGTGTCTGTTGGTAATATTAAAATAACTGCTTTTTATTAAATGCATATGTATGTATACACGCTACATGTACCAAAATGTTGTTAAAAAATTTTTTGTCTGTCTGTCTGTCTGTTTGTTCCGGGTAATTTCTGGATATTGACTGGACTTTCACTGGCCGGTAGCTGATGATCCAGGGAGTAACTTAGACTACTTTTTTAGACTTACTTTGTCCTGTGGCGTTACCCGCGGTACAACAATAACCACGGGGTTCAGCTAGTTACAGATAAGGTTTTACAAAGAATTTGTTTACTTATATTGTTTTTGTTTTTGTGTGAGCTTAATGATTTCAATTTTTGTATGAGCACATTTAAATGAATCTTAAATAACCTGTATTAATATACTTCACGTGTATTTAGAATGTTATTCAATTTCAATGAAACCCAAAGTTAATTACACGGAGAGAATACTTTTATCTATACAATAAGGCACTGCACTGATGTCTATACAATGAAAATAATGAGTAACTATACTTATTGCATTAGATTTGCATGAATATTCATTTATATATCCAGATATATTGTTAGGAAATGAGAGGGTAGTGGTTCGATGAACAGTTATATTTTATTATAAAGAACTGAACGCAGTATTACTTCGGTTTAGGGCCATGTTCACATGACGAGTGCTCAACGCGCGTTTTGCTAACGCGCGTTTACAACTACATGTAATTTCATTCTAGGAGTTCATAATATTTATATCAACAGTTAAGTATTTTAGATGTGGTATGCATCAATATAATATGTCTAGACATTATAAATAAAAGTAAAAAGAGTTTTAGATTCCTCTAACACAATTTCTGATTATATATAAAGCTGAAGAAGCTAAAGTTTGAAGGCGCTAATCTCAGGAACCACTGGTACGATTTGAAAACTTCAGTGTCAGATAGCTTATTTATCGAGAAAGGCTATAGGCTATAAATCATCACGCTAAGGCCAATAGGAGCGGAGCACCAATGAAAAATGTTTAATAAACGGGAGAAAATTTTCACGCTACGGGCAATGGAAGACGCAAACGAGGTTGCTTGGATCAGCTAGTCTAATCATATTTAGGTGACCTTCAATTTAGAAAAAAATCTATACATCTATACAAATAAATAAAATAGGAGTGTCTGTTTTTAATATTAAAATAACCCCTTTATACTAAATGCATATATGTGTACACGTTACATATACCAAAATAAGAATATTTATAATTTTTGTCTGTCTATCTGTTTGTTGTAGTCTCTGGAACGGCTGGTCCGATTTTGACGGGAGTTTCAGTGATAAGTAGTTGATGTTATAGGGAGTAACTACGACTACTTTTTTTAGACTACACCCGCGGGTAACACTGCGGGACTCAGCTAGTTTACAAATGAATCCGAATCGGAACAAGGTAAAAGTAATATTTTAAACTAAATCTCCAAAACTTTTTGGCTAAAGATCAAGAGAAGTCTTTGCAGATATATTGTACGTTACAGGCGTAGATTCTCAAGAATGTTTCAATTGTCATGGAAGCTATCCAATTCTTATTGATCGCAAAGTTGTACATGCCAATAGCTTTACAGCACAGATAATAAGAACCAAATTTTCCGCCAACCTTGTCAATGGAGTTTGGCATTCTCTTTTTATTGAAGAGGAGTAAGGTTTTATGTTCTTTCATCTCTTTTCACTGAGCGAATAAGATGGGGTAAGGTCCAAAAATAGTACTGTATTTGTAACTCTTTAGCTGCTGTTGCCTGTAGCCCGCGGCTTACCCTGTAGTACGTAGTAGTAAACGAGTAGCCTATGTCCTTTTCGAAGGTCGTATCTATCTCTCTATAAATTGAAATTCATCCAAATTGCGGTTTTACCATAAAAGCTTAACAGACATACAGTCTCTTTAGAAGTTATAAGTTTAATAAATGAGTATAGATTGTTACAAAAGGTAGGAAAACCGATAGCTATAAAAAAGAAAATGATACGAAAATTATGCGAACAGAGTAGCGTAGTTTTTTTAGTAGAGTAAGTTTGGTACAATTAACATTTATGGCCTTAAAATTAAACTGCCTCTGTGGCGCAGTGGTTGTGTAAACGACTGCTGTGCTTGAGGTCTCGGGTTCGATTTCCGGGTCGGACCTAATGTTTGTATGATCTGCAAACATTTCTTTCGGAGTTTGGGTGTTTTCCATCTATAATATGTATACAAAAAAAGTATATATGTATTCATATCAGTTGTCTAGTACTCATAACACAAGCTCTGCTTAGCTTGAGAGTAGATGGCGTTGTGTGCTAGACGTCCGAAATATTTATATTTATTTATTTTATAAGGAGGAGTACACAAAGCTAAAAAAATAAAGAAAAACTAGCTGATCCGGTGACTTCGTACCGCTTCAGTTCAGCTTCCCACAGGAAGTGTACAGTCCCGGATAAAAAAAAAAAGACTTTCCCCATTATCCTTTAATTTTTCGTGTACACAAACCTTGTTTTAACAACAACGAACACACAAAAAAATCATCATTAAATTTAGTGCAGGCGATCGGAAATTATGCGCGTACATACATTTCCACGATTCATCACAAGACGGTCACTAGTTAAGTCCAAAGATAATGTTAAGACTTTTACCCTACTCTAAGAGTAGTGAGTTAAGTTAAAGAGGAAACTTGATATGAAACAGAAAAACAATGAAACATAATATTAACATTAGTGGTTCAAAATGTTTTTAAGTGTATTCTTGCCAAACAAAATCATCGTCTAGTTAACGTACATATGAGGTGTACTTTTCCGAAACAGCCCTGATTACACCAACACTGTTCAGAGCAATGAATAGAAGATCGTGTGAGACAGAGATTGATTACAAGTCATTAGTAATTACATAAACTGTGGAAATCGGGAAACGTATGAATATTACATTACTGCGGCTGATATATTACTCTGTGGGTTATCTCACTTATTGTTTAATGTTTCATTCTGTGTTCTAATTTATGTTTAGGAAAGTTTGAGAAGTGATGATCAATTTGTATTTGTATTAGACTAAGCTCGAAAGTTATTGGTGTTTGGATGTCTAAACACAAATTAGAATGGAAAGTAAAAGTTTTATCTCACTACAGAACAGATAGTTAAAACTATAATTATAAATTGGTGTACTAATGCTATTTTATGATTCTAAACATAATTTTAATATAAACAAAAATAAAAATGTATGATTGTAATTTCAGCTATTTAGTATTTTTTTATTTACTAATAACAGCTATTTACTTAATACACATAAAGTGTATATGTTAAGTACATAAAAAGTAAGTACATGTATTTTTTATTTTTGTCTGTGTCTCTGTTTGTTCCCGCCAATCTCTAGAACAACTGCACCGATGGGATTTTCACTTGTAGATGGCTAATGTTATAAGAATTAACCTGAGTTACTTTTTTTTAGAAAAATAAAGAGAACAAAAAGATTTCAGTACAAAATTAAAGTCAATGAAATAATAAACAACATTCGATTGAAAAGCAACAACGAGAGATTCCCAGTTCCCATACTTTACTTAACCATTTGAAGTGTGGAAGTTTTCATATTTTTTTTAAATGAGTTTTATTTCTCACAGTTGGGAGAATATTATATTCAGTAGCTCAAATGAAAAAGAAGTCTCTACATCTTTAAATATAAATTTATTTACAAATGGTAATAAACTTAAAAAAGTACCTTCTCCTTTTTTAAGCCTGTCGTCAAAAAAACTAATACGTAAGGACTGCCCAACACCGGGATATTTGGTGCTCCTTAGGGAAGACGGTTGTATGTACAAATTAGCTATGTAAAAATAATTACATGGACAACCAATTGAAGTAATAAGTAACTAAAACAGTATTCCACAAAGATTAACCTCAATCCGTTCTCCAACCGCTTCTCCAACAAAAAGCGCACCTCAAAGTAAAAGAACGGTATATTTTTTATGTAAAATTATCCAGTAATGTTACTCCGCGCACTCACCGCGACTTATGCCAATTTGTTACAGTAACGTTCTCATTTGTAACGCCCGTCGTCAGTTACGTACAGACATCACTCAAGTAAATACCATAACCTCCTTGTGTGGAATAAGATACTTTAGTTTTATATTCTGTGGCATAATATGATCGTATAAAAATAATAAGTGTCGTTTTGTCTACTTTTGGGCTTACTAACTTTTTCAAATCATCTGTATTAACTTACCTACATAGCGTAACAAGAAAATACATTACAGTGCCATCTACCAGATACACACAAAACGACGGAGTAACGTACAATACGGAAGAAATCCTGCATCGTGAAATAGAGGTTTTCGCGCCGATTAGCGTGTATACAACCTTCCAATAGCAATCGTTGGGTCGCGGCCCGCCAGGCATGATCACCTAGCCTGGTTGGAGGATCCTTCCTTTGTTTCGGAGAAATATGACACCCGTTTCTCCACACATCTAAATACTGTAACCAGGACTCTGTTTATCTAAATAGGTATAATAAGATTTAATAATATGCAAATTGTTTCCAATTTAATGTTTCCAGTTTTGTAAAATTCAGTTTGAAGGTACTCGGAGAAAATGTCAAACATTCGCTTAGTAAGAATTTACCAAAGTACGTTCTTACAACATCTTATTAAGCTCATTTTAGCATCCGACTTCACACAGACGTTCTTCCACTCATTGCGCTAAGTGATTGCTCTTGAAGAAGAAATTTATTCCAAAAGAATGCGTGCTGAGTTTTCGGAGTTATGTCGGGATACTACTATTTAAAAGACATTCTCATACAGCTGTTTTTTGATTTAAATTATCATAAGGCGGTGGCTACATGATCTAACTTTGGTATAAACTTTGAAATTATGCGAAGAAAAAATTAAATATTGATAATGTTGACATGCGGAAAGCTGTCGACAGCTTCAACGTCATCAGTCATTGTCACAACGAAATCTAATTATTTTACGCTTGTTTACTCGCGTTATTGATGAAATACAATGAAAATATACTTTCAATAAGAAGTCAGCAAATAAATTGTGTAATCGTAATAAGTAGGTATTGCCTGCTGGTTGAAATATGGCTGGAATCCACATTTTAATTTTTTTTTAATTTACCTGTTCATATAGTCGCCGATATTAAAGAATTCATAGTGTTGCCATCCCAATGTGTCCTGTGGATGTCGTATAGAATAATTAAGGGAGTAAAATACCCAGGATAACATCACTGCAGAAAGGAGGAATCTGAAATAAGCGTCTCTGTTTGTTTCCAGTAATCTCTGGAACGGATGGAGCAATTTTGACGGGACTTTCACTGGCAGATAGCTGATAATATAGAGCTACTTTTAATTTATTTATAGCTTGCAAAAAGAACCGCGAGTAAAATGTAAGACACAGATAGTGAATAAATATAATGATATAACAGAACCGGTAATTAAGTAGTCAGATTATCGTTATAAATATAAATCAAGGCGTTAATGTTGTATTGGCTCGGTGCCACACACTTAATGTAATTGTTTGTATTTCAAACGGTGTCATATAGCCTGTGGATTTTAGCAGATATATTCGTTTAAGTACTTGGATTATAAAAATTTGGATAGGTTTTGGCAAAAAAAGTTTATTTTTTCCTTTATATGAACATTTGTTTTTTTTAATAGTAAAAGTACTATTCTCAAAATTTGTTAGAGCTTAAAAGGGAAATTGTGGTTGACGAATCAGGCTTGGAAGTTATATGTGAAATAAGTAACTGGTCTACTAGTTTAGTATTAATTGATCTAGACAGCTGAATCAAGGATCGTGAGTACATTTGTCAAAGTGCTATTTGGATTATATTTTACAAAAGTGGGCCTCACAATATAAAATCTTGCAGTTTTGAGTAATAACGGTGCATGGTTAGCTCATGGCGGTGCAGCAATGACTCCAAACTTTTTTTTTTCTTTGTTCGACTTCGTTCTCATTCAACTCTCATAGTAAACGCTATTTATTTTTAAAAAATAACGAGCCACAATGGAGTTTCTTGCCAGATTCTTCTCCAGATTCTTCAAATAAAGGGTAGGCTGCACTTGGAACTGGCGACTAGAATTACTCGATTTTAAATATTGACTATTCATAAGTGCCCATTTGAATAAAATCTTTTTGATTCTGACTCTGACTCAATTCTCAACAAGAACAAATAATTGCGTGGTGAGGGTAAAAGGTAATATGTGATAGCGTTTAGCTACAATATTTAAAAACGCAATAAATAAACTCAAATGATTTTATAAAAGAAAACATCACACCCATTATATATTTTTTCAGTTTAAATTATTAATGAATACTTACCTTTAGACTTTAAAATGAATAGTATTCCCGATTGGCAGCAGAAAGCACAAATTTAATGCGAAATAATAGTTTGAGATAAAGTAGCGTATAATGATTTTGAGTTGAAATTGGCCAGCCGACGTGGAAAGGTCTATTGTTCATTTCTCATTGTTTGCTCATTAAGCAATGCACAAATGGTAAAACCTATTTAGCAGATTCATCATATTTAACAAGAGAATAGACTGGCATTATTTACCATAACTTTTCATATATCCTGGTAATATTAAAATTAAATTGACACTGATATAATTCTTGTTACTAAAATATATTTCTTATTATGTAGAAGACGAGTGAAAGGACCTTCGAGTGATACAAATGCATTCAATCTTATGATAGCAGTCCGTAGAATTAGGGAGAAGAACCAAAAAACCCGATAGAACGACAACGTGCATCGAAATGGCTGGCAGCGGATTTATGCGGACTACCCAAGATCGGAATGGTTGGCTTTCTTTAATGAGGCTTTAATGCAGTATTCTGTAAAATTTGCTTAACTGAATAGACCTCACATGAAACCGCATGAATTCAAAGCCAACGTACACAGTGTCAGTTAATGTCCACTATAACAGCAGTTTTATTTTTACCTCCATTACTGCTAAAAGTGTAATATATCATGGATATTATCACAGTCGCCATACTGTCTATTCGCAAAATAAAAGCACGCAAATGCTTACTTATATATGACAGCAGTGTTTTAGTTGCTCTCGAAATTTTCCTGGTGTTGGTTTTGGGACACATTACATTAAGTATTTCTTGTACATCTATACATAGTTTTGTATGGAACTAAAAATAATACCCAAAATTAACATTTACAAATAGTATTACTGTCTCCTAAAAGACTAAATTAAGAAAAACCTTAATAAGTTGAATTATCACTCAATGTTTTCCTTTGGACGTGTTTTTGAAGTTCACTTCTTATGAAAATATTTTAAAATTTTGTCTGTAGTATATCAATTTTATAAATAAAAAAAAAAAGGGCCAAGTGCGAATCGTACTCGCCTATGAAAGGTTCCGTAGCAGCAAGTAACATGCTTTTTTTTGTATTTGAGTTGATTGCATGAAAGGTAAATTGCGGTATACGACTTATTAAAAAAAACGACTTAAAAAATATCATGCAAACTTCCACCGAAAGTTGGTGTCAGCGAGATCCAGTCTCGCTGAAACCAACTTTCGGTGGAAGTTTTCATGATATTTTTTTAGTTTTAGCATTATCTCATCTGAGAAGTTATAGGGGGGGGGGGGGACATTTTACTAATTTGGAAGTGTCTCTCACAGCTAAAAAGTTTGGATCGAAACAGAGTAGTTTAAATACATTTATTTTAAAGTAAACGAGTCTAGATAACTCTTTTATTTCTTAATAATGCTTCTGCTATCAAATGAGACTGTCTTTGTGTAGATTATATCAGATTAACATACAAATTATATTTTGTCGTATTAAACAGCCAACATATCATTTATATATATAGCTTTTTTTTTTTGTGGGTAGGTGTTGAAAATTACACACGCAATTTGTAAAAGCTCCTTAAATCTTTTTTAATTATTCATAGTAATTTACATTCAAACTAAGTGAATTATTGTTTATTTACTTACTATTCATTGTTTACATGTAGTGACTGAAGTTTCTAAACCACCTACCAGCTTTACTTTTTTTTCTTTTTGCACAAATACAAACCGCTGCAAATCAACTCTTAGGAAGATTATCGGTTTTGTTATATCCATCAAGGATGTCCCAACTTACTGAGATTCAGTTGGCCCAAAGCAGTCTTGAAGAAAGTTTCTCCAAAAGAATGGCTCAATTGGAGGCGCAGCTGCATTCTGGAGGGAACTCTAAGGACACCGTTGCTCGGGTTTCAGAAGAGTTCAGGACCTTCCGGGAGCTTATGTTCAGCATGCTGGGCCTACTGCGGAAACAGGTGAATGAGTGTACCAGGATGATGGATGTTATAGAGACCCGCCATCGTCGCAAGGCACTTATACTACTCGGAGTGCCTGAGGCGGTCCAGGAAGATTGTGTCAAGACCCTGCTGAGTATTGTGAATCAGAGGATGGGCCTTAGTGACATCACTGCTTCCAACATCAAGCTCTGTCATCGTATGGGTACTCCATCGAAGGAACGCCGTCGTCCAGTGCTCGTCAGATTCTCTTCGACAGAGGCCCGTGCAGCGGTCTGGAGGGCGAAGACTACTTTGAAGGGATCCGGCTATTCGGTGAGAGAGTTCTTAACTAAAACCAGACAGACCACATTCAGCATGGCTCGGCAACATTTTGGTATGTCGGGCTGCTGGACACAAGACGGCACCATTATTGTTAAACTCGCCGATAATAGTCGTCACAAAATAACAACACTGGAGGAGCTTAAGCCGCTAATACAAAACCATCCCAAGACGACTTCACCACCGAAAGCGAGCTCGACAATGGCCACGAAAGGTACGCGGAGACAATAACGGTATAGCACAATTGCACATCACTCCTCATTGTTCTAAGTGCTGCTCATATTAATAGCAAGTTTGTTGTTTTTATTTAACCGTAGTCAATGTTTACATTGTCAAACATAAAATCGTGACAAAACCATAGACAAAACAGTCGCGGTGACATTACATATGTCAATTTTTTTTTTTTATTTACAGATAGTTTAATAGTGTCTACCTTATTGTTTATTGTTTGTATTCACTCGCCAGTTAGTCTTTTTTATTTCTCTATTATGTGTTTTCTTATTTATAGAAATGAATGCAGTAACTTCTCGTATGTTATTTCAGACACTTATCACCAAACATATTTTGTAATGTTGTTTTGTTTTATTTTTCTTTATTTTTTTTTGTTCTCATTGACTACTTTTTGCTTTGTTTTGCCTGCTGGTGGGTGGTGTGGAGATATAATCTACTAACCCCGGCCTATTTATAAATCCGTATAATAATATTTTCATATACATTTATTATATTAACTATAGTAGTTTTAGTAAATTTATAAGGTTTTTTTACCCTAGTATAATATATATTTATTTAGTTTAGAGTACACTATGAAGTAATGTTAGATGATGAAGTTGACATTTATTTCTCCGCCGATGAATCTTCAGATGACAGTTACGCTTCTTTGACGGATGCTCTGGGTGACCAGTTGAGGCAAGCCTTTTCAACCCAATCTCGTCATCTCCTTAATGTTTGCCACATCAACGCACAGAGTATCCCCAGTCACTTCAGCGATTTAACTGAAACTTTCTCAAACAATGACGTTCACGCCATCCTGATTTCCGAGACCTGGCTCAAGCCTCACCTACCCTCCACCTCCTATCCACTCACCGGCTTTGTTCTTATTCGCAATGACCGTTTGAACAAAAGAGGTGGGGGCGTTGCTATATACCTTCGTAGCGATTTACCGTATAAAATACTTGCCGCGTCCTCTTCCAATATTTCCTCAAACGCTGAATATATTTTCCTCGAGGTTTGTGTCAAGGGAGTTTCCGTTGTTCTTGGTGTAGTCTATTGCCCCCCTACTGTCAACTACTTCTCCAGTCTGGAATCAGTTCTGGAATCTTTAGGGTCGGAACACTCACATCACATCATCATGGGAGACTTTAACACTGACCTCCTATCCTTAATGTCACCCCGTACACAAAATCTCCTTCAAATCATCCAATCAACCTGTCTCCATGTCCTACCCCTTCAAGCCACACATCATAACATTCATGGTCAGGATACCTGGCTTGATTTGATGCTTACTTCCTCCCCAAACCTTATCTCCTCCCATGGTCAATTACTTGCCCCTGGTTTCTCCCATCATGACTTGATCTTCCTATCGTATACCTTGAAACCTCCTAAATCCCCTCCCAAAATTCTACAGATTCGCAGTTTCCGGCACACGGATCTCGAGAAATTACACACTGATGCTGCGAATATAGACTGGACAAGTGTGACAGCTGTTACAAACGTGGACACCAAAGTTAAGATTTTTAATGACACTATTACGAAACTATTCGACGTTCACGCTCCCATAAAGTCAATAAAAATAAAACGTGCCCCGGCACCTTGGATGACCGAGGAGGTCCGTACAGCGATGAGGCGCAGGGATCAGTTCTTCCTCCGATACAGGAAAGATCGATGTGATGACAGATGGAATCGCTATAAGACTGCGAGGAATCGGTGTAATCAGGTGATGCGTAACGCTAAACGCCGACATATTCTACAAAACATTGAATCCTCTTCTTCTTCCAGTGTCTGGAGATTTCTGGGTACTTTAGGTATTGGCAGAAAGCAGCATCCTGAGTTTAAGAATACAATTTGTTTAAATGACATCAATCGGTACTTCTCTTCCACACCCACGGTAGATCTTCATACCAAGTATCAAACGGTGAGCTACATATCTAGTCTCACCAGTCCCAGTACCGATTCACTCGACTTTTCTCCGGTGTCTTCTGGGGATATCAGGAAGACAATATTATCTATCAGCTCTAATGCCGTGGGGTATGACGGCATTAGCCGCCGCATGATCACAACTATTCTGGACCAAACCCTCTCGGTAATTACACACATTATTAACTTCTCACTTGACTCAGGTACTTTCCCTTCTATTTGGCGTAAAGCTTATATTATCCCTCTTCCCAAAAAAAATAACCCGTCACTACCTGAACATTTTCGACCTATCTCTATTCTTCCCTTCCTATCTAAAGTGCTCGAAGCCTGTGTATACAAGCAGCTTTCAGAATTTGTATTCAGACAGAAACTGCTTAGTCCTCTACAGTCGGGCTTCAGGCCCGGTCACAGCACCACTACTGCTCTTCTTAAAGTGACTAGTGACATTCGAAAGGGCATGGAGGACACCAAAGTTACAGTTTTGGTCCTGGTTGATTTCTCCAACGCCTTCAACACAGTCAGTCACGAAATCCTACTATCTATCCTTACGTACCTTAAGATTACCCCAGATGCATTGGAATGGTTCTCCACATATCTTCAAGGACGTCAGCAGTGTGTTCGTATTCAAGACTCCACTTCGAGCTGGTTTGACCTCAGCGCTGGCGTCCCTCAAGGCGGTATTCTATCTCCCCTATTATTCTCTCTATTCATCAAGCTCATAACTCAACACCTTCAGTGTGCGTATCACCTGTATGCCGATGACCTGCAGATATATTCACAGGAAAGAGTGGAGGACATATCACGAGCCATCGATGACATCAACAGGGACCTAGATCGCATAAACTCATGGTCGATGAGGTTCGGGTTGTCAATAAACCCTACTAAATGTCAGGCAATCGTAGTGGGTAGTAAAAATATGATGCATAGAGTAGACACAACTTCACTCCCACCAGTCGTTCTCCACGGCGCAGTTATACCATGGAGCCCTGTAGTCAAAGACCTAGGACTGCTCATCGACTCAACGCTCGATTGGAGAGCTCAAGTGACCCATGTGAGTCAAAAAGTGACAGGACATCTGCGAACTCTATACCGTTTAAAAAATTTCCTGCCTCCCAAAACAAAAACCTCACTCATGCAAACCTTAATTATTCCTATAATTGACTATGGTGATGTGTGTTATTTCGACCTGAATGCAGACCTCCTAAATAAACTAGACCGTCTTCTCAATAACTGCATTCGATTCATATTTAATCTTCGGAAGTATGATCACGTATCTGCTTTGCGTTCCCAATTAAAATGGTTACCCATTCGTCTACGTCGTAATCAGCGAGCGCTGACCTCTCTCTTTTCATTTCTTAATTCCCCATTCTCACCCACTTATTTTGAACCCAATTTGTTAAGTTACCTTTCCTCTAATCACGACAGAAACCTCCGCTCTACAAATAATCTGCTTCTCCTGTGTCCTTCCCACAACTCCGATTTCGTAAACGCCTCATTCTTTGTGCAAGCAGTGCTGCTTTGGAACGCGCTCCCACTCGAAATCAGGATGTCCACTACTCGTTACACGTTTAAAAAGAGCGTGCACAGTCACCTTCTTCAGATGGCGGAATAACTTATTCACCAGTACTCCTACTCATAGTCTACTTTCTTCAGTGTACGATTATTAAGTATATGTATTTATATCTTTTTTACAGATGTATTTATATATTTACATGCATTTTTATAATTTTATGTGAATTGCATCTCCCCAGTGTTGCTGATATCAACTTTAATCTCGATGCACCTACCTTACCAGATCTCTACACCCCCCAAAGGTTGGCTGGTAGAGAATGCCCAGGGCATTAAGTCCGCCGATGTACATAAGTGCATGAAGTTTTTAATAAATAAATAAATAAATATCAAGCATAGAGCACTATACTTCCGCGTCAAAGGTCGACAACGTCCCGTAATTCTTAAATTCCAAGCTTCAGATACGGTGGCACTATGACAATAGCCACTTAACCTCAAGTAACCCATCCGTTCGTTTAACCACTCTGTGGTAAAAAAATCAAATATTATTCATAACATTTTATCCCCATACATACGGCTTATAAAATCAAACATGGTCATGGCAAAAGGGTCCGCGATAGACACACCCTCTTCTAGATATTACGGCGTGTTTTGTAAGAAATGGGTAAATAATGCTCCTAAAGGGCCAAGTTTGGGGCCCGATGAAGGCTCGGGTACATCACGAAAGGATTTCCGAGTCGACATTTTGACTTATGATGGGTAGACAATGTGCTTTCCTTGGCGATAGCGATTTTGTAAAGTATGAATAATAAGTTGGATGATTTTTGAACAAACTTGTTATAATAATAAGGTTTTATGTTTTTAGATCGTGCCTTACTTGATACTCAAAAAAAACTGGTTTTAATTCTTGAAATACGTAGTAGATACATCTAATTGTTTGTATAAAATAAATACTACCAGCACACATGGTTTAGAATGGCGTAAAGCCGCTCGTCGAGGCACGTGTGTGTATTCTTCTGCACTCGGTCGCTAGGAGGGTATTCAGTCCCGTCTGTCACCACTGCGACTGCTGTGAGAACTCGGCTCAGCTCAAGCTGGTGGCTTGCCCCGCCGCGTTGACCCAGCATCGGTGCGCACTGCGGTCATTGGAGATCTCTTAGTGCTGGCTATCACACGTTAAATGGTCGGCATGGCCACACGTTTAAAAAAATACATTACGGCACAAACTTCTTCGCTTTTGTTCGATACGCACTTATATTTAAACAAAATGCGTAAGCGCCAAGAAATTATTGGCACATATTCATTTTGGTGACAAGAAATCTATCACTAATCCATGGTTGCCTGTAAGATATTACCTTGCAGCGATAAGGCCACCTCTTGTACATACTTCATAATAGTTTTAAATATACCCTAAATTTTTTATAAGCTGCTTTACAAAAAAAGAATTATTATTAATAATAATAATATTATACGTTCTGGCGCTGTTTATTTAAACAGTTTTTTTTACAAATGTGGCAACCATAGTGACTCTCCCCTGAGCAAAATTCAAGAGTAGTGTTCACCATACTCATTGCGAATGCAAACAATGTTTGTTAGACGGTATTTACCTCAAGTTTCCTATCTCTTTGCAGTGCTGTCCTGCAGAGTGTGTTCGCTTCGACGGCTTTTACGACACTCGCGAAATAAATAGGAATGGTGATATTCCGTACTTATAATAATCAATTCAAGGTATTAGAGCCACGCTGATTTCAGCACCAACGGGCCGGCTCGACCGGGGCGGTACTACCCTCGCACAGAAAATCAACGTAAAATGACAGCGATCATGCTGGCGTGTTTCGTTGGTGAGTGCGATACCGGAGGCCCAATGATGCAGAAGCATTACTAGCCCGCCATGGTGTGGGTCACCATGCTGCATTGTTGCATTGTCTGCATTCGCAGGATGGTGACCAGCACTCTTGGATTTTACTCATGCTTTCCATCAGGCAGAGTAGAGTCATTTTGGCAGGGTCAAACATAAAAAAAAAAGCCATCATCACCCACATGCTCTACGTAAAATTACATTACTCTTATGCAGATAACCAAAAATCGCTACAACAAACTCTCCGTCTATCAATGTACCATGATATTGTGTAATACATCTATTGAATTATTCAAGGGCGACAGTTGGCGATACTCGGCTCACAAAGCTTTTAAAACAACCGTTCGGTTTTGGTACATTCCATCTCTATTTACATATGATGAGTCAATTGTTCCCAGTGTTTGTAATGTTTAGAAAGCTTAAGTGTGTAAAATATCTGTGTGATAAGTATAGTATTATAATACTTTATTCATTTTATAAGGCTTCCTTTAAGTAAGTATGTATGTGTGATGATTTAAGAATCGTGTCAACATCCCAAATTCATACAATGGGTGTAATGGAGCATGTTTGGCCAACTTAGTAGTTATAATAGGCAGAAATTTCCTTTCTTAGGAGAGGCCTATGACCAGAATAAAAACCGGTGTGAAATAGCGCTTGCACTGTATTTTACCGAGTTAGTGAGCATACCGGAGGCCCATACCTCAACCCCTCCCTACATCACTTACCCCATTCCCCAAAGGCCGGCAACGCACCTGTGACGCCTCTGGTGTTACGGGTGTCCATGGGCCGCGGTTTTAGGTGATACGTCTGCTCGTTTGGCTCCTATACCATAACAAAAAACAGTGAATTATTTTCACATCACACATTATTATGTATACTGTAAACTAAAACGCATTTTTTCTTTCTAATTAAATGTACCAATTTTATAAAGATGAGCAATTTTACAAGCTTTTATTTTATTTACCTATTAAAAGCTTTGGTTTAGTTTCACCTGTCCCGATGATTCTCTGTAATCTGTAATCAAATCTTCTGTAATTAATCACTTGGTATTTTCTTTACTTTAAGACATTCAGGACTAAAGCGTAACCTTGTGTTCAATACTGTTACGTAGTAAAGTATTGAACATGAGGTGCGAGGTACATGGATTGCTTTACTGTTAAAAAGTATTTCCCCTGATGATTTTCTCATTGCTTTAAACTTTCTGCTGAATGTAGCACTTTGCCATTTAAAATAGAGGAACAGTTTTTAATTTACAGTAAAATATCGCATTACATAAACCCTTTATCATCACAATTTTATCAGCGTTGACTCTTAATTATCTGCTCAAAAATAATTAGGAAAATTCTGAAGACGCTGGAACTAATTAGATTATTATACTTATCTACTTAATTTTTATCACTTTTCAACTAAGCGTTTATAAACTTAAGGGACAAGGTGCTTCAAAAAATTTATTGTTAAAAGTAGATCTCAAGTGGCGCTAATTAAATCTTCCGATTAGAGCCACATTACAGAAATAAACAGTAGTACAACAATTAAAAAGTTAAACTTAATTTACTTAATTTTATCCTTTCTAATTGAAACTTTCTTCAAGTATTTTATAGGACTAAATTTGAACTAACTTTAAATGTATCTCTAAGTGACAAATTAAATTAAGTAAAAAGCTAAGTGGTCTGCTGGTTATTTGACCTCAATTTCTTGTATTTCAAGTTTTAGGGTAAGATAGAATTAAAACTTAGTTAGGGTTCTGAATTATTTAAACTCTTAATAGAAATTAGAGAACCTTTGCGGTGGAATTCAGTAGTAAAATATACGTTTTACTTACCAATAACTATACTGCATTACGTTATTTAATAATAAGTCTCTCAATATGCCGCCATTGTATGGTAACCATGTTGCATTATTGCACTGTCTACATTGGCAATGAGTATGGTGACCACTACTCTTGGTTTTTGCTCATAATTTCATCAGGCAGAGTAGAGTTACTTTACCATATTTAAAATAATAAATAAATTAAAACAATATTAGTGCATAACGGCAAAAATGGTCATTGGGAACCGAATATGTCTTGCGTCACGCCGCACTCTACAGACATGTATGAAACGAACAGAAAGAAGATCCAGAATTAGAACGATGATAATAATAAGTGAAACACACAAAGTCAAATAGATTTTACTTGTGAACATACGAGTACTATACTAGAATATACTTCAAAGGATGGATAGAGATTGCCCACTATCGGGATAGTTGGCATTCTTTAGGAGACCTTTACTTAGCAGTTGACAGCCATAGGTATGCTATTCCAACCACAAATATTCTTATTACCGAGGCAAATAGGATTAATTACAGAGACACCGTTAATTAAAAAAGAATCCAAATTCAGCATCTTATAGCGTAATTTTTTATGGTACTTTATGAAACATTAAAACCAGAATTATGGAAATAATATTCCTGTGTAAAAATAAGAGGCGTAAAATATGTATGTGGGTTGATTTTTTCTACGCTTCCTTCCTTATTTGCGTTTTATGTGGTAATACGGTAACCACATTAATATATTACTTTGATAAACTTAAAGCTTTCACTCTTGGTTGGGGATTATTCTGAGTTTATTTTTTAACGCGAATATTTGATTTTAGATTTTTATTCTGTATCTATTCAAAAGAGAAAACTGGTTACTCGACATAAGTGACTGCCCATGAACGACAGCTGCAATTAAAATGAGCTTTTAATATTTAATCTATGTTCAATATTAGTTACACAATATATATATTCATATATATATTGAAGAAGAAAATAACTATTTTTTTAAATCTGGTATCAAAGGAACTGTCGATGATGTAATTTTCCTAAAATATTTAGATATCTATAGGTATGTTTAAGCGGTTTGTTGATCATAGCACAGGTTCTGTCTCACAAATTATCATACGATTCTGCATCGGTAGAACAATGGTTACGCATGTCAGATCTCGGTTTCGATTCGCAGGTCGGACTAAATGAATTTGGGTTTTTTTCACGTGTAATTTGGTATCTTATATTTGTATTCACAATTTAAAAGAAAAGTGTAAAAAAAGTATATAAATATGTATTTACATTATTATAAATTTTGATTTTTTTGTTAACAAGTTTCAAGATAGAGAACCGTATGTTGAATTGTACATTATGCTCATATTGTTTAAAATTTACTTTGGTAACAGCTTAAAGTATGTTATAAATAATAATGAAGTCCTTCAGCTCGTTCTTGTGGCAATCGTGTCTAATTAGACTTCATAACAGCCACAATTAGCTGTGAATAGAACCATAATCTCACATCTAGAATTGCAATTACACTTATACAAGTTTATTTTTCTTTACATAGTTTTTTGTTGAGCTAGTTTATTTAAAACTATTTTATCATGTTATGTCATTTATTTATCATACTTCTATTAATTAATAGGCATAAATTCGAAAGTAACTTAGTTTGTCGATCTGTTACACTTTTAAGGCTAAATCATTGCATAAATTTCCATGAAATTTGGGTTTTAGATAGTTTGATTCTTAAGGAGGACTGCTCTTGTCACTAATATATATACTGTGGAGGGACAGGTTTCATGTCTCTCCAACACAAAGAGAGGATCCTCCGACCAGGCGAGGTGGTCATGCCTGGTAGGCTACTGCCCTAGATTAGAATTTAAACATGTTGTTGGCTCGGCTGGGCGACTCTACCTTTTTTTCCTACCGTTTCCTTATTTGCAACATAAAACATCATAAAACCGTGAAAATATGAAAGTAGTATTTAAACGTTTAACTTCTTGTGAAGAATATGTTTGAAATGATATAAGATTTCAGGGCAATTATTAATAAATTTAATGTGTATTTCTGTTGATATCCCAGAGAAATGCCATGAGGTTTTTCTTTCTGATATATGCACCAGACGTATGACGTCACTCAAGTTAGTATTTGTAGATTTTTCGTGACTAAAATTATGTGAATTCCGACAAGTCTAAATCTCTACCAAATCTTATAAAAATAATATATGTTCAGTCGTTTTTGCGTGAAAGAGTAACAAACATCCATCCTCGCAAATTTTCGCATCCAAGGGCAGACATTGGTTACTATGTATACTGCGATAATTAACATTCGATGCAGACGGAGCCACATGCAAAATGTTGAAAAGATTGTTTTTCTTGTTCTTTCTACATTAAGTTATACTTTTTAAATAATTACCCTTGACTTTTTTTTGTATTCCTAATACAAACTTACAAATTTAATTAAATAATATCTTGAGTTTATTGTTAGTTTACTGACCTTACACTGCACTGTGTCCTTTCTTGCCTGCATTAATAATAACTTGTCACCCACTTCTTTCCTTATTGGTCGACTCGTTTCCTTAATGAAAACTTCTGAAGGATACCCGCCCCACTTCATTAAGAAGTTTGAATGAATAATGTTTGTAATTTTATGTTTTGATGAACAGTGAATAATCCCATTCTTTGTTGTACCTTCAATCTTACGCTTAAACTTATTCAAATGATTTAATTTAAATGTTCTTTGGTGAATGTTTTTGGATTCTAAATCAAATGATCTGGTCATTGTTTCTGTTTTACTTGGTTTTTATGGTTTGGTGATAGATAAACAGACAGACCTAACGATAAGTGATTACCATCGCTAATGGATATCTGCGACATAAAAGACATAAGTTTGATGCTACTTTTTATATGATTTTCCATATGAATCCATGCTTCTGCACTAGTATTGTAATTATATAATACAACTAGCTGACCCACGCAACCTTATTTGCGTCTCCTATTGTCCGTAGTGTGATAATTTTTCCCCGTTTTTTGTACTTCACTGGTCCTCCGCTCCTAGTGGTCTTAGCGTGATGATAAATAGCCTATAGCCTTCCTCGATAAATTCTACATCTATCTAACACTGAAAGAATTTTTCAAATCGGACCAGTATTTCCTGAGATTAACACGTTCAAATAAACAAAAAAACTATATATATATAAGATTAAAATGAAATTTGGCATAGAGATACATTCGAAAGCTGGTTATAAAATAATGCGAACTTTAAAGTTTAGCTTTTTCAATAACTCTGTGCTGGAGTACCGCAGTCGCATTATCAACTGCACTGAATTGACACTGCCATTACTGTCTCATCATCATTAGACTAATACCATTCACTGATGAAAGAAGATGCAAAAAAAGAACTCAAGAAACGCCAACCATCCCGATCTTGAGCATTTTTGATTTATTATCTAACTACTTTTTGTATGTATCGCGCATATATCAGTTACCACGACATAAAGTAGCTCATGTCCGTCTCCAAGGTCCAATCTTCCTCACCAACATTCAATCAAATCGGTTCAGCGGTTTGATTGAATGTTGGTGAAA
The DNA here is from genome assembly GCA_905220595.1 of Spilosoma lubricipeda. Classification (NCBI taxonomy): domain Eukaryota; kingdom Metazoa; phylum Arthropoda; class Insecta; order Lepidoptera; family Erebidae; genus Spilosoma; species Spilosoma lubricipeda. The sequence goes on from HG992291.1 coordinate 3,089,738, forward strand.
GCGCGAAAGCGAAAGCGAAAGCGCGAAACCGCGAAAGCGTAACAAAGGTATAGAGATACTTTCTGATTTTCAATAAATATAATTAATTAAAAAATATTAAAGTATTTGTCTTTGTGTCATTTACATGCAGAGACTAAATACAAAATGTTCAGTTTCATCGACAACCCATATCGTCCCACTGCTAGGCTCGGGTTTCCTATCAGGACTCCCCTCTTGAGATCCTGAGATCCTCCATGAGAGAGATGTTTAGTATTTACCTAATTATAAACGAGGACACCCTGCGTTCTTATTTTTGTGTGTTTCTGGAATACAATTTAATTAGTATTGTCTAAGCTAGGGCTTAATTTAAGTTAATTAATATCAATCTCAGTTACTGAATGTTAAAAGTTCGCTTCGAGCGTAAATGTAAAGGGATAAATAATAAAGACACGTTCACATTGGGATGTAGGCAATTAATACGTCGATTTAGTTTTAAATGTATCAAAAATGGTGGAACAATGTTAGTAGGATATTTATGGGTGAAAAGAGCAGGCAAGTGACCTAAATGCTAAGAACCGCTGTTTTTTTACTCGACTACAGCGAAGGCTTACCCTTCGCTGTAGTCGAGTAAAAAAAAAGCTCTTAAGCTTTTTCAATTTCTATATACTTTACTAGCCGACCCACGCAACCTCGTTTGCGTCTCCTATTGCCCGTAGCGTGATAGTTTTCCTCCGTTTTTGTAACATTGCTCCGCTCCTGTAGGTCTTAGCGTGATGATATATAACCTATAGCCTGCCTCGATAAATGGGCTATCTAACACTGAAATAATTTTTCAAATCGGACCAGCAGTTCCTGAGATTAGCTTATTCAAACAAACAAAAAAACAAACTCTTCAGCTTTATATATTAGTAAGATAAGATATGCTGTACCGTGACGTCTAAACTATTGCATTAATTTTAATGAATGAGGTGCCAATAGATTTGTAATAATAGCCCAGGTGACATATGCTATATAAATTTAATTTAAATTTTTAAGAAGTTGGGTTACAGTTCCTCTTGTTCAAAAGTGTGAAGTGTGGCTCCTGTAGTACCAAAGACGTCAATTTGTTCAACAGATATAGGTTTTATGAGGTTAGCTGAAATTACGTTAACACACTTGTGAGCTGTGACTTGCAGATGTCATTGAGCAGCGTTATTCACTTATCTATCTCCTCTTTTATCTTCTTCACCACTAACAAATTTTAACAAAAAAAAACAAATTCAGGAACCGGACTCAAATTGCAATTGTACCACACGGGAAGCACCAGCTATCAAATAAAAAAAGAATCACATGATGATTCTTCTTTTATTTGATATCAGTGATGATATATGATAATCAGTAATGAAGTAACAAAAAAACAGTTGTACTGATAACCTCCTCCTTTTTTAAAGTCATTTTTTTATGGGGCAAACGAGCAGACGCATTACCTGATGGTAAACGATTACCGCCATGAACACACGCAACACCAGAGGCGTCGCAAGTGCGTTGCCGGCTTTTGGGGGATGGAGAGAAGGATGTGGGGAGGGGCTAGGGTATAGGCCTCCGGTATCCTCAATCACTCAATACAGGGCAAGCAGTTGGTTTTTTAAAACTCTCAGTCAAAAGACATCTACTTCTATACATAAGCCTCTTCCACGTTTCATAGAAAAGTATTTTTATCTTAAATAGTTACCACTGATTAATGATTGTTATACCTTAAATAGCTAAGAAACTATTTGATAACAAAATTAAAAGTTTTTGTTTCAAATAGGCTTTTGAAACTACACGGTTGGCCTAGCGCTTTAAGCGGTCGCACGCCGGTTTCTATTGCGCCAAGTGTAGTGGGTTCAAATCCTACATGGAAAAATACTTTGTGTGATCCATGTCGCCGATTCAAATGACCGGGTTAATGTATAGTTAAAACAATTTGAATGTAAGTTGAAATTTAAAGTATGAAGCTTTGGAATGTATAAAAATGGGTGGTCAAGGATACTCACTGGATGACGGGAGACCAGGGATCACCACACAGCATCACTGCATTCGGATTTCACCATATTTTTGACTTTGTTTCACACGCGTGTATATTTTGCTGCTAGCGGCCATTGAGTTTTCGTTCGAACTGTTTGTTTTATTCTTTCGCCGTCCGATGGTGCTGTCACTTGCCGATGGCGAGAGATTCAAAAGGAAAGGGATGAAGGAAAGGAGAACGCATCCCAAAGCCTGTTCAATCCACAAATTGTCGTTTTGGGTCTGGGTGTTATTTGCGTCCATTTCATGTACCTTTGTAAAGTCCTCACGACACAGGATGAATATTCCTTTTCTTTAATTTATTTTCTATTTTATGTGTGGCCCGCCATAATGACTCTACTCTGCCTAATGGAAAGCATAATCAGAATCCAAGAGTAGTGGTCACCATACTGCGAATGCAGACAACGCTACAATGCAGCATGGTGACCCACACCATGGCGGGCTAGTAATGCTTCTGCATCATTGGGCCTCCGGGCCTCATTTTACGTTGATTTTCTGTGCGAGGATAGTAAGGGCCCGGCCAAGCCAAGGTCAAGCAAGTTCGTGCTGAAATCAGCGTGGCTTTACTACCTACATTCCTAAAGAGCGAGTGGACCTTTTGAAAAATAGTAATACTGTAAGATATAGGTGCAATGCCTACCAGTAGTCCCAATGAAACTGATGATAGGTCTACTACAAATATTTATTCAAATTAATTTACCAAATGTAAACGAGTCTTAAGTTTTTACTTAAAGTTTAACGGCTAATCATTAATGTTCAAATCGTGTTTATTTTAGTTTTAAAACATGGTAGTCTAAAAACTTTCTTATTCATTGTTAACTTTGAACAGGTTCTATTAATAAACTATTTTCTTTATAGAACTTACAAGTTGCCGAATATTTAGAATTTAGTCTGAAATTATTTGATGTTTTTGAACGGATGAGGTTACTAAGTTTTTGATATCTACGTCTTGTTTTTCTTTGAGAGCTTTTGTAGTTAGTTTACCATCATTATTTAAAGAGATAAATAATTAAATAAATATTTCGGACATCTAACACACAACGCCATCTAGTCCCAAGCTAAGCAGAGCTTGTGTTATACCCATAACACACACTAGACAATTGATACAAATACATATATACCTTTTTTTATGTAAATACATACATATTATATATAGAAAACACCCAAACTCTGAAACAAGTATTTGTAAATCATAAAAACATTTGGTCCGACCCGGGAATCGAACCCGAGACCTCATGATTAGCAGTCGCACACGCCAACCGCGAGACCAACGAGGCAGTCACAACGAGGCATTTAAAAAGATGAACTTAAGCGTGTGTCTTTATTTTCGAAATCGGGGATAACTACTTAACTTACTAACGTGGGAGAGCCACGCTTCGGCATGAACCATGACCTGAGTTATGCCCCGGCTTCACAGAATATCGGTATAAAATAGCGCTAGCGCTGTATTTCACCAAGCGAGTGAGGATACCAGAGGCCTATACCCTAACCCCTCCCCACATCCTTCTCCCCATCCTCCAAAGGCCGGTAACGCAATTGTGAAGCCTCTGGTGTGTGTCCATGGGCGGCGGTAATCGCTTACCATCAAGTGATACGTCTGCTCGTTTGTTATGTTATTCCATAAAAAAAGACTCTTTAATTTTTAGCAGCATAATTGTAACATTCTAGAATAAAACTCACTTGTACTTATTCCACTATTTTTCAAGGTTATTATCAAAATCAATCAAAGGCATATAACCTTTGAGAATACCATAAGGCGAAACCGGTCAGGTGTAAAATAAAATAAAATAGTGGAAAAAGTACAATTGAGTTTTATTTTAGAATGTATTACAACAACTTCCATCAAGTGCCGACAAACAAGAGTATTAATTATAATTAGTAAAAGTATAATATGTAACAGATTTCTAAAAATATTTATATGCCATATCTATCTACCTAATACCTTTGAACGAGCAAATCTTGAATTTCATTTTTAGAAAATTTCCCAAGAGCGGTATCAAATTGTGCTCGGTCATCTAGGTACTTTTCAAATTTAATTATTAATATGCCTAAGGCTATTCCTACTCATTATTGAATGTAATATATCGAGAATATGTTTTAAAATTAAAATGAGTTGCAAAGTCTATCAGTAATGTTTCCATAACTTAAAAATGCTGCCGATCATCATGATATGGCTACAGAAAAGGAAATAGGCCAACTTCTATGCCGATAAGAGTATTTCGATACTTTTATTGATTAATTTATTTATCTAAGTGAAGTTACGAAGAAACAATAGTCAGTTTTGAGGTCAATTTTATACTTACGTGAATGTCGTTTCTTTCTTTTCCATTTATATACTTACTTGTTCCTCTAAGACAATGTTTCATATTAATATCTTAGAAAATTTCAACTTATCCCCTGAACATTTTTTAAAAAATCACAATGCAAAGCAAAATTCACCAAACTTAAAATAAAATTCTTTGCTAAAATTGGACGCTCTATATTTAATTCCGCATTTCGTTGCTCAGTGTCTTCTAAAGAGATATCTTCATTAGACCTCTGAACATGACGCTGAAGATACCTTTAATTTCCACGATTTACATACCACGGTTGTAGGCGCGGTCGTAAAGCCGATTGTAACACGGCACGGCGGGGCACAATCACTGCGGTCACGTTACAGGTTACGACGCAAAATCCGCTGTAAAACTGAAGCACCAAGTCAAACCTCATATTGGAAGGCCTCAAATTGTAAATCGGGTTCAGTTATTGTTTTCTGCTGTTTAGTAAAGGTTGATTAGGTACCTTATTTGAGACGCTAGAAGTTTTATGGGGGGTACTTACAAGAGATAATTTGGGGCCGAATTTTGTATGTCATGAGTGATAGTTAACGTATGAAAAGAAACAAATCTTATACGAGCGTTTCTGGTCATCATGGTACAGAAGCCTAAAGCATTATTTCTGAGAAAAGGTCCTACAAAAGTGCTCTTTAGTAGATTACCAGACCGTTAGTGATGATTAATCGTGTTTTAACTTCTATTTATCTACATTAAAAATATGTTTTTTCGTAGACATTTGCAAACATGAGAGAGAAAAAAAATTGATTATAAAAAACAATAAAAGTTGTCTGATCAAACCACCTCTTAAATTTTGAAACGAATACCTTTCTATGTGGTAAAGTACAAAATGAATACAACATCAATTTCATTTCAACAGTCTTTATTAGTACGCTACTGGACACAGAACTCAAAAAGTTCGGGCTGACTAACTGCGTTATATATAATACCATACATTTTAAGGCTAATATATTTATTAATAATCTCAAAAGTTAAATAATAGTCCTGATCAAGAATAATTTACAGATGACTGAACAGTTCGTATGTAGAGATATTTTCTGCGCTATTGAACTAAAACGCTGGCGGTTGGCGCCCCGGATAATTTGCTTAAAAGCCTTCAGCGATGATCGCCCTGAATTCTCCTAAGTAACTTCTTGATGTAAGTGCGTCGGTCGAGGATCATTTGTATGAGAGAGATATTAAGATTATACATGCTTTGTGGCTTTTGTAAATTGGTGCATTTTGTATACTTTGTTTTAAGTACAGAAATCTACATAACTTAAATGATTAGACTGTGTATATTTATTATTTTTTATTATGGCAAAACGACGTTTGCCCCGGCAAACGTCGTTTTGCCATAAATTTTTTTTAAGGATGGGGACCCTTACCATTTAGGGGGATGAAAAATAGATGTTGTTCGATTCTCAGACCTACTGAATATGCTCACAAAGTTTCACGAGAATCGGTCAAGCCGTTTCGGAGGAGTTTGGCAACTAAAACTGTGACACGAGAATTTTATATATTAGATAGATTTAGTGCAACATACGCAAATTCCCATGGTACAATACCAAAACAATTTTCCATATATAAATCTTCAAAGTTACCAAACTACAGCAGTTAATAGTTTACCACACTGGTATTATGATAACGGAACCCTTGCAGAAGAAAATAAGTTTAGATGGATTTTTTATGGTCCTGAAGTTTTGGGTCCGATGTTGTATTTATTGAGTTGTAGTTTTTTGTACTGAGGGTATATAGGTAGGTACTTTGAGGCTTCATGATGTAGGTATGTTCTTCTTCTCTTCTTCTTAGAAGTGGTCCGTGACAGCAACGATACGGCGAGAGGTTCCAATGATGGGTGACTTAAGACCCACTGCTGTGTCGGACAGGCTGTATTTATAAACAGTGCGATAATTGTCAAATACAAAACCAAAGCGACCCCTAGACACTATAATAATATTGACCAATATATTTTCTTTGTGCAGTAAGATTTAAAGGCGCTTAGAAAACAAACGATGAATTATATTGTATAATATTACGAATTGTGCAATGTTTTGTACTTCACATTGTCTTTGATTGTCAAAAATATTGTGCAATAAATTTCAAACTCGTTCAATTATTACACAAACTTCAATATTAACCCTAAACCGTCAATAATAGTGCACCATTCATAACATGACGCAATATAATTGATCTTCTATGAGCCGTCTAACTGGATATTTGTAAATTAACAACTCTCACTGTCTTGAAGGCGCAGTACTGTTGACTTTGTATCTCTATATATATATATCTATATATGTATATCTATAAACAGTCCTCAATCCGCACTCAGCCAACGTGGGGACGTATGGCCTTAACCCTCTCCTGAGAGGAGACCCGAGCCCAGTAGTGGGACGTTATGAGTTGTTGATGATGATACAAACATTTGGTCCAACCCGGGAACGGAACCGAACCTGAGACCTAAATCACAGCACTCTCATACACTACCACTGCGCACGGAGGCAGTCATGAAATTAATTAATTTAAAATGAGCATTTTTAGTCAGAAAGCTGAAAAAAACATTTCGATTTATAAGATTTTTTTGCTTAAACATTACAAATTTTGATTGCAAATATAGCAGGTACGTTAAACGAGATACTCGTAACTTGTCCTAACATGTTCGTCTTTTTTACGATAGACATAAACCAACAGCTGCATTGTAAAAAGTTTATTCAAATCCGCCATTTTATTGTTCACTTATGTTTGGATAACAGTACGGTCAACGGTTTAGTGCTCAGTAGACCTTGCAAATACTAATAAAAAAACTCAAATAAAATAGGTCATATTATTCAAGAGAGTCCTTCTTCCTTGTGGATTGGATTTGTTTTTTCACCGACTTCAAAAAAGAGGAGGTTCTCAATTGGATTGTATATTTGTTTACACACACACACACACACACACACTCACACACACACACACACACACACACACACACACTCACGCACACGCACACGCACAAGCATGCATGCAAAAATATTATTATTATACCTGGAGGACATAACTACAAAGCCTTTTACATCTTTACGCTAGAACTAAAATAAGAGGAGCATCAATGAAAAATGTTTAAAACATGGGAATTTTTTTTTTTTTTTTAAGTATTAGCTTTGCAAAAAATGACACAAGAAAGAATCGTAGCTCTTTCAAAGTTATTGAAAAAATCCATGACTACATAATTATGTCTATCTGTTCAGGTTAGCTCGCAGAAACTTTTTTTAAGGTAAAAAATTTTTTCACGCCCTAAAACATCGTGATGCGGGTATGGTCAGCTAGTGTACTAATAAATTAACTATCTTTTGGCATAAGGGAAAAAAATGTTCTCTAACAATTAGGTACTTTGAACTAAATGTTAAAAATTATATATTTTTTTGCTTTAATTTTATTGCATGTTTCTAAATTCCAAAACCTCTACGTGATATTAACTACAAAATGCCATTAAAAATAAGAATAAAAGTTTTCGGTACATGCTTTCTAGATAAATGAAAATATATTACTGATGATAAATGGAAATAAATAGGTGTTAATTAACGATCCGCTAAATTAAATTCATTACTAGTTTTATAAGATAAATTTGTTGATGTATTTTTGTCAAATATTTGCACAATTAAGTAAACTGACCATTTAAAATGCCACATCAAACCGCTTCGATCCTTAAATACACAAGATCAATACTTAATTAGTGTAAATTAGTCGTATTACATTAACTCGCCAACTCGTCCGATTGCAAATGGCGTATAATAGCCCAAGAGCTCCACGTATGGAAGTTGTTTAAAACTGCAAAATTTACGTGACGATTTGCAGGTATTGTTGAAATTATACTATATTTCGTATTACTGAAATTATTTTTCTGATAATTTTAATAAAAATATTTTTAAAGAATACTGTTAAAACTTTACAACGATAAAAACGTCTGCGATTTTTTTCGAATTTCAAATAATATAATAAATTCAAAGAAAAAATCAAGTTTATACGGATATTTTATGGAAATTTATCTGCTGGCACGGGTAAAATTCCTACCAGATTGTCATCACTGGATTCGCTAATTGACGAAATTATATTTTTTCGCAATTTCAGCTTGCCAAATTGACCTTTCCGAAACTTGTCGCCAGCTCTCCGACAACACAACGAACAAATTGTTCGATCAAGCATTTTGTTGATTTGGACTGATTGATTCGCCGTAATGGTCGGTAATGGATAATGGGTAAACATAGTAGTCATGTGGTGTAAGTATTTGGGTAGTATGTAAATCTATATCTATACTAATATATAAAGCAGAAGAGTTTGTTTGTTTGAACACGCTAATCTCAGGAAATGCTGGTCCGATTTGAAAATTTTTTTCAATGTTCGATAGCCCATTTATCGAGGAAGGCTATAGGCTATATTTCATCACGCTAAGACCTACAAGAGCGGAGCAACAATGAAGAATGTTACAAAAAACGGGGGAAAATTATCACGCTACGGGCAATAGGAGACGCAAACAAGGTTGCGACGGTCGGCGAGTAAGTTAATAAAATGTAACACTTACAAATAGGTACTGATTCTGAAATGATTGTAGTAAGGAATTTAATTTTACTTTTATTAAAATGTTTCGGAGAAAAAATATTCAAGTAATGGCACAGCAAAGGGCAATTTAAATAAATAACAGACGTGTAGTTTATGATATTCCTTCAACAACTAATTTGTACTGTAGATAGAATACCATCAGTATTTGAATACAGACCTTTGAACTTTTCCTGTTATAATACTGAACCAGATTTTTGAAAATACTATGCGATTCAATTCAAAATTAGAGGTCGTCCGGTAGTCGAAATTCGACAATAAATTCATCCGACTAATATTATAAACGCGAAAGTTTGTAAGTATGGATGGATGTTTGTTAATCTTGCACCTAAAAAGTACTGAACGGATTTAACTTTACAGTAATATAGCTTATATATCAGAATAACACATAGGCTACTATTTGCCGCGATAATCGACAAAAACGCCGGCTGAGCCGCGGGTAACAACTAGTTTAATTATATTTCTTAGCATTCAACGTTTCCATATAAACAATAACCGTACCTAAATTTGGTTCATACACCTCCGGTCGCATAATTTTCGTAAGAAGGGAACAAAGTTTTATCTTCATACATTTCCCCCTTAGATGATACGTGATTCATATACAGGATATCCCAGAACTCAACGTCAAGCAATAGTGTAATTATTTTTCACTGTGATTCTAGAAATGTTATTTAGGGTTACGGTTCCGAAGTTTAAATGAACAAAAATAATAAAAATTAACTACAAGAACCGAAAAATGGTTTCTAGGTTTTTTTTAAATGCCCATAATTTTCAAACTGCATGGGATAGATTTCTTTTTCATTTTTCTCATGACGGTTACAATTAATCCTGTCACCCCGTTTTGGCTTGACGTTGAGTTCTGGGACACCCTGTAGAAATGATACAATAACTACGGAAGAATCTTTTCACTCAAATTTCAAACCAAAAACAATACATCATAATCCACCCATTCTCTTAGGAGATGTATCAAACTTATAAAAACCCCTCTTTCTGCGTTGGGGTTAAAAACTAGCCGAGATTAATATTTACCTTGTTTAAAAGGGTGGTTCCAGAGCTAGTTGACAAAGAAAGCTTGTTACGAATCTAATATAGAAGGGATTAGCCCGAGCAGTGCTCTTAGAACTTTGATTAAAGTTATATAAGTAGTACATATATGTGCATCGTTTGTTTTTTAAATTCACTATATAATACGCTTTTGTGTATAGTGAAAAGCTGGATAAGAAATTTTTGTTTCAACATACAATAATACCTTTTGTGTTAAAATGAAACACAAAAGGTCCAAGGAATCTAATCATGCTTCGGAGGATGCGATTCTGAGACCACAGCCTCACAGATGGTATTAAGCAACTTCTTCGTATTATTATTATTGTTTCTTTTTATTATTAATTCCTTTGTTGTTTTCACTTAAATACGTTACCGGAGTCCAAATTGCCTCACCTTCGAAAGGAGATTTTGGGCTACTATACCACAATATACAGAAGGATTAGCACGGGGGGTTTCCACATATTATAAAAACAAAAAAGTTTTGTCTCAAGTTTGTCAGCTTTTCGATGTTGTCCTGCGTAGTATACTCTTTCTCTCGGCTCTTACTACACCCATAGGATGAATAGGTGTGAAGATATTTTGTATTCTTAATCCTTCACTACACAAACCTCGAAATAAATTTAAAAAAACTTATTGTTTAACAAAAGACAAAGGAACACCTAGTGGCTTACTTCTGAAACGCAGAAATGAAATTATTTTACTACAAATCAACAAAAATAGGTCAAATTACCAAACTCATTCCACGATTGCTTTATTTCTATTCTGTTTTACATCTGGAATACCTAATCCTAAAATGAGCAAGGAAAATTAGACCTTACCTCAGCAGGAATGTTCAGCACAATCTCAATTAACCTTAATGATTTCTAAATTTAATTTAGCGTGTCTGATTTTCTAAATTTAGTTGCATGGTTTAAGGGCACTATGAAAGATTATTTTAATAAAAACTAGAGAGAAGAGACTCAGTTGCTTACACAGCACTGTGGATAGTGTTGTTAATTCCAGAGGGAATGAGATCTCTCTAATCCTCGGAGAACTGATCGTAAAATGCAATGAGCTTTGACACCTTTATAATACCGTTCTTCTTTATTTACTATCGAGTTATATACCTTATAGTACTTGTATTTAGTAATATTAGTAGTAGTATCATTTAAATAGACCTTAATACTAAAATATGAACAAAAAATTCTATCGTGTGATCATACAATAATAATACACATCTATATTCTACTTTTTTTTGTTTGGAAATTCCCTCGGATACCACCGGAGGTTATGTCGGGCTCGAACTGACTGAAAACCGCACACCGTCTCGGGTACTTAAAGCCGGGGAACCAGGTGCACCCTTGAAAGTAAATCCCTGGAGCCTCGGATCCCCCTGACCTGGATCTATATTCTACCTATGTGTTATAATATATATTTTAACTATAATTTGACTATTAATAAATGCATTTTACTTTACTTTTTATTGTATACAGGACAAAAAAGAAGAACCGTCGACAATAGATGTATCTGGGGACACAAGTGTTTTGCTACCTTTTGAGTGATTCCTTTTTGGAAAAGAGTCTAGAGCTAGGAAAAGACTAGGGCACCGTTAATCTCACACACTCGACAAAAAACAAAGTAAGAGTTGCTTATCGCTGATTTCTGTGACGCTATGGATTTCTCACTATTCGAGCCTGGTCATATATGCCACAGTATGGCAACCTTCTCTTATAGAAAGGCTGTTTTGACCCGATTTCGTAATTAAACTGATCCTGATCCAGTAATTGATAAACTATCCTGAACAGACACAATTTTCTTTGACATTGTTGCCAATTATGTATCAGCTGTTCTAATTATGGTTGTAAAGCATTTCTTGGTACATCTTGGCAATACTTTGACCCGGATACTTTGCACACCATTGTTATTAAGCCTTTGCATAGTCCAACAACGTCTGAGATTAACTTCCGACTTGAAATACAATAGAATTCTTACCGGGAAATTCTTGTTAAGGAATTTTAACATCAAAAAGATTAATACAAACTATACACTGGGGTGTTTGGTGATGTTGATTGAAAAGAAGAAAATTTAATTTTAAATTTCGAAATACCGTTTAATTTACTAGAACATACCATTCACCCTAACTTAACAGATTTTTAACCAAATGAAGGTGATAGTTAATTGGCAATTATTTTTGAGTATATGTTCACTCAGGACTGCGAAAACCGGAATCACGAACATGTGTACTAATTTAGTACCGTAAGATTTTATTACGATACGTTATGCATCGAAGTCATGGATATATTTTTTTACTTGATTATTTCTGTATTTGTGTGTGTGCAGAACATTACTGCTATTTTATAAAGAACTTGAATTTTGAATTCGGTTTTTTTTTAAAGTTGTAGAAGATGCATGTGATATTACAACGCTACCCAAAAATTACCTGATCATTAGTTTCTTAACACGCATTCAAAACTAAAAAAAATACATTCATAAACTTCAGAGGTCTGCATATTTGAATAATCCACTTGCTGTAAAATTCGTACATCATGAGGTTAATGATCTAAAGTAAGGAATATCTTCAGGCAGTGAGAGAGGATAAATTTGTGCTTCTCGTCGTATACATTTTTATGCTAACGAGTTTTATTTAAATAGCAAATTAAAATGTACAGGTGACAAGCAAATGCTTTATACATCGAGTTTTAACACCAGAAACTCTTAGTTGGAAAATACAGATAAAAGAAAATGTAAACGAAGTTGATTCTCATTTTCATGGTTTTAATTTAAACAAATTTCAACGTAATGGTTTAAGAATTCAATCAAAAAGAAGTCAATGATAAAATGAATAAATAACTTATGGTTTACTAGCTTTTGCGTGCGGCTTCGCTCGAGCAGACTTTCACCTCCTAATTTACCCCCTTAAGGGTGGCCTTTTGAAAAATACTAAACAACGTATTTCATTATTTTAACCGTACTATATTTTTACAAAACTTGAAGCAATTCCATCACAGGAATAAAAAGTTGCATACAAACTTTCATCCCCTATTTTACCACCTTAGGGATGGCATTTTCAAAATTCCTTTCTTAGTTCTCACTTACCTGCCCGCCAAACTCTACTTTGCTTGATAGAAAGCATGAGCAATATCCAAGTGTAGTCACCATACGCATTGCGTATGCAGACAATGCAACAGCATGATGGCCCACACTATGGCGGCCTATTGAGATTCTTCTGCATTATTGAATTTCTTTCTAAGAATATTAAAACTAAGTAACACAGTAAATGTTTATTATAATTTAAGGTATCAAAGTAGAAAATTGTCTAAATCAAATACGATTTCATGTTTGATTAAAAGTTCAAGAGCATTTCAAATAGAATGTTCAAATACAAAATCTGTGGACTATAACATTTGACATACTCACATAAACTTCACAATAAACATAAACGTTTGTAATAAATTAATCACAACCTATATCCTAAGTAGTTTATTATCAGCGATGTTCAGAACTCGCATTTGAATATTGATATGTGTTAGTGAGGATATTGTAGTCACCGAGTCACGATTATTGTGTAATTGAGTTAGGAGAAATACAGATAGATGATAAACGTAGTTTATTCTCAGATCTGACAAACTAGCACTAGCATCAATTATTGGAATATTCCATCACTCACTCAGAAGAAGGACAAAGAAAGAAAGGTAAATGTTTCTGAACAAAAATATGATCGTGAACCACAATATTTTGTTTGTAGTAGGGGTGCGCATATAATACAAAATTTTAACAAAAGAATCGAATTTAAGAAATGGACCAAATTAACACATGGAGAGCACCAGCTTTCAAATAAAAAAGAATCATGAAAATTGGTTAACCCAGTCGAAAGTTATAAGATAACAAACATAAAAAAATACAGTCGAATTGATAAACTCCTCCTTTTCTTGAAGTCGGAATAAAAGCAAGCGTCCAAGTGTCGAGTCCAAATCCCCCTTAGATTTGGACTTCTGTAATCATATTCAGTGTTGAACTCTCTTCTCAATAATCTAATCTTCTAAATCATTGCGTAACTCTGGTATTCTGTGAGGCTATATGTCCTGATATCACTCACACATGGGCATCCCACGCTGTCTAAAACAGGCTCGAAGTATCCTTTAATCTATTTATTCTTTTGCTTTTCATATGACTAGGAATAATTCCCTTCTAACGGCGAATTTCACAAACGTTAATAATATGGTCACCAAGAACATTTCTGTTTCGGGTTCTGAAACCCAGAACAACGAAGAATTTTAAGATCATAATCTTCTGTTAGAACATCTTCTATCTAACCAATATATTGCGTGTTTACCCAGGGAGACCAATTAGACGACACGTTGATTGTAATATTTAATTATGACTCATTTGTTTAACTTAAACTAAAGTTTATATACAATAATATGGATAGGTTTAGGTGGGGGTAACTATGAACTACTGTTTACTTAAATTGCTAAATTGACAATATTATTTATGCTTCCTTATTGTTATTTGACGGCACGTAGTAAAACAATTCATGTAGCACGTTGCGGCGTACAGATTTAAACTATTATAATGCTATGGCTTCGCCATAGATATTCCCCCTCTGAAGAGAAAAAAAATATCATTATCCCTTGTAATAAAATATGGTGTGACTTTAAACCACGTTTGCATCTCTAATTATAGTCGTAAGCCTCTTCTCGATTTTCTTGGCTACGGATCTGCGAACGATGACAAATGTAGCGATACCACATATGATGATCCCTGTTATCGCCATGACATATAACCAGGTTCGAATTCCTTGCACTTCCGTGACTACTTGGGAGTGCAGATTTAACAAGTCTTCTGGTATTGGTGCATTGTTCTGCACCATGTTGACTTGTTCCTTTTCGTGGCTCGCGTTTGATCCCATGGTTGTGTTGTTTCGACGCTGGCTAGGTGAATGCATATAGTTGTATAATTCTAGTTTATATATTATAATTGGAACCTAACCGTCTGGTGGGAGACTCTACCAGAACGTGTCCTTGTTTCTGTTTGCTTATCTGCTTGTGAAGATTCTGTTATCTTGTCTCCGATAGTTCGTTCGCTTAACTTGCTATTGTTTAAAATAAATGCTGGTTTAAGTCTATCGATAGCTACACTTTTTTGTTGTCCGTTTATCAAGATCGTGAAGATCTTATCATTTCGACTGATGATCGGGGGATGATATCATCACGTCGGGGTCACCAATTATTGCGTGTTTACCCAGGGAGACCAATTAGACGACACGTTGATTGTAATATTTAATTATGACTCATTTGTTTAATTTAAACTAAAGTTTATATACAATAATATGGATAGGTTTAGGTGGGGGTAACTATGAACTACTGTTTACTTAAATTGCTAAATTGACAATATTATTTATGCTTCCTTATTGTTATTTGACGGCACGTAGTAAAACAATTAATGTAGCACGTTGCGGCGTACAGATTTAAACTATTATAATACTATGGCTTCGCCATACAATATAAATAGGCATTATCCATCTATTCGTATTTTAGCATAGTTACCGTAGCATTTACCATCTGCTATTGCTAGGCTCCATACAATTAGAGCTAATGGCGGCACGGGTGCAATTCTATAGTAAAACTTTAATGCTTATTATCCGTGTAAATGGGGTAAGCATTCAAATGCATAGAAGTGAAAGTTTGAATGGGAGATTCTCAGGTCTAGAACCAGACAGACATAAGTGTTCTCTACAAAGCATATAATATATCAGTTTGCACAATTCTTTAGCTGAATTTATTTTTAGGATTCCGTACCTCAAAAGGAAAAACGAAACCCTTGTAGGATCACTTTCTTGTCTGTTTGACTGTCTTTCAAGACCCTTTTCCTCAGAAACGCGTAGAGGTATCAAGCTGAAATTCATAAAAGTTATCATGAGGAGCGGTTTTTGTAAGATTTTGAAAGATAAAGAAGACGAAGAAAGCAACAGATCCTCTATTCGTCAACATCTTAAAGTGCATTACTATGACTGCACGGATGGCAAAGAGGCTTAAATCATCTCTTTGGCACTGTTTAAAAAAATAATTTTGCTAAAAGAGAAGCTAAATAATGACTGTCATTAGGAAAATACATTTTAGTACAGTAAGAAATAGTATATTGTTTTAAACTTTCATGGTCAGTAACATTAAAATGGGAATATGCGGGATTGCTACCATGTACCTTTTTGTTTGTGAGTATCCGATATTTCGGCGCTGTTGCAAGCGCCATGATCACCTAGTAACTCACAAACAAATATCGGATACTCACAAACAAAAAGGTACATGGTAGCAATCCCGCAGATTCCCATTTTAAAGTAAGAAATAGAACTGTTAAGTAACGATTTTATTTTCAAAATATTCCAAGCTACATAACATAATAAAATAGAGGTTCACCATAATAAGGGCAAGACTCCCCATGTTGGACGTTGTTTGAAATATAAACAAGTCTGCCCCCCTAGCCAAGTTACAAGCGTTCGTTTTTCTGCAATCGTTAACGCTCTTTCTCAAGTAATTTTAGAAAACGATAACTTGGTAGCCAAGTTGACACAAATGGTTCGATCGCTCGTTCTACAATTTACGTGGAAAAAACCTAAAATATAGTCTATGGTCTATCCATCTAAGAAACGTCAAAGTAGGTAGTCATGGTAACGTTGACATTGTTCATCAACAATTTTTATTGTCGATTTTAGTTGGCTGAATTATAAAGTGATAAAATGTATATAAAATAAAGAACAATCTATTTGTAAATGGTTTATTATAATATCACAGTGCGAAATGTCGTTTTAACATTATTGTGACTTGGAAACATGAAGATCCTGCTTAAGGATTAACTTATAATAAATGACGTACATTACATTACATACGTTTACATTACGTTACATAATGAATTTATAGATAGAGCCAGACAGAACAAGTCCTCGTCTTATTGGAATTCATGGAAAGGTATGTAAATTATTAGTTATTCTTTGTTGTTTAAAAGTATCTCACTTCATCTCTTAAAAGTATGAAACAAATAGTGACATGATAAGCGACAAACATGCAATAATTATTGCCTATTTAATATTAAAAATATAATGTAATGGTTTCCTATTATGACATTTAGTTTTCTAAAAGACAAAGCACATACAACAACTTTCTTCATAGACACACACTATAAAAATTAATCTATCAAACATCTATAACTTCTGTGTACTATCTATAAATTAATTACATGATACCTAAGTAATATATAATGTTGATAAAATTCATTTTAAAATTGACAGAATGAGTCACATATTTTCATTGACTCATCTTCGACAGCTTTTAATAGTCTGCTGTTGGACATAAGCCTCTCCTGTGAAAGGAGACATTATTCTAGTAATGAATGCTTAATAGATAGATACGTTCTAATATGTGTGGGCAAAGTAAAAGTCTGAAACAAAAAAAAAGCCCTAGCAATAAGCGGTGAGGACTGGACTGGTGATGGTCCTAGCAGCAGGCAAATGCTTACTGCTCTAGAAGGGAGGGTGTTGGCCTTAACGGGTTTGACTGTTGAAGTAGGACTGTACAACCACACTGTCCATTCTCTGTCCCAGATTATGTTTACTTATAGTCTCTTTGTTGTGACTAATCTACAGAATGAGTGGACCGATTATCACAAAAAATTTAATAGCAGGGAGGAACTTATAGTTTAATTAATTATAATATAATTGTTTTTTTCAGCAACATCAGCCCCACTCCCTCTGGAGAAGTTCCATGCACAACCCTCGCATCTCAAAGGGGAGCGCCAGTGACTTCAAGCAAGTTCACGACCATAGAAACTCACCGGCTGTAACTAAAGGCAGACTGGCAAAAAACCTGGATGTGAGGAAACTAGAAAGGAGGCGAATAACATAGTAGACAATTGAAGCGAAGGATAGATACATTACAAATTATTATAATTTGAAATGCACTGTATAACAGAATTTTAAATAAACAGAATATAATTATAAATTGTTTCAATGATATTTCAGAAAAAAATTTAGAAATTTTACCTCAGTTGAGACCATCATCATCATCATAAACTGTTTAATGTAATGATAGTTGCGGGTTACTAATCTTTTCCTTCCCCTACATTAAAAATAGTGGTAATATAAATTTTTTGTCAATGACATAATTTATACATTGTTTTGTAATGTTTCTACTAGGTAAATAAACAAACACTGTAATGATAAAGCCTTTTAATGATTGTTTTAACATCTGAGTACATTATCAAATATATTTATAGAAAATAAAAAAAGTATTATTTATAATAAAAAAACATTCAAATAAAATCTTTATAGTCTCTTCTTGCTATCCAACACAAAAAAAAATCTATATCACGGGGGAAAATAACCCACATAGGAAAGACAATGTTTAATAATGGCTTCATTAACAATTAACGTTATTTTAATCTATTTAATAAAGAATTTGGCATGGCTCTTCCTACGATGACTTCACTTTGATTAGGCATATTCATAGCAGGTATGGGATCTTGCAAATTTATATTGTCTTCATTGTCATGTGTAGCAGAAAGTGGTTGTGGTAGTGGTATGCCAGCTTGTAACGCTAAATTGTGTAATACACAACATGCAGCTATAATATTGCTAGCTACATAGGCATGATGATGAAGAAACCTGTCTCTGAGAAAACATCTCCACTGTGCTTTCAGTAATCCAAAACAGCCCTCAATGCAGTTACGGGCTCACACATACTTTACAGTATAAAGTTCTTCCCTAGAACCTTGAACTACATTGAGAATAGGTGTCATTAGCCAAGGATGTTGTGAATATCCAGAGTCACCTGAAAAAAATAGTTTAAAAATTAGTTACCCACAGGAAAACTACTGAACTTTAAGGTAATAGACCCATCCTGATTTTAGTATGAATGGGCCGGTTCGAAAATGATGCCATGCTGAGTTGTTGCATTGTCTGCATTTGCAACGAGTATAATGACCACTGCTCTAGGATTGTGTGTATGCTTTCCATCAGGCTGAGTAGAGTCACTTTATAAGGCTGATACATAAAAATAATAGTAAATATTTTTATTGTTACACAACAACCTAACAGCCTTAATTGTTCACTATTTTGATGAAGTTCACTCATAAATGATTCAGCTCTACTAGAAGACCATATATGTGAATCATGTGTAGCTCCACCGAACTTTGGATTCACATTTATAATCAGCATATTACTATCACAAATCTGAAAACCAAATCAACATTAAGAAGTGACATAATAGTCTCATACATGCTGTTCTATAAATAAAAATAAGAATAAATCTACCATTTGAACTTTCAGTGAATGATACCCTTTTCTATTGAAATATACATGCTTTTCAGTAATGGGCTTTACCAAAGCTACATGCGTACAATTTATGCAACCAATTACATAAGGAAAGCCAAATCTTCTTTGGAACCTTGTAAAATAAAATTATGTTTAACACATGGTACATATTCAATTAAATATAGTTAAGTTTGTTTGTTAAGTAGGTATACACTCTTGTTTTATAGCTGTTTTCTCTTGTTGTATTATTGGAAACCTGAGCCATTTTGCAACGACAGCAGGGTTTCTCAAAGCATTAACAACTTGTCTGATGCACCAACAAGCTGTCCGTTGGGCAATGCTTAAGGACAATAACAATTCGCTGATAGGATCCTGTGGCTAGGAAACTAAGAGCATCAAAGAGCAAGAGCATGCCTCAAAACCTATAAATACACAAACATTAAGGAAAAGTTAAAATAGTCAATAGTACAAAAAAGACAGATTATTAACTTACCTTAACTTTTAAGGGAATCTCGTTGGTTCCCTTTAGCGATGTCTTGTTTTGGAGTTCTTGACAAAGGGCTTCGAAAGACGACTTGTCTAGCCAAAATAGCTCCACAAATAAAGTTTCCGGCATTTCGCGGATTGTCTCGTTGCACTGACGATTAATATGTCTTTTTCCACCTCTAAGCCGTACTTCCTCATTACGAGCGCACCACAACATATTTATAGTATGCATTTTAAATGTCCAAAATTATGTAAAGCATATAAAATAGTTCTTGGTGGTCCTTTTAGACTATATATCTATCATACCGACGCCATTTCTAAAGCGATATCACCAAATATTTTTGATCGCTTTATGAACGTTCAAACGCATGGATATCGTTTCGTTAGCGTTTGTCAAAAGTGTGACTTGGCTAGCTTTTGCTAGTTTTTGTATGGAGTTTGGCATCGAATTTGTAGAAACGATCACTTTCCATTCCATCACTACGAACAAACGTCAACTTGGCTAAGACTTTCTAAATGGAATCAAGTCACGTGATCAAAACAAAATATTAGCCAATGACACACGAGAACGCGATTCGTTAACGATTGCAGAAAAACGAAAGCTTGTAACTTGGCTAGGGGGGCTGGGTACACAGCATGTCACGTCACCCTATTATTAGGAAATGCTTCATTTACAAGTAATTGGAGAGGGTTTTAATAATGTTTAATGGATATATTCGAAGAAGGTTAAAATTATAGAAAGTTTTACATTTTTCCTTTAATAACATTGACTTTAGCTCCTTTATTTTTTTTTTACATTAAAAACACTAAGTTAAAAACGCTGAAAGCTTTATTTCTAGAGCGCTAAGGTTTATTTAGGGTAAAAGCATACGGTAGAGTTTAGACGTCTTTATATTTGGTAAATGAATTTAATAAAACGTAGTCGTCAGTTCGAAGTCATAGAATTAAGGACGTTTTACTCGACTATGGTAGCTATGATAGCTTCTGCAAAAGTCGGGTGGAGTGTATGCATTTATATTTCTTTGGCTCGTTCTGTAATCTAAAAGTCTTCATGCATTTTCGCTGGAGTAGTTTTGTCATTAGTCTTAATTACAATGATATTTAATATATAAAAAGAATCATTGCTTAATTATGATTCCGAGTATTATGGTACTACCCTCGCACAGAAGATCAACGCAAAATGACAGCATTTGTGCTGTCGTGTTTCGTTGATGAGTGCCACCACGCTGCATTGTCGCACTGTCTGCATTCGCAGTGAGTATGGTGACCAGCACTCTTGGATTCAGCTTATGCTGTCCATCAGGCAGAGTAGAGTCATTGTGGCAGGGCCAAATTTTTTTTTTTTTTTTTTTCTGTATATGCCATACTAATACAAGTAGGACATTGCTATTACGATCTAGTCTACTGACTAATGAGTAATTTTACTTTGACCTAAATTAATAAAACAAAACTATAATAAGATTGTGTCCATTAACACTTTTCTTATTGTCTCTAATTAATTGAGGACACTCTGTTCATGTGTTCTTATATTACACTGCACTAAAATGGTAGTATTTTGTTCACTTCGCACTTTCACTTAACTAACTCAAAGGGCTTTGTCCTTTTAAGTCTTCTTGTAACGTTCGTATTGTCGAGGAGCTGGATAGCCTCAACGTTTACGTGATGATGAAGTCGGCGTTCATGAGCTTCGGCGTACTTCGATATAATGTCTGCGACGAATTCTACTTTAAGGTCCCGATGGAGGTCGTTCATTCGAATGTACCACGGTGCATTTACAATACCCCTGAGTACTTTATTTTGAAAACGTTGTATCATCAGTGTATTAGATTGTTTGGTACATCCCCATAACTGGATACCATAAGTCCATACAGGCATAAGGACTTGTTTATATAATAATATCTTATTATGTAGAGACACTTTTGAGTGTTTACCTAAAAGCCAATACATTTTTTTGTAGCGAAGATCCAACTCGTCGCGTTTCTTTTTGACATGTGCTTTCCAGCGAAGCTTGGCGTCTAGTGTCATTCCCAAATATTTGGCAGTATTGACATAGGGTATTACATGATTATTTATATATACCGGGTGATAGTTAGGAGCTTTATTTGTAAAGTCAATGTGAACCGATTTAGATTCGTTTAATTTTATTCGCCATTTACTCGTCCAATCACATATGGTGTTTACTGCTATTTGAAGTTTATCTACTGCTTCCTTATGTGTAGACCCAATGGCCATTATAGCCGTGTCATCCGCAAAGGTTGCAATGATATTTTCGTCTAATTCTGGCATGTCAGAAGTGTATAACAGGTACAGGACCGGGCCTAGAACACTTCCTTGTGGTACCCCAGCTTTAATAGGTTTCAGATCTGAATATGCATTTCCTTCTCTTACTCTGAACATTCTATCAGATATATAGGACTTTAGGATGTCTGCAAAGGATTTTGGTAGTACTTTTCTTAATTTGTGCACAAGTCCATCATGCCATACTTTATCAAAAGCTTGTGCTACGTCTAGAAAGACTGTGGAACACACTTTCTTTTCTTCTAAAGTTTTTTCTATGATGTTAGTAATTCTGTGAACTTGGTCTATGGTAGAATGTTTTTCCCGAAAGCCAAACTGATAGTCGGGTATTAAATGCTTTGATTCTATTATTGGTTTAAACCTTTTTAATAATAGCTTTTCAAATAATTTAGATATTATTGGTAATAAAGAAATAGGCCTATATGAGGTTGCTTCATGAGGTGGTTTGCCAGGTTTTGGTAACATTATTACCTCTGCCACTTTCCACATGTCAGGCACATATTTTAATCTAAATGATGTATTAATAAGCGTGGTAAGCTTAACTATTGCTTTTCGTGGTAAATTGTTTAAAACCTCCCCAGTTATTAGATCATAACCTGGAGACTTTTTACGGTTAAGCAGTTTAATTTCTCTGCACAGTTCTTTTGGAGTTATAAGCCTTATATCTTCTTCACGATTTTCATTTCCGTCTTGACATGTTTCGACCACAGTATTTGTTACATTCGGACGAAATATTTGTTCTAAATGACCAGCAAATCTCGAGGCTTTCTGTTCATTACTTATAGCCCATTGCCCACTTTCCTCTCTAATGGGTGGTATCTGCGTAACGGGTCTTTTTAAATTCTTTGTGACCTTCCATAAAGAATAATCTGTAGTGCGGTCACCGGTTAGTTGGTTTAGGTAAGTACACATACATTCATCTTTGAACCGTTGTATTACTCGAGTGAGCTTTTTTGTGAGATTATTCAATAATGTTTTGTCCGGAGGGTACCTTGTTTGCTGCCACCTTTGTCTTTGTTTTCTTTTTTCGCTGATTAAATTTCTAATCTCGATTGGATATTTAGTACTCCTAATTTGACGTTTTAACTCTGGGGTATTTTTCCAAGCGCAACTTTGAATATTAGTTACAAAAGTGAATATTTCTGATTCCAACTGTTGTGGAAGCTTTAATGGGACCTTTAAATTAATAGTAGACTCTAGGTCATACTTAAAACTTTCCCAATCAGTCGATTTGTTTACTAGCGTCGGGCGAATCTCTTTATGTATTTGTTTTTCATTTATTGTTAACATGATCGGTGAATGATCCGAATTCATATCACAACAGCTTTCTATACATAAAAAATCGGATATGTTCTTGTAGATAAAAAAATCTAAGAGGTCGGGAACTTTGTGCGGGTCAGTTGGCCAATATGTGGGCTTTCCTGTAGATATAACGTTACATTGTAGATCTCTAATTGCGCATAACAGTTCTTTCCCTTTGGATGTAGTAAGTCTAGACCCCCAGTGGGTGTTTTTAGCGTTAAAATCGCCACCAAGGATAAATCTATTTCCCATTTTGTTTAGGAGGTTTTGGTATTGGATGGATTTCAAAGAATATCTTGGTGGGCTGTAGATTGAAGAAATTGTTATGGCATACCTTTCGGTCATAACACATACAGCGACAGCCTGTATCTCGAGCTCTTCGTGCTTGAATTTCTCGTAATGAGAAATAGTATCTTTTATTATAACTGCGCTACCACCTCTGGCTTTGTTATCCGGATGTAAAGCATGATACATTTTGTAACCTTTCATTTGAATGTAAGATTCATTTGTGAAATGAGTTTCCGATATAAGGCACACATCAATATTTTCTATATTTAGGACAACTAGTATCTCATTCTGATGGCGGAGGAGTCCATTAGCATTCCAAGTCATGATTTTAAGTGTGTTACTCATGAGTGTTGCGGTAAAGTAGCCCTAGTATTATGTTCTAGTTTCTTTAATCGTTCATCGAACGTTGTTATAATATTCAAAATTTGGTTTAGCTTTCCATCAAGAGTTGTTGTGGATTGTGGTTGTGATTGTGCCTGAGCACCTTTTGTTATTTGAGCAAATGAGTGTGTTTTAGTTACAGCTTTATATGTTGTAGGCTTTTTCTCAACATTTGGCTTGGGACCCTGACTTAAGGGAACAGTCTTTATTTTTGGTAATTTGTTTCTTAGTTTTTGTAGCTCCTTAGCTACTATACATCCTCGGTAGCTGGCAGGGTGTGGTTCTCCACAGTGAACACACTTTGGTTTGGCTTCTGCTGGCTTTTGGCAGTCCTTTGTTAGGTGTTTCCCTGTACACTTCACACAACGGGTTTCCTTCGAGCAATACTTTTGTGTGTGTCCATAGGCTTGACACCTCTTACATTGTGCTATTAATTTGCTAGTTTTTAGTGGCTGAATGTCTACTTTACAGCCAAGGATAGTCTTAATATTGTAAATATTTTTTATGTCCTCATCATTTTTAAATGAGAGCATGAACATGTTAAGGGGCGTTTTGTCACGCCAACTTAGCTTGTTTACCGCCTCTAGGATTTTGTAACCTTTGGCTGATAGGTCTTCTGTTATTCTGGCGGGTACACACGACGAAGGCAAGTTTTTGGCCATCACTCTAATGGGTCTGTCCTGCTTGTTTTCATAAGTGTGCCAAAGAAAATTATTTTGGAGCAGTAACTTTGTAATGGTTCTGTAAATGTCTTCATTACGGCAGTTTATTTTAACGCTGTTATTTTTCAGCATTTTTATTAAAAATGACTCACCAGTGGCGTTTTCAGACAAGAAATCGTAAAATTTCTGGTAGTCCTTTATATTTTCAGCGATTATGGGAGGCGGTTGTGGAGCCTTCTTAATTTTAGTTAATTTGGTTTCATCTTCGCTGGAGCCTGCTTCTTGTTGTTTGGCAGGGCAGGGCCAAATGTAAAAAAATATATATAAAATCATTAATATTAAAATTTAAGTGTTTGTACATACAGGCCTGAGTTTTTCATATTATATATATTTTTTAAATTAAAAGATCACTCCCGCGTAGGAATATACGTTCTGTGTCACAGGAGACTTTTCAAACATACATGAAACGGACATAAAAAACACCCAGACTTAAAACAACAATTCAAAACACAAAGTGCTATCGTATTTGGGATTTGAACCTACAACACTTCGCGCAGTGAAAATCGGCGCTGGCGACCACTAAAAAACCACTAGTCCAAGCGTGCCATGAATTATCTAGTTAATTTAAGTAATAATGTAGTTTATTGACTGCCTCGTTGGTCTCGCGGTTGGCGTGAGCGACTGCTGATCATGAGGTCACGGGTTCGATTCCCGAGTCGGACCAAATGTTTGTATGATCTACAAATATTTGTTTCGAAGTTTGGGTGTGTTCTATCTATAATATGTATGTATTTACAAAAAAAAAGTAAAATATGTGTTTGTATCAGTTGTCTAGTACCCATAACACAAGCTCTGCTTAGCTTGGAACTAGACGGCGTTGTGTGTTTAGATGTCCAAAATATTTATTATTTATTATTATTTACTTTCAGGTTTCTACCACTGTTTGTTTTGCTTGCAGCCAGATGAAAAGCTGCGATAAAAGATAAGATCGCGGGTTTTCGTGTAGACTGACTCAGAAGTTATCATGATAAAGAGAAAGATGGAGTAAATTACGAAAAGCGAGACATCCATAAATTGAAAAGCTTATATAAAGGAACGTTTAATTAAAATCTATCTAAATCTTAATCTTTAGGCACTTCTACAGCCATTATATAACAAGAAATAAACTATTTTATTACTTAAGATTTGCTTTTCACCGAATTTCGATAAAGAGCTACGTACTATTGAGAGTGAGATCCCATTTAAATATATTCAAAGCCTGAACTACTTTACTAAGTTAAAATAAATTCAATTAATACTTATTTATACTTCTCGAAACGCTGAAGTTCTGGAAAGATGCCTTTAATAGTTCCATCCATCCAATTGGAAACTGGAAGTTTTAAATTGACTCAAGCAGGCAGTACATTTTGGTGTTTTCATCTAATTTACATTGACAATCCAGCACATACTTTGGCGTATATTTGTGTCGATCTATGATTCCTAACTGTAGCTTCAACTGAAGTTTCATAAATTTCATTTAGTGTCTTACTTGAATAAATAAAAAGTTTGAATTTGAATCATTCATCTATTTGCTAGATGCAGGGATAGTTTGTAAATCGGGACGGTTTTCACTTCTTTGGGGTAGATCTTAGTTAAGCAGTAGACGGCAATAGGTTTGATCGTTATCACCAAAGAATGAACACAGCTTCTTTGCCCGTCAGAGAGTCATGCTTCGGCACAAATAGACCAAAATGATGACACAGCCTAACATTGTTAAGCAGTTGCAAGACGGCGGGCGGGGAACTGGAATAGTGACAACGCATGCATCGATTTTTCGAGATGGAAGAGCTAGGTTTCTTTACACAGTTTGTACAGTTCTTTCAGTACTATTGCCAAGCGTTTATACACCTAGTTAAAATTCCCACCAACGCTGTTAATACTACATAGTTTATAATTTAATTTATAAGTTTACCATTGGTCCTTTAAAAACGTCTTGTCTCAAACACACGAACATAATAGGGTCTAAACACACAGCTATTAAACTCTAAGCATATTATGTATGCGGTAACCATTCTATATGTGCCCATAAAACTGACGGTGCTCATAAAAATATATTATCTTCCATAAATTTCTTACTAACTCCGGTGACATTCAAAGCATTTTAGGTTACAAAAACTCCTTTGTATGATGTCTTTTTTTTTAAAGACAACTTTCGCATTAGGAATATACATCCTGTGTCGCGGGGTATTTTACAAACATACATGAAATGGACACAAAGAACACCCAGGCTCGGAACAACCATTTGTGGAGCACAGAAATTCTTGTCCTATGTGGAGTTCGAACCCAAAACACTTAGAGCAGTAGAAAGCGGCCTGATGATCTCTTAAGCCACTAGGTTAATCGTGCGGCCTAGTCATCATTGCAACAGCATGGGTTGGTTTGTAAGTAATTTGTAAGATATTATGTATACAAATAAATAAAATTGGAGTGTCTGTTGGTTATATTAAAATAACTGCTTTTTACTAAATGCATATTTATGTACGAGTATACACGGTACATATACCAATATAACATATTTTTTTTAATTTATGTCTATCTGTCTGTCTGTTTGTTCCGGCTAATCTCTGGAACCGCTGAATTTTGACGGGACTTTCAGTGATAGGTAGCTTATGATATAAGGCGTAACTCAGCTACTTTTTTAGACTGGGTTGCGCCCGCGGCATTACCCGCGGTACGACACTAACCGCAGGTAACACCGCGGTATTCAGGTAGTATATAACTGCCTCGTTGGCCTCGCGGTTGGCGTATGCGACTGCCGATCATGAGGTCTCGGGTTCGATTCCCGGGTCGGATCAAATGTTTGTATGATCTACAAATATTTGTTTCGGAGTTTGGGTGTTCTCTATGTATAATATGTATGTATTTACAAAAAAAAAGTATATATGTATTTGTATCAGTTGTCTAGTACCCATAACACAAGCTCCGCTTAGCTTGGGACTAGATGGCGTTGTGTGTTAGATGTTCGAAATATTTAAAAAATATTTAAATATAACATATAAAACAAAAACCTTTATTTGAAATCGTGATATGAATCGGAGAAAAAAAAGCCATATTGTGCTGAGAGCCACCGCATTACTCTTTTTGGTAAATGAATCGTCACAGGTTGGTATATGAAAGTGTTTTAAAATTGCTATTTTATTTGCTCATGTAACTTATCAATGTATTTCAGCGGGTAAAATAAAAATAACCTCATAACCACTTTTATACGGCGACAATCACTTTAAAAATATTAAGTTTTCCTTAAAATGGTGGAACTTAAAGCGTTATTTTTACCCTTTTTTTGGCGGAAAACTGCAATTATTACATAAGAGGAAACAAGCTATTTTAAAAATTAAGACAAAATGAACTAAGTGACTTCTATCATAGATTTATAGACAAAACAAACACACGCCCACACAAACACACACACACACACAAATACAATATTACCTTTGTATCGACCTAAAATTTTACATACAACCCACGGAAGACTTTATTCGAGGAGCGTAATTACCGTTATCAAGTTTGAAATTACCCATCAGTATGGTTAATCATTCTTCATAAAACATGATAATCAAATTTCACAATTAATATACTTTGCTTCATCAACATGCATATATAGCACAAACATTACAAACTTAACATAACACACTCACATTAACAACCAACCAATATTGATCTAACGCGTCAAATTCAATTTCGCAAACACATATAAAGATACATTTGAATACGGGTTTGGTTTAAAGCATTAACAGTATTAATTTTGGTTACCCTTTAATCTATTGGTAAGTCAAGGGTGTTTACTTCATTACGCCTACGAGATTAAAGTTAAATGATATTTGTTCAGCGGAAGTGAGAGCGTAATTAAGTTTAATTAGTGACTGAAAATAGATTATTCTTATTAATTAAATGGGATATGCCTATGTATAATAAATACAGACGCAATTTTTACTTGTCAGCAACATAAAGAATAGTTTGATCTGATGTTATTACCTATCTACATAGTCCGGGATACCCGGTACAAATTTTACAAGCTATTACTATCAAGTTTATTTTTCATGAGTGACTTCATTTTATAAGGGCCCACCTTTCACCTTTACTATTGTGTAAAAAAAATCTATGGTGGTAACTAACAGGGATAGCAGAGACAGAAACCTTTTGAGCGCAGGATCGAGGTAACGTACCACGCAATTTGAAGAACGATGTGGCGGTTAAATTATATAAATATTAACTAAGCAACTGTTAAAAACTCAGCCAGCTAGTATCATTTTTGATGACCTCGTCATCGACAAACGTTGGAAGGGTCAAACCATACATTTTGTAGGACAAATATTTTTTTCCAATAAGTAATTTAACACGCACATTATCCTACAAATTGCGTGGTACGTTATTCCGGTCCCACGCTCAAAAGTTTTTTGTCCACGCTATCCCTGTGAGCTACCACAATCGAACATTTTTATAAGGTGAAAGGTGGGTCCCTCATCAAAATAAAGATACTGATAAAAATTAAGCATGATAGTAATAACTTGTAAAATTTGTACCGGGGATCCCTGACTAACAGCGAATCTAAAAGAAATAACAATTTTGGCACTCTATGTGTGTTTGTTCCATTGTAGTATCAAATTACTGAACCAATTTTAATTAATCAGGTGCTGATAGATTTGTAACATAAGCTTCTGGTTTGTTTACAACTTTTAAAACATTCCTTGTAAAAAAACAATTCTCGAATAAAAAAATATCATAGTCACTTACAAACAAGAAATGGACATACGAATTTAAAGATATTATAACTAAAAAAGTCTTTTGGAGTAAATTGTTTATCGATAGTTAACTTAACGATGAAAATAAAGTCTCTTGATATGAAAATAGATACTTAATAGAAATGCGATTGCCTCATGAGTTTGCAAAAAAATATATATTTCTTGCGAATTCACCCACAAAGTATGCCAAAAGTACAAACCAGATAAAATGCCGATTTTCCAAACACTTACACATGAAGGTTACACGTTCACTAGTTTATTTTCTCGTCAAATACTTAATACTCTTAAACTCGGACTAACTATAAGACAATAAGGTATAATTTTGAATAACAAGCGTCAGCCGAAGTTGGTGTTCCGTTACATTGGTTTGAAACATCGAATCAACTGCCAATATATCTAAACCAAGAACTGAAAATAATGTATCAAGATATTTTGCCTATTATGTAAAAATCTGAACGAATAAAAAGTTATATTGACATATTATTCACACATATAACATGTATGTATACATACGTAATTTTGTTATCTATGTAGAAGTATCTAAAAGAAAAGGGTAATTATAACATAAACGAGAAGCAACCTTCCACATGAGCTTATACAGTGCATATTCGCTTGCAGGCAATCTGGAGCGAACAATTATTGTATTTACGCAATAAATAATGTTACTTGAAATAATTCACTTATCAAGAACCTCTCTAAATTTCAATAGTAGTAGTAGTAATATTTCTAGTATGATTATCTTTACATAGACACTATCAATGTTCTCAAGGCCTCGGACAACGAACTTTGGCAACACGCTTTTGGAGCTTTGTCAGAATCTCCAACTAGAATTTATATAATCAATGCGTAAAACAGAATTTTTTGCCAAGAACTTCAAAAAAAATAGATAACTTTCTTTCTAAGTTAATTAGCACAAACAAGTTGTGCATAATCAACTGGGAAAATTAAATTAAGATCTTAAGTACCTATTCAGTAGGTGCCAACCTATATAAATAAATAAAATTGCAGTGTCTGTTTGTAATATTAAAATAACCGCTTTTAAATAAATGCGTATGTATGTATACACAACGAGCATACGTATCGCCTAATGGTAAGCGATTACCGCCGCCCATGGACACCTGCAAACACCAGAGGCGTCACAAGTGCGTTGCGGCCTTTGGGGGATGGGAAGGGGAGATAGGAGAGGGGTTTGGGTTATGGGCCTCCGGTATCCTCACTCACTCGGTGAAACACAGCGTAAGTACTATTTCACACCGGTTGTCTGTGAGGCCGTGGTATCACTCCGGTCGAGTCGGTCCATTCATGCCGAAGCGTGGCTCTCCCACGGTAAAAAAAATAATATTACAAATGCGA
Organism: Spilosoma lubricipeda; assembly: GCA_905220595.1. Taxonomy (NCBI): domain Eukaryota; kingdom Metazoa; phylum Arthropoda; class Insecta; order Lepidoptera; family Erebidae; genus Spilosoma; species Spilosoma lubricipeda. Next base: position 3,120,543 of record HG992291.1, read on the forward strand.
AAATTGCTTTCACTGACGTTCTTTGAGTGATTTTTTAACGTGTGCACTACCCGAAGCCATTCAAAGGCTTTAGTATTGAATCAGTTCATTTGTACACTCCATAAATTTATTAGTTTGACGTCCCACAGTTGTAGTATCGTACTGAAGAAACAGAGTAAATCAGCCATTGGTCTCTAAACGAGCTTGTAGCGACAAGCACCCATCGCATTACAATGAGTTATGTGTGGAACGTGAGGGTTGGACGCTTGGAATCGGTGTGGTAGTACAACGGTAGGGGTTATTTAAATATGAGTTTAAGAATACTTATAGAAATACTAGCTTTCGCCCGTGGCTTTGCTCGTATTCAATATAAAGGTACTATATTACTTTTAATACCTCCAAAAATATGTCTCACATTTATCTATACATCTATACAAATAAATAAAATTGGAGTAAATGTTTATAATATTAAAATAAATAATAAATAAAATAAAAAATGTTTTTTTGGTACCTGTACCTACATACATATGCATTTAGTAAAAATCGGTTATTTTAATATTACAAACAGACACTCCAATTTTATTTATTTGTATAGATGTATAGATTAGATGTGAGGATTTACAATAATAATAATTGTATTTGAAAGGATTATGTACATACATTTCATATTGTTTTTCAGTTTTTAATACTTCACTACATCTGAAACTGATATTTAATGACACAGTAATTTATTGTTTAGCACCATGGCGTTGAGGAGATGGGGGGCGTGTGTGGGTCTCTAAGCGATTCGGTATACCTACTAGATCCCTCGGCGGCCTACCTCGTTAACCGGGAGGAACGTATCGACAGCTTCTGGAGTCGGTTCAGGCAGAGAAAGGCTTAAGTTATAGTTGTATTAGTTTAGTTGTTTACAACTAAACTAATACAACTATAACTTAAGCCTTTAATTTAATTTAATTTAAGCTTGAAGAATAAATTTTAATTTATTCTTCAAGCTCTTGAAGCTGAAAGAACTCCACCAATAAATACCAACCTTAACGATTTTTTGAAGCCCGCATCCATCTGCAACCAACGATTTACCCCAAATACGAAACTCCTTAAGTTGTCAGAGCCGAATATTTACTTTTAACCCTAACGGATATATTCATATCGTGTTATTTGCACACAAGAATAATATCAAAAACCATAAATACTACATCTCTTTTCAGTCTTTTAATCTTTTCTAAATGTTTTTGTACTTTATTTAACATGTTAAAACAATGAAAAAAGAAAACACAAATATTGAAAAATAAAATATTGTTGTACTAAAAATATGTACTCAACTGTAAATAAGAGAATAATGATAATAATATCTCAATAAAAAAAAACAAGTTCATACTATGTTCATGTCAGATTTACTTTCTTGGAAAGGCTTCTACGAATTGCCGTGGTTTAGAAGTTTCCGGCAGTGAAGTAAAGTTCCAAGTCATATTTCCTCGGTGATTTGTTGACTTTACCCAGTCCCTTCGTGACTGCTACCTAAGTCTCTCGGTGACCAATACAAAGTTGATTCAAAGCACCCATAGCCCAATAATGACTTATGGGCAAAACGTGTGTGTGGAGCTCTGAAGTTCGCGAACTAAAGATATTTTTAGTTTGTCATAAAATGATTTGGTGTTAAAGAGCATAAAGCACTTTGCTAAGCTATGCATTTAAAAAGCATTAGTTTATTATAATCTTGATTAATATCGTTAATTTTTGCATGATCAGTCTCTGACAAGTCTGGGGCAAATATACCATTGAAATTGAGCTGCTTTCAAAGAAAACAATAGTTAGCAACAGCCACCACTTACAAAGGAAGACTATGTCTCGGGTCGATTCCCTTTCTACAATTGCTAACGTTTTTATTATCTCATACTAATTGAGCCCCGCGGTGTTACCCGCGGTATAATTTCACCCGAAGGTAACGCCGGTCGAATCAATTAGCTACACAAATAGATCTTTTTTGTTTTTTTTTTTTTACCGAATTTTAAATCTAAACCATTCTCAAATCCTCAGGAATAGACACAAAAAAATATTAAAATAGGTTCAGCCGTTCAGGAGGAGTTTAATCACATACACATCCACATCCACACACAGAAGATTTATTATGTCTATAAACATTATTGGCTAATAACTCCAGTCCCTGTCAGTTAATAAATTTATACATTTGTATTGTTGAAACAGTGAGGATTTACTGTAAGGCCGACTTTTCCCCTGTACTTTGTTCAAAAAATAAAAATAAATTTTCTACGTTACTATTGAAGCTGCGGGGATTTACTATAAGTCCGATAGTATTCTTGCACTTTTGTGTAAGGAAAAATTGTACTTTTTCAGTCAAGATTCATTTAAGTAGCACACTTTGTGGCCCACCCCTTATAAATGTACCGCAATGCCTATTATCGTGAGACAGTCGAAGATCTTATCGATAGAGTATATTTTAGACATAAATAGAGGCGTATACATCTATGTGACGAATATAATCGATAATTAATACTCGAATTACAATATACTAGCAATCCGCCCCGGGTTCGCACGGGCTCTTTACGGCAAATGTAATTTAGCGTATGAAAACTAAACTCAAAAACTTACCAAATTTTACACAAAAATGTTCCTCAAGAATCAGTCTATCTATTGGTTAAAACCACATCAAAATCCGTGCAGTAACTTTTCAGTTTATTGCCAACACACAGACAGACGCGGCGGATGACTTTGTTTTATAATATGTAATGACTAGCAGAACCCCGCGGTTTTACCCGCGGTTATTGTTGTACCGCGAGTAACGCCGCGGGACAAAGTTAGTTTAAAAAAAGTAGCCTAAGTTACTCCCTGGATCATCAGCTACCTTTAGCCCAGCCAGTGAAAGTCCCGTCAAAATCCGTCCAGCCGTTCCAGAGATTACCCGGAACAAACAGACAGATAGACAGACAAAAAATTTTTTAACCACATTTTTGGTATATGTATCGTGTATATATACATATGCATTGATTAAAAAGCTGTTATTTTAATATTACAAAAAGACACTCCAATTTTATTTATTTGTATAGATTTGATAGTAAAGCTAAATTAAATTCTGTTTATTTGTATATTACGGGTTATACAGAGACCTTTAAATTAATTTTGAACGCTGAATACCACTTTGGGTGTAAATAATTTTACCTACGATTAATCCTACTGGCACTAAAAGCTAATTAAATACTAATTATACAATCGTTAACATTGGACTAAATTCCTGTTTAATCCTGTCTCATTCTTCTTTACTCTTAAAAGATGAAGGTGTTTTCTCCATTAGAGGGTTACAAAGAAAATAAAATAGATTCTCTCTTCTAGAATCTCTTCATCATCCTTTAAAAGTATAAGAAGAATGTAACAGAAGTGATAGTACGTGCATGATGTCATTGATGCTACGAGTTTTTTTGGCTCAATTTTTCATCAGTAGGTAACAGCAGCAGGTGAGTGAGGATACCGGAGGCCCATAAGCCTACACGCAAAAACTACTGAACGAAACTTTACAGTAATATAGCTTATACATCAGAATAATACATAAGCTACTATTTGCCGCGATAACATACACGCGGGTGGAGCCACGGTTAAAAACTAGTAATTGATGGTTTCAAGAACGGAAGAACTTTCAAAACCTACTTGGATAGAATATACAACTTGCAGATACGAATTCTAAAAACTATAACACCAGACAAAATAAAAAACACGGTGTGCGTTGGTGACAATGCCAGTGCCCTGTTCAAATATTGTAAAATACTGCCAATTCATCTTAAAATAAAACTGTGGCTTTTAATCGAACAATATCAAAATAAAAAACTACAAATTAAAATTACCCATAAAATAACAACACGGCAAATAACACACTCAAAATTAGAAGTGCCCAGGATCACTAACTATTACGGACTACGAATGAACACTTATCTAATCCCAACTTACATCAATGACATTCCAATAAATATACAAACACAAATAACAGACAAGAACTATAAATGTAAATACAAAAAATATTTTATTTCTATGCTTTAACACCGTAACATAAAATTATTGAAAAGTAAACGACTTGAACATATTTAAAAAAAAAAAAAAAAAAAAAAAAAACAATAAAAATTAAAGAAAGTGCAACATCCTGTCTATTAGTGTATAACTCCTTCTGCATAACTACAGTACATAATAATATCATAATTTCATAACAAAGTCAGGTAGCATCGAACAGGACATGCGTCGAACGATTCGATAACCGGTTTCCTAGTGATAAATAGTTTAAGTGAATTGTAGGTACTATTATAAAAACATTGTTTTTAGTTTTGAGATGTTTTTCAGTGAATTTATGTTAATAGATTGCGCAAAAGTGATTCAACGTCCAGACAAACCTGTCAAGGTTTTGTGATGTTCTATAGATTACACCTAAATTGTATATATTGTATCAATAAATAAATAAAAAAAAAAAAAAAAAAGAATTAAATTGTTTTATGTAATAGGGTGAAAATGAGACTAACCACCTTATTTTTAATGAATACCTCCACTTGTAGAAACCTACAATAACAATCACTCCGGGCCGAAGCCATGGCTCATCATCAGTCTATTACAGTCCACGGCTGGGTATAGGGTTGATCATGGTTCACTTACGGTTGCTAGCAGGTGTTAGTATTACAATGAATTATGTTCATGAATCAAGGTAGTAGAGCTACGCTGATTTCAGCACGAACGGGCCGGCTCGACCGGGGCGGTACTACCCTCGCATAGAAAATCAACGTAAAATGACAGCGATCATGCTGTCGTGTTTCGTTGGTGAGTGCGAGACCGGAGGCCCAATGATGCAGAGGCATCGCTAGCCCGCCATGGTGTGGGCCACCATGCTTTATTGTTGCATTGTCTGTATTCGCAGTATGGTGACCACCACCATGCTTTCCATCAGGCAGAGTAGAGTCATTTTGGCAGGGCCAAACAAAAAAAAAAAAAAAAAAAAAAAAGGAAAGATTTTCTCGTTATTAAATATATACTAATACTTTTATAATCGAAATCATGCGTAATCAAAATTTATATAGGTATATTTAAAAATATTTACTCAAAATATTCCATTCCCTTCTAGGAAGCTTTGCAACAGATTAAACCAACTGCAGAATGTTAATTTTAGCCCACTTACATTAAAAGGTTCTGTGTTACATGCGAATTTTTAATGTATTTATTCGTTATCTTCACGCTAATTTATGTTTTAACCGATGTGATATACTGCCAAAAAGGTCCTGTATAAATTATGAAACTTTTTAGGGTTTGTTCGTCGAAATGGTAAAACACATGTTTGGTTAGACATCTGTTGTTTTAACCATATTCGTAAAGATTTTTGTGCTTTAATTCAATCCAGATCTGTTATATTGTGTTATTTAATAATATAGATATTGTAACATTCATATTCCAATGTATTAGATACAAGATACTAGATACAGAGCCAAGCTGATTCCAGCACGAACAGTCCAACTCGATCAGGGCGGTACTATCCTCACACAAGAGACTTACCTAAAAAAGATAGCATTCGTGCTGTCATGTTTCGTTGGTGAGTGAGAGACCGGAGGTCCAATCCAATCTCAATAGGCCGCTATAGTGCGGGTCACATTTTAGATATCAGTATATTATCGTCACGTAGTAGTTAGACATTCATTATCTCGTCGAGAATAAGACGTGATTAAATGCAGTGTATCGATATGTTTTCGTATATATAACTAGCTGTAAGGGTATAGAAAACCAGACGCAACCATGAAACAATTAGAGTATTATGGAGCCTGGCATAATAAATACTGCTCCCAACATTATTCATCGCCGTTGTAATTCTACGTACCCATAAGTTCGCAATAGGTATGGTGACCACTACTCTTGGATTCTGCTCATGCTTTCCAAAAGGCAGAGCAGTCACTTTGATAGGCTCAATGCAAAAAAAAATTGGTCTGGTAAACGTGCAGACTTGGTGGATGTAATTTTTTTTTTTTTACACTTTAGCTGCGACAAAATGACTCTGCTCTGCCTGATCAAAAGCATGAGCAGATTCCAAGAGCGGTGGTCACCATCCTCAATGCGAATAAGGACATTGCAACATTATGGTGACCCACACTATGGCCGCCTAGTGAGATGATGATGATTTTTTACATAGACACCTGCATCTAAAAGATTATTTACTTTGATTTCACTTTTATGAAAATAGTTGTTGTAGAGTAATATATAATTTATATGCATGAATACATATGAGTTTGAAACTCTTATACCGTTAACAACTAGAATTTTTCGTACTAAAGTAATTTAAAGATAAACACAAATATAAATAGGTAGTAACTTAATTACGCACCATTACGCAACTTTCAGTAATTGAAACCTTACGTAATCCTTGTGTATTTCCCCAGAAGCAGATTAGAATTTAATTATAAATAGAAGTGCATCGAACATAGGGAACCTAATGAAGCAAAGAACGTATAGCTTTGAGAATCATCTGATGAGAACTTAATTTAATTAAGACGCCGAACAACTTTGTCATTCGTCACTTCCACTTCATTATACAGCTTCGCCATTTTATTGCTTACCATGAAATTTAATTAAGAGTAACGCATCTTCTAGCTAACACGGAGCTCCGTAACAGTTATAGCAACTATGCTAAGAACTCGAGAATACTGTATTTTAGTTTTTTTTTTGGTGTTGGTGTCAAACGATACCTTCGGCTCATAATCTGGAATTTAGTACCAGCACACGTGTTTCCCTCTTATTATGGTCTTTTGATGCGTGTTCTTTAGACGGGGCGTGAAAATTACCCCCCGAGACCGCCATAGCATGGGTTACCATATTGCATTGCATTGCATACGCAATGAGTATGGTGACTTCGGATTCTGCTCATGCTTTCTCTCAGGCAGTAGTCTATAACCACAAAAAGAAAAAAAAAACTGAAAACCTCATGAGCACTGTGATGTACTATAATCAAATGTTTATTATTTGTTATAGTTTTTATTAACAAATATTTATATACCAATTTGTGAATGAACCCAGAAATAGCTTCAATAGAATCTTGTTTCTTTGGTCATATAATTATGAATTTCCAGTTTCAAACGAGTGTTTTTTTTTTGCTTTTGAATTCTGTTACTTGGCAATTTATGTTAACACAATTAGCCATTCATATGAGGTATCTATGCTATCAGAGGGAATTCCTACGAATCCCCTTTATCTGTTGTCATCAAAGCTAAGGGTTATTGTGGAGACACTATGTATTTTCATCGGAAATATGTGCCGTGCCCCAGCGGGCGTGCTCACTGTTTTTAAAAATTTCATTTTGTAAAAAGTATACTTTGATGTGTCAGCGTGTATTTACAACATATGTTTAAGAAATATCTATCTCGTCATCACACTAATATATAAAGGCGAAAGACTGTGAGTGAGTATGTTTGTTATTTCTTTACACAAAAACTGCTGGACGGATCTGGATGAAACTTCACAGTAATGTAATATATCTGAATAACACATACATAACATTATGAAAATAGTTTTCGTAGTCCGATCAATCGGAGTAACAGAAATAAAATTTAGTCAGACCGTTGTCCGATTAGTCAGACCCATATAAAACAAGTCCATATCGTCCGTTTAGTTCAACCAACAGGAACAAAAAAGTTTGCGTCGTCCGATCAATCATACCGACGAAAAACAAATCCGTGTCCTCGGATCAGTCGGACCAACAGGAAAAAAGTCCTCGTCGCATGAGCCTGTGCTACAATTAGGGGCCAGAAAAACGTTTGCAAACGAAATCATGATCAAGAGTTAGCCAACCCACATTTCCTCAACAATATTATTAAATGTTCTGTGGGACAAATCTTGTTTTGTCATTAAAGTCCAATTCTAGTTAAAAAGGGCGATCATTAAGGGTATGAGTTCTTTCATGCTTAAATAGGTAAATATATTGTGTAGACTTATCATATTTCCAACTCCTCCTGTTTTTCTTCTGATTAATTTCGTTGCGGGTTCCAAGACAGTTAATATTTTTTCCTGGGACTTCCCGAGTGTCATAACTCGGTGTGTTCGTGGGTCACTGCTGTTGATCCTGGTGTACAGGAGTTACAGCGGTGGGCGTGTGGGTGGGATTAAAAAAAAAAAAAAAAAAAAAAAAAAAAAAATATATTGTGTAGAACCTTTGTAATTTTTTGCGTCGCTTAGCATTGAAGGGAAGGAAAATTGAAGTGATCGGCGAATTTTCTTTTGTAAGTTTATGTAATTTAGATTTTTATTGATGTATCACTGCTGGTTTAATCTTTCTTTAATACGAGCATTTGTGTTGTGACGAAAATATTTATATTTCAATTATTATTGTGAACGAAAGATTGCTTTTTCAATTTTAATCTTATTTTGTCTTAGTTTTTTTTTGTTTTATAATATTAGTGATTTCAGTACTGAGAATATTTTACTACAAGCCATTTGTTGAATGAATATACACCAAAAATTACCTTCATGATATATTTAGGTAGTATTGCTGTCGGTGTAAAGGCGTGAGCATAAACCTATGACATCCATTTTAAACTGAATAACAAAACCAGGCAAACCTACCAATATATGTCCAATACCTACACAATTTGTTGTATAACGAACGACCATTCACATGCATTTGTCTCTGAGTAAAATAACAACAGTTTCAGTCAATGTTTTACGGTTAGATGTATCATTTGTCAGTGAATTCTTAAGTGGTAGCGTATACAACTGATGTGCTGAGACTTTGATTCCCGTGCCAGACAAAACATTTAAATAAATAAAATAAAATAAATAAATTAATATTTTGGACATCTATCACACACTGTCATCTAGTCCCAAACTAAGCAGAGCGTGTGTTGTGGGTACTAGACAACTGACACAAATACATACATACTTTTTTTTGTAAATACATACATATTATAAATAGAAAACACCCAAACTCCGAAACAAATATTTGTAGATCATACAAACGTTTGGTCCGACCCGGGAATCAAATCCGAGACCTCACGATCAGCAGTCGCACACGCCAACCGCGAGACCAACGTAGGATCTGCAGAAAATTTGCTTCGGAATTCCAGTGTTTTTACCCGACTACAGCAAAGCCAAGGGAGGTTTATGATTTTGAAAGGCTATGTATGTATGTATATTCATTTGTACCCTCAGAGTCATAATTTAACTTTACTGTTTTAAATTTAACTATTTCGGTACCGTTTTACTTTTTTATGTATAATGTACATGTATTGACAAATCAAAGTAAATATATGTATCATATTAGTCGTTTTAGCTCTCATAACAAAAACTCTACTTAGTTTAAAACAAGATACTGTTGTGTGTCAAATACAGCTGAAATATGTATTAAAAATGAGTTCATTCAAACCAAAATATTCATTTATTATTAAACCAGATACGTTAAGTGCGTCATAATGAAAGAAAATATTTTCTTCGCGACATTGACTCAATTAAAGTACAATGAATGTTTGCCCTGTTCACAAATTGTAAATTCTCAGAAAAAGTAACGCGAAATTAAAACAAAAAATAGAAAAGTCTCAGTTATTTTTTTACTTTAATATTGCAGTGGAAAATAAATTAAAACATTACAGACACATTTCATTAGTGCCATGCCAGGAGAAATTTAATTTAAATGCCGCAAAGTCCCAGAAAAATAATATACTGAGATGACCTTTACAAGTTATACTTTTTGAATAATGTTGCTAAACTTTTCTAATTTCTTTCGTAAAATAGGGACAGTCTTAGTCCAAGTTTGGTAAGATTAAGTTATAAATTGTACCTTTTGATAACTGGTTATAAGGTTTTCCCTTAATTGCATTTGCTCTGGGAAAGGAGCTGTATTTAAGGTTGAAATTAAGATAACGTGTATGGTTAAGTTTATGAGTAGATGATGGTTGTTTGATTTACTGTTGGAATACATTTGGCCTTTATGCTACATAAAATTGGACTCTATGAACTGTTATAACAATTAGCACGATGTGCTCGTATCTCATATGCATTTTATAGCACCATAAGGTTGCTGCATTTTTATTATGTTTATAATCTCTTTCGACTTAAATATTACAAGGACTATGACTTTTGGAAAAAATGAGAAAATGGTGAAGAAATGATGAAAATAAATACCAAGAAACCGAAGATAGAATACATCATATGACGTGGTACGTGGTAACATTGTAGCTATTATACACTAGATGCGATTGAGAAAATATACATTTCGGAATAGATTAAAAAACCATAAACAGTAGCGGTCTATTTGCACACTTGCAAATGGTGTGTAATGTTGCAGTAAAAGACTTCAGTCCATTGTAGTTTTATTTATTAACCGACTTCAAAAAAGGAGGAGGTTTCGCAATACGACCGTAATTTTTTTATGTGTGTTCGCGGATAACTTCGTCGTTTATGAACCGATTTCGATGATTCTTTTTTTAATGGAAAGGAGATATTCCATGGCCCCTATCATGATAAGGACACTAAGATCTGATGATGGAATCTAAGAGAAACCGAGTCAAACCTTAAAGTCGGTTTTCTTTTTGTTAAAATTTTACTTGTTTATTTATGCAACTTTATTGAACACCACTAGGGTATAAAATTTACAAATATAAACTACAAAAAAACTACATATCCTATAATAATAGGCGGTCTTATCGCTCACGGCGATCTCTTCCAGATAACCATTGTAAGGATATAGTGTAATTTGATTTGTTGTTATTGTTTTAATGTAATTAGTTATGTACGATGCACGTAAACTTTGACTGTTCTTTCCTCAAATGTTAGTTATGCTGCGGTGGACTGTATATTGCACACATTCGTTATTATCTAATTACTTAAAGTATGAGATGTGCACGGACGACGGCGTTGCTGACATGGAAGGCACCGTCAGCAAAATGAATGTACAGTATGAGACATTATATTCTGAACTAGCCGACCCACGCAACCTCGTTTGCGTCTCCCTTTGCCTGTAGCGTGATAATTTTCCCCCGATTTTGTAACATTCTTCATTGTTGCTCCGCTCCTGTAGGTCTTAGCGTGATGATATATAGCCTATAGCCTTCCTCGATAAATGGGCTATCTAACACTGAAATAATTTTTCAAATCGGACCAGCGGTTCCTGAGATTAGCGCGTTTAAATAAACAAACAAACTCTTCAGCTTTATATATTAGTATGGATTTGTCCCCTATCGAACATAGGCGTCTTCCTAGAAAGGAAGTATTAGGACAAGCCAATATATCACGCTGATTATGTGGGTTGGTGTATGGGTTGAGAAAAGTTTTCGTTCTCATTAAAGTACTGTTGTTCTGCGTAGTTTGCTTACTTGATCGGTTCTTACGACTCTGAAGGGATGAGTTTGACCCTAATTCTTAATAATGGAAGTATATTAAATTCAATTACAAAGAATATTTCCTGGAAAGGTCATTCAACTTTTAAAGGGCGACAAACGTGATCGGACGTATAGAAATAATTAAATTTTCACAAATTTAGCTATGATCTTACTGACTGACTGGCTGACTGACTCGTTGTTCTCGCGGTTGGCGTGTGCGACTGCTGATCATGAGGTCTCGGGTTCGATTACCGGGTCGGACCAAATGTTTGTAAGATCTACAAATATTCGTTTCGGAGTTTGGGTGTTTTCTATGTATAATATGTATGTAGTTCCAAAAAAAAAGTATATATGTATTTGTATCAGTTGTCTAATACCCATAACTCAAGCTCTGCTTAGCTTGGGACTAGATGGCGTTGTGTGATAGCTGTCCGAAATATTAAAAAAAAAAACTAATCGCCTATAAAAATATACATATCTCACCAGATATATCTGGGTTTCAGTTCATTGAAAAAAATCAAGTTCTTGGTGAAAAATTTTGGTAACGGTCTATAACCACAGTTGTATATATCATTCGGGATGCATTTATATTGATTGTTAAGATTTTTTTTAAAAGTGCACGCATTTTTTTTTATTAAAATCAAGTTATTCTACGAGTCGACAATTTCAAGACCACTGAACAAGTATCTCAAAGTGAATTAAAATAAAGTTCAAATTTTGCAAACTGTTCAACCTGCTTCAAAATTAGTTTTTCTCTATTTATTCACGTCAGTTTTGTTCCTTATGTCTCACCAATACAATTAAAATGTGCCATAGTAAAACATCGCAGGGTACATAAGTATGAAATAAAAAATCTGATATCAAAGAAAATAAGTTTTCTTCCCACCATTATGTGTAATTAATGCTTTTAGTGGCACAAAAGAACAGTCAACAATTAATGGGAACTTGACCGGACATTGTTCGGGTTTTCGTTCCGTAATCCGCTCGCAACTCAAAAGGTAAAATGGATTTTGTGTCAGTGCATTGTTGAATCTTAGTATTCATTGTTCTATAACTTTTTTATTTGTAATTTTTAGTTAGATGTTAGGGATACAAAGCTTGTGCAAATAATACAAATAAAAGTGTTTAATCCGTTTGTGTATGCTTCAAAAACTCACGTACGTTCCGTACTGATTGAGTTTCATCTTTGTGACGATAAAACTCGCTTGAAAAATTCTTTTATAAATTTTTGGCCGCAATTTTGTTCCTTTTGTTCCTCAATTCTGATATGACTTCTTTGAACTGCTATAATCTTAGTCGCTCTTTCCTCTTATGTATTTTCGTAATTCTAATTTTACCTTCTTGATTTGTTACACACCAAAATTAATATAAAAAATCAAAAAAGATTTTGTCTTTTTAACCGACTTCAAAAAAGGAGGAGGTTTCTCAATTCGACCGTATATATATATTTTTTTTATGTGTGTTCGCTGATTACTTAGTCGTTTATGAACCGATTTTGACGATTTTTTTTAATGGAAAGGAGATGTCCTAACGGTGGTACCATAATAAGGACATTAATATCTGATGATGGTGTCCAAGAGAAATCGAGTCGAACCTTGAAGTCAATTTTATTTTTGTTAAAATTGTACTTATACATAACATGCCTAAAATTAACTACAGTACTTTAACGTTTACATTGTAAATATAAAACTATGGTGCATTCAGCACATGGATCACGTTTGTAATTAGGTTTGACGTTGGACTTTGCCGAACCATGAAATAAACTGTGAAAGAAAGAAAAAAAACTTCAAATAGTATTTAAATGATGGCATTAATAAAGTACCACATTTATTGTTCTGCATTGGATGCATTGTAATAAACCGAACAAGATTAAACTTAGTCTATTAATAGTAAAATCACCCTAAAAGTTACTCAATTTTACCTGGTGACTAACTAAGTTTATAACTGCAATTAATAAGGAAAGTTAGAGGGGTTGCAGTCCAGTTTAAAAGTTGAAGAACATCGACCACGTTGAAAGCAAAAGTTTTACCGTTGACTCAGCTGCGAGCGTGAAGCTGTAGAAATTAACAGGTTTTTATTCAAGAACTCCTGGTCTAGGTCTAGGAGTTTTAGCATTGCTGTTGACATTGCAAATATGTAGGGATTTTTTGATTTAAAACTCCTGCATTCTACAAACGTTCATGAAACTGACACAAAACGCACCCAGACTGACTTAAAACATCAATTTGTGTATCACAGTGTTGTCTCATGTAGAATTTGAACCGCTTAAACTACTAAGTTAACCGTAAAGTCAAACTTACTTAGTTCTCTTAACATTCCAAAGAAAAATCTTTTGCAGAGATAGTAATTTACCATTTTTATCTCTTTTTGTAAAATATGTATGTGTATTTGTGTAGTGTATTAGTTTGACTTTACGGTTAACTTAGTAGTTTAAGCGGTTCAAATTCTACATGAGACAACACTGTGATACACAAATTGATGTTTTAAGTCAGTCTGGGTGCATTTTGTGTCCGTATGTATTTGCATTATTAGATTGTACTAAAACCTCTATCAACTAGTATTCGCCCATGAATTGCACCTACCTCATGTTTTCTCTGCATTGCTCAACCGGTCGACTGGCAGAAAATGCCTTAGGCATTAAGTCCGCCAATGCATGTATTTGTGCATAAATATATAAAAAAAAAAATTGCAATTTAATCTATACATCTATATACAAATAAATAAAATTGGAGTGTCTGTTTGTAATATTAAAATAACAGCTTTTTAATCAATGCATGTGTATGTATACACGGATACATATACCAAAAATGTAGTTAAAAAATTTTTTGTCTGTCTGTTTGAACGGCTGGACGGATTTTGACGGGACTTTCACTGGCAGGTAGCTGATGATCCGGGGAGTAACTTAGGCTAACTTTGTCCCGCGGCGTTACTCGCGGTACAACAATAACCGCGGGTAACACCGCGGGGTTCAGCTAGTTTTAAATATAAGTTAAAATCGAAATCAAACCATAAAAATTACACAATAAAGAGACTTGAGAAGAGTCGTAAATCTTCCAACAGACCACTAGTTATCTAAAAACAACCAACTGAAAATCACAGATTCATCACAGGCAGGTCTATCTAGATCTTATACTAAGCCCAAGATTTCAAAATACTTTGTATGAAGATAAAAAACTGTATGCAAAGTCTGTCCTAAAAACTTTTGCTCCAAGATTCGCTGGATCAGATCCAAATTTTGTATTCGACATTCGAGAAGGCATTTCGAACGGTACGAATTTGAAATTGGAATGTTTAACAAGTTTACGAACGAAATAAAAGAATGTGCAGATTGTCAACCTGCAGAGTAAAACATCTTCAGCTTACACTACCATAGGCATATAAAAGGACTGGTATTTAACTTTGAAACTGTTTGGTGAAGGTTTGTTTCTCTAAGTTAGTAATTTCATTTTTAATAGAAATGTTGAATGATCTTCGAAGAGCTTTTGTAATCAATGTACTTCTTTTAATGCTGTATGCAATATTGCTTTTGAAGTCAGGCGTATTCTTTCGAGTTGATAAAACTGATTACGTTACTTTCTATCCTACTGATATTATAAACACGAAAGTTTGTGAGGATGATTATATGAATATTATTATTTTCTCTGTCACGCAAAAACTATTGAACAGATTTAGATGAAACTTTATAGAAATATAGCTTATATATCAGGATAATAATAATATTAATAATAATCGTTATACACGCGGGTGGAGCCGCGGGCAAAAGCTATTTTTGCCGGGTTAGTCAGTCTCAAACCATTATTTACAACTATCGTATGAAAATAACTCACGTGTTGCTAGCTCGATTCAAGTATAAAATTGGCAAAATAACTAACAATATAAACTAATTTTATCACTAAAATGTAGTATTGAAGTGGGTTGAAAAATTGTTTTTTTTACTCTAAACACATGTTTTTTAGAAATTCATTTCATTTCAAACAAAGCAAAGATTCCGTAATATCACTATAATATAATCAATCATACATATCATAATACATATTTTAAAATCGCAACTAGTCCCTGTCTGTACATGAAAGATTTGTAACAAAACTGATGTAGGTGGGCTTTGAGAACGCAATAGAACCCAAATTTTTTTTTTTATTTTTTGTCTGTTTATCTGTTTGTCTGTGCGTTTGTGCACGCTATTCTCCAAAACAGCTTATCCGATTTAAATATGGTTTTCACTAATATATTGTGGTAAGCCTCACTTAACATTTAGTGTTTGTTTCATGTAATCGGTTAATAAATAAAAAAGTTATGCCAATTTAAGGAATCACGTGGCTGAACGTGTTTAGATTGTTCACTCCTACGCGAGTATATAAAGCGTGCCGAAAGCTGCGCCGCTTTGCATTCAATAATACTGACTGTTTTTTATTTTATTTGTACATAATTTGTTTATAAATATAAATGAATCAACGAAATGTATGTACGAGTATAACTTCCGATCGGCTGCACCAAATTTGATAATTATTTTTTCTATGTGTTCTTTATTGTGACAAGGTTTATATAGAAGAAAATTAAAAGATACCTTCAATTTTTTTTCACCACCTGTACGAACCTTCATAATTACTAAAATAAGTTTTTTAGAAATTCGGAAAATATTTATGACAGAAAAATATGGCAGTAAGAAGTTTGCCGGTTCAGTTACTACAATAATAACGCATAACGTAATTATACATTGTTTAATTATAAGTCCTGAATTCACCCCAGTCTAAATTATCCATTTAATATTACTTATTATTTTAAAACTTTCCTCGTTGAATAATTTAAATGTATTCAGTGGCGGAATCTAAGTATGCCAGCAAGTTAATAATGGTAATGTCCAGGCGAAACGTTTTGGAGGTTCGCTAACATGATTTTAAACGAAACAATTCTCTCTCCATAATAGCCCAACAATAAATCTGTAATTCTGTTTATCAGACGAATCTAATTGCATCTATTTTGTTTATTTTACACCGTACAGCTTTGTAGATAAAAATTAAAATGAAACGATTGGTCTGCTGGACGATTGGTTAGTTAATCTGACTGCAGACCGGAGGTCGTGGGTTCGAATGCCATCTGATGTGCACGATCATTTGTTCTGTTCTGGCTGTAATTTTTCCATAATATGTCTGAGTTTGGAAATATATTAGTGTGTTGTTGAGTAGTGTAGTGCTAAAGTACGGCCACTGTCTAGTTTGACATCAGATGGTAGTTGTTGTTTGTTTTGTTGGTTAGCCCATTTAGCGGGGAAGGTTTTGAGCTATGTAACATTACTCTACGACCAATAGGAGCCGAGTATCGAGTGAGAATGTTGAAAAAATGGGAAAAATGTTTCTTATGGAAAGACGCAAACGAAGTTAAGCGGGTCAGCTAGTGGTGAATAAATACTGGACGAACCAATAGGCTGCTATTCTATTTTTACAATAAATAGTTCAAGAATCGTGTGGCTAAAAATAATTCCTCGTGATTATTTAAGTTATTATTAAACTAGCTGTTGCCCGTGGCTCCGCCAGCGTGTTTATCTGTTTTCGCTCCAATTTTTTTTAAATAGACAATATGTTAATCCAGGGTGTCAGCTTCCTGTATACCAAATTATACAAAAATTGATCCAGCCGTTTGCGCGTGAAGAAGTAACAAACATACACACTCACAAACTTTCGCCTTTATATATTATTGTAAAGTGTGATTATCTATGTGATTTTCAAAGATTCCATTTTTATTATGCATATTTTTGAAGAAATTTAATTTTAAGATATTTGCTGTTGAACATGATAGGATAACTATATTTGAGAGGACTGACTGGGTCGCCTATCGATTGACTTAGATACATACCGGACACGGTTGCTTCGGCTTGCTTGCACACGCTGGAAGACTGCCTTGCATTTGATTCCGAGTGTCGAGCCCTGGTCGGACAGATCGGACAAAACCTGACACCACCGGCCTTGATCTCGGCTATGCTGACGAGTGATGAAGGGTGAAAGCCACGGTCTCTTTCTGTGAGGATGTTAAGCTCTAGAAGGAGTAAACCGAGTAGGATCAGGAAAGAGCGGGGCACTCGAAGGAGGCGGAGACGCGGCAGAGGTCGTTAGCTCCCTAACCGCCACGTAAAGGTCGCTGCGGACATCTTGGGGCAATGTGATCGCTGCAAAGGACCCGAGACTAGGACACCTATGACAGCCAATAACTTCTGTTAAAAACATTTTAGGTTTCTACAATGTTCCTCAATCCCAAAACTTATGATAACTATAATCATAACTTTTCAATGAGACGCCAAACAAGCAGCTCAACATAAGGACTAAATAATTAATCTTAACAGATATTGTTATAAAATGATACAACCGGAGGGCAGTCTCAAAACTGAAAACTATTTTGAACTAACAAAGTTGTTAAAGTTCTCAGTGCGAGGCTGGTTGGAGTTCAGCCAGATTTTACTCTAGTTGAGATTGAAATGGGAAACAGTTTCTAGCTGACCACTTCTTTAACTTAATGTTTATTTTTGATAAATAATTCGAGTTAGACTAGAGTAACTCGTAAATGAGGTCTTGTAGAACAACATTATCATATTATCATCTATACTAATATAGTTTTGCGATAACTGCGAAAAATACTGTTATTATGAGATAATATCTTTATCGAGATTTTTAGACAATACCCGTGAGAGAACCACGCTTCGGCATGAATGGGCCGGTTCGACCGGAGTGCTACCACTGTGCTGTGTTTCAACCGAGTGAGTGAGGATACCGGAGATCCATACCCAACCCCTCCCCACGTCCCTTTCCCCATCCCCCAGAGGTCGGTAACGCACTTGTGACGCCTCTGGTATTGCGGGTGACCATGGGCGGAGATAATCTCTTACATATCTAATATATAAAGTTCTCGTGTCACAGTGTTAGTTGCCAAACTCCTCCGAAACGGCTTGACCGATTCTCATGAAATTTTGTGAGCATATTGAGTAGGTCTGAGAATCGAACAACATCTATTTTTCATTCCCCTAAATGGTAAGGGTCACCCATCCTTAAAAAAAATTTATAGCAAAACGACGTTTGCCGGGGCAGCTAGTTAGTATATAAATTTTAAAAATCTGTTTCCATGACAGAAATTTTACTTCAAGTCTGAAGGTGGTTTTAAGTCCTTCCATTACTTACAACAAGGTTTTGTATAATGATATATGTCAAAAAGTCGTGCTTATTGCTCGGAACTTAAAATAAAGTATATGTTTCTGATTGGTAGACATTTTATGCATATATTTAATCAAATAAAATAAGGATCTTCAAATAATATTTTTGGAGATAATAGTAAAAATGCTTTCAACCGAGTGATGTTTTAGACATTATTCAAATTTGATCCAGCTTAAACGCTATCTGAATAGCCACTTATCAAGACAGAATCTCATTTTGCACTTTGACTTATTCTATTTTCCATTCGACACAATCGCCTTCTGCAGGTAAAATTTCCATCAAAATTTTGTCCTCTAACCTTGCGTCTGCTGCCACAAATTTGTATTCATCACGCGCGCACCGACCACGGGCCGTGGCAACAGATTGGGTCTATTATACCCCACACAATATCCTCCGTTCCCGCTGAAATTCAATGTCGGTGGAAGGTTAAAAAAGGGTTTTTGTTGGAGGTGTACTTGAGAACGTATTTTGGTATCGATACGCCTTTTTACGTTCATATCTTTTGTAAGAATAGATGACCTAGGGGTGTCTCAGTTTCATGAAATAGTCATTGGTCCGAAATTGTTTTTTTACGTGATAGCTTTGCGATATTGCATCCCTATATTGTGCTGACACTGCTTGAGATGGGCTTTGTCTGTTGAATTTCGTTTTTTGATTTATAGTTCATAAGGATTTCAATGAAAGGATAAATTGGGTATTGTGAACGGCCAGTGTAGCAATTGGTCGCTAAACTTAATCGATTTTATGGTATTGAACTCTATATTGCAACTTTAACAGTGTACAAAATTTTGTGTCGATAAGAATGTTATTTGAAAAATGGTTGTGTTTGGATGTAAATATCAAGAAGTTTGCATTTTTGCGTTTATACTTTTATAGGTTGGTTTGACTTTGAAATACCATCAAGTAAACTTTTGTTGAGTTTTATATTTACACAGTTCTAAGAAGGTACAATGTTTTTGACTTGATTATAAGATGCTAATATTATTCAAGTAATTGACTCATTAAAGCGGAGAAAGTCTCGGTACAAAGAGTTAATTAACGTCAACTTTGTTCATTGTTCATTTTCATATTATTTAGTAAGAACTCTTATGTTCCTTTATTTTGAACTAGCCACTTCCCACTGGTTTGAAATGTCAATCTAAAAAAAAGATGTCTAATTTAAATATTATTTTTAATGCCATACTACTTAAGTCGTATTACTAAATAACCAAATAAAACACATATGTATCAGTTATTTGGTTGAGATAATCTATAAAGGTCACCACTGTTTTTAACTTCTATTATAAGTCACAAACGTTAATAAAAATAAAGCTCTCAAAACCCAGCTAAACGATCACCGCGTTTAGTCGAGCCAATAGGTACTTAGTAAAATTTTGGTGAATAAATGCTAACATTTGTACATTATTAATCATTTATTCTGAGAAGGGTCTAAACCCTGATTGGTGGTGACAGAAATTATTTAGATATAATTTCTTGGCCATTCAGTCGACACTGTGAGTAATAAATCATTAAATTATAAGGTATTACACTCACTAACTCGTATCACGTGAATTTTGTACGATAAATGCCTACACTTAGTTGATGTTTTGATTCCGAAACATATATTTAAATTGTAGCTTTTACGTATATGTTAAGAAATAGGCGATTAATATTTGTATTCATATTTGTGTTACATATATTCATATTAAGTTAGTTCATATTTGATCTGTGTTTCTACTCGCAAGGGACTTAGCGCAAATAAAGTCTACACGTGTTATTATACATATTTTTTGAATTACAACAGGGATTACATCTTTTTCTTTATGTCTCACTTTATTAAGTAATGTTTTCATAATTTTACAAACAAATTATGTTGTCATACATTAACTATATTGTATTTACTCAGACAAACACTTGGCATTTTGTATTTCATCTTTATCTGTATACTTTGATTTACAAATTATATTTTAACGCGAATGAAGCCGCTTGCAAAGTTAATTTGTAAATTGTGTATTAATACAATACAAACAACAATACACAAAACAATTTTTTATACGTTGCATTCAAAACTATAAGTATGGCAGTCCTCTATCGCCTTTACCATGGAGAGTGTTCTGAAGAGCTCTTCCAACTGGTCCCTCTTTCACTTTTTCTCCACAGGACAACAAGGTCATGGCCTCCAAGGCCCGGCTTGAGAGTAGTAGACATACACACTCGAACTCAATATTTCGGTTTCTCCTTCCTGTACCGAGTCAAAACCTGGAACTCACTATCAGCGTACAGATT
Organism: Spilosoma lubricipeda; assembly: GCA_905220595.1. Lineage (NCBI taxonomy): Eukaryota > Metazoa > Arthropoda > Insecta > Lepidoptera > Erebidae > Spilosoma > Spilosoma lubricipeda. Next base: position 3,141,319 of record HG992291.1, read on the forward strand.
TCTGTACCATCATGATATTGGATTCTTTACCTTTTCTAGGCCGCCACACTGTACACGTTCGCATTGAGAATGGTCACCACAAGGAAAACACTAAAAGAAACTTGTTTTTTATAGAAATAGTGAGTACAGACCTTTACTGGTCAACAAAGTAACAAGGGTCCAGTCAGTATACGTCTTAATTGAAGAGTTGATCTTTTTTGTACTATTGACAGCTTATTCTTTGTGCGATGATTTCTAGTTGTGTATGTTTTAAATTACCTAAAGTTTGATAAATTTTTGATAAAGGCTTTTCATAATTTTTTTTTATTGTTAAAAAATACCTTTTAAAGAGTTCAAGGATCAAAAACTGTGATATGTTTTAGAAAACGTGACAACTTTACACGTAAATTAAGTATTCATTTCACTAATATTAGAAGTGCGTCTCATCTTATTACTAATACTAGTTGTAGCCTATGTGTTATTCTGATGTCTAAGCTATATTACTGTAAAGTTTCATCCAAATCCGTTCAGTAGTTTTTGCGTGAAAGAGTAACAAACATCCATCCAAACATACATCCATCCTTACAAACTTTCGCATTTATTAATATTAGTAGGATTATTAATTCAAAAGTAGTTATCTGCCCGTATGTTACGCTTTTCAATGAAATTTGGCATGGAGATGCTTTAATTCTTGAGAAAGAACATAGTCTACTTATAACCGACATGCACCTGGGAGCCACAGGAAAAATATATTTTTTTATAGAAATGAGACACTTTCTTAATATTTTCACATATAAAAAAAAAACAGTTTCTAAGAATAAAATTTTCAGCGTAATATCTCGTACTACAGTGCCATACTACCTTACAGATGTGAACAATACTTCCAGCCCTGTTAAAAAATTAGCAAAACTTTTCCAATTGTATGCAATTTAAACTATATACATCTTTAAACTATATACATTCCCCCCCAAAGAGCGCCAACCATCCTGGTCCTGGGCAGCGCGCATCCATACGGTTCCAGCCATTTTCTTCAAGTCGTCGGTCCAACGTGCCGTACATATTTTGCATTTATCGAACTCTTAATGCTTTTTAAGAGCTTTATGAAACAAAGGAATAATTGATGTGCCATCTCTAAAACGTAAAAGAAAAATTCAAGTATGAATTTTTTAGAATGGCAAGAAAAAGTAATCCTAAAATAAACTTTATTTCTCTGCAGATAGGTATTTTCTTTTGGTTTGAAATGTAAACGAAAGTGAGATAAGGCCTCGACAAATGACGAATAAATTCTTTAAATATTCTTTTGCACGCACACGTTACATTAGGTGACACGATCCCTCTCGAAAGTGTTGAGAAAGAATTTAAAACAACGGAAATTAAAAATGAGATAGGAACAAAAACACTGAAAGAATTTTTGTGAAATGTGCCAAATAAATGTACGCCTTAAAGCCATCTAAATAATTTACAACGAATTTGTTTCTTGAATCACAGTTTCCTTTTTAGATATTTTTGCGGGTTTTTTAAAAAAGAAACAAACTCAGTATAAGAAAAGTTGAGACAGCAAAGTCGACTTTAAAATTTTACAAGAAAATATTCATACAAGTAATATTAGGTGTTTGCTTTTAAATTAAATGTTTTTTTTTGTGTATGGGCCTGCCAAAATGACTCTACTCTGTCTGATAGAAAGCATAAGAAGAATCCAAGAGTGGTGGTCATCATACTCATTGCGAATGCAGACAGTAGACCTAGTGATGCTTCTGCATCGTGGGGCCTCCGGTCTCGCACTCACCAATGAAACACGATAGCGTGAATGCTATCATTTTACGGTAATCTTCAGTGCGAGGATAGTACCGCTCAGGTCGAGCCGGTTCGTTCGTACTGAAATCTGCGTGGCTCTACTACCTTGGGTAAGTGTGGTATTAGTATTTAGTTCGTTGTTGTTGATTATAATGATGGTTATAGGATTACTCAAGTGAAATACATGTAAGATTTCAAATTGAATAAGCTATACGACGTCTCAGGTTCGATTCCCGGGTCGGATTAAATATTTGTATGATCTGCAAATGATTGTTTCGCATTTGAGTGTTTCATTTCTATACAAATAAATAAAATTGGAATGTCTGTTTGTAATATTTAAATAACTGCTTTTTAATAAATACTTATGTATATATACATGGTACATGTACCAAAATAACATTTTTTACAATTTTTGTCTGTCTGTCTGTCTGTTTGTTCCGGGTAATCTCTGGAACAGCTGAATCGATTTTGACTGGACTTTCACTGGTATATATCTGGTGATGTAAGGAGTAACTTAGGCTACTTTTTTGAGACTAGCTTTGTCCCGCAGCGTTTCCCGCGGTACAAAAATAACCGCGGGTAACACCGCAGGGTTCAGGTAGAGCATTATATATGTATTTACAAAAAAAAAAAAATTATATCAGTTGTCTAGTACCCATAACACAAGTTCTGATGTTAAACTAGCTGTACCCCGCGGTGTTACCCGCGTTTATTGTTGTGATCAATGATGCAGAAGCATCACTAGGCCGCCATAGTGTGGATCACCATGCTGCATAGTTCCATGGTCTTTACGAGCAATGAGTATGGTAACCACCACTCTTAGACTCTGTATATGTTTACATCAGGCAGAGTATAGTTATTTTGACAGGTTATACATAAAAAAAATAGAATTGAAAAAAAAAAAAATATTTTTCATTCAGAAAAAGATCTATATAAGAAAAGTTGTATACAAAACCTAGTGCGACTTGGTACGAAATTTTTATAATCAATCATTTTATATCTGGCTGAAACAAACCAAAAAAATATTCTGACATTCTAAGTAATGTAACATTATTCATGTACGAAATTCTTACTTCTTCGTATCGTTTGACAAACTAGAATTTCTTTTGCAAGTCCTAAGTGATTAATTATCCAGTAAAAAAATCTATTTCCACTCGAGATTTCCATGTTACTTGTGATGGATGGATTACCTGTACATTAAGATTTAGGAAATTCAACCTAATTTTCCATACACTCAATATGAAATTCAGATGTACCCTGGGACGTGAATCTTACAAGCAGACTTAATTGTTTGTTTTGCAAATAGATGATTTCAAAAATTAATGAATCTTACTCGTAGCAGTAACTACATGAACGCAAATATGAACTTTTTGTAAAATAGAAACTACGAAGTTACTTTCATATTTTTGTACAGTATGATGAGGCAAAGATCAGACAAATCACCTGATAGTACCTACAACTTTACTCAAAGGACACAACTGTTTACCCTTGTTATGTTTCATAAGATAGTCAAGTGAGACCACTGAAGAGCCGAGACCCATCATCCGATAAACTGGAAGAGATTAATTTACGGGCACCACAGGACTTATGTCCGGCACTGAAGGTTTTTTTGATTAAAAAGATAATGATGATGATAATGAAGGTATAGAATAAAGAGATGCAATAACTGAAAACAATAACACTTGTAAACATTAACCAAAAGTGGTAATTACAGAAATACAAATGTAAAAATTAAGTTTCAAGTTTATTTTTTGGATTCAAACAAAGTTGTACCTAAACATTTTTGCGTCAACCTATTTGCGGGTCTCCAACTTTCCGAGGAATGCTGGGAGGGAAGCTTTCCCTAGTAATTAAGCCGTAAACATGACAGGTCCAACGTTCTAACTTTGTTTTTAACTTCCGACATTCTAAGGGAAAAATATACGCGTCATTTTTGTATGATAACTATCTGTGAAGAGTAACTATTTTATCTACTGACATTGTCAGTAAAAGTACTTTTTTTGAGAATTTAATTATACTCTTGAGAAAATGAACAAGCTTTTATACAAAACCATATTACTTAAGCAAGGATGGTCTTTTTGGCTTGACTTAGCTTACATACTTAATAATGGAAAATAAAATTTCTATTTTCATTAGAATTGAATACTGGACGCCATCAAGTCTCAATCTTGATCTTGATTTATGGTTAGTTAAGAGAATATGACAAGACAAATTAGCACTACGCTTAGCGAAGATATTGTGATAATTGGAGTAAACATATCTGACGAATTATTAGTCCTTAAGTGGCAGCGAAGAATTTTGTCACGAGTGCCGCCAGTGGCAAGTTTTCAAATGTTGCATTGAAGCCTTAAATAAAGGTTACTTTGAATTAGTTTTACAAAGAACCATTTTATATGTATGTAATCTATGTAAATATAAAGCGGCCAAGTGCGAGTCAGACTCACCCATGAAGGGTTCCGTAGCAGCAAGTAACATAATATAAAAGTTCTTGTAGTTCGTTTTAACTTTGATCGATAAATTGTGGTTTACGATTTATGACGTATTAAAAAACAAACTACTTACCAGACCTCGTTCAAACCAACTTTTGGTAACAGTTTGCATGGTAATATACATCATATATGTTTCATCAGTTTTATCATTTTCTTATTTTAGAAGTTACAGGGAGGGAAGGCATACATTTTACCACTTTAGAAGTGTCTCTTGTGCAAACTATTCAGTTTAGAAAAATGATATTAGAAACCTCAACATCATTTGTAAAATGCCAATGTCAATGTGATGGTTCAACAGTGAACTCTCAATTATACATACAACTATTCATAGATACCCCAAACGTAGGGGTTTGATGAAAAAAAAATTTTGAGTTTCAGTTCTAAATATGGGGTACCTTCAAAATTTATTGTTTTTTAAAGTTTAGTGTGAAAATCTTAATGCGGTTCACAGAATACATCTATTTATCAAGACAAGTTTCAACAGTATAGTTCTTAGTTTCGGAAAAAAATGGCTGAGTCACACGGACGGACAGACAGACATGATTAATCCATAAGGGCTCCGTTTTTTGCCATTTGCCTACGAAACTTAGAAATGAATTACAGAAAACTGCGCTTAACTACCGACCGACTGAACTAAATTAGATAATTTTTATTATGTGTTTGTTAAAATTTCTTGTTCGTAACTGTTCGATACCAAATTGATGTTTTGTGAGAAAACTGTATGTTCTTAAGATGCTTCCCCTTTATAATTTATAGCCACATTTTAGTTTATGTCAAGGATAAATGTCATTCAGTCTGAAACCAGTTTTGGGAAAAAAATTTCGGTTGGGACCGTGTTTTAATGTTGTAAATCATTGTATTTAGTTCGATATAGGATTAGAATGGCCATCGAGATTTGACGGGCAAAAAGAAACGTGTTTGAATCCGTTTGGAACGACCATTGTATAAAATTGAGTTCAAGGAACATTTTGGGAGCTTAGTGTCTCATACTCCTTGGTGTTGTAAAGTGAAAATTCAACTGAAGGAAGGAAGAATACCCACCCAGAAAATTGTGAGTATATTATATTGCTATATAATTTGTAACAGGGTGTAACACCCTTGTTTGACCAGTTTACTGGTGATCGGTCTGTGAGTATTTAGCTTGTCCCCATGAGCCGGATAAGGCTAATCACAAGGTTCCTTCCCTTCCAACGGTCCAGCACTGGTGTACAGGAATAAACAGTAAAAGTTTTAATAAATATTTTCTTAATGGAGAGAAAAACATTACGCTTAAAACTTTATAATATTGGTTGTACAAACTTTAACAATCAAATATGAATCTACAATTAACGTCGTTAAAGTTCTATTTACGTATTAACGTTTAGATTATACAACATTTTAGGTTATATATTCTAACAACTATCACAGAGATTGTTAATATTCACCCAGTTAGTGTTGACAGAGCGATACATATTTATTAGTGTACGCAGTTTGTTGATTCAAGTTCCAAATATCAACTTCCGCGTGGTTGTATATTTTAATAATTGAAATGAGTTTCTGACATCTCTATAAAATTCGATGTACTGTTTGTGTATAAAGTGTTTTATTTGAAAAACTTATATTTTGTTGTAGAATGTAATATTTTATAAGATTTTTTACTTCTATTCATGTTTTATTCATTTATGCATGTAATGAGTGACTCAAACTTAAATATCAGTGTACTAATTTTTAAACTTTCACACTACATGATATAATAAAAAAAAAAATTACGGGAACATTTTTCGACCACGTTGCATTGGATGCACAGTATCAGCTTGTGGCCACGGCCAGGGCACCCTGGTCGAAACGTCAGGCAAATCAGAGGTATGTAATATCTTTAAATGAGTGAACGCTTTAACTACTGTATTAATATATTTTTATGTCAGTATGCTATTGAATTATGTGAAATTTGTATGATGTGTTCGAAAATAGAAGCCCGTTGATGCAGAAACATCTTAATACGCCATAGTCTGAATCATGCTATATTGTTTCATTGTCGACATTCGTAATAACTTTGGTGACCACTACTCTTGGATTCTGCTTATGCTTTCCATCAGACAGAGCAGAGTCATTTTGGTAGCTAAAATATTTAAAAGAACATTTGAGTTTTACTCATACTTTCCATCAGGCAGAGAAGAATCAATTTGGTAGCTAAAATGTAAAAAAAAAGAAACCTCTAGCATTTTACTCACACTTTCCATCAGGAAGAGTAGAGCCAGTTTTGTAACGAAAAAAAACGCTACCCTCTCATTCGTTCAGTGGCCCACGTTGCTCTATGGCTTTATGTTATAAAATATATTTTAGCAATTTAACTTTTTGATTCCAGCAACATAAAACTTAAGTATCATACCATCATTATTTAAAAGCACACGAGTGCTTAAATTTTGAATAATATTATATTTTGACGATGAGTTGAAAATTGCCTCCCGGGAAATGTGAAAAGTTTTACCTGTGATGTACATCCCCTAACTTGCTTTGTTATTTCAGTATACCCCTCAGATTATGAAGAACTTTTTACTTGTTATTTTCTCGTAATTATACATTATAAGGGTTTGCTTCCCAATCAAACTCACTTCATTAACTGTCGCTATGTTGAATGTTGTAAATTGGGTCTGCACGAGACAGAGTTCCTTAAATTCACAGAATCATTCTACTCCAAAATAATAATTCTCGGAATTCTTTTATAGAGAAGTTTCAAGCGTCAGTATTTGTCTATGAGAACGGAAAAGTATATATTATATACTAGTTGTTGCCCGCGGGTCCGCCCGCGTATATGTCGGTTACCGCGGCAAATAGTATCTTATGTGTTATTCTGATGTATAAGCTATATTACTGTAAAGTTTCATCCAAATCCGTTCAGTAGTTTTTGCGTGAAAGAGTAACAAACATCCATCCAAACATCCATCCATCCTTACAAACTTTCGCATTTATAATATTAGTAGGATTACGAAATGACTATTTCATTCATACTGATCTAAGTTAAAAGTAACGAACTAAATCCAAGCGTGCTCAAGACTTACAATTACAAGTTAATAAAATATTTGCTTTTTAATCGACTTCAAGAAAGGATAGGATTTATATAATTTAACAGGCACATTGTCCTACAAATTGCGTGGTACCTTATCCCGGTTCTACGCTCAAAAGTTTTCTGTCCCTGCTAACTCTGTTAGCTACCACAATCGAAAACTTTTGTAAGGTGAAAGGTGGGCCCCTCAGTAAAATTAAGCCTCTCACGAAAAATAGCTTGATAGTAATAACTTGTAAAATTTGTACCGGGGATCCCGGACTAGGGTTAGGTTCTCAATTCAACTGTATTTTTTGGTTGTTACCTTATAGCTTTTGACTGGGTGAACCGATTTTGATGATTTTTTTTCCTTTGAAAGCTGGTGCTCTCCGTGGGCCCCATTCAGTTCCTGAAGTCGGTTTCTTTTTTCATACTTTTTTTATTATATAGAAATCATTCAGAGCTATGAGCACAAGTCAATTAGTAGAAAAAAATTAAGAACTAAAATAAATAAGGACCTACCATGGGAAAGCCACGCTTCGGCATGAATGGGCCGGCTTAACCGGAGTGATACCATGGCCTCTCAGAAAACCGGTGTAAAATAGCGCTTGTGCTGTGTTTCACCGAGTGAGTGAGGATACCGGAGGCTCATACCTCAACCCTTACCTGCATCCCTTTCCCCATCCCCCAAAGGCCAGCAACGCACTTGTGCGCCTCTGGTGTTGCGGGTGTCCATGGGCGGCGGAAATCGCTTACTATTAGGTGTACGTCTGATCGTTTGCCCCCTATACCAAAAGAAAATTTAAGATTTCAAGAAACAATTAATTGAACATTTAATAAATGAGTGTCCATGTACTTTTCTGTAGACGGTGTTCCTTTAGCTTCTTTAATTAGTTGGTTACCTGTACGATCACAAATAAGGCACGTTTTTCTTGCTTGGATCAGAAAGAGAGTTAACAAGTATAAAATGTATTTAATATATTATAAATATACAACGTTATTCTTACTTCACGCGAAACTTTAAAATACATTGTTTGAAATGGGAGTAAAATCGATTACAATAGTTTTGTTTTGTTTAAACCATTTGTTGGGGACTGGCAACACAACGTTGTTGCTACGTTATCTTACCGTTGGATGTTTCTAAGCCTCTCAAAGGCCTCCAACTAAGCTTCACGACTGTTATCAAACGACAACAGCCGGGACTGACTGCTTAACGTGACTTCCGAATCACGGAGACGCTCATGGTAACATGCAACTAGTGGTCACCCATCCAGGTACTGACCGTGCCGTCGTTGCTTATCCTCGGTGATTGTTTCTAATCACCGAGTGCAACTGGGCTATGAGCGCCTCAGATATTCCAAATGTCTTTTAAAATTTGTTAAAAATAGTACACACTATTTAATAAATAAGACACGAGTGGCTGGTAGATACTTATCGAACAAACTGCTTTTCGCCTCCTACCACCCATCTCGTCTATCGAACGCGAGCAGGGAGCAGTAATTTTCCGAAGTGTCCATGGAATGAATGACAATATATCTGCTTCGACAAAAATGCAACTAAATCAGATATTACTCATTGTTTTTTTTCCTATTTTTGTTTTTAAACGAACTGTAAAAATGTATCTACTCTGTCTAAAGGAAAACGTAACAAGAATCCAAGAGTGATGGTCACCATATTTATTGCGAATATAGATAATGCAGCATGCTGACCCGCAATCCAGAAGCTGAGATGCTTTTCACGCTCTGCGTAAAGGACCCGGGATCATAGAGGCAGGCAAATAATGCGATCTGGTAGTGAGTTCCAGATGATTGGCACAAGAACTGCGTTTTTAATAGTATATTTGGGACATTGCGGTTTACGTAATAAGTAAGAATAAGCTTGTATACGAATTTTTCAATACTTGTCAATAAAATGTGAAGATCAATCAGATTTGAAGAGTTATTTTGTAAAATACGACACAAAATTCAACAACATTATTACACACGCAGACGGACACATCGAGGTCACATGATTCGGGTGTTATCAAAACACCGGTGCTGTAGTCCTTTAGGTTGCAACAATATGCTGAAGTAAGCGCCTTTTTTAGCACGGTGCAGGGCACTGTAATTACTTTAAATTGTAACTTAACCATTTGGTGTCCACATGAATGTCAGAAATGTAAATGTAAATTATTTCTTTTATTTTTAAATTTTGCACCTATACGCAAATGATACGGTTAGTGTCATAACTCGGTGGCAAAGTGGTAACGTATGGGACTGTTGTGCTTGAGGTCTCTAGTTCGATTCTTTGATCGGACCAAATGTTAGTATGATCTGAAAAAAATTGTTACGGAAAATTGGTACGTAAAAAAAAGTGTGTTTTCTATGTATGTTATTAATGTATTTAAAATGTATATGTATTTATATCAGTTTACTTGTACCTGTAACACAAGGTCTGCTTCGCTTGGGACTAAATGGCACTGTGTGTTAGATATCCGAAATATTTATTAATGTTATTAATTATTATGAAATATTATGGTTTTAATTAAAGAGATATTTTTTTAATTTTGTTGACCCAAGTTCTATCACCCAAGTTCTAGCACTGAAGTAACGCGACTCTCTTCTGACTCAGCCGTGTCGAATAGACAAAACTTATGTTGATTTCCATTACATTCCATAATAATTCAGAAGATCTTAGTGTAGTTTTGTATGATTGAATTAAGCAATTGGTATTTCTTATTTCAATCATACAAAAGTCAAGGACGTGACAGAGCTTACAAAAGCATTTTTATGGAGTAATTTATGATGTTAGCTAGACATTTGTATTCTGGTTGCTTACTGTATCGATCGTTGAGGAATTACTTGTTTCATATTACTTGACCAAGCAAGAACTTGAGAATAAGGTTTGAATACCAATTAATGACCATGGTTACGAATTTTGAATGTATTCACCTTAAGTTTTAAAAATTACTCTCAGTTGCTAGGTACTTATTAATGAGTCATCTGATAGAAGTAGATGAAATAAAAACAAAGCAGTAATCTTTATTCTGTGTATATTTCCAAAGAAAGTTTTTAATTTTTAACTTATTTAGATTTACTATAAATAATAAATAAATATTTTGGAAACCTAACACACAACGCCATCTAGTCCCAAACTAAGCAAAGTTTGTATTATGGGTACTAGACAACTAATATGAATACTTATATACTTTTTTTTGTAAATACACATTATACATAAAAAACACCCAAACTCCGAAACAAATATTTGCAGATCATACAAACATTTGTTCCGACCCGGAAATCGAACCCGAGACCTCAAAAACAGCAGTCGCGTACGCTACCACTAACACCGAGGCAGTCTGAATATGTAATGTCTACGACATGTAAACTAGATCACCAAAAACAAAACAATTAAACATCGTCTTCTACACCGTCATCGTATATATCTTTTCTATTTCCTATTTAGATATATGTATAAGTTAAACAGTGGACTGCAACGGGCTGATGATGACGATGATGATGATGATAAGTTAAACACAAATTATGTTCAAACAAATGAAATACATATATAAGAAAGGCTAAACCAGCACGGGTCTACCACAACATGATGGATGGGTTCATATATTCAAAAAAGGTGGTCGAATCTGCTCAAGCACCGCTAAGGAATGTCTTCTGGTCATAGAAAATAGTATCTTAAATATAAATCGAAGTATGAACTTGACCCTTTGGGGAGATTTATGGTAGTAATATGTATAAAAACCTTACTCGTTCAAGACTGAAGGAACAATTTTATGGAATTCACCGCAGAAGGTATCATATTTATCGATAGTTTTACGGGTTTTAGTACAATATGTTTTTGTGGACTTTCACTTTATATTCTTTGCAGGTTTTTTTATGTATTAGCCTTCTGGAGTGACCTGATGAAATGCATGAGCAAAATTTAAGAGAGGTGGTTACCATTCTAGTTCGAATGCAGACAATGCAACAATGTAGTATGGTGACAAAATGGCGGCCTGTTGAGATGTTTCTGCATCATTGGGCCTCCTGGGTTTCGCATTCACCAACGAAACACGACAGCACGAATTCTGTCATTGTAAGTTGGTTTTCTGTGAGTATGTAGTGCCGGCTCGGTTGAGCCAGCCCGTTTATGCTGAAATCGGTATGGCTCTACCCCAGCCACACGGGCTTAGTAACAGTTTGTGCAGTTTTGTTTTTAAACATTACTTTTGTTTTAATAAAATCATGCACAGGTAGCTTTAAACCAATTATATGGAAGATAACGTTCTTCCTACTGTATTAATCACGGTAAAACACTATATAGCTTCTAAATACCATTAAAAATTGATTGTACTGTAACTAACACTGGAATAAAAAAGTTAAAAAAAAACGTGAATAGCTATTGTAAAGATAAATAAAAAAACACTTTTTTGAAAATTCAAAAACACACACAAATAGATAATAGAAAACCTCATATGAAATCTCTTGCTAAGGCCCAAAAACTGTACATTCACCCTATTTTTTTCGGACAGTAATATAGTTCATGCATGTATTGAATAGCATTAAGTTCCCATCAGATCATAGGATGGTTAGATCAAAAATATCCTTTAAACAAACGAAAAAAACTCGCCTAAAGTACAAATGCCCTACCTACACCCTAAAGAGCCAAAGTGAAGCAAGTCTTTACCTTGAGAAACTAGAGAGAAATTTGGAGTCTATACAGTTAAGCGATTCGCACACAGGTCAATCTTTATATAATAGGCTCGAAGAATGTATATTAAAAAGCATGAAAATAGAAAAACAAATAGATAAACCAAAAATGAATAAAATACTTACTGAGGAAACCTTATGCCTTATTAAACAACGCCATAAACTACAAAACAGCAAACCAAAAAGTCATGAGGATAAAATGGAACTGAGCAGTATTTATAAAAAAGCTAACAAGAGCATAAGGAAAGACTACAATAATTATAGATCGAAGATAATAGAAAAGCACTTAACAACTAGCGGTAGTTGCAAGCGCGCATACAAAGAACTCTGTACACACAAGACTTGGATACCAAGTTTATTAGAAAACTCTACCCCCACAACAAATAGAGAAAATATCTTGAAAATAGCAACAAACTTCTACACAAACCTCTACGATGAAAAAGACAATGGCAACCATAGTATCATAACTTCTCACTCTCAATATAAAACAAACATCGAATGGAATGAAGTAGATATAAATCAGGAAATAAAGAGGCTGAAATCAGACAAGAGTCCCGGGTCAGATGGCATACCAAACGAAGCACTCAAACTAGGAAAATCTCTACTAACACCAATAATAACGTTTTTGTTCAATTCTATTATCAAAGAGGAGAGAGTGCCCGAACAATGGACAAAATCAAACATTATATTATTGTATAAAAAAGGTGACCCAAACGACATAGGAAATTACCGTCCCATCAGTCTACTACCGAGTCTTTACAAACTTTTCTCACAATGTATTTTAAGGCAAATTTCTGCAAAAATCGACAACAATCAGCCTGTGGAGCAAGCAGGTTTTCGCAGAGGATTCTCTACAGTCGACCATATCCAAACCTTAGATACCGTAATGGAAAAATACAAAGAATTCGGAAGACCTCTTTACTTAGCCTTTATTGACTATCTGAAAGCATTCGACACTATTTCACACAGTTCAATATGGGAGGCTTTAAAGGCGAACAACATAGATATCACCTACTGTAAATTAATTAGAAACATTTACGAGAGAAGTACAAGCAAAATCACCCTAGAAACAAGTGGTCCAGAAATAAAAATCAAAAGAGGTGTTAAGCAAGGTGATCCTTTATCCCCCAAGCTCTTTATTGCCGTCTTAGAGACAATATTTAAGAAACTAAATTGGCAGAACTTTGGTATTTTCGTAGATGATGAATATCTCAGCCATCTACGCTTCGCTGATGACATCGTATTATTTTCGGAATCAATCTCACAATTAGAAAATATGATTCAACAACTACAGAAAGAAAGCGCACGTGTTGGACTAAAAATGAACCTGCAAAAGACCAAACTAATGACCAACTCCACAAAGCTACCAATAAAGATAGAGAGGGAATTTATAGAATACGTAGATACCTATACATACTTAGGTAAACAAGTGTCATTTCACCGGAACAATAACCTGGAAGAAATTAATAGAAGAATAAACATAACATGGCAAAAATATTGGGCTCACAGAGAAATAATGAAAGGTGACATGCCGCTTTCAATAAAGAAAAAGGTGATGGACAGTAGCATACTCCCTTGTCTAACATATGGTTCACAAACCTGGACATATACGAAACAGGCAAAGGAACGAGTTAGAGTATGCCAAGCTGCTATGGAAAGATCAATATTAGGGATCCGAAAGAGTGAAAAAATTCGCCACACTAAAATAAGAAAGAGAACAAAACAAATAGATTTCTTACTACACTCTATGAAACAGAAATGGAATTGGGCAGGTCATATAGCTAGAATGGAGGACGTTCGGTGGACAAAACGTGTAGTAGCCATATGGAAAGGGCCCAAGGGAAAAAGAAAAAGAGGTAGACCACAAAGAAGATGGAGCGATGACATCAAAGATATAGCAGGAGACGAATGGAGATCAAAGGCAAAGGACAGAAAACAATGGTCAAAAATGGAGGAGGCCTTTACCCTACAAAGGGGTTCTCGTTAACAAAAAAAAAAAAAAAAAAGTAAAAAAAAAAAAAATAAACAGATTAAATGTTCTATTTAAACAAATGAAATATTCTATCTTTAAATCAATATTACAATGGAATCAATATTATTTTAAATCACGTAATTTAATTGTAAAATTATTTATTGTCAGTGGATATAAATATAAATAACTTATTATTGCATGTAATTAAATATTGTGAAACTGCATGAAATTGAGAACAAATAAAAGGCTTATTTATTTATTTATTTATTTATTTATTTAATATAGTTCAACGAACGAATATAATCGGAATAAAATGCTAGCAATCGATGTGCGATAGTAATAAAGTAAGATTGAAACCTGACAACATACAATATACAAACGTAAAGTGACACGAAAAATAGCTAAAAATATTTTTTTAATGACACCTGCGTTCGGCAGTGGAAAGCGATAGCTTGATTTTAATTTTTTAATTTGGTTGCATATCATGTTGTATTTATAACCGACTTCAAAAAAAGGAGGAGGTTTCTCAATTCGACCGTATATTTTTCTTATTTTTTTTGCTTTTGTAAATGTAATTTGAGAGATTAATGATTTAATTTTAAATTAGCTTTGTAATGTTATAAGCTCTTTTAGCTATTTAACTAATTCATCACAACAAAGACACACGTATTTTCTTTAGATATGTATGTTATTAGAAGTAGTGAGTAAATATAAGTAATAATGCAGTTGTAAACAAATATCGAATTGTATAATAAACTAGCAAGGCCCTTTACTTCGTACACGTGACATTTCGATTTTTAATTATTTTCAATTTTTCACCGCTTAGACCTTTCCTGGAATACGACACACATTTCAAAATCAGTTAAATCATCCCAGCTATTCTCGAGATTAAGCAAGGCAAACGAACAACAATTGATTTTATATATAATAAGATATATACAAAACACAAACATACATGTACATAAATATACTATCAAACATTTCATTTCACATTCCAACTTCAAAATTCTAAATTTAAAATAAAATCTTCGGATATTATTTCGATGGCCATTACAGTGTTTGACAGTTTGCAGCTGAAAATGGACGCGCTATACTGCCCGTTAACGTCAGATTAGGTAGTACTGAACATTTAAAAAGAGACTCGGTGACGTGTTCGTAATGTTTCATGTGATGTGAGTGCTGCATTAGTAGTTTATTTTTAAGATCATAAACTTGAAATACTACCTTAGGATTATGAGTTAGGATGTCGTCAATCAATAGCGCGAAATGAAAAGAAATAATTTGTTTTTTGCTGTTTCTCTGGTAAAGTAGTAACAAATCCTTTGTGAAATAACTAGGAATGTATATCATCAACAACCCATAATGTCCCACTGCTGGACTCGGGTCTCCTCTCAGAAAAGGCCGAAGAGGGTTAAGGCCAAACGTCCCCACGCTGGCCAATTGCGGGTTGGGGACTGGCAAGACAACGTTGTGACTACATAATCTTGCCGTTGGATGTTTTCAAGAATGTATATACTAAAAAGAAACTAGAAACTTTTAATCTGTTGAAAAAGTAGTCATTGTTTCTTGACCATTTTTATATAATACTAGTTGAACCCCGCAGTGTTACCCGCGGTTATTGTCGCGCTGCGGGTAACGCCACGTGACGGAGCTTATCTAAAAAAAGTAGCCTGAGTTATACCCTATGTCATCAGCTACCTATCAGTGAAAGTTTTGTCAAAATCGGTCTAGCTGTTCCAGAGTTTAGCCGGAACAAACAGACAGACAGACAGACAGACAAAAACTGTAATATAAAATATTTTGGTATATGTTCCGTGTATACATATACATGCGTTAATTAAAAAGTGGATATTTTAATATTACAAACAGACACTCCAATTTTATTTATTTGTATAGATAACTATCTGAAACTGTATGGAACACGTGACTGCAATTTTACGTAAAAAAAATGTCGACACAACTTTTCGTGTCTCAACAAAGCCTTTGTTATCAATCGATGGATACTATCTCGTTAATCAATACAAATTAAAAAGTGGTTATTTTAATATTACAAACAGACACTCCAATTTTATTTATTTGTATGGACTAGCAACCCGCATCAGATTACTAGTTTAATATAAAAATTAATAAAAACGAATAAAAACGTAGCTGGGGTTGGAAGCTCTCCCTGATTCGCCATTACCAGACCTTGCACCTACTGACTATTACTTTTTCCAAAATTTAGACAACTTTTTAGTGGGTAAAAATTCAATTCCCGAGAGGCAGGACAAAATGCCTGTGAAGAGTTTGTTGCCTCCCGTCCAGCTGATTTTTACAAGAAGGGCATCAATAAACTGCCAATGCGTTAGCAAAGATGCGTCGCTTGCATGGGTGATTACTTCAAATAACAGAAATAAAAAAGTTTGAAAAAATGGGTACTTTCACTTATTGCATACAAAATGGCAATTTCATAGGTAAATACCTATTATGTTACATTTAATAAAAATGACAGTATTATTAGAATTTGTGGTAGTAATTGAGGAGCAATACTTATTAATAACTTTTATTACTAATAAGCAGTACTTTCACAATGTAATACACTCAAATAAAACCCTGAACTTTGCCAGCCAAAAATCATAACAATTCGTTGAATTAAAAAATATTTTTTTCTTTATACAAATAATGTCCAACCCTGCAATAAAATATACTTTTTATCATTTAACAAAATTAAGGAGCTACCGTTTCAAAAGATTTCTTAAACCGTTACAATCCTTATCAAAAATACATAACTTTGAGTGAACGAGCGCATAAAGATATTTTTTCTCCTCTTACAATTTTTCAGTTTGCCCGAAATGAGGCTAATGTTGGGAAATATTATACATAGTAACGAGATAAAACCTCATTAAAGAGGACAGGATCGAGGGTACAGGAATACCAATGAGCTTTCATATTTTAAGGTGGGCTCACAAAACAAGGCAGTCTTATAAAATTGTGACTCCCTGTTTTTTATATTTTTTTTATGAAAATGTAGATTATGAAAATCGAATTAAAGTTATCAAAGATCGTACTTTTATGTAAAACAATTTGAACAAAGTCTTTTAGCATATTTACGCTTTTAGTCCTGAATGGGTAAGCAGAGGCGTATTTAATAGCTTCATTTTTTTAACTTTGTTGTGTACTGTAACGCTTTGTCCATAACAATAAAAAAAAAAAAAAACTATTTGACACTTCGTCTGTCTGCACCACGAAGCAAATTGTATTTGCTCCGTGGTCTGCACTGACACTAAGTTTTTTCTTAGTGCAAATTTCCCCGCGCTGCAAACGTCACCGAGCCAGACATTTTGACACAAGAGTTGTGCAATCTGTGGTAGAAGATATCTTAGAAATAATCGTCTTGTAATATTAAATAGAAAATTTAAAAACACAAAATATATTATAGATTGTGATTTAGGAACTGACATTGTAATAAATAACATTAAATGTCGTTTCTTTAATTACAGGTATGTAAGACTTTGTTATCAACACTTGTATTTCATGTAAAACATAGTACTTGTTAAAATAAACAAAAGTAAATCTTTAATTACAGAGAAACTCAATTGTGTTTGATTAACTGTGTCGCCCAAATCACAGAAATATAAAATTCGCATTATATATATACTTATATGTAATTTAGCTTTTGCGCGCGGCTTCGCTCTCGCAGACTTTCATTCCTTGATTTACCCCTTAGGGGTGGAATTAAAAAAATCCTTTCTTAGTGCTCACTTACGTTACATAAAGAACCTACATGCAAAATTTCAGGATTCTAGGTTCAGCGGTTTGGGCTGTGCGTTGATCTCTGGGTATGTCAGTCAGTCACCTTTCTCTTATATATATATAGATAGTTGACTGGGCGAAGAGAGAAGAAATAAATAAATTGGATATTTCTTACATTATGCATTGTGTATTCATTCATGTTATTGTTTTAGCGTAAGCAGAAACTCTAGTAGATAAATTGATTGAATACTAAATACAATAATTATTGATAGTAGTTTTAAAAACAATTCACAAAACATAATTTAACAATCAATTTAAATAAACACTTTTCAATTTGAATAATAAAACGAATCCCTAAATGATATTACGAAAATGAGTTTTAAAAAATCCATAGATATCAGAAAGTATGTGTGATATGGCACAGTTCCCATTGCATTCGCTGAAATCGTAATTTATATATGAGCATTGTCCAGAAACGCTATCTTTGGAAGTTAGCCAATAGCTGATATTATGTCACATCCATTTTTTATATTTCCATGAGCAAGTAAAAGCTTAGTTTTTTTTACGATATATTAGAAATATGTGACTACGGCGGTATTATTTCGGTCAAGGACCTAGAGTCTAATAAAACTCTATGGTAAACTGTTGGCCAAAAAGCTGATATATAAACAGCATTAAATAAATTAGAAAGACTTTCTCGTGGGAATATATTATTTTGACAACTTGCCTATTAGAAATATATCCTACTAGCCGACCCACGCAAACTCGTTTGCGTCTCTTATTGCCCGTAGCGTGATATTTTCCCCCGTTTTTGTAACATTTTTCATTGTTGCTCCGCTCCTGTAGGTCTTAGCGTGATGATGTATAGCCTATAGCCTTCCTCGATAAATGGGTTATCTAACACTGAAAGAATTTTTCAAATCGGACCAGCGGTTCCTGAGATTAGCGTGTTCAAACAAACAAACAAACTCTTCAGCTTTATATATTAGTATAGATGTGGCGGAGGAATTTCGAACATCGTGGAGAATCCATGAAATGGACACAAAAGAATACCAAAACTCAAAACAACAGGTCACTAAAAGTGTTTTCCCACGTAGGTATGAACCCATAACACTGTGAGGAAATCTTCGCTTAAAAACAATATGGCTTAACGAACGAAAAACATATAAACACTTTTTTCGATCCACAGCTGTAACTCTAGTGAATACTTAAAAATGAGACTGGAATAAGAGATTTTGAGCTATGATGTTAATATCCGGCAAAAATGGGCGGCCATCTTGGTGAGTGAGCACCGATTCTGCTCTCAAAGATATAATAGTATACACTTTAAGAAATAATTATTTTAAAAAAGTAAAATGGTATCACGCAGTTATTGTGGGAGTATTTATATAATTATTTATTCATCTAACTTTTGAGAATAAAATAATATTTTTGAAGTTTATGACGACGAAAGGTCACGTACGTAGATGAAAATTTAATCAAAAAATAATTAAATTTATATAGTAATAATTATCTTTCTAATCATATTAAATTTTATCCTAGACACAGAATATTATTAAAAACTAGCTGAACCTCGCGCTGTTACCCGCGGTTATTGTTGTACCGCGGGTAACGCCGAGCAACAAAGCTAGTCTGAAAAAATGTAACTTAGTTACATCATCAGCTACCTGCCAGTGAAACTCCCGACAAAATAGGTCCAGCCGTTCCAAAGATTACCCGGAACAAACAGACATATAGACAGACCGACTATTGAAAAAAAAATGTCATTTTGGTACATGTATCGTGTTATTTTAATATTACAAAAAAACACTCCAATTTTATTTATATGTATGTATAGATGTATAGATTAGTCTGGCCTTACTTTTTACCCGACTACGACAAAGCCAAAGGAGGGTTATGATTTTGACAGGCTATGTATGTATGTATGTTCATTTGTTCCCTCTTAGCTCCTTAACTACTCATTAGATTTGGACAAATGAGGTGTCTCTAGAAGCGTCATGATCGTCTTCTGGCTATATGACGTGTGACTCTAGCCGACATAAAGTACTGCGTAAAAAAATAAATTTGAGATAAATATGCCGTGTTTGGTATCATTGGAAAGGGCGTTACTTGTACATTTCAAAAATATATATTTTATTAGCATTTGTTCGTGACTTTGTCCGTATTTATTCGATAAGTGTGATATTACTATGGTACCTATTTAAAATTAACTTTGCACAACAATAAGTATTATAGACGCACCAAAACATTTTAAATAAAAAAAAGTAATAACTAAAACCTAACTACGACGCTTAAAAAGTATGAAACAAGTTTCAAAAGCCGTAGTCACGCGTTGTTAAAGTGTTATAGACTATGGTACATTACACTACATGGACTAAGGCTTTTGAAACTTAGGAATGTTCTATAGTCCATAACACTTTAACAACGCGTGACTACGGCTTTTAAAACTTGTTTCATACTTTTTAAGCATCGTAGTTGGGTTTTAGTTATTATTGAAATAATAGAGGAGGTTCTCAATTCAGTTTATGTTTTGGTACGTTTCTCACTTTGGAACATTTTCAGTCATAAACCAATTAGGAAGATTCGTTTTCATCATTATCTCAGTCGCTGTTGGATATAGGCCAACACCAAGACTCTCTGCAACAATCAGTCTTGTGCTGATCGCATTTTATCGTGGCATTTCATTTCTGAGAAATTACTCTCATTGAAATAAAAACTAAAAAAAAGTGTTAAATTAAATCATTTAACGGAAGCGCTATGAATTCAGAGATACTTCTTTGTGTAAAAGTATCTAAATATATTATCTTACTAGTTGTTGCCCGTGACTCCGTCCGGGTGTATTTCGGTTATCGTGGCAAATAGTAGCCTATGTGTTATTCTGATGCATAAGTTATGTTACTGTAAAGTTTCACCTAAATCCGTTTAGTAGTTTTTGCGTTAAAGAGTAACAAACATCCATCCATCCATACTTACAAACTTCCGCGTTTATAATATTAGTAGGATTTATTACTAGTTACGCTTCGCGGCATTACCCATGGGTTTTGTTGCTATGGAATCGGATATTGTTCACTATATCAATGGTTTTAATTTTATAGTAAAATATATTATTTTTTTTTTCATGTAAAGTTAAAGTAACCTAAGTCTAATCTAGTAAAAGTCCAGTCAAAATCGGTCGTATCATTCCAGAGATTAGCCGGAACAAATAGACAAACAAAATGAAAAAAAATGGGAAAAGCTGTTAATTTGAAATTACAAACAGATATTTGAATTTTATTTATTTGTATAGCTAAGTACAACAGAGAAGCAGAATTCAGAGAAAGCTCTGAATACAGTTTGGCACAAAGCCATAGTCAACGAATGTAGGTCTTAAACTATTTCGCATTGAACATACTTTGTTATATGTAACAATGTTCATGCGAAATAAATAATACTATACGTTTAACCGACTTTAAAAAAGGAGGAGGTTCTCAATTCGACCGTATTTATGTTTCTTTTTATGTGTGTTCGCGGATAACTTCGTCGTTTGCGAACCGATTTTGATGATTCTTTTTTGAATGGAAAGGCGATATCCCAACGGTACCATGAAAACACTAATATCTGATGATGGCATCAAAGAAAAATCGATTGATTTGGTCGTTTTTGAAGTCCGTTATTTATTTGTGAAAATTTTACTTGTTTAATGTGACTATAAACTACATAAAACGGATACATAAAACCTATACTTATTACCTACACTTAAAACAAAAAATTGTATATTACACTTAGTGTTGTCTTATATGGGATTCGAACCCACAATAGTGAGCATAGTACGAAACCTAACTGAGTTAAACCAATTTTTTTTTGCTTTCTTGTTCTACTGAATCACAGGGAAAAAATATTTCTGTAACTCATAAGACCAGAACTTTCTTTCAGATAAATGTGTATATTACATGTATATATATTCATGTATTTAATATTTTCAATTTATGTCTCAATATTTGAAATTAAGCCGAAATATGTCAAGTGAATCAATTTTTTGACGTAACAACGGCTTATAAATCATTGTCCCATTCAGCCCGTTGCATCATTTCATCAATATTTTGTTATGACGTTGCCACGTTAAACTATACGCCCTAGACAGAATTCCCCAAGGAAAACGCAAGCATGGCCGTCCAAAACAAACCTAGCGGTGAACTATCGTCGACGAAGCGAAGGCCATTGGCAATAGCTGGAGTGAAATCAAACGAGACGTTCAAGACAGAACGGGATGGCGATGCACCGTGGGCGCCCTCTGCCCCATTTAGGGGACATAGGACCTTAACTAAGTCAAGTCACGTTAAGCTATCGTCTTTAAACCGACTTTGCAGACAGCCAATTTTTTTTTATTTCATGTTTATATTTTATAAATGACAAAAATAATAAGCAAACTAGAGATGTAAGGCTTAGAGTGAAGACGCCCAGAGAAAAGTAGAAGAAGAAATGAAAGAAGTTGATTTCATTTATTAATACGACGTTAAAGATTAGTTGAAATATTATTTATCTAATATATATAATTTGCTTACGATAAACTCAGAAAATATCTGATCGAATATGATGTAGATGCATCACTAGGACACCATTTTATGGGCCACTATGTTACATTGTTGCATTGTCTGCATTCGTAAAGAGTATGGTGACCACTACTCTAGGATTCTCCTGTGGCGACTTCAACATGCAACTCAAAACAGACACACACTACATCGTCATCTACCGTAAATACGTCGAACTACGGAGTACCAAAATAAACGAAGAAACTACCAATCCTGAATCGCGCAATAGAAGTTCTCGCACCGATTAACATATATACAACATCCATGCATGCATCCAGGCATGATCACCTCGCCTGTTCGAAGGATCCATGACACCCATTCCTTCACACTCCTTTTGCTTTCTATTCTATATTATCTTTTATCTATATATTCTATCAGGCAGATTAGAGTCACTGTGGCAGGCCCCCTTACATTAAAAAATGACTTTTATTTTTTAAATGAGTGATTTGCTATTGCGCCTAAGATAGGATAATTAACGTCACGCTAAGGTTATTGTGTCTAAGATAGGATGGTTAACATCACGCTTAGGCTAATAGGAGCCGAGTAAGATTGAACAGAGACGCAGAAAAAATTGCGTCGGTCAGCTAGTATTTCTATAGGTTTATGTATTTCAAACTAGGATGCGTATATAAAAAGAATAAAGGGTCATCCGGCTATTTATGGCCGGATATCGGAAAATGAGATATTTCTCGTTTTTTCGTATACCGTCACCTAACTACGCAATGACTTGGCAATTTATATTACAAGTAAATATCTAAGTTTATGTTATGGTATACGTTGGGAAGTATGTAGTTATTATTTTTTATTAAACAATGAATGAACTGACTCTACTAATATATTTGACTGCCTCGTTGGCTCAGTTTCACTTCATTGGTTGCGTACGCAACTGCTTTGTATTAGGTCTCTGGTTCGATACCCGGGTCCGACTAAATGTTTGTATGATCTGCAAATATTTGTTTCAGAGTTTAGCTGTTTTCTATGTGTGTATATATATGTATTTAAATCAGATGTCTAGTACATACAGTACAAGCTCTGCTTAGTTCAATCTCAATGTACTGTTTAAAACACAATGTTACTTTAATATCCGCTAATTTAAAAGTTATATAAGAAAATTACTATCAGTCAATGAAATGAAACTTTAAAAATTATTGAATTATAGTCCAATTTTGATCATCAAGTGATTTAAGCATACATCACATCACGTTTATTTATCTATTCTATTTAGTCACGATTTTGCTTATCATTTCACAAGATTGGCGCTCCTTATCTTCTTTTGGACGTAAAAAATAAGTATGTATAAAATTGTGCTTTGTGCTAGCGAAAGCTTATCACTTGTATAAAGGAACTTTTACACAGTATCGATTTTGTAAAAGTTTACAATGTGTTAGCAAGCTACTAACTATAAAGTTTCTGTGATGTTCTTCTAGGCAGGATTGCAGCAGGCTTTCAAGTCCTTCCGCCGGCCTCGTCACCATCGAGGCCATCCGGCCAGTGCTCGACCTGTGGCTCGGGAGAAGGCACGGCTCCCTCTCGTTCCGTGTGACGCAGGTCCTCTCGGGGCATGGCTGCTTCGGGAGGTTCCTGTGTCGCATAGGCAGGGAGCCGGACGCTCGGTGTCACCACTGCGTCGACTGTCGGGAGGACACGGCGTGGCATACGCTGGCAGAGTGTGCCGCTTGGGAGGGGCCACGCCGTGCCCTCGTCTCTGTAGTAGGCAGTGACCTCTCGCTGCCGGCCGTAGTTCGTTCTATGGTCGACGGCGAGGAGTCCTGGGACGCGGTGGTGTCCTTCTGCGAAGCAGTCATCTCGCAGAAGGAGGCTGCGGAAAGGGAAAGGGAGATCCTGACCTCTCTCTCGGCCCGCAGCAGACACACCGGGCGTCGGAGGAGGGCATACGCTGCCCTCCACCGGCCTCCGTAACAGGGTCCAGGGGCGACGGACTTGGGGATGTTCGTCGCCCCCCTAATCAACTGGACCCGAGGTGGCGGCGCGCTGTGTTCCCGTGCGCCCCTCTTAGAAGTCGCGAGGGGAGTCTTTCCCTCGCTGACGAGAAGTGGCCCGCAAAGGCGGGCCGGCACCAGTCGGGGATTGCGGTTGTCTCTCAAGTTCCCGCGATCCCCGGCGTAAGTGTGAGAAGGAACACCGGGGGGTTTTAGTCAGTAGAAGTCTGACAGACCCCTTCGCCCTTTCCCCAGGGCGAAGGACATCCAAGAGGATTTCCCCCCGTCAAAAAAAAAAAAAAAGGCAGGATTGCAGGTTACAAGTATTCTACTAATTCTATTCTCTTAAATCTGACTACGTGAATCAAGGATAGTAGAATACACGAAAAATAATAGAATATACAGTACGATTTAAAACTACTTTTGATATCATTTTAT
This sequence comes from Spilosoma lubricipeda, assembly GCA_905220595.1. Taxonomy (NCBI): domain Eukaryota; kingdom Metazoa; phylum Arthropoda; class Insecta; order Lepidoptera; family Erebidae; genus Spilosoma; species Spilosoma lubricipeda. The sequence goes on from HG992291.1 coordinate 3,165,938, forward strand.
TTATTTTCAAAATGGTTTGCATTTTTACTTGGAATTTAAAAAAAGTTAAGGAGTATTTGCCATACCCATCAAATTAACAAATAGTTCACTTTTGAATCAGAATCTCTTAGGTAAGATAGTGTTTTAAATAAGCTTTGACTTGAGGATTTATATGCTTATAAGTTCAATCTTATTTCACTTTTTATAGGTTTCCCGCAATTAACTCGCCGTAGGAGAGCCATGCTTCGGTGTGAATGGGCCGGCTCGACCGGAGTGATACTACGGCCTCACAGAAAACCGGTGCGAAACCATGGTGACCACTCATCTACCTAGATTTTTTTAATAATAGATGTGTTCCAGTTATCGCAGTAGTGCCATGAGCTATTGTGGTAGTGTGTAAATACCTTTACGGATTTACATATCAGTGGGCTTGGTGTGAGAAAAAATATGAATGGAAATGGCGTCATTGTTTTTTAAGACGTCAGGAGGACATGAAAGGGTTATCGAATACCATTTTAGAACTTAATCTTGGCATTTCATACAGGTAGAGTACTGATATCAATAATCTCTTTTAGTATAAATCTGAAAGTATGTTTATTGAAATATTTATTACAACAATCTGGAAACTTTTGAATTATAGTTTTTTTATTTTATTAGACGGTAAAGGAGTCCGTCGGTTACGGTTATCATGAACATATTTAGCAATCATTATTAGGAAGTCAATGCCCTCGAATATAGTGACAACTAGTTCAACCTTCGAATTCAGTTCCCCCTTAAGGCTGCAGAGGTTCAATGCTTATCAGTTCGAGGAAAAACTGATACTCAGATGAAATCGGTAGAACTAGTAGCCCACCCCATATAATCTTAAGAACAACAGAGGCTTGGAAGTTAGGACAGTAAAAAAGCAGATGACCTAATAGTGAGTGAAAGCAGTCACCCATGAACACCTGTTTGAGAGGATTCTGGTTCTGGTGTTCTTATACACTCATCATTTACCTACCACCGGAATAACTTAGGATAAACTGGCTTATTTGTGTAGAAACATGATTCTCTCATGGTGTGAATAAAATTGCCTCGGTGGCGCATTGGTAACTAATGTAACTGTCTGAATTTCCTTCTCGGACTAAATGTTTGTATGATTTTCAAATATTTGTTTAGGAGATTGGATATTTTCTATGTATAATATGTATGTATTTACAGAAAAAGTATATATGTTTTTATATCAGTTGTCTAGGGCCCATAATACATGCTCTGCTTAGTTTGGTAAGTGTAGATGTCCAAAAGTATTATTTATTTATTGTTATTTATTAATTCAAAGTAAATTGTTACAAGTACAAGTAAAATTTTAACAAAAATAAAAGTGACTTCAAGGTTTGACTCAATTTCTTTTTGAAAACCATGTTCAAATCTTAGTATCCTTATTTTGGTACCACCGTTGGGATATCTCCTTTCCATTAAAAAAAGAATCATCAAAATCGGTTCATAAACGAAGAAGTTACTTGCAAACACACATAAAAATATATATATATATTCGGTCGAATTGAGAAACCTCCTCCTTTTTTTGAAGTCGGTTAAAAAGACCTAGATATTGCTTATATAAAAGAATTTAATAACGTAAACAGAACATGAACACATTAAGTGATAATAACAAGTTATTATAGTTTATGTACTTACTCTATCACTTTATTGTGAGATTTGAATTTAATTTTTTACCCTACACCAAAATTAAAAGAAGTAAAACTCAAAATTGATTCATATCTTACAGTTATTGTACAAACACCTTACCACCTTACCGTGGGAGAGTCACGCTTCGGCATGAATAGAGGAGGCCTAACCCAACATCCCTTTCCCCACCCCAAAGGTTGGCAACACATTTAAAAATAATAATAAACATTTATAGCTGTCCAAATACATAAAAAAGAAAGCTCTCTGCATAACATATTTAGTTAGATAGCAAAGGGTGTATATTCAGCGGATGTTAAGAGCCTACATCAAAGCCATAGTGACTCTTAACGCTGGTGTACAATCCACCCCTTTATCTACACATAACGATTACACTATTTTCTAGTAGATACTCAAACTCGCATGTGAACAATTACAATAATGTGAAGAAAAAAAAAACTAAAAATTAAAAATCTTAGCACTACAAGGGCCAAGGATGGAAATGCTTAAAAACCAAATACACATCAGGTGTCCGAAAAATATTTAACCAAAAAAAAAAAGTAAACAGTGATAACAAAACAAGAGAACAAAAATAAGAAAAGCTGAGTTTTTATTTTTTCTATCTTTACCGAGGGAGTGTAAGCAATTGTTCTGCAAACAAATATTTCTGTAACTTAATATTAAAGACTTTATGAGACATAACCTGTTGCAGAGGTGACGCCTCTGGTGTTGCGGGTGTCCATGGGCGGCGGAAATCACTTACCTATAAGTGATACGTCTGCTCGTTTGCCCCCTACACCTTAAAAAAATAGGCTCTACCGGAGTGTTACCACGGCCTCACAGAAAACCCGTGTAAAATAGCGCTTGCGCTGTGTTTCACCGTATGATTGAGGATACCGGAGGCCCATATCCCATCCCGTCCCTACATCCCCCTCCCTAATCCCCCAAAGGTCGGCAACGCATTCGTGACGCCTCTGATGTTGTGGGGGTCCATGGACGGCGGTAATCACTTACCATCAGGTGATACATCTATTCGATTGCCCCCTATTCTATAAAAAAAAAGAACACAAATTATATTTAAATAACAATATCATGAAATATATGTGTTGTACCACTATCATATAATTAGGTAACAATAAAGTAATACAAGTTCTGTTATGGTTTGAGCTAGTCGTATGTCGAGATCTTGAATGCATTCGGTTGGAATATGCTAACTTTGATAATTAACCATATAGTGATGGTCAGACTCGTGTAGATATACTACGAAGAAACTTAGACATGGTAGTGAGATTTAAATGAAATCTTGATTAAGACCTGGATACATATGATAAACTTATCCCAGTATTTGAACATTGCTTGCTTATCTGCTGCCGGTCCGGTATTCATAGAACTCACATTAGCGTATGTGGAAGCACTCTCCAATGAACTTTCTCTAAACAATTGAAGATGGACAGAAGTTCCCCTTTTTATTAATGACTAGCTGAACCCCGCGGTGTTACCCGCGGTTAATGTTGTACCGCGAGTAACGCCGCGGGACAAAGTTAGTCTAAAAAAAGTAGCCTAAGTTACTACCCGGATCATCAGCTATCTGCCAGTGAAAGTCCCGTCAAAATCCGTATAGCCGTTCCAGAGATTACCCGTAACAAACAGACAGACAGACCAAACTTTTTTAAACTACATTTTTGTTATATGTATCGTGTATACATACATATGCATTGATTAAAAAGCTGTTATTTTAATGTTACAAACAGACACTCCAATTTTATTTATTTGTATAGATTCACATGTAATGTAAATATTCACAAATATCGTTCACAAATATAAAGATAATAGTAGGATTTCCTTTCTATATTGTACATGTAAAAAATCGTTAAATGAATAGAAAGTAACGAAAATTTCATAAATATACCTACACCTAAACTAATTTACGACCATCAAATTAACCTGTTCACAGCTTCTTTCCTTATAACCCTGTCGCTAAAATGTTTAAGTAGTTAAAAAGAAATCTCTAGGATTATGGGCACGTAAAAAACCTTCTTTTATTTATTTAATCAACCGATGTCCGAATTTTTCGGGCACAAAATTACAAAAGTTTCGTCCTTGTTTTTACGCAACACCCTGTTTAGGAACAACTGTTTAAATATTAAGTATATTTATAAAAGCATAGCTTGTTTCAGAAGTCTCAAGGTGGCGAATTTAAAATGTCGTTACAGGGTGTTCAGAGATTAATTGGAAATGAGACTTGTTTATGAGGGAGTTGTAATTAAGTGGTTGTGACGTAAATTAGATTATCTTTTCATGATGAGCTAAAGCTATTTTTTATCCTTTAATTAGTTGCTAAAATTCATCAGTTTTATAATCATAATGTTTTCTTATAAAACAAAATGATTTCGACATTGGTTGGTTTGTTGGACACACTAGAAATTTATGTTATATATTATTATATTTATAAAAGTTGATTTCATACCCAATTTTTTGTCAATTATTAATTTATTAATATAATATCTATTTGTATGAAAGTGGAGAGACAGTACTCAAAATTGATTTTATTCATATTAAAATAACTATTTATTTTTTATTTAGATTTATATAAAGAATCCAACATTCAGTATGTACACAAACAAAACAAAAGCTTGGAAAACCAATTCAAAGATTACATAAAAAGTTGTTCTATGCAAAAATCAAACTCAACACACAACGGGTTCGAAGCGGTTATGTGATCACTTGAACCACTACGGCATTTGTGCAGTGAAGTAGTTTAAGATTTACGACTAGTTTATCTTATGTTGCCTCATAAGTAAAACCAATCAGAACCTTGACACAGTAATCAGCGTTACAGTAAATTCATTGAACAAATAAAACCTTATTTCATGTAATTTGTGCTTACACTGTATCTGCGTTACAAAAGTTAGTGATATACATGTTTGAATGTGTGCTCGGTTTCAAGTTGTATTGAACCAACCTTCTCTCAAAATAGCAACCAGTTAAGTTTTTAATTTTCATCCGCCATTTTAAAAACCGAAATGCTCATAGTACCCTATCTTCATGTTCTGCCAAACCAATTTTCGCTATGTTTTTTTTTAAAATTTCGAACATCTGCAACACAGCACTATCTAGTTTCAAACTTAGAAAAACTTGTACTGTGACAGCTAGATTGAATGATGGAATAATATATAATGATATACAAATCCCAATCTTTTAATAAAAGGAAATTCAGGTGGCAACAGCTTGGATACTGTTTACCTTACATGTAATACTAACACTATTGTACCTGAAAATCTGACTTTGAGAAGAGTGGCCATGAGTTTCTTTGCCAGTATTCTTCTCATGAGGCTCTACGCATTTGGGAAACTGGAAGTTATGGATCGACACAGGCAGGCAGTAGATTTTGGTATTTTCGCCTAATTTACCTCGACAATACAGCACATGCTGTGTGTCTGTTTATGTCGGTCTATGATTTTTAACTGCAGGTTCAATTTAACGTTCATAAATGTCACTTAGTGTCTTAATTGAATAAATGATTTTGAATTTGAATTTGAATATGAATCAAACATGTGGTCTGAACCCGGGAACCTAACCCCAAACCTCAAGTATAGCAGTCGCTAATACTACCACTGCGCCATCGAGGCAGTAGTTTCAATATAAATTCAGTGTTTCATTTTGACTTTCTTCCATTGCTTGTAAAAATATTTGAAAAATTCCTTAACTGAATATTCATATTTAAATAATATTCAAATTAATAGCAGTACAATTTAAATTGTATTCCCAAAATGCCTTAGCTATAATTCACATTACTTCGAATAAACTTTAACTAATTACGCAAACATATGTCGCAAAACTTTACAGAAACGGTGTACACAGTGTGTCAGATATTTACAAATGTTCGTATTTGCAAAAGTTGTTTCGAACATAATCTGAAATTCCTGTAAAACTTGAAGTAAAATATTGCTTTGCAGAGTTGCGATCGTGGTCGCTATTTTAAAAGTATTAATATAATTTTATTGTAATACAAGACACGTCATGAAAGAGTTTTATTTGTGTTTTACCCTACTTATATTATAAATCCTTCCTACTAATGTTATAAATGCGAAAGTTTCTAAGAATGTGTGTGTGTGTGTGTGTTTTTGTTACTCTTTCACGCAAAACCTACTGAACGGATTTGGATGAAACTTTAGAGTAATATAGCTTATTCATCAGAATAACGCAATTGTGAATCCGCATTGTCAACAGTCCCGAAGCCAGTCAGTTGCGTAGAGATGTCGCCTCTATGGCAGTACTCTATCGTTTGTATCATGGTGAGTGTTCTAAAGAGCTCTTCCATGTGGTCCTGCCTTCCCCCTCCATTTACAGAACAACAAGTGCCGGCCTTGGAAGTCATCGCTTCGGTTCCTCCTTTCTGTGCCGAGCGGTCAAAACCTGGTACTCACTTGCAGCCCACGTGTTTCCCTCCTGCTATGATCCAGGGTCTTTTAAGCGGGGCGTAAAAAATTATCACTCACTAGGTGGCCATAGAGTAGATCACCATTCTGCTATGTACTTATTCGCTTTGAGGATGGTGACCACCACTCTTTGAATCTGCTCATGCCTTCCATCAGGCAGAGCAGAGTCATTTTGGCGCAGTTACGATATAAAAAAAAGAAAAAACACATAGGCTACTATTTGTCGTGGTAATCGACGTACATGCGGGTGGAGCCGCGGCCAACAGCTAGTGGTTAATAACCCTGTGCAAAGAAACGTAGTAAATTTTACCCTCCTCAAGATTAAAACTGTTATAAAACTATATAAATTCTTTTCACGTCACTTCACATCAAAAACCCCTGAAATTCCAATGCTGTACACATACCTCTACTTTAAAAGAAGGTTTTGACAACAGTGGAAAGATGGATGGTTCTTCTAATTCTCGAGTTTTTGTCCTTTGTAGTTGTGGAAGAATAGAGCTTGTGACGCTCCATATTTTTAATCTGCCTAGTTTACTATGATTCAGTGATAAGTTCGTTTAAAAAAAAACTGTTTGTTTCGCAATAAAAAAATACCATATAGTTAGACCCAGAGGTCAAAATTCGGTCAAAATTATTTTTAACCGACTTCAAAAGAGGAGGATATTATCAATTCGACTGTTTTTTTTACTTTCGACTGGGTGAACCAATTTTGATGTTTTTTTTTATTAGAATGCTAGTTCTTCCTGTTTTCCTGAATGTTTTCCTTTTGTTGAAATTTGTGATTTAAATTGGTTAGGTAGAACCTTTACGGGTTCTTTTTGTCTAAGGCTACTTATTACAGATCGTTAATCAAAGATTTCACTAAGACTACTTTTGATATTCAGTATGACAGTAGTACAAAACAACAAGAAAAAAACAACTTTTTAGTTTGATTTTCACATACATGTATTTGTGTATTATGCATATTTGTGTGTGTGTGTGTGTGTGTGTGTGTGTGTGTGTGTGTGTGTGTGTGTGTCATAGGCATATATAGTAAGAGGAATGTTATTTTTATTAATTTAATGCTTTTTTTTTTTTTGGATTTGGATGATTCTTTTTTAAGATCTAATGATGGCATCCAAGAGAAATCGAGTCGAAACTTATAGTCGGTTTTTTTGTGAAAATTTTATTTTGATAAACATTACCTTGACACACTTAAACATTGACATCTAAAACACAACCGCATCTACTCCAAAACTAAGCAGAGTTTGTATTTTAGCTACTGCACAATTGATATCAATCACTCTTACATCACATCACATAGAAAAAACCCAAAATCCGAATCATCGGATTTGATTCCGAACACGGGAATCAAACCCGAGATCTCCAACACACCAGTAGCATACGCTACCACTGCGCCAAATAGGCAGACCATATAATATAAAAAGTAAAATATAACAACGACGATTACGGTTTTTTTAATTTCAAATAAAAGCAGACTGTTAAACAATAAAAATATTTTATTCTGGCAGACAGATAAGTTTTTCGCCATTACTCGTCAGCTGTTTAAAGAAAAAAGTGTAACAAAACAAATATTTCTCTGTTTACAGATAATTGTGTAAAGTCTAAACTTTCTTTGTTTACATAAATTTTAAATGTTTTGTTCCTAAGTTATTTATTTAATGGAGAACAAATTCATAAACTGTTTTTACTCCGTTTCTTAAAAGATCATCCCATCAATTTTAAAAAAGACTAATATATTCTTTTCTATACTAATATATAAAGCTGAAGAGTTTGTTTGTTTGTTTGTTTGTTTGTTTGTTTGTTTGTTTGTTTGTTTGAACACGCTAATCTCAGGAACCGCTGGTCCGATTTGAAAAATTCTTCCAGTGTTAGATAGCCCATTTATCGAGGAAGGCTATAGGGTATATATCATCACGCTACTACTAATAGGAGCGGAGCAACAATGAAGAATGTTTCAAAAACGGGGGAAATTTTCACGCTACGGGCAATATAAGGCGCAAACGAGGTTGCGTGGGTCGGCTAGTAGTTTATAAAGAGAAGCACTCAGTCTCTAGGATCCATATATATAAAAAAACGAATCTCCGAAATTTATGTACGCGCATAATTTCCGATCGGCTGTACCAAATTTTTTTTTTTGTATTCCTTGTTGTTAGGACAAGGTTTGTATACAAGAAAAAATTAAAGATAACAGGAAAAGTTTTTTTTGTCCAATAGAAGAGACAGATATGTAAATGTGGCGGTATTAATTTCGCCGGGTCAGCTAGTAATATATAAAAATACATTAAATTAATAAAAATAACATTCCTCTTACTATATAGGAGTCACGTATTTCAAAGAAAAATAAAATGGAAACCTATTACGAAAAATAAGAAATGATCTATTCTTTTGCTTCTCCTGATATTTTCTCCCTAAATCGTTCAAGCCTATTGTAACATTATGGTCTGTGGAGCAACATATACGGACATATAGTCATAAGTGTTAGACAAACGTTATAAAAACTCATATAAGAACGGTAACACTATCGAAATGTCCTAAATACCCAACTGTGAGAGCTATATAAATAACTGAGCTATATTATAACCCAATATTATTCGTACATAAGAGGAAAACACTTGGACATAATAACACCAAGAATAAGCTAAATCATACCGGTCTTAGTACTTTTATTTATAAGTGTCCCCTACTCTGCACCCTTGTTTAGCTCGTTGGCCCTCCAAAATGAGATATAGCGTTTTATGACGGGTGATATGATGTTATTGTGAGATTGTTTCTTGTGAAGAAGGGTAAAGAAAAATATATTATTTGGTACTGATACTATTTGGGTCACCCGTTGGAAAATGTCTATACCCATGTGTGAAAGCCTGCAACTCAGGAGATAGCAGTAGGTTTGTTCTTTTCTTAAAGATTTGAGATTAAGTTTATTGTCGCACCTTACTTATTCGCCACCCTTATTCATCCCGCCGTGAGAACCAACTGAGGCAGCAAACGGGTCGGCGTGACCGAGGCGGTACTACCCTTTCACAGAAGATCAACCTAAAATGGTCAACAATATTCGTACTGTCGTGTTTCGTTGGTGAGTGTGAGATCGGAGGTGTGGTGTGGATCACTGTTTGAACAGTTGTATTTGCAATGAGTATGGTGACCACCACTCTTGGATTCTGCTCATCTTTCCCATCGAGCAGAATAGTGTCAGTTGGGTAGGTCTGTACATGAAAAAGAATACGCCAGACAACAACGCCACAAAAGTAAAGAAAACTTGAGACTCTGTATCCTTCTGCGTTCTATCTAATGATAGTGATTATAAAGTATAGTGATCATCACTCTTGGATTCTGCTTAAGCTTTCCATCAGGCAGAGTAGAGTCATTTTGACAGGCCATATATAAAAAAAAAGATAAATAGATGGATTTTTATTAAACCGAGACTCTATCCTTGTATTTGTTTTCTAACATTAAAGTCAGCAAAACTTTTCTCCTATCCTTGAATGTTTAACAACCAATATGAACTTTACGACCACATAATCCTTTGTGTCTCTATAACTATAAATATATATTTGTTTATTCCCTTGACGACTGAACCATGTATTGAACGATTATTTTTATGTGGAACAGCGGAACCCCGTTGTGTTACACGCGGTTGTTGTTGTATCTTTCCAAAAACAACGGTGGGTGACGCCGACAGATGAAGCTAGTCTAAGAAAAAGTAACTTTGGTTACTCCTTATATCATCAGCTATCTGCTAGTGAAAGTCCCGTCAAAATCGGTCCACCCATTTGAATGATTAGCCGTAACAAAAAGACAAAAGCAAAAACAAAGAACGTAAGTACGTATTTAATGAAAAACTAATAATTTACAAGTACAAGTAGAATTTTCAACTTTTTTGTTTGTATAGTTGATCTATACAAATAAATAAAGTTGAAATGTGACTTGTTTAATTTTAGGGTGAAATTTTATGAAATACCCACGCAACCTCGTTTGCGCCTTATATTGCCCGTAGCGTGAAAATATCCTCCGTTTTTGAAACATTCTTCATTGTTGCTCGGCTCCTATTAGTAGTAGCGTGATGATATATAATCTATAGCCTTCCTCGATAAATGGACTATCCAACACCGAAAGAATTTTTCAAATCGGACCAGCGGTTCCTGAGATTAGCGTGTTCAAACAAACAAACAAACAAACTCTTCAACTTTATATATTAGTATAGATATAGAAAATATTTCTAATCGAAATAAACAACTTTATGATGTTAAACTTGCACAAACAAACAATTAACTCTATAAACGGTGCCAAGGCTAAAACTCTGAGGCCTATTCAAAATTTAACAATTATGAGAAACACCAGTTAGAAACTGAGACAGTCTCTAGACAATTTATCTCACACTAATTAGGACGAGTGGAAAGCAGATATCTTTACTGTCTTATGTAAGACGTATAAATATTTATCGAGTTTTTTTACAGATTATAGTTATGATTTACATCCGTTCGGAGTTTGATGGGTCTTAAGCACCGTGCCTCGGAGATCACGAAAAGTCGTCTGTCCGTCGGCTAGGAATCGAATTCAAGATCAAATGTTTTCAGATCAAATACATTAATAACTCACATTCCTAGATTTAGATGATGTATTGAGCCCAAATCAGTCTGACTTACTCTAAATTAACTCGTGAGTATATCCTACTAATCCTACTAATATTATAAATGCGAAAGTTTGTAAGGATAGATGGATGTTTGGATGGATGTTTGTTACTCTTTCACGCAAAAACTACTGAACGGATTTGGATGAAACTTTACAATAATATAGCTTATACATCAGAATAACACATAGGCTACTATTTGCCGCGATAACCGACATATACGCGGGCGGAGCCGCGGGCAACAACTAGTCTTTAATATAGTGAATAACAAAAAGTTTGTGAAAAACTGTTAATTGGAATTACAAATAAACACTTAAATTTTATCTTTATATATATAATTCTTCTGTGAGTGTGTATGTCACTGAACTACTCTCAAACGACTGGACCGATTTTGATGAAATTTTTTGTGTGTGTTCAAGAGGATCTGGGAATGGTTTAGATTCACAATTTTGTTCGCTGGACAATGTTTTTTTAATTAATTTTTAATTTATTAGTAGTTATGGCAAAACGACGTTTGCCGGGACAGCTAGTTTATTTATAAGATCCAAGATATTGTGCGATGTGAAAGGATTCATTTTTTTCTTTAATCTAGAAGCGAATACATACAGTTGCGACATTCCGGTTGGTCCATAAATTATTTCTGAGTTAAAGCTATGATGAAAATCCGAGTGTGAAATCCAAGTGTAGTATTCAGTGTGGTTCGTAACTGAGGATATTACTCAAAGCGTGGCTTCACATAGAAGTTTTAAAAAGTCGTGCTATTAGAGCAAGATCCCAGGGCCACCAGATGTTACGTATTTTCTGACGAACGAAATGAGAACGATTGAGTAGTGTTAGTACGCACTATGGTAGCACGCCTACCTGCTAGCTTACTTAAACGGCCAATTTCCAGATATCAGGTAATTGAGGCACATAAAAACATTACTTTTTTCACGTAAATTTTCCAAGCTAATTTTCACGTATATTTTAGACAATATCTTTTAAAATAAGTCTGTAAGTCAATACTCCCAGACACTACCTGTCGGCCGCATTGCCTTACAGACGCTTTAAAGCTTCTTTCTCTATTAAAAAAAATTCGAATCGTTGACTGCCAAGATGTTTCAAATCAGCTGAACTCTCTAGCGCTGCGTAGAGATGTGGCCTCGCTATACATCCTCCAGTAAAGCCAAATCAATCTAGCCATTCTCGAGTTTTAGTGAGACTATTCAATTTCATAAACATAATTATAAAATAATATAATGATTCTTTGTAACCCATCTTTACACACAAGTAAAGCAATTTTGTTTAAATATGAAGTATACATTTATGGATATATTTTCTTAAAAATAATCGAAAATTCAACCTAAAACAAATTTTAATTTTATCCCTACTTTATCCTGCCAATGAAAACAGCTTCTAATCGCATTGCGACTGAAATAACATTGGCCTAATAATGAAGAGGCCGAAATTTATTTTAGTGAAACGTAAAACGACCTCAGAATACACAAACATTATAATTTTGAAGTTTATCGCGTTAGGTAATGGAACACTTATATATTGACATTTTATATAGGTATTCATCACTACATATAACAAAATAAAGTCCTCTACTGCGCCTGTCTGTCTGTCCGCGATAAATTCAAAAGGTACTGCTCAGAATTTAATGCGCTTTTTGCTAATAGATAGAGTGATTCTTGAGTAACAGGTTTTCGTATATATTTTGTAAAATTTTTGAGTATATTAGTAGACGTCGGAATAAAATTAAGATGCACACCTTCTCAGAGTAACATTAGGTTATGTTATATTTTTAGGCAAGAACTAGTACGAAGCCGAGGTGGTAAATAGTACCCTATGTGTTATTCTGATGTAATAGCTATATTCTTGTAAAGTTTCATCAAAATCCGCTTGGTAGGTTTTTCACGAAACATTAACAAACATTCATACATAGTCATAAATTTTAGTAATTGTAATATTACTAGCTTTGGCAGCTCGTTATGTGGTATGTGTGTGTATGTGTCAAACAAATAAAATATTAAATACATTAAAAAGTGTACGTGTGTACCGTGTTGCTTTATATTTTTATAGAAGATCTCAGTCCTCATACAAAAATTAAACAGCGCACCCTAAATCAAACTGATTAAAATAGCTCAGGTAACCTACTTTCAATAGTATACAATGTAATATACAATGTGGCGCTTTAGTTCCGATACGAACAACATATAAAACCTAAAGTGCGCATAACCAATCTTGCGGGCATTGAAGAGCACGCAGACCGCAATCGGAATACAAATAGGATGGACGCGGCACATCGAGTTACGAAAAATGTTTATTTATTTATGCAGTAATAACGTTACGCACTTTTGTACTTCGGGAGACCTAATGCCCAGGGCATTCTCTTCCATGCAACTTTTCAGTGGTGTGCAAATCATAAGAGGTTACGCAAACAACTGTAAGAAACTCCCGAAAAATAAAAATTGAGGAACGTATAAAACCTAAAATACCGCATTCGGGTCTCTTAGCAAACCTTTAAAATAAACATTTATTTACTTTTAAAAATTAGTTATCTTTTTAGTCATTTAGTATCGTCTAGCAATTAAATGGTTTTATTAACATTGTGGTGAAGTTTAGTCCACATCACACTGGACCTTGACCTGGACCAACAAAATTACCGTGTATATTTTCTTAGTGTGACTCTTAATATTAATTCATAAATAAACATTCATTACTGGTAAATTTATTTATACGTAACTAGCTGACGCGGCGAACTCCGTACCGTCATATTTACATATCTATTTCTAGTTCCCGTCGCAGACAAAAATATTTAATTTTCCCGTTATCTATTCATTTTTCTTGTACACAATCCTAATAATAACGTACACATAATAAAAAGAATAATTTAATTTGGTGCAACTGATCGGAAGCTATGCGCGTACATACAATTCAGCTATTTATTTTTATATATAGAATACATTTCAAATAAAAGTCGGTGACGCGAACTCATCAGATTTTCTCCTGCCAAAAAGTGCTCAACGCGGCTAAACAAGTTTTGACTTTAAAAATTAGGTATTGGTGGTTGTAGATAGAGAAAAGATTATAGAAACACTTTCAACTTTTCTAAGGGGCTGAACCCTCCCTTTTATAGTAGACAGACATTACTAGTCTTTTTTTTGTTGGGACTAATCCCACCCACACGCCCACCGCTGTAACTCCTGTACACCAGGATCAACAGCAGTGACCCACGAACACACCGAGTTATGACACTCGGGAAGTCCCAGGAAAAAATATTAACTGTCTTGGAACCCGCAACGAAATTAATCAGAAGAAAAACAGGAGGAGTTGGAAATATGATAAGTCCACTTCCCTCCTTAGCAAAGCGGGAGACAAAATGAAGTCAAAATAGGCAGACACCTTTTTTTAAACCGGGAAGCACCACGGATAAACTATTAGGGGTCCTAAGTGAGCTATATTTGATTACTATAGTATGTATGGCAGAATCGCCTAAACGCACGGAAATTCACCGCAGTTGACACAAGATCCCCATAGTATACCGCCCCAGATGTCATTTGTAAGCTATTTAGCATTGTGTTACGTTCATTGTACCAAAGACTACACTCCCAGAGAACATGATGAGCCGACTGTTCACAGCTAGTATCGGGTGTTGAGCATTGACACAATGGTGAATCGACTAATTTAAATGAGTGTAGTTTGCTCTTAAAGTTACCGTGGCCCGTAAGAAATTGAGCGACACAGTGATCTACCTCGAGCCATGTCCTCGACATCCGTTCGCGAACAGATGGAAAGAACTGGTAGAGGTGGCGCCCCTTAGATGATTCATCCCATCGTTGTTGCCATTCATCCATTAGGTCGTCATAGACATTGGAATGCTGTTGAAACAATCTTATGATTTTATCGCGGTCTCGTACGCCCAAAAAATCGCATTCCATGTTTTGTTTTGTAGAATAGTACATGGCTGCACGTCTTTGCACCTCGAGATCGACCGGAAGAACACCCGCCAACACCGGTAAAGCCTCAGTACTAACCGTCCTATATGCTTTGCATAAGAAGATTAATGCAAGTCGTTGGCCTTGTAGCAGTTTGCGACGGACAGCACCTACAGTCGCTCTATCGGCCCATACGGGAGCACCATAGCAAACAGCACCCAAATAAGTAGCTCCATATATGATTTTTAATGTATTAAATGAAAGACCCCATGTGGCAGTTGATATTCTCGTCAGAGCAAAGAAACTTTTTTTAGACTTTTCATTAACTGTTCTAATATGTTCGATAAATGAAAAATTTCTTTCTAAAACTAATCCCAAATAGCAAACCGAGGTTTTATTTTTAACAGTAACATTTTGAAATTTAATACACGGCGGTGATTTGAGGTTACCTTTCAGAAGTAGCTGGAAGGTTTTGTTTGGTGCAAAAGTCAAGCGATTACGTACACCCCATAGAGACACTAAGTTCAAACATCTATTAGCCAGACTCTCAAGCCCCGCTCTAGTATCAGATTCCACCAGTAATAAACCGTCGTCCGCATACGCGTTTAGAGTACATCCGGGTGGTATAGGTATTGTAAGAAAATCGTCGAAGCCTATATTCCACAAGTATGGACCTAGCACCGAGCCCTGAGGACACCCCATCGTAAGCGCCTTCGACACAGAATGATGCCCAAGTCTTAATTTTGTTGTGCCTTGTGTGAAGTATGAGGAGATAAGGGAATAAATATTTTTAAAGCATCCTCTTGATTTTAATTTTAGCAATAACATGGGCCACCACGCGTTGTCGAAGGCGCCAGATATATCTAAGAAGATACCTAAGACGTATTGAAACCTTGACTCGGTGACGGTTTTCCTTACAGATATGACCGCATCAGTTGTTGATTTTCCCAACGTAAATCCGAATTGTCTTTCATGAAATTTAACTCCACCCGGTAGAAGACGAGGCACCACAAGACGTTCTAAAAGCTTTCCCAGCGATGGTAACAGTGTTATAGGTCGATAGGACCCAGGATCGTCCGGCGGCTTATCGCCGTGTTTTGGTATTATACGAATATTACCGCACCGCCAAACACTAGGAAATACTCCTTCCGCAATGCAACGTTTAAAAACTGTTAAAATCGTATCACCCGAGAGTTTACAAGCTTCTTTTATCATTTTATTTGATATTTTATCGTCGCCCGAAGCCTTGTTTAGTGGTAATGACCTAACAGTACCAAGAAATTCGTCTGAAGATGGTAAGTCAGACGTTGGAGACAATGGTGGTTCGATGGCCCACTGCCTAATTTGTCGGTGATAATCAGTGTCATCCTCCGGCCGATCGTCGGGCACAAGTGATTCTAAAAGATATTTTGCTGTTTCTTCTACTCCTGTAGTATAACTGTTATGAATTTTGATGTTCTGTACGTATGCAAGGTCGATAGATCTATTTGCCTTAAATTCATGATACAAAGGTGACCACGGACCCTCTCTATCGAGTTTATCTACAAGTTTGCGTATTAAATTTCCCTTTGATTTCTCCACTGCTGCCCTGTAGTGAGACCTAGCAACTCTAAGAGCAATGAGAGCATTATTGTAAATATCTCCTGTTACGTTACGCTTTTTAATGACATTTAGTTTTTTACGAGCTTTCCGATGGATTCTACGTAATTCGACCAATTTATAGTTCCACCAATCACATCTACGAGTGCTAGTGATAGATCCGCGGCCTATACAAACATCAGCACAATATGTGAAAGTGTCTGACAATATTTCTGCGCTTTCCTCAGCTGATAGACAACTGCGAGTGAAGTCTTTGGCATGTACTGCAAAGAGTGAACCAAATAAAGCCCAATTTGCCCCTTTAGTTTTATATCTAAAATTGTACGGAGTTATTAGTGGATGTTGTGCAACAATTGGTATGAATTCGTACACGATTAAGCGGTGATCACTACAGGATGCGTCCGGTAGGACACGCCATCCAGATATCGAGACGTCGCCGCGCGTAAGCGTCACGTCAATAGAAGACTCACCCATGGGGCTGCAAAAAGTTGGTGGTGCATCAGGGGTATTGTGAATGGTAAGATTCATTTCCGCAATAAAATCTTCAACCGCACAGCGCCGGGCCATGTCAGTTGAACGCAGCTTGCCATACCATAAAGTAGAAGATGCATTGACATCAGCGCCAATGATAATTTTGTGTCCCACGAGGGACCGCAAAACGAAACGTAAATGATGTAGATGAGGATCAATGGGATGTGAAAACTGAAAATAACAGCTCACTACATAAATCTTACAGGTGGAGGATGAAATCTCAGCAACGGCGCAGTGTGACGTCATAAGGTTACGCAAAGATGTTACCGTAAAAGTAGAACTTGCAACATATATCCCAGCCCGTGACCGGCCATCTAGTTGTACTACATTGTTCCGCAAGCGAGCGCTTTGATATTGTTCTTGTATAAGGACAATGTCTAACTTTTGTTCCAAAACTAAATTGTCTAATTCTGACGTAGCTATTTTGTCATTATGAAGGTTTAACTGGCCTATTGAGATACTATCCATTATTAATTAAGTACTACAATTACTAAACTACTGCTGTAAAACTATTCAGTAATTAGTGTTTAGGATTAGCTGCTCTAATTTAAGTTTATATGTGGAGCAGTCCTGTGATCCACATCGATGGTCACATGGTTTTTTGTACCGGCTGCATTGTGCGCATTTCGGTTTAAAATCTGGTGTCCTTAATCGAACAAGCTCTTGTATCGTGGCTGCCGGCGCAATTGGCACAGGTAGGAGTTTTAATAGTGCAAAACTTTTGAACATGACCGAATTGTTGACAGTTTAAGCAACGAACTACTTCTAAGTCGTCTATAAACCTACAAGTGGCCCAGTCTATGTATAATTTATCTTTTGTGCTAGCTAAGTGTTTCCTAACTTCTGTCTCTAATTCTAAGCCTATCCATTGGCGTCCGTGTTCTAGTTTACGATGCCTGACCATTTTGGTTGATTTTAAAAAGTCGCTTTCAGTTAATTTTAATTCGTCCTTGATATTCTGACGATATAAAGCTGTTAGGAAAGTACGATCCTCCATAGAACTGGGTACGTCTTTTACAATTATACGGGGCCTTCGGCCTTTCGGCTTTTCTAAGCGTAAGCCTGCTGATTTAATGGCGTTTACTGATTCTAGTTTTTTAAGCTGCCTTTCATTTGCAACCCGCAACACGACGCCTGCCCTTGAGGTTTTTTTAACGCCTACAATTTGAAAACCTTCGTCACTGGGCTTAATAGCCTTCATGAGAGCCTGTTTTGTGGCCGACGAAGTTGCATAATCCGTTGAACGTTCCGTTGTAGGATACGCAATAACACACTCAGCGGACACCGGACACGGAGCTGAACCAGGCGGTAAACGAAGCTTAAGCCTGTCCGCGTACGTAAATCCCGGCTGTTGAACCGCGATACCGCCCACTTGGCGCTCGAGATTCGCTAATTTCGTTTCATTGCTAGAAGATTTAATTGCCAGCAATGAGACGATACCGGTAATCCGCTGGGTTATGTCCATAATTGCCGTCCTATTGCCCACATTCATTCGCGACCCTTGATCGTTTACTAATTCGTTAATTTTTGCCAAATATTCGGTTGCCTGAGACACCAACTCAATATAGTCAGACGCCCCACAACTATCATGACCACTAAGAGACGAAATACTCCCGCCCGAGTCCGAGGCCCTAATTCTTTCCGTTCTACTGTCCTTTGGCGATAAATTTGTTGGCGACATTCTACCAAACAATCCCTTACCGGTTGGTGTTGAAAATTCGTTTGTACCACCGGGATCCGGTAACTCGCCAACAACCGACATGGTCAAATAATGACACACCAGTTAGAAGAAAATCAATAAAATAGCTTCAAAATCAAAAAAGATGTAAAGTAAATAATGCAAACAAAATATTATTCCTACCCACTTTAATAATATAATAAAATTACTTACCGATAGCCGTAATAAAGGAAACTAACACAGTATTTGTATTTAAAAGGGTAAAAATTTACAGATTATTTGTTAAAAAACACTATATACAACCTTAAACCGCCCACAAACCGGGAAACAGTCACGAGAATACACAAAAAACAATATTTAAATTATCACAACGCAACGTCACACGTTAACCGCTCGGTGCCGCGAAGGGAAGTGTTTTACTAGTCTTTCTTTTAAGTTGAAAATTTAACTAAAAGAAACCTATTCTAAATCAAAAAAATTCGAGTAGTTAAATTATCATAGATGCTTGCTATTCCCAATCATGAAAAGTAAGATTAATATAGGTGGTATTCTGAATAGAATAGAACAGTGTCGAGTCCACTCAACAATACGGTTCCTTGTTATCCTCAATTCATGACTTATGTCCGCCTCCGCGGCCCCCTCAATTATTCATGAGCTCTATTCTAACGGCGATGGAACATCTTTTATATCACTATATTTTTTTACATATTCCCTTGTTGAAAGTGTAATTTTATAATAAGATCTCGGATCAGTTTTGATAAGATCTTAGTGTTAGTCTTCGGTTTTTTCTTTTTACATTTACTTTTATTCGATCCAAGGCTCGTCTTCACATCGTTTTTAACTTGTTTTTATAGGGATATCTTGATCTTAGTTCAATAGCAGATTCTTTTAAGAATTTGCATGAAGAAATTCATGTAAATAGTTGAGTGGGATTTGAAATATGTTTACGTATAATTTTTACCTTAGCTAAAGTATTGCTAAATTTGCAAAGATACATTTAAATCTACATTCCGAAAGGGGTCGACAGGAACATATTAAATATTTGACCAAGTATAATATTAGTCACTACGAAAAAAAGAACACGCTTGTTGCTAAATTTTAAGTTATAATTTCAACAAGCAGTAAACTAACTTCAAAGTAGAAAAGGCAAAGAGATTTTTGTATGGACAGGCGGCGGCAATCTCACCATCTCAGTATTCAAAAGATCAACCCAAGATTCGTGCTGTCGGGTTCCGTTGGTAAGTGCGAAAGCGGAACCCAAATGATGCTGAACCATCTTAATAGGCCGCTATAGTTGTTGGTGATCATGCTGCATTGCCTGAATTCGTTATGAGTAGGGTTCACTATGATTGGAATCAGCTTGTGCTTTACATCACGTAGAGTAAAGCCACTTAAAACAATGTTAAACGAAATCTAGATATTTGGTTCTGAAAAATGACGTTCTTAGTTCAGTGTTAACTTTGTTCATTTTTCGTTGAATATCTGCATTATAAAGCTAGAATGAGAGACCCTACTTTCCTTATGGACTTGACTAGAATTATATTGCATCCGACTTTATGTGACGGCGTTCGTCTTTATAAGTTATTACATTCTGACGCAGCGCGATTGCCATTTAGGTTGTCTCTTCATTATGGACAGTCATAAGTCAAGAAACATGACAGTCACCAATTTATTCGGACGACATGTGCATGACTAATGGATGTTTTAACCTAGAGGAAGAAACGAGGTATTGGTGACTTTTACGTTAGATCAAATCGATCGGACAGTAGAAGAGACCCTAAAAATAATAAATATTTCCAACATCTCACACATAACGCCATCTAGTCTCAAACTACGCAGAGCTTATACTATGAAAGTTAGATTGCTTGATAGAATACTTTTTTTTTGTAAATACATACATATTATTAATAAAAAATATCCAAACATTGAAACAAATATTTGTAGATCATACAAACATTGATCTGTCTTGAAATAACACCCAAATCTCCGGTGCATACGATAGCACTACGCCACCGACACTGTAGGTAAGGCAGAAATATTACAAATAACAATGCACCAAGTTCTATGTCTATCACGTTAATAGTAAACACTAAACATCCATGTTTCACCAAATACATTTAGGTTATTGTTAGTTAGTTACTAAGCATTAATTTTCTCTCTTAAGATCTCTTGAGGCAAATATTGATTTTCTAAGCTACGCAATAAAAAATTAAAAATGCTAATTACAAACCAAATGCATAGCTCATAATGATTTACTAATTACACTCGTTTCTACTCAACCTTATCAAGGCATAAGCTTAATGACAGTAGAAAAGGATAGAGCTCTATTAAGACAGCTGTTTAAACATTGTCCTCTGTAAACTGATATATCGAGTAGCTCTGTTGTACCCTAAGACCTTATAAATACAGGAGAAAAAGTTACAGCATAAATGTTTTATCGTAAGTTTCGCCAGTACACTTCACAATTCAAAAGGGGCTGAGTACTTTACTCTCGGTTAAGTGGTAAGAGAGTTGCTTAGTAGATTTCAAAGCTAACTAATCATGGGAGGTCGATCCATAGATAGGTGATTCTTAACACATTGAAAACCCACACTGCCGAGAGCACGTTACACCGTCTGTCGCAGTTAACATAAGAACGGTTCTTCCTTCCTGTGCCGAGCGGTAACAACCTGGAACTCACTACCAGCAAAAATCTTTCCCTCCCACTATGATCCCGGGTCCTTCAAGCGGGGCATGAAAAAGCATGTCACCAAGCCGCCATAGTGCGGGTCACCATGCTGTTTTGTGCCTATTCGCAATGAGGATGGTGACCACCATTGGATTCTGCTCATGCTTTCCATCAGGCAGGACAGAGTCATTTTAGCTGCTGACTATAAAAAAATAAGAAAAGAAAAGAACAGTCAGAGTCCTAAAAGAGCCAACATTAAGTTCAACCGTATTGTAGTAGACCTAAAGTGGTCTTTAGCCTGGTTTAGAAAATAAGACTCAGGGGAAGGTTGGTACTCTACAGATACCAATCAAGCTATCAATCCCAATTGGATCCTGTTGGTATATAAAGAAATACTCAAATTGATTGTCAATTTCATTATACAAATGCGTCCCTGTAGATTCAGCGAATATTGTGAAGTGGTCTATGATTGCGCAAAAAAGTAATGAATAAGCCAGTCACTCACCAAGGTTTTCGTTGTTCCTACATCATACCTTAGGAATTAGTTTCACTGACCGCGTTTAGCGCAACTCCCATTTATTTTTATAAAGTAAGTTATGAGAAAATATCACATCTACAGAATTCTTTAAGTAAAAACTGGATGCTTAGAGCTCTAATTTAATATAATACTGATGTTTTATGTGCTTCAATTCATTTACATTTACTCGTGGGAACGCTGCGATGAAGTCCCAATCGACCATCAGATCAAATGACGCAAATGGTGGCCACAACCTCCGAAGAGATTCCAACTACATACCGAGTCAAGCACCAGACTGGAATCAACAAGGAAAATGCAAACGTGGCCGTCCAAAACAAACATGGCGGCGGACTATCATCGATGAAACGAAGGAAGGCATGACCTGGAGCGAAATCAAGCGAGACGCTCAAGATAGAAAGGGATGGCGATGCATACTGGACGCCCTCTGCCCCTCTAGAGGTATGTTCCCTTAAGTAAGTCATGTTGGTATGATGTGATTAATTACGAACCATTTTTTTCTTTTTAAGCGTAATATTATCGTAATTTATGAATGGCGTGCGATTGGAAAGCCTATTACCAATAGTATACTGCAATAGGCTAATGATGATGATTTTATCTACCCGTCTGCTGGCCAGTTTGGTACAGTAGACCAAAATCTGCTTTCTCCGTTACTGATGATGATTGATGATTTCATGATGAGTTCCTCTGCCACTATTCTTCTCATAGGGCCGTACGCATTTTGAAAACTGGCAGTTATAGGTCGACACAAACAGGCAGTAGATTTTGGTATTTTCATCTAATTTACCTTGATAATCCAGTACTTGCCGTGGCGTCTGTTTGTGTTGATCTATGGTTTTTAAATGTAGCTTAACGTTTAAGAACGTAATTCTTAAACGTTATTTAGCGTCTTAATTGAATAAACGATTTTGAATTCGAATCTGCTCATATATACTTTGAGCATTATATCGCTTGTTATGAGACCAGTTCTTTTGAGAACAGTTCCAACCTTTATTTATTAGAAAGACATCGTAAGAGGCGTGTCTCTACGTTAACCATTTCAGTATCGATTTAGAGGACTGATTTATTGCCTACCTTAAAAACCAAGATTAGTAGAAACTGTTTAGGAAATGTTACTACTTAGTAACAGCAAATGTGGTAGTTTTAGTAATGAATGCCTACATTATTTCGCAGTAAAACTCTTACTACCTAGAAGATATTTTTTTGTGAAGATGAACACTTTTGTCAATGTTTCTAGATTTATCTTATTCAGTGAGATTAATATACATGTAGTCCAATTTTTTTAATTAGAATACGACAAAACGACACTCTTTGATGGATATGTTTTATTATATCTCTTATTTATGGTATTTTATTGAACAAAAATGATCGTCATTAAATATTCGGACTAAAAAATTACAAGAAAATAATCAAAAAATATATAACCCAATTCCGTAAAAAACTTTTTAAATAATTTATATAGCCTATGTAACGCTATTGTTACGAATCTTTTAACAATTCATTAATTAAAATTGGTTCAGTAGTTAAGGCTCTACGGTACACAAACGTGTAACAAACCGTCAAATGTATTACTTTTCCTTTTGTCTTCAGCTTAGTCAGCCAAAGACCAGAGAGGCCAATGAACTTTTTTGTAAAGAAAATAACTGATAAAATATTCTTTCTGAGACTAGATTCTTTCTAACTCAAATACAAAAGTACCATTCAAAACTAAATAAAAAAACGCTTACGAGATCTAACAGCTATTTGACAATAAGCTCGCTGTTGTAGTGATATTAAAACACATTTACTGAAACTTTTGTCTTTATGAAAATACAAAATGAATGAAATTGTTTTTAGCGGAGATAAATGTTGAAATTAAAAATGTAAGTGATAATAAACACAGACATTCTTTTCAAATTAAAACTGCAAAGCATTGTCATTGTTTTTTTATTACTTTTATATTATCTTTTATAATACTATAGATTGGATTTTAAACATTTAATTTTATAGGTAGAAGTGCCACGCTGATTCAGCACGAACGGGCCGGCTCAACTGGGGTGGTACTAACCTCGTATACAAAATCAACGTAAAATGACAGCGTTCGTGCTGTCGTGTTTCGTTGTTAAGTGCGAGACCGGCCCAATGATGCAAAAGCATCACTAGGCCGCCATTGTGTGGGTCACCGTGCTGCTTTGTAGCATAGTCTGCATCCGCAATGAGTATGGTCACCACCACTCTTGGATTCTGCTTATGCTTTCCGTCAGACAGAGTAGACTCATTTTGTCAAACCATACATAAAAAAATGAAAAAATAACTTAAAAAACTACTACATCACAGTCTAATGTCAAACTAAGCAGAATTTATCCTCTACTAACTTGACTACTGAAAAATTTACTTACATATTACGAAATAATTAACACACATTCGGACATAGAACTAAAATGTTCCTATCCATCACATAATTTTGTCCTCAGTTAGAATCGAACCCACAACAACTACCATCATCGTACATACTAATTATTTAGGGTTTTCAAATATAATATCAAAGAATAATAAGCAAATCTATTGGCACTTTTTTCATTAAAATCGGTTCATTAGCTAAGGCGCTATGGTGAAACATACAAACATATGAGTACGGTATCTTTGGGTTCTGCCCATGATTTACATCAGGCAGAGTCGAATCACTTTGGCAGCAATGAATTCCTTTTGGCTTCACATAGTCGGGTATAAGAGAAAAACAAAATCTAAACGACTTCATTCATTTATCACTTCAAATATTTGGTTTTATATTGACCAGCTTACTATAGACCATTAATGGCAAAATATTTCTTGCTTTAAGTGCAAGAAATATTTTGGAACAAATACCTCATCCGGAAACCAAAGTCCGTATATTCACAATAATTGTGTACATCAAGAACATTTTCATTTCGCCCCACTTGACACACGCCCCAGTTAGCCCCGCCCCGACTGTCTGTCATAAAGGACGATCGTTAGCCATCGCAACCAATAAATATTCAGAGCATTAGTTTTTCGCGTGACCTGTTAACAGCTAACACCCAAAGATAGTAAAATTGTTAAGACGTAATAAATTTTCCCCTTTGATTTATGGGACAACTATTATAGGGTATATGTTATTATAGCGTGAACGAGTTTGAGCTGGCGTATTTGGATAACAAACTTGTGGAAATGAAAGTTTATGTGAGGTTTTATCTGATTGCCTCGTTGGTCTAGCGGTTAGCATATTCGACTACCAATCTAGAGGTCGCGGATTCGAATTTTGGGTTGAGCCAAAAGTGTTGTTGGATTCTTCTAACAATAAATTTTAATAACAGCCTTGAGTTTGGAAGTTTGGGAGTGCTTCACAGCCGTGCCACGTCCAGCACGTAAAACCATCGATCCCAGTTGACATGAACCTCTATGACAATCGTTGTTTATTCATTATTTCATTTATTCATTCGTGGTTAATCATTCTAAGCTATAAGTTTTCACTTCTATCGGCAGTCCTTATGACTGACAATTTTTTTTTCTTTAAAGGCAGCTAACATTTTTGCAAGAGTGATTAATCATGAAAGTTATGTAATGGCTTACATACCAGATACGTGATAGAGGGTCAGCTGATTTGAATTTATCGAGTGCATTGAGTTTAATGCCAGTGTCATTACTAACAAAAGTATTTATTTAAAACGTACTGCGTTATTGCAACATTGTATTTTGCTTGAAAACATGAAAGCAGTATTTAATTGAAATGTCAGTAAATAGATGATTGACTTAAAAATCTTTTTGTGTCTATATAACGGTTCTAAAGTACAAACACAAAAGAAATGAAGAATTATTTAGAAGTTCATTGTAAATTCTATTAAAATGAAATCACCTCTTAAATCACCAAACCTGTCTTAACGGTGTATAAAATTTCAGATTACACGTAATGAAACAACGTCGAAATACTGCAATGAATATTGTTTGGTACAGACGAGCTGCTATATATATAGTCTGTAATCCATATAGCCATTTATAGATCCAAATAATATAAATTCAAAATAATCACGTACATATATTCTGCATATATGGACTGCCTCGTTGGTCTCGCGGTTGGCGTGTGCGACTGCTGATCGTGAGGTCGTGATCTGCAAATATTTGTTTCGAAGTTTGG
The DNA here is from genome assembly GCA_905220595.1 of Spilosoma lubricipeda. Taxonomy (NCBI): domain Eukaryota; kingdom Metazoa; phylum Arthropoda; class Insecta; order Lepidoptera; family Erebidae; genus Spilosoma; species Spilosoma lubricipeda. Next base: position 3,191,708 of record HG992291.1, read on the forward strand.
GTGTTTTCTATGTATAATATGTATGTATTTACAAAAAAAAAGTTTATATGTATTTGTATCAGTTGTCTAGTACCTATAACACAAGCTCTGCTAAACTTGGGACTAGATGGCGTTGTGTGATAGATGTCCAAAGTATTTATTTATTTATTTATTATATTCTAAAGTAGATTTCGACTGAATAGGGATCTTTTTCCCATTCCTTTGCAATTTTTTACTCTTATGTGAACTGTTACGTATATCGCACTCAGAAAAAATAACTATTCCCTGAATTTTATTGCGTTTCTTTTCTTTTTTTTTTTTTTTTTATATTTTGCCCTGCCAAAATGACTCTACTCTGCCTGATGGAAAGCATAAGCAGAATCCAAGAGTGGTGGTCACCATACTGCGAATGCAGACAATGCTACAGTGCAGCATGGTGACCATCACCATGGCGGGCTAGTAATGCTTCTGCTTCGTTGGGCCTCCAGTCTCGCACTCAGCAACGAAACACGACAGCATGATCGCTTTCATTTTACGTTGATTTTCTGTGCGAGGGTAGTACCGCCCCGGTCGAGCCGGCCCATTCGTGCTGAAATCAGCGTGGCTCCACTACCTTGTAGTATAATCCATACATGTTATAAAATAAAGTCGCTTCTGCTCTCTATTCGCTTAGGTTTTTTAAACTACTTAACGAATTTTAATACAGCTTTCGGCAATAGATGGAGTAATTCAAGAGGAAGGTTTGTTTTATAGATACATTTATAGATTTTACATCATTATCGTCAATAACCTTTATTAGTCCACTGAGGTCTTTGAAAAATGACTAAATTAGTGATGGGATATAAAATACTAGCCGACTCACGCAACCTCGTTTGCGTCTCATAATACCCGTAGCGTGATAATTTCCCCAGTTTTTGAAACATTTTCATTGTTGCTCCGCTCCTATTAGTAGTAGCGTGTTGATATATACCCTATAGCCTTCCTCGATAAATGGACTATCCAACACTGAAAAAATTTTTCAAATCGGACCAGTGGTTCCTGAGATTAGCGTGTTCAAACAAACAAACAAACAAACAAACAAACTCTTCAGCTTTATATATTAGTACTAGCCGATCCACGCAACCTCGTTTGCGCCTTATATTGCCCGTAGCATGAAAATTTCCCCCGTTTTTCAAACATTCTTCATTGTTGCTCAGCTCCTATTAGTAGTAGCGTGATGATATATAACCTATAGCCTTCCTCGATAAATGGACTATCTAACACCGAAAGAATTTTTCAAATCGGACCAGCGGTTCCTGAGATTAGCGTGTTCAAACACGCTAATCTCAGGAAGGAGCGGAGCACCAATGAAATATGTTTCAAAAACGTGATAAAATTATCACGTTACGGGCAATAGGAGACGCAAACGAGGTTGCGTGGGTCTGCTAGTATTACATACATATATACGTATATACAATATGAAGTACAGTAAGAATATATGCATTGAAATGATTGGATATCCTCGAAGCTCTCGCTGTATTCTGTTTCCTCCATACTATGGTGATTGAAATCATCATGATAACGAGAAACAAGTAACAGTTCAGACATCTTAACAACTATTTAACGAACAGTTCTAGTATTAGTTCTATTATTACGTTCATTGATCAATTATCGTACTTCTCCTCAGCTTTCTCCTGCATACCTCAGTCCCTTTCCACTCGACTACAGCTTAACATCAGGTTTGTATGTTCCACCTTGGCGTCTACACTTCTGAAACAATTTCAATGAATAAGGTGTCAATTTGTTTATAATAAAGGCCCAGATTAGGCTCAATAAATTTCAGCAAAAAAATTTTAAACTTTCTCTTGGTAATTAATAACACACGCAAATTCAAGAAGAAGGAAAATATACCAGTAAAACCTTATTAATACTGGTGACGGATATAAATTCGCATAGAGTATCTAATATCCGAAAATTTCGAGTAAGTAATACACACCAAATTACAAAAAATATCAAGTTAATATTTCGCAAAAAAATATTTAAATGATTTGACTGAGTCAGGTAAATGAATTATCATTTACCTGACTTTTCAAAAGAACACAGTGTTAACGGAATTAATTCAAGAAAAATATGGAAATGAATTCAAAATAAGCACCATTTTTATTTCATACCGGCTCAAGCCGACTAAGTACCTAATTAAAAAAACATTGTAGTAATTCTTCAAAAAAGAAATACAATAGAGAAGTTGCTCGTCTGCTTAGTAACAGAGGAGAGTACACTTAATTTATGCTGTCATAAACAATTTATTCATGAATATCTTTTGGCTTGTCGTTGTCTTCTTTGGAATTATAGTAATAAAAGTATTATTACATTAGTGGAATAGGGTTGCCAGTTAATAACTTATTTTAATCCAAAAGTAAAAAAACTTTTATCATTGGTGGTGTAAACTTTTTTTATCATGCAAACAGCACTTTGGTTATTGACACTGTGCTTGAATATTTTATATAAATGTAAAATTTTTACTAACTTTTGTCCACGGCTCCGCCTGCCTGTATGTCTCTATCATAGCCTACACTATACCGTAATTCATTTAAATCGGTTCAACGATTTAGCCGTCAGAGCGTAACAGACAGACAGAAAGACAGGCGGAGTTACTTTCGATTATAGTATTTAAATGGATTAGTATTTACTTGTATTTAATAAAAAAAAACAAAGTAATCACATTAATAAATTTTGCATTTGCCAAAGTAGATTCCGACTGGATAGGGATCCATTTCCCATTCCTTTACAATTTTTTACTTTTATGTGAATTGTTACGTATATTGCAATCATAAAAATAACTATTAATTGAATTTTATTGCGTTTCATATAATCTTTGCATGGTATGAAATAAAGGCGCTTCCGCTGTCTGTTCGCTTAGGTCTTTTAAACTACTTAACGGATTTAATAGATAGAGTGATTTAAAAGGAAGGTTTGTATGTGTAGTACATGTATATATATCTATTATCATAGATGACTAGCTGACCCACGCAACCTCGTTTGCGGCTCCTATTGCCTGTAGCGTGATAATTTTCCCCCGTTTTTGTAACATTCTTCAATGGTGCTCCGCTCCTGTATGTCTTAGCGTGATAATATATAGCCTATAGCCTTCCTTGATAAATGGAATAACACTAAAATAATTTTTCAAATCGGACTAGTAGTTCCTGAGATTAGCGCGTTCAAACAAACAAACTCTTCAGTTCTATATATTAGCATAGATAAAATTCGAGAATTTTAAAGACTTTAGACTGAGTCGCTGGTTTTATATTAAACAAACACACAAAGTCTTGTCTATGCGTCCGAATAAAAATAACTAAAATTGTGAGACAAAATTTAAATAGTGAGCCTAACAACATCAAAACTGTCGAATATTGGAGTAAATTATCCCACCATTCTTCTCTATTTATGGTCAACATAAAATAATAAAGCCGTATACTATGAAAGATTTCTGAAATAATGCTATTATCATCAATGTAATAACCATCTTAAATATACATCATATGGGACGTTTAACGGTAATTGTTCTGACCTACCTAGGTCTCTCACTTCGGGAATATGAACCCTAATGTCGTATTAATAAGATAGAATTTCAGGACATGCAATTACTTCTCAGATTTATTATTATGGATATCGCCCAAATTAGTGGTGCAATCAAAACTTTTCCACTAGATGGCCACTCGGCAAGTTAATGATAAAAAAACTATAGTACTTCAACAAATGTAGTTTAAATATATTTTTACGATTAATTTAGTATTTTTAATTTAAAGGATGAGTTTTATAAGTTACTGCTTAAGAGGTTTGATTCAAAACATTCTACTCGTATGTATTATTTCTAATACATACGAGTAGAATGTTTCTATTTCTATTATATATAATATATATATAATAAATATATATAATATTTCTATTATATTGGCATCGATTTTTATTATTTTTATGATTGCACCTCGCGCTATTACTCCTCTCGGGTTCAGTTCACTATTTTATTGGTTTTATTGTGTTCAAATTTTTTTTTAAAATGAAATTAGTCTTAGTTACTTCTTATAACATTGTCTATTTGCCTTTAAAAAGTCCGTCAAAATTGGTATAGTCTCTTCAGAGATTTGTAAGAAAAAAACTAATAAGGTTAATTTGAAATTTCAAATAGAAACTATATTTCATTTATTTGTATAAATAATAATAATAAATAAATATTTCAGACATCTAACACACAACGCGATCTAGTCCCAAGCTAAGCAGAGCTTGTGTTATGGGTACTAGACAACTGATATGAATACTTATATACTTTTTTTTTTGTAAATACATACATATTATACATAGGAAACACCCAAACTCCGAAACAAATATTTGTAGATCGTATAAACATTTGGTTCGACCCGGGAATCGAACCCGAGACCTCATGATCAGCAGTCGCACACGCCAACCGCTAGACCAACGAGGCAGTCTTAATAAACTTGACATATATATATAGATGACATGTATAAATAAACTTGACAGACTATGATTTATGCAACCCACTGACCGATAGAGGAAGATATGAGATGTATGTATAATTTATTTAATGGCAACTTTTACATTTAAAATTGGCTTAGACATAGGCATTACCCACATAACATCCTTAGTCTGAAAACGATTCCAGTAATGATATTTGGATTTGCTTTAAACTTTGGTTTTGTTTGTTCGGTTTAGGTAGGATCTAAGTACTTGCAAAGATTCGGTTGCGGAAAACCAACTTTTCAGTACGTTTTTCTCAAGACCGGAACTACGAGTGCTTAGTGAAGTAGTAAACTTAATTATTTATCTGAATTACTTGTATAGAGTTTGCACTCAACCAGATTACTATGATAAAGTAGAAAATAAAACAAAAGGATATTTCTCTAGCTATCTTTATATATATAATTCTTCTGTGAGTGTGTATGTCACTGAACTACTCTCAAACGACTGGACCGATTTTGATGAAATTTTTTGTGTGAGTACAAGGGGATCTGGGAATGGTTTAGACTCACAATTTTGTCCGCTGGACAATGTTTTTTTAATTAATTTTTAATTTATTAGTAGTTATGGCAAAACGACGTTTGCCGGGACAGCTAGTATATATATATAAAGCTGTGTCTTGTCTATTTTATATAAATAGCTGCTAAAATGAATCTATTCAGTCTGATGAAAAGCTACAGTAGATTTCAAGAGTGGTGGTCACCATACTCATTGCAAATGCTAACAATGCACGCTGAGTGACCTACACTACGGTGGCCTAATGAGATGCATTTTCACGTCACGCTGAAAAAACCCGAGATTACAGAAGGAGGGAAACGGGTGAGCTACTAGTGACAACCAGGTTTTGTTCTTCAAAGGCAGTAAGAGCCGAACCGTTTAGTCCCCTCTTTTAACTGCATATCATTCTAAAATGTATCATCTTCTTAGTATTTTTATTGCTAGTATGTATTGTTTTAATGTACATTTATATTAAATCAGGTACGATTTCAATGGGATTAGTTAGGAATACAATCTGCTACCGATAGTAAACCAAGTAGTAAAATTCTATATGATAACAATATATGTATTTTCGGATTTCTATCACAATACTTAGGTAGCATATACAATAAATATAACGTGAAGGCAATGTGTTAATTATTATTTATTTTATACGCGATATAGGTATTCTATGCAACAGCCAATGTGCAATCTACGGCGAAAGATCAAAAATAATTCACTCAAATTGACTCTCTCTATAATCCAAACGATTCAACAATAACAGAGGTGAAAGCTGATAAAGCTGGTATCTCAGCGGCCGCTCGCTACAGATTTCTAAGAAAACATAGCATGTTTCATTTGCCTATCATTTTATCCTATCTATAAAATTAAATGATTGAATTGTATAAGACCAAATTAATGTCATTAATATAAGACCAAATTCTATTCATTTTACTCATTGCCTGTGAACCAGTAGATACTCTATACAATCATGACATAAGGTTCATAATCCTTAGAAATTTTATTAAATATATAGGTAAAATATGTGGTGGACAATTAAATTATATTCATCATAATCCTTACATTGTCTGGACGTCCTAGGTATTGTACACATTGCCTAGGTATTATAGATATATTTTTTTATGATACAGATTACCGGTAACGGTAAGGTAAGTTGACGGTATTTTCAAAAGATAAACAACTCAATACTTACCTGTTTTTAAAAAATGCATTAAAATTATACAACAAATTACAAATGTAATCCTACCTTTTTTATTTTCTACACCCGTATATTGGTTTTTCAAATGGCGACATAATTGAGGTAGTTTAGTACAAACCAATTTCACTTGAAAGGTGTAGTCCTAATTGGATCTGGGTATTGAATTCCAGCGATCTAGTTTAGAATGGAGCTCGTAAAAATAAAACAAGGACTACAGAGATAGGGTCAAACAGTTGTGGTTATTGAGAAAATGAACTGGCTCTTAAACCAATAAAAACAGGTTTAATTCTAGTTACGACTATTGAACAGAAGCGACAAGATAATAAAAGTAACAGTTGCCTTCGCTTAAATGACATAATTTTTGTGTAATCGGCTGTTAAGGTTATAAAAAAACAGTTTATTTTATACCATAGTGGGAGAATGAGCAAAACAGGTCACTTAACACAAAACACAAAAACTATTATGCCAAAAATAGCCTAATTTAGTTTTGAATCAGACCAAAGTCTGACGATGGTTTTCAGCTGGGCCCATAGAACGTTATACTTAAAATTAATTACAGAACAAAATTATTACCAGTCAACTAATAACACATGCAATAACAATTATGTACATAACATGTATAAGTAAGCATTTATATTATGTTATTCTATGTGTTGCTACTTGACCACCGGCATCCATCTCTTGCTTAGTATTTATTCATGTACAAATATTCATAAACCAATGTCAAAGGACTATTTTTTTGGATGTTTGTTTTAATACTTTTGATATTAATTAACAAAGTTGCTTAGTAGAAATTGTTTTATACCATTTGGCAGTAAATATAACACTATTCAAAGGAATCGACGTCTAATAGAGTGTAAAATAAATATTTAATATGTCGTGGATACAATGCCGAAGGTGAAATAAGAGACTGCATTTTCGTAAACACCTTCTTTGAAACATTACCTTGCGCATATTATGACTTAGAAGGCTTTACCAACTTACTTACTTTACCAATTTTAAAGCAAAAATTCCGATAATATTCAGACATCGTTGTTTTAATGTTAGTGAAGAAGTATGATACGTTTAATATACGTAAGTAAATAGTTATATTTATAGAAATTTGTTACCGCTCATGTTTCTTTCACGTAGTATTTATATCTTAAAGATAGTAACAATGTTTATAATATTTAAAAAAAATAGTAGATACATTTATAAGCTTATATTATTATCGACGTAAATTGCATTTCTAATACAACTGTAGATTAGTGGCGATAATGTCGGACTTTTGATGAAGTGGTTGTGACTTTTGACACAATACATATATTTAACTGAACTAAAGAAGTGAACATAAAAGTAAGTCATCTAATTTGTGTTAATGAAATAATAAAAAAAAGACTCAAATTTATTTTTATATTGATTTCCTCTACTTGTTGACATACCTATAGAATTAACACTAATAATAAACTGATTGAAGGTGCGATATAAAAACGCCAGTAGATTATCAATTACCAAACAAATGAAAAGACGTACCATGACTACTTCGACTGCCTCGGTGGCGCAGCGGTCGTGTCTGCGATCACTTTTTTTCTATGTATAGTATAGTATATATGTATTCACAAGAAATGTATAAGGATCAAATTGAAATGGAATAAACAGGAAGCACCAGCTTTCAAATAAAAAAAGAATCATCAAAATTAATCGATCAAGCGGTTCACCTAGTCGAAAGTTCTGAGGTAACAAACATAAAAAATACAGTCGAATTGAGAACCTCTTAATTGTTTGAAGTCGGTTCAAAACTATTACTTAGCAGTGAAAATCACCGATTATTAAACTTCCGAAAACTGTTACGCTAATAACTTTAAAAATGTTCGAAAGACATTGTGTGTCTATAACCTTAATAAATTGTTAAACAAAGTAAAATAATATTTCTTTCAACTCCGATGTAGAAGTAAAACACAGTAAAAGACTTGAGCCGCTTATCTATCGGCACAGGTATTAAAAGTCTACAAGGAAAGGGTAACAATACTCATTGGAGGTAAACTTTCTTCAACGTTTGACAACCGATTTTATGTAAGGATTCAAAACTTTTATCTAAAGGACTGTTATTTTTAAGAAGATATAGGCTTTTTTTCTTCCTTACCTTATTACCAAGATTATCAGCTTTTAAGGAGCAAGTGGCATCGGATTCAGTTGCTACTGCCTTCAGTAGCAACTGAATTCGAAGGATGAAATCAGTGTCAGTATATCTGAGGGCACTGACTTCTCAATGACGATTACCATAGATGTTCATGGCAACCGGAACCGACGGTTTAACGTGCTCTCCAAGGCACGAACGTGTGTGATTCACCGCCAAACTTCCAACTCTGGGCTGGTGATTGCGTATACGAAATACCCAATACAATCTCAATCTAACGGTCTTGGTATAAGTTATACTTAAAATGGAGCTAGATGGCGTTGTTTGTGATATGTCCTGAACATTTTTTTTTCTCCAAACCTATAGGAAAATAGTGATTTTACACCTCAGCCGGTGAGAAGGCAATTGTCAGTTTTAACTTGCAGCTGTCCGTGGGCGCTAGGTATTTATTTATTACCAGGGAACTTGTCTGGTCCTTTGAACATTGTCATAAAAAATGTACCCAAATATAAATTCCACTGTAGTACAGCAGACCTCTTTATTTTGTTTTATCTCCGTTCCAAGTTCAGTGACATAGGTCTGTTCTATCTCCAAGTCTAACTAGGTCACAAGCAATCTTCTAATACGAGGGCGGATATGCCTCGTGATTCCAGTATCACTAGTACTGCGGTTGTATGGCCCAAGTCTAAAAGATGTTCTTTTTTTTCTACAAGATAACAATGTTGTCGTTAATACACCTTAGACAAGAATACTTAGTAAAAAATATTTTGAAAAGTTTATTTACCTGTTAAACACGTTGTTCAATAACAAATAAAATATCATAGTATAATCAAATCAAAAAGACGTGAGTGTATACATCTATGTTCGTACATGTTTTACGAACATAGATGTATACACTCACGTCTTTTTCCAGAATAAAAACACCCATTGGCATTTTGTCGTGTATTTACTAATAAATACTCTAGAAAAATAGAAAATATATAGACATTAAATGTCCCAAATCTAGGTTGTTACAATATTTACTTGTTTGTCAATTTCTTTTATTAATAAAATATTTATATGAAGGTAATTCATTATTTTTTATTTATGTTAATCCTTACAACTAAATAGTTAGCTCCTGTGTTAGTTTAGTTGGTGATGTTTTAACCAGGAAAGCCTTCACTATGAGTAGAACGTATCTGTATTTGGTTTCTTTAGTTCGACTGATTTCGAAAGATTAGTTTTTGCACAGTGGCTGAAATTTGACCAAAATTCATTTAATTAGTATTATTATCTTATATTTTTTTAAAAAGGCTACTTAAGCTTTTAATGTGCTTAATTATACACTCCTTTTTTTTTTATTCCTTTTTTCATAGTAATATATAGATTTAGTTGGATTGCAATAATTCGCATCTTTTTGTTTGAAAACATAACTTAAAATGAAAGAATACAAAGAACCACCGATGCGCTTTCTCGATGCACCTTAAAACAAGTGTCACTGAACATTTTGACACGTGTTTTGGTTTTCGCTCTTTCGGAAAGCCACAAAATATACATTGTATTATTAGACCTTGATATTTGGGAATACGTTTTAGCACAGTAAAATGTTTGTTGTTTTAATAGGTGGAAGGCGCTGACGACTGTAACACAATTTATATTAGTACGATCGTCAACGGCAACCTCTTGTGGAATGTGTCACAATTTTTAGGTTTTTTAGTATAAGAGAAACTTGTAAAAAATATCTGTTGAATAAACATTATTATTATTATTATTAAAAAAAATATTAGACCTCTTTTAACTCATAACTTATACCACGCCCCACGGAAGTGTACCGTGGCTTTATTTCCGACGCGCAGTAAAAAAGCCAACAGCGAGAACACTAAGGCTGTTTGTGCTCGTGTTATTTGTATTTGGTTTTGTGACAACCTGAAATAAGTAGGATATGTAAATTTTACTGGCAATCAGTTGCTTACCAATTGCTCTGATACAAAAAGATATTTATTGTAAGTTAAAGAGAAAAAAAGTTTACTAATAAAAATGAAGGAAACACATAAGAAGATATTAAAAACAACGGTTTAAGGTTTCCTGAATTTGATTGATTTAACGATGTGGAGAAGGTTAAGTAGGAAAGTGGACCCCAGCACTAAGCAGGGAAAACGTTAGGCCGAAGAAGAAGCAGAAGAAGAACGATGTGGGTTTAATTCTGGCCCCGGAGAAATGATTGTGTGATGATCATAGTTATATCTATCGGGCTGTATTTCATCTCATCTATTTTATCATCAGCATCATCAACAGTATTTTATAGTCAATAGCTAGACATATAAATTTGTATGTGTGTATTTAGTAATATATATGTACTTTTGTAGTCTGATTACGATAGTACAAGTTTTGCCTAGTTTTGGATCACGCAAACCAGTTCAATAACATCCTACTAATATCCTCGACTGCCTCGGTGGCGCAGTGGTAGCGTACGCGACTGCTGTTCTTGAGGTCTCGGGTTCGATTCCCGGGTCGGATCAAATGTTTGTATGATCTGCAAATATTTGTTTCGGAGTTTGGGTGTTTTCTATCTATAATATGTATGTATTTACAAAAAAAAAGTATATAAGTATTTATATCAGTTGTCTTAGTACCCATAATACAAGCTCTGCTTAGTTTGGGACTAGATGGCGTTGTGTGTTAGATGTCCGAAAATATTTATTTATTTATTTATTGTAAACGCGAAAGTTTATAAGTATGGATGGATGGATGTTTGTTACTTGTTCACGCAAAAACTACTGAACGGATTTGGATCAAAGTTTACAGTAATATAGCTTATACATCAGAATAACACATAGGCTACTATTTGCGCGATAACCGTCGTATAGGCAGGCGGAGCCGCAGGCAACGACTAGTTTTAAAGATAGTTATGAATAAAAATCGAGTTTCGAACACTTATCATTATTTTTTTACTGCTGAGTGCTTACTGCTAGTAAATGCGTATTTAATTGAAAAAGAAGAATTACCTCTTTTAAAAAATTCTTATGTTTCAAGTGATTTAAACAATCATTTGTTTACCTACTGTTTGTTGATACATCATAAGGTTATATGCTCAAAGCGAGCGTAAAATGACAGACAACATTCTTTTGACGGATGTTTGTTGGTTTGAGATCAATTGTGATAAGGTTTTATTGCTCCTCGTGTCTTCTGCTAACCGTCGGAATACGTTGACATCACGACTTTTCATGTCACTGATACTGCAAATGTAATAATAATATTTTAGACATTTTACCGACACGGTTGCCAGATCTTAATGTAAGGTAGAATCTATAATATGGTTATTTATACGATAACTAGTAAATAAATTACATTCCATCTTTATGTGAAAAAAAATTTAATAGCATTTGTTTTACGGAAATTTCGCCATTATTGTTACACTATTTGCTTTCGCGGATTCTCCTCTTGTTTTCCATCAGACAGAATACTGTAGCTAAGGTAGACTCATACATAATAAATATTAGCGGCGCTTATAATCTAGAAAACTTAAAGTTGATTATAAAGTTTTCAAGGTAGAGCCACGCTGATTTCAGCACGGTTGGGCCGGCTCGACCGGGCGGTACTACCCTCGCACAGAAGACCAACGTAAAATGACAGCGATCATGTTGTCGTGTTTCGTTGGTGAGTGCGAGAACGGAGGCCCAGTGATGCAGAAGCATCACTAGCCCGCCGTGGTGTGGGTCACTATGCTGCATTGTTGCATTGTCTGCATTCGCAGTACGGTGACCACCACTCTTGGATTCTGTTTATGCTTTCCATCAGGCAGAGTAGAGTCATTTTGGCAGGGCAAACATAAAAAAATAATTATACAGGCTTGAAAAATAAATGTATTCTACCATTTTAATGAAAGTTAAAAAACTCACCCGTATCCAGCTATGCCTACATGTGTAAGTTACGAGATGCTTAGATTTAAGAACCGCATGTTTGTAATAACATTGTTTAAAATAAACATGGTACAATAACATATAAATAGCAGACCAAGTTATTCTTGATAAAATAAAAGCCAAAAAAAACTAAATTACTAACATTAATATAAATATTATTTTAAGAAAATTAAAATTTACATCAAGAATATTTTTAAATAAAGCAAAACAAGTTGCGTCTAACATTTAATTTAAAAATATAAATTTACTAAAGAACTAACTTAAACGAAACCCTCATTTATTCTCTCAATTTACATAAACAATCTACTTTATAAAATAACTATGACATAAGACTATCACTTAGAATAAGCTAAGTTAAGAAAAAAAATATAACTTAAATCTTGAAATAAATGGATTATTACCTGAAGAACTCTTCAAGTTTATTTGTTATTCAAATGTAAGTATTTTTCACTAGAAAGGATTGATTAAAAGCAGTTGAATTTGATATATTAACTTAATTAATATGATTATGAACATAAGAGGAAAGAATGTGTCACACATACTTGTACTTGTTTAAGATATGTTTTTATTCTAAGGTTTTATTTACATTCACATCTATAGCAAATATTGCTTATTTTCTTTATATCTTCATTTGAAATTTAGGTAGATTGAAGTCTATTCATACTCAATATTTCTAATTTCTATTAAGACTTGCTTTTGCCCAAAATGACCCACATCTGGGCTCGAGGCTGCTCTCAGAAGAAGGTTAAGGCCATACACGCTGGCCAAGTACGGGTTTTAGACTGGCAAGACAATATTGTGGGTGCATAATCTTGCCGTTGGATGTTTATAAACCGCCCAAAGGCCTCCAACTAAGCTTCGAGACTGTTATCCTATGATAACAACCGGGACTGACTGGTTAACGTGGCCTCCAAATCAAGGAGACGCTCATAGTATCGTGTTACCAGCGTTCACTCATCCAGGTACCAAGCGCGACGTTGTCGCTTACCCTCGCAGATTGTTTCTAGTCACTGAGTGCAACTGGGCTATGAACGCCTCATTAGTGAAAAACTTCGAGGACTCGATTCAACTAGACTTCGATATTAACTAAAGAATAATTCTACTGCTAAAACTAAAGAATAATATACTAAAGAATAAAGAAAAACTAAAGAATAATCTTATTAAACTTTTTAACAAGAACATTGAGAAGCCCAACTTTAAATGTACTTAAAATATTCAAGATCAAAATCACTGTACTTGCATGAGAAGCAATTGCTACCATTCGAATTAATTGGAGTAACTGAGTGGATGACATATATAATATGAATAGTTACTGTGAATATTTGTAGTCACTTGGCAGAAGCAAAGCAAAAGCAAATTCAATTGCAGCTTTGAAAACCATGTACATTATATTAGGTTATGGGCAGTCATTTGTTTGTTTTATAGACAAAGCAAACAAATGACTGCCCGGGTTTCATAGTAGTTTTATCGGTCACGTCGTCGACTGATGCTACGTTGAGATTTGAGAAATTCTCAAACCGTAGTTGGGTATGGCTTTTCTATAAATAAATACATATTTAAACATATGACACACAACAGCATCTACCTAAGTACTAAGCAGAGGTTGTACTATGAAAGCTAAATTAACTGATATAATACTAATATACGTTTTTTGTAAATAAATAAACAAATAAAAAAAAAAAGCCTTATATTTCTTGCTCACTTACATATAACACAATGTTAAACTTAATGAGTTTTGCAAGAACCCCTCCTCCAAGGATTTCCATTCGTTTCTGTCTAGTGCCTTCTTCATCCATTGTGGGCCGTTTTTGTAAATACATACATATTATTTACAGAAAATACCGAAACTCTGAAAAAAAAAATTTGCAGATCTTAAATATTTGGTCCGAGAAGGGAATTGAACCCGAGACGTCATGTACAGCGGTCGCGTACGCTACCACTGCACCAACATCATCATCGTCTTAGCGTTATTCCCGGTTGCTTCCATTCTGAAACCCGGGGTCCCCGGTCTTTGGCATCCTTGGTAGTGAGACCATTAGCATGCATGTCACCTCTTACGCCGTCAAGCCAGCACTTCTTAGGTCTACTCCTCCTACCCGGACCCGGCGGAGGCGGCATGGCCAGATATTTGTTTCCCACGTAGGAAGATGATTGTCGCAAAACGTGGCCGTACATGGCCAACGAGTTGGTTTATGTCTGTAAAGTCAACTAGGATATATTCCTAGTGTGGAAGGAATCTTAAAAATTAAAGTGCACTTAGGTATGACTCTTTTTCTTTCCAACTGAAAAGTATTTTTGGGATGTATTTAAATTTTAAACCCTGTCATATTACATTGTCATACACGATAGGGTGACTAGAAATAATTAGCGAGGGTTAGCAGCTGGTAGGCTTAGGCTTGGTACCTGGATGAGTGAACGCTGGTAGCACGATACTATGAGCGTCTCCTTGATTCAGAGGCCACATTAAGCAGTCAGTTCCGGTTGTTATCATAGGATAACAGTCGTGAAGCTTAGTTGGAGGTCTTTGGGCGGTTTATAAACATCCATCCAAATAAAAAAGTTATAAACAGAAATAAAAAAGTTTGAAAAAATAAGTACTTTCACTTATTGCATACAAAACGGAAAATTCACATATAACTGTACTGAATCTAAATGGATCGAGTTATGCAGAAAACATCAAAAATAGCTAGCAGAAATGTAATAACTCTGCATAACTTGAAATAACGACATGATTGTCTTTTGCATAACTTGATTAAACATTATTTGACGTTCAGCGCTTTCACTTGTTAGGCATTTACACTTTCGTCAAATTCTATCTCAAAAAGCCAACGATACTAAAACGTGCCAAGTGACAGTACTGGGTTAAGTCATTTTATGTGCTATCCATCCATCTTGGCCTAGTATCTCTGTCACTAAGAAATACAACAATTTTATGTTGCGGTTGTGAAACCCCAAGTTCTTTATGTATACCTTGAGGTTTTTCTAAGTTTCTCTGCAAATATATATTTGTTCCAAGGCTAGGCTAGAACTGACACTAAAGCCTTCATTTACTTCCCCAACGGCTTTGCTTTATTTATGTCGAAAGCCCGTAAAATATAGGGTTATATTATGTTGTGTATAAGTTTATATGCAATCATGTATTCTGTAAACATAGAAGATTTGATTCACAAATAGTTTTGAGAATACATATGTACTATAGAATATATTTTTGACAAGAAAATGAAATTGCAATTTGAGAGTTAATGTTATTAACCCCTGAGGCAAAAAGAGGGGTGTACTAAGAGTAATAAGAGTTTGCCTCTTACTACGGAAGTGAAACTAAAGTAGCGCTAGTAACATTAACTAGGCACATAATATTTATTTGCGTGGGAGAGCCACGCTTTGGCATGAATGGGCTGACTCGACCGGAGTGTTACCACGGCCTCACAGAAAACCTGTGTCAAACTGCGCTTGCGTGTTAGTAGATAGTGTTTATCTTCGGTATATAAAAAATTGTTGAAGTATTTCTGGCGATTTCCACATGAGAACATTTTAATATAAATATATATATATAGTCAAAGTTTTTACGCTTTCCCCTTCTTCCTTAGGATTGTCTATTTTAAATTAACCTTCTTTAATTTGTCTTTAAACGTAACATTCACAAAGAAGACCTATGAATGGCCATAAAAGAACATCAAATGACTTTTGAAGCATAAAAGTTTTTTAAAAACAAGCTTTTACTGAAATGTCTCGAGAGGAATCAAACGAGTCCAAATTCGATGATGTTGTGACGTTTTTTTACAGAGTTCCTATGGCCACCTTCCAGCTCCAGCATCAGATCAGCTCCACGTCATTATAATATTGTATTGGCACGCTGTATGCATATGCTTGCAAAATTTCAGCAAAATCGATTGAAGATACATTCTAGAATTAAACTCACTTGTACTTATTCCACTACTTTAATTAAATTTACACCTGACCGGTTTCGCCTTATGGCATTCTCAAAGGTTTAATTAAAATAGTGGAATAAGTACAAGTTAGTTTTTTTCTAGAATGTATTACGAAATGTTCCATCAAGTACCGACATTTGAAAGTATAAATTATGTCGGTTGAAGATATCTGCTTCAAAATTGAGTTGTAAGATTCCACCTAAATATACATTGCAAGTTAATAAAAAGCTTGTAAAAAGAGGGTGATGATGATCACCTTATACAATTGTTTTTTGAACAGCAGTGAAAATTTAAGTTAAGTTTACATATAAAAAATAACAACATCAATTTAAAAAAAAATACAAACAGTGAAACAATGAACTTCCTCCTTTTTGAAGTCGGTTGGTAAAATATATATAGTGGTCGCCCAATGATCGAAATTGTACCACCATTATTTTTATTTCTTTCTTTTTCTCTTTTTACTTATCTACACACCTCTTCTATATTCACTTAAACTATATCGAATTTCACACTCTTCAGTTCGCAAGATCTTCGTAAAAAGGAGTACAAAGCTTTTGCTTTACATTCAAATATATAGACTGTGCATGTAAGATAGTATTAGGGGTTTGGTAATAATTCCCCTAAAGGCTCTATCTATCTATACAAATAAATAAAATTGGAGTGTCTGTTTGTAATATTAAAATAACTGCTTTTTACTAAATGCATATGTATGTATACACGATACATATACCAAAAATGTAGTTGAAAAATTTTTTGTCTGTCTGTCTGTCTGTCTGTCTGTCAGTCTGTCTGTCTGTTTGTTCCGGGTAATCTCTGGAACGGCTGGACCGATTTTGACGGGACTTTCACTGGCAGGTAGTTGATGATCCAGGGAGTGACTTAGGCAACTTTCTTCAGACTAACTTTGTCCCGCGGCGTTACTTGCTATACAACAATAACCGCGGGTAGCACTGCTGGGTTCAGCTAGTTTCCTATGTAATACGAGACAAAAGTTTGAGTTTGATTTAAAATTTATGTCAATATTTCAACGCTTACGGTTTCTTTATTCACTTTTGACTACAATTTAAATCTGCTAACATTAAACAATGGAATATTAAGAAGGACAGATAAATTTAATAAACGGTATGAAAATCATAAGAAAGGCACGACACAATATTTTTTTTTCAAACAGAAGAAATTAATATTCTCTGTAAAGTTGTCAGCTTTGTTCTGTTTTGATTCTTTTTGTTAGTAAGGTAGCTATCTCCTTGAATACTCTTTGTTAGGAAATAAAAAAAATAAAACAAGAATTAACTATAGTGTTCAATTTATTATTACGAAACATTTTTTACAAGGCATCACATATCGGTAAGTTACTTCTCGACAATCATAGTCTTCGATTTCGTCACTCGGTTTTACCTAAATATCAATTGTTCCAAGGAACGACTGACATCGGATCTTCGCAACCCTGAGGTTAAACTGAATTCGAAGGTTTAACTATTTGTCAGTAGATTTGAGGGCATAACTTCCCAATAACGATTGCCTTAGATGTTCATGACAACCAAGACCTGTTTAACGTGTTCTGCGCGGCACGAGCGTGAAATACCGCCAACTTCCATATTCCGGATTATTATTAGGAATGTATTGTAAGAAAAACCCAATAACACTTCTTAGCGTGACCCGGAATTGAACCCGAGACCTCTTGATTGGCAGTTGCATATTGTAACGGCTGACTACTATAGTATATATATAGATGAATATACTTAATTAAAGATATGCAGAACAACGTTCTAGTATCAAGATTACACCAATACCTGATGAGATGATTGGTTTACTGTTATAATATTTTTGTCCAGTTCAAAATTAGCACTTTAGGAGGGGGGTTCTTAAAAGGTGGTGACGCACTTGTAAAGCACTTACTATTAGGTAATAAAAATCCTTTTTCCACTACTACTTTATGCTATATTTTACTATCTTTGTATAAATGTGACGTGTAATAATTTTAAAAGGAAACAGTATTAAACCAAGTTTATGAGTCATTTTGATGACACGTTTTGAAAATACAGATTTGAACTTTATCTGAATACATTTAAAAACTATTTTTGAATGGTGAGGAACAAGAATTTTACAATCAAAATATTTAAACTAGATATTGTGCCAAAATATTTGAGGAACCTCAACAGGGTGTCTTAAGTTCTTGAGAAAGTAAGGGTTAGATTATTTCTGGAATCTTATTATGTTGATTTTGTTGGAGGGTTAGAAATTTCCAGTAGTACTGTTCTGGTTACAGGTATTCGATTCCGAGGTATTGGAGTTATTATTTATACTGTTCTTACAGTTCTATTCTTCTGTAATAGTTTCCCTTTTATTCCATTGTATTTATAACAATTATAACAACTGCCTCGTTGGTCTCGCGGTTCGCGTGTGCGACTGCTGATCGTGAGGTCTCGGGTTCGATTCCCGGGTCGGACCAAATGTTTGTATGATCTACAAATATTTGTTTCGGAGTTTGGGTGTTTTCTATGTATAATATGTATGTATTTACAAAAAAAAGTATATGTATTTGTATCAGTTGTCTAGTACCCATAACACAAGCTGACAAGATGTCCGAAATATTTATTTATTTATATTATTATATATTATTTTTTGTCTTTTCTTCTTACAACTAGCACTTTAATTGCCTATAAACTCTTCATTGTTTATCATCATCTGGTTTAACAGTGTTCTCTTAACCAATTCACATTTTAGTTTTGTTATTTATAAGCTTATAATTAAGATAAGAGAATTCGTTGACGACTGTACTAATATAAATTATGCTACAGTCGCCAGTCGCCAGTTTATACTAGTACTTATCTAGTGTAGTTTTATCTTCTACAACTGTTTTGCACTTTACAATTTCAGTTTATTTTAAAACTAGCCGACCCACGCAACCTCGTTTGCACCTTCTATTGCCAGTAGCGTGATAATTTTTTCTCGTTTTTGTAACATTCTTTATTGGTGCTCCGCTCCTATAGGTCTTATCGTGATGATGTATAGCTTAAAGCCTTCCTCAATAAATGGGCGATGTAACACAAAGAATTTTTCAAATCGGACCAGTAGTTCCTGAGATTAGCGTGTTCAAAGAAACAAACAAACAAGTAAACTCTTCTGCTGTATAATATTATAACTATAAATTGAAAAAAATTGGGATATTTCAAGAATATAATAGAGATATACGTCTAACGTTACGTCGAAAACAATACCTCAATACAATGCTACAAAAAAATTATAAAAAAAAATTGTCATCTTTATTTAATGTAGTTTTTTTTAATTAAAACATATAAGTTTTATACATTCGTAATCACCGTAAAAACTCTTTGTTTTGATACCACACTCGATGTATTTTGAAAACATTTTTTTTGAGATTACTTTTTGCGCCTAAAATCCTTTTTTTTTTTTATTCCAATATGCTCAGTGTCACTCTCACGACTACTTTATGCTACTCACATAAAAATACGACAAGCCGTTTAGACTCTAGGGCGTGCCAAATAAATATACATACATACACTCGAAAATCATAACCCTGTTTCTTTCGCAGCCGGGGTAAAAATACATCAAACTACAGAGTAATTTTTAAGGCAACATTTGATATTGAGATATTTTATAAGTCTATCGCAGTACACTGGTGGACAGAGACCTCTTCAATTGCAGTTCTTTCTTCGACTGTAATGTTTTATGTTTGTTGCCTCATAATTTTTGGCTGGGTGAACTGTTCATGGCTCTTTCTTTGTTTGAAAGCTTCTTTTTTTATTTAAAAGTTCCTAAAAACGTTTTTTTTTTGTTAAAATTTGTAATTATTTAATTTATATTATTAGTAATAGTTAAGTAGTAGTACAAGAGGCTACAATATTTTTATTATATTTTTCTAGATGTTTTGTAATAATTTTCTTAAATGCAGCGGTTACGTCTTTATTTATGCAGTAATTATCTTGTCTAACATTACATGAGAAGGATCTTATTATAGTGATAGTTCCATAGTTTCCAGCTTATTATTCTTCCATTGGTGTACATGGTAAGGCGAATGGCGATTTCCGTATTCAACAAAAATTTAATACGTTGAACTAGAGACTAATATTTCGAATATAAATTACTAATATATGAATACTAGTTATTGCCCGCGGCTCCGTCTACGCGTATGTTGGTTATCGCGGTAAACAGTAGCCTTTGGTTATTCTAATGTATAAGCTATGTTACTGTAAAGTTTCATCCAAATCCTTTCAGTAGTTTTTGCGTGAAAGAGTAACAAACAACACCCATGAACTCACACATTTTAACAAACTTACACAACTGTAATATTAAGTAGGATTCAGAAAACATTTCAACACTAGAAATATTGAGAAACGCCCTTAGAGTTAGAACAATTTGGCAGTAATCTTGGTGACTTAAGTCATAAATACTGCTACAGTGCAAATCTGTACGGAGATAAAATTGTTCTTTTGTGAACTTGACACATTTCCAGTTGTCAAATATTTCATTATCAAAAACCATTAACATTATGAAAAGAATAAAATGGAGCCAAGTTAGATACAAAATATGTTAGTAAATTTTAGTTTTACATCGTATACGTTTGGTGCATTGGCAGACTTGAGGTTCTCTAATTATACATAAGCACAAACATCTTAAATATTTAAATAAACTTTTCTTTTGAGAATTTATACTAGCAAGTAATTGGTATTCAACATAATCAACAACTGCCTTAAATAGCCCACTGTTGGACATAAATATTTCGTCATAAAAGAGTGTTACATAGCTATCAATTGTTTGACTTTTCGATCAGATTGTTATGATCACAAAAAGGGTATAATTACATAACACAGAACCGAGAATTCCAAATTTAAATTTAAAAATGTACTAGTATTTAAGTAAGCTTATATTCTAGAGTACAATAGTACTGGCAGTATTTAGTTTGAATAAATATAGCCCTGTGTTAAATATTTGAGTTACTCACATTGTTCTTTGTTTTTAAACAACAAAAGCGTCGGGTTCCTATTTCATTAGCCTGCTAAAAATTAAATTCTTTAAATGTCTACTTCGTAGCTATGGTTATGTTTAAACAGACCCAAGTATAGTAACGTTTTTTTATTCTCATATCATATCAAGTGATCGCGAATTTTTTTTTAACAAGTGATATACATTTTTCTTAAATAGTTAATGAGGAATAAGAGTTCTCAGAAGACGTCATCAAAAATAAAAAACGTTCCTTTTTGGTCTCTATATCTATTAAGTTTTAATTGTATTTGCCCAGCTTGTACTTAAATACATTTTCCGCACAAAGTTTTCTGACGGACTTTTTCAGTTGCATTTACTTTAATCGAATACTCACTACATTTAAAATTACCTACCACATGTAACAAACCACGACAACAGTAATTTAACAAGTAATTAATATTGATTAAGTATAGAAATATTATTTTATAAAATTTCTAAACATCCACATACTGGCGTCTGATCCCTGGCCAGGCAAAAACTGAACGGCGGTAACTCCAAGACAAACACACTCGCACAATTCCACACACACATTATAGGTACATTACACCCAAACACAAAACAAATGACTGTTTTCTTTTTTTGTATGGAATAGCGGGCAAACGAGCAGACGTATCGCCTCATGGAAAGCGATTCCCGCCGCCCATGGACACTCGCAACACCAGAGGCGTCACAGGTGCGTTGTCGGCCTTTGGGGGATGTGGAGAGTGATGAGGGAAGTTGCAGATGGGCCTCCGGTCCACTCACTCGGTGAAACACAGCGCAAGCGCTGTTTCACACCGGTTTTCTGTGAGGCCGTGGTATCTCTCCGATCGAGCCGGATTATTCATGCCGAAGCGTGGCTTTCCCACGGCTCTGCAAACAAAGACTTGTCCCGGTTGTTAATATTAAGGGAATTAATGAAAATTATTAAAAAACGGCTTGCAAAACACATAAAAAAAGAATGTTTATTTAATTTAAAGCAAATATATTTGCACAAGTATAAAACCAAGTGGAGCTAAAAAGATAAGAAAACAGTTCTTGGCCATTCCGCCTGTAAGTTGTTTGTTTCATTGAATATTTTGGAACAATGCCTAAGTCTATCAAAAATTGCATGCTGCATTTCCCGGAGCCGTACAAATGAGAAAAAGATGTGTGTATTCGGTTTGGCACGTCCTTTTCTACACGATCTCATGTTATTTTAAAGAAAATTGAGGTACTAAAGTTTTGTGACTTCTTTAGTACTTGTTACATTTTTAATTAGCACAACAAACATTAGTACTATTTCTGGTGCTGAATCATAAGATATCTAAATCGATAAGTAGTTATTCATTTAAAAAGGGATTTCTTCAAATAAAGTTATAAACCATGTTATTTATATTTGGAATACTTAAAGTTAATATTAAGAAAAAGACAAAAAAGTCACAAAAAGACAGGAAAGTTAAAATATCTGCTATAAAATAAAAAAGTTGCCAAGTGCTAGTCGGACTCGCTCATTTAAGGTTCCGTAGCAGCAAGTAACATAATATACTTTTTATTTTATTTTTATTGATTGAATGGAAGGTAAATTGCGGTTTACGATTGATGACGTATTAAAAAAAACTACTTATAACTATTAACCAATGTTCCGTAGAAGTTTACATGGTAATATATATTATATATATTTTTTAGTTTTATCATTCTCGTATTTCAGAAGTTACAGGGGGGGGGGGACCTTTTACCACTTTCACTTTGGAAAAGCCTCTCGCGCAAACGATTAAGTTTAGAAAAAAATTTTTTAGAAACCTCAATATTATTTTTGAAGGCCTATCCATAAATACCCAAACCCCCACGTATGGGTTTGGTAGAAAAAAATATTGAGTTTCAGTTCTAAGTATGAGGACCCCCAAATATTATTGTTTTTTTCTATTTTTATGTGAAAATCTTAATGTGGTTTACAAAATACATCAAGTTTCAACATTATAGTTCTTATAGTTTCGGAAAAAAGTGGCTGTGACATGCGGACGGACAGATAGACAGACAGACATGACGAATCCATAAAGATTCCGTTTTTTACCTTTGGAACGGAACCCTAAAAAATGTAGCAAATAACCAACATTAATCTTTAAATATCTACCATTAATTTTAATCTATAACTGAGCTGAAGTTTATATGATGAAAGTTAAAATTCAACCAGCCAATGAAATAAAACCAGAAATTCAAAAGACTATGCTACTATTTCATTCGATTTCTCGTGTAAGTCATAGATTCGTTCAGAATCGTCCCAAGATGGGAGAAGATAAAATAACAAACAGAGAAATAAAATTGACTTCTATTTTCAAAATGCTTTTGTCGAAGACAAGGGGCGACTTAGTATTACGTTGTCGATTCGACGACACGTTCGCTTCCCTATTGCTGTGGCAATTTTCAGTGTTACCAGCTTGAAGGATTTTACTAAGTTAGAGATGTTTAATGTGCGGAAAGTATAGTAAAAATAAAATTTATTTTGATATATATTTAAAAAAATATTATGACGTTATGCAAGATTTACAGAAAACTATACACGTTGTCCAAAACGTTTTTAGCACTTAAGTAAATTTAGAAAAAAATAGCCAATCTATAACGATGTAGATAACTAGGCATTATTTTATAAATGAAAAAGTTCTTTGCAAAAAACTGAAACTAAGAAATGTTTAGTCGAATAGTAATTTTTAATGTTTGTTCTAAAATACTATATAATGTATATACACAAATATTATTTTTAGTGATGTTGATGATGAGAATCAAACACGTTTTTTATCAAATATTTATTTGTCAACTCAACTTTTTACATTCAGCTACATGACCCGATAGATATATATATATATAAACTTTTTTTATGGTATAGATGGCAAATGAGCAGACGTATCACCTGATGGTAAGCGATTACCGCCGCCCATAGACACCCGCAACGCCAGAGGTGTCACAAGTGCAGCGTTGGGGGATGGGGAAAGGAATGCGGGGAGGGGTTAGGCTATGGGCCTCCGATATCCTCACTCACTCGGTCAAACACAGCGCAATTGTTATTTTACACCGGTTTTCTGTTAGGCCATGGTATCACTCCGGTCGAGCCGGCCCATTTATGCCGAAGCGTGGCTCTCCCACGTCAATATACTTGAATTTTTGTAACTTTCAAACTTACTACTGACAATAACTAAGCTTCTCTTAATACTGTGTTACATTAGTCTCTTGATTAAAAATTCGTGCAAGTGCAGTGTGAATTGTCACTGCTCTTATCGGATCTCAAGTTGGAACGTTGCCTAACTTCGTCTGTTTGCCAGCTCTTACGCTAAATGTATGACGTCATTTACCAATACTATCATATCTCAGCTTATTCAATATTTACTTAAACGCTAAATGGTCTTCTGAATAGGTCAATACATATAGCTTCAGGAAAAATAATGTGTTTTTGCTATAGTTTGGTTTGTATCAAATTTCAGTAATATTTTATGCAATTAAATAGTAGTAGTATCTAGAACAATAGAAACCGTTTCCAGTAAAAGTAAAACGTTTATTTTGAAAATTACTCGGTTTGAAACTTTCCTCACTTATTACGTGTTTCGACGTTTCGACGTTTCGACCAGGTTGCACTGGCCGTGGCCGCACCACGGCCAATGCAACCTGGTCGAAACGTCAGGCAAATTAGAGGTATGTAATATACCTTTTAATAAGTGATCGCGTTAATTCCCGTTAAAATAATGGTTAATATATCATGGAACGCGAAAGTTTAAAAGTTAGTATGAAACTTTTCTGTTACAGTTTTTTTAGTTAGGACTGTAATTTATAAATATATATATATATATATATATATATATATGTCGGAGGCATACGTGTGGGCGATCGGTCGAAGCGGTTTTTAAGAAATGGTGACGTCAGCTTTGCCGCCGTCACTTGCATATTTTGTCAAGTGGCACTCATGATTTTAAAGCAATAGAAATCGCTCTTAATCAAGTCTAGTCTAGTCTAGTAATCAATCTTCATTATTACACAAGTTGGTAGGTTGGGTTTATTTACACAGCCAAAGACAATATAGAATTCCAATAGTTTATTGAATCAATGAAGCTACAGTTAAAATCATAGATCGGCACAACCTTGTCAAAATGAATTAGGTGAGAACACCAAAATCCACTGAACGTCCGTGTCAATCTATAATCTCCAGTTTCCAAATGCGTAGGGCCTTATGAGAAGAAACCGGCAAAGAAACTCATGGCCACTCTTTTGAAAGTTACATCTTAACTTATTAGTTACAAACTATCAATAGTCAATTACAACAATTAAGAAGACTATGTACTTAGCTTATTTACAGCTTGTCTTTCCTCGTACAATGCCCGTACTAAACTGATCTGTTGATTCTATTTTACTTCAATACGAAACGGTGGGTAGTTAGATTAAGAGCCAAAAGGTTAGTAGTCCCGCAACTCGTGCGGCCGCTCTCTTTTATACCGGCTGCTTGCTTTAACTAGTGGTGACACCTACCACTATATTCGGTGTTACCCGCACACATTTTAGTAACATTTAATATTGCTTACAGAATCGACTAAAACTAAACCAACATTATTAAATCAAGCTGTAAGTAAACTAAGACGTAATAATCACATCGTTAACAACAAATAATCAGTTTCTTCCTTTACATACACCGTCCACAGATTCCACCCAAACTGCCATGTTTCTCGATGCACAGTTTGACGTTTCGAATAATCGATTGAAATAAACACGAATTCAAATTAAAACTTAAGAAAACTACTCGTTCTCCGACACGGCCGTCCTGATGCATCACACGTCCTCGTGTGAGTCATCTGTAAACAAAGAAAAAGCAACCACAGTAGCTCAATTTATTCGGCCGGTATTGCCTTGCAGACAGGCATTCTGATGGACTTACACGTCTACGTGTTTGTTAACTGAGGAATCATCTGGACAGTGAATCCGTTCTCTCGGCTATTCCTGACCAAATTAAAGATTCATAGAAACCAATTTCAATTATAACAAATTATTTTGCCTTCATGATTTTAAATTTGATGTTTCTATTCACGTCAGTATCACGATAAGGTTCTGACCATGCTCATTTATGTCTCTACGAGCATAATCACATTAATCTTAGTACAAACAATAATGATTGTTAACCCAGGTTCAGCACCTCTGTTTAAACCACCAGTAACAGCGTTAAGACGTTTTGACTTAGTCGCTTTACCAGCAGCTTTTTGCTCAACTCTTAACCAGAGATCGAGATCTTTTTATTGTCACTTAACCAGCGACTAACATTCGCATAGCCAGATGCGCACCGCGCACTCTCTACAGATAAGTACTGCACGAGCTACGGCTACAAATGACCAGCGAGACCTAAGGAGGTAGTGAAACCAGGCTACCAACACTACATTCTAAATAATTGTACACAACAAAATAATCAAAACAGAAATAAAGCCTTCGGATTAATTTAATAAACTATTCAAGGATCATTGCTTTCTACATCATGTTCATTGGACAAATCAATAGGGACTTCACTAGTGGGTATCTGACGGTTTGTGTTCACTTTGATAACTGCGAGTGTAGATGATCAATGGTTGGTAGAAAATATATGTGGGTAGAAAATATGTGTGCTAATATTTCGGCGACCACGTAAGGATCTTTATACTGTGGGTTTAATTTAATTTGATTGCGATCCTCGTTTTATAAGAGAACGTAGGCACCAATAGAAACGACCTTATTATTTTAAGAACTTTTCGAAAATTACAACTGAAAAGCGTAAAGCAAGCAGATTTTCATTCTTTTCTTAAAATAATTATGTCATTTGAAATACAGTAATCGTGTACCTACTACAGGAAATACTATTCAGTGCATTTCTTCAACCCGGATATCTTGACAGAACTTATTGTTTTATTAAAAAGACAACTCTCCCATTAGGAATAAACATCCCGTGTCACGGAGGACCTTACAAACGTACACAAAGATCACCCAGACTCAGAGCAACAATTCGTGGACCATACAATGCTATGTTACAATAAGGGCGGGCGTTACCTACCCTCAATAATAGTACTGCACTATATTGTCGTTGGCCCAGAAATCTATCTGACAGAATTTGTCTTATTAAAGAGCATTTGAAACAAAATGAAAACTTCTCACCAAATCTTTCTTAGAGCTGAACTAGAGCTGGTTGGATGGAGCTGACATTCACTGGTTACTCGGTTTGTAAATTATTTGCCTTGGCATTCATATTGGAACTGCATCCATGACACCACACTTTTCAAGGTTCAAGTAATCGTCTTCTGCGCTTTGGTTTCCTTCAACTGTCAGGCGAGGTAGTATCTGAAATCTCAGATTATGTATTAGCAATATTGTCACGACTAAAATTGTCCTAATCTCTACTGGATTTTTGAATTTGGCACAACTGTGACAGCTCTTGTATTTTCACACATCACTTTACTTTTACAGTCGGAGTAGTTCTCACTAGTTGGCGGTTCTCGTATAGCACAAATTAATTACGTATCGAAAAGATTTTTTTTTAACGTAGGGTAAACGAAAATAAAATAATAGCAATCTGCCCTGTATTTTGTTCCTGATCCGTTATGGGTTATCTATAGGGATAATCCATAGGGGTAGTTCATAGGGGTAATCGATAGGTAATCCATAGGGGTAATCCACAGGGGCAATCCACAGGTAATCTCTAGGGGTATCACAGGTAATCTCTAGGGGTAGTTCACAGGTAATCCCACTTCTGATGTCGGAGGCATACGTGTGGGCGATCGGTCGAAGCGGTTTTTAAGAAATGGTGACGTCAGCTTTGCCGCCGTCACTTGCATATTTTGTCAAGTGGCACTCATGATTTTAAAGCAATAGAAATCGCTCTTAATCAAGTCTAGTCTAGTCTAGTAATCAATCTTCATTATTACACAAGTTGGTAGGTTGGGTTTATTTACACAGCCAAAGACAATATAGAATTCCAATAGTTTATTGAATCAATGAAGCTACAGTTAAAATCATAGATCGGCACAACCTTGTCAAAATGAATTAGGTGAGAACACCAAAATCCACTGAACGTCCGTGTCAATCTATAATCTCCAGTTTCCAAATGCGTAGGGCCTTATGAGAAGAAACCGGCAAAGAAACTCATGGCCACTCTTTTGAAAGTTACATCTTAACTTATTAGTTACAAACTATCAATAGTCAATTACAACAATTAAGAAGACTATGTACTTAGCTTATTTACAGCTTGTCTTTCCTCGTACAATGCCCGTACTAAACTGATCTGTTGATTCTATTTTACTTCAATACGAAACGGTGGGTAGTTAGATTAAGAGCCAAAAGGTTAGTAGTCCCGCAACTCGTGCGGCCGCTCTCTTTTATACCGGCTGCTTGCTTTAACTAGTGGTGACACCTACCACTATATTCGGTGTTACCCGCACACATTTTAGTAACATTTAATATTGCTTACAGAATCGACTAAAACTAAACCAACATTATTAAATCAAGCTGTAAGTAAACTAAGACGTAATAATCACATCGTTAACAACAAATAATCAGTTTCTTCCTTTACATACACCGTCCACAGATTCCACCCAAACTGCCATGTTTCTCGATGCACAGTTTGACGTTTCGAATAATCGATTGAAATAAACACGAATTCAAATTAAAACTTAAGAAAACTACTCGTTCTCCGACATATATATATATATATAATATTGGTTAACTGTTTTGAGTTGATATTACCGAAAAATCTGATTTTACTGTACATTTTTCTAATAACGGAAAAGCTAGATTTGATTCCAAGAGATAGTGGATTCATATTTGTTCTTAACTACCGAGGTGTACCAATTTTTTACTAAATTATGTCAAGTTTACACGAATTTTCAAAATTCTGAAACCTTTATACTACATAAACAATTCACGAATTGGTTTTTGAATTTGTCAAAGGATAATATTGGCATGAAATGGAAAATATTTTTAAATTGTTGTTTGTTCAATAGTTAACAATCAAAGCCTGTTAATCCTCAGTTGACGGCGCTATTGTACTATTTGTGAACTTGCGAGAGACAACAGAATTCTTTTTCGTTATTGTTTTTAACAGGCTTTTATTAGATTCACTTGTTATCAACTAAATATTTCGGATATTTCGGACATCAAACACACAACGCCATCTAGTCCCAAGCTAAGCAGAGCTTGTGTTATGGGTACTAGACAGCTGATACAAATACATAATATATACTTTTTTTTTGTAAATACATACATATCATACATAGAAAACACCCAAACTCCGAAACAAATAATTGCAGATCATACAAACATTTAGTTTGACTCGGGAATCGAACCCGAGACCTCTAGCGCAGCAGTCGCATACGCTACCACGGCGCCACCGAGGCAGTTGGATATGATAGGTTAGTGAACTGTGAAAAAATCTTAGATTTTTTGTTATCACTTGAAATATATTTTTTTATTATTATTCAAATTTATACTACATCAACAGCTTCTAATATCAGTCCACTGTTAGATATAAACGCCTACTGACATATCTAATCGCGCGTCGGTGTAAGGACGTGCTTTCTCAGAACTCAATGTGTACTAAATTGCATTAAAATAGATATATAAGTATATAAATATATAAGTATATAAATATTTCGGACATCTAACACACAACGCCATCTAGTCCCAAGCTAAGCAGAACTTGTGTTATGGGTACTAGACAACTGATATAAATACATATATACTTTTTTTTTTTGTAAATACATACATATTATACATAGAAAACACCCAAACTCCGAAACAAATATTTGAAGATCATGCAAACATTTGGTTCGACCCGGGACTCGAACCCGAGACCTCATGATCAGCAGTCGCACACGCCAACCGCTAGACCAACGAGGCAGTCAGATGCAGCGGTTTGGCCCTGAAAGCGTAATTTGCAGACAGAAAGGAACATAGAAAAACAAGTTTATTAGTGTACATATATTTACCCGACTGCGAAAGAAGGAGAGTTATGTTTTTCGAGTATCTGTATGTATGCAGGTATATTTCTTTAGCTCGTCTTAGAGCCTGAACGGCTTGTCGTATTTCCATGTGAATGGTGTCAATAGATTTGTCTTAGCCTTAAGAGATCCTCCAATTAAAAAACGAAGAACCTGAATTTAATAAAGATGGCAGATACTAACGCAGTCTGTATTTTTTGCAATAGTTTTACTTGTTTATACTACTTAGAAAAGAGACGCCACATACCTTAGTTCCAGTAAACACTGTTACTCATCTATACAAATAAATAAACTTGGAGTGTCTGTTTGTAATATTAAAATAACAGCTTTTTAATCAATGCATATGTAGATACATACACCAAAAATGAATGTAGTTAAATTTTTTTTTGTCTGTCTGTTTGTTCCGGGTAAGCTCCGGAACGGTTGGACGGATTTCGACGAAACTTTCACTGGCAGGTAGCTGATGATCCAGGGAGTAACTTAAGCTACTTTTTTAGACTAACTTTGTCCCGCGGCGTTACTCGCGGTACAACAATAACCGCGGGTAACACCGCGGGGTTCATCTAGTCAAATAATATAACCCTATGCATCGAAACAAATGTAGTTCAACTTCTAAAGAGGTGATGCTATTCTGAGTTACGCTTCTATGTTTAAACAGTAGGGTTCTCTAAACAGTGATGGAAAATTCGATGCAGCTTTGAGTACTAAATTCAAACTTTAAATAAAGAACATAAACTTTTTTTAAATTTTATAAAAGACGACTCCTAGAATATTGTTATACCGCGAGGCACTTAACAAACATACATGAAACTGACATCAAAAAAACCCAGATTTAGAACAACAATTGGTAGATCAAACAAAATATTGTCCCATATGGGGGTTGAGCCCACTACACTTATACGTACATCATATATACAAACACATTTATGTTATGTATGTATTGTGACTGTGTGTGTTATTTATGCATGTACACACTAACATAAACAATGGTATGTATGTTGTTGTTAAGACTCGTCCTCTTCAAACAAATTATCTTCAAATTAAACATTTTTGTCCTAAACAAATAGAGGTGAGTTTGTCAGAGCGAGATGCCTGTGTTTGAGTGTATGTTGAATTCATATGGATCACATTCAATAGAGGAAATTGTAGATGTAAGGGTGATAACACGGAGTATGATTAAAATAATTTAAACAATCGTTCCAGGTAGTAGTCGATTCTAAAGCCCCAAACGCAAAATATCTTTGTTAATCTATACTAACATATAAAGCTGAAGGGTTTGTTTGTTTGTTTGAACGCGCTAATTTCAGGAACTACTGGTCCAATTTTAAAAATTCTGTCAGTGTTGGATAGTACATTTATCGAGGAAGGCTACAGGCTATATATCATCACGCTAAGACCAAAAGGAGCGGAGCGCCAATGAAAAATGTTTCGATAACGGGGGAAAAATTACACGCTACGGGCAATAGAAGACGCAAACGAGGTTGCGTGGGTAGCTTTTATAGTTATATACATCTTTTTATATACACCTATTCTACCAATATTATAAATGTGAATGTAAGCCGTTCATAGCCCAGTTGCACTCGGTGATTGGAAACAATAACTGAGGGTAAGCAACGACGGCGCGGTCATTACCTGGATGTGAGGTATTAAAAGTACATAGGATACTTTTTATTAAATGCGATTGAAGCAACGCGTAAAAGCTAGTAATAACATATAACTATGGTGATTCACTCGTATCTATTTTTTACTTCATACACGCAATCTTTAAAACCAAACTATTGAGACAATTTGAAGGAAAAAAACATACTCGTTCCATAAAGACCGACAAAACATTAAAATTTGTGGATCCTAAGTTGTAGGCGTTCATGGATTACGGTAGTCACGTTCTGTCAGGCGTCCATCAGGTGGAATCTACCCTATAAAATATCTTTCCTATAAAAAAAAAAACATTTAATTTATTCTTCAATAGTTATAAAAATAATACATAAAACTAGAAAAGGAAATAATTGCAACTGTAACTCAAAACACGGAACTAAATGTTCACTCAAAAATTATGAAGACAAATAGGTCCTCGACAAATCACAGTATGGGCTCCCCTCTCATTTGGTTCCATGAATTATGTATTTCGTAGTGGTTTGGTGGCTCCAGCTCTCGGGTGATAATGATATGATAATTCTTATTTATTTTCCTTCACTTATGACGAAGCATGTAAACAAGGAAACTTCTAGTTGGGTCGTTAAAATTTAATTTATTTTTGAAGATGTATTTATAGTTCATTGCATACAAAAGTCTACTTTTACAGTGGTGATTATATTGAGCACTGCCTCGTTGGTCTAGTGGTTGACGTATGCGACTGCTGATCAAGAGGTCTCGGGTTCGAATCCCGGGTTGGGCCAAAAGTGTTATTGAGTTTTTTTGATTATATAAATACTTAATAACAGCTCGGAGTTTCGAAGTTGGGGTCTGAACCCCCGTGCCTCGAAGAGCACGTAAAGCAGTCAGTCCTACGAATGATTTCTCCCCGATCGTGTCGATTAACCGTCCCACCGGATTCTGAGAGTGAGGGAACAGAGAGTGCACCTATGTTTGCGCACCCACTTGTGTACTATAATATCACCTGCGTAGTTGGTTGGTCTCTGTTAAGACTGGCCGCTGAGGCCGTAATCTGCTAGGAGAACATCACTATATTGAGCAATAATTATCAGTATCAGCAAATCTCTAGCCAGAGGTCATGGGTACTATTCCCACCCACTATCATATGGTAAATCTATGTGTGAATGAACACGATCATTTAATTCTGTCCGGTTGTATTTTTTTTTATAATAAGGAATATATCATCAACAACCCATAATTATATTAGTGCGGTCGCCATCGACAACCTCTTATTTATAACGAATTGTCTAGTCATTTTAAATCTGTATTGTAATAGAAATAAGAGAGAATTGTAAAACAAAGTGATTAATTATAATAATAAAATAAAATAAAATAATGTCCTTCTGATGGGCTCGGATCTTCTCGTAGGAGAGGGTTAAGGCCATGCATTCCCACGCTGGCCGAGTGCGGTTGGGGACTGGCAAGACAACGTTGTGGCTACGTAATCTTGCCGTTGGATTTTTTTAAGCCGCCCAAAGGCCTCCAACTAAGCTTCACGGCTGTTATCTTATGATAACAACTGGGACTGACTCGACGCTCATTGCATCACGCCAACAGCGGTCACCCATCCATGTACTGACCGCGCAGCTGTTGTTTACCGTAGGTGATTGTTTTTAGCCATCAAGTAAAACTTATATATTCCTCAGGAGTACCTAAGGAATTTATAAGTGTGTCTATCAACAGGCTGGTTATCATAGCCCGGCAAGGCCTACTTTGGGATAAGACAACCGTGTGTTAAATGTATGAGGGTATTCACTGTCTTATTGGTGCAATGGAGCCGTACGCGACTATTATGTATGGTCTTGGTCCTGGATGCGATTCCCGAGTCGGAATAAATGTTTGTATTATCTACAATAATTTGTATCGAAGTTTGTGTGTTTTACAAAAAAGAAGTAAATATGTGTTTACATCAGTTGCCTAGTACCCATATTTATAATGGGTCTGCTCTGCTTAGTTTGGGACTAGATGGCGTTGTGTGTTAAATGTCCCAAAATATTTATTTAT
Source organism: Spilosoma lubricipeda (assembly GCA_905220595.1). Lineage (NCBI taxonomy): Eukaryota > Metazoa > Arthropoda > Insecta > Lepidoptera > Erebidae > Spilosoma > Spilosoma lubricipeda. The sequence goes on from HG992291.1 coordinate 3,225,451, forward strand.
GTAATGTTAGTTGGATAAACATCTTAGTTCGACTGAGAGCTTCCCCTTATTCAAGTTTGAAATCACCATACACCTACTTTCGTTGAATGCTTTTTCCTGAGGTTTACCACTTCAAAATCTAGAGACAGCAATCTGAACTAATCTAATTAGAAAGATTTACGACAAACCGCATCGCATGCCGGCGGCAGGGCATTCATTCTCACAAGTTGGAATCTAAGTAGTAGCGCACACTACAGTTGAACAGTGGTACCTACTACTATGATAATAAAGTTTGTTTTTCTTAAGTAAAGTTTATTTGTACATCTTTCACAATAACATAAATGAGATTTCATCAGTTATATTTCATTCTAAAATTATTAATATTCCGTTCGTATTTCACCAATCGGGAAGGACCTGGAACTCACTACCAGTGCACTATGATCCCGGGTCCATTGAGTGGAGCGTGAAAAGATATTAACTAAGCCGCCATTACCACATCTGTAGTACCGACCCGTCATCGTCGGTCCGTTCTTGGTGAAATAGGTCTACTACTTTGAGTATGAGCTTAGATTTGAAAAAATATCATCTATTAGGAAGTGAAATTGTCTTCAAGGAACTAAAATATAATGAGTAACTGTAATAAATGTGTTTGTTGTTGGTGTTTACACCTAGGTTCCGTCCAACTCAATCAATTTAAGTCGCTCTGAATTGGGTCTGGAATACTGGAACACCACCACACATATGTCGGTTATCACCCTATACCCTTCCTCAATTATCAAAATATATAGTCATTGTAAATGTCATTTAAATTAGTGAAATAGTCATGAAACGTTAGACTTAGTTAGAGTTAGACAAAGAAGTGTAATACTCTACCACAAATCACACCTAATGTACCTCATAAGTTTTAAAATGATATTACTGAAAACTGTTACAGACGAGGTTGCGTTAACCGTATTCACAGGTGGATTAGGACGGTCCACCCACCTTAACTCCGAAATACATTTTTTCTGGATTACACAAAGTTTTGATTTAACCCGAGACCTGAAGCACAGCAGTTGCATTTGCGGAGGGAGTTCATACATATTCTTAATCAGGACATAAGCTTTAGTTCTTAATAGAAAATCTCAACACGCTTTTATGAGATTCACATGTGTTCATAGTAGGTCTGAATGTGACAAACTCATAGCGGCCAGTGTATGTGACAGCCTGCCTCCTAATCTACAAGTGCCTTCCTTATTATGTTTTTACGACACACGTTGGGTACGCTGAGATATATCTGTGTGCTAAACATGTTTGTTTTTGTCACGAGTTTCTAACTATGATAACAAAAGTTCCAAGAAATATATTAAGTCTATATACCATGGGAGAGTTATGCTTTGTAACATATGGGCCAAGCTTGGTCGGAGTTTTGAAACGACCTTAAAAAAACATTGAGTTGAGCTGCAGAATAAGGTAGTCTGTATTTTCCTTAAACTGAGGGAGTGAGGTTTCATGACCCCAAATCAACTCACCCCCCCACCCATAGCCCCCATTTGCCGCCTTCGCCATAAATTTTTACATTATAAATTTTAAATTAACGTTGTCTGTTTGTCTGATATGCACTGCTAAACTACTGCATCGATTTCAATGAAATTTGGCATGGAAAAATACTTTCATTGTTGTATTTTTCTTTGATAATCACTAGATCTTCCAATAAATTTCCATTGTTGTCAAAGCTAAAATTAAATTTAATAAATTTTATGTCATACAAATATATCGTTAATTATGAAAAGTATTAATCTTCCAAGTGGTAGTTATAGTACAGTATATATTAATAATATAAATGTATATAGGATCTAATTAGTTAAGAGCTAAGCATTTCCAGCAAAAGATTGCTTAAAGCAGGTGACCGCTTTCGACTACTCATGTATGTCAATTTATATTAAATCCTTCAAATTTTCATTCGGGCTCAAGGAATACCATATAAAAGACCACTTTACAGAATTCCCATTATTTTATTTACATTCTATTCCATGGATATATAGCTTGCAAATAAAAGGGTTCTTCCTAATTCCGGAGGTGATTTTCTTTTCCCGAACTGTACATACCCTTTTGAACACAAACACTCTTGATCACATCGTGTTACATGTGCCGAGTTTCACCGCCGACCTTGTAATAGAAACCTAAAAAAGAAATCCGCAAAACTCCGCCAAATATACTCCACAGTTTCAGTAGAACCCCGACATTCGACAATATAAATTCTCCGATAATATGATTCCTGAAACCTTTTCAATTCAAGAACCATTTAATTTTATTCGCCAGAGTTTAGATTACAAAGCAGTGTTATATCCACTAGGGTTTCTGTGTATGGTCTAAACATGAAACATAATAGGCATCCCTTGTTAGCTTAGGATCTTTTCGGCCATAACTTAAGTAAACATCATATAAGATGGTGGATGGAAATTCATCACGTTTACTCCTATAAACTAAATGTTTATGGCATTTAAATGATAAATATAAAATAAAAAATGATTTTGAATAACTTTGTTATCCTATTTGGTATAAAAACTTTGGTATAATCGGCCTAACTTCGGACTTGCGCCGTCAGTAGTTCTGTGTAGCTAAAGCATCAGTCGTGCTACGCCTGTCGCCAAGAACGCTACGTCGCGTAGCGGCTATGACACCCGCTACGATCTGACACTACTAACGTCGCCAACGTTGTCAAACTTTTTCCTAGAAGAATAAACTACTAGTGTATAAATACTAAAGTGTAATATATATAGTGTATTTTAGTGTATAAGTGTATAATATAAATACGTGTGTAAGTGAACGCTTGGTTTTATTATTATGATCGCTGGTCGGCGCTGTCCAATTTGCAGAAACAACAAACGATGACCTTTTCATTTTGCAGGTTAGTTGTGTTTTTAATTAATATGAGATGAGATGGCATTTTCCATTATACGTTAATGTTTTATTTTTCTAAATTATAAAAAACTTTTTACGGTTTAGTATCATTACAAAAATCCGTGAACTTTTATAGGTGTATAATTTTGTCTGGCATAAATTTATCGGAATCGCTCAACCGTGAGAGTAATAAAATTAAATTTTATATTTTTATAACTAATAAGTCATATAACATTGAGACAAATCTCGTAAAGATAGAACTTTGTAAATGCTTGTTTGTGGTCTAGATTTATTCCCAGGGTACAAATTGCGTGTTTTGTTTCGAGGTAAAAAATATTCGTTTTATGTAGATTGCTGTGCCGTAATGTAGATTGTTCCCATTTAATTTGTTGCCTTGGCTTAATGGACTCCCAGATACATATTTTAATAACTTTTTTTGCAGCTGCCGCCTATCTCTAGAGATTACATCAGATTTTTTATTAACTAGTTATTAATATGATTATTATAAATACGGTTTTAGATATAGTTTGTTTTAAACCATATTTCTGTCATCGTGTCAGAAAAATTTACAGTTATCGTAAAAGTAGACGATTTTCGCAGATTTATTTATTTTTACGTGTGTGCAATTGATTTTTAAGAAAATTATAAGTATTTGATTCTAATAGATGCCTACTTTATTTCTGCGCTATTATATGTCCTAATCTTTCTAGCACTTGAAATTTTCTTGATTTTTTTTTTACTGACCTTACACCAATAAAATTTTACATCATATTTTTTAGATATGACGATTTTTTGCTACCATGCAAAATATATTCTGACCAGATTACGATACATTTTGTATATTAATATTAAACCACAACAACATGCATATTAAATATTTATTATTGTATTCATAAGTCCTGAATATTTACAATAGTATAGTAAGAGAGGAAGGAACGGAATATTGAAGAAATTGCATGGAAGAAATTGCTTGTTAGCGATAAGGCCGCCATTTGTACATGGACAGTCAATTGAAGTTTTTTTTTTTTTAATGTAAACTATATTATTTAATGTACAATAAAGATTATTCTATTCTATTATTCTATTGTTTTATATTTTCGGGCAAAAACAACATTAAATTTTGATCAAAATTGTATAAAAGTATGTTATTCAAGGTATGGTAGAATACCAAATAATAATAACGTATATAGGGTGCTGCTAATAAATGTTGTTAATTTTTAACGACGTTAGGTGTAGTCGATAAATACTAGTCTTGGGTTGACAATTATAAATATCTTTGAGTAACGGGTTAGAGGTTTTGAATATGTAATACTAGCCAAGACAACTTAAATTGTTATCATGAGGCTCTTGTATCAAGACTGGTCAGAAAGAAATATATATATATATACCTTTCAATGTACAAAGAATAGAAACGTTAAAAATATAACTTCATTTGTTATCAGTCGATAGAAGTAGAAATTCTGACTGATGTCCTTCGAACGATAAAGTTGACCATGAAGACAGTAAGCATGAGTCATACATTTTCCTTTTTTCCCGATATTTGACGTCAATCTCGAATAGTAATCCGTCTATTTCTTCTACACTTATCAGATAGAATATTACGTCAGTATTTTGAACCCATCAGTATTCTGGTTCCGTGTCGTCAAGGATAAGGCTATAGACAAAACCTAGATGTATAATGTTTTTAAATGACCTAATCTTAGGCTTTTTGGAATGATTGCTTTTTACGATCGCTTTTTTGGGTATTCTGGAGTTTTCTTTGAAGAACATAGTTTATAATGAAGTCGGAGAAATTAAATAGCTCAAAGAATCAGTATGCTGAAGTCATAAAATGCCAGTCACATTTGCCAAAGGACTGATGGTCATTAAACCAAGAGGGTTTTAAAGAGACTCTGAGGGTAGAAAAACTTTTATTTTTTCTATTTAAAAAAATATACATCCAGTGTCGCGGGGGACTTTACAATCATACAGGGAACGGACACAAAGAACACCCAGACACAAAACAACAATTTGTGGATCATGCAAAGTGTTGTCCCATGTGGAATTTAAAACAACAAGACTTGGCACAGTCATAAAACTAGGTAACTGGAAGAAGAGACGAACTTCTTAGCATTCTATGGATTCACCGTGCGGGTGCCGGGTCCATCGTGTGGCAGAGAGAGAAAATATAGACTGTCGAGAGGCGTATTCTATTGCGCAGATTTGGGGAGGTTTATCCAGCAATGAACTGCTATAGGCTAATTGACTTTTAATTAATGTTTTCTTCGAGTAATTATGTTTACTTAATTTTTTTTTATGTAAACGAGAAAGTTTGTATTATACTTTAATACATTCACATATCAAATATTATATGTAGTCTTCGTTTAGAAACTGCAAGCTGAAATGTGTAGGTATATGTAAATGCAAATCCAGTTTCAAGCCCGACGGGGCATCGGTGTCGGGAGTAAACCAGTGTCAGGTCAGTTTACTTGTAACAAATATAACATAAACATGAACTGGTAAGCTATTCTAAGTGTTTTAAACCATCTTACACTTAAAGGGTTGTCTTGCGTTTATTTCTTCTAATTTTATCTTTTGTTCTTATCTTGATCAACTTGTATCGGAGCGTGTTAATATTTTTGTATGCTATTAGTTCGATGCAGGATAAACAGTACCGATTGTGATAGACTTCGGAGGAGGCCGACATATTAACATCAGTGGACGTTTATGCTTGAAATGATGAGTCCTTGACGAATGTATTAACCAGTACCGGGTAGTAACCAGTATTTCATTTGTCAGCGTTTAAACCTAATTAAAGTGTTGATTTTTATTATCTTATGTAATTTGATTTTACTTTTTTAAGTGTACTGTTTCTGCTTAAGGGCTGATTATATGAAAGTTATAAGCGTGGGGTACTAAATTAAGTTTAATTACGGAATATGATATTGAAATGGTTTTTAATTGAAGTCTTCCTAGCTTTTATTATTTCCAAGATTATTTGGGGTTGGCTTCTAGTTAAACCGGTTTTACCTGATATCATTAATGATTGTTTTAGTATATATAGATAGGTATTAAACAAAGATATATTTCTATCTCACTATAACTAATACCACCTTCCTATTCTTACAAGTTTTTTATTAACTTGCAATGTATGTAAATATGAATGTTACGGTGGAATCTTGCAACTCAAATTTGAAGTTGATATCTTCATCCGATTTTGCTGAAATTTTACAAGCATATATATACATTATGACAATGCAATATTATGATGACTTGGAGCTGATCTGATTCTGTAGCTGGAAGGTGGGCATAGAAACCCTGTAAAGAAACGTCGCAATACCATCAAGTTTGGACTTCTTTGATTCGTCTTGACGGAAACTTTATGAGTTTATTCCAATAAAAGCTTGTCTTTTAAAAGATTTTTAATTTAATTTATTTATAACTACCGTTTGATACTTGCTGCTTTGCTAGCATACCAAAGTTATTGTTCTAAATTCTGTTGACTTTTAAATAAATATAGCTGTTTGTTAAATTTCTATTTTTATATATGCTTTATTTACATATGGAGTACTCGTGGATTTAATGTCTAAGATTTTTTCTATAAGCTTCCCTTTTTCTAAATGATTATCAACACATTTTTTGCATACATGATTAATTCACAACTTGCAAGAATTAACTTATATTCATTTAATACAAATATGATATATCTTTTACTAACTTATCCATTGTTTATTTTCATTGCCTTGCAAGTAAGCATGTGTGGTGTGAAAATTAGTGACATAGTCAGGAATGTAGTTATAGGAGAACGTTGTGAATTGAAATAATATTTAGTGACAAGGATTGAAAAGAGCTGTTCAGAGAGGATGGACGATAGAAGACTCGCGAAAGGAATTTGTAAAGCAAATGTGTGTGAAAATGCCGGAAAAGGTCTCCAACGGTCTGAAAAGGATAAGGTGAAGAGCACCAGCGATTGATGAGTGTGGATGTAGCAAAAGAGATGTACCATGAACGTAGTAAGTGGAAATTAATTTTCTCTGCTTTCCCCTCTGGGATACAGGCGCGACTGTATGTATGTATAAAAATGAATCTTAGCTGGATGTACTTCTCGCTCCCAAAACCCCTGCATACTAAATTTTATGAAATTCGTTGGAGCAATTTCCGAGATTATATGTATACTGTAATTGTTCGTTCAAAGATATAAGACACTAAAAATGTTTTATTTTACATATGTATTTTTACCTTTTGTGTTTACAAGACTATGAATAAAATTAATAGTCGTTGAGGTGTTCAAAAGTATTTCAGATAATTGTTAACAAATGTAATTGACAAGCTGATTGACTGGATTAAACGAATTTGTTTCGAGCTGCGAATGAACAAAAACAAACTGAAATAAAAGAAATGAGATAAGTATAAAAATAGTATTAGATAAAAAGTCTCTTTAAGATTCATTACTTTGTTAGTCTTGGGGTCTTTGTACGGCCGTACACATTTATTTTCAATCTCTATATTATTGAGAAAACAGAGAGGTTGAAACTTTTATTCTATTCTAAGTTTATTCTTTTAAATTCACATCATAACATCAATAGCTTTTAATGCTCCACTGCAATATATGCCTCTTGTTTGAAAGGAGGTAGTGGCCTCTCTTTTACTTGCCTTTTGGTAAACCAGAGATCGTGTGTTTTATTTCAAGACTCAATATCGTACTAAAGACTTGTGCTGACTTAATGTTGTGTGAGTACGGGTATTTTTTTCTGATGAGGAAAGTTAAGGGTCACCTGAATGTAACTGCACTAAACTTGACTGCACGGTTGACCTAGTGGTTTAATCTAGTGACTTAATATACTGCACCAAGTATTGCGGGTTCAAAACCCACATGGGACAATACTTTGTGTGATACACATCTTGTTTTTCTGAGTCTGAGTATTTATTGTATCCGTTTCATGTATGTTTGTAAAGTTTGAGTGCCTCGTTGGTCTCGCGGTTGGCGTGTGCAACTGCTGATCATGAGGTCTTGGGTTCGATTCCCGGGTTGGGCCAAATGTTTGTATGACGATATCTATGATATGATATGATATGATGATATGATATCTACGAATATTTGTATCAGTTATCTAGTACCCCTAATACAATATTGCTTAGCTTGGGACTAGATGGCGTTGTGTGTTAGATGTCGGCAATATTTATAAAAAAAAAATCCCCGCGTCACAGGATGTATGTTCTTAATGCAGAAGTTGCCTTTTAAAATAATTGAAACGAAACAGCTGCAACTGAAAGTCAAAAGTGCTTTGCTGCCTCTCAGGCCTATTACGTTATAGGTTAAGAAAGATCCCGTTCTCCAATATTGCCTCTCAAGTAAAGTAGTTACGTCGTGTATTTTAAAATAAAAAGTAATATTTTACTGGAAAATTTTAAGTATGTGTTGTAATAATCGTAGTTCAAAAAGTTTTATAAGTAAATAAAAGCCACCGTTAATTAAAGTAAGTGTCTATTCCGAACAGTAACTACCTAGCTAAAGAAATATTATAAAAAGTGATTAAATATCTTGATCCAGACAAAAGTATTCTAAAAACTGCTTTGATCTTTTATAATCAGAATAAACAAACTCAAATAAAAATCATTTGCAAAGAACATGATGGAAAAATCCAATTAAAGTCCTGTAATTAAAAATCCGTGATTAACTACATATTTTTAATTAATTTATATAATTATATTATATAGTAAACATATGAAGGCAGTATCAAAGTTAGTAATTAATAGAACGATATAAAATTTTACGATATGCCATAAGACTATATAGGCTATATAGTCTTACGAAATATCGTATAGACTATACATATATATATATATATATAATGACTTGGTGGCGCAGTGATAGCGTAAGCGACTGCTGTGCTTGAGGTCTCGGGTTCGATTGTTCGATCAAATGTTTTTATGATCTGCAAATATTTGTTTCAGAGTTTGGGGTATTCCTATGTATAATATTATAGTCAAATCATACTGTATTAATAGCAGTTGTCTACTAGCCATAGTAAATTCTCTGCTTAGTTTGGGAATAGATGACGTTGTGTATTAGATGTCCAAAATAATATTATTATTACCATACGTATCTGTTAAAAGATTTTAGGTCTTCACTTTTTTTATGGTTTTGTAAAGGTTTCCAGGTTTATATATATATTCTTTTTAAAATAAATTGAATTAGAGAAATAATCTATGAATCATCTTAACATCACCTGCTGCCTCTTTCCGCCATCATCCTATGCGACAGAAGTTTTATCACAGTCACTTTGATGTTGTTGGATGGTTGGCAGTTAACGACTGTGCGCTTCTCTAGCTACTTTCTGCCTCGCACAACAAAACTATGGAATGAACTGTCGCTTGTAGTATTCCCACACCAATTACACACACAACCTTTAAACCTTCAAGATAAGAGCGTACTCCTTCTTAAAAGGCCGGCAACTGACTTGTGACGCCTCTGGTGTTACGATGTCCACCGGCGGCGGTAATCGCTAACTATCTGGCGATACGTCTGCTCGTTTGCCTCTTATACCTTAAAAAAATATCGCTTATCACCAGATTCCAACAGTGACACTGATGGATACAACCCTCGCTAACCAGACGGATTGCTATAGGGTTTTTGTCAAGTTGTCCTCCGTAGTTTGCTCAGACCCTCTTATTATTCCCACTGGATAAAATAAATATAAATATAAATTATCTATTAATCAATGTTTAAATAAGCAAAACTTTTTAAATGAGACCTCATCTCAATTCTGATGGACTTACACAGGTGCTCGACATACTTTCATTTTGCGCTGATCCGACACTCAATCCTTTCGGCTCGCACCGGCAGTCGCCAGCCAATGCATGCATTATTAATCCACCAACTGTACTAAACACACTCTCTCTCCCACTTTATTATGGCAGCTTCTAACGGCTTAACTCATGATGTATAATGCTTTTGATGTTTAAAACTTTTAGTCTTGAGGTTATTGATCTTGACTAGTAGTCAGAAGTTGCATGGCGAGAGGTTGTATATTCAATAGGAATAGATACATATAATGCCCTGGCTAGAAAACCAGGGCAAAATATTGTAATGATCACAATAATTTGATCCGTTTCTAGGCGTAATTTATCTAGATTGCCATAATCTAGATAAATTACTTCGTTGGTGTAGCTGGTGTAGGTTCGATTCTCGGGTCGGGCCTTTTGTTTCAATGCTTGATTAAAATATATATTCAGAATGAATTAAGTTTATTAACTATATGACAATTACACACAATACATTTTGTACATCACAAACGAACCAATCTCAATACCCACCACCCAATGACAATCACTAGTGACGTTCCAAAACATACTAATTATATTTAGTAACTAGTCATATGATATCCTAACAGGGCCAAAAGTGTTTTTGAGTTATTCTTAAAACAGATACTTAATAACAGCCCGGAGTATGGAAGTTGCAGGAGTTTCATACCTGTGCCTCAGAGACCACTTTAAGCCGTCGGTCCCGGTTGTCATGAACATCTATAATTGCCACTGTTGAGTCAATATACTGACAACTAGTTTTTGTGATGGTGATATGATGAAAGTGGAGGAACTAAGTATTTTTTTTATGATCAAGCTACCAAAATGACTCTACTCTGCCTGATGGAAAGCATAAGTAGAATCCAAAAGTGGTGGTCACTATCCTCTATGTGAACGTGGACATAGCAGCATAGTGACCCACACTATGGCGGCCTAGTAAGATGCTTTTTCACGCCCCGCTTAAAGGACACGGGATCATAATGGGATGGGAACACGTGCGGTGGTAGTGAGTTCCATGTCTTAATCGTGAAAAAATATTTTTTATTTAAATGATGTATCGATTAGATATCTAAAAATCTTTCAAAGTTTTCTGGTTTCCACTCATCAGTATTAGAACTTTGTAGCGTTTTAACAATTGATTGATTATCACCTCATGTTCTGATGACAATCAAACCAAACTTCTGGCTAACCAGACTTACTACTTGTAACAACAGAGTATTCAATCAGATTTAATATTCAAATTAAATAAGTACCGTGTAATTTTCACTCAAGTACTGTGCAAATTTTGCCTTCACTAATGACAGAACTTTAGTTGATCAAGTTTACTGAAGCCTCCCACTAATTCTAGACGTAAACTTGTTACCGCTGGTAGGCCTTTACAAATTGGTTACATTAAACGAAATGTAAAGTTTTCGAACTAAGAATATATTATTAACAACTTAATTTCAAACCAAAGTTATAGTAAAGTAGTAGAGGAATGTTTAAGTTCTTTTGTGTTTTTAGTTTTTTTATGGAACACACAATCGAGCCGACGTATCGCCTGATGGTAAGCGATTACCGCCGCCCATGGACACTCGCATACCCAGAGGCGTCACAAGTGCGAAACCGACCTTTGGGGGATGGGTGGGAGAATGGGGAAAGTTGGGGTATGGGACTTCTATATCCTCACTCACTCGGTGAAACTCAACGCAAGCGCTGTTTGAGGCCGTGGTATCACTCCAGTCATGCCGGCCCATGCATGCCGAAGTGTGGCTCTCCCACGATAATTTTAAAATTGTTTTTCAACCAAGCCATAAAAAAGTAAATACATTATTACTGCGCGGTGTTACCCGCGGTTATGGCTGTACCGCGAGTAAAATTTTTTTAACTACATTTTTGATATCGATATGTATCGTGTATTTATTTTACAAGAAATTACACTCAATACACCTTGCTTACAGATAATATTTCGCATTTTTACAAACAAATCAATAATAATAATAATCAATTCTATGCAAACATATGTATACATATGCATTTATTAAAAAGTAGTTATTTTAATATTAGATAGATAGATAGAATTATAGATAAGTAATAACGTGTGAACATCTCACATACGGTCATCTGAATCAAAAAGGCAAAGACTGAGCTATGGAGACCAGATTGTTGAACAACATACTTTAGGTATACTTCTTATGAATGATATCAAAGTACCTGATGACTTGGCTCATTCTTACTTCCTAAAATTAATATCACATTAACAATCTTCAATAATTAACTGCTGGACGTAGGCCTCGTCTTATCAAGGAAGTTTTTAACTACTGTATAACGTAGATCAGTCGGTTTGATATAGTAACTGTTACAAGTTTCCTATCTCATTGCAGTAATATTGTCCTATGTATTTTACTTCCTGATTCAACTCTTACCACATCCATGGAATGAATATAAGTGGTGATACGCTGTATTTTTCAATCGTTACAATACAGACAGAAATATATAATCGAAAATAATGAAATTTAACCATTAATCGAATTAATATTAATCTATAGGTATAAATGAGTTATAATGTTATTTGTAACATCACAATTACGATTAATGATTGTTGCTGTAGCTAATTAAATAATTTACCGCCTTCGTACCATCTGAATTTACCCGGGCTGTGATTAAATTTAGTTGAAACAATGAAATATGTCTTATCAGGTGGAATTTTCTCAGTTTCAGCCGAGCTTCATGGTAAAAATTTATTACCGAGGAGATTACGCGATGAGTTTATTTGAAGCTCATAAATTCTTTGTCTGGTTTGAGACTAGACGTTGCTGCTTGAGATTGAAATTTAACTGAACCTTTTAATCTTTATAAATGATCTGAGACATTTTTATCTAGCATAAATCCAAATCTGCCAAAATTCTAGGGGGAGGGAGAGATGCTTTATGGGACTCTCACCACCTAGCCACACGCTCACAACTGTAACTCCTGTACAATAGAATCAACAGCAGTGTACGAACACACCTAGCTATGACACTTGGGAATACCCTGGAAAAAATGAAACTGTTTTGAAAAAAGGAGGAGGGACACACACACACACTTGTGTAATGAGTGTTCTTGGTAGGTATATTATCATATCAATTCAACCAAAATGAACCGGCTCATTTGTTCAGAAGTAACGGGTTCCAGATTTACATTACCTTAGTAGCTTTGATTCAATATTTCAAGGAATGGTGTTGATTTTGACTTAAAAATACGTATTAACAGATAAAAAGATGAACTAAATAGCTGTCTTTAGGATACCTAACTTAATTTGTTTTAAAGGTGTAGAACCCTATTTTCTTTTAATCATTAAATTCAAGTCATTAAAAATAAGTTTTGCACGAGATGTTTCTTTTCATTTCCGTGAAAAAATATATTTTATTAGTAAAGATATTCCAGAACGTATTTAACAAGAATAGATTTAAATACTTCCTCATAATTGATCAAGAACTACCTATTTTAACGGTAAAACAGCTCTGAATGTTTCTCTTTCATTAAACTCGAAATTGAATTCATACATACTTTATTTTTCCAGCAACCCACAGTTTTCATTTTGTAATCCATTTTACTGAACACTCGGGAATATCGATACTAACATTTTTGTGCTGCTCTGTATGTATATATTTATTATATCAATATTTATTATACCAATCAAGTTGAGAACCTCCTCCTTTTTGAAGTCGGTTAAAAATTAATTTCTGTTCGTTTATCTCTAGCTCTCTAGCCAAAATTAGTAATAGTTACTTACTAATCGTAAGCCACTACCACCAATGACCTTATTGAATCTTTATTATCGTCATCATCAGCCTATCACAGTCCAGTGTTGGCCATAAGCCTTCCCAATTGCACGCCACTTGGTTTGATCCTCGGCTTCTTGCATATACACAAGGCATACAAAAAATAACATAGTATTAATAATATTTATGGACAACCGTGGGAGAGCCACGCTTCGACATGAATGGGCCGGCTCGACCGTAGTGATACCACGGCCTTACAGAAAACCGGTTTGAAATAGCGCTTGCGCTGTGTTTCATCGAGTGAGTGAGGATACCGGAGGCCCATTTTTTTTTTTTTTTTTAACGTTTGGAAACCCCCTCGGGCCGTCACCCCGCCGGGGTTTGCGGCGGGGTGGTGTGTCGGAATCGAACCGACTAAAACCACACGGTGTGCCACTCTGCGCCTGAGACGGGAGGGATCCGGGAACTGCTGTTATTAACACATCCGGACCCCTCCCAGCGCCTGCCCGCACTGAAGCGGGCACCGTCTGCTGTTAAAAACTCTCAATTTAGGCGACGTACGGCACACGCGTAACGTCGCCCCCTCGCGGGTGACCACTAAAGCGGATGGTGGGGAAAACCCATCCCGACCATCCGCGGCCACACTCAGGGCGGCATGAGGCGCTGATAGGCGCGCCTCCGCCGCCCGGTTCGCCGGCGGCGGATCGGGTCCGAGTGGATATCATCCTCCCGGGCCTTCTCCGCCGCCTCCTTCCGCGAAATTACGTCTTCGCAGAAGGCTGCGACCGCGGTAAAACTGCTGTCGCTACCGGCCATGGAGCGAACGACGGCCGGTAGCGAGAGATCCCCTCCGATGACTGCAGTGAGGGCCCGACGCTGCGACGCCCATGCGGGGCAGATCGCCAGCGTGTGCTGGGCCGAGTCCTCACTGCAGTCGCAGTGGTGGCAGGCGGGACTCAGTTCCCTCCTGGCGACCGAGTGCAGGTACTTTCCGAAGCATCCGTGCCCGGAAAGAACCTGCGTCAGTCGGAAGGAAAGGGTCCCGTGCTGCCGCCCTGCCCACTCGAGGATGACCGGCTGGAGAGCCTCCACGGCGGCAAAGCCAGCGCGTGGAGTCTCCAGCCGGAACGACCAGCGAGCCATCGTGGCTCGACGGGCGGCTTCACGCCACTCGCGTACCTCTTCGGGCGGAGGGCGAATGCCTCTCTCCGCCCGGAATTCAGCCACCCGTCGATAAACTTCGGCGAGCACTTCCGCCTCCAAATCCCACGGAGGTGTTCCGGCCAAGGCGCACGCCGCCTCGGTGGACACCGTGCGGTATCCGCGTATGGCTCTGACCGCCAATACCCTCTGAGGCCGCCAGAGGCGGGCCTTATTGAGGGCGGTCAGAGCCGCCACCCACACCGGTGCCCCATACAGCGCCATCGACCGGACCACCCCCGTGTAGAGGTGTCGCGTTGCGACGCTGGCTCCACCCAAGTTGGGCATAAGTCGCCCAAGGGCAGAGGCAGCGCCGACCAGCTTGGGACCAAGCTGTCGGAAGTGCTCGTCGAAGAGCCACCTACCGTCGAGGATCAGGCCCAGATACCTCATCTGGGCCCGAACCGGTACGAGGACCGAGTTGACCACTATGGAGGCGTCGGGGGGCGGCCCACGACGGGGCCCATGAAAGAGCAGGGCCTCCGTCTTGTCCAGGGCCACAGGTAAGCCCAGCGCCTCGATGCGCCCGACCACCAGAGAAACACCAATGGTGGCCAGGCGCGCCGCCTCCTGGAAGTTCGCCCCCCGGGCTGTGACAAGGGTGTCATCGGCGTAACAAATTACGCCCAGCCCGGGGGGGAG
This sequence comes from Spilosoma lubricipeda, assembly GCA_905220595.1. Taxonomy (NCBI): domain Eukaryota; kingdom Metazoa; phylum Arthropoda; class Insecta; order Lepidoptera; family Erebidae; genus Spilosoma; species Spilosoma lubricipeda. Next base: position 3,240,681 of record HG992291.1, read on the forward strand.
ACGACCTCGTAGGAACCAGTCGTATCCCACGTTCCACAGGAGTGGTCCAAGGACAGACCCCTGCGGAACGCCGCACGACATGGGTCGCCGTCTCAAGGCGCCATCTCGATCCTCGTACACGACGGTACGCTCCTGCAAATAGTCTGCCACCAGCCGCCTCAGGTACTCTGGCACTCCGTGGTATTGGAGTGCTTCCCCGATGCAGCTGAATGGCAGACTATTAAAGGCGTTGGCGATGTCCAGGGACACCGCCAACACCACGCCGCCACAGCTCACTGCCTCCTCGGTCACGGCCCTAAGGCGCATCACGGCATCGACCGTCGAACGCCCCTCTCGGAATCCGAATTGGGCGTCCGACAGGTCGGGCCCCACCTCGCAGAGGTGCCGGACGATGCGGGCAGAGAGTATTCTCTCAAAAAGTTTACCCGCCTCGTCCAGCAACACGATGGGCCTATAGGCCGCGACCGAATCGGCAGGCCGTCCCGGCTTCCTCAATAGGACCAGCTTCCCGCCTTTCCAGCACTCAGGAAAGCGTCCGGACGCCAGGCTAGCGTCCAACACTTCCCTGAGGCGGTCCGACATATGATCGAGGGCTCGGGCCAGAACTCGGGCTGGAACCCCGTCCGGCCCGGGGGCGGTGTTCTTGGAACGAATCCGCAGAACAGCCGCCCCAACCTCCGATTCCCTAACGGGCGGCACGTCGTCCTCTCGACCCCCGTCGTCTCTGACCGCATAGGCCATCGACGGGGGTGTGTGCTCCGCCCGCTGCGGGAAAAGGCCCTCGACCACTTCCTGCAGGAAGCTGGGCTGGAGAGTCTCGGTAAGGGGGGGGGCCCGCCGTGCGGAGCTTCTGTCGCACCGCACGATATGGGCGACCCCAGGGGTCACGGTCGAGACTCTCCAGCATCTCCTTTCTCTTCGCATCTTTGGCGCGGCATATGGCCAGCTTCAGAGTTTTCCGCGTCTCGCGGTACTCCTCGTGAAGCTGGTCCCCGCCACCGTCTCCACGGTGACGTCGCCTGCTGCGGGTGTAGGACCTCCGGGCACGAGTACACGCCGCACGGAGGTCCGCCAACTCCTGGGACCACCAGTAGACCTCCTTCCGAGGAGGCCGACGACCTTGGATGCGGGGCATGGCCGTATCGCAGATTTGCGTAATCGCATCGCGAAAACGGCCAGCCCCCACGTCCACGCCGACCTCCTCGGTCGGAGCCTGCGGAGACAGCCAAGATTGAACAATGGCCGCCTCCTCTAGTAGGTCCCTGTCGAGCTTGGCGACAGCCCACCGCGGGAAGTGGGATGAATGCCGCGCCGTGTGACCCCTACTGGGGCCCTGGGACCGGGAGAGCTCAAATCGGATATACAAATGATCCGAGAGCGTCTCGACCTCTTCCAGGACACACCAGTTCCTTACTCGTGCAGCAACAGCAGGGGTAGCGAACGAAAGGTCCACTATCGACCCCCCCTGCTGTCGCACGCACGTGTTGGTGGAGCCTCTGTTTAATAAACAGAGGCCCACCGAAGCCGCCCACTCCTCGACGGCCTCGCCCTTGGCGTCCGTCCCGGGGGACCCCCACGCAATGGATTTTGCGTTGAAGTCCCCCAGCACGAGGACGTGCCCAGACGGGATACCGGAGGCCCATACCCCAACCTGTCCCCTCATCCCCCTCCCCATTCCCCAAAGGTCGGCAACGCACTTGTGACGCCTCTGGTGTTTCAGCCTGCAGGTGTCCATGACTGAATTTAATTTGTCACATCTATTTTTGGAAACCAAACCAAAATTATTCAGATTTATAGGCAAATCTGCGTATTCTATATTATATTATTACTAGCTGTTTCCCGCGGCTTTGCTCGCGTGGAAGTTGATAATATGTATTTACTTAAAACTGTGTAAAAGTATGTATCAGTACTATATTCATGTTTTTGAACGTATTTTTTTTTATTTTTGATCAATAGCCCATTTAAAAGAACTTTCATACAAACATTTCACTCATATTTCATCCCCTTTAGGAACAGAATTTGCATAAATGCTGATATAGGTATTCATCTATTTCGAAAAATGACGGAATGCCAGACTAACCTATGTACGAAATGTCAACCCCTATTTCACCCCTTAGGGATAGAATATTCAGAAACGCTGCAATACGTATTTACTTTTAATTAGCAACCCAAAAGTAAAGTTTCACCTTTCTTATTTCTATGTATTCTTAAATATGACGGATTTCCATAAAAAAATTCAACCCCAATTTCACCCCCTTAGGGGTAAAATATGCAGAAACTCTAAATATGTATCTACTCTTTTTTAATCAGTAGTACAAGAATAAAGTTTCATGGTTCTAACTTAAAAAATGACTAACTTCCATAGAAACTTTCAACCCCTATTTCACCCCTTAGGGGTAGAATATCCAGAAACGCTTACATATGTATCTACTCATATCTAATTTGTAGCCCAAAAACAAAGTTTCGTGTTTGTAACTTCAAAAATGGGGAACTTACGTACAAACTTTCAACCCCTTTTTCATCCCCTTAGGGGTAGAATATCCAGAAACGCTTAAATACGTATCCACTCACTTTTAATCAGTAGCCCAAAAATAAAGTTTCATGTTTGTTACTTCAAAAATAAACGAACTTTCCTACAAACTTTCAACCCCTAGTTCACCCCCTTAGGGGTAGAATATCCAGAAACGCTTAAATATGTGTCTTTTCATTTGAAAACAGTAGCCCAAAAGTAAAGTTTCAGGTTTCTAACTTAAAAAATGACGGACTTCCATACAAACTTTCAACCCCTATTTCACCCCCTTAGGGGTAGAAATTCCAAAATTTCTTTCTTAGTGCATGTCTACTCAATAAAAGGATCCTACTCACCAAATTTTATAGCCCTAACTATCATAGTTTACGCTCGGCGATGATGAATCAGTCAGTCAGTCAGTCAGTCAGGACTTACTATTTTATAAGTATAGATGTACCTTTATTTTTCTTTCAAAACTTTTTTTCATAAAACATGTAAACAATCACTGTACCCTTGTCAATTCTCTTTGGAGTTTTGCCGACCCAGCTTCACATGACATACAACAATACTACTCTGGTTGTAACGAAGATAACAGAACGGACTTCAGGCAGACACATACTCGTAAATCAAACAAGAGAATGCTTTTTATAACATTAATTATATTTTTTACAGTTGAAATAAGTATTTAAAAGTAGAATAAATTTGGTAATAACATTCGATGAATATATTGTACAACATACACGAAGGAGTACAAATGATATTGGTGGTTTTGCACCTCGATAAAGATAAAGAATCTACGTAAAGACAAACTATATTTTTTAAGAATCGAAACTGCCACTCTAGTCAAGTAGGCAGTCTACAAACATAAACGTTATTAAAAAACTAACAAATTACCAATGATGTCATCTCAACGCTAAGTCACGTGATCAAAATAAAATAATAGACAAAACTACAAGGGAATAGAGGCGCTAGCGATTGTAGAAAAATAATTTAACTATGAAAATTTACATACATAAAGTGAGAACATACAGCATACCTAGTTTCCAGTGTTCTTTAAACTAAAAGAAATTGCTCATATTTAGAAAGAGTTTAAATGCATTTCATATTACTTTTTGTTTTATTTTTTTTAAAAGACTTTAAGCAAGCATTAGGAATCCAGTGTCGCGGGGTACTTTACAAACACACATGAAATGGACACAAGGAACACCCATACTCAGAACAACAATCTGTGGATCACGCAAAGTGCTGTCCTATGTAGAATTTGAACCCAGAACACTTCACACAGTAGAGAACGACGGGACGACCGCTTAAACGGCTTTTTTTTACTTGTGGAAACCCCCTCCGGCCGTCACCCAGCCAGGGTTTGTGGCGGGGCGGGGTGTTGGAATCGAACTGACTAAAACCACACGGTGTGCCACTCTGCGCCTGAAGGGAGGGATCCGGGAACTGCTTTTATTAACACATCCAGACCCCACCGCTTAAATGGCTAGGCCAACCGTGCGTTTTTCACTTATACACACACACACTCATAGTAGAACACATTACCTAGGTTAGTTTTTATGTTTCTATATTTTATAAATACTCAGGTCATTTGGTCTATAAATATCTAACCAGTGTAATATTAGAACAAAAACATCGCAGTATCAAAAAATAAAGTTACATTAAGTTCGAGAGTACACTCACCACATTTTATCTCGTTCAAGACCCAAAAAATAAAAGGTTTCAGTTATATGAAACCATTTGTAAATGGTTGTTAAACACGGAATATCGAAGCAACGGCTTTTGCTACAAACGTATCGAGATAGGAGAACAGTCACGTTTTGTGTTCCGGTTAAATTGTCGCTTTTTTGGTGAAATTAGCGGAAAAGTAACGGATAAAACGTGTTTTTGATAGAATAACGGTTTGCGTAATGTTTTGAGAATGTAAAAAAAATGTATATTCAGTTGTTTTGTGTGATGTTTTGTTCTTTTATTTCAACTGATTATTTTCCGATATATTTTATTTGTAAATAGTTAAAGATGCATATCTAAGTATGATTGATTTCGTAAAATTGTATATATCTGGTCTGGAAGTTTTCGTAACAATTTTTGGTCCGTTAAATGGTTACTAAGCAATCGAATCAAGTATTATTTTCATAATATTCTACCATAACTAACCGTATTGACTATTAAACCGTTAGTTATACACCGGTAATTAGTATTACTTCAACTGTTATACTGTACCGTTGGGGACCCAGATCTTAGTATATTTAAATTGTCACGTATATGTGAAACTCATCGGTGGCTATAATTTAGTGCCTCGAATTTTTGTAAAGACGGAACATTTTAACAAATCTTAAAACTTGGAAAACTTGGATATGATGATAATTTTGTAAAGCCAAGACATAAATCTGTTTCTCTAATACATTAAGTCAATATTAAAGCTTCTTTAATTTATATAAATGCAGCGATAGTAAAAGTCCGAATCGAGTTATTTCTCAGAAATCAGTTACACAAAATGGTTTAAACTCCTAAAAAACACTTCCAAAAGTCTACTCTCCTTATGAAGTAACTTCTTAAACAACTCTTCATATTTTCGGATTCACATTTAATAATATTACAGCCGTGACTTGCTGAAAGAAACTTCAATAAAATTTATTTATTTTTCAGTTGCCGAGTTTGTGTTTATTTCGTTTGTGTTGTACACCGCTGTTCTTGCTCCACTAATGTACTGTAAATATAAATATTTGTTGTTGTAGTTTACACAGTTGTGTACAGAGTTCTATTGGTTGTTGTTTACGAGTTTGTATTATTGTATTTTTAACCAATTCTTGACTTTTAAGGAATAAAGTAACGGGCTTGTATTATTGTTACAAGCGGCAAGTATTTTATGTCGATACTCTTTTTGTAATTGGTAATGCATCTATTGTTTTGTCTTATTGGCTAATATTTTGTTATGACATGTTATTTAGCGTTGAGATGACGTCATTTTCAATCATTTTAGTTTTGTAATAACATTTTCGTTTGTAGCGCCTCATTCTGATTTGAAAGACAGATGTTATGTACAAAAAACTATAGAGTTCTATGGAGCAGAAGAAGACGTTGGTCACTGAATGACAAACGATTACTGCACTGCATGGATACCTTTTTTTAGTACGCCTGGATTTCCCCCGGCTACCAATTGCTAGTAGCTATGTCGGATTGAAACCGACTGAAATCCACATGCTATCTCGGTTACGGGTAACTAGGTGCATCCTAGAAAGGAAAACCCTGGAACCCCGACGTACCTCGGACCACCTTCCTCCGCCTCCTCTTGTATGGGAACCCCAATTTTCCCGATGCTGTCCCCAAAAGGGAACGCGCGCGCTTCGTAGCGCTCGTCGTCATGCGAGCCTGCATTTCCTAGGGTGACAGATAGTCTCACCTGTCACCCTAGGAGACACCTGCAACTCCAAGAGATACAAATGTGATACTCACTACTTTTACACTTCTCTTGAAAGATTTAAGGTACTTAGGTACATAGGGATTTGGACTCTTACAAAAACACAACATACGTTAGACTACAGTTTATTTAAAATCCAAAACTAACATTATCAGTTCGTAAGTAATTCTGCTTGTCTGTTCCGCTCTCATGGCTAAACTGCAGAACCCTTCCTCCAGAATCAAAGTTCTTCGAAATCGGTACAGCTGTTAAGCTATGAATGCGTCACAGGGAGATAGACAAACAGAGTTACTTTCGAATACAGAACTGCACTTAACTTCAACTTTTTCTTACTCAGTAACATATTACAAAATAACTTAAAGCAGAACTTAATGACGCAAATAATCAAATATTCCTCCAAATCGTTCGTTAATAACATCAGCATTTCTTATTTAGTATAAAGCTTTCCAATATTTCCTATTGACGGTTACACAATGGATATGAGCAATAACTAAGGCCATTACTCAAGTTACCTGCCTACCTAACGACCCGAATTACCTTGATGCGATTGATACCGAAACTACTATTTTATTGCCCCAACTACTAGCGGTGAAATAAAACCTTTAAGGAGTTCTTATACATTGTCGTGTTTTGCAAACAAAGTAAAAGGAAATTGTAATTGAAAATTTTATATTTTAAGATTACAGATAAACTCCATGTTTTTTATAATATGAATGTTCAATATGAAGAAAAATCTAAACTCAATCTAAGCAAAGTATTGTATAATATATTCTGCAACATAGGAATACATATTTAAGTGTACTGACAAACATGTAGATATGATTTTGATGAGTTCTATAAATATATGTAAAATGATGTACACAATTGTGTTAAAATTGCATACTTACAGTGCTTGATAATTGGTTTCTATTTATTCATGCTCATAAATATAATCATATATTTCAGAATTAATGTTGATCATGATCAACCATTGGGGTATTTTAATAAAAAAAACTACAGGTATAAAAAATAGCTTAAAAAAACACAGAACACTATACTGAAAAAAAAAATACTGCCAGAAGTAAGGAAAGGATAAGTGAATTCGGATTTAAATTTGTCCTTACTTCGGAAGTCCCAGGAACGATTTAATTCTTCTGATAGTCGCATTATGTTATTACATTTTAAATACAAGTTAGTAGAATAGTTGCGGTCAATCTATGGCTAAAATTGGATGGTATAACTGCAATTTCAAAATTGGAATGAAAAAAGAAACAAAAAATCACTTGAATTAGAAGTAGAAAGAAAAAAACCAGTTTAAAGTGAAACAACTAAGTCTCGTTAGAAAGGTTGGCGAATTCGTTTCAGAGTCAAAAGCGTTTCCAATTATAGCGATGATTTTATTGAATTTTTATTTTTACCACTGGCTGGCTGTTGCAGTTTAAAAATAATAAATTTACACAAAATTCGAACGCAGACTGTTGTGTTAATGCTGTTTTAAAAAAAGATACACATTATTTTCTTATCATTAGGGCTAATTGTTGGACGGAGGTTTGAGTTCGGAGATGTAGAAAGGAGGTCTCAGGTCTTATGCATATTTTAGACAAATGTATATTTTATTTATATAAAGCAACGTGTGAAATTTACTTTTATTTATTTATTTATTTATTTATTTTATCTTTATTGTATACACATAATAGACATAAAAAAAGAGAATAACAAGATACGAACGTGACAATTGGCGGTCTTATCGCTCATGGCGATCTCTTACAGACAACCTTTACATGGATAATTAAACAATGAAAAAAATTAATGTAGAATAGTAGGGTGCACAGATTTAAAATTTTATAGCAAACAAAGATAAAATCATTAAAGTTCGAAAATTATAGCATTCACACACAAATAAACATCTAATCACATCACACATATAAAATACGAATACATACATACATAGACTAAAATTTAAACAATATTTAACAAATTATTATAATCACAGATAATAATCCTTCACTAGCTTTTTAAACACAGGTAAGGTTTTGGCGCGACGGATTGTTTCGGGCAAATTATTCCAGAGTCTTACTGCTTGCACAGCAAAGGATTTATCTGAAAACTGGGTGGAATGTTTTGGCACTTCAAGTTTTAAATTCTCCGATGATCTCAGGTCCCTACAGTGAGTGTTGTGTAAGAACTGAAAGCGTTCTTTAAGATATGAAGGAGTGTGAGGAAGAAACAGAATACTGTAAAGAAGAGAAAGAATATGAACATTCCGGCGAAAGCGTATTGGCAGCCACTTGAGTTTAGAACGAAACACGGAGATATGGTCATATTTGCGTAATCCAAATATAAATCTAATGCAGAGGTTTTGGAGTCGCTCAAGTTTATTTAGTTGGTCTTCGGTGAGATCCAGATACAGACTTTTGTTGTCTTAAGTTGATGATGTTAATACTTCTATATCTTCTTATGTGCACCGTTATTTAATCATTGTCATCTACTACAGTTACTCTGATCAATTTTAGGCTCATTGATTGTTATTATTAAGCTAACTTTTATTGTTTTGAAACTAAACTGTACCAATGTAACACATTTCGCAACATTTGATTTCATAAATTCTTATATTATTATTTCCTCTTGTACCCATCAACTTTTATCCATAAAACTCTCTTTAACACGTTTGACTGATCCATTATACCTTCATCTATATAAACACACTGTGTAATGTTCTTTTATCATATTTCTACCAGGAGGAGATGGCTAATGCATGTATGCATGCTATAACAATGCATTTAGGGTGCTTTTGGGGTTGCCATGGAGTTGTAGCGCGTCAGGTATGTTTGCTGAGTTTCAGGTCGATGGATTCACCGCTATAATGCGAAAACGTTGTGCTTCCATGCTTGCGCGCCTGCGTTCCTCCTCCAACAGCATCCTAAATGTTTTTTCGGATAGGTGGGACTCCCCCCTCATGTCCAGGTGGTTATACATCCACACTAAATAATATTTTATAAAACTAACACTAGGTTAACTCATTCAATGTAACTAACAAAATATGGATGTATCAATATTGATAAGTCCGAAATAAATAAATAAATTTGAATTTAATGCTTATACCGGTAGTACAAGCTTCAAATCTACAGTAAGCATCGAAATGTCAACCTGCTAAGAATCCACATCAATTCTTTTATCATTACAGTTATTGTATTTTTAAGTGATGATTCAAAACGCAAGCTAATGTAGAAACACTGTACCTGATTTCACAATATTGTAACATGAGTTTGAAATAAATTATGATTATTTTATTCATCCCCACAATTTATATATTTTTAATCTATTGCGCCTTAATTATTCGTCTAATATATAATTGTCGTGTCACGTTGTAGCTCAGGATGAACTTCAAAACAATCCAAACGATTTATATGATTTTTAAATGTGTGTTTTGCTGGCAAACCTGAGATAGAAAAGTTAATATCACGCTTAGACCACTGCGAATCGAGCATGATTGATAAAGACGCAATTGAAGTTGCGTGGGTCAACTGACATACGCTCAGCATAAAAGTTCCAAAAAAAAAGAATAAAAAAAACTAGTTTATCTATTTAATTTACTTTCAAACTGTTTCTAATATTCTACTTAAAACAAACAACATAAATATGCCTGTTTTGTTTATTTCTTTCTTAAACGTCAATCATAATTGTTACTCACAAACTCGGACGATAAAAATTCATCACACATAGGACTCAGAAAGGTTATTACAACCCATTCATTCGAGTCCTCAAACAGGGAAATAGCAAATGCATTATGTCACATACCATCCTCATCATATTTAACTGCTTCTGCGCAGTGCTAGTGTTTGCGACTACTGTGCTTGAGGTCCCGGGTTTGATTCCCGGATCGTACTAAATGTTTATATCTCCGGTCAGTATGATCCGCAAATATTTATTTCAGAGCTTGGGTGTTTTCTATGTATAATATGTATGTATTTACAAAATAAAAGTGTATAAAAATTAATATCAATAGTCTCGTACCAATAACACAGGCTCTGCTTAGCTTGAGCTAGATGGCGTTGCGTGTTAGATGTCCGAAATATTTATTATACTGTAATTCACGTTATACGTAAAATCCTTACCTAAAATCCCTACCACGTTACACAAAAGTGCTCCAAGATAACTTAACCGACATCCTGATACACTTTTATTACTACTATTGGTAGGTATAAAAGTAGAGAGGACGTGTACAGACTGTGGTATTGCTATAAATTTGTACGGAATGTAACATAAGATTTATTGTCTGTTTCTAGACGTACGTAATGGATACTTACAATCTGAACAGCCCCCCTAGCCAAGTCACAAGCTTTCGCTTTTCTGCAATCGTTAACGCTCTTTCTCAAGTAATTTTAGAAAACGATAACTTGGTAGCCAAGTTGACACAAATGGTTCGATCGCTCGTTCTACAATTTACGTGGAAAAAACCTAAAATATAGTCTATGGTCTATCCATCTAAGAAACGTTGAAGTAGGTAGTCATGGTAACGTTGACATTGTTCATCAACAATTTTTATTGTCGATTTTAGTTGGCTGAATTATAAAGTGATAAAATGTATATAAAGTAAAGAACAATCTATTTGTAAATGGTTTATTATAATATCACAGTGCGAAATGTCGTTTTAACATTATTGTGACTTGGAAACATGAAGATCCTGCTTAAGGATTAACTTATAATAAATGACGTGATACCTCTTACATAATGAATTTATAGATAGAGCCAGACAGAACAAGTCCTCGTCTTATTGGAATTCATGGAAAGGTATGTAAATTATTAGTTATTCTTTGTTGTTTAAAAGTATCTCACTTCATCTCTTGAAAGTATGAAACAAATAGTGACATGGATAAGCGACAAACATGCAATAATTATTGCCTATTTAATATTAAAAATATAATGTAATGGTTTCCTATTATGACATTTAGTTTTCTAAAAGACAAAGCACATTCAACAACTTTCTTCATAGACACACACTATAAAAATTAATCTATCAAATATCTATAACTTCTGTGTACTATCTATAAATTAATTACATGATACCTATGTAATATATAATGTTGATAAAATTCATTTTAAAATTGACAGAATGAGTCACATATTTTCACTGACTCATCTTCGACAGCTTTTAATAGTCTACTGTTAGACATAAGCCTCTCCTGTGAAAGGAGACATTGTTCTAGTAATGAATGCTTAATAGATAGATATGTTCTAATATGTGTGGGCAAACTAAAAGTCTGAAACCAAAAAATAGCCCTAGCAATAAGCGGTGAGGACTGGACTGGTGATGGTCCTAGCAGCAGGCAAATGCTTACTGCTCTAGAAGAGAGGGTGTTGGCCTTAACGGGTTTGACTGTTGAAGTAGGACTGTACAACCACACTGTCCATTCTCTGTCCCAGATTATGTTTACTTATAGTCTCTTTGTTGTGACTAATCTACAGAATGAGTGGACCGATTATCACAAAAAATTTAATAGCAGGGAGGAACTTATAGTTTAATTAATTATAATATAATTGTTTTTTTCAGCAACATCAGCCCCACTCCCTCTGGAGAAGTTCCATGCACAACCCTCACATCTCAAAGGGGAGCGCCAGTGACGTCAAGCAAGTTCACGACCATAGAAACTCACCGGCTGTAACTAAAGGCAGACTGGCAAAAAACCTGGATGTGAGGAAACTGGAAAGGAGGCGAATAACATAGTAGACAATTAAAGCGAAGGATAGATACATTACAAATTATTATAATTTGAAATGCACTGTATAACAGAATTTTAAATAAACAGAATATAATTATAAATTGTTTCAATGATATTTCAGAAAAAAATTTAGAAATTTTACCTCAGTTGAGACCATCATCATCATCATAAACTGTTTAATGTAATGATAGTTGCGGGTTACTAATCTTTTCCTTCACCTACATTAAAAATAGTGGTAATATAAATTTTTTGTCAATGACATAATTTATACATTGTTTTGTAATGTTTCTACTAGGTAAATAAACAAACACTGTAATAATAAAGCCTTTTAATGATTGTTTTAACATCTGAGTACATTATCAAATATATTTATAGAAAATATAAAAAGTATTATTTATAATAAAAAAAATATCTATCCAACACAAAAAAAAATCTATATCACGGGGGAAAATAACCCACATAGGAAAGACAATATGTTTAATAACGAAGCCATTAACAATTAACGTTGTTTTAATCTATTTAATAAAGAATTTGGCATGGCTCTTCCTTCGATGACTTCACTTTGATTAGGCATATTCATAGCAGGTATGGGATCTTGCAAATTTATATTGTCTTCATTATCATGTGTAGCAGAAAGTGGTTGTGGTAGTGGTATGCCAGCTTGTAACGCTAAATTGTGTAATACACAACATGCAGCTATAATATTGCTAGCTACATAGGCATGATGATGAAGAAACCTGTCTCTGAGAAAACATCTCCACTGTGCTTTGAGTAATCCAAAACAGCCCTCAATGCAGTTACGGGCTCACACATACTTTACAGTATAAAGTTCTTCCCTAGAACCTTGAACTACATTGAGAATAGGTGTCATTAGCCAAGGATGTTGTGAATATCCAGAGTCACCTTAAAAAAATAGTTTAAAAATTAGTTACCCACAGGAAAACTACTGAACTTTAAGGTAATAGAGCCATGCTGATTTTAGTATGAATGGGCCGGTTCGAAAATGATGCCATGCTGAGTTGTTGCATTGTCTGCATTTGCAACGAGTATAATGACCACTGCTCTAGGATTGTGTGTATGCTTTCCATTAGGCTGAGTAGAGTCACTTTATAAGGCTGATACATAAAAATAATAGTAAATATTTTTATTGTTACACAACAACCTAACAGCCATAATTGTTCACTATTTTGATGAAGTTTACTCATAAATGATTCAGCTCTACTAGAAGACCATATATGTGAATCATGTCTAGCTCCACCGAACTTTGGATTCACATTTATAATCAGCATATTACTATCACAAATCTGAAAACCAAATCAACATTAAGAAGTGACATAATAGTCTCATACATGCTGTTCTATAAATAAAAATAAGAATACATCTACCATTTGAACTTTCAGTGAATGATACCCTTTTCTATTGAAATATACATGCTCTTCAGTAATGGGCTTTACCAAAGCTACATGCGTACAATTTATGCAACCAATTACATAAGGAAAGCCAAATCTTCTTTGGAACCTTGTAAAATAAAATTATGTTTAACACATGGTACATATTCAATTAAATATAGTTAAGTTTGTTTGTTAAGTAGGTATACACTCTTGTTTTATAGCTTTTATAGCTGTTTTCTCTTGTTCTGTTATTGGAAACCTAAGCCATTTTGCAACGACAGCAGGGTTTCTCAAAGCATCAACAACTTGTCTGATGCACCAACAAGCTGTCCGTTGGGCAATGCTGAAGGACACCAACAATTCGCTGATAGGATCCTGTGGCTAGGAAACTAAGAGCATCAAAGAGCAAGAGCATGCCTCAAAACCTATAAATACACAAACATTAAGGAAAAGTTAAAATAGTCAATAGTACAAAAAAGACAGATTATTAACTTACCTTAACTTTTAAGGGAATTTCGTTGGTTCCCTTTAACGATGTCTTGTTTTGGAGTTCTTGACAAAGGGCTTCGAAAGACAACTTGTCTAGCCGGAATTGCTCCACAAATAAATTGTCCGGCATTTCGCGGATTGTCTCGTTGCACTGACGATTTATGTGTCTTTTTCCACGTCTAAGCCCTTTACTCCTCATTATGAGCGCACCACAACATATTTACAGTATGCATTTTAATTATTTTAAATGTTCAAAATTATATTATGCAAATAAAATGGGTCTCGGTGGTCCTATTAGACTGTGTTTATCTGTCTTATAGACGCCATTTTTAAAGCGATAACTCCAAATATTTTTGATCGCTTAGTGAACGTTCGATCGCATCGATATCGTTTCGCTTGCGTTTGTCAAAAGTGTAACTTGGCTAGCTTTTGAGAGCTTTTGTATGGAGTTTGGCATCGAATTTGTAGAAACGATCGCTTTCCATTCCATCACTACGAACAAACGTCAACTTGGCTAAGACTTTCTAAATGGAATCAAGTCACGTGATCAAAACAAAATATTAGCCAATGACACACGAGAACGCGATTCGTTAACGATTGCAGAAAAGCGAAAGCTTGTGACTTGGCTAGGGGGGCAGCTTGGTTTGTGGACATAGTGTTACCATTTTATTTTGGTAGTAAAAGTTGCAAGTACTATACTTATTTTTAAAAGTTATAAGTATATAATAAGTATTATAAGTTATATTTAAAACGACAAGGACAACTGTTTGCGGTACTGCTTGGTCATAAGTTGTGGGTTCGATTCCCGGCTCGGACTGCTGTTGGGTTTTTCTCACAAGAAATTCTTAATAGCATCTCGGAGTATGTAAGATAGTGGCGTTTCCCACCCGGGGCTCGGAGAACACGTTAAGCCGTCGGTCCGGTCATTATTGGGAAGTCAATGTCCCCACTAATGATTGTCACATGTTCAATGTTCTAACTCAGTTCACTCTTAGGATTGCGGAGGTTCAATAGAAAAACTGATATGTAGGTAAAACCGGTTGAACTAATAGCTGACTCCAAATGATCTTTAGAAGAAAAAAGGCTAGGAAGATTTATATGTTTATGAAAACCCTTTAATACTTTTTTACAATATCTTTAATGTACAGGCATCGACCTGATATCATATCATCACATATAAATATATCTAAATCTAATAAATATATTATTATTATCAGCTGTTCAGCAATCTGGTCACGATACTAGTGTGGACTATATCTAATTTGTGACGTGTCGTGTATGAGATGGGTGAAGTAATTACTGTTATTACTTTTACTTACGAAAAAATATTAAAAACATAAATAGAAGACTATTGAAGAACTTCTGTTCCCAAAATTATGCACAAGTGAACTGTTATGTTTACCAGTCAGCCGCATCAAATATTAATCTGAAGGTGTTCAGACTTCAAAGAACTAAAATCCCTCTGAAATTTAAATTTCAATGACAAAGGTAACCACTTACCTTCTCTGGCTGTTAACGTGAACACAACCTTAGCAGTATAATTAAACGGCATCTTTTGTTCTTGAATTTTACGACTATAGAATTTTCGGTTAGCAGCATTTATTTACTTAGGAGACTAATACTTTAGGACAAATAGAATTTAAAACCTAGCATTTATAAACCGTCTCTGTTGAATGAGTCTTGTAATTTTATATTCTATTAGTCATTAGTTATATTACTAAGTTATTAGTCTATTATTTTTATTTTTTTTAGTTATTTCATTTCATCTTGCAGTCACAGCATAATTTTTAATAGTTGTAACTTGTGCTAGGCGTTTTTGTTAAAACAGCACAATCTTCACTTTATTACTTAGAATGTAAGGAAGGCGCTGAAAACCGTCACACAGTTAATACTTATATACTAATATTATGTAAGTTTAAATATGTTTTTAGTAAAATAAATTATATTATTATATACCTTTAGTATTTTTACGGCGAGTTCTACCACCATATTTATGTATATGTCTCAGCTTCCTACAGGTAGTGTACAGTCGCAAACAAAAAAATAATTTTCTCGTTACTTTTTAATTTTTCTTGTACACAAACCCAGGCTCACACATACGTAACAATCTATTGGAGAAAGATCGCAACACCTTGCTAGTTAAGGGGTACCGCCATATTTACATACCATTGGCGGACGGTAATTCTGTAATGTGCAGGACATCCATCATGCAAGTACTAAATCATACGTCTAATTCCTCGTTGTGCGTTCAAATTGTACCTAGCTCTGACCTTTTTTTTATTTTGTAAACCCCTTTGGAACCCCACCAGGGCTTGCGGCGGGACGGTGTATCGGAATCGAACCAACTAAAACCACTGTCCTCTGTGTGCCACTCTGCGCCTGAGAAAGGAGAGATCCGGGAACTGCTGTTAATAAGACCTCCGGACCACCTAGCTCTGACCTAGCTTTACGTTGACCTAACTTAACGCTGACCTAACTTAACGCTGACCTAACTTAACTTTGACTTTACCTAACTCTGTTACGCCATCGGGGGATTTTTCACTTACTCCCGTTTAAGTTCATTTATTCAGCTCAACGCATTTAATTTTTTATACCTCGTTTCAACGAGTATGTTTTATTAGCTATCCATAGCTAATAAAACATACCTGTTTTATAACTATTACGCCGATAAAGTTGTTAGATGTTTTTTGTAATAACATTGTATTTAGTCATAAGAAACAGTGAATCAAAATTCACAAACGGTACTACTTTTTTGTTCTTTTTTGTATAATTATTACGTATTAGGGTGTTGGCAAACTAAAAACACCAAAAACAATCATAAAACACGCAAGTGTTTGTTTTAAGAACACTTAGAAGTAACGCGATCCACCTTTCTTAAAAAATAAAATGATTTTTTATTTTATTTCCAAAACGATGCATTTTTGACTCATTTACCCAAGGACAATTTGATAGGTTATGATCTCAACTATCACCCCTTAAGGGATTGCTAGTTATTTCAAGTAACCCTGTATTTTATTAGATTTTTAATGCATAATCAGTGAACTTCAAGACTACTATAAGTATTGTAATATTATTATAGTTTCTGCAAATATAAGAATGTTAATAAATATACGGGGTAAAGGGTGTCATAGGGTCACCAGAATGCCCAGCTTCAGTAAAGTAACCATATTATTCGCGTGGTAAAATAAAAAAAAAGATTTTATTTAAGAATTGGAGAACAATAATTACAAAAATTCTCAGATCAGTTGAAACTAGTTTTAAGTTCATATCAAATCTCAAGCGCCGCTCTTATTATAGAATGCGTTTTAAGTTCTACTTAGCTGAAAGTACTTTTAGTAATCGATCTCAACTCAACAGTCTGTTCTCAGTTACGTTTATGCATTATCGAAATTATTGTTCCGTGTCACGCATCAAATTATATTAAACAAAATATTATTTATTAGTTTATATAAAATACACTATTGGCTAGAGCATCAATGTAAACATAATAATAAGAAGCAACCCGCCCTTAATTAAATATTATTAATATTAAAATAAAAATGACTAGACATTACCTTTGTCAGAACGTTAAAATTGTTCTCAATACTGGTCACGTCAATTGTAAAAATATGTTTTTATTCATTTATTTCTATCTCATAACGTTCGACTGAGTGAACCGATTTAATGATATTTTTTTCAGTAAAATATTTTTTTAATTTTGATCAGAAACCAAGAGGTTGTGGGAGATATTAATTGAAAAAAAATGGTTGAATGTGCATTTTGAGTAAACTGAATATCAATTAATGTTAATTAAAGTGAATTGAAATGTGTATGATATGTAATTCTTTTGTAAATTAAGTAATAAAATACGTTCATTGCCCCTAAAAGGTCTTAGAAATTACCACTTGAGACTAAATTGAGCTTGTCTCAGGTGAACAGATATCACACCTGTCAAAATCTATCCCTGAGAGGAGATTTTGACATAAACATCGTTCTAAAATAAGTTTTAAACAGAGACTCATTGATCTTTACTCTCTTGATTAACGATCAGTGAATCTTAATTCAAGAGACATTCAATAATACAATATCTTGTTAAAACTAGTTTTAAAACAAGTTTCACGACTGAGACGCCTTTTAAAAAACGAGCCATAGTTTGGCAGTGTTTAGTATGGTCCAACTAGAGCATTCCTTTAAAAAAAAAAGATATTACCAGCGAAACTAGTTGAAAGTGGGCGAAAAACAAATGTAAATTAAATTTTCAACATTCTTAATTCTTATATGTTTTCGTTTTATAATTAACTGCCTCAATGACTCTACTCAGGCTGATGGAAAGCATTAGTAGAATTCAAGAGTGGTGATCACCGTACCTTTGCGGACAATGCAGAATGGTAATTCACACTATGGCAGTGTAGTAAGATATTTTTTGACAGCGCGCTAGGAGGACCCGGGATCAGAGTGGGAGGGAAACAAGTGCGTAGTTGGTTCTAGATTTTAATTATTTTGTTATAAACATACTGTAAAAAATATTTGAAGTAAGGGTCAACATTAAGCATTGGTAATCAATAATAACAAACCATTTGCAGTGTAGAGTGTTACCTGCAAATATGATCACAATGTAGATAACCATACTTTACAAATAAATAAATAATAATAAATAAATAAATATTTCGGACATCTAACACATAACGCCATCTAGTCCCAAACTAAGCAGAGCTTGTGTTATGGGTACTAAACAACTGATAAAAATACATATTACACTTTTTTTTAAAATATGTTTTGCGATTAGCAATCCTACTTTGTAAACACAATGATTTAAATATTTGCACAATACAACACCAAAATGAGGATAAAAGACACGTATGATGGCACAACTTTATTCCTAACGTCATTTATCTAGCCTTTATTATTCCCAAGACTATTTGGAGTCGGACTATTAGTGCAGCGGGTATTACCTAAATAGCAGTTTCTTCCACGGAGTGACTGGCATCGGACCTCCGCAACGCTGAGGGCGAATTGAATTCGAGAATTGAACTAGTTGTCGGTATATTTGAGGGCAGTGACTTCCCAATACGTAATACCATTACTTTAGACGTTCATGACAACCGGGACCGACGGCTTAACGTGCTCTCCGAGGTACCGGCCTAACCTTATTTCCTAACAAAACTCATAAAATTGAAAAGCGTGTGTTTCGTTTTCATAAAACTGCGAGAACTTAATATCCTTACTCGGCGGAGTAGCTTAAGCTTCATTATAAATAACAAAATAAGTTTCGTGATTCCTTTCCGAAATTCCTTCCATTAAGAAGTTATGTTCAAACAGAAATGTAACGTTATTTCAAGTAACTGATTCAATATTA
This sequence comes from Spilosoma lubricipeda, assembly GCA_905220595.1. NCBI lineage: Eukaryota > Metazoa > Arthropoda > Insecta > Lepidoptera > Erebidae > Spilosoma > Spilosoma lubricipeda. The sequence goes on from HG992291.1 coordinate 3,259,525, forward strand.
TGCTAACAACGTCACGGAAAGATGTTATGAGTTGAGCATTTCGTCTTATTTTGTTTAAATATATAATTCTGTCTACGAATATTTTCTTATGTATTTTATTAAACAGTCGGGGTTTAGTTCAAGACTGTTAAACTGCTCATATAATTGATTCTGACTTTAGGAAATATGTTAGTACATAGTTATAGAGTTCTGAAAGTGCCTCAAAAATAGTAATTACTAGCTGATCCGTACAAATTCGACTAGGACTCTCATAAGGATAATTTTTACCTATCCCTTTTTCAAAATTTTACATTATTACCCGACTAATATTGGTCGTGACAGAATGTCATACAGCCTCGATAATTGGGCTATTCAATTAAGTTAGCAGTGATTTTTGTATTTAACCAACTGAAAAATAAACTTCTTAGTTTTGTAATATTAGTAAAGGTACACAAAATTAAATTTTAAACATTGGTAACAGCTACAAAGTTCCACAAAAATTTTAATCATGCTAATGTTGAAAAAAAATTAACTTAAAAAAAACGTTTACGAGAACTGGACCAAATGAAAATGGGATAGCAAGGAAAGCACTAGCTTTCAAATAAAAAAAGAAATAGCAAAATTAGTCCACCTGGCCGGCAGTTATGGTAACAAACTTAAAAAAAAAAACAGTCGAATAGATAACCTCCTCCTTTTTTGATTTTGGTTAAAAGTGGTAAAAATCAGCCATGAATTTAGATTTTCAAAGCATATAATTCATTTGCGCAATTGCTTACTTCTTCTTAGTCATGATACTACCATTATCTTACTAAATCATTAAAAAAAAAGTGATGAAGACTGAAAAATATTTCCTAAACAGCTATATCACAGTGAACTGATATTAACCCCTCAACAACAACAACCCAAATGTTTGAATATTGGAATATAATTCATAGAAAAAATCTAAACTTTATTATGTTTATTTCTTTACAATCTATTTAATGTACAGTTGGGATCAAAAAGTTCAAGCTTGTTTTAGTTCATTTAAGTACCCATCGTCTTAGTTACACTAATGAGATCCAGTTCAAGATATTTACTAGCATTATCATAAAATTTTATGTAATAGCAATCCACGTAGATACTATTAAAACCGAAAAAAAAAACTAATAATGTCATTCCCTTTTGTGAAGTTTGGGAAGGGACCCTTTCTTAACAAGATATTTATGAAGGTAAAGTCTAATGGTCCGAAACTGTTGCAAAATATTTATTGTGTAAGGGCTATAGATTAATTTGTTATAAGTAACGTTTAAACATTTTCAATCAAATAAATGCTCTTTTCACTGCCTCGGTGGCGTAATATAGTAGCGCAAATATTTGGTTAGTACTTTGTGTGTTTTCTATGTATGTATTTACAAAAAAAAGTACATAATGTATTCAGACTAGTTATTAAGTACTCATAGTACAATCTCTGCTTAGTTTTGAATTAGATAGCGTTGTGTGTTAGATATCCAAAATATTATTATATGTTATTATCTCTGCTTAAACTGAAAATAAATCTTTCAACTGTTTACTTAATCAAAATTCTGTCATTTAGTTTATTTTATAACAGTATATAAAGAAACGTAATAAAAAAATCTTTGTTATTGCTGTAACTTACGCATAATTTATAGTTTTAAATGGGTTAAAATTATGTATTTACAAAAAAAAGATTTTGATATTGTTATTAAGTTGCGTTATTTTAATTAAATCCTTAAACTCTTAATGTAGTAGTCCAGTCAATGTTCAGCACGATACGTTACACTTTAAAACAAGCTATTCTTATTAACAACTCAGCTCACGCTATGTGTTCATCAATGCTCGTTTCGAGAAGATACAATCTTAAGATCAGATCCATTTAGACTTTAACCGACAAAACAACTTGAGATTTTAAAGGTTTGATTAAGATTTTATAAGAATAGTATTTAGGGCCTGTACATGTCTACGTATAATTAAAATTAATTTATTGCATTTACGATAATTTTGCGACTGTACATTTATACGGAGGTTTTCTTTGGCGATAAATCAATCTAATCAGTATTCACTTTTAGATAGTTTACCAAAAAGAAAATACCGAGCGAACTTGGTCATCCAGGTAGTTACATTCTTCTTCATACAGTCTTAAGCAACTAAACTTGTGTTTTGGGTGACAGACTTCAGTCAAGTTTGACTTTGAATTATAGTTACAAATTTTTATATACGTAAGTAGACGTTGTCACTATATTCAGTGAGTAAATGACTATAATAATAAGATACTTAAGTAGACCGTATGTTGCAGCATGAAGATGTGAATTGGTAAGAGTGTGTGTGCAGGGTGTTATTATTATAAAACTAGCTAAACCCCATGGTGTTACCCACGGTTATTATTGTACCGCGAGTAACGCCGCGGGATAAAGTAAGTCTAAAAAAGGAGCCTAAGTTACTCAATGGATCATCAGCTACCTGCCAGTGAAAGTCCCGTCGAAATCAGTTTAGCCGTTCCAGAGATTACCCGGAACAAACAGACAAATGAACAGATATACAGACAAACAGACAGACAGACAGACAGACAGACATTTTTGGTATATATACCGTGTATACATACCTATGCATTTAAAGCGGTTATTTAAATATTACAAACAGACACTCTAATTTTATTTATTTGTATAGATGTAGTGAGTATTTGTGTTATGTACTTGAAGATGATGTTTATGTATGAAGTTAATGCAATATACGTCTGTAGTTTATCAGTTTCATCGTAGTTCATATTCAGAAGCCAGTTTGTAAGTTTATGACTGTTCAGTTGTGCGATATTTAGTTTATTGCGTATGTCGTTGTATAATTTTATGCTTTCAGTTGCATCAAATTGTTTTCTGGATGTCTTACAAGGAAAACGTAGATATACAAATATCTTGTTTTTTTAAAATTAACCTTCTGGTAAGCTCAAGCAGAATCCAACAGTGGAGGCCACCATACTCACTGTGAAAGCAGAAAATACAGTATGGCGTCCCACACTATGGCGGCCTGCTACGTTTGTTTGATAATCTATAGCCCATTGCTAGATGACTCTGAAACTCCTGTTTTTCTTCTGATTAATTTCGTTGCGGGTTCCAAGACAGTTAATTCTTTCCTGGGACTTCCCGAGCGTCATAACTCGGTGTGTTCGTGGGTCACTGCTGTTGATCCTGGTGTACAGGAGTTACAGTGGTGGGCGTGTGGGTGGGATTAGTCCCAAAGCCCATTGCTAGATATCGACTAACAAGAAGGAAATAAAGGCAAGAATTGGTATAAATAATTTGTTTCAAGTCTTCCTTCTTCTTACACTGCTGTTGTGCTGCAACGCTCCCTTAGTCAACTCTACGATACCTGCGAGATAAACAGTATTCATGATCGTCATCTAATTACAAACTGTCGAGCCCTTGTTAAAGTTATCGACAAACGATTTGCAGCTCTCAATCTCATCAGGTTAACCCAAAATAGCTCAAATGCCAACTATCATTCGCTGAGTAAATTGAACCTCGCGAAGGCTCGTTAGTGTAATGGCAAGAGTGAGTTGGCAAAATATTTACAGTTATCCGCCGAGTCTCGTTACCAGCGAATGTTTTTAGTCGAAACATTTAACAACACAATCTACGTAAAGTATCGTGTTTCAATTTGTACTGAGAATAAAAACATCATGTACATGTCCTACAAGTACCTACTGTTTAAAACCTTACAATCAATGTAAACACTAGGAATTTAAATAGGAACTGAAGTGATTTTTGCTTCAGAATTAAATAAATAAATAAATATTTCGGACATCTAACAATTGTAGATACTTTCTGTTTTTTGAAGTAAATATGTGACAGACAATACAATGTGTATCTCTAGCACAGGCAATTAGCAGAACCAGGGCCTTAGACCATCGCTCCTGACAATTTTTTCACTTCATATATTTCTCTCTGAAAAACTTTTTATTAAGGTGGCTTGAAGTCATGGTTTTGTTAATTGTCTTTGTTGGAGATACACCTTGTATATAAGTATCAGATGATGATAATGATGATTAAATCTTTCTCTTTCAATATTTAACAATTATTATGAATGCTATTTTTTTTAAAACAGGAGGCCAAAGAGTATATAGGTCAGCTGAAAGTAAATTATTCCTACTGACGACTAGTTACTAGTATGTTTTTAGACGTATATGTGCTTAGTGCTTAGGAATTATACCTGCTTTTCAGAATAGAGTCTGAGCACTTTGTGATAAGTGACCGCCGTTATCTATGGCTATCATTCTCAAGGTAGTAGAGATACGCTGATTTTTTTATTTTTTCCTGCGAAAATGACACTATTCTGTCTGATCAAAAGCATAATCCAAGACTGGTGGTCACCATACTGCGAATGCAGATAATGCAACAATGCAACATGGAGACCCACACCATGGTGTGCTAGTGATGCTTCTGCATCATTGGGCCTCCGGTCTCGCACTCACCAACGAAACACGACAGCATGATCGCTGTCATTTTACGTTGATTTTCTGTACGTTATCTTGAATATTATTTTATTCTAAAGTACGTTACGTCACGTTACCTTTTACATATACTCTAAGTAGCTTTCTATTTTAAGAATCCTTTTCTGATATCGTCGAGAAACTTAAATTGTTTTAACTGAATTCCAGGAGAATACCAACTCACTCTTCTAATCCTGAGTGGGTACTAAATTGAATAAAGTACAGTATGTGGCGACGTTGTGAAGATTATACTATTTGTACTAAAACGAATCATGTAGGCGTGCTTTTTAGGATTATGTACATAATCTGAGTAAAATTATCAGAAGCTTTTTGCACAATGTACAAGCTAAATTTTAAATAACCGGTTGTTGAGTTGTAGAAAAACTTTGAGCAAGTCCTATTTTTTATAGTATATAGGGGGGAACATAATTTAGTCGATGGTATGTGATAAAAGTCGCAAGTGTATTGCTGCCCTTTGAGCCCTCTCCCGACAGTCATTGGAAGAGAGGGTTTGGGATCTGGTAACCAAATTCACACGATGAAAAGTAATAAATAAATTGCCTGTAATCACAATTTTAACGAAAAAAACAACTCCAAGATGAAACTTCAATTGAAATGGGACCACGCGGGAAGCACCAACTTTCAAATAAAAAAAGAATCATCAAAATCGGTTTACTCAGTCGAAAGTTATGAGGTAACAAACATAAAAAAAAACAATCCAACTGATAACCTTGCCCTTTTTTTGAAGTCGGTTAAAGATCGATTGTCTTTAAGGCAATCTTATCAAACCGGTAGAACCAACTCATACCAACAGCATGTAACCGTCAAGTACTAGACTTAGGGCTCTTCTTAAAAAGGAGGTGTTTGTCTACTTTGCCAAGCTGGCCATAAGGGTCACTCCAGGATTTGTCTCAAGTTTTACTAACTCTTTACAGTGACGTATTCTTGCGTAGTTTGCGTCCTTAGTCATCATCCACCTATCGCAGTTGACTGCTCGACATAGGCCTCTCCAATTTCCCGCCACTTAGTTGGATCCTCGTAGTATCAAAAATCTGTTTGTCGATCGAAAATATATAAAAAAAAACTCGAGAGGTGTCAAGGGACACCCAGATGGAACGAAGTTCACTGTCAGGATTCATTATATTTATTATTTATTATGTAGAAAAAACCTGTATATACTCAACAATTACTGTAGCAAAAAGTATCGTGACAACTTTTCGTAAGAGTTTTTGTGTCGTGACAACATTTCGTAAGATTTTTTTCCGTCTAGCCCCCTTTTACAACGCGCGATAAGGAACTTCGTTCGAAAAATACATATCTGTAGCTACTCTAATAAAGGCCAGTATCCACTTTGATCAGTGCGAGTGCAGGTGTGAAGTGCAAGTGATCAATGATTGGTAGAATATAAATTTTCTCGGCTTTTCGCATCCAGCTCCTGCCAGTCGCCTTGCACAGATCATCGCTGCACCTGGCCTTTGGACGTCCTACACCATTGCCCCAACGGGAATCAGTTCTGCGGCTAATATGGCCAGCCCAATGCCACTTCAGCTTGCTAATCCTGTGGGCTATGTCAATGACCTAGGTTCTTTGCCGGATCACCTTTATTCTGATGCGATTCTTTAGAAAGACACCAAACATAGCCCTCTCCATAGCACTTACTTCTGACACTGACTTCCTTAGTCGCGTCTTGTGATATCATTGAGATATGATTAGGGATATTGAAAGTTCGTATTTTTAATCCATTTCCACACGGAGAGGACCGAACCATTTTATTTGTGCCGAATCAATTCTTCGGACATAAAGGTCACTTAAAACTGAAAATGTTTACTCATCTATCAAAATTGAGATTCTTAGATATCTAAGATATAAAAATAGATGGAAAAATTCTCAAAACCCATGTGTTTTATAAAAAATGTTAAGTTAATATGAAGTGCATTATTTACATTATGATTTCTTAGAAATTCTACTAGGCCTCCATAGGTTGAAAAGATATCGATCTAATGCTCAAACACTCTGTACGGTGGCATAGAAATAAAACAGCTATCATTAGTTTGGTCGCTACTTGAACATGAATGTGAATTAGCACATACCGAATTCATCTATCTTTGGCATATTATATATGTATTAATATATTTATCTACTTAGGAAAGCCTTAGTAAAAGACTGATTTAGACCTAAATAAAAATTCATTTCATGAAACAATGTAATACCCAATTGATGCAATAATATATTTCAATCAATCTAACATTTGCCACAATCAATTCAATATTTTAACATCGCACTTACACAGTGTATTTTTGCATCATCGAATGTCAACTGAAGGAGTATGACTCGTGGCATTAAGTCTACCCCTACACATGTGCCTCAAGTTATACACGAATAAATAAATAACTTAAATGTTCTTAAAAAAAACTGTATCAAAACTTTTACATATCTCTAAATTAAGATACGGTGTGTGAACTTCATGCACGAACTTGATTATAATCTTAGAACTTGAAGTCGACTCTGGTATTTGCCTTAATTCACTCTTGCCGCTAAACATTTTACTGTAATAGGCAGGCTGTAAGTCTGAATCTACAATAGACCCAGAAAAACACCACGCAATTACGCCGCTTCACAGAGAACGCTAAATTGTCTTAGGAACCGCAACCAACTTAATCAAAAGAAAATAGGAGTAGAAATGAAAGTACATTCCGTTCCTTTCTTAGCAAGGCAAAAGGACGGTACTGCTAAGAATGTGTTGGGTGAAGCGATTTAGTGTTTCGAGGTATTTCTATATAAATGAAATGAATTAAAAATATATGCAGATGCCTCGAGTTTCCTCTTTTGTCATTAAACCTTTAGTACAAGCCCTCCGGCCTCGTACTTGTAATTTGCCCTTTATTTTCATTTGAGGATGCTTGTGAGTAATGTAAGGATAAAGAATGACGTGAATTGTTGAATTTGCCAATCCTGGTATAGCTTAAAAATATATTGTACATGTATTTTGAAACGAAAAAATGTTTTAAAATACTAGTACATTATTTTTAACCTAAAACGGTTTAAATAAATCTATGTATACTGGCTGACCCACACCACTTTCAGGCTTATAATAGTCTTACTATTCTGTCTTAGGAACGACACCGAAAGACATTAAAAAAACTGAAAATCGCTTAGATAGTTTCGTCATCGTTAGCAGCATGACACAAGAACTATATATCTAAATATTAAATCACTTCGGTATATGTTGTCGAAGAGAGTTATTTTGGCAACTAAAATTTAAAAGAAAACAGAGTACAGACTGTTGAAATAAAATTTAAATTCTCTGAAAGCTCGTAACCATCATAGTGCCTTGTCGCATTGTACATGTCGATATCGCGTTTATGTCAAAAGGTATCGCGACCTAGTTTTACTTTAAGAGCTAAAACGTACTGCAGAATCAAATCCTAACGAAGTTGAAGAATTTGCCTCGCGCAATTGATATTGTGGTACGCCTCCGAATAAACTTGAAAGTGAAGAAAAATGTTTAAAAAAATCTTTTTCTCAACAGCTTTTAACGGTTAATAAAACATAGCCTTTTTTGAAAATACCGTGGGAGAGCCACGCTTCGACATTAATGGGCCGGCTCGACCGGAGTGATACCACGGCGTCACAGAAAACTACTTGCGCTGTGTTTCACCGAGTTAGTGAGGATACCGGAGGCCTATACTCCAACCCCTCCCCCTACCCCCATCCTCCAAATGATTCCCAAAGGTCGCAACGCACTTTAGACGCCTCTGGTACTGTGGGTGTCAATGGGCGGTGGTAATCGCTTCAGGCGATACTTCTGCTTACTTCTACTTTGGTACAACAATAACCGCGGGTAACACCGCGGGGTTCAGCTATTATTCCATAAAAAAGGATGTTTTTGTGGCAATGCATGTAGGTTTACTTTTTTTCCCGATGGAGCCTATGGGAAAGCTAATGTTGGCGTAGCACGTAAATACTAAACAGATTTTAATGAATAAGGTGTCAATAGATTCGCAATAATGGAGCGGATGACATAGGATATATAAATATCATCAAGTTTTTACGTAGTCACGTATACTTTTTAAATTTCCTTTTGTTATATTGTTATTCTTAAAGTAAAACATTTTTGGTTTCGAATTCTACCGAGAGTAAATTATTCTGTAATCAACTAAATTAAATTTTAGTCTAAACATAAGCTATCTAAACTAGTTTTTGACGCAGATTTACCTACCCATTTAATCACATTTCTGTTTGTCGTTCGTATTATGTTTCATACACGATGTATGAGAAAATTAATTTTGTTGGTGTTTTCTTCAAGAAGTCTAAACTAATATTATACATTCGAAAATTACTCTGTCTGCCTGTCACGCTTTTACGGCTTTAAACGACTGCATCGATTTCGATGAAATTTGGCACCTAGACACTTTGATTCCTGAGGAAGAATATAGGCTACTTTCTATAGCGATAACCAACATACACGCGGGTGCTGCCGCGGACAAAAGCTACTTCTAACATTCTACTAATATTATACATGCGAAAGTTTGTAAGGATGTGTTTGTTGCTCTTTCACGCAAAAAATACTGAACGGATTTGGATTAAGCTTTAGAGTAATATAGCTTTTATATCAGAATAACATTTAGGCTACTATTTGCCACGATAACCGACATACACGCGGGTGGAGCCGCAGGCAACAGCTAGAATATAAATAGTTAGTCACGTGGCAAAGATAATACTGAAAAATCAAAACAACATAAAAAATTATCGAACTTCTTTCCTGAGTTATACTCGTAATTTGTTTAACTATAAATATACTAGCTGGCCCGCTCAACTTCATTTGCGTCTCTCCATAAATAATATGTTTTTCCCATTTCCCAACATTTTCGGTCGATACCCGGCTCCTATTGGTCGTAGAGTGATGTTACATTGCCTAAAACCTCGCTAAATGGGCTATCCAACAAAAAAAGAATTAGCAAAATGGGTTCAGCCGTTCACGCGCGATGTCGTGACCATGGCAAATAGGGATTCATCTATACTAATATATAAAGCTGAAGAGTTTGTTTGTTTGTTTGTTTGAACACGCTAATCTCAGGAACCGCTGGTCCGATTTGAAAAATTCTTTTGGTGTTGGATAGTCCATTTATCGAGGAAGGCTATAGGGTATATATCATCACGCTACTACTAATAGGAGCAGAGCAACAATGAAGAATGTTTCACTAACGGGGGAAATTTACACGCTACGGGCAATATAAGTCGCAAACGAGGTTGCGTGGGTCTGCTAGTTTTTATATATATAGATAAAAGCAGCTTTATCAGCAGTTTAGTTATTACAAGTACAAGCTCTTCCTATTGTAAATTCTTAAGCAATTCAAACTGATAGCTATTGTAACAAGACCGACAGTATCCTTGGTTCGCTGCTCTGATTATATTGTAGAAACATTTTCGCAGCTCATCGCCTTTTGGAGAATCGAATTTATGCGTAACCCTCATTTATGGAATGTGAAATGTGTTCAAAGCTTTGAAACTAGATAGTTATTATACTGAAATGCAGAAGACACGTATGATATTATCTTTTATATGGATATTATATATTATCAAAGTTGTTGAAGTGTGAGTAACGATTCCAACCTCGTATAAACGCCTAGTTCGTTTAAATCTTAATAGTTACTAGGCATACAATATTATATATTATAACCTTATAATTCAATAGACATTGACTTCCCAATAACGATTGCCATAGATGTTCATGACAACCGGGACCGACCGCTTAACGTGCGGGTAACACCGCCATCTTTCATACTCCGGGCTGCTATTAAGGATTTCTTGTAAGAAAAACCCAAAAGAAGTTCGACCCGGAAATCGAACCGGAGACCTCTTAATCAGCAGTCGCTTGCGCTAATCACTAGACCAACGAGGCATAAACAAGTAAATAGTTGAATCACATTTATATAATACTAGCCATACTATACCACGCAACCTCGTTTGCGTCTCCTGATAATTGTGATAATTTTCCACCGTTTTTGTAACATTCTTCATTGTTGCTCCGCTCCTGTAGGTCTTAGCGTTATGATATATAGCCTATAGCCTTCCTCGATAATGCCCAACAATGCAAATGCATGACAAGGCCGCCAACCATATTACATTGTCTGCATTCGCAATGAGTATGGTGACCACCACTCTTGGATTTTGCTTTTGCTTTCCATCAGACAGAGTAGAGCCATTTAAGCAAGACCTTACATAAAAAATACTTAAATGTACTAATGATAGTGTTTTTCTGTTTCAGGTTAGTTCCACTTAAAATTTATTTGGTAAAGTATTTAAACCCTAAGATTTTACTTTACTGGGCTGTAATCGACATCAAACCACGAGTCAAATCGATCACTATCTACTAGTTGATTTAATACATCGTTATTGGGCTATAAGAGAAGTTAGAATTATCGAAGACGTACTCTAATCCGTTCCCTTTAGATACACAGTGAGTTATAAGTACTTCCATAGTCACTTTAACGTATTTTTTCATGTTTAAAAGAAAATAGAACTTTAGAATTATTATTATATATATTTTAGAATAGAGATTCAGAGAGACAGACTAAATAAATATACCCATTAATAAAGTCGTTTATTGAATAGCATATATTTTACAATGAAATGTCTTTGACCCTGCGGTTTAAGTTACCTCTAGGTCAAAGATCAAGGGGTAATTGAGCGGTCAAAGTGATTTTGGTTTCAAAACTTTGTTCTATAGATATCGCATAACAAGTGGCTTGATATGCAAAAGTTTGTTTTGCGAATAACCCAAGTTGACTATTTGGCTTTAGAATGTAAATGTATTAGTCTAGTCAACAAGTGCTATTTTCGGAAACTTTTTTCAGCAGTCTCCGAAAATTATGATTAAGGCTTGCAAAAATTGTTAATTATTTAATGGATAACTTATTAAAAATTTGCGATAAAAATTTTTGGATTACGAATTATTGTTCATTTATTTTTCCACAGACGCCAATTTTTTTTTATTTTTTATATATTTAACAAGTTTAAATAATATTTAAGGAAGGTACGAAGGAGGCGCGGCTTGCGCAAGCCGGAGTACGCGTTTTCAGGCGCATTTTCAAGCCTCTGGTAATATTATAAATATTGGTTCTACAATTCCGGGAGTTAGAATTATTTTAAGAAAATTTCCTAGCTTTTAAAATTTTGACAAAAAACTAGGTTTAGTTTTTTGCAAATTTTGTGTTTTTAGTTAATTGATTATAACTTTTGCAATTCTTGCAAGTGCAACTTCTTTTTTTTTCAAAAATCATCTATATTCTATCTATTCTATATCTATATCTATTGTTGACTAGACTATATCTTTAGTCAAAAGCTTAAATTAAAAACTGACAAAACAAGGAGGATTATGATTTTCAAATGTACATACGTTTGTATGTACATGATCAAGGTTCTCCCCAGAGTGACCGCTGCAAATGGTGACACCCCGATGTGGCCGGGAGCTCTAAGCCTGATCAGTGTTTTTTTAAAGACAACTGCTGCATTATGAATATACATTTTTGTCGCGGAGGACTTTTTTAACGAACATGTAACACAGAACACCCAGACTCAAGACAACAATTTGTAAATCAGACAAAGTGCTGTCCCATGTGGGATTAGATCCTACGACACTTGGCGCAGTAGAAAGTGGCGTGGCGACCACTTAATAAGACCGCTGGGCCCATCGTGCAGTCAAGCTTGTTCTGCCTCTTACTGTGTAGAGCCATGAGAGGCGTGACGGCGTTCTGTCCCGTGGTATATATAGCAAAGTTTTGGGTACCTACGTAGAATTAACCACGGCGGTGAATAACTTTGGGAGCAGTATTTACTATGCTGGAGCCACGGCTCCATAATACTCTAACTGTTACATGATGGCGTCTGTTAGCTATAGCTATACCACAATTACATTTAATTATATATAACTAAAATGATTCGTTACAATGCATTCACGTCTTATTCTCGATGAGATAAACCGTGTCTTTTAGTACGTGATAGATAATCTACTAATCTAGATGGTCGGTCTTATCTATGTATACATTCTATTGATTTAATAATATATGACGAAGGAATCGTATACTTCAGTTATGGGGTGCGGCAGGTGAAACTCTAGAATCCGCTGATGCGTATCTGGAGCGGAGCTTAGAGGGTAGACTGGTTCTACCGTAGTCCCTCACACGAACTTCTTATTTTCCAGTTGGTGGAAAAGACGAAGGTAGGCATGGTGCGAAAAGCATTCCTCTCGTAAAAAAATGTCACTCACAGACACTTGCGTCGACTGTTGGAGTTGCTTTTAGTGAAAAACAACATAATCCTGTCCCCGGTATCTCAAAGGCATTAAAGATCTGAAGAAATTTTCCACAAAAAAGGCTAAATACCTTTTTTAAATGATTATTTCTTTGGCACGCTCTGTACTCTAAAAGACTTGATAAGTTTGGACATAAAGGGTGTCGATAGATTTATTTTAATTGTGAGAAATAAATAAAAAAATACCCTGTTTGTAAATTTCTAGACGTTTTCACATAGCCTTGTTTTTTAAAAGCAAGTATTTTTATTAGGCCTTTCAACTCGATGTGTCTGTAATCTATACTAATATATAAAGCTGAAGAGTTTGTTTGTTTGTTTGTTTTTTGAACACGCTAATCTCAGGAACCGCAGGAAAAATCTTTCAGTATTAGATAGCCCATTTATCGAGGAAGGCTATAGGATATATATCATCACGCTAAGACCTACAGGAGCGGAGCAACAATGAAGAATGTTACAAAAACGGGTGAAAATTATCACGCGCAATAGGAGCAGCAAACGAGGTTGCGTGGGTCGGCTAGTATAAAATACTTCGTAAACTAAATTGCAGTATATTGTTAGATTATGTAATTATCATAAACTTTGTATTCGTTCGAGTTTTAAAATCTTAATTAAAAAAAGATAAGCTGACGTGACAACATTTAGAATTGTCATGAACTAAGCGTACTAAAAAAAACCTTTTCATTTATAAGAATAAGGTAGCTTTTTTAAAATGCACGATATAATAATCATATTCATTTATTTAGTGAAAAATTTCCTCCTTGTAGCAACTTATCATTTTTATTGTACCATTAAATTAAACAAAATATAAATTTAATTATCCTTTACACCACTAAAACACCTCCTTAACCACAATTTAAGTCAGAACCACTCTAATTATCTTATAACACGAACAAAAACAACGCCATAAAATACAAATAACATCTTTAAATATACACAAAAAGCCGGAACCTCGTCCATCATTCTGCCCCTCACTATGTTTACATTCAACCCTGTTACATCACTATTAATCCAATTGACAGTTACTAAAAGCCCAAAGGAGGTTACAATGGTCCCCTTGATGGGCATAACTGGGTATAACGGTATCCGTTATCGTTAACACCCGTCAAAAGCACGCCAAATTTAATGATTCAGTTAAATGCCATTATGACTATAGGCTGTTGAGTCTTTTGTTATGACACGCAATTGTGAGTTCCTTTTTTTAAATGCGTTTTGTTTTGATAACATCTTGATGGTAAACTGTTACCTGTACTTGAAAGCGTTCGACTCAAAATAGTGTGATTCTTAACACGCTTTTATTAGCTTCAAGTTAATGTTTGTTTGTAACCGACTTCTTTGAATTCAATTTGGACCTACGTTCATTGGTCAGACTTCATGTAATTATCATGTAATTATTATATAATTATCATGTTCATGTATTTAATTTCAATTCGACTTGATTTAAGTATGTGGTGACAGTCCGTATTCTGAACCCGTGACCACACGGGTGCTATAGCTGTATAATTTAAATCGAATAGAAGCGTACTAGGCTGAAAAACAAACACATGGATCTAACCACACATGAATTGCATTCTCGTCTTCTTGTTGACACAATCCCATAGAGGATTTGTACCACTGTTCGTCCCGTGTAAATTACGACAATTTATATGTCTGTTGTGAAGCTTACACCATGATATTGGTTTAGTGGTGTTATTGTATATATTGTATTTGTTGAATTATACGATAGGCTGTTACTTTAGTGTAACTGCCCATGACATACATAATCATTATTATGTGTGCGTACTTGGTTTACAAAGTAACGTAATAAGAGAATGTACCAATACAACCTCGTTCATCCATGGGGCTTCAAAAACCTTTTTTAAACGGTTTTATTTAGCTTGACTTGGTTGTTGCTTGGGTCAAATCTTGTAATTGAAATTTGACCACCTTCCACCAGTTTGGTGTTGGTCTGGGGGTTTTGGGTTACTCGCCAACGCCATCTATTTTTTTTTATTTTTTTTTTATGTTTGGGCCTGCCAAAATGACTCTACTCTGCCTGTTGGAAATCATAAGCAGAATCCAAGAGTGGTTGTCACCGTACTGCAAATGCAGACAATACAACAATGCAGCATGGTGACCAACACCATGGCGGGCTAGTGATGCTTCTGCATCATTGGGCCTCCGGTCTATGCGAGTCTATCTAGTCCCGAACTAAGCAGAGCTTGCATTATGAGTACTAGACAATTGATATAAATACTAATATACTTTTTTTGTAAATACATATATATTATGAAAACACTCAAACTCCAAAATAAAAATTTGTAGATCATACATACATGTGGTCCGGGAATCAAACCCGAGCCCTTGTGCACAGCAGTCGCGTACGGTACCACTGTGCCAACGAGGCAGTCAATGTATATAGTACCTACCTATTACGTGATAACGTTAATTATCGTACGTTATTATAATTACACATTATGGAAGGCGAAAATGTAAAAGTGACTGTATAATTTTATGTTCAAATTACAAGGTAATTTTCATAATAAACGAACAAGTCTCAAGTGACCGTACTAGTCATTAGGCTTTTGTTGATAAAACCACTTAAATACTCTCTTTGTGACTGCCTGACTGCTGACCGATGACTGCCTCGTTGGTCTTGGGGTTGGCGTATGCGACTGCGGATTGTGAGGTCTCGGGTTCAATTCCCGGGTCGGACAAATGTTTGTACGATCTTCAAATATTTTTTACGGAGTTTGGGTGTTTTCTATGTATAATATGTATGTATTTACAAAAAAAAAGTATATATGTATTTGTATCAGTTGTCTAGTACCCATAACACAAGCTCTGCTTAGCTTGGGACTAGATGGCGTTGTGTGATAGACGTCCGAAATATTTATTTATTATTATTATTTGTCATAATACAAACCAACACAAGTAAAATATTTACTGGGCACTTTCTACTGGGTTAAGTATTGTAGGTTCAAGTCCCACATAAGACTATACTTGGCGTGTTTATATAAGTTTATTGTTGTCCTGAGTCTGGGTGTTCTCTGTGACCGTTTCACGTGTGTTTTATAAAGTCCCCCGTGACACGGGAATATTCCCAGTATTAGACGTGACTTCAAAAGAAGACAAAATAACTATTTGAAGTTGATTATTTTTAAGATCTAATTTAAAAAAGAAGTCACCTTAAAGTCGATATATATTTATTTTAACACTACAAAAACAAGGAGAAAAAATAAGTAAAACGATAGCTATTAATATAAAAATAAAATACCGCAAAAATAAACTCATTAATTGCAAAACTAGATGCGAATTCAATAGCAGATCTTAAGAAAACGTTTTTGGTAATAAAAAAAGATATTGTTGGAGGGAAAGGTAAAAGAAAAATATCTCTTTTTATTGAAAATGAGCGATGATACAATTCAAAGAGTGTGTTAACTGCTTTTGAAGTGAACATCAAATTATAGCGTTAACTTCGCTTCGCCTTTACATTAATTTGTTTAAAACACCTAAAAGCATATTGAGGTTACGTTATATTAATTTACATAACTCCGACATACTCTAAGTCTTTAATATTCACATCATCAAGATTTATACGGGAGTTGAAGATACAAGGTGAATTTTGATAAAAGCAAATCTTTGAAACCATGTCACCTACTGATAATCCTACTATCCTACTAATATTATAATCCTACTAATATTATAAATGCGAAAGTTTGTAAGGATGGATGGATGTTTGGATGTTTGTTACTCGTTCACGCAAAAACTACTGAACGGATTTGGATGAAACTTTACAGTAATATAGCTTATACATCAGAATAACACATAGGCTACTATTTGCCGCGATAACCGACATATACGGGGGCGGAGCCGCGGGCAACAACTAGTATAGAATATTTCATTCCGAGATAGTTACTTAGCTCAATCTCATCACTTTAGTAAACAATTTATTGTTGTTTGATCTGTACGACCCGGGTTTGATTTTTATCCATCCACACTTGATTTTGTAATAAGCATAATCATTTTAGTTTGTGTAAAGATACAATTGATCTAAATGTTGTTTTGGGCATTTGTAGTTTAAACCCAAAGCATAACAAACCAAGAGACTACTTACAAATACTTGATTTATTTTACAGTTACTTTCTAATAATTACATTGTTTAGGATAACGATCTTTCCCCTAGATGAAAACCCATATGTATAATTTAATGATAAAGTAATCCAGAAAATCCCTTTTCCCCATCCAAGGAACCGTCACTTTGATACGCGACCCACACCATGTGAAGTTTAGACGAACTGCTTTTCATAAGCCAGCTTATGTCCATGTTCCGAACCCAACGTGTGACCTAAACTAATAAAATATTTTGACAACGAGTTTAAATGATCCTCACATTGTTTTCATTAAAACACTCTTAGCATAAGGTGAAAATAATTTTCCGTAACGTAAGTTAAATATGTCAGAATATTTAATTATATCGTAAAATTATGTATGTACTTCATTATATCCTTTTGAGAGGAAACAATTAGATTGTTTCTCTATTAAGCAGCATCTTTGCGATATTCGTTAAAATCATTTATTATTCATACACGCGACGTAGAATATATAATTACAAACTGATTATTAAAATTGCTAATGACAAAAAAGCTGCTCGACATCGAGTCCACTGCTAATTTTGGACGAACTTTGGCTGGCTGCAAAATTCAAAATTATTTTACTTTCATTCACATAACCCACGTATTTCCATCCCACTTGACATTGGCAGAATTGTCAACAACGGCATAGTTTGCCATTTCTAAGAAAAAGAAAGAAAAGACAAAAAAGCTGCTTTGTAGTAAATGTAGTCAATATAATTTTAAGGCATTTTTTTGTGTGTAAATGGCTGGTAGCAGATGGATGTGGAATGTTTGTGTGGTAGCTCCCTTCGGGTGAGGCTTTCAGTATTGGGCGGCAGAAAGTTTGCTATGTATACTTATATAGCGAATATCAGTGTCATTATGCCTATTTCTAGCATAACATTAATCTTCAAATATAGCTCACTTAGGACCCATAATATTTTATCCGTGGTGCTTCCCGGTTTAAAAAAAAGGTGTCTGCCTATTTTGACTTCATGTTGTCTCCCGCTTTGCTAAGGAGGGAAGTGGACTTATCATATTTCCAACTCCTCCTGTTTTTTTTTTCTGATTAATTTCGTTGCGGGTTCCGAGACAGTTATTTTTTTCCTGGGACTTGCCGAGTGTCATAACTCGGTGTGTTCGTGGTAGTGGTGATCCTGGTGTACAGGAGTTACAGTGGTGTGTGTCTATATATGTTTATATTTTTTTTATGTAATAGGCGGGCAAACGAGCAGACGCATCGCCTGATGATAAGCGATTACCGCCGCCCATGGACACCTGCAACACCAGAGGCGTCACAAGTGCATTGTCGGCCTTTGGGGGATGGGGAGGAGGGTTTGGGTTATGGGCCTCTGGTATCCTCACTCACTCGGTGAAACACAGCACAAGCACTATTTCACACTGGTTTTCTGTGAGGCCGTGGTATCACTCCGGTCGAGCCGGCCCATTCATGCCGAAGCGTGGCCCTCCCACGGTAATTCGTTATACAAGTAAAATATTTTGTTTGTTTTCTTAAGATAGGTCATTTGACTGCAAAGGGTAACTTAAGTGGTCATGAACTGAGTGTTATAGGTTCAAGTCCCACATTGTCACAAATTATTAGTCTAGGCTAGATCTTCTTTGTGTCCACTTCATATGTGTTTATGTAGTCCCAAGTACATGTACAATATTCCTAGTATTATCTTAAAAATACGGCAGATAGTTCACCCGAAGGTTCATGAATAGTATTGACCATAGACACTTTCACGTCACGAGATATTAATACGCTACCAAATTCATCTTAATATTCAACAATATTCTAATTGTTTAGTTCAACAATATTTGGATTGTTTAGTTTCTCAACATAAAGGTAATAGATATAGTGGTACAACATAAAGGTTATTGTTGTAGCGCGAGTAACGCCGCGGGATTAACTTAGTCTAAAAAAAAATAGCCAAAGTTACTCCCTGGATCATCAGCTATCTCCCGTCAAAATCGGTAAAGTCGTTCCAGAGATTACCGGGAACAAACAGACAGACAGACACTTTCACAATATAAATAAACAATTTAAAATTATTACTCGATTTCGTTTCGTCCTAATTTTTTAGAAACATATTAGGACGAAGCGAAATCTTTGAAACTTGAAACTTTGTCATACAGGTACCGGATGGTACCTGGATGACAAAGCTTTGTTTGTGTTATTCTTGGATAAATTTTCTAAAAATTAATTCTATCGATGTATCGCCCCGAAACTGCCTGCATACTAAATTTCATAAAAATCGTTGGAAGTCATTTCCATGATTCAGAGTATAAATATATAATAATTACTCTTTTAAAGGTATTAGATATTGATAAAAAATGAGATTGAATTTTCCAGCACATAATAGAGCTTTGAGGCTTGAAAGCCTATATCAAGGTATAATCAATTTTATTGGCAGTAGGCCAGCATTGTATACGGTTTAATGTTTACTAACGCTTTAAGTGTCTGATAGTGTCACCTGAGCCCCTATTTGCGCAGGTCGTTTGTGTAATTCATAGATATGGAATATTATGGAATATTTCGTATAGAGTTAGATATACGAAGATTCAATTGTTTATTTTGTAAATAGATTGATACAAAATTCTTATAACTGTATGTGATTTATACTCTTAGTTTTCGGCATTTGATGGAACTTGTTGAAATACATTTTAAAATTAAACTTTTTGTTTATGTAATAGGTGGCAAAGCAAAATTACCTTGGACACCCGCAATACCAGAGAGACAGTCGCAAGTGCGTTGTCGGCCTTTGGGGGGCGGATAAGGTATTGAGGGAGGGGTTTGGGGTATCCTCACTCATTCGGTGAAAAATAGCGCAAGTGTTGTTTCACATCAGTTTTCGGTGAGGCCGTGGTATCACTCCGGTCAAGCCGGCCCATGCATGCCGAAGCGTGGCTCTCCCTCGGTAACTTACTTGTACTTATTCCACCATTTTATTAATTAAAACCGGCTAGGATTTAAGCTATTTATAAAAATTGGTACAAGTTAAAGTGGTTTTAATTCTAGAATGTCTTAAAACCGTCTGTATACTTTTCTCTACTAGAACCTTCTTTCTATAACGGACAAGTGCACTAACAAATTCAACAGTTAAACATTAGGAAAAAGATTTTTTTTCAGACAATCTTGTTTCACATGGTAATATATGTATGCTTTCCATCAGGCAGTCATTTCGGCAGGCATATATATAGAAAAAAATAAAAAAGGAACCTGTAAAAGGCGTTTTCAATTAATACGATAAAGACAGAAACCAGTTACAATTGCTTAGTTCTGTAAAGGAATTACTACTCTTATATAGCATTAGATTAGAAAAGAAAAGGTTTAAAAACATTACAACAAAATAAAATATTAACATCGAAATAATTAATAGTAAATAATTCATAATTATTAATTCGAAAATATGTTTGGTCTGATAGCTAAACGACTATACCAATTTCAATGAAATTTGGCATGGTGTAACTTTAAATCTTGAGAAAAGACGTAAACTACTTCTTAGCGCGATAACCGACAAAGAAGCGAGAGCTGCGGACAAATGTTAGTACTTAAATATTTGGTAACCACTGAGGGTTGAAGCCACGAAGCAAATACAAAGTGCTTCGTGGTTGAAGCACACGGAATAATATTACTACGCTTCTTATTATCTAAGGTAGGAAACATAAATCCTGAGTACAACTACAAAGTGATGCTATCGTTAGATTCACATAAACACTTAGAGATATTAAGTTGTAATGAATACCAAAACAGATTTCGGAAATAAGATCGAAAGGAAATATATTTATTATCTACTAACTAATTATTTACATATCTATCTTAGCATCCCACAGGCAGTGTACAGTCGCGGACAAAAATCTACTTTTCCAGTTATCTTTTAATTTTTCTTGTACAAACCCTGTCCTAGCAATAACGAACACATATAAAAAGAATAATTTAATTTCGTGCAGCTGATTGGAAGTTATGTGCGTACATACACGTGGGCGGAGCCGCGGGCAACAACTAGTACATTATATATTTATTCGAAAGTAATTTTGAAAAGCAACTTTATCGCGATGACCAATGTACATGTGGGATTGGAAAAAGTTAGTTAAAAATTAATTTAATCTAGTTACCTTTGAAGGAAGTTAGATTTCCTAGAATATTTATTTGGCTCATTTCATAGATACAAACCTCTTTTCATACATGAATTGCTGAAAAAATATGCCTTTAAAAGTAATTTCATTTACATTGCGAGACTAATTATGTGGAAAAGAATAAGGACTTTTAAAAAGAGAAGTTTAATTACTAATCTCAAAGAATCCTGCTAAAGCATCATCTCTTGATAAAATTTCTACCATCGTAACAACGTAATCTGACGATGGTGGTCCTAAAATTCAATTTCCAGCGGCCATTTTTTCACTGTACTGCTACCTCTTATACCGAAAGTACAGCGCGATAACTTTTCTAAATAAAATATTAAATGAATCCGACTTGCGTTATATCGATCGTCACGAGGTTGCGTGGAAGTATAGTCGCTAAAATATGTATAGAATCCTCTTTGGATGTGAACCTTGTGTCTATTCTCGTGTCTTCGTATGGTGTCCCTTGTCGAAAGCCAAAAATAGACTAATGTACGCACAGGCTCTATAATTTAATTTGATATTGAAATGTACATAGTACGTCCTATCTATCATCACTAAAGGTTCCTCATTCATTTCTTTTTCGTACTCTTGTTCCTAAGATAATAGTAAAATGGAGTTCAGTCACACCTTTTTTAAAGTATAAGCTGCTAAAATGACTATTCTACCTGATGAAGCTTGAGTATAATCCAAGAATGGCGGTCACTATTCTCAGTGCGAACGTGGATAATAAATATAATAAATAAATATTTCGGACATCTTACACACAACGCCATCTAGTCCCGAGCTAAGCAGAGCTTGTGTTTTGGGTACTAGGCAACTGATATAAATACTTATTTACTTTTTTTTGTAAATACATACATATTATACATAGAAAACACCCAAACTCCGAAACAAATATTTGCAGATCATACAAACTTTTGGTCCTACCCGGGAATCGAATCCGTGACCTCAAGCACAGCAGTCGCATACGCTACCACTGCGCCACCGAGGCAGTCATAGAGTGTGGTAGTAAAATTATTTTTAAACTACGGTCTAAAAAGGTATTAGGTATATTCATTTCTAGATATGGTGAGTTACTTGTATACAGACTGTAAACAAATTAAGATTGTAATTGATTCAAAAGATTATTAAAGAAAACTGCCATTTCATGCCTACAAATATGCACATAATATATTTAATGCATTCAAGGTTTAAGATATTGTAATATCTATTCGAGTTTCTCATCATGACAAATGTCAAGCAGTTGCCTAACTAGTTGTTGAAACACAGTACTAGCCCATTTTGACCCCATAATCCTAGCGTCTAGACCCCAAACGGTTCAAATGAAATTTCTTACCAAATGTTTATATTTACGTTGTCTTTATTAAATTAAAAAAATACCTCATATACCTGTTACAAGTTAAGTCGTCATATACTCTAATTACTTAAGCTTTCTAGTCTAAGTTCAAAGAGTTACTGTCGGAGACATAATTTTCTCACTGTCGTAACTTCTGTAAAATTTTAATTACTTAGGTTTTTAAGCTTGGTTTTTATCTTCGTTTATTTTAATTTTTTTACTGATTATCTTACGAATTTAGTTTTGAAATATATACTGCATGTTCAATAGTTACCAATGATTCTTCACTTATTTCTTTACATGAGTACGTTATTTATTTTTTTTTTTGCTAAGATAAAGTTTTGAACAGTATCTTTAGTCGAACTATTACCTAACAAGTAAAAATATTAACAGAATAACCGCCTTCAAGAACTTAACCAAATTAAAATGGGACCACACAGGAAGCACAAGCTTTCAAATAAAAAATAACATAAAAATCAGTTCAACCACATGAAAGTTCTGAGATAACAAACATAACAAAAAGACAGTCGCGTTGAGAACCTCCTACTTTTTTTGAAGTAGGTTAAAAATGTATTATATTAGTAGCTGTCAACTGCGCAACAACCTTTTTTGGTCTGATCAAAGTCCAAGAATAGATAAATAACATTTGAAGTAATGATTGAACTTATATATTTATATGAGTGTCCGTCCAGTGGTTACTTCCTCTGAATACTTGGTCGGAGCTCGTGGGTTAAATTCTCACTCAGAATAAATATTTCATGAACACGATCATTTTTTGTATCTGGATGTAATTTATCTATAATAATAATAATAATTTTTGTCTGTCTATCTGTCTGTCTGTTTGTTCGATCTAATCTATGGAACGGCTGGACCGATTTTGACGGGACTTTTACTGATAGGAAGCTGATGATATACGGAGTAACTTAGGCTACTTTTTTTAGACTAGATTCGCCCCACGGCGTTACCCGCGGTTATTGTCGTAACACCGAGGGGTTCAGCTAATCTATAATAATATGTATGAATTTAGCAGTGACTGCACGGTCTTAGTAGTTTAACCGGTCGGCACGCCTCTCTCTACATTGCCAAGTGTTGACAGTTAAAATCCCACATGGACCATGACCCTGTGTGGTTGTCACAAATTGTTGTTCTGAGTCAGGCTGTTTTTTATGTACGTTAAACGTTATTTACACTCTTACAAACAATAGATAGAGAAAAAAAAAATTACGCATTTAAGAAGTTATGTGGAAAACCCCCACTCTAATTTATAATAATATATTTTTTTAAACTTCAAAGAATAAGTTACTATGAAAACACCTACGCTAAATGATTCAAAAAGTAAATACTTCAAAACTCAAAATTTATGTAGCTGTTATTTTTCTACGCAACTATTTGAATACTTTTAAAGTAAATCTTTACAGAATAAATATGAATAAGTGTTTAAAAAACTTAACTATTACTTTGTCTTTCTTTTGGGGCCCTGTTAGCTAATATTTATTTCACCCACTCACGGGGAAGTTAAAATGAAGGTTAAAGTTTAGGCAGTGTATGTTTGTTTGAATGCTCCACCGCACCATAGTGTCTAAAGTACTAAACTGATTTTTAATGAATGAAGTGGTAAAATTGCACAAGCGACAAAGGCTCTACAAAATGACATATTTTATGGAGCCAGGTTTTTTTTTTCAATCTTTCATTTTTTATTTAGCAGGGCTTTTGAGCAGATGTGTCTGGCCCCATCTAATGGTGACTCCCGGCATTCATATTCATCTCCAAATCAAGAGTCAAAAATATTGCCACGCTATTCTCTCACACGTTCTCTTCCCCTAGAATTAGGAGAAGAGGGGTTTTTGGACCTAACGCACTCGATGAAAAGCCATCAAAGAATTGTTTAGCGCTGGTTTTCAGTAACGCCATGGTATCACTTCGACCAAGCCGGCAATTATAAAGAACAAACGACACGATGAAGCATGTATATCATACAAAAACATGTTGACAGTCTTGTTTTGCTAGTGTTTCTAAATAATTTGCTGATGCTAACTTTTCAACTTTCGCGTTCCATTATAAATTAACAATTATTTTTACGGGAATTAACGCGATCGCTTATTAAAAGGTATTACATACCTCTGATTTGCCTGACGTTTCGACCAGGTTGCACTGGCCATCTACTGGCAGGCCAGTGATAAGTGCAAGTATGTAATACCTTTTAATAAGTGACCACGTTAATTCCTGTAAAAATAATTGTTAAAATTTGCTAATGGGTCAGATAGAGACAGCAAGAAAAACCCCTAAAACTTCTAAACCTTAAACTGTCTTAGAACCCGTATCGAAAGTAATCAGAAGAAAACAGGATGAATTGGATATATGATAAGCAATTTATGGTAAAGAACTATCCATTCTAGCTTGGACACATTAATTATCAGGAAGTAGCCGTCTTATACACACATTTTCCTTCCAATTCTCTAAAACAAGGCCCACTACACACATACATACTTCCAGATTTACACACCAATCCAAACACTCTATACAAATAATCTCCCTTTTCATTACATTAATTCCTAACACGAAATTAGAACGACCCAGAAACATTACTTGATTATATCGCCAATACGATGAATTAGCAAAATGAAGGAACGAGGGCTATCGGCAGGTTTTTGCTGAAATTAATCTACCGAGACGGTTTGAGACATAGTGGATTGAAGCTTGTTAGCGTGGCCAAATTATTTTGGCTTTTGGGGAAAAAAATAAATGAAATGGGTTTTTTGCTTTAAGGGGATTACTTGTTTTTTTTTTAATTTTAATCATAATAGTACAACATTTTAGCTAGCGTAGGTAATAAAAGTATATTCTATGTATTATATATTAAATTATTGGTCTATTGCCGTCTATAGCTAATGGAAGATTTAACCTAAGGAGTTTCACCGTGGGAGAGCCACGCTTCAGCTTGAATGGGCCGGCTCGACCGGAGTGATACCACGGCCTCACAGAAAACCAGTGTGAAATAGCGCTTGCGCTGTATTTGTAAACATATTATAAATATAATATAAATCTATATATAAAAAGCAAAATACCACTCACTGATTAATTTAATCACAAAATCTCAGAAAGTATACCACCTATAAAACTTGAAATTTGGCAGGAAGGTTCCTTATAGGGTTTAGACATTCAACACCAGAGGCATGTACACCTGCAACACCAGAGGCGTCGCAAGTGCGTTGCCGGCTTTTGGGGGGATGGGGGGGGGGAGAAAAGGAGCTTGGGATTAGGGTATGGGCCTCTGGTATCCTCACCATTTCAAGGTGAAACACAGCGCAAGCACTATTTCCCACCGGTTTTCTGTGAGGCCGTGGTACCGCTCAGCTCGAGCCGGACCATTAATGCCGAAGCGTGGCTCACCCACGTTTTTGGTGTAAGAGACATAAAATTTAAAATGTATGTCCTATAGATAGTATGGAGGTGTACTAATGATTAATCTTAAGATATCAACCCCTTTTGGGGTTAAAACGGGAGATGGTAGTTTTTATGAAAATCCAGTGTTATTAAAGTTTATTAAAGTAATAATAGTAGAAGGTTTTTAAATGGTTTTTAAGTATAAGAATGAACATATACATATATATATATACACTAGCTGAGCCCCGTGGTAAACCTACGGTACAACACCAACCGCGGGTAATGCGGTGCAAAGCTAGTATGTACATATATGTATACCATTGTCAATATTGTAAGAAATATGTTAACTTAGAATAAGACTTGCACAGCAAAGCACAGGTGTATTTAAGATTAGTTTGCTGTTTGATTAAACCTAAATAATGAGTTGGTTGTGCATTAATTTATATATTGTGTATTTTCATTGCTGTTACTATTGCTATATTGTACAACTGTTACTTAATGCATAGATAAAAACAAAAATGTCAGCTAAGACTCCAAATCAATGTAATATATTTTTTTATTTTTTTTTTTTATTTATTCAAACTTCCTGCAAACATACTGCACAAGGCGGACTTAATGCCACAGGCATTTTCTTCCAGTCAAACCTTTGGGTGTTGCAAGACTGTGTGTGGCAGGCGTATTTTAAAGGTAATACGAAAAATCAATTAAATACATCACAAAACTAAGGATTCTACGTATCGATTTATACACAATACACATATACAATTTATACATACATACACACATATATATAAATAGATAAATATACATACATACACATACGAGTATATACACATTCAAAATACACATATAGAGTACTATTCTGATGACTCCGACAACAAGTCTCTATAGAACTTCCGTATTCTAAGCTTAAAATTGGATCGGCTAGTGGACATCCTGGTTTCTAATGGGAGTGTGTTCCAAAGAGTGACGGCTTGAACTAGGAAAGAGGAATGGACGATACTCGAAGTATGGGAAGGACAACGAAGGAGAAGATTGTGAGAAGAGCGAAGATTTCTATTATGGTTAGAGCAGATATATTCTAGTTGGGATTTTAAGTAGGTAGGTGAGTTCGGTGAGTGAAGAAGGGAGTACAATAAAGTAAGAGCCCTCGAACTGCGGCGCTGTCTTATTGGTAACCAGGACAGTTGTGTACGGTAAGCGGATATGTGATCATACTTTCGCAGATTGAATATGAATCGAATGCAATTATTGAGAAGTCGGTCTAATTTATTGAGCAGATCTGCATTCAGGTCGAGATAACACACATCACCATAGTCGATAAGTGGAAAAATTAAACTCTGCACAAGCATCTTTTTTGTTTCTACGGGTAAGAAATTTTTCAGACGATAGAATATGCGTAAAACATTTGTAACCTTCTGACAGACGCTAGTTACTTGTGTTTGCCAGTTCAAAGTCGTATCGATGTGCAAACCGAGATCCTTGACCGATGCACTAATGGGTAAGACAGTATCATCAAAGATGATTTCAGTGATACTATCAGACTCAATTTTGTTCGTCATTCTAGGACTCCCTATGATGATAGCTTGGGATTTTGATGGGTTCACCGTTAAGCCAAACCTACTGGACCAGTTTCTAATGGTCTCCAAGTCTCTGTTGACACTACCTATAGCTTCATTCAAATTTTCTACTCTTGCGTGTGAGTAGATTTGCAGGTCGTCTGCATACAAGTGATACGCACACTGAAGCTCACGGGTCACGAGATCGATAAATAGTGAAAAGAGAAGAGGAGAAAGAATGCCGCCTTGTGGAACACCAGAGTCGAGTTCGGCCCACGTCGATGAAGATTCATCGGTTCGGACAGACTGCTGGCGTCCTCGAAGATAGGATGAGAACCATTCCAGTGCACCATCAGCAATCATGAAGTGGGTTAGTATCGTTAGCAGGATATCGTGATTCACGGTGTTGAAGGCGTTTGAGAAATCGATAAGGGCCAGTACAGTTATTTGGCCGTCTTCTACAGCCGCCTTGATATCAAGAGTCACTTTAAGTAGCGCTGTCTGTGTACTATGTCCAGGTCGGAATCCTGATTGATGTGCGTTGAGCAAGTTATTATTATAAATAAATAGTGAAAGCTGTTTATGTACGCAAGCTTCTAGGATTTTTGAGAGAAAAGGAAGTATAGATATCGGACGAAAGTGAATAGGAAGAGAGGGGTTGGCCACTTTGGCTAGTGGACGGACGTAAGCCTTGCGCCATAAGGTTGGAAAAGTATTAGAGTCAAGGGAGTAATTGATCACGTAAGTGATGGCTGGTAGAAGTTGTTCCAGAATAGTGGTCACCATGAAACGGCTAATTTCATCGCAACCAATGGCGTTAGATGTGATGGCCATGATAAATTGTTTAACCTCCTCTGGTGCAACTGGAGAAAAATCAAACGGGTTTATATTAGGCCTAGGCAGACGAGCCACACAGTCCATTGTTTGGACTTTGTTTTGATGATCCAATGTGGTGGTTGTGGTGAAGTGGCGATTGATATCATCCAAATCAATGTCCTTCGGAAAGTCTGCATGGCGCTCTCTACCAATGCCAAGAGTCCCTAAGAACTTCCAAATTTCAGCTGAGGAAGAGGAAGAAATTTTATCGAGAATGTGGCGGCGTTTAGCGCTACGTATCACTTGATTGCACTTATTTCTAGCAGTCTTATAGGCGAGCCAGTTCCCATCACAACGATTTTTCTTAAAGCGCCGAAAAGCACGATCCCTATTCCGCATTACGCTGCGGACACTATCCGTAAGCCAAGGTGCGGGAGGACGTCTTAATTTAATTTTTTTGACTGGTGCATGATCATTATATAAGTTCAATATGTTACTGTTCAGTATTTCGACCATTTCGTCGATGGTGCCTGCTGTCTCTAAAGGTTCCCAATTAATACGAGAAGCGTCCTCTCGAAGTTTCTCCAAATCCATGCGCCTGAAGCAGCGTCTTTGCATAATTTTAGCTTTAGGTTTCGGTGTTTTGAGTTTATAGGTGATAAAAATTAGGTCATGATGTGAAAAACTGGGTGCCAAGTATTGTCCATGTGAAATAGTTTTCGTAAGAGACGACGTAATAATAAGGTCCAGTAGGGTGTCTTCTCCATTTATGTTGTGATGAGTAGCTTGTAGCGGCAGAATATGTAAACTAGTGGACTCCAATAAATGTAATAGTTTACGGGAACGGGAGTTTTGAGATAAAAGATCAGTGTTGAAGTCTCCCATGATGATGTGATGCTCATACTCGGACCCCAACGATTCCACAACCGACTCGAATTCGGTGAAGTAATCAATGGCTGGGGGACAATATACGACACCTAGGATGAGTTTAGCTCCCCTGACACAAACCTCGAGAAAAAGATACTCAGCAGGCGAGTTTGGTGACGATTTGGAGAAAACCTTATATGAAAAACCGGAACGCAGGTAAATTGCAACACCACGGCCTCTTTTATTTACTCTATCATTGCGTATAAGAATATAGCCTGGAAGAGAGTAAGAAGTGGAGAGAAGTTGAGGTTTGAGCCATGTCTCAGAAACCAGGATAGCGTGCACGTTACAATCATGAAAAGATTCCCATAAATCACTAAAGTGACTGGGTATGCTTTGAGCATTTATGTGACAAACATGTAATTCGTTATTAGTTTTTTGAATAAATTTTCTACGCAATAAATCGCCGAGTGTATCAGTGATCGATATAAAACTCTCATTGGCTATCGAGTCCACAGAGTCATTGGCGGAGTAGTAAGATTCAACATCAGACATATGTATAATACAGAATATATATGATTAGTATGAAAATATAAATATATAAATATTAGGATAAAATAGATATAAATACTTTAACTATATTTGATAGCTTTGCAAATTAAATGCACCTACACCAGTGCACCACCTGCCGGCTCACACTGCCACTAAATTAACAATAAAACAATGACAAGTAAATCAATTACATACAAAGTTATTAACGAAAAAAGTAATAACACAAAACAATATTCATCAAAACACATATTTTCATTATGAAACACTAGTTCAGTCTAAAATAATAACATAAGATTTATGTAAAAAGTGTATGACTTAATAAGTACACGGAACGCACCCGCCAGAAACGCACTCTTCGTAAACGTCAAACATGACAAATTTTGACATGTACGTAAAACAAAGTTGTTGTGATTGAGGAATAAGTTAAACAATGCTCCAAAGGCCACAATGAAGAATTGAATTGAATTGAATAAACAATGCTCCAGACAATGTCGCAGAAATATAAAAGATTTTAAATTATATAGCTGTATGAAGTGTCGAGAAAAGAAACTGAGTATGAATAATCTGTAAGATGCGCACACAGCGAAGGCCTGGAAGTTATTTCCTACGTGTCATGTCCTTGCTAACATTGGAACGGTTGTCCGATGTACTGCCACCTATCGCTACGCGGGCCTCGTCAGCTACCTTTGGATACTTTTGTATTAAGGGGTCCAATTCATCGAGTGACGTGATCTTAACCCGGCTTCCGTTTGGAGTTTTAACGACAATAACACCATCCTGAGTCCAACAACCCTTCACCCCAAAATGAAGACGTGCCCTAGCAAATGCGGACTGTCTGGCCTTAGTCAAATATTCTTTGACCGTGATACTTGTGCCCTTAAGCTTAGTTTTTACTTTCCACACTGCAGTCTTGAGATCCAAATGTAAAAATCTTACCAGAAAGGGCCGCTTCTGTCCTTTTTTTGGGCTTCCAAGCCTGTGGCAGGTTAAGATGGATGATTCTGTAAACTCCAAACCCAGCTTACTACTAAGGATATTCAGGGTGGTATCTGTGCAGTTTTCTTTTTCGGCCTCGGGAACTCCAATGAAGACAAGTGATTTGCGTCTATGTCTGGATTCTATTGCATCAACAGTTTTAGAACAATCATCAATTTGTTTACGGATCAAACTGAGCATATTAAACATGAGCTCACGGAAGGTCCTAAACTCTTCAGCGAGCTTTGAAACAGTGTCTTTAGCTGGTGCACTACACTGTATCTGTGCCTCTAGTTCACCCATTCTTTTAGTGAAAATCTCCTCCAAGCTCTTCTGTGCAGATTCAATCACAGTAAGTTGAGACATTCTTGATGTTCTTGTCAATTAATAAAGCAGAATCAAATGTTGTGATGGTGCCAGTGAAAAGCTGACAGGCGGATGTATTTAATTGCTTGTTATGGCATCTACAGCTTTGCTAACATTTATACCTCCAAATAAATGTGATTTACACTGATCCAGTGAACCAAATTTGCAAATATGTTGATAATTTAATTAAATGATTTTTTACAATTATGCACATATGTGTTTAAGTTTTCTACACCTACCCGAAAAAAAAAAAAAAAAAAAACATATAATTCCTCATCTAGCATGTAACTTTTAAGCTTTTGGCTTCAAATGTAGTTATTGCCCGTCAATAAAAGGACTCTAATCTGCTTAATCGTATTAACGATTAAGTAAATTTCGATTATCTTTAATCAAATTAAGTAAACGATTGAAAAAGTAATCGATTAATGCCAACTCAGCCAGTAAGGAATGAAAAAGAAATCAATGCACTCCCTAATGCCCATACGCACAATACTTGGTAACAAACTAACTATTAATAAAAATCAGTATTGATATGTTGCGCGCATCTTTACTCCTGCGCCTAACACTATTCCATTGCCTCAATACGCATGCTCCGTCGATTGCTACACGATGGCTGTCAATAAATAAATAAATAAATATTTTGGACATCTAACACACAACGCCATCTAGCCCCAAGCTAAGCAGAGCTTGTGTTATGGGTACTAGACAACTGATAAAAATACATATTAAACTTTTTTGTAAATAGATACATATTATACATAGAAAACACCCAAACTCCGAAACAAATATTTGTAGATCATACAAACATTTGGCCCGACCCGGGAATCGAACCCGAGACCTCACGATCAGCAGTCGCACACGCCAACCGCGAGACCAACGAGGCAGTCAAAATTCAATAAGGTTGTCGAATAAGATTTTCTAGGAGATTCTTATACGCCTGAAAAATATAACTATTCTTCCTGGCTTACTGTACCGTGCTGCTTACGGCATTAAAAAAATATTGTTAAGTGTACGGACCCTTTTATTTATTGTGCTTGGGTATTGTAGTCCTTTACCCACAGGTGTTATTCTTCAAAGTCAATTTAATGCTTTAGTCAAAAATGTAAGAAAATAATGTTTATATTTATATAACACCAGATTTTGCGAATTTTACAAATATTAAAGTAAACTTTAATTGTTATAATTTAAAGTTCTTTAATTATTATAAGCTTGAATCATGATTGTGTATTGGAAATTTATATAATTTAAACAGTTATTTCAAGTTAAATTAATTTCTAAAACTCAGATAATGTCGTTGTAATTGCGGATAGTAAATAGATGATGTATTTAAAACTTGGGTTGCGATTTATGCTTAGAGGAATCAGTATGATTTAAATAGAAACGAAAATATATATAACACTTTTACATTTATTTAACACTCATCATTAAAATGATTACAATACTAGTTCCTGTTGTACAAATACAAATAAAATATCTCAAAATAACTTTATTTCTAATATGACAGCGTTCGTGCTGTCGTGTTTCGTTGGTGAGTGCGAGACCGGAGGCCCAAGGATGCGAAAGCATCACAAGGCCGCCATTGTGTGGGTCACCATGCAGCATTGTTGCATTGTCTGCATTCGCAATGAGTATGGTGACCACCACTCTTGGATTCTGCTTTTGCTTGCCACCTGGCGGGGTAGAGTCGTGTTGGCACTCCCTTACATAAAAAAAATTCAAACATTTCTCTTTGTCCCAACTAATATTTTAAAATGTTCTGAGATTGTTTAAGGTGGTATCAATCTCTCTACATATGTTAACAATTTTAATTTCTATTTTTGTTACGTTCTTTTAGTTGTTTTATTTCAGTTTTATCTATTTTTCTTTTTTTTTGTCTTTAGTGGTTTCTTAAAGCCAGGTCTTAAGCGTTGTGGATTCAATTCTCTTATGGACAAGACTTTGTGTGGTCCATAAATTTTCGTCGAATCTGGGTGTTCTCTATACCCAATTTATGCATGTTTTTCGCAAGCGCGGTGCCGTCTTAAAAAAATTAACACACACTTACAGCTTTCAGAAAATTGATAATATTTTAGTTAATTAAATTGCAGAAACGACGACGGTATCTTATGAACTTGTACAATGAATTAAGTTTCTCTATAAAACAAGTAATAAAAAGTGTACGAGGTATCTTTTAATAACCCCCGACGCAAACAGAGTGGTGTAATAAGTTTGAGGTCGATGTCTGTCTGTCGGTCTATGTATGTGTGAATGTGTGTGTGTGTGTGTTTGTGTGTCTGTCTGTGGCATCGGAAGGACCGATCTCGATGCAGTTTTTTTTTTAATTTGAAAGCTAGTTTCCTAGCGGTAGTTCTTAACTATGTTTGGTTAATTTTGATTCAGTAGTGTAAGAGTTTAAGCTCTTTACCAAAATAATGTAAGGCATTTTTGGCATATGATTACTCGCTTATGTGCTTGTGTAGGGGGCTTTTATTTTTTTAATTTTAGCTTGTTGCAAATAAAAGAAACCTCATTGTTCCTCTATATTCTAGGTAACATAGTTAGGTGAAATGTTTACTTTACCGTAAAACGAATAGCCTAATCTTCTCCTAAAGTTTTGAGCTAAAAACTTATGATATGCAAAAAGCATATAACTTAATAATAAGTACAGTTCAAACCGATTTTTTTCTGTTATTATCATCACAAGACGAAAAATAAATACTCATACTACTCATATATCATAACATTTTAAAAATCTTTTGAAATTTAAGTTGCTATCAAGTCGACATTTCCCAAAATCAATTATATTTTTTTATGGAATAGCGGGTTAACAAGCAGACGTATCACCTGATGGTAAGCGATTACCGCCGCCCATGGACACGCGCAACACCAGAGACGTCACAAGTTTCTTGCCGGCCCTTGGTGGATGGGGATGGCGGGAGGGGTTGGGGTATAGGCCTCCGGATCCTCACTCACTCGGTGAAACACAGTGCAAGCGCAATTTCAAACCGGTTTGGTGTTGTCAAATTAAGTTATGATTTAGGTTAGGTACCCACCTTCGTCTGTGATTTTTGAACTCTCTGTGATAGAAATTCCGAACTTCAGAAGTCCAGTCAGACTCAGAACTACAGCAATACAATGGGCTGGCCAGTTAAAAGCAACTATTAATCCTGACTATAGCTTCCTCGAAGGTACGATTCTCTTCGTGTGATGAAAATAATTAAGGATCATTTCATGTTGTCATGAAGAAAGAATATTCTAGTACAATTCTTGAGACGAAGCCAGACGCAGAAAGTTTTCGTTGATTTCTTGAGGTACAGAATAATGAACCTTACATTAATATGCATAAAAGAGAATAAGGATTGACGTTTGACGTAATTGACGTAAGTTTGTTCGTGTGTTACGTCGTCACAGAATCAACAAAAAAATTATAGTTGCTTTGGCGTGGAATATATAAGGCGCTTTGCGGAGAGTAGTGCAATTTATTTTGAGCTACAGTGCGAAAAAAAATGAAGTGATATCAGTGATTAACTTAGCAACCTCCGCGTCAATTCAGGACTGGATTTGGATTGAAATAGAGATTTTAAAAGTAAAGAAAGTTTTTATCAAATTCATCGTACCCAGCACGTACCATTTTGTTCTTTTTTTTATGCAATTGGCGGACAAACTAGCAGACGCATCGCCTGATGGTTAGCGATTACCGCTGCCCACGGACACCTGCAACACCAGAGGCGTCACAAGTGCGTTGCCGAGATGGGGAGGGGAGATAAGGGGATTTGGGTTACGGGTATCTCTCCGGTATCCGCACTCACTCGGTGAAACACAACGCAAACACTATTTCACACCGGTTTTCTGTGAGGCCGTGGTTTCACTCCAGTCGAGCCGGACCATTCATACCGAAGTGTGGCTCTCCCACGGTCAACGGGTTCTATGATTGGACATAATTATTCTGGAATTAAAATGCATAATTATGTTCGCTATTTATCTGGATATGATCCCGGATCAGATGTCTAAAGTTATAATTATCACTATCACTTGATAACGGCTTTAACCATGTGAATGTCGGTTATCACAGTAAAAAGTAGACTAGGGCCTTCCTCGAAAATCAAAGTGTCTCCATGCCAAATTCATTGAAATTAATGTAGTGGTTTAGCCATGTAAGCATAACAGATAAACAAATGCAGTTACAGTATTGAGTATACTCCATAATACAAAATATGTAAATTGTATATCAAATATATCAAAATATAGTGTATAAAAATTAAAGCATTTTAAATATAACAAGCAATACCTTGCGACACGTGTCAGTATTTTTGTTATACGGTTCAATATAACGGTTCAAATAATAAATTTTCTATTTACTTACATATTTTAATCAAGTTTTCAAAATTTAGACCTCATCGTAATGAAAAACGCTGAATATATTATTTTATAACTGACAACTTGTAAGTTGAACTTGTGAATTTAATTAAAACGAAATGAAAGTTTCAATTTATTAAAAACCATATTTGCAATACGGTTCATATTAATATAAAACATTTCAACTATAACAAGGCGTCTCCAATTTCAATATTGAAATTTATCTCGCATAATATTTTAACGGTAAAATTTTAAAGCTTGAAATGAATCAAAAGCAGTATTTATTAAATATCGTTTAAAATTTTAGCGACGAGTTGGTCACAGAGTGTTTCACCGAGTGAGTGAGGATACCGGAGGCCCGTACCCCAATCCCTCCTCACATCATTTCCCATCCCCCAAAAGTCGGCAACGCACTTGTGACGCCTCTGGTGCTGCAGGTTTTTATGGGCGGCGGTAATCGCTTACCATCAGGTGATACGTCTGCTCGTTTGCCTCCCTACAACATAAAAAACAAGAATTAACTACACACTGTATATATCTTCCTAGCCGTTATTATTCCCAAGATTGGTGTCGGAAACTAGGTCAATCGGTTTTATATGAATAATCAGTTCTTTCTGGAAGCGTCGGACCGTGGCATCGGACCTCCGTAACCATAAGAGTGAAATGAACTCGAAGATTGAACTAGCCGTCAATGCAGTATAGGGAACTGACTTCCCATTGTTGTAGATTTTCAAGAAAATCGGGACAGACAGCTTAACGTGCTTTCGAGGTAAGGGCGTATAATACTGCCAAACTTTCATACTCCGGGCTTATATGAAGTGTTCTTGTAAGAAAAATCCAACAACACTTTCGACCTGATCTGGAAAACGGACCCGAGACCTCTTGATTGGCAGTCGCATAAAGTAAAGGTAGCATTGATTTGCCGAAAATGAATTGAAATACTAAATTACAGTAATTCAATTATGGTTGGTACATTTTAAAGTAATTAAGCTTCAGACACTGAACTTTTCATGTTACTGTCATTTTCGTACAAGTCACAGAACTCAGTAAATTTAATAAACCTTATGAAGCTGATTCAGGTAATCTTATAAAGGAGTGCCTATCAATTTTAAACAAAATAAAAGCTTTCTCATGTTTTGAAGGTTTGGCGTCAGATCTTTGGGAATATTTATGTATTGAATATTTCATTTAGCTTAATGCTTACAGTGCAAATTTCTGGAGAACGTAACGTAAATAAATATTACAGAATAAAGTAATGGTTACTGAAGTGATTAGCAAAAATGTTTACTATTTCATATTGTGTTACAATTCCCTTTCTTAACTTTTGCACTCTGTGTATGTATATATGTTCATGCATATATTGTACTTAATATATAAAATATCTTTGATCGTCAGAACTATGCCTATTACAGTACATTGTTAGACACTGATCATATTTGTGAAGTCCAAATATAAATCTAAGGTGCTCAAGTTTGTCAAGTTGCTCCTCCGTGATTGAGATAACTGACATCAGCGTTGTCGAAAATAAGAAAAGAAGACAGGATTGTGCAAGTGCAATTTTAGTGGCTGTGGAGAAAATTACGTAGTCTTCGCAATGTTTATTGTTATTATTGTTAACTATTGTTATTGCGTGTTTAATGGTTTAAATAATGATGAATTGAAAACAATTTTTTTTAAACTTTAAGCATTTTGTACATTAGCGGACTTAATTTCCAGGATATTCTCCTACAAGACAACCTTTGGATGGCGTTGAGTGGGTCCAAGCAATGTAACCAACGACAATATTCCTGACTGTGTCAGTGACTGTTCTGCTTGAAGCTCTGTTTTGGGTTCGATTCCTGAGCCGAACCAATCTTTATATTATCTGCAAAGATTATTTTCGGAGTTTAGGTGTTTTCTATGTGTGTATCATAATGGTCATACTTAATGAATAATAAAAATGTATTTATGTCAGTTGTCTAGTAGCAATAGCACAAGTTCTGCTTAGTTTGGGACTACATGGCATTATGTGTTAGATGTCCAAAACATAAAATTCTAAATATCTGTACACATAAATAAAATTGGAGTGTCTATTTTTAATATTAAAATAACAGCTGTATACACGATACATATAAAAAAAATGTAATTAAAAAAATTTTGTCTGTCTGTTTGTTCCGGGTAATCTCTGGAACGGCTGAACGGATTTTGACGGGACTTTCACTGGCAGGTAGCTGATAATCCAGGAAGTAACTAAGGCTACTTTTTTTAGACTAACTTTGTTCAGCGGCGTTACTCGCGTAACAACAATAACCGCGGGTAACACCGCGGGATTCAGCTAGTTATAAATATAAATAAATTAAGTTTACTATAAATATCAACCAAGTCAAATTTTAGTCAAGACTCCGAACATTCACAATTCTTCCAGAAATTGCAGTTACCCTCAAATATTCTAGACGCTAGAACATCTCACTTTAATGCTGTTTGAATATTAAAGTAACTTGCTTGGATGTATTGAGGACGATATGTTAACACTGACATCCATTTACTGGCCAATAAATTTGTCATTCTGAAGTGAGACCTTGTAAAGATGGATGATCGGCTCCGAAAGTTTTAGGCAACTCTTTATGGACATTTGATTCAATATATGAAATGAGATAAATTGATAATCTGCTATCACTATCACTGTCTCTCAGATGAATACGTAGACCAAAATAATACTATTTTGATTAAATAAGATTTTTTTTCGTATAACAAAACTACTCCTGTACTAGAGATGTGTCATGTCTCGCACTGTGATTTTACAAAAACATATATCTATATAAAATAGACAAAAAGAACAGCCAGACTCCGAACAACAGTGTTGTTTGATATAGGGACCGCACCCACAACAAAACGAGGTGACCGCCATATGTTTCATGTTTTCAAGAAGAAAAAAAAAATGTTAGGCGCTTCAAGGGCACATTACGCATTCTACAAGAGTAAAAAAAAATAACAGATTAATATTTATTTGGTGCCTCGAAACTGTATAGCACTGCAGTCAAAGTTTTATTAGAACTTAAAATTCTCCTATTTAGGTGTATGTATGTAAATGCACACTGAATGCATGTTGCATCGTTAGAATAACTTAACCTTCTCTGTATTTAAATCTTTTGTTTGAAATCCTTTTTGTTGAGCTTTAAGCTTTAAGATTTTTTTTTGTCTTTATTTAAAGAGTTTTAGTCCCTCGGGACTACGCCACTCCATTAGATCATCAACATTTATAAAGCAAGTATTAAATCTAGTCTATATCTATACAATAATATAATGTCATGTACATAATGACCGTCGCCTCATACCAACAAGAACTACCTTATACAGCTCTTTTGCCGTCTCCGAAAGGGGAACAGCCAGTATCTCGTTACAAATACCAAGTTGTCTTAGGTTATTTGTAATAAATAACAAATTATATCTCACATCTTCGTTCCGGACACACTCCATCATAATATGATACGCATCTTCTAAAATGCCACACTCTGAACAAAGGGGAGATGGTACTTTCTAGCTTTAAGAGATCATTTATCAAGAACTATATGAGCGGAACCTCTTAATACTCTATCTCATATACATACTAGCGATCCTTCCGACATTATATATATTTCAAGTAAGTAGCTACCAAGAAATTGTTTAGTCTAACCTTTTTTTTATTCTGTAGCTTTGCGATACCTATTTGAGTTTTTAATTAAAAGAAGCCATTCAACAGTAATTTGAAATATTTTATCACTATAGTCATTAGTCTCTTCACTCAGCACGCAGGCATTAAGTATTTTTGATAGCCAATTAAAATTCTTGGTCATACTCGTAAATTCTTTTCAGATTAGAGTTTAATTTTAAGTCTTTTGATTTATTTGAATATGCTTATGATCTCTTTTACTGCGGCTACTTCGATTTTCTTGTACGAGTATTCATCAGTCTAAGTATTAGCCCATGTTCTATAACAATATGGGCTATATACTTATATAATATATGATATAATATACTTAGCACAGCTGTAAAATATTTGCAGATTTTAAGAACATTGATGGGTTAAAATTTCAGGTGTCATGTTTTGTCTATAGCTAAACAAAGATATAATATTACACATTCATTTCGAGGGTATTTCAAAAGCTGGTTAATGGAAAAAACTACGCAGGACAACCGCAATGTAAAAAGAAGGAAATTTGTTACAAATCCTATGCTAACTTCTCAACATATCAATATTTTCTGTCAATTGTAATTGGTTATATAAAGCCATTTTCATGTAATATGATAGTATATTGGAAATGAACTTATTGAGCAGCATTCATTACCTACTTATGCCAATCATCATTTATCTAAAATGAAAAAAAGTATTCCTTACCTATATATAACTATTTTCATTCTTTTGATGTTTGATTTTGATGAATTATATTTTGTGATTTTTTATATCGCAAGCAGTAGTTGACGGCGGTAAAATTCTTTTATCGTTAGAGCGTGCGGCTACTTCAATAAGTTGTGCAAGTAGTACTCCATTTATCCCTTTAATACCAACATTATTGTAGCAGTATGTTGAATGTTAAGTTTCTTCAGTGATGATATTTTTGTATTTTTGTTTTAATTTTTTCTTTTTTTTTTTTTTTATGTTTGATCCTGCCATGTTGACTCTACTCTGCCTGATGGAAAGCATAAGCAGAATCCAAGAGTGATGGTCACCATACTGCGAACGCAGACAATGCAACAATGCAGCATGGTGACCCACACCATGGCGGGCTAGTGATGCTTTCGCATCATTGGGCCTCTGGTCTCGCACTCACCAACGAAACACGACAGCATGATCGCTGTCATTTTACGTTGATTTTCTGTGCGAGGGTAGTACCGCCCCGGTCGAGCCGGCCCGTTCGTGCTGAAATCAGCGTGGCTCTATTACCTTGAATTATTTATTGTAATGGTGTACTGTCGTGTTGGTTAGT
The DNA here is from genome assembly GCA_905220595.1 of Spilosoma lubricipeda. NCBI lineage: Eukaryota > Metazoa > Arthropoda > Insecta > Lepidoptera > Erebidae > Spilosoma > Spilosoma lubricipeda. The sequence continues at coordinate 3,299,649 of HG992291.1, forward strand.
GTGTTAGTTAGAACTATTGTTAAATTATTGTGTTGCAAATCGTAATCACCTGTAATTGGCTTGATGTAGCATATCAAACTTACAATATTCTGTTTTGTAACTGTTGGTTTCCCAAATCGAAATAAATAAATCTAGAACAGGAGTTTTAGTAAATATAAAAAATGAAGTAATAAAAAAATGAATGAGTTGCCATAGATCTGAACTGAGTTTTTGAAATACTTTATCTATCTATAAGAACAAATAAAATTGAAGTATTTTTAAACATAGTAATACATAGTAATTTTAAATAAACAGCTTTTCACTAAACGCATATGAAATTATATACGGTACTTATAAAAATCAATTTAGAAATGTTTGTCTGTCTGTCTGTTTATTCTGGCTAATTTCTGGAACGGCTGAACTGATTTTGACGGGACCTTATCTGGTAGATAGCTGATATAACGGGTATCTTAGGGTACTCTTTTAGGCTCAGCTAGTTTAAATATAAAATTCTAGTGGGATCTACCAACTCCGCGTTTTGTGGTATATGATCGCCGCTCAAGAACTTAATGGCCTCATCGGCTATCGTTTCTACTACCAATGTGTTGACAAGGTGATCCTACGACCTCGCGAAGAGGGTGTAAAGCTGTTAGATGAAAATAGCACAAGACTGGTTATTGCGGATTTGTTCTGACTGCAATGATGATGATTAAATATAAGCTTTATACAAATTAGAAAAATTGTTTTTATATTCCTAACTCATCAAAGGTCATGGTATATGACATAAATATTAATAAATTATTCGTTAGAAGATGAAAGAGAACTTTCGAAATAGTTTACGAGCAAAAGTTTATGAAATAAACTCCGAACTAGAAGGCAGATGCTTAGATTACATCTAAACTAGCTGTGAAGTTAGGATAATATTGATTTGTCTCTTTGAAGAAGAGATGATGGTTACAAAGCTAAACTCAGAGAGTGTAAATTATCTTTAATACAAACTTTACCATTGGGTAACGAATTGAGACGAAAATCAGAAATAGGCTCATTTTCGTACAAAGGAAATTTATATCAATGTAAACATAATTCATGAAATTAAACTGTAAGCTATAATACGCCTCAAATATACAAAGTTATCACTTTCAGTATAATCTGTTTCACTTTTTTAACAATTTAAGTTATAAAGAATGTCGCACTGACGTGCCCTCCGATTATTATTAGATTATCAAACATAAAAAAAAACAAAAAAATTGGGGTGTTCCCCATACTTAAAACTGAAACTCATAAATTTTTATTCATCAATCCCATACGTGTGAGGTATCTACGGATAGGTCTTAAAAATGATGATGACCACCACTCTTGGATTCTACCCATGCTTTCCATCAGGCAGGGCAGAGTCATTTTGGCAGCTCACTATAAAAAAAAAAAAAAGAAAAAAATTGTTGAGGTTTTTAATATCATTTTTTTCTAAACTGAATAGTGTGCGCGAGAGACACTTCTAAAGTGGTAAAATGTGTGTCTTCTTCCCCTCCTCCCCTGTAACTTCTAAAAGGTCAAGGACAAAGGTCGGCAACGCACTTGTTGCCACCGAAATTGGCTTGAACGAGATCTAGTAAGTAATTTCTTTTTAATACGTCATAAATCGTAAACCGCAATTTACTTTCAATCAGTGAACACAAATTTAAAAATAAATAAAAAAATATATTATGTTACTTACTGCTACGGAACACTTCATTGGGCGAGTCCGTCTCACGTTTGGCCACTTGTTTAGTAATAGCTTTAGGGGCTTAAAAACACCTATTAGTCTTTAAAAGTCATTGAAAACAATACATAGGTATTTGATAAGATGTAATATTTGAATAAAGAATTTAGAAATTTCAATTTGCTATATATATCCATTCTCTTCAGTAAAGTAAAACTGTTATATTCTCTAATTAATTCGTCAGCACACGGACTAATAGAAGGTAATATGTATATTATCCATTGACAGATATATTTTACACCATCATCAACCGACAGCAGTCCACTAGTACGACACGACGGCTAGTATTTTTACGGGAATCAACGCGATTACTTATTAAAAGGTATTACATACCTCTAATTTGCCTGACGTTTTGACCAGGTTGCACTGTGCCTGGGCCGTGGCCGTGGTCACAGGCTGACTGGCTGGCTGACTGTGACCACGGCCAGTCACCTTTTAATAAGTAATCGCGTTAATTCCTGTAAAACAATTTTTAATATATCATGGAACGCGAAAGTTTAAAAGTTAGTATAGTAGGATCTGGATGCGAGAAGCCGAGTTTTGAACCAAAGATTAATAAAAACCAGTCGCAATAAAAATTATCATGTTATCATATTAATTGTGCTGGTTGAGGGTAAGACACCTTTTCCTGACTAGCAGTCAGGATAAATAATTACTACATGGGCCAACTCGTCATACAATTTTACATCATAATGTAGGCTAACAATATACGTAACCAAAATATTGATATTTCTCTTTCTTTTGTTTGGTTTGAATTTATGTTGGATTCTTTTTGTACCGTTCATCCGCCGATATTGATATTTTATCTTTGTCAGTGGTAATACAAAGGACATAGATAGACTGTATTCAGAAAAGAATAATATTCTTGAGTGATGCAAGACAAGAAAAGTAAATATATAAACGTTAACAAACAAAGAAGGTAGAAAGTTTCTTCTACTATGTCTGAATACAGTTTTGTTAGCCAAATACTCTTTAAACTCTAGTTTAATCACCAAAAAGTAATTAATTTTAAAGTTACTAAGATTACTACTGTTCTAATAGTAATTATTTTCTTTTGGAAACTAATTTATTATTCTATTTTTATACATTACTAGCTGTGTTCGCTACTTCGTACACGTCACGTTAGGGGATGGAGGGGGAGAGACAGGGGGACGGTTTAGGGTATCCTCACTCAATTGGTGAAACACAGCGCAAGCGCTTTTTCACACCCATTTTTTGTGAGGTCGTGGTGTCACTCTGGTAGAGCCCATTCATGTCAACGCGTGGTTCTCCTACGGCGGATCGGTTATCGCAAATGTTAATTACAAACTATGATGTTTTCCATTGATAAAATAATTTTCTAAATCGGTTTGGCCATGAAAATGTAACAAACTCACCTTTTATATATCATCAGTCGTTGCCTGTGGCTCCACCCGCGTATATGTCGGTTATCGCGGCAAATAGTAGCCTATGTGTTGTTCTGATGTATAAGCTATATTACTGTAAAATTTTATCCAAATCCGTTCAGTAGTTTTTGCGTGAAAGAGTAACAAACAACCATTCCTCCATACTTATAAACTTTCGCCTTTAAAATATTAGTATAGAAGACATAGATACTAACATAATAAATAAGTAATATACTCACATAATATACTATTAATTAGTATTATAAGGGCACTACAATATCTGTTCTTCATCTTCAATAACAGGTTAACAGCGGCATGTCCGTGTAACCTTTAGAAAATAAAGTTTTAATTAGCTCATTACTGGAGAAGTTTACCAATTAGTTGTAGCTTGCGATCTAACTGTAAACTTCCAACAACTCTCTGAACAATATAATTGTTAGTTCAGTATTTATTTGGCTTTTTTTTCTTAAAATTTATAAATGAAATTTGTTTTCAGGGCGATATAAGACCGTTATTTTAAGATAGCATATTATAATTTTCGTTCTTTAATTACGTAACATAAAATATCACTACTCGTATATCCTAATAAAATAAAAAGTACAGAAAAGCTGTTACTTATTAAACACCCTACGGTTATAGCGTTTAGAAAATCAAAACAATAAAATGATCCATTTTCCAAAGGCTCTATGGACCTCTGAATTTATAGTATTAGTATTATGTCTATTAGACATGAAATGATCAAGAATCATCTGTACTTCCGTACTAAGCATGTACAGATGATTTGACTTAACATTACTGTCTGTCTGTTACCTTTCACAATTTAATCACTGCACCGATTTAAATAAAATTTGGTTTTGAGAAACTTTGAATCCTTAGGAAGGACACTGATTCTTACCGTGATAAGCTATGTGATAAGTAGTAGCTGGATGAGCCGATGAAAAACTAGTAAATATATAAAAATGTTAACTTGTGCTAAGGGACATACTTATCAAATAAAAAAAAATGTAGGAAACAAACCAATTCAGTTTTATATTCGCACGTTAAAGTCTGTAAAAGTGTCACCACCGAAGTGTAAATTTACGATATCTCCCAGAGCGCCTACTTAGTAGGTTTCCTTTGAATTCGTATTCAATAGTAATAATCTACACATACTTGGTTGTAAATTTTATTTGGTGATAATTTCAATCTATATTAATAGTATACAATAGTGATTTATAGAAAATGTATTATGACAAAAACATCGTATAAACCACTTGTGTGTGTGCGTGTGTTATACACTTGATCGGTTGAACGATTTACAAATAACGTTAAATCAGGCTGCCACAATTTCTTTTCAGTATTTTTTATTTATTTTTATTAGGTTTTTATGTAGTAACAGTTTTTAGACTTACGCGTCTTTTACACATAGTTTATGTTGTATAACTGACTTATTCGAGATAATATTATTTAAATGGTTACGATAACTTCTATTTACCGAAGTTTCGAACAGGTTAAATAGCTCGTGGTCACGTTTGTGCCATTAGCGGGGACCACTAGCAGTACACTGCTAGTGGTCCCCGCCCATTCGTATTGTATTCTTTTAAATAACTTTATGTAGTTATCCATGTAAGTAAAATAAGTGAATAAGTCAATATTGAACACGAATGTGTATCATCATCACCATCACCTTAGTCGAATGACGTATAGGTTTGTGATGTGCTTTTCATGTATGTTTTGTGCAGTAATAGTTTGAATAAAACTACTGATTTTTTGCTTTACTTTCTTACCTTGTTATATTATGAATTCGTATTTTAAGTGAAACCTAAATATAAATCTAATTACGTTGGCAATTTATTGAATGTCTCATTGAGAGTAAGACCCATTACATCATCTATATACACAAAATTTCACATCCATCGTGACACAGGTAAAGCACTATGATGGCGTATGAAACTCAAATTCCATTCAAAAGCATTCGTCGACTCACAGATAAGCGAATGGGAACATTTGCTAAACGTCCAAACTAAAAGAGACACCGATGTATGTAAATAGAATTTGTTGAAAAGCTGATTAATGATCCAAGTCAAAGGTTTGATATATTAAGGTGTCTTTTATAAGTATCCAATCAGGTGATTGCATATTACTTGTATAGGATAAGCAAATCTACACATAAGGTAATGAAAAGTTATTTGAACAAGATGAAGTAATTTGGTTTAGGAGTTTTAATGCTGATAATATTGTAATCTGTTAATTATAGTTCGATAATTTGTTGTTTCAGTATCATTCTGAATAGTACCAATTATTACATATTTCCTTTGACAAAATTGATGATTATACAAATCTGAATGATTGATATTTATACATTCATTTAACATAAAATATTCTTTTGTCTACGTAGGTTTCTCTTAGGGAAATGTGTAGTTTTTATTTAAACACTATGTCTATTTCTGTCTCTAAATTGGTTAAACATTGTCATATTTAGTACAAAAAATCATCATACTTTATGAAAAAAGACTAATTAATTTGACTAAAAAACATTTTCCATTTGAAATCGCTCTAAGCTTATGACTTAATGCAGAACAAAAAGCATCACCGTGAATGTGCCGACTACACCGCAATGTAATTGCGTATTCCATTGTACGTTGAGTTTTTTCCGCAGCTAATTATGACCGTATAACGTAACTGTAAATGAGTGAAGTGAATGATATTTAATGGGTACATTTTATAATATTATTGTCATCATCCAATAGTTTACAATAGGGTACTGATGGAATTAAGACTATCCAACGAAAGAAGGTTATGGCCTGCCATACAGCGATGGCCAGACGGTGAGTTTTTTTTCATGGAATCTGGGTCAAACGAGCAGATGTATCACCTGATGGTAAGCAATTGCCGCCGCCCCTGGAGACCTACAACATCAGAGGCGTCAAAAGTGCGTTGCCGACCTTTGGGAGATGGGGATGGGGAAGGTTTGGGGTATGGACCTCCGATATCCACATTCACTCGATATAACACAGTGCAAGCGCTATTTCACACCGGTTTTCTGTGAGGGCATGGTATCACTCCTTTCGAGCCGGTCCATTCATGCCGAAGCGTGTACTCCCACTGTAAAACTATAGGGTTTGTTTAACGTTTTCCTTCTATTTGGAGTTATACTATCCTGCTATTGTTCCCCTATTATCCTCATACGACAACCCGGTGATGCTTAAGGATAGTGTAACTACGTATTTTAAATCCGTCACATCATAGATAGCTTCTTCTTTAGAAATTGTAACATTTTTTTTTAATAATAAATAAATAAAATATTTCGGACATCTAACACACAACGCCATCTAGTCCCAAACTAAGCAGAGCTTGTATTATGGGGTACTAGACAACTGATATCAATACTTATATACTTTTTTTTTGTAAATACATACATATTATACATAGAAATCACCCAAACTCCGAAACAAATATTTGCAGATCATACAAACATTTGTTCCGACCCGGGAATCGAACCCGAGACCTCAAGAACAGCAGTCGCGTACGCTACCACTGCGACACCGAGGTTTTCAAAGTTTGCAAACATTCAACGTCAAAGTTTAACATTAAAAACTATGGATACCAATTCAGTTTAATCAGATTTTTGATTAAATCTAGAATATCTTTTAAGATGTCATCATTAATGTAAAATAAATCTAAGAAACCAGAAGTGGCCTCATTATATTGAAACAAGATATAGCCTACGGTTATTTTCCCAACTACGTTTGTTCAATTGCTGAGATTCGAATTTTTGTTTACATTTTGCCAAAGCCGCGGCATCCATGAATAAAACATTACAATTTTGATTGTTACCGGGAAAATAAAAGAAATGTCACTTTTGTTTACAAAATCATATTGTTCTTCGAACAAACCAATAAGATATTTTTTTTAAATAATATCATTTTTGCTTTTGTGGCGAAGGTTTTGGTATTGTTTTATTCAAAATTAATATTTTTTTCTCCGGCAATCGATTTCAATGAACAAAGATACCTCATAACAATAAAAATCATGCTTTCATTTTTAGTAAATTTTCTGCATGACTAAGTAAGACGTAATGGAATAAACTTTCCCTTATATATACCTTATATATACCTCATAAATAACAAGATAAAATTAGAACTTTGCAGCACTTTAAATATCAATGTCCTCTGATAAAACCATAAGTGTATGCATAAATCTATAAGCCGTCATTGTTATTAATTTAATTTCTGATTGGTATTTTTTTGTATTGTGACCTTATAACGAACAAACAGGCCAGCCATTCATGATGAGAAGCAGTCGCAGTCACGTTAGTACATCTGATACTTGCAGTATTTCTGATATCACCCTTAGGGAGACAATTTTTAATATCCATTGTGCTTACCAAAATCTTCTTAATTCTGTATCTGATAACATTACAACCTTATATGGATCTCCTCCTCCTCTGCGATCTATTATCTCGTGTCTAGAGAACTTAAATGAATATCAATTTCTAGAATAAAACTTCACAAACGTCTAAATTCATTTATTATTTAAATTTTATTTACTTTGAGCTAGATGGACTTCACCGATGATCAAAAGAGAAAATGTATATAACAAAGATTATAAGTGATATAAAGCTTTTGGAAAATGGAACTAGATCATTAATTATATCCCATTCTCATTTAACAATGTCATCGTGTTCGCTAATTTTGTCTTCAAAATTTTTTAGCTACTCTCGAATATTAATTACTTTCACATCGCTTAAATGAAAGGTTGTTAGTTCACGTATAATGACTTTGTCAGGCTTTCCTTTTTATTAAGAGAATTTGTAAGGCTTGTGAACGTCTTGCTTTATTAATTTACGAACATATATAATGAAACTCACAAATAATAATAAAATTGGCTTCATATTGAAATTAATTAGTTTTGGTGTTAATTTTCATATGGCCTAAATTTATCAATGGTTAAGTTTTTTAGAGCGCGCTTTCATGAAGAAATCTTAGACAGCTCATCGTCAGAATTTCTCAGTCTTATAGGAACTCAACATACATAAAGCTCAACGCTCATTCTCAATCTGTTTACCGTGCATAATGCGGTATTTTGGGCACGTCGCAAGAAGAAAGGTAACCTGGAACGACTGATGGTAATTAGGAAAATGGAAGGGAATAGGCACAGAAGATGGAGTTCAAAGCAGTGGACGGATTAGAAATCCGATCAACTGATTAAACCCGTCAGCGTTGCAGTACACGAAGCGACCGATTGCCACTTACTAACATAGAGACGCTCTATATGATCACCTATATTAGAATCCTCATCAATAACGGAACGACTAGGAAGAAAAAGAAGAAGTTTGTATTACTAGTGTCAACTTTTAGACGATAGTAACAATATTTCACCCGTATAACCACCGCTATTCTTCCGTATAATAAACTAAATAAATAATAAACCATTTAACAAATAATTTAAAAATATATTGGCATTGCAGTTTTTAGTATAATAAAATCGTAACATTATTTTACAATACAGTCTTTAAAGTTTACTTAGCTAATGTTAGCTCTAGTCAAAGCCAAATTGAAACATTCAGTCTTATCTTTTTATGTAGTGTATTTTTAATGAACTTCAAAAAAAGGAGGAGGTTCTCTATTCAACCGTATTTATATTTTATGTGTGTTCGCGGATAACTTCGTTGTTTATAAACAGATTTTAATGATTATTTTTTTAATGGAAAGGATATATCCCAACGGTGGTACCATGATAAGTACACTAAGATCTGATGATGGCATTCAAGAGGAATCGAGTCGAACCTTGAAGTGAGTTTTATTTTTGTTAAAATTTTAAATTTATTCAAAAAGATTTTTGGTTATATTACTCGCTGCGTTACTAGAAGTAGGTGTACCAATTGATATCCACCTTATTGCTACTATAATATTTACGCTATATTGGTACCTTATTGCTTCTGGGTCAGAAATTCAGGACTAGTAATTCTGACTTTAGACTTTCAGAATCAGAATCGTATATAAACTATAATAAAAACTAACAAGCAATATATTTTCTATAAAAGTTACAGTAAGAAAAAGCTAGATCTTACATACCAATTTCTAAAAGTAATCGATCCAATAACATAGACTTATGTTGGTCGTTTACTTTAAATAGCAATACTTTGAAGAGCTATGCAGGGTAATCCTCTATTAATCACGATAGTGGAGGATAGAAATGGTAACTATCTATGTAATCTGTGTGAGAGGCCGAGGAGATTAAGTCTGGCTGTAACGATTTAGCTTCACCTTTCAATATCAAATAAACCAAGTTGTAACATGACTGTAGATGAAAACCCATTAGTTGTTTAATGCGTTTCTAGATATCATGATAAAATATTCTCATAGTAATAGTGACCAAAAAATGGAGCAAGGGTGATAAGCAGTTTGTTTTTACCCGTCTAAGGCGAAGGCAGTTGTAAGTCTATGTATGTTTTAGTATACCACCATAGCTCTAAACTATTGAACTGATTTTAATGGATAAGATGTCAATGGACTCGTAATACAGCCCGGGTGACATATGCTTATAGTTTTTTCAACTTTTACTTGTTTCATATTATTGGGGCAAACAAGCAGAAGGGTTAACCAATGTTAAGGGATTAACACCTCATAATCTTCCATAATCCGCCGTGTGGTGTCCGGCAGAGCAGAATAGCACCAACCCTATCACACTTCGGGTGTCGTAAGAGGCGACTAAATGTACGAAGCAGAAAACATGAAACTTTCGTTGACCAGAGAACGGGCAGCAGCGTTGTCTGGTATGCTTCAATCTACTGCGATCGCCAACCCGCTTGCCCAGCGTGGCGATTAGGGCATTACCTCTCAATGGAAAACACACCTAAAATACGGCCCCTAGTTCCCGGCCGCCTCACCAGGCTTGGCTACGGTAGCGGTCACAGCGACGGTGGGGCGCGGGGTGCTAAGAATCCCCGGGTTACGGACGGCTACCATATCTACAACGAATTAACCTTGGCTACGTACAATGGACGAACTCTGAGGCTTAACGAACATCTGAACGAATTGGAGGTGGAGTTAGACAAGATACGATGGCATGTACTGGGGCTATCTGAAGCCCGGAGAGAAGGAGAGGACACAGTGACCCTAGAATCAGGCCATTTATTCTACTTTCGAGAAGGTCATAGCCTTTCCCAGGGCGGTGTCGGATTTCTCGTCAACAGAGCCCTCACTGGCAACATTGTATAAATATCTAGTGTCTCGACAAAGGTGGCGTACCTCGTACTCAAGCTGACTGAAAGATACTCTCTGAAGGTCGTACAGGTATATGCGCCGACTACCACACACTCAGACGATGATGTGGAAGTTCTTTACGAAGAAATTGAGAAAGCCCTGCACAACAACTCAAGGGCACACTTCAATGTTGTCATGGGGGACTTTAATGCTAAAGTGGGAGTACGCACGAACACCGAATCGGTTATGGGGCCACATGGTATTGGGAGCAGAAATCGCAGGGGGCAGATGCTGATCAACTTTTTGGAACGAGAGGGGCTATTCTTGATGAATTCGTTCTTCAAGAAGAAGCCCCAGAGGAGGTGGACCTGGCGAAGCCCCGATAACGTGACAAAAAACGAGATAGACTTTATCATGACGGATAAGAGACATGTATTCAGAGATGTTTCAGTGATCAACAGGTTCAATACCGGCAGTGATCACCGACTTGTACGAGGCACTCTGAACATAAATTTCAAACTGGAACGCACCCGTCTGGTAGAGTCCACGCTCCGACCTACTCTGCCTCAAACTTTTGCTGACTCTGAAAGGTTCCAAATGGAACTTCAAAACCGATTCGAAGTGTTGGAAATCGAGTGCGACGTTGACGAGGACTTACGTAGAGTAGTGGAGGTCATGAGGGATGTGGGTAGACGGTTCTGTCGGAATGGGCATACGAATAGGAGGTCTAAACTTTCGGATGGGACGCTGGAACTCATGAGGAAAAGACGCGAAAAGACACAGACCACGGCGGACGACCAGCGAGCACTCACGAAAGACATTCGAAAAGCGGTACGGCGGGATCTCCGGAGTTCCAATACACGCCTCATCAAAAAGGCGATAGAACAAAATCGAGGTTCCAAAGTATTCGTGGAGCGTCTCGGAAGGAGCCACATGTCTAGGCTAACCACTACTGACGGTCGTGTTGTCTCCTCTAAGCCAGAGGTTCTTTCCGAGGTGGAAGACTTCTATGGTCAGTTGTATCCGCGAGGCGCGGAGCCACCTCAGCTGACCTCGGCTTCGATGCGCCGGCGCGTCGCTTCTACCTCAACGAGCGGCTTACCAGAGCAAATAAACATTTGTTCTACCGCGCCCGACGGGCGGCTACTAGTCTGGGCTGGAAGTTTGTGTGGACAAATCGGGGCAAAATATTAACTAGGGAGGCTGATGGAAAACACACGTATGTGATACGCTCTGAGACTGATCTTGAACGGGTTTTTGGCAGGGAAGCTGTCACGACCGATAGGGATTAGCACAGTTAAATCAGAGTATCTCTGTGCACACATGACGGGTGTGAACTATGTACATGCTATGTTTTTTGTACCATTTTGTAAAGCAGAGGAGTATATATGTGCAAAAATTCAGAGAAATATACATCACATTTTGTTTAGATGTCTCCTAAATTGGCCTACTTTTGTGTCGGTGTTGTTGTTGTTTCTCTACGCTATATGTATAACTGGAACTGTAACAGAACTGAATACATATTTACAAACAGTTATTTACTTAAGATTATATACAACTATTTACAAAGCTAATTTGCACATAAATATTTATAAATCATTTTTATGTACACATAGCCATAGGGGTTCTGTTTACATAACGACAGACCAAAATTATAAACATTATCTTGTAACTAAAAAAACAGAATACTTATGGTCTTTGGCAGCTTTAAGAAATAAAAAACTGAAATATTTACAATACACAACTTCATGCTTTCTATTATATGTATTATGCTTAAACTTTCTTATAATGGAAATCACACTAAGTTTATTAAATTAAGCTTAGCTCTCATTACAGTGGTTGCCAACTCTCAGAACAGGTCTAATGATATGGTGGGTTGCGTGATGACTGCCTGCAAGTGGAACTTAGGCAGATGTGATAACAAACTGTCACTTATTTTTATTAAATTTAATTGCTGTAAATATACATTAGGTAATAATGACTCATAGAAAATTTTTAAAGTTTGGTTTTTTTAATGCAGGTTCACTGGGAACTAAGCATGACGAGTTTTTGGTGGCAATGAGTCTTCACTCAGTTGACATCATGGCCATTAATGAGACTTGGTTGAGGCAGGGTGAAGAGGGGAGGGCACCGACTGTGCCAGGCTATAGGCTGAGGCACATTCCAAGACCTAATACGATCAGGGATGGTCGTGGTGGGGGTGTTGGATATTATATAAGGAATGGAATTAAAGTCCAAACAAGAAGTCACCCAGTACATAAGGAGGTGGAGCAGTACTGGATTTCTTTAACTGTAGCAGGAAAAAAGCTTTTGGTGGGTACCGCCTACAGACCCCCTTGGTTGTGTGTTGACAAATTCTTAGGCAGCCTGACTGACAGCATCAGTGCACTAGCCCCATTTGATTACGTTATCCTCTTGGGTGATTTTAATGTTAATATGCTGGATGGATCCAGTACAAACACAAAAAAGCTGCAGCACTTTTTACACTACACCAACATGCATCAAGTAGTAAACACTCCAACACATTTTGTAGGAAATAGCAGTACCTTAATAGATGTTATATGTACAGATGTAGTTGTGAGAAATGTGGTAGTGAGTCATGTTCCCGACTTAGGTCAACACTCAATAGTGACATGTGAGTCGGTGTTCAGGAAGGAGAAGGTTAAACCCAGATTGGTTACATACAGGCCATACAGGAGTATCCAGCCTGTCCCTTTTAATATAGAATTGGAAAGTATTCCATGGCAGGCCCTAGCTTTACAGGATAGTGTGGACAGCATGGTTGAAGAATTGTCAAGACATTTAGTACAGCTGTTCGATCACCATGCTCCTGTTAAACACACATTATTTAGGGCAGAGTGTACCCCATGGATAACAGAAAATATTAAATTAATTTTCAGCTTGAGAGACAAGGCCAGGAGTATGTACCAGCAAACAAAACTACCATCAAAAAAGAGATATTATCTGGATCTCAAACATCAAGCTAAAATAGCATTACACAATGAAAAATCTGCATACTTTACAATGAATATAAATAATAACATAAATGATCCGGGGTCTTTGTGGAGAAATTTAAAAAATAAAGTGTTTCCATCTAAAAAATCTAAATTCTTGCCAGACCACTTCAATAATCCAGATGATATCAACGAAGATTTTTTAAATATACCAGGTAAATGTAGGGTGACAATATCGAGCCTAACGTACTATGAGTTTCATAGATACAATCCGGACCTGTCTTTCAGGCTGAAACCTGTGGATCAGAGTACCATATTCAGTATTTTGAATAACATTAAGACAAGTGCAATAGGTATTGACAAAATAAACATTGACATGATAACACTCACATTACCAAACTCATTGAACATTATTACACACATAGTTAACAACTCCATTACCACACATACATTCCCAAACATATGGAAACACTCTATAGTCCGGCCTATTCCTAAAACAAGTCTTCCAAATACTACAAAGGATTTGCGACCTATCAGTATACTACCTTGTTTATCAAAGGTCCTGGAAAGGGTGGTGTATACGCAGGTCATGAAATACCTTGAGGACAATAGGATCCTCCCAGATAAACAGTCTGGTTTCAGGAAAGGACGTGGAACAGCAACAGCCTTGTGCGATGTGGTGGGTACCATACTGGAAGCTAGAGATCGTGGCGAGGCAACAATACTAGCCCTGCTGGACTACTCCCGTGCATTTGATGCTATTAATACGTCCCTACTCTTGTCCAAATTGGCGTATTACGGATTTGCCCCTGATTCAATACAGTGGTTCCACAGCTACCTTTCAAATAGGTTGCAACATGTTGAAGTACACAAAGAGGATGGATCAGTTATGTCTTCCCCTCCCCTGGCTGTAACCAGAGGAGTTCCACAGGGCTCCATACTGGGGCCTCTTTTATTTACATTATATACAGCTGACATAACTGATTGCTTTTTAAACTGCAAGTACCACATGTATGCAGATGACACTCAGCTCTTTTTTACATTTAAACCCAATGAAACCAGATCAGCAGTGGACAAGATGAACGAGGACTTGGAAAGAGTAGTTAGATGGTCTGTGGACCACTCATTAGTTTTAAATCCAACAAAGTCTAAATTTATTGTACTGGGTAGTAAGGGGCAAATCCAGTCAGTGCTACAAAATGACCCTACCATTATCATAGATGGACAAAGAATTGCAAGGGTAAATGAAGTAAATAATCTGGGGCTAATAATGGACCCTGAGCTAAGGTTTGAAGGACATATCAATAACACCGTTCGAAACTGTTTTTACCGACTGAAAATATTGTATAACATCCGTGACTACCTCAGTATTCCTCTGAGAAAACAACTAGTGGACAGCCTGGTGTTATCCAAATTTAATTACTGTGATGTAGTGTACGGTCCCTGTTTATTGGCCAGAACAGTAACTTTAATACAAAAAGTTCAAAATGCTTGCGCCCGTTATTGCTTTAGAATCCCCAGGCGTCATCACGTAACACCATATTTAAATGACCATAGTATTTTGAAGATGGAGGCCAGAAGAAAGCTGCATTTGGCAATCTTACTATTTGGTGTAATAAAAAAGTGCAATCCTACCTATTTGTATGAGAAAATAGATTGGAGACATAACCACTTCTCCTATTCTATCAGGCCATCTACTAGGACACTCAGCATACCAGGACATAGAACGACAGCTTTTCGTGGTTCCTTTAAATATGCAGCAACACGATGCTGGAACTCAATACCCCCACCGATTAGGGACCTGAAATCATTAGTATCTTTTAGAATTAAATTAAAAGGATATTACCTAGAACAGCAAAATCTACAACTTACATCCATGGCTACTTACCGCTAGGTTTATGGTCCATCAACTGTCTATTTCCAGCATGTATGTGTGGGATTTTATACCCACAGGCAATGTCTTCCCGGTCTGTCACATGTCCTGGTGAGATGGCAAATTTTTGGTGGGTTTAGGTGTATTTTCTATGTTGTTGCCTATGAATTTTATTTTGTTTTATTTTTCTTGTTTTATTTTCATTTCTCCTTGGTTATTGAATATCTCAAACCTATGGACCTGAAATGAACAATGAAATAAAAGTGAAAAAGTGATGGTATGCATAGGTGCTCAGCTACCAAATTTAGTTTAATGTAAATATGCAAAAACTATTTGACTGTTTGTGTATAAATTGCGTTATTGTATGGCTTTTCTAAACTTCTAACTATTACTCAATGCTATATGTACTTTATTAGTTACTTACCAAAAAAAAAAAAACTTCAACTCATGATACTGAAAACCCACGGGGGACAGTTGAATGCTTTGGTGAAGGCCGCGGCTATCGGCGTTAGGTCGACTGTTACGGTGGGCACTGAAAATCAGTGCTGGGATGGGTCATGCCCATCGCAGTGAATGCTGAGAGTCCACCCATTTTGATAAACACGGCGTACAACCTACGTTTATCACAGTAAATCGCTCAGTACTTTTGACTTAGAGGCTTAAATTGTGGTATAGGTAAAATTGTGTAAATTCATTAAACTCAGTTAATTTTCTTTTCGTACATTACCTACCTACAAAAGAAACGCGTGTGAAGAGCGACACATCATCAATTCTTTATTGCCACGTCATTTGACAAGTGACAAGTGACAATATTTGACATCTTAAATGATAACAGCCTAAAAAAAAAAAATGTTTGCTTTCTTTTTATATGTTATCCACTTTTGTTTAATGTACTGTTAAAATTACTTTTTATGTTGTATACTGTGTTTATTCAAAATAAAGTTATTATTATTATTATTATTATTATTATTATACCTCACAATCTCCGCTACCTGAACCCATCCCCTGTGACCCCCGAGCTGCTTTAGTCCGACGCTATACCGACGAACTTCCCGACATCAGCATTGATGAAATGGAGATGGCCCTGAAACAACTAAAAAATGGAAAAGCCCCAGGTGAAGACGGAGTTACAACTGAGTTCTTAAGAGCAGGGGGAACTCCTGTCCTTAGGCAATTGCAGCGCATTTTCAACTCCGTCCTCCACGAAGGGAGAACTCCACGAGCGTGGAGCAGGAGCATGGTAGTTCTATTTTTCAAGAAAGGAGACAAGACCCTTCTCAAGAACTACCGCCCTATATCGCTCCTGAGCCATGTGTACAAGTTGTTTTCCAGGGTTATCGCAAATAGGCTGACTCGCAGGCTGGACGACTTCCAACCACCGGAGCAGGCCGGGTTCCGCGGAGGATTTGGCACCATTGACCACATACACACTGTGAGGCAGATTATACAGAAGACCCAGGAGTATAATCAGCCTCTGTGCCTCGCTTTTGTGGACTATGAGAAGGCCTTTGATACTGTCGAAACCTGGTCTGTTCTGGACTCCCTGCAGCGATGCCAAGTTGATTTTCGCTACATTGAGGTGCTGAGGAGCCTGTATGAAGCCGCAACTATGTCCGTCCAAGTACAGCATAGTCAAACAAGACAGATCCCTTTGCATCGAGGAGTAAGACAGGGGGATGTGATATCCCCGAAACTGTTTACAAATGCTTTAGAGGACGTCTTCAAGACTCTGAACTGGAACGGACGGGGCATCAATATAAATGGCGAATACATCTCGCACTTAAGGTTTGCCGACGATATCGTTGTCATGGCAGAGTCGCTGCAGGAAGTTCAAGAGATGCTGCACGGCTTAAATGAGGCCTCCAAACGAATTGGTCTCCGGATGAACCTGAGCAAGACGAAGGTCATGCACAATGACCTTGTCGTTCCGAGACAAGTTATCATTGATGGCACACCTCTCGAAGTTGTCAAGGAATATATCTATCTTGGGCAAGTCATGCAGTTGGGTAGACACAACTTCGAGAAGGAAGCCGATAGGAGGATTCAGTTGGGCTGGGCGGCATTTAGGAAGTAAAATTATATATTTTCGTCGGATATACCACAGAGCCTGAAGACGAAAGTCTTCAACCAGTGCGTCCTCCCTGTAATGACGTACGGTGCCGAGACGTGGACACTGACCGTGGGGCTAGTCCATAAGCTTAGGGTCGCTCAACGTGCCATGGAGAGAGCTATGCTTGGAGTCTCTCTGAAAGACAAAATTCGAAATGAAGAAATTCGTCAGAGAACCAAGGTAACCGACATAGCTCTGAAAGTTAGTAGGTTGAAGTGGCAATGGACTGGTCACATATGTCGCAGAACTGACAACCGCTGGAGTAAGCGCGTTCTAGAGTGGAGACCGCGTCTTGGCAAACGTAGTGTGGGACGCCCTCTGGCCAGATGGCGGGACGACTTGCAAAGAGTGGCTGGCAGCGACTGGATGCGGAGAGCAACAGACCGGGCTCTGTGGTGTTCCTTGGGAGAGGCCTACGTCCAGCAGTGGACTGCAACGGGCTGATGATGATGATGATGATGATGAATCTTCCTAGACTTTATTATTACCAATTAGCTGAACCCCGCGGTGTTACCCGCGGTTAATGTTGTACCGCGAGTAACGCTGCGGACAAAGTTAGTCTAAAAAAAGTAGCCTAAGTTACTCCCCGGATCATCAGCTACCTGCCAGTGAAAGTCCCGTCAAAATCCGTTCAGCCGTTCCAGAGATTACCCGGAATAAACAGACAGACAAATTTTTTTTTAAGCACATTTTTGGTATATGTATCGTATATACATACTACATACATTTTAATATTACATACAGACACTCCAATTTTATTTATTTGTATAGATATCCATTGGCGTCGGCAACTAGTTCAACCGGTTATAACCAAACATAATTTTCCACGAAGCGACTGTCATCGGACCTCCGCAATCCAGGGAGCAAAGTATATTCGATTGAACTAGTTGTCATATTTGAGAGCACTCACATCCTAATATCGCTTGTCATAGATGATCATGACAACCAGGACCGATGGGTTAACGTAGTATCATAGGCACGGACGAAAAACACCACCACAAAATGTGATTACCGCGATATTCGACATGCGGAGCTGCAGACAAAAGCTATTATATTATATACATACTAGCTGTCCCGGCAAACGTCGTTTTGCCATAACTACTAATAAATTAAAAATTAACTAAAAAAACATTGTCCAGCGGACAAAATTGTGAATCTAAACCATTCCCAGATCCCCTTGAACACACACAAAAAATTTCATCAAAATCGGTCCAGTCGTTTGAGAGTAGTTCAGTGACATACACACTCACATAAGAATTATATATATAAAGATACAGTTAGTTTATGTGAAATTAATGTAAGAAGTACGTATGTAAAAGATACATAGCAATGATAAGAAATAAAGACGAAACATTGTTTTAGTCTAAACTTAAACAGATCTTCAATTGTTTTATTATGTGTCTCAATTAGTGTTGATAAATTCGAAATCTTCAATGTCAGTGCCACAATTATTTTCGAAAAATCGGCAGACGCATAACTTTCGATATTTTAAAAATAAAATAATTAATAAATACGGAGACTGCGTAATATGCTTGCGAGATATAAAGACGTAAAATACCTAACGTAATCTTCTTTGTAAGTTAATTTCAGATATAGATTAGCTTCTTTTGTGTCGTGATGACCAATGTTTTTTCTCTTCAGAACAAAAACTTTTTCTTTAGTAAAACGTTAAGAGCGATAAGGTATGATGTTTTCATTCAAACTTGGATAGTTAGCAAATCGTGAATAGTATTTGTGAAAAAGACGAGTAAACTTATCTTACCGATATTGGGTGAAAAATAAGTAACGTGGAATGAAAATAAATTAAGAATTGCCGTAAAATTTAGTGTAGTATATAACTTAGAAACATTTGATTCGGTCGTTGATCTGATTTCCTAGTTAAATTTAATTCTACAAACGTAAATGACAATAGAAAAGTATCAAATAAGTCGCTCAACGCTAACTCACGTGGTCAAAACAAAATATTAGCCAATAAGACAAGATAATTTGTAGAAAGTAAATTGACATAAAACACTTGTAACTTGAAAAGTAAGAACTGTTACAAAGGGACACAAAAGACTGTGTTGTGTTTATTGTGTCTCTTTAAAAAAGTTCTTTCACATAATACAGGCGTTAGCGATTTTAGAAGGAGAACCGACTTTTCGGGTCGGTCGGACTTGTAACTTGGTTGATGACGCTGCTTTGGCTTTCACTTGACAATCCGATAATGTTATCATATTGAGCTAATTACTTTATTGTAATAGACCATGATGTAGAGTAAATGTATTTTTCAAATCATAGTCAAACTTTTAGTGTTACGCTAAATGAGTTACCATCGAAACCAATATAAAATATATTAAAATGGATAATTTAAGTCTTCCTTATTTATTTTTTTACTATTAAAACCTTTTTTAACTCTCTAGCATATCTATAGAAGTTTGAAAAATAGATGGATAGTCGGTACAGTTTCAAAAAGTATCCCTCCAACACAGTATTAGATCCATCGCTTTGAAAATAGACTTTTGATTCTGCTTTATACATTAGATCTCTCTAAATCCTAAATTATGAATTAAATGAATCATGATGCTCCCACATTATCACGATGAAATCGGTTGAACCGTGTAGTTACTTAATAATGAATTTTGCAGTACTGGTCTATTCATCAAACATGTAAGATCTAAATATCTCATTGGTTCAGTTAATCGAACTGTTTTGTACGTAAAATAGTCGAAGAAAAAAACTGCAACGTTCAACTATTGAATGGAACTAGGGGTGAAGGGGAACATTTTTCCTTATTGAAATAGGAGGGTATATCTCTTATAGTTCGTGATAAAAAGTTTCTGAATATTATCTCTGATTTGCTCAGTTTACGTTAGAAATATCTTCCGTCGAAAAAAAAAATGCTCAGTTTCTGAGCAGATTGCCTCTATTGTTTGTACTTTGACATATTTGTATGTTTTCACTACTCCTTTTCACTACAATAACCACTACATTCTCCACCTATTTATTTACAGATAATGAAGTGATAGGAATAAATTATAAAGTTATTAGAAAGTTAATTTTCTTTATAAGATTTATGAAAGAAGTTCTCAAATAAGTGTACTCAGTTAGTAGCTGTAATTCTCACGTATCCATTGTGGAATACGACTAGCTGCTCAGTTTTTATGAGTTCATTTACTCCATGTATTAAATCAAATCTTCAGTAGCTTCTTAGAAGCTTCATTCCCAACTTTAAGAAAAATGATTTTGCAACAGGACTTATGTATATATTATACGTCTTTTTATAATTCAATAATCATAAAAAACATATATGATTTACTTTGTTTAATGGTACATTAAAGTACGTGGGTCTTAAATAACCTTCTAATTACAATCCCTCTTAATTAATTCTACTCGTTGCAAGTAAAATAAGGTGCTGTTACTTCAATTGCACTTTTTATAGAATTATGGGCAAACGAAAAGGTGGATTACCTAGTTAAATGACTATCACTCTCATGAAGAGTTGCAATTTAATCCCAAATTCTTTTAATGCTCCTAAAAATTTAGGTAGGAAGGAATTTAGGAAGGAAAATAATCTTCTGGAACCGTACTGATTCGATGTTAAAGTAACAGTAAAGTACAGTTAAAAAAAAACCTAAAAAACACGCTTTAATAACAATCGAACTAAAAAGTACAAAATAATTTTAATGTTAAAAGCGTGAGGCGACATTATTGAAATATTTACAGAAAGCACATATTTATTAAAGCGTTGTTGTTGTCAATGTTTTTTTAGTTTTTAAAAAAAATTTTTTGAACAACTTCTTTAGTTTTTTTTTTCAAATTACTGTATTGTCAACGGCCCTTGACCCCTGTGCAAGTTTTCAAGTTAATCAGACTCCTAGAAGTAGGTGAAAGTTAAGATTCCGTTACAAACATACAGGTCAAGCTAATAAAGCGTGGGTAAAAAGTGTAAAATAAATTGTAAGGGAAAAGAAAAACTTATTATTTCCATACTTTTATTTTCATTTCTGAATATCGATAATTCTAATTGATGCAAACATGAGATATGCTACTAATTTTCAGGCTTTTCTCAAAATGAACTCACGCGATAAAGGCTCCAAAACGACGAGAAACTCACTCAGGATAAAATTAATCAAGTCGATAAGCTATTCTCGAGTGTAATGTACATTCAACTCCTCGAAGCCGTCACATTGCAACACCTGCGTACATACGTTTAAATATTTTAAATGAGTTTTGAGAGTTGTCAAGTAAAGGTCGATGTATTTTGAAGCAGCGCTAAGATATATATATAACAAGGTAAGTAAGAATATTCTTTAATCTTTTATGATTTTTATGACATGTATTGTGTTGTCTACACATTTTATGTGTTTAAAGAAACACATAAAATATATGTGTGTAATATATACAGTGTAAATAAAGATTTAAAATATTAATTTAATATAACATCTGTGTAAGATAGGGAGAAAGATGTTCTCCCGCGAGACTCTATTATTTTACTTAATATATTGAAAGTATAGGTATACACAATTTATTATGTGATTTGTTCTTATTTGTATGTTTTGTATTTGAGATTGACGGCGAATACATTTACTTTTTTTTATTTTATTTCAGTGCCTAGCTGCCTCCACAGATTTCGTTCTGTCAAAGTAATTGGCCAATCGCAATCCATTTAAATTAATAGATAAGTGTTGTTTCTATTTTCTTCATAACTTTTGGTAAATTTTCTAGTGAACCTTTCTCGTGTCTTAACGAAAATATTCAAAATATATTAACTGGATTGGGCGAACGGTTACTGAGGTTTATGCTTAGCAACACATTTTTTGCCCCCGACGCAAAGAGAGGGGTGTTATTAGTTTGTCGTCGATATCTGTCTGTGCGTGTGTGTCTGTCTGTGGCATCAAAGCTGTTAAAACGGACCGATTTCTATGCGTTTTTTCTCATTTGAAAGCCAGTTTCCTTGCGGTGGTTCTTAGCTATGTTTGGTTAATATCGGTCCTACAGTGTACGAGTATCAGCTCTTTTCCAAAATGATGTATCGAAGGCATTTTTTCTTTTTTGATATGACTCTACTCTGCCTGATGGGAGGCATAAGCAGAATCCAAGAGTGGTGGTCAACAAATTCATTGCGAATGCAACAATGCAGCGTGGTGACCTACACCATGGCGGCCAAGTGATGCTTCTGCATCATGGGCCTCCGGTCTTGCACTTACCAACGAAACACGACAGCATGAACGCTGTTATTTTACGGTGATCTTCTGTGTGAGGGTAGTACCGCCCAAATGGTCCGGTCGAGCCGGCCCGTTCGTGCTGAAATCAGCGTGGCTCTACTAGTAGTAAATTCCTTTCAAACATTTGAAATGATAATATGATTTGCATGTCATTTGTTTCATAATGTAATTTAAATTCGCATGTCAATATTTACGAAACCTGTGATTCAGTATCATTCATAATTGTAACATCTACATTTTGCAATAAATAATATACTCATTCATCTGAATAAAGTATACCTTATTAATTTAATAGCTTTTTACCAATACTTGGCCAGAATTATATGAAGATACCAATTATAAGCAATTTGTTTTTTTATTATTGAAACTATACAAAGTATTTAACATTTTAAATTGCAAATTTTAGACGAATTAAAAAAAAAAAATTGTTAGCTACTGAAATACGAGCTTAATATATATTTTTATTATTTAATGCAGATGCAGAAATTTAACTTGTTTGTATCTAAGTTTTTTTTACAAACGTCAATACAGTGTTAGACCCTGTATCAAAGTGTAATCCTCCCACCTACGAATTATAAAATTGCACTTTGAATACGTACCTACTTAATATCAAGTAATCGTCAGAGCTCTGTGCGCGTCATCATTAAGTTTAAATTATGAAGGGAGCCAAACTAAATGACTAGTCATCGGCTAACGAGCTCCGAATTGACCTATTTGGGATGTTAAGTTTGAAGCACACGGAGATAAATTTTTGCTTAAATTGTTCACTTCGTTTATGGTGTAAAATAATTATGTTTACGTATATATTAATACGTGAAGCAAAACTTTGCATACCTTTTCAGTACAATAATGTAAACGGAAAAGTATGAAATTTGACAGAGTTAAAGTTTGTATGGAGGAGGCCTTCAGAATTGAATAAAACACTAAACAACAAAACTATAAATAATCAGTAGTTTAAGTTCACCTGAAATAAAACCTCTTTGCTCTTTAAATAAAATACTCGATAAAAGAAGTAAAGAAATGCTCATTGTGATGTTATAAAAATATAGGTTAATGCTATACAATATAAACGTATTACCTGTCATGCCATATTAGTCAGTTATCATCAAGCGCCCTACGTCGCCGTACTCGCGCCAGCGCCCTGCGCCACCGTCTTAGGGTCAGGACACGTGTCCTGACGTGACGTGTCCTGGTGCGCGAGTTTAAAATTTTTACCCATCTCAAAATAAATTTTACTACCGCCGCTAAAACAGTTTTCACTTCAAGATAAAAACAGAAAAAGAAGAAAGTAAATACATATTGGTTGAAATTCACCCCTTAATTTTGAGAATCACACTATTACTATAAACAGCCATTAACAACCCACTGCTGCAAGTAGATGTCTCTATAGAAAGGTGGTTTTGGTTTATCATATCAATCTGTTCAGATGAGTTGCTATCTAGTTTGTTTCAAGTTCTTTTCTATTTGCAGTGTTGCTGCCCCGCGTATTTTTTTTGCCTGCCACAATGACACTACTCTACCTGATGGAAATCATAAGCAGAATCCAAGAGTGGTGATCATCAGACAATGCAACAATGCAGCATGGTGACTCACGTCATGGCGGGTTAGTGATGCTTCTGCATCATTGGGCCTCCGGTCTCACACTCACCAATGAAACATGACAGCACGATCGCTGTCATTTTAAGTTGATTTTCTGCGCGAGGGTAGTACCCTATCTATTTGGGGCAAATAATCTGTATTTTAATCCATCACAACACATTTGAACACGAAGAAATATATAAAAGTAGCACGGCAATAAGCCTGCTCCTAAAATGGGATTAACATTACCGTTTGCAAATGTAGGTTTTTAATATGCTTCCTAACCAATGGGGAATAAATAACAACGGAAAGTAACGTAAGTACATATATTATATATTATACACCTAAATTAAATATGTTGCTTGAAATAATACGAGTCAAAGTTCTCATCGTAATTTATTATTAACATGCTTTTATTAGCTTGACCTGTATGTATGTAACGGAGTCTACTTGTAGGAGTCTGATTAACTTGAAAATTTGCACAGGGATTAGGGATCAATAAAATAATAAGTAAAAAAAAACAAAAAAAATAGTTGATTTACAAAAAATATTTTTAAGGTGCTTTCTGAAAATATTTCAATAATGTCGCCCCACCCTTTTTATATAAAAAATATTTTTCTACTTTTTAGTTCGATTGCTATTAAAGCGTTTTATTTTATACTTTTTAATCTATACTAATATATAAAGCTGAAGAGTTTGTTTGTTTGTTTGTTTGAACACGCTAATCTCAGGAACCGCTGGTCCGATTTCAAAAATTATTGCCGTGTTAGATAGCTCATTTATCGAGGAAGGCTATAGGCTATATATCATCACGCTAAGAGCTATAGGAGCGGAGCACCAATGAAAAATGTTTCCAAAACGGGGGAAAATTATCACGCGACGGGCAATAGGAGACGCAAACGAGGTTGCGTGGGTCGGCTAGTTTGTTATATTTATAAAAGCGTGTTTGTTTACTATTTTAAAACAATTTTTATTAATCAATGTTTCTAACGTGGTGCCTTAAAAATATTTTTGTTTGCGTCCTCAATTTATACCAAAAGAATTTCCTTAAAAAGAAAAGAATGTTTTATACATCTTACCTACCAATTTATGACACAGCATTTTTTCTACGACTTCGAGAATTTTTTATACGGGATATCCGTAGGCTTCGAAACCAATTTTCTGTGGCAATTTACCAGCAACACGGACCGATTGTCAGCGGACGTTCATACTAAAAACTGACACCATATTCATCCATGCGGGTATTGATAGCAGACGAATTGGTGTAATTCATTCGGTCTGAGAAAAACAATGACGTACAAAAACACAGAGGCACTGTTTTATTGAACGAAGCTGAATATTGCTTACCTAAAGGTATCAAGATGTTAAAAACTAAAGTACAATCTGTGATACAAAAGTGAAATAAATAATACGTATACAGTTCATTTATTTTTGTTTGAGTCATAAATATTTCAAACCAAAAAACATCACATCTAATTTTTTAATATAAAAAATGACTTTTTGGTTCGATTCTAATAATAGATGATAAATAAGAAACATTTTCGGACATCTAACACACAACGCCATCTAGTCCATCTAGCGAGCTAAGCAGAGCTTGAATTATGGATACTGAACAACTGATACAAACACATATATACTTGTTTTTGTAAAAACATATATTTTCCATAGAAAACACGCAAACTCCGAAATAAATATTTGTATATTAGGTCCGATCCGGGAATCGCACCCGAGACCTCAAGCACATCAGTCACATCAGTCACATTGCGCCACCGAGGCATTTAATATTTTTTATATGAAAATATATTTATTGAATAAGTTTTCGTAGGTGCGTATCGCCGTATCGCCTGATGGTAAGCGATTACCACCACCTATAGACACCCACAACACCAGAGGCGTCACAAGTGCGTTGTGCCGGCCTTTGGGAGATGGGGGAGGGGTTGGGTATGGGCCTCCGGTATCCTAACTCTCTCGGTGCAACACAGCGCAAGCGCTGTTTCACAGCACTTTTCTGTGAGTCCGTGGTATCACTCCGGTCGAGCTGGTTCATTCATGCTGAAGCGTGGGTCTCCCATGGTCATCCCTTTTTACCTGACTATGGCAAAGCCAAAGTAGGGTTATGATTTTGACAGGCTATGTATGTATTAGTTCCATTTGTTCCCTCATAGCTCCTTAACTACTCATTAGAACTGGACAACTGAGGTGTTCTTAGAAGCGTCATGATCGTCTGCTAGTTATAGTTTATATGACGTGTCACTGAATCTAATGTGGCGCCCTCTAGTCGACATAAATTACTGTATTAAAAAATAAATTTTAGATAAATATGTCGTGTTTAGTATCATTGGAAAGGGCGCTTTTTACCCGACTACGGCAAAGCCAAAGGAGGGTTATGATTTTGACAGGCTATGTATGTTTATATGTCCATTTGTTCCCTCATAGCTCCTTAACTACTCATTAGAACTGGACAACTGAGGTGTTGTTAGAAGCGTCATGATCGTCTGCTAGTCATAGTTTATACTAGCTGAACCCCGCGGTGTTACCCGCGGTTATTGTTGTACCGCGAGTAACGCCGCGGGACAAAGTTAGTCTAAAAAAAGTAGCCTAACTTACTCCCTGGATCATCAGCTACCTGCGAGTGAAAGTCCCGTCCAAATCCATCGTACTTATTTAAAATATACTTTGCAAAGAAATTAATATTATAGAGGCACCAAAACATTTAAAATAAAAAAAAAAGTAAAAACTAAAACCCAACTACAACAAAAAACGACGCTGAAAAAGCATGAAACAAGTTTCAAAAGCCGTAGACACGCGTTGTTAAAGTGTTTATCCTTATTACAGGACTCGCAATTCGCTGGTCTTTATTTATTAATATTCTTATTTACAAGTAATATTTACTTTTTGAATACAGATGACGCTATCTACATTTCAATTTTTATTCTCACTTATCCTTTCAACCAATTATTTTCTCCTGTTCACAGCCAATTTCGTCTGTACTGACGATGAAATAAAATATCATGTTTGATTTTCCAAAAAAAATCTAAGTGTATTTATCAATTTGTTTATAGCAAAGCATGACAGATTCAATTAGTCGTGACGCTTTAATGAATCGTCGCTTTTGACACAGAGTGGAGTGTTTCTTTTTAAGCCAATCAGTGTCTCAGAAATTAAAAAGTCTTGTTATTATTATCAAATAAACAAATAATAAACAATGTAGCGAAAATTTGTAAATTCTTTTTGAGAAAATAAAAAGAAATCACAAATGGATATTATATTATTTTGCACTTGGAATGTTTACGCCAATTACAGTCTATCGCAGTTCACTCATTCACTTTCTATCTTGTCTATGACTAAGTTTCAAAAAATCAATGTAATATTTTCTCGTGCTCAGACCATGGCAGTAATAACTGATTGATAAATGATAATTGTCATTTATTTTTGTAGGTAAATCTTTACCGATTTGTTTACACGTCGGACTTTACAGCTCGAAGAAGCCGGTTATTGCTTTATACATTTGAAAGTAACTCTGTCTGTCTGTCACGTTTTAACTGCTAAACCTCTGCACCGATTCAATAAAATTTGGTTTAGAGATAGGTACTTTGATTTTTGTGGAAGTACAAATTATGTTACTCTTTATCACGATAACCGACTTACACGCAGGAGGATCTGCGGGCGATACCTATCCTATTATATTTTATTGTTATTATTAATTCATTTAGCAGTTCCACTGCTAACTACTTGTAAAAGTCCCGTCAAAAACGGGCCAGCCGTTCCAGAGATTAACTAGACCTTAGTTATTGTAATCTACTCCTAAATAATTCTTGAAATTGTATAATCTCCCAGAAGCAATAAAATATTGAAACTTAAACGTCTAAAGTTTGTCTCTGGTAACTTCATCAAGGACAAAATAGGAAAAGTGCGTATCATGTTCGAGTAACACGTCTTCGAGAAATGTATTGAAGCTCTAGCACTTTCTTCAATAACAAGTTAGGCATAAACTAAACATTCCTCTCTGAACTAGTTTTGAGAGGTCTCATTAATTTATTGAATACTTTGATATTTGAGACAGGTCCTCGACACTTAACAGGTAAGATATCAATTAGCTGCATTAGGTACTGGAAAGTCGCGATAAATATTATGTGAAAATATAATATATGAGATTATGCATTAATTTAAGAGTTTATGAACAGAAGTAACCATTATTACCGCTTTTCTGAGGTTTAATCATAATATTGAAATAACTAATTTCACATTAGCGTAAAGAAAACTGGTATTGATCATGTCAAATAGACCAAAAATAAAAAATTATAAAGATTTAATTTATTACCTTTCTTTTATATATCACAGACTTGTAGTCATGAGAAAGATGTGTGACAAACCCTCGCGATTTGAATGACAATGTTAAGAACTTAAGGCGATAAAATTAATAGACAACCTGCATTTAATATTCTCGTATTTGAATGATGATTATTAAGTGCCTAGAATTTTGTAGTATCTACTTTCTATTATAGAAGACAACACAATTGTTTTTGCGGGCAAAAATATTCCTTGCCATCCTAAAAAAATATTAGCTCTCATTGTTTTTCCCTAGTGTGTTTCTAACATTACGCAGTCCTCTTGAAATGGAGCAGGCACTTTACTTAGATAGCCGTCATTAGACGCACCGGCGCGCGGTTAGGATAGTGTAGTCAGTGTTGCCAGCACTAATCACAAAATTGCCCTCAATTATTCAAACGGTTGAGGGAGATTTGTAATAATATACCCAGGGGATAGGGAATTGTTGTGCGTAAGTTAAGACGTCACTACTAAATGATGGCAATAAAGAACGGTGAATGGATAGAAGTATTTTTTTACCACTCTTACATTGTACGAGTAGCATCTTCATAGAGATATGCTGGATTTACACATCGGTTAGAAGATTCAGACCTACCACCAATAGATCTATTGCTACCTGATTATTGCTACTATTTAATTCACTACCAACTTTCCAGAAAGATTTATCTTATATATGTGTACTGTATCTATACAAATAAATAAAATTGAAGTGTCTGTTTTTAATATTAAAATAACCGCTTTTTACTAAATGCATATGTATGTATATACGGTACATATACCAAAAATGTAGTTAAAATTTTTTTGCCTGTCTGTCTGTCTGTTTGTTTCGGGTAATCTTTGGTACGGCTGAACCGATTTTGACGGGACTTTCACTGACAGGTAGCTGATGATCCAGGGAGTAACTTAGGATACTTTTTATAGAATTACTTTACATCTAGTCTCATGCTAAGCAGAGCTTGTGTTATGAGTACTAAACAACTGATACAAATACATATATACTTTTTTTTCTAAGTACATACATATTATGCATTATTATTATTGATTGCTTTGTATAAGTACACAGTAATAACAAATTAGCTTTGTAAGGCGATAATAAAGTTAAAATAAGAAGAAGAGCGAAGAATAAGACAGGTTGATTTGCAATAAGTAAAATATAAAATGTTTCCAGTAATCCGTATCCGGTTATCCGATTAATCCGTGTAAATTCAGAACTGTGCTAAGTCGACAGTTTTTAACCGACTTCAGAAAAGGAGGAGGTTCTCAATTCGTACTGTGTTTTTTTTATGTTTCTTACATCATAACTTTCGACTGGGTGAAACGGTTTTGATAATTATTTTTATTTGAAAGCTTATGCTTCTCGTGTGGTCCCATTTCAATTTGGTCCAGTTCTTGAAGTTAGTTTTTTTTTGTTAAAATTTTGACGACTAGTACGAAATCGATTCTTGAAATTTACTGCATGAATTCCAATAAAACAAGCTAAACGAAGAAAAAAATAAATAATCAGTGGGTACCTTTCATAAGTGTTAACATTTTTAATCTTTATCGGATCGATATTGGTTTCAGTTTAATGAATTTCAACTGGTCCCCTACTCAAAGGCAATTATAATTTTGTTCTCGAGTGTTCAAATTGCTATTTCCACTTTAATTACGGGATAAAATCTAAATTATCTGCTTGACTGGAGCCGTTTTAGTTTAAATTAAAATGTATATTGGCTTTCGAGAGGGCCTATCTTTTTTTTTTAAATTAGTCAACTTGTAGCTGGAAATTTTATTAGGATTGGATTTAGGATAGCAAAGTTTTTTTTACGATATGGACCCTATATAGTAAAAAAACTTTGCTATCCTAAATCCAATAGTAGTTTATGCGACTAGCATAAACCTGTCCGAACGAAAACTGTTCCTTTCAAGCTGTGTATGGACTAGACTGGATCGTTGGAGTTTGGTAACTTCACTGATTCGGATAAAGACAAAATGGTGATCGGCAGATTCGTTTACTCTTATTTGGAGGCCCTATCATGCAGAAGCATCAGTATCGCCATGTTTTGTGGGTCATCATACTGCATTGTTGCTTTGTCTGCATTCTCAATGAGTATGGTGCCCCCACTCTTGGATTCTGCTTATGCTTTCCATTAGGCAGAGTAGAGTCATTTTTGCATGGCCATACATAAAAAATAATATATGTTAAAATAGTAGGTATATTTACACGTATTTATCTATTCTCCTTACTGCTCCGAGTCTTTTTCTCAAACTAGGTTGCATTTCGGCTTTGAATCTACTACGATACGGCAATTTTTAACAGACTGTGACTGTCACCATAGCATAGTAAAAACTCAAGTAAGAGATGATATCAAAATCCTATAGATATACTGCTGATATTTAATTCTGAGCTGAGATATAATTCTATAGATATCTACCTGGCACAGGTGTACCTATAGCGACTGGGACTGACGTCTTAACATGCTCTCCGAGACACGCACGCACCGCACGCTATTAAAAGAGTTTTGTTGTAAATGCAACTCTAATAAACAATGTAAGGAATTTTTTCATTTGACGTTCCAAGTATTAGGATTTCTCTCGCTCTCTTGCAGCTTGTTCCTACTATGAGTTTGATATATCTATGATGTGGTTTGTGTATGACTAAATTATATCGCTCTTGATTCAAGTCATCAGGTGTTTTTCTTCCCTAAACCCTTAAGACATTATGCTTTCATAATATTCCACTATAATACGATAAATAGAATCAGTTGGTATCTGGCGTAACTACTTTTATTTCAAGTGCGTTTCATATCAAACATTTATTTGGTCTATAAAGTTTTATATGGGAACCAGTTTATTGAGAAATGAATGAAATGATTCCTTTCATCCATTCCTACCTACTTTTTGCATTTCAAACTAAGCTTCCTTTATTTAAAGCAGGAATCATTGATGCTCAATAAGTTCAACATGATATAGTAAATTGTGGAGTTGTATGTTATTATAATCATAATTAAAAACTTTGATTGCGAGAGACAGAATTTGTAGTTACTAAATGAATTTAGTGCGAACCAAGTGGGGTGCAATTGGAGAGTCTTATGCCCAGCAGTGGACAGCAATGGTATGAATGTGTTGGCGTTTTTAACTTAAGCAAGAAGAAATTTATGTTTTTGATATATTCTTACGTATGCATTAAACTAAAATAAAGTAATAGTATTTTGAATCTAAAATTTCTAAATTATCTTTTCTTTATTATTTATAAATACGCATCTAACTATACAATTGTTGACGCTTACACGTAGCACATAATTATACTGCTATCCTTGTCTTCGAGGCCAGTTCCCTAATACATAAATATAGGCATTAGAAGGCGCCATTGGACGCACCACAGTCGCCACCGATCCCGCCCCCACTGACTTCATGTCTGAGGCCAAAACATTGTCAAAACTTGTTGTAATATCAATTACTGATTGCGTTAATATCCACGTATGTAATATTTCAAAGTTAAATTAAAACGAAAACATTCTTCACTAACACTTCTACTAATAATTTAAATTTATCTCTAACTAATTATGTTTCGAAAGAACTCGGCAGTTTAATTTACATTTAGACATTTGAAGCGGTCAATTATTTCAATTTTATTGGCATTCAGTCATGATGCTTGTGAGTGAACTGAAATATAAACAAAAAATATGAGTATTTTCTGCTGAAAACACATCGCAGCACTCACTTGCTCGACAATTAATTTTGGAGCTTCTGTTTTATAAGTCGTTTATATTTATGGTGTATAAAAATGCTGCTACATTTTTAATATTCGGGGCTCATGAGTATATTAGTGAAAAGTTGTAAAGTTTTATATTCAATATTATTTGTATAATATGTTATTTACTTGAAGGTAGGAGGCGCTCATAACCCCGTTGCCCTCGGTGATTGACCGAGGGAAAACAATGATGGCGCAGTTAATACCTGGATAGGTGACCGCTGATGGCATGATACCATGAGCGTCTATCTACTTAATTGGGAGGTCACGTTAAGCAGTCAGTCCCGGTTGTTATCACAGAATAACAGTAGTGAAGCTTAGTTGGAGGCCTTTGGGCAGTTTAAAAACATCCACCGGCAAGATTACGTAGCTACAATGTTTTCTTGCCAGTCCGCACTTGGCCAGCGTGGGGATGACCTGGATGGATGGGACTATGGCCCTAACCGTCGCTTGAGATGAAACCCGAGCCCAACAGTGGGACATTATTACCGTACCTAACTATTAACCTAAAACATCTAGAGCCCTACTTAAACAACACAAAAGCGTTTTATCTTAAAATGAAATCGTTTGAGTAAACTCTAAACCATATGTGTTATTTACGTTTATCGTGTCAGGTGAATCTCTACTCCACCTCATTTTCTGCACCCTTCGTAAGGTATTATATTGTAAAAACTTAAGGCGTATTGTTTCGTTTATTAGATTTTATTTTATGAATCCCAAGGAAAACATGTCTTACACTACGCGTTCTAAATTATGTAATAACTAGCTAATGCCCGCGGCTCAACACGTGTGTATGTCGGTTATCGCTGCAAATAGTAGCTTATGTGTTATTATTATGTATAAGCTATGTTACTGTAAAGTTTCATCCAAATCCGTTCAGTAGTTTATGCGTGAAGAAGTAACAAACATACACACTCACAAAGTATATATCAGTGTGAAGTGTGACAAAGTAAGATGCATTGATTTTAGGAAATGAATACAAAGATAACAGAAACATATAAACCGATGCAAATGGTCTTAAGAAGCAAAAAGTTTTATTTAATAAGACATAGCATACAACGGACTGACATTAGGCAAATCATAAAAGGAAGAACAATACTTATTGTATCTTTAGTTTAGTAGTCACACAAGTCACACAATATACAAAGTTGGTTGAAAGTTGTGGTGATATTATATTGACATGTGACGTGGCATATTGACGTACCAATGGGCCACAATCGTTGTATGTATTCATTTATCGTTATGTATACATATATACACAATATATAAATAAACGTTTTGTTTGTATAATATCTAAAACTCAAATAATCTGCTTAAAAGATAGTGTACAAATTCAAAAAATTACCATTTTAAAGATTGTTTTAAAAATCGCGTTACTTTGTTCTTTGTCTTTAATTTGTCATCAATGCAATGACAATACATAACCGTAAATTACGTATGTTGACACAAGGGTACCGGTCCCTATAAATAAGTTAACTCTCATATTTCTTTAATTTACTGTGTCACATCTATGTAGCCACATTACTGGTTTTATCTCTATTGTAGTCGTTCACTTGTTTTAGAAGATTATTTTTAATTTCTATTTGAATTGAAGATGTTATGGTATAATTTCAAATTAAACAAAAAATACAAATCATCTTCCTAACCTTTATTGGAACGAAGTTCCTTATCGCGCGTTGTGAAAGGGGGCTAGACAGAAAAAATCTTACGAAAAGTTGCCACGACACCAAAATTCTTACGCAATGTTGTCACGACACATAAATTCTTACGAAAAGTTGTCACGACACTTTTTGCTACAGTAAGCGATTGTAAGCCGTGCGGCGTGCGCATGTTTCTCTATCTCTCTCTCTCTCCCTCTTACAGAAAGCAAGCCAGATATTTTCATTTCTATTTTGCATTGAACAGTGTGGTGTCGCGACGATTATTTTTGTTGAGTATATACAGGTTTTTTGTACATAATAAATAATAAAAATAATGAATCCTGACAGTGAACTTCGTTCCATCCGGGTGTCCCTTGACACCTCTCGACTTTTTTTTTCCCAAGATTTGGGGTCAACTACTAGTTCAACCGGTTTTGACTAAATATCCGTTTTTACACGGAGCGACTGGTATCGGACCTCCGTCGTCCATGAACGTATCGTGGGAGAGCCACGCTTCGGCATGAAAGGGCCGGCTCGACCGGAGTGATACCACGGCCTCACAGAAAACCGGTGTGAAATAGTGCTTGCGCTGTGTTTCACCGTCACTCGGTGAAACACAGCGCAAGTGAGGATACCGGAGGCCCATAACCCAAACCCCCTCCCCCTATCTCCCCTCCCTATCCCTCAAAGGCCGGCAACGCACTTGTGACGCCTCTGGTGTTTGCAGGTGTCCATGGGCGGCGGTAATCGCTTACCATCAGGATACGTCTGCTCGTCCGCCCGCCCATCAAAAAAAAAAAAAAAAAAAAAAAAAATTAATTCTATGGTTGAACTAATTGTCAGTATATCTGAGGGCACTGAGTTCCCAATAACTATTGCCATAGATGTTCATGACAACCGGGACCGACGGCTTAACATGCTCTCCGAGGCACGGGCGGGAAGCACCGCGATCTACCATACTCCGGGCTGCTATTAAGAATTTCTTGTAAGAAAAACCCAACAGCAGTCCGACCCGGGAATTGAACCCGAGACCTCTTGATCAGCAGTCGCTTACGCTAACCACTAGACCAAACCACCGCGTAAAAAAAATATATAAATGATCTATAAAAATATATATAATAAGAATTACGCATAAGACACACGAGTTTCGAATGCAGGCAAAAATGGAGAATTTCTAATGTATGTAGAGAATAAAATATAAATGAAATGAATAGTAATCATATCATTCCATATTATTGAACTAATGAAATTTCCGGAGTACCTCTTCATTAATTTCTTTTTAAATCATTCAATCTATTGTTGAAAATCTCATTAAAGATAAACTGCACTTCAGCAAACTATATAACATGATAATAGAGCATATTGTTATCGCAAGATAGTAACTTTCTACTTCTAAACTTCTATTCTTACAAATATAAAATGTCGCGACAACAATCATCCGTACATTGGAAGCTCAATTCGTTCCATGTTCGCTATACCATTCGTTCATACGTTTTCACCCAATCGTTGACATTATCTGAGATTGATTGCCTCGAACTGGGTTTTCATTCTTTCGAGGTATTTTTGAGAATAATATTTCATTTTTATGATGTTATTCTTAACCAGTAGTGGAGTTCTATCTTCATAATAACCATTGGTGTCTCATATGGATATTTCTTTTGAGTCTAATGTTCAGTTTAACTTGACGAAATTGTTTATGTTGTTTACACATTGTTCAACAATTAAGGCACTGGTTTTTTTTCTGACATAGCGCTAATATGTGTATAAGTAATAAGTACCATGGACTATCGAACTTAAGTGATTCTCTTAAGGTTCTCTGGTAAAACTTTCAGAAGAAATATAAAAGTATTACTTTACTCCACTTTCTGTGAAGAAGTGGTATTACTGATGGAACCTGTTCATTTGTACAGCATAACTCTTCCGCAGCCAAAGAATGTTCCAAATGTTTTAGTAATAACTAGCTGAACCTAAACCTAAACCTAACTACTGTTACCCGCGGTTATCATCGTACCGCGAGTAACGCCGCGGGAAAAAGGTAGTCTAAAAAAGTAAATACATTTACAGATACAGCGATGAAAACTGCTCCACGAAGACCTCGCAGGGTCTATGTGGGTAGCAGCGAGTTACTAGCGTAGCCTAAGTTAATACCTGGATCATCAGCTACCTGCCAGTGAAAGTTCCGTCAAAATCGGTTCAGTCGTTCCAGAGATTACCCAGAACAAACAGACTGACAGACAGACATAAATTGTTTTAAATACATTTTTGGCTTATGTACCGTGTATACGTACATATCCATTTAGTAAAAAGCGGTTATTTTAATATTACAAACAGACACTCCAATTTTATTTATTTGTACAGATTTAAAACAAAACGTAACCACAATTGGTAATACATTACACAACTTGGGTAACACTTATACAGTTTAACAAATTATCATTTTGCACCATCGTGTAGATACAATAAATTATATTAATCAGATTTTTCTTTTCTCTTGCAGGTACTGTCATACGAAGGATTCGTCACATTACGTGTACGTATGAGAACTTTTGTAACACTTCGAATTCTAAGTCATTGCATCAATATGCAATGGAATGTCACAAAGTGGACAATAAAAAAAAATCAGGATCGTAGTCATACCCAATAACATCGAAATCGATAGTGGTACTCTAGCGATTACGCGACGTCACTACAATTGATGTTCACGAAATAGTCAAAGCAGAATTCAGTTTTGACAAGTGTGTTCACTGACGTGACATTGACTTTAATTCCTACCACGAGCAAATAACATTAAAATTTATCGTGTTTCTAGGTATATTTTTGGACGACATGTGTGTATATTTGAAAAAATTAACATCAGTTTACCTGCCATCATATAGCCTCCGGCTAATTTGATATCAAAATGACGTGATTATTATTACAAACTTTATAACTGCTACATTTATACTCGTATAAAGCTTGCAATCTGGATTTTGTGCCTTTTACCAATAAATTTATTCATGTTAATATCAGTTCAAATAAATGGTTTGAGATAAAAATGTTCCATTCGCCATAAAAAGTAATGGTTGATTATGTTTTCCAAGTTCTTTGACAATTATGTTTATTAACCACTTAACCAAAAATGGAGCATACGATATTTTTAGATGGTAAATGGTTACCGATTCCAACGAAAGTGAAAACTGAGAAAAATGAGAGTAGCAAAAGAGTTAAGGTGAAGGTTAGGGAGTCACAGAAGGAAAAATAAACTTATAGGCCGTAATTCTGAATAACTGAGATCCTGAACTACATATTTAGGTTCTATTTATTTGAAAAGAAGTCACTTTATTTATTCCTTTTTAAATCTTAAGTATTATTAAAATATCTATATATATAAAAATGAATCCCTTTTTGCCTTGGTCACGACCTCACATGTGAACGTCTGAACCGATTTTGCAAATTATTTTGTTGTTGGATAGCCTATTTAGCGAGGAAGGTTTTAGGTTATGTAACATCACTCTACCAATCGGAGCTCGAAAATGTTGGAAAAATGGGAAAACATTATTTCTTATGAAGATACGCAAACGAAGTTGAGCGGGTCAGCTAATCATTTATGAAAATGATTGGAAAACCTAAACAATAGGTCACGCACGTAAGATTCTGGGAGTACTGAAATTACCTCTGTACCCATGTTTCAATAAATTAGGATCTACGATACACAAAACAAAACGGAATGAAAGATTCATGTAAGCTTTTGTGTTACAAAGTATTTTATTGAAACAAAAGGTTTGTATTGAAAACTAATACTTTTTTTATGTAAGCCTATAAACTCTAGTAAACGTATAAAGTATAAAAATATTATTTCTATTGATCTTTTTCATGTTTAAAGATCCTTGAATAAATTCAGACTACAAGATTACATGCACGAGATAAATAGAATAAATAAACATATCAATATGGTTACATGCTACTTTTCAAAAGAAAAACTCTTCGGGAAATTTTATTATTCAAACAAAAAAAAAAGTAAAAACTAAAACCCAACTACGACAAAAAACGACGCTGAAAAGGCATAAAACTAATTCCAAAAGCCGTAGTCACGCGTTGTTAAAGTGTTATGGACTATGGTACATTACACTACATGGACTACGGCTTTTGAAACTTAGTAATGTACCATAGTCCATAAAACTTTAAC
Source organism: Spilosoma lubricipeda (assembly GCA_905220595.1). Classification (NCBI taxonomy): domain Eukaryota; kingdom Metazoa; phylum Arthropoda; class Insecta; order Lepidoptera; family Erebidae; genus Spilosoma; species Spilosoma lubricipeda. The sequence continues at coordinate 3,337,548 of HG992291.1, forward strand.
AACGCGTACAAGATGTGCAAGCTTGCACATCTGCAACCAGGTTTGGTCAATCGATCGTCCCCACTGCTCCTTCACGACAACGCGCGATCCCATACTCCGCAACAGACAGTCTCCAAGCTGCAAGAGCTGGGGTTGGAAGCTCTCCCTCTTCCGCCATACTCACCAGACCTTGCACCTACCGACTATTACTTTTTCCAAAATTTAGACAACTTTTTAGTGGCTAAAAATTCAATTCAGGAGAGGCAGTACAAAATGCCTTTGAAGAGTTTATTGCCTCCCGTCCAGCTGATTTTGACAAGAAGGGCATCATTAAACTGCCAATGCGTTGGCAAAGATGCGTCGATTGCATGGGTGATTACTTCGAATAACAGAAATAAAAAAGTTTGAAAAAATATGTACTTTCACTTATTGCATACATAACGGCAATTTCATAGGTCTACCTATTATATATAGACCTATTCTTATATATACCTTTGCACAACCATAATATACACTTACTTATCGTACATGCCTGAGTATCAAATTTCATTTTGCGACTCGTTATAAAGAGTATAATGTAACAGAGTACCTAATGTTTATAAAATCGAACATTGTTTCATTGTAGAGTTTCTGTGTTAGGGTAATTTGTTTTAATGTTAAAAATATACTGTATGCATACACATATAATACCAAATAATTAGGATTAATTCTGCACATTTTATATCAATTACTCTTAATAACTAAATAGTCCGGTCAATATAGACATTAAAAATGACAATAATTCCCGGAGAGCCAAGTATTGGTGGAGAGCTGGGGTTAACCATTACAAATAAAGTTTAAAAAATCCCCATCGATTCTATGTGTGCTACAAAAGTTATTCGGGGTCAAAGGTCGAATTTTGAGGTTTTATGGATTTTTAGTTTTCAACGTATTGATCAAACTAGCAGCTCAAATCTTCAGATCTGAAACTTGGGTTTTTTCCGTCTATAAAGCATACGAAAATTGCTCCAAACTATTTGATTTACGACAGCTCGTAAAGGAATGTCGTGGTGTGCCAACCGGCGATGGATACCAGTGTACTGACGCTTTCAAACATACAAATGGTTTGTTATTTTATAAATTTCTATGATACTGTAGATAGAAATTTGTGTGGACATACACATGCTTATATTCTTGTTAATCTTTCACGAAAAAAACTACTGAACGAATTTGAATGAAAGTAAAGGAATACGAGTATAGCTTATACATCAGAATTATAAATAGATAGGTAACTATTCACCGCGATAATCGAAATATTAACGCGGGCGAAGTAGCGGGCAAAAGTTAGTCTAATATGAAGGACGTGACGTGATAGTTTGTTTTAAATAGTTGTAGAAGATTCTTTTTTTCCAGTGATTCCTTGACTTTTATTTTTAAATTTAATGATAATTATATAAACACGTTCGACAAAGGCATAGAGTTACATTCCAGCTACTCTTTTCAACTTTTTATTTCGACTTCATTAGGTTCTCGAAAGCCTGCTTAGTTTAATTTATAGATTACAATTCTTATAAATATCACGAAGAGTTTCTTATTATTACATTAATTTTAATTGATTTTTAACGCCCTTTGAATAGCTCACACTTCATCTTCACATTTACTTCTAATTAATAAACAAACTCTGTATCTAACAAGTAATTAACGTTTGTAAGTTATAAAAAAATGTCTCATTCTTTAGTTTTACTAAACTTTGTCTTTAAACCTCTTTTGAGCCTACGAGATTTTACGACTTTCTTTTATTTATTTTCAATTCTTTTATTTATTCTTGTTGTAGGATGGCAAAGGTCTTATAGTCTAGGCCTAGTATCACTGCATTTACCATCAATTTGATCCAACCTTCATGAAAAGTGCGATATCTTGGACTTGGATGTTTACTCTGACGTCTAAATCATATATTCGATCTCACCGCACGTTAACTGAGTAACAAAGCCGAACGACTCCAGGTTATGTGTATGGACTCCAGAATAACCTATTCCACTCACGCCACCATTAAATAACGATACAAATAGAGTTAATCAGTGTTCGTATATCTTCACTAAGGCTACCTGCTTCGGAACATAAATCGTTGTTAGCCGTACGAAGGCATGTTATTAAACTATATCAACATTATTTCAGTCATGATACTATGGTCTATATGGGGCTTTTGGTATTACGAGCACTGCATATGAAAGCCTTTTTGTACCTGTATTAGATGATAACATCTTACTTTGCTTAGTAATAAAGGTTGTTTTGAAATTACTGAATATGTTGAAGTGAAAACATTTTAGGTGCGTTGAGTACTTTTTTCGTGAACAAAAATCTTGTTCTTCTTTTTCTTTGATGAAATGGCAACCAGCAATCTCTCGGATCAGCTATTTCTGACAATGTCAAGTGTTTTATAGTCTTCAAATCATACGTCTTTAAGTCTGCGCCGTAATGAAATTAATGTTAAAAAATATATAAAATATGGATGATATGAAATGGGGACCGTCTTTTCGAATAAAAAATCATAGAATTTGTGTCATCGTACCTGAATACTTTCCATAAGCTTTATTTCTTTTACTTCTTTTTATCGCGCATTTTATTTAAAGAGCAAAGAGGTTCATTTTATGTGAGCTTAAACAACTGTTTGTTTATAGTTTTGAGTTTTCACTTCTGTCGCTTTCATTACAGTGGACAAAAATATAGTAAGGGCCATTTACTTGATGAAAGTAAGATACATAGATAATAAAAAATAAGAAACGGACGAATGTAACATTTCTGGTTATTAGGTACATATGTTTAAATATAAGAACTAGTTTGTGGGTCTAGAAATTAGTAATCACGACTGAGCTCACGTCCGACGGCTGGTAATCATACGTGCTAAAAAATGTTATGAACACACTGTTTTAGGCTGGTTTGTAAGTTATATACATGTATAATATTTCAAATATTAGACTATTTGGTTTTTTATTAGCAGTCTTATTACATAAGCAATGAAAAGGCTTTAAAGTTTTACGAAACGTAGCGTTGTATTGTAATAATTTTGAAAAACGTACCGAAATTTGCGAAACAATAGCGCTTAACGAACATTCCTAGCTTAAATTGAGAACAATGAGTGTTCAATAAAGCTCTTCCAAAACTTGGAATTGGGATCTCGTGTTTACCTGTGGTATGAAAATGTATATAACCATGTGACGTAATCTACATCTACTTTTTCATTTACAGTTTCTTTGTACACATAGTTCTTAACATGTCCACATTTGTTTTTTTAGTTTAACTTAAAACTTGCTTTAAAATAGGAGTTTTAATATTTTGGACACACAACGGCATCTAGTCCCAAACTAAACAGAAGTTGTATGTATGGGTACTAGATAACTGATATAAATACATTTATACTTTTTTTATATATATTTTTTGTATACATAGAACAACACAGAATTCTCTTAAATCTGATATTATTTTAATTTTATTGCCCCTTCTTAAACACTAATTGGGACAACATGTAAAGTTATTGTGTTAATAGTTTTTGTTTTTTATTATGCCACATATCTTTTACAATGTATTTTTAGTTAAATCTATAATAAAAAATATGACACACTAAAATTTACTGCCTCGGTGGCGCAGTGGTAGCATACGCGACTGCTGTTCTTGAGGTCTCGGGTTCGATTCCCGGGTCGGAACAAATGTATGGATGATCTGCAAATATTTGTTTCGGAGTTTGGGTGTTTTCTATGTATCATATGTATGTATTTACAAAAAAAAAGTATATAAGTATTCATATCAGTTGTCTAGTACCCATAATACAAGCTCTGCTTAGTTTGGGACTAGATGGCGTTGTGTGTTAGATGTCCGAAATATTTATTTATTATTTATTTATTTACCTAATGCTAAACAACAAAATCAAAAGAATAACATTTCATACAATCAAATCAAGTAAAAAACATATGGCACTCCCAAAAAATAAAGCTTGACCTTCCTGGAAGAGTTCCTTATTCCCTCACGTAGTACGAAAGAAAAACTAAAAAAAAGTAAAACTTCGTGTATTCAATCAAGTGTATATTGTGTACGATCTCTAAGGCTTCATGTCACTATATTATTATCCGTCTTGATTTCCCCAGTCGCGAATGATTAATTCACTGAAGAATCTAAGGGGAAATTGTTTATTACCTATTGTTACTTTGCAGATCAATTTAACGCGGTGCCGGATTTTTGTTGTGTATTTGTCATAAAAGAACAAGATGCTTTTTTTGAAGATGTAATTTGTGGGGGACAGGTGTGTCATGTCCCTCCAACATAAAGGGAGGATCCTCTGACCAGGCGAGGTGATCATGCCTGGCGGATCTCGGCCCAACTGTTGATGTTGGAAATGAGCTAATCGGCGCGAGAACTTTTAGTGCGCGATGCAGGATTGTAGTTTCTTAGTAATGTGTGTTACTCCGTATTTCGGTGTATATTCGGTAGATGGCGCTGTCATATGTTTTCTTGATACACTGTATGTGAAAGTCGCCACATAATTTACAGAAAAATTTATACTCTTGATTATGGGTACTTAATGGAACTTGTTGAAATACATTCTAGTATTAAACTCACTTGTACTTATTCCACTATTTAAATAACCTTTAATGCTAACCTATTTCGTTCTATGGCGTTGAGCTGTTGAACCTTTGATAAATCCTAGGGCAAAACTGAAGCAAAATACTGAAATAAATAGAAGTGAGTTTTAATACTAAAATGTAATTTATAAATATATCAAACTAAAGTCGTACATGAAGTGTGTACGAGCCAATAATGCTCATACAGCTATTTAAGTTTACTTTTAAATAGTACTTAAGTATTTTATTCAGTCGTAACAAGAACTCCGTCACGCGTGCTAGGGTCAATATTCGACAACATAACGTACGGCTCAGATTATTAATCCTAGCTTAACTTGTATTAAATATAGATAAATTAAATCTTGCAAAAGCTAAAATACTGGTTTGGTGTGAACTTTTACCTAATACAACTATCAACTACCGGGGTACCGTCAACGACAAGAAACCCTAACAAAGTGCTTTTGTACAGATTACTATCCTCCATTGTTTATCATGTGTATTGTTGCTTTTCAATTAAACATTTTTCACAATTTCATTGATTTAAATGTTGTATTAAAATAGTTTTTTTTCTAAAATAAAGGTAGCCTAAGTTTTTTTTTAAAACATCAACAATCTGTCCTTGAAATATCCGTCAAAATCGGTCTAGCCGTCTAGAGATAAGTATTATTGATTGATTAGTGTAAGTAACTATAAACCTTTATAAGTAACCATAAACGGCCACCTGGCCCTTTGAAAAATTTAATCCAGGCTGCCTTTAAAATGAACTGAACTCATTTTGAACTTTCGATAATCGTAGGCATATCAAAAAAAGTTAGACAAAGCATATCGACTTCATGCACTTTATATGTCTTGATCTACATAAAAATACTTCTACTATATACATACGTAATGTTAAAAAGTCTCTAAAATTCTTGATGTAATTCTAAAACGTATGTGTAGATATTACTCTCTTAGTGTTCATGTTGAGAGCTGTATCTGTTCAGATAGTGGTAAAGCGTGTTGGTAAGTTAATTAAGAAAGTTAGGACTCTAGTCGGTAGATAATTTGTTTAATTGTTACAAGTTGAACGCTTGAATCTTCAACAATAATTAGAACAAGATCATGTTTAATATGTTTTTTGGGTTTCAACATTTAAAGTATGGATAGTACCATAGTTATTACAATTAGGAATACTACAATAGACGTTCCGGTCTTAAAGGATTTTACTCCGTAAGAAACGAGTAACAAATTTATACCGCGATATTAAATTGTATGTAAAATCGAACGTTGACTAAAAGTGAAATTATTAAAACAAACACCTCTAGAACGCTTATTGTAAGAGACATTTTTCTCGCGAACAAAATGACGTAAGCACTGTGAATTTCATGGTGTTTAGTTCGATGTAGAATAAGTGCGCTACAAACATAAGTGCGTCAAATGGCTGGTCATTTGCCACGCTTGTGGCACCAGGTGACGTCAGTCCCACTTGTGCGTCGGCGTTGACACAATCACTTTTTTATTTCTTTCGGAGGAGTGTTTCGGAGAAACAAAAAAAAAGTTACTCATCTAATTCATATACAAATTGACGAAGTTTCACAAATCTCTCTCTCTCTACAAACAAAAAAATCGGACCAGTAGTTCCTCAGATTAGCGCGTACACACAAAGAAACAAACTCTTCAGCTTTATATATTAATATAGATGTACATTATCTCCGACATCAAACTAACTACGCTATTTATAACCTTGCGGCGGGTACTTGAAATAATTTAGCTTAAAATATAGATGAGCCTGCCGAAGCGACTCTGATATGCCTGATAGAGAGCATAAGCAGAATCCAAGAGCAATGGTCACTATACACCTTGCAAATGCAGACTATACAACAATGCAGCTATTGCATATGCTCTTATGAAATATTTCTATATCTATTAGAAGCTTTGTCTGCAGAAGTTTTGTACACCAAAAGAAGTTCAACATTTTAACCTCCGTCACACAGAAAACGCCTTTCTTATATACCTACTGAATCTAAACGTCACCTGAAACTTGTCTCACACAATAGCCTCACTTTCTTATAGTCTATTAAGGTCACGTTACAACAGACATTGGCACAATAGCTCGCCGATCGAAGTCTTTGAACGCAAAGACTTTTGTGAGAACTCGCAACTATGTATTGAAGTAAAGTAGTTGAAGTGAGTTCGTGCACGTACCTTTATATGTTACATAGCTGTATGTGACACACTATATATTTTAATATTAATACGTACATACCCCGAAGTGGTAGGCATAAATAAACTGTTCACCAGTGTTTTGGCCCCACGTTTAGTTTGCCAGAGCCTCGCCCATTAGATCTAAGTAAAAATCAGTTGAATTAACGAAAAAAAGTAAACAATATCGGTAAGACTAATTAATTTCCACAAAATAAAAGAAATCAAACCAATCAACCCGTTCGAAATTTACAAAAAAAAAATGTTATTAATTTACATACATTACATTACATAACACCGGGGATTTCAGCCAGTCATATTTATAGTGACCCCGTTCAATCCACTCTGGTAAGTAAAGACGGAAAATTTTAAGTATATTATAAAAGGAAAGTTTTCCAGAAAACAAATTTAATAAAGTTAAAATAATGGTTAAAGAGTAAAGCAATACCTCAAGTATTTAATGTAGCATAGTTGTAACTCGAGCGAGAAACTCAAGCCTCCTCGTCTCAATTAAAATACCCACTACGAGACTGGCAATTGTGAGAGATATTCCATCCCATACTTCTATTAGTTATAATAAATTAGATTTTAAACTCATTCAAAACAATAGAACTGATCCGAACTCCCTCCAAAACTATGATACACTTATGAAGCCCGTGCTCTAAGTACTTTGGTACTTCGAGCGGTGGTACCATGGCTTCTGGTTGAAATAGTTTGAGTCGTTACCAACTCACTTCCGACAAATGATAATATCGTGAGCGATTCTAGAAAGGGCTATACATGTGTATACAATGGAGAGGAGGTATATCTTGAACACCCATGAAATAATAGACTACATTTTATAACCTGAAACGTGCCAAGCTTCGGTTTGCTATGTTGTGATTGCATTAATCTATACAAATAAATAAAATTAGAGTGTCTGTTTGTACTATTAAAATAACCATTTTTGAATAAATGCGTATGTATGTATACATGTACCAAAATATCTTTTCTTTTTTTGTCTATCTGTCTGTTTGTTTCGGGTAATCTCTGGAATGGCTGGTCGGATTTTGACGGAACTTTCAGTGGCAGATAGCTGATGACTTCTTTGTACCCGTGGCGATATGAACACAAAGTTTTATCGCAACCGTTTGAGCTATAGGACCTGAAAGCGTAACAAACTTATATATTTCCATTCATAGCATCGGCGACAATAGATAAATGCTTCTTCGATTTCATATAAGATTCGGTTTGGATTATATAGATTACTTAATAGTACTCAACCTAGAGAATGCCAATAAACTTATATTTGCCATTAACATGGAATCTGCAAACAAGTAATATGACTCGTTCATCGGGATTCTAGGGAAACGCTTAATTGTGAGTTTTCCGAGAAATAATTTCGTCATATCTGAAATAGTTTAGATACAAACCTTATTCGCTTCATTGTGTAATATTATTTTGTAGTGTATTACGGAGATATCTTTACTTGTGTTAAAGTCATATCTATACAAGCGAAAGTTAGTAAGTATGGATGGATGGATGTTTGTTACACTTTCACGCAAAAACTACTGAACGGATTTGTGTAAAATGATATGTAAGTATAAGCTATATTACTGTAAAGTTTCATCCAAATCCATTCAGTAGTTTTTGCGTGAAAAAGTAACGAAGATCCTTCCCTCCTTACTTACAAACTTTTGCGTTTACAATATTAGTAAGATTTGTGTTTAGAAATTCTAAACTCACTTTTCATTGTCCCAGAGTTAAGTAACATACTATAATGGGATGAAGTAATTCCTGGTTTCAAACTATACATCATTATCAGCCTTTAATGTTAAAGGCTTAAAAATGTCGTATCTCAGAACTTGGCCTAAAAGTAAAACTAAGCAGTTTGTACATAATAAGAAAAAAAATATGTTCCTTATCAACCACAGACTAGTATTTTTTATATGTATGTCTCGTGTCTTTCTTTGCTAAATGAATTAATAATGCAACATTGATATCTCATAGTTTTGTTTTATGACTTGTTTTAGTTTATGACTGCCTCGTTGGCGCAGTGGTAGCGTACGCGACTGCTGTGCATGAGGTCTCGGGTTCGATTCCCGGGTCGGACCAAATGTTTGTATGATCTGCAAATATTTGTTTCGGAGTTTGGGTGTTTGCTATGTATAATATGTATGTATTTACAAAAAAAAAGTATATATGTATATTTAGTTCAGTTGCCTAGTACCCATAACACAAGCTCTGCTTAGCTTGGGACTAGATGGCGTTGTGTGTTAGATAGATGTCCGAAATATTATTAAATATTTATTATTATTATTATTATTTTGACAAAAAGTAACTCCGCTGGCTTTTATTACCTCTAATTATAGCACAATAACATTATTTTTATAAACTGACAGAAAGCTTGTTTGATCTTTACAATACCAAAACAGTACTCTAAAAGATTTTTCCTCTGAAACAAATAATTTTACTACTGAATACCCATTATTACTTTGAAACAGCTAACGAAGAGTTTTCAATTTTGAGTTTAATTTTATTCAGCTAGCTACAAAGGATGGCTTAGGCAGAATTTATGCAAACTTAAACATACCTTTGTAATCCATTCATTTTCAACGTGTACTGACATAAGATAATTATTAATACAGACACTTACTACTGAGTTTAAAAAAAAACTGGTGATAGTATTTATTATCATACAAGCATTCACCATCTTAGAATAGATCACTTGTCTTTATTACTTTCAGTTTTTTAATAACTTTGTATTAACCCTTTTTTTAAATACCTACTAAATAAGTCTCAATAATCATAATGAATATTTTAAATGAAATCACATAAAGAAATATAGTAACAAATTTTAAGATAGTATAGCTGCGCTGATTTCAGCACGAACAAACTCGTCCCACCGAGGCGGTAATAATCATTCACAGAAAACCAACCTTTTGTATGGCTCTGCCAAAATGACTCTACTCTGCCTGATGGAAAGCATAAATTGAATCCAAGAATGGTGGTCACCATAATAATTGCGAATGCAAACAATCTCGCACGCCTCCAGTCTCGCACTCACCAATGAAACACGACAGCACCAACTCTGTCATTTTACGCTGATCTTATGTGTGAGGTTAGGTCCGCCCTGGTCGAGACGACCCGCTCGTGCTGAAAATAGCGTGGCTCTACTACCTTCTAATGACAGCATTCGAGTTGTAGTGTTTCGTTGATGAGTGTGAGACCGAAAGCCCAATGATGAAGCAGCATCTTAATAAGCCCGCACACACACAGTGTGGGTCACTATGGTACATTGTTGTATTGTCTGCATTTGCAATGAGTATGGTCCTACCAGTCTTGCATTCTGTTCATACATTCCATCATGCAGAGTAGAGTCACTTTGGTGGTAAATAAATACCATACATACCATACAACATACCTAATAAATAAATTTTACATATTTATACATTGAACACTGTGTAAGTCGAAATACGGGCGCTTTGTTAATAAAACAACCAGATGTAATGAAACTTGTTTTATTCACTCAATAAATAACATTACAACTCCAAATGTGAAGAAAAATATTTTATGTCAATTATTATATATACCGCTTTGGTAACAAAATAATTGCGCGATTCAGATAGCTGAGACAACACCATCTAACGAGTGACCGGTTAAACTCTGTAAACGTTAGACACACATGATTCCGAAAAGACCGCGCAGGCAGAAAGATAATAATAAACCTTTGTAGGCTTGTTGTAGACTACTACTGGAATTAAATCTGCCCTATTTCGTGCAAATAGTAATATATGCATATACACCAAAGAACAAACAACTATTAACATATTAAGGCTGAGAGTAAAGTTATTCTGAAATACATGATTAAATTTCAGCCTACTTACTAGATCAAGTACATTCACCCCGTGGCCCCGGCCATAATAACAAACTTCAACATAAACTTTCTTAGATTTTCATTTGTATAATTAAATTAAAATACAAACAAAACTAGATTAGTAATAATTATAATTAAAAAAAACTCTTTTACTTACTTAAACCCCTTTTCTCGAGATCAAAGAACCCTTAGAAATTGCGTGTAAACTTTTTACGGAATTAGATCTAACGTAATTACAGTTTGGAAACGAATCAATCAATTTCTGAACTTGCGTAATTGACGATGGGTGTGGCCTTAATTGAAATGGGTACCTCAATAATTCATTTAGCAAAATGACCATCATTTATTTTGTGAAAATAAAGTTACTACTTAAACTTTATCAACAAAATCATGTTTCATTGGTGAGTGCGAGACCGAAGCGAGTATCTTAATAGGCCGCAATAGTGTGGGTCACCATGTTTTCTTATCTGCATTTGCAATGAGTATTGTAACCACCACTTTTGGATTCTGCTCATGCTTTACATCAGGCAGAGTAGAGTCACATTGGCAGACTTTAACATAAAAAACCTTTACGTTTCTAAGTTGAACTTTTTGATGGAAAATTATGTCATTTGAGTAATTAAAGTAGTTCTTGAATACAAATATTTGTAGGTAGAATTTAGATATCGTACTTAGATACCAGAGGTTTGTTGTTAAGTCAGGGATCATATACTCGTAACGATCCCAGCAAGGGTCATTTATCAAGGATTGAAGGGATAGATGTCACAAGCAGGATTGTTTAGTATTGCCAAACTATTTACTTGCGTACAGGCATATATTATTATATTATCTTGAATTATAACTTGAGGTGAATGTGAGGTTAATTGTTTAAGCCTTCGCGACTTGACTAAATAGTGATTCGAAATTTTGATTAAAAGTAGTGAAGGGAACTAAAAGAATCAAAGATTTCATTAAGAAAGAAAAATACAATTCTGCAACGCAGTAAAGAACACTGCCATGCAATTTATAAACTTAGAATGAACAACCGTTCACATGTTCTTTACCGCGTTTATGAAATGCGCGGCAGAATTCCCGAGGTATAATCTCCTGAAAACTGCAAAGAAATAGAGATTTCTAGCAAAAGTAAAAACGTTTTTTTTTCTTTTCTTCTTTTAAAAACTAAAAACATATTCTATATGGCTGGTAATTTTACACACATTTATAAAATGAAAAAAAAAAACACCCAAAAGTTAAGCAATAATTTCTAAATCAAAACAATATTAACTCTATTGATGCAACAAAAAGAGTTAATTATTCAGAAATATTTTTTATCGATGAAATCTTAACAAAATTGTTTAAACGTATTTTTCCCCGACATATTTTATACACAAAATAGATTAAAGTCGAAAACATTGATGTGCTTCCTTAATCAATTCAGGTCATGCATAATCATAATCTTAAACGGCGAATGTTTTTACTGGATTTCAACTCCGGAAGAGGTTAGCTGAGATGAATTTTAAGCAACCTCTAACTTATATCTTAAGAATATGTAATATGTTTTTCTTCATGCCGGAGTACCTATAATATTATAACGGTTGATTTTCTGCGATATTAAGTCTGTTTAATTTCATATGAGGAAATTCAGGATTTTTTATGTTCACTGCTGTTTGTAGCTTCATATATACCTATCATCTATACAAATAAATAAAATTGGAGTGTCTCTTTGTGATATTAAAATAACAGCTTTTTAATTTATGCATATGTATGTATACACGATACATATACCAAAAATGTGGTTAAATTTTGTTATGTCTGTCTGTCTGTCTGCTTGTCTCGGAAATCTCTGGAAAGGCTGGACGGATTTGGACGGGACTTTCACTGGCAGATAGCTGATGATCCAGTAACTAAGGCTAGGTTCTTAAGACTAACTTTGTCCCGCGGCGTTACTCGCGGTACAACAATAACCGCGGGGTTAGCTAGTTAAAAATAAATATTCTATTTTATTGTGAATTTTTAACACAAGTAGCTATCTAAGATAGCAAGAGTAACTTCAACGGTACTAGAAACCGCCCAGTCTTGTTCAATACTGGGATGGTTGGCGATACTCAGGGGAGACCTGTATTCTGCAGTGGACGGCGATAAGTTGATACAACCTATCGCCATCCTCTGTAAGTAAAACTATGCGTTATACACACAGTTTAATTTTCAAATAGGATAAACGGATACATTTAAAAAAATGACACAAAACCATCCGAAATCCGATTAATTAGATGAACATACGGAAAATTTGACTGTTCTCAGCATTGTATTCTGGGTAAAAAATGAAATGTTATCGTGTTGTAAAAGATTTACCGCAGTAAATGTTACAGTATTTGATAGAAGTAGAACTCTCAAAAATGATGTATGATATTAAATCGATAAGAAAGTTATTATTGCTCCAACAGAAAAGACTTCATTTATAACAGTTTAACAATAGGGTAGTTGACACCTTAGTCAAAGCAGTTACTTTTTATCATCTGTCAAAACAATAACTTTGTATGAAAAATGTACTTAAAACTGACTTGTGACGTCACTGTTTTAGACTACTCAATTAAGCAATATATTTAAATTTTTATTATAAAACTAGCCGACCCACGGAACCTCGTTTGCGTCTTCTATTGCCCGTAGCGTGAAAATTTTCTCCCGTTTTCGAAACATTTTTCATTAGTGCGCCGCTCCTATTGGTCCTAGCGTGATGATATATATGGCGATATACGATAAATGAGCTATCTAACATTGAAAAAAAATTTCAAATCGGACCAGTAGTTCCTGAGATTAGCGTGTTCAAACAAACAAACAAACAAACAAACAAACAAACTCTGCAGCTTTATATATTAATTATAAAATTTGTAATAGATATGAAGCTGTAATAATTATATTTGCCGAGATGTTTTAATAATTGTTTTAATAGAGGAGACATCGGTATTTGTTTACGGTACAATCAACTACCCAATTATAAATTACTAGCTTTTTCGCGCGGCTAAGCATGTATGTCGTATATCGAGGTGAGTATAATTATTTTTCGGATTAATATTTAGCCCATGACACAAATAATGTGACTTCTTATTGGCAAAAGAATTTTTAAAGTCGGTTTAGTATATTCTGCGATTATCTCCTACAACCTCACAAACTTTATACCTTAACTAGCTGAACACCGCAGTATTACCCGCGGTTATTGTTGTACCGCGAGTAACGCTGCGGGACAAAGTTAGTCGAAAAAAAAGTAGCCTAAGTTACTCCCTGGATCATCAGCTACCTGCCAGAGAAAGTCTCGTCAAAATCCATCCAGCCGCTCCAGAGATTACCCGGAACAAACAGACAGACAGAGAGACCGACAGACAGACAGACAAAAATTTTTTTACCAACATTTTTGGTATATGTATCGTGTATACATACATATGCATTGATTAAAAAGCTGTTATTTTAATATTACAAACAGACACTCCAATTTTATTTATTTGTATAGATAATCATTTGTATAGATAAAGCTCGTTCCTGTTTACTTATTTTCATAATAAACAGAAAATTTTAATTAGTTGTAGACAAAATCTTTTAAGACGTATCAAGTTGGATTGATCACGTTTTGTGTACTTCGGAACAAATTAAAATAAAACGTAATTTGACCGAAGACATGAAGTAACTGTTCGAATGACACTGTAGGAGAGGCAGATATTATGATGATACAACAACATCAAAGCAAATAGGTGATAACCAGGTCTTACATTGGTTTTCACCAAGTGACTGTCGTGTAACCTGGGAAGGCAAAAACATTTAGAGAGGTTGAATTTCGAAAAGTAACGTTAGCAATAATTTATCTTTTTATTTACCTTAATATTTCAAAGCGTCCAAGTCTGTAAAGTCTGCAAGTTTGTCTGCAAAGACCTGGTGTTTATTATAGGAGTAATCTATACTACAGCAAGGTAATAATTATTGATAACATCCAAGAAAAAAAATGTGTGATTAAGTTGAAATACGTTAATGTTTTGAAAAGAAGTTATCGCCTGCAGTATTGCGTAGGTCCATTACCAGTCACAACGTGCTTAAACTGGTATTCAAGTAAATCCAGTTGAACTCTAGTGGCCAATCCCAAATAATCTTGGGAGCAAAAAGGCTAGGAAGATGATGCTTTAGAAAGGAAAACAATGGTGAATAATCTAGTTGTCCTAACTTTTAAACTTTCGCGTTCCATGATATATTAACAATTATTTTTACGGGAATTAACGCGATCACTTATTAATGTATGTGTATGTAACTGTATATAATACCTTTTACTAAGTGATCGCATTAATTCCCGTAAAAATAATTGTTAATAAATCTAGTTGTCCTTTGAGTTCTAGGTATATACAAGCGGCACTACCTACCTTAAAGTCAGGTGAACTTTTTGTTTTTTTGTTATAGCATGTAAAATAGATAAAATGAATTGTAGTCGGTGGGGTGGGTATTAGCTACCACGAAGCAAATACATGCTCCGTGTTAGCTACCATGATAAATGATATTTATTTTGTAAGTAAATTTTTACAGATATTTTACACGTCAGAATTTACAGTTAGTAGTGGCCGGTATTTCCTAAGACTCACACTGCGAAGAAATGCCGAAACAAACCACAATGGTGCCTTTTATTTTTAGTCCATAGTTTTGAGTCGACCTGTCGTGTTATTTAGCCGGTACTAGTCAAGATTAACCACCCGAAGCGCGGCACTATCGCCAGTAGGAGACTTTTAGTAGTAGCTAGTAGTAACTAGTAGCTAGTATAAGATTTATTGGTTCCGACATGTAATTTTCATTTTGTAACGACACAACATTACCAATCTATTCAATGTCCCAAATGTTCTTAATTTGTTTGTATCTGCGAAATTTGTGGTCCGATTCCAGCAATTCTTTTTTTAATTAAATTGGTTTTACTCAATGTTGGTCCAAATAAAAGTTTATGAGTATTATTGATTGGTGAGCATTCATTGAGTTCAGACGTTCATTTTCGCGTGTTGTTACAATTTTGATTATCAACCGTAGTTAAATAAATTGGATTTAGATTATGTTCTCTACAGGTTTTTTTAAATGTTAAACCACATACCGTGGAAGAGAGAGAAATGATACCACAGCCTCACAGAAAACCGGTGTGAAATAGCGCTTGCGTTTTGTTTCACCAAGTGAGTGAGGATACCGGAGGCCTATACCCCAACCCTGAATCATTTTGTCCAGCCCCAAAGGCTGGCAACGCACTTGTGACGCCTCTGGTGTTGCGGGTGTCCATGGGCGGTGGTAATCGTTTACCATCAGTGATACGTATGCTCGTTTGCCCCTATACCATAAAAAAACATTCACACACGCTCACGTCTTCATCGCTGAGTGGGTAGATAGATATAAATCAAAAATTTGTTGAATATAATTGAAGTTGTGTCATTTACGTTAAAGGGGTAAACCTTATATTTATAGAAGCAGATTCACTAAATTCTGGCTTGATTCCCGGGTCAAAAAAAGTGTTCGAATGATCTATCTACAAATGTTTATTTAAAATCTGGAGTGTTTTTCTATGTATCATTAGTATTTATTTACAAACAAACGATATAAGCACTAGCTTTTACCCGCGGCTCCACCCGCATTTTGTCGTTTACAACGGTAAAGAGTAGTCTATGTCCTTTTTCAAGAATCAAAGTAACTCCGTGCCTTTTTCACTGAAATTGGTGCTGCGGTTTAGCCGTGAAACGCAACAGGCAGACAAACAGAGTTACTTTGAAATTTATAATATTAGTGTGGAAGTATAGAATATGAGTCCTATCAGTCAATCTCGCTTTCACAGAACAAGCTCTGCTTGGTTCGAAACTAGATGTCATTGTATATTAGACGTCCAAAAAATGTGGAGTTATAACATTATCAAGTTAAGTTGAACAGGTATCTCTTTAAGTGAATACACATAATCGGTATTAAATATTTGAAATACTTTAAATTATCCCGTAATCAGTAAACAAACTTAAACTAATGGTGTAAACAAACAACTCCCTTCTCGAACCATTACAATAATTTGAGGCCCCTTTATTAACATCTCAACAATCAAGCTCCGAAGCCTCGTTACGTCATCAATCATTTGACGTCATCAGTCCAATGTTTTGCATTAATTTAGGGCAAGGCCAAAAACGATGCTGAGTTATCGGATTGGAGAAAATACCGAATGGAATTTCTTAGTTTTGTTAAAAGCTTTGCATACAAAGTCAATTTTGGGTCTGTTCTACTTACAAAGCATTACTTGTGACTAAAATTTATATGTTAATAAATAGTTTTTTTTTATTTTATTTACAAAAAAAGTATTTTAAAATTCTTTAAAGATCGCCGTATAATCCCTTTATCATAATCTCTATTTAGTATTTAAAAAAGGAACAAAACCAATTTACTGTGATATAGTTTAGACAGCGCTATCGGCAATTACTACCGAGGGCCTAGTAGAGATTATTTCATATCTACTAGATCGTGATGCTGAATGCGTTCCGCAACCCCATACCAAAATCTTCACGAATCAACACACCGAATGCGCTCGCCGTCAAGAGCAAGTTGATGTAAACGAAACTAATACTAGGTTCTTTCATTAACGAAGACGCGATCAACTTTGCAAGTCCAGTACCTTAATCCTCGGGCAACAGTTGATAGTGTTGACACGACAAATGTCATGTAATAATGTCCTATGAAGTCGCAGATTCAAGCCACGTGAAAAAAGGCCATGTGTTGCCGCGAGATATCCTCTAGTCAATAGCTAGCATCGCATAGTTGGCTATATAATGTGCTGAGTGTAAATGTCATCTACTGAAAAAGAAGCTTAGCGCCTTCCTTAGAAACGATACGGCTTGATTCTACATTGAAATTAGAAATTTATTTGAAACTGCAAGTATCTGCGACATGTGACATGACCGTAAGACGGTGGCGCAGGGCACTTACGCGAGTGTGCATGGTGACAGCTGATGGCTCGATTGTCTGATATGACATGTTTATACTGTACAGCATTAATATATATTTTTATAACATCACAATGAACATTTTTTTAACTTCTTTTATCGCGCATTTTAGTTAAAGAGCAAATACGTTCATTTCAGGTGAGCTTAAACAACTGTTTGTTAAAGTTTTGAGTTTTCACTTCTATCGGGAGCCTTTGTGACTGCTTTGTATTTTTTTTATTATGAAATAGAGGGCAAGCGGTGGGGGATGGGGAGGGTTATGGAGGAAGGGGTTAGGGTATGGGCCTTCAGTATCCTCACTCACTCGTAAATATCCTCATATGTGCTATTTAAAACAGGGATTTTACTATGTATATAAATGACAATCCACATTGTCCATATTGTGATATTTACTTTTAATATCAATCAATCAATCGCCTCTGCTGAACGAAGGTCTCCCTCAAGGAGTGCCAACTATCCAAGTCTTTTTTTTTATGAATAACCCTGCCAAAATGATTGCACTCTGCCTGATGGAAAGCATACGCAAAATCCAAGAGTGGAGGTCACCCTCATTACGAATGTAGACAATGCAACAATGCAGCATGGTGACCCACACCACGACGGCTTAGTAATGCTTCTTGGGCCTCCGGTCTCACACTCACCAACGAAATATAACAGCACTAACGCTGTCATTTTACGATGATCTTTAACTGCCTCAGTGGCGGAGTCGTAGTGTATTCGACTGCTGTGCTTGAGGTCTTGGGTTCGATTCCCGTGTCGGACTAAATGTTTGTAAGATCTGCAAATATTATTTATGTATTTATGAAAAAAAAGTACATATGCATTTATATCAGTTGCCTAGTACCCATAACACAAGCTCTGCTTAGCTTGGTACTAGATGGCGTTGTATGTTAGATGTCCGAAATATTAATGTATTTATTTATTTATCTTCTGTGCGAGGGTAGTACCGCCCCGGTCGAGCCAGTCCGTTTGTGCTGAAATCAGCGTGACTCTAATACCGTGGTCTAGGACAGTCTGCATCCATCCATAATTTACTCTAGTAAAGGTTTTTTTAGTTAATTATACTAGTAAATAAAACAACCTATTCTTTAATGCGTCTCAAAAGCAGCTTTATCCACGTAACTGTTCTCATTTGCTATTTATTAAACTCTCCCTCGAGACACAACTCCCGCATAACTATAAATTTCAACAGACATAATATTCTACACCACACTTCAACCTTCCTTCGGAATATAAATGCCTAAATACAATTTAGAATTATCTAACCTACATAGTACAAGGTATTCACGTAGGTTGAGCCTTTACAGAGGACCTATAAAATTCGTGTCTTATCTTTCATCGTAGCAGTATTGTCCCTACCCGTCAACTTTTTAGGGTTCCTTATAATATAATATAAGGGTTATTGTTAGAACAGTTTGAAATGTATGATAATGTCATATCCTACCGTTATTGCGACATTGTAATCATGACGATTTTAAAAACTGTGAGTTCGTGTTTATTATTTTAGATTCTTGTAACGGTTGGATTTGGTTGTCAATTTGACGTATCGATTTGAACGTTAATGAAAAGGTCATTATGTGAACGACAAACAAGTACAGTACAGTAAATACATTTGGTATTTATACTCATATTGCATTATTAAACTTACTTTAGGTACGGAGTGTCTATTGTGTATATCAGTATATAACTATTTCTTTGATCTATGTATAATAATTCTAAATTAGGTATTTGTTTTAAATCAATGTGTTAATTTTTTAAAACTAGTATGGCATAATTATTTCTTTTCACATTTAACTAAGATTCGTTATATAAGATATAGTAAAAAATAATAGCAAATGATTTGTATTCTATATCAATAGAATATTCACTATTAGACAACTCGTGGAACACGAGAGTTTTGGGACAAATACGTTTAATGTCGCATTTAATCGTTTTCAATTAACTGATACGTAACCCATATTGCTACCGCAAAAAATGTCTACAGTAATTAAGCTACCACAATGGCAACTAGCATTGTGAGTTGCAAGTCATTTCATTCATATACATTGAAGTTGGTAATTTCTTCGTCCTTGACCTACTTACACTTAGGACGTGAGGGTCGTGTCACCTGTAATTAAAAATTAATAGTATTTCTCACGTTTTCACATTCAACACTGCTTTTACCGGAATTCAAGTCAGAGAAGTTAACAGCCATGGAAAAGTCACGCTTCACACGTCAACACGTCATAATTCCTACCAATTTTTAATAAATACATTCATTATTATTACCATTTTACATATAGGAAGGACCTATCCTTCCTATATGTAAAATGACTAATGATTGACATTTAACACTTTGTTAGGACAAAGTGTTAAATGAATAATTTAACACTTTGTCCTAACAAAGTGTTAAATTATTGTCTAGAATAATTTAAATAGTTTCTATCACTATAAAGATTTTATTTGGTCGTTTTAACGGGGAAGGGTGGTTACTTATGGTTCAACCTACTCTTCTTAACTTGGAAGCGGGGAAGCAGTAGTTATCATTTTAGCAGATCTATACACAAAAAATAATAGGAGTTTGACAGCTGGTGGTCACTTAACATTAGGTGCCTCTTAGTCTGTCTGTAGAAACTAATACTAGGTTCTTTCATCAATGAAGACGCGATCAACTTCGCAAGTCTAGTCCCTTAATCCTCGGGCAACAGTTGATAGTGTAGACAAGACAAATGTCACGTAATAATGTCCTATGAAGTCGCAGATTCAAGCCACGTGAAAAAAGGCCATGTGTTGTCGCGAGATATCCTCTAGTCAATAGCTAGCATCGCATAGCTGGCTATATAATGTGCTGAGTGTAAATGTCATCTACTGAAAAAGAGACTTAGCGCCTTCGTTAGAAACGATACGGCTTGATTCTACATTGAAATTAGAAATGTATTTGAAACTGCAAGTATCTGCGACATGTGACATGACCGTAAGACGATGGCGAAGGCTACTTACGCGAGTGTGCATGGTGACAGCTGACGGCTTGATTGTCTGATATGACATGTTTATACTGTACAGCATTATCCTATATTTTTATAACATCACAATGAACATTTTTTTAACTTCTTTTTTCGCGCATTTTAGTTAAAGAGCAAAGAGGTTCATTTCAGGTGAGCTTAAACAACTGTTTGTTAAAGTTTTGAGTTTTCACTTCTATCGGGAGCCTTTGTGACTGCTTTTTTTTATTATGAAATAGAGGGCAAACGGTGGGGGATGGGGAGGGTTATGGACGAAGGGGTTAGGGTATGAGCCTTCAGTATCCTCACTCACTCGTAAATATCCTCAAATGTGATATTTATAACAGGGTTTTTACTATGTATGTAAATTACAGTCCACATTGTCCATATTGTGATATTTACTTTTAATATCAATCAATCAATCGCCTCTGCTGAACAAAGGTCTCCCTCAAGGAGTGCCAACTATCCAGGTTCTTTTTTTTTATGAACGACCCTGCCAAAATGACTGTACTCTGCCTGATGGAAAGCATAAGCACAATCCAAGAGTGATGGTCACCCTCATTACGAATGTAGACAATGCAACAATGCAGCATGGTGACCTACGCCACGACGGCTTATTGATGCTTCTACATCATTGGGCCTCCGGTCTCGCACTCATCAACGAAACACGACAGCACTAACGCTGTCATTTGCCTGCCTCAGTGACGCAGTCGTAGTGTATTCGACTGCTGTGCTTGAGGTCTCGGGTTCGATTCCCGGGTCGGACTTAATGTTTGTAAGATCTTCAAATATTTATGTATATGCGAAAAAAAAGTATATATGTATTTACATCAGTTGACTAGAACCCATAACATAAGCTCTGCTTGGCTTGGTACTAGATGGCGTTGTATGTAAGATGTCCGAAATATTAATGTATTTATTTATTTATCTTCTGTGCGAGGGTAGTACTGCCCCAGTCGAGCCAGCCCCTTTGTGCTGAAATCAGCGTGATTCTAATACCGTGGTCTTGGACACTCTGCATCCATCCATAATTTACTCTAGTAAAGGTTTTTTTAGTTACTTATAGTAGTAAATAAAACAACCTATTCTTTAATGTGTCTCAAAAGCAGCTTTATCCACGTAACTGTTCTCATTTGCTATTTATTAAACTCTCCCTCGAGACACAACTCCCGCATAACTATAAATTTCAACAGACATAATATTCTACACCACACTTCAACCTTCCTTCGGAATATAAATGCCTAAATACAATTTAGAATTATCTAACCTACATAGTACAAGGTATTCACGTAGGTTGAGCCTTTACAGAGGACCTATAAAATTCGTGTCTTATCTTTCATCGTAGCAGTATTGTCCCTACCCGTCAACTTTTTAGGGTTCCTTATAATATAAGGGTTATTGTTAGAACAGTTTGAAATGTATGATAATGTCATATCCTACCGATATTGTGACATTATAATCATGTCAATTTTAAAAACTGTGAGTTCGTGTTTATTATTTTAGATTCTTGTAACGGTTGGATTTAGTTGTCAATTTGACGTGTCGATTTAAACGTTCATGAAAAGGTCATTATGTGAACGACAAACAAGTACAGTACAGTAAATACATTTGGTTTTCTCATATTGCATTATTAAACTTACTTTAGGTATGGAGTGTCCATTGTGTATGTCAGTATTTAACTATTTCTTTGATCTATTAAATCATAATTCTAAATTAGGTATTTGTTTTAATTCAATGTGTATTTTAACACTAGTATTGCATAATTATTTCTTTTCACATTTAACGAAGATTCGTTATATAAGATATAGTAAAAAATAATAGCAAATGATTTGTATTCTATATCAATAGAGAATTCAGTATTAGACCAGTCGTGGAACATGAGAGTTTTAGGACAAATACGTTTAATGTCTTATTTATTCGTTCTTAATTAACTGATACATAACGCAAATTGCGGTACTAAAAATTTCTACAGTAATTAAGCTACCACAATGGCAACTAGCATTGTGAGTTGCAAGTAATTTCATTCATATACATTGAAGTTGGTAATTTCTTCGTCCTTGACCTACTTACACTTAGGACGTGAGGGTCGTGTCACCTGTAATTAAAAATTAATAGTATTTCTCACGTTTTCACATTCAACACTGCTTTTACCGGAATTCAAGTCAGAGAAGTTAACAGCTATGAAAAAATCACGCTTCACACGTCGACACGTCATAATTCCTACCAATGTTTAATAAATACATTCATTATTATTATTACCATTTTACATATAGGAAGGATAGGACAAAGTGTTAAATTATTGTCTAGAATAATTTAAATAGTTTCTATCGCTATAAAGAGTTTATTTGGTCGTTTTAACGGGGAAGGGTGGTTACTTATGGTTCAACCTACTCTTCTTGACTTGGAAGCGGGGAAGCAGTAGTTATCATTTCAGCAGATCCATACACAAAAAAATAATAGGACTTTGACAGCTGGTGGTCACTTAACATTAGGTGCCTCTTAGTCTGTCCCTATAAAATAAGCTCCTTATGAGATAGTAGAGCCACGCTGATTTCAGCAAGAACGGGACGGCTGGACCAGGGTGGTACTACCCTCGCACAAAAGATCACCGTAAAATAACAGCATTCGTGCTGTCGTGTTTCGTTGGTGAGTACAAGACCGGAGGCCTAATAATGCAGAAGCATCACTAGGCCGCCTTGATGTGGGTCACCATGCTGAATTGTTGCATTCGCAATAAGTGTGGTGACCACCACTCTTGGATTCTGCTTATGCTTTCCATCAGGCAGAGTAGAGTTATTTTGGTAGAGACATATATTAAAAAAAAAACTTACATCACGATAACCAAAATAAAAGTTCATAAAATTGATAAATGTTACATAATTAATAAACAATTGCTTACAAGTATGAGATGAAACCAGACACCCTTAACTTACGATAAAGTTGAATAACACAGTTCTCAGACATAGTATTCGAAAACAAAACACCCGGAAATAAACATCAACATACAAATTCGCAAAGTACGGAACCCACCTCAAACTTACTTACTCTGACTTTGACCCCTTTTTGAGGTCATTTCACAGGTAATGGTGCGTGAAGCGAACTCGGATTCCTCGCTGTACTAGATATGGGTATTTAATGTCATAACTTTGTTTTTTCATTGCGGTTGAGCAAAGTTGCGACTTAGAACTATATATTATATAATGCTCTGATTTTAGCTATAGCTGTTGATTTTATTTTGAAATATTAAATCAAAATGTCACATGATAAAAACAATTCAGAGTTACTACAATAAATCCTACTCGTTATGCTTATGTTTTGATAATAATCCTTTTCTTTAATTTGGACTAAAAATACATTTTCTTTAAAAAATATTGCACTGCATCACTTTCTATCTTAAATTTGTTTCAGTTTGGCTTTGATACATTTTGGTAAACAATTAGAAATACTTAGATGAAAAAACTGTACAGTAGACAATCATTAAAAGTATCTTGAAATAATTTTTTACCAGAATATCTTTAAAAGTTTAAATACTTTTAATGGCTGACTGTACATTTAAAATCCGACCGCCGCAAATTAAACTCCATTATTGACCCCAGTTTCTTTGTATTCTACATCTTTTAAATGTAAGGTTATCTTTTTTTAATTATCACAAGTCCATTTAGAGATAGAAAGATTATTAAATGTCTTCAATAGAATCTTTTAGATCTGGTTGCGACTTATTCAGTAAATCTGATTATTTTCTGAATGCCTTAAGATATAAAAGATAAAAGGCATAGGTTTTAAGAACTTCGCTTTTTAAAGCGATTCTTAACTTTTTAATCTTTTACGACCCGTTCAGTTTAAAGTCGTTTACATATTTTTAATACGCTTTTATTAGTTTGACTTGTGATACAAAATAATGTTTAAAAGTCATTTGTGTAGATAATACTATTATTTATTCATTATTGACCCTTTTGTATGTTGTTGTTTGTCGAAAACAATAGTATCAAACCATCATAATGTTTAGTCACGACTTTGAATCCAAGCAAGTAAAACGATGACGTGAATCTACTATATTACAAAAATACCATTCACATATTATACGGATTCCTAAATGTTTATGATATTTATATAAGCGAGAGCAAGCCTGCTGTATTGCTGTCAACCTGGTACTTTAGGCATCAGATGAAAAATAAAAGTCTTGAAAGAAAGATAAAATAAGAAAGTAGAAGAGTAAGAAGAGTGGTATAAACGGAATATTGCATGACATATATGGATTAGAGATTTTAGGCAATAATTGGGCCAGATCGGGGATACCTGTACCATGAATTTTATTGGTTACTAGTTTGTTCGCAGCTACGCCCGCATGTATGTTGGTTTTCGCATTAAAAAGTAAAAAATGTCCTTCCTCAAGAATCAAAGCATCTCGATCGAATCGAAAGAATTTAAGTCGTAAAGGCGTAACAGGCAGACAGAGGTACTTTAGAATCCATAATATTGGTATGGATTGAAAATTGAAATGAATTTATTTAAATACAAACATCTTATGATAAATATAATTCACATGCATGACTGTACTCTGATACAATGAAAGCTTTGTACTAAAATATGGCTATGGTTGTCATTGCGTTTTATTTCCACTCTGTTGACGACATAGCGTCGGAAACTCTTGGCATTTGACGTCAATCAATATTGTATAGTGTCCTCGTACTTCAATGAACCAATTTCTTTGAGGTTTGTATTGTGATAGTCTTTTTGAGTTTAGATATTTTTATTGTTATTATTTTTGTTGGCATATGCTGTATAAAATATATTGCGGTTAGTTATAATGCTTTGGAAAATATATAAATTTCTGGAATGATCGTAAAAGTACTACAGCAAATTTAATGTTTTATGAGCAAATTATAGATCATAATTTCTATGCCCGTGGCGAAAGTTAGATTTTCGTTTAGCTCTTAAATAGTGAATTTATGTCTCTTTAAATAAATGTAGCTACAGTGTCAGTTTGTATTTATACAAAGCGTATCTAATATTTGTAAATAGATCGAGTATATTTATCTGTACTCTAACATTGAAAATTGAAGCTACTCTTGATTTACTTCCATCTGTGTCCGTGGGAAAGCCAAGCTTCGGCATGAATGAGCCGGCTCCACTGGAGTGCTCCATCCCCCAATGACCGGCAACGAAATTGTGACACCTTTAGTGTTACGGGTGCCCATGGGCAGCGGTAATCGCTTACCATCAGGTGATACATCTGCTAGTTTGCCTATTCCATAGAAAACCCCCGAAATGAAGAAAGGGCTTCCAGTCACCTCTTTCACTCGCCTAAATAATTATTTAAGGTCTTGATACTACTTGTTAAAACCGGGATTTGCTCACCTACGATGAACTCACATTATTTTATCACCCGGGTCAAACCGGCTATGGCTCACCCATAATAGGTTCATATTTATCACTGCCAAGAAAATAAATGTGCAAGAAACTAGGTAACAAATAAATCTTGTCTTGTCATACATTTGTAAGATTTGTTAAAGGAACAGTTATATAACAAATGAAGTTGGCTTGCAACCCGATGTGGTATGCCAAACAGGTCAGCGAGTTGTTGGCATCTATGTGTGAATTTACAACATAATAATTTAATAACTCATTGATATGTTTACTAAGGACTTAAGAGAATTGACAGACAGCCTTATTCATAAACTTAATTTAACTTTAAGCAAGGATTTTGTATTATTTTCAATTTTAAACTTGTAACGTTAACGCAAAAAGTTATCTGACGTTTATGAATAAGGCTGTTAGATTCACGGCTTATTCTGGTATGGTTCATAATTAACTCTAAGTCGTTATTTTTTCCTGATTTTATTTGTACTATAAACTTATATCAAAATATAATGCGTTTGTAAAAAAATACTTAGACTTTTTTAAATTCAACTGTTAAAATTTGAAAATAAGATTTTATTCGTCATCATTATGATCATATAGATGCACTAACAGTCCAGTGCTGGACAAGTCTTTCTCTGGACGGACGAAAGGAAAAATTATTGAATCGTCAAGCAGACGTATTACCTGATGGTAAGTGATTACTGCCGCCCATGGACACCCGCAACACCAGAGTCGTTACAAGTACGTTGCCGACCTTTGGGGGATGAGGAAAGGGATGTGGAGTTTTCCGGTTTTCTGAGAGGCCGTGGTGTCACTCCGGTCGAGTCGGCCCATTCATTCCGTGGCTCTCCCACGGTAAAAACACAGTGAAATATAACATATTACATTTTTAAAAGCCTACTACTTGTATGCAAATTTTTATGATGATCCCTTGGGTAGCTACTGGACTGCGATCTATCTTCGACATGCATTTTGCATTTTTTTGATAAATCTAAATTTATTAACTTACATAATATCACCTTCCCCAACGACAGTACCTAGATAATACCTTTCCAAACTATGTCCAAAAAACATTATACTGAACAAAAACTGCCAAAAGTTTCTCAGAAAATATTACCAGGGCTTCCATTGCTCGTGACCTCATAGCGTAAGGTGTCTTCGGCACGCGTCCCCCATTTATATCCCGTAGATGAGGGTCTTAGCTCACGTAATATGAATGTTAGCCATTTAACATCCATTAGGTTTTCTTTTCATGTCTTTAAAAGTTTATTATCATGTGAAATTCTAATAATTATATGTTTGTTATCACGGAAAATAGTAGCCTATGTGTTATCTATACTCTATAATCTATACTAATATATAAAGCTGCAGAGTTTGTTTGTTTGTTTGTTTGTTTGTTTGTTTGTTTGTTTGTTTGTTTGAACACGCTAATCTCAGGAACCGCTGGTCCGATTTGAAAAATTCTTTCAGTGTAAGATAGCCCATTTATCGAGGAAGGCTATAGGGTATATATCATCACGCTACTACTAATAGGAGCGGAGCAACAATGAAGAATGTTACAAAAACGGGGGAAAATTATCACGCTACGGGCAATATAAGACGCAAACGAGGTTGCGTGGGTCTGCTAGTAATATATAAAGCTGAAGAGTTTGTTTGTTTGTTTGTTTGTTTGTTTGTTTGTTTGAACACGCTAATCTCTGAAACCGCTGGTCCGATTTGAAAAATTCTTTCAGTGTTAGATAGCCCATTTATCGAGGAAGGCTATAGGCTATATATCATCACGCTAAGACCAATAGGAGCGGAGCACCAATGAAAAATGTTTCAAAAACGGGGGAAAATTATCACGCTACGGGCAATAAGAGACGTAAACGAAGTTGCGTGGGTCAGCTAGTAAGCTATATTACTGTAAAGTTTCATTCAAATCCGTTCAGTAGTCTTTGCATGAAAAAGTAACAAACATCCACCCATCCATCTATCCATTCATAGTTACAATTTTCAGAAACTTGAATATCATTGCTTGAAATGGATGAATTTAGTAAATAATTTGTTTGGGGCTTTTACTTGCACTTTTTTTTAAATACGATGCTTCTATGAATTCAGGTTTAATCCAGTCGTTAGTCTGTTAAAGACTATTGGTGTGTGTGTGCCGTATCCATGTGTTTGTGTAATAGTTCTCAGCCCGTCAAAGGTTAGTGGCCAAAGCCGTCATACATAGTTGATAACTCAGTATTGGGGCTGACCTGATATAGTTAGTAAGTGCGACCTTCATGATAGAGAAATTTCCATAGAAAATTGAACGTCCAATTCTGTGATATGTACAATTCTGAGACCAAATCAACCTAACAGTCAAAATTTATCTATTTACTCTAAACAAATAAATAAAATTGAAGTGTCTGTTTGTAATATTAAAATAACCGCTTTTTCTTGAATGCATATGTATGTATACACGGTACATTTACCAAAATAACATTATTTTTCAATTTCGTCTGTATGTCTGTCTGGTTTGCCTGTTTGTTTCGGGTTATCTCTTGAATGGCTGGACCGTTTTTGACGGGACTTTTACTGGTATTTTCATAGCATGTAATAAGGAGTGAGTTAGGTGGCACCGCGGAAGATTATTAGCAAAATCTTTCTCTCTTTTGAATTACACAAAGTGTTGTGTACAAATGATGTTGTCTGAATCCCCAACACCCAACACAGTAAAGAGCGGCATAGCGACCATTCTAACCACTAGACCCACTATAAAGTCAAATCCAATGTCTACGTAACTGAGTTGAATTCGATTTAGTACTTCAATACAAGAGTAGACTACACTATCCAAGAGTCATCTGCGCCTTCATTACATTACGGCCCTAGAGTGTTGTCATGATTTGAATAGTTAGTGCGACCAGCAGTGTACAGCATAACAATGAATAGCTTCAATAGACGGTATACAATGTACGTGACAATACGATACCTTGCCAAAGAAGTTGTGTCGACGGAAACAGAACTATGGTCTGTTACAGACGTTATATTTCCAATTGAATTGCGTAATCCCTTAGTAGTTTGGGCGATGACAATGCGTATAAAAGGCTTTTAAACTGAAGGTTATGTAAGTAACTGTGCATTTAGAAATGTAGATTTTGATATTTGAATCAGATATTGTCATCTCTTTAGAAAGAGTCTTTCATTTTTACCTACACGTATGTATTTAGATGGTAAAGGTTATTTCTTCTTTTTACCTATGTCGTTGAAACATCTTCTGAGATCTTCCGTCTTAACTTCTAACAAAAGATTAATAAATGAAAAAGAAATATAAAGTGCTTAGGTAATAGAAGACTAGATTTAAAATTTAGAAGTTTTTATACATACATCAATGTACATTCAGCCAGGCTAGTATAAACATTTTTTTTTATTTTACGAAGTTATTTTGTTGGCTTGACCTTGCATCTTTTTGTATACCTTCGTATCTAAAATTTTATATTTATCACTAGGGCTTAGTCGTATTACTTCTTTAGAGAATATTAGGAACACATATTACCAGTACTATTTTCAACTCATTAAACCAAGCTGAATATCTTCTCATATATAAAAATCAATTACTGTTCGTTGGTATCGCTAAAACTCGAGAATGGCTAGGCCATTTAGCCGATTTTGCTTTAAATATTTGTCGTAGTCCAGGGAAGGTGTAAAGGGTGTTTTTTTTTTTATAAAGTTGAATTTCCAAATGTCACGTGTACGATGTAGCGGGCGCAGCTAGTATAATATAAATATGTGTTGATAGTGACTTTGCCATGATAGCACACTTAGTATGATTCGGACCAGTATCTACTAAGTTGAAGTTTTGACATACCAGCCATTACGCTACCACTTACGTAATAGCTTAACTTTTTTATAAATAAAATCGTGTGTACTTATATAAAAAACTGAACGAACAAGTCTACATATGTGAAGTTGTTGTCGGAAAATTTAAATATTCCGAAGCTCCCAGTTCGAATTAGTTTTCCAGAAAGGTAAGTCCAAACCCATTACAGAATAATCTAAAATAAAAAGGTATTTTTTCGGTGGTAATGGTAATGCCTCTGCCTAACATACGGGTAGTTTATTTTTATTAACGTCGCATATTGCGGAGAAAAGCATTTTTATCAGGACCCAAAATGTTACAGACGATATCAATGTACTGTTTATGAATCTCTACTGGAAATATGAATGAGAGTTCCATTTGCCTTCAAGTGTGTACTAAAATAGTAGTGTCTACTAGAATAGTTTTTTTTTGTGTGGTATATGGGGCAAACGAGCAGTCATATCACCTGATGGTAAACGATTGACGCCACTCATGGACAAACGCAACACCAGAGGCGTCACAAGTGCGTTGCCGGCCTTTTAAAAAGGAATACGCTCATTTCTTGAAGGTTTGAAGGTCGTATTGGTCCGGGACTACCGCAGGTGACAGTTTATTCCACAGTTTTCTTGTGCTTTCTTTTTAGAAAAAGATTCCTAAAATAAAATGGTATTGTAAACGAAAAAAATGGGCTAGGATAGTTTCACCCAATAGATGTCTAGAAGATCTTATCTCGATGATATATAAGTGTTGAGGTGTCCATAGAATGGCAAAGTTATTTTCTTTTTTACCATTTGATTGATAAAGAGTCCGCGTCGAAAAAGAAACTAGTTAGGTAAGCATATGTGTGTATTTAGGTTAAGCGTATACATTAACTTTGAACATGTTTCATGTTTCTTTTGCGAGAACTTACGGGACATTGAATATTTTATGAAATCGATTTATCAGAAGCTTGTTTTTTGTTGAGAGATTTGGGTTTTGAAGAGAGTGGGGCTTAAGTAGTTTTTAATGTTATATCTATTCAAATAAATAAAATTAAACTGTCTGTTTGTAATTTCAAAATAACAGCTTTCCACTAAATGCATATAAAAGTATATAGGCCACTTACATAAAGAAAACAGATTTTAAAAAGTTGTCTCTTCGTCAGTCTGATTGTTCCGGCTAAGCTCTGAAACGACTGGAGTAGTTTAGACAGGGCTTTCACGGGCAGATAGCTGGTATTATAAGAAAGAACTTGGTTCCTTTATTTCAGTAAATAAAAAGGTTATGCAAAAAAAAATGATAATTGTTCCGGCTAATCTCCGAAACGGCTTGAATGGTTTTGACGGGACTTTCAATGGCAGATGGCTGGTGTTAGAAAACAAAACTTAGTTCCTTTACTTTAGGTAATAAGAGGTTACACCAAAATATTTACTGAAAGAGTGACAAATATTGGTAAAAATAAAAAATAAACCGCGGGTAATTCCCCAGGGTGCAGCATGTTTGTAATATAATCACTATCTAAAAACCTTGGTTTTATGGAATTCTTCTCAAAAGCCGTCGTTTGTCCTCAGCATCAAAACATAGTATACACTAAAGTCGCTGTTATAACAATTCAGAAAATCCAAGATGCTAAGTTATAGTATTGTTATCTAAACAACATACGTAAATAAAGTTTTATTTCATTACGACATTAAAGTTCAAAGTAGTTTAGTCGGTTTTCCACGCATATATGTTTTAATTAGCTTAATTAATAGTTACAAATGACTAATAAAAGCGTGTCAAAAAGTGCTTAATAACTTTTTAGTAAAGTGTTAGTAATAAATAACGATAACGAGTTATAAAACGCGCTTATTAACACTCGTGATTTGCTTAATTATTACCGTACTACCTGACCCACGCAACCTCGTTTACGTCTCCTTTTACCCATAGCGTAATAAGTTTACCCCGTTTTTGTAATATTCTCCATTGGTACTCCGCTCCTATTGGTCTTAGTGTGATGATAAAAAGCCTTCCTCGATAAATAGGCTGTCTTGTTAGATACTACTAAAATATTTTTTTCAAAACGGACCTGTAATTCCTGAGATTAACGCGTTCAAGCAAACAAACACTTCAGTTTTATATATTAGTAATATTAGTATAGTTTCACTTAACTAGAGGCTGGACTATTTTTTAAAACTATTTCAGAAGGAAGACATGTTTTGTGGACTTATTTTAATTAAACAATTAGTCATTATTGGATAAGTCATAAACCAGGTTGAATATTTTTCATATAAGGATAAAACTCCTTAAAATTTTGTGTATTTTATAAGATTCCAAAGTTATGAGTTTTTCTTCGATTTGAGTTTTAGATTATTTGAGTAATAGCTTTATGTCTATATTCATTTTGTTGTGATACTTTTGCGACGCCAATACGACGTTAAAACAAAGGCCACAATGTGACTTCAATTTTAACACGTATTGTCTGGCTAAAACTTCTTTTGAAATTATTTATGACGATACTATTGTTTTCTCATATATATTTACTTTCTTGCAGGATTTTTACTGTTTTATGAATTGGCTACAGTGTACACCTTAGTATAAATTTGACTTGCATTGCATCCATTGTATATAAGTTCTCATGGCAGGTTGGTGTTCACGATGAACTCCAAAACTACCTAATCAATTACCACGTTTTTTTTTTATTTTCACCTGACGTACCTTAGATAGGATAGTAAATATCACGTTTAGACCAATAGAAGCCGAGCATAATTGAAAAGAAACGAAGACGTGTGGGTCTGATTGTAACTATAAAATGATGTCCTCCTCGACGAATCCGCCGACGGCGACCCTATGGTTTTTCCCTGGCGTGTGCACGGATGTGACTGGCAAAACCAAATTTTGTCTTAAAAGTGCGGTTACAGGCAACACAGCAAAGCTGTCCGCTTTCATTATATGTATAATTGTAGAGAGGCTTCGGTCGGGTCTTTCGCAAATACCGTTTCGCGTCAAGATCTACTAGACGATTCCGCTCAAACTTGTCAGTTCCGACTTTGATCCGTCGTCTCCACTCGGGCCGATCGAGCGACAGCCTCTCCCAATCCCCCACAGGTATGCTGCAGTCAGACAAATGTCTCTTGATGACATCTTTGTACCGCAAATACTGTCCACCAACCTTACGCTTGCCCTGCTGGAGCTCCGAGTAAAATACTGCTTTAGGCAGCCTATGGTTCTCCATACGGACCAGATGTCCACACCACCGCAGTTGCCCCCTCATTAAGAGTGACTCTATACCAGCCATGCCTGACCGCCGCAACACCTCAGAGTTCGATACACGATCCTGCCATTTGATGCGTAGAATTGCTCTTAAGCATTTCATATGGAAACTGTCTAATCGCCTGATGTCACTCTTATAGAGAACCCAAGTTTCCGATGCATATAGCAGAATGGGTAAGATGATAGCTTTGTAGACAGCCAACTTTGTCTTCAGCTGCAGGTCATGTGAGTTCCAAACTCTATGACTGAGGCCACCAAAAGCGGCAGCAGCTCTGGCAATACGCGCAGCCATCTCAGATTCCAGGCGGTTATCGCTACGGATCATACATCCCAGGTATCGAAATAATGGTACCTCCTGCAATCGGTGACTGCCCAACATAAGCGGTACATCGCTAGCAGGCGCGCCTCTAGCGGGTTGTTTTAGTATCTGGGTTTTCGATACACTTATCACCAGGCCGAATTTTTGACACGAGTTGTCAAGGTGGTTTAAGTATTGCTGCAAACTTTCCATAGAGTCTGCTAGGAGGCATACGTCATCGGCATATAAAGTCTCCAGAACTTTGCGCTCTAAAACCCCACGTTTTGCTCTAAAACGGGACAGGTTGAATACACTCTTGTCGGAGCGAACATTTAATGTGATCTGATCATTGCATTTCTGTAACGCGTCATTCATCACAACGGCAAAATAGATTGCGAAGAGTGTGGGAGCCATTACGCATCCCTGCTTAACGCCACTTGTTACTGGAAATTCGCTAGTGAAGCTGTTGTCATGCTGCACACGAGCCATCATTCCATCATGGAACTGGCGAATGAGATCTACGAATTTCTCAGAACATCCGACTCCCTCAAGAACCCTCCACAGTGCGGTCCTTGGTACTCTGTCGAAGGCTTTCTCTAAATCGACAAAACACATGTAGAGATCACGGTGTTGTTCTAGACTTTTCTCTTGCAGTTGTTTTAGTACGAAAATAGCATCCACCGTTCCCCTTTTAGGACGAAAGCCACATTGACTTTCGGGAAGGATTCGTTCTGCAAGAGAGCTAAGGCGCTTATTTATGATATGAGCCAAGACTTTTCCAGCTGCACATAGGAGAGATATGCCTCTGTACGAGCCACAATCTGAGAGATCGCCCTTGCCCTTGTACAGTTTGCATATAGAAGCATCTCTCCATTCCTGCGGTATTTGCCTGGACTCCCAAACTCGCAAAATTAATTCAAATAACCTTCTGTTGATATTAGGACCGCCATATTTGTATATTTCTGCGGGAAGGCCATCCGATCCAGCTGTTTTATTATTTCTAATTTTAAGCACCGCTTGTGTAAATTCTTCGTAGGACGGGGGGTTGTCCAGTTCCGACGCTGTTGGCATAGTGTTTAGTGAGCTTATATAGGCAAGATCTACGCCTTGAGTTTGTGGATTCAGTACCTCATTGAAGTGTTCAGCCCACCTTAGAAGAACTTCTTTTGGGTCCGTCAAACGCTGCAATCGGTCACGAGAGTAGATAGGGGCCGCCAGCCTTCTTTTAGGTCCCAGGACAGTTCGCAAACTTTCATAGAAGCTTCCAATTTGGTTACTGTCCGCCAGATGTTGAAGTTCGACGGCTTTTGTAGTCCACCAACGGTTTTTAAGTTCACGTGTTTTTGCCTTGAGTTCTTGATTTAGGGTCCTGCGAGTCACAACATCAGTCACATTTCGCAAGGCTTGTCTAGCATTGTCAAAAAGTATTCGCAATTCTCCGTCTCCTTCATCAAACCAGTCTTGGTTCTTCTTTTGCGATCTGCCGACAACTTTTTGAGCAGTATTATGAAGTGTTCGCGCATAGTCACGCCACGTTTCATTGATTGACGTACCCTCTGGATGAAGGACTGCAGCCCCAAACTCAGCATCAAATTCCCGTCTGGTATCATCGCAATGTATCAGCTTCTTTGTAGCCAATTTCGTTGGAATTTTATGCTCAGCTCTACGTGGTGGTTTATATCTGAGTTTTATTTTAGATCTTACAAGTCGATGATCAGTCCAACCCTCAGCTCCGCGCATTACCCTTGTAATTAGAACGTCCTTAAGGTCTTTTCTACGGACTATAATATAGTCAAGCAGATGCCAATGTTTGGAGCGGGGGTGCATCCAAGATGTTTTGTGCTTTTCTGGGATCCTGAAGAAAGTGTTTGTGATACTCAGGTTAAATTCAGCACATAAGGTGAGTAATGCTGTTCCGTTGTCATTGCATTTACCAATTCCATGGCGACCCAAGACATCACTCCAGGCCCTGTACTCAGTTCCAACACGAGCATTGAAATCCCCGAGCAAGATCAACTGGTCCCTGGGCGGAATATTTAGCAAGACTGAGCGTAGGTCATCATAGAACTTGTTCCTATCTTCGTCTGTCGAGGCAAGGGTGGGGGCATATGCGCTTACAAGGTGTAGGTATTTGCCTTTGGTTGTGTGGATTCGTAATGTCATAAGTCTGTCACTGATTCCTTTAGGCAGTTCTTCAAAAGTCTTCACAAGTGAATTCCTAATCGCAAATCCCACCCCATTCAATGACCTTTCTGAGGCAGGTTTGCCCATCCAGTAATATGTATAACCTCCCAATTCCTCAACCAGCTCCCCACTATCCGCCAAATGTGTTTCACTAATTGCCGCAATGTCAACATTATATCTAGAGAGCTCCCTAGCAATGATAGCTGTTTTTCGTTCAGGACATTGGTTATTCTCATGGTCTTTTAGGGTTCTGACATTCCAGGTAGCTATGTAAAGGGTTTTTATATTATCATTTTGTTTCGCTCGACCGCAAATAGTGGTGCTCTGTGACTGCGGTTGGCCACAGAGTTTAAAGAGGGACGGACTATGTCTAGGCCACCTTTTCTAGGCCCCTCCCCAAAATGAGGAAAGCAGAGCGATCCTAAATAGGACTGCTTTGTCGCCAGATGTGCTGCCGAACTTGTCATCCCGTCCCAAATCGATTCCAAGAGCGACCACTCTCATCTGACCGCCTACGTGTAGAGAATCAGCTAGGCACCAGACTCACCAATCCAGAACCTCCCACCAACGCTCCATCGCCGTAGGGCTTCAGATCAACGTCCAGTAAGTTTACCAAGGGTCATCAGCGCGTGAATATATTTCGGTGGATAAGCAGTTGCGCAGCTGCAGATCCACCCTCT
Source organism: Spilosoma lubricipeda (assembly GCA_905220595.1). Classification (NCBI taxonomy): domain Eukaryota; kingdom Metazoa; phylum Arthropoda; class Insecta; order Lepidoptera; family Erebidae; genus Spilosoma; species Spilosoma lubricipeda. The sequence continues at coordinate 3,373,673 of HG992291.1, forward strand.
CGTCCCTCACTTCAAGCGACCAGTGGAGCGGAAACCGATACAACTGGTCAGAAGAGAGGGATGCAGTGACTGGCCGCATGTTGTTTGTAGATCCTAACATGCACCCTTTATGGCATATCACAAAAGCCATGCTGTACCGAGAGACCGGGATCAGTTGCCATATCGACGGTGACCGCCCTCTATACCGATACAGACTTCGTGTACTAACGGAGGATCATCCGTAGAACTACAACCAGCGTTGCTGGCAATAGTGCCCTTTATCAGGTTTAGCCCGCGGATCGACGCGGTTTACCAGGGTGTGGCCGCTGCGTACACGACAGCTACTAGGAGCCACTGATAAAGAGATTGCGGGGAGACCGTAGCCAGATGGGAACTATATACATAGATGATATGTCGATCAATAGTTCTCAAAAGATAGTACTACTAGAAACCCCACTACACCCCGAAAACTATAAAATACTACGATACTAAATACTTTTGTGGCTATATTTTTTATTCGTAAATACATTAAATGATACCCACACTGAAAGGGATTGGATAAAAATGTGTGAATTCGGCCTTTTACAAGTGCGCTCTCCATTCGGCTCAATAAAAGGATTACGTCAGCCGGAAAATATCGAGTATGAAGTGTCGTATGAAACTTTATGGGCGTTGAACCTTCACTTTTGATAGTCGTTGACCCAATATACGATTGACTGAATAAGCTAAACGTATTTGCGGTTCGAAACTTATTAGTAAGGGCACTCGTTCACGGTACTTTGCCTCGGTAGAATATATTTATGTCTTGTATATGGTATTTTATGACTTTGCCGGTAAGGGACGCTTTTGTCATAGTGTTGTGGAATAGCTAACTTTCTCACCTGACCTGCATCTGTATATTGACCGTATTGATCCATAACAAGTACAATTTTAACAAAAATAAAACCGACTTCAAGGTTTGACTCGATTTCTCTTGGATGCCATCAACAGATATTAATGTCCTTATTATGGTACCATTATTGGAACATCTCCTTTCCATTAAAAAAAGACTCATCAAAATCGGTTCATAAACGACGAAGATATCCGCAAATACACAAAAAAAATATATATATACGGTCGAATTGAGAAACCTCCTCCTTTTTTTGAAGTCGGTTTAACCACGCTTAAGTGTAGCAATCCAAAATACGTGTACGATATACAATGTACCTGAAAGGGGACTTTAACGATAGGTTAAGGCACAACAAGACTGTAGTCCTTAGAACTGTCAGAAATTCAATTGTAAAGATGGGTTTGGTTTCTATATATTTCTTGATGTTTTTACTATTGCTGTAGCGATTAGCGATTTTGATCACTGATTTGGACATGTATGCGATATCCATCCAGATCAATGATATATGTAATTATTGTGTTGTCAACAGTGATTTGTATGTATTTATGTTAAAAACGAGGTATATTATGTACATTTATTAGTTGTCTAGTACCCATAGTACAAGCTCTAGTTAGATTGGGACTAGATGATGATGTATGACTATGGTAGAATATCAAATACATTGTTTGAGGTGTCTCAAGTTATTATAAGTTATTAACTTTAACATAATCAGTTGCGTGTCTTGCATTAATTATGTGGCAAAGTGGTTGATGTTATCACTATAACTACTACGCTATAAATAAAACAAATGTGTTAGAAAATCAAATAATGTACGTGCATCCAATATAATAATACAAGCTTTTGCAAGCGACTTGGTTCGCATTTAAGAAAGAGTATATATTACTAGTATATTACTTTTAATACCTCCAAGAATATGTGTACAAAGTTTCATGATGATCGGTTTAGTAGTTTTCTCGTGAAAGCGTAACAAACCAACTTACATTCACATTTAAGTATGAAGTGTGATTAGGATTGACGAGGTGGAAAAGCCTATCGGATCTCCGGCTCCTCGGGGACTGAGGAACCAAGAGTAGGTGCTGTTTCCACTAAAATCCCGACGGCTGGTTTCAAACTCTCTACTCTGAGGAAAACCTTCTTAGACTCTATCTATACAAATAAATAAAATTGGACTGTCTGTTTGTAATATTAAAAGAACCACTTATTAATATCAATTCATCAAATATCATTTTTTCAATTTTCGTCTGACTGTCTGTCTGTCTGTTCCGCGTAATCTCTGGAACGGCTGGCTCGATTTTGACGGGACTTTCACAGGCAGATAGCTGATGATCCAGGGAGTGACTTATGCTACTTTTTCAGACTAGCTTTGTCGCATTAGGAATTGCTGTACCGCGGCGTTGCCCGCGGTACAACATGAACCGCGGGTAACACCGCGAGGTTCAGCTAGTATAAAAATAAAATTCGAATTTTAAAACGCTGTTGCTAAGTACATATTTTCTAACCGCGTCCTTCATAGAACAAAATCTCATAAGCCTTAGGACATTGTTACTTTGCATAGTAAACAGTCTGTTAAAATGTACACGATGAGCAAAAACAAGGTACGTAGGTACCCCAGATTATCATAATCCGTCGTGATTGATATGTGGCTAAGCAGGGCTTTTTTGCAACGATTTTAACACCTTTTTATAATAGAGGTTAAGAAATTCAGACAGTAGGGTCATCTATTTTGCTCTCACAGTTTTTTCCAAAGTTATTTTAAGTATAATAACTCAACGATAACTTACTCAAACTTGTTGAGAAAACTTGAGCAAAAATATCGTAACTTTAGCCTTTAGAAGATGCAGAAGCATCACTAGGCCGCCATAGTGTCCGTCGCCACGCTGCATTGTTATATTATCTGCATTGGCAATGAATATGGTGACCACCACTCTTGGATTCTTCTTATGCTTTCCATCAGGCAGAGTAGAGTCATTCAGTTTTCCTTAAAAACTTTCCCAATTTGTTTTCACAAGGTTCGGTAAAGATAAAAATGTGTTATGATATTGATACAAATAGATAAAATTTAATGATCTATTTGTAATTTCAAATTAATAGTATTCAATTAATGCATATGAAAGAATACGATAGTTATCTATACAAATAAATAAAATTGGAGTGTCTGTTTGTAATATTAAAATAACCGCATTTTACTTAATGCATATGTATGTATACATATACCAAAAATGTAGTTTAAATAATTTTTAGCTGTCTGTCTGTCTGTCTGTTTGTCTGTCTGTTTGTTCCGGGTAATCTCTGGAACGGCTGTACGGATTTTGACGGGACTTTCACTGGCAGGTAGCTGATGACCCGGGGGGTAACTTAGGCTACTTTTTTTAGACTAACTTTGTCCCGCGGCGTTACTCGCGGTACAATAATAACCGCGGGTAACACCGCAGGGTTCAGCTAGTATCAAATATACATATTTGGGCTCCATTTACTCATGAAGTTTGCCACAGATGATATTATAACAACAGGTTTGGCGGCTCCCTCTGAGGTGTTGATGTTAATACAAATCTAGAGAATAAAAAACTTTTTCAAGAAATTATTATGGTAATATATTATATTTATTTCTTAAAAAACTTTTACAATATACTTACAGGATTAATTCCCAAAGTAATATTGCAAGCTTAAGACCAATTATAAAAAATAAAGAAACAAAATCTATACAAATAAAGACAGTTTGAGTGTCTGTTTGTAATATTAAAATAACCGCTTTTTCCTAAATGTATAATATGTATGTATACTTGGTACATGTACCAAAATATAATTTTTTGTCTGTCTGTCTGTCGGTCTGTCTGTTGTCTGTGTTTGTCTGTTTATTCCGGCTAATCTCTGAGACGGCTGGACCGATTTTGACGAATTCCACTTCCACTGATAGGTAACTGATGATATAAGGAGGATGATATAAGGATAATATATCTCTCTATCTATCTATCTTTCTAAGGAGTAACTTAGGCTACTTTTTAGACTGGTTTCGCCTCGTGGCGTAACCGCGGTACGACAATAGCTGCAGGTAGCACCGCGGGGTTCAGCTAAATAAGATAAAGATTCTTTATTTGCTAGAAATATGGTACATTGTAGTTTTAAATACAATTAATATTATTAAATCTATAGATTAGTATCCGTAAAAGTATTGAAGTAATTGATATGAGACGCAATGTAAAACATTACATTTGTGGTTGAATCAAATATACAAATAATAAAATTTAAGTAAAATTTCAAATCAACAGCTCATCACTAAATGCAAACGAAAACGATATATATGACACTCATATTAAAAAAATCAATTTTTAAATTTTTGTCGTTCTGTTTGTTCCGGCTAATCTCTGGAAGGGCTGGTCCGATTGTGACGGGACTTTCAAAAACAGATAGCTGATGATGTAATTAGTAACGTTGGAAATTTTTCAGAATACCTCCGCATAGCGCGGAGTTACCCGCGTTTATTATAGTACCGCGTTTATTATTATAACACCGTGAGGTTCAGCTAGTTTGAAAATAATAAGTAAAGACCCTTAAAATTATATATGTCAAGAAAAAATTAAACAGAATAAATTAAATTAAAAAAACTTTTGAAAAGTTTTTATTAAATTAAACGAGTCCAAACTCGATGCTGTTGCGATGTTGCTTTACAGAGTACCTATGGCCACCTTACAGCTCCAGCATCAAATCAGCTTCATGTCATTATAATATTGTATTGTCACGCTGTAGTCAAGAACGATTTGAAATACTTATTAAGTTTTCAATACAAGTCTGACAATCATTACTTATGTACGTTGATTGCGAGGTTCACTTTGTATTTTCTAGTATTTAATTATACATACACTTACATGTGTGGGAAAAAACACAGCTGTACTTAATAAACTTGACCTTGAGAATACTAGATGGAAAATGTGACCTGTCGGTTCTAGTGACTTTATTGAGAATGAAGGCAATTAATAGTGTTATGAGTACAATTACTTGTTTTGTATCTGAGTAAAATTATCTTGGGAGAGCCACGCTTCGGCATGAATGGGCCGGCTCGACCGGAGTAATACCACGGCCTCACAAAAAACCGATGTGAAATAGTGCTTGTGCTCTGTTTCACCAAGTGAGTGATGATAACGGAGGCCCATAACCCAAACTCCCTCCCCCTATCTCCCCTCCCTATTCCCGAAGGCCGGCAACGCACTTGTGACGCCTCTGGTGTTTGCAGGTGTCCATGGGCAGCGGTAATCGCTTACCATCAGGCGATACGTATACTCGTTTGCCCGTCTAATCCATAAAAAAAAATTGCCTGCCTCGGTGGCACAGTGGTAGCGCATGTGACTGCTGTACTTGAGGTCTCGGGTTTGATTCCCAGGTCCGACCAAATGTTTGTATGATCTGTAAATATTTGTTTATTTACAAAAAAGTATATATCTATTCAATTCAGTTGTCTAGTACCCATAAGACAAGCTCTTCTTAGCTTGGGACTAGATGACGTTGTGTGTTAGAAGTTAGAAAGGATGCATATAGAAATGTATAAGATTTTTTCAGCAGTTCGTTTACTATAATATAGGCCCTAGTTTCGGGTCAGACGTCTTTGTGTGAGATGTTATTTTTTTATAATCAATGATTAAACAAATGCCTCTGAGAGCACCTTAAGCAGTTCCCGGTTGTCATGGAGATCTCTGGCAATCATTATTGAAAAATTATTGCCCTCAAGAATACTGACAACTAGTTCAATCTTCAAATTTAGTTCACTCTCCGGGTCGCAGAAACCCGATGCTAGTATCTCCGTGGAAAAACTGATATTCAGGTAACATTGGTTGAGCAGACCTTAAATAATATTCGGAATAAAAGACTATGACGTCAACTCAATGTTAATATAGCAAAAAGTGCATAGAGTTATTATAGATAGAGCAGGGGAGCCAGGCCTAAAGAAGACCCTCGGTTAGAAAGAGAGAGACGATCGCGGTATCTATAACAACCTATGTTACCTATAACAACATTATAAGGTATTTAAGTTGATTTGAATTTCTAATTCGAGGTTATCATAATAACAAGTAGTTCATTACTGCGCATACGACAATAGAGAAAGACAGATATAGTACCGCGATCTTCTCTCTCTTTCTAACCGTTTGGCGTATTCTATTACAGACAGCCATATGTCTGCCCCACTCTATCTATAATGGCTCTATGAAAAAGTATCGTTACACTTTTTCCGTCTAGCCCCCTTTCGTAACGCGCCATAAGGAACTTCGATCTAAAACTTTATGAAATTGTTAAGATATCAATCTGGTCAAAATACTTGTATTTTAGTATTAACAAGCAACACGCATGGCACATTGTAAGTAGCTGTTAAAGAGAGCAGGTGTCGGAAATGGTCCCCGAAAGCTTTTAACTTAAGAGCCCGCCAGACGGCTCCTTACCATCGTACTGCTTTATGAAACTTTGATATGAGGAATAATGAAAAATGTGACAGAAGTTCGCTTACTATTTAAATCATGTTACTGTTTGAAAGTTATTTGGGAGTTGTTGTTTACGTGGGGTTCATGATCTCATAACTACCAATCACAGAAAGGAAAACATTTATGAATACTTAATAACGGAATATCGAGATATTTTAGTCTTAACATCATGTTTCCCAGCCAATACTTCTTTAGATGCAGCCTATCTCCTGTCTAACTGTTAGCTATTTCTAAAAAATAAAAGAATAAAAGTGCCGCGAAAGACGGGTTTGCCTTCTCAAAATTGATAAGTATGAGCGCTGAATAAATAAACGTTTACTTTTTCAGGGATCCAAGTGTGAGTATATATAAATTACTAGTTGTTGCCCGCGGCTCCGCCCGCGTATATGTCGGTTATCGCGGCAAATAGTAGCCTATGTGTTATTCTGATGTATAAGCTATATTACTGTAAAGTTTCATGCAAATCCGTTCAGTAGTTTTTGCGTGAAAGAGTAACAAACATCCACCCAAACATCCATCCATCCTTACAAACTTTCGCATTTATAATATTTAAATTATATATCATGTAATAATTTAATGTACGTAAAATTCGAGAGAATTACGCTTTGTTACTAAGAGTCCAGTTCGTTTGGAGCAATAAATACTAATGTAGGTGATATACAGAAAGCCAGTGTTAATAATTACCATCTAGTCCCTTTTTGTAAATGCATTCATACGATACATCTATACAAAATTAAACATTAAATGTTCATGTATAATAATGTTTTACTGCCGTGGATTTTGTTTGTGTTTTTATTACACCTTTGAACTCAGAAACTTCAGGGAGTAGAATTCATAACTCAATAATCCACTTGCAGCACTCGAGTGCAGTTGCGACCTTGGAACCCGTCCTTTTGCTTTCCTCGATAACAAAAAAAATACAAACAACATCAGACAACATAATAAATAAAACATACCGCATTGGTTTTTTCCTAACTCTCAAACTAAATTATTACCAATATTTTGAATGCGTGCCACTAATTCCATTACATGCGCCCTTCATAAGTGAACTCATTTAAGTTTGGCCCCTGATCCATATTGACCTAGTAAATAGTTTATTTACTAAGAACAGCCCCATATTGACCCTTGGAATGTTGGGTTGGAAGAATACGTGAGGTGAATGTGTAAAACTTTCAACCTATAGAATTGCACTTACGTCTGCTTGTGATAAAGTGCTATTACTTTGCACTGGGCTTGTTATTTCTGGTAATAAAAAGGAATTTCTTCTCTTACCAAAGCTAATAACTAAACGTTTTAATTATTAAAAAATTAAGACACCTCCCTAAATCTTACAACCTGTTATATATAATTCTCGTGCCACGTTGTCACGATGAATTACGAAACTATCTAATTGATTTGCACGTTTTTTCAATGCTTGCTTGCTTTGTTTCATTCAACCAAATTAACATTTCTTCAGCTTAATGACGTTGGTATAGATTTCACTGTAAAATTGATAGCAATTCAAATGCAGAAAGAGTTTAAAATTCAACAATTTGAAATTCAAATTAAAAATAATCTTTTGACCAATAAAAATTCATGAAAACATGTTCAAAGTCTACCATATTAAAAAAAACTCCGCAATTTCATTAAACCCAATCCTTTCATTTATCATCTGCTCTCATAAAGCTATCACAGGCCTGAAAAGCCAATAAAAGAATCGCCCTTGCCTATAAAACCTTAATAAAGTACCCTTTGATTAACGTTTTACGCTATCTAGATATAACCGGTATAAATTGGTTATTGGTACTTCCCACGTGATTGTATATTGCATCTCTATAAATTTATATGTGAAAGAAAGGGATAGGTATATATATATAAGGGGTTACCTCCAATAAGTGCTATATTAATTGCGGTCTGATATGAAATTACTGATACTGCGGAAGGGTAAGGTCGCGTTTGTTATTTTTTAAAGGCTTTGTACATGATAAAGTATGTGTGTACTAAATAATTGATACGAATGGCGTTATGAAATTGAGGGTGTAGTTTGTTATTTTATAGACATATTCTAGTGATAGTGTTATTTTAGTAATTAGCCTTTTTGCTGGTAGATGGTTTACGAGGGGGAGCGATAAATAGGCCGGCTCTACCGTAGTGGTGCCACGGCCTGTGTTTCACCGAGTGAGTGAGGGTACCGGAGGCCCATACCCCAAACTCTTTCCATACCACACCCCATCGCGGCAACGCACTTGTGACGCTTCTTGTGTTGCGGGTGTCCATGGGCGGCGGTTTTTGCTTACTATCAGGTTATACGTTTGTGCGCGTTAGACCCTATTCCATAAAAAACCTTAAACTGTTACTGTTCTCCTACTAGAAATAAGCCATTACTTCAAAAGGAGAAAGTTAGTCTACTAAACAACACTGGCCAGATATATTGGTATTGGGTTTAGTTTTCGTTTTCCTTCTCTTATTAGTGCTGTTTTCACCACGAGATGAATAGAGGTCGTGACTCCATTTAAATCCGTCACCATACAAGCCTTGTTTTTTACAATTTAGATTTCAGTTTCGAATTCATAATTTAAAAAAATTGTAAAGCCCGTGGTATGGCCTAGTAATAAGAATGTTCTGAAGTTTAGCTTCATCAAAATAATATTTTCTAGCATATAACAGAAAACATGAAAATAATATTTCTTACATCTCCCGTAATTTTGATTGCACACCATTCCTATATCACTACATACTACACAACTAAAATTTGAACAAAATAAAAAGTGACTTCAAGAACGACCGAATGGGTGGATTTTACATGGATGGTCATTAGATCTTAGTTTCCTTGTCATAGTACCACTGCTGGTATATCTTTTTTCCATTAAAAAAATCATCAAAATCGGTTCATAAACGAGGAAGTCATCAGCGAAAACACATAAAAGAAAACAAAACGAACGAATTGAGAACCTCCTCCCTTGGCAGCCGCTATGCTTGGAAGATGAGATGGCACGATGTCAACGCAAGCTGCGTTCCACACCAAAGGCTTACCCATCTTCCATGACAGTACCGACATACCATCTGGTTCATATACAGCTGGAACGCCGGCGGTAACAAGAGCACGACGGATAATATCGTTAATATTGGTATTTTTTTTTATTTATGGCCTGCCAAAGTGACTCTACTCTGCCTGATGGTAAGCATAAGCAGAATCAAAGAGTGGTGACCACCATACTCATTGCGGATGCAGACAATGCAACAATGCAGCATGGTAACCCACACCATGGGGGGCTAGTGATGCTTCTGCATCATTGGGCCTACGGTCTCGCTCTCACCAACAAAACACGACAGCACAAACGCTGTCATTTTATGTTGATTTTCTGTGCGAGGATAGTACCGCCCCGGTCGAGCCGGTTTGTTCGTGCTGAAATCAGCTTGGCTTTACTACCTATGTATGTCAAGATATTCGGCCAGTTCTTCTGCTAAAAGAAAGGTCCACAGTGACAAAAATGCGGAGAAACACAAGGCAATAATTCATGTATACTTATAAAATAATAAGTCCTGACTGACTGACTGACTGGTTCATCATAGCCGAGCGTAAACTATAATAGTTAGGGCTATGAAATTTGGTGAGTAAGATTGTTTCATTTATTAGACACCCACTGAGAAAGGAACTTTGGGAATGTCTACCCTTAAGGGGTTAAAATAAGGGTCGAATGTTTGTATGAAAGTTCTTTTAAATGGGCTATTGATCAAAAATAAATAAATACGTTTAAAAGTATTAATACATACTTTTACACGCAAAGCCGCGGGCAACGGCTAGTATAGAATATAGAAGAGAAACACTGATATAATTTTAGAGGTTTCTGATGTAATGTCGTAAATAAACACAGTTTTGTGCTTACACTGCAAAGATACACAAGATAGATTAAAAAATGTACTACAACATTGTACACCTTAAAAAGGTCTACAAAAAGTCCGCGATGGTATATGTCTATCTCTTAGCAATAACCCACAATAACCATTTTAATTCCTTTCTTTTTACGAAAAATAATGGCCTAATTACGAAGCGATTATAAGCAATACAGTATTAATCCTTACTCGATTGAGTGCTTTAAATACATTGTGCAATTTATATAGATTAATATAGTCCCATGCAGTATGCAATTTAAGTAAATATATTCGAAGATATGATAGATTTAAAATGCATTAATCCTGTTGTTGGTAGGTACCTCTGAAATACACATGCGAAACAGCGGGTCGCTAGTTTGGCTATAAGTGTGTAGGAACAAAATGATGAAGCCCGTTCTCAATCAGATATTCATTTAACTGTAAATGTATTGAATTAAACAAAGTCTATTATGTCCTATTTACCTGATGTTTCCATATTTACGGTGAACGATTACTTCATTAAATTTGATCATTCCACTAAGCTTGTTCTGTTCTAAATTGTTTTACCCAACTAACATATGAACTGTAACTTTGTCGAATTTGATCGCTCCAATGGAATTATTAATTTTGTTCCTGTTTTACGCTATTAGTATTAAGTGATATTTATATTTTAACAGGTTTACGGTTTCTTTTTAATGAAGTTGTATCTTTTTAAAAATTTTGCGTAATCATTGCTTTAGGATATAAAATTTCCGGTTCAATTTAAAAGACACAGATTTAGACTGAAAATTAAATGCTCACTTTTGTAAAGGAAATTATGTCAACTGAAATTTGCGTACTTATAACATTTTAATAAACAAGATGCTTTGTAGAACTTTAATTGAATTTGTACCCAGTTAGTCTTTTGTTTCAATGTTTCATAAAGTGCTGTTTGGTGTTCAAGAGTCAAGGTTGACAAGATCTTTTTACTTCTCGAAATCCTCTATTTATTTTGACTCAACATTTTACGAATGAATTTAAAATAAAAAAGAAGGCAAAAAAAATCCAAACTGAAATAACTTTTTCCAATAAAATTACGATAGTTTTTATAGGTTACTTAAGGAAATAGAGCGAGTAAAAGACGGACAGTACACAAGTACCTACCAGCTACCCACATACTTATCAATTAGTAATTGATAAGGTAATAAGTTATTACACTCCTTTTTCCCTCTTCATAATATTTTTATAGGATGCCAGAAAGCAAGACAAAACTTTTTTCGTGACATTTTTCCAGGCTGCCAGAAAGCGAAAGAAAACTGTTTTCTTGACATTTTCACAGGCTGGCAGAAGCTAGAGAAAACTGTTTTCGTGGCGTTATTACAGGCTTCCATAAAGCGAGAGAACTACTCACTTGTAAAAATCATGCTTCGTTAGAGAATCTTGAAAAGACTCCAGCGACCATAACATTCTACATTTTCTTTTAGATCTAGAAGATCGATCTTAAAAAGTGGCAGTGCACTTGTGGCTTTTGAGGTGCAGATGTACATAGGAAGTGTCAGTCAGTTGTTCTCATAAACCCTCGAATATTACTCCTGTACAGCAGGATCAACAGCAGTGACCCACAAACATAACAAGTGATGACACTAGGGAAGTTTCTGGAAAAGTTAAACTGTCTTATAACCCGCAACGAAATTAATCAGAAAAAAAAACTAGAGGAGTTCGAAATATAAAAATTCCACTTATCTCCTTAGCAAAGCGGGAGACAAAATGAAGTTAAAATAGGCAGACACCTTTTTTAAACCGGGCAACAGCTGAATTTCTACTTATCATTTATTTACTTATTATAGAATCCTCTCAATTCTTATCACATAAAAATATTAAGAGAGCCATAACATTTGAATAAATATGACAGGATAGAGTAACATCAAATTGAATTTGTACTCCAAAATCATTAAAATCAGTACTATATTATATATTACTGTATTACTAACTAAAATTGATTACGTTTGCCTTTCAAGTCCCGATAAACTGAATTTAAATTTTGGACACAACTACTATTAAAACAGTTTTAGCTAAAACTTTTTTTAGCTAAGAAATTATTTTTTTTAGAAAACTTTTTATATTAGTAAACTAGCTAAATTCCGAGGTGTTGCCCGCGGTTATCGTCGTACCGCGAGTAACGCCGCGGGACAAAGTTAGTGTAAAAAAAAGTTGCCTTAGTTACTCCCTAGATCATCAGCTATCTGCCAGTGAAAGTCCCGTCAAAATCGGTCCAGCCGTTCCAGAGATTACCCGGAACAAACAGACAGACAGACAAAAATGTTTCTGGTATATGTACCGTGTATACATACATATACATTTAGTAAAAATTGGTTTTTTAATATTACAAACAGATACTCCAATTTTATTTATTTGTATAGATGTTCCTGTACATAAATAAATAATATTTTTTTAACATTTAACATACGACACTATCTAGTCCCAAACTAAGCAAAACTTCTACCATGAGTACTAGACAACTGATATTAATACTTTTATACTTTTTTAATACAAACAAATGTTAATACGCCAAGATCTTTGTAAAACACTGTGTAGAATTAATATTTAGAACCAGATTTAGCATTGTGATATTTACCAATTTTATTAGAGTAGCATAAAAATTTGAAAATATTAAAACAGTATTGTAGTTAGCTACAGGAGGAAGAATCGACTAAAAATTTAGATATTTAATCGATTAGTAAATTGTTTCGAATCAGTGTCAATTATTTTGAGAAAAACACTTGGCATAACGTTTATAATGTTTGAAACGAGGAAAAAGTGACTCATTCATTGTTCGACAGTAGAAACAAATAGTTGCGTTAATAATAAATCGGTTTATATCCAATTAATCATCGTTTAATTTGAGAGATAAAGAAATGATCCCTTTAATACATATTATACATAAAAAATACCTAAACTTCGAAACAAATATTTCCACATCATACAAACATTTGGTCCAACCTTGTGCTGTATAGAAGAACAAACTTTTATCAGATACCACCAACATCACGTCTTGTTATTACGTTTGAGAAAATTAATATTGCCTTTGTGTAGTGATTTTCTTTTGTATAATAATTGATTTTGAATGTTTAAAATATTTAAATTTGAATCAATGCCTAAGCCAGCTCAATCAGAGTGAAACGATATAAATAACAGAAAACTTACATTTATGAATGCTTTTGTTGCATAAAACTTACAAGGGCTACTCTCTGCCTCTAAACTAAAAGAAGACTTCTTGAGTTGGAAGTGTTTATGATCAGTATTAGACAACATCAAATAATATGTTAATTTGCTCCCTGCATCATTAAAAAAAAATCATTTTTTTTTTGTTTTCTGTTACTTACCCTCCTCTATCAGTGTCCCTTTAAATGAGCAACTCTTGTCTATACAAATAAATAAAATTGGAGTGTATGTTTGTAATATTAAAATAACCGCTTTTTACTAAATGCATATGTATGTATACACAGTACATATACCAAAAATGAAGCTAAAAAAATTTTTGTCTGTCTGTCTGTCCGACTGTCTGTCTGTCTGTCTGTCTGTCTGTTTCTTCCGGGTAATCTCTGGAACGGCTGGACGGATTTTGACGGGGCTTTCACTGGCAGGTAGCTGATGATCCGGGGAGTAACTTAGGCTACTTTTTTTAGACTAAGTTTGTCCCGCGGCGTTACTCGCGGTACAACAATGACCGCGGGTAACACCGCGGGGTTCAGCTAGTATATTATATAATCCGAATCTTAGAAACGGCTGCAATTTTCATAGTTTCGAAAGTTTTCGTAGACGATAAATCGATCCAGCTAGATTCATTTTTAGAATATTTACCAAAAAATAATACCGAGCAAAGCTCGATCATCCAGGTACTGTTATTTATGAGACAGGGAAAAATTACAGAATTCTTTCTAGTCTGAACCCAGCAATTCAATATTAAATTCAATTCACTTTGGTTCACGAAGTACATATGCCATCATAAACATCTTATTTGTCCTGCACTTTTTGAAATGACAGATATACAGTATGCAACGGGTTAAATGGAGCCAGGAAAATTTTATTACAGCGATCACGACTGCGTCATTTTTGATTTTTATTTATTTATCTATCTTTATTGTATACACAAATTAAATTAGTACAACAAAATCAGTTACACAGTATGTATATCAATTGGCGGTCTTATCGCTCATGGCAATTTCTTCCAGACAACCATTTTATCATCACTAATCGCTACTAACAGGCTCGCTGTGATGATTCGTGATCCTGACTGCTAAGCCAGAGGGTTCGATTCCCACTAGGAATAATTGTTTGTGTAATGAATACGATTATTTGTTCTGTTTCTGTATTTTTTTATGTATGAGCCTGTTACAGTGACTCTACTCTGCCTGATGGAAAGCATTAACAGAATCTAAGAATAGTGGTCACCATGCTCATTGCGAATGGCGACTCACACTATGGCGGCCAATGATGCTTCTGAATCATTAGGCGGATATTGGTATCATTATCATTATCATTGGCAATCTATAATATAATATGTATTTACAAATTTAAATAAGTATGTTTATCATGTATGTCTGCTTCCGTGGTGGTCTGGGTTCGCCTAGATTGGAATCAGATGACGGCCTTCTGGGAGATGTGTGAGAATATTTTTATTATTAAGAACAAAAACCTACAGTTCCCGAGATATTAAAAAAAAAATTACGCTAAGAAAACTGCACGTCTAGTAACGTCTATTATAAACTATACAAATTATTAGAGTAAGTAATAAATTCTACCAAAGAAATTTGCCGTAAATAAATCCGGGTAACATAAAAGGAATAATAATAGAAGAACGGAACCATCTAGATTAAGTTTCGTGGCGATAATTGATTGCATTTGTTTGTGAGAACCCTAAAACGTCTATTCAATTTAGTTGCGTACCCATTACTTTCGTTCCCCAGTGTTGTATCGAGTTAGGAAAAGAAAAATTGGGGTAGGTGAAAACTCAATGGTGGTCAATGGCACCGATCTATCTTAGAATGTATAAATACAGAAGGGATTTGTATTTTCTTGTGGTATTTCTATTTGCTGTTCATTGGTATACAGTAAAGGTAAAATATTTATTCAAATGTGTTTTATATGGACTATAATGAAATAGAAGTTGAAATACTGGCCACATTTATTTAAATGTTTGTAAAGGCTTATAATGGAAATCAAACTACACAATAATATATTATTGCATAAAAATTGTGTGTGCAGTAGTAGTATTACGTTGGTATAAAATTTCGTCAGTGGTATAAATAAGCTGAACCCCAGTAAGAATTTCACTGAAATTTTCTTCGTTGTAAGGGCCCTTATTTATTTATTTTTTAACGAAAACTAAATGTTTTATTTAAGACAGAAATCTTTTTTAAGCTGGATATAGAATAGAATAGAATAGAATAGAAAACTCTTTATTTGCACACCTTATTACAGAGTTAAATAAGTACATAATACATAAAATATCCGAAGTGTAGTGTACAAAGGGCGGCCTTATTGCCATAAGCAATCTCTTCCAGTCAACCTTAGGATATAATAATAATGGCAAATTTATTTTAAGTTTTAATAATTTAGTGGTAATTTAGTTTAACCCACGTAATTTCGCCTACATAAGAGATGTAATTTCAACCGTGTCCGACTACTATGGGTCAAAGAATAATGTCTATCGTTTGCAATCCAGTAAAATACACTTTAAAGAACGTGAAAATCTATTAGCTAATTCCAGGGTTCATCCTAAGCAATAACGTGATACGAGAATCATACATAATATATTGTTTTTCTACAGTAAGCAGTCTTACAGATAAATGTAATTATTATTTTTTGATTTTCTACAACATTAGTAAGGTTTACGCACGCCTTAGCTAATACCTTTTACCATTTCTGTCTTAGAACAAACCACGACAATGTTCCTTCGAGCTTTAACTAGTCATAAAATTAGTCATTTTGTTTTTACGACTATAATATTTCTGTGGTTAGGCTTAGAACTAAGTATTTTACTTAAAATGTTTTGTAGCGCACTGATTAGTTCCATTTATAATTTTAAAATAATGTATCTGTTTTACTGAATCAGTTTAATTAAACAATAAAATCTTGATCGACTTCTTTAAGATTTTTTAATTGTATCGGTCTTTTAAATTTATAGCATTTTTTAACTATAATTTGTTGTTTATTTTATGGATATTTCTACAAGAGTTTGAAACTGAAATGCATCTGAATTCTTTATCAATAAGTTCTGTTATTTGAATATTTATATACACTAAATCACAGCATGTATTATAAGCCCCTACAAATTCTTAGCATAGCGTAAATAAAACAAATTCATTTTACGACTATTTCTATATGTCTATTACTTGTAATTGACATAATTTAAAGGGGGTTTCTTCATTAAGTTTTATGTCAGTAAATAAATGAATATAATATTATATAAAAATCGCTTATCTAGTGGCTCTCGTCTGTAGTAAAGGGGTTCTTATATTACAGTAGGGGAGACTACCAGACATGTCTCAAGTTATTATGACATCTCTTTTAGCGAGTAAATGTCTTTATGGTATAATATTCGTGTAATTTTCCAACTGTACCTAAAGAACAATGATTAAATGGCAAGTTATACCTGCTATGATGATAAGTTGCTGTCTCCGTGATTATGACCGAAAAATATACGGTACATTATGAATTAAATAAAGCAGCATTATGAATTTAATAAAATCAAATATCATATATAGAGTCTATCTTGAACCCCAATTTTCTTAGTTTTCCTACGAGTCACGGCTTTTATTTCATATCATTCACGTTTCATTTATTTTGCAATTAAATCATGCACGAGGTTAAAAAATAACCATAGAATGTAACAAATTATTCATTGCGTTATAAATTCTTATTATAGGTATAAAAAATAATTCATCATCAGCCTATCGCAGTCCACTGCTGGACATAGGCCTCTCCAATTGCTCGCCATTTGGTTCGATCCTCGGCTTCGATAAAAATAAAAATAATTATAATTAGGGAATTTAATTGAAACTAAAAAAATATGTTACGAATGTTCTTTTAAATGTTATTTGAAAATAAATAATGGCCATGAGATTAAAAAAAAACAAGTTACAATAATTTTGTTTAATTTCTTAAATCACTTGTTTGAAAATAAGGGCTAGATTTTGAAATGAAGTAAGTTTTATGACGTGAAATTTAATTTAGGTTTCATGAAAAAAGTCTGAGGCAACTCTATAATATATTTAAAAAAATATATCTGGACATGTTTCTTTTCCCCTTGGAATCCTAAAATACGTGTATTATTCACATATTCTAGAATTTAAGTATATCGATATATATAAATAATCGTTTCAATTTTACCAATAAATGTATGTATCATAGAAAATTATATCCAGTCGACTCAGCTAAACGACTAAGACAATAACCCAAAATTCAATTCTTGAAACAGAGAATTTTATTCTACTCCAATATTTTTGTTCCGTTCAGTTATTCAGTATTGAAACTCTAAGCTTATGACGTAACAAACATAGACAGAGAAAATTGTTCCCCAAATGTTCCTACCAAATGCAATTGATACGTTTAAACCAAAAACCAAATACTTCTTGCCTCGATTCTTGAAGTTAAACGTTTGAACGGTTCATAAAACACGTTTCATTTTATTATATACACTTTTATGGAGAATTTACGAACCGGCTCGGATGAAGCTGACATTTTTGAGTTAACTTTTTAGTAAACTGTTCTCCGTAGACCGTGTAAGTAAGAAGGGAATGTAAGTTAAAGGCAGGCGGTATTGCGAAATATTCTGCAGTGTTTCGATTTTCGTGAACGAATTTTGGTGCTTGAGCAATTTTGTATAGAAATTGTATTTTATGTGTATGTCGAAATTCAACCGGCGATTAAAGGAAAGATTCTCTACAAAGTTTTCTATCTGATCTTTTGTGAAATATGGTTTCACAAGGAAAAAATAGAATAGAAGACGAGGTGATAATAAGTGATATTAAAATCAAAGGATCAAAGCAGTTTAAAATTTTATGTATATATTCAAAAAGTATTTCGGTATCTACCATTCTTCTTATTAGATTCCTCTAGGCAGGAATTCTAGCACTAACATCCGATATAAACTCATTGCAAAACAACAATTTGAAGTGGGTAAAAATTCACTTTTATTTTTTTTACATACATATACATCCACGCCATCTTTCCGTCTGAGGTAGACAGGAACGTCAATGTGAAGTATTTATATTCAAATCAGCAGCTTTGACAAAGTTAAAACTTATTAAAAATGTAATTGTCAGGAATATAAAAACTTACAAAAATAACTTACATCCACCTCAAATGCCGGTCTAATAAACAGTTAAATATTTGATGTAGGCAGTACTGTAGACGCAAACTAGTTGCAATAAATAAGCACGAGGAAGTTGTAAAAATACTGGTTTATTTGGAACATTAGCAACGATTACATAGTACTTATATTTGCCGAGTTCCTTATCTTAACGACTGCTTGCAGTACACCATACAACCTAATATAATACTCGCAGAAACAAATTCTTAACGTCGTAAATAATTAAGACAAACTACCAAGATTACGTAACAGATTCTCCATGGTTCAGGCAGCATGGTTGACTATAACTAACTATTGTTCTCGTAAAATCAAATTACACGAAATCTTTACACAGTTTTTCAAGATATTTATTATTTGATTTTTAACTGTCTACAAAAGATAAAGAGGTCTTGAAATATTCTATACTAATATTATAAACGCGAAAGTTTTTATGTATAGATGGATGTTTGTTACTCTTTAACGATATAACGAACTTATGAGACTGTTGTGATAGAGGCATCGTGATCTATTCCCGGGTCGAACCGAATGTTTGTTTGATCTGCAATTATTTGTTTCGGAGTTTGGGTATTGTTTTGGGTATATAAAAAAAGAAAATATGTATTTATATCAGTTGTCTAGTATCCATAAAAAGCCCTGCTTAGGTTGGGACTAGATCGCGTTGTGTATGGATGTTAGCAACATTTATTATCATAAACATATTTATTTTTACCGTTTTTAAATTATTGAATCCAACCTTTATGTAACGTCTATATCTCTTATCTTGAACCATTACTCAACACAAATAATTATTACTTATTATTATCTGCTTAAGAACTTCTAGTCAAAAGCTTCCTTCTCCAAAAATTGTACTTTTCTATTTTGTAAATTAATCTATATAAAAGAACAAGAGAGAAAATTAAATCTACATAATTTAATTACGCACTTCCTAAGGCATTAAACTAGAACAGAGGGAATACTAACTTTTCGTGAGACTCGTAAAGGTCAATAAAATAGCTACTCGTTCGCCTTTCGCTTTTAGATACTGATTAAGGCTTTGGAAGATCCTAATATTTCTGTACCTTCTATAGAGGTCGTTCATTATTTAAACAAGCCGGTTTTTGGTATAAAAAATGTCAGAGCAGATAAATTACAAGTACAATTTTAACAAAAATTAACCGACTTCAAGGTTCGACTCGATTTCTCTTGGATGCCATCATCAGATATTAATGTCCTTATCATGGTACCACTGTTGGGACATCTCCTTTCCATTAAAAAAAGAATCATCAAAATCAGTTCAAACACCACGAAGTTATCCGCGAACACACATAAAAAATATATATATATACGGTCGAATTGAGAAACCTCCGATTTCTAGTACACTTTAACTGCCCAATTATTCCAAATCGTGGTCGATCTTCCAAACAACAAATGAAATTGTAAAATAAAAAAAATTATAAGACAAATGAAACCAACTTAAAGAAGTAGTATAACTTTAACTATGAGATAAATAAGTTTAAGAATAAAAATGATCAATTTGGCATAACAAACTTATAGGTAAGTTAAAACCACCATGAAATCAATAAATAGAACGTAAAATCTAAATAAGAATTTTTTTATGAAGCTTTCCCACAACTATAAAAGAATACCAGCGCAGTGTAACCTTTCTTCTTAAGAATATCTTTTTCTCGAAATTGTGTAAGTCCAACACACACATGTAATGCACATTTACTTAAAATCTTCTCAATTTTTTAATAAAATTATCAATTTTTACCAGTCTAATAGAGGACAACAAGTAATTCCTGTTCTCTATAAGATAAGTCTTTCAGATCCCACTAAGTGCACCCTCGTCTCATTATGACGTCATTTACTACATCTGCCGCGAAAAGCAATTTTGGTTCAGTTGCGCCAGTCAAATAAATCCATGAGAAAAAATTAACAAAGGGAATTACGCTTCAGGAAACTGCGCTAGTGGCGCCACTGGCAAATGTTATATTAATGTTCAGACTAAACTTTGCGAAAATGTTGTAAAGCCAAAATTTATACTAGAACTATTTGTTGTACCAATTTAGTTTATAAATTCCTAGAGAAACTCCGTAGTTAGTCAGAAAATTAATTAAGAATGTGGTCAGACATTTAGAACTCAGTCTGTGTTTGCTGTTCATAAATTGTTTTGAAATTCGGAATGGAACAGAAGCTCAGTAAAAAGAGTTTTAATAGTAAATTTGAAAAAAGAAGAATTATGTTCGACTGCCTCGGTGGCGCAGTGGTAGCGTACGCGACTGCTGTTCTTGAGGTCTCGGGTTCGATTCCCGGGTCGGACCAAATGTTTGTATGATCTGCAAATATTTGTTTCGGAGTTTGGGTGTTTTCTATGTATAATATGTATGTATTTGCAAAAAAAAGTATTTAAGTATTTATATCAGTTGTCTAGTACCCATAATACAAGCTCTGCTTAGTTTGGGACTAGATGGCGTTGTGTGTTAGATGTCCGAAATATTTATTAAAAAATATTTATTTATTTATGTTAAAACAACGCTGATAAAACAGGTAATTCAAATACGAATCTATCGTATTTTAAAATACCTATTTTACTGACGTGCAGCAAATGCACACTCTTATCCACGGCCAGTCGAGTCCAGTCACCAGTAGGTACAAAAAACCAAAACACTCTTTAGAAACGCATGAATTCTTTTACATAATTTTTCCAACGAAGATAGACACAAAACACATACTATGTTACATAGCTTAAGAAACATTGGGTAAAGTTTTGAAAACAATTCTAAAACAGGCTATTTTCTTTACATTATTAAATTGAATTCGTGAAGCAAAAACACAAGTAGGTAATCGTTTTTGAGGATAAATAAGTTTTAAAGAAAAACCTTAAAATGAAATTATCTTTACCAATTTTCCAAATAAGTTTTGAGGAAATCTGTTAGTGAGTAATTTGAAAACGTATACGAGCAAAATTTTGTAGAATTTTGTCGTATACACATAATAAGTTGGAAAGT
Organism: Spilosoma lubricipeda; assembly: GCA_905220595.1. NCBI lineage: Eukaryota > Metazoa > Arthropoda > Insecta > Lepidoptera > Erebidae > Spilosoma > Spilosoma lubricipeda. Next base: position 3,395,198 of record HG992291.1, read on the forward strand.
TGAAACTTTCTCACATAAATGTGCGGTTCAACAACTAAAACGACCACTACATAACTTTATAAACTCTGCTAAAATGCCGTGCTCTGACAAGTTTTAGTTCATACATTAAGTGGGTAAGTGTGTATATGTAATTTTGAGATGCCGTGTATTTTATTAAAAAGACTTCATTATTTTTCAAATTAAAAAAAAAAGTTTCAGTAATATGTTTTGAAATACATGCAATCTATACTAATTTATAAAGCTGAATAGTTTGTTTGTTTGAACATGCTAATCTCAGGAACCGCTGGTACGATTTGAAAAATTCTTTTGGTGTTGGATAGTCCATTTATCGAGGAAGGCTATAGGGTATATATCATCACGCTACTACTAATAAGAGCGGAGCAACAATGAAGAATGTTTCAAAAACGGGGGAAATTTTCACACTACGGGCAATATAAGGCGCAAACGAGGTTGCGTGGGTCAGCTAGTTTAGAATATTATGTATTAAATTTCCATACGTACGTACTTAAATATGATAAATCGGCCATAACTTAATTCACTTTAGTTTAAGTTTCAGTATAAGATGCATAATTAGACAGTTTCCAGATTCTAAATCTATCTTAAATCGTTTATGAGAGACCCTCCTAAGTGATAAGACCGTTCATAACACCTAACAGTGACGTTAATTGAAACTAGTTTTGTATATAATTTATATTGTGCACAATAAAGAACATTCAATTTATCTTCAACTGAAATTGATACTTGAACCTTCCGTATTGAAAGAAGCTTGTAATATAACATAAAAGGAAAAAAGCGCTCTACTGAACATTACCACTTCACATGAGGGTGCTAACTCAAAACTTTGAGTACCACTGACGTTCGTTCTATGGCTACGTTTATAACGTACAATGCGTTTGAATAATTCAAGGCAACTTCGTATTTTGCGCGGCAGAGCTTAAAATTAAGGCTCCCAAGGATTTTCATTTATTAAAGGTGTAATTTTAGTATAATTGGAAAACGTAGCAATGAATCAACTTTTATAGTTTCGTTTTCATGAATACTTTAATTTATTGAAATATAAAATTCCTTAAAACTTTTTAAATAACAATTACTGTCGGTCGGGTGTCGTAGGCAAATATGTGTTCATGAATGTTTATTATGACTTTTTTGTTTTTTTTTTTTTTCTATTTTTGTGTAAAACATTAAAGTTATCATAGTTTCGGAAAAAAGTGCCTGTGACATACGAACAGACAGACAGACTTGACGAATTTAAAGGATGCCGTTTTTGTCATTTGGCTACGGAATCCTAAAAAAGGCAAACAGTTTGAGAGCTTCTGACTGACGAATTAAATTTCGAAAGGTCACCTAGAAACATAAATATTACAACAAGCGAGTGTTAATTTAAAGGTTACTACAAATAGTATTAAATATTGCGTAATTGGTTTTAATATATGTATTAAGAAAGTAATTTGAAACTAACACTTCTCAACTAAGGGATTAAGTACTAGTAAATTAGGATCGGTTTCAAATCCGAAGTCTAACCGCAGCTCAGCCTTTGACTGAAACACTTTGACCAACTTTTTCACTCAACTGCGATAACTTTACTATCTTTCGACACTATGTTGTTTCAAACTCACAATAATAAACCAGATAATTAGTTATTAATTAAAACTGATCAACATAATGTTTTTCAACTTTAGTTGACACGTACGTGTTAGTTATTGATGAAAAGAGTAGTAGATGTCTTTTCACAAGAATCAGAGTCTCTCCATGCCAAATTTCATTAAATCGATGCAGCAGTTTACATGTAGTTGCAGTACGTTACTTTAGAATTTATATTGGTACTAGTAAAAATGTCATAAGAAAATAAAATACCTTCATCTGTTATTTTCTTCATACTCATAGTTATTACAATCAGAAGTTCTGTTTATCCAAAATGTATAGTGGTTATCATCAACAACCTTTAACAGTCTACTGCTAAACATAAGCCTCTTTTACGAAAAGACGTTTTGCCTTACGCTGATCAGGCGGATCGGCATAGGCTGGCAATATGTATTTAGTGACTTATACAAGTACCACTATAATTTACAGATATTTATTTAACTATTCAAGTATTCCTTTGTTCCTAGTTGGGGGTAGATTTCTATGTATAGTCCATTCGCTTAGATACGGTCACCTTGATCGCGCCACCGACTCACGTGCGACAAGCCGCCACAAAATCAAAGGGTCCGCCTGCGGCGTACACCTCCATTCAATTATGATTTGTCAGTTAACGCCGTTGTTTGAATTAATATATTCGTGTTTCACAATAAAAATGTTCTTCTAGCCGATAATGGCCACGGCGGCCAGTCTCAACGGAGACCAGCCAACTACACAGGACTCCGCACTCTATAATATCTCCATATTATAGTGCACAAGTATGTGCACGTGTTTGCACACATACTTGTGCACTAGGTGCACTCTTTTTTAGCTCTCTCTCAGAATCCGATGGGACAGTTAATCAATACGACCGCGAAGAGATCAGGCGTAGGGCCGACAGCTTTCCGTGCCATCACAATTATAATAACCATGATTGCGTGCAGGTGCACCGACACTATCTAAACGAATGGACTATACATACAAATCTACTCACAACTATGTACAAAGAAATTGTTGCGTATAATACCTCAGCTTAGTTCCCGTGAACACCGCCTGTCCTAATTCCACTATAGTCTCTCAGGAACCTTTTTAAAGTCCCACATAACTTGTTAGAATAAATAAGGCATACGTTCATAGTTTATTGGAAAACTTTCCGTTAAATAAATAAGAAACTGTCTAACATTGATGAAGTTTGAAAACATTAACAAAGTTTTACAGACCAATGCGTGTAAGGATGAATGGACAGGCAGGAATGGTTTGAATTGGATAGTGGACCAGATTGGAACCTAAAATTAATGTTGCTCAACTAAGAAAGAAATATTTCACGTAATTGCTGGAAATAGAACCAATGAAATCAAGTTGTCGTGTCTAAATAAGTACATCATCATGTGTGACCATATATATTTGTATAATTGGTAAATTTTCTAACAGAGAAAGTAAAAGATTTTGTGGTAGAAGAAATAAAGAACAATGATCCCCTGTTAGTACTGTACAGCGTCCTAAAGAACCAGACAGACGAGGACCTGACAAAAGCTGTGAGGTGCAGGAACCGGGAAATATTCCGGGACCTAACACCGGACCAAGACAGGCAGACGGTACTGTACAGGAGGAGAGCAGGAGTCCCCACACGTGCCACGTGGTGCTCAGGGTTTCCCCGGCGGTTTGGTCTCGTGCCCCGGCCGGAGGCTTGCACATTGATCTGCAACCGATTAAGGTTGCGGACCAATCTCGCTTAGTGTAGTGCTCCCTGTGTCTCTGTCTGGAATACAGACATAGCAGGAAGTTCTGCACAACTACAGAACCCAAGTGCAGCCATTGTGGCGGGCCCCACCTAAGGGCCGAATGCCCGGACGTTGCCAGTGGTGCAGAACCGAACTGTTGCAATTGCCAGGGGGAGAAGCTGGGCAGCACGGGGCACAAGGCGTTCAATGCAATTTACAATTCTTTCGTTTTGTATTTAAAATTATTGTATTAAAGATAGGAAATGGATATCAATATCACGAATGAACAAAGAAAATAGAACTCAAGAAATTAATGTCGTAGCTTAAAATTTAAGAAATTAATGTTGCACTGTATAAATTTTACTTTTGTATAATAATAAGAGTATAAAAAGCAAACAATAAATAGAAAATTAATTAAAGTCAAGGGATGGATGGGAGGCACTTGGTGCGAAAAAAATTACATCAACAAATGATAATATATGTACTTGGAACGATAAGGTCCTGTCGTTATTATTGACGGGGGAAAGAAGCGTTATTCCAAGGGATAACATCAAAGAAAAAAAAACCCCGCTGTGTTACCCGCGGTTATTGTCGTACCGCGGGACAAAGCTATGCTAAAAAGTAGCCTAAATTACTCTTTAGATCATCAGCTATCTGACAGTGAAAGTTCCCTCAAAATCGGTCCAGTCGTTCCAGAGTTTACCGGGAACAAACAGACAGACAGACCGACAGATAGACAAAGGTTGTAAAAAGTGTTGTTTTGGTACATGTACTGTGTATACATGCATATGCATTTATTAAAAAGCGGTTATTTTAATATTACTAACAGACACTCCAATTTTATTTATTTGTATAGATAAAATCCTGTCCATCTCTATAACGCTAAAAGAAAACAAACCGTTTTCTGAATAAAATCGGTTAAATCTGACTTTAAAGATTGCTATTATCCTCTACATGTTTTATTCCAACAGTGAGGTCGGTCTCCGGGGCCTTATAAATTACAGATCTACTGGCGTACATTTAATAACGCGTACACGTAGGTATATGTATGTAACATCGCCTTTACAAGTTAGGATGAAAAAAGGCCCGTTTGTTCAATATGAAGACAAAAAAAATATATTCGGACTCTATTCTGTGAAATGTTAAGCATGTGCATAATTCAAGAGAGGTGTCACCATACTCATTGCAATTGCAGCATACAATGCAGCATGGTGACCCACACCAACGAAACACGACAGTACGAATCCTGGCATTTTGAGTAGAGCTTCTGTATCGCCCGTCAGACCGGCCCGTTTGTGCTGAAATCAGCGTGGCTCTACTACCTTTACTACTTACTAGTTGAACTTCGCGGGGTTACCCGCGGTTACTGTCGTGCCGCGGGTAATGCCAGGGGACAAAGCTAGTCTAAAAAAGTAGCCTAAGCTACTCTTTAGATCATCAACTATCTGCCAGTGAAAGTCCTATCAAAATTGATCTAGCCGTTCCGGAGATTACCCGGACTGACAAAAATTGAAAAAAAATTTGGTACATGTATCGTATAAACATATGTATGTATACACGATACATGTACCAAAACATTTTTTTTAAATAAATGCATATGTATGCATTTATTAAAAAGCAGTTATTTTAATATTACAAACAGACACTTCAATTTTATTTATTTGTATAGATATAAGATAGATATAAGAATAAATGCGTGTACTAGATCACACTAGACTTGGCGTACATTCAGTTTCAGCCCTGTTTAAGTACGTTCATGGAAGGGGTTACGCGAATTTTAATGAGATGTCATACTTTGTAATTATGATTGTCCCTTTCTTTCTCAGTTTTAGAAATTTGATCTGGTTGTTGTGAATTTTTTTCATTTCTCTTTAGAAAAGGCATGGTTTTGTAATACGCTTTATCTTTTGATAAATTATTGCTATATAGAAGATATTTATTTTGTATTTGACATTGGCTTACAGCGGTAAGTAGTATTCTTTTTATGTAGTCAAAAAGCAATAATATCTATATTAATATAATAAAGCTGAAGTTGTTTGTTTGTTTGAACGCGCTAATCTCAGGAACCGCTGGTCTGAATTGAAAAATTCTTTCGGTGTTGGATAATCCATTTATCGAGAAAGGCTATAAGGTATATATCATCACGCCACTACTAATAGGAGCGGTGCAACAATGAAGAATGTTTCAAGAACGGGGGAAATTTTTACGCTACGGACAATATAAGGCGCAAACGAGGTTGCGTGGGTCAGCTAGTCGATACATATTGGTGCATTTTTGTTTCATTTTCAAACAGGTCACAATAAACAGTTATAAGATTATTCCCCTTATTTTTTACTTTACTAAACTAAAAAAACATAATGTCCTTAAGAAAACAACCCCTATTGTGAGTATTTAGGAACTCTTTACAACTTTCAGCGAAATTTACGAGCTACTTTTGCTAGCTGGCCATGTAATGCCTCATAAAACAAAGGTATTAATTACGTCAGAGAACTTTTGTTCTACTGGCTTTTAAGTTTTAAATTTGGAATGTTCAACAAAAAGAATATTTAAAACGAGGTTTTGACCCACGTCTTATTCCTTTCGTGCAAACCTTTTTTTTATCCGGCAGAGGGTAATATACAACATACATTTCCTTTGGTCATATTCAAATTGAAGAAAAAATAAACAGTTGAAGGAAGAAAATTGATGAATACAGTTGTCTCATGAATCATGTATGGTGCATTAAATACCGAAAAAAATTAACATTTTTTAAAATCAAATAATTAAATATTTAAGATTAAAACAACCAAAAAAAATACACCTTTATTTATATTATCAACTCGGCCAAAAGCAACAAAGTCTGTAACAGACTGTCCTGTGCAGGCAGCATTCAATGACTTTCCGTAACAGTATAGTATGCCAAAAGATAGGCAGCAGCATACTACAAAACACACCATCACACCGCGATCGCCATCACGCTTGCATAGTGGTTTTTTTGTGGAAGTAAGTTGAATTCGAGGTAGTTTACTGTTGAATGAATATTTGTCATCCTCTTTTTGACCTTTGGTCTTTGATTTATTTAAGCTTTCTGCTACTTGTTTGATACTACAGTATAACTCGTCAAATGCTTCTAGGGGCATGTAATTCGGGACTGATGACTCGTCTCCTATTAAATAGGTCTCGATTAATAAATCGAGTGTATTTAGGAAATCAGATCTAATAGTATCCAATGAAATTACGCGAGATAAAAATTGTACGCGAATGTGATCATCGGAAACCTTTAGACTGAGGTCATAGATATTTTGAATTAATTAAACAAAGAATTCTTCTTTGCTTCTAAACGTTTAATACGCGGATCAACAGTTTCTGTTTTTGTGTCTTTAGGCATTTTAGAAATAATAAATAAAAACTATGAGATATATGTAAGTAGGTATTTGTAAAATAACTACAAAATATGAACAGCTGTAGGTACGCGTGAGTTGAGTCGGGCGGGTCGTGAGCGCGCAGCGACACCGGCTTGTTTCAAATATGGCGGAAACGGTATTGAACTAAACTACCTTGCGAGATGAAGAAAAATTGAGATATTTTTATTAGGTTCTTTTTCAGATGAAAGTATGATAGTAGTTATATAATATAATGTGAACTGACCTTGAGCTTCTTCGATAGCTTCAGCTGGTACTGGTCGAACAATGCAGTCCAAGTCACTATTTAAGTTTTATTTCAGCGTGCACTCACACTAAACAATTAAAACACTGGTACACGGGTTTTTGGGGTTTTATGCGGATTGCTAGTAAGCGCGTTTTTGTAGAAGAAAAATGAGTACGCTATCACCGTCGCGCGCGTTCGGATGACACTTTCTTTTCATACTGACAGGTCAGGTTGCAGGAATAGGGTAGGAGTATTGAACATTGACTGATTAATGAGTGTACGAGTGTATGAGAGTGAGCAGGAATCAAAATAAATACTAATTATAACTATATGAATTGCTTTTGAGATAATTGCGTTATGACAATAGGAGTTTATATTTATTATTTGAGTATTTTAACTTATAGTATAAGTTCGGCGAATATGTTGTGGAATTACCTCGAGACATAAATATCAGGCTACGAAGTATTATATTATATTTGACTATTACTTTAGCAAATATATAAACCTGCATATGTTACGTTAGTTTATAGCCGAATAATATCCTACTAATATTATAATCCTACTATCCTACTAATATTATAAATGCGAAAGTTTGTAAGGATGGATGGATGTTTGGATGGATGTTTGTTACTCTTTCACGCAAAAACTACTGAACGAATTTGGATGAAACTTTACAGTAATATATCTTATACATCAGAATAACACATAGGCTACTATTTGCCGCGATAACCGACATGTACGCGGGCGGAGCCGCGGGCAACAACTAGTACTACTATATTTGTATAAGTATAATACAGTTTATTTTTTTATGTATGGCCCTGCCAAAATGACTCTACTTTGCCTGATGGAAAGCATAAGCAGAATCCAAGAGTGGTGGTCACCATACTGCGAATGAAGACAATGCAACAATGCAGCATGGCAATCCACACCATGGTGGGCTAATGATGCTTCTGCATCTTGCATTTCTGTACGAAGATAGTACCGGCCCTGTCGAGCCGGCCCGTTGGTGCTAAAACCAGCGTGGCTCTACTACCTTGGAAATATGACACGACCCCATGACCTTGATATGATGATACGAAAAAAACTTATCAATAATCTTTGAAAACCTCATCATCATCAGCTTATCGCAGTCTTCTGCTGGATATGGACCTCTCCAAGGCACGCAACTTAGTTTGATCTTCGGTTTCTTGCATTCAGCTCCTTCCAACCGTTTTGTACGGATCATCACTGTAGCTGGCCTGTACCTGTATATTATCCGCTATCTAACTTAACTTTAATAGCTGTATCTTCTAAATGATAAAAGTCTTTATCATTTGCCATGGATATTAACAAAACAGTAAGATTAATATTCATTGATAACATAAATTTCTCCTTGCCTAAAATGCCTTTCATTTTGTATGTTATTTAGAAGTTATTATATTTGAACAAAGTTAAATTATAGTTCTTAGTATTTCACAATACGGCTATTCAAATTGCGTAAAATAAATTAAGTTCTTAATCGTATTCTATATTGGTTTCCAATATTTCTTGTATAAATTTAATTTGAAATACCAAACAAACGTTAAGTGATATATAAATATTTTTATTTTCACTGTTACCAGTCCAGTCAACTGGTAGCTTTTCGTGAAAAGTTTTCCAGAGGTTTTGGATATTGGTAATTTTATAAATTTTGATCTGTTTTTTTTTAATTTTAAATTTGCCACCTCTTATCTTGGCCACTCGCACTTTTGTATTGGAAAAATCCTAATATAGATAGAAATAATAAATACAAAAATAATCAAGAAATAATTATTTACTATTTAAGTATTTTTTTTTTTTTTTTAATTGTTCAACTTGAAATTCGCATCACATCTAAATCTCTAAAATTACCAATTTCCAAAAGTCCAGAATTTTTTTAGGTAAACCTCTGTTGTTTCACCAAATGACTGTACTATACTATACAAATTACAAAGGGAACAGAATAATGCATGATTCGCAAATCTTGATTGTATATTATTAAATATTTTTCAAAGCACAATTTGACTCAAAACTCGAACAATATTTTTTTGAAAATAAAGTTAAATTAAAACGTGGGTATTATGTTCCAGATCAAGCTACTGTCGCGACACAAAGTATTTTATCCCACTTTGTATAAACTTCTAATTAAATTTATTATACAGTTATACATTCACTGTTTTTGAAATACAGTTTTAAATTTATTACAGCTACGCTTTGGTCTAAACTTGTTGATTGAAACGCTAACAAGAATTTATGAAGAGACTTGACCTTTTTCATTTCACTTTCCACTTCTTTGTTGTTGATCTGTTTATGAATATCTAACTACTTTCACAAGTTATCTTCTTCTGTGTAATCAATCTCATTGACTGTGTTATTTATGAGTAAACATGGTTTGCTTTTCATCTCGAAATTAACAAAGTTGTTTAATTCATTAAAGTCATTTATTTTTAATAAATGTTTTTTAGTATATCTGACTTGAAAATCATATTATAATTACATTCGAAAATATATAAATATTTATAAATAAATATAAAAAATAAATATTTCAGACATCTAACACACAACGCTATCTAGTCCCAAGCTAAGCACAGCTTGTGTTATTTGGTACTAGACAACTGATGTAAATACATATATTCTTTTTTTTTTGTAAATACATACACATTATACATAGAAAACACCCAAACTCCGAAATAAATATTTGTAGATCATACAAACATTTGGTCCGACCCGGGAATCGAACCCGAGATCTCATGATCAGGCAGTCAAAAAACAAAAAATATATGTCTACTATGGTCTATCTGCTACCGTCATTTAATTAATATAATATAACTATTGCATGGTTCAATGCATGTGTCATTTGTGTGACATGACGTATTTAAAATACAAAGTCTCACTAAACCTATTCATACTATGGATGTAAAGAGGCGGCTGAGGACAGACACACAGACAAAAATTATAAAAAAAAAAAAATTTGGTACATGTACCGTGTATACATAGATATGCATTTATTAAAAAGCGGTTATTTAATGTTACAAACAGACACTCCAATTTTATTTATTTGTATAGATTATGTAATGTAAGAAAAAAACGCTTCAGGTGTCAATTTTGTGGTATTTTTATTTGTTAGAACTTTACCCCGGTTTGTAAAAGTTAAAAAGAAATGCCGACAAAAAACATGATGGCTGCCTACAAAAAGTTTTAATTGCGAAAGCTGTGTCCAGGAATGGAGAAAGTTATAAAAAAAAAGAAAACCAACGCTTTTTGTAGTTTGTGTCGTAGAAAAAAAAATACCAACGAAATACAAATTTCATGCCAAAATATTGCGGAATTGTGTTGAATAATTCCGTCGAGGTATTGATTATATATAGATTTAGTATATTTAACAGAATCACACATGAAGTCATTATTATCTTTTCAGTCAGCTACTAGTTCAACCGGTTTTACCTGAATGTCATTTCTCCGAACTCCGCAATCCTGAGGGTGAACTGAATTCAAAGAATTGAACTAGTTATCAGTATACATGAAGACGTACATAATAATAAATAAAATTGAATTGTCTGTTTGTAATTTTAAATTACCAGCTTTTCACCAAATGCAAATGATAGTATATACGCTATTTATTTACATTTTATTTTCGTTTGTCTGTTTGCTCCGGTTAATTTTTGAAACAACAGAACTGATTTTGTCGGTACTTCCACGTGCAGATAGCTGATTATAAAAATAAGTAATTTTACTACTTTTATTTTAGACTAGCTGAACCCCGCGGTGTTTCTCGCGGATATTGTCGTATCGCGGGAAACGCCGTGAGACAAAGCTAGTTACTAGTAGCTAGTAGCTCTAAGTTACTCCTTAGATCATCAGCTATCTGCCAGTGAAAGTTCTGTCAAAATCGGTCCAGCCGTTCCAGAGATTACCCAAAACAAACAGACAGATCGACAGACAGACAAAAAATAAAAAAAGTTGATATTTTGGTATATGTACCGTGTATACATAAATATGCATTTATTAAAAAACGATAACTCTACTATTACAAACAGACACTTCAATTTTATTAATTTGTATAGATTAGCTTCGCTCCCGGTGTTACCTGGGGTTTTGTAACATAGATACATCAACAACAGCGGTTAACACCGCGGGTTGCTGCTAGTAATGTATAAATATAATGAGGTTCTGTATCAAATTCTAGACTCGTAACTTAACTATCGGAGAATTCAACTATAAATATTAATAACACATCTATTTTCATGTATGGCCTTGTCAAAATGACTCTACTCTGCCTGATGAAAAGCATAAGCAGAATCCAAGAGTGGTGGTCACCATATTCATTGCGAATGCAGACAATGCAACAGTGCATCATGGTGACCCACACTATAGCGGCCCGTTGGGTCTCCGATCTCGCAGTCACCAACTACACAAGACACGTGTTGCTGATATTCTAACAGATTTAAGAAAAAAGATCTGTAACCTTTGAACTTTCTTGGTATATCTTATACACCCAGATTTATATAATAACGTGAGATGAATCCTTAAAATATTTCACACTAGCTATTGCCTGCAGCTCCACCCGCGTATATTTCGGTTATCGCGGCAAATAGTAACCCATATGTTATTCCGATGTATATGCTATATTACTGTAATATTTCATCAAAATCCGGTTCGTAATTATTGCGTGAAAGATTAATAAAAATCCATCCATCTATCCATACTTACAAACTTTCGCGAATATAATATTAGTAGGATAGTATTATTCCATTCCTTAACATAAGCAGTCATTATAATCCCATTTATCTGCTTGTTTCTTTGTTATGTTTTCAACATGAAAGACAAAATAATGAATAAATTTCCTGTAAACGTACAAGATATAAGACAATTACGCTAATAGGCTGTGTTGTTTCAGATTATGAAGCTCTGCGGGGGGCGGAGCGTCCAGGCGCTATGTGGAGTGCCGGCGTGTTCTTTGTAACACAAATAGTATTGTGTCAATTTACAACTGGTGAGTATATTATGTTTTACCTACCATTTACTTACCATTACCTATTTTTAATAGTTAGTAAACAATAAATAATGTGATACTAAAAATAAGTCACTATTAACATCTATACTAATATATGAGTTTGTTTGTTTTTTGTTTGAACGCGCTAATCTCGGGAACTACTAGTCAGATTTGAAAAGTTCTTTCAGTGTTTGATAGCACATTAATCGAGAAAGGCTATAGGCTATATATTATCACGCTAAGAGCTACAAGAGCGGAGCACCAATGAAGAATGTTACAAAAATAAGGAAAAATTATAACGCTACGGGCAATAGGAGACGCAAACGAGGTTGCGTGGATCGGTTAGTAGTATATAAAATGAAGCATGTTCCCGTCGTTCTACGCTTAGATCTTACAAACTATGCGAGAAATTTTAATGCGGTTTTAATCAAATTAACTTTCTTTTAATTGTCTTTTTTGTAAGACTCTTGTCAGAACGTATGCCGTAGTGACTTTAGCTCACCTGAGTGTTGTTTTTTCCCACATGGGACCACGTGTTGAGTGATCTCTAATTTGTATTTCTGAGTTTGGGTGTTGTTTGTACAGTTATATATATGAATGTTTGCAAACTCCTTAGTATATTTTATATGTTTATCCACAGTCCTAGTGCGGGTGTTGCTTTTTAAAACACTTAAGACATTAAAAACTGGCCAAATGCGTATCAAGTTATGTATAAATAGGATTCCGTACTCACCTATAATCGCACATGGATTTAGAAGGCGGGGTTGGTACTTATTTTTATTAATAATTTTTAATAATTTTGAGCTTTTTTGTACTAAGATTTCAAGTAAACGCATTTCATACGTTAGGCCTCTATAACACCAGAACTAACAAAGTTATTAATGAAACGCGTGTTAGCATGTGTACTCCTAGGACGAAATTACATGTAGTTGTAAACGCGCCTTAGCAAAACGCGCTATGGACGTTCATCATCTTAACATGGCCCCACTGTCATGATATTTTTCAGGTTTTTTAAACCAGCCATTTAGCTTTTAGAAAAAATGTGCTTTTAAGTTGAATATCTCACAAACGGATACCTTATGTACACATATATATAAATCTTTGGTTATAGAACTTTATTTTCTCAAAAGAAATTAACAACAAATTTCACTTTATGAGAACATTTAACAAAAGAAACAATATTTACATAGTATATTTACTTAATGATATTTTTTAAATATAGGTACCCATAGTAATACGTGGTAAATCTAACATATGTTTCGTAATGTAATGGAAAGATTAAGGGCTGTAAAGTATATTGAACCAAAAAACAAGTGATTTAACAATATAAAAGCCTAGAGAAGTTTAGTATTCAGACCAGATAACCATAATAGATCTTGAAAACAAAGGACAATGCCAGATCAATGGAGGGGTGGGGCGGAATGAGACGTGATTCGGTTACTACTGAAGTGTTTTTTTTTTCTACTATGAGACCTTGAATACACACAAATGAATCTAAATGGTAATATGATTTTTTAAATTTACGTTTAAAATTTTATGAACCATAAATAATATTTTCGAAGTTAAATAACAACATTCATCTTATCTGTAATGATAAAGTTCTTGTTTAATAAATGTCTTACAAATGTTCAAAAAAATAAGACTCAAACATTGTATGCTTTTAGTATTACATTCATAAATAACAATAAATGAAACGTATTAAATTCTTATTGCAAAAGCAAGTCAAGTAATTTGTAGTAATTTAGTTCGAAAAATAAAATGTGATATAAAACACTTATTCACTAATAGTCACTTCACTAAAAGCGCATAAATTCAGTTTTAATACATCACTTATTATGCAACTTCAAAACAGAAATTCGTGTTAAAATATCAACATTTGACATCATATAGGCGGGCAAACGATCAGACGTATTGCCTGATGGTAAGCGATTACCGCTGCCCATGGAAACCTTCAAATACCAGAGGCGTCATGGCCTTTGAGGGCTGGGGAGGGGAGATAGGGGGAGGGGTTTGGGTTATGGGCCTCCGGTATCCTCACTCACTCGGTGAAACAGCGTAAGTTGTCTGAATTATTCACAAATTTCTAAATTACTTGTTTCTTCCACAGAAAATTCATCAACATCATCAACAGAAGAATCTCCTACAGTGACCACTTTTTACGCACTCAGCACTGGAATCATTCCAGCGCCCGTCATGCTCAAACTTGGCAACTCCACAATAGATAGCACAAAGTCTTTTAAAGTACCACAAATACAGGAACCTGAAAGTTCATCCAAAACAATCCTGAAAGTAGATATGGTACCGCATGTAGTATCAGTAAAAAATACTTATTTCGACCACGATAGAAAATATGGACCTAGTTTTGAGGATGCGGATGGAAATATTACTAAGATTACCGTACAGTTGGGAGAGGATGCGCATTTGAACTGCAGGATCAGTTTGCTGCAAGATAAAACGGTAAGCAAGATATTTTTTTTTTTTAACTTAAATCACAAAACAAGAAACCAGAATTCAACAAACATTCATTATGTCATATTCTCCTTATACTGTAAAAGTAAACATTTTTATAAAATTATCCTGTTTAAAATTAGTTTTGGTTTAGATATCAAAGCTGATATCTAAACCAAATTTCATTCTCAGTTACACGTAACAGCCTCCAAGCGTTATGGCTGTGACTTATTCTTCATAGTTTTAATTCAAGTTTATAATGAATCAGGTGTACAATTAAGAAATATTTCATATTTATTTTTTAAGACAAGGAAATATTGTCTTTCTGTGACATATTTTTCTGTGACATATCCAATAAATTTACGGCTTGCTCTCTCCTGTACTTTGACTTTTTAAATTTCTACAGAGGTTAGTTGAAAAATAACAAACCTTATTATAGATTAAGGGGTAACTCGATTCTCTAAACGTGAAATCCTTAACCTTGACCAAAAAAGACTGAACTAATTCGTTGTATAGAACAGGAAATCCAGCGTCTACTAATACACATGAGCCTTTTAATCCTAGGGTAAAAGATCCTGTCGATAAAATGCAACATCCACGTATGGTTCTAACCGCCATTAATCGTTAAGGGCCCCAGAGTGCGCCGTATCCTTCTGTATCTGCATGTAATTTATTAGATATGTATTTAGAAATATACTTGCTGATCCCCGCGGTATAACACCAACCGCAGGTAACTACGCGGGTTGAAACTAACTAAGCCAGTGAAAGCTCCTTCAAAATCAGTCAAGCTGTTTAAGAGATTGGCCTCAACAAACAGATAAACAGAAAATAAAATAATTGTAAAATATGTTATTTTGGTATATGTACTGTGGACAAATACATACATATGCTTATAGTAAAACGCGGTTATTTAATATTACAAACAGATACTCTAATTTAATTTATTTGTATAAAGTATCAAATAAATAAAATTAGAGTGTCTGTTTGTAATATTAAAATAACCACTTTTTACTAAATGCATATGTATGTATACACGGTACATATACCAAAAACGTACTTAATTTTATTTTATCTGTCTGTCTGTTTGTTCCGAGTAATCTTTGGAACGGCTGGACGGATTTTGACGGGACTTTCACTGGTAGGTAGCTGATGATCCATGGAGTAACTTAAGCTTTTTTTTTAGACTAACTTTGTCCCGCGGCGTTACTCGCGGTACAACAGTAACCGCAGGTAACACCGCGGGGTTCAGCTATTAGATGTATAAATATGTTTATCAGCAATTTGGTTACCATAAAGAGAGAGAGAGAGAGACAGAGTGAAAACAAAAAGATATCAAAAGTAATTTAAACCCATGCCAATGTTTTCCAAAAGTGAAAATACCTCGCCAGTGATCAAAATACTGCCATTGACTGGATCAGCTGTACATAGTACTCGTAGTTTCAAACTATGCGGCTCTTTATGTTTGTTTAGATTACACCTCTATAAATTAATTGTCCTAGTTTCACATAGTTAAACACGAATTGGACAGTAGACTAATTTCCATACAGTGCAGTTTCAAAAATCCATATTTAATTTCAAGATTTATGTTAAACAAAAGAAATTTTAATACACTCCTCATTTAGGTCACGATCAAGACATTGTAATAATATTCTATAGCATCTCATAAAAGTGATTCATTCAATCGATTCTCAGTATTCCAGCGTAAATTTTGTAAATGGTATTAAAAGCATTCACAGTACAATTTACAATAGAACCATCTACGTTTAATTATTGCAATTGTTGAAGTCATTGTCTCGAAGTTGCGCTCTGGAGATCTATTAGAAAGGGTTATTAATAGCGAACAAAATTGACACAAGAAAATGAATCTAAGGTTGAATATTACTGTTATTTTGTTTGAATTTTCCATAAGAGTGCTATTATTAATTGTTTCTATCAGCTAAATGAATAAAACAATATTTTTTGCATTTGATTTTAAATAAAATGCCTACTAATTCTTCCAAGTTGGGCTAAATTAGTTGGGCTGGTTTTGATAACTTCTTGTATTCTATTTATTTATTTAATAAAACTTGTTACACAAATGGTGCAAAAGGCAGACTTAATTCCATGAGGCATTCTCTCCATTTGAATCCCAAAATCATTTTTGGAAAAGTCACAGTACCATTTAACTAACTTCTAACGACTCCCTCAATCTAGATACGAAATCATGACTATGACTTGAAAGGCAGATAAAGACTTGAAATGGTTGCTAATTACTTAACTTTTCATTGAAGGCTACAATTTAAATTATGCTGTGTCATGATGGGACATTAGGGATTTTAACGATGCTTTAACCATTGACGGGCCACTGACTTTAAGAGAATTTAATTGTCGAGGCTAATTGGTGATGTCTAAAATGTTATAAGTTTACTAATGTCTATTCATTAACACCAATTTTAAGTTTTAAATGTAAACTACCGTGGGAGAGCCACGCTTCGGCATGAATTGGCCGCTGGGCTTCACAGAAAATCGGTGTGAAATAGTGCTTGCGCAGTGTTTCACCGAGTGAGTGAGAATACCAGAGGCTCATAACCCAAACCCCCCTCTCCCTATCTTCCCTCCCCATTCCTCAAAGGCCGGCAACGCTCTTGTGACGCCTCTGGTGTTGCAGGTGTTTATGGGCGGCGGTAATCGCTTACTATCAGGCGATACGTCTGCTCGTTTGCCCGCCTATTACATTATTTATGAGGATGAATTTTTATTAAAAATATAAATACTTCCTATTCCTATTAAGTACCGTTTTTTGTGCCTTTAATACCCTTCCTTGATGAAAAAGACTATCATTTCAGAAATTTAGTAAATGAAAATCTGACTGAAGAGAGACTGTTCTAATTAATATAGCTTAATTATATTGTTTCTTTGTAATGTGGCATGAAATGTAGCTAGCAATATGTGACCCTGAATAATTCGAGCGAGATATTGCCTTGAATCCATTATTCCAAATGAGTATGGCATAATTAACATTCAAGAGCTTAAAGCCAGCGTTGACAATTTAGATTTATAACACCAAGGTTGAGAAACTAACAATTAAAATTGTCCTAGGAATGGAAAAGGAATTTTTCATCAGATTATTATGATATTTTGCTGAACAGATCTTCTTCAAAGAATAACAAAATACTTATACACAAATTGCACTGATGACATCACATCTGCCACTTTCTGCTATGCTGAGTATTGTGGGTCCCATGTGGGGACAACACTTTGTATGATCCAAAAATTGTTGTCCTGTTTCAAATAAATACACTCGTCATCGATCAGTTTGATGTGATTAAAGACACGTCATTCAAACCATTATCAGGAGACCGCAAACTACAGTTGAAATTTATAAATAATATAAAGAAACTTTTTCTTCCGGGATGTATTCAACGATGCCTGTTAAGTATCATTCGATATTTGATGTTCAATTTCCTTAACGAAGAACTACAGATTGAAGGTCAAAGCTGCATACAGGCCGCTTCTGTTCGCACCTTTTGTCATTAAATCGTTAACTGACTGTTACCAATTATGATCTAATCAAATGATGATTAACTTATAAAACACCACCAAATAATATTTTTACAAAACGTTTACTATGCAAAACTCCATTTAAATGCTTCTAAAAATAATACATTTCACACCAAAATTGTTATTTCGGTGCAGGTATCCTGGGTCCGCCGTCGAGGTAAAGACGAAATCCCTGAGCTTCTAACAGTGGGTGCAGTAACCTACGCAGCGGATAACCGAGTGACGGTTGCAAGAAGATATCCTGGCAACTGGAAACTCCTCATCAGGGAGGTCAAACCTGATGACGAGGGAGTGTATGAATGCCAGATATCAACTCATCCGCCTAGAGTTAGCAGGACTTATCTTCATATTAACAGTAAGTGTTTTCATCGCCTGTTTTAAACATAGATGACTTTGATTTCTCAGCAGGAGGTCGTGGATTGGATTTGAACACGATGATTTCTCGAAAATGTCATTTATAATTTATACACTCGATTGTCGGCACTTGATGGAACTTGTTGTAATACATTCTAAATCATAACCTTTGAGAATGCCATAAGGCGAAACCGGTCAGGTGTAAAAAGGAAATAAAATAGTGGAATAAGTACAAGTGAGTTTAATTCTAGAATGTCATTTATAATATTCATGTATTTAGAAATATATATGTTTATTGGTAGCTGCAGTATTGGTCACCATAACACAGATTCTGTTTAGTTTGATATCAGGACCATTAGTGACATGCGCATGGTTATAATTGTTACTACTGTCAATTACTTATTTAGGTATAATATTATACATAAATGTGGCTTCACTGTGCATCTTCCACCGCATTTACCATGGGGAGTGCTCCGAGGAATTGTTCAGACTGATTTCTGTCGCCTCTTTCCTCCACGGTCCTACGAGATAGAAATTTCATCTTCATCATCTAGATGGCTGGCAGTCCACAACTGTGCGGTTTTCCAGGAGTTTTCTGCGTCGCACAATAAAACTGTGGAATGAACTGTTGCCTGCGGTATTTCCGAACCAATACGACCTTCAAACCTTCAAGAAATGAGCGTGTTCCTTCTTAAAAGGCCGGCAACGCACTTGTGTCGTTTATTATCGTCGCTTATCATCAGGTGATACATCTGCTCGTTTGCCCTTTATGACCTTTCAAAGAGAAAATTTAAGCTATGTCCTATGAAGAATATTTCAAATACTGTTAATAATTAATTATAAGTAACTTTGTAATATAAAGACAAATAAAGTTTTTCTTATTCTTATTCTTATTCTTATTCTTATTCTTATTCTTAAAAGCATTATAAAACAAACTCTCTTGTATTTTAATTTTAATATACCAAAATAGATCTGATCGGTTACTGGTAACGTTTGATAACAGCAACCTTTAATAACGCCATGAGGCAAAACCGGGCAGGTCAACTTTGAGTAAATTAATTAAATTGTGGGAAAAATTGCAAGGAATTTGTTATGATTATGAATTTCAATAAGTACTACCAATTACCGCTCAACGAGAGTGAAAATGAAAGACATAAAAAATTATTTCAATCAAAGCCAATATCTTCCAAAAGTGAAAACAGTATTTGTAAATTGTATTACATTAGAAAATCGGAGCTCGCTTTAGGTTATAGTCATAACAATTTATTCACTTAGGTAATATCATTTTATGAGTATAACACAAATAGGGGCTTCTACTATGTGATATAAATGTATATATACCGCATTGACCTACACAAAAAGTAATTTTATTACATACTCAAAATATTTTTTGATCCCGCATTTACTTTGTGGATCTTACACATTATAAAAAAAACTATGTGGTCATCCATTAAAAGCTGTTGCCTGCGGATTTGCTTGCGTGATTACTTTCTAACTTTGGAATGATGCACTTCTATATAACTGTTCATTCCTTATCCACCACATGAAGAAACTATTATCTGCCAAAGTTTGTAGTCTCATCAGTTTAATGAATCAGTCACTCATGCTAAGTAATTTTGAACGTTTAATTGTACAATTTTTATATTGACAAGAATCGATTTTAATGATTTGCATACGTATTATTATTCACTGCAAGATTCTCACCTTCTGATTAAGAATAGTTAGTAATTATGAACATTTTATTATCAGTCGTTTAGTTAAGGGAACAAATAAAATAGTACTTTAGTATAACTCTCTGAAGAAATAGCCGCAAAGAGAGCCTTATTCGTAGTAATCATGACTGCTATATCTTTCTTAGAGATAGCAACAAAAAACATTTCAGACAAACTTGTACCACTTACCGAAAAACAGAAGTAAAGTGCTAACCACAGTTTATTAAGGTCAGTCCGACAATGGTCGATTACCTACCTCTTAATCTCGAAGTCCATTAATTTCTTAATAACCCTCTAACGAAGCGAAGAAGTTTTTTCGCTGAATCTTTTATCATATGACTTTCTCTCTTACATAGGAACGCAATTATAAAAGTAATCAGACCCCTGTCTCTATCATTTGTTGAACATGCTCATAAATAATTTATCTTACGACGCTCCCTTACGATCTTTGTGCCTTTACTGCCATATCCGGAGTAAAGGTCAACTATAGGCCTTTATTAAAGGTTCCTTGGGAAATAGGAAATCTCATAAAATAATTCCCGTATCTATTAATTATAAGTACGCTGTGTTTCAGGTAGGCAATAGGGTTGTTGGAGTTCTATAGAAGAAAGTAGGATACGAGCGGTAGTTTCCATATAAAATTGATACCTACATAAATATTTTTGAGCACCTCTAAAATAAATGGAGGACTTCAAGACTGATAAGTTTTACTTTATCGTTCTTTTAGGTAAATTGTGATAAAGTCGACAAAAAGTATTCAATAATATTTCGATTTGGAAAATACATACAAATTTATTAGAAATTAAGTTTAAATTCACGACAAAAGCATAACAATATTATTTGCATTAGCACTTACTATAAATAACCAATTATATTAATAAGTACTGAAATCAAGACCCATGAAATTGTACATACATTTATGGTAAAATTTTGCATGTGATACTGTCACTTCTACACTACCTTCACTATCTCGCAAATTAATAATTTTACCTTAAAAATATTGAAAAAATATGGTATCATGTTCTTGTAGTGATAGTTTATAATTGTTTAATTATACAGATAGATATCATTCAATACTCGACGTGGTTAATATCGTAAAAGGATATTCTTCTTAGCAGTTTTAACAATTTATACGTATTAAAACTATTTAAGTAATTAATATGTGTATGTATACATGTACCAATGTAATTTTTTCCTGAAGAGGTTGACAGACTACATGTTAGCTCTAACTTACGTAGTACGGGCTAATTGCGATCAATCGGGCAGATATAGATATATTTATATATTTTATATATGAACGTACTTATCACTTAGTATTAAAATTTGACCTGGGTGTAAACTGAACCAACTTTTGACCTAACAGTTAGGATAGCTAACCACTAGAACACTAGTTAGTTTAATGATCTCAAATACACTTCTTTGATAGTTTTTTATTCATGAATACAGAAACAAATAAAATATCTCAGAACGAATTCCAATAAAATCTCACAAGCACATTTGGCCGTAACATTACCTTTGATGTTCATGGAAAGAGACTCTTGTTTATATATGGGCGTACTAAAAACAAATTAACTTTTCCACTTTAACCCAATTCGTAATCACGTACAAAAAATCGCGAGATAAACCCGCTATAGTGTTTTTTCCTACAAAAATAAATATAAAGTAGTTAGTAGTATAAAGAAGTTAGTAGAGAATAAGTGGTTTTGATAAATTATATTTCATTTCACAACTACGTTTTTCCCGCGACTCAGCTTGCGTGTACGTTAGTTGTCATGGTGAAGGGTAGCCCATGCTCTTCTTGAAGAATCAAAGTAGCTCAATATCGAATTTCATTGAAACCAGTGCTGTGGTGTAGCCGTAAGTAAGTAAGAGACAGACAAATGGACAGACAGACAGAGTTACTTTCAAGAATGGTTAAATGGAATTGTAGCACATAGGTACAAGAATGGAATATGTTACTGGAAGAAATAATCGGTGTTTTATGTGGTTGATATACTCCTAAGTGTTAACTGAATTAATTGGTTTACAATAAAGTTTATTCTATTCTAAATGGAATTATACTATTTATTCTAGAAATAGATATTGACATAATATGAATACTAGTCACAAAAGTTTTTATTCCAATAATTTACTACTACTAATTACTAATACTAATTACTACTACAACTACGACTACTAATTACTACTTGAAATATCAAAAAATGATATAACAAAGCTTAAAAATCGACAGACAAAAAAGAAATAAATATGTTACTCAAACATGACGAATGATAAAATAAATCAAATTTTATGGGCAGTGTCCCGGTCGGTCTAGTGGGTTACCTCATTTACATAAAAAAGTGTTCTAATATGGGTTCGAGTACATTTTTTGGACAGTAACAAATTACTGAGTTGATGTAAGTGAAGTTGAACGAGGGCTTTAATGTTACTTTGTAAAATGGGAACGAATTACTCAGGTTTATGATTCTTTCTGAACTGATGTATATTGTATATTAGGTTATTATACCGCATGATCCTTGAAAGTGGAATATCCTAACAGCAATTTAAAAAAAAAAACTTATCACATAGTAACACAGGGTGGCGGACCGGAGGGGAGGACTGGCTAAAGCGTCTTTTCTCAATACAAAATAATCTGTCAACTTTTGCGCGGGAAATCAAAATTTTAGAATTATATAAAAACCAATCGCCAATTACTACGCACTCACGCTTAACAATCAAAACAAAACATTTATAATATTGTAGTGACCACACACAACGCAAAACAGAAACACGCTACATCACCATCTACCGAAGATACGTTAAACTACGGAGTAACGAAGGAAACGAAGAAACTACCAATCCTAAATCGCGCAATAGAGGTTCTCGCACCGATTAGCACATTTACAACATCCCAACATCAACCATCGAGCCGCGGCCCGCCAGGCGTTATCACCACGTCTGGTCGGAGGATCCTCCCTTAGTGTTGGCGGGACATGACAGCCGATCCCCCCATTATATCACACACGTATAAATACTTTCTTCATAACAGTGTAATGCGTAGGTCCATTTGGGCTTATACTTTGACAGAGTTATTTAAACGACTGCGTATCGCTAATCCCTACCGTGTTGCTGTATGAGACTCAGTCACGATCTTAGAGTGAGGAACTAAATTTTGATTGATATTTAACATTATAATTTGGCAATTCCAATGGCATTTTACCACTTATATGGTAACTAGCTTTAGCGCGTGGCTCCGACCTAAAGAAAGAGTAACCTATATCCTTTCACAAGAATTAAAGTCTCTCCTTGCCAAATATCATTAAAATCGGTGCAGTGGTTTGGCCGTGAAAGCAGGACAGACAAACAGAGTTACTTTCACGATTTTTATATAAGTATGGATAATATCACCAGAAGTCAGCAGTTTCATTACAGATTCTTTACTAGCAACAATACTTCCGACATCATTCAAAATCATCAATAACATTCAGTTGTCTAGTACCCATAATACAAGCTCTGCTTAGTTTGGGACTAGATGGCGTTGTGTGTTAGATGTCCGAAATATTTATTTATAATTATTATTATTTTGTCGATCAAATAAAATAATTAGTGACAATTTGTCATTTCTGTAATCACATCTATGTACAGTCGCTGATCAAATTTAAAAGCAGTGTTCGCTGTGTTTGTTTTATCATTTTCATTCCTTTTAAAGAGTGAAGGGAAATGAAAGAAAGTGAGTGGAAAGATTGTGCACACCAAAAATTTTCTATTCTAAAGAAACATACCTGTGAAGTAATAGACTTTGATGTCCCTTTAATTCAGTGGCAGGATTCTCCAAATTAGGCTTTGATGGTTATGCTCGGTGAACTGAAAGCTAATCAGCTTGTCTATATCAAATATAGGATTTTGTATAGAAAGTTAATTCATCCATATCTGTGTTTCTAATATATCAAGTTGTTTTTACCATGTAAATTAAATCTCAAAGGTGGTTATTATTAGTCGAGAGAGTAAATCTGGTATGTTCATAATATTACTAGTAAATAGTTTTTGCATTATAACCTTAAGCCTATTGAAAGCTTACATAACCTTGAAAGTAAAATTCATTTATAAAATTAAGTAAATTTTTCACCATTTAGAGTTTAAAAATTTAAATTTTGAAACTTCAGCTATAACTTCAGATAACTTTAACCAAAAAATCAAAAGACTTTAAAGATCTTAAGCCATGTTCGAAAAACGATTTATTTGAATTCAGATGCCCAAGATTTGTAGTGAATCGACCTTTGCCTGAATACGAAGGTCTAAAGATTCTCTGAGCCATAATCGATATTCGGGCATTATTAATGGCCAGGATTTGATAGTATTTCGGACGGGGTTCAGTTGTAAGCCTGTTTTTGGCGCATTTACCGCAAAATGTGTTTTGTTGAGTTACATTAATAAAATAGTTTTTGTAGCCAATAGTTGATGTTTATTAAAATAAATTCTGCAAAGGTTAGGCACGTATGAAACGTTTTTGCCATTCATTTAGTTCATTGAATCGCTACAACATATTTTAGAACAATTAATAACATTCTCTTCACGTTTTATTTAAACTTATATAAATTTAACAATAATGCAAAATTAGAATGTTGTGTATTGTCTGTTATTTTTTAGGGTCTATGTATTACAATAGGTAATGACTTAGTTTGATTATTAACTTTTACTCCAGACAATACAATTATTTGATTTGATTTATAAAAAACGGCTTTAAATGATACGGAAATGTTTTCTTAAATACTTACTCCTGTTTGTTCCCAGCTCCCCAGGTGTGGGTAGTGGATGAAGCAGGAGCCCCACTCCTCGAGAAGTACTATGAAGCAGAATCAACTCTAGCTCTACTCTGTAGAGCGAGACATGTGGAGACTCCAGCGCTTCTGACGTGGCTACACGAGGGCAGAGCTCTTAACGCGGATACCACTAGAGGTGGAATCAGGTAAGATAACTCTATTTATAAGCACTGATAATACTAAAAGTTTCTTATTGGCCATCTTTAACAGAGAAAAATGAGAAGAATGAAAGAAAATAGTTATCAATTATATTGCCATTAGAATGGCTTTGAATGATCAGAAAGATTTGTCTTCTGTTGAAAATGGCCACCTGCTGTGTTCATCACTTATAATAAGGGTAACTAACTACCCTTGCTATAAAATCTGCATACAATTCTACTTTATTTACTTCATTGGCAAGAATGTCAAAACAGCAAAAATTCAGCAGCTGAAAACAGCAGAAAGTGATCCTTGACTACTTCTATTAATTAACTGCCTCGGTGGAGCAGTGCTAGCGTACGCGACTGTTGTTCTTGAGGTACCAGGTTCGATTCCCGGGTCGGACCAAATGATTGTAAATATATGCAAATATTTGTTTCGGAGTTTGGGTGTTTTCTACGTATAATATGTATTTATTTACAAAAAAAAAGTATATAAGTATTTATATCAGTGTAGTACCCATAATACAAGCTCTGCTTAGTTTGCGACTAAATGGCGTTGTGTGTAGATGTCCGAAATATTTATTTATTTATTTATATTTATTAATCAATTACCATTTACCACCTTATTGATTTCTAAAAATATCAATAGCTTGACAGTTTTCCTTTCCTATCATACCATTTAAGGATTGGGCAGTACCGTTAAACTTACTTGGATCGATTAAATAACAAATAATCGTTCATTTGTCAAAGCTTGACCGCAATAAGTCAAACAATTCATTTTCTTTAGCCTGGTGATTAGTAATGCTGACTGCTTCGAGTATTTCACCTAGTACAAATATTTGCGCGATTTACACGATCATTTGTTCTGGACCTGAGCGCTATCTATCCAGAAAATGTATAGTACTTATGAAAAAAAAAAGTATTTATTGACGTGTAACGGCAGCGATTTGTGAGCATGCTTTCATATTTACATACTAGCTGAACCCCGCGGTGTTACCCGCGGTTATTGTTATACTGCGAGTAACGACAAAGTTAGTCTAAAAAAAGTAGCCTAAGTTACTCCCCGGATCATCAGCTACCTGCCAGTGAAAGTCCCGTCAAAATCCGTCCAGCCGTTCCAGAGATTACCCGGAACAAACAGACAGACAGACAGACAAAAAATTTTTTAACCACATTTTTGGTATATGCACCGTGTATACATACATATGCATTAAGTAAAAAGCGGTTATTTTAATATTACAAACAGACAGTCCAATTTTATTTATTTGTATAGATATAGTACGAGAATGACGGTATTTATTTTGGAAAAAATCTGAAATGAATCGTAGCCAGATTGATTCTAGAATCCCCCAAAAAAATTCTTAAAAATCTTTAGAGATGTTTCTGAAATGCAGATTAAATATATACTTCAATTGCTTGTTTAAAGGTATTGGTTAATGGATTTAATATAATTATATTTTTAGAAAGAATTTCTACAAGCTACTCTGTTGTAGATCAGACTCCATGTAGGATGTACATAATACTGTGTTTCAACTTTCTACTGCCTTTAAAAACTTAAATATTATAAAAAAAATTAAAGTCAATAAAAGTTGTATACAATATTTCCCACGTGAGCTTATTCTCTACTCCTTTATATTTCCCATAAACTTCAATTTATATCTGTGCTTTCAGTTTATACGTATCAAGTTATGGGAAACTGTACTTGGTTACGTAATATCGCAACTTGTACTGGAGGTACAAGTTTTCTTGATACTAACGAACTAGCACAACTAAATTGACGTTCATGCTGTTGGAGTGTACTAAGTTGGTCATAAATGAATGTTTAAGTTCCATTTTTATTTAATTATTATAGGACAACATAATAAATAATCGTGAAGGCCCATTCTGGCTAGACATAATTATTATATTGAAATTCACTTACGAGTATTAACAATGCTTCTATTAGATTTTGTCTCAATTTCAATCAAAAGTGACAACATCTAGAATACGTCTAGACGTTTATTTTGATAAATAATTAATTGTAAACCAAACCGTTCAAATTAGCATCACATTTCTTGAATAAAAGTTGATTTATATAAAATTATCTATGAATATGAAATATAAATAAATATAAATATTTCATATACCCAATGGGCTATAAATTATAAATGATGAAATAATAATTAAATAGACAATGGGCAATTAACTCAATCAGGCCGAACCGTTCTCATTAAGACAAACCATGGGAGGGTAGGCATTTTCAAACACAGGTAATGCACTTACTCCTCCAGAACCATTTGTATCCAAGTTCGTAGATCTTTCTTTAAGGTGAAACGTCATCTCTTTGGGTTCTTATTTTTTTCATGAAATAGCGGGCCAGCGAGCAGACGTAACGCTTGATAATACGCAATACCAGAGGCGTCACAAGTGCGTTGCTGACCTTTGGGGCATGGGAAGGGAGATGGGGGCAACGGTTGGGCCTCCGGTATCCTCACTCACTCGGTGAAACACAGCGGAGGCGCCGTTTCACATCGGTTTTCTGTGAGGCCGTGGTATACCTCCGGTCGAGCCGGACCATGCGGAAAGTGTGGCTCTCCCTAGGTAAGATAATAAAACAGTAAAATTTAAATAAAAGAAAACAGTCTTCAAGGTCTGGGTCAAATTAAAATGGGACAACACAGTACGCACCAGATTTTAAATAAAAAAATAATTTTCAAAATCGATTCACCCATTTGAAAGTTCTGATGTAACAAATAAAAAAGATGCAGTTGAATTTAGAATCTCCTCATTTTTTGAAGTCGGTTAAAAAAACAAATTACACTTCGTTTGATTTTTCTTTTACTGTACATTCTTTCAAGATCGTTTAATAGTAGTTTTTCTATCTCTCGAAAAAGTACTTTGTGTATATTGAAAAGTAGATAAATTTTAATGTATCGTTCGTATCGTATATAATGGTTATACAAAATTTACTGTTAAAGTTGGAAAAGTTTCTATAAGAGTAACGATTTTATTCTTGTCTATTTACGTAATAGTAGCTCAGAAATCTTTAACTTGAAACTTTTCAAGAATCAATACTAATACTAAAGAAAACTGTATAAGTTTTATTTCAAAACAATTTTAAAGGAAGTAAATTTAAAATTTCTATGATTACACAAGCCTTATTTACTACTTCAACTGAGTCGATTATAATGGATGAGGTCGAGTATAAATTATATAAAAAGTTTTACGTAGTTTTTTTATTTTTTTTTACATAGCATGTACATAGAATAGACGTCAATTTCCATTTTCCACATCAACCCCATATAATACGATACTCGAAACTACGAGGCCCATACAGAAGTTTATGAAAGTTTGAACACGTCTTTCAAACTTAAAGCACAACAATAGTTCGCCTGATTAATTTGACAGCGCGTCCAGTCCAGTGACGTCTATCACTTACTGACGCAAACGTCAAATAAATGTAGATGGATTTTCCCTCTCATAGACAGAATTGTGAAGATATTATTAATGGCAAGATATCTTTATTAATTTAATATAGCTGAGAAGGTTTGGTTTATCTATTTATTTAAAGTTGAAGCATCAACGTGTAAGTAATTTTATTGTTAAATTCGGTATAAATAAACCATCAGCAGTTCTTTTTGTGTTTTTTTTTCATTTGGGTTATTATAGAAGCAAGCGGGTAACTTAATAGCAAGGGACTTAGTAAATGACTAACATATGGACACCCATAGAGTCAATCTTGACTTTTTTGACTACCTCGTTGGTCTCGCGGTAGGCGTGTGCGACTGCTGATCGTGAGGTCTCGGGTTCGATTCCCGGGTCGGACCAAATGTTTGTATGATCTACAAATATTTGTTTCGGAGTTTGGGTATTTTCTATGTATAATATGTATGTATTTACAAAAAAAAAAGTATATATGTATTTGTATCAGTTGTCTAGTACCCCTAACACAAGCTCTGCTTAGCTGGGACTAGATGGCGTTGTGTGATAGATGTCTGAAATATTTATTATTATTTATTATTATTATTATCTCCCAAGGTACAAAACTCCTGGTTTCGGAGATAGTTTTCTTTCTCTCTCTACTTCTGGTTGGTAAGTTACTCTAATCTAACGATCGTGGTCAACATCAGGGATCTGGAACAAATGATCTATTTCACCGGTTCCTGTTTAGTGTGTCTCTCACGATTAAGGTCTTTCATTTGGTGGTTTCTTCTTGTTGGTTGATCGCTCGATTGACCTTGATGTTCACAAGCAAGTTTTCTTTACAATACAAATCTAACACTGAGAGTCTTGCCAAGTAGTAAATATAAGTATCTATAAATATTTTATATATTTAAAAAAAAACACAAATATTTTACGTACTTAAAATCCAAGATAGAGAGTCAAATTCCCTAAATAAAAATATAAAAGGTGACAAAGTAATAACTCTATTAGCCAAGCACATGTAACTGTATATTATTCCCAACATAAACCTTTTCTTTGATTTGCTAATATAAAAACGTATTTATATTGTATTTGTAGAGGCTTAGCTTTTAGAGCTTAGTGGCTCACGGTCACTTAAATAGCCTTTTTCAAGAGTTTTTGAGTAGGGTCTATAACGGTAATAGCCTGTAATGTTGGCTTGGGTAGCCATGTAATATGTGTGTGTTACCAGATACTTACATGACAATTGACGGCCTAATGTTCTTCATAAGGCTATGTTCCAATAAAAGCGAAAGCGGCGAGCGATTTCAATGAAAATAAAACACTTTAGAAAGAAAGAAAGGAAATTATTTATTCTGACATACACAGGACAGTACAAGATTTTAAACAGTCGTTAGATAAAAGAAAACAAGCAATTATAATGCCCTGTGCAATGCCAGAAAAGGCGCCTATCTCAGCAAATTGCCAGTGCTGTAGCCAGAGTGACCTCAGCACTGGTGTTACGATAGGGCCCGTGCTCAGTATCGTCCGTCCGTCCGTGTCTGTAGTAAATATTTGTGTGTGTTTTATATAGATACATATATCCATACATCTATAATAAATAAAATGGATACATATGAAGAAAAGAGAGTTATTAATGGTAAGCCAATCTTACACGCTCTCAGCCCGCAGCCCATGACAGACCAAATACTGTCATATATAATCTGTACGAGCCGCGCAGATTGTATATGACTCTTTCGTTGGGCCTCTACCCTTTGAGTACTCTATGCCTCTACCTCTTTTGTCTACCACAAAAGAAGAGAGACCGTGGAACGTAATGTTGTTTGCGAGAATTAATCATTCCCATCAAATAATCCCTTAAAACCCTGATTGATGGGCAGGCAACAGCCTATATTCCTCCAAGTACCCAGTCAGCTGGTTACATACCACCCTCTCCAATACTTTAGACAAGAAGGGCAGCAGACTGTTGGGGCGAAGGACACACACACACTGGGTTGGAGACTTTAAGGATTGTCCTGACCACTGCGATCTTCCACAGTTCTGAAAAGGTAGATATAGCAATGGAGGTGTTGACAATAAAGCTGATGACTGTGAGCAAATGGAGGAGCGTCATGGATATCGTCTGTAGAGAGAGATCTTCAACCCCTAGCGAGTTGACTTGAGACTACGTATTGTTTTCAGCACATGATTCTCATAAACCAGCTGAAGATGGAAGCTGCTGGCGCTGAACCTGTGGAATTCAAAATATGTCAGTTCGCTGATGCTTACATTGTCACATTTGTTAATATTTGGTTAGGTTAATATTTGTGTTTTATATTGTATGTGATTGAATAACAAAACGTATATGATAATTACCAATATCACCATTAACATAATCAATAATCCATAACGTACCACTGCTCGGGCTCGGGTCTCCTCTCAGAAAAGGGGTTAAGGCCAAATGTCCTAACGCTGGCCAAAGGCGGGTTGGCGACTGGCAAGACAACGTTGTGGCTACGTAATCTTGCCATTGGATGTTTTCAAGCCACCCCAATCTGGGTGGCTTGAAAAGCCTTCAACTAAGCTTCACGACTGTTATCCTAAAATTTTAGGTTTTTTAATTAAGATTTTGTACTTTAAATCTTATTTTAAAATGACTATAAAGACGGTAATACGGTAATTTTAAAATGATTATCATTTATATTACAAAATATAACTATAAGCTTCCTATATAAATCAGCAAAAATGAAAAACATTTTGCAGATATATTTTTAATATTATTAAAACTTACATTGGTTCAAAACATAAAAACAATCTCCTGTAAATCAGTTCTTTTGATATATTGCTATTGTGAACGTTGATATTGAAACATTTTCTTTAGGTTTAATTTGTAAACAGCATTTTCTGTTACAATAGGAGCTTCTAAAATTAACCGGTTTCAATCAATAAACAAAAAAGGCTACGTGTAGATCTGCCATATTTTTTTGATTTCAAACTCACTAGAGAACATTAAATTGTTTGTGATATGTCTAAAAATCAATATTCAATAGCAGATTCAGATATTCAAATATTTGTTTTTAGTATGGTAT
Source organism: Spilosoma lubricipeda (assembly GCA_905220595.1). NCBI lineage: Eukaryota > Metazoa > Arthropoda > Insecta > Lepidoptera > Erebidae > Spilosoma > Spilosoma lubricipeda. The sequence continues at coordinate 3,426,616 of HG992291.1, forward strand.
TCAACAAATTGAATAAACCAGCTGAGAAACATTCTGAGAATCGCTGCCGCTTTTGCCGAGACTAAATCCTTAGGCACAGAGTACTAATGTTTATGACCAAAACTCGCGATAATGGAGGTGATAATAGACTAGCAGTCAGCTAGCTGTTAGGTTTCAAAGGTAGGTTGGTTATTTTCTTTTCGTCAGCACTATATACGCATTGAGAAAAGGTAACGTTTTCTGTGACTTGAGGAAGAGAAAATTCTTGTATTTTAATCATTATAATTATATTTAGTAAAAAAATATTTTGGGACATTTAACACACAACGCCATCTAGTCCCAAATTAAGCAGAGTTTCTATTATGGGTACTAGACAACTGATAAATATAATATACATAGTACACATAGAAAACACCCAAACTCCGAAGCAAATACTTACAGATCATACAAACATTTAGTCCGACCCGAGAATCGAACCCAAGACCTCGTGAACAGCAGGCCTTCACTACCACGCGTCAACGAGGCGTATATGGAATACAATTCGAGTTTAGTAGGTTTATCACTTTTTACTGTTAGCTGTGTCTTCTTTTAAGCAAATCCAGAGACTGGATAAATATAATTTTTTGAACATGTGAAGTTTGAATAAAAGTAGTTAAATGTTAATTTTTGTGGGGGAAAAGCTCCTGTTAGGCGGCCTAATAGTATCCGTTCCCGTTACCGTTACCTTTCTCGTTCCCGTTACCGTTACCGTTACCGTACCTTTACCCGTACCCATTAGTGCTTACCACAATGATACGGGGCCTAACTTAGACCCCGTATCATTGTGGTAAGCACTAACGGGTGAACTCAATTGGAGTGCCATCATGGCCTAACATAAATCCAGTGTCAGGCTATTTTGTTTTTGTTTTTCATCGATTGAATAAGATTACTGAATCCGCACTTATTATCTTTCAGTAGCAGAGATAGCGATTTGCCATAAGTAAGTCATCAGTTTGTTTATATCCTTGAATGATAAAAAATTAAACTTAGCTAGCTTAGATGGACGAACAAACATAGTGAAACTGTTAAGATTCCTTATTAAGATAAGGGAATCTAAAAAGGGAGAAAAACAGATTGTTTATAAATATACAATGTTAGCCTCCGCCCGCGATCGCAAAACTTTCCAAGTTAGGCTAAACATTTATGAATTTTTAATAAAATATCCCTCAAAAAACCAGACAGTTGACAACAGCTAATATTGTTTTTATGTTATGAATACTGCAACATGTTGTCTTTTGAACCTACCGATTACTCATGCTATATATTCTTAAGCTTATGTAAGTTCGGTTAGAGAGGTTGGATTTTCTGGTAACAGCGCTTATTTTAAATCTTTTTTTTATTTTAAAGGTGACAAACGAGCAGATGTATCTGTCTGATGTACCTGATATAATTATTTATTAATTATATTCTTAAATATTTGAACCAAAATAAAATAACATCACAGATCCTGCAAATTATGCGTAGCGTATAGAAAGGTACCTAGTTAGGTAACTTTACAAACCATATGTATAAAATAACAATACATCTTTAGGACATCTAACACACAATGCTATCTCAAGTTTATCGCAGATATTTACAATGCGTTGCGAATTCGCAGTTTTGTGTGGCCATCCTTAGATGTAGGTATATATTAATATTTTCTTTGTTTCATTTTACAATAAGATTATTTGTTTAATTGTTAGAAAACAAACGTATATTATAGCATTTTAAGGTTTTTAGGCGAAAATTTAAGTAATTGAAAGGAGATATATATATTCCGTGGGAGAGCCACGCTTCGGCAAGAATGGGCCGGCTCGACCGGAGTGATACCACGTCCTCACAGAAAACCGGTGTAAAATAGCGCTTGGGCTGTAATTCACCGAGTGAGTGAGGATATCGGAGGCCCATACCTCAACTCCTCCCCACATCCCTTTCCCCATACCACAAAGATTGGCAACGCACTTCACACACAGTCCTAAAATCTCCAACAACGGTCCTATTTACAGAACTTCTGAAATACTGGAATTGTGATGGCATCGATCCACTAAAAAAATCGAAGTTCATCCGTACCGTAGTATATTTCAACCTAACCTCAACCAAATTTTAATAAAATATGTGAAAATACTTGAAGGTCGTTTTTTTCGCAGTGTGAAAACGGAGCAAGTGCCTGGAGGTGCTGACAGTCAACTTCGACTTGCGAGAGTGAACAGCAGTGACGCGGGAAACTATACCTGCGCGGTACGAGGTGCCAGGTCTCACACCGTGTCGGTTCATGTTCTAAACGGTACGTTTGTATTGACAGTTTTGTTTTCTTTTCTATATAGAGTATTACAAAAGGGTTTGGTCAAATTTTGGGAGGGTTATGTGTGTGGAAAAAAAATACATTTCTGAGTAAAATATCAAATAATTTTTCTCTCGATTTTAATAATTGTGTTTTTTTAAGACAAACATTTTAAGGAAAATCTATTTATTTCATTTGAGTTCGTGGTAATAAATATCCATAGTTTATTATTCTTTTTTGTTATTTATTCAACGGGAAAAGCCAATGTCCATCAGTCTACTGTAATAGGCTGATGATGATTCACACCCGTCCTCTCTCATACGTAATACTAACTTTCTCAATATTTCATCAAGATATTTAAAAGAATGTGTTTTATTAAAAATCCCAAATATTCCTAAAATTTTTAAGCTTTTACATTATTTATGTGGCCTTAGTATCTTTTTGCAACACTCCACACAGAATCGATGAACTTAATACAAAATGATTGATTAATGAGGGTTTTTTGTTAATCTCATAATTTGTTAAGTAGAGACTTATTTTTTGTGAACATTGACTGATGTGCGTTCTTAATACAAGCCAAAAATATAGGGCTCAGTATTAATAAATCTGTATATTAAAATGTGAAGCAAAAACTTTGAACCCTTTTTAAATGGAAACTAGACAAAAGGTGGAGCTTCAAATTTGACGCGGTTAAAGTTTATATGGTGGAGGAATATTCTTCATAAAGCATTTCACTAGGATGCCATAGTGTGGGCCACGAAGCTACATTGTCGGCATTCACAGTGTGGACGGTGACCTTATTCTTTCCAGCAAACTAAGCAGAGTGAGAAATAGTTTTTTTTTAGTAATCAACATTTTCAGAAGGTTTATACGTTCATCAAAAGAGTCAATATAAGCTCTTATAAATATGAAGTATGTACCTAATTTCAATGTTTGAAATAGAGTGTCGAAGTTCCCAAGTTTGATCTCGAGCCATAAATGATATTATTATGCAAATTGAAGGAAAAACTTTTATATCACAAAAACTGATTTCACAAGTAAAATAAAACTTTTATATTGAAGTAGTGTCTTGAATAGTAAAAGTTCTGGTAATGTTAGCCATTAAACATTTTTAAATTACGTAAAAAGAATCCTTACACCTACTGCAAAACCTTATTTATTTTTGCATTATTTGGAAAAAGAAAAATCAATTTAAGTTTAAACTTTATTATTTATCTATTCTTCTTTTAACTTACACGCTATTTTGGAGTAAAAACTAACATCTATACTAATATTTTAAAGCTGAAGAGTTTCTTTGTTTATTTGAACGCGCTAATCTCAAGAACCGCTGGTCCGATTTGAAGAATTATTTCAGTGTTGGATGGTACATTTATTGAGGAAAGCTATATGCCTTAATAAATAAATAATATTTAAAGTGTCGTAGTACATACGTGAACTACATGTGATCTTACCAACTTTTATCCGCGGCTCCGTCCTTGTGTATATCTGCTATCACTGTAAAGGGTAACCTATATCCTTCCTCAAGCATCAAAGTATCTTCATGCCAAATTTTATTTGAATCAATACAGTGATTGAGCCGTAAAAGCATTGTAGAGCGACAGACAGAGTTACTTACTTCAATTACTTCGAACTCCTATGACGTCACACTTCGAATTTGCCACGTCATAACTCATTTGTTGCAAATACCTGAAATATATTGTTCATATACTGAATAGCCTGTTAACCAATTTCAATGATTCGTCTCGAATATAATCACTGAATACATAGAGATATCTCAGTTATGGAGATATACTGTTATTCTCTTTACTATCAAAGAGACAATACAATGCCTGTATACTATTGTGATTTGGCATTGTAAATGTTATAAGTTATAGAAATAAGAGAGAATTGTAAAACAAAGTGAATAATTATAATAATAAATAATCTATACAAATAAATAATCTATATAAACATATTCAGATATTAACATATACAAATACCATTTTAACAAAACTGAAACCGACTTCAAGGTTCGACTCGATTTCTCTTGGATGCGATCATCAGATATTAATGTCCTTATCATGGTATCACCGTTGGGACATCTCCTTTCCAGAATCATCAAAATTGGTTCATAAACGACGAAGTTATCCCCGAACACACATAAAAATATATATATATATATATACGGTCGAATTGAGAAACCTCCTCCTTTTTTTGAAGTCGGTTAAAAATAGTTTTGTGGGGGAACGGGTGTCACTGTCCCTCCAACACAAAGGGAGGATCCAGGTCACCAGGTGAGGTGATCATGCCTGGCGGGCCACTGCCCTACGGTTAATGTTGGGATGTTGTATATATGTTAATCGGCGCGAGAACTTCTATGCGCGATGCAGGATTGGTAATTTCTTCGTATTGTATGTTACTCCGTAGTTCAGTGTATCATCGGTAGATGGCGCTGTCATATGTTTTTCTTGATGCGCTGTATGTGGAAGTCGCCACAGTTTCTTAAGGTAACAAAATACTAACTTCAATATTCATACAAATATCAAAATTTCTGAAATCTGTGTGTCTGTCTTCACGGCTATTTTGCTGCACCCATTTCAATGAAATTTGGTATAGAAATACTTTAATTATTGAGGATGTACATAGATATATTTTTACCACAATAGCTGACATGACATTCACAAATGTGATGTCGCGGGTAAACGCTTAATTAGCGTTTACCAACAACTACACCGTACTTTGGAAACTTAAAGCTGTGATTTTATCGTAAATTGATACATAAATTTTTCCTTTCTAATCTATCTTTTACCACACTAGGAACTTCCCAGTACATTCTCCTAATCTTATTTCTCCATCCCATGGTTGCCTGTAAGAGATTGCCTTCGAGCAATAAGGCCGCCACTTGTACGTACACACCTAGTTTTAAGTTCTTTGATGTACAATAAATACATTATTATTATTATACATCGATGATATAAAATCTAATAACATTTAATATAGAACACAGCATCTACTTGAAAAGGAAGTTCTGGTAAACTATACCACGCTGACGCGATACTGTTGGAATAGGGTTCGTGCCAAATCCTTCTCTTTTTTGCACTGTTGTTCTCCACAATAATTATTTTAATCAGCTCTTACCTAATTTATCTTGTAGGTCTACTACAAGATAAATTAGGTCGTAATACCTGTGTTCATAATCCACACTGACTCGATTTAACCAATATTCTTCCTTAATAAATACTTTTTCCAGATTCAAAATAAATTATACAAGGTCGACTATAGTTTAGCGATTAGCGTATTTGAAACAAAACAATATTCACAAAAATATTTTCCATGTTAGTTTTATTAATTGAGAGTAGGTATAAGATTAATTTTAAGATTTTTTAAGATTAATTACCCTAAGGTCTTTACGTTGTAACGTGTTGGGGTCGAATAATAAAAAAAACCTTATGACAACTCAAAGTGACTTTCTTTTGAACTGATTTATTCTAGTAAAGTTTGTTGTTCTATGTCACAATACGTTATTATTAGAACTTTTTTAAAATACTAGCTGACCCGCTCAACTTCGTTTGCGTCTCTCCATAAGAAATATTTTTTTCCCATTTTCCCAACATTTTTGGTCGATACCCGGTTCCTATTGATCGTAGAGTGATGTTATATAGCTTTAAACCTTCCTCGCTAAATGGGCTATCCAACAAAAATAGAATTAGCAAAATCGGTTCAATCGTTCACGCGTGATGTCGTGACCAAGGAAATAGGGATTCATTTATATATATATATAGATGTACAGCCAAGCCGAATTTTGAATAACTTCTATAGTTTTCCTGACGTTTAACAATTTGATATCGCTTATATAGAATAGCCTAACTTAGTTATACGCATTACAAAAGCTCTCCGAGTCTAGCGCAAACTTGAAACTGCGTACTTTACCGAGATAAAGCTTCCTGGCCCAGCCGTTAGCTACATCTGGAAGCCTGCCATCGTTTCTAAATACAAATACATGAAGGACTGAATAGTAAATAATAATAATATTACAGCATTATAATTCAGTGTGTTATTTTTTCGTAATTACACTTAGTATAGAAATTCAGACAATGACAGTACATAGACAGTTTATTTTGACGGATAGCAATAGTCCTACTAATATTATAAGCGCGGATAAGTATGGATGGATGGATGTTAGTTACTCTTTCACGCAAAAACTACTAAACGGATTTGAATGAAACTTTACAGTAATATAGCTTATACATCAGAATAACACATAGGCTACTATTTGTCGCGATAACGGATATATGCGCGGGCGGAGCCGCGGGCAACAACTAGTAATAAATAATCCTAAATACTGAGACAGGATGGATGAATCTAATTCCATTCCAGGTGCGATTACTAAGTCCAACTCAAAAAGACCATTATGAGAACATACAAATTCACACGTGTAATAATAGTAAATGTCAAGCCGTGACGTAATGCATTACTCCCTAAAGTACGACACAAACAAAAAAGCAATACTACAAACGGCTTGTCACCCTTGTACCTTTTGAATAATTCCTAACACCACTAACATTATACAGAATAAACCATTACAGGGTTAAGAAACCATTTGGATTGGTGATGTATGCTTTGTAGATGTATCAAGAGCTAAATATAATATTGTAAATATTACAATATTCTATTTATATTTACAATTTACAAATCAACTTACAAAACAAAATTTACAAACTTACAATTTACAAAACAAAAAAAACATTTTTTTATAAAGAGTAGCTTATAAAGTTTCGTGGCGGTCCTTCCTAATAGAAATGATATTTTTGGAATCGCGCAACTAAAGTCATTAATGTAATGTTTCGAAAGTGCCTGAAAAGGTCTTTCTTGAAATAAAAGGTTTATGACTTTGATTTTAATTTTGATGCTTCTAAAGTCCGAGTCTCCCCTGGTATGTCAAAAAAATTGTATTAACACCTCGTCGATTAAAATCGGTAAAATAGTTTAAGTACTATGGTAGATCATACAAATCTAGGTACTTACGCCAAAATTATTACACATCCTTTTGCCTTAATTGAGTAAAAACTGAGAAAAGGAAAATCAAAATGTAGGTGAATTAACCGTTTTATGGGAATTTTCACTTTAACTTCTTTATAATATATGAGCCTGCCAAAGATATTTTAATCTGCCTGATAGAAAGCATGCGTAGTATCCAGGAGTTGTGATCAACAAACTCATTGCAAATGCAGACAATACCACCATACATGGTGACCTGTACTATAGCAGCCTATAGAGATACATCTGCATCATTGGACTTCCGGTCTCGTACTCGCCAACAAAACACGACAACACAAATAGTGTTTCCATATGTTAGTCTTCTGTGATAAAGTACCGATTTGATCTCAGATCTTCAACAAAAAATATACCATGAACAGCCTTTAATAGTCCCCTGCTGGACTTAGAATGGTCCTTAGCAAATAGGTTATGACCTACTAGAGTCACTAACTATTAAAACCCGTGGAGGTTTTAACAGGTAGCCACTCTGATTTCAGCACGGTTAGGCCCGCTCGATCAGGGCGGTACTATCCTCGCACAGAAGATCAATGTAAAATGACAGCGTTCGTGCTCTCTTGTTTTGTTGGTGATTGCGAAACCGGAAGCCCAATGATGCAAAAGCATCACTAGGCCGCCATACTGTGTGCCACCATGCTGCATTGTCTGCATTCACAATGAGTTTGGTGACCACCACTCTTGGATTCTGCTTATGTTTTCCACCAGACAGAGTAGGGTCATTTTGGCAGGGCCATACATAAAAAAATAAACTGTACTATACTCATACAAATATAGTAATATATTATTCGGCTATAAACAAACGTAACATATGCACGTTTATATATTTGCTAAAGTAATAGTCAAATATAATATAATACTTCGTAACCCGGTATTTATGTCTCGAGGCAATTCCAGAACATACTCAATTTGTGTCCGTATCTATAAATATTAGTACTTGACTCAGTTTGATATTAGATGGTAAATATTGTGATATTATTATGACGTTTTGTTTATTGTGATATCGAAGGAGACAGCTTTTAATAATGCTGAAACGGTTTTGAGTTCATCGATGCCATGTACTCATTGTTAATTTGAGTAGTCTTACAGATTTTTTTCCTAATTAAACGATTACTTGAAAACTATTTGAGAACAAAACATTCATAGAGATAGAATGACAGAATAAAACGTGGGGCTAAAGTAGCACATACAGTTGAAAATCTGTAAATCTGTTTAATTTAATTCACAAGCACTCATTTGTAACTTTTTCCACTTCGAATTTTCCAACCAGAATTTCGCGTGGATCTGTACAGTGAAATAACCATTGTACAACCAGACGGTTCTAATAAACATATTAAAGGAGTACTTATGTATTGTCAAACTCATATTAAATACTATTTTATGACTCCAGACAGACTCAGACTGACTTGGCATGTGAGATTATAATAAGTACTTTGTCAATTTAATTTCTACTAGTTACTATATTACCAACACGTACTTTTAAATTGTGCCATTGACTTATGAATTATTAAAATATGATGAAGAAACTTAAATTCTCAATACTTTTTGTACAAACACACACATATTTTAACATTCAAGCTTTCACCACAATACATTGGTAAATAGATCAGTTCTTATGGCACTGGTTGTATTGCGATAAAAATGGGTAAAAATATTCAAGTATTGGTTCTCAAGATAGGGCCTAACTATTATCTATACTCTATACAATGAAGATGCTTTACTTTTTTTTAAGTGTGGAAACCTTTACAAGTCGTCATTCCACTGGGGTTTAGATTTAAATCACATGTTTTACTAAATATGCGCTTGAAATAAGTGACATTTCGGAACAAATTTTATCATATCCAGGCCAAATTATTGAACCTTTGATTCATGAACTAAACTTGCACTTGTCCATTTTTGTTATTATTAGTTATTATTTCCATATTTTTCACTAACACATACCCCCTTTGTTCCAGAAGAAAGTCTAGCTGAACTCCACGCTGGGTCTCCGTCACCTCATTCAGCATCAACAACGGCACTCATACTCTTTTCCCTACTCACGATCACGGAAATATCAGCGTTATTTACACTTTCATTTTTGGAAGTATCACAGTTATTGATACCTGTGATTTTTGTCGCGGCACTAGCTCCAAGCGTAATGGTCCAAGGCCTAACAGACAGACTATATATGCTGTTACCTACGTGATAAATAAGTTTAAACATTTGTAAATATACGTTTGATTATGAAGATAAATTATGTATGTAAGTTATTGAGAAATAAAATTTCATTATATAACTTGTAGTTTCATTACTTTGTAAATTGTGTAAAGTGTGAAGAAAGTAATTACTTTATCTCTCTTGTTTTGTTCATGATCAGATAAAGCATTCACTGCTAATCTCTTTACACAGTTTATCTATACAAATAAATAAAATTGGAGTGTCTGTTTGTAACATAAAAATAACCGCTTTTTACTAAATGCATATGTATGCGTATTAGGTATAGTCATTTTCTGGCATTGTTTGCTTGATATAACGACTACAGGTAGACACTTGAAATGTACCTATAGATAATGGTTCGGAATCCTTCCTTGTCGAGTCCGACGAGTACTTTGCCCAGTTTTCCTAGTTATTAGTTAAAGTGAAATACAGTTTAAAAAGTAGAGTAAAAATTATAGCTTTTTGAAAACGAGACAATTATAATTCAACAAAGTTAAAAGAATTTTATAAATTAGGTAGTTACTAATATTTTAATATACTTTTGACTTGTTGGCTTAAAGTGGTAATCAAGTTGGAGTCAGCAAGTTCGAGCGAACTCTCATTACAAGTTAACGGGTTGTTTGAAGATCGCAGATGCAAAGTCGGACATAAGATAAGTGAGCACTTGAGTACAGCTTGAGCTGTTAGTTGCAGATTGTACATTGTTTAAATAAAGAGCTCCCTCAAGTTCATATCGTGTTGCAAATGCCACCATCGTATTATCTTCCTTTCTGTCAAACTGTTGAAATCACCAATGAAGGCGTTATTATTATCTACTAGCTGAACCCCGCGGTGTTACCCGCGCTTATTGTTGTACCGCGAGTAATGCCGCGGGACAAAGTTAGTCTAAAAAAAGTAGCCTAAGTTACTCCCCGGGTCATCAGCTACCTGCCAGTGAAACTCCCGTCAAAATCCGTCCAGCCGTTCCAGAGATTACCCGGAACAAACAGACAGACAGACAGACAGGCAGACAGACAGACAGACAGACAAAAAATTTTTTAACTACATTCTTGGTATATGTATCGTGTATACATATGCATTAAGTGAAAAGCGGTTATTTTAATATTACAAACAGACACTCCAATTTTATTTATTTGTATAGATGTACATAAAAATGAATCGCCTAAATGTATGTACGTCCAAATAGCTACACCAAATTAAGTAATTCTTTTTTTATGTGTTCGTTATTATCAGGACAGTGTTTGTATAAAAGAAAAATTAAAAGATAATGGGAAAAGACATTTTTTTGTCCGCACGCAACTGTACAGTGCCTTGAGAAGCTAAGACAGTTTATTAAAAATGGCGGCACTAAGTTCGCCGGGTCAGCTAGTAGTTTTTTTATATATATGACCCTGCCAAAATTACTCTACTCTGCCTGATGGAAAGCATAAGCCGAATCCAAGAGTGGTGGTCACCATACTCATTGCGAATGCAGACATTGCAACAATGCAGCATGGTGGGGATACTTCTGTATCTATATCATCAACTAAAGCGTTCTGCATAATACACCTCTATTTAGCAGAAATATTAGTTTGATTGATTTCGATTAAGATAAGTTGATTTTCTATTTTTCAAGTGAAAAAACGATAGAATTAGTGTCAAGTGCGGACCTGACACTGCCTTTTTTCTGGTTCTAGGTTCAACAAACGGGGGGTTATATTATCCTTCTTATTGCAGAAATATAAAGGAATCAATCATTTCAAAAAGGTGATACACGAGGCGGCATGATATGATACATCATTATTAAGTATTACAGTAAAATGTAAGAATTAGTCTTCCATTATCTTTTTCGAATCTCAGAATGTGTTATCATCATCAACAAGCTTTAATAGTCCACTGCTAGACAAAGGTTCTTTCTTAGAAAGGAGTTTTAGGCTATTGAGTTTGTTTAAAATTTTACTTTACTTTTTAATATTGTTTTTTTATTATTAACTCCTCAAAACAAAAACTAAATTATTGCACGACAAATTCAAATTAAAACTACCAAAGGAAATCATAACTTCATAAATTCAGATCAAAAGCCAAAAACACAATCAACCTTTAGCAACATTTATGGAGTTTAATCTTGAAAATCAAAAGACGCTTCCATAAGATATCCTAAATATGTATAATACACAAAGGGCCACGTAAAAAAATATTCATAAAATATAAAATATTGGGTAGCATCACATCCTTTGAAGTGTTCGGGAAGGTATCTGTACAAAGCCTCTTAGCGATTTATTATCTTTGCACATTATTCAATATACATCAAAAAGTTATAAGTAAATATTTATGAGGAAACCTCTATCTAGAAAGTTATGGGTTTCAACATTATTTACAGATTTTATTGAGATTTACTCTTTGCCCTCTAGCCTTTATTCTTTTGCTTTCATTACTGCCCTTTTGCCAATTTTAATAATTTAGTTATTGGATAATGGATTAGTGACTAATTTTAAGTCAATTATTGGAACCTGTTAAACGAGTTGTTAGTGTCCCACTAAGCTTGTGTGTGTAGGCATATTTAAGTAGTGGTTTGAATTCCTATCCAATACAAATAATTGTGTGACGAATATGTAATGTGTGTAGGCATATTTAATATGTATTCAATATTTTTTTAACACCAGTCATAACTGCAATGTGTCAATTATCATTTTTTATGCTGCTTACTAGTTTCAAATTCATTATCAAATTTGTGTATGAATAATTTGTCGTTAAAGAAGATGAAATGCATCTAAAGGTTAAAATTAAGAACTAACCTTACGGTTTACTGTTTTGAAAATGTGCATATCTGCATTCGCAAACACGTACAGGATAAATATTAACTTAGGTGTTCTTAGTACTTAGCGTTTACACAATAAACGAAGTGCTGCTAACTAACTCTAGTAACGAACTCACAAGTTTCTTGTCTCCCTTCACATGTGTCTTTAAAGTATCTACAAATTAAATTATTTATGTGCAAGTTGTTAGCGATCTGCGCGCTTACAAAGACTTTTGAACGGAAGCGTCGGTTAGTTAGTTATCCTTAGTAAAGTGTAGAATTTTGTAGATAATACGTTTGGTGATAGATAAAATGTTTGTGTGTTATTGCTTCGGAGAAATCTATATCTATATTTATACTAATATATAAAGCTGAAGAGTTTATTTGTTTGTTTGTTTGAGCGCGCAAATCTCAGGAACAACTAATCCGATTTGAAAACTTCTTTCAGTTTTAGATTGCACATTTATCGAGGAAGGCTATAGGCTATATATTATCACGCTTAGACCAATAGGAGCGGAGCACCAATGAAGAATGCTGCGGAAACGGGGGGAAATTATTACGCTACGGGCAATAGGAGACGTAAACGAAGTTGTGTGGATCAGATAGTAAAGAATAATGACAAATAAAATGTTACTTTGTTGCGTAATGACGCAAAAAGCAACTTGTGATTTTGAATACCAAGCCTTGATTGTAGCAAAAAAACAAGGTTACAAAGAAAGGAATGCCTAATGGTAAATAACTACCGCCAATCGTGTACATTTACAAGTCAAAAACCAGAAGTGCTATCGTTTACGAACCTCTCTCCCCAATGTAAAAGAAGCAAAAGCTGTAATTAACACCAGTTTTCTGGAAGATGATGGAATATATTACAAATAGGAATATTAAAATATCGCGAAGGACTTTACAAAGATGCAAGAAATGAACATAAAGAGCACCAGACTCAGAACCACGATTAGTGGATCAATAAAAGTGTTGTCCTTTATGGAATCGAACACACAACACTCAACGCAGTATAAACTCTTGTGACTTCTTAATTAACTATACCTTTCTTGTAGACATTATGATTGTAGCGCTACTGATGATAATTATTATAAACTAGCTGACAAGACAAACTTTTTACCGCCATTTTTTTTTATAAATTTATTGTTTTTAACCGACTTCAAAAGAAGAGGATGTTTCTCAATTCGAGCGTGTATATATCAGTTATGCCCGCTACAGCTTGCTACATGTAGTACTGTCGTGGAAAAAAACACACTTGTGGTTTTCTCATAATTTTATTTACATTTCAACATAATATAAAATACTAACCTTATTCTGATAATAGCAAATACATAAAAAATAAATATCTAATTTGGTGCAGTCGATCGGAAGATAGATGTGAATGTAAGTTTGTTTGTTACGCTTTCACAGGAAAACTACTTACCCGATCATCATTAAACTTTGTACAAATATTCTTGTAGGTATTAGAAGTAGCATTAGAATGCTTTTTATTAAACGTGAGGGGACCCACGGGCGAAAGCTAGTAAGTAAATATATGTAGATAGTATAGAATATATTGGACCTTTCCGCAGATAAAGATGTCTATGGCAGTAAAACTTGTAGGGATAGGACATTTGGCCTGAGCAATACGGTTAAACAATGAGGATCAACTACTGTTGAAATGTCCTTGACCTTGAGTCAGTCTCCTACGTTTGACCTACATAGACGGGTTTCCGAGTGACTTGGCCAATGAGACAACACTCGAACCCGCCTAATTAAACACTGATAGCGTATCAGATTCTGCCCTTGACATTAAGGTCAGATCTCTTTGCGGTTCTTAACCATCCTGAAGCCTTTTGTACTTAATTTATCTATGTGAGTAGAAATGTTCCCTATTTAAAGCTAATTCGATATTATTTGCCCAGCAGTAGGCCCTTTTGTACAGTTATCATTATTAATAACGTTTTTCTCGTACAAAGAAAAAAAAAATTTAGATTATTTAAGTGAAGTGTTCATAGCCCAGTTGCACTAGGTGATTAGAAACATCATCGGGTAAGCAACGACAATTCTTGGATGGGTGACCGCTACTGGCATGTTACCATGAGCGTCTTCGTGATACGAAGGTCACGTTAAGCAGTCGGTCCCGGCTGTTATCGTATGATAACAGTTGTGAAGCTTAGTTGGAGGCCTTTGCGCGGCTTAGAAACATCCAACTGCAAGATGACGTAGCCACAACGTTGTGATGAGGATACCCGAGCCCAGCAGTGGGACGTTACGGGTTACTGATGATTGATGATGATAAGTTAAGTGTTATCTGAAATTTAATAAATTAGTATCCAGGTCGTTCAAGTAACGTATTTCAGAAGGCAACACATAGATTATATCTCGTATATAAATTGATTACATAGCAGATCACAGGCGTGTCATAACTCAAATGAAAGTTTGGCGTACGAACATTGAAGTTCTAAGATGCCTGATACATATTCATCTCCTCTCTGATCTGTACAACCTACAAAGATTGTATCTCAGTGCTCTTAATAATTATTTTATACCGTCTATTTTTATCTGTGTAGGTGTGTTATTAAAACGTTTCAGTTAGTGATAAGAATAAATTACTGCAATCATTTCAGAATAAATTAATCAAATAATTAAATTTATCGTATTTTCAATAAAGTGATTTATTTATCCAGACATTTGTGAAATGTGAAAATCCGAAAGGAATCCCCAGCTGACTTTAATAGTCCACAGCTGCATATAGATGTCTTTTTAAAAAAGAAATTTAGGCCAGAAGAAAGACAACAAGTTTTCCCTTTCTTTGCAGTGATATGGTTCTGTGCAATTTGATTGCTCAGTTGCCTCTTACGACACCCACGGAATAAATATTGGTAATGACGGTTATCCTACTAATGTTATAAACGCGAAAGTTTGTAAGTATGGATGGATGGATGTTGGTTACTCTTTCACGCAAAAACTACTGAACGGATTTGGATGAAACTTTACAGTAATATAGCTTATGCATCAGAATAACATTTAGGTTACTATTTGCCGCGATGACCGACGTATACGCGGGCGGAGCCGTGGGCAACAACTAGTGTAATAATATACATATAACACTCAACGCCATCTAGTCCCACAGCAGAGCTTGTACTATGGATACTAGACAAGTGATACATATACTTTATTTTTGTAAATATATACATAAAATAAATAAAAAATACCTAAACTCCCAGACAAATACTTGCAGATCAAACAAACATAATATGGTACGACCTGGTAATCGAACATGAGACGTAAAGCATTTGGATATACTACTATATTGTGCGGGTTTTCTAAACAGATTTAAAAAAAAAATGATCGTGAAAAAGACGTCCTTTTTTAACAGTGTTATTATAACTGACGAAGTAGACAGATCAAAATAAAACCTTTTCTAAAAAATATAAGTGATGTGTATGTTAGTTGAGTAGACGTAATTGGATTCCGTGCGTTATCTTACGAAATTCACATTGTTATTCAGGACACAACGCGGTTACGTACGTATCCAAAGAATTTACGATTATCATGGTTAAGTGGGCTGAGGAATCATATGAGGTATACGGCGTCATCCTTGAAAGTATAGGTATGGTAAGAGGTAACAGGCTAATGTACTTAGGGTACGCTTTGGCTAAGGTTCTTCTCACACTAAGGGGATAAGATTTATGTGATAATATATAAAGACTATGGAGCGAAATCACGCCTATTTATCCTGTGTGTCGTAAGAGCCGTCTGAGGGAACAAGCTACGTATGAAAACAGCTCTGTAAATTAGCCACAAACTCCTCTACAGCACAACACGTGCTGGCCTAGGCACACACTTAGAGTCGTAGAAGTACGCTTTCGAACCAAAAGGTTTGGTTCTTTCTTCCTGTGATGAGAACTTACTACCAGCGCAAGTATTTCCCTCCCTCTATGATCCCAGGTTCTTTAAGCGGGGCGTGAAAAAGGATCTCACTAACCTGCCTTAGTTGAGGACGCCATACTGCATTGTCCGCTTTCGCAATCAATATGGTGACCCCACTATTGAATTCTGCTTGAGCTTTACATCAAGCTGAGCAGAGACATTTTGGCAAACTTTTTACAAACCCGCCGACCAACGTCGTATTGTTTCTAAAACTTCTTTCCTAAGAAGAGGCTTATAGCCTTTTTAACCGACTTCAAAAAAAGGAGGAGATTTCTCAATTCGACCGTATATATATTTTTATGGTGTTCGCGGATAACTTCGTCGTTTATGAACCGATTTTGATGATTCTTTTTTAATGGAAAGAAGATATCCCAACGGTGGTACCATGATAAGGACATTAATATCTGATGATGGCATTCAAGAGAAATCAAGTCAAACCTTGAAGTCAGTTTTATTTTTGTTAAAATTGTACTTGTATTTATTAGACATCTATAGACCTGTGATGATAATTTTTGAGTTGGTTTCGTAATGTCCATTTTATTTGAAACTAACTGACTCGTGCCCACTTCGTTGGGCGGTAAATATTTTGTTCTCCGACTTACTTTGCAAAACCCACTGCCACAAAGAAGTCTTTCCACTTTTCGGATTATTATATATCCTATGTTACTCACGAAAAACGTAGCCTTCTATATCGGTTAAGTAGATCCAGACAATGTCACAAACTCACAAACGCACAAACTTTACCTCTTTATCTAATAAATAATAGTATAGACTAGCTGACCCACGCAACCTCGTTTGCGCCTTATATTGCCCGTAGCGTGACAATTTCCCCCGTTTTTAAAACATTTTTCATTGTTGCTCCGCTCCTATTAGTAGTAGCGTGATGATATATACCCTATAGCCTTCCTCGATAAATGGACTATCTAACAACGAAATAATTTTTCAAATCGGACCAGCGGTTCCTGAGATTAGCGTGTTCAAACAAACAAACAAGCTCTTCAGCTTTATATATTAGTATAGATTATAACAATTCTAAAACAAGGTACAACTCGTATATTTGAAAAGTTAAAAATAATTGTGACTATTATAAAACTATTTGATAAAGATTTTTGCATATATAACCTCTAATACATAAAATATTTTTCTTTACTCTGTGATCACAGCAGGTTCATTCTTTAGTAAGCCATATTTATTCAGAACATCCTGTAGTGTCGTCTTCCGTAGATACTACAAAAATAAACTACAGGGTAACTGCTAAATCTTACGCTGGGCCCTGTCAGGCTAGGCAGGAAGGATTATCTATTTGTGTTGGAAGGACATAACAAGGCAAAGAGTAACGAGTTCCTATAAAGGTATAATAAATAATAATAAATCATAAATACTTCAGACATCTAACACACAACGCCATCTAATCCCAAGCTAAGCCGAGCTTGTGTTATGGGTGTTAGACAACTGACATAAATACTTATATACTATTTTTTGTAAATACATACATATTATACATAGAAAACACCAAAACTACAAAAAAAAATATTTGTAGATCATACAAACATTTGGTTCGACCCGGGAATCGAATCCGAGACCTCATGATCAGCAGTCGCACACGCCAACCGCTAGACCAACGAGGCAGTCATAATGGTCTTTTTCTATATATATATATATATATATTAAAATATCTCATATCATGGATTTAAAATTATATTGCATAATTAGAATTGTTGGTTCACAGGCAATTTTAGTCTCTTTTCAATTTTCCTTTCAATTTTAGAAATACATAAATGACATACTTACACAGAATAAAACTTCTCAGAAACCAGAAAGTTTTAAAGTTTAAAAAGTCATACGGTGCTTCACATAGCAATTTTTTAAAGAAGTTTCATAAGCACTCCCAAATGAGCTAGAATAAGATCAAAGAATTTACAAAGGGTTATGGTACCTTGAGCAGTTGTTAACCTGCCGTTGTTTGAGATTTACATTCGCTCGGAGCCTTGACTTCGCATAATGTTTCCCTTAACGATATATGGTAAAGTTTCTTATTTAAAGTTTAGTGAAAATAAAATTTAGGTTTACAATTTGCGCGATAACCCACATACACGCAGATGGCGACGCGAACAAAGCTGGTTCAGATATATAACAAACAGTTTTTAAAGAAGAGATCATAATGGAAGAAGTCCAGCATAAAGCCATGGAGTTTTTTCCTAAGTATTATGTTAACCCCCAAATTCAACAACGCCAAATATTTACAAGGTAGCAGAGTCACGCTGATTTCAACACGAACGGGCTGGCCCGACCGGGGCGGTACTACCCTCGCACAGAAAATCAACGTAAAATGACAGCGATCGTACTGTTCAATGATGCAGAAGTATCACTAGCCTGCCATGGTGTGGGTCGCCATGCTGCATTGTTGCATTGTCTGCATTCGCAGTATGGTGACCACCACTCTTAGATTCTGCTTATGCTTTCTATCAGGCAGAGCAGAGTCATTTTGGCAGGGCCAATATACAAAAAAAACTGCGAAGTACTTATTTATTAACTTCAATTAGAATATTTCACAAAGGCCTTCAAAAACAAATTCAACTTACTTGTATATATTAACTGTAAAACGAGGGATGCTCTATTCACAGACCTGGTTGAATTTTTTTACGGAATCCTGACTAAAATGTAAGAATGGTAATAAAAATTTAAACATAGGACTTTAATATGCATGACTGTTTCAGGGAAGAAAATAAAACATTCATGGTAACATGAAAAACCTTTACAATACAATTACTGTGCTTTCAACATGCGAAATACAGTGCAAACAAATTTATTTGAATAAAATGACTGCCTCGTTGGTCTCGCGGTTGGCGTGTGTGACTGCTAATCATGAGGTCACGGATTCGATTCCCGGGTACAGACCAAATATTTGTATGATTTACAAATATTTGTTTCGGAGTTTGAGTGTTTTCTATATGTATATATTTACAAAAAAAAGTATATATGTATTTGTATCAGTTGTCTAGTACCCATAACATAAGCTCTGCTTAGCTTAGGACTAGATGGCGTTGTGTGTGAGATGTCCAAAATATTATTTTTTTACTAGTAGTTGCCCGTACTATTTGTCGATTATCGCGGCAAATAGTAGCCTATGTGTTATTCTGAGATATAAGCTATATTAATGTAAGGTTTCATCCAAATCCGTTCAGTAGTTTTTGCGTGAAGAAGTAAGAAACATACACACTCACAAACTTTCGCCTTTATATAATAGTGTGATTAAATATAAGACAGCTTCAATATTTAAAGCCCTATTAACTAGTCTATACAAAGAAATAAAATGTATGTGTCTGTTCGTAATTAACAGCTTTTCACCAAATGCTTATGAAATATATATAATACTCGTATAATTGTACTTATATCGAAAAATCATTTTTTAAATTTTCGTTTGTCTGTCCGTCTGTTTGTCTGTTTGTTTCGGCCTGAAACAATATATAAGAAATAACTTAAATAAATAAAAATAAAGTTGTTGTGTAAGTACAACAACAACCGCGGGAAACAACAGTACGGTGATTAGTTTGTTAATGGATATATATTAATAGTTGCTTAGCAATTTTAAACTTTAATGCCTTGTGATAATTAATACATTTATCTTGTAACTTGTTTATCAACGGTAGTATTACAAACGTTTTACCTCGTTTGAACCTAACAATTGAATGTGATACACACAGACTTTAATATTTTAGATGGTAAATAGAACAGGTGAAGATAAATTTTAATTACATGCGAGGTGGTACCATACTAATATATAAAGCTGAAGAGTTTGTTTGTTTGTTTGTTTGAACGAGCTAATCTCAGGAACCGCTGGTCGGATTTGAAAAAATATTTCAGTGTTAGATAGCCCATTTATCGAGGAAGACTATAGGCTATAGGCCAATAGGAGCGGAGCACCAATGAAAAATGTTTCAAAAACGGGGTTAAATTATCACGCTACGGGCAATAGGAGACGCAAACGAGGTTGCGTGTGTCTGCTGGTAACAGATAATAGTATTTTATAGCTGATGTCTTTATAAATACTGATTGAGTATTAGGTATTGAGAATACTGAGAATCAAGACACTCAGTCCACAATACTCATAAATCTCACTACTCGATACGTTTATTTCATATAATTATACTACAGAGATGTTAAAGTTATACACCAGATATCGGTAACGTACACATAATATAGATGGACTCGTCAAGATTGTTTTTGATTTAAAACAGTACACGGTGTAATCACCTGTCATACACAAAATAATACTAATTTTTGGACAAAAAATAGGCCTGCTTTCTGAATCTGGTCGATAAATCAGTTAAAGTACTTCCTTATAAGAACTAGGACGAACTACCAATACGACACTTTGTAAATATTAGAATTCCTTTGAAATATTTAATAATACATATACAACCAGTTATGAATACTACTATAGACATTAAATTATCAATTAATCTCTATTTTAGTATCTGCAGAAATTTGGTCTCTTTTTTCGTGTGGACCTAATCTAGAAACAGATTAAAAATTCTCATCAAATCATTTATTTGCATTAAATGTATGTAGTTATCTAAATAAGGTGCAGTACACACAAAATTATTGTTATATAAAATTAGTCATTAGTCATCGATATACTATTATGGATGCCATTGTTGTAGAAGACCTTGGGGAATTCAACAGGGCATCTTTCGTCTGATGATGATGTTGATTAAAAGACGGTTTTACAAATATAAATCCAAATGATTGTAGTATAGTGGGTCGAAACCGTGTATCAAAGTAGAGTCCTATGTCCAACAATAGACTGTTAAAAGGGCTATTGAAGTGATGAGGTATTCAATACTAATTTATAAATATAAATAATATACTTTATGTGTATTTGTGTCACAGATACATCAATCAGTAGGGAATTTATGTTACCATCGTCATAAATATAATAAAAACTTATAAAACATTTGGCTCTCGCAAATCGTAGGATATTATTTAGTTCAGAACAGAATATGATAAAGTGTATAGTGTTCTATTATACACTATTATAAGCAAACTTCAGTCCCGAATATATTCAGTGTAATTTCGCGACATTGCCCACGCATACGCGGAGCACGCTCACAAAAGCGTACAACTTGAGTTTACTTTGCTGAATTCCTTTCACATGCACGCGTATCTTGTGAACTATACGGGGGAATATTGTGTGCGGTACCGCCACCATGAAGGTATAACAGCTCTTGTATTATAATCAATAAAATAACTCGGGTTTTATATAGAATTAATATTATACTGCTTAGAATACGTCGTCTGTACTTATTTTTCGCTACCACGTCACAGCGATACCAAAGCAGGTGAGTGTGAATAACAGTTTGCATTTCCATAAAGTCTCGTTCACATAAATTGATTTAAAAATTCAATTAGAATAATGATTAATGAATGAATTGAATTTTTTTTTTTTTTATGCAACTTACGAGAACATTGCTAACCGTTTAAGATAAATTTGTTCTTATTTCGCATAAGCGATGCAAATAATAAAGAATTGTATTACTTATACTAAAGTATCCCCATATGTACAATAATTACATTTGATTTGATCCAATGTAACTGGTCACTGTTCTTTTATTTTCATTCTTTGCACAGTAGTAAATATCTTTCAAATACATTTTTCGTGGTTCACTAACCTTCTAACATAAAAAGTCTGAATTTGAAACAAAATATTTACTATTCTAAAGCAAATTACATTTATAATAATAGTTCGAAACTTTTATAGAGTGGATGTGACTGACTCGCGTGTAATTTTCACCCGTGTGTTTAAGAACATGGAACGTTTGGCGTGCCGCACGCGAATTCTCAGGTCTATTCAAGTGACATAATGTCGTACTTGGATCGTTTACCACAAATGTAACATGTATACATGTGAGTTGAGCGATCATCGACATATACGTAGCTATATACTTATTGTTATATATTCACTTTGTACTTCAATCGATCTTCACTTTTATCATCCGGAGTATAGAATTGAAAATTGATTGATCACCTTTTTGAAATAATGAGTTTTGTGTGGAGTCTCTCGTTGTCAAAAATATTTCATGATAGATGATAGGTAAAGTGTGTCTTTTGAGTTGTTAACTTTTAAAGGTCAAGGGCGAGACCTAGATACCAGATGTTTTATATTTATGAAATAAGTTTAATACTACTAGAAAGTAGTTTCTTATACAACACTGTATAAAAACATATTCTGAAAGGTTTTTTTTTGTGTGGCCATGCCAAAATAACTCTGCTCTGCCTAATGGAAAGCATAAGCAAAATCGAAGAGTGGTAGTTACCATACTCATTGCAAATGCAGACAATGGATTCCACACTATCGCTGCCTAGTGATGCTTCTGCATCATTGAGCCGCCGGGCTTGTACATTTTAGAATGATTTTCTGTGTGAACGTAGTACCGTCCCAGTCGAGCCGGTCCGTTCGTGCTGAAATCGGCGTGACTCAACTACCTTGTTTTCCAAGCCTTTTTCGCAAATCAGGCTGGGGTCAAAAATATTCAGGACTACTGTCCCTTAGAGCAGTGAAAAAATCAAACTTCCAAACCAACGCAATCAAAAGATACAGTCGTTTATGCTGCAAATTTTCAACACTCGTAAGGGAATGAAAACCTACAGGATAGATACTTAAGTGAAGTCAGAATCTTGAAATTTGGTACTAAGTAACGTCTTATAGCACAGATAAAGAAGAAAATTCGAAAAACATTAATTTTTAGTTATATCACATAATATACTACTACAGGTTCGGATACGGGTACGGAACTCTCGGTGCGCGAGTCCGATGCGGACTTAACCGGTGTTTTATTTAGTTCTCCAATTTAACCCCCAAATATGACTCTCGATTTTTGAAAATATTATTTTAGTTCAATTTGTGCCTTATGATGTATGAAGATAAAGTATAGATAGGGTATTAAAACTTCAATAATTGTGACAGTAGCACGGACAGAACCGTAAGTGGACCTTTTGGATATTTTTTTCGCTAAAATATACGGATATAGACCCAAATAGATAAACCTCAATTGATACATTTAATACCTAACTTTACCGTAAAAGGATTGTTTTCCACTGGGCTCCATGACTCTCCTTTTAAACTTGCCTATAGAAGTTTTCACTTCGAAAATATATACAAACTCTTATTTTACATAAGAGAAATGGGAAATAACGGGTTATACATGAGTAGAATTCAATTGTACGACAATTCAGAGACAATTCCAGCGATCCACGCTTGGGTGGGTTTCCACCCTGACATCAAAGTGGCTTTACATGACACGAGATGATTATCAACATATTACTTTTGAGGTCGGATGTTGTAAGCGTTTGGTTGCTTTGAATTTCGGCATAATGTTAGGTGTATCTTATCTGTGAAGAAAATTACGTGAAATTGTTTTACAAAATATATATAAATTGGACTGCCTTTGTGGCGCAGTGATAGCGCGTGCGACTGCTGCGCTTAAGTTCTCAGGTTCGTTTCGCGGGTCGGATCAAATGTTTATTTGATTTGCAAGTATTTGTATTATAATATGTATGTATTTACAAAAAAGTATTAATCTGTTTGTATCAGTTGTCTAGTAGTCGTAGTACAAGCTCTAGTTAGAAGCTAGTTTGGGATTAGATACCGTTGTGTGTTAGATGTCCAAAATAATTTTATCATCATATTTTATCTATGACGTTATGGATAGAGTTAACTGGAATTTTACAAAGAACAGACGGATCACCAGGTACGGTACTTTAACATCCATTAACATTTTTTACTCAATAGTTGGAAGTAGCCGAAGTTAAGTATCGAAAGCACAGATTTTAAGAGCAAACTACGTACAACAACAGCGCTGTAAAATAATTCTAAAAAACTATAACTCGGAGTGGGTTACTTTTGATAAAATTTATATATAGCCTAATGCATTCAAGATAAATTTGTTCAGTAGTTTAATTGCTACAGAAAAATATACAAACGCGCATAGACTGCCGAAAGTGATATAGTCTATTCACTTAGATATGATCTTTTTTATCACGCCGCTGTCGCATGTATGGCAAGTCGCCACAAAATCAAAGGGCTCGCGTGCGGCGTACACTCATATGTAAGTATGATTTGTCAGATTACGCCGTTGTATGAGTTTATATATTAGTATTTCACAACAATAACCAAAGTTGTGTGCGAGTGCAGTGACATTATCTAAACGAATGAACTATACCTTTTCTTTTAACTTGGCCATAATCGAGTAAAAAGACAAAACTTAAACGAAAACTTGATGACGATCTATAATATCTATTGTTTACTCATTACTTTTCCTACAGGTAAATTTATGGCAAGAATTTGTTTCCACATACATTTCACGTGAAGCCTTAAACAAAAGCTGAATGTTACAATAAGGAGAAGTTTTAAAGTTTGCTTACATCGTGCGCTTTTATGAAATACAATATTGCACCTAAGTCTATAGATACAATGTTTTATATTAGAAGTGGTAACTTGTAACTTTTAAAGTATGAATATGAAAGTGTTTTCACATGCACCTTCGTGAAATATGAATTCTGTTTGTAAATAGCAGCTTTTTGTGATATGAAGGCCGAACAAGCATACACATATTCTAATTTGACTATGGATAGTGTTTGGGGTAGTTAGCATCGAGGCTCTGTTTACTTAAGTTAAATAAAACAACCATTTGGATGCGAGCTCACATATATATATTTCTTTACAGTTTTATAAACTACTGCAGAATCTTAACCACGCGATTCACAAAAATGGAACAACGCCATCTATTGAACGTTGCATCAATGAAAAATCGGTGTTTAGGGATTCTATCAGAATGGTGACAGATTGAGAATTCGAAGTGTTAACACTAACACTTTCCACCCCATGGGTGTCGTAAGAGCTGATTAAGGAAACAAGTTATGGAAGACAACATCAGTGCAAAGAGAAGAGAAATTTGATACTACTTACTTGATTGAGTCGTCGTTCGTTGATCGAGCGTCGTATAATATGCCTATTACAGACAGAGTAAATTATATATGTAATGAGCACAATTATGAAGGCTGGCAGGAGCTGGATGCGAGAAGCCGAGGATCAAACTAAGTGGCGGGACATTGGAGAGGACTATGTCCAGTAATGGACTACGATAGGCTGATGATGATGATGATGAATGAGCACAATTATTGAGTCTGGAAGTAAGTTACCTAAACTATGTGTATGTCTACAAATATTTAAATTGGTATGTGTATGTATATCAGCAGTCTGGTTACAGAGGCACAAACTCTGCATAGTTTTTTTTTTTATATTTAGTGGTTTAGGTTACTATACTCATTGCGAATGCAGGCAATGCAGCAGGTGGACCGACACCATGGCGGCCTTGTGATGCTTTTGCATCGTTGAGCCTCCGGTCTCGCACTCACCAACGAAACAGGACAGCACGAACGCTGTCATTTTACGTTGATTTTCTGTGCGAGGGTAGTACCGCCCCGGTCGAGCCGGTCTAACCGTGCTGAAATCAGCGTGGCTCTATTACCTACAGTGGTGGTAGTTTAATACAAGACTGCCACATGCGGTGTGTAAGATGTGTTAAGTTTTTATCATTTTTTCTTTAGCAAATAAGGTAGTAGAGCAACGCTGGTAATGGACCAGCTCGGCCGGGGCGATACTACCCTCTCACAGAAGATCAACATAAAACAAAAGTATTCGTGCTGGCGTTTATTGTTCGGGAGTGCGAGACCGGAGGCCTAATGTTGCAAAAGGATCACCAATAGGTCACCATGCTGCATTTTTACATTGTCTGCATTCACAATGAGCGTGGTGATCAGTACTTTTGGATTTTAGATCAGGCAGTTTAGAGTTTTTTTGGCACACTCATATAAAAAAAGTACAAAACCAACTTCCGTGTAGTCCGTGGGAGAGCTACGCTTCGGCATGAATGGGCCGGCTCGAGTGGAGTGATACCACGGCCTCACTGAAAACCGGTGTGAAATTGCTCTTGCTGTGTCTCACCGAGTGAGTGAAGATACTGAAGGCCCATACCCCAACCCCTCCCCACGTCCCTTTCCCCATCCCGCAAAGGTCAGCAACGCACTTGTGACGCCCCTGGTGTTGTGGATGTCTATGGGCGGTAGTAATCGCTTACCATTAGGTGATACGTCTGCTCGTTTGCCTCCTAAACCATAAAAAATAACATTTTGAAGCATAAGTTTTGAAGCAACATCGTAATATAAAGACGTCGAACAATAGATCACTTTGATTTACAGTAAATTTACGATATAGCACTATTTGTTTTTAAAATATATCGTACTATACTATAATATTGATGTGCCCATTAAACAAGGAAGCACAAAATGTCAAGCGAACGTACCGCGACGATTTGCATATGAACATATATTGTCCCATGCGTTACCATGATTTATGACAAAATAAAATAATAATATATTTTGTACACTTTCCTAACGACTCCCGGCTGAATGTTACGGCTGTAACCCATGTAAGGTATAAAACAAGAGGTAAGTGTGAATCTGAAGACGTTTAATGGTTCTGTAGAATTTCGAATTATATATTTTTCACTTTCTTACTAGTATCAGCACTACATCTAAATACATTCACATTTTACAAATAGCTAACAGACTTTATTATTATCCTAGAAATTTATAGTCAGTTAAGTAACTTCTAGAGTGATGCGGTGTTAAGAGAAAAAATATAGTGAACTTCTGAGCACTGTTGTAGAAACATTTAAAAAAGGATTGCAACATCTGGATTCTCTTAGGTGACTTTTGAGTTATTAGTATCCATCCATAAACGGCGGCTACCAATAATATCAGATTCAGAACCAACATCAAATTCAGGAGAATTTTTCTTGACACAATGAAGAATAAATATCTAACAAGTCAGTCTTAAATTCTCCTTTGCTTTATCAAAGACTTCACGAATTCTTCGGATAGGTATGGTGTTTGGCTTCTCACACGTTTTTATTTCAAAGACGAATATATAATGTTAAAAAAACACTTTTTACCATTTACGGTTTTAAAATTTGGAATATATGGAATAAAAATAATGGAATCAAAAGGAAAACTGAATTATATAGATTCATTTTTTCTGGATCACTGCAAATTTAACCCACCAATAAACGCTACCTAAAAGATAACACAAGTGCCCAGTCACTGTGTAGTTTGACCATTCACATGTGGGTCCCTAAAACTCATACACGTACTTCACGTTACTAGAATACCTCAATTTATGATGCACTAAAAATTTATGTGGACGATTCTTCTTCAGCTGATTTTGATGTGTAATGACCCCAAGTGTGGAATCGACGTCGAAGGTTCGGATCTTTGTGTTATTTGGTCGTTTGATGCCGTTATTTACATATATATGTGGCGGACTACTTTTTGCTTTGTTTCGTAAATATACGAGATTTAAGTCATGTCATTTATTATTCACTTTTTAGGATAGTTGTTTATTTGAAACGGACTATTGTTTACAATAGTTTAGCAAAAAGTGAGCAGGCAGAGTACAATAACTTTGGCAGGCCCATTATATATAGTCAAGCCAAAGATAATGACGAATATTATTATTAATTATTTGAAAGTAGAAGGTCAGGGTAAATAGATCTCAGATCTCTCATAATTTAGATGAAAGTCTTAGATTATTTGAAGTTTACAGGATAGTTTAATTTTAATGTTAACAGTATTTAACGAATTATTATATTTATTTGTGTATTGTTTGTTGTTTTTTCAGTAAACGTTTACAGCTTACCGAAAGTATGTACATAAAATAGTGCTGTTACTTACTTATCAATTCTGACGTGACGAGCCAAGTCCTAGCTATGAACACCGATCCGGAGAAGCGGGGTAGACCTCCTAACTAGGATGTACGTCATCAATAACGACCTAAAGAAACCCCAAGTTAATGTCTTGACGACCCAGAACGGAGAGAAAGACCTCAATTGAAATGAGATAAGGCTAGGTAAAGAGAGAGACTTAGTTATCAATTCTCCCTAGTTTAACTTTGTGTTCTTAAACATCTAATTTTATCTTCAAATTCAATAAATTGAATTTAATTTTCAATCAAGTAGTACAAATATTTAATAACAATCAAACATCAGATAATTCATATCATTATAATAACCCGACCTGGATTGTACCCGGCGCAAAATTACCCATGATAGCGTTGCCCTGCTTTATCTATACTAATATATAAAGCTGTAGAGTTTGTTTGTTTGAACACGCTAATCTCAGGAACTACTGGTCCGATTTGAAAAATTCTTTCAATGTTAGACTAACCCATTTATCGAGGAAGGTTATAGACTATATATCATTACATATAGTTAGTAGAAGCTGACCACCAATGAGGAATGTTACGAAAACGGGGAGAAAATATTACGCTACGAGCAACAGGAGACGTAAACGAAGTTGCGTGAGTCAGCTATATATAGATATATATAGGATAACAACGGACATTCTTTGCACCAGGAACGAGCTAAAGCGGGAGTTATCTTCAAGTTATGTTCACGCTTGAGATGATGACTATATTTTTACACAAATAGATTATTAGACTATTCCTTTAAAATCAGTTCGCTTTACAGTAAGGATATTTTATTTCCAAAACACATACGTACTAAATTTAACATTACCACCCTTGATTATTGCCCAGCTTTTCACTAGTACAGCGTACAACTTGGATTACGTTGAGTACAGATGTTTTATACGTTTTATCACATTCTCAGTTAGAAATGAAGTATATGCTAGTTTGTATGCGTAAAATAAATGAATCTATACAAATAAATAAAATTTTAGTGTCTGTTTGTAATATTAAAATAACCGCTTTTTACTAAATGCATATGTAGGTATTGACTGCCTCGTTGGTCTCGCGGTTGGCGTGAGCGACTGCTGATCATGAGGTCTCGGGTTCGATTCCCGGGTCGGAACAAATGTTTGTATGATCTACAAATATTTGTTTCGAAGTTTGGGTGTGTTCTATCTATAATATGTATGTATTTACAAAAAAAAAGTATATATGTATTTGTATCAGTTATCTAGTACCCCATAACACAAGCTCTGGTTATCTTGGGACTAGATGGCGTTGTGTGTTTAGATGCCCGAAATATTTATTTATTTATTATTTTACACGGTACATATACCAAAAATGTAGTTAAAAATTTTTTTATCTGTCTGTCAGTCTGTTTATTCCGGGTGATCTCTGAACCGGCTGGACGGATTTTGACGGGACTTTCACTGGCAGGTAGCTGATGATCCAGGGAGTAACTTAGGCCTTTAGTACTTTTTTTAGACTAACTTTGTCCCGCGGCGTTACTCGCGGTACAGCAATAACCGCGGGTAACACCGCGGGGTTCAGCTAGCATTATATAAATTCAGTATATGAAAAAGATGTATTAGGGCATTGTGTACTGTAAATTAAAAGTAATTAATCTAACAAATGTAGTAATAAATAAGAAAAAGACAATATTAAAAGGAAACAGTAAATTTCACAACGTTAGCTTTTCTACAAGTTTTCTAATTTTAAAAATATCAGATAAACCAAAACTTAACATTCTTATACATTCTAGAATCAAACTAACTGGTATGTATTCCAATATTTTTGATTAAGTTTACACCTGACCGGTTTCGTCTCATGGCATTATTAAAGGTTAGTCATACTTCATACTAATATTATAAATGTGAATATAAGTTTGTTTGTTATGCTTACGTGAAAACTACTTAACCGATCATCATGAAACTTTGTGCACATATTATTGGAGGTATTAGAAGTAACATATAATATTTTTTTATTAAATGCCAACCAAGCCGCGGGCGTAAGCTAAAACGTAACAGCTGTGGGTACATAACAACGGTAATAACAATGTGTCAGTGCAAGGAAAAATAGGGAAATTATATTTTGCATCTACCGCTGCTATTTGTTTAATTTGAAACTATACAAATTATACAAAGTTAAGGTATTAAATTCCAAAATAAAAATATTATTTTATTAATTAAAATCGATTAAACTCGTTTTTATAACACTATTAAAATTAGAAAAAAAGTACTATGTCCTCCTTAATATTTAATTTCCAAATTCGTGTCATACTCCATAGCTATTAAATTGTTTGTTGAAAATTAATAAAGTCATTAAATAAAAATTATAATGCGTCCAAATTATTCAACCTAAAATACAATATGAAAGAATTAGCTATATGTTAAGGTTGACATAATCTACTTTGAGCATCACTAACTGTATTATTAACTTTTGAACTTTCGCGTTCCATGATATATTAACAATTATTTGACTGACTGACTGACTGAGTCAGCCTGTGACCACGGCCAGTGCAACCTCGTCGAAACGTGAGGCAAATCAGAGGTATGTAAAACCTTTTCATAAGTGATTGCGTTAATTCCCGTAAAAATAATTGTTAACTAACTGTATTGTACTTTAAAGATTTTAAAATTACTGGATCTTAATTCGTTTCAAAATCCACTTACATCGGTCCACGTATTCTTATTTGATACAGAAATATAATTTTGAATATATACCCAATAACTAGTTATTTATTTTTATATATTTATTTATCTTTATTGCGTGCATAATACAAAACAATACATTAAATAAGTCACAAAATTCATAAATACAACAATTAGCTCGCTCGAATCGCTCACGGCGATCTCTTCCAGAAACACTTTTAATGGACATCAGGTGTTTAAAATTTTTGGGTAGTTAACACACTAGTGTCACATTTATTACAATGAGAATCTTAAAAAAATCAGTAGAGGTTAATGCCTATATAAATACACACTCATACACAATTATTCCCGTGGTGATGAAAGAAGAAGCATCACTAACCCGCCCAGGGTTGGGTCACCATGCTGCATTGTCTGCATTCGCAGTATGGTGACCACCACTTCTGGATTCTGCTTATGCTTTCCGCCAAGCAGAGCAGAGTCATTTTGGCAGGGCCAAACATAAAAAAATACGTAGCTGGCTTATACTTAACTAGTTAACCCACGCAACCTCGTTTGCGTCTTCTATTGCCCGTTGCGTGAAAATTTTCCCCCGTTTTTGAAACATTGTTCATTGGTGCTCCGCTCCTATTGGCTTTAGCGTGATGATTTATAACCTATAGCATTTATCGATAAATGGATAGTAATCCAACACTGAAAGAGTTTTTCTAATCGTACCATCGGTTCCTGAGATTAGCAAACAAACAAACTCTTCAGCTTTATATATTAGTATAGATTACTCTGCCAAGATCTTAATGAAATAGGCGTCACCCTGTTAGATGGACCTGTACCTAAAGTATGTTCATTGCTGGCCCTACCCTTGTTTTTAGTTTTGATGATCATACATATACATATAATACACATTCAAGTTCTATCTTTATCTTTACCGTTCCTGGCTAGATCAAAAGTTAGGAATATGAAGAATTTCTTTAAACTATATATTTTAGCTTTCAGTAAAAAGTAGCCTATGTCTTTCTTCAAGAATTAAAGTATTAATTGAAATCGGTGCAGCGGTTTACCAGAGAAAGCGTAAAAGACAGAAAGACAGACCAACTGTTAAGTTACTTTTAAATTTATTTAAATAAATAAAATTGGAATGTCTGTTTGTAATATTAAAATAACCGCTTCTAAATAAATGCATATGTATGTATACACGATACATATACCAAAACAACATTTTTTTTAAATTTTTGTCTCTCTGTTTATTCCGAGTAAGTTACATACGTATGACACACACATATACCAATTTACATATGCACAAATGTATGTTTGTCAAAGTGAAACTGAAACGAAAATTAATATTTATCTATACATGTATACTGAATGCCAAAAGTGGTCATAATGAAATGTTCGATTAACCTCACACATAATAACTATACACATCGAACATACGGCAGTCTTGTCCCAATTAGCCTGTGTCATGATAACTTTAATAGTAATAAATACATAAAATGCAAATAATCATGATAAGTACAAAACGTATTTTATCCTTCCTAAAATCGAACCCAAGACCACTGGTTTAACATCCAGGATCACTAACAACCCGCCCTACACCCCTTTTAGTGGACGATATTAATTTATAAAGTCTATAGAAGTGAAGCTAGGTAAACACAAGTAAATGAATTATTTTGTTCTCATTTTCATAGCGGCTTTAATCGAGTGACGAGCCAATTACGTCACACGGTACACATATAATTAACATTTTTCAACAATACACTGACATAAAATTTTGCTGTAAATATATTTAAATTCATGTTAATACATGCACAATTGTATGCCACTGTTGCTTACTGAAATACATTATTCATATTGTCTTGTCTAACATTAT
The DNA here is from genome assembly GCA_905220595.1 of Spilosoma lubricipeda. Classification (NCBI taxonomy): domain Eukaryota; kingdom Metazoa; phylum Arthropoda; class Insecta; order Lepidoptera; family Erebidae; genus Spilosoma; species Spilosoma lubricipeda. Next base: position 3,459,133 of record HG992291.1, read on the forward strand.
ATGAAGCGGTTTTTTGAATTAACTTTTACCAAAGGATAAAGGAAAGCGCTTGGTACGTGCTGCAGCTATTTTAGCGAAGTGCTATAATCGCTTGACTTTCACGCCCGACCCTCACGGCTTTGCTCAGATCTTTCTTTGTATCATTTTAAATAGTTTTTTTATGCATAAGCGTGAACGTATTTTTACCCGAGTACGACGAAGTGTAACGGAAGAGTTTTTACAGTAAATGTAAGTTTATATGTTGGAACACACAAACAAACATACATTGCCGAAACCCGTCTCATTGATTAAATCGTACCGCAGCGCTTAAACTACTCGCATAAAATGAATAGGGTGTCAATAGCTTCGTTTATTAGACAAGGTTATATAAGATATTTAATTTTTAAAGCTTTTTACATAGTCGAGTTATAGTGTCATTCCAGTTACGTTAGTGACTGCTTTAATTATATTATTTACTAGTTGAACCCCGCGGTGTTACCCGCGGTTATTGTAGTACCGCGAGTAACACCGCGGGACAAAGTTAGTCTAAGAAAAGTAGTCCAAGTTACTCCCTGGGTCATTAGCTACCTGCGAGTGAAAGTCCCGTCAAAATCCGTCCAGCCGTTCCAGAGATTACCCGGAACAAACTGACAGACAGACAGACCGACAGACAGACAGACAGACAGACAGATAAAAAAAAATTAAGTACATTTTTGGTATTTGTACAGTGTATACATACATATGCATTTAGTAAAAAGCGGTTATTTTAATATTACAAACAGACACTCCAATTTTATTTATTTGTATAGATGTTAGTAACTTAGTTATGACATAAGACTTAACCGTAAGAGAGCCACGATTTCGCATGAATGGGCCGGCTTGACAGGAGTGATACCACGGCCTCACACAAAATCGGTGTGAAACAGCGCTTACGTTGTGTTTCACCGAGGCCAGATCCATCACAGACTTCCATCCACCCATTACCCTCCCCATCCCCCAAAGGCCGGCAATGCACTCGTAACGCTCTGTTGTTACGTGGTGTCCATGGGCGGCGGTAATCGCTTACCATCAGGCGACAAGTTTGCTCGGTTGTCTGCATATGCATTAAACAAAAATAAAAAAAATTATAGTTCATTCACATAGAACAAAACCTTCAGATAAGACAACCTACAGAAATCTTGTTACTTTTCCGGATATTTTGCTAACATACAATCAATCGACAAAAGCGGCTCAGACAGGAAAATGATCGATCGTTATTTATGTAATCACATAAATAGGGGATTGCGGGGATAAAACCTTTACTCGATATAGATCATATTGGCAGCAAGATCTATGTTATGAATACAAGTTCAATATCATCAGTTCCTTCCATTGCTGGATACAGGCCTCCCTCATTGCACCCCACTCTTATTAATTTAGGGCTGCTCGCATCCAGCTCCTAGCAGCCATTCTTTGAATACAAATTAATTACAATTAAGATGCTACTGACCATCCCTTGCAGACAGTCATAATCCTAGAATATTTCAGAATAGAGTTAATGTAAACTAACATAATGTAAAATAAGATGCAGAACCATGCTGCATTGTTGCACTGTCTGCATTCGCAATGAGTATGGTGACCACTGCTTTTGGATTCTGCTTATGCTTTCCATCCAAAGGAAGTTATTTTTGAAAAGAGAAGACCTTTTCTTACCAAGTATAAATATAAATGGTAAAACTAGGTGTCTTGTTAATTATTTTAATCTTTAGAAAATATCCAATCCAACTTTGAAATTATCAGTTTTTGAATAATAATTAATCCCTACACCTAGAGTTAAACTAAACTGCTGCTTTAACTAACAAAGCTATGTTCTGTCATGAATATACTAAGACAAATTATTATAATGATGATTTACTGCTCCGAGGTAAGGAAATGAAGCAAAACATAGATTGAAGTGGAATCACCAAGCAATATATAATTATGTGTCATGAAAAGTTATGTATGACATCTTAAGTATATTTTAACTAAACTCAATAGACAAAGACATCAAAACCACTGACCTCATTTCGCAAGTACAATACTGCTATACTTTTTTGCCACTCTTAATATTCTAGTGCCGAAGTAAGTATCATGATATTATATTTCTATTTGAAAGTATCACGTTTATCCCATGGGGATCACCTATATCTGTCAAAGATATAAATTCCCATCGTAATGCTGACTACTATTTGTCATATTCACCCCGCCTACGTGGAGGTACGGCTTCTAAATGAGCGGGATTATATATACCTATACACATTATATGTATATTACTTATTTGCTTATCATTAGGTAAGGTGGCATGGTAATTTATGTTATGATTATAGTATAATACACACCGCTGTCATATTATTATCATTTCAAAATTATTGCTATTTATTCTTTCTTTAATGTTGAAAGAAATATTTGCTTTATTTTTTGTTTGTTCTCTTAAATGTAAGAAAGTCTTAAAAATGGAATGGATTAGGAAGTTAAAAAAAACAATAAAAAAGTCGAAAAATTGTTATTTGATTCATAGTTTGGCACTAGTGTTAGTTTACTAAACACAGAGGTAAAATACATTGGCATTGGGTAAATCTAGGGTTTGTTAGCAGTTTGTGAGTCTTTGATTTTTTAAAGGAAAGGATTTTCTAATGAGTCCGTTTTAAGATCATTGAACTAAAATTTAAAAATTTGAGTATAGCACGATAAATTAAAAAAAAACTGAAGTAGTTAAAAATGAATATAGATAATATTTAAAATACATAGTATCAAGCTATCGCCTTCTACTGCTGAATGAAGGTCTTCCCCATGGAGCACCAACCATCCCAACCTCGGGCAGAACACATCCATACGCCGCCAGCTACTTTCTTCAAATCATCGGTCCATCGTGTTGCAGAGCGCCCAACACTACATTTGCCTAATCACGGTTTCCACTCCAACACATTTCGGCTCCACCGACCATCGGACCATCTACTACATACTAGAATAATACTATTTTTTTTTTAAACCTCATAATATCATATAACTTAAACAGATATATCTGAGTCTTTGAACGCTAACATTTTTAAATCCATTACTTTTGAACCAAATTAGTCTTTATCATTGCGAACATCATTTCAATTGTCCAAATAATCGTAGTTTTTATGGCCTCAATGAAAATGATATAGCTTTGTAGATTATATCGAGCCTTTTTGTTTTGTGAACAGAATTTTATTAAGTGGTGCTGTGTGACGGATTGCCCTTTTAGACGTGAAAGTGGACAGTCGCTGAGAGGGATGAGCAGTTTGAAAAATTGTGATGTACGAGTATCAAGCCAAGGATGCATGAGCTCATTTAACAACAAGTTAATTTTGATTTTCAGTCTTCAGATGTATCCCTTAAAATTTATTGTGGGATATTGGATGCAATTTTCTATTTAAATAGTTCATTACGAATATACATACATCCTGTGTCGCGGGGGACTTTACTAACATAATCGATTACAATATCGATCGAATACAACATCGATTATAATCGGATAGCTAGCAGGTTTTCAACTAGCAACACAGGGGGTCGAGGGCAACATTCGACAAGAGAGGGCACTTTTGGCGGGAGATAATTTCGGCGGCTGGGCGAAGGTTAACTTGGTTGATGGTTGTTAAAACAAAGACGACTTTTGCATGGTGTTTGGTGCAAATTAAATGTAATTGTGGATAGTTAAAGAAGTTTTTTATTGGAAAGTTACGGAAGTTTACACATGAAACAGACTCAAAGTACACCTAAACTTAGAAAATCTATTTGCGGATCAAACAAAGTGTTGTCCTATGTGGAATTTGAACCTACAGCACTTGGCGCAGTAGAATGTTAGAAAATGGCGTGTTAACCCTTTAAAACACTAGGCTAACCGAGCCGTAAATGAAATTCATAAATTCATACAAGTGAAAAAGGCTAAGAGCAAGAGATGTGCCTTTTATTTATCACCCATTACGTATAATGAGTCAATGAAACCTTCAATCTCTTACTTAAATTTAAAAGTAATATATAGCAAAAATCTACTATAATCTCTTCCGAATTTGAGATGTTCCAGCCTCAAATTAAAAGCTTTCCTGAAAATAGTAAGTATAGACTAAACCTACATCCACATTTTTCGATCAAGTCCCTACGGATGCTGAAAAGTCTTGAAAATTCCAGAAAAGTAATGTGAATTTGGTCCCGAACAATGTGAAAATCTGAATGGCTAGTAGAGATTTTGTTCCGGGCTTAGGATTCGTATTTGTGATTGGTAAATCGCACGGCAATGCGGCAACGACTTGTGTATCCTTATTCCGAGGGTTCTTCGACTTTCGAAGATTGTCTCGAGAAATAGATTTCACACAACCGTCTTCAAACTAGTATACAATATTTATTAAGGGTACACGCTCGATTTCTTTGGATAAATTATAGACATGAATGTTCCTACTACATATTTCATAATATTACAAATAGGACTTTACTGTACTTTTCTGTATAAACTGTCATATTACTCATTTTCAGGTAAAGTAAATAATAACGGAAGCAAAACAAAAGTTTTTATATAATACAGTTCATCTGTATATCCAGCACTTAAACAGTTCATCACAAATTTAACATGGCTTGAAACCCTAGGCCAAGATTGTTTTTATTCATTTCTTGCGTCGGATATGTTATTTATTTTTATATAGAACGGTAATTAATATGCTGTTTGTTAAACCTTTTTGTTGGAAAGCAATTTTACGGAGGGAGAACCACACTTCAGCATGCATTGGCCGGCTCGAATATTTTGACATAGTTTTGGGTGTATCTTATCTGAGAAGAAAATCACGTGAAATTGTTTTAGAAAATATGCATAAATTCGACTGCCTTTGTGGCGCAGTGATAGTGCATGAGACTGCTGATCATGAGGTCTCGGGTTTGATTCCCGAAACAAAAAAAAATTATCAGTTGTCTAGTACCCATAACACAAGCTCTGTTTAGCTTGGGACTAGATGGCGTTGTGTCTTAGATGTCCAAAAATATTTATTAGATTTTTCTATGTCCCCAAATACATACAGTTGTGAAAATCTTACTTATCTTAACGAACTTCAAAATACCTCCTCAGGTTCACAAAATAGAATCATCAGCCGCTATTAATTACAATAGAGGCCACAAGAACGAACCGACCCAATAAGTCTTTAAAGATCCAATAAACAATCGTCGATTTATAGCAAGATAAATTAAAACTAAGTACGGCTATTTAATCAACATTTCCAATATTGAAGCTAAATTCGTTTTCCATTTTTTCTGTGGCCGACAAGAGCCAACTCGATTGCAGATAGGCTATTAATGAATATAAATGAGGCTATACCTAAGGGCTATACCCACAGATTTGTGAATGTCTATGAAAAATAACCAGTATCATTTTTACTTTTAAGGTCACACGCATGATCAATGATATTTTAAAACAAAAGATATGTTACGTACGTAATAATTTGCGCCGAAATATGTGCCGTGCCCGCCGCGGCCGTACTGTAACTGCATGCAATGACAAATGTAATTCGTCGTAAAGAGACGTCAATTGGAACGTAAACGATGTCACTTCTCGGGCGCTGCTATCATTGCGTATGATGGTTTTATTCAAATATAAGCCAGAAACCAGTAAACAGTAACAAGTAGTAAAACCTGAAAATAGCGTTTTTCTTTTTCGCGGGGTTGAAACAATGTGACTAGTAGGAACCTTAAATATTATAAATATCTAAAGAAGAAGGAGAATTTTCTAAAATATGCTTTTTAATGTATTTTAAAAAAAATCTTGCAAAACTAGGAGCTTATTAACTTTATCTATTTAGGGCTAATTAATATAATAAATTATTTTACTTAAATTATTCTCAATTATTCTCTATCTATGAATTGAAGGGCAATATCAATTAACTTAAATACGATCGATCGATACGAATCATCGATTTAAAATATAAACATCATTTCTCACATTTAGATGTTAGAAAATATATCCATGGCTCAATAAAGACCAATTTCTTTGTAAAAGTTCTTTGGCCGCGTTGAGCACTTTTTGGTAGAGGTAAATCTTATGAGTTCGCGTCACATCCTCACCGACATACTGACGTCACAAAATTTCTTTAGCCGCGTTGAGCACTTTTTGGTAGAAGTAAATCTTATAAGTTCGCGTCACCGCCTCACCAACATACTAAGGTCACAAAACTTCTTTGGCCGCGTTGAGCACTTTTTGGTAGAAGTAAATCCTATGAGTTCGCGTCACATCTTCACCGACATACTGACCTCACAAAATTTCTTTGGCCGCGTTGAGCATTTTTTGATAGAAGTAAATCTTATGAGTTCGCGTCACATCCTCACCGACATACTGACGTCAAAAAACTTCTTTGGCCGCGTTGAGCACTTTTTGGTAGAAGTAAATCTTACGAGTTCGCGTCACCGCCTCACCAACATACTAACGTCACAAAAGTTCTTTGGCCGCGTTGAGCACTTTTTGGTAGAAGTAAATCTTATGAGTTCGCGTCACCGCTACACCGACATATTGACGTCACAAAACTTCTTTGGCCGCATTGAGCTCTTTTTGGTAGAAGTAATTCTTATGAGTTCGCGTCACATCCTCACCGACATATTGACGTCAGAAAACTTCTTTGGCCGCATTGAGCACTTTTTGTAAGAAGTAAATCTTACGAGTTCGCGTCACCGATATACTAATGTTTGATGTTGATAATTTTAATTTAAACATTATAAAAATTATAATTTGACACATTAATTTTGTGACCTTTTACATGTAATAATTATAAGTATAACATAGAAATATTGTTACAGTATTTATTTATCGATAAAATGCTCCGGTAGCTTAATAATTTCAGGGTCTCAGGTTTAAATAAATTGAGGTCGCACACGAGATCGAAGACGTGCCTGTTGTGGCATCCGGCACTCCCAGCGGCTCAGTCTCCTGAGGGGTCCGGCCTTTCGTCGGTGACGCGGCGCTGCAACGCTAACCCGACACTCCGGCTGCAGACGCAAAACACAAACGCGTTTCATGGAGAACACTCCATCTGGTACCATGGACCTGAATATTTTCGGGGCACGTACACACTTAAACAATTAATTTTGAAAATAGGACGACGACGACAGTTCGCTAGTATCTGGTAGTAGGCTCGTAACGAGAATGAAAAGATTTGAAATACCGACCGAGTTGTATTACACATAAACAGTGTTGTACCTAGCAACTCGACTAAATGAAACAATCGTCTATTTATAATTTATTTGCTAATAATTTCGACTACGTTATAAAACAATATTGTAAGTTATAAGTTTTCACTTCCTTATTTATTATTATCTATCACCTTTCCTACGTATGTTTTTAAGAAAAAGTATTACATAAATCAGTTGGATTGCGCGTTCTATGATGTGACAGATATTACGTGAAATATCAGAGATGTCACACTTCATATATCTGTCAACTGTAACGTTCGTTCGTTGTCCTGTCACATAAAACATACAATGAGACAAAAACTAAATAACAATAGGAAGATCATTTTTTTGTTTTTTTTTTAATGTCAACCACATTTAAAAAAAGAACATTAATTTCATCACGACGGAGACTTGAAGACTTAAGATTTAAAGACTATAAATACTTGACATTGGCAGAAATAGCTGATCCAGCTGGTTGCCATTTCATCGAAAGAAGAAAAATTAATAACGGTAGACAAATCATGGGAGTATATTTTCATTCGTTATCCTCATACCCAGTTGTCTTATTCCAAACTGGACAGAATCTGTAGCCAAGTAGCTCGTCTCCTGATAAATATGCTTCAACATGTTTAAATATAATAAAAATAATAAATATTTCGGACATCTAACACACAATGCCATCTAAGCTAAGCAGAGCTTGTGTTATGGGTACTAGACAACAGATATAAATACATAAATACTTTGTTTTTTGTAAATACATACATATTTTATATAGAAAACACCCAAACTTCGAAACAAATATTTGCAGATTTGCGACTGTTGTGCAAATGTTTGTATAAAACATTCGCACAACAGTCGCAGACTGCTCCACCGAGGCAGTCAAATATACGTCCAATAGTCAAAATTCCCTGAAAATGTGATCAGGATCATTTATCGGGAGGGTACTTCCTGAGGTTTGCTTGTTCAGTCAAACAAACACACTAACTCTTCAGCTTCATAACTCTATATTAAGTATAGATAAATTAAAATAATAGTTCGAGGCATGATGTGCACTCTTTTGTTACGTGTAACGTGACCACGGCGAAGCGAAAAGGAAGTAATAGTTATGGCAGTCTATGTACGTCTGTATGTTTCAAAGTAGCGCATTAAGTACTGGGGCCCTAGCCAAGTTGCAAGATTTTTTTTTCTGCAATCATTAACACCTAAATTCTCGTATGTTATTGGCTAATCTTAGACAAATATTAGTAATGATACACGAGAATTTTAAAAACTTTTTTAAAAACGATTTACGTGGTCGGGACCACGTAAAAACTTAATGGTTTTTAACTTTTTCTAGTATCAAGAAAATTAATGAACAACAAACTCAAAATAAAATTTTAACAAAAATAAAAACGACTTCAAGGTTTGACTCGATTTCTCTTGGATGCCATCATCAGATCTTAGTGTCCTTATCATGGTACCACCGTTGGAATATCTCCTTTCCATGAAAAAAAGAATCATCAAAATTGGTCCATAAACGACGAAGTTATCTGCGAACACACATTAAAAAAAATATATGTACGGTCGAATTGAGAAACCTCCTCCTTTGTTTGAAGTCGGTTAATAATCATATACATAAAAATCAATTGATGTTCGTTTGTCTCGCTAAAACTTGAGAATGGCTGGGCTGCTTTAGCTGATTTTGGTTTTGAAATGTTTGTCGTAGTCCAGGGAAGGTTTAAACGGTGAAAAAAAAGTCCTAATGGCACGTGTACGAAGATGGGCTCGGCTATTAAATAATAAAGATTATATTTTGATTTAAAATCAAATTTAATTGTAACTTTGAATTACTTCTATCATGCGAAATGTTTTAATTAAAGAACACCATCTTTACTATTATTAAGTTACTAATGGTGAGTGAGGTCGACAGAAATATTTTGGGCCCAATGATAACATCTTTTTCATTCGCCGGGTCTATAATTAATCTGTACCCCGAACTAACATGTATAATATTGCAATAATAAACGAAAACATTTGTCAGAAGATTTGTTATAAAATGTGTTTGGATTTTTGTTACTTTTTTTTGTAGAAAACATAAGAAGAATGCAAGAGTGGTGGTCACCATCCTCAATGCGGATAAGGAAAATGCAGCACGGTGACTGCTATCACACACTGACTCCTATGGCGGGCTGGTGAGATGTATTTTCACGCCCCGCTTAAAGGCCCAGGGATTATAATGGGATGGGAATACGTGCGTTGGTAGTGAGTTCCAAGTTGTAGTGAGTCCGAAGCGATCAGTGCGCGAACGTATGTCTACTACTCTGAAGCGGTGACTTCCAAAGCCGGCACGTGTTATCCTGTAGAGGAAGGGAGAGGGGAGCACGCATCTAGCATTGACCCGATGCTAGATGCGTGCCAGAAAGGTAGTAGAGCGAAACTGATTTCAGCATATAAGGGCCGGTTCAAACGGGGCAGTAGATACTATATTCTCGCAATATATCAACCTAAAATTACAGCAATTCTGCTACTGACTTTTGTTGGTGAGTGCGAGCGGATGCCCAATGATGTGGAAGCATCTCAATAGTATGGGCCACCATGCTGCATTGTTACAAATGGCTACCTTCGCAATGAGTATGGTGACTACTGCTTTTGGAATCCAATCATGCTTTCCATCAGCAGAGTATAGTCACTTTGGCAGGGCAACAATGTACATATATTTAAAAAAATGGTTCGATTAAAAAAAAACACATTCGGACTTCGACACGGCCCCAATTGCGTCAGAGAGTATCCTGCAGAGTAAAATACAACGAAAATATGAGTGGTTTGCTGAGAGGTCGTAGTATACTCTAATCTAGAAGGCTTATCTCATGTACTAATAACGATTATAGTTTTATTTCACTTCTTCTTCTTCTTCTGTGCTTAGTAAAAAACTAATCAACAAAAAACCTGGAACATTATCAAAGCTGCTGGAACAAAAAACTAGCTTTATTTTTATTATGAAAACTAATAACTTATTTAGCTAAACGCCAAATTCTCAATGCATCTAAAGTTGTTTACACATGATTTTAATCCTTGTTAATAATTTGCCAACAGAAACTTCTTTATTTCAGATTAACTTCTACTAAATTACCATGCCAAAAAAACTCGTCTATAAAAAAAACAATTACAGATTGAAAGTATCTGAAAATTAATATCCTTTATCCTAATCAAAATAAGCACCTTTTATCTCTTTCAAATGTTGGTGTATTTTTTTTCTAATTCTTTTTAATGGCTATTGGTTCAATAATGCCCGTGGCTTTTGATAAAAAACTTTTTGGTCAAACGAGATACTTAATTTTCATGACTGGAAAAATATACACTCATTTGTTTTTTACATATCTCGAACACTCCAACATATTTAAATTAAAAACAAAAAACATACGCGAAAAATAAATGTTTATTATTTTTCAAACATGTGAACCGGCTTAACCGGGTCACGTAGGAACATTTTAAACATCAAAACCGTCAAAATTGTGCCTGAATTACGACCGGAAACTCAGTTACAGATTGGACTTTATATCCGGCAAATCTCTCATTTATATCCGGTCGTTCTCGTACGGATAACCGGCTTTAAAGCTCTTTGTTGCGGTTTTGGACACCAATAAGATTAGATGCTTGTGTAAATGTATGTGAAACAAAGTTTACAAGATAATGAAGGAAAAGTCACTGCTTTATTCTGGGCAGTTGGTTTTGTATTTGACCACAAATGATGGACTTGCTAAAGAGTATAATAAGTGTTTGACAAATATTATGAAACAATATGTTACTACTCAAGCATACTTTTATAGCGGACTTCAAAAAAAGAAGATTTCTCCGATTCGACCAAAGATAAATAAATTTTTTATGTGTATTCGCGGATAACTTAGTCGATTTTTTATTTTTGTGTCAAACGAGATTTCAAAAGGATTTTTTTAAAATTCCTTTTGAAATCTCGTTTGATGACACAGTTCACAGGTAAGAAGAGATAAATACACCTTCCTCTCCAACAGAAGTTTTAGGGCTCCCACACATAACTGCGAATTCAGAACACATTGCAAATATCTGTGAGCTCGCACGAATGCACCGCAAGAACTTCACGCCGGCGCCGCATCGCATCGTAGTTACGCATGCGAGCCCTAACTCCTTAGGCCTAGAAAAATAACTTACACTCGATCAAAACTGCTAACAAAATGATGTATATAACAAGACGTGATGACGTGACTATGTACCCTGTTTTATAAAAATTATGCGAATAAAGATTTATTTATATTAATAATATGGCACAATTAAAGTTAATATTGAGATTCGCAGAAAAAAAATCTATTTATTTATTTCCATTTAAAAACCACTATCATTACTATAATCGTTGCCCAATGCGATAGTGTTAAACAATCTATTTATATACGAATATATTATAATCTACTAATTATAATAAAAAATAATCTATATATTTATTATATAAAAGAGGAAGGTGACTGACTGACATACCCAGAGATCAACGCACAGCCCAAACCGCTGAACCTAGAATCCTGAAATTTTGCATGTACGTTCTTTATATAACGTAAGTGAGCACTAAGAAAGGAATTTCAGAATTTGGAAAATCAGGGGATGATAGGTAGTAGAGCCACGCTGATTTCAGCACGAACGGGCCGGCTTGACCGGGGCGGTACTACCCTCGCACAGAATATCAGCGTAAAATGACAGCGATCATGCTGTCGTGTTTCGTTGGTGAGTGCGAGACCGGAGGCCCAATGATGCAGAAGCATCACTAGCCCGCCATGGTGTGGGTCACCATGCTGCATTGTTGCATTGTCTGCATTCGCCAGTATGGTGACCACCACTCTTGGATTCTGCTCATGCTTTCCATCAGGCAGAGTAGAGTCATTTTGGTATGGCAAAACATTAAAAAAAAAAAAAAAAAAAAAAAAAAAAATGAAAGTCTGCGTGAGCGAAGCCGCGTGCAAAAACTAGTCCTTAATAATCATTGTGAATACTACACACTCTGTAAGTAATAAAATAAGTCTACCTCATCAATTATGGTTGAATGTCGACCACTGGGCGACCCCTAGTAATATATTAATTTATATTTTTTTTGGAAAAGGTGAAGTACTAACTCATTCTACAAAATTCCAGATATTATCTTTTCTACACAGTAGGTTTAACCTTTGAAGGTTTACACAAGTTAATTAGGTTAATTAAAATGTACGGGTTTTCTGAGTAGGCATATTACTATGTTGTTATAGGTTCAAATACAACAATTAGAATCCTAATTCTCATTTGTTATATTATTCGCCACTTTTCGTGCTAAGAATATAGCCAATGTCGTCGTATGTCAATCATTTATGTGTGTTAGATGTCAAATCAAAATATTAATTTATTTATAAAGTTGGGAAGTTGGGGTCTTAACCCCGTGCCTCGGAGAGCACGTTAAGCTGTCGGTCCTGCGCCTGATCTCTCCCCGATCGTGTCGGTTAACCGTCCCATCGGATTATGAGAGTGAGGGAACAGAGAGTGCACATGTGTTTGCGCACACACTTGTGCACTATAATATCTTCTGCGTAGTTGGTTGGTCTCTGTTGAGACTGGCCGCCGTGGCCGTAATCGGCTAGGAGAACATCATCATCATCATTATGTCAATCATTGATGAAACGATCATAATACAGAACAACAATTTGTTGATTATAAGGAGGGTTGTTCATATGAGTATTGTGTAGGAAGCAGTAGGTGACCGCTTAAACCGCTAATGATAGTACTTCATCATCTTCCTAGCCTTTATTATTCGCAAGATTTGGGGTCGGCTACTAGTTCAACCGGTTTTACATGCAAAATCAATTTAACACGTAGTGACTGGCATCGGACCTCCGCAACCCTGAGGGTGAACTTAATTTGAAAGTTGATCTAGTTGTCAGTATATTTGAGGGCACTGACTTCCCAATAGTGATTGCCATAGATGTTCATGACAACCAGGACCGACGGCTTAACGTGCTCTCCGAGGCCCACTTAAATGATAGTTCTAACGTATAATAAATTAATCTACCACATTCAAGCAACGCCATCTAGTTCCAAACTAAGGAGAGCATGTACTACGAGTACAAGACAATTGATATAAATACACAATATATACTTTTTTAGTAAATACATAGTACGCACAGAAAACACCGTAACTATGAAACAAATATTTGCTGATAATTGGTAAGATTTGGGAATCGGACATCTTAAGCACAGCAGTCGCATACGCTATCACTGCATCGAATTCCACTAACTTATAATTCGGGTCTACCACAGAATAATGATTTTAACCAACCATGATTCTATTTTTCTCTTTATATTAATGGCCTAAAATTTGACAATATTGAGTAACTGTATTATAATTTATCGTCGAAACTCTGGCCTGTTTTTCGGCATTCAATATATTCTGGAAATTCCATGCACGTTCTTGACAAGAAGAATTTAATAAACAGGCTTAGGCCAAAAAGCTATCAGGACTTCGATTGAAATTAAAATGCATGAGGGCTTTTGCTGTTTTTTTTTGTATATTACAGGAAATTTAGTCATTTTGAAAAATGTTTTCTTTTTCAAAATTGGATTTGGAAATCTATCTCTAAGGGGAAAATTTTAAGGTTGAATTTGATTATCCTTATTAGGGTAGCCACCGTAGCACGTTAGCTACTGAACCGATTTTAATGAATTAGATTACAAAAAGATGTAATAAGCTATACAGATTTTATTAAAAGTTGTTAAGTTGTCGGGCTATATTTTTTATACTTTTGTTAGTTGGTGAACTCTTAACAAAAGTTCCATCCATCCAGATTGTAAAAAAAACAGAGATGAAAATCATCAAGAGAGATCAACAAAATGAAAAGTAATTTTTAATGGAACGATTGTTGATCTACAGAACAAATAGTTGTAAAGCATAAAGTCTATTTTTCATTTATTTTTTATAAATTTCTATTTTAAAGCTTTTTGAATGAATTGGTTTTAGTTAATATTGAATTATAAATCAGGCTACAATATATCGAGAGGAAAACAGATTTGTGCTTCACCTGGGTTTTCCACCTGTATGACGCATGGTGGCTATATACTCGTATACTATAATAATATATTCACTGTAAATACAGTCAGTCAAAAATTTATCGGGAATCATTTGTTTATGGTTCCAAATTCAATTGTTGTTTTTTTTTTATGTTGTTAGATTGGCACAACTGTTTTCTATTTTGGCGCGGAGTTTGAATAACTAACGTTTTGTGTAATACTGATCTTTTTGCGGTACTTTCTTGACAGAGTAGTATATTCTGATTATATAGTCGTAGTTTAAGTTATATAGAGTAGAGAACCTAAGTGAAGCACAGGTCTGTCCCCATTGTGTGTAGTATTTTGTAGGATAGTGTGCGTAACTAGTGTGTGTGGGAGTAGTAAAAATACGAAAAAAGTACCTTGCATTCATAATTCGATTCTACAATCAATTAAGTAGCTAAGATTGTTGTTTTTGTAATTTGTTTGTTATGAATTTCAATTCATACAACAATGCAGACAAATCAATACTACTATATTTAGCAAAAACTATTTATTCTAAAGTTATTTATATCCGATTCAAAATCGAATAAAAACGTAAAACAAATATATCAAAGCAGTTAATAGAGGTCCCCAATACACTAGGGAGTAGGGGTTAATTGGAACGGTTCGAACTAGTGACGTCCAATTACCCCAAAGTGTCACGGTATTCACGTTACGTGACTGCTATATTATTGCTGTAGTATAAACTATAAACGCTATAAATTAATAATATATAATTATGTAAATAAATTAAATTAAAGTTTCTGTTTGTTATATCAAATTAACAGCATTTTACGAAATGTATATTTGATTTTTTTTTTATTTGAAAAATTATTTCAATGTTAGATAGTCCATTAATCGAATAATAGGAGCGGAGCGCCGATGAAGAATGTGTCAAACAATAACTATATTTATCGCAATTATGCCAAAAATTTTATGTTTAGTTTATTTTATGCGTCAAACAAAACATTATTCTTTTGAATATAATTCTATCCAATTAAAACGTTAATTCCTCAATTAAATCTCTATGACCAGTCGACATATTGTTTAATTTCAAATCATTTTATTAGATTTAGCTTCTGTAACTATATTCTAATTAAATAAAAAACTACAATAAATGATTTCTGTAAGTAGTTATCTTGACATCTGTGTTTGTCACTGTGTTCCGTGTGTTCCGCAAATTGAATGTCCCATCACTATTACCGACTAATTGAGCCGTCTTCTTTACGCCGCATCGAGTCTCTTGATTCCAGTTTCGGCGTTGTTATAATTATCTGCGGTTCCAATACCGCTATTGGTTCTTAGAAACAATAGAATAATTTGAGGTCTAATAGAAATAGATGTCTGAAGGTTAGATTATATAAATTAACTGAAACCATTTTTATGGATCGATGATTTTGAGTGATGGTTTTATATTAGTGCGGTAGTCATGTCATGGAACAAGTACATTATTATTATTTATTAATAATAGTTTCAGACTTCTGAAACACAATGACAGCTAGTTCCAAAATCAGTCAGATATTTAATTATTTAAAGATCTCACAACGAGGTATATACACAAACAAGAATTAACAGAATCACAAGTTATGTGCGTCCTTACTTGTAGGAGACCATATCATGCATAAGAAAGTTAACAGAAACATAGTAATCATAAATTTAAAAAATAATGAAAAGACCTCCTACGCAGCATCAGTTCGAAGTTATTAATTAAAGATTATGCTGGCATGCGTGAAGCACTTAATCGAGTAATCATACTCTTTTCCAAAAACACTTTACATCATTTGGAAAAGAGCAATACTCTTACTGCAGAACCAATATTAACTAAACATAGCCAAGAACGATCGCAAGGAAACTGGCTCTCCAATTAAAAAACCGCATCAAAATTGGTCCATCCGTTTGAGAGCTACGATGCCACGGACAGACACACACAGAGAGACATATAAACTTTGACGTCTAACTTATACAACCCCTCTTTTTTCGCCGGGGGTTCAAAATAGAAATACAATAAAGCTTGAAAATAATAAAGCTTAAATAAAGGAAATGAACCAACAGAAGTTAAAAAGCTATGGCTGTCACTGAACATCAGATGACATCGTGTGATATGCCCCCAACACCATTAAAAATGTCGCTGAATTGACAAACGACAGTCGAATTGTCAATGACAATTTTTTTTTTTTTTTTTTTTTATTTAAATAGGGGGCAATCGAGCAGACGTATCACCTGATGGTAAGTGATTACCGCCGCCCATGGACACCCGCAACACCAGAGGCGTCACAGGTGCGTTGCCGGCCTTTTAGGAAGGAGTACGCTCGTTTCTTGAAGGTTTGAAGGTCGTATTGGTCCGGGAATACCGCAGGCGACAGTTCATTCCACAGTTTTGCTGTGCGAGGCAGAAAGTTTCTTGAAATATTAAAAACCTATTCAAATTTACGTTTAAATAATCGTTTGTGTCAGTGTATTGTAAACAATGAACTTGATATAAAAAGGGTATCGTTTTGATACCTCCATTGCACCCGACATCATATCAATCACTTCGTAAAATAAACAAAATTTGAATAGGTAAACACCGATTTTGAACAAAGATCGCGTCATACTGCTGACATTTTTGATTCCGAGTATGGTTTTGGTATTTAGATGTTAACATATGAGAAATTATTTAATTAGAAGGTTCGGGGAATTCCCACCTGTTTTAGGTACAGGCCCGGCCGTCCAGCTAAATCTTATAAACTTCACATAAATTCCTGTTAATTTTTAATTTCATATTTAGTTTGTAATCTTTTCTTTTGAAATATCGGTGACGGGATGGCTTGTCACAATTATTTGAATGAGACTTAATTAAAGTTAGATAAAAAAACGACTTCAAAACTGAACCAAATCGAAATGAGAACTCACGCAAAACGCCAGCTTTCGAATGAAAAACAAAAGACCATAATCTGAAATCTGAAAGAAAAGTCTGAGGTAACACATAAAATAATACAGTTGAATTGAGAACTCCTTATTTTTCGAAATCGGTTAGTAATGAAGTCGCTCCCGCTGTCTGTCCGCTTAGATATTTTGAACTACTCAACGGATTTTAATGCAGTTTTCAGAAATAGATAGTCATGAGAAAAGTTCATATGTATAATACTCGTACATGCAATCGTTCACGATCTTTGAAGATTTGATTAAAAAATCAAAGAAGATTGTTGTCTCCGAACAAAATGGGTCTGAAGACGTCAAAGGCTTGTTTACTGTCAATTTCGTTTTCGAATGCATTGAAAAAGTAGAAATCTTCATAAATTTCAAGATAAATATTTATTGATATTGTTTGAGCATTGTATTCAGAGAACACGTGAATATTACATTCGTACATTTACTTAGGATCGGCATTCTACTCATGAATTCAAAGAACTTTGCAGACAAAAACTAAAGATTTTTTTTTAAATATATCAAAATATAGGATTTGCTGATAAAACAGTGTTTGTAACTATCTGTAACGAAGGTTATCCTCAAAACATCTTAGAGAGTGAAACTTATGCTAGAGGAGACAATAAAGAATCTTTACAACTTTCACCGATAAACCGTACAGGTTGATCTCAGAATAATTTTCCCGTTCAGTATTTCAGGGGCTACATTAAGATTGATTTTCCTAGTGCAAAAAAGAAACTGAATGTTTAATATGTCCGATTTCACTAATTCAACGAATTAAGTTGGAGTGCTCTGAAGAACGATTTGGATGTGGTTTTTGGGATTTTTATCGTAATATTAATTTGCCAATGTACATCCACCTTTGGTATCTGGTATCGACAGATACCAAAAGTGGGTGTACATTGGCTATTGTGAGAGATTTTTTTATGATAATGACATGTATATATATGACTAGCACACGCAACCTCGTTTGCGCCTTATATTGCCCGTGGCGTGAAAATTTCCCCCGTTTTTGAAACATTATTCATGGTTGCTCCGCTCCTATTAGTAGTAGCGTGATGATATATATCCTATAGCCTTCCTCGATAAATGGACTATCCAACACCAAAAGAATTTTTCAAATCGAACCAGCGGTTCCTGAGATTAGCGTGTTCAAACAAACAAACAAACTCTTCAGTTTTATATATTAGTATAGATATGATATGATAATTTATGACAATAAATTAATACAGATTTAGCATTTTTAGACGATGGTATTACTCAAGAGATTAGAGACTAAAAATGTTAAATCGTACGTTTCATTTCAGAGAAAAATAAAATGATTTAAGTTTAGAAAAATCAGAAAAGAAATACGACATCAAACGAATAGATGAGAAAACTCTTCACTTTGACAAAAATATCTATTACAGACTTCGTTACTAGTAGAACAAAAAATTTCTTCGAGTTGTCCGGTATTCACAACAAAATCGAATATTGTAGCACTACATCAGAGACTTTTTCAATGTTTTCAATGTTGCTACAGAAGGGAGCTTAACTTATTAAAAAAAAAAACGATTTCATCAAAGGATACGACAGAAATTCTTGCTAAGAGTCGTCGAGCTTCGCAGAACAGACGTCGCCATTGGCTAGCAAAAGAAGGTATTGCATTTAATATCGTTAATTAATTATCGTTAATCAATACACGTGTTAAATGCAAAATTTATGTACATAACTAAATGTAACATATAGAATATTTATGTTGTATTTAATGCTAATTTGTGTCTTTTTTTAAGATCTACATATTTCTATAACACTGTTTTATTTCGAAAAAAAGGTAATTTAACATTAAAATTTAGATTTTTCTCACTTGTACTTTTCATTTATTTATTTCTTTAAGCTTAATATACATCTTGTACATAGGCGGACTTAACGCCATAGGGCATTCTCTGACTTTTGGGTGATTTTTTTTTTTTTTGTTGGGACTAATCCCACCCACACGCCCACCACTGTAACTCCTGTACACCAGGATCAACAGCAGTGACCCACGAACACACCGAGTTATGACACTCGGGAAGTCCCAGGAAAAAAATTAACTGTCTTGGAACCCGCAACGAAATTAATCAGAAGAAAAACAGGAGGAGTTGGAAATATGATAAGTCCACTTCCCTCCTTAGCAAAGCGGGAGACAAAATGAAGTCAAAATAGGCAGACACCTTTTTTTTAAACCGGGAAGCACCACGGATAAAATATTATGGGTCCTAAGTGAGCTATATTTGATTACTATAGTATGTATGGCAGAATCGCCTGAACGCACGGAAATTCACCGCAGTTGACACAAGATCCTCATAGTATACCACCCCAGATGTCATTTGTAAGCTATTTAGCATTGTGTTACGTTCATTGTACCAAAGACTACACTCCCAGAGAATATGATGAGCCGACTGTTCACAGCTAGTATCAGGTGTTGAGCATTGACACAATGGTGAATCGATTAATTTAAATGAGTGTAGTTTGCTCTTAAAGTTACCATGGCCTGTAAGAAATTGAGCGGCACAGTGATCTACCTCGAGCCATGTCCTCGACATCCGCTCGCGAACAGATGGGAAGAATTGGTAGAGGTGGCGCCCCTTAGATGATTCGTCCCATCGTTGTTGCCATTCATCCATTAGGTCGTTATAGACATTGGATTGCTGTTGAAACAATCTTATGATTTTATCGCGGTCTCGTACGCCCAAAAAATCGCATTCCATGTTTTGTAGTGTGGAATAGTACATGGCTGCACGTCTCTGCACCTCGAGATCGACCGGAAGAACACCCGCCAACACCGGTAACGCCTCAGTACTAACCGTCCTATATGCTTTGCACAAGAAGATCAATGCAAGTCGTTGGCCTTGTAATAGTTTGCGAAGGACAGCACCTACAGTCGCTCTATCGGCCCATACGGGAGCACCATAGCAAACAGCACCTAAATAAGTAGCTCCATATATGATTTTTAATGTATTAAATGAAAGACCCCATGTGGCAGTTGATATTCTCGTCAGAGCAAAGAAACTTTTTTTAGACTTTTCATTAACTGTTCTAATATGTTCGATAAATGAAAAATTTCTTTCTAAAACTAATCCCAAATAACAAACCGAGGTTTTATTTTTAATAGTAACATTTTGAAATTTAATACACGGCGGTGATTTGAGGTTACCTTTCAGAAGTAGCTGGAAGGTTTTGTTTGGTGCAAAAGTCAAGCGATTACGTACACCCCATAGAGATACTAAGTTCAAACATCTATTAGCCAGACTCTCAAGCCCCGCTCTAGTATCAGATTCCACCAGTAATAAACCGTCATCCGCATACGCGTTTAGGGTACATCCGGGTGGTATTGGTATTGTAAGAAAATCGTCGAAGCCTATATTCCACAAGTATGGACCTAGCACCGAGCCCTGAGGACACCCCATCGTAAGCGCCTTCGACACAGAATGATGCCCTAGTCTCAATTTAGTTGTGCCTTGTGTGAAGTACGAGGTGATAAGGGAATAAATATTTTTAAAGCATCCTCTTGATTTTAATTTTAGCAATAGCATGGGCCACCACGCGTTGTCGAAGGCGCCAGATATATCTAAGAAGATACCTAAGACGTATTGAAACCTTGACTCGGCGACAGTTTTCCTTACAGATATAACCGCATCTGTTGTCGATTTTCCCAACGCAAATCCGAATTGTCTATCATGAAATTTAACTCCACCCGGTAGAAGTCGAGGCACTACAAGACGTTCTAAAAGCTTTCCTAGCGACGGCAACAATGTTATGGGTCGATAGGACCCAGGATCGTCCGGCGGCCCATCGCCACTTTTTGGTATTATACGAATGTTACCGCACCGCCAAACACTAGGAAATACTCCTTCCGCAATGCAACGTTTAAAAACTAATAAAATCGTATCACCCGAGAGTTTACAAGCTTCTTTTATCATTTTATTTGATATTTTATCGTCGCCCGAAGCCTTGTTCAGTGGTAATGACCTAACAATACTAAGAAATTCATCTGAAGATGGTAAGTCAGACATTGGAGACAATGGTGGTTCGATAGCCCACTGCCTAATTTGTCGGTGATAATCCGTGTCATCCTTCGGCCGATCGTCAGGCACAAGTGATTCTAAAAGATATTTTGCTGTTTCTTCTACTCCTGTAGTATAACTATTATTAATTTTCATGTTCTGTACGTATGCAAGGTTGATTGATCTATTTGCCTTAAATTCATGATACAAGGGTGACCACGGACCCTCTCTATCGAGTTTATCAACAAGTTTACGTATTAAATTTCCCTTCGATTTCTCCACAGCAGCTCTGTAATGAGACCTGGCAACTCTAAGAGCAATGAGAGCATTATTGTAAATATCTCCAGTTACGTTACGCTTCTTTATGCCATTTAGTTTTTTACGAGCTTTCCGATGAATTCTACGTAATTCGACCAATTTATAGTTCCACCAATCACATCTACGAGTGCTAGAGATAGATCCGCGGCCTATACAAACATCAGCGCAATATGTAAAAGTGTCTGACAATATGTCTGCGCTTTCCTCAGCTGATAGACAACTGCGAGTGAAGTCTTTGGCATGTACTGCAAAGAGTGAACCAAATAAAGCCCAATTTGCCCCTTTAGTTTTATATCTAAAATTGTACGGAGTTCTTAGTGGATGTTGTGCAACCATTGGTATGAATTCGTACACGATTAAGCGGTGATCACTACAGGATGCGTCCGGTAGGACACGCCATCCAGATATCGAGACGTCGCCGCGCGTAAGCGTCACGTCAATAGAAGACTCACCCATGGGGCTCCAAAAAGTTGGTGGTGCATCAGGGGTATTGTGAATGGAAAGATTCATTTCCGCAATAAAATCTTCAACTGCACAGCGCCGGGCCATGTCAGTTGAACGCAGCTTGCCATACCATAAAGTAGAGGATGCATTGGGTGATGTAAAAATGTTGCAAATATTAATACAGATTATGTTATTTATATATATATATCTAATACAACGCCAACATACGTACATATGATACACCCAAACTCCGAAACAAATATTTGCAGATCATACAAACATTTGGTCCGACCCGGAATCGAACCCAAGACCTCAAGTAAAGCAGTCGCATAGATGTGGTAATTTTGAAAATTTCGGTAGCGATTCTCTGTCTCAAGCATTATATTAGCTCGTGCCAAGCATACTCAATCAAATATAGACACTGGACTGCATATTATGCCGACACAGTCAATATACCTAGATATTTTCAGATCGTAATTATTTTTAAAACGTAATAAATTTCTCACAGCCACTCCTAAAACTTATATCACCCTAATATATTCCAAATAAAAGACAGCGAAAATGGAAACCTATAAACAACGGATAGCTTGTCGCATCGGATATTTTCTTAGCAATATGTGATGCCAATATGCAGTATACTCGGCGAGGCTTGAAGATGGCTATAAAGTGGAATACGCGCGGATATATCTGCTATACCTTGAATATCCGCAAAGGTTTATCCACATGACGCTTAAATCCAGGATCCCATTATTTTAGACATTGTGGCTATGTTGTTAAAGGATCTATGTATCTGTGCATGAGTGCAAAAAAAACTGCATTCTGTAATTGAAAAATCTATAATTACACCAGCTCTGTTCCGAGGCGTTACCCGCGATACGACAATAACCGCGGGGAACACGGCGGGGTTCAGCTAGTTTTAATTAAAAATATATCATCGAAGTAAGCATTACTCAATGACACGCGGGCAAAATCATAATATCACTGATACCAAATACAAATAATGAAGTGCTTTAGGTAATTTAATTAAGTTTTTTTTGACAGATCTTTGTAATATAGAAAAATATATTAAAAAGTTATCTTACACATCTTCTATACAAATAAATAAAATTGAATTGTCTATTTGTAATATTAAAACAACAGCTTTTTATTAAATGCGAGAATACGGTACATTATATCAAAATAACACTTTCTACTATTTAGACTGTCTGTTTGTTCCAGCTAATCTCCGACCGATTTTGACGGGACTTTCACTGATAGGTAGTTGCTGAAAACAATAATTCAACACTGGAACTTTTTTAGACTAGCTTCGCCACACTGCGTTACCTGCGGTACGACAATGATCGCGGATAGCACCGCGGGACTTAGTGTAAACTGGTAGGTTTTGAAGATAATAAACAGAAATAGATTTACAACACCTGAAGTTTTATTTGTAGTTCTACTTATTACACCAAGCTCAAACAATATAATGATAATCTTTTAAAAAAATCTCTTTAGAAATCTCGTTTCTGATACATTATTCTCTATTTTTTTAAAATACCAGAATATTTTCTGATTGATTGACACAGATACTAATCAATTAAACATTAATAATATAAATCATGAACATGTAACTTTATAATTATGATAAAGAGCTGAATATAATAAAATGTAATTTGTAGTATCACTAAATTTGAAAATAAGAAAGTAATAACAACATTATACAACAAAAGAAGCTTCTCGATTGTAGTTACATGAAAATTTTGATATGTTCAGAAATAATTGCCATAGATTAAAAATGAAAACAATATTAACTACTTTCTAAAAAGAAAAATAATCTATTATAACTCATTGGTATTCGATGCACTATAATCTATATGAAGTTTACGTGTAACATTAGCTAGTTGAAAATAAAGATCCAGTGTTGAATTATTGTTTTTATAATCAGATCAACGTTATCTATGTCGACCTGATGTACTCAATAAATAATCATTAAAATTTTAAAGCGACTTCAATAGGCATTTTTCAAACACAGTTCATTATATCACAGGCATCTTAAAACGATTTGGCTAAATGGATACTGTTGTTAATGCAATGAATACTAAGCTCTTTAGCGAATAACTTGGTGTGTTTATTTGACATTGTTCTTTAGATAATATGAAAATAGAATGAAATAAATAGAAAAAAAAACATTTCAGAGCAAGTCACAAGCTCAAAGCAGATAAACTAGTATACATTTTGAAAGATTCATAAATATCGGACCGTAATGCACTTTTGACACTTAGTTACATGTGTTCATGAGCGACAGTAGCTACTAATTCGTCTGTGCATTTCCAACCTTACACCATAATAATAAAACCACCGTACTTTTCAAGAAGTAGATAAATATTACTTAGCTAAGTACACCTATACTCGAAGCAGTCACTGTAGCCCAATACAATTCGGTTGTTAAACTACATTACATTATACTCGTACATTCAAGAAGATGAGCCCTGGGAGAGCCAAGATTTGAATAGGGGGCAAACGAGCAGACGTAACACCTGATGTTAGCGATTACCACCGCCTATGGAAACTCGCAACATCAGAGGCGTTACAAATGCGTTGCCGGCCTTTTGAGGATGGGGAGGGGAATGGGGGGTGGGGTTGGGAGTGTGGGCCCTCGGTATCCTCACTCACTCGGTAAAACACAAATCGAGCGCTATTTTACGCCAGTTTTCTGTAAGGCCATGGCATCACTCCGGTCGAGACGGCCCATTCAAAGCCGAAGCGTGGCTTTCCCACGGCTCATCTTCTTTGCATACCCAAGGCTCGAGATAGAACCGACTCAACTCGTCTGATTCTATAAGCTCAAGTAGTCAAATGGCTACATCTCGCTTGTTACGCTTGAGTTGCAAGAGTCCATGGGCTTTGGTAGTCATTAACCATTAAGTGCTTATAGAGGACTTTCTATACCGTAATATAACAAGTAAAATTTTAACAAAAATAAAACCGACTTCAAGGTTTGACTCGATTTCTCTTGGATGCCATCATCAGGTCTTAGTGTCCTCATCATGATAACATGGTTGAGATATCTCCTTTCCATTAAAAAAAGAATCATCGAAATCGGTTCATAAACGGCCAAGTTATCCGCGAACAAACATAAAAAACAAAGGTGCGGTCGAATTGAGAAAAATCCTCCCTTTTTTGAAGTCGGTTAAAAATGTATTTCGACCATAGCATACCTTTAATATACAGCTGAATCAAAATTTCTCTATTAAAATATTCCATTTCTGACAAAACACATCAAATCTTCATTCAGAACGAGATTGTTACCTTCATGAATTTTTATGGGCGCCATTAGATGTGTATGTTCGTATCACGGTTCGTATACTGTTTAGACGAATCTCAAAGATTATCAAGATAATATATGTTATTGACAGTACAAGGATAGATTGTATCGAAAACAGTTTTCATATATTGCCAGCGCGAGAAAGAAATAGATACATATTTATTGGTAGTTTAGGAAAATTTATGATATGTTTATAAATAATATTTGGTAGTCAGTCTTAAGCCATACAAAGGCAAGATAGTAATGGTACTAAGCTTTATTCGTAAGCTTTCAATATTGGGATTAAAGACTGTTTCATGTTATGTTCTTAAAAAAGATACAACCAGATTATTTTTTTTTAAATTAGAATACAAATCCTGTCCCAGCTTTAAGTATTATTTACCTATATTTATATTCGATTGAAAAAAAACACATTTAAAAACTGTAAAAAGTGTAGGTACAATAAAAGCAGTCAATACGACGTTTACAAAATTATTTGCTACCTTATCCTTCATATGGGAATCATCCTATACTTAGATAATAACTGAAATGATAAAATAAAATGTTATAAATAATAAGTAAAATGGATTTAATTTGAAGATATTAAACAGCGTAATAATCATGACGATTATCAAAGACATAAATCTATACAAATAAATAAAATTGGAGTGTCTGTTTGTAATATTAAAATAACCGCTTTTTAATAAATGAATATGTATGTATACACGGTACATTTACCAAAAATGTAGTTAAAAAAATTTTTGTCTGTCTGTCTGTCTGTCTGTCTGTCTGTTTGTTCCGGGTAATCTCTGGAACGGCTGGACGGATTTTGACGGGACTTTCACTGGTAGGTAGCTGATGATCCAGGGAGTAACTTAGGCTACTTTTTTTAGACTAACTTTGCCCCGCGGCGTTACTCGCGGTACAACAATAAACGCGGGTAACACCGCGGGGTTCAGCTAGTTTAAAATAAATGTACCCTAATAATGACTAAGTCCCTCTTTTGCTCTTTACCCAAAGTGAGAAGTCGTAATGAAATGAAAATTCATTCCGTTATAGCTTCATTTCACAAAAATTGTTTCAATATTTTTCATCTTGATCTTCGAACTTGAAATAAAATATTTGAACCTTATGATAAAATATAGTATTCCATTCAAAGGTTCGAGCAGTATTCTATGTAAGCATTTGTAGAACATTGTCGTGTCGGATCTTAAGCGATCTGTTGGATGGTTCATGAATATGTATGAAGAGGTAAGCCATAAGACAGTCCCTGGCTACGGTCTCAACGGTCGAATGCAAGACAAATAGACTATTAATACGAATTTCGAGTGTCGTTGTACGGAGCCGATAATTGTATACGTCTATCTATATGGACGTTTAGAAGTAGTGATATTTGAATGTAAATTTCAATTAGAACATTTCTAAGTGTACGATAAATTCTGTCTTTCGTGTGAGTTAAGATAACTATCGTATACCTACCGCACTATCATTTAAGTTAATAAAAAAACTGCCAATAATAAATAAATAAATAAAAAATATTTCGAACGTCTAGCACACAACGACAGACAAAATTTTTTTTAAATACGTTTTTGCTATATGTACCGTTTGCTATACATACATATGCATTAAGTAAAAAGCGGTTATTTCAATATTACAAACAGACACTCCAATTTTATTTATTTGTATAGATTACACCCAGATACAGAACAGATAAATACTATCCTCATCACACTTAGTCCTAATTAAGAATTGACACAACGATCTCTGTTGTCCCATCCGTTAAAAGTGACCCATTAAAAACGAAGTCATCAAAAAGACCTTTTACTTTTTTAAGTCCGGAAAAAACTTTTGCCGTATACTTCACGATAAGTAATGTCTTTAAAACTCCATAAAAAAGGTTCCAAATACCCTACCTGTAACTGTACTGAAAGAAACAGCTTTATGGCTTGCGTTGTAAGCAAGAAGAACAACGACCCTTATATTTTTACGGGCTCTGTAGCTGCGGAGTTACAGCTCCGGAGTTACAAGGTCAAGGTCACGGTCGAACACGGAAGGGGCGGAATACGTCGTCACTTTAGTAACGATGATTTGAAATGTAAGAGTACAGGTAATAAAGGGCAATTAACTAAAATAGTTGAAACTAGCTGAAACCCACGGTGTTACTCGCAGTTATTGTTGTATCGCGAGTAACACCGCGGGACAAAGTTAGTCTAAAGAAAAGTAGCCTAAATTACTCCCTGGATCATCAGCTACCTGCCAGAAAAGTCCCGTCAAAATCCGTCTAGCCGTTCCAGACCCGGAACAAAACAAAATCTTTGGTAAATGTACCGTGTATACATATGCATTTAGTAAAAAGTGGTTATTTTAACATTACAAACAGATACTCCAATTTTATTTATTTGTATAGATAAATATTTTTGAGCACTTCTAAGTAGTACACACAACTATTTGTTTAGGTGGCACTTTGACAAGATTTTATCTAGTTTTTATGATTCGAGGTACCTTATACCGTCTCTCATGGACACCTACACCTCAAAAATCATAACATCCCCCTATCAGTCCCTTGCTCTAGTGTTAGGGGATTGAAAGGATTTGGGTTTCAGTTACTGTTTATCTTCAGTTTTCTGTGATGTGTGAGAGTCCAGTCGAACCTGACACAAATGTGCCGAAACGCGGCTCTCCTACTTGCTATGTATGTGTGACCAACTTCTAAAACCCACCCTATTCGCCGTTTGTATCTTAAGCTATTTCGAAAGTCTGAAACCATAAATTATAAATTCAATTTTCGGACTGGGTTCATTTTGGTGTTAGCTAACGAAAAACAAAAATTTTCTCCATATTTTCTTGCATATTTTAACAAACATGTCATAAACGTCGAGACAAATTTTCTTTATACCTAAGTTATGCATAAGCGTGGGCTTAGATACAACATTGTACATGCATTGCATCGCTTAGGTAAGTCTGGTAACTTTGTGTATAACTTATAATTGGACCATAGGGATGCCGAGAGGTTTTGTCTTAACTTTGAATAGCTAAGTTTCAGAATGACCGTACTCCAACGATGGCTTGACGTCTTAGAAATTATTAGTTTGAAAAGGCTGAGTTGACACTTTGTTTGTACAGTTTGAGTATACAGTTAAATTCATGTGAAGAGCGTGTTTTAATGTAGTTTAACTTTATAAAGCTGCTTTGTGTCTTGTTGGGCTCCAAAAGTTATAGTTATAAAAACTTTGTATAGTTTAGATGCAGGTTTTTTGACCATACGACTAAAATCTTCAGTTAGGTTCGTAACTAGTTCAGCATTCATACAAATGATTCTGTGTTCCTAATAAATATATCTGTAAACTGCTAACTGCCATGTGCTGTAAGTTGTGAGATTTCATTGAGGGTAGATAATTTCCACAAGCACGGTTAGTGGCTCTATGACTAAGTATTACAATTTGTGGGTATATAGAATATATTTATTGGTTACAATAAGTACTAACTGTGTAATTTTTTTAATCAAACGATATATTGACATTTTTCAAATTATTAAAATTTACTACCTAACTTGCAAACAGTTATACCTTTGCATTATGTTTTATTAAGCTACTAGTAAGCTTATACTTCACACACACACACCTGCACAAGAAAGGTTCGACAAAGGAATGTAACAACTACTGTCTCATTGCTCTGATATCTCACGCTAGCAAAATAATGTTACACATTCTCAACGAGCGACTAAAAACCTATTTGTCTGTAGGGGTACTCGGGAACAATTTCTCATCGTACGCCAGATCATCGAGAAGTTAAGAGAATATAATAAGTCTGGATTCCTTTGTTTTGTTAATTTCTCCAAAGCATTCAACTCGGTGAAATGGCCGGTATTATGAAAGACCTTACTAGATATACCAAAATATCTTGTACACCTTTTAAGACGGTTTATAAAGATGACACTGCCTTAGTGCGCATAGATGGTTTATTATCAAGTAACTTCCGTCCTAGTGCCGCAGTACGCCAGGGATGCGCCTTGTCATTCAAGGAAGAGTGGAAGGCACTGAAGGACCTCGTGGAAGGTCACCTACGCATTGGATTAACCAAATCAAATCTCCTTTCGTTCACCGAACTTCCCAAAGTTCGATGAACGAATGCAGCACGATGACCTTGAACAGGCAGTAGTGGCGAAACGTCGTAACATGCATCACATCTTCAAAACTACAACTACATAATGATCACGACCGCTCTGCCAACTGCGTACCGGATGAGAAGAAGAAGAAAGTAATACTAAATTTAAGAATTAATTATTCCCTATACACTATTTTATATCGCCAACTGTCTTACTAACTTATGTTGAGATATTATTCATGTTTCCATGAACAACTTTGCTTTTACCGAAACAAGTTCATCGATAATTTATCTTTACGTAATTTGTATTTATGATTGAACAAAACTGGAATACATTTAGAAAGTTGTACATAAGATTTTCTGTTAAATATTAATGACTCCTGTCATTGTATATTTTTTTTGTTGTCCTTCAATAATTTTAAAGTCAAAATGTTTGCGTGGGACTTAACAAACTCGCCTAATGTGAGCACCTAAAACATCTCATATCTTTCATCTTAGGCTTAGAACACATTTAGTCAGCCATTGCACCAAATCTGCGTGATGTATAAATAAACAAATAAATACACATGTGCGCATACACATGGAATATAAGTGCATACAAAGATGAAGTGTGGGTTTTATATTTGCACAAAAAGAGTAATCGGGGACTTGCTCAAGGTAGAAAATAATTATAAAACTGTTGTGATTCTATTTAAAATACGTCCATAGTCGTTGAAATTTGTTTTAATTGAAACTACTCACATTATAAAAACTATAAATAATGATTTGCTGCTTACAACCTTGGTCAAGTCACATTTCAACGATATTCTTGAAGCAGAATTCGGATTGAGTGCCGTTTAAAGTTGTTTTCTTAACATTTGACAGCTGTCAAAATGGATACCGACACCGAAATTGTCATGTTCTGCCAACTCAAGCCTCTTTGGGACATTAACAAGGTAGGATTTCGAATTATAACCGAAGTTCCTTAATTAAGACAGACGGGTGTTTTGATATCAATTTACACGAAATCATAGCAGTGTTGTCGAAAATATTGTGACAAAGATTAAAATTTTATCGGAAATATTTAAAGTATATTTTTTGATGCTAATATTAATAAACACCTGTGGAAACATGTGTTTTGAAAATGTACAAAAATATAATTTAATTACTTAGTAATGTCAGTTGTTAAAATGTCTAGTTTATTTGTAAGATTTTCGCACACTGATTAGAAAGTTCATTACGTCAAAAACAAAAACCAAAATCTCGCAAAACACAACACAGTACTTTTATCGATAAAAGACCTAGAAAAATAATGACCGTGTTAATAATGAATATTTATACTAGCTTTCGCCCGCGGCTTCGCTCGCATTAATCTAAAGCTATGGATCGACACAAGCAGGCAGTAGATTTTGGTGTTTTCACCTAATTTACCTTGACAATCCAGTACATGCTGTGGCGTCAGTTTGTGTTGAACTATGAT
Organism: Spilosoma lubricipeda; assembly: GCA_905220595.1. NCBI lineage: Eukaryota > Metazoa > Arthropoda > Insecta > Lepidoptera > Erebidae > Spilosoma > Spilosoma lubricipeda. The sequence continues at coordinate 3,489,884 of HG992291.1, forward strand.
TTTTGCTGAAATTTATAAAGCGTGCTTAGGCTTTGCTTACACTTACCTCACGAGTTAAGCGTGCATTGAAATTTATAGTCATTATGCTTACCTCAAGCTGAGCAAATGCTTAGCATAGTTTAAGTCATCGAAATCTTTGACTAAGCGATTACTTACGCGCTTGTAAAGATGGTTTGATGGTCCAAGTAGAAAAGCCGTAATTTAGTTTGAAAGCGTTGTAACAGAAGTCCGTAAGGGCATACCAGGGTCAAAGTTAAAACTTCTTTCTAGAAATTGGTAATTATACGTGATTGATCTCGAAACAATCTGAAATATTCAAATATATCGACTGGAGTGATACCACGGCCTCACAGAACACCGGTGTGACCCCATCCCCCAAGGGCTGGCATCGCACTTGTGACGCCTTTGGTGTTGCGGCGACCGTGGTCACAGGCTGACTGGCTCAGCGGCGCACGCCCTTCGTCGTCGAACCCAGTGCAACCTGGTCGAAACGTCAGGAAAATCAGAGGTATGTAATTGTTAATGTATGTTAGATGTACGATTTTTTTTTATTTAATACAATGCAATTGCATTTGAAAGCAATTGAGATTAATTTTAATTTTGTGTATTGTATTGTGTTAGCATTTCTTTGTTTTAAAATAAAGTCAAAAAAGTTTGAACGAATTCGGTTACGTTAAATTGACATTGGTCTACGAAGTAAGACAAGTTTTCAAAGAGATAAACAATGTTCGGTTTAACTCCCTAGGGAGACACCAACGAGAAGGTGTCGTTGATTTAAACTACTTTATATTGAATGGAAACGTACACATTTGAGGCTTCAATGTTGTTTAAAGTATTAAAGTAGATTATTGGAGAAAGTTCAATGATCGAAACATAAGAATAATGAAAACAATTTTTTTTTTTAATATTTCGGACATCTATCACACAACGCTATCTAGTCCCAAGCTAAGCAGAGCTTGTGTTATGGGTACTAGACAACTTATACAAATACATATATACTTTTTATGTAAATATATAATATTTGGGTGTTCTCTATCTCCGACACAAACTCCGAAACAAATATTTGTAGATCATACAAACATTTGGTCCGACCCGGGAATCGAATCCGAGACCTCACGATCAGCAGTCGCATACGTCAGCCGCGCGACCAACGAGGCAGACAAAACTATCTATTGACTGCCTCGGTGGCGCACTGGTAGTTTATACAACTACGGTAGTCTCAAAGGTCTCGGGATCGATGCCCGTGTCGGACCAAATGTTTTGTATTCGTTTCGGAGTATGGGTGTTTTCTATGTATAATGTAAATGTTTTTTTTTTTTAAGTATATATGTATGTGTTATCAATTGCCTAGTACCCATAATATAAGCTCTATTTAGTTTGGGACTAGATGTCGTTGTGTTAGATGTCCGAAATATTTATTTATTATTCATTTACAGCGACTGCACGGATGGCGCAGTGGTTTAGTTTTACCGCTTTTGACTGTCATGGCTTCAAAACCCAGATAGGACAATACTGCGTATAATTCACACATTGTTTTTCTGAGTCTGAGTGTTTTTTCTGTCCATTTCATATAAAAACAAAAATATAAAATTATGTTTGTGTGTGTCTGTCTGTCTGTCTGTGACAGAAATGTTCTTAGTGCAGGTTGTCGCTAAAGACTCTTAAGATTAAAAATCAATTGAACAAAAATGTTTGATTATAAATTGGAAACTTGGTTCATTGTGGAGTGATTTGACCTGAGTAATATCATAGTCTCACAGAATCATCATCATCGCTTGATTGTAAACATTTTAATACTTTTCTTTTCATTGAGTGACTTGTATGTAATCAAGTGTAAGACAAAAAGGCCCTCTATAATACCATTCTCCATTGTAACAACCGTATTTGTTTCAACAAAATAAGCGGCTCTTTGCAAGAAAATAATACAACACTTTAACAAACAGAATTTTCATGAACATCTAATCATTTTAATATTTATCTATTGACGTACTTTAAAATCAAAGAGAATAAAATATTACGGGTTTGACAAAGGGTTTTAGTAAAACTTTACAGTGTCCTCAAAAATAAATAATTTCCTTTTGAATTTCAATTAAAGCTTTTACTAAAATAGAAAAGTAGTAAGCTCTTTAGAATCAAAAATTTATTGAATTCTTTAATGGTTTATGTATGCAAGAAAGAACTTTATAATCTATACAAATAAATAAAATTGGAATGTCTGTTTGTAATATTAAAATAACAGCTTTTTAATCAATGCATATGTATATATACACGATACATATACCAAAACTGTAGTTAAAAAAAAAATTATCTGTCTGTCTGTTTGTTCCGGGTAATCTCTGGAACGGCTGGACGGATTTTGACGGGACTTTCACTGGCAGGTAGTTGATGATCTGGGGAGTAACTTAGGCTACTTTTTTTAGACTAACTTTGTCGCGCGGCGTTACTTGCGGTACAACAATAACCGCGGGTAACACCGCGGGGTTCAGCTAGTGTTCTAATAGTTTTATCTATACTAATATATAAAGCTGAAGAGTTTGTTTGTTTGCCCATTTATCTAGAAAGGCTATAGGCTATATATCATCACGCTAAGACCTACAGGAACGGACCACCAATGAAAAATGTAACAAAAACGATTTACCCGCTAAAACTCGAGAACGTCTGGGCCGATTTAGCTGCTTTTGAAATATTTGTCGTAGTCCAGAGAAGGTTTAAATTGTGAAAAATTAATAATAACTTCAAAATCTAAATATCACGTGTACGAAGTAGCGGGCAAAGCTAGTATGATATATAAATATTTAAAAGTCGAACTGTCTAAAGTTTTGATTTTTCTGTTTAAAAAACAAATACTTCAAAATCTATTCAACAGACAGAAGAACATGCCTCGTTTCACCTATATCTTTATTTGGTTACTTTATTCTTATTTTGCTGTTTTTTTAATGTATGGCATGCCAAAATGACTCTACTTTGCCTGATGGAAAGCATCAGCAGCATGATCAGAGGAATCCAAGAGTGGTGATCACCATATTCATTGCGAATGCAGACAATACAACAATGAAGTATGGCGACCCACACTATGGCGGCCTAGTGATGCTTCTGCATCTTTGGACCTCCGGTCTCGCACTCACCAACGAAACACGACAGCACGAACGCTGTCATTTTATGTTGGTTTTCTATTCGAGGGTAGTACCGCCCGGTCGAGCCGGCTAAAGTCTACTGATCAACATTGGACTATGTTAGATAGAGAAAACCTTCCTATAATCGAGTTCTAAATAAGTCTTGACTTGGACGAGAAAGAGAACTAGAGAACAACCAAATAAAAGATGAAAGAACTACATAAAAGAGGATATAACAGGAAGGGAGTAAATAAATAAAGAAATACATATTTCGGACATCTAACACACAACGCCATCTAGTCCCACTCTAAGCAGAGCTTGTGTTATGGGTACTGGACACCTGATATAAATACATATATATTTTTGTAAATGCATACATATTATACAAAGAAAACACCCAAACTCTGAAACAAATATTTATAGATCATACAAACATTTGGTCCGACCCGGAAATCGAACCTGAGACCTCATGATCAGTAGTCGCACACGCCAACCGCGAAACCAACGAGGCAGTCGAAGCAATAAGCAGTGAATTAATAAGTTACGCAAGAGAATGGATGAAAAAAAGCACTACCGACCTAAATAAATGTGTGAAAAGTGTAGTTAGATAAATATGAACCTAGATTTAAAAATATATCCTAAAGAACACATTATACATCAAGACTCACAGTTAACATAGGCAATTCATATTTTTAAACTTATTTGTTGTTTTTCTGAGAAAAATTGACTGCTTCGCTTTTCTTTTTTAAACAAGAGCACAAGTAATGTAATTCCAACTATGTATTTGTTTTAGGTATATTCAAAAAGAATTACAAATATTTGATCAGTGTCTCCATATTTGGATGTCTAGACAAACCATTCTGAACTTGTTTATCTAGTATACTGAACTGAATTGACAATTGTTTATAAATACATTATTTTTATTGGTTTGCTATTCCAATATCAGTTGGTTAAAGTGTTTAAACTAGTTGTCAAAAAGGTCCGTTATGTGTGGGTAAAATAGATTATGACTTTTCTTTTGTTTATCATTGACAGTATATTTTTGACGGAATAATCTATACAAATAAATAAAATTGGAGTGTCTGTTTGTAATATTAAAATAACCGCTTTTTACTAAATGCATATGTATGTATACACGGTACAAAAACGAAAAATGTAGTTAAAAAAATTTTTGTCTGTCTGTCTGTCTGTCTGTCTGTCTGTCTGTCTGTCTGTTTGTTCCGGGTAATCTCTGGAACGGCTGGACGGATTTTGACGGGACTTTCACTGGCAGGTAGCTGATGATCCGGGGAGTAGCTTAGGCTACTTTTTTTAGACTAACTTTGTCGCGCGGCGTTACTCGCGGTACAACAATAACCGCGGGTAACACCGCGGGGTTCAGCTAGTTGTGTTATAAGTATTCTTTATACCCAAACTATGTTTGTGTAAAATCCAATGACGATTTTTCAATCAGATAAGTTTTAAAACTTTCAAACCTAATATAGTACTAGTTTGCGGTTTCCTGGATGTTATAAGTCAGTGTGTTCTTTAGCAACTGTTCTTGATCTTCTATAATGTAGAAAAAAAACTGTATAAAAAAAATGAAGGTGCAACCGAACATGTAGGTACGGTGCCACTCCAAATAATCACAACAACAAATTATCATAGATTAAAAATTATATGTTTGTGTATTGAAATGAACAATCCTCGTGGTATGTAATAAGTATCGTTTTAATTTAAAAAGTTGAGTCAAACAGTAGTGTATTTCAAACTCAACCTAAACTAAGAAGGTAAGGTCCCTCGAGGGAAATGTCGACCTTTTTATCAATCCAGTTTGTACTTCGTAGTTTTATGTCTTCAACTGGTAGATAAATTGAGTGTTAACCTAAATGTATTTACTGAAGAAGATAATTATTTTAGGTGAGGGATGGTAGCAATTAGTAGGTACTTTGTGAGTTTTATGGTAGAATAATATTTATATTAAGATTTCTAAAGACTATGATGATATATTGAAAATAATGAATTGGTCATTTTCTACACAAACGAATGAATACATAAACCTATCTTTTAAAAAGTTATCGTTGTCAAAATATATACGTTTAATGCACCTCTCCCTGCCTTTTTGAAGTAATTATCGTGAGTGTATGTAAACGCATAAGCCTTGACCAATTTGTTTGATCTACAAATATTTAAAACTTGGGAACCAGTAATTAGAAAAAAGTTTCAATCGAATGCCAAACTCTATTGATAGTAAGGGCTTTTATACGTCCGGAACCCTCTAAGAATGGCATTATGGTCAACAGATATTAGTAGTCCACTGCTGGACATAACCCGAAAGTGAACTATTATCTTAGATAGGAGATTTTGGAATATGAACATGAAATTTTGTATGTGTCTCATGATTACTATAATCGCATTGATCTTAAAAATATATATGTATCCTTATTACTAGCTGTGCCCGCTACTTCGTACGTGTGACATTTGGATAGTTAATTTTTATTTTTTACCCTATAGACTTTCCTTGGACTTCCCACAAGTGATGCCAGACCTAAATTATCGAAATCGGTTCAGTATTTCTCGAGTTTTAATGAGACAAACGAACAGCAATTCATTTTTATATAATAGAAGAAAATATAACTAAAATATTATTCAAATCGACTGTCACTTGAAAACACTCGATCCATCCGTTATAAAACATCTTTACGGCACGCATTTTTGCATGAAAATAGCGGTAATGATACTGTTATATATCACCGTGATGAATGATGGGGATTTCTGTCAGCGACTTGGCTATAGCTTTGATCGATACATACCTTTTTTTATGTATGAGCCTGCAAAGGGAACACTGAGCAGGCGCTGTTTCACAACGATTTCCTGTGAGACCGTGGTATTACTCTGGTTGAGCCGGCCCATGCATGCCGACGCGTGGCTCTCCTGCGGTTTTTTATACAAACACGCGAAGGTACTCATTTAATAACAATTACACAGCCTATTTCGCACATTCGTTCAAATAATTTTGCTGGTTCTTTACTGCTAAACCAGTGGCTTTGAGTTCGAGTCCCATTCAAAACAAATATATATAATGAGCATGATAATTAATGACTAACATAATGTTTGGCAACCGTGTGTTCTACGACAATTTTTGAATTACACAAAATATTATCTTAGGTGGGATTTGAACAATCAACACTCTATCTCATTAGAAAGCGGCGTGGTGACTATTTAAACAACTACGCATTCCGTTAAGGATAAAAAAAAAAACATGATAAACAAAAGATCGAGAGATTCCAATAAACCTAAAATCTTTATTATTTGACGGTGTTTAAAAGGGATTAAATTGTGGCAGTCATTTACGAAAACAATTAAATAAACATTCTTATTAAACAAAGTGATGGTGTCATCTATGTTTAATAATAATAAATTAACACTGACGAAAATAGAAAAACATTATTTCTTTACTTTCTCGAATGAAACTCACTTGTACTTATTCCACTATTTTTACAAATACGAGTTCAATTTTAGAATGTATTGTATTTCTACATCATATATTATTAAATCAATAGAATGTATACATAGATAAGACGACCAGCTAGATCAGCAAATCAGTCAGATAACGTCGTATAAAGACACGACATTATCTCATCGAGAATAAGACGTGACTAAATGCATTGTAACGAATAAATTTTGTATTAATAAGGAACTGTAATGAAGTCAGAAAACAGACGCCACCATGTAACAATTAGAGTATTATGGAGCCGTGGCTCCAGCTTAATAAATACTGCTCCGAAAGTTATTCATTACCGTTATTAGTCATGTAATAATAAATTCGCTATATATTGCAACAAGTTTCACCTAGAGCCGACAATCGAGAGAATAAATTACGTTATTTCTTTCTTCTATTACACTATAGTTTATCACAACCCTTATCAAAGTTCACCCATCGCTTAGCGTAAAAACACAAGTCTGTAGCGTTTTCACTATTTATTACGTCATCGTACACCAGGTGTAGACTTTATTGAGATAAATGGAAACCAACACGTTGCCTTGCCACTTAACTTCAGTGTCTTTCTTCACTTGGAACGTGTATTAATGTTGTTTTGGTTTTTTCTCGTAATGATTTTATTTTTAGAAAATTGGTATTGTAATTTTAAGTCTTCCCGGACTTAAAATTACAATACCAATTTTCTAAAAATACTTACTACTACCGCAAGTTATTACCTTCCTCTATAATTCTGGATGCTTCAAGCGGAGAGTGGAAAAGCATCTCACTAGACTGCATTGTCCGTATTCATAATAAAGATCGTGGCTACCACTTTTGAATTCTATCCTAGCTTTACTTTAAATTTAGTTGAGTCATTTATGAGAAAAAAGCTTCTCAAAAACTTTTTTCACCTGATGTATCCACACAGGTCATCACCACACCAGGATTCACGGTGAAATATTACATTTGATTCGAACCGATCAATGCTTGGACATACCCCAGGAAAGAAGTCCTTGAGACGTTTAATTACCACAAAATATATATTTTCAGAACAAAGAAAAACATTACAAATAAATGGCCATAAAATTTCAAATTTAATAAAAACACGATCGCAAACCAGCAAATCAACCCAATTCGGGGTTCAACACAAAACATGACGTCACGAGTATGTTTTAACGTATCCGCGTCACAAATGTAAATCATGTTTAAGATAAGCCCGCTGGCCTTGTCCAGGCCAATTGTCTGTGAGCAAAGATTTATGACAAGGGAGGTCGACCTTTGGCCTCGCACATATTGTAAATTGTTGATCCGTAATGAATTACGGATGAAATTTGTCTCCAGGTCCATTCGTTAACATGTAAATGTCTGTAGTTAGCTTAATTTCTGTATCGTGATTTTAATTTTAGGCTTTTGTACATTATTTTATTTTTTTTAATTTGGTTTTATATCGTGGGTATAGTAAAAGCCGATTACCGAGTTCAAACTATACAGGACGATAGCACTGGTAAAAGCTGAAAAAAAAAATGCTATTCGAAACCTTCTGGTCAGCCTAATAGCGAAGTAGACCAAAGTCTCCTTTCCAAGAAGAGGCCTTTGTTTAGCAAATGATATACATATATAGGATTTGATAATGATGATTTTGATAGTCCTAAATTATATAAGTTTTGAACATCTGTTCAAAAAGGGTAGATCTTCGGTTAAGAGTTACCTGTTAGGGGTAGGCAACTATTTGTAATGATAGACCTCAAGCTCTTTTTAACCGACTTCAAAAAAAGGAGGAGGTTTCTCAATTCGACCGTACATATATATGTATATATTTCTTTTTTTATGTGTTTTCGCGGAGATATCTCATATATCACGGTCGTTGAAATATCTCAACGGCGTTACCATGGTAAGGGCACTAAAATCTGATAATGGCATCCAAGACAAATCGAGTCAAACCTTGAAGTCGGTTTTATTTTTGTTAAAATTTTACTTGTAAATAGGCCTTCCTCAATATATTTAGCAGTGGACACGGTATTGAAGAGTTGACGATCTTCTAACTCAATCGACTTTGCAATCAAATAGTAAAGCTAAAGCTTGTTGAATTCAATTCAATCATTGCAGATGTTCAATCAAATTCATATTATTACAATTTAATTTAATAGGACGTTGGAGCGTCTGCAGGGCGGTAGAAATTCATCTTCTAAATTCAGGCTCAGCTATTATTAGGTACTGACATTTGACTACTTTAGAATAAAGAACTCTAAAAATAATATGATTAATCGTAAATCATTATTAAACCTTTTTTTAAGTTTTTGACAATGTGTAAGTCAAATATTTATATGATTAAAGTATGAAATTTTGAACAGACATAGATGGAAATCTACATTTGGTATTACAATAGTTTGTCTTATCACTCACGGCAACGGAGTTGTGGAATTATATTTTGAATATTTTCACACATCTCAGTCTGGTTAAAACTAGACAGAAATTATAATATATTATGCCAATCAATAAGCTGATAAACATACATACTAAAATATATATTTCGGAAAACGAGTAGTTTTTAAGTTTTATTTAGTTCATTCGATTATTCGAAACGTCAAACTGTGCATCGAGAAACATGACAGTTTGGGTGGAATCTGTGGACGGTGCATGTAAATGACCGCGCACTGATTATTTCTTAACGACGTGATTATGTTACATCCTACACTATTGTTAAATAACGTCTTAGTTTAATCACAGCCTTTTTTTCTATAATTTACCTGCCAAAGTGACTCTGACTTGATTGAATAATTGCGTAAACCGCAATTATTTGTACAGTAGTTGTAGTCAATTATGTAAAGAATATTTACTTAAATAAGCGCAGGTAACACAAACTATAGTGGTAGGTGTCACTACTAGTAATGGCAACCGGTCGGCATTCTACAGAGAGCCGCCGCACGAGGTGCACACGTGCTAACCCATTGCCTCTTAACCTAACTTTATGTTTCCAACTATATGTGATTTTATGTGAACCTATGTTAAAACTGAATAATGGGACGCTGGACAACACAAGTGCGCTCATATTTTGAAGTTCCTGCCGTTGCGCCGCTCACGATGACATGCACCTTCTGCAGATATCACACGTTTCGCTGAAAACCTAATCACATTATTATTTGACTCTAAATCGAGACTTAATCATGATAATATCTACAAAGAACAATACCTTTTTTGATTGCCCGACGTTTCGATTGAAACCCTGTACCTTGGAGATATCGCGATTAAGTCCTGATTTACAGTCGAATAATATGTATAGTCGCGAAAGTATTTTTTTATTTTTTTTATTTATATAAACAATGACATCTTACACATTACAATAAATTAAATACTCGCCACGCTGTTACGCTTGTTGGCAAGAAGCGCTCTTAATAACATATTACATAAACATCCTTCACCACAGTACTACAATATAAAATGTCTATTTCCTCACACATCACTAACCCCGATCATCGATCGATAACATAAAAGCCCTTAGCTGTATCTTCAGTTCACATGAACTCAGCTTAGGTAATTAAACAACTAATCACGTTATATCAAGTATATCGCGTTATATTTTATCACACTATCTAATATATAAAGGCGAAAGTTTGTGAGTGTGTATGTTTGTTACTTCTTCACGCAAAAACTACTGAACGGATTTGGATGAAACTTTACAGTAATATAGCTTATACATCAGAATAACACATAGGCTACTTTATATACTTATATATTTACTACTTTTTGTATATATTTATGTTCAAGCGCCTGCCAAATTGTTGATAGCAACGTTTGGTACGATTAATTGTTGCTGTGCCGTCGCTCAAAATAGTTACCAGTTATATAAACGTAGAGCGCGGAGGGCAGGCGTAGCGTCAATATTAATTTCAGAGGCACCGTATAAAACGTGTCCGTGGACAAAAGCTAGGTGGTTCTATATTCACCGCTTTTGCTGCTCGGTCCAGGGCTCCAGGCTATCAAATATATATGTAAATACATAAATAAGGGCAATGGCCAGGCTATTTTCATCGTGAGGCAGCACAGTAACGTTATGATCAACACAAAGAATGAGGTGCAGATGTTTCGGGTGGGCCGATATGTGGGTACTAATGAAGCGGCATGGAGAATACTTCGTTTACCGTCGCATCAAAGGTACCCAACAGTGACCCATCTGGCTGTGCACCTCCCAAACGGCGAACACGTGTATTTTAAGAAGTAAATCTGCGAGACCGAGTTGCAACACCGCCTATTACCACGCTCAACGCATTTTTCCACCTGTGCCAAGCTGACGAATTTGCCCGGACTGTTGGAGCTGACGGAGCTGTTGTACATAGAAGTACCAAGGTATCACACGTGGAATGCGTCGCGGAAAGAATGGATAGGACGCGTGCAAGGCGCACCCGTTGACGGATGGCCAGGTGTGAAGGCCTCAGATGCTCTGGGCAGAGTGTATACCGTACACATAACACAATTTTAATGTTATTGTGTACGGATGCTGCTCACTAAACTCTGAGGCCCCACCAGTTTTCAGGTTCTCAAAACCGTCAATGGGCAAGAAAAGGCAGCTTGCCGAGAAGCGTGTGAAGCATTGCTGGAAGACGACGGCCACTAGGACGCAACGATGGAGGACGCTATATTGTGCCGGTCAGCGACTACTGAGAGATCTCTTTGCGATTATGGTAAGAATATGTAAACTTTCCAACCCCCGCCAGTTATAGGTAAAGTATAAAAATGCTTTATCAGAAGATATTGCTTGATATTGATATCAAGGAACTGCACAACCTAACGATGACTTAGTTTTAAACGAAGCACTGAAACTTATCAAGAATAAAGTTTTTACGATAGTCGGGAAACTGCTGTCCGATTTAAATTTGCCTACTCCACAAAGAACGGTAGAGTTTTTTTCTGATTTAGTCAAAGAGCTGGGTTATGATACTGTTACCTTGAGGGCTAAAGTCACCCAAATAGAGCCTCTGTTACTACCAGAACAAAGGGAAATATTTTCAATCTCATAAGAAACCGCATAGCTAGCAATGGTGTCTTTTTTTCTGGGACGCACCAGGGGGCACCGGCAAAACATTCTTACTGAACTTGCTGCTAGCACAGTTGCGCAAAGGCAAAGTAGTTGCGCTGGCTGTTGCGTCCTCCGGAATAGCCGCAACCTTGCTGAGTGGTGGCAAAACTTCACATTCAGTGTTCGAACTCCCGCTAAACCTTGCAACTGAACAAGCGTCCATTTGAAACATCAGCAGAAGCAGTAGTCGCAGTGCTCTAATGCATTGGTGCAAACTGATTGTGTGAGACGAATGCACGATGTCACACAAGCGAGCGATTGAAACATTGGATCGCAGCTTGCAAGACATTCGGGGCAATCGAATATTGTTGGGTGGAGTAGTCATCTAGCTTGCAGGAGATCTCCGGCAGACGCTGCCAGCTATCGAGCGGGGTACTGCGGCAGACGATATGAATGCGTGCCTCAAGGCTGTGAAGTGTGAAATAAGGTTGAGCGGTTAGCGGAGCTCTTCAATGATCAGGAGTCTATACTATTCGCACAAACACTTCTCGAGGTCAGCGTAGGTCGCGTGGACGCTATCAGCCAAATAACTTTTGATAGCCGATTTAGCAATGTTGTAAGATCGGGAGATAACCTTATCAATAAGGTATTTCCGAACTTAGAACAAAACTTGGCTAACGTGGAGTGATTGTGCGAAAAAAATATCATGGCGCCTACAAGCGTGTTGGTGGAAAAAATAAATAAAAAAATATTGGAGCAAGTTCCAGATGACGTGGGGACTTATATGTCAATAGACACCGTCATGAAAACTGACGACGTTTCTACGTACCCTGTAGAGTTTTTACATTTCCTCGAACTGTCAGGAGTGACAGGAGGAGGCCCTCTCACAAATTAGAGCTCACACTTGGTGTGCCTGTCATACTGATGCGTAACCTGGACGCGCCCAGATTGTGTAACGGCACTAGGTTACGCGTCACAGAGCTGAGACAGCATATTGTACAAGCCAGTACATTGTACAAGGTAGTAGAGCCACGCTGATTTCAGCACGAACGGGCCGGCTCGACCGGGGCGGTACTACCCTTGCACAGAAAATCAACGTAAAATGACAGCGATCATGCTGTCGTGTTTTGTTGGTGAGTGCGAGACCGGCGGCCCAATGATGCAGAAGCATCACTAGCCCACCATGCTGTGGGTCGTCATGGTGCATTGTTGCATTGTCTGCATTCGCAGTATGGTGACCACCACTCTTGGATTCTGCTTATGCTTTCCATTAGGGAGAGTAGAGTCATTTTGACAGAGCCTAACATAAAAAAAATAACCACCATCCTCACCGGAGGATCAAAGAGTCCGCAATGAGTATGGTGACCACCACTCTTGGATTCTGTTTATGCTTTCCATCAGGCAGCGTAGAGTCATTTTGGCAATTGCGCTCTTTCTCTCTAAAAATGTGAATATTTTACTCACCGGTTCAATAACAGTGATAAACCGTAGAGTCTAAAACTTTCTACTAATATTCTAAATACGAAAGTTTGTTACTCCTTCACCCAAAAACTACTGAATGGATTTGGAAGAAACTTTACAGTAATATAGCTTATACATGAGAATAATACATAGGCTACTATTTGCCGCAACCACCGTTATATACGCGGGCGGAGCCGCGGGCAACAGCTAGTAAAAGTAATATAAATCAACATACATAGAACATAGTTTATAAATCAACTGTGTTCTATCTGCCCGTGCGTATATTTTTGGAGTGTGAATATGGATGGCAATTCTGACAATCCGAATGATAAAATTATAGATCAACCACCTCTAGATCGTCCCCATTCTCCGACATATATATTCCTACGCAGGACAACAACATTGCAAAGAGAAGGTAACTTGACACCAACTCTAAACTTCATTTCAAAGGGGAGGGTTATGTCTAGGATTCGACTCTTTTTTATGGTATTGGTGGCAAATGAGCAGACGTATCACTTGAGGTAAGCGATACCGCCATTCATGGACACCCGCAACACCATAGGTGACACAAATGCGTTGTCGACCTTTGGAGGATATGGAAAGGGATATGGGGAGGGGTTGGGGTATGGGCCTCCTGTATCCTCACTTACTCGGTGAAACACAGTTTCAAGGATACTCTTGAAATTTGTTGATGATGATGATTATATATTTCGACATAATAAACATATCGTAATATATTTATTGTTATAAATTTCTTTAATAATACGATCTTTCCATTAAAAGAAAACCTTATACATATATATTTGTCTTAACAAATATTCCTTTTGATGAAATTCCTTACTAATATTACAAATACTCTATATGTATATTTACTACATTTACACGGTAAAGGCTTTTCAAAGATGTCAATAAAAAATTTCATGGAGATACTTTAGTTTTTGAGGAAGGACTAGGACAAGGCTATTCACTGCAGTAATCAACAAATTTTGCAGCGGGCAGCGGATAAAAATGCAATAAGACACTATTCTACATGAATTGTTATAACATCTACCAATCATTATCACAGTCAAGTTGGCAATGTGGCAATGAAAGTACTCATTTTCACTGTTTTGTATTCGATTTTCACTATTTTCTTTTTTTTATTTTTATTATTGTCTTTTTAATTTTATGGAACATACGGGTGTTTAACTTATCGTTCACATTTCACTAAAGCTTCTAATCAAACAAACCTTTGTCGCAAGTATAGAGGTTTCTGAGTCAATCCCGTCCAGAATTGTCGGCACAATTGGAAAGTGTGTGAGGTGTTGGTAAACATTTGACGGCTTGGAAACCGTATCCCGGGTGAGGGTTTTTAGAAGAACAGTGAATACTAAGAAAATAGTTGAAACTTTCCGTCTGTATTCTACATACATTTGTGGTGTCAGACAAATAACAATATGTGTGTATTTTTTTGTTTGTAGTTTCATTGCAAACTTGCAAAGGTGTATGTTTATAAATGAATTAGTTTTTTGGAACATTGTTTTTATTTGAATCAAGGAACTTATACGTTGTGATGTCATACCATGATATTTTTATATGCTTTCTAAGTTTTCTTCTAATACTCGAAGTAAAATGTTGCTCTCATCATTTGTTATGGAGACTGTGGAATCCTTAATGTAATGTTAAACATACTAATGTTTAACATTACATTAAGGATTCCACAGTCTCTAATATAATATCTACATATGAACAAGGTTCTTGAGTCACTCTATTGATGTAAATTGTATTAAAATAATAATAATAATCTTTGTTGTTTTAAATAACCTTTTACAATTGTCTTAGAGCAAAGATTACAAAGTTTAAGGTAAAGGTTTATAATAGGTAATTAATCTAACTCTAACTCCCAAACTAGCTATTAATATTTATATTATTTATTGTAGGGTAGTTAACACCTTAGTTACTTTTTATCAGCTGTCGAAACGATAACTTTGTATGAAAACTGTGGCGTTCTAAACTTATAATGCAACAAAAATTTAACCCATCACCCATATTCGCAATAAATTAAGTTTGAAGTTTGAAAAATGTACTAAAAACCAATTTGTGACGTCACTGTTATAGACTACTCAATTGAGCAATATATTTTAATGTTTATTTGATCAAAATGTGTAATAGCCATGAAAGCTGTTACAATTATATTTTCCGATATGTTTTGTAATAAGGGTTTTAATAAAGGAGACATTGGTATTTATTTGCGATACAACTACCTTATTATAAAATCCATTGCGTAGTCTGGAAGAAAGTTTTTATACTATTATAAAATTACCAGCTTCCTAAAGCACATAAAAAATCCTTTACGTATTAATATAATGATAAGAGTAACCATATAAAACAATTCAAAGTTCGCATACTATAATATACAGAAATAAATCAACATTATTAAACTAATCCGCGATAACCATAGAGTTTTGGTATTATCACTGTACTTAGGTCGATGTCTACTTTAAATGATGCCACCGATATCATCCCGACATTTATTAAAAACGGTGTAGTTCAGATGTTAAGGTTTAACGTACATAGACTGCCAAAACTAATACTCTTGTTTTTGGCTTCTCTGTAGTCGGGTAAAAATATGTTAGAACATCTAAAGTTTATAACCACTGCAATTCATACACCGCTTGATTTATAAACTATCTTCTGAGAAATTGTAAAATTATTGGGTATCGTTTTCTTGGATATTTTGAATTAATATTTGGAGACATACGGGTATACGACCCTGGTTTCTTTCACCTACAGCAATCTCTGTCGCATCCTGTCTTCCCAATGATGACTGGAATCAAACCAAAACTTTCTGTAATGCTACATTTCAAATGGTTTTATAAATCAATAGTAATCAAATTATGATGAATATTTACATACGCATTAAATCTAATTAAATCATGTAGAAATTAATTTAAATTATTTAATATTTTGTGCGATATTCAATCATTATTCTACTACACTTATATGTATTGTTCATGTATTTCTGTCTCAGAAACAAAGTAAAAGCAGCGTTTATAAGGATACATAGTTACTATGTTAACTCTGCGAGACAGTTACCTGATAAAAT
This sequence comes from Spilosoma lubricipeda, assembly GCA_905220595.1. Lineage (NCBI taxonomy): Eukaryota > Metazoa > Arthropoda > Insecta > Lepidoptera > Erebidae > Spilosoma > Spilosoma lubricipeda. The sequence continues at coordinate 3,506,017 of HG992291.1, forward strand.
AATTATTCTCCAACTTCTGTTCGGATTAAACACAACTGCATGAAATTTAACTCAACTAAACCCAATTCAGAATGAATTTAAAATAACAGTTCTGTGGTAAATTTAGACGCAGTAATATTAATTGAATAGATTTAGTTTAACGTTGAAATTGTTTGATAACGTGTCCAACTATATTGTTAGAAAGTTTTAATAATATCACAGTTGTCGGTTTCCAAACATGAATATTAACAGTAGTGCTAGTTAAGAAACTAAAACTCACCTAGCGTGTTCAGGAGAAAGAGTCTCACACATAACTACGATGAGATACAATGCAGCCGTGAAGTTCTCGCGGAGTTTCGTGCGAGCTCGCAGATAATTGCGATGCGTTGCGAATTCGCAGTATCATTCGTGTGGGAGCCCAAAACTATGCTTCAAGTGTTCTTATAGATCTTCGATAAAGAACTTAAGGTAACAATGATTTCAAAGCAGACAATGGATCAGAAAACGTAAGGCAGACCGTTGCCGACCAGTTGATATGATGATCTAAAGAAAGTAAGTGGATGATCTTATACTATGATAACAATTTGAAGAAGGTCTATATCACTAGTGAACTGCTATAAGTTAATTGATCGAGATTATGAACCCTGACCAAGCCGTGCAATAGTGATCATGAATGAATGACATGATTCTGCATATCATCAGTAAGTATAATGATTTTTATAAGTAAACAAGTAAGTTCTAAGTAAGTAATGAAATTACTTCTTACAAATTACACAATATCAATCACGTTCTTTCAAAATGAGAGAGCCACGCTTCGGCATGAATGGGCCGGCTCAACCACGGCCTCACAGAACTTCAGTGTGAAACAGTGATTGCGCTGTGTTTTACCGAGTGAGTGAGGATACCGGAGACCCGGCAACGCACTTGTGAGGCGTCCATGGACGGTGATAATCGCTTAACATCAGGCGATACGTCTGCTCGTTTTTCCCCGTATTCCATTCCATAAAATCCTTTCCTCAGGTAAATTCTTCTTTATCTAAGAGTACTTTCCTTGTTCCAGCAATAAACTTTTACTAGATGTCCATATTCATTACATTTAAGTCAAAAATAATAGATGTAAATTCATATCTAATCTAAGGAAACTTATAAGTAACGTTCACTTAACAGTATGACTAGAATGCAAGAAATATTTCTGGTTTTACTTCTCGGATTTACAGCGAGCGACACATTTATCATTTTCATGGGCCATAACTGTGTAAATGTGGGTAGAAAATATGATGGTCTCTTAAAATAAAATGAATGCTAACAGTCGTAAATGCAGTGCCATCAACTATGCACTTTGGTAATATTTTGTTTTTGTTTGATATTTGATGGGTGTGAGGGAAATGTTTTTTGTATAAATTTGTTTAAATTTAGATATGTAGACAATTATTATGATATAAAACATAAGGGGATGTTTGACTTTAATTATATTACTATATTAGACTAGAAGGGGTAAGGTGAAGAATGACTACATCAGAGGAAGCCTGAAAGGTGAGTGACTAACAAGTTTTGAACCAGCAGGTTAACCTGGTATGGTCAAATGATGCGTAGAGATGAGCAAAATGTACTTAAGGAAGTTTTAGTATATTATCCTCAATTTAAGAATGATTCCTAAATAAAAGTCTAAGTTTATAAGACGCTCATAGCCCAGTTGAAGAGGTCACGTTAAGAAGTTGGTCCCGGTGATTATCATAGGAAAACAGTCGTGAAGCTTAGTTGGATGCCTTTGGGTGGCTTGAAAACATCCAAAGGCAAGATATGTAGTCACAACGTTGTCTTGCTAGTCCCCAATCGAGAGGAAGTATGCCTTAACCCTCTCCTAAGAAAAGACCCGAGCCGAGTCGGACATTATGGGTTGAAAAGTTTGAGCTTCAAAAATAAACTCATATTAAGAAAAAAAAATACTTTATTCTACAATGTAATATCTAAGTCAAAGTAATACTTTGTAATAGAGCCGGACACTTTATTCCCTCTAGTTTGCATTTAATTTATAAAGTGCACTAGTATAAGACACTGAGTTCAGTCGAGTTAGCTCTGCAATCACCCTCGCTCTACTAGCGACAAAGCGATTCAGTCTCTAAGGTGTCATTACTTACAAACGGCCCGAACTCAAGTCTCTAGAATCAATCAATGTAATTGATAATTTTCATTCTAGATATATAATTAAGTATTTTTATTGCTACTTTTTAATTTTATATGACGTGGTCGTTTTAGAGTAGTGTTTTGTCAACTCAAAGTATGTATTTTGTATTATCACGTTATTATTACCAAATTTGACGGAACCCACTTTTTGTCCAGCAGACGACTATTAACAGCTGTTGATCATAATTATTTTTACCAGCGTTAAATACTTTATAGGTAGTAGAGCCACGCTGATTTCAGCACGAACGGGCCGGCTCTACCGGGACAGTACTATCCTCGCCTTAATAAATCAACGTAAAATGACTGCGTTTGTGCTGTCGTGTTTTGTTGGTGAGTGCGAGACCGGAGGCCCAATGATGCAGAAGCATCACTATCACCACTCTTGGATTTTGCTTATGCTGTCCATCAGGCAGAGTGGAGTAATGTTGGCAGGCCATAGAAAAAAAATGTATAAAGATCATTTTGGCGCTATTCCATTCATATTATAACGATTGTGATGAAATTTGCGTACACGTTATTAGAATTACAGAAAAAGTAATATATAAAGTAATCAATTTATTTTAAATAATCAATTTTAAATAAATTGATTATAAGGTGAACTATTTCGTTCCACAAACTGGATTTTACTACAAAAACTAAGACATCGCCTGCAAAAAATGAACCCCACTAGAAAAATATTCTTCTACGATCAAAGTAGAAGTCGATAGTGTGAATTAGCATTCGACGCTTCACCAAAGATAAAAAGTTAAGTGGGATTTGAAGGTGTGTTCATCCGCGCCCTATAACACTCAAGTGCTCTCAAGCAAGAACAGGGCAACACTTGAATTTTAATACAAGACCTTCAACATATAGAACAGTTCTTGAGAAGGTGTTCACGTGTCAAAGTAAAACAGGGGTTTAACTTTTTTAGTAAGATTAATACTCGAGTTGTAGATCATTGTACACCATAGATGTTTTAAATTTCTTTTATTGTTTATGCGTGGACGGTTTTACCCATCACGCTGGGTAGGCGTGTTGGTGATCGCTGAACTGGTGATGCTGCTGCTTTATCAAGAAATACTCTCTTCAAAAAACAGACAAGATTTCTAGAGGTTAGTTTAATTAAACAAAAGTCACTAGCTTCATTATATTAGTATATTATTATTACTTTGGCCATTACGAATAGATAAAAAGTTTTCATACCAAAAATACTACAAGATCCATTAGAGGACTTGTAGAACCGTTTACAAAATTCATGTCAAAAATATCTAAGTAACTCCTAAAATATGTCTCGACTACAACAATAATTACTGCTTAACTTGGAACTTTAATGAGGGGAATCTTGAAAGTTTAAAGAGCAGTTTGTTACAGACCTATGATTCTTTTAATATAATTGGTTTTTAATAAATGAAAATAAATGGATAGTATTCGTTCAAATATTAATAACAATAATGAGGTATTTCAATACCTGAGAAATGATATATACGGACAAGAATAAAGCTGCAATCTAGTTTTAGAGAGTGCCGTCTCTTTGTTAAATTTCAAAAACTCAAAAGTAACCCTGTTTGTCTATCTACATAATCTATTTCAATTAAATTGGACTTGGAGATACTTTGATTTTTGAGAAAGAACATAGACGCGATAACCGACATAATATAAGCGGGTGGAGCCGACGGCAAAAGTCAGTCATTTAGAAGAAATTTTAAAGATCTTTAATCAGAGATATTAACATAATCACTTTCCTATTTACATTGAGCAAGTTTTCTAATCATGATGAATAATATACTAAAAAAAGTAAACCAATATGACATTGAGAAATCAAAATATTGTGACGTATAAATTGGGATATTCCGACAAATACGGGTTGTATTGTAACAATAAACAAAAAAGGAAAACAAGAAAATCTGTAGGTACGCAACATAAATATTCGTTACGTTTTGGGAGCGAAGCCAAAACGATTTATTTTTTTTGCAATCTACCTCTACCCGAACGCGCATCAAAAACTACTGAACGGATTTTAATGAGACTATGTTACAATTCTTCAAACCTACAGCTAAGAAATACGGGCATTTAATCTTGTGATGAGGTTGCAAGGATTTCTGAGATTTACTTGCATATGATTAGCCAAATACCTAATATATAAAAAAAGTTGTATTGTAGACCTTTATTATATTTAATTTTCAATATGTTTTTTCACAAATTGTAATAAATTATATCAAGAAAAAATAATGTTTTGTTGTTAATAAACCGCCAATGTAAGCTTTTAAAATATTGAACTACTAAGGTACATAAAAGCAGAAGGAATCGCACAGCGGGTATTGGTTCAAATGAGAGCACTCATCTTATAAGATCGTAGCTAGCAAGTATTTCTTATTTCAGTAGTAGCACGCATGGACTAAACTTTATTCCCGTAAGGCGTCCTACAATAACCGGTTCTGTGCTGTCCGCATCCAATGGCTACGACCTTCACCAGGTTGTCGCATTCATCATCCATCTTATATAGGAGCCTGCACACGTTTCGTCTTCCAGTGGTTGATTGTCCATAGCCATTCAGTATTATTCATCATAGAACCGATGACCATCGAAGCTATCTGCTCTTGTAAGACTCTAGTTAAGACTAAAGTTATTTTTTTGATTGAATTCATCGCCCTTTAAAAAGCCGCACTTGCTATGTACGATATATCTACAAAAATTAATCATATATTTATATAGTACCTTAGAAGCTATATATAAAGAAGACTATAGTGGGGAGGTTTCTGAGAATGTTATTAATACTGGCATTAATATATTATTATTTAAATGCGTGCCTATGTATGTGTCTCATAATGAAGTCATTATATAAACATCTAAGCGAACATAAGGCTTCGTAAGTGTTTGTTAAGAGATGGTATTGAAAATGAATAATACTGTTTGATGAATTAAATAAAATTTATAAAACTGTACTAAAATAGCTTATAGGAATGATTAAAATGTGTTCACGTGACGAATTAAGAATACGAATGGAGTGCCACCGCTTCTATACATCCTGTGCGTGTGTGTACGATATCGTAATAGCTGACTCTGAAAGCAGATTACGTAAGACAAAGAAGGAAAGCTTGAAGCAAACCCTATACAAACCCGTCTGATCAAAACCTTCTACGGAAAGATTTTCGCCACTTTCTACTGCGTTAAGTATTTGTAAAGTCACAGGAATATTTTGACAGGATTATGTTTAATGTATAGAATAAGGTTCAAACTTTATTGCACTACAAGAAATTCTAGAAGCGCAAGTGCCTTTTTCTGAGACTGTTATTTTGTGAGGCAAAGGTATCATTTCAATCGAGCCGTATCGTTTGTACCGAAGCATGCCTCCCCCACGCACTAATTTAATAAAAAACTTATATGTATACTATTATCTTGAACCTTAAAACGTTTAAAATTGTCTTCAAAATCGTTTAACATAATTTTTTCACGACATATTTTTACTGCCAGTGTAACTGTTCTAACTTATGAGGTATAAAACCTTAAGAATGATCTTTTCCGTCAACTTAAAAGGCATTGTACCAAAAAATAAATGTAGCAGCAACCTTCAAATTCATAAGATTTTATAATCGTAAGCCAGCGTCATTTTGGATGTTTAATATAAATACCGAGGAGATTTTGTACCTCAAATTGAAACTGTCGCTCCAGAAATACTTTATCTAATATTTTTAATATAGTACGTATTACTATTTTTAAATAACTTTCTTATTTTGTTTAGGCTTATTGTATTTCAATTTTAGTGGAATGTTAGTAGCGTTAGGTTTTAAAATGTTTTCTATTATATTTTATTTAAAACTTACAACTTACATCACTTAGTTTTTTTACAGGTAAAGTGGTGTAATTATAATAATAATAATAAATATTTCGGACATCTAACACACAACGCCATCTAGTCCCAAGCTAAGCAGAGCCTGTGTTATGGATACTAGACAACTGATATAAATTCATTTTTTTTATTGAATAGGCGGGCAATCGAGCAGACGTATCGCCTGATGGTAAGCGATTACTGCCGCCCATGGACACCTGCAAACACCAGAGGCGTCACAAGTGCGTTGCCGGCCTTTGGGGGATAGGGAAGGGAGAGGTGGATTAACAAAAAAAATTATAAAGTATATATTTGACAAATATACTTTTTTAATTTTTTTATTAATCCATATATACCATATATATCCACATATAGATGTCCGAAATATTTAATTTAAATTTTAAATATATATTATACATAGAAAACACCTAAAGTCCCGTTATACTGTGGGAGAGCCACGCTTCGGCATGAAAGGACCGGCTCGACCGGAGTGATACCACGGCCTCATAAAAAACCGGTGTGGAATAGCGTTTGCACTGTGTTTCACCGAGTGAGTGAGGATACCGGGGCCCATACCCCAACCCCTCCCCACATCCCTTTATTATATTATTATTATATAATAGTGTTGATCACCATTCTGCATTATCTGCATTCACAATGAGTATGGTGACAACTCTATGGATTCTACTCATATCTATAATCAAGCAGAATAGAGTCACGTCGGCAGAGTTATATATATACATAATTTATACATATGCAATTATTCTTATATCGCACCCAACTAGTTTATTATAAGCCGTTCAATTAACAGCCTTGCCTAGTGTCATAGAGTGTCATAACTCGGTGTGTTCGTGGGTCACTGCTGTTGATCCTGGTGTACAGGAGGTACAATGGTGGGAAAGTTGGGCGGGATAAGTCCCAAAAGAAAAGAAAGCCTTGCCTAGTGTTTTGTTAAACAGCGCCGATTAACTAGCGGTTAGGTTAAGTTTTTATTTCTTATGAAACAAGAAAATTGCTATTAAAATGCGTTGTTTAGTAAAAAGACTAGGCTATTAATTGAACAGCTAATTAAACTGGTTGACTGTGACATATATATATAATTTTATATATATGCTATGACTTTTATTTAAATTCACGTTTTGTAAATAGTAAATAAACTAATATGAATATAAGATATATTTGGAACCTATTGGTATTTGGTAAAAATTGCTGATACGTAAGTCACTAAAAGCAATTACTACAGAATAAAATGTATTTTGAAATTTTTTGATTAAAATGCATTTAATAGCATACCTTGCTTAGACTTGAAACGGCTTTGTAACAAATCTATTTCACGAATAATTCTACTTTGAAGCAATTATAGTTGGAAAATACCATTTTCATTCTGATTTCATTTCATATTACGTTGAAATTGTAAGGATTTTGCAAATACAAATAATATTTCTAACCAGCTTTAATTTTACATTGGTGTACTAATAATGAAAATGAGATTAAATTTTCCCTTTACTTTTAGACAAAAAAAAAAAAAGAAACTACTGAATTTTATTGAATAAAGTGTCAATATCATCAACCACCCATAACGTCCCACTGCTGGGCTCGGGTCTCCTCTCAGAAGAGGTCATTTCAAGGTAGTAGAGCCACGCTGATTTCAGCACGAACGGGCCGGCTCGACCGGGGCGGTACTACCCTCGCACAGAAAATCAACGTAAAATGACAGCGATCATGCTGTCGTGTTTCGTTGGTGAGTGCGAGACCGGAGGCCTAATGATGCGGAAGCATCACTAGCCCGCCATGGTGTGGGTCACCATGCTGCATTGTTGCATTGTCTGCATTCGCAGTATGGTGACCACCACTCTTGGATTCTACTCATGCTTTCCATCAGGCAGAGTAGAGTCATTTTGGCAGGGTGAAACATAAAAAGAAAAAAAAAAAAAAAAAAAAAGAGGGTTAAGGCCATACGTCCCCACACTGGCCAATTGGGGACTGGCAAGACAACGTTGTGACTACGTGATCTTGCCGTGGGATGTTTTTAAGCCGCCCAAAGGCCTCCAACTAAGCTTCACGACTGTTATCCTACGATAACAACCGGGACCGACTGCCTAACGTGACCGGTAAATCATGGAGTAGCTCATAGTATCATGCCTTTGCCAAAAATTTTTACTTTAGGTTTTAATTATATTTTCTTATTGAAATTAACTATACATTGTTATAAATGTAATAAGTACATTTATATATATAGAAAATGCGGATATATCCGATGAGAGAACAAGCTTGAGCTTACCATCAGGCTGAGCAGAGTCACTTTAGCAGGTAAATTATTAAAAAAAAAAAAAAAAAAAACTGTATTCTAAATGTATCAAAAATGATTAGAAACTCTATTCTAGTTTAGTGTGATTAGACGTGTATTTTGTAGTTTTTCATAACTCTTAAACCTATTTGTTTATTGAATATCGTATCGTTCAAGTTGTTTTTACTTTCTAATGAATTCGATCCTTACAATACAGTCTATGTGTTATTAAAATCTACAGTCTACGTGTGAATACGTATGTTATCGTAATAAGGTATTGATTTGAAATTGACAATGTTGCCATAGTGTTCCACATGTTTGAATTGTCAAGGGAATGAATGCAATATAATGTACCTTACATTGTTCAGATAGCAAGTTCTTACTTTGAATAGTTTTCCTTTTATTAATATTATTATTTCTTAATCATTTAACAACCTTTCACTGACTTCCTATATTTTTGAAATTTATTTCATGTTTCTAAACCACCTGGATTGTTGAATGTTGAATACTTTTTTAAGATTGTAAAGGATTCAAGCCATAGGTAATTTAGCTTTTACCCACGGCTTGGCCCAAACAGACAGACAGAGTCATTTTCGAATAATATTAGCATGGGTAGTATGAATATCATAACACTAATACGTAGATATTAATATGGTCAAAAGTGTTGTCACATTTTTTTTGCAGATGAAGAACTAATGTGGGAGACTTTATTTTAATGAATTTTTACATTTTATTTTTATGAGATAAAACACATATATGAACTGAATTGAGACCAAACTCATTTGTAATCGAAACATAACCCACCATTACCGGTAATAACATTATCCCATTACATGCTAATTCTACCAAAAATAATGATACTCGCGTATCGTGGTAATTAATTCCGTGACACAATTCCGGTTCTGAGGGCGTATTCAGACAGACAAAGCGAAGTCAATAAACTCTATAGACTACTATGCTAAGAGTAAATGCAAATACCCCCGCTAGAGACAAATGCATATGAAACATAAAGTAAAATTTTCTTGTATCCAGCATTTGATGACGTGAAGTTTCATGGGATTTATTCTCTTTGTGTTGCTGTCTTCAATTCTGAGGGTCGTGACCTCTATTTGGAAGTATTATGAGAGACAGGCAGGGCAGCATGGGTCGTACTATTGAGAGTAGAGCAGTGTTGGTCTACCCAGCGTAAAGGGAAACAGACCCTATCTAGATGATTTTATAATCGGAAGAATTTCAATGTGTCAGTGTTACGTCTTCTAAGTTTTGTATTACCCGTCTATTTGTAATGTAATTCGTATTTAAAACAATCAAAAGCCACTATCGCTTATAAGGTGTATTTTTATCATCTTAGAAAAAGAGCGCTCTGTCACATTAAAGATCTGTAACGCATTTGTGATTCTTAAATTGGAGTAGCGGTGATAGTTATTTACAAGTACCATTAACACACCTGTCTGCTTATTTGCCTCTAGTATCATTAGAAAATTACCTGAGAATTACTATCCCTATATCACTAGCAACATGGAGAAGGAAAAATACTTTTTTTTTTAAAGGAAGTAATGTAATAAAGACAAACAATGCTTACAGGAATTTCTTATAGTTTTCTATAAGAAAGTCTGATAGCTAAGTATATTAAAAAAATATTTAATGTTGATAATATTCCTGTATACTATAAAACACTAACTACAGTGTCCTTTATGAAATGTACCAAATGAGTATCTCTTGTATCTCTTGCATATACTCACTCTTTTAGGATGAATCAGCATCTAGACATGCTCCAACGGATATCAAAGCAATACTAACTATGTAAAGGCTGCACTACTATTGAGCCTATGTTGGTGAACTAAACAAACACGATTGAGTGGTAATGTAATATACAGCTATTTCAAATAGATTAGAACACACTGCGCAAACAAATTTGTTCTAAAACCCAATTAACACAAATAGTGGTTTCTCTAAAAATATTCTTACTAGGAAAGTGAAACGAAACATTCCTGGCACCAAATAAAAAGCTTTTGGAAAATGAGACTCCTTGTAATTTGAACTAGAGATTTTGTGAGCGCAACGCAGGATAGGTGAGGTGTTGAAATAGAAAATAAAATAACTTTCTTTACATAAATCCCTTCTTTTAACCTTTTCGATTACTTTTTCTGAAAAGAAAAATCTCATTACTAAAGATGTTTAAAAGTAAACCGCCTCCAAAATATAAATACTGTAGTTCCATTTGCGATACTTATTTTCACTAGAAAGTATTACGTAGGCTTTGACGATAATGGATTTTTAACATTTTTGTGCAAATGTAATTCTGTTTCGGCTTTTGTGCAAAATGAATCGACGCAAAGTGTTTGAAGTATTTTACGAAATTTACAATGGCTAGATAATATTTCTTATGGGTATATGATGTTTCGTACACATATTATAAATTTAATAGTAATGCGTCTCCATAAGAATATTATGCTCAAGACACTTAACTTGCATGCCAGTATGAGCATGACCGACTTGAATTTGAATGGAGCCGACTTAGGCATGTCTCACAAACTTTTATCAGAACCAAACAGCGATGATGCGAAAGCTCTATTCAAATTCATGTCGACTGTCTTAAAACAATAACATATTTAGATCAGGATACGATGGAACTGACATACGCTGTGCGTAAAAGTTCCTAAAAAGATGAGCATAACAGTTGAATGCTTGAACAAGTGCTAATTAACTCGTGTAATAAGTATTTTAATAGATTTATTCAGTATGTAGTATGAACTTATCTTAACAATAATTTGCCGTCGACATCGACATAGCTAATTTTCGAACCAAACATTATAAATCATGATTTATGATAGCTCCAATGACAGTTATAATAACAGAAGCAATTCTAAATGTAACCTAATAATTTTGGCTTGATCCGTACAATAATATCACAATTACTCACAGCTTTTAACTATCTTTTTCTGAACATAGACCTCTGCTTAGAAAAGAGGTTTTGGCCTTCTTTACCACGCTGGACAGAGGGGTCAGTGGTACAGGTTTACTGTTTATTTAAAAATAATCAAACAAGTCTTTAAATTATTCTAGGTTTATCAAAGAAGAAAAAATGAGCTTTTCATGTTACTCATACGAAAACTGAGCTGCCAACGGGTAATAATGCCTTATTTAATCGGATAATTAATGTTGCTTTACTTGGTAATAATTATTATTCTTATTTTGCCAATCATGTGTAAATTTCAGTTTAAAACTCAAATAATCCCTAAAGTTATTTTGCCATTGTACAAACAGAATGTATCGTTCATCCATTCCATTTATTCGCGTAATCCAATGCATCGTTTCACTAGCGTAAATAACAGATCTGATGTAACATATTTACTTTTGTCATTGCAATATTGTGTATCAAACAAACGTTTTGAAAATATCAGTGTTTGTAATAATATAGCTACACTGAGCTCAGAAAAATTGCTGTTATAACTTGACGTTTATTTTATTATCGTATTGGCCTAGTGGTTTAAGCAGTCCCCATGCCGCTCTCTACTGCGTTGAATGCTAGTGGTTTAAACACCACATGACCCACAAATTGTTGTTCTGAGTCTGTGTTCTTTTGTGTACGTTTAATGTATGTATGTTAAACTGCCTCGGTGGCGCAGTGGTAGCGTACGCGACTGCTGTTCTTGAGGTCTCGGGTTCGATTCCCGGGTCGGAACAAATGTTTGTATGATCTGCAAATATTTGTTTCGGAGTTTGGGTGTTTTCTATGTATAATATGTATGTATTTACAAAAAAAAAGTATATAAGTATTCATATCAGTTGTCTAGTACCCATAATACAAGCTCTGCTTAGTTTGGGACTAGATGGCGTTGTGTGTTAGACGTCCGAAATATTCATTTATTTATTTTATTTGTAAAGTCCCCCGCGACACATAACGGGGAGTTTGCTTTGGGAGTACTCACGACACGTTGGCACTCAACTCCACTGTTCGATGTTACCTCTCAACCTACTCTCAACTAATATTTTAGATGATTAGAGCTTACTGAAACCTTTGGCTCAACATGTAAAGTGTTCGGCTTACGGCCTACTAATTGTATCTACTAAAAAAAAACATGTTTTTGTCATAGATGATGAAAGTTAATAATTTAAATTAAGAACGCGAAATTTGCCAAGCCATCTTAAACGTCAGATGCCAATTTATGGCGTCGTACATCACTATGTTCGAACCCAATGCACAAATCACTTAATATAGTTCAGTGTCACTGACCTTTATCAACTGCCAAATTAGTGTTGGTCTGTTTTCAATTTGTCTGATATCATGACACCAATGTTTGTATATAAAAATCTGAATTTAGAACAAAAAATAGAAGAAAGAAATTACGGATGAGAAAAATGGACAGATGAATGGAGGAATCAGCAATCCGGACTACAAAGCCAAGATTCGTGGGTTTGGTTCTCATACAGGTCAAAATTAAATGGCGTGTAATTAAAACGAGCATTTGCTATGTTTGAATTTAAGTTTATCAGACACTAGTTGAGCCCCGCGGTGCTATCCGCAGTACAACAACAAACGCGGGCAACGCCGCGGGGCAAAGCTACTCTAAAAAAGTAGCTTAAGTTACTCCTTATATCATCAGATATCTGCCCGGTAAAGTCTCGTTAAATTCGTTTTTTAAATGTTTCATATAGGGGTCTAGAAAACTTCGAAAATGTGTTAAAGACTTCAATTGCAGAATAAAGTTTTAACTTAATTGATTCAAGCGAATCGAACATTAAATTGAATAAAATCATTCTAGAATAAAACTCACTTGTACGTATTCTACTATTTTATTTTATTTTACACCTGACCGGTTTCGCCTTATAGCATTCTCAAAGGCTATGATTACATTTACCCAAAACATTTACATCTAAAACCTAACAGCTGTGGGTACTTGGAAATATCAGTGTGTCAGTGTAAGAACTTCTCCCCGAAAATAGGGAAATTGTACTCTGTGTCTACCACTGCTATTTGCTAAATGGAAACTTATAAAATAAGTAAAAGTAATGATATTAATTTACGATTCCAAAATATTATTTCAATAAGTAGATTCTATAAATAGATAATCATTAAAAAAATCCTTGAAATGAAATTATAATGTCATGTCCTATTTCTATTTATGTCCAAATTTGTTTTATACCATATGTCTGTTAACCTATATGTCTAATAAATTATATGTCCAATATTAATAAAGTCATTAATTATAAACTATAATCCATTCCACAACAAATGATGCAGATGACACTACTTAAAATATTTGAACAGTGGTGAATTATTATTATTAATATTAAAATGAAATAGTGGAATAAGTACAAGTGAGTTTTATTCTAGAATGTATTATACAACAAGTTCCATCAAGTGCCGACAATAGAGAGTATAAATTATATGAATAAAATCAAACAATTAGTACACCGTTTAAATGAAAAAAAAAAACCAAAAGCGGTTCACAAATGTCGGAGTTCTTAAGTGGTTACTTAACCAACATTAAAAATACATTAGATTTAAGAACTTTCTCTTTTTTTGAATTAGGTTTTATCTGTCAAACAAAATTATCAAGCGCATTTTATCTCTTAAAATATTTTTATATTTATCCTCCACTTCTCTATGATACTACCGACAATTACAAGTATTACAACATAGGCATTTCGTAAACATAACATAATCTAATACGTTACGCATAACACATTAACCCTTCGTTACTGAAGCACCTGCACATCGCTTGACATTAAGGTCATTTGTACCAGAGCGCCTTGATTTATTCCCTCGTAGAATTAGGCGGTAGACACACCAAAGAACGCGTGATAATTTATCTCATGAATATTTAGTTTAAAGTAAAGACTATACCGTGTTTTATGGCGCTTTAATTTAAAGTGAAACGTTTAGTTTTGTCTACTACGTTATACATACAGATAAGCATGTACGCGTATTAGTAAGTTCTTACAGCTACATCGGATATGGAATCGCATAGAGTTTTGTTATACATAAATAAATAAATAAATAAATAAATATTTCGGACATCTAAACACACAACGCCATCTAGTCCCAAGATAAGCAGAGCTTGTGTTATGGGGTACTAGACAACTGATACAAATACATATATACTTTTTTTTTTGTAAATACATACATATTATAGATAGAACACACCCAAACTCCGAAACAAAAACTATACTATACTTCATCATCATCATCATCATCAGCCTTTCGTAGTCCACTGCTGGACATAGGCCTCTCCAATTGCGCGCAATACTATACTTATCATACATAAACTATACTTATATTTATAATTTTAACACGGTGTTTTAGTAAATTTCTGAACACAAAAAAGTTTTAAAAACATTTCAGACGTGGCAGTTACAGCATATGAAATTGAATAGACTTTTATTTTAATACTTGTATCACCATACTAGCTGTTGCCCGCGGCTCCGCCCGCTTTTATGGTGATTATCGCGGTAAATAGTAGCCATGTGTTATTTTTGATATAAACTATATTACTGTAAAGTTTCATCCAACTCCGTTCAGTATTTTTTGCGTGAAGAAGTAACAAACATACACACTCACAAACTTTCACCTTTAAATATTAGTGTGATTTTTGAATACAAAATATTTCAAAAACACATTTTCAAATATTCAAAATGATAGATGCTAGTGAAATATTTTTTCACCTTATTTATATAAATACTGATCATAGATTTTTTCGTATAGGCCCACTTATCTTGATCATTTTACCATAGAAATATAATTATATCGGATATCTGACTTACAACGACATATATCTTTAAACTAAGAAGTAGCTAGCTAGTACTATGACAGCTATTGATAGAAGATAGATAATTTGATAGAATACTTCAAATTTTTTTTTGTAAATATAAGTAGATTATACACAGAAAAAATCCAAAGTATTTGCAGATCATACACATACTTAGTATTACACAGGAATTAAAACCAAGACCTTAAGTAGAGGCAGTCAATTGTTGTACCTTGGACATTAAGTATTCCTATTTTAAATAATTGCTAGACAAGGCTGACAAGTAAACCCGACCATAGACTATGTTACTTCTTCATAACAAGTATATTTACAATAATATGAACAACTGGACAACATGAACTGAATGTGACTCATATCAAGTGAACCGTCAATTATTATTATTATTCTTTAAACTTATTACATATTGACAAATTTTCAAACAGTAAAATTGTATGTAATACGAAAATTTATTAAAGTTGCCGCCAAAGATTCCCCGATGAAATGTTATCTGATTAATTTCTGAAATATCTATATCGTCTTTAAGTAAGTGAACCAAACGACTCTCTATCTCTCTTTCATACAAGTTTATTGCTTTAATTAAATGGAGATCTATAACAGACCTCTCTTGGTCTACTGCCATCTTAATAAATCTTATGGCTTTAAATATGCTTTTCAAAGAGATATTGAGGTTTTGAAATACGAGTAATATGATATACATTTTGAAATGAAAATTACGTAAGCCATATTTTGAGTTGTTTGTATTTACTAACCAAGTATTTTAAATTTACTTATTATAATAGTTTATCAGTATTTATATTAACAATCATTATAGTAATAAATCAATTTCCTACTACTAGCACTGTAATTTAAAATGATCAATAACATCTTTTCAGCACAAAATAAGCGAGCGAATATCTTAACAGCGAGACATGACCTTCCATTCTGTCAGAAAAATGAAACTCAAGGTACAAAAGACCAACATAAAATGCTATCATTCGTGCTGTCGTATTTCGTTGGTTAGTGGGAGACCTGTGGCCAAATGATACAGAAGCATCTCAAAAAGCCGCCTTAGTGTGGATTACCATGCTACATTGTTGCATTGTCTGCATTCACAATGAGAATGGTGACTACTACTATTGGATTCGGCTCATGCTTTGCATCAGGCAGAATAGAATCACTTTAACAGACTTATAAGTAAAAAAAAAATTAAGAGTTTAAAAAAAAAACATCATACGACTATACAGTGTGAACGTGGCCTTAACATACAAGCTGACGGGTTAAGTTACAGTAAGCCGCCGGTGACGAGATTTTGTGTTACGCGCGTAATCCGCGAGTTGCCGCGTATTTGGTATTGTGTACCGCCGCGTCGCGGTGTCGGGTTTTGTTACTGATTGCTTTGTACAAACTGTCTTGTTGCTTTCCTCTGGATATTTATTTGACTGAATGTTGAATTTGTGGGAACATCTATTTTAAGATAAAGCCGTATACATTATATAATGTGTGAATTGAAATACGAGTATGTATTTTCAGATAATGGTAATATTAATTCTACCTTCAAAGATATGTTACTATAATTTCTTAATCTTTTTTTCGTTTTCTATAATCTGTGTAACTGTAACTAACTTTCAACTGCCTCAATAGAAGGCATTCAGAGCAAATGAGATCATGTAATGATTCACTCCAGTCTCCATTATATAAGAACGTGCAATTAAATCATTGTGAGCAGTCACTTTCGGATGAGGTAGTGTTTAGCGCGCACAATATCGGGCCCCTAAAGTATTGCTAAGTCTGAAATCTGACTGAGATGAAGTGACCGATCGCAGCGCCACCTGTACTTTTACTCTCAATTTCCAACCAAACCACCTTTGTACGAAGCCCTCGTGTCTCGTTTACCCTCCTATCTTACATATATACATAAGTATATAACATTGTGAAGTTAGTTTATGTACGCTTTAAGAATTATTCAAAAAGTTCTGTGCAAATGGATCTCAAATATTTACACGATATACAAAACCCTTTCATAGATCGTTCTTATTTTATTTCTACCTTTATAACTTATAATATGTCTCTGTAACAACAGAACACTAATGTCAAGTCACACGAATGCATAGTTTGGGAGTTAGTTACTCTGATTGTGTGACCTTTAACATAAATCTTGTACATTTTTTTTTCTCAAAGAAACCTTATTTGTAAAAACAAAAAATATTATTATTTCATATCAGTTTTATTTATCATTTCTCATCAATTCATTTGCAAGGCGTCATTAACAAGCGTGTGGTAGATTAAAGTTAGTAAAATACAAATATTTTAAAGTTCTGTGAACTTTCTATAAATTTATCGTTTTCATTATTGTTTTTTGTCAGCTATTTGACTTTGGTTATAAGCTTTTATTTATAAGTTGGTGCTGCAATATTGAAAATATTGCAAAGCGTTATTTTTAAAAGAATAATTAATGGAGTTTCTTGCGGGTTCTTCTCCATAATGATATTAAAGAACTGCGCAACTAAAGTCATTAATATGACGTATCGAAAGTTCTTCAAAATGTCTACTTGAAATCAAAATTTATTAGTTTTGTTATCACTTCCCGAAAAAAATTACCCACAATTCCTTTTAAAACACTATATGATTATATAGTTTTCTCACAATAAGAAATGGTAAAGTGCACATCTCTATTTCTATCTTCACCTCAACAATAGTAATCACTTTGGTACTTCCATAAAGCCTGCTCAAGCCTTGCCTTTCCCAATCCACCCAAACAACTTTCCTATATTTAATTCCCAAAGTGTCCGGTAGGTATTAACTGATATTAAGTGATTGATATTAAGTGAGTTGGGGCAGTAAATGTGGTTTATAAAATATGGGTCTACTCCTTCGGGGATACTGTCTTTGTTAACTGCCTCGGTGGCGCAGTGGTAGCGTACCCGACCGCTGTTCTTGAGATCTCGGGAGAAAAAAAAAAAAAAAAAAAAAGAAAAAAAAAAAAAACCCCGGGTCGGAACAAATGTTTGTATGATCTCCAAATATTTGTTTCGGAGTTTGGGTGTTTTCTATGTATAATATGTATGTATTTACAAAAAAAAGTATATAAGTATTCATATCAGTTGTCTAGTACCCATAATACAAGCTCTGCTTAGTTTGGGACTAGATGGCGTTGTGTGTTAGATGTCCGAAATATTTATTTATTTATTTATCGGTATCCAAAACACTTGCTTGGTAAGAGATGTTCAGGTTTCTGTTCATACTCTTGCACGTAATTTTTGGACATACAGGCTCTTGGACATTATATAATTATGTTTATTAAAATACGGGTATGTATTTTCATATAATGGTAACATTAATTAAATTTTTAAATATATAATAATGTTCTTTAAATCCTTTCTTTACTCTAAAAAATATATATGTAACGCTAACTAACTTTTAACTGCCTCGATAGATGGCGTTCACAGCGAATTAGATCGTGCAATGATTCACTCCCAGCTTCGTTATATAACATACTAGCTGACCCACGCAACCTCGTTTGCGTCTCCTATTGCCCGTCGCGTGAAAATTTTCTCCCGTTTTCGAAACATTCTTCATTGTTGCTCCGCTCCTATTAGTAGTAGCGTGATGATATATACCCTATAGCCTTCCTCGATAAATGGACTATCCAACACCGAAAGAATTTTTCAAATCGGACCAGTAGTTCCTGAGATTAGCGTGTTCAAACAAACAAACAAACAAACTCTTCAGCTTTATATATTAGTATAGATGTAAGCAGTCACTTTCGAATGAGGGAGTGTTTAGTGGGCACTAATTCTTCGATATACGTCTTTATGCAGGCGGAGTACTAAAAGTTATTTTATACTCGTGCAGAATTAGTTACATCACAT
Organism: Spilosoma lubricipeda; assembly: GCA_905220595.1. Lineage (NCBI taxonomy): Eukaryota > Metazoa > Arthropoda > Insecta > Lepidoptera > Erebidae > Spilosoma > Spilosoma lubricipeda. The sequence goes on from HG992291.1 coordinate 3,524,893, forward strand.
TTAGCAAGGATTTTCATTCAATAATGTTCATTATGTAGATGGTACTTTAATGTTACTATTTAAAGCTGTTTGCTGAACAACCTGAGTTCTAGCTTGTTCTCAAAGTTATATACTTCAAACAACAGAGCACTCATATCTATGTTTAAAGTATTTAAATATATTAATGAAAATGGCTATAATATGAATGCCTGAGGCGCTCATAGCCCAGTTGCACTCAGTGATTAGAAACAATCCCCGAGGATAAGTAACGACGCCGCGGTCAGTACCTGGATGGGTGACCGCTAGTGGCATATTACCATGAACGTTTACGTGATTCGGAGGTCATGTTAAGCAGTCGGTTCCGGTTGTTATCGTAGGATAACAGTCGTGAGCTTAGTTGACGGCCTTTGGGCGGCTTAAAAACATCCAGCGATAAGATTACGTAGCCACAACGTTGTGTCTTGCCTGTCCCCAACCCGCACTTTGCCAACGTGGGGACGTATAACCTTTACCCTCTCCTGAGAGGAGACCCGAGCCTAGCGGTACTTATGGGTTTTTGATGATGGATAATAATAAATAAATAAATAAATAAATATTTCGGACATCTAACACACAACGCCATCTAGTCCCAAGCTAAACAGAGCTTGTGTTATGGGTATTAGACAACTGATATAAATACATATATACTTTTTTTTTTGTAAATACATACATATTATACATAGAAAACACCCAAACTCCGAAACAAATATTTGTAGATCATACTTGTAAACATTTGGTCCGACCCGGGAATCGAACCCGAGACCTCATGATCAGCAGTCGCACACGCCGACCGCGAGACCAACGAGGCAGTTCTTTGGATGTTTGGAACTTAATACAATTAGATAAATCTAAAATCTTTTAGATCATTTTTTCCATGACACTCTTTCAAGGACATGAAAAATTTTCAAATGCCTTTCTTAAGAGAAGTATGTGTCTAGAAGAGGACTGTTAAGGCTGTTGATGATGAAGTAGTTTTCAAGTTACACATATGCTATGAAATTTGTAGAGCATTATCGTCTACGTCAAGCTACGAAAAAACTTTGTAAAAGTACCGTGTAGACCTTTGTAGACATAAATTTCGTCGTATTGGTTTTAACCTACGACCCTATTATTTGACAAAGATTAATTTACTGAGAAATTTCTTCAAAAATCCCATTTAATGAGGCTTAAAATAGAACCTTTATTACGAGTATTTATTAATTATTCAACGTAATCAGGGTCGGAATGCTTGAACAAGCTGTTTCTTTAACTGGCAGAAATGATTAAGTGACCTTAAATAAATTATAATTACTCTGATATCATAAAGTGATGTTTTAAACAAGTAAAATTTTAACAAAATAAAAAACCGACTTCAAGAACGACCTAATCGATCGATTTCTCTTGGATGCCATCATAAGATTTTAGTGTCTTTATCATGGTACCATCGTTGGGATATCTCCTTTCCATTAAAAAAATAATCATCAAAATCGGTTCATAAACGTTGAAGTTATCCGTGAACACACATAAAGAAAAACATATATACAGTCGAATTGAGAACCTCCTCCTTTCTTGAAGTCAGTTAAAAAAGGAATATGTTGCAAATAATTAGGTATTAAAATAGACATAAAAAATTTAGCGCTTTATTATCATGCATTACTGTGAAATCGGAACTTCGGAAAAACAACATTAAATATATAATTTTAATGGAATAGAGGGCAAACGAGCAGACATATCGCCTGTTGGTAAGCGATTACCGACGCTCATGGCCACCCGCAAGACCAGAGGCCACCATATTGATAGCATTTTTCTCATATTCAAAACAAAAACAAAAAAACATACGAAGCTTCTATAAAAACTTTATCACTCAGATATAAAAATGACATAATATTTACGACTGTAAGGGAACGAATTTAGATAAACGTAAGGATAGATATAGACGTAAATGGTTCATTAGTACGCTGTAAAATCGTTTTTCGTTCACTCTTCATCATTCAACAAACACCCATTACTCATTTGGGTCACGTGTCAAAAATATTTATATTCCATGTTGATTTTTCTTGTTTGATAGATTGTGTGGCCACTTAAACAGCGATATTGGTATCGTACGGAGTAAATTCTATTCTATTTAAAGTTTTAATTTGAGAAAAGAACCAACTTTATATTATATATCTGCTATGTAAGTAAATATTGTTATTGTTCAAATTACATATATTTTATGCAGCTTATTCTGCCTACTTATTGGTACACATGACATCACCCTAACAATCTTCACTATCCTCTTTGCACTCTACGGTTAGTTGGAAGTTAGCTCATATTTGGGTTAAGCTCGCCTTTGTACGTGTTATTTCCTTAAATATAAAATGTTTATCCATTTGTGTACAATAATAATGGTACACAAACAGAATAAATAAAAAATAAAAAAACCTTTTTTTATATATATTTCAAGCGAGATTTTTTTTTTCTTTTTATTATTTTGTCACTCAAAAGTTGACTAAAAACTAAATAAATGTCTACTAGTTTATAATTATATATATACTAACTGTCCCGGCAAACGTCGTTTTGCCATAACTACTAATAAATTAAAAATTAATTAAAAAAACATGGTCCAGCGGACAAATTTGTGAATTTAAACCATTCCCAGATCCCCTTGAACACACACTAAAAATTTCATCGGAAAACGGTCCAGTCGTTTGAGAGTAGTTCAGTGACATACACACTCACAGAAGAATTATATATATAAAGATAATTTGTAGCTCGTGACGTTAGTTCAGGAAATGATAATTTAGTTCAGAATATCATAGCTTAGTAATATTCTGGACATCACATACAGCAAATGTGGAAATACATGTATAAGTTTACAACGTGTAAGTTACTAAACGAAATCGCAAAATCTTGAAACTAAACAATTCAAACACGTCTTTCAATATTTTTAGTTCCTTACCAGAAAGAGTTAAGAGTCTTTTAATAACACTTTGTAGACACACTTATGCCGTGGGAGAGCCATGCTTCGGCATGAGTGGGCCGACTCGACCGGAGTGATACCACGCTCTTTAAAGAGCTAGTTTTTGAAGACTGGTTTACCTTTGTGTTTATGTGTTTTTGTTATTTTAACGATACACTGAGAATTAACGGCCTATCTTCCTACACATCACAGAAGATAGGCTTTGGTTAAACAATTATTATATTATACTAGCTTTTGCTCGCGGCTCCGCTTACGTGTATATTAGTTATCACAGTAAAGAGAAGTCTATGTCCTTCTTAAATAATCAAAGTACCTCCATTCAAATTTTATTGAAAGTGGTGATAGATAGCCAGCCAGAGTTACATTAAAAATTTCAAATATAGTGTTAAAAATATGCATTATTAAGGCATTTTTATTTATTATATTACTGGCTTGGTAACGAAATCACATTTTGAGTATTTGTAAGTATTTAGGCAGCCCATGTGCTGTCTGCATTTTTTATGTATCTAATCTCACAGCAATCAACTTATTTTAAACATTTAGGCCAAGAATAGAGCACAAGTAATAGATAGAGTATTTTTAATACATTTACGGTACATAAAAAAAATAAAATATTAGTACTCATCTAACAGTATTGGCTATTCTCATGGCCACACACGAGAAGTGACAGTTCTTTAATGATGAGGTGTTTACATAGTTCACGAAGGACATTTTTGATCGACTTGAAATTAAATTGGATGAAAGAGGAAAATTTGAACGTTCAATATGTGTTCAAGGCTCAATTATATTACTCGATAGTGGCGTCCTCTATTGACCTTATCGACTGAATAAAAAACAGAAGACCTTAAAATAGTAAATAGTTATTGAAGTATATTGGTGTTCTAATAAATATAAAACTGCCCGCAATTTGACAAGTGTTTATGTAGCAATTGTCGAATATTAGATGGACACATGATTATAATAATCAAACGGGACTCATTTTCCTGATCTGTCGAAAGCTGGCTAGCATTCCGGTCCTTACTAGGTGAAATGTGGACTTCATAGCCACATGAATCATGATAACTTCAACAGTATCTCCAAAGTCCCTACCCACTAACCCTACCCACAGATTACCGCTGCCCATGGATACCCGCAACACCAGAGGCGTCACAAGTGCGTTGACGGCCTTTGGGGGATGGAGAGAAGGATAGGGGACGGGTTGGGGTATGGGCTTTCGGTATCCTCACTCACTCAGTGAAACACAGCGTTGGCGTTTTTTCACACCGGTTTTCTGAGAGGCCGTGGTATCACTCCGGTCAAACTGGCTCATGCATGCGTAAGCGTGACTCTCCCACCCATCTACTATGAAGACATCTCTAATCTTTAAAAACGAATGCAATGGATTTTCTTGACTCTCTATGACTGATTTATTGAGTAACATCAGACGTTGTAGCTCGGAATAAACCCATTACGTCTATTATATCACTGTAAATGTGTTAGTAAAATATAGGAAAATAATAAAAAAAAAATTTTCTTAAATATAAATATCAATTGCTGTTCGTTTGTCTTACTAAAACTCGAGAACGGCTAGGCTGATTTTGATTTGGAAATGTTTGTCGTACTCCAGGGAGGGTTCAAACGGTGAAAAATTAAAAATATCTTGAAAATCCTAATGTTACGAGTACGAAGTAGCGGTCACAGCTAGTATCTGATAAAACCTGAACCCCTTTTATTTGAAGTATGTTGCCTTAGTAAGAAATAATCTGTTCTGCAAGACGTTTGTTTGACTTGTTTCCAATCTGTTGAGGGTTGGGGATGTTTCTTCTCATTGTCCTTTGTTAGGGCTCCTCTTTTGTTTGGCTATTGTTATTAAATAAATAAATAAATAAATATTTCGGACATCTAACACACAACGCCATCTAGTCCCAAACTAATTGGTTGTTACTCATAACGATAACCATAGATATTTATATAATAACAATAATAATAAAATTTTATTCCAACCTCAATTTACAAGGATGTCGATTTAACGTGCTATCCAGTACACGGACAATATATTAAGAAATGGTCACCCATCTAAATACTAACCTGACCAGGATTGCTTAACCTTGCAACTTGTTCTAACCTGCTCGGTTACTATTTAGTCATGATTTTAAAGTCACAAGTATTCACTTTTTTATAATATATTGGAGCATAACCTTTTCACAGCATACCACGTCTCAAAGATATCACTTTCATATTTACCATTCGAATATATTCAATACTCCATTATAACGATAATGATTTTGAGAATTCGAGTATAAACGCCATCTTTGAAATCTCAAATTACATAACTAAATAAAGATTCGTGACTTCTGGCTTAGAAACATCATCAATTATTAAGTGCGCGACTCCAAAGATACTTTTGAATAAATCTGGCTTTAGATTAAATTATATTTATGTGTAAGTGAAGTTCTTGAATGGCGACCGAGTCGAAGTCCGAGAGAAGTAGTCCCGCCAAGGTCATCCGTGACCTATTAAATCTTCGAATGCGGGTCTTATGTCCTGAGTTTATGTTATGGGGTAAAGTGATGATGATGATGAAACTACAATAAAAAAAACAGGATGTACTGGTGAATGATTAAGAATACAGTGTCATCGCCTCTATTCGTTTCACAGGCGACTAATGGAGCATAATACGCTGGACAACATCACTTTCGGCTCAGGAACGTGACAATGTGTCATGGTTTTTTGTGTGTGCATCTGGCGGCTATCCATATATACGACGTTATCACGTCAAAAACCCTTTACCAACCCATCCACCCAGCATGGTACAGTAGGCTATAACCTCATTTCTAAAGAGATTCCTGTTCCATCCGGATCCAGAAGTGGACTATTAAAAGATATTGATGATGATGATAAATCACTTAAGTAAAATTATTACTCATTTAAAAGTTAAAATAAAATTGAAATTCAAATTAAAATAAAATTGAAATCATTTCAGTAGAGCCACGCTGATTTGTACCGAGAGTAACGCCGCGGGACAAAGTTAGTCTAAAAAAGTAGCCTAAGTTACTCCCCGGATCATCAGCTACCTGCCAGTGAAAATCCCGTCAAAATCCGTCCCACCGTTCCAGAGATTACCCGGAACAAACAGACAGATAGACAAAAAAATTTGTAACTTCATTTTTGGTAAATGTACCGTGTATACATAAATATGCATTTAGTAAAAAGTGGTTATTTTAATATAACAAACAGACACTCCAATTTTATTTATTTGTATGTATGTATGTATGTATAGATAATAGTATCACATGAGTGTTTTACCTAATTATGTACAGTTGCATTCAAGACTTAATCTTATCTTAAGGTAGTAGAGCCATGCTGATTTCAGCACGAACGGGCCGGCTCGACCGGGGCAGTACTACCCTCGAACAGAAAATCAACGTAAAATGACAGCGATCATGCTGTCGTGTTTCGTTAGTGAGTGCGACACCGGAGGCCCAATGATGCAGAAGCATCACTAGCCCGCCATGATGTGGGTAGCCATGCTGCATTGTTTCAGCATTGTGGTTACCACTCTTGGATTCTGCTTATGCTTTCCATCAGGCAGAGTAGAGTCATTTTTGAAAGGCCAAATCTTTAAAAAAAATCTACACCCATGATATGAATCCTCTATAAAAAGTTCCGAAACAGCTAGCTAAATGGCGAACAAAAATGGCGGACTAAAACGTGAATTCAAATCCGTTCTTTTTTTAAATACGGCGCTGTGGTAGTGAAAAGCGCTTGTCTGACAATGTTCTTTTATTGAAAAAAGACTTGCATTATGGAATTTAGTACAACATTATAACACTCATTTGGGTGATACGAGTATAATGATTTTTTTGACACAGGATGTTTTAATGTTTGCAATAAGCTAACCCTTTCAGAAACTTTTATAGACGATTTATAGCATGGGTGTAGATAAACACATTAATTGAAACAACGAAACTCTGTGCTTTATATTGTAAAATATGTTGCATTATCGCTACAATATATATTTGATATATTATGTTCTCGACATAAATTTAAATTGGTTACACTGAAAGTTTAAAAGTAACTCTATTAAACTACGTTTTCAGGTGAAAACGGAAGCCCAAATGCGAGTCTGAATACAAAGGCCTGGCAGAAGTGCTTTGTTTTGTCCCTTACTTCCCGCATCCGTCCATCGCTGACAGTACTGTTTTAAAATTAAATATGGCGTTTCACCCACTACACTTTGTTAAAAAAAGTAATTTAAACACTTCTAACCCTTTCATAAACTTCTACCTAAAGTTTTTTATTAAATAGTAATAATTACTTCTTTACACGTTTTATAAACTGCTTTCTGATCCTAAACTAAGTAGAAGTAGCTGTAAAAGTTCTATCAAAATCGGTCCTGCCATTCCAGGAATTATCAGGAACAAGCAGACAGACAAAAATGTTTATACCATATTTTTATGTAAATTAAGTTAAGTACTTTCATATACATTTAGTGCAAAGCTGGTAATTTGAAATTTATAACAGACAGTTTAGTTTTATTAGATGCATTATATAATTTATATCGTGGGAGAACCGCGTTTCGGCATGAATGGGTCGACTCGACCGGAGTGATACCACGGCCTCACAGAAAACCGATGTGAAACAGCACTTGCACTGTGTTTGACCAAATGAGTGAGGATACCGCAGGCCCATACCCCAACCCCTCCCTCCATCTCTCCCCCATCCCCCAAAGGCCGGCAACGCTCTTGTGACGCCTCTGTTGTTGCGGGTGTCCATGGGCAGCGGTATTCGTTTTCCATCAGGCGATACATCTGCTTGTTTGCCCCATATCAGGTATCTAGTGCCTACAAAACAAGCTTTGTTTAGTTTAGAAGATAGCGTAGTGTCGGATATCCGGATATAAATTATTGTCAAACATTTCTTTTTTTGACTTATAAGTATCTTAAAAAGGTTATAAAAGATTCTCAACGGGACTGTTATTAACTTTGAGATAAGTGATGACAGCGTTTTATTTTCTTTGAGTATTCAAGTAAATAGGTATTCTATTTTCACTTTTTAGATGTTTAATATGCTCGGGTAGTCTTACGCCACATTTTACCTATAAATAAAAATGTACACTTATTATTCCCGCACTCTATTCCAAAAGTATCACTCAGGTACCCTGAATACATTCCACATGAGGTATTCTGAATGGACGTACGACATCAAGGAGAAAGCAAGATTGATGACTCACGGCCGATAACCGGTGTAGCTACACCTTTATAATGAACGTCCCGCGGTTCTAACTATGCTGTAAAAGATAGGGCGAGTACACATTCAGATGGGTAAGACGGGATATTATTTTTTTTAGTTTATAAATCTATTTTTAATCTTAAAATACTTTTGGAAACAAAATTCTATGTGTGTAAATATTTCTTCCTCACAGTCTAATAATGCCCACTGATGCCCTCTTCCAAATTTTTTCACAACAATCAGTCCTGTGCTGCCCTCATCCGATGGTTTTCGAACTACCCGGGCTAAACACCAAAATAATATAAGATATCCGAAAGTCAATTATCTATTCTTACCATAACTACTGCTAAGAAATGGTAGATAATGGTCTAATAGCTAGTGCCTGTCATAACCAGTTAGGGCTTATTAATTTTAAAAATGTTAATCTTTCTTTTTCCTTACCTAGTAGTATTTTCTAGCACAGAGAATCATCATTGCCATTCAACGTGGTAATGCTGCCAGTCTTTCGGGAACGCTACCAGTAGGCGAAGATGTGAAGTTCTTTGACGCTTGTATGTAAACATTGTTACTGTTCTTTCTAATTAAGGTTATATAAATAGGTTTCTATATTATGTAATAAATATTGTAATATGTAATGTCTAACCCTAATATGTTAAAAATTCAATTAGAAAATCCTAGATCTTTGAAAATTTTGGTTGCCCTACACTACTTCAGGGTAGACAACTTCATCTAGTGTCATTAGAGCATTATTCTAGATAACGTTAGGCGAGAATGGGTCGTTATAGCGCCGATCGTTTATAATGGAGTTAGTGAGAAGTTTTTTGAACAAAAAATTGACTTTAGAACATACGAGAACTTATAATAAGTTTTTGATAGGAATATAAAGACATGTTTTTTATATAACAACCAGCTAACCCACGAAACTTCATCTGCGTCTCTTTACAGTCAGGTTCGGCTCCTGTGGAACAACGTGACCACAAAAATTATAAATAGTACATTAATATAGATCCTGTTAGTAAAATTTAATACAAGATAGTGGTAGTAGTACAATTTAATGCTATAATAAAATAGTTATACGAATTCTTATAAACTTATCAAGAAAAATGTCACTCAAAATTCATAATCTATACTCTATACAAATAAATAAAATTTGTCTGTTTGTAATATTAAAATAACCGCTTTTTACCCGACTACGGCAAAGCCAAAGGAGGGTTATGATTTTGACAGGCTATGTTTACTATTTGGTATCATCTATACAAATAAATAAAATTGGAGTGTCTGTTTGTAATATTAAAATAACCGATTTTTACTAAATGTATATGTATGTATACACGGTACATATAGCAAAAATGTAGTTAAAATTTTTTTTGTCTGTCTGTCTGTCTGTCTGTCTGTTTGTTCCGGCTAATCTCTGGAACGGCTGGACGGATTTTGACGGGACTTTCACTGGCAGATAGTTGATGATCCAGGGAGTAACTTAGGCTACTTTTTTTTAGACTAACTTTGTCGCGCGGCGTTACTCGCGGTACAATAATAACCGCGGGTAACACCGCGGGGTTCAGCTAGTATAATTTAAAATTTAATATGTATTCGTAAGGTTTATGCACAAAATGTCCATTTAAGGTGATATTATGCCGTAGCGGGATAGTGTAAAAATGAATGATAATAACTAAAATTTGTTTAAGAAATTTAAACTTGTGATACTGTCATTTTAACTAAAGCGTTCACTGCTGCACGACGACATCCGCTATGACCTAGTAAAATTGCAAGCCTTCGGTATATGCAAACCACTCTCAAACGACACATTGATGTATGCAAATATTTACTGTCCGGAATCAAACCGGAAATTGAATGCACTACCTTAGCACAACAGGGATTGTCAAAACCATGCTACCATCAAACGAAAACGTCATTTAAACACTTGAGAGCAACGAATCCAGGTCAGGTTGTAAATTACTACCTTCGGGTGGGGAAATTTAGCTCTTTGGTATTTTTTTCCTATTTTATCCGTGTGGTAGAGAATTAAGAGTTTGGAATCTCACTACCATTATCCATCCCAGTAGGTGTCATAAGAGTCAGAGAGCTTAGGGCTCAAACTAGGCAGGAAAAGTTCACTGCAAATAAAAGGAAAGCCTGAAAACTTAGCTATACTGTCAAAATATTGTGTTGTATAAAAAATGTATGGAAGTAGATGTAATGTGTTATTTTTGTCATAAGCTACTGTTGAATACAGGTTTTCTTAACCATTTTACCGCTTATTCTATTACTCTTTTGTTTACGTTCAAGTTACCAAAATGTTCTACTCTGTCTGGTGATAAGCATAAGTAGAATCCAAGAGTAACGGTCATGCGAACGTAGACAGAGCAGTATGGTGGCCCACACTCTAAAAGGGTGACTTCGAAGGCCAGCACGTGTTGTCCTGTAGAGGAACTCCACTCTCAAAATATTTCAATTATTTGTGTACAACAATTTTTTTAATTATTTTAATGAGAAATTATTTCACTGTACTTTTTAAATACTTTATAATTCTAACAGTACCAATTGCCAAATTAAATATCATCATCAGGGCCTCATTCCCGGTTACACCCAAAATTCATAATTTGAAGCCTGGGATCCTTTTTCCTTCTTCTCCACTTTACCCGTACTTCGGCATCTCTCAGATAGAAACATAATTGGCATGCATGTTGCCTTTTAGGATGTCAAACTTCTTGAGTCAGTTGTCAAATTAATTCTTGTACAGTTTTAATTTACTTATTTTATACACAAATAAAATATGTAGAAAATTCAACATTCAACTTTCAAACTATCGCGTTCCATGATATATTAACAATTATTTTTACGGGAATTAACGCGATCACTTATTAAAAGGTATTACATACCTCTGATTTGCCTGACGTTTCCACCAGGTTGCACTGGCCGTGGTCACAGGCTGACTGGCTCAGCGGCGCACGCCCTCCATCGTCGAATCCGTGAAGCAGAAGTTTGTTCGTTCAGTTCCTTTAAAATGCAACATTCAGCTACCAATTTCAAACCATCTATACTTACTAATACTGCAAGCACTTCTATTTTACTCTGTTCTATCTAATTCAAAATTCCTACCAAGAACATCCAAGGCAAAATCTAGTCTAAATTAAATTCCATCCAGCTTAATATGGGGTTTATAACATTGCTTTACGATTGAGCTTCTCGCTCAGAAATCCTCGGTATGAGGTAAGTGCAAACTTTAGCTGGAGTATAAACGGAGCCGAAGGATCAGTTTGCTGTTAATAATGAAAGACTAAGGCTCAAGATACAGAGGTACGCATACTTTAATGATTTAATACGATTTAAGACGACATAATTTAATATTCATATATATAGTAGGAGATAGTACTAGATATCAATAACTTTGTAAAATAGAGTTTTCGTTTTGTTAAATCACACTAATATATATAAAACGAAAGTTTGTGAGTGTGTATTTTTGTTACTTCTTCACACAAAAACTACTAGACGGATTTAGATGAAACTTTACAGTAGCGTATACATCAGAATAACACATAGGCTTCTATTTGTCGCGTGTGATATACACGCAGGCGGAGCCGCAGGCAACTACTCGCGATCACTTGTTAAAAGGCTGTTTTATTACATACCTCTGATTTACCTGACGTTTCTGAGCTAGTCAGCCTGGGACCACGGCCTATGCAACCATCATACCTTTTAATCACTTATTAATTCCCGTAAAAATAATTGTTAATATATCATGGAACGCGTAATTTTAAAAGTTCTCATTATGATAACAAAATAATATGTTTTTATTTACCTTTTATTTTAATAACTTTATAGACTTGTGTGCATACATACATACATAGATACGAGTACACAAATACTAAACTAAATATAGTTTGGAACTTGTTTGGTTTAGTGGTGTCTATTTGTGGTAGTAGTAGTTTCGTGGTAGCTTCGTCAGTTCTAGTTAAATATGCAACTAAACTTAGTAATATAGGTTTGCACACTTATCTATACTAATATATAAAGCTGAAGAGTTTGTTTGTTTGTTTGTTTGAACAGGCTAATCTCGGGAACTACTGGTCTGATTTGAAAAATTCTTTCAGTGTTAGATAGCCCATTTATCGAGGAAGGCTTTAGGCTATATATCATCACGCTAAGACCAATAGGAGAGGAGCACCAATGAAAAATTTTTCAAAAACGGGGGAAAATTATCACGCGTCGAGCAATAGGAGACGCAAACGAGGTTGCGTGGGTCGGCTAGTGCACTATAATAATACAAGTACCTGTGTAGTTGGCTGGTCTCCTGCAACCAGCGGTTTCACCGAGTGACTGAGGATACTATAGGCCTATACTTCAACACCCCTCCCCATCCTCGAAAGGCCGGCAACGCACTTGTGACGCCTCTGGCATTGTAGATATCCATGGGAGGCGATAATCGTTTACCATCAGCCGATACTAGTTAAAAGGCAGTTTTTGCGTGAAAGAGTAACAAAACTCCATATATCGTCACAAATTTTCGCATTTATAATGTTAGTAGGACTGTCAGAACTTAAAATGTACATTTCATCTATATTAGTTTATTTTGTATGCTAAGTTACAGTACAGAATTAAAAATGACATAGTACACACATTTGTTTCTACGATTTTAGATGCGCAAAGTTTGCGCAGATCCCACGCTTGAATCAACTATGCTGACGCAATCATATATTCAGGTAGGGTGACCAAGGTCTCTATTTTTTACTTTCTTTTACAAAAAATACTATAACATCACAGTAGTTGATTTATGTCATGATAATTCTGTAACTGTCATACACCTCTTTTAACTTAGAACATAAAAGAGATTAATATAAACCAAATTTAATGAGAACAGAATTTTTAAAGTCAAAAAAAGTTTTTTTTTAAACTGGTAGTTTTGTATATGCAGTATCGAAAAAAGTATTCTTATATGTAAAATTAGGGTAACAGACGATTCTTAATAGGACAGAAGCATCGAGGTTCCTATATATTATTTTAAATTATACATACTATTATGTTTTACATTTACGTAAGAGCTGTTGATTGGAACCTCGATTCCTCGGGCCATCCATAAACCGTAGGTGGCCCAAGATACACCAGGGTCCTTTCGAGTGTGCACCTGGTTTCCTGGCTTCTAGTACCCGAGACGGTGTGCGGTTTTTAGTCGGTTCGAATCCGACATAGCCATTAGTTGGTGGTATCCGAGGGTATTTCCTCACAAAAAAAATGGTTACTGACAAGGTTTTGCTTTATCATCATCAATCTATTACAGTCAACTATTGGACACAGGCTTTACCCATTGCACGACACTGATGAATTTTAGGCTTTAACATCTTTTTGGTTACGAGTGGAAAAGTTCTTCCGATCTCCAGCTCCTTCGGGGCACAATCTTATCACTTAATTAACTGCCTCGGTGGCGCAGTGGTAGCGTACGCGACTGCTGTTCTTGAGGTCTCGGGTTCGATTCCCAGGTCGGAACAAATGTTTGTATGATGTGCAAATATTTGTTTCGGAGTTTGGGTGTTTTCTATGTATAATATGTATGTATTTACAAAAAAAAAGTATATAAGTATTCATATCAGTTGTCTAGTACCCATAATACAAGCTCTGCTTAGTTTGGGACTAGACGGCGTTGTGTGTTAGATGTCCGAAATATTTATTATTATTATTAATTAAAATTTGTCCTGTAGGAGATTAAGTTTTGGCCACCCTATCTAAGTGGCAACTTACTCAGAAGCTCGAAATTGCACTATGCTGATAGTCGGTCAAATAGGATCTTCTGCATAGTGAAGATACTTTCCTGTATTCAAAAGCAGTAGTTTGCAGTGTCTTTCATATTAATCAATTCACAAGAATTAACGTTAATCACTCGATATCTACATTTATATTTTTCGTGTGTACTTTTTTTTTGTTTAGCCCTACCAAAATGACTCTACTCTGCCTGATGGAAAGCATAAGCAGAATCCAAGAGTGGTGGTCACCATACTGCGAATGCAGACAATGCAACAATGCAGCATGGTGACCCACACTATGCTGCATTATTTATTTCCATAAATACAATAAAATGTAAAAATGTAAGTTTCTGGTAGTTATCTAGCTTTAGTTAGCTAAATTATCATCATGCTAGTCATGGCTTGATCAAGTTTTTTTTATTGTAATAAGAAAAAAATAAGATTTTCCTATAGAATTACTACTCCATTCTGTTAGCCACAACCCGTTAATCTCATTAATGAAGAGATCATCAACAAGCAATGTAAAATGTGTGGACTACCTCGGTGGCGCAGTGATAGTGTATACGACTGCTGTGCTTTAAGTCTCGGGTTCGATTTCCGGGTCGGACCATGTGTTTATATGATCTGCAAATGTTTGTTTCGGAGTTTGGGTGTTTTCTATGTTAAATATGTACGTATTTATAAAAAAGGATAAATATATTTATATCAGTAGCCTAAGATCCATAACACGAGCTCTGCTTAGTTTGAAACTAGATGTCGTTGTGTGTTAGATGTCCGAAATATTATTATTATCAAACAAGAAGTTTAATTGTCCTAAAGGTAATACGTATCACGACTCAAAACGCTTCTTCGACAAAAAAATCATCATTAATTCGTTAGCCTCTACCATAATACAAACAAAGGTTCTTTTGCAAACTTTACCTCACCGAAAAAAAACATTGTATGTTTGTTCAACACAAATATTGTTGATGCCAAGTTAAAGCCCTTCCCATTTTACCGGACACTTCGTAACGTTGGACGTTCGCTTTACTTTTCGAATATAAACAAAACTTTTATTTAGATTTCGTTTCCTCGAATTCACTTGTTGTTTATTGTTTTTGCTTTTTTATTTAGGAACTAATTCCTATTGCGTTTTGATGTTTTTCGAAGATTTTCTTTTTAAGAAAACAAGTTACCGGTATATGAACTAGAATTAAATGGTTAGCTAAGATTCAGTTAGTACGAAGTACAATAACTTTATTGGAATCTTATAGCTTTATGGGGCTGGAATGGTCAGTCAGAATAGCAACCGCTTCGAACTGAGCATTAAGATAAATACAAAATAAGTTATTTTTATTGAATAAAATACAATCACGATTATTAAATAACTTGATCCACAAAAAACCTTATTTAAAAAGTATGTTAAAAAATCTCGTCTTAATACTGTTACACCATATGATATATTTCTATTTTATTCTACACACTCACTGTTTATAATAATAACAAAAATATTAAACGAATAGCAGAGAACGGAGGTTTTATCATCCAATGGCTTTAAATTTTATACTTATGGATAAACTAACTGTTGCCCGCGGCGCCGCCCGCGTTTATGTCCATTATCGCGATAAAAAGTAGCCTATGTGTTATTCTGATGTATAAGCTATGTAACTGTAGTTTCATCCAAATCCGTCCAGTAGTTTTTGCGTGATGAAGTAACAAACATATACACTCACAAACTTTCGTCTTTATAATAGGTCTTTACCTATGAAATTGCCGTTTTGTAGGCAATAAGTGAAAGTACTTATTTTTTTTAAACTTTTTTATTTCTGTCATTCGAAGTAATCACCCATGCAATCGACGCATCTTTGCCAACGCATTGGCAGTTTATTAATGCCCTTCTTGTAAAAATCAGCTGGACGGGAGGCAACAAACTCTTCAAAGGCATTTTGTACTGCCTCTCGGGAATTGAATTTTGACCCACTAAAATGTTGTCTAAATTTTGGAAAAAGTAATTGTCAGCAGGTGCAAGGTCTGGTGAGTTAATGCTAAATTTTTGCTTCGTAATGCTTAAGGACTTCGTTGGCGGTGTCACATTAATATAATATATGTTATTATGAGATGTAATATATCCTGTGTAGTTACTGGTGGACTATACTATAGGTTTTATACTTGTGTTTCGATCTAAGTCTGGGTGTTATTTGTGTTCGTTTCACGAATAATTATAAAGTCACCCTAATGCAAGAGTTGTCTTAAAGAATAAAAAAAAGAGATATTAGCTCACTATTTTTTTTTCTTTTCTTTTTATGGTATAGGCGGCAAACGAGCAGATGTATCGCCTGATGGTAAGCAATTATCGTCGCCCATGGACACCCGCAACACCAAAGGTGTCACAAGTGCGTTGCAGGCCTTTGGGGGAGGAGGGGGGGGAGGGGAAGGAGGGGGGAGGGGGAGGGGGGAGATGGGGGGTATAGGCCTCCGGTATCCTCACTCACTCGGTGAAACACAGAGCAAGCACTGTTTCCCATAGGTTTTCTGTGAGGCCGTGGTGTCACTCCGGTCGAGCCGACCCATTCATGCCGAAGCTTGGCTCTCCCACTATGGAATTTTGAATTTGAATTTTAGTCTTCTTTTTCAATTCTGTTATATCCTCGCACAAAAATTCTGGAGTTGATTAGTTCCTATGCGTCTTACAAGGAAGTGGAAGATTGCAACGTAGCAAAATAATTCAAAGTACTTGACAATTAAATCTTTCTTTCACGTTTCTGCATTTTCTTTACTTTTTTAAAATCCTTACTATGCTTTCGTATTTGCATGTGATCAACATGTGGACATTCGGGTGTACCATGGGAAAAAAAATCTTCCCGTGGTACACCTAGGTGGACTACCGAGGTGGACCACGGGCAATACACGTTTAATCGTGTATTGCCCGTGGTCCACCTCGGTAGTCCACCTGGGTGGACCACGGGAATTTTTTTTTTCCCATGGTACACCTGGGTATACCACGGAAAATAATTTCTTCCCGTAGTACACCCGGGTGTACCACGGGGAATTATTTTTTCCTATAGTTCACCTGGGTATATCATAGGAAACTTTGTCTGCACATAGACAATTAAGGTGTACCTACTATGAGAAATTATTAACCAATCACTAACCCGGGTAAATATAACACGTTATGTTATTTTTTTCCGTTCAACACTCAATTAAATTTATGCAAACTTAAATGTATAATAGTAATGGAGATAAAATATAAAAATAAATAAAATTGAAGTGTCTGTTTGTACTTTCAAATGAACAGGTTTATTACAACAAAATAGATTTTGTAAGTCGTTTCATTAAATTATACAAATAAAATCTTAGTGGTTTTCAACTACGCTAACAATTTATTGAACTGCAAACAACATTGCCAACCTTAAGCGTCTAGAGAGAGAATAAAAGAGTAGGCTAGTTACTCGCAGGGCGACCGTAGATAAACTACTGTTTTTAGCATACTGTAGTATAATATTAGAATGATCTCAGTCACCCCGGAATTACGTCATTTATTATTTTGAGTATTAGTTACACTACCGATCCTAAAAATTTCATCTTTCCTAAAATGACGTAAGTCTTAGGTGACTGGGATCTTGTACTATATGGCATTTTCCTCTTTGATGTAAAAGTGTCTATAATAAAGTACTGGTCATAATTTTTTTTTGATATAGAATCTATCTAATGTCAATGTATTTTGTTTGCAATGTTGTCTTGTTTGTACTATCCAAGTAATAATACAAACATTTATTAACCAATAAATAATTATTATTCATCTACACTATACTGCAATAATGTCCTTCGATGAAGTTAGTTTTATTAGTAGAAAAGGTGGCACAGTGCTTTTGTATGCACAATATCAGTATTATAAAACCAAAACATTTAAAAATACTTCAGAAATGTGGAGATGTTCATCTTATAAAAAGTCGAGCTGTAGGGGAAATATAATTTTGAATGTAAAAGTAAGTACTATTTTTCTACATTTTTAAGAGACCAGTAGTCATTATTACGCTGTAGATCACAATGATCACAAATTATATCATACTTGTTGTGGCTCATAATTATGTGACTGAGATGAAATTTTAATTATTTACGAATAATAATTTACACTTTCAGGATAAATGCATACTTAAGACCAAAAGTCATACGTGCTCGCCTGATTTTTCAAAAAACGAAGTCGCAAAAGAAATAGCTCTTTTAAAAGATAAAGTAAAGTCATCTACCCAACCTGTACCCCAATTGTACGAGAAAACTGTAAATAAAATTAAAAATAAGGGACTAGATATTGTCACGACAGTACCACCCATATCTAGCATCCAGCATTGTCTGTACGACATCAGAAATAAGGCGTTATGCGTAAATAAAACAACTTTTACGAATTTTGAAGAAGTAGAAGTTCCCTCAAAATTTGAAAAGTTCGTTCTAGCCGATTATTATTACGAAAGTTCCCGTATTATTGTATTTTGCTCCCCAGACGCCAGAAAAAAAGTTGGAGAAATTCGAGAGTTTATGGGTGACGGAACCTTCAAATGCTGTCCGAAACCCTTTTATCAAATATATACTATACACGGAGATATTGGCAGTTCTAATGAAACCACAAACGTTATGCCTCTAATATTTGCATTATTACCTAATAAGTCACAAGCCACATATAAAATATTGTTTTGTTTGATAAAATCAGCATTAAGTAACTTCAGACCATCAAAATACCATTCAGACTTTGAAAGAGGAGCTATGAATGCCATTCTAGAAGTTTATCCCGAGGTTGAAATACGCGGCTGCTATTATCACTGGCACAAAGCTCTATGGCGTAAACGTAAATTACTAAAACTTAAATCAAAAGGTCAAACCAGGATAATCGGTCTCACAGCAGCTCTACCACTTTTACCAGCCGATGTTATGTTGGATGGCTATAAATACGTTAAAAAAGAAGGCGCTAAATTGAATATGGATAAATTTTTCAAATACATTGACACGTTCTGGAAAAAAAAATATTTTAGCAAAATTTTATCAGTCTTTAATGAGAGACATAGAACAAATAACATATTGGAGGGATTTCATTCCAAACTGAACAAAAAAATTAATATAAACACGACTATTTTACTTAGGCTATTAAATATCTTGTACGAAATAAAAAATCTAAATTCAAAAAGACGCAAAGTAGATATAGAAAATGACAACTACATAACTGGTATTCAGATGCGACTCGTATCCGGGGAAATAACTGTAGGAGAGGCATTAGAAAAACTCCGCTAATATGAGATTTCAAGCAATTTTATTTGAATTTTTAACGGCGAAAGACAAGCCTATTTAATTAATTTGTTTAGTTTTGTAATGTATTTTTTTCTTTTAAAATGACAACTCCCACATTAGGAACATGCATCCTGTGTTGCTGGGATTGTTGTTGTGTTGTTGATTTTTAATTACGTACAGGATATTTAATAGCCTAATTAAAATAAATAGTCGTGTTTATATTTATTTTTTGTTTGTTTGTAATGAAATTCCTCCAATATGTCACTTGTTTTAAAACATTCTATGTTGATATAAATAAATTTCAGAACTGACCATTGAACTTGGCACCCATTTAGAACTCAATACTTGTGCGCAGAGCTTGTGTTATGGGTACTAGACAACTGATACTAATATGTACATATGTATACTTTTTTTGTAAATGTATGTATATTATACATAGAAAACATCCAAACTTCGAAACAAATATTTATATATTAACAATTATTTTTACGGGAATTAACGCTATCACTTATTAAAAGGTTACATACCTCTGATATGAGTGACGAAAACAAAAATTTGTATATCATACAAACATTTGGTCCGACCCGGGGTATCGAACCCGAGACTTCATGATCAGCAGTCGCATAATCGCGAGACCAAGGAGGCTTTGTATATAAAAATAATTATTTACGATGAATTAATTCTGTTACTCGAGCTGTTGTAATTATTTGGTACCTTCATAGTTCGTTCAGGAAAGTACTTGACAATTAAATCTTTCTTTCACGTTTCTGCATTTTCTTTACTTTTTTAAAATCCTTACTATGCTTTCGTATTTGCATGTGATCAACATGTGGACATTCGGGTGTACCATGGGAAAAAAAATCTTCCCGTGGTACACCTAGGTGGACTACCGAGGTGGACCACGGGCAATACACGATTTTAATAGGACTTGTATTTCCCACGTGACCAGTATAACACCGAGATCAACTGTAGCAGTGGCCCTACAAATATACCGAGGAATGACACGGAGAATCTCAAGACAAATAAACTGTCTTGAAACCCGCAACGAAATTAATCAGAAGAAAACTGGAAGATTTAGAAACATAATTAATTATGAAACTTTTGTGATTTTCTTTCAGGTGACAACCTCAAGATTGTAGCCTGAAGAGTTGATATTTCTATTTCGTTTCGTTTGTATATTTTTATATAAAGTAAGTATCATTTCAACGTAAAAAAGGGCCTGAACACATTTAAACGGGTACCTGTTTTATTAATTGCCCTGAGGCTTTACTCAACATTTATGAAGACCTTCTCATCTACTCATTCATCTCCGTGATGAAATTTATCGCGAATTTTAAGATCTATTTTTTTGTAATAATAAGAATAATGTTATATGCTTTTCAATTTAACAATAACTTGAGCCCAAGGCTTGGTTTATTTACAAATAACTTTTCAGTTTCTTTCAGGAATGTTGTACGTCACACATTTATTAAAATTTGTTCTGAATGGCAATCGAACCGTCGACGTTTGACTCAGCAGTAAGGGTTACTAAACACTACACCAATAGGCTGGTCAAAACTAAATATTAAGACATGTTATCCATCATAATTTCTACTTTTAATTTATCGTTTCATTCTACGATTATGACATAAGAAAAAGCGATAGGAATCTTAGTAGAAGGAGATTACCAATTTACCTAAGGTACCTCCCGGTAGCTTATTGTAATCTTTAAAAACAGTTTAATAATAAATAAAATGATAAAATAAAACTAATCAATTAACTCTAAACGTATTTTTTAATAAAGAGCTTGCTGTAACTGACTAAAATGACGTTTCACTGACACTGCTCGGCCATGACACCGCTTGTCACCAGTTAAAGGTTAAATGGAAATAATAATTGCTTCCACAAATTATTAGCTGCGCTGTTTCGATAACACAAGATAACTCTTTTATGTAAAGGCATGTCTATCGAAAACCCGTCCTGTTGCTATACGGCAATTAATACACTACATTGTAAACAGTTCACAATGTCCAAAACGTAAGCACAATCAAGTCTGTATTGATAAGCAATAGATAATCGTTGGGCAATGGAATCAGTCCGTTTAGGATAGCAGTCGATATGGAGAAAAGATTATCGCTCAGCTTACAAACAAGAAACAACGCAATAAGTTCAAAAATGTCAAAAAAAAACGGCGGATGTTGAACCTGTCATGTCGTTTCGTTTTGATGTATAAACAAGAAAAAAGTTTAGTAAAATTTTCATTATAGCATCAATTCGAATGCTATGAAATATTTAATCATAATAATATTACTATACTCAAAAAATATTACTAAGATTATGATTATGAATAATATAATCATTTAACAGTCAGAATATTTTTTACTATTACTTTAACAATAAACATTAATATTTTAGCTTTAGAGCTTTACAGGGAAAGGAACGTTTATCCAAAATGACGCGTTATCTCGATACTCCAGAAACGAAAAACAACAATTGAAGTTCAAATACTTTTTCAGAAGTTGTACGTAAATGTAAATAGTTTTATAACTTTTATATGTTTTTTAATTTATTTATAATTAAGCGTACATTAATGTAATATGAAACTGAGTAAGTAGGTCACTTAGCTTGAAAATTTGGAACAGACTGTAGGTGATAAACGGTTCATCTCTATCAAGAAATAAATCAAGGTCCATCATCATCATCTACAGTCTTTTTTTATTTTAATTGATAATGGTTGAAGTGTAATACTTATTAAAGTTTCTCTCCTTTAAATATACTTTATTTACTCTTTTAGTAAACTTAAAGAGGAGAAACTAAATTAAATATTACACTACAACCAAGACAATTTAAAGTTAATAAAAGAAAAGTCTTAATGTACCGAAAATACCACGATTTTAACTTTGTAATACTGTTCACGGTTGACGATCACTGCGTAAGTAACTCCTAAGGGAAATTATAATGTATTGAGACTAAATTGGTTTAGTTAATTTAAAAGGTCACAAGTTCATAATTTGTCTACAGAGTGAATTTAGTTCACGAAATTTATAAATTAAGTCTACTTTTGCTTAATAATTTCCTAAAAGTATCGTAATAATTTATGAATTATTTTGGGCATAAGTGTGTAGCGATTTTTATACATTTTACTAGTACCGCCTTGCACATCTTTTGGTAGGATCGCTAATGTATTTATTTGACTGCTAATTTCACCGACAATAACATTTTAAATTCCCTGATTTTTAGAAGTTTTTCCTTTCAGTTTTCAAGTAACAATGAAAAACATAGATTAAATATAAGTTGTCAAAGTCATTTTGTGATTTTTCTGAATATATATAGACATCAATTGCTGTTCGTTTATCTCACTAAAACTCGAGAATGGCAAGGCCGCTTTAGCTGATTTTGGAATGTTTGTCGCAGCCCAGGGACGCTGAAATAAAAATTACTTGAAAATCCAATTGTCAGGTGTAGGTACGAAGTAATGGACAAAGCTAGATGTTATATAATATTTCATTTATATGTCGATTTTATTTTATACCACACTAGTTATATTATTCTGAGTATAACTTAAAGTTTCAATTTAAAACGTAAATTACTTTTGCAAAGCAAGTCAGAAACAATACTCAAATATTCCAACAAACAATCCGTCGGCCGCTCGCAAAATTATTATAACAAAGTTTTGAAACAAACGCCTTTGATTTTTACACGAAATGCCTGAACAATCCTTAGTTTCACAAAGGAGAAAATGTACAGACTCCAGTTGTTTATTCAGGTAATTATCTGGCTACTGCTTAGTTCCCCCTTTCAATTTTCTTGGGTATTTCAACCCTTTGAGGTCCTCTAACCAAATGGTAATTTAAAACGCCTCTTCAAATTTTTCTTTTTAAACAAGGATTTGTCCTTTTTTGCTTGAGATTTTTTCAATACTATTTATTTAATAATTTACTTGTGTGTGGTTGTCTGATACCAAAATATATACGTCCAGTAGTTACTTCATTATTGAAATTAGTTATGCATTGTATACATAAAATGCTGTTCAAAAAAATATTATTTCCTTTAATGCCACTTTAATGCAATTTATTATTTACAATTCGATTTTCAAATTAGGTACTTCTTAATACAATTACATCTTCGTTATAATTTGACTGGAACCAAACAAGAGGTTTTGCAGTCAAATAAAAAATAATTTTTGAAATTATGTTTTTTCACGGGATACGATAAACAAACGAGCAGACGTTTCGCCTGATGTTTTTTATGGCTTAGGGAGCAAACGAGCAGACGTATCACCTGATGGTAAGCGATTACCGCCGCTCGTGGACACCCGCAATACCAGAGGCGTCACAAGTGCGTTACCAGCATTTTATGAAGGGGTACGCTCTTTTCTTGAAGGATTTTCTTGAAGGAAGGAAGAAGGAACACGCAGTTTTGTTACAAAGAGAAAAACGACAACCAAATTGAAAGTTGCTGTTTCTTAAATCGTTTTGGAATTGATAATAAATTAAATGAGAAAAAATTATTTTATTAATGTTTTTGAACTGTACAAAACTACGAATTCTTGGTAATTTACAACAGAATATATTCTCAACTTTTATTGTATAATAAAGTGTATATTTGGACATAAATTCCGTCTTTCACTTAGTATAATGTTACGCTAGGGTACCGTTAATATTCACAAGGGACATGGATGGTAATTAGGGGTACGTAATTAAGATTACAACCCCTGCAATCTGATTAGCATTGCGGCACTGTGTTGGTGTAAAATATGGGATGTTTAAGGGTAATTATTTCATATTTTCAAGTGACAGATGCTTGACATATTTTTTTTTTTGGGATATAGCAGTTAAAATTATTTCTTTTAAATTTTTTTCAGCTGTTCTTTTGTTTCGTTTGTTTACTTTGTTGTTTAAAACAACAAATTCATACTCAAGTTTCAAATAATTAAGCTACGACGGAAATATGCAATCCAAGTTTTTTCAAACAACTGAAAAGCAATTTAATCTTATGTAAAATGAGAGATCAGAATCACAAGCGATATCACAGCCAGTATTACATCGATAAGAACTAGATAGCTAATATCGAAAAGCTCCGTCATACACGTGGGTCATAAATTACCCAATCAGGATGTAATAAATCACTTTCGTATACTTAATCAACGTCAATGAACTGTAGGTGTAACATTTGTATAAGCCCTAATGATGACATCAGAAATATGCGATTTGTCTTGAGCGTGGTACTCAGGCGATCGTTACTTAAGTTTTGTTTTTTTTAGATGGCCGCCTCCCTTGACTAGTCACTGCTGTCACATGAACAGAATGTTACATGGTGGGGTTATAATTATGACATTTCGCTAGATAGATACATGTATACTTTTTTGTAAATATATACATACTATACATAGAAAACACCCAAACTCCGAAACAAATATTTGTAGATCATACAAACATTTAGTCCGACCCGGGAATCAAACCCGAGGCCTCCTGATCAGCAGTCGCACACGCCAAGCGCGAGACCAACGAGGCAGTCATAAAAATTGTTTATTGGTTAAGATAATAAATAATAATAATAAATATTTCGGACATCTAAACACACAACGCCATCTAGTCCCAAGATAAGCAGAGCTTGTGTTATGGGGTACTAGACAACTGATACAAATACATATATACTTTTTTTTTGTAAATACATACATATTATAGATAGAACACACCCAAACTCCGAAACAAATATTTGTAGATCATACAAACATTTGGTCCGACCCGGGAATCGAACCCGAGACCTCATGATCAGCATCAGCAGTCGCTCACGCCAACCGCTAGACCAACGAGGCAGTCAAATATATATTCATAACAGGTCACAGACTATTTTAAATGTGTGGGTGCCGTAAAAATACGAAATGTAATCATATGTATTACTTTAGTGTTTTCTATTTAACTGCCTTTAGCGCTGCATATTTAATTTATGAGGTATTTTTTAAATTGACGAAATCAAAGTCTTCTGCAATGTAACATTACTACAACAACTATATTAAGTCTATGACATATAATCTAACTGTGATTCTAAAAAATATAATAAAATCCCACCTTTGTAATACATCCATATAACACCTTAAGCCCCTCATAATGTTTCTCTATCGGCAACAATAATTACCCAACTCACTGTATTATTACACTATTACAACATTCACACTCTCAAGCATTAATTAACTGACATCCTAATATGCAGAATATAATATGGAATTGAAGCAAAATGAACCCTATCACCTAAAGTATTGAACACAAAATTGGTCTTGAAGGAATATAAGGACAACTACACCTGGAAAAAAATTTAGGCCTCGTCTCGTAAAAGATTACCGTAATATGTATTACTAATGGTTTATTGTACTGGCTTATATTACTAGATATTCATTACATAAATATAGGAATCAAATAAGTGTTTACTCAAGGATGTAATCGATCTACTAGTTATGGAATATAATCATATCCCGAGTCCATTCGATCATTATGAGCAATATTTTATTATCTTTTAATAAAACCAGCAGATAAAATGCTATTTACAAATATGTTGAGGAACGAATAAAACAACCATAAATTGTATATTATTATACTGTTTTATCTTTATCAATAGCAGCATTTTTTAAGCAGTCCCTATATTTTAAGATCAACAACTCAGTAGTTTAGACGTGGAAGCGCAACAAGCAAGTAAATAAATGAATTTTGCTTTTACAGAT
Source organism: Spilosoma lubricipeda (assembly GCA_905220595.1). Classification (NCBI taxonomy): domain Eukaryota; kingdom Metazoa; phylum Arthropoda; class Insecta; order Lepidoptera; family Erebidae; genus Spilosoma; species Spilosoma lubricipeda. The sequence continues at coordinate 3,550,751 of HG992291.1, forward strand.
ATCTAGACTTTGCCCGCGGATTCACACGCGATAATTTTTGTACTAAATTTCATTCAACTCAGTGCAGCTGTTCTGGCTTAAATAAGAAACATCCACCGTCCTGGAAAAGTACAAAAATATACCTTAACATAAAACTAAAGACATAATACGAGTAATTAATATAATAAAACAATTAAGCAATATATATAATGTCCAATTTAGCACGTATAAAATGTTGACTAAACAGCCGCCGGAGACGACAAACTTTAGCAGACCATATCAAACTCTAGTTTCTTCTTTAAGGACTCACACTTCACTTAATTAGGACAATTACTCTAACAAAAGTATTGGCACCAACTACTGGACAGCAAAAACTAGAGACGCTCAGGGAATAAATACAATTCACGGTCACACACCATTTACGAAACCACCCACGCATTTCGCGCTAACACATAAAAGTGCCGAAATAATTACTTTATTTCTTACAATTAACTTTGAATCGTAGGTGTATAAACTTAGGGTGGAAATTAAGATGTGTAAAGATAATATGGCAAGACAAAGTATGGGACTACAACATTACAGAAAGTAATATTAAATTCTAAATCCAAATGGCACATATTCTTTGTTTAAATCCTCTGCACACGAGGAATTGTATCCTTAGCTTTTACAAATACGCAATACTGTTAGTATACTTAGCTTTAGCGGCACAACACTAGTTTAAAAAGATTCACAACTGAGTAACCATGTACTTAGTTTGATTTGACTGCCTCGGTGGCGTAGTGGTAGCGTATGCCACTGCTGAGCCTGAGGTCTCGGGTTTGGTTCCTGGGTCGAACCAAATCTGCAAATATTTGTTTCGGAGTACACAAGCTCTGCTTATCTTGGGACTAGATGACGTTGTGTGTCACATGTTGGAAAATATTTATTTATTTAAATATTTACTTATTTACTCCTTAGGAGCTATTTTACAATTTAAGTTCAAAAATGTAAGTCTAGAATAGAATAGAATATACTTTATTGTACACCAATTACAAATTGTTACACTTATAAAATTCAAGAAGATGTGTACAATGGGCGGCCTTATTGCCAAAAGCAATCTCTTCCAGGCAACCTTTGGATGGATATATTGACTGGAGAAAGAAATAAACGGAATAAAGGGTAGTGTAGGTGTTTTCAAGCTATGATGGTGTTCAGCTATAAAATTATTATATATAATTCTTGAGGTCACGTTGTTGCCCACGATGTACTCTGAAACTATCTAACCGACTGTTTTAACATGTTTATGTTCACGCTTAAACCTATAGAAGAAGAGCATGATTGAAAACAGACGGGTTGCGTGGGTCAGCCAGTATACATATCAGTATATACATACCTGACACTGAAGTGTTTGAGGTGAAACTACCTACGCTATTTCCTTGAAAGGTTGAAAGTAGTATCGCTCCGAAAATAACAGCAACGGACTGAACAAACAACTGCTCGTGTGTAGGTAGCCTTATTTGTTTAACAATCCAAATACACTGATATATTTTCGTGCAATTTCAAATTACAACGCAAGACACGTAGCGCAATGAGTGTCATAGCTTTGTAGGATTTGCAAAATATGTATGTGGTTGCATTGCAAAGGAAATCATAATTAAGGCGTCTTTCAAAAGTATATTAAAACTTGTTTTCATTTGTAGCTTCATGTGGGTAATTTATTTTGCCTCTAACTTTGTGAATGTGTAGTTAAATTGCATGTCCGTTGAAACCGTCAAATGTATATTTTAAAATGGATCTACAACTTTTTAGAGAATAATGTTCTTCTTGAAAAATTCGGATGAGCGTTTTTTATTGCGCGCGGTGTTACCCGCGGTTATTGTTGTACCGCGAGTAACGCCGCGGGACAAAGTTAGTCTAAAAAAAGTAGCCTAAGTTACTCCCTGGATCATTAGCTACCTACCAGTGAAAATCCGTCCAGCCATTCCAGAGATTACCCGGAACAAACAAACAGACAGACAAACAAATTTTTTTAACTACATTTTTAGTATACGTACCGTGTATACATACATATGCTTTTAGTAAAAAGTGGTTATTTTGATATTACAAACAGACACTCCAATTTTATTTATTTGTATAGATTGTATATGCATTGTTGAATAAACGAGTTGATATTGGATTTTTTCAACTTTGCCTTCGACAACATTACTTATTGTCCTGCGAAGTAAACTCCCTTCAAGTCGAGTCAGCTCTTACCACACCCATGGGATGAATAGGGATAGTGAAACTCTGTACTCTTAATCCTTCACCACATGGGAACATCTGTAATGTGGCCTTATTATCTAACATGTATTACTTTTCTCTTAGCAACAGTCAAGCTTAAGTAGATTCAGTATTTTCTTATTTCGTAGCACTCGTAGCAGCGTAGACTATTCTGTAGCGTTCTTAGTGTCATAGACAATTTCGTAGTAGTCCTAACTAAAATGTGAACTACAGATAATCATTTGTCTGATTTTTGTTTTTATTAATACAATTTATTCTAAATCTTACTTTATCTTAAGGCACATAATTCACATTTTTATAATTTTATTAGGTTAAATCATCAAATATATACATAAATCAAATAAATGCGAACAAAATTTTATGGACCACCGTTCAGAAATTACTTCCTTGTTCCCGAAAATAAAAGCTCAATTTACTGCCAACACTAAAAATAAAAGGTGCTTAGAACCTGATAAAATTTCCTTATAAACCACGAAATGTTTTATTACCTGCACAATCGAACATCAATAATTGTAACTTTTTTATGTTCAGGTATAAAATAATAAAAATGGTATCGATTACATTTTTATTATTGCAAAAGTTACGTTTTCCTCTGATTAGTTATTCATCGATTATGAATTCGATTATGAGATACGGGACAGTTTTTATTTTAAGACAAATTACATTAACTAATAACGCGATAGCAAAATTAGTATTTTTGAAATTTAGAAAATGGTATTCATATTAAAAGGAGTCAGTTTTTACTTGACCACCACGTAGCCAATGGTAATGGTAATATTTTTAGCTGTTTATGCACGTTTGTAGTTGCACCGTAGAGTCTAAATTGTTGAACTGATTTTAATGAATGAGGTATCAATGGATATGTTTTAATAGTCAATACATAAATTTTATAAAAAGTTTTTACATAGTCGGGCTATTGTTTTATAAACTTCTTCATGTTACTTTTACTGTCTTGTGTATTAAAAGATTTGTTCTTGGTAGAGGACCTTTAAAAACAGATAAAAAAACTGTTTTCATAGAAGATCAATCTTCGTATACATATGACTGAAAAGATATGAAAGCCTTACAAAAGGTATGCCAAAATCGGACCTACCACCTTCAACAAACCTCAATTTCCCCATTTTTGGGGAGATTTTCTTACACGGACACACCTTTATTGCTATGTACCACAGTGGTTAAGTTTTGAATAATTTAAAATAATCAGTTACCTTTGATTATGTGATAAGGGGGAACCGGCCAGGCTAAGTTTAAATTCATTAAGTAATAGAATAAACGTGTAACTGATTTGGTAGCAAGTAATAGCGTGAGCAACTGCTTTGCTTGAGGTCTCGGGTTCGATTCCCGGGTCTGACCAAATGTTTGTTTCAGAGCTTGGGTATTTTCTATGTTTATATGTATGTTATTTCCAAAAAATATTTATCTGTATTTATATCACTTGTCTAGTACCCATAACACAAGCTCAGCTTAGCTTGGGACTTGATGGCGTTGTGTGTTAGATGTCCGAAATTATTATTATTAAATTATTATAAGTCAGTTTAATTTCAATAATTTTTAGCCCACTTCTCTTCCATTTGAGATAAGGGACACTCTGAAGGTGACCACATACTTTTAAAAGTAGTAATTACTTATAAACAGGTGTCTAGTAATTTATCCCATATTACATAAAAAACCTTCTAAGTCTGTGTCAGCTCAAAAATGTTCAGAACTAAATATAAAACAAATTTTCAGTCCCTCTATGCAGTAGATAAATAGGTAACAAGACTTTAGTTATAAACAAAATAATCTTATTGAGAAACTAAATTGCATTGTGAGTTTAAATTCTATCCAACATATGCACATGAGTAGTTTTATAACATCGTTTGAGTCTCCTGTTGCCCGTAGCGTGATAATTTTTCGCCATTTTTAAAACATTCTTCATTGGTGCTCTGCTCCTGTTAGTCTTAGCGCCTATAGCCTTACTCAATAAATGTACTATCCAACACCGAAATAATTTTTCAAATCGGACCAGCGTTTCCTGAAATTAGCGCGTTTAAACAAACAAACAAACTCTTCAGCTTTATATATTAGTATAGATATGAATACCACTAAACAAAATAGTTTTTATTCTGAAAAGACATTTCTTTGAAGCTCGCTGGACACAAGTCCCAGGAAATCTAATAACCGAACATATAAATATTCAGTTTCCGCATTTGTCCTCTAATCAAGAACATACCCGAGTGAGATACAACCACTGATACGACCCCACTTGCTGTTTACTGACTAACTTTATTCATAAATACTGTTAGTATAAATCTCAGTAATTGCAGTAACTAAGTTACATGTAAAGAATCGTGTATATAGCTCTTAATAGGAATGGTTATGTTTTTGTTACCTTTTTTTTATGTAATAGGCGGGCAAACGAGCAGACGTATCTCCTGATGGTAAGCGATTACCGCCGCCACACCAGAGGCGTCGTAAGTGCGTTGCCGGCCTTTGGGGGATGGGGTTTGGGTTATGGGCCTCCGGTATCCTCACTCACTCGGTGAAACACAGCGCAAGCACTATTTCATACCGGTTTTCTGTGAGACCATAGTATCACTCCGGTCGAGCCGACCCATTCATGCCGAAGTGTGACTCTCCCACGGTAATATAAATCTAAAGTTAGATAGAAAAGGTTAGAGTTTACTTAGGTTATATTACATATTTTGAATTAATTTCGAATGCCTTAATAATAACTTTTCTCGAATCCCTTCTATTTAAGGCGCTGCTTTGTATATTTTTAAGTCGAATCTATCCTACACTATGATTTATAGTTACGACACAATTTTTATTCCAAAAAGACTTTTTTTTTGATGATTGAGTAGTCTTAAAAAGGATGTTCTAGATTTGGTATTTTTTTTTCATATTCCTCAATAATTGTACCTATTTTGGCTGAAATGGTTTTATTTTATTTATTTTCTGTAATGTGGTTGGTACATAACGCTATGTATAAACATATTATTATAACTATAGTCATAGTTATGCATTACATTTACAAACACTAAACTAACAGTATATCACAATAAGTAAGTACAGGTTAACTTAACTCTTATTATAGCATACAAAAGTTGTTTTGAGTTCTAAAAGTTCTTGAGTACTTTAGAACTTAGCTTTCTCTTTCTTTACCAGCACTTGTAGAAATTGTGTAATAAAAACATTATTGTATTATTATGTAGTTTGAAAGAAACCAGTAGAAGCAATTTTTATCAATTATAGCTCAAATATAATGTTCGAGCTCATTGGAATGAACTCAACAATAAAAAATCTTTTTTGAATTTTATTTTGAAACCAGAGTTGTTTAAATGTACTATTTATATCTTCAGAAATGAACATTATATAAAATAAGGTATGTGAAACCTAGTCAATACTACAAAATAGGAATCAGAAACAAATTTGATACCTATTTTTCATCCAACTAGTAGCCGACTTAGGGTCGGCTTGAATTAATAGCCAATCTCTAATAATCTTGGGAATAATAAAGGCTAAGAAAATGATGAAGTTCATGACCTATTTTTCATCCAAATTATAGATTACAATAGTTTTTGTCTAACAATACGACCTCACCGTAAATATTAACAGAGAAACCGCTCCTACAAATAATGTAACATCCCATAAAGACACGTAATGTTACTTCTAATTATCTTCCACGTCTGACGAGGGTTAAACTTTTACGGGCGTCGATTGTTAAATGTGTCAATTTTGTACATCCACACATCGTACCTGTCCTATCAAGAAGATACTTATTTATACATGAATAACTGTTCACGTAGATAAAGGTTTATCCGAATAAAGTATATAATTATTATTTTTAATGATATTGGAGGGGAAAGGGAGACATCGCCCGACGTTAAGTAACCATTGCCGCCCGTTGACATGTGCTATAAGTAGAATCGTAAGTACGTCGCCATTTAAGGCCTTCTGCCGCCCAAACAAACCAACGACATGGGAGCTGGGTTTAACAGTTTTCTTCTTTCTTTGATGAAATGGCAATCAGCCGGATCTCTCGGATCAGCTATTTCTGCCAATGTCAAGTGTTTATAGTCTTCAAATCATAAGTCTTCAAGTCGTTAAGTCTTCGTCGTGATGAAATTAATGATATAAAATATAAAAAATGTGGATGAGATGAAATGGGGACCGTCTTCCGAAAAAACAAAACACGATCTCCAACAGTTTTCTAAAGACCGGATTTCTGTTAGGTAAAATACTAAGGCTAATACATAAATATTTCTGACACTAATGTAATTTTTTACGCGTTACCCCTATAAAGATGCAATAAACAATAAAACGAGAAATTAAAGGTGTATGTATCAGTGAGTTAACCAAATAAAATTCAATATTAAAACTTATACATTTGTAATACTAGTGGGACATATGAATGATGGACAAAATGTAATACCTTTAAACGAGCAATTCTTATATATCTATAATCTGAATCTCGGAAACTGTTCCAAAGATTTTTATGAAATTTTAATAATAACAACCTAACTTTCTAATAACTTGTGTTTTTTGTGAAACATTTCTATCAAAATTGGAGTAACATTGTATAGAAAATTTTGTCCTTGACCTTATAGTCATACAAATGTGTGTATCGACAGTTGAAACTCAATTATTTCTGAATACGTATGATACTATCTATCATATAAAAAACATAACACAAAGACATAGAAAAAATATTCAGCTCATTGTACAAATATTACCTCTAGATGGGAATTAAACCTTAACCTCCGGCTTATAGATCAGGTTCAATGACCACTTTTTTTTTTTTTTTTTTACGTGTGGAAACCCCCTCGGGCCGTCACCCCGCCGGGGTTTGCGGCGGGGCGGTGTGTCGGAATCGAACCGACTAAAACCACACGGTGTGCCAACTCTGCGCCTGAGACGGGAGGGATCCGGGAACTGCTGTTATTAACACATCCGGACCCCTCCCAGCGCCTGCCCGCACTAAAGCGGGCACCGTCTGCTGGTAAACTCTCTGATTTAGGCCACGTACGGCACACGCGTAACGTCGCCCCGTCGCGGGTGACCACTAAAGCGGATGGAGGGGAAAACCCGTCCCCACCATCCGCGGCCACACTCAGGGCGGCATGAGGCGCTGGTATGCGCCAGGTTCAATGACCACTAGACCAATGGGTCAGTCGAGTATGTGTACATATACTACACTACTTGGCTTGATTCACTAACTGATTAATTAATGCAAAATCAAAACTGATGGATGCACAAACTTGAAATTTTGATAACTCATGTTTTTCATATACTCAACACCCTCAAGGAAAAGATTTTATAGGAAATTTTACTCATATAAAAGAGTAAAAGAAATATTTAACTATTGCATGTTCATCATTTACAAAGTTATTAAATCGAAATAATCACGCGAACCGAGAGCAATAGTCAGTGTTTTATACACACTAGATATGTTTTATGTTTCGCAGAAATTCTTGATTAAAACACGAACTTACAACGTATTGTTTCTATGATCCAGCAGCGAGCAGCTTCAATTCAATAAATTGAGTAACATTAGTTATTCGCACTGCATAACAACTTAAAACTCAAGTTGCATGCAAACGAGCCATTGTGTTTCTGATTTTAATATAGGTATTTTCGAAAAAATAAGTGAAAGTTGAAGTAAAATTCTATCGCTTTCTTATTTAGTTAATATTATTGAAGAATTCAATAGCTTTTTCAATGAAATTGAAAAGATCCATTGTTATACAAAATTTCCAAGAAAATAAAACAACTGCATTTTTCTTGGTAATTGTATTTTACAATTATTCAAGCTTCCTTTGTTTCTCTTGTCTTCAAGTACTTCAATATTAAGATCTTTACTTGTTTTGTTATAATTATTGTAACAAAATAATTATAACAAAACAACATTTGTTTATTTTTCGATGGATGAACGAATGAAAAATTTTGAAAATAAATAATACACTTAAATATGGGATATAAGGTAATATAACTGCCTTGGTGGCGCAGCGGTAGCGTATGCGACTGCTGTGCTTGAGGTCTCGGGTTCGATTCCCGGGTCGGACCAAATGTTTGTATGATCTGCAAATATTTGTTTCGAAGTTTGGGTGTTTTCTATGTATAATATGTATGTATTTACAAAAAAAAAGTATATAAGTATTTATATCAGTTGTCTAGTACCCATAATACAAGCTCTGCTTAGTTTGGGACTAGATGGCGTTGTGTGTTAGATGTCCGAAATATTTATTATTGTATTTATTTATTTATATTTCAGACAATATCCTCAGCCAAATAACGAAATGGAGCATGAAATTTTTAAATTCATTGTCCTATCTATTGGAACGCAAATCTCAAAACTTATCAGATCAGTCCAATCACATAAATTTTGACAATGAAGATACTTCGTCACCGGAGCTCATTAACCAGAGCTCAATATAAAAGAAACTGTTCACGAAACTTTACAAAAGGAAACGTGCAAATCTCAGAGTAAAAGAAATTTAGAACGAACTCAGGGTGCTATCGATCCGGCTTGGAGTATCGAAGGCCTATTTAGTATGTCAATGTAAAATACAATCGCAGAAGATTAACTTTTCATCACCCACATTGTTTCTCAGCATATTATCACCATTCGGCCTTTTCTCAATAAATACTACAATAATAAACATACTAATGACTAAAACAATTAAAGAATCAATTCTTTTATTTCTAGGTAATATTTATATATATTTTGCAAGGTTCTTTAAAAGTTACGTAGAAATAATCATATTAAAAAAATCAGACATAATTTCCTCTGTTCTATTGTATTTTTTTTTTGGCATTTAAATAATTTTATCAACCAACATGCAACGCCTCGAAGCAAAATGTTAATCGGAAAAGAGTCCTTCATTTAAAAGAAAAATAATGAACTATCGGTTTATAATTATATAAAATAATATAATATTATAATAAAAAAATAAAATAGTTTAGTCAACGAAATAATTTATCGGTCACTTACAACCTAGACTTAAATTATTTTAATTTTCTTCATTTATATTCCGTATCAATCTCGCATCTATCTAAGCAGCGATCTACTTAAATTTAACGCGATGATAAACTTTTTACAAGTTGGATATCAAACCTAATCACGTGTCCAGTATGCGTTTATTAAAATTGATGGCTGAATTTCAACATGAACTTCTGACTATTCTGTGATACCCGTTATCAATACGACGGAAATTGGACGTCACAATCCGGGAGGCCATTTGTCTACGTCCGTGGAACAATTAGGGTGAGCCCGCGAATTTAGATATTTCCCCCATCTCACTTTTTACAGGTGTTGGAGTTTTTATGACGAAATTTAAAGAAACTTATAAATGATACTCATTACATACGATTTTGATTGAATCTATTACTAACATTTCATCATCATCATTATGGCGAAGCCATAGGATTATAGTAGTTTAAATCTGTACGCCGCAACGTGCTACATTAATAGTTTTACTACGTGCCGTAGCAACGATATTAGAATAGGAAGTAGAAATAAGATATTGTCAATTTAGCAATTTCAGTAAACAATAGTTACTAGTTACCCCCACCTAAACCTGTCCATAAATCTTGTATATAAACTTTAGTTTAAGTTTAATTAAATGAGTCATAATAAATATATTACAATCAACGTGTCGTCTAATTGTCTCCAAGGGTAAACACGCAATAATTGGTGACCCCGACGTGATCTATTGGTTTTTAGTGCTGATATAATACCGGGACGACCGGAACCCTATTAGGTTTTCAGCAGTGAATCTAGAGAACAATAGCATTACGAAATTATCACATCCCAAAAATGGCTCCAACAACAACTACTTCAAGAGGCGACACTGGGTGCGATTCAGTTGCTGCTATCACGGTCACAGACAAACTACCACAATTTTGGACAGACTCCCCACGTTTATGGTTCGCCCAGTTTGAAGCAATAATAGCACCACAAAAACAGGGCGAAGATTACAAATATAACATGGTAATATCCAAACTACCAAAAGAGGTCGTCCATCAAGTTAGTGACATTTTAACTAACCCGCCCAGCGAAAATAAGTACTCCACCATCAAGGAACGTCTAATAAACTGCTACGAAGAGAGCGAACACCGACGTTTCCACAGACTACTATCAGAAATGGACCTTGGAGACCAGAAGCCTTCCCAGCTCTGGAGAAAAATGAAGGAAGCTGGATGTGGAAAAATAAACGACGACACTATTCGCCTGCTGTGGCTAAGGTAACTCCCCGCTTCGCTAACAGCGATATTATCAGTTACAAACAATATATCGTTAGAAAACTTGAGCGAGTTAGCCGATAAAATATACGAAAACTTGACCTACAACAAGAAAAATACTCAAGAGACAGCGGTTGACATTAACCTAGTTACAAACATATCGTCACAACTTGAAGCCATGCGAATAGAAATAAATGCATTACGCAGCATACGCGAGAAACAACCTATGCAACGCAGCAAATACCAAACACGACATACGCCACATTCACGGTCAAGGTCGCGCCACAGAAACTCACATAATGGATTATGTTATTTTCATAATCGTTTCAAGCAGGATGCATATAAATGCAATAAGCCTTGTTCATGGAATATAATTAGAAATAACAGGCTATCGGAAAACTATATTTAGCACAGAATACGACGGGCCTCTGTGCTATCCACCCAGCAAACCGTCTAACTCTAACTGACTCAAACAGTGGTTATAGATTTTTAGTCGACACGGGTGCTAACATTTCAGTCATAAATAGCACAAATAATAAGAGCCAAGCATGCGAATACCAATTATTCGCCGCGAACGGGACCCCTATAAATACATACGGGGAACGCGTTTTAACGCTTAACCTAGGACAGCGCCGAAGCTTTAAATGGACATTTACCATTGCCGACGTCAAGATGCCAATCCTGGGAGCGGATTTCTTGGAGCATTATCAATTATTAGTGGATATACACAGAAAAAAACTGATCGATAAAAAAACAGGTCTGGAAACGCCTGCCGAAATAGTGAGAGCAATTGCATCCGTTCGATCGTTAAACGCTTCTCTACAGGAACCAATAAAGGGATTATTAGAGAAATATGAAGATATTACAAAGCCTAGATCAATGAATCTACATACAAAGCACCGAGTACAGCATCAAATAATAACAAAGGGTTTCCCAGTATTTACTCGAGCGCGTCCATTACCTCCTGACAAATACAGGATGGCAAAACAAGAAAAATAAGTTTAAGGAACATTATGAACACTTAGAGGAGGTGTTTAAGCGCCTACATAAAAACGGCATAACAATAAATATAAACAAATGCGAATTCGCCAAGTCGGAGATTGATTTCCTCGGTTATCATACAACGAGCCAAGGGTTGACTCCTACTATGGAAAAGATTCAAGCTATAAACAATTACCCTAAACCACAAACGATAAATAAGTACGACGTTTTTTGGGTATGATTAATTTCTACAGAAGCAGTATTCCACATGCAGCAAAACATCAAACACCGTTAAATAAATATTTAATTAATTGTAAGAAAAATGATAAGACGGTTATCCAATGGAATACCGAATCAAACCACGAGTTTGAACGCTGCAAGCAGATAAGAAAACAGAAACAAGGACACGTTCTGGTAGAGTCTCCCACCAGATGGTTAGATTCCAATTATAATGATTTTTTTTTTCTCTTCAGAGGGGGAATATCTATGGCGAAGCCATAGGATTATAGTAGTTTAAATCTGTACGCCGCAACGTGCTACATTAATAGTTTTACTACGTGCCGTAGCAACGATATTAGAATAGGAAGTAGAAATAAGATATTGTCAATTTAGCAATTTCAGTAAACAATAGTTACTAGTTACCCCCACCTAAACCTGTCCATAAATCTTGTATACAAACTTTAGTTTAAGTTTAATTAAATAAGTCATAATAAATATATTACAATCAACGTGTCGTCTAATTGTCTCCAAGGGTAAACACGCAATAATCATCATCATCATCATTATCATCAACGACAACCCATAAAGTCCCACTGCTGGGTTCGTATATACTATGACGTGGCCGAATTTATATACACAGTTTTGTACAAGATGAAGTACAACCTATCTCTATTCAATACAGCTGCCAAAGTAAAAAAGTTGGTTTGTTTTACTGTGAGTAATATGATCGAGATGCATTTCAAAATCAATATTTAAAGTTACATATGTGTTCTTCTGGTTTCTGTTTCTATTAACCATCTCTTACTTTCCGTCATATTTCAAATAATGCAATCGAAATCTAAAAGAATGTTAGAACGGGTAATGCCTTTTGTATCATTTACAAAACTTGTCGAGTAAGTGTTATTGTAGAATTTAAACTCGTACGTGGAATCGAAACTTCTATACCAAAATAAAAATGTTGAAAAGGTGTAGAAGAAAATTACCTTAAAAATATACAACGTGTAATACTTAATTACAAATCCAAGTAGCAATAAATTCCCTTAAAAAGAACTAACCAAATCGATAGTATAGAATAACCAAACAGTATTTTTATATAACATTTCTCAGCAATTAGTTTACTATATATTGAACAAATGTCACATTTACTGAAACAGATTAAGTAGCCAGGTGTCCGTGTCATTATTAATCACCTTACACAAAACATAAGGAAATATGAGACGGCTTCTATGGAGGCGGAAAATGAGACGGAAATAACTTGAAAAAATCGAGTCGCACGAACATCGACGTATTAATTAATCACTTTTCTAGCCAAGATAATTCCCTTCCCTTGAAAAGTAATATCTTTAGAAGCAATATAGATGAGGAAAGTTTATAGGAAATACGACCGAGCAAGTTTGTACCACTATTCTGTAAGGATGTAATACCCTATGATAGACGAGTGATCTAATTATTGACTCCCCACGTCTATGGTTTAACTTTGATACTTAGTCTTATTTTTTATTGAAATATAGAACACGCAAGTACTATTTAAAATATGTGATTGAATTCAAAAACGCTACACCTATAAAATGTATATTTAGTTGTTTTTTATTGAAGATTTGTCTCAAATGAAGACAAACCTTTAATAGTGCTGCCATTTGACGTTTTTTATTCGATATCGAAAACTGAATCAGATAAGTATAGTTTATTAACAACATCGAATAAATAATGTAGTATATATATAAATAATGTATAAGATATATAGGGGTAAAATAGACAACCATAGTAAATATTTATTTATTTCAATGTTTATCAGCGTTTGTCGAGAACAATACCAACTTCCTATACTTAGAACTTCTAAGTTATTCATCATAGTTGACTAAATTACCCAAATAAACATTTCCACAGCCGAAAACCTACAACCATATTCATTATACATCAAAATAGTCAAGAACAATAGCAGAACAATCCCACAATGAGATAGAAGCGATACAGTTGAGCGTATATCCGGAAAGCGGTTATTCGGTCCACCGCTACAGAAACGGTTCAATGAAACTGTTTGATGAACTTCTGCGTATGTTACATATATAACTAAATAGTCATATAGTAGCTGTTCTGTATAACTTTCCTAGGCTCTTGTTGGGGTTAGAATGAATTATTTATTTCCTTCGATAATTAAAATTCACTATTTCAAATAAACTTACATTTAAAATTATGTACTAGTATTTTCAGACTAAAGAAGTAGATATCATACTTCACACTAATATATAAAAGCGAAAGTTTGTGAGTGTGTATGTTTGTTACTTCTTAACGCAAAAACTACAAATGGATTTGGATGAAACTTTACAGTAATATAGCCTATAGATCAGAATAACACATAGGCTACTATTTGCCGCGTTAACCGACATTCACGTGGGCGGAGCCGCGGACAATTTTTAGTTTTATAATAAATTCATACACAATACACGAATATAAATAGCTTTCAACATAAACATATGGATATGTTTCCTAGTACCTACTTAATGTCGTCTAGTCTAGTAAAATAATTAAAATTCAACCGTATCATATTAGACTTAAAGTTAATACCAACTTAATTTCAAGCGTGGGACAGCCACACTTACGCACGCATGTGCGGCCGTAGTATCACTCCAGTCGAGCTGGCCTGCTCAACTGGAGTGATACTACGGCCTCACAAAATACCGGTGTGAAATAGCTAAGTGAGGATATAGGAGGCCCATACTCATATTCAAAAATAAAATATATTATAAAGAATAAAAAGTCTTAAAAGGACTATTACTTAATTCATTCTGAATAGAAAAACAACGTTTTGCAAATCATGGATGTGTTAATTTTAGTCGATTGTTAACATTCTTCAGTTTTAATAGACATATCGATAAAAAAAAACTGCAGAAAAACACATCCCTATTAAGGTCAAGGCGATGATCACGCTCACCAATCAATCACTTATATTAAGTAAAGTGCTATAATTCAATATTCCAAATTAAGACATTATTATACTACATTATATAATATACTATATTACAACTGTGAGCCTTGTAGGACATGAAATGTTGATAATCCATGGCATCACGAACGTGACAAATAGTGAGGATCATTCTGTCTACCACTTAGGGGATATGTAACGTGAGTATAAGCTATGTATCAATATATTATGTATATTCAGATACAGAGCAATAATTAATCCTGCTCATCACAGAATTAATTAGTCTTGAGTTCCAATCAAATCTACGACCTCAGGCCTCTAAATCACGACCAAAATATTTTTTTTCACATTAATATATTTTTGTAATGTCAGACTCTAAAATTTATGAAATTATTCAGTGCCTTCATCAATCGATTTAGAAAGGTAATTTGAAAGTGGGTGTAAGTGGAATGTCGCCATTCTTTTTTTTTTTACTAAGCGCCTGATAGGGAGGTGCGGGGTACACGAAAAGTAACGGTTCATTACATCTCTTAAGTAAAGGATAAAATCGCTTTTCAAAAATGATTATGAATTCGCTAAAGTGGTTGGAAGATTTACAGATATTTTTTGATGAAAATTCCGTTTGGTAAGGACTAGTTTCATTGTAAGCGATTTTTGTTTTTTTTTGTTTTATTATTAAAGCGACTGGGCTTCGCACGAAAGTCTTTGAAATTTTTGGATTTCCTCTACAGTAATATATATGCATGCCGAAATGAGGGTACCCGAATAATAAAATTGTTACGAACACGTGACAAAAACACACTTTAATTGTTTAATTAATACAAAAGCACTAGTAGTTGCCCGCGCCTCCACCCGCGTGTATGTCGGTTATCGCGGCAAATAGTAGCCTATGTGTTTTTACGATATCTAGTAGTAAGTAGCTGTAAAGTTTCATCCAATTCCGTTCAATAGTTTTTGCGTGAAAGAGTAACAAACATCAATCCATACTTACAAGCTTTCAATTTAATAATATTAGCAGGTTAACGAAGTTATGGAATTTTTCTTGTTATTTATACCAAGGCATGGAGAAGACTTAGTAGTAGAATTAGAAAAGAAATATTTGTTCCGGAGTTTGGGTGTTTTATATGTATAGTTTGTATGTATTTACAAAAAAAAAGTGTAATATGTATTTTATCAGTTGTCTAGTACCCATATAACAAGCTCTGCTTAGCTTGGGACTAGATGGCGTTGTGTGTTAGATGTCCGAAATATTTATTAAAAATTAAAAAAAAAACGGATTAAACTTGATGTTAGTAATGAACGCTGCTATTAAAATATTACAGGATTTATATTTACACTAGTTATTGCTCGCGGCTCCGCCCGCGTATATGTCGGTTATTGCGGCAAATAGTAGCCTATGAGTTATTCTGGTATATAAGCTATATTACTGTAAAGTTTCATCCAAATTAATTCAGTAGTTCTTGCGTGAAGAGTAACAAACATCCATCCATCAATCCGTTTCAATTTCAATTACAAACTTTCGCGTTTATAATAGCGGTTTTTAGGTTTTTTATATGAATGAAGCGGTTTTTAGGTTTTTTATATGCCAAACTGAATCTACTCTGCCTGATGAAAAACATGTGTAGTATCCAACAGTCAATGGATGGATGGGTGGAGGATGCTGACATCCTTACTGTGAATGCGCTAAAATCAGCGTGACTTTATTACCTTATTTTAAAGATCGCGTTAAAAGTTGACCTTAATCTATCTTCAATGTATGAATTAAACATTTTTATACACCATTTTAAATACCATATGACTGCCTCTGTGGAGTAGTAGTGGTAGCGCATGCGACTTCTGCGCTTGAGGTTTCAGGTTCAATTTCCGGGTCAGACTAAATGTTCTGCAAATATTTGTTTAGGAGTTTAAGTATTTTCTATGCATAATATATATGTATTTCCAAAAAAAACATTATTTTGGATTTACTTCAATTATCTAGTACTCATAACACAAGCTCTGCTTAGCTGGGAAGTAAATGGCGTTGTGTATTTGTATTTATTCTTTATTGTACACATAGAACATATATATATAAAACAAATACAACGAAGTGTCATGTACAAAGGGCGTGCTTAACCCAAAATTGAGTTAAATGACCGAAATATTTATTATTTTATCTGAGTAAACATATACTAAGTATAAGTTAGGCAACACCAAATTTATTTAAGCAACTTTACTTGAAACTTAATCTTCAAACACCCGCCAGCGCCACATATTCAATTTACTTGTTAACGCTCCATTATTTTAACACACAACACACTTTGTTACACTAATTAAATCCACCCACTACCCACGCCTGGTCCTTCAATAGTAACTTGTAGGCAACGTTAGACTTCCTTCACACAATTGTTTGAGCAGATCAAATACACACGGCTGAACTGGAATTCACAAGAACTACAATTGGTAAGGAATTGTTCACAATAAACATAGAGGTCCGTATGTTTACTCAATGGGAATGGATTGAAGAGTTCGTGGGAAAGGTGCACGTGGTTGCCAAATGTGAATAGAATGACGTCACTGTCCCTTTTCGTATTGTTGGGTAGTATTTGAGTTTGAGAATGATAAATGACTTTAAATAGACTTACTTATTGTGTCATTGTGGAAATTATTTAAATTGCTGTACACTTTTGTTTTCTTTAATTTTTTTGTTTGTTCAATGAATAATTGTTTTACAATCGCCGTTATCTCAGCCTAAAAACCTTCACTGCTGGGTATATACCTTGAGAGAACAAGGCTCTCTATAACAATCGGTCCTGTGCTGTCCATGATTGTAGGGTTTTTGATAGGTAGCCTATTCATGAACCGTCTTTCAGTACGTGGTCTCCAGAACTTTTTGGCCTTTTCAAAGATCGTGTGTTTTACAATACTGAGGTTAAAATATTTGTCCTATTCTTTTCACTATAAAAGACAAATACAATAATATACTTTGGTCTTTATACATTAATTTTTAGATATTTAGAAGGCACTATTAAAATATTAATGAAGCTAACTTAAACTCGATCCGTACCGCTAACAACAAGACCTAAACTCAAAAGTGCCAGTATTGTTTTACCCTCATTCTGAGAACGGCTATAAATTTCTATAACTTTTTATCTCTAAGTAGTAATAAAAATATATTAATTTCATACTTTTTTATCGAAGAAAAGAAAAGTATGTTTTTTATATACATTTTGATTTGAATAAAAATAATACCCTGATTCCTGTTTCTTAGAATGAAAAAAAAAAACTTTATTTGGCGATTTTCTCGTTTTAAATATAACATATCCTGACAAACGTAGGAGAGCCACGCTTCGGCATGAATGGGCCGACTCGGCTGGAGTGATACCACAGCCTCACAGAAAAGCTGTGAAATTGTGCTTGCACTGTGTTACACCGAGTGGCTGAAGATACCGGCAGCCCATAACCTAAACCCACTCTCCCTATCTCCCCTCCCCATCTCCCAAAGGCCGGCAACGCACTTGGTGACGCCTCTGGTGTTGCAGGTGTTTATGGGCGGCGGTAATCACTTACCATCAGGCGATACGTCTGCACGTTTGCCCGCTTATTACAACGTTATTAATACTTATGTTCACATAAGTATTAATAACGTAACTGAACCACAAAAGTGATTATATTCTTCCACCAAAAGAAAGCCACATTATCAGCGAGTAACATTTTACTACGACGACTATTATAAACATATGCACTGCCACAGGCAAAAGCTAGTATTATATATTTATAACAAATATCATTGGATACTCTTTTAAAAAATGTTACAACTACTGACCTAGAAAGACAAGTTACAAGAAGAACTATATAGAGAACTAGCCGACCCACGCAACCTCGTTTGCGTCTTCTATTGCCCGTAGCGTGATAATTTTCCCCCGTTTTCGAAACATTTTTCATTGCTGCTCCGCTCCCATTGGTCCTAGCGTGAGGATATATAGCCTATAGCCTTCCTCGATAAATGGGCTATCTAACACCGAAAGAATTTTTCAAATCGGACCAGCGGTTCCTGGGATTAGCGTGTTCAAACAAACAAACAAACTCTTCAGCTTTATATATTAGTATAGATAATCGACTGTTGGCCATAGGTATTTTCTTAGAAAGTAGATTTTAGCTTACTACCACACCACCACCACACCACCACCACACCACCACCACAGTATCATGTTGGCCAAGTGAATTAGAATAGGATATGTTTCAAGATTTCCTTCACTTCACAGTGAAGTTATCCTGCGTGTTTTACTCCCTTTTATTAGTCATCTCTTACGTGAAACCGTCTTACTTTTTTGTTTTAATTGATGTTCTCCTAGCCGATTACGACCACGGCGGCCAGTCTTAACAGAGACCAGCCAACTACGCAGGAGATAATATACGCAAACACAGGTGCACTCTCTGTTCCCTCACTCTCATAATCCGATGGGACGGTTAACCAACACGATCGGGGAGAGATAAGGCGCAGGACCGACAGCTTTACGTGCTCTCTTACTAGGCACGGCGGTTCAGACCCCAACTTTCAAACTCCGAGCTGTTATTAAGTATTTCTATAATCAGAAAAACTCAATAACACTTTTGGCCCGACCCGGGATTCGAACCCTCCCTCCTTTCCTCCCTCTTGATCAGCAGTCGCATACGTGAACCGCTAGACCAACGAGGCAGTTATTTCAATTACAAAGACTATTACGAACGGCCCAAACAATAGTATCGCCTATTCGATAACATGCTTCTGACATTCTATATTTCTGATGCCGAGATAGGCGTGAAATATATATTATCGGACGCATGATGAATGTGCTCCATGCATCACCCCACAGACATACGATACGGTCGCGGCTTTAATACAGCATTGATACCACAGCGTGATAGAATGATTGCTATTTATCAAGGTAATGGCAAAATAAGAGATTGTTTGATCGCGATTTGTTTGTTTTCTTTTTGCATAGAGTTGATTTCGAATAGTAAATTAATAGCGATAAAGAGAGAAATAACAATAATATTTACTGTATAGGGCATTATGTCACAGAAAGCTTATAATAATAATAGAAACGAGCGATGTTTGCCTCGTGAACGTGTTATAGATAATAACTGATTGGCATATGGTTTGTCCCTTTGGCTCGACCGGAGTGATAGCAAGATCTCTAGGTAAGTCGATATCGAGCAATTTTAGTTTCCTTGCTAATGAGAGGCCTATGTCGGAGAGTGGACTATTCAAGGCTGCTAAAAATTAGAGATTTAATGCTGCTTTTCCCAACGCTGTCTTTTTTTTATCATTGTCGTGTTTCGCTGGTCAGTGCGAGACTGGAGGCTCAATGATGAATGAACATCACTACGCAGCCATAGTGTAGGTCACCATACTACATTGTGGTATTGTCTGCACGAGCAATGAGTATGGTGACCACCACTCTTGGATTCGGCGTATGCATTCCTTCAGGCATAGTAGAGTGATTTAAGGACATAGGACAGATGCAAAAAAAAAGAAAGAAAAACTGATTTTATGCTAACACCAGTACTCAAATGGCCTTAATGCACTTATCTCTCTTGGGTTGCACTTGGCCATGACAATCGTTTACTATAAGGTAGATCAGCAGTTCAATTGCTTCTTTCACTATTAAAAAATATCGTTTGGCCTTACAGATAGCCATAAGACATTGTGTTTCCATCAGCTTACATATATAATATAGCTTTCAACTAAAACATACAATCTTTATTACAACTCACCGTATAGTCTGAAAGCCCAATCTTTTAATCAGTTCAAAGTATTAAAATCGTGTTAAATCGACTGTACCTCTTTATGATTATTTTTAAAGTAGTAAAATTGGAATTTACTTTACTACCCACTTATGTAAAATATAAACAGTTAGATTGTAAAACTCGAGATTCGCCACGTCAGCAGTTTATATACTCAACTATGTCCGGAACCCGTTATATTTTGGTGCAACCCAGTGCAGATTGTAGTTAAATTCTAGCTAAGTAAATCTCGCTCTATTTGAGATAGAGGATAAAACTCACAAAGGTTACACACGAACATCAAAGTTAGTGAGCTAATAATAATTTAATGCATAGGATTTTGAAATCTTATATAAAAAGTCACGTATTGCGTGAGTTGGAAAATTGTAAGGGTAACATTAATAACAGTAAATTTTAAATCTTTGCTTTTGTAGCAACTGCTACATACGGCAACACCATCTACCGCAGACACACGGAACTACCAGAGTAATGAACGGAGTAACTACTAATCCTGTATCGCGATATAGAAATTCTCGAGTCGATGACCATGTATACAACATCCCAACATCGACTGTTGGGCCGCGGTCCACCATGCCCGCCTGATCACCTCGCCCGGTCGGAGGATCCTCCCTTTGCATTGCACATCTTTTAATAGCATTTCTTAAAATAAACAGGGGTTCCGAGGATTTTAAACTAGTGTATAAATAGTACAAAAATAATATTTTGAATCTATCTATAAATTACTCCCATACCTTTTTTTCTATTCTCAGAAAATTTCGAAAGTTCAACGAACAACCGTATTTAATACTCAACGTAACATTAATTATTAATTTGGTCATAAATTTACTAAACCCAGAAACAATATAAATCTACTATGAATTATTGAAAAGTCAACTTCAGGTGTTGCCAGCATAACGTTTTTATGACTCATTGAATCGTAAACAGGGAGAAATTATTAATTTTGTACGGTAATTTATTACAAATTCTATCACAAATTTAAATAGAATTTGAAGGAGGTTTGCAGATTAAGCGGCTGTTAATCTGATGTCACCTCTTGTTTGTACTATCAAATGATTTATGGGAGAATTCACCATGCTTTGTTTATCTTGATAAGCTGTTTCGTAAGCCAATGTGGGGGACCCAGTTTTTAAGGGCATCTTACTGATGAGTACTTATTAAAAAATTGTATCATTGATGATATCGCAGCAATACAGCCTATATGATATTCAGACACACGCAATTATAAGAATACTAGCTGACCCACGCAACCTCGTTTGCGCCTAATATTGCCCGTAGCGTGAAAATTTCCCCCGTTTTTGATACATTCTTCATTGTTGCTCCGCTCCTATAAGTAGTAGCGTTATGATATATACCCTATAGCCTTCCTCGATAAATGGACTATCTAATACCGAAAGAATTTTTCAAATCGGACCAGCGGTTCCTGAGATTAGCGTGTTCAAACAAACAAACAAACTCTTCAGCTTTATATATTAAGTATAGATATGAGAATGTCTCTACAAAAATCACTGCTTTATTGAAAACTAAGAAAGTATTGAATCAATCGTATTGAGAAAAATGTATACACTTTCTCTAGTCTTATCTAGATATAGGTAATTGAGAATGGTCGTAAGTCGACTAATCTCAAACAAATATTGTAATTTATATACTGAGAAATAAACTAAAATATTGTTTACACAACTAAGTACTCGTATGTCATCGTAATAGTTTCTGAAATGTGAAGCGTATTGTTATTAGCTGAGAGAGTTTCAAAGTTGCCTCAAATATTTTGACTATTTCGCTCACGTTAGTTAGTATTTCACAAATATAACATTAATTATGTTCTACCTTTAGCAGAATTTCTAAGTAGTGTTTATCTTCATATTGTGTGTTTATTTTAAGCAAATTCGGGAATAGTTTAATTGTGGTGATAAAACAGCATTCGTGTATTTTTTCTGACAATAATTTAGTGTTATGCTATGTTAGAAGACCTGTTCAAAACGAAATATATATTTTTATTACTTAACATGCACTTTTTATGGTTATACTAGCTGACCCACGCAACTTCGTTTACGTCTCCTATTGCCCGTAGCGTAATAATTTCCCCCCGTTTTCATCGCCGTTCATCGATAAATGGGCTATTTGACACTGAAATAATTTTTCAAATCGGACCGGTGGTTCCTGAGATTAGGGCCTTTAAATAAACAAACAACAAACTGTTCAGCTCTATATATATTAGTACTAGCTGACCCACGCAACCTCGTTTGCGCCTTATATTGCCCGTAGCGTGAAAATTTCCCCCGTTTTTGAAACATTCTTTATGGTTGCTCCGCTCCTATTAATTGTGCGTGTATTAGTTGAGCGTGATGATATATATCCTATAGCCTTCCTCGATAAATGGACTATCCAACACCGAAAGATTTTTTAAATCGGACCAGCGGTTCCTGAGATTAGCGTGTTCAAACAAACAAACAAACTCTTCAGCTTTATATATTAGTATAGATAGATACGAAAATCACGAAATAAGCAAACTTCATGGTGGTTCCGTGTCGGTGGCACTCGTGATAGCCAGAGTTTAGACTGATGAAGATACTGGATGGTTACTGTTGCCATTCCAACTATTGTAGAATCACACCACTGTCATCCAATGAGACTCTTTAATGGTATCAATTATTCGGCACGATATGTGAATTTACTAATACACTGAAGGAGGATATTGTGTACATATCTTCTGCCCTATGACAAGATCTGTGTTACAATCACAAATATTTGGAATGAAGAGTGATCCTTTGTTAGTCTGCTTTTTTTAAATGAAACGTTGTCTTCCTTTTCAATTTTGTTTTTTCAGTCTGTGATTCTCGATTATCTGTTATAACTTATTTTGCTTACACATTTTTAAATACGAGTAATAATACTCTGATTGAGAATAAACATTTTTTTTTCTGATTTAATCCTAAAATTCCTAAATACCTTTTAGACCGGGATAGTTGGCTCTCTTTAGAGGAGGTCTTCGTTCGGCAGTAGACGGCAACAGGTTGAATTATAGAATTTTAAACCCACCCATAATATACTTTAAAGA
The DNA here is from genome assembly GCA_905220595.1 of Spilosoma lubricipeda. NCBI lineage: Eukaryota > Metazoa > Arthropoda > Insecta > Lepidoptera > Erebidae > Spilosoma > Spilosoma lubricipeda. The sequence goes on from HG992291.1 coordinate 3,574,156, forward strand.
CCTCATACGGAGCAAAATAAATTTTCGTAAATTTGCTTTCCTAAACATAGTTTAATTACTCTTAAAATAAGTACATATAATGATAAGCATGTCTGCAAACCAAAACTTTTTAATTAACAGTAACGTGTATTCAGTAGGTAACATAGGCAACGGTTTGTAATAAGGTACGCCACAGTTTCCACTTTGTAATGTGCTAATTCCTTTATTCCTATCTTTGATGTTCAAATGAAATACCTGAAGCCACAGGTATTAAGAGCATTTGACTCAATCGAATCAGTTCGTGAGAAAAAAATCTTTGACTTTGATGAATATAAAAATATTTGACTAACCAGCTTTAACCCGCGACTCCGTCTGCATATGTATCCTATTTCTTTACTCAAAAATCAAAGAGCCTTCATGTCAAATTTTATTAAAATCGGTGCAGTGCTTTAACCATGAAAGCATAACAAAAAGACTGAGGCCCGTATTTTTAAAAGACATCTTAGTCTTGAATCTAGTTTTAAAACTAGTTTCAAGTAAATAATTTATTATTGAACGTTTTTTGAAACAAGATTCGGTGATCAATTGAGTAAAGATCAATTAATCTCTGTGTTTAGCTTATTTTAGAACGATGTTTATGTCAATATCTCCATGTTTATGTCAAGATTTTGAGAGATGTGATCTGTGTTCACCTGCGGTAAGCTCTATCTAGTCTCAAGTGATATTTTTAATGCCTTTTAAGGAAAATGAACGTATCTTTATGATGATGTTTCTAAATAACAACGAAAGATTTACTTTACCTTATTTTATTTGACAAAAGAATTACATTTCAGATACATTTCAATTCACTTTAATTAACACCAATTGATTTTAAATTCACTTAAAATATACATTCAATCATTTCTTTCAATTAATATCTCCCACAACCTATAAGATTATTTTTTAAATAATAATAAAATATTGATTGACAATCCGAAATGTACAAGTACTTATTGATAACAATTTAAACGTTTCGGTATAGATAATATCTAGTAATTTTTATTTTAATATATAAAATATTTAATGTAGGGCGAATTCCTTCTTATTATTATATTTACATTGTTGGACTAGCCCATACTGTATTATACTTTAACTAATAACCAATAATATATAAATTATGTTTGTTAAATAAGTTTTCCTTAATATACAATAACAATAACTTCGATAATGCAGAAACGTAACTGAGGACAGACTGTGAATTAGGTACTACCCTCGCACAGAAAATCAACGTAACAGCGATCATGCTGTCGTGTTTCGTTGGTGAGTGCGAGACCGGAGGCCCAATGATGCAGAAGCATCACTAGCCCGCCATGGTGTTGGTCACCACGCTGCATTGTTGCATTGTCTGCATTCGCAGTATGGTGACCACCACTCTTGGATTCTGCTTATGCTTTCCATCAGGCAGAGTAGAGTCATTTTGGCAGGGCCAAATATAAAAAAAAAAAAACATGAAAAAGGAAATTTTCACTTACATGGATTTATTGACTAAACTTAAGTAGATAAATTCATGAAAAATTCTGATAAAAAAGTATCAAATATAAAAATAAGCATAAAATATAAAACGTACTTGATTTTTATTAAAAGTAAATAATAATAAAAATATAGATTAATGTTCAAACAGGTTTTCTATCTCCGGTACACATAACATTTATCGAATGTCGGAACATTGGCAACATTAACTACGGAAAAAACAAAAATTATACCACAAACGTTGTGCGAAATGAAAACTGAAAAATCACACGTTAACTGAACACATTTTCGCTGTTCATATCTACGTACACGTATATACGTGGGAATGAAATGGATTTTAAAATGGGTTTGTGTAACATTCCCTGAAATTGAGTCCAGAGACATTACGCAGTATCGCTCGCCGAATATTACATTAACTTTAGAGTATTTTTAGTATTAGTAGCACTTTTTATGTCAGTTTACTGGCAAAGGAAACTGTTTTTGAATTGTGTCTATAAACTAATGTTATCAAAAGTAGATCATGTTTTGTTTATGCATGTATTTCATGATATAATGATGATTAAATTACACAAGACTATTTCATAACAAAAAGAAATAAATAATGTATATTCACTCATTTATATTGCCTGGTTAGTTTCGCGGTTGGCGTGTACGACTGCTGATCATGAGGTCTCGGGTTCTATTCCCGGATCGGACTAAGTGTTTGTATGATCTACAAATATTTGTTTCGGGGTTTGGGTGTTTTCTATGTATAATATTTATGTATTAAGTATTTACAAAAAAATATATATATGTATTTGTATCAGCTGTCTAGTACCCATAACACAAGCTCTGCTTAGCTTGGGACTAGATGACGTTGTGTGTTAGATGTCCGAAATATTCATTATTATTTATTTAGATTTTATTAAATAGAGATTGCCGGTATTAATAATAAAACAAGTATGAGTACACAATAAAACAACTTTAATAAATTGAATAAACTCATCAGTCAAAAGTAATTCAGCATAAAATTCATGAAATGCTTTCAACTCATGACAAAATATTAACTTTCGTACCTTTATTTATGGAGTAAGGAATCCAATGATCTTTTATTTATTTATCTCGAATCCTCACTCAAGATATTATTAATTCAGCGTGCAAACTTCTTAAAAGCATTTCTCGCTTAGTATTATAATTTATATAAAAATAGCTTACGACAAAAAAACAGGCTGAATGTTGCTGCGAAACGTAAAATATTTTTGGGGATAAGCTTACGTAAATAACTGGAAATCTTGAAGTAGTTGTTCGATAAGCTTTATAGCGTAGCTTACTTGATAGTGTATTTCTTAGGTCAAAAAAGGCGTTAAAGTAAGAGAGACACATCGGCCATGTATCGTTTTTTCTACGAACTAAGTAATTTGTATAGCAGGCACTTTACATTCGAATTTTCTTTTTATTTTTAATGTAATCAGTACCTGGATGACCTGAATATTTTTTTTTTTGTAAATTTTCTAAAAACGAATCCTAGGTAGATCGATTTATCACCGAGCCGTTTCTGAGATACAGATTACAGATATATATACAAGAATTGCTCATTAACAGGTATTAGATTGTTATCTTCGTCATCGAGCTTACGGTAATAATTGTAACTGGTAATAATCTAGGACTAAAAGTATATAGATAACGGTACAACACAGCTTTGCTATTTTATAAAATATTCACCATATAATTATTAATAACTAGCTGTGCCCGATACTTCGTACACGTGACATTTGGATTTTCAAGTTATTCTTAATTTTTCATCGTTTAAATCTTCCCTAGACTACGACAAACATTTCAAAACCAAAATCAGCAAAATCGGCCCAGCCATTCTTGAGTTTTAGAAAGACAAACGAGCAACAATTGATTTTTATATATAAGAAGACATATAATAATAAAACTTTCGGACATCTAACACACAACGTCATCTAGTCCCAAGCTAAGCAGAGCTTGTGCTATGGGTACTAGACAACTGATATAAATACATATATATACTTTGTTTCGTAAATACATACATATTACATACAACGAAATTATCCAAACTCTGAAACAAACATTTGCATATCAGACGAACATTTGGTCCGACCGGGAATTGAACCCCAGACCACAAGCACAGCAGTTGCTGTGCAGTTGCATTACTCTTGATTCTAAGCACTTAATGGAACTTGTAATTATGAATTCTTGAAATAAATAACTTTTATTTTACTATTTAATTAAAATTAACCTGACATTTTTGCCCTATGGAATTTAATTGAATTCAAAGGTTACCTGTATACATATAATGACATAGTGCGAAACCGGTTAGATCAATTTTAATTAAATGCTGAAATAAAAGTACAAATGAGTAACAGACAGCCATTTTCAAGTTACCACTACTGATTTATAACAGAGGTATAGAGATATAACTGTATTCCCCAGCTTCATTTCGAATACAGAATCATGAGATATTTGCAAGTTATTTTGCAATACTGTCGTTTCTTCTCACTTTTAAATTCTTTTCACGGATAAATCGAATCTTAGCAAGTCCAAATCACTAAGCTCCAAATAAGACGTTTACGCATTTGAATGACACTATTTGGATTTTATACTGGCATGATTTTCTTTTATGGAATTGAGAATCAAGCGATGCTACTGATCTCCTAATGAAGACTGTCTTTTTTTATAGAATAGCAAACGAGCAGCCATATCGCCTGATGGTAAGCGATTACCGCCGCCCATGGACATCCGCAACACCAGAGGCGTCACAAGTGCGTTGCCGGCCTTTGGGGGATGGGGAAGGAGATGGGGGAGGGGTTGCGGTATGGGCTTGCGGCATCCTCACTCACTCGGTGCGCTGTTTCATACCGGTATTCTGTGAGGCCGTGGTATCATTCCGGTCGAGCCGGCCCATGCATGCCGATGCGTGCGTGGCTCTCCCACGGTTGTAGAGTAAAGAAACCTCAAATGCCATAATAAATCGAATCGTTTAAGCTACATGCCGTCCTAAAAAAATATACACATATAAACTCTTAAAACATAACACGTCATCATTATCAACTGTCTTTAACAGTTCGGTGACAATAACACGAAGTGCACAACACGCCTAAAGAAGTTTTCACGTCAAAAACATAACGTTTATACATATTATGTAGTGTTTTACTTATCTCTATGATCCACATTGAAAAACAGCGGCTTCCTCGCTCACCTAGGAAGCGAACCGCTGTATTTTAGGTTTTACGATCGCTTTGCAAAAATCTAAAGAGAATTTTCAGCGTGAATGCTCATTCATAGCCGGTGGCTACTGGTTTTTGTAACTAGACATTTTGTGTTCCTTTTTAGCAGAATCTATTACGTGTTAAAGCCGGAAGGGATTTTGTGGCACGTCTAATACACTGTGTTATTATAGTTTTTTAGAGTTTGCTAAGCGATTTTCATGACTACGGAGTATTGTGCAAAGTTACTTTTACATTGGAAAAATAACATCAGCTTTAACACTCATGTTTAGACAACTATATTTTAAGTCCCGTTTACGCAAGAAAGTTAAACCTACTGCCACCAACTTAGCACTTAGGAAATAGGTAGGAATATTGAAAGTATATTCACAAGAAAGAAACTTAAATAAGAACTGAAGGTTATAAAAGAAGCATGTCTTATAGAAATACTTTTGTCAAATGTGAGCAAAAGCTGTTGCCAGAGGATTCACACGCAGAGTCCTTCATAAGCAGGGGTGACAGGTGAGGCCTGTCCCGGTCACGCAGAAGCAAGCTGGGAAGGTATCGCAACGCGCTACGGAGCACGCGTCCTGGGATCACCGGAGTTCCCACTCAAGTTGGTTGGAGTCGGACATAATCCCCAGGTACCAAAGGTTACTATATAGTAACCTTATATATATATTTAGGTATATAATAGACTAAAACCTTTAACGTTATCAATGAATGATTTTTCTTTTCTTTTTTTTGTTTGAGCGTTAGATTTTGGAGCATTTTAATAAAAGGAAATTCAGGTGGCAACAGCTTGCATACTGTTTACCTTACATGTAATACTAACACTATTGTACCTGAAAATCTGACTTTGAAAAGAGTGGCCATGAGTTTATTTGCCAGTATTCTTCTCATGAGGCTCTTACGCATTTTGGAAACTGGAAGTCATGGATCGACACAGGCAGGCAGTAGATTTTGGTGTTTTCACCTAATTTACCTCGACAATACAGCATATGCTGTGGCGTCTGTTTGTGTCGATCTATGATTCTTAACTACAGCTTCAATTTAACGTTCATAAATGTCACTTAGTGTCTTAATTGAATAAATGATATTGAATTTGAATTTGAATTTGAATTTGTTAAACTTTCCTTAATTCTGGGGAGAATCGACTCGACTCGTTAGTACTATATATATTTTCAGCTCGTGCAAATTGTCAAAATATATAAAGAAACTAGCTGAACCCCGCGGTGTTACCCGCGGCTATTGTTGTACCGCGAGTAACGCCGCGGGACAAAGTTAGTCTAAAAAAAGTAGCCTAAGTTACTCCCCGGGTCATCAGCAACCTGCTAGTGAAAGTCCCGTCAAAATCGGTCCAGCCGTTCCAGAGATTACCCGGAACAAACAGACAGACAGACAGACAGACAGACCGACAGACAGACAGACAGACAGACAGACAAACATTTTTTTAACTACGTTTTTGCTATATGTACCGTGTATACATACATATGCATTTAGTAAAAAGCGGTTATTTTAATATTACAAACAGACACTCCAATTTTATTTATTTGTATAGATGTATTTAGCTTATGAATTAATCGTTCAAGGCATACGCCTTTATGTAGCTTTAGGATTGACTAAGATATCGCTTTACTAAATCTGCAAAAGATTTATATTGGTAATCCTATACAAATTGTAAGCTTATTGGAGTGAGTTTAAGCGGGAAATTTAGAGATTGTCTTAAGAATATTTTAACATTAAATTAAGATTTTAATTTGACTGACTTGAAAGCCAAGAGGGTTCCGACTTTTGTTATGAAGACGTTTGAGTTGATTCATATAAAGTTAACGTTTTTGGAAGCAAATAAATAAAAAAAGATAATCTGACAATAGGAACTCCTGTTGTCAGATTATCTTTTTGTATGTTCATGTATTTATCAAATATGTGATTTTAATCTAATACCTTCAAACGAGCAATTCTTGAGTATATATATATATAAATATATATGAATCTCGGAAACGGCTCAAACGATAATTTAGTATACAGGTGGTTTCGGGGGCGATTAATTTTTAGAGAATGTTGTTTTATTCGGGTTTTCAGCAATCAAATATAATCAATGTATAACTAGCGCCATCTATCGCAACTAGAGCGAACTACAGTTAACTGTACTGGGATAAGGTGCAGCATATAATAGTACCAGGCCGTACCAAGAGAGCGCAAAAAGTGATTAACCTGAGTGATCGTGTTATCTAAAGCCTTAACAAGTACAATTTTAATAAAAATAAAACCGACTTCAAGGCTCGACTCGATTTTTCTTGGATGCCATCATCAAATATTAATCATGAAAATATCAGTCATCAAAATAATAAGAATAATGTACACATCTTACAAACGGCAGTCTGATTCCAAACCAAGCAAAGCTTATTCAATGGTAACTAGGCAATGGAACACAGTTCTTGATATTGTACATTATACTTATCAGTGGAACATTACATTAATTACTATCAATGCAACAGTGGGATACCTTAAAGACATTATTAATGCCATATCTACAATTCTTCTATGTTCTAGGTTCATGAACGTTACTCATATCAACTTCACAACTCTTGTGTGCTCAAACCGCTTCGTCTTACCCTGAATATGTTACACTCGACAATATTTAATAGCTTTCTTGTGACGAGAACTCTGTGTAACCGACTTCATAAGTAAGATGTTCTCAATTGGATTGTTTTGTGTATTTGCGCTTGTAACACGATATTTTTCGAATTTACTAATCGGTTTTCATTTTTAGGGTTCCGCACTTAAAGGATGAACCGGGATCCTATTAATTTGCTGTCCGTCTGTCTGTCTATCTGTTTGTCCATCTGTCACCAGGCTGTACTCTTGAACCATGATAGTTAGACGTTTAAAATTATCAGAGATGATGTTTGTGAAGTACCTCACAACACATAATGTTTATACCTAATTCGGGATATGTCTTTTAAAAAGAAAAAAGAAAAAAGAAGGGATGTATTTCTGTTGCCGCTATTTTTACTATTATTACTAAAAAAACATAATAAAATAAATATTTTAGGGAACTTCCTTACAACAAACGTGATTTTTTTGCTCGTTTTTGCTCGATATTAATAACGACAACAGGTAGACGATTGAAATTAATTGATAATGGTACGGACCCCTTCCTGTGCGAGTCCGACTCGCACTGAAGTGCTTTAACTGAATGTTGGTCCTATAACACACTAAAATTAAGACATTTTTATCGTCATCGTTATCATCAGCTTTTAATAGTCCACTGTTGGACATAAAGCTCTCCTTGGAAAGGAGGTTTTGTCCTAAATACCAAGATAACCAGACCAGTAGGTATTGAATTTGGTTTCCTTCTTTTAGCAGTGTTGTTACCCTGTAGAGTCTGTATTCTACATTGGCTCTTACGATACCCATTGAACGGTTAGGGGTGGTGAGTATTCTTAATGCGTTACCACACAGATAAAGATTTTCATTATAATTATATTTTAATACACAGACATACGTTAGATAATCAAAATTAATAACACAGTGATGAATACGAAATTCAAAATGCAAACTCACCCCGTTTTAAATAAATCAGAACAAAGATCAGATACCGACAGCAACATCAAATAAAAACTCAAATTCACAACATTCTATCATCCATTAAAATGATTTTCGCTTCAACGGTCCTATTTACGTCCGACATTTATCCCATGTATGACGTATACCCCTGAACGTCTCTGACCGAACGATTTCCGACCAAATCCGGTATTAATAGACACCCAGTAATGGACGTACCGAAATACCTATTAATGGTTTAACTTGGAAATGAAAAGTGGGAATTCAATTTTATAGCTTTTAAAGCGTTGATCGTTTTGGGATTGAAAATTTAGGTTCATTTAGCGTATGAGTTTTATTGATGTATGAAATGAAATAAATACAACAGATATATCATTTTAGCAAGTATTTTTACGGGAATTAACGCGATCACTTATTAAAAGGTATTACATGCCTCTGATTTGCCTGACGTTGCCGACGACGTGCGCCGCTGAGCCAGTCAGCCTGTGACCACGGCCACTGCAACCTGGTCGAAACGTCAGGCAAATTAGAGGTATGTAATACCTTTTAATAAGTGATCGCGTTAATTCCCGTAAAAATAATTGTTAAATATCTCATGGAACGCAAAAGTTTAAAAGTTAATATATCATTTTAGATTATGAACATATACTCACAACTATGTTTAGCGAAGAGACGGGCTTCGAAAGACTAGGCAGAGAGAGAGAGAGAAAAGACTAGGCAGACGCCTTTTCGACAACACTTCGCCAACATTCACTTTAGTCCCACTTAAGCAAACTTTCGTCAATCAAGAACAAATTATAAATTAATGAAAAAATGTTTCGGACGTCTAACACACAACGTCATCTAGTCCCAAACTAAGCAGAGCTACTAGACAACTGATATAAATACAAACATACTTCTTTGTAAATACATACATATTATACATGGAAAACACTCAAACTCCAAAATGTTTGCAGATCATCAGATCAGTTCATCCCGGGAATCGAACCCGAGACCTCTTGATCGTCAGTCGCTTACGCTAACCGCTAGATCACCGGAGCAGTCCAATTGACGACGATCAACCATTCTCCGTGTGTTGAAGGATTAAGAGTACGAAGTGTTGCCACGCTTATTAAGCTCATAGGTGACGTCAGAGACGACTAAGGAAGCAAACTATACAGGACAACAGACCTTCAAAGAGAAGAAAAATTTAAAACAAACCCTATACCAATCCATATGTCCAGCGTGGTGTACTTGGTCACCTCCTCTTCGCTAAATGAGAGACGTATGTGTAACAGTAGACAGTCCAGGACTGTTTTGTTTTTGTTTTTATATTAGGCCCTACCAAAATGACTCTACTCTGCCTGATGGGAAGCATAAGCAGAATCTAAGAATGGTGGTCACCATACTGCGAATGCAGACAATGCAATAATACAGCACGGTGACCCATTGGGCCACCGGTCTCGCACTCACCAACGAAACACGACAGCACGATCGCTGTCATTTTACGAGGGTAGTACCGCCCGGTCGAGTCGGCCCAACCGTGCTGAAATCAGCGTGGCTCTACTACCGTGAAAGTCAAAATGCAAACTCACACAGTTTAATTTAAATCACATGATGTTGCTGATGACTGATGATAACAGTCAATGAAAAAATTCAGCATTTTTTTTAAGTAATAGAAATTTACATAAAATGTAAAACTAGTCGAATCGCATACTATACTTCAACCGATACAACATAAATAAATGCAAGGATATAAACGAAATGAAGGGTCATAAATAGAATAAATCCCAGTATTAGTACCACGACAAATTGCACAAAGTTAGTTCGAAACTATGTGTCTTTCCTGCTTAGTAATAAAATATTTTAGGCTCTTACATGAAGAATGGCAAATCTTAAAGAAATCTCCACAGAAAATATACTTTCATATAAATCGAGAGCATTAGTGCGAGTAATAAATACCAGACAGAGCTTACCTGTGATTTGCTACTATATTTTCTCTTATGATAAATGAGAGAAATGAATTATTTCTTAGCAAGTTGAGGGCTTTTTTCATTTTATCAAGAGATCAGAATTTTATAAAGAGGAATATTTATAATCAAAGTGATAATTTTATTACAAAAAAAGGGAGTATAGGCATCATCGTAATTACGATACCATGAGACAATAAAATACCTAAAAAATTAGAGTGCATGTAAGATGATGTCCTAATTTCTATATATTTTTGATATCAGATATGATAAGCGTGTAAAATTGTATTACTATCACTATCAGAATGAGTCATCTACTGAGATTGTGATTGCATCAATTGTAAGCACTTTTTCAACTTTTAATAAATGAATAAATAAGAAAATGAAGTGAATTACTTCAAGAATGTCAAGTATTCAATGCTCTTTCGCTTTTAATTCTCTATCCCACATGTGCATCAAAACGAATGAGATTTAATCGAGAGATAACACTCTCATTGTACTGATTCGATTTACCATCCCATTTTCAACAAGATACTTTTAAATATCTAACACATGAAACGCTTGCCATAAACCCATATCAAAAACATTCAGTCACCCTTGCGAGAATGTCTGGCATGATAAACTTCCTCACGCTCTCTACATTTCCTAAATGTTTCCTTAAATAAATGGCTACTGTAACGACGTATAAAGACTCTGTGTATGCGAATAGAGATATGAATTTAGACCATTCTGTAAGTCTGGTTTTGGGTCAGTTTGTAGATAGAGCCTAAGTGGACATTACAAACATTTGCAACACCTTCTTACATTATGCGAAAACAATATATAATAGGAGTAAATGTTGTCTCAAACCAATGTGCCCAATGATGCAAAAGCATCACTAGCCCACCATGGAGTGGGCCATAATGCTGCATTGTTGCAATGTCTGCATTTCCAGTATGGTGACTACCACTCTTGAATTCTGCTTATGCTGTCCATCAGGCAAAGTAGAGTCGTTTTGGCGGACCAAACATAAAAACCCTGATGAATTGCCTCTATGGCGCAGTGGTAGCGTATACGACGGTTTTGACTTTCGTGTTCGATTTCTGGGTCAGGCCAAATGTTAGAATGATTTCTAAATATTTTTTTTGTTTCAGAAAATGGGTATATTCTATTATATGTTGATATTTGCAAAAAAAAGTCAAATTAATTCTAGCTAGCTATCGTAGTATAATATAAGCTCTGCTTATTAAAAAAAACAACAAAACATACCCATAGGATTGTGCTTGCTTGTATAAGACGGTATTTACTTCTTGTATAAATGTATAGTAGTTTAAATAAGGACTGTAAGCAAGCTTCGTTCAGTCTTTGAAAGACACAAGACAAATACACAGAAAACAAACATGCGAACATCATTAACCTGCATAATATTGCAAATGCGTGTAAACAAATAGTTTTTCTAAATAGTTGAAATATTTTGCATATTTACGTAATATCGACAAATTGGAGTCACTATAAGCTTACTTTCTTACAGACATTGAAATACAATTAGATCGGTATTCGCGTAAATACGCATTTCCATAGTAATGGCTTTGTTCATCTGTCATTTAATTACACTGAGAATTATCTGTCACAGTATACAAAAAAGCATTTGCACTAAATTTTTTACAAAGAACATGGATCAAAATGTAATTATTTCTATTTTACCTAATTAGGTAAGACTAGCTTTTGCACGTGGCTTCGTTCACGCAGACTTTAACCCCCAGATTTACCCCCTTAGGGGTAGAATTACCAAAATTCCTTTCTTAGTGCTCACTTACGTTATATAAAGAACCTATATGCAAAATTTCAAGATTCTAGATTTAGCGGTTTGGGCTGTGCGTTGATCTCTGGGTATGTCAGTCAGTCACCTTCCTCTTTTATATATATAGATACCGCAGTGATCAAAAAGGTAAAAATTGCATAGATCTCCGACCATTTTTGACTTAGCTTGCTCAATATGTAAAACTTCCTAAGTATGACATGCACTGTAAAGGAGGGAAACCTTTGTAGTTTTGACGATTTCAAATAAGTTATCGGTAAATTAAGATTTTCATTGTTCAAGTTTGTTTATAGTACATACATAGCACAGTACAATACGTATTTACGCATTTTAGTTTAAATTTGTAAGAGTCCCTTTTTTATATACAGCGATTACTAGTGAAATTATTATATTTTACTGCAACGACTGAACTTGGATTTTCATTGCATAAATACAACATCTATACATGTTTTAAATTCAGAAGTTACGTCTGTTTATCAGTTAATCTTTAAACTACTAAGCCGCTGCATCGTTTTCAAAGAAAATGGCATAGAAATGCTTTGAAGAAGGTCCTCAAAAGAGCCGCGATTAAAAACTAGTATTAAATATTTAAATTCTAAGTAAAAAGTACATGTATGGCCTAACTGGTCGTTTAAACATAAAATCTCGGCAACTCACAAACAAAAAGTTACAGGGTAGCAATCCCGCAGATTTCTATTTTAAGGTTACAGACCATGAAAGTAAAAACAAGATATCGTTTAAACATAATTGTACCTAGCTTTAAATTTCTTGTACAAAAAAGTAGTGATAGCTTCATCGGCCAAGCGTTTTCCCTGCCTAGTGCTGGGTCCGCTTTCCTACTTAATCTTCTCTACTTTGCCCGATCTTTGGCATCCTCAGGTGTGAGATCGTTCTCTTCCATGTCCGCTTTGTCCAGCCAGCGTTTATTGGGCTTGCCCCGTGATCTAGGGCCTTGGACAGTGAGGTCGAGGCATCTATTTCCTACATAGTCCGATGGCCTGCGTCTTACGTGGCCATACGTTACGTATGCGATCTAGTCGCAAAAAGTAGTGATAGTGAAAAGGAAAAAAGAAATACTAACAAATGGTAAGCCGTAATGAATAGGGCCTATACATATATATATAGGATACGTGCGATAATTAACATCTTCGAGTATGATATATATATATATATATATATATATATCCCTGTGACCAAGCTTCAGAGACAAATCTTTTATCTCTCAACACACGTCCTATTCGCTGATAATCGGATTACAGTACAATGGGATCTAAGCTGTGGTTATAAATAACATACGACCCATAATGGAACTGAAATCCATGTCCGATGAAACCTGATAACTTGCATATCAGTAAGTAGAATCAGTAATTATATGTGTAGCAAGGCTTGGAAAGTGCACCTAGAATTTACAATAATAGTTGTAACTTGTAATTGGTTGTGTTTGGATATCGGAAGCGTACAAAAACTCACTTAACATTATTTGAATATAGATATTGTACCTATAGACAATAAGTTACGAAATCATATGTTCTGTAAAAAATGAAACTGATCTAATATCTTTAAACGAGGAAACGGCTTGGGAACCACCAGGTTTTCGGTGGCGACAAATCTTTATTATTTGATTAATTATTAGAAAATTTACCAAAAAAAATACCGTTATAAGTCATCCTGGTCCTTTAAGATAATTATTATATACACTTACCATTGAGAGCCCTTATACAAGACTTATAGACTTGTTTTGCATAATTCTCATGATACTAGTCCATCATGCCTATTTAACACAAATGATGCTGACAAAATGCCAACTAGTTTTTCTTATTATCACACTAATATATAAAGGCGAATGTTTGTGAGTGTGTTACTTTTTCACGCAAAAATAACGAATGGATTCGGATAAAACTTTACAGTAATATAGCTTAGACATCAGAATAACACATAGGCTAATATTTACAGCGATAACCGACATACACGCGGGCGGAGTTGCGGGCAATAGCTAGTTCTTAATAAAAACATAACTCCAGCATTATATATATAAATATACATACTATATCGCAGGAGACTTTATAAGCGTACATGGAATGGACACAAAGAACACCCAGACTCAGGAAAACAATTTGTCGATCACACAAAGTGTAGTCCTATGTAGGGTTTGAAGACACTCGGTGTAGTAGAAAGTAGCATGGCGACCGCTTAAACCACTAAGATAACCGTGTTGTCCAACAACTTTTTTAACTGACTCCAGTTCGCAAAAGGCAGTCTTAAATGGTTGAGATTGCAACACTACTCGTAATAATCTGGAGCGAGGGTGTGTGTGAAAAAACTTCTAATGCGGTGCGACTGGTACAGGTCCATTACTGCTGGAATATCGAATCGTTTTCTATCTCACTCATGTGTGACGTTCACATGAACCGAAATCCCTGTATTTTCCGTCAACTCCTGAATACCCGGAGGTGGAAGCTCAACGAGTGCCCGTAGCAGTCCAAGGTACGTGCTTGCATTGTATTTTGCTGCGGCCTATGTCGAGTTACTTAACAATGAAATTAACCGAAAACGTTCTGTCCCGGTTTAGTAGTATTTACTGACACCCCTATTTGCTACAAAGATAATACCAAAACAAAACCTCTTTTCTAAGGAGAGATCTATATCCAGCAGTGAGCTGTTAAAATCTGTTTATGTAAAGATCATTTGAAACGTTATACTACATAGAAAGAAAAACGAGCTGAAACATCACCCAATGGCAGTAGACAATTGCAACTCAACTGTCTAAAGTGCATGGCCGTCCTATGAGTCCCCGTTACCCAAAATTAAGGGAGAGCGGGTTGGATCACTAGGTGAAAAACAATACAAAGCATGGCTTTCCCACAGAAATATGCTGTAAATCAGCTATCCCTAAATGTAATGGTACCTACCAAATAATCTCGCATGTCTTAATTATTTGTTTTGGGTCTAAATCAAGCCTATTAGCATTTAGTGTCACTAACCACGAGACTACTAGGGTAGTATTATAGACAAAGTTTTGACAAGAATTTGGTGTCAAACTATTTCTAAAATAATTTAGACTTTCTTATTTTCGAGAAGAAACCACAAAACTAGACCGGATGTCTGTGAAGGGACGTCGTTTGCGTGATCTCAGCAATTTTGAGCTCAACACTGCCCTAATGCTGTACTTTAATGATACATTCTTTCTGACCTCATTCAAGGCAAAGAGTATTATCCAGATAGTTCAAGACTTCGGTGCTTAAATAAAAAATGAGGAAAAAATATTAGAAAATTTTAACTAGTTTTTTTAATGTACCTGACGGTAAGTGGCCATAACTGAATGGATCTATAATCATAGGCACCTTCTGTTGTGTCATCATCATTACTCTGTGATCATAGGCACTCTGGTCAACCTGTCGCTGATCTATGTAATATTAATACGAGAAGCAAATCTTTGTTCCTTGTTGTTGATAATAAGGTTGAATATCGTCTTTAGTTGGCGTATAAATAAAATGTGTTGTTTACAAGGTCTGTATTTCAACTGTTTATAAGAACTCGTTGTAACAAAATCCAATCCATATCTCAATATTCCCCTTTTTACGAAAATAATGCAAAGAGAAAATAATAGTACTGCTTGAATTCGGGGATGAACCATGCAACCACCCCGGCAGTTTAAATCCAACTGTGCCAGCCACTTTCCTCAAGTCATAATTTCATGGTGCCGCAGGGTGTCCTGATATCTGTGTTGAATGACATGGGTTGATTAACAAATATTAATACATCCTCCCAAAGTTTCTCGATACAAAATTCCTCGTTTATAACAAGAATTTTAGTAGGATAAAAGCGTGAAATATCACTATTGTAGGTACCAAAAGGCAAAACTTTTCATATTAGATTTAAATTTAGTAACCTTACAAAACTTCGAGATTCTGTAGGCTGTAAGGCTAATGCCCTATAACGATAGTCTGACTCTAAAACGATGCAATTCACATTTATTAAGAAGAAAGTTTTTACTGTATCAGATGGGTTTTATAGGCTGATGATGACGAAGTCCTTATTTGAAACTTATAATCTTACATATAATATTCATATATTATTTCGTCAGTAGTCTTACCTACTTCATATTCTAGTCCCTTATACTTAAACTAGCTTTTGCATGCGGCTTCGCTCACGCAGACTTTCATCCCCTGATTTACCCCCTTAGTGGTGGAATTTCCAATATTTCTTTCTTAGTGCTCACTTACGTTATATAAAGAACCTAAATGCAAAATTTAAGGATTCTAGATTCAGCGGTTTGGGCTGTGCGTTGATCTCTGGGTATGTCAGTCAGTCACCTTTCTCTTTTATACGTATAGATTATGTAGTTCTCTATATAAAATATTAATTAAATCAAAGTTAAGCAAAATTTAAAGAGACTGAAATGAAAATAATTTAAAATGTGATATTGAATTTCTTCTGTATTGAATTTTTTTATCCCGGCCATTTCATGTAAGAGACTGCCGGCGCTAAATGGCGCGGCCAAGGGTAATATGTAGTATTTTCATATAATTACTGTGGAATCATTAGCACAGGATCTATTAAACAGCCTTGCGAGAGCCTTACGTCTGACAGTGGACGTCTTTCGGCTATAATAGTAATACAGAATCAAATAATTAGCTTTGCCTGCATCTCGTCCACGTGTACAACAGTTATAGATAGGTAACTTGTGTGTAATTCTAACATTAAAGTTACATTACTTCTAAATCCATTCCATAGTTCTGCAAGAGAGAGCTACAAACATACGTCTTAATAAATAACTAGATGAGTCCCGCGGTGTTAACCGCGGTTATCACAGTACCGCAGGTGATGCCGCGGGTCGTACCTAGTCTAAAAAAAGTAGCCTTAGTTACTCCTTATATCATCAGCTACCAGAGATGAGGTAGAACAAACAGACAAATAGACAAAAACTGAAAAAAATGTTATTTTGGTGTATGTACCGTGTATACATACATATACACTTGCCGACCCACGCAACCTCGTTTGCGCCTTATATTGCCCGTAGCGTGAAAATTTCCCCCGTTTTTGAAACATTCTTCATTGTTGCTCCGCTCCTATTAGTAGTAGCGTGATGATATATACCCTATAGCCTTCCTCGATAAATGGACTATCCAACACCGAAATAATTTTTCAAATCGTAATAGCGGTTCCTGAGATTAGCGTGTTCAAACAAACAAACAAACTCTTCAGCTTTATATATTAGTATAGATTTATTAAAAAGTATTTTAATATAACAAACAGCCACACCAATTTTATTTATTTGTAAGCATAGAAGATGTATAGACAATTAAGATAAGAAAATAATAAATATTATACAGTCTCTAATGGTAACACATTATAGAATGAAGTATAACTCTTTATACAACTCATCATAAGGCAGCCAGAAGTTAATTTAGATATTCACACGATTTGTTCCGAACAGTGTAATGTTACTGTAAGCCCATTTATTTATCGTTTTGTTTCCAACCCACTTGTTTTGAATACAAGTACTTAGAGAAAGTGCTTTTTGTTGTGAATATTGTTATCTTCTATTACGAAAATGGCTTTTCATATCAAATAAAATATAAGTTTTACTCACTTTGATAATAGTTGTAACTCTTTCTTATTTATAGTAAACACGTTTTATGAAAGTTATCCTGTCTTTCTTATATGTACTATCGTTCTGAAGTATATTAGGAATTGGTTTTTAAAAGAAGCTTCTAAATGTTTCAAACTTATTTTAATCTCTTTGTCGATTACTTCAGATTTTATAAGAAAGTAACACAAGTCTTCTAAAATATTTTAATATTTCACAGTTTCCATTCTGATTCCAAAAAATTACATACACTAAGCTGACCCACTCAGTCGACTTCATCTACTTCTATTTTAAATCATGTTAGGTTCCGTTGGTCTATACGTGATGTTAACTAATCCATTTTAGACATGCCAGCAAAATACATATTAAAAAAAAACAAATCAGTCATGAGTACTTACTGCCGACAGAAGTGAAAACTCAAAAGTGTAAACAAACAGCTGTTTAAGCTCACCTGAAATAAACCTCTTTGCTCTTTAAATAAAATGCGTGATAAAAAGAAGTAAAAAATGCTTATTGTGATGTTATAAAAATATAAGATAATGCTATACAGTATTTACATATTGCCAGTCATGACATATTCGACAGTCGAGCCATCAGCTGTCATCATGCACACTAGCGCACTCTGCACTGTCTTAGGTCACGTGTCATGTCACAACGTAATCTGACGCGAGTTTAACATTTTTTACCAATCCCAAAATAAAATTTGCTAAAGTGCATAACGTCGCCAAAGAAATTATCACTTCAAAAAAAAGGGAATGCCGATTAGAGAATTTCGGAGTCCATGATAAGCTACAACGTAACACGAAACTTACATTTAATAGATTTATGTCAAATATAATTTCAGAAATACATATTATTATAAAAAATATTTCTAGCTCAATCAACAAGCTATTTACTGAGTCTACTTCCAATAATATCAAATGAAGTAAAGCTAAGTTCTATATATTAAAGCATCATAATAGACCAAAAATATTTCTATCTTATCTACAAATCCTCCGGTTCAATTTCCGTTAGAAATACAATATCTTTAAGAAACGGTGTACCTGTTCTGTACCACGCCTTATATCTCCCGGATATATTGTTTAGTCTATGTCAAATGAATACAGTTCAATTTCCTTTGGAATACAAATGTCTTAAGACTCACTATAGTACTTTAAGTATTCTACCTAAGGTCTACAATGTAAGTTGCTTAGTCTTTGGTAAATGAGTGCTTGTAGCTTTGACTTGGTAGATTAGAGGGTAATGACGTCATCTAGTGTCAAAGGTTTGCTGTTGTAGCGTGACTAGCAATGTAAGATTGCGATGTTTAGAACTAGATTACATTGGAACTATTCTGAATTGTTAGTTTCTTATCTACACATTTGAATGTGAGTTTGATCTTGAAAGTGTTCTCAAATCATCCAATGCTGATAGTTTTGATTTTTTAAACCCTCGGTAGTGAGTCTTATCTATACTAATATATAAAGCTGAAGAGTTTGTTTGTTTGAACGTGCTAATCTCAGAAACTACTGGTCCGATTTGAAAAATTCTTTCAGTGTTAGATAACCCTCACGCTAAGACCTACAGGATCGGAGCACCAATGAAGAATAATACAAAAACGAGGGAAAACTATCACGCTATGGGCAACATGAGGCGCAAATGAGGTTGCTGGGTCGGCTAGTGTTAAGTATAGGACTTACTTAGTTTTTCTCAGTTATCATTATGAACAATCTTTAATAATCCACTCCTGGACAAAGGCCCCTCCTTAGAAAGAAGTTTTTATTTGACCATTATATTGTTAAAAGGCACAGCATTTGATACCTCAAGCACAGTATTCGCGTTCGTGGTAAGCCTTATTTTAACCACGGGACTTCGTGGACTTAATTGCCATACATTTGTTGATTTTCTATTATATCGTTTACATTAATTTGTAGAATGTCAACTCGGTTGGATGGCTGATATCGTTTTGTGAAATTTATTTACCGACTAAAAGTACAGCTTAAAACCAAAGAGTCCACAAACTGTCCCCGAACTTCCAATAAAGTCATTCTGATATAATTTACCGTTCGACTTGTAATCGAATCGTGACGGCGCCCTTTTATTGCGATCATAGCATTTATAAATCGTTTGGTTCCTGGCACGGTATGTCCTTTTACGTATATTGTCATTTGAACTATTGCGTGGACAGATATATTAAAGCTATGTATGCCTTGACGGAAACTTGAACGAGGTAAATAAAATGCCTTGCTTCTGAAAATACCGAAAGCTATACACACACTTATTTACGCAGTATAAGTAGATTCGCCTTTGTACGTCTTATTTCCTTAAATATAAAATGTTTATCCATTTGTGTACAATAAAGAATAAATAAATAAAATAAACATAACTCATTGTAAAATACCAAAAACATCAAGACTTTTAGATACAAGCAGTTGAAATTGCAGAATGTGGTTCTGACAATATTCAGGAAAATTTGACTGTCCTCAATTAGTTCGTATTAATGTCAGGTAAGGAATGCCCGCCATTGCTTTTCGCATAATTTAATTGATGTACTCCTGTTTTTCCTACTTTTGGTTCACGAGGTACTCAATTGACGGAAATTATATTAAATTACAGTATAAGCCAAGTTGTGAGTGCTACTTTTCGCAGATACCGCGGCAAGTTAATAAGCGCAAATGTTATGTACTTATCATATTTCCAACTCCTCCGGTTTTTCTTCTGATTAATTTCGTTGCGGGTTCCAAGACAGTTATTTTTTTACTGGGACTTCCCGAGTGTCATAACTCGCTGTGTTCGTGGGTCACTGCTGTTGATTCTGGTGTACAGGAGTTACAGTGGTGGGCGTATGGGTGGGATTAGTCCCAACAAGCGCAAATGTTACGAGTAGTTTAATGTTTTTAATAATATTAGCTTTCTACATACATTTCTCAAAGGCGGTGCATGTGCTTATCACTTCTGAGTAACAAGCTTGTGGCGGTAGTATATAATACTAGCTGAATCTTGTGGTGCTACGCCGTGGAGCGAAGCTAGTCTAAAAAAGTAACCTAAGTTATTTTTTATATCATCAGCTGTAAGTTCTATCAAAATCGGTCCAGCCGGAACAAACAGACAGACAAAAAAATACAAAAATTCTAATTAACAGCTTTTCACCAAATGAAATTTTGAACAGACACTTCAATGTTATTTATTTCTATATAGATGATAACAATGACTGTATAATGAGAATGCGACTAATAAAAAATATCTTACACAAAAATATTTGTAAATCTCGAAGAAGTTGAAAAATCTATTGAATTATTACTATTAATACATTTTAACAACAATACAGTAAAATATTCTAAAAAATAATTCATCCCAAAAATATTGGGCAACCTTTTCATAACAAATCCTCCCACACTTAAAAACCCTCGTTACAAAGACAAGACTCAGAAAACGGCTCTTTATATTGATGACTAAGCCGCAAATGATAAGGGTCAACATCATACCGCAATTTGCATTATGTATCGTGTACACCGGCCTTTATCTCTTTAGAAATTCACCTTAGTGCCATGTCATATTTATATTGTGTTATTTTGAACGAGATTTCGCAAGTGAATACGCACCTTAGATTAAAGGTGTATTGTCCTTTGAACAAGGGATATCTTCTTAATTGGACCGTGAGAGAAACATGTCTCAGCACATGTGGGTGGATTCAAATGGATCATTTAACTAAATGAGTTGAAATAAATTTAATGTGGTGGATAGAAATATACTACTTGTGTTAATCAATATAATGTTACGTAGTTGGAAAACAAAATTTATTTTGGGAGGGGTCAAAAATGTTAAACTCGCGTCAGATCCAGGGACACCGCCAACACCATGCCGCGCCGCCACAGCTAACTGCCTCTTCGGACCATTTATACCACTAGGCAAACCGTACATTCCACAGTATCTTTATCATCAACAACCTGTTTAGAAATTTCTAGGACAAATTATTATTAAAATTATATCCCTAATTTGTAATCAGCGTGAGATGTGTCGCCAAATGTGAGATCTTTTATATGTTGCTATTATAAATATTGTTTCATAATCTATATAAATAAAAATTAATGTTGGTCGGAAATGGCTGAACCAATTCGGCTAGTTTATTTTTTGTATGATGTCTAAGGTAAGGAGGATTTAATAATAAAAAAAAAATACGCGGGTCCACGGAAGGTTCACAGAACGAAGTCTGTCCGGGCAGCTAGTGTGTATATAAAAACATAATTTTATGAAAACGGTACATTGAAAATGAATAATGTTTTAAAAGTATTGTGACCCAAACATATATCTAGTGCAAGCAAAGCAGAAAAATTAGGTCGACTTTTTAGCTACCCCTTGCATACTTCATATATCAATGTCGGCATACATTAATCTACTCAAGCGTTTACGAAATCTCATTCGTATGTAGGGGATGAATAGGGTTAGTTATAATCAGCTGTCGGACATCGTATGTAAATGATGGGACAGCGTTATTTTGGCGAATTTTCTGAAGCAGGGCCTCTTAAAGGGATGTATTTCTTTACGGTACAGAGAGTAAATGCTAGCTCGACGATGGTGGAAGCACTGTCAGCGATGTCCATTCACGTGATGCTGTTGATCTATGGGTATATATTTAGATATTAAGATTTTGTGTTCGATGTAAGCATAGTTTTAGGTTGTTATAAATGGATATTCAAATGTCAATATCTCGCCAAGAAGCTGCGTAGCTTGCCGAGGAGTTGTTAGTGTGCACTTTAAAATTCTATAAATGTACTAGCTTTCGCCGTCGGCTTTGCTCGCGTTTTATAAAAGTAGATGTTACTTCTAATACCTCCGAGAATATGTGTACAAAGTTTCATGATGGACGGTTGATTAGTTTTTGCGTGAAAGCGTAACAAACAAATTTACATTCAGATTTAAAATGATTAGGATTATTAAAAGGAAAACTAAAACTAGTACTAGACAGCTGCAACTCAAGAAAAGTACGTTGCCGCCTTTGAACTGCCCTTCTTTCTGAGAGCAAGGGGAGTTAGGCTAGTGGAAACCTCAATTTTCGGGTTCCAGAGGGGGAGGGGAAATTTAATTGATTGAGGCCTTTGTGACTATGTCCATTAGTAGATGTAGTCATTCACCTGTCTGTACAGCCTAGTGACAACGATTTGACGCTTTGTTCAAAGGACTCATGTAGCGTAACACAGACCTAGGAGACTATTTATCTATTAATTTAATTTACAACATGTTTATCTTATTTAATACTAGTCGTCCCACGCTACCTCGTTTGCGTCTGCTATTGCCCGTAGCGTGATAATTTTCCCCCGTTTTTGTAACATTCTTCATTGGTGCTCCGCTCCTGTAGGTTTTAGCGTGATGATATATAGCCTTTAGCCTTCCTCGATAAATGTTCTATCTAACACTGAAAGAATTTTTCAAATCGGATCAGCAGTTCCTGAGATTAGCACGTTCTAACAAACAACCTGTTCAGCTTTATATTTTAGTATACATATAGATAACAATTGTATTGACTATCGTTAGTGAGTGCGTGACCGAAGGTCCAATGATGCATAAACCATTACGCCTATGACCTAGTGTAGATCACCATTGTTGCATTGTCTGCATTCACAGTTTGTTAGATGCCTACTTCTGTCGAATTTTGCTTATGTTTTCCATCAGGCACATTAGACTCACTGAAGCAGTCTCATATATATAATGCTAATTTAATCCTAAATTTATTTAGTAAATACACTTGGTGCGAATTAGAAAAAACTATAAATTGGTCTACATACGATAAGGTACTTTGAGTTGTTATTTTTAGTAACATCGCATTCTTTGAGATAAAAAGTGCTAAGAAAACTACTACAACGTGATCTTTCCTACTATTCTTATGGTAGCTTACAGGAGAGCTCTGCAAGCTGGTATAATGAGAAAAGTGTTGGACTACGCGGCTTTGATCCAATGGTAACATTAGCGATTTTAAGTGCTTTGGGGATTTTGAATAAGACTTTAACCAACCAACCAGACATATACAGATTATCAAATATCCCACTCCATTTTTACTTTAATATTTTATTGTATTCAAATTTTGTATCTAGAATGTTCCAGTCAGATGAAAATTTACTCTTACTTGAACTGTATATGGGTTGGTTCTATATGTGGATAATACTATTGCGACCTCACAGAAATCTATTATTATTCACTAACCGACCCAGGCAACCTAGTTTGCGTCTCCTATTGCCCTTAGCGTGTAATTTTCCCCCGTCCTCAAAACATTTTTATTGGTGCTCCGCTACTATTGGTTTTAGCGTGATGATATATAGCCTTCCACGATAAATGTACTATCCAACACTGAAATAATTTTTCAAATCGGATCAGCGGTTCCTGAGATTAGCGCGTTCAAACAAACAAACAAACAAACTCTTCAGCGTTATATATTAGTATAGACTTCTTTAGTAATAGTCAGGGATCCCCGGTAAAAATTTTACAAGTTATAAATATCAAGCAAATGTATCGTGAGTGGCTTCATTTTAATAAGGAGCTCACCTTTCACTTTAGAAACATTTTCGATTGTGGTAACTAGCAGGGGTTGCAGGGACAAAAAACTTTTGAGCGTAGGACCGGGATAACGTACCACCCAATTTTATAATTTTTTTTATATGTGTTCTCGTAAAACTTCGTCTTTTATGAACCGATTTTCATGACTCATTTTTAATGGAAAGGAGATATCCTAACAGTGGTACCATTATAACGACACTGAGATCTGAAGATGGCATCCAAGAGAAATCGAGTTAAACCTTGAAATCAGTTTTATATTTGTTAAATTTTTTATTTATTTGTATAGATTGTATAGACATATATAACACCCAGACACTGGGAGAGCACATTAACCCGTCGGTTTTAGTTGTTATGAACATCTAATATATAAAAAACAAAAAAAAAAGCTTTTATTTCCAGTAGTATACAATTTCAGCATATCATACAAGTAACATTATATCTACCTTAATACTTAAATAACAATAAAAAAAAAATTAAGAGATTATATCCATGCATCTATCTATTTATGTTTAAGTTATCTAAATTAATTTATAGATAACCAGTTATAAGTAACAGGAAGATATAAAAAAAGCTTTTTCCACTGGAACCCCCCTCAGGTAAAGGCCTCCTCCAAAGCGATCACTCCTCTCTCCACTTCTCTCGATCTTGGGCTATTTGTTGCCATTTTGGGCCAGCTATTTTTTTTATTTCATCATCCCATCTAGTGAGTGGCCTTCCTTTATAGCGCTTGCCCGTTGGTCCCTTCCATGATGTAATTCTTTTTGTCCATCTCAGGTCTTTAAGTCGTGCTACATGACCGGCCCATTTCCACTTCAACCTTTGGCTATAGCTGAGTGCGTGAGTGAGTATGAACATCTATGGTAACAGAAATTTCATAGTCAATGTTCTCAAACATACACAATTACTGATAACTAGTTTAACTTTCGAATTCAGTCCGCACTCAGGGTTGCGGAGATCCGATGTCAGTCGCTCCGTAGAAAAACTGATATTCAGAAAAACTGACCGATGGCCAACCTTAATAACCTTGGGAATAATAAAGGCTAGGAAGAAGATGAATAACAATGTAGGATACACATACAAGTGTTCTTGTTCTAATCGTGAGGTATTTCAGCTTTTTTCTTATCATCAATTCGACAATTTTTTTATGTTTGTTACCTCAGAACTAGCGATTATTATTAATTTGAAATCTTCTCGTGTGATTTTATATCATATTAGTTCAATTTTTGAAGACAGTTTTTTTATTATATATGTGATTATTCAAAGACATCTTCCGCATTAGAACTATTAATGTATAAATGCTAGGACACTCAGATATTTAAAAGCCATCGTGCTGATATTACAACGATTTGTGCGTAGTGAGAATCGAACTAACAGCCAAAGCAATCAAGATAACGACTATACTAGACCAATAAACTAGTACACGTAATGATATTGATGAAATAAAACACTCTATTTAGTGGAAAAATAGTCGAAAAGACACTTAAGTCCAACAAACTACAAAAATATACGATGCTTAAAAGAAATACATCAAATCGGTTATAAAATATAAATGTATATTAACACCGAACATAAAATAGTTTAATCTATTTTTGTTATGAAGTTGTCGTCTAAACCGATAAACATAACACATAAAATATTTATTTTTACTACTATTTACTTTTAATGAAACGCTAATCTCCTATCGGATAAAAGCTGTCAACTATTTTGACACAATCGATTTTGTAGACAACCTGTAAAACACCTAAACGCACTTGTATTTAGACACCAGATGGTATTAACAAATAAATATTTTTACGGGAATTAACGCGATTACTTATTTAAAAAGGTATCACATACCTCTGATTTGCCTGACGTTTCGACCAGGTTGACACGGAAAAAACAAAAAAAAAAAAAAAACCAGATGGTATGTCTTTACTGCCATGGAAGATGGATAAGCCTTTGGTGTGGGACGCAACTTGCGTTGACACCCTCGCGCCTTCTCATCTTCCGAGTACAGCTGGTTATGCTGGCGCTGCTTCAGCGGAAAGTCTCAAACGGCGTAAGTACCAAAATTTAATAGGTAATTACATTTTTGAACCGTTTGGGGTCGAGACGCTAGGTTCATGGGGTTCGAGTGTTCGCGCTATGTTTAAGCAACTGTATAACGCTTCTCGCGACCAGAAGACCGGCCTTTTTTGAGCACAGAAGATCAGCATTGCCATTCAACGTGGTAATGCTGTAAGTCTTTTGGGAACGCTACCAGTAGGCGAAGATGTGGAGTTTTTTGACGCTTGTTTGTAAACATTATTACTTTTCTTTTTAATTAAGGTTATGTACATAAGTTTCTATATAGTTGTAGTCTTGTATTTCCTGATTTGGAAGTGTCCACAGGCCTCAGAAGTCTCTGGCGCATGGGGAGTGCTCCGAGGAATTGTTCAGAATGATCCCTGCCAATTTAGGTCCGAATTATTTAAGTTTGTACTTCATTAAGTAAAAAAAGACGACGTTAATAATAAGATTTAAAGACTAGAAAGATTCTAATACCTATAACTTAAACTTATGTATTTCTAAAGTTGCAAAATACATATGATTATAAGAAGGAGATACCTATGTCCAGCAGTGGACTGTTAAAGGATGTTGATGATGTATATCTTCATATACATTATAATAAATAATAATAAATATTTCGGACATCTATCACACAACGCCATCTAGTACCAAGCTAAGCAGAGCTTGTGTTATGGGTACTAGACAACTGATACAAATACATATACACTTTTTTTTTGTAAATACATGCATATTATACATAGAAAACACCCAAACTCCGAAACAAATATTTGAAGATCATACAAACATTTGGTCCGACCCGGGAATCAAACCCGAGACCTCACGATCAGCAGTCGCACACGCCTACCGCGAGACCAACGAGGCAGTCGTAATTATTATATAAAATTAAAATACGTTTTTTCGTCTATGCTAACAATATCAAATTTTGCACATTCAACATTTCATTAAAAATAATATTTGACTTTAATGTTGATACAAGTTAGGTGGACAATATTATCAAAACAAAAAGACCTTTTGTTAAATAACGATATCAAAAGTTAATGACGATGTTTCTTTGATGAAGTTCGTATTCCCAAGATATATTCACCGTCAATACTGGTGCATAAAATAACAGGCTACTATTTTTAGACAGCGGCGAACATTCTAGATATTGATCGACAGACGTTGTATGATTAGAATATCAAAGAAGTGCGGATATAAAAAAATGAACATATTTATTTCAATAATAAAACTATTTTATTATATTGCTCAACTTCTCCACCTGAATAACAAGGTAAAAGTATTGTTAAATATTTGTTAGTGATTATACAATTACAACGAATATTTATCTTTCAAGCTATAGCTATTTATCTTCAGCCACGCTTCGGCATGAATGGGTCGGCTCGACCGGAGTGATACCAGGGCCTCACAGAAAACCGGTGTGAAATAGTGCTTGCGCTGTGTTTCACCGAGTGAGTGAGGATACCGGTGGCCCATACCCCATCTCCCCCCCATCCCCCTAAAGGTCGGCAACGCACTTGTGACGCTTCTGGTGTTGCAGGTGTCCATGGGTGGCGTTAATCGCTTACCATCAGGCGATACGTTTGCTCGTTTGCACGACTATTACATATAAAAAAAATGTACTATATCAGAAAATGAAAAAACGTGTTTGATTTTGATTGGATTGAATAGTATAGTGCCAAGTATGAACAGAGCAGAAGAAACAAACTTGTGTCTGCAATTGAGACCTCTTTGGAAAAGGTCTCAGATTGGGTAGACTTACTTTCAGGCATCAGGCGAAACGACTGTTCGTTTTCCCAATTCCATAAAAAAAGTATTGATAGAAAGGACATTGTCTTGAAGGTAGAGTAAGTTTTTAACACTAAACAAAAACTATTTAGTTAGTTAAGCAAAAATATATGAACAAATAATATTTACTCGATAGACTTTGTTTCTGACCTGTTTAATTTTTCAGCCTTTTTATTATTTTAATCTAATTGGCTTTATCTCTTTTTACTACCATTTTTTCAATATTTGCTCATTATTTCTTTCGCTTGAATAGGAAGTAAAGAATATTGTATTTCTGGTGCTGCTTATTTTCGAGTTTCGCTGTACTGTAACTGTAATATAATGAATTCTAATATGCAGTATCCACAATCAATAAGCAAGGTTTTATTTTAAAAACATTTACTTGTGAGTTTATCACATAAAAAATTAGAAAAATCGTTGTACTACACAATTTTCTCCATGTCAATCGCTGTCTCTAAACTACGAGTACTAAATCAATATCAATCTATTTTCTTCAGGTATATTTTTCTTTATTTCTATCGAATGAAAGTTAGAAAGTAATCACAACAGATAACAACGTCCAACTTCGATACCTAAGAGAAAACTTGTAAAGAATGTTATATTCAATAGTACATTAACCCCTACATAGTGTTAGGCCGTGTTCAGACTGAAAGTATATGCCTTTTTTGTTTTGATTTAAGATGCACCTGAGATCACAGAATGCTCTGTACATTCGCTCACATGACTAAAATATATTACGTTCAAATCACATTTACGATACTACATTTTACAATAATATGTGGGCAAATATCTCACCAATTTTTCACTCGGCAACACTTTATAGAACACCGCACTTAAAAGACAAATATGAAACCAATTACTGCCTTGGTGGCGCCGTGGTAGCGTATGCGACTGCTATTCTTCACGTCTCATGTTCCATTCCCGGGTCGTACCAAATGTTTGTATAATCTACAAATATTTGTTTCGGAGTTGGGGTGTTTTCTATGTATAATATTTATGTAATTATAAAAAGTATATACGTATTTTTATCACTTGTCTAGTACCCATAACAAGCTCTACTTAGTTTGGGACTACATGGCGTTGTGTGTCAGATATCAAAAAAAGAAGAAATAGATACATTTTAATATATTTTGTTTTTATCCCACTTTCTACGAATACAAGTAATATCACTCGTATCGTAAGTAATAATACAACTTCGTACAAAAAACCAGAACGCGCGTTTACCGTGCGGCTAACGCACTTCGTCGAAATACGGTCAAAAAACATTTTCAGTATCATGAGCTTGAATTTTCTTATCTCAAAATGTGTCCGCTCAGAAACCGGATACTGTTGGAAAACTTATACACGTCCTTGTATTAAACTGAAAGGGTGAATAGCCAGACTTAAATGTACTGTAATATCTAGAAGCAGACATTTACTGTGAATATGTTGTAGTATGTTGTTGCAGCCTATGTTTAATTTGGCTATTTGAAAGTTTAAATAAGATAAAGGTGCATGCGGTGCTTATCTGTAAGTGATTGTTACACTAGACTAAGATACCTTTTTAACTGTATTTTTTTTATATATACCCAGTGTAAACAATTGTTGGTGAGCCAATAAAGAAAATAAAATAAAATAAAATATGCTTGAAACATGTTTTCTCTACACTAACTTCTTTATATTACTATCGTTGCTTTATTATACAAATTGGAAAACTCCGCTTCTAATTTTTATATTTATGTATTTCGTGTATAGGTAAATAAATATATTTTCGGACATCTATCACACAACGCCAACTAGTAGGAAGCTAAGCAGAGCTTGTGTTATGGGTACTAGACAACTGAAACAAATACATATATACTTCCTTTTTTTTGTAAATACATAAATATTATATATAGAAAACACCCAAACTCCGAAACAAACATTTGTAGATCATACAAACATTTGATCCGACCCTGGAATCGAACCCGAGACCTCATGATCAGCAGTCGCACATGCCAACCGCGAGACCAACGAGGCAGTCAATAGGTAGATTAAGTAAGTACTTTAGAGTTGCTTGACTTTTAACCAGATACTACTGGCTGTGATCACAGGCTGTGGCACGTCTGCTACAGTCTAACTCAATACCTATGGTTAAACTGTCTAGTAAATACGACCTTCTAGAAAAGAGTGTACTCCATATTAAAAGGCAAGCAACGCACTTGGGACACCTCGACTGTTGTGGGTGTCCATGGGCGGTGATATTCGCTTACCATAACGCAATTTGTTGCCTATTTGCCCCCTATTCCATAAAAAATAGCATAAAATGCTATGGTTTATAGTTAATAATTCTCTCTACTTTCTGTTTTTCGAAGGATGTTCCTTATGAGACGTTGCGGAGGGGTAAAAGTTATCTAAAAAAAGTAGCCTTAGTTACTCACTGAATCATCAACTACCTGCTAGTCAAAGTCCTATGAAAATCGGTCCAGCCGTTCCAGAGATTATCCGGAACAAACAGACAGACAGACAGACAAAAAAAAATTAAATACATTTTTGGTATATGTACTGTGTATACATACATATGCATTTAGTAAAAATCGATTATTTTAATATTACAAACAGACACTCCAATTTTATTTATTTGTATAGATGATAAGGAACTTCGTTCCTATCTGGTGTCCCACGACACCACAGGACTTGTTTTTCTATGGATATAAAATGATTTGCTTTATTTGAAGGAAGTAACTTACTTAGCATTGTGAAATGAAAGTATTTCAAAATACCTATAAATAAAAGATATTAAAATTGTTTTATTTTAATAACTAAGATTAATAATAAATCTATAAATATTTACATAGCAGCACATTATAGCAAGACGTTAATCTTAATAGACAGTTAGAAAACAGGGTACCGCTTTTCATTTTTTATTAAAATAAACAAAAAAAAAACAAATCAAAAAGTTCCTTTTCTGTGTAAAAAACACTGTGTAAAGGTTACTTAGTTCAAATAACCTAAGCACTGAAGTCAGAGTCTCCATAGAAAAATAAAGATGTTCTTCATAGAGTCCCAAAGATTTCCTTTCAAATGCAAAAAGGTTTTACAGAATGTGAAATAAAAAATTTAATAAAGAAACCGGACTGAGTTCCTCCTTAATTATTACCAGTTGCTTTCATCGTTGGCTGTGTTTGTATTGTTTATTTTTAATGTAAATTGAATTTTTCACGAAATGAGACGAGGGTCTTTATCTATAGATATTACACCAAGGCCGTTTGCTGAGTCATTAACTTTTGTGAATTGAACATCGAATTTCGTTTATTGGCAGAAAATTATCTCGGACAATTGCTTTTGATGTTTCAATTTCTATTGACTGGATGGATAGGTGTTGTTAAAGATGAGTCGATTTTATTTGAAATCAAAGTTTAGGTAATGTTATCGTTGTAAGTTGGTAGTAAGTGGGTAGCTCCAAGTGAGTGGTTTTAAGACTATTTTAACCGACTTCAAAAAAAGGAGGAGGTTTCTCAATTCGACCGTATATACTTTTTTTTATGAGTGCTCGCGGATAACTTTCGTTTATGAAGCGATTTTGATGATTCTGATTTTTTTAATGGAAAGGAGATGTCCCTACGGTAGTACCATGATAAGGACATTAATATCTGATGATGGCATCCAAGAAAAATCGAGTCGAACGTTGAAGTCGGTTTTATTTTTCTTAAAATTGTACTTGTAATACATTGATACTGTTATTTGAAAAATTCCTTCGAGCCTTTCCAAAACTAGGTTGGTATCAACTTTTGATCTGCTACGATGCGATACATTTAAATCGTGTCTGTTTACTCCTTTAGGAATCAAAACGTGAGTGTGTACATTTAATGTAATAAAAAAAAAGATTTAACAATATTAGACTGCCATCACATTTGTCAAAATCTGTATTCTGAGTCAAAAGCTATTACATTTATGAAACTACTCCTGTTTGCAAGTATGGTGCCGTAACTAGTTTTATAAAACATGCATCTATATTTGGTCGCAGTATCGACCGTGGCCGCAATGCCTTTGATTTATTAATAGGACGTCCACGCTGTATCACTTGCTACTACATTCTATTGACGGTCTGCTTGAATGCGGTCGTCAGTCACGACTGTCAAACCACATCAGTTTTTCTTTATAAAACATAAAGCGGTAGGTTTATAGACACTTTTATGAAATAGTCTCTCGTGTAGTCGTCGATATTCTGAAGTGTCTTTTATGTTTTGGTTATCAATTTTAATGTCAAACCCAAAGGCTTCTTTCTTCTTTTGAAATCAATCATTGAAAACAATCAAATCAATGTTGATAAATTTAAAAATTATTTTGGTGAAAGACTCAGTATTTGTGTGACATGCTAGGTACACGTAACGTTACGTTACGTTCCGCTGAAATGTTTTAGATCAGTCGGCACCTTTAGTAAATATCAGCAATACCAAATACACAAAGGTTTTACATGTAAGTATACATGTGTATTTTATGTCTGTGATCTTTACTAAAATTATAAAGAAGAGTTATGAGTTATACAGTTTATGAGGTTGCAGAGGTCTGGACGTCCTGAGCCTCTTTAAAAATTTCATTTACAAAAAGAAAACCACGTTATTTGTGCATATCGGCTAAATATTAACCTGAAAAATTATTAATGCGTTATCCGACGTACACGCGGGCGAAGCCGCAGGCAAAAGCTAATTGTTAAATAGTTTGTTAAAAAGCAGAATAATTTTATAACTACGTAAACGCTAAGTTACGTACATAACGTGACAAAGCTGAGAGGCATCACTCGTAGTCAAAACGCCTATTTCCAAAGCCTTAGATAACCGTTTATATGCAATAGTCCGCTTTCTACATAAAGAAGATAAGTCCTGAATCGTATACTCAACTGCTACGGACTTCGATTTCGTTTTCTTTAGAGAAGGTCGTCTGCGAGTGGAATGTTTACCTATTAACGACATGTTGTTTGATCGATAAATTTCTATAGTGTAAAACTTATTTAAAAACTATAAAGGTTCCAACAAGTGAAGCGGAACGTAAACAATAACAAAGATCGATTTATACTACTAGTGAAAATGTACTGAACATTTACGACCTTATAACACAGTTATAAGCACTATTTAACCCGCCGCGCAGGTCTAAAGCAACTTGTTAGTTGAACGATAAATGTATGAATTAATGATAAATAAAATATGTTCATTCACGATAACTAGACGTCAGACGGTAGTCTAACGTCTAGTTATCGTGAATGAACATATTTTATCCTACCTACCGGTAAGGAACGTTTCGTGCTACCGACCGCTAGAGGTCGCGTAAGTTTTTCCTACCACCTTACAAGTTTGAGAAATGAATGCACTAAGAAATATCTTACAAAATTACGTTTAAACTGATTATTTTACTGTTGTATGTTAATTATTTAGTTACTACAAACGATAATGAATGCGATTAATTATTTTAGTAATAGAATTAAGCACCGATAAATGTTAGTGATTGCTTAATTAGATCCTACAATAATCGATTTGTGTGAAATGAATTTAGAATAAATCCCTGTTGGTGACTAGTGAACGATAATATGCGTAATAATATGTATATAGGTAGGTAAGTCAGCCCGATAATTGTTAAGAATTGGAGATGATGCAATAACTTGGAATGCAGTTAGCTGAATAAAACGATAGATATGTGTATTCCAAGATAAAACACTACGATTTTGACCATAAATACCATAAACATACGATAATAGGCAGGAAATTAGGTGGAACTCCCGGGTTTCGGCACCATTAAGATGTGGCGTACGCACCCAGCCGAAATAGCGGGTGGCATCAACACCACACTGGGACAAATACGTATTCGTGTAGTTTCGCTGTTCAATAACTTGACATAACCCGTCGCAAAGTATAATGCAAGCACTTACCTTGGACTGCCACGGGTATTCGTTGAGTTTCCACCATCGCTTGTTTAGGAGTCGACAATTCAGGGGTTTCAGTTCTTGTGTACGTCACACGCGAGAGAAATGGAAGTAGATTTCGATTTCTAGCAGGAAATCGACCGATACAAGTCGCGCGCGCGTCGGAGGTTTTTTCACACAACCGTCAGTGGCTCCATGTTTATTACGAGTCAGTGTTGCAATTGCCACCACTTAAGGTTGCCCCTTGCGACGATTATTACCAGCATTGAAAATCGAAACACTGAATTACGAATTACGATATATATACTTTACGGTAACGGAACACCTGAAATTATTCTTTTTGCTCTTTCAATAAAATGCGCGATGAAGAAGTGAAAAATTGTTTATTGTGATGTTATAAAAATACAGTTTAGGTAATGCTATACAATACAGCATAAATATATTACCATTCATGTCACATTAGTCAGTCGAGCCATCAGCTGTCACCATGTTAACTCGTGCAAGCGCACTGCGCCGTCTTACGACTTCTTAGGTCACGTCACGTGTCCTGGCGCGTCACGTATCCTGACGCGGGTTTTACAATTTTTACCCATCCCAAAAAAGTGCACAACGCCGCTGAAGAAGTTTTCACTTCAATCGCATCGGATCGCATTTCGGTCAGTAGCTGCGCTTGTCTTTTGTTTTGAAGAAATGATCAAAGACACAATCTTACCGCTGAATATTTAGAATAATACTTGATTGTTTAAGTTTACAACAACATTATTTAATTTTAATTTTTTCATGTTATCTTACTACGAGTATACCTATTATCACCTATCAAAGGATAATAAATTTACTAATTGTATACTGATTTTGTAAGATAAAAATTAAAACTAGATTTTCTTCTTTTTTGATTCCTAAAATTAATCATTTAGTTTTGCATATTTTGGCAATTCTCGTGCACATTTTGCCAATTTTCGTGCATATTTCAAGCATTTTCCATGCACATTTACATGTTTATAACAAGATTTTTATGTAGCATATAATCCGGGTCTAGTTATTACACTGGCATAAAAAGCTAAATTTAAAAACAAAACAAAGAATAAAAATACTGGCAATCCTTTTAGAAAATAAAAACAGAAACGTCATAGCCGAGGTTTATGTGCGATTAACGGTCATTGGTTGTTCAGATCACGTCGAGTGCATACGTGTTCTGCCGCACTGAGCCGTATTTTAACTAACCTTTTTTTAATTCTACCCTCTGGTTTAACGAGGCCCGATTAAGCAAGCGCTACTATTTTTACCTCACGGCTGTACAAATACGTCCGAACTATAAACTTGTTTGAAGTTTATTACATTGCTACTATGTTGTGCTTTTTGTAAAAAAGAAGGACCTCCTTATATTCAAAATACTTGTATTAGTAATGGGTTCAGGTTGGAAGACTGACCCCACAATAACTCTATGTTAACAGCATTATTTTAAAGAACTTCAATGCAAGCTTTATTTTACGTTTTTACTTATAAAGGATCTTAGAGAAGAAATGGCTAAAACTCAATTCTCAATGGGCGCTTACAACATAAGAAGCACCAGCGGCCAAAATGTCAAGTTTGTACCCTCAGCAACTCAGGCTCTGTATAGATGACGCAGTCAGTAAGGTCATGTAAGAGTACAAATCATTTATTTCTTAAAAAATTAATATGATTTTTAACCTTTAGCTTAAACCTATAGAGTATTCTATTAATTTTATTACAGAAACCTAATTGTCTGCAAAATTATGAGTATATGCATTCAGGTATGAAAGGGATATAAAGGCAATCCATCCTTCCTCGTCTAGTAATTTTTTGGTATTCCGTTGCGCGACCTAAATGATTGCGTAAAGAGACCACAGACAAGCCTGTGGGCTGAATAATTTAGTTCCACAATTTGTTTACTAATTGTCACCTTTGTGGTTTATTACAGACATTTGACATTCAGACTTTACGGTTAGAGCGTTTCTGAGGTCTTATTTAAGTGCCATCTTCATTCCGGAGGTTAGTAATTATCAAAGCTATTCTAATTTCTATCTTATATTTAAAATAACAATGTGGATATAAAAATTTAATTTGCAGTTAACTACTCTCTACTACTTTTGCAAATTCGAATATCGTCTTCTACCCCCACTTCTTTTGCCTTAAATTCCCCTGGCATTATCAGTTCCTCAATGTTATTAAGTGACGATATTTTCCTAAACGCTTCAAAATTAGAGGCCCAGGTTAGCCTTAGCGACACAAAATGGCCACAGTTTGATGAACGTGCTACAGAAAATGAAAATAAATCACATAAACAATCATATATTTAGACAGCATGACCTGAACGCCAATTACTTCATAATAGTAATAAATATTACGGACATCGCCATCTAGTCCCAAACTAAGCAGAGTTTGTATTATGGGTATTGGACAACTAAATCAAACTCCGACACAAATATTTGCAGATCATACAAACATTTGATGCTACACAGCAGTCGTATACGCTACCACTGCGCCATCAAGTCAGTCATGATTTAAGTGCTCTTGTATGCATGTATCATATCTAGCGTAGATCACACAGAATATCAAATTCTGTAAGAGGCTTAACGTGACATATCGTGACGTGCAACCTATTAAAGCAACTATCACGAACTATTTCGACAACAAGCAAACGGATCATCTGATCAATTAATCCGACATGTTTCACTTAAATTTGTACATTTTAATTTACTTTTCTTGCGGGGAAGCATGTACGAGCAAACCCGTACATTTCACTTGTTATAGTTTTACGCTGACATCGACGCGCAGCGAACCTCATTTACAATGTAAAATTATTGAACACGTAATAAAGACAATAGTCGTTGCAACATCATACAGGGCGACCTATCGCACCATTCGCCGCGCATCAATACATAGTATTTTCATTGTAAATCTGTTAAGTTTCATGTTTCTATTAAATACAGTTATTTCTTCCTAGTACATTTATCTTTCATTTAGCATACCGTACACCGGGAATCGAATCTGAGATGTCTTTATCGGCAGTCGCATACGTTAATCGCTAGACCAACGGCAGTTTACCTTGTGTTGCACACAGTTTGTTTATTCCTTTTACTTTTTTTTTTTACTATTTTATACAACTCAGCCAAACATGCATTCAGCTAAGTGTCATTGTCATACTAAACTGTATCGACACTAATCTTTGCCAAACTATACAAAGTTTTTATATAAAAAAGGCGACACTATTTTGAAATAAGAAAACTTCGTATAAACTTAAAACACAATCTTTTTATCAGCCTAAAACTTTGATTTCAACCTTGCCTCAGGCCTGAAAGCGTATTCAACATCTATCTCTATTGTCAAGAGACCGCTTGAGAAGGAGCGGGCCTGGAATGGCATCAAAATGGTCAATTCATCCGACGATCGACCCTTCAAACTCCCCACTATAGATTACCTATCTAAGATATTTCCTTTGGAAATTTCACTTCGGCTCTCACAATAAGGTTTATTTGATAACACTTTGGCATAAGTTAGGACATTAATATTAATTAGAAGCGATTAATCTGTTTATACCCGACTGCGGAAGAAGGAGGGTTATGTTTTTCCAGTATCCAGTATGTATGTATGTATGTTTCTTTGGCACGACTTAGAGCCTAAACGACTTGTCGTATTTTAATGTTGGTCGTGTCAATAGATTCGTCTTTGTCGTGAGAGTGACACTTAGTACATAAAAATTAAAAAAAATCTTTTACTTTTTTATTTTCTATCTTTTCAGTTCTTCATTGGATTTAATAAAGATGGCAGTTGTTGACGCAGTCGGGTTTTTTTTAATGATTCGTTACTTATTAGGAAACATATTGAAATTAAGGATGTTTAATGATTTCAGGAGTATTATAGAATACGATTTGAATTAAATAAACTAAATATATCTCAGATATTTTTTCACCCCTTCGGGGGTAAAATTAAGCTATGAGGGAGAAATTATTTTTAGAAAGGGTTACATTAGCTTCTCTGACGTCACTCCTTGACTAATTAGTATCACTCACATGATTTATTATACCGTACTCAATCAATCCATTACCACACCCATCGGTACACTAGGATTTATTAAAAGAACATAGCTCAGGTTCAAACTAGAATCATCTATTTAATGAACGTTAAATTGAAGCTACAGTTAAAATCATAGATCGGCACAACATGGTCAGAGAATTAGGTGAAAACAGCAAAATCTACTGCCCGTCCGTGTCGATACATAACTTCCAGTTTTCAAAAACACGACAGTTCGTGCTGAAATCTGCGTGGTTCTACTACCTTGATACACGATTTTGTTTTACGATAATCGCAACAGATAACCATCTTCGTAAATACTAATTTAATGTGTTGTTTTATACATCATCATTTTAATTTTTGCCGTCTTCTATTCCTCTATTTTAGATTCAGTGCAAAGTGTAACATAAAAAAGAGATTTTTTTTTAAATGAAACATTGTATAAAACTTCAAAGATGTACAATAAATAGAAAAATCAATAATAGAATCGACGAAACGTATTACAAATGTTGACACTATAACTTCATCGAATACACCCAATTCGTTCAACATATAAACGTAACCGTACCTTAGATCCGGTATCAAGAAAAAGCAGACAAATAAAGGGCCAATTTACCAGTCGGTTGGTGAATCCATCGATTCTTGACGAGGGTACCTTTAGATCTTTTTTGTAAATACACAACGCACTAAAGAGATTCAGATTATTTGTTGGCTACCTATATCAAACGCAAATGTATGTGGATAGCGTCTGTTTTAAGATGGTTGGAGCTTATTGTATCTAGTCTTACGTTTAAGGTAATTTTACTAGTGAAAGTTTGAATCGTTTAAAACTTTAACAAAGCATGATATTTATTTATATGTCCTGTAATGTATGCCTCTATTCAATCACCTCACTCGGTCACCTACTCATTCATTCGTTCACGTATTCAATGGACAGATTTACCAACACGTCTACTCTTGCCAACGGCTCATGCATTGCTAACGCAGTGAGAACGAGACTTGTCTGTAGGAATGAATGAATGAGAGAGTGACCGAGTAAAGTGACTGGATACACTGCATACACTACATAACCTATTTATAAAAATCAAAGAATTATCTGTCACTCTCATACGTTAGTAACAATTATTTACTGGTTTCGTGAATTTACACGTAGACGAGAGAACTTAAACTATGACTCCAGACCCGGCCGACTACCAACTGCAGTTACTCATGAAAACGTCATCAGGGTAGAGTGGCGAGAGAATAGACATATTACACATCGAGAGATACAGGGTGAAGTAAAATAATGGCGATTTTATTTCGACGCAGTGGACCAGTAGCAGTAATTCCACTAGAAGACCTACGCTATCCAATTAGCGAGCGCACAAGGAGGGGTCCGCTCGCACAGATGCTAGAACTATAGTCTATTTGATAACTTCGGGGTACAAATGTTACCCCATCCTCCGTACAGTTCAGATTTAGCTCCATGCGATTTTATTTTATTTCCCACGGTAAAAGAAATGCTGCGTGGGCGAAAATTTAGCACTGCAGACGAAGCAGTCGAAGGATTTCGACGGTTATTTTTCGACCTCCCGCAAGACACGTTTTTAAATGTTTTGAATGCTGGTTCACCCGAATGCATAAGTGCTTTGGGATTTGAGGGGGATATTTTGAAAAGCTGTAAGTAAACCTTTTTATATTTAAATATTTTTCATTTCAGTAACTATTTTTGGAACAGCCCACGTTTATACATTAAATAATCTATACTAATATATAAAGCTGAAGAGTTTGTTTGTTTGTTTGTTTATTTGAACACGCTAATCTCAGGAACCGCTGGTCCGATTTGAAAAATTATTTCGGTGTTGGATAGTCCATTCATCGAGGAAGGCTATAGGTATAGGTAAATATCATCACGCTACTACTAATAGGAGCGGAGCAACAACTAAGAATGTTTCAAAAAAGGGGGAAATTCACGCTACGGGCAATATAAGCCGCAAACGAGGTTGCATGGGTCAGCTAGTAGTAAAATATAACTAACTAACCTTTGATCACGACTCCGTCCACGTGTAGGTCACTTATCGAAATAATTGCTGATATATATCGAAATATTGTTGATAATAATTGCTGGCTTTATATTGGTGAAATCATTTTTAATATCGTTTAAGTCATTCTGAGGTGAAAGTGTAACAAACATACAAACTCGCATTCGCATTATTAATATTGGGTAGGATCGTTAGATTTTTTGTGAAAAGTCATTCTCAAGTTTGTCAAATCAATAATTCAGTACAACCACATACTATATACATAAATTTAAACAACATGTTTTATAAGTGTTGAGCAAAAAGCCGGTACTTATGCGTTGAAAAACGAAAAAAATAGTATTACTTTATGAAAGAAGTACCGCCCTCAAAACGTAATTTACTTGTGACTCTTATGATGCATATGCTTTACGTACATGCCTCCACTATGATTACATAAAAAGTGATTAATTTTAAAAGTTGTTTTTAAACTTGTTTTTAAAAACAACTTTTTAAATTAATATAACTCATTACTAAAAATAACTTTAAGCCCTTTCATTTGATACCCTTCTTCCCGTGGGAGAGCCACGCTTCAGCATTAATGGGCCGGCTCGAACGGAGTGATACCACGGCAGAGAACCGGTGTTAAATAGTGCTTGCGCCGTGTTTCACCGAGTGAGTGAGGATACCGGAGGCCCAAAGCCTAAACCCCCTCCCCCCATTCCCCTCCGCATCCCCCAAAGGCTGACAACGCACTTGTGACGCCTCTGGTGTAACAGGTGTCTATGGGCAGCGATGATCGCTTACCATCAGGCGATACGTCTGCTCGTTTGAGGTGTAATTAAAAAAAAAAGAAAAATAATACCCATATTGCGTGGGTTGTTTAGAAATATGAACGACGCCATTTGGACAGCGGCCATTTTGGATTTATATTAATACCGATTATATATAATTGCATTGTCATCAGAACTAAAGATTCATTTGAAATTTGAGCTCAGTTGGGAAGTGGATCAAATTTAATTCGCAAGATTCGATTACAGACAAAAATCGGAACAGATGAAACTAAATAAAAGCTTGCAAAAAGAAAACCATGTTCTTACATTTAATGTAAAAAAAACTTTTGTAAATAATTCATCAAAGATCATATCGTTGCGTATAATCCCCTCAGATCCTCCTTTGTATTTACAATGATTAATGTACTTCCTTCAAAACCCATCGCAGATGCGACTTACCGTTAAAATTATGTGGTGGATACCTAACGACATGGAGAGTATGTATCTATCACACACAAACTCCATATTAACGCTCCCATTGTCAGCAATTGTGTAAGCGACCCGTAAAATTTGCAGAAAGGAGTTTAATACCAACCTTTGATCCCTTTGTAAAGAACCTTGTAATGGAAGAATCTGATGTTAGTTATAAATTTCATTGCATGTACTCTTTTGGGATTTAAATTTGGATTGTTTTGAAGGAGAAATGAAGTAAAAAGGGATGGTAGGGGAAGGAATTAACTTCGAAAATGTTACACAGATAATGATTTAAATAAATTATAGTAATAAAAACACGCTTTAATAGCAATCGAACTAAAAAGTAGAATATAATTTTAATGTAAAAAGCGAGGGGCGACATTATTAAAATATTTTCAGAAAGATTTACTTTAACTTTTTTAGTTTGGTATATTTATAAAAGCGTGTTTGTTTAGTTTTTTAAATTATTAAAACAAATTATTTTTTTTTTTGTTTTTTTTTGCAAATTATTGTATTGTCATTGGCCATAGACTTCTGTTCAAAATTTGAATTTAATCACACTCCTAGAAGTAGATGAAAATGAAGTTAAGAGATTCATAACATACATACATACAGTTCAAGTTAATAAAAGCGTGTTAAAAAAGTTTTAATTAAGTATTTGAACCTAATATCTCAACCTGTCCTTTATAATACTCTTTTGATGCTTTGCTTTCCTACACAATACAATACAATCTAATTTGTCTTGATTATAAAGATGAGTATTCGATTTTAACGTTACAAGTTATTGGTTAATATTGCAATATTCATATTATATGAATACCCTAAATAGAGTGGGAGAGAGGTACTATAATTCAGAAATTGATACTGAAAGAGCGCAGAGATAGAACTACGGATTCATTATATGACCTATTTGTTCGTTTATCAACTATATTACACCATAAAATAACCAACTTTCAAAATCAATATGGCTATGTCAATAGGAAAGTTACCATGGATTTTAATTGAGATACCTACGCAGTATTAAAATCGCTTGAAATGTTAGTCTTATTGGCCGAAACGATTGCGGTAAAGTAGTTTTTTTTTTTTAAGATTTGATGAATACCAAAGTAATCCTATAAGGGTTTTCTGTGTTTCCTCTTGAATTTGAAAACCAAAAATATATGTTATCAGGTGTTCGCTTAAAAGTCTTTTAAAGAGTCTCACTAAGTATTCAGCACAGGACCGGTTGCTGTAGAGAGCCTTGAGGAAGGCCTATGTGGATTGATGATAATGAAGATGCTACGATTAATTTTTATGTTTTTGTTTGAAATAGATTTTTCAATTTTAATAGAACCAGAAGTATATACTCGATTTAATTATATTAAAATTAATTGTTTTGGAAAGTAATCGTTCATTGATCGTAGAATAAAAATAGACCGAATTTGGTTATCAAGATAAAATACCTTCTCAATGTGTCAATCCAGGAATATGGCAACAATGTGAGCATCTCGTTGAAAGCAAATTAGGGGCCATCGAAGAAAATTGAGAAAGTCTAAAACGTGATCATATTAGCGTATACCAAATACCAACCAGTTAGAATTTTTAAAAGACGTTCAACTTGTCAAGCTACTTAGTGATATAAAGATGGCTGAAACTAATGCTGTTTAATCTATTCGATATAGTTAACCTAAAGAGCTATGCAACTATAATATCTAACCAAATGTGTCTTGCACAATTTTTTCCATGAATCATTAAAAAAAACCTACCCTACCCCTTACAAAGGGGTAAATCTCTGGGCAGAAGATATTTTCCAATTTGGATTTTTATAAACCATAGCGTATAAATTGTTACACTAA
Organism: Spilosoma lubricipeda; assembly: GCA_905220595.1. Taxonomy (NCBI): domain Eukaryota; kingdom Metazoa; phylum Arthropoda; class Insecta; order Lepidoptera; family Erebidae; genus Spilosoma; species Spilosoma lubricipeda. Next base: position 3,617,108 of record HG992291.1, read on the forward strand.
AATAGTTTTAGTTATTTAGTGTAGGTGAATTCAATTTGTCCACGTTGAGCTGGCAAACAATTACAATCCTTTGTTCTTTTTCAAATAAAAAGATAATTTGTGTTGAAAAAGACAAGAAAAAGCCCTCTATCCTCTGGGACTACCCAAACATTGATTTCATGATTACAAAGGACACCCACACATGTATGTTTGGTTCAGTTACTTTCTATTTTTAATTTCAGGGCTTGAAATTCGAACATCGCAGTGCGTCTTTTTGTTTTATTTTTTATAGTATGTGCCAGTACTTATGTAATTGCCGCGGGTCTTTGAAGAAAAAATACGTCAAATATCGAATCTGATTATATAAATAGTCCCAATTTTAAATAGCTGATTTCCATTATTCAAAATACAGAAGAAAGATATAAAATTCCAACAATTTCAAGTCTCTAACGCCCCAGAAATTAGGTAATCCTACGTGCTTATGAAAATAGGCCTACGTACAATCATACGTATAAACTACACTGTAATAATTAATGAAGTACTTTAGGTACAATACGTTTGCACATTATTTATTCGTTATATTATATTATTCGTCATTTTAAAACAAACACAAACTTATAGTATAAAAACATCTTCCACCATTTACGCCGTCTTAAATAATATTTGTCAAATTACTCATTACTTCTATGTGAATTTAAGACCCTATTACACTAGATCCCTATCGTAAACGGCACGTAACAGGAACGGCGTACGGCGCTTAGATGGATTGTAAAAACACATGAGAGACGTGACTTATTCGTATAAATTAAGCTTCACTCATAAACCATTTTCAGTTTAATGCGGTGTAACACATAGCACACATGAAATAGCATACACATAATCACATTTCTTTTAAAATTGTATAGGAATCAGTGAAGTAATGTCTACATCACTATCTTTCATTGCAGCACCCGCTTAATCGTAGGGAAGCACTTCTCGACACATTGCCATGCGGGTTGGACGGCATTCAACTAAAACTTAACGTGGGACAGCCACGCTTCGGCATTAACGGGCCATTAATACGCCAATAATAAAAATAAATAAAATTAACGGGCATTAACATACTAGGGTATCACTCCAGTCGAGCCTCACAGAAAACTGGTGTGAAGTAGCACTTGCTATGTGTTTCACCGAGTGAGTAAGGCTACCGGAGTCCCATATCCCACCTCTCCCGCTTCCAACCACCCCCCATCCCAACCTCCCGCCTCCTAATCACCCCCCCATCCCAAACCCTTCCTATTCCCATCCCTCAAAGGTCGACAACGCACTTGTGACGCCTCTGGTAAAAAAAAGTTATAAAACGTGTCGGTTAACATGACCGCGCTGTTAACTATTAAATTTTAAAGATGTTAGTAATACTAAAAAGCAATTTTACTAAGTGAGTAACAGAAACCTAGTATAAATAAATTAAAAAAATAAGAAAATGGTAAGTCGAAAACGAGGAAATTCCCCGAATATGTCTTTTGCAAATATTTAAGAAAGTTATTCATAAAAAATAAGGCGAGAGTGGGTTTGAGTTACAGCCGTTACGTTACGATCTTAAACCATTTACACATTTTTTTACGTTTTCAAATTTTCCCGTAGAGTCAAAATTTCAAAGTCAAAACTTTCCTTAAATTACCTATCCAAGTTTTCCTTTTATATTGAACTCTCAACTTTCGCAAGCCAAGCAGAGCTTGTGTTATGGGTATTAGACAACTGATATAAATACATATATACTTTTTTTTAAATACCTACATATTAAACATAGAGAAGACCCAAACTCCGAAACAAATATTTGCAGATCATACAAACATTTGGTCCGACCCGGGAATAGAACCCGAGACCTCAAGAACAGCAGTCGCATACGCTCCCTGGTGGCTGGGCCACCAAGGCAGTCAAATTGCTTGTACTCACCAGGCCTATTGTTTATAACTTATCTCTTCCTTATAATTATACTGACATTTTTTTTCTTTTAATTTCTAAAGGCATGCAGAGTTGAAGGTAAAAATACAGTCAGTTAGACGTGGTCTTAAAGTTATAGACATGTATGTCTGTTTTTGTTTAAACAAAATAGAAAATCATAACTTACTAAGTTTGAATTTTTTAGCTCACATATAGGATTAAAGTTAATTGAAATAGTGGAATAGGTACAAGTGCTTTTAATTCTAGAATGTATTTTAACAAGTTCGAACAAGTGCTTACAATCGAGAATACTTTTTTTTTGCTCACATTTTACTAGTTATGATTAAACACCGCTCTCTAGTTTTCGTAACCTTAACGATTTTATTAAATGTGTTAGCTCCTTAAGTCACGAAAGACGGTAATTTTAATCGTTGGCGAAGGTAACCTGATTTTGTACTCAGCCCTTTTTAAGCGAGTCTCGGGAAATAAAGAGTGAAATGTAAGACGTTTCTTAACTTTAGTACCTGAGAGCTAGAGTTACTGTATTTTCTTCTTACGCCTTAAATAACATTTTTTTTTAAATTAACTTGTAAAAGTGCATTGGCGTTTTTATTTTGTCATACTAAAGAAAAGCTCTGTGTTCATCAAGGAACTGTTAGAGACTGCTGATAATGATAAATACTCAAGAAACTTCTAATCTATTGAATTTATTTTTTATTCTAAATGCTCTTGATAGTCATCTGTTCTGTGGGATTGTGGTTACCATTTCTTCTATTGCTGAAAGAGTTTCTCTGTAAATAAAACATGACTACTATCTTAAAAATATCTAAAAGCAGCAACCTTGTCTGATTTGTCTTCTTCTGAACAGACGTAAGTTGCTCAGGAAAGCGTGCTATAAATCATAAGGAAAATGTATTTAGTACATCGTTTTATTTAATATGCTTTGTTTTTTTATTTTTATTTATATATGTAAACGTAATATGAGAAAATTATAATCTCATGTGAGCGCTATCAAATAAAAGTTCCTCCCAAGAAATTACAAAAAGAATGTTAGGGAATTCCCATCCAAATTAATAGTCACCCTAAAGAGATAAAAGTCGAATGTAAATTACGAAGACACGGTTAAACGCGACCGAGGTGTCGCTTTTCTCTTGTCTTAAATAACAACAAGGGAATTTAGACTTTAAAGTTATTGTCGTTAGTTTCTAAATTGTACATAGAAGTTTACAAATACGTATGAGTCTCTACCATCCTTTGAGAAAGGAGTTTAAGCTCTAATGTGCACACAATAATATATAGAATTGAGTGTTGAGTTCGTGATAACGTCTTAATAATGTCGGTCCTTAATTCCTTTGTGTTCGATTGAAGCTTTTGCAGTTCTATCACTTGTTAATTTCATTAATTAATTAATTAGATGTTTTTGAACTTAGTACCTACAGATTGGATTTGATTAATTTAAAAGTCAGTATTGTTCGGTTAAATTAATGTGTTTAGGTTTGGAGCAGAGTAATAATATAATTAGATGAAATCTCCTGTTTGAAGCAATTATTCTTAAATTTGATTTATATAATTTGAAAACTTGATTTTAAAATGCTGAAGAGGAGATTCGCTGCAGTCACGGAGTCAAGACCTCCTAGCAGTGAAATATAATTATCTGTATTCATATATTGTAAAATTCTGATATTATAGTAAAAACGTGTAGATACGTTTGGTCGTGTTATTTTCTAAAATTCAGGTATACTAATCCTCTGACTACACAAACCCTAGGCGTCGTACTTGTAAATGTACGGTTGCCGCATTGATGATGCAGAAAAAACAGGATTAAAATGAACATTAAATAACAAAAATATCAAATGCACATCTATCTAATATATAAAATTCTCGTGTCACAGTTTTCGTTGCCATACTCCTCCGAAACGGCTTGACCGATTCTCATGAAACTTTGTGAGCATATTGAGTAGGTCTGAGAATTGGCCAACATCTATTTTTCATCCCCCTAAATGGTAAGGGTCACCCATCCTTAAAAAAAATTATGGCAAAACGACGTTTGCCGGGGCAGCTAGTATATGTATAAAAATGAATCACCGAAATGTATGTACGCGTATAACTTCCGATTAGCTGCACCAAATTAAATAAATCATTTTTTTATGTTTTCCTTAATGTCAGGGTAAGTTTTGTATACAAGGAAAATTATAAAATGACTGGAAATGACTTTCTTTTTCGGGACCGTACACTGCCTGTGGGAAGCTGAGACAGATATGTAAATAATGATAAAGAAAAGTGTAAATACGGTACGAAGTTTGGTACGAAGATATAAACCTATCATACACACTAGAGACAATACATGAAGCTATTTAAATATGTAATTAGAACTCATAGAATAAGACTTAAATATATAATTCAACATTTTCACATAGACAAATTTAATCATTTCAATAACTTTTTTTTGTTTATAATAAATAATAAATCGTAGGAACAAATTGAAATAAGTTTTAATTGACAATCTTAATTGCAGTTATCTTTGTCCATATTTTAATGTATTGCTCGATTCCTTTAGAAACTGCTTCCAACGCGTCTCTTACATAAACTGCACGTCTATCAAATAAATAGCACTTCTTATAAGTAAAAAGCAGAAAAATTCAGACGAAGATTTTTAAACGACTTTGTTAAGTAAAAAGAAACTTCGATAAAAGTCGATGTACGATATTGGTTCTAATTCTGTTGTAGCGTCACTTAACTAAAGTAAGTTGTTGGGTTATATATTTCAATTGCATTTGTTTACAGTCAATTTTTCTTTCACTTTACACACACATGTTTAGTTCAGCACGAAATAAAATTTGATGGAAAACACACGCTTATTAATTAGTTAAAAACCTTTCACAAACGTGTATCAAGTATTGCACCTTAGTTCCAAAAAGACCACAACAAAATTAGCACATTTTTTTAACCGACTTCAAAAAAGGAGTCGTTGCTTATGAAACAATTTTGATGATTAGAAAGGAGATGACCTGAGAGAAAAAAAAACAAGTAAAGTAACATACAAGCGTCAAAGAATTCCTCCACATCATCGCCTACTGGTAGCGTTCCCAAAAGCCTGGCAGCATTGCCGCATTGAATGGCAATGCTAATTCTTTGTGCTAGAAAAATCTGTCTTTTTGATTACTAGAAGCGCCGATCAGTCGCTTAGCTAGTGGTTTAAACATAGCACAAGCACTTAAACTCAAGAAAACGGTTCAAAAATATAATTACCTACAAATTTTTGGTATTTACGCAGTAGGAGGATTTCCACAGATATATTTTCTTATATCTAATAATAGTACAATAAATAATTAGCTTTCTAACTTCTAACCTCCGTCAAGCATTGTCACTAAAAACTTTCAAGTGCAAAACTCTGCAACCAGCCAGCTGTAAAATATAATAAAAGTAATAAAAGTTTAACCGCAGACTCATGACTTTCAAAACTATTAAAACTTGAACGGCCATTTAAAAGTAGAGGTGAAAATTTAAGGACGTCTAGTTAACTTCCTTTTTACCTATCTACCTATATTGTTTTTTGTCAGTCATCATCACACTAATATTGTAAAGGTGAAAGTTTGTGAGTGTGTATGTTTGTTACTTCTTCACGCAAAAACTACTGAATGGATTTGGATGAAACTTTACAGTAATATAGCTTAGATACCAGCTAGTCCTTGATATAACAAAGTCTATTTGGGTCTTGATAAGTACTCAAATTATTTATGTAAAATGTCATACATAAACTAAACACACTAATATTCATATCATCTCGATTGATGTTTCAAATAGACTAATTCTGACTACATAATAACTTAGAAGGACTATAAAGTTGGTTAAATGCAATCTTTAACTTTTTTTCATCTTCACTTTCGAGGTTACAATATGTGTCTACAAAATGGCCCAATCTTTTTAAGCTTGGCACAATTTTAAACAATAAAGAATTTATATTTAATTTTATCAATTTAATATAGATTTGCATATTTTATTTTCTAACTATTAACAATTTAAACCATACATATATATTTCACTAGCTGACCCACGCAACCTCGTTTGCTTCTCCTATTGCGTCTCCTATTGTCCGCAGCGTGATAATTTTACCTCGTTTTTGAAACATTCTCCATTGGTGCTCCGCTCTTATTGGTTTTAGCGTGATGATATATATATATCCTTATATAGCCTATAGCCTTTCTTGATAAATTTACTATCCAACACTGAAAGATTTTTTTAAATCGGACCAGCGATTCCTGAGATTATCGCGTTCAAACAAACAACCAAACAAACTCTTCAGCTTTATATTTTAGTAAAGATATCCTGTTAAATGAAATGGATGAAAACTACCAACTGGTAGTTTTATAGCTGTTCTCTGTGGGACAAAGAGTAGAAATCGAACCGAGCGACCGATGAAATAGACGGGATCCGGGAACAGCTGTTTATGTCACTGTATATCGTACCAATCTAAAGGAAAATGCTTCAGTGGTAAGATTCTTATACACTTAAAGCCTTATGGATATACTACTGTTAGTCGTTACGTAACTTAACAGATATCATGAAGATTATTTACCTCTTATTTCAAATTCTAACTTATAATGATAATAGATATTTTTAATTCATACTGACATTATAAATTCGAAATTAACTCTGTCCATCTGTTTGTTATGCTTTCATTGCTAAACCACTAAAAAAATTTGGACGGATTTCGGCATAGAGATAATTGATATAATTATATTGATATTGGACTTGGAGAAGAACATAGGCTACTATTTGTCTCGATAACTGACATATACGCAGGCGGAGCCGCGAGCAAAAGGTGATAAATAAATAAAAGTTAAATTCGAGTAAATATCACCCTTCACCGATAAATATTATCATACATCACAAAATATACACCCCTACAATTTATCAAACATCCCCCGAGATGAACAAAACGTGAAAGAAATCAAATAGACATATAAATTTTTCGCACTCGCTATCGTATTCACTAAGGGAATAAAGAGAATATACAACACTATAATGTCATGGGAATCGGAAATACAACACTAAAATAAAATGAGCTTAGTTTTGTCTATGAAATCTTCTTAGCCTTTATTATTCCCATGATTATTTGCGGTAGGCTAGCTCAACCGGGTTTAATTGGATGTCAGTTTTTCCACAGAACGACTGACATCGGACTTCCGAAACACTGAAGACAAACTGAATTAAAAAATTAACTAGTTTTCAGTACATTTGAGGGCACTGACTTCCCAATAACGATTGCTCGGCAGAACAGCTTAATGTGCTCTCCCAGGCACAGGTAACGCAAATAAATACATCAAGTCACGTGGATCTGACTCGGAAATCGAACCAGATATCCGCAGCAGCATAAGCTAACCGCTAGACCAATCCAGTAGTGTTTCGTCTATGAAAAAGAAAAGTTATTAATAGTTATGGTATCCTGGTCACAAAACGTCTCGAAGGAGTTTGTAACTTTTTAAGTTTAAAATTAACTCTGCCCTGAATTTGAAGTTGTCTGTAATTGAAATAAGTTTACCTAAAAAATAATTAAAACTGAGGCAATCGTCAACAGGAACGGAACAGACTGGTAGTAAGTTGTCTTACAAAACTTTACTTGGTAAATTATACGAATTTTGTCATTCAAACTATATAAAAGAACATAATTAAAAATAAATACACTTATACATACACAATAATTTTGTGCAATTTATTTGAATAAAGAACGCTTCGATTTTCCTTCATTTCCTTTGAAATTTCTCTTTTATTAGACTCGAAGTCTTTATTCGATTCGATTTCGATGCAATTTAATGTGAGTGGTGTTTGCAAACAATCTTTGTATTTATTGTCAAAAGAAGAACTACTAAAGATGTAGAACATTTGGTAAAAAATATGTACTTTGATAAACATTGTCAAACTATTTTAAATATACTTTATTACATTCAATTCATAAAGAGTTTTGAAACCGCAATCTTATATGGGCTTAAAATTATTATTTGACATGTCGAAATGTCGTTATGAAATCGCTAATAAAATATTTCATTTTTCGAATTCCAATCGGCGACAAAACACAATATCTTTTTGTTCTAAAGACAAGTGGTACCTTAAATACTACTAAGTTTTAAAATAACATTCTTTAATATCACATACCAAATGGGATAAAATTGGGTTTACCAGTCTCTAAACCAACTTTAAAACGATTTTAAATCCCAAGAAACGTACCGCTTAAATTATACCTATCTCCAATATTAACTAGGCATAGATTGTTTCTAGAGATAGGTAATTAAAACAGTCTGAATTTACCTTAAAAATTATTCGTTCCTTTTTTGAAAAATAAAACTTGTCAAAAAAAAAGATCATGCACATCAATAAATTTTGAATCAATTATATCGACAAAAATAAACATAGACTATCTTCAGTTTAACTAGAGATGGGTTATTAAAAACAACTGTAAAACGATTCAAAACGGGTGAAGTTGACATTGATAACAATTCAAACGTTGAATTTAACCCTATCACTACCTACAAATTGCATTCAAGAAATATATAAAACAGTAAAGTCAGAAAAGGTCTAGGGAAAACAGGCTTCCTTAGTTGTTGGGACGAAGAATTATTTATCTTGTAAGACGTCGACTGTCCCTTTTAAGGGTACAAAAGATTTTTCTGACTTTTCCTGTTTACCCGCGGTTTTAATGGGTTACCTTAATTAAAGTAGGGAAAAATGGAATTGGACAAAACGTTTTTAAGAGATATTTATGTACTTACATCATTATATTTGTAATTAGATTTTTTGAATTACTGAATCGTAATATTTTAAGTCAGAGGCTTTTGGATTAAATTTGTTTTTAGATAAGCTGAAACCGCACCTTTGAATTGCGATAGGGATTATAACAAACTAGCAGATGCCCCCGGATCTGTCCGCTTGTATGTCGGTTATCGCTGCAATAGTAGCCTATGTGTTATTCTGATGCATAAGCTATATTAATGTAAAGTTTCATCCAAATCCGTTTAGTAGTTTTTACGTGAAAGAGTATCAAACATCCATCCATGCTTACAAACTTTCGCCTTTATATATTAGTGTGATAAGATGTTTTTATTACCTTTTATTAAGTTTGCAGTGATAAATATTTCCCAAATATTGGAACTGCGTTGCTGCTCGACTAGATGAATGGCATAGAGGTTACCTCGCCGTCTTCTTGTACGCTAAGTGTTGTAAGTATGATCCCATAAGGGGCAACAATTAGTGTGATTCACAAACAGTTATTCTTTGTCTGGGTATTCTTAAAAACTAAATCTTAAAGCAGTTTTCCTTAAATTTTCCAAATACAAATACATTTTTTTGCTTCCTTCATTAGTTCATGTTTTCTTTTTGTGTTGGGAGCTTCCCTTTAAGCAAGTAATGCCTGTGTAAAACGTTTAATTAACATAGAAAATGTTCGTATCTATAATATAACTGCGCGGGGACTTAGTGACCTACGGCACAGAGCCCGTCAATTGTATAATGATACAATTGACGGGATTGACGGGATCTGTACAATAGCCAGTACTTTTGATCACCCTAAACCCTATAATATTGCCGGTGAGAGAATTTTGCTCTAGCTCGCTCAGCTCGTTTAAAACTCGAGCATCTTTATTTAGCTTTATACTATGCATTCAAAGTATGAATATATCAACTGTATGCATTATCTTGTTTTAAAAGTTACTTGCATTTATTTTTTTCCTATCATTTAGAAAATTTCTCAATCCATTGATGGTATTGTACCGATACAATATTATTGTATCATTATACAATTTACGGGATTGACGGGTTTTGTACAATAGCAATGGCTTTTGATCACACTTAACCCTAAAATATTGCCAGTAAGAGAATTTTGCTCTAGCTTGCTCAGCTCGCTTAAAACTTGAGCATCTTTATTGAGCTTTAAACTTTACACTCGAAGTATGAATATATCAACTGTATTGCATTATCTCGTTTTAAAAATTACTTCCATTTAGTTATTTATTTTTACAAAATTTCATAATCCATTGATGGTATTGTACAAATATAATATTATTGTCATGGTACTAAATCATACATGAACTAGTTCACTCGTAGATAACGCATAATTTATAACAAATATGTGCCTCTCGAGCGATTAACGCTGTTCATTGAGTCGAAAACAGATATGTAGTTGCTAATTAGATACGTAACATATTTCGAACATTATGCTGTGGAGTATAAATCTTAATAATATTATTATGAGACTGAATTTGTTGAATAATAGGTCTTTGAATAGCTTGGAGACTGTCTGTTGGACGGGACAGTCTATCCAGCAGCTGCAGCAGCTGGGGTTGGAAGCTCTCCCTCATCCGCCATACTCACCAGACCTTGCACCTACCGACTATTACTTTTTCCAAAATTTAGACAACTTTTAGTCGGTAAAAAATTCAATTCCCGAGAGGCAGTACAAAATGCCTTTGAAGAGTTTGTTGCCTCCCTGTGCAGCTGATTTTTACAAGAAGGCATCAATAAACTGCCAATGCGTTGCAAAGATGCGTCGATTGCATGGGTGATTACTTCGAATAACAGAAATAAAAAAGTTTGAAAAAATAAGTACTTTCACTTATTGCATACAAAACGGCAGTTTCATTTTATTTAGTTACAACTCTTTCACGTTTTTATTACTAAGCGTGTGTTATGTGTACTATGTGCAAAAAATGTATGTTTTTTTTTTTGACACCACTTTTTAGAAAATAATTATTTAGTTAGTACCAATACAGGATCAGAAAATATATGTAGATACTAGCTGTCCCGGCAAACGTCGTTTTGCAATAACTACTAATAAATTAAAAATTAATTAAAAAAACATTGTCCAGCGGACAAAATTGTGAATGTAAACCATTCCCAGATTCCCTTGAACACACAAAAAATTTCATCAAAATCGGTCCAGTCGTTTGAGAGTAGTTCAGTGACATACACACTCACAGAAGAATTATATATATAAAGATATATTTTGTTTGAGCCTGCCAAACTGACTCTACTCCGCTTGATGTAAAGCATAAGCAGAATCCAAGATTGGTGGTCACCATACTCGTTGCGACCTTAAAAATATAGACAATATAAATTAATAAATATTTTGGACATCTAACATACAACGCCATCTAGTTCCAAGCTAAGCAGAGTTTGTGTTATGGGTACTAGACAACTGATACAAATACATATATACTTTTTTGTAAATACACACATATTATACATACAACATATATTAAATACAGTCCTTCTGTATTTGGTCTAAGATCTGACCCTAGATGTAAATTTGGTATACTAGAAAATATATTAAAAATGCGTTGTCTAAAAAAATCCTGGACAGAATATTTAATAAAAATAATTAAAATTTATGTAATTTATAATAAAACTAATAAATATTAGTAATGAAATATTAAACAATATAAAATAAATTAAACACAAACTTATGCTATATTGTTTAATAATAATTATTAATATTTATTAGCTTTACAATGAAAAAAACAAAAATTACTAAAAATATTCTGTCCAGGATTTTTAGACAATCCATTTTTTATATATTTTTAATGGGATAAATTAATTATCTGATGTTCTACTAATTGGTGCACATAGATAAAAGAATATCTATATTTTTAGGTTTCGAAGTGGATATATCTTAAAAACTTTTACATTAACAAAACAACCTTACTTTATTAATAACAATAACACACTGCACAAATATTTTAGTACTAGGGGACAAGGGGAGCTCGCGAGTGATACGGCCGCTCACTGGCTAATCGACCTAACATTGAGTTAAACTTCCTTTTATGTAAAATTTGAAGTTAGATCAAGGACTCGGAGGGAAGTTAGCTTATAATCTTATGTATAAAAATCAATGGCTGTTCGTTTTTCTCGCTAGAACTCGAAAACGGGTGATTTGATGATGTGGTGCGATGTCTAAGCGGGTTGCTAGTGCTAAATAAGTCAATTAACACGTTTTCTTCAGAACAAAAATAAGATGAAAAGCTCATAGAAACTCAATGGTCCGAAGAGAACTCTAAAGGATAAAACTAATGAGACCTCACCTTAACAAATCTAAATATTCTACATTTTTCTTATTTAAACCTGTAGTAACTACTTAAGAAGAACATATACCTGTAGTTAGGTATTTCCCCCTTTTTTACGACAAAATGGGTAAACGGTAATATGCTAGAGTATTCATAGCGCACAACTCTCATTGTATGCTGCTGATTTCATTGCATTTCAAAACAGTTGTTAGGTTTTAGATGTCAATATTTCATATAACCTGTACCTAACCTTTGATAATACCACAAGGAGAAACCCCTCAGAAGTAATTAAATTTATATAAAATATATAATAATAAATATATAAAAATTAAAATTAATAAAAATAGTGGAATAAGTATAAGTGAGTTTGATTCTAAAAAGTATATCTATATTTAAATCTCTGTACTTTGCCTCTCTTCGTTGTGACTGTAAAAATATGTAAAACTATCCTTGAAGGTTGTTGCGTTTTGGGTTACAAATTGAACTCAAATTTTTAAACATCGATAATAGAAATCAATATGTTTAGACATCTGACACACAGCGCCATCTAGATTCAAACTAAGCAGACATTGTACTATGATAGCTAGATTGGTTTCTGTATCGAGAGAATACTAATTTTAACACGCTTCAAGGGTGATTTTTAACTATTTTATGAGCTGTACAAGCACTACTGCCTCGTTGGTCTCGCGGTTGGCATGTGCGACTGCTGACCATGAGGTCTCGGGTTCGATTCCCAGGTCGGACCAAATGTTTGTATGATCTACAAATATTCGTTTCGGAGTTTGGGTGTTTTCTATGCATAATATGTATGTATTTACAAGAAAAAGAGTATACATGAATTTGTATCAGTTGTCTAGTACCCATAACACAAGCTCTGCTTAGCTTGGGACTAGATGGCGTTGTGTTAGATGTCCGAAATATTAAAAAAAGAAAAAAAATGTATAGAATTTAAACTACAAAGATGGTTTTTGTCTATTGCTTATGCATACAATACATGTATTCTAATAAGAAAAATATTTAACAAGGATATTCACTCTAATATAAGCTTTTCTACAAGACACACGATACAAAAACGACTACTCCGTAATGTTAACAATCTTATTCTACGTTCACCCCGTACAAATTATGGAAAGAAAAGTTTAGTTTTTGAGGGTGCGCAACTTTATAATAAATTACCAAATAACATTAAGGACTCCAAGTCTACAATTACCTTTAAAAAAATAGTGAAACATTATATCTTAAAGAAAAGCTAACATGTTTCTAAATAAAAAAAAATCTTATTAAGTATTTCTAAATCAATATTAATAAAATTCATAACAACGTTAATAACATAGCAGAACGGCCGTCTATGCCACATCTAGAGGCAGGACATCTTTTGTTTATGCGCTGGCTCGCACTTCGTTACAGGCGGGTATTTCTAAAGTTTCTAAAATGTATAATTCTTTTGATACCCTCATATATGTATTTGTAATAGTTTGATAAATTACTTTGTATAAATGTAACAAATTATGTTTTTCTGTTCGTTCCTTTTTTGTGTTTTGTTATTAGTTAAGTGTTTTTCTCATGTAAGTGAATTTATTTTAATTCTTAGTGAGAAATAAAGATCTTAAACCATAAACCATATTGTCCATAAATTCTGTTCCTAATTTTTCATTAATACAGCTACAATTTCTTATAACGAAAATGTTGCAGACTAACTTGTATATAAAAATTGCCTTTTTCACTTTACATTTATACTTTTCATACCCATATCGAATGACTTTTTTAATAGATAAATATGTGAAGAAAATTTCCGATACTCGTGAATTTCATAATGATTATCTACTCTTTACAGTTCATCACGATTACTATAAGCAGCAGTTTTAAACAATTTTAACAAAAATAAAACCGACTTCAAGGTTGTACTCGATTTCTCGTGGATGCCATCATCAGATATTAATGTCCTTATCTGGAATCTATTCAACGTAGGTTTCTGAGATTCCTCGAGTATAAATGTAACTCCAGCGATCCACTTTACGAACAGAGATGTCAGAGACACCATATACTTCCTTTAATTTTAATTTTGACTGCCTCGTTGGTCTCGCGGTTGGCGTGAGCGACTGCTGATCATGAGGTCTCGGGTTCGATTCCCGGGTCGGACCAAATGTTTGTATGATCTACAAATATTTGTTTCGGAGTTTGGGTGTGTTCTATCTATAATATGTATGTATTTACAAAAAAAAAAGTATATATGTATTTGTATCAGTTGTCTAGTACCCCATAACACAAGCTCTGCTTATCTTGGGACTAGATGGCGTTGTGTGTTTGGATGTCCGAAATATTTATTTATATTTATTTATTTATTTATTAATTAAGAGACGGAACATAGCGGATATTGTGTGTTTGGTCAAAATAGCTCAAAGTCAGTTAGATTCACCCCATCTACTTTCAAAAATTAAGTTACGTGTGCCAAACAGGACTTTAAGGCAACCAATTTATCTGTCAATCCCTATATGCTCAACAAATTATAGACAAATTTCATTTTTAATTAGATCTGCCAACGAATTGAATGCGCTGACTGACTTCCCGAACCTTGACTTATTCACAACCAAACCTAACAAGTTCAAAGATGTCTTATCGCACTCGTGGTTTAATGGTTTTACGTCGGATTAACGGATTTTTGTTTTTATTCTCTTTCTTTCTGTTCACTTGCAAAAGTTGTTTTGTTATTTAATTTATCAAATTTATTACATCCCTAAAGTAAGCTTTAGACATTTATATGTGAAAACGTTTAAATGGTGTTTAGCTGTTTATATAGTTATAATCGATCTAAAATATATCACTGTATGTTTTCCTTACATAAATAAATAAATAAATAAATTATCATGGTACCACCGTCAGGACATCTCCTTTCCATTAAAAAAATAATCATCAAAATCGGTTCATAAACGACGAAGTTATCCACGAACACACATAAAAAAAATTGATATACGGTCGAATTGAGAAACCTCCTCCTTTTTTTGAAGTCGGTCAATAACATCCAGTCCATACAGAAAAGTCAACAAAACAAAGTACCTTAATTCCTCTATGCGTCTAAATCCTTAGCTCTTTGAAAGTCCTTATGCTTTAGAAAAAAGATATGAGCTGACGTAACGAGAATTTTGTCACATTATATAGAGGTGAATGGGTCTAATCTCCGTAAAGCGGATTGTAAGGGGTAGCTTAAGCAGTGAAGTTAGATCACCGAAACCCTGATTACTTATCCTTATGAGGACTAGCCTTTATTTATTTGCTATATACTCTAGCTTTGTACGACGTAGAAAGAAAGATTTTCATCTCTTGGAGATGTTTGTAAGTAATTTTTGGCAGGGTTAATAGTTGTGTTACGGACTTTATTTCACACTAGCTGAACCCGCGGTGTTACCCGCGTTTATTGTTGTACCGCGGGACAAAGCTAGTCTAAAAAAGTTACTCCCTGGATCATCAGCTACCTGCCAGTGAAAGTCCCCTCAAAATAGGACCAGCCGTTCCAGAGATTACCCGAAACAAACAGATGGACACAAAAAAATTATAAAATATTATTTTGGTACATGTATGGTGTATTTATTGTACAGCGGTTATTTTAATATTACAAAAAAACACTCCAATTTTATTTATTTGTATAGATGTTTACAGGATAAAGCAATATATTATTAGTTTTAACATTAGTCTTTCAAATTATCTTTAATAATGTAAGTTTTTAATACCATAGTAGGCATTACACTTACAAGTTAAAAGCAAATATGATTTTTCCCACTATGGCATTAAATACTACCTACCTATCGGTCAACCGATAAGGAATGGACTCTATTAATTAAGTACATTCGCACTACTAGCTTTGGAGATTTTTGCTGCTGCTTTGGGTATCTCAATTGAGCTGTTTTTCTACTTAAAAAGCTACAGGACAGGGCGTCAACAGCTATATTGATATCGCCTTTAACGTACCTAATATCCGTTGTGAATTCGCTAATGAATAATAACTATCTTGCGCACTTTGGTAATTCGCTACTTTTTCCTAAAAAAAATTGTATGCTAACTTTTAAACTTTCGCGTTCCATGATATATTAAAGCAACATAATAACGCAAACATAACATATTAAAAGTAATAAGTAATAAGTGATCGCGTTAATTCCCGTAAAAATAATTGTAATGAAAAATTGTATACATCTGAAAACAGGGTATGATCACATATCCATGTTACGTGTGGGGTTCGTATGTATCTGGGATTACAGCCAAGTGTCCTTCAGCAAAATGCAATTTAGTGGTAGTCCAACTAGGTATTGTATATTTATAGTATGTATGTGAATACATTGTATTGCTTTGTAAAAAAAACATATCCACGAACGCAGTCACTTTAAAAGCAAATTAATCACACTGCCCTTTTGACCTCAACTTATTTAGTGTCTCTACAATAAGCTGTACAGCACACAGCTGTGTTATTTAAATAAAGTTTGGCGTGAGTGATGCGAGATGAACCTTGTTGGCCGTCAACTTGTCTTGAGACTAAAACTTCGAAGTTATGTGCTCTCATTACTTTTGGTAGACTTACTTGTGAATACGAGTTGTTAGTGCTACTTGGACTTTTATTAACACTAACAAGGACAGACAAACTGGACCTATAAACGTATCTAAGCAAAAAAAATAACGACATTTCATTTTCGTTGGAGCAAAAGGTAAGGAATTACCTACAATACAAAGTTTAGTGTATAGGAAAGAATTATAACTCTGCCGTTTAAGGAAAAGAGTTCAGGAGTAAAAATCTCAAGAAAATGTACAGGGTTTATGAAGCTTTCTTTCCAGCAGATCCCAATTAAAAATGCATTAGTTATGAATGTAAATGTGAGTTTGTTTGCTACGTTGTCACGCTTCTACTATTACGATCTCGAATATACTTTTACCAGTGGAAAGCTACATTTTCAGTGATCTGAGTCCCTTTTTAGGGTTTTGCACTCAAAGAGTAAAACGGGACCTTATTACTAAGTCTGTCTGTTTATCCGACCGTCTGTCACCAGGCTTTATCTCATGAACCGTGATAGACAGTTGAAATTTTTACAGATGATGTATTTCTGTTGCCGCTATAACAACAAATACTAAAAAATATAATCAAAATTAATATTCAAGGGCGCGGTGTGAAATAGTACTTGCGCTGTGTTTCACCGAGTGAGTGAGGTTACCGAAACCTATAATTTAATATTTTGGACAAAGGGGTACAAAGTTTTTGTTTTAACGTATTAATAGATACTTAAATGACCGAGTCTCTCGTTATAGACTCATTTAGAAAACAAAAGAATCTAAGTATAAGCCCAATAACAAGTTTTTACCCAAAACAATGTGCACAAATTCAGTATACAGCCAATTTCGAGAAAAAAAGAACGGTAATGGCTGAAATTTTTTCCGCAACTTTTGAATAGCATGAACCTCAGGTCACTGCAGCTGCCATTATTCAATTATGCAATGTAAAACAGCAATGGGATGCGGTATTTTAATTCAATTTGTGCAATTACTCTGAAGAATTGTCTATTTGTATTGTAGGAGCTTTTATTTCTAGTTTTGTTTTATAGGCGATGAGAAAAAATAACGAACGTGTTACAAACTGCCATTATACTAGCGAGTGAACTAATTTGTGGCAAAAAGTATTTAGTTTTGTGTGTAGAGCTCACAAAACTCTTGTATTTTTGTGAAAAAAGGTCGTATTCTACTGTTAGAATTTTATGACGAAGAAAAAATTACTTTTAGAGTTTAGTATTAAGCAAAGCACCTAAAAATCCTACATAAAGAGTTTTCACAAGAAGCTTGCCAATCCCGGGCGTGGATTGCCCCTATCTACTTGTTTATATTTTTACATAATTCATCTTAATGCAAAAGATATTGCAGCATAACTTTCTTTCTCTATCTCTGGTGATATACTCTCTTTGTAAAAAATTGCCTTGTAACATCTCCAATTGTAAAAAAGAAGAAATCACAGATATATATAGATTCCTATAAGTGCTTTTATAATACACAAAAAAATTCTAAGACTGGACTCAGTTAATATGCTTTAAAATATACCTTTAACACACCCCAGTAACTGTAACGATATTTTCTTTATAGCAGGAGTGAGTTTTTTATCAAGAGTACTTTTACAATTATTTAGAGACTTAAACATCAGATGATAACATGTATTATCTTTTATCAAAGAACTAGATACTAGTTTACTTTGAATATTTGTCATCTCAGCTGCACAAAAACTCAGAAAACACACGCATGTAGACAACGTAAAAATTCCTTTACTTTTTCATTTCAACTGTTATAAATAATAAATCATATATCACTCACATTTCAGCCAGCTCTTACGAATCCATTAGTGCCCAAAGAGAAATATGGAAGTCATATAAAATAACCCGCGAATACCATTCCGCATTTGACACCTATTTTGAAACTATTGCTGAGTTAATGCAGACCTCATAGTCTGTAAAACAGGAGAACCCAGTAATGGAAAATGGCATTTATGTTCAATATTAGTTCTCACTTCGTTTTGCGTATTTCATTGTAATTTACGCTTCACATTTTTCTTGTGTAATTTTAAGCTAGAAACGTTGAAATAATAAATTCTGTTTTCAGTGAACTAAGCTTACTAGCAATTTGTATTACGTCAAATTATGAAAATTTGAATAAAATGAATAAGCAAATTAAGTTTTAAATAAACTGAAAATGTGACTTCGTATAAGATAACAAGCAAAAAGTGAAAATAAGAGTGTTTGCTTTAACAATTCTGTAGTCGTTTTAAGAAAACTTTACAAGGAAAGTTTACTTAATAAAAATTCTTTAGAATTCAATGTATGATGTTCCAACTGGATTTAAATGTGTAAAACCTAGAATAACACCATTCGCGTTGACGTGTTTCGTTGCTGAGTACGCAGTGATGTATGACCATCACTAGGCCACCATGGTGTGGGTCACCATGCTGCATTGTCTGCATTTGCAATACGTATGGTGACTACTACTTTTGGAATCTGCTTATGCTTTCTATCAGGCTGAGCAGTCTCTAAATAAATAAATATATAAATATTTCGGACATCTAACACACAACGCCATCCAGTCCCAAGCTAAGCAGAG
The DNA here is from genome assembly GCA_905220595.1 of Spilosoma lubricipeda. Lineage (NCBI taxonomy): Eukaryota > Metazoa > Arthropoda > Insecta > Lepidoptera > Erebidae > Spilosoma > Spilosoma lubricipeda. Next base: position 3,636,175 of record HG992291.1, read on the forward strand.
CTTGTGTCATGGGTACTAGACAACTGATATAAATACATATTATACTTTTTTTTTGTAAATACATACACATTATACATAGAAAACATCCAAACTCCGAAACAAATATTTATAGATCATACAAACATTTGGTCCGATCCGGGAATCGAACGCGAGACTTCATGATCAGCAGTCGCACACGCCAACCGCGAGACCAACGAGGCAGGCCCATACTTAAAAGAAGTTATAGATGGTAGTTATTGCCAAATACTGAGCTCATTGCCTCAATGTTAAGAACCATATTTGTATTAACTGAAGATTTATATAAGGATTTGTATAACTTGACCTTTTAATGGGGTGGGATGATTCTCGCTACTGAGTACCTCGGAAGGACATACGAGACATCTAAAAATGTCTAAAATGAAAGTTTCGTTTCTTAAAGAGAAAACCTCAAAAACTAACAATAGCCCCACGATTCAATACGTACAATTAAATATCTGTCTGTCCGTCAGACCTTTTACCTCGTTCCGTTTACACGTGACCAGGCTTTTTTTATTTTCAATCTCCCAAATGGATTATTTTCGCCGACATTTACGAGTATGTTGAATGAAGGGCCAAGAATCAAGCGGTTTTATCCATATGGGGAGGGTATGTACTTTTTATTTGTTGGACTGGGGAAGTGCTGATATCACAGATAAATTGCTGTAATTAACCAGAAGCTTGACCATGTATATAAGGTTTCATGAAGTCTTTGTCTGGAGTTTATGGTTCTTATTTAAATAGTTTATATTTGCACCACTGCATAAATTGTAAGGATAATGTTACAGTTTGTTGCCGCACTACAAATTCTGAGATGTAAAGGCAACGTTTTATATTTAACAAGCCAAAAAGAAGGGTAATTTTTTGGCAGTGTTTATATTTTCTACCGTAACGCGTAAATTACTAAAACTATCAAAAATTTACTAATATTTTTTTCATTTAATCTTCAGTTGTCATTCGTTCTTAATACGTATTTGTTTGCTTCAAACTTATGGGACTAATCCCGCCCATACACCCACCACTGTAACTTCTGTAACCAGGAACAAAAGCAGTGAGCCAAGAACACATTGAGTTATGCCAATCGGGAAGTCCCAGGAATAATTAGAAGAATACTGGAGGAGTTAGATATGTACTAAGTCCAATTCTCTTTCTCCCAACAAGCAAAGCGGGAGACAAAATATAGCAAAAATTGCTTCAAGTTTAGCGAACTCGAAGCTGTTGAAAACTACATTGAATCTGTGATATAAACAAATATGTAGTGTATATGAGCGAACATTTAATTGTTTAATTCAGTCCCTTTTAACTATGTAAATAAATTCAACTAGATTAAAATCTTACAGATATTCTTAGTACTTTACATCGAGACAAATATTAAAAATGTACAGAAAATAAAATTGAAAAAAATAAACTTTTCCTTCGCCTCGTTTTTAGTGTCCAATAAAGGAAATTGAGTTAGATTTTATTTGTAAGGCGTTCTACATAACTGACACTCTCGGATCTGTAATAAGATTTTCGTTTGTTAGTGGCAAAAATCAACTCAGAAAAGTTCAAATATAAATATTTACTCCATATTTACCACCATATATATTCTTATACGATTGAAATTTACATTCAGTATCGTCTGTTCTCACTTTTAAACCATGAAATGTGAAAAATCATTAGGATTTCGTAAAAAAAGCAGTCAAAACCTATAACTCACTACCAGCGGACGCATTTCCCTACCACTTTTCTTCACTTCACTTCTTCACTACCGGGTCTTTTGAGTGGGGTGGGAAAATGCATCTCACTAGGCCACCATAGGGTGGGTCACCATGCTGCATTGTTGTATTGTCTGCATTCGCAATGAGTATGATGATCACTACTCTCGGATTCTGCTCATGCTTGCCATCAGGCAGGGTAGAGTTACTTTGGCAGGCCCATATAGATATCTAAATTGAATGACTATATTGACTGCCTCGGTGGCGCAGTGGTATCGTACGCGACTGCTGTTCTTGAGGTCTCGGGTTCGATTCCCGGGTCGGACCAAATGTTTGTATGATCTGCAAATATTTGTTTCGGAGTTTGGGTGTTTTCTATGTATAATATGTATGTATTTACAAAAAAAAAGTATTTAAGTATTTATATCAGTTGTCTAGTACCCATAATACAAGCTCTGCTTAGTTTGGGACTAGATGGCATTGTGTGTTTGATGTCCGAAATATTTATTTATTTATTTATTTTATTATTTATTTAATATTATAAAGCTGAAGAGTTTATTTATTTATTGGAACGCGTTAATCTCAGGAACCGCTGGTCCGTTTTAAAAAACTCTTTCACCGTTGGATAGTACATTTATCGAGGAAGTCTATAGGCTATATATCATCACGCTAAGGTTAATAGGAGCGGAGCGTCAATGAAAAATGTTTCAAAAACAGGGAAAAAATATCATGATTGAAGAAGGCATGGATCAGGTAAGTGTGGATCTGTAGTTTTTGAATTTTTCATTAATATATTGCTACTTTATCAATTAATATAACTAATATCAATTTCGATAATTTATTGTTATATAAATCTAAAGTTTAATACGTCTTCAACTTTTTTTTTTCCAATATACTTTCATTTACAGATACAGTATTGAAAACTGCACCACGAAGACCTCGCAGGGTCTATCTGGGTAGCAGCGAGTCGCTATAACTGATTCAATACACATAAATTAACTCACTCATAATTTAACACAGTATGTTAGTAACGATTTTTTTTTTTGTTTCGTCTTCTAAGGCTGTAAAACTATTTTTGCTTTTGTTTTGGTATTATCTTTACAAATATGTATTTGTAACACTAATATTTTCATGTAATACCTGATTGGAGCTTAAAACCACGGTCGTTTTCTCACAGCCAAGCTTAATGTGGTGCAGATCTGTATGTGGGAGGTATCAATTTCATATAAACAATACATAGCTCCCCATACTGAATCTACACTCTATTCCTCCTATCTATATTCCTCCAATCCTATAGAGATCTCTACTTATAATATTCTAGGACTATCCACCAGGATTTTCAGTATTTATAATATTTTTACAAAAAAAAATTGTAAATATTATCATCACAAACAACGTCTAATTATATCTATTAAAACTAGAGATGCCACGCATATCCGATAAGTATCCGATATCAATCCCATTCGATCGGAATTTACTGCTTTATATTAATACAGGGTATTACGTATATACCTACACACCCGGATGCCGGATATTAAATTGGTTTTTGTTTATAACATTTTAAAGCTATACAATATAATCTAAATCAGTCCAAATAAAAAACATATGGCGTACCTTGTTACTCAAAAGTCACAGACTTATTTTGATTTCACTGCATTTTTCATCATGAAATTTCGAAAAACTTAGCTCTGGGCACTATATAACTTCTAAAAAATCATCTAGCATTCCATTTTGGATACTATATGGAAGGAAAGAAATTTTATTTGTTAACCTCGTTATAATAATCACTAACATCACTACGCCGCCATGGTGTGGGTCGCACTGCTGCATTGTCTGTATTCGCAATGAGTTGTGACCAGAGAAATCTCATTACATTTCTGTGGTCACAACTCTTGGATTCTACTATATGACGTAGGAATACTTTATATCAGGCAGAGTAGAGTCATTTTGGCAGGGCCATAGATACATGAAAAAAAAACATTTGTTAGTTTTCTATTAACGTTTCCGTTTGTAGTAGTCAGTTTGGCTATTGTCACAAAAATACCTTTACATTTTCTAATTAGGTACTAATTCCGACGAAAGATACTGAAAGCTGTTGGTCGTGCGTGAAGGTGAACCTTGAAACGAACCACCCGTGTACGTGTCGACCGAGTTGGTGACAAGTTTAGGTTCGCATTTATACAACTGTTAAAACGTAATAAAAGTTCAGATGTTCGCTACACGTAAGCAGAGTTCGGGACCTCCCTTGTGCCCCAAAGTTTTGGTATTATGATACAAACTTTAGTTCTAAACATCCCGAATCGGTCACAAGTGGAAGGTTTACTGCTTTGTATATGTGTATTTATTTTTATTAAATTATATGATCATTTTTCACTTCATAGGTCTTTAACTGTCAGCAGTTTTGAATTCGGCATTGAAAATAATTACCAAAGGCCTGAATATTGTTCAAGTACAAATCATAAGTATTCATACTAATATTATAAATTCGCAAGTAACTCTGTTTGTCTGTCTATTAGGCTTTGACGGCTAAACCGCTATACAGATTTGAATGAATTTCGGTATAGTGATAAATTTTACATTGAAGGAACCCATAGGCATACACGACTAAGCGATTTGAATGAATTTCGGTATGGAGATAGATTAAACCTTGAAGAAGAACATAAAAGATCGAACTAAGAGGCGTGAAATTGGAGAGGCCTATGGCCAGTAGGGATCTGCGATATGCTGATGATGATGATGATGATGAAGGACATAAGCCACTCTTTACCGCGATCACCGATATACAAGCGGGCGCAGCCGGGGCCATAAGATAGTAGACTATTAAAAGGTTACTGGTCTTTCTACTTATTACCAAGGATATTGAAGAAAATTCAGAATTTAAGAAAACACCTGCATGAAAATAAAATCGTTGAAGTTATCACAAAAATTTACAACAACATTTTTTTAACCTCGTACGAAACCTGATACAAAATATAATTTGAAAATATCCATTTTCATTTATTTAAGTGACGCCCGACATTTTTATGAAGCTTGACACCGTCGCGTCATTCGCTTTACTCCTCGGAAAAGGTCTCCCATCGGGTACAAATAAGCCAGTCATACAATACACGTGTACACATCAGTACCTACTACTTCATCATATTATCTCTACATACGTGGGCTGTTCCGAAAATAATTAATGAAATTAAAAAACATTAAAAACTAAAAAAGTTTATTTATAGCTTTTCAAACTATCCAATTCCAATGCACTTATGCATTCGGGTGAACCAGCTTTCAAAAATCTTTGACGGCCTCGTCTGCAGTGCTAAATTTTCGGACACGAAGTATTTTTATTATCCATGATTTGTTATTTGTTAGAATGTAGGATACGTTTTGCGAAGTTCCTCCTTCGAACTTTTTTAACATGCGCCAATCAACAGGACGGCATTTTTGCTCATTATTAAAACCTTATCACGATTCCCTATTAACAAGCTATTAATTTCTAAAGCCTCCAAAGCAAAGCTGTTAATTTTCTGCTCTTGTCACATACGGGTAGTGATTTAAAGTTCAATTTAGGGTCAAACGAATGCTTTTCTTACAGCAAATGTTCTGCTATTCTGGTTTGAAAAAGGCCATCCTGTTTGGCAAATGTAAGATCCTGTTCATCTCACAGTGGTTCACTTCGGTAGGAATCGAAGTATTTTGTGACATGCCTTATCATACAACATAATATATTTATTAACACAGTATAGTTCAAAGATGAAGAAGTCTAACTCAAGTTATAGTTACTGTAAGGAAACAACAAACAGTTTCGCTAAACACATCATCTGTTCTCCATTCAGTTTCCAAACTTTGAAAGCGCCAAGTGAACGATCACGAACTCAAGCACGGATCCGGCGACAGCTCATTTTAGTACCAACTTAGTAGGGTTGTCTGACCTTCAAATGAATATAATTAAATTAACCTACTAATTGCCTCATTTTACCGTCTGGGGATTTGAAGCAACCCTGTCCCATCTAAGAGACGCCAGGAAGTCGAGGTCATTTCTTCCTTAGACTTTTAATATGCTCACAATGAAGCAATATTATAAGAAAAAGTTAAAAAAAATTATAACTGGAGTATATTAAATTTGATATTTGTATACGATAAACTGTTTGATAAAATTATATACTCATATATAATAGAAGAAGAATATATTAACACCTTATTCATTAAAATCGGTTTTCTCTAATCTGATATAAAGATTTTTTGTAACAAAAAGCGGCCAAGTGCGAATCGGACTCGCCCATGAAAGGTTCCGTAGCAGCAAGTAACATAATATTTTATTTTTAAATTTATGTTGATCGAATGAAAAGTAAATTGAGGTCTACGATTTATGACGTATAAAAAATCTACTTATTAGTTCTCGTTCAAACCAATGTTTGGTAGAAGCTTGCATGATAATGTACATCATATATTTTTTTAGTTTTATCATTCATTCATTCATTCATTCTCTCCTTTTAGAAGTTACAGGAGAGGGGGGGAGGGACATTTTACTACTTTTTAAGTGTCTCTCGCGCAAACTATTCAGTTTAGAAAAGAAATTAGAAACCTCAATATTATTTTTGATCACACATGTATATAATTTTTTTTGAGTTTCAGTTCTAAGGTATGGGAAACCCCCAAACTTTATTGTTTTTTTTTTCTATCTTTCTGTGAAAACATTATAATGTTCACATTAAGATTTTTGTTAGAGTTTCTGAAGTTAGTTTCTGAAAAAAGTGGCTGTGACATACAGACGGACAGACAGACATGACGAATCCATAAGGGTTCCGTTTTTTGCCATTTGGCTACTAAACCCTAAAAAGGAGTACACAGACGTGAGCTATGAGACAGTAAAGTAAAAGAATCTGTATATAAACCTATAAATTATTTTTTTAAATTTACGTAGCAGTACTCGGATCGCTTACATCCGAGTCCCCAAGATACAAAACATATTTATAATAAGAAAGTTGTCTTTTGATAAAATACTACTATTTATTATATATATATATATATATATTACTAGCTGAACCCCGCAGTGTTACCCGCGGTTATTGTTGTACCGCGAGTAACGCCGCGGGATAAAGTTAGTATAAAAAAGTTACTCCCCGGATCATCAGCTACCTGCCAGTGAAAGTCCCGTCAAAATCCGTCCAGCTGTTCCAGAGATTACCCGGAACAAACAGACAGACGGACAGACAGACAAAAAAAATTTAACTACATTTTTTATATGTATCGTGTATACATACGCATGTATACATATGCATTAAATAAAAAGCGGTTATTTTAATATTACAAACAGACACTCCAATTTTATTTATTTGTAAAGATATATATATATTATATATTTTTGTTTCGTATTTTTTTACAAACAGATTGCGTTTAATTTAATAAGAAATAGTTAACAGTCACATTTATTGCACAAAAGGGAAAAGAAAGAACAGAAAATAAACAATTACAGTATTAACAGTAGTCAGACAATTTAAAAACTTGATTAAAGTGTGAATTGACGTTATTGTTTGGCATGTCACGTAGAGTGTTGACGTGGTAATGAGCCTCGTTTATTATAATAACAGAAGGTGCCATTTTCGTGTCTGTTTGTAATATTAAAATAGCCGCGTAGTATTAAAATAAATGCATTTTTATTTATTTATTAAAAACTTTATGCACATTTGTACACTGGCGGCCTTAATGCCCAAGGCATTCTCTTCCAGTTAACCTTAGGGTGGTGTAGAAATCTAGTAAGGTAGGTGGTGCACAGAGGTTACATGATCAACAAAAATAAAAAAGCACATAAAAATAAATATAAATACATATACTCATAGAGAATATACACGAAGCTAATACATATATATTTATATAAAGAAACATACATACACATTACATTCGTACACTATGACAATCCAAGTCTAAGGTGAACCAATTATTAATTAGTAGCTCCTGCCGTTTCGCTAAAAATGAGATCATGTACCTTCTTCTTGAAAGTAAAACGGTTTGTGGACATCCTGATTTCGAGTGGGAGAGCATTCCAGAGTCGTACCGCTTGGACAAAGAACGAAGAGTTCAAGAAATCTGAACCGCGAGTAACAAAGTTCAGCTAGTCTAAAACATATTAAGAACAAGAATTATCACATCAACAACCTTTAAAAATCCACTCCTAGAAATAGGTTTCTCCTTAAAAAGGAGGGTTTGACTTATTATAGGACGTTGGCTGAACAGGAAGGTATACATTTGGTTTCAAGTTTTCTTTCTTTTGTATGTTGTTTCTCTGCTTAGTTTGCTCCCTAAGTCATCGTCACGACACCCACGGGATGAAGTAAGATCGCCACATGTACCTATTGACAGGAGTATCTCCAATAAATAAATGGAATTTCAGCTGATTTCCAGTGCCCATAACGGTTGTCCAAGTGGAAAATATTCTCTCTAGCTATCATGACCATATAGTAGAAGATGCGATTCTTGTTTTTCTTTTTTTTTGTGGAAATTTCCTTTGTGCCATCACACCGCCGAGGTTTACTGCGGGGCGGTGTGTCGAGAAGATCCGACCCTAGACCTTCACCGAGCTGATAATAGAATAAAACTTTTTTTATAATAAATTTCGTATAGTAGAAAATATATTAAAAATGGGTTGTCTAAAAATATACTGGGCAGAATATTTTTAGTAAATTTTTTTTTTTTGTTTGTTATTTGTTTAATTTATGTTATATTATTTAATCATTTATTAATAATACTCATTAGTTGTATTGTAAACTACGTATAATTTTTAGTTATTTTTTGGTTAAAAACATTCTGTCCAGAATTTTTTAAACAACCCATTTTTAATATATTTTCTAATATACTGAATTTATTATAAGGTAAGTTTTATTTTATTATCAGTTCGGTAAAGGTCGATCTAGGGTCAGATCTAAGACCAATTTATTAGCTCAATCTCGTTCATGAACTGCAAAATGTCTTAGCATAGTAACACGTGGCTCCATCTAGTTCAGCAATCTAATACCTTTAAACGAGCAGTTCTTGTAATATAATCAGATTATTTATATACTAGTTGTTGCCAGCGGCTCCGCCCGCGTGTATGTCGGTTATCGCGGCGAATAGTAGCCTGTGTGTTACTCTGATGTATAAGCTATATTACTGTAAAGTTTCATCCAAATCCGTTCAGTAGTTTTTGCATGAAAGAGTAACAAACATCCATCCATCCATACAAACTTTCGCTTATATAATATTAGTAGGATATATATAGTCTGGATCACTGAAACAGCACCAACGATATTAATAAAATTTAGTATACAGAGTGTTTAGGCGCGATCGATCTAGCTAGATTCATTTTAAAATTATTACCAAAAAAATATTAGTGAGGTCATTTAGGTACTCAGCTGCTGTGCTCATAAAAGTCCGTACGCTGCAAGGAAAGTCACGTGCAATCATACTTCAAATTAATTAAAATTTAATGCAACACAATATGGTTACAATTTATTCGCCTAAAAAGAAATAGTAGCTCTTTTAAATTACGTATTAGTTTTTTATTGATTGCAATTAAAATACCATTTTGTATGAAACATAAAAATGCAAAACTTGGTACCCGGCTCGTTTTTAGGGTTCCATAGCTCACGTCTCGGAACCCTTATAGTGTCGTCATGTCTGTTCGTCTGTCCGTCTGCCCGTCCTCGCCTTACCTTCCAAACGGTTTGTGCTAGAAAGATAATAAATTCTACAAGTAAAATTTTAACAAAATAAAACCGACTTCAAGGCTTGATTCGATTTTTCTTGGATGCCATCATCAAATCTTATCACGGTACCACCGTTAGAATATCTCCTTTCCATTAAAAAAGAAACATCAAAATCGGTTCATAAACGACGAAGTTCGCGGATAGCGAACTAATGAAAAAAAAAGAAAAGATATATATACGGTCGAATTGAGAACCTCCTCCTTTTTTTGAATAGGATTTACTTTAAAAACTTAAGACTAACTTTAAAAAAATATACAAAAGTCAAGACATAGGTACTAAATCGCTGGCTGAAATATAATCTGTTTTTTCTACATCGAATGAAAAGTTTTACATAACAATAGTAATAAAATGTCTGACCAAGAATCGAACGTGAATTTGGCAACATTTCAATTTGGTGATAGATGTCCCTGACGCAGGAAGTGTGTGGTCATTTGTCATAGCTGCCGACATTACAACTGTTAGTTTCATTTGTTCATATTTCTGGATAAAAACCTTGACTTATTAGCAGATATTATTTATCTAAACTGAAATTCTTATTCAATTAGGTATATTTTTCTATCTATTTTAGAATCTAGTTCTAGAAAATCATTAACGCTAATACTGTTGTTGTTATATGAAGTATATTCGGTACTTATGTCAAATAAGCAATTTTTTGTCTATCTGGTCCGTCTGTTTGTTCTGGCTAATCTCTGGAACGGCTAAACCGATTTTGACGGGACTGGCAGATAGCTGATGATCTAAGGAGTAACTTAAGCATCTTTTTATTAAACTTGCTTTCAGGTGTTACCTGCGGTTCTAAAAGTACAACAATAACAGCTGGTAACACCGCGGGATCCAGCTGGTCTTTTATAAATTGATATAGCACTTTGTAACGTAACGCTATATCGAGTGATGAATTATGCAAATTCTATAGTATTTAGAGCCATATATTTTCAATTATAATATTAGATATATCTACTACATACTATCTACACAAAAAAATAAAATTAAAGTGTCTGTTTCTAATTTTTTTTTATGTAGGTGCCTGCCATAGTGACTCTACACTGCCCGATGGAAAGGATAAGCGAAATCCAAAAGTGGCGGCCACCATACTCACTGCGAATGCAGACAATTCATTAATACAGCATGATGACCCACACCATGGTGGGCTAGTGAGTTCTGCATCATTGGGCCTCCGGTCTCGCTCTCACCAACGAAACAGAACAGCACAAATGCCGTCATTTTAGGTTGATCTTCCGTGCGAGCATAGTACCGCCCCAGTCGAGCCGGCCCTTCGTGCTGAAATGAGCGTGGCTCTATTACCTTCTATTATAATCACTAAATATATCTAAAGTATATTCGGTACCTATGTAAAAAAAGCTATTTTTTGTCCACCTAGTCTGTCTGTTTGTTCGGCTAATCTCTGGAAAGGCTGGACCAATTTCGACGGGACTTTTTCTAGCAGATAGCTTATAATATAAGGAGCTACTTAGGCTATTTTTACACTAGTTTCGCCCTACTGGCGTTACCCATGCTTGCTTTTGCACCGCGGTAACTCAACCAGAGCTCAACTAAATATAATATGAGATATACATTATTGACTTTAACCGTCTTTAATAGGTCAGTTAAACTTCTCATTTTGTGACCATTACTTATCAAAGCTAAAACGGTCTAAACTCATATATTTAATCAATATCTATAACATTTAACTACTTTTACTTTATAATCTACTCAAGTTATTAATTAAGAACTTCAAAGAAACATTTACGACAATTAATCATCTTATATTCCACCCTTTCGCTAACCCTGGAACGGACTTACAGTAACCCCAAAAATAGCCAACAGATGTTCGCAAAATATATCCGTCTGGAGTTCCACGGTAACCCTTACTTATCCCAACTTTGCCTGAAGGGACAAATTGATTTTGCAAGCGAACTCACCGAGAAGTAGTCCTTTCATTAAATTGATTAAATTATGAAGATCTTGTTCGCCGTGTAACTTGAGTGAAGTGATATTTTTCAGTTATTTTAAATTGTGTTATAAATGAGAGGTGTGTCTACGGAGTATTGCTTACGTTAGATTATATTTTAAGGAGATCAGCTCTTGATTTATAATGTATTAATGATTTTACGATGAAACTGTCGACTATTACTGTATAAGTGCTTTTACCTTTCTTACTACATATTATTATATTAGCTGAACCCCGCGGTATTACCCGCGGTTATTGTTATACCGCGAGTAACGCTGCAGGACAAAATTACTCTAAAAGAAGTAGTCTAAATTACTCCCTAAATCATCAGCTACCTGCCAGTGAAAGTCCCGTTAAAATCAGTCCAGCGACTACAAAAATTTAACTACATTTTTGGTTTATGTACCGTGTATACATATGCATTTAGTAAAAAGAGGTTATTTTAATATTACAAACAGAAACTCCAATTTTATTTATTTGTTTAGACTAGCGGCCCGTCCCGCCTTCGCACGGGTGAAAATAAGTTTATTTTTTATTTTTACCTTTTATTTTTTATTTATATTTTTTGTTGTTTTATTTTTATTTTTTTTAAACGTGCAGTACAACATTATATATTTATAGTTACAATACGAATTTGTTAGGGCACTTTTTTACACCTTGGGTTACGTTACTTAAGTTTTAGTAAGGATCCCTAATCTTTTCTAGCAATAAATATAGCCTATGTTACTCAGGGTGCATAGCCTACGTTTCAATGGTGAAAGATTTTTTTAAAGAAAGTGAAACTTAGTATTATGTTACCTATCTTGATATTATGGTAAACGCGAAAGTTTGTAAGTATGGATGAATGGATGTTTATTACTCTTTTACGCCAAATAACTGAACGGATTTGGATGAAACTTTGCAGTTATATAGCTTATACATCAGAATAACACATAGGCTACTATTTGCCGCGATAACGGACAGTTGTCTACTACTAACTAGTAGTGTACATTTGGGCGCGCGTGTGTGTGTGTGTGCATTACATACATCTAAATTCTAAGCTGTAATTAAAATTTGTTCGCTTTTAATTAAATCTGAAGTCTGACTTTCACTAATCTTCTCCAAGTAATGTGAAATCTATCGAAACAATGTTAGAGACTACAGTGGACTATTTTTTAATTAACCGACTTCAAAAAAGGAGGAGGTTCTAAATTCAACCGTGTGTATATATATTTTTATTTTATGGGCGTTCGCGGATAACTTCGTCGTTTATTAATCGATTCCGATGATTATTTTTCTAATGGAAAGGCAGTATGGTGACCACCGCTCTTGGGTTCTGATTATGCTTTCCATCAGGCAGAGTAGAGTCATTACGGCAGGGACATAAAAAAAATTACAAAAATAAAACCGACTTCAAGGTGCGACTCGATTTCTCTTGGATGCCATCATCAGATCTTAGTGTCCTTAGCAGGGTACCACCGTTGGGGTTTCCTTTCCATTACAATAAGAATCATCAAAATCGGTTCATAAACGACGAAGTTATCCACGAACACACATAAAAAAAAATGTATACGGTCTAGTTTAGAAACCTCCTCCATTTTTGAAGTCGGTTAATAAATAAGTAACTTACGAAGTTAATTAATTATTGTGTATAGCTGAAATTTAATTTCCATGTTTATAAATTTCAGGTCGCATTTATGTAAGAAATAATAAAATTCTTCTTTGTTTTCATTACAAAATAAAAGAATAAATCAAACTTACTTTAATCTATCGGTTATCGAGATAGGTAGGTAGACATATCGTCCAGCCACCGTGGGAGAGCCACGCTTTGGTATGAATGAGCCGGCTCGACCGGAGTGATACCACGGTCTCACAGAAAACCGGTGTGAAACAGCGCTTGCGTTATATTTCACCGAGTGAGTGAGGATAACGCAGGATCCCAATCTCCGCCCATTCTCGTCCCCATCCCCCTAAGGTCAGCCACGCATTTGTGACGCCTCTGGAGTACGCCCCGTAAAAATAATGATCATTATTATCATGGAACGCGAAAGTTTAAAAGTTAGAAATCAAAAGTGTTGCAAAAACAAGTGGATAATTATTCCGTTTGACAGTTTCCATTGCGTGCACTGCGTAAATGGTTAGTTTCACAAATATAAACAAAATATTCTTCGCCTTTAAAATTAAAAAAAAAAGTCTGACTGTATGTCTATCTTTTAAGGTTGGCTGACTATAACCTTCTCTTGGTCCGGGTGTGTTAATGTCAGCAGTTCCCGGATCCCTCCCGTCTCAGGGGCAGAATGGCACACCATGTAGTTTTAGTCCGTTCGATTCTGACACTCTGCCCCGCCACAAACTGCGGTGGGGTGATGGCGCGAGGGGGTTTCCAAAACTTTAAACCTTCTCTTGGTAAACAAATTAGTTCACGCTGTTATAACATCACGTGCAATAGGAAACGCAGACGACGATGCTTTAGTCAGCTAAATAAAATGGTAAATCGACGTCACTTAAATAAACTTATTATACCTAATACATCTCATGCCGTAGTAAAGTACATTCTAACTAATATCATAAATACGAATGAGAATGCGCCTGCACATCTAAACCATTAAATCGATTTAAAATACTCGTTCACAAATAGAAAAGTTACATTATCAGCAAGTAACATAGATAATAATAGGTATCCTACCTATTACCTCGATAACCGATACAGATATAAATAAAAGGTACAAAAGTTAAAGGTTCCTAAACTTTTGTGCTTGAGTGTACTTCGTTTATCCCAGAGTTATAAAGTTATAAGCGTTTTCGATTGTTACCAGCATAATCGAATTATCGTCGAGTAACTCCATCGTCCAAATGTAAGTTTTATTAACGAGATAACTTTCTTCCTTTGTAAGTTGATTTAATTCTCTATTGTTCGGTATTCGATTTCGACATTGTTAAGTTCATGTTTTATAGAGTTATGATTTGTAGATAATACAGAAAGCACACAAAAGTACTCAAAATGTATTCCTTTTTTGTATTAAATAGTTTTTATCGTCGAATGATATTATGTAAGAGAGCCATGTTTACGTCCTGACAAAAGCTAAGCAATTCTTTTCCCGCGTTTTTTTCTTTAACTAGAATAGACTAGAATATACTTTCTTGTACACCAATTACAAATTGTTGCACTTATTAAAATCAAGAAGATGTGTACAATGGGCGGCCTTATTGCCAAAAGCAATCTCTTCCAGGCAACCTTTGGATGGGTATATTGACTGGAGAAAGAAATAAACGGAATAAAGGGTAGTGTAGGTGTTTTCAAGCTATGATGGTGTTCAACTATAAAATACATACATAAACATACATACTAAAGCTGGTTGAAGGCATAGCATAGTTATTTTACAAGTTTAAAAAAGTCTTCCTATTGCAGTGAATCTCGTGGTTTCATTTGACACATGAAACGTACATTCTGTAATCCACTATAGTCAGCTGCCAAAATGACTCTGCCCTGCCTGATGGAAAGCATGAGCAGAATCCAAGAGTGGTGGTCACCATCCTCTTTGCGAATAAGCACGATGCAGCATGGTGACCCGCACTATGGCGGCTTGGTGAGATGTTGTTGTTCAGAGTCTGAGAGTTCTTTGCTCGTATCAACTCGTATAAATCTATACTAATATATAAAGCTGAAGAGTTTGTTTGTTTGTTTGTTTGAAAACGCTAATCTCAGGAACCGCTGGTCCGATTTGAAAAGTTCTTTCAGTGTTAGAAAGCCCATTTATCGAGGAAAGCTATAGGCTATATATCATCACGCTAGGACCAATAGGAGAGGAGCACCAATGAAAAATGTTTGGAAAACGGGGGAAAATTATCACGCTACGGGCAATAGAAGACGCAAACGAGGTTGCGTGGGTCGGCTAGTAGTGAATATTTGTAAAATCCCAAGCGACACAATATACATTCCTAGTCCAAAAGTTGCTTTTATCAAAAACTTGCTTTTACTCGCGGTCCGGCCTTCGTAAATATATATAGCCTATGTCCAAAGGTACAATCTATCTCTATACCGAAATTCATCGAAACTGATTTTGTGGTTTAGCCTTGAAAGCGTAAGAGACAGACAGGTTTACTTTCGAATATATAATATTGGATTCAATAAATGTAGTAATGAATGTTCTATATTTGTCTATGGTAGTTGATATGTAAAAATAAAAATCTTGTCTATGTCCCTTCCTTATACGACGGACGATGCAATGAACGCCATATACACCGGTCCCAATAAACTATAATGTCTTAGTCAAGAAGTCGTCTTATTTCAAGAACCCAAGCAGCTTCAAATATAACAATGAAAACCTGAGCATATAATATACTTCTTAACCTTTAGTGGATGTAGATATAAATATGTATATGTGTCTGTAACAAGCGAACTGGCTAAGCCAAAAGCCAAGCAATATTATAAACCGCTAACAGTCGTCTAACAAATTCAATACCTAGGCCCTGTTTCACTGAATACAGATAAGGTCCAGATAGCTAATCTGACAGATGAATTGACATTATTTAAATGGAAGATACGTCAAATTATCTGATAGATAAGCTATCCGATACTTATCTGTAACCGCTGAAAAAGAGCCTTATAAAAAATAATAAAAACAGACGTATCTGAAAGCACAGGTGTACCCAAACACCAATCAAATAAACAAATAGACCTAATACATTCGTTCATAAATGTAGTTTGTGTAATAGAACGGCCTTTAATGGATTGCTCACAATGATTCCCGAAGTACTCACACGTCACTGGCATTTGCTGAATGGATTTCTGTCCAGACTTTTAATTAAGATCACGTCTGTATACGATTAGAACCTGGATGACCGAGCTTTGCTTGGATTCTTTTTTGGATAATTTTTCTAAAATTAATCGTAGCTAGATAATATCGACCTCGAAATCCTCCTAATTAGATTTCACATGAAAATCGTTGGACCCGTTTCGGACATGAAACCAGATTCTGATTCACACCTGGGCATAATAAATGTGATGTTCATTACCTTTTTTTTTGTATGTTGATGTATTTCATCTATCAAAAATATTTCTTCATGAATCATTATTTTTATTATACATACATACTACATACAAATAATAAATGAAATTGGAGTGTCTGTTTGTAGTATTAAAATAACTGCTTTTTAATAAATGCATACACGATACATGTACATAAATAACATTTTTACAATTTTTGTCTGTCGGTCGGTCTGTCTGTCTGTCTATCAGTCTACTTTTTTTAGACCGCGGCGTTACCCGTGGTACGACAATAACCGCGGGTAACACCGTGAGACTCAGCTAGTATGGAATAAAATTGATCAGAAATAAGATCATCAGTTGTTATCAAAATAAAAGTCGTATTATTGAAAATCAAAAGCGCAAAATTTGACATTGAAAATCCATTTCAATTCAGTTATCAAAATGGAAATACGATGAATAACACAAAACCATTAAAACCACCCCCGGAAATAAACCACCCTAAAGTTAATTTCAATGGATAATCCGACGATCCGGAAATCAAACCAGTTTTATCACTTGTGGCGTTTCAAAACAAACAAAAAGTTACTTGAACTCCTGAATGCATATTTAACCAACTCTCAGCTTTAACTTTCATATAATAATTAGTGTTATTCAAATTTTGAACAGAAATATGTACCTAATTTCCATAATTCCTACTTTCATTTATGGTACGGTTCAAAAGCGATTTCGATTTACGCCGTAATCCTCTATTGAGACAAGGAATCGATTATAAAAAGCTTGAAAACCCTAGTAAAAAAATGTTTTATATAATCCACTTCTTTACCTTCTGAGAATTTAAAAGCGATCGCATTTTCAGTTTTACTCACGAAGCAAATACAAAGGTTTTACTTTATGTGGTTTGTACCTTGTATGTTAACGGATAACTTTTTTTTTATGTTTGGCCCTACCAAAATGACTCTACTCTGCCTGATGGAAAGCATAAGCAGAATCCAAGAGTGGTGGTCACCATATTGCGAATGCTGCAACAATGCTGCATGGTGACCCACACCATGCTAGTTATACTTCTGCATCATTGGGTCTCGCACTCACCAACGAAACACGACAGCATGATCGCTGTCATTTAACGTTGATTTTCTGTGCGAGGGTAGTACCGCCCCGGTCCAGCCGGCCCGTTCGTGCTGAAATCAGCATGGCTCTACTACCTTGAATAAAGAATACAAAGAAGAATACATAGTATAGGTGTCGTAGAGGATGACTAAGGCAGCTAACTATGTAGGACGGCAGCGTTTCTAAGAGCAAGAAAACTTAAAACAAACTTTATGCTAACCCGTCGAATCAGTGTGTTATAGATCTTTTTTTAACTTGCACAAATATATCTATACTAATATATAAAGCTGAAGAGTTTGTTTGTTTGAAGGCGCTAATCTCAGGGACCACTGCTCCGATTTGAAGAAAATATTAAGTGTTGGATAGTACATTTATCGAGGAAGGCTAAAGATTATATATCATCACGCTAAGACTAATAGGAGCGGAGCACCAATGGAGAATGTTTCAAAACCGGGGAAAATGATCACGCTACGGGCAATAATATAATAGGAGATGCAAACAAGGTTGCGTGGGTAATATATACGCGCTTATGTATATATAGATATATATGTCTAGATAATAAAACACGTCTCGCGTTTTTTTTTTAACTTGTGGAAACCTCCTCGGGCCGTCACCTCCCCGGGGTTTTGCAGCGGGGCGGTGTGTCGGAATCGAACCGACTAAAACCACAACATGTGCCACTCTGCGCCTGAGAAGGCAGGGATCCGGGAACTCCTCCCGGGCCTCTCCGCCGCCTCCTTCTGCGGGATGACATCTTCGCAGAAGGTACGACCGTGGTAGCCTACCTACCTACGCTATCGTGGGAGAGCCACGAATGGGTGCGCCTCACAGAAAACCGGTGTGAAATAGCGCTTTCGTTGTGGTTCACTGAGTGAGTGAGGCCCATACCCCTCCCAATCCCCTCAAAACCGGCAACGCACTTGTGACGCCTATGGTGTTACGGGTGTCAATGAGCGGCGGTGGTCGCTTGCCATCAAGTGATACGTCTGCTCGTTTGCCCCCTATACCATAAAAAAAGTAAAGTCCATCTAAAGGCAGTTTAGAAGTGATCGCAGGCTGCTATATAAGGTCGCCAATTTCACCACTGTTTTTATTTGAGTCTATTCAATATTACATTTTTAATATCATGGTGTGCAATAAAGAGTACTTATTTATCTATCTATTATCGGTAGAGTGTATACGGTAGGTACATCTATAAATTATTATTCAATAGTCCAGAAAAAAAAAACATTTTAAGCTAGATAGAAAATGTGTTCCTATGTGTCCATTAAATGATGATCTGAGAACAGAGTATGAGAAAATATAAGTACAAATGCGATATG
Organism: Spilosoma lubricipeda; assembly: GCA_905220595.1. Taxonomy (NCBI): domain Eukaryota; kingdom Metazoa; phylum Arthropoda; class Insecta; order Lepidoptera; family Erebidae; genus Spilosoma; species Spilosoma lubricipeda. The sequence goes on from HG992291.1 coordinate 3,654,960, forward strand.
TTACCAGCATAAACCAACACTGGTTAGGTCAGGTAAAGGTAAATAGAAAACCAAAAAAAAAAATTTCTTCGACTATTCAATATTAATTATAAATAGAAATTTCAACATAATTATGATGATGGGTTATTTGAAAAATATTTCGAAACATAAATTCTAAAGACTACGTCTATTCTAAAGTTAGGCTCTACGCGCTAAGCGAGCCGCCTGTCCATGCAGACATAGCCAAAGAAACTGACTATAACAACGAATTTAAATATTCAATGTCTTGATATAAATGCCACAGACAATTTCTCAGCTGGTCCCAAAAAGAGTCCCTTCTTCTCAAAGCTGCAGTCGTTCGGTTTTGGTGTGTTCGGCAAAGTGTGTATTTCATAGTTCAGGATTAAGGACGCCAATCCGTAACGCATTGTCTGGAATGCGAAACGTTTACCTGGAGAGAAAATAAGCAATATAAATTATTTACATAGTTTTAACTTACAACATTATTTTTTAAGACCCTACTAACATTCTAAATACTAAAGTTCTGAAATTAGTTTTTTGGTCAGCATAATCTATACAAATAAATAAAATTGGAATGTCTGTTTGTAATATTAAAATAACCTCTTTTGACTAAATTCATATGTATGTATACACGGTCCATATACCAAAAATGTAGTTAAAAAAATTTTTGTGTCTGTCTGTCTGTCTTTTTGTTTGTTTCGGGTAATCTCTGGAACGACTGGACGATTTTCACGGGACTTTCACTGGCAGGTAGCTGATGATCCAGGGAGTAACTTAGGCTACTTTTTTTAGAGTAGCTTTGTCCCGCGGCGTTCCCCCGGTACAACAATAACCGCTGGTAACACCGCGGGGTTCAGCTAGTTCTAAATATTTTTTAATTAAGCAAAGTCTTTAAAGGCAAGCAGTGTTCTTTCACCTCTATATAAAGGCAAAGCATAGAAAACATGAATGCAGTTGGACTAATATATTTACCACTGTGCCCGCTACTTTGTATCGTGAAATTTGAATTTTCAATTGTTTTTTCACTGTTTATACCTTCCCTGGACTACGACAAACATTTCAAAACCAAATTCAGCTAAATCGATTCAGCCGTTCTTGCGTTTTAGACAGAGCAATTGATTTTATATATAAGAAGATTGCTTATAATAGTTATGTAATTGTAGCACTGCTAGTACCCTAATCTAAACCTCAGTGAAAATTTTAGCTTAAGAACATAATTGTAAATTGTTTTCTAACACAAATAAACATTTATTATTATTATTTATAACGCAATTAATAAAAATGTGAACAGGTCCAGGAAACTTAATAATAAAACATAAAATATAACAGTATATCAGTTTTCTAATACAAATGATGATACCTAACAGTAGACTTCAGAAAGCTATGTCAGAACTTCACTTGTGCGATACAGAACAAACATGTAATATATAGTTCGACAAGTATTTGCTAGATGGCGTTGTACTTTACATACATATTTTGGTATAATAGGAATACACTAACCTATACACATCCTCGGACCTCCACCAAAAGGCATGAAAGTATATGGATTTATATTTTTCTCATTCTCAGGCAAAAACCTATCAGGGTTATAAATATGTGGGTCAGGGAAATACTGTGGGTCCTGCTGCATTCCGACAGCATTCACATAAACCACTGTCCCCGCCGGTATCGTAAGGTTCTCGTCAATTTGGTAGTTTCTAGAAGCTATCCGGTCAAGCCATCCCATTGTAGGATATTTGCGAAGAGCCTCTGTGAATAGAAAGTTGTTGTAATTATAATTACCATTTTGGGAAAGTCTAATTCATAAACTTTGCTTGAATAAGAATCTACTTTAAGAGGAATAGGGATGCCATAGCTCTTGCAACTGTACGCTGCTCGTGTTGCCAGTATCTAAATTATTAAAAATCGGCCAAGTGCGAGTCGGACTTGCGCAAAAAGGGTTCCGTACCATTATTATCTATACATTTCAAGCGTCTACCTGTTGTCGTTATCAATATCGAGCAAGGAAAATAGCGTTTGTTGTATAGGAGTCCCTAAATATTTATTTTATTTTAGTATATTTTGTTGTTTTAGCGGCAGCAGAAATACATCATCTCAGAAAATTTCAACTGTCTATCACGGTTCATGAGATTGACAGCCTAGTGTCGGAAGGATAGACGGACAGCGAAGTCTTAGTAATAGGGTCCCGGTACGGAACCCTGAAGCTATCAACTACTATTATTTAAGTACGTTTTTAATCCATAACGTAAAAAGTAAGGGTTTTATAAGTCTAACGTCGGACGTAGTGCCTCTTTGTTTTTGGATTGCATGTTGGTGTGCGTATCTGTGTATCAATATATTCGTTTATGTGTGTGTCTGTGTACAATAGTTTTCTTTTTATGTTTGGCCCTACCAAAATGATTCTACTCTCCCTGATGGAAAGCATAAGCTTCTGCTTATGCCTTTCATCAGGCCTTTCAAGAGTGGCCCTCAGGCATTCCAAGAGTGGTGGTCACCAAACTGCGAATGCAGACAATGCAACAATCCAGCATGGTGACCCACACCATGGCGGGCTAGTGATGCTTCTGCATCATTGGGCCTCCGGTCTCGCACTCACCAACGAAACACGACAGCATGATCGCTGTCATTTTATGTTAATTTTCTGTGCGAGGTTAGTACCGCCGCGGTCGAGCCGGCCCGTTCGTGCTGAAATGAGCGTGGCTCTACTACCTTGAATAAATAAGTTATAAGTTTTTAGCTGTTAATATTTTAAATGTAATGCCTTGACTCGATTTATCTTTAGGTTACCATAAGTAATGCGACATTTCTTAGTGGCAAGCCCGAAATTTATCTTATTTATATAATAAAACTTATTGAAACATAAACAAGTTATAAAAATTATATTGTTTGACAATAATACTTGAATAGTTAGAGTTTAGATAGTTAAATATAAAGAAATGGTACCTTTTATAACGCAGTCCATATAAGTTAATTCAGCCAGCGTGTTGTAGTCGAAATCCTGGTCACCGATCTTTTTCTTCGCAGCCAATACTTCTTGGTGTAGTTTTTCCTAAAACGGCAAATACATACAAACTCAAGGAATAGTGAACTAATACTTCACTGAAAACATATTTTATTCATTTTGAATAATAAAGATGAAATTGGCGTCTGTTAGCTATAGACAGAGCGATCGTGCAAAAGCAGTAATTTAGTTTTAATTCAAGAAACTTAAAAAAGTTTCTTGAATTAAAACTAAATTACATTATTACCTTAAGATTAATCTAATCTTAACTTTATTCAATGATGGCATTTTTAATTTCATTATTATTTATTTTATTGGTGTAGTGTCGTGTTGCTTAGTGTTCCAAAACTTTTGTTAATTGTTTTGTTATTGTAATTCGTGAAAACCTGTATTTGGCTTGATGTTGCATATCAAACTAACCATTTCCTTTTTTGTAACTGTTGGCTTTTCACAGCGAAATCTATTTTGTCGGGACTTTCACTGGCAGATAGCTGATGATCTGAGAAGTAACTTAGGCTACTTTTTTTAGATTAACTTCGTCCCGCTGCGATACCCGCAGTACGACAATAACCGCGTCTAACAAAAGACTTGAAGAAATGAATAAAAGAAACTCATGCTGTCGGTATCGGTTTCACGGCTAAGCCGCTTCACCATATTCTATTAAAATTTGGCATGGAGAATACTGTGATCCTTGAGGAATCACATAGGCTTCTTTTTACCGCTATTACATACACACGGGCGGAGCAGCAGGCAAAAGCTAGTGCATAAAAACAAACATGAACCCGAAAAACAATCTAAGACCGGGGTTCCCAAAGTGAGCGCCGCCAAACGTCATTTCGAGACAATTCATCCAGCTATGGCTGGAAAATCACGTGATTGTTTTTCAACGAAAATTACACAATTTAATTAAAACAAAAAACTTCTTCACTCAGCAAGCCTCAGTACCTAACGACGCACTGTTAGCCTCATTCAAGGTGGCATATAGGGTGGCAAAATGCAACAAACCTCATACTATTATATTAATGCCTTAGATTCTAAGGCATTAATTAGACAAAAAAATAAAGTCGTTGGGCGTAACGTAAACTGAGTTGACCGGATGGAAACATGGGCCCTACGATTTTATTTTTTTTTCTGATCAATGCCGTATATTGATGAGGGACAGGAGTGTGATGACTGGAACCTGGGATCTTTCGAATAATTTTTAGATTTTAGTACATCATTTTAAAAAAAACCGTTAAATATGTTTTTTTACATTTTTTTTCTATTTGATAGAAACGCACTTAGATCAGTCGAAATGTGTTTGTAATCAAATTGCTTCTTTGTTGCTCGTAATTAGCAAAAAGCTGTTACGACGAGCTATTATCATTAGTAATAGATATTTTCCTGATGTAAGCCAGAAGATAGTTAACAACCTGGTGAGGGTCACGAGTGGTGGATGTGAGCAGCACAGACACGGCTAAGAGGATGGTGATAGATATTTCATACAGCGACTAGTTGTTGCCCGCGGCTCCGACCGCGTGTATGTCGGTTATCGTGGCATGTTTTATTCTGATGTAAGAGCTATATTACTGTAAAGTTTCATCCAAATCCGTTCAGTAGTTTTTGCGTAAAAGAGAAACAAACATCCATCCATACTTACAAACTTTCGCGTTTATAGTATTAGTAGGATTAAATAGACATTGAATACGCCAAGATAAAAACTTTAACGAATTAAATAACATTCACGGATTTAACTAATCACAAATATTTAATTTTATTAACATCAAATAATATCCGATCACACATTTAACTCGTATTTTATTCAGATTATCATAAACGTGAATTGTTTTGCATAATTAATCCTAGACAATTAGTTCCGCAATCGTATGAAATATATATAAGAGAAACAAAGTGAATTTAATTATGTCCAGAGCTTTTTGTTAAATTTAAGTTCATTAACTCATATTCATCGTTCACAATTTAAATGTAATCGAACAAACAAAACAAACTGTCGCAATATAAATAAATCAATCAATATTTCGTATATCTAACACACAACGCCATTTAGTCCCAAGCTAAGTAGCTTGTGTTATGGATACTAGACAACTGATATAAATATATATATACATTTTTTGTAAATACATGCATACATTATACATACAAACTCTGAAACAAATGTTTGCAGATCATACAAAAAATTCGTCCGACCAGGAATCGAATCCGAGACTTCAAGCACAGCAGTCGCATACGCTTCCACTGCGCCACCGAGGCGTGGATACACGTAGTCAATTCATTGCGTGGGTGTCGTACCTCGTAAGAGGTGACAAAATAAACAACATGCACAGGATAACGCTACAAAGAGAAACAAATTTGAAATAAATTCCATACCGTCGTACATGATATCTGGTCACCAGTTGGACTGTTTCGCGACTGTGGCTGATAGCAACTTATGGCCCTTTGTAATCTAGCACAGGTACGGTAGAAGCGAACCGCTGGTAATCTAAATCATACATAGTTCATGAAGAATAAGCCCCTAATTCTCACCTGACAGTGCGAGTTCCAAGCCAGCTCGTAAATAATCCAGGTGAGCATAGAACTAGATGAATCAAATCCTCCAAGAAGAAATATGGCCGCTTGAGCTACTAAAAAGTTTTTGTCCAAGTCTGTAACAAATCAGTTTCGTAAGTCATTATTTTTTATAAACTTGGAGAACTACCAAATGGATATTCCAATTCTTAGATATTTATAATAGGTCTTTACCTATGAAATTGCAGTTTTGTAATAATATATAAATATATATAATATTTAAAATAAGTGAAAGTACTTATTTTTTCAAACTTTTTTATTTCTGTTATTCGAAGTAATCACCCATGCAATCGACGCATCTTTGCCAACGCATTGGCAGTTTATTGATGCCCTTCTTGTAAAAATCAGCTAGACGGGAGGCAACAAACTCTTCAAAGGCATTTTGTACTACCTCTCGGGAAGTGAATTTTTTACTCACTTAAAAGTTGTCTAAATTTTGGAAAAAGTAATAGTCGGTAGGTGCAAGGTCTGGTGAGTATGGCGGATGAGGGAGAGCTTCCAACCCCAGCTTTACGGTTTTTTATTAGTACATACCTTGACCCTTATTTCGGGAAAACACAAATCATACAAGAATCTAAATCGATTGTAGAATATTTTGAAACACTTTAAGGGACTAGTTTCTTTGTAAACTTCATTAAAAGTAAGATGTGAGTGTTTTTAAGCAATACGCTTATTGGTATTTAAAATGGGGAGACCTGAGTTATAAGTGCCAGCAATTAATTTATTCTTAAAATAAATACTAAGTCAGGATCCTATAAACACATATAAAAATGTAGCAATAACATACCCTCATTCTCTGCAGCCGCTTCTTGTTTAATCTTGAGCAGAGCGTCCAGCAAATCACGACTTTCTTCAACTTCTTTATTATAGCCTCCCCTTCGCTCTATAACCTGGTGAATGACCTGTTCGAGGTATGCGGAAGTATGTTTGGGAAATAGAGAGAACCTAACAAATAAATGAAAAAGAAACAGATTTATCAGTTTTATCCATACATCTAGTTTCTAAAATTATCTTTACAAGTTTCTTATCGTATCTTTACAAGACATTTCCCACACAGGGAATATAATCCTGTTTCGCGGGGTAGTTTCTACAAGGAATGGTCACAAAGAACAATAAAGTCAATAAGCTAATTAAAAGAAAGAGGTATAAGATCCATCTCCTTAGACAAATTCGTACACTTTAAATAAATAAATGACAAACTAAGTTTACAAGAATATATAAAACAATAATTTTCAACATTCATTGGATTATATGTCTAACTAGCCGACCCACGCAACCTCGTTTGCGTCCTATTGCCCGTAGCGTATATTCCCCCGTTTTCGAAACATTCTTCATCGGTGCTCCGCTCCTATTGATCTTAGCGTGATGGTACATAGCCTATAGCCTTCCTCGATAAATGGGCTATCTAACACTGAAAGAATTTTTCAAATCGGACCAGCGGTTCCTGAGATTAGCGTGTTCAAACAAACAAACAAACTCTTCAGCTTTATATATATGTCTAATATAATAATCACTGGCAGATAGCTGGTGATATTAGGACTAACTTAGGCTACTTTTTTTAAATAGCTTCGGCCTGCAGCGTTTCCCGTGGTTGCTGTTTGAAAAAAAAAATCTGGAAATAAACTCACCTAAAAATATCCACCATCTCAGGGAAAAAGAATATACTAGACCAGGCTAATCCTCTGAAGAAATCGTACTCCATTAAATCCCTGGTCACTATTCTGATGGGGCTGTCACCAGTTTTGAGACATTCACTGCTAAGACCAAATGCAGCTTCGCCAATCACATCCGTTGTATAATATGAAATTATCAACTAGAAAAAAAAATCTCTCCTCATAGCAATGTTTGATCAACAAATATTTCTTTCGGAGTTTGGTTTTTTTCTATGTATAAATTCAAATTGAATTTAAATTCAAAATCATTTATTCAATTAAGAGTGAAATTTATGAACGTTTAATTGAAGCTATAGTTAAACATCATAGATCGACACAGACGCCACGGTATGTACTAGATTGTCAAGGTAAATGTGGTGAAAACACCAAAATTTACTGCCCGCAAGTCAAGTTGTGTCGATCTATAACTTCCAGTTTCCGAAGTGTTTAGGGCCTTGTAAGAAGCATAACGGCAAAGAAACTCATGGCCACTCTTTTTAAAAGTCTGATATTCAGGTACAATTGTGTTAGTATTACATCAATGGTAAACAGCATGCAAGCTGTTGTCACCTGGATATTTTTTTTTAAATGCTCCCAAAGGTAACGTACTAACAAAAGGGGAAAAAGCACTCGGTAATATCGTTGATGCAGTTTTCCTTTTTTCTAAATAAAGGAATGTTTTCTTTGAATAACATTTTCTTTAAATTAAATGATACAGTAACATTTTAACAGGCCTCCATAATGTGGGTCACCATGCTGCATTGTTGCATTGTCTGCATTCACAATGGGTATAATGACCACTACTCTTGGATTCTGCTCATGCTTCCATCAGGCAGCGTTAATTCACTTTGGTAAAAGGAAAACCATACCTTCAAATTTAAAGGATTTTTTTTTTCCATTTCCTCTTTGATTCTTTGTACCAAGTCCTTTGACTTTGATTTTATAAGATTATCTAAACTCCGCAACCTTGATGCTGTGAAAATAACTGTCAGACGTCGCCGTAAGTAAGACCACGTTGGATCCTGGTAAAGAATAAAAATACAATAAAATTGAAACAGCGTTGTTCTCCAACCAGAAAGTTAACCTTACTTTGCTCTCTGTCCTTGGTAAACGTTTTTCCATTTCTTTATATAGTGGTTTTAAAATTATAATTCACTTGACAGCCTAAGATATTAACAATTCGCCAAGTCACTGATAAAGAGTACATTGGTGTACAGAGGTGGTGGGGAAAAGATTCAATAATTAATTAATAATGATATTTAATTATCAATAATAAAAAATATTACAAAAAAAATAAAAAAATGTTTAAAAATTATCGTAAATCATTAATATGTATGTATAGTTGTGAATACTGAAAAATAATGTTTGTTTCGCAGCGTTGTAAACCTTTAAAAAAACCGGCTAAGTGCGAGTCGGACTCGCGCACCGAGGATTCCGTACAAACCTGTAGATACAAATATGTATAAGTAAAGTTTTCTGAATTTTTCTGTTACCTGTGCTGTAAGCTATTGCTTCAGACTAAATATTAAATTTTCTATGTCAACGCAAAGTAGCCTTTAGGTTTTGATTCCCTTGCGAGTAGTTGCGAGTTTCAAATATGCGGGATAAATATACAAACTTTATGTTTGGCGTTTTTGCGCAACTTAGAAATGTGATTTTTTTCACAGCTTAAAGGCATGATGAAAACTGATGAAAACAAATGACACTTAAGTATTTGACATCTTTTTTTTTTGTTTTTCTTTATAAGACAACTCCCGCATTAGGAATAAACATCTTGTGTCGTGGGGACTAAACAAACTTACATGAAACGGACACAAAGCACAGCCAGACTCAGGACAACAAAGTGATCCTATAAGTATTCCGTTTTTTTTCTTTTTGAGGTACGGAACCCTAAAAAAAAAACAAAAAACTTACATTGACAGTGAACAGATTGAGGGCCCCAATAGGATCCGTCTTGCCGGAGCTTAGAAATCTGTTTCTAAAGACCTCGTGGTCTTTCACAAGTATTTTTCTGGCCAATTCAGGACAATTGATCACCAAGCCTGGACGCCAGAATGCCCACATACCCACATAGGGACTCTTAAAGTCATTGTACAATTTCTTCATCCATATTGCCTGAAAGAAAGAAGGATATAAAAATATAAATGTGAGGGTAAGGGAACAAAGAGTGCTTCAGTGCTTGCGCACACTCTTATTCACTATAATATTTACCGCGTAGATGGCTGGTTTCAGTTGAGACTGGCCGTCGAGGCCGAAATCGGCTAGGAAAACATCATCTAAATCAGCAACATTATATGTAGGTAGTCATGCGCCGAAAATATAATAAAACGACGCTGAAAAAGTATGAAACAAGTTTCAAAAGCCGTAGTCATACGTTGTTAAAGTGTTAAGGACTATGGTACATTCATTCAAGGTAGTAGAGCCACGCTGATTTCAGCACGAACGGGCCGGCTCGATCGGGGCGGTACTACCCTCGCACAGAAAATCAACGTAAAATGACAGCGATCATGCTGTCGTGTTTCGTTGGTGAGTGCGAGACCGGAGGCCCAATGATGCGAAAGCATCACTAGCCCGCCATGGTGTGGGTCACCATGCTGCATTGTTGCATTGTCTGCGTTCGCAGTATGGTGACCATCACTCTTGGATTCTGCTTATGCTTTCCATCAGGCAGAGTAGAGTCATTATGGCAGGGTCAAACAAAAAAAAAAAAAAAAAAAAAAAACATTACACTACATCGACTACGGCTTTTGAAACTTGTTTTATACTTTTTCAGCGTCGCTGTGCAGTCACTTTTTTATATCCTTCCCCTTAACCAATCCTAATACCATAACCAGATGGTCTGATCTGGTCCAGACCAAGTCTATACTAATGTTATTATCGCGAAAGTTTATAAGTATGGATGGATAGGTGTTTGGATGGAACGAATACTGAACGGATTTGAATGACACTTTACAGTAATATAGTTTATATGACAGAATAACTCATAGGCTACTATTTGCTGCGGTAACCGATATATATGCGGGTGGAGCGCGGGCAACAACTACTTAGTACTTAATATTTTTAAAACGAAAGTAACTCTGTCTGTCACTATTTTAGCTTTCAAGGATAAACCGCTGAATTAATTTGGATGAAATTAAAATGGAGATCCTTTGATCCTTGGGAAAGGACAAAGGCTACTATTTACCTCGATAACTCACATATACGCAGGTGAAGATGCGGTCGAAAGCTAGTCCTCAATATATGAAGGTTAATTAATTTCAAAGGCACAACCCTTCGGGAGGAAACAAATAGTACCGTATATTGATGAGAAACAGTTTAACATCTTGTTTTGTAAAGCATATTAATAAATCTACAGGGAGTAAATATCAAAGGGTGCCTAGTTGCAAATTGGTTCAAACAATATTCAAACCCAACTGTGAATTGAAATGTTACTTATGCAAATTTAATCTTCTGAAACATTTCGCGGCCGAAATCTGCTTTTAGGTGTTTCAGCTAAAAACATAAAACATCTTAAGTTTTTATCTCTAAATTGGTAAGAGTGACGTATTAAATGCCTTCCTTACGCTCACCATAATAATTTAGGTGGCAGTTACGTATTAGAGGTAGTCAAGTGTGTTTAAATGAATGTCTACTGGTTTAGCAGTTGAGTATAAATGATTGGTGCAGTTGCACGCCAAGCTTCTTTGAGACCAATCGGATCTTACCCTCTAAATGGCCACGAAACTGGAATTCACTCGATATGTCGACACCAAGCATTCCAATATTGGCTAAGGCAGATAGGGGAGTGTCTTCAAAACGAGGACATACGACCAACGGCAGATTTTTATCGGTGAACGAGGAAATTTGTGTCTTTGTGGGGTTAAGTTGGAGTAAATTAAGATCTGAGACCTTTTCCAAAGAGGTCTCAATTTTAGACACAAGTTTGTTTTGACTCTTAATGATGTTTTCTCGAGAAATATTAGCGCGGCCGGTGTAGAGAGCATCGCCCATCCCATGGAGGAGGAAAAAAGTAGGCGATAGCACACATCTTGCATTACACCAGCATTCACAGATAAGGAGTCAGAGCACTCACCGTCGACTACGACCTTTATGTTTCAATCTCCTGAAAAGCTAGTGACCCATTAGCGTTATTTCTCGGGCAGCCCATAGGAAGGAAGCTTTGAAAGAAGCGCTGTGTGCCAGACCCGATCGTAGTCCTTCGCAATGTCCAAACTGCCCAGCGATGTGTCAGTTATACCAGAAGATCACCAGCTGATCGACCCTTACGGAAACCGCACTGCTGGTCACTAAGCAGTTAATGATCCTCTAGGTACCGCAGGAGTTGATAGTTAATGATGGACTCCATTATTTTCGAGAAGAGGGACAGACACAAAAATCACGTATGGCATGCATACATGGCATTAAAAAGAATAGTTTTTCCCCGGTTTTGCAACACTTTTCGTTGATACTGATTTTTTCGAATCGTACCAGTAATTAATACTGCCTCGTTGGTGTCGCGGTCGACGTGTGCGACTGCTGATCATGAGGTCTCGGGTTCGATTCCCGGGTCGCACCAAATGTTTGTATATTCTACAAACAGCTTCAATACCTCCAGTCGTCCTCTGCGGCTCAGTTATACCTTGGAGCCCTGTAGTTAAAGACCTAGGCCTACACATCGACTCAACAGTTGATTGGCGAGCTCAAGTCACTCATGTGAGTCAAAAAGTGACTGGAAACCTGCGAACACTATACCGCCTAAAGAATTTCCTGCCTCCCAAAACGAAAACCTCTCTCATCCAATCCCTAATCATTCCAATAATTGACTATGGTGATGTGTGTTACTTCGACCTGAATGCAGACCTTCTCAATAAACTAGACCGACTTCTCAATAACTGCATTCGATTCATATTTAATCTTCGCAAGTATGATCACGTATCTGCTTTACGTTCCCAATTAAAATGGCTACCCATTCGTCTACGTCGTAATCAGCGAGCGCTGACCTCTCTATTTTCATTTCTCAATTCCCGATTCTTACCCACTTACTTTAATCCCGATTTGCGTTTCCTCTGCTCTAATCATGACAGAAATCTTCGTTCTACAAATAATCTGCTTCTCCTCTGCCCTTCCCATAACTCCGACTTCATAAACGCGTCTTTCTTTGTGCAAGCGGTGCTGCTATGGAATGCGCTCCCACTTGACATCAGGATGTCTACTAACCGAAACTCATTTAAAAAAAACGTGCATAATTACCTCCTTCAGACGGTGGATTAACTTTACCAACAGTACTTCTGTTTTCTGTAGTGTACTATTATAAGGTATATGTATTTTTGTGTACTTGTATAGTTATATATATATTTGCGTATGTGTGTATGTTTATATTTATAAGCATATATGTATTTCTTTTAGAATATCAATTGTATCGATTTCTGATTAACGTTGCTGCACCTACCTTACTAGATCTCTACACCCCCTGAAGGTTGGCTGGTAGAGAATGCCTTGGGCATTAAGCCCGCCGATGTACACAAGTGCATGAAGTTGTAAAATAAATAAATATTTGTTTCGGAGTTTGGGTGTTTTCTATGTATATATGTATGTATAATATGTATGTATTTACAAAAAAAAGTACATATGTATTTGTATTAGTTGTCTAGTACCCATAACACAAGCTCTGCTTAGCTTGGGACTAGATGTCATTGTGTGAGAAAAAAAAATTATAATAAGATTTGCGTTCAATCAAAAAAACTAACAATCTTTTCAGATTTATAATTTTAATATAGATGTAACATATTTAGTTCATACAAAAGAAAAAAGAAATGGTTGTCTTCTTCGAACACTATTTAACTGTCTATATCTAGTATTAAAATATAATATATTTAAATAATAATAAAAATACACTAGAATACAGTATAAACCAAAAATGTTAAATATTTTAGTAAGTCCGGTTTCGGCCGAAAAACCAGTTTCAGGGCAGTCCAAGGACACTATTGGACACCCAAATCATCTGAAGAATGAAAGTCGGCAAATGTGAGTGGTTAATACGCCTACCTACCCCTAATAGGGTAGGAGGCCACAGCATGCCACAAATACTGCAATAGGAAAATAAGCTCTTATGTCTCTACTCAAAACTTACAGGATTTTCCCTCTGCAGGAACGTCAGACTCCCCACTATAGGATGAGGTGGATAATGGGGCACCCCATGTTTGAGCCAAAAAGTTTTAACCCGTCTCCATTTTATAATTAACCAGAAACAGCCAAAGAGTACCAATGAACTACAAAAGAGGACAAACATTTTGAATTGTGTTCTCTCGCATAGGTCTGGTACTGCACTGATAATTTAATTATTATATTATAAAGACACACAAATATATTTTATTTTAAAAAGACTGCTTCAGCATTGAAATCTTGAAGGTTATTTCAGTCATTTAAATTTAAATACTTAATTTAGCTGCCTGACAGATGCGGAATATATATCACGTTATTCTGCCTTTAATTAATTCAAAAATATGCCATTTAAAAACACGTACAATTTGCCTATATACCGGTAACTTCAAGTTTAATAATAATTACAGCTTTTTATAGTAATATAAAGTAAGAATTCTTAATGAAACTCTACTTGCGTGACCAGTCTAATGTTTAACAAATATAATTGTTTAAAACTGCCGCGAGTCAGAGATATTATCAGTATTAACAACAACAACACAAGGTTTTTTCGGAAGACGGTCCCCATTTCATCTCATCCACATTTTTTATATTTTATATCATTAATTTTCTTTTACGACGAAGACTTAATGACTTGAAGACTTATGATTTGAAGACTATAAACACTTGACATTGGCAGAAATAGCTGATCCGAGAGATCGGGCTGGTTGCCATTTCATCAAAGAAGAAGAAGAACAACAACACAACAATGTACGTTGATGACCGAGCCTTACCCTGTATTTTTGACGTGACAACGTCTTATAAATTGGTTTGCCGGGTGACACTTCAAGAAACTGCGTTACGCTCCGCTCACGTTATGCGCTCACAATGAGAGCGAGTGAGAGGCACGCGTCCCTTCCACTCGGGCATGGTTAGCCCGCCTTAGAGCGAGAGAGACAGACATAAAAAGTTTATTGTATGTATATTTGTATATAAATACGTATGTATGTGTAAAGGTAAAAATAAAATTTTGTTAATATGAAATTCAGTGCGAGATTCTTTGTATAAATTAATGTTTTAAATATAATTCTTTGTATAAATAAATGTTTTAAATTGTTACTATTATTTCATCCTTCTTCCTACTATACGAATGAATATTCACATTAAAATTATTTTACCACTCAAAGTCGTTGTCACGTAAAACTTTCGCCCGTATACCGACTTTACAGGCAACCAATTTTTTATTCATTAATTTTGACAGAAAAATGCTTTGTCAGAAATTAAAGAAACCTATCAGGGTTCCTATTCAATGATAAGGAATAATTTTTTTGATAAATTTTCTTAACAAGCTAGATCAATTCATCGCCCCGAGACCACCTGCACACTAAATTTTATGAAAATCGTTGTCACCATTTCCGAGATTCAGATTATATGCAGAAGAACTGCTCGTTTAAAGGTATTAGATATACTGGCTGCATCTAATACACGAAGTTGTAATAAACCACGGATGGAATATGCTTCATTATATCATTCTAGCTTTTTACAACAGATTCGTACTCAAATATAAACTGAAATTTTAACAAAGAAAAATTGACTTCACGAACGACCAAAGCATCAGTTTTCAAATAAAAAAGAATCATCAAAATTGATTCACCCAGTCGAAAGTTCTGAGGTAACAAACTTAAAAAAATAGCAGGGGAATAAATAACGAATTTCAGATTTACTTTTCTCGTCAGCCCTCTTATCCAAGACGCAAGTGTTTTGCATTGAATCTTTTTCTACAATCGCTAACGCCCCTATTACCTTGGCTATCTTTTGTTATGACCACGTGACTTAGCGTTGAGATTACGTCATTCTCATAGATTTGATAATGTCAATGTTTATGGAATGTCAAATTGGCTAGGGGACTGTTGTTTTCCTTTCTAGGGTGCAACTGGTTCCCCAGCTTCTATTACCCGAGACAGCGTGCGGTTCTTAGTCGGTTCGACTCCGACATAGCCACCAGCGGTAGGTTAGGTGGTTTCCAGGGAATTTTCGCACAAAAAAATAAGGCAGCTCGACCGGGCTGATACTACGATCTTACATTCTATAATCTTTCATTGTTTTTTGTTTTTTACCTAGGGAATGAAGTTACCATAGCCCAAAACCCTCCTCACTCTATTTCTAAAGGGGAGTCTTAGAGGTCACTTGTGAGGTGGAAGTCTCCATGGATGTCGGAAGTCACTTGCCATCAGGTGAGTCGCATACTTGTATGGCCCCAACACAGTTACAAGAAAAGGTAAAGAAAAACTATAACTCAACTTCGTAAAATTTTTGACAAAATGTATGTAGCTTGTTTCACCCGGACCATTATTGAGAATCTATTGCCACATTAGTTCAGTAGTTTAGGCTCTTGCCAATAATAGAGCCACGTTGATTTTAACACGAACGGGCCAAGCGGTACTACCCTCTTACAGAAGACATACCTAAATGTCAGAATTCGTGCTGTTTCGTTGGTGAGTGCGAGTTCAGAGGCTCAATAATATAATAAATATTTCGGACATCTAACACACAACGCCGTCTAGTCTCAAACTAAGCAGAGCTTGTATTATGGGTACTAGACAACTGATATCAATACTTATATACTTTTTTTTTGTAAATACATACATATTATACATAGAAAACACCCAAACTCCGAAACAAATATTTGCAGATCATACAAACATTTGTTCCGACCCGGGAATCGAACCCGAGACCTCAAGAACAGCAGTCTCGTACGCTACCACTGCGCCACCGAGGCAGTCAATGAAGCAGACACATCTCAATAGTCCGTCTTAGTGTGAGACACCGCTGTTTGTAGTATTGTCTGCATTGGATTCTGCTCATGCTTTCCATCTAGCAGAGTAAAGTCACTTTGGCACGCTCAAATTAAAAAGACACGATTGTATAGACTGTCAAAACTTCCCTGATATGACCCTTCCTTTTCGCTTCGCCGTAGTGCGGTAAAAATAAAGTGACACATAAAATCTGCTGCCTTACAGATCCCTAAGAGCTCAGATGCATGAATAGTGTACGGTTTTGTGTGTTAAAATAAAAAAAACAGATAAAAGGATATAAATGTATTTGATTTAGTAATATTTCTTAATATCGATACGCGGCGATAGTGCGACAAATTGCGCGGAATCGTGTCTTAACAACTACTGAACCATAGCGGGTTCGCATCTATACTAATATATAAAGCTGAAGAGTTTGTTTGTTTGTTTGAACACGCTAATCTCAGGAACTACTGGTCCGATTTGAATAATTATTTCAGTGTTAGATAGCCCATATATCGAGGAAGGCTACAGGCTATACATCATCACGCTAAGACCAATAGGAGAGGAGCATCAATGAAAAATGTTTCAAAAACGGGGGGAAATTATCACGCGACGGGCAAACGTGGTTGCGTGGGTCGGCTAGTGTTCTTATAAAGTGTAATAATGCATCGTCTGCGCGTCGATGGCAGCATAAAACTATAACTATTGTTATGTACGGGTTCGCTCGTACAAATAGTTTATGCACATTTGTGCTATAAAGAGTTTTTATTGATCATATTATGCCTATCATTAACTCCTAGTTATGGTTGCTTATTATACAAAGTACAAATTAATAAAAACAATATATTTAATGAAATTTTAATACCACTCATTACAAATTGCTATGTTTTTTCTGACAACATAATAAGATAATTACCATATTCATTTGGAACTATTTTACAGAATCTTGTATAATTTAAAACTAAATAAATACGTTTTTAAGCTAACCGAATTTTGAATGAAAAAACATTGAATAAATTTAGCAAAGTGAGAATTAGTTTCATCAAATTATTTATATTATATTATTAATGTTAATTTCTATGATGATTAAAAGGGCTTGAAGTTACATGTTTTAAATATTAAACTTATTTATAAGTAGTGATATTTTAAATGTGAAAAGCTTATGTATCATAAAAATTTTTTTTTTGTTAAAAATCTACTTGAATTTAAAGTTAGGAATTTAAACCTAAATTAAGAACATTCCGCGTTTTGAACTCGTCAAAGTCATTTGAATTTATAAATGTTTATTCTCCATAAGTTTTTAACTGGCAATTGGTTTTATTTATTTAAATTATCATTTAAACATTAACCGCTGGAATAAGCGTATTCTGGAATGGAGACCGCATCTTGGTGAACGTAAGGTGGACTGTAAGGTGCCCCCTAGCCACACGGCAGGATGACTTGGTAAGAGAGCCGCGAAGACTGGATGCGAAAAACGACAGGCCAAAAGACAGCCTTGTGTGCCTTGGGAGTGGCCTTTGTGCAGCAGTAAACTGCAGTAGTCTAATGATGGTGATCATTTAAAACAAAACGTTTTTAAAGACGAATTACAAATGAATCTGCTCTAAATGAGGTGTGCACCTATTTGTGGCAGTGAGGTAAAATATAAGCCATTGATTTCAGACCATTAAGTTCTGGATTAGTTTATTAGGATTAGGAATTTGATGTTTTTTTTCGTGTTTTACTACCGCACTAGTTATACGCCTGTCTCGTGGGGACCTTTACAAACATATACGAGACGTAAACAAAGAACACCCAGACTCAGAACTACATTTGTGGATCACACAAAGTGTTGTCCAGACACCGGGTAGTTTGTTGGGTTCAAAACGTACTTTGAACCCATAGCACTCAGTGCAGTGTGGATGGGAAACGGCGAAGTGCCTGCTTAAACCATTATGGCCTCCGTGCAGTAAATATTATTCGTGTTAATAACAGTACCTGGATGACCAAGCTTAGTTCGGTTTATTTTTGTAAATTTTCTACAAATGAATCTTAGCTTGATAGATTTATCGAGCCGAAACCCTTCTGCATACTAAATTTCATGAAAAGTGTTTGAGTCGTTTCCGAGGTATTGATTATATATAGGTAAACAAAAATTGCTTGTTTGAAGATATTAGACTACTGTCTACGTTTACGGTTACGGTTACGGTTTAGTATTACATTTAAACTGTACACTAATCAATTACTACTGCTAATCTATACAAATAAATAAAATTGGAGTGTCTGTTTGTAATATTAAAATAACCGCTTTTTAATCTATGCATATGTATGTATACACGATACATATACCAAAAATGTAGTTAAAATTATTTTTGTCTGTCTGTCTGTCTGTCTGTTTGTTCCGGGTAATCTCTGGAACGGCTGGACGGATTTTGACGGGACTTTCACTGGCACGTAGCTGATGATCCGGGAAGTAACTTAGGGTACTTTTTTTAGACTAACTTAGTCCCGCGGCGTTACTCGCGGTACAACAATAACCGCGGGTAACACCGCGGGGTTCAGCTAGTCATTAAATAAACACAGAACATACATAATTAGTGTGTATTCAACAATCAGGTTTCCTAAACGCGATACTATAATGCAGTATTGGTTTACTTACATTAGATGCCTACTAGACTGTAATTTAGTAGTGATTTAGTCAATATAATTACTTTAGCTATTCACATTGAGAATGCTTCACTTCACAATGCAATTAGACGTCCATCTTATTTACATGTATTTATGACGAGTGGAAGTTCCGTAGCCATAGGGCGAAGGTAGTCTAAAAAAGAAACCTAAGTTACTCCTTAATCATCAGCCATCTACCAATGATAGTCCCGTAGTAATCCTTTCAGCCGTTCTAGTGATTCACCGGAACAAACTGAGACATTTTTAAATACATTTTTTTTTATGTATGCACCTACCGTAGTTTAGACTGCCTCGTTGTTCTAGTGGTTAGCGTAAGCGACTGCAGATCAAGAGGTCTCAGGTTCGATTCCTGGGTCGGACTGCTGTTGGGTTTTTCTTACAAGAAATACTTAATAGCAGCCCGTATGGAAGATGGCGGTGTTTTACCGCCCATGCCTCAGAGAGCACGTTAAGCCGTCGGTCCCAGTTGTCATGAACATCTACGGCAATCGTTACTGGGAAGTCCCTTAAATATACTGACAACTAGTACAACCTTCGAATTCAGTTTACCCTCAGCGTTGCGGAAATCCGATGCCAGTCGCACCGTGTATGAGCTGATATTCAGGTAAAACCGGTTGAACTAGTAGCCGATCCCAAATCTTGGGAATAATAAAGGTTAGGAAGAAGAGAGAGACCTACCATAGTTATATACCTATTTTCATTTGTATTTGGCTAAAAGCTGTTAATTTTAAATTACAAACAGACACTTCAATTTTATTTATTTCTATAGATAACAAATAGACAAAGCTCAAATAGTAACAACCTATATAAGGAGGTACCTACAAAACTAAGAGCGTTATTCCAAATATTTCTTGATTTCACTATTACTCTATTCATCTTCCTAGCCTTTATTATTCCCAAGATTTGGGGTCGGCCACTAGCTCAACCAGTTTTAGTAATATAATTTTTTCCATCGAACGACTGGCATAAGACAGCCGCAACCCTGAGAGCGAACTGCAATCTTCTCTATTACTCTATTGTCCAGTAAAAAAATGGTACTAAAAACCTAACAAAAATGTATCATAGAGCTCTTATATTTTTGATCTCTTAAGCCAAAAAATATATAAGTGCCGGTTTCCAGGAAATACGAGAAAACAGCAATTTTCGAATAGTGCACGTTTATTTTTTCTCTTGATATTCTCAATTTTTTCGAAAACTTTTCTCAGAACCGTGATTTGTTACTTATCAGCTGTAATAGTACATTTTTAGCAGCTATGGAAGAGATTTTGTGTGTCGCACACACTTCACACTAATATATAAAGGCGAAAGTTTGTGAGTGTGTATGTTTACTGTGCGTATGTTACTTCTTCACGCAAAAACTACTGAACGACGCGATGCGGCGTGAAGTTCTTGCGGTTCATGCGTGCGAGCTTACAGATATTTGCGATGCGTTGCGAATTCGCAGTTATGTGTGGGAGCCCTAATATATGCCTCTTTCTTTCTTTTTTGGACAACCGGAGATTATTCCTGTGCGAAAAGTGGGGGCTTGTTCAAATAAAACGCCAATTAATTTGAAATATGAGACATTTTTTTAATTTATGTCTATTTTTTATGTAGATTTGTATACACATAATTATTATAGAACTTACACCTAGACACTATAAATAAAATAATTATAAAATAAAATTAATTTATAAATTTTAATATATCATTTATTTAAATTTAACTTAAAATTATAAACTTAAATAATACTTTAAGTTACATAAAAGTAAATTTATTTTACATTTGGTTCCAAAACCAATAAATTTAAATTATTAGAAGCTTAAGAAACATTCTAATTTTAACGCTCAATGAATAAACATATCTAAGGATAAAAAAGTAAAGCGTATTTTATTTTTTTAAATCAGTATGGAAAAGTGACACATCTAACAGTGCATGATACAAGTGGCTCAAGAAATTCTCAGCTCCCACAGCCAATTTAACATTCTACAAACGTAAAAATTAATAGAAAACAAATGTTTGAGAATGTAGGACCTCAACGCTAAGTCACGTGGTCAAAACAAAATATTAGCCAAGAGAATAAAGACGTTATTCATCGTAGAAAGAGAAATGACGTGAATTACTTGTGTCTTGGCTAGGGAAAGGTGCTCTGAATAGAGATGCAGGATATTAATATTCATTGCAATATAATTAATAACGGGTTTTATCCACACTTTATTTAATAGATCAGTGACGCTAGCCCATTATATACTATTTTTACCACAACATCTAGGCTAATCTGTCAAATATATGTGACATCAATTTGAAAATCGAACGGGCAACATGCGCATTTTTTTGTTTATTTAATTCGTAGTGACAAAAATTACAAACATTTTAGAAATGACTAGATAAATACATAATTATGGGTTTTATAAAACTACGTTACACTAACGCTTAAATACTTATTTTATAAATTATAATTAAAACGTAAATCAATTCTTAAACAATAAATATAATTATGGATTAATTAAGACAATCGAAGAAATAAATTATCATAATTTTATATTCTAAGATTAAAATTAAGGAATGTGCAGACAGCAGGCGGGACGAGATTGTGATACAAGCAAGCTGAAAAGTACTAGTTAATTCAGAAGTTATTTCGCTCAGCGCTAGTTTCTTTCAGCTGCCCACGCTACCGTTGTCCTATTCCGCAAGCTGTCTGACTCAACCTTTAAACTTAATTGATTATGATAAATTGTTACTGCAGGGACTTTAAAGTGATTTACCACTAAGCAAGGTCATTTTTTAATAGGTCCATTACATCGTTTTGAAAACATTCAGGTGTAATAGACATATTATTTGGAACTAATTGGGGTAAAAAACTTTAAGAAGAAAATAAACCCTAACATTGCTATTATAATCTGTCTGTATGTGCGTTCAATGGTTGTATTATTATTAGATTTTATTGATTACATTCGTAATAAAAGATATCTGAGTTGCCAGATTTTATTTCGTCAATATGATGTATGATGAATTTTGATATGAAATGCACATTCATATATTTTTTAGAGAAATTGAAAATATGTATATTCAAATTTCAATCTTTGTGTAATATTAATAAACTTCTTTTTACTAAGTAACTTTTTTATGGTACCTACTTGTGCCTTTTTAAACATACGTAAGTATAACTTATGTAATACATTAATATATATTTATTTAGTTAACTTTCTGGTTGTTATAATGAGATAAACGTATTCTTATTAACTTAAGCCTAAATGTGTGTTAAAATAAATTTTACTGCACCGAAATTAATTGTTTCTATAATTTTAAATTAAAGTAAAAATAATTGTAATTTAAAATTAAATTAAAAAGTTAAAACTTTACAAAACTTAACCTGTAATTACAGAATAAATATATAAAATTAAGCTCATAATAAGTTCGACAGTTATCAAAAATTCATATTTATTTCGCCCACGCAAATAATATCGTTTTGGAGTCACAAAATTATTTAACAAATTACATGAAAGGGCCTTTTCCTTATTCACCGTACGTATTTTGAGATCAAATTGGTCAAATAAAATAATAATATTTTCGGACAGCTGACACAACGTCATCTAGTGCCAAACTAAGCAGAGCTTGCAAACTCTTCTTAGTTTGGCTATGTGTACTAGACAACTGATAAATATAATAAATGATACTTTTTTTGTAAATACAAACATATCATACATCAAAATGATAAAAAAACATCCAAACTCCAAAAGAAATATTTGCAGATAATACAAAAATTTGGTCCGAACCAGGAATCGAACCCGGGATCTCAAGCACAGCAGTCGTATACTCTACCACTGCATTACCGAGGCATGCACGAGCGGTAAGCATGCTGACCAAAAACTCGCATTGAAAGTATGAAAGCCTTTTCATTAATTAGTAGACAATTAAATTTGAGGTTACGCTTGAGCTTGCAATTGAACGGCAATGATTATTAAGCGCGAAATGTTAATAAACAATTTTAAAATTGCACTACTAAAAAGCCGACTGTCTTCACTCCTTAATTCTCGATTCTTAGAGGTGGTACTTCACTTTTCAACCTAGAATTTAATCCAACAAAATTATGCCCCTACAAATAAAAATACTTCTATATAGTTTCATAAATGACTGATATCTGAGGGCACTTATACCACGTTGAACGAAATACGTAAGCGCCATGAAATTCTCGGCGCTTACGTCATTTTGGTCGCGAGAAAACTATCACTAATAGTATGAGTTCCAGCGCTATTTGTTTTAATAGTTTGTTAGACAACATAGTCATGACAAAACGCTGCAGCATGTTGCTCACTTTGAGTCAAGAACATTTCATACCGAGGGCTAATGCCTATAATATAATTGTTAAATCGTCTCCTAAGAAGTAAACTCAAAAAACCCAACTGATGTTTTTTCGCCTAATAAAGATTACCATTCAAGCATCGATATGTCTTAAAAGTCGAATTTATGAAACCATTCTAAGTAAACACTGAGCGCAGCTTATAACAATAGTTTAGTCTTATAGAAATCCTAAGTCCCCACTAGCTTCAAAAACGGGACTTAATAGCGGTAATATATTAACAATTTACCTTTTCCCAATTTGTCAAGTTCATTTTTTAGAAAAAATTAATAAAATATGGTTATTCAGTACAAAGTTATACATATTAGTATTCAAGATTACATTTGCATGTCATTAAGGTTCAAAATCATTTGAAAACACATATGTTATACTTTCCCTTATATTTTCTTACCAATTTTCTTACGAAGATGGTGATCCCTTGCTTCAACTAATTGCCGGACGTTACAAACATACTTACCCAAATTTATACGAGTTTAACAATAATCCTGAAGCCTTCTACAACCATTCCATTATAGTTTTCTGATAAAGTGGTTAAGGAACATAATTATTGTATTACCAACCTACATATCATATAGTTTATTTATAATCTTAATACAATGGTTGACAGAGCAAGGCTATTAAAAAGTAAAGACCTACCCCTTTCCTTTCCATTATGGCGAATCCACACACAGCTCAACGAAAACATACTACAGCGCCATCTCCCGACGAGACGCCGAGCTAGAAAGAAACAGCTAATTCTGTCTCGCGTTATAGAAAATCCTCGTGACGATTAGCTTTGTACAACTTCCTATCATCATCTGTTGTACCACGACCTGACCCACTTTATGTTGGAAGAACAACAGCTGTTCCTCCACAACTTAGTTCTCTGGGGAGAGTTGACAGAGTACGAAATTATATCACTTGCTATCAGGCGAGCTCTCTGCTCATTTACACCCAGAACTACCATCAGGCTTTAATAGTCCACTCCAGGAAATAGGCCGCTCCTTAGAAGGAAGATATGGGCTACTGTACCGTAATTTTTTTTATTATTAACTATAATATCAATAAAAAGGATACGGTAACATCTTTCGGCGTGTGCAGGGTGGCTGAAAGAAGCGATAGCACAGCCAGGCGTGGTGAACCTTAAACACGTGACTTGCCCACACTGTGACAGCTTCTCGCAAAGAAACGGGAACGTCGTCGAGGGTGGCAACTGAAATAGGACCGAGTATCATTTTCTGCCACAGGATACAGTAAAACTCCCAGACCCACTCCTGGGAAGCGAGGGCCTAGTCTCCGATTGTCAGTTTTTGGTCTCCGATCAAGTGCTCAACTTATACATGTATGCTCGACCGGGGCGGATTCTACTTATGCTTTTCATCAGATAGTCATTTTGTCAGGGCCAAAGAGTGGTGGTCACCATACTGCGAATGAAGACAATGCAACAATGCAGCATGGTGACCCACACCATGGCGGGCTAGTGATGCTTCTGCATCATTGGGCCTCCGGTCTCGCTCTCACCAACGGAACACGACAGCACGATCACTGTCATTTTATGTTGATTTTCTGCGCGAGTGTATTACCCTCCCCGGTCGAGTCGGCCCAACCGTGCTGAAATCAGCGTTGCTCTACTACCATGTCGGAATCATTTATGAAACAGACACAAAAACACCCAGACTCAGAAAAACTATTTGTTAATCACACAATATTGACATTTAGACCTAGTACCTACAAGTTATATTTAACTTCATCTAACTTAACTAAAGGCTTTGGAAATATTTTTCTTTGGAAATGCACTTAACCTAAAAAAAACCAATAAGCTTAGAACATATACTTACATTTGCAAACTCTACGTCTACTTTGGTTGGTGGATGTCCTATAGGAGTAAGTCCAGACACAGAGCCAGATATTGACGACAGATTAACGTTGTTAAGGAGTGGTGGAGGAACAGAAAGCTGCAGGATTCCAGTACCTTGCATGGGTCCTTGATTAGGACCAGGTCTATGTACAAGATTGGATGGTCCTTGATTAGGCGGAGGCCCATGTGTAAAGTTAGATGGTCCTTGATTAGGGACAGGTCCCTGTGCAAGGTTTGATGGCCCTGGATTAGGACCAGGTCCATGTGCAAGGTTTGATGGTCCTGAATTAGAGCCAAGACTAGGTGCAAGCTTGGATGCTCCTTGATTAGGGGGAGGCCCATGAATAAAGTTAGATGATCCTTGATTAGGGGCAGTTCCATGTGCAAGGTTTGATGGACCTTGATTAGGCGGAGGCCCATGTGTAAAGTTAGACGGTCCTTGATTAGCGGCATGTCCATGTGTAAGGTTTGATGGTCCTGGATTAGAGCCAGGTCCATGTGCAAGGTTTGATAATTGAACTGGTCCAGTAAACGGTCTTGGTCCATGCATAGGACCTGGCCTGTGACCTATTCCTAACGGAGGCCCTGGAACCACACCTGGTGAATACATTGACGATAATCCATAAACTGGAGCTGGATTATTAACCGGAATAGTTGCTGTAGGTGAAGGAGGTTTATAAGGTTGAGAAAGACCAAAAGGTCCTGGAGTTGGAGGATTGCCAATGGGATTTGGCATAGAATGTGGTACAGACATTGGCCTAGCGTTAGGCGTAGAGTTTACTGAAATGGGCCTTGGATACTGATTGCTAGATATTAATGCTGTTGAGGTGGATGCACCAGGTCTATAGGGTATTGATTGTAATGGTTGAGTCCGGAGATTTTGGGGTACTATTGGACGGGGAAAGCCTACAGCTGGAGTTGGTCGTGTCGCTTGTACCGTACCTAGTACGTCAGATTGAGCTCGACTGGCAGGATCCGAATAATTTTGAGGTTTATTGTTATCATTTGATTTATCAACTCTTGAGTCGTCTTTTACTTCGTGGTATGATATTGGAGAGTCTATGGAGTTTCTGCTAATTGATTCTGGACTGTTAGTGTCTTTTGTTGAAGCTTTTTCAGATGATACGCCATCAGCGTTGTCTAAGTCCTCAACATGTTTCACTTCAAACGATCTTTGAGAGCTCATTAAAGCTTTGAAGTCTATTTTGTTTTCTTCTTGCTTTTGTATTTCTACCTTGTTGTCTTCAAAAACAAGTTTACGGAACAAAACAGGGTTTATTGTTGAAGTTTGTTTTCTAGTAAATTTTTTATACTGGCTTACAATGTCTCGTATTGGTCTTCCTGATATTCCTAAACCAATTCCAATATTGGCAAGACCTTTGGGCAGAATAATACCGTTTCTGGGATTTCTTTCTATATACACGCTAAGCTTTTGTCCATAAAAAGCTTGGCCGTTTAGCATTGATACTGCCTGAAATAAATTACCACATAATGAAATCAAACTTGCAAAGATCTACATTCCTTAATCAATATCAATACAGATCTCAATTCCTTGAGATCATACAACAGCTATGGATATTTCTGAAAGTATTGAGTGCTCTAAAACCTCTACATACCTACAGCTAGCCGAACTCCCTGAGATAGCTAAAAGTGGAACAAGTGAAATAGCAGTATTAAGCAATGGGAGTCGGATCAAAACCGAAATTTTGTCGTTTAATTATTTTAAGCAATTGCTCATTTCTACAAAAGGTCGTGGTTAAAAAGCCGAGAGTTAGATATAAACTTGTACGCTTATTACATACACTGTTGTCATTATTTTTTGAAATAAAAGAATATTTAAAAAACTCGACACCAAATTTTTAGGAAATGGAGCTCGGTTTGGTTGCAATTTTAATCTTGTCCCAAAGCAGTAGTTCAAATCTCAAAATATCACTTACTCAAAAGTCCCGTACGGGTTTTTTAGCAAAAGAACATACCTGAACAGCTTCCAATGGGTGACTATACTGGACTTTGGCGTACCTCTTGGTTGTAGGTATAACAGAACATGAGACAACACGTCCAGCTAATTCCATTACTTCTCTAAGTTCAGTCTTGTCGCATCGAAACTGTTGACGATATAATGTAGTAATAAGATATCAACAAAAGATTGACACCTGATGTCATAGAGAATGTTATTTTCATCATCATCAATAACAGCCTTTTCCAGTCCGTTAGCTAACACTCCACTGGACTTTAACTCCTTAGAAAAGAAGTTGGAAAAGGAATTTTCCTTCTCTTTACAAGGCTGTTGTCTAGCGTAGTTTGTGAAACGTGCTGCCCTTAACATTGGGGTGTTTCAAAGAGCGCCTTCAAACTATAAAAATACGCCTATTTTTATTACTACTAAAACTATGGCCATGTTCAGATGATGTAATTTCATTCTAGGAGTACACATGCTAATGCGCGTTAGTAAAACGCGTGTTGAGCGCTCATCGTCTGAACATGGACTAATGCAATTAAGAATGTGATTTCAAAGACATGTTTTTTGCTAATAATAAAATTATTTGTTAAGAATAGGGTAGATGAATGTATCGTAAATAAATACCAATGTCTTTAAACGAATATTACAAAACATCTCGGCAACATAACAAATTTTAATCAAATAAACATTTAAATATGTTGCACAATTGAATGGTCTAAAACAGTGACGTCATACAAAGTTAACGTTTTGATAGATGATAAAAAGTAACTAATTTGATTAAGGTATCATCTACCCTATTGTTTGCTCATGGGTTATACTTACATTAGTAACGTGCACCCATTTGTCTAAAGGCGGTGTGATATCTAGAGATTTAAGAAATTCTAACTGTAGTCCATACAGTCCAAGTGGGTCTTTGTACTCTACATTATCAGGTGAATTCCACGAGCTATGAAGCACACAACAATATTATTATGGATAACTATTCTAGCGAAATACAGATTTTTTTTCATAATAAGACTTTCTTTTATAATAGACAGTACTACTTTTAAAATGGATAACTCCTGCACTAGTTATACCTCCTGGGTCGCGGGTACAAACAGTCGGAACAAAAATTTGAGGATAATTTAACAAAGTATACAGTATTGAAATGGGTAAACTAACGTATAACATTTATTAATGAGAAAGCCATACTTTCCCATTTATAAATGGTATTTTTTTCATATTTCGAAATACAGACATGATGTATGAAATATTAAGAAGTCATATTCGGGGAGAGCTTCTGACTGACACACTTTTATTTTCATGTACCCACATTTGGTAGGTTTTAGATGTAAATAATTTTCGTATGACCACATAATAATACCATAGGGAGAAACCGCTCATGATTAAATTCAATAAAAATTGTGGTACAAGTATAAGTGAGTTTAATTTTAGAATGTATTTCAACAATAGCCGTGCCGATAATCGAGAGTATAAATAACTTTTTACTTAAACACTTTCAAGCATACATAAACAACATATTTTGGTATCGATGCATTTCATAGGATAACATACCTTTGTTGAAGGACTTCAGCTGAATCCGACCCATTGTCTGGTAAATCCTCTTGTTCTGCATAAAAACATAATGATTAATATAATTGTAGTGAAGCTGATTGGACAGGGGGCGGGGCTTATTATTACCAACTTGAGACATTCTAAATAATTTTATTTGAATAAGTATATGTTGAAAAAGTTCCTTGTTCTATCTTCAACCTACAGAATTTGAATCATATAATAATTATGCAAAATACATAATTATTTGCAGAACCATTCTACCTTTTTCTAGGGAGATTTAGGGACTCAAGGTTGTGTGTTTATCAAAATGCAAAAAACGCAAAAACAATATTGCAAAGCTTTTTTTGGTTTAATTTCTACATTAAGCACTACTCTTTAGTCAGTACAATGTGAGAACAGCTATTTCTATTGACCATAATGTATGTGGTTCTTAATTATAAGGACTTCTAGAAAAATGCGTTAAAATTCAAAGGAAATGTGTACACCAATTTTCAATATACACATTTCATAGGGGCGGTCACATTAAGAAGGCTTTAGTTGCCAGGAGGTGATTTTGAGTTAGATTAGAGAGATAAATTATACACTTGACCAAAAGAATTTACACAATATTTATTTATACAGAAGCAGATTACAATTCAGTTCAAGTAATTAGTTTGTGAGCACAAAAGATACAGATAGGAGTCAGGGCGTCGCGAGTTGCTGGTGCAGGCGCCAGGCAGAGAGGGGGCGTGATCGAAGCGCACGTCCTTATACGTCGTTCCGAGCGGTGGTGGGACAGCGGTCCAGCAGTGTAAGGCAAGCGCCGGTGACGCGTGATATGGTGTACATTTTAACACAGTTTCCATAAATATGTTAAACTCAAAGCTCAAGATGTGTGTCATCACCTCACATGTTGGCAATAATGGATATCAAAAAATCAGTATGGATTAAAAAGTCACAAAGTAATAATAAAAACATTATTTCCTAGCTTCCCTGCTGAGTTCAGGTCTCCTCTCAGGAGAGGGTTAAGGCCATACATCCACACACTGGCCGACTGTGGGGCCACAAGGTTGAAGTATTTGTAATAAAGTTAAATTATACTTGCTAGGTAAGTTTGAACTAGGATTGTTCTCTCTGGTCTTTATCCTGTTGGATACTTTACGATAGTCTTCTAAATTCTCAAATTTCAACTTCACTTCATTAGACTCATCTCTTTTAATGACAACGTCGCCTAACAGTTCTCCCTAGAACAAAAGTTTTTAGTGAGAAATGGGAATGGCTTAATAAAACGAGAATATGCACAAATACTTATGAGCATCTTACTTTAATTGGCTTTATAGTAATCTATATATATATATATATAAATAAATCACCAAAATATTATGTACACTCATAACTTCCAATCAACTGAACCACTTTAAATAATTCATTTTTTTATAGTTTTTTGTTATTGTTACGACAAGGAATGTGTACAAAAAAAAAAGATAATGGGAATGGTCTTAATTTTTCCCATGACTGTACACTCCCTGTGGTAAGCAGAGACAGATATGTAAATATGGGGGTACAAAGTTTGCCGGGTCAGCTAGTTGTTTATAAATATTGATTTATTACCATAAATGGTTAATCAGCAATGTCTGTTAAATATTTCTGGACATGTGATTTTTTTATCTAGTACAAGGCAATATTAATGCAGTGGACGTCTTCCGGCTGAAAGAGAGAGAGAGAGAGAGATAAAAAAAACCTTCATTTTCTATAAATTAACAAAAAAAGTTTCAGACCTTAAGATCTTTCTTTTTAAATAAATTACTTAAAGGATAGGAATTATAGTAAAAATTTTAAAGAATAAATTAAAAGAATAAATTTTCAAACTATTTTCTACAGATATATATGTCTTACCATTCCGTAGACTCCAGAATCAGACCTGTTTCCCACACGTATAATATATATTGTAAGTAATTTCTATCCGTTTATACTTATTATAACTAAACAACAAACCAAAAATAATAGTATCATTAATATAGTTAAAATATAAATAAAATATTTGTTTAGCTATGAAACTTTGCATTGCTACACAATTTAAATAATATCATCAATCGCTATGCCTTATCTTAGAATTAAAACAACATTTGCCCGGAATAAGCAAAAAGAAGTATGAATAGTTAAGTTATAAGAATGAATATTTAAGTATTGTAACATACCTCTTCAATGTAGTTTCTAAGCTGAAAATTATTTCCGTCATCTTTAACAGTTATAGTGTATTCTTCTGTGTCCGTGCTACTGTCGTCGTTAATTTCATATAAACTTTCACACAGTTTTTTACTAACTATTTCTAGTGGAGGCGAATTTTTCCTCTTCTGTGGATTTTCTCGAGGCTGATTTACAAATGGCGTTTCTACCAAGCCATTGTTTAAAGAAGGGTTAAGTAAAGGGTTAAGTGAAGGGTTTAACAAAGGGTTCAACGAAAAAATTGGTGGAGACGTAGCAGGTAACACAATGTCAGATAGTTCAACTTTGATTGGATTAACTATTTGATCATTATTGGAGTCTTTATTACATAAATCGTCAGTTGAATCGGCATTTGCTTGCTTTTCCATTTTGTAATTTTCCGAGACGACAATAAATCACTAAATTAACTAAATAACAAATAAATTAGAAAGATAGAGGACGCTGATTTTCTTCCTATGCGCATGTCGCTGGTTTAAACTACTCCAATAGAAATTGAACACTGTTACAAGGTGCAGGTAAAACAGTTTTATACCTATTAAGTATAGTTAGGTTCACATCATATTCATTGATTGTGGAAAATAGCGCCGGAAAAGCAATACATAAACATAAACTTGTTTGGCATCTTTGAAATCTGCTATGATCACAGATTATATAGAGTAGATTTGGAGTGTTGCCATAAAATGCTCAGTAGTTACCTTAGAGCATATAACAATATAGAGAGGCAGCTGCACGGGCGGAAAGCGTGATCGCAGTAGAGGGAGACTGAGTTTGGTTAGCGTCGGTCTCTCTCACGCAAGCTTCTGATTATCTATTTTATATTCTGATATAAAATTTATTACGGCACACTAATAACGAGTTGTTTTGATTTGATGTTTGTATTTTGCTCAAAACTAGCCTAAAGTATATCAAGTGACACGTTAACACGTTTAATAATATTTCTTCTCGCTTAATGGTAAGAGTTATTTTGGCATAGGGAAAGAAGAACTTACAACGTTTCGTAATCTCGAAAGTAAGAATACTTCATTGCAAACTATTCAAAAACAGATGGCGTCATTCTAAATGCACGCCATTATAACATTAATATCTAAAGTAACAAATTCGGTATTTGTGTCATTCTTCGACATGTACCGCTACTCGATTAGCGTTGTAGCACATATTAGAAAATTATCAATAATATCGATACTTAACTTCTGTTTGGACGAAGCAGAATATAAAACATGAACATCTGAGGAGGTAACATTATAAAGGTGAGAAAGCTAAAAAGTAAGTACTTGCATAATAATGTTTCTTAATTTTAAGAAGACAGATTCTTAAAATTAAGAAACATTACTATATATATTAGAATCATAAGTCAATAATGACACTATTATATAAAGGCGAAAGTTTGTCAGTGTGTATGTTTGTTACTTCTTCACGCAAAAACTACTGAACGGATTTGGATAAAACTTTACAATAATATAGCTTATACATCAGAATAACACATAGGATATCGACATAAACAAGGGCGGGGTCGCGGGCAACAGCTAGTAACATTATTTAAAATAAATGTAACCCTTCTAATGCCGTGTAGTAGTATGCGTTATTGGCAGTTCCGGGATGGTCACAAGAATTGACTGGACACAGTTGCAAATTGTATTCCATGGCACTGCCCTCGTGAATAATAATACCGTTTAAAAGTCTAGGGTCTACATAGATAGAACTTTATATTGGGGTCCGTATGTACAGGAAGTCAGCCGAAGCATATTTGCTTCTGATGGATCTCTGCGTAGACTACGTTACTTTCTCCCAACTGCTACTAGGGCTGCACTTACACAAGCACTTTTCCTTCCAATTTTCGACTATGTCGATGAAAGCTATCTGAATCTCACCGAAGCAGAGCTTGATAAGCTTTAGCGACTACAGAATCTCTGTATACTATTTATATTTGGCCTTCGAAAATATGATCATGTCTCTGAAATCCGTCAAATGCTCAAGTGGCTTCCAATTTACTCTCGCCGGAATACTTATATCCTTATCTTCCTTTATAGCATATACAAATTCTTGAATCATTCTTTGAGTTATTCATATTGTCATAAAACATGACAAATGTCTAAGATCACCTGAAGATTTGAGACTGGAGATGCCTCTGCATTCTACAAAAATCTATGACCAATCCTTTACGGTTGAAGCTGTACGGTTATTGCATTGCATTGCCAAAAAACATTAGGAACGAAACAGTACATTGTTTTAAGAAAATGGTTCAGGAATTTTATACGACATAACCAGTCAATCAAGAAGATTTATATTTAATGTAATTATAATATAATTAATCAGTTAAAGTTATTGACATGTATGTGTATGTATATTGATGTATATGTATGTGTATATAAATATGTATGTTTGCAATTATATTCATTAGAAAATAATATTTCTTCAAAACTACCGCACCGTCAACTACTGTCTCTCCGATACATTTTTATCCATCCTAAGGTTGCCTGGAAGTGATTACTTTTGGCAATAAGGCCGCCCTTTGTACATTATACTTATACATTCGTATTGTATAACCCGTTTAAAAGTATGCATATCGATAAAACCAACATCTTACCTGACCTCATCTCTAATCGAGTAGCGTTGAAAATTGATGAAACCCGATCATACTAAATTGAGTTTTATATGCATAGGATAGGAACGGAAGGAAGTTAAGCTTAAATCTCTAGTCGATTATTACATAAATAAAATTTTATGATTTTATTGATAAACTATTTAAAATTGTACCGTATCGATGGTAAGAAACATCTCCATTATTAATGTTTTTCCTTCTGCTACCATTTTTACACTGTTAAACAGAGCAGTACGGCATTGTGGCGTAAAAAAGAACTTTCAATTGACGACCTATTCGACGCAGCGTTGTAATACGACTATGATACAAAGTACCTACAACTCTTAAAGGTATGAGTTGCAACGCTTACTAATGGCACG
The DNA here is from genome assembly GCA_905220595.1 of Spilosoma lubricipeda. Classification (NCBI taxonomy): domain Eukaryota; kingdom Metazoa; phylum Arthropoda; class Insecta; order Lepidoptera; family Erebidae; genus Spilosoma; species Spilosoma lubricipeda. The sequence continues at coordinate 3,688,610 of HG992291.1, forward strand.
CACGTCATGCATAATAGTCATTTTTACTTATGTCTTCCAGACAGACAACGGAAGCGACTTTGTTGACTATGTATAGGCAAACATGACAATCAGTTAAGCATTAAAGATTATTACAAGAATCAAAATTTTAAAGCTCTGAATGAAACACATTTTTACTAACGTACTAACCCTTGCGAGACAAAGCGAATGTATGTCAATAACCTCTTGAAAAGGATATGACAATCTTTTTTATCGATTATTTCATTCAGAGGTACAATGTAAAAAATAATTACTCACAGAACAGTCAACCTACTAATTTGAATTTAATTAAGGAATTTCACACGAAATCTTATTGTTTTAATCCTGAAAGCGCGCTTGGTTCTAATCCCTGGTGATCTTTTGTATTAAATATTACCAAAATTGTAACCCTACTTTACTGAAGTACTTTCTAGTCTAGAGCAATACGAATTGTGTATGAAACGAGAAAGATTGAAACAAATTAATTGTAATTTATATCTACTTGATTTTTAATATAATTTTATGCAAAAAAAAGTAATTAAAAATACTAATGTTTTTTTTTATAAATATATGTTTACGAGACTGTCCAAAGTGACTCTACTCTGCCTCTATCTTATCGATATCTACATCTATACTAATATATAAAGCTGAAGAGTTTGTTTGTTTAAGCACGCTAACGGAATCGCTGGTCCGATTTGAAAAAATCATTCAGTGTTAGATAGTCCATTTATCGAGGAAGGCTATAGGCTATAGCATATATCTATATCTAGCACTATTGTTTGTGATTTTGAAAGTTCCTGGCATTTAATTTACTTTTTCCTGCGAAATAATATACTACACTAGCTGACCCACGCAACTTCGTTTACGCCTCTTATTGCCCGTGGCGTGATAATTTTCCCCCGTTTTTGAAACATTTTTCATTGGTGCTCCGCTCCTATTAGTAGTAGCGTGATGATATATACCCTATAGCCTTCCTCGATAAATGGACTATTCAACACCGAAAGAATTTTTCAAATCGGACCAGCGGTTCCTGAGATTAGCATGTTCAAACAAACAAACAAACAAACAAACAAACAAACAAACAAACAAACAAACTCTTCAGCTTTATATATTAGTATAGATGTACTACATTGAATGTGATGTTCCATATCGTTTCGTAGCTGTAAAGAAACACGTAAATATTAGGTAGGTATATAAGTAACTATTAATTTAAAAGACTCCAGTTTCATTAATATTATATAAACATTTTTTAAGTACGGTTTTATTCATTGGAGAGAAATTTACATTGATGGTTGGTTTTAGGTGTTCGCATCAATGTGTCTTGACTAAAGAAAATAGATTTAACAATAGGGTAAACCATAGATAATACACTACAGGGGTAAACTTTGAGTCTCGACGGGGTTTAAAGATTTTTGAGAGATTTCAAAAATAATTAGCTGAAAATCATTGTCATGGCATGAATAAAAGGGCTAGAGCCCAGTGCCGTAACACCTAGTTGAAAAAAAACCAATTGTCAATACCTACTACCAACAATATTGTCAAATAAAAACAAAATTCCAAAATTGTAAGGTAACGTGTACTGCTGCTGTTTCAAACCAAAAAAAATCAAGTGACAAAAAAATAAGAACTGAAACTAACTGAAGCAAACATTGGAGATGTCGAAAAGTGAAATTCTTTATGTGAAGGGGATGAACTTGGTAAGTGTTTATTAAATTGCAAGCTTTGTTTTGTTGTAAGAGATGCTAGTTTTAAAGTTGTTTTGTGTGTAGTCGGAGTCTGAGGAAGAAGAAACCGTGGGGTCTGCATGGGACGACAGGAAGCTTAATGATGCGTACGACAAAGCGTTAAAGATAGCCAACGCTGAGGTAGCTAGGCGTGTAGCTATGTCTACAAATACCCAAAATGGTGGCAAAGAAGGTAGGTAAAAAAATAAATATGCTCAACAATATTTCTATTACTTATTTTCTAACACATGCTTGATTACTTTTTATTAGTATATATCGCAAACCTGTGTTATTTCAAATATCACTTGTCCACTTTGTGCAAGTGAGTTAGCTGCGAAAATCGGCTATATAAGCCATTACCGAGCGCATCAGCGCCAAGCCCTATAAGGGGTCGAAGTAGTGGCCATGACCGAAATCAGTCGGATTACATCATCATAATCAGTTCAATTCTTGATATTTATGACTTTAAATCAGAAAGAAAGAGAAAAATATAATTGAGTACAAGAGAAGTGGTGTCAGATGGGGTCAATGTTTTCAGTGATTTGCATGATGTTCTCCTAGCCGATTACGGCCACGGGGGCTAGTCTCAACAGAGACCAACCAACTACGCAGGAGATATTATAGTGCACTAGTGTGTGCGCAAACACAGGTGCACTCTCTGTTTCCTCACTCTCATAATCCGATGGGACCGTTAACCGACACAATCGGGGAGAGATCAGGCCCACGACCGACAGCTTTACGTGCTCTCTGAGGCACTGGGGTTCAGACCCCAACTTCCAAACTCCGAGTTGTTACTAAGTATTTATATAATCAGAAAAACTCAATTACACTTTTGGCCTGACACGGGATTTGAAGCCGAGACCTCTTGATCAGCAGTCGCATACATCAACCGCTAGACCAACGAGGCTGTTGATTGATTTGCATGACACACTAAAGCACAGTGCTAGTTTTCAATGGACCACAAAAAAACCTTAACTAGTATTTCTAAATGGAAACACTATCATACGACAAGAAGTGTGTATGAACAATTAAAATATGTGCTATATATCAGTTTTCTCCATAAGTTTTTTAATGTGGTACGAAAACTTGGTGAGGCACTAGAACAAGGCGCTCGTAGCCCAGTTGCACTCATTGATTAGAAACAATAACAGGTGAACACTAGAGGCATGATACAGTGAGTGTTTCTGTGATTTGGAGGTCACGTAAAGCAGTCAGTCTTTGCTGGTATCATAGGATAACAGTTGTGAAGCTTAGTTGTAGGCAATTAGGCGGCTTGAGAAAATCCAATGCAGGATTACGTAGTCACAAAATTGTCTTGCCAGTCCCCAAGCCGCACTTGGCTAGCGTGGGGACATTTGACCTTGGCCCTGAGAGGAGATCTGAGCCCAGCAGTTATGGGTTGTTGATGTAAACTTGTGTTGTTAAACCCTTTGTTCATTCAGTGAGTTGAATCCAGCTCTAGTTAGTAGTAGCTTCAAGCTACTAGGCTTATACTAGGTAATTTTCCACTGCTGAATAGCTATTTATCAACAGCTTATAATTGGGACAGGTTTTGTTAGCCGTTGTGCTTTATCTTACTTCTTACTAATATTACAAACGCTAAACTTGGATGGATCTAGGTTTGATACTCTTTCATGCAAAAACTACTGAATGGATTTGGATGAAACTTTACACTAATCTATACTAATATATAAAGCTGAAGAGTTTGTTTGTTTGTTTGTTTGAACACGCTAATCTCAGAAACTACTGGTCCGATTTGAAAAATTCTTTCAATGTTAGATAGCCCATTTATCGAGGAAGGCTATAGGCTATATATCATCACGGTAAGACCAACAGGAGCGGAGCAAAAATGAAAAATGTTTCAAAAACGGGGGAAAATTATCACGCGACGGGCAATAGGAGACGCAAACGAGGTTGCGTGGGTCTGCTAGTATAGCATATACATCAAAATAACACAGGCTACTCTTTGCCGCGATAACTGACATCTACGCGGGCGGAGCCGCTGGCAACAACTAGTCAATAAAATTGGAGGGCAATTTACGAATTAAGGATGATACAGCATGTAGTCAAGAAAAAAATTATTGCGAATGAGCTTTTTATTAGGTCACTCGTACTCGATGTGTCGTAATTTAGATACAACACGTTTTTTTACTCTTTGTTTCACTAAAACATCTCAAAATGCCGATTTGACGATAAAATAATAATAAAAGCCTTTTTAATCTAATAAGAACAATATAGATGGGCAAACGAGCAGACGTATCCCTTGATGGTTAGCGATTACCGCCGCCCATGGACACCTGCAACACCAGAGGCGTCACAAGTGCGTTGCCTACCTTTGGGGAATGGGGAGGGAATATAGAAGGAGGGAGTTTGGGCCTCCGGAATCCTCACTCACTCGGTGAAACACAGCGCAAGCATTATTTCACACAGGTTTTCTGCCAGGCCGTGGTATCACTCCGGTCGAGCCGGCCCATTAATGGGATTAACAGTAAATTCTCAAACACAAACACTAAGACTTTAAGGCATTTCTCTGTTTTTTTTTAATATCTAAATTGAAATACCGACAGAAGCCACTAAAAAAAAGGAGAAGAAACCATCCCAGAACACCTCTACAAAGAAGAAACATATGTGGCGGGCTGGTATGCCGTGTCGTTCTGTCTACGAGGGAGACGGTTTGGAGTATGAAGCGTTTATATTGAGGGTGATCAATAATGACGAGTGTGTTGTCAGATATTTAGGTAAGATTACAATAAAATAAGTTTATCAATAATAGTAGTAGTAATATATTCTTTGAGGGATCCCATCAGGAATGAGGTGATCCGGCAACCAAGGTTAACGACATAGCCCAAAGCAAGCTTTGGCAGCAAGATTAACAAGCTGAAGTGGCAGTGGGTTTGCCATATTAGCCGCAGAACTGTTCACCGTTAGGGTAAACGGGTTCTTGAGTGGAGACCGCGTCTCGGCAAACATAGTGTAGGACATCCACAGGCTAGGTGGAAAAATGATCTGCCCAAGACGGCTGGCAGGAACTGGAAGCTAAAAGCCGAGGATCGAATTTAGTGGCGTGCAATTGGAGAGGCCTAAGCCCGGCAATGGACTGCGATAGGCTGATTTATTATATTAATAATAGAAGAATGTTTATATAGAAAAAAGTACATACTGAAATTAAAAGATTTATTCTTAACTAGGTGAATACCGCGGTAATACCCGCGGTCATTGTCGTACCGCGGATTACGTCGCGGGGCGAAGATAGTCTAAAAAAGTAGCCTAAGATATTCCTTATATCAGCTGCCTATCAGTGAAAGTCCCGTCAAAATCGGTCCAGCCGTTCCAGAGATTACACGGTTCAAACAGACAGACAGACACACTAAAATTAAAAAAATCCATTTTTGATATATGTACCGTGTGTACATACATATGCATTTAGTAAAAATCGTTTATTTTAATATTACAAACAGACACTCCAATTTTATTTATTTGTATAGATGTTGTAAATCCTCTTTTTCATTCAAATTCAGAAATTTGTATACATATTTTGCTATTTCAGGTTACGAAAATTCAGAAATAGTATCAATCAGTTCCTTGAAGCCCACCCATGGTAATGACGAAAGATCAAAACAAATTGAACAGGCTCTGCGCGAGAAGGCAGACGACGGATTCGGAAGCCAATCACCTAACACTGGCGAGGATATGGAAGCCAGTGATCGTGTACCGAGTCCTGATAGTATGGGTATTTATAAAAAAAAATAACAACCATCTGTATGTTATATTATTTACTAGCGACCCGGCCCAGCTTTGCACAGAAGTCTTTGAAATCTCTTCCATTGCAGAAGTTAACAGCGGATAAAAATATTACTATTACGCATAGTAATATTTTTATCCTGCTAAATGACTCCTTTTATCTCGAAATATATGGATGAACTTAATTTCAAGGAATAAAAGAAATAGTAAATTGTAGAATTCGTAGCATATACATATATATAATCCAGTGATTCCAAAGACAATTCACAATCAAATCCTAGACGCAGAGGCCATTATAGCATAGATAAAACTAACATACATAATACATCTACTTATTAACTTTTCTAGATATAAGGAAAGGTATGAAGCAATAGAAAAGTTCGCGTAAACAAAAAATACATACATACACATATATTGATTCCTATAAACGTTTAGCGAATTTGAATAGGCCTTTACAATGCATAAATGAGAGAATGGACTATATTTAAATATACATATATTTGTCGAAACGTAATACATAAAGAAGTGCCCGCAGCGTAGCGCGTCCGAGGGCCGAGTCGTTGAGGCCGGCGAGCCGTGCTCCCCGCACCTCACGCCTTCCATTTTTTTTTATTTTTTTTTATATATTTGGCCCTGCCAAAATGACTCTACTCTGCCTGATATAAAGCATAAGCAGAATCTAAGAGTGGTGGTCACCATACTGCTAAAGCAGACAATGCAACATGGTGACCCACCACCATGGCGGGCTTGTGATGCTTCTGCATCATTGGGCCTCCGGTCTCGCACTCACCAACGAAACACGACAGCATGATCGCTGTCATTTTACGTTGATTTTCTGTGCGAGGGTAGTACCGCCCCGGTCGAGCCGGCCCGTTCATGCTGAAATCAGCGTGGCTCTACTACCTTGAAAGAATGGCTCCTCCAGTGAATGGCTGGCTGTTGCCATGCGCCGACAAATTAATGAAGAGTATTGCTTTATTTAGTTTGTCATTCATATCCTTATTTCCAGATCAGGCAACATTCCAGAAGAAAAAGCGTTCATACAAGAAGAAGAGTAGTAACAGTAGGAACAACTTCGAGCTACCACCAATGCCTGCGATGCCCAATATTTCTATGCTGAGAAATGTATGTATTTGTTAGAACTTCAATTTATATCAATGACAAAATTACTTTTTCTTGAAGACATCCATTTGAATGTATTGGAGATACAACAAAATGAGATACTAATTAAATTTTGAACAAAAATCTGCCATGGGATGGTGCTAGCGAATGCGACTGCTGTACTTGAGGTGTCGGTTTGATTCCCGAGTTTATATGATCTGCAAATATTGGTTTCGGAGTTTGAGTTGTGTTATAATATGTATATATAACGGGCAATTTGATAAGTCCGGGAATTATTAATAATGGCCGATCTGTATTCATAATGCCGGACTTAATTGGGAAATGTGATTAAAACAGCATAATTAATCGCTTTGCCCGGCTAAGTCCCACTCTATCTTGAGCAAAGTAATAAAATAAGTGAACTGTAGTGTTTCTGTTTATGGTTACATTTTTAAATTTTTTAAACAGAAAAAAAAATTCTTACCATAAACACGCGTACGCGCCTCTCACATGTTGCAAGGCAAGGATTTATCACATTTCCCGGCTACGTGTAGGGAATTATTCATACTGCCCGGTCTGAGTGATGAATTCAAGCTGTCTCAAACATGTCTTACATGGACCACGGGCCATTGGGCATAATTAATTATGGCCATCGGGCCATAATTAATTATGCCCAATGGCCCGTGCTCTTGGGCATTATTAATAATGGCCGGTCCTTATTAATAGTGCCCAGTTATTCACGTTGCCCGTAACATACATATTTACAAAAAAAAAAGTTTTTATTAGTTGTCTAGTACCCATAGTACAAGCTCTGCTTAGTTTCGGACCTGGGTGTTCTGTGAATGTGGTAGAATATTATATTGTTACCATAATTTTATAAGTAGATAATTATATCTATAGCATTTGCCCGCGGCTACACCCGCTTATATGTTAGTTAGCGCCGCAAAAAGTAACTTTTGCCTTCACCGAAGTTCTTTATACCGATATTCATCCAAATCGGTACAGCGGTTTAGTCGTGAAAGCGTAACAGACTACGTTCAAATTTTTAATATAAGTAAAGGGTGGTTTGTTTTTTTACCGACTTAAAAAAATTAGAAGGTTCTCAATTCGACTGTATTTTTTTTAAGTTGTTACCTCAGAACTTTCGACTGGGTGAACTGATTTTGATGTTTTTGTATTTGAAAGCTGCTGCTTCCCGTGTGGTTCCATTTCAATTTGGTGTAGTTCTTAAAGTAGGTTTCTTTTGTAATTTTTTTTTTTTTTGTATAAATGCACACTCGTCAGTTCTCATTGTGACAGAAACGTTTAAAACTGCCCAAATTTTACGAATAGTCATCAGCAACCCATAATGTCTCATTGCTGGGTTCCAGTCTCCTCTCAGGAAAGGGTTAAGGCCATACATTACCAACTAAATTGCTCACAAACTATCTACTTCCAGATTGGATCCCTGGAGATGCCGATGCCTCCACCACCGATGACGTTCCCTTCGAGCGACAGAACCGACTCTGAGGAGCAAGCCATATCATCCATGCTGCTCAGTTGGTACATGAGCGGATACTACACAGGACTTTATCAAGGACTCAAAAGGTAATATGTCAAAGCACATATTGTACGTTAATTAAGAATAGTGTAGATGACACCTTTAAATTAGTTACTTTTCATTAACTGTCAAAACGATAACCATACCGCTAATCCCCATCCCCCAAACTCCTCTTGTGACTTCTCTGGGGTTACGGGTGTCCATGAGCGGCGGTAATCGCTTACCCTCAGGCGATAAGTCTGCTCGTGTACCCCATACTCCATAAAAAAACTTTGTAAGAAAAATGTACTTAATACAAACTTGTGACGTCACTGTTTTGACAACTCAATTGTGCAATATATTTCAATGTTTATTAAATTAAAATTTGTATCGTTTTAATGAGAAGACGTTGCCGTCGGTTTTCGATACAGCCATTTATCCTATACTAGCTGACCCACGCAACCTCGTTTGCGCCTTATATTGCCCGTAGCGTGAAAATTTCCCCCGTTTTTGAAACATTCTTCATTGTTGCTCCGCTCCTATTAGTAGTAGCGTGATGATAAATACCCTATAGCCTTCCTCGATAAATGGACTATCCAACACCGCAAGAATTTTTCAAATCGGACCAGCGGTTCCTGAGATTAGCGTGTTCAAACAAACAAACAAACTCTTCAGCTTTATATATTAGTATAGATGTGTGGTGATGAAGTTGAATAGGTGTCCCCTGTTCATCCCATGGATGTCGTGTTTAAGCTTTAAATTTTTACATATACATTTTCATTTAAGTTGTCTGAAGTTTTTGCTTTGATTCCTTTCCTTATATGGATAAATATTTGTGATTAGCACAATGCTTTGTTCTCCGTCTGGTAGTATAGACATAGTATCTAATATGTATGTATTGTTATACTTTTCACATGGTTTGTGTTGTATAGTAGTACTTAATTTATTTAAAAGATTACGATACCGACATTTTGTACGCATTATGCCGCTCATGATCACTGGTGAGAGCCTTGTGACGTCTTCGTGATGCACGACGTATGATCACCCACACTTGGTCGCGTTGATGTGTTTGTATTGTCGGTAGTTGTACACACTACACTTACCACGTCTGTACACATATTTTATTATATACTAGCTGAACCCCGCGGTGTTACCTGCGGTTATTGTTGTACCGCAGCGGGACAAAGTTAGTCTAAAACAAAGTAGCCTAAGTTACTCCCTGGATTGTCAGTTACCTGCCAGTAAAGGTTCCGTCAAAATCGGTCCAGCCGTTCCAGAGATTACCCGGAACAAACAGACAGACTGATAGACGAAAATTAAAAAAAATACATTTTTGTTATGTGTACCGTGTATACATACATATCCATTTAGTAAAAAGCGCTTATTTTAATATTACAAACAGACACCAATTTTATTTACTTGTATAGATATATATGAGTATTTTTTGTATGTGTAGAGTCACTTTGATGGAAAGGATGAGCAGAATCCAAGAGTAGAGGTCACCATTCTCATTGTGATTCATGCAACAATGCAGCATGGTCACCCACACTATGGTGGGTTATAAAATGCTTCTGCATCATTGACACTCCAGTCTCGCTCTCACCATCGAAACACGACAGCACGATCGCTGTCATTTTAAGTTGATCTTCTGTGAGAGGATAGTACCGCCCCGGTCGAGCCGGTCCAACCTTTGTTTCGTATCGTAGAAAGTATGAAATAATTTTATCACTAACCAGCTGAAACCGCGGTGTTATCAGCGTGTTATTATTGTACCGCGGGCCAAAGTAAGTCTAAAACAAAGTAGCAAAGTCCCGTCAAAATCGGTCCAGCCATTCCAGAGATTATCCGGAACAAACAGAAAAAACTTTTTTAACTACATTTTTGGTATATATACTGTGTATACATACATATGCATTTAGTAAAAAGCGGTTATTTTAATATTACAAACAGACACTCCAATTTTATTTGTTTGTATAGATAAGTCCAGTGAAAAAAACAAAAACTGTAGAGTAGATTCATTATATCAGACTGTACATCATACTAATATTATTTTGTTTCAATTCCAGGTCGAAGGAGAATCGCAATAATGTTTAAGAAACAAGTATGTTATTTACTATTTTTTTTTCTTAAATTTATATAATACTGCACGGTTGGGCTATAGTGGTTTAAGTGGTCGGTCCGGATGTGTTAATAACAACAGTTCTCAGATCCCTTCCATCTCAGTCGCAGGCACACTGTCTGGTTTTAACTGTATGTATGATTGTAAAGTTCCCCGCGACACAGTTTGTATACTCCTAATGTGGGAGTAGTATTAAAAAAAAAAATAGTGGCTGAGGCACCGGCTTCGTTAACTTTAGTCTTTACTTTCGGTATGAAGATTCAAAATTGGAATGGAAATGTCATTTTAGCAGATTTTACCGTTTCCTTTCTTAAATAATTACTTAATTTTTTATCAATAGCAACACTCACTTTTAAGAATGTCAATATCAAATTAAACGGAACAATATATTATTTTTTACTCTAACTCTCTATCCGTTTTCCTTCTTTCGCTAATTTGTCTTCATCCTTTATCTCATGTGACAAGAGTTACATTTTGAAGATAATAAAAGAATCCACTCAAAATCCCTTTGTATTGTACTGACCCTAACATCAGAATAAGGGTAATCTGATGTCCATGTGGTGACAAATTAAAAAACGAAGTGTCACGACTCATATTCATCTCGTGGTTGTCGTAAGAACCGAGTTGGTAGGCAGCAAACTAAACAGCACTGCACAAAGAAGGATAACTTGACACAAATCCCGTCTGCCTAATGTGGTATAATGGGCCAAAATCTCGTTTCTAAAGAGAGTTCTATCTCCCGCTGTTGACTGTCCAGTCCCACAGTGTAAATGGGGCACAGATACTATCATCATACTGAATTGGAAGCTTTAACAATTTTCCTTGATGTTTACCCTCTTTTTCTTTATATTTTTCTTTCTTGTATATATAATGTTACTACATTATTATTTGACAAGACACAGGCGGCTAGTGAGTTGGTACATGTGTTTTAAATAGCGCGGAGCTGATAAGTGTGTGCACAAACACAGGTGCATTCTCTGTTCCCTCACTCTCATAATTCGATGGGAAGGCTATCCGACACGACCGGGGAGATGTCAAGCGCAAGACAGATAGCTTTACGTGCTCTTGGAGACACGAAGACTACAACTTTCAAACTCCAAGCTGTTATTAGGCATTTCTGTAATCAGAAAAAATAACACTAATTTTACTCGACCCGAGATCTAACCCGCCCTGGATTCGATTCCCAAGTCGGCATACGCTATCCGCTAGAGTCTAGCTGTTAGCTTATGCGATTCCTCGTTCCTCTAAGTTGCCAGAGCGAGGCAGAGATGTTTAGTTTGTCAGGCCTTTAAGCAGTTTTATGAGAGAGCCACAACCATATCTTCTGGAGTTACCAGCTGTCATAACTCGGTTAGGTAGGAATTAGCTCATAGGGTTTTTCTTAGATTACTTTTACCATGTTTTTATGTTCATAATATTTTTTTTGCTCCAGGTGAAAAATGATCCGCAGCAAGAAAAAAGAAAAAAATAATAATTTTAAAGGAAAAATAAACGAAATTTGTCTTAATAAATGTGTTTTATTATTTTTAGTCTCACATGAAATGAACTATAATAAAAATAGAAAATAATAATCAGTTAAAAGTAAATAAAAATAAATAAATTTATGCCTCCTGATTTATGTGTAACGCTATGTACAAATATACATTGGGATTATGATTTATTTCAAGTTTATTTTTCTTTGTTATTGTCGAATTGGTGGGTTTATTAATAATGCTTACATTAACTTTGAACTCTTTAAATATTATGAAAAAAACATTTTATTACAATGTAAATACTTGAGTATTAAATAACTAACTGCCTTAGCTTGAAAGGTTCAAAGAAAAATAAATTATAAAATAACAATTATTAAAATACCTAGTTAATTTCTACTAGTCCACATCTATTTATTAGATATGGCAAGCTTTTTTTTATTAAATTTTGAAATTCGAACGTTGTCTTACATTAAAGCCTACGCTAAAAACCGAAGCAGTTGAAATTCGAATTCTTTTTTTTTTAAATTAATATAAAGTTATTATATTAGATTGCTTCTATAAAATCTAGTTAAAGTAAAACATGGCAATTTAACATAAACTAAATAAACAATATGTACAGTTACCACAATATACAAAAATATCAAGACTGTTTGTTAATTAGGCACAGCCCTTTCAGTTAAATGAAACACGTGCTCAAAAACTAATTTGTTCGTCGTGAACTTCCACTATACATACGTCTAAATAATTTCGTATTTATTTTCTGTTTAAATTGATTTTTAATTTATAGCTTTAAAACTCAATAATAGTTTTTTCTTACTGTTCCATTTTCGATTTTCTACGTACATATCAATGTAAGGGAACTCGGCTATTATAATAAAAGCCATTCACATTTATAAAAAAAAGTGACGCATCCATCAAGCACCGCGACCTAGCCAATCACGGCCAAGAACGAAATTATCTATAAACCCGATTGGTCAGGCAGCAATGCTTGATGCCGTCACTATTTTATTATCGCGAATGAAAAGTTTTTACAATAAAAATCCACGACGAACAAAATCGTTATTATTAATTGATTCATAATAAAATAATCATACAGTTCACGCACATTCCCAACATTTGGGATGTAGAGGCACATCATCGAAATCTATCAAAAGTCGTATCAAAATTATAAACATTCGTTGTTAAGTTTTTATTTTAGACGTCAATAGTGCTTATTCTGTTGTTGCACCACTAAACTATTCTTTTACTAAAAGTATCTTGTATTTTAATTATCATTCTTCATAATATTTTTGTAAAGTGATTTGCAAAAAGCAATTTTGTATACAAGTGTTTAGGTAACGTCTATCACCAGTATCAAATATCTAATTTTAGTTAAATATTTTAGAGCGTTGTTTGACAGAACAAAAGTAAATTTTAGTCGTGTAGTGTAGTGCACAAATTTAAGCCTTATTCGGACTATCTTTAGCGTCTAGTTGTCACATAATCATATATAACTTACGTCCTTATAATAATAAGTTTCTTCATCTCGGCTTTCTGATCCCAAACTACAAAAATTAAACATATTTGAATTTTATCTCAATACATATTATATAGGTATAGGTAAATTACGCCCAGTTTATTGTTAGTGACACCCAATCGGTGTCACTAACAATAGGGTAGATGACTGTTTCGTAAATAAATACCGATGTCTCCTTCATTATAACGAATATTAAGAAACATTTCAGAAAATGTAATTATTAATGCTTTTCATTTCTATTACGAATTTTAATCAAACATACATTGAAATATATTGCTCAATTGAGTAGTCAGAACAGTGACGTCAAAGGTTTGTAATTATTACATTTTTGATACAAAGTGATCGTTTTGACAGATGATAAAAATTTACTAATTTGACTAAGGTAATAACTACCCCATTAATAAATTATGATCGTCGACCGTAAAACATACAGGCAGTTCCTAATATAGTTCTCCTTAATAGTGAGAACCTAGACTTCTTATTTTTTTTATTTAAATTATAAGGACATAAGAATGTAACATTTTCACTAAATAATATAATGTTAATAAATTAAATTTACATTCTGAGCAAGTTAGGCACTAGAACTTCAACTACAGAAAAAATATTACAAATATATTATTATGTAGTTGCAGTGCCTGTGACTATATTTAAACTGTATAAAATTATTCGCTTTATAATTATTATACAAAGAAATAATTTTATTAATGGTTTTTAGACTTCCCCGACGTTTTGAATGGATTATACCGCTATTGGTAGATCTATACAACTCGCACATCATAAAGGCGCCACTAAGCTTTAGGATTTCTTTTTTAATAGTGTATCTTGAATATTCCAGAAAATGTTCATATATATATTATAGTATAGTAGTCGCTGGAATATTACACTATTCATGGAATTCAAATCTCGAGTCAGTGTAAATCACTATACGGCGGACGTATGAGGGTAAGTTTGCGGGAAACGGGGGTATGCTCCCGTTTCCCGCAAACCTGCACCTGCTGCAGCTACTGCTGCAAACCCCCACCTGCATTTAACTGTACCACACTGTACTGTCTCTTTAGTACGTATGTAAATGGGCAAATATTCATTCTTTTCAATTCTTTAGTTTACTCCGTCTTTCAAGACCTCTAGATGTTAAATTGTTCTCTAATACTCAATTATTTAAATCAAACATATTAGATAGGTAGTGAAAATAATTAAAAATTATAGTATTTTAACCCGTCCCTTAGCAACCCGCATCTTTCTAAACAGTAGCCTATGCTCTCAGATTACAAAAAAAAGCTTTCTTTTGTAATCTGAGCCTATGCCTAATAGTGGACTAGTAAGGTTGATGATGCATTATTATTAAAGATTATTTAATAATGACGTAGAAGTAAAAAGAGCGAAGATTCACCCAAAAATCGATTCATGTCTCATTGTCACTAGCGTGTTGAGCTAACGAAAACACGTTGCTGATAATATGTCATTGATGTTGTCACGTCGCGTATAACGTTCGACGTCAGACTAGCGTGCTCAGTTCGTGTGTGTCGTGGCTGAGGTCGATGGTCGCCGCTGGGACCCCGGGGGTAGCGGCGCCTTCGCCGGGTGGAGTGCTCGTTGGAGGCCTGGAATTGTAAGGACTTTGATTATTCCATAAGTTTGACGAAACGTATATAAAATACTAGCTGAGCCCTGCGGTGTTACCCGCGGTAAATCATACGTCGCGGGCAACGACCTGGGGCGAAACTAGTCTAAAAAAAGTAGTTTAAGTTCTTCCTTACGTCATCGGCTACCTATTAGTGAAAGTTCCGTCAAAATTAGTCCAGCCTTTACAGAGATTAGTCGGAACCGGAACCGGATTGATTAACAAATTCGCTCCCAAACTTTTCACTAAATGCAAATGAAAGTAAAAACGATATTTAAATAAAAAAACATTTTTAATTTTTTTTGTCTTCGCTTAGGCGTCACCCGCTGTACCTACGACAATAACCGCGGGTAACACTATGGGACTCAGCTAGTTTTTAAATAAAGATACTCATTTTTCATATTGCTTGGAACATTCTAATGATCGAATTGGAATCGTTTTTTCGTTAAATATAATGTAGCCAACTTACCTTATAATATAAGGACCTCCTTGTTGCAATAAAGTAATAGGATGCGAGTAAGGAACTGTGTTCCCCGTCATACTATGAAAACTTAAATTCCCCATGCCAGTATTATTCAAATGTCCGTTTCCTATAAGTACACCGTTCGAAGCATTTAGGTTAGGCGGGGAGCTGCTCGCATTAGGGTCTTGGGTTCGGAACGCCTTGACTAAGTTTGTCTTCTCTTTCTGCCATACGAAGACATTGTGTACCATTGCACAGCCACAGAAGATTATACCCACTCCGATGAACACAGAGGTGACTATTGCAGGCGTTGAGTGGAACTGGATAAAAGTGTAGAGGATTATGCCTGTAATGAAAAAATATTCAACATTAATTCGCCAGTTGGTAAGTAGTTAAGAGAGTACTTCTAGGTAAGTAGGAAGGCATTCTTAGGTATTTATATCAGGTCAATTATAACCAAAATCCAAACTTAATAAAACCGGATCTTCGCTTTTTACACGACGCCATCTATTACCAAAAACTAAGCAGTGCTTGTATTATGCATGCTCGATAACTCATATAAATACATATTTACTTTTTTGTATATAGATCATACAAACATTTGGTCCGGGAATTGAACCCGAGACCTTATGCACATCAGTCGCGGACATCCGCGTCGCACTGGATACGGTCTAAGGGAAAGTCTAGAAAAACTTGCAACTAGCTCTATGCCACCCCGTGCGGATAGCAATGCAGCGTAGTACCCATATAGGCCTCTCCTCTTTAGAGAGAGGCCTATTACCTGCTGTGGAGTATTTAAGGCTGTTGATAAACTGTATTTTTACCATACTCAATAGTACTGACCTGTTAAAAATACCGGTATCGATATAAAGAAGCCCCCAACGGCACAGACCCGCGTTATCGCCGACTTCTGCAAATATTTGTTGGATCTGGAATTAAGAGAAAATCGTTTTTGAATTTAACATTTCAGGAAACTACACTTATATAGTTAACGTGTACTTTTATGTTATAAAAAGCAAACGCTTTCACTGAACATAATAATAAATTAATGGATTATCCCTTTCTAAAAAATAATCGAATAGGTATAAATCTCACTAATGTTATATAGGTGAAAAAAAGTTTGTTTGTTACGCTTTTACGCGAAAGCTAATAAACCAATCATCATGACAGCTTTGTACACATATTCTTCGAGGTATTAGAAGTAACATAAAATACTTTTTAGTAAATGCGAGTGAAGACGGGAGCGAAAGCTAGTACGAAGTAAAATAAACCAAAGCATGACAATAAAAGTAGAGCGAGCTCTTCAGGTTCCTAGTTAGTTTGTCACTCCACTACTAATTTATGATTAATTCCAAAAACTAAAACTAATACTGGATGTGAAAAGCACAGATGCACTAATTCACATGACTGAAAACAGGGAGGCGTCGCCAACCTCCGTAATGGTCCTGACACATCTCTCATTTTATAAGCATTGTGGTGATCTGTACTGAGGCTTTGATTAAAAACCATTTTATTGACTTTGCACAGGCGAGAAACATTTAACATTTAAAGGTTTTCAAGTACATATGATTTAAATAAGTTAATCTCCGCAATATATGAAACTTGACGAAATTATTGGTACAACTCTTGTACTTTTAAATTATAATTACATATGTGTAGCAAGTTTAAAAAGTATCAAAGCAACTATGGCCCACTTTCTTGTTTAAATCAGTTTAATATAGTCAGATAAATATAAATAAAACTAAAAATGTGCTTTAATTGCAACAAATAATCGATTCTGTAATATAAGATCTCGATTCTTAATCGGAACATGTTGGCACCGACAATGTAACGGACCTACACCTGTATGTCAAGTATAATCCTGAAGAATTAAGAAGGTAGTATCGTGGTCTAAAGCTTAAATTAAAACTAGGTTGTTGTTTACATAGGCGATATTTAGCTTGATCCGTTGATTAATTTAAGGGTTATTCCACTCAGTTTAGGGATTCGTGAATTGTATTCACTATATTGAGTTTTAACTGCATAGATGTCTAGAGTTGTCGTCACGACATTTGTCACGTCATTTCGTCACGTCGTGTCAATTAATAAGATTTCGGTTTTATTTATTTCTAGTTTGGTACTTGTTTTCTAATAAAGTACAATAAAAGGTATCCCGACATAGGGTTAGAAATTAAATTTAACCGTCATTGTTTCATAAATTTTTCTCTCAACATATGACAAATTCCACAAATTTGGTTATAGTCAGCCGCATCGGTCTTGTCATCGATGTATGCATAAAGCTTACAAAACTATAAGACCAGTAGATATAAATAATTCTCAGGTGTACTTAGAAATCATCTTAAGATATACAAAATATTACTTTTACAAACATATTTTTTCCTGAGAATATGCTTAATATAGTTAATGTACCTGTAATGTTTTGTTTGGCTATTAACTGTGATCTTCCTGAACGTTTGCTTCCTATTAAAGGTAGGTATACCTACTCTAAATAACTTAAAAAAGAGAAATTTTAGTTCTATCACTCAACAGTATGAATATAACTACTAAACGGCGCTGAAGAAAGGAACTTTTATTGACAGACTAGTAAAACTTTTATTACAAAGACCTCGTATAACTTGTATCTACAAATTTACCGATGCAGATAACAGAACTTCCTACTACTTACTTAAAGCCTACGTAACATTTGCAATAAAGTTACAACATTTTTAGATTTCAGAGGGGCTTGTTTGCAAAGTTATGCCGTTGATCCTGGTTGTCATATTTTTTGTGGAATAATGGTCAAACAAGCAGATGTACCGCCTGATGGTAAGAGATTACCGCCGCAGTAGTGCGTTATCGGCCTTTGGGATGCGGAGAGGGATGGAGGGAGGGATTGGGGTATGGTTCTCCGGTTTCCTCATTCACTCGGTGAAACACACCACAGGTCACACACGCAGGACAGTTTTTCTACAGAATTTTGATGTCGCCAAGTACTTGGCTTAAGGAGGTCTGAATTGTCTGATGGCCGTTGCTTATTAGAAAAATCGAAGTTCAGCCATGTCGTGTAAGGCTTAAAGCCGACCCCAAAATAATTTGAGGAAAAGGGGTACGGAGAGTTAAAGAGCAGGTATTTAGGTTCCCATGGTTTCAATAATTAATCAATACAGGCATTACAATGTATTTCTCGTTAGTATGGTTTTTATTTGGTATTGCTAATGCAATATATTCAAATGTAGGTACTCTAAATAATGAAAATTATTAGTAGTTCAAGGGTTTATGTAAAGCGCTTATAAGACCATTGACAATATGTGATTTTTTACAGTAATAACACTATGTATGATTAATTTCGTTGCTGGTTCCCAGACAATTATTTTTTTCCTGGGACTTCCCGATTGTCATAACTCGGTGTGTTCGTGGGCTACTGCTGTTGATCCTGGTGTACAGGAGTTACAGTGTTGGACGAGTGGGCGGGATTAGTCCCAAAAAAAAATAGTAACACTAGCAATCATTGATTAGGTTTATAATTCGAACAAATAAGACTGTCCTTAGTTTTATATCCTTTTAAACTGTAGAAAAAGAATATATACCGACAGGCAGAAACGAGAAAGAGTCACAGAAACAAATTGATTGGTTTGTCAAAATTAAAATTAGTAAAAAGAAATGGATAACTGATGCTCAAAATCTTATCTTTGTATCGGGTCTATTAAAATCGGGCTAACTTAGGAGAATAAAATCTGGCGAAGAAGTCAATGGTCAAAAGCAATTAATACCTCAGTTAATTGCCGCAATGTGTGCATAGATATAACACTGTTGTCATGCGTTATAAAGTCAATATAGTAAACTTAAGGGAAACCCTTAATCTTTAAGTTAAGACGTAGTTTTATTGTCAACATAATTGAAACTCTAGCCTGTTGCTAATCTTCTTTGAAGGCGTTTCAATTTGGTCGGGTTATTTGCTGCATGCCACTGACACTGCAATAGTCGTTCGGAAACGACTATTACGACCGTTGATTACAACATCATAACTGTTACCGAAACATAAACACCGTTTGAGTTTTAATAAACTTTAGTAAATAATATCTGGTACAAATAATTTTCGAATCAGATTTATTGCGCCCTGTATTAAAGCATTTTAAAAGTTTTTACACAACTCTCCCGTGTAATAATGCTGTTACTGGCGTAAAAGTTAATTTTTAGCGCCTTAAAACAAACTCTTTTTTATCTACCTTAGTTTTTTAATTCTTCTACCTTTAGATGGATAGTACTGTTCTTCTTTGAAGTCTTATTCAAAGCAAAGTAAACGGAAGTATATCCCTCCAAATAAAAAAATAAATTAGGTTAGTAATATAAGATAACAAAAAAATGTAAGTAAAATACTACCGATTTGAAAACCCATACCATAAACAATACGGTACAATCTAGTGCTAGGGCAAAGGTTAAATCAATACCTTTGGCCATTTGCTAAACACGTATAACAACGGTTACAAATAGATCGATGGCAGATGGTTCCCAACGGTTTTTCCATACCTGACGACAGTACCAACGGTACTCCGCGCATCGCTGGTTCCAGGGAATATCGGTAATGAAATAGGGGCGTAAGTATTGCGGCATTAGGGAGACTTTTGACAAAGGGACTTTTATTGTTAACAGCGCAAAATTCGATAATTGATATTCAGATTAGCTTTAACTTATATTTACTACCAGAGATTACCCAGACCAAACAGAAAGACAGACGGACAGACAAAAATTAAAAAAAATGTTATTTTGGTACATGCATCGTATATGCATTTATTAAAAACCGGTTATTTTGATATTACAAACAGACATTAAATATCAACGTTATTTATTTGTATACCAAGTTTTGACACAATTTTAGACAACTAAAAGAATATTGTAAAATGTATTTTTTTAAACAGTTTAACCTTAAACGGAACCATGTTATTTCTACCATTCTCGGGTCTGCAAGTACTTATAACAAAATGACTAATTTTATCAATAACAGTACGTCGCGGTATGTGAGCTGTTAACTATAATTTTAAGTGACAGTAAAGCTCATTTGATAGTGATATAACTAAGAAGCCATTTGAAGCAAATAACATTGCAACTAACTTAAATTAACTATCTAATAGCCTTTGCCCGTGTCTCCGCCCAGGTACATCGGTTATCGTGGTAAAAATAATGTAGGTAGGTATAATAAGGTAGTTGACACCTTAGTCAAATCAGTTACTTTTTATCATCTGTCAAAACGATAAGTTTGTATGAAAAATGTACTAAGAACTGGCTTGTGACGTCTTTGTTTTACACTACTCAATTGAATAATATATTTTATGAAGTAGACATCGGTATTTATTTGGGATGCAGTTAACTACCCTATTATATGTCGTCGGAACTTGAGATAACCAAAACCGCATGAGTTAAATGTCAGTAATTTTTTGATGTTATTGTATAAAATGAACATACATACATACATAGCCTGTCAAAATCATAACCCTCCTTTGGCTTTGCAGTTGTCGGGTAAAAATGATACCTATTTATTAACTGACTGAAATAAATTAAACATTTAAATATTAATTACACAGTTAATTACACAGTCATAGCAAATGATCGTACAAATCACACTGATTTGTTATAGTTGGGAATCGGATACACGACCCATAGACAATTTGGCCTGTCATCATCATATGATAATATATATATATATCATATTTTAATATACTTCCTATTATTATAGTGTTTGTAAACACAGTTATGTTTGGCAATGATCCATCAAAGTAAAATCTTTTACGAATGCTCATTTCATAAGATTAACTTTTAACAAGTAATTCTTTAAAACGTAAATCCGCTTATGTAGTACAAATTTAGACTATATTGAACCAAAATTTCGTAATAAAGGAAGTGTTATAATACGCAGAGAAACTAACTTATTACTGCTGTAAGAAAGTAGGTAACGTAAATATTTTGCTAAATAATTTCACGATGATATATTACGTGCGCTGTATGAGTTCCTAAATTAGAAGACGCAGATGGGCTAAATTCTAATGAATTTTGTAATATAACCCATGGTTTTAAACGTGAAAGTGAACGTTTTAGTAGAAATGTGTTTGGATTTATTATGTTTCTGGACGTTTAACGAGATTTAGAAGAAGTTTCGTCTTGTCTTTTATGTATGAAGTGTATGAACCAACTATGTATACGTTGACTGGTCTACTTTGAAGAACTCTTTACATTTTTAACTAGTTTTCCTTGCGGCTTCGTGTATGTCGATTATCGAAGTAAGTAGTAGAATCAAAGGATCTCTATTCCAAATTTTATCCAAATCGGATCAGTGTTTTTTAAAAATTTAACAGACATACAGAGTTACTTTTAAATTAATATTGTTAGCATTACACACCTGTTTGAGTGAATACTTATAAACATATCTATCTAACATATTGAATGAATACTAATAAAGGGGGTATTGATTAGATAAAGAACTTAAAATAACCGTTTTTAGATTTTTGTATGTTTGTCTCTGTGTTTGTGTGTGAGTGATAGTCTCATAAGTGATGCGTTTTATTTAAGTACTAACTGACCCACGCAACTTCGTTTACGTCTCTTATTGCCCGTAGCGTGATAATTTTCCCCCGTTTTTGAAACATTTTTCATTGGTGCTCCGCTCCTATTGGTCTTAGCGTGATGATATATAGCTATAGCCTTCCTCGATAAATGGTCTATCTAACACTGAAAGAATTTTTCAAATCGGACCAGTAGTTCCTGAGATTAGCGTGTTCAAACAAACAAAAAAACAAACTCTTCAGCTTTATAATTATATTAGTATAGATTGTAGGAAACTTCGTTTATTTCTTTTTCCAGTCAATATCTTCATCCAAAGATTGCTTTTGACAAGGCCACCCATTGTACACGTCTTCTTGAATTTTAAGTGTAATTGATGTACAATAAAATATTACTATATTATATACGACTGCCTCGGTGTCGCAAGTGGGGGTTCGATTTCCGGACCTAATGTTTTTACGAACTGCAAATCTTTGATTCGGAGTTTGGGTGTTTCTATGCATAATATGTATGTTTTTACAAAAAAAGTATATATATGTATTTATATCAGTTGTCTAGTACCTATAACACAAGCTCTGCTTAGCTTGGGACTAGATGGCGTTAGGTGTTGATATTTGGGAGCGTATACTGTTATCGATAAAGAAATATAATCATCTGTGAAAATTTCAACTGTCTAACTATCATGGTTCAAGAGGTACAGCCTTCTGACAGATGGACGGATAGCGGAGTCTTAGTAATAGGGTCCTATTTTACCTTTGGGTAGGGAACCCTCAAAAGGGATAGATAAATATCTAACTGGCTTTTTGCTTTGCTCATTAAATTCTCGTTAAAGTCGCAAGCGTTCCATGTCAGTGCAAATATTTGTCTACTGCTAATGACTAAGTATGATTTTCTTTGCTTATCAACAGTTTGACTGCATCTAATTTGTTGTTTTAAATAAACATAATTATTTTACCAGGTCGGTTATATCGAAAATGTCTTCGTTAACAGCAAAAACAAGAAGCATCAAGATACTACGATCACCGCAGCAATGCATACGAGATGCGGTAATGTGAACATATATATAACTAGCTGAACCCCGCGGTGTTACCTTCGGTTATTGTTGTACCGCGAATAACCACTACTCTTGGATTCTGCTAATTTGTATATATATATATATATATATATATACAAATTAGCATTACAAATATATAATATATATATATACTATATATATATATAGTTTGCTATTTTCAAAGGTAATAATCACAAATTTTAACAATAAAATCCGACTTCAAATGGGACTACACGGAAAGCACCAGCTATCAAATAAAAAAAAAGAATCATCAAAATCGGTTCACCCAGTCCAAAGTTATGAAGTAACAAACAAAATAAAACAGTCGATTTGATAACCTCCTTCTTTTTTTGAAATCGGATAAAAACACGATATTAGAATTTTAACCCGATCAAAATCGTTGACCATAGCTAGTATTTAACACTTCATATACCTTTAAACTATACAAAACTTACAACATCTTCGTAAAGACGGTATCATAAATTTTAAATACAAAAATAGTAAGTACATATTAAAGCCAGATAAATATTAATTGGTATGCAGCTTCTAAAGCATTTAATCGAATCTAAACATAACAAACTGATACTAAGCGTCTCGTGGGAATATGGCCGATACAAGTAAACAAGAACGGGCTTGTAAAATAGAAGTAACTGGTTTGAACCTGTTATTGAATACGTTAGATAATTATGTTTAAATACTCCAGTGGGTAATATGTAGCATCGCATCTGGTGAGACTTGATGTTGACTTAAACGGATGGATAGAAATACTAATCTTAGTACATATAGGTATATCGTAAATAAGAAAGCTGATTTCAGGATGAACGGGCCGGCTCGACTCTCGCACAGAAGATCAGCGTAAAATGAGGAGATCCGTAGACGAACTAAAGTCACCGTCATAGCAGAACGAGTCAGCAAGCTGAAGTGGCAGTGGGCCGGACACATAGCTCGGAGAACCGATGGCCGATGGGGCAGAAATGTTCTTGAGTGGAGACCACGTGAAGGCAAACGCAGCGTAGGAAAGCCTCCCGTAAGGTGGACGAACGACCTAGTTAAGATCGCAGGGACTCGTTGGATGCAGGCCGCTACCGAACGGTCGAAATGGAAATCAATAGGCCTTGGCCTGACCTTCTGTTACCCTTGGGATGGAAGTGGTAAAAAACCCGTGTTTTCGGGATCTTTCTTGCTGTTACAAGAGATATGGTTCTTTGGACTTCATTTTAGTTATTTATTAGGACCAATTTAGTCCGACTTGTTATACCTTCATGCCAACGGTTCTGAGTAGATATATTCTATCAATTTATTGATTTTTCTAGTACTATTAAACGAGCAATACTTGTATATATACACATATCTATCTATATATATATATATATATATAAATATAATTTAATCCCTATTTGCCTTGGTCACAACATCACGCGTGAACCAGCCGTTCATGCGTGATGTCGTGCTTTTGCTAATTCTTTTTTTGTTGGATAGGCCATTTAGCGAGGAAGGTTTTAGGCTATGTAACGTCACTTTACAACCAATAGGAGCCGGGTATCGACTGAAAGTATTGGGCAAATGTGAAAAAAATATTTCTTACGCAATCTAAGTTGAGCGGGTCAGCTAGTTATAACATGAATCTCGGAGACAACTCCAACGATATTCATGAAATTTAGTATGCACGGGCGTCTTTTTTTTTTTTTTTTATGTTTGGCCCTGCCAAAATGACTCTACTCTGCCTGATGGAAAGCATAAGCAGAATCCAAGAGTGGTGGTCACCATACTGCGCATGCAGACAATGCAACAATGCAGCATGGTGACCCACACCATGGCGGGCTAGTGATGCTTCTGCATCATTGGGCCTCCGGTCTCGCACTCACCAACGAAACACAACAGCATGGTCGCTGTCATTTTACGCTGATCTTCTGTGCGAGGGTAGTACCGCCCCGGTCGAGCCGGCCCGTTCGTGCTGAAATCAGCGTGGCTCTACTACTCGTTTCCGGATAAATACATATATAATTAGAACCAGTTATGATTCATTTTTAGAAAATGTACCTAAAAAAGTCGACCAAAGTGCGAAACCTATATACCAGGGGTTCCCAATCTTTTTCAGCCTACGGCGCACTTTCAAGATTACAATATTGTCACGGCACCCCCCGTACCTAGCCATGAGACATAGATAGTATCAAAAAAAATATATACCTACAATAGTAGTTATTATTGGTTGCAAGGCACAAAAATTTAAACATCCACGGTAAAAAACTTATTTATTTATTATAAAAAATCAGAATTGCAACAAAATATCTACGAAAGAATCTTAAGAAACACAAAAATAAGAACAGTAATTTCTCAATAATAGTAGACGTGAGCCTGGTATTCTGCGCCCAGTTTTTCGAAGCGTGGGATAAGGTTTGATTAAGAACTGCCACTCTCATTTCTTGCCCCACCTTAATTCTTGAGCAATATTTGTTCTTGATTACGGCTACTGCTGAAAATCCGGCTTCACACAAATATGACGTTGCAAAGGAAATGAAAATGTTGAAGCTTTTGAAGTTAACTTTAGCGCTGCGTCGCATCGTATCGCTTTGAATTCGCGTGTCACCGCCTAAGAGTACATTCTTATTATACTGAAAATCACCGCGTCGGATCGCATTACAAATTGTAATTCGCTTCGCGTTGAAACGCCTACGTAGGACAAGGCCTTATGATGCGAGCGGTCAAAATATTGTTTGGCGTATGGATACCCGCAAATAATTAACCCTTTCGGATAATGATAGAAGACCGACTCGCGGCGCACCTCGCTACTTCCTGTGGCACCCCAGGGCGCCGCGGCGCACACTTTGGGAACCCCGGCTATATACTGATTCATAATACGCAGATTCATGGAGGTGCTTTCAATATTTCACATTTCATTGCATGCTCAGACTCTCGTTTTGTTTGCATGTCGACTCTATTTTTCTCTGTCTGGCAATCTTTTGACCAATCGTCAAAGAATGCAGAAAGTCTGCCATCAGTTAAATTACCTGATTTATCGAAAGAACTTACAGGTTTTGCAGTAGATTTTTCTAGCGTCTATAAGCTACTCTGAAATATATAGAAATATATTCGAAACAGTCATTCTCTGAGATTAAGTCTTGAGACTATTTATGAGCATTTGTTATTACACTTTGATACGATTGATTAGCGTACCGGGCGTCGATTCGAATAAATTGCTCAGTCAAGTTGCTAAGGTAATATCGCTACCATACTGGCAAATCATCACTGATAAAGTAAATAATAAACAATATTATTAGATTAAATAATCATTATCTACATTCTCAAACACTTCTGCAAAGGGAGAGATAAAACAACATACGTAATCAATTTACGTTCGCGCTTGATTCCTCCCGCCATTTTTGCCCGCGTCAGCTGACAAAACCGGTATTCTGTGTGACTATACAACGAAATTCCAACCAACAGGTATGTACATTCAACCGAATTTTTGTTGGCCAGATTTGGGCCAATGTTAGACGAGTTTATACTATAATACTTTTTACAGTAAAATCTCCTTTTACTGGTGATACAAATTTTGACATGTTATCTAGTAATTTAGATATGTTTAATACGGGATTCCTTTTTTATGAAAATTCTTCTTTTATGCAAATTTACTCGCCTTTGCGAGTAATAAGGAACTGCATTACATTAATATTCTATGTTAAGTAAAGTTTCATATGAAAAGATGTGGATTATAGAACTTCGCAGTAGCTTCCTTTATTACAAACTAGCTGAGTCCCACGGTAAACTAGAAACGCCGCGGGATAAAGATCATCAGATCATCAGCTATCTGCCAGTGAAAGTCCCGTCCAAATCGGTCCAGCCGCTCCAGAGATTACCCGGAACAAACCGGCAGAGGGACAGAAAGACAGACAAAAATGTAAAAATGTTATTTTGGTACATGTATCGTGTATACATACATTTGCATTTATTAAAAAATTGTTATTTTAATAACTGTCTTTGTGTAACAGACACTCCAATTTTATTTATTTATATAGATGTATAGAAGATAGAACATGTCTCATTACTTTCATATGTGTTTCTAGACTTGCGTAGATAATTCGTGGTATAGTAATATTCTGGAATTTCGGGCTAACCGTTGGCGTTATGAGTTATGACGCCGACTTCCAGAGTAAATAGCATTCTTGAATGTTCCTTGCTTTTCTGAGTTAATTTTGGAGTTCGTTCCGTTTTTACGACGTCTTGACCGTTTTATTCCTTCACTAGCCGACCCACGCAACCTCGTTTGCGTCTATTATTTGCCCGTAGTGATAATTTTCCCCCGTTTTTGCAACATTCTTCATTGTTGCTCCGCTCCTGTAGGTCTTACCGTGATTATATATAGCCTACAGCCTTCCTCGATAAATGGGCTATCTAACAGTGAAAGAATTTTTCAAATCGGACCAGCGGTTCCTGAGATTAGCGTGTTCAAACAAACAAACAAACTCTTCAGCTTTATATATTAGTATAGATTTATTCCGGCAAAATATATTTTAAGAGTTGCACAACAATGAAATAATAAGCAGACCTTTTACAATGCAATTAGTTTGTTTTATTCGACTCCAAAATGTTATAGAAATGGCTGGCTTTGACAAGCTGGAAATAAAATAAGAGGAAAAATTACAGGCAGAGGCAAAAACTAGTTCCTTTTCTTCGGTACTCTTCATAATTAATTAGAAAACATAATAATTTTCCACTAACATACGTCAGATAAATTATTTATCTGAGTAACGTACTCTATAGTCTATGATACAATTTTGAAGCCTATTTAAAAAAATCCTAACATTAAATGTAAACGCTCAAAGGAATATTAACGAAACAAGAAAAAATTGCGTTTGTTTCCGAAAGACGGTCCCCATTTCACCTAATCCACATTTTTATATTTTTTTTATCATTAATTTCATCACGACGTAGACTGAAAGACTTGATATTGGCAGAAATAGCTGATTAGCTGGTTGCCATCTCATCATAAGAAGAAATTATATTTAAAGGTTTTACATTTAAACTAGTTGAACCCCGCGGTGTTACCCGTGTTTATTGTCGAACCGCGGGAAAAGCCGCGGGGCGAAGCTAGGCTAAAAAAAGTAGCCTAAGTTACTCCCTATATCATCAGCTACCTATCAGTGAAAGTCCCGTCGAAATCGGTGAAGCCGTTCCAGAGATTACCCGGCACAAACAGACAGACAGACAGACAAAAAAATTTTAACTACATTCTTGGTATATGTACCGTGCATACATGCATTTATTAAAAAGCGATTATTTTAATATTACAAACAGACACCCCAATTTTATTTATTTGTATAGATGTATAGATAACTCTTAAAGTATATTTTTGAACACTCAACACCTTTTCAATCAACTGTAAATAAATTGTTGCAGAAATATACACCAGTGCAATCGCAGCGTGCGTTATTCTAACAGTAACTTTCATTATAACTGCACTGCACTGTTATCAAACAAAAGTGTTATCACGCGGCCTTGTTGCCGTAATGTCGCAATCTTTCACACTTATTGTTGAAGAAGTACTTAGTTTAATAAATCTAAAACAATACAAACATTATTTTAAAAGATTATAAACTCATTGTTGTTTGTGATTGAAAAAAATGGTTTAAAACGTAGTTTTAACTGCACGATGTTTTTTTTATGGTATAGAGGGCAAACGAGCAGACGTATCACCTGATGGTAAGCGATTACCGCCGCCCATGGACACCCGCAACACCAAAGCCGTCACAAGTGCGTTACCCACCTTTGTGGGATGGAGAAATGTGGGGAGGGGTTGAGGTATGGGCCTCCGGTATCCTCACTCACTCGGTGATACACTATCATGGTATCACTCCGGTCGAGCCGGCCCATTCATGCTGAAGCGTGGCTCTCCCACGGTTTTAACATATTGCTGAAGATAACTTGCTGCAAATAGGTATTGTAAACACTAACACAGTTTGGGAAAGTATACCCACCTTTCCGTCTTATTCCTAAAATGCCTGTTTGATTGACGACAATAGGCTTTCTCTCTAAAACGTAAGTTGGACAATATCAACAGCCTTTAACAGTCGACTGCTATACATAAGCCTCTCCATATAAAGGTGGTTTTAGGCTATTATAACACGTTTCAAGATTTAATTCTCTTTGCAGTGATATTTCTCTCTTAGTTTGCTCCCTCTACTCTTACGATGCCCCCGGGATAACTAGGGATGGTGATATTCCATATTCTTAATTCGTAACCTATCGGAAGTCGGACTCAAATGGTAGTTTACAATAGTTCTAAGTTCAATACTACGCCTTGGTGAATTTAAATATGAGCTTAGGTGCCTCTATAGTCTATACTAAGAGTGAACTTACTCATGCAATAGGGTAACTGTATCGTAAATAAATATCTATGTCTCTTTCCTTAAAATGATTATTACAAAACATCCTGGAAAAAATAGTTATTGCAGCTTATCATTCCTATTACAAATTTTAATCCAATAAACATTGAAATGTATTGCTCAATTGAGTAGTGTAAAACAGTGACGTCACCAGTTGGTACATTTTAGTACATTGTTCATACAAAGTTATTGTTTTGACAGATGATAAAAAGTAACTGATTTGACTAAGGTGTCAACTACCATAATCAAGGTCACGGCAATTCGCGTCAGTACATTGCACACAAAAATGCTGATTCATCTCAAAAGTAAATACGAGTAGACACCAATTTCTTAAAAAAATATTATTATGATGAAAAAATGCTTACACAATATATTACTCTTGTATAAGTTATTTACTTCAATTTAATTATTTTATTTATATGTAAATGAGAACGAGTATCGGATGTACATGTATTAAGATTTAATATATTGTAATTCCTCTTCCGCCCTCTCAATTTTAGATTGTGTAAGTTTTTTATATAATTTGTTTTGTCGGTAATTTCGGCGGACTTGCACAAAATGTGTTTAATTTCCTGGGTTTTAGTTATTTATTTCCTTTTTATCTCAGAGGTTCGCTGCACGTAATTTTAAAGGTAAAATGCTACATCTGGTAGATTCTAGATTAAAAGATATAAAATTTCAACAAAAAAAAAAAACAAAACAAAGAAACAAAGACATCAAGAACGACCAAATAAAATAAAAAAATAGGAAATGCACTAATTGCCCCTACGAATTTCGAAGGTTCCCATCGATACTCTAGTATCGTGGTACCACCTGGTACTACCGTTGGGATACCTCCTTTTCATTAAAAAAAGAATCATTAAAATCGGTTCGTAAAGGACGAAGTTATCCGCGAACACACATAAAATATATCTTTACTGTCCAATTGAGAATCTCCTTTTCTGAAGTTGGTTAAAAAAAAGAAATGTCATTTAAAGACTGAAATTGCAATCCAAATTAAATTAACCTCCATTATTTGAACATAAAACCTCAAAAAAAAAAATAAGTACACAGTTTATTACAAAAAAGTTTTTATGGCAACATTATAAAACAAAAAACGGTATACAATTTCAATTTTAAAAACAGTTACGCTTTTTATGATAGCGTAAAAATAGTAGCCGGTGTTGTTTGGATAAAATCTTAAGTGCATATTACACTGTTTTTTTAGTCAAATTGCGATGACAACAGACCACTTTAACTGTATAATTGTTTTAAGTATGGGTGCCATTGGTAGCCGTTGAAAGGATACGAAATTGTGACTCGGCAATATTTATCTGTGCATTGTCATTACTTTATCTGTACCACATTTTAACCAATAGATTATGAAGCATAGAGAAAAGAAGGTTTGTAAAAAAACAATGTTTCAAACGCGGTAAACTTTTAGTTGCTGGAAGAGCAAAGCAAATTTCTTAGCGTTGTTTGCTTAATAAGGAGAATTTTTGGTATTAGTACTTGTAACTTATGTCGCGTTTTAGTTGCACCTGTTCAAGATCAAGTTACATTAATATTATATGGAAATATTGTTTCGAAATAAATGACCAAGTGTCTAACCTGAGTGTTATGTTTACCACATTGTACAGAACTGCAATGCGATGTAAATTTCAAAAACGTTTATCAACAAGCAATACGTTATTAATAAAATTCCTGATACATTCATCCTCAAAAAGAAATATGCATGAAAAAAATCAATATTTCAAATAAATAAAGTTGAAGACTCTTTGTAATTTTAAATTAACAGCTTTTCACTTCATAGGTACCTGCATATGACGATTCATCCGTATGTCTAAAAAAATCAATTTTAAATGTTTTGCCTGTCTGTCTGTTCGTCTGCTTGTTTGTGTCGGCTAATGTCTACAGCAGCCGGACCGCTTTTGACGGAACTTTCAATGGCAGATAGATAAGATAAGAAGTAACTTAGACTACTTTTAGACTAACTCCGCCCCGCGGTATCACCCGTGGTTGTTGTTGTAAAATTATAACAACAACTGTTCTTAAATTCCATTCAAATAAAATAAGAATCATCAAAATCGGTTCACCCAGTCGAAAGTTATGAGTTAAACAAATATAAAAAAAACTGTCGAATTGAGTACCTCCTCCTTTTCCTTCTCGTTGTAAATGACAAAGACATATAAACATAAATAGACTTTACAAATAGTGTTCATTTGTTTGGAATGCCACCCTATACAAAAAAGTTGTGGAATGCCATTGTAGGGTGGCACGAAAGTGTTTTTGCAATACATTCAATTCGCTCGTAAGGAGATCCGTATCGATTGATAGCATTCTTCGATAAATGGGCTACTGCAAGGCTGAAAGAATTTTTAAATACGGACCATTAGTGCCTGCAATTTGTGCGTTCAACAAAATAAACAAACATAGAAACTCTGCAGCTTTATACTATCGTTACAACTTATAATTAGTCGAGCTACGCTGATTTCAGCACGAACGGGCCGGCTCGACCGGGCCGGTACTACCCTCGCACAGAAGATCAACGTAAAATGACAGCGTTCATGCTGTCGTGTTTCGTTGGTGAATGTGAGACCAGAGGTCCCATGATGCAGAAGCTCACTAGTCACCATGCTGCATTGTTTGCATTCGCAATGTGTGTGGTTGACCACCACTCTTGAATTCTGCTTATGCTTTCTATCAGGCAGAGTAGAGTCTCTTGGCTCTTACATAAAAAAATATACACATTAGTACGAATTGAATCTTCACAGAACAACATAAATCCCTCAATATTTCGTAAAGAGTATTCTCATCAACATGACTTACATTAGAATAAGGCTACTGGGTTCTGTTTTGTGTGTTTAAAAGATAAGTGAGTTTATCAAGGCAAAGGTAGCTGTCGTCGTGTCGTCTCGACTAACATTGCAATGTTTGATATCGTTATCATCTTTACTCTGACTAAGACATGCAGGATGTTTCTAAACGAAAAAGTAAACTTCATAAACGTGTCGTCGGTGTAAATGAATTTCAAGTAATTACTTCGTACAATAACTACTTTTATTTTTTTAACACTTTGGTGTTTATATATAATATTGTAGTGTATGCGACTTACGATCAAGAGGTCTCGGGTTTGATGATTCCCGAGTCGGGCCGAAAGTGTTGGATTCTCCTTATAAGAAATTCTTATTGACAGCTCAGAGTATGGAAATTTGACTGTGTTTCACGTTAGTGCCTCGAAGAGCACGTTACAACGGCTTACATGAACATCTATGGCAATCGTTATTAGGACGTCAGTGTCAGTGCCCTCAAATATAGGATGCCTCAGGATTGCGGAAGTTCTGGGAGGTCTTAACAACAGCAGTTCCCGGATCTCTCCTTTTCAGGCGCAGAGTGACAAACCGTGTGGGTTTAGTCGGTTCGATTCCGACACACCGCCTCGCCGCAAACCCCGGCGAGGTGACGGCCCGAGGGGGTTTCCATACGTAAAAAAAAAGGATTGTGGAAGTCCGAAACCAGCCACTCAGAGGAAAAACTGATATTCAGACAAAAGCGGCTTTCTTCAATCATTAACGCCTAAATAGCGTGTTTAAACAAACAAACTCTTCAGCTTTATATAATACTAGCTGAACCCCGCGGTGTTACCCGCGGTTATTGTGGTACCGCGAGTAACGCCGCGGGACAAAGTTAGTCTAAAAAAGTAGCCTAAGTTACTCCCTGGATCATCAGCTACTTGCCAGTGAAAGTCCCGTCAAAATCCGTCCAGCCGTTCCAGAGATTATCCGGAACAAACAAACAGACAGACAGACAGACAAAAATGTTTTTAACTAAATTTTTGGTATATGTACCGTGCATACACACACATGCATTTAGTAAAAAGCGGTTATTTTAATATTACAAACAGACACTCCAATTTTATTTATTTGTATATATATTAGTATAGACTAGCTGAACCCCGCGGAGTTACCCGCGGTTATTGTTGTACCGCGAGTAACGCCGCGGGGCAAAGTTAGTCTAAAAAAAGTAGCCTCAGTTACTCCCTGGGTCATCAGCAACCTGCCAGTGAAAGTCCCGTCAAAATCCGTCCAGCCGTTCCAGAGATTACCGGGAACAAACAGACAGACAGACAGACAGACAAAAAAAATTTTAACTACATTTTTGGTATATGTACCGTGCATACACACACATGCATTTAGTAAAATGCGGTTATTTTAATATTACAAACAGACACTCCAATTTTATTTATTTGTATAGATACTAGTATAGATTAGTCAATGACACACGAGAATTTCCTACCTAAAAACGAACAATTCTTGTAATAATGCAGAGGGTTTCGAAGGCGATAAATCAATCTTGCTAGAATTAGTTTTTCGAAAATAAACCAAATAAAAAATATCGAGCTAAGCTCGGTCATCCAAGTACCTACTAGATTAGATATTTAATACAGTGTGAGTATCTATATCTATACTAATATATAAAGCTGAAGAGTTTGTTTGTTTGTTTGTTTGTTTGAACACGCTAATCTCAGGAACCGCTGGTCCGATTTGAAAAATTCTTTCACTGTTAGATAGCCCATTTATCGAGGAAGGCTATAGGCTATATATCATCACGCTAAGACCAACAGGAGCGGAGCACCAATGAAAAATGTTTCCAAAACGGCGAAAATTATCACGCTACGGGCAATAAGAGACGTAAACGAAGTTGCGTGGGTCAGCTAGTTATATTATAAAACGCAAAAGTTTAGCGTTACTCGAATAAGCGAAGTGAGATGATATTCTTATTATTTCCCATTATACTTATTAGATAGTATTTAAACAACACAGTTAGAACCTCCATAAATGTTTTACTGACTATCGCGTGACAGTTATCTGTCTGTCTCTCAAGGTTACTTGCATTTTGTTCTTGTACAAGTGTGAGACCTTGTCCTTTTAAACTGATTTATCGGATGCTGGTTTGACTCATAACAGTTTGTATACCTACAGTCAAAACGTTTGATTTTTAAATTAAATTGTTCTACTATCAATTTACATTTTTAAATCCTGAAACACCGAATCTATGATTAGTGATCGCGCTGAGGGATAACGAAATGCATTCCGACTGAATTAAAAAAAATGTTTTAATTGATTAAATTCATATTACATCTAGCTGAACGCGGGCAACGCCGCGGGCCAAAGCTAGTCTAAAAAAAGTAGCTTTAGTTACTCCTTAGATCATCAGATATCTGCCAATGAAAGTCCCGTCAAAATCAGTCCAGCCCTTCCAGACAGACAGACAGACAAAAATTGAAAAGAATGATAGTTTGGTATGTGTACCGTGTATACTTACATACGCATTTATTAAAAAGCGATTATTTTAATATTACAAACAGACACTCCAATTTTATTTATTTGTATAGATGTATAGATAAGCCTATTTTCTTTTTTAGGTAAACGGCGGATAGTTAAAATTCAATAAAATTATGTTAACATTAAAACAACCTCTATAACTTCATTTTTTTTTAAAAGTGTTGTCATCTGTGAAGATATGAATTTGAATTGAAAAAATAATTTTAAAATCATTCTGTTTCAATTTAAGTGAAATAATTTACATACTTGGATTTAAGATACCATTTTTATAAGTGGTGTTATTTTTAGTTTATGTAAAGAAATTACAAAAACAAAACATAAATATGAAATACACATAACACACAACGTGTTAGTGCATTAACATTATGATTAAATTCTTCATAAATATAACCTCATATTCCTTTTTTAACACACAATCAAATAGTTTACGTGTTTAAATTTCGAATGGAACGCATCATTCTTTTCTCGTAACACTTTTTTTAAATTAAATTATATAAATTAATTTTATTCGTTTATACGCTTAGTTGATTCCTGCATAATGCATCATACTCTACTTCCATATATTACATTTATACCATTTAGTCGATTCATTTCCATAGTTACGATGCTTAGATTGTTTAATTAAATTACCCTCATTAGATACTCTGAATAGACTGTATTGGAGGTAATAACAGACAAGTTGAATAGAAGCGTTACTAATAAGCATAACAAGAAAATAAATTTCGCTACTTCATTTCATTGTAAAAGATTCACGAATTTCGTTCCGTGTCATCGATTTATGTTAATTTCAGGTATGAGTAATGTTTTGGTGTCTTTTAGATTTTGTTTTATCGATAACTGTTAGTATTTTTGTACGTGTGGATTCCATGAAGAAAATTATTCGTATGGAGGGTCCAAATGATAATGCACCAATAGTAAATAGTAATTTTGTTTATGAAGGTTGATAGATATTAGAACAGAGGTAATCTAAAGAATAGTTTGGTGAAAAATTATATTAAAGAGGACATTTTTTTCTCGAGTTAAAGCTACCAAACTGATTCTAATCTGCCTGATGAATAGCATCAGATAAATCCAAAATATGTGGTCACCCTCCTTATTGCGATATCGCTAAAAGTAGAAAGGTACACAGAGAACTGACGAGTAATAGCGGAAATTTCGGAAAAGATTTGCAATGCAATGCAGTAATTCTTTCTTGACGATATCGTTAGCGATTTGTTACGAAGATTAATCCGTAGCAATATGATGCATTTGCTTAATACCTACTGCCATGATATTACAAATCAATGACCCATTATCAGATAACAATAATATCTGTTCAAGTTTACTGAATGCTCTAACAGGTTTAACACTCATACGGATGCTTTTGAACTCGACGCAGACAATATTTATTTATCAGTCTAGCCACATTGTGATGTGAACTACTAGTGCAAATCTGACATTTGTTTACGTATTTTTTTTTTTTAAGTTAGTATTTAGAACGACGTGTTCCTCGATGTTCCGACCATTTGAAATTAAATTAAAAAAAAGTAAATTTTCTAGATATTTTTTTGAACATGGAACGTCAATTAAAGTTGTCTTTATACTTGTAAAGTCAAGAAATAAACAACTATGTAATATTATTTTTAACAACCTTAACAGCCATAGAGATAAGGGAACATGTCTATTAGCACATTTCCTCTCGCTTCTTTATCATCCAGCATGTATCGTATAGAATGGCTATTAATCTAATCTAACCTTTAAATAAAGATACATATTAGAACTTATAATATACAAAATTGCTTCCCATGAATAGCTTGCGTGTCTCAAACGATAATAACTGTTCCTTAACCTTTTAAGTTATGTAGGCACATAACTTCTGATACAAGCTTCGCTGATAAAATTTTACAGTGGAAGTTATTGTATAACATACATATTTTCCTATTTTCCACATGGGTATCTAAGGACAATTCACTTCCACTTCTCTCAGAGATCGTCTCACATTCACATCTTCTGTCAGTTGTCCCATATTGGTACAGTTATACGAAAGGCAAGTAAAAACGATGTTATGAATCGTAAGATTGGCGTCATTTTATGAAGATATTGGATTATAAGCTTTAATATATAGTTTTAAAATCAAATGTATTCCCATTCCTGCCTCGTTGGTCTTGTGGTTGCCGTGTGCGACTGCTGATCATGAGGTCTCGGGTTCGATTCCCGGGTCGGACCAAATGTTTGTATGATCTACAAATATTTGTTTCGGAGTTTGGGTGTTTTCTATGTATAATATGTATGTATTTACAAAAAAAAACTATAATATGTATTTGTATCAGTTGTCTAGTACCCATAACACAAGCTCTGCTTAGCTTGGGACTAGATGGCGTTGTGTGTTAGATGTCCGAAATAATTAGTATTATTCCATCCCTAAAGATGGGCTTGATATCTTTAGCAGAAATGTTAAAAACATTCTAAAATTAACGTAGATAAATAAAGAGCACTGCAGTATTATAATACTTATTCTATTTAATATCATAAGGCCGCATCCAGGCTATCGAGTTACATTCTTAAGGAAACAACGTGTTATTCCTTCCGTCAAAGTCACATTAAGGCTTCCCAAAAGGCTTGGTATCAAATGTTGTAGTGAAGCAAAAAATATGGACATGTTTTTACTTAGTGAATCAGAATATTATGACGTTACTACATTTTAAGTTCAGTAGAGCTAAATCGGCACTTATTTATTTAACTAGCTATTGACCACTCCACCCACCCGCTTGTATTTCGGTAATCGCGATAAAAAATAGCCTATGTACTTCCTCAAGAATCAAATTATCTACATGACAAAATTAATTAAATCGGTGTAACAGATTTACTTTTGAAACTATAATATTAGTATAGATGAAGAGACTAGAGAGATAGGAAATATAGAAGATTTATCGCCCTTAAAGTGCCCTGATAGAGTCCAGGTTGTCAAGGTCATCTATAGCAAACGTTATTCGAAAATCAGTGCACTCAAATATACTGACAAGTTATTCAACCTCCGAATTCAGATCCGACAGGTCCGATACTAGTCGCTCCGTTGAAAAACTGATATTCAGGTAAAATCGGTTGAACTAGTAGTCGATCCCCAAATACGAGTAATCTTGGGAATAATAAAGGCTAAGAAGACATATACCACCCATTGAGTGACCTCTACCCAACAAAAATGTTGCAAAAATGAGAACTTTATTCCATTTGAGAGACAAACTTGCGCGGGTCATTTAATGTTAAATATTTGTAGGTTACTTTAGAATGGTATTTCGATAAAATATCTTTACAATACTATGTAAATAATGCCGTATATTTTATTAAGTTGGCATTGAAACCTATTGTGTAATACCCAATACCCGATGAGTTTTAAGAGTGGTCAATCGGCCAAGGCCGATCCTTTCGGCTTATGAATCTTTTTTGTATCAATATAAGCGCAATCATGATGTTACAAAGTAATAAATGAGTAAAACCACTCTGTATAAATATC
Organism: Spilosoma lubricipeda; assembly: GCA_905220595.1. Lineage (NCBI taxonomy): Eukaryota > Metazoa > Arthropoda > Insecta > Lepidoptera > Erebidae > Spilosoma > Spilosoma lubricipeda. Next base: position 3,726,665 of record HG992291.1, read on the forward strand.
ATAATAATTGAGAAAGGAAAGTTTTGATATGAAGGAGATGCAAAGAAATGAGAAACAGACATAAGCAAAAACAGAGTAGGTACGAAATGAAGTCGCTTCTTTCCGCTGTTTGCGGCTTAGATCTTTTAAACTACATTTTAATGCAGTTTTCAGCTATAGGTAGAATAATTCAAGAAGAAGGTCTATATGTGTAATAAATGCATATTATAATAGAGGAAATCCGAGGATATCAAAGACTCTCCCGTGCGAAACCGGGTCGCTAGTATATTCTAATGGTATTTCAAAGGAATGTTTAAATGAAGTTGATTCAATATTTTTTTGTTAAACTTCAAAACGATAGATGCAGTATATTTTTTTAAGAAATGCAAAGGCGTAATATCGTCGCACTCAGCTTTTGTATAATATATATTTTTGTAAATCCCAGTTCACCTTGAAGAAGTGATACCGATTGATATCTAGCTCTGTACCCATCAGCCGTTCTGGCGCCATTAAGTAAACATCCATTCATACAAGCATTTACGTAAAATGGTATTACGATTATATCATAACATTTACTTCTTATTAAATTTCGAACACAAAATATCGGTTACCTTCTTACCAAATAAGGCTCAAATATTCACGATGAGTTCTCGTTGGTGATAAGATGTGGGCAAGCCGCAGCCGGTTTGCCCACGCTTACAAACTTGCCGACCTAGCAAATTTTTCAAAATGGAGGCACTCCTTTACTATAATGAATGATATCATTTTTTCTATTATTTTTAACTTTAAGTAAAAATATATGCTAAATTCTTTGGTTATACTTTATTTTAGGGATGGGAGTAGGTATACTTCACGGCACAGAAAATGCTAGTGTGTCTATATCTATACGGGGTTCTCTTTGCTGCGATAACCGACATACACGCAGACGAAGCCGCGCGCAAAATTAATTTTGCTAGTCAATTTATAATACACTAGCTGACCCACGCAATCTTGTTTGCGTCTCCTATTGCCCGTAGCGTGATAATTTTATCCCGTTTTTGAAACATTCTCCAAACTGGCATATACTGTGCGTAAAAGTTCAAAAAAATAATAGAATTAAAAAAAAATGGGTTCACAGTCAAATAAACCAAACTTTTGTACCAGTTCTTTGTGTTCTCCAAGTCTTGATTGACGCTATTTATGGCACTGTTTAAATTTTCTACTCTAGCATGTGAATAGATCTGAAGGGCGTCAGCATACAAGTGATACGAACACTGAAGTTCACGGGTCTAATGGAATTTTCTCTTTAATTTGAGACTATTAAGTACCTAAGTATTTTGTAATAGATATATAAAAAAGCGGCCTAGTGCAAGTCGAACTCGCACATGAAGGGTTCCGTAGCAGCAAGTAACATAATATAACCGTTTTTTGCCTTTGGCACGGAACCCTAAAAAAACGAGAAAGCCTCTCGAGTAGTCACATTTTTGTGATATTTTGCTTCTTCTGACGGCCAACATCACCCAAAATCACCAGGTTTTTTTTTTATTTGTTACATAAAACAACTTGACCGCCGAATGCCATTATAAATTCCAAAATTAAAATATTTAACTCAGGTAGTCTTCAAAACCGTTAAGTAATATATTGGTTGAATTTATTCACTGTTATCAAAGTTCTCGGATAACAACAAAACCACACCAACCTCGTTTATGATGTGTCAGATTTACAATAAATATAGCTAAGTATAAATGTACCACAAATAAAAGCCTTTATTTTTTAAATGATACCTTTTTGGAGAGGAGTTACGCCGGTTATACAGACAGAAGTAGGTACCTACTGTTAATAATTGTATGTACGAAAAAAATACTCTTTTTTTGAAACGAGAATGTTAACTACGATTTTCCTAATTACGTAACAAGGCTCAAGATGACTTGTACAGTTCTCAATTTAAAAAGTAGATTTAAGAAAACAGCTGAATGTCATTATACATTTTATTTGATTACTTCTTAAATCCAAACGTACTTGTTATAACATGTTCTAACAAGTCGGTGTGATCATCGATAAAGATTAATAAATTAAGGAGATTATTCACCTTGTATTACTTCTCACCTGCGGTTTTATTGCAAGTCTCATTTGAATTTGTATGAAATTTTTATTCGTAATTTGATTTTATGATCCCTGAGCTTAGATCAAATAAAAAAGGTAGATAACGCACGGCCTTGTTCTGTGTTGAAGCTGCTGCTTCAGCGGAAAGTCTCAAACGCCGTAAGTACCAAAATTTAATAGGTAATTACATTTTGAACCGTTTGGGGTAGAGACGCTAGGTTCATGGGGTTCGAGTGCTCGCGCTATGTTTAAACAACTAGCTAAGCAACTGTATGACGCTTCTCTCAACCAGAAGGCCGGCCTTTTTCTAGCACAGAGAATCAGCATTGTCATCCAACGTGGTGATGCTGCCAGTCTTTTGGGAACGCTACCAGTAGGCGAAGATGTGGAGTTTTTTTGACGCTTATATGTAAACTAGCCGACCCACGCAACCCCGTTTGTGTCTAATATTGCCCGTAGCGTGATAATTTCCCCCCGTTTTCGAAACGTTTTTCATTGCTGCTCCGCTCCTATTGGTCCGAGCGTGATGATATATAGCCTATAGCCTTCCTCGATAAATGTGCTATCCAACACTGAAAGAGTTTTTCAAATCGGACCAGCGGTGCCTGAGATTAGCTTGTTCAAACAAACAAACAAACTCTTCACCTTTATATATTAGTATAGATATTGTTACTGTTCTTTTTAATTAAGCTTATTAACTGTAATGTTAAGACATCAGTAAATTATTTATAAGTTAACAATGACATTTCTAGGATATATTAGACAATAGTGCAATGATATTATATAAAAATATCATTGTAATATTGATATTTTATAATTACGAATACAATGGACAAATGAGTGTTTGTCTTTATAAAGTTATTTGAACCAAGAGACTTATAGTGTTGTTAATTCCAATAACTTTAAATAAGTAAATAAATATTCCGGACATTCCAGACATTTAACACACAACGCCATCTAGTCCCAAGCTAAGCAAAGCTTGTGTTGTGGGTACTAAACAACTGATAACATAAATACACACATATATTTATATATATACTTCTTTTTGTAAACATATATTATATATTTTTAACACTCAAACTTCGAAACAATCACTTGCAGATCATACAAACATTTGCGCCGACCGGGGAATCGAACCCGAGATCCCATACACAGCAGTCTATATTACATCATTTGATTTCATAACATCGTTAGCAGGCCACAGAACCTAGTTCGATGGCAATCACGATAGATAAATAGAATTTCGTAATTCAGAAATTCACCTAAATATGGTCAGAATCAGAAAATGTAGTGACAAAAAAAAAGATGTCACATTGATTTGCTTCTATTTAATTTAAAAATAACTATTAAGGAGTTGTAACAAATTGAGATATCTTTAAATCTCTGGTGTGAAATTGGATAATTTAAAAAAACATTACCTTTTTCGGCCGTTGCATCGATGTGAGAATATTCCTTTATCTATACAAATAAATAAAATTGGAGTGTCTGTTTGTAATATTAAAATAACCGCTTTTTACTTAATGCATATGTATGTATACACGATACATACACCAAAAATGTAGTTAAAAAAATTTTTGTCTGTCTGTCTGTCGGTTTGTTCCGGGTAATCTCTGGAACGGGTGGACGGATTTTGACGGGACTTTCACTGGCAGGTAGCTGATGACCCGGGGAGTAACTTAGGTTACTTTTTTTAGACTAACTTTGTCCCGCGGCGTTACTCGCGGTACAACAATAACCGCGGGTAAAACCACGGGGTTCAGCTAGTATTTTACAAAATTTTGACCGCGGTTGCGCCGCGATCAAAAGCTAGTAAAATATAAAGGAATATTGCGTAGCCATGCCGTCCCTCAAGAATCAAAATTTCTTCAAATTTTACTGAAATCGCTGTATCGGTTAAGCCGTGAACGCGTAACATACAGAAAGAGTTACTTTTTAAATTATAGTATTACTGTAAATAGTATAGATTTTTTATTTTCAAAACTGTTCATATTCAAAATTAGTTTTTGTTTTAGCTCACTTTTACTTTCGTACAGAAAGTAAAATTACTTTTATTCAAGTTGAAACTTTTGTCTAAAATTATAAGGATACCTATTTACAATGTATGATTTAAATTTTCTTTAACTTATTATGTTTAGACCATTTAAAGCACGGCTCTGGTTTGTAAATAATACCATCGTATAAATTACACTTTTTAGCTTTTGACTAAAACTTATTAAAGCGGGATGCATGACTTAATTACACACATTGTGAAGATTTAGAGCGGAACAACTGCAGACTCTAGCGGAACATTCTGCAGTCTCTAGCGGAACAAGAAGAATTCTAGCTACAATAGTTATTTGTTATACAAGAGTGCAAAGTTTTAACTGCCTCGTTGGCGTAGTGGTAGCGTAAGCAACTGCGCTGCTTGAGGTCTCGGGTTCGATTCCCGGGTCGGACCAAATGTTTGTATGATCTGCAAATATTTGTATCGAAGTTTGGATGTTTTCTATGTATAATATGTATGTATTTACAAAAAAAAAGTATATATGTATTTATATCAGTTGTTTAGTACCCATAACACAAGCTCTGCTTAGCTTGGGACTAGATGGCATTGTGTGTTAGATGTCAGAAATATTTATTTATTTATTATTTATTATTTATAAAGTTGCTTTTTAACAGCAACTTTACACTCCTGTATAAAAAATAACTCAATGCTCGTGTTCAATTTTGATAACCGAGCAAGTGAATAATTTTAAAATTAGAGTCCCGAGTGTTAGCGAGAGAATCAAAAGAGTACGAGGTGAAAAATCTTTGCACTCGAGTGCTACACGTAACTTTTCATCCCACCTCAGCAAGGAAATGACTAAATGCAAAAAAAAAACATTTACAATCACAAGACAATCTACGACACCTTTAAAATTACACCAAGAAGGTTCCGGGTTTAAGTTTTTAACAAATTAAAAAAGGTTGTATGATAAATTCGGCGCTATGGAGATAGAAGTAAATAGGTTTAATGGTGTTTTTGTGACAGTAGGAAGGCTTAATACAAATCCAATCCGTCAAGAATTGATCATACATCTAATTCCTTCAAACGACCAATTCTTGAATTAATGCCCCAATTCTTGAATCATGGTAAGGGCTCCAACGATTTTCACGAAATTTTTTGCAGGGACTATAAATCGATCTAGTTAGGATTCATATAAATGAAATTTTCTATAAAGAAAAATTCCCAAAAAAAAATACCGAGCCAAGCTCGATCATCCAGGTGCGCCTATTTAAAGCTGTGGTTGATCATGATTCTTGTTCGATATTCAGATCTCTAACTTAGACTGTCTAAGATAGTCAACAAAATAAATGTGTTCAATACTCTTCTTGGTAAATATGTATTTACCAATGTATGTATTCATGACTACAAGGAGCTAGTAATCGCGTTAAAGAATATCCTAGTTCAGAATCAGTGAGTCAAAGTGATGTAGGTACTTTGATTCACTGACACGTCATGGCAAATTTCATTGAAATCGGTGCAGCTGTTTAACCGGAAAATTGTAACAGACAGAATTACTTTAATAATATTAGTATAGATTAGTTATTTAGTTATAGTATAACGGTTTAAGATAACTAACCGTGATTCTGAATATACCTTAAGGCAAACATTTGTTATGACTCTGACGAATTTCGGTAATAAAAAGAAGTATGTATTTTCAACTGCAAGATATAATTTGGGACAGGGATGGTTGGCGTTTGCAGAAGGTCTTCGTCCAGTTTACAGCGGCGATCAGTACTATTAGCAACTCTGTCGCCTTTTAAACTAATCTAATAAACGTAAAACTAGTCTTCAAACATAATTTAATATCACATACATGTTTGTATATGTATATTAAACCTAAGTTTTATATTAAAATAACGATTGAGTAGTATCTTGTAAGCCTTTGGTTCTAATACCGGTTGGGTAACACGATAACTGGGCTCGTATGCCGCCGCGTCGGTGTGGACAGGACAGGCCGACTCAAAACTAAGGCTTTTTCTTCAGAAAGCCAACTCAGACTCTGTACTGTACATAGTTTTTATTTAATTAATTTATTTTATTTATTTATTTTATCTTTATTGTACACACATAAAAGATATAAAAAAAGAGAATAACAACATACGAACGTGACAATTGGCGGTCTTATCGCTCATGGCGATCTCTTACAGACAACCTTTACACGGATAATTAAACAATAAAAACATTTAAGGTGGAATAGTAGGGTGCACAGATTTAAAATTTTATAGCAAACAAAGATAAAGATTAAATCATTAAAGTTCGAAAATTATAGCATTCACACAAATAAACATCTAATCACATCACACATATAAAATACGAATACATACATTAATGTTCACGGGCTTAAAAAAAATACCTCTGTGTTTAGTTTCGGTAATTCTTTCCAGAGTGAGTCTTAAGAATTGCCGACGACTTTTAGCTGTAAAGTCTCACGTTCAAAAATTTCTGTAGGAGATTTACTTACTCAAATAAATATTATCATTAAACATATTGTAATTTACATAAAACAATAAACAATTTGTTAATTTGCTAAATTTGTCGCAATATAATAAATAACTACCTACGACATCTGTGGTTTCAAATGTCACTCAATTGAATTTTAATTCGCTTCCTATTTGCTTCATTCGCATTTCTTAAAATAAAATCATATCACAGACACGTTTTATAAAAATACTTGCTTTTGCCCGCAGCTCCGCCCGCGTGTATGTCGGTTACGCGTTGCCAGACGTCCCGATTTTGTCGAAACGTCCCACTTTTTTTTATCAAAATTATAATGTCCCGCGCGGGTCAGGTATTGTCCCGCTTTTTGGGGATAGCTAGCCGGACGACAATTAGGAAAAAAACACTAGGGTTAGTGCTTTTTCGTCACGAATTAGGGATGATGTAGCATGTAGTAGAAAAATATTGCAAACGACCCTTTTTTCTTTGGTTACTTTTACTCATATGTTGTAATTTCTGATTAGATGCGATACGTTGATATGTTTTTTTACTTTGTCTCGCTTTCGACGAAAAAATCCCGCTTTTTTCATCATCATCAATCAACTGGCTACCTCTGCCTGAAAAAAAATCTAGAAGACTACGTTCAAACAACGTTCTATTTATAGTATCTCTTTTTTACATTATTTTGTTTTAGTCATACTTATTATTTTGAACGGAACTTTTCTAAAAGAATATGGACATGATAAGTTATCTTCAGTTATATTTAAAAAGGAAAGTTAATTTAATAAGGAATTTAATAAGTTTTAAAGATAACCAAAATTCTTGAAAAATCGCTAAAAGGGCCTAGTATTTTCAAATACATTTAACTAAACACATGAATCATTTAGCAAAAGTTCGGTGGTAAAAAAATAGGTTAGCTATAAATACCTACATATCCATCTTTGAATCAAAATAAAACAATGTTAATCAAAGCCACTTTATATCATTAATCTTATATTTAGGAACTATTTAATAAATCTATTGTGATTGAAAAAAAAATTACAGCTGTTCGAAATTCAAAAGATCGAACATGAAGCCTTAATTATGAAACCTATTTTTTTCATACAGAGGCAGGCGAAGGAATTCGTGAGGTGCGGTAACGCCTATATAAATATTTTAAATAAAACTTGATCTACGTTGACCGGAAATAATTTGGAAGGTCCCGCTCGGCCTTGCCCAAGGACTAATAGAGGCGTTTTTTTTTTGTTCGAGTATATTCGGATCGGACCTACAACGTTCAAGGCATATTTTACATAAACTTTAGTGAAATGCGAGAACTTTGGAACATTTAAAATTGGAATATTAAAATGGAACAGGTGATATGAATAATATATTATTATATTTTTCATCTAAGTTTATAGCAAAAAAAAGTTTAATTAAAAATGGCTTTTTAAGCTTGCAACACAAAGCTTGCATGAATCTGTCTCAATCAATAGTCGTATCAAAAGTCAATATTCTACTTTGAAGAAAAACCAGAAACAATTTTTCGCTGAAGTCAAAGGAATCTAAGTACATACCTACATTAGTATGTATATTAAAAAACTAATTTAGAACGAAATAAGCAACAAAAATGTACATTTGAATGTATCAATCACATCGACCATTAAATGAATGCAAATTGTTTATACGTCAACTTAAATCTGATCTTATTTCAAGGTGCTTAAGGTTAATTTTGATCGTGACGTTGTGTTAAAGAAACCGGTCTCGTATGACCTCGGGTATCAGAACAAACGGATAGAATAGCGATACAAAATTCCAGACGAACATATTCACGATATTTGAAATTGTACATCGTCACTATATACATCGTTTAAATGTATATGGTATATACCTATATATTTTTTTACTAATTATTGCTGGATATAAGAAGCTTCTTGTAAGGATTTTTGGCCTAGGTACCTGTTCGACGCTGCCAAAAGGGTTAGTTTCAATTTTTGACACGCTTTTATTAGCTTGACCTGTATGTATGTAAAAAAAATTTTAACTTCATTTTCACCTACTTTCAGAAGTCTGATTAACTTGAATTTTTTGTATACACATTAAATTTCATTGAATTTGAAGTTGTTCCTTTACATCTGTAACTAACCCTCCAAAACCGTGATTTTGAAGATAAGTACAGAGAAAAAAGCCATTGAAATCATTTCAACAAAAGATACCAGTTTTTTGCGTTCGGAAACCGAAGTGTTCTCGTGAGAAAGTAGTTTTGAACGACACAGCTACGCCCCTTTTTATTTCGTTTACTTACTTTTTTTACATATTATTATATAATAGCGTATGTCAATACTCGCAAGTTGAGCGAGCGTAAATGTGCGGTGTTGCCCGTTTACGGTTTTAAATGACTTTAAAGAGGTAGACTTAGCTTATTAAGAATTGGTGTGTTTTGTAAACCTCACCAATAAAATACTGATAAATTGACAAAATTAGAGTTCAAGATTATAGTGAGAAAATATAATTTGTAATAAGTTCTAGGTAGCAATTCCTCCTTAAAACTATTTGAAAAGAAAGATACATATGTACTTAATAGAAAAAAAAATCGCTAAAGTTGATGTTGGTAATAACTTTTATTGCAGCGTTATAGCTTTTTTTAAAACGAATAAACGGACATTTTAAAGCACTTACAACTTAACATATTGCGGTACAGGTTATTAAAATGGCTTAAGTTTTTTTTAAATTAAGTTAATTGTAATATAAATAAAATAAAGAGGTAAAAAAATACTACAAATGACAGGGTCGGTGATTTAACCCTAAACTGAACACCCACAGATTTATTATAGATTGATTTCCCTTTCTCGGAATTAGCGCTTGTAAATTTAACGGTTTACGGCGTTGAACTGGCAAGGAGAGGTGGCAAAAGGCTCTAGGGATTTCCTTTCAAGGGTGCACCTGGTTCCCGGGATTCTAGTACCCTAGACGGTGTGCAGTTTTTTGTCGGTTCGAGTCCGACATAGCCACCAGCCAGTGGTATCCGTGGGGATATCAGTACAAAAAAAAGGCTCTACCGTAGAATAATTCCAATCCAGGGAGATTGGTTTTATTGTATGCTTGATTCTGAGAGTTTGGGAATGAGGGACTAACACGGCAAGGTTGTTGATGGGGGAACTTCAAAGCAACACGTTTATGACTCTTAAGTTGTAGGTATTCTTGGGTGATGCTAGTCACTTAACATCAGGTACTACGTCTGCTCGTTTGCCCTACTATTTAATAAAACAATTTATTAACAAGAGAAAGTATAAAAAACTATTACCCGTTTACTTAAAAAACTTTTGATACAATTTAAATAGCCTATGTCACGTAAACTGTTATTACGAATCGGTTGACACCTCATTCATTAAAATTGGTTCAGTAGTTTAGGCGCTACGATGGAACATACATAGAAACATACATAAAAAACTATCACCCTTCCTTTTGGTTTACACACAGTCGGGTAGAATTTATACCCTCTTCAAAACCCATATACTCTAATTAAATACCTATTTTACGAGATACTATGTTAAAAGGATATAGGTTTACGATCGAAGATGCTTGTAAAATTGTAAGTCATCGCTTTGAAAGTAGTAAACACACACGTACCTACTCACACACAAGTACATTCTTAATTAATATACACATCACACATCAATGTGAGTACGTGTAACATTTGACAGTTAAACACTGTGTTTACAAACAATAAATCCTCACTCCGCTGTGGTTATCTACTACAGTTTAAATCAATTGTTCTACGCTGTGGACATACTAATGGCGGACATAAGTTTTTTTTGTTCGAGTGTTTTAGGGTTACCATAAAAAAATAGCATTTTCATGGTATAGGATTCAACGAGGTATTAAGTTACTTACTGGATGGTAAATAACAACAGATATCTGTAACTGAAGAATTTAGAGCTGTCAGACTTTAATTGATGAAGAAATTGATGTCTGACGAAAGAATTGCTGAATACCAGTTTTCTGGTGAGGCGTGAGGCCGTAGTGTCACTCCGACTGAACTGGCCCATGTTCCCCGAAACATGACAACGTTAACAAACTAATGAGTTCCAACCAAAATTTTACTGAGTCACAAAGAGTTTTAGTTTTCTGTTCTCTGTTTTCTTTTTCTGGTAATTGATATTTTTTAACTTTTAGACAAGCGGGCAACTACTAAACTTTGTGAGGGTTTAATATAAAAAAAATTGATAATTTTTAACTTTATACCTGGCAACCCTACGTGTATTGGAAGCATAGCTTAGCTGAGACACAAGCTGAGATTACAAACACGTCTGTGAAACATGTGAGGAAAACAGGGAATAAAAATGAGGATAGAATTACTCATGTTAAAAATGTAGGTACTCTAAATTAGTAAATAATTATTTAGAGTACATAAATAAAGAAATAAATATTTTTACATACATAAATGATTAACATGAGTCTGTCGCGTTCGACTTATCTCTACTTTATAAGTCAACTCTTTTTCTGCGTGACAATAGGTGAAATCCCATCACACATCCCTAAATTCTGTCCGTTGAAATTTCCGTCATAGTCACGGCATTGTCCGTTTCTCTCTACAGTTCCTCTACGGTTAAGCTGGAGGCATCTAAGAATAGATATTTCAAGAATGATTATTTCAGTAAGTTTCGAATCGATGTACAGTGTACAGGAGTCCTCTTCCAGTCAGTTAGGTTGTGATTATACCAATAAAATAATTGAGAAATCGAATTATAATTCGAAATGTTCCTTGTCTATTAAATTATACCGTTTATGTTTATCTATATTATGACTCGAATGGCCAATAATATTACAATTAAAACGTTATTTCTGAGAAAGAAACGTAACGAGCAGTCAGGTCATCAGATAGGGTCTGTTATTGAATGACTGCCTCCACCAATTACATTTGCAAAAATTAGTAGCTAAATTAGCACACACTAATGCCTTTGAAGTGAGAGTACCACTTTCCTTTAAAGACTTGAAGTTAATATCAGTCCGAAAATAATTACCATGCAATACAATAATGAAGTTTAATCAACTTTCTATGTTTTTTTTTATTCGTATTTCGAATTGTCTTCTCAGTACGTGTAGTATAAGTTTCATCGCTAGTTGTGCTACCTATTCTAAATTTAAAAATAAATGCGATAGAACTAACGACATCCTTAATAAAGGTTGACTGCAAGTTTTTAAAACTAGAATGTTTTCAATATTTTTTGCTGTGATTGTGTACTGGTCATTTGAGTAGGATATTTTTAAAACATATTTTTATTGTTATGTAAAAATAGGTAAGTATAAAAGTTTTATTTAGTCCCTGTGGTGACAGATTAAGCATGCGGAGTATCACAGTGTCGCGTAAGAGCGGATTAAGAAAATAAACTACACAGAACAAAAGCTTATCCTTATTATTATTATTATATATATTATTATAGAGAAGGAAGCCCTTTACCAACTGGCCAACACGATGATGATTGATAAGAAGTTTTATTTATAACCAAAATGATCAAGAAAATTCTTGAAATGAAGATAATAAATGCAGCTCCTAAAATTTTTGGGAATAAAACCAGATAAGTAGCGTGAGCATTCTCGGCAACACAAGGCGGTACCGCTTGAACCGTTACTATGTATAAATATTTATATATTTGAATGAACCAGCTCTTAATGAAACCAAGCACGTATCCATCCATTCTAAAACTTAAGAAAACGCATTACTTCATCAACATTAAAAGAAGAAAAATTCCAATCGTTCAAAATGCATTGCCGTTTTAGTTTGGTTTCTTGTACAAACAACCGAATTATAGCAGCAATGTATAACGTTGAAGTTGTAAGCGTTTAATTTTGTAGTTGGGTCAATAGATGTTGTTAGAGGCTTGCACCTGTTTCCGATTTTGCTATAAATTGTGAAGTGAAGTGTATTCTAGCTTAGAAAACGAGTTTGGTGAGATTATACCATGATCGGTCTTTGGAAATACGCTGTTAAAGACAATGCTCCCATGACTGTACGTTGAAAATAGCTTAACAAGCCAGGCACTTAGTTTGACTTCACAGTTGGCCTCGTGGTTTTAGCAGTCGCTATGCTGCTTCCTATTGTACTAAGTGTTATGGGTTCAAATCCCACATGGAACAACACTTTATGAGATTCACAAATCGTTGTTCTGAGTCTGTCTGTCAGAATATAGAAACTATGCCATTTTTAAGCAAAATATTATTATTTAACACATCTTTTTTTATATATATGGCCTGCCAAAATGACTCTACTCTGCCTGATGAAAAGCATAAGTAGAATCCAAGAGTAGTGGTCACCATACTCATTGCGAATGCAGACAATGCATCATGGCGACCCGCACCATGACAGCCTAGTGATGCTTCTGCTTCTTTGGGCCCTCTTAGACGAGGTCATCAGATTCTACACTAGGCTGAGTGGTTTAAATGGTCACCTCGGCGCGTCCTACGGTGCTGAGTGTAGTTGGTTCGATTCCAGCATTGTTGTACTGAGTCTGGGTGTTCTTTGTATCTGTTTGTAAATTCTCCTGCGACAAAGTATATATTTGTATTGCAGAAATTGTTTTGATACATGTAATTTGTTTTTCATAAATGAGTCTGTCAAAGTGAATCTACTCTGCCTGATAGAAAGCATAAGTAGAATCCAACAGTAATGGTCAACATACTCATTGCGAATGCAGACAATACAGCATGATGAGCCACACTATGGTGTCCTATTATTAGCTTTAGGTGAATGTTTGATCATTTTTTATTATTTTCAACCGACTTCAAAAAAGGAGGTGGTTATCAATTCGTCTGTTTTCTTATGTTTGTTACCTCATAACTTTCGACTGGGTGAACCGATTCTGAAGATTGTTTTTTTTTAAAGCTGGTGTAGTTCTCTTGAGGTCCTATTTTAATTTGGTCATTTTTTTAAAGTAGGTTTATTTTGGTTAAAATTTGTAATTATAAAACAACAATAATGTATTTATTTCATTACTAATGTCTCACAGTAGAGCTGATATTTCTGACTTGTTTTGTCCATAACAGAGGTTAAGTGTCTGTGGGTGCCAAGTGCCAATCAATCACAGTAAAATGTATTATACCACTACTAAATACGGTTCGGTTTCAATAAACCAACGTAAATGCCATTTACTTCCTCATTTTATTTGTCTTAACGGATTAACTTTACATTATAAAGTACCGATAAAACTACCGATTTTTTGTACTTAATGTATTTTTTGGGATTGAACTTTTTTTCTTGTTAAGTCTTTGATAATATGAAAAAGTCACTGGTATCTTAGCGCTGAATGATTATTTTAAATCATGTAGGTATAACATATTTATTCATGGGTTATTCGTGCCTTAAAAAAGATTAAACATTAAAAAAAAACTTTGTTCCGTCTTTCCACAGATCTTCAATGTGTTGATTGATATGTTTCAATTTAAATAAGTCCAACTGTCTTATAAAATAAGTTCAAAAAAATACTTATTTGCTCCGAAATCACCCCTTCTAAATTATCTTTCATTTTATTCAAAATGTTCCAAGAATTATACCAAATTTGTTCTCAAACAAAAAATATTTAACCCTCTCCTGCGTTCCCCGTTAGTATACAATGTATCATATACAGTTGTGAGTATGCTTTTGTTAATTTAAAAAAAACTCATTACTTCAAGTACCTACCTACGTTACCTCAGTGACAACATTAAATAATGACAAATAAATAAAATCTTCGCGTAAGTCATTATTTTCTAACTAGCTGACCCACGCAATCTCGTTTGCGTCTCCTATTGCCCGTAGCGTGATAATTTTCCTCCGTGTTTAAAACGTTAGTCATTGGTGCTACGTTCCTATTCGTCTTAGCGTGATGATATATAGCCTATAGTCTTCCTCGATCAATGTACTATCCAACACTAAAAGATTTTTTTAAATAGGACCAGCGGTTCCTAAAATTAGCGCGTTCAAACAAACAAACAAACTCTTCAGCTTTATACATATACTACCACGAAACCTCGTTTGAATCTCCTATTGCCCGTATCGTGATAATTTTCCCCCGTTTTTGTAACATTCTTCATTGGTGCTCCGCTCCTTATGTATATAGCCTATAGCCTTCCTCGATAAATTGGCTATCTAACACTGAAAGAATTTTTCAAATCAGACCAGTAATTCCTGAGAATAGCACGTTCAAACAAACAAACAAACTTCAGCTTTATATATTGGTATAGATATATATATAGTATAGATTTGCGTCAGAGAACCGGTTGGTAAGGTCGGCCCTGTGTAACCTTTTCTGACTGTGGCAGTACCATTTATTAATATACCTATATAGTCATATTATCGAGAAGACAAAACACCTCTTCGCTTCTGATATTGGTTAGTTGCACTATGGGAATTCAGAGTCAACATATTTATTTATTACTAGCAGACCCACGCAACCTCGTTTGCGTCTTCTATTGCCCGTCGCGTGATAATTTTCCCCCGTTTTTTGAAACATTTTTCATTGGTGCTCCTCTCCTATTGGTCTTAGCGTGATGATATATAGCCTATAGCCTTCCTCGATAAATGGACTACCTAACATTGAAAGAATTTTTCAAATCGGACCAGTAGTTCCTGAGATTAGCGTGTTCAAACAAACAAACAAACAAACTCTTCAGCTTTATATATTAGTACTAGCTGACCCACGCAACCTCGTTTGCGCCTTATATTGCCCGTAGCGTGAAAATTTCCCCCGTTTTTGAAACATTCTTCATTGTTGCTCCGCTCCTATTAGTAGTAGCGTGATGATATATACCCTATAGCCTTCCTCGATAAATGGACTATCCGACACTGAAAGAATTTTTCAAATCGGCCCAGCGGTTCCTGAGATTAGCGTGTTCAAACAAACAAACAAACAAACAAACAAACTCTTCAGCTTTATATATTAGTATAGATAGATGTAATTTATATAAATAACTTCATAGCACACCACTAAGATTTAAATCATGTACAGACGTAGATGGAGATACTATATTCGGAACTAGCTGAGCCTCCCGAGAGAAGTTAGTATAAAAAAAGCCTAAATTACTCCTTATATCATCAGCTATCTGACATTAAAAGACCCGTCATCGGTCTGGCTGTTCTCGAGATTAGCAGGAACAAACAGACAACATTTTTAATCGTTGCTTTTTTGATGTAAGTATGTACTTTATTTACTATCTTAAACATTTAGTTAAAAGCTGTTAATTTGGAATTACCAACATATTAAAGCAGAATATACGTACTAAAGCCACAACTAAAGCACACTAAGATCAGGTCAAGGTCACGCGCTGACGGCCAGAAGATTGTCGATGTGTGAGTTTACAAAGGCTATGAAGTCATGAATATCTATGTAAGTACAATAATCTATACAAATAAATAAAATTGGAGTGTCTGTTTGTAATATTAAAATAACCGCTTTTTACTAATTGCATATGTATGTATACACGGTACATATACCAAAAATGTGGCTAAAAAATTTTTTGTCTGTCTGTCTGTCTGTCTGTTTGTTCCGGGTAATCTCTGGAACGGTTGGACGGATTTTGACGGGACTTTCACTGGCAGGTAGCTGATGATCCGGGGAGTAACTTAGGCTACTTTTTTTGGACTAACTTTGTCCCGCGGCGTTACTTGCGGTATAACAATTACCGCGGGTAACACCGCGGGGTTCAGCTAGTTTCACATAACACTGATCTAGTGCCCCGAAAACAATGCGGACAGATTGAAATACATGATAGAGATCTGTTAACGTTTTATAATGTTTTGTTTTATTTAATTGACCGGTTTAATTAGAGCTCTCATTGTATCGACTCTTGTACTATGATAGTCATGATTATCTGGTGGAGGTATAAAGTTTTATGTGGGAGATTTTAATTAAATTTGAACTTTATGACACATTGTTTAGGTTTCTTCTACATTACAAATGTTAGTGTATTAGTCCGGGATCCCCGGTACAAATTTTACAAGTTATTACCGTCAAGCTAATTTTTCGTGAGTGGCTTCATTTTGATAAGGGGCTTACCTTTCACCTTACAAAAGTTTTCGATTGTGGTAGCTAACAGGGTAGCAGGGTCAAAAAACTTTTGAGCTTAGGACCTGGATAACGTACCACGCAATTTGTAGGACAATGTGACTGTTAAATTCTATAAATATTAACTAAAAAATCAGCTGGTTTGTATCATTTTGATGACCTCGTCTATACAAATAAATAAAATTGGAGTGTCTGTTTGTAATATTAAAATAACAGCTTTTTAATCAATTCATATGTATATATACACGATACATATACCAAAAATGTGGATAAAAAAAATTTTGCCTGTCTGTCTGTCTGTTTGTTCCGGGTAATCTCTGGAACTGCTGGACGTATTTTGACGGGACTTTCACTGGCAGGTAGCTGATGATCCGGGGAGTAACTTAGGCTACTTTTTTTTTAGACTAACTTTGTCCCGCGGCGTCACTCGCGGTACAACAATAACCGCGGGTAAAACCGCGGGGTTCAGCTAGTCTTCAATATAATTCGCCGTGTGGGGCCGGCATAGAATAGCCCCACCCCATCTCATCCCGTGGGTGTCGTAAAAGGCGACTAAGGGAAAGACAGCCGATTTACAGGCTGCCGAGGCGGAGGCGTGGACTTCAGACGCCATGCCGCATAGGGACGGGCTCGGCGTGTACTCACCCTACCGTCGAGCAGGCAGTGGACTTGTGTTCCTGCCACCGTTGGCATATCGTAATCCCGATTAGATCGGGGACGAGGGTCTTGGCTTAACCGCCCGGACCGCGAGGAAGAAAACCTCTATAAAAAATTACCCCGAATCCCGTGTTCTGGTGTGTGACCAGGGGATGCATGGCTGATGGGTAGTTCAGTCGCAAGCACACCCCCAGCCAGGGACCTGCGGACCCCTCGGTTGGGCACAAATTTACGCTTGCCCGGGTATTGGGGATCTCTGCCCGGGTGGACTTTTAGTTCTCCCCTACTCGTGGGTTATGTTATGGCAGAACTTAATAAAATCGTTAAAAACTCGGACCGATCTCTTCTAACAAAAACTGGCAAGTCAAAAGGACAAAATGAAAATGAGGCAAAGCGGAAGGGCAGGAGGAACGCCAAGGGGCAGTTCCGGAGGGCGGACGACTACTCTACCGAGGAGGAGTCCGCGTCTGGGACGCCTATGGCGGCGGGGCTCCCAGTAGTCAGTCGGACTCCTGGGAGCCGAAGAACCTCGGAGCGTACGCGTTCCAGGTCCACCCACTCGTCGGATGGCGCGGGTGGGAGCTCTAATGCGTCCTCAGCATTGGAGTCCATGGACTTGGACGCGAGCGACAGCCGCAAACGCGTGCGCTCCAAAGACGGGGAGAGCGACAGCCATGAGATGCCGCCGCCCAAAATAGCAAGCAGCCACAGGGGGAGGTACCTAGTCCCCGGCGCGTCGGGTTCCGCCTTTTGCAAGGCGGAATCATATCGGCGTGTCAGGGCGGACGGCGAGATTCGGGCGGAGGAGGAGATCTCTGGTCTCCTGCTGCAGATCGGGGAACCGGTGGATGGGGACTCAGTGCCCCAAACACCGGCCTCTCTGCAGGAGAGGGCGCAGGCGGCAGTGGCCATCATTAACAAGGTGGCCACTAAGTCCGTAAACCTTAAGGGCTCTTTTGTAAGGGCCCTTAAGGGCTCCTCCTCCGCACTGGGTGGAGTCGTCCAGGCCTTGATAGGGGACGTGGCTCGCCTCCAGGCGGCTAACGATGCACTTACGGGGCAGGTGGCTGAGCTTAGCGCTCAGTTCGCTGAATTTCGGGCGGAGCGCCCGGAGCGAGAGGCCCCGGCCCCGTCTGCATCGCGGCCGGCACCGTCTGTATCGCGGCCGGCACAGTCTGTGTCGCGGCCGGCACCGTCTGTGTCGCGGCCGGCCCCGTCGGCGTCACGGCCGGCCCCATCTGAGTCGAGACCGGCCCCATCTACATCACGGTCGACCCCGTCTGCGTCGCAGCCGGCCCCCACTGTCCCCGGGGTATCTGATGCTCTCGTGCAACAGATCCTCATGGCGGTGGGGAACTTAGTGGACGGTCGACTGGCCGGCCTGGAGGCGAGGCTGCCTCCAGCCCCTATCTTGCGGCCGCCGCTCGCGACCCCGAGGCCTTATACCGCCTCGGCGCCAACCCCGCTCCCCGTGGCGGGTGGTCGGGTGAACTACGCTTCGGCGACGTCGGGCCCGGCCCCTGCGGCGGCCCACAAGCCGCGCCAGGGGGCTAAGCCCAAGACGGTTGCTCCGAAGCCTGGGCCCAAGACGGTTGCCCCGAAACCTGGGCCCAAAACAGCGGTAAGGGCTGGAGCGGAGTTTCCTCCGCTCCCCACTCCAACGACTGCACTTGGACCCTCCACTTCCGCCCCCTCCAATGAGGGTTGGCAGAAGGTGGGCGGGTCCACCCCCCAATGTATCCCTACGTTGTCGTCGTGGTGGGGCTTGCGTGGGTCAATGATTTCTGGGGCTATGCCGGTAGAGCCACTCATGCCGGATAGGCCCAGAAGGAGACTCCAGACTAAATGGGATACGAGACGGAGTCTGTAAAGACTGCCGCGTGGGGCACTCTAAACGTCCCTCTGCTCTAGCAGAGGGCGTATTAGAGTGCCAGTAGTTCCGAGAGGGACAGGGGGCGGACGGATCAGGTCTGGTGCAGACCCCGTCCGGCCCAGCCGTAATCCTGAACGGACAGGACCGGTGGCTCTTCGAAGCTGCGAGGACGTAAACCTCTATAAAAATACCCTAAGCTCACGCTCTGACGCCTGGCAAGGAGCTGAATCGCTGGAGGGAGTCCAGTGCCAAGGGCGTCCTGTCGAAGGACACTAAACTAAAAAAACTATGACATGGACAACTATAGGAATAAACCTACCCAGGAGGGTCCTAGACGCGACGCGTCTGGGGAATCCCTCCCGGAGCCAGTCGGCTCCGGCAGCCCCCAATCGTATTATGGGGGGGGCATTCAATGTCACACACGCCCGTTGCCGAGCGTCAAATCCGGCACCGAAAACAACGCGGAGGTCGCGAAAACCAATTCAATTTTATTATTAAGTACAGAGCGGAAAAGGCCGACGCGGAACAGCAGAGGCCAATTCCGGAAGGCGGACGTCCACTCGTCCAGCGAGGATGTTGCAGCGGCTGAAGCGCCTATACTGGTTGGGCTCCCAGAAGTCAATCTGACTGCTGGGAGCCGAAGACAATCGGAACGCGTGCGTTCCAGATCCGCCGTGGATCTCGCGGGTGGCAGTTCCGGTGCGAGGACGGACGCACCGGAACCTATGGACACAGAGGCAGACGGCCGGAAGCGCGGTCGCCCCCAGGGTTGCGAGAGTGACATCTCCCAGGAGATGTTGCCTCCGCCTAAGCTTGCGAGCAGCCATAGGGGGCGCTCGCGAACCCCGGCATCAGCCCCGTCAGGTTCCGTCTTCAGTAAGGCGGAATCATACCGGCGGACTAGAGCAGACGGTGAACAGCAGGCGGAAGAGGAGATCGCTAGTCTCCTGCTCAAGATCGGTGAGCCGGTAGAAGGGGACTCAGTGCCCCAAACACCGTGCTCCCTGCAGGAGAGAGCGGAAGCGGCGGTGGCCATCATCCACAAGGTGGCCACCAAATCCGTGAACCTGAAGGGCCCTTTCGTGAGGGCCCTCAAGGACTCCTCTTCCGCCGTAGCCGGGGTCGTGGAGACCCTGACTGGAGACGTGGCGCGCCTACAGGTGGCCAACGACCGACTGACGGAGCAGGTGGCGGACCTGAGCGCTCAGTTCGCCCAATTTCGGGCGGAGCACCCTGAGCGTAGGGCCCCTGTCCCATCTGCGCCCCAGCCGGCCCCGACTGCGTCCCAGCCGGCCCCGTCTGCGTCCCGGCCGGCCCCGTCTGCGTCCTGGCCGGCCCCGTCTGCGTCCTGGCCGGCCTCGTCTGCGTCCCCACAGGCCCCGTCTGCGTCCCCACAGGTCCCGTCTGCGTCCCGGCCAGCCCCGTCTGCCTCCCAGCCGCCCCCTACCATCCCTGGGGTACCAGACGCCGTCCTGCAGCTGATGCTGCAGCAGATCCTCACCTCGGTGGGGAATCTGGTGGACGGTCGTCTGGCTGGCCTGGAGGCTAGGCTGCCTCCCGCCCCTATTGTTCGGCCGCCGCTGGCGACGCCAAGGCCGAAGATCGCCTCAGCGCCGACCCCACTCCCCGTGGTAGGGGGTCGCGTATCTTACGCGGCGGCGACGTCGGCTCCTGCGGCTGCCAACAAGGCACGACAGGGGGCTAAGGCCAAGACAACTGCGTCGAAGCCTGGGCCCAAGACGGCGGCAAGAGCTGGAGCGGAGTTTCCTCCGCTCCCCGCGCCAACACCTCTGCCTGGCCCCTCTACATCTGCCCCCTCCAATGAGGGTTGGCAGGTAGTTGGGGGGGCCAAACGGTCTAAAAAGGCCAAGAAGCGGGCCAAGAAGGCTGCCCAAAAGGCGGCCTCTGGCCCGCAGTCGCCTGCGGTGGCAAGGGTCACCCCGAAAAAGCCGCGGAAGCTGCAGCCGCCCAAGACTGCGGCTGTGGTGGTCACGGTGTCACCGGAGGCGGCAAGCGGTGGACTGTCCTACGCGGCCGTCTTTAAGACGGCCCGGGACAGTCTCGCCCCAGATTTTGGAGCGGCAGGGGTCCGCTTGCGCCTCGCCCAGACGGGAGCTCGTGTCCTCGAGTTCCCTGGGGCCGATGGCGCAAGGACGGCGGACACCTTCGCCGAGAAGCTGAGGGAGGTCTTCTCCGCCACGGATGGTGTGAGGATCTCCAGGCCCACGAAGTGCGCAGAGCTGCGCATTTCGGGCCTGGACGACTCGGTCACTGTGGATGATGTCCGCGTTGCTGTCAGAGAGAAGACGCAGTGCGGCGCGGACAACATCCGGGTTGGCACCATCCGCCCCGGTCCAGGAGGGCTTAGCGCCGTGTGGGTGAGCTGTCCCGTGGCGTCGGCCAAAATTTTGGGCGACGCCGGCAGGATCCTCATCGGTTTCGTGAGTGCCAGAGTAACTGTGCTGGCCGCGAGACCGATGAGGTGCTACAAGTGCCTTGCCGCGGGACACACTCGCACTAAGTGCGCAAGCTGCTTCGACTGCAGCGGACTATGTTTCCGCTGCGGTCGACCGGGGCATAAGGCGGCAGAGTGCTCTGCCGCCCCTCACTGCCCTATGTGTGCGGCGGGCAAAACGCCCGCCAATCACCAGATGGGGCAGGGGGGCTGCAGGCCTCCCCAAGCTTCTCGGCAGACGCCGGGGGCTAGCCTGGCGACCCAGGCTGCCTCCGACGTTGTCCGTCCGTCCTCGTCGACGCCCATGGAGGAGGTTGTAGAGACGGTCCAGTAATGGACCACGTCTCCAACCTCCTTGTCCAGACGAACCTCAACCACTGCGCCGCGGCGCAGGATCTCTTCCTGCAAAGTATGGCGCAGTGGTCGATCGGTGTTGCCGTAGTCGCGGAGCCCTATTACGTTCCTCCCCGTCCAAACTGGATGGGTGACTGGGACGGCTCCGTGGCAGTCGTCGGATCCGGGGCGGCTCATTGCCCGCCCTTGTCGCTTAGAGACAAGGGCTCGGGATATGTTGCCGCCGAGTGGGGGGGGATCACCGTTTACGGTATATACTTCTCCCCCAACCGGAGTTTGAGCGACTTCGAGGTCTTCCTTAACAGCTTGGAGACCTCGATGCGGCGATTAGCGTCTGGGCACGTCCTCGTGCTGGGGGACTTCAACGCAAAATCCATTGCGTGGGGGTCCCCCGGGACGGACGACAAGGGCGAAGCCGTCGAGGAGTGGGCGGCTTCGGTGGGCCTCTGTTTGCTGAACAGAGGCGCCACCAACACGTGCGTGCGACAGCAGGGGGGGTCGATAGTGGACCTTTCGTTCGCTACCCCTGCTGTCGCCGCACGAGTAAGGAACTGGTGTGTCCTGGAAGAGGTCGAGACGCTCTCGGATCATTTGTACATCCGATTCGAGCTCTCCCGGTCCCAGGGCCCCAGTAGGGGTCACGTGGCGCGGCAAATGTCCCACTTTCCGCGGTGGGCTGTCGCCAAGCTCGACAGGGACCTACTGGAGGAGGCGGCCATCGTTCATTCGTGGCTGTCTCCGCGGGCCCCGACCGGGGAGGTCGGCGTGGACGTGGGGGCTGGCCGTTTTCGCGATGCGATTACGCAGATTTGTGATACGGCCATGCCCCGCGTCCAGGGTCGTCGGCCTCCTCGGAAGGAGGTCTACTGGTGGTCCCAGGAGTTGGCGGACCTCCGTGCGGCTTGTACTCGTGCCCGGAGGTCTTACACCCGCAGCAGGCGACGTCACCGCGGAGACGGTGGCGGGGACCAGCTTCAAGAGGAGTACCGCGAAGCGCGGAAAACTCTGAAGCTGGCCATTTGCCGCGCCAAAGAGGTGAAGAAAAAGGAGATGCTGGAGAGTCTCGACCGTGACCCCTGGGGTCGCCCATATCGTGCGGTGCGACAGAAGCTCCGCACGGCGGGCCCCCCCCTTACCGAGACTCTCCAGCCCAGCTTCCTGCAGGAAGTGGTCGAGGGACTTTTCCCGCAGCGGGCGGAGCACACACCCCCGTCGATGGCCTATGCGGTCAGAGACGACGGGGGTCGAGAGGAAGACGTGCCGCCCGTTAGGGAATCGGAGGTTGGGGCGGCTGTTCTGCGGATTCGTTCCAAGAACACCGCCCCCGGGCCGGACGGGGTTCCAGCCCGAGTTCTGGCCCGAGCCCTCGACCATATGTCGGACCGCCTCAGGGAAGTGTTGGACGCTAGCCTGGCGTCCGGACGCTTTCCTGAGTGCTGGAAAGGCGGGAAGCTGGTCCTATTGAGGAAGCCGGGACGGCCTGCCGATTCGGTCGCGGCCTATAGGCCCATCGTGTTGCTGGACGAGGCGGGTAAACTTTTTGAGAGGATACTCTCTGCCCGCATCGTCCGGCAACTCCGCGAGGTGGGGCCCGACCTGTCGGACGCCCAATTCGGATTCCGAGAGGGGCGTTCGACGGTCGATGCCGTGATGCGCCTTAGGGCCGTGACCGAAGAGGCAGTGAGCTGTGGCGGCGTGGTGTTGGCGGTGTCTTTGGACATCGCCAACGCCTTTAATAGTCTGCCATTCAGCTGCATCGGGGAAGCACTCCAATACCACGGAGTGCCAGAGTACCTGAGGCGGCTGGTGGCAGACTATTTGCAGGAGCGTACCGTCGTGTACGAGGATCGAGAAGGCGCCTTGAGACGGCGACCCATGTCGTGCGGCGTTCCGCAGGGGTCTGTCCTTGGACCACTCCTGTGGAACGTGGGATACGACTGGGTCCTACGAGGTCGTCTCCCCCCCGGGCTGGGCGTAATTTGTTACGCCAATGACACGCTTGTCACAGCCCGGGGGGCGAACTTCCAGGAGGCGGCGCGCCTGGCCACCATTGGTGTTTCTCTGGTGGTCGGGCGCATCGAGGCGCTGGGCTTACGGGTGGCCCTGGACAAGACGGAGGCCCTACTGTTCCATGGGCCCCGTCGTGGGCCGCCCCCCGGCGCCTCCATAGTGGTCAACTCGGTCCTCGTACCGGTTCGGGCCCAGATGAGGTATCTGGGCCTGATCCTCGACGGTAGGTGGCTCTTCGACGAGCACTTCCGACAGCTTGGTCCCAGGCTGGTCGACGCTGCCTCTGCCCTTGGGCGACTTTTGCCCAACTTGGGTGGAGCCAGCGTCGCAACGCGACTCCTCTACACGGGGGTGGTCCGGTCGATGGCGCTGTATGGGGCACCGGTGTGGGTGGCGGCTCTGACTGCCCTCAATAAGGCCCGCCTCTGGCGGCCTCAGAGGGTATTGGCGGTCAGAGCCATACGCGGATACCGCACGGTGTCCACCGAGGCGGCGTGCGCCTTGGCCGGAACACCTCCGTGGGATTTGGAGGCGGAAGTGCTCGCCGAAGTTTATCGACGGGTGGCTGAATTCCGGGCGGAGAGAGGCATTCGCCCTCCGCCCGAAGAGGTACGCGAGTGGCGTGAAGCCGCCCGTCGAGCCACGATGGCTCGCTGGTCGTTCCGGCTGGAGACTCCACGCGCTGGCTTTGCCGCCGTGGAGGCTCTCCAGCCGGTCATCCTCGAGTGGGCAGGGCGGCAGCACGGGACCCTTTCCTTCCGACTGACGCAGGTTCTTTCCGGGCACGGATGCTTCGGAAAGTACCTGCACTCGGTCGCCAGGAGGGAACTGAGTCCCGCCTGCCACCACTGCGACTGCAGTGAGGACTCGGCCCAGCATACGCTGGCGATTTGCCCCGCTTGGGCGTCGCAGCGTCGGGCCCTCACTGCAGTCATCGGAGGAGATCTCTCGCTACCGGCCGTCATACGATCCATGGCCGGTAGCGACAGCAGTTTTACCGCGGTCGCAGCCTTCTGCGAAGACGTAATTTCGCAGAAGGAGGCGGCGGAGAAGGCCCGGGAGGACGACCTCCACTCGGACCCGATCCGCCGCCGGCGAACCGGGCGGCGGAGGCGCGCCTATCAGCGCCTCATGCCGCCCTGAGTGTGGCCGCGGATGGTGGGGACGGGTTTTCCCCTCCATCCGCTTTAGTGGTCACCCGCGAGGGGGCAACGTTACGCGTGTGCCGTACGTTGCCTAAATTGTGAATTTTACCAGCAGACGGTGCCCGCTTCAGTGCGGGCAGGCGCTGGGAGGGGTCCGGATGTGTTAATAACAGCAGTTCCCGGATCCCTCCCGTCTCAAGCGCAGAGTTGGCACACCGTGTGGTTTTAGTCGGTTCGATTCCGACACACCGCCCCGCCGCAAACCCCGGCGGGGTGACGGCCCGAGGGGGTTTCCACACGTAAAAAAAAAAAAAAAAAAGGTGGGCGGGTCCAAGAAGTCCCGAAAGCGGGCCAAGAAGGCTGCCCAAAAGGCGGCCTCTGGCCCGCCGTCATCGCCGGTGACAGCGGCCAAAAAGAAGCCGCGGAAGTTGCAGCCGCCTAAAACCGCGGCTGTTGTAGTCACCGTGTCGCCGGAAGCGGCAAGCGGCGGGTTATCCTATGCGGCCCTCTTTAAGAAGGCCCGGGATAGTCTCGCCGCCGATTTCGGGACGGCAGGAGTCAAGTTGCGCCTCGCCCAGACGGGAGCTCGAGTACTCGAGTTCCCTGGGGCTGAAGGCGCAGCGACCGCGGACGTGTTTGCTGAGAAGCTGCGAGGCATTTTTGCATCCACGGATGGGGTCAGGATCGCCAGGCCTGTAAAGTGCGCGGAACTGCGCATATCAGGCCTGGACGATTCCGTGACGGCCGAGGATGTCCGCGTTGCAGTTCGGGAGAAGACGAACTGCAACGCGGAAAGCATCAGGGTCGGCACCATCCGCCCCGGTCCAGGGGGCCTTGGTGCGGTGTGGCTCAGCTGCCCGGTGACGGCAGCCAAAGTCCTGGGTGATGCCGGCAGGCTGCTCATCGGCTTCGTAAGCGCCAGGATAACAGTTCTGGCGGCGAGGCCGATGAGGTGTTTTAAATGCCTGTCGGCGGGCCACACACGTACTAAGTGTCAAAGTTGCTTTGACTGCAGCGGATTGTGTTTCCGCTGCGGTCAACCGGGGCACAAGGCGGCGGAATGCTCTGCTGCCCCTCACTGCCCCGTGTGTGCGGCGGGCAACAAGCCCGCCAATCACCAGATGGGGCAGGGGGGCTGCAAGCCTCCCTGCGCTTCTCGGCAGACGTCGGGGGATAGCCAGTCGACCCAGGCTGCCTCCGGCGTAGCAATCGCGTCCGCGTCGACGCCCATGGAGGAGGTTGTAGAGACGGTCCAGTAATGGACCACGTCTCCAACCTCCTTGTCCAGACGAACCTCAACCACTGCGCCGCGGCGCAGGATCTCTTCCTGCAAAGTATGGCGCAGTGGTCGATCGGTGTTGCCGTAGTCGCGGAGCCCTATTACGTTCCTCCCCGTCCAAACTGGATGGGTGACTGGGACGGCTCCGTGGCAGTCGTCGGTTCCGGGGCGGCTCATTCCCCGCCCTTGTCGCTTAGAGACAAGGGCTCTGGATATGTTGCCGCCGAGTGGGGGGGGGTCACCGTTTACGGTGTATACTTCTCCCCCAACCGGAGTTTGAGCGACTTCGAGGTCTTCCTTAACAGCTTGGAGACCTCGATGCGGCGATTAGCGTCTGGGCACGTTCTCGTGCTGGGGGACTTCAACGCAAAATCCATTGCGTGGGGGTCCCCCGGGACGGACGCCAAGGGCGAAGCCGTCGAGGAGTGGGCGGCTTCGGTGGGCCTCTGTTTGCTGAACAGAGGCGCCACCAATACGTGCGTGCGACGGCAGGGGGGGTCGATAGTGGACCTTTCGTTCGCTACCCCTGCTGTCGCCGCACGAGTAAGGAACTGGTGTGTCCTGGAAGAGGTCGAGACGCTCTCGGATCACCGCTATATCCGATTTGAGCTCTCCCGGTCCCAGGGCCCCAGTAGGGGTCACACGGCGCGGCATACATCCCGCTTTCCGCGGTGGGCTGTCGCCAAGCTCGACAGGGACCTACTAGAGGAGGCGGCCATTGTCCAATCTTGGCTGTCTCCGCAGGCCCCGACCGAGGAGGTCGGCGTGGACGTGGGGGCTGGCCGTTTTCGCGATGCGATTACGCAGATTTGTGATACGGCCATGCCCCGCGTCCAGGGTCGTCGGCCTCCTCGGAAAGAGGTCTACTGGTGGTCCCAGGAGTTGGCGGACCTCCGTGCGGCTTGTACTCGTGCCCGGAGGTCTTACACCCGCAGCCGGCGACGTCATCGCGGAGACGGTGGCGGGGACCAGCTTCATGAGGAGTACCGCGAAGCGCGGAAAACTCTGAAGCTGGCCATTTGCCGCGCCAAAGAGGTGAAGAGAAAGGAGATGCTGGAGAGTCTCGACCGTGACCCCTGGGGTCGCCCATATCGTGCGGTGCGACAGAAGCTCCGCACGGCGGGCCCCCCCCTTACCGAGACTCTCCAGCCCAGCTTCCTGCAGGAAGTGGTCGAGGGCCTATTCCCGCAGCGGGCGGAGCACACGCCCCCGTCGATGGCCTACCCGGCCAGGGACGACGGGGGCGAGGTTCCGCCCGTGAGGGAATCGGAGGTAGGGGCGGCGGTTCTTCGAATTCGTTCGAAGAACACCGCCCCAGGGCCGGACGGGGTTCCTGCCCGAGTTCTGGCCCGAGCCCTCGACCATATGTCGGACCGCCTCAGGGAAGTGTTGGACGCTAGCCTGGCGTCCGGACGCTTCCCTGAGTGCTGGAAATGCGGGAAGCTGGTCCTGCTTCAGAAGCCGGGACGGCCTGCCGATTCGGTCGCGGCCTATAGGCCCATCGTGTTGCTGGACGAGGCGGGTAAACTTTTTGAGAGAATACTCTCTGCCCGCATCGTCCAGCACCTCTGCGAGGTGGGGCCCGACCTGTCGGACGCCCAATTCGGATTCCGAGAGGGGCGTTCGACGGTCGATGCCGTGATGCGCCTTAGGGCCGTGACCGAGGAGGCAGTGAGCTGTGGCGGCGTGGTGTTGGCGGTGTCCCTGGACATCGCCAACGCCTTTAATAGTCTGCCATTCAGCTGCATCGGGGAAGCACTCCAATACCACGGAGTGCCAGAGTACCTGAGGCGGCTGGTGGCAGACTATTTGCAGGAGCGTACCGTCGTGTACGAGGATCGAGATGGCGCCTTGAGACGGCGACCCATGTCGTGCGGCGTTCCGCAGGGGTCTGTCCTAGGACCACTCCTGTGGAACGTGGGATACGACTGGGTCCTAAGAGGTCGTCTCCCCCCCGGGCTGGGCGTAATTTGTTACGCTGATGACACTCTTGTCACAGCCCGGGGGGCGAACTTCCAGGAGGCGGCGCGCCTGGCCACCATTGGTGTTTCTCTGGTGGTCGGGCGCATCGAGGCGCTGGGCTTACGGGTGGCCCTGGACAAGACGGAGGCCCTGCTATTCCATGGGCCCCGTCGTGGGCCGCCCCCCGGCGCCTCCATAGTGGTCAACTCGGTCCTCGTACCGGTTCGGGCCCAGATGAGGTATCTGGGCCTGATCCTCGACGGTAGGTGGCTCTTCGACGAGCACTTCCGACAGCTTGGTCCCAGGCTGGTCGACGCTGCCTCTGCCCTTGGGCGACTTTTGCCCAACTTGGGTGGAGCCAGCGTCGCAACGCGACTCCTCTACACGGGGGTGGTCCGGTCGATGGCGCTGTATGGGGCACCGGTGTGGGTGGCGGCTCTGACTGCCCTCAATAAGGCCCGCCTCTGGCGGCCTCAGAGGGTATTGGCGGTCAGAGCCATACGCGGATACCGCACGGTGTCCACCGAGGCGGCGTGCGCCTTGGCCGGAACACCTCCGTGGGATTTGGAGGCGGAAGTGCTCGCCGAAGTTTATCGACGGGTGGCTGAATTCCGGGCGGAGAGAGGCGTTCGCCCTCCGCCCGAAGAGGTACGCGAGTGGCGTGAAGCCGCCCGTCGAGCCACGATGGCTCGCTGGTCGTTCCGGCTGGAGACTCCACGCGCTGGCTTTGCCGCCGTGGAGGCTCTCCAGCCGGTCATCCACGAGTGGGCAGGGCGGCAGCACGGGACTCTTTCCTTCCGACTGACGCAGGTGCTTTCCGGGCATGGATGCTTCGGGAAGTACCTGCACTCGGTCGCCAGGAGGGAACTGAGTCCCGCCTGCCACCACTGCGACTGCAGTGAGGACTCGGCCCAGCATACGCTGGCGATCTGCCCCGCTTGGGCGTCGCAGCGCCGGGCCCTCACTGCAGTCATCGGAGGAGATCTGTCGCTACCGGCCATCATTCGCTGCATGGCCGGTAGCGACAGCAGTTTTACCGCGGTCGCAACCTTCTGTGAAGATGTAATCTCGCAGAAGGAGGCGGCGGAGAAGGCCCGGGAGGATGATATCCACTCGGACCCGATCCGCCGCCGGCGAACCGGGCGGCGGAGGCGCGCCTATCAGCGCCTCATGCCGCCCTGAGTGTGGCCGCGGATGGTCGGGATGGGTTTTCCCTTCCATCCGCTCTAGTGGTCACCCGCGAGGGGGCGACGTTACGCGTGTGCCGTACGTCGCCTATTTAGAGAGTTTATCAGCAGACGGTGCCCGCTTCAGTGCGGGCAGGCGCTGGGAGGGGTCCGGATGTGTTAATAACAGCAGTTCCCGGATCCCTCCCGTCTCAGGCGCAGAGTGGCACACCGTGTGGTTTTAGTCGGTTCGATTCCGACACACCGCCCCGCCGCAAACCCCGGCGGGGTGACGGCCCGAGGGGGTTTCCACACGTAAAAAAAAAAAAAAAAAAGTCTTCAATATAATTATGTTGGAAGATTCAAACCATACTTTGACTGCCTCCGTGTCGCAGTGGTAGCGTACGCGACTGCTGTTCTTGAGGTCTCGGGTTCGATTCCCGGGTCGGAACAAATGTTTGTATGATCTGCAAATATTTGTTTCGGAGTTTGGGTGTTTTCTATGTATAATATGTATGTATTTACAAAAAAAAAGTATATAAGTATTGATATCAGTTGTCTAGTACCCCATAATACAAGCTCTGCTTAGTTTGGGACTAGATGGCGTTGTGTGTTAGATGTCCGAAATATTTATTTATTTATTTATTTATACATTTTCTACGACAAAGTTTCGTTTTCATAAGTATTAATGTTAGTTAATATTTATAGAATTTAACAGTCACATTGTCCTACAAATTGCGTGGTACGTTATCCAGGTCCTAAGCTCAAAAGTTTTTTGACCCTGCTACCCTGTTAGCTACCAAAATCGATTTTTTTTGTAAAGTGAAAGGTAACTAGCTTGATAGTAATTATTTGTAAAATCTGTACCGGGGATCCTGGACTATAGTTGTAGTTTGTATGCTAAATATGATAAGCTTCTATGCATATATACCTATTTATTTCATAAATGGTACATAGAATATTCATTATGTAATTAATATATAGAGGTGAAGAATGCGGCAAGTATTAACAGTTATAGTTACTATACTTACAGTTAGTAAATTGCTGTTTCTTACTGAATAAAGAGTGTTAAGAGTGTCCTATCTTTACTCGACTACGGCGAAATCAAAAGAAGTGTATGTATGTATTTGAGTGTATGTATGTTATGTCACTTATGTCTATCTATGTAGGTATGTTTGTACCTACATTCCACCGTAGTTCGCGTAGCGCCTAAACTACTGAAGCGATTTTATTGAATGAGAGAGAAAAAGACTGAGAACAACGTTGCATTATGTATCATATATACCATCATCTTCCTAGCCTTTATTATTCCCAAGATTTGGGGTCGGCTACTAGTTCAATCGGTTTTACCTGAATATCAGTTTTTACACGGAGCGACTGGTATCGGGACTCCGCAACTCTGAGGGTCAACTGAATTCGAAAGTTGAACTAGTTAGTATATTTGAGGGCACTGACTTCCTAATAGCGATTGCCATAGATGTTCATTGACTATATATATTATATATATCCATTAGACTTTTCAATGTACAATAATCAGGTTCCACGGTGCTTGGTTAAAGACCTACTTGTATTTTTTGGTAAATAAGTAATAATTCCCAACCTTCCATTGTTGAATAATAAACTCCATTTATAATTCAACAATGGAAGGTAAAATGAGGTACCAAATGGCAGATGGCTTGGCCGTTCCTTAATTCTTTAAAACCGGGAGACAGCCTGATTTAAATCTCCATCAGTCAGCTGGAGTGGGGTAGGCGCCACTCTCGGCAAAAAAATAAAAGGAGACTCTGCATCGTTTGAGTCGATTCGACAACAGCATTATCATTGTTATTTTCTCGTTTCGATATTATTAAAATACAAATTGAAAATACACCAATGATCATGACTGTTTCTTTAAAATATACTTTTAAAAATAACTAGTATGTATAGTTGAAATTAACGTGACAACAGTGCAGATTAGGTATCTATGTATGTAGTAATTTTTAAACTTTCGCGTTCCATGATATATTAGCAATTATTTTTACGGGAATTAACGCGATCACTTATTAAAAGGTATTACATACATTTACCTGACGTTTCGATCAGGTTGCACTGGCCGTGGTCACAGGCAGGGTTAATTCCCGTAAAAATAATTAATTATATATCTATGTATGTAAATTAAAATGTTGAATAAAAAATATAAAAAGCCTGCTATTTTGGACCAAATTTTGATCATAATATGAAATGTTGACGTACATATCTAAATAGTTTTCATTTCCTTAAAAGTGACAACATTAAATTAAATATATATTAATATTCTAAAGCTGAAGAGTTTGTTTGTTTCTTTGAAAGCGCTAATCTCAGAAATCGCCGGTCCGATTTGAAAAATTCTCTCAGTGTTAGATATCATCTACATATCATCACCCTAAGACCAATAGGAGCGGAGTAGAAATAAAGAATGTTACAAAAACGGAGGAAAATTTTCACGCTACAGGCAATAAGAGACGCAAACGAGGTTGCGTGGGTCAGCTAGTTATCTAATACCATTAAACGAGCAATTTTTGTAAATATATCTGAATATTGAAAAAAGGCTCCTACGATTTTCATGATATTTAGTATGCAGTGAGTTTATTTATTATATTATAAATCAGGTATAAGTCAAGATAACCACACAAAAACTTCATTGCTTACAAAATCTTACATATTACTGTTTTACAATAAAAGCAAAACTGTTTAATACCAGGTGTTCATTGATATACAAATTAGTCAAATTTATTTCAATACGTGTGGTTTTTGTATAATCAAATTCCGGTTTTTAAATTAAATCTTAATATAATTTAAGTGAGCGTTGAAATTAAGTAACGTAGTGTACCCAGTAGCTATAATTATACATGAATACCTACTGTATATCATTAGAAAGTCATAAAATAATCAGTCGTTGCAATTATAAGCAGAAGCTTTAAAGGAATCAAAAAGTTATACCTAAGCTTACTAATATTACAGCTTTGAAACAGTAACTAACTAACTAGTTAGAAATTAATGATAGTTAAAAGGCTGTAACGAATTATAACTATACGTAACAGAAAACATTCATAAAATAAGTAATACAGTTAAACACCTAGTCAGCACGTGCGACTCTATAACTTTATCTACCTATAGTAGGTAACCGTTGAACAAACATTTTTTATTCAACCATTCACAAATAACCGCCATCAGCAACCGTTAGCACCTGCTCGTCAACATCCTGATAAAACTGATATATTATATTATACCTTAGATAACTTACAACAACAGTTATATTATTAATTATACGAAAAATACTTTAAAAAAACCCGACGATCCAGTCGGAAACTTGTAGTTTTCTTACAGTTACACCGTTGTGTAAGACGTAACCTGAATTGAGATAAGACCGTTCGGAGCTGAGCAGACACGCATGCCACAAGCAATAACCTAACAGATTATAATATTTGTGTATGTAATCTTCGAATTCCTATCCGGAGATAGCGTACTGGTTTTAAGGAATGAAGTTCAACACTTACCGTCCGTTCGGCGCTGAGGGCGAGTGCACCAGTTTAACTGCGAAGAGGAACTGTATAGCACACACAAGTAGACAGCAGAGATTCAATGAAAGCGTCAACGCACACAACGCTAATGTCACTTCGTACACAACTGCAAACTCCTCGGGCGCACTGGTCGCAGGCGCCGAGATCTTCAGCAGAAACAGCAACGCTAGTAACGCCAGCAACAAACTGACGAGACATAGCAGAGCTAAGGAAGTCAGAGCTTCCTCAGTGGCCGCTCTGGAACTCCGACTCCTGATTGCATGTTGGCGAGGCAGATGGATCCCTGAAGCGTTTCCATTAGCGATCTTAGGGGGTGATATCACCGGTATCGGTGATACCACAGAGACAGATGCAGCGGGAGGAGGCTGCGCGCCAGGGCTGACGCTCGCTGAGGTCCCACCGACTGAGTGCTTCGATGAGTCAAGGGTTGACACGTTGAGTGGCAGATGGTGGTGCGGCCGCCGCGGCATGTTCTGGTAGCGGTGGTCGGCATCGTTCCCCGCCGGCGGCCGCTGCGCATGTTTCAACATGGCGCTGCTAATACGCCGAGACTCGCCATCCCGCCGACTGGTTCGGCATTCGGGCCGGTTTTGTGGCACGTTCGTAACGAAGCAGCCGCACGGGCGACGTACGCGGGACGACTGACTGAGCGCTCAAACTGTACAGACGTACCTGCGCGAGCGCGTATGTATGTCAATCAAACCGGTGCAGGGCTGACTGCACCACCACTACCTGACATACCATCTAACGAACGCACCCTCACAATAGAATAATAGCACTAGTATAACAATTGCTGTGGATAAACAAACCGCTCATCGAATGTAACAATATGTTTGAAAAACAACTCTGTCACATATTTTATTAGTGTGTAATGTTTGCTGATGTTCGCACTTTGCCAACAACAAACAAGTAATGTAAAAGCCTTGATATTTGTTGTTTTATTCAAGAATCTTGTGCGAACATTAATCTTCGTTATTGCCTTCTAGGTACTGTTTGTTACAGTTCTCTACTAGTTTCTATGACCCATAATGTTATAAATAACTTTGTGTATTTAAAAATAAGTAAGTATCTTTTTCTTCTTATTTTATAGGTTTAAGCCTCTGGCCTTTTTAATTATTACTTCTTCTTGTATCACCTAACTTTCAGCGATGGCATTCTGACAGTGGCACTCGTAAGTATCTTGAAGTACCAGAGTCCTTGAGTGATGGTAGTCGCTTACCATCACATGAGCCCTCTATTCCTTTACCTTACACTATAAAAAACCTAATCAACAGAAATGTAAACAATTACGCAAACACTCGGACTCTCAGGCAGCCCTTTATCCCTTCGTATGACTAGGAAGACATTAGCGTCATCATCACAAAAAGAGGTAAATGGATCTAGGCACCCAACACGGGTATCAGGTGTACAGTTATGAAACGCGTTCATCTTCAGACCTTGCGAGGTGGACAGCAAGACTAAAGACAGATGTTACAAATTGATAGGTAGTAGAGCTGCACTGATTTCCGCACGAGCAGGCCGGCTCAAACGTGGCGATACTACCCACCCTCTCAAATAGATCAACCTAAAATGAAATCATTCGTGCTTCCGTGTTTTGATCGTAAGTACGAGCCCGGAGCAGGAATATCTCAGGCCGTTATAGTGCGGGTCACCATACTGCATTTTTACATTGTCTACATTCGCGAGTATAGTGACCACCACTCTGGATTTGGCTCATACTTTCCATCAGACAGAGTAGAATCACTTTGGCAAGCTCTTATATAAATAAAAAAACCTAAAAGGCCGGCAAAGCGCTTGTGATTCCTGAGAGAATATATTGTTTCCTAAGTTAAAATATTTTATGGTATCTAATCTACAATTACTTACACTTAAAAATTCTATTTTAAAATGTTCTTTTTAAAATTATATAATCAAGTACAATTAAAATTATATAAAACACAAGATTTAATTTACTTCCATTACATAATACTTAGTGATTAAATCAAACACTTAAATTAATAAAAATAAAAAATTTGACGAAAACAAAGTTTGGCAAGTTCGTTTGTGTCTTAATTTTGTTTTCGGGTAACCCTAATTTGTTTTAAAAGAAAAGTAACCTACGTTATTTCTTATAACATCATACCGTATATAGAGACCGATTTTGACGGAATTTTACTAGCAGATAGCTATAATAGTAAAATTACAGCTTACGTCACTGCCACATTCATAAGAAGCTCGTCTACGTTTGCGTCTATCTGCAAACCCTCATTATTTCTTAACGTTTATTTACTAAGAACAAAAATAAATTATAAAAATCTTAACAAAAAGCTTTACCTGAGTACAAAAAGCTACAGGTGTGTTTTAAACAGTTATTTAGAAGCTTAGAACTGACGCGAGTCAAGTGCGCATAACAATACAACTTGACTTTTAGTTTTGTAACGATTTAAGCAACAACTTCTTTAAAAATCCTGATGTGTTGCTTTGAGGATCTTTTTACAGTCTTTGATTAGTGAAATTCAATGAAATGTTTTTAAATGGGTAGAGTTGTCAAAACCAAAGTATCTAGTCTATACTAATACTATAAGCGCGAAAGTTAGTAAGTATGGATCGATGGGTCGATGTTTGTTACTCTTTCACGCAAAAACTACTGAACGGATTTGGATGAAACTTTACAGTAATATAGCTTATACGTTAGAATAACACATAGGCTACTATTTGCCGCGATAACCGATATATATGCGGGCGGAGCCGCGGGCAACCACTGGTAAGTAATATTAAGAACCGGTAGCATCATTTCCAGACTCCATTTCGTAAATAATGCCCGACCCATCACGAAAATCTATCCCGCGTATTTCATTTCAACCTGTTATAATGAAGAGGAAACTAGTTTTCTTGCTCAACAATATTGCCAGTAAGAGTACATGGTTGCCTGTAAGAGATTTTCTCCAGGCGATAAGGCGCCAATTGTATTTCCCTAGTTTAAGTTTTCCTAGTTTACCTTATATAAATATTTTATCCGACATGTAAGAGCATTATGCTGATATTAGTGAGTATATTTTGCACTCAGATTCATCTCGTTACATCAACATAACGTTACATCAAAGACATAGATGGTGATGAATTACCTTCTAAGTCATTGATATAACGTCTCGAAAATGTCTGAAAAGGAAAGGACACCTACAATTGAAGACCCATATTGGGCATCGAGTCCTTGACCCCATTGCCACCTTTTAAATTGCCACCCCACCCTTCTCACAAGATCAGGAAAAGGCTGCATTCATTTTCTGTGAAGATAATAATGCTGCAAACTTTCCACCTCTCTGTTGTCAAGTTGTGGAGGCTTTCACATACAAAATGATGGTATTAGATTTTAAGCTAAGGGAAATTGTAAGAAAATTTTCTTATTACTAACCAAATGAGCCGTAAGAGTTACTTGAATAAATTATGTATTTGTTACTAAATATTGAC
Organism: Spilosoma lubricipeda; assembly: GCA_905220595.1. Lineage (NCBI taxonomy): Eukaryota > Metazoa > Arthropoda > Insecta > Lepidoptera > Erebidae > Spilosoma > Spilosoma lubricipeda. Next base: position 3,763,094 of record HG992291.1, read on the forward strand.
CGCAGCAAAGCCCCTGTGTCGGCTATCACAAGTAAAGTATCTTCAATTCAAGAGTCAAAGTATCTAAATGTCCATTTCATTGAAATTGGTGCAGCGGCTTAGCCATTAAAGCATACCAGACAGAAAGTTTTTTCAAATTTATAATATTAGTATAGATTATAACTACGTTGCATCCATTTGTGCCGAAACCAGAATTTCCCACCATCAAATTCGTTATGGCTACCTCTATAAAATTATATATTGGTGTAATTTGTTGTAACATCTTTCTCGCTTCAAGCTCTGCAGGAAATCAGCCGGTAATGGAGGATTTTATGATAACAGCTTGAATTTGATGTCAACGACCTTAATGTCAAATGGACGCTTTTAGCGATATACCTCTTAGCAGAACGTGGGCGGTTTGGTATGTCGGCAATAGTGAAAAATGAGGAAGGAAGCATATTAAATGTTTGAGCTATGAGTATTAATGTTGCCAATTTTAACGTGATATGTTCCTCTACTGTTATTGATTTGTACTGAAGTTATAATTATCAAATTATGTCCTTCTCTCCCCTTTAAAATGCAATTATTTTAGATGGGAACATGCGAATTGGAGTTAGAAAATCAAAAGAAAGGAGTATTATTAGATCGATATCAATACAAAGTTTGATTTCCACGCGACTAGTAGAAGTACGTCCGAATTATTTTCCAAAATTTATTAAGTTCCACGTTATAAGTGGAGGTAATCACTACATATTATAAAACAAAGTCCTCCGTCACGTCAGTTTGTCTGTTCACGATAAATTCAAAAGCTAATGCACGGATTTTTATGCGGTTTTTTCCAATAAATAGAGTGTTTCTTGAGAAAGGTTTTCGTATATAATTTGTTAATTTTTTTAGTATGTTGGCTATATATTTTTTGAATACGTCGGAGAAAATAAAGCCGCGTATCTTCTTAGAATAAAATATATATTTTACGTAAAGAACCGTGCGAAGCTTGGGCAGGTTGCTAGTTATATTTATAGTTATTGATTTTTTTACACACAATCCCACCTAGTCCCAAACTAAGCAGAGCTTGTAGTGATATATACTTTTTTGTAAATACAAACATATTATACATAGAAAACACCAAAACTCTAAATCAAATATTTGCAGATCAAACAAACGTTTGGTCCGGGAATCGAATCCTAGACCTCAAACACAGCAGTCGCATACGCTACCACTGCGCCACCGAGGCTGTCAGTCATTATCTCCGAATATTATTATTAATTAGATAGGTAGGCAATTACAACAACGTATATAAACCTGTAACCTGATAGATTCCTATCAGTTATTCTGCACGTACAATAAGAATTTTAGTTTACTTAATAAAAATTTTGCTAAAAAAAATAAAAAACACGCTTACAAAGATCAGTAACAAACAAACTTACAAGTGAAGCTAACAAAACGTGTTAAAAAGAGCTATGATCACGAATAGACTATTTGATAAGCGAAAAATTAAAAAGAAAGTATTTATGAGCAGGAGATTTAAGTACTAAACATTTTTATTAGTCGCCTCAATGAACTTTCTCTTTTTTAAAATTGTCGTAAAAGAAATCGTCACATTGTTCTCACAAAACCGCTTCCTCTACAAAGGGAGGTTTCCTATGCTCGTGTTTAAGACTACTAGACTTGGATCTGCCGTTGATCCAACGCCAGATCCAAGTCTAGTAGTCGTAGTAGTAACGGCAGATCAGTAGTCTTATACACCTGGTTAATGCTAACGCACAGGGGCGTCTTTATGTATAGTGTAGGGTGTGCGGTGCACAAGGGCGCAACGGTGTTAGGGGCACCGGCCGTTGCTCGCGCCCTTTTCTAAATAGAAATAGAAAAAAGCATCAGGTATCCTGCACAGGAGGGGCCAGGGGCAAGAGGGGTACATCTACAAACCGAAGGTGGTCCGAGGTATGTCGGGATTCCAGGGGTTTCCTTTCGAGGGTGTACCTGATTCTCCGGCTTGTAGTATCCGCGACGGTGTGCGGTTTTTAGTCGATTCGAGTCCGACATAGCCACTCTTTTTGCGTAGGGGGTTAAAAAAAGGAGCACCGGCCGCTGCACTTTTAATGACCCTGCGCTCTTACTAAAGGACGCTAGAGTTATGATTGTACACGGGCACTTCACGGCCTAGACATGCTTCTGTTTATGAAAGAAACATATCGATCATAGAACAGTAAACTATTCTACGACGTTGATTGTCATCTTGATACTAGTCTATACTCTCTATACAAATAAATAAAATTGAAGTGTCTGTTTGTAATATTAAAATAACCGCTTTTTACTAAATGCATATGTATGTAAACACGGTACATATACCAAAATAGTAGTTAAAAATTTTTTTGTCTGTTGTATGTTCCGGGTAATCTCTGGAACGGCTGGACCGATTTTGACGGGATTTTCACTGGCAAGTAGCTTATGATCCAGGAAATAACTTTGGCTACTTTTTTTAGACTAACTTTGTCCCGCTGCGTTACTCGCGGTACAACAATAACCGCGGGTAACACCGCGGGCTTCTGCTAGTAATACATATATTTCTTTAATTCCGACTGCTATGCGACCGTATAAAGGGCGTGATTTCGATTCCCCATAACAACTGTGTGCATAAAAAATGTTATTTTCATATATGTATCGTATATACATACATATGCATTTAGTAAAAAGCAGTTATTTTAATATTACAAGCAGACACTCGAATGTTTTTTATTTGTATAGATCTATAATCTACGTATTTAGCGATATTTAGATGTGACTATCAACAGTCTGGTTCATGGGCGTGCCAAGCATTTAGTCTGTGGTGGGGCAAAATTAAGAAAACTAGAAATGAATATGACTGAAATTTAATATATCTTCTATATAACATACGAAGTGAGTGAGGTTATTGAAGCATAAACCTCCTATAGCACCGCCCCCCCCCCCACCCTTAATTGTGGGTTGGTAGCCGGTAGGTCAATTTCATTTATTTTGTCCCTTTCCTAAGAAAATAAATAATACAGCGGCCGAAAAGTCAGTTGTCTGTCATTAACGATCGTAGTCAAGATTTTGCTTTATGTAATACTAAAAAAACTTTTCATTCTAGGTCTAATTATATTATTTTATTAACTTTTCGAAAATTTGACTAAACAAAGTCAAGTAATTCTAAAAATTCCCAAATTTAATGTTTCAAGTTTGTGCTCAGAGTTCCAACACATTATGAGTTTGTCTTGGCTTTTCTCCGAAGACACGGAAAGTTTTTACGCATGCTGCAAGTAATTTAAAATCAGGATTTTATTTTAATATTTTTATTCTTAGAATTTGTGACCGACAAATTCTGGAGGTCCTCCAAATTCAGGATTTTAATATCAGTGTTGTTGCACTGCGATTTAAGTGTCACTAACACTGGACTGGGCCAATAGAATTTGTTGGTCACAGATTCTAAAGTTTTAATATATTTTTTCTTTTCTTTATGGAATAGCGGGCGGAAAACGAGCAGACGTATCACCTGATGGTAAGCGATTACCGCCGCCCATGGACACTCGCAACACCAGAGGCGTAACAAGTGCGTTGCCGGTCTTTGGGGGGTGGGGAGGGGGATGGAGGGAGGGGAAGGGGTATGGACCTCCGGTTTCCTCACTCACTCTATTTCACACCGGTTTTCAGTGAGACAATGGTATCACTCCGGTCGAGACGGCCCATTCAGGCCGAAACGTGGTTCTCCCACGGTATTATTATTCTTAGAATCTGTGACCAACAAATTCTGGATGGAAAATAGTTTGGTTAACATACTACAAGCTCTGGCCAGGGTACAATCAGATAACCGTGGGTGAGATGTGTGTGTGATACACCTACCTTAGTAGATCTCTACACCCTCAAAGGTTGGCTGATAGAGAATGCCTATCGCATGAAGTTGTAAATAAATAAAAAAGAAATATGTGAGGTTATCATTGGAACTTTTCTATCTTAGTGTGTAATCTATATATACAAAAATGAATTCCTATTTGCATTGGTCACGACATCACGCGTGAACGGCTAAATCGATTTTAATAATTCGTTTTTTATTGGATACCCCATTTAGCGAGGAGGAAGGCTATGTAACATCACTCTACGACCAATAGGAGCCGGGTATCGACCGAAAATGTTGGGGAAATGGGAAAAAAATATTTCTTATGGAGAGACGCAAACGAAAACCTATAATATGCATGTATTAGGTAGATTATGTATTATTATCAACCACTGCTACACACTGGTTATCATAGAAAAGGCTTTGCCTAGTTCGGAATCAGACGGTGTGAGATGTAATCCAATATTCACACGTCTCAATGGGCATACTAAAAGCTTTTATTACTAAGGTTTCTGACTAAATTATTTTCCTGTAATCTATACAAATAAATAAAATTGGAGTGTCTGTTTGTAATATTAAAATAACTGCAATATGTACTACCATACTGCAATTGTAATAGCAAAAATGTAGTTGAAAAAATTTTTGTCTGTCTGTCTGTCTGTTTGTTCCGGCAAATCTCTGGAATAGCTGGACCGATTTTGACGGGACTTTCACTGACAGGTAGCTGATGATCCAGGGAGTAATTTAGGCTACTTTTTTTAGAGTAACTTTGTTCCGCGGCGTTACTGGCGGTACAACAATAGCCGCGGGTAAAACCGCGGGTTCAGCTAGTATTATCTAAAATCACTTTGAAAGTGGTTCTTTAAAATTAACCTTTTCTAATCATGACAGAGATGAAATTCGTACAACACTGTCCCTTGTAAAATGATAATTTTGTGAAGTATGCACATTGTAGAATTATTAAAGTCGTATTCATTCACCACCACTGTTTAATCCATTAAAACCTGTCCGGTTTCGTCCTATGAAAGATTACTCAAAGAGTATCTAACCTTTGATTAAATAGTGGAAAAAGAGCGAGTGTGAAAGAAAGTTTAATTCTAGCATGTATCTTAACAAGTTCCACTAAATGCCGATAACTGACGGTATACATTTTATTAAGGTATGCACATTTCAAAGGTGCGCGCACATTTTGCCGCTTAATCTGAGCGGTACCTAAGACAATAAACTGCAGACAACTGATGCCACGTGCCCACCTGTCACGCAGGTGTACTCATATCGAGTTCCACAAAAACTCCTAGCGCCTGCCACCAGGGCGGCGTGTGTCGGGGTGACCAAACTAGTTTCTTAATCATTTCTTTGTCCCACTGCTTAATGGAATGTGAAATTAATCGAATGACAGAGAAGTCGCTTCAGACGCCTGATGTCACTATTTTGTATTACAACTCTTCGAACTGCTATCGCTAATATCTGTAATCTATACTAATATATAAAGCTGAAGAGTTTGTTTGTTTGTTTGGTTGAACACGCTAATCTCAGGAACCGCTGGTCCGATTTGAAAAATTCTTTCAGTGTTAGATAGCCCATTTATCGAGAAAGGCTATAAGCTATATATCATCACGCTAAGACCTACAGGAGCGGAGCAACAATGAAGAATCTTACAAAAATGTTGGAAAGTTATATATATATAGCTTATGGAAAGCGTTCGGTGACGATGACGCGACTTCCATGATTTTTGGTAACCCAAAAAGTGCTCAACGAGCTTATAGCAGTTTTCACTTCGTAAAATATTATACACTAGCAGACTCACGCAACCTCGTTTGTGTCTTCTATTGCCAGTAGCGTGAAAATTTTCCCTCGTGTTTGAAACATTGTTCATTGTTGCTCCGCTCCTATTAGCCTTAGCGTGATGATATATAGCCTATAGCCTTCCTCGATAAATGGGCTATCAAACATTGAAAGAATTTTTCAAATGGGACCAGCAGACCAGGGACAAACAAACAAACTCTTCATAATATTACTCGTAGTATACATTGTATACTGTGTGCACATGTGTAACTTTTGGGTGAACAAAAAGGGTGAAAATCGCGTCTCGTCTCTTTTATCGGTAGCCCCCGAAGACAGCCACACATTTTTTTTATGGTATGAATGTATAGTATTTATCAAACAACGAATCAACCGGTAACTGATTACCGGAGTCCGTGGACACACACAACCCCAGAGTCATAAATTCACTGTCACGTGAGTAAGATTCATAAATCCATAAATCACCTCCGTAATAGAGTAGACTCCATTAAAACGAATATTACAAAATATCTCGGAAAATATAAATATTACACCTTTTCATTTTTGAAATATGTTGCTCAATTGAATAGTCTCAAACAATGACGTCACAAATTTGTATTTAGTACACTTTTCATACAAACTCATCGTTTTGACAGATGATACGACAAGTAACTAATTTGACTAAGGTGTCATCTAGTCTATTGTGACCCTGCTTACATGGGGAGTTTTGCTCTTAAACCTCACTCAGTAAAAAACAAAGGTAGAAAAGCTTTAACACCGATTTTCTGTGAAGCTATTTCTGTCAAAGCATGGCTTTACCATCCCTTGAAACAATACCCCTCTGGCCAGCGGGGTATGATAGTACAAAACCACATTTCTAATAAAGGCCTTTTAAAGGCTGTTGATAACAATTGCTTATGGCTTTATCATGGTAAAACTAAGTTAACTGCGAGAGGCCAAAGATCGCACTAAGTGGCGTGCAATTGAAGAGGCTCACGTCCAGTGGACATGTGGATGTTTGATGATGATGAACTAGTAATAATAATAATACCACGCAACTGTTTTTCAACTTCTAAAATCAAAATTTTTCATTTGATTTTGGAACCTTTATACCTTTATCGAGGAAGGCTATAGGCTATATATCATCACGTTAAGACCTACAGGAGCGGAGCACCTATGTAGAATGTTTTAAAACGGGGTAAATTAGTCTAAAAAAAGTAGCCTAAGTTACTCCCTGGATCATCAGCTACCTGCCAGTGAAAGTCCCGTCAAAATCCGTCCAACAGTTCCAAAGATTACCCGGAACAAACAGACAGACAGACAGACAGACAGACAAAAATTTTTTTTAATACATTTTTGGTATATGTACCGTGTATACATACATATGCATTTAGTAAAAAGCGGTTATTTTAATATTACAAACAGACACTCCAATTTTATTTATTTGTATAGATGTATGTATTTAGAAAAAAAAAGTATATAACAATTCTATCAGTCAATCTAGCTATCAAGTTGCAAGTTTAAAAACAATACAACAAAACTGATGAATAGATGTTGACCCATAACTCGCAGTATTCCAAAACCGCAGCCAACAATGAAAGATGTAACGGTATTATTTACGTTTACCGGCCGACCCCTGAAACCACAGAACTTTATATTCGCTTACTGGAACATTTCCACTACATATCTTGACCACTCTTTGGAACACGGGTTTATAAAAGTAAGAGGATTGAGTACAATATGTAAAAGCCTTTTATTTCTCTCATAAATATTTCGGACATCTAACACACTACGCCATCAATTCGCAAACTAAGCAGAGCTTGTATTATAGGTACTAGACAACTGATATAAATACATTAATATTTTTGTAAATTTATAAATACATACATATTAAATGTACGTATAAAAAGCACCCAAACTCCGAAACAAATATAAAGTTTGGAGCACTTCTCGGTGGAGAGATGGTGCAGTTCCATGGTCAACTTGCCAAGTCGCGTAGCCAGCTTGAACAAAAAACCATCGGTGAGTCTTGTTTCCACTTATTATGAGATAGATAATTATTGAACCCTGTCAATAATAATGACTATAACAAACCTTTTTTATTAATGACTAGCTGAACCCCGCGGTGTTACCCGCGTTTATTGTTGTACCGCGAGTAACGCCGCGGGACAAAGTTAGTCTAAAAAAAAAGTAGCCTAAGTTACTCCCTTAATCATCAGCTATCTCCCAGTGAAAGCCCCTTCAAAGAATTGGATCAGTCGTTCCGGAGATTACCCGGAAGAAACAGACAGACAGAAAAAAAAAAATTAACTACATTTTTGGTATATGTACCGTGTACATACATATGCACTTAGTAAAAAGCGATTATTTTAGTATTACAAACAGACACTCCAATTTTTAACCGACTTCAAAAAAGGAGGAGGTTTCTCAATTCGACCGTATATTTATATTTTTTTCTTTTTATGATTGTTCGCGGATAACTTCGTCTTTTATGAACCGATTTTTATGATTCTTTTTTTTAATGGAAAGGAGATATCCCAACGGTGATACCATGATAAGGACACTAATATCTGATGATCATCATCATCCAAGAGAAATCGAGTCAAACCTTGAAGTCGGTTTTATTTTTGTTAAAATTTTACTTATATTTAATTGTATAGAAACAGTCAACCACCCTATTCTTTTAGCAGCTTACATACCTATATTAATAGTTTATTGGATGGACAATATTCACAACTGTCTAGTTTTAAGAGGACGCGTGAATTAGTTTTATTAAATACTATATTTTTGTTAAAATATACATACTTTTCATAAAGTTGGTGAGGTAATCCCTCCTCCGAAAACTCTGAAAGAGGCAATCAAAGCATGGCAACGAGATCATCTCCTAAGTTGCGACTATAAACTCTACTATATTATTGTAAGTCTTTACAGACTAAATATTTCACTAACATGGCACTAACATTTCCTAAGACTCTGGAGGGAAACGCCGAAAGAAACCACAGAGGTGTCTTTTTAGGATTCCGTAACCAAAGGGTAAAACGAGACCCTATTACTAAGACTCCGCTGTCCGTCTGACACCAGGCACTTTCTCGTGAACCGTGATAGTTAGACAGTTGAAATTTTCACAGATATTTCTTTCTAATACCGCTACATACAGCAAATACTGAAAAACAGAATAAAATAAATATTTAAGTGGGATCCCATACAACAAACGTGATTTTCTTGCTGTTTATATACAAAAGATCAGATAGATTTTATACAGACAGAGGAACCCTCCGTGCGGGAGTCTGACTCGCACCAGGCTGGTTTTTTTTTAAAGTCCGTGAACTGTCCATCAACAGGTAAGGACTAACCATCAGGCCTTCAAATAATTATGAATTTAACTTATCAATAGTGTCCACTCAAGTTATTTATCAAAATCAAGTAACGAGCCATTACGTTGTGTAATTTAAGTACGTATATGGCTTAATATTGAATATTCCCGAGAGCCATTATATTGTCTGATAAAACCCGATGTTTGTTACATAAGGTGCCGCGTGCATCGGCCGCGCGTCAACGCAAAAACTTGCATCTTTAGTAGTGTAACCACGCTTTTAGATAAATCGAAGACATTTCTAAGATATGTATGTCAAGATTGTTAGTAAGGTTAGTACTTGGATGGGTGACCGCCTGGGAATACCGCGTGATGTTGGCTTTTTGCATTTATTTACAGAAAATATATTGTTTTATAGCATATTTTGTACAGTCTGATTATTTCTGATATTATTTGAGAATTTTATGCGCATTTTTACTAGTATATATACATAAACATCGTTCCATCCGGGTGCCCCTTGACACCTCTCAAGTTTTTATAGAGTTTTTGTTTAATTTTCTTTATCTTTGCAGTGTCTATCCTATATAGTTTGCTGCCTTAGTCGGAGCTTACAACACCTGCGGGAGGAATAAGGGGTAGTGACACACCATGTTCGTAATCCATCATGAAAATATACACATATGATCAAAAAATAGCAAGTTGATCGAACACACATAAGCAAATTTTCACCTCTTTGGAATTTCCTATCCGACACGATCTTCGAACCTTGAAGGCCGGCAACCATTTGTTACTCGTGAGTTACAGATCCAAGGTAGTCACATGCCTGATACAGAAGGGCTAGTGTTTCATGGGAGGCATTTGATGCGTCGTTGTAAGATTGTCATTGTGGCGATCGCATTGATTTCAACTTAGAAGATTGTAACTTTGTATACTGGAAAAGCGTATTCCCGATGTCTAGTATATTTTTATTTGTGGTTTTATTATTCAAAATAAAAATAAATTAATAATATAAAATTTTCTAGCCTTAAGCTTCCTGGAACAACCTTCGTTTTTGGGCTATCCAAGAGTAAAATATTTTCAATTAGAACCAGTAGTTACTGAGCTCACTAATCTCATCAATCACTTGTTCTTCATCATCAATTCAAATCTAATCTTTCTAATACCTTTAAACGAGCATACAGATTTTATGAAATTTAGTATACGGGGGTTTCGTGGCGATAAATCGATCTGCCAAAAATAAAATACCGAGCAAATCTCTGTCATCCAGGTACTGAGACTTATCTTTGTTTCTACATAAATGATAGGATCCCTACTGCAGCACAGTAAGTCCACTGCGTGAAACATAGGGATGGTTCTTGTCTAAGAATGCGACTGATCCTGTTTCTCCACCGCTTGATAGAACCACGAAGCACACTCACCATAGACAACATATCTATACTTCACGCTATATTACACAATCTTCATACTTACATAAGTGGAATTTATCTATTTTTTAGTTTCGTTAAATATGTCATGAAGCTTCAGGAAGGTTCGGGAAACTAAGTTGAATAGATGAGCCAGCTATGAAAGGTATAAGAAGAATCTATAATTAATTTTAAAATCTCACACAAGGCTGTCTGATTTCAATATAGACAGGACAGATTAATTACCAAACTATTGATAAGTAAAAATATCTAGTGGGACGATTACACCTGGACATAGAAAAATATTAGTGTACTCAAATTATTTGTCCTGGATAGGAATAGAAACCACAACCTCCGGCTTAACAGGCAAGACCACTAACTACTAGATCATATAGAGAAAGTCAAATGACAAAGTTGTTGGTAATAAAAAGATCTAAACCTTTTAGTTACGCTTTTTTCACATAACCTCAAAATTTTATGTGAAAATTAAAAAAAGAAATTTGTTTTTAGTTTTTTACTTTATTTATCTTTTAAAAAAAGTTTTTTTTTCATGAAATTTGGTGAAAATTTACCTTTTAATGTCCAAATACGCGCAAAAAAAAATATTTTTTCACCGTATTTTGAATGAATATTGAAAAACACCCTAATTTTCAATCAAAAATACATCCGTCAAAATGTCAGCTTTTTTCAAAAAGTTGGTGTGCTTTCTGTTCGTTGAAATCTCTACTTTACGTGGTGTAAATAAAAATATAGTAAATCTTCTCAGAAAATGCAAACATCGGAAAAAAAGGGAATTCGAAAATTGCTGTGTAGCTTGTGCTGTGCTTGTGACTGCTGCAATTTGTTTTTAAAGGCTTGGTCTAATTGTGGAGGAACGGATGCTATGTCCCTCCAACACAAAAAGGGAGGATCCTCCGACCAGGAGAGGCGATCATGCCTGGCGGGCCCCTGCCCAACGGTTAATGTTGGGATGTCGCAGTGGCGTAGCGTGAGTGTCGGCCGCCCGGGGCGGCAGACAATTTTGCCGCCCTCTTATTTAGATACTAGCCGACCCACGCAACCTCGTTTGCGTTTGCAATCTCCTATTGCCTATAGCGTGATAATTTTCCCCCGTTTTTGTAACATTCTTCATTCGTGCTCCGCTTCTGTAGGTCTTAGCGTGATGTTATGTAGCCTATAGCCTTCCTCGATAAATGGGCTATCTTACACAGAATTTTTTTTTCAAATCGGCCCAGTGGTTCCTGAGATTAGCGTGTTCAAACAAACAAACAAACTCTTTGAGCACCAATGAAGAACGTTTCAAAGATAGGGGAAAATTATCACGCTATGGACAATAGGAGACGAGGACGAGGTTACGTGGGCCAGCTAGTTTTTCATAAAATTAGAACTATATTTTTATTGAAAAATAATATAAGTACTTTTGAGAATAAAAGTCAAACTTCCGCCTTTAATTAAATATTTATAGGTCTACTTTGTTTCATAGAAAAGTAATTTATTACACCATCAATGTCCATAGCATCGATCATCTCTTGCTCAATAGACAAGATGGCGAAATTAACCACTATTTCACATCATACAAGTTAGTATCTCTAGTTCCGTCATAAAAAATATGACTTCTTGTTATGCGCCTCTAAGGTTCTATGGGAATTCTGAGTTCTTCACAAATATGTTTTTCATAACTTACAACGCCATCTGCCTGTTTCTCTCGTTTCTCTGTCAATATTATCTGCAAAGCATTTAATTTCTGAGCGCAGAATCTTATGTCAATGTTTTTGTGTAGTCATCATTCACTTCATGTAGAACCGGTTGCCAAAGGCCCAAGAAACAAAAAAAGGAAAATGACTGCATCACTACTAGTAAAGCTCCTAGGCTATGTGCTTTTTACTAGTTTCACCTGCCTCTGTCAGCGTATAAATCGCCATGGAAACGTTCCACTTCCGAAAGGCGAAAGGAAGACGTCAACTTCGTCAGGCGGCTTCCTCCAAAGAGACTGTACAAACTCTTTTGAACCCGGTTTGCCGACGAAGTTAAAAATGGGCTTTCACGTCATTCCTTCATTAGCCTTCCGAAAGCTTCATTTTCTTGTCCTTATGCTGCTTTTAACAAAATCTCATACCTTCTTCCCTGAAAATTCAAACCACATTTTCCAGGTTCTGGTTTCCGCGTGTTGCGGTTTCCATGGTGGCAAATTGGTTTTCCAGATTTGACTAAAACTTTTCAGTTCCCATCGCAGCTTGGAGCAGAGTTGGCCGGAGTTTGGGTTTCATTAAACGGGCACGTTCAGCCTTAAAGTCGATATTCAGGGAATCTCAGACAATTCGGTTATCACTACCGGTGTTAAACCTATTGATAAAACTGAAATGTCTCTGAATATGTGCTTTGGTCACTTCACATTACCCTAAAATATGCTATCTAAACTGCTCAAGTTCCACCTCGAGTTGTGCCAGATGCGAGTTTAGCCGTAACGTGCGGCCATTAAAAGTTACCAAGATCAATCGCTTGTAGTGGCTTCCCGGTGATTCTTAGCACCCTCTATCCCGCCGTTACCGTCGTCCGGTCTACCGGTCGTATCGATGCTGTGAGTAGGTATAGCTAAATATTTGTCGGATTCATTCAACAATTCAAATAATTTCAATAATTTTAGTGAAATAGGAAAAAAATGCCTAAAATTCAACCAACTAAAATTGACTTGCAAGACACAAGACTCAGAAAAATATTTTTTACATTAAAAAATATTTTTCTGAAATTATCGTAAATATATATAATACTATCAATTATTTTTGTGGCTTACTTATCAGAACTCAAGTTCGTAAAATAACGGTTAAACAAATGGCTATTGCTTGTTAACACATAGCTTCGTCCTACATTTTTTAACAAAAGTTAACTTCTTGAAAAATTAATTGGCTGACTGACCGCCACCGACCTCACAAAATATATTTTTTCCAATTTTGCCGCCCTTCCTATGATGGCGCCCGGGGCGGTCCGCCCCTCCGCCCCCCCCCCTCGCTACGCCACTGGGATGTCGTATAATATGCTATTCACCGCGACAACTTCTATATCGCAATACACGATTGGTAGTTTCTTCGTATAGTTTGTTACTCCGTCGTTCGGTGTATCTTCGGTAGATGGCGATGTAACATTTTTTTTTGAGCTGTATGTGGAAGTCGCCACAAAATCATGACAATTTCATCTGATTGATTTATTTAACGATTTTATGGCTTGGCGAGTTGTTGTCTATGAGATATAGACTATGATATATAGGATAGCCTTTCTTGATAAACAGGATACCTTATACATTTTTTTGTTTTCAATAAGAACGTGAAGATTAAGACTACAGAGTGTTAGAATAGATTTGGGGAGTCAGCTAAGAAGGACAACAGTACTGCAAACAGTAGGAAAACTTAACACAAACTCAATTCATAAGACGACGACGACTCAAGCATAGTCGACGAGATCATAATCTTTTCTAAAATTCTATTTTTTTCAAATTCAGAATCATTTATTCAATTAAGACACTAAGTGACATTTATGAACGTCAAATTGAAGCTGCAGTTAAAAATCATAGATCGACACAAACAGACGCCACAGCATGTGCTGTATTGTCGAGGTAAATAAATAAGTAAAATAAAAGTTGCCAAAATGCGTAGAGCCTCATGAGAAGAATACTGGCAAAGAAACTCATGGCCACTCTTTTCAAAGTCAGATTTTCAGGTACAATAGTGTTAATATTACATTTAAGGTAAACAGTATGCAAGCTGCTGACACTTGCATTTCCTTCTATTAAAATGTTCCAAAATCTAACGCACAAACAAAAAAGAAAAATCAATCGACATCTACTTACAATCAGTTGCAAAATTTAGGTACTACCCTCGCACAGAAAATCAACGTAAAATGACAGCGATCATGCTGTCGTGTTTCGTTGGTGAGTGCGAGACCGGAGGCCCAATGATGCGAAAGCATCACTAGCCCGCCATGGTGTGGGTCACCATGCTGCATTGTTGCATTGTCTGCGTTCGCAGTATGGTGACCATCACTCTTGGATTCTGCTTATGCTTTCCATCAGGCAGAGTAGAGTCATTATGGCAGGGTCAAACATAAAAAAAGAAAAAAAAAGAATATCAGTTGTCTAGTACCCATAACACAAGCTTTGCTTAGCTTGAGACTAGATGGCGTTGTGTGTTAGATGTCCAAAATATTTATTCATTTATTTATGTACTACACATAATATTAATTTTCTCCTTCCTTTCTCTTGTATCACTTCATATTTTTGTGAAAACTGCATTGAAATCCGTTGAGTAATTTAAAAGATCTAAATGAACAGATAGCATGAGCGACTTCATTTTATACTATGTAAAGAAATATGGATATGAACAAGAAACAAGAACACACACTGCACATCTCTAATCACGCATTCACCTTGTACAAAACACACGGTTAAACACATTTATTTAACTAAATTAAAACGTCACTTATAGAAAGTTGCTCGACCATGAAAAATGGCGCGCGTTGCGTTCGAAAATCAACCATTCTCATGTCATACTCTGTCCACTCAAGTGTCAAAAAATGAATTAATAAAATAAGTAACAACAAAGGAACATTCAGATATAACTAAAGAATAATAAGTTTGTGTTATCACACTTTATATGATCGAGTTCTTACGTAATCGCGTCACGTTTACGCGTGAACAAACAGATGAATCTTAGTTAATGACACACTGTGTTAGTGAGTGAATTCCTTTTGTGTGAGTTAGACACAACATTCAAGCTGTCGTAAGTAATATTCGCTTTATTATAAACCTACTTCAAAAAAAAGGAGGAGGTTTCTCAAATCGACCGTATATATATATATATATTTTATGTGTGTTCGCGGATAACTTCGTCGTTTATGAATAAATTTTGGTAATTCCTTTTTTAATGGAAAGGAGATGTCCCAACGGTGGTACCATGATAAGGACATCAATATCTGATGATGGCATCCAAGAGAAATAGAGTCAAACGTTGAAGTCGGTTTTATTTTTGTTAAAATTGTACTTGTAATGCATTTTGTTGAGTTTTGTGTCGAAACGAAAATGTATGAAGAATGAAGAGGAAGGAAAAATGATTATCATTTAGATGTAAATAGTATGTAAACATATAAATAGATAAAAATTATGTATTTCTATCTGTTCTGTTTTAATTTTTATAAGTTTAGTTATTACTAATTAATTAGCATACAATATTGTTTTAAAGATTTATGTATTTATTTATTGCTTTGTTTATTTTTACGTGGAATTAATATTACACTAATATTACACTAATTTTATTTAATTACACTAATATTATTTTCAGAAAAAAATAGTAGCTGATCCGGCAAGCGTTGATTCGCCATAAAAATAAATAAAAAAATTAGGTGTGAGTCACCCTTATCACTTAGTTTAGGGGTATGAAAAATAGATGTTGGCCGATTCTCAGACCTGCCCGATATGCACACAAAATTTCCTAAAAATCGGTCCAGCCGTTTCGAAGAAGTTCGGTAACCAACACCGTGACACGAGAATATTATATTTACAGACAGAATTAGATCACACTTATGTGATACTAGCTGAACCCCGCGGTGTTACCCGCGGCTATTGTTGTACCGCGAGTAACGCCGCGGGACAAAGTTAGTCTAAAAAAAAGTAGCCTAAGTTACTCCCCGGATCATCAGCTACCTGCTAGTGAAAGTCCCGTCAAAATCCGTCCAGCCGTTCCAGAGATTACCCGGAACAAACAGACAGACAGACAGACAGACAGACAGACAGACCGACAGACAGACAGACAGACAAAAATTTTTTTAACTACATTTTTGGCATGTGTACCGTGTATACATACATATGCATTTAGTAAAAAGCGGTTATTTTAATATTACAAACAGACACTCCAATTTTATTTATTTGTATAGATATACCGACCATGTGGAGTAATATATCACGCATTATAGTTTTAAACTCAGGGATCACAATTACTATTTAATATCTAAAACATGCATTAAAAATATGTCACGTTCCTACCAACAGATACCTGACAAAGAAAGACGTCTCCTTGTTTCATAATTCCTGTAAAGTGAATAACCACACATTGAACTTGAAAGTTTTTAAGCAAAGCGAACGCGAATGAATAACGCCTTCACAGGCTTCACATGAAAAACACATGTTAAAAGCACTTCTTCAGACACAGTTGTATTGTTTCCAGGCGAATAATGGATGTAATAGTAATAGGCTGCGGCGCGGCCGGAGTAGCCGCGATGCGGAAACTCCATGACGCTGGTCTCCAGGTCTTAGGGTTAGAAGCAGCTGATAGAATTGGAGGAAGAGTGTGCACTTGTGTTTTTGGTAACAAATTCATCGACATTGGCGCCGCATGGTAAGTTCTTTACTGTACTACACGATTGGCTTAGAGATTTAGGTGGTCGCCACGCCACTTTTAACAGAGTTGAGTGTCGTGGGTTCAAATCCTCATGGAACACTCAATTGTTGTTCTGAGTAAGCGAGTCTTGGGCGTTGTTTGCGTCCTTTGCCATGTATGTTTGTAAAGTCCACTGCGACACAATTTGTATATATTTCTAACTAGTTGTTGCACGCGGCTCCGTCCGCGTATATGTCGGTTATCGCGGCAAATAGTAGCCTATGTGTTATTCTGATGTATAAGCTATATTACTGTAAAGTTTCATCTAAATCCGTTCAGTAGTTTTTGTGTGAAAGAGTAACAAACATCCATCCATTCATCCATACTTACAAACTTTCGCGTTTATTATATTAGTAAGACAATTACATAGTCAACAGTCTTAAATAACAGTCCAGTACCTACATACTACATAGGTAGCCTACCATACTACGGTGGCCAGACCGGAAATACCGCCATCTTCCGTACTCCGGGCCGCTATTAAGATTTTTTTTTAAGAAAAACCCAACGGCAGTCCGACCCGGGAAACGAACCCAAGACCTCTTGATCACTTTGCTGCCACTTTGGTTTTGGAACGAGGCAGTTGGTCTAGTGGTACCTCTACTACTACCTCTATATTTCACAATAATATGGGAATACTAGCCGACCCACGCAACCTCGTTTGCGTCTCCTATTGCCCGTAGCGTGATAATTTCCCACCGTTTTTGTAACATTTTTCATTGGTGCTCCGCTTCTGTAGGTTTTAGCGTGATGATATATATATAGTTTTCCTCGATAAATGGGCTATCTAACACTGAAAGAATTTTTAAAATCGGAACAGTAGTTCATGAGATTAGCGCTTCAACAAACAAACTCCTCAGCTTTATATATTAGAATAGATAATTAAATATAAATAACAGAAGTGGAAGCAAATTAGGGCGAATAGTTACGAACAAATGAAGGAGAAAGCACATAAAGTCGTAAATACATAAAGGTCAAGAAGATAACACGAGATCGTTTACGTCATGTTTAAAGATGATAAGAGCTTATAATAGAGGTGATATTTTTATATGAACCCAATCCACAATAATTTAAGATACACATTTCTTTATCAATCCTATAATAGGGTAGTTGACTGTATCTATACAAATAAATAAAATTGGAGTGTCTGTTTGTAATATTAAAATAACCGCTTTTTACTAAATGCATATGTATGTATACACGGTACAAACACCAAATATGTAGTTAAAAAAAAATTTGTCTGTCTGTCTGTCTGTCTGTCTGTCTGTTTGTTCCGGGTAATCTCTGGAACGGCTGGACGGATTTTGACGGGACTTTCACTGGCAGGTAGCTTATGATCCGGGGAGTAACTTAAGCTACTTTTTTTAGACTAACTTTGTCCCGCGGCGTTACTCGCGGTACAACAATAACCGCGGGTAACACCGCGGGGTTCAGCTAGTCGTAAATAAATACCGATGACTCCTTCATTAAAACGAATATTACAAAACATCTCGGAAAATTAATTATAACACCTTTTTATTTCTATTACTTTTAATCTACTAAACATTGAAATATATTGCTCAATTGAGTAGTCTAAAACAGTGACGTCACAAGTCAGTTTTTAGTACATTTTTTAACCGACTTCAAAAAAAGGAGGAGGTTTCTCAATTCGACCGTATACATTTTTTTCTTTTTTTTATGTGTGTTCGCGGATAACTTCGTCGTTTATGAACCGATTTTGATGATTATTTTTTTAATGGTAAGGAGATATCCCAACGGTGGTACCATGATAAGGACACTAAGATCTGATGATGGCATCCAGAAGAAATCGAGTCAAACTTTGACGTCGGTTTTACTTTGATTAAAATTTTACTTGTCATACAAAGTTATCGTTTTGACAGATGATAAAAAGTAACTGATTTGACTACCCAATTATATTTGCTGTAGTGATTAAAAACGAATATCGTGTGATAAGCTTGATCATTTTTCTGTACATCTAATAGTTTACCTAGTACATAGAAATATGTAGGTTTAGTTTATTACTATTGTATAACTCTGCTTGGTTTTGGATCAGGTCGTATGAGAGAAATATCAAGTTCTTATTGAAAGCTATTGAGTATATACATTTATATTTTCAAAAATATCAATGTAATCTTCTTATCTTCTTATACTTTCTCAATTTTATTTCATAATCTGTGTCCGTGTGGTGACGGACCAAGAATACAGTGTAACCATTCCTATTCATCCCGTGGGTGTCGTAAGGGCCGACTATGGGACAAACCATGCAGGTCAAATATGCAGCAAAGAGAAGGGTAACTTGTACCGCGGCTAAGGCCGCGGGACAAAGCTAGTCTAAAAAAAACTAGCCTAAGTAGTCTCCCTGGATCATCAGTTATCTTCCAGTGAAAGTCTCGTCAAAATCGGTTCAGAGATTACCCGGAACAAACAGAACGGAACCAACGGACAGACAAAAATGTTTGGTACATGTATCGTGTATAAATACAAATGCATTTTTTTAAAAGCAGTTATTTTAATATTGCAAACAGACACTCTAATTTTATTTATTTGTATAACTCGCTACTTCGTACACCTAAAATTTGGATTATTAAGTTATTTTAAGTTTTCACCGTTTAAACCTTCCCTGGACTACAACAACAACTACAACTACTACAACTTCAAGGTAGTATAGCCATGCTGATTTCAGCACGAACGGGCCGGCTCGACCGGGGCGGTACTAACCTCGCACAGAAAATCAACGTAAAATAACAGCAATCATGCTGTCGTGTTTCGTTGGTGAGTGCGAGACCGGAGGCCCAATGATGCGAAAGCATCACTAGCCCGCCATGGTGTGGGTCACCATGCTGTATTGTTGCATTGTCTGCGCTCGCAGTATGGTGACCATCACTCTTGGATTCTGCTTATGCTTTCCATCAGGCAGAGTAGAGTCATTATGGAAGGATCAGACATAAAAAAAAAAAAAAAAAGACATTTCTAAACCAAAATCAATTAAATCGGTCCAGCCGTTCTCGAATTTCAGCGAGACAAACGAACAGCAATTGATTTTTATATTTAAGAAGATTATAAAAAATGCTTTTAAAACTCTACATTACAGTACCCACTTGATGATGATTTCAGGTGTCATGGTGAAAAAGACAACAAAGTATTTGAGCTGGCGAATCCACTAGACCTTCTTGGCAGACCTTCGCCAGTTAATAAATTTTATTTGCTCTCTGATGGACAACTGGTAGCAGCAGACAAGGCTGAAGAAATCCTGACGGCATTAGATGATGAGGTGGAGAAGGCAGATAAATATAACTCTCGGACAATTTCTGAATGCGTGAGACAGGCGTAAGTAATTTTCTTTTTGTTAAACGAACGATTCTTGCATCAGTACCAAATTAAAAGTATCTTTTAATTAACGGAAAAGACATCTACGAAAGTCCAAACAGGTAATCTATACTAATATATAAAGCTGAAGAGTTTGTTAGTTTGTTTGTTTGTTTGTTTGAACACGCTAATCTCAGGAACCGCTGGTCCGATTTGAAAAATTCTTTCGGTGTTGGATAGTCCATTTATCGAGGAAGGCTATAGGGTATATATCATCACGCTACTACTTATAGGAGCGGAGCAACTATGAAGAATGTTTCAAAAACGGGGGAAATTTTCACGCTACGGGCAATATAAGGCGCAAACGAGGTTGCGTGGGTCAGCTAGTAGTGAATATGACACAGAATAAAGCACTCCCTAGAAAGTACAAGAGTATCTTTTTCTTCTTCAAGAAAATTAATCATTTTAAACAGAAAATCCTTGCTTATTACCCGACTGCGACAGAAGGAGGGTTATATTTTTCGAGTGTATGTATGTATATTTCTTTGGCACGCTCTCCTAGACCCTAAACGGCTTGTCGTATTTTTATGTGAGTGGTGTCAATAGATCCGTCTTAGTCGTGAGAGTGACACTGGGGACATCAAAATGAAAATAAAATAAAAATTAAGAATTTTTTGGCGCCAAAAAGTAACCTCAAAAAAAATGTTTTCAAAATACATCGAGTATGGTATCGAAATAAAGATTTTTTAACGGTGATTTGATTACTATTATATATATAACTTACATGTTATATTTAAAAAAATATATATAGATGACAAATATTGATTTGTTTTTTTTTATTTTTTAGAGAACACACAAACGAAATTCTTAAAAGGGATACAAAATTGTCACGGTCTTTCATTGAATTTTTTGAAAGAAACAATCATTTGGGTGGACAGAAGGATCCCAAGACAGGCAAGTCGTTAAGAGGACTCATAGAATTGTGGAACAGTGAGGGAGAATTCATGCTCAACTGGAAGGGAAGAGGTTACAAGACCATATTGGACGTCTTACTGGTAAGAAGGAAAGTTTTTTTTTACGATAATGTACATCACATGCACGCCAATAGTCTTTAACATTCCACTTCTGGACGTAGCTACGCCTCAACTTGACAATGACTCTACTCTGCCTGATGGAAAGCATTATCAGAATCCAAGAGTGGTGGTCACCATACTGCGAATGCAGACAATGCAACAATTCAGCAAGGTGACCTAACCAACCGTTGGAAAGCCACGCATCGGCATGAATGAGCCGGCTCGACCGGAGTGATACCACGGCCTTACAGAAAACCGGTGTGAAATAGTGCTTGCGGTGTGTTTCATCGAGTGAGTGAGGATACCGGAGGCCCATACCCCACCCTTCCCCGTATCCCCCCTCCCCCCATTCCCCAAAGGCCGGCGTTGCACTTGTGACGCTTCTGGTGTTGCAGGAGTCCATGGGTGACGGTAATCGCTTACCATCAGGTGATACGTCTGTTCGATTGACAGCCTATTCCAAAAAAAAAAAATGGCTGCCTAGTGATGCTTCTGCATTATTGCCTGGTTGTGGTCTACACTAGAAAACTCGCCTGGTCTAATGTTTGTCAGGTTTTCCTTCTTTTTATAGTACTATTTTCCTGCGTATGTCTTTCGCTTAGTCAACTGTTACGACACCCACGGAATGAAAAGGAGTGGTGACATTCCGTATCACTATCATCGCACCTGTCTGTTCGGATGTTTTTTGCAGTTTTTACCAAGAGATAGAGTGATTCTTAAGGAAGATTTTCATATGCATATAATTTGTTATAACTTTAGGTATATTGGCTAAATATAACGATATTTGTTGAAGACGTCAGAAAAAATTAAGCCGTGCTAAGCCGGGGCGGGTTGCTAGTAATATTATATTTAGTGAAGTAATGTAATAATGCCTCGTTAGTCTAGTGGTTGGCATATGCGACTGCTGATTATTAGGGTCTCGGGTTTCAATCTCGGGTTGGGCCAAAAAGTGTAATTGAGTTTTTATAATTGTAGAAATGCTTAATAAAAGCTCGGAGTTTGGAGTCTTAGCCTCCGTGCATCGGAGAGCACGTAAAGCCATCGGTCCTGCGCTAGATTTGTCCCCGGTCGTATCAAATAACTGTTCCATCGGATTATGAGAGTGAGGGAACAGAGAGTGCATCTGTGTTAGCGCACGCACTTGTGCACTATAATATCTCCTGCGTCTCTGGTTGGTCTCTGTTTCAGCTGGTCTCCGTTGAGAATTGCTGCCTTGGCGAAAATTGGCTAGGAGAACATCGTCATCAGTGTCATAATGAGGTTTGCATCTGGATCTGACGCTACCGTTCGTAGTGAAAGCCTGCGACCTAAAAACCTAGACCTTCTCGACTTAGAATTCACATCTATACTAATATATAAAGCTGAAGAGTTTGTTTGTTTGTTTGTTTGAACACGCTAATCTCAGGAACTACTGGTCCGATTTGAAAAATTCTTTCAGTGTTAGATAGCCCATTTATCCAGGAAGGCTATAGGCTATATATCATCACGCTAGGACCAATAGGAGCGGAGCACTAATGAAAAATGTTTCGAAAACGGGGGAAAATTATCACGCTACGGGCAATAGAAGACGCAAACGAGGTTGCGTGGGTCGGCTAGTTTACCATATAGCGCCTTAATATGATATTTATCTTTCTGTTGCCAAACATCTATTGTTTTTCAATTTACTCTCAATTTTCTCATTTGAATTACCCAGAAGTCAATCGGTGGCAGTGGCTTGCTTACAGTTAAGTAAATACTAACTAAAAAGGACTGAAGGTACTCAAAAGATGAGCTTTTATCTAAAATATTATATTCCAGTTTGTTTTGTTTACCCAACGCTATGATTATATAAAGCATCATGTTCACGCATGACTCCTTGATTTACACATCTAAAATGCCACTCAGTAAGTGCAAACGAGGGTCATAATACTGTTACGTGTTAGGGTTCAATGGGTTTGGGAAATAAACCTTCTGACGTGTAAAAATGACTTTTTTAACAACACTTACAATCACAATATCATTCCAAATAACAATCCTTAATGGTCGCCGAGGTCGCTAGATTGATCACTGATATCACTTAGATGATTATCATAGTGTAGCTCAAAGTGAAGTGCGGCCCGCGATAGTTCGTATTTATGTCCATTTTGACTATTACTAGCGCTTTCGAGAAACGTCTCGAACGTACACATACTCACACGCTTGTTGCATACAATATAAATACATACAATCGTGCAACAACCAATCTATTTTTGACGCTATGAATATCGTAATAAGGTCCGTTATTCCGTGCTTGAAAAATCATTCTCGATCGTTATTCTTCTTCGTAACAATGCGATGTCCCTCGTTTGCACTTACTGAGTGTTGATGTACTTTTTGTGATCCTCAATGAAAATGAGTCCTTTCCTAAGAAGAGTTTGATTTTCATGTTTTTATTTTTTAGAATAAAATCCCAGATCCAACCAAAGAGATTCCACTGCAGATCCTTCTAAGTAAAGAAGTAGAGAACATCAGATGGGGCACGAACCACCGTGGACTGGACAACCCGTTGGTGCAGGTCACTTGTAAGGATGGCAGTTTGTACGCAGCTAAGAGTGTTATTGTAACACTGTCTGTTGGAGTTCTAAAAGAAAGGTAAGGTCTGGTAAACTTTGGTAACAACCAGTTACATAATATTTCTTGATATGGAAGCGTAAAGTCATCATTAGCGAAATCGATTGAAAATGAAATATTGCGACAAACTTTCTTGCTGAGGAGAGAATCTGACTTTGAGTTTTAATCAGGAATACGAATCAATAAGCCAAACACAGGAAGAAATAATCACTATTGAATTGTTCAAAATGATTTTAAGTTGGTTTTCAAATAAATGATATCTGTAGTACCTGGTTGACCGAGCTTTATTTGGTATTTTTTGTAAATACTTGATAAATTTTCTAAAAATTGTCCACACCAAATCGATTTATAGCCCCCGAAATCTTGTATACGAAAGTCCATGTAAATTGTTGGGATTGAAAAAAAAATCTTTCAATAAACTTTATTTTACTTCAGATATGCAAATCTCTTCAATCCACCGTTACCAGAAGAAAAAGTGAAAACAATACAAAATCTAGAAATGTGCATATTAGACAAAATATATATTGAATTTGAAAAACCCTGGTGGCCTAAGTCGCCAGCTAACTTCACATTACTGTGGCGAGAGGAAGATAAGGCTAAATTCTCAGTAGGAGACAAATGGGTTACAGAAATATATGGCTTGATCTCAGTGGATTATCACCCTAACGTGTTATTGGCTTGGATCTATGGCAATGGTGCCGAACTCATGGAGAAAGTTAGCGAAGAAGAAGTGAAAGCCGGCGTTCAGAAGTTGCTCGAAACAGTTCTGAAACAGCAGTTTGATGTCACCCCGATTAAGAGGATTTTAAGGTAAGTAAGGTGACCTAAAAAATAAAAATATGGAGGGCAAACTAAATTCCTACCTTGTTGGATTTTCTTACTGGAAAAATCGAAATATTCATGTTTGCGTACTTACATCAAAAACATACTTCAGCGCCATCTATCGAAGTAAAGCTGAAGTACGTAGTAAATAATTCTGCATCGTGTTACGATAATACTGATGAATTCCACACAATACAATATCCTTCTTTGTATCCCTAATAAATACGCATATGTAATGTTTCGGCAGTGCCAAAACAAAGAACAAATATACATATACATCTTTATAGATATTAGCTAACTTTTATAAATAAAACTAAAGATATAGACATGGTTTATTCCCAGTAGTTCCATGGAGTCAGTTCCTGATAGAACTTTACCCGTGGTCCCATGTAGTAAGTAACAACTAGGAACTATGGAACCGATAGAACGTTATAAATGACACATAAACACACTATAACTAGAGGTGTTTAAACGATTAATACCCACTACCTTTTTGATTACAACCCACCTATTACATGTCAATTTATGAATAAAAAAATTTTGTGATAATAAAACTTCCATTCTAAGGAGATGCCTCATATGTTCAGTAATGATAATCCTCTTGTACCCTCAGATCACAATGGGCACTAAATCCGTTGGCACGCGGTTCCTACGCTCACAGAACAGCGGTTCTGGAAGAGAACGGCGGTTCTGCGATCACTCTGTCAGAGCCTTTGTACCGCAGCAACAGGTTCCCTGTTGTGTGTTTCGCGGGAGAAGCTACATCTCATCATAGGCACACGGCTGTCCACGGAGCCATTGAATCCGGGTTCAGAGAAGCTGAAAGACTGATTGAAAGTTTTCAGAAATAAGTATAATAGGGTGAAATAAAAACTATTTTTATAATAAGTGTGTTTTATTTGTTTAACGAATCTAACAATTATTATGTTTAGTTTTTGATTATGTAGCTAAGGCAGAGGGAACATAAGCTATGTTTGACTTCTCGGGTTCGATTCCCGGGTCGGATCAAATGCTCGTATGATCTGCAAATATGTGTTTTGGAGCTTGAGTGATTTCTATGTATAATATGTGTGTATTAACTAAAAAAGTTTTATGTATTTCTATGAATTATCTAGTACCCATTACTACGCCATCTAGTCCCAAACTAAGCAGTGCTTGTACTCAAGCACTGCTTAGTTTGGGACTAGATGGCGTTGTGTGTTAGATGTCAAAGATATTATTATTTCATTTATAAATAAAAATTAAAGGGGCTGCGTAGTTCAGCTACTTATTTATAAAGGGGACCACGCACAAATTTTTGCAAAAATGCAACTCGAAAGAGATGAATAAAATTATGTGATTGAATTGAAGTTTGCATGGAGGAGAACCTCCGCATGCAATATTCTAAACAGAATTATATATAGCGTTGGTATTTAATTACTTGTGTGTTTAATTTACAATATCATTCATAATAATGCATACACAAACACAGTTCGAATAAATTGGTAGGTAAATCCATACTTAACATATTGTAAACTAGCTGAACCCGCGGTTATTGTTGTACCGCGAGTAACGCCGCGCGACAAAGTTAGTCTAAAAAAAGTAGCCTAAGTTACTCCCCGGATCATCAGCAACCGCCAGTGAAAGTCCCGTCAAAATCCGTCCAGCCGTTCCAGAGATTACCCGGAACAAACAAACAGACAGACAGACAAACATTTTTTAACTACATTTTTCGTATATGTACCGTGTATACATACATATGCATTTAGTAAAAAGCGGTTATTTAATTTTTACAAACAGACACTCCAATTTAATTTATTTGTATTGATGTATAGATTGGAGAGTAACTATTTCGGTCTGTGGAAGTTGTGTTCATGCATGGATAAACCGCTGAACCGATTTGGATATTTTCAATGGAGATCTGTTGGTTCTTTAGGACTGAAATATTTACCGTGAAAAACGACGTACACGCGGGCGTCGCCGCGTCTAAAAACTAGTAGGCATACATTTCTTAACTGCTAATGACTCCTCTACACGATAAGCCATCGCGATGGTCTACTATGATGGGCCAGCGTGTGGAGGGCATTGTGGTGTCGGATGGCTAATGGCGATTGCGATGGTCGTGGTGTTGGTTCGGCCAACGTGCTATCATGTACACGTGGAGGCTTAAAGATCACAACTGACTATCGTCATCGTGAAGTTGCGTCTCATTCATCGTATGGCCATCTCGTTGGTCCACGCTGGCCCATCATGTAGAGGCAGCATATGACAGCTTTCATGTTGGTATTATTTCCTACGTAAATAATAATTTTTGATAAATATAAAAAAACATTTATGTTTTAATCTACTTTTATTTTCAACATTTTAAGTTTGTTGACTCGTTTCGCGCCAAAGCGGTGCTTTCGTCATTGTTTTATTTAACTTAAATTTTTTTATTTAGGATGCAGGTGTTGCAATAAGTACTTAAGTTAAACACCATATCTGATTATGTGTTTCTCCTTGAAAACGTGCAAGATGTAGTCGAGTCACTGGATTACAGATTTGTAGCGTCGTTTGTTCCTTTTTATAATAACACAGGTGCCTGACATATCACTCTTGAGCTCAGTAACTTAAACAAAACAATTCAACCAAACAAAACAAAGTTTTAACTTAAAATGAGTTCTGGTTCCGCACCTCTCTCAGCGTTAGCGGCCAGCGTTCGCCACTAGTACTAGTCGCCACTGTCGTCAGCACAGAACACATTTACTGGTCGTCAGTCAGTACAAATCATTAGCTGATCCGGACAGCACGGACTATCAGTTTGAAAATTTATAAAAAACGTGTGTTTAGTATTTTATAATTTAATCAATATAAATTATACGAACACTCAGTAACAGTATTTCGATTTAATTTCAATTGTTCCTATATACATTTTTTGTGACGATACTTAGTTCTCAATTACATAATTAAGACTGATTTTTGTTTTGGTTCTTCATAACACACAATTATTTTTCCAATATTTATATTGGTGTGTTTATAAATTAAATAGGGCTTCCTTACTGATTATACACCTATGTACACCACATAATTTTTATTGTTCGGTATTTGATGCATTCCATCTTCAGTGCAGGAACAAAGCAAATTAATTTACTGAATATAAACATAATATCGCACTGCTATTACAACACCTAAGTTGCTATTACAAAACCGGTATAACTCTATATATTTATTTGTATACAAATCAGTTAAAAAATATCTCCAAAATCTACAGAACGATAGCCTAATCCAATTTAGTTCATACCGTAGCGGCGGGCCCCTCACCATTATTGCGTCATATTTACGACAGATGGTCCAGTATTGCACAATATCTAATAAAGGTTATGTAATTTTGGACTATCACACCCGAATATAAACAAGTGATTCTTTGAATTCATGTCACAGAGGGAGGACGTGTGATAGAAACATTTAAATTCAGTATTCAGAGCTGATATTGTTACAGGTATGTTTTATTTAGATTGAATTTTTATCCTTGAGAACTTTTCGTAACGTCACAATCAGGGCCGTCTTTACCTAAGCTGGGGCCCCTGGGCACATAAGAATTTGGGACCCTTTTGGAAATTAAAGAAAATGTATTATGCCAACCTTTTTTCTACTATGATAATTTTTATTATGATGATGAAACTTTTTTTTGTAAATACACGTAAATTATAAATAGAAAACACCAAAGCTCGGAAACAAATATTTGCAGATTTAACTGATTTAGTAACTAAATAAGGACAGTGTGATCAGAAGCTCCTAATTTGCTTTTAAGTTGCTTCTGAATTTCGAAGCCTAATTCAGCCAAATGCAATAAGCGCTTTAGGATTCGCTTAATTGTAGTAGTTGAAAAATCTTTAAATCATAAAATATTCAACGTTGCGATTATGTGCTTCATGTATTTAGAATTATGCTATATCACTAATCTAATGTTATTTTTATTAATATTATAAATTGTGTTAGTAAAAAACCGAATTAAGTGTTAGTGAACGAGGCACATTGCTCGCAAAAACGAAAGCCGATGGGGCCATAAAGCTCTTAAGAGATGACCGTATATTATACATGTTATTGCAGCGTTGGTTGGTAGGTCCTCCACAGGGTAATGCAGTAGTGCGCCTGACGACCAGCATGTACGCTCATGCCAACGTTGAAGATATAGCAACTGCAATCGACAAGATAAACACAGATCTTCTATCGAAAACTGGTATGCCAGGCTATAATAATTCGCAACCACCATTCGATGAACAGAGTCGATCTCGAGATATTACCGAAGAGAACCTTAAATTGTACCACTATCCATATTTGTTCAACGGTGAAAGACATAGGCTTAAATCTCGACTGCAGTTTTACCTGGCGTGGTCAAGTTATATACCTATATCAGAGGGTTACCAACATCCTGAGGACATTATACTGTTTTAAAAATTCCTGGTGAAAACTAAATCAACGAGTCAGTCGACTCTATATCCCTTTAATCGACTATGGCGACGTGTGCTACTGGTGTCAGAAAT
Source organism: Spilosoma lubricipeda (assembly GCA_905220595.1). Lineage (NCBI taxonomy): Eukaryota > Metazoa > Arthropoda > Insecta > Lepidoptera > Erebidae > Spilosoma > Spilosoma lubricipeda. Next base: position 3,792,132 of record HG992291.1, read on the forward strand.
AATCTACGAATATATTCGAGATCATTTGACATGTTAAGTGCAAAAGAAAGATTGGTCGTAACATTACGATTTGCAACTTGCATCAACTGAAAACTCGTATCAAGATTTATAATAATTCAGGTCTTTAATTTTCTAACCCTTGCTGACAAAATTATCCCTGAAACATGGACTACTTATAAATGTCTGACACATTAATAAAAAGATGAGTGAGTACCAAACAAAAGTATACGTCCTCATGCACGGACAGTTGCGTGTCGATTGAAGTTAGTAACTAAACGCGATTATACCTTCCTAAATGCGTTTCTAATTAGGTTGCAGTCAGTCAAAAACCATCTTTGCTTCTAAATTCAGACGCTAGTTTGCTAACTGCAGACTACACTACATTTGACTAAATTCATTGAAAACTGAACTGAACTAACTGAAATAAGATTACTAAATTCAGGCAAAGCGCTAAAGGAGAGAAAATATAGAATTTAACGATCGTAAAGAAGGTGAAAGAGTCACAACTTTGTACGCTTTCATTTTTCAACCTAAAAAAATATAAAAATTAAAAGCCTAGTAATTATGTCTATTATTGCTTATTTAAATGTACTTACTACCTGTTTTTTTTGTGAAAAAAGTGTAATGTGTACGAAAATTTATAACGAGAACATAATAATATGTCTGAGAAAAAAATGTCGGTTCCTCGGGGCCCCCTTGAGAATGGAGGCCCTGGGCCCGTGCCCCGAGTGCCCTTATGGTAAAGACGGCACTGGTCACAATCATACATTTAGATAGACACGCTTTTGTTTGTCGCTTAAAATGTGTGTTTTTTTATCTTTCTTGGGACTATTTCAAAAATGTTTCTGTATTTCTATTGTTCTTTAAGTACATTAAGATATCATGGGACATTTATTTTTAAGTTATATTATGATAGGTACCTACCTTATACAACAAATTCGTTCCTCCCGTGTCCCGTGGGCGTCATAAGGGCCGAGTAAGGAAGTAAACTACGCAAAGAGAAAGACATCGCAGTAAAGAGAAGAAAAACTTGAATCAAACCCTATCCCAACCCGTCTGGGTAATATTATATAGTAGGCGTAAGCCTCCTTAGTTGTTAGAAACAACAGATTCAGACACATTTGTATTGTTTCCAGGCGAATAATGGATGTAATAGTAATAGGTTGCGGCGCGGCCGGACTAGCGGCGATGCGCAAACTCCACGACGCTGGTCTAAAAGTCTTAGGGTTAGAAGCAGCTGATAGAATCGGAGGGAGAATTCATTCTGTGGAATTTAATGACAAATTTATTGATATCGGTGCGGCATGGTGAGTTCTCTATTATGATTTACAATAACAAGGTCAATGATAGCGATCGCCCTACGCCTAGATAAGCTTTTTTAGGCAAAAGAACAGGCGTATCACGGGACGAGTCATAGCAACTCAAAAGTCATAAAGTGCCTCGCTGACTTTTATTTCAAGACTCAAGAGAGAGGTGTGGCTCAAAAGTTAAAGGTTTTATTCACGATTTGAAAAGGAACGAAAAAGTTGCTCTACACCAGTTTTGTCAAGTGTCTAGAAACCTTCTAGGCCTCCAAAAGATTACTGATGATCCTACGTACCAATAGAATATAAGTATTCTGTTTTGTTAAATAATTGCATCCAGTTGTCGATAGCCACCTTACACAAGTCGTCCAGATATCATGCCTGTGGGCGTCCCACTCTACGTTGAACAGTTGCAATTCCAGTTAAAATCTTGTTGGTACTTTTTTCCTCTTTGAAAAGCGAATATTGTGTTACAAAAAATTCTAATGCATAATTAAAAGTGGTTCACGACACCTGATGATTTCAGGTGTCATGGTGACAAAGACAGCGACGTATTTGACCTTGCAAATCCACTAGACCTCCTCGGTAGACCAGAACCAATTAATATGTTTTATTTGCTCTCTGATGGAGCACTCGTAGAAGCAAACAAAGCTCAGGAAATTCTGACAGCCTTGGACGATGAAGTGGAGAAGGCGGATAAGTATAACAGTCGGACAATTTCGGAATGCGTGAGACAGGCGTAAGTATTTGTTTTTCCATCAATTTCTTCCTTCTTCCTTTAGACAAGCAAAGTCACCACGACCGGAACAATGTAAGTGGATAATTATTGGTTAATACAAAAAAAACTTCTAAAACTTTGATATTTCACAAATAGGAAGTACAAATGTTTCATGGTTTTTCTCCTTAAACACAATTATCATTACAGACAAAAAAATCTTGTTTTATAGAGAACACACGAACGATATTCTTAAAAAGGATCCGAAATTGTCAAGGTCCTTCGTGGAATTCTTTGAAAGAGACAATCATTTAGGTGGACAGAACGATCCCAAAAAAGGCAAGTCACTAAGAGGTGTACTGGAATGGTGGAACAGTTTCAAAGATGTCATGCTGAACTGGAAGGGAAGAGGATACAAGACCATATTAGAGATCTTGACGGTAAGACGGAAAATAACTTCGCTTTGATTATAGATAGAGCTCCTTGGAGGTCTTCACAGAGCATTGTATGGGATTGAATCCACCTAGTTTCCCTGGCTGTTGATACTCGATGAGGATGATGAACTCTCAGCTCTTCTTTTCCGCAAACTGCTTCTTCAACTTCTCCTATTCTTCTATTACTTTTCCTCAAATGACCATCTTGACTTTCCAAAGTTACGACAAATTGGCATCTGTGGATCTTCCCATGAGTTAGATGAAACTATAGTTGGCCAAGTATTGCTGTTTAAAGTAATTCAGTTTAACTTATCCCTAGTTAAGTTTATTATTGTCCTTCGGTGTCAAATACCCCAAAACTAAATAAATTAACTAGCAAGTTATGATAACATCACTAACTGCTCTTTTACACAGATACCAAAAATCACAATTTCTCTTAAAAAACTAAAACGAAATTATTATGAACGAATAAATTTGCTGAAATTATGGATAGATGGATGTGGATATGGATATGGTGATAAGAATTGTGCATTTTTTCATGAGATTTTCATGCTTTTAGAACAAATATCCAGATCCGACCAAAGAGATTCCTCTGCAGATCCTTTTAAATAAAGAAGTAGAGAACATCACATGGGACCCGAACCACCGCGGGCTGGACAATCCGCTAGTGGAGGTCACTTGTAAAGATGGCAGAGTATACGAAGCTAAGAGTGTTATTGTTACCCTGTCTATTGGGGTTCTAAAAGAAAGGTAAGATTTTAATTAATATCTGCCTATTTCAGGCACAGTAACAATTGATTGACATCGATCTTCAACTAGTACCTATCGTGCATCGATTTTCTATTACTAAACTTTTATTTACCACAGATATGCAAATCTGTTCAACCCACCGTTACCAGAAGAGAAAGTCAAAACAATCCAAAATCTAGAAATGTGTATTTTGGACAAAATCTATATCGAATTTGAAAACCCCTGGTGGCCTAAATCTTCAGCTTATATCACATTACTGTGGCAAGACGAGGATAAGGCCAAATTTTCTGGAGAAGACAAATGGGTTACAGAAATATTTGGCTTGCTCACAGTGGATTATCACCCCAACGTGCTATTGGCTTGGATCTATGGCAACGGAGCTGAACTCATGGAGAAAGTGAGTGAGGAAGATGTGAAAGTAGGCGTTCAGAAGTTGATTGATACGATTGTGAAAAAGCAGTTTGAAGTTGCCCCGATTAAGAGAATTTTGAGGTAAGTTATAACTAATTCTCTAGTGAATCATTGTACACAGTCATGATGGGTAAACAATATGGCATTTTTATAATACAAAAATAATGCTTGGCTTATCTTGATGGCTTTTATCAAACGTAAACCCAGAATGTTCTGTAATCTCCGATATCAGAAAATTCTGATATAAAATGAATTAACTTACTACAAAAACACATTGCCGTCATATGGATCGCACTATGAAAGTTAGGTAATCCTACTAAAATTATAAACGCGAAAGTTTGTAAGTATGGTTGGATGTTTGTTACTCTTTCACGCAAAAACTACTAAACGGATTTGGATGAAATTTTACAGTAATATAGCTTATACATCAGAATAACACATAGGCTACTATTTACCGCGATAACCGACATAGACGAGGGCCGAGCCGCGGACAACAACTAGTTTTATTATAATTCAAATTTAATTACTATTCTTCGGCAACACTATTACATACTATCTATTACATTCGTTCTTGTATTCTCAGGACGCAATGGGCTCAAAATCCTCTAGTACGTGGCTCCTACGCTCACAGAACAGCGGCTTTAGAAGAGAACGGCGGTTCTGCCATCACTCTATCAGAGCCTTTGTACTGCATCAACAGGTTCCCTGTCGTGTGTTTCGCGGGAGAAGCTACTTCTCATCACAAGCACTCGGCTGTCCACGGAGCTATCGAATCTGGGTTCAGGGAAGCTGACAGACTGATTGAGATTTTCCAGAAACAAAAATAATAGTGCAAAATGACGGAACAGTCGACTAAGTTTAACTTTTTAGCATACTTACGTTTTTTATTTGTTAAATAGATAAGCTCACCAACAGATGTTTTTTTTAATAAAATGTAGCTTGTGTATGTAAATGCTTGTGCATGTAGCAATGTAAATTAAAAAAATAGGTATATTATAAATCAATCGCCTACTGTCGGTAGGCGATTGATTCGCGCTTGATCGATGCGTCACTATTTTGTTAAAACGAATGAACTATTGTATTTTCATATTATATGGAATGGCCATGATTTAACTTACTTTTAAAATGTTTTTTTATGTTAAAAACAAATAGGGATGCGTCGCTATTAGATTCAATTGTTGTATTATATATATGTTTATATGTTTCACCCTTGGACTATTTAACTTATTTTTAAAGTTACGAAAAAAAGATAAATAGACAAGCTTTTCTCCTATAAAAGTGGTAATAACTGAATAAATGAGACATGTAAATCCAGCGTCCAATTCTTTATCATCTTCCTAATGTAACAAAACCCAAGAACACCTTTGCCCGATCCGGGAATCGAATCCTAGACCTCTTGATCCAATGACGCAGAGCAACGTCCAAATCCTAACTTTAATAAAACAACTTGTTGCAAATTTGTTAAATATTGTTCTTTTTCATAAATATTTATTTTTTTAGCCAGTAACATACAAAATATTAAAAAGCTAAATTTTATACTACATTCTTAAATTTTATGCTGAAGTAGTATATATAAAATGGCGATAGTGGTGACAGATTAAGTATTATTAATTCCTCATTTCGTTATCATCACCATTTTACCCATGGGTGTTGTAAGAGGCACTTATGAGAACAAACCACGCAGGAAAACATCAACGTAAAACCGACTTGAACAAATGGAACCACCCGGGAAGCAGCAGCTTTAAAATAGAAAAAGAATCATCAAAATCGGTTCACCCGCCCAGTCGAAAATTATGAGGCCAATTAACAACCCATACGTCCCCACGCTGGCCAAGAGCGGGTTGGGACTGGCAACACAACGTTGTGGCTACGTCATCTTGCCGTTGGATGTTTCTAAGCCGCCCAAAGGCCTCCAACTAAGCTCCACGACTGTTATCCTACTTTTTTTCGCCTTTACTGACTAAAGTCAACCTAACAGATTAACGCAAACTTTACTAAGTTTTTTTACAGTTTTTTAACTAAAATCGGACATTTCTTTCGCTGTCCTCAATGTTATATTTATATATTTTAAGTATAATATATATTGATTATATATTATAATATATTTTAAGAGTAAATTGGTTTTGAATTTATCATAGGAGAATAATTTGTAGGGCGACCAAATTTTTTATATATTTAAGACAGAATTGGTATTTTGTTTTGCTTATTTTCTTCTGAATTTTATACCGTTTCGCAAAAATCTTAAAAGTGGGCCCTCAGTTCAGATAGAGTCGAGGTCGAGTTCTGACAATGTCATCCACGAGGAAACCATATAAGTCTTCAATTTGCATAAAGTATGTGCGCGGCAAATAGACGATTAACTCAATATCACGCCAACCGATTTCGATGATTCTTTTTTTAATTTAAAAGTTGGTGCTTCCCGTGTCATCATCTCAATTTGGGCAAGTTTTTGAAGTCATTGTTTTCTTTATTAACTTATTGTAATTTATTATTGCACAATTTATTAAGCTTCGATCACTAGTACTCACTGTGTGTTTACAGTGATCGTTTTCTTTCACTGCGAGTTCCAACTGGTTTCAAGAATAATAATAAATATTTCGGACATTTGACAACGCCACCTACCCTCAAACTAAGCAGAGCTTGTACTATACAAGCTAGATTGACTGATATCATACTTCTATAGCTTTTTTGTAAATACATCCATATTATACATAGAAAAACTCCGGAAAAAAAACTTTCATATCTTACAAAAATTTGGTCCGACCCGGGTATCGAACTCGAGACCTCAACAGAACAGTCGCACACAGTATCACTGCTGTATAGTCAGAATGAATTGAAAGTAGAATGGGCTATCTCTTCCTTGACTGATTCAAAACATACAAGACTTCTAGCATCGTCTTAAAATCTGAACAGAATTCAATGCAGTTTTCAGCAAAAGGTAGAAATCATGATCCAAGAGGAAGGTTTATGTGTATAGGCCTGTATTCACTTTGATTAGTGCTAGTGCAGGTGTTAAGTGCAGGTGATCAATGATTGGTAAAAAATATGTGTGGACAGCGATTTCGCGGTCCACACGTATTTTCTACAAATCTGTACTGCAACAACCTGCACTTCACACCTGCACTGGCACTAATCAAAGTGAATACGGGCCTTATAACTAGTTGGACTCAACTAGATCGCGGGTAACACCGCCGCATAAACACAGTGTGTACTGTACTCAAGCACTGTTCACATGTTCTCTACTGCGTTTATAAATTGCGTGGCAAAGTTAGTCTTATATATCATCTCTTGTCCGTTCATCTACACTATGTATACAAAAAATCCGACTTAATCACTTCAGAACTAATAATATTCCCTTTCTCATCGACATCACACATAGTTATTTCAACCTTTTTCTCTTCTAAATCTTCTTCTTTTGAATCATTCTCACTCTCTTTGTCTTCTTTAGGACTTTTCAGAGTGATTTCAAATCTTCTAGGTGTTGTCTCCGTGGGTTCAGCGACTTGTTTAAGTTTAAACTCGAAGTTTGAGACCAATTCTTTAGGTCCAGTGTAACCATCGACAATTTTTTCAGAAACTTCTAGGGATTCGAAGCGAGTAGTCGTTAACCGATACATGCCATCTTCGCATAGTTGATATCTAGAATTTTGGAAAAAAGGTGATTAATACTTCAACTAAGATGATATTTTTTCGTGTTATTCGCAAAAAGTCTTTTAAATTCGTGACAAGACTTAAAAGAGTTGCAATATTTTGTTTTATATTTTATTTTCAAGATGGATTGTTATTTTTATTGAGTTTATATTTCGTTAGTGTATGTGTTTTTTTGTGCACGTGTAAAGCAAGAGTTGTAATAATAGAAATAAAAGTTAGCCTCTCTATCGCATTAGGTCACCCAATAATGATAGTGAAGGTAATGTGATACATATACTAAATACACAAATAATAAATAAAAGACTTTATGGTAGTGCACATGGGTAAAAAAAAATTAAGACATAACTCTGATAACTATTCTCGAATTGATGAACAATAACGACAGTATGAAGACTTCCTCATGCAGTGAAACAAAAGCATACTACAACGCCATCTAGCGAAGACAGACTGAACTACGGAGTAACTACTAATTATAAATCGCGATATGAGTAATTCTTATGGCGATTATTCTCCTTTAGTTGGGACCAACTGGGTCTGTTCCTTTATAACAGCCTACTTGGTAACTGTTTGGTGATGCTGCTGACCCATAAACCATAGTTTTTTTTTATGGAATAGGGGCAAACGAGCGGACGTATCACCCAATGGTAAGCAAGGGGAAGTGGAAGGGGGATGGGTTAGGGTATGGGCCTCCGGTATCTTCATTTACTGGGTGAAACGTATCGCAAGCGCTTTTTCGAGGTGTGGGTCTCCCACGGTAAAAATGTTTGATTTCACTTCCCGAGTAGATTAAGCACTAGATGAAGATTGCATAAATAACATCTCACCTAAATCTGCTGTGTCCAAAGGACCACTGAGCACCGTGGACTTTGACAAGATGAGTTGTCAACCGAGACCCTCTAGATAAAACCTTCATATTTTTCTCTGGACACATGTGGCAGGCGTACATTCTATTCGACTTTTTTTTCTTAGGCTTTGATTCTGACTCTGAATTATCCTCATCTGAAAATTCCTTTGTATCATCAGCTTTCTTTTTTCTTTTATGTGTAACGATGTGTTGGCGGAGGTCCCATTGTGTCACAGCTCTGTAAATTTAATGAAGATCTTTAAGTATATCTACACATATTATACGTAATAAAATTGAGGGTATGAGAAAATTAGTGAGGCGAGGGTATTAACCAAGATTGACAACTTATAAGTGAACGACAATAGTTTAAGGCTAATTAATTCAGGTATAAATTCAAACAGTGGTTAACATTTAGCCGGGAATAACAATCATTTCGTTCGCATAATTAAGCATCCAGAGAGTCGGAATTAAGCCCGGAGTAGTACGCAAGTGTCAGAACTAAGACTGCGTAAAAACGGTGGTCTTTTATAAGGAGACCACGTGATTGGTGCACGTGTTGTACGACGCATGGTAGCGCATGCACCGACATTTTTTGAGGGAAGACATGTTTGGACTTCTTGAAGACGTACCTTTGGAGACAATGCATATGATATGTACTAGCTTATGGATGTCCTGCACATTACAGAATTAACGTCCGCCAATCGTTAAATCAAATTTTTTCTGATCGGTGGATTGGTAGGGCTGAACCTATCCCTTGACCAGCAAGGTGTCCCGATCTCACCCTGATGGATTATTATGTATGTGTGTGAGCCTTGTCACGCGGCAACACCGTCCTCCCCGCCACTACGCGTCTCTCGGCTGCCCCACCTGTCGACCGCCGTTCCACCACCGCTGGGGACTCGCATAAAAGGACGAGCGCACCGACTGCTTGCCCTCTTTCTGCGCAGCCCTCTTTCTGCGCGTGTCTTTCTACGCGTCTCTTCCTGCGCACCACTACCTGCCGGCGTCTACCACGCCCGGCGGCTGGGCCGCCCGGCCTCCAACGCCGGAGCCCAGGACTACTCTTCCTGCTGCTACCAAGTTAAGTGTCTCTTATCTCGGTGGTACCTGATCGAACCTCTCAGAATAACTAAAGCCTAAAGTCCACCACGTGACAGCCTGATTAATGATGTCTCGCCTGTACCAAATATTGTACATTTAAGGATCCGCATAGTTAACGCCGCAAGTGAACTCAAAAGCTCTTTGTCGAGTGGTGTTGTACTCAATTAAGGACAAGAATGTGTGCTTGCATTAGAAATAGAGGCGCGCACTTCAAAAATTGTGGTGCGACGTGGCCGACTGTGGCACACTCTCTCACCTGTAGGAGCAGTGCGGGCAGGCGTGCAGGCGCGCGTGGTGCGGCGCCAGGTGGCGGTAGCGCACGTGGTGCGACGTGGCCGACTGTGGCACACTCTCTCACCTGTAGGAGCAGTGCGGGCAGGCGTGCAGGCGCGCGTGGTGCGGCGCCAGGTGGCGGTAGCGCACGTGGTGCGACGTGGCCGACTGTGGCACACTCTCTCACCTGTAGGAGCAGTGCGGGCAGGCGTGCAGGCGCGCGTGGTGCGGCGCCAGGTGGCGGTAGCGCACGTGGTGCGACGTGGCCGACTGTGGCACACTCTCTCACCTGTAGGAGCAGTGTGGGCAGGCGTGCAGGCGCGCGTGGTGCGGCGCCAGGTGGCGGTAGCGCACGTGGTGCGACGTGGCCGACTGTGGCACACTCTCTCACCTGTAGGAGCAGTGTGGGCAGGCGTGCAGGCGCGCGTGGTGCGGCGCCAGGTGGCGGTAGCGCACGTGGTGCGACGTGGCCGACTGTGGCACACTCTCTCACCTGTAGGAGCAGTGCGGGCAGGCGTGCAGGCGCGCGTGGTGCGGCGCCAGGTGGCGGTAGCGCACGTGGTGCGACGTGGCCGACTGTGGCACACTCTCTCACCTGTAGGAGCAGTGCGGGCAGGCGTGCAGGCGCGCGTGGTGCGGCGCCAGGTGGCGGTAGCGCACGTGGTGCGACGTGGCCGACTGTGGCACACTCTCTCACCTGTAGGAGCAGTGCGGGCAGGCGTGCAGGCGCGCGTGGTGCGGCGCCAGGTGGCGGTAGCGCACGTGGTGCGACGTGGCCGACTGTGGCACACTCTCTCACCTGTAGGAGCAGTGCGGGCAGGCGTGCAGGCGCGCGTGGTGCGGCGCCAGGTGGCGGTAGCGCACGTGGTGCGACGTGGCCGACTGTGGCACACTCTCTCACCTGTAGGAGCAGTGCGGGCAGGCGTGCAGGCGCGCGTGGTGCGGCGCCAGGTGGCGGTAGCGCACGTGGTGCGACGTGGCCGACTGTGGCACACTCTCTCACCTGTAGGAGCAGTGCGGGCAGGCGTGCAGGCGCGCGTGGTGCGGCGCCAGGTGGCGGTAGCGCACGTGGTGCGACGTGGCCGACTGTGGCACACTCTCTCACCTGTAGGAGCAGTGCGGGCAGGCGTGCAGGCGCGCGTGGTGCGGCGCCAGGTGGCGGTAGCGCACGTGGTGCGACGTGGCCGACTGTGGCACACTCTCTCACCTGTAGGAGCAGTGCGGGCAGGCGTGCAGGCGCGCGTGGTGCGGCGCCAGGTGGCGGTAGCGCACGTGGTGCGACGTGGCCGACTGTGGCACACTCTCTCACCTGTAGGAGCAGTGCGGGCAGGCGTGCAGGCGCGCGTGGTGCGGCGCCAGGTGGCGGTAGCGCACGTGGTGCGCCAGCGCGGCGGGCGACGTGGCCGACATGTCGCACAGCGAGCACGCGTACGTCGACACGTGCTGTCGAGTGTGCTCCACCAACAGGTACTCGCTCGCACAGCGGGTGCCGCATACCTCGCACACGTACGGCGAGTTCACCGGCACGTTCTGGAATTAACATTATTTATTGAACACGGCCCGCGACTTCGTCTAGCTTTGACCTATGACCTATCAAATTCAAATTCAAAATCATTTATTCAATTAAGACACTAAGTGACATTTATGAACGTTAAATTGAAGCTGTAGTTAAGAATCATAGATCGACACAAACAGACGCCACAGCATGTGCTGTATTGTCGAGGTAAATTAGGTGAAAACACCAAAATCTACTGCCTGCCTGTGTCGATCTATAACTTCCAGTTTCCAAAATGCGTAGAGCCTCATGAGAAGAATACTGGCAAAGAAACTCATGGCCACTCTTTTCAAAGTCAGATTTTCAGGTACAATAGTGTTAGTATTACATGTAAGGTAAACAGTATGCAAGCTGTTGCCACCTGAATTTCCTTTTATTAAAATGCTCCAAAATCTAACGCTCAAACAAAAAAAAAAAAGAAAAGAAAAATCACTCATTGATAACGTTAAAGGTTTTAGTCTATTAAACATAGAAATCATTCAAGGTGCACATCTACTTACAATCAGTTGCAAAATCTGCTGTTGAAAATAATTCGTGACTAGATTAAAAGGCTACAGTTGCAGTTGAACGAACCAAAATAATAGTATGTCAAAAGCATCGCTGACTAGGCCGACCAATCACCCCAAGCAGCACCCGTTCAAGAGTATGACGCATGGACCAGCCATCGTCTCCTTCGCCATATCAGAGGGAAAGAAACGACCCGCCCCACGACGACACCGCAAGCAATGATATTTTAGTGAGCATGACAGACCATAGTCGAAATACTGATAAAAATCACTACTAATTAAATTACCATGATAATCGCCACGCATTACCCTCAACTAACAATTGTTTGTTAATATTTAGCTTAGTTATATAACAAAGAAGTTTGTGTGTATCTATCTAATGACACCTTAAGCCCATGACTGATTGTCGTTTAGATAGTCGTTGATCGTATAGTAGGCTTTCCTAATAAGGTGATTTTTTATAGTTAGCTTGAATTTATTTATAGGAAGGTCGATTACATGTATAGGAATTCTATTATAAAAACGTATACCAAGACCTTCGAATGAGTTGTGTACTTTATGTAAACGATGATAGGTACCAACGAGTTTAGTTTTATTTCTTGTATTAATATTGTGTACATCACTGTTTTTCTTATAGTTATTAATGTTGTGCCTAACATACATAATATTTGCAAATATATACTGTGATGCAACAGTTAAAATACCTATTTCTTTAAACAACTCTCGAAGAGAGACTCTAGCACCTAAATTGTATATTGAGCGGATGGCTCGTTTTTGTAGAATAAAAATCGTTTCAATTTCAGCCGCCTTGCCCCAGAGTAATATGCCATAGGACATGACGCTGTGAAAGTAGCTAAAATAAACTAACCTAGCTGTGTCCGTATCAGTGAGCTGACGTACCTTCCAAACCGCATAAGCTGCCGAACTAAGTCTACCCGCAAGGCTATCTATCTGGGCTCCCCATTGAAGTTTACTGTCTAATGTAATTCCTAAGAATACTGTCGAGTCTACAATACTTATGATTTCATTATTTATTGTTAGATGAGTGCCTAGTTGTTTTACATTTGGCATAGTAAATCTCACACACTTTGTTTTATTTGAATTTAGTAGGAGATTATTCGTTGTAAACCAATTCAATACATCATCTAGTGCCCTATTCACATCGTCAAAAACTGTTTTCTTACGATCGACTTTAAAAATAAGTGACGTATCATCAGCAAATAGAACTATATTACAGAGATCTTTTAAATAATACGGTAAGTCGTTAATATAAATGAGAAAAAGTAAAGGACCCAGTATAGACCCCTGCGGGACGCCCATAGTAGCGGGTAATCCAGAAGACCTCGCACCATTGACATCTACATGTTGAATTCTATCCTTCAAGTAGGAAACGATTAGTTCCAAAGCAATACCATTTACACCATAATGCCTAAGTTTGAGAAAAAGCGTGCTGTGTTCTACGCAGTCAAAAGCTTTTGAGAGATCGCAAAATACACCTATCGCATCTTGCGAATTCTCCCATGCATTAAATATATGTCTCAAAAGAGTTGCACCCGCATCAATTGTTGAACGACCCTTTGTAAAGCCATATTGTTCTTTATGAAATAAATTATTTAGATTAAAATGGCTTTCTAGTTGCTGCAAAATAACTTTTTCAAAAATTTTACTAATAGCCGGTAAGATTGAGATTGGCCTAAAGTTACTTGGTTCAGTTGTACAACCCTTCTTGAATAAAGGTATTACTTTGCTATACTTCATCAGATTAGGAAAAACACCAGAATCAACACATCGATTGAATGTTAAAGCTAGAAAAGGTGCTATATCAATTATAATAGTTTCAATTAATTTAACTGAAATCCCCCATAAGTCCCCAGTTTTCTTAGAATTAAGAGACTTAAACGTTTTTATAATATCTGTGGGGTTTATGTATTCAAACTGAAATATATTCTTACATTCATTTACATTGGCCCTTAACAACAGTTCAGACCTGGACGCACAAGAATTCAAGGTACTTGTTGTACTAACTGGTATGTTTGTGAAAAACGTATTGAAAGATTCAGCTATGTCTAAGTTGTTTGTTATAAATCTATTATTGAAATTTAACCTTAAATCATTATCTCGAGGTTTACTACGTCCAGTTTCATTATTAATTATGTTCCATGTAGTTGTTATTTTATTATTGGAAGACTTAATCCTATCACTGATGTACAAAGACTTCGCCACACCACACACTCTCCCAAAGATCCTTGAGTAACTTCTAACATACTCATGAAACTTTGGGTCGAAATTACTTTTTTTCTCAGCATATCATATCTTCATATCTTCTACAACCCATAATGACCCACTGCTGGGCTCGAGTCTCCTCTCAGGAAAGAATCATGTTTATTATCCTCTATCCATAGGCAACTGTCGGGTCGGACCAAATGTTTGTATGATCTACAAATATTTGTTTCGGAGTTTGGGTGTGTTCTATCTATAATATGTATGTATTTACAAAAAAAAAAAAGTATATATGTATTTGTATCAGTTGTCTAGTACCCCATAACACAAGCTCTGCTTATCTTGGGACTAGATGGCGTTGTGTGTTTAGATGTCCGAAATATTTATTTATTTATTTAACTTATCTATCCAAGTAAATAAAATTTGAGTGTATGTATCTAATATTAAAATTACCACTTTTTACTAAATGCATATGTATGTGTATACAAGGTACATAAACCAAAATATCATTTTTTACGTCTGTCTGTCTGTTTCTGCCGGCTTATCTCTGGCACGGCTGAAGGATTTTGACTTTCACTGGCAGATAGCTGATAATATAAGGAGTAATTCAAGCTACTTTTTGTGGAGTAGCTTCGACCCGCGGCATATTACCTGCGGTTGACGGTTGTACCGCGGCTACCACCGCGGGGCTTTGCTAGTATACTATAAAATACACACAGCAAACTAAGGCCAGTTGACCAGTACATTCTGGAGTGTCATCACAAGCCTACTAATATCAAGAATGCGAAAGTTTATAAGGTGTCTGGACCTTTTCTATTCTTTCTAACAAAAACTACTGAGCGGATATGTATGAAATTTCACAGTAATATAGCTCAAACGTCAGAGTAACACTGACTACTTTTTCCAGCGATTTTGTTTTTGCCCGTGTCTATGCAAGTATACATAGAAGTTAGTTAGTCGTAAGTAGGAAGTTATTGTTTATTTATAAACCATAACTTTATTTGTTTTTTGATAAAATTTGCGGGCACCTAAACCTAACTTAAATCATACTTCAATACACGCGACAAACGGAACACGTAATCAGTAGTAACACTAAGTACCTGTGATATGTTAATAAACTATGACTAAACAAATCAAAACTATGGTTTATTCGACTTACGAAAATAGTGACGCATTGATCAAGCCCCGCCCCAAAGCTCGATCAGTGTGTTGCCTACCGCAAATGGTTATAACAACGCAAAATAATTTCGAAACAATTTTAATTTCTAAAGATATGAATAAACAACGACACAAAAAAAATTAGGGCATTCACACAAGTATGCGTGTACATAATCTACACATGACAAACGATTAACCTGGTCAAGTTTTAGATATGTGAATTTCTCTGGTAAATAACTAAATCCCGTCACTTGCAAAATATTCCGTTCTGCGTAAAGTAAATAACAATGGCGGGAATGTATAGGGTATTTGTACCGCTTTTACGTATTTCATGGTAGGGATTGTTTTTGTATTTATTTGGCGTTATAATCATAGACAATAACAATTTTAATTTCCAGATCTTTACAACTTTGTGTTAAAATGATATTTGAGTTTGTAAATCTATTGAAAACGCCATTCATGAAGGCTGTCTATCACAAACGAGTTGTCATTGTTGTCAATAGACGGCGCAGTTCATATTTTTTAAATCAAAACCATTCGTTTGCGATTTTCAAGTTCAGTCACTAAAAAAATTTTCAATTGATAAAAAAACTAATAATTCATTCATAAATTAATACCGTGTTTTTATGGTATAGGGGGCAAACGAGCAGACGACCTGATGGTGTGCGATTAGCCTCTGGTGTGGCATCCGGTATTCTCACTCTCCGATAAAACACCGCGCAAGCGCTATCTCACACCGGTTTTCTGCGACATCTGACACAAGGCCATCTAGTTTTCAAAGCAATCCAGAAATTAAGCATTGCAAATTCAGAAAACGTAGGAATGCGGTTTGTTATTGCACTTGTAACACTTTTTGACACTTTTTGAACACTTGAACACACTTTTTGTGTAACACTTTTTGGGAAGAATTTAAATTAAAGTGAATTCATTTTATGCTACATAAGTAAAGATCATAACAAGTGTCATTTATTAACAATGAATAATTACTAACCTGTCTCCTCAAATGATCGCAAAGCTTCCTATTATTGGCAAAGTGGCTTCCGCAATGATAACACGCTATCAGCCTCTCACATGTGTGCGATCGAACATGCACAACCAACATGACTTTTCTACTGAATGTGGCACCACAGCCCGCCCAAGAACAGACTAATTGTTCCGCATAGTTGGTGTGTTGTTTGACATGATCAAGAAACATCTGAAAACCAAAAATGGAGCATTAAAATATAGTACCTAACTAGCTGAGCCCTACAGTATTACCCACGGTTTTTGTTGTACCGCGAGTAACGCCGCAGGACAAAGTTAGTCTAAAAAAAAGTAGCCTAAGTTACTCCCTGGATCATTAACTTCCTGCCAGTGAAAGTCCCGTCAAAATCGGTCCAGCCGTTCCAGAGATTACCCGGAACAAACAAACAGACAGACAAAAAGTTTTTTAACTACATTTTTGGTATATGTACTGTGTATGTATACATATGCATTAAGTAAAAAGCGGTTATTTTAATATTACAAACAGACGCTCCAATTTTATTTATTTGTATAGATGTATAGATTATGTACCTGAATTGCATTATATTTCTCTTCACACCCAACCCACATACATTGATATTCACTATTCAAAACTGGTATTTGGTTCCTTTTTGTAGAGTCTTTGTTACACCTTGGCAGTTTTAACGTAGTTCTGCCGTTGAACCCGATTGCAAGTAGCTTGCCATGGTAAGCATGGTAGTTCAAGTGACGGACTATCTCAGTGAAATCGGATGATTTATGTCCGCATACATCCCATAGGCAAACATATTGAACTGAAAAAATCATAATAAATATTATATTTAGTGAAACACAACTTATAATTTAAACTATCCTTTACAAATGTTAGATCATGATTTAAATGTAAAATTGTATTTAAGTTTTTTAAAAGCCATATATTAATGTTATGTAAAGTTAAAACTTAGCACTTCTATTAATGATATTATGCGAACGAACTAAGGCACAGTCAAAGTTTATATGGAGGAGTGCAGAAAGCAAATTTTTGCCGTACCGCAGGTAACACCGCGGGACAAAGTTATTCTAAAAATAGTAGCTTAAGTTACTCCCTGGATCATCAGCTATCTGCCAGTGAAAGTCCCGTCAAAATCCGTCCAGCCGTTCCAAAGATTACCCGGAACAAACAGACAGACAGACAAAAATATTTTAAATTACATTTTTGGCACATGTACTGTGTATACATACATATGCATTTAGTAAAAGCGGTTATTTTAATTTACAAACAGACACTCCAATTTTATTTATTTGTATAGAGTATAGATGTATTTGTTGTATTAAGAAGCATTGCAAATTATTATATATGTATGCTGATATAGAATAGCCCTGCAGTCTGTGCACAATGGCGTGCTCATCACAAACATTATGTTTGGTAGCGAATCTTGGGTATGGCAGAAGGAGCATGAAAGTAGAATAAATGCTGTGGAGATGCGGTCCCTAAGAAGTATGTGTGATGTGAAAATTTGTGACAGAGTTAGGAATGTAGTTATGTTGTGGACTGAAAGAAGATGTAGTGACAAAGATTGAAAAGGGCATGCTTCAATGGTTTGGCCATTCACGAAAAGAATTCATAGAGCGCATGTGCGTAGAACTGTCAGAAGAGGTTGTCCTCAGCAAATATTTACTGAGCAAATTGGTGATAATTTGAAAAGGGGCAATGTGAAAGCACCAGAAACCGACGAGCATGCATGAAGAGATTGATGAATGTTGACAGGACCGTAGTAAGTGGAGATCAATTGTCTCTGCCTACCCATCTGGGAAAAAGGCGTGACTGTATGTTATGTTTTAGCTATGCTGATCTGAAGGTTGTAGGTGTGATTTCCTTGCATGGACAAATAATTTTAACATGGGCAATGTTCAATAGTTATGTATCTAGATGTAAATAAGGATTTTTATCAGCAGTGTTGGTACCATAACAGAGGTTCTAAACGGTGCAGGATCAGAATGCCATGTGCGAAGGTGGTGACTGTCTCAGTGTCACAATGGTCATATATGCAACTTCTGTGTCTGATGTCTCAGGTTTGTTTCCCAGTTCAGACCAAATGTTTGTATGATCTGCAAACATTTGTTTCGAAATTTCAGTGTTTTCTATGTATTTACAAAAGAAAATTGTATATGTATTTATATCAGTTGTCTAGTACCCATTTAACAAGCTCTGCTTAGTTTGGGACTAGATGGCATTGTGAGTCAGATGTACAAAACATTTATTTATTGTCATACAAAATCAATGTAAAACAAAATGAGGGATTCTAAAAAGTATGATGATACATACCACCATCCTTAGTTTCAATTACATGCACATCAGATGCATGGTTTCGAACATGCTCTTGATAAGCTGTATAATCAGTGAAGATAATTTTACATGACTGCCATTCACATTCCATGTTCAAATTTTCAACTCGGAGCTTGTGTAGTGACTACAAAAATAATAATATTATAGGTAATTGAATTTAGTATCTTTTGTGGTATAAGACTTATTTTGCCCACATACACAACAACAACAACATAACTCCTGTACACCAGGATTAACAGCAGTGACCCATGAACACACCGAGTTATGACACTTATGAAGAAAACTAAAGGAGTTGGAAATATAATAAATCTACTTAACTCCTTAGCAAACCAGAACTTATTAGGTTTAAGAACTAAGACAAACCAACGTATTATTTTTATCTGTTTATATAGATAAATAGATGCTCACCACAGACTTGGGTTCAATCGAACGTTCATTAACAGCCGTTGGTACTGTCGCCTCATCTTCTGCTGCCGCCAATAGAAAGCTTTTTCTAGCTGCATTTGTTTGTATAATGAATTGAATATCATTCTTATTCTGCAATGATAGTTTTGTTGGTTCCTCATTCTGTTTTTGAAGCCAATCCATACACCGCAACAGTTTTTGTTTTGCAACACTAGTTTTTTCGCCACCGTCACCCATTTTCAAATACTTTCAAACAGGAATTCACATCATAGTTATACGTAATAAGCAAGTAATATTTCAAACCACATATGATTTAGAATACTTTAATCTATAAATATCAGTTATATCAAATAACCAACAACTTGGCGCTATGTGCGCTATCCATCCATCCACTTTATTTTGAAAAACTGTCATGGCAAGGCTGTCAATGTCAATCTTCGTACTTATTGACAAGTCCTTTGTGGTCTGTGAAAAACGAAAAATTCAAGTGTCACAGATAAAAATTGCATTGTGCATTTTACATGATTTTCGTGGGAAATCATGGGTAAATCAGGGACCGTTTCTGCGTTTGATTCTCAACTAGAGTAAAGATCTATTCTTCTAATCATTTCACTACTATTCTTGATTGACGCGTAGGTTTAGTGTTTGTAGTTTGTCTTTGTTGTTTGTAGTGAAATGTTGAGAAAGTCATAAGGGAGTGCTTAGAACGAATTATTCCAGCGCTCCTATATTACGGATCTAATTTTAATTAATATAAACGGAAACATTTTTAATTTCAAGACAAATGGCATATAATGAGTGATAATTTTCTTTAATTTGCCCTTAATCAACATAAACCTAAATAAATTCCATGCTTTGCCTTGGACATGATGGTTACGTGCGTTTTGCTTTCGATTTTATAGTATTTAATTAAACATTAAGAGTGAATTTGGAAAAAGTTAAATAAAACTACAAAACAGCAATCCGCCATGTCAAATTGAATACCAATCAGAGCGAATTATTTCAGATAACTCTTTGTTCGGATACAGTCGACGATCACGCAATGTTAAGCTTTAATTGACACTGGTTGACAAAATGGTGACGTGACATCTGCATAAAACGACGCCATGACACCACCGAGCGTTTTGCCGTGAATTTTAAACTTAAAGTTTAAATCGCAATTTTTAATTTACAAAAACTTTACTTTTTGTAGAAATATAACTGTTTTTGACAATTCCGAACACTAACAGTTTTTCAAAATTAGTCATCATGCATGCCTATTAATCTGAAGAGTTTGTTGTTTTTCTCGAACGCGCTAATTTCAGGAACTACTGATCCGATTAGAAAAATTCTTTCAGTTTTAGATAGCCCATTTCTTTAGGAAGGCTTTAGGCTAAGACCAATAGGAGTGTCAAACCAATAAAGAATGTTTCAAGAGTGGGATAAAATGATCACGCAATAGGGGCAATATGAAATGCAAACGAGGTTTCGTGGGTTAGCTAGTGTTGATATAACCAATTTTAAGTGTAATATGTAAATGCGCGTATCCACCGAAATTGTAGGCAATTTCAGTGTTTACAACTATTAAAGTCATATCAAATGTCCATGTTTCGCCCAGCTCTGTATTACTGGGAGGCTCGTTTCTTGAAGTTGTTGATGACTATGTCTATCTGGGACAAACGGTCCAACTAGGCAATTCCAACTTCAAAAAAGATGTCAATCGACGAATCCAACTCGGCTGAGCTGCGTTCGGGAAATTACGCAGCGTCTTCTCGTCCAAAATACCATAGTCCTTAAAGAAGAAGATCTTTAAACAGTACCAGTTACCAGTGATCACCTACGGTGCCAAGACGAGGTCTCTTACAATGGGCCTCATAGGGAAGCTCGTGGTCACACAGCGAGCTATGCAGGCCGCCACTGACCGGTCGCAATGGAAATCAAAGGGGGAGGCCCATGTTCAGCAGTGGACTTCTTATGGCTGATATGATGATGATTACAACTCTTCAGAAAATCGCCAACTTTAGTTTCCATTGTGTCTACACCGAGTCGCCAACAACTTGAAAAACATTCCAACTAAGAGTCTCCACAGAGCCAATAAATATATGCATCAAGCGTGTTCTTTTGATGATTACCTCCAAAAACAGAAACACGGTGCCCAACATTTGTTAACAATTTTTGTTGCCAACACAAGGAAATTACAGAAACTTTTGTCACCAACACGTGTTGATAACACAATAATTGCCGACTACGGCGATTGTACGATAGAGACTCGGCTTTACAATTATTGACAACTAGCTGACCCGCCAAACTTCGTAAGTACTGCCCTATGTTTCTGTCGTAAATATTTTCTAAATTTCTGAAAAACTTATGTTAGTAATTAATTATGCAGGTTCGTACAGGTAGTGAAAAAAAACTTTTAGGGTATCTTTTAAGTTTCTTATAGATAAACCTTGTCCTTACAATAACGAACACATAGAAAAAAGAATTATCCAATTTGGTGCAGCCGATCGGAAGTTATGCCCTATGTACGTATATTTCGTTGATTCATTTTTATTTATAAGATATAAATAAATTATATAAAATGAAATATAAAACAGTCAGTGTTATCGAATGCGAAAATAGACAGCGGCGCGCGCAGCGCACGGCGCACTTTATATACTAGCATAAGAGTTAAGAATTTACAAACGTCCAGCCACGTGATTCTTTAAATTGGCATAACTTTTTTTTATTTTTGAACTGATTGACATGAATCATATCATCATCATCAGCCCGTTGCAGTCCACTACTGGACGTAGGCCTCTCCCAAGGAACACCACAGAGCCCGCGTCTTGGCAAACGTAGTGTGGGACGCCCTCTGGCCAGATGGCGGGACGACTTGCAAAGAGTGGCTGGCAGCGACTGGATGCGGAAAGCAACAGACCGGGCTCTGAAACATATACTAAATGTTAAATAAAGCTTACCACAATACATTAGTGACAAGTACAATTTTAACAAAAATGAAACCAACTTCAAGGTTCGTCGGAAATCGGTTCATAAACGACGAAGTTATGCCCGAACACACATATATCGGTCGAATTGAGAAACCTCCTCCTTTTTTTGAAGTCGGTTAAAAACCAAATTTAAATCGGGTGAGCCGTTTCGGAGATTCGCTAATCTCCGAAACGGCTACGGCACAAACGCACAGACAACCAGATAAGCAGACAAAAATTCAAAAAATCATTGATTTCGGTTCTATTGCGTTCACAAAACCCACGACAGCGGCCAATTCCGATTTTATTATTTGTACACCCCTTTCAACCCCTTTTCACATAATAAAATTAGCCTATGCCCTTACTCAGGCTCTAGCTAGACTATCTGTGTACCAAATTTTATTTAAACCGGTTCAGTAGTTTTGGCGTGAAAGCGTGACAGAGAGAGTTACTTTCACATTTATATTATTAGTAAGGATAGTGCAATATCCCGACTATATATCCTTAAAATAGGAATCTGCGGGATTGCTAACATGTACCTTTTTGTTTGTGAGTATCCGATATTTCGGCGCTGTTGCAAGCGCCATGATCACGGAGTAACTGAAGAACTTGCGGGTAGGCTGTTATGGATATAGGGTGAAGTTCCCATCTAGACACAAAGTCAGTCACCAGAGAAAAGACAAGGTGGACAGACAACCAGCATTTCTGCCCTATATAAAAGGAGTGACAGACAAGATCTCAACCACTTACTTAAAAAGTTTTCACTCAATACTGTCCTCACTCGATTCAAAAAAGTGGCACAATGTCTCCGATCCCCAAAGGACAATTTCCCCTTGGAGAGGCCTGGTGTCTACAAGATTGACTGCAGCTGTGGGAGTTCATATATCGGCCAAACTAAACGTGCCATCGCGTGCCGCATGAACGAACACATAAAAGCAGTCAAAAGCAATGACAAGCAGAAATCAGCAATCGCGAAGCATTTGATTGATTCGGGTCCCAATCACTGGATTGAGTTTAATAACCCACATATAATTACGACAGAACGCCACTACATACCTAGATTGGTCAGGGAAGCGATTGAAATTACAAAATACAAAAATTTCAATCGTGAGGATGGGTTTGAATTGTCAAATGTCTGGAATCCAGTGATTCGAATGTGCAAAAACCGGCGTAATAAACAAAACATAGTTTCGCGATCAGATACTGTTAGTGTTGTGTGTCGAGAACAGT
The DNA here is from genome assembly GCA_905220595.1 of Spilosoma lubricipeda. NCBI lineage: Eukaryota > Metazoa > Arthropoda > Insecta > Lepidoptera > Erebidae > Spilosoma > Spilosoma lubricipeda. The sequence goes on from HG992291.1 coordinate 3,814,965, forward strand.
TACGAGTAAATAGTGAGTTAGTGAACAGTGGCACCGGGGACGATCGTAATAAAAGATGTCTGCCAATAGAAGTGTGCGTGAGAGAGACAGACACTACCCAAACTCAGTCTTTTTCTCTCTCTATTCCAATCATGCTTTCTTCCCGTTCGGCTGCCTATTCAGGTATATATGCTTTCAGCAACTTAATTTTCTATTTCTATCAAATGACATTTTTGACTTTGGTAACACCAATAGCATCATGTTCTTGACGTTTTTTGACAGGTCAAATCAATTTACAAAACGCGTGCGATCGGAACATTCGGAACCGAGTGAAACGCGTGAAGTGTGGTCAGATCAAGTGTGGTGCGTATTTAAGATACGGCACGGCCGTTCCCACGTTGCCGCTTGTTCCTTATCGAAAACCAGGCTCACATAAAAAGTACACCTCGCCTTTGCCGTCACATAAATCGCGACTGACAGTCGGGAAGTCGTAGTGGTACTGTGCTGATGAAATCAACCGTCACTCTAGAAGAAGTAGTAAATAAATTGGATCACGTATCTTTACCACTTACAACCAGGATGCCGAACATCAAAATATTTAGCGGTAGCTCCCACCCCGATCTTGCCCAAAAAATCGTGGATCGCTTGGGCATCGATTTAGGGAAAGTCGTAACCAAGAAGTTCAGTAACATGGAGACATGCGTGGAAATCGGTGAATCTGTTCGTGGTGAGGATGTTTATATTGTGCAGAGTGGAAGCGGTGAAATTAACGACAATCTGATGGAGTTGCTTATTATGATAAATGCGTGTAAGATTGCGTCGGCGTCTCGAGTGACAGCGGTCATCCCGTGCTTCCCTTATGCCCGTCAAGACAAGAAGGACAAAAGTAGAGCACCGATAACAGCTAAACTCGTAGCAAACATCCTGTCGGTGTCTGGCGCCGATCATATCATAACAATGGATCTCCATGCGTCCCAAATCCAAGGATTTTTCGATATTCCTGTAGATAACCTCTTTGCTGAACCAGCAGTGTTGAAATGGATCAAAGAGAATATTCCTGACTGGAAAACTAGCATTGTGGTGTCGCCTGATGCAGGAGGTGCCAAGAGAGTTACATCTATTGCTGATCGTCTTAACGTTGAGTTTGCTTTGATCCACAAGGAGCGGAAAAAGGCTAACGAAGTTGCATCTATGGTACTGGTTGGTGATGTCAAAGACCGCACAGCTATCCTTGTTGATGACATGGCAGACACCTGTGGTACAATCTGTCATGCTGCTGAGAAGCTCATAGAAGCTGGTGCAATCAAAGTTTATGCAATACTTACACACGGCATCTTCTCGGGTCCAGCAATCTCAAGGATTAACAATGCGTGCTTAGAGGCTGTAGTTGTTACAAACACAATACCACAAGAGAGGCATATGCAGGAGTGCCCCAAAATTCAGTGTATTGATGTTTCCATGATGGTTGCAGAAGCTGTGCGGCGTACGCACAATGGAGAATCTGTTTCGTATTTATTTTCTAATGTTCCATATTAGTATAAATTTCTATATTTTACATGATATTTTATATTAGGTAAGTGTTTGATTCGTATCATAAAATAAAACTATAAGGCATGTAATTTGTAATGCTTTAATACACCATGGCTTTTTGAATTTCTGTTGTCTATTAGATGCAGAAATAAAGCATGAAGATATGTTTTTTAGAGCTAGTATTTTCCTCTAAAGAGGTTGAATTAAAGCTAGAAGTAAATTGTTGTTGACGTAATATTTACGTATGTGTCAGTATAAAAAGCAATACGTAAGTGACCTTTGTCTACTATCATATTAAAAACTAATTGCTAACATATATTTTCTATCTGCATTTGCATTAAATAATGTAATAAAATTGTTGTGTACTCTCAATTGAATTTGAATTTTTTATAATGCATTCTTTTTTGTCATTGACATATTTGTCTTTAAATTAATTACATTTAACCTCCTGTTTTATAATATTGGCAATTAGGTGTGCATTTACATATTATCTAACACCTGTAGTTTTGTCTATGAACCTCATCAAAACAATTTTTAGGAAGAAAATGATTTGTTAGTATAAATTAAAAGACATTTTTAGTTATAAAATATTTTATCTATAGTACTCTATATGCAGCAGAGATGTTATTTTGCATTCTCATAAAAGAAGAAGCAGGCTTTATTGATAATTTTTTGGACATAGCTTAAGCTAAGTAAAAAAAAAATAAGTAAAAAAAAAAGTATTGTTTATGTACATGTAAAATCCTTTTTCAAAGACCACCTAATTAAATAGATTAAAATACATTAATATCAAGCAAATTGCTAGTTTTTGATTTATACATATTAAACTACATTAACAATTAAAATGAATTCTTGTGTTACACTATAGAATGTTCTTTAGCATTTTTTCTACATTTCTTTATATTATTATTTAAACTAATTTTTAAATCAAACTTTTAATGATATTTGTTCAATTAATAAGATACAAAACAGCCTGCTGCATTTAATTTTAATTTTTTTTTTTATCAATTTAGATGTAAGATGTTTGTGTTACACCTATGTAGCAATAAAATGTACTAAGTTTTACTTTTTATGTTCATATCTTCATTTCTATTCATATCAGTAAGAAAAATTGATTAATCAAAAACATTGATAAAAAAGAAATTCTGCAAAACAGCAATTGTTTTTGGTTATTCTGTTGTCTCAATAATGGAATGCATAATCTATGGCTAATGATATAGTTGGCAAGAATTCAAAAATAAAAGCAACAGTGATATTAAAGAAAGTGTCATATTGTATATTTTTTTCGAAATTTTTATAAAACGTTATGTATATTTGGTTCTGATGCCTATGATAATAAAAAGGATTTGACTTACATAACCTATGTTTTATTATTATTATTATTTTTTGGAAAATGAAATGTGGGTTAGTAGAATTAGCGCCATCGGTTAACATTGAATATTGAGATGTTGAGACTGCTGACTGCATAAAAAAATTATAGGCAAATTCATCAAATATGGAAACACAATCTTAAATGGCTAGATTTTTTTTCTTACTGATAAATTCAAATGCAAAAAACGGAATAAATCTATACTAATATATAAAGCTGAAGAGTTTGTTTGTTTGAACACGCTAATCTCAGGAACCGCTGGTCCGATTTAAAAAATTCCCTCGGTGTTGGATAGTCCATTTATCGAGGAAGGCTATAGGGTATATATCATCACGCTACTACTAATAGGAGCGGAGCAACAATGAAGAATGTTTAAAAAACGGGGGAAGTTTTCACGCTACGGGCAATATAAGGTGCAAACGAGGTTGCGTGGGTCAGCTAGTGTAATATAACCTGGGTATGAAAAGAACATTCTAGGAAAAATATTCACAATGAAAATGTTATTGAAAACATATTTAATTGTTTTTTTATTACATAAAAGGTAAGGTTGATTTGGTCTTACAAATGATCTAATCTTATTAATAAAGTTGACAAGAAAATCATGGCGGTAAATAAATCACGTATAGACAAACTTTAAAATAAAATGTTGTACTTGTAAAAAAAGTTTAGAAATAGTATAAAAGGAATTAAATATAGCGAAGACTTCCTATGACTAATCAATTATAGTTTTTTATACTGTCTGCCTGCACGACGTTAATCGAAAGAAAGATCGAGAGGAAAGCATTCAAGAATTTATCATAGTAAAAGTTTAATACTGTATAGATACTGGCACCCTAGTACGGAGACTTGGTACATTTTGCTTATTTAAGGGGCCGGCGTAGGCTGAATTCTCCATACAAATTAAATACCAAAATAATTCGAAGTTTGAACATATTTTCACCAGATTTAAACAGTGTTTATCCAGTCTCTTATTGCCTTTTTTTATTTATAAGTAACATTTTGATAAAAATAAAACCGACGTCAAGGTTCGACTCGATTTCTCTTAAATGTTATATTCAGATCTAAGTGTCCTTATCATGGTACCACTGTTGGGATATCTCCTTTCAATTAAAAAAAGAATCATCAAAATCGGTTCATAAACGGCGAGGTTATCCGCGAACACACATAAAAATATAAATATACGGTCGAATTGAGAAGCCACCTCCTTTTATTAAAGTCGGTTAAATTAACTTACATTTTTACAGCGTACTTAAATGCAACGTTTATTTTTTTTTTCTTTATTATAAACAACAATACGTATAATATTGATTCGACAAAAGCATAGCTTAAATTATCAAACTAGCTGAACCCCGCGGTATTAACCGCGGCTATTGTTGTACCGCGAGTAATGCCGCGCGACAAAGTTAGTCTAAAAAAAAGTAGCCTGAGTTACTCCCTGGATCAACAACTACCTGCCAGTGAAAGTCCCGTCAAAATCGGTCCAGCCGTTCCAGAGATTACCCGGAACAAACAGACAGACAGACAAAAAATGTTTAACTACATTTTTGGTATATGTACCGTGTATACATACAAATGCATTTAGTAAAAAGCGGTTATTTTAATATTAAAAACAGACATTGATTTGTTTAGATTCTAAATTCAAAAGTCTGTCTTTTCATGGTTAAACCGCTGCACTGCGGACATACAGGCGGGCTGAGTCACGGGTAAAAGCTATAAAAATATTAAAAAAAAAACGATTACAACGGTTTTTTCCGTAAAAAGATTTCAGAGTACAAGTCCTTGTGTCCGATTTTACTTGAAAATTTGTTTTTGTCTCGTAGAAGAGATAAGACTTTAAACCTTATATTAATCAAATCTTCGAAATTGTCATCACGTTTAAATAAATAATCATTAATAAAATACTTTCACATTCTTAAACAAGACTTAGATAAGTACGTAAACGCTTGATGCAAGTTTTATAACATGCTCTATTTAGCACCCAGATACCCCAGATATGATAGATAGATAGATATGTTTACTTTCTAAGTACCTGATGGTTAATGAACTTCCTCATGACAACTCGTTGCTTTTTTATTTTTTTTTATTTATGCTTGTTATAATAAGTTTTGGTAAAAAAATAATAATATCGAGTCGAGACTAGTGCAGTGCAACAGAACTTTCAACTGTCCCCTGTTAGTCCCACTTAAAAACGCATAGCTGTGATCTCTGTAGGATCAACAATAGTAGCCCTGAACATCATACGACCTCATACTGTACGTGTATGCCCTTTAACCGATAAGGGATAAGTTTTGACAGTCTATATGTGTTCCACCATAGAGCCTAAAATACTGACCCGATTTTAATGAATGAGTTGTCAATAATTTCATATTAATGGCCGGGACAGGCTATATAATTTTATCAAATTTATTAACGTAGTTTGGTTATTGTATTTTTATTGCCTCGTTGGTCTAGCGGTTGACGTATGCGACTGCCGATCAAGCGGTCACGGGTTTAAATCCCGGGTCGTGCCAAAAGCTTTATTGACTTTTTCTGATTATGGAAATACTTAATAACAGCTCGGAGTTTAGAAGTTGGTGTCTAAAACCCTCGTGCTTCGGAGAGCACGTAAAGCTGTCGGTCCTACGTCTGATCTCTCCCCGATCGTGTCAGTTAACCGTCCAATCGAATTATGAGAATGAGGGAACAGAGTGTGCACCTGTGTTTGCGCACACACTCGTGCACTATAATATCTCCTCTCCTGGTTTTAGTTGAGACTGGCCGCCGGGGCCGTAATCAGCTAGGAGAACATCATTGTATTTTTTATAACTTTTTCTTGAAAAGAGACTTATTTACAAATAACAAAAATAAAACCGACTTCAAGGTTCGACTCGATTTCTCTTGGATGCCATCATCAGATATTAATGTTATTATCATGGTTCCACCATTGGGACATCTCCTTTCCATTAAAAAAAGAATCATCAAAATCGGTTTAAAAACGACGATGTTACCACGAACACGAACACACATAAAAAATATATATATACGGTCGAATTGAGAAACCTCCTCCTTTTCTTGAAGTCGGTTAATAACCCTCGCTCCCTCCCGACCCGTTCGCTATAAGTAAATTTGTATTCTATACCCAAGTATCTGGGTGACAAACACCTCTATCATTATATCGTCCACGTCTAACGCTATCTATATGAACACTGACCCTAAGGTCACGGGCCAATGATGTAATTTGTTTGTCAGTGGGTGCGTCCACTTGATACAGTTTACTACAAATATCGCTCCAGCTCTATAAAAACTAACGATCATTGCACAATCATCAAAGAGATAACAAAATAAATGTTATGTAATAGTAAGGTTAATTTCCATGTACGCGTATATATAGGTAAACAGCTGGAATACGACTTATATTTCGGAGGTTTGTTTTCCGCCTTAGTGGCGTACAGTGCGCACAACAGTAGCGATTCGAATATGAATGCTTGCAATTTCAGAGGTCTCACTGCTGATTCTTTTAAAACAAACAATGTAATTCCTATAGCAGATAATGTCTAAAATTAATATTGGAAACATATCTACTCGGGATAATAGTGTCGAATGAAATATTAACATTAAAATTTTAAAAACTCCCTACGCAGCATCAGGTTGAAGTTATTAACTAATTGTCATATAACGATTATACTGGCTCGCGTGACACTTAATCGAGTAATCATACGCCAAAAATACCTTACATAATTTTAGAAAAGTGCTTATACTCTTACATTGCTGGACCGATATTAACTAACCACCGCCAGGAAACTGGCTTTCAAATCAAAATAACCACATCGAAATCGGTCCACCCATTTGAGAGCTACGGTGCTACAGATAGACACACACACAGACAGATAGACATCGACGCCAAACTTATTTATAACACCCCTCTTTTTGCGTCGGAGGTTAATAAATATTTACACCTATCAATCACATCATCATCAATCCTGACTTCTGGTTAATCTGCATTATAAGTTGCTTCATAATGTTGCTTTTGCCGTTAAATAAAGGCAAATTTTGTCTATGAATTAAAAAACTTTTTGTGACCTCCTTTTCAAGATAAGTACAAATGAATAAGATGTAAAGGGGCCCTGATGTCAGGTAACTTTCTATTCAGCGAGAACATAAATGAGTAAAAACTATAATAATAGAACGTTTTTCTAGATTGTCAAATCTCGACTGTATATAGCGCCATGCAGTTCAAGGCGAAATTCATTGTAAAAGAATTGTTAACATAGACAATTTATCTATTGTTATTTTTTGCGTAGGTATCGAAAGATAAATTTTTATTTGGAACCCAAAAGTGATGTGACTAGGGTTCCGTTTTTTTTTTAACAGAACAATGGTACGAAAGCCTGAAACGCTAAATCGACTTGATTAAACCCTGTAAAGGCACACAATATAGTGGTAGGTAAGTAGTAAGTTAATTTTATCAATAACGTTATGCGTAATTCATCCATAGAGATTTTATAGAGCTAATTTGTGATGGATTGTTTGGTATTTGTCGTTTGGTGGCGGCATTATTAATTTCGTTAATAGTGGTACTTGTGTACCTTTTTCTTTCGTGCGGAAATCCCCTCGGATATCAGCGGTCATGTCGGACTCGAACCGACTAAAACCGCACGCCGTTTCGGGTACCAGGAGCTGGGGAACCAGGTGCACCCTAGAAAGGAAAACCCTGGAACCCAGACGTACCTCGGGCCACCTGCAGTTTATAGATGGCCCCCTCCCGTGTGGAAACCCCGATGTTTATGTTTACAGATGGCCTCATCTGTCACAACCAAGTTTGCGTTTATAGAGGACGGAGATCGTTTTGCGACCTCTGGCGCCTGAGTCGTCTGCGGTACCGGGCCCGTTCCCATCCCATTCCGCCACCCCCTTCGCAAGCATAACTTGCTCGCGAAAGAGGCGGCGGAGTTCCTGGCACTTGTGCACCTGACCGACGTTTTATAAATCGTCGAGTCCTAGTCATGAAAAGCATAATCATTTAATTTCGTTCTTTATCTAGGTTTGATTTACTTAATTTTAATTTCCAAACTTACAATAGTGTACAAAATGTTTCAGATTCAGCAGTTGCCATATTAGAAACTAGTTCTGACTATGTAGATAAATGTATTTATGTAGCTGTGTGCAAGGTGACTATATCAAAATTCAGTCTAAACCCTTGTCCTTCTCTTGTTAAATTGTTTTTGCTTCATTATCCACTACATATATATGTATAAGCAATTCTCGTGTCACGTTGTTGCTCACGATGAACTCCGAAACAATATTTATAATAGATTTTCACGTTTTTACCCGACTGCGAAATAAGGAGGGTTATGTTTTTCGAGTATATGTATATTGGCACGCCCTAGAGCCTTAACGGCTTGTCGTATTTTTATGTGTCAATAGATTCGTCTTAGTCGTGACACTAGGAACATCAAAATTAAAAAAAAACTGTATTAAATAAAGATGGCATAATTATATAGTTATTGACGTAGTAGTAATGTTTCTTTTGCTGACGTGCCTAAGCTAGGATAGTTACGCTTAGATAGAAGCCAAGCACGATTGAAAGATGGAGACAAAGTTGCGTGGGTCAGCTAGTGAGATTATATTTCTTAATGAAAGATAACCTAATGAACGGGTATTGAGACATCATTAAAGCAATATATCATGGCTTTACGTCATATGTCGTCAGAATATGTAAACAAAACTATGTTGAACAAACACGGTTTGTTTGATTCATGTGGTAAGTAGTTGTTATTAATATACGGTATTTATGGAAGATATTATTAAAACATCCATAAAGATTTTAAATTTATTGCTAGATGAAGGCCATTGTAAGGGTTTATACACAAAATAGTTCGAATTTATTTGTTGAATGAATGTAAAATTCCTTGTATACCTATAATTCGTGATGTTTTCCTCAGACCTACGGCGACTGTTACCTATTTTAAACTTGGTAAGTAGATGTATTCTGTGAACCGCATTAAGATTTTTACACAAAAATAGAAAACAAAAATTTAGGCGTCCCAAATACTTAGAACTGAAACTCAAAAATTTTTCTTTCATCAAGCCCATACGTGTGAAGTATCTATGGAAACGTCTTCAAAAATGATATTGAGGTTTCTAAAATAAAATCATTTTTTTCTAAACTGAATAGTTTGCGCGACAGACACTTCCAAAGTGGTAAAATGTGTGTGTGTGTGTCCCTGTAACTTCTAAAATAAGATAATGATAAAACTAAAAAAATATATGATGTACATTACCATACAAATTTCCACCGAAAGTTGGTTTAAACGAGATCTAGTAAGTAGTTTTTTTTAGTACGTGATAAATCGTAAACCGCAAAAAAATACCTACACTATTATTAAAACATCGATCAAAGCTACAACGAACTACAAGAACTTTTATATTATGTTACTTCCTGCTATGGAACCCTTAATGTGCGAGTCCGACTCGCACTTGGCCGCTTTTTGTTTTGTAACTAACAGGGAAAGAAAATAATTAATTGCTGTACAGTACAGGTATAATAATTAATTTACTTAGAAGGAAAACCATCAAAATTAAATTCGTTTGTTTAATAGTAACACCTAGTTTATTGCTTTTGTTGGGATTGAGAATTGAGACTTATCGTTCCTACTAATATTATAAACGCGAAAGTAGAAGAAGATAAAGTATGAATGGATGTTTGATACTCTTTCACGCAAAAACTACTGAACGGATTTGGATGAAACTTTACAGTAATATAGCTTACTAGCTTTTGCACGCAGCTTCGCTCACGCAGACTTTTATCCCCTGCTTTACCCCCTTAGAAGTTAAATTTCGAAAATTCCTTTCTTAGTGCTCACTTACGTTATATAAAGAACCTACATGCTGAATTTCAGGATTCAGGTTCATCGGTTTGGACTGTACGTTGATCTTTCTCTATGTCAGTCACCTTCCTCTTTTATATAGGTAGATGTAAAGATACATCAGAATAACACATAGGCTACTAGGTACTTATATGTATACCGATATACACGCGGCCGGAGCCGCGGGCAACAACTAGTTTGCGATAAATTTATATAAAACTATTGACACATAGAATAAAAAAAAAAAAAACCTTTAAATGAGTTTTTTTTTTTTTATAAATTTCAAAACTTTTTAATACTCCAGTCTCTTTAATACCTCAGCCACCGATGGACAGATGAAGACGAGAAAAAAAAAATGTATTTAATACTTACTTTGATTCTTAAAAATGTTGATGAAAATTATTTCTGTAAAAGAATAATTTCAGACAGTTTAAGTCTTTTATCTTAAGTTTTAAGTCGTTGATTCTCTTTAACTGTATGAATATTACCCAAAATATGTGTAAGTATCTAGTGAACACGAGACCTATCCACAGTTGACAAATTATAGTAAATCGATTAGATAGATACAGGTAGTAAAGTGATGCATGGATAGATAAGGCTACGCATGATCACTATTACAATATTTAGACATTGTATGGTTCTATGAAATATATAAAATAGGTACGTGTTTTTAGGTGAAATAGAGTTTGCATGTGTCTAAGGTCTCATTAAAAAAATGAAACGGCCCGTAACTTAAATTTCTTTGGATCTTAAAAATAATTAAACTGAGTTACCATCAGCGGTGATTATATTAACCTGGTAATAGCCGACATGGCCAGACACGTAACTTGACCAGATTTGGGCGTAGTGGTTGTAAGTTCGCACATAGTCAAAACAAACAAAAGCTTTGTGTAGTCGACTGACCCTCCACTCGCTTTTTTTTATGTTTGGCCCTGCCAAAATGACTCGACCTTGCCTGATGGAAAGCATAAGCAGAATCCAAGAGTTGTATTCACCATACTGCGAATGCAGACAATGCAACAATGCAACGTGGTGACCCACACATGGCGGGCTAGTGATGCTTCTGCATCATTGGGCCTCCGGTCTCGCTCTCACCAACGAAACACGACAGCATGCTGTCATTTTACGTTGCTTTTCGGTGCGAGGGTAGTACCACCCCGGTCGAGCCCGTTCGTGCTGAAATCAGCAGCGGCTCTACTACCTTGAGCTTGCTCGGAACGGTGCTACTACAATCCCCGCGGTCCGTCTATCAACCAACGGGACCTAAAAAACGACTTATGCGCATCTAATGAATCTGGCCAAGTTACTTACGTGCCGGTCTCTACAGTAGAGCCACGCTGATTTCAACACGAACAGGCCGGCTCGACATGAGTGGGTCACTCGCACAAAAAACCAACCTACAACGATAGCATTTATGTTTTAGTTGGTAATTGGAGACCAGAGGTTCAATGATGCAGAAGCATTTCAATTTGTTACCATGTTGAATTACTACTTTGACTGCATTTACAATGTATATAGTGATATTGACCAATTCTCTTGGATTCTGCTTGTGCTTTCTATCAGGTAGAGTAGAATCACTTTTTTTTTTGTAGACTCATACATGTGAACAGTTTTAGCTAAATTAACGTGTTGGCATTACCATCTTTTTGGCCGCAATCAAACGACCTAGTTGTCGTATTTAAAGGAGTTCGTATGTATAATATTAAACAAGTAACATTAACAATGCGAATAGATTAGCACGGTGCTCTTAAATAAAGCTCTTCTCACACGCCATTTTATAAATACTTGATCTTGTACTAAATTTGCTCGTGTCTGGGTTTCGCAAATTGTTTACACTTAAATTTTTAATGCAATCTTTATCAAATAAACATGGACATTGTGTAGGAACTGTTACATTTAGGCAACTTTTACTTGTTTTCCTTTTACTTTCATGAAAAGTTTTTAATTAAAACCCTCTATGGTAGACTGATAGAAAATGCGTAAGGCATTAAATCCGCCATTGTTGGTATATTTTGTGCGTGAAGTTTTTGAATCATTAACAGGCCTCTCCTCAGAAAGGAGGCTTTGGCTTAGTATCACACTGCCCAGACGGTTTGGTAAGTTTTTGAATAAACAAATAATATAAATAATCAACGTGCCCTCGAAAGAGTAATTTTCAAATCAAATCAATCCCAATCCACTGCCTGTAGGTATAGCTGGGGCCTTGTGGGTTCAACTTTCGCTGTGTCATCACTATCTCAGCCGAGAAACGTTTACTGCTGTACAACCCAAGGGTCTCAATAACTGGCAGTCCTGTGCAGCCCGCGTCTAACTGAATTCCTCGACTTTGACAATGTCGTCGAACCACCTTATACGGTACTCTAGCTCCATCTTTGTGTTGCTGTGTTATTTTATGTAATAGAGGACCAAACCAGCAGACGTATCGCCTTACGGTAACGATTATCGCCGCCCATGGACACCCGCAACACCAGAGGCGTCACAAGTGCATTGCCAACCTTTGGGGGATGAGGGAGGGGTTGGGATATGGGCCTCCGGTATTCTCACTCACTCGGGGAAACACAGCGCAAGCGCTGTTTCACACCGGTTTGCTGTGACGCAAATGAAAAATGTCTTCGGACTAAAAACTAAAATGACGGCTCAATATTGCTGTTAGCTGTAACTACGTGAATGATATACGTGTTATAAAACGTTAGACTTTATACAAAGCAACAAGAGATTATCACATCTGCCAGCTCAAGTTTCTTGACGCAATGTGATAGCCCATGACCTTTTCAAAGCTACACACTGAGTATAAAAGAAGATAAATATATCACAAGTGTTCTTGCAAAAATATTTTTAACAAATAAAATATTATAATAACGAAAGTAAACACGTAATTAAACGTTAAAGAAAACGTAATTGAGATAAATCTTGCGATGTTTTAAAACAAAATTAGCCTTGCAAAATAGGTATGCAAACACAGTAGCTATTTATAATTATACTTGCTTAGAATATAAAGCATGTTAAAATCGAGTTAATTAATTAATGACAGTAGTTTAATAGCTAATCGACAAGGTCAAGAGACCCCTGTCTGTTTTTGGCGGAAACCATTGGCTAGGTAGGTAAGCAGTGCATAGTTTGTGGTAGGTATTCCTACTAAAGATTATCCCAACCGTGGACATCCTACTTTGAGGATCTGAACTGGACTGGACCTGGATTGCTTGATTGGATGCTTTCAAGTGTTCCCGAATCGACGCAACGCAATCCAGACTCTTACTATCCCGGGATGAATTTGCAGGCTTCCCTTTACCAATGAGCCCAATTATCAAAGGGTGGAAGTTCATGCAGAGCGTCACTAGATCGGAAAGGACCCGCAAACTACAGCGTATGCCAAACTGCCCTAAAAAGAAGAGAATCCTTACTTTTAATCGTCCATTACTCTTTAAAATTAGAGTCTGGGTAAAATTTCATTACATGAATGAACTCTTAATTTTATTTGAATACTAGTTGCTGCCTGCGGCTCCGCCCGCCTATATGTCCGTTATCGCGGCAAATAGTAGCCTTATGTGTTATTCTGATGTATAAGCTATATTACTGTAAAGTTGCATCCAAATCCGTTCAGTAGTTTTTGCGTGAAAGAGTAACAAACATCCATCCTTCCATCTATACTTACAAACTTTCGCGTTTATAATATTATTAGGATATTAATCGATTTATCTGATCTCATCATTTCTCCTAAAGTAATTTACAGAAGTGGTATGGTTTCATTCTTTCCAGGTAAGTACCTACAGACTGATCACTGAACCCTTAAAACGATTCTTAAAATATTAGTGTTTAAAATTGTAGGTTTTATGATTAATTGACATTAACTGGAATTTATTCTATTCTAATAAAATGTAATTTATTAGCATATTATTATATTCATGTCTTAAAGAATTAATCCGTAGGTAATTATTTATGTAAAAAGAAAGAGAAATTGTCGCCTTTGTGAATTTATATCTATACGTTTTTCTAAGGGTAAACCCAAATATTGTTTCAGATTTTATTCATTTAAAGGAGCAGACAATCTAATTTTAGTCCTTGTTATAAATTACTTCCATTTAAAAAATAACATTATAAACAATTGTGGCATAAAAAACATACAATACTGACATATTTTCTATTCTTCTAGCATTATAAATGTAATAAGCTTATGCTTTATGTGTAATTATGTATATATAATTATATATCGTTACTTCTTAGAGCGAGCATGGAACTTTTTGAAAGACGACACGTCACCTCGAGGTCATGCAAATGTTTCATAAAAAATCTGAGCCAACATGTTACATGAAACTTAAACTAGAATTCCCTCTTCGTTAAGAAACGTTTATGGGTACTGCCTTCCTCCTAAACATCGCAGCGTTATGTTAAGATACGTATGACCTTGTTCAAAACTTCCGCTAAGTATTAAAAAAAAAACATTTTGTTAAAACCAATCACGTGTTAGCGCGTTTAACCATCAAATAAACTTTTCACCTCTATTTGAATTATTATTTATAGCACCTAAGCTGAAGAGCTCATTTAAATATAATACATATTGATAATAAAACTTACGAATAAAAACGATCACGGTCATTAACCTATATCTATGTGTACCATTTAGAATTGTGTTGCTTTGCTATTTCTTCTGTATATCAATCTATAGTTGTTACTGTTCAACTCGTGTATTAAACATTGATTTATACCAACTTCCTATTATATTAATACCTCCAAATACGGTTTATGAATATATACTGCAAACATTAATTTATTATGTACCTATACCTAGCATTTGTCGAAGTTAAATTATCAAGTTGGCAAACCTGTACCTACTTACATCATTTTGGTACTGACGCAGACGGGTTTGTATTTTTTTCTGACATTGATGAAACAGGTATCGGAAACGCACTCGACAGCGCCTACCTGGCAAACGGTACGCTCTCTCACAATAATTCTCTTTTTGGAATTATATAACAAAAAAAGATTTATAGATAGGCTTTTTGAACTACCTGATGAAGCTTAAAAAGGGTCATTGTTTCTTTGACTAGTACTATTAGACACCTCTATTTTATTTGTAAACTTTATGCACTTTTGTACATCGGCGGACCCAATAGGCATTTTTTTCAGTCAACTTTCGGGTGGAGTAAAAAATTACTAATGAAGTTTATTAACCATTGACGAATAACTTAATTGTTTTATGACAGCTTTGCGTCGTCATTAAGAACTATCACCGAGTGTTTCAGTGTTAAATGTGTCATTATTTTAATACATTATACATTAATTTACGATATCAAAAGGTAACGTAAACATTCAAACTAACAATAATCATAGTTGGTATTGTAATTAACATTTTAGCAATAGATTAAATATAAACTTAAAATGAGAATCCGGTTTTACATCTTAACCAAATAGTAGTTTTAAAAGTTGGTGCACACAAAATACATCTTTCAGTCATGGTTAATTAAGAACCTTTTTGCTTTAATTTTACCTGCTTATAATTGTGATTGTCGTGGAAATAACGATTGTGAATTTGTGACACTCTTAGAAGATAAGTTTTATAACGTTCTAAAATATCTGTGACGAGACTGAGCAGATGTTTATAGTTTCATGGTTTACAAAGAAAGGAAAATATACCTAATAATCTATACAAATAAATAAAATTGGAGTGTCTGTTTGTAATATTTAAATAACCGATTTTTACTAAATGCATATGTATGTATAAACGGAACATATACCAGAAATGTAGTTAAAAATGTTTTTGTCTGTCTGTCTATCTGTTTGTTCCGGGTAATCTCTGGAATGGCTGGACTGATTTTGACGGGACTTTCACTGGCAGGTAGCTGATGACCCAGGGAGTAACTTGGGCTGCTTTTTTTTGACTAACTTTGTCCCGCGGCGTTACTTGCGGTACAACAATAACCGCGGGTAGCACCGCGGGGTTCAGCTGGTTAGTTATAATAACTGAAAATATCCGATAACTCCGCAGGGATGTATGACGCATGACGCACTAATTTGCACGAGATTAATGAACCACATTTTTCTTACGCCATACCTACTCCTAATTTCCTTGCTGCCGCCGATCATGTAGGTATGTGGGCACATGCCGCGACTTGTACGGTTGTACCTCCTTGCTTTAACTTACGTTTGTAATGTTATTTTTTTATTGCTACTAACATTTTTCTAGTCCGTTGGTGAATAAATATAAATAT
This sequence comes from Spilosoma lubricipeda, assembly GCA_905220595.1. Lineage (NCBI taxonomy): Eukaryota > Metazoa > Arthropoda > Insecta > Lepidoptera > Erebidae > Spilosoma > Spilosoma lubricipeda. The sequence continues at coordinate 3,830,894 of HG992291.1, forward strand.
TTCGGACATCTAATACACAACGCCATCTAGTCCCAAACTAAGCAGAGCTTGTATTATGGGTACTAGACAACTGATAAGAATACTTATTTACTTTTTTTTTGTAAATACATACATATTATACATAGAAAACACCCAAACTCCGAAACAAATATTTATCGTTCATACAAACATTTGGTCCGACCCGGGAATCGAACCCGAGACCTCAAGAACAGTGGCGATGATAAAGAATACGGAGTCTCATCACCGTTATTAATCCTATTGGTGTCGTTTATATAAAACACTAGGCCATCGTCGTACCGCGAGTAACGCCGCGGGACAAAGCTAATCTAAAAAAGTTTTTTTTAGACTAACTTTAACTTTAACCAGAGATTACCCGGAACAAACAGACAGAGACAAAAAAAAATTAAACAACGTTTTTGGTATATGTACCGTGTATACATAAGTATTCATTTAGTAAAAAGCTGTTATTTTAATATTACAAACAGACACTCCAATTTTATTTATTTGTATAGATTATTTAGACTAGTTGAATATATACTAGATATAAAAGCTATATTACTGTAAAGTTTCATCCAAATCCGTTCAGTAGTCTTTGCATGAAAGAGTAACAAACATCCATAAACATTTACAAACTTTCGCGTTTATAATTTTAGTAGGCTTATCATATATCAGTCCAAACATTATCTATACCAATAAATAAAGTTGAAACTAATATTAGTTCAATGAGCTGAAGTGTCTGCTGTCAAATTAACAGCTTTTTACTAAATGCAAATTAAAGTAACGTTGACTCCAGACTCCGTTCGCTACGATCCCCCGGGGAGATTCATTTGGATTTTTTGCCTACACTGATCACAATTATGTAGGGGAATTTATCTCATATTTACATTTCTTGGAATAAAACGATACATACGCAGAATGGAACAAAAATCGAAAAGGATTCTAAAGGGAACGCCTTAACCGTTAGAATTTTGTGAGCAATGTCCTTATTCGCATTGAGGATGGTGACCACCACTCTTGGAATCTGCTCATGCTTTCCATTCCATCAAGCAGAGCAGAGTCACTTTCATCCTCATCATCATCAGCCCGTTGCAGTTTACTGCTGGACGTAGGCCTCTCCCAAGGAACACCACAGAGCCCGGTCTGTTGCTTTCCGCATCCAGTCGCTGCCAGCCACTCTTTGCAAGTCGTCCCGCCATCTGGCCAGAGGGCGTCCCACACTACGTTTGCCAAGACGCGGTCTCCACTCTAGAACGCGCTTACTCCAGCGGTTGTCAGTTTTGCGACATATGTGACCAGTCCATTGCCACTTCAACCTACTAACTTTCAGAGCTATGTCGGTCACCTTGGTTCTCTGACGAATTTCTTGAGTCACTTTGGCGCAGCTAAAATAAAATGTTCACACAAAAAACCAACTAAGAAAAGATGTTTGAAGATTTCACCCTAAAGGTTTAAAATGATGTTATTTATATTTTTATTATAATAGGCTTTATCGGGAGTGATCATTCTGATTTGTGGTTGCTTCATGCGACAGAACGAAAGCATGCAATAAAGACATGTGTGCGACTTTTTGCGTGCCTAAGTAACAAACCGACATACATCCATCCTCACAACTTTCGCATTTATCATAAATAGTTGGTGGCCGCGTATATATCGATTAGCGTGGCAAATAGTAGCCCATTTGTTATTCTGATGTATAAGCTATATAACTGTAAAGTTTCATCCAAATCTGTTCAGTAGTTTTTGCGTGAAAGAGTAACAAACATCCATCCACACTTACAAACTTTCACGTTTATAACATTAGTAGGATGACCCGGCGAACTTCGTACGTACAGGCATTGCAGCGTAGTCGCGGACAAAAAAAATGACTGCCCGTTATCTTTCAATTTTTCTTGTACACAAACCGTGTCCTAACAATAACGAACACATAAAAAAAGAACTATTTAATTTGGTGCAGCCGATCAGAAGTTATTCGTGTACATACATTTTGACAATTATTTTTTATGTAGATAGATAAGTAGGATTTAAAGTGGTGAGGTCAGTGGCGTAGCGAGGGGGGGGCGGAGGGGCGGACCGCCCCGGGCGCCATCATAAGAAGGGCGGCAAAATGGAAAAAAAAAAAATTTTGTGCGGTCAGTCAGCCAATTCATTTTTCAAGAAATTAACTTTTGTTAAAAAACTGTAGGACGAAGCTATGTGCTAACAAGCTACTGCCACTATTTAATCAATATTTTACGCACTAGAGTTCTGACAAATATTTAGCTATACCCACTCACAGCATCCATACGACCACGGTAACGGCGGGATAGAGGGTGCTAAGAATCACCGAGAAACCACTACAAGCGATTGATCTTGGCAACTTTTAACCACACGTTACGGCTAGACTCGATAGATAGCATATTTTAGGGTAATGTGAAGTCCGAAGAGAAGGGGAGGAGACCATAACCCTCGACTTAAGCTATCCAATGTACTTCCGTGTGGGAGACCAACAATCTCAAGGTAGTATTGAGTTTCTGGTTAATAAGCCCCTTTCTAGTAACGTTGTGGAAATATCTAGTATTTAGAACAGGGTAGCATACCTCATTGTCAAGCTCACCGAGCGATATAGCCTTAGTGTAGTGCCCACTCGGATGACGGGTAGAGGATATGTTCGACGACATACCGAGGGCTCTCCACTTCACCACTAAGACCCAGAACAACGTTGTTACGGGTTACTTCAACGGCAAAGTGGGAGTACTAAATTGCAGCAAATCGGTAATAGATTCTATTACCGATTTGCTATGGATTTAAAAGCAGAAGTCATAGGGGCAAATACTCGTCAACTTCCTCGAACGAGAGGGACTGAATTTTTTCTTTAAAAAACAGTCATAAAGGAAGTAGACTTGCAAAGCCCCAACGCTATGATCAAAAACGAGATCGATTTCATCTTGACGGACCAAAAGCACATATTCAGAGACGATTCAGTTTTATCAATAGGTTTAACACCGGTAATAATAACCGAATTGTCTGAGGCTCTCTGAATATCGACTTTAAGGCTAAACGTGCCCGTTTGATTAAATCCAGGCTCCGGCCAACTCTATTCCAAGCCGCAATGGGAGCTGAAAAGTTTCAGTCAAATCTGGAAAACCGATTTGCTACCCTGGAAACCACAACACACGTAAACCAGAACCTGGAAAATGTGGTTAGAATTTTCAGGGAAGAAGGTATGAAATTTTGTTAAATGCAGCGTAAAGACAAAAATCGAAGCTTTCGGAAGGCTAATGAAGGAATGACGTGAAAACCTATTTTAACTTCGTCGGCAAAGCGAACTAAACTAAGAGATCATCATACTCGTACGACACGACCTCCGATGCTCCGATACTCTTTCAATCGAACAAGCGATCGAACAAAACCAGGTTCAGAAGTGTTTGGACAGTCTCTCGAAGAAAGCCGCCTGACGAAGTTGACCACAGCAAGTGGAAAAATCGTTGCTTACAAGCCGACCGTCCTTTCGGAAGTGGAATGTTTCTATGGCGATTTATACGCTGTCAGAGGCAGGTGAAACTAGTTAAAAGCTCAAACCCTAGGACAGATGCAGGAACTTTACTAGTAGTGATGTAGTAATTTTCCTTTCTTTGTTTCTTAGGCCTTTGGCAATCGGTTCTACATGAAGTGAATGATAACTACACAAAAATATTTACAAATAAAGGGAATCGACATAAGATTCTGCGCTCAGAAAGCAAATGCTTTGCAAATGATATTGACAGAGAAACGAGAGAAATAGGCAGATGGCGTTGTAAGTTATGAAAAAAATATATGTGAAGAACTCTAGAATTCCCATAGAACCTTAGAGAACTAGAGATGCTAACTTGTATGATTTGAAATAGTAGTTAATATCGCTATCTTGTGTATTGAGCAAGTGAAAAAAAAATGTGTGATGCTATAGACATTGATGGTGTAATAAAATACTTTTCTATTAAACAAAGTAGACCTATAAATATTTAATTAAAGGCGGAAGTTTGACTTTTATTCTCAAAAGTACTTACATTATTTTTCAATAAAAATATAGTTCTAGTTTATATGACAAACTAGCTGACCCACGTAACAATCTTGTTTACGTCTCCTATTGTCCATAGCGTGATAATTTTCCCCTATTTTTGAAACGTTCTCCATTGGTGCTCCGCTTCTATTGGACTTAGCGTGATGATGTATATAGCCTATGGCCTTCCTCGATAAATGTACTATCCAACACTGAATGAGTTTCTCAAATCGGACTAGCGGTTCCTGAGATTAGCGCGTTCAAACAAACAAACAAACTCTTCAGCTTTATAATATTAGTAAATATTGATTTGGGTTTTTGAATTCGCTAATCATTTCATGTTGTCTATCGTCAAGTTGTAACAATGTTTCAAAGTGTAGTTGTTGTAAAACTAAGATTAACTTACTTATTTTAAATCTAACCTATATTATGCCAAAATAATGTGGACTGTTCTCGCCGAAAAGTTCTCTAGAATGAATCTACATTAGTAATGTTTAGTAGGTATACATTACCTTTAAATATCTAAATAAGAGGGCGGCAAAATTGCCGCCCCGGGCGGCCGACACTCACGCTACGCCACTGGGTGAGGTGAGAATACGGGCCGTCACCACCGTTCAAATTGTGTTGCCTAGTATTTGATCAGTATCAGTGGGTGTTTTCAGGGTTTACAGATACATCTCGAAACCCGCGAATTTGTATTTATTGTCATTAAATTAGGTATTGGATCGTTTCATAAAACTAAAGTTTGTAAAATGGAATTTTCACTTTCCGTGAGGTTGAGATTGAGAATATGCCAAAATCTTTATTCATTATGTGGGTTGTTGTCGTCGACTAGGGAGCAAACTACGGAGGACAACATCACTGCAGAAAAAGAAATAATACTTATAGTATGATATAGTTACTAAACTGGCCAGATGGGTTTGTATAAGGTTCGTTTCTAGCTTTAAACACAGCGCAGGCACTGTTTCACACCGGTTTTCTGTGAGGCCGTGGTGTCACTCCAGTCGAGTTTTCTTTTATTTTGCAGTGATGTTGTCCTGCATAGTAAGCTCCCTCTTTGTCGGTTCTTACGACACCCAGTAAATGTTAAAGATTGGCATACTAATGCCAAAACCTTTCTAAGGAGAAGCATATCACCAGCAGAGGACTGTTACAGCTGCGTTGATATGATCTATACAAATTAATAAAATTGGAGTGTCTTTTTGTGATATAAAAAAATCTTGTTTTTTACTAAACCAAAATAACATTTTTTACAAGTTTTGTATCTGTTTGTTCCAGCTAATCTCTGGAACAGCTGGACCGATTTTCAGACTTTTACTGATGGTAATGATAAAAGGAATAACTTATGCTACTTTTTTTTGATTAGCTCCGCCCCGCAGCGTTACCTGCGGTTGTTGCTGTACTACTACACTACAGCTAGTTGATGAATGAATAAGAATCACAATTAGGCTGTAGTTATTTAATTAAGACTTAATGTGGGTGGTGGTGGGCCTGGGCGGCAGCCTTCCTCATCTGTACCAACACGTTGCTCAGCTCTTCACGCTTCCTCTTGGCACGGATGTGTGTGCCAAGACGACGCTTCAGGAATTTCAGTGCACGCTTGTCCTTTGACACCTGTTCAGTAAATAAGACAAGATTATTATATTTCGTGAAAAGTAAAATCAATTAACTTGTTTATAATAATAATTCCCGTGCAACTTCATCTGCATTTCTTTTCAATGTTAAGTATTCTATTTTAAGGCCTGTATTTACTTTGATTAGTGCGAGTGCAGGTAATCGGTGATTGATAGAAAATATGTGTGGACAGCTAATACACGGTCCACACATATTTTCTACCAATGATTGATCACCTGCACTCGCACTAATCTAAGTGAATACAGGGCTTTAGACACGCCTGCAAAACACCCATTGGTATGTTTTATCTCTGGTAAATTCAACTCATATGATTCAGTAAAAAATATGAAATGTGATATCTTTCTGGTTAAGGTACCCCATTCTGGAGCATATGGTTAATGCCAAGGTCATACAAAGGAGCAATCTACATCAGACATATTAGTACTGCATTATGAACAGAAACTTACACTAACTAACTCCAACTCATTTTCACAAACTGATATAATATTGGAAATAAAAAAGGTCAGGAAGTAGGCCAAAACTCTATTTGTCATTGGAATTTTAGAACTTCTTTTCCACCATTTAAATAAAAAAAAATTGTAAACTGTTACTATCCTCACAAGTGCATAATCAAAACGGGTTCAATTTTCAAGCAGGAAAAATAACTGTGTGAAGTAGACAAACATTTGTGTCTAGATGTAATGATGTAATTTTACCGCAATTTGTAATATATTGTTTTTTTTTTAAAAGGAAATGCTTTATGAATATTTTTGTGTTGCAGGAGACTTTAGAAACATAATAATTGTTTTGTTATTTTTTAAGTGTTATTGTTTGTTTGTTTTTAAGTGTTAGCTGCCAAAATGACTCAGTCCTGCCTAATGGAAAACATGAGCAGAATCCAATAGTGGTGGTCACCATCCTCAGAGCGAATAAGGACAAAACAGCATGGTGACCCACACTATGGCAGCCTGGTAAGATGCTTTTTCATGCCTAGCGTAAAGAACCCACAATACTCAGCACGGTAGAAGACAGTGAGATACCACTTGAATCACTACACCATCAGTGTAGTCATCAACTTACTCTTATGTTAAGGCTTTATTTCTAGTTAATGCCATCATTTTTCATTGGAGAACTCAAAATAAATGTTTTTCTGTTATAGGAAAAGCAACCTGCCAAGTTATCCTTAGGTTTGAAGAAATAATAAATTTGCACCTGTGACAATTGGCAATGGATTTCAAATAGGGCCAATCCTGTGCTATCTGATAAACAAACGTGCCAGCAAATAATCTGCCCAAACTTTGGCATAGTGGGGTAAGTTTGCACATAGTAGATAGATAGATAGAAAACTCTTTATTTGTACACCGTGTTACAGTACAGAAATATAGTACACTAGTGCAACAAATCAAAACAAACACAATTGAAGTGTAGTCAACTTCCGCACTGATTTCTTGCTCGGAATGGTGCTACCTCAATCCTGCATCTGTTAATTAACCAAAGAGACCTAAAAAACGATTGACTGCGCATAAACGAATCTGGCTAAGTTATTTGCTGCCACCTTTACCTTTCTAAATACATATTATGGATAAATTATGCTCAGAGACAACAACTAACCATGTTCTTAACACAATATTTATCTTGAATTCAGAAATCGTTTCCATGAACTGCCTCTTAGCAGTCAGAATAACTAACAACTACATTAAGAAGCCCATCATATTAAAGATACATACCTTAAGCAATTCCATAGCCCTCTTCTCATACTGGGCATGGCCAACTACTTCACGGACCAGATCACGCACAAACTTGGAGTGTTTGGTTTGAAGCTGAAAATGATAAGTTGAAAATGTTGTAATATACCTTTCTTCCTTCAAAGAGCACTATTTTCAAATTTAAACATCACGTCTATATTTGAGTAAAATAGACTACTTCTAAAGAGAAATTATGATACAGGTATTTAATATTAGATTTCTAGTCAAAAATTTTGGATTTGTGTCTACTGTAGGTACTAAGTGAATTTCTCACATCTTGTGAATGAAACTATAGTTGTGTAAAGGTCTAAAGCAGTGTTAATGAACGTATTACTGGAATTGCTGAAACTGTTTATTGTTAAAGTATTGTGTCGTCGATACAAAACATAACCTCGCATCAATAAAACAAAGATACTTACACCCTTTAGCCTGGCGGGTCTGGTTTTAATGGTTTTGTCTGTAAGACCTTTCCTACCGGCGGATATTTTGGTTGTTTTGTGTCCTTTTCGGAGACCAACGGCTAACTCAAAACGGGGAGCCATGCTGAAAATAACACACAAAAACTTTTAACAACGAAATCAAGACACCAGCACTTTTATGTACGTGTACAGAGCCTTAAATCACAAAATTCTTAAAGTAATATCATTAGATTGTTTAGATTTTTAGAGAAATTATTTTTAGTAAAACTTTTACGTACATTTCGGATTGACAGATCCGACCAAAGAGAATTACTAATATTTTTTTTCCGAAATGAACGTCAAAATCAAAATCATAGAGGTAGGTCAATGAATCGCTACTACTATGCTGTGTCTATGGTGTTAAAAATTAATTCGTCTTGGCCTATGGTATTATTGGCTTTTTGTTATTTGGTTTTTCACAATTTTCACAATGAATACATTTGAAAGGTAGATAGTACAAAAATATTGATTGAGGCGATCAGTGAACAAATACCTAAGCATTGTTAAATTTAGCCTCATTCATGGCCTCAAACTCACAAACTCATTTGAATTACCAGTGTTAGGGTATTTTGTAAGGAAACAGGCAATCCCAATAGTGAACACCAGTTTTATCTCGTTTATTGCAAAAAAAAGTAGAAGAGCGCGTATTATTTATCAGCTAGCTGAACCACGCGGTGTTACCCGCGGTTATTGTTGTACCGCGAGTAACGCCGCGGGACAAAGTTAGTCTAAAAAAAGTAGCCTAAGTTACTTCCCGGATCATCAGCCACCTGCTAGTGAAAGGCCCGTCAAAATCGGTCCAGCCGTTCCAGAGATTACCCGGAACAAACAGACAGACAGACAAAAATTTTTTTAACAACATTTTTGGTATATGTATCATGTATACATACATATGCACTGATTAAAAAGCTGTTATTTTAATATTACAAACAGACACTCCAATTTTATTTATTTGTATAGACTAGCTGAACCCCGCGGTGTTACCCGCGGTTAATGTTGTACCGCGAGTAACGCCGCGGGACAAAGTTAGTCTAAAAAAAGTAGCCTAAGTTACTCCCCGGATCATCAGCTACCTGCCAGTGAAAGTCCCGTCAAAATCCGTCCAGCTGTTCCAGAGATTACCCGGAACAAATAGACAGACAGACAGACAGACAAAAATTTTTTTAACTACATTTTTGTTACATGTATCGTGTATACATACATATGCATTAAGTAAAAAGCGGTTATTTTAATATTACAAACAGACACTCCAATTTTATTTAATTGTATAGATGTGGCGTCTTCCACATACAGCGCAACAGAAATATTTAATTATATTATTTATTTATTTAAACTTCCGTCAAACATATTGCACAAGGCGGACTTAATGCATATGCATAGGCATTTTATTCCAGTCAAACCTTTGGGTGTAGCGAAGCGGCTTTGTGGCAGGTATATTTGGACAAGTAACGACGAAAGATTGAATCGAGCTATCTTAAAACAGAATGAATCATATAGTAAATCTGTATTAGGTATACGTACATGGAATAAATTTTACAAATTCTATAATATCAACTAGCTGAACCACGCAACCTCTTTTGTGTCTCCTATTGCCCGTAGCGTGATAATTGAAGTGGCCCGCCAGGCATGAATAGATGATCACCTCGCTTGGTCTGAGGATCCTCCCTTTGTGTTGGAAGGACCTGACACCCGTTCCCTGACACAATACATAAAAAAATGTAACAATCCATAGTCTTCTTCTTCTTTTGATGAGATGGCAACCAGATCAGCTAAAGTATTTTAAGTCCTCATGTCATTTCTAAATTCTATGAAAAATGTGGATGACATGCTTTTTCTTTTTTTCTAGACAAACAACAATCTCAAGTTTTGTACAATTATTTGAATAAATTTGAATTTGACTCTCCCGTATATTATCCTCTCCGATGTTGAACGCCACGTAATGGTCGCTGTCAATTTTTTCCAGTCTGTTGAATGCCACGTTGTGGTGTTTTTTTACCGGTCTATTTTAACCATGAATTTAGCTGCTTTATATTGTTTGCAGCTTTGTCGCACGTAATTATATTAAAGATAATAAAACGGAGATGCCCAGAGGCGCCATGTCATTACCCCACTACGCCAGTTGACAATGTAAATCGTTCTCATTCGGCGGGAATTTTTGTGACGTATGGTTGCTGGTCGAGTGAACTTTGAAATTGAATTTATATATTAATTCGTGTGTGAATTCAAAAAAAAAAACATCGTCAATTATACATCATCTGATAGTATATTTAATGACCATTCTAAACATACCAATATCTTATATAGCCCCAATACATTTTTTATTGGAAATCGACGTTTTAATCAGAGGCGAAAATGTAACGGGAGTGCTGTCAAAATCGCCCCACAGTTGTGTCAATTCGGACCTATTCGGACCCTTTCGGACCACCACCGGCGCCACTGACGAATTTTTTTCTTGATTTTTTTTGGGCAAGTCTCAAATATGTCAAAATTTGTCAATTTTGACAGATTTGACATTGACATTAGAATAATCAACAATTCAATCAACACGAGTTGCTGATTGTCGTGTTCTGTGGTTGCCGCTGTTCATTAAAAGATGAATTTTGTGTGTTTTACATTTGTTTTTATTACAAACTGTGATTGGTAAAAGTTTGACGAATTTATAAAATATTTCAGTTTCAGTCTATAATAAACATAAGATATCGATCTATAATATAAGTAATATAACCTATAATCTAAGAAATAATCTCTGCAAAAATGGAAGTCGGCGCAGTAAAACAAGCATTTAATAATGAGGTGAGGTATTTTAATATCTATTTAAACACATTTACCATAAAAAGTATCATTTTACCCAATCTAATAAATCCAACTTATCAAATTTAGTGTTACTTAATATGTATAAATATCTTCACACATCTCAGAAACGGCCGTCTGATCCCAAAATAGGCAGTCTGTCTACTTTGGTAAGCAGACCGTTGAGTTGATGATTATCTACTTCATTGTCACTAGTCTTGTGTATTGACAAGTACTTTATCTAAATTCTTCACTGACTTCAAGAAAGAAGGACATTCTCAATTTGATTGTTATTTTGCAGGTAATATTACTGAAGAAAAAACTAAATCAAGCCAAAATACAGATCATACATAAATTAACCAGAAAAGCTAAACAATTAGTTGAAAAGAAAGTACCGGATCCTTTGAAAGAGAAGCTGAAAAGGAAAGCGCAGGCTGCTGTCGATGAAGTTTTGCTTATGAAGGTAAATTATGCTTAAAATATATCATCCACTTTTTAAAGGTAGTAGAGCCATGCTGATTACAGCATGAACAGGCCAGCTTGATTGGAACCGTATTTTCACACAGATAATCTACCTAAAATCACAGCATTCATGCTGACATGTATTGTTTGTTAGTGTGAGACTGGATCTCTAGACAGAACCATCACAAGGCTGCCATGGTCTGCATTCACAATGAGTATTCTGCTTATGCTTTCCATCAGGCAGAGTACAGTCAATTTGGCAGCCCCATATTAAAAAAAAACTTGAATTAAACTCTATACTAATCTATCTAACCATATAGTGGGCTAAACCTACCCTTATAGGAAGAAGTCTACGTCCAGTAGTGGACTAGTTATGTGAAGTTTTAGGTTACCATTCTAATATCTGTAGGTACCTGGTTTGCAGCTTTGCTTGGTATATTTTTTTTGATACATTTTCAAAAAAAAAAAAATCTAGCTAGATCACGGCCCCGAAAACCCTGCATACTAAATGTCATGAAAATTGTTAGAGCCATTTCCAAAATTCATCTGAATTTTAATCAATAAATAATATCTATTAAATAAATATACAAGAATTGCTCATTTAAAGCTATTGGTGTTATTGATTAAATTGCTTAAAAGTTTTGATTTCATATTATAAGTATGATTCAAAGCGATATATTTATTTTATACTGTATTATAAATTGCAATGAAGAATATTATTCAAGTTGCTGTAAGGAATAACATAACTTTCAATTCATATTATTTGAAAACCCTTTGAAAATATAGTTAGAGATGTAATTACCCAATTCTTTTTAACTGACTTTAAATTTTTTTTACAGAAAATAAAGCCAAAAGATATTGCAAAATTTATAGTCACACACAAAGGAGAATTAAAAGATTTCTTAAACAAGCCCACTGTTGATAATGATAAGGTGTGTGCTCGTTTACTCCTACATAAAGCTTTACAAGACAAATACAAGTTTATAAGGGACAGATTTTCCAATGTTCCCATAAAAGATCTCTTTATGTCTCGAATAGAACGAAGGAAGATGAAAAAAGAAGCAAAAGAACAGAAAAAGAACAAGAAAAAAGGCCAAAATAGTAAAATTGTTAACACTGCAGGTGATTGGGATGTAGAAGATGTTGGTAAGACTGAGTTAAGTCAAGGAACTAATGATAGCAGCATATTGAGCGGTGATGATGATGATCGTGAATTAAGTGATGAGGATAATGATGGAGATGAGGACAGTGATGATGACAATAAGAAAAGTAATGATATGGATGCCGAATCAAATGATTTACCAAGTGATGAAGAGGTAAATAATTCTGAAGAAGATACTGAACAGTTGTCTTCAGGCGATGAAGATGAAAATGACGATCAAGAATCAGATGCTACGAAATCTGCAGATGAGTATATCGAAAATGTAGAAAAAGTTGTTAGTCACAAGAAACCAGAACCTAAAACTGAGAATTCATTAGAAAAATTACAGAAAGAAGAAATAGTTACTGAAGAAACAAGTATCATTAAACCAAAAAAAGCAAATAAGAAGACCCAAGAAAGAAAGCAGAAAGATGTAGAGAAGAATAAGCATTTCAATGAGAAAATGCAGCAGAAAAAAATAAAAAACGATGCAGAACCAGTTGTAGCAAATAAAATTGTTGATCCATTTTTCATTACCGCTACTGGTGAGAATTATATGTCCATAGTGGAACCAAGGGGCCCTGATGAAGTTAAAGCTGAACATAAGCATGGAAACAGGAAGCTTAGAAGAGCAGCCATGTTTGGTCATGTTCCAAATATAAGACCAAGAAATAATAATAACTATAGGAACAATAGTGACAATAATGGTACTAGATTTAATAATAGGCAGGGAGATAACAATAAAAAGCCTTTTAATAATAGTTATAATGATAAATTTAGTAATAATTCCAGTGATGGAAGTAGATTTGGTGATAGATTTAATAATCGGCAAGGAGATTTTAATGGCAAACCTTTTAATAATAGTTTTAATGATAAAAAAGAAGAGAAGTTGCATCCATCTTGGGAAGCTAAGAAAAAGAAATCTGGTATTTTACCATTTGAAGGTAAAAAAATTGTATTTGATGATGATACGTAAATTATATATTTGAATTTATATTTTGTTTTATTTCCCAGATTATAGCCATATGAGTAGACTCTTGTTGGTCTATTGGTTAGCGTAAGCGACTGCAGATCAAGAGGTCTCGGGTTCGATTCCCGATTCTGACTGCTGTTGGGTTTTTCTTACAAGAATTTTTTAATAGCAGCCCGGAGTATGGAAGATGGCGGGGTTTCCCGCCCGTGCCTCGGTGATCACGTTAGCCGTCGGTCCCAGTTGTCATATCAGTAGCTGTACGGTGCAACCGTACTCTACAATTACTGCGCTATCATCATATTTGTATCATTACATTTCAACCACGTCACGCGTTGTTGCAGTGTTATGGTAGGTTTCTATGTAACATGGCTTCTCATACTTTTTCAGCTTAATTTTTTGTCGTAGTTGGGTTTTAGTTTTTACTATCTTTTATACAAGATGAAGCTAAGTCGCTAGATCAATTCATAAATATGATTGGCTAATTTAGCTTCTTTCAAGGCTAATGGGTACTAGGACATTTTATTTTTCTTAAAAATTAAAAATATGATATTATAAAAGTCCTATAAATGCGTAGCGTAGAATTTCTATTTTCTCCACTCCAAATTTAAGGAAAAGACCACAAAATTTGAGTGACTGATCGTCTCTGCAAACGAAGTGGCTCAACTAAATTCAGAAATATTGTAGAGTCGCACCACAAGCTGGTATTTTCGTTTCATCACTTCAGCCCACTGATGTCCACAGCTGGACATAAGCCTCCCTCATGGCGCGCCACTTCTCCCGGTCCTCTGCCTTCCGCATCCAGCTGCAACCGGCTATCCTTTTCAGGTCATCGGTCCAGCGAGCTGGAGGGCCATGGTCTCCACTCTAGGACTCGTTTGCTCTATCGGCTATCGGTCCTTCGACAGACATTTTCGTTTGCAGCGCTGCTTTTCTTTAAAGTTGTATATTGTACTGCTAATGGCGAGAAATACTGTTTCTTAACTTTTATCGACAAAAGAGTTCGTAGGGACGAAACTGAAATCAAGGGGGAGAGGGGCCGCTGAAGGGTATGACCATGATAATACACCTATGTAATCATATACAGATTTGCATTGCTAAACCTATGTTATGCAGGTATAACTTGACCTATTTGTGGTTTAACCAAGCGTCTACCAATATCTATACGGGTCTATACCTAATGTAAAGCTTGCTTCAATGTTCGGGTGCGTGTAGCATATGGTGTATTGACACAGCACCTTATGTCCCGTGTAAACAATACCTTGTAATTATCGACTAAAACATATTCAAGGTTCGCTGCCGTAATCACTGATTTAGAAGCGGTCTACTGAGCTCGGGATACCTGCTGCTATGCTGTGAATAGGGTCTTGGCTTCGACTGTTAGTGTTAATTAATAGCTTTATATTTTAACTTAATGCAAGTGGCCGACATTGGACCATATCCACGACTGCATGGACAGCTTGGTCTCGTCATGATCATCATCATCATCAGTCTATAACACTGCCTCCACTGCTAGACAGAAATTTATACTTAAAAACTGGCCATGCATAGAATAGCGTTCTGTATTTACCTTTTTTTTAATAGAATATATACAGAAACGTATTGCCTGATGGTAAGTGATTACCGCCGCCCATGGACACCTGAACACCAGAGGCATCACAAGTACGTTGCCGGCAGATGGACAAAGGGATGGGGAGGGGTGTATGGGCCTCCGGTATACTCACTCACTCGGTGAAACACAGTACAAGGCGCAAGCGCTATTTTACAGCGGTTTTCTGTGAAGCCGTGGTATCACTCCGGTCGAGCGTGCCGATGCATGCCGTAGCGTGGCTCTCCCACGGTAGGTACCTAATTTTGCTATGATTATATTTTTAATATTAGAATAGAATAGAAATATCTTTATTTGCACACCATATTACAAAGTTACTTAAATAAAAATACACAAAAAAGTTCGATTTGTATTGTAAATACAAAGGGCGGCCAATCTATTCCAAGTAACCTTAATTATAAAATTGTGCATGTTTTCTTATTATTTCATTATATTAGTAAAAACCTTTCCAAGTAAGAGCTTTTTACAAGTTAGGCCACTATAACTCCTGGACTAATAAAGTTATCTAAACTGTTCGTTTTCTTTCAAAGTGGACTGGACTGAAAAACAAGGACTATCCTCATAATTTTTTTGAGATTTGAGCCCGCCTTTTAGAGAGAAGGACGTCCTATTTTAACAATAATTGCGCTTTAAAGTTGAATATCGAACAAACAAACATCTAAATCAAAAACGTCAAACCTTCTTTAGAAGCTTTTCGCTAAATCGTTTTAGCAACCTTTCAATCAAAGACCTATACTCGTACAATCATACCCCTACACTATGGGGTTGACGCAAGTAAACATAACTTCGTCGTTTATGAACCGATTTTGATGATTCTTTTTTAAATGGAAAGGAGATGTCCCAACGGTGGTACCATGATAAGAACATTAATATCTGATGATGGCATCCAAGAGAAATCGAGTCGAACCTTGATGTCGGTTTTATTTTTGTTATGTTAAAATTGTACTTGTTACTTACCTTAACAATAATTGTTGTTCATCGCTATAACAAATCTCATAGCCGTCTATTCAGATTTACAAGGTTGAAGTAAAAACGGTAACATACGGTCAGAGAGCAAACGTTATTTGGGTAAAAACAATTTGTAAGTTTTTGTTAGAAAACCCTTGGGCCCTTTCGGATGAATACATGAATACGTTAAGTCGTAAATGCCCTTTATGATAGCTATGGTTTTTCACAAAGTATTTTGGGTTACCTAAACTCTATAATATACCAGAAATTGTATTACGGAATTCGGCGTTGACGATGCGATATTAATTTCTGTTTAAATTGTGTTACCTATTTGTATAAATAGGTTTATTTTTTTATCAGTATCAGTAAGTATTTTTAGAATTTTTACAGATACATCTAATAACCCGTGAATTTATATCTACTGTCACTAAATTAGGTATGTGGTCGTTTCATAAAACTAAAGTTGGGTTTGTAAATAGAATTTTCACTTTCTGCGTGGTGAAGGATTGAGCATTGCAAAGAGAATTAAAAGGTGACACAAACTCTGAAATAATCTGTCTAGCCAGCGGATCAACATTCAGTTTATAATCTGTGATGTAACCACAAGGCGTGCCGCCTTTTTATCAGCTCTTCTATGAAAAATAAATGCTAGGAGTAGTATTTGTTCTACTGAAAGTAGTCTGGGCACTTACATGATTATCTGCAATCTTCGTAGTCGTTTCGTTAGGCATTTAGTATCATTGCGGTGCTATTTTTAACTAGGTATCCGTATTTCCTATAGAGTCGGCGCCCTTTATTAGGTCCGTAGGCAGCAACTGCATAATATTTGTCTCGAAAAGCTCCTTGGCCTATTGGCGGCTATTGGTTAGTTATCCTGACTCAGGTCTGTGATTCGATTTACAACCACGACTAGTAATTGTATAATGAGCATTAATTGCTTGACACCAGTCTCATAGAAAGCTGTGATGTCACTACTATCAAGTTATCCCATTTCCATGGCTCTCCCAAGGGATTCATATTACCCCTATCGTTGCACTGATCTTTCTAAAATTTGGTGGGAATTAGCACTCCAAATTTTTTTCATTAATAGTGACCTTCTGTGAGTAATAATGAATGAATGAGTAACTTTGAAAGTAAAATAACAGTTAAATTTGAAAAACATTAAAGTTTTTTGTTATAGTTACTGCCGTTTAATTAGAACTCTGATGTGGCATGACTTTAGGTAATCTTGTCTTTTTAAGCATTAAAAAGACTAGCCTTATGTCAAAGTAACCCCTTTTAATAAGGGTTTTTTTTATATTGAACTACCCAAAAAGTTTAAACTTCAACCGACCAACCATAATTTAAATATTTCACACAATACATGACAGTTATTCCCGCCATCAGTCAACCAATTCAATATGGCGTCGTAAATAGCTTCAAGTCATCTGTTTACTGCTGTGTTGGTATGTAATTAAGCATTCCCGTGTTGAATCAACGTTGAACACAAATTAATGGCAGGTCACCGCGTCGTTGCTGACACTCGGTATTACAAATTCCGTATGCAGTTCCAAGTTCCAGTTCCGTAGTCAAACTCATAATAATATACATAGTATATTATTATGAGTTTGACTACGTATCAAATGGGATAGATTTAGCTTTGGTTGCGATTAGTATGTACCTACATTTTATTTTATTGAAAAACGAATTTTTCTACCAAGTATTCGTCTACTTGGCACACGGGCGTAGTCAGGTTTTAGATTCAAAGGGGTTTTCAAGATAATAAAATGACTATGTCCCTTCAATCGTAAATATTATAATGAAAAAAATAGAGGTTTAAAAAATCTCAATAGTGTAGTAGCATTTCGTTAGTTAAGGTTTGAACGCCAATGAACGGACGCCATGCCACGCAATCTACGTCCATGCCCGAGTTACCAGTGATCACTTTTTAGAAGAGACCTTTTTATTTAAATTAAAATAAATATACTTATATAACATCCAAAGTAGACTGTGTTGACTTGACCTTCGAGTTTTGAACCAGCAGTATATTCAGGACGACAAAATGGTTTGATTGATGAAAGTAGATGAATTTCTTCGTGGAGATTTTAGAGAGAATGTGCTTAGTATCCACATACCGACTAAAAATCACTCAGGGCACACTTCAGACTCGTACTTGTCTAGATCTATACTATTCAGCTAATAATTATAATATGTACCTATATAAGATTCTCTCATATAACGAAAATACGTTTTGGTGTTTAGATTTAAATCAAAATTACCCTGATAATGCGTTTTCATAATTCTATGATAATTAATTTAGTGGTAATAGTATTGCTAAGTAAGAAACACACATTTGTTAATTTAAAATTAACTGAGTCTCCCATGCAATGGTTTTAGCGTAGAATAAATCCAGAAAAAATAAACCTTATGCTAATAATAGTTCAATAATCAATATTAACGAAACATAATCATGCCAAAAGAAAACAGAAACGCCTATTAATTTCTTTACGAAATACCAAGCCAGATACCGTAACACGGCAATATGTAAATAGCGTACAATAGCCAACATAAATCGGCTAAATCTTAGTAACAATCCAGGTGTTACGGTGGCATTTACAAAATGTCCGCATTGGCCACCGTGTCGTGCATTCATGTAACATTCGCAATTTAGTCGTACTGTTGTACTGTCGTAAATCGCGTCACATGTGAGAAATGTTTCATTACAAGTCGCCAGTACTTACTGGGGACTGCAATAGGGGCCGGTGAAGCCGATAAGGGAACGGAAAGCAATACTGCTCGCCACAATACCTATTTCTTGACTTACAGCTATTTATTAATGTCGAAGTAATAACGCGAAAATGTGGTAACTACAATAGTGTTTGTTAAGTATTTTCGATTGTTTAAAATGATTAAAGAGATGTTGAGTACCTAACCAGTGTTTGTAGAATAAGGCTTTTAATTTGACAAAGATATATGCTGAGTTCTACAGACCTTGTTTTTTAACAAAGTTTTTTTTAAATATGCGGGTCAAATTCATATAGAAGTTTCAAGAAGTATTGAATTATAGACCTATACTATAAATCGTTTAAGTTTAAAAGTTAAAGGACTCCTTCCAGTAAAAGTTTGAACGTGTAAATATAAACATTCCATAATATGATAAACGGGAACGTTTTTGACTAGATATATAATAATAATAATAAATAAATATTTCGGACATCTAAACACACAACGCCATCTAGTCCCAAGATAAGCAGAGCTTGTGTTATGGGGTACTAGACAACTGATACAAATACATATATACTTTTTTTTTTGTAAATACATACATATTATAGATAGAACACACCCAAACTCCGAAACAAATATTTGTAGATCATACAAACACTTGGTCCGACCCGGGAATCGAACCCGAGACCTCATGATCAGCAGTCGCTCACGCCAACCGCGAGACCAACGAGGCAGATGTAAGGATGTTCGATATTTAATCAGACCAAGATTTATGTGTAGACTTGGATGGTCATGGGGTTGATAGAAAAAAAAGTTGTGAACCGCAGGTCAAAGCTAGTATATGTATATCTTGAAATACACGTAATTTTGCGGATTGCTAACCCTAAAGTTTAGGTAAGTTTTAGAACTCTTTTGTGGTTTGGCCTAACTGATGATAACATGGCGTGATAAAAACTAGTATCAAACCAATATCTCCCTGTTTTTCACCGAGTAAAGTCACTGGAGCACAAACTTCCTTTAATTCCAGAGTTTTTTATTGACTCTGCGGAAGAGATTCAAAGAGCGGGAAGGTGTGGCGTGTGAGTTGTACATGTATATAGGCAATTTTAGTGACTTGCGATCCTATTAATTTAGTATTACAAATGCGGTAGTTTGTGAGGATGGATATTTGTTACACATATGAAACTAGCTTTTGCACGCGGCTCCGCCCATATGTATACCGAGCGCAACAGCTAGTCATAAAAGACTTTATTCATAATTTATTCCTTACACATACAACGACACAGGCCTACATAATAAATTTGTTCGTTTATCTACCGCTTATCATCAGGGCTGTATCAGAAAAATAGATAGGCCATTTTATTTATAAGTCTACGTTTACGCGGGCACGTCCAACGAAATGGGATCACGTAGTAAACGCATAATTACAATTGTGAAAGCGCCCGTTAGATGCAAAGGACCGTGGAATGCGACATTTAAAAAAATACTTATAACTGTGTTGGTGCAAATGTTTGGACCAACCTGGAACCAGCTAAATTGAAATTCGAAATTCAAATTATTTTGGAAAGGCTCGTTCAAGTAAAATGAATAGTTGTATTGTACTTCTTTTCTAATTATTTCATTAGGTGTTTGAGTATTTGGAAAATAAAGTTCATATTTCCAAAAGATCTAAAAAATATTACTTGGACTATAGCACTTAGCAGTTAAGCTAGAGTTGAAGAAGAAATATAGAAAGTTATGAAGTTGGTGTAAAGTTATAATATAATAACGAAAAAGAGACGCTCAGGTATATGAATTAGTTTGTTACTAATATGTATTCTATAATAATTTAATAAAATCAGTTTAAAATCAACCACAATACTTGGTAAATAATATATAAACATTTTCAATGATATTCTCTTGTTTTCCTTCTTTACGTACTTGTTTAGTGGCTGTATCGCAGAACAATAGTGTGTCTACACAGGATCCCTTCAAGAGCCTAGGCTTATTATTATTATACTAGCCGACACATGCAACCTCGTTTGCGTCTCCTTTTACCCGTAGCG
Source organism: Spilosoma lubricipeda (assembly GCA_905220595.1). NCBI lineage: Eukaryota > Metazoa > Arthropoda > Insecta > Lepidoptera > Erebidae > Spilosoma > Spilosoma lubricipeda. The sequence goes on from HG992291.1 coordinate 3,851,394, forward strand.
TGATAATTTTCCCCCGTTTTTGTAACATTCTCCTTTGGTGCTCCGCTCCTGTAGGTCTAAGCATGATGATATATATCCTATAGCCTTCCTCGATAAATGGGCTTTCTAACACTGAAAGAATTTTTCTAATCGGACCAGTAGTTCCTAAGATTTGCGCGTTCAAACAAACAAACTCTTCAGCTTTATATATTAGTAAACTTCTAGAACGTTAGGTAATTATCTAATACTCCTGAAGAACAGATGGCACCACATGGCTCAAGTTAACGCAACGATAGCATAGCAAAATCATAGTAATTTTACCAACGAAATTTTTGGAGCTATAAACATGAATGGTTTTCAAGACATCTATTTGAACAGTACATAATTAACTAACTCAATGATTAAATTGCATTTCATCTGATATAAATTACAGGCCATCGTACCGTTTAAATAAACCATAGATGGCTTCAATAATCGCTCCCTCGGGTGTATTCAACGTCTGAGGAATCAGGATTTATAATGTAGGTACTGAAGAGCAATTAATGATGGATAATGTGGTTGTTGTGTAATAGCTGAGGAGTTGGACTTGCAGTAGTCGCAATCATGTGGTTGTTGACCCAAATTCCATAAAAAGTACACCATCGGAATAATATAATGTAAATTTAAGTAAATTAGAGGGGTTTTTGACAAATATATTAAATTACTAGCCGACGCAAACGTGGTTGCGTGAACCTCGTTTGCGTCTCCTATCGCCCGTAGCGTGATAATTTTACCTGGCTGGCTGGAGACTCCCGCGCTGGCTTTGCCGTGGTGGGGGCTCTCCAGCCGGTCATTCTCGAGTGGGCAGGGTGGCAACACGGGACCCTTTCCTTCCGACTGACGCAGGTGCTTTCCGGGCACGGTTGCTTCGGGAAGTACCTGCACTCGGTGACCAGGAGGGAATTGAGTCCCCCTTGCCACCACTGCGACTGCAGTGAGGACTCGGCCCAGCACACGCTGGCGATTTGCCCCGCATGGGCGCCGCAGCTTCGGGCCCTCACTGCAATCATCGGAGGAGATCTCTCGCTACCGGCCGTCATACTCTCCATGGCCGGTAGCGACAGCAGTTTTACCGCGGTTGCAGCCTTCTGCGAAGATGTCATCTCGCAGATGGAGGCGGCGGAGAAGGCCCGAGAGGATGATATACACTTGGACCCGATCCGCTGTCGGCGAACCGGGCTGCGCAGGCGGGTCTACCAGCGCCTCATGCTGCCCTGAGTGTGGCCGCGGATGGTCGGGTCGGGTTTTCCCCACCATCCGCTCTAGTGGCGACGTACGCGCGTGCCGTACGTTGCTTAAATTGCGACTTTTACCAGCTGACGGTGCCCGCTTCTGTGCAGCAGTTCCCGGATCCCTCCCGTCTCAGTATCAGGCGCAGAGTGGCACACCTTGTGGTTTTAGTCGGTTGACGTCTCGAAGGGGTTTCCAAACGTAAAAAAAAAAAACGGACGGGGGCTTTTAGGAGCACCGCTCCGAATAAGCGATTGGAGCGCCAGTCGACTACAATTCGATTTTGTTTGTTTAAATTTGTTGCACTAAGTGCTATGCGCGAAGTTTTCCCCACCACGCCGAAATCTGGCCAAGCTACGTGCCAGCGCCTATACTCACATTCATAATGTACCGAACCTCTATTCAAACTAACATTCAACTAACAGGCTGTTTTAACAAATATGAACAACGATTTTATTTAACAAACCCTTTGTTTACATTTCAATGGTTGTATGTAAAAGTTTTATAAAACAAACATTGGTCCAACGTTTGCCCTAGGTCGCGAAACAGCGGTAATTCGTCAGTTTTTAATCCGTTTTTCAAATTAAAACTCGGACGTGAACCGTTTGGGTTTTATCGTTAGCCAGTTTTATTTATTTTTTTCCACCAAAAAGGTATCTAGTTTGATAGCGACATTTTTGTAGATTAACTGTGACACGGTTTGAAAAATGTTTTTTTGACTGAAATTATTTTTTAATTCAAATAAATTAGTAGCAAGTTAAAGCATTGTAAAATATTTCCTTTGTATTAAAATGGTTTAGTTATTGCATTGTTTGGAAAATGCAAGAACTGTGTTTGATATTATATGTTTAGGTTGGATAGCTGTGTATAAATTCCAGAGCCTGTAGATGATCGCAGCTTCAATTGATAAGATGAAAGATATGACAACACTAATTCTGAATGTGTTTAACCGCTTATAGCATTAAGAGTACGAAGTATTTACAGCCCTATTTCTCCTGTGTGTGAGAGTTATAAGCGCCAAGGGAGGGAATAAATGAAACAAGTTTTTGACAAATTCCTATTTACAAAATGTTATTTTTTCATAATTTTAAAAATCATACTTAATACTTACAGCTAGAAATATTGATCAATCGAAATGTCATAAAAAATGAAGACGATACATTATGCTAAGCTCTCTCTACTTCTAAACCTTATTATTTGTCAAATCCTTCGAATACATCTTATTTTTTTATCAGAACTAATAAAATGCATTAACATATTTATCCTACTTAATGGGTAATTTTTATTATTGATAACATATTATTTATACTGATCCTATTTTTGCTAAAAAGTTACAAGTTATTTACCAAGATTTTGGTTTGAAAACAATTACAGTAAAACATTAAGGATTTTCTCCAATGAGCGTTGTGAAAAATATATACACACAACCCAATTTGCACGTACATCACAATTTGACATCATTATTTTTTTGAATCAACGGATTATACGAGTAAATGCCATAATTGGGTCCTCACCTCGAGAAGTCAGTATGATCTTCTTAAAAATATTGTCACTGCAATAACAGTGTGTGTGTGGTGTGGATATAAGGATAATAATTATGTTGTCCTTTTGAAAATATTTTTTTACTTTTATTGATCACTTAATTAGTTTCTCTAAATTTTGACAACTTCTCTTTGTTTCAATTGTCATTCTTTGGCTTATAAATTAATAGGCTCTTTACTATAATCTAGTTTTGTTTTCAGCAGGCCTTTCTTCTCTCCTCTCTTCTTCCGTCATATCCTGATCTTGAGCTTCTTTCAAGGAGTCTGGTAGTTTCATGTTGTTTGTCTCTGGTAGTAGCAGAACTAGAAAGCCAGACAACGCTGCCATACTACCGAATATCATTGTTGGTAGATACTGGTAGTATCTCGTCTGTAAAGAAATAAATTAAATTAAAAATCTTCTTAACAACAAACATTTATTGGAATGCCCTCATAAAGAACACACATTTAAAAAATGTGAAAATTGGTTAGATTCGGATTTCATCGTGAGTAACAACGTGACCCGAGAATTAATATATAAATAATAAACATTTCGGACATCTAACACACGACGCCATCTAGTCCCAAGCTAAGCAGAGCTTGTGTTATGGATACTTAACTACTTATGTAAATACATATATAGTTTTATTTTTGTAAATACATGCATTTTGTACATAGAAAACACCCAAACTCCGAAACAAATATTTGCAGATCATAAAAACATTTGGTCCGATCCGGGCATCGAACGCGAGACTTCAAGCACTGGATTCGCATACGCTACAACTGCGAAACCGAGGCAGTCAGTCAAGTCTATAATTAGATGGCAATGTTGATTAATATTATTCAAGAACTCTTTGAAGGTACAATTCTATGTATATAATTAAAACTCATATAAACTATTCTAAAATTCAGGGTTTCTCTCCTAATTGATACAAAAACATTTGTAAAAATTTTAGGTTGACTTGGTAGTAGAACATAATTTATGAAATGAATTAATAAAAAGAAAATAATTTTAGTGAAGTTTTAGTTTAGTGATAGCAATAAAAGAATTAGTTCAATTGACTATGTAAATGGGTGTTTCTTACCAATAAAGGTGTTTGGGGTGCAACCGCAGATCCTATTCGGCCTATCGTCGAGGTCATGGCAAGGAGAGAAGTTCTGTAATTGGTTGGGAACACCTCAGCAGCGAAGACATACAGCGAGTTGTACGCCAAAGTTATGAAAAACTTTCCTCCGAGGTACAGCATTATAGACCAGTTGCCAGCTGTGAAAGAAAAAAGTTGGCGTTTAATTTTAATATTTTGCCGATTTTGGGGTTGAAGTCAATATCTTTTCTTCATATGAATGATATGACTATCAATCTATTTTCATTTTAATATTTCAAAAGTGTCATGTAGTTTAATAAGTACCTTTGCTTAGGATTTGGTTTATAAGTTTTGTATAAATACGCCGTAGAAGGTTAAATTTATGCAAACAAACACATAGGTTACCAAATTTTTATGTTATATTTAAGTGCAATGATTGTAAATTCTTAGTATTTATCGTATCTTTTAACTAACTGAACTCGATTTTGATAAAAACTTTATGAAATGTGACGTTGATTTCCATAATTCATTTTGATGACGAAGAGCAATAAACTATCAAACGCATCATTATGGACTTACGGCGCTCTTTGGACGTAGCAATTACTTAAAAACATAAATGGCTTATGTTAATATTAAAACCAGAAAACGAAATTGTTCACGAAACGATTCATTCATATATTCTGTTTACTACAACTGAGAGTAAAACCAGGAAATGCAAACAAAGCGTAGGTACCGTTTCCTTAGTGTACAAGTAAGTAGTTTCAAATATTACGTAAGTTGTACATAAAAACATATTTAAACAACCAACAAACCTAGCTAAACAAACAATAACTTATGCAGCTATAACTATAAGTTAAAATAACATGGAAAAATTTATGACGATTTTCTTGTAGCAAGATTTATAAAGAATGACGAATATTCGACACGTCGATCTAACGGGTCACTATGGGGTTTCGATCCATTTCATTATAAATCTTTACATACATTGTTAAACCTGATGATACACTCAAAATTAATAGATTAGATCAGCAAGATTTATGTGTATTTATTTGTAAAAATTCCTGATCAAAATTAAAAATAAAAAGAAAGAAGAAAGCAGAAGCGTCACTAGGCCGCCATAGTGTGGATCCACCACTCTTGGACTCTGCTTATGCTTTCCATCAGACAGAGTACAGTCAGTCACAGGCAGGCCATACATAAAAAAAATCTCTAGCGCGGTACGTGTTTGCAGCTTTGGTTACCTATGTAAAACATTAAGTATGCTTTGTACTTAAACACTATAAAGACTATTACTTTTTTTACAAAAATATTTTCATTTACTATGAACAACAATAAATCCAAAAATATGATCTCACCTGGAACGAATCCGTAGTTAATCAAAATTAATCCAGTCATAAAATAAGCTGTTGCTATCACTCTCTTTCTGCCAAATCTGTCCAGGAATATCAACTTGCAGACATTAGCAGGCGCCTCTATCACCAAAATCACTATATAATTCAAGTAACTATTCCCGGACAACTCTATTGCATTTATAGAGAGACCATAGTACACCAATGTAGATGATATCCAAAGAAAAGAGCATATGAACAGCCGTTTCCATATCATACTGGATCGCAGAAGCTGATTGAAGGTAGACTGGTTTTTCTCCAAACTCTCACATTTTCTCTCATCTCTTTGTTTTGTAGCATGCTTTTCAACTTGCTCATAATAGTTTTTCGGGACATCGACCTTGTTCATCTTCTCCGATTTTCTGAGAACCTTGACGCCTTCTTCATATCTGCCTTTGCTGAAAAGCCATCTGAAGCTTTCAGGGAGCATCCAGATGTAGACGAACGTGAAAACGGAGGGTGTGTAGATGACGAAAAGGAGATACCGCCAGTTTTGTAGCCACCAGGAGAGGAGTGTAACGGCGACTCCGCCTAGGATGAACATGGTGTTGAAGAGTAGACTGGCGAAGACTCTACCTTTTGGGCCGACCAGTTCTAGCGCTGAAAAGGAAATGATAAATTAATCAATTACTTTTTTTTTGCATTACCATACGTATTACCTTTTTATTTTATATTATATATCTTTATTGTATACACAAGATAAATACATAGCAAAGAATAAGTTACAAAGTTGAAAACGTAACAATTGGCGGTCTTATCGCTCACGGCGATTTCTTCCAGACAACCTTAGTATGGATATTGGGTGTTTATGATTTTAAGGCAGTTTATACACTAGTAAAACACCGTCAAGTGAATATTCAAACAATAAAAAATAGAAAAATGCATATATATATATATACATATGAGACCACAATGTATATTATAAATTATAAATAATGAATCAAGATTATTCATAATGACAGATAGTAATTCTTTATCAGGTTTTTAAAAACAGACAAGGTTTTAGCTTTTAGAACTGTTTCTAGCAATTTGTTCCACAGTCTTACTGCTTGCACAGTAAAAGACTTGTCTGCAAACTGAGTGGAGTGTTGTGGCATTTTTAACTTTAAATTCTCCGATGATTTTAGGTCTCTGCAATGTGTATTGTGGAAGAACTGAAAACGTTCTTTGAGATAAGAGGGTGTGTGTGTGAGGATGAAACTGAGCATTGTATAGAAGAGAAAGTATATGTATGAGAAAGCGTATTGGTAGCCACTTGCGTTTAGAACGTTACTCTGAGATATGATCATACTTGCGTAAACCTGATGCAGGGGTTTATTGGTTTTACATACAGGTGTAGTTATAAGTTAGAGTTTTTAGTACCATGAATAACATATTGTTAAAATTTTGGACAAATTAGGTGCGTTTTATACAAAAAAATCGATTTGTAACAGCAAAATTGAATTAAGAAACTATCTTAGCAATTCGTTGAACTTTACATGAAAATTTTCACTAATATTATATATTTGAATATAACTTTGTCTGCCTGTCTGCTAAGCGTTTACTTCTAAACGGCTGGAAAAATTTGGATTTTAAACTTTCTATATAGAGATGGATTGTACCTTGAAGAAGGACCTAGATTACTTTTTGTCGCAAAAACCGAAATGAACGCAGGAGGAACCTCGTAGAAAAAATAGTTCCTAATATAGTGTGTACAAATGTACATTTAAAGTGGGCAAAAGTTTTTACAATCAAAACAAGTTTTAATTATGCAATAAGTACTTCAAAAACCCATTTCTGACAAAAAAATACGTATTTAGTTAAACTTCATTGATCACAGATAATAGAATATGATGATAACGCTTAGTACATTTCTTACAATTCGATATTGGTGGCTAATCTACATTGTCACTACCGGTAATCCCACGGACACAATATAAGAAAATGCCTAAAACAAACACCGGAAGACCTGACAAAAACTATAATTAGCCACAACAAACTAATGGGACGTTCAGCGAACCGTCAGCGAAGGCTGTTTGGGTGACAATTGCTAAATTTAATCCACTATTTTTTCTCCAATGAGGTTAACGTTCCTTGAAAAATCACAACTCATTTGTTTTCCTCTCATTGGCAAAGATTAGTTGTTGATTTTAAAAGAGACTTATAACTATTTAAATATGAGGTTTGGATGGATATTTGTTTCTGAATTGTTTAAAATGGTTGAATAAATTTAGATAATTTTTACACTCGATTGTCGGCACTTGATGGAACATGCGTCAATACATTCCAGAATCAGACTCACTTGTACTTATTCCACTATCTTAATTAAGTTTATACCTGACCGGTTTCGCCTTATGGCATTATCCATTTCTGGTTGTCATGGATATGCTGTTGGTTAGGCAGAAACTGTTCTGGGTAAATGTATGTGTATGGTTTCAAGTCAGCTCCATTCTAACACATCGCTCAGCCACAAACCCCAATGGAATGACGTCCCGGGGAGGTTTCCTCAAGAAAATACTATTTTTGATTAGACTGATGATAAACATATTTATATATTTCAAAATAAATACATATTATACCTAAAAACAAAGCAAATGTGTATGTTCGTAGCACAATTATAAGATATGTCCTGGATAGGAATCAAATCCACCACCGCTGTCTTAGCAGTCAACGATATTAACCACTATACCAATAAGCTAGTCAATCTTTACTAATAATATAAATTCGAAAGTAAAGGTGTCTGTCTGTTTGTTATGCTTTCATTGGCTAAACCGCTGCACCGATTTCAATGAAATTTGCTATGGATATACCTTGATTTTTGAGAAATTCAAGCGGGTGGTGTCGTGGGCTTTCCAATCCCCCCCCCCCCTTTCTATAAACCTGGTGAAATTATTGACTATTTTTCAAAACTAAATCAATAAGACCAATAAAATGTTTTTAAACAAAGTTTTATTGTTACTATAATTTTTTAATATCATAAAATAACGATAACATTAAAAAAATAATGAAAAATAAAAATATTAATAAGGAAAAATTAAATGATAAAATTTATCAGTTAGTTTTTCCTTATTACCATTATTATACTTTTAATGGCCTCCTTCAATTGATTTGTATACAAGGGTTTTATGTTTATATTATTATATTTTAGAATTATACGTTTAAATTTATATGTTTTTCAAATGATCGTGCCCATTGTGCGAACTAACAATCTTATTATAAGCAGCCAGGGGTCACTAATCACTCGCGCGCGCCTAGTTTTGGGAACAGTAACAGGAACGGGTGTCCCACATAGGAGGGGGCCATCTATAAGCCGTAGGTGGCCCGAGGTATTTTGGGATTCGAAGCTTTTCCTTTCTAGGGTGCACCTGCTCCCCCAGCTTCTTGTACCCGAGACAGCGTGCGGTTTTAGTAGGTTCGAGTCCGACGTGACACCAGTGGTATCAGAAAAAAAAAGTAATATACACGAGCCCTTATTAAAATGTTATTTAAGTTGAATCAACTGTTCTGTGTTATTTATAACTTTAAACTTATAGTCTTAAAGTTAAAAAATAGCAAAGAACCTTTGCTTATAAGACGGGTAAGCCCGTCGTTTAATATTGTTGTTTAAATTATTGTGTGTTGTTAATTGACAAGAAGTAAAATCATTTTCTTTATCTTCATAAAATGTGATAATAATAAAAATCTAATACAACCTATTAACGATTACGATAATGATATCTTCATTGGATTTAGTAATATTTAGTAACAATCAAACCATCACGAGTCAATCTGATTTATTACACCTTCGTCATAGACTTTCAATGTTACGGTAATTTTGTAAAAAGTAAGACTTGCTGCAAAAAACTCTGTTTGAAAAAAAGATGACTGAAATTTTAAACGAGTATTTCTTGAAGAGACAAATCATGTCGATACATAGGAGGCGACGAACGACCAGGCTGTTATGTTGTGCTTTTTGATGTCAATGTACTCTGTTATAAATAGGTAGCTGCCTAGTTGCTGTAGATCGTCAGGTGAATAATCGGACTGATCATTGACCAAGTAAACGAAACCAGTTGGGTTTCTTGACGGTAAGTGACTATCGTCCGCCATGTCCTGTTAGCTAAGATTCATAATTGCATTACTTCGCTTTGAGTACCCAGTCCCACTAGAATGAAGAAGACGGGTTATGTTAATTTCACTCTGTGAAAAGCTTACTTAATTGTATTTTTTACGCATGTCCCTGGCGATTTCACATGTGTTAAATATTGATATTTTTCTTTAAGTATGTCTGTGCCAAAATGAGTCTGCTCTGCCTGATGGAAAGTATAAGCAGAATCCAAGAGTGGTGGTCACCACACTCATCGCTAATGCAGACAATGCAACAATGCAGCATATTGACCACACCATGGCGGCTTAGTAATACTTCTGCATTATTGGGCCTCCGGTCTCGCACTAACCAACGAAACACGACAGCACGAACGCTAACATTTTACTTTTGATTTTCTGTGCGAGGGTAGTACCGTCTCGGTCAAGCCGGTCCGTTCGTGCTGAAATCATCGTGGCTCTTACTACCTTGTGAGAACCACAGTCCTGCCGGCCGCAGATCATTTTTTAGAATTCATCTTTAAAACCCAACATGTACTTATATTACTACGAAATGAAATCGTTTATTCTGCAAAAAGGTTAAGAAAACACTTTTACAAGAGAAATTTCTTTAGAGCAGATGAGAGAAGACGAAAGGTATTCTGGGATTATCGTATAAAGTCCAGACCATCTTCATCAAGTATAAAAATAAAGACTAATTTGTAACTCATATAACTAATTATCGTCACGTCTATTACAAGAGACAAAATAATTACTAGTTCCGCAGTTTATTGACCAGTTTTAGTTGGTGTATTGCTCGTTTCTACAAACTTTCCAATTTCATTAATTTCTCAGAAACTACTATGCAATATTTCATTCAGTTAAAATAGATAGATTACCATAACGTGTTAAGATTTAAAGTATCTAGGGGTAATATTCGACCACAGACTTAACTGGAGCGCCCACCTCAACAACAAAATTGAAAAAGCAACAGTCGTATTCTGGCAGTGCCGCAGAATGGTAGGTAAAACTTGGGGACTAAACCCCAAGACCACTCTGTGGCTCTACGAGACTGTCATCCGACCAATGGTAAGTTACGGCGCGATAGTCTGGTGGCCACGGACCAAACTATCCACTGCCGAAACCAAACTACAACGACTCCAGAGATTGGCCTGTCTGGCGGCTACAAGCTGTATGAGGACTACACCGACTGCAGCTCTGGAAGCCATCTTAGGTCTACCACCACTCCACCTTTTCATAAGGCAGGAGGCTTTAGCTGCAGCAGCGCGGCTAAAGAAACAAAATCTCTGGAGGCTGCCTAGGGTACCACACACCGAAATCCTCTATGAGGCTATAGGTAAGGAACCGCTCATGGAAGCGGTAACTGACACGATACCCAGGCAATTCGTCTTTGACAAAAAATACAAGATACAACTGCACGAGGACCCCCAAGAAGGGCTTAACCCAAAGGAGTTAAGAATCTTCACGGACGGATCCAAAACAAGGTCAGGCACTGGCTCGGGAGTATTCTCTGAGGACCTAAACATACACATCTCGACACCATTAGGAGCCCACAACACAGTCTTCCAGGCAGAGTGTATGGGCATAATAACGGCAGCACATGCGATCATCTCCAGAAAGGTAACGGAATACCCCATCCGCATACTTTCCGACAGCCGATCAGTCTTACAAGCTCTACAGAGTCATGTGACTACCTCAGGGCTAATCTACGAATGCCACAGAGCCCTGACAGAGGTAAGCACTATAAATAGTATAACTCTCCAGTGGATCAAAGGTCATAGCAACTCACGCGGGAACGACTCAGCTGACGCACTGGCAAGAGGCGGATCGGAGACAAGGGCAATCGGCCCAGAACCAATACTGCCATTGCCGACTGCCTGGCTGCGACGGACACTGCAACAGAACACCGAGGTAGAACACCAAATATATTGGTCCAACCTTTGTACCTGCAGGCAGACCAAAGAGGCCCTCCCGACGATCAACCCCGGATTGTCACGGAAACTGAAACAACTGAAGAGGCCGCCGCTTCGACTCCTAATCGGAGCAATAACTGGTCATGCACTATTAAACAAACATCTCTTTACCCTAGGTGTAACGGACAGCCCTCTATGCAGAGCGTGCATGGAGGAAGATGAAACAGCCGCCCATGTCATTTTGACATGTCCAGAGGTGGCGAAATACCGGGCGAGACACCTCGGATCGCCGAGGTCACTTCAGGAAGTCGTCGGCAACGCAAGGGGTCTGCTAGGCTTCCTGGAAGAATTGGGTTGGCACCACTAGTGCCGACCCACTACGCAAAATAGGCGCAATAAGACGTCGAGTTGCGGAAACCAAGCCCGCGAGTTTCAATTCAATTCAACGTGTTAATAACCGACAAAAGTCTATATACAGGTTAAGTCGTGACGTTTCTTATCTGATTCTATCATGGTTAACTGTGTTGACTGTTCTTACTCTTTTGTTCGTTTTTATGACTTTTGTTATATATTTTTTGTAGATATTTTTTTTATCTAGATCTTAAATCTAGAGAATGTGTCACAAAAACACAATACACGGTTAAAAAATCGATCAAAAATATACGTGAAAATCGATTAACGGAACAATTTAATTTAGCAGACTTTACTTTGAGCGAAATGCAAGCTAAATATTGGAAGACGACTGACCACAAGAGCTGGTTCATTGCTCGCTGTTTCACAACTAGTAAATTATACACTTTTACGATTATTTTCCACGATGCTTGTCACTGACATTGCACTCAGTTAACCAGTAGAACGAGATTAAGAAACAGGTTGTCACATTATTAGCAATTTAAAAATAAAGAAGCAGAGTTGGTATTAAACCTTGGACACTGAGAAAGTTTAAAACTTATCTGTAACTGAATAGCAAAAAGTATACAAAGAAATTACAGGAACGCGCAGTGAACGTAGCATTTTTTGCTAGTGACAAAAACTGTTTTAAATTATACATATTAAATGGGTTGGGAAAAAATTTGTGCGCAGATAAATTGACTTAAATAAGTGAGAAGATAAAATGTACTTCACATCAAGAGGTAGCAGTAATCGTACTTATAGTAAATGAACCGGCAAATAAGATCGCATTGGTAAAATGTTGAATCGGTACGAGGATAATATTTTACCGAACTCATCATTTTTTGAGTGTTTCTACTTTTAACCCCAGATGCAAAAGGAGGGTTGTATAAGTTTGACGTCGATGTCTATCTGTCTGTCTGTGTGTGTGTCTGTCTGTGGCATCGTAGTTCTCAAACGGATGGACCATGGGCTGGCTCATGGGATGTTTTAGATGCCTTGCGGTAGTTTTTCGTTATGTTTGGTTAATATCGGTCCGGCAGTGTATCAGTTGTTTTCCAAAATGATGTAAAGCATTTTTGGCGTATGATTACTCTATTAAGTGCTTCACGCGTGCCAGTATAATTGTTAAATCACAATTAATTGTTAACTCGATTATTTAATTAATGGTTTTTAAATAAAGGTTTTTTTTTTAATTTTTTTATTTATGATTATTTTCAGTTTCTAATGTATAACTCAATATTTGAAAATGGTTTCAAATTAGTTTTACACTCTATACATAATTTTGTCAACTTTACTTGGCCTCATTTAGGTAATAGGGAGCAAATCCCTCAAATTAGATTTTTAAAATCCTAACTACGTCCAAATTATCTATTCTAGAGTTCATCCTTAATATTATAAACTTGAAAGTAACTCTGTCTGTCCGTCTTTCTGTCAGACTGTCTGTTACGCTGGCACGGCTGAACCACTATATCGATTTTAATGAAATTTGGCATGGAGATTGATTCTTGAGGAACGTAGGCAGAGCCGTGGGCAAAAGCTGCAGATGGTAATAATATAAAGGCGAATGTGAGTTTCTTTGTTACGCTATTGCGCCTAAACCATTAAACCGATTTGAATTACTTTTTTCAACAATGAACAGCTATGTTATCAGCGACTTACATGAGCTACTTTTTACCGCGACGACCATGGGGGCGGAGCAACGGCACCGGGCAAAAGCTAGTAATATTACAAATGTGAAAATAACACTATCTCTTATCCTTTTACGGCGAAATTGATTGTATGTATGATCTGCAAAAATATTTGTTTCGGAGTTTGGGTGTTTTCTGTGTATAATATGTATCTATTTACAAAAAAAAGTATATAAGTATTCATATCAGTTGTCTAGTACCCATAATACAAGCTCTGCTTAGTTTGGGACTAGATAGCGTTGTGTGTTAGATGTCCGAAATATTTATTTTTTTATTTTATTTAAATTTTCATCAAAATTGAGATGGATATACTCGTACTTTGATTCTTTATGAGACACATAGTCTACTTTTTACTGCTAAATGCGACATATACGCGGGTGTACACGCGGTTATAATAATTGTAGATAGACAAAAAAATATTCTTGATGGCGAACATTTAATAAAAAATAAACAATTGAAACAATACTTAAATAACGAATTAGAGTACAATGAGTGGTCTTTATATCGCTAATGGCGATCTTTAACATACAGCCATTACAAGAAGACAATAACAAAATTATTTGGTAAAAAAATCAAGTAGTTGAAGACGTACTAAGAAAATATTATGTACTTGTTATATCTAGCATCGGCACTGCCATATTAATTTTTAATAAGTGGCAACACCATACAGTAGTTTGTTTCACGTTAAGACACATTAAACATTTTTTCCTTTTTTCATTTGTTCTAGACACGATCTCTGACGTTATATTTAAACTCCTCCACCACAATCACAAAAAAATTAATTTAAATATCTCAAATGAATAAATCATTTTCATTTTTATTCAATTCGAAACATGATTATATATAAATACTAGCTGTCCCGGCAAACGTCGTTTTGCCATAACTACTAATAAATTAAAAATTTATTAAAAAAGCATTGTCCAGCGGACAAAATTGTGAATCTAAACCATTCCCAGATCCCCTTGAACACACACAAAAAAATTCATCAAAATCGGTCCAGTCGTTTGAGAGTAGTTCAGTGACATACACACTCACAGAAGAATTATACATATAAAGATATTTTAGTACATATACATATAATCACATGGTATCTTAGTTATCAACAACCTTGAACAGTTCACTACTGGATCTCCGTTTTAAGAAGAAGCTTATCTAAGCTTCTTCCTAAAACGGAGATTTTGGTTTTAAAAACCACCCTGCCATACCAGTTGGTATAGAATTCGGATCAAGTTTTCCTTCTCTTTGCAGTTTGTTGTCCTGTGTAGTTTGTTCCCTAAAAGTAGTGTTTCGCGCCGCGACAGAGACAAGCGACCAAGACAGGATACTGCGACCAGAGACCGCGATCGGAGACCGCGACCGTCACTTTTAGCTTGTCCGTCCCCTGTCTCGCGTCTCTGTCTCGTGTTCCGGTCTTGTTCGCGAACTGTCGCTTATACATTGCCCATGGTCAAGTGACGAGGTAGCAGAGACAGGAGACTGCGACCGCAGACCGCGACAAGTGTCTCGATCTCTTCCACATGTACTGTAGGTGGACAACGAAACTGGAGATCTCTGCCCGAGTCGGACCAAATGTTTGTAAGATCTACAAATATATGTTCAGAAATTTAGGTGTTTTCTTTTAATAAAGAAATTATAATGTAGTAATATCAGTTGTCTAGTACCCATAATACAAGCTTTACTTTTTTTGGGACTAGATGGCATTGTGTGTGTTGTGTGTTAGTCACTTCTTACGACACTCAAGGGATGGATATAAAGGTGGTGATACTCCGCATTTTTAACCCATCACCACACAGTTTACTTTAATAAGGTATGTTCAATAAAGAAAAATAACAAAAGGGAACACAAATATTTATGTGACAAGTTTATGTTTCTGTATTACATGGTCATGACTAACACGACCACTCTAATTGACATCAGCAAAAGTATGTGAAAAGAAGAGTGAACGTACCAGGTGGGTGACCTACAGCGATGTGGGACATTAGTCAACTGTTTAGTTTAATAAGCCTATATAGTATTGAAATGAGTTTTAATAAGAAGCTTATATCTGACTATATTTACACTTCTCTTGATGTATAGTGTGCATCCGTTTTACAGGTCCACATACACATATTAGAAGAGTGGTGAACTTTATGTTAGTTTTACCTGACACCTGGTGGCAACTGACTTCAATAGTCCAGGACAACTGAAATTCAGTTAGAACCCTTTAAGCCTGCTATAGAATTCAGAGAATGTAGGCAAGTTTTTTTTAAAGACAACTGCATCAGAAATATTTATTTATCGCAGGGGACTTTAAGAATATAGATGAAACGAATACAAACAACTCTCAGACGCAGAATTCATTAAGATATTGATGATGATGGTAATTTAAGTTTATTCAAAGGGCGGAAGAAAGAAAGATTCAAAGGGTCATAGGATACCAACCCATCGAGTCAGCCAGCGAGGCAGCAGTATAGTAGACCAAAATTCCTTTCTAAAGCGAGGCCTACATCCAGCAGTGGACTGCTAAAGGCTTTTGATTATTCTAAGGGTAAACTAAATATTGATTTCAAAATGGAATTCGTAACGTATAGAGTTTTTAGAACAAAGGCTGAATACAGTGCGGCAGGATAAATTTTTGTCCCGGCCACGCTAATTTGAAATCGACAAATATTATTTTAGTGATGTTATTTAGGCCTTAACCGAGTGTTGGTAGAGGGCAGTCCTCAGTCCTACCTAGTTTGTTTAGGATGATTTCCGACTAATTTTGGTATTTGGTGTTACATTAAATTGGCAACATTAGCAAAGCAAATACTGGTCTGCTTGACTTTTAAAATGAAGCCGTATTATTTGCGAGGGTAAAAAGGACGGATTCTTTGTTAATTTATTTGAATGAAACATTTATTAATTTATATATAAACATTCCGAAGTTAAGGAATTTTTGCTTTCATATGTACAGGTAGAATTTTTTGAAGATTTTAGTGTGTCCATGGTAAATACGCTGTCGAGTTATCTTTAAGTGTATGCTGTACAAGTCCTCTGTTTTTTCCATCATATCTAACTCAAGAGTGAAATATGTAAAGTAGCTTTCGGGTTTCAGTAATCCAAATTTCTACTACACCATAGGTCTTCTGCCCACTAATTCTAGAGTAGGGGGTAAAATGCAGAGCAATTTACATGTGACTCTTAAATATTGTGGGCTTTGTAAGTGATAGTGTAGTGAGTAGCTTTCGGGTTTCAGTAATCCAAATTTCTACTACACCATAGGTCTGCTGCCCACTAATTCTAGGGTAGGTGGTAAAAGGCAGAGCAATTTACATGTGACTCTTAAATATCGTGGACTTTGTAAGTGAGAGTGTAGTGTACTATGTAAGTAGAAACTGTAAGGCGCTATTCGGAGCTATCCGCGACGCGAACGCGTTGTATAGGCTTCATACATTGTACCAAACGTCGCGGACGGTCCGCGTCGCACTGTTTGTCAGTAGTCACTTATTCAGTGCGACGAGGACGCGGGCCGGTTCGCGCGGACGATCCGCGTCGCACTGAATAGCGCCAAGTGACTACTGACAATCCCAGGTAATATATTTTTGTGCAATGAATTGTAAGGTAGCTAGAACAATATTGAATTGTAACTGTCACTTATAGCACGGGAAACCTAGTTTAAGTGACAGTGTTCATAAATTTGTAATTACTCGGTTTAAGTCAATAAACGTTATTATTATTATCACGATAAAATACATTTTCTAAGTCCATGATCTCAATAGTATCACTATACGCGCAATAACTTCACGTTATATTATCCATTACATCGTTAATAATGTAATTTAATTAGTATGTAAAAATGTCGTTAGTGTGTTAGTAACGCAGATCTTAGGTGGCAACAGCTTGCATACTGTTTAACTTTCATGTAATACTAACACTATTCAGACTGAATATCTGACTTCTAAAAAGAGTGGCCATGAGCTTCTTTGCCAGCAGTGTTGCCAACAGTTAAACTAGCTCTCCACTAGATTATAAACTTATAAAACCACCAGAAAACCACTAACAAATTTGAAACTATATTAAAAAAAACACACTATATGTAGGTAAAAAACATAAAATTTATTAATTAACAGCTATTCTAAATTAATTCGTTTTCTTCAGACGAATCATTTTTGTCTATAACATAGTTTTCCATTTCAGGTTGATATGACTCTTTTATACCTTTTATACCGAATTTGTTTTACTACGGCTTCTGGCATTTTGTAATTATTGCAGCATTTTCCTTCAAACCTCAAACCACAGTGTACTCTCAATATAGCAGATAATTCCTTAAACCTCGATTTTCCTTGAGGGTCTTTTCCTACCAAAATTTTTAATTGGTCATGCCCTCTTACATTTGAAGAAGTAAATATGGGTATTTATAAACGTGTAGGTTCTAGTAATAAATATAAAAATTTTGAAAACTGCTAGGAAATTCCATAAGCCACTAAATGAATGATTCCATCCACCAGTTTTAGTGGAAAATCCACTAAGTTGGCAGCATTCTTCTCATAAGGCTCTACGCATTTTGAAAACTGGAAGTTATGGATCGACACAGGCAGGCAGTAGATTTTGTAGTTTCATTTAATTTACTTTGACAATATAGCACATGCTGCAGCGTCTGTTTGTGTCGATCTATGTCTGTGTATGTCTATGTCTCTGTAGTTTCAATTTAATAATGTTCTTGAATGTCTTAATTGAATAAATGATTTTTAATTTGAATTTGGATTCAAGAATATTAGTTACCTACTCTTTGTGAAATACGGAAATGTGATCTTAACTGCAGTAATAAAATGGAAACGTTTTTAATAAATTACAAAAAACTTAAACTATATAATAGCTGTGTTTATTACTTATAATTAAGTTTAACTAAGTTGAGAGGACTAATAAGGCTGTTATATTCGTTATTAAGTAAGATTTTATTCTTCGTTTTCTCTCATTAAGCTAAATATATATATCATACCTGGCGGGCCACGGCCCAACGAGTCATGATTGACTCTATGTCTATCGCATTAAGTCAACCTGTTGTTATAGTTAAGGTAGTGTAAAATAAATAAAAATGTTGTATATGCTAATCGAAGCGAGAACTTCTATATCGCGGTGCAGGATTGGCAGTTTCTTCGTGTGTACGTTACTCCGTCATTTGGTGTATATCCGGTAGATGGCACTGTAGTGTGTTTTTCTTATATGTAGTCGCTGTATGTGAAAGTTGCCACACACACACATATATATATATATATATATATATATATATATATATATATATATTTCGACCTAAAAGATTATTTTAAGCTTACCTAAAATGCTTATTTAAATGTAATATACTAAGGTTGGTTAGTCTACGCCTCAAAACTTAAAAAGTTCTGAACACAATATTGTGCTTATAGTTTAACACGATATGCAAAGAGAGTATCAAATATTGTTTTCATCTACTTTTCAATTTTTTCCTGATTTCACATCAATGCAAGTTATATATGCACAGTGTTCAATCGATATAAAGTATTTTTTTATAAACATGTTGAGAAGGAAAATAATAAAATGAATTACAATTTCTTGCTAACAAAGGAATACAGAGGCGATAGTAATGAAATGCCATTTTAATGAAACTTTAGAGGTTTTTCAATATTCTAAAGTTTGTGATACTTCAGATTTTAAGGTAATTTAATTTTACCCGACTACGGCGAAGCGAAAAGAAAGGATAATAGTTTTGGCAGTCTATGTTTTATTGTATGTCCCACTGTAGCGCTTAAACTACTGAACCGATTAATTGAATGAGGTGTTAAGTCGTTTATAGTTTTTTAAACTTTGTCTTGTTGTAAATAGGCCTTGAATTTATTGAAAATTTCTTGAAATTTATGTCCAAATTTACATATAATACGTACCTATATGAACTTATCTATTTTTAGTGATTATTTTTTACTTCTTCTGAATCATGAAATTTAACATGTTAAAGTATTTAATTGGCTTCCACTATAAATGTCTTTACTTTTTCAACAATTTCAAATCAAAATTGTAATGTAAACGATTAGACGACAGATCGTCGTCAGGAATTACTATTTTATTCAAAAACATACTCAGCCTCTATGACTCCGTTTTGATCTATGCAAATAAATAAAATTGGAGTGTCTGTTTGTAATATTAAAATAACCGCTTTTTACTAAATACATATGTATGAACGGCTGGATGGATTTTAACGGGACTTTCACTGGCACGTAGCTGATGATCCAGGGAGTAACTTAGGCTAGTTTTTTTAGACTTACTTTGTCCCGCGGCGTTACTCGCGGTACAACAATAACCGCGGGTAACACCTCGGAGTTCAGCTAGTGTTTAATAAAAATATACTAATTTGTCTTAACACCTATCTACCCCATTGTTGGTTTAATGAGACACGGCACTCACAGTCCGCTGAGACGCATTTCCATTCAATGCACCTCACTGTGCATTATGATCTTTACATAGTACAAAACAAGTAATTAATTGCAGCTCAATCGGAATTCGGGAAGTGGGTCAAATTGAACTTGTAAGATTCGATTACAGACAAACATCGGGATAGGTGAAGCTAAATAAAAGCTTTTAATGAAGTGCTGCAGTGCACTTCTGCTGTCTGTCGTTTAGATCTTCTAAAGGTCTATAAGTGTGATACATGCATATCATAGTAGAGAAAATCTGAGAACTTCAAGGACTTCCCTTTATTGATTTATTATTGCGAATTTCAGTCAATAATGAATTAATGATACTTTAAGTATTGACTTTTATCAAAATCAATTAATTTTATTTGCTGTATAATTGTTTTTATGATTCTTTTACTCTTTCACATCAAAACTAGACACAAATTATTTTCTCTACAGTTGAGTTATAGATGCAAAGGTTCCTCTTAAGATATTGCTTTTAATGATAAGGCTACCATTTATGTGTACAATGTACATGGTCATGAATTTTTGTATTCTTACCGAAGTCCAAAAAAAATTACATATATAATCGCGTGTATTAATCCCTTACACATAAGCTTTTCTAAATAATTGCTTACTCCTTAAGACATGATTCAGACTAAACTGTTTGTAAAATGTCATAATAATTTATTACTATCTGTGAGTTCACAGTTCCGTAAGAACCTTCATGTTGCCATAGAGGTATTATAGCTAGAGTAGGGAAGACATATGGCTGCCTGTGAGCGGAAACGTCCATCTGTCTTTTTATTAAGGACTGCTTGTTATTATGACAACCTCGAATAATAAAGTCAAATCTACTTAAATACCTTATAAAGTAGTTTTAAGTAATGAAATATACAAAACAAAATAGATAGGTACCCCGATCGTCTCCCTCTTTGTAATCAAGGGACAGCTGGAGGCCTGGTTCCCCTGCTCTATCAATAATACCTCTATGCATGTTGCCTTGCGTTCACATTCTCAAGGAAAATCAAAGGTAGCTTCAAAGTTGATCAGTGTTGGCAGCTCGGTATTTACTGTTCCGCATGTGTCCAATGACCTTTGAGATCATTGAGAAGGGACTGATTAAGTTTTTGATTAAATATTCTATATTGCGTCAAAATCTTGATGCATGTCGTCATGATTGATGAGTTGGAGATATAAGTATTGGTAAAGAGTTTGTTGAAAGCTATAAAAAAGTAAAATTTATACTTGAACCTATTACTTTGTACCCCTTAGGTATTCCAAAAATTATGCGAACGCAGGAGCAAGAAATTTGGCACAGTTGAAGATTATTTCTTTGTTTTAGTGTTTTGAACGGTCTGTATAATTTGATTATTTGTTTTAGTATTTGATTGGCTTTTTGGCCTAAATGTTAGTGATGACTGCGAAGTCAGAGATCATAGGTTCAATTGCAGTCCAGTATGGATACTCCCTCGCAGCACATTATGTATTCCTAGCGCAGATGTCGCCTTTTAGTATGAAGTAAATTACAAAAATTGTGTGAGTTAGATCACTTGTTCGGTTTCTGTGTGTAATTTGTTTATAAAGCGTATGGAATGGATTATCTATGTTTTTTTACCAGCTGTCTGGTAGTCTGGTTAGAGTAGCACAGGATCTGAATAGTTTAGGATTAATACCTGAAAACGTCAGGTACTTTATTTTTCAATAAATTTTCTAAAAATGAATTCTAGTTAGATCAATTTATCGCCTCTAAAATTCACTGCATACAAAATTTCATGAAAATCGTAGGAGCGGTTTCCGAGATTCAGATTATATATATAGAGGTACACATATATAGGAATCGCTCGTTTAAAGGTATTAGATACTTCGTAGATCTTGTAGTATGCCGTGTGTGAGAATTGTGAAGTTATCGTTACTAGTAATTATTGAGGAATAATAAGGCTACTGAAATTACGACCCAAAGAAATAGAGCAGTGAATTTACGCAAAACGAACTTGGAAAACGATCAAATAGCGTCATTAAAATTACATCAGTAATAAAAAAAAAACTTACCGAGTACAAAACATGCCGTGTAAACGCCTGCGCCAAAAGCTGGTTCCAGAAATTCAAATACAACGAACATGTCGTAGTTAACCGACAATGCCCGAATGACGCCGAAGACGCCATTTGACACAGCAGCGAAGATGACAGCAGGACGTCGGCCATATTTGTCTGAGATCAGTCCAGTGAGGGGAATCGCTACGAAGAAACCGGCGTTATGGACCGTACCCACTAAGGAACGCTTCCAATTTTGACAACCCAGGTCGAACTGTAGGGAAAGATTAAATAATATTAGTTAAATAAACTCCTTTTTTGCACATCTGACTTACATCGCCATATAGACTCAAACTAATTAGGGCTTGTACTATGGATACTAGACAACTAATTGTAAATATAAGACTTGAACTGCAGAACCCTAAAAACTAGCGTAAAAGGACTCAGGACTAACTGATATAAATAAAATACTTGAGTTTTAATCAATAGAATATACCTGCGATGTGGGTATATTCCACACAGTGCGGAACTTGTCTTTTTTTTTTAAAGTAGTGGTGAGTACGTAGTTAAACAACACTGCGTATGTAAGATAAGGAAAGATCAGACGGAGGCATTTTGCTACGCAAAATTGAATTGTGTCTTATATTCAGAGTATATTAAATATATACTTCGTTGTTTACATTCATACTGGCAATGCCAACATGTAGTTTGTTGTTTATTTTTTAACGTGAGCTTACGTAATAGAACATAATTAAGAAACCTCAAAAAAGTAAACTAATCTTGAAATTAACATAAAATATAAATGACGGCGGCCGGGTTTCAAGCCCTTCGTAAGTACCAGTCAAATGATGTAAACAAAACACGATAGAGCTCGTGGTGTTATAACTGCGCATCGTATTAAGTTTAAGGTATAAAGAAAATGGACAGATTTTTATCTTATGGCGACACACTATGTGGCCTGATATAACTCTAGAGATACATGGTAAAGGGCAACAACGATTTTTTACGTTACTGTCCTTTGAGTATCCCCTCAAGGTCTCCGGTAACGCTCACATGGCTAAAACCAAAGCAGCTTGACTTTTTTTTTTAATATGTGTATGTGAACGTGACTTTACTCTGCCAGATGGAATGCATGAGCAGAATCCAAGAGTGGTGCTCACCATACTCATTGCGAAAGCAAACAATGCAACAATGGAGCATGGTACTATGGCGGCCTATTTATTGTGGTGTTTCTGCATTATTGGGCCTCCGGTTTTGTTCCGGTCAAACCGATCAATATATGCCTGCTAGTACTATCTACTTACCGAACGTATTTTAAATTTTATTAAAATGAAATAAAAAGTCATTTACTTTGAAGACATGCGAAGTGGTTATAAGAGCATCGTTATTATTCTCATAATTTACGATTTTCATTTAATCAGAAAGACGCCTGGTATGTTTTTTAAAACAATAGTATGAAAAAGTAAAACTAATTTAAAAAGTCGAAATCAAGTGGAAATTGAATCGAATTGATACAAGCAGTCAATATTGCATCAGTAATAGTTTGAAAATGTTTTCATAAAAATGACTCAAATACCTAATTCACCAATGTCACGATCTACAGATTGCTATCAAAGAATTCTAAAGTTATTTTATCTTCACGCTGTATTTACTGTTAAAGAAGTTGATAAGTAAAATGTTTAAAATAATTTTACATATATTAATATGCCATAATATAAACAATATTAATAAAAGTTACGGAGGTGTTATGACATTTTTGAAGTATTGATTTCCTGTCAAACTCTAACTAACGGTTTTACAATGCGCTACTTCGTTTTATTGAGTGATCAACAATTAAATAGAAAAAAAAAATAATAGAAAAAAGGTTGATTGAAATTTAAAAAAAGAAATGAAATTGACATTAGAAAAAAATAAAGATACGAAATGGTGCCGAAAACAAATGAAATTCCAGTTTAAAGGGCTCGCTGTATTATTGGCCAGCTAGGACATCCGATGGACCTGATGAATCGTATGTCTGAAATCTTCTACCCATATCTATACAAATAAATAAAATTGGAGTGTCTGTTTGTAATATTAAAATAACAGCTTTTTAATCAATGCATACGTATGTATACACGATACATACACCAAAAATGTAGTTAAAAAAATTTTTGTCTGTCTGTCTGTCTGTCTGTCTGTCTGTCTGTTTGTTCCGGGTAATCTCTGGAACGGCTGGACGGATTTCGACGGGACTTTCACTGGCAGGTAGCTGGTGATCCAGGGAGTAACTTAGGCTACTTTTTTTAGACTAACTTTATCCCGCGGCGTTACTCGCGGTACAACAATAACCGCGGGCAACACCGCGGGGTTCAGCTAGTCTTCAATAAATCAGAAACGTGAGTTAATAATAAAAATGACTAAACCGGGGTCAAATTTCAAGAGTAATGTAAAAAATCTTAAGGCCGAGTTAGATAGCTACACAGAGCGATGAGCGCCCGCGGGCCGAGGCTACAGGCCTTTCATTTTGTTTCGAAACTCACGGCATGCAACGCAATTACGTAGAATTTCATATTTATCGTAGTTGTACAAATAAGTGGCGATCCATTAGACGAATAGGTCTTAAATCTTCATACTTGGGACCTGTTTATAATATTGCATTATTCTTTGCATTTTAATATCTATACTAATATATAAAGCTGAAGAGTTTGTTTGTTTGTTTGAACACGCTAATCTCAGGAACCGCTGGTCCGATTTGAAAAATTATTTCAATGTTAGATAGCCCATTTATCGAGGAAGGCTATAGGCTATATATCATCACGCTAAGATCAATAGGAGAGGAGCACCAATGAAAAATGTTTCAAAAACGGGGGAAAATTTTCACGCGACGGGCAATAGGAGACGCAAACGAGGTTGCGTGGGTCGGCTAGTACGTATATATAGGTGCGTGCAATATAAATGACTATCACTTGTAAAAATGTCTGAAAGGTAAAGAAAAAGATGTCTTTATTAGCATTAGTAATTTCTTTAACTTAACATTGTACATGTAGCTATCATGACGACGATGTGTGCATTAATGTATTGAACACATACTCTATACGCGTGATAGTTTTCGTGAGTTTCGAGTGTGTTCGAGAATAACTTCAAATAATTTGTTACTTTTGGCGCATACATTTTTTTACACATTGTTTTTTTTTTATATATATATATTTAAAAC
Organism: Spilosoma lubricipeda; assembly: GCA_905220595.1. NCBI lineage: Eukaryota > Metazoa > Arthropoda > Insecta > Lepidoptera > Erebidae > Spilosoma > Spilosoma lubricipeda. Next base: position 3,876,304 of record HG992291.1, read on the forward strand.
AGGAGCTCTAACTGAAATAATAAATTAAAATTCAGGTGGTAAAACTTCATGACGATAAACAGTACAGAGAAACATTAATTTTGAAGAACTAAGTATTGAGGTAGGTCCATAACTAATTATGTATTCATAACTTGATTGCACATCTTCCGTGACTTAATAATATTTTGGAGGTAGGTTCGGAACAAATGTTTTCTCAATTCATAATTTTTCCTAAGCTGCTTGTCACATGTCGATTGGTAATTTTAATGTTGCCATCATTCGCTACAACTTTATCACTTTTGTATTGTTAATTCTTTAACTTTAACGTTTATAACCTGCTTAATATTGCCTCCACCTGCTATAACTTCATTGATTTTAACAGGTTGATTCTTATTTTTGGTTCTATCCGATATTAACTTATCACTTATACACTAATATATATATTATACATATATTGTATTTTGCTAATGGTATAGTTTCCAAAAGTGCAGTCACTTTTGTAAATGTTTACCGTCGTCTATGGGCACCTGCATCTCAAAAGTCACAACGGTTTTGCAGATCTTTGAGATTCCAATACATTGTTTCTTAAAGATTTGAAGGTCAACTTCTCCGGCATTCTGAAGTCGACTCTTTATTTCAAAGACTCGTCAAGCGAGGAAAAGAATTCTTGAAATTTTACAATAGTGCTGTGCGAATTTTCCGAATTTCCCTAGTAATGGGAATAAAGAATATTTTCCATTGCAGGTTGTTACGCATTCTGGACTTGATGTAGTCATGAGTAATTTTTTGATACAACATTTAACGTCATTAATGCTGACTTTACTGTCACTAATAGGCAATGGAAATAAACCATTCTTCCGGAACCGTGCAACTAGTTTTATTAATGTCACGTTGCAATAGTGCCTGAATATATATATTTATATGCTACCACCGCGCCATCAAGGTAGTCAAACAGATTTTCAATTCAAAATCAAAAAGCTTTTATTTTAAGTATATATATATATATATAAATACATACACTTTTTTTGTAAATACATACAATTTTAACATGCAAATCACCCTAACTTCGAAACAAATATTTGCAGGTCCTACAAAGATTTGGTCCGACCTGGGAATCGATCCCAAGACCTAAAGCACAGCAGTCACATACGTTACCACTGCGCCAACGAGGCAGTCATAGTCCCTTCCATAGCACGTAAGAGTTACGATAAAAAGAAACTGAGCATAAAAAACTATGTCAATAACTCATTTCATTATTTTTTCAATATTACTTTAATTCGACACAGTTTTAGATTTAACTAAAACTGTGTCGAATTAAAAAATGTTAAAAGATAGCTAATAACATTTTTTCATTTTAATGTGACGTAGAGAAATCAGTATATTACAACTATTTTGTGTTCATCTTTATTATCTAAACTGTTGAATGGTTTTACTTTGTTTCACGATAGCTAGATGTACCGATGTGTATTTTGTTAGGTAATTGTGTAAGGAATCAATCAAATTTTAATACCAACGTAATCAAGTTTTTACCACATCCATTGAAATAAATTCACAAGAACCACAAATTATATTCTATTGCTATTATTTTTGAATTAGCCATTAAATGCTATATGGAATCCGTCTGTAATGGTAATAGAGTTGAATAGGATGTGGACGAGACTTTAGCTAGTGATTAGCTTGCTTTGGCACCTTTTGAAAGTAAGAAACAAGAAAAATAACATGCTCTTGCAAAGGAGGAATATATTAGAAAATGGGTAGGTGCCACTGTCAGTTATTTAGTAGCCTGTATATTTTTTCTTGGTATAAAAGGTGAACGTGTCTTAGATGTGTCATTTTCTTTGCCTCATATTAGTAAAATATCATAGTGTGGTGTTTTACCCACTTGCCTTCCAAATCGCATTGTAGTAGCCAGGGTTGACTACCTACTCTTTCTTGGTCAAGAGCAATTATGGAATCCGGTCTTCCGCCTTTTGCTTATACTGTTACCACTGTTGCCTGGCACCTAAATGCTTGCAATTAAAGGTCACAATTGCGTTGACATCCTTCATGTACTCCCCCCAAAATCGATGGGTTTTGGGACCCGGTAACTTCACTCATTGAGCGAAAAGCAACTAAAATTGGACACTGGGTTTTCGTAATCCCATAGTCTCACAGTTTTACAATCCCTTCTTTTCTCTATACTCAATTATGCTGATGTTAGTTATTTGGATTTTACTGTAGATCAATTGGATAGGCTTGAGACACTCTAAAATCTCTGTTTATGGTTCATATTTGGATTACGTAAACAGCTTATGTGGTTACCCACCCACCTTTGCCTAAGAAATATACATACCACTGTATCAAGAAAGCACCGGAGAAAGATCAATAATATACAAAATGTTAGTTATTCGTCCAAATTTATTTTATCACCTTCAAAGTATGCTCCTTCAGAAACGATACACTTACGCCAACGAATAATCCAATTATCAAAACATTTTTTAAATGCTGTTTCCGGAATTTAGTATAGTTTTCGCTGCGAATTCTTCTTTATGTGTTCTACCGATTGAAAACGGGTTCCATGAAGTGCTAATTAGAGTTTAGGAAAAAGAAAAATGTCAGTTGGATATCTGGTGAATATGGTATTTGTTGAGTGCTTGATCAAAAATTCGTTCAGAATGATGACCTTGTGCGAAGGCGCATTATAGTGGTACAAAATCCAAGAATTTTCTTTTCACAAATCTGGCCTTTTACGTTGAATTTGTTTTCTTAAAGCGGCGTTATACGGCTATAATGGTGAAATAATATTCTTTATTTACCGTTTGACCCTCCAGTAAGAATTTTGAGTATACAACATCACAAGAGTCAAAGAAAACAGTCAACATGACTTTGACTTTTGATCGACTTTGGTGTGTTTTTTTCGGTTTCGGTTCAGTTGGAAGGCGCCACTCCGAGGCTTGTTGACTAGTTTGCAGGTCAAATCCGTAAACCCATGTCTCGTCACCAGTAACAAAGCATTTTATGAATGTTGGGTCGGAATTGACTCTTTCTAGCGTGTACTCAGCGAGACTCATGCGATTGAGTTTTTGGAGAAAATTCAGGTCATTTGGGACTAGCCGAGCGGCAAAATGTTTCTTACTCAAGTGATTATATAAAATAGTACGGATTGACTCGTGAGACACAGAAAATTCAGCGGCTATCTTTCTCAAACTTGAATGAGGATTTTCAGTCACTATTTCTTTCAATTTTGCAATGTTAACTTCAGTTGCAGACGTTCATGGCCTACCAGAGCAAGGAAAATCTTCCATCACATCTGACTGCTTTTGAAGGCTTTGCACCACTCATAAGTGTTTTTGATAAAATCAATTCACCGTAAGCCTTCTGTAACATTTTGAGTGACTCCGAACACGAAATTCCATAGATTTTTGTCATTATGAAATTCGCAATACACAATAGATGAAGAGCGCTGTATAAAATATAAATATCAGATGCAACTCAAACTCCGTGGCAAAATGGAAAGCAGTTGTGCCAATCTAACAACAACAAAAAAAAAACAAAAAAAATAATTTGGAACCATAAACAAATTATCCATTCCAGATACTTTTTGACTAAATGTTTTCTTTCTTTTTAATGTAACATTATTACAATTATTTTATTATTATAATTATAGTATATAGTATTACTTCGATCTCGCCTGCCCATTTTGCCGAAGTTTAAGCTTAACATTCACAACCAACAAAACTATACCACAACTTGGTCAAGATTGTTTACTTTTAATGCTACTGCTTTTTCGAGGTCTTTTAAAGATTATTTTCTTTCCTTTCAGCGTCTATACCCACGTACAATGCCTATATAACATTTATATTTATATGTACAGTAAAGCCACCCCATTATGTATTTATTCGAACAATGTGTCATCATCTTGCAATTTTCACGCAATCTATTTGCCACTGTGTACCTACTATTATAATGCATGTATTTATTGTGTTCACAGAGGCGTTTCGAAATCAGTAGAATATATAAATTTCATCTATTTCCATTTTGTTAGCTTTGTAAATTACGCTTGTACACAAAAAAATAGCAATGATTTTCATAATGGTTAGTTAAAATATGTCAAATCAATGTTGTCACGTTGAATCAGAGAAATTGTATACCAATGTCTGAGCTATGTTTGAGCTATGGTGCTACACTCTAAAATGACTGTTTCAAGTGTTATACAAAATTGTAGACTAGCTTTTGGAAATTAATGAGTAGCCATGAAAAATGATAATTTAGTTTAGCTTAGATTTAGATAAAGGAAGTTAGATATTCCATTAAATTTATTTAACGGAAAATGATTTTGTGTCAGTGTTTGCAATTATCTGTATTATTAATTTAGGTATACAGATATTTTCTGAAAAATTGGAAATGCCATCAAATGCCATAGTTTAATATCCACAATTTTTAATATATCTATCTATTCTCATACAAATACTACGGAAATATGCTTTTTTTATCTTTTTAAACTAATCAGATTCAGGCTAAAAAAATTCACAAAGTTCAGTTACCTATTTGTAACTTAGCATTAATGTTATACATGTTTTTCTAATGATTGCAGATGATATCTAAATGTCCCTTAATTTTTATATTATATGATGAATAGTTATTATATTTTTCAACAATAGAGAATAAGGTATTATTACAGAATATTTACATTGTATAATTTCTGTTATTAGAAGTTTTTATGAGGTGTGATTATATTATATACATTGTGCACTTTTAAACCTTTTTTTATGTTTGGCCCTGCCAAAATGACTCTATTCTGCCTGATGGAAAGTATAAGCTGTATCCAAGAGTGGTGGTCGCCAAACTCATTACGAATGCATACAATGCAGCATGGTGACCCACATCATGGCGGGCTAGTGATGCTTTTGCATCATTATACAATGTAATACAAAATAACATCATTGTATATGTTTGATTATACAATGATGTTAGTTCCGTGTATTTGTAGTTACTTTGTATGTATATGTGTGATTGCGTATTCCTTCGGTGATATTATATTTTTCACATACTCTCACGGTATTTGTATGTATGTGTGAGGAAGTGTAGCTTCATTACTTCGATATAATTGATTATATTTTCAATTAAATGTCTTTTGAAGGTTTTGAAAACTTAGTTTTAATAAGACACTTCCGTTCATTCATAGAAAGAAGGCGGTGAAGGTCAGCTTCAGCATAACGCGCTTCCGTCCCTATTCTGATAACAGCGTGAGTGTCACCGTGTGTATAACACATAAACCTGTTTACACCATTCGTTGCTCGTAATCACTTACAATAAAAAAAACGGATATTTAACACATAACGCCATCTAGTCCCAAGCAAAGCAGAGCTTGTGTTATGCGTACTAAACAGCTGATATATAAATACAAATACATTTATCCTTTTTTTTTGTAAATTAAATATCATACATAGAAAGCACCCAAACTCCGAAACAAATATTTGCAGATCACACAAACTTTGGTTCGACCCGGGAATCAAACCCGGGACCTCAAGCACAGCAGTTGCACACGTTACCACTGCGCCACCAAGGCAGTTCGGGGCGAATAGTGGCTGAAAGGATAAGCCAGTAACAAGTACCTATATAAATTTCTATAAAAAGCAGCAGCTGCATTAAGTTCATACACTGTCTATTCCCAAACAAGGCATAGACTATTCTATAATAACCAGATGGTTGCTATTAGGTATACAGAATTAATCCATGATTGATTGAACAATGAACACATGATTAATCCTATGTGGGTATCGAACCGACGACCTCTGACTAGGCAATCAGGATCACTAATAACTAGATCTATTTTTAATACAGCTATACTCCATATACAAATAAATAAAATTGGAGTGTCTGTTTGTAATTTTAAATTAACTGCGCGTCTACTTTTCGGAATAGTAACAGGAACGGGGGTCCCACACAGGAGGGGGCCATTTTCAAACCGTAGATGGCCCGAGGTACGTCGGGGTTCCAGGGTTTTCCTTTCTATGGTGTACCTGGTTCTCCGACTCCTAGTACCCGAGACGGCGTGCGGTTTAAGTCGGTTCGAGTGCGACATGCCACCAGGAGGTCATATCCGAGGGGATATCAGCACGGGGGAAAAAAAATAAAGAGGGAACACGAAACGGGCCTGCGCGGTACCTTTGCTGAACGTCTTGACAACGAGCGAACGAAAGCTACAAAAACCGCGGGTAATACCGCGGGGCGGTACTAGTATGTACATTTAAATGAATCCCTATTGTCCTTAATCATGATATCACGCGTGAATGGCTGCACCATTTTCACTAATTCTCTTAGTATTGGAAAGTCCATTTATGGAGGTAGAATTTAGACTCTAAAACAATACGCTGAGGGAATTAGGAGGGAGCATCAACGAAAAATGTTGCGAAAACCGGGCAATTTTATTTCTTTTAAGAGATGAATACGTGGGAAAATTTATTTCTTTTGAAAGATAGGTTAGTTATCCGAAAACACGTCTTATTATTTCTGAAATCTGTTGCAACAATAAATATGTATATTCTGAGCATTTGATAAAGGTTGTGTAACACTACCGTGAATATGAGACGAGTTCGTCACGGATGGCCAGTTCCTAATTAATCAAGTTGGCGGAATGCGTATCCAATAGTGACAATCTTTGGTAGAATGCACATTTCTGGTGTGGCAAATACACACGTGAGTTTATAGCTATGTAAGAGTAATGTTAGTAAATCATCATTCTACTTTCATCTAATATTATAAATGCGAATGTTTGTGAAGATGTATTGATGTTTGATACTCTTCCACGCAAAAACTATCGAATAGATTTAGATAAAACTTAATAGTAATGTAGCTTATAGATCAATCGAACACATAGGTTATTTTTTAACACAAGAACCAACAGAAAGTATTTTAATAGGCCGCCAGAGTGTGGGTCATACTGCACTGCGAATGGTGTGCGTTCAATCCCACCACGTGTATGATACACAAATTGTTGTACTGAGTCTGAGTATTGTCTGTATCCGTTTCATGTGTGTGTGTAAAGTTACCCGCGACACAGAATAAAAATAATAAAATTTTAACAAAAATAAAACCGACTTCAAGGTTTGATTCGATTTCTCTTAGATGCCATCATCAGATCTTAGTGTCCTTATCATGGTACCACCGTTGGCATATCACCTTTTCATTAAAAAAAGAATTATCAAAATCGGTTCATAAACGACGAAGTTATCCGCGAAAACACTTAAAAAAAAAATGTACGGTCGAATTGAGAAACCTCCTCCTTTTTTTTAAGTCTGTTGAAAATGAAATGCAACTAACCTCTTTAACGATAGAATGTTCTTCTAAATAAATATAAGAGTCACACTTTATCTTCGTCGATGTGTCAAATAAGTGTGGCAAACATTGGCTGGTGTTGGTCAAGCCCGTTGTGTTGGTAAATGGTGCGTATCGAAAGCACTTATCAGGTTCGCCGTTGTGGTCGTGCGGTATTGTGGAGTTTAGTTCGAATATTTCACCTTCGCACTCTGGGATTTCGCATCTGTAAAGATTAAGAAATAATTTAGTTAGTTATTTTTATCCTAGACCTATAGTCTAGTAGTTAGAGGATCTAACTGCTAAGCCAGAGGTCATAGGTATGAATCCTACCTTGGACAAATAATCCTTCTAATATTGTAAATGCCAAAGTTTCTGAGTATGAATGTTTGTTTCACTTTTACAAAAAAAAAAACTACTGAATGGATTTAGGTGAACAACATTTAGTGTGATAACCGATATATAAGCGGGCAAAAGCTAGATCGTAATAATGTATACAAATAAATAAAATTGGAGTGTCTGTTTGTAATATTAAAATAACCGCTTTTTACTAAATGCATATGTATGTATACACGGTACATATACCAAAAATGAAGTTAAAATATATTTTTTGTCGGTCTGTCTGTCTGTCTGTTTGTTCCAGGTAATCTCTGGAACGGCTGGACGGATTTTGACGGGACTTTCACTGGCAGGTAGCTCTTAGGAATAGGGAAAGGAAATAACTTAGGCTACTTCTTTTAGACTAACTTTGTCCCGCGGCGTTACTCGCGGTACGACAATTACGTTACGTAAACAATTACGACAGCTAGTTAATTATAAAGCTAAGGAGTTAAATTGATTGAAAGGACTAATCTCAGGAACTACTGGTTCAAATTGAACAATTGTTGTAATATTGGCTAGACTATTTATCGAGGAAGATTATAGGCTTTATAACATTACGCTACAATTCATGGGGGCCGATTTTCAAAGAGAAATGTTGAAAAAATAAGGCAAATATATTTCTTCTGAAAGATACCGAGTTGCGCGAGTATTTACATATAAAATCGTTTTCATTTACTAACTTTTAAACTTTCGCGTTCCATGATATATTAACAATTATTTTTACGGGAATTAACGCGATCATTTATTAAAAGGTATTCCATACCTCTGATTTGCTGACTATGGCCGTGGTCACAGGCTGACTGTCAGCCTGTGACCACGGCCATTGCAACCTGGTCGAAACGTCAGAGGTATGTAATACCTTTAGTAGATAATAGAGGTATGTAATCGCGTTAATTCCCGTAAAAATAATTGTTAATAGCTGAGTAGTGTAGAAATGAAAACGATTTTATAGTAGATCTAATGACGGGACACACATTATTATGTTTTATCCTTCAGCTTTAATAAAATCGTACTGGTATGTTAAATAATAATAACAATCTTTTTATGTTTACTATCATAAAGAGTTTTAATCGTCGACCATAGATGACAGTCGATGGAAATTTACTTTAATATCTCATTATATCGTCAATCTATACAAATAAATAAAATTGGAGTGTCTGTTTGTAATATTCAAATAACCGCTTTTAAATAAATGCATATGCATGTATACACGATACATGTACAAAAATAACATTTTTTAAATTATTGTCTGTCTATCTGTCAGTTTGTTTGTTCCTGGTAATCTCTGGAACGGCTGCACTGCTTTTGACGGGACTTTCACTGATAGATAGCTGATGATCTAAGGAGTAACTTAAGCTTATTTGTTTAGACTAGCTTCACCTCTCGACGTTACGACAATAACCGCGGGTAACACCGCGGAGTTCAGCTAGTTAAAAATAAAACATCCGACCGAATGGGTAACTTGCCCAATTTTTTTAACTCGTTTAAAAAAAACCAGCCCATGAACATGTATTATCATCACAATTTTGCTTTGTTAATACTTGCCACGATAACCTCAAAGAACAATGGCATGACAAACACAGAGGGCCTTTTATACATCAACGAAACAAATATCTTTACGGTTTAATGGCCGTAAATAGACAACACGGTGTCAGAGAAAACCGATGTCAAGCGAGTCACTCATTACTTACTTTTCACCCGTTAAGTGTCCTAGTGAATTTACCGAAGATTCAACCCATCTTATACATAGGACTTATTGAAAGAACAGCAATGCATTTAAGAATTTTAAGTTGAACAATACGTGCAACTTAAAATTCTTAAATACATTGCTGTTCTTCAATAACCGATTGTTACCCTCCTAACCAAGTTTACATTATATAAATGTATCTCGCATTTATCATGGAGAGAGTTCTGAAGAGATCACCGACTGGTCCCGCCTTCTCCCTTCCTCTAGAGGACAATACGTGCTGGCCTTGGAAGTCATTTTTTGTTTTTTATATTTTTTTTTTTTTATATTTCGGACATCTATCACACAACGCCATCTAGTCCCAAGCTATCTAGTGATACAGATACATATACGCTTAATTTTTTTTTGTAAATACATACATATTATACATAGAAAACACCCAAACTCCGAAACAAATATTTGTAGATCATGAGGTCTCGGGTTCGATTCCCGGGTCGAACCAAATGTTTGTATGATCTACAAATATTTGTATTTACAAAAAAAAAGTATATATGTATTTATATCAGTTGTCTAGTACCCATAACACAAGCTCTGCTTAGCTTGGGACTAGATGGCGTTGTGTGTTAGATGTCCGAAATATTTATTTATTTATTTTTAATATTTACAAACATTTGGTCCGACCCGGGAATCGAACCCGAGACCTCACGATCAGCAGTCGCACCCGTCAACCGCTAGACCAACGAGCAGTCATGTTTTCAGAGCGGTAGAAATACGCTCTCGAACTGTTAAATGCTTCGGCTCTTCCTTCCTGTGCTGAGCAGTCAAAAAGTGGTACTCGCTGCCAGCGTATGTGTTTCCCTCTCACTATGATCCCGGGATCTTTAAGTGGGTATGAAGAATTTTCTCACTGGGCCGCCATAGTGTGGATCACCATGCTGCATTGTCTGCGTTCGCACTGAGTATAGTGCCCCCACTCGGATGTTACTCATGCTTTCCATTAAGCTGAGTAGAGTTTTTGGCAGCTTTAAATAAAAAAAACTGAACAATAATAGAAAACTAACAAATGTATGAGAATGAAGTCATCTCCAACGCAAAACAATGGGTGATATGCCTCCTCGATAAATGGGCTATTCAACCATAGAAGAAGCTTTCAAATCGAACTAGAAGTTTCTGAGGTTAGGCGACTTAACCAACCAAAGAAACAAACTCTTTAATTTTATGATACTTGAAAAAGGTAAATATTCTAGTTTAAGGTATTCCACATATTGGACGCTCCATACAGGTTTATAAGATTAAAACAAGAATGTACGTTTACTATTTTCTGTTCCCCCGTAGTCCCTTTAAACTCAGTCATTGACTTTGCAAGTGGTAAAACCTGTATAATAGTTATTATCGAACAAACGCATTCTACAAGGTTGATTGCAATAATGAGAACTGACAATCGCTGTATTACTTTATTTTAAACGTCTACACTATTTTTATGAAAAAATAAATGGGACGCTTGTACGAGTATTTATGTAAATATTTTATCGATACAAAAAAAATGTTTTTGTTTGTAATATTAAAATAACTGCTTTTTAATAAATGCATATACCTCTATATGTGCGTAAACACAGTACATATAGCAAAATTTTTTTTTTTACAATTTTTGTGTCTGTCTTACTGTTTGTTCCAGCTAATCTATGGAACGGCTGGACCAATTTTGACGGGACTTTCACTGATAGGTAGCTGATGATATAAGGAGTAACTTGGACTACATTTTTAGACTAGCTTCGCCCGGCGGCGTTACCCGCGGTTACTGTAGTACCGCGCGCGGGTAACACCGCGGAGTAGCATACACCTGACCTGTATGCTAACCAGGTGGGTGCGATGCCCGCTTTTAGGGATGAGGATGGGGAAGGGGTTTAATATGTGTTTCCGGTATTCTCATACACTCGGTGAAACACATCGCAAGCGGTTAAGTTATTACATATTGCATACAAGAATTAATGCAAAAATAGTGACAAAGAAATAGTGAAAGAAAATGAATGAGTAATTTATAAAAATACCAGATGAAACCCCGGCTTCGCTCAGGTAATATACTGAATAGCATTAACCTATATTCTTATAACATCACAATAAGCAATTCTGTAGTTTTCGCTTCTCAAGGAATATTTTACTTCTTTTTACCGCGCATTTTATTTAAGGTGAGCTTAAACAACTGTTTGTTTAAAGTTTTGAGTTTTAACTTCTGTTGGCCGTCCTCATGACTGCTTTGTGTTTTTTATCCTGGGTTGTTAGTAGTTGATCAAGAACCTTGCAGAGTAGTATCCAAGGCATTGTATTGCTAGTTATTTTTACCACTAATTTAGAGTTTTTGAATTAAAAGTGTCTATGAATACAGAGAAATACTACTTAGGTATACATGCTATTAGTCGCTGCGATATTTTCGCTTTGCAGAGCTAATGGATCTCGTGTGTCGCGTTGTTGACTAGTTCCGAGCATCCGATACGTTTACAAACAATTGCATAATTTTGTAGATACCCGACCTATAGCTGTATGTATACGTATATACTTAAACTGCTGTTATTAGGTAGGTATTTCACAGGCAGAAGAGCCACGCTGATTTCAGCACGAACGAGACGGCTCGACCGGGCGGTACAGCCTCGCACAGAAGATCAACGTAAAATTGCTTGCGGACAGCTTTCGCGCTGTCGTGTTTCGATGGTGAGACCGGAGGCCCAATGACGTGTGGTGTGACCACTACTATTGGATTCTGATTATGCTTTCCATCAGGCAGAGTATAGTCCTTTTGGCAGGGCCATAAATAAAGAAAAAAACGAGAGGTGTCAAGGGACACCCGGATGGAACGAAGTTCACTGTCAGGATTCATTATTTTTATTATTTATTATGTACAAAAAACCTGTATATACTCAACAAAAATAATCGTCGCGACACCACACTGTTCAATGCGAAATAGAAATGAAAATGTCTGGCTTGCTTTCTGTAAGAGAGAGAGAGAGACAGAGAAACATGCGCACGCCGCACGGCTTACAATCGCTTACTGTAGCAAAAAGTGTCGTGACAACTTTTCGTAAGAATTTTTTCCGTCTAGCCCCCTTTCACAACGCGCGATAAGGAACTTCGTTCCAAAACATACGTACAACTGTCTTCAGTCCAGAAGTAGCCACAGGTGAATGAAATACACTCACTTTGCTGACTATTTTTGTCAGCAAAGTCAATCGGGTACAGATATTACTAAATAAATTTACCTAGATGCTTTAATCTGATAGAGTACAATAAAATCCCTAATATTATAAAAAAACTACTAAAGGTGCATGAGGTTTCGGGTTCGATTCCTGGGTCGGACCAAATGTTGATCTGCAAATATTTATTTTTAAGTTTGGGTGTTTTCTATTTGTACGAGTAATATGTATGTATTAAAAAAAAGTATATATGTATTTATTGCATTTATATCAGTTATCTAGGACCCATAATACAAGCTCTGCTTAGTTTGGGTATATAAGGCGCTGTGTGTTAGATGTCAGGAAATATTTATTTATTTGTAATACATTCAGGCAAATGAACGTCGAGCACGTTTATTTTATTTTATTACAATATTTGTTCTGTATACCCATACAGACCCAGCACCTTAAGTTTTCTAGTCACGATCGTTGACTACTAGTACATCACGACAGTTTTATATTATTCTAGGTAGCGAAACTTGATCGAATTGCCTAGAGATTATGGGTTTATGAACTCTATTTGCATATCCTATACTAAAAATACACGATATAATTACTTTTGCCAATAAATGGTCTTAAGATGGAATTTCGTTGCTCCAAAAATATTCAAAGTTTGACAATTCTAGTGTATGCTTAACAGTTGTAAGTACCAAGAATGATTTAACTTTTCCTTGTATTTTTAAGCCAGTCATCATCAGTTATATTTTAAAATTTATAGTCTTCTAGATGACCCACACAAGTTCCGTCTGCGTCTCGCTTAGTCATGTTTGGCTTCTATTGGTTTAAGCATGATGTTAACTATCCTGGGTTAGGTACGCTAGCAAAACCCAAAAAAAAAAACAATCCGACCAAGTGCGAGTCGGCCTTGCGCACCGAGGGTTCCGTACAAACCTGTAGGTATATTGTATGATGTAACTAAAAATGTATGCTTTTTCGCAATTTTTCCTTTATCTGTATTATAAGACGTCGTGCTTCGTACCAAATTTCAAGATTCTGAGTTCTCGAGAAGTATCCTTGTAGGTTTTGATTCCCTTGCGAGTGCCGAAAATTTGCAGCATAAACGGCTGTATCTGTTGATTGCGTTGATTTTTTACAGCTCCAAGGGACAGTAGATCTGAGTATTTGATATGAATTTCGGCTTGATACCTCCACGCGTTCTTGAGAAAAAGGGTCTAGCTAGACAGACAGATGGACAATAAAGTGATCCTATAAGGGTGCCGTTTTTTCCTTTTGAGGTACGGAACCCTAAAAAAGTGAAAAACGTTCAGATAGTTTCGGAGTTCATCATGAAATTATATGTAACTAGCTTTTTCCCGCGGCTACGTCCGCGCGTATGTCGGTTGTCGTGTTGATTTGTAACCTATGCCCTTTTATATGAATCAACGTATCTCCATGGCAAATTTCATTAAAATAGATGCAGTCGTTTAGCCGCAAAAGTGTAACGAATAGGACTAGTTACTTTCGCATGAGTAGTAACATTTAACATTGGCATTGTATTGACTGCCCCTCCGCCCCGTGCCCCGCTACCCCATTGTTACATTGTCTGCATTCGCAATGGGTATGGCGACCACCACTCTTGGCTTCTGCTTATGCTTTCCATCAGGCAGAGTAGAGTCATTATGGCAGGGCCATACATAATAAATTATATGCTCCTATGCTCCACTCATCATCGAAACCTTCGGTCAAGAAACAATATGCTTCTTCTTTGCCCCCCGCACACCACCAACTTCATAAATTCTTCCTTCTTTGTGCAGTCTGTTCTTCTTTGGAACGCACATCCCACCGAAATCAAGTTGTCAACAAATCGCCTCACATTCAAGGCGAAAGTACGCGATCTGCTTCGAAGTGAATTGGCAGAACATTCACAACAACAATAATATCCGACAGAGTACTTTTGTATTATACTTAAATTATTTATTATGTTAAACTTTTTTGTAAGTATGATTATGTATTGTGTATGTATTAATTATATAACTTATAAAAACCCTATGTGTGTATCAAACCTATATTTTTTATGTATTGAGCTAAATTCTACTATACCCTTAGTTGCACCTACCGCCTCATATTTTTACATCACTCAAAGGTTGACTGGTAGAGAATGCCCAATGGCATTAAGTCCGCCTATGTACAAGATGTGCATTAAGTTTAAATAAATAAATAAAATAAATAAATATGCGTTTCTTTCAGTTCAACCTTATCGTGATAACTTTTAAACTATTCGTGCAAATTTAAATTTTTATTTTTTTTAATTACTTAGTGAGAATACAAAATTTATTTACATTACATTCTGAAACCGAAAAATGTGTCAACTTTGATAAGAATTTCGTAAATGCTCTAAAATTTGCGTAGTAAGGTGGTATCCAATTTAATTTTGGTTTTAGCTCATTATTTCAAATACTGGCTTTCACATAAGATATAGATATATGGTGTGACAAAATTTTATTTAGAACTATTTAATACGAACAATCCCACAGTACATTGTCATCACGTAAATCCAACAGTTTAGGAAGCGTACGTCAAGGTAGTGCTAAAACGACAGAATTTTACAGACTTCTTCGATACATATTGATAGACACAAAACCCCATTTAATTGTAGCCTATATCTACATCAGGATCACACGATTCTGATGTATAATCTATATTACTGTAAAGTTTCATCTATCAGTATCAAAATCTACTGAACGGATCGTTCAGTAGATTTTGCTTGAAAGAGTGACAAACATCCAAACATCCTCACAAGCTTTAGCATTTATAATATTAGCACAGAGTATCAGTACAGAGGTGCTCATAGCCCAGTTGCACTCGGTGATTAGAAACAATCACAGAGGATAAGCATCAACGAAGCGGTCAGTACCTGGATGGGTGGACACTCTTTGAGCCTGTGAAAAGTAACGAAAAAGTTGCTTGAAACCGGTTTGCAATTGGGTCGTGCTATCATTCTTGCCGACGTAGCTCATTATGTGTTCAAGCATGGCTCTTCAAAATACAAATGTTGACTAAGAGATTACCTACGCAGGATACCATCATAGGTATCATATCATACCATCATATCATAGTTAATAGGAGTAAAACTAAACAAACCCTATATCAAACCGAGACCTGAACATCCTTTTTTAGAAAGGCCTGAACATCCTTTTTTAGGGCCCACTGCACAAACCTGGTCTAGGTTTGTGCAGTGGGCTGTTAAAGAATATCGATGTCTCTCTAATGGTGATTAATGCCCTATCCTTAATTTTATGTATGTTAACATGTATCATCTACACCATGTATATGGCTAGTATCTCGCTGGGACAATACTGAATGTGTTCCATCATATTAAATAATTACAAATTTTAACAAAAAAAAGACTTCAAGAACTGGACCAAATTGAAATGGGAATAAAAAAAGAATAATCAAAATCAGTTCACCCGGTCAAAAGTTATGAGGTAACAAAACATCTCCTTTTTTGAAGTCGGTTTAGAAAATACTAATACTTTATTATCGCGGTACTAATATAAAATGTAAAACCATTTGAACTAGTAGCCGACTCCTAATAATTTTGGAAATACAGAACTAATTAATTAGCTGAACCTTGGTCGCATTTTTATGAGGTCTCCCCACCTCGGTCTGTGAGACCGATGAGTCCCGATAAGTGTGAACAAATTACGTATACTACTACTAATTACAGCCACATGACTATTTTGCTGCATTAGTTAATAGATAATTGCAATAATTGTGTCATTGTCTTTTACAAATTGAAAACCGAAATCATCTATTAGTGATGTACCACTCGTACGTGTTGCAAAACCATTTCACCATAATTTCTTGATAAATTTTACTTTGATCGCTGCAAAAGTGAAATATACAATCTATGAACTTACGTACCTACGTAGCTTACTATAAGTATACAAATAATCTTCTTTATTGTTTATTATACATCAAATAATAGGTCTTTACCTATGAAATTGCCGTTTTGTATGCAATAAGTGAAAGTACTTATTTTTTCAAACTTTTTTATTTCTGTTATTCGAATTAATCACCCATGCAATCGACGCATCTTTGCCAACGCATTGGCAGTTTATTGATGCCCTTCTTGTAAATTAAAGAAATCTTGTAAATTTGTTGCCTCCCGTCCAGCTGATTTTTACAAGATGCATACAAAACGGCAATTTCAAAGGTAAACCTATAGACATCACCTAACATATACACATAACCGAATACTTTATATTTACTTAAATAATGCAACCATATAGATTAATTATAATAGTAAATGATAATCATGAGGCAGTTGGTTCTGCCAATTGTTTTAAAAGGTACTGCTTAACTTTTGCCTTGAACGTGAAAGTATTAGGTAAACTATTACAGTGTGTTAGTTTAATACATTAATATAATTATTATATATATTATATTCTTACGATATATGAGTATTATTTAGTTTCCTATTCTCACACAAATTACAACCAAAATGCTCCTACTACTACGATATAGAGAAGGCAGGATCTTCTCTATATCACCCATATTTCTGGCAAAACTAAGTTTATTAAATTATCTACACTGTATTCAAAGTCTATATTATAAAACTGCGGACAGTAACTTGACAGTATACCGTCCAAGACGCGATCCGATTAACTTCAATCGCTTCTTGTTTTAAGTACGTTATGCGTACTTTATGTTAAATAAACTGTGATTGTATAACATATATAAATCTTTAAAAAAATACACAAATTTTATTATCTACGAGTATATCTAAAATATCTAAGGTTAAATAATTTGAATTAACTTGAATACTATTCAAATGTTTTATTTGAAAGAAGTTACGTAAAGTTTTATAGAAAAAGATAACGCGTACTACTAATTTATTAAGTAAAGAATTATAATCATTAACAGTCGTTTTAGTCACCTTTTGAATGTGTGTTTTGATCTTTTTTGTTACTTGTAACTTTGTTGGCTTGGTTGTTAATATTTATTTTTTGCTTGCTGTGGTCTCCTGTAAGAAGGAAGGAGTACATCGGTATAATACCCCTTTAGTAATTTATTGTACACTGTACAGATGTGTATATCCTTTGTTTTAGATCCTAATTCAATTAAATAAATAAAAATAAATAAATAAATAAAAATAAATAAATAAATAAAAATAAATAAATAAATAAAAATAAATAAATAAATAAAAATAAATAAATAAATAAAAATAAATAAATAAATAAATAAATAAAAATAAATAAACTACTGGGCATACGCATCACGCACGGTTGGCTTGGTGGTATAAGCGGTTGCCACGCCGCCGCTTTCTGCCCTTTGTGTGCTCCACAAATTGTTGTTCTAACTCTGGCTGTCCTTTGCGTCCCTTTCATGTATGTTTGCAAAGTCCTCCGCGACGCAGGATGTATATTCCCAACTCGAAAGTTGAGTTTAAAAAAAAAAGTAAAAATGGATAAGCATTACAACTGTTTCGCACTAGTATTGACGAATTGATTGATCTTGCTGCACTTTATTTTATTCAGAATTGTTTTTGTTGAATTCATACCGGAACAACTGAAAAATCGATTATGTTAACGAATACAATAGCTACAATTAGTTGCACTTCCTTAACTGTACAGCATGCTTCGTCAATGGAGATTCGATAAAATGTTTTATTTGTAATAGCATAAGGTAGCAGCTTTTGATTGCCGTTTGGTCTGCTTTTCACCCCTCAGCGTATTCATCATTATCTCATCATACATCATGTTGACAGCCTTTAATGGACCACTGTTAGATATATAGTCCATTGGATTAAACAGTGTCGGTGCACCCGCACGCAATTGTGATTATTGTTGTGAAATACGAATATATAAATTCATACAAAGGCGTAAACTAACAAATAATACTTTCTTGCTGTTGTACGTCGCAGGCGGGCTTTTTGATTTTGTGGCAACTTGCCGCACGTTCGACTGCGGTGTGATCAAGGTGACTGTATCTAAGCGAATGGATTATATACCTCTCTTTAGAAAGAAGATTTTCGTCAAGTTGTTGCAGTGCTGTTCTGTGGAGTTAGTTCCCTTAGTGGGCACTTATATATGGTATCCAAAGGCTAAATTCAGGTGTTGACGATCTGCATTTTCAATCCGTCATCTTATCCGTCTAGATTTAAGTATGGCGTTACAATAGTATAGATAGGTACTTAATACAAGAAGAATCTTTATCATTTGTCTAAAGAATCTGTCGTATACAGGAAGTATAAGGACTTATATGAGCAAAAAACGCAGTTAAATAAACGTGTAATGTAATTTTTAAATTGCGTTCGAGATTGCATTTGAGACTTTAATCTGTCTCCGTATCAAACCAGTCCCCCTAGCCAAGTTGCAAATGTTCTTCTTTCTTAGCCAATGACACAAGAGTATTTAGGCGTTAACGATTGCAGAAAGAAGAATGCTTGCAACTTGGCTAGGGGGGCAGAGACCTATTTACCATTCCGAAGTGGTAAAGAACTAAATCGGATTACGAATTTATAGTCTCACCATTACTGTTCATCTTATGGGTGTTGTGACTGAGGGCACAAACTACAATAATAATAATAATATCACTACAAAAAGAAGGAAAACTTGAAACAAACCATGTAAATATTTCGGAGATCTAACACACAACGCCATCTAGTCCCAAGCTAAGCAGACCTTGTGTTATGGGTATTAGACAAGTGATATAAATACATATTACACTTTTTTTTTGTAAATACATACATATTACACATAGAAAACACCCAAACTCCGTAACAAATATTTGCAGATCATACAAACATTTGGTCCGACCCGGGCATCGAACCCGAGACCTTAAGCACAGCAGTCGCATACGCTACCACTGCGCTACCAAGCCAGTTAACCCGTCTGGTCATGGTTATAGTAGACAAAAACCTCCTCGCAAAGGAGTAGTTTGTATATTTGGCCCTGCCTATGACTTAACTCTGCCTGATGGAAAGCATAAGCAGAATCCAAGAGTGGTGGTCACCATACTGCGTGCGAATGCAGACAATGCAACAATGATGATACCCATCACCACAAACTTGCGTTTAAAATGTTAATATGTTTTCACAACGAGTTGTTAATAACAGTTAACGCGAGAAATAGTTTGAGTTACATGTATTTATATTCTCAAGAACGACCTTAATGTTTTATATTATCAGCAATCGCAAATGCTTAAAATTAAAACATTAAAAAAAAAATGTCGACAAGAACTACTTTGTTTAAAACTTGTTTCATGTTTTTCTGTTTGTTTAGATATAAAAATGTTAGGGTGTTAAAACTTAATAATTACCTTCTATTTTTTAATGGTATAGGGTTTTAATGAGCTGACGGTAAGTGACTATCTAACTGCATGCCACTTGGTTCGATCCACTTCATTCTGTAATTTAGTTGGCACATTTTTTTTAGTAGGATTGGAATGGAAGGTAATTCACTAGTTTTTTTTTTCCTTCTATTATTTAGGGATTATCATTCTTTCGGATATGACATTGAAACCATTTTAACTTAATCTATACAAATAAATAAAATTGGTGTCTATTTGTAATATACTAACTTTTAAACTTTCGCGTTCCATGATATATTAACAATTATTTTTACGGGAATTAACGCGATCACTTATTAAAAGGTATAACATACCCCTGATTTGCCTGACGTTTCGACCAGGTTGCACTGGCCGTGGTCACAGGCTGACTGAAACGTCAGGCAAATCAGGGGTATGTAATACCTTTTAATAAGTGATCGCGTTAATTCCCGTAAAAATAATTGTTAATATATTTGTAATATTATAATAAACGTTTTTTACTAAATGCATACGTATGTATACACGGTACATATACCATAATATTTTTTTTTACAAATTTTGTATGTCTGTCTGTTTGTCGGCTAATCTCTAGAACGGCTGGACCGATGATATGTGGACTAGTAACTTAGGCTACTTTTCTAGACTAGCTTCGCCCCGCGGCGTTACTCGCGGTACGACAATAACCGCGGGTAGCACCGCGGGACTCAGCTAGTATCTAATAATAAGTTATTTGTGATGACCGAGCCTGCGAAGGATTCTAATATTGAATCACGAGCGCAGCGAGTCAAAGGGAATCAAAAGAGCACAAGGTGAAAAATCATTGCACTCGAGTGCAACACGTAAGTTTTCATTCCACCTCAGCGAGGAAATGACTAAATGACGTAAAAATAAATTGGCGCTGGGAAATCAAATCAAAAAAAAGTATCCCAAGAAGGTTCCGAGTCTGGGTTCTTAACAAATTAAAAAAGATCGCATGCTAAATTCGGCACCATGGAGTTAAAAGTGAATAGATTTAATGATGTTTTGACCTCACTCACTTTAGTGCACGCGATGGTCTAAATTCAATTTTACTTTATCCTCTAGCGGATAAAAACGACTTTTAAACTCAGATATCGCGAAGAGCAAAAATACTCTTTCCGAGATGGTGGAATAAAAAAATATTTGACACTAATTATTCTGTTTTTGAAAACTAAAACTTGTTAGAAAATAATCATCACAAATTTAACAAAACCAAAAGCGATTTCAAGAACTGGACCAAATTAAAATAGGACCACTCGGAAAGCACTAGCTTTCAAATAAAAAGGAAAGTATCGTCCAAAACGGTTCACCCAGTCGAAAGTTATGGGTAAGGTAGCAAACTTAAAAAATACAGTATTAATTAATAATTGATAATCTCCTCCTTTTTTGAAGTCGGTTAAACAAGAAAATTAATGCTGCATTTGAATGAAAGTACTGATCAAGCTAGTTTCTAATAGAGATATGATATTTTTATTTATTTATGAATGAAAAGAGAGCTTCGGTATATTCTTACGTCCATTAAAGTAATTGTTTAAAACACATCTGCATTGTATGTATTATTTACTCATTCACCCTATGTACACATTTTGAATGATTAAGTAGGTATACGTATATAAATGAATTATGTTTGTTGTTGATATCTTTACAAATTATCCTATTCATTAGACGATATTAAAACTAAAACTTTCCGTGCATTGACGAAATAAGAAAATATGAATTATCCCCATCCTTATTTATCTATCTATATATTATATATATATTGAGGGAGAAAACCAATGTTTTTTTGGAACGAAGATCCTTATGGCGCGTTGCGAAAGGGGGCTAATTAACTAGAGCATCGACTACTGAGGTACAAACTATAACTATAACTTCGTTGCATACGTGTATCCCTTGACACCTCTTAAGTTTTTTTATTGGTATAGGGGGCAAACGAGCGGACTTATAGCCTGATGTTACCATCTCACCCAGCGATTACCGCCGCTCATAGACACCTGCTACACCAGGGACGTCACAAGTGCGTTGCCGGCTTTTGGGGGATGGGGAAAGACATGTAGGGACCCCTCGCTGGTTGAGGTTATGGGTTTACGGTATCCTCACTCACTCGGTGAAACACAGCGCAAGCGCTATTTCACATCAGTTTTCTGTGAGGCCGTGGTATCACTAGGTCGAGCCGTGGTGCCGAAGCATGGCTCTCTCAAATGACAGAAGCTTGTTTAAGAGAAGGAAACTTAACTCTTATATATAAATCTTATATCAACCGCTCTAGCCAGAGTGATAAAGTAGGCGTAAATCTTCTTTCTAAGGGAGAGCGTGGGAGAGCCATGCTTCGGCAAGAATGGACCGGCTCGACCGGAATGATACCACGGCCTCACAGAAAATCGGTGTGAAACAGCGCTTGTGCTGTATTTCACCGAGTGAATAAGAATACCGGAGGCCCGTTCCCTACCGGTGGGCGGCGATAACCGCTTTCCATCAGGCGATAAGTCTGCTCGTTTGCCCCCTATTCCATAAAAAAAACTGTTTATGTCCAGCAGAGGAATACTAAAGACTGTTGATGTTGTGATAAAAGAAAAATGAGTCATAAATCTTCTAGAAATTGTTATTCCAATGCAAGTAATAAAACTAAATTGACGTAGTGTTTATAGCACTCACAGATATATCTTAATAGTTTACAAACAAACACGCAATAACAAAACAAATATAATATTTAACAATGAGATTGTATCATTTTGTTGTTATTTTGACAGCTATAATGTAATTTCCACTTACATAATAAGGCTATTGAGCGGGCACTTTAGAGATTATGTAAATTGGAAATAGGCAGTTTTTAAAAAACAGACAGATAGACGGACAACAAAGTGACCCTATAAAGGTTCCGTTTTTTCCTTGTGATGTATGGAACCCTAAAAAGAGGTATTTAAGAAGGGAAGACAACTTTATGCTGTGCTAAGTGTTGTGGGACAACGTTTTGTGTGATTCACAAAATTGTTTATAAATGCTCCTGTAACACAATGATGTAATTATATTCCAAGTGCGGAAATTATCTTAAAAAAAGTGTGGGAAAGGGATTTTTTTGTAAGGGTGGATTGGGGAATACAAAAGCTTAAGTATTTAGGAGTTGATAAAATCAAAAAGGTCACGGACAGTCGGAAAATTCCAGTCCTCTAACGGAATATATACATGTATAGGTTCTTCTTCTTCGTCTGGCCTTTTCCCATTTCTAATCGGGGTCGGCTCTCTTTATCCTTCTCCTCCAGAGATATCTGTTCTGGGTCGTCACAGGGTCCACTTTCTCTTCTCCGAGGTCCTTGCTGATGGTCGACATCCATGAAGCTCGGGGTCTGCCACGGCGTCTTGGTCCCGACTCTAGTTGCAGCACTTTCTTGGTCATGTGTTCGTCAGGACGACGCATGACGTGACCGTACCACCTCAAGCGCATCTCTTTGAGTTTCTCCGGTATTGGTCTCACTTTAAAGCTGCCTCTGATATATACATTCGGCACTTTATCTAGAAGTGTGACGCCTGCGGACCATCTGAGCATTCGCATTTCATTCGCAAACATATACATGTATAGATAACACAGTAAAATATGAAATACTCTATCACTATCTCTTTTTGGTTTAGGTGCAGTACAGTTAAGTATAGTCGGTTATTAAGATGAGATGCAAAGTTTGATTCTAGGTCAAAAGTGTGTTCATTTACATTTTAAAACATTTTAATTGTCTGAAATCTGTTTTATTCATTTAACTAATTAATAATGAACAATTAATGTATTATATGTTATAACTTCCTAGGAAATAAATACATTATTTAAGAAAGATATACTTACATCTCCTTTGTGCTCAAGTAATTTATTTTTTGTTCTACTTAAGTTAAGATTACATAATCATTATTTACACGCTTTTATACCTTAATTTAAATAAGTAGGTAATACATATAATACAATTCTAGTTGCTCTGTAATTCGTTGTGTTACACTGTAGTTACATTGATGAGTAATGCACTAATGAAGAACAAAAAATACTTAAAAACAAGAAATTTGAACTCAACTGGTGCAGAAAGTCTCGAATATTCGAAGCGTGCACAAACCAACTTGAAATTTTTATATAATTACTGATGAGAATATATGAATATTAGGCTTACATCGCCATTAGGATGGTTTTCATCTTTGTTAGTGTGAAAATGAAAACCATCGTATCTGTAAGTACTTTTTTCTTTAGAAACCTGTTCATTTATTTTCCCGCCTTCTTTAATATGTAACATCAGACGGCGAATCCTAGTTTGAATAGTTTTTTTTGTATAAAGAAAATTTATACGTTGACCCGAAAATTTCGTAAATGTTTATATTTTTCATTAGATTACTTACTTTATTTTCATTAATGAATTAAAACATTATCTATACAAATGAATAAAATAGAATTGTATTTATGTAAATTCAAATTCACATCTTCCATCAAATGAAAGTATATACGATACTTAAATAGAAAAATCTATTTTTAAATTATGTCTCTGTCTGTCTGTTCGGACTAATCTCTTCTTCTCCTTCTTAAAATTTGGAACTGTTGGACCGATTTCGACGGGACTTTCACTGATAGATAACTGATGATATAAGGAGTAACTTAGGCTACTTTTTTTAGACTAACTTTGCCCCGTGGCTTTTTTGCGGTTATTGTTATCATAGCTAGTAGAGAATAAGTCTCCTGGCAATACCAGATTGATTCTTAAAGATTAATTATTATTATTATTCTACTTAAACAATCATTTAGTTAAATATAGATTAATATAAGGTACACTTCTTTATAATCGATAGATACTGATATTATAAATTGGAAAGTAACTCTTTCTATCTGTGTTTCACAGCTAAACCACTGAACCGATTTGGATGAAATCTACAACGTAGATTCTTAGGTTCTTGAGAAAGAAGATAGGCTACTTTTTACCACGGTAACCGACATAGATGCCGTAAGCCGCGAGTAAAAGCTAGTTATTACTCAAACAAAACTGTTGAGTCTCGGATCTACTTAAAGAAATGGCAGTAATGGTATTCAGCCTGCTCGCAGGAGTCACACCAATCTCCGGTCTAAAATACCATAGATAACCTGATTGTTACCATTCCGTCCATGCATTCTTCTTATATTTTCATCTCCTCCAGTTTTGTCCTGATTAATTTCGTTGCAGGTTCCAAGACAGTTTAAGTTTTGCTGGGACTTCCTAAGTCTCATAATTCGGTGTGTTCGTGGGTCACTGTTATTGATCCTGGTGTATAGGAGTTACAGTCGTGGGCATGTGGGCTGGATTAGTCCCACCCATTCGTCCATCTAATCTCAAAAGTACCGTATGACAGAAATCGAAATCGATTAGTATAATAGCCGATTCTCGATTATTATTTCTTCCAACTCGATTTCAGTTTACAGATTTTTGTACTAGGCATGTAGGACATACTAGAGTAGATATATATTACATATTGTTAAAATAAACAAAGCGAATTCTCTCTTATGTAACCTCTACGGTTAATAAATATACCTACGGTTAATAAAAGAAGAAACTTAAGTACCTATTGTCATTATGCATTTTCAGTGACATTTGGATGTCAGTTGAAATTCAGTAATATCCAACCAGCCAATCAATTTCTGAACGTGTCTCTCCAAACACTTGATATTGGTGCAATCTCTGCGTTGACTCTACACGCGAGATAAAGTCCATACACAACTAATAATAATAAGAATAAAAGTAGGTTTGGAAAATTTTGAATTAAAAACGACTAATATAATATATATACTATCTATACCAATATTATAAATTCGAAAGTAACTCTGTCCGGCTGTCACGATTTCACGGCTAAACCACTGCATCGATTTCAATCAAATTTGAATATACTTTTGATTCCTGAGGAAGGACATACGCTATTTTGATCGCGATAACCGACATAAATGCGGCCGAAGCCGCGCTCAAAAACTAGTTATTAAAGTTCAATTACTCGTTCTTTTAACCTTGTTTTTAAAATTCCCATTTAAATTTAGTTCTTGTGATAAAAATATAATAAATAATCATCATCATTCTTTGGTTTTACGGTAAAGGTAACTGAGATTTTGTGAGTTACACCTGTATTAAGTACCGTGGGAGAGCCACGCTTCGGCATGAATGGGCCGGCTTGACCGGAGTGGTACCACGGCCTCACAGAAAACCAGTGTGAAATAGTGCTTGCGTTGTGTTTCACCGAGTGAGTGAGGATACCGGAACCCAAACCCCCTATCTCCCCTCCCTATCCCCCAAAGGCCGGCAACACACTTGTGATGCCTCTGGTGCTTGCAGGTGTTTATGGGCGGCGGTAATCGCTTACCATCAGGCGATACTTCTGCTCGTTTGCCCGCGTATTCCATAAAAAAAAAAGTAATTTCATTTTAAAAAAAATGAAATGTCCGGGCATAATAGGGCACAATACAAAGGAATCGTTCAAGGCTAACAAGAGATCACGTTTGGTCTATACTTGCAAAGTCTACTGTAATAGTAATTTATAGTCTCCTACCTTACCGTACCTTAATAGTGACTCATATAGTGTTGAATGAACGGTTCGGTGACGACTTATGCTATATTCTGTAGCATTTTTGTGGTCTAAGAAATGAAATTAATTAAATGCACAAGATGTTCTAGGACTTTCGAGAGGAGGATTCATACTGCAGTTAAGAGAAGCACTTTTTCACATTTTTGACATTTGTTTAATTGTACTCGTTATTGTCGGAGTACCGCGGCTCCGCCCGCGTATATGTTGGTTTTTGCGGCAAATAGTAGCCTATGTGTTATTCTGATGTATAAACTATATTACTGTAAAGTTTCATCCAAATGCGCTTAGTAGTTTTTTGGTGAAAGAGTAACAAACATCCATCCATCCAACCATTTTTACAAACTTTCGCGTTTATAATATTAGTATAGACAATTTATATAATATATTAACTAGATATAAGGGCTCCCACACATAACTTTCACCGCATCGCAGTTAAGTGTGGGAATCCTAACCGTGGTTGTGTCGGATAACCGTCCCATCGGATTATGAGAGTGAGAGAACAGAGAGTGTACTTGTGTTTGCACATTGATATATCCTTGTACACTATAATAAGTCCCGTGTAGTTAACTGGTCTCTGTTGAGACTGGCCGCCGTGGCCGAAATAGGTTAGGAGAAAATAAAATATATATACTTATGTTACAATATGTATAATGTATATCTATGAATACATAAAATATAATCACAAACTTTAACAAATAAATGACTTCAAGAAATGGACCTAATCTATAATGACCAAATGAAAAATAATAATTTTATTGTTTCCTTAAATCAAAATTTACAATTTTATATAAACACTAGGATTCCCTGTGTCGTGAGGAAATAAAAAAATAATCATCAAAGTCGGTTCACCCAGTCGAAAGTTATGAGGTTTAACGAAACAAATACAGTCGAATTGATAACCTCCTTCTTTTTTGAAGACGCTTAAAAATTGTAAGAGGTCGATGTCTATACTTTAACGAAAGAAAGAACTAACAAAGGGATCTTTAATCAAGTATCAGAACTGTTAACAACAGTTTTCCTGTATGTTTGTGCGCACTTGTCACAGAAATGTCTTAACTAATTTAGATGCGGTTTTCTCTTATCTGTTGTTGTAAATAAAAATTAAATACACATTTAGTGTGTGTTTTATTAAAATCGGTTAATAAATAAAAAGTTTGAATCAGTTTCAAGAGCCACAGGCAAAAGCATAAATAGGCAGTACATATATACATAAATAGGCAGACACAAAATGATCGTGCTGTTCATACAGATATTTTTCCTGCGTATGAATCAAATCCACAACTTTTGTCATACGTCTTTATGATAAGTTACTTACCTCATGGACTAGCTGTTAGTAATACTAATAGACTTATCGTAAGAAACCTACTAGTATTGTAAATAACATCATTATGATCCATCCTAATTACATCTGAAGAAATTCTATAATATCGAGAGAGGAGGAGAGATTCGGAAGTATATTTATAGTATTATTATTTGTTTGATAAATGAGTAAATATATAATGTGGTAATTATGTATAAATTCAGAGATACTTATTTATCTATGTTTACAAATATATAAATGAAGAATTATGTACATAGAATTAGTTAAGTTTTCAAATTACAATAGGAAAAAACCAAACAAAATGTTCGGAACATTCTCACGAGATTGCCGATGTGTTTTTTGTTGCTTGGCCCTCCAACAACGAACAGGCTTACAGATCTGTTAGGGAGTTAGACTCCGGTAACCGGAAAATCCAGAAAAGTCCAACAGAACAGAGAAGTCTCACAATAAAAAATTGTACTGGAGATGGTTTTGTCTTCATTCAAATAATAATCACATCATTGAAGGCGAAAAGTCTTGGCCATTAGTCTCAGAGGCTCACATTAGGCGACCTTTTTAAAGGACTGATGTAAAAGGCAGCTGGTGTAGTTCCAGTACAAATTGTAAGGAGGTTGCTATCTTTAGAGCTCTAACCACTTTATCCAGAAACCGGTATCAACCGTTCACTTTAAAATAAATAAAAATAAAACTAGCTTTGTCCACGGCTCCGCCATCGTGTATATCGGCTGTCGAGATTAAGAGTATCCTATGTCCTTCTTCAAGAATCAAAGTATCTCCATGACAAATTTTATTGAAATCGGTGCAGGAGTTCAGCCGTGAACAGACACATAGTTACTTTGGAATTTACATTATTAGTAGGTATGGGAGTATGAAAGTATAGATGTTATTTATGAATGAAATATTAAAAATTATTTACCCTGGTACATAATTTTGATCACAATATATAGTTCCAAACGAAGCAGAGTTTATACTATGTATGTAAATACATGCATGTACATAAAAACGGCCACACCAATGCTTATATAGACGTATTTACACGCAAATACATAAACGGTTAAATTTAATGAAGCTCCAAGAATTAATTTAACTTTTGCATGCACAGAATAAAAATAAACTTAAAAAAAGAAATATTACGAATTCAACGCGTATAACATTGTCC
Organism: Spilosoma lubricipeda; assembly: GCA_905220595.1. NCBI lineage: Eukaryota > Metazoa > Arthropoda > Insecta > Lepidoptera > Erebidae > Spilosoma > Spilosoma lubricipeda. The sequence goes on from HG992291.1 coordinate 3,905,202, forward strand.
GTCTATTACATCTTAAGATTAAAAATAGCTAAACCAATGTTAATTTTGTGTTTCTTGTCTGATAGGTAAATGCATTGATTGTAATATTACAATCTATTCAAACCTTTGAATGCTATTACATTTTTATTAAATTTCACATTTATTTTAATAGCTCTTATGACGTTCATAAGCAATAACTAGCATGATAAAAATCACTTATGAAAAGTCTCAAAAAACAGGTAACATTTTAACTTTCATAATTTTCCGAACAACAGTTATTAAGTATTCGCTAAAATAGTTTAAAATAAGTGAGCGACGTCATTGCATTTTTTTAAACCCTAAGATGTCCTTAATTATTATAAAATATAAATAGTATTTTTGTAAACTTATAGTTTCTTACCTGTATTTCAGATCCATGACTTCAAAATTATATACAGACGCGTACATGCCAGCCAGTAACACAGGGAATAATATTAATATATATGTATAAATATTAAACCTCCCGAAAGGTCCCAGAATACTCAAAATGTCGTCCACAGTCACTTCATTGTTTTGTTTTTTTTCCGGATCCATTTCGAACACAAAATTCAAATCACTATTTAAAAAAAAAACACACAAAAAGAGGTCAGTAGTTAATTAAAAAAATAAACAAAAATAAATTTGTTTCGTAATTGTAAATTTCGTTTGAATATAGAACGGCGCGCGCGCTCCGGTCACCAGACCGATAGTGCGCGCGAGCCATCCAATTTATGGCTTTTATTGTTCTCTTTAAAATCATCGGCTATCGATATGAAGTTTACTTAAGATAGCATTGACTTTGAAACTATTTACAATATGTCCCATTTATTCATTATTTACGATATCGCCTCTGAAAGTATTATTTTAGTCTGAATTTGTTGCTATTGTTTTAAAGTTATTATTTACGGTGTTGCCGCAAAAATAATTTATTTGCTAAGCGTTCAAAATGAGCGTAAAAATTTGTAGTTTGAAAAACACATACATTTGAATGAAAATTGTTTATACAGTTTTATGATGTTGTCTTCAGTATTAAATATAAATGAAACTTGATATCCGTTGTTTCCATTCATCAATCCCCAAATACAACTTCATTCGATTTGTTCTTCATAATCTGAATTTGGAAAAATAATTACAAATGTAATAATTTATTAGTATTTTGAACTCGAATTTGAGAATGTTACCTAGTCACTTTTCTTTCAGCAAAAAATGATTTTATTACGTACGAAATTTTATGCCTACCTCAGTATCCCATGGCAGGTACACTACACCTACCAACAATCCCGGACGACAAAATTATCTATCTATCTAAATATTATATACTAGCTCAACCCCGCAGTGTTACCCTCGATTATTGTTGCACCGCGGGTAACGCCACGGGATAAAGCTAGTCTAACAAAAAGTGTTCTAAGTTACTCCTTAGATGATCAGCTATCTGCTAGTAAAAGTCCCGTAAAAATCGGTCCAGCCGTTCCAGAGATCACCCGGAACAAAGAGACAGACAAAAATTGTAACAAATGTTAACCCAGAATCCTGACTTTTTACATGTAGTTTCTTTATATAATGTAAGTGAACACTAAGAAAGGAATTTTGAAGTTCCATCCCTAAGGGGGTAAATCAGGGGATGAAAATCTGGGTGAGCGAAGCCGCGTGCAAAAGCTAGTTATTCATATAGAAATCTTGTCCTGACAATAATAAACGTACAAAAAATAATTAGCCAATTTGGAAGTTATGCGCGTACATACATTTCGGTGAGTCATTTTATTTATATAGATAGTAAAGCCTGTATGAAAATACAATTTTTCTTCAGCTATTATATGTTTGTTTGTTTGTAACCGACTTTTGTAAAGGTGCATTTTTAGTTTTTCAAACTATATTTTTCTTTCACAGTTCCACAGAGAACTAATTAAGATACAGTAATTATTACGTTGCATTTTACCAAAAGACTGATATTATCGGAGTCTCAAACCCTTCTTCTTCCCTTCTTCAATCACTGATGTTTCTAGCCAATTTCGGCCAGTCAACAACGCAGGAGATATTATAGTGGACGGGTGTGTGCGCAAACACAGGTGCACTTTCTGTTCCCTCACTTTCATAACCCGATAGGACGGCTATCGTACACGACCGGGGAGAGACCAGGCACAGGACTGACAGCTTTACGTGCTACCTATCTGAGATTCCTAATTAGCTGGTGTGAATTCCTATTAACTCTTGCAAAGGACTGACACATCATATCATCAACAGTCTGTGATAGTCCACTGCTAGACATAAACCACTGTTTCGGGATGATATATGATGTTTGTGACCGTGGTGAAGGAGTTAAATTAAACGTTCAACGTGTCTCGAACAACGAATAAAAAAGGGAAGATTATTTATTGTTCATGCCTTTTATAGCAACTAATTTTAGTGTTGCCACTTAAAATTAATGCCAGTGTTAGCAATTAAAACCAATAATAGTGTTGCCACTTAAAAATAAAAATAACTACTGTAGTCGGTGCCAGACACAACAGCCTCTCCTTCGAATGAAGGTTTTGGCGTACTAAACCACAATGGCCTAACTAATCGGTATAGAGTTGTGATGGTGAGATGTTATCCTGTGTCGTTTTCTCCCTTAGTCAGCTCTTACGACACCTGTTACACTAATAGGGATGGTGATACTCAGTATTCTTAACCCGTCCACCACACGTATATTGTCGCGACTAGACGGTAGTCACGTATATAAAGGATATAGAATATTTTATAAACATCTACGTATTGCCATCTGATGGCTGGCAAGGGACCAACTAATCTACATAATATATGCAGTCAAACTGACTGATATGTATTTTCTGTAGCGTAATAAATATGGCGCTGGTGTCAGACTTGCAATCGAGTGGTTGCGGCTTTAACTTGCTTTAACACTCTTCTAACAGAAGTGTTATATGACATACGTTAATGGTATTAAAGTACATGGTCATTTAATAAAAAAAAATACTAATTAAATACTCATATTACCTTTTATAATTTACAAGTCTTCTATATCTTGTTGTGTTTCACTATGATAAAAACCATCTTTGAAATGTGTGTATGCTCAATCGAAATATATTTGGAAACAACCAACCAAACTAACTCTATCTGTCTGTCTGTTGCTTTTTCACGACTAAGCCGTTGCACCGATTTCAATGAAATTTGGCATTAAGATAGTTTGATTCTTGAGGAAGAATATAGTCTCTTTACCGTGATAACTGACATACACGTGATTAACAGCTAGTTTTTCTATATGCGCAATAGAAGTCTCTACACCAGTAAAATATTGCACTGAATAGAGATAGATATGAGTGAATGACCTTTGATAAGTCGACGCGATGGGTTTCGATTTTCTTCCATACTTTGATCTTGGCTTAGGACAGGCAAATGGCAATAGTTACAAATATTTGTTTCACAGTTTGTAGGTTTTCTATGTATGATATATATATATGTACTTATATCTGTTGTCTAGTACCCATAACTTAAAAGAGACGGTGATCCCTGAGTTTGTTTCGTTCTTTCTTCTCAGTGCTAGTCCAGTTAGGAAAGGCCGAACTCATCTGCTCAAAAAAAGTTTAACTTGCCAAAGTGTTTGTGTAACCTAACTGCAGAATAAATGATTTCATTTCATAACACAAGCTCTGCTTAGCTTGGAACTAGATGGCTTTGTGTCTAACAAACGTCCAAAATATTTATTATAACATCTTGTATCGCGGGGGACTTTACAAACATACTTGAAACAGACACAAAGGGCACCCAGACTCGGGACAACAATCTGTGGATCACACAAAGTGTTGTCCCGTGTAGGATTTGATCCCAGAACACTTGGCGCAATAGAAAGTGGCGGGCGTCGCGACGCTTAAACCAACCATGCAGTTTCTAATCATATACGAATATCTCTATGCTTCTAACTTTATGATTAGAAAACTGTACTTTTACGATTTAACGAGTACAGAAATCAATACTAACTATTCCAACTGTGTAATAGTAAAACTAATGGAATGGCGGCTTCTGGTTTTATAGAAAAATGAGCTTTATTAAGAGAATCAAAAGTTTAAATTAATTAATAAAATGTTTCGGACATACAGCTTTTATCTGTACAAAGTGTAAGAAAGTACAGACGATATGTTTAAATCTTTTGTTTATTCTTTATCAAGGTTGACTTGAAAATAAAAGATGAAATTAGCCAATTAGAGGTTATATGTAAAAAAGTTAGTAAGAATTTCCGGTACTATTATTTCTTAAATTGGAATATATATTTATCTAAAATGTAAGTTATATTGCGATCAGTTATATTAATTTTTCATTAATATTTTTTTATGGTAGAGGGGAGGGCATTATGACTGTTGGCTAGAGGATAGCGTATGCGACTTCCAATCAAGAAGTCTCGGGTTCGCTTACCGGATCGTCCCAAAAGTGTTGTTAAATTTTTCTTACAAGAACAGTCCGGACTATAAAATTTATTCGATTTTTAACGCCCGTGCATCGGAGACGTTACGTTCACGTCGAGCCTTCCGTCCCGGATGGCATGAACACCTGTAACAATTGTTATTGGGAAGAACAATTCATAAAAAATTGAGAGTTCAACGTCAAAGGAAAACTAACTAAGATTCAAAAGGAAATGTTTTCATCTTCTAGCCCTTCTCTCAACTTTATTTGGAGTCGGTGCAATGAGTTTTCTTCTTCCATTCTCATATATCGCTCGTTAGTTTACTGCTTACTCCCTTCTTATGTCCTCTTTTACGCGGTCTTTTCTTTGATCATCCTCTACTCTAACATCCGTTCAACTTCTATGCTTGAAACTTCCTTAAATATGTTTCGGCTTCTATGGAGTGGCAATTATAAGTTGCATCACATCATCCACAGCCTTCAACAGTACGCCACTACGGGACATAGGGCTCTCCTTCTTCTTTCTTTCTTCTTTCTCTCGGATCAGCTATTTCTGCCAATGTCAAGTGTTTATAGTCTTCAAATCATAAGTCTTCAAGTCGTTAAGTCTTCGTCGTGATGAATTTAATGATATAAAATATAAAAATGTGGATGAGATGAAATGGGGACCGTCTTCCAAAAAAACAAAAAACGATCTCCAGGGCTCTCCTTAAAAGGTGTTTCGGCTTACTATATCACTTCAGCCAGACATGTTTATTTCAAGTTTTCCTTATATTTTCTTTTAAAATACAACTCTCCTGGAATATACATCCATATGTCGCGGGGTATTTTACAAACATACATGAAATGGACACAAAGAACACCCAGAACAATATTTTTCTTTGAATTTGTTGTCTAAGGTGGAATATGAACTCACAACACTTGGCGCAGTAGAAAGTGTCGTGGCAACCGATTAACCACTAGGCCAATCGTGCAGTCAAAAGCAGTGCTGTTGGCCTATATATTATGACTAGCTGAACCCCGCGGTGTTACCCGCGGTTATTGTTATTCCGCGAGTCGAGTATTCCGGGACAAAGTTAGTCTAAAAAAAGTAGCCTAAGTTACTCCCTGGATCATCAGCTACCTGCCAGTGAAAGTCCCGTCAAAATCCGTCCAGCCGTTCCAGTGATTACCCGGAACAAACAGACAGACAGACAGACAAAAAATTTTTAATTACATTTTTGGTATATGTACCATCTATACATACATATTTATTTAGTAAAAAGCGATTATTTTAACATTACAAACAGACACTCCAATTTTATTTATTTGTATAGATTTGCTCCTTTATTCGTCTCTTACGACATACATGGAATAAATAGGGGTAGTGATACTTCGTATTCTTAATTCATCATACGGAAAGTTATGAACACATTTGCATGAAGGAGAGTTAAGTAGACCCTCAAGCACGTCATACCTGTACCTTGGTCTTGTACCAAATACCGCATGCTATGAAGTATTTAGAATTAGTTTAAAATCGGTTTTCAGTGTATAAGACGGCATAGAATGTATGTTTCGTTCTAACCACTCGATTTTCTACGCCATTCTACAGTTACTCCAGGTTTGACTGTACGGTTTGGCGTAGTGGTTTTTATGATTAATACACAACAATTGACTTTACTTCTGGACTCACAATGATAATTTTTTACAATAAAATTCCAATCGATACGTGACATTTAAATTATGTGCATTCATAAAGGTACTTATTTGGAATATTTTGTAATTTCAGAAAAGTAAATTATACAAATCTGCGAAACTAAGTTGTGGTTTAAATGATTTAGTACCTGGATGACCAAGTTTTGCTCGGTATTTAGTTTTTGGTATATATTCTAAAATTGAATTCCAGCTAGATTGCTCGCTCGATTTGTAGCCCGCGAAACCCCCTGCATACTAAATTCCATGAAAATCCTTGGAGCCATTTCCGAAATTCAGATTATATATACTCGTACAAGAATTATTCGTTCAAAGATATTAGAAATATAACAAAACACACTCCGGTTGAATAGTGGTCCAAGAAAAGTGTTTACATCTATATAAATCTTGCTACCGTTGAGCTGTCAAGCCCTGTGGGGGCTTGCTCAACACGTTTTCGTAAGCCTGACCGAACGTTGATCTAAATATACTTGTTCTAGAACCGGTGGATAAAGGAGTATTAACATTATTTACTCCAGTAAATTGAATCTGTTTTTAAAGTCAGCACAATTTTATTCTATAATGATTGTGGTTAAAGAATAATCTAGGTTTTCTGACATTTATGAAACTGTTTACTAAATCGGAAAAGTGCCTTACGATATGTTCAAATATTAGTAATACCGTAAAATACACAGTTACATCATACATACATAGTTAGAAACGCGAATGTTCTTTGGTTTCTGTGATGCGACATAGTTGCTGAAAATTTATTTAGAAGCGAATAGTAACTAAATAGGTAATAATCGAAAAGTAGAAAACGCCTCAGCTATATGGATTTTCAAACTTTGAGAAAGACACAGGAGATACCTACATTCAGCATTGCAGTAACAGTTTCAAAAAACTAATTTGCATACCTAAGGTTGTTTATTAAGTTTTATAAATCTTTTACGTAAAATACAACCGTTTCTAAAAATAGCTAGTGTCGGTCATAGTCAATAGCCGTCGTGGTCATTTCTAAAATCTAGCTACGATATGTGTCGTAATGATGTTAGACTTGTGTAAGTGTGTGTGCTAAGTAACAGACCTATCACTGTCTGATAAGTCTTCTTATCACATTTCTCTTAAGAAATATTTATTATGCATATTACATAAAGCTTTTTATTCGACTTATTCAATACGCGTCGACTAATATAAAGTCACGTAGTGAAAAAATAATAGACATAAATGCAATAGTTATAAATAACTTAATTAGTGAGTAATAAATTTGATTTAAATTGTGTTTATTTCTAAATGCGAATAATATTTTACATCTATTATATATGATTCTATTAGTCACCATACTCATTGCGAATACAGACAATGCAACAATGGCATTGTGACCCACACCATGGCGGGCTAGTGATGCTTATGTATCATTGGGCCTCCGGTTTCGCACTCACCAACGAAACACGACAGCATGAACGCTGTCATTTTAGGTTGATCTTCTGTACGCGGTAACTAGTACCGCCCCGGTCGAGCCAGCGAGTTCGTGCTGAAATCAACGTGGCTCTACTACCTTGTATAAATACCTTGTGTATGTATGATTCTCATGTCACGTTGTAGCTCACGATGGACTCCGAAACTACCTAATCGATATTTGTTTTTTCTTAAATGTGTGTTTTGCTGGCGTGCCTAACATAGTATAGTTAACATCACTCTGACCAAAAGGAGCCTAGTATGATTAAAAAAGAGACGCAGAAGAAGTTGCGTAGGTCAGCTAGTATAAGTATATTTATAAGTCAAATTTGTTTATTCATTCAATACGAAATAAAATAAGTTAAAACGCAGAAAAGTGTCATGCTAAATTAGTCACGTTGACAGTGCATATGATTGTCATTAATAACTCAAAAAGACGTTATTTTAGGATAGAGTGGTTCTCTGTTTATAATTGCCGTACTGAAAATTCGGTGTGGAGTAGTGAAGGACTTGACATACGGAGTGTTATCACCCCAAATTCATTAAATGGTGTCGAAGAAGGCGACTCAAAGAGCAGAATACGCAGGACTCTGCAAAAAGAGGGAAAACTTATAACAATCTTGTTTTGATATGTCGCACTATTTACACATGTTTTCGTTATTGACGATTATTAGATGTTTATTAACCTTGTACTAACGGTTTCTGAATTCCTTCTAATTCTCACATTAATAAATAAGATTCCATTGCTCTTATGTATTTGCTTTTCAATATACAGGTACGTTCAAATATTTAAGACCTTCATAGACTATTTTTTTTGTATAAGTTTCTAATAATAGTGCATTTGGGCAAATTTATTCCGGATTGTTTACTAAAACTGAAAAAAGAGAGTAGCTCTCTTTTTTCAGTAAGTAACTAGTTGCACCCCCGCGCTTTTTGTTGCTTTTGAATCAGACAGACAAAAAAAAAATAATAAAAGATTTTTTGATGTAAGTAACGTATATACTTTCATATATATTTAAAAGTTGTAAATTTTTAATGAGAAATTTGCGTCCTTTATTTTAAACTATCAAGAGTTTATGTTCCATATGATTAATAACAATTTTTACTGACGTCAAACACGTAATTTTAAAGATTTGTAACTGGAAAAATTGAAATTAATAGTGCAGAATCATAGATATCATAGGCAGTCAGAGTACTGGACGAATGCTAAACGACAAATTAAAAAAAAAAAACCTTTTTATTATAAAAGTATGGTTAAACTAATGCTTTGCATAATATTTTTGCAAATTGCATTTTTTAATAATACTGAACTTGTGAACAGCGACAGTTGAAGATCATTCAACCGGATTACGTTCAAATAATGGTTCATTCATTTATTCAATTTAGTGTACACGTTCTAGGAATTCGTTTACATTCAATGAGATCATTCAATGGATTTTAATTTTTTGATAAACAATTGACAAAGTTTTCGCGTCGTTTGACTACAACAGCATTATGGAAATCCGATTTTTAAAGACTGGTTTTGTTAGATAATCAGGTTTAAAAACTATGGATGTGGTGACTTTCACATAAAGCAATACTACATTACAACGCCATTTATTGAAAACGAACTGAACTACATGCCAACTATTTGTCTTAAAACGCGTAATAAGAGTTCTCGCGTCCGAAAGTATTTATATATTGGAATCTATATAGCGATATAACTCGAACCTCGTTAAGTCGCTATCCTCAGTAAGTCGAGAAAAATGCCATTTCTTTCGGCTGAACCTCTATAACTCGAATTTCAAAAAGCAAACTCGGTTAGCCGTAGTTCATAAAATATAATGACTTCTTACATGGGTTTCCCAGAAATCATAGCACCAAACTTCAAAAGGAACCTATAAATCTATTGTTTATAACTTGCACACGTGCTATGATTGAATATTTATTTCTCAAAAGAATTTACAAAATTCACTTACTGAAAAAACATACAAAAATGTTAACAAATAAATCAATTGAGCGTTTTATATAAAACAAAAGTGGGTAGTAAAATATATTTTGCACAAGATGAACGCATACGATACTCGAACACAGTAACACGATTAACTCAAGCAGCTCAATCAAAGATGTACATTTTTTTTTTAAATAGATAGGACATTCGTATGTTAACTACTATCTCCTACTTTTATAACAATGTTTGATAATTTTATTATTATACATATTTAGATAATTCTGAAAACTTTATTATTATTTATTTAGTATTCATTCACCAACAGTCACAACAATGTGAAAACAATTTTCAAATGCAGTGAGGTCTCCTTCCAATTGTTTGACTAATTATAGGTGAATGCAGTATTCAGTTTTAAAAATTTGGTCAAAGATTAAAGCAAATCAATTAAATTAAATCAAATTAAAAAGACCTAAGAATACAGATGAAATGCATCAAAAAATCAAATAAGTCAAGTAAATGAAATAAATCAAGTTCAATAAGCAAATTAAACGAATTAAAAAAGATCAAAAAACTTATCAAATCAAATATAAACAAATCAAATGAAAAGAATAGAGTTGAAAGACAATATAAGAATAAACAAAATATACAAAAAATGAGATACGTTAACTTAACCTAGGAGGTGTTCGAAGATGCATTTCTTAAATGTTCCCAAGTGGTTATTAAATATATCTATGTCAGCCGAGACACTGGCTACATCATTATATTGCTTCGATGTATACATTAAACCTTCTATAAAACACAGAAGTTATGTTTTTTTATTGTTGTTTACTCGAGTTTGTTCATTATTTTTAACTTAAAGTAAACCAGCGACCCTAACTCTACGTGAAAAGTATGACTTTATCAACACGGTAGAAAGTGACATAAAGAAAAAAGATGTGGCAGCTCAATACGGATTAACAAGCTTTTTATCGACAAGAATTAAGAATGAAGCTAAGATACGAATCAAGTAGCAATATCAATTTAACAAAGTCAACAGCATTAAACAAAGTCAAGTAAAGCAGTTCAAGTGGTCCAAGCAGTCCACTGATAGACATGAGGCCATCTGTAGAAAAGAGATTTTGGCCTCGCTTACCATGCTAGTCAGACAGATTGGTTTAATAATTGTTATAAGTTTTCCCTCTCTTTGCAGTGAAAATGTCCTGCTCTTTGAGTCGCCTTCATGGACACCCATTTGGGGTGATAACACTCCGTATTTTTAGTCCTTCACCACTTCGCACCAAATTTTCAATACGCCAAATATAAACAGAGAACCACTCTATCATAAAATAACGTCTTTTACAGTTATTATTGGCAATTATATACACTGTAAACGTGACTAATTTAGCATAACACTTTACTGCGTTTTAAATTTCGTTTTGAGTAAATAAGCTTACTTACTTATAAATATACTTATACTAGCTGATCTACGCAACTTCGTCTGCGTATCTTTTTTAATCATACTCGGCTCCTTTTGAGTTGCGTGATATTAACTATCCTATCTTAGGCACGCCAGCCAAACACACATAAAAAAAAAAAACAAATATCGATTAGGTAGTTTCGGAGTTCATCGTGAGTTCATATTATATATACAAGGTAGTAGAGCCACGCTGATTTCAGTAGGAACGGGCCGGCTCGACCGGGGCGGTACTACCCTCGCAGAGAAGATCAACGTAAAATAACAGCATTCGAACTGTCGTGTTGCGTTGGTGAGTGCGAGACCGAAGGCCCAATGATGCAGAAACATCACTAGGCCGCCAGGGTGTGGATCACCATGCCATTGTTGCATTGTCTGCATTCGCCATGAGTATGGTGACCACCACTTTCGGATTCTGCTTACGCTTTCTATCAAGCAGAGTAGAGTCTATTTGGCAGGCACACATGAAAAAAATTGAATTATATCTAACAGATGTAAAATATTATTTTATTTAGATATATATAGCATTTATATATAAACACTATTTAAATCAAACTAATTACTGACTAATGTAGTTATTTATAAGTACTAGCCGACCCACGCAACGTCGTTTGCGCCTTATATTGCCCGTAGCGTGAAAATTTCCCCCGTTTTTGAAACATTCTTCATTGGTGCTCCGCTCCTATTGGTCTTAGCGTGATGATATATAGCCTATAGCCTTCCTCGATAAATGGGCTTTCTAACAGTGAAAGAATTTTTCAAATCGGACCAGTGGTTCCTGAGATTAGCGTGTTCAAACAAACAAACAAACTCTTCAGCTTTATATATTAGTATAGATTACATTTACGTCGATTATTTTTTCACTACGTGACTTTATATTCAACAAACGCCTGTTGGATAAGTAAAATAAAAAGCTTTATGTAATATGCATAATATTTCTTAAGAAAAATGTGATAAGAAGACTTATCAGATAGTGATAGGTCCATTAATTATCACACATAGTTACGTCAGTTAAACATCATTAAGACACACATGTCGTAGCAAGATTTTAGAAATGAATGAAATAGCTATTTGCTATGTCTGACACTAAGAATTTCTCCAACTAAAACTGGCACTGATAGAAAAGATTTATTAAAATTTTAAGTATCAGTAAGTTGAATTTTTTAAAATTAATTTATAAAACATGCAATAATTTGGAGAGATCTAACATACCTGTAATAAAGAAGTTTATGTTTAACAGTAATCTCATTTACACTAGTGCTCAGACGTTAGATGGTGCCTGTAACTTAATGTAACAGCTATTATAAAATAGTATCTGAAGTGTCGATTATGACAGCAGAACCATTTGCTATTTCAGAAGCTTTATCTTACGCTACTAATGTACAGCAGAGTAATGTTGTAATCTTACTAATATTATAAATGCGAAAGTTTGTAAGGATGGAGGGATGTTTGTTACTCTTTCACGCAAAAACTACTGAACGAATTTGGATGAAACTTTACAATAATAAAGCTTATACATCAGAATAACACATAGGCTAATATCTGCAGCGATAATCGACATACACGCGGGCGGAGCCGCGGGCAACAATTAGTTATTACTCATAGCAAGAGCGCTCTCCACCATTTGACTCGATGCGCCTCTTGACACTGAGGTGTATCGATAGCCTTTATTGTGCTGAGTAAAACATACACTCTTTTAAGTAATTATGTGAATATTGTATTTTCCAATATTTTCCAGCCATGTAATATTTACGTATGTGTAAAGGTTGTAAAAAGAGTTCATTTTCCATAATGTGTGTACCAGTGCTCTTAATAAACCCTCCTATTAATCTCAAAAATATATTTTGTAATTTATCTATCTCGTTAAGCTGACTTTGACTTGCATTATCATATAAGATACTACCATAATCGAATCTACTCCTAATCAGGGAGATATATAATCGTCTCATATGTATAATATGTATACCCCCTTTCAATCCACTAGTACTTTAAAAATGTTAACAAACTTAATCACTTTATCAGCTGTTTCGTTTATGTGTTTACACCAATTTAAAGAGCGATCTAACCATAACCCTATGCTTAACATTGTCCACAACTGGCAACGATCTATCTCTAACTTTGAGATCGATTACTTCCTTCTTATAGCCTCTTTTAAAAATACAGACTTTACTTTTTGTTTCCGATATTTCGAGACCTATATTTGAGAGTAACTTGCTAAGTAAATCAAATGCCTGTTGTAAATTTTGCTCCATATATGATACACTGTTGCCGGCTGTGTACAATACAAAGTCATCAGCATGCTGTGAAACACTGACATTATTAATCTAGAAGGTATACATACAAACATACATAAACACAAACATAAACTACACTATTACTTCTTTCTTATTATTATTATTAAACAAAAAAAATTACTATTTACAGAGACTAACCTACTATTTACACTTTCACTTCATATAAATGATTTAAGTAAATCAAATAATATTTATTGATATTTCATTTGCCGTATCGGGACCACCATCGATCGACCGGTGCAAATGCATCTATGATTTAGTATCGAACTGCCCTCGGTCGCGCGAAATTGTAAAGATATTATCTTAGCTTAATCCGCTAATTATCGTGTGTGTTAATTTGTGTATTTTCTACATGTGTATTTCTCTTCTCTCTAAACTTTTCTGTACTGATTGTTGTGAACTATATTTCTCCTTCTATTTGTGAGTATGATTAAACTTGTGCTTCCTACCTTCAACACATCTTTTATTTCTGTAACTTTTTGTGAGTGATACTTTTCATATACCACAACAATTTCTTTGCAAATGGCTAAGGTAGCAATTTCATTAATAGTGGAGAGAGTGGGTTACCTTGTGCCAGTCCTCGTCCCGTCGTTAGAGACACGGAGTAATTAAATGAAGTAATATTAAAATTTCTTTCCTTAAGATAATTCCGAATATATATACACATTTTATATCCTACACCCAAACGGTCCATTATATGCAATAAGCTCACTATATCTATATTATTGTATGCATCATCTATGTCTATAAAACAGCCTATAGTTTTAAGATTCCTAGAGAACCCAATTTGTATCGATAAAACTAAATCTGTTTAATTGTCTATTGTAGAACGACACTTCCGAAAGCCAGTAGTTGCCATCGAAATATGATGATATGTTTATATTTTGACAGTTAAAAATTTTTGGATACGATTTCTATTTATTTATTTATTTATTTATGTAAGGAAAACATACAGTGATATATTTTAGATCGATTATAACTATATAAACAGCTAAACACCATTTAAACGTTTTCACATATAAATGTCTAAAGCTTACTTTATGGATGTAATGAACTTGATAAATTAAATAACAAAACAATTTTTGCGAGTGAGCAGAAAGAAAGAGAATAAAAACAAAAATCCGTTAATCCGTCGTAAAACCATTAAACCACGAGTGCGATAAGACATCTTTGAACTTGTTAGGTTTGGTTGTGAATAAGTCAAGGTTCGGGAAGTCAGTCAGCGCATTCAATTCGTTGGCAGATCTAATTAAAAATGAATTTTGTCTATAATTTGTTGAGCATTTAGGGATTGACAGATAAATTGGTTGCCTTAAAGTCCTGTTTGGCACATGTAACTTAATTTTGGAAAGTAGATGGGGTGAATCTAAATGGCTTTGAGCTATTTTGACTAAACACACAATATCCGCTATGTTCCGTCTCTTAATTAAAGGAAGTATATGGTGTATCTGACATCTCTGTTCGTACAGTGGATCGCTGGAGTTACATTTATATTCGAGGAATCTCAGAAACCTACGTTGAATAGATTCCAGTCTATCAATATGGACTTGGTACCGCGGGTTCCACACTTGAGAGCAATACTCGAGAATACTACGCACAAAAGAACAATACAATATTTTGATAACCTTTACACTCTTAAATTGTGAACTAGATCTTAATACAAACCCCAATGATTTGTTTGCTTTTTTTGCAATATAATTTATGTGCATGTCGTACAAGAGTTTGGAGTCGTGTATTACACCCAGGTCACGCACCTTGTCAACTCTTTTCAGTTGATGACCTTTGATAGAATAATTGAAATTTATTGGTTTAGGTTTCCGAGTGAAAGAGATGATGTGACATTTAACAACATTGAGATCGAGCTTGTTAATTGAACAATAATGTTGGAAGGCATTTAGATCTTCCTGGAGCAGATAGCAGTCGCCCACGGATTTGATTGTTTTATATATCTTCATGTCGTCTGCGTACAAGAGAAATTTTGAATGTTTTATGCATGTGGTTACATCGTTTATGAAGATATTAAACAATAAAGGCGCAAGCAGAGAGCCCTGGGGAACACCGGATGGCGCGATGCACCATGAGGAAGCATAGCCGTTGAGTACGACTGCCTGAGAACGATTCTCAATGTAAGACGTGAACCATCTGTACAAGTTTCCGTGGATTCCCGAGAGTAAAAGCTTATGTAATAATATGTCATGATCTATACGGTCGAAGGCTTTGCTGTAGTCAGTGAATATGGCATCCACTTGTCCTCCAGATTCCATACCCGAGGTCACGTACTCAGTGAATGTCAACAAATTCGTCATAGTGGATCGTTTTCCCAAAAATCCGTGTTGTTCAGGGCTGAACGAGACCGACAGTGTATCATAGAGTTGGGAGTACACGATATACTATCTGCGTATTTGTTATTTGTATAGTCTGTAGCTGTGATTTGATGGAAAAATGTGTAATGACAGCTACGCTACCATAGCCATCTATTCTGTCTATACGGTATATGTTATACCCACTTATGCGTAGGGGGCTATCCAGCACTAACCATGTTTCACTTAGGGCAGCGATGTGAATCTTTTCTTGAACTAACAAACACTCTAATGACGTTAATTTAGGACGTAAACTTTGAGCTTCCATTGAATAATATTAAGCTTACGTGTGACTTTGGTTTTATCCATTACTTAAATCTAAAATATTTTATAATATTGGCCAGTCTGCAATGTTCTCAACTACCACTAAAATTAACCGCTGAACACAACATTTAACAATTCTATGGAGCTTTGATTGAAACGAGACATTTAAAAAAAATACAATGTCCTTAAGTCTTAAAAGTAATTCTTAAAAATTAACTTCTCTGCTTTTACTGCCACCGCCACGGTTTATATCGATGTAAATAGTTTTCCTGGACAACTATTTAAACGGAATGTGTTTTAATTAATTTCTAATACCTTAAAATGAGCAATTCTTGTATATATGTGAATATCTGAATCTCAGAAATGGCTCCAACGCTTTTCATGAAGTTTTGTAAGTAGGGAGCGATAAATTGAACTAGTTAGAAGTCATTTTATTCAAAAATAAATACATACATATATAAATGTGTACATATACATAAATCTTAAAGGAAGATATGCTATGGATCAGATAGTTCTGCCAGCTCATTGAGAAGGAGACTATGTACTCTTTTTGAATGTAAATCGATTAGGGGATATCCCGATCGTATCGTAGATATCGTAGATCGTGATCGTATTCCAGAGTAGTACTGTTTGAACAAAGAACTTACAGTTCACGAGTTGTGAGAGGGACATGAGAACAATTGGCTTGTTGTAAAGAAAACTCATGAACTACATTGTCAAGTATAAAAGAGACGATTGAAACAAAAACGACCTTCAAACCTTAAAACAGAGCGTATTCCTAACTCAAAGGCGTTTATTGACAGTGGTAATCACGTTCCATCAAGTGATCGATTTACATACATTTTCTGATAGCTACTACTTTATTTGGTATAAGAAGATCGGTCAAGGACTTTCCACGTAAACAACTTAAATGTGCTAACTATCTGCGTCAACATCTCTTGGAAACCAATTTTAAAATACTTCTAAATACTTCAAAGCGTTCGGTCTTTACGACAATAGCTTGTTACAGGTGTTTGACCCTGACATGCTCGAGCCTCGGCTTACCTCCCCTCAATACATGTGCCCATAAGTTTCCGTATGATGAATTAAGTATACGCAGTTTTACCACCCCAATTCATCCCATTTATATCATAAGGAGTGTCTCCATGATTCGGAGGTCACATTAAGCAGTCGGTCCAGGCTGTTATCGTAGGATAACAGTCGTAAAGCTTAGTTGGAGGTCTTTGGGCGGCTTGAAAACATCCAACGACAAGATTACGTAGCCACAACGTTGTCTTGCCAGTCCCCAACCCGCACTTGGCTAGCGTGGGGACGTATGGCCTTATCCTCTTTTGAGAAGAGACCCTAGTCCAGTAATGGGAAGTTATAGATTGTTGATGATGTCATAAGAGGCGAATAAAGGAGCAAACCGTAACACGCAGGGCAACAGCACTGCTTATGACTGTATGGTTGGCCTAGTGGTTTAAGCGGTTTAGGCGACTTTTGTCCAATTTGGGTGGAGCCAGCGACGCAACGCGACACCTCTATAATGGGGTAGTCCGGTCGATGACGCTGTATGGGGCACCGGTGTGGGTGGCGGCTCTGACTGCCCTCAATAAGGCCCGCCTCTGGCGGCCTCAGAGGGTATTGGCGGTCAGAGTCATCCGCGGATACCGCACGGTGTCGACTGAGGCGTGTCAGGCAGGAGAGACATTTGACACTTTAGCTTACAAAGCGGTATGTCGTAATAACATGGCGGCTACTATTTCATGGTATTAAAGAACAGATTAAAAAAACTGAAAAGATTGAAAACAATTTCAATAAATATTTCATTATTTTATGAATTAAAACTAACATTTTCCGACTGCTTTTTGCTTAAGGTATCTCATTGATATATTTTTAGTTTCTTTCTCATATGCAGTAAAATACCCTATTACGAAACCAATTTATTTGAGTGTACTTTTTTTAATTAACTACCGATCTCTTTTTGTTTCTTTTTGAATAGAATTTGAATATAGTGTTCAAAATGGATACGGAAATAAAACATTTTGGGACCTTTCGGGAGGTTTAATATTTATAGTTTTATATTAACACTAGCTGTCCCGGCAAACGTCGTTTTGCCATAACTACTAATAAATTAAAAATTAATTAAAAAAAACATTGTCCAGCGGACAAAATTGTGAATCTAAACCATTCCCAGATCCCCTTGAACACACACAAAAAAATTTCATCAAAATCGGTCCAGTCGTTTGAGAATAGTTCAGTGACATACACACTCACAGAAGAATTATATCTATAAAGATAATTCCCTGTGTTACTGGCTGGCATGTACGTGTCCATATACAGTCTGAATCATGGATCTGAAGAACAAGTAAGAAACTATAAGTTAACAAAAATAATATCAATATTTTGTAACTATTAAGGATAGCTTATTGTAGAAATGGTAAATAAAAGCACCAACAAAAATATGGTAAAAAAAGCTCACAACTTGTTACTTAATGTTCATGAGAGTCCTAAGAGTTAATAAATTAAATAAGTAACTAATAAAAAATTTAAAAACATTCAAAGATTTAAACAGATTTAAATAATCTGTTAAAATCTCAAGTTACATGTTGAATAGGTAAATGCATTGCATCAATGCATTTACCTATTAAACAAGAAGAAACTAAATTTACATTAGTTTATCTATTTATAATATTATGATGCAATAGGCAGGCACAGTTACCCGCATTGAATTCGTAATATATTTCTATTTTTTAGGGTTCCGTAGGCATATGGCAAAAAACGGAACCCTTATAGATACGTCAGGTCTGTCTGTCTGTCCGTCCATATGTCACAGCCACTTTTTTCCGAAACTTTAAGAACTATACTGTTAAAACTTGGTAAGTAGGTGTATTCTGTGAATCACATTAAGATTTCACACAAAAATAAAAAAAAAACAAATTTTTTTTGGGATACTCAAAAATTTGTTTTTCATCAAACCCATACGTGTCTATGGATAGCTATTCGAAAATGATATTGAGGTTTCTAATTTCATTTATTTCTAAACTAAATACTTCCAAAGTAGAAAATGTCCCCCCTTGTAACTTCTTAAATAAGAGAATGATAAAACTAAAAAATATATATGATATACATTACCATGCAAACACCGAAAATTGGTTTGAACGAGATCTAGTAAGTAGTTTTTTTTTAATACGTGAAAAATCGTAAGCCGCAAAAAATACACTATTATTAAAACATCGATCAAAGTTACAAAGAACTACAACAACTTTTATATTATGTTACTTGCTGCTTCGGAACCCATCATGGGCGAGCCGACTCACACTTGGCCGTTTTTATGAACTATATTTGTATTCTGTGATCGATCGATGGATAGATTCTGCTTATGCATTATAAGCAGAATCCAAAAGTGGTGGTCACCATGCTCATGGAGCATGTAGACAATAAATAAATAAATAAATAAATAAATATTTTGGACATCTAAACACACAACGCCATCTAGTCCCAAGATAAGCAGAGCTTGTGTTATGGGGTACTAGACAACTGATACAAATACATATATACTTTTTTTTTGTAAATACATACATATTATAGATAGAACACACCCAAACTCCGAAACAAATATTTGTAGATCATACAAACATTTGGTCCGACCCGGGAATCGAACCCGAGACCTCATGATCAGCAGTCGCTCACGCCAACCGCTAGACCAACGAGGCAGACAATGCAACAATGCTGCAATGTGACCCACACCATGGCGGCCTAGTGATGTTTCTGCATCATTGGGCCTCCGGTCTCACACTCTCCAACAAAACATGACAGCACAAACGCTATAATTTTAAGTTGATTTTATGTGCGAGGGTCGTACCCGGACGAGCCGATGAAAATCATATGTGGTAATAATTTATTGATTCAACAATGGAACTTTGAAATCTAAACTGCAACTACAGTCATTGATGTAATGTTTCGAAAGTGCCTGAGAAGGCCTACATGAAATATAAAGTATGCAGCAGCCATCTTGGAATTTTAATTTTTAATAGTGAACTGCGTTCTACTGTTTATCCCTTTCATTTGATACCCATATTGAGGTAGTCGTGACAAAATTTGTACACCGCCTTTTGTACCGGCGGCCATCTTGGATTTACAATGAAATAGATTATTTAACTGTTTTATCACCAGAACTAAATATGTGTAACAAATTTCTGGCCAATCTGTCAACAGGAGGGGTCAAATTTCAATTACTAGATTTGACCGTAATACAACAAACAGCAAGCTAAATAAAACCCTTTGAAAATGTGATTTTCTGTACTTTTGTTTTAATCAAATACAAACTAATACATATTACATGTACTATCATAAAGCTGATTCAAACTGCCGTATTATGTTTAATATCAAAAAACCCTATAACGCTTATAGGTATATAAAGATTTTGGACATAAGTGTCAAATCTAAATCTTCAATTAATCTATGATTTTCCTTCATCAAAGGTGAGTACAAAATGCTTATAAGTTATTTTTGATTAATTTGTTACAAAACTAGTATACGTAATGTTTTGTTTACTAACCGATAATAAAAACCACCACTTTCTTCTTTTATTCACAATAGATTTATTTTGATACGTTTTTCACACGCGGGATGGCATTTTTAAACATAATGCTCGTTACTCTTTTGGCGCTCGCTCACTGCGAGCTTATCAGAGCGACAAGACATCAACTTATAGAGCAAAACACTTCACCGCGTTGACTGTTCTATATATAATTATATTAGTTAAATGTTCAGCAGTGATAAAAACTTGAGTAGAACTACGTTAAGCAGCTAAGTAAAACTGGCACAAGCTACTTTTAAATCAAGTACGGTTAATATAATGGTATGCAGTTTCAAAACAATAACTACTAAAATGTTATTTATTTCTGTATAAGTGCCATTTCTAATGAAATGCATCATCATCAATCATTTGAGAAGCCTCGATAAATCTTTAAAGAACGACTCATTTTCGAGGACGAGGTATTAGGTACGATAAGTTACACAAGTGTAACAATCTATTACTACTTTTTACCTGTCTATGGTGAAGCCAAAAGGAGAGGTTATAGTTTTAGCAATCTATAAGCATGCAGTGATTAAACCGATTTGAATGAATGTGGTGTTTAAGCTAGATGATTAAGGACGTCTGCATTCAGGTCGAAGTAACACATATCACCATTGTTGATTACAGGAATATTTTCAATTTATAGAAATAATTATTTTTGGGACTTTGGACTGTACAGTGTTCGCAGGATTCCAGTCACTTTCTGATTCACGTGAGTAATTTGAGCTTGCCAATCGAACGTTGAGTCGATGAGCAGGCCTAGGTTTTTGATAACTGCGACTGGAGGGAGTAAAGCTGTATCCACTCCGTTCACAAAAATGTGTATCATAGTTTTGCTAACTACTACGATTGCCTGATATTTGGTAGGGTTTATTGGCAAACCGAACCTCTTCGGGCATGATTTTATGTAATCTATGTCCTTGTTAATATTGTCGATGGCTTGTGATATATCCTCCTCCCTTTCCTGTGAATAAATCTGTAGATCATCGGCATACATGTGTTACGCTCACTAAAGGTGCAACAACTGGGAATCGAGTCTTGAACACGAACACGTGGCAGGGCTATGCCATACCCATGAATAAAAAATTAGGCAAGCTGGAATCTTGCAAGACGGACAAACCCTTGAACGCTAGTGACTTTCAGTGTTTACGGGAAAATTTCTTAAATGAAAGTTAAAGAGGTAAGTTGAAGTTTAAACATAACTGTAACGAATTTCAAAGTACAGATATAGAATAAAAAAATAACGAAGAAACCGACTTCAAGACCTGGACCAAGTTTAAACGGGACCAAACAAGAAATTAAAAAAAAATTACAACAACATCGATTCACAATAAATACAGTCAAATTAAGAACCTCTTCCTTTGTTGAAACTCGGTTAAAAATATCATCAACACAAATAGTTTTTGGTGAAAATTTTTTTTTCGCAATTAGTATACCGTATTTCCAGCATTTAATCGATGCACAATTCATACAGTCAGACATACATTAATTCGTATAGACAGGCTTTAAATCGCACATAATACAAACTTTTTAGGTATTAGAAAATCAATTTTAGCTAGGTAGTTCTATCAGTGACATTAAAGATGTTGATTGAATTCGAGATAAGTTTAAGGCCTTACAAGTGACAACTAAAGTAATTATTATTTCTGGGCTGGCAATCAATTACTTGAGGTACTTTACAAGGCGATTAAAGATAAATATTCTAACAACTATCCGTCTTTCAGTTCAGTTCAGGTTGCCAGGTTTGGAAAAGGGCCTTGGTAGGTACCATCTACAGTTGTGGCATGATTGTAGTCATGTTGTTCATTGGAGCGGTTTCAGATCACTTTGGAAGGAAAGTGACAGTCGGCTTCGTAGCGGGTTTACTATTGCCTGCCTGGTATTCGGCTTTTCCAGAGCATTCTCACCAAATTATCTAACGTATATGGCGCTGCAATTTTGGAAACTGGCTTCGGTGCAGGACTGCATCCTTCGGCATACGTTTTTAGTAAGTTTAGTCTCGCTATCTGCTTGTTTATTTATCATAATGTCTAATTACGTCTAATGAGATATTATCGAAACAATCCTCCCTGTGAGTTAAAATGTGTAATTAACCTTAAGACAAAACAAACCGACCTTACCTTTCCTTAAGACGAAAACACAAATAAGAAAAGACAAAACGAGACTGCATACTTTTAAAACGTAGAAGGTATATGCTATTCAACCTCTAATCTATCTCTGTGCTGCATATCATACAGAATAGTCCAGTAATTTTTGCGCGATAGATTAACAAACACATTTGACATTGACATTCATCCTCACAAATTTTTATGATGTTTTTAAGTATTTTCATAGTTAAGACCAGTTAAGACAAACATGTAATAGAAAATCAGGAAGAATGTGATAAAGAAAACCATAGAACCACGCCTAACTCAAATCCATTACCTAGAATTCAATATTATAAATTAGTTTTTAAAACACAATATGGCGATAACAATTCACAGGTAACAATAGGGATTGCAATAAAATAATATCCATTAATCTAATTTTACTGCAACCTCAAGTACATCTTATCCATTACACGCGAAACAATCAATCATAATAACTCACTTTAATAGTGAATATCTACTGAAATGACTCATAACCTTTATAGGTGATTAAAGGAAAGCACTTAACTAACTCTTTCTAGTCTTTTTACTTGTATATTATTTTATAATATATGTATCTAACACCCTTAAACGAGCGATTCTCCCATTTAGCGCCCCGAAATACCCTGCATACAAAATTTCATTAAAATCGTAAAAGCCGTCGATCGATCTAGCTAGGATAGGATTTAGACATTTATGCAAGACTAGCTGACCCGCTCAACTTCGTTTGCGTTTCAAGAAAAGTTTTTTTCGTTTTTTTCTCAACTTTTAAGAAATAAATTTTACCCATTTTCCCAACATTTTCGGTCGATGCCCGGCTCCTTAGACTCTACGACCAATAGGTCCTAGAGTGATGCTACATAGCTTAAAAACCTTCCTTGCTAAATAGGCTATCCAACAAAAAGAATTAGCAAAATCGGTTCAGCCGTTCACGCGTGATGTCGTGACCAAGGCAAATAGGGATTAATTTTATAAATATAGATTATGTAGGTACTTACAAATTATATCAGTATGTCTGTACATATACTTAGTACGTAAATATGTGTGCAGAATTATTTTCTTCTTTTATATACTTCAATTTAGTCTCTCGTATAACTTATTTCAAACATACACCTGCCATACACAGTTTTGCAACACCCGCACGTTTGACTAGAAGGAAATGCCTGCATTAAGTCCGACATATGCAATACTAGCTTTTGCCAAGGCGCCTCCTTTGGAATTTATAATTTTAGTATGGATTTACCTTATTACAATACCTAGAATGAATAGATAAAACTCTTATGTTAAAATTTTAGATAAATTAGCATGGCTTGATCAATAAGGGTGTCAATTAAAATTGTTTCTTCTAGATATTCATATCAAGGAAGTCATACTCTTGCAAAAAAAGAATTTCTTAACACGATCTTTCAATGTTGCATATTTTATAACCTCAGCGAATAAAGATATTCTTAACGCTAATATTC
This sequence comes from Spilosoma lubricipeda, assembly GCA_905220595.1. Classification (NCBI taxonomy): domain Eukaryota; kingdom Metazoa; phylum Arthropoda; class Insecta; order Lepidoptera; family Erebidae; genus Spilosoma; species Spilosoma lubricipeda. The sequence goes on from HG992291.1 coordinate 3,929,171, forward strand.
CTGAGCTTAGATTTATTTTCTTACATTTTAAATAATAGCCGTTCTTCTGAACTATCATCTCAGAGTACACTTTAAACAAACCAATTTATCCAATAAGCACGCGGTGTGTTATAAAAAACCTGCATTGTGAACTTAGTAGGCCTCTCAATAAAGCTCTTTTTCATGAAGCAAGCTAGTTGTAGCGTTAAAGATTAAACGGTTGCTCGTAACTACACATGTACTATCATTAATAAAGTAATTCATTCAGTACTTTTCACCTTGACAGGGAGTTTATCGGAAGACTATCAACTGAACGCCCCTTAAATTCTTTCCACTCTTCAAGTACTCCCCAACTCACAGAATGACGCTGCAGTCGCATATCCTGAATTATCATTGTCCAGATTTCCATGAATAGAAACAGTCACTTACTCATTAGGAGACTCGTCTTTACCCCCAAGCCATAAAAGGATTTTTGTATTGTTTGAAAATTAACAAAGTTATTTCTTACAGCGGACTACTGGTCCATTCCTCTGTACCTGTTCGCCAAACGGGCTGTAACTCTATCCTACAGCTCCGTCTACATCTACGTATCTGAAGTATTCCCTTCAAATATGAGACAGACCCTTACCAGCAGTGTTCTATGGCCGGAAGGATGGGAATCTTATAAACTCACCATTAACACCGCTACTGGTAAGTTTATAAGATTCATAATTGTTTGTAGATTAGAATTAATTGTAGTGTAAAAAATTGAATAGATAATTTTGAATTAAACGTTATTTGGCAGACAAGTCAAGTAAACGTAAAAATATTAATAAAACGTTACGAAAATATATATTCAAATCTTTTTGTATCAAAATTTTGACATTAAATATACCATGATGAAATAAGAATGTCTTCTTTTTTTAATTAAATAATTATCTCATTATGTTTTATATTTTTCGAATATATCAGCCCCGCCTTAATGTTTTAAATACTTAATTATGCTTTTTTACAGTCCCAATTTGACAATATCACAAATGCATGCCCACAGTAATTTTTGCTGGAATGGCATTAATATCCAGCATGCTAGTTCTCATGTTACCAGAAACCAGGAACATGAGGCTACCAGACACAATTGAAGAGGCCGAAGCACTTTCTAAACGAAGAAATAACAACTGAGATTTACATTTTAGCTTTATTCATGAAAGACAAATATAAGGAGGAAAGTTTTAGCTATAAAAGTACGTAGTATCTAAGTTTTTTCAGGATTTAATTGAACAGTAAATTGCGTACTGAAACCCGAAGAGTGATTAAAGGAGGTAGAGAGAGTCAATTCACGAACAACATATATTTTATTTATATTATTATTCCTGATTTTAATATTGATACGTGTGACAAATAGTCACTATTTTCAAAAGTACACAGTACTGTATTTCACTTACACAAACTAAGTGTATAAATCAGACATTTTGAGCTTGACTTGTAGTTATTATTTTGTTATTTTTGACGTCGTATGAGTGATAACAACTTCTTATACGAAACAGGATAACCGACCTTTGCTCAGTATTTTTTTTTGCGTAAATTTTCAATAAATGAATCCTACCTCGATCGATTTATCGATATGAAGGTTCCGCATAAAGTCTACACGGAAGACAAAATCATGCATTGGTCCTTAGTCTTAAAGTAGCTCTTAGAGTAACAATCTATTTATGATTACAAGTAATTTCCGTTACTTAAAATGAAGTTCCGCATTGTAAGAAGGTTATGTACTCGTATGTATAATTAAGTTTATTAAACTGCAGCTAAATTTAAGTTTAAGGTTAAATTAAAGTTAGATGGGTAATTATATGTATGACTGGCTGAACCCCGCGGTGTTATACGTGGTACAGCAGTAACCGCAGGGGTGAAGCTAGTCTAAAATAAAAACACTAAGTTACTCCTTATATCATCTGCTATCTGCCTATGAAAGTTCCGTCACAAAACGATGCGACCATTGCAGAGATTAGCCGTAACGTACAGATGAAACATTAAAAGTTGTTTTTTTGATGAAAGTACCGTTTATTGTATTTTGAATTACTAACAGACATTTAAATTTTATTTATTTGTACAGATTTGTTTGAATATAGGTTTAGTCGGGCCTGTTGGTCTCTTAGTTAGTGACCTTAGGTGCTAGGTCGTGAATTTGGTTACCATCCAAGATAAATAACTATGTGTACTAGCATATGTTTTGATTCTAGTTGTAATTTTTATGCTAGCACTCCGGTGATGGCGCTGCCTAATCTTTACAAATAAATGAAATTGAGGTGTCTGTTTGTAATATTAAAATAACCGCTTTTTACTAAATGTATGTATACACATATATTAAAATATCTTAAATTTTTTTTGTCTGTCTGTTCCGGGTAATCTCTGGAACGTCTGAACCGATTTTGACGGGACTTTCACTGGCAGGTAGCTGTTGATCCAGGGAGTAATTTAGGCTACTTTTTTTAGACTAGCTTTGTCCCGCGGCGGTAACCGCAATTGTCTAGAATAGCTAGTGTGGAATAATTAATTAAATTAAATTAGATTAATTAAATTAAAGTTATTATAATTGTTAATAGCTTATACTGGATCACATTAATTCACTAACTATTGAAATATATTTCAGTTTCAAAGTTCTTTTTAATCATCAAGTCCCAAATTAGCAGAGCTTGTATTATGGCTTGTAGAGCTTGTATATTGTACATGTATATAGACAGTTTTTTTTTTATATGGGACTAATCCCGCCCACATTCCCACCACTGTAACTCCTGTACACCAGGATCAACAGCAGTGACCCACGAACACACCGAGTTATGACACTCGGGAAGTCCCAGGAAGAAAATTAACTGTCTTGGAACCCGCAACGAAGTTAATCAGAAGAAAAACAGGAGGAGTTGGAAATGATAAATCCACTTCCCTCCTTAGCAAAGCGGGAGACAAAATGAAGTCAAAATAGGCAGACACCTTTTACAAACCGGGAAGCACCACGGATAAAGTATTAGGGTCCTAAGTGAGCTATATTTGATTACTATAGTATGTATGGCAGAATCGCCTAAACGCACAGAAATTCACCGCAGTTGACACAAGATCCTCATAGTATACCGCCCCAGATGTAATTTGTAAGCTATTTAGCATTGTGTTACGTTCATTGTACCAAAGACTACACTCCCAGAGTACATGATGAGCCGATTGTTCACAGCTAATATCAGGTGTTGAGCATTGACACAATGGTGAATCGACTAATTTAAATGAGTGTAGTTTGCTCTTAAAGTTACCGTGGCCTGTAAGAAATTGAGCGACACAGTGATCTACCTCGAGCCATGTCCTCGACAACCGTTCGCGAACAGATGGAAAGAACTGGTAGAGGTGGCGCCCCTTAGATGATTCGTCCCATCGTTGTTGCCATTCATCTATTAGATCGTTATAGACATTGGACTGCTGTTGCAACAATCTTATGATTTTATCGCGGTCTCGTACGCCCAAAAAATCGCATTCCATGTTTTGTAATGTGGAATAGTACATGGCTGCACGTCTTTGCACCTCGAGATCGACCGGAAGGACACCCGCCAACACCGGTAAAGCCTCAGTACTAACCGTCCTATATGCTTTGCACAAGAAGACAGATATATAGACAGTTGTTGTAAACACGCAGAACACACCCAAACTCCAAAAAAAATATTTGCAGATCATTCAAAGATTTGGTCCGACCCGGGAATCGAACCCGAGACCTCAAGCACAGCAGTCGCAGACGCTGCCACTCCGCCACTGAGGCAGTTAAATAACTCCGAACTAAAACTACTACTAAAAGTAATAGGCATGTAAAAGTTCATCAATGTTCGCCAACTAGCCAAACACTAGTATGTATTGGCAAGGCGAGCTCTTTAGAAGATTAAATTTTTTTAGTCTGAAGAATTGTTATCCCTCAAATACTACAAAATGCATGTTCTGCGTTTGCTTCATGAGGATAGAATTTATACTGAACTAGCAGACCCACGCAACCTCGTTTGCGTCTCCTATTACCCGTCGCGTAAGAATTATCCCCCGTTTTTTAAACATTTTTCTATGGTGCTCCTCTCCTATTGGTCTTAGCGTGATGATATATAGCCTATAGCCTTCCTCGATAAATGGGCTATCTAACATTGAAAGAATTTTTCAAATCGGACCAGTAGTTCCTGAGATTAGCGTGTTCAAACAAACAAACAAACAAACAAACTCTTCAGCTTTATATATTAGTATAGATTCGTAAGAACCAATTTTGCTTAGCAATTTACTATGTGACACAAAAAATGAAAATGTATTTATTTTTATGTATAGTTAGTTCTTAGGGTTCCGTACCTAAGGGGTAAAACGGGACCCTATTACTAAGACTTCACTGTCCATCTGTCCAGGCTGTATCTCATGAACCGTGATAGTTGGACATTTAAAATTTTCTAACATGATGTATTTCTGTTGGCACAATAACAAAAAAGACAAAAAAACAGAATAAAATAAATATTTAGTGGGGCTCCCATACAACACACGTGATTTTTTTGCTCGATTACTTACGGCAACGGCTAGACGCTTGACACGTATCGATAATGGTTCGGACCCTTCTTACGCGAGTCTGACTAGCATTTGGCCGAGGTTTTTATTAATTGTTTAACTTTTAAAATTTAATTACTTTAAAACATGAGGTATGTTTACTTAAGGCAGTTATTTATAGCATTGTTTTTAAAAATATGAGCATGATTGACTGCCTCGGTGGCGCAGTGGTAGCGTACGCGACTGCTGTTCTTGAGGTCTCGGGTTCGATTCCCGGGTCGGATCAAATGTTTGTATGATCTGCAAATATTTGTTTCGGAGTTTGGGTGTTTTCTATGTATAATATGTATGTAATTACAAAAAAAAAAGTATATAAGTATTTACATCAGCTGTCTAGTACCCATAATACAAGCTCTGCTTAGTTTGGGGACTAGATGGCGTTGTGTGTTAGATGTCCGAAAATATTTATTATTATTATTTATTATTTATGATTGACCGTGGGAGAGCCACGCTTCGGCATGAATGGGCCGGCTCGACCGGAGTGATACCACGGCCTCACAGAAAACCGGTGTGAAATAGTGCTTGCGCTGCGTTTCACCGAGTGAGTGAGGATACCGGAGGCCCATAACCCAAACCCCCTCTCCCTATCACCCGTCCCTATCCCCCAAAGGCCGGCAACACACTAGTGACGCCTCTAGTGTTTGCAGGTGTACATTTGCGGCGTTAATCGCTTACCATAAGGCGATACGTCTGCTAGTTTGTCCGTCTATTCCATAAAAAAATAGTTCAAAGATTATAAGATTCTAAGAGTAATGATGTAAAGAGCTTCTGACTTTAAATTAAATTAATATGACTAGAAGAATGTTCACTGAAGTATATTTCATAGCGGACGGATGCGGACTTCCCAAGTCCAGGATGGTTGGCTCTCTTTCAGGGAGGCCTTTGTACATCAGTGAAGGCACTGGACAGATGAGAAAAATATGCCTTTTTAACGTTTTTTTAAAGAAAGAAAGGAAGTTCTTAATTCGTCTGATTGTTTCCTCAGTTCCGCAATAAAACTCCCATCGAATATCTTAAAACCTTAGAAATTGTTTATCGAGTTTACTTACAAATTATAATTTTAATTATTATTGTCATTTCGAGTACTTTGAAGTACGGACAATAAGGGGCACTTAACTAATCAAGCTTAAGTGGTACTATTGTTGAAATTGTAAGGGCGTTTTCTATGTTGAGGGCGACTTTGCAATCATGAATTGAAAACTTCTAATTCTTCTGTGGCTTGGAGCGTTCATTTGAATATTTTCATTAAAGTTCAAGGGTGTATTTGTTAAATATGTTTGTATTATTTCAGTTTGGTTGCACAGTAAGTGAAGTTGATCTTTGTTTTTATATAAGGAGGCATTTGTACTCAATTAATACAAAAAATACCTTTAAAACTATGTTGCATTAGATTTAGGTACATTCTCCATTTCCATTCTTTAACCTTATTAATTTAAGTAGCTAAAAACTTATTTCAAGTAGTGTTCCTATATTGACCAAAAATATTACTCGGAATAATATTTAGTAGTAGTATTATTATATACAGTAGAATTTTTATTTATATTGTAGGTATAAATAATTAAACGTATTTAAAAATTTAAAAAGTTCAGACGAACCACTGTAAATGAATTTTATATACAAAACGCATACATATTTAGCACTTGAATCGTATATAACTGGAAAAATATATAACATACAGGAATATAGTACTGGAGATAGAATAAGGTTTTTCCTCCGGTACCGACTGACAAAAGTGCGAAAAAATATTTACACACAAAAAAGTCATAATTTAAACTAAATAGGTAGTAAAGTCACGCTGATTTCAATACGATTTTTTCAGGCTCATACACCGAAAAAAACCAAAGGAAAATTAGAGACCTCTACCTAAACATCCGTGAACAAATGTTCTTAAATGAATAAAAATTATTAATCTCATAATCTGACCCGAAAATGTTGAGAAAAATTTTTCAGGAAGTTCAAAGTACTTAGAAGAGTAAACAGATTACTTGTCTTATTATGCGGTTGGTCCAGGGAGAGAAATCAAATATTTATGTTGCAGTGTTCTGTTATAAAATGACTAGCTGAACCCCGCGGTGTTACCCGCGTTTATTGTTGTACCTCGAGTAACGCCGCCGGACAACCTTAGTCTAAAAAAGTAGCATAAGTTACTCCCTGGATTATTAGCTACCTGCCAGTGAAAATCCCGTCGAAATCCGTCCAGCCGTTCCAGAGATTACCCGGGAGAAACAGACAGACAAAAAATTTTTTAACTACATTTTTGGTATATGTACCGTGTATAAGCGGTTATTTTAATATTATAAACAGACACTCCCATTTTATTTATTTGTATAGATAAGCATTTAAGGTTCGGACCTTTATTTAACGTATGCCTTGTTGTAAGATGAAACTCCCCTACTGATGAAACTACCACAGTAGTTGGAGATGAAAGTGCACACCGAGGTTTGTTTTCTTTGTTGTTTGTTTGTCAGCGGACATACATCTGAGTAGGTAGTATCAATTGGCAAACACCCGAAGAAGTTGCGTAACGCGAGAGTTTACTCACCGAACCACTATAAGTCATCGGCTATTCCGACTGAGGTTGGGGCTACACTACTGCCTTCGAGACCATAGAGGCGCTCTAGGCTGTCTTCATCAAGTGATAAGACCTTTTCCTTCTATCTGATGCAGGTTCTTTCTGGGCACGACTGCTTCGGGAAATACAACCATTGGTCGTAACGAGATGTTGAGCAGCGCCTGTCATCACTGCTAATGTAGCAGTTGTTAGCGGCTTGCTCTACTATGACGATACAGCTATCAGCCCTCGCTACCAACCGTCAGAAGTTCAGACACTTTCAAAATATTACAATTTGGTTGTTTTTGACAGACCTTAATAAGCTTTATCCGTATGTTTATTTGCTTGTAAATGAGTTTTGTCAGCGTGTTTTTTTTAACTATATTTATTATCACCATTATCAACATCCTATTAAAGTCCACAGCTGGACATGGATCTCTCCTTAGTAAGGAAGTTTTGGCCTACGAAACAACTTTTAAATACTGGCCAGATAAGCTCGTATAGGTTTTGTTTAAGGTTTCTTTCTCTTTATAGTTTTTTAGTTATTATACCGTATATTGTTTTAAACTTTCATGGTCAGTAACATTAAAATAGGAATCTGCGGGATTGCTACCATGTACCTACCTTTTTGTTTGTGAGTATCCGATATTTCGGCGCTGTTGCAAGCGCCATGATCAAGGAGTGACTCAGTTACTCCTTGAGGTACATGGTAGCAATCCCGCAGATTCTTATTTTAATATTATACTGTAAACTGTAAACCATGAATCGGCCGGCTCGACTGCAGTGATACCACGGCCTCACAGAAAACCGGTGTGAAATAGCGCTTGAGCTGTGTACCGAGTGAGTGAGGATACCGGAGGCCCATACGGCAACCCCCCTCATCCCTCTCCCCATCCCTCAAAGGCCGGGAACGCACTTGTGACACCTCCGGTGTTACAGGTGTCTATGGGCGGCGGTTATTGCTTACCATCATCAGTTGATACGTCTGCTTGTTTGCCTCGTATTCCATAAAAAAAACTTATACTTATCTTAAATAATACATCCTACCTTCTAAAGTTCATATGAGCAACAGCACAATTAATCAACGATATAATACATGAAAATGTTATTATTACATCCATGCGGTAACAATTGAATGTAATTACACTATCTCAGACATCTCAAATTAGTTAAATAATAAGAGGCAAACATTGTAATCCCCATTGGGGTATAAATTGTAGGCGAGTAAGTGCGGCGTCGTGTCGGGACTACACCCGTGCCGTATGTTATACCGACACATCCAACATCTAACAGCCCTCCAATGGATTTCCTACTTGTTTGAAACAAACGAGTTTCATTATAATTATATATTTAGTGAGTACATAATATAGAAACATACATAACCATAATGAAAAAGAACAGTTTTTTTTTTTTTTTCTTCCTTTATCTTCTGCACTATGGCAATCTGTTCGAAAACAATAAGCCACTTGTTTGGCTGGAACTATATGTCCTGATTTATATTATTGTTATCATCGAGAGCCAATCAATTGCTGGATTTTCCAGCAATTGAAAAAGAACAGTAACAATATTTACATACAAGCGTCAAAAAACTCCATATCTTCGCCTACTGATAGCGTTCCCAAATGACAGGTCGGTTTTGCATTTTTTTTAATAAAAATGAAGCCTAATTAGATTGCCCACAAAACCCCTGCATTCCATGAAAATTGTTGGAGGTTATTAGGGCCTCTTTCAAGCAAGATTTCGTTCTGTTTAGAACAAGGCGCGTCTGAGTGCGTATGTGTGTTTATTGTATGTTTTTAAGAAGTGTTTCACAACAGTGTAGTAAGTTAAATTACTAATCTTTTAAATATCTGTTTCATCGATTCTTATATTTATGTATATTGTAGATCATTAAGTAAATATAAATATTTCGGATAAGATTAAAATTGTTATGTTGCTATTACTTTATATTGATTGTTGTTGGATTTTTAGAAGGCGTTGTTGTAACTTGCACTTAAGGCATCGGAGTGATATGAATTAATGCTTCGAAGATGCACATATTGATGATGATAGATTGATGAAGATGCATAAACAATTTATTAATTAAAAAAATATTAATTAGAAATGATTTAAGAGGTCATAAATCTATTAATATTTATTGTTATTATTATTAAAGATATGTGTAAAGAGCACCAGGAATCGCTTAGCATGCATGCAGCGATTGATGAATGTAAGTGATCGCAAGAGATCAAGGTGCGAGAACTTCTATTGCGCGATTCAGGATTAGCAAATTTGTGAAGTACGTTACTCCGTAGTTCAGCCTATCTTCGGTAGATGGCGCTGTCATGTGTTTTTGTTGTCGCTGTATGTGGAAGTCACCACAGTATTAAATGAAGTCGCATCTACTGTCTGTTTTGATTTTAATGCAGCTTACAGCAACAGATAGTTATTTAAGAGGGATGTTTATGTGTATAAGATGCATATTATAGAGGAAATCCGAAATTTAAAAGATTTTCGTGCATAGTCGGCCTGGATCGCTAGTCAGAAATTAAGATAGAAAGATAGATAACTCTTTATTGTACAGTAACACAAAGATACAATTATAGTTTGTAAAATTATATAAAAAAAAAACAAAACTAAAAACGTTCTGCACATGGCGGCGTTGTTTCTTACTCCAAGTGCATCATGTTTTCAACTTTTCTTACAACCGTTTATTTATTTTCAAATTTCTGATTTCAAACAAAATATTTAGGGCTACAATATTTTAACTTAAATCAATTTATAACAAAGCAGATGGACTCACAAACTCATGGCAATTGTTTTAAATGACGTAAAACAGGCTGTCCAAATATTGAAATTACCGAATTATCAAATAGTTATTTGTACTATAAATAGCTACCATGTTAATTGATAGTTTATTATATATTTTATACATCCAATTATCACAGGTTGTTACATTCAGACTTTTCGTACCTAGTCTTTGGGTAACAAGGATACTGGACAGGTTCTAGGACAGTTTCATAATAATGGCTATTCTCGGAGTTTTTCTATTTTAGGCGTTTTTATCATAGGCCACACAGTTTGATTTCAATCAGTTGTTACATTCCATCGATCCACTTCCCAATTCACCCGTATTAGCAACACCCTTTCCCTAACATTACTTTTATTCTTTTTTATTTTCCCGGTTTACTCATCTAAATCTTAAAAAGATGGCATTACTTGCTTACTTTAGCCTGTTGTCTTCCATACGATTGCTCTCTTACTCTTGGATTCTGCTCATACTTTCCATCAAGTAAGAGTATCTTTGACAGGCTCATATATAAAAAATATGTAGGTCTACTCCAAAGAACATTAGGTTGGCCCTATTACGTAAGTATGCCCAAAATTAGAGTTAGTAAAATGTTGACGTTTATTTTTTTTTTGTGGTATACGGTATATATGGGCAAACAAGCAGACGTATCACCTGATGATAAGCGATTACCGCCGCCCATGGCAACACCAGGGGCGTCACAAGTGCTTTGCCGGCCTTTGGGGGAAGGGGAAAGGGATGTAAGGAGGGGTTAGGGTTGGGCCTCCGGTATCCTTGGTCACTCGGTAAAACACAGCGCAAGCGCTATTTCACACCGGTTTTCTGTGAGGCCGTATCACTCTGGTCGAGCCGGCCCATTAATGCCGAAGCATTGGTGTTGTTTTTTTTAACAAAAGTAGATTGTTTAAGGCTGTTTTGTTTGGTTTTCATTATTATTATATTGACTTACATCACAGTAGTGGCATGTGTGCCTTTAATACAAATGTATTTATGTAACTATATATATCATTTTATTTGTTAATGTTTTGTGTTACAGTTATTCGTTACGGAAAGGAAACACCTGATTAAATTGATTTACATTGACGTTACTTCTAATTCTTCACGGCTCAAGTTCTAGTTCGACGTTTGGTAACCTTTGAAAACATTTACTACATACATTTAAGGCTATATCCGTGAAGGGACAGGCAGAGAACTATCAAAGGCAACCACTTTTTCGGATACCTCATTCCATTTTCCTCCATCCCGTGTCATATACCAAAAGATTTACTTAGTCTAGTTAATTGTTTTGTAATGCAATGGCAGGACATTCTAATAAAACATTAGTTTTTTGACTGCCTCGTTGGTCTAGCGGTTGGCATGTGCGACTACTGATCGTGAGGTCTCGGGTTCGATTCCCAGGTCGGACCAAATGTTTGTATGATCAACAAATATTTGTCTCGGAGTTTGGGTGTTTTCTATGTATAATATGTATGTATTTACCAAAAAAAAAGTATGTATGTAGTCGTATCAGTTGTCTAGTACCCATAACACAAGCTCTGCTTAGCTTGGGACTAGATGGGCTCTGTGTGATAGATGTCCGAAAATATTTATTTATTTATTTATTCGCTTCAGACTCTATTGGGCACCTTTGTCAGGTGGTAATCGACCATACACATATATACATACGTAGCACACACATTGTTTTAACCAAATGAGGTGAGTCTACACTTAGATACCTAGAACAACAATATAGGGGCAGTCCGTGGAGCATAGAGGAAAGAAGTACAATCTCTTATGGACGAATAAATTTTAGTATATATTATAAATTATATAAGTTTGAGAACCGACCACAGTGCCGCTAGAGTGAGAAGAGAGAGAGTTAGATAAGTTTATCGTTTTAATTATTTTTATTAAATCGTGGTTTATAAATTAAAAACTTTGCGTGGTAACATTTTTATTAAGCGCGCCATTGCAAAACGGAAGCCTTTTCTCAATTGATTATCTTTTCTAATTCTTTAAAATTATAGTCTGGCGTCGCTTATTTGATGCTTTTTACCGAACATTTTTCTATCCTAGAGATTGTAATCCTTACCTCTACACTCCATGGGGGCAGTTTTGCTATCCGTTTGTCATTATAATATTATACAATATAGTTTATTTTTACACAACAAGAAAAGATTATCAGACTAAATGTAAAATACTTAAAGTTTCACACATGAATTTCAAGTGAATACCTGTAATTTAATTAATAAACTTTCCCAGTGTTAAACTCTAGTGTTGTGAGTTAAAGTATTCTTGAAGTGCAATATACTGACAAAGTTTCCAGCAAGCGAGCTCCAAACTGCTTTCCGATGGTATTAGAAATAGATTTACTTGATACCAGTTTTATAAAGTAGAATATCTTTAATACAACGGTATAATCGATACGATTTTTATGAAAATATAAATTGTGTGGGGCTTAGAGGTTTATAGGCCACTTAGTGTTCAGGTTCAAAGGATAATATTAAGGGTTTTTACCGCGTATATTACTGCTATATCGAAAACCAGAGATCTTAAAAAGATAACTCCGTTATTGCGGTAGACGTTGATATACATGAAACGGACATAAAGAATCTAGATAGATTCAAAACAATAAATTTATGGATCACAATGTGGGATTTGAGATATCACTGTTATAACCTAACCTTCAAGATTCAATAACAATGTTCTTGGAACATGTTTATTTAAATTAGTGTTTTGAGGCAAATTCTAAGATTTATCAAGTGATTGGTGGTAAGATTTCGAAATAAACGATTCGGACTTTTATCATTGAAAGATTCAGACTTTTATCATTACGAGATGGCCGCGTTGGTGATTCTTTTTCTTTAGTTTATGTATGGGCCTGCCAAAGTTACTCTACTCTGCCTGATAGAAAGCATGCCACTATACTAATTGTGAATGCAGACAATGCAACAATCCAGCATGGTGATCTACATCATGGCGGCATAGTGATGCTTCTGCATCGTCATTCGAATCTTAGATTTGACTCCAAAAATCTTAGGAATTACCGTAGTTCGGGCTTTTACAGTAAGATATACACGTTATATATCTAAACACGCACGTAATAAAATGTGTCTAAAGCAAATCAGAGTTAATAATGATACAATCAGTTAGCTTTTATTTTTTCGTAAATGTTTGAACAGTGACTAAGTTTACTGAATTTTTTTTCATGAATTATTCTGTAATACCTATGTGTAAATCTCGATGAAAAAGCACATTTTAAATACTAAACACTTATAAAAAATGTTTTTTAAAATGTACACTTGTCCTGTATCTGCGACGGTAGATAGCTGTAGCTAGCAGGAACCGAGACACTTCAATCTTACAAAGAGCCTTTATACTGGTGTCAACTTATAATGATGGGAAGATTAGTCACTATTATGTATCGACTATCGATAAAGATTTAACTAAGGCTAATGAAGATGTCAGGAAATAAAAATATTCGATTGCATTCGCGGAATCACAAATAAATATATTTTAAATCATTTTGTAAATTCTACGTTAGCTCTGGCACCTCATTATATAGTAAAAAAAACCCTGATGGTATTATTCCAATTTTGACTCTTTATAAAAGTAAACGATATTTTATGCATAATTTTTCGCTACCATCATCTTCCTAGTCTTTATTAATCCTATTGATTTGATTTGATTTGGGGTCGGCTACTATTTCAACTGGTTTTACCTGAATATCAGTTTTTAGAAGGAGCGACTGGCATCGGACCTGCGCAACCCTGAAGGTGAATTGAATTCGAAGGTTGAACTAGTTTCCAGTATATTTGAGGGCATTGATTTCCCAATAAGGATTGCCATAGATGTTCATGACAATCGGGACCGACGGCTTAACGTGCTTTCGTGTAATTACCCTAACGTTTTTCTATTTCGTTACCAATATTTCTTTGCACGTTGTTATGTAAAATTTTAATTATACTGATATTTTAATTAATAATTTTTCTGAAATTTTAAATAACGTATATTCTGACATTACTTTTTTTTCTTTTAAATAATTATTTTTCTGACTGTCTTTAAATATTAATTTTTATTATTGCATAATTTAGTAAATAAAAAAATGTTTGCACACTGTTATAATAATATAATGGTAAATGGGTCACTAATAAAATATTTTTTTAAATTAATACAAATATTTTTTTTTTCAAATTCAAAGCAAAAATGCTAAAATATTTACTGAAATTAAATATAAAATATTGTAGATGACTGCTTAGCTGCGGTTTTAAGTCGATGCCCACCCACAACAAATAATTTATGATTAGCATTAATAACCAGCAATTATTTGTTCTCTGTCTGGGTGTAATTTATTAAAAAATATATATGTATTTCAAAATATCTAATCATGTTCATCATTAGTCTGGTTCCCGTAATCTTATATTTATAAATAAATGTATGAAATATATAAAAGTGATAGAACGATAAAATTTAAATTTCTTACATATCGATACTGTTCACATCACTACGTGGCGATTTAGAGAAGTGCAATATTTTGGTTGGTGCGATCCACGGCCCTGTGCTTCACTGTATAAAGAGATGAGCGGGACCTCGTCGTTGTGGCATCGAGATATTCGGCCTCTACTTAGACTTGGAACATGGATGTAGGAAAATTCTGCTGAGTTATGTCGGTAGAAGTGATAGTCTAAGAGTGTGCTTTATCTTTTTTTTTCTTCAACAACCCATAATGTCCCACTGCTAGGCTCGGGTCTAAACTCAGTAGAGTTTATGCCATACATCCATACTCACGCCGAGTGCGGGTTGGAGACTGGCAAGAGAACGTCGTTCTTACATAATCTTCCCGTTGGATGTTTTAAGCCGCCTGAAGGCCTCCAACTAAGCTTCACGATTGTTAGCCTATCATAACAACCGGGACTGACGCTCACGCAACGACGGCGCGTCGGTACCTGGATGGATGATCGCTAGTGCCCTATTGTGCTTAGGAGAGTTTTTTTTTTAAATATCTTACAGCATCAACTATGTTCGAAATCATCATCATTATCATCAACGACCTTTAGCAGTTCACTGGTTGAACATATGCCACTCCTTAGAAAGGACGTTTTGGCCGACTGTACCATTCTAGCCAGCGGGTTGGGATAGACTTTATGAGAACATTTTCTACTCTTTGCAGTACTGTTGTCTTGCGTAGTTTATTTCCTTGGTTGAATTTTACCACCGACGGATAACACTCCCTATTTTTAATCCGTCACCACCGGAATTTACTGTTCGAAATGTTGTTATTATGAAATTAATAAAGTGTAAATAGCTTATTAGTGCGTGTAAAAATCTGATAAAAGACCCAAAATACCAAAAGTGTGTGAAATAACCAAACTTAAAATGAAGCAAAATGGGAGTAACTAAATATGTCAAAGTGTATGTGCTAGCAAAAGCTGTTTGTGTACAGTTTCAGAATAAATGGTCAATTGTGAGATCTACAAGCCGAATTGAACTCAAAACTTTGTGAAGATACGTAACAAATTCCTTTGTACCAAAATGTTTGCGTCCGTTTGACATATTCCGAATATGAAATGTATTTAATTATCTATGGTTCTTCCATATTTTTTGTATTCTTTTTGACGTTTAAAAATGATTATACTATTATAGAAGACTTAGTAGTTTTCTTTCGTATTTTTATTTTTGTTATTTGTTTTAAACTCAAGAAATTGAAATAAATAAAAATAAAACAGAATAAAAACCGGTTGGTTACTTAATTTCCACAATAAAACAAAATGTTCCTTTGTATTTAATTGGTATTCCTGTAGCAGGAAATGAATTATATAATTCTTATTTTAAAGAAAAATCAATATCCTGCTTGTTAATTATTTTAATTATTGACTTTTTATATAAAATGCACTTTCTAGATACCGCATCTGAAAACAAAAAACAACAAAAAGATTCATACTCGTACCTTTTTGTTCTTTAGAAACATTACACGTGGAAAACGATGAGGTTCGCAGTGCGAAGTTTTCACACTCTAAAAAACAGTTTGCGGTCACGTGTCTGCATTTGAATGAGAAACAAGAGAAAAGGTGTTGTTTTGTTTTTTGAAGGCAATTTTTGTAATATTAAAAGCGCTTTGTTTTGGAAGTTAAGCGCGTTCTTATTGTGTTTTTTATTTACTTTTTGTTCTTTTTAATTTAAATATCCTCGTGTAACAGTCTTTGTTTCGACATTAAAACCCTTATTCATAAACGTTTTTTAATCTTAAGCAATGATTCTGTGTTAATGTTAACTTAAAGACGAGGAGTTTAAGGTTGAATATAATACTAAACCATTGCTTAAATTTCATTATTCTTTATGAATGAGGCTGTTACTGTCTATACTCAGGTATTAGCTGTAACGATAACTAGTATATTCTTTCAAATAATTCAATTTACAATTTGAGTGTACTAAATAAAATTATAACAGTAAAAAATATGATAACACCTTCTAGCGCTTTTTAGCCATAAAAAGAAAGAACATGGAATTTGAATAATTAAAACTGGGGAAATGTTGTCTAGTGTAAATAAGTAAAATTTTACCAAAATAAAAAACCGACTTCAGGAACCACCAAATCGATAGATTCCTCTTGGATGCCATCATCAGATCTTAGTGTCCTTATGGTACCACCATGTATGGTGGTTGCCATTTAAAAAAATAATTATCAAAACCGGTTCATGAACAACGACGAAGTTATCCGCGAACACCCATAAAAAAAACTTAAATACGGTCGAATTGAGAACTTCCTTCTTTTTTGATCTTAGATCTTCTACTCAACGGATTTAAATGCAGTTTTCAGCTTTATATAGAGTGATTCAAGAATAAGGCTTACATAAATACATATTTCAGACATCTAACACACAACGCTATCTAGTCCCAAGCTAAGCAGAGCTTGTGTTATGGGTACTAGACAACTGATATAAATACATATCAATGACACAATATACTAATAGACCGACCCTCCCTTGGCCAATACTGTACACCAGAAACAGCTAGAAAAGATCCGTTAAATCTAGATGGCGCTACAAAATAAGATATAAAAAACCGTTTAACAAAGTTTAACACTATTTTATTTATATGCTTCAATTCTAGGAACTATATTATTATTTTACGAATATAAATCTTGCTTTCTAATGCTTGCTTTAAAAAAAATTTTTTCAATAGCGTAAGTACAAGTTATCACCTATTTTTAGGAGATGTCGTTACAATCGATTTAAATAAACTTGAAAATAATGACCTATTTATTACGCTAGATGTCACATTTATAAGTTATAGTTATGACATACAAAATACTAAATTCGCTGGATGCGCGATGATAGCGCCACCTAGTGACTACAATTACGTCAGATTTTGAAATGCCAAATGGTTGGTTGTCTTACGAAGAATAAGTAAACAAGTAATAAATGATTTCAAAGAAACATCTTAAAGAGGCGTCCATTAATTACGTGAGGCATTTTTGAGAATTTTTCGATCCCCCGTCCCGCCTTGGTGAGATATCGTAAGATTTTCGTCAACTCCCTGCCCCGTCCGCTCACGTGAGATTCTTCAAATTTATGTTTAGGCTGTAAACGTGTTGGATTATTGAAGTTGTTCTATTTATTTATTTTATTTTGTTTATTTGGGACAAAAAACAGTTATACATTATAGTATTTACAAATAACAAACAGAATGTGTTTATAACATATAACCCACACTATTGTCCACAAGTTGATAAATTGAGTAGGGTAAGTTAACGGACGTGCTCAACAAAAATATAAAAGAAGGGGGGGGGGGGGGAGGGGGAATGAGATAAAAATTTTTTTGAAAGCAATTCCAACAAATGCATGGTAATGGTTTTTATGCAA
This sequence comes from Spilosoma lubricipeda, assembly GCA_905220595.1. NCBI lineage: Eukaryota > Metazoa > Arthropoda > Insecta > Lepidoptera > Erebidae > Spilosoma > Spilosoma lubricipeda. The sequence goes on from HG992291.1 coordinate 3,946,911, forward strand.
CAGAAAGAGATTCCGAAGCAAATTTTTTAAATTTAGTTTGAGTGAGGGCGAATATGTCCAAATGCATGAAGTGCGAGTTGTACGTCATCAACATTCGGCGAAGAGGTGCGCGCTCTCCGGCATTAGTTTTACACTTTTCCGTATAGAATAATCGAGGAACGCGCACCTCCCTCCGAATAACAGTTCTAGGTACCACATAACAGAGTTTATCTGTCAATGCCGTACAATTATACATATTGTGGCATATGCCGTACAGCATCATTACAATGAGTAAAGTACGTCTGCGCTCCAAGCTCAAGAGTCTAAAATGTTTTAGAATATTTACATAAGAAATTCTAGAATTAAAACACTTGTAATATATAGCACGCAGGAATTTTTTCTGAACCATTTCAATCCTCTGTTTGTATTTGGCATAAAAGGGGCACCAAATAGGTACAGCATACTCTAACTGAGAACGAACTAGTGTTTTATATAAGAAAAGGTAAGTAGTAGGTTTTTTGAAATCTTTACATGAGCGCATGACGAAACCATACATCCGAAAGGCTTTGCTGACAATGTTATCAATGTGTATGTCTAAGTGTAATTTAGAATCGAGTAGTACACCCAGGTCTCGAGTGCAATCTTTTTTAGAAAGATTTGTGTTAATCAATGTGTATGGAAATATAATTGGAGTTTTATTTTTTGTGAACGATATGAAGTGACATTTTGGCAGACTAAGCTGTAACTTATTAACAACACAATATTGAGAGAGCCTACAGAGATCCTCTTGAAGTAGTATACAATCTTGAATGTTCGTGCAGGTCTTATAAATTTTCATATCGTCTGCATACATAAGGAATTTAGAATTAACTATACAACTTTTAATGTCATTTATAAATAAAATAAAAAGTAACGGACCCAGTACCGAGCCCTGGGGCACACCGGACTCTACGACTATGTAATCGGACTCATAACCATTGATGACGACCTTTTGAGTTCTACGAAGTATATATGATGTGAACCATCTGAGTAGGTTACCTCTGATGCCGTTAAATGCGATTTTGTCCAAAAGCAATTTATGGTCCACCTTATCAAAAGCCTTCCGGAAATCCGTGTAGACAGCGTCAACCTGAATGCCCTTATCCATATTCTCGAATAAAAATTGGGTAAAAGTTATTAAGTTTGTAGTGGTAGATCGGGAATGTACAAAACCGTGTTGTTCGGTGATAATCAGGTGACTTAACTGTGGAAATAATTGACCGTGTACTAGTCTCTCAAAAAGCTTAGACAAGGTAGACAATATAGATATCGGTCGATAGTTTTCTATATTGCTCTTATCTCCACCTTTAAAAATGGGTGTAATGAAAGCTTTTTTCCAAATGCATGGAAATACGCCTTCCCTGAGACATTTGTTGAAAAGTATATATATTGGATATGCAAATGCTTTGCGCCGTGCGTTTAAAGAATATAGGTGGAAGACCATCCGGACCAGGCCCTTTCGTTAAATCTAATGCCAACAGAGACTTTAGGATGGTATTTTTTTCAAGGTAGATATCTGAAATACAAGAAGACATTTGAGCAAGGTCACTGGGGGGCGACCAATTCTGAGAGTCGAAGGTAGAAGGTTCATAAACCGAATTAAAGAAGGTGGAAAATAATGAGCAAATTTCTTTAGGATTACTAGAAGGTATATTTTTGTAATACATGCTGTCAGGAAGACCGCTGTCCTTCCTGCGTCTAGAAATGTACGACCAAAAGTGCTTAACATTGAGGGGTATACTGTCTTCTACAGAAGTCATATAGTTATTAAAGCATTGTTTAGACAGTTGCTTAAACTGTTTTCGATGGATGGTAAATTTTTCGTAATCTGTAAGATTTTGGTGTTTTTTCCAACTTATCCAAGCGCGTTCCTTTTGTTTAAATATTTTAATGAGGTTAGTACTAAACCATACAGGAAATGCAGTAGATTTACGTCGCTTGAGTGGGACATGCGATCTAATAATAGCGTATAAATATTCATAAAAAACTTCCACGGCTTTATGACTGTCGATATGAAGAAATAGTTTAGTCCAGTCCACCCTGTTCAGTTCGAAAATTATTTCTTGATAATTGGCTTTATAATAATTGTATTTAATTGCGCTAGAACGCTTCATGGGTGTGTATTGTGTTTCCAATGAAGTCAAGGCGGAAAATGGAGGGTGGTGATTATCAGGCTGAACTAACGTAATATCTGATTGTAATTTACATTCGGTGTTACTGATAAATAAGTCCAAAATGTGACCTGAACTATTTTTTATTAGATTGTATTGAGTAGCATTCGTTGTGGAGATAAGATCAATTAGAAACCGGCCAACATCGTTTTGTGCCTGGGTAAATAAGTGACCACCAATACCCGGCCATTTAATTCCGGGGAGATTGTAATCGCCAACTAAATAAAATGATTCCGTGCAAGGTGCTGTCAGAATTACTTCTAAGTTGGACAGATGAGAGAGATATACACTATCTAGCGTACGGGGCGGTATATAGCTAGCGCTAATTATGTGGTGCCGGTCGCGACGCGACGCAGGTAATTTTATTATAACGTTCTCGATGCCGACGAGAGAAGGACGCGTCAATACTCTCGCGGGACGCAGCTCGCGCAGTACGGCAATCAGTACACCTCCGCCCTCACGTTTGTTTGTAGCAGCACGATCCCGATCGTCTCTAAACACCAAGTAGCGGTCGTCAATAAATTCACTGTCCAATATATCAGCTGTAAGCCATGTTTCAGATAATATGATTACGTCATACGATAGGGAAAGAATATTGTTATATATCGTATGTAATTTGGTGCGGATTCCCCTACAGTTCTGATAGAAAAAAGACAAACTGTTATTCAGCATTGAATAATATACAACTACAAAAAAGTAAAGAACAATAAAAATATATGTAGACGCACCCATACACAAACAGATACAACTCCATGTATAAACATATTATACGCACCAGTATACGTCTAATATTCACATTATGTATTACCCGCATGCATGTACAGGTGCATACACAAACGTACGCATATACACGTTTGTTAACAAATACACTAGTAGATAACAGTAATGTAAGCAAGTGTTGATTATAATTATTATAGAAATATTTGTGAGCTTGGAGCCAGAACCACACATTTTTAATGCATATGTACAAACTCAAATGACAATCATAAAGATTGAGTTTTTTATTATTTATCAAAATACTTAATTTCACTAATGCACTTATCGTATATAACGTAAACAATGTAGTTATACGAAAACCACGAGTGTGCTTTGACATGATTTGAACCACCCTCTTAGTACTGAGATAAAAACTATGATGGGAGACAATAGAATGAAATACAACAACAATAGTTTTCACTGATAGTCGGCAAACATATACATACACAGAGACAGTAAACATGCAACAAAACATTTGCATCCGCGTGAGATAACAATTTAAGTGTAAATAACTAATCGTAAAATATGTTTTAATGGACAGGTGATTGTTCACCAATTTTTTTAATATCATTAAGACATCGTACAGCAATTGTTTTTGAGGTATCCGTGGCTTTAACAAGAATAGTGGCGTTTTTGATCCAGACGTATTTGATATTGTGTTTACGGGCCATCTCACGACACTCACGAAATAAGTTTTTATTATATAAAGTAAGATGTTCGTTAACGTAAATTTTTTGTGACGTGCCTGAGATTCCGATATCCTTGGATGATATATTTTTAGTCAGGCGGAACGCACTCAAAACATTATTACGCAACTCACGCGATCCTAACTTTACTATTATATTTTTGGGCCGGCCACTTTCCTGGCTACGAGGGTGAGGGACTCGATGAATATTCAGAACATCCTGACGAGAGATCGGGCACTTGATGGAAGCACCGACGCGTTCCACGAGCATAAGGAGGTCCTCATCCCGTCTTTCAGGTAGGTTACAGATCTCGATATTATTGAGGCGCGCCTGCTGCTCCATCTGTTCCATCCTATGCACAAGACTCGAAACTTGATCGTTCATGTTCTCAGCCGACGTAACACGAGTATCAATGACCTCCACTCGTCTACTCAAGTCATCGGTATTCCTCTTCATATCCTCATAGTTTGTATTAATAAAAGACATGCTCTTCTCAATATCTAGACATTGTCTCTTAAGCTCGGAAACCTCCCCGACCAGCGACGACAATATAGTGTCCTGCTCCGTTCTCCACTCCGTCAACTGCTGTTCTTGATCGGATTTCCACGCATTCAACATCTGTAGAAGCTCAGTCTTTAAGTCGTTGCATACACAGATAGATTGTGTAGTCGACGTCTTGGGTGATTCTTCCGTGCGTTGGCGCTTGCTCCTAATATTAATGTTATTGTCGTGCTTACTATTACTCGTCGACGCAGTAGGCTCGTAATGCGAGCTACCCTGCTTCGTGGTGGATTTTGATGAAGATTTTGGTGGAGTATGATGCATTATGCGTTATGTGCAATAAATATGCGTTTGCTTTTACTATACTGAATATAGCAAATTCACAATACTTGCGCTAATAACTAGCCAGCGGCACGCGACGACGTGATGTAGGTAGTTCTAAGTACAGATAGGTATAGCTATATAGAACAGCGGTCGAGTTATCGTAGGCGCATGCGACGGGGGTTATATAGTAATAAATAAATAATGAAAGCGAATAATCAAAGCGAATGACTAGTCTCACTGGAACGACTGACTGTCGCGACACACTTCACCGGTACAAACCAAGTAACGCGAACTGAGTGGAGTCGATTTATTCAAACGTTTATACGCAACTAACAGTGAGCGATTCGGTAAACAACACGTCCGCACACTACCCGGGCGCACTGAGACTGAACTTCTATTACTTATATTGAAGACTAGCAAAGCAAAATCGAGTGCTACTTCGCTACTCTGCAGAGTTCGAACTAAAATACGACAAGCACTATTCTGTCAAATTGGTCCATATTTTATTCTAGAAATATTTTTTTTCAAATTCACACAATTACGTCATATTTGCCAAATAAATCCTCCCCTCCCCTTCCCACCTAAGTGAGATTTGTAAAGAGTTAATATCATCATCACTTCAGCCTACTGATGCCCACTGCTGGACATAAGCCTCCCTCAGAGTTAATATATTTATATAGAATACCTTACGTAATTAATGGAAGCCCCCTAATTTGAATATATTCTATTCGATCACGTATATGGTGTAGATAATAACGTTGAGCGATTTTATTGCCTGCCTGATAAGGCATAATTCATAAATTTTAGGTCATTAAATTTAATTTTAATAAAATGATCAAACTGAAAAGTATAATCTCTACTTCTAATATATATTTTAATTTGTACAACAGGTAATATTAAAATCACATTAAATCAGTCAGGAGATCGAGAAACAAATATAATTTGTTATACACTTTAAAGATTTATTTTTTATGTTTGGGCCTGCCAAAATGACTCTACACTGCCTGATGGAAAGCAAAAGCAGAATCCAAGAGTGGTGGTCATCATACTCATTGCAAATGCAGACAATGCAGAATGGTGACTCACACCATGGCGGCCTTGATATGCTTTTGCATCGTTGGGCCTCCAGTCTCGCACTCACCAACGACAGCTAGAACGCTGTCATTTTACGTTGATCTTCTGTGCGAGAGTAGTACCGCCTCTGTCGATCCGGCCCAAACGTGCTGAAATCAGCGTGGCTCTATGACTTACATTTTTTTTCCAACAAATTTTTATTCCTATTATATAGATTACGACAAAAAATAAAACCTGATGACAGTATTTTAAAATCTAAAGAGTTCAGAAAAGGTTTCTAGAGCATTGGCATTGATGCAGCTACGAACATCATGGTTACAAAGAAGATGAAAATAAATTTAGCTTGTTATTATTATACAAATATAAAGCTTATTTTTCCTAAGGCGGCAAGGTATAGTACTTGCCGTTCTAAAGACAATCCGAAACTCCGAAAGTGGCAAGCAAAATCCGATTGTTTGCCAGGTTTTTGCCCTGATCTATTTAAAAAACTTGAGAGGTCTCAAGGGACACCAGGGTGGAACGAAGTTTTAGTTCGTACCTCAGTAGTCGATGCTTTAGTTGATTCGCTGTTGAAATAATAAAAGCAAAAAAAAATAGGCCAACCACCAAAGACTGGGCGTGTCACCCAAACGAGGTAACCTACGCGGCCGCTGCTAAGGTGGGCTCAGCAGCCCAGCTGGCAGTTAGGGGGGCCAGGCCAGCAAAAATACCCGAGAAGGTCAACCAGGGGAAGCGAAAGGGGAGTGCGAATGGACACACTAGATGTCGCGGGTTACTAAAAATGAATTCTTTCTGCTGTATTGAGCCGATTTGCTGTGCCATTACTTGAGCATCACAGCGTTGGATATAGAATGCTGTTATGAGAGAGTACCTCTCGCTCCCAACCATGTTATGCTCCATAGTAGATAGCAACAGAGTTTTACCTTCTGCGAAGATAACATTGCACAGAAAGAGGCCGCTAAAACGGACGCCGTGGTGCATTCTAGCAAATCATGCCATCCCACCAATGTAATCAAGAAAAAAAATAGTTAAAATTACTTATTTAACTAGTAATATTTAACTGATATTGAGATGTCTTATAAACAGATATTTACAAAGATGTATATTAACAAGCACATAGACTTTCTTAAATAGTAGTATTAATACATTATTTCTTTTTCTTACACTGCCAAGACTTATTTTCTCCATTTATATTACAGTAATGTAGTTTTTTCAAATCGTTTTATATGCCGCCCCCTAAAATGAGCCGCCCTAGGCTTCAGCCTATTGAGCTTTCATCACTGAATAAAATGGATTTTTTCAACAAATTTTGATTATCTTAACACAATGAAGTGGCTATTGTAACATATCTTTAAAAGTTAGAGATAATTATGGTATCGCGGACTTTTTTGTGTACATTATTGTCCTCTATAAAATTGAAGGACATCATTTTGCTCTATTGTCAATAACAGATCATTTTTGATGTTTTTTGTTTTTTTTTTTTATTTTAGTTTGCAAATTTGTATGATCAAAAGTTACAAGACTTACAACTTTTTTATTATTTCATAGCTTTTTATTTCCTTTTTGAATCCATTGAAGAAATAAAAAGTTGCATGGAAACTCCAAACCCCTATTTTACCCCCTAAATAGAAATTCTAAATTTATTTTCTCAGTCCTTACATAAGTCAATTTTAAACCCTACATAGAAAGTTTTACGTGAAAATTTAAAAAGTTTCATACAAAAATTAATTTAAAAAAATTATTCATGTACCGTATTTACTAAGAAGCAGTTATTACGAAGCTGTTTATTTGAAACTATAAATAGGCATTTCTATTTTATTTGTTTGTGTGTATAGATGGCTCTTTGACGATTTAATAAAATATCACATAAATTACTAATATAATTATTTGGAAAACGACATCTAGTGGCGCATTTTGCATGACAATAAACTTGTCAGTTGACTTTTGGGTTCGTACTTTGGTGTAGGTCGGAAAATATCCTTCAAATTCACGATTTGATGCACTTAGTGACATCTAGAGAACATTAAGCTTACTATCAATCCGCGTACAGGTCTCTCGTAGTAAAGGAAAAGTCTATACTATATATTTCGTCAGTGATACATATATTCTTTTTTCTGTAAATACATTCTGATTATATTTAGAAAACACCGAAACTCCGAAACATATATTTGTTGGGACTAATCCCGCTCCCACGCCCACCACTGTAACTCCTGTACACCAGGATCAACAGCAGTGACCCACGAACACACCGAGTTATGACACTCGGGAAGGCCCAGGAAAAAAATTAACTGTCTTGGAATCCGCAACGAAGTTTATCAAAAGAAAAAAACAGGAGGAGTTGGAAATATATATTTGCAGATAATACAAACATTTGGTCCGACCCGGGAATCGAACCCCAGACCTCAAGCACAGCAGTCGCATATGCTACCAGTAAGCCACCGAGGCATGTAAGTTCTACTTAAGTATAAAAATATCACCTAAAAACTATTAGCATAGAAATAGTTAAATTACTAGGTACCTGTCTCGTGGTTCATTTAAGTTTCCTCCGTCGGAACTTACTTTAAATATTTAACTAAGCTTAAGTAATTACTTAAGTATGCAAGGGGTGAGATAACGTCTTGACGTTGATGACTATGATTAATTGCTCTGGGTTGTGGTTTGCGCTTCCCGTTTGTAATTCTCAATCTATAATTGTGTACAGTATTTGAAATTACACATCTACAATGCTAATGTTGAATGTATATATATGTTATACCAATTAATGTGCGTCCCCGATTCAACATCAGACACCTTACCTGTTCAAAGGATGCCCGTTCCTTTACAGTTATATAATATAATTTTATTCTGTGGATATCTGCATATCTGAGGATTTAAAAGTAGACTCCTTTGCACTTGCATTTCCAAAGGAACATTTTTCTTTACTATATCTATACTAATGTTATAAAGAGTTTTTTTTACTAATAGAAAACCGCAACCGCAACTTGTAAATTTCATATACTATATACGAGTAATAATAGATCTTTACCTATGAAATTGCCGTTTTGTATGCGATAAGTGATAGTACTTACTTTTTCAAACTTTTTTATTTCTGTTATTCGAAGTAATCACCCATGCAATCGACGCATCTTTGCCAACGCATTGGCAGTTTACTGATGCCCTTCTTGTAAAAATCAGCTGGACGGGAGGCAACAAACTCTTCAAAGACATTTAGTACTGCCTCGAATAACAGAAATAAAAAAGTTTGAAAAAATAAGTACCTTCTAAAAATATATAAAAATAACTTCATACATTTGATACACGCCTGTCCTATTCCATATGAGGCAGACCATATGTAATGGTAATCAGACTGTGATAAACATTCTTACATATTTCTAAGTACATACATATTATGAATAAACTGCACCCAGACTCTGATCGAAGCGATTACCGCCGCCCTTGAACACACGTAACAGCAGAGGCATTACAAGTGGGTGTCAAGAAGGAATCTCTTATCTTGAAGGTTCAAAGGTCGTGTTGGTCCGGGAATACCGTAGGCGACAGTTCAGTCTACAGTTTTGTAGTGTGTGGCAGACAGTTTCTAGAAAAGCACACTGTTAAATACCAACCATGTAAATAATAAGGATGAAACTGCTGTCGCATAGGACGAAGGCGGAAAGAGGAAAGAATCTGTGCGAATAATTCCTTGGAGCACTCCTTACAATAAAAGCGATAGAAGAAAAGAGTGTTCGTTATAATTGTATTTCTCCTGGATGGGAAATGAGATCACGAACTCTGGGTTAGCAGTCAGGGTCACTAACACTAGACCAACCAAAACAAGATTATAATATTTTTCGGACATCTCCATTTAGTCTCAAACTAAGCAGAGCTTGTACTATGGGTACTAGACAACTAACATAAACACATATATAAGTTTTTTTTTTGACAAATATAGTTACATATTGACAAAAAAAAACATCCAATCTCTGAAACAGATATTTGCAAATTGCGCAAACGTTTGGTCCAAGCTGGGAATTGAGACCGTGACGAACAGCAGTCGCATACGTTACCACTGCGCTACAAAAATAAATGAATGAACCTTGCCTTATCAATTTAATTAAACCAAATGTTTTCCAGCGTCTTTTTATTAGTGAAATAATAAACTAGCGCTTCGAAATTTTTAAGGGTTGTCTTGTACCACGTTGTGTTCGTATTTGTTTTTTTTTTTATATATTAGTCTACCAAAATGACTCTGACTGATGGAAAGCATGTGTAGAATCCAAGATTGTTGGCCATTGTTGGTTATCACGATTCTCTTGAAGAACCCGAGATCATATTTAGGAGGAAAACTTACTGAGTATTTACAATTACTTTAAATTTAGCAAGATATATTCGCCTAGTAACAGTAATATAGTTACGATCAGCATTTGTTTTGTTTGCCTTTGACCAATAACATCATAAGACTCGAAGTGTTATAAAATATAATTAAAGATTAAAAAGAGAGTGAAAAGAGGATAGCTATTCAGTTAAATAAAATACTTTGTATGTTCGTTTTAAAAAAGATTTATTCAGGTTCTCTTTTTAAGGAAATACACTGTAATATTCTCGTTTATTAGCAAAGTTTACATCGAATGAAGAAATAATAAGCCGTTTTTTGTTTACCTGCACAATGTTGCTATTGTAAATTAGCTTAAGATTGGGGCAGACAGCAGACGAGGTGGTATAACAATGACGCTTGAAGTATACTAATTTCAATTGCTGAGTTCAACGCGTGGGATTGTTCACAATTGCTATAGATACCGGCACCTAATTTGGCCGGATTAGTTAGATGCGCACAAAGTCGTTTTTAGGTCCCTTTGGTGATAGAGGGGATTGTAGCAGCACTATTCCGAGCAAGCGATTACAGGAGCGTCAGTCAACTACACTTTGATTTCGTGTGTTTTGATTTGTTGCATTAAATGTACTATGTGCAAACTTATCCCCAATACGCCGAAATCTGACCAAGTTAGGTTAGGTATCCGGTATCTATACATTAAACATCGTAGTACAGACGCGGTGTAAGCTTTCTCGCCTCGTCTGATGTCTGACTCAGCCTTTACACATACAGTAACAGGAAATTGATACATAAACATTTGTTGTTATTAATTTGGTAATCAATACCGTTTTATAAAAAAAAATCAGATAATGGATTAAATTTATTCATTTACAAACACAATATTTTAAAACATTTTATGTTTAAAAAGGAATGGAGAGGTGTAGTTTGAGAACTTAGAGGATTCTATACTTCTATATTTAGTAAAAGGTATATAATTCACTTATTTAACCCTATTTGGAATTTCTTAATACATCGGGTATATAAAAAAATATGACTCGCAACACACAGAACTAGTAGAAACCAATAAATCGTTGAAAATAAAATATTTGTTTTGTACATCAATGCGGACCATACATCATTTGTATTTCAAAAAAATCTTAAACATTTTATGTAAAAAAAGGATACATATAACTAGTTACTTGTTTACGAATTAAATGACTTCTCGATAGTCGAGTAAGATATTACTTTTACAAAATGTGAAGCTCCCTTTGTATTAATTAACCTTCCCTTTTAAGTATTTCCTTTTTTCAATTCACCCAAACGACTATTCAGTTTCTGAATAAATGATTCTCGTCCTTACAACTAATGCTAGACTTATGTTTCATTTTTTATATATATTTGAATTAGTTATTGAATCGATACTAGGGGATTTCAATGTTTAAATTACAATTTATAAAATGTAAAATGGTTGTACTACAAAGATCCTAAAGTATCTACAATGAAAACGCTGAGGCTCAAAGAACTTGAATTTTTTTATGATATTTAAGTACGAACTAAAAACTACGATTGTAATATTCCAGTACTAATTGTAAAAGTTTGTGTTTATGAAATGTGGCATGACGCGGTAAGCCACAATATATTATAGTGTGACGTCATCATACACGTCTTACATAAGCTCCTTGACAACAATAACTTTAAGTAGTTTTTTTTTTCTATTTATTCATTATTTTACTATACAGTCTTAATTAGGTTATAAAATAATCCCAACAATAAGTTATTTTTAAGTTGTTTTATGCTTAAAAAGTTACTGTGATGGTTCCCGCTTTAAAGTCATCCTACTAATAGTATAATTTCGAAAGTTAATTAAAAGAAATAGACAATAGATGTATGATAAAAACGACAAAACGTATGTAGATGAAATTTGAAGACTTTCATATATCGCAAAATGTAGTTAGTATATCCTTGAGATGAGGAAGGTATAGCAACTATCGCGGGTAACATTGCGAAGCGCAGCCAGCTTTGTAATAAATTAAAACTAATTATTTAAATTATTTTTATAAATAGTTAAAAGTTACTAATTTACACTTAACTTAATAATATACTTAGCCGTGTAATGTATGGGCTTGCAAAGATTCTAAGTAACACTAAAAATATTACTTCTTTTTTATTTTTAAAGTGAACGGTATTAATACATTAAATGAAATACATTAAACAAAAGATCCTCGACTTGTCATGAACAACTTGCATAAATAACACTTTAGAACACAGTAGTCTCACAGTAGTCTGTTGCACTAACTTTTATACTTCCATACGATTTTGAGCTATGTTTTATTGCAATAAAGTTAATATTGCATTCATAATTGCTCTGTTATTTTGCTGCTTTAAGTACACAACATTTGTCTTTACTGGTAGTTAAATGATGAGGCTTAAAATTATTACGTGGATACATGGTCATCAAAAAATACCTTGGAAAACTTGGAATAAGTGAATAAATACATGTAATTATAGCTAGTGAAATTAAACAAACTAAGGGTACTGGTCTTCATCGTTTTCATTTAATCTTTAACGTAAATACAATGTCGGGCATTGTCAGCAATCTACACCGATAAAACGTTGGATGTGCGCATAGTGGTTGAGACTAATCTCGATACCAGGTACCGTGGTTAGTCTCAACGGCTAAATGTTAGTTTGTGATATTACAGACATTCATTTATTAAAAACAGACTGTTTTTTAACATAATATATATAAACCTTCATATGAGGCTCGATGTACAAATTGCTGTAAGTATACAAACCGATTAAAAATTTCAAGTAAGTACATAATTGTGCAATTAGAGTAATAGATATTAGAACGACAATTTCAAATACTAGCTTACTTAAACGTAGAAATGTAGTTAGGATTTATGCTGTACTGTAAATATATTTAGGTATCATCATCTTTATATGTGATAGTTAGTAACTTGGACTAAGTAAACTCAAGACAAGCTACTCGTCTTAGTCTTTGGTACTAAAGCATAAATTCATCTTTTACTATTAAGGATTATTTTCAAATTTATTAAAGACATTTATTAGTATATTAAACAATAATGATTGATCGTTTATTAAAGGTAAAAGAAACGGTTTCACTTTCGTGTTGAACCCCTGAAACATTCAGAGGTTCTCGATTAATTAAGTTTAGTATGATTACGTAAAGAATTCTAAGTATATTCATAAAAATAACATATATTTCGAATTGAAAATGTATGTTCTATAGAAGGTAACATAACTTTGTAAATATGTTGCAATGCGTAATAAGTTAGATATATTTAAACAAATCAGAAACACATTTTCTTCGAGTTACTTATCTTGAGTTCTATAAAGTTAAATTGATTTATAAAAAGTATATAAGTGGTAAAACTATCGTTTAAATTTAAAGGTTATTAACAGACATTTAGAGCTAGCAACTAGTACAAATACAAGTTACAAAAAATATATTTTTAAATGCTAATCATTTTATAAATAACAAAATAATAACTACAAGTCAAGTTCACGATGTCTGAATTATACACTTAATTTGTGTAAGTGACACATAGTAACTGAATGACATATTCATAACTATTTGTCACTTATAAAAATAGCACTTGACTATTCGTCACATATACAATGCTTAAATCAGGAATAATATAATTAAAATACGTGATGTTCGTGCATTGACTCTCTACCTCCTTTAATCACTCTTCGGGTTTCAGTACGCAATAAACTGTTCAACTAAATCCTGAAAAAACTTAGATACTACATAGTTTGATAGCTAAAACTTTCCTCTTTATATTTGTCTTTCATGAATAAAGCTAAAATGTAAATCTCAGTTTTTATTTCTTCGTTTAGAAAGTGCTTCGGCCTCTTCAATTGTGTCTGGTAGCCTCATGTTCCTGGTTTCTGGTAACATGAGAACTAGCATGCTGGATATTAATGCCATTGCAGCAAAAATTACTGTGGGCATGCATTTGTGATACTGGGACTGTAAAGAAAAGCATAATTAAGTATTTAAAACATTAAGGCGAGGGTGAGATGTTTGAAATATATAAAACATAATAAGATAATTATTTAATAAAGAAAAGAAGATACTCCTAATACATAAGGGTATATTTAATGTCAAAATTTTGATATAATTTTTTTTATTGAAGCGCATTCTACTAAGGAAAAGTCCTTTTACTTATCTGTAAATTACCTTTTATTCGAAATTATCTATTCAATTTTAATTAATTCTAACCTACAAACAATTATGAATCTTATGAACTTACCAACAGCGGCGTTAATGGTGCCACAAGTGAGCCGATCCTTCCGGCCATAGAACACATGCTGATAAGGGTCTGTCTCATATTTGTAGGGAATACTTCAGATACGTAGATGTAGACGGAGCTGTAGGAGAGAGTTACAGCCCATTTGGCGAGTAGGTACAGAGGAATGGACCAGTAGTCCGCTGAAAGAAAACACTTTATTAAATTTCAAACAAAACAAAAACTTTTTAGATAAGAGGAAAGAGACGCGTCTCTTAATGTGTAAGTGATTGTTACAGTAGCGATCACTTACACATTAGTGTATCTTTATATATATAATTCTTCTGTGAGTGTGTATGTCACTGAACTACTCTCAAACGACTGGACCGATTTTGATGAATTTTTTTGTGTGTATTCAAGGGGATCTGGGAATGGTTTAGATTGACAATTTTGTCCGCTGGACAATGTTTTTTTAATAAATTTTTAATTTATTAGTAGTTATGGCAAAACGACGTTTGCCGGGACAGCTAGTTTATTTATATTTTATTAGACCAATAGTCCGCTGAAAGAATTTTCAAACAATACAAAAACCCTTTTTATGGCTTGAGGGTATGGACGAGTCCCCTAATATCTAAGTGGCTGTTTCTATTCATGGAAATCTGGACCATGACAACTCAGTATACGCGACTGCATCGTCATTCTTGAAGTAGGGTGTACTCGAAGAGTGGAAAGAATAAGGGCGTTCAGTTGATAGTCTTCCTATAATCTCCCTGTCAAGGTATAAAGTAGTTAATGACTAAATAATAAAGTTTTTTTTTGTTAGGAGATATCTTTTCTGCAAACTCAATCCATATGTGTTAATTTCAACATCAAAATTCGTAATATGTTGTTTCTAGACGAAACAAAGCATTCAATTGGTAATACTGTGTGCGTAAAGAAGGAGGTTTTCAATAGGTTCTTTGGATGATACAATCAGCTGCACCCAAGAGAAATCGATAGTACTTGTTTAGTTACGAGCAACCGTTTCATGTTTGACGCTACACTCAGCTTGCTGCGTGAAAAAGAGCTTTATTGAGAGGCCTAGTAAATTCACAATACAAGTTTTTCATTACGCTAAACCCCGCGGTGTTGCCCGCTGTTATCGTCGTACCGCGAGTAACGCCGCGGGACAATGTTAGTCTAAAAAAAGTAGCCTAAGTTACTCCCTGGATCATCAGCTACCTGCCAGTGAAAGTCCCCCGGTCCAGTCGTTCCAGAGATTACCCGGAACAAACAGACAGAGAGATAAATTTTTTTTTACTACATTTTGGCATATGTATACACGTACATACATATTCATTTAGTAAAAAGCGGGTCTTTTAATGTTACAAACAGACACTCCAATTTTATTTATTTGTATAGATGAATTGGTTTGTTAATAATGTTCTCTGAGATAATCAAAAAGTTCAGAATATATGCTATGTTTTAAATAAGAAGAAAATACATTTAAGCTCGTTAATGTTAGCATTAGGAATATCTCTATTTATTAAGTTTACAAAATATACAACATTAAAAGGTCGTCTTAAGAAATACTCAGTTCCAAACCACAATTATTTAGTGTTCCTCCCAGTAATTAATATTTAATAATATTTCACATAATAACCCACTAAACAGAATGTGCAGGAACTATAATACCGTGTGCTCACAGTTCGATATCTTTCACGAAGGTCTCAATGCCTTCAGATCTTCTCTCATTCGTTATAGCAAGCCTTAATTTTAATGTATATCTCAGTTTTCTATAAATATTTAGTTTGTAACGGTATACCTAATTATGGTTAGGTTTTGTTTTCATCTTATAATTTTTATTTTTATGCCAATACGAAGCACTGTCTACTGTCAAAGTTGTGTGCAGTTGTAACTGGATTGCAGGTTTACTATTATGTACTGTTAAGACTGCTCTTTGTATTTTTTCAATTTGTTATCTGTATCTGTACCTATTAAATAAAATAAAAATAAAATAAAATATGAATATTTGGAACTAATTTTAATTGACACCCTCATTGGTCAAGCAATGCAAATTTCGCACGATTGTTAATGGTTAAAGTGGCAAATAAAGGTAGAACAAATTTTCGTAGAACGAATCAACAATCCATATCTAATTACAACCTTGACCACGATGTTGGGATCAAACCCATGCATGCATCAGCACGTGTAACAAATGAAACAACGACAGGCGGTAAGTCCAAAACTTTATTCACCGCTCTTAGCAGTTTTGTAGAAATAGTCAGGTGTGTATGGTTTTGTACGTTTACAAGACTTTCGAAAGAGATTTAAGGAGTGGAAAGTGTTTGTTGTATTTGCCGACCAAATTGAGTCTAAAAAGAGAATCGCCAAGCATGCATGCTGCGGTTGATAAATGAAGATGAAGTAAAAGATTGTGCCCGTCTATCACTCTGGAAACTTTATAGTTTAAAATTACAAAAATAAACAACACGAACTCCAAACGATGACTAAATCGGGATTCGATTATTTTACAATTTCATCACTTTTAACTATAACTTTGATAGTAGTTTATCAATTACGTGTAGCTTATTATCATAAATCTGTTTCTTATCAGAACCTTAGCTCACATAAAAGCATAACAGCTGAATTTGTAAATCCATAATTTGTAATCTGCTAGTATCACTGAGATAAAGAAATCATTAGTCTAAAATCTCTCTATACTAAGTGATTTCCAATATTATTTGAATGTATGCAGCTATTTTTGAATGTATACAGTTATATGCATTTTGTTATTAGTGTGACTATATATTTATAATCTATATGTATAATTTTAGCCAATCTTTGAGATTTTACTTTGGTAGATTCATATCTAGAAAGTTTGACAGCACCAATTTTTATTCGACTACAGCTAAGCCAAAACTAGAATTACATACTTTAGCATTATATGCAGTTTTTTCTGTTCTACTGTGACGTCTAAACTATTTAACGGATTTGAATGAAAAGGTGTCAATAGATTAGTAATAACAGCTCGGGTGACTTGAACTCGCGGGCTTGGTTTCCGCAACTCGACGACTTGTTGCACCTATTTTGCGCACACCTCGAGTGACATAGGCTATATAAATATCATCATCATCAGCCTATCGTAGTCCGTTGCTGGACATAGGTCTCTCCAATTTCACGCCACTTAGTTCGATCTTGGGCTTCTCGCATCCAGCTCCTGCCAGCCGTCTTGCGCAGATCATCAATCCACCTGGCCTTTGGACGTCCTACAATACGTTTGTCGAGACGCGGTCTCCACTCAAGATATATAAATATATCGTCAGGTTAATTAATCATCATATTTAATTTAGTTTAGAAAGTTTCCGAACAACGGAATTAGCACCTATGTTTCGCGATAGTTGTTGTTCTTATATGATATGTCGTATGACATATATGACATATGGTATGTCGACTCGACCTTGCGTGGATTTTTAAACAATAGTCTGCCTTTGTTATGCTTTATAAACATCCGATTAGCCATTATCTATTCAAACAATTGTGAATTCAAGACATAAAGATTTTATTTGTGTATATTGAATGTGAGTATCAATCATTGACTGCCTCGGTGGCGCAGTGGTAGCGTACGCGACTGCTGTTCTTGAGGTCTCGGGTTCGATTCCCGGGTCGGATCAAATGTTTGTATGATCTGCAAATATTTGTTTTGGAGTTTGGGTATTTTCTATCTATAATATGTATGTATATACAAAAAAAAAAGTATATAAGTATTTATATCAGTTGTCTAGTACCCATAATACAAGCTCTGCTTAGTTTGGGACTAGATGGCGTTGTGTGTTAGATGTCCGAAAATATTTATTTATTATTATTTATTAATTTGCCGATATTGATTGATCGGTTGTTATATTGATCGGTTGTTGTATTGATCCCAATATTATTTGAGGTCGGCGTAATTTGAGTATTGCAAAGAGTTATGGTAGGTTTCTTTTACTTGCCTAAACTCCTGCCTGCCTAAAGCCTGCCAAATTTAGTGTGCATTCCTTTATCTTCGGAGAGATATAGTCAAATGGTGAATAAAACACATATCATGAGTGTCATAAATGAGAGTAATACTAGTTGACCCACGCAACCTCGTTTGCGCCTTATATTGCTATCTTTACTAATATATAAAGCTGAAGAGTTTGTTTGTTTGTTTGAACACGCTAATCTCAGGAACCGCTGGTCTGATTTGAAAAATTCTTTCGGTGTTAGATAGCCCATTTATCGAGGAAGGCTATAGGGTATATATCATCACGCTACTACTAATAGGAGCGGAGCATCAATGAAAAATGTTCCGAAAACGGGGTAAAATTATCACGCTACGGGCAATAGAAGACGTAAACGAGGTTGCGTGGGTCGGCTAGTATTAGTATAGATATAGATTCAGATGGGTAAAAAGAAATCATAATGCAGTACTTCAAGGATATCAAAGGCGGGAATGCGTTTGTCAGTCCTATAATTGGGGGGATTTTTATATTCATGGTCTGAATAATGAATTAATTCAGATTTTCAGAACCAAAAAAAATAATAATGAATTAATGCGACAAGGTTCTACAATGGCCTGTAAAATCAAATTTGTTAAGTATCCTTACAAATTTAAGAATGACTTATTTCGCGATTGTTTTTTTTATCTCATCTCATCTGTAACAATCTGTTATTGATAAACCTATTAAACTCCGATACAGTAGTGACAAATAGTATTAAAGATAAACCAGAATTAAAAAAAAACGAACTTCAAGAACTGGATCAAATTGAAATGGGTCCACACGGGAAGCACCAGCTTTTAAATGAAAAATAATCATTAACAACGGTTCACGCAGTCGAAAGTCCTGAGGTAACCAACAAAAAAATATACAGTCCAATTGAGACCCTCCTCCTTTTTTGAAGTCAGTTAAAAACGATGTGCATTGTCATTTAAATGAGATATTATTCATGTATTGATTGAGCGGACAGTATTGAATGATTATGGTACGAAACAGTTGCTAATAAATACGTTTTAAAACAAGGTGGCACAGTGGTAGTGTATGCTGTGCTTGAGCTTACGAGTTCGATTCCCGGGTTGGACTAAATGTTTGTATGATCTGTACATTTTGTTTGGATGTTTTCTGTGTTTAATATGTATGTATGTAATTGTGTCTTTGGTATGTATTACAAAGTATATAAGTATTCAATCAGCCAATATGCCTATCATCAACACAAGCTCTGATTAGTTAAATATAGGTGGCGTTGTGTGTCACATAATGATGAAGTTTTGATGATGATGAACGATTGAGTTCAAACTTTGACGATATATGCGACATGATAGGGAAAAACTAATAATTAATTTATATAATACTAGCTGAACCCCGCGGTGCTACCCGCGGTTATTGTTGTACCGCGAGTAACGCCGCGGGACAAAGTTAGTTTAAAAAAAGTCAAAGTCAAAACCTAAATTACTCCCCGGATCATCAGCTACCTGCCAGAGAAAGTCCCGTCAAAATCCGTCCAGCCGTTCCAGAGATTACCCGGCACAAACAGACAGACAGACAGACAGACAAAAAAAAAATTAACTACATTTTTGGTATATGTGTCGTGTATACATACACATGCATTGATTAAAAAGCTGTTATTTTAATATTAGAAACAGACACTCCAATTTTATTTATTTGTATAGATTTTAATTAAAATGAATATGTCGTTCATAATCTAAATTAACTGCCTCATTAGCGCAGTATGCATGAGGTCTCGAGATCGATTTCCGGGTCGGACCAAATGTTTGTTCTCTGGCTCCGCCAAGGTTGGAACTATATGACGTTTTGTGTTAGTATCCTAAATATTAATTTTATTTACTCTTAATTTATCAAATAAATAAAATGTACAGCCAACAAGCATTTGCCCGCGGCTTCACCCGTTTGTATATCGATTATCGCAGTAAAGAATAGCTTATGTCCTTCCTCAAGAATCAAGGTATCTCACTGCCAAATTTCATTGAAATCGGTGCAGCGGTTTAGCCTTGCAAGCTTTACGCTTGCGTAGACTTCTAGAAGACGAAGATTCTAAAACTTGTAATATTAGTATGGATGAGAAATCTCTGTCTAAAGTTATCTATCTATATATATACATATATAAAAATGTATGTACGCGCATAACTTCCGATCGGCTGATCGGCTGCATCAAATTAAATAATTCATTTTTTTATGTGTAAGTATTGTTAGGACAAGGTTTGTGTACAAGAAAATTAAAAGATAACGGGAAATGTCTATTTTTGTCCGCGACTGTACACTGCCTGTGGGAGGCTGAGACAGAAATGTAAGTATGGTGGTACGAAGTTCACCCGGTCAGCTAGTATTATATAACTGTTTACAACATCGAAGAATGTAAGCAGAAGGGCGTCGACATACGCATGTAGGTCCAGGTCAATAGGCAGGCCCTATTAAGGTCAAATCATCGTAATTAAAATTTTAAATAACTTAACTGAGGAACTAAATTATTTTCTTTATTAATATCAACAAGAATTTAATCTACTCCTCTTTAGTATTGCAATAAGATAAACCTTCTGTAAATATAAATTAGAAAATAACTCTTGTCTGTCTGTTTCGCTTTAAACACCCTATGTGTTTAAGCGTGTTTAAAGTTGTCAAAATCTAGTGTTTCATTAGATGTATATTATAAACAAGTAATACAAGAGACGAATTTTATTTTAAAGTGCATAATAATAGGTACATTATATAGCATATTCAAATATTTAAGTACCTGAATGACCAAGCTTTGCTCGTTATCTTTTGAGGTAAATTTTCTAAAAGTGAATAGTAGCTAGATCGATTTGACACACCCAAAACCCCTCTACATACTACATACTTTCAGTACCTTTTTAGCCGTTTCCGAGATAAAGGAATAGGTAACTATAATATTAAATAATACATAAGTAAAAAGACTTGAAATAAATAAAAGTAAGTAGTTATTTTCGTAGATATTTACTATTAAAGTGAGTTATTATGATTGTCTGTTTGACGTGTCAAGGATAAGATGTACTTGAGGTTGCAGTAAAATTTGATTAATGGACATAATTTTATTGCAATTTCTATTGTTCTAGGTATCTGTGAATTATTATCGCCATATTGTGTTTTAAAACCTATCTATTATATTGTATTCTAGATAATAGATCTGAATTCAGCGTTTCTATGGTTTTCCTAAACATATTCTTCCAGATTATCTATTACTTATTTATCGTAGGTATGTAAATACTTAAACCACCTATGAGGATGAATTCCTACGGATATAATAAATGTGTGTGACGATTAATGTATCAATGTTTGTAACTATTACACGCAAAAATTGACTGAACGGTTCTGGATGAAATTTAGAACTGAGATAGATTTAGTTTTTATCAAGAAAAATACACGGCTAACATCGCGGGGCACGGCAAGTATTTTATAAGTAAGCAGCCTGGTTTTAGAGTCATATAGTAAATCCCGTGAATTTTGTATTACCGATTTTTGTGCAAACTCTTCATCTTGTAAATGAGCTAAATATTTTGAGACGAATAAACTGAATTTGATAATTGGCTAATAAATCAAATATTTTATATTTGTGTAGGTGTTTCAAATCAAATATTTTGATTAAACATGTTAATTATAATGCTAAGAAAAACATTCACCAAAAGAATTTGTCAACATTTCTTTGAGCTTACATTTAGTTTCATGATTACAGTTGTTAGTAAATAGTTAAATAATATCAAAAACAACGAAAATAAAATACAAATGTAATAATAATTAAAAGTTATACTTACATCTCGGTAAGAAAGAAAACAGCAACATAGTGATACCGCATAAGATGAAAGTAGTCATCAAGGTCTTCTTCCTTCCATATTTATCTAGGACAATCACAACCACGATGTACGCCGGAATCTCCACTAGAGTCACCAGCATAAAACTGACGTAGCGATTACTGCTGAGCGACACAGAATTTATTGACAGTCCGTAGTACACTAAAGAGCACGTCATCCACAAAAACGAGCAAATAATCAATCTCTTCCATATGATACTAGACCGTACTGCTTTAGACAGCTGAGATTTTTTATCTGTGGTTTGACTCTCGGCTTTCAGTAATGGATCTCCTAAGAATTCTAATTCAAGTTTACGTGGGTCTAAATTATTAATTTTAGCCGCCTTCTTGAGAACAGATATAGCTCTCTCTCTTTTTCCTTTGCTTAATAGCCATCGAGCACTTTCGTTCATGAACCAGATGTAAATTAGAACAATTATGGATGGGGCGTAGAGGATCATGATATAGGTCCGCCAGTTGTCGATGCACCATGCGAGGAGCGCGATCAATACCACACCAATCACGAAGGTCATGTTGCACATAGCTGAGACGAAAACTCGCTGCTTAAGGCCTACTAGCTCGACAACTGTAACAAATAATTTAGAATTTATATGGAATCTATTGCCAGAAAAGTTCTAGTCCTTTTTCACTTTAGTGAATATTGGAGGTTTCAAACATCCAACAAAGAACGATCAATCAGTTCACCAGTTAACGCACTTAGAAACTTATAATTTTGTGTTAAGACTTCAATCATAGTATTTTGAGGTAAACTTTTTGGAATGACCTAAATATATCGGGGAGAGTTTGCCAAAGTTGGAAACTTCTTAAGTTTCAAACTTCGTAAGAAAACTTGGCAGGTTACTGAACTTTCTTAAAATTTTAAGGATTTTAATTACAAATTTAAATTTACAGGAAGTATTTTTTCTATAAGATCTCATTAGACATTATTAGACATTACTATATATAAAAAAAAGATAACAATAGAAAAAGAACTTACTAAAAACGTATGCCGAAGGATACAGTCCTCCACCGAAGCCGGCTTCCAAGAAATGCAGCGCCACATACGTCAGATAATTTGGTGAGAATGCTCTGGAAAAGCCGAATACCAGGCTGGATCCCGCTGCGAAGCCGACTGCCACTTTCCTTCCGAAGCGATCTGAAACCGCTCCAGTGAACAACATGGCTACGAACATGCCACAATTGTGGATGGTACCAACCAACGCTCTTTTCCAATCCTGGCAACCTAGACTGAACTGAAAGACGGATACTTGTTAGATGATTGATATTTAATCGCCTTGTAAAGTACATTAAATAATAATTGGTTGCCAGCCGAGAAATGGTTCTTACTTAAGATCTTTTGTAAACTCTTACTTGTCTTAAATTAATGAAACGTATTGATTTACTGAACAATTACATAATGTCACCGATAGAAATACCGCTTAAACTTTATAACATCTGAAAAGTTTATAGTATGTACGATGTGAAGTCTCTCGCTGTCTCTATGAATGGTGCACCGATTAAATGCATAACTTTGGAAATATTTTAAAGTACCCTTATTGCGAAAAAATAGTTATTTACCAAAAACTATTTTTGTACATGTTCTACGAGTATATCTTAACTTTGGAATCCGTTACAATTAGGTTTAGACTTCAAGTTACCTCTTTAACAAGTGAGTTGTTGTTTTCATATATATAAGAATCACATAAAATTGTTTCATTTAAGAAATGTTCCCGTAAACATTGGAAGTCGCTGCCGTTCAAGGGTTTGTACATGGTGCAAGATTCCAACTTCCCTAATTTTTCATTCATGGGGATGGCGTAGCTCTGCCACGAGGTGTCAGTGAAGTGCTCACAGCCATTCACTTCGCATCTGTTGAAGAACGTGAATTTGTGAATGTAAAGAATTTGTTGCAAATCATTGGAAAGCATTACTGAAAAAAAATAGTTTTCGATTCAAGATAGTTTGAACCGACATCATTCTTAGAATTTTTATTTATTTTCGCAGTTAATAACTTACTGTACTTAATAATTTTTACAATAAATAAGAAACGTACCGAACAAATAAAATAAAATTCTCCTGTTCATGAATTTCACAAATTATAGAATTTCGTAATAATTTCATAAGATCGGAAGATATTTTTAGCATACCATATTCCACAAGCTATAGTTTTGTTTCCTCCAAAGTACAAAGAATCCAAAATTAGATTCACGTCCACGGTCATTGACTTTTATGCAACAAAGCCCATTTATTTACCAACGGATCTATTATTTTGGTCATAGTCAGTGGCAGTTAGTATTATTTATAGACATATTTAGAATCTGCTCCCACTTGAAACACGACAAGTTATAAATACATTTCTTTCTTCCTTTAAATACACAAGTATGACTAACGGAGACAAAGGACTTGGTTTATTTTTAAACTAATACTTATTCCTTTTGGAAATCCAACAAGTTCATATGCGGTTAGTAAGATGATTTCTCGAACTGTTGCACTGTCACAATTAACAATTAGATGGTGCGTCATAGTGCATGTCCATGCATAGGCATAAAATGCTTTATATCGATAACCTTTACTAAGCCAAATTAAGTTACGAATTAATTGTTTATATGTAATTTGTAAGATTGAAGATGTGTAAAAGACAGTGCATTATATAAATGTATTATTTACAGTTTAAATCATCATTATATTGAACGTGACAAGGTGAATTAAAATAACTAAATAGTAATTAATTTATTTGTACGTGTACTTTTATATTATTTTATATTTTATTATCTTTCCTTTGACCTCTACTATTTGTCACATCAAGTTTATTATTGAATACACCTGACTAAGTGTTTATTTTCTTTGTCACAATTGGCTACTGCGGCCGGACGTAACTGACTGAACGATTTCTAAGAATACTCGTAACTCTTCATTGGTCTCACATTACTTGCATTTTGTTAACCTTTAAAACCAAACAAACTACTTGTAAAAGACAACTTATTAAATTGTTTCAAATAGTAATTAACTATTTTCAAGGAAGATCGTTTTTTTTTTCGAAAGACGGTCTCTTTTTCATCTCATTCACATTTTTTATCATTAATTTCATTACGACGGAGACTTAAAGACTTGAAGACGATTCGAGACGAGATTTTAAACACTTGACATTGGCAGAAATAACTGATCCGAGAGATCCGGCTGGTTGCCATTTCTTCAAAGAAGAAGAAGAACTATTTTCCATAGATTTTAGGGGGCTTTAAACTGTATTATTACATTACTTCAATGGCAGTTTGTAACATGTTTTATCTCACTCACCTTACACAACATAAAAGGGTTTGTAGTATAAACTTCATGGGGGATTCATTTCAAATCAGAACCTCGTGGACTCAATAGGTCGTCGATTTGATATTAGAGCCTGATTCAAATAATACTTAGAAGTCAATGTTAATCAACTTACCTATACATTTGTTCCTGGGCTTCAAAGATGAACCCACACTCGAAGAAGCTGCTGAGCAGAACAGGGAAGAGAAGTAGCACATAGTTCAACAGATTGTACCTCCCATATGGACCCAGACTGTCTAATATTGATTCTAGATTGACTTCCTTTTTCATTTCTTCCATTGTTTAAATGCTGTACCTGAAAAGAACGATACAGAGTTATTTTTTTAAAAATTAAACTTAATAGGTCTACGTAGATTAGTTTAGTCCTCTATTAATAAAAACTGGTTGTAATTGGGGTTAAAATTTGTTAGCAAAGTGTGGACGATTGACACGCCTTTCTACTCATTTATGAATATACACGTAAGTATTTCCATTCATTTAGGTTTGATTATACTTTTGTGGTTTAATTCTATATAGCAAACTAGCAGACCCATGCAACCTCGTTTGCGTCTCCTATTGCTCGTCGCGTGATAATTTTCCCCCGTTTTTCATTTGTGCTCCTATCCTATTGGTCTTAGCGTGATGATATATAGCCTATAGCCTTCCTCGATAAATGGGCTGTCTAACACTGAAAGAATTTTTCAAATCGGACCAGTAGTTCTTGAGATTAGCGTGTTCAAACAAACAAACTCTTCAGCTTTATATATTAGTATGGATTAAGAATAATTTATCCGGAATTAGCCATACTAATATTATAAATTCGGAAGTAGCTCTGTCTGTTTGTTATGCTTTCATGGCTAAACCGCTGAACTGATTTGGATTAATTTCGGAATAGAGATATATAGAATGAATCTTGGAGAAAGACATAGGCTACTTTTTGCCGATAACCGACATAATATATGGGGAGCCGCGGGGAAAAGTTAGTACATATTAATATTTACGATTAAATAAGTTTTTTGTAAAAAGCTGTAACGTTAATTATATTTGGAGCTCATCGGTTGACGAGTTGTAGTTACATGTACTTAGTAATGGTTCAGAATTATTACTGATGGCTTGCCAACGTTGCTGGAAGTACTATAGTTAATGAGTATCCATTACTCTTAGAAGTCGCTACACCGAGCTGAAACTGCTTAAAACTAAGATTTACTGCATTTTAGTTTTTACAAAGAAAAGAAAATGGTCCCAGAAAGCGGTACAATAAACTTTCTTAGACTTCGTCTATTATCCAGACCTCCGGAGTTTTATTACAAAGGCACAAATTATATTTAATTGAGTATTCAGAAAGACTGTATTTTTTGGGTATTAATAAAATAGTACTCAAATGAAAACCACTTGTGTGGTGCATAGGAAGCAAGACATCATCTGTGGGATCATTTTGAGATGAATAGGTTAGCGCAAGTGAGTGCTTTAGATTCGTTATTATCAGATTATTTTGATAATAACGAAGATCTTAGTGATACACATTATATTGTTTACTGTGCGACTATTGCAGTTTGTCGAGTAGCTAGTGTAAAATTTGTGGAACATAAATTACTTGCACTCGACTCAAAAATGTGCCAGCTTGGCGGTATAGGATTAACCGTCGTATTGCTGAGACTAGGACACTTATTGGTAAGATTAGCTTAGAATGAGCTTTCGATCAGGTAATACGCCACCAAAAGCAATACGTTTTGTGATACAGGCATTACAACTGACAGCGTTACTAAGGGCACTGAAAACAAAAAGGGTCAAAGAAATTTGGCATGGAGATACTTCATTTGAGGATGGGAATAGGCTATACCACTATATATCCACTGCGATAATCGACATAGACACGGTTGAGTGGAGTATAAAATAATTAACTTTTAAAAATGAATTTCTTGGAAAATTAAAGTAGGTTCTACGTTTATTTTCAACTAATACTATATTATGTGCAATATTCAAATTAAAACTTATAAGCCTTACCTATCGTAAAACTAAGACAACGAAAGAACGTAGGACATAGATAGTACTTTTAAATAAATCGTATTTTTTTTATTTATTAGCATATAACAAGAAGATCTTAGATAAGAATCAATCAAGAATACACATAACAATTTTCGGTTATAAGCGCAATCTGTAGCTAAATCGTTTACGAGCCCTATATAGGGATTAATATAGGTAGATAATTACCTACAAAAAAAAAACTATTAATTAAACTATATTTTTTTGTAAATAACAACTAAATAAAAAGGAATTCATCGAAACGCTAGAAATAAAAATAGATAACAAAAAACAATAAAAATACACAGTATAAACACAATAAATAATGAATTAAATAAAAGAAAATTATTACGACTCTGGAGTGATCCGTTTCACAATTAAGAGATGTGGATGAACCTAGAACTGAAGAGAAACTGTCTTATGTTTTCAATCGCGCCGCTTAAATCGGCAGCATTGTGTCACGTGTTCATACCAGTTTATTATTCGAATATCCTCATTACCCCACCTCACAAATAAGTAGGCCCTTGTCCTCAAAATATTTTGCAAAAGTAAGAAGGGTCCTGCTCTCACACGTAAGAAATAAGAGAGCGCCTGTCCTCACATTAAAAAAGTATCTGGTCTCAATATCGATTCATTCGAATTATATCCAGTGGCTTATAATTACAGTATTCATGACACAAGATCACTACCATCCAGGACTATAGTCCAGGGTGGTACTGATGGTAGTAATCTTGCGTCACAGTGAGCGTATACGCTCTCAGGAATTAGTCACATTATTAACTTCTCACTCAACTCAGGTAGCTTACCTTCTATCTGGCAAGATTTACATTATCCCTCTTCCCAAAAAAATAACACATCACTACCTGAACACTTCGACCTATTTTCATTCTTATTTTTGTATATAAAGTGCTCGAGACCTGAGTAAACAAGCAGTAACTTCACACCTTTAGTGTGCGTATCACCTGTACGCCGATGATCTACAACCTTATTCACAGGAAAGCGTGGAGGACGTATCACACGTCATCGACAATATCAATAAGAATCTAGATTGGATTAAATCATAGCCGAAGTGGTTCGGATTGCCAATAAAGCCTACCAGGTGTCAGGCAATCGTAATGGTTAGCAAAAATGTGATGCATAGAGTGGAAATAGCTTCACTCTCTCCAGTCGCTTTCTACAGCGCAATTATACTTTATTATACCTTGGAATCCAGTAGTCAATAAGCTAGGCCTACTCATCGACTCAACCTGCTCATTGGCTCAAGTTACTCACGTGAGTCAAAAAGTGACTGGAAAACTATGGTGATGTGTGTTACTTTGACCAAAATGCAGACCTCTATCACCAACTAGCTAAAACACCTCATTTAATAAAATTGGTCCAGCAGTTTAATCGCTGCATGTATCTACATAGATTGCTAAAACTATTACCTTTTCTTTTGGCTTCGCCGTAGTCAGGTAAAAAATAGGAACAGATTGTTAAACTTGTACAACTTATCATTCTTAATACGTCGTCCTCAAAAATCTGTTGTTCTTTAAAGATTTATCGAGGCTTGGCAAATGATTTACGAGTAAATTAGTAGCGACAATAATACAGCAATAAATAACATTTTAGTAGTTATTGTTTAGAAACTGCATACTATTATATTAATCGTGCTTGAATTAAAAGTAGCTTGTGCCAGTTTTACTTAGCTGCTTTGACTATTTATTTAACTAATATTACTATGTATAGAACAGAAAACGCGATCAAGTGCTTTACTTCATACGTTGATGTCTCGTCACTCTGTTAAGCTCGTAAGAGCGAGCGCCAGAAGAGTAACGAGCGTTATAAAACGTGGAAGAAAAGAAGAAAGTACAGTACAGTACAGTGAAAACCACTTGTGTGGATATTAAATGGCTGTTTTAACGGAAACAGGGGTCAGGAAAATGGAAAACATTTCTACAACTGTGTAAGATTATGTTAAAAAAAGTGCGAGGATATTATTTTTACTGGATAGGAAACAAGACAACATCCGTAGGATCATTTTGAGATGAATAAGGTTAGCGCTGGTGAGTGCTCTAGATTCATTATTATAAGATTATTTTGATAATAAAGAAGGTCTTAGTGATACACATTCTATTCTTTACTGTACGACTGTTGCAGTTTGTCGAGTAGCTGGTGTAGAATTTGTAGAACATAAATGACTTGTACTCGACTTAAAAATACTGTGCCAGCTTGGCGGTATATCCTATATCGTACGTGGTATTGCTGAGACTAGTACACTTATTGGTAAGATTAGCTTAGAATTTGATTTCAATATTTGTTCTCAAAATCCTAGGATCACATATTACAGGCAAACTGTCCAAAGAACCGGTGGTTTCAGTGTGGTTATCAGAAAGCAACAATGAATCATTCATACAATCGCTTTGTTTACAATAGATTTTCTGTGCGAGTTCATCTTTATATTCATTATTTATGTTCCAATTTAATCACAAATGAAATTCAATACGTTATTATTTATACTAATACATAAAGCTCAAGAGTTTGTTATGTGGTCTGCTTGATAGCGCTAATCTCAGGAACTATTGGAGTCTGGATGGCATTATGTGACTGTGGTAGAATATAACTAATTTAGCGTAGGCACTTACACATGTAATCGTCAATTTACCAATATTAGACTTTTATCATCATGTTTATATTATTTTTTATTACCAAGATTATATGTGGTCGGCTACTAGTTCAACCGGTTGTACCTAAATATCAGTTTTTCTACAGAGCGATTAGCATTGGAACTCCACAACCTCGAAGGCGAACTGAATTTGAAGGTTATAACTAAGGTGTGGAGGGAATTGGAATTCTTATATTTCCATCTTCTCCAGTTTTCTTCTAAATAATTTCATTGCGGGTCCGAAGACAGTTAATTTTTTCCTGGGACTACCTGAGTGTCATATTTCGGTGTGGTCGTGGGTCACTACTGTTGATTCAGGTGTCCAGAAGTAACAGTGGTGGGCGTGTAGGCGGGATTAGTCCCATTAGTTGTGAGAATATTTGAGGGCACTGACTTCCCAATAACGACTGCTGTTCATGACAAGCAGGACTGACGACGGCTTAACGTACTCTCTAAGGCACGAGCATGAACCACCGCTAAATTTGCATGCTACTATATACTGTTATGAAAAAAATATTGTAAGAGAAACCCAACAACACCTTTGGCCTGACCCGAAATTGATCCCGAAACCTGTTGATTAACAGTTGCATACTTT
This sequence comes from Spilosoma lubricipeda, assembly GCA_905220595.1. Lineage (NCBI taxonomy): Eukaryota > Metazoa > Arthropoda > Insecta > Lepidoptera > Erebidae > Spilosoma > Spilosoma lubricipeda. The sequence goes on from HG992291.1 coordinate 3,977,367, forward strand.
AATCGCTAGACCAACGAGGCAGGCAATTTTAAGCCGTCATAACATTAAAATAAAAACTACGATATCCGACACCTAATCAAGTCTTATGTTAATTGTGTAAATTAATCGTGAAGTGGACAAGATTACAAGGTTGATGACCTTTAATTGACCTTTTTAATTTTAAATAGGAAAGGGTTAGAGTAAAGTGACATCTGAATCGTGAGTCAGTGACTGAGTATATAAAAGGTGATTATTACTTTGTTATTATATTAAAACTAGTTATTAAAGGAGAGTGAAAGTACACAAGTTCTGTCGATTCAGTATCGTTTAAATTTCTTATGTCGGAATTAGGGTATGTGAATAATAAAGTTGACCGTAGAGACCGTAGAGTCGACCGTACGCTTCTTAGTCAGCCGGGATGAGGAAGGTACCTACATAAAGAAGCACGATCGGATATATTGGAAAGTTTCTCTTCAGATCTCGCTCCGTTCACACCTCTTAACTGTGACACGGATCACTCCTGAGTCGTAATAGCTTTGTATTATTTAGTTCACGATTTATTGTGTTTCGGAGAAGTTTGATAACAAACATTTTGGATGAATATAAAATTAATTAAAATATAATAGAAAATGACACTAAACTGTGACACTAAAATTAAGGTAACTATTAAAGTTTGGATGTGGCAATTTTTGTTTTTGAGTGTTAATGGAATATTTATATAAATTATATGCTTATTACTTCATTTATAATTTTAAGTGCAATATGCAAATTAAAACAGATTCAACCTTAGCGTAGAAACAGTTCAACTAAAGAACCCAAAAGCTGAGCATTTCGAAATATACCTTATTCTTTAGAAATAAAATCTTAATTGTATAATTCTTCTGTATGTGTATTTGTCACCCAATTCCTCCTAAATGGCTGGACAGATTGGGGTGAAACTTTGTGTGTATATTGTAATGGGTTCCTAAATAATAAATTGATTTAATTGCATCCACAATATATTTAAATATCAAAATACAACTACAAATATAAAAAGCTCTGGATGGGAGACCGGCACCTCTGCGAGATGGGGCCCGACCTGTTGGACGCCCAATTCGGATTCCGAGAGGCAGGAGGAGGACATTCGACGGTCGATGCTGTGATGCACCTTAGGGACGTGACCGAAGAGGCAGTGAACTGAGGCGGCGTGGTGTTGGCGATCCCCTCGCCACGGCCCGAAAAAAAAAGTGTACGTTACATTTCCTTGTGTCTATTTAGAATCTTTTCTCTTTCTTTTCAGTTTCTTCATATTTAAGAGTAAGAAGCCAATTCAGAACCTTACCTTTACATTCTATTCGGTTGTGTAGGTATATATTATGTAATATTTTGGCTAAATTATATAATCGTGGTCCTTGGAAAGAGAAAAATTTATAGCTAAAACCGTTTTAGATGGTTTACTCAGACATACTTGATACTCTCATCGTTTTATTGGTGTTGGGTTATTGGGGTCAAACTGTATGAGTCCATGTGGTCTTATTATATATATTATCCAGCGAGAATGTATTGTTGTCTAACTGTCAGAGCTTCAGCAAGCATATACAATTCCGAAGTAGGAAAAAGTCTCGGTTTAAACAGACTGATTTTCAGTATGAGTTGTAGAGCTCTCTCTAATTCAATGAGATAAGTTTTTGCTGCTCCTGCCGAATGGTTTAAAAGTAAAATTGAGCCCTGCAGATGGCGCTGCTGTCTGTATGTTAATAATTCTGAGGCGGTACGAAGTTCACCGGATCTGCTAGATTTAGTATGTAGTAATTCCCTTTAGAATGAATCCTTTATACTCGTACTTATAGATCATATCATAAAAACAAAGTTACTAAATATAATCAAGTTTAATGTTTAACAATGTAAAATTTTAACAAAAAAAATCGACTTCAAGAACTGACCAAATTAAAATGGGATCACACCGGAAGCACAAGCTTTCAAATAAAAAAATAATCAAAATCGTTTCACCCAGTCGAAAGTTCTGATATTATAAAATAAAAAAAAACAGTCGAATTCAGGACCTCCTCCTTTTTTAAAGTCGGTTAAAAAATAAGTTAATGGCACAAAGCCAAGCTAATGGCTAGTTGAAGTAGACAGTCGTATCGGATTGGAATTAAAAGTTCACACTAATTAATTGCCATGCTGGCGGCACTATAAAACACTGGAACCATTATTGCCTGTGACAAAAATCAATAATGGCGTCTATGCCTTCTTTTCATAGGGAGTGTTGTCGATGACGACCGAGCAAGCGAAAATCCTGAGCGTTAGCGAGGGAATCAAAATAACATAAGGTGAAAAAGCTTTACACTCGAGTGCAACAAGTAACTTTTCATCCCACCTGAACGAGGAATGCAAAAAAAGAAAATGACGCGGGCAAAAAAAGGCCACCAAGAAGGCTACGAGTCTGAGTTTTTAACAAATTTAATTGCCGAATTTATTGTATAAATTAAAAAAGTTAGTATAATAAATTCGGCACCATGGAGGACGTAAATAGGTTTAATGATGTTTTGAATTCACGAACTAACATAGTGCACACGATGTTCTAAATTCAATTAACTTTATCCTCTAGCGGATAAAAACGGCTTTTGCACTCAGATATCAAAGGGAAAAAATACTCTTTTCGAGATTGAGATAAATTCGAGAACCGGGGCAAAAGCTTAGAATTCCTAATACTTTTAAAAGGCTGTTGGAATAATACAAATGTAAAGTTTTGAGTATGAACGAACTATATCACAAAAGTTCTGAAGATCGCAAATCTAACTAAGCCATCAAAGCTCTGCAAATAGAAAATTAAAATACGCGTTATGTACCAGAACTAAATTATAAAAATTGTATTCGAGAATCAAAAACCGCAACTCCTATTGTAAATGCCAAACATAGCAACAGTCTAAAACACTAAGTTAAATCTTAACAACTTACAACAGTACCGAAAGACAAACAAAACTCCGCTAATTCCTTCGAGAAGGCTGGAAATTAATCAAATCATTTCTCAGTTTCCATCGTAGACTTCAATTGCTATTTATTTTAGTCCACAGTAATACGAAGTCACCGCTATAAAGTTTATCAAAAGCGTAATTAATCCTTTATTTACTTTCAATCAAATAACATCTGGGGTGAATTTACATAACGTTCTGTTTGGGCAAATCTCGTCTCATTTATGTAATTGTTGATTTACGCAAGGACTCAATCTCGAACTGAATGTTGTTTACTTTCACATATGTTAGTATAAGAAATTTTAAACTGACTTCAAATAGGGAGAAGTTTCTCAATTCGGTGGGATTTTCTTCGTAAGAACTCCGTCGTTTATGAATAAATTTAGGATTCTTTTATTTGAGCTAGTGTACCTCTCGTTTTGGTAACATTACCACACCGGTGCAAAAAGAAGGACAACTTGAAAAAAAAAAAGAGCAGTCACGAGACGCCATGCAGATGTGTGACATCGAAATTGTTTTGTATAAGTTATTTGTTCCATAAAATACTGTTGTTTATAACATTAATATTCATTTTTATTAAATACAAAAATTAAAAACAGGGCTGGGTAATACAGTAGGCCAAGACTTCCATGCTAAGAAGAAGCTTATGTCCAGCAGTAGACTGTTAAAGGCCTGTCAAAAAATAGTTTATAACAATTTAAATAATAAATAAATAACTAAATAGATATTTCGAACATCTAACACAATACGCCATCTAGTCCCAAGCTAAGCAAAGCTTGTGTTATGGGTTTTAGACAACTGATCTCAATACATATATACTTATTTTTGTATATATTATATATAGAAAACACCCAAACTCCGTAACAAATATATAAATTTGCAGATCATACAAACATTTGGTCCGAACCGGGAATCGAACTCGAGACCTCAAGCACAGCAGTGGCATACGCTACCATTTCACCACCGAGGCAGTTAATTCGTCATTAAGTACGTATTAAAGTCCGTGAAAATTTTCTAAAAGTCAATTACATTTAATGTACTGCTTGTGGCAGTCGAAAAGTAAACATAAGCAGAATCCAAAAATGGTGGTCACCTTACTTATTGCGAATGCAGACAATGCAACAATGCAGCATGGCGACCCACACCATGGCGGGCTAGTGATACTTCTGCATCATTGGACCTCCGATCTCACAAACACCAACGAAATCTACAACACTGCTGCTGTCATTTTACGTAAATCTGTGCGAGAACTTTTAGGTTCTCTGTAAGTTCCGTGTCCAAAAACTTTCCGAAGACTAAAATTGTAATTAATTCTTTAAAAACTAACGTTGTTTCTCAACTCTTCTTCACACACAGAGACCACTACGAGTAATAGTTTTAATAATAATAATAGACATTTTTTAAAATAATATTATAATACGAGAAATATTTTCCGAGAATAAGTTTTGAAGTGTTTCTAGAGACCTGGACATTTAAGAGCAGCGTTGCCAGATTTTTTTTAGTCAAATCGGGATTTTGAGACTTTTTAATGAAAAAAAATGGGATTATTTCATCGAAAGCAGGATAAAGTAAAAAATGTTCAGAAATTACGACACATGAGTAAGAGTGATCAAAAACATCCCTATTTTGTAAAAGAACTGGTACCATTTCCAATTTGTAATGAAATTTTTTTTTTATTGCCTGCTAATTTTATTGACGATGAAGCACTACGTGTTTTAAATTACTTCACTTTGGGCATCCGGCCGGTCAGTTATCCCAAAAAGGCGGGACATTACAATATTGATTCATAAATCGCGACACGACTCTCCAAAATTAGGACGTCTGCGCTGTTTGAGACTGACGTGCGACCGCGAGGCTTATGTAAGTAGTAGCTTAGACAAGAGTTGTAATTTAATTATCTAATTCAAATAGACCATCTGTTTTATTATAATGAACTTTTGTACTGTTGCCCCTTACTAACGCAACATCAATTACACAAAGCAGAATTTTAAAGCCAAGTTTATAAAAGTGGTAAAAAGTAATGACTTTCTTTCATCTAATTGACATATATACATACATAACATTGCCCTGCGGCATTACCCGTGGTTGTAGTTGTACCGTGGGTAACTTGTGGGGATTGATCAGTAAGTGGTATTTCGCTTTTATATATATAAATACTAGCAACCTGGCCCCATAAATACTAGCAACCTGGCCCCGGCTACGCACGAGCTCATTACGGAAAATATAATATAAATTATAACGTATGCTACCCCGCGAAGATGTGCGGCTTAATTCTTCCTGACCTCTGTAACAAATATCGCTATATTTTAGACAATATACTCAAAAAATTAACAAATTATTTACGAAAAGCTTTCCTCAAAATCACTCTATCTATTGGTAAAAACCGAATCAAAATCCGTGCAGTAGCTTTTGAGTTTATCGCGTACAGATAGCCGCGGCGAAGGACTTTGTTTTACAATATGTAGTGATTATATAGATTACATGACAGTTAAATTAAGTGATCACGAATTCAAGTAACCCGTGGTTTACTTCATCATAGGCCAAGGCCAAACTTTAAAAGGTATATTTTTTCTCTTTTGTGATAAGAGAAACGGTGTCAGTAGTAATGATAAAACCCTGATTCTAAATTATCGCAGTTTATCGACCCGTTGCTAAGTAAAGTTTACTCACTGCTATTATTTATCGCATGTCTCATCTCGTGATTTTATTATTAACAGTTTTATTTTCACAACTGACTATTACTATTATGACTGCCTCGTTGGTCTCGCGGTTGGCGTGTGCGACTGCTGATCATTAAGTCTCGGGTTCGATTCCCGGGTCGGACCAAATGTTTGTATGATCTACAAATAATTGTTTTGGAGTTTGGATGTTTTCTATGTATAATATGTATGTATTTACAAAAAAAAAATTATGATATGTAGTTATATCAGTTGTCTAGTACCCATAACACAAGCTCTGCTTAGCTTGGGACCGGATGGCTTTGTGTGTTAGATGTACGAAATATTTATTATTTATATATTATATATACCCGCGGATTCGCTAGCGTCATTACTTCGTGTTTCTATACAATCGTTAAATGCTTATTTTACCCTTTTAGGAGTGAATTTTTATTCATTTCAAATTCTCTTTTGTAGTGGGTACTTATAACAAAAAAATATTTCCCTTTAAATGTTTGAAAGAACGAAGTATAATTGTATATCTATAAGGTTGGTTCACGTTTCATCACGCTACGGGTAATAGGAGACGACAAGGTTGCGCCGGCTGCTAGTTACAATAATACCATGTCTAGATAATTTATTTAGTTCAATTTGTCCTTTAAATTTACGCTATATATTTTTTTCAAATCTCACCTACATACATTTGAATGTCTTCTTATCAGTTGGTCAAGGTTATTATTTATCTTTGTATGAATTTTAATAGCATTCCGTCTAGACAGTGTTTAAAATGAAGAATAAAAGATCTCAACTGTTGATTTCGCCCAAAGCGGTTTAGTTGCATCTGACAGATAGACAGACAGACTTTCGAATCCATACTAATATATAAAGCTGAAGAGTTTGTTTGTTTGTTTGAACACGCTAATCTCAAGAACCGCTGGTCCGATTTGAAAAATTCTATCGGTGTTGGATAGTCCCTTTATTGAGGAAGGCTATAGGGTATATATCATCACGCTTCTACTAATAGGAGCGGAGCAACAATGAAGAATGTTTCAAAAACGGGGGAAATTTTCATACTACGGGCAATATGAGGCGCAAAGGAGGTTGCGTGGGTCAGCTAGTTTGCAATATGAAGTAAGTATATCATGAGTTTTTTTATTAATTACTAGCTGAACCCCGCGGTGTTACCCGCGGTTATTGTTGTACCGCGAGTAACGCCGCGGGACAAAGTCAGTCTAAAAAAAGTTACTCCCCGAGTCATCAGCTTCCTGCCAGTGAAAGTCCCGTCAAAATCCGTCCAGCCGTTCCAGAGATTACCCGGAACAAACAGACAGACAGACAGACAGACAGACAGACCGACAGACAGACAGACAAAAATTTTTTTAACTACATTTTTGGTATATGTATCGTGTATACATACATATGCATTAAGTAAAAAGCGGTTATTTTAATATTACAAACAGACACTCCAATTTTATTTATTTGTATAGATTTGTTACTGCTAGCACATAATCTCTTGACCCAGTGCCAGTGGTCATTGAAACGAACTTTGTTGTGATCCAGCCTATTAAACTGAAACAAAAACAATCGATTTAAAAAGAATTCGATGCAATCGGCATCCAGAACGAATAACAGGACAGTTGATTGAATCTATACAGAATATATAAAGTAAAGTCACTTTTATTCTTCTAAGCTTAAATCTTGGAAACTACGCAACATGTTTTAAATACGATTTTGAGCAATAGAGACAATTATTCAAGTTTTAAACTATACAGTGTTATTCCTTATCCAGTTAGCTACGGAAAATAGATTATTTACGCTGTAATTTTTGAACAAGACTCTTATTTATTATCCAACTAAATACGCTCGATACGTTGTAAATTGAATGCAGATCAAAATTGTCCTGTATAGTATTTCATTATGATGAATTTCTTAAGAAATATTAGGAGCAGCCTTTGAGCGCAAATACGTTAGTACATACGTCGAACAATAATTTGTGGATCTCGCAAAGTGTTGTCTCATATGATATTTGAATCCACATCCATAGCACAGTAAAAAGAGGAGGGGTCTACTTTACTTACACCGCACATGTATAATCGTGTAAGTTGTTTACGTAGTAAAAACCTCAGAATAACTAATAGTACTAACGTAGTAAAACTACACGATTTCATTTAACGCATCAGCTGATTGATTGTTTACATGTTATTTTTATACTTCATTTGTAGGCAGTATTATCAATTACTTTGTAAAAAGATGAGTTATTAACATAAATACGCTGACCTTGTGCATAATAGTCACTTCCGCACACTGATATATATCGTAAGTAAACAAGAGACGCGTGTCTTCAATGAAAGTAATCTTTGTAATATTATTTTAATTAAATAACACGTACAGAAGAAGAGGAGCTCGAGGTTATGTAACAACCCGATAGATTAAGGAAGACTAGCCAGATCAGTTTTTGGATTGAGACCCTTTTGTATCACAGAAAACACGTAAACATGCAATCTTCATGATTGTCTAATCTTATTTGTCTAACTTTATTTAGGAAATAAGCTAATTTTACTAACAATCATATCACTCTAAAATATAAAGGCGAAAGTTTGTGAGTGTGTTTGTTACTTCTTCACGCAAAAACTACTGAACGGATTTGAATGAAACTTAACAGTAATTTAGCTTATACATCAGAATAACACATAGGCTACTATTCGCGATACCCGACATATACGCGGGCGGAGCCGCGGGCAACAACTAGTATCTAAATAACTGGAGAAAATTTCAAACTTTTTGTACACAAATTTCACTTTAATATTTTTAATTGCACTACATAAATACTATGAAGTTAGGTGCAAATACTAAATGTTTTTGTTAAGGAGCACATGTTTACTGTCACGTGTTTAACAAGTTTATAATGAGTTATATGAATCTATATTTTCAAGCGTACGAACAGCTGTTAGTATTATGTTTAATTATAAACATAATACTAACAGCAGCTAGTATAATATCATTGATGTTTACTTGTTCTTCTTGAACATATAGATACTCATACACTGTGTAAGAATTTATAACAAAACTACGTGTTCCACGCAAGTTTGTCAGTGTCTCTTTTCATATATGTTCGACTTCTATTGGCTAAGCGTTAACTATCCTATCTTAGGTACGTCTACAGAACACACATTTTGAAAACCGTGAAAGTCCGTTAGATAACTTCGGAGTTCATCATGAACAATAATGTGATACGAGAATCGTATATTATAGAAAGCTTTAGCTCATACGCGTCTATGTACGGATGAACCAGTTAAAAGTAGCCTATGCCCATTTGTACGAATCATTTTAAATGAAAAGGTACATTAGTTTTTTTTTTTTTTTTTTTTTTTTTATGTTTGGCCCTGCCAAAATGACTCTACTCTGCCTGATGGAAAGCATAAGCAGAATCCAAGAGTGGTGGTCACCATACTGCGAATGCAGACAATGCAACAATGCAGTATGGTAACCCACACTATGGCGGGCTAGTGATGCTTCTGCATCATTGGGCCTCCGGTCTCGCACTCACCAACGAAACACGACAGCATGATCGCTGTCATTTTACGTTGATTTTCTGTGCGAGGGTAGTACCGCCCCGGTCGAGCCGGCCCATTCGTGCTGAAATCAGCGTGGCTCTACTACCTTGGATAGAAGTAGAAGAAGAAGAATCACCGCGAGAAGGAGCCACAAGCAAAAGCTAGTATCAAATATGAATCTCTAGTAAATTCTTTGTATCTGACTATTTGACATGCGCATGCGCAGGTGCAAGGTGTATTACAGCATGGGTAACTGAATTTCGTAACGCATTTTTTGGCATTACCAAACTATCATCACTCTACTAATACTTTTCTGATCTACATGATACAAAGTGTTCGCAACTTTTAATGAGAATGACGTCACACTGTTGTTCTTGAACACCAATGCGTCAGTTACCCACATTGTTTAACGTTCAGTATGAGTATGTGTGCTTGATACGTGTTCAGCGGTTGGTTTCACGTTACTGTCAGTATACATTATTCATACATACACATACAGTACTGCTGATAAGTATATTTTTAGCAGCATCTTTTTCTCAGGAAGTATTTACCAAAGACCGCTGAAGACAAACAGCATCAATGCACAGTGAAAAAAAGAACTGAATCCTATCGCATAACAAAAAATCTCAACCATAGACACCAACGTCTATCTCAATTTTAATTTCTTTGTCGGTCTGGTCCGACCTGTTTTTCAGTAAATTGGACTCACTTTAATAGAAAGCTTCAATACAATCTTCCTATGAAACTTTTCGAATGACTACTTAACTTTAATCTTTCAAGAACTCATTTGTCCTAATACCATACTTTTTATTTATTAACCGCCATGTAGATACACTTAAAAAATTTTCTTTCGAACTTTCACATTTGAAATCCATGGAACTCATCAAGAAAAGAAAACACAACAATCAGTTTAAACATATTTTCAGTGACTACTGATGTGTCTTTTATCGATTTTTAGAATCGGACTCACTTGAGAATGAGTAGAGGGATACCAAAACTAGTCTCCAATCTTGGTATAAATTCCAGGATTACAAATCGAGTGGCAGCAATTTCTTGTAAGTTATTACAAAAATAAATGTTACGAAACAAATGTGGCTATAACTGTTTTTGTACTGCAGCCTCTAGAGAATTCCAACGCGCATTTAATACAGAAAATATATCACATGGTCATTTCAAGCGTGTTATTCAAGGACGGCTTAGGAGCAAGCTTTCAAAAATTATAGCCGCACCGTAATCTGTAAATTTTTCTCAGGATTACTGAGTTGTATTACAATGTCGTACATTGCTGGTGTTTTTCGCTTGAAGGTTGCTTTTTCTTAATTGTTACAACTGTGTTATTTAAAATCTAATTGATTATTTTACTTTTTATTTGGAAGTTTTCAAATATTGTTGTTCTCTTTTGGTAACGAATTGATACATATTTAATTAGTTTCAATACAAGTTTTCTAGGTAATTTTTACTTTATCAGCATTTAGTTGAATGTTTATAGGTAAAGTATAAATATTTATCAATTGCTCGCGACTCCGCCCGTGTGTAGGTATGTCGGTTATCGCGGTTGTGTGTGTATGTATGCCCTGAATCAAAGTACATATCTCTATGCTAAATTTCATTGCAATCGGTGAAGTGGTTTAGCCGTGAAAGCGTATAAAACAGAGTTACTTTCGAATTTATAATATAAGGATTGATAATAAAACTTCACAAATTGTGTTTGTTTTTACGCCTTAAATATAGGCCAATGGTGTAGTGTCGATAGTATGATGACAGGACAATAAAGGATGGATCTTCCGAAAAAACGTAACATCTCAATTTGAATATACTTATTGGTGCATAAGTTTTCATAGCGCAATTTGATAGCTAATACATAGCATTTTCTTAAGATGATATTAACGTAGTCTTTCTACTTATATAGTTTAAGAAAAGAGAGAGACCTGGCAACACATCTGGCCAGAGTGGTATATTAAGCCAAAACCCTTTACAGAAAAGACCTATGTTCATCAATGAACTGTCTGTCGATGTAAAGTAGAAGTCACCTGATTGGTCTTTCAACTGGAAAAGATTAACCAGCCCCGAACAGTATTTTTTTTCTGTTATTGTCGGATAGTTGGCATTATCAACTCTTGTGATGTACTTACTTTGTATGTTCTTATCTTAAGACAGAATATGGTATGATCAAAAACCACTAATGTTACACCTGGTACTAACCTATGTTTTATGCAAATAAAAATTTCATTTCATTTCATTTGAGATAATATTAAACCGTATATACAAAAAACTGACCGACTTGTATTCAAATAACATACCTGGATGCTTAGATTATTAATATGTCTACATTACCTAAGCCTAGATGTTACGTTATCCGGTATTTTTTATTGACCTTAATTTTGTCATAGTAACTCTATGAGTATATGACAGTCAATGAGTACACATTTAAATATTAATGCCACGTATAAAGAGGACAAAACTAAAAACCGGTTTACACGAATGCATTTTATGAACCGGTTACTTCGTAATACATAAACGTACTTCGATGTCAATTAGGGTTTTTTTTACATATTTTTCCATTCACAGATTACTAACTTTTGCCCGCAGCCCCGCCCGCGTGTCGGTTATCACGGCAAACAGTAGCCTATGTCTTTCCTTAAGAGTCGAAGTATCTTCGTGGCAAATTTCATTGAAATCAGTTCAGTGGTTTGGCCCTAAAAGCGTAACTGACAGACAGACAAACAAGTTTTGAATTTATAATATTGGTTTAGATTAGCTGTACCTTACCACGCTTCGAAAAATTACTACCAAAACTGACGCGAAAAATACAAAAACTATTTTCGAAGGCATATTGCACCCCAATCAGTGCAATGTTTTTGAAGATTTCAAAGAATTGCTATGCGTGAATTAGTGGTAAGTTACCTTGACTTCTAAATCAGATGTCGTAGGTTCGATTCCCATCCACGAAAAATATTTTAATATAATTATTATTATAAAAAACTTTATTGATAGTTTACAAATATTGCAGTTGCAGGGTAGCTATACTAGTTGCTACATTGTAAAATAACTACATGTTACAATTATTGTGGGTGCAGTTCTGATCTTTCTAGGTTACATTATAACCTGTGTGAAGGAGTGACAGTACCCAATCCCCAATGAATTACAATAATTCATGTAATATTACAATTTGAGTATATTTGTATCGTACTGGTGTTTAAAAATGCTGTATACAACAAAAAACAATAATAATAATCAAGACACAAGCACACTTTAAAGGAAGAAACGAACTAAGGACCCTGTGTGTGTGACACACACAGGGTCCTTGTGTGTGTATAATATGTGCGTTTAGCTGGACGTGTGCATATATGTCGTTGTTTTAATGTAGAGTATGTTTATTGTCTGCACCTGTCGAAAATTAAACAAGAATTCTTTCGATTTCTTCGTATGAATGTTTGAGAAGAAACGTGTACTATATCACTTTCTTACAATTGCAGTATGTTAAGCCCCATACGGGACAATGTTTATTAATTTTGTTGTACAAGGAAGGCCCAAGATAATATAAAAAAAGTAAAAACTAAAACCCAATTATAACCAAACGACGCTGAAAGAGTATGAAATAAGTTTCAAAAGCCGTAGTCACGCATTGTTAATGTGTTTTGGTGCATTTCTTCACAACGTGTGACTACCATTTTTTCGCGTTGTTTTATGTCGTAGTTGGGTTTTAGTTTTTACTTTTTTTTATTTACAATGATTTGGTGACTATAATATTATTTTTTTTGCAAAGTATATTTAAAATAGGTACCATAGAAATATCACAATTATGGAATGAATATGAACAAATTCGGGGGCGCTCGCAGCTGGTTCGTTCAGAAGAGACATCCTCTAACTGGTGTGATCTAGTTGCGGGTGTGCCCCAGGGTGGCGTGTTATCTCCTCTACTCTTCTCCATTTTCATAAATGCTGTCACGAATGTTATTTCTTCTCATTATCATCTTTACGCAGACGATTTGCAGTTGTACCGCCATTTCAAGGTTAATGATTTAGCGGAGGCTGTCACTGCCATCAATAATGATCTACTTAACATCTATTCTTGGGCAAAATCGTTTGGGTTGCTTGTCAATCCTGCAAAATCTCAAGCCATCATTATTGGTGGCAGGTACATGTATTGTAGGCTTGACCACACTTCGCTTCCTCCAGTACTATATAATAAAACTGTTATTCCATATTCGACTGAGGTTAAAAATCTTGGTATTTTTATGGACTGCAATTTATCATGGACCACACACATAGCAGAGGTGAGCAAAAGGCTTTTTGGATCGTATCACTCCCTCAAACGTCTTCAAAGTTTTCTTCCTTTTCAGACTAAAGTACTACTTTCTCAATCCCTTCTCCTTCCCCTTCTAGACTATGCTGATATCTCTTTTCTCGACGCTACCGAAGAACTCTGGGACAAACTTGAACGAATGCAGAATTTGTGCATCCGATTTATATTTGGTCTGCGAAAGTTCGACCATGTCACAGATTTTCGAAGAAAACTAAATTGGCTACCTATTCGGCGGCGACGAGATGTCCACATCCTCTCCTTACTCTTTTCAACGCTACACAATCCCAATTTTCCGTCATATCTTCGTGAGCGTATCGAGTACTTTGTTCCCAGGAGTAACCTCTGCCGTGCTTCCTCTTCTATTCTCCTTCGTACCCCTTCACATAAGACAAGTCACTATGACAAATCCTTCAGTGTTGCGGCTGTGCGGCTGTGGAATGCCCTGCCACTGGAAATACGTACCAGTCCTTCTCTGAATGTCTTCAGGAGGAGAACCAGAGAATATTATCTCTCGCTTGAATGATCAGGTCCTTGGTATGTATATGTATGTATATATGTCTATCTTTACATCTATATATTATATATTATGCAGCATCATCTGTCTACTTATTAGTCTTATTACTCGTAGTACACATGACCTCGCCCTAACAATCTTTGCTATCCTCTTTGCACTCTACGGTTAGCTGGAAGATAACTCATGTTTGGGTTAAGCTCGCCTTTGTACGTCTTATTTCCTTAAATATAAACTGTTTATCCATTTGTGTACAATAAAGAATAAATAAATAAATAAAAATAAATAAAAACAAAGTCACGAGCAAATGCTAAAAATATATGTATTTTTGAAACGTACAAGTAACACCCTTTCCAATGATACCAAACACGGCATATTTATCTAATTTTTTTTTTCATACAGTACTTTATGTCGGTTAGAGGACGACGGTTAGAGTCAGATTTAGTGACATGTCATATGACCAATAACTAGCGGACAATTAAGACGCTTCTAACGACACCTCATTTGTCCAGTTCTAATGAGAAGTTAAGGAGCTATGAGGGAACAAATGAACATACATACATACATAGCCTGTCAAAATCATATCAATCAGTCTTTGCCGTAGTCGAGTAAAAAGATAACTGACGAACACGCGGGCGGAGCCGCAGGCAATAGCTAATAAAATAAGTACAAGTGATTTTAATTCCAGAACTTATTGCAACAAGTTCCATCGAGTGCCGATAATCGAGAGTGTAAATTACATAAACCGTATACACATATTCAACTTTTATCTGGCACATCCTACTTTCTACTTATCACATTGAGACACTAATATTAAAAAGGCGAAAGTTTATGAGTTTGTTACTTCTTCATGCAAAAACTACTGAACGGATTTGGATGAAACTTTACAGTAATACAGCTTATACATCAGAATAACACATAGCCTACTATTTGCCGCGATAATCAACGTACTCGCGGGCGGAGCTAGTACTGTTATGTGTGAGATAACTATCTGAAACTGTATGGAACACGTGACTGCAACTTTACGTAAAAAAAATGTCGACACAACTTTTCGTGTCTCAACAAAGCCTTTGTTATCAATCGATGGATACTATCTCGTTAATCAATACAAACACGATTTATACATTTTATCGATATAATGGTCATACACTATTATCTTGTTTTATCTCTATTGCACAAGTTAATGAACTACAACGTTTAATAACAGTTTAATATAAAGAGATGTAGTACAAATATAGTAAGTATTTATATGTGACTTAACTTATTATCTTACCTTAGTCTTGTAATACTAAACCCACGTAAGCCTTGTTATTTTTAAATGCGAACATATTACAGAGTAGCTGAATCACGCAGTGTTACCCGCGGTATAACAACAACCGCGGGAAAGCCGCGGGGCAAAACTAGTCTAAAAAGTAGCCTAAGTTACTCATTATATCATCAGCTATCTGCCAGTGAAAGTCCCGTCAAAATCAGTATAGAAATTTCAGAGATTAGCCGGAACATACACAGATATTCATTAAATAAAAAGCGGGTTTTTTAATATTACAACAGACACTTCAATTTATTGATTTGTTTAGATAAGTTACATACAGACAAATAAAATGATCAAGCCCATTGCACAATTCTTTGTCCTGAGAGAGAATGGAAGCCTCGGTAATCAAACAAGGCAAACAGATCAGTGTAACCATTATTTAAGTACTCCTTTTCAATGGTAATGGGAAAGCTTGACTTCCAAATTTTTGGTTTCATTATTAAGGGCCTTCGAAACCTCAAGAGTATAGTGCAATGAGTCATGTAGTCGCGTCAACTAACACAATCTCCGACTTTTGTGCTTCTATTGGTAAATAGTGTGGGTCACCATGCTGCATTGTTGCATTGTCTGCATTCGCAGTATGGTGACCACCACTCTTGGATACTGCTTATGCTTTTCATCAGGCAGAGTAGAGTCATTTTGGCAGGGCCAAACATAAAAACATAAAAATGGAGGTCACCAGGTTTTGAAGATAGTCTAAATTACACAGAAGTAAAGAAGGGCTTATGACTAGCAGATAACTGGTGAAGACTGTTCATGATGTTGATGACACAAAATTAAAGAAAACTATTGATTACAAAGTAAACTGCTACCCGAACCACGAAAGTTCGATAAGGCTAATTAATTACGACAGTAAAACTGTCGGCCATTGCACCGCCGACCGCTGGCACTTCAGTGAGTATTGACCATTAAAAGTATATTTGTGTATCAAACAGTTATAAGTCACCTTTATCGCGTCTGAAACAGTGTTTGTCTTGTTAATATCAAATAGGTATGATTATTATAATTTGCACTTCCTTATGTTTGATAAGGCATAACTATAAGATCGATTGTTGTTTGTTAGTTTTGGTTAAACTCAAATATAGCATAACCGATTTGTATAATTTGTTTTCATTTTGTTACTTTATTTCACAATTGCATGCACTTTTGTAAATCGGCAGACTTTATGCCCAGGGCATTAATTATAACTAGCTGAACCTAGCTGTTTGTAATATTAAAATAACCGCTTTTAAATAAATGCATATGTATGTGTACACGATACATGTACCAAACTAACACTTTTTTTTAATATTTGTCTGTCTGTTTGTTCCGGGTAATCTCTGGAACGGCTGTACCGATTCTGACGGGACTTTTGCTGGCAGGTAGGTGATGATCCAGGGACTAACTAAACTACTAGCTTCGTCCCGCGGCGTAACCCGCAGTACAACAGTAACCGCGGGTAATACCGCGGGGTTCATATATAATAAAAAAAAACATTAGAAACAGACACTATAATTGTATTTATTTCTATAGAAAAGTCTAACACAAGTATTATGAAAGTGGCTGAATATTTATTCGTAAATAACAAGTAAAGAACTTTGACAGGTGTAACTTACTATTAACGTAATTCCATTGACAGTTAGATCTGTAGTTAAGGCAGGATAAGTGTGAAAATGTATTTACTTTATGATCTTTCATATACAATATCTTATCTTAACAAATTAATAATTACAATTTGGACTACTTGTTAAAAGGAGCAACAAAAAAAGATCATTTAAATATTTCTTTATATCAGATTCCGAAAAATTACCAACCAAATATTAGCATTAATTGTCATTGGTAATGTGAATGTTTGTTTATTGCAAAACCAGTCTTATCTTTACATTATACCATATTTTTTATGACAGTAATCCATCAATATAAAGTGATATGCTTTATTTCAACAAACAATTTACTCAACATAATACAGTGTGCATAGAATTCTAGAGGACGAATTAATTATGGAGCTTGTTTATTCGTTCATTTGCTTGAATACTGTAAAATATACAATGATAGCATTCGAGAGCTATTACTCAGGTAAATGGTAAACTAACTTTAGTGATCGTCATGATACTTGTATGGAGTTAGTTAGCATGTTAGCATGCTTGGAATGAGCTAGACAGTGTTTAAGACTACGAAATTCTCACTAATTACGCTTTGAAAGGTCAAGTGTTTTAAATAGGTGGGAAAAAAATACTGCATTCTATAAAACATGAGGCGAAACATACAAAACTGAAAATCCTAAATAAGTGGAGCCAACAGACAATCTTCAAGAAAGAAAACACTACAGAACCTATAGAAAATATAGTGCTTTCCACTTTAATTTTGAAATAAGATTTTTCCTTTTAACAATAACAGAAATAAATTGTATTACCTTACATTAAAGTTTTAATCATCACTTGAACACAATTGATTTGACTAAGTTAAGCATCTAATATTTTTAGGTACCTTTAAGGATTGATTAATCTCGACTATATTACAAATCTTAGTACATTTCAGTAGCAGAATATTAATCAAATTTTCGTGTACATCTGATTTCTTCTTTCCATGTGGTTGTGATACAAATTGATCTATCAAGGTTGAATGTTGTGTTGATCGTCGAATCGGATGTCTGTTTGTGCAATTACTGAACTACTTGTTTTATTTTTCACCTTAGATTTCTTGGTGATGAAATATTCATGAACTTTGATGCCCTTAAGAATTCTTTACAGGTTAAATTTACCATTGGCTGTTACATTAAGGCTAAAGTCTCAATAATTGAATCATAACAATAAATTATTTCAGGCCAAGGTTTTTTATTATGCTGCAAAAAGAGTTTTGTCAGTTTGATAAAATAATAATAGATTTTGCTTCACAGACAATTTCAATCGCTTTAGAAAAAATAGTTAAACATAATTTTATCTACAAACATAATACTAACACAAGTTTTGAAATATTATTGGCCACAAAATTGACACAAAACGAGCATGTATGAATAAGCCAGATGATACAACTAACCAAGGCTATCATAAAAGGTTTATAATTACCATTAATGTTGTAAAATTTTTTTTTAACATTAGCTGTATCTAAGGCTTATTTACTACATGCTTCTCTAACACTAATCCCTATTAGAAATGATTAGAAATAATGTGTGTCAAAGAGAATTAAGATAAGATATCACGACAAAGCCATATATGATTATTGCTCGTGCAAAGATTTGTGCATGACGTAAAAGTTGGTGATGATATGGATTAACAAGAACTATCCATTTTTGCAAAACATAATTATTTTAAAATTGCTCGAATTTATATTTTTGTAAGAAACTGATCGATGTTGGGATGTTGTATATATGTTAATCGGCGCGAGAACTTCTATATTGCGATACAGAATTAGTAACTACTCTAGAGATCGTTACTTCGTGGTTCGGTGTGTCTCCAAAAGATGGAGCGTATGTGTTTGTTGCGTTGTATGTGGAAGTCACCACATTTTATTACGCAACTGTAAAGGAAAAGAAATAAGGTTAAGGAAAACTTCCGAGAAAAGGGAGGTAGTGCCCTTGCGTTTCGCTTAGCTCGTCTTGGCGGGGGAATGACAGTGGCCCCAGATCCAAATCCAATAAGCATTAGAATTGCGGTATTTTAGGGTAATTTTTTTCTTGGAAATTCGACGCAAATAAAATAGCTTTTTTGACAGACTGTTTGATCACACTCTATTAAATGAATCTAAAAGAGAATACATCAAAAGTAATGAGCTAGCGATGTGTACTTGACTCACAAAAGGATTTTGTTATAATGGGCACACGTTGGAATACATACTTATACGTAACAAGAAATATTTGTATATCTTTGAATTGTTAGATGTTTTGATCAATTATCAGACAGATCCTGGCCGTTAATTAATAACGTTCAAGCCTGTGTGTGCACATAATTGTGCGTATTTCATGGAAGTTATCAGATTATAAAATATAAGAATCTTTAACGTAAGTAAAGACTCTAGAGTTTATATTTGAGGTTTAGGTCCTCCAACCGGCATTTGAAAGAGTATAAGGTAGTTACGTTGGATTGTTTTTTGTTTTGATGACGTTCAGATGACCCTACTACTATTTTATTTATCATAAATACCAAAAAAGGAAACTAATCCGTTCTAGTTTGCACGCTATTTGTGGATCCGAAGGATATTTTAGTAGTAAAGTTAATAATAAGTTATTACGGGGATTAACTACAAATAAAAAAAGTTATTATAACTATAAAATAATTAAAAGTTACCATCATTCAGGTAAAATAACAAATATTGACTGCTAATGAAGTAATATTTTAGTATGATATCGATTTGGGGACTGTCAAAAGCGTTCGATTTAAACACTGCTGTGGTTATGAGAAACCCAATAAGTGATATTGATTTCACAACCCCTCAGGTATTTCCAAAGAGGGTGAGTAATAGGCGAGGTGAACGTACAATTTATATGAAAATATTACTTACACATGAGCCTGGCATGAAGTCTGGCAGTGAAGGAAACTATTCCAGTATCGATAGGGAATGTCACAGGGTACTATATTAGTTCCACTATACACGAAAATTACGGACGGACACGGGCTAAACTTGATGAAAAAAAAAAGTCTAATAACAGGAATATATATATTCATATGTATATATTTCTCAAACATCAGAAGACTTTTAAACATAGTCTTAGTCATAATTGTCGGACGTAGTCATGCTCGTGACAATGACAAAACTTGGAAACCAAAACACTTTTGCTCTAAATGTGTTTTAATTTGCAAGTTTTGTGAATCGTCACGTCGACATGACAATGATAATCCAATTTGTTTTATAAGTTTAATGTTTTCTTATTGAATGTTACAATATTCATAAGTGAAAGGATACACGACAAACTTAATGACAACCGGATTTGGACAAAATAATTTCGGATGTCTACAGAGAAAGATAATCCCGTAATTGCAGAAGACAAGGCTTTTGACCAGTACTTTCTAACCGTAATGGCATAAGGAGCTGAGATGTGATCATTGACCGTGGAACTGGTCCACAAGTTTAAAGCCACATATTGTTGATCGAAGCCACACAGCGAGTGATGGAACGTGCGATGCTCGGTGTTACTCTTGTTGATATAATTCGTAACGCAACAACTTGAAAGAGAACTGGAGTAACCGTCGGGATTTAAAAAACCACAAGAGGAAATGTCTCGGCTTATAAAATATACGAGGAAAAACATAAGGTTAAATCTATATTTATGGTTAAAGCCACATTTTTTATTGTACGAAGCTATTTATAAAGCATATGAACGTTAAAATAGCACATTGTTATAGCAATATAGATTTAATCTTTAACTTTAACTGAGGGCATCATAAAAGCGTCAGAACAATAACAGTAACATCAATATATTTATATTTAACTTGGTACTAAGTAAGTGCACAAAATGGTTATGATAACAATATACTATAATTATAAATAAACCTTATCAATTTAATGTGCAATTAATCCAAACATCTCACACATTTATATCTGACGCTTTGGAACTTTATTGAAATAAGCAAGATCAGATATCGATGTAACATTACTATTATTCTTTATTACTCTTGCAATTCGTGTGGTGACGGATTAAGAATATGTAGTGTCACTATCCCTGCTACTGCGAGCAACTTTGCAGACTAAAAGCACTGTAAAGAAAAGGAATACTTTAAATCATATATCGCGCGTGTGCGAAACGCGTAACAGCATCGCTACTAACGTTCTACAGCATCGCGACTATATCGATGTAAAGCGCAAGCATGTCGGATGTCATCGGGGAAGAATGGAGAGAAGGTGGCGTTTGCAGCGCGACTGAATCGTGGTTACATGGGTGAGGGCACACAGCTTATGACCGCATCGTGACTGTATTGATGCGAACGCGGACAGCCTCGTTGCTGCAGCGCTGCAAAAAGGAGAGAGAGAGAGATCTCTCTCCCTACCTAATCCTTTACCTAATTTTACCTAATACCTAAGTTTACCTAATACCTAGGGGATAGGTACCAGTTCAAGACATCATAATGTCTGCTTAACTAAATATACTGAAATATGAATACTTAGACAAGATACCGACGATCTTGATACCAAAGAATTCGTTAGAACTGGATACCGAAGATCTTGATACCAAAGAATTCATTAGACTAGGATACCATATATCTTTCGTTCAAAGCTGAAATATTAATACCTACAACAGAAATTTCGAAGATTCATATGAAAGGTCTTGCCAGTCAAAAGCTATTCGATCTTATTCTCTTAATCTTATTCGGCGTTCTTTCTTTTTGTTTTATGTTTGGGCCTGCCAAAATGACCCTACCTTACCCCCTGATGGAAAGCAAAAACAGAATCCAAGAGTGGTGGTCACCATACTCATTGCGAATGCAGACAATGCAGCATTGTGACCCACACCATGGCGGCCTTGTGATGCTTTTGCGTCCTTGGGCCTCTGGTCTCGCACTCACCAATGAAACACGACAGCACGAACGTTGTCATTTTACGTTGTTTTTCTGTGCGCCCTTTATGAAGAGTTTTGTGAGAGTTTTTGTGGGCCTTTGTAACACATTGTTTTTATGATTCCGTTATCTTTACCGGTTGTTATTTTTAAAAGCATTGTGATCAATGTCCGTTGTGTTTGTATTTCACTTTACATTCAGATCACGGTGATGTTTCACACGTAAAATATCGTTTGTAATACTTGTAATTATTGTCTTTGGTGATTCATAAAACACATTATGAAGCTTATCCTATATTCATTGTTTAGGTAATAAAATGTTTTACAAAAAAGTTTACAAGCTAAATCGTCTGTAGCAGTATTTTTTTGAAAAAAAAAACACAGATATTATCCCATATAGAAAATAATTAAAGATTAACATTTTTATATTTTAAGTGTGAAACCAATGAACAATTTCGTCAAACTAATCCTACCAATTTCAATCTCGTTGCAACAAGGTAGACAGTGCAATTTCAAAGGACAATTTGAGACACATCTCACGGTAAGTTTCACACAATGGCTTTTATGACAAAGTAATCCTTTATTGTTCTCTATACATTTTAGTTTCATTGTATCTTTATGACTCAATAAAATGTAAAATGACACCTTTCTATTGTTTGTTAGAATTTTGAGAGGAACTGCTACAATGATATTAACTTGTAAGATTAATAATCTGTTTTGTAAAAGAGATGCTTGATGACCTTATAAATGTTACTGTGGTTATTGAAATTATTTTTTATGTTCACGAAACTATTACTGATAAGTTTTTTATCATAACTAAGATACAGGAGTTGAATACGCTGGAATATGGCTAATCAAAAATGGAGTTGGTGCGTTACCTTGTAATATTATAGTTTGTTTTTGTGGTGCTTAAGTTAAAAAGATAAAAGTCAGTAAATGATATACTAACTTTTGTTTTATTTAACGTGGAACCCGTCCGGATGAACCTAAGCAACATGTAAATAATTTCAATTAATTTAGTATTTTTCAGATTCAAGTAATTAAAATCGTCTAAAACATCAAAACCGAATAAGTATAGTTAGATCTCATAGATTAATATTAGAATCGTAAATGTTAATTGTAACTAAGCTCTATTACTACGAGTAATTATAGTCATTGGAAATGATGCGAATACTGTAGTGTAGTGTGTGTTACTTACAACCGAGTTCCAACACCGAGTTGTATTGTTATATGTACCAGTAAACGTATCAGGTAAATTTTAACAATACCACGAAACAGTTATAATGACAATGAAGACCTGTACAATCTGTACTTAAACGAAACAAAAATAAAAACAAAAAAAATGTTTTTTTTTTAATTAATGTGTCAGGAACAAATAAATTAGAAGATGTATTAGTTAGCTATTGTTTCTATCACCAACAATCTATGTATGTTTAGCATATTTATGTCAGAGTTACATCGAAAAACACAGTTGTGTTCAAAACAATTCAGATGGTAATAAAACTTCATAAATAAATTAGATGAATAATTATTTATCCAGAAACTTCAATATTAACGGTCATTGTGGAATGCATGGCATTTAGTTAAACATACATAATGCAACAAGCTATCGACTAAATATAATCGATTACATTGAAGTGTTAAATTAAGGTACAGCGATATTTCGATACCGTGTTCAATTTTTGAAAAATAAAAAAAAAGATACTTACAGATAAAAGTACAAAAGTGCACTATGAATGACCCAAATCACGGAACACCACGTTGGAATGTGCAGTTTATAACCTTAAAACAATTTTACTAAGCAGACACTCGTCAATACACCTGTTTTACACCGGAATGATAGTTATAGTCTTATAATATCGGTGTTGTACATTAACACGTTATTTTTCGTAATATTTGTGTAAGTATGGCCGGCCGGCAAGGCGTACGCGACGGACTGAGCGAAACGTATGGCAGCTGCATCGGCTCCGAACGGTTCCGAACTAGTGGATTCGTCACAATACGTCATGACATCGCACGACGCGCTTACGCTGCCCCTTTTACCAACGTTTTTATCGTTTGTGCATCCTACATTCTCCGCTATTTATAGATAACGCTTTTATGTGTGCGTACCAAAGCAGTAATTGACGATAAATTTGATAAGCTTCAATACGAAACTGATGAAATAATTTTTGCGTTATTGAATGGATATGATGCGATGTGCATCGTGTGTTGTAAGATTATCTCGCTTAAGTAGCGATTACAAAAATATCTACTAGTAGTGAAATAGTATCGATTTGCCGTTGGATACTGTAGACAATATATTTTAGGTTATGAATGGATGTGTGCCGATGACCCCATATTTTTAGGTGAGGTGTGTTGTAGCGTGAGTGGCGTGATAATCACGTGATATGATTGTAGTGAGTAGAACACGCTGAAAATTCACGTGTCCTTGGTATCCGTATAATTTGATATAATCTTTAACTGGTTCTTTTAGAGTTCTGATTTGTTTGCTATGGACCATGTAGTCAGCTGTGAGATAAATCTCGATCATCGATACTTAATAAATAAATTTAAAGTTATGTCTGTAACTTAATTTGTAAGTATAATATGTAAGTATAAGACCATAATCAAATCATTGTAAAAAAATATCGGCCAAGTGAGAGTCGGTTCGCGCACGAAAGTTTCCTATACATTTTAAGCGTCTACCTGTTGCAGTTACAACAACATCGAGTAAAGAATATCGATATGTATATCAATTGAATATTTGACTTCGGGTAAGCTCAATAAGGTTCCGGGTGTCTGGGCTATATTTTCGGTATCACCACGATGATAATACCATACACTGATTTTGTTTGAGTTGAAATGACGTAAGCACACGAGATATAAGATAGATAGATGCTTTCACGTACCGATCCATACTTTCAAATGTAACTGTGTCTGTCTGTTACGTATTCACAGCGGAACTACTGCAATGATTTCAATGAAATTTGGCGATACTTTGATTCTTGTGGAAGGAAAGGTATACATATACTACTCTTTATCGCAACAACCAATAGTCCCTCACGCGGACGGAGTTGCAAGCAAAAGCTAGTACATACTAACTGAAAATATTTTCTGTCAATATATCTAAGAAGACACCTGTCTCCAGCAACAATATTAAGGGTTGTTGATGTGATGTTATAAACCTCTTAGTTATAAGTAAATGTCTTGGGTATTTTTGTTTTATTACTTAAGTACACACAGGATTGAAGGGAAACGGTGACCTTTCTGTGATGATAGTTCAAACTATGTAAGTATATACGACAGGAAGTTAAGCACGCGTTTTGATAACGAGTTAACAAGTATGTACCTAACTGATTACACAAAATTGTGTCTTTTATTAGTTACTAGCTTTTGTCCGCGCCACCGCCCGCGTTTTTGTCATTCATCGCAGTAAAGTGTAGTCTATGTCTGACCAAGAATAACAGTATCTCCATGACAAATTTCACTGAAATTAGTGCAGAGATTTAGTCGTGAAATCGTAACAGAGTTATTTTCGGATGTTCTTATTAAGCATGGATTGTCTCTTTTTCAATAGATTGAGTATCACTATTCAACTAGCGTAGCAGGGATAGCGTGTATGGTTCTCTAGAGTTGTAAGTTCAAAATGTCTCCTCTAAGGATGGAGCCCATAAATTCAGCGCGAAGCAAAGCGATGAGTTTATGAGGTGATTGTTTAAGCCAGTACTCGGGTCCCCCCATCAGTGCAGTCTGTGGTAGTGTAGTGCAAAGTATATAACTATACAATTACTGCCATTTGTTAGTGTTTTTTTCCTCAAACAAAATCTTCCATATGATAGTTCAAGTTAAACTGGTGTATAAAACAAAACAAAATCGATATTCGACCTTCGGATGACCTCCAATAACATAATCTTTTTAACAGATTAACTAAAATAGTCTTAAGACTGATACAATAATAAAATTACACATATACACACGTAGTGTAGGACGCCTAAAGGCCAGGTGGAGTGACGACTTGCGCAAGATGGCTGACAGGAGCTGAATGGGAGTAGTCCAAAATCGATCAAGGTGGCGTGAAATAAGAGAGGCTCATGCCTAGCAGTGGACTTCAATAGGCTGATGATGATGACGTACGCACACAAACATATGCACACACACTTGATGATGACGTTCTCCTAAATGATTTCGGTCACGGCGTGCAGTCTTATCGGAGACCAGCCAATTACGCAGGAGATATTATAGTCCACAAGTATGTGCGTAAAGCAAGTGCACTCTCTGTTCACTCACTCTCATACTTGACGAGAGGGAAACGGGAAGAGATTAGGCGCAAGACCGACGGCTTTACGAGCTCTCCGAGGCACGGGGGCTAATACCCCAACTTCCGAACTGCGACTTGTTTTCAAGCATTTCTATAATCATAGGAACTCAATAACACTTTTTTCGGACTGACCTAGGCTCCGGGATCGGGAACCCAAGACCAAGAGCAAAACAAGTCGCATATGCCAACCGCTTAATCAATGAGACAGTAAACGCACATATTGCTGTATTTAGTTGTAATATAATATAAAAGGTGTGTAAAGGGTAAGATATTAATAATAGAAAACTGGTATATTAATTTAACCTAGATACCAAATAAGCTTAAAAGAATTGTATTACTACATAGCAAGCGTTTTATGGTCATGTCTGGACAAGGTTCAGGGTCAGATGGAGCGAATAATAAGTTGAGTCACCATTCTAAAGATAGCGAAAGTATCAACAGACTAACACTCAGTGTATTCATGTGGAATACAATATTGTAGCCTCAGTATATATTACTGTAAATACAGAGTTTTTTAATGGTATAGAGGTCAAGATGGGTTATCTGTTTAAAAGTGACTATCGGCACTGATTGCACGGCAACGTTTCGGTTCTGCCTTCTTGTGCGGAGGAATCAAAACATGAACCCACTACCACCGCACGTGTTCCCTTACCATTATGATCCCAGGCCTTTAAGTGGGGCGTGAAAAAACATCTCACTAGGCCGCTATAGAGTGGGTCATTATGCTGCTCTGTCCATGTTCACATTGAGGATAGTGACCACCACTTTTGGATTCTACTTATGCTTTCCATCAGGCAGAATAGAGTCGTTTCTGTAGTTTAACCATAAAAAAAATTGACACCTGCTACTCTAAATACACGAGTGAATTGGCGCCCTTTGAGTTCTTAGATTACCCTCTGGAATTTACGGAGGGGGAGGGGGAGTTTGACCTCTAGTAGTGAGACTACAGTAAGTCAAACTCCCTCTCCAACTCAAGTAAGGGACCTTACTCGGTTAAAGCAACGAGAACATTCTTAAACGATTTACAAATCCTTCATAAATTTTAATGATAAGATGGTATAAATTTCAAGCAACACACTTAATAGATTCTTGTTATTTATGTAGTCAGCTGACCGTAATGTGTTTGTGCAAGTAAAACCAACATACCAACATATACACACACACATATCTATGTTTCCGAAATAGTCAATAGAGGCGTGCTAAACCTCCTCACTCTGGATACATAATTAGGGCTCCCACACATAACTGCGATGCGATTGCAAGAACTTATGATGCGAATTGCTGCAATATGACTTAAGGTTGCAAAACGTTGGGTCAGCAAGTGATCATATTTTCGACGGTAGTCAATTGTATTGAAAGTGTTTTTAGGAATAGTGACATGGACATTGCTCTACAGGTGGAATAAATTGTCATTAGCAAAAATAAATTAATTTGATTTTGTGTGTTTGATGATTGTTCGTTTCGTTTTTTGCGTCTTTGCCCTACGCTGTCTTAGGACTGACTAAAATCTCGTCAACAAGTGTGATGTAATATTGCAGGAATGTACGATGCTAATCAGATTGGTAGTTCTTGGGCGCATTCGTGAGAGGTCGCAGGTATTTGCGATGCGTTGCGAAGTCGCAGTTATGTGTGGGAGATAATTCTCTGTCATGCGGACACTTTAGAAAAGAAAAAGTAGATAAGTAGATAACTGGGGACATGATAAAAAAGAACGGACACGAATCCTCTGCATTCTTTAAGGGATTGTAACTGTCCCGTATTTTTTCTAAAAGCATTCTTTTCTATCAGTTTCGGATATGTGTATTTTTATTTTAGATATGACTGTCTCATGATGATTCATCTTAAACGTGAACTGTAGATAAGTACGTGACGAATTCAATGTATTGGTGCTTATCTTTCCATACAAATTATTAACACATGCTTTGCTTAATCAACTACCTGAGAGGTATCACTCGGATTGAGCAGGCCTATTTGTCACGAAAATAATCAACGAAAGACAAAGAAGTACTGTTCCCTAATATGACACCTAAATCCATGGCTTAAATTGATATAATTCGAGCAAAGCTCGATGTGAATGAGTATGATACCTTTTTTAATGTTCCACGTCAGTCAAGTTCGATAACCGGTCGCGTAGGACTTGTCGTACTACATGTGTGTGCAAAATAATTATCACTTTCTCAATGGCAACGGATACCGTGAGGAAACCTACATTCCTTAGACTACTTACTGCATCATGTTCTCACAGACTTACAAAGTACTCACTGCACCAATTTGCATGATCCAATAAGGATTTCTTTTTGTTATTTTTAAACGCTAATTGTTAGTTTTGATTAATTAGCATTATGTCGTTTTCTGTATTTATATTTTTTGCAAAAGATAACTCAGCTTGAGGTGTATTCTGTGTCGCTGGGAACTTTACAGTCGTTTGTAGAACGGACAATCAGACTGAGAGCAACAATTTATCTGTTGTATCATGGAGATATTAAACCCACACCACTCAGCGAAGTAGGAAAATGTGACCGCTTATATTAGTACCCTATCCGTGCAGTCAAGTTTTTGTAGTGGTCTGTACTCACGGCATTACTCGATGGTTTTACTCCTAAACGAGTAAAAATTAACGTGTGAACCGCAAATTCACAACTCGAAGGCTCGCATCGAGCCGGTTCGATGGAATTTGTCTCGAACGGTTCGGTGAATACTAAACGGCGCGCTTCACTGTATAGATGAATGCTGAATGTGTGGACGAAAGCCCATGCCGAGGTTTTTACTCGATATGTTTGTTCGATAGAGTAAAACCGTATGTGAGTACTTAGGATAACAAAATATGTAGTTATTGCACGATATTTGCAAAGTATTTTAATCTGACATTAAGTTATGACTAAGCTACAAGATCAAAGAGTAATCGTATACAGAGATACAAAGTCCATTTTACTGTTTTTTTCCTTACTATGGTCCGCCTGATGTTCCGTGACGACAATATCAAATATTTTGATAAGTTTCAAAATCTATTCCAAGTTTTGTTCGGTAGTAAAAATAGATTAAATTATTGTGACAATGCGCAAATAAAGTACGCATTTTCATTAATTTAAAAATATATAAAAATATTTAACGCAACTAACTTAAGAACTGTCCAGTAATGTCTTATTTCATTTTTTAAGATTGGACATTCCTACAAAGGGACACAACAATTATTATTATTTTGGACGATGCATAATACTCGTATAATGTGCTCACGTGCGCATATTTTAGCGACGCCACATTTTAAACGTGTGTGCAATACAAATTAAACTTATAAGGTTATCTTTGATAAGATGCGCCACATAGACGTAGATTATAAAATGAAACCACAATATATTTTTAGGAACAAAAATTTTCTAAATATCTTTTGGGCAGAGATGCTCGTCTTCGACGAATCATACTTATTAACGTACAAATAACTTTCGCCCGCTGTTTCGCACGCATGTATGTCTGTAAATAGTAGTCTATACCCTTCCTCAAGAATCAAGGTATCTCCTTGCTAAATTTAAACAAAATCAATACAGCAGTTTAGCCGTAAAATATAAGAGAAAGACAGAGTTACTTTTGAATTTATAATATTAGTATGGTATATTGATCGAACTAAGTGGCGTGCAATTGGAGAGGCCTATGTCCAGCAGTGGACTGCGATAGGCTGATGATGATGATGATGATATTGATAAAGGATCTCCAACAAAGGCTTGCAACTGTTGAAAAAAGTTGTAACTTACAGTAAATCAATACATATTATGTAACTTAATGACGTGAACCGACTCAATGTTTATAATTTACTTTTAAACGAGAACAAAACTAAATGTATTATATTTTTTACACCCAATTAAGTAAGTAAAACCAGTGTTCAGATAAATGGAAAGGAGTTGGGCCTTGTGGACACTATAAAATTTTTGGGTATAACTCTGGACTCTAAGTTGCAGTGGGGCCCACATATTGATGGTTTGTCGAATAGACTCACCTCTGCATAAAATTCGTCAATAATTCGATGTAGGAACAGCTAGATTAGTATATTTTAGTTATTTTCATAGTATAATGTCTTATGGTATTGTGTTGTGGGGGAGTGCAACTGAGGTTCAAAGTATCTTTGGGTTGCAAAAGAGGGCTATTTGTCCAATTTATAATATTGATTACAGGCAGTAACTGAGGGATAAATTTAAAGAAATTGGTATCATGTACGCAACCTCATTTGCGTCTTCTATGGCCCGTAGCGTGAATTTTTTCCCCCGTTTTTGAAACATTGTTCATTGGTGCTCCGTTTCTATTAACCTTAGCGTGATGATATATATATCCTTTCTTAATAAATGGGCTATCTAACAATGAAAGAATTTTTCAAGTCAGACCATCAGACAGAGATTTTTTCTTGAGATTAGCGCGTTCAAACAATTTAGTATCTTTCTGGTGGTTTCGAGTGTTTCCCCGACCTACTCAAATGTCCTGCTGGCGGTAGTATCGCGCTTCGGGTCTTAACCTACATCGGACTTCCTACTCATTCTTAAATCTATAAACTTGACAGTCAACTATCGTACGCATAACACAATGTGCCTTGATTACATATTCATTAATATAATTGTTTAAGAACAATCAACATCAGGTATATCATGATTTCAAGGCGATAATTTTATACTTATGTTATTCATGGCCATATTATTGCTTCACTCGTGTACCGAGCACGACCTCAATGGCAGTTTCAAATAAATATGTTGTACACATGTTAGCTGAGTAGGATTTAGAATAAATTATTGTTGGTTGTTTTGTTCGTCAGTTTTTATAAATAAAATAAATGTTTGCATCTGAAATTAAAGTTGCCTATTTATTTTTGTATTAAATGATGGTCCAATTACGATCTTGATAAAAATCGTTTTATTTTTAAACGACTTCAAAAAAAAGAGGTTTTTCAATTCGACCGTATATATTTTTTTCTTTTTTTTATGTTTGTTCGCGGATAACTTCGTCGTTTATGAACCGATTTTGATGATTATTTTTTTAATGGAAAGGAGATATCCCAACGGTGGTACCAGGACACTAAGATCTGATGATGGCATCCAAGAGAAATCGAGTCAAACCTTGAAGTCGGTTTTATTTTTGTTAAAATTTTACTTGTATTGATTACACAGAGTAACACCGTATCGAGTAGCCTCACACAAGCTTCCCCTTTGTCAAGATATTATAAGCCCAAATAAACCTATGCATTAGGTATAGTTATGAGAAAGAATATGTTGATGTGTGTGTGAAATCGTGAATGTTTTGCATTAATTGTAATGTATAAGTTCTTATTGACAGGCGATTGTTTTTGTATGTCAGTTAGTCTGTGACTCTGTGTGAAGTTTTTTTCCCGCAAAAGATAACAGACTATTTTGTATCGCGAAAAGAGCCTATGGTGACTTCCCTCAGTCCACCGACTGTGTTGTTGGCTATGACTGAATGATATCACTTGAAATATCATTATTTGGAATTACTTAAAGTGTCTAATCGTATTAATATTTTCTTATACTTACTGTTGAGGATCATGACTGTCAATCCTTTGTCACCATCAGTTTAGTTAGTGCGACACTTATTGGTATCTCCAGCTGTTCGGCGATCTTGACCGACCGTCTTCTGAGACTACTGGAGTCTCTCTTCTTCCACCTTATTGCATCAAACGGACCAAGTTCTCGTCACTCCGGCGAGCAACATATACATGTAAACATATTTTGTATATACGATAATTAAAATTACTTATTAGTTTAAGAAATTACAACCCGACTTAGTACAAAATTTTGAGAAAATGTATGTAGCTTATGTAATCCGGACTATTATTACGAATCTATTGACACCTCATGCAATGAAATCTGTTCAGGAGTTTTGGCGGTTCGGTGGAATATAAAATTATACATAGACCGCCAAAATTATTGGACTATGTTTTTACTTCGCCGTAGAAAAAAGGTTGTTTTTTTATCTTTATTCACGTGTTCAATCACGTTATTTTTATAACGTTGAAGAATAATAACTAAGTAACAATGGTTGTATCTCTGATTATAAATAAATATGTGATTATCCGGAAAAGAATCACTAGAACGAACTCGAAGTGTAACTCACGTTATTTGAATTTCACTTGAGTTACCTAACGCTATTCGAGTTAGGACAATATTGAGTTAAATATAAGGAACTAATGACTTTTTTTTATGATATAGGAGGGAAAACGAGCAGACGTATCACCTGATGGTAAGTGATTACCGCCGCCCATGGACAACTGCAACATCAGAGGCGTCACAAGTGCGTTGCCGACCTTTAGGGGATGTGGGGTGGGGTTGGGGTATAGACCTCTGGTATCCTCAGTCACTCGGTAAAACACCGCGCAGGCGCTATTTCACACCGGTTTTATGTGAGGCCATGGTATCACTCCGGTCGAGCCGGCCCATTCATGCCGAAGCGTGACTCCCACGTTTATCATGATATGGACATTAATATGTATTTGTTACTTTATGTAATTCTATAGTTGTATGATTATAAGCACTATATTCAATTCGTTCTTCGCAGCATAGATATAAGGTTTTTTTATATAATTCACTGTAGGTATGTAGGCGTCACCTAGATATATTGAATGCCTCTGTGGCGCAGTGGCAGTGAATGCTGTGCTTCAGGTCTCGGATGGACCTCCCGTAGATCTGTTCTTTATTTTTTTTTTATTATTAAATCTTCCAGTGGAGTTAAGGATCATACAAAGAAAATATTTTTTTTGTTAAGGAGACACAGATATCTTCTTAAAGAGACTCTTTCTTTACTCCAGCAATTGGAAGAAATCACGAAAAAGGTCAGTTCTACCTGGACATGTATATCAGAAGTAATAAATACCCAACATTAATATACTTTCCGAGTTCTTGGTCAAAAAAGAAGCTCAAGTATTTTGTTCTGATTTGAATACTATGCTATAATATGGGCTGTATAGTCGTTTTCTTGGCATTGAAGAAGACAAATATTGCAACCTAGCAACATAGTTGAATCCGCGCTACAAAATTATTATATTTGGACGAGGCAGTTACATTTCCAGTAGAATTTTAGATAGCATCAAAAGTAGATACATATAACAGGTAGTACAAAATGCCTTTGAAGAGTTTGTTGCCTCGCGTCCAGCTGAGTTTTACAAGAAGGCCATCAATAAACTGCCAATGCGTTGGCAAAGATGCGTCGATTGCATGGGTGATTACTTCGAATAACAGAAATAAAAAGTTTGAAAAAATAAGCACTTTCACTTATTGCATACAAAACGGCAATTTCGTAGGTAAAGACCTATTATATGTATATAATAATTACGATTTTTTCACTATTTTCTATTTATAATGTAATTCGGTTCGAGCCCCCGGAATTCGGTTGAACCAAATCCAAAACGAATTTTGGCCTATCTCTAATAATTTTTTGACCGATAAGGAATCCATTGGTGAAAATAGAGGTATTTGACAAACCGTTGTTGTTCATTTTCTACTTACTTACATACTTTATACCTTGATATTGATAAGAAAAAAGGGTTTGCAGCGATGTTGTTCTGCGTTGTTGCTCTTCTAGTAGCCTCTTACGACACTCATGGGATGAAAAGGGCTGCTGAGACTCTGGATTCTTAATCGACAAACACGGAGGTGGGAAAAGCAAACCGGTTCAATTTATTTAACTTTTCAGAAAGACAATGTTATCATGTAATATGAATTGGAATACAACAGTATACTGATGCAATACAGTAAAACAGTAGTGTTGCCAGCTTCACTGATAAAAATCAATAAGGTTGTGAAGGACTGATCAAAATTATTTCCTAATTTTGTTAATGTTTTATAATTTTACTCGTATAAAATCTAGACAAGAAAGCCGGCGTTATCAAATTGTACATATTAAATCACACAAAGTTATATTGCGGTATGTGTTTCAGAAGGCGTTGTTTAAATTTAAATGACGCCTGACAAAAGAGTAATGGCAATTTGCATTTTTCAGTTTTATCTTTCTCACCTCACTGACTTGTTTTTCCATTTAAATGGTTGCAAAATGTAGGTACTTATAATTCAAGGTATTCTAGAACATTAGGTGTTTACTATTCCTATAGACGGCGCTTAAATTCAGTTTACACAGTCAATTATTACTATTATTATGAATTAAAATGGAAGTACAAAAGTAATGTGAACATGCGTTACGTACATTTATATAAGTTGTAGTTAAAAATTCCGATGTGAAGTGCGATTTTTAATAATAGCAATAATAAAATTAAAGTAAAAAAAAAGGTATTTAGATTTCTATTGTACTCGTCTAGCGGGACTCCTTTGCGCGAAAATTATTTAAAATACATCTATACAAATAAATAAAATTGGAGTGTCTGTTTGTAATATTAAAATAACCGTTTTTTAATAAATGCATATGTATGTATACACGGTACATAGGACAAAAACGTATTTTAAAAAAAAAATGTCTGTCTGTCTGTCTGTCTGTCTGTCTGTTTGTTCCGGGTAATCTCTGGAACGGCTGGACGGATTTTGACGGGACTGTCACTGGCAGGTAGCTGATGATCCGGGGAGTAACTTAGGCTACTTTTTTAGACTAACTTTGTCGCGCGCTGTTACTCGCGGTACAACAATAACCGCGGGTAACACCGCGGGGTTCAGCTAGTTTAAAATAAATACAAAAACTATGTAAGTAATCCAAGAACTGTTAGTGTATTTTTTGTTCCTAGAGTAGAAATCTAAACCAAAATTTATACAAAATTATACACTTGTTAGATTCTTATAACATTTATTTGTGCAATGATAATATACATCTCAACATAATGCAAGAAAATACTTTATTTACAGCTTAAAATTATATCAAAATACACATAATTAGGATAAAAAACATCAGAATTACTGTGATTATACGAAGGCACAAAAACAAAACAAAAAAAAAATACAAGGTCCAGGTAAAGCTTAAAAACAAAGAAATAAATGGATTCTTTACAGCCAAATTGTTAACATAAACTTTTTTTATGTTTATCCCTGCCATAATGACTCTACTCTGCCTATGGAAAGCATAAGCAGAATCCAAGAGTGGTGGTCACTCATACTCATTGCGAATGCAGACAATGCAGCATGGTGACCCACACCATGGTGGCCTAGTAATGTTTCAGCATCATTGGGCCTTGGTATCACACTCACCAAACCAACAAAACAAAAAAAAAATACAAGATTAAAAACAAAGGAATCGATGGCTTGTTAACAGTCAAACTTACTCTCAACCTACGCAACAAGTTTTTGTGCTTGTTTTTCTCTAGTTAATCTTTCGGCGTCTTCTATTGTATCCGGTAGAGCCTGGTTCAATGTTTCTGGTAATGTGAAGACGACGATACCAGCTACGATTGCCAAGGAGCCGAAGAAAATTGACGGAAGGTTTTCGTAGTACAAAGCCTATGGAAAGAATAAAACAACATACTTATAAGTAAAGGCAGAGGAAAAATCTAAATCTATAAATATACATTTAAACTTCATTGTTTCTAGATTTTTTTGTTGTTCTTGAAACTGTTATTTTAAACAACATTTATGAAAAACTCAATAAATACTGAATGAAATTTAGCATACGTCCAGTCTTCATAGAATTTTGTCACGTTCAGTAAAACAGACAAATTCGTTTATATCATATAAAATAAATATACTTGAAATATTTATATTTATTTATAAAATATATTTATCTATAAAATATACATTTTAAAAAATTACACGGATCATACAATTCTACTAATTCTGGATACTACTCCAGCTAAGCCTTAATAAGACCGTGGGGGAGCCATGCTTCGGCATGAATGGGCCGGCTCGACCAGATGATACCACGGCCTCACAGAAAACCGGTGTGAAATAGCGCTTGCGCTGTGTTTCACCGAGTGAGTGAGGATACCGGAGGCCTATACCCCAACCCCTCCCCACATCCCTTTCCCCAACCCCCAAAGGTCGGCAACGCACTTGTGGCGGCTCTGGTGTTGCGGGTGTCTATGGGCGGCCGTAATCGCTTATCATCAGGTGATACGTCTGCTCGTTTCCCACCAATACCATAAAAAGAAAGTATAAATGCTTAACTGATTTGTGATGGGTTTCAAAGCGGTAGTATACTAGATGTCTTACAAAGGTGAAGTAAAAAGTGCCTATCCATGCTAATATTTATTCTGAAAGGAACTTCAGTCACTGAGAAGTAAAATAACACAAAATATTTACCAATAATGGAGTAAGAGGTGCCAAAGTAGATCCAACCCTCCCAGTTGAGGAACATATTGCTAGCAAAGACTGTCGAACATTCGTTGGGAAGACTTCAGATACGTAAATATAGACGGAGCTGTAAGCTACAGTGATGGAAAACTTGCCAGATAAATAAATAGCAAGACGCCACCATTTCAAACCTGAAAGAGAAAACAGATTTGAGTTATCAGTTACATTCAGTACAAAACAATGATTATCATGTAATTTGACGATATTGACCCAACAGCAATCTGCTGTCACAATTTTCTAAATATCTCAATTTAGTTTCTACCTGTTATTCTTATTTAATCGGAATCTATACTTGGAAATAAATCGATAAATTATATATTAAGTGCTATATCTTTTATTTATTTATATATTTATTGTATACATACAGAATTATAAAAAGAAAACAAAAGATGAGTTACAAAATATGCAAATGTTACAATAGGCGGATCTTGTAAATTTGTTGTACTTTGCAGTCGTTTAATTTCATTTTTCCTAGATTGAATTCTAAATATATTATTGCCAAACTATAATATTATGTATGCGTTTTGTTGAGTTAGGTATTTAAAATTCTGTTAATGGATTTTTTTAACTATTAGAGCGGGGGCACACGATGCGTTGCGGCGGCGGTGCGGCGCCGGAGCGATGTCGCTGCGTCATTTTACATAGAAATATCTGTGACATACCACACGATGCGCTGCGGCGCCGCACCGGATTCGCAACCATCAAGACGAAGCGGGGAGGGCTGAATGCGTTGCGACGTCGGTGTGGCACCGCTCAGTTGTTTATGCGTCACAAAAAAGGGCACACGCTCGCTCGTTTCGTCGCTGCCGGGTCGCATGCGGCGCCGCTGCGCCATAATAACGTTGCGGCGACGTATCGCGCGTGTGCCCGCCGATACGGCGAAATCTTTGCGGTGCGCCGCCGCAACGCATCGTGTGCCCCCGCTCTTACAGTATTATTTTTATACTAACTTT
Source organism: Spilosoma lubricipeda (assembly GCA_905220595.1). Lineage (NCBI taxonomy): Eukaryota > Metazoa > Arthropoda > Insecta > Lepidoptera > Erebidae > Spilosoma > Spilosoma lubricipeda. Next base: position 4,014,630 of record HG992291.1, read on the forward strand.
TAAACTTTCGCGTTCCATGATATATTAATAATTATTTTTACGGGAATTAACGCGATCACTTGGCGAGGCTGACTGTCTGGTCTGTCTGTCTAGAGTCAGCCTGTGACCACGGCCAGTGCAACCTGTTCGAAAAGTCAGGCAAATCAGAGGTATGTAATACCTTTTAATAAGTAATCGCGTTAATTCCTGTAAAAATAATTGTTAATAGTATTATTTTTAGCCGTAAAAATTAACTTAAAGATTAAATAACCTTTACATCTCTCATGTTCGGTAAGTAGGTTCTTATTACCTCCAAATAGGGCTTGTAGTTGACTAATTTAGCGCTCTAGGGTAATAATGTAGCTAGAAAAGCCCTAGGGCGGTAAGTAATAAAAAAAGCACTTCTTTTTTTAAATAGTTCGAATACATTTAACCATCATACTGGCAATAGACATCATGTATTCAGCCCAATGACCAAAGAGGACGCTTTGCTATTCAGCCTTGTCTTCGTGTGAGTATAATAGTCATCAATTTTAAATATCGAACGGCGAAGCTCAAATTCGTTCTAGAAAAAAAAATCAGTCTCAAAATTTGAAAATTGTTCTCATTTCACTATAAATTTCAACAAATAAAATGTTTAATTCTTACAATGCTGGTTTCTTTCTACTTACCTCACAATCGAGATGTAAAGCAGAATAGTTAGCTCGGGTGTAAGCACCAATTGCACCCTCGAACTATAGGGTGCAATTGATATCTCGGGCTGCAATTGATGCCTTACGACCCTTGGCTACTAATCTACGATTACACAATGAAGAGTCGCACAAATTTAATAGGCATGTAAGCCAATACATAGGTAAATCATAAGAGGTTTTTGTGGATTAGCTATATGTATATTGTCAGTGTTGTCTCAAATCAATAAAATATTAATCAACTGGGTTAAAAATAAGGACGTACAGAAAACATACATTGAATATACTGCAACATTACGTTTTAGCATAGAGAATTAACGTTTCCACTCAACGCTGTTCGAATTCAAATTGAGAAACCACAAACGAAAGAATCGCAGTAAGCGCTCTCAATCTCCTAAAACCGAAATTCATTTATTCATCAGAGTGTTGACAACATAAACAATTTGGCAACGCCAAGTTTGTTAAAACCACGAAAATGATTTATGTTTTACTATTGCCGTCTTCGAAAGCTTTAGAATCGGTTTAACTTGAATATTCCATTAATTCAGCCCGGTATACAAACAGTGATTACTAAATAAACACTGCCTTGGCAAAATTCGCTTGTACTGATGTTTGTTTCTATTACCAGCGAAACCATACTGCCGCAATCAGAGAGGGCAGTACCTTAGAACATTTTTCAAGGCGTACCTAGTGCTATTTATCTAATAAGAAAGAAAAACGTATCAAGTGCATTTCATAAAGCAATAAAAAAATAGCAGCTTTTTACATACTGCCTTCTCGATTATCAGGATAGAATAACGGATAAAAGTCGTAGGATATTGACAATAGCTAACTAGTAGACAATTTCTTTTTAAAATTTGTCAAAATAACATAACTGAGAGGAATATAATAAATAAATAAATGAGAATAAAGATAATAACACTAATAATTATGGACAGTTTTATCGGGCCCTTAACGGATCCGATATAGAGTTCAAAGCCTCAACCTCCTGGCTACGATATGGTGATCTTTTCGGAGAAACCGAAGGTTTTGTTTGTGCGATTGTGGACGAAGTTATCATGACTGATAACTATCGAAAATGTATTCTGAAAGATGGTATGGTGGACATATGTCGGGCATGTCACCGTCCCGGGGAATCTATTAGGCATATTATCTCTGGTTGGTCTCGTCTTGCTTACGGTGAATATTTGCACAGGCACAACCAAGTAGCCAGGATCGTACATCAACAGCTTGCCCTTATACAAACTTGTGATTTTGGAGGTGCCATACTACAGGGATGTCCCCGACCCAGTTCTCGAGAATGGTCGTGCTACGTTATATTGGGATCGATCTATTATCACAGACAGGACTATTGTTGCCAATAAACTTGATATTGTGGTGATTGATCGATTAGAGCGCCACGCAATGATTATTGACATCGCCGTTCCTCATGACGAAAATCTCGTGAAAGTTGAAAAAGAAAACAAATGAAATATTTGAACTTATCTCACGAAATTGTCGATATGTGAAATGTAGGTAGGATAGTTGTATCTGTTCACGGATTGATAGCCAAGAGCCTCGACCAACACCTTAAGAGGCCCACGTTGGACGGTTGGATCAAGGGTCTGATGCAGGATCTGGCGGCCTCAGAGGGTATTGGCGGTCAGAGCCATACGCGGATACCGCACGGTGTCGACCGAGGCGGCGTGCGCGTTGGCCGGGACCCCCCCGTGGGATTTGGAGGCGGAAGTGCTCGCCGAAGTTTATCGACGGGTGGCTGAATTCCGGGCGGAGAGAGGCATTCGCCCTCCGCCCGAAGAGGTACGCGAGTGGCGTGAAGCCGCCCGTCGAGCCACGATGGCTCGCTGGTCGTTCCGAGTGGAGACTCCACGCGCTGGCTTTGCCGCCGTGGAGGCTCTCCAGCCGGTCATCCTCGAGTGGGCAGGGCGGCAGCACGGGACTCTTTCCTTCCGACTGACGCAGGTGCTTTCCGGGCACGGATGCTTCGGGAAGTACCTGCACTCGGTCGCCAGGAGGGAACTGAGTCCCGCCTGCCACCACTGCGACTGCAGTGAGGACTCGGCCCAGCACACGCTGGCGGTTTGCCCCGCATGGGCGTCGCAGCGTCGGGCCCTCACTGCAGTCATCGGAGGAGATCTCTCGCTACCGGCCGTCATACGATCCATGGCCGGTAGCGACAGCAGTTTTACCGCGGTCGCAGCCTTCTGCGAAGACGTAATTTCGCAGAAGGAGGCGGCGGAGAAGGCCCGAGAGGACGACCTCCACTCGGACCCGATCCGCCGCCGGCGAACCGGGCGGCGGAGGCGCGCCTATCAGCGCCTCATGCCGCCCTGAGTGTGGCCGCGGATGGTCGGGATGGGTTTTCCCCACCATCCGCATTAGTGGCCACCCGCGAGGGGGCGACGTTACGCGTGTGCCGTACGTCGCCTAAATAGAGAGTCTACAGCTGACGGTGCCCGCTCCTGTGCGGGCAAGCGCTGGGAGGGATCCGGATGTGTTAATAACAGCAGTTCCCGGATCCCTCCCGTCTCAGGCGCAGAGTGGCACACCGTGTGGTTTTAGTCGGTTCGATTCCGACACACCGCCCCGCCGCAAACCCGGGCGGGGTGACGGCCCGAGGGGGTTTCCACAGGCTAAAAAAAAAAAAAAAAAGGGTCTGATGCAGGAGGCAGTCCTCCTAGACATATCACGTGTAGTGAGGAGGTTCCTGTCTTTGGAGCCCTAACCACCGGTTTCTTGGTCCCTGTACCCGAAGTCGGTAGTCTACTATTTTTTATATTTTTAAATGTAATTTTTTTAAATGTATATTTAAAAAATGTAATCAATATGATAAGTATATAAAAGAAAGAGAATAATAATCACATTATCTTTAAATCGTGTCTCCAGTTCACCGTGAGGTAGAAATTCATTTTTATTTCAAAATAAATCGATAAAAATATCTTCAACTTTAATACCTTTAAAGTATTTTTCATACCACATCATAAAATTTAATAGTTCCAACCTTTTATCAAAATCCATATTGCAGGATTACGTAGGTTTAAAATCTTAGGTTTGATATAAAACCATTGAAATATCATTTACACACAGTTTTAATTAGAAAATCAAGTTTTGTAAATATAGGTATATGCTAACGAGTAGAAGAATTATAGAACAAAGTTTTTACTTGTTGCATTTTCGTACTTGTATTGCCTTAAAAATTCGGTAACAGAAAAGTTGCCGTTATACTTATAATAAGTATTTGTTATCTATCTAAATATAATTAGACATCTATTTCGACGAATATTAGTCAGAAGCATCCGTTGCTTGATTAATTAGAATGTTGGGTGACAAAAGTCATTTAGCGAGGGTGAACTATAAATGAAATGAATAGAATTAATTATAATACAAGTGAACTTACCTTTTGGCAGGAATGATAAACTGATGCACAAAATAGCGCTTAATATATAAGTGGTTATTAAAACTTTCTTCCTTCCAAATCTGTCCAGCACAAATAGACAGCAGAAATTCGCCGGAATCTCAATAAAAGACACCAACATAAAATTCACATAAATATTTCCAGCTAAAGAAACTGAATTTATACTTAATCCATAGTAAACAAAAGTGCATGTTATCCATAAAAAGGAACACGTGATTACTCGTTTTCTAATAATACTTGATCTCACTAATCTCATGAAAACAGATGGTTCCTTGACATTATTTTGTACAGAAGCTTTCTCATTCTTTATATTATCTAAAATTTCTTTTTCTGGGCCATTTAATGGAGAGAGTGCTTGATCTGATAACTCTATTTTATTCATTTTTGCAGCTTTATGCAAAATTTCTAAGGCTTCTTTGTTTTTGCCCTTGCTAAGGAGCCATCGTACACTCTCGTTTAGGATCCACAGATACGAGAAAATAAAAAAAGAAGGAGTATACATGACTCTCAATAGTGTTCGCCAATCTTTAAGAAGCCAAGATAGTCCTGATAGTGTCATTAATCCGAATACAAAAACTACATTTATTAATGTATTGCCAAAAACTCTGCCTTTAGGACCTACGAGTTCCATAGCTGAAAATGAAAGTTTAAATTAAACACGACTATGAAAAAAATATTAAATATATCAGATAGTCCATACTACATAATATCATTAAATCGTTTTGTTTCTTTTAAAGTTTTATTTATATTTGGGGATTTTGTTTTCTTCCTATAAACGTTTACCGCATGTTTTAAATTAATCGAGGCCGAAGTCTAACTTCAAAACGCGCATTCACGTCGCGCATAAAAGATCCTGAGGTTTATTGAGCTCGCCCGTTTATACTCATGTGGATAAGTCATTAATAATTGTATCGTGAGACCTTAAAAGTTTACTCGTAGTATCAGAGAGTAGATTTTCTCATTGTATTATCTTATTTTTTCAATAGGATCTTTATGGTATTTTATCTTGTCCTTAATATGCGGCAACGGTTATAGTACAAAAATCTGTTTCAATTACAGATATAAGTAATGTAATATACAAAGAACTTACCCAGAACAAAAGCAGTGGTATATGCCCCTGCTCCACATGCAGCTTCCAAAAACTCAAATGCTACTAACATATAGTAGTTAACAGAGAAAGATCTCAGCACACCAAATATACCATTCATAAGGGCTGCTATTGATAGAGCCTTTTTTCTCCCGTACTTATCAGATATGATTCCAGTTAATGGTAGGGACACAAAAAGGCCTGCATTGTGAAAAGTGCCGATCATGGTCCTCTTCCAGTTTTCACAGCCCAAGTTAAACTGAAAGAAAGGAGCTTGTAAAATTATTTTATTTACCTGTTTTTTATTATTCTTGCATTTAAGAATGAAGATATTTTTAGAACTTAAAATTTTCCTTGTTGATAAAAACCTATTAATACAAGTACAATTTTAACAAAAATAAAACCGACTTCAAGGTTCGACTCGATTTCTCTTGGATGCCGTCATCAGATATTAATGTAAGGACATTGGTATATCATGGTAGCCCCGTTGGGACATCTCTTTTCCATTAAAAAAAGAATCATCAAAATCGGTTCATAAACGACGAAGTTATCCGCGAACACACATAAAATATATATATATATATATATATATATATATACGGTCGAATTGAGAAACCTCCTCCATTTTTGAAGTCGGTTAAAAATGAAAAGAAACAAATTTTTATTCGCCTTAAGCAATTTGATTGACAATATTAATTTGATTGGTGTAGAGCCTGAATGTTTAGTAAAGTTGTAATTAACAACTTGCTGTCATTGAATTCGTTTTAATGTGTCACTCAGTCTAATTGCACTTGGTGTTGGTTGAGAGATTAACATTTAAAAAAACTTATGGTTTGGGGGCAAAGGGCCAGGTAGGTCATAAGATGGTAAATGATTTCTGCCAGGGCATTTGCAATTCCAGAATCATCAGTATGTTCCTACATTCACCTCGTCGCTGCGTGCGAGAATTATTAAATATACATATATACGTCACAATATGACTTTTTCAACTTTAATTCTCTTCATTATTTCCTCAATGCTTTTTTCAATAGATTTTAAACACAGTCACGTATAACTTCAAATTTAAATCCGGTCTTTGTTAAGGCTAAGGTAATTACTTTTTCAACGAAGGCCTTGTTAAGGGGTAGCTGAAAAGTTCTGAACCTAATTACGTCCAGGCCCAAGCATGACTGCTTGCAGGTCCATTATCGCTGGGGCTAGTTACACAACACCTACTAATTAAAAACGTGTAATTAGCATCGTGACTGTAAAATCTTATAAAGTTGGCAAATTGTTGTGCTATAACATTGTAACAATGACGGTCTAGCACGTAATCCACATCACAATCTAGAGCTATACCAAGTGTAGCTGTACTGGTCAACTAACGGTAACTCCTTAAAAGGCCTGCAACGCACTTGTGACGCCTCTGGTGTTGCGGGTGTCCATGGGCAGCGGTAATCGCTGACCATCAGGTGATCTGTCTGTTCGCTTGCCCCTTATACTACAAAAAAAATGATGACTACCGCTCAGACTAATGTGATTTGAAAGTCCCAAAAGCGCTCGTCATAGTTTTTCTATTTATTAAAGTCTTTCTGCACGAATATGGCAGTAAGTGATGACTGTTGAAATGAGGGAAGGTTTGGGCCTTTGGTAAACTCACCCACTACGTGAAATGCAATGAAAGAATTGATTAGTTAATTTTTTTAAGGCCGTAGTGTCATTGTGGTCGAGAGAATTATTTGGCCACATGGCCTGAAGTATGTCTCCCACGGGCAAAACCTTTTGATGAGTACAAATATTTGCACTAAAATAAATCTGATACTGCGAATACTCTTTGAAATTGGGAGAACCCTGGGAGAGCCACGCTTCGGCATGAATGGGCCGTCTCGACCGGAGTGATACCACGGCCTCACAGAAAACCGGTGTGAAATAGCGCTTGCACTGTTTTTCACCGAGTGAGTGAGGATACCGGGAAACCATACCCCAACTCCTCCTCACATCCCTTTTCCCATCCCCCAAAGGTCAGTAAAGCACTTGTGACGCCTCTGGTGTTGCGGGTGTCCATGTGCGGCGGTAATCACTTACCATTAGGTGAAACGTCTGCTCGTTTGGCCCCTATAACATAAAAAAATCCTCCAAACATCAGCGGTCATATCACGTGACATTGAAAGCTACATCGCACTTTTGAAAAGGCATACGTTCATGCATGAGTGCTGCAGTAGGCCAATTGAAGTAATAAGCGTAAAATATTTACAATATACTGAACCAATTAGAATTTTAAAGGCCAATACACTTAAACAAATAATTTTAATAGTATTTAGTAACGCATTCACATTTTTCTACACAAAAAAACGTGCGTGTCCAGTGTAAATAAAGTATTTCGTAAACGACCACTCAACGTGACTTATCGGTCAACCGATAAGTTGCACGTATTTGTCATGTTGTCAAGTCTATTCTCAAGAGGAAAACAAAACACTAACTATAAGTGATGTTTAGTAGGATTCTTTTAAAATGTCAAAGTATTTTTAACCGATTTCAAAAAAAGGAGGAGGTTCCTCAATTCGACCGTATTTTTGTATGTTCTAGGATAACTTCGTCATTTATGAACCGATTTTGATGATTCTTTTTTAATGGAAAGGAGATATCCAAACGGTGGTAGCATGATAAGGACATCAATATCTGATGATGGCATCCAAGAGAAATCGAGTCAAACCTTGAAGTCGGTTTTATTTTTGTTAAAATTTTACTTGTCAGTCAACGGTTTGGAGCAGAACTTTCGAGAACTGTGTGTTGCATTTACTTAGGCTATACAGTACTATAAAGGGTATTTTAAAGATGCCTGGTTCGTTGTGGCCTTAGACCAAACTTTATCAAGTGTTCATAATAAAAGTATTAAGACTTTAACACAGGTGCTATTATTCACTTTCGATAATTATAGTTTTAAAATCATCTGAGGGTCTTTAGTTAGGCAACGGTGTAGTTTGTTATAGTGTAGTGATAGATATAGGATTTACATCTTTGTATAATTGACACTTCAGGACACGCCTAACAAATCGGCTGTGGTAGTAGTAGAGAGGACAATAAGTCAGAAAAGGTGGTTTTCAGAATAGAACCTGTAAGTTTTTTCTGACTGCTCTTTTTCTAAGAAGAATTGTGTGCATATGCAATAAGTATGGTTAGATTCTGGTCTTGAATTCTGCTCAAGCTTTCCATCAGGCTCATACACATATAAAACTTAGACAGGAAGATTTCTCGTTTCAAGTACATTCCGAATAAACAATAAAAAAATGACCATCTTTAACTTACTGCCCTCTCGATTGCCATGGCAGCAATGTGGACTGACCTAACTTCAAATCATCAAGAAAGGAGTGTACTCCTTCCTGAACAACGCTCTTGTGTCTCCTGAGTTGGAGGCGTTCATGGGCGGACACTTACCTTCAGGTGATCAGTCTGCTCGTTTGTCCCCTCTTCCGTAAAAATACTTCAGAAGTTGAAAAACAAGAAGTGTTATGCTCATCTGGAAAATGGCTAGCTTAAATTGATTGTGGAATCAATTGTGCTAATCTGTATTATCTGTGTGGCCATTAGCATCGTTCACAAACACGTCAAACACTTGGTTCATATCAATTAATCAAACAATTGATTCATTGCAGTGCACTACTGAACATATGTCGATTGTAATCTGGGCCAAGTACTTGATTACCTCATGAATACTGCTTTTTTGAATATTATCCTTGCTTGGACAATTTTTTCACTTCTTTTTTCTATTGAACGTCATAAATATAAATAATAATGGAATGTTTTAATATTTACAGGAAAGTTAAGGCTAACCATAAAGCATTATTTACTCCACTCTACGGAGAATATTCAGATATTTTTAGCTGTGCAAGCGAAATTAAAAATTAGAAAGAATAAAAATTTCGTAGGTTATTTTCTAATAGTTTTTAGGAAGAAAAACCTAGTAATATTTACTACCCTATTCTAGCAAAACGATCAGCTAGAATTATTATAGAGCCTTAAATGAATATGACTTGATAGCATTTTTTCGGGCGTTCATTGGCTATATAAATAGACCATATTTATATATATATATATATCTATATCCATCCGCTAATACATATCTTCACACGAGAACAGACTGCTCTATTGTGTAACAGTAGCTAGTTATAAAACTGTCATTATCTATACAAATAAATAAAATTGAAGTGTCTGTTTGTAATATTCAAATAGCCGCTTTTCACTAAATGCATGTGTATGTATACACGGTACATATACCAAAAATGTAGTTAAAAAAATTCTTGTCTGTCAGTCTGTCTGTCGGTCTGTCTGTCTGTCTGTCTGTCTGTCTGTCTGTCTGTCTGTTTGTTCCGGGTAATCTCTGGAACGGCTGGACGGATTTTGACGGGACTTTTACTGGCAGGTAGCTGATGATCCAGGGAGTAACTTAGGCTACTTTTTTTAGACTAACTTTGTCCGGCGGCGTTACTCGCGGTACAACAATAACCGCGGGTAACCCCGCGGGGTTCAGCTAGTAATAAATAAACCGGTCAAAAGTATAAGTTTGATATATTCACTAGTAGCAATAGCTTGCTTCTTTGTTATCCCAATAAAAATAAATCAAAAGTCACACTCACATCTCTGACCACGGAGTCACCATTATATATAAAAGAAGTGCACTTCTCTTGTACGGAAGTGTTAAAATAATTAATATCACAATATTTACTATTACGTTTAAAGTTACTGGAGAATGAATATCTAGAGCATTTCGAGTGACCAGACTTTATTTGAGGAATAGCGAACTGTAGCCACGAAGTGTCGTTGGTGACTCCATCACAGCCGACGATGTTGCATCTGAAACAATCATTATATAATTTAAATTTTCTTTTGGTGTAGACGTACTTTGTTTTGTTTTTTTTTTTTTAACTGCTTTATTTCTATCTGTTTAAGTGACTCGTTGGTTTTAACCATAACTTGTTCTTTGTGTTCTTCTTGGGCCGGCTCGACCGGAGTGATACCACGGCCTCACAGAAAACCGGTGTGAACTAGTGCTTGCGCTGTGTTTCACCGAGTGAGTGAGGATACCGGAGGCCCATAACCCAAACCCCCTCCCCCTATCTCCCCTCCATATCCCCCAAAGGCCGGCAACGCACTTGTGATGCCTCTGGTGTTTTCAGGTGTTCATGGGCGGCGGTAATCGCTTACCATCAGTCGATACGTCTGCTAGTTTGCCGGCCTATACCATAAAAAAAATATTATTACAACAAAGCTATACTAAATTTATAAAGATGTACAGATTGTGAAAATGTGAGATTGTAGGGAGAAATCTCTGAATCCACTGAATGTTTTTGATATTTTTTATACATTTTCTTAGAAACTCTTTTTCTTCGTAAGTCGGATAAGTATTCTATGACTAACTCTCCAAAATTTTCCCTCACACGATTAAATAACATTGAAAATCGAAAAGAAATCGAAACTATCTTCATTAATAATAATAATATATCTATTACGAGATGTAAAATACATGTGTCGATAGATTGATAGACGTAATAATTAATATCTGTCAGTGAGGGATGATTGATTACGTGAATTGCCGCCCTCGGTAGGCGTCTTGAGACTGGTTCATATTACTTGTGTGATTTGTTAGATAGTAAGTAGGCTTACATGTATATATTAAAGGAAATAATATGAACGTATTTTAAAAAATCGACAGTAGGTGCATGGTATTTATAATGTTTTAAGTTTATTTTACAATTTTGTTTTAGCACATGTGGGCACGATCGCGTGGATGTAACACTGGAAATCAGTATTAAGTATTACTTTTAATCGATCAAGTAAGTAGGCACTACATCTTTAAATTGCCAAACAACCAGTCTGTGATTACGGTTGGTACAATTTGATTTAAATTTCAGGTAGTTGCACTTAAGTATCTATCTTAACACATCTATACTAATATTATAAATGCAAAGGCTGTAAGTATGGATGGATGTTTGTTATTCTTTCACGCATACACTACTGAACGGATTTGGATGAAACTTTATAGTAATATAGCTTATACATCAGAATAATACATAGGCTACTATTTGCCTCGATAACCGACATATACGCGGGTGGTGCCGCGGGCAACAACTAGTCAATATATAATTTTCCCATCACATATGAGTATATGCCTTATGTTATCGAGGTACGTAAGTCTACAATCACATTTTAAGTTATATTGACCGATAAAATATACTCAAGAGCTCAGTGTAGCTTCAGATGATAAACAACAGACTGTTTAGTCGATGAAATTCATCAATATTCCATTGTTTGACATAGATCTTTCCTTATAGAGCAAGTAATGTAACATATTTTATATAATTACTACCTTTACTACGTGCTACCTGGCCAAGTGACCACAATTTAAACTCTATAGTCGCTGGTCGTTATAACCTATGTTGGAGACATACACAGAGAAACTTGCAGCTTTTATAAAATAATGAAGGTCTGCTTGTCGTGCTCTTAGGCTATTAGAAAAAGTTTTGAGTTCTATTGTATCGGATGGTTTGGTCGAGAGATTAAAATATTCCAGTCCTTGTAGTGGTATTGTAATGTGTAGTTTGTTGCCTTAGTCGACTCTTACGATACCCATAAAATGAGTACAGGTAGTATAAAAATTTGATGGAGTATCATACTCCATCAAATTTTTAATACATCACCACTCTTCCAATTCTATTTGGTTTATATAATCGTAACATAATAATATATAATATAGTATCGCGCGCCCTGGTGTGATGTTCACGCGTTTGATAACCGTTCATTGTCCCATTTTTTTTACTTCTACTTGATAAGTGACTCGATATTGTTCGTCTCTTACCTTTATGTTCCTTTTGTTTATAAAACTATTATATAGTTTTCTCTTATAGTGGAACTTTTTATGGTCACGGGTAGACCTTCACGAAAGTCTACCAGTAAGTACGAGCAGTATAATCCGTCTGAAATGTCGAGATATAGAAGATATATATAGATATACCGTGGGAGAGCCACGCTTCGGTATGAATGGGCTGGCTCGACCGGAGTGATAAAACGGCCTCACAGAAAACCGGTGTGAAATAGTGCTTGCGCTGTGTTTCACCGAGTGAGTGAGGATACCGGAGGCCCATAACCCAAACCCTCTCCCTCTATCTCCCCTCCACATCCCCCAAAGGCCGGCAACGCACTTGTGATACCTCTGGTGTGGCAGGTGTCGATGGGCGGTGGTAATCGCTTATCATTAGGCGGTACGTCTGCTCGTTTGCCCGCCTATTACATAAAAAAACGTAGTTTTTTAAATAACGTTATCGCGAATAAGTCCTGCTATACAACAAAAACTAAGACTACTACTTAGTCGCGAAAGTTTAAAAATAAGAATTTTATACTGTTTTAGGCAAGAGTGCTATGATTCTCGCAAAAAGCCACGACGAGAGGTATGCGATCCTCAACTAATTGGGCTACTCCTGACATTGCAATCGCCCCTTATAATGAATAACATTCCTTTCCCTAACATAGCTTTCCCTTCTTATCAACTTTACTTTCCCCCTTAACTACCAATTCCCAAAGCTCCTTTGACGGCTCTGGTTAAACCTTCATAGATATTAGCGTGAGTGTATGATAATGTAATGACTATTTTAACATTTTTCAACTTGTTGTTTACCTATTAAGATTAAAATGTATGATGAAATTTATAATTGCATAGTAGAAGCCCTAATATGTCCTAGAAAAGTATTTCAAATACATTTCATTCGTTAAAAAAATAATCACACGTCACAGTAATATGTCGTCACAAGTTTTCTTCATTTTTTAAATTTTCATCTCTGATACAGTGAATATCCATATTATGTAAATATTAATATTATAAATTCGAAAGAAAATCGACAGGGACGAGGGCGAAGTTGCGGGCGATAGTTAGTATTATTATATTTTAAATGGAACCAGACCAATTTAATTAAAAGTTGTCAAACTATATAAACAATATTAAAATCAGTTCATAAATATCGTAGATGTTGCGTAGTACCACTGACGAAATATATACTATAGACTTTTCCTTCACTAGGAGATACCTGTACGCGAATTGCTAGTAAGCTTAATGTACTCTAGATGTCACTAAGTGCATCAAATCGTGAATTTGAAGGATATTTTCCGACCTACACCAAAGTACGAACCCAAAAGTCAACTGACAAGTTTATTGTCTTGCAAAATGTGCCACTAGATGTCGTTTTCCAAATAATTATATTAGTAATTTATGTGATATTTTATTAAATCGTCAAAGAGCCATCTATACACACAAACAAATAAAATAGAAATGTCTATTTATAATTTCAAATAAACAGATTCGTAATAAATGCTTCTTAGTAAATACGGTACATGAATAATTTTTTTAAATTAATTTTTGATTCAAACTTTTTAAATTTTCACGTAAAACTTTCTATGTAGGGTTTTCAATTGACTTAAGTAAGGACTGAGGAAATAAATGTAGAATTTCTATTTAGGGGTTTGGAGTTTCTATGCAACTTTTTATTTCTTCAATGCATTCGAAAAGAAAATAAAAATCTATGAAATAATAAAAAAGTTGTAAGTCTTGTAACTTTTGATCATACAAATTTGCAAACTAAAATAAAAAAAAAAACAAAAAACATCAAAAATTATCTGTTATTGACACTAGAGCAAAATTATGTCCTTCAATTTTGTAGAGGACAATAATGTACACAAAAAAGTCCGCGATACCATAATTATCTCTAACTTTTAAAGATATGTTACAATAGCCATTTCATTGTGTTAAGATAATCAAAATTTGTTGAAAAAATCCATATTATTCAGTGATGAAAGCTCCGTAGGCTGAAGCCTAGGGCGGCTCATTTTAGGGGGCGGCATATTAAACGATTTGAAAAAACTACATTACTGTAATATAAATGGAGAAAATAAGTCTTGGCAGTTTAAGAAAAAGAAATAATGTATTAATACTATTATATGAGGAAGTCTATATGCTTGTTAATATACATCTTTGTAAATATCTGTTTATAAAACATCTGAATATCACTTAAATATTACTAGTTAAATTAGTAATTTTAACTATTTTTTTTCTTGATTAGATTGGTGGGATGGCATGATTTGCTAGAATGCACCGCGGCGTCCGTTTCAGCGGGTGGCGGCAAATTGGGTTCAAATAGAAATTTTCGTACTTGGTCCTTTCGTCAGAAGGTAAAACTCTGTTGCTATGTACTATGGAGCATAACATGGTTGGGAGCGAGAGATACTCTCCCATAACTGCATTCTATATCCAACGCTGCGATGCTCAAGTAATGGCACAGCGAATCGGCTCAATACAGCAGAAAGGATTCATTTCTAGTAACCCGCGACATCTAGTGTGTCCGTTCGCACTCCCCTTTCGCTTCCCCTGGTTGACCTTCTCGGGTATTTTTGCTGGCCTGGCCCCCCTAACTGCCAGCTGGGCTGCTGAGCCCACCATAGCAGCGACCGCGTAGGTTACCTCGTTTGGGTGACACGCCCAGTCTTTGGAGGTTGGCCTATTTTTTTTTGCTTTTATTATTTCAACAGCGAATCAACTAAAGCATCGACTACTGAGGTACGAACTAAAACTTCGTTCCACCCTGGTGTCCCTTGAGACCTCTCAAGTTTTTTAAATAGACCAGGGCAAAAACCTGGCAAACAATCGGATTTTGCTTGCCACTTTCGGAGTTTCGGATTGTGTTTGGAACGGCAAGTACTACACCTTGCCGCCTTAGGAAAAAATAAGCTTTAGATTTGTATAATAATGACAAGTAAAATTTATTTTCATCTTCTTAGTAACCATGATGTTCGTAGCTGCATCAATGCCAATGCTCTAGAAACCTTTTCTGAACTCTTTAGATTTTAAAATACTGTCATCAGGTTTTATTTTTTGTCGTAATCTATATAATAAGATAAAAATTTGTTGGAAAAAAAATTTAAGTCAGAGCCACGCTGATTTCAGCACGTTTGGGCAGGCTCGACCGAGGCGGTACTACTCTCGCACAGTAGATCAACGTAAAATGACAGCGTTCGAGCTGTCGTTGGTGAGTGCGTGACCGGAGGCCCAACGATGCAAAAGCATATCAAGGCCGCCATGGTGTGGGTCACCATTCTGGATTGTCTGCATTTGCAATGAGTATGGTGACCACCACTCTTGGATTCTGCTTTTGCTTTCCATCAGGCAGTGTAGAGTCATTTTGACAGGCCCAAACATAAAAATAAAATCTTTAAAGTGTTTATCAAATTATATTTGTTTGTCGATCTCCTGACTGATTTAATGTGATTTTAATATTACCTGTTGTACAAATTAAAATATATATTAGAAGTAGAGATTATACTTTTCAGTTTGATCATTTTATTAAAATTAAATTTAATGACCTAAAATTGATGGATCATGCCTTATCAGACAGGCAATAAAATCGCTCAACGTTATTATCTACACCATATACGTGATCGAATAGAATATATTTAAATTAGGGGGCTTCCATTAATTACGTAAGGTATTCTATATAAATATATTAACTCTTTACAAATCTCACTTAGGTGGGAAGGGGGGGGGGAGGTTATTTGGCAAATATGACGTAATTGTGTAAATTTGAAAAAAAAAAAAATTCTAGAATAAAATATGGACCAATTTGACACAATAGTGCTGTGTTGTATTCATTCGAACTCTGCAGAGTAGGGAAGTAGCACTCGATTTTGCTTTGCTAGTCTTCAATAAAAGTAATAGAACAACTTCAGTAGTCCAACACGTTTACAGCCTAAACATAGATTTGAAGAATCTCACGTGAGTGGACGGGGGAGGGAGTTGACGAAAATCTTACGATATCTCACCAAGGCGGGACGGGGGATTGAAAAATTCTCATAAATGCCTCACGTAATTAATGGGCGCCTCTTTAAGATGTTTCTTTGAAATAATTTGTTACTTGTTTACTTATTCTTCGTAAGACAACCAACCATTTGACATTTCAAAATCTGACGTAATTGTAGCCACTAGGTGGCGCTATCATCGCGCATCCAGCGAATTTAGTATTTTGTATGTCATAACAATAACTTATAAATGTGACATCTAGCGTAATAAATAGGTAATTATTTTCAAGTTTATTTAAATCGATTGTAACGACATCTCCTAAAAATAGGTGAAAAAATAAAATTTTTTAAAGCAAGCATTGAAAAGCAAGATTTATATTCGTAAAATAATAATATAGTCCCCAGAATTGAAGCATATAAATAAAATAGTGTTAAACTTTGTTAAACGGTTTTTTATATCTTATTTTGTAGCGCCATCTAGATTTAACGGATCTTTTCTAGCTGTTTCTGGTGTACAGTATTGGCCAAGGGAGGGTCGGTCTATTAGTATATTGTGTCATTGGTAGTACTCACAAATTCAGTGGAATTGAAATGTTGCGGCTTCTGAATTCAGTTAACTAAATCAAATGAAAATATTTTCGATTAGTTTTGATCTTATTATTAATGTACTTATTGTGATTAGTTCGAAATGCCTTTCTTTCAACCTAATATATATCGTATTAGGTAAAGTTTAATAGTTTTTAATATAATTATCATAAGAACAAGTTTAAAAAACCATAAGCCGTTTACGTAAAAGTTTTGATATTTCGTTTTTATCTAATAAGGGGCAACCGAACAGGCATATCACCTGATGGTGTGAGTGAGTGAAGTGATTACTGCCGCCCATGGACACCCGCAACACCAGAGGCGTCACGAGTGCGTTGCCGGCCTTTGGGGGATGGGGAAGGGGTTGGGTTGGCCTCCGGTATCTTCATTCACTCGGTGAAAGCGCTATTTCACACCGGTTTTCTGTGAGGCCGTAGCATTCTCCGGTCGAGCTGACCCATTCATGCCGCAGCGTGGCTCTCCCACGATAATTTATATAGCGTGTATCACCCCGGGGTTTGATTTCTCATTCATTAAGATGGGTTCCTTAGTATATATATTCGCTACTCTTCCTTTTGACATCGCCGCAGTCGAGTAAACAACAAAAAACAGTTACCTACACTGTACTAACGCGTGGTAGGTAGGATTCAGATTGTATTAGTAATAATTATTTTTTGTTACACTTATCAAATTGGACTAAATAGTTTTCATTTGACTAGTATATTGGTCTTGTGGTCAGTAATCCTGACTTCTAGGTCGGAGGTTATAGGTTCGATTCTCACCCAGGCCAAATTATTGTATGATGAGAACTGTTATTTGTTCTGTGCCTGTATGTATATTATCTACAATATTTATATATCTGTACATATATTAAAATTGTGAAAGGTCGATGTATGTACATTAAAGATATTGAAGAAAAACTAATGAAGGTTATCTTTATTAAAGTAACAAAACTCAAAATAATAGTTTTTATCATTTTGTCTGTTTATCTGTATGTTTGGGCTAAGTGGCTCTCAGAAGGGGCTTAACCGATTTATATTTGGCTTTATCTTATGTAATGTTAACTTGAAATTAACTGTTTATTTCACTCGGTTGACAACTGTACTTATGCATTTCTAACTAGCTTTTGCCTGTGGCTCCACCCGCGTATATGTCGGTTACCGCATATATCAGCGGTCTGGTACACACTCTGTCTAGTTTGGGACCAGACGGCCGTGTGAGATGTGGGATTTTATGTTCTTCTCATATACGAGTATATAAAAATTGATTGCTGTTTATCTCGCTAAAACTCAAGAACAGCTGGGCCGATTTAGCTGATTTTGGTTTTGAAATGTTTGTCGTAGTCCAGAGAAGGTTTAAATAGTGAAATATTAAATGGAAATCCAAATGTCACGTGTACGAAGTAGCGGGCATAGTTAGTTATTAATATTTGAATAAGGCGTGAAAAAGCAGGTTCATTCCTTATTCAAATATTATTAGGCTTTTACCTATGAAATTGCCGTTTTGTATGCAGGACAGACTGTCCCGTCCATCAGAAAGTCTCCAAACTGCAAGAGCTGGGGAAGCTCTCCCTCATTCGTCATACTCACCAGACCTTGCACCTATCGACTATTACTTTTTCCAAAATTTAGACAACTTTTTATTGGGTAAAAAATTCAATTCCCGAGACGCAGTACAAAATGCCTTTGAAGAGTTTGTTGCCGCCCGTCCAGCTGATTTTTACAAGAAGGGCATCAATAAACTGCCAATGCGTTGGCAAAGATGCGTCGATTGCATGGGTGATTACTTCGAATAACAGAAATAAAAAGTTTGAAAAAATAAGTACTTTCACTTATTGCATACAAAACGGCAATTTCATAGGTAAGGACCTATTATTAACTAGCTATCCACACTATGGCGGCCCAGTGAGATCAGTAGGCCGCCATAGATTAGGTCACCATGCTGCACTGTCATCATTCGCATTGAGGATGGTGACCACCCCTCTTGAATACTACTCATGCTTTCCATCAGGTAGAACATAGTCATTTTGGCAGCTAAAACATACAAAAAACTACACTCTTCTTTTTCATCATTGACGTAATAAAATTATTATACCTTTATTATTATCTTGAGCGTTGGGACGCTTCCGTTTATATTTTATTTTATTACTACTTGTTATTGACAAACATCCTTATATTCTTGACTTACAAACGTTTATTTTGTTTGCTTATTTGCTTAAGATATGAACAGATGTGTTATATTTTCCGTTATTAGTTAGCACAATATATTGCCACGATGATATGATTATTACAACACTCTCTGTTGTTTTGTACGAAGTCTTATAAATTTTTATGATTATAATCGCAGGTATATAACTAAGGAAATTCTAAAGGCCTCCTTACAACTGGTATGTGTACTTTTAAAAATTATATGAAAGCTTATAAATACAGCGTAAATTTAGAAAAAAATAATCTAGTTTCCTTCTGCACTATGAAATTCTGCCAACAATATACACATCGATAGAGATACAGCACTATTCTATCAGTGGACAGGCAACTAATAATAATAATAATATTCTTCATTGACATAAATACTAATTAACTGAAAAATATCTCACTCTTTTTTGAGGTATATACATTAAAAGATAAAAAATAAGACGTTTGACGTAAAACGAAAATGTTTCAAGCCCAATCAGAACATACACATGTAAAGAAAATTAGTAAGTGCAAGCCAATGGAAAATATCGTAGTAGTAATTTAGGCATGAATATACACTTTTTAGGACTGTGGGTCTAATGACTTTGATATGTAGGAACCCTCTGGATACCTCATAATTGAGAGTAACAGAATTAAGGAACTGTTAAGATTTTGATGGTTAATGGCAAAATGCTATGACTTTATATAAAGGAAACGAATCAAATTTATGAAGTTCGGTTTTCAAATAATAAACATTACTTTCACAATCGTTAAGATAAATACCATGGAGAAATGTGTTTTCTAGGTATTTATTTTTCTCTTGAATAGCTGTTGATGTTTATCTGAATTGTTTTGGCTAAAAGTATATGACCGGCCTAGTTTGTACCTTTTTTTTTCCTATTCGATTTATTGATTCAATTTCGTTCCGCTCACAAGATATATTAATTCCGTTAATAAAAGTTAAAATTTTCTTTTCTAGTTCTTGATATGATTTTTCTCCTTCCTCAATTCCAAAGAATACCAAATTTTTCTTCCTTATATATCTATCCATAAGATTTAAAATGTTTTCTTGATTTTTTACTTTTTGATGTAATTGACTGTAATTTTGTTCTATAATTCTGAAGTTTTCACTAATGTTTTTGTTCATAGCATTTATGCTGTTTGTTAAATTTTTCTCCATTTCTTGTCTTTCTCTTTTTTGTTTTGATATATCGGTTTGTATTGATTTCAAAATTTTTGCTATGTCTTCCATAGTGTCCATTATTTGTCAACAGGTGCCGTTAGTTCACTTTGGATTGAAAAAAGTTGTAGATATTACTCAGTTACTTGTTCTTTTACTTGTGCATAGATGGCGCTGAATAAACAATTTGCTTTCTAATTCAAGAATGCACACCAAGATGCTGTGATTAGGAAAAAGCGTGAAAACCGTTGGTGGCACTGCAGATGTGTCATGTGTCGGACCAGAAATGTATATTTTATACATTTTGTTTTTTTTTTATTGGGGGGTATTTTCACACTCTTAAGTGCATAATTAACAATTTTATTTTTCTAACCTGTTGTAATTGATGTAGGCAAATGTATTTCTTTTGCCGATCCAGCCACTCCAAGGTTATATCTGCTATCTCGTGCTAGCTTTTCAGCAGGTTTGATGCACATGAGTTGATATCTGTTACTTATTTGGTTTCATAAAAATACAATTTTTGTTCCGTCAGATTACTAGGCGATTGATAATTTGGTTGATTTTTCCTTGTTTCGATCATTTTTTGCCAAAAACTCGATAAGTTCTGTGTAACACTCTGTTTAACAACACACTTTTTGCACTTCTGGGTATTTTTAAGATTAATTTTGTAATTTTAACTTCAGTTTAAGTACGGACTCGATGTTATCAGTGGCTCTGTGGCGCCCTCATCTACAGTGAATACTAAAGAACTAATATTCATAGACTGATAGAATTATCATTCTAACTTTATACATCCTGATCAATAGTTGTAGCAAATACAATCAGTGCCCATAAGATCAGGCAAGAGTCTCATCAGGAATTGTTAAAGAATTATTAGTCCCTTAAGTCTAATTTAAACAGTCATAACGCTTATGTTTTTCCCTAAGCACATAACACTGTTTGCTAGATATGTATTAGTTTAAAATTTTATGTTATACTAGCTGTACCACGCGGTTTTACCCGCGATTAATGTTAATTCTGCGGGTCAAAGCCAGCCTAAAAAGCCAAAGTTACTTCTTAGCTCATCAGATATCTGCCAGTGAAAGCCCGGTCAAAATCGGAGATTATCCGGATAGAAACAACAATTTGACAACAGACAGATAGACCGACAAACAGACAAAAATTTTAAAAAAAGGTTATTTTGGTACATGTACCGTGTATACATACATATGCATTTAGTAAAAAGCAGTTATTTTAATATTACAAATAAAACAGGCGCACCAATTTCATTTATTTGTTTAGATTATAGATGTATAGAAGAGGTTATCTTATTTTAAGATACTTCTTTGCTATCACAGAAACAAACCTACTTTGAAGAAGCCGGTAAATATAACACGCATTTGACCTAATTCTCAATCTAATCATGAACGAGTAATCCTTTATGTAGCAACTCGATAAATCTATCGTAAGTAATGATAGTAATGATATATTATTATAGAAAGCAATGTATTAATCTTTTAAAAAGTCTTTATCCAAACATTTTGTACGTTTCCGTACAAGACTGACCTGTCAGCCGTCCGCTACATAAATGTTTGTAAAGAGGCCAACAACACGAGATATTTTCATTGTACGGGAGTTGTCGTTTAAAAGAAAAAAGTCATCCTCAACAGCCTTTGATTGTCCACTTCTGGACATAAGTCTCTCCTTAAGGAGGAGATTTTGGTTAGAATATCGTTAGCAAACGCCACGCGCACTGGCCATTCGAATTGAATTCCAATTCTTGTGTTTTCTTTCTTTTTGCAGCAGGTACCGTTTTTATGCGCAGTTTTCTCTTTTATGGAGCTCTTACTATATCCCTAAAAATTTTAACAAAAATAAAACCAACTTCAGGGTTTGACTTGATTTCTCTTGGATGCCATTATCAGATCTTAGTTACCTTATCATGGTACCACCGTTGGGATATCTCTTTACGATTGAAAAAAGAATCATCAAAATCGGTTCATAAACAACGAAGTTATCTGCAAAAAACCATAAACAAAAAAAAATGGTTGAATTGTAAAACCTCCTCCTTTTTTGAGTTCGGTTCAAAATGAATAAAGGTGGTGATACTTGATATTTTCAATCTGTCACCGCACGGACAATGATAATTTGATGAAAGTGTACGCGTTTTCAATTAAAGGTAACAACATTTATTTGAACATGAGTAAGCGCGAAACTAGTTTGAATAATTTCTCTATAATTCCATACCGCTATATTTGTAGTAGTAGTGTTATCATCAGCAACTCTACTAAAATTCAATACTCATAGCAGCATGTCGAATAATTTCAAATGACTCAAAGCAAAGGGAGCAAATGATACCAATATAACTGACAGCGAATGTCAAAGCCTGGAGCAATGATACCAGCCATGCAAATATATGTAAATAACAGCATCGGATGTTGCGAATGTGCATCCAGATCGCACGCTTTGTACATACGTGACTTCACGATTTGCTTCCAAGATTACGGGACTACATTGCTTTTGAATTATACATATATAGGAGTGAATAGAATGTACTAACGAATGTACTTACAGAGATTTCAAAAGAAGAATGTTGTCTGTATTAGTATTATAACGATTTTTTACATTAGATATTTTGTGAGGTTGTAGGGTTAATCTCTGGATTTACTAAACCGATTTTAGAAATTCTTTCAACAATAGAATGTCATATTAACAATTACTTTTACGGCGTGTGAGCGCCGCTGAGCCAGTCAGACTATACCAGTGCAACCTGGTCGAAACGCTAGGCAAATCAGAGGCCTTTTAATAAGTGATCGCGTCAATTCCCGTAAAAATAATTGTTAATATATCATGGAACGCCATAGTTTAAAAGTTAGTAGAATGCCATATTATTTGTGAGTGTCATAGACTATATATTAACCCGACAAAATACCGAGATATCACACGTACACGGGGGAGAAGCTGCGGGTAATAAGTTACATAGTAATAAGAATGATTTTTTAGAATACAGTGTCAAGGTTTCCTAGATTAAAAAAAACACAAAGCAGCCATGAGGACTACCGACAGAAATAAAAACTCAAAACTATAAACAAACAGCTGTTTAAGCTCATCTGAAATGAACCTCTTAGCTCTTTAAATAAAATGAGCGATAAAAGAAGTAAAAAAAATTGCACCGCCGTCTTAGGTCAGCTCACGTGTCCTGACGCGAGTTTAACATTTTACACCAATTCCAAAATAAATTTCGCTAAAGTGCACAACGCCGCTTAAGAAGTTTTCACTTCCAATATGTGAAAATTAGTTAAATAGTTTCTGAGGTGATCGTGAGCAACAACGTGACGCATGAATTACGTATAATATATATACATCTCATAAATAAATGAAACCCGGACTCAGAACAATTCGTGCTTATCACATAATTTTTAGTCCTGCGGCGGAAACGAACCTAAGACCTCTAGTTTAACCGTCAGGGTTACCAATCACTGGACTAGCACTCTAGTTTGTATTAGTTATATAGGTATGCGATACAGATTAAAGCGTTATAGTAACGCATTGGAATAGTATTTTAATATGTGTTAACCACTAGCAAATCCACAACTATATGTTGTGTGTATATCGTAACATAGGCCAAAAGGATAAGTTACGTTTAGTAATCAAGCTGAATTCAGTTGTATACATACCTACGTTAGAGTATATATATATATATATATATATATATATATATATATATATATATATATATATATATATATATATATATATATATATATATATATATATATATATATACTTCTATATATAGTGCATAAGCGAAGGTACAAACACAGGTGCACTCTCTGGTCTGGTCCTTCACTTTTACAATCTGATGGGAGGGCTATCAGACAGAATCGGGGAGATATTAGGTGCAGCGACCGACAGCTTTACATTCTATCCGAGAAGTAGAGGTTAAAACCCCAACTTTAAGACTCCGAGTTGTTATTAAGCATTTAATGACATCCATACAGTTTTTAACTAATACAAACATTCTCGCACATAATGTTTCTATTTGTTTTCTTTTAGTTTCCAATAAAGATTTATTATTATTTATTATTTCGATCACACTCAATAACACTTATTTTAACCTATTTAGAAAGGTAGTGGGAGAGCCATCCCTCGGCATGAACGGGCCGGCCCGACCGGAGTGATACCACGGCCTCACATAAAGCCGGTGTGAAATAGCGCCTGCGCTGTGTTTCACCGAGTGAGTGACCCTAACCCCTTCCCGCATCCCTTTCCCCATCCCCCAAAGGTCGGCAACGCACTTGTGACGCCTCTGGTGTTGCAGGTGTCACTTGTAATCACTTACCATCAGGTGATACGTCTGCTCGTTTGCCCTCATACATCATAAAAAAAGATATACTAACTGTTTAATATACGGAGTTATGTATTTACTGACTTTGAATTTAAGCTTTCTTAATCGTATTTTGATACAGTTTAAAGCCTTACCGTAGTATTAATATTATAGCCACATAAACTGCATTAAATAATTCGTTCCTTTCTTTTTATTCGACCACGGCGAAACGAAAAGGAATTGTAATAATTTTGGCAGTCTATACATGTTTATATGTTACACCGTAGCGCCTAAACTACTGAATCGATTTAAATAATGGAGGTATCTATAGATTTATAATAATGACCCGGTGATATTGGCTAAATAAATTTTATTAAAAGTTTTAAGTTGTCGGGTATAATGTTTTAACTTTTTTCTTCATGGAGTGAGTTAAGTTACCAGAGCGCAAAAAGCTCTTTATTCGCTAATATTATGAAGATATTAATAATCAGAGTAATGTAATCATCAATAAATTGGATTAATACATAATATTTTCGTATGAGGCAAATGTCTGATATAATTATCTCGTAAATATATCAAGATAACGTATATGCCCTGTCAAGTTAAGCTATACAGCTTAGCTTGTAAAACTCAAGTGTAAAGGAAAGATGACATAAACTGCACTGTTGATCACCAGATGGTGGTTTAAGCGTCGCCACGCCCGCCACTTTCTACTGCGCCAAGTGTTCAAGTGTTCTGGGATCAAATCCTACACGGGACAACACTTTGTGTGATCCACAGATTGTTGTCCCGAGTCTGGGTGCCCTTTGTGTCTGTTTCAAGTATGTTTGTAAAGTCCCCCGCGTCATAGGATTTATATTTCTAATGCAGAAGTTATCTTTTTTTTGGAAAAAAAAGAAAAGAAATCAGACATAGACAATTTAAAAAAAAGCTAAACCTAACCAAATACGCTCCATGTTAAGTAGATCAATAATATCCAAATTACTAAGTAAATTTTACAGCAGATGTTATGTTTATACGGGAACTAGTTTTAATTGATATGAGTGAAAGATAAGTATATCTGATAGGTCATTGGTTAAGGTTATTTTTTATACAACATCACTATTGATAATATTAAGTCCCGGATTCATGAGACCAGTAATAGTCCATAAAATAGATCTAGGGTATTTCTTCTGACTGAAATCATTTCTGACTACATTACCGAAGACTCTTCAGTATCTGTCTTATTACTATTATAGGTCGCAATCAATCATTTATTCAATTAGGACACTAAGTATCATTTATGTACTGGATTGTCAAGTTAAATTAGGTGAAAACACCAAAATCTACTGCCCGCCTGTCGATCTATAACTTCCAGTTTCCAAAGTGAGTAGAGCCTTATTATTTCTTACTAGCTATTGCCCCCGGCTTCGCTCACGCAGATTTTCATGCCCTGATTTACCCCTTAGGGATGGAATTTCCAAAATTCCTTTCTTAGTGCTCGCTTACGTTATATAAAGAACAAAATTTCAGGATTCTAGGTTAAGCGGTGTGGGCTGTGCGTTGATCTCTGGGTATGTCAGTCAGTCAGTCACCTTCCTCTTTTATATTATTTTTTATTATCCAAGGGAAACAAATTTACAAGTCTATGTGTGTTTGTTCACTGCATCTGTAACGTAGCGTTTAAATTATAGAACCGATTTTAGTGAATAAGGCATCAATAGATTGGTAATATTGGCCCAGTTGATATTGTAAAAAATATAAAACTTCTATTTACGAAAATTTCCATTTTTATAAATTCTATTTCATTCATATAAAATCTGTATAAAAATGTTTAAGAAGAACGTTAAACTTTTCAAAAGCTACACTTAGAGTACAAATATCCCTTATTTCGGTATGCCTGATGACAAAGGCCTTCTCCAACTCTCTCCATTGTTTTCTATCTGCCAATAATCACATCTGTAGTGGTCCTAATATTAATTTAGGTCATTCTCCCATCGTCTTGCTTCACGACCTCAGCTCCTACAGTTATCACTTGGGTACTACTCTGTCACCAGTGTACTCCACTTTTGCTTCTTACAGCGAGGCATGTGATCTGCCCACCGCTATTTAAATTGGTCAGTAGGTGATATTGGTTTTATATATTTTATCTAAAGTTTTAGGCTTATAGTTTTTTAAACCTTTTCTTGTTCATCGTTCCAGATGCTTAGATTATAAACTATACTAATATTATAAAGCTGAAGAGTTTGTCTGCTTTCTGCGGTTCAACCGCAGAAAAATTATTTCGGTGTTAGATAGCTCATTTATCGAGAAAGGCTATAGGCTATATATCATTACGCTAAAGCCAATAGGAGCGGAGTACTAATGAACAATGTTTCAAAAACGGGGAAAAAATTTCACGCAACGGGCAATAGAAGACGAAATCGAGGTTGCGTGGATCAGCTAGTTAATTATATTACCTAAGTCCCGATGTTGCAGTCATACGCCACAAGAACATAGGCATCGGTTTTAAATAATCCAAATAAATACATTTTTTTAATACTTCCTTAACCTTCACTGTCATTAAGTTGTAGACATTTCAATTACGTAAACAAATTCCTTTTAAAGATACTAATAAATTATGTTCTTGATTAAATAAACTTTAAATATGAATTACTTCAAAGAAACACATTATAAGATAAATGTGTGTAAACAACAAATATTGAAACAATAAATGTTGTACCACTTATCTCTGTTATAATAAAGCACAATCTTGCAATAACATTTACATTTGTATTAAATCTCTCAGAAAGCCCTTTTGTCTTTATGACATGAATTACATAAAGTCACTAAAGCAAAATAACTTGCAAATATGGAATATAATTTCTGGGTAATATAATGAAATAAATAATTCCTATACTATTTATAGCTCTATGCAAACTTGCATTGAAATCTGAAGCCCTGTTTTCACTGGAGGGAATGTATGATGGCCGATCCGACGCAAATCATTTGTGTTCCGGTGACGTCACATGTTGCCTGACATGACCTGCTACAACATACATAAAAGAGGCGGGGCCCTATAGGATTTTAGTTATCGTTAATAAAAAAAAAATGTATTCTGTGTTATTATGAAACACATTATATCTATACTAATAAATAAAGCTGAAGAGTTTGTTTGTTTGTTTGAACACGCTAATCTCAGGAACTACTGGTCCGATTTGAAAAATTCTTTCAATGTTAGATAGCCCATTTATCGAGGAAGGCTATAAGCTATATATCATCACGCTAAGACTAATAGGAGAGGAGCACCAATGAAAAATGTTTCAAAAACGGGGGAAAATTATCACGCGACGGGCAATAGAAGACGCAAACGAGGTTGCGTGGGTCGGCTAGTTGGTAATATAAATAAATTAAAAAGAAACTGTCCTGGGATGTCTTACAAAGGAGAAACGTTTTAATTTTTTTGGTAGAAATAATGAGTATAAAATCATAACTTATAGAAGGAAAAGGAACACTTGTTGAAGGCGACGAGACGTTATGTTTGTTATCATATAGCGTGGCGATGTGTCAGCACGGCGATAGCCGCTCTTGCCCTGGGTATGGTCAGGGTTAGATGTTTCACTTATAGTATACTATATATAGATACTTATAGTAAAATGCATGATATAAATTCGTCTCACTTTCAGAGATACATAGCGGTGATATTTTTATCGCAAATAGATAGCGTGTTAATCATATCCGACCAAGTCGCAGAGTCATCGACATGCATAAGCGGGACACATGAAAGTCGGACGGTACGTATCCGTGACTGTCCTCTAGTGCATACATGTACACACGTATGTATATTTATTTATATTTAAAGAAGTTTGTTGTCAAAAATAACAGTGTTTTTTATGTTTCAACTGCCAAAATGATTTTGCTCTCCCGGTGAAAAGTATGAGCAGTATCCTGGAGTGGTGGTCCAATAATGACAATGCAGCATGGTGACCCACACTATGGCGGCATAGTGAGATCCTTTAAAGTTGCATCCAAATCCGTTCAGTAGTTTTTGCGTGAAAGAGTAACAAACATTCATCCATCCATACTTACATACTTTCGCGTTTATAATGTTAGTATAGATTTATTACAAAAAAACTATGGAATACACGTAAGTGGATTTTATACTAATATTAAGATTTTGAATTTCAATTCAAAAATATACTGCAGTGATATTTGTACAATAGAACCTAACTCTTTATATTGCGTAAAACAATAAGCATTTAGGCTGAAAACAATACAACACATTTATGTAGATTTTCATTACTGCTTGTTTTGAAGTATAATTTTCAAATTGAAAATCTTATTTACCTGATAATGAAACTGTAAAAAGAACTTCGCTTCAAAATAATATAATTAATTACTAAATATGTATATTGCATAAAAATATATACTATGGGAATCTTGTGTCAAATGTAGCGAATTGCCGCGCGTTTAGCAAATTCTGCCGTACACACTAATCAAATATAGTCTACTTAGGACCTGTAATATTTTATCAGTGGTGGTTTCCGGTTTCAAAAAGGTGTCTGCCCATTCTGTGTTCATTTTGTCTCCCGCCTTGCTAAGGAGGGAAGCCGACTTATTATATTTCCAACTCCTTCAGTTTTTTCTTATCCAGTTCCAAGACTGTTTAATTTTTCCTGGGACTTCCCGAGTTAATAACTCGGTGTGTTCGTGGGTCACTGCTGTTGATCCTGGTGTACAGGAGTTACAGTGGTGGGCGCATGGGCGGAATAAGTACTACAAAAAACTGCCAGTAGCATATTACTCCGTGTGTCATTACTTATGATATCTGTTCAGAGCACGAAACATGCTACTTTACCCGACTGCGAAAGAAGGATTGTTATGTTTTTTGAGTGTATGTAATATATACTATATATGTATGTATGTATATATATTTCGTAGGCACGCCCTAGAGCCTAAATAGGTTGTCGTATTTTTTTTGTGAGAGGTGTCAATAGATTCTTCTTAATCGTGAGAGTGATACTGGGTACATCAAAAGAAAAAAAAAGAAAATCCAAAAATTTAAAAAAACCTGAATTTAATAAAGATGGTAGATATTGACGCAGTCGGGTTTTTTTTTTAATTATTGTTACTTGTTATGACTTCGAGATGTGAATTATATTTGTATAATGCAAACATAATATTCTTTATCAACAATTATGAACGCAGTTAAGTTGTGTGCAATTAAAAAACCATTATCTTAATAGATAAAACAAAGACAAGTTAGTTACACCATTTACGAATTAAAGACTGCCTGATATATTTTATGATGTTTAATTTTCTGAATTAGTTTTAGCAGAAAATGTATTAAACATATTTATAAAACTTAAACTCTTTTCTTATACATCATGTATGAAACCTAGCACGGATGAAGAATATAGCTGTGACTAAAACCGTAGGTGTATTTACAGTGAATTAATAGTATAACAAGAACCAATCCTGATTTCATTGATTCGAATTAAAATACTATATAAATTCGAGTACCTGGTGTAACATTCACTCAGGTCTACAACAGGTATATAATAATACACTAGTCTAAAATAGTTCAGAAATTATTATGTGTATAAAGGACTGGCAATCTTGAAATCGAAAGGGGCTCCCAATATTTGCACTCCTTTATACGCATGCGTTAGAATATCGCACGAGGACGCCGGGTGGCGTGATTGTCAAAATCAACATGTAACCCCAAAAATAATTAAAAGCCAAACCGATTAAATTTACACCAATAATTTTATTATATTACGCACGGTAAAAAAATCATTTGGACAAACATTTTCATACGGGAGCTTGTATCTGTTTTATACGACCTTCAAAGAGTAATATTTAGAATAATAACTCACCTGTAATCTATATCCAAAGCTTCGAATATGAACACAGACCCGTACATTCCCGCAAAATAGCATGGTATCAATAAAAGAGCGTAGTTAACGATATTATACCTCCCAAATGGTCCCAATTCTTTTAAGATCACGTCTAAACTGATTGCTGTAGTATCTTTCGACATTTCTACTTTAATATTAATATCAGCCTTCTCAAAATCACTTTTAAAAACTATACAAACAATACTATAAATATTTTAATTTATAAAATTGATAAATTGTACACGTTTTCCCAAAATCACGATTTGGCGTACTATTTTGACAGTTACGCGCGCATGCGTAAACGGTTCCCCGTAAGCTTCATTGTGAAAAGAGTTTGTATTTGTTGTATTAGTACGAGCGCTCACTACAGATGTCTCGTTGATTATGTGCGCTCGAATTAAAAATAAACAAGAAAAACCGGCTAAAGAGAGTTTCGAGAATAGTTATCAGTGTGAATTTAAGAAAGAGATAGCTAGCTACTTTATCATATAGGAACAAATGAAACGAATATATTTCAGGCGATGCGATTAGAGTTACTTGTAACACACAGAGTTGTACTTAATAGTAATTGTTCTAATAGTGATCTTTTTCTTAGTGAAAATTGTTTATCAGTTAAGGTCAATGACTTTCAGTGTTCCAAAAATAAACTTTGTAAGTTGTTTGTTTATTTATACGTTATTTAAACTTTAAGTTGCGAGACCGGTGTTTAAATTGGTACAAATATATTACTATATTGTAAGATACATTTAATAGTGTAGAAATCAGCTCAGTTTTTTGAGTGAAATCCTCGGTTTTTGAAAATTAACAGCTTTTCTCTAAATGAATATGAAAGTATATAGAATATTTACACCAAAAATTAATTTAAAAAAAATTGTATGTCTGGAATCCCTGTACTGATATTGATGGAACCTACACTGGCAGATTTATATTATTTAGAATAAGGTTTTTTAAGACTAGCTTCTCTCCGAGACATTACCCGCCGTTAATTTACCGTTTATTATTGTAACCGCGGGTAACATCGTGGAGCGCAGCTAGTACCTAATCTATACCTATACAAAAAAAAAATTTGAGTGTCTGTTTGTAATATTAAAATAACCGCTTTTTACTAAATGCATTTGTACGTCTACACGGTGCGTATGTATTTTTTTTATTTTTTTTAATGCCTGTTTGTTTGTTACGACGATAACCACTGGTAACACCGTGGGGTTCAGTTAGTAGGTAATAGTAATAAAAATTTCGGGTAAAACAAAATTTCAATTGTGCAGTTATGAAATATGAAAAAGACACTAAGAATACCTAGTCTCAGAACAATTACTCGTGGATCACACAAGGTGTTGTACCGTTTGGGATTGAACCTACAACACTTAGCAGAGTAAACAGCGGCTTGATGTTCATTGAAAGTATTATTTTTTAAGTACACATATATGGGCTTGCCAAATTGTTTCTACTCTGCCTGATGGAAGGCATAAGCAGAATCCAAGAGTGGTGGTCACTGTCACCATACTCATTGCGAATGCATTTATTTATTTATTCTTAGGGATAACAACAGCTTGCAACTCTTATCTTAAATTACTAGACTATAAATACATGTGTAGCCAATAATAGTAATCCACAGTAGATGAACGTGAGGTGGATGAACATGGTAAACAAACAATTATACATGATTTTGAAATTTTATTGGTAGACCCTGAAGGGATTTTAATAAATTTAAGAAAAAGATGACATTTGATATATAACAATAATTATATGTAAATAAATAAGATTGTATAGTAATATTTTTATTATTTATTATTATTTATTCTTAATCTGTTTAGCGACTCCGTACAACTGATTTCAAATCGGAAGTTATGTGATATCAGATTTTCCTATGTGATGTTTTTGTGCATTTTTAAGAACTTAGTGGAATATACTCACTTATTTGAGTGTTTGCCCATTTGATATTGGTAGCCTTGAAGTTTAAATATAAATAAATAAATAAATATTTTCGACATTTAACACACAACGCCATCTAGTCCCAAGCTAAGCAGAGCTTGTGTTATGGGTACTAGACAAATGATACAAGTACATATATACTTTTTTTTTTGTAAATACATACATATTATACATAGAAACACCCAAACTTCGAAACTAATATTTGTAGATCATATAAACATTTGGTCCGACCCGGGAATCGAACCCAAGACCTCATGATCAGCAGTCTCATCATCAGGTTCTTCTCGTAGACCCCAGCTAGGGGCCTGGGGGTAACTTCTCCAGGTCTACGGCCTGTCACAGTGATTTTCCACGCCGCCTGCAACAGCAGACGGGTCACTAGGTTATGCCCAATTGGGTCTATTGGTAGTTCCGGGGTGTCAGTCCGGTGGGGAGGGGTAGCTAACGAGGTCGTGATAAACTTGCTAGTTACACCCGGGTCTTGCAGTGTGTTGTTGCCTATACTTAGCGAGGTCGAGCTCTTTGTGATCAGCAGTCGCACAAGCCAACCGCGAGACCAACGAGGCAGTCAATAATCAATTTAAACTTAGAAACGCAGAGTGACCTACATTATGGCGGCCTATTGAAATGTTTCTGCATCATTGGGCTTTCTGTCTTGCATTTACATACGAAACATGACAGCAGAAAAGCTGTTGTCTTTGGTTCATCTTCTGTGAGAGGGCTGTGCCGCCCCGGTTGAGCTGAAATTAGCGTGGCTCTACTACCTTGACCAATATTAAGATTTTTTAAGATAGATATAAACGTGTGTAACATCGGGGGGCACGGTAGTGCCCCCGCCAAGTCGAGCGCGAAGCAAACACTGCCGTACCATCCTTTACTGGAACCATTTCGACGCATTTTCAGGCCCATATTTGAGAACCTATGGATAACACTAGAACGCAGAAATTCTCGTCATCCAATAAGCTATAAAATCACACTTATAATAAAAAAAAACAAGTCTGTAGGTCATTTAGTTCCGAAGCTAAGCGAAAGCAAAGTTTCGCATTTATGACACTCACTCATTCACTCACTCATGATCATCATAATAGAACTAGTACTTCCCATGATCTCAGATAGCTGAAATTTGGTACAGAGTTAGGGTTTAATGGCCACATAAAGGGAAAACTATAAAAACTAGGATAATCGAAGATCTGGAGTACCTGGTGACCCTTATTCGAAAACACAAGAGCCCAACCAAACTATTAAAGATTGACATATACCGCCTTTACAAAAAATATTCAACTTTGTTTGCCTCTTCATTTGATGTCAAAAATGTATCCGTCCTGTCGCCCACGCTGTTTCTTCTGCATATAAATGACATGTTAGCCCTAGGCAACATTCATTGCTATGCAGACGACAGCACAGATCATGGAAGATATTTCGGACACCCTGCAGCAAAGTCAGAAGATATCGAGGAAGAACGACATGAGCTTGTTGCTGAACTCGACCAGGTTCTGGGCCGCATTTCTCAATGGGGCTGTGCGAATCTGGTCGAGTTCAATGCCAAGAAACCACAAGACTTTTCAGAACACTCAAATACCATTACAAGACCGACTCGATATTTTAGGCATGGGTATCTGCCGCGACATCAATCCGCGCGAGTACGTTGAGAGCATCACTAAGGGGGCCTCAAGGAAGTTAGGTGTTCTAAACAAGGTGAGACGGTTGTTCTCGCCTGGGCACCTGCCTCTTCTTTATAATGCTCAGGTTCGCTCGTACGTGAAGTACTGTTTTCACCTTTGCGATGGTGCCGCGCAGTATCTGTTCAATGCTCTCGACCGATTGCAGCGGAGAGCAATCCGCCATGTCGGCGGTCCTGATGCCACCGAGTCCCTTGAGCCTCTGCAAATGCGTAGAGATATCGCCTCTATAGCAGTACTCTATCGCCTCTATCACGGGGAGTGTTCTGGAGAGCTCTTCCAACTAGTCCCCCCTTCTCCTTTCCTCTACAGGACAACACGTGCCAGCCTTAGAAGTCACCGCCATAGAGTGGAAGACATACGCTCCTGTATGCTTCGATTCGGTTCTTCGTTCCTGTGCCGTGCGATTAAAACCTGGAAATCACTACCAGCTCACGTGTTCCCATCGTACTATGATCCCGGGTCCTTCAAGCGGGGCGTGAATAAGCATCTCACTAGGCCGCCATAGTGCTGGTCACCATGCTGCACTGTCCATATTCGCATTGAGGATGGTGACAACCACTCTTGGATTCTGCTTGTGCTTTCCATCAGGCAGGGCAGAGTCATTTTGGCAGCACAAATATAAATATAAAGAAAGGCAGTACTTCGAATCGCGTTGGTGTTTAGTTGGTGTAAGTAAGTACTTTTCTAGTATTCTAGGTTTAGTTTATTAAGGTAGATATTACTTCGTTTCGTTTAAAATATCATTAATTTAACTGTTTCCGTACTCAGTAGGTACCTTTACCTTTGGTACAAAGTTCATTGATAATTAATTATATTGACACTTGTCTAATAATTAAGAGTTAACGTTTTGTTTTTAGTTTGTATAGATTGAGTTGGCTGAGTATAATATTTTCTTTGAGATTTTATTTATTAAGATAAAAAAGTATTAAATATATAGGTTATTATGGTTTTAGTCTAAATATTATCGGTATTTCTGATTTGTTGTCCATATACTAAAGGTCGTTGAGTTTATTTGTGTTTGATTTCGCAAGATAATATCGTAAAAAATGTCTATAATATTAAAAGACGACGATGAACTTATTGGCTACCAAGTAGTTGGTATGGTCAAAGACGAGTTTTGTTTTTTTAATTCAATATCTTTCTTGGTGTATGGTAGAACTGACTCAACTTGCAGTATTAGATCTGCTATAGTTGCATACGTTGCTGAACATTGGGATGAAATGCAAGTGTAAACTCGTGATGCTGATGGTGACGTATACACTAGCGCGCAATCCTACACGAGCTATATGATGAAACTCACTACTTACGGCTAAGCTTCTGAGCTAATGGCTGCTGGAAAAAATCTATTCATTCACTTTTGAAGTGTATGAGAACAGTATACTAAGAGGTTCCCTTGGCGATGCTGGCCAAAAAAAGTGTTTACTTTTTACAGGGATTGACTTAAGTGGCCACTATGATATAATCATTCCTATACGAGATGCCTCACCATCTTCTTTCCCCTTTGATCCCATAATTTTAATTCTGTAACATCAGTACAAGAACCAGAAACAGAAAAAAAGAAAAGAAAGATTTGTAATAATAAAAAAACTACTAATAAAAAGAAAAAAAAATGTGTCAAATAAGAAAATCTAATAAAATAAATTAATATGCTTACGTTTCTACAAAAAGAAGTGAAATCCCACCAAAAACATTCTGTAAACAACTAGCCAAGTCTCAAAGGAGCTGCTTGTTTATCTCTAAAAAGTAATGAAATCTATTCAAAGTCGTACCAAGTCTAAGGTTCTTTACTGTGATTTCTTTATTATTATAGTTAATGTTGTGTGACTTGGCCGTTGAAGAGTAAACAAGGGTAGAAAACCAGGTGCCCCATGACAAAATTGCACCAATCTGTCGCCAAAACCGCTACCCATTGACGATGGAAAATATAAACTTGGAAAACGTTGATTCAATAACCAGTCAATTTTAGGTTTGATAAAGCTGTGTATACATATCAATAATACTTACGTGGAAGCGAGTCTGAAACAAACAGTAAAAATAAAACATTTCCAGTACAAACGGACATATAATCATTAATAGAAGTCCGTCTGTACGTCTACTTTGTTAGATTGGTGGTTGATTTGACGCTACAAAAAGAAGAGAGCAGAAATCAGCATTGTCAATGATGAATGCATGTGTTGCACAATCAACAACAGCCTAAAATGAGACAGTAGCGTCCAATTACCAATACCAATATGGGTTATTATCTCGCTTAACAAACATAGGTAGTTAGAAAATATATAACATCACGTGTAAACAAAATTGACTTGTACCAACTAAAGTATAAAAAATGTTCAACGGCCAAGTCACACAACATTAACTATAATAATAAAGAAATCACAGTAAAGAACCTTAGACTTGGTACGACTTTGAATAGATTTCATTACTTTTTAGAGATAAACAAGCAGCTCCTTTGAGACTTGGCTAGTTGTTTACAGAATGTTTTTGGTGGGATTAATACTTTACTAAATGTTAACAAATTTAATCACAGATTATGTTTACATGAGCTTCAACAACATTTTTATGCTAAGCAGGCACGGTATGTGTGTTGTTGCGATAGATATTGATTAAATACCCCGCCATTGAGGTTCACAAATTATCTGTTAAAATATTTTTTTATTGATGAGTTATTTAACTATATGGTAGAATCATATTTTATTCCTAACCTCGTTTGCCGCTCGATTTACGAGTAAAACTGTATACTCTATTGTCTGCTCTGGGACCTTCTTAGTATATATCTATGCCATGTTATTATATTATTCATGCGCGTGATTGTCTGTGGTTTTAGTCTCATCTTACATCTTATCTTACAAATAAGATAAAATTGAAGTGTCTGTTTTTAATGTTAAAATAACCGCTTTTTACTAAGTGCATATGAATGTATACACGGTAAATATATACCAAAATTTTTTTTTTAACAATTTATGTCTGTCTGTCTCTCTGTTTGTTCCGACTAATCTCTGGAACGGCTGGACCGATTTTGACGGGACTTTCACTGGTAGGTAGCTGATGATATAAGGAGTAACTTAGGATACTTTTTTTAGACTAGCTTTGCCCCGCGGTGTTACCCGCTGTTCGACAATAACCGTCGGTAACACCGCGGGATTTAGCTAGTATCATATATAAATATGCAAATAATGATAAGAAGAAGACTTTAGAATTTAAGACTATAAATACTTGACATTGGCAGAAATAGCTGTTCTGGCATGTTGCCATCTCATCAAAAAAGAAAAAAACATTATTTTTCTTCTTTTGTATTTTGATTTACCAATTGATTCGTAAATCTACTTCTTCTTTCGATAAAATGGCAATCAGCTAATCAGCTGTTTCTGCCAATGTTAAGTATTTAAAGTCTTCTAGTCTTCAAGTCTTCGTCATGTTGAAATTAATGTTAAAAAATGTGTATGAGAAGAAACGTGGACCGTCTTTTAAAAAAACATAACACGCTCTCCTCCATATATCTAAAAAATAAATACACAACATCTCATGAGATGTTGTGTATTTGGTACTGAAACTCATGAGTTTCAGTACCAAATCGTCAGAGACTAATTACCGAAAATAAACACGGTATATTTCCACACACACACACACACACACACATTAAAAAGTGACCACAATAAGTTATATCAATACATTGTAACTGTATTTATCTATTTCAAATTATTAGAACAAAGAGTTCCTGATAAGTGCGTGTGCGGTAGCAACAAAAATCATGAATCAAAACTTGAAGTTGATAAGTGCTTGATAAGACAAGTGATAACGGCGTTATTTGGTACTGTCTGACCCAGGCAACCTCGTCTGTGTTTCCTATTGTCCATAACGTGATGTTTTACAGCGTAAACAAATTTGTTCACCATAAAAAGTTTGCTTGTACTCCGGGCCTCCGGTGCGGTCAAAAAATTGACCAATACGCGATCTTTAGTACATTAGTGATCAATTATATTATCAAACTAGCTGAACCCCACGGTGTAACCCCGGTTCTTATTGTAGCGCGAGTAACGCCGCGGGACAAAGTTAGTCTAAAAAAAAGTAGCCTAAGTTACTCCCTGGATTATCAGCTACCTGCCAGTGAAAGTCCCGTCAAAATCGGTCCAGCCGTTCCAGAGATTACCAGGAACAAACAGACAGACAGACAGACAAAAAAAAAATTTAAATACATTTTAGGTACATGTATCGTGTAAACATACATATGCATTTAGTAAAAAGCGGTTATTTTAATATTACTAACAGCCACTCCAATTTTATTTATTTGTATAGATATAGTTAAAGCTAATAAAACATTTGAAATAATAAAAATAGTTTCACTTTTTTTCTCAAGACATCCTTAAAAAAAATTTTTAGTGACCGAATATTCCTATTTGTGAAATATTCTGTATTTTTTTTACCAGTCACTAATAAATAACATTACTTGTTGTTTAAAGTGATTTCATAAGAACATCCTCAGAATAAGAGGTCTTAAATTGTAAGTTAACATACTAACTGAGACTGACTGAAGGGAAAGGGATCTAATATCTAAACTGCGGTCACCCAACCTGACCGCTAAAGGCAATTGGGTAGACCGCGAACTTCGATTGATTAGTACAGAAACTATTTGTGCAAAGTTTGTAACTTATGTTGTGCTGTTTGAAGTTATATTACAATACTTTAATGAATATTAAATTTCTTGGGAAGTAATTATCTTTAATGACCTGCAACGGACTGATGATGATGAATCTAATCTCTTTAAACGAGCAATTATTGTATATCTATACTAATATATAAGGCTGAAGAGTTTGTTTGTTTGAACGCGCTAATCTCAGGAGCTACTGGTCCGATTTGAAAAAAATATTTCAGTGTTAGATAGCCCATTTATCGAGGAAGGCTATGGGATGGATGGATGTTTGTTACTCTTTCACACAAAAACTACTAAGCTAAGCTTATATGTCAGAATAACATATTCACGGGCGGAGCCACGGGCAACAACTAGTAAAATATACAACTGAATTGAGTAGTTTCTTTTTATTGGTACCGTTTTTGCAAGGGCTTTTTAGTGGCTTTTTTGAGTGTGCTCTGGTCAGGGTATGACGTGAAGTAACAATAGTTAAAATTAATTTTGAGATGTTTAATATGATAAATTTATAATACATTAAAAAACTAAGAACTTTAACTATAAAAGGGGCCAAGTGCGAGTCGGACTCCCATGGGTTCCGTTGCAGTAAGTAACATATTATAACTGTTCTTGTAGTTCGTTGTAAATTTGATCGATAAATTGCGGTTTACGATTTATGACGTATTAAAAAAAAACTATTTACTAGATCTCGTTTAAACCAATTTTCGGTAGAAGTTTGCATGGTAATGTACATCATATATTTTTTATAGTTTTATCATTATCTTATTCCAGAAGTAACGGAGAGGGCACACACATTTTACCACTTTGGACATGGAAAAATGTGTGTGAACGAAGTTGGAAGTTTTTGAAGACCTATCCATAGATAGGTCCCCACACGTATAGGTTTGATGAAAAAAATATTTTTGAGTTTCAGTTCTAAGTATGGGGACCTCCCAAAATCTGTTGTGTTTTTTTTTTAATTTTTGTGTTAAAATCTTAATGCGGTTCATAGAATACATCTACTTACCAAATTTTAATAGTATAGTTCTTATAGTTTCGGAAAAAAGTGGCTGTGACATACGGACGGACAGACAGACAGGCAGACATGACGAATCCATAAGGGCTCCGTTTTTTGTTATTAGGCTACGGAACCCTAAAAAGAGTTAGTAAAATGTCTATACTTTTTAAGAACAGAGATTTATGAGACAAATGAAATTATGGAACTTGGAAATTTAATTTACCATTGAAGTATACTTAGTTTATTTATAATTCACGATGAGACCGATAATATCAGCTATTTAGACTGCACGGTTGGCCTTGTGGCAATTATATTATATTCATTGTCTAAGCGATTGCCGCGCCTCCGCCTTCTACTGCGCTACTGTTAATGTGACAAATTGTTGTTATAAGTCTGGATGTTCTTTGTGTCCATCTAATGTACGTTTGTAAAGTCTCCAGTGATACATGATGTATATACCTCATGCGGAAGTTGTCTCCTCAAAAAAAGAAATAGGATTCCCAAAAACTAGTCCATTTTTGTGACAACAGCTGTTAAACAGTTACATGGTCAAACAAGTTCCACATGGAGTCCATTGTTGTCTTATCCTTGACCCCCTTTGATCCCTGCCGTGCACCCTTAACTTCTAAGAATTCTGTTTAAGATTGACACATCATTTCTTAATTTTTAATAGTTTGAAAAATAACGTCACAACAAAACTCATTCTTGTGGAG
Organism: Spilosoma lubricipeda; assembly: GCA_905220595.1. Lineage (NCBI taxonomy): Eukaryota > Metazoa > Arthropoda > Insecta > Lepidoptera > Erebidae > Spilosoma > Spilosoma lubricipeda. The sequence continues at coordinate 4,054,684 of HG992291.1, forward strand.
ACCGTGAAGAAATTTCTTCTTTATTTTGCACTCAGTTCGACGATCATGAAGCTTCTAACGACATCTCATTTGTCCAGTTCTAAAGAGTAGTTAAGGAGCTATGAGGGAACAAATGTACACACATACATACATAGCCTGTCAAAATGATAACCCTCCTTTGGCTTTGCCGTATTCAGGTAAAAAAGACCATGTTTTGCTTTTAAATCCAGTGAAAAAATATCACGTTTTACCTTTAAACAAAAGAAGGAAATAGTGAATCAAAAGCGCCATATTTCGCAATACCTTTAAAACTGAATAACAAAAACTATAGTGGAACAACATGAAAAACTTCATTGGTTATGGGTTTGTAACGTGCAAATCGATCTAACGTTTTACCTTTTTCTGACTAAAGCTGAGCTAGCGGAGTATAAATAGATATATTTTTGGTAACTTAAAAATTGTTAACAAAAGTATATTTTCACACTATTCCACGGTAGATTGGTATAGAATATCTATGGAATTAAGGCCACTATTGTACGCTTTGTGAAGTTATCTATACATACATCTGTTTCTGTCTGTCTGTCTATTTGTAATATTAAAATAACCGCTTTTAATTAAATGCATATGTTTTTAAAATAAATGATATACACGATACATGTAAGTAGACTAAAACAGGAACTAAGAAATAATTGAAAACTATTTCGTAAGGTATATCACCATGTAACTGTAGAACTACGTGTTTACCATATGAAAAGCCTAGTCTGGCAAATCCAAGGCAAGCGACATAAGAAAATGTAACAGAAGACGTTATCTATTCCACGTGGCAAGCGCTATTGTGTGATAATCTAGGTAGCTCACTGGCTTATTGTGAGCGAGACTATGTGTCAGATGTCTACTGTTAAGTTTACTCAAGCAACACAATAGGTTTCTGAAGAGAAATTTGAATTGATTTTGTCGGATCTTATGACTAAGGGAACAAGGACTTTAATAAGTAGGTATGCTAAACTGTTCTGCCTATAATGTCAATTATTTGAAGTGTCAATGTACCAAAGATAAAGAAAAGTAGTATTGGCTAATATAGTTTGTTAAATAGTGCAGTTTTTATTTGTTAAATGATAGTCTCACTCTGATCGAGGTTACTTCTATAAGCCGATGCATGGGAATCAAAATCTCTATGTGAATATTAGTTTTTTTGTACGGCCTGCCAAAATGTCTCTACTCTACCTGATGGAAAGCATAAGCAGAATCCAAGAGATGTGGTCAAGATACTCGTGCACACAAACGAATGCATTTATTTATTCTAAATCTTTTTGGCGACGCCGTACAACTGATTTCAATCACATTTTCCTATTACTCCAGTCGCTCAAAAATGTAATTTGTGCATTTTTAAGAACTTGGTCGAATGTGGTGTGCTTGCCCATTTAATATTGGTAGCCTTGATGAAAAGTTAGTAAATATTCAATTTAAACTTACAAATGCAGAACCACGGGACAGGTAACAGCTCTAATCTCTAGAAGTAAGAATTGAATTGTAAATTAACCCTTATTTGATGAAAGAATTCTTGATAAAGTTATGTGCTTTTTAACATACTAATATGAACATTATGGACAAAGCAGTGGTAGCGTTGTGTGTCAAATTGCTGAAAATATTTTCCAAATTTTAAAATACATATTACATAAAAAACGATTATAAATTTGACTCTATATTTGTGAATAAGCTTACAAGCAACACTTAATTGACGGATCATAAAACTCGTAGACGAATGATTTCGATTTCAAAAATATAATATTACGCCATCTTGTTGACAATAATGGCAACACATTTGTGATCCGTTGCATTGCATTGCAGGTATTGCGTTGTAATCTAAAAAGTAAAATAACTTTTTAACGCTATTTTGTAAAAGCCTAGGAGTTTTAAAAGTTATTGTCGGTGATATTAGCAGCTAAATAAATACAAAAACAATCCCTACCATGACATACGCATAGCATATATACATAAAGTCCCATTCAAACCTGTCATTGCCCTTGCACGGTTTACATGCTGGTAAGTAAGAAGGTTATCTATACTTCTATGCTAATATTATAAAGCTGAAGAGTTTGTTTGTTTGTCTCAACGCGCTAATCTCAGGAACCACTGGTCCTATTTGAAAAACTCTTTCAATGTTTGATAGTACATTTATCGAGGAAGGCTATAGGCTATATATAATCACGCTAAAACCAATAACAGCGGAGCACAAATGTAGAATGTTTCTAAAACGGGGGAAACGCTACGGGCAGTAGGAGACGCAAACGAGGTTGCGCGAGTCAGCTAGTAAATTATAATTATAATCTATTAATAGTGTTCGGATAGGTATTATTTGCAACTTACTTCAAGAAATGTGTGTAGTGATACCTACTATTCCTTAGATTGTTACTAAGGAATAGTAGGTATCACTAAAGGTGTCACATTATATTGCTTCACGATTGTCTGGCTCCTAAACTTTATAAATGAGTCAAAAAAAAGACTAAGTTAAATATTTCATTTTTTTAGGTCTTTTTGTTATTTTTGTATTATGTGTCTAATTAGAGTTGTCTTACTTGAATGTTTTTTTTTTTTAAACTACCTTTTATATGTCTCACTTTTTTTTGTGTGATTGTGATTTGTTTACAGTATTAAATACTTGTACATTATTGTTCTCTATCTTGTTTGCATCTGTTTCTTTCCCTAATAAACTAATAATATATTAAAAACTAATAAAACAAAAATAATAATATATAATATAAAATAGACTCATTTCAAACCGAGGCTCATTTGTATTTCAAGAAAGATGTTGTAAATCGTACATCTGTATTTCTAATAAGAATGTCTAATTATCTCTAACTAAAGAAAGTAATAGAAATAAAAGATAATGACATCTTTGAAAGAAGACCGTAGTAATATGGTAAAGCAAGTAACTCGTTGAATTTTATGATCAGAATCTTGGATCTCATGTGTAGCTTGTTAAGACTGCTTAGTGATGTGCAGATATTAGTTAAAACATATCGATGCAACTACTCAGATGGAACATGTCGTTAAAACCGACGATGCCGATAAAAAAGACACATTGAAGCATAAAAAGAACAATTCAACAATCATTTGTTAATTTATTTGATCAATTAATATGATGACTTAAGTAACGTAAAAGTTATGAAATATTTTAAATTTTTAATTGTTATGGTAATTCAATACCTAACTTAAAACACGAATCCAGTATAGTCCTAATCATTCTCTTTCTATGTAGAGAATGTATGTAGAGCCCAGGTGGGTTTGCTTATTTATTTTGTGGAGGTCTGTTGGCAGTCGCTCCATGTAAAAATCAAACTTTAACCGTATCTTAGCAGCATTATAACCGACTCCGACCAAGTTTAGGAAATAGCTTTCTTTCCATTCTTTCTTATTATTACTTTGATTTCAAATTCTGCAAAAGTTCCTTGCATTCTGTACTGTATCTTCTCACAAATTTTGTCTTCATGCTGATCATCAAACGTAAAATATAATTTAACAATGATATCGACACCGTATTGCCTAACACTAACTTGTTACTCGGAAGCAATGATAATAATGAGCGATCTATATTTTATAGTGATACAAACAAAGCTCACGTTTTACGACAACGTTCACAAAACCATTGAATTCAGACAGACGCAATAAGTTTATTTTACGGGCAAATATGTAAAGAAAATCATCCTTATTGTTATAATAATATATATATATTATGTACAGACTTTTTCTTGAAGACTAGTGTTTTGATTACAAGTATAGGCTGACTCGTTGGTCTCGCTCGCTGCGCTGCTGACTCGCCAGCAGTCATACACGCCAACCGCGAGACCAACGAGGCAGACAAAGGTATTGCATACTTCTGTTTTGCCTGACGTTTCGACCAGGTTGCACTGGCGGTGGTCACCGGCTGAATACCTACGACCACGGCCAGTGAAATCTAGACTATCTGTGAATCAAATTTCATTTAAATCGATTCAGTAGTTTTGGACTGAAAGCGTGACAGATAGAGTTACTTTTGCATTCATAATATTAGTAAGTTAAGTTTTAAATAAATAACATATTACTAACCATAAACTATCTTATTAATTCACTATCCGCTACGCCATTGGGAATTGTGTGGATTTAAAAGCCTAACTAACTACGTAAATAAGTGTATTATCCGTCAATTTATAATTGGAGCGGCGTACTAAATTATACGGGGCCGTTATCTGGTTGGGACACGCATGTCGATAACATATGTAATTAGTACTATATATACTCAGGAATATGATCAATAGGAGCTCGTAGACAATCTGGTTTAACTGAGAAATTAAATAGAATAATGTATTATTTATTCAGATATATAAAGCTGAAGAGTATGTTTGCTTGAACGCGCTGAGCTTTTGGAACTACTGGTCCGATTTGAAAAATTATTTATGTGTTAGATAGCCCTTTATCGAGGAAATCTAGAGATAGACTATAAATATCATCACGCTAAGCCAAAAGAAGCAGAGCACCTATGAAAAATGTTTTAAAAAACGGGGAAAAGTCATCACGTTACGGGCAATAGGAGACGCTAATGAAGTTGCGTGGGCAAGTTAGTCAAGTCACAATTATGATGGTTCTTCATACACACAAAATTGATAGGTTTGATTTTATAGGTAAATCCCCAGCCAGTGTATTGATCATCATCTTCCTAGCTCTTATTATTTCCAAGATTCAGGGTCGGCTACCAGTTCAACCGGTTTTACCCGAAAATCAGCTTTTACACGGAGTGACTGGCATCGGATCTCGGCAACCCTGAGGGTGAACTCAATTCAAAGGTTGAAGCAGTTGTCAGTATATTTTCGAGTAGGCAGGGCGGCAGCACGGGACTCATGCCGCCCTGAGTGTGGCCGCGGATGGTCGGGTTTTCCCCTCCATCAGCTCTAGTGGCAGCCCGCGAGAAGGCGACGTACGCGTGTGCCCTACGTCGCCTCAATTGAGAGTTTACCAGTAGATGGGCAGGTGCTGAGAGGAGTACGGATGTGTTAATAACAGCAGTTCCTGGATTCCTACCGTCTCAGGCGCAGAGTGGCATACCGTGTGGTTTTAGTGGGTTCGATACCGACACACCGCCCCGCTGCAAACATCGGCGGTAAAAAAAATAGAAAAGTTGTCAGTATATTTGAGGGCACTTCCCAATAACGATTTCCACAGATGTTCATGGCTACCGGGACCGACGGCTTAACGTGCTCTCCGTGGCACGGGCGGGAAACACGGCCATCTTCCATACTCCAGGCTACTATTAAGAATTTCTTTTTAAGAAAAACTCAACAGGCAGACAGTGTATTGATATTAAGGTAATAGTGATTTGTAGTAAGCAGTTTCTTCCTGATAGCTTCAGGATAAAACTACTTTGTGATAGATCCGAAATCGATATAACAGTACATATAAATTTTGACTTATTTTAATGATAATAATTATAAATAATGGAAATATAAATATAGTTTTTTTGTTTGGTTTAAGTATATCATTAAGATATGTGTTGCGTACTTGCAATGGTGTTACATCCCCATGTTTAAAAGTAGAAAAAAAAAATTCGTCACCGTGGGAGAGCCACGCTTCGGCATGAATGGGCCGGCTCAACCGGAGTAATACCACGGCTTCACAGAAAACCGATGTTAAATAGCGTAGTGCTGTGTTTCACCGAGTGAGTGAGGATACCGGAGGCCCATATCCCAACCCCTCCCTACATCCCCCTCCCATGTCCCAAAGGTCGGCAATGTACTGTGACGCCTCTGGTGCTGCAGGTCCATGGACGGTGGTAATTGTTTACCATCAGGTGATACGTCGGCTCGTTTGCCCATTATTCCATAAAAAGAACATCAAAAGAAAAGTACAAAGAGGCGATTCTCGAAGCTTTTCTAAGATATATTAACAAAGCTTGAGTCGGATATCCGAGAAGAAAGCAATTAGGTTGAGACACAATTAGCACACATACTATTTCTAGTTTTCTTATTGCTCTTTAATTATAATACCCTTTTATTTCATTAAGAGAATTATAGACAAAACAGCTGTTCCACTCATTCAATTTTGCCTAACGTTTATTACTAAATTTAAAGAACTAAGGCCAATGGCTGTGAAAATAAAACTATGACAACGACCGACGATTTGAAGGTAGTAGTTGAGATGGAATGAATACAAAAGGAAGGGCTATTTTATTACTGATTGACCAAGACATAAATAAACAAATAACAAACATCTTTAAATTTCTTCCACAATCCATAATTTTGGATGATAACTTCAATTGAGAAACTTCAAGGTATGCCAGTTTACTAATTCATATTAAAGAGGCTTTATATAATTATAATATACTTATTAATAATCCTCTTTCGTGTACCGAGTCTTAGATCTAAGCATATTGTTCACATATCTTATCCTGTTTGCTCGACGATATTAATTACGTAATCAACAGCCGTAATTAACTTAGTAATTCAAAGGTTAACAGGTTCAGTTCACCGGTGTAGCGCGTTAACGCATAATAACACGTTTTACTTTTAATTTAAAGTACAAAACTGATTAACTTTGTATTGTTTAATTAATTTACCGTAACCGTGTTAGCAAATCTATTGAATAAGCTAATTCCTTTTATTCCAAAATTTTAAGTACCTAGAACCTTATTTTTTTCATCGGATTTTGGTCAATAATTGAGGAAACCAGATACCTACGTTAAAAGCAAATCATCTGTAATAAAATCTTTGACACTAGTATAGCACACGGAAGTATATCATATTTGGAAAATTTTGGGTACGGAACCTTAAAAATGACAATAGAAAACTATTAGCGTCAAGTATACCTTTTCAATTATTATGATACAAAAGTCTACACAATGACATTTCAAATATTACTGGGACGGATTTTTTATTTATTTATTCAAACTCAAAGAAACCCAGTGTGAAACATTATTTTTTCCACATCTTTTTTCGAGTGATATGGATTACCGAACTTTTCCCCTCAGCCATCTATTTCAAGAAAGCAGTTTGAAAGGCGTTCTCAACAAATAAAAACGCGTGACAGGTACAGGTACAGGTAACTAGAGGTCCCGGAGCCAGAGATTCGGAGAGATTTTCCATGGGAGAAGGGTGCACTCAACGAATGAAAACATGATTGTAACTCTTGGGTTGTAGGATTCTATAATCCTAAAGAATTTTGAACGACTTCCAAAGAAAGATATCTATGGGTAGCGGTAGTATCTTACCATTAGGTTAACCATCCGCTAGTTTTCCCCAATAAAATAAAAAGAAAATACTGTAGGAATACTCTGTGTTACACACTGCGGTTCATTACAAGCGAAGATTAAAATCACCACACAATTCAACATCAACAAAATCCACATATCAACAAACAAAAACATGATTAAATAAAAAACCTAACAGTTATCCATCCATCCATTGTTCACTTTCGTAGAATAACGTACATTATAAATAAGGTTTGAAGGATTCTGTTCCTATGACGGAATAAAGGTCTTTTGTAGGGTTCATTTTATTTTTGTTTTCAGTCCGTTTTGGTACCTTTAACTAAGTTTAGGTATCAAGATGAAAATGAACTTTAAATATTTATTAGCTCGGTGACGGAACTTTGCTCAGTAAGTTTTTTTGGTAAATTTTCTAAAATGAATCCGAGCTAGGTCGATTTGTCGCCTCCAAAACCTGCCGCATACTAAATTTCATGAAAATTGTATAAACCGTTTCCGAGATTCAGACTATATACATTTATACAAGAACTGCTCGTTTATTTGCCGAATTAAGTTTAAAGTTAAACCTACCTTACCGTACCTTAAAATTCCAAAAATCAAGCTTCTTAATCACTGTTATTACCGACTTGCAAAGAGTGGCTGGCAGCGACTGGATGCGGAAAGCAACAGACCGGGCTCTGTGGTGTTTCCTTGGGAGAGGCCTACGTCCAGCAGTGGACTGCAACGGGCTGATGATGATGAAGCTTCTAAGTTCTCTGATTCAAGGATTTAGATGCAGCTTTCCATTTTATTGTTGCTTTATCTACAGTTTTGAATTATCAAAAAGAATTATACCTAATTAGTTAATCATTTGTATGGTATTGGTGGCAAACGAGACACGAAACTTCAGAAATATTTGTCATATTTGTGTTTTCTTTTTTAGTTTTTAAATTTTACTTTTGTTTTACCCTTTTATTCTTTAACTTTTAGGTCCATGAAAACTCCAGAAATATTTTTTCTAAATCATCATTTTCTTCTTTGCCGTTCAACTTATGGCATTTTTAATACTAGCTGGCAAAAATATCTGCACATGAAATTTAAAATGATTCTCTAAGTGGCGTACTTTATTCTCAAAACTATCAGTTCATATCCTACATAATGTACCGAGTTTCTACGCTCCATTTTCGTCTCGAGAACAATCAAAGATGATCGTTGAACCCGACACCTATTGTCTATTGATACGGGTTGTTAGGTGTACAGGTATATATGCATTGAAATAGAAATGTTTGATCTAGATTCTGATCTCTCTATTCAATTCTGTATCTATACAGACCCATGACACTAAAGGTAAATAGTTTAAAAGACAACATGTGGTATCTATTTGAATTTGTGTAACTGTTTTAACACTTACATGTAACTCAATTTGCTGTAAGAACTTCGATGGCTGTCTACGTATGTCTAGAATAAAAGTCTCTGGTAAAGGAACACCTTTACCAAAGACTTATACATACCTTCTGAGCTGCAAAAATAACCTGGTATAATAAGACATACATTTATCAGACTATGGTTAAGTCAATGTTTTTTTTTCTAATACAAGATCAAGAACACAGGATTCATTGCCAAAGAGTTTCGATTTTTCTTTATGGCAAAATCTTAAGGCATACTCGAAATATACACGTAAGTGAATAAATCACCACGTAGGTAACCTTTGAATTTTACTTTTACAGCTTATATTCTAGTTTAATAACCAGAAGTAGTCATATTATATTTTTACGTCCTCCAAGTTTTCTTCTGATTAATTTTGTTATGGGTTCCAAGGCAATTTAATTTTTCCTGGTACTTCCCGATTGTGTGTGACTCGGTGTATTTGTGGGTCACTGTTGTTGAGCCTGGTGTACAGGAGTTACAGTGGTGGGCGTATGGGTAGGATTGGTCTCATTAAAAAAAACAGAAGGCAAGGACTGCATGGTTGGCGTAGTGGTTTAAGTGTTGACCTCGCCGTTTTCTTCTACGCTTAGTGTTGTGGGTTCAAATTCCACTTAGCATGATCTATAAACTTTTGCTGAATTGCTGACGTTGCTGACAAACACATAAATTTATCTTTTCCTACAGACTGTTTATACGAGCAATAAAAGTCTCAAGATAGCATTCTGCAAAATAAGCATAAATCCTTTTAATAAATACAATTATTATTAATAACATTACCTTCTTCGACTGTACCCCACTCTCCTTGCGAAGCAATATTTCACCAGATGCTAAGCTTAATTTTACGCACAATTTCCTTTATTGCGTCCTCAGAAATTCTTCTGCCCCTAATATATTGATGAATTGAATGTTTGTTTTCTTTCCGAAACATTGAAGATAATAAAGGAATAAAATCGGATAATTGTCTTGAATAACAAGAATCTTACACTAACAATAATATAATAATGCCCCCGGCGATGCATTATATTCGTTTCACTTCTTATTCTGATGGAAAAATATGACACAAATTTGAAAAATAGATTTAAATAGTATTATAAATCACATCAGAGTGTCTTAAGGTAAAACTAAACTCTTATTGACTCCTATGTTGTTCGTTCATCTACCCACTAAAACCAAATGTCTCATAAGTATCTACAACTACATTGTTTTATTAAACTGGACGATCCTGCGACCTTCGTACCGCTATACCTAAGATGCCGAAAAACTTGTTTCAGTGTCTTGTACGCCTCAGGTTTCCACAGGCAGTACACAGTCGTGGACTAAGAAAATATAACCCTTCCCGTTTCCGTATAATTTTCTTCTATAAAAACCTTGCCCTGACAGAAACAAACACATAAAAAACATCCAATTTTATGCAGGCGTTCGAAACTTACGCGCGTAAATACATTTTTGTGATTCATTTTTATTTATATAGATAATAATATATGAAAATAATACAAGTCCATAATGCGACAATCCGAAAAAGTATTTAAAATATTCCTGAATACAGCAGCCTTGGTAACAAGTGAACCGGTAGTGAGAGCCACGTCAGCGAAGTTGAATTTAATGCTTGACTACACTTGCGGTTAGAGAGACAGCTCTGCGCCGTAATGGAAATCGATGGAAAAGATTGGAGAATGAAAGAAAAAAGACTGTAGGGAATTTAAATTGTATCTTTACTCTGTTTTGTGTTGATAGAAAGATACGTGTTTTTATTTGTATTGATAATTGGGAAACAGGTTGTTGATTGACTGTGTGCAGGGGGTTCCAAATATCTGTAGTAAGTAATATCACAGATTAGATTTTACACGTGGCTCCAATCGTGTTTATATCAGTATTTTCATCTAAATCTGAGAGAGTGTTCGTACGATTAATAAATATTGTGTTAAGTGTTCCTGAATGAACGGGATAGAGTAATTTTAACTTTTCTGGTTTTAAACATAAAAATGTTTCAACACCTATTTATTATTAACACATTTATAACTACTTTGTGCTTTCTTTCTGTAAGTTGCGAGTTTTGTTATATTTTTATCGCTAGGAGATCCAACAGAACTTTATTATAGTATTGATTTCAAAGTTTCAGAAATGTTCGTTTAGCTCTCTGCTAGCTTACGAGATATTAAATATTCGAATGTCATAGAACTAGAAACTAATTGTTGACTGATTAAAATATTAGGGTAACAGATAGGTAAATTTGCAATACTCATAGAAATATACTACTACTTACTCCGTTGGCTCAGTGACTTCAAATGTGCCTTGTTCAAGACGAGAAAACATAAAAAAATGACCAAAATATTGTTAACTTGATTGCAGATGGTATGCATTTTAATCCAATAGATCAATCATTATCTCTTTACTTCTATTTTAATAAAGTAGAAGGATCTAAATTTTGTTGTTTAAATTGCAAATCCAATTTGTACTTCGGGTAAACATTTGAAATTGGAACATCCAGTAATCTTCCGAGAAACATAAATAAATCGGTACTCTCGGAAATTCCTGTACATAATCGCATTCACTTTGGTTGTTGTATAATTTCGTTTTATCTTAGCAAGCCGGTCCGTTGCGAGTTTCGATTAAAGCTTCAAAGGTTTCTGGTACATTTATTCGGGAAAGTTAGTTTCGGAACGAGTTTGGAAGTTTATTAGCGGGCCTTACTATTGGAATTTAAGATATATTTATTATCGCTGTAACTCGATAAGTGACCTAGTATTCAAAATAGTATATATCTTTTTATTTGACACATGACGATCTAAGAAGCAGAGAATTTAAATAGTAAATGCACTAATATAGTCATAGCTAAAAATCTCTGTATCGAAATTTCGTGTATTGTCTTTCCCAGAAAGTTGTATGTATTTTTGAAGTGAAATCTTTTTTTAAAACACGTTATGCACTTTTTGGTAAGGTAAGGTAAAACCTTCTGAGTTCGCGTCACCGTCACCGTCACTGTCACCGTCAAGTTATAAGTTTTCACTTCTATCGGCAGTCCCTATGACTTTCCCCTTGTCCCATTTTTTTTGTTGGTGTTATGTGTAGTTAATCAGATTCGTGCTCATCAATTTCAAACTAAGGACTCATTTAACTTCGTCAATGCAGTCAATTTAATTTTATCACAGCCGTTGTATTCCATCTTAACAAAAAGAAAGTTTCAAAGAACTTTTTTAAAATATATGTGAAAAATGTGTCAGATATAATGTTAGATCTTCGAGAAAGAAAGTGAGAATGATTTTAAGTAGTAGTGGTTACGTCAAGGTAAAAGAGTTCGGAGACGATTCGCGATACTTGAACGTGACGCGTTTAAATGCTTAAGATCTCGATTACGTGCTAGTCACTTCGATCGATGTTATTTTAGCGGGAACGGAGCATTCTGTCATTTCCCGGACTGGAGTACGGCAATTCTCCGGTGTGTTTCGTACTAAGAAATAATTCAAAGCTGCTTGTAAGATCGATTTCATTTGTAAACGTAAGAGGGATTGAGCTACAGAAAAGAGGAGTAAGATGTGAATGTTTTGAGGTAATGGAAGTAAATGTTCTACGTGGAATTTCTTTTAGCTGTCGTCATATTTTTACTACGTGAATATAATAGCCTTTTCTGAAGACTAATAGTAACTCTTTTTAGTTATATTAGTAAAGCGGCCATATACCGCTTATCAATAACTACAAGTATTTGATATCGATTATTTGTCGACAACTCTTGCCGTACCTCATAAATTAATAAATATTTCGGACATCTAACACAACGCCCATCTAGTCCCAAGCTAAGCAGAGCTTGTGTTATGGATACTAGACAACTGATACAAATACATAATATACTTTTTTTTGTAAATACATACATATTGTACATAGAAAATACCCAAACTCAGAAACAAAATATTTGTAGATCATACAAACATTTGGTCCGACGCGGGAATCGAACCTGAGACCTCACGATCAGCAGTCGCACACGTCAACCGCGAGACCAAAGAAGCAGTCACGTTTACCATGTTTTTAACAAACGACAAGTAAATACAAGTAAATTTGAATTTAATAAAAGGCTTGTTTACTGATTTTGTAGTGGGGACTATGCGGTAGGTGACAAAATAATTAATTTTTCAAATATAATCAAGAAATATGATGTCCTTATAATTTTATGACTTTTAACTAATCTTATATGCTCTTTTATATAATTAATTTCAAGATGCTAAAAGACTTATGCTTCGTCTAGAAACTTCTCTAAAATATGTACATTAATTTGAGAATAAGTTTGACGTTGCCATGCCGATGCCACGATACAAAGTAATATAATTGTGTCTTAGAATATTTGATAAAGCAAGCTGTTCGAGACTTCTTGTGTAGAAGAGTTTGATATCATTGAACTAACTCTTTAGTGCCGTGAGATGTTAGTGTTTACCTTCATCTATTCCTGAAATTAAATTAAACCTATGCTATTTCTGCATAAACAATTTATCGTGACAATAACACAAGTTAGTGTTGTTGTTTTAATATTTATCAAAAGTAGCACGGATGGCGTAGTGGCTTCAGCGGTCGCCACGCCGCTCTCTACTACGCTGAGTGTTCAAAACTCACATGGGACTACGTTTTGTATGATTTACAAATCGTTGTTCTGAGTTTGGGTGTTATGTGTATGTTTCTTTGAGGTTTGTAAAGTTCCCCGAGACACAGGATATAAATCCCTAATGCGGGTGTTGTCTTAAAAAAAAAGAAATGAAAAAGAAACACACAAATTTTTCCTCTCCTAGAAGTTCGATCACGCTTAAGAACGTAGTTACTTTGTATTTTTATCGTCTAACATGAACCTTCTATAGGTTTAGATTACTAAAGCAGATGCGTGGCTTCAATCGAATCAGAAATTGAGTGATTCAGACTGGTTTGATTTTGCAATTTCTCTCATCTCCCATTTCCCCAGTTCCCTTTCCTATCAAAGCAAATTATAATTATTTTGATATATCTTGCTTTGACTGCCTCGTTGGTCTCGCGGTTGGCGTGTGCGACTGCTGATCGTGAGGTCTCGGGTTCGATTCCCGGGTCGGACCAAATGTTTGTATGATCTACAAATATTTGTTTCGGAGTTTGGGTGTGTTCTATCTATAATTTGTACGTATTTACAAAAAAAAAGTATATATGTATTTGTATCAGTTGTCTAGTACTCCATAACACAAGCTCTGCTTATCTTGGGTCTAGATGGCGTTGTGTGTTTAGATGTCCGAAAAAAAAATATCTGTTCAAGTATTTGGTCCACAATTTTAGCAGTAGTAAGATGCAATAAACAGTTCGTTTGATTTGTAAATGATTAGTAAAAAAATAATTCATCCACAGTCCATCATTGATTTGTCAAACAAACACTGCCAACTAACTGCTAGCGGGGGCCACCACACACCACTTTCAAATATGGAGCCAAAAATGGCTGCAAACACAACACTAACGAATCTCTTTGTTACACCTGTTGGACCGTGAATGTAGAAAGGGGACGACTTTCTTTAAGTGAGCGGTAGTTTTACTTTTATTGAACATTTAGTGAAGACGTAGAGACTGGATGCGTTTAATAGGTGTTTGCAGTAGTGACAGACTTGAGCATAACCTTAGACACTTCTTTTGTCTTATTTTATGGCAGTGTTGGATAATTATACTAATCAGAATAGTGCGTAATAAATCGCTACAAGCACTTTAATTCAATATTATGAAGTTCTTGTTACTCGCTCATGGACGATCGATCATCAGACATCAGAAATCAGGTATCTATAAAAAAAAGTGTATCCAACCGTTTATTTAACTTTTGACAGATCACGCACATAAAGTTTTATAATAATTTTTGATACAAGGTACTACAGGGAATACTGTACTTCATGGACGGGCTCCGCCCACTTAGAGATGTGTCATTCATAATTAATCACCACAGACTATAAAAACGGTTTTGAAAAAATCGATTATCGATTATATTAATAAAACATACAATAAAATTATTGTGATTATATTTTATAGACGTAAAAATCTTTATTATTTTGCATTAAAATATTTTAATGCATAAATAATTTGCGTAATGAAAACAGTTCCATCGTACTCGTACCTAGTAATGAGATCGAATGTATTCGCTGCAAATTAATGAATCTAAATTAATTTCTATTGTCAATCGTAACGTCCCGATTCCAATCTAACATTATTATGTTTCTTGTTTAAACTAAAAATATTTTATGAAATCGATTGAAAGTTCTTCATAAATAAAATCGCTTATCATTTCAAATCGAATTGGTAGCGTGTGAGGGCGTCACTAATTTCGAACTTCCTTGAACTGTCAAAAAGAAAATAAACGAATGGACAGAGTATAGTGTTCCGTTACCGTAAAGTATATATATCGTGATTCGTAATTCAGTGTTTCAATTTTCAATGCTGGTAATAATCGTCGCAAGGGGCAGCCTTAAATGGTTGCAATTGCAACACTGACTCGTAATAAACATGGAGCCACTGACGGTTGTGTGAAAAACCTCCGACGTGCGTGTAAAGTACACAAGAACTGAAACCCCTGAATTGTCGACTCCTGAACAAGCGAAGGTGGAAACTCAACGAATACCCGTGGCAGTCCAAGGTAAGTGCTTGCATTATACTTTGCGACGGGTTATGTCGAGTTATTGAACAGCGAAACTACACGAATACGTATTTGTCCCAGTGTGGTGTTGATGCCACCCGCTATTTCGGCTGGGTGCGTACGCCACATCTTAATGGTGCCGAAACCCGCGAGTTCCACCTAATTTCCTGCCTATCATCGTATGTTTATGGTATTTATGGTCAAAATCGTAGTATTTTATCTTGGAATACACATATCTATCGTTTTATTCAGTTAACTGCAGTCCAAGTTATTGCATCATCTCCAATTCTTAACAATTATCGGGCTAACTTACCTACCTATATACATATTATTACGCATATTATCGTTCACTAGTCACCAACAGGGTTTATTTCTATGTTCATTTCACACAAATCGATTATTGTAGGATCTAATTAAGCAATCACAAACATTTATCGGTGCTTAATTCTATCGGCCTACGATAATTCCATCATTAAAATCATTAATCGCATTTATAATCGTTTGTAGTAACTAAATAATTAACATACAACAGTAAAATAATCAGTTTAAACGTAATTTTGTGAGATATTTCTTAGTGCATTCATTTCTCAAACTTGTAAGGTGGTAGGAAAAAACTTACGCGACCGCTAGCGGTCGGTAGCACGAAACGTTCCTTACCTACCGTCTAACGTCTAGTTATCGTGAATGAACATATTTTTATTTATCGTTAATTCGTACATTTATTGTTCAACTAACAAGTTGCTTTGGACCTGCGCGGCGGGTTAAATAGTGCTTATTACTGTGTTATAAGGTCGTAAATGTTCAGTACATTTTCACTAATAGTATAAATCGATCTTTGTTATTGTTTACGTTCCGCTTCATTTGTTAGAACCTTTATAGTTGCGGACTATTGCATATAAACGGTTATCTAAGGCTTTGGAAATAGGCGTTTTGACTACGAGTGATGACTCTCAGCGCGACTTATTTTTGTCTTATGACCAAGAAGTGGAACAAATTGCTTTAACGTTTGAAGAATCGCACTTCGCGATTTTAGAACTTTTGGATGACCCCGAAAATGGGGATAGTCAAATCCAAGAACGTTTTGATGAAATGTACTATCAAGTATTATCGATACATCGTAGTTTATCAAGAGGCGAAACGCCTCAATCGCCCAGTAGTTCGTCATCGAATATTCGTCTTCCGAAAATCGTACTTCCGTCCTTTTACGGAAATATAAAATCGTGGTCAGAATATTTCGATACTTTTAACGCGTTGATTCACAACTTCACCTCTATTAGCGATACGGAGAAATTTCATTACTTGATTTCTTCACTCAGTGGCGATGCGTTATCAGTAATCAAAGCGTTTCCCAAGACAAACGAACATTATCACGATGCGTATCAAGCGCTTGTCGCTCGCTATAAAAGTAAACGTACCCTAGCTTTTACATGTTGGCGGGATATTTTAGATATCGAATTTAAAGGCAATAATGCGCACGAGTTTCAAAGGTCGCTTGACCTGTTCGAGGAGAACCTGAGTATTCTAAAAACTCTCGAATTACCGATTGCACATTGGGACTTTGTTTTAGTTTATCATATTTTATCGAAACTTGACAAAGAATTACGCCGTAAGTTTGAAGAAAGTTATTCAAACGTCGAATTACCGTCTTATGAACAACTAAAAGATTTTTTGAAATCCAGATGTGAAGCTTTATTGCGAGATACTCATTTTTCCGACTCGTGGAAAACCGAATAAGCCTATGCTCAAGTATTTACCTCCCCAGCCTCAATCAAAGCGAGTCAGCGCACAGCACACAATTGTGGCGACGACTGATAATAATCTTTCAAGTAGTGCTAGTTATAACAAAACCGTTTCTTACTCAAATAAGTGTTCTTACTGTAACAAGTCATATCCCATATTATTTATTTATTTATTTATTTATTTATTTAAGCTTAATGCACATTTTGTACATAGGCGGACTTAATGCCATAGGGCATTCTCTGCCAGTCAACCTTTGGGTGATGTAAGATGTGATGCGGTAGGTGCAAAAATATAATTTAATCTAAATATAATGAATACAAACATAGAACTCAAGGTACATAAATAATACATACACAATACATAAACACATATAAATGAATTTAGTATAAATATAATCTATAAGTACTGAGTCGGATACTATTGTTGAGACCCTTCTGCCAATTCACCCCGAAGTAGATCGCGTACTTTCGTCTTGAATGTGAGGCGGTTTGTGGACATCCTGATTTCGGCAGGGAGCGCGTTCCAAAGAAGAACCGACTGCACAAAGTAGGAAGAATTTATAAAATTGGAGGTGTGGGGGGGGCAAAGAAGAAGCATGTTGTTTCTTGATCGAAGGTTTCGATCATGACTGGAGCATAAGAGACGAAAATGGGGTGCAAGGTATTCCGGTAACGATGGGGAGTTGAGGAAAGAAAAAAGAGAAGTGAGTGCACGCAAACAACGGCGCTGACGAATTGGGAGCCACTGTAGCTGGGAACGGAAAGCAGACACATGGTCATACTTGCGAAGATTGAACACGAATCGAATGCAGTTATTGAGAAGGCGGTCAAGTTTATTGAGGAGGTCTGCATTCAGGTCAAAATAACACACATCACCATAATCGATTAAGGGAACGATAAGGGACTGCATAAGCGTAGCTTTGGTTTTAGTGGGAAGGAAGTTTTTAAGTCGATATAAAGCGCGGAGGCACGAGGTGACTTTCTGGCTAACGTGTGTAACTTGCGCCCGCCAATCAAGTGTTGAGTCTATATATAGCCCCAGGTTCTTTACTACTGTACTCAGAGGTATAGTCAGGTTGTTGTAGACGACCGGTGGGATCCCCGACACATCCAACCTGTTTAGCATTTGTTTGCTACCCACGACGATCACCTGACATTTGGTTGGGTTTACCGATATGCCAAACCTCGTTGACCAATTCCTTATAAAGTCTAAGTCTTCGTTGACTTTCTCAATTGCATATGATATGTCCTCAACACTTGACTGCGTGTATAGTTGTAAGTCATCAGCGTACAGGTGATACGCACACCGAAGGTGTTGGGTTACGAGATTTATAAATATTGAGAACAGTAAAGGAGATAATATGCCGCCTTGAGGGACGCCAGTGTGAAGATCACACCAACTCGACCACAAGTCTTCAGTATGCACACACTGTCGGCGTCCCTGAAGATACGAGGAGAACCATTCCAGAGCTTCAGAGGAGATCATAAGATAGGAAAGGATGGCCAGTAGGACGTCATGACATACGGTATCGAAGGCATTGGAGAAATCGATCAAAGCCAGCACTGTGACTTTGGTGTCCTCCATACCCTCCCTAATATCGTTAGTCACTTTGAGGAGAGCTGTGGTTGTACTGTGACCGGGTCTGAACCCAGATTGGAAAGGACTAAGAAGATTATGTTTATATACAAACTGTGAGAGCTGTGCATGAACACAGGCCTCTAAAATTTTAGAAAGAAAGGGAAGTATAGAAATAGGTCGAAAGTGTTCAGGGAGTGAGGGATTCGTTTTTTTGGGTAAAGGGATGACGTAGGCCTTACGCCAGAGTGAGGGGAAGGTTCCAGAGTGTAGTGAAAAATTAATAATATGAGATATTGCTGGTAAAACATGATCCAAAATGGTAATAATCATGCGACGGCTGATGCCGTCACATCCCACAGCATTGGAGCGAATGGATAGGACAATCTTTTTTATCGCCTCTGAAGCAACCGGAGAAAAATCAAAGGATTCAATGTTAGGTTTGTTTAGACTCGCTATGTATCTCAAGGTATGACTCTTAGCTTGATGATCCATCTGGGGTGTGGTAGAGAAATGTTTGTTGATATCATCTAAGCTGATTGCCATTTTAACCTCAGAGCGATGTTGTTTTCCTAAGCCTAATGTTCCAAGGAACTTCCACATATTGGAAGCTGATGAGGTTTCTAAATTTTGAATAATGTGGCGGCGTTTGGCGTTTCGTATCACCTGGTTACACCGATTCCTAGCAGCCTTAAAATCGTTCCAACTATCCTCGCAGCGATTCCTCCTGTACCTATTATAAGAACGGTCCCTACGTTTCATAGCCATTCTTATTTCATCCGTCATCCATGGAGCCGGGGGGCGCTTCAATTTTACTTTCCTCATAGGTGCGTGAGTGTCGTATAATTTAAGGACTGCATTATTAAAAATACAGAGTTTCTCATTCACATCTGTTGCTGCTGCCAAGTTAGACCAGTCTAAAGCAGAAGCATCTGCACACAGTTTTTCAATATCGATTTGTCTAAAACTACGAATATGCATGATTTTGGGAGGGGATTTAGGAGGTTTCAGGACATAGGAAAGGAAGATTAAGTCATGGTGGGAAAAACCAGGAGCAGGATGTTGACCATGTGAACAGATTAGGTTAGGAGCAGAGGTGAGCATTAGGTCAAGCCAAGTGTCCTGGTGCTTAATGTTGTGGTGAGTTGCTTGAAGGGGGAGGACGTGGAGGCTAGCGGATTGGATGATGTGGAGGAGATTACGAGTGCGGGTAGAGTTCAAGGCCAGAAGATCTGTGTTAAAATCGCCCATAATGATGTGGTGTGAATATTCCGACCCTAAAGATTCCAGAACTGTTTCCAGACTGGAGAAGTAGTTGACAGCGGGGGGACAATAAACCACCCCTAGTAAGACATTAGACCCCTTGACAGAAACTTCAAGAAAGAGGTATTCAGCAGTATCAGAAAGATCGAAAGAGGAAGTGGCGAGGATTTTATAAGGTAAACTCCCACGGAGGTAGATGGCAACCCCACCACCTCTTTTTGACTCTGGTCGGTCGTTGCGTATGAGAACGAAGCCAGTGAGAGGATAAGAGGTGGAAGCCAGGTGTGGCTTAAGCCAGGTTTCCGACATTAGGATGGCATGCACATTATTGTCAGTAACAGTTTCAGTCAACTCACTGAAGTGACTAGGGACACTCTGAGCGTTAATATGACAGACATTCAATAAAGAATGTGATTGATAATTAAAAGATTGTCGTAGTTTATCACCCAGAGTGTCAGGTAGGGAACTGAAGCTCTCGTCCTCGGAGGGGTCATCGGCAGAAAAATAAAGCTCGTCATCGATCATTAAAACCTAGTACACAAATATAACATATAACTTAATTATAGTCTAATAAATGATACACAAACAAATAATAAATAATAAAAATATTTCATAAAGATATACAAATATATACGATATAATATATTAATTTATAAGCCTGTTAATTTGACCGAGGTTGGTGCGTATTTTCATATCACCCGCCAGCTTACATATGGGATGGATACACAAACAACAACAATAGAACTGTAATCATTAAAATAATTAACAGAGAGTATTTTCTACAATCAATTCCACGATAGAAACAGAGAAAAAAATTAAAAAAGAAAACATAAATGTACATTAGATAAATTCATTGTGTTCCTACGGTATGGAACGGAACGCAACCACTGTGACATGAACGTCGGTTTGATTTGACAGGTGCGTTATCTGTCACAACACAGTAGAACAAAGTCTATAAATTTTTTACAATAGAATCAACTGTTGAAGGTATATAAAGAATAGAAACTAACCAACAAGTGTGAATATAAATATGCAAATAAAACAAATACGTTGAACAATAGCATTCACACCACGCTCACAAAGCAAAGTGACAAACTGTGGCGTAAACAACTAGCGTCGCCGTGAACTTTTAATGTTACTGTTTGAACTCACATTACCGGAGACACCCTTGGCTGTGGATGATGCTTTGGGAAACTTAAGAATAAGTGGTTTTAGTTCGTCAGAGGATGCAACTTTATATCGGCTGTTGTCACTGGCTTTGATCACAATATTGCCGTTCTGCGTCCAGCAGGCCGACATGCCAAAATGTTGTCGCGCCAAGGCGAAGGCTGTCTGGCGTGTTTTGGTTAGAAACTCTCGAACTGAGTAACCGGAACCCTTTAGTGAAGTCTTGGACTTCCAGACTGCGGACCTAGCCTCTGCTGTAGTAAATCTAACTTATTATGATTATTATCGTGTCAAGATTTTCTTAAAAATTCGGTTGACGAACGTGTGAGGATAGCAAAAGATAGAAATTGGTGCTTTAACTGCCTGAAGCCATCACATCAACTAAAGAATTGCAATTCAGTATTTTCATGCCACACATGTAAACGAAAACATCACACCTTACTCCATCGCGATAAATCTAGTATCGAATCAAATCAAATCGTATCGTCTTTGGTTTCAAGGTCATAACCGAACATAACCGTGTTGCTAGCTACTGCCATCGTACAAGTTCAGGATGCTTCAGACAAGATGCAATCTTTTCGTGCTTTATTTGATACAGGAAGTCAAACTACTTTCATAAGTGCTTCTGCAGTAAATCGTTTAAACTTAACACCGACTAAAACAAATGCGAACGTTAGCGGACTGGGAGATGCGGCTGCGCCGATTATCGGTGACGTCACTTGTTCCGTCGGTACAAACAATCGTGTTTTATTCAAACTAGATATGCACGTCATATCAAAAATATGTGGCGATCAACCTATCGTGCATTTGAACACATCGGGATTGTTACATATTAAATCGCTGCCATTGGCTGATCCTGGATTTGATATTCCAGGACCGATAGATATTTTATTCGCTGCAGACGTTTTCGCGGATTCTGTCCTTAATCAACACATCAAAGGAGGTGTCAACCAACCTACCGCTTTCAATTCAGTATTCGCTGGGCTTCTCTTAGGCAAAACTAGCCTTTCATCTAGTACTCTACTGCGTACGTTGCCTGATGTCGATAGCGAATTGAATTCTTTGGTTCAACGCTTCTGGGAACTCGATTCTCTACCATCCCCATCGATGTTGACTCCGGAGGAATTGCTATGCGAGCGAAAGTTCGTTAACGAGCATACTCGCAGAGCCTCTGTACGATACGTGGTCCGCATTCCTTTCAAAGAAGATTCAGAACCCACTTTCGAAGGCTCTCGTGAAATCGCTTTACGTAGGTTTCATGCAACCGAACGAAGACTATCACGTGACCCAGACTTACAATCTCAATACGTGGACTTTATGTCTGATTACATCGAAAGCGGTCACATGTCGCTAGTTCCCGCAGATGAAATGAAGTTGGGCAAATATTATATTCCGCATCACTGTGTCACACGTCCAGACTCTGTTACAACACGCCTTCGCGTTGTCTTTGATGGATCCGCGAAGGATTTGCACTCTCTATCTCTGAACGACACGCAACTTATCGATCCAAAATTGCAACCAAACATTTTGGAAATTCTCTTGCGTTTTCGAGAACACAATGTTGTCTTTATGCCAGACGCTCGTCAAATGTACCGACAAATTCTGATATCGCCTGAGCACCGTGACTATCAGCGTGTGTTCTGGAGGATTTCGCTCAGCGAGATACTTAAAGAATTCCGTTTGAACACCGTCACATATGGACTTGCTTCTAGTCCTTATCTTACTTGCCGTACCCTGTTACAGCTTGTGAAGGACGAGGGATCTTCTTTCCCACTCGCGAAACAAATCCTTTTGTCGGATCTGTTCATTGATGACGTCACCACCGGATTTCCTTCTTTGGAGATCGCTCAGGAGGCCAAATCGCAAACTATTGCTCTTTTCAAACGCGGATGCTTTGAACTCAGGAAATGGGCTAGTAATAAGCCCGAACTCCTGTCTAACATTCCTAGCGAGCACTGTCTTACTGGTTCTGTGTCGCTTGACAATTCGGAAACACAAACTGTGAAGGTTCTGGGTTTCAAGTGGGATCCCTCCTCGGATGCGTTCCTTTTCAAAATTAAACCTTCAGATTGGCCATGTACTAAACGTTCCATTCTCAGCGAGATCGCTAGAATTTTCGACCCGTTAGGCTTTTTATCCCCCATTACAATTCAAGCTAAATGCTTAATCCAAAGGCTCTGGATTCTCGGTATTGGCTGGGATCAAACTCCCCCTAACGACGTCATTCGTACATGAAACACATATCAGGACCAATTATCCTTATTATCCCAACTAAAACTACCTCGGCAACTTACTTGCACCGATGCTAAATCATACGAAATTCACGGATTTTGTGACAGTTCGGAAATGGCATTTGGAGCAGTTATTTACCTACGCGTTATCGACGCAGATATATATCAATACCCTATAGGATCACATCAACTATTGCGCGAGGAGGAGGTAATCGTTGACGCTGAAATACGAAAATCAATCGTTTTAACCTCCAATGACAGTCACAAAACCGAACCTACAATTTTCGAAACTCTGCTGAATCGTTTTTCGTCTTTGCCAATCAATGTACTGACTTACATTTATCGTTTCATTGGCAATTGTCGCAATCCGAATCAGGCTAATCATAATAATTATCTCAATAACGTCGAGCGTCATAATTCATTAATGCAAATCGTCAAACACGTACAGAGTGGCACCTTTGCAGAAGAACTTAATAACTTAAAAACGAACAAACCATTATCGAAACAACTAGGCAAGCTTAACCCGTTTATCGACACTCTGGGTATTCTCAGGGTGGGCGGCAGGATCTCACGATCAGGTTTAGAATACAAACAAAAACATCCAGCTTTCTTGCCGTCTGATCACTCACTTACAGTCTTAATCATTGACTATATTCATCGAAGCTACTTGCATCCGGGCATTAACACAACTCACTTTCTGCTTTTGCAGCAGTTCTGGATCGTTTCTGCTAAGCGCGCTATTCGTCGTCGTCTCGCCAAATGCGTTCGATGCTATCGGACTAATCCCCAACCTTTGCAGCCGTTTATGAGCGATCTTCCGTCGTACCGCATCAATCAAATCAAGCCTTTCTCAATCGTAGGCGTGGATTACGGTGGTCCTTTTCGTATCAAACTCGGCTCGCATCGGGGCGCTATGATTGACAAAGCGTACCTATGCTTGTTCGTCTGTCTCGCAACCAAAGCGGTCCACCGGACGGACTCCTAGAGGTGGTTTCAACGCTATCGACAGACGGATTCATCGCAGCTCTACGGCGCTTCGTAGCACGTCGCGGTCGTTGCAATGAGATAGATACACGCCGATTGTGGTACCAATTTTATCGGTTGTAAAAATCAACTATCATCTCTCATGCAACAGGCTTCTAGCGCGGAGCGGATAGATTTCAAATTCAACCCTCCATCAGCTCCGCACTTTGGTGGCGTTTGGGAAATCCAGATTCGAGCTTCAAAATCTTTCCTGCTATATGCAGTAGGCAATCAAGTTCTAACCTTTGAAGAGCTTACGACACTCTTCGTGCAAATCGAAGCTATTTTAAATTCGCGACCTCTTTGCCAGATCAGTACTGATCCTAACGATCTATCAGCTTTAACGCCAGGACACTTTCTCACTTTGGAGCCTCTAACGGCTGTTCCCGATCAAGATCTATCGAATGTAAACGTAAATCGGCTTAATCGGTGGCAGCTCATACAAGCTTTTCAACAGAATTTCTGGTCCAGATGGAAACACGAATATCTCAACTCTTTAACGCAACGTGCCAAATGGACCAAAGATTCGAAACCGCTGCAAATAGGTTCGCTGGTGATTATCAGGGACGATAACCGCGCTCCGCTTCACTGGCCTCTCGCTAGAGTCGTGGATCTTTTGCCTGGTGCTGATGGTATAGCTCGGATTGCAGTAATCAAAACAGCAAATAATCACATCATTCAAAGACCGTTGGTTAAGTTATGCCCTCTTCCTATCGAGGACTAGCTTAAATCGTTTCAAATTCTATCGTATCAAAACACCTCATTTAGTATTTAATTTATCTTATTTATGTATCTTTATGTATCGTTTTAGCATTATCTAAACATATATCGTACTCACAATATCGATCCTTGTCCTCCAAACCTTTATCGTTTAACCAGAAAATACCATAGGCATTTTGGTGGGCGGGATGTTCCGTTACCGTAAAGTATATATATCGTAATTCGTAATTCAGTGTTTCAATTTTCAATGCTGGTGATAATCGTCGCAAGGGGCAGCCTTAAATGGTTGCAATTGCAACACTGACTCGTAATAAACATGGAGCCACTGACGGTTGTGTGAAAAACCTCCGACGCGCGCGCGACTTGTATCTGTCGATTTCCTGCTAGAAATCGAAATATATTTTAGTTTCCCTCGCGTGTGACGTACACAAGAACTGAAACCCCTGAATTGTCGACTCCTGAACAAGCGAAGGTGGAAACTCAACGAATACCCGTGGCAGTCCAAGGTAAGTGCTTGCATTATACTTTGCGACGGGTTATGTCGAGTTATTGAACAGCGAAACTACACGAATACGTATTTGTCCCAGTGTGGTGTTGATGCCACCCGCTATTTCGGCTGGGTGCGTACGCCACAGCTAGTCATATAATTATTGTTTGTACTAACTAACGTACTAATGTTAAAAATTTTAAAGTAACTATGTCTGTTTGTCTATTACGCTTTCATATTCATCGATTCCAATAATTTTTTTCATCTAGTCTCTTTAATTCTTGAGGAAAGGAGGCAAGTTATAACCGACATTCATGCGGGTTAAGACTCGGCAAAAGCTAGTATATCTATATATATAAGTATGACTTCCTTATGAGAGATTACTTAATTTGTAAACTGTAAACTAATAGCCTGTCATATTAAAATAAATAATAATTAAGTATTTTAATTTCAAATAAACTGCGAGAGCGCTCAATCCTTCTTAATCTGACCCTGAATCCTAAATTCTCGTAAACCTGCCCAGGGTTAACTTTGAAGTTGTAGGTTGGAATCGAACCGACAAGAACCATAAGGTTTTTCTGTAATCTGTGAGTCTATTGTAAAGGGTAGTCGATGCATATCCTAAGAAAGAAGCCCGATAGAACAGCGACATGCTACATAATTATATTTGATCAAAAATAAAGTCAGCAAATAAAGTTTTTATTATACATCTCCACTTATTTCTAATACCATAAATTTTTTACTACTTTATCAGTAGTCGAAATACCATGAGCAAAACAAAAAATGATTTAGACCACTGATCGGCATGATAAATGAAGAAAAAATTATTGAATTTATTTATTTTTGCCTTTCTGCACTCCTTCTCAATATAAATTTTAACTGTGCTAAATTTCATACTTCAACGTTACAAAGTTTCTGCTTCTCAAATTAATATATAGATAATTAAATCGATCTATAGTCAGATCTATAATTCATATATCTGGGGTTAACAACCTGCAGTATTATTTTAGACTTTGCTGACCGTTCAGTCGCACTACTCATAGACATTTACTGAAAAGTCTGGTATTAAACTGTGACGGCTTTTTTCCAAACTGTATTTTTATCTTTGAGCTTTGATCGTAATCTATAGTCACGATTGGTAAAAAAGAATTTTAGAATGGAACAGGATAGTTTTAATAATTTGTGAGTATTGCTTAACTTAGACATGAGGATTTTTTTAATTCTCTAAAAAATTCAGTACAACTTTATTACACTCGATTTTTTTTTTCAGCTAGTTTAATACAATAAAATAAGTAAACGTATTTAGTAAGACATAAATAGGTTTTAGTAGTATGGTTGATATTTTATAGTACGGTTTGGATAATTCGGAATTGCACGACCGACGACTTTTGAAGTTGACTCGCTTATTACTTTTAAATTGCAGCGTATCTTCAAGGATAATTGAACTTTCCTGAAGAAAGTTATTGACATATAACATCATCTGATTTTCTTTCATGTATTAATGTTGGGTAATCATCAAAGAGAAATTTTAATAAGTCACCTATGCTTTGGAAAGATTCAGCGCAGACATCTTTAACGACTCCGTCATCGTTTTGATTTCGCGTTCCAAAATCATTATTTTACTTTGTGGAGTTGGTGCAATCGATAAGCTTATGGATTATTTTGAATTATGATTATTTATTTAATAGGTACTTGATTGTATTTCCTTTTCACAATTTTTTTGTGGATAAAAAATAAATAAATAAATTTGATAACTTACATTACTGGTAAACTAAACATATATTAGTACAATTTAGTTGAAAACTTTTGAATTAAGAGAAAAAGACGCTAAACTATAGCGGTTAGAGTTTAAGATCAGTTTATATCCACGTGTTAGTTTCGTGTAAGAATCTTAATTCACGCAACGCCAACCTCAAAGATTCGTTATTCTATACCCTTACTCCTTAGCCTTATCCATTTACTTTGCCATATTTTTTTATTTAATTTATTTGTTCCGCTTGAAAACGATTACATACCCAAAACGCCTGCAATTATTTGAATCTAATATAATATTCATACTTATATTATAAATGCACCTTGACTGATTTGTAAGAAGTTAACTCTGTTTGTCTGTAAGTTATTCACGGCCAAACCGCTGCACAGATTTCACTGAAATTTGGCATGGAAGTACTTTGATTCTTGAGGAAGGACATAGCCTACTCGTTACTGCGATAATCGACAAACACGCGTGCGGAGCCGTGGGAAAAAACTGGTAATGGTATAAGAGACTGGTTTGGCAATACATTTTATCACTTTTATCGTAGTAAGATGAAGTTTATTATTGATTCTTCCAAAATGCTATCATATATAAAGTGATAAATCAATCGTTGTAATATCGCTGGTAGCTTATAGTTTGGTCCATCTCCTTGAATCGCAAAATTTTACATGAC
Organism: Spilosoma lubricipeda; assembly: GCA_905220595.1. Lineage (NCBI taxonomy): Eukaryota > Metazoa > Arthropoda > Insecta > Lepidoptera > Erebidae > Spilosoma > Spilosoma lubricipeda. Next base: position 4,082,552 of record HG992291.1, read on the forward strand.
TTTGCTTTTATATTATAAAGTATACAGAGCAAAATACTTATTAGATGTCAGTCAATAGAAGGATTACTTCAGTAATATATGGTTCTGTATAGGAAGTAATTTCAGTACATCAATCGTTTAGAGGGATTTTGTAAATGAACTCTTTGAAAGGTGGAAAGTAAGACAAGGAAACAAAATCTGGCTTAAGGCAAGTGGAGTAGTGATTTACATCAAATGACTTACTGGAACTGGATGCAAGAAGCCAAGAATCGAACCAAGTGGCGTGCAATTGGAGAGACCTATGTAAAGCGGTGGACTGCGATAGGCTGACGATGATAATAATAGATCCATCAGGAATCGATATTTCGGCATTATCTGATTTATGGTCCAGTTCAGCCAAAGAGATTAATCTCTTAAATAACTTTTATTTTATCATATTTTAAAACTTCAAATGAAAAACCGTTTTTTTGTATTTTTTATTAAACTTAACTTTTTTCCGTACAAATTAAGTAAATAAATATTTGGGACATCGAACACACAACGCCATGTAGTCCCAAACTAAGCAGAGTTTGTATCATAGGTACTAGACAACTGATATAATTACATATATACTTTTTTTTTGGAAATATATACATAATATACATAGATCATCATCATCATACAAACTTTTGGTCCGACACGGAAATCGAACCCGAAACTACAAGCACAGCAGAAGCATACACTACCACTGCGCCACCGAAGCATGCATTTTACCGTGCTGTAACTACATAGTTGTTGCTTTTTACTCTGTATACTAATCGGATAACAACTCAATTTCCGACTACTTCTGATATAGAATAATATTTGAAAACTGTTGGCAATACATATTAGTAAAATTTGGCTATAATATTGACTGCAATTATTCTGGATGAATAGTAAAATGTTTTCTGTCTATTAAGACAAAATTTTTACAATGTATAAAGCAGTATGTTGACTACTACTCTTGGATTCTACTCATGTTTTCTATCACGGAAAGTAGTCACCTTGCCAGGTTCTATTTTTAAAAAAATAGCACATAATGTGGGAATTTAAGACCCCGGTTTAATTATTTTAAAACTTCATGCACATATGTATATCGGCAGATTCAATGCCATATTTGCTCAAATTCAGGTGATGTTAAAATTTTGTAAGGTGGGTGCACCGTGGTGAAAGTCAGAGGTTATAATTTTTTTAGTAAATATAAAGAACTGATACTGATGACTGAAGATGTGTATGTGTGTTATCTATATCTACTTTGTGCCACGGCGTTACCCGCCGTACAACTATAAAGTCGTACGGCGGGTAACGCCGCGGCACAAAGTTAGTCTAAACAGTGGAATAAGTACAAGTGAGTTTTAATCTAGAATGTATTATAACAAGTTCCATTAAGTGCCGACAATCGAGAGTATAAACTACATACATATGCATTTAGCAAAAATTGCATCTCGGGAACTCTGGACGATGGAGGTTTGTGTTGTAGCTCTGATGAGGTCGGTATGGTTTAGTTCAGCAGGTAGGCAGTGTACAGTTGCGGACAACAAAAAAAAAACTTCTCCCGTTATCTTTTAATTTTTATCGTGCACGAGTCTTGTCCTAACAACAATAAACACACAAAAAAAAATTGGTTTTAATAAGTTTTTTGGAAAAATAATCAAGACCCATATTTAAGATTATAAAATACATAATTTTCTACATTTTCTTTATTTACTTTTTATTTCAGCATTAGGAGTAAGTTGTTTTTTAGTTTCATTAAAAACGATTTTTCAGAATATGTGACAAATTCACAAATAAATATCAATTTAAATGTATTTATATGACTAAAGTGTGATTTTAAATTTGACATAAACAAACATTCAAAATAAAATTTCAGGACATGATAAAGTTAAATAGAGAAGGTTGCGAATTAAATATACATAGTTGAAAGTGACAAAATATAGAACCTGAACCTCATATTAGCGTTGGATCGCCTATCTAAACCAAACTCGGATACTTATTTCAGAAGTCTTGCCGAATTTACAAACAGATATGGAATTCTCCTTTGGAAAGTGTAAAAGTTAGCAGATGGTTCACTCAGATATATATAATGCCCAAAGTTGGGATAAGGTGGGTCCCCTAAGGGTCTCGATAGTCTCAGATCGATGTGGTTGTATACTCGTAGTACCTTAATTTATTTGAACGAAGTCTCGTGTGTGACTTTGATTTAAATATTCAAAAGGTTTTTGATAATAGTACTTTAGTTGGGCGGTGAATTGATGTTTGGGATATGATGTAGAAAAGGAATATTTAAGTAAATATCTAGTTAAGTATTAATGAACGTGAACGAATTATTGAAATATAAATAACTACTGCGTGTACCTGTGATATATTTTGAACTAGCTTTTATACGCGTCTCTGCCTGCGTACATGTTAACTATCGCAGTGATTCTTTAAACTCTAACTCTCTATGTAACTTTATTATCTGCTAACTGATAAAAATAAAACAAATACTAAATGTTAAATGAATTAGACCGCAATACATAAGAGAAAGTCACATCCAAATCAGTTAGACTACTTCTGCAAATGGCTAATACTTAGGCAAATAAATAAACAGACAAATATTATAAAACTTGTTGTTTGTCTGTTACTTTAATAAAGATCTCATTCATTAGTTTTTCTTCAATAACTGATGTAGACATCAAACTCTCGTAATTTTATTCTATATTTAGATTGCCCGTAAAGTACAATTTTTAGAAAGTTAAGTGTGTAAAGAGAGTATTTAAATAGTTTAGAAAATGTAGCAAAAATACTTAAGTTTGTTAATATGTAAAATATAAGTTAGGAATTTTGCATTAGAGTAATTTGAGTCTATGAATGTAATAAATAAATAAAATTAATCCTTGGAAAATCATTGGACTGTATTGTACTACTCAATACAATTCAATACTAAACAAATTAGCAGCCTAAGGAGTTTTTAAATTAGTATTTAAATTAGCGTTTACTAGAATATGATAGACTAAAACCTAAAACTTTCATTTGCTTAAATTTAATAAACTAATAAACTAACTATCAGCCAGTTGAATGAATGAAGTACTGAATTATATTATACACATATACCTACCCTTTAAATGTAGAAAAGTGACTATACGCACAAAAACATAACGTAAAGTAGATTTTTCCCGCGGCACCACCCGCGTGTGTTTCGGTTATTGCGATAAAGAGTAGCTTATGAACTTTCTCAAGAACCAAAATACCTCGATGCCAAATTTCATTGAAATCGATGCAGTGATTTGAATATGAATTGCAGAAACTGTGACAGCGTAACAGATAGGGTATACCTGTCTCTCTGTCTTTTTTTTTATTGACTAGGGGCCAAGCGAGCAGACGTATCACCTGATGGTAAGCGATTACCGCCGCCCATGGACTACCGCAACACCAGAGGCGTCACAAGTGCGTTGCCGGCCTTTTAAAAAGGGATACGCTCTTTTCTTGAAGGTTTGAAGGTCGTATTGGTCCGGGAATACCGCAGGCAACAGTTTATTTCACTGTTTTGTTGTGCGAGGCACAGTTTTGCCTATGTATTTATGCGCACTAATCTCAGAAGTAGCCTAATCAATTTGGATATGGCTTTATTTTCTTTCTTTTCTATCTGTTTGGCGTTACAGTTAGATAGAGTTACTGTCGAATTTATAAAACATATTAGTATGGATGGTTTTAGTTTTTTTTTTCATGACATGTGTGTCATCAACAGCTGACCGACTGAATCACCGCTGTTGCTTATATAATTTCATATATCTGAAAATATAATAAAATGTAATATAAAACTCTTAAAAGTATTTTTCTTGGAATCCTTGCTTTAAAGCTGCACGAAGTACAATATTTGATATCAGAAAATACACACGAAATACTCTATCACGTTCAAAAAGTAATATTGCACAAAAGTTCCAAGCACTGGAAGCAATCTAAACTAAATCCTTCTTATAATACACACGGCATTTCTGCAAAACCTACTTTCAGTCTGCACGTGTGTTCATTACATCTCTCGATAGATGGCGTTAGTAGTAATGAAAAACAAACCCTACCAATTACATTTAAAACGTTTTAATAATTTTGTTCAATAGAATCTACTACAAAAAAACTGCAACGTTCATCAACGTAGGTACTAGTAATACTACGGTTTATTGTTACATCACTCTGTTGTAGCTCATAGTCGTAGCTTCCAGTCCGCTACGAACCGTCGTAGCGTTGCTACGGATTCGGAGCACCTCTATGCCGTTGTTACATAAACTTAGAACAATGTGATAATGCCGGTAAATAGAAAGTATGTGTGAATATTAACCTTAAGAAACAAAATAAAAACATTTTTTAATTGTTCGCATTATAAACTACTTGATATTAGTGAAAAGAAGTGGTAAACAGTGATTTTAAAGCATTTTTTGTTCGGTTAACTGTACATTCGATTTAAAACGAGGTAAGAGACTTTATTTAATATCCTGGAAACGTTTTAGCACTTTGATTATACATTTTATGTTTGTTTTCGTTAATGCAGATATTTTATTTATGCACAGTTTTATTTCATTTTCATGTTTATAGTTTAAAACCCCATGGCTTGTCAGTATTCAGTATTCATATAAGGATCTACGTATTTTGGAAACTGGAAGTTATAGATCGACACAAGCAGGCAGTAGATTTTGATGTTTCCACCTAATTTACCTTGACAATACAGCACATGCTTTGGCGTATGTTTGTGTTGATCTATGATTTTTAACTGTAGCTTCAATTTAACGTTCACAAATGTCACTTAATATCTTAATTGAATAAATGAATTTTAATTTGAATGGTAGTTATGATTCTTCAAGATACACGCAGAAAACCAAGTTATAGGTTAAACAACTTTACAACTTGTGAAATATTAGTATTTGCCATTCAAAGAGTTTTGTAATAACTTGAGAAACCCCATCAATCGGCGTCTAGACGGAGTCTTTGTTAGACTATAGACAGCTGACTGTGGATAAACTTTTGTAAATACGAACTAAATAGCTAACTAAATAGATTTATTTCGAAATGTACATGTTTCCTTCACAGTAATATTATGTACTGATTGGGGAACGAAGCCACGACCTCTGACTGTACGGCAAGCATTAGCTACCATTTGAACTGGTTAAAGAATTGTTACGTTGTTACGCGTTTGCTAAAAAAATATTATTAAAAACAACAAATAATCTACATGAAGTTGTTTTATTGATTTCAAATAGAACAGCTGTTGTTAATTTACACATGTTTGAAGCAAACTATTATATTTGCTTTATTATGATTCTGAGTTAATAATACTTACAATGATACTTTGTCCGTGCATACACTAGTACTACATATATTCAATAGTTTTATCAATCCTTTTATTTATTTATACATTTAACATTCAAATGTGTGGACGAACGGTTGTCATGTCCCTTCAACACAAAGGGAAGATCCTCCCAATAGTTGATGTTGGGTCGTTGTATATTATGCTAACCAGGGCGAGAACTTCTATTTCGCGATTTAGGATTAGTAGTTACTCAGTAGTTCGATGTCTCTTCGATAGATGGCGCAGTAGTATGTTTTTGTAGCGCTGTATGTGGGAGTCGCCACATGTATTTTATCCGTCACTGATTCATTTCCAAACAAACAAAATTTATTACCACTTGTGATTTTTTAACTGTCTGAATCCGTGACAGTCGGCCGCTGCCGCTTGATGTAATTTATTTATATATACTTCAGTAATTAGTTTTAACCAATATTTAATAATAATTTAAAATAAATTGTAAAGCTATCTGAAATGCTCAAATTAAAATTTAAAATTTGTTCACACTAAAAGACGTTTTTCGTAGAATAAAGACACAAAAAAAAAACGTCTCGCAACTCGCAACGTTGCACGCAACGCCGAACGATGACGCCTGCAACATCGACACACGTGACTTTCGTGTCGCTCGACTATCGCCGAACAGCTTTTGATTAATGAACTCGCACTACATTATGGTGCCACAAAATATATTGAATTGATTTATTGAACATTGCTATTGTCAGCAAAGTTAATATCGACCAGTAATGTCATCGTACCGCGTAATAGTCCGGTAATGTATTTCCGGCAATATTTACTCCGTTGGTTTGAGGGAATCATAAATGAAAAAAACTATACAATAGTTGTTAACTGACCACGACTATTACCAACTTGTCTGATGTCTAACCTAATAATTCCTAACCACGCACTGAGCGCGCTCATTGCACGAATCAAATATTGCAGAAGAAAATATTTAAAAAAAAAAAAAACACTAAAAACTGAGACCCATCCCTAACTTTACAACCAATGAAATCGTACCATAAGTGAGTTATTTAGCAATGAAAATGTAGTTCCATTTCAATGGGTTCAATGATGGAGAAGTATCACTAGGCCATTGTGTGGATCACCATGTGGCATTGTCTGCATTCGCAATGAGTATGGTGACCACCACTCTTGGATTCTGCTTATGCTTTCCGTCAAGTAGAGTAGAGTCATTTTCGCGGGGCCAAACATGCAAAAAAATAAATATGTTAATAGTATGAAAGTTGGACGGTTATTCTTCATAGTTTATTCTGGACCATGTTAAACTAATTATAATCTATTTACTAATGGTACTTTCCATAAAAGAACCTAATAAAGGAATTAGGTGTCAGTGAATTAACAGTTGATAAATTAGATTTCTTGTATCTCCAATCTATAATATTAACAAAAGATAATAATATACTGTTTGTCATATTGATTCATTTGACAAATTAATTTGTGTTTATGATTGACAAGGTAACAAGGAAAGCTAAAAGTATACAAATAATGATAGCGTACCTTTGGACTGATTCAATAATAACTAGGTCGACGGCACTTATTGCCCTTTGTTATCGTCACTATTAGATTTAATATATTATTTATTTATTATTACTATTTTGATTTTTGTGATGAGTTGAACTTTAATAGTTGAATTAAAATTGATTAGTAATTTTTATTATATATATATTTAATTAGAATATAGATAGATTAGAATATGTTTTATTAGAATATAGGGGCAAACGAGCAGACGTATCATCTGATGGTAAGCGATTACCGCTAGCCTTGGCCACACGCAAGACCGGAGACGTCACAAGTGCGTTGCCGGCCTTTGGGGTATGGGCAGGGGGATGGGGGAAGGGGTTGCGTTTTTTCACACCGGTTTTCTGTGAGACCGTGGTATCGAATCGGCCCATGCATGCCTAAGCGTGGCTCTCCCCGTAAAATAACACAAGATCTGGAGTAATCGATATCGCACGTATAATCACCACACTGAAGGTGAAGTGGGCTGGTCATGTCTCTAGGCATACTGATGGCTCATGGTTGACAAGAGTTAGAGTGGAGAGCGCGATTAGTAGTTAGTAGTATAATTAGTATAAGTAGTAGTATAAGACGCCCTGTGGCACCAGTGAGAAATGATTTGAAGAAGTTAACTGGCTTCGGATGAATATGAACTGCCCTAGACCAGGATAGTTGAGTTGAACTGAGTAGGAATACTGAATGAGTTTAACTTTAATGATAAGTCACCTAATGGTATTAACAGATTAAGTCATTAATACTAATGCTAACTTTAGACCTCTTTATGTTTTATTTATTTTCAGAATAGCTACTGCTACAATTAGACACTACCAGGGATGCATTAAAATTATAAAATACGAATTCTTATAGCATAACTAGCTGAACCCCGCGGTGTTACCCGCGGTTATTGTTGTACCGCGAGTAACGCCGCGGGACAAAGTTAGTCTAAAAAAAGTAGCCTAAGTTACTCCCCGGATCATCAGCTACCTGCCAGTGAAAGTCCCGTCAAAATCCGTCCAGCCGTTCCAGAGATTACCAGGAACAAACAGACAGACAGACAGACAGACCGACAGACAGACAGACAGACAGACAAAAATTTTTTTAAATACGTTTTTGGCATATGTACCGTGTATACATACATATGCATTTAGTAAAAAGCGGTTAGTTTAATATTACAAACAGACACTCCAATTTTATTTATTTGTATAGAGTATAGATAATTCAGTTGTTTAAAAATAATGTAATTAAATCACAAAAAAAATAGAAATCCATTTCGTATATAAAACCAGAGGAAATGTATTACTGAATAATAAGGACGTAATTTATGCAATTTAACGATGTTAGTTATGGCGCAATGCAGTTTGTTTTATTTACAGCATCCATTGCATTCTGATATGGATTAATAGTTATTGTTATTGCTCTCCTATCTCACCCTCCTGACTAACGTAGGGGTTGGTTATTAAGGGGGTTCGATTGGTGAACCTCTTCCTACTGAGTCGCATTTCAAATAAGAACGTCGTATTTTCAACCTGTACGCGAATGTATGAATGTAATTTGCTTAAAAGTTATGAAATAATTTAAATATTTTTGTTTAACTAGTTGTTGCCCATGACTCCGCCTGCGTGCATGTCGTTTATCGCAGCAAATAGTAGCCTATGTGTTATTCTGATGTATAAGCTATATTACTGTTAAGTATCATCCAAATCCATTCAGTTGTTTTTGTGTGAAACAGTAACAAACATCTATTCATACTTACAAACTTTCGCGTTTATAATATTAAGTAGTTAAATTGTACCTATTTGATATTTTCAATGCATCACTTAATGATTGACCGGTTAGGAATGTTCTAAACATGAAGTCATTCGCTTATTTCTGAATTATTCAACACTTAATGCAGATATCGTACAAAGATGGACTTAATGCTATAGGGCATCCTCTTTTAGTCAATCTAGTTCTAAATGAGAGAAACATCATGCGATAAGTCCAAAGATTATATAATATTAGCTGACCCTGCAAACTTCGTACCGCAATACTTACATATCTGTCTCGGCTTCCAGTCGTGGACAAAGAAAAATGACTTTTCCCGTTATCTTTTAATTTTTCTTGTACACAAACCTTGTCCTAACAATAACTAACACGTAAAAAAAAGAATTATTTAATTTGGTGCAGCCGACCGGAAGATATGCGCGTACATGCATTTCGGCGATTTATTTATATATATATACTAGCTGTCCCGGCAAACGTCGTTTTGCCATAACTACTAATAAATTAAAATTAATTAAAAAAACATTGTCCAGCGGACAAAATTGTGAATCTAAACCATTCCCAGATCCCCTTGAACACACACAAAAAATTTCATCAAAATCGGTCCAGTCGTTTGAGAGTAGTTCAGTGACATACACACTCACAGAAGAATTATATATATAAAGATAGATTTCATTATAGTTTCAAATTAGGAGATAAACCTACATTAAAAACAAGGTTGATTAAATCTGTTCGAAAGTTTATTGTCCTTTTCAAAACAATGAAAACTGTTGACCCAATCGGTAGAAAAACGTGTTTTTTTAAGGATTTGTGGACATTACTAACAAATATATAAACAACATAGTGCATTTACGACTTTATCTTAGATAAGGTAGACAGAGGCGTATAAAACACCTACATTTTAATAACTATTGCTTTGTTTTGTTTTCCTTTGTAAGGCACAACCTCCAAGTTTATCCCACACACATGCCCTACCATGTCTTTAACATAATATGTATTAATACAAATATTTACGTAGTGATAAAAGCTTGTTCAATAAACAGTTAAACAGAATTAACATTGCACTAATATATCATTAAGTACACAAACAACATTTTGATGTGTAGGTCCGAATTCACTGATTATCTCTCATTTGGGATACGGCCCATTGTATCCGCCTCATCATGCGTAAATGTATAATATAAGCTGATTATTTGCAAAAAATAATTGTATTATTTTTCCAAATATTTTCTTTTATCGATGCTTTGTGAAGATATAAACTAACTCATGTCTGGATATGAAGATTCCATAATATATACATTTGTATATATATATTAATGTATATATTGTATATAATGTATATATTGTATATATACATTTGTATATATTATGAAATCTTCACATAAGTTTTTTCAAAAACTTCTTAATTTCAGGAGTCATAAGGTACATAAGTACAAAGAAATTATTACATCAAACAATATATTCTTTGAAAGTAAAAATCAAGATCACAAAATGTAATTAATTCACGGTTTCCAATAATTAAAAATAAAACTCCTATTTAAAGACTAAAGATTTCCTTTCTTCGCCTTAGATTCTGAGAAATGTTACTTCTATATTAACTTACAAATCTAATAATACGATACACTTAAATACCCAACTTATTTAAAGCAGGAAATTCAAGAGTTTGAAAAAATTACCTAGTCCTTTATTATGAAAATAAGATACATTATTTGTTTTAATATTTTGTTACTAATGTACATTCGTGGACGTTAAGAATATGAGAAGTATAATTATAATCTGTTCGATACCAAATCATCGCCTCAATTGATATCCTTTCACCAGGTGCACTGTTGCGCGACGGTGGCCGATTTCGATGGGCCCTTGGGATCTGGCACAGGTACAATAGGAGCGAGCTGCTGGTGATCGGTCTCAATATAATCAACAGTTTTTAATAGTCTACTGCTAGTCATTAATTTTTTTTGTATATAAAAAAAAAAAAAAAAAAAGTATAAAAAAATAAAACCTCGGTTTGTTATTTGGGATTAGTTTTAGAAAGAAATTTTTCATTTATCGAACATATTAGAACAGTTAACGAAAAGTCTAAAAAAAGTTTCTTTGCTCTGACGAGGATATCAACTGCCACATGGGGTCTTTCATTTAATACATTAAAGATTATATATGGAGCTACTTATTTGGGTTCTATTTGCTATGGTGCTCCCGTGTGGACCGATAGAGCGACTGTAGGTGCTGTCCGTCGGAAACTGTTACAAGGACAACGACTTGCATTGATCTTCTTGTGCAAAGCATATAGGACGGTTAGTACTGAGGCTTTACCGGTGTTGGCGGGTGTCCTTCCGGTCGATCTCGAGGTGCAAAGACGTGCAGCCATGTACTATTCCACATTACAAAACATGGAATGCGATTTTTTGGGCGTACGAGACCGCGATAAAATCATAAGATTGTTTCAACAGCAGTCCAATGTCTATAACGATCTAATGGATGAATGGCAACAACGATGGGACGAATCATCTAAGGGGCGCCACCTCTACCAGTTCTTTCCATCTGTTCGCGAACGGTTGTCGAGGACATGGCTCGAGGTAGATCACTGTGTCGCTCAATTTCTTACAGGCCACGGTAACTTTAAGAGCAAACTACACTCATTTAAATTAGTCGATTCACCATTGTGTCAATGCTCAACACCTGATATTAGCTGTGAACAATCGGCTCATCATGTACTCTGGGAGTGTAGTCTTTGGTACAATGAACGTAACACAATGCTAAATAGTTTACAAATGACATCTGGGGCGGTATACTATGAGGATCTTGTGTCAACTGCGGTGAATTTCCGTGCGTTTAGGCGATTCTGCCATACATATTATAGTAATCAAATATAGCTCACTTAGGACCCCTAATACTTTATCCGTGGTGCTTCCCGGTTTGAAAAAGGTGTCTGCCTATTTTGACTTCATTTTGTCTCCCGCTTTGCTAAGGAGGGAAGTGGATTTATCATTTCCAACTCCTCCTGTTTTTCTTCTGATTAACTTCGTTGCGGGTTCCAAGACAGTTAATTTTCTTCCTGGGACTTCCCGAGTGTCATAACTCGGTGTGTTCGTGGGTCACTGCTGTTGATCCTGGTGTACAGGAGTTACAGTGGTGGGAATGTGGGCGGGATTAGTCCCAATAGTCATTAATTTTCTCTTTATAATGGAGATGTCTACTGCTAGTCATTAATTTTCTCTTTATAATGGAGATTTTGGCTTAATTAAACTACTATGGTCAGATGGGTTGGTTTGCTTCAAGTTTTCTTTCTCATTGCATTGGTGTTGTTCTGCATAGTTTTTTCTCATAGTCGGTTCTTGAGACACCCTTCTATTCAAGAAGGGGTGATACTTCGTATTAATAATCAGTCACCATACGGAAATGTAACCACCTGTATGGCGTTGGAGTTCATGCGGTGATGGAATAATAATACTTACAGTATCGAATAATGATGTTTATTTACATTCAAACTACAATCAGAGTGGAATATATAGATTTATGTTACTACTGTGAAACAGAAATAACTGCTGTATCGGCTCATGGACTTAAAGTAGGTCATTTGATTGCATTTATTTAGTGTAAAGGCATGGTCTGCAGTTTTCTTTAATTTAAAAATATAGACTGTAGAATAAAAGTATAGTATATATAAATAAAATAAATAAATAAATATTTCGAACACAAATACGTATATACTTTTTTTTTTGTAAATACATACACATTATACATAGAAAACACCCAAACTCCGAAACAAATATTTGTAGATCATACAAACATTTGGTTCGACCCGAGAATCGAACCCGAGACCTCACAATCAGCAGTCGGACACGCCAACCGCTAGACCAACGAGGCAGTCAATATCCTTTATTATTGGAGTTTACTTTTTAAGAAGCGATTTTCCCATTTAGCCCGTGATATGGAAATTTTATGAATAGTAAAATCAAGCGTTAACTAATAGTGAGGCGTTACGTTGCAGCGCTTTGTCATTAGTTATGTCGTGTCGTAGGTGATGAGACGTAAACTCCAGTCGTGCGAGTTTCACACACATTTTATTAACTCTAGTCATATGTTTATAGTCATCTAAGTTGGTTTCTTTTCATTTTATTCAGTTTGTGAATTTCTGAAACGTTTATTATAGCTGGAATTTAATAAGACTTCTCGTGCACTAGGGGTGTTCCTCTTCTTTGAATGCTTTGCACTACTTCTTATAAGAAAAGGATTAAATCTATGGTTACCGCACTCATTTGGTGATAAAAACGACTGCAAGCATCGATTTTCTGGTTAATGTTATAAGGAGGTGGAGGAGTTAACTTATGCGCTACCATCGGTGAACGTACCATAAATAAATTAAATGCTACCTGGCCAAACGAAGAGTCATAGAAAGTAGCAGAATATTCAAATAACAAAATTCAATATCTTTACATATACATACATACTTTTAAACTACTCAAGGAGTTTGAGATTTGGGATTCAAGGGGAAGGTTTATACATGTAATACATGTAAATTATAGTGGAATAAATTCGAGAATTTCCAGTACTTCTGTGCGGAGTCAGGCCCGCTTATCAGTATCATATAAGAGTTTAAATTTAGATGTAACGTTATTATAGCGTATAAAACATTATACAGCAAATCTGCACAAGGAGTGTTTGAAAAAGCACCCACACATGGAACTTACGTACTTAACTACTTAGTCCCTACTTTACCAGAGTATTGAATTAAGTATCGGTTGCAAGAGCCTTTTAACGTAATCGATGAACTACGACAAGGAAATGCCTAGCGGGAAAACGTTGAACTACAAACACTTGCTTTGATACTATAAGAAAACATTGTGAGTATGTGTGAAGCAGAATAGTTGAAGAGTTCTCATAAAATTGAAAGAAAGAAATACGCCTTGGCTAACATTGAGGTACGACTCGAGTGATACAAGGATGTTCCTCGTATCACTCGGAACACACCAGTTCATATCTTGTGACGAAGCAATTATCTCCTACTTTTCTTCTTCTTAATCGATAAATATAAAATGTTAAAATGTATTTTTCAGTATTATTAACCGACTTAAAAAAAAGGAGGAGTTTTCTCAATTCGACCGTATTTTTTTTATGTGTTCGCGGATAACTTCGTGGTTTATGAACCGATTTTGATGATTCTTCTTTTGTTGGAAAGGAGATGTCTCGACGGTGGTACCATGACAAGGAAATTAGGATCTGATGATGACATCTTAAGGAAATCGAGGGGAACAACCCTCATTTTTTTCAGGCACACACTATGTTTTTCGTATATTTTCTGAAAATACTCTTATAATTTATTTGCGTCTGGTAGTCATCATTTAGTGATGATGAGCTGATGATGTAAGGTACAACTCCTTAACGATTAGGAGTTGGAGGATAAATCTTTAAATGTAATATGTGTGTATGCCACCTTTAGTCTTATTCTTTCAAGTTATTTAGGTAAGCTGATGATGGAAGGTACAACTCCTCAACGGTTAGGAGTTGGAGGATAATTCTTTCAATTTCATAGGTATCTATAGACCTTAAGTTGTATACTGTCAAGTTTTTGAGGTGTATTCGAAAGGGTATGCTTTCGAAGTGGTCCCATTGCCACCATATCAGGATCTGATGATGGGATGCCTGGGAAATGAAGGAAATCCCTCATTTTCTTAGGCACGTACTATAAATTATATGAAATAGTTCTACTTACTGATAACCTACGATTGCTTGCACTAAAAATGGAAAAATATTTTTTTTTAAAAAAAAACCGGCTTCCGAAAAGCATCCAACGAAAACTCCCTGCCAAAAAACACTAAAAAGCTTAAAATAAAATGGCTCTTTATAAACTGCTATGCCAATTCTTGTCTATACCTAATTCTTTGTTCATTTAAATAGTAGTATTATTATGTGTGCTAGGTACCTAAAACCAGTTTGAAGTCGGCGCCGGTATACGAATCTATGCCTTGCTTTGCCTTTTATATTCCTTGAGGACCGATAACTACAGAAAAGCTTATTGAGATGTCTTGAGGTTAATGCTAAACAGTATAAACATATTACCTGAGCAAAGCCGGATTTACACACACGCATACTCACGCAAGTGCCCTGTGCCGCTTTAACCAAACAGCAGGAGTAGGCATACATTTTCGCATCGCGGTAGGAAGAGAGGGGGATATTACTTACTCTTCTACGCCATACCTCCATCTTACGAATATTTGATCAGGTCACGTGTCTTGACGCGAGTTCAACATTTTATTAACCATCCCAAAAAATGCACGACGCCGCTAAAGAACTTTTCACTTCAAAAATCGGCCAAGTACAAGTTGGGGTTAAGCGTCTACCTGTTGCTGTTATTAATATCCTGCTAAAAACGGCAAAAATAATTACATTTGTTGTATGGAAGACCCATTAAAACATCTACTTTATTCTTTTTTTTTAATTTATAGTTATAGCGGCTACAAAAATACATCATCTCTGAAAATTTCAATTAACATTTCATGAGATACAACCCAATAACAGACAGACGGACAATGGAGTCTAAGTAATAGGGTCCTGCTTTTATCTTTTGAGAACGGCATTCTTAAAAAAACCAGAACATGACAGATCTCATTAGTCTTAAATATTCTGTACAAAATACAGTGTTCATTCGCGTGCAACTCTATTAAATTCATAGAGTGCATTGTTAGTTTAAAGGCCCATTTAGAAACCTCCCTCCTGTTTCTATATACCGAACATTGATAGAGCGGTAAAATGGAATATCTTGAGAGCCAAACTTCTAGTAACCGCTTTGGATAGATCTTAAGTGAATTACTCGAACAAAGTTAAGCTTTTCCCAGTTAGAAACGTAATATAACACAGTTCCGCCTCAACTCACTGGTGAGATACAGTATCCTTGAGAATCGTCAGTATAATTTTGTCTTGTTCAATTTAGTATTGTTGTATTCTTTACTAGCTTCGGCCTATGGGTTTTCTTACTTGATCATTTTTAACTTTATATCTTCTAGTATATATATATATATATAAATGAATCCCTATTTGCCTTGGTCACGACATCACGCGTGAACAGCTGAACCGATTTCGCTAATTCTTTTCTTGTTGGATAGCAAATTTAGCGAGGAAGTTTTTGACTATGTAACATCACACTACGACCAATAGGAACCGGGTGTCGACCAAAAATTTTGGGGAAATGGGAAAAAAATATTTCTTATGGAGAAACGCCGACGAAGTTGAGTGGGTCAGCTAGTTTATAATAAAATATGAACTTCTACACAATCCTGCACCACATTTTAAACTACTTTCCGAAAAAGTTAGAAATTTTAAGTAAAAATAGTTAAGCGAAGGAAAATAAAAAAAATCCATTTACCAGACTTTATTGAAGTTTATGAAGATGATAGCAAAATTTTAAGTTGTTAGCTCTTTTAATATGAACTATTAATAATTAAGTTGGACGCAAAAGGTCAGGGAAGATATTATGCTCCTACATGTCCACATGCCTAGAAAATTGATGAAAACTATCAAAAAGCGAAACCACGAAAGATACTGGTCTTCAATTATTAATGATGGACAAGATGGAAAGAAAGAGACGCGTGAAGGAAAAAATTGTAGCAGCAAAATATTCGGGAGTGGACCGAATTAGCTGTCCAGGCATAGGCAGGTTAAACATCTTAAAATAACACTCAAGATACACTCTGATTACAAAAGAAAGCAAAAGTCTTCATCTTTTTAAGGAACATTTTTATTGTTCATGTTATATTTGGGTACGTTCGTTTGAGTTCCTCGTTCAAATATTTAAGGTAACGTGAAAAAAAAATACAGTAATTTGATTAAAAATGTTTACTTAGGAGCAACAAATGGAAGCCGGAGGCTTCTACTAAGTATTTTTCATTGGTCGAAATTAGGGTTTTTCACGGGGTTTCCTCCAAATGTAATTACTCTATTCGACTGTATGAAAAGTTACCTTTTAGGCCTCAGGTTGCTCTGAATCCCTCGTACAATACAGTAACGTGCGTGGAATATGTTAAACTTTATCGAATATTGGCTACATTGTACTATTTTCAAGAGTAAATACATATTCGCAATTGATTTTTTGTACGAAAAAATAACTATTATATTGTAGGTGGTATTTTATAATTTAATATATATTCAATTATAGAAAAAAATACCTGAGATTTGTTATAAAAGGTTTCATTCATTTGAGCCCCCTCGTCACATTTATTTTCCTTACCTATATAAATTTTCTTATTTTAGATAGAAAAGTAAAAAGCGTTGGAGTGAAGCAAGTTGATCATAAAAGAGTTTTATTCATGGTCGGTATAGCTATTAGTTAATGAAATCTATTTGGAATGATAACCAGCAGACGACTAAAATTAAGAAAAAAGTAGGAATTTTCAACACCTTGATTGATGACTCTACTGTATCAGGTACCTAAAAACCAGCTGACAGCTACTATTATTGTTTATTTAACATGAAAATCATTTGCTTTTATATATTTTACGAATAACAAAATCTCTTTAACATAACAGCTTCCATATGAAGACATAGCAATACACATAAAAGTTATGTAGACTTAATATTGCTTTGAAATAACAAGACAAGCTCAGAACCAACTGCACGATATCTGAGTATATTTAACTGTACAGAGCTGTGTACATATGAGAATTGGGAATAAGGGAATAGAGTCAAGCTCAGTTATATAACATATAGATGTTATTTATAATTATAGTTGTAGCTTTGTTTGTTCCAAATTGCTCAAAGTGTAGATAAAGCACTAGAAATGTTTCTTTGAAATAATTGTGATTTACTCATGTTATTTTCACATGACTGCAATAAAAAATTAATAAATTAATACATATTGAATTATTTCATTCAATGAAATTAGAAAATGTAGATATACTCGCTAACATTACTATTTTCATTTCTCCTGTAGTTTGGCAGTCAAATAATGTAAGTACAAGATAGGTTGTATCGTGTACTTACATTATTTGAGTGCCGAACTCCTTTTTATAGAAAGCAAAAATTATGTACCAAAAACTAACCTTGATAGATTTATATTACTACATAATTTCGGTTCATTTCTAAACACATAACATATACAGTAACAACACTACTTCCATATTAAGTAATAAACTCTTTTGGTTCCGAGCAATTACACGAAGTTCTCCCATAGGAGCTCAGTGTATTTACCGAAATAAAATAAATTTCTTCGTATTTTATTTGAAGATCTAAATAGCATGTTTCCTAATATCATCAAAACTATGCATTTTGTACTGAGTAACGAAAGTAATACCAGTAAAGAGACTCCGTGTCAAAGATACGATATAACACAGATATGAATCCTTAACAAGAAGTCTCCTGGAGTTTTTAATCACGCAGTAAATAATATCGCTATCTCCTGAGCATAAACAAAAAAAATACTCTATGTTTTCTGAGTCTCCGAAACGGTTTCAACGATTTTCATGAAATTTAACATGCAGAGGAGTTTCGGGGGCTATAAATCAATCTAGTTAGGATTTATTTCTAGAATATTTACCCAAAAATAAAATATTGAGCAAAACTCGGTCATCTAATTACTACTTTAATAACAAAAGTATTTCCTTAAAATTTAATTTTAAGTCTTTCGATTAGCGATAATAATATATTTATTTAAATTACATTTGAAACACACTCAACATTATTATTATATATATCACAACAACATTATTATTATATTATTTGACAAATATGAGCAAGGCAACAAAAATATATATTATAGATAATAGCAAGGCTTTTGTTATGGAAGCCCTTGAATATCAAATGATGTTATTTATTTCACTGTAAGTTGAAATGGGTTTCCTTGTTATTGTAATGTGATATTATACTACTATTATACATAACGTTTAGTAACAAACAAGTTCCAAGAATCATGTTACTCGTTATCTGTACCCGTACTCAACTTACATTTCGATTTTAATATACTTTAGCTTTTCCCCGCAGTTTTGCTTATGTAAAACTATTTTGTTTTAATACAGAAACCGCAGGTGCACTTCGGCACACAGGCGCCTGTTCGATCGGTTTTCTATAGAGTGGCTTATGTGGCAAAATTCACTGTTCTGAAATTATTTCCTTACTCTTTAACGCTAGGACACCCATGATCCAAAGTGCACCTTAAAGTTTCAAGGTAGCGAGGTTGTAAATTCGACAGTACACTTGTGTCTCTTCAGAAGCACGTGTACATGGCTGTGGCGACTTCCACATACAGCGGCAACAATAACATATGACAGCGCCTTCTACCTTCTACTACGAATTTTAAGGTTGAGCTTGTTGTCAGTGTATTTGAGGGCACTGACTTCCCAATAACGATTGCCATAGATGTTCATAAAAACCAGGACCGACGACTTAACGTACTCTTCGAAGCACGGATGGGAAACTCTGCCATCTTCCATATCCCAGGCTGCTATTAAGAATTTTTTGTAAGAAAAACCCAACAGCAGTGCGACCCGGGAATCGAATCCAAGACCTCTTGATTAGCAGTCACTAACGCTAACCACTAGACCAACGAGGCAGTCAGGCAGGCAAATGAAACAAAGAATGATTTATATAAAAGAAGATTGCTTTAGGCTTTTAATCCGACCATTGTCGAGAGTTTATGTACACAGAAACGGAATAACTTGAGTTTTGTTTTTACTAATAGGATTAGTTAGTATTAATCCTATTACTAAAAACTTTGTTCAGGTCAAAGTTCGCTAAAAACAATGGGTCCAAGAGTCGCTTGTTCCTACCTTGCAGACTTTCACGGACATTGAGATGCTATTCGTTGATGTGCCTAAATTTTTGAATTATGATAAAATCTCTTAGAGAATTTATGGTGAAGCATAACGTAAAAGTCTTAATATAGTTTTCAGACGTACAGTCTTATTTTAGACAGGGCTGTACAGGTACAACTTTACCGATAAACTCGGAAATATCTTAACACATGACTGCATATATTTTCATTTAGTATTTAATTTGCAATATAACTGGATCAAGAGCATTCTTAGTGACGGATGACATGTTTTTTGTGGCATGGAGGTAACACAGGTCAGGTCATTGTCCAACAGGAGACGTCTTTTGACTGTAACGATGATGATGCTTTCTTAAAGAATACTTGTCTTTAAAGTGGTTTAAGTATATCATCTTTAACAGTTTTATTATACAAATAAATACTTATCATAATCCATACACACAATATCTATTATTTTAATTCTCGTGTTAGGTATCTGATTCATTTTCACATTTTTTTAATGTGTGTTTCGCTGGCATGCTTAAGATAAGATAGTTAACATCACGCTGAGAACAATAGGAGCCGAGTACAATTAAAAAGAGGCGCAGACAAAGTTGCTCGTTTACTGTTACGCTATTCAGATTATTAGTAAATATGTTGGTCGATGGTAATGAAGAAAACATTATCAAACATCGACCAAATAATTGCCGATATACAAATTAAACTAATTTACAGTTCCAGACAAATTAAAGTAAATAAGAGCAATCAATAATCAAGATTAATAACATAAATTGTGACTGTTTTTAGGTGCTTATAAATAACTGTAGTTAAAAAACGCACAAGCTTATTGTTATCAACATTGAAATAAAATGAAATGAAATAAAATTTATTTGCATAGAGCATAGGTTAGTACCAGGTGTAACATTGGGGGTGTATAACATTACACTTTTAAGATTCGATGTTAAAAATATGGAATTTAGGAAATTAACATGTGCCAATATAAGACCCATTTATACAGGGGCCGGAGCCTATTTGCCCTGTGATCTCTGATTAAGTAAACAGAGTGTCATTGACTCCATGGGTGTCGCAAGAGTCGCCTAAGGGAACAAACTAGGTGGGAAAGTCATGCTTCGACATGAATGGGCCGGCTTGACCGGAGTGATACCATGGCTTCACAGGAAACCGGCGTGAAATTGCGCTTGCGCTGTGTTTTACCGAGTGAGTGAGGATACCGGAGGCCCACACCCCTTCCCCTCCCTCCGTCCCCATCACCCCAAAGGCTGGCAACACTACTCCATAAAAAAGCAGAACAACTTTATTGAAAAGAGAAAGAAAAATTGTTCAGTTGTCTAGTACCCATAGTACAAACTCAGCTTAGTTTCGGACTAGATTGCATTTTATATCCGATGTCCAAAACATTATAATTATTACTATACTAACCAAAATAGTCGGAATAAATAATTTTACTTGATGATGTCACATTCGATTTTCAATTTTCATATGTCACCACTGAGTTCCGCTTCCGCCGCATCACGTGCGAACGATTTATCTCTTCCGGAACATTCAGTCATGGAAATTGTGAAGAAATATTCACAGCAGCAGTGAGAAAGAACCCGTTATATTAAAAAAAAATTCTAACTCAATATGGAAACGTTTAAAGTGATAAATGGTTGGTGATTTACACATGTGCCCTAAGATACTTCGGGAAGAAATTTCTACATTACAATGTTGCAAATATTGCAAATAAATACATATGTATAAAACATTTTGGAGTGTTCTTTTCTGTCTGGGATTCAGTTTTAAAGAATCAATTACAGATCAATAAGTTATGACACGTTGCTGTTCACCGAGTAATTGAGTGTCTCGTATCTTGCATTTGCATTTTGAGCTTCTCGCATCCAGTTCCTTCCAGCCACCTTTCACAAGTTGAAGTTCACTTCACTTCACCTGTAAGCATCGTATACTACGTTCGCTTAGCCGTGGTCTCCAATATGGCCAGCCTACTGCAACTTCAATTTACTAGTCCGGTGGATTATGTCGATGACTTTAGCTCTTTGCGGGATCACTTAATTCCTGATGCGATCACACAGAGAACCGTCGAGCATGGCCATTTTCATAGCACGCTGTACGACTTTGACCTTGAAGACCAACCACACCGTACTGTTTCGATTTCGTATGTCATGACGGTTAAGACGCACTGTGATTGAGTTCACCACCGCCGAAATCCCTACTGCACTAATTCTAGAACGAGGAACTCAAGGGATAGTAGTATACTTAGGTAGCGTGACCGCTACCCATGGAGGTACCCTCGAGTATCTTCTTACTTAACATCAGTTGATATGTCTGCTCGTTAGTTCTCTTTATGCTTTAAAAAATAACACACAATACACATATGAAGTGGTAGCGTATGCAACTTCCGATTCGAAATTTAGGAGTTTGGGTAAAAAAAGTATATGTGTATTTATATCAGTTGTCTAATACCTATAACACAAGCTCTGCTTACCTTGGGACTAGATGGCGTTGTGTGTTAGATGTCCAAAATATTTATTATTATTTATTTCTTTACTCGTCCTGTCAGAATCATCAATGTACAGCCTGAACCGCTGGGACTACAAATTTCAAATTTTAGTAACTGATGCCTTTTATGTTGTATGCACAAAAAAAAAAACACTTTAGGTAATTTCACTCTAAAAGGGGGTAAAATGAGGGATGAACGAATGTATAGAAGGTCTGCATTTTTAAAGTTAAAGAAAATTAAATAAGAATTAACTACTTGGGTAAAGCCGCAGGCAACGTGTGAGTAGTAACAGGGTTATCAAACCCACACACTGTACGCTATGCAGGCAAAAAGTGGTTTATCATATTATCTCATGTTAGTGCTACTTATTTTATGGTATTTTATCTAAAAAAATGTTTAAGAAGTATGGAATTTTTTTTTTATTTTTGCACCTGTTGTTCCATATTTCCATATCACCTAAAGTTCGACTGGGAAATATATTGGGAGATAATACCCTATGACATTAAGTTTACCTGTGCACAAAATGTCTTATGTTTAAATAAATACACTTATTTGGCATTAAATTTCTGAAGATATAGACAAAGACAATGAATGTATTTTAATGGCCACATTTTGTTTCTTAACTACTACTGCTATCAACAAAGTATAACACAATATGTTATCTTACCACCAGACAAGTCGTTTGCTTATCGTCCGCTTAGAAAAATAAAAAAGGGATAAAATAGAAATTCAACTACGAAACTGTTTTTAGAGTTGCATTTTTCCAGTTTAAATTCTTGTCTGTTATGTATTGTAATGATCTTCTGTTTCTTTGTCTCTTTTATTCTAACCAACCGCAAAAGTTTTAATCAAATATTTTAGTCAATCTACAGTAGAATATGTACATGCTCAGACAAATTTTATTTTCATGTTTATGTTATTTTAGTCCCCGAATGTGTCTTATTGTTTAAGTTTGTTAACTTATTATAAAAAAAAGCCTACCTGGACACTGCAGGCCATTGATTACTAATCGCTTTTGACCTTCTTGCATCCAGCTATTATCAGTCATCTTGCAATATCACTGCATCTAGCCTATGGAGCAAACACTGAGTTTACCAGCAAAGATTAAAAGATCAAGCTCGATAAAAGTTTACATTTTTTTAAAAATAGTTAACTTAATGTTAACTATTTTTAAAAATGTATTTCAAACAAATTTGATATATTTAAGAAAACCTCAGTCTTTTTTAACATATCCTCCTATTTCAATTTCAAGACATCAACCAAGAAATTACGACACACATGATTTAAAAAGCTTTCTATCAAAAATACAGCCTTCAAAGTAACGACCGTTTGATGGAACGATTCCGATCCAAATAAAAAACCACCAAACTCGAATATAAAAACTGTACAACCATAAAATGTAGGTATTAAAACGTTCCGGTAATAAATAATTTATGGCTCAAGCCGTTTCCTCCTGACTCCCTTGATAAAAGTTTCATGAAAATGTTCAACGTATGGGTTTTTACTAAACATAATATGTGTAATCACACGTATTGCGTATCAATGTTTTATACATTCACTTTTTCCAGACAATTTTTTATTGAATTTGATTCGGACTTGAGTTTCGTAAGAACAAGAAATAAAGTAACAAATTGAGTGTTCGGGGTTTGTATGTTTATTTTGATTTTATATTAGACATTAAGGTAATTTTACTGTTCTACGATAACAAAATTAGCATAAGACAAAAAAAATTGATGGGTACTGTTTTAAAACTTTAGCAGCTTTGATTTAAATGATTTTTTTTATGTATGACCCTGTCTAAATGACTTTACTCTGCCTAATGGAAAGCACAATGGAATGGAAAGCAGAATGGTGGTCACATAGTCATTGCAAATGCAGACAATACAACGATGGCGGCCCATTGATACTTCTGCATCATTGGGTCATTTTTACAATATGCAAATTTTTTAAATAATTTATTAAGTTATTGTTGGATATACAACCCATTTAAAATTTGAAACAAATAATTCACATACTCTATTGATTAGTTAAACAACTTCATCATATTTTCATCTACTTCATGCTACTAAGAAACTTTAACAGTTAAATACTGATTAAATGTGTGATGGTGTCATAAAAACAAAAACAGAACCTTCTATAGATGCATACATGTCTGTTATAGATTTACTAATAAATCTAAGATTCAAGTAAATAAATAGTAGATATAGGGGTTATTGTTATAACTTCGATATATTTTTTTCTTTGAATAGGGGACAAACGAGCAGACGTATCGCCGCCCATGGACACCCGCAATACCAGAGGCATCACAACTACGTTACCAGCCTCTTAAGAAGCAGTACGCTCTTTTATTGAAGGTCGTATTGGTCCGGGAATATCGCAGGCGACAGTTCATTCCAAAGTTTTGTTGCGTGAGGCAGAAGGTTCCTAGAAAACCGCACAGTTGTAGACTGCTAGTCATCTAAGTTTTTTTTTTTTTTTTTTCCGAACCTTATCCCAAGATTATTTGGGGTCGGCTACAACTAGTTCCACCCAGTTTTACCTGAAGAACAGTTTTTACACAGAGCGACTGGCATCGGACCTCCGCAACCCTGAGGGTAGAAACTGAATTCGTAGGTTGAAACTAGTGTCAATTTATTAGGGGCACTGACTTTTCAATAACGATTACCATAGATGTTCATAGTAACCGGGACCGACGACTTAACGTGCTCTCCGAGGCACGGGCGTGTTTATGTCACCGCCAAACTTCCACACTCCGGGCTGACGGTAATTAGAATTTCATATCCGAAAAAACCAATACATTACTTTGGCCCGACACGGGAATCGAACCCAAGACCTCTTGGTTAGCAGTCGCATACGCGAACCGCCAGACCAACGAGGCAGTGATGGGGATAAAACTGCTGTCGCGTAGGACGTGGAAAGAGGCGGCAGGAAGCAGTCCGAACAATTCCTCGGAGCACTCCCCATAGTATATACGGTAGAAGATGCACCGCGCAGCCACATCTCTATGCAGCACTAAAGAGTCCAGCTGAATGGAAAGTTCTTGGCAGTCGACGATTCCAGTCACTCTCCGTTGAATGCGGTCCAGAGGAAGTAGCTGGCACTAAGGTGCCCTCGCTCTAAGATGAGGCAGCGTTCCATATGAGGCCGAACCTGCGCCTTATAAAGCTGAAGGCGGTGGGCCGGAGTGAAATACTGTCTCGATCTGTTGAGCACGCCAAGCTTTTTCGAGGCCATATGGCTACGGAACTGAACTTTGAACGACATTCTATATGTCGACACCAAGTATTCCAATAATGACTGAGGCATATAGGAGAGTGTCTTCAAACCGAGACCATACGACTCACGGTAGTTTTTTAGCGGTATCGTGCAAATTTTTGTATTTGTGGGGTTAAAATGGACTAAATTGAGTCTAGCCTTTGGATTCTGCTTATGGTTTCCATCACTCATCGTCATTTTGGCAGGCCAATACATAAAAAACCAATCTAAGAACTTTTTCAAAGAGGTCTTAATTTCAGACACAAGTTTGTTTCGACTATCAATAACGTTTTCCCGAGACATATTAGCGCGGCCGGTGTAGAGAACATCGCGCGTGCTGTCATTCGCATAACAATGAATGCGGCTAATTCAGCATGTCATTGATATGGAGGTGGATCAAGGTGAGCGAGCGCACACAGTCTTACGTTACACTAGCATTCACAGATATCGAGTTATATATCGAGCATACACCGTCGACTACGAGTTTTATGCTTTTATCGGCTAAAAAGCTAGTGACCCATTCGCGTAATTTCTCGGGAAGCCCATAGGAAGGGAGCATTGAAAAAAGCGCCTTGTACCAGACCCGATCGCAGGCCTTCGCAATGTCCACACTAACTAACAAGGTTTCGCCCTTAGTTTTAACCGCATGTGCCCAGCGATGTGTCAGATACACTTAAAGATCACCACCTGATCGACCCTTACGGAAACAGTACTGATGGTCATTGAACAGGTGATGACCCTCTAGGTACCGCAAGAGTTGATGGTTAATGATGGACTCCATTATTTTCGAGAAGAGAGAAGTTATGGTTATCGGCCTGTAGTTTCACGGATATGAGCGATCGCCTTTTTTTGGGATCGGGTGGACCAATGCTGCCTTCCATGATGTTGGGACTACGCAGATAAGTAGAAAAGTCGAAAAAGACACGTTTTATAAAAATAATCATGAATATCTGTTATATAAAACTATAATAACATGGATTTATTTACTAGCATAAAATAATCTATTCATTAATACATGAAGCAGAAACTTTGCACCACTTTTCACGAAAATTATGCGAACGGAGGAGTATGAAATTTGGTAAGTTTATATTGAGGCGGAGTGCAGAAAACTAAAATCCCACCAAAAACATTCTGTAAACAACTAGCCAAGTCTCAAAGGAGCTGCTTGTTTATCTCTAAAAAGTAATGAAATCTATTCAAAGTCGTACCAAGTCTAAGGTTCTTTACTGTGATTTCTTTATTATTATAGTTAATGTTGTGTGACTTGGCCGTTGAACATTTTTTATACTTTAGTTGGTACAAGTCAATTTTGTTTACACGTGATGTTATATATTTTCTAACTACCTATGTTTGTTAAGCGAGATAATAACCCATATTGGTATTGGTAATTGGACGCTACTGTCTCATTTTAGGCTGTTGTTGATTGTGCAACACATGCATTCATCATTGACAATGCTGATTTCTGCTCTCTTCTTTTTGTAGCGTCAAATCAACCACCAATCTAACAAAGTAGACGTACAGACGGACTTCTATTAATGATTATATGTCCGTTTGTACTGGAAATGTTTTATTTTTACTGTTTGTTTCAGACTCGCTTCCACGTAAGTATTATTGATATGTATACACAGCTTTATCAAACCTAAAATTGACTGGTTATTGAATCAACGTTTTCCAAGTTTATATTTTCCATCGTCAATGGGTAGCGGTTTTGGCGACAGATTGGTGCAATTTTGTCATGGGGCACCTGGTTTTCTACCCTTGTTTACTCTTCAACGGCCAAGTCACACAACATTAACTATAATAATAAAGAAATCACAGTAAAGAACCTTAGACTTGGTACGACTTTGAATAGATTTCATTACTTTTTAGAGATAAACAAGCAGCTCCTTTGAGACTTGGCTAGTTGTTTACAGAATGTTTTTGGTGGGATTTCACTTCTTTTTGTAGAAACGTAAGCATATTAATTTATTTTATTAGATTTTCTTATTTGACACATTTTTTTTTCTTTTTATTAGTAGTTTTTTTATTATTACAAATCTTTCTTTTCTTTTTTTCTGTTTCTGGTTCTTGTACTGATGTTACAGAATTAAAATTATGGGATCAAAGGGGAAAGAAGATGGTGAGGCATCTCGTATAGGAATGATTATATCATAGTGGCCACTTAAGTCAATCCCTGTAAAAAGTAAACACTTTTTTTGGCCAGCATCGCCAAGGGAACCTCTTAGTATACTGTTCTCATACACTTCAAAAGTGAATGAATAGATTTTTTCCAGCAGCCATTAGCTCAGAAGCTTAGCCGTAAGTAGTGAGTTTCATCATATAGCTCGTGTAGGATTGCGCGCTAGTGTATACGTCACCATCAGCATCACGAGTTTACACTTGCATTTCATCCCAATGTTCAGCAACGTATGCAACTATAGCAGATCTAATACTGCAAGTTGAGTCAGTTCTACCATACACCAAGAAAGATATTGAATTAAAAAAACAAAACTCGTCTTTGACCATACCAACTACTTGGTAGCCAATAAGTTCATCGTCGTCTTTTAATATTATAGACATTTTTTACGATATTATCTTGCGAAATCAAACACAAATGAACTCAACGACCTTTAGTATATGGACAACAAATCAGAAATACCGATAATATTTAGACTAAAACCATAATAACCTATATATTTAATACTTTTTTATCTTAATAAATAAAATCTCAAAGAAAATATTATACTCAGCCAACTCAATCTATACAAACTAAAAACAAAACGTTAACTCTTTATTATTAGACAAGTGTCAATATAATTAATTATCAATGAACTTTGTACCAAAGGTAAAGGTACCTACTGAGTACGGAAACAGTTAAATTAATGATATTTTAAACGAAACGAAGTAATATCTACCTTAATAAACTAAACCTAGAATACTAGAAAAGTACTTACTTATAAACACCAACGCGATTCGAAGTACTGCCTTTCTTTATATTTATATTTGTGCTGCCAAAATGACTCTGCCCTGCCTGATGGAAAGCACAAGCAGAATCCAAGAGTGGTTGTCACCATCCTCAATGCGAATATGGACAGTGCAGCATGGTGACCAGCACTATGGCGGCCTAGTGAGATGCTTATTCACGCCCCGCTTGAAGGACCCGGGATCATAGTACGATGGGAACACGTGAGCTGGTAGTGATTTCCAGGTTTTAATCGCACGGCACAGGAACGAAGAACCGAATCGAAGCATACAGGAGCGTATGTCTTCCACTCTATGGCGGTGACTTCTAAGGCTGGCACGTGTTGTCCTGTAGAGGAAAGGAGAAGGGGGGACTAGTTGGAAGAGCTCTCCAGAACACTCCCCGTGATAGAGGCGATAGATTACTGCTATAGAGGCGATATCTCTACGCATTTGCAGAGGCTCAAGGGACTCGGTGGCATCAGGACCGCCGACATGGCGGATTGCTCTCCGCTGCAATCGGTCGAGAGCATTGAACAGATACTGCGCGGCACCATCGCAAAGGTGAAAACAGTACTTCACGTACGAGCGAACCTGAGCATTATAAAGAAGAGGCAGGTGCCCAGGCGAGAACAACCGTCTCACCTTGTTTAGAACACCTAACTTCCTTGAGGCCCCCTTAGTGATGCTCTCAACGTACTCGCGCGGATTGATGTCGCGGCAGATACCCATGCCTAAAATATCGAGTCGGTCTTGTAATGGTATTTGAGTGTTCTGAAAAGTCTTGTGGTTTCTTGGCATTGAACTCGACCAGATTCGCACAGCCCCATTGAGAAATGCGGCCCAGAACCTGGTCGAGTTCAGCAACAAGCTCATGTCGTTCTTCCTCGATATCTTCTGACTTTGCTGCAGGGTGTCCGAAATATCTTCCATGATCTGTGCTGTCGTCTGCATAGCAATGAATGTTGCCTAGGGCTAACATGTCATTTATATGCAGAAGAAACAGCGTGGGCGACAGGACGGATACATTTTTGACATCAAATGAAGAGGCAAACAAAGTTGAATATTTTTTGTAAAGGCGGTATATGTCAATCTTTAATAGTTTGGTTGGGCTCTTGTGTTTTCGAATAAGGGTCACCAGGTACTCCAGATCTTCGATTATCCTAGTTTTTATAGTTTTCCCTTTATGTGGCCATTAAACCCTAACTCTGTACCAAATTTCAGCTATCTGAGATCATGGGAAGTACTAGTTCTATTATGATGATCATGAGTGAGTGAATGAGTGAGTGTCATAAATGCGAAACTTTGCTTTCGCTTAGCTTCGGAACTAAATGACCTACAGACTTGTTTTTTTTTATTATAAGTGTGATTTTATAGCTTATTGGATGACGAGAATTTCTGCGTTCTAGTGTTATCCATAGGTTCTCAAATATGGGCCTGAAAATGCGTCGAAATGGTTCCAGTAAAGGATGGTACGGCAGTGTTTGCTTCGCGCTCGACTTGGCGGGGGCACTACCGTGCCCCCCGATAGAATAATAAAAAAAAAAATTGTGGTCAAATTTCAACCACTAGGCGACCACACGACTAATAAATCTAAATTTATTAACACAAGTTTATAGAAAATATATTTATGTAAATACTTTACAGAAACAGTATTCTATATTCAGTTAATAATATGTAGGCTAGTCAATTTATAGGCTTTTTTTGTTTTTTTTTTTCATCAGCCTGTGACCTTTGCCAGTGCAACCTGGTCGAAACGTTAAGCAAATCAGAGGTGTGTAATACCTTTAAATAAGTGATCGTGTTAATTGCCGTAAAAATTATTATTATAATAATTTAAATGCGTTTAAAGATCATCTCTTGACAGTTTTTTAGGATAAATACGCCATAGTATTTACCTATTTATATATTAATACGTAAGCTACAACTTTGCACCCTCGTTAACGAAATATGCGAAAGCGGGAGTATGAAATTTGGCATAGTCATAAGTCATCAGAAGTCATTTATGTGTGTATTATACTAGAGGATAGATATGTGGAGGAGGAGAGATAGAGATGTGTGTATTATCAATTAATCAAATTATACTTTATTTCAAGGAGGCGAGCAGAAAGCATAAATTATGCTTGACTTATGAAATTGAAGTTTTGCAGAAAATTTCACTTATGAGTTATTTCATACAGTTTTAAAAAAATATACAAACCATTAGGTAACCATTCTTATTGATAGGAATGTAAAACAGTGTGTCCATAAACATTTTTTTTTTTCGTATTCTACCCACAAAAAACCCTCAAACATTACCATACAATCAATATCAAACATATCAGTACCCATAAACACGGCGTACAAATCTGAACGCTGTTCCATTCAATCGCGCTCGCAAATATATGCGCATATATCCAACCTCGTTAGAGTTCCACTTTGAATGGCGCGGCTCTCGCTGTGCTGGATGAGATATTGTTATTTGTGTATGTAATCTAATGCTGTTACTGTATCAGTATGCATGGATGTACTTCATTTGTATTTTTTAACAAAATGGGGAGTATTAAAAAGTCAAAAGGTTAGAGGTGTGTAGCGTAGCACGCCCACAAGCCAGATGGAGGATGAACGACTTACGCGAGACGGCTACGAGAAACCCATTATCGTTCCGAGTGGCGTGCAATAAATATTCCAGACTAAATGTCACACACAACGCAATCTAGTCCCAAGCAAAGCAGAGCTTGTGTTATGGGTACTAGACAACTTATATAAATACGTATATGTATATATACTTTTTTTGTAAATATATACATATTATACATAAAAAACACCCAAACTTCGAAATCAATATTTGTAAATCACACAAGTATTTGGTCCGACCCGGGAATCGAACCCGAGACCTCAAGCAAAGTAGTCGCATAGCGTACTACTGCGCCACCGAGGCAATGTAAGCCTCTAAAAGGTTGTTGATGATGACAACAATAGTATAATGATAGGTCCTGGTACTTAGATTGTAGAGGTCTGACTACAGTCTACTTAAAAAGTTGAAGGAAAGCCGTATCGTTGTAGGCTTCTTACCTTATTTAAGAAAAAGTGGTCGGAAAAAAGACTATTGATACCATAACAAACTTAGACTTAGGAATGGCATTAGTCAATAAAAAGGCGTAATCTAATGTAATGCAGCTTTTCTAGTTTAATTTCACACAAATTTTTTGGCTTCATAAGTTTAGCCTGTTGGTTTTTTAATAAAAAGAACGTTGGTCTCGCACAGGCAGTAGTATAAACTTCTCAGCTACATTGTGCTAATAATAAATAAATAAAAACATTACGTAGATGAATTTAGAGTAAAGATAAAGCTCATATGACATGTGAGTCTAGATTAAGGAGCAAGTCGCATCCAGTGACCAATAATCTTTCAACTCGGAATATTTCAAAGAATATCGGGAATTTATATTCTAACGATGGCCAGTAATTGGAATTTTATATTGAATCCTGTTCGTTTACATCAAACCCAATTTTGTATGATTAAAAACAAAGTGTTCATTAAAGATATCATCATCATTCATCATCATAATTAATAGCCTTTAACAGACCACTGCTTGAAAAATGCCTCTCCTTGCTTTTGGCCTGATAAGACCACCACGATGGCCACGATGGCTTAGTATAGGGTTTGTTTTAAGTTTTCCGTCTCTTTTCAATGATGTTGTCCTAAGTACTTTGCTCCCTTAATCGGGTCTTCTGACACCCATGGAATGAACAGGGGTAATATTTAGTTTTCTTAAATAAATGCGAAGCGGTGACTTTTACGTGTCACTTGATGGTAAGCCGCCGTTCATGGACACCCGCAACACCAGAGGCGTCACAAGTGCGTTGCCGACCTTTGGGGGAAAGGGATGTGGGGAGGGGTTGGGGTATGGGCCTCCGGTATCCTCACTCACTCGGTGAAACACAGCGCAAGCGTTATTTCTCACCGGTTTTCTGTGAGGGCGTGGTATCACTCCGGTCGAGCCGGCCCATTCAGCGTCACTAAAGCGGCCTTTTTTTTTTTTTTTTTTTTTAACGTGTGGAAACCCCCTCGGGCCGTCACCCCGCCGGGGTTTGCGGCGGGGCGGTGTGTCGGAATCGAACCGACTAAAACCACACGGTGTGCCACTCTGCGCCTGAGAGAGGGAGAGATCCGGGAACTGCTGCAGTAAGACCTCCGGACCCCTCCCGGCGCCAGCCCGCACAGCAGCGGGCACCCTCCTCCAACACCTCTCCATTTAGGCGACGTACGGCACACGCGTAACGTCGCCCCCTCGCGGGTGACCACTAAAGCGGATGGAGGGGAAAACCCGTCCCCACCATCCGCGGCCACACTCAGGGCGGCATGAGGCGCTGGTATGCGCGCCTCCGCCGCCCGGTTCGCCGGCGGCGGATCGGGTCCGAGTGGATATCATCCTCCCGGGCCTTCTCCGCCGCCTCCTTCCGCGAAATTACGTCTTCGCAGAAGGCTGCGACCGCGGTAAAACTGCTGTCGCTACCGGCCATGGAGCGGATGACGGCCGGTAGCGAGAGATCTCCTCCGATGACTGCAGTGAGGGCCCAAGCGGGGCAAATCGCCAGCGTATGCTGGGCCGAGTCCTCACTGCAGTCGCAGTGGTGGCAGGTGGGACTCAGTTCCCTCCTGGCGACCGAGTGCAGGTACTTCCCGAAGCATCCATGCCCGGAAAGCACCTGCGTCAGTCGGAAGGAAAGAGTCCCGTGCTGCCGCCCTGCCCACTCGTGGATGACCGGCTGCAGAGCCTCCACGGCGGCTATTATTACCTACTAGCTGAACCCCGCAGTGTTACCCGTGGTTATTGTTGTACCGCGAGTAAAGCCGCGGGACAAAGTTAGTCTAAAAAAAGTAGCCTAAGTTACTCCCCGGATCATCAGGTACCTGCCAGATAAAGTCCCCTCAAAATCCGTCCAGCCATCCCAGAGATTACCCGGAACAAACAGACAGACAGACAGATAGACAGACAGACAGACAAAAAAATTGTTAACTACATTTTTGATATATTTATCGTGTATGCATACATATATATGCATTTAGTAAAAAGCGGTTATTTTAATATTACAAACAGACACTCCAATTTTATTTATTTGTATAGATTACTGTTCAATTAGGTGGAAGATAAAGGGTATGAATATTTATTCAAGTATAATAATTATAAAATATATCCTTATTTTATAACTTTACTTTCATATTTGTTTAGAAAAAATGTTCTATTTTTTATTCGTAATAATGTAAAAGACGAAAAATCTAAGATTTGATAATAATAACTTTTAATCCGCTACGACGCCAACTTTAAGTTAAATAAATAGATAATTATGTCAGACCTCTAACACGCAACGCCATCTAGTCCCAAGTTTAGCAGTGCTTGTGTTATAGGTACTAGACAACTGTTACAAATTCATATTATATACCTACTTTTTGTTGTAAATGGGTACATACATTGAAACTGCTTTTGTTTTCATAAAGTATTGAACAAAAGAACTCAACTCAATAATAATAAAGTTTTTAAACGTGATCCCAAAGATGTATAATAGCCTAAAAAATAAAGCGTATGTACGACAAAATTCAGAACGAAACGTATAACAGACCTTCCAATACGAGTTCAATACATAGTATTAGAATCAATTTGTTTGGCCAATGTCGTGCTGCATAAATCACGCATCGCGACCATACATTACAGTTATGTCGTTTGTACGCATGACAGCTGAAATCGTTGCGGACCGTACCATAGTAATTTGTACAATTTTATGCATTGCGTGAATAATATGACGCGATACGGAATATGTCGCTGGTACTGTGTCCTCGTGTTTATCAGAATGTGCGATCGTGTTTTATGTAAATGTTTTGTTTTATATATATAATTTTGATTTTGTTTAATATTTTTTTTCGGCTCGCCAGCGTTTAATGCTTTCCTTTGGTCTATTTCAGACATTTCGGACATTTTTTGATTTTATTTTTTATTTATACTTTATGCACATTAAAAGTGACAAAGGTGGACTTAATGCCGTAGGCATTTTCTACCAGTCGACCTTAGGGTGATGCAGAGCTAGAAAAACTTTCAACTTGTGATGTGACGGAAAGACATTGGATACTGATAGCGCAAGACCGATTGTTTTAAAGAATCTTGGGAAGTCCTTTAATCAGCAGTTGACGTTTTTTGACGGAGATGATGATGATGATGAAACATATTCTGAAAAAGTGGATGCTATGTAACGAAGAGAAAATTCCCCGACCAGGCAAAGCTTCTCAAAAAATATTTTCTACTCAGTTATTTTAATGAAATGATTTCTAAAATGCTAGTTTTGTATGTATGTATTGAGATAACGTCTAATTTTAGTGTGACTTACCTAATTTTAGTTATTTTTACCCGACTACGGCAAAGCCAAAGGAGGGTTATGATTTTGACAGGCTATGTATGTATGTATGTATGTATGTATGTATGTGTGTATGTATGTTCATTTGTTCCCTCCTAGCTCCTTAACTACTCATTAGATTTGGACAAATGAGGTGTCTCTAGAAGCGTCATGATTGTCTTCTGGTTATAGGCTATATGACGTGTCACTGAATCTAATGTGGCGCCCTCTAGCCGACATAAAGTACTGTATTAAAAAATAAATTTGACATAAATATGCCGTGTTTGGTATCGTTGGAAAGGGCGTTACTTGTACATTTCAAAAATACATATATTATTGGCATTTGTTCGTGACTTTGTCCGTATTTATTCGATAAGTGAGATATTTCTATGGTATGCTTATTTGTTCCCTCATTCTTTCTAAACTAGTCAGAATAAGACAAATGAGGTATCGTTAGAAGCGTCTTGATTGCCCGCTGATAATAGGCTATATAACGTGTCACTGAATTTAATGTGGCGCCCTCTAGCCGACGTAAAGTAGTGTATTAAAAAATAAATATGAGAGAAATATGCCGTGTTTGTTATCATACGAAAGGGCGTTATTTGTAGATTTCAAAAATATATATATTATTAGCATTTTCTCGTAAATTTGTCCGTATTTATTCGATAATTGTGATATTTCAATGGTATCTATTTAAAATATACTTTGCAAAGAAATTAGTATTATAGAGGCACCAAAACATTTTAAATAAAAAAAAGTAAAAACTAAAACCCAACTACGACGAAAACGACGCTGAAAAAGTATGAAACAAGTTTCAAAAGCCGTAGTCACGCGTTGTTAAAGTAATATGTACCATATGGTACATTACACTACATGGACTACGGCTTTTTAAACTTATTAATGTACCATAGTCCATATCACTTTAACAACGCGTGACTACGGCTTTTGAAACTTGTTTCATACTTTTTCAGCGTCGTTTTCGTCGTAGTTGGGTTTTAGTTTTTACTTTTTTTTATATATGGATATTTAGAACGTCTTTTGACTGGACAAAATTTTTTGCCAACAGAATTAGGACCAATATATTACAATCTTAAGAAACACAATTATATCATAAGACAGAGATATTATAATATTACTGTTTTCGTAAAAATTTAAACCATTTAATTCTTCAAGGACGACGAACCGTTAAGTATATTTAATGATGAACATGAAAAGTTTGTGTCAAAAGATAACACTAAAATCCTTTGCTATTAAAACTGAAATTCTTCTACTAAAGAAGATCCATTACTCTAAACTTACGGTTGGAATACAGATTTAGTTGGTAAAATTATCAAGGCAATTGAACATGAACGAACAGACTTCATACTAGTAAATTGATGGATTATGAAAATTCCTTTAATATTCTTAGTTTGAATATCCGAAGTTTGTTCTCGGCTATCGCTTCGAGGAAATGAATTTCACTTTAGTCTAATGAAAATACTTTGAAACGGGGATAAGCGTCAAGATTTTCGCCTTTAGAATATTTAAAAAGAACCTACTTGTTAGGCTTTAAGTCTGTTACATTCGTTACTCCTTTGCAAGATTTCGTTTAGAATTCTCAAATTTAAAGTTTAAGATGCGATCAGTTTCTCAGAACTAAAAACAGAGATTTTATCTGGTAATAGCCAAAGCAGAACTGTATAAGCTTTCGTTTATTTTATAAAGATAACTCATGCACTAGAAATATATATATATTTATTTTTTCAAGTCCAACTTTACAAACATACATTAAGTCGACACAAAAAACCCTGGCTCAAAACAACAATTTGTTGATTACAGAAAGTGTTCATACAAAAACATGGATATACTATTATAATTTGTGTATAGTTTTGTTATACGCCAATTATAATAATTCATCCTAAATCTTTGCCCTCAGCGTAGGTAATGTAACTTTCATATTGTGCTACAATTATAAATTCATAACATCTTTGAAACAGTTATTCTGATGGCTTCGGCCGGACCGGCTTCATTTGCAAAAGGTTAGCCAGAGATCATCTTCATTTGAATATTGAAATTTTCATTCTGGTTGTTAAATTATTTGCCAGAAATGATTCATGGCAATCAGTCTACTCTATTTTAATATATATTTAATAAGTTTTAAAAATATATACAACGTTTGATATGTTTACGGGTTATGTCTACACAATGCGGGTTAGATTTTTATATTGAGTGCATTTGAAGATGTTATTTTTTTCATTCCAATTAAAAAAAAAGCAAAAGTACACCCTCGTGTGCGATTTTCCAAAAAAGACCATCTTAATTAATACTTTTAAAAGATTCAAAAAATTTGGCGTTCAGTGAAAGGATAAATATATTGTACATACATACATACATAAATAAAATTAAGAAGGTCAATTGTTGTAGACAAAGGTAAAAGATGAAAACAAGTAATATCTATGGGGACAGAAGTATTCTAAAGAAAGGCTAATGAAAAAAGAATAGGCTGTTGGAATACATGGAATGCAAATCTAGATAGTTCATGTACTGTAGTTACACATGTTAGTCAAAGTTTGTGCAATCAACCAAAAGAGTAAACCGTAAATTAGAAAGGAAGTGACGTATAAATAAATCAATTATGTGATCTTCTCCTAATCGATTATGGCCACGGAGACCAGGGAACGACGTTGGAGATATTATAGTGCACACGTGTGTGCGCAAACTCAGGTACACTCTCTGTTCCTTCACTCTCCTAACCTAATGGGACAGTTATCCACCGCGACGGGATCAGGCACAGAACCGACAGCTTAACGTACTTCCCTTGGCACGGGTGTTCAGACCCCAACTTGTAAACATCGAGCTGTTAAGCATTTTTATAAACAGAAGAACTCAATACCACTTTTAGATCCGACCCCAGATCTTGTGGTGGCGCACGGAACGATCAGCAGTTGGATACGTTATCCGCTAGAATATGAAAGAATAATGTGTAAAATAAACAAAACACTTAGACTTTGCCATAGATTGTTGGAAATATAAAGTGTAATGAAAAGTAACATAAGTGTTTCCTTTCAATCATTATTTTAATACCAATGAAGTTGTTTATTTTTCAACAATTGTTGCTATTATAATACGATTAGGAACTCAAATTGACGTTTCAAAATAAAAACATTTTACGACTAACGTTAGACTGAATGACATCGAATAATTGATGGTGTTCTTGGTTAAATAAAAATGAAAAACTTTTTTCGTATAACATTTAAAACCAGCACCACAAATTATGTTATTATTTTTCCTGAAGATGTTATTAACCGACTTCCAAAAGGAGGAGGTTCTCAAATAGAATGGTATTTATTTTTATGTATGTACACTGATTGCTCCGTCAATTGTAAGCTGATTTTAAAAATTCTTTTTATATTCGAAAGGGAATGCTCCCCATGTGGCCCCATTGCCACTATATCCAGATTTGGTGATGGGATCCCAAAGAAATCGAAGGAAATCCTTAAATTTGTTAGGCACGTACTATGTTTTTCATATATTTTCTAAAGCTATTGCAGTATTTACACCTGGTAGTCATCATTTCATGATGAATGAGCTGATGATGGAAGATACAACTCCTTAACAGTTAGGACTTCGAAGATTAATATTTAAATGTCATGTGTGTAAATATGTAACATGTATAGTTACATATACATGTTACCGCTACTCGTATTCTTTCAAGTTATTTAAGTGAACTGATGATGGAAAGTACAACTCCTCAACAGTTAGGATTTGGAGGACAATTCTTTCAATTTCATACGTATCTATAGATCTATAATTGTACTAAATACATTCAAGTTGTTTAGGTGATCTGACAGGTAAGGTTAGACGATCGAATAACTTGTAGTCATGTAAAGCTATTAAACAGAATTTTAAAGAAAACATCAACAGAAAACTCCCTGCCTAGAATGACTAAAATCCCGAAAATAAAAAAAACTTCGTTTAAAAAAACCGACTTCACAAACTAAAAAGAATAAAGATTTAATCACTAATCATCACCATCAATACACCTTATATGCAAAACTTTAGTATCGATGAAACACTATTATTAGGTATTAGGTAGTAGTATAGTAGTAGGAGTAGTGGTAGTATTATATTAGGTAGCACATATGTACACATATGTGCTACCTAATTATAGGTTTGAAGTCGGTGCCAAGTCAAAATGTAATAGTAGGTACCCACGAAGTTATTTTTTTTTAAATAGCGATGCGCAACGTATAATTTAATCGTTTTAAAACAAAAGTTGTAATTTTTTTATTCAGTAACTGCATTAACTATAGTTGTAATCGTTTCTTAACATCTAAAAATTAGGCTCGTAACCAACAAAATGAAGTTGATTCTGTGCCTGTTTATTCTTACTTTTAATGTAAGAGCATTTGCTATGCCTATGAGTCTTGTGTTGTTTACTATGCAAGAAAGTCTTTTAATAATAAATTGGAGAGTGTCATGTAGCAATGGCATATTTAGAACAAAGAGTAAGTGCGATAGGAAATATTGTGTGAAGGACTGATGAGACAGCGAAGCTTAAGTGGTCGAGTCAAGTAGAGTGAACGTTTACAAAAGTCTTTGTTAAAATATTCATATTTGTCGAGCGTCACCCTTTAAAGCTAGGGTTAGCAGATATTAGATCTTTCAATGTTCTGTTTGTGTGATTATTTCATTTTATAAAAAAAAAAGTATTTTTAGTGTGTTTGTTGATCACATAAATATGCCAGGGTTCTACTCTGACGTCGTGTAAATAATTACATGACTTTTATTAAAACAAAGATTGGAAATATAACTTATATAAAGTGATGTGAATAATAGAATTTCGTATTAATCACAACGTAAGTAAAATATTGTATAAGAATGTTTCACGATAAACTTAATTCACTTTTGAAACATTGTTTACAAAAACAAGCCTTGAGACTAATGAAATATCACATTTATACCGAACAAACAAAGTTTACAACTCCCAATAAACATATGAGTAAAACCGACACCAAAATGTAATTCAAAACAATAACTCAAACAAAAACAAACGATCAACAAACAAACAAGAACACAACACAAGTAACGAAAACAAAGTAAAAATCTAGTTTTGATGTAACTAAAACAATGTTACAATACACAGTGGTTTGACAGTCCAATTATCTTCGTCTCGATTTCTCCTGTTCGCGATGTCTGACTTTTTACAGGGAAATGAGAGATGAGCCAGGGGAAATAATTGGCCGATCTGAATAGACGTCGATATAGTTTTTTCCTGCTTTGTTTCAAAAGAAACATTTTTCTATTTGTGATTTGTTAGTCTTGCAAATGATAGCTAACGGATTAATTACATATTTTTAGTTTTTTTTTTTAAATGAAAAACGTATAAAGATAAAATATGTAATTGAGATTTCTTTGAATTTAAAAAATGAAGTACATTATGGTGTATGTAAGTATTTTCCAAAATAGTATTTCTCTATTAATTTTAGTACAAGTAATTAGAAGGAACTTTTGTTTGAAGCGGAAATCAGACCTATTTGAATAAATTTAGTTAAACCAAATTAAGAGCTTTTTTTCTAATTATTATATATTTGTTTCACAGAAAAAACATACAAATCACAACCTTTGTCTACCAAAACCGGGTTGAGGGTTTGCCTGGTGGATCGAGTCTCAGTATAATTATAAATTTATAAAATAATTACTGCTACAATACACCTATGAATTAATAATAACTGCTATTACTGAAAACTAACAAATAAGAATAAAACTAACAACTATTTGGAAAGTGTCTTAAAGTATACAAAAACAAACACATTATAAATACTACATAAAAAAATTAAGAAAAATAAAACCGAGTTCAAGGTTTGACTCGATTTTTTTTAGATGCCATCATCAGATCTTAGTGTCCTTATCATGGTACCACCGTTGGGATATCTCCTTTCCATTAAAAAAAGAATCATCAAAATCGGTCATAAACGACGACGTTATCCGCGAACACACATAAAAAAAGAAAAATATATATACGGTCGAATTGAGAAACCTCCTCATTTTTTTGAATTCGGGTAAAAATAACAATACAACAGCACTTTCTCAGGTGACTTATATAGTATCCACTATAAAGTATATTCAGGCTCTAGTCAGGTTACTATCGTTAGTTATCGCCAACCTTTTTTTAAATATAATAGACAAAAAAATTGTTACTAAACTTAATTATCAGGTCTCTTTGAAAAATATTACGTTTATCAAGTTGTTTAGTTAAAACCTTAATAAAAAATTGAATTAGCTTATTTTAACTTCAAGTCTGTCAGTTGGTAGAGAGAAGAGAACACTTATTGGTTTACCCTCTACATAAAATCTTATCGATTATCTTTTTAAGCAACTTCAAAAAAAGGAGGAGGTTTCTCAATTCGACCGTATATATATATATATATATATATATATATATATATATATTTTTATGTGTGCTCACGGATAACTTCGTCGTTTATGAACCGATTTGGATGATTCTGTTTTTTCTTCTTAAATAAAAATAACTAAAATAAAATAAAATTGTACTTGCATAAATTCGGATCAACAACAAAATCTGATAAATGAAAATCTTGTACTTTATAAACAAGACACGATACGATTGGACATGGTCTTTCATGTCATCATCTGGTTACATCTGGTTTTCAGAGCGATCAAATCTGAAAAGCTTTCATAACAAAACAGCATGCATTCCTGTTCCAAATGTTTCTCTCATATTGAAATCCATTATATGAATAGTAGTTCAAATATATCTTTCAACTGTAACATACAAAAACAAGCTTTGTATCAATGTCATAAAGTATAAATTTTATACTTTATCATTTTGTCACTGTATGGACTCATTTCCAAAGGTAGGACAGCCAATTTAGTGGTTGTATCTGCCCGTTTTGTAGATGTCTAAAGATTGCTAGTTATTTCGATAGATAAATATTTGATTTGATATTAATATGGATGGATATAGCGGTGACTAAACTGATAGCTAAACTTGAAGTTTTACAATAATAATTTATTTATTTTCCAAAAAATTACACTCAATACACCTTGCTTACAGATAATATTTCAAATTTTTACAAACAAATCTATATATATATATAAAAAAGAGGAAGGTGACTGACTGACATACCCAGAGATCAACGCACAGCCCAAACCGCTGAACCTAGAATCATGAAATTTTGCACGTAGGTTCTTTATATAACGTAAGTGAGCACTAAGAAAGGAATTTTTGAAATTCCTTCCCAAAGGGGGTAAATCAGGGGATGAAAGTCTGCGTGAGCGAAGCCGCGTGCAAATGCTAATCAATAATAATAACAATCAGTTCTATGCAAACAAAATACTTTAGTTCTTGGCTCCCAAACTAGGTTTATCACCTGTGACTTGGGAGCCAGTGTTCCTCCATAATCACTTGATTTACAGTCGAAGTTAAGGAGCACGTATAACTTCCTGGCCGTCTACGCCTTACACTCTCAGTAGAGGCTTTACACGCTAAATTAGCAAAAGAATACTCTTTTACATACAATCTCTATATTAAATGACCACTAGCTATTGTCTGCGTCTTCTATTGCCCGTAGCGTGATATTACACGGCGTTAGAAATTTCTATCCACAAGAAAGGTTAACGTTTTCTTTTTTTTTTTTTTTTTTTAACGTGTGGAAACCCCCTCGGACCGTCACCCCGCCGGGGTTTGCGGCGGGGC
Source organism: Spilosoma lubricipeda (assembly GCA_905220595.1). Classification (NCBI taxonomy): domain Eukaryota; kingdom Metazoa; phylum Arthropoda; class Insecta; order Lepidoptera; family Erebidae; genus Spilosoma; species Spilosoma lubricipeda. Next base: position 4,124,661 of record HG992291.1, read on the forward strand.
GGTGTGTCGGAATCGAACCGACTAAAATCACACGGTGTGCCACTCTGCGCCTGAGAGAGGGAGAGATCCGGGAACTGCTGTAGTAAGACCTCCGGACCATACAAGAAAGGTTACAGTGATCCAACCTTAAAAGATAGACATAACGCGTTCAAAGAAACAAACATAGAAATAAACTCTTCAGCTTTATAATATTAGTATTCACTGTTAGTATAATATCCCACAGTGAATATTTTTTGACTATAAAAGGTAACTAAGATATAATATATGGAGTATTATTATACATAGCTCGAATCAAAATCAACTGTAAAAATTAATGACTGTTTTTGTTTTTGCAAATGAGTTTCATTCTTTTGTCTGAAAAAAAAATTGTGATTTAAGCGATGATTTTTCTATGTCTGGGTGTAATTTGTCTCTAGCTACTACTACTACTAGCTGTTGCCCGCGGCTCCGCCCGCGTGTAAGTCGATAATCGCGGCAAATAGTGGCCTATGTGTTATTCTGATGCATAAGCTATATTACTGTACATTTTAATGTTAATCTAAATCCGTTCAGTAGTTCTTTACGTAAAACGTACACACTTACAACTTTCGCCTTTATATATCAGTGTGATTTTATGTCAAATATGTATTTAGAAAGAAATCCAAGTGTGTTCATCAGAAGTCTAGTTGTGGTAAGAGAGACTCTGCCTAAATATGGCCTGCCATGGTGTGAGATGTGTGAAGTTATTCTGGTTATTATTAATTATAATTCATTTCATATCATTGCTCTATAATTAAAATTTTTACTTCTAGCACATTGTTAGCACCTGACAGAGACAAAACAATTCAAAGCAAATATAAAACCATTTTACAATAATGTATTAAGGAAGTATTTAAGCACACACCACACTAACAGTAGAAGGGGTACGGTTTGCAGTCACGTACAATAATAACGCGCTCGTAAAACCTAATAGGCATAAAAGTTAAGTCTTATTGCATCTCTTATTTGTATTAAGCACATTTAGCTCCTCTATGTTGTAAGCTAATCAGATTATATCGAAAGTTGCTGACGTTTAGTTTAATAAGTTGCAGGTGTTAGGATTTTTGTTTCAATGATTATTACAAAAAAAAAAAACTTTTTTGTTACTTGGACATTGTAGTAAGAAAACGGAGGGCGAGTTCATGAATACTTTAGAGGCTAGCAGAGTGATACTATGGCCTCAAAGGAAACCTCATTTGAGATATTTTACCGTTGCTTTTCATTGAGTGAGAGGCTACGTTATCCCATCTCAGAACTAACTTCCTCTGCTCCTGATTTAAGGAGAGGTTTTTCTATGCTACTGACTTCAGGGAAGGAATTTCTCTGCTCATGATTCCATGAAGGCACTTATGGCTTTTGTGTTAAAGGTATCCGAGTTCGAATGTTTTTACTTACCATCAGGTAAGCCGTTTTCTTGTTTACCCCTATCTCGAAGCGTTAAGAACGCGTACAACAGCGGCAACAAAAACATATGAAAGCGCCATCTACTGAATATACACTGAACTTCGGAGTAACATACAATACGAAGAAATTACCAATCCTGCATCGCGCAATAAAAGTTCTCGCGCCGATTAACATATGTACAAATTCCCAACATCAACCGTTGGGCAGTGGCCCGCCAGGCATGATCACCTCGCCTGGTCGGAGGATCCTTCCTTTGTGTTGGTGGGACATGACACCTGCCCACCACAAGTAAAAATTTATACTGACAGCAATGTTGTGATACAGTATTTCATCTTATTAATAGAACTTTAAAATGGTAACCAAAAAAGTAAGTATTTCTTGTTTTTAGTAATTATCAATGTTTGCTTTATGTAGGAACACTAATACGTTTAATATGAAACATTTCGACTTAAAATTATTAAAAATAAAAATAAAACGTTTTTCATCTTTATTAAATTCAGTTTTTTTTATATAAAACATAAGTTTTACATATATTCGTGATCACCGTTTAAAATGTTTATTTTGATACCACACTCGATGTATTTTGAAAACATTTTTTTATTAGATTAAGGCCCCATATGCCATGAGCGGCGGTAATTGCTTACAATCAGGTGATAGGTTTGCTCGTTTGCCCCCTATTAAATAAAAAAAAAGTGGTGAGCGCTATCACTTGCAGAATAACCCCAAATAGAGAATAACAACACAAAAAGGAGGTTACAGTTGAAATGTTTAATCAATTGCTGTTCGCTTGTCTCGCTAAAACTCGAGAACGGATGGGCCAACTTAGCCGATTTTGGTTTTGAAATGTTTGTCGTATTCCAGGGAAGTTTAGAAAGATGTAAATTTAAAAATAACTTGAAAATCAAAATTTCGTGTGTACCAAGTAGCGGGTACAGTTAGTATTATATAATAATTTTCATCATCAGCTTCCTAGCCTTTATTATTCCCAAGATTTGGGATCTTCTACTAGTTCAATCAGTTTTACCTGAATATCAGTTTTTTTTTATTAGTATTATATAATTATGTTATGTGGGTTATTTTCTAAAGAACAACCCCGTTTTCATTATACATCATTTGAATTCAATATGAACTGTCATTTTTCTCCATTACCCCTCTATTTTATTTACACTGTGTACGCCAGCCAATTACAGGCACGCTACTCGCCATTTACGTTAATCCATGTGATTAACCTTTTTCTAAAGGCTAATGGCGGCTTTTTTTCGGCCTCTCTGTCACTCTGAATTCTTTTTATGTTATTGGTATATTTTATTTGCGACGCCTGTTGCGTTTTAATTGCTGTGGTAATTGATTACCTTGGTTTTCATGTTCGTCAATTAGTGTTTTTATATTAATATGCGGTATCGTTTATTTTAGCTTTGTTTTTTTTTAATGAAATCATCAGTTTCCTTGAGAATTGCTTAAAATGTATAATTCTAGTGTATTTCTCTGGGATGCTATCTTCAGATCCTATTTTGTTTGTCATGGTACCAACGTTGAGACATTTTCTTTCGAACAAAAAAAGAATCATCAAAATCGGTTCATGAACAATAAAGTTATCCGCGAACGAACATAAAAAAAATTATATAAGCGGTCGAATTGAGAAACTTCCTTCTTTTTTTTAAGTCGCTTAAAATTGCTTCAGAAACGAGTAGTCACTACCTCCAGAATATTGCTAGGGTAGCTTTGAAGAGTTATTAACATTAAGAAATAGGTTATTTATTTAAGTCGGGAAATTTTAGTCTACTTGTATTTCGGTATTCACATTTACTACTGAATTTATTGGTAAACAATATTGACTTGGAAATCTTATAGATACAGTCACTGTTGTGATGGTGCCTCTGTGAGCCTTAGCCCGTCCTAGTCTGAGTAAAGTAAATAATTGTCTATCGAACACGGTGTTTATTTAAAAATATCACCAGCAACCCCCACGAGGGGGTTGGGGCCGCACCCCTCCGCCGTGCATGCCCTGTGGAATCCGGCTCCAGACTCGAGATTCCTCCACCAGCTTTAAAGGCCTCACGCGGATCAAAGAGAAAGATTACGGTCAATTAGACACATCACAATTAATTCATGCTGATCATTCAATCTCTTTCAGTGTGCACTCAAGATTCAGGCGGAATAATGTTCTTTTATCAAGGAGTTCTATCCCGCGATAACAAAATCAAACTCTATTGCCACCGGCGGTAGTCGCATTATCCCTTATGCTACACGGGCCCGGCTCGAGGACCGGAGTATAGCATTTAAAAATGCTAGTTTCCCGGTTTGGAACTCGGATCCAAATTCTCCTGACCGGCGCGACGACAATACCGCTTAACCTTGCCCATAGAACCTCCATGTAGCCGACCATTAAAACTCCCTGCACTAAAGTACACTCCCACAAGCCCAAACACGCCAACCTCAGTATAAGGCACCATATTGACAGATCACCGAAGTACAATCGTATAGCAGAACTAAACGATGATCAGACGCCGAGCTCCACCCGACCGTACCTCGCTTTCACCTCACTATGGACTCTACACTGAAGCCTACTCATACATCTCAAAACATGGTACCCGTAGAATCAATCGTGATGCTTAGTAATTGAATAACTGAGCGAATACATCTAAATTTCTAACAATTACTACGATACTCAGACCGGTATACAACTATATATTAAAATAATGAGCTCTTTATCCTACGAGTTTGTATTAGAAAACAACGACTCACCTGGTTTCCTTCAACGTTATATATATTTAACTTACTCAGAGAGAACGCCTAGCACCCTGTCTAGTTACAAGCACCCGTTGCCAAGCACCCGTTACGCACCTACTCTCGAACCGAACACCTCGCTGGCTCCAGACTAACTGCCCCTACTCCTCTGCTTGTTCAAAGCCAAGTGCCACTCCTCAACTCAGTAACTCTCCACGACACCGTCCCCGAAAGCGCAGGTAGTCCCTACTCTCTTGTCTTATAACTTTCAAACTTTGATTTTATGACTCACAGATGTGAAGGGTCTCAAGACCGTCCGTATTAACAAAAAGTGCAATAAGTGTTCAAACTACTTATCAGGGTCGCCGCGTTTTTTATTAGAAAGCCCTTTGGACAATCGTACGTGAGAACTTTGCGTTCTTCATTAATATTAAGATTTTAACATGGCGGACAATTTTATTAAAATTTAATTACGTGACTTTTAGGGGTACCATCTCACTGTGATAAGTTACAACTGTACGTTTCTTAAAACTGGGCGTGCGACTTTTCCTCAAAAGTCTGGTCTGTTATTGGTCCGGAAAGTTTGCAAAAGTAAATTTGATTTAATAACCAAACTAAATAGAAAAATGACGTGTATATGAAGTAATTATATAAACTAGGTATTAGTATAAGGTTAAATTTATTTTCTCCTTTTACAGGTAATTGTTCCGCGTGGGTAGAAATAGGTCAAAAACCTTTAGACTCAAATTAACACAGCTATCGGCAAAGGTAAACACAAGATAAAAGAAACAAAGTGAATTTCAGAGAACAAAACAGTGGAAAGAACAATTATTTTAAGAAATATATTTGCGTAATTAAAAGTGACCCTAATGAAATAGTGCCATTAATTTCTTTTTTTTTCAGCGAAGACATTTTTATTAAAAAAAAAAACACTCTTTCGTTCGTTAAATGAACGAGATTAATTCTTTCATTTGTTATAGAGATAGAACTCGCGATCAGTGTTCTTGCTCGTAGTAGTTAAGGTTTTAATTTAATTTAATCTTATTTTATACTGATGAGTTAAATTATACAACACAATTTACTTTGGATACAGTAAGGCGATTTCTTTATAATCTTTCAAGCATTGCCTAGGGACAATTGTCTCACTATAATTTGTTAAAATCCCAAATGTAATTAATAATGTTGACTATTTTATATAATTAAAAAGGAGCAAAATACTGAGAATAATATTTGTCTAATTGCTTGGCAGGCCTCTGTACTTTAATAATAATAAATCTCTTTATTGTACACACGCTTGTGTCATTACAAGGTTAACTTAAAGCTATTATAAAGTATATGTACAAGTGGCGGCCTTATCACTCCGAAGCAACATCTTACAGGCAACAATGAGGTGGAAAGAAGAGTAGGAATGAAAAATATATTTGGCAGTGCCTGGTGTTTGGTGGAAAGGAAATGAAAATAAAGTTTACACATTGCATAAAATAATCGCAACACGTAGTGTTTAGAATCAAGTTAAAACATACAAACAGATGAGTGAAAATCTTTAATTTTAGCATTAACATATCAGTTTCTATTCATGAGGATTCACTATTAATATATATCATCATCATTAGCCTATTGCCGTCCAAATCTGGACATAGATCTCTTCCTTTCTACGCACGCCATTCTAATTGGGATTATCGCATCTATCTACTGCTAGCCATCTTGCGAAAATCTAATTGTAATCTGTAATAAAGCAATTTCTATAATTTTCATTAAAAATTGACTGATAGAAAAAAAAATCTGAAGTTGTGTTACAATCATGACTGACACCGAATCACGCATTTTGTCCATACTGTAAATATAAATAAAGTTATGAATTTAGATTCGTAACTTTATTTAATTTTTGCATGACAGTACTTAGATTGTGCACGTATGTCAGTATACTGGCCATACATGTACTATACGTACAGTGACATGCATGCAAAACATATTATCGTTCAAGAAAATGTTGACAATTTCCCATAAATAATTTCTCGTAAATTGTATTAAGCTGTAGCTTCATGATTTTTTGCCAGCCTTAATCTATAATAAAATCAGTAGAAATTCTAGTAGAACAGAATGAATTAAACGGTTTCAAGATGCGTTCAGAAACTAATTTATGATATCCCGACAATTTTCTTCCAATTTAAATGCTTATAGTTAAACCACTTTAAGTATTAAACAAATAGCGAAGATAATACTCAATAGTCATTCACAAGTAGGAGGTTTTTAAAGCAGAAGGAGTTTCTCTTCTTCTAGATTACTCAAAATTAGAAGAAAAATGTCGCTGAAGAATTACAGGCTCGACTAACGTCGGAAACTCTCCTTTTCCCTGTTCTAAACACATAGTTGCAAATCGACACTCTAATATAGAATTATAATAGACACATAAGAGTTATATTCGACATAATGTATTATGTATTTATTACCTTGTCTAGCGGTTACATTATACGAGTTTCGATCTAAAGGTCATGGTTATTATTAGAAATGCTTACTAACAGTCCGGAGTTTATAAGTTGGGATCTTGACCCCATGCCTCGAAGATTACTTAAAGCCGTCCTGCAGTTGATCTTTCCCCGGTCGTGTCAGATAGCCATTCCATCGGATAATGGGATTGAGGGAATAGAAGCACTCTCTATGCTGTGCTAGCGCACACGCTTGTACCCTATAATATCACCTGCCTATGTCTCCGTGCAGACTGTCGAATCTATCACTACTATCACCGTTGTCGAAATCGGCTAGGAGTAAGTCAATCGACATTAAAATAAATTTCAGTTAGGTATATTTTGATATGAACTACAAACAACTAAGTTAAAGCTGAATCTACAACTTTCCCGTACTCTATCAAGTCTAACTAACTGTAGCTCAGCTGTATAAATTATATTGTCAGTACCTACCCGTACCAGCGCATAATCGTTAGTAAACATCCTGATTTCGAAACAAAAGCTACCTTGATAGAAATCGTAGCTAACTTACGCATTGTTATCATTGAAATACCAATCTTAAATGTGAAAAGACAGAGTGGAGAATGGTTTGGTAAGACATTAATAAGATTGTTAACCTCACGCGAGTGTTTTCCGGGGCGTGATTTGTAGTGTCAAGCAATTCTGACCGTGGAATAAATTTGTCTGTTCGGTAAGGAAGGTTACGGAGTTCCAAAACACTGAATAATTATTCCAAGAGATTGTTTTGTTTTTGTTAACTGCATTGTTCTTGTATTGAATTTGGAGTAATTGTTGAATAGCCTTAATTTTAAACGGTAAAGTCTGTCATACAATTTTACTACTTAATTTTTATTTGTATTTTATAATAAACTAGCTTAATATAGGAATTGAATAAGACATACAACAATTAAAAATAGGTCAATTTAGCTGCAAAGGTAAAATCTGGGAGCTTTCTTTTAAAGTAGCAAAAACTTACAAGTAAACTCAAAAGAAATGTGGATATCTTATAATATAAATTCTGTGTAAAGCTATTCTTTATGACGAAAGAGTTAGGTGATTGGAATCGAACTCCCCAACTCCTCTCCAGAGACTGGACTTCTAAGGACACGTTCATTTCTTTTAAATTCAGTCATCAGGCCCATATGCCAGTTTATCCATATATCTATCCTTAGATATATTCATCCGTATAGATATACGGGAAATAAATAAAAAAAACTGAGCATTTTTGAGAACTCCCGACAGAAGTAAAAATGTAATTAACAAACAGTTATTATTTTTAAATACTCACATCAATAGTGTGACTTTTAATTAAAATTTATATTTACTTATTTGGAGAAATGTGGGTATACAGAGATCTTAATAATGTCATAATAATCTGTGACTCATTTACATTCTACTATTATATGATACTGTGCAATATTTTTTTTACATAGGTTAATGAATAAAAAAAAAACATTATAAAACAGAAACAAAAACATTTTAAAGGAAAAACTTGCCTCCGATACCCCATGTATACTAAATAAATATCACATCATCAAAATAAAATATTCTGAGAATTATTGGAGCCGTTCCTGAGATTCTAGTTAAATAAATATTAATATATTTCAAAAAATGTTTTTGTCATCCAGGTAATCACTATAAAGCGGCAATTTCATACTTTAATATAAATAAATAAATAAAATAAGCCTTTATTGCTGTTTGTTTGTTCTTCATTCTTAATAAAAAATGACAGAAAATTCGATAATTGAAATGTCAAAAAATATAAATTTAAATGTCAGAAAATTTTATAATTGAAATGTTAAAAAAATTAAAACTAAAATGTCAGAAAATGCAATAACAAAAATGATAGAATATTTCATAATTCGAATGTTAAAAAATTGAAATCTCAAAAAATAACTTGTAAACAATACTGGTAACTTTATAAGAAAAGGAAAAACATTAGAGCAATAACATTTATTTTTTCCTTCAAATCCAATTAGTGCCAGTCCCATAATTTTATGCCATCGTCATCCAAATATTCTTGAAGTGAGTAATAAATAGCACTTAGCAATGAACAGTTTTTGAAGACGTTTCTGGCAAATTATTGTATTGTCAGCTTTTTTAGATTTTTAGGTTTAATCCTACTAATATTATAAATACGAAAGTTTGTAAGGATGGATGGATGTTTGGATGTTTGTTACTCTTTCACGCAAAAACTACTGAACGGATTTGGATGAAACTTTACAGTAATATTGCTTATACATCAGAATAACACATAGGCTACTATTTGCCGCATTATCCTACTAATATTATAAATGCGAAAGTTTGTAAGGATGGATGGATGTTTGGATGTTTGTTACTCTTTCACGCAAAAACTACTAAACGGATTTGGATGAAACTTTACAGTAATATAGCTTATACATCAGAATAACAAATAGGCTACTATTTGCCGCGATAGCCGACATATACGCGGGCTAACAACTAGTCATTTATATATATTCACTGATGACTCAACACAATAAGTTATAGCTAGAGAAATACTGCTAGCGTTACACAAGACGTAACCAGGCTATGATGATTTACATAAATTTACTCCACATCCATACTTACAATCCAAACCTGCTTATGAAGTATTCACTTCAAAAATACAGTCTGTCAAAGAAAATTTTTAATCCTTTGATGATAACAAAATTGATATCAGTGTTAATAGGTATATTCTACTGTAACTAATTTAAAATAAATAAATACAGATAGTAGAGCCGCACTGATTTCAGCACGGACGCGTCAGCTCGACCGGGGCAGTACTACCCTCACACACAAGATCAGCGTAACAAAACAGCGTTTATGCTGTCATGTTTCGTTGGTTAGTGTGAGACCGGAGGCCCAATGATGCAGAAGCATCACTAACCCGCTATAGTGTGGGTCACCATGCCGTCTTGTTGCATTATCACGAGCAATGAGTATGATGACCACCACTCTTGGACTCTGCTTATGCTTTCCATCAGTCAGAGTAGAGTCATTTTCGCAGGCCTTAGATAAAAGAAAAGCAAAGTATATAACCGAAAACAATTTACTCAAAACATATTTTTGTTCTACCACTTTTATTTCAATATTACTTTAAATCTAACCTGTTTTGCTCGCATTATTCCACAAGTTTAACCTGCCACACGTCGTGGAACAAGTCCACACAATTACGTGTACAAATGCACAATACATAGTATAAAAAGGATGTTGGCCGCAGCGGTTCAGAATAAAGAGATTAATCATAGGCCGTAAGAGCGGTTAACCCACAGTTTGTATGAATTGCGAGCGGGAACGAGGCGGGAACGACACGGTGGAAAAAATTTTTATTCGAGTTGAATGTTGTTCACACTTTTTCTAGGAGTTTTGGCGTGTTTGGTTTTATTTGTGCTAGTGAACTAGTTTATCAAGAATGTGAGTGTAGTTTTTCCTTTATTGATGCTCAGCTTTTGAATTTTGTTTTTTATAGTTTTCTTCTCGCACCTAAACTGTCCATGAATTCGTATTTTTTTCACAATCTATATTTTCCATCCCAAGGTGCCCTGGAAAAATTGCTTTTTAGCTATAAGGCCGCAATTTCTGCATGGTCATTCAATTGAAATGATATTCCTATGTGAACTGTTATATCGGGTGTACAATAAGGTTAATTCTACTTTATTATAACTGTGTGTTAATAAAAAAGTTAAGTAAAGTACTTTTGCTTGACCTGAGGATAAACGATTGTCTGGTTGAAATAAATTAACAATTTAAAAAGGCTTGTCACCTAGATAGCACCCAAACTTCAAAACAAATATTTGCAGATCACACCAATATTTCACCCAACCCAGGAATCAAACCTGAGACCTCAAGCTTAGCAGTCGCATACGCTAACATTGCGCCACCCCGAGGCAGTCAAAAAGACGTGAATGTATGCCTATCACATCATCTTTAACAGACATAGGCCTCTCCTTAGAAAGAAGGTTTTAGCCACAGAACAAACGAATTTATACTCCTCTTCTGTGGTTTTAGCCTACTCAGGCCAGAGAGGTTAGTTTTGTTTCAGCTATTCTTTCTTTATGCAGTGATGTTGTCATGTGTAGATTGCTTCCCAAGTCACCTTTTACGACACTCCTGGAATGAATAGGGTTGATGACATTCCGTTTTCTCAATCCGTTATCACATGGTAAGTATTCCTAAATGGGTACCGATTATGGTTATGGGCAGTGGGGACCGCATTCGTTTTTCATAGTTTTGGTCAGACTATCGATATCTTGAAATAGTATCTACTACTTTGGCCACAGGTGGCATCAAGTTCAGCGTAAAAAACAAAAGGGTTTGCTGATTACAATATTTTTCTAGTGGTGTTAGTTTTTATAGAGACGCTACTAGCGATATACTTGTAAAATGAATAAAGAAAGTAAACTGTCATAAGTTACGAGCAGTCGGAACAAAACTCTTAGAATAAACTAAAAAAATATCACGTTTTGACTTACTTAACACATGTAGTAGTAATTGGCTTAGTGGTTTGAGTGGTCGCCATGCCGCTTCCTACTAAGCCAAGTGCTATGGGTTCAACAACACTTTGTGTAATCCACAGATTGTTGTTCTAAGTCTGGGTTTAATTTGTGTTCGTTTCATGTATGTTTCTAAAGTCCCCCTCGGCATACGATGTATTTTCCTAATGCAGAGTTGTCTCTCAAAAAGAAGAGAAAAATATAAAAATATTTAGTAGTTTCTGATTTCTAGAAGTTTCTTTTCATGCTACATCTTAAAAACACTCTCATCTCGTACTAAGTCTTGTTCACTGGTTACTTCAAATGCATATCACGCAGTAAAACATTCTTTATTTTTGTACTTTTTCAAAATTACGCGGAAGAAGACTTAAATCAGAAACTCGCTTCCACATTTCTAACATCACAGATGCTTTTACCAAGCTCTATTGCGCGCGATTTTTCCCAACTTATGCGTGCACGAAAAAGTTGTGAATTTTTATTCCATTACTCACCGACCGTAAATGTGAGCATCGGAGTCTGTGTGAACAATGTAGCATGACCGCAACGTGGCGAATGCGTAGAACGTGCGGAGAAAACACGCAGTTTAGCATGAACAAAACGTTTGAGAATATTACATTGTGTGGTTTAATCCATGAAAAAAAAAGTAATCCGGCTTTAGATTGTATTGTGTGAAACACATACCTTTTTTAATCTGGCTTATTGAACTGTGTGAATTTGTTTTGATTTTATGACAACTGCTTCAAATGAAAATCTGCAACGGAACTGTAGCAAGTAGATCCTCCCCCCGGAGGTGGAAAATAGTGATGATGAGAAGTAAGAAAATAACTATATAACACCCGTTTTTTCTCTGGTCTTTCTGTGGCCGTGACATCTCTTGATCGAGCATGGCCCATATGTGCTGAAACACAAACTAAACCGTAAAAACAGTTAAACATTTAATAGTAATAATATGAGACAAATAAAATCTGCAATTACTTGGTTTTTAATGGGGAACAGACCATAGTTGTAGCCAAAAACCATTGCTCATATCACAAAAAACTTACCCGTAATCATAAGAGAACTAAGAAGGAGTTAATTGCTAAACTACAGACATTTAAAATCATGTTTTAATCTACTGAATTTTATCTTAGAATTATTATTATATTGTATTAAAAACATGTTATTTCTACGTCTATCAAAAAATAAAGTTTTAATGGTATTGACGAAAGTGAATGATAATGGACAAAGTTTTTAATACTATTCAATCTATTTTGGTTTCATCATTATTTTACCATTTAGCCTATAAATGCTCACCTTTAATTGGAATATTTGTACCTTTTTTATGTGTGGCCTGCCAAAATGACTCTACTCTGCCTGATGGACAGCATAAGCGGAATCCAAGGGTGGTGGTCACCATACTCATTGCGAATGCAGACAATGCAACAATGCAGCATGGCAACCCATACCATGGCGGCCTAGTGATTCTTCTGCAACTTTGGATATCCGGTCTCGGAACTGTCATTTTTAGTTGATTTTCTATGCGAGGATAGTAGCGCCCCGGTCGGAACCGCCCGTTCGTGCTGGAATCAGCGTGGCTCTACTACCTTTGTACCTAAGTCATTTTAACTAAGAATAGTTTACAGTTTTATTGCTTGAAATTAATATTTGCATCATGCATAAATGATTTATTTAAGTCATTACCGATCTGCGGTGAAACACAAGTCAATACATGACAAAGCCGTTTTGAGGTTTTGAAAGTTTAGACTTGAGGTTTTGTGTAATAGCACTTATATATATATATATATATATATATATATATATTTATATTATCTTATTTTCTATTTATAGAGAAAAACGTCAGAGCCACATTTTTGAAACTACCTATAATTATATTAGTTTAGTTGAAACCACAGAAGTTTTGCGAGTAATACAGAAGTATTAGTTTTTCAGAATAATGATTTCAACATAAATATACTAGATATCATCTATACATACAAATAATAATTACTTTTGGGATAAAAGTTTCCACTATATCTATACAAATAAATAAAATTGGAGTGTCTATTTGTAATATTAAAATAACCGCTTTTTAAACTAAATGCATATGTATGTATACACGGTACATATACCAAAAATGTGATTATCATTTTTTTTTCTGTCTGTCTGTTTGTTCCGGGTAATCTCTGGAACGGCTGGACCAATTTTGACGGGAGTCTCTCTGGTAGGTAGCTGATGATCCAGGGAGTAACATAGGCTAATTTGTTTAGACTAGCTTTGTCCCGCGGCGTAACCTGCGTAACGAAAATAACCGCGGGTAACACCGCGGGGTTCAGCTAGTTTACTTATATATTCGTCATTATTATTTTGTTTACAACTGTGTGACAACTATTTTAATATCATCTATTATTTTCGTCATTGAGTTCTTTGTATCTAATTTTGCCAACCTTTACCTTACTCTGTTTTCATTATATTACTTGTACTGATTACTATCAGTAATCTTGATAAATTGGCTTCATAAGGCTAACTCTTATGAAGCCAATGACCGGATAATAATTCCTCAATATTTTTTCGATAGCTTTTACTATATTTATCAACATTTTTTTTTGTTCCAGATTGGTGTACGGCTCATGTATTCATAATGTGTGAAGAATAAGTGTAAGAAAGAAATGTGTCGTATTCGTGATTAATTGATCTAAAAATATGAAGATGTATAGAAAACTGTTTTGGACTTTACTGCAAGGATTTACTCTGCTGCCCACGATAGCTGTAAGAGGTGAGTATTTTAATCTTTTTATATTTATATTACATAGTATAGAAACCTTTATACTTTATCTTAATTAAAAGATAAAAAAAATCAATAATATTTACATACAAGCGTCAAAAAATTCCTCCACATTATCGCCTACTGGTAGCGTTCCCAAAAGGCTGGCAGCATTGCCACGTTGAATGGCAATGCTGATTCTCTGTGCTAGAAAAAGGCCGGCCTTCTGGTCGCGAGAAGCGTCATACAGTTGCGTAGCTAGTTGTTAATACATAGCGCGAGCACTCGGACCCCATGAATCTAGCGTCTCTACCCCAAACGGTTCAAAATGTAATTACCTATTCAATGTTGGTATTTACGCTGTTTGAGGTTTTCCGCAGAAGCAGCAGCAGTGCCGATATAACCAGTTGTACTTGGAACATGAGAGATGACATAACATCCCATCTCAATCCGCGATTTAATAACATTGGCCTTGTTTGCTGATGCTGTACCTACTTAGACGTGATACGCTGCATAAATGTTAGAAAAACTATTTACGCAGTCGTTTTAAGGGTTCTGTGCCAAAGACAAATATATATATACTTAAATCATACTTAGCACTGAAACTCAAAAATTGTTTTTTCGTCAAGCCCATGCGTATGAGGTATCTATGTATAGGTCTTCAAAAATGATATTGAGGTTTCTAATATCATTTTTTTCTAAACTTAATAGTTTGCGCGAGACACACTTCCAAAGTAGTAAAATGTGTCCCCCCCCCCTGAAACTTCGAAAATAAGAGAATGTTAAAACTGAAAAAAAATATGATGTGCATTACCATGCAAACTTCCACCGAAAATTGGTTACTCACAATTTATCGATCAAAGTTACAACGAACTACAAGAACTTTTATATTATGTTACTTGCTGCTAAGGAACAATTCATGTGCGAGTCCGACTCGCACTTAGCCGCTTTTAGACTAGCTTCACCCCGCGGCGTTACCCGCGGTACAGAAATAACTGGGGGTACCACCGCGAGACTCAGCCAGTACTGTATGTATATTGAGCGCAGAAACAGATAGCTCATTCGACAGTTACCTTTATATTTAGACACCAGTAATTAAAAAAATAAAAGTACTTTTTCACCCATTTAGGTAGCCCCTGAAATTTGAACCTCATAACTTACTGCGCTATTGGCCTAGTGATTTAAGCGGCGGCCTCGCTGCTTTCTACTGTGCCAAGAGTTGTAAGTTGAAATCCCACATGACACATCACTTTGTGTGATCCACAAATCGTTATTCTGAGTCTGGGTGGCCTGCGACACAGGATTGTTTCTAACGCAGAAGTTCTTTTTAAAATAGATAGATAAAGTGAGGGTACGATACGATGAATAGTGAAGAAATAATTATTTAAACACCGCTTTTCTGTATAAGTAGCACTCAGGTTGAGTCGACACACTCGACACACATTAAATAAAACATGGATTTTAATAGTTTATACCTACTATTTTAATAACTAAATTCGATTAATTTTTATTGGATATCAAAGAGGTTCTTGTCATATTTTATGAACAATAGCTCCCCTTTTGTCTTTTACATTTGTCGTGTCTAAAAAGGTCACCATAACAATTTTCTTAGACCTAAGATTGTGAATCGCAACCAAATAATAAAGTCAATTTGCTATTTCTAAGTTTTTGTTTAAACAAAAAAGCAAACCAGAGAATTTTATTTAAAGCCCCACTTACTTTAATCACAATCAAGATAACGTAAATCAATCTCGGATCCGAAACCATATTACCAAGCATTTTCAAACATGCAAATCTAGTTATATATATCCAGTTGTACTTCAGTCAGGCACACTTTAACGGTAACAATCTTAGCCCATTGAGCTTTAGATCCATTCATATTTAACTAGTTCCAATCATCTGAACGTAATCAATATTAATACGGCTCAAAGGTCCTTTAAATTTTCATATTAGTTTGAATATTAAGTCCGTGTTCGCACTGTGCAATCACTACGCTACAAATAGTTTGTTTGAATCATTGCTTTTTACCAACAAATCAATGAGGCTAAAATATATAACAGGTATAGCTAATACTGTAACTTACATTGACACACTCACGTTTGTGTCTATCAGGGACTAGACAGAAGTGTATCAGACACCCAAATTTCATCAATAAAAAAATTGTCTCACTAACATTATAAGGCATAAACATTTTTATTGTAATTAAAGTAAGAATTTTATAGTGATCTAATATGCTTTTTTACTACTACTTTAGATAAATAGTTTCCAGGTTTTATACCGTGTTATCAGTATATTTAAAATAGTGTTTAAATTGCAACTCATATTTTGTCGCGTACAATATCTACATGACTTATAATTTGCTACAAATTAAATGTCTTAGGTATAAAAGGAATTATTATCGAGGTTGACGGAATATCACTTTAATATTTCGCATTAAATAATTTGAATGCTAAATGTACGTAATGTAGATCCGGTAGATCGTTGACAATCTAGTTTGGCGCTGGTCCAGGCTGTAGTTAAAGCACCAGTGACCATTTAATGTCAATCAGTATCACTTAGCCCGCTTTAAGTTAACAGACTGTGAATATCTGATGAATACTTTATACATACATCCAAGTTAATTTTAACTGTATTAAGAAAAGATAAGGTACGGTTTTGTTAAGCGATACCTATGTTTATATTGGGCGTTGGGTTTTAGATGAAATAAATAAATATTTATTACTATTTTATTTATTATTTATATCCAGCAATGGATTGTTAAATGTTATTAATGATATATTAATGGAAAAGAATTAGGTGAAGTTAAGTGGTATTGGTTTTAAGGTTAGGCCTAGACACCTACTCTTATTTTGAAAATTACTCTGTTGGTAAGTTGGTAGAGTATTCAAAATTGAAGCGATTCTTAGGTAAAAAGTGTTTTTTTTTTGTATGAGCCTGCCAAAATGACTACTCCGTCTAATGCAAAGCATAAGTACAATCCAAGAGTGATTGTCACATACACACCATAGCGGCCTAATGATGCTTTTGCATTATTGGGCCTCCGGTCTCGCACTCAACAAAGAAACACAGTAGCACGACTGCTGTAATTATGCGCTACCTACCCTTGCACAGAAGATCAGCGCGTAATTAATATATATATAGATAAAGCGCCACGGTCGAACCAGCCCGTTGGTGCTGAAATTAGCGTGGCTCTAATACCTTCACGTACTGAGTTTGGCACATGTAAAACTATAATAATAATACACATGACCATCTAATCCCAAAGTAGGCAGAAGCTGTACTATGGTCACCACTCTTCTGATAAATATACCTAATCCTAAATAAGTAGTTCAGAAATTTAAATATTGTAAAACATATATTCAAGCATACACATACGTGTAAATAGTAACTTTTCCCAGCTTTAAACTGTTGTCTATTGCGTTTAAACGTCAATCCTCCTTTTACATTACCGTACAGTATCAAGGAAAATTGCTATTGATAGTTTGGCAAATTGTACCTAACTGTCCATAAATATTTACATATGTTAAATCTACCTTATATTGGAAATTAAACTTTATACCATAGTAATAATAACGTTAGTTTCGATGTGTTCAGACGTGATTAGAATGTTTGCAAGCAAGTTTAAGTGTTATGTTACGTTAATTTATTTTTAGGCGTGTGCGACTGCTGTGCTTGAGGTCTCGGCTTCGATTCCCGGGTCGGACCAAATGTTTGTATGATCTACAAATATTTGTTTCGGAGTTTGGGTGTTTTCTACGTATAATATGTATGTGTTTACAAAAAAATAGGTATATATGTATTTGTATCAGTAGTCTAGTACCTATAACACAAGCTCTGCTTAGCTTGGGACTAGATGGCTTTGTGTGTTAGATGTCCGAAATATTTATTTATTATACTAGCTGTGCTCGCTATTTCGTACACGTGACATTTGAATTTTTAACGCTCTTTCAAGCAAAAACTATTGAACGGATTTGAATGATTCTTTACAGTACTATAGCTTATACGTCAGAATAATATTTAGATTACTATTTGCCGTGATAACCGACTTACAAGCGGGCGGAACCGCGGTCAACAGCTAGTTATATATAAAAACAAAAATATTATTATTATTTTCATTACAAGAAAAAACAACAAAGATGTATAGAATTAAACAATCTTCTTATCAAGAACAAAAGAATTAAAAATATAATCGGATGAAAATCTTCACAAAAAAATGTAGACTCATTAAAATGGCGAAATAAGAATATTAGAAATAATAGGAATAGCATTTTAACTTTATCTGACGATACCAGTTCTACGTCTACGTTCATAATTATAATGAGGTTTAAAATCTCCTTTGTAGAAGTAGAAGTATTTAATAATTTCTTAAAGGATTGTGTTGGTAAGCGAAGAAAAAGTTTCTGAGAAATAATGATTGATTTGGGGTAACATTTCTTTAATATACTTCTGGAAAATTATTGTATACTAGTTGTTGCCCGCAGTTCTGCCCGCATGTCTATCAGTTATCGCGGCAAATAGTAACCTATGTGTTATTCTGATGTATAAGCTATATGTAAAGTTTCATCCAAATCCGTTCAGTAGTTTTTGGTTGAAAGAGTAATAAATACATCACACAGAGTAATAGTCCATCCATACTTACAAACTTTCGTTTGTATAATATTAGTAGGATTTAATCTGGATTTTTGGTCTTGTATGCCAGAGTATCACAGTTCTATGATAAGTTTGTGAAGAGAGCTATCATCTCACAATATTCATACTGATTAGATAAATTATTACGTCACATGTGAGTCTATTGTCTGTGTATTTCACTGCACACTTGGCCTAGTGGTTTAAGCGGTCACTCCGTCGCTTTTTACTGTGCCAAGTCTTGTGGGTTCAAATCCCACATGGGGTTCACATTCCACTTTGTGAGATCTACAAATTGTTGTTCAGAATCTGAGTGTTCTTTGTGTCCATCTCATATAAGTTTGTAGCTCCCGCGACACAGGATGTATATATATATATTCTTAATGCGAGAGTTATCTTTAATAAAAAACAATGTTGTCTACTAACAGGTGCCAAACATAAACTTAGTTTAGCATTGATTCGAGTTTTATTCTATTTTAACCGACTTCAAAAAAAGGAGGAGGTTTCTCAGTTCGACCGTATATATCTTTTTTTTTATGTGTGTTCGCGGATAGCTTCGTCATTTATGGACCGATTTTGATGATTCTTTTTTTTAATGGAAAGGAGATATCCCAACGGTGGTACCATGATAAGGACACTAAGATCTGATGATGGCATCCAAGAGAAATCGAGTCAAACCTTGAAGTCGGTTTTATTTTTGTTAATATTTTACTTGTAAATACAATAACACAATGTTCCTGTTCGATTCTTTGAATCCATATCATGTGTCACATTTCTCTAATATTACACGAACATTTCAAAAAGCGTCATTCGTGTATAATATATACAAAAGAACATTAAAACTATGTTCATTCATGTAAAAACGAGTGAAAAATACTGAAAGAGAGAAGCAAACCGTACCTACGAACTGCTTGTTGAAACTTTTAACAGTTTTCCTCAAACAAGCTTTGCCGGTTCAGTTAACACATTAGTTAAAAATCCTTGAGCCAAAGAGGTCGTTGCCTCGTTACAGGACAAATATTAGTTTACACAAGTCTATTTGAAACTATACAATATGAATTTTATATTACCATGCAGTTGTTATCAAATTCATAAAAAAAATTGTTTAAAAACTATTACCCGAGCACGTAAAATCTTTTGATGAAATTTGTGTATGTGGCACCTGGGCCATAACGCACAATTAAAATTGGTTTATTAGGGTAGGCACTAAGGTGGAAAATTCAAATATACATACATAGACTGTCATAATTATAACCGTGTATCTTGTTTTCTCCGTACCCGGGTAAAATGGGTGGGTTTTCCTTCCCGAGCATCATAACTCGGTGTCGTTGCTGTTGACCTTAGTGTACAGGAGTTACAGTGGTGGGCTGGATTACTCCTAGCCGAATACAAAAAGAAACGATTGTTGGAATAGTCGTAATACATTATGTAATAACTTATGACAGCTTAGATATTATTTAGCGGCTAACTCTGGCATTGGCGCGGTTAATTGCTAAAACAAATACTGCGCGGTTGACCGGGTTTTCCATACTGTCATTTGTTTTCATAAAGTCACACCCACAGAAAGATGTTACACCTTACGAAATATAAGTGTATAACAAGTAATATAACATAATAAAATACATAAATTATATACAGACGCTACGATGGAACGTAAAAACAGACATATCTACCGAAACAGTTACCCATCCTTTTAACTTTTTCGTAGTCGTGTAAAAATAGTATCTAACAGTTGGAAAAAACAATAAAATCAACAAAACTTGTTCAATTACCAGTCAGGTCAGAGACGAATTTTCAGTTCACGAACAAAGAGAAAATAAAAACACTCATTAGACACTTGACTGTGTTTAAAAAGGGCCTTTAATTAAAGATGTAAGTTTTTATTTCGAAGGAAATTAAAAATAACTTTCTTCTACGTTTAATTTATTTCTTGCAGATTTCTCGAGGTTAAAAAATGCGTAAGGCTTTTATGGTTCACAAATTACGTTGGAAATTGAGATCAAGGAGAGGCAAATATTCAATTAATTTTAGTATCAACATTTATTCATTAGTAGGTTGCACTTTCAGGTGCATATATCACATGTACAAGAATCAATTTGTTCTCGTAACAGGTATTACGTCAATAAAGTAACATGTATTACATTACTATAAATGACCTGACGTTTACAAATCAGGTTAAACTGGCTATGGTTGTAAGGCCAAGGCCATTAATCCTCGTGTATGTGTTTTATTATGTGCTTATAAACGGACCCAATTATGAATAGGACAATATACAAAAAAGTGCCCGAGCAGGTTGAAATATGCCTTACAGTAAATAAATTAATATTTCGGACATCTATCACACAAGGCCATCTAGTCTCAAGCTAAGCAGAGCTTGTGTTATGGATACTAGACTACTGATACAAATACATTTATACTGATTTTTTTGTATACTCATACATATTATACATAAAAGCACCCAAACTCCGAAACAAATATTTGTAGATCATACAAACAGTTGGTTCGACCAGGGAATCTAACCTGAGACCTCATGATCAGCAGTCACACAAGCCAACCGCGAGACCAACGAGGCAGTAAAAACAATTATAAGAATTATTTAAAAGTTTGGGTAAGGTTCATCACAAAATCACCATCATATATATGCAATATATATCTAAGGAGCTAAATCTTAAAACTTTTTGCTTTAACTGTGGTTAATGAGTGATCAGATAACAGTTTAAATTTAGGTGTAGAATAAGCATTTTGCTGTGAACTGTTGTGTGCTATAATCTGGTGTCACAATGAATCTTTATACGAATAAACGACACTATCCACTTTTTTTACTATTTACTAGCTGTGCTCGCTACTTCGTACACGTGACATTTGGATTTTCAAGTTATTTTTGATTTTTCACCATTTAAACTTTTCCTGGTCTACAACAAACGTTTCAAAACCAAAATCAGCTAAATCGGCCCAGCCGTTCTCGAGTTTTAGCAAGACAAACGAACAGCAATTGCTTTTATATATAACAATAACTGTGCCCGCTACTTCATACACGTGGCGTTTGGGTTTTCAAATTATTTTTAGTTTTTCACCGTTTAAACCTTCCCTGGACTACGACAAACATTTCAAAACCAAAATCAGCTAAATTGGCCTAGCCGTTTTCGAGTTTTAGCGAGACAAACGAACAGCAGTTTATTTTTTTACCAATTAGATATGCTGAATGGTTCATCTTCGATCAATGACGGTCATTATCTTCACCTGTGCTGTAAGACATCAAATGTTCTACATTGCCTCCCCAGGGCCCTTTACAATAACTGATCCCCTGCTGCCTGCATCCAACGGCTTCTCAATAACGGTCAATCATTCAAGAAAATTACAGCTGCACTTATCGAATTACATCCAGTGTGATACACTACAGATTTGTGTCTTCTCCAAATGTATACATTATTAATAACAGATATAACAAATGTATATAGCATTGCGGACCGGCTGCAAGGAACCTTTGGCCCATTGCCACTAGCTTGTAACTCGGGAAAGCTCATGTTTTCGATATTATATCAGTACGATGCTTCTCAGAAATTGCATTCGATAAATATTGACGAGTTATGTTATGTTTTCCGTAAATATTGTGAACCAATTTATTTTATTTCTTTTTCTATTGAAGCAATTCAGGTATCCTTTGGGGAACTTAATTATTTTATAGAAAGAATATTTATCTATAGTTTTTTGACACTTAGATTGAGTAGTTAGGAAATAAACGCGTTATATAGGCCTACTAGCTGAACCCCGCGGTTTTACCCACGGTCATTGTTGTACCGCGAGTAACGCCGCGGGACAATGTTAGTCAAAAAAAGTAGCCTAAGTTACTCCCTGGATCATCAGCTACCTGCCAGTGAAATTCCGTCAAAACCAGTCCATCCTTTCCAGAGATTACCCGGAACAAACAGACAGACAAAAAAATTTTAAACTAATTATTTGGTATATGTACCATGTATGCATACATATGCATTTAGTAAAAAGCGGTTATTTTAATATTACAAACAGACACTCCAATTTTATTTATTTGTATAGATAAAAAATATATGCTGACCAAAATATCAGCATTTTGAAGATATTGGGCATATCTTAAAGGCTTCCGAATTCAACAAGAAAAAATTGTGTCTTGGTTGTCTGGAAGAGATCGCCGTGAGCGATAAGACCGCCTATTGTAACATTTGCATATTTTGTAACTCATCTTTTGTTTTCTTTTTATAATTCTGTATGTATACAATAAAGATATAAATAAATAAATAAATAAAATAAATATCATGAGCTGCATAATATTACAATCTTCTGTTTACAAAGTTCTGTTATACCTATACTTCTTTCTATAGTACCATTTTTATTCTGTTAAATTCGAACAACCTCTTTTATTAAAGTCAGTACGAGTTTGATAAAAGAGTTTTCTACGATCTG
The DNA here is from genome assembly GCA_905220595.1 of Spilosoma lubricipeda. Lineage (NCBI taxonomy): Eukaryota > Metazoa > Arthropoda > Insecta > Lepidoptera > Erebidae > Spilosoma > Spilosoma lubricipeda. The sequence continues at coordinate 4,147,571 of HG992291.1, forward strand.
ACAGTCTTGTACAGCGTGTGCTTGATGCTACCCAATCGTGTTTTGTAGTAACGTACAGTAAAACACCTAAGTTGAGTTTTATTATTCACACAAAGATGTATATTACTATATTACCTTAATATACATTCGTTTCATTTAAACTCAAGATTAAAAACGATGAAATTATGTAAAATGTTTATGCTATAACCTCCATCTTGCCTAAACAAAATGTGTCGTTATACACTGCTAAGGGACTAATTATATTTGTATAAGGCGGATAATTATATAAGGCGAAGGGTAGTGGCCTCCTCATTATCTTGGCCATGAAGGGAACCTTTTCCCCAGGTGGGTTGAGCTCGGTGTGCAGGCTAATCCGATAAGGCTAAATATTGCTATCTATATTGCTTTCACGATAAAATTGGCACACGTCTTTTGTAATTAAATTGTAATGTATATTGGAATTGGTATTATGATACATTTTGTATAGTTAACTAGCTGAACCCCGCGGTGTTACCCGCGGCTATTGTTGTACCGCGAGTAACGCCGCGGGACAAAGATAGTCTAAAAAAAGTAGCCTAAGTTACTCCCCGGATCATCAGCTACCTGCCAGTGAAAGTCCCGTCAAAATCCGTCCAGCCGTTCCAGAGTTTACCCGGAACAAACAGACAGGCAGACAGACAGACCGACAGACAGACCGACAGACAGACAGACAAAATTTTTTTTAACTACGTTTTTGGTATATGTACCATGTATATGATATATGTATATATCATATGCATTTAGTAAAAAGCGGTTATTTTAATATTACAAACAGACACTCCAATTTTATTTATTTGTAGTATAGATGTATAGATTAAAGTAGGTTATAAGAACCAGCCACCCTAGCCAAGTTGCAAGGGTTCTTCTTTCTGCAACAGTTAACGCCTATATTCTTATGTGTCATTGGCTGATCTTACAGGCAAATTAATCTTAGATAAAGTATTAGCCAATGACACACGAGAATTTAGGCGTTAACGATTGCAGAAAGGAGAACGCTTGCAACTTGGCTAGGTGGGCATTTTCAAAGACACACAAAAGATTTGAATTTATTTCCATATTACAAAGGTGATTAATAAAATGTTTGAGAAATTTGTACATAGTAGCTGTGTTTACAGTCTCTATAATAATAGCAGTACCGACTTGAGTTGAATATCAAGTACAATTCTAAAGATCCTATATATCAAAAAGTAAAACAGTATATTATCTAGAAGTTTGTTCATTGTTGATTTGACAATAAAAATAGAAACCGAAACAAAAGTTACAAAATTTTACAAAGAGGGTTCAATAGAAAGAGAAGCCGCTTAATTATTATATTTAAAGCATAGAAAACTATACATTACTCACCTTAGTAATAATCTCTTAAGACGTTTTTGGTTACAGCTTATAAGTTGAATCTATGTAGACCCATCCCCCAAAGATCGGCAACGCACTTGTGATGCCTCTGGTGTCTGGTCTTCATGGGCAGCAGTAATCGCTTACCATCAGGTGATACATCTGCTCGTTTGCCCCCTATACCATAAAAAAAGAACTTCAGGACATAAGTTAAAATATTTCGGACATCTAACACACGCCATCTAGTCCCAAAATTAAGCATAGCTTGTATTATGGGTACTAGATAACTGATCTAAATACATTAATACTTATTTTTGTAAATACATACATATTATATACATTGAAAACACCCAAACTTCAAAAGAAATATTAGCAAACATTTGGTCCGACGCGGAAATTGAACCCGAGACCTCCCAAGCACAGCAGCAGAGTGTTGATTTATATTTTTATACATTTAAAAAAATAAGTAATGAATAAGATTAAAATAAGGTTGTGTTTGAGTCAATGAGAGAGTATACTAGAAAAATGTAAATATACATAAATAAGACAAACGTAAATACACGCTGAACATTAACGATATTATTTTCTATCACTTATATTTTCATTCCTTTCTTGCTAGTATTATGGCACACGGAGTGCAGTATACTAATAAAAAATTTAAACACGTGTCTCGTAAGTTCTGAAATGACACTAATGACAGCTGTCTCAGAGATTGAGCTAAATTTTACATGAATTTTACTGACTATATAAACACTTACCAGCCACTCGCCTTTTATACCTAAATAAACATAATTTATACACCACTAGAGATACCTAATATTCTTCGAGAAACAATTGTATTGTCAAATAGCATAAAAATCCAAACATTATTTAATATGAATACGATATTCTACCTTATTGTCTGTGAATTAGACTTGAAATTGGGAAGAATATCTTTATAATGTAGTCGTAACTCATTTGGCTAAAATAACTGAGAGTTAACCTCCGACTTTTGAAACAATTCTTGGAACTTAGTCTGGCCACCTTTGTTAACCGATTTCATACTAATCTGAGAAATTTTTTGTTCTCCAAGTTTATTTTTTTTAATTAATCGAATAAAAGGCCAAAGTTCCACACAAAGTATTCTTGAGACATTTAAAACGTTAAAAAGGTCATGACTCTTTTTTCTATAATTTCTAAGATTTTTTAATAAAAACCTTTTTAACAGACATTGGAGAAGAAAACAGAGAGAAAACGTTCAATTTATGGTCTCGATTATCGGCACTTGGTAAAACTTGTAAAAATACATTCATACACACAATAATCACACAATTATATAAAGGCAAAAGTTTGTGAGTGCGTATGTTTGTTACTTCTCCTCGCAAAAACTACTGAACGGATTTGAATGATTTTTTACAGTAATTCTCGTATAGCTTATGCACTAGAATAATACATAGGCTACTATTTGCCGCGATAATTGACATACACGCGGCTGGAGCTGCGGGCAACAACTAATATTTATATAATTTAACAGCCACATTGTCCTACAAATTGCTTGGTACGTTATCCCAGTCCTACGCTTAAAAGTTTTTGGTCCCTGCTATCCCTGTTAGCTGCCACAATAGAAAAAAATTCTAAGGTCAAAAGAGGTCAAAATAAAAAAATAGCTTGATAGTAATAACTTGTAAAATTTGGGGATCCCGGACTACAAAGGCAAACTTTGATGTACAAAGTTTAAATCTAAGCAAAATTACACATCTGATATTTCATTCAATATAATTAATCTTTCATATTGTAATTTTCACAAGTTCCATACAGTTTTTTAACTAATTTTAGAAGTCAACGTTAGTTTCCTTTTCATTTCAGTAGTCAAATAAAAACTTGAGCATTCACTTTATGAATATTAGAAGAATGTAAGTAAAGCTAGAGCTAAGAGCTAAAACGTGTCCATCAAGTTCAATATTTTGTTAAAGATACTTTATCTAATTTGATATAAAAATTTCGGAAGCTCACTACTAAATGTTCTAACATTGATCACAAAGTAATCTGTCCTAAAAAAATAATAATGCCTTATTAACAATCATTTTTATGGGAATTAACGCGATCACTTATTGAAAAGTATCACATACCTCTGATTTGCCTGACGTTTCAACCAGGTTGCACTGGCCGTGGTCGCAGACTGACTCCTGGCGGCTAGTGTAATAACCTTTTAATAAGTGATCGCGTTAATTCCCGTAAAAATAATTGTTAATATTTCAAGGAACGCGATAGTTTAAAAGTTAGTAAAAATAATGCCTGTTTAAAAAGGAAAATAATAATACATAAATATTTTTAAGAAATGCGCACATTTTGAGTATTTAAACAGTATGACAGTTCGTTTTGAATTCTCGTTGAAACGAATTATTGGGCTTGAGTCCAGTTAAAAGGATTTGGTTGAGAATCTAGGAGTAAACATACACTTGAACTAAATTTTGCGAAGCAGCCTGAACCTTCTCAAACCATTGTTAAAATTCTCTAACACAATCATAGCGATGAATTATTTTGTACAAACTAGTTTCATAATACGTTCTTAAATATAAAAGACAGTTTGTGTGGCGACGATTCAAGAACATGAAGAGAGAACATGGCGATTATGGAGCAACTACTAAGGGTAACATGCCTGCAAATAGAAGAAAAACTTGAAATTAATTCCTGTACCAAACCGTTTGGCAAGCTTGGTAAAGGAAGCCAAAATCTCTAAGTGAACTGTTAAAGACTGTTGATTTGACATAAAAGTTAATCCAGTAATAAAAAAATGGTACCTTTCTTTATATATTGCATTAACAGTACCACACGAAGCTAATTAAGAGTAAACATAATCAAAACAGAGTGAAAAGCAAAACCATCACACACCGATACATAATAAACAGATGTGGCATAATTAAATAACTGAAAATACGTCGCGAAACGGCGAAAAGCGTTCATCGTTTCAGCTTAATAGTGTTCTGAAATTAGCATACTTGAATTTTGATTAGCAGTAAAACACAGTTGAACTTTGTAATGTTGCAGTGAGCAGGCCTCCATTAACGCCCGGATAATGGACAAAACCTTTGTCATTACGGCTGGTGTTGCCATAAATTGTAACTACGAACAGATTTAATGTCCAAATTTGGTTATTGTTAAATGAGTCGAACTTTTTGTTGGGAAAAAGTTTATGATATTTTTGAGAATAAATTTTGATAGTTTATTACAGATTTGAATAGACTGATTCATAGTTTGGATTTGGAAACAGGGTAGATAAACATAACAATTTAGTAAATTTAGTTTATATTTGATGTAATATGTTTTAACATGATTGAAAATAGATTTTAAATACACCTTACGGGGTTGGGTTACTAAATAATAATAATAATATTTAATTAATAATTCCCAGGAACGCGTGGATGTATCATGTTGAAATTCATATCAAATACTCAAGTCTAATTTCCCTCAAAGCTGTGAAAAAATCAAACTTCAACTTCCAATGCAATCAAAAGATATAGACGTTTATGCTGCAAATTCTCGACATTCGCAAAGGAATCAAAAGCAACAGGGTATTTCCCGTGAACTCGACATCTTGAAATTTTGTACGAAGCAACACCTTATAGTATACAGATTAAGGAAAATTTGAGAAAAACATAAATTTCTAGAAACATCATATAATAAAAATATTTTTATATTTCTAAACTTACTACCTACCCCTTTCCTCATGAACACGTAGAGCTATTAAATTGAAATTCATATCAAATACTCAGAACTATAATACCATTAAGTAGTAACACAAAATTAAACTTCCATATTAACGCAATCAAAAGAAACAGCAATTTAAGCCCCATTTTTGAAACACGCAATTATTTGCAACGGAATCAAAACCTACAGGTTGTGAACCTGTAAACTAAGATTCTCGAAACTTGGTACGAAGCAACTTCTTATAGTACAGATACATGAAAAATTGCGAAAATCATAAATATTTAGATACATCATATAATATACCTAATTTTTATATTTTTTACGTACTACCCCTTTCCTCATGAACGCACAGAGGTATTAAATTGAAACTCATACCAAATACTCAAGTCTTTAATGTCTTAAAGCTGTAATAAAATCAAACTTCTATGTTAACGCAATCAAAAGAAACAGCAATTTAAGCCTCATATTTTGAAACTCGCGACTACTCACCTCACCTGTCGACCTAGAATTTTTAAATTTGACATGACGCAACGTTTTCCAGCACACATCAAGGAAAAAAATAAATAATTATAATAATACATACGTATTACCCTTTTCCTCATGAACGCGTAGAGGTTTCAAAATGAATTTCATATCAAATACTTACGTCTCTCAGCCTTTAGGCTGTGAAAAAAAAGTCTAAGTCAACGCAAAAACACAAAACCGCGAAGATTATTTTTTCGCGACTACGAAATCAGCAAAACCAAAGGAGGGTTATGATTTCTACAGGCTATGTATGTATGTTCATTTGCTTCCTCAAAACTCCTCAACTACTTATTAGAAATGTAATAGAGGTATCGTTAAAAGTGTCTTGATTGTCCGCTGGTTATAGGGTAAATGACATGTTATTGAATCTAATGTGGTGGTCATAAAGTACTGTGTTAAAAAATAAATTTAGTATATATTAGGTACTAGCTGACCCACGCAACCTCGTTTGCGTTTTATATTGCCCGTAGCGTGAAAATTTCCCCCGTTTTTGAAAGATTCTTCATTGTTGCTCCGCTCCTATTAGTAGTAGCGTGATGATATATACCCTATAGCCTTCCTCGATAAATAGACTATCCAACACCGAAAGAATTTTTTAAATCGGACCAGCGGTTCCTGAGATTAGCGTGTTCAAACAAACAAACAAACAAACTCTTCAGCTTTATATATTAGTATAGATTAAATAGCATTTGCTTGTGACTTTATCCGTATTTATTCGATAATTGCAAATTGTATTTAAAATGTAGCAATAGCTTACAAAGCACAGGTAACAGAAAAAATCAGATTTTTTTTACTTATATACTTACACTAGCTGACCCACGCAACCTCGTTTGCGCCTTATATTGCCCGTAGCGTGAAAATTTCCCCCGTTTTTGAAACATTTTTCATTGTTGCTCCGCTCCTATTATCAGTAGCGTGATGATATATACCCTATAGCCTTCCTCGATAAATGGACTATCCAACACCGAAAGAATTTTTCAAATCGGACCAGCGGTTCCTGAGATTAGCGTGTTCAAACAAACAAACAAACTCTTCAGCTTTATATATTACTAGCTGACCCACGCAACGTCGTTTGCGCCTTATATTGCCCGTAGCGTGAAAATTTCCCCCGTTTTTGTAACATTCTTCATTGTTGCTCCGCTCCTATTAGCAGTAGCGTGATGATATATACCCTATAGCCTTCCTCGATAAATGGACTATCCAACACCGAAAGAATTTTTCAAATCGGACCAGCGGGTCCTGAGATTAGCGTGTTCAAACAAACAAACAAACAAACAAACTCTTCAGCTTTATATATTAGTATAGATTAAATAGCATTTGCTTGTGACTTTATCCGTATTTATTCGATAATTGCAAATTGTATTTAAAATGTAGCAATAGCTTACAAAGCACAGGTAACAGAAAAAATCAGATTTTTTTTACTTATATACTTACACTAGCTGACCCACGCAACCTCGTTTGCGCCTTATATTGCCCGTAGCGTGAAAATTTCCCCCGTTTTTGAAACATTTTTCATTGTTGCTCCGCTCCTATTATCAGTAGCGTGATGATATATACCCTATAGCCTTCCTCGATAAATGGACTATCCAACACCGAAAGAATTTTTCAAATCGGACCAGCGGTTCCTGAGATTAGCGTGTTCAAACAAACAAACAAACTCTTCAGCTTTATATATTACTAGCTGACCCACGCAACGTCGTTTGCGCCTTATATTGCCCGTAGCGTGAAAATTTCCCCCGTTTTTGTAACATTCTTCATTGTTGCTCCGCTCCTATTAGCAGTAGCGTGATGATATATACCCTATAGCCTTCCTCGATAAATGGACTATCCAACACCGAAAGAATTTTTCAAATCGGACCAGCGGGTCCTGAGATTAGCGTGTTCAAACAAACAAACAAACTCTTCAGCTTTATATATTAGTATAGATACTTACATGTCTGTACGGAACCCACGGTGCGCGAGTCCGACTCGCACTTGGCCTTTTTTATAAAGTTAATACTTCTTCTTTCATGTTAATACTTGTTAATTTAAAAGTAAATTGTCTTTATATTATAACTATTGAGTATTTTTGGAACTTATTAACATATTATTGTCAGTATCATCCTTATAATAATAAAAAAGAGAAATAGTCGTTCACACAATTAGATGTCCCATGTGGGTGTTAAACCTATGACCTTTCTTTCTACAGTTAAGGTCACTAACCGTAAGGCCAGCAAGCCATAACCAGATATTGATTAACGGCTGACAGCAAATACCGAACAAAATTCAGGGATTCAAATTTTTCGTAGTGTACACTCACTCAAGCAAAAAATTGTGACGTACGATAATGGGCCGTTTACACAGGAGAGGAATACCTAACGTTAAACCTACCGTTAAATTTCAAATACCTAATATCCATGTTAAGGTTGTCTGGAATAAATCGCCGTGAGCGATAAGACCGCCGATTGTTATATTTATATTACGCTGTATCTCTTTCTATGTTTTATGTCATTACATGTATGCAATAAAGATAATTGAATAAAAAATAAAAAAACATACCTTGGCATCGAAATGCATGTACAAGTATCTGAATACCTTACTAATGTATTATCTTTTTATTTATTATTATTAATTATAATGACTGCCTCGGTGGCGCAGTGGTAGCGTACGCGTCTGCTGTTCTTGAGGTCTCGGGTTCGATTCCCGGGTCGGATCAAATGTTTGTATGATCTGCAAATATTTGTTTCGGAGTTTGGGTGTTTTCTATGTATAATATGTACGCATTTACAAAAAAAAAGTATATAAGTATTAATATCAGTTGTCTAGTACCCAAAATACAAGCTCTGCTTAGTTTGGGACTAGATGGCGTTGTATATAAAAAAAAAAACTATAAATTTCGTTTTCCTCAAGCAATCGCCTGTAACTATAATGCTCCAAGTTTGAAAATTATGTGCCTTAAAGCATTTGTATTTTCAGGGCCCAACTGAAAGATGTCTTAAATAATTTCTATGCGAGGTTTAATTCGGTTCAAGTCGTAATTAACGGGCAGTCAGGCAAAATTAATGACATCTATTCTAGATAATCACAATGGAAACTCTAGAAGGGTAATTTTTTTCCACAATTTATTCAGCCCTTTTAAAGTTTTACCGTTTGAGTTTGTGAATTAGGGGTTTGTGAATATTTTAGTATCACTCAAAGACGTTTTACGGTTACTTAAATAATCTTTAGAGTTGGTGAAAAGTTGGGTCTATGAGGGACCATACTGTTGAGATTTTTTTTTTTATATAATAAGGTTATCAGCATTTTCATTTCATGTTAATTGGTTCTCCATGGGTATAAATTCTTCACGAAAAATAGTTTGCACACTTACTTGCTTATCATTTCCACATAATAAAACTTTCGTTTTTATATTTAGAAAGGTTTTCTTTTCTGCCCCCCTAGCCAAGTCACAAGCTTTCGCTTTTCTGCAATCGTTAACGAATCGCGTTCTCGTGTGTCATTGGCTAATATTTTGTTTTGATCACGTGACTTGATTCCATTTATAAAGTCTTAGCCAAGTTGACGTTTGTTCGTAGTGATGGAATGGAAAGCGATCGTTTCTACAAATTCGATGCGAAACTCCATACAAAAGCTCTCAAAAGCTAGCCAAGTTACACTTTTGACAAACGCAAGCGAAACGATATCGATGCGATCGAACGTTCACTAAGCGATCAAAAATATTTGGAGTTATCGCTTTAAAAATGGCGTCTATAAGACAGATAAACACAGTCTAATAGGACCACCGAGACCCATTTTATTTGCATAATATAATTTTGAACATTTAAAATAATTAAAATGCATACTGTAAATATGTTGTGGTGCGCTCATAATGAGGAAGTATGGCTTAGACGTGGAAAAAGACACATAAATCGTCAGTGCAACGAGACAATCCGCGAAATGCCGGACAATTTATTTGTGGAGCAATTCCGGCTAGACAAGTTGTCTTTCGAAGCCCTTGGCAAGAACTCCAAAGCAAGACATCGCTAAAGGGAACCAACGAGATTCCCGTAAAAGTTAAGGTAAGTTATTAAACTGTCTTTTTTGTACTATTGACTATTTTAACTTTTCCTTAATGTTTGTGTATTTATAGGTTTTGAGGCATGCTCTTGCTCTTTGATGCTCTTAGTTTCCTAGCCACAGGATCCTATCAGCGAATTGTTGGTGTCCTTCAGCATTGCCCAACGGACAGCTTGTTGGTGCATCAGACAAGTTGTTGATGCTTTGAGAAACCCTGCTGTCGTTGCAAAATGGCTTAGGTTTCCAATAACACAACAAGAGAAAACAGCTATAAAACAAGAGTGTATACCTACTTAACAAACAAACTAACTATATTTAATTGAATATGTACCATGTGTTAAACATAATTTTATTTTACAAGGTTCCAAAGAAGATTTGGCTTTCCTTATGTAATTGGTTGCATAAATTGTACGCATGTAGCTTTGGTAAAGCCCATTACTGAAGAGCATGTATATTTCAATAGAAAAGGGTATCATTCACTGAAAGTTCAAATGGTAGATTTATTCTTATTTTTATTTATAGAACAGCATGTATGAGACTATTATGTCACTTCTTAATGTTGATTTGGTTTTCAGATTTGTGATAGTAATATGCTGATTATAAATGTGAATCCAAAGTTCAGTGGAGCTACACATGATTCACATATATGGTCTTCTAGTAGAGCTGAATCATTTATGAGTGAACTCCATCAAAATAGTGAACAATTATGGCTGTTAGGTTGTTGTGTAACAATAAAAATATTTATTATTATTTTTATGTATCAGCCTTATAAAGTGACTCTACTCAGCCTGATGGAAAGCATACACACAATCCTAGAGCAGTGGTCATTATACTCGTTGCAAATGCAGACAATGCAACAACTCAGCATGGCATCATTTTCGAACCGGCCCATTCATACTAAAATCAGCATGGCACTATTACCTTAAAGTTCAGTAGTTTTCCTGTGGGTAACTAATTTTTAAACAATTTTTTCAGGTGACTCTGGATATTCACAACATCCTTGGCTAATGACACCTATTCTCAATGTAGTTCAAGGTTCTAGGGAAGAACTTTATACTTAAAAGTATGTGTGAGCCCGTAACTGCATTGAGGGCTGTTATGGATTACTCAAAGCACGGTGGAGATGTTTTCTCAGAGACAGGTTTCTTCATCATCATGCCTATGTAGCTAGCAATATTATAGCTGCATGTTGTGTATTACACATTTTAGCGTTACAAGCTGGCATACCACTACCACAACCACTTTCTGCTACACATGACAATGAAGACAATATAAATTTGCAAGATCCCATACCTGCTATGAATATGCCTAATCAAAGTGAAGTCATCGAAGGAAGAGCCATGCCAAATTCTTTATTAAATAGATTAAAATAACGTTAATTGTTAATGGCTTTGTTATTACACATTTTCTTTCCTATGTGGGTTATTTTCCCCCGTGATATAGTTTTTTTTTGTGTTGGATAGAAAGAAGAGACTATAAAGATTTTTATTTGAATTTTTTTTATTATATACAATACTTTTTTTATTTTCTATAAATATATTTGATAATGTACTAAGATGTTAAAACAATCATTAAAAGGCTTTATTATTACAGTGTTTGTTTATTTACCTAGTAGAAACATTACAAAATAATGTATAAATTATGTCATTGACAAAAAAGTATTTATATTACCACTATTTTTAATGTAGGTGAAGGAAAAGATTAGTAACCCGCAACTATCATTACATTAAACAGTTTATGATGATGATGATGGTCTCAACTGAGGTAAAATTTCTAATTTTTTTTCTGAAATATTGAAACAACTTATAATTATATTCTGTTTATTTAAAATTCTGTTATACAGTGCATTTAAAATTTTAATTATTTGTAATGTATCTATCCTTCGCTTCAATTGTCTACTATGTTATTCGCCTCCTTTCCAGTTTCCTCACATCCAGGTTTTTTGCCAGTCTGCCTTTAGTTACAGCCGGTGAGTTTCTATGGTCGTGAACTTGCTTGACGTCACTGGCGCTCCCCTTTGAGATGCGAGGGTTGTGCATGGAACTTCTCCAGAAGGAGTGGAACTGATGTTGCTGAAAAAAACAATTATATTATAATTAATTAAACTATAAGTTCCTCCCTGCTATTAATTTTTTTTGTGATATTCGGTCCACTCATTCTGTAGATTATACACAACAAAGAGACTATAAGTAAACATAATCTGGGACAGAGAATGGACAGTGTGGTTGTACAGTCCTACTTCAGCAGTCAAACCCGTTAAGGCCAACACCCTCTCTTCTAGAGCAGTAAGCATTTGCCTGCTGCTAGGACCACCACCAGTCCAGTCCTCACCGCTTATTGCTAGGGCTTTTTCTTGGTTTCAGACTTTCAGTTTGCCCACACATATTAGAACATATCTATCTATTAAGCATTCATTACTAGAATAATGTCTCCTTTCACAGGAGAGGCTTATGTCCAACAGTAGACTATTAAAAGCTGTCGAAGATGAGTCAATGAGAATATGTGACTCATTCTGTCAATTTTAAAATGAATTTCATCAACATTATATATTACATAGATATCATGTAATTAATTTATAGATAGTACACAGAAGTTATAGATGTTTGATAGATTAATTTTTATAGTGGGTGTCTATGAAGAAAGTTGTTGTATGTGCTTTGTCTTTTAGAAAACTAAATGTCATAATAGGAAACCATTACATTATATTTTTAATATTAAATAGGCAATAATTATTGCATGTTTGTCGCTTATCATGTCACTATTTGTTTCATACTTTCAAGAGATGAAGTGAGATAGTTTTAAACAACAAAGAATAACTAATAATTTACATACCTTTCCATGAATTCCAATAAGACGAGGACTTGTTCTGTCTGGCTCTATCTATAAATTCATTATGTAAGAGGTATCACGTCATTTATTATAAGTTAATCCTTAAGCAGGATCTTCATGTTTCCAAGTCACAATAATGTTAAAACGACATTTCGCACTGTGATATTATAATAAACCATTTACAAATAGATTGTTCTTTATTTTATATACATTTTATCACTTTATAATTCAGCCAACTAAAATCGACAATAAAAATTGTTGATGAACAATGTCAACGTTACCATGACTACCTACTTTAGCGTTTCTTAGATGGATAGACCATAGACTATATTTTAGGTTTTTTCCATGTAAATTGTAGAACGAGCGATCGAATCATTTGTGTCAACTTGGCTACCAAGTTATCGTTTTCTAAAATTACTTAAGAAAGAGCGTTAACGATTGCAGAAAAGCGAAAGCTTGTGACTTGGCTAGGGGGGCTGATCGGGTCACAACAATGCTAAACGCACTTAGAAATGTAAGCACACGCACATGCAAAATCGTATGTACGTAACATATCCTCATCTAACGAATATAAGGTGGTAAGGTAAATAGTAACTAAGTAATTATCTGTTAATAATAGTAATCATATCGTTGATTCATCATCATCAGGCCTTTTAAATCCACTAATCATCCTCAGCCTCCTCGTTATGCACAACATAAGTAAAAAAAATATCCTGGTGAAAACTCAAATAAATAAAAAAAAAAAAAAAATATTTTATTACATTTATTTCCACTGCATAAGCATTTTAAATGATCGTTTAGTAAAGTGGTGTTTGCTTTTATAGAATAATCATTTCGTTTAATTATCAACTACTGAAGCCATGTTTTTGAATAGCTTAAATTTACTGTTCAGCTTATGAAATTTATCAGTACTTTAGAAATTAAGAAGATTATAACAGCTTTAGCTACGAGTATAACTGTCTGCACGTAGAAACAGTTACTTTACATTTGAAATTAATATAAACATGTTGTAAAGATGTTGAATTTTTTGTTTCACTCTGAAGCAAAATAACAAACATTCTAAAAACAAACAACCCGTAAAAGAAAAAAACAATCTCATCAGATAGGCAATAAAACTTAATAATTCATCAAAACACATAAACAAAAACATCACATGTTGAATTTAGCAACGTTTAGTTTCGAGCTGGATACGTAACGACACGTGGAAACACAATTTTATCCTTTTCAAAGTTGTTATGAAAATAGGAGCTTTTCAGGATCCGTCCCTATTCATCGTTTGAAGGTAACATTGAAAAGATTTATTAAATTCAACAGAAATCCCCTAAGGGTAACGTGTATTGTAAGGGGTCGTTCGTGGAAAATCGTAAAGTTTCAAAGGTAAGGACCGACTCGAGTGATCTTTATGGAAAACGATTAATGTAGACAGATCCGATGTGAGCTAGAGTATCGATGTTATTTTTAAATTGAAACCTTTATATATTGTGCTCCTGTCATTTAAACAATTCTGAATATTACTATCTTAGAGTCGTTTATAATATTTAGAAATATGCAATCATAATGCAATCTTTTAATATGCAACTTTAAGTGCTATCTACAATAACGAAATACATGATACCTATTTACTTAATTAAGTTTAGTGAAAGAAAAATTGAAAAAAGATTACAGATTAAAATTTTTCATCAAAATTTCAGAAAACTTTTTAGTTCTAAAAATAATTTTAAGGTAAAAGCGTGGTGCGACATAATTGAAATATTTTCAGAAAGCACCCTACACCTTTTACATTCAAACTATTTTCTACTTTTTTAGTTCGATTATAGCAATCGTGCGTGCAATTAAAGCGTGTTTTTTAGTTTTTTTAAACTACAATTAATTATTTTCCACTTTTTACTTTCGTATAAGTTTTTATAAAACGTGTTTGTAGGATTTCTAAAGCAATTTTCTTTTAGAAAAAAAACTTTCCTTTAATTTTGTTTTTTCAAATTATTGAATTGTCATCGGACAAATTTGCAAAAAAAAAATCCAAGTTAATCAGACTCCTAGAAGTTGGTGAAAATGAAGTTAAAAGATTTAGTTACATGCATACATACAGATCAAGCTAATAAAAGCGTGTTAAAAAAACAATTCATTACAGTACTTTGTGAAATTATCAACCTTATTTTTTTGGATTAGCTGATAAAATGTAGAAACAGTAATTTTTCCAGCAGATAATGAAATGGAAAAAAGGAGTAGAATCAAAGAGTGGTAGTTCATGGTGGGAGGGAAACACGTGCTCTGAGTGAGTGAGTTCAAAAGGATTAAATAAATATTATTTGTTAAGGTCGAAGCTCTAGTATGCCCATGCCTTTACATTTTGTGTTATGGTCATAAGCGGTACGTAAATAATAATTGTTATTTGTCAGTAATTATTTAGGAGGATTCCAATGCTTTGTTTTGCTTATATCATTGTTTGTTTTTACACGTTTAAACGCGTTCATACTTTTATGTTTCAGTTTTTTGACAATAAAGTGACCTCGTGAAAGTTTAAAGAGAAACCTTTCTGGTCATACAAAGCGAGACCTTCACATTATAATTATATAGGTGACGCATGAACACAGTTTTTATGTTTATTACATTCATGAATTATTTTGTCATCAGTGCCCATATTGCCCATGTGCATAGGTAATTATAGCTTCAGATTCAAGGTATGTTAGTACACGCCAGTGAACGGTGTTAGACTTCGAACTTAAGTGGTCCTCGTCCAGTACCAGTCATTTCCTAAGCCTTCTTTAAGTCGTTAGAAAACCGTGACTATTTTGTTTTGTGTTGAACTTTGTTTGAATGTCTGAAATTATATTTACCAGGCTTACTTCTTCAGCCGGTATTTTCTGTGTTAGAGGAAAAGACAGTGAGAAATTAAAATCAATTTATTTGACCGTTTCCACGGCTTGATTTAAAATTTTAAAACAGTACATTTTTCGTAACCAATCAATTTAAAGTACTGACCTGTTAATTAGTTAAAATATATATTTCGAAGCTCTTAAAATACTGTTTTGCAGTTCAGAAATATAACAAGAAATTTTACCAAACCCCTTTTTTCACGTATACAAATGTTCATGTGGTGTCTGTGTATTCTCATACTTATTTATTTCCTGGTACTAATGTTACTGAATTTCCCACAACATAATTTTTCCCTAAACCTAGTTAAGTCTATCATTGTAAAATTTGTATTAATAAATAAAGATCTTTCCTGTCCTAACAACAAATAGAACAAGAACACATGAATAAGAGACATCGACTGTCTCGGATAGGAACACGCAACTGATGATTAGATCCAAAAGAAAACAACAGATTATTATATTATTTCTCATCATCTAAGCCAGAATCGTCGACTGCTCGTCATAGGCTTCTAAAAAGTTCTCCACAACAACTGATCTTGTACTTTAGCAGCTTCTCGTGACCTTCAACTTGTGATGGTAATTTTTAGGCGACATACCAACCCTGCGTTTGCCGATATGTGTAAGGTATTATGCATACCCACATACATTAAAAAAATTCCCGGACATATCCATACTTTTGACATTTTAATTTACACCATTTTGCAACAGCTGAACCCATACACATTACTATAATATAAATCTAGTACTCTAGACGAATTACCAAAATGTATTAAGTTCTACTCACATGTGCAATCGATAATGGTTTGCCACAAATGTGTCCCGTACCTCTCAAAATGGCAGCTGCACCTGCTTGCGTTTGAATATGACGACATAAATTGTACATAAGTGTATCATAACCTCAGAGACGGTGATTAATTTTAAGCGCGCTTATGTTCTGGGTTCTTAGAGGTCTGTTGTGATGGAAGTTAGGTAAATATTAATTAAAAGTTTTAGGAAAACTTGCCTTATTACGCAGCGTTGACATGCGGAGGTATTTTTTCATTGTTTGGATTGTTTTGTAGGATTCCGTATTTTATAAAGAAAAACAAATTATTAGATGACATCAGTCTGTCTATTAGTTGTGACTGTGCACAGTTACAGATGACTAATACTTCTTGAAATTTCTGAACTTACCCGCAATGCTATGAAATTTAATGAGCATTATAATGAGTAAATAAAACTTGTAATACCTTCTGCTTATCAATGTTTTCCAGGGATAATTGTCAAATCCTATTTATTTGCCTAAACTACTCAAAAACAAAGTGAAACAGAAAATATTGAGTATTGGAATATTCAATTACTTTGTTTACACAAACAAAAGCCACTTTAGTAATACATATTTGGTCCAAAAAGTCCCTACAGCGCTTACTTGATGATAAATGATAAATAGGTAGCGGATCCGTACATAAATTTAATTTAAAAAAATGCCAAAAGCTAGTCTGACTTGCGCACGAAGGGTTTCGTACCATTATCTATAAAACGGCAAAAAATCGCGTTTGTTGTATGAGAGCCTTCTAAATAATATTACAAATAAATATTTAATAAATTGTGTTTTTAAGTATTTGTTGTTAAAGCGGCAACAGAAATACACCATCTGTGAAAATTTCAATTGTCTATCACGGTTCATGAGATACAGACGGATGGACAGACAGCGAGGTTTTAGTAATAGGATCCCGCTTTACCCATTGGGTACGGAACCCTACAAAACATTCCTTATGTTCAAAGTTTTCGCTTTTTAAGTCGAAATGTATTTTTTAAAATCTACTTATATTAAAAAAGAAGTCATCGACACTAGAGCCATTATTCGAAACGTCTACACAACGACGGTTCTAGTTATACTAGGGTATATTATTGTAAAGAAAATATTTAAAAGTTAATGAATTCATGATTGAGACTCGACCACTAAGCGGTTTCTAGTATATATAAATACTCGACGCACTAGTAACTCTTGCCTTCCTGAAAGAAGCAGGATAAGTTTCTCAAAAACATGCGAAAGCAAATCCATATCTATATATACAAACTAGCTGTCTCGGCAAACGTCGTTTTGCCATAATTAAAAAAACATTGTCCAGCGGACAAAATTGTGAATCTAAACAATTCCCAGATCCCCTTGAACACACACAAAAAATTTCATCAAAATCGGTCCAGTCGTTTGAGAGTAGTTCAATGACATGAACACTCACAGAAGAATTATATATATAAAGATAAATAAGATTGCAGTGCCTCTGTCAATAATCATTTTTTAAATTTTTTGTCCGTCTATTTGTACTGGTTAATATCTAGAACAGCTGGACCGATTATGACAGGACTTTCACAGGCAGATAGCTATTGACACATAAGGACCAACTTAGGTTTTTTTTTTTCAATCGTAGTGTTATCTGCGAGTGGTGGGCGCAGCTTCTCCGTAATAATTCAATTCAGTTTCATCGCGATTTAATTAATATATAAATGCATCGCTGAAATGTATGTACGCGTATAACTTCCGATCGTGTACAGCGGACAAAATTGTGAATCTAAACAATTCCCAGATCCCCTTGAACACACACAAAAAATTTCATCAAAATCGGTCCAGTCGTTTGAGAGTAGTTCAATGACATACACACTCACAGAAGAATTATATATATAAAGATAAATAAGATTGCAGTGCCTCTGTCAATAATCATTTTTTAAATTTTTTGTCCGTCTATTTGTACTGGTTAATATCTAGAACAGCTGGACCGATTATGACAGGACTTTCACAGACAGATAGCTATTGACACATAAGGACCAACTTAGGTTTTTTTTTTTCAATCGTAGTGTTATCTGCGAGTGGTGGGCGCAGCTTCTCCGTAATAATTCAATTCAGTTTCATCGCGATTTAATTAATATATAAATGCATCGCTGAAATGTATGTACGCGTATAACTTCCGATCGGCTGCACCAAATTAAATAATTCTTTTTTATGTGTTCGTTATTGTTAGGACAAGGCTTGTATACAAGAACAAGAACAATTTTAACATAAATAAAACTTCGCGTGGATGCCATCATCAGATATTAATGTACCACTTATCATGGTACCACCGTCGAGATATCTTCTTTCCATTAAAAAAAGAATCATCAAAATCGGTTCATAAACGAGGAAGTTACACATTGAAAAAAAAAAGCAGTCGAATTGAGAAACCTCCTCCTTTTTTTGAAGTCGATTAAAAAATAAGAGATAACTGTAACAGACAAAATTTTTGTTCGCAAATGTACACTGCCTGTGGGAAGCTGATACAGATACGTAAATATGGCGGTACAAAGTTGGCCGGGTCAGCTAGTTTTTATTAAATCTGATTGTTTCTAGTTACTACAAAAAACAACTATACACCCATTAAAAGGTATTACATACGTCTGATTTTTACTTTTACGTTTACTTTTACGTTTGATTTTTACGTTTTTACTCAAGAGTCGTACGTGAAGCGATTGAAATTAAAAAACATAAAACTTTCAATCGAGAAGATGGTCTACAGCGTGGAATCCGTATTAAAAAATATACCAGCTCGCTTTTCTGCGCAGTCGGATAAACGCCAGAATAGGAGAACATCGGTTTGCTTACAGAATAGGGACACTCTTAGTGTGGTATGTGACGGTACATGGCGAAATAAATTTATTAAAAATATCGAAAAAGTGCGGGTGGACGAACAAACTTCTACTTCACGGATTCGACGACGGAGGGCGTGTGTGCCGCTGAGCCAGTCAGACACTGTAGTGTATTATCTATGAGTCAGCCTGTGACCACGGCCAGTGCAACCTGGTCGAAACGTCAGGTAAATCAGAGGTATGTAATACCTTTTAATAAGTGATCGCGTTAATTCCCGTAAAAATAATTGTTAATATATCATGGAACGCGAAAGTTTAAAAGTTAGTACAACTATACACTTATTTCAAAATTTCAAACTCACTATACATTAATAGAGTTTTCAACTACCATTACTGATCTAGTACAATGTGTGTATTTAAAATTCCATTTCCGTGAACGCGATCTCATGAGTTCCGATCCGGAACTCGGTACAGCACAGTTTGTAGTTTGCTCCGGTCTGAAGTTGCGCTTTTTTGTTTTATTCAGTGGTGACGTCGCTTTGTTTCGCTGTAATACTGACTTTTAGCGAGAAGGCAATTCGGTTGGTCTTATTAGGAATACTTTGTATTTGGTTCTCTCTTGAGACTTATACTGTTTAACTATTGATTGTACTATTGTACTATCTTGTGAACAATATTTGGTCTTAACACCTGATGTGGCTTGGGAAACATTCGTGGGCATTCGAAGACAAGGCAGTCATTTTGTTACTTATAACTGGTAGTTTGGCCGCTTTAAGATGTATAATTAGCTGACATAAGCAATTATTAGTTGATTGAATCAAACTTAAATAATGTCACCAATATGTAGCTTAAAGTAAGTACTTAAATAAGAACTTCACTTTTAACACTATTATTAATCACACCAACAGTCCTTAATAGTCATTTTCATTTCAAAACCTAACAATAATGTTTTAAGTTGACTTATGTTTGGAGTTTCTTTCGATTGAGTATTTTATTGGAGTGATTGTGCAAGGCTTTACACCGACATGGCAAGCTGTTTCACCCTTTGATATACAGGTGAGATATATTAGATTTAAAATTATTTGGCCATCTCTGATATAGACTTCTTCTTTCTGGTTTTTATTATTCTCAAGATTATTGGGGTTGAATACTAGTCCAACTGGTTTGATCTCAATGTCTGTTTTTCCAAGGAGTGACTAGCATCGGATCTCCGCAACCATGAGGGTGAAATGAATTCGAAGGTTGAAGTACTTGTCATTATGTTTTGGGAGGGGTCCGAATGTGTTAATAACAGCAGTTCCCGGATCCCTCCCGTCTCAAGCGCAGAGTGGCACACCGTGTGGTTTTAGTCGGTTCGATTCCGACACACCATCCTGCCGCAAACCCCGGCGGGATAACGGCCCGAGGGAGTTTCCAAAAGTAAAAAAAAAAATGTTGTCATTATGTTTCAAGGCTTTGACTGCCCAGTAATGATTGCCACAAACAAACAAAACGACGACTCAATGTGCACTCTGAGGCACGGACAAGAAACATACGGTGCGGTGTTTCATACTCTTGGCTGTTATCAAGAATTTCTGGTAAGGAAAACTCCACCTGGCCTGACCCGGGCATCGAACCCGACGTCTCTTAATCGGTAGTCGCATATGCGAACACGTATACCAAAGAGACCTCTGATATAGACAAGTGAGTAATAATTAGTATGATTCTTATTATAGGATTTTTTCTATGGATCATTATCTGTAATTCCAATGTAAATAAAGTATTAACACAATATCAGTGGTACATAAGATTTATTACATCCAGGCAAAAAGTATTGATCTGAAGGATCCTCTTGCCTAGACTTAAATAACGATGAATATTATATTCCTCACGAAATTTTTATTACGACATCAAACACAGAAATTGTAGGCAGTCACGGCAAGGTAACATCTTCGAAAAGCCTGGGTTACCCTTCTTAGCGTTTTCACGACTATTTGTCATCAAGCATTATCCTTACCGGGCTTGGGGCGAGACCATCGCTTATTTGAATTAATTGCCATCCCGGATCAAAATATGGGTACCTGTAAATTTAGACATTTTTCCTTGCAAGTGATTTGTCTTAGTCGAATTTTGTTTTTGGCGGATTACAGTACTTTACCCCGGGAAGTGGATGTTGACCTCTTTAACGTTTAGTTTTTCAAGTAATAGGGATGCTGACACCTTAGTCAAATTAGCTACTCTATATCATCTGTCAAAACGATAACTTTGTACGGAAAATACATTAAAAACATATTGTGACGTCACTGTTTAGGCTACTTAATTGAGCTATATATTTCAATGTTTATTAGATTAGAATTTGTAAAAGGAATGAAAAGCTGTCATGATTATATTTTCCGAGATATTTTGTAATGTTTATTATAATGAAGGAGATATGGATATTTATTTACGATACAGTCATCTACCCTATTACTGCGATTTCGGAAATACACGCAGTCAAAGCCACGTTCAAAAGCTAGTGCAATATATACAAGGATTATCTACATTATAAAGTAAATACGTTAAGCTCATGGATTTATGTTAAAGTTTAATAATGCAAAATGCAAGTTGAGATATAAATTTTCTTAGTAGCTTTCTAGACACAATAGATTCAGTTCCTCCTAAGAAAACCTAATGTGTTACCTTCTTACGACCCCGTGGGGAACAATTAGGTAGAATTATATGCATATACAGAGTCTTATCCGCGGATCCGATTTGAAAAATTATTTCATTATTGGATAGTACATTTATCGAGGAAGGCTATAGGCTATATATAATCACGCTAAGACCAATAGGAGCGCAGCACCAATAAAGAATGTTTCAAAAACGGGGGAAAATTATAACGCTACAGGCAACAGGAACCGCAAACGAGTTTGCGGTTGTGGGTCAGCTAGTATTGTTATATTGTCAGTATTCGGGTCTATATCTAATGTTTGTTACTTGACAATAAATTGTCTTAAACGATTATATCTCATTTCTGTTATCACTGCTTAAAATGGTAATAACAAAAGGATATTTAATTTTATTTTCATTTTCATATTAATGTATCGTATGTACACGAAAGAATTTGATGGTTGGGGAATTGGAAATCCAAAATGTAAAAAGCTGTTATTGTTCAAACAGAAATATAATTATTGATCCAACGGTGGTTGAAATTCAACCACTTCAATTTCCAATAGACCGTTTAATTATTTGAATCTATCTATACTAATATATAAAGCTGAAGAGTTTGTTTGTTTGTGTGTTTGTTTGTTTGTTTGTTTGAACACGCTAATCTCAGGAACCGCTGGTCCGATTTGAAAAATTATTTCAGTCTTAGTAAGCCCATTTATCGAGGAAGGCTATAGGGTATATATCATCACGCTACTACTAATAGGAGCGGAGCAACAATAAAGAATGTTTAAAAAACGGGGGAAATTTTCACGCTACGGGCAATATAAGGCGCAAACGGCGTTGCGTGGGTCAGCTAGTACTAATATATGTATAAAGCTGAAGAGTTTGTTTGTTTGTTTAAACACGCTAATCTCAGGAACCGCTGGTCCGATTTGAAAAATTCTTTCGGTGTTAGAAAGCCCATTTATCGAGGAAAGCTATAGGCTATATATCATCATGCTAGGACTAATAGGAGCAGAGCACCAATGAAAATTGTTTCGAAAACGGGTGAAAATTATTACGCTACCGGCAATAGAAGACGCAAACGAGGTTGCGTGGGTCAGCTAGTAGTTTATATTTGACTAGCCGACCCACGCAACCTCGTTTGCGTCTCCTATTGCCCGTCGCGTGAAAATTTCTCCCGTTTTTGAAACATTCTTCATTGTTGCTCCGCTCCTATTAGCAGTAGCGTGATGATATATACCCTATAGCCTTCCTCGATAAATGGACTATCCAACACCGAAAGAATTTTTCAAATCCGACCAGCGGATCCTGAGATTAGCGTGTTCAAACAAACAAACAAACAAACAAACAAACAAACAAACAAACAAACAAACTCTTCAGCTTTATATATAAGTATAGATGAGTTTTTACCCGACTGCGAAAGAAGGAGAGTTTTTATTACTATACCCCTTACGCTGGTGCGGAACGATTAACATAAATATAAACACACACATACTCACACGTTTGTAAGAGTTCGATGAAGACAAATATATATTTTAGTTTGTAGTTAAAAGTGTAGGTATTTTCCATCAAAACATCACGGTGGACTCTTTTCAGACCCACCACGCACTGGCGAAAATACTATTGGGGTCACATGTCGACCCACAGCCCCACCAGGTGAAGGTTTATATTATTTTTTATCTCAAGCTCGATATGAAACTAGTTCCTTTTGGTAGCTGGGAGAAACCTTTTTATCCCAGCCTCCTTCGTTATGTTTTTAAAAATGTAAGAACAACTAAGATGTGGGTAACAGAACTCAATTAAGGAGGTGCCTTTACAATGTAAGTAACAACCACTTCATTAAGAGAACGTAAATAAAATTTGTTGTTCTTGTGGGCACAAGTAAGAGCGTTCGGCAAATTTACCAACTATATATATATTTATAAAATTCTATGTTGGTTTGTCTACGGTTCAATAGCTCAAAAACTTGTTCATCAATTGAAATCAAAACATTGCATGATTTCTCTTCTAAAATTTATTTTAGTAACTTTTCGTTTGGTGTGTTATATTGAATAATAGCTGAACCCTGCGGTGTTACCCGCGGTTTTGTCGAACCGCGGGTAACGCCGCGTGACAAAGTTAGTCTAAAAAAAGTAACCCAACTTACTCCCTAAATTATCAGCTACCTGCCAGTGAAAGTCTCGTCACAATTGGTCCAACCGTTCCAGAGATTACCCGCTACAAACAGACGGTTATTTTAATATTACAAACAGACACACCAATTTTATTTATTTGTATAGATTGAATCACAATAAGACACACCAAAGCGTGACGGTAGCTAGTAGCTAATAAATTTTTTATCTATACAAATAAATAAAATTGGAGTGTCTGTTTGTAATATTAAAATAACCGCTTTTTACTTAATGCATATGTATGTATACACAATACATATACCAAAAATGTAGTTAAAATTTTTTTGTCTGTCTGTCTGTCTGTCTGTCTGTTTGTTCCGGGTAATCTCTGGAACGGCTGGACGGATTTTGACGGGACTTTCACTGGCAGGTAGCTGATGATCCGGGAAGTAACTTAGGCTACTTTTTTAGACTAACTTTGTCCCGCGGCGTTACTCGCGGTACAACAATAACCGCGGGGTTCAGCTAGTTTTCAATAAAAATACAAAAAAAAACAAATTACCGTATCTGTATCAACGGGTAACTAAAAAACAAGGAAAAAAGATTTAATATGAAAGGTAATTTCTGTTTCTAGCAAAATATTTATGTAGTTTCACTGAAATATGTGCTTGGTTTGTGTTTTAAAATACTACTACTGGATATTGTCATGAAATGAGTAAATAATAACATTGCTATTTTGTTAGTAATTTATGCCGACTAAAATTTTTCATTTTATTTTAATGAAAATAAGCAAAAAACTTATTTATCTATATAAAACAAAATATACCTATGATTTTATTGATACTCTGCATTGTCGGTACTTGAAGGAACTTGTTGCAATGCATTCTAGAATCAATCTCACTTGACGTAACCTTTTGTAAGGCGAATCGGTCAGATGTAAATTTAATTAAAATAGTGGAATACGTAGGTACTAGTGATTTGCTATACTAACTTTTAAACTTTCGCGTTCCATGATATCGATCGCGATCACTTATTTAAAGGTATTACATACCTCTGATTTGCCTGACGTTTCGACCAGGTTGCACTGGCTCAGCGGTGCACGCCCTCCGTCGTCGAATCCGTTAAGTAGCAGGTTCTTCATCAACCCGCACATTACGTATTGTAACATTCTATAACAATTGTTGGAAGTTTTGTATCCGGGACGCTGCCTGCTTATAACTTAGACCATCTTACAGAGAATTTTCAGTACCTACGAATATTGAGCCAGAATTGGATTAAGCGGTGTTTAGTTAAAACCGATGAAAGGGTAAGCTTCAGTGATTATTCCACCGTATTGTCGTATTTAGCCTCTGGAGGTGCTACTTGTAATTTACTCGAAACACTTGCAATATAGTTGGTTGCCAAGTTGGGCGTTGGCAAAGTTAATTTGCAGGTAATGGCTTAAAGTGAATATTTGAATGTGTTAACTCCTAATTGCGCGATATCTTTAAAAGCAAAATACTAATGTAGTTACATTAATAAAAAAATTGTTAAAATTACCTAATGGTGTTAGAGTTTAGTCTTGTTGATGAGCGATGAGATTATTTAGCATCTATAATTGCTTTCTATTTCTATAAGATGACCCCTTAATATCATCGCACTATTGAAGACAGCCTTAGGTGTATTTTCTAAAGAAATTGGTATAGTAAGGTGACCCAACTGTCAGCTATGGAGGGACCTGTTCTTTCTTACAGAACTTGTCATGGCGCCGTCTCGGTCTTGCTTTCACTAGAGCGATAATGGAATTGTATAAATTAGAATAGAATATAATTTATTAATTACCTATATAAATAAAAAATGAATTGGTGTTGTAAAATTGTTTGATGGTGAAGATTTAACAATCTGATATTTGAAATTTTAACTTTATAAGTATTAATAGCTACTTGGTACAGTAATGCAGCTGAAAAACTGTTAGGAAAGAGCGCTAGTTTTTAGGTAGTTTTGAAGGAAATAAACTTTTGCTTTTAATTTTACATCAACTTAAAATAAAAATACCTTTAATAAGTCAAGTGAGGTTTTTTCCAGGTCAGTAACTGAACTGGCATCTGTGAGTTAAATTAAACAAATACCTCGGAAGTAAAATTTTCTATTACTTTGAAATCAAATTACTGAGATTAAAATGATACATTGTAATGGTGTGTTGAAAGAAATATTAAGTTCTTGGGTTGAATTTCAATTGCGCTGTGTTTCACCGAGTGAGTGAGGACATCGGAAGCCCATACCCCAACCCCTCCCCACATCCCTCTCCCCATCCTCCAAATGCCGGCAACGCACTTGTGACGCCTCTAGTGTTGCGGATGTGCGGCGGTAATCGCTTACCATCAGGTGATACATCTGCTCGCTTGCCCCCTATTCCATTAAAAAAGTGTTTATGTGTGCACTGGATGTACGTGATATATACACTCTGTTTCTAGATTAAAACTTACAGAAATTTATCTGTTTTTTGTTTTTTATGTTACACTAGCTGAACCCCGCGGTGTTACCCGCGGTTATCGTCGTACCGCGAGTAACGCCGCGGACAAAGTTAGTCTAAATAAGTAGCCTAAGTTACTCCCTGGATCATCAGCTACCTTCCAGTGAAAGTCCCGTCAAAATCCGTCTAGCCGTTCCAGAGATTACCCGGAACAAACAGACAGACAGACATACAGACAGACAGACGGACGGACAGACAGACAGACAAAAAATTTTTTAACTACATTTTGGTATATGTACCATGAATATACATACATATCCATTTATTTAAAAGCGGTTATTTTAATATTACAAACAGACACTCCAATTTTATTTATTTGTATAGATTACATAGTCTGGTGACTACAAAATGGTTTGTTTTGAATAATTTCACCACTTTATTATTTCAGAAAAGAAGGACTACTTTTTTTCTAAATGCCTTTTATAAACGTAAAAGTTCAGATAGACATTTGTCAGTCAGCGTTTCTGAGTTTCTTTAGTACCACAGTTTAATATACGAACTAAAGCCGTCTACAAATTTGTACTATTAAATTGCCTAGAACAAGCCTAACCAATATTATTTCCATGAAATATAGAATAATATGTCTGATTGCTATTCTAGACAAAGAGCAAACGTAGATATTTTGACATCAAATGATGTTATAAGTAATAGTACTGGGACATTATAAATGATCCACATTACTTATGTTACAGTTACAATTTGCTAACCTATTACAATATTATTTCTAGAAACTAAGTTAGATGACAAAGTTTCTTGTCAATTTTTTTCTAAATGTATTTAACTATCTGCAAAATCAAACTGCGTACTGTATTAAAATTGTAAATGACTTTGAAATGGAACACGTTTTAAATTTATCTTTTAATAAATATGAATATTACTAGACAATGTTCCTTTTTTAAGAAAACATATCAAATTCTGATATCACATACGATTATTACTTACAAATTCGTTTACAAGTCTATAACTTCGAGAAGCTTATAAGTGCTACATTGATCGTTCACGGGATCGTGTTTGTTCTCGTCTCAATAACGCTTAGTAAATGGATATCCCCGACATCTGTGGGCGACAAATTACCTATTATATCTGTCATCACGTAACGCGCGGTAAGATTGCTTAGAGTTCCTTGAGGAGATTCAGGAAGTGTGATCTGAATTACATGGAGTATTTTTTTTTATATAACGAGATGGAGAAAATATGATACGAACAAATGTCATTGGATCGGATAGAGAAAGGCAAGGAAAGGA
Source organism: Spilosoma lubricipeda (assembly GCA_905220595.1). Taxonomy (NCBI): domain Eukaryota; kingdom Metazoa; phylum Arthropoda; class Insecta; order Lepidoptera; family Erebidae; genus Spilosoma; species Spilosoma lubricipeda. Next base: position 4,174,971 of record HG992291.1, read on the forward strand.
AGGTTAGAGATATCAACTCGTATCAATATGTGTCCTTTATGTCAATGTGAGAGTACCATTTAACTCTTAACATGTCCGCTTTGATGACGTCCAGCCAGCGTTTATTGGACTTGCCGCGTGATCTAGGGCCTTGGACAGTGAGGTCGAGGCAACTATTTCCTACATAGTCGGACGGCCTGCGTCTTATATGGCCATGCCATCGGAGTCGATTCCAGATACTTACAAACTTTCGCGTTTATAATATTAGAATAGGTATACGGCATTTAAATAGCTATCTTTTGTAAACTAGATTTTAATAAAATTATTTGGAGTTATTAGAATTGGCAAGTGGAAGTAGCAGTGGACTGGCCATATCTGTCTTAGTAATATCCGATTACCGTTGGGGTAAAAAGGTTCTTGATTGGAGACCGCATCTCGGCAAACGTAGAGTAGGACGTCCACAGGCCCGGTGGAGTGATGGTCTGAGCAAGAGGGCTGGCATGAGCTGGATACGCCAAGCCGAGGATTGAACTAAGTGGCGTGCAATTGGAGAGACCTAAGTCCTGAAGTGAACTGCGATAGGCTGATGATAATGATTTAGAGTTTGAATACCTTGCGTACAATATTTTTATGCATATGAACCTGCCAAAGTTACTCTATTCTACCTGGTGGAAAGCATGAGCAGAATTGACATTGCAAGCGAAGCTCAATTTCGTTCTTGAAAAAAAAAACAGTACATAAATTTTTAAATTGTTTGCATTTCACTATAAATTTCAACAAATAAAATGTTTTATTCTTATAATGCCGGTTTTGTCTACTTACCTTACAATTGAAATGTAAAGCAGAATAGTTAGCTCGGGTGTAAGCACCAATTGCACCCTAGAACTATATAAATATCTTGGGTTGCAATCGATGCCTTACAGCCCTTGGCTAATTATCTACTATTAAATATTTGTCTCTTAATATGTTTTAAATATTTTTGAACAATGCTTATATAAGCATGCGGAACTCGGTTTTTCTTTCCTTACCTTATGTTTTCACATAACACTCGTATTTTCCTGTACCAGTGATTGATGCGCACTTGACGCGTCGTAGACTAATGCTTAGTGAGAAGATTGATCTGTCCCAGTGGTGTAAGGGGTTTCGTATTATCTATATTATTTAAATAAGAAACGATGAAACCGGATTATGTATTTGATGAATTGAAGTTTCATTGCATTGGAATTTAAAGGTTGTTATGTCATTACTTCAACTTCATGTATGGTAGAAATATTTACGTAAGGGGTTTTTTTCAGTTGAATACGGATAGCGTGCGACCGGTAGTTGTACCTGGGGGAGGTAAATTCAGCAATAATAATCTATGTATATAAAAATAAATCCCTATTTACCTAGGTCACGACATCACGCGTGAACGGCTGAACCGATTTTGCTAATTCTTTTTTTGTTGGATAGCCCGTTTAGCGAGGACGGTTTTAGGCTATGTTACATCACTCTACGACCAGTAGGAGCCGGATAACGACCAAAAATGTTGAGAAAATGGAAAAAAATATTTATTATGGAGAGGCGCAAACGAAGTTGAGCGGGTCAGTTAGTAAATAATAAATGTTTTGGGACTTCTAACACACATCGCCATCTAGTCCCAAGCTAAGCAGAGCTTGTGTTAAGTGTACTAGACAACTGATATCAATAAATATATACTTTTTTGTAAATAAATACATATAAAATATAGAAAACAGATCATACAAACATTTGGTCCCAGCCGGGAATCGAAACCAAGACGTCAAGCGCATCAGTAGCATACGCTACCACTGCGCCACAGAAGCAGTCTAGTTGGCAATGATGTTTTATTTGAGATGATAATGGTGGTAGAATTATTATTTAATAGTAGAGTACACACTATTCGTTATTATAATCTTCAGTAACTAGTGACTATATCCTACACATATATATCACAAATGTTGCAAAGAGATATGAAGGAATGCAAAGTATCAGAAGACGACTCCAGTTTGACAATTTGGTGCTAAAAATTAGACGAAAAGAGACAAACCCATTATTATGAGGGACAACAGGAGAAAAATTATTAAAGTCTTAAAACTAATTTAGCAGTCATCTTTGTTGGGTAAATTTAGATAATTGATAAAAACAAATTCACCAATTTACTTTCTGAGTCAGTAACAATAAACAATTAGGGCATTTTAATTATAGTTAAAAAAACACAACACATGTTGTTCAAAAAAACCAGAAATAATCATTTGAACTATTCGACGTCGTAAAGTGAATCTTGAACATACTTACCAAGATTACCTCCCCTCCATCATATTTCAGAGTAGGCAGTAAACGCAAACTCGTCCTAAAACGTTCATGGGCAATATTCATCTGGGGCTTTTATCTAGATTGCCTTACTGGACTGGCCAATTACTCCTAATTTTATAGTGAATAATTGAGAAGCAGGAACGAAGTATCTGCTTGTTTTCTTATGTACTAGACGGGGAATAAAGAAATAAGTATTTAGTTTGCTTTCTGTGCCTTCCTCTGTTTTATCTTCTTCGATAGTAAATCAGTAACGTTAAAGAAGATTACTTTTAAATAACAGGTTGTCTTTTGATGAGTAGTTTGTTTACATATTGGATAAACATTTTGCTTCTCAGAATAGATTAATCTGTCTTTTTTTCTCAAAGACTGTGGGCTGTTTATTTTCACTAATTAAAAATTATTGTGATGAATATCCTTAATACCTTTATAGTGTCAATAATAATTTGGGTTATCGTGTTTGTTCAATATTATGTTTGTTGTGTGAATGATATTGCTTATTAACTGAAAATACAATTTAAAGTGCATTGGGGACAATGTTAAATTTCGCATCAGTCATAGAAAAACCAGATTATGAGCCGTATCACTGCACGAATACGTGCTATGGTAGGGGTCCGTTCACACAGACCTGCTCGGAGAGGAGAGCACATTTTTATCACGTTGGCAACAGTTTTGAGTAAATGTAGTAAGGTTTATTTTTGCATGTGCATTTCTTTTGTCATTAAGAATGCTTGAATGTGCTTCGTGTGAAATAATAAGAGGAGCCGATTGGCCCCGATTGAGTGCTCTTTCTCGCTCGCACTGTTTCAGATCTCTCCCAGCCGGTCTATGTGAATAGAAAAAAGCGGGCCGATGCTCTCCGAGTTGGTCTGTGTGAACAGACCTTATAATATAACAGAACTATAACTCGTTTCGGCAATGAAGAAAAACTATTCTAGCCAATGTGTTTTCCTTTAATAAATAAATATTTTCTGTGAGTAAACTTAGGTATTTGTTTTATGATGTTGTCTTATATAAGCTTGGTATAAAATTATTATCTGATGTATTTAAAATATATTCGACGTAAAATTTAAATATTCTATAATTTTAGATCCAATGTTCGAGGGCTTCAAGGTTTAACGAACAAACCTTTTTCATATTTGATTAACTTAAATTTCATTTTAGTAAATACTGGATTTGAATATTGAAGTTTTACTTTTAAAGTAGGTATTTTTACTAACAATTATTTTTACGGGAATTAACGCGATCACTTATTAAAGGTATTACATACCTCTGATTTGCTTGTGTCAGTCAGCCTGTGACCACGGCCAGTGCAACCTGGTCGAAACGTCAGGCAAATCAGAGGTATGTAATACCTTTAATAAGTGATCGCGGTAATTCCCGTAAAAATAATTGTTAATATATCATGGAACGCGAAAGTTTAAAAGTTAGTATAGGTATTTTTAGTTTCTCTTTTCGCATATCACAAATCGCTATCCCTGGAAAATTTATTCTTACAGTGTAAATGCGGTCGTAATTCGTTAGTGGGGATAAAAGAATATAAATCTAACATAAATAAAAAGTAGGGATCGAACCAAGTGACGTGCAATTGGAGCGTCCTATATACAGCAGTGGACTGCCAGGTTAATGAAGATCACCTTACGCATATCACCAAGATCACCAAGCATAGCTTCCGATGTTTATTTGGTCACCGAGGTTTGCTAAGATAAGAACGAGAAGATGTGGAGTTTTTTGACACTTTTATGTTAATATTGTTATTGTTATTTTTAATTATGGTTATGTATATACTGGTAAACTAAGTTTAATAAAAACGAGTGGTTGTAACCGGATTGGTACGTTATGTCGAAGTTTGAAGCGTCAGTTCCTCGTGTAGCTGATAATTCAATGGCCGCCGCGTGTATAGATCTTGTTAGAAACCGCGGGAGTTGAAAGATAGAATTAATTGTTGAAAACGAGGTGTTCGAGGCCGGCTGTCACTGCCCCCTCGTATGATCCAAGTGCATTTAGAACCGGGTGTTGAGTAATGACTCGGGAATCTTCTCCGGTCTTCGTAGTAGTGTGTTTGAATTGTAAAACGGAACCTTGTGTAGTTTACGGACCTGCATGTACATCGTTATAGAGGCGGCCTACACAAGGTGAGAGTTTATAATAGTTTAAAAGGAGGTGTATTGCCTCACGTTGTGCTCCTCCCACCAGGTGTGATTGTTTTGCGATTGTCTTTCTATATCTATGGGCCGTATAGTTAACCAGGCTTTCCATGGGGAACGCAATGCCTGGTAATCACCAATTATACTGAGTCCAGTTATATTGAGTCTAATCGGAATCAATACTCGTGTCACTGTCTTTGCGATCGCCACACTCTTTCAGAAAAACTTGACCGATTGCAATGAATTTTACCATATTTATTAGGTTTAATATACACGATAAAAAGTCGTAAATTATTTGCATCCAAAAGGAAAGGAAGTTAAAACTCTATCACAGTTCCATTCACATAATAGAAGTGTTACTCACATGCAAATTATTATGTTTCTATTATAATGAACATTTTTGTAAAAACATACTGTACTTAGAATATCTTTGAAAATTGGTAGGTAATAAGATTGTCTGTGAAATATTCAACAGTTAAATAGCAAAGTAAATACAAATTTAAAAATAGATAGGTAATGGATAACTTGATGAAGAAATTTCTCAAACATCTGTCATTTTAACATTATTCTTTTATCCTGGAAATTTTTAGTTTCTTTACCTCATCTCCAGGACAACTGACAAGATTACAGACAACCTCCATTAGAAATAATCAACATTTTTCGTTATTCTTATCTGACCTTCTCAGTCGCTTAATTTAAAACAGATTTAAGGAAAACAAGCTTTAAATTTTCGTTTAATTACTTTGCTTAGAGACGGCGCACGATTTTCTTAACAATGAACATTTAGATTTACATTACTAATTGGGAAGTGGACGGGCGTTTTCTATACAAAGTGAATATAACATTGATGTTTAGCTGTTATCTTTGAATAGCGTTTGGAGCCGTCGCAAGTGTTACTTTTGTTGCTGTATTATTATGAGAAGGTTCTGAAAGGTTTCATCATATATTGTGTTTGCAAAATGATTATATAAACCACTTAATATTGTATGGTTTGAAGGATATTTTATAATGATATTACTCAGTAACAATATATATTGTGTATAATTTTCGCTTTACTAGACATATTAAAACGTAAAGGTATTATAGTAACAGCAATTATGAATTGAGAATAAAGCGGTTATTCTGCGAGTTTTGCCTCACAGACATACATCTCTATTCCTAATACCTTTGAACAATTTTGGTATGTATATAATATGAATATCGGAAATGGTTCCAACGATTTTCTTGAAGTTAAGTATGTGAGGGGTTTCGGGGGCAAGAAATCGGTTTAGCTAGGATTCAATTTTAGAAAATTTACCAATAAAAAGCAAGCAAACTCGGTCATCCAGGTACTAGTTACAAAATTACATTTTGCCTGCAGTTCCACCTGCGTGTATTTCGGATGTTGCGCTAATGATTTTCGAGTTAAAATATAGTCTATGTAGTATAGTCTATAGCTCTATCGATAAAATAACTCGAAACTTGGCTTAATAGATACAAAAATGACTCCCTATAACCTTACAAACTTTACCTCTCTGTAATATTAGTATAGACAATCTTTATTACTTGTACTTTTTATGTGTGCGACAGCTGGATCATGAGGTCTCGGGTTCAATTACCGGGTCGGACCAAATGTTTGTATGATCTACAAATATTTATTTCGAAGCTTTGGTGTTTTCTATGTATAATATGTACGTATTTACAAAAAAAAAGTATGTATTTATATTAGTTGTCTAGTACTCATAACATAAGCTCTGCTTAGCTTGGGACTAGATGGTGTTGTTTGTTAGATGAACGAAAATATTTATTTATTTATTTTCAGGAATTTCCAGAAATCAAAAAAAAAAATAGACTAATGCCCATATTTATTAGCAAAAGAGCATATTTAGGATAGTGTTCCCATTACTTTTAAAAAATAATTCAATTCCAAGCAGCAATTTAAACTCATCATAATTTAAGCCTTTTCCAAATTAGGTTTGCGATCGGCTTACAACCTTTAAGGATATACCTGCCTACAATTTATAACGTGAAGGGGCTACCATCGGACCTGCACAATTCAAGTATTAGGCACAATCGAATTTCTCTAGATAGTTATCTACAAACTGTGGTTGGCCCAAGGCAGACTAGTAGAAATTTTCAAGACCAACCTCAACTACCCGTAATAAAGATCACAGGTAGTCACGTGTTAACTAGAATCGATAGATTTATGTGTTCCCCGAGCCACGAAGGGTTCTCTAAATGTAAAGCAGTCACCTAGTCACCCATCCACATAGGCTAGGTGAGGTGTACTTAATAGTTAAATCTTTGTTTTCATGGGACACTACTGTAACTCCTGTACACCAGGACCAACAGCAGTGACCCACCAACACTGAGTTATGACACTCGGGAAGTCCCGGTAAATATTAAACTGTCTTGGAACCCGCAACGAAATTAATCAGAAGAAAACTAACTAATAGTTGAATTTATCCCTCTTTTCCAAATGTGTTTCTTTTAGATGATTTAGTTTTATTTATTTTATTCAGTTCATATTTCCCAGATTCTTATCGAAATACAGACCTAGATTTTCTTTAGATAAAAGAAAATTTTATTGATAGTGAAACTAAATTTAAAATCGACTATATTTTTCTCTAAGAAAAGACAAGAAGTTTTGATTACTTTATTGGTATAATTAAATACTCTTCTTTAAAGAATGTACAAAGACCTAATAACACAAAGGTAGACACTTTATACAATTTGTATTTGTACTTCTAGGAAATAAAATTCCCTATTTGAATCATCATTTTCATGGTTTGAAAAAACAGATAAAATTTAATTACAGTATATTTTTGCTGAAAGAAAATAATAAAGAACATCTATATCCTAAAATAATATCAGAACACTTCAACAGGAACGTTTAAAATAATAAAATAGTATTATTTACGTTGTAAAGTAGGCGTGAACCTCCATTGTTAGGATAATCCCACATTCAGCAATATACGCTGTTGATGTAATCCGAACTTTAGAAAGAAATCAAACTGCTAAAAAAAACAAAATGATGTCTTAATTTTCATTTATTTTAATGTAATGAAAAACATTACTCAACGGTCGGCAGTGATGGTTTCATTCACTTCGCAATTATCTTCCGAAACGTTAAACGCAACCTAGCCATTACGAATGTGATTAAGCAGTCAAGAAAAGGTTTTTAAATTAATAATAAAGAAAAAAGCTAGTGGTTTTATATACTCTACAGAACGGTTTCTTTTTCTACCAAAGGAAATTTGGATATAACCCTAATCCAATTTATAAAAGAAAAGACAGATTAACAAGCCAGTAATAATCTTCCATACAATTAGTAAGAATTAAAGGTCCTGATATGTTACACGTTAAAATACCAGTATTAAGTATCAGATAATCCCAAATAGAGTATTCACAGTCTCCAAAGTGCTGTCATTTGAAGGACGGCCTAACACGGTCCCAGAGGATCTGGATGTTGAGTAATGATGCCCAAGCAATGTAGTAAGCACTCACCTTAATAGCTGAATAATATTCAGTTAGGGACATTTCATACTGGAGGGATATAACATAATTTTATTGGGGATTTAGTACTTTTGGATGGAGATGAAAACGACTAATTATTTCCAGTCGAATTAAGAGATTTTACCTTACTTTTAACGTTTCGGCACCAGTGGGACGATTGAGCTCAGTCGTACCATGAACTCACTGAAAACCGGTGTCAAGCTATTTTTTTGATTTATTTAAGGAAGCAGAAGTACATACCTATTTATATACAATCTTCAAGAAATCTTGAACAGTGTAAAATAATTTTTGACAACATAGAAACAAAGAAAGGCATAACATATATTTGCTGCATAAATGATGACAGCATTTATATAGAAGCGCATCTTATAGTCGTACATCGTAAAGTATCAAAGGTTTAGTGCTTGAATTAACAAAATTAGTTGCTGCTAATTAGTTGTTGTTGTAAAATTATTACTTTGTATAACAAAATAAACAAAACTTTTAAATAGCCTCTTTTCATATACCCACCCACATCTATACAAACAAATAAATTTTAAGTGTTGTTTGTAATTTCAAATTAAGAGCTTCCGACTAAATGTATAAGAAATTGTATCTTATTTCAGTATTCGCATCAAAAATTCAATAAATTAAGTTGTAAGCTTTTCTATCTGTTTGTTCTCTCTAATCTCGGAAAGTGCTGGATCGGTTTTGATGGAATTTTACTTTGTATAGTATAATAAAACAAAACGTTTAAATAGCCACTTTTTATATACCCACTCACATCTACCTATATAATTTTTTTAAGTGTTGCTTGTAATTTCAAATCAAGAGCTTTCGACTAAATGCATATGAAATTTTATCTTATTTCGCATCAAAAATTCAATAATTCTAAGTTGTAAGTTTTTCTATCTGTTTAATCTTTCTAATCTCTGGAAGTACTGGATCGATTTTGATGGTATTTACTATAGTTGGCTGATGTTTTAAGGAGTAACTTAAGCTGCTTTGAATAGTAAAAACTATCAGATTCAAAAACAAAAAAAAACACGGGTAATACCGCATGGCGCAGGTAGTCATAAATATAATTGTCAGCGCCAATAGAATGTACAGCCATCTTAGACCGGTGGTTTGGCTGGCGGTCAACTCGTTAATGTGTCTAGAGAATAGGACCCTCTAACCCCATCTAGACATTTTACATGAACTAATGGGTATTTAGGTAGTTAGTAATTGAATAGAGTATTATATAAGTAACAATACTTCTGAATAAGACTGTATTTGACTCACTATATTACTGTATACACACAATATATTCATGTATATTATTATTATTTTTATACAAAAAGGATTGAGTATGATATTTATCGTGTCATACATATACACAGATTAATATTTATCAAATTCTTCATCTCTCTAATTGCCAATAATTCTATAGTTTTTATGCTAGTTCTTGACGAGAACAGTTTTATCAATATAAAACGAAAAGAGTTTCAGACAGGTTCTTATAATATGAGTAGAATTTCGAATTTTATTCTTTTTGAGTAATCCGAACATAATAATAAGAATAAATTCTAGTTCAGGACGTATCAATACACAGAAGAGGACTATTAATTATTTTGTTCTGTGTATCAATATAATAGTAACTCTAACAATCATGCCAAGACAATCATAGCCAATCAAATATCAACATCAAGTTATTAAATAATCATATTTACACTAACACACATGATTGTCATGATTAAAAAAAAACCAGAAACAAGTATAACTTTAACAGAAATAAAACCGACTTCAAGGTTTGGCTTTATTTCTCTTGGATGCCTTCATCAGATTTTAGTGTCCTTATCATGGTACCACCGTTGGGATATCTCCTTTCCATTAAAAAAAGAATCATCAAAAATTGGTTTATAAATGACAAAGCTATCCGCGAACACACTTAAAAAAAATATATATATATACGCTCGAATTGAGAAACCTCCTCCTTTTTTTGAAGTCGGTTAAAAAACTTGAATCACAAAGACGTATGTAAAATTGATTCTTAAACATGTTCAAAATGAAAAACCGGAGCCCTTAAAAGATTATTCACCCGTCATTCTGCTCTAGACATTTTCCTTTACCCAACATCATACCACCAGAAGTATGAAAAGACTTCACAAATGTATAGTTAGTACAGACCCGGTAAACCCTACTTGACCCGGCCAAGTGTGTTGGATGCAAACCTTATTACCGTGTTTAATCCTCTTATGAAGACTACCTCCTTTCAACCCCCACCCTGTTTACAGACTCACCCCCTCTCCCAAGAGATGTGAAGGGTCTTGTATTTTTAATGCGCAGTGTTTTTGTTTAAAATTTACATCAATTAGGGACTTTCGTAATGGCCTGAAGGTGTGAAATATGATATTTGTTTCTTAGTTCGATCCCCGGGTGATTTACAAAAATGTTTTAGGTTCTAACGAAACATTTCGGCAGATTTGTTTTTTTTTCCTAAATAGCAGTAATTGTTCATTAGCAAACATATTTCAGAGACAGGATAAATTAAGTTTTAGGAACATATGTTTATTATATTTTTATTTTGTAAATAGAATATTCATGTATTAGATATTACATTTAAAATCTAAGTGATGATAAATGATTATTTTTTTTGCTCGTAAGTCGTCACACATTTATTCCGTCACATATTTATATTTCCGGTCAAAGTGTACAATCATAGAAACAGTTTGTGTTTAGTGGAGACTAGTGATTTTACTGAGTGGTGAATAATAAAAGATCCGGTTTGACAGTGCACTAATTAGTGAAAAACAATGTCTAAAGTATTCGTGTGACATTAATTGGAAATCTTAAATTTTTCGAATACCCACAAGTTATTAGATTTCAAACTACCGCCAATCTGACAGGGTCAGTGTTTGTCAGAGTAGTGAGGTAACCATAGACCATATAGGGTTGCCATTACATTGAGTTACGACGAAGAGACGAAGAGTTAATAAGAAAATCGACTAAGACGTACAATACTTCACAACTTACTTACTACAAACATAGAATATTCAGACGCGTATGAGTAAGGAATAATATCAATCGATTGTGTAACTTTAGAATAGGATAAATTTCTACTTGAAATATTTTCTTCAACATGTCGGTGAAACGCACTCCGCCGAATCCCTCTTCCACCGCTCTTACGCACTCACAGTCAGAAACCGATTTAAATACAACACCGGGTGAAGTTTCCTACGTAAATACGGCTAGACATAAGTGCCTTCGCTCGGACATGTCACCTAAAACGCATGATCTGAACTTGAGAGAGGAAATTATGGGATTGCTTCATAGCTTTAAAAGCGATTTGGATGCCAGACTAAATGAGATAAGTGATAAACAAAACACGCTAATTTCAAAAATTTCCTCAGATATTCGTGATTTGAAATCACAAACAAATAAAATACAAATCTCGAATGACGAAATTATACAATCTATGGCTTTTATAAACAATCAATACGAAGATATAAGATCGGGACTGGAAAACCTACAAAAAGAGCGATTAGAGCAGCGGAAATGTATGGAAAGTCTCGAAAAGAGGGTACAGGATCTGCAACTCAAGTCAAGATCCTCATGCATAGAAATAAGAAATATTCCGTTCACCGAAAAGGAGACTGCTGAGGTCCTCACAAATACAATATGTGCAATCGGACGGGTTGTTGGCTCAAGCATAACACCTTCTGATCTTCGGGACGTCTACCGTATCCCCGGTAAACCTGGGCTGACAAGACCCGTCGTCGCCGAATTTCAATCGGTTCAATTGAAACAAAAAACCATATCAGCTGTGCGTGACTATAACAACAAAAAGAAAACTGTGGATGACAAACTAAACACGGAGCAAATAAAAATTGCCGGAAAGAAACAGGCTGTCTATATAGCTGATCACCTCCCAGCAAGTTTGAAAAAATTGTTCTACCAGTCACGAGAATTTGCTAAACATCATGGATATCAGTTCTGTTGGACCTCAAACGGCAACATATCTTTACGAAAAACTCATGGGGAAAAGCCGATACTTATTTCCTGCGAACAATCTCTGTTGGACATGAAACCTAAGCAGTGACTAGCTCCGGAGTCATCGCTTTCTAGTATACGTTTTTATTTGTTTAAACTTACATATAGTTGCTATACACCAATACCTAGACACTACATTACAAAACAGATACACAGATATCATACACTACTAATCACAACGAAATCACCACACTCAAAATCCCCACACACATACTATATACAAAAAAACACATTGACCGATTGGTTCGTTAAATGGGTTTGCAATCAAGTTATCTCTCTTTCACTAGCTAAAATATTGCACCGTACTTCGCTAAGGTTCTGCGTTTCTATAATATATTAATGGCTAACATAAATAACATTAACTCACACCTGGACTCGATGGAGGACACGACAACATACACCTGTCTTCCAAAATACTGTAGACTGTATATAAATAATGAAAGAGGAATTACGATATTCCATTTAAATATTAGAAGCATAAATAAAAATTTTGATCAACTCTGCCTGTTACTGTTGGAAATAAATATAAATTTTGATGTGATTGTACTTACTGAATGCTGGCTCCAAAAAATAAAAACTAACTTGCCCCTTCTGGAAGGCTATACGTCACATTACACCACTCTAAATCAAAACCAAAATGATGGCATTATCATCTTTACTAAACAAAACCTAACAAGTAAAGTAACTGAACCAAAATTCCAAGACGGAAACTGTCTCGTTTGTGAAATAAACCACAATTTCAGTGTGGTAGCCATATACCGATCCCCCTCATTATCTACCAAAGAAAAATTTAATAATTTTATTAATAGCCTTAACGACGTATATACTAATATAAAAAATCAAAACATTATCTTGACAGGCGACCTGAATGTTGACATAGGCATAAACTCAATTGATCCGTTTCGCGAGGAATACCAAACGCTTAATGCCTCTCATGGTCTGTTTCCCTCGCACTCTCAACCCACTAGAGAAAATTCATGTCTTGACCACTTTTTTATAAAAGCAGATATTTTATCCACAACCTTAATTCTAGAATCCCATATAACCGACCATTTGCCCATAGTTTTATGGCTTAAAAAAAGCATTCACTACAATAAAAACCTAACTAATAGAACATACACAAATTATGATAGTATCAGTTCGGACTTAGAAAACATCAACTTCTCTAACATTTTATCAGTAACCAACACAAATGTTGCTACTAATATGTTTGTTGCATTACTCTCAAGCACAGTTGCTAAACACACCACGACATTTGCAATCTCCAGAAGCAAACGAGTTATAAAACCATGGATGTCACCGGGCCTTCTAAGATGCATTAGAAACCGCGATAGACTACACTCTAAGTCTAAGAAAGCACCTGAAAATATGACACTCAAGTTAACATATACCCGCTATCGAAATTTTTGTACAAACCTCATTCGTAAACTTAAACTAGCTTTTAATAAGTCCCAAATGCAAAATGCCGGTAACGACCCAAAAGCTTTGTGGAAAGCTATAAGAGACATATCTTCGACTCATAAAATAAAAAACAATGCGAAAGAACTCTTAAAATTATCAGAGAACCCAGTGACATCTACAAACCATGTTTGCAACTTCTTTAAAAACATAGGTAAAAACTTAGCTGAGGAAATTCACAAGTCTGTCAATATTACTAAAACTGCTGGAGCTCTAAGAGAACTCGACTCAATAAGTCCTTCTGGTTCAATAGTGATCCAAAAAGTAACAAACGCCGATATAGAATTATTAATCTTGGAACTTCGTACTGATTGCGCTACGGGATGGGACAATATTCCTTCAAAAGTCCTAAAGCAAAATTGCCACGTACTAACACCAATAATAGCTCACATATGTAATCTGGCCATAAGTAGCGGCACCTTTCCTGAAGCCTTTAAAAAAGCTATTATACACCCTATTTTTAAAAAAGGAGCTATGGACTGCCTAAATAATTATCGTCCTGTTTCGGTGCTTACGGCTTTGTCTAAGATTTTAGAGAAAATTTTAAATCGAGCACTGAAAAGATTTCTGGAAAAATTTAATATAATAGCGCCGAGTCAATACGGTTTTCGCCCGGGTTTATCCACGGAGAATGCAGTAGCAGATTTGACCAATATCGCTGTAGAGAAATTAGATGCTAAAAATAGATGCCTATGCATCTTCCTAGACCTCTCAAAAGCTTTCGATACGGTTTCCGTGCCTATTCTACTGGAAAAACTACAAAAGCTGGGAATACGAGGATTGTCCCATGACATTTTTAAAGACTACTTAACAAATAGGACACAACGTGTTAAAATTGAGAATGATATTAGTGATGAAGTAACAGTGAACTACGGTGTACCGCAGGGCAGTATTTTGGCCCCTACCCTATTCCAGTTATATATTAACGACCTATGCACAATTCAATTACCCAATACCAGCATTTTTACCTACGCAGATGATACCGCCGTTTTTATTTGGGGTCCTAACTGGCAAACTGTAAAGGAGAGAGCAGAATACTCCTTACGCGAAATTATGATTTGGCTAACAAAAAATCTCTTGACACTAAATTTAACAAAGACCAATTATATAACTTTTTCCCTTAGCAAAACCACGGATCCTGCAAAGAGTTTTTCCATTAGAGCTCATACATGTACAGATCTCAACGACTGTAACTGCCTAGAAGTTACGCGAGTCGAAGAAGTGAAATACCTGGGCGTACAGATAGACCACAGACTAAAATGGAAAAACCAAATAGATTTAGTCACATCCAGAGTAAGGCGGTTAATATATGTCTTTAAATCCCTAAAAGACACACTACCCCATAGCAAACTTATATTAGTCTATCTATCTCTCTGTCAGTCTGTAACAGAATATTGCATTCGGGTCTGGGGTGGTGCAGCAAAAACGCACCTTATTGGGTTAGAGAGAGCACAGAGAGCGGTCCTCAAAGTAATGACGGGCAAACCTTACAGATACCCAACGGCGAAATTATATGCAAAATGTAAGGTTCTCTCAGTTCGACAGCTGTACATATTGAAAATTGTCCTTAGAAAACATCGTGATGTGCCCCGTCCAAACCATAATAAACGCAGCTTATCATCTGTGTGCCCTCGTTTTACTTGCAGGACCGCCTTTGCAAGAAGACAAAGCCACAGTATGGGTGCTAAGCTATACAACGATATAAATAAAAAACTTAGAATAGTTACTTTAAGTCGCCGTGAAGTAAAGATGAAGGTTACTAAGTTTCTACAAGAACTAGATTACGAAAAAACTGAAAATCTACTTACATTTAAGACATAAGCACACAACACCGCACAAGCACACAGCCACACACACACTCACACACTCACACACATGCACACACTTATACACATGTACGTAGCAGGATGATGAACAGACAGTACTGTCTACCTTTTGTGCGACTGAACACTGGCTCCCAAGATACAGGCCTTTGGCCTAGTTTGGGTTTCAGTATCAGTACATACTTAATATGTCATATTTGTGTAAATAAACAATATTTTATTATTTATTATTTTAAGTTCCAATTAAACTAAATATTTTATTATCAGAATTTATGAAATGGAATAATGATATCGGTTTATACTCTCGATTGTCGGCACTTGATGGAACTTGTTGTAATACATTCTTGATTAAAACTCACTTGTACTTATTCCACTATTTTATTTTACACCTGACCGATTTCGCCTTATGGCATTCTCAAAGGTAGGTATAATAATATCATAACCTTTGAGAATGCCATAAGGCAAAACCGGTCAAGTGTAAAATAAAATAAAATAGTGGAATAAGTACAAGTGAGTTTTAATCAAGAATGATATTGGTATTTATTTCAATACCAAATAGTAGACATTTCAATCAAATAACTCTATCTCAGGGCCATGAAATTCTTCAAGTTAATACAATTTCACACTAACATTTTTTGCTCAGTATTCTCATTTCATAAATAGAATTGCAGTAAAGGTATTCCTAGTATGCATCCAGTTTTTATCCGTTTTAGTATAAAATATAATAACATCGCTGGAAACATTTTAATTATTACTTTATATACAGCTTATGATACTTCTGGGTATATTTTTGCTAATTAGATCGTATCAAATATTCAACGTTATTTATACTTCCTCTGTGTTTACGTAACAGTAATATCATGGGACGTCTTGTGAATATGATCTTAATAAGGTTTGGTGGCTTATGGAAAAGAGGTAATGCTTTTGGTAGGAATGTTGCCATCGTAAAATTTTCTCTTCCACTTTTATAAAACAAAAAAAGAGATATAGATAAAGTGTTACAAAAAAAACGTTACTATGTTTTTTTTTATTATTTTTGATGTTGATTTTTATTTGGCAATCGTCAACGCTAAACGAGCTATGGATATTGAGGATCTAAAATGGTTATTTGTAGAGCAACAGGATCATTCTCACAATTCATTACGTTACTTTTATAGTAATCATTATTTCCCTTTAGGAATTATTAGTCAGTAAAAACTAAAGGCTTATTATTAATTCATGTTGTAAAATTCTTTTATTCGATTTTTGAAAACATTTTGAAATGTATTCTAAATGGGTCAATTTGGATCTATGGATTTTGAAGAGAATAAAATATATTTTTTCAAAAGAGTGTATTTCCAAAGATTTTGATTGTAGGAAATAAATTTTGCTAATGGTTTAAAATTTTATTTTAACTGGTTATGAATCAATTACAAGTCATGTGTTCTAGATACGATGAATGAATTTTACTAGTCGCGGTGACTTAGAATTCATTTTTGACAACAGTGGTTTGTCATTTGAACACGATTTTATAAACAGCCTAATTAAAATGTCTGAAGGATTCAAAGATTCGGTTATCTTCATCTAGTATATCATTTTAGTAATGATTGTTATGTCGATGAAATAGACAACCACTGCTGCACTTAAGCCTCCCATGTAATTAAAAACCATAAGAAGCAATTATCACTTAAAACCTATAAGACTTTGTTACTGCTATCCATTGATTCATGAGACAATACATTGATACAAACAATGATTAATTTTTCTACGGTAAACTTGTAAACAAGGCCGTCACTCCAGTTATAAAATGTCGCATGTGTTTTCCAGCTATGTATTGAAATTGGTTAACCTACACTGTGTTTGTGGTTCCACTATGTCTATGATTGCTATGTAGGCCGTCCAATTGATCGGCCACAAAATTAAGTTCAGCAATATGATACTGTAGAGTTTAGAAACTGGAAGCTAAATTTTTTATGTGGATAAAACTAGGACAGATATTTTAAAACTTAGTTTGTGCTGCGCTAGGTGCGCAGTCAGGTGTGCGCGCACACAAGTGATTAATATTATGAAATATGATTATATTGATTTATACAACGGCGTAAACTGACAAATCACGCGTGCTTGTGGGTGTACGCTGCAGGCGTACCTTTTGATTTTGCACGGCGGCACGATCAAGGTTACCATATCTAAGCGAACGCACTATATCGTCAATAGCTTTTAACTGTCCAATGGTGAACATAGCCTTCTCCGTAGAAAGGAGGCTTAGGACTACTGTACTAGTCTGACCGTTCAAGTTTTCCTTTTCTTTGCTGTGAAGTTGTCCAGCATAGCTTGATCCCATAGTCGCCTCTTACACCCCCATGGGATCAACAGGAGTGGTGACACTCTGTATTCTTAATCAGTTATCACAAGAAGAGTATGTGTGTTTGTATGTATATTTATTTAACAAAATATATCCAAATTGGCTCAATATGTGCCAATTTTTAAAGAAATTTGAAGAAAATATAAATATTTTTCTTCAAAATCATATGAGTATGATTCCAAAATAAATAATATCATAAATACAATTTCGAAGTAAAAACAACTCATTTGTTTAAATGTAATTTATAATGCACAACGCAAAAAAAGATACAAAATATAAGTAAGTTGTGGTTTTGGCAATCGGATACTTGCCTAAACTAAACGCAAAGCAACTATTTAAATCATTGTGATATTATAATGCCGAAATAAATAAAAAACACAGGGTATGTTCTATTTGATATTATGAACCAATTACTTACGGAATTAGATAGGGTTGAACGTCAAAAAAGGCAAACGGAGAACACTGTTATGTGTTATTATTATAATAACTTGAGTGTTTCGCACGAGATGAAAGTATTCCCTTTACTTTGATCTCACGGGCATTCAAGCTTCCTTTTATAATGTTATCTTAAATGACTGACACGAGAAGGTTAGTTAAGAACATTATTATTAATTAGGGTCTTGTCATACTGATGATTTGAGAGCAGATTTAAAGCGAACACATGAGGCATGAGCGAATTCACATTATCATACATGTGTAAAACTTATTTTAGGCAGTTAGTAAAAGAATAAACAGACTGAGTAAATCACATTGTTTATGCCGAATACTACGTTTTCATGGTAGTAGAGCCACGCTGATTTCAGCACGAACGGGCCGGCTCGACCGGGGCGGTACTACCCTTGCCCAGAAAATCAACGTAAAATGGCAGTGATCATGCTGTCGTGTTTCGTTGGTGAGTGCGAAACCGGAGGCCCAATGATGCGAAAGCATCACTAGCCCGCCATGGTGGGGGTCACCATGCTGCATTGTTGCATTGTCTGCGTTCGCAGTATGGTGACCATCACTCTTGGATTCTGCTTATGCTTTCCATCAGGCAGAGTAGAGTCATTATGGCAGGGCCAAACATAAATAAAAAAAAAAAAAAAAAAAAAAAAAAAACGTACGAGTAACACGAGTACTAACGTAGACGTACGTTTTCACTGGTAAAAGTATTTTGTTTGGTTTGTTTTGTCTTCTAAGCAAATCTTAAGTAAAGTATGCCTCATGTTCTTCTTTTCGCAGAAAACGCATTGCTGTTACAACTTTAAAGGACTTAAATAAATAACAAGTACATTTTATTGTATAGGGGCAAACGAGCAGACGTATCACCTGATGGTAAGCCATTACCGCCGCCCATGGACAGCCGCAACACCAGTGGCGTCACAAGTGCGTTGCCCATCTTTGGGGGATGGGGCAAGGGATGTGGCCTCCCCACATCCCTTGCCCTATCCCCCAAAAAAAAATGGGGAATTATTATGTGAAATACGGGTTTCTAGCGAAAACACCTAAAGATATCCAGACCAGAGATTTTTTTAAGGTAACCATACTTTTACGACGAATAACATAATAATGGTTTGAAGCTGTTTACTCTTCCCAGGTAAAAACAAATAATTCCTAGAATCACCAAATAATTTTACAAAGAAATAGTATAGACACAGAACATCTATCGCAAGAAAAAGTGTTTTTACTTTTCCGTAGATCCTTAACTTTAACCTTCAATATGCAAATCAACCTTATAAAAGTTCCAAACACGTTTTGACACGTAATTTCTTTTGTGGTTTCAAGAAATTTGTTCCGGCGGGCACTCGGAAGATTCCAACATCCAACCTGTAAAAAAACTAAGGTAAATTAAGCAAAAATATTTGTCCGACCGTCCTGGTGAGAATTTCAGTGAAACGATCCTGGACCAAATTAGTCCCGCCGCTAGTTCGGGTCCTTTTATTATTTAAGTTGGATAATTATTTTCTAGGGACATTTATGTTAGATTTTGAAGCTTGACTTTTATGAAAGTTATTTCGGGTATGACGAGAGACCTAAACAAGCGACAATTTAATGAGTTAGGTAATAAATTTCACAAATAAATTCTTAAACGTAGTGTAGGAAGAGTATTATGTTCCAATGGTTTATGAACCATTACTTATCGAAGTATTATTAAACTTAATGCTACTTGAATCATTATAGCGATCGCTATTTATTCATATAATAAAATTGAAAATTTTCATAAAATTATTTAAATAAATTAATCTCTGGAACTATCAACCGAACTTTGAAGAGTTCCTTTTATTTTGGGTGCAGTCTTCAATGAAGAAGGTTATATATAATATTTAAGAATATAAATAATTATATATATTCCAAATACGGCAAGTCAAGTTAAGTTAACTTTTAAATTTTAATGCTTACTGCAAGACAGGATCTAAAAAAATAAGAATGAATTGTTTCCTCCTCGTAATTTGTCTTAAAAGAAAGGCGAGCTGAGGTGAATGCAAAGTGCAAAGGAGGTCAGTCGTGTAGGTCAAATCTTGTAATTGAAATTTGACCTGATTGATCTGAAATTTGGTACACACCCTCAGTTCTAGTGACAATACGTTTAAATGAATTCTTTTTTCATTTTAAATCCAAGATGGCCACCGCTACAAAATGGTACTTTACAAATTTCGTCACGACTACCTCAATATGGCTATCAAATGAAAGGGCTCGACTAGTAGAACACAGATGAGAAGTACTATGTAATGAAATTAAAAACTAAAAATGTGGAAATAAAAAAAAAGTTTTTTTTTTTAATTTAAATGGTTTTATTCAAAATAATTCACTAAAGGCCAAAAAAATATTTGGTAAAAGCTATTCGGTATGAAATCATTGGGCGTAGCGTAAACTGAGATGACTGGATGGAAACAAGCGCTCAATAACTGTTTGCTAGGTGATCCCAGCAAACAGTCATTAACATAAGATTCAGTCTAGCCAGCCAAAACGTAACATAGTACGTTTAAAGTTTCAAATTTACAAGCGAATTTGGTCCGCTTCCGTACTCTTACGGGCTCTAAGTAATTACCGGTCACAGACAAATTACTGAGGGTACCCTTCGTTGTTTAACTTCTATAATTACCCCTTTTGCTGCCCAGCTAGAGTGCTTGTTGTTTATGCAGTTTTGTATATATATAACAAAAACTTAAATTATGTAAGTCATAAAAAGATAAAAGGGTTGTTGTATTGTTTGTTGTCTTAGGTACCACAAACGACGAAGTGAAAAGATCTCTTGAAAAATTATGTAGAATGAAATGAATGAATAAAATAGCTTGTACCTTTAGTCTTGAGACATGAACATGGAGAATCGAAGAATGAAACATAATTTAGAAATAGTTCAAGACACAAATCATGCATCCAAATTTTTTTTTATATTTGAATCCATTTCAAAGTTGTCAAGATTATCATACCTAACTGCTTAAAATATTTATTACTTTAAGACTGTAATTAAAAAGTAAGTAAAGTTCTGTTATCTACGGCCAATATCTAAAAAAATATATATATTCCAGCTATTCCATTCCCATTATATTCAACTGCTAAAATGTGGTTCCCTTCTTTGGACGTTGTTGATCTATTTAAGTATAAAATATTCACTCAGTAGGTTTTCAGTCAAGTGAACTTTAAAATGTTTATACAAATCGTTTATTTCCACTATAAATAATTCACGACGATCCGCAAAAGAGTTATTTAAATTCGCTTTTAAAAGTTCAGTGGTCGTTAATCAGTCTTTGTCACTGTATATTTTGGTATTCGAACTGAACTGTTAAATGGTTAAGTCTATTTTAGATTAATGTAGTGTTTTACTTTAATTTTATGGCATTGTAATCGCCAACAACCATTTATTTATTTTAATAGAACACAATTAGTAGTAGTCTTCCTTTATGTGCCTGGGCTTACTATCTCTTAACGATAAATTGGTTTGTTCTTTATATTGAAATACTTCGTCTATGGCGGGTACCTCTGTTTAGGAGAATGAAAAAATTAAGCTGACTTATCTGCACACTCCTGAAATTCTATGATAACCAACTAAGTATTGGTGTTTTTGGATACCATGATTTGATTCATAGATCGCTGATCCTTTGAACTAAATCTTAAGTAACGTCTTGCTTATAACTCTTACTTTTTTAAAACTCACCTATACAGATTTATGAATGAGAGTAACCATGACCTGTAAGCACAAGCTTTATACAATAAAATGAGCGTTGGTGACGCAATGCTTTGCTGCTTTAGTTTTTTTTATTTTATATTTTGTGGGTAGAAATAGAAAAACCTAAACTAACATAGCCTTAAAGAGGGTGGTGAGACGTGCGAGTAAGTACGCGGACTTGTGGCTCGACGACCTTTTTCGCCTGTGCGTCACCTTAAAAACGCGTACTTTAAAATTGCCGCGCAAGTTCGCCGGCGATCCAACCTGTTTGAAATCTTACTCGTAGCTCGTCTCGGCTCGTACGTGTGGCAGCACGGCGAGCCGGGAGTCTTCCTTCTCTTCACGTAACTCTCTTACTAAATTCACATGCGATAAACGCTCTCTTTTCGTAATCCAGTGTTTTACCCACACTTGTCGATTTCGTCTACTTTTTAAAATGTAATATGATATATTTCCCAAATAACACAAAGCTTCTTCTCTCGACGACATCGCGATATAGTATGAGTAAGCTTCACGTGTGTCACCGACGTCGAGCCGAGTAAGTTCACGATCTTAAAAACCGCGTAATTTAAGTTCGTACGTCTATCACTCACTTAAGAATAATTGTTACTAACAATGTGAGTTATATTGCTTGGTTAAATAAAGAGTATTATTATTTTTAATGCACTTATGGTTAAGTAGATACCAAAAATTCTATACTAATAGTAAATAAAAATATATCAATGTATACTTATTTTACTTTGACAGTTATTACGTCAATTAAAAACTTCAACTTAATTTTAAATACTTTGGTTATTTCATTAAATATAAAGCAATCGAAACTACACATAGTTATATGTTCAAATGCTTCAGCCGGTTAAAGCTGGATAATTTAAATGCAGAGGCCAGACAGGGCTCTAGATGTTCCATTATCCCTTGAAAGTGGCGCATTTTGGAGTCGCCCTTTTGCCTTCGTTATCTTAAAACCCAATTTGAAAGTTGACGCAGAGATTACCTGAGTTAAGTTGAGAAAGTTTTCAAAGTGTATTGTTGAACAGAAAATTAGGTATCTGGTTATTTTGGGAAAGTGGGTGAAAATAGCTTTACGTGGCAGATGATCACGTAATTGTCAAAATCTTTAACGAAATTCGGAAGTTATTGATAATGATATTTATAAAAAATAATCTTCCAACATTCCACACCAAATTCGACAGTTATCTATACAAGTAAATGAAATTCTAGTGTCTGTTTGTAATATTAAAATAACCGCTTTTTATTATATGCATATGTATACATGCTCCAAATACCAAAATAACATTTTTTTCTATCAGACTGCTTTTTCCGGTTAATCTCTGGAACGGCTGGACGGATTTTGACGGCACTTTCACTGAAAGGTGGTTGTTAATATAAGAAGTAACTTAGGCTACTATTTTTAGACTAGCTTCGCTCCGCGGCGTTACCCGCGGTACGACAACAATCGCGGGTAATACCACGAGGTTCAGCCATGTCCATTTGTACTGACTTATCCTACAAATTAATACACACTTTATCCTAGTTTAGAGGTTTTGTCACTGTTTTTATCACTTAGAATAATCAAAGTTTTTTAAACAATTAAATTTTACTAATTATAGGTGTAAAATAACAGATTCAAAGTCACAACGTTAGTTGGAGCAAGCTAACGTGAAGTTGGCTTCGAGACAAAACCCAATAAAGCGTGTTACACACTGCACATAAATCGTACACACGGACAGCAGACAATAATATCTATTGAATGAGCTAAGAATGGAACAAGAACATGGAACAACCAGACGAGCTGTTCACATAATTTATTCTTTATCTTCTTCATCCTCCTCTTTTTTTACAGTCGGTTGAAAAAGTAAAGTTTAGATGAAATTGTAAATTTTGATGTTTATAATGTCATATATTGCCTCGGTGGCGTAGTGGTTATGTTTAACTTGTTGCACTGGCCGTGGTCACAGGCTGACTGACGTGGTGTCAGCCTGTGACCACGGCCAGTGCAACCTGGTCGAAACGTCAGGCAAATCAGAGGTATGTAATACCTTTTAATAAGTGATCGCGTTAATTCCCGTAAAAATAATTCTCAGTATCATTTTTGAAAACCTATCCATATATACCCCCCCAAAGGTATGGGTTTATAGAAAACAAATTTTGGAGGTTCAGTTCTAAGTATGGGGAACCCCCAAAATTTATTGTTTTTTTTGTCTATTGTAGTGTGAAAATCTTAATGCTGTTCACAGAATAAATCTACTTAGCAAGTTTCAACATCATAGTTCTTATAGTTTTGGAAAAAAGTGGCTGTGACATACGGACGGACGGACAGACACATAGACAAATATGACGAATCCATAAGGGTCGGGTTGATAGCCAGCTCCAAATAAAATTTGAATTACATGTTTATACTGTTCATAACTATTGTTGAAATACCTTAGTAAATAGAAACTCTTCGGAATGACCCCTTTTCAAAAACTTTAATTTTCTTTACATCTTTGTTCATTGGCTCAGATATAAAAGACCCTTTATTTGTCGCTAGAGGAAATGAAACTCTGGACCGGCACTGCAAAAAGTGACTTACTGTTAAATGTGAATTGTTGTCAAGTTTTATTTCAGCCGTTGTCAATTATTTGCTGCTTATTGAATCAGCAGCTAATAATTATTGTAATACTCAAAAAAAAGAAAATAAATATCAGAAAATATGCATCGCAAAAAAGAAAAACACCCAAAAGCTGTATAAGTAGACACAATTATAGAAAAGACTATTTTAAAAACTACGCACCATGTTTGTGCCGAGAGATAAGAACTGAAAAATCAGATAGGAAAAACACGATTTTTTCTCAAACATCCAAAACGATTTTTCAATTAGGTGAACGTTTGATCTCTAAGTGCTCAATTTGGATCCAGATCACGTATGATGTGAAGATCTAAAGCTCATTTCCTCCACTCGTTGCAAATGAAAGGGGTTGATTAAACAATTAGGAATAGTTTGTGATAGTTTCTCGTGTTTTTGAGCTGTGATTTAATCATTTGTGAGTGCGAAGATTTGGGGTTAATGACATTGAATGATTAATTTACGGAATATACGGTGTCAGTTAATTTGATCTATCGTTTTAGATTATAATATTTACTGTAGTAGTTATGTAGTGAATGAGCATTGTATTATTTATTTATAAAGTTTATAAAAAAAATATCTATTGATATAAGTTTTTTATGGGATAAGAGGCAAACGATTACCGTTGCCCATAGACATCTGCAACACCAGAGACGTTGCGTCACAAGTGCGTTACCGGGGTCTTTTCTAGAATGTTTGAAGGTTGTATAGTGGTTGATATAAATTTATAAATATATGATTTATGGTAATAACTTACACTTTCGCCACGCGGCTTTCTAATGCACCAAGTGTTGCAGATTACCCCGCATGGGATAACTATTTGTGTGATCCACAATATTAATGTTCTGAGTCTGGTTGTTCTTTGTGTCCGTTTTATGTATACTCGTAAAGTCCTCGCGACATAGGATGTATGTTTCTTATGCAGATTTTGCCTTTTTGAGTAAAAAAAAGCGGTCTAGAGCGAGTCGGTAAAAAAAGGGTTCCGTAGCAGCAAGTAACATAATATAATTTTAATTTTATTTTTATATTTGTGATGATTGAATGTAAGGTAAATTGCGGTCTACGATTTATGACGTATTAAAAACAATCCACTTACTAAATCTCGTTCTAACTAATTTTCGGTGGAAGTATGCATGATTATGTACATCATATTTTTTTTTAGTTTTAGCATTTTCTTATTTTAGAAGTTAAAGGGGGGAGGGGCACACATTTTACCACTTTGGAAGTTTCTCTCGCGAAAACTATTCAGTTTAGAAAAAAAAATGTATTGGAAACCTCATATCATTTTGAAGACCTATCCATAGATAAAAATTCTACCCTTTATTCTCCAAATATGCTATAGACTTTATAAAGTTATTTAAAATTAATCGTTTATTATATATATTTCAAAAATTGAGAACACCTTTCTGGTATAAAGGCCAAACTATAATTTCATCTACTAACAACTTTAAATGGTAATGAAAACGTATTGATTTCTAAAATAACCAAAGAACTCAAAAACGCTTCTTCTATTAATTAATTACGTATTTGATATCTAACGCATGTACCAACACAAAGTTAGTCTCGCCGTTGAAATCAATCACAGTGCTGTCATAAACATCAAGCTTTAGACAAAATCAGACCAACTTGTGAGAGAGAAGTTTCAAATTGAAATACTTTGACGGATAATTAAAACGATATTGATAATGAAAAAGGACACACTCTAAATGATATTAATGGTGAAATTCTAAATGACGATAACTTTGAACAACAAACAGTTATAATTTTTCAAATGGTTTGCTCGTTTATGTTGCTGCAGACAGTATTTTTAAAGTAATTGATAATTTATTTTGAATTGATACAAAATTTAAATAAGTTCCCAATTTTATGTTTTACTAGCCGACCCACGCAACCTCGTTTGCGCCTTATATTGCCCGTAGCGTGAAAATTTCCCAGGTTTTTGAAACATTCTTCATTGTTGCTCCGCTCCTATTAGTAGTAGCGTGATGATATATACCCTATATGATGATATATGCCTTTCTCGATAAATGGACTATCCAACACTGAAAGAATTTTTCAAATCGGATCAGCGCTTCCTGAGATTAGCGTGTTCAAACAAACAAACAAACTCTTCAGCTTTATATATTAGTATAGATGAGGAAGTTTGGTGTTGTATAAATCGTGTATGAATTTTTGCCTGTAATTTGTGTTACGCCGACAAAACAAATTGGATCAAAAAAAATTTTACTTTTATACGTTATACAAACATATTATAAACTGTTTATTTTAATTATTATTAGTAAAAATATTTATTAATGTTATATATCTATATTATACGAGTGTTCAAATGAGTCTAAATTAGCTTTAATGTAAAAGATACACAAAACGATAACAAAAGCGAAACACTGACATCAAATTCTAGAAAGACTACTGATGAAAGCCGTAAACAAGCCAAATGTCATTAATCAAAGAATACAAAACGCCAATAAGTACAAAATCGCACTGAAACCGTGACGATTTGTACTAAATTTTAATTTGCTAAATAACGTAAAAGTTGGCTGTTTGGCGTTTACAACAATTATTTGTGCAAGGTTTTAATACAGGTGGCGTGGTGACAGGTAGTGGCAGTTACGGCTCCGCAGTGTATGTTTCCATTGCCTCTTGAAATAATTTTATCTTTTGGCCAAATTTGTTGATCCAAAAAGTTCTGGAGTGGTTACAGTGAGTGGGCCCAAGTTGTTACGCCGACCGGCGACCTAGTGAAAGCGTTGCATGCGGACAGCACAGGGTTGATTGTTAGTTTATTGTAGCCAAACTTAAGGTACAATAATCGTTAAAATATTAGCTTAAACAAGTGCAGTAGATAAAAATGTATCACTTTATTTCAAATCCAATTTCTAACCTTTCTTTTTTTCTAGAGCAGAACATTCAAAAAACTTACTTTCCTCCTTTAATGATACAACGGAAACGCACCTTATGTGTTCGTAGCGTGACTTTGTAAGAGCGATACAATGCGAGGGAAGCTCGGACTCAATTATGTTCCAGTTTTAATTTCTACTGCCTTTTATAATGATGCCGTTACAAATTAACGCAGTTGATTTGTATGTTTTGACTTTCACAGGTATCAGACTTGTTTTTCTTTATACTATTTTATTTAGTTTCGTCTTTATTTTCCCTCTTTGTACCTTGACTTAATTCGTATCGTAGACATTATATAATACGAGAAAAGGTATTCTTAAGGGTTGCTAGTTATGATTTGCATTTAATTTCCTGGTCATATTTTAAAGATACATTGAGAGCCAGAGAGAAAGAGAAATAAAAGCGATAAGAAAAGAAATAAATGGACGACTTTATCAACCTTTATTCAAATCATGTGGTAAAAAAACTAAAAGTATGTGTCAGAATAAGGTTGATTTGACAACGCTTGGAGTTACAGAGTTCGAGAATTTTCATGATTACTGAGTTATTGAGTTATTGACTTAATTTACTGATGGCATGTTTTTTCAATAAAATTAAACTGAAGTAGTCTATGCTGCTGAATAAAGATGCTGAATAGAGATTTGATTTTTATCTTTTCTTTTTTCCTTCATCCCATTACTTTTCATCTCGAGATGAGAGATTGCTTTCAAAGATAAAATCACAAGTTTTTCGTTTACTGGTTTGTTTTTTCTTTCATTCATTATATAATTCCATTCGGAATAGGATTTCGTTGAGGTTTTTTTTAATTATATGTAGTCACCAAATTGAACTCACTCTAAAGATATATCTGAATCGATTTGTAAAGGTACTTAAAAGGAGGTCACAGCGCTTCATCAAAGGAAACTGATTTAATATGAATTAGGAACAAGCTTACCTGGTAGAATATTTTTATTAAACTTATTACTTCAATTTTATTGCTCTGTTCTTTATTTTTTGCTCCAAAACTTTTATGGCCATAACCTCGTTTTATATTAAGGAACTCGGCACTTACCTATAATCTACAACTTCTCGAACAAATGAGGAACTGCCCATACATCGAGTTCGGGTCCAATCTGTGTTTAACTTTCACTAATTGTTTGCCTTTGGGTCGGCTTCAATCACCGGTCTAACATGACCTACATCCACGTATACATACCACCCGCTGCCTCCAGATTTAGCTTTTGTTGAAGCGGCTAGGAAGGTCAATGTAGTTTGGACTTACAAACAATGCAATCTCGAAAACCGTTGTATCATGGGAAACTTTTAATTTGATTAATATTTAATTCGTTTATTGGTTCTTACACAAAAAGGCTTGGTGCTCAGAGTGGAAAAAAATTAAACTGATGTTTTCTTTCATTATGGATGCTAGCCACATTTTACCCGCATTTTATAACTTTGATTTGTCTAACTAATCGCGAAAAACTAATCGCTGTTCTATTTCATATTATACTATTTTTTTTTGCCAAATTTTTTCATTGGTTTAAGCGAATTTGAGTAACTATCAACCAGACAAACTTTCGCATTAGAACTACTAAAATTAGGATTATGATGATGGCATTAACTGCCTCGTTGGTCTCGCGGTTGGCGTGTGCGACTGCTGATCATGAGGTCTCGGGTTCAATTCCCGGGTCGGACCAAATGTTTGTATGATCTACAAATATTTGTTTCGGAGTTTGGGTGTTTTCTATGTATAACATGTATGTATTTACAAAAAAAAAAGTATGTATCAGTTGTTCTAGTACCCATAACACAAGCTCTGCTTAGCTTGGGACTAGGTGGCGCTGTGAGTTGGATGTCCGAAATATATCATATATACCAATATAAAAGAATATATCATTGGTCTTTCTGTGTAACTTAAGTCACTTTTGAATTTGGCCATCCATATAAATATCAGTATAACGATAAATAGGTACGATGATTATATTTTTTTTTCTTAAAACGACATCACCCGCATTAGAAATAAATCCTATGTCTCGTGGGTCTTTACAAACATACATGAAACGTATACAAAGAGCACCCAGATTGCAGAACAACAATTTGTGACTTTCTCATACTTTTTTTCATATTATGTAGGATTTGAACCCGTTGTGGGTTGACTGAGCGCAATAGAGGGCGGTGTGAAGGCCGCTTTTACGACGATTAGGCCAAACGTGCAGTCAACACATATAAGCAAATTAACGTTTCATAAGAGATCTAAATAGTGATTCTATTTTATTCCAATTGCTTTGATACTATTACTTAAGCTTCTTAAGAAAGGTCAATACTACGAAATTGCTGTTAAAGTAATGAAAGTAATTTAGATTATTCCAAAGACGTATATTGATTGTAAATATTCCCTTGGGTTCACTTATATTAACAAGATAGTTACAATATAATGATTTGCGTGATACGCTGGGGCATTAAGATATTTAATTTATATTTTAATATGTTATCTTAGTTTTAAGGAGCAAAAAAAATCGATTAACGAAGTTGATTGATGCTCAATCGTGTTATCATTTTACCAATAGGCTTATTGTGAACGTCATAGCAATCTGGTTTTATTGTCTACGTACAAACACTCAAATTAAAAATTTCATCAACATTGCAACAATGTCTATAGCTAATTGATATTATAAGTTGGATTAAAATTATCAGGTCATGATTGAACTTAGCAAAACGAAGATAGACTGAATGTGTAGCAGCTGACAAAAGCAGTGGCTTTATCTATTTGTAAGCTTTAATATATTTGTCTATTTTCAGAAATTAAATTGAATTGGTTCGAAATTTTGCATTGAGTCCGGTGTTGTGTCTGGCACCGACTACAGTAGTTATTTTTATTTTTAAGTGGCAAAACTAGTATTAGTTTAAAGTGGTAACACTACCATTAGTTTTAAGTGGCAACACTAATATTAGTTCCTATAAATATCTCTTCCCTTTTTACTCGTTGTTCGACCACATGTTACACCACGTTGGACGTTTTATTTTCTCCTTCACCACGGTCACAATCATCATATATTTCACCCCGAAACATCAGATCTAATATATTTCTAGTTGCATTTCTGGAAACAATCTCCTAAGAGGCTTATAGGTTGTAGGCATAAATGTATGTTGATCTGTAAATCGGCTTCCAAGATTTGGTCATTGTTAGAATTCAATTACAGAAACATACACAATGGTAACTTTGATCGATAGTAGTCAGAGATAGAAGTATGAATCTGTTTTTGATTTTTTTTTTCAGAAAGTAGGTAATAATAGTATTTCAAACATTTGCCACATAAAGGCATCTAGTCCCAAATACTTTTTTTTTTAAATACATATATATTATACATGCATAAAACAAAGTCCGAAACAAATAAGTATTTGTAAACCACACAAACATTTGGTCCGACCCAGGATTTGAACCCGAGACCTCAAGTACAGCAGTCATATTCACTACTACTGCGCCACCGAGACAGTCAAAAAGTAACTAGACTGAGAGTCAAGTGCATGAAAAAATCAAATCGATTAAAATCAAAATGTTTTGATTCAATATAAGACATATATTATTACAAATAGAATTTATTTCAGAATGTCTGGATATTAACAATACGAATCCATTAATGTGATTGAGGTTTGTTGTTCGACACACCGTTTTCACTTCATTTTAATCATATATTACATTAAATCTTGAAGGCCAGTAGGTCGTTAGTAAATCCTTGTTGCTAAACCAGATTTTGAGTTCAATTTCGACAAGTATAGTATGTATATATTATAGTATGATGAACACCGTGTACACATAATATTTACCGAGGGAGAGCCACGTTTTGGCCTGAATAGACCGGCCTGTAGAATCGACCAGAGTGATACCACGGCCTCACAGAAAAACGGTGTGAAATAGCGCTGCGCTGTGTTTCACCGAGTGAGTGAGGATACCGGAGACCCGTACCCCAACTCCTCCCCATATCCCTTTCCCCATCCCCCAAAGGTCGGCAACGCACTTGTGATGCCTCTGGTGTTTCGGGTGTCAATGGGCGACGGTAATCGCTTACCATAAAAAAAAAGATCACTGATTTTTGACTGGCTATTCTAAATCCTTATTGAGAATGTAATTGTTTGCAAACGGAACATAGGTTAAATCTGAATTGGTGTTAAACACAAATATTGCAAGTAAGTTCTAATTCAAAATTAAGACACTAAGTGACAGTTATGAACGTTAAACTGAAGCTACAGATAAAAATCATAGATCATTACCAACAAACGTCACAGCAAGTACTTGGATGTCAAGGTAAATTAGGTGAAAATACCAAAATCGAAATACGAAAATAAAAAAACTTTTGTCGATCTATAACTTTCAGTTTCCAAAATGGGTAGAGCCTTATGAGAAGAATACTGGCAAAGGAACTCATGGCCTCTCTTTTTGAACCACAGATCTTTAGGTACAACATTGTTAGTATTATATGAAAGGTAAACAGTATGCAAGCTGTTGCCATCTGAACTATCGTAAATATGAAATGTATGGAAATATCGTAAGTATGTACATATTGCACATGAAAACTCTTGTAATCATAGTACAGGTAATTTTTTTTTAATGTTTGGCCCAGCCAAAATGACTACTCTGCCTGATGGAAAGCATAAGCAGAATCCAAGAGTGGTGGTCACCATACTGCGAATGCAGACAATGCCACAATGCAGCATGGTAACCCACACCATGGCGGGCTAGTGATGCTTCTGCATCATTGCGCAGTTCAGTAAACAATCACATTCTCTGAGCAGTCAGTTCACTTTTTTTAGAGTACTACAATAAGTTTAAATACAAGGTCGTTTATGTGAAATTTTAAGCTACTATGAAGATATATGAAGATCCAGATGCC
The DNA here is from genome assembly GCA_905220595.1 of Spilosoma lubricipeda. NCBI lineage: Eukaryota > Metazoa > Arthropoda > Insecta > Lepidoptera > Erebidae > Spilosoma > Spilosoma lubricipeda. Next base: position 4,207,053 of record HG992291.1, read on the forward strand.
CATTTATTATGGCAACACCAAATGCTTCTGGACAATCCATCACAAAGGTAGAAAGGATGATGTACTACAATATAATATATCAAGGTAGAGTCTTAACTGCTGCATCTAGGGACTTGACATTTTGGCCTATGATATTATTTCATAATCCACGCCTAAGGGGATAAACTTTTAAATAATTCAAATGAAAGAAAAGAAAACAAGATAATATGGAAAGTAAATTTTCATCAAAAACATAAGAAATAGAGAAACGAGCAAAGTCGCGGCCAAAATCTAGTCAATACTAAATTTCCAAATAAATTATCTTGTAAGCCTTTAACAATAGACTGTTTCCTTTGTGAGTAAATAATCAAATGAGGCCAGCACACGGCCTCAGGGGCGAAGTCGATCGATCGATGTGAAACGTAGTTAAGCACTGCATCTGTTGTTTAAAATATTTACTTACAGCACACAGGTGGGCTAAGGTTTCTATAAATACAAATAGCGTTTCAGTCTATAGTAATTATACTATGAGTAATAAGAGGTGTTTTATTTAAGTGTGCGTGGATCATTTAACGTTTTATAGACGAATAGAAAGTGGGTGAGCAGTTGAGACAATACAAGAATAATAAAATGCTTATTCAGTACTGCAAATATATAATTATATAATATTGTTGTCGTTGTTTTCTTTTTAAAAATTTCCTTTTTAAAAATACACTAGGTATTTGTTTGTGAAATTATGTTTCTCTGTAGTTACAATGAAGTTCAAAGTCGCTCAGCCAGCTATCGAGAGGGCTATGCTCGGCATTTCTCTAAGAGATCGTATCAAAAACGGCAGAGAACCAGGGTCATCGACATAGCCCACAGGATTAGTAAGCTGAAGAGGCAGTGGACTGGCCATATTTGCCGTAGAACCGATAACCGTTGAGGTAAACGGGATCTTTAGTGGAGGCCGCATCTCGGCAAACGTAGTGTAGGACGTACACAGGCCAGTGGAGTGATGATCTGCGCAAGACGGCTGGCAGGAGCTGGATGCGAGAAGCCGAGGATCGAACTAAGTGGCGTGCAATCGGAGAGACCTATGTCGAGCAGTGGTGTTAAAGAAGTTTAAAAACTTAAACCCTCTAGGTACAACTTTTTGATGAAACTTATATACTCGTAGCATAGAGCTCGACAATTATTACGAATCAATAATAGATTTTAATTCAAAGTTTTAAAATACACAGAGAATAATAAAACTATATAACTAAATCCATTTGGATATTTTAAAAGAACAAACATATTAACATATTTTAATTGAGATAATTAAGACCTTTGATATCGTTTTTTTGGAACAACGTTACCAGTAAATTATTAACATTCTACTTTGAACCATATTATATAAGATACATATAAACATACCTTAGGGTTCCTTTTGTTACAATATCAAAGAAATTATAAAGAGAATTAAAATTTCAATTTTCCTTACAATTAATATCCTCATTGTTTTCATATCAGAAATTAAGTGCTTATATGAATTTAGAAATTAATTATTACTGTACTACAAGTACATTTTATGTAATACGTGATTTGACTGCACGTTTGACCAAATGGTTTAATAGGTAGGCACGCCGCTTTCTACTGTGCCATGTGTTGGGGGTTCAAATCGTACATAGGACAACACTTTGTCTGATCCACAAATTGTTGTTCCGAGTCTGGCTGTTCTTTATATCTATTTCATGTATGTTTGTGAATCATGAAAACACAGGTAAAGTCCGTAATGTGGGAGTTGTGTTTAAAAAAAAAAAAGGAAAAGCAGAAAGAAAATGTAAAGTACCTTACAGTCTTTAAAGTACAACGTCCACTAATCGTACACGTTTAAGAAGTACGTGCATAATCACCCTTTCTTATTCAAGCGTATACCTTCTTATGGTCTATTTTCTACAGTGTACTAGTGACTATACTCTGCCTGATGGAAAGCATAAGCAGAATCCAAAGATGGTGGTTACCATGCTAATTGTGAATGCAGACATTGCAATGCATCATGTTTACCCACACCATAGCGGCTTAGTTGTGCTTCTATATATTATTTGCATATTTGTCTTTGTACGTCATAGAATAAGTGCATGTAGTTGTAAAATAAATAACATAAAGAGTAAATCTGGAGTGTCTGTTTGTAATATTAAAGTAACCGCTTTTAAATAAATGCATATGTATGTATACACGGTACATATACCAAATATGCAGATAAAAAAATGTATGTCTGTCTGTCTGTCTGTCTGTTTGTTCCGGGTAATCTATAGAATGGCTGGATGGATTTTGACGGCACATTCACTGGCAGGTAGCTGATGATCCAGGGAGTAACTTAGGCTAATTTTTTTAGACTAACTTTGTCCCACGGCGTTACTCGCGGTACAAAAATAACCGCGGGTAATACTGCGGGGTTCAGCTAGTTAAATAATATAATTAAGACACACGTACGTGGTGATACTTAAGGCTGCTTTGATTCTATTTTAGCATGTAATAGTATTATTATGATAAGAAAATGGAAATATCCCACACCCTTTATTTGATTTCAGACCAGGCAGAGTCTAAAACTATGTTACCCACACTGCTGCCTAACATCATATGTGTCATTGCAAAATTGAGTACAAACATAGAAAAGAATAAATAAAATAAAAAAAAACGCATATTGTCAAGTAATATTACATTAGATAAAGACGGGTTTTACATTAGACAAAGCTCGTCGTGTGGGTGGATGTGTGTGAATTCGATGACAATTTAATTTTTAATTAGAATTTTTTGGTGATTGATTGCTCGGTTGACACCACATACATAACAAAGGCAATTTCAATCTCTAACTTAGATTAGAAACGTTTTTGTTTATTCTTTATTTTTTTAAACTTTACGTACATTAAAGAAATAGACACACAGAATACCCAGACCCAGAACAACGATTCGCGGATCACATGCTAAGTTTGAATCCACAACGCTCAGCGCAGTAGAGAACGGCGTGTCCACCTCTTAAACCACTACATCAACCGCACAGTCAAAAGAGAATAGGTTGGTTCTATTAAATTATTATTTAATTTTGTGTATTAGGCAAACAATTTGATCCAATTTACATTTGAAAAGAGAATGTACACAGAATATTTAGTTTATTTTCGTGCCTCTATGACACATTGCGGCTGAAAGTGACAAAGTTCCTAGGTTTATTCGACCATATGATTGTTAAAACTTGGCTGAATGTGCCTCTGTAGAGCCCGCTACAACTAACTTGGCATTAACATTGCGTAGGGTTGAGATATATCCAAGTTATGGGACAATGTGGGAAACAGGCGCAAACTCGACAGTTTGGTTTAGGAGTCATTGGTTTTATTAAATCTGTGTAACTAGATATAAACAAATAAGGGCATTGAACGTTAGGTTTAGATAGCAAGAGAAACTTTAAAAAACTATTAGACGCCCATGTAAAAAGTTTTGATAAATTTAAAAAACTTTTGCCCCCCAGGCCATTATTACGAATCTATTGACATCTCTTTACTCAATAACAGTGGTATTCGTAGATGCTACAGAAGTTGTAATAATAATACCAATAATAAAATTAGTGCACTGTAATACAATTTTATTAAAACTATAGTTTACTCTCTACAATGGAACATACGAATACAAATAGACTGCCAAATTATATCCCTTCCTTGTCGCGTCGTTTTAGTTCACGACAGCAGTCGCCTAACTATCCTAGCTAATAAATAAATGGACAGTCACATTATATTGTAACGGTGTATTAAGTTTAATTTAAAGTTAGGAGAACTCTGATTTAGAATAACTTGGCATCACAAAGCTATACAACAAACCAACTTAGTCGTAAGTAAACTAAGTAACAAGGAGATGCATAGGTATTATAAGTATTACTAGCTGAACCCCGCGGTATTAATCGCGGTTATCGTCGTACGGCGAGTAACGCCGCGGGACAGAGTTAGTCTAAAAAAAGTTGTCTAAGTTACTTCCTGGATCATCAGCTACCTGCTAGTGAAAGTCCCGTCAAAATCGGTCCAGCCATTCCAGAGATTACCCGGAACAAACAGACAGACAGACAGATAGACAGACTGACAAAACCATTTTTAACTACATTTTTGGTATTTGTACCGTGTATACATACATATGCATTTAGTAAAAAGCGGTTATTTTAATATTACAAACAGACACTCCAATTTTATTTAGTTGTATATAGATTAAATAAATTGCACAGATATGTACTATAATGGGATTTTTTATGTCAACAAACTTACAAGTTGTGGGTAGTTTAATGTCGTAGAAGTCACCTTAACTTTCAAATCTTAGTTTGTCAATATGGTGCTTGTTAAGGTTAACGAGTGAGAGATGATATAATACAGCGAGCGGTATGGGAGAGAAAGAGAAAGAAAGAAGTCATTTTGAACAACTTATTCGTTCTAATATTTTTAGATTCTCTTAAAAGCATTTAAAAGACTTTTGCCTGTGTCTAGTATTGATTATTTTATAACGGGCCTATCGTTACAGTGGTTAGTGACCCTGACTAGCGATCTAGAGATCGTGGGTTCTATTCCCACTCAGGGCAAATAAGTTTGCAATGAACATGATCATTTGTTTTGCATCAGAGTGTGATTTAACCTACATATTTACGTATTTAGAAAGATCATACGTAAGTGTGTTTATCAGTTACCTGATGACCATGGCACAGATATTACATTGTTTTTTAATGAGACTACCATAAGTAAGAAGTGTGAAGTTATTATTTTACTATTTATGAATAAAAAATATTTGTTTAACATTCAAAAGATTTTTTTATTTTTGATGTTCGGACGTTATATAGCGACCCAGGTCCAATTATGCTTGGTTCGTACTTCGTACCCTCAATTATATTGAAACTTTAAAATAATCAATTTTTTCAACAGATTCACACGTAGTGAACCGTAAGCTGATCGATGTGCCGCAGTTTGATCGCCCCATTGGGAACCACACCTTCCATATTGGGAAGGAATCTGTCCTGAGCTGTTCGGTTATCAATTTGGGAAAACACAAGGTAAGTTAAACATTCCCCTCAGGCGACATATAGGTAATCAATTTTCAGTTTATTTAGTAATTTCCATTATTTGGGAAACTGTATGTAACTCATCTGTGTTCGTATCTCACCCGTAAAAGAGTAAAGGGGAGAAAATTTGTGTCTATTATAGTTTTGACAATATTTTAAACCAAGTATTACGTGTGCAATATGGCTGAAAGGAGCTGGATGCGGAAAGATCAAAATCGTTTAGTGGCTTGCGATGGGAGAGACTTATATTCAGCAGTGGACTGCAATAGGCTCATGGTAATGATGATTACTCCATTAGAGATCCTACAACTCTTTTTTTAATGGAATAGGGGGCAAACAAGCAGACGTATCGCCTGATGGTAAGCGATTACCGTCGCCCATGGACAGCCACAACACCAGAGGTGTCACAAGTGCGTTGCCGGCTTTTGGAGGATGGGGGTATGGGCCTCCAGTATCCTCACTCACTCAATTGAAACACAGCGCAAGCGCCGGTATATTGTGAGGCCGTGGTATCACTCCGGTCGAGCCGGCCCGTGCATGCCGAAGCGTGGCTCTCCCACGGTCTCATACTGACATGAATAGGAAAAAAAAGACTTAGTAGTTTAAGTGGTCGCCGTTACCACTGCGTTCATTTTACGGGTTCAAATTTCATATGGGACAACACTTTCTCTGATCCATAAATTGTTGCCCTGAGTCTTAGTCCCAGGGTGTTTTTTGTACCCGTTTCCTGTATGTTTGTAAAGTCCTCCGCGTCATAGGGTGTAAATTCCTAATGCGAGAGTTGTCCCTTTAAAAGAAAGCACTGACGCATATAAGAATAACGTTTCATTTGAAGATCAGTAATTCATACGTAAACGCTAACACGCGGTCAAAAGTAAATACGAGTAATCTTTTACACAGACAACAATGGCCTGTCCAATCACATTACAGTCCTTAGTAACTCGGTATAAAAGTCTGTATTTTCAGCTAAAAACAAAAGTAACTCGCAACCTATTCTCATGTGTAAGCAAGTAACAAGCCAACTAAGAGATTACCTTTGCTCTTGTTCCTTTTGTACTGTTGTCTGTTTTATTCTATGGAAGATAAAATACTAAAGCACTTGTTAAACCTCAACTGTGGTATAGAGTTGTCGTTAGTCTAGCATAGCACACACACTCAATGCGAATTTTTACTGTTTTGGATTTCATGTTTTATATTTCATTGTATACGCTTTTATATTGGGAATTACTGATTAAGTTTGTTATTTTTTTTTCAATGTATGTAGGAATGAGGTTTTCCGAATAACATAGTTGTTACGAACACGTGATACGAACGCACGGTTTTGTGAGTCAGGCGAAGTGGGGACGGTACCTATCTAAAGCGGCGCGTTCGGAAACAGGGGACAGTTTCTCTTCAGATTTCTCTTCGTCCACACCTTTTAATTGTTACATGGATCAATCCTGAGCCATAATAGTTTTTCATAATTTATTGTGTTATGTGTTCTTTGTACAACCAATTTTTATTTAATTGTGTTTACATAAATTCTATATACATTATTGTACAGCAGCACAGACAGTGCTTTGCACTGTGTTAGTTAATCAAAGCAAACACAGGTCCTTAATAACACTCAATCTTAAAGTAAATCTATACATATAAATAACATTGAAATCTGTTGGTAGTTTCAAATTAACAACTTTTCACTAAATACCTATATAAGTATATATGGCAACCTAGTTACATAAAAAAACGGAAGGGCTTCCGCTCCTTAACAATATAAGTGTATGATACACACAAAAACTGAAATTCGCATCTCTCATAAATAAAATGAAATACTTCAATTGCAATTATTTTAAAAAGAAAAACACTATTTTCAATTTCTACATCATCCATATTATAAGTACCTGATAGTTCGCTTTGAATTGTTTTAACAGTGCGACAGTTTTGCTGCCTTAATTGTAATAAAAATAATAAATACCCAGAGTTATTCGACTTAATTATATACAGTGGTTTTTTTATGGTACGGGAGCAAATGAACAGACGTATCGCCTGATGGTAAACGATTACCGCCGCCCATGGACGGGTGTCCAGCGTCATCTTAAAACTCAGATTTTATTCATTAAAGAGTACATGATTTTTTTCTATACATGATCGTGGTCTTGTTTTGATGTCAGCAGTAGTTGCTAGTGAAGTATTTTGTACGTACTTGAAATAGCAATATTATTATTTGTTTGTTCATTCGAACGGTGTGGTAATTGTGTTTTAGCTCATGCAACCCCGTTCTGATTTTCGAGGAAGACTCGAAGAGCGGCAACCCAATGTCATATTTGAGGTGTCTAAGGGGAGTAGTAGTCACTTGCCATCGAGTAACCCTTAAGCTTTTTTGATCTTTCAAAAAGAGATGGGAATAGGATACAAAAGAAATACAGTCAAACAATATCTATGTACTCACTCCGACATTAATTTCAAAGTACCTGGTGCGATAAAAATACAATTTGCAAAAGTACCATTTAATAAAATTTGCTATCATAACTTCATTAACTTGCAGATATTAGCTATTTATGTCTCGAGGGATCTTCAAGCTACTCCGCGGAAATAATATGTGCACAGGATACTGAACAATTATTTGACCAACTTAATGAGACTAAATAATTCCATATTCCCAACATTCCATTCTTTTAATTACGACATATCCAAAATTCCATTATCTCGATTCCGGTATTTGAATTAAGAACGCATGAGGAACGTTTGTTCCCCAAAATGAAGTTGAAGCTACATTTATTATTTACTAAACTCCTACAACTCTAAGCATTAAAAAACATGTGCATTTGGTAAAAGAATTGAGATTAATGAGATACCTTTAATTGCGTAAGTTTTGTGGTTTTGGAATATATATAAACGTATAGAGTTTTCCTACTTTGATATGTTTTGGAAGGAATAAGACGAGAATGCATTTTATCTTTGTTAGTAGGTTACTTGCAAAAATATTTAACATTTTTTTCTATTGCCTTTAATTGTACGTGGTTTGTTTATGAGTGAAAGTTATTATTTTGAAGTTTAATATATTAGTCACTATTTTATACAACTACTAACAAAAATACTTCCAACAAATCTGTAAAATATGTACCTACCTTACCTTACCTACCTACCTTATAAGTATGTACCTAACATACTTATAAGTATACATACTAGTAAGTAATGCACTACTTACTACGTATATTACAGTATTTTTATAGCAAAAAAAATATGATATTTTAGTCTAGATACCAGTTTAATATTTTCAGAGAATGTTATATGTTATCATTCATAGAGTGAATGGCATATCAAAACAAAATAGAAAACTATAACTTAATGTATACAATGTATTAGTATATATTATTTATCATAAATGAAACAGAATGTACCGTAGTCTGTGTTTACGACCTTTAATAATATAAAAAAATATATAAAAGTAACTATAAAATACATTAGTTGCTCCCGCGAGCCTTATAAGCTTCGTATAAATATCATAAATTTGGTTGCAAACATTTATAACGCAAATGAAGAATTTGAATCACGCACAGCCTCCCAAATTGATTTGGTGCTCGTCAACAACCACATTTAAATCCTTGGTCACGTATTGGTTTATTGTGAGCCAAAAGTTACAATGGCCCGGCGCGAATAGTAATCTCTACGGGTAATGTTATGTAATTCTTGAAAATTGCCGCGCCGGTCTATGCCTGAGGATTTATAGAGCCGTAGCAGAACCTTTAGCTATGGTCCCTTCCTTTCTTTAACTTTTGGATTAAAGGAGAATATTTTCTACATGTTGAATAACCTTTCAACGTACATAATAACATTTTAAAAGGTGATTTAGGCTAAAAATCTATTAAGTTGCTAAATCACTTTTTTTCAAGAAGTTAGAAAGCTTTTTTAAGTTACCCAGCTATAATACGTAAGTATTATATGTTTAGTAATGTAAAAGTAGTGTTTGCGTAGAACTAGATAATTTTCAAAGGCGAATTCGAATGAATAATTTGGGCAGCAAAGCATAAAGTTCTCATTCAATTTATTTAAAATCAACTAGATAATTAATTAATAACGAAGATCTCGTATAAATTAAATTTTCGGACATCTAACACACAATGCCATCTAGTCTTAAGCTAAGCAGAACTTGTGTTATGTGTACTAGACAACTTATATAAATACCTATACACTTTTTTATACTACCTATACTCTTTGTTAATACATACATATTATCCATAGAAAACACCCAAACTCCGAAATAAATATTTGTAGATCATACAAACATTTGATCCAACCCGGGGAATCGAACTCGAGACCTCAAGCACATCAGTCGCCTACAAGAATGAATATATGTCACAGATAATGTCTACCAATGTCAACAAATGTAAAGTTTATCTATTTATTTACGTAGTTATGTAAATGTATGAGTCAGTAATTTCATTCCTTTATGCATATTATTTGATGAAAAATTTATATCCATTGCCCTTAATATCGGTACATCTCCCTGACAAAATTTCTGCACCACCCAAATGTTGATGTTTAATGATGACTAGATGTAGATATACCAGATAGTATCCACTATAATTGTCCTACAATCGAATAATAAAAGAAGGAACATGAAATTGTACTTCATTCCTAGACTACTTCGATTAAATCAAACCAAATTAAATATAAGAATCATAGAAAACCTTTTCTCACTCAGCGCCCAGAAAATCATTATTATATTCCCACCACAGTTGCGGCTCTAATTAATAAGCCTTTTATACCACCATAAACACTACATAAAATCTTAATGATACGTAAATATTATCTAATAAAGTATAGCGCCATTTTCCCGGCACCTAATATATCTTTATGGATTCATATAATCTTTAATATGCATCCGGAAATATGATTATCATCTCATACAAACAGTGTTATTACACGCGACCCAATATGGGTTCGAGTTGGGACGCGTAATAGTCCCTATTCGATTGTTTTCGTGGTATCGAATAAATTGTTTATTTTGTGGATATTATCTTTCATGAGTGTATTTAATATCAGGTATATTAAACATACTTAATCCACCATAATAACCGTATTACTATAGTTATTTTCGATGTTTATCTTTATAATCATCAAAATTCAACGATGGGCCAACACACTTGAAGAAGATCATTTTGTTTTTAATGTTAGTCAAAGCCACTTCTTCTTCTTCCTCATTTCACTCTTGGCAGAGCTGTCGTGGTCATGTGGAGTTGCCTAAATTGGTGGTAGAGGCATTCAAAGCCGCTCGTAGAATTTTCCACCATCTCACCCTGTCGTCAGACTGTCGGCTGCAGTCAGATATAAGATTTCCGATTGTGGATATCACCTAGTCAATCCAGCGCATGGGTGCCCATCTGCGGAGTCCTCCTCTCCACCTTTCCTTGCAATACCAGTCACTCTATGAAGTCGCTATTATGTGTAGAGATATGGCCAAAGTACTGTAGTATGCGCGACCATACTGAGGTTGACTGACGCAGTGTTATGCCACTTCACATGATACTAAAAAATTATGGCCGAGTATGGCACAGTATAAAATTATACGAATCAAAAATGAAATCGAATAAAGAAGTATGTGTATTCGTCCAAAAGTAAACATCAAAGCCCAACACTATGTCCTCGTTAATTCTACACGTTTGTAAGGGACTTTCTTTATTAAATGCAGATATAATTAGGAACATTAATGTCAACAGTGAAATAAGAGACAAAATTAATTTTGCCCCGTCTAGAATACCTGCGTCGTGATAATTAAGTTTTGTTAACGTTAAAAAGGGTGGCGATGTTCTTGGGGTTAACGATGTTTGGTTAGTTGAATATTCAACCGGGGTAGGATCTGTTTGTACTTTGTAAATGAAGGAATATAGTACAAACGTTTCTCTTTTCATAAAACATCATGCCATAAAATCTATGCATAGAGAAGTGTTGATTAGACATAAAAAATACACTGTTAAATTATGTATTAATGGTAAAATAACTACATTATGATTTAATTTTAATATTATGTAAAACGTAAAACACTACGCAACAAGTTTAATAACAATGATTCAAGGGTTATTACACACATATTAATATTTAATTAATATACTTTTCAAGTAGATCTATTTAGATTGATACTTTTTCATATTAATTTTAAAGGAAACTCAAGAAAAAGAACTCAAGTTTTGCATAAATATAAAATGTACCAATGTTAGGTAAACATTATAAGTGAAATATTTTATGATAGAATCATCACAGTTTTGAGAGGACGGGTTATGAGTTATGACAGACATTTGATAAGATATGACGATATTCAGGGAACTGTACAACATTTTGAGAAACTTCACAGCTCTAAACAGGACGTCACCACACACGCATTCTGACTTTTGGAAAAAGCAACAATGTTGTGATAATAAAATCATTTGTAGTTGACAAATATAATTAGCAATGAGAACTTTAGTAAAAATCCTAATTGTAGAAGAAACTTTTGTTTACAATTAAATTATTAAAAATGTTTAACTATGTGGTACTATAACATCCACTTAATTAACAAACTTGTATGTTGGGTTTCTATATTTCTCTACACAAGCTTACATTTGATTTAAAAAATACTACAATTATTTTGACTGCCTCGTTGGTCTCGCGGTTGGCGTGTGCGACTGCTGATGATGAGGTCTCGGGTTCGATTTCCGGGTCGGATCAAATGTTTTTATTATCTACAAATATTTGTTTCCGAATTTGGGTGTTTTCTATGTATAACATGTATGTATTTACAAAAAAAAAGTATATATGTATTTGTATCAGTTGTCTAGTACCCATAACACAAGCTCTGCTTAGCTTGGGACTAGATGGCGTTGTTTGTTAGATGTCCGAAATTATTTATTATTATTTATTATTATTAAACACTAATTTCTAACAACTCCTTTGTTGCTATATTGTTCAAGAGTTTTAATTGAAACAGGTCTTAGGCTTTTCTGACAAATATGATCAATATATATATATATATATATACATAACAATCTGCAAAATTAATAAACCCTATTAACTTTGTATAATCTATGTAATGCCTTTAAACGAGTAAATTTTGCATATATATAAATAATCTGAAGCTCGTAAACAGCTTCAACGATTTTCATGAAATTTAGTATGCAGGGTATTTTTAGATGGATAAATCAATTTAGTTACGACTAGCTAAACCCCGCGATGTTTCCCACGGCTATTGTTGTACCGCGAGTCACGCCGCTGGACAAAGTTAATCAAAAAAAGTAGCCTAAGTTACTCCCTGGATCATCGGCTACCTGCCAGTGAAAATCCCGTCAAAATCCGTCTACCCGTTCCAGAGATTACCCGGCACAAACAAACAGACAGAGACAAAAAAATTTATCTACATTTTTGGTACATGTACCGTGTATACATACATATGCATTCAGTAAAAAGCGGTTACTTTATTATTACAAACAGACACTCCAATTTCATTTATTTGTATAGATTCATTTTTAGAAAATTTATCAAAAGAAATCCGATTAAAGCTGGGTCATCCAGGTACTGAATTATACATAATAATAACATTTAATCGTAATTAGTTTTGAAAGGCTTTCCAGGATTTAAAGCTTATCCCGGCCTTTTAGGTCATCATACATTTATATTCCAAATAGATATAAAATAAAATAATTATTTGCTAACCGAATTATGTAATACGATTCATTAATCACTGATAATGATTTATTACACTTCAAATTTGATTACTAATCCTTGTAATGAATTAATATCGCGATGTAAAGACTAAAATATTGCCCTCTTTAGTAGGGGATGACGTAGCAAGTCCTGTTGCAACAAATGATAGGAGTCATCGTAAGAATAGTCCTTCGTCGGTCCAATTTAAAAGTGATTTACATTTTATTGACACATGAACTGTGGCAGTGTAGGCAGTTGGTATTTTACTATCAATACTTTAATTTGAACCAGTATGTTCAAATTTACCATTATATGATTGCTTCAGCTTCAACATATCTGATAACTGGGAATTGTACCGGCTCCCTGTCAGCACCGGTTTACGTAGTAGCTACGGACCTCCCAAATTTCAGGCGATCACAGCCCAGTTGCGCTCGGCGATTAGCAACAATCACCGAGGGTAAGCAATGAGGGGTAAGCGCGGTCTGTACCTGGATTCGGAGTCTCCGTGATTCGGAGGTCATGTTGAGCAGTCGGTCCCGGTTGTTATCATGGGCAATATGGGACTAATCCCACCCACACGCCCACCGCTGTAACTCCTGTACACCAGGATCAACAGCAGTGACCCACGAACACACCGAGTTATGACACTCGGGAAGTCCCAGGAAAAAATATTAACTGTCTTGGAACCCGCAACGAAATTAATCAGAAGAAAAACAGGAGGAGTTGGAAATATGATAAGTCCACTTCCCTCCTTAGCAAAGCGGGAGACAAAATGAAGTCAAAATAGGCAGACACCTTTTTTTAAACCGGGAAGCACCACGGATAAAGTATTAGGGGTCCTAAGTGAGCTATATTTGATTACTATAGTATGTATGGCAGAATCGCCTAAACGCACGGAAATTCATCGCAGTTGACACAAGATCCCCATAGTATACCGCGGTATACTATCATGGGCAATAGTCACGAAGCTTAGTTGGAGGCCTTTGGATGACTTAGAAACATCCTAAAGCAAGATCACGTAGCCACAACGTTGTCTTGCCAGTCCCCAACCCGCACTCGGCCAGTGTGGGGACGTATGACCTTAACCCTCTCTTGAGAGGAGACTTGTGCCCCGCAGTGGGACATTATGAGTTGTTGATTGATGTTCAAATTTTAAATTCCTTTTATGAGTTTATCATATTTATGCGACCCTGAATTACTGAAACCATTCTTTAGATTCCCGAGAAAAATGGTTTTAACCGTATAATCTCAATCATATTCTCATCACTTCTATTTCTTTTTTTCCAACTTTTTTCAATCTTGTAATATACAACACACTGGTATCCTTATCACAGTTTTTGTTACAATAAATAAAAGTTAAAAACATGCTAGGTGAAACGTAACTTAGTAACTAGTTAGTAAGTGAACATTGTTGAGATTAAATTCTTATGTGATCAGAGGCCGATGAAAAACTGCATATTAATTATGTATATTTATATTTCAATAAATCACAATGACACAACATAATATTTTTCTCGTAATCATAGTCGAAGAAAAGGTTTGGAAACAAAACTTTTTAATTATTAAGGTTCATTTTAAATAAATACTTCAACAGTAATAAATATATATCTAATATATATAAAATTCTCGTGTCACAGTTTTCGTTGCCATACTCCTCCGAAACGGCTTGACCGATTCTCATGAAACTTTGTGAGCATATTGAGTAGGTCTGAGAATCGGCCAACATCTATTTTTCATCCCCCTAAATGGTAAGGGTCACCCATCCTTAAAAAAAATTTATGGCAAAACGACGTTTGCCGGGGCAGCTAGTTATTTTATAAATATCAACTGCTTGTTCTCCTATACATTCCAAATGTCAATGTTAGTTTGCATGCACAATTTTGAGTGATGATTTTCAGACCATTTTAGAAACTCTCAAGTTTTCATGTACTAATTAAATATATTAACGTTGTACTTACTGTCCTTGAGATTATGTTTAGTGGTCTCTGTTATAGTAATCTTAATAATCCTCGATGGGCTTAGAAAACTGATTTTGAGTGACTGAATGTTTCCTGTAGTAAATAAAACTTTTGAAATATTTGTACGTTGGAAGCAGCGAAATATTATAAGTGTGTTGTAGTATTTAATACCTGTATTTTACAATATTCTTACAAATAAATAAATAAACGACATTTATAATATACACAAATATATTTCTAATAGGTACTCATTTTTATAAAACTTACACTATTCAATCCCTTGAAACACAAACGTGTACTAAGCAAAATTTAAAAGATCATTAATTCAGACTACAACATAATATATTTGTTACATATAAACATCCCACAAAATTAATCAGAGCTTACATTTTCGCAATATCCATCAAACTTGACAAAAATATTAATGTAAGGAAGCCTAAAGATTTTCCAGCAGTATTTAAAGTAATTGGACCATCACCATCTCGCATTAAATTAATAGTACCTGTCAGAATTCGTTGGGAACGCTTCTCGAGAAATACAAAGGAGCGGCAGAGAGGGCCATCACTCTCGCAGTAACAATGGGCCAATAAAATATACAAGAGTAGGAGGAAGTGTAGTCAGCAAATGTGCGATGTTTGATAACTGTATAGGTATATACTTTCACGAAAATCTTTTGATAGAAACATTTATTGTTGTTTTAATAAAAAATGGGAATAAAACGCCATCGAAGGTAATGCAACTACTGGTCGAGGATATAATGCAGGGTATAGTTGTAATGGTATTAACATTTTTAGTATGATTTTTCACAGTATGCGAGTTTTTTTAGTTTCATATCGTAACATTTCAAGTAGGTACTTGAAAACACATAACAGTGATATACTTCTCTACAATGTATATTTCACTAGAGCGGTCCCTAACGAAGAGAAAGGTTTATCGCATTACTCTTCAGTTAACTGCCTCGGTGGCGCAGTGGTAGCGTACGGTTCGATTCCCGGGTCGGAACAAATGTTTGTATGATCTGCAAATATTTGTTTCGGAGTGTGTGTGTTAGATGTCGGAAAAAAAAAAAAACGTAAATTATAGAAAGAAGAACTGAGAAAAAGACTGAAATCTGACAATGCACATGAAAATATTGTATACCCCATGTCACCCGGGTCATTATTAAGAATCTATTGTAGTTATCCATTTAAAATCGGTTCAGTATTTTTAACGTTATCCATTTTGTTAAGTAAAAAACAATATAAATAAATTATAATATTTTATTTATATTTTTAAAATATTATGATTATAAACAGACCAATGTTTTAAAACCACCACCCTCTTAATATTAATCTTCACGTTACTTCACCTCTATGTCCAGAGGGGTTGGACCCTCCTGTAATCAAAAGAGCTTCCCCTCTACCCTTGAGAGCACTCTCCCTCACACTGGCAGTGGTGTAAAAAAACTTGAAAATAAAACGTACAATCATACTTCAAAAAAACTTTTGAAGTAAAAATATTAGTATGAAAGATTTGTAGTAGGATAAATTTTCAATTTTGGTGCGAAAACCTCATTCCAATAAATGAGTTACAGTCGGTTGTTCTACATAAACGTAAAAAAGTAGTAACAAAACTTTGGTTAAGTCGGATTAATAAAAAAATTCTGGTCGCCAATATTACAGAGTTTAAGGAAATAAGTCACTTACAGCTGTAACTTTAGCTTTTACTAAAACGTCATCTTTTATAGACTACAATTGTTGTATATCTTGATAAAAAAAGATCCAAAACGATTTTATTACTCTAAATCGTTCCCTTACTGCTAAATATCGTGGCACCCTTTCATTCATATCAGCGTAAGCATTGGTTGCAATCAGTCGCTTGGACCTCTTTAGTTTAGTTTATTAACTGACCTCAAAAAGGAGGAGGTTCTCAATTCGATCGTATATATTTTTTAAGGTAAATTAGTAAATATATAAATTTCTTTGAAGTTCATAAGAAATCTAGAATTTAACCCTGGCTTTAGTTATAGTTTTTTACGAGCACTATTTACGTAAACAAAATAAATTAATTTTGCTAAGTTCTATTAAAAAAAAAGTTTCTATATACCATTAATACTATAACACCAAAGTACTCACAAGACATAACCCTCCTTTGGCTTTGCCGTAGTCGGGTAAAAAGAGATGGAATGAAACTCAATGAGTTGATCTTAGTTTAGTTAAGAAGTTCCTAAAGAGTTTAGTATTATCACCAATACAACACCACGATATCATTTTACTATATTATCATTTGTGCACGTACATAATTATGTTGAACAAAGAGTAAAATTGGATATCCAGAAGCTTTTCTGATGTAATTTCAAAGATTGGTGTCGATCATACACACACATAATTCCAATTAGAGCCAAGTTCTTATCAATACTTACTCCTGTTACAGCCCTTGTGTTAAATATGTTAGACGCTTGTTCCACTCCTTATCCTCGCGCCCCTAAAACACCATGAATCTTGAGCAAAAATTTATGATGGTTTTAACGCATCAAATGTACCAAACTCGTCGTTCCGTGGAAAATGAGTAATTTCATAGCTGTTACAATCCTTCATCATATCCTTTTCAAGTGTCATTTGACAGCCGCCATTAATTCCCCCTCCCATCACGATGCTGCATCATATGATAAAGTGAGCTCGAATAAAGAGCCCTTGAATGTGTGCCGTCGATGTAATGAAGACGGTTTTAGTGACGATAAAATGTTTTTTGAGCCTCAAAATTTGGGAGAAGCTTGTTGAGATTTAAAAGCAAATGTAAGATTTTTGGTACAAATTTGATTAGATTAATTTATTAAAACAAAAATAGACAACGCAGTTTACTATAATAATTTCTGTAGGGATATAATAGGGGTGTTGACTAAAATTTGGAACTCTTTTTATTTTATAGCTGGAAAGTAAATATTATGAAAAAATTTATAAAAAAAAATTATTCATTAATTTTAGATAATAACACAACTTTCATAAGTTGAGCGTTTAATTTTCGCAGTCAAAGGCGTTAGATCAAAAGCTGTAATATTTGTGCTATTTATTTTGTAAGAAATTATCGACATAGATTATGTAAGTATAAATAATGAATAGCAAGGTTTATAAATATTGTGTTATTTTGTTGATGACGCCTTTTTTAAATGTTGCTTACAAAGATGTTTTCGCGAAATCCGCTGCACAAAAATCTTTGTTCTTAGTAAAGAAAAGAAAGAAAAAAGAAGAAAAGTACCTATTTTCGGTAAATTTGAACGATTTCCTTTGATAAATCCAGGCTCCTTCGTAACTAATTTAAACTAATTTTGCACTTTTAGACAGATAGACAAAAATAGTAAAAAATGAAATTTAGATACCGTACCGTGTTTACATACATGCACAAATACTCCAATTTCATTTGTATATAAGTATTATACATATATAGATTTCATTGTTTCTGAGTCCCTTCAAAAAATAATGTTCCTAAAGTGGAATGAAATAAAATACATATAGATACAATAAAAAACTCTCACCTTGGGACAAATCATCTATTACGTAATATTACGAAAACTCTTTTTCAAAATCCCTTAACTTTTACTAAGCCGTTAATCGAGATAAGTTTAGAAGAGAAACATTAGAAGTTAAAATACCTTGTTAATTTATTTTTAATGACTTTATAATACCTATGAAAAGAAAGTAAACCACTTAAAAACTCCCACATTTTCCATTTTATAATTTTTAGACTTTATCACATTTTGAATATTCCACAATATTGTACCATAAGCATCCATTTTAAATTAAAAACATCAAGACAGTATAAGTATTGATAAGTATAAGGTAAAATTAGCCTGCTGTACAAAATTACATTAATTAAACCGAAGATTAATTAAAAACTTAAATTAATTATTATTTGAAACAGATAAAGACTCTTACTCAAGCAAAATTAATTTGAAATATCCATTAATTTTGTTACAAAGTAACAATTTTACCCTTAATTGTTGGTACTAGATATTGTTATATCAATTTTGGTAAATAAAAGGAGAGGAAGATGTTAATTTTATACCCTTATTGAAAGGAAATATAATTATACCCTATCTATACTAATCTTTTAGGGTCTCACAAATTTCGTTGCGTCTTTTCTCTACCCATTAATATCACTAAACTCAACTCGTATTAGTAAACTTTTCCATATTCCTTTTTCTATTCACCATTTTTTTTTTTTCCTTTTCTAACGAGTAGGTATCTATTTTTTTATTTATAATTATTGTTACGAATTTAAATGCTGAGGACATCCATGAAGAACTAAGAAATCAGTCTTATTAATTATATTCCAATATCAATATAGACATAACTTAAACATACATAATGAAGATACATAAAATACACTGAACCAAAATCAGAACAGACTAAAACATAACATTTTATCTAACACAAAACTCAAGGCGAGTAAATAGAAACACAATGTACATAATGATACTGGCAATAACGAAATGGATGAAGCATTAGTAATGAATGTTGTAGTTGGTAATGAAAGCGTCATGCATTACGAAGCAAACATTATTAAAGATAATGATGTTACACCAGGATTAATTTCGAACTAACACAAAGGGAGCCCAAATGGTTTGGATAATTATACGTTCGCTTTGGCTTACAATCTTTTCCTAGGTACCGTAATAATGTGCTATAAATTAGTGAACATATGGCATAAAATCCGTTCGTTTAGAGTATAGTTTTTAAAATTGAAGTAATTCATATTTTGTTTATTGTATTTCAATTTGTTTTCTAATTTATTTTAATGTAAACGGTTTGTTATCGTACTAAACATAAACATATATTACTTATAAAATTAAAACTTCTAATAAAGTCACTAATATTAGAATTATGTATCCAAAGTATAATAATAGAGCCCTTGTTAACTAAGACTCCAGTGTCCATCTGTCTGCCTGTCACCAGGCGGTGTCTCATGAATCGTCATAGATAGACAGTTAAAATTTGCAAAGATGATGCATTTTGATTGCGGCTATAACATAAATACTAAAACAGAATTAAATAAATATTGAACTGCGTCCCATACAACAAAAGTTGTTTTGTTTAACGTTTTTTGCTAATGGTACGGAGCGCTTCGTGCGCGAGTTCGAGTCGCGCTTGGCCAATTTTTATAATACTAACTACTAACGTTTTTTCTAAATGATATTCTCTGCTAAAATGTATGTTTAACACAACAAACACACAAAGTAACCAAGGAGAAGAGGATCTTTTACAGTTAAAAATATTTCCTTTTACAGTTTCAGAACTAACAAATATTCTAAATGAGATTATTGTGTACTATTGAGCTTTGAAAATCACGTTACATTAGTCCCTCACCAGTTATATTTTGATAATTTTTGAGTTGTGAAGTTTTAGTCAAAGAAACTTCAAATTAAAATAACTATTTTCATATCAATGCAACAAAAAAAATGAAAACTAAAATGAAAATTCAAATCCAGTCTCCACAAATGTAATTACTAGGAATATTGGTAAACGATATTTGACACATATTTTGACAATCACATTATTAGCACTCGTCTATTTGAATTTTCACATTAAATCCTTAGGGAGCGGGTGTTACTAATACTATAATAGCACCCACCTATTCATTATTTAGACTAGTGAAGCTTTATTGAGCTTCAAAGTTCAATGGAAAACAATTGTTTAATATTTAAATAGAAAAGTAAATCAGTAGTATCTTGCAAAAGAACTTTCAGAATTTTCTTCAACCACTTTCACATGATTATCACCGCGAGACTAACTGCCTCGTTGGTCTCGCGGATGGCGTGAGCGACTGCTGATCATGAGGTCTCGGGTTCGATTCCCGGGTCGGACCAAATGTTTGTATCACAGAAGAGGAGAATGTTTGTATGATCTACAAATATTTGTTTCGGAGTTTGGTTGTGTTATATCTATAATATGTATGTATTTACAAAAAAAAAAGTATATATGTATTTGTATCAGTTTTCTAGTACCCCATAACACAAGCTCTGCTTATCTTGGGACTAGATGGCGTTGTGTGTTTAGATGTCCGAAATATTTATTTATTTATTTATTATCTAACATTATAAATTAAATATTTAGTTGCATAATGTGTGTAGGCTCTAGTGTATTTATGATAGATTTATACATTAATATGTATGTGGGTTGTATAGTCTAATTAACATTTCAGTCAAATTGCATTTACCTTCTGTTTTCTCAGCATCATCTAATGGTTGTCTTCTAGAAAAAGTGTCGTATGCATAAAAATTGACAACACACAAAATGTGTAAAATAAATAAGTATTTTAAAAGTTAATTCGCTACGTTACCTTTCGTCGATGTACGTTCACATTAATCCCTGTTTAAAATTCAAAGAGCTTGCGGCCTCAGTGCAGTCTCGAGCAAACTAAATTAAATAGAAGACCCGGTGACTTGGCGGGATGAGATGTAAATTTTGTACTGTTGCAGCTATCGTGGTAGAGCAAAAACTAATTTGCGCATTTTAAAATGCCGGATGGAGTGTGAATTTGTACATTACAGAGAAGTTGACAAGTTTATTTAAATAAAAGCGTACGAAAAAGATTTTTCAGTTTTCTTTAATTATCATTTGTAAAAAACTAAAAACGAATCGCCAAGTGTGTTGATAAGTGCAAAACTCGAGAACCGTTTGAATAATTCGGTTATTTAAAAAAAAAATTTTCTTAAGGCACAAGAAAAGTTCTTATGGAAAGAAAATTATGAAAATTGCGAGGCCAATATTAAAAACAACACTTTTCTATGCCCATACAAACCATAGAGAATATTCAAACATCCGATTCAGATATCTGAAACGTTCTGAAATATTCCTAAATATTTTTTAACAGATATAAAATACACTCACACACAAAACAAATGCTCCGGCCTAAAATAAATAAAATAAATAAAAATAGCCTTTATTTCCTGTAACCTGTTTATTCAGTTATTTAGTTATGCTCCCTACACAATATTTATACTGTTTGAACCGTTGAAAACCTTACCACTTAGCAGTCTGAATGACTAATTACTTGACCAAAATCCTCATTGAAGAAGAATTGTTTTCTTTCTGACAGGTCGGCTGGCTTCGAGCGGAAGATCAAACTGTGCTGTCCCTTAATGATCGAGTAGTCCTCAGTCCTCGATATTCAGTAAACTTGGATACTCCTAGCACTTGGCAGCTGAGGATCAGACCCCTGCGCGCTGAAGACCGAGGCTGCTACATGTGTCAAATTAACACACAACCTAGTATGAAGTGGCAAATAGGCTGCATTGATGTATATGGTAAGTTTTTTTTTAATCAAATTTATAACTACACAAAATATAACAAAAAAAAAAAACTAAAAAACAGAAAATAGATGTTCTAATAACCTTTCCTATAAATAAATTCAGTAAGTTACCATCAATGAATGACATTTTTAATTAAAAACCTTTTGATATTTATTATCTTTCAAAGTGTAAATTAAAAGGGAAAATTGTGTTCCACTCGCAGGAGCCATATTGAAAAGGTGTAGCCGTAAAGAACTTAAGTAAATTACACAACAGCAAACAGAGTTGGAAACTTTACAAACAAGACTTCGAGCGAAAAGATTTTTTTTTTTAATAAAAACCTCGAAACGAACGATTTCTCTAAACGTGTAATCGGTAAAATAAAAAGAGAGGAAGTCTTAAGCTTATTAAGGATAGGGGACGAATCCGAAGCTTCAAAACATTTCAAAGTACTTACGTAGGACTTAGAACAAAACTCAATATCAATGAAACGTCTCGAATGAACGTTGGAAAAGTATTTTCTTGAGAAAAATAAATCACCTTAAAAGAAGTTAACGTTATTTCTCCGCGCCATTGGAGGTGGGCGCCAAGTTTTATCGTCGCTGCTCAAATTAGTTCTGGAGGTTTATTATTTTTTTTCAATTCTGAAGTTTTGAAGTATGGATTCCAATATTGAATTTTTACTATGTCTCTAACGTGCTCCGGTATAACTTTAGGGGAAGGTGAAGAATTTAATATATAATAAGGGCCGTGGTCGTCACGATATTGAAAACTCATTTTAATTAAAAATAAGATTTTGAGACGTTTAGAGTTCTCTTTTATGACATTTTGAATTAATGAATCATTTTAATCAAATACCTAAAAAGCACCTTTCATAATATGGTATGTGATTCTAAAAGGCATCACAGTGTCAATTAAGGTTTACTTGCAAGATTTGCTGCACCCTTTACAATAGCACATCAATTCTATTCGTGTTTCTTACTGCAGATCACTTTCTTTAAAAAACCCTTCAAATGAAAAACTAAATAAATATCAATAATAATTCTGTATTCGAGTTACAACTGCACACTTTGTGTCACTTCTACATACCTAGTTATGTAAAAATTTTAAACCGTAAACTTAATTTGATTTAGTTCCACCTGACATCATTAATGAAGAAACATCAGCAGACGTATCAGCCCAGGAGTTGGATAATGTGACCCTAATCTGCAGAGCTTCAGGGCACCCTCCACCCAAGATAACCTGGAGACGAGAAGATCACGAACCTATGTTACTAAAGAAATTTGGCAACAGAGACTTTTATAAAGGTACATCTTTGACATCTATCGTATATTTAACTAGCTGCGGGGAAAAGCTAGTCTTATAAAAATAGCATAAGTTATTCCTTATATCTATATACAGCTATCTGCCAATAAAAGTCCCAGTAAAATCAGTCCAGCCGTTCTAGAAATAACAACAGTTCTACGCAGAACAACAAACAGACAGTCAAAGTTTTTAAAATTACGTTTTATGTGTGTCAGTATGTGCCGTATTTAATTTCATATGCATTTAGTGAAGAGCTGTTAATTTGAAATTACGCACAGACACTTCAATTTGATTTATATTATAATTTTTGTAGGTTAATACAAGTACTAAGTAGAAGTTTATGTTAAAAACGTAGCTAAGTGTACAAGTACTTACTGCTAATGCAAAAATTCTTTACAAATCTCACATCGTACCTAATGTATTCAAATTCTATGGACTTATAAAAAGCTATTTAGAGAAGTACGTTATATGAATTGTAAGAGGCGAATTCAATGGTCCGGAACATTGCATACTTGAACTTGATTCAAAGTAGCCAAAAATGGAAAACAAAAAGGATCATTTGTCACAATACGAGTACTATTGGGGAGGGGAGATACGGAATAGCTTTGATAACGTTTAAAAATATATTTATCTCTACAATAGCACTATGAATACCTTTTGAAGTTTCCTGCTTTTGAAGATAGTGAATGTGATACATGTTTCACTGAAATCATATACCAACATTTTCAGGTTGTATTAAAATAAAATTACAGTTTTCGTTTTATAAAATGTATGACTTTGTAAATAGGTAAAAATACTTAAACCAGTTAGTTTAATCCATTATTTAGAGAGTTTAATATTGCGACAACCTCAAGGATCTGAGCTATGAACGTAAAAAAGCCTCACCTTAATAATATTTATCTGCTATTGCTCAGAGAAACGAGTACTAAGATCCTGAGTAGGATACGAGGAGCCGAGGATCAAACCAAGTGGCGTGCAAATGGAGAGGCCTATGTCCAACAGTGGACAGTGGACTGCGATAGGCTGATGATGATGATTGCTCTATGATCATCAACTCATTCAAAAGGATATTTTTTTTTTATTAGATTATCAATATATTGCCAAAGACATAATACATATCTTATGTTAGTTTATCGATGTTATGTAAATAAATATCCCTAAATATGTATTAGACCAGTATCATTTATTTGCAATTATAAAACCACGTAAACCAATCTTATTTTCAAATCAGACGAATAAGAGTTGAAGCCCATTTGTATACTATTCATACTATAAAAACCTATGTACATAACCTTAATTAGAAAGAACAGTAACAATATTTATATACAAGCGTCAAAAAACTCCACATCTTCGCCTACTGGTAGCTTTCCCAAAAGACTGACAGCATTACCACGTTGAATACTCATACTTAATTTAATATCTTTTTATTTCTTCCTCAGTTGATAGTTATACGGACAGTTCTTTACACCTATGGCGAGTAGATCGCAGACAGATGGGTGCATTCTTATGTATTGCAGCCAATGATGTGCCACCTGCTGTCAGCAAACGGATCATACTCAACGTTAACTGTAAGTTTATTGGTTGATTTTGTTACGTACATACACACGTTTTTCTCACTTTGGGGTAGGTAGGAACATCTAGGTTGAGGCAGACATCATCAACCTTTGAGGTCTGCACAACCTCGTGAACTTCTTTACTATCAGCACTGACGAAATCTATCAGTAAATAGACTTTCTATGTCCATAACTGGACGGAACTCTAATGTTTTTTTCTTTTTGTATGGCGTGCCAGAATGACTCTACTCTGCCTGATAGAAAGCATAAGCAGAATCCAAAAGTGGTGGTCACCATACTCATTGCGGATGCAGACAATGCAACAATGCAGCATGGTGACCCACACCATGGTTCGCTAGTGATGCTTCTGCATCATTGGGCCTCCGTCTCGCACTCACCAACGAAACACAACAGCAAGAACGCTGTCATTTTACGTTGATTTTCTGTGCATGGGTAGTACCGCCCGGGTCGAGCCGACATCATCATTCGAGCTGACATCAGCGAGGCTCTACCACCTATGAACTCTCCTATGAAACTCACTTCTGACGTATCCTCTCGAACATCATTGATTGAATCAGACAAAATACAACATCCTTTTTTATTGATTGTTGTATGTTTTCACTTTTTTACTGACGAAATCAAAAACATGTTTTTTATAAACTTTTAAAAATAAATATTCCTTAATATTATATCCCAAATGTAAACGATAGAACTAAACTACAAAAAATGAAAATTAATGAGGGTAAAATTATTTCAATATAAATATATATTAACAAAATCAAATTAAGTAACACAATACTGACGATCGCCCGGTAAAATTCATAATTCCGTAGAACAAATTTCAAATCTCTAATTGGGTAAGTAACATTGGATTCATAAAAGCAAAAATTGTCTGTTTATTAAAATATTGAATAACAAGTCAGAATATTGAGAGTTTTAACAAGGAGTGCTTGGCGTCTCTCTGCAAATAAGGCAGAAATAAAACAAATCGAGCGGCTCTCACCTTTGCTTCCAATACAATTAGACGATTATTCCTCTTGCCTACCTCCGTATAACTAACGTGTTGGCGTAATTCAAAAGCTCGAGCGGGTATCTAAGTTATTATATTCAGTCGTCTTAGCATCAACTGTACTTACGCAAGTCATGAAATGGAAAATCTTAATTATAAATAGTTGTAATATTTCTACTGATTAGAATATTGTTTCTCGTTATAGTTCTATGATGCATATGTAGAAATATATTAGCCGTAAAATTTTATTGTTGCATGAGTTACAGTCGCGGTTAATGTATATTATGTATGATTCTCGTGTCACGTTGTTGCACGCGATGATTTCCGAAACTATCTAACCAATTTTCCCTACTTTTTAAATATGCTTTTTGCTGGTGTGTGATGGGATAGAATAGTGAGTGAGAGCAGTAACTGTAGCCAAGCTTAATTCAATTGAATAATAGGAATAATACTAATTTATGACCAACACTAAGACACTCGTAACAAAAAGCTCTCATTTCGCTTCCCACTCATATCTTCGCCCACACTTTTAGTCGTGATAAAGCCGAATTGATCTCTCTCTTGTAAGCCGACCTTGCGTATAATTGACTCTTCCCTGTCATTGGCTGCCAGGCCCTTCTAAGCTGATATACAGATCATATATTTGAAATATTTAGTCCTTCTTAGGTGGCTAATATATTGATATTCTCACGTTAATATTACGGGATGTTATTTGTCTTTGACTTAAGATTTAGTTAGATTATAGTAGTGAAGAATCTTTTAGTAATTGATCTTTTATTTATATAAATATTTCAGGGGGGTCATCTACAAACCGTACGTGGCCCAAGGTACGTCGGGGTTCCAGGTATTTCTTTTCGAGGATGCACCTTGTTCCCCGGTTTCAAGTACCTGAGACGGTGTGTGGTTTTTAGTTGGTGCGAGTCTGACATAGCCACGTAGTGGTATCAGAAGGCATTTCCGCATAAAAATAGTTAATTTTCATTTGAGTCAAACCTATCTATAAGGCTTATCACTACATGTTAAAAGACTTGTTACTAATGTTTACATGCTGTGGTTTCCTGCAAGGGAGAGATTAATGTAAATTTTTGTCACAAGTAATACTTGTGTATGGCTTTTGTTGAAGATCCAATCTGTATAAACTAATAAACACTCTGCCACGTCTGTCTGTTTGTTTGCGATAAACTCAAAATCTATTGCACGGATTTTGATGCAGTTTTGACTATAGTGATTTTTGAGTAAGGTTTTCGTATATAATTTGTAAAAATTTCGTGTATATTGGCTAAAATTTAACGACATTAGTTTAAGATGTCGGAAAAAATTAAACCGCTCAGTTTTTCGGGGTAACATAGGTTCTTTAAGCATAATATTTTCCATAAAGAGCTCGTGCAGAGCCGGGGCAGGTTGCTAGTTCATTATAAACCATTCTTGTAAACATGTAACGTATGGCTCTTCTAAAGCAATTTGAGATTTTTTTCACATTTGAAAACCCTTATATTGTAGCATTCGCGGTGCTAAAATATAGAAACTTCTGCCAAGCGACAGATCTTTTTCGGTAATTGTTTTCATAAAAAGAATAGTTTCTCTAAGCATTTAAAAGATCATATTTAGAACTAATTCTTTAATAAGCTACAAAAATATCTTTTCAAAATAAATCTGGTTTCATATTGCAAATGAGTTGACGCATCTTTGTGGGAGATCTTAGTCTAGCAATTGCTTTCTGTTCAGATAGAGCAGCCTTAAGCACATTCAATTTAAGAACTGCGATCATACACTTAATTACGTTTTAGTGGATATACTTTATGCCATATCACTTTAGGAAGGTGTATCAATTAAATTAAAGGTAAATATTATAGTTAAACTTTATAAAGGTATGTATAGGCAGGCGGGGCAAGGAAATAATTTAAGAATTACGAAATGAATGAACTACTTCGAGCAGTTCGTCATCACATTTTGTAACCTACTCTGGTTATTTGATGGCTCTTATAAAATACTCTGTATTGTAATCCTTTTAAACAAATCTGTAGCCTTTCGATTACACAGTGTGCTTCCATGAGGAAAATCTAATACAAAACAACTCTTTTATTTACGACTACCGTTGTATCTAAGCAACGTATACTTCGGAGACGCTTTATAGTCTCTGAGCCTATTAAGTTGCAGATAAATTTTTAACGAACCACTTTCTTTGTGACGAGCTGTAATAAGGGTTTAATGTCTAACTTTGTCCCCGGTAATCGGTTCCACGCATGAGTCCAATACGTTTCGTTAACGAGATTGGCCTTGGCAATAGAGGTGTTGAAAATATCGCAATTATGATTTTTTTTTGTATGAAATAAAATACCTTTTGGCGTTTGAATTTTTATACAGTTCTGAACTATTACCACTTTCAGAAGTTAGGGCTCCCACACATAACTACGTTGCGATGCGACGATGTCAATTATATCTACAATTTTGACTGTGATTCATGGTACAGGAATGAATAAACAGGCCGCCATAGTATGAGTTACCGTACTGCATTATCTATGTTGTCTTGTGATTACTCGTTCTTTTTATCAGGCATAGTAGAATCACTTTTGCAGCTAATACTTAAAAAAGGGATATTAAAATTGTATTCTGTAAAATATACATCTCTTCTTATTCAAGTTTATACTCAACTAGCTTTTTCTTACGGCTTCACCCATAAATATGTCAGTATTGCGGTAAAGAGTAGAACCAAAGTACTCAATGCCAAATTACATTGAAATAGGTGCAGTGATTGGGCCATGAGAGTATAATAGACAGAGATTATTTCTGAATTTGTAATATTAATATGGATATTGATCTGTACCAACCTGTTTGGATAGTATGGCGTAGTGAGCCAAAACTTCGACCTATATTTGGCAGCAGACTATTAAAAACATGATCATGATTACGATGGATCTAAATAAATAAATTGCTTTCGGCAATAAGGCCGCCCTTTGTACATTATATATTTGTTATTTTCTGTAATTTCTTGTAAAACTGTAATACGGTGTACAAATAAAGAGTTTTCTATCTATCTATCTATCTAATTAAATAAAAGATAAAAAATTTTGACATCTAACATACAGCGCCATCTAGTCCCAAAATAAGTAACTGGTATTAAACCATTTAAAAAAAAAAATAGAATTTTTCTTTCTTCTAATTTCAGTATAGAAACGAAACCTACGCGTAAAGTATAAATTGGACTGAGGTCTCTATAGTAAAAAACTATAGTGCCACTTTGAACTTCTGAAACAGTAGACCCCAGAGAAATTCTTATTAACATCTAAGACAGAACTTTTAGCTTTGTTTTTAGAAATCGCTTGAACAATTTAAGACATTTACAAATATAATAAAGTGGTTAACCTGTAAACACATCGACAATCGCAGAAGAATTGAACTTATTCGATATCACTGCGAGCAAGGCAGAGTGAATTATACGGGCCATCGATGCCATATCCCGAATCTTCTATTCAAACTGGGATCAGTTTTCGTTTTATCTGAACATTGCCTTGTCTGCCAACCGCTGAGAAAACCCTAACCACTCACCGATCGAGTAATACTTGGATTTTTAATAAAATATGAAATTATCCTGCTACACTCTTGCTAGAAGGAATATAACTTTACTCGGTTTAAAATGATTGTATGGTTTTTGTTATTTTTCACTTGGACAGTCCAAGTTTGCAGCTCAATATATACCGAACAAGCTAACCCATACGTCTTCGTTTGCATCTCTCAAAACGAATATTTTGCTCGGTTTTACCTATATAACCTATAACCATTCTAGATGATAGAGCTTACTAATATTGAAATAATTATTGAAATTAGTCTAGTCGTTCACCAAAATACAAATTTGCTTTTTTACACAATTAAGATTTTTTTTCTTTTTTTATTTATACCTAATTTATGTCAACAAATTTTAGAAGTCATATTTAATTTAATAGTCGTATTTAAATGAACCTTGAAGTGTATACAGGTATACATATATAATTATGTAAAATATATTAAACATCTCAGTACTGAATTGGTGATGGAATCAGAAGGTAATTTCCTTGAATGAATTGATGTGGTTCTACTTTGCCACGATCAAGTTACACTTATTTAATATATCGCATTGTCATTTGTGCCATTTCTATAATATTTTGAAAAATGTCAGAATTAAAAACATAAAAATACCATATCTCATATTTTATCAATCTCTATAATTATGAATATCTCTGCATACGACGTAAAAAAAACAACAGGTTTTCACATATCCTAACAAAAGCATTTGATAAACTAAGCCCTTTTTAAAATAGTCTATAAACCCATCAAGGGTAAATAGTTTTGTAAAAACTATTTATTAAGATGGCTATCTTAAACGAACGATACTACCTGCTTATTCATTTTGTTCCAAGCGATTTGCATAAGAATAGCAGCTAATACCTTGTTAACACGAGAACATTTCCTTTTGAATTGCCGTTTCATGGCTATCGTACGAATGTACCATTACAATGGGTTACTTAAAAGTCAATGGTCCCATCATTTCGGCTCACTCATTGAGACATTTACGCTGTACCGTACCGACAAATATGAGCTTTTGTTTATTTTATTGAAGTTTGTGTGCATTTAGGTATATTGATTCACAAAGCAGCTGGTAAACTTTAAAGCTACCTATATTGTATAACTTTCATCTCTTAAGATTACGACCAATAAATAAAACTTACCATGAAAATAATTTTACTTAGTCGCATGTTGGTGAAACATACATTTATGTTATTGCCTGGTTGTAAAGCGTCCACGACGGCCTAGACTCATTCAAACGGGTCACAAAGACTATTTCCAGGAATTGTTGATGTGTTCCTAACCCTCAACCCTAATTTTGACGTTGGAGTCATAGTAGTTTATAGACGCTAAGGGTTGTTCTTGACATTTTTGTCACAATGAGCGATACTAGGGAGCTATTGACAGTATACACACCGCAGTGCGCAATCGAGGATTTGATAGTAATATCTGTTATGCCGATTCTATAACTTTCCTTCTTCAATTAGTGTTGGCTTTTAAAGTTAAAAATAACAAGATAAAGCAAAATGTATAAACAGAAAGAAGAAAAGATGGTTCCTGAATCTAACTAAAAATGTAAATAATAACATTACTTACAAAAAAAACACGAAGTCAAAACAATTTAGGACATCAAAAAAATTCGTGTGGTGTCGTGGGGCACTAGATAGGAACGAAGTTCCTTATTACGTTCCTTATTAATAATCATTATAATCTAGCTATTGAAATAAATAATAAGCCGGACGCAAATATCTGGAATGTTCTGCCAACCATCCCAAACCTCATCTTTTTGTTAATAAAACGCAGTTGTTCGTTATATCCAGTCAATAAAATATACTCAAACCACTTCCTGGTTTTTTTCTACGACTAAAAATATATTTGTCAAGTCAGTTATAGAGCACATACATTACAATTACCAGACACCGTCATTTATTATTCTGCTAGGAGAATAAAGTCACTTAACTAATCTAATAGCGGAAAACGAAATTAAACAGTTGTCGCACTGCCGGCACTAAGGTATCAATATGTATTTAATAATCTAGAAGACTTGACGCTTCTAGCAAAGAGAATTATTCTGACTATATGGAGAAAGTGTCGGGCAGCAGATTGATGTGAACTGCCCAAGACCGGGACAGTTGGCACTTCTTGGGGGAGACTTTCTTTCAGCAGAGGACAGCGATTGATTGATTTGGTTTGATAAGAATGCAAAACCACCAAATAATTTAGTTTATACTAGTTGTTGCCCGCGTCTCCGCCGACGTAATTGTCGGCCATCGCGGCAAATACTAGCCTATGTGTTGTTCTGATGTATCTATACTAATATATAAAGCTGAAGAGTTTGTTTGTTTCTTTGTTTGTTTGAACACGCTAATCTCAGGAACCGCTGGTCCGATTTGAAAAATTCTTCGGTGTTGGATAGTCCATTTATCGGGGAAGGCTATAGAGTATATATCATCACGCTACTACTAATAGGAGCGGAGCAACAATGAAGAATGTTTCAAAAACGGGGGAAATTTTCACGCTGCGGGCAATAAAAGGCGCAAACGAGGTTGCGTGGGTCAGCTAGTAAGCTATATTATTATTCGCGTCCATAATATTAGTATAGAAGTATAGATATCACTAGTTCAATGAATTATTTCAGTACCACAATGTATTAACCTTAAACAAAATTATAATTTGATAGAAAATAGATGTAATTTGAAGTTGTTTACTATAGCTATATAAGGACTAGTTTTTAATTGTTCTTAAATAGGAACTTCATTCTGAGTGGAAATTTACTGCCATGTACATTATTAATATTATGTAATAATTAATGAAGTGCGTGTCATTTATATGAGATCGATACATTATTATAATATTTATTTACGGCCATTAAAACGCTTACGATGGTAATTAGGTAAGTACACGTATTTTAATTGTTGATTAAATATAAGTTTCTAATTTTAAGTTATTATGAATATTATTTTATAAGTACCTTAGTTCTTTTCAAATTTAGTTTTTATAATGAAGCGTCTTCTTAAGAAATTAATTACTGCATAGTTGATCCAGTGGCTTAAGCGCAAAGTGTAGTTTTTATTTACTACGAACAAAGTAAAATTAGACCATATAATCGAAGGCCAGTTTTGACCCGTTCACTAGGATCCCCTGGATATTTTTCTGAATTTTTAGACTACGCTGATCCTCTATTGGATCTTCTTGTATGTCTGTTCGATTGTTAGTGAGGTTTATACAAACACAACGTTCACTCTTACTGACACAGTTTTGATATATAGTTACTTTTCAGTATTCTTGAAATATCTTAAAATACAGTGTATACTTCTCATATAAATATTACATTTCTTCATAACAATGACATCATAATTAACCTTTATTTTATTTTTACAGTCCCTCCAACAGTGATAGTACCTAACCAGCTTCTGGGCGCGCCGCTGGGTACTGATGTTGTGTTAGAGTGTACAATAGAAGCTTACCCTAACACCATCAACTACTGGCTCAAGAATAGAGGGGAGATGCTTCTAGATGGGTGAGTATAATTCACTTAAATTAAAAATAGAAACATCAGGCTTAAGTATGAATGCATGCAAACAGACATTAATGTTAGTTCATTAATACCCTGATTATGTATTATGAAATCATTTTGTATTTTTTTCTTCTAAATTATCTTCCCAGAATTTATTATAACCAAGATTGTTTCGAGTCGATTACTAGTTTAACTGATTTAACCACAACATCTGTTTTTTAATGGAGTGACTGCCATCGGAACTCTGAAAACTTGAGGACAAACTGAATAGACTAACTGACTGACCTTCCAGTAAATATTATTACAGGTACCGACGGTTTAACGTGCTCTCCTAGGTACAGGTGTGAAAAACTAACAAACTTCCATACTCCGTGCTGTCATTAACAATTACTTGTTTGAAAAATCTAGCAACATAACACTTTTGACCTCGATCGTTCGAATCAAACTCGAGACCTCTAGACCAGCAGTCGCAAACCTTCTTTCTTGTCCCTCTCCTCCCAACTATTACATCGACTTATTTTGTTTAACTTCTGTTAATAATTTAGAATCAATAAGTATTTAATTATTGACAAGGATCTTAAAAAAGCACTTTTAAACCTATATTAAAAATTAATGAAGTAAACGGTTCGGTTCATCTCTTATGTAACAAGCAGTTCAAACTTGGAACTCACTGTTAGTGTGTTTCCGTCCCTCTATGTTCCCGGGTCCTTTAAGCTGAGCATAAAAAGCATCTTACTAGGCCGCCATAGTGTGGGTCACATTGTCTGCATTGTCTACTTTCATAATGAGGATGGTGACCACCACTCATGGATTCTATTTAAGTTTTCCATCATGTTTAGCAGAATCATTTAGAGATTATAATAGAAAATGTCCATCGAAGCTTTCTTGACTGTATATGAATTACCCGTACTAACTTTAATAACAATATTTGAAATAATTATGAAATATACCTATCACTCAGACACAAAATTAGACAGGCTATTTTTTGAGGTTCAATATATCATTACAATACGATATTTAATAGCAGAATAATAATCATAAATGTAGATTAACTTCAAGCCGATATCTAAAGAAGACTAATTTATCCATTACGCACATATTCTCGACATTTAAGTGTCCCTTATTTCCGTACGCCTGTGTAGACTCTTAAGATAGTCAAAAGTCTCTCGTTGGAATCCAAAAAAAATCCCACATAAGATTTCATTTATTCCGAGGTCTGTTAATGTCATTGTCCATCAAATAGGCAATACTATGTCCTCATAGGCACTTATGCTAACGAGAAGGACCTCTTAACTGTACAACGTGGAGTTTAAGTACCAATAACTGGTAAGGTTGTGGCCATAAAAACAGGGTGCTAATGTTATTATGTTGTTGTTGTTATTATATGAGAAGTTTGCCTATATTCAGTTAACTATATGGGTTAGTTCTAGTTTGTGATGAGGGTATATTGGTTATAAGTTAGCCTTGCTGAGACATTTAGGAAGTAGACTATAACCGATTTTATGTTCTTAATCATCATTTATAACAATGATGGTTAAAATCGAATAAAGAAAAATGTTGCAATATTTGAAGCTGTTGCTTTCCGAAGCACCATCTTAAAATATTGCAACATTTTTCTTCATAAAACTTTCACGAAGTATTGCGAAGATTTTTTTTGATTTCTTTAATTCATTGTGTTATGTTGAAGACCTTTAGTTTGGATTTTAATGGCTTTCAAGAAGTATCATCTTTGAAAAACACTTTTAAATCATTTTTTTGTTGCAATCCCAAACGTCTGTAATGCTTACACTTGTAAACCTTTAAAAGCGTAGTAGTTTCAAGAAAATTGATTTCTCTTAAACAAAAGGAGTACTTTGACGTAGCTTTTAGGTAATTTTCGTAGGTTTTTTTTTCTTCAGCCCCTCTATAAGCACGCTTAACAGTTATATCATTATCATAAAAAAACTTATTAAAATTAAATCACTAGTAGGTTATAAAGCATTTTTTTCCTTTAAGAAATTATCAGTATATGTGTAATAGGTATATACTTACAATAAAAAGTATAAATATATTTATATGGTAGATGCTAGATGCCGTTATGTGTTGGGTATAGGAAAAATATAATTAACGAAGTTCTTAGATAGTACCTTAAGTACGAGTACGTGTAAACTACATTGCTGTTACGGCAGTAAAAGTAGTAATTCACTAGTAAGTAAACCCAACGGCAATTAGGTTAGTTTAGTGGTTTATCAGCAGCCTACTTACCATTTACAGGATCTGCCTGGTTCCGAATGAGATGGTCATAAGGTAGATGTATGAGGTTATAATCATTCTTGTAATTACATAGATACAAAACCAGTTTGTTACGTGTCTTAATCGTTTTGTTTCTTTAGTTGTTATGAGGTTTGCTTAGCTCGTCAACAGTAGATATGGTCATAAATATCGAAATCATACGCTAAATTATTATTTTAAATGCAAAAAAGACTTCATTTTAATGGCCCTAATCCAAGGGTTCGATTTCCATGCCCATTGTACTGGAGAGTCACTAATAAAGAGTTCATAAAGGATGATTGATAAGCTCCTGCTATATTGTAAAGCCGCAACCAATATGAGAGGTAAATTCATTGTTGAATAAAATGCCTCAAATACTTTAAAGAGAAGAAATTAATGGATATAATTGTTATGACAGCTTACCTTGAATAAATGTAGTAGTGTGGTCGTTGACCTATCTATATAAATAAATAAAATTGGAGTGTCCGTTTGTAATATTAAAATAAACAGCTTTTACTAAATGTATATGTATGTATATATACCGGTACATATACCAAAAATGTAGTTAAAAAAACTTTTGGTTGTCTGTCTGCCTGTCCGTCTGTCTGCCTCTCTGTCTATCTGCCTGCCTTTCTGTCTGTCTGCCGGTCTGTTTGTTCTTGGTAATCCCTGGAATGGCTGGACCGATTTTGACGGGACTTTCACTAGCAGGTAGCTGATGATACGGGGAGTAACTTAGGTTACTTTCTTTTAGGCTAACTATGTCCCGCGGCGTTAATCGCGGCACAACAATAACCGCGGGTAACACCGCGGGGTTCAGCTAGTGTCCAATATAAGTAATATACTCTTACTAAGCTTACAATATTATTAGTATACTTTTGATATATCTATTGTAAAATGTATTTTATGTTTTGATGGATTTGAAAGTGGTTCAAATGTAAAACTAAACAATATAATTAGTTTGCAAGAGCCATGATTTTTCGTAAATGAGTCGTTTCGGCACGAGTGATAAAATGGTCTCAGAGAAATCCAGATCAAATCTTTCCTAGATTTTCCAGACTAACGAGTTACCAGAATCTAAAATTCCAATTCCATAAACCTTGCATGGAGGACTCACTTACTTGTAATTCTTGAGATGAAGTAATCCACAGGCGGCCATTAAATAATCTTTTGTTTATACGTGTGTTTTGTTACAGTCCAAAGTACTCCATAAGCGAAGAGCGAATATCTTACAGAGCCATGATGAAGCTGACTATCAGACACTTTTCCAAAAGTGATATTGGCACCTACAACTGTGTTAGTACCAATTCTCTTGGCAAGAGTGAGGGTACTTTGAGACTTTATGGTGAGATCTTAAAATTTTCTTGCTTAAGATGATCATTTTTCAAATAATACAATTCTTGACTGCCTCGGTGGCGTAGTGGTAACGTATACGACTGTTGTGTTTGAGGTCTCGGGTTCGATTCTCGGGACGAATCAAATCTTTGTGTGATTTACGAATATCTATCTATTCCAGAATTTGGGTGTTTTCTATGTATAATATGTATGTATTTATATAAAAAGTATATATGTATTTAAATCAATCTAATACCCATAGTACAAGCTCTGCTTAGATTGGGACAAGATTACGTTGTGTGGTAGATGTCCGAAATATTTATTTATTATTTATTATTAATTATAGTTTTTGAAATTTAAGTAATTTATATTTTGCTTATTATATTTCAATTTCTTTCAAATTTCTTTTAATGTAAAGGGTTTGTTATCGTAGTAAACATAAACTACTTACAAAATTAAAGCTTACAATAAAGTAAGTATTATCACTAATTTTAGGATTACTTATCCAAAGTAATAGAGCCCTTTTTAACTAAGACTCCACTGTCCGTCTGTCTGCCTGTCACCAGGCTGTGTCTCACGATGTCCGTAATATAATTATAATTCACTTATTTTAAGAAATAAAATAGATGATTTCAATTAATTATTTTTTTTAATCAAAGAAGACATATATATCTACTGAAGATCTGGTATCTAGGTACGTTTGATATGTGACAGCAAGCATGCAAAATATGATTATGTCATACGTAGCTTTAATTTTGATAGTTTTATGACTATATATTTGTATCTGAGTTTGAAATTCAAAATATACAAATCGCCACACATAAAAATCAATATTTCAAAATTTAATACTACGATATCAAAGAAATTACATCGCAAACCTGAAAACACATATCAAACTAATCTTATATTCTCATATCGCATTAACTAACATTCCCTGAAGAGCTGATACAACGTTTTTTTTGCAGAAATAAAGCTGTACCCTAGTTCGCAGTCGGCCGAAGTAAATATAGGCGGTAAGTAAATATGATTTTACTCCTTCGGGTGAATACCGATATGAATAAATAGTGAATATAAGTAATATGTTGGATGTAGAAAATTGAAACACGTTTGAAGGGATGCCCTACCGAGGGAATGGTTTTAGGAGACCGGATTATTTCTTTTTCAATTTCATTTAGGGATGTTTTTTCATCGTGTGTGCTGGTGTTTTTCGAGGTGAATGACATATTTTGCATGTATTTTACAAGTTTAAAGTAATGTTTTTGTAAATAGTATAAAAACCTATATTGAATAAATTCTAGAGATCATGATTTGAAGTTTAAAATGAATTCGAACAAGTAATATTATTTGAATAAAAAAACCAGTGACGTCAATATCTGCCATGTTTTATTATTATTTTTTATTTTTTTATTTTCATGTACCCAGTGTCACTCCATTTATTGACACCACTCACATAAAAATATGACAAGCCATTTAGGTTCTAGGGCGTGCCAAAGAAATATACATATGTATATATACACTCGAAAAACATAACCCTCCTTCTTTCGCAGTCGAGTAAAAAGAGGACTTTTTTAAATCTACTCACAGAACTTTTTTGTTTGTGGATTGTTTTGCAATATTTTGCCCGCGTAAAAATATATTTGAACGCCTGAGAGGAATAAAAAGCTTCTATTCATTAAAATACTTAGAATTACGCTAAAAGTACTAGAAACATGTTATCATGATTTCTGGTTTTGTTTGGAGAGATTTCGGAACATCAGAATTAGCACCAATCAATAATGAATGATCTGCTCTTGGTTGCCGCGGCGCAAGCCTCGAGCTTAGTGCGGAAACCGTCGATAAGTGTGAACCTGTAAATTGTTTTTGTACAAATAAATAAATAAATACAGATTCCTTTCTTTATTCTTTGTTGGGGTTTCAGTTTAGCTCCTGTTCTTACAATATAATATAATATTTAGAGTCATATATGGCTGAAGGGGAGAAGCGTTTACTGAAAAATCATTTTTGAATAGCTTAATAACTACAATATAATATTGTTTCAGGTCTCACTGAAGGAGCCGTAAAACAAAAAACTAACAACACTTGCAGCCATGCTTTTATAAGGAGAATTGATTTAGTCGCATTGTTAGTGTTAAGAGTACTAATGTATTAATAAGCTAATGTATAAAACAATAAGTAAATTTCATTTAAAATACGTTGTAAATATGTACATAAAAACCTATTTAAGTATACTATACTATACCTATTTTATTTAACCTATTTATAATATTATTGTTTCATACTTGATACCACATTGTCAAATTCAAGTTCCAAATTCACGGTATTCATTTGTTTAATTTTACTAGAAAGAGATTGCATGTCACTGATAATGAAATTCCCGTTGGCAGTTCACTCAGCGGCCGCAAAATTTATTTGGTTTGGATATTTTAATACAGTAATGAATATTTGTTTACATAAATAAAAGAACAGTCAAACCACTCCTTCCTCCAACCCATTCTGAATATTCTTTGATGCCTTACAACTTTTTTGTGAAAGAAATTGAAATTCTAAATTTTCAGTGACTAAAAATTAATGATATCTATATTTTTTACATTCTATTTGTATCTGTATTCAAAGAACTGTTGGAAATCAAATTTATATATATAAAACAAAAATAAATTTTTCGAAATCTACATTTTTAATTAAAATCAAAGGTAACTGTTAAAGGTAAGGTGATACAACTTTGTTACTTGTTTTATAATTGTATATAGTTTTGTGTATATTTTTTCAATTCCATTAAAAGGTGAGTATATCCAAGCTAATATTGGCAGTTTGTATATATAAAACTACATGTATATTGGTACACACATATTATGATCGATATGTATCTATATATATCTTTAATATAAGTTACTTAAATTAATACGTTCTTTTAGAGAAATATCAAAAAATCATCACTGCTGAATATACCGAGATTTGCAAAGGTTAGATGATAGTTGTCCTTGTATCCATATTTAAAATAGTAACTGAAATCTGAAAATATACACATTTGAAATGATATTTTTTGACTTTTATTTCAACACATTACTTTAAACAGTGTTCTGAATACATTAAATTGTAAACTAGATTTGGAAATAAAGTATACTACACACTTGTTCACGGTGTAAACGAAAAGAAGAAAAAGCAAATTCATTTGGGACATTCGTTCACGGACATCTTACACATAATACCTTATCTGACCTGAGTCTGTACAAAAAGTAACTCACAAAGATATACTTAAAAGATGTTTCAGTGAACAAATTAAATATCTGTGTGTACTTTCTATGAAAGAAGTGAAAGAAGCATTTGAAAAAAAAAACCTGTTACCACAATCAATAATCTATCTATACTAATATATAAACCTGAAGAGTTTGTTTGTTTGTTTGAACACGCTAATCTCAGGAACCACTGGTCCGATTTGAAAAATTCTTTCGGTGTTAGATAGCCCATTTATCGAGGAAGGCTATAGGGTATATATCATCACGCTACTACTAATAGGAGCGGAGCAACAATGAAGAATGTTTCAAAAACCAGGGAAATTTTCACGCTACAATATAAGGCGCAAACGAAGTTGCGTGGGTCAGCTAGTACTAATATATAAGAGAGAGTTTGTTCGTTTGATTGTTTGAACGCGCTAATCTCAGGAACTACTAGTCCGATTTGAAAAATTATTTCAGTGTTAGATAGCCCATTTATCAAGAAAGGCTATGGATTATATATCATTACGCTAAGATTTACAGGAGCGGAGCACCAATGAAGAATCTTACAAAAACGGGAGAAAATTATCACACTACGGGCAATAGAAGACGCAAACGAGGTTGCGGTCGGCTAGTACTAATATATAAAGCTGAAGAGTTTGTTTGTTTGTTTGAACGCGCTAATCTCAGGAACAGCTGGTCCGATTTAAAAAAAACTTTGTGTTGTATAGTACACTTATCGAGGAAGGCTACAGGTTATATATCATCACGCTAAGACCGATAGGAGCGGAGCATCAAATAAGAATGTTACAAAAACGCTGGAAAATTATCACGCAACGGGCAATAGAAGACGTAAACGAGGTTGCGTGGGTCTGCTAGTGTAAGATAGTTTATAATCTGTACTTGCTTTTGCTAGGCAAGGAAACTCTCGGTCTTTTGATAATATCAGGCTTAAAAGTGGAAAAATAATATTACAAAAAAATCAATAGCTAACAGTGTAGTGTGG
The DNA here is from genome assembly GCA_905220595.1 of Spilosoma lubricipeda. Lineage (NCBI taxonomy): Eukaryota > Metazoa > Arthropoda > Insecta > Lepidoptera > Erebidae > Spilosoma > Spilosoma lubricipeda. The sequence continues at coordinate 4,247,690 of HG992291.1, forward strand.
GCCCTAAAAGATCCCACAAGACTTTTTCATAGGAATTCGATATCGTCTAGTATCTACTTAGGTTGAGGAGTTTCAATGGCCTATACGTAAGAAGTGGAAAAACCTATATTAGGAAACGGGTCCGAGGAAGAAGAATTTATATGTCAGTATTTCATAAGTTTATACTCATCATTTAGGATCATCAACAACCCGTAACGTGTCTCCTGAGAGTAGTCTCAGGCTCTCCTGAGTTGAGGCCATACGTTTCCACCCTGGCCAAGTGCGGGTTTGGGACGGGCACGACAAAGTTGTGGCTACGTAATCTTGCCGTTGGGTGTTTTTAAACCGCCCAAAGACCTCCAACTAAGCTTCCTACGATAACAATCGGGACCGACTGCTTAACGTGACCTCCAAATCAGTAGCAGTCACCCATCCATTTGACTGCCTCGGTGGCGCAGTGGTAGCGTACGCGACTGCTGTTCTTGAGGTCTCGGGTTCGATTCCCGGGTCGGACCAAATGTTTGTATGATCTACAAATATTTGTTTCGGAGTTTGGGTGTTTTCTATATATAATATGTATGTATTTACAAAAAAAAAAAAAGGTATATATGTATTTATATCAGTTGTTCTAGTACCCATAACACAAGCTCTGCTTAGCTTGGGACTAGACGGCGTTGTGTGTTAGATGTCCGAAATATTTATTTTAACTATTTTTATTATTTTAACTTTTAAATCCAGGTACTGCCGTCGCCATCGTTGCTTACCCTCAATGATTGTTTCTAATCACCGCGTGCAACTGGGCTATGAGCGCCTCTCGTTTATAAATCGTATCGATCGTTTAGGATAAAATTATCTTAATTGAAAACCATTCAATATTGTTTAATCTTTCAAAGTAATTTATTCGTAATAAAAGTCATCCAGTGACAGGCCACGAAATAATTTCAATTCCTATTGCGACAGTCTCTTCCTTTTATAATTCATTCTCTCATCTAATGAAACTGCTGAGACACAGAATTTTATATCCCTGTTTAAAACCCATAGCTCAAGGTGTTATAAAATACGGCTACAAAGAACAGATGGCGTCTTTCTATTGTCCTATAACATTGTGATTGCTAATTTGTAGGAAGATGGCCTGCTACATTTTCTGATTACGGTTCGAGACTAATGAAATGTCGTCGTTTAGAATTTTAAAGATGAATAAAACTGTCAACCTATTTTATTTCTTTGTTTAATAGTTTAATTGCTTCAATTACCGTCCTATCGAATTATGAGTGAGGGAACAGAGAGTGCACCTGTGTTAGCCTATACAATTGTGCACTATAATATCTCCTACGTAGTTGGCTGGTCTCTGTTAAGACTGGCCATTGCTACAAGAACGTTATCATCATTATTATCATGTTTTAATTAAATAGAGTATTTGAATGCATGGATGGCATCAGCGGTCACTTTGCCACTTTCTACTGAGCTGAGTGTTCTGGGTTCAAATCTCACATCGGACTTTATTGTGATTCACAATTTGTGGTCTGAGTCTGAGTGTTCTTTGTGTCCCTTTCATTAGCGTTTCTAAAGTTTCCTGAGAAGCAGGAAATTACTAGCACGGTAGTGATCTTAAAAAAAAAGTACTGTACTGTACTATAAGTATTTTTTTATGTATTTGTTATGTAATCGTGACAAATACACAATTATTTCGCTATGACAGTAAAAATCAAATAATTTACATTTCTCTATGATAGATACATTACATATTTGAATCAACAGATAAGGTTTATATCACTACTTCGCAAAATTCACTGTTGCCCAGTAAACCCTGTAAAGTCTTCGTGGTGCAGTTTTCGGCATTGCATTTTCGTAAGCTTATGTGTATTGGAAACATTAAAAAATAAACAATTTGACCGTTAAGAAGTATGTTGAACAATTTACATTTCGAATTCAATGTTGTGAATTTCATTGCAAAGCTTCGTGTAAAAACTCCGGCAGGCTTCTGTACAAAATGCAGCGTAATCTGAACTTATTAATACAACAAAGCAAAATACATACACAAAACTTTGTTTAGCCAATCCAGCCAATTACAGTTCCTCCCCTCGGCACTTTAAATTAAAACACATCCCATCAGGCCACTGGTTAAACTCCAATATATTTTCCTGTCCAAGATCAATATTGACCTCTTTAACCCAATAAAGTGTTTGAGTTACCGCCACGGCCCATCTGTAAATTGTTAGTGTTTAATGAAATCCAATAAGAGAGGTTTAACTTGCTGAACTTATTGCCTGCCTAACAACGGAAATGAATTCTGTTAAGGATGTTTTATTGAGGTAAGTACATGAAAGTGTGCGTTCTAAATGGATGAATAATGGGAGGATTAAACATTTATGTTTACGTAATCTACAATTTGGTTTTCAAATATATTAAGGGGATAGTTGTACTTACATTAAAATTGTTTTTATTTCGATAAAATTCATGCATGGACGTGACTTGATTCCGTAATTGTTCATCAAATTGCATGAAGTATAATACCCATTCTTTTATACAATTAATACTTGAAATAGTTCATATATTTTTATTTTTCAACTGTAAATATGTGTTTACTTATCATGTCGGTGTCTAAAGAAAATTTAAAAATAAACTTCAAATGCAAATTGAAAGTGTGCAGAAAAAATGTAGTCACAAAGGAAATTATATTTAAAACTATAGCCGTTTATAAAGTTTACAACAATTTTTGTACATTGGAGGAGATAACTTGCTTGTTATATTGTATCTTCAAATCCTTTAAAAGAATGCCATTACACTAATCGGTTATTATCGGTTTATAAGTATTAAATACCTTTTGAACAAGCAAAACGGAAACTGCTCCAAGAATTTTCATGATGTTTATTATGCAGGGGTTTCGGAGACTGTAAATCGATCTAGCCTAGATTTGTTTTTAGATAATTTACTAAACAAAAAATTCCGAGTAAAGTTATCCAGGTACTAAGAATTATAAATGCGGAATTTTTTAGTAAGGATATACGAAAATTTGTAACTCTTTCACGCAAAAAACTACTGAACGGATTTACATGTAACTTTGTAGTAGTATAGTTTAAACATCAGAATAAGCAAATGTAGTATTTACTGCAATTACCAGACTATACGCTGGCAAAAGCTAGTTTTTGAGTACTAGATATTCTCAAATACCATAAAAATGTTGAAGAAATATAATTTATCTATTCTAAATTATCTAAATTCGTACAGAAACACACTCAACATCGATCTTTACATTGTTATTTCTTTAAGTATCTTTCGGAGATTCTAAAATTGATGCAAATTTTTTAAGCATGTAGGGTTATAAATTTTTACTTGTTTTTTATGAGTGGATTCGGCTTTTCTTTTAAAATTGAGTCATAAGCTGTCTAGCAACGAAAAAATAAGGAATGTAAAGAAAAATCAGCAGTGATAGAATTACGAGCTATTATCGGTTTCCTTTCGGTTGTATGATTTTGAATTAGTGGTCGCAAATTTGTGACTGTTTTAATTCTTTAGTACAAAGTGGAAGGAAAATATTATTTGGCAATTTAAATGCCTAAGAACTTCTAATATATTTCCATGCTACATAAAAAGAAAGTTATTTAATAGCAAAAAAGCGAATATATCATACATACTGCAGTGTGTTACGTAAAAAATATACTGTTTTTTTTTCAAATATGAATGTCTAATAGGAATAAGCTTGTTGCTCCACAGATAACTAAGAAACCTTTTTCGTAACCCTTTGCAAAGTATTAATCATTTTCTCTTTTCTATGAATTACAACACCGCCTCAGGAATATACATCTTGTGTCGCGGAGGACTTTACAAATATACACAAAACAGACACAAAGAACACTCAGAGTCTTGGGATTTGAACCCTCATAACTTCATCATCATCATCATCATCATCAGCCTATCGCAGTCCACTGCTGGACATAGGCCTCTCCAATTGCACGCCACTTAGTTCGATCCTCATAACTTGGCAACCGCTTAAACCTCTGGGCCAACCGAGCAGTAATTCTAATTAACATTTTGAAAAAGAGTGCAATACCAATATGAATGAATGAATGAATGAAACATTTATTGGACACACATTTTACAAGCTTGAACAAGAAAAAAATAATAATAATAAAAGTAACATAAAAACAGATCAAAACTTAAACTATAATATGTATACCAAAAAAGATCAGTGCGTCCAATAGGCCCCAGCTCAGCTGTCGCTGCAGTCTACAAAGGAGACCATATCTTATTATCATTTACTTTCATAACAGATCTTAAATAACATTAAGAACATAATATTCCTATTATAACAGCAATAACTTACAAAAACAATCAAATACGCAACATCAATTAAAAACACAATATTGAGACTAACATAACTGCCTACTTAAATTGATGAATATCCTATTTAAAAGGTACTAATACACAGGGAGTAATAATTTATAGCAACAAGGGTTACTTCAGGAAGGCTATTGTAAAAATAATGGTTTAGGGGAAGGACCCTTTCGGGCCGAACGATTACCAAATCAAACAAGTCCATTTAGAATCGCCAAGGTTACGTACTCGATGTCGAAAGGGTATTAAGTTGAATATCACATTGTGAGATCTATAAGAATAGGAAAAGCTCTGATTTTTTAAGGTAATAATTGTTTTAGTGATGTTAGGTTTTTACACCAATAAATGGTATCCATACTAATATTATACATTACGAAAGTAACTCTGTCTGTCTAACTGCTACGCTTTCACGTCTTAACCGCATCACTGATTTAAATGATTTGATATTTTGGCATAGAGATCCTTTGATTCTTGAAAAAGGTATTTCTTATTAATAAAACAAATAGATATAGATATAGAAATAGAAAAAAACGAGAGCGGAGCCGCGGGCTTAAGCTAGTAACTAATAACTAACCTCTTCTCTCTTGGGTTATGGGATGAATCCCCATAGCTTTTCATGTCCTTAAATGCCGTGGTTTTCCGTTTCAAGAGTAAATAACTACATGCTAAACTTACTTACGTTGTTTTACACCGGTTTTACAATAGTATATAACAGTTATGTTACTACCCACAGTTATCTGAACTCTCTAGAACAATTATGTTATTCAAGTTTACGTTCCGGACGATTGTTATCCATGTTATCTATGCAAAATTTAAGTAAGGCTGTTTTGGAAAGGGCTTCTCTTCGCTATGTAAGCTGTACAATGTCGCCTTAGGGATAATATAGTATCAGGTTAGTTGTAGTGGATCGTAATCTACTGAGTTTAACTTCAAGCACATTTGTTCTAATATTGAAAAATATTCTTATGATTTTTTTTATTTTCTCTTAGAATACTAAACACTCGAATTACAATGTTTGATTATGTTTTGTGTTTCTTCTATATCACATTATATTACAGTCATCGCGACAGAACCAACAATTAAGTTAAATTGAAGTGTTTGTAATTTCAGATTAACAGCTTCTCACTAAAAGTGTAAACAATACTTAAATCAAAAAACCAACTTAAAAAAACTGTCTATCTCTGTTTTTCCAGCTAATCTCTGGAATGTCTGGACCAATTATGTCAAGAACTTTCACTAGTAGAAAGGGGAACACATAGGGCTACTTTTTAAAGTATCTTGCCCCCACGGCGTAACCTACGGATACCACCACAAGTGTATAATAATGACCTCAATCCAGTAACACACTACGGATAAACTTACTTGAATATTTCTCATTACATAGTTATCGATATATATAAAAGAAAGTCGTGTTAGTAACACTATTTATAACTCAAGAACGGCTAAACCGATATGGCTGAAAATTGGTGGGAAGGTAGCTTAGAACCAGGAGACGGACATATGATACTTTTTACATAGTTTTTTTTTTTACTTTGTCCCGTTACCAGTGGTTGTTGTTGTACTGCGAGTAACACCGCAGGACTCAGTGTAAATAAATTACACCTAGATGATTTTGCTCATCATATAAATATTTAGCCTGGATGAAAATCAATCAAACAGTAAAAAAAATCTAAAGCATAGAAAACGTCTTATGTCACGAGAACTAACTTCTATCAGAAGCTACTAAAGAAAGTCTCTGGAAGTCGCACCTTAGCTAAGCTTGGTTAAGAGTTAAATTCCGAGTAATGGGAGTGGATTATGGGTTGTAGATCCAAGTAAAGCGAGGGATTCCACCTGACAAATACAGCTTATAGTTCTTATCTGCGGAGAATACTGTACTTATCACACCACCTGAAAGGAAAACGAAAGAAAATAAAAGTTCATTTTATATAAATTTTAAAATACATTATTTAAGAATCAGGAATACAGTTTAATTTTGTAGCATTACATATACATCAATGATATTCATGGAGTTGGTCTAAGAGCCGATATAACATTGTATGCTGATGATACAAGTATTTTTTACTTTGGTCAATCTATGAATAATATAATAAACGATATCCAGAGTGATCTGGATTTAATAAATACTTGGTTTATGCATAATTTACTCACCATTAACACTGACAAAACAAATTACGTAATATTTAGTGCAAAAAACAAAAAAATACTGATTTTAAAGAACCATCCATTAATAACGTTACAATTAATAGAAAAACAAACGAAAAATATCTCGGATTAATATTGGACAATCGCCTTACCTGGAAGCCGCATATTGACAAGGTGAGGTCTAAACTTATATCCCTCACGGGCGCGGCTCGGCGTATTGCAAGTTTTCTGCCTCAAAACGTCAAATATTTAATATATAATTCCCTTATTAAACCACACATTGATTATTTAATTGAGGTTTGGGGTACGGCTTGCAAAACAAATTTAAATTTAATACAGACTGCACAAAATAAATTAGTTAAAGTGTTATTTAATTATAATTATCGAACCCCAAGCAAAATATTGTACAAACAGACTAAATTATTAAATATCTCGCAAACTTATGCATACAATACATGTATTCTAATAAGAAAAATATTAAACAAGGATATTCACTCTAATATAAGCTTTTCTAAAAGACACACGATACAAAAACGACTACTCCGTAATGCTAACAATCTTATTCTACGTTCACCCCGTACAAATTATGGAAAGAAAAGTTTAGTTTTTGAGGGTGCGCAACTTTATAATAAATTACCAAATAACATTAAGGACTCCAAGTCTACAATTACCTTTAAAAAATTAGTGAAACATTATTTCTTAAAGAAAAGCTAACTATGTTTCTAAATAAAAAAAAAGAAAATCTTATTAAGTATTTCTAAATCAATATTAATAAAATTCATAACAACGTTAATAACATAGCAGAACGGCCGTCTATGCCACATCTAGATGCAGGACATCTTTTGTTTACGCGCTGGCTCGCACTTTCGTTACCGGCGGGTGTTTCTAAAGTGTTTCAAAAATGTATAATTCTTTTGATACCCTCATATATGTATTTGTAATAGTTTGATAAATTACTTTGTATAAGTGTAACAAATTATGTTTTTCTGTGCGTTCTTTTTTTGTGTTTTGTTATTAGTTAAGTGTTTTTCTCATGTAAGTGAATTTATTTTAATTCTTAGTGAGAAATAAAGATCTTAAACCATAAACCATAGCATTATTCTTGGACTTCGCAGAGACCAATGTTCGACTGTGAATTATTATACTTACATCAATAATATACTATATTAGTTGTTTTTTTTTATATATAAAATATGTTTAGATATGGTAAAAAGTGATGTTGATGTTGATTCTTGATCTCCGACGAATTCCCAATTCATTATTATTATGTACTAGCTGAGCCCCGTGGTGTTACCCGCGGTTCAACAACAAGTTTTCCTTTATGGAATAGCGGGCAAACGAACTTATTGCCTGATGGTAAGCGATTACAGCTGCCCATGGACACTCGCAACACCAGAGGCGCCACAAGTGCGTTGCCGGCCTTAGGTCGGTGGGGAAGGGGTATGGGCCTCCGGTATCCTCACTCACTCGGTGAAACACAGCGCAAGCGCTACTTTACACCGGTTTTCTGTGAGACCGTGGTATCACTCTGGTTGAGCCGACTCATTCATGCCGAACCGGTAATAAATTTTTGAATCATTATTATGACATGTCGTTGCTTAAGTTCGTTAATAAAACTTAACAAAAGGAAATATCGTTTTTTAACTCTGTTAGATTAAAATAATACTTCGAATACAAGATTATGTCTCTATTAAAGAACAAATTAATTCATGTTCGACCTTGTAGAGTCTAAACACGGAAATCGGTAGTCGTATATTTCCTCGTCTGACCACAACACGCCATAAAGATGATTCGTGTTACAAAGGCCTACCTTGGTATAACCTGAATCATTCCTTACATCGTTTATGAGCTTCTGCGATACAAGTTTGTTTTTGTGAGAATAAACAATGTCTTTAAATTCCACTAACTTTTTAGCAAAACACTTTCAGGGTTATAATCTGAATATTTTCAATTCTTGCAATTCGATCGGAAATTTGGTTCAACAAACAATTGTTTTATTTACCTCAACATATTTTTACAAGAAGTAATTAAATTAGATTTGCTAAAGCTTATGCCCATTAAAATAATAATAATGTGTAGTCTATAATGTAGTAGGTAAAATTACTTATTTCTTATTTGATGGTAAATGTTCGCTGTTATCTAAATACAATCATACCTGGGAAATAATCAGGGGTCAGCAGCAATAAAATAATACTATACAAACAGTATAAACATATTACCAGTCATGTCCTATAAGACAGTCGAGCTATCAGTGCGCATAGCACACTGTAGTACAAACACTCGCGCAAGCGCCCTGCACCACCGTCTTACGATCAGGTCACTTGTCCTGACGCGTATTTAACATTTTTTACCCGTCCCAAAAAATTGCACAACGCCGCTAAAGAAGTTTTCATTTCAAAAAAAACGTGAAAATTGGTTAAGTAGGTAGTTTCGGAGTTCATCGTCAGCAACAACGTGACACAAGAATGATCTATACAAATAAATAAAATTGGAGTGACTATTTGTAATATTCAACTATACAAATAAATAAAATTGGAGTGACTGTTTGTAATATTCAAATAACCGCTTTTTAATAAATGCATATGTATGTATACTACGATACATGTACCAATATATCATATTTTTTATTTTTGTCTGTCTGTGTGTTTCGGGTAATCTTTGGAACGACTGGACCGATGACCGTCCGACCGATTTGACGGGACTTTCACTGGCAGATAGCTGATAATCTGAAGAGTAACTTTGGCTACTTATTTTTAGACTAGCTTACTCTACCTACTACCCGCGGTATAACAATAACCGCGGAAAACACCGCGGGGTTCATATTATACAGATTTACATTAGTAGTTACTCTAGTATTCTTTAAGAATAAAACAAAACATTTTTCTATCTCCGAAGATATTTTGTATCAAACTTTAGGTCTTATTTAACAAATATAAAAGGTAGAAATCAATTACAGACAAATACTTAACGTTATTTCATTTTCGCAATTACGAAATGTAGATTTCTTACGTAGATTAGGTATCGTATAATTTATTAATGTTTTTCTGACTGAAGTTATTAATTATGTTGTCTGAATTTACTTAGGATCCAAATTGCTTACTTAGAAATAATTAAAAACAGTTTATCAAAGAAATTGTTTGATCTTACAAGTTTTAGGTAATTCTCGAAGTAATAAAAAAGGTCTTGAATATATATGTAAGTATTGTTTTTAGCGCAAGTTTTTTTTGAGCCATTGGCTAATGGTAGACAGGGTCTTTTGCTACTTTTGTCTCAATTTTAATAATGTATATATATATATATATATATGTACGTATATTTTAAAAGATAACTCCCGCATTAGAAAATACTTCGTCTGTCGCGAGGGTCATTCAATTTCAAACATACATGAAATGGACACAAACAATATCCGGAATAACAATTTCAAAGTGTTGTCCCATATGGAATATGAAACCACAATACTTGGCGCAGTAAAAAGCGGTATGGCTACCGCTTAAACTACTAGGCCTTTAACACAAAAGGAAGATCTTTCGACGTAACCAGGTATTGAAGATGTATGCATATAGTATATATAACAATCGCCGCGAGAATTTTCATATCGCGATACAGGGTTACTCCAAAGTGCATTCGTGCAGCATGCCCCTTCCTCATCGTTAATGGGTCGCCACATGCAATTAAATACAATTTCTAAATGTAATCTCAAAAAACTCGAAAAGGACTAAAAAGTTTAACGTAACTAGATTACGATTAAAAATCCAAAAAGTTTCAGAATTTCTCAGTGTATTTTAATATCTTATTGAAAATACGTACCGTAGAAATAAATTACGTGGACAATATACACGCGACAAAATCAATACAAGATTAATGTTCGTAAATGTGTACACAGCTTTACAATCTCCAATAAAGTGGGCATTGTGCCTTTAAGTTCTTTATCTATTGAGATAATTCTTAAGTGCCCATCCAAACACTTTACAGCCTTGTAAAACCTAACCGGTTTTGGCTGTAAAAAGTTTAATAACAGAATAGGTTACGGCTTCGATACAAAGAAATGTTATCCAGAATTTTACATGTATTTTTTTGGGGATATATCGTACTAATGTTATTTCAAGTCTACACAATACAAATAAATAATATTAAAGTGTTTTTTTTTTTATCAAATTAACAGTGCTATTACTCTCTTCGAGAATATTTGAATGACGATGGCATACATATAACTGGCACTAGGATTTAAGGAAAAAAGAGGCATCTCTAATGTTTTTCTATTTCTTTAAAGTTACAAGTATTTTTTGTGCGTTGTTTTATGAATTTTTAATTATCTAATTATCTGACATTTCAAGTATCAAATTTTCAGACATTTTAATTATTAAATTTTCTGACATGATAGTTGTCAAATTTTCTGACAGTTTAACTAACATATTTTCTGTAGTCCTATTTTTTTAAATATTATAACATTATAAAGAAATTTGTAAACCTACATTTGTGCAAATAAAAGAATAAACTTAAAAAAACAGCTTTCCAATAAATGCACAAGAAAGTATATAGGTACGGAACTTACCTCAAAAAAACATTTTTTAAATTTTTTGTCTGATTGTTTGTTCTGACAAATTTCTGGTACGGCTAGACCCATTATGATCTGACTTTCACCGGTAGATACATGAAGCTGTTGATACATGAAGTGGCTACTTTTTTAAATACTAGCTTCACCCGCGGCGTTACGCGCAGTTGTTGTTTTAAAAATACAACTACTGTGCGTAATGTTAGTTGGTAATAAAGGAGTGGTAAAAAGTTAATCGTTTCATACATTAAAATAACGGTACACAATTTTTGTTAGAAATTTTCTTTAATCAGATTAACTGTGAAAATTAAAAGTGAATCTAAGGAAAAAAGCATTCATCATCATTATCAACAGTCTACTGTAAGGCATGGGCCTCTTTTTGACAAGATTTTGGCTAGTAGGCCCCCGTAAACGTGTAAAGATTGTGTCAAGTTTTCCTTATCTTTGCAATGATGTTTAATGTTTAGTTTGCTCCTTTGGTCACCTTTTACAACACGGAATGAATAGGGGTGGTGATCCTTCGTATTCTAAATTCGTCACCACACTTTTTAAAAACAAAATGTTCAAAACAATACACCGAGGTGTAACAACACATTGGCTAGTTCTTGTTTACAATCTGGGTTTGCCAAAATTTCACTGCCATAAATTTCTTATTTATGGCAGTGACGTCATTTTTAATCGACTTCAAAAAAGGAGGGGGTTTCTCAATTTGATTTTCGTTATGTCTTCTTCGTCGTTTACGTACCGATTTTGATGAATGTTTTTTTTTGTTGGAAAAGTGATATCCCAACAGTAGTACCATAATACAAAAAAACTAGGATCTGATGATGGCATCTCAGAGACATCGAGGGAAAATTTCAAAATTCCTAGCATTTGTTAATTTTTAAACATTAGCGTTCCATGATATATTAACAATTATTTTTTACGGGAATTAACGCGATCACTTTTATTTAAAGGTATTACTGTCAGCCTGTGACCACGGCCAGTGCAACCTGGTCGAAAAGTCAGGCAAATCAAAGGTATGCAATACCTTTTAATAAGTGATCGCGTGAATTCCCGTAAAAATAATTGTTAATACATTTGTTAACTTTTTTATTGAGTAATTTTAAGCAGTACAATTTTTTTAATAACGTTTTTATAATGTCAACTAGGCTAAGGGAGGGGGTAATAGGTAATACAAAAAACTAGAAACTACACACACAGCTGCCAATGGCAAGAACGGCGACGTGTAAAGATATATTCTATGAAATTTGGCGCTTTTTATTGCATTCCCGGTCACAAGAGAGCCTTAATTTAATATGGCCTGCTCGATTTGTTTACAAAGGAAAAATTTATTCATGAAATTTGTTTTGGAGGGTCCACCGATGCTCGGATAAAAATAAAGTTTCTAAACGTGAGTTACTTTGACCCACGATCCTTTTCAACCGATTTTTTTATCTAGATTCACCTCGATATCTAAGGACATTTTGACTTCTATAAATTGATCAAAAATAAAGAACTTTTTAAATGATTAATTTTAAATATTTAAACAGAGACTAGTGTGTTTTTGGTATTCATCTCTATCAGATTTAAATCAATTAGTAGATAGGTAGATTTAATACAAAAATACCAATGGGTTTCGACGGCCGATGTTGTGTCTTTCTTCCTAATTCGTTATTTGTGTAGCGACTTCCACATACACCGCAACAGAAATATATAATAGCGCCATCTACCGCAGAAACACTGAACTACGGAGTAATGTACCACACGAAGACACTACTAATCCTGCATCGCGCAATAGAAGTTTTCGCGCCGATTAGCATATATACAACATCCCAACATCAACCATAGGACTGTGGCCTACCACCTTTCATCATCATCATCCTTTTGTTTTGGAGGGACATGACACACTTGTTTTATAGAAGAGTCTGACTGTATTTTAATATTATTCCTTTCAACTTATATTGTTTATTAGTTAAATTGAAATAAAACGGAAATATACTCGTAGTTATGTGATGTGTTTTTCATTAATATTAGAAAACATTGGGAGATGATATTATTTAAAGATGTTAGCCTGTTTGTCGCCATAAGTCTTATGAATTAGCTCAATGTTACAAAGTTAGACTCATGCTGTCATGAGTTATCAGAAAAAGTCTGTACTTATCCTGATTTTGGTTTACATAAGTCAGATTTATACGTGTCAAATCGTAAATACTACCCCTTAAAAAAATACGGATCAAGTTGTCAGCCTCCTCCTTTTGCAAGTCGGTTAAAAAAAAATAAAAAATAGCTGTAATTAAAATAAATACTTTTGATTGATAAAGAAATTTAAAATAAGACAATTACATTTAAAAATTAATAAATCCAACGATAACATTTTAACATTCAATAAAACGAAACCCGTGAATGACAAAACCTTCTTTTGTAAAAGTAAAACGAATAAAAACTGTGTACGGTGAAAAGTCAACAAGCGGCTTAACAACAGAGGTATCAAAGTAAAACCAGACCTTACAAAAATATCGTGAACATTTGCAATGTATTACGATTCGAAAAATATATAACAAAAGGTTTCATAAATTACAACGAACGGGAATATTTTTACGGTTTTGTTGTAGCAAGTAAGAAAGTAAAATAGGGAATAAGATTACTGTTTAAAATTATGCTTAGAATAAGTACAAATGTTGATAAAAGAACGACTGGGAAATTTGCAAAAAGTTTCTGCTTGGTGAGTCTATGCGGTATGTTATGTACATATGTTTCGGTTCAGTATTTTTTTTAGCAAAATTAATGTATTTACACTAACAACAAAAATTCGAGTCCATGTGGTGACGTATACAGATAACAGTGTCAACAACCCCTATTATATATACATCCTATATTAAAATAGAGTAGAACATGTTATGTGTTAATTATTCAGAACTAGGTTTTGCCCGCGGCTTTGCTCGCATTTAATAAAAAGTATCTTATTTTACTTTTAATACCTCCAAGAATATGTGTACAAAGTTTCATGATGGTCGGTTAAGTAATTCTCCCGAGAAAGCGTAACCAACAAACTTACTTTCACCTTTATAATATTAGTGTTATAACATTTAGATAGGAAGCACAGTAATTTATTTAAATATTAGATTGTATTAAAATCTAAAATTAATATTTACATTAAAGAAATGAAAATTTGAAATGTTTACGGTGGTAATGAATAAAATTATTTTATTATAAAAGTGCTACTCACGAAGTACCTACCCGTTTATGTAATTTATTAATAAATAAGGAAAAAACTATGAACACATCTGATATTTTATATACACATAAATACAAGCATCAGTACATCACGCTTTGTATACCCGAACGGGTAGGCAGATGCGTATATTACGCGCCCACGCTTTGCCCTCTATCCAACCCACTTCCGTAATAGGGAAAAACTATTGCCGTAAACCGGTCACATCAAAAAAGGTGATCTATTTGAAAGATTATCAAGGGAAAGCTATAAAAGGAATTGGATATGACCAATATACGTTGGTAGTCATAATTTCAGTAGAATTTCTGTAAGCAATATCCATTTATTCCTTTAGTTTAAAAACAAAAATAATAGTATGAAATTATGCCTTTGTCAATTAACACAAAGTGTCAGAAAGTCACTGCAGCAAAGACACGACTACCCCCCAGTTATGACAAAACCATTTGTTTTTTATTTTACATGCTTCTTTTGGAAGGGAACAAAAACTCTGTTCTGTCTAGATCTGATAATGTAAAACACAAACCGTTTCGTTGCTTTAAAATAAAAGGAGGCATTATTTACGATGCATCAAGATCTTAGCTCCTAGTTTGCTTGCCAAATCGTCTTGTAGCCTATGCAATATCGTGTCTGGCTACTCTCAAGATTACGCACATGAAACCGTAAATCTTACTGTGAAATAGTTTTCAGCTCAGAAATTGAGTTAATTGTTTTAGCTAGTAGTCATGATGCATTCCACTGGAGGACCTTAATTATGAACGGAGTTAAATTTAGATTTAAGTTTAGAGGATAAAATGTCTTAGTTCGATTAAAATTGTTTTAGTTAAATTGTGTTTAGGATTGCGTCTTTGGTTTGCTTATATTAGTATGAATTCTGGTAGGGGTTTACTACGGTAATGTTGTTCTGCAGACAGAAGTAGTGTCTGAGGGCAGGCTTATGTGAAATGTTACGGGTGAAGAAGCTTAAAAGGTAGGTAAAAATAAAAGCAAATGCTGGAATGGAAGAAGGGTTTGACTTTTGTAAATGGTCCTATGAAGCTATAGGATTAGGCGATATCACTGCTCTCGATGCGTAGTCCTGGCAAAGAATCTTAAGATATTCATGATGTTTTGTCTGTCTTACAGATCCGTCTTTTCTTGGCTGAAATTAAAAATGTGATGAAATGTTATTACTATAATATATAACTCTTATTTTTTTTTCTCCTACTGCAGTTAAGATAAAGTAAGATAGATAAAATTGTTAATGTTTTGATTAAATCATATCTTTCTGAGTATTACTTAAAAGACTCTAAAAATTATGAGAGAATGTAAAATTTCTTACTTGTCAGTATTCTGATAACGAAATGTAGAGTTTAAAATCAAAGAAAAAATATTTATAAGAACTTATCTTAACCTCTGAATCATATGTTATATTTGTACCTCATTCGAGACGACGTAAAACATATTGTTTTATTATTATTTATTACTCTTGTTGATTGTTGTATTTTAAGAATTCTTCAAGTCCGAAATAATTATTGAGTTGTATATACTACAAGATAAGACAAATATCCACACGGACACACTTACGAAGTTAGGGCTCCAATAATCCTGCAAAAGTTTTATGCACGCATGACCTCAAACCATTACGTTAATACCGAAACTTGAGCCGCAGAAGTATGGTGAGCCCATAAATATTTGTAGCAAAGTCACGCACAGACGTATAATCTAGGAGCTAGTACTAGCTTGAGCTTACCTATGCATAGTTATATTCGGGTTTATTTATTCGGGTTAGTTTTGGTTTTAAAAAACTGTTTTTTTAAAAGCAATAATTTTGTTATGTTATTTTTAACTGACTGCAATGAATCCAAATATTTTTGGCAGTCTATGTGTTACTACCGAACCGAGTTTCATGAGTGAGGTGTAAATAGTTTGTAATAATGGCCCAGGTGACATAGACTATGTAAATTTAATCAAAAGTTTTTAAGTGGTCGGGTCATAGTATTTTGAACATTTACTGGTTGAAAAAAAAAAGTTTTTTGGCCTTACTATTAATTCCTAGTATTTGAATCACATCATAACACATTAATATTTAAAGGCAAAAGTGTGTGTTATGTTTGTTACCTCTTAACGCAAAAACTACTGGACGGATTTGAATAAAACCTTACAGTAATATAGCTTATACATCAGAGTAACACAAAGGCTATGGTATTATTCTGATGTATAAGCTATATTACTCGTATAACTATTTGCCGCGATAACCGACATACACGCGGGCGGAGCCGCACGCAGCAGCTAGTAAAAGACAATATCAAAACAATAGTTAACTATTAATCTTTTATAATGGTTTGATTTACGATAATTAACTTTCAAAGTTTTAGTTTTTAATGAAAATTACCTGCACTTTTTAAACTAAACAAAAATTTTAGAATTTTAATAAAATTAAATTGCCATTTGGTCTATTTATATAACCTAAATAATGATTACTTGTACTGTGTACTTATTAGTTTAAATTTGTCTTTTCCATTAAGCTCAACTAGTGATTGCTGGACAAAGTAAAATGAAATTGGTGTTCGATATAAAGGATTTTAATCTATTTAACTGTTTCAATAAACGTCTATCTTGTCTGAAAGTCTGCTTTGTTTTAGATTGTCCACAGTAATTTAGTTCCTTTAAAAGTACATTGTTTTTCACTTTGCAAAATGTCCAATTTGTGAGTAAAAGAATAATGTTGAAGTATTTGCACTTCGATCATTTTCTATGTGTTTATTTAATCTTTTTAGTTTAAAAATGTTAAAGTAAAACAACATTTGTATTTGAGCTAAGCTATAAAATTTATATATATGAAGAGAATACTGCGTGATTATTAGATAAAATGACTTTAGTTCAGTTAAATTCAAATGCTATGTTTCAATTAAGCTGCTATTTTACGAAAATAGGTTAATGATTAAGCAGTTGCCATTAGAGACTATGACAACATTAGAGAATATGAAATTATAATTAAAATTATTACTAAAAATCTCTTTAGCTCCTAGCCTATAGCAAAGTTGCAGGAACTTAATAACGTCCTAGACTCGAGTGGAACCGCGCGCGTTGCTAAATGAAATATCTTATGATTATGTTATAGTTATGTAGACATAGACAAATTGTAGTTTGTGGTTCTGTAGAAATTTAACAATACTTTTATCGCGTGAATATTATATCTTACGAAACATAACTTAGTTATAATGTACTTAAAAGACTTACGTGGAAATACGGATACTAAGACTAAAACCTAAGTAACAGATTAAGAGCTTCATATACTTTTACTTTTATTTGTCAAGTAATGTTATTTATATCTATATTAATATTATAAACGCGAAAGTTTTTAAGTATGGATGGATGGATGGATGTTTCTTACTCTTTCACGCCAAAACTACTGAACGGATTTGGATGAAACTTTACGTTTACGATAGCTAATACATCAGAATAACACATAGTTTACTATTTGCCGCAATAACCGGCATACACGCGGGCGGAGCCGTGGGCAACAACTAGTATAACATATAACTGTCGGAAAAAATTTCAAGAACTGTTGAAACTGGCCACAACTTGTAGAGAAAAACATGTAGAACAAAAAAATCTTAACAATATGTTTCATGAAGATAATATTTATGTAAATATATAGATACTGTCGATAAATTTGAATCATGACCCACCATAACCTTACTTTCTCACAGATATTTAAATACAAATCAGACCAATATTCACGTAAATATGCATTCATAGTAACGACCTTGTTATCTGTCATTTAATTAAACAGAGTCTGTTGCAGTGATATGTCAGATATTTCTAGTAACTTGTTCTGAGTTATAGTTAATACCAAAAAGCATGGATTCAAAGTTTTAATAGTACTGTTTTATCTAATATATTATCTACTGCAGTGATTTGACTGCCTAGGTGGCGCAAGTAGTAGCGTATGCGACTGTTGTGCTCGAGGTCTCGGGTTAGACACCCCTGTCGAACCAAATGTTGGTATGATCTGCAAATATTTGTTTCGGAGTTTAGGTATTTTTATGTATAAAACGTATGTATTTAAAAAAAATGTATTTATAACAGTTGTATGTATGTTGACCTAAGCCCTAACGACTTCTTTACATTTCCTAAAATTAAGAAAAGTCTTCGCTTCAAGTTTTGAACACCCCTACTTTAGAGTCGATTAAATGTTATAATAACTGGTTTGAGCAAATGGAAAGTGTGTTAAGCTACGTGGTGAATACTTTGAAAAACAATAAAAAGTACTATAAGGTTCTAGTTGTGTCTTTTCTTCAAACGACAAAACTTACAAGGCATACCTCGTAGATGTCCTAAATATGATTATTTTTTTATTAAGATAAAAATTACATACACTTAAGACCAGTATTGACGTAGCTTCTTTATTATTTAAAAACATCCTTAGTCCGGCAAGCATTATATAGACGAGAAATACTTGTTGTTTTGACTTCGATTTCAAACCATTTACAGGCAAAGTTTGTCGATAGTAGATATATTAATCTGTAATGGTATAAAACTATATAAATATAGTAATTAAGTAAATACTGATTAATAAAATTAAAAAAAACATTAAATGCTTTCGTAATTCATTTGCTAGACGGTGTTCATTAGATTTATAAAGCAATGTTTCGCGCATATTCCTCCATACTCATATTTTCTCAAAGCTTTAGCCAGAACTATATAAAATCACACCCACGTTTTCGGATTATATATTTCTTATTTTCTTTTAATAAGAAGTCATTTATGAATCTCTTTTCAGAAATACTGGAATTTCTGGTTATGTCATTAGTGTTTTCACGAAAACGTTCTTAACTTTCTTTTGCTATTTCAAGGTTTTCCACTTAAACCTGTGTATTATAAGGTATCATTTGGAAAAAAATTGTATTCACTGTCTCTTTATATGTTTAATGCTTAATGGCTTTTTTTACTTCTTAATATTTTTTTCTTTGATATTTCCAACTCATCATTTAACCTATTTCCTTCCTTCTTGGTAGTCTCATTTTAACTCAATATACCTACAGGGCTTATTGGAAATAAAAAAATAAGTTTTAAAAATTAATATTTATGGGTCGTAAATTAATTTAGAAATAGATGACACAATGGGCTTGTCCCATTTCGTGTCTATTTCTAGAACCAGGGCGAGTCTATCAGAGTGATATAATATTGATTTGAAAACCTACTTACTCTCAACTGTTTGTTTTATGACTTTAAGGGTTGATATGGCTCCCTTGTAATTGATGTTGGTTTAAAACACAATCGTTAGTTCGTAAATATGTTTATATTTATTTTATTATTATGTTAATGCATATTATTATGAATGATGACTGAAATAGCTGAGGAAAGTGTCACCATTCTTGACTCTCCTCATGCTTTCCATCAAGCTGAGTAGAGTCACTTTGGCAGACTGTAGCAATAAAGTGTAAGAATAGTGAACTTTAACCTAAATACTCTCTCAAGGAAAATTAAACGTGAGCAATTTTTACCAACGAGGAGTCCTGCTTTGGCAAACAGTGGGCTCGACAGGAGTGAGAAAACAGCCATAAAGGACAACAAAGTTTTGCAATTCTTCTGTTCCAGTGAGTGAGTTTATAGAGACCTAACCTTCACCCCTTCAACCAAGAAGAGAAGACTTGAACACTTATATTGCAGATTTCCAGGGGCTGCAATAATCACTTCGTGACTCATACACGTTTGCCTTCCATATGAAAAATAAATAAAAACAAACTATATAATAGCAAAACAGCAACATTTAAAAAACCGAACATACCTTATTCCTACAAATTCTATATAAAATACATCAAAGTTAAGAGGAAAGGAGCGTTAGTGTTCCAGTATAAGGCGTAAGCTGTCATATTACGCCAGCAGAGCTATTCTGAGGATATTGTAGCTCGCTTCCTAGTAAATTGTGTCTGCAGATATATTGGCTAAATTGCCTGGCTACATTGTGTGTACAATATACACAGGCTGTTTGTGAAGGTTTTATACATGCTACATCATGTTGTCTTCCTTGATGATGTTTGTATGAGGCTAGAATAATTTATTTTTAGAAAAAGAAAAGTTGGTAGCCATACATACAGTTGATTTAAGTAGGTCCTTAAACAATTCTAAAAAAACGAGTCTAAGTTCTCAACTCGGTTTTCCCTCAGAATTCCTCTCATTTATGAACAGCATATTTTAACACTGGCCGTTTTTTGTTGGTTACAGTTGAGTTTAAGAAAAAAAATCACTTATTGTAAACTTCCGTGTCTGATAGCCCCAGTACACGATGGACCAAGGCGCTCGGCGAGTGTGCTCGGCAGATTTTACACGTTGGCCTGTTTCATTCTGCATTGGTCGTTAGATAAATAAATATTTTTTTAAATAAATAAATATTTCGGACATCTAACACACAACGCCATCTAGTCCCAAACTAAGCAGAGCTTGTATTATGGGTACTAGACAACTGATATGAATACTTATATACTTTTTTTTTTTTTTTTTTTGGTCTGTTCTGGAGTCCCTGCAGCGTTGCCAAGTAGATTGGCGATACATCCAAGTGCTGAGATGTCTCTACGAAGCCGCCACCATGTCCGTCCAAGTACGGAATCAACAAACAAAGCCAATACCATTGCATCGAGGAGTGAGACAAGGGGATGTTATTTCCCCGAAATTGTTCACAAATGCAATGGAGGATTTGTTCAAGACGTTACACTGGAAAGGACGTGGCATAAGTATCAATGGCGAATACATCTCTCACTTGCGATTTGCGGACGACATCGTCATCATGGCAGAGACGCTGCAGGACCTACAACAGATGCTGAAAGACCTGGCTGACTCTTCTGTGCGCATCGGCCTACGGATGAACTTGGATAAAACCAAGGTCATGTTCAATGAACATGTACTACCGGAACCGGTCGCAGTACACGGTGCCGTTCTCGAAGTTGTCCAAAAATATGTGTACCTCGGGCAGACTTTGCAGTTAGGTAGAAACAACTTCGAGGACGAGGTGAACAGGAGAATTCAGCTGGGTTGGGCAGCGTTTGGGAAACTTCGTCGGGTCTTTTCGTCGTCAATCCCACAGTGCCTTAAGACGAAAGTCTTCAATCAGTGCGTCCTACCCGTCATGACGTACGGAGCCGAAACGTGGACACTTACGGCACGGCTGGTCCACAAGTTCAAAGTCGCTCAGCGTGCTATGGAGAGGGCTATGCTCGGCGTTTCTCTGAGGGATCGCATCAGGAATGAGGTGATCCGGCAGAGAACCAAGGTCATTGACATAGCCCAAAGGATTAGCAAGCTGAAGTGGCAGTGGGCAGGCCATATTAGCCGAAGAACTGATTACCGTTGGGGTAGACGGGTTCTTGAGTGGAGACCGCGTCTCGGCAAACGTAGTGTAGGACGTCCACAGGCCAGGTGGAGTGATGATCAGCGCAAGATGGCTGGCAGGAGCTGGATGCGAGAAGCCTAGGATCGAACCAAGTGGCGCGCAATTGGAGAGGCCTATGTCCAGCAGTGGACTGCGATAGGCTGATGATGATGATGTAGGTAAATAAAGTGGAGGCGATGCCGGCCGCTGCAAATATTTGTAGAGAGCTTTCAATTTTTATTTACTAGCACACCAGCGATATAAAATTAGTCTTGTCAACATTATTCTGATATTACAACTAAACATGTATTACTTATTGAAGGTAGTTAGGCAAGTTTACCCACTTGAGTTCCATATATCGAAGAGCCACGCTTCTGCGTTTCTTATTCAATAAGAAAATATAGCTGATTTATTCTAATAACAATCGATGAATTGAAATATTTTCTCATTACTCCATGTCGCCATATTCGTGAAACAATTAAGCGCGACATGGCTGTCTACTCTGACTCGTAACTATAAAGTGAAGACTCGGGCAACGTGTGAACTCTTTGATTTGTGTACGAAAAACCGACACTAATCGGGTCGTCGGCCGCTTTGTATCTATTTGTCATTTGCAACCAAGCAAATGACAAATATATACAAAGCCGCCCAGTACACGTTGGCCTAACGCACTCGCCGAGCGCGTTGGTCCAACGTGTACTGGGGCTATGAGGTGTGTAAATTTGAAATAGTATTAATCACATACTTAATAAACATTAATGTATAATTATTAAAACTTATCAAAACTTATTTAAAACTAGGTGAAACAAGTACAATTTTAACAAAAATAAAACCGATTTCCGAGGTTCGATTTGATTTCTCTTAGATGCCTTCATCAGATATTAATGTCCTTATAATGGTACCACCGTTGGGACATCTCTTTTCTATTAAAAAAATAATCATCAAAATCGGTTCATAAGCGACGAAGTTATCCGCGAATACAAATAAAAAAAAAAGTATATATATATACGGTCGAATTGAAAAACCTCCTCCTTTTTTTGAAGTCGGGTTAAAAATACGAGGTTCCTTAAAATGCCCGTTTAAATTAATTCTATTTTGCGATATATCTAAACTTCCAAGGAGTTAAATAATATTTGAAATGGTCTTCACTGAACCTTTTTAAGCAGTAATTTATCACCAAACGTATAGGTAAAAGATTTAAAGGCCGAAAACAAAGAGAAACCCTTAGATCGTTATCGTTACCCTGTTAGATAAAGGTAAGGTCACATTCATCCGCAACAACTAGTTATAGTAGAAAGGTCGCAAAAAGGTAAATAAATTAGGGATTAATAGGACATTGTTATAAGTTACGGAATGTTTCCAAAATGATAAACTTCTTTGTAAAAAGGTACGCAATAAATTAATACAATATTTACGTGTTAACGTTGGAATTTGTAAATAGTTTAGCAATAGATTTATAAATTTGAACCCCAACCATTCAATGGATTATTTCGGATTTTATATTTCTTTAAATGAATTGTACTAAAATCGGATACTAATTCCTGAAAAGGTTTCGAATAGTTATCTGCGTGTTATCACCATTAAACGATAAAAGCTTCTGATAAATATATGTATTTCTTTATTATATTTCTCTATCAAAGACTTGTGAAACCGAGATCTATTAATTTAATATTTAATGAAAACGAGTAGATGTATCGCCTGATGGTAAGCGATTACCGCCGCCCATGGACACCTGCAGCACCTGAGGCGTCACAAGTGCGTTGCTGGCCTTTGGGGGGTAGAGGGAGGAGTTGGTGTATGGGCCTTCATTATATTTACCGACTCGGTGAGTAACAGCGCAAGTCCTGTTTCACACCGGTTTTCTGTGAGGCCGTGTTATCACACCGGTGGAGCTGGCCCGTTCATGCCGAAGCGTCGTTCTGCCACGGTAAATGTCCTCCTTAGTTATATGGCAGATAAGTTGCCTGGAAGAGATTGCCCTTTCGGCGATAAGGTCACCATTTATGCTGGTTTAGCATTAAGTCATATACTTAATTATCTATTTATTATTATTATAATTTGACGTTCATTAGCAAGTGCTGAAACAAGCCTTAAATCTATTACTGCTGTCGAATTGTCTAATTTAAAAATAGTAATGGCAGAGAGAGAGAGAGATTATACATTTATAAAATAATCATGAGAAAAGAACTGTGGTTGCAACAAGTCCTAAACCTTACTGTCAATGGAATTTTGTATGGGCAGACATCGAATAGGCGGACCGCTACAAAAAAACAATTAAACTTAACACAAGGATTATTTTATCATTGTAGCAAATGGTGTAAACAGTAAAATGAACATTTAAGTTTCACGAAATTGTTTTAAATTACATAAACTAAATACGTAAATAGACTAGAGTTCAAAAAAAAAAAAAACTTAAGAAAATACAATCAGAGTTAAAAAACTTCATGATTGTCTTCAACTGAAAATACTTTTTCAATTTAAAACAATCAATTGTTTTATCATAGAAAACATAAAAACGATTTGATGAAACGGGTTTTATAATTGTTTTTATTATGAAGTCTGGAAACTTCCAAGCTTCGTTAAATGACAATGAATATAAAATAATGTTTTCACTTCATTTTTATTGCCATTTTACATAACTATTAGCTTTTGCCCGTGGTTCTGCCCGCGTGTATGTATGTATGTATCGCAGCAAAAAGTAGCCTATATCCTTCCTCAAGAATCAAAGTATCACCGCGCCAAATTTTCATCTTCAAAAATATAAGATTGACGTAATGTTTAAACACGTTGCTAGTTATTATCATCGTAATATTAGTCAAAATAATATTATTACGTTAGAATAACGGTGAAAGCGAGAAAATCGTATATTCTCTTGTGTGCAAAAAATATTTAAGCAAAAATCTCCTAACTAGAAAAACTCGACGCCTAAAGGAATTTGAAGTTAAGTCATAAAGGTTATTATATAGACCTCGTTTTACATATATTTTTTGCTTGTGAGCTAAGCAACATTAGCATTAAAAGGTTACGAGAAATTTGTTTTGTAATTTTTTCTCCTCATACATAATATATATTAGTATAGTTAAGTCCATTGTTTTATTATTCTGTTCATTTTGTGTAATCTATATATTTTAACAAGGAAAATTCTAACAAAATAAAAAACTGACTTCGAGAACGACCAAATCAATCGATTTCTCTTGGATGCCTTCATTGAGATCTTAGTGTCCTTATCATGGTACCACTGCTGGGATATCTCCTTTTTATTAAAAAGAGAATAATCAAAATCGGTTCATAAACGACGAGGTTATCCGCGAACACATATAAAAAACATATTTACGGTCGAATTGAGAACTTGCTCCTTTTTTGAAGTCCCAAACAGAACTTATGTTTTGGGTAATAGACAACCGATATAAATATATATATACTTTTATGAACACACAGAAAACACCCAAACTCTCAAACCCAAAAAGTAATTAAAGTAATACAAAGATATAGTCGAGTGTTCATTTATGGTTTTTCTATTGTAAAGTGAGATAAATCTTAAAGTTGTTGATTCCTTCTAAAATAATAATAAAAAAGCTTAAAAACTAGTTTATAAAGCTAAGCAAACATTGCATTCGCAGTATGGTGACCACCACTCTTGGATTCTGTTTATGCTTTCCATCAGGCAAAGTAGTCATTTGGGCAGGGCCAAACATGTTAAAAGAAAAACATTGTCTGCAAGGATGGTGCGCGCCGCTTTACTATCCACAATTTGTTTTTCTGGTTGTTCTTTATGTCCGTTTTATGTATGTGCCCCAGGACACAGGATATATTTCAAATACAGGTTTTGCCTTATAAAAAATACAAGAGCTTTAATCGTGGTATAGCAGGCAGCAGCAACTACTAAAATGAGGCCCATGCCCTGCAGTGGATTGTTCAAGGTGTTTAATGTGATGAATCAAACACTACAAAATTCTAACTGTTTTCATTCTCTTAACATGTTTATCAATATATACAAATAAATAAAATTGGAGTGTCTGTTTGTAATATTAAAATAAGTGCTTTTTAATAAATGCATGTGTATGTATACATTGTACATATACCAAAATATAATTTTTTAAATTTTGTCTGTCTGTCTATTGGTCTGTCTGTCTGTTTGTTCCGGATAATCTCTGGAACGGTTAGACCGATTTTGACAGGACTTTCACTAATAGGTGGCTGATAATATAATGAGTAACTAAAGCGACTTTTTTTAGACTAGCTTAGCCCCGTGTCGTCACTCGCGTTTCGATAATAACCGCGGGACTCAGCTAGTATAAAATACAATTCATTCACGAAGCAAATATTAGAATACATTTTAAAAGGACGAAACAATACATGTTTATATATGCCTGTAAGTAGATTTAAGATGAAAATTGTTTTACGCGTCCATTTTCGAAGCGCGTTCGCAAATGCTTTGCCGTAACGAAGTAAAATGAATTACGAGTCAGCTTAAAAGCGTTTATCGGGTGACGTCATTTAATATCGGTGAAAGCCTCAGGTGTTAATTATGTTAAAGGACCAGTTCGTAAGTGTGTGGATAATATAGATTTTATATAAAGCCATTGTAAAGGAAGACCCCCTTTACAATGGCTCGAAATATAACTTTATACTAAATATTTAAAAACCCAACTGCGATGAAGCCAAATGACAGGGTAATCGATTTTGCAGTATTTGTGTGTGTTTCTTTGTTCCACTCAGAATGGATGGATTGACTCAGAAATTGAACCTAAGACCTCAAGCACAGGAATGAAACACACAGTCAAACATACATACAACAAGCTCCGAAGATAATTTTATTCTTTTTTGTAACCACTACATGACATTCCAGTATGACAGGGTTTAGTTAGTGTTCTAAAAAATATTATCTACTAGCTGTGTCCGCGGTGTTACCCGCGGTTATGGTCGTACCGCAAGTAACGGCGCGGGACAAAGCTAGCCTAAAGAAAGTAGCCTAAGTTACTCCCTATATCATCAGCTACCTATCAGTGAAAGTCCCGTCAAAATCGGTCCACTCGTTCCAGAGATTACCCGGAACAAACAGACAGACAGACCGACAGACAGACAGACAAACAAAAATTGCAAAACATATATTTTTGGTATATTTACCGTGTACATGTATGTATATACATACATATGAATTTAGTAAAAATCGGTTATTTTAATATTACAAACAGACACTCCAATTTTATTTATTTGTGTAGACTAATTGTAAAACTAAAATATTTTACGCAAAACTTTACATTGTTCTAGATTCTTCCATACGAATAACAGATCACTACGTTCAGAAAGGTTTAATTAAAATTCAGCTGTATACGATCAAGATACGAGTGCTAAATCCCTAATTAATTGCCGCTTATTAAAAAGACAATCTTTCACAACACTTTTTTTTTTCACCAATCTTGTACCTCTGGTGTATCTATGGATAGGTCTTCAAAAATGATACTGATGTTTATAATATCATTTGTTTTTAAACTGAATAGTTAGAATGTCTCACGCGCAGACACCCCCAAAGTGGTAACCTCCTCTGTAACTTCTAAAATAAGAGAATGATAACACAAAAAAAAATATTATGTACATTACCATGCAAACTACCACCGAAAATTGGTTTGAACGAGATCTAGTAAGTAGTTTTCTTAATACGTCAAATACACTATTATTAAAACATCGATCAAAGTTACAACGAACTACAACAACTTTTATATTATGTTACTTGCTGCTACGGAACCCTTCATGGGCGAGTCCGACTCGCACTTGGTCACTTTTTAGTAAGTGTGAAAGCTAGTAAGTAATATTCATACCAAAGTATCTTTATTTTAATTTTTACCCAACTACGGCAAAGCCATAAGGAAGTGTAATATTTTTGCCAGGCTATGTATGTTTGTATGTTCTATTGCAGCGACTAAACTACTGAACCAATTTCATTGAATGTGTTGTCAATAGATTCGTGGTAATGGCCCGGGTAACATAGGCTATAGACATTTTCAAAAGATTTTAAGTATTCGGGTATTAGTTTTTTAAACTTTTTATTGTATTGTTGAAAAATATCGTATTATATCTTTAAATATCATATCGTGTGCTATCGTAATTTTTTAAAACATAAAATATAAATATGTTAATTAAAAAAAAATGTGATAAGTCTGTAGTGGCTTGTCATTGTAAATTTCACGACCTTATCCGACCATAAACAAAATGTCCTTACATAAGAAAATAACGGTCAAAACTCTGTGACATTTTCGCATAATTTTATTTACTTTGCTCGTTTCAAAAACTGATTATATCTCTGTTTAGAATCGTGTCCGAATACCCGCCGCAATCTCTGGAGAATCGCTTAAAATGTTACTCTTGACAAAAGTTGCCCCAGCGTCCTTATCAAGCGAAACTTGCTTCACAGTAATTGTTTTCAATTCGTTTTTTCTTTCCTTTTTTTTTCGCTTTTTCTCTTTGTTTGGTAGGGGAGAAATCGTCGAATCATTACTATGAACGGTCCTGTAGGTGTTAAATTCATTAATGAAATCGTATTACGTTGCGCTATCGAAAGTTATCGAAAAGGCAATAACTGGTTGAAAGCTGATTGTGCACAGTAACGGGCCGTGCTTCAGTATTATTCTTCATTCTGTTTAGTCATGAAAATGTACATTTCTGGTTTTTATTTTGTTTCGAAATTATACGTGTATAGCGTAAGTCAAAGGAAAAATCTTACTAGGCCGCCATAGTGAGGGTCACTATGCTGCTCTGTCCATGTTTGTATTGAGGATAGTGACCACCACTTTTGGATTTTACTTATGCTTTCCATCAGGCAGAGTAGAGTCATTTTGGTAGCTTGATCGTAAAAAAAAAGACATTGGTGTACGAAAGATTACATGTTTGGGATAAAAAAAACTGTTTTATTAAATTTAGACGGGCTCCAACTAATTGAAATTACGATACACGACCTAAGTGATCATTGCGATCCTCCCTTCACGTTAAACGAGCTCCACAACGCAGTGAGATCCTTCGACCCCAAAAAAGCACCAGGACCTGATGGCCTTACGGCTGATATCTGCGCACAGGCGGTGGGTATCGCCCCGGAGCTGTTCCTGGCACTCATTAACAAATGTCTCGAATTAGGACACTTTCCTCGCGTGTGGAAGACAGCCACGGTCATCATTTTAAGGAAACCCGGTAAGACCGATTATAGTTTACCTAAATCACACAGGCCAATAGGTCTCTTGCCTGTTCTAGGGAAAATCCTTGAAAAGATGATCGTGGCCCGCCTGAAGCACTATGTGCTACCGGGCATGAGCTCCAAACAATATGGCTTTATGCCACAGAGGAGCACCGAAGACTCCCTCTATAACCTAATGCGACACATTCGCGAGAAGCTGGATGAGAAGAAGCTGATTGTGCTTGTGTCGCTGGATATAGAGGGAGCCTTTGACAGTGCATGGTGGCCAGCCATTAAGGCTCGGTTGGCGGAAACACCGTGCCCATCAAACTTAAAGAGGATTTTAGGTAGTTACATGAGTGACAGAGAGGTGGGGGTTCGATACATGGGTGCTGAGCACATACGATGCACGGAAAAAGGCTGCGTGCAAGGGTCCATTGGGGGCCCAGTATTATGGAACCTACTGCTCGACCCCCTCCTCAAGGGACTGGAGGCTAGGGGGGATTATGTCCAGGCTTTTGCTGACGACATAGTCCTGGTCTTTGAAGGCAAAACGGCACTGGACATCCAGAGACAGGCCAATGCCGCTCTCGACTATGTTCGGGGGTGGGGTGTCATGAATAAGCTCAAATTCGCACCAAATAAAACTTGCGCCATGATCATTACCAGAAAGCTGAAATATGACACCCCACACCTGAGCATGGGCGGGATAGGAATTGGCATGTCTACAGAAATTAAATTACTGGGACTCACTATAGACAACAAACTTACATTTAACACTCATATTACTAATGTCTGCGCAAAAGCCGCGGCAATTTATAAACAGCTAGCGAGAGCCGCGAGGGTAAGCTGGGG
Organism: Spilosoma lubricipeda; assembly: GCA_905220595.1. Taxonomy (NCBI): domain Eukaryota; kingdom Metazoa; phylum Arthropoda; class Insecta; order Lepidoptera; family Erebidae; genus Spilosoma; species Spilosoma lubricipeda. The sequence goes on from HG992291.1 coordinate 4,277,286, forward strand.
ACTGCATCCTGAAATAATAAAAACAATATACACGGCAGTTGTGGAACCTATAATTTTGTATGCTTCGTGCGTGTGGGCACCGGCAGTCAATAAACTGGGAGTGCAGAAGCGCCTTAATGCTCTGCAACGAAACTTTGCCCAAAAACTGTGCCGAGCCTACCGGACGGTATCTCTGAACTCAGCACTGGTGCTGGCAGGGGTGCTCCCTCTTGACATTCGTGTAAGCGAGATGGCCTCGCTATACGCGGCCAAGAGGGGGATACACCTGCCTGCACTGCGGGACAGAGACGTCGAACGGGTGGCATCGGCATTAGACAAACCTCATCCAGCGGAGCAGATGGAGATAGAGCTGGGAAGCTTGGTAGACGAGGAACAATATCACAACCACCGTAATTTTGAGGTGCGTATATTCACCGACGGGAGCAAGATTGAGGGCAAAGTCGGAGCCGCTCTATCCATTTGGAAAGGTGAGGCCGAGATTAGAACCCTCAAGCTTGCTCTATCGTCCTATTGCACCGTCTACCAGGCTGAGCTCTTAGCTCTCTGCGAAGCCTTAAGGGAGGTAAAACGCCGAAACGAATGCGCATTCGCCATCTTTAGCGACTCCAGAGCGGCCCTCCAGACCGTCGCGAACCCCAACGCCCTCCACACTCTTGCGGTTGAATCTAGAAACGCCATCAGATACTGTAAAGACCAAAACAAGCGCGTCTCCTTCTTTTGGATCAAAGCACACGCGGGTTTGGAGGGAAATGAGAGAGCCGACTCTCTTGCTAAAGAGGCCGCGCTGAAGTCGAAAAAGAAACATGACTACGACCTATGTCCAGTCTCTTTCGTGAAGCGAATGATCCGAATGGACTCGCTCCGCGAATGGGACCGGAGATATGATGTCGAAAAAACAGCTTCCGGAACGAAGCTGTTTTTCCCCATCGCGTCCGAGGCATACAGAATAATAGGAAACATAAAAATGACTAAAGAAGTGACCCAAGCATTAACAGGGCACGGTGGGTTCTCTGAATACTTGGCCAGGTTCAAGTGTAAAGAGAGCCCATCATGCATCTGCGACCCTGAAGCAAGCGAATCGGTTTCACACGTTCTGCTGGAATGCCCAGTTCACGGAAAGGACAGACTGCAACTAGAGAATAAAATTGACATAAAACTTACAAAGGAGACACTACCTAACATAATGACAGACCGAAAATTGAGAGACTCGTTCTTGGACTACTGCACAAAAATTGTTAAAATAGTTAATAAACGTAATAAGACATGAGAAAGAAAGAGAATAACTATTCAATATAGTATAGTATATTTTTATAGTTATCCAACACTAAATGTTTAAGAAATTAGAAATAAAGAAAATGTAGTAGCATAAGAATAAGTCATAAGATAGCATAAGAAAGTGTAAACGAGTAAAAATAAAAAGAAACTGTAATAGACTAAGACTTAATTGTAAGATTAAATAAGAAATAAGAAAATGTTAACAAATAAAGTAGAGAAGTGAAGGAAGAAAAATTGTAATAGTATAAGAATTAAACATAAGATTGTAAAGAAGGAAATGTAATAAATAAATGGAGAGCCAATGATTGCCAAACCCAAAAGACCAAATAAGCAAAAGACTAGGAATGAAAGTATGAATGTGATGTATGGAATTACGAGAAGAATACTTGCGGGAACTGGAATGGTACTAGAGAACAAGAATGAAAGCGTAGATTAGGAAATTAGGAATAAAGCCCCTTAAGGGCAGGACTGAAATATGACAAATATGGAAAGAGATAGGAGTAGATCAGCATAGACTCTGGCCATAATTATTTGCTAGGGTTAGTAGAAAAAAAAAAAAAAAAAAAAAACAAAAAAAAAAAAAAAAAACTAATTGAAATATCGACAGTATTCGAATAAAAATAAATAAAATAAAAATAGTTTATTGATACATAATTCTGTACATATGAAGCATGCACTGATACCGAAACTCAAACTAGGCCAAAGACCATCTTGGCAGCCAGTATTACAGTCGCACAAAAGGTAGATGGTGCTGTCTGTTCATTATCTTGCTGCGTGCGTGTGTGCATGCATCTGTGAGTGCGTGTGTAATGTTTTGTGCGTGGGAGTGAGAGTCAAAGTTTATGCGAGTTATGTCTGAAACGATAGCAATTTTTCATTTTTACTTCACGTCTATTTAATGTAACGAAAAAAATATTATTGAAATTTTCTCTTGCTTTTAATACACTTTTCTTACAATATTAGTGGAACTACAATTAAACTCAGTTATATACATTAGAAATTATCCTATCTCAAAATCTAGATGCAAATGTTACCGCATTAATAATATAAAATAAAAATAAAATGAATCACAAAATAAAGCTTTAACAAATAAAAAAACACAAACAGATTACAAAAGACACGCAACAGAAAACTGAAAAGCGAATAGGAAATGAAAAACCGTAAATAACGAAGTATGGCGTTTATGTGCGCCGAATAAATTTAATTATGACAGTGTTCAGTGATTCACAACATTTGTAAACAGAAGGGAACATTGTCTCGTACCACTGTGAAATAGATTATTTATTAAATAACATCATATCGCTGTTATGGTAATATGACATATTTTGTCTTATCCCTTTAAGCGAGCAATTCTAGTTGTTTCCCGCGGCTCTACCCGCGTGTATGTTGGTTATCGCGGCATGTAATAGCCTATGTGTTTCTTTGATGTATAAGCTATATTAGTGTAAAGTTTCATCCAAATCCATTCAGTAGTTTTTGCTTGAAAGAGTTACAAACATCCATCCATCCATCTATCCATACTTACAAACTTTCACGTTTAAAATTACTAAAAAAAAAACTGAACAAAGCGGTCGGTCATCCAGGTACTATATCTTAAAGCTCCACTATCTATTAATCTAAATATCTTATAGTATTCTTTGAAAAGTATGTAATATTAATCAATCACATTTTGTACGAGGAAAACAATGTTTTGAACACAATGATTTGGCTACTATTTACATGTATTGTTTTGAATATAAATAGTTTTATAAATGACTGGCTCCGACTTGCAGTATTACTCGTAGTACAACTTTTTTTTTGTTGGACTAATCCCGCTCACACGTCCACCACTGTAACCCACGAACACACAGAGTTATGACACTCGGGAAGTCCCAGGAAAAATTAACTGTCTTGGAACCCGCAACGAAATCAATCAGAAGAAATAACAGGAGGAGTTGTACGCTTTTTTTTGAAGGTTCATAAAACCTTCCCAAAAAATTGTATTGGTCCAAAAAAACCGCATGCAACAGTTTATTTCATACTTTTGTTGTGCAGATAGTTTGTGAAAAAGCGCACAGTTGTGGATTTTGAACCGTCTAAACGATGGGGATAAAACTGTTGTCGCGTAGGACGATGGCGGAAAGAGGCGGCAGGGATCAGTTACAATAATTCCTCGGAATACTCTCCATAGTAAAAGCATAGCGATGCTATATCTCTACACAGCCGATTTAAAATATCTTGGCAGTTATAGCCGTTAATCTAGTAATCAGACCTCAAATTTTAATCCAATTACTTTAAGAAAAATTGTTTTCATTTATGCAAAATCAAACACTCTAAAATCACTAGATCAAACAAAGCAAACATCCACCGATTAACCGTAAAAGAATTACGTGCGACACTAAAAACCGCGTACCTCGAGCGTAAAAGGCGCTTTTTCGCGTTAGCTTTTATAAACGTTGTACTGAATGCAATCTTCGTATAGAATAACAGACATGCTGGCAATGCCATTGTAAAACCTTTCTCGCGACTGCTGCATCGCGTTAAAATAAAAAGATGGTAAGTAGAGCGGTGCTGTGAAAGGTTCCGCTTGTCTCTATAAAGTTTATGTATGCTATGATCCTCTATCCCAACCATTTAGGTGAAAACATCAGTAGATTTTGGTGTTTATTAATTTACCTTGACAGCCCAGTACATGCTGTGGCGCCTGTTTGCGTTGATCTATATTCTTTTTAATTGTAGCTTCAATATAACGTTCATAAACGTCACTTAGTGATTTAATTGAAGAATCATTTCTTCTTTCATTCATTTGGAATTTGAATTAAAATACATACTGTTTTTTGTCCTAGCGTGATAGACACGGGGGTATTAAAATTTCAATATCAGTTAGTTAAAATTTTTGTTTCATTTTCGAAACAAACCTCTAGTGAGTTTATATTAACAAAGAGAAAGAAAAAAGGAACGTTGATTCCGATATTCACATGACATCATTTTATTATTATAGTTACATTAAATGCTGATTTTCTAAAATCCAAGTCACATGTGCTTTACCCATAATCTGGAGGAAGTGGACTCTCAAGTACATTCCGAAAAATACCTTAAATAAAATAAAACGTAAAATATTAAACTAAATTCTTGTCGAAGGTAGCTTTATGTATTGTCACTCCGCAATTTCATTTGACCAATATACGTCCCCGAGTGAGATCCAGAGTTTGAGCTCTTGAGATATTAATAGAAGAAAAATTAAACGAATTCATCCAAATAATGTAGAATAAGTGTGTTTACAAATCATACCTTTATGTCAAGTAGTGGTCCACTACTTGACGTCCACTACTTGACATACAGGCCTATGTTAAGTTGTAGACCACTACTTGACATAGAGGCTAATGTTAAGTTATGGACCACTACTTGACATAGAGACCTATGTTAAGTTGTGGACCACTACTTGACATAGAGACCTATGATAAATTGTGGACCACTACTTGACATAGAGACCTATGTTAAGTTGTAGACCACTACTTGACATAGAGACCTATGTTAAGTTGTGGACCACTACTTGACATAGAGACCTATGATAAATTGTGGACCACTACTTGACATAGAGACCTATGATAAATTGTGGACCACTACTTGACATGGAGACCTATGTTAAGTTGTGGACCACTACTTGACATAGAGACCTATGTTAAGTTGTGGACCACTACTTGACATAGAGACCTATGATAAATTGTGGACCACTACTTGACATAGAGACCTATGTTAAGTTGTGGACTATAATAGGAAGGGTGTGGCTTACAATACCACGCTACCCAGGTGGAATTATAAGTTTTTATTTCGAGATTTTCTTCTCTTTGCAATGCGGTGGCGCAGTGGTATCGTAGTGGTATCGTATATGATTGCTGTGCTTGAGGTCCCGGATTCAATTCTCGAGTGGGATCAAATGTTTGTATGATCTGCAAATATTTGTTTCGGAGTCTGAATGTTTTCTATGTATACAAAACAGTATAGGTTATCGTATCGTAAAGTATCAGTTATCTAGTATCCATAGTATAAACTCTACTTAGCTTAGGACTAGATGGCGTTGTGTCCGAAATATTATTATTCTGATTGTTTTCACTTCAAGGGTGTCCTTGTGATGAATAGGGGGAGGGAGGAATAGTGATACTTCATAATTTTATTCCGTCACCATGCAGGCGAAGGATATGTTAAAAAAAATTGTTTTATGCCAAAGGAACCCTAAAAATATCCAATGAAAATTAGATTACACGCACGATGCATACTGCGTTATTATAACTTTTTGTTGAATAAAGTGTGTATGGTTAAATGTGTGCGAAGGGAAAATGTCTGTGGCTGTTTATTTTTATATGTTACATCCTTATAGTGAAAGCAGACGCCGTGAATGTGTTGTTATTTGCATTCGAAAATTGTACTGTGGCATTTACAATTAACGTATTAAAAAAAAGTTTTAATGTTACAAAACCCACACTATTTGTATATTTTATATGTTATAGATGAGTCTGTGTCAAAGTGGCTCTACTTTGCCTGATGGAAAGCATGAACAGAATTCAAGTTGTCACCATACTCATTACGAATACAGACAATGTAGCATAGTGATCGACACTCTGGCGATCATTGGTCCCCTGGTCACAGTATACTCTATAAAGTAATATGTTTATTTAACTGCCTCTGTGGCGCAGTGGTAGCGTATGCGACTGCTTTCCTAAAGGTCTCAGGTTCGATTTCCGGATCGGACCAAATGTTAGTAAAATCTGCAAATATTTGCTTCGGAGTTTGGGTGTTTTCTACGTATAATATACATGTATTTACATTTTTTTTTATAAAATCTGTATTTCTATCAATTTCCTAGTACTCATAACACAAGCTCTGCTTAGCTTGGGACTAGATGGCTTTGTGTGTTAAATGTCCGAAATATTTTTATTTATTTATTTATAGATAAAATAAAGCAGACACATAATTTATTTAAATGTTAATTTAATTGTAATACAAATATACGTACGACTAAATCCAAAATAAAAATCAATGAGGAATTTGTAAAAAAAAAACAAAATAGTTTCTTTTTATGTATTTTAAAACTTTATAGTTAGTTAGTTATCTCTATATATTTTTTTTTGAAGTACTTATTAACAGGTAAAATTTGATGTAATTAAAAAAAAGCACGCGCCACTATTGATCACCATACTTGTGACGTCATAATGTTAAAGCAATTTTATAATAGTACAGCGTTTACGGCTATTATACGTAACTCGACAAAAATATTGCAAATTTACTGTTATAAAACGATTTTTTAAAGTTAATTCTGCTTAGCTATGTGATACAGGATTTATAAGGACGAATTCTGATAATATTCCCGATGTTGATATATTGATGATAACCATTTTTTTTAAATAAAACTCGGTTCATTTCAGCTGAAGTTCCAGATTCCAAGGAATCAAAATATATCTGATAAAAAATAAAATTATAAATGAAAATATCTAAGTATTAATTTTCTATTCATTAAGTTACGGCGACAAAGCTATAAGTTATGTTCATCTTAGTCTCTCCTAGTCAATAAGTGCAAACTAACATTATGACGTCACACGCGCTCGGGATTCTTCGGGACCTGTCGGCTTCGGTACTCGATTCAAAAATTAAATTTTATTTTGAAATAGCTTTTGTATTATTGCGCAACGGGCGTCCATAAAGGGCGATGGTCACCTCCCAAAAAAAAAGCTTCAAGTCAAAATATATATATTTATAAACTACGTTACGTAAATTCATTGGTCTATTTGCTTTTGCTATCAGGAATGTATGTCTTTAGTAGTACATCTCAGTCGTAATATATATTCACTATATTCAACTGTGTAGTTTAGTTCCGTTAGTTGACTCTCAACGGGGAACGAAAATCCCCATTCGGAAACAATCGCAGCTTGATGTGTACTGACGCTCTCGAATTGTGTACACTCGGCACGTGTTCCATGAATAAACCTCGTCCCAACTGATTAATTTGCTTACGAATGGGATTTAAACGTTCATAAAACATCACAGCTTTTTCCTATGTTTGTATATACTAATCAACGTTTGTCAGAACTAGATCATGACCTCAATTCGCAAGTATATCAAATTCTTATTCTTAAAGTCACTCTGTCTGTCCATCTGTCTGTTATTCTTTGATGGCTAAGCCGTTACACCCATTTAAAAAAAACAAAAAGCAGTCATGAGTACTGCCGACGGAAGTGAAAAATCAAAACTATAAACAAACAGTTTTTTAAGCTCACCTGAACCTCTTTGCGCTTTAAATAAAATGCGCGACAGAAAGAAGATTTAAAAAAATGCTTATTGTGCTGTCATAAAAGTATAGGTTATATCTTAGGGTTAATGCCTCAGATAAATTATCTTAGGGTTAATGCTACATATTACCAGTCATGTCATATTAGACAGACGAGCCATCAGCTGTCACCATGCATATTCTCGCAAGTGCTCTGCGCCACCGTACTCGCACAAGCACCCTGCACTGCCGTCTTACGATCAGGTCACGTGTCCTGGTAGGACATGCGCTAGCGCGTGTTTAACAAATTTTACCCCTCGGTCTCGATTCTAAAAAAAGTGTTACTGAGTTTTTCTGAATAAGACCTGACCTGAGAGTACATAAAGGTGTTGGTTCTGCGCCTGATCTTATCCTGGTTGTATCAAATAACCGTCCTATCGGATCACGAGAATGAGAAAACAGAAAGTGCACTTTCTGTTCTCCCCTGTATTTGCACACACACATGTGCACTATAATATCTCCTATGTAAGGCTGGTCTCAATTGAGACTGGCTGCTGTGGCCGAAATTGGCTAGGAGAACATCATCATACGCCAAAAACAAAAAAAAAATACGCCGAAATATATTTATTCAATTCAATTGATTTTTTTGTATTGCAATGTACATTTATAGGTGTAAACTTAAATATAGGTCACAATTATGAACCCTATCGGGCACAGCACTATCAGGAGAGAGGAGGAGCTATTTGTTTTGCAGTTTGAAATTATTATTATATCATTCATTTTGGTTGTTTAGAGTTCAAAACTTATCTTCCAGGTATTTCTTGACATTATAGTAGCATTTACTCACTAGAAGCTTTTTCAACCTGCCAACAAAGCTATTAAGTTAATTTTCATCTGATGTCATCCGATAGCTTATTATACAATTTTATTACCATGATCAATTGACCGGAGGAGTGCATAGCTATTCGCGAATTAGGAATGTTTAATTTATATTTATATTTTTGTCTGACGGTCATTTTAATGTAGATGTTGTGATGATGATGATGATGTACGCGCGGATGTAACTTACGATCAGTTGCACAAAATTAAATAATTTCTTTTTTTTATGTGTTCGTTATTTTTAGGACAAGGTTTGTGTACAGAAAAAATCAAAAGATATAGAGATAAGGGATAATAAGATGTATTAGATGTCCGAAAATATTTATTAATATTTATTTATTATAGGGTTCCATAGCTAAATGGCAAAAAACGGAACCCTTATGGATTCGTCATGTCTGTCTGTCTGCCTGTCTGTTCGTCAGTATGTCACTGCCATTGTTTTCCGAAACTATAAGATTCTGTTGAAAATTGGTAAGTAGATCTGGTATACTCTGTGAATCGCATTAAGATTTTCACACAAATATAGAAAAAAAAAATCGGTGATTCCCCATTCTTAAACTCAAAAAAATATTTTACCCAAACTTTTTTAAACCCAAACGTGTGGAGAATCTGTGGATAAGTCTTCAAAAATGATATTGAGGTTACTAATACCTTTTTTTGAAACTGAATAGTTTGCGCAAGAGACACATTTAAAGTGGTAAAATGTGTGTGTACCTGTAACTTCTGAAATGAGAGAATGATAAAACTACAAAAAAAAATATGATATACATTACCATGCAAACTTCCAATGAAAATTGGTTTGAACGAGATCTAGTAAGTAGTTTTTTTAAGTACGTCATAATTCGTAAACTGCAAAAAAATACGCTAAAATTACAACACACTACAAGAACTTTTATCTTACCTTACTTGCTACTACGGAACCCTTCATGGGCGAGTCCGACTCGCACTCGGTTGCTTTTTTAATAAATTAAAAGCTAACGAAATTGATTTGAAATATTTCTACGCTACCTAAAAACATTCCTGAAATAACGTTTTCGCCTTTGACAATGACAGGTAATTTATTATCATAAACATATTCTGCGCTTGAAATTTCCCTAAACCAATTTATATTTCAATTTCATCGAATGTGCTTGGCAACTATGTTAACTTTACTGGTTTAGATAAGAATTTAAATAATTCTTTGTGGGTGAAATTCGTTTAGCACTTTCATATATTTACTGAATGCATTCACTCTGATCACAAATTGAACTGAAATGATTCAAATCCATAATGGCCTAATTCAGATAGTGAATAATAATCAAATTAATCTTTATTGTCTGTTTTAATCGTGATTACCGTGAGGACTAAAACTTTACTTGTTCACGCAGTCAAATTGAAGAAATAATATGTGTATAATATGAAATAAATGATGCGAAATGAAAATAAAAACTGCAATAAGTTTTATTAGGTTACGACATACAAAAAAACGAACTCACACGTAACAATTTAAACAAAGCATTCAAAATTTCACACACACATAGACTCATTCTGTGTGATAACAGTGTAATACGTAGGCCCATTTGAACTTGTACCAATGTATGATGTTCGGTCAGTACTGAGATAAACAACTGCGTAAGGCTACTACCTTATAATTCCAGATCCCAGTCAGCCCAAACTTACGTCATTTTAGGAGAGATGACAGCTTAGGACCTATAGTCTAACATGCTATAGTCAACAGTCTGAAAGCGGTGCCGTTTTACAGTCAGCAAGTATCAAAGCTAAAAAAAATATTTTAGGAAGCCTGAATGTTATATAATATCATTAAGTATAATATTTTGAAATATTTTCCAATCAGCCGGACAAAATCTGAGGGGCCTTAGACCGCCTCAGACTCGTTTTTACTTCGAAAATGTCATGTCGGTGACGCGAACTTATAAGATTTTCTCATACCAGAAAGTGCTCAACGCGGCTAAGATTTCACTTCAAAAATTTTAAAAGACAAATTCACTGATAACATTTTATGACATAGAACCACCATACTGAGTTTTTGTCAAAAAAATGCAGTCATTAAAACGGTGTCAAATGCTACTAAACATATTTTCAAATCTCTTCAGAAGTTATTTTCGAACCATTCCTTTATAGATTGTTATGGAATAAAGAAAACTCATTTATATACATAAATTTTCAAGTTGAAGTTGAAGTGTAATGTTTTTAGGTTTCCCTAATACCTTTTGGTTTTTCTAAAAACGTTTCCCTAAAAACATTACACTTCAATTTTGAGCCTTTGTGGAACGATATTAGGCGATTTGACGACAATGGAAGTCGATAATGAAATAAGTGTTAGACCTTACAATACCTACTCATTGTAGTTATAAGTGTTACAATTTTGGAGCTACTTGGCACTTAATAATATCAAAATAATAACGTCCTTCAATATCTCGGCTTATTTATAATAATGTAAAGTATGCTTTCATGTACTCATAAAATAATAGCTATGCTCACGGCTTGGGTAGTGTGATTATCTTTTATTTAGTGTTCTTTTAATACAATTTTCTTTTGGTTCAAAGCCTGACAAATTGACTCTACTGTACTCGATAGAAAGCATGAGTAGAAACAAACAGTGGAAGTCACCATACTCATTGCAAATGCAGACAATATATTATCATGGTGACCAATAACTATGGTGGTTTAGTAGGATGCTTTTTCACGACCTTCAAAGTGGTAGACATGCGATCTCATACTCACCGTTTCGGTTCTTCCTTCCTGTGCCGAGCGGTAAATACCTGGAACTTACTACCAGCGCACGTGTTTGCCTCCCACTATGATCCCGAGTCCTTTGAGCAGAGCGTGAAGAAGCACTAGACCGCCATAGTGTGGTTCACCATGCAGCATTGTCCTTACTCACATTGAGGATGGTGACCAATACTCTTGAATTCCGCCCATGCTTTCTATCAGGCAGAGTAGTTATTTTATATGTATGTATATATATATATAATTACTTTTAAATTCAGTTTGCAGTCCACTGTTGAACATAGGACTCTCCCATTGCACGCCAGTCTGATCGATTTTATGCTACTCGCGCCCAGTTTCTGCCAGCCATCTTTCACAAGTCATCACTCCACCTAGCGTATGGGCGTCCTACACTAGAGCCGAGTCGCGGTCTCTACTCCAGAACTTTACTACCCCAGTGGTTGTTAGTCCAGTGGCTAACATGTCCACATCCCACTGTCATTTCAGCGTGCTAATCCGGTGGACTACGTCGATGACCTTAGAATTGTTTGTTTTCATAAATAAATAAAAAACAAAAACTTCAATACAACCAATCATCCCGTATTCACTAAGTTAGTTAAGTACTAAATACATTAAAAAATTACAAGTTTCTTGAGAATTATAGCTGAATCAGTTAGTCAGGACTAGTGAATGTACATTATGTATGTATGATGATTTGAATTAAATTTAATTTTGCCATAACTAAGGCTTCCTTAAATTACCGATACATGGTAAATTTGAAGTGGTATACATGAATTGGGGGCGATATTTCGCTTAAAGCAAGATGTAATTTTCCATAGATCTATTCTTGAATATGGCAAATTGAATACATTATAGTACGGTGCAATTACCCGAACCATTTCCCTTCAGTCATGCGTAATTGCACCGGGCTTATGTCCCCTAGTAGAACCTCTTATTGTTCAAGCTTATATGGTAATATTACAGCATGTTGGAAGCCGGGTTATATTATGTACCCTGTATCAATAATAGGGGTTACAATTTTCAGGAATTATTTCTGTAATTTATTCCAAATAAGCACCATTTAACTGCTACCTCCATCGTCTTAAAAAATGTATAAATTCGAAAGTAACTCCAACTGTCTGCTATGCTTTCACGGAAAATCACTACACTAATTTCAATGAAATTTGGCATGAAGACACTTTGATTCTTAAGAAATTAGTAAACTATTCTTAACTGAGATAAGCAACATGTGTGCAAAACCATGGGCGACAGCTAGGATAATAGAAAACCACATAGTAGGTAATAGACAGTCTGAATTCAATGAATTTCATATACATTTATATTTATCATGTTAGTTTGGAATGGAATCTCTATCTTATACCAGTAAACGAACAATTCTAGTATATTATGTAGTCTGAACCTTGAAAACGGCTCCAATGGTTTTCATGAAATGCAGAATGCAGGGGATTTTGAGAGCGACACGTCGATCTCGCTCGAATTTATTTTTAACAAACTTACCATTAAAATAATAACCGAGCAAAGTTCGGTCAGCCTTTAATAGTGAAAAAAGATAAAAATCTTTCGATTTTAAGATTAACCTGAAATTATTGGCAACCACTGTTGGATAGCCAAATCTGTTGTATACTAGAGGTTGTGGTTAGTGACCTCTAATGCCTAGTCAGAGATCATGGGTTTGATATTTCACAACAAAGGGTCTCTTATCTGTAAAATATTTTCTTCATTTATTCTATGACCGACAGTTCTTCTTACGTACATTTCTATTATATTCCAAAAAAACTACTTCAGCAACGATAAAATACAAGTACTCAAAAACTTTTTGTAACAAATTTTCCAAATATTAAATGAAATAGGGTCACAATTGGAAACCGGACAATTGAATAGAAACTTCTGTAGATACAAAACCCATTTGTAAAGAATGAAGAAGAATAATGTTTTTTTTATACAGAATTCATCAAATAGTTATGAAAACTATATGAAAGTTTGGTATGAGGGTTCCGTAGGAAAGGGCGACAGTGAAGTTAATACTAGGGCTGTCACGCGTAATGACAGTTAAAATCATCTAAAGATCGGCCTACTGATTTTATATAAACTTGTTTATTTGAATGAAATTGCAATGTAGAGGTTTGGTTGTGGGAAAACTATGGTTGGCTCAACTCAAACACGTTTGTGCTTACGTTGTCATGAAGTTTTACTAAAAAGTATAATAATCATGAAGTGAAATCGCTTCGACTGAGTATTCACTTAGATTTTTTAACTTTAAAACTACTCAACGGACGAAATAGTTAGTGATTTAAGAGAAAATAAAATAAGAAACTAAAATTAAGTACAGAAAATCTGATAATTCCATAGACTTCCATGAGAAGCCAGGCTAGGGCGCTAGTTTTTAAATATCTTGAAATATTAAGTTTTTGAGACAACCCTATTGAGATCTAGTTTTTAAGGATTCCTTTACACTGTGGTGTAACTCATTGAGTTTGTACAGCGTGTGTCTTGATATTTATTGTATAAACTATAACAATAGAGCACTCTACTCTACTTACATATTATTATTTTATTATTATATACTTTTTAAAATAAGTACCAAATTTTGAAATTCTGTATAAATAATACAAATACAATTTTAACAAAAATAAAACCGACTTCAATGTTCGACTCGATTTCTCTTGGATGCCATTATCAGAGATTAATGTCCTTATCATGGTCCCATTGTTGGGACATCTCTTTTCCATTAAAAAAAGAATCATCAAAATCAGTTCATAAACGACGAAGTTATTCGCGAAAACACATAAAAAAATGTATATATATATACGGTCGAATTGAGAAACCTTCTTATTTTGAAGTTGGTTAAAAACAAGACTGAACGAACGTATCTAATACTACATTGTAAGGTCTAAATAAATCGTACCACTTTATTATGATCAGACCTTACTAAAATACTTACAATTACTAGTAGCATATCCTTCCATTTATGAACAGTGAATTCTGCATTACATAACATTGTAAATGTCGTTAAAGACAGACCTCAGCAAATCCCCCATAGCACTCAGTAAAAACACTTTCCAAACTTGTAAGAAGTTGTAAGTAGTCTGAAATAAGACGTGGTCAGGACATGCCGGTCCCTTTTAGAAGTAAAGAACCATGAAATCCTCATATTGTAGGTACAGTCAGCCACTTCGGTTATTTAAAATCTTAAAAAATAATTTTTCTAACTATTGAGGTGAATATTCAAGAAATAATGGAATACTGACTGCGGAACACGCAACTTGTTTCATATTTTAAAAATAAACATTGCAATATAAGGTTCCAGGATGACCGGTATTTTTTTTACAAGCTTTCATTTAGCTTCACCTGTCCCGATGTTTGTCTGTAATCAAATCTTACAAGTTAAATTTGACCCACCCGGTCCCGAATTCCGATTGAACTGAAATTTGAAATATACCTTTAGTTCTGATGAGAATGCAAATAAATATTTTTTATCAAAAAGTAATAAAATTAGTTTTAAAAAAACTTTTTCAATTACTTACTTATTTAGATATATTTTCTAAACAACATAGTTCTATCTAGCTTTTACATTTTTAACCCCTGACTATCGCGGTAAATAGTAGTATATATGTTATTAACATCAAAAACCCGACTTCAAAAAAAGGAGAAGGTTTCTTAATTCGACCGTATATATATATATATATATATATTGTCCTCCACTCGGCAATTGTTGATCAGGCCGAGATACGCTATAATTGTTGATCCACCTTTTTGGCACTATTTCTAAGATAGTATCCAGTGTATCGTCTTATACACGCAATATAAGTATTATACGCCTTGCGACGCTGTGCTTAAGTCTACGGCAAATACTCTAGCTCGTCATCGATTTACACGGCAATTGTAGCTCTGATAACGGTCAACTATATGATACTTGATGATGTTTTGTTGATCAATATACACAACGTTTTGATCAACATATGCCGCGTACACTAGCATTTTTAAACGCGGGGGCCGGAGCATCAACCTCGGTAGAAAGGAACAGGTATATTATTGTTATAATAAAGCACCTAAAAATAATGTGCGATAGCTCATTCGATTCGTAATGAGTGTCATGACGTCTAGAAAAATGTTTTTAAGGATTTATAAGCGCATAAAAAATTGCGATTGCGATGCGAAAACTTTTACATTACTAATATTTAAGGAATTGTTGAAACTAGATCCTGAAAAACAAGGAAATTTCCAATGAACAAGTCCTAACTCTTGAAACTATATCACCAATTTTGAAAATTCTTTTTGTGTTCGAAAGGTTATGGTCATTTTTTGTAGACACGTACTATGTTTTTGGTATATTTTCTATAGTTACACCGATATTTGCATCTGGTAGTCTCATGATGATGAGCCGATGATGTAAAGTACAACTACTTAACGGTTAGGAGTTAGAGGATAAATCTTTAAATATCATATGTATGTATGTTACATTTAGTCGTTTTCTTTCAAATTATTTAGATAAACTGATGATGGAAGGTATAACTCTCAACAGTTAGGAGATGGAGGATAATCCTTCGATTTCATATCCATCTACAGACCTTTAGTTGTGTAGTTACAAGTTATTTAGGTGAAGTGATGGTAGAAGGTTAAACTCTTCAACAGATAGGGATTAGAGGATGATTGATATTACACGTACGTGTAGACCTTAATTTGTATTTTTTGGAGTTAGAGGCTGATTCTTTAAATACCATATATAGAAATATGAATTTTGGAATTTCTACTCCTAAGAGGGTGAAATAGGGTCTGAAAGTTTAGACGATAGTCCATCATTTTTTGAGTTAGAAACATGAATCTTCATCCTTGAGCTACTGATTAAATATGATTACATACGTATTTAAGCGTATTCTGCCCCTAATGGTTTGAAATAGGGGTTGAAAGTTTGTATGGAAGTCGGTCATTTTAAGTTAGGAACATAAAACTTTATCTTTAGGCTACTGATTAAAAATAAGTAAATATATATTTAAGAGTTTCCGGAGATTCTACACCTAAGGGGTGTAATAGTGGTTCACATTTCGTATATAAGTAATATCGAAGTAGACTTTAGATTACAAATAAATTTTGGATTTTGGATTACAAAAAAATATGTATCAAAGCATTTATGGGAATGAGCATTGATGGGAATTCTACTCCTAAAGGGGTAGAATGAGCATTGATGGGAATTCTACTCCTAAAGGGGTAATATAAAGATCGAAAGTTTGTGTGAAAGTCATTTTTTTAAGGTATATAAATGAAACTTTATTTCCTAGACTAACAAAACAGTTAAAAAAAACTTTTTCAAGTAGGTAGTTTTAAGAGGGTTTACAATGCGAAAGTGCTTCCATGTTTAAAAAAATCTCAACCAGAATAAATATTGAAAATCTGCTCTGACTACTTCGTGTATACCACGTCGCGCCGTTTTAAAATATAAGTTCCTGTGGCATATGTTAATCAAACGTTGTGTATATTGATCAACTAAGTATCATCAAGTATGAAAAAAGTGATCAACAAAGTATTATATATGAAAAAGATGACGGTTATTAGAGCTGCAATTGCCGAGTCAATCGAGGTAGAGATTTTGCCGTAGACTTAAGCACAGCGTTGCAAATCGTATACTACTATATTGCGCCTATACGACGATACACTGGACACTTCCTTAGAAATAGTAGCAAAAAGGTGGATCAGCAATTATTGCGTTTCTCGGCCTGATCAACAATTGGCGAGTAGAGGACAATATATATATATCTTTTTCACCCCCTTAGAGGTAGAATATCCAGAAACGCTTAAATATGTAACCACTATTTTTTTAATCAGTAGCCATGAAATAAAGTTTCCTCTTTCTAATTTAAAAAAGGACGTACTTTGATACAAACTTTCAACCCCTATTTCACGCCCTTAGGGGTAGAATATCCAGAAACACTTGAATACGTATCTAGTCATTTTAATCAGTAGCCCAAAGATAAAGTTTCATGTTCTAACTTAAAAAATGACACACTTCCATACAATCTTTAAACCGCTATCTCACCCCCTGATGGGTTGAATATCCAGAAACGCTTAAATTCGTATCTAGTCATTTTTAATCAGTAGCCCAAAGATAAAGTTTCATGTTTGAACTTAAAAAAATGACAAACTTCCATACAATCTTTAAACCCCTATGTCACCCCCTTAGGGGTAGAATATCCAGAAACGCTTAAATACATATCTAGTCATTTTTAATCAGTAACCCAAAGATAAAGTTTTATGTTCTAACTTAAAAAAATACAAACTTTCATACAATCTTTAAACCCCTATTTCACACCCTTAGGGGTAGACTATCCAGAAAGGCTTAAATACGTATCAACTCATTTTTTTACTTTTGGTAAAGTTAAATAGTACCTAACTATATCTGATTACTTTACGCATTAATTCGTTAATTAATTGTGAAGCAAAGTGGAAACAGTCTGCCATAGAAAAGACCCAATCGTGGAGAAGGTGGCCTTTGATTGGTCCATTTGAATCAGATCAACAATAGCTGGTGTGGATTTGTATAAAAAAGATGTAAATAGTTCTTAATTCTGCCAGCAGAGGGGTTGCAATTGTTGATCCAGAGCGGAGCCACATTAGTACGCCGGAATACACATTAGATCAACAAAACCTGTTGCTGATCAACAATCGCCAACAGATCAACAATTAACTGACGCCACGTCGCGTCAGATCAACAAGGGCCGAAAAGAGATATCTATATATATATATATATATATATATATATATATATATATATATATATATATATATATATATATATATAATATATATATATATATATTTTGTGTGTTCGCGGATAACTTCGTCGTTTATGAACTGATTTTGATGACTCTTTTTTAATGGAAAGGATATTTCCAAACGGTGGTACCATGATAAGGACACTAAGATCTGATGATCCACGAGAAATCGGGTCAAACCTCGAAGCCGGTTTTATTTTTGTTAAAATTTTACTTGTTTTTACTACTACCTCCTACCTACTAATATTATAAATGCAAAAGTTTGTAAGTATTGGATGCATGGAAGTAATGGATGGGTGGATGGATGTTTACAACTACTACAATAAATTCTAATTCACCTTTTCCTTAATTTGTATAGTTGTTAGTAATTAATCGTCATGTCAGAGTTTATTGACTCTGTAACAGAGTTATTTGTGTTGCTGATTTTACTTTTGGAAAGTTTGATGGAATTGGTTTGTAATATTACTTAGTTTACTTGCAATATTACATATTGTGATGAGCTCTGTATTTTCTTATATCTGGGTTAGTCTATAATTATAGTATAATAAGTATATTTAGAAATAAATGGTCTGATATTCAACTGCATGATTAGCGTAACGCAGGCTCTGCTTGATTTGAGATCAGACAACCGTGTGTAAAGTTGTTATTTTTGTTATTTATGTATCGCATCATCTTTACGAATATATATACTTTATTTTTTTTATGGAATAGGAGGCAAACGAGAAAATGTATCACCAGATGGTAAGCTATTACCGCGGCCCATGGACACCCGCAATACCAGAGGCGTCACAAGTGGTTTGCCGATCTTTGGATAGGGAGATGGGTGTGTGGAGTGGTTGGGGGATGGGCCAACGATATCCTCACTCATTCGGTGAAATACAGCGCAAGCGCTACTTCACACCGGTTTTCTGTGAGGCCGTGATATCACTCTGGTCGAGCCGGCCTATTTATGCCGAATTATAATGAATTATGAATTATAGACACAAACAATTGACAATTTATCTAATGTATCAATTACCAAGTTAACTATTTTATAGAATGATTAATTTCATGGTAGTTGACTCTTTATGATCTGTCAAAACGATAACTTTGTATGAAAAATGTACTAAAAGTGATTTGTGACGTCACTGTTTTAGACTACTCGATTGAGCAATATATTTCAATGTTTATTGAATTAAAATTTGTATTAGAAATGAATAGCTGTAATAATTATATTTTCCGAGATATTTTGTAATATTCGTTTTAATGAAGGAGACATTGGTATTTATTTGGGATACAGTTAACTACCCTATTCTCGACGTGGCAACTTCGTTCAATTATTTGAAACTTCTACGTCATCCTGTCTAGTCATTTTTAACCACGTAATTGTTTTTGAACTCGAACCACCCCTATCGATCTAATACATTCGTAATAAGCAGACGGCAAATTGCCAATAGTCTCGAATATCCCAGTTATCTTTAATATCACTGCACATAATACCAAAACGATGCAAATTCAAGCTACAAAGCGTAATCGAGAAAACGATCCGAGTGCAAATTTTTGCTTTTTCTTATCTAGCAAAACCGTAACAATATTATTTTTAAAGATATTTGTTTAGATATAATATAAAGTGATTTTTTTTAGAATAGAATTGCAGCGGTTGCAAGATTATGGAGTCTTTTGTGCTTTGAATTTTTTTAATTACTAACAAAAAAAGGAGTGAAATGATTTTGGAGTGCATGTATGTGTATTTTTTTTTTTTTATGTTTGGCCCTGCCAAAATGACTCTACTCTGCCTGATGGAAAGCATGAGCAGAATCCAAGAGTGGTGGTCACCATACTGCGAATGCAGACAATGCAACAATGCAGCATGATGGCCCACAACATGGCGGGCTAGTGATGCTTCTGCATCATAGGGCCTCCGGTCTCGCACTCACCAACGAAACACGACAGCATAATCTCTGTCTGTCTGTTTTTTTAATATATTAATATATATAATAATAATACACACGTAATTATTATATATCTTGGTAGCCTTAGTAGTACGGGGAGTGGTATCGGTGTTGATGTGAAATGATTAGTTTTAACTGCACAATTGGCGTAGTGGATTAAATGGTTCCCACGTTGCTTTCTACTGCACCAAGTGTTGTGGTTTCAAATCCCACATGGACCAATACCTTGTGTAATTCACAAATAGTGGTCCCGAGTATGGGTGCTTTTTGTGATCGTTACATATATGTTTGTAAAGTCCCCTGCAACACGTGATGTATATTCCTAACTAGCTGAACCCCGCGGTGTTACCCGCGGTTATTGTTGTACCGCGAGTAACGCCGCGTGACAAAGTTAGTCTAAAAAAAATAGCCTAAGTTACTCCCTGGATCATCAGCTACCTGCCAGTGAAAGTCCCATCAAAATCCGTCCAGCCGTTTCAGAGATTACCCGGAACAAACAGACAGACAGACACACAGACAGAGAGACCGACAGACAGACAGACAGACAGACAGAAAAAAAAAATTTAACTACATTTTTGATATATGTACCGTGTATACATACATATGCATTTATTAAAAAGCGGTTATTTTAATATTACAAACAGACACTCCAATTTTATTTATTTGTATAGATGATCTGCAATTTTTTGGTTATATTATACTGGACTAATTATGTTTTTAGTTTTAGTTCTAATTTATTACAATACTACCTGAATAGTGATTTAATGTATAAAACTTTTTTTACGTTAATGGACTAGGTTCCTTATTGAAAAATTAAAATATAAAATCTTTCTTTTAGTTACTTTTAGACAGTAATTTATAAACTCACTAGCTAATGCACGCAACCTCGTTTGCGTCTCCTATTGCCCGTAGCGGGATAATTTTCCTCCGTTTTTGATACATTCATTATTGGCGCTTCTCTCCTATTAGACTTAGCGTGATGATATATAGTCTACAGCCTTCCTCGATAAATTTGCTATCCAACACTGAAAGATATTTTCAAATCGGACCAGTGGTTCCTGAAATTAGTGCGTTCAAACAAACACACTCTTCAGCTTTATAATATTAGTATAGATTAGTTTACACACAAATGAGGATATTGTAAATCTCCAAAACTATTATTTTTTTAAAGTTAAGGAGTGTGTTTTGTTTTCCAATGATATTCAACTAATGTGAAAAACATAATGCTCTTAATATTATTCATTTTGCGAATACAACATTGTGAATATTTAAATATCAATCAACAATCCATAATGTCCCACTGCTAGGCGCAGGTCTCCTATCAGGAGAATATTGAATTAAGGCAGTGCATCCCTTCATTCATTTCTTGTTATCCATGTAATAGTTTAATATACGTAATCAATACCTTAAGCATCATTTTGACCACAAAATACAGTGAAACAACTTAACACTATGTTTGAACGACATCATCAAAGACAATATGAAAGACAATAAAAATTGTGACGCTACTGTTTCAGATAGTAAACTACTTCTTACTTTGTTATGCGAAGAAAATGCAAAAACTTGCGCTGATTCATTGTAGTTTGGTGTAATAAAACGCAAATACAGTCCGCTTAATACAGTCCAAGCTGTTCTCTGTGAAGTTTTATATTTATAAAGCTTCATCATTTATTTTAGTACGTCGTAAATACTTGGTAACGTAAATTATTCATTTTATGTGTATTTAATGCTTAATATGCATGTGCAGTTTAATAAGTTGTTCATGAAATGGCACTTTGCCAACAAGTAACTTCGATTTTTTTAACCGACTTCAAAAAAAGGAGGAAATTACTCAATTCGACCGTATATAATTTTTTTAGACCAATTTCACCAGCGGCCTTGCGTGTGGCGCGGTTGTTGTAAAACCGCGGGTTTCGGCTAGTATTTCGTTAGTATGTTTGTTATAAGTCTTATCTCAAAATCTAACGATTAAGTCAACGATTCTTGTAATAAAAATATATTTAAAATTCTATTTCAATCTACCGCGATATCACAGATGTTATAAAAAATATAAAATATGTAATTTACCATCTTTTTTAAAAGTTACACCTGTGAAGTTGTAATGTAGAAAACCAACACTAAACATTTACAATTTGTCATGTTTTTATTGTATTTCGTCATAACATTCGCACGGGTTTAAAAAATTGTACCAGTAACGGGTTACAATAGTATATATTTAGTTCCAAGATCACACCGTCACAGCTATGAAAGATTCTCTTGTAAAATACCTTTATGCATTCATAAAGAGCGATTTTAATTACTTCTAAGCAAAAGTTATCCCCGAAGGAGTGGATAGAAGCGCATAAGAGTTGCAGACCCTCAGGCCCATCACTTTGAGGCATTTACCATTAATATTCGTAAGATCGTATCACTATCAACTGATATTAAACTAGAAATGTACCAAGAACTTGAAGATTTTTACTTTAGTAAAGACTAGCTGACCCACGCAAGTTCGTCGTCTGCTATTGCCCGTAGCGTAAAAGTTTTCTCCTGTTTTCGCAACATTTTTCATTGATGCTGCCCTCCTATTGGTCTAAGCGTGATGATATATAGCCTTAAGCCTTCCTCAATGAATGGGTTATCTATCACTGAAAGAATTTTTCAAGTGGGACCAGTAGTTTCTGAGATTAGCGCGTTCAAACAAACAAACAAACTCTTCAGCTTTATATACTAGTATAAAAGATAAATTTAAATTGCTTCAATCATTGTAAACTGAATCAAAGTGCACGAAAGTTATTTATTCCCTTGAGTTACCGGGATTTATAAGGCAAACTTGTGTGAATTCACCTTCATTGTGTCACACTGTACTCCTAAAGTTACTGGTCCAAGACATAAGCGTTTCATTTATGTACACAAAATAGTAAAAAATTAAAGGTTTATTCTGTTCCAACTATGTGATAGAGGTTAATATCAGCGTTTGACACATTATGATACTTGGTACTTCATCATCATCTTCATCATAGTCAAAGTTATTGGCTCTAGTAATGGTATAATCGATATGACGACGCATAAGAAATCCTAGCCTTATCTGAAAAAAAAATCAGATTGGGCTAGAATTTCTGACCTTGTGTATTAATAAACAGTGACATATATTGTATAGCTTTTTTTTAATTTAACAAAAATGATTAAACCCTAAATAAGAGTTAGAGAATAACAGTTAGACATACTGACATCCATAAAATTATTTAAAGCATGAAGTATTTGACTTTTACTGCTAAGCTTATTTGGCTTGATTTGAAATGCTTTGTTTCTTCTGATGTTAAGAACCATCAATTACGGATTGATTTAAAATGTTTTATTTATTTTGAAGCAAGAAACAATCAACATTTGCCTACCTCGTTGGTCTCGCGGTTGGCTTGTGCGACTACTGATCGTGAGGTCTCGGGTTCGATTCCCGGGTCGGACCAAATGTTTGTATGATCTACAAAGCTTTGTTCGGAGTTTAGATGTTTTCTATGTATATGTATGTGTACATGTTGTATGTATTTACAAAAAAAAGTATATATGTATTTGTATCAGTTGTCTAGTACCCCTTTTTTTTTTTTTTTTTTTTTTTTTTTTTTTTAACGTGTGGAAACCCCCTCGGGCCGTCACCCCGCCGGGGTTTGCGGCGGGGCGGTGTGTCGGAATCGAACCGACTAAAACCACACGGTGTGCCACTCTGCGCCTGAGACGGGAGGGATCCGGGAACTGCTGTTATTAACACATCCGGACCCCTCCCAGCGCCTGCCCGCACTAAAGCGGGCACCGTCTGCTGTTAAAACTCTCAATTTAGGCGACGTACGGCACACGCGTAACGTCGCCCCCTCGCGGGTGACCACTAAAGCGGATGGTGGGGAAAACCCATCCCGACCATCCGCGGCCACACTCAGGGCGGCATGAGGCGCTGGTAGGCGCGCCTCCGCCGCCCGGTTCGCCGGCGGCGGATCGGGTCCGAGTGGATATCATCCTCCCGGGCCTTCTCCGCCGCCTCCTTCTGCGAAATTACGTCTTCGCAGAAGGCTGCGACCGCGGTAAAACTGCTGTCGCTACCGGCCATGCAGCGAATGATGGCCGGTAGCGAGAGATCTCCTCCGATGACTGCAGTGAGGGCCCGGCGCTGCGACGCCCAAGCGGGGCAAATCGCCAGCGTATGCTGGGCCGAGTCCTCACTGCAGTCGCAGTGGTGGCAGGCGGGACTCAGTTCCCTCCTGGCGACCGAGTGCAGGTACTTCCCGAAGCATCCGTGCCCGGAAAGCACCTGCGTCAGTCGGAAGGAAAGAGTCCCGTGCTGCCGCCCTGCCCACTCGAGGATGACCGGCTGGAGAGCCTCCACGGCGGCAAAGCCAGCGCGTGGAGTCTCCAGCCGGAACGACCAGCGAGCCATCGTGGCTCGACGGGCGGCTTCACGCCACTCGCGTACCTCTTCGGGCGGAGGGCGAATGCCTCTCTCCGCCCGGAATTCAGCCACCCGTCGATAAACTTCGGCGAGCACTTCCGCCTCCAAATCCCACGGAGGTGTTCCGGCCAAGGCACACGCCGCCTCGGTAGACACCGTGCGGTATCCGCGGATGGCTCTGACCGCCAATACCCTCTGAGGCCGCCAGAGGCGGGCCTTATTGAGGGCAGTCAGAGCCGCCACCCACACCGGTGCCCCATACAGCGCCATCGACCGGACCACCCCCGTGTAGAGGTGTCGCGTTGCGACGCTGGCTCCGCCCAAATTGGGCAAAAGTCGCCCAAGGGCAGAGGCAGCGTCGACCAGCTTCGGACCAAGCTGTCGGAAGTGCTCGTCGAAGAGCCACCTACCGTCGAGGATCAGGCCCAGATACCTCATCTGGGCCCGAACCGGTACGAGGATCGAGTTGACCACTATGGAGGCGCCGGGGGGCGGCCCACGACGGGGCCCATGGAATAACAGGGCCTCCGTCTTGTCCAGGGCCACCCGTAAGCCCAGCGCCTCGATGCGCCCGACCACCAGAGAAACACCAATGGTGGCCAGGCGCGCCGCCTCCTGGAAGTTCGCCCCCCGGGCCGTGACCAATGTGTCATCGGCGTAACAAATTACGCCCAGCCCGGGGGGGAGACGACCTCGTAGGACCCAGTCGTATCCCACGTTCCACAGGAGTGGTCCAAGGACAGACCCCTGTGGAACGCCGCACGACATGGGTCGCCGTCTCAAGGCGCCCTCTCGATCCTCGTACACGACGGTACGCTCCTCCAAATAGTCTGCCACTAGCCGCCTCAGGTACTCTGGCACCCCGTGGTATTGGAGTGCTTCCCTGATGCAGCTGAATGGCAGACTATTAAAGGCGTTGGCGATGTCCAGAGACACCGCCAACACCACGCCGCCACAGCTCACTGCCTCTTCGGTCACGGCCCTAAGGCGCATCACGGCATCGACCGTCGAACGCCCCTCTCGGAATCCGAATTGGGCGTCCGACAGGTCGGGCCCCACCTCGCAGAGGTGCCGGACGATGCGGGCAGAGAGTATCCTCTCAAACAACTTGCCCGCCTCGTCCAGCAACACGATGGGCCTATAGGCCGCGACCGAATCGGCAGGCCGTCCCGGCTTCCTCAATAGGACCAGCTTCCCGCATTTCCAGCACTCAGGGAAGCGTCCGGACGCCAGGCTAGCGTCCAACACCTCCCTGAGGCGGTCCGACATATGATCGAGGGCTCGGGCCATCACTCGGGCTGGAACCCCGTCCGGCCCGGGGGCGGTGTTCTTGGAACGGATCCGCAGAACAGCCGCCCCAACCTCCGATTCCCTAACGGGCGGAACATCGCCCCCATCGTCTCTGACCGGATAGGCCATCGACGGGGAGTTGTCTAGTACCCATAACACAACCTCTGCTTAGCTTGGGACTAGATGTCGTTGTGTGATAGATGTCCGAAATATTTATTTATTTAATATCCAGGTTTCAGGATAGTATGTTCTTAAACCCATAGAAAATATTTGTTGTGATAAAACTTGCTTATTCTTAGCATATTAGTACTATTGTGTTTTCACCATTCACTTATAACTTGCACACATGCAACTAGGAACAGTTTAAATTGCTTTTTCAGGCACAGCGCAACCATTCTGTAGAAGACAGCGCTACCTAGTCTTACAAGAAGTTTGTTTCCTTTAGCAATTCTCAAAGATACTTCACAAATAAGGCTAGATCAACAGCAATGAGTTTGCCAAGCTTCTTGACCTTTACTTTTAGCTACTCATTTTATTGAAGAATTTGTAATTAACTCTATAAATGGAACACTAAAGTATTCAATGAAGTTAATTATTTTGTTTAAGTTAGGATTGTTTACATTTTAAATATATTTTTTTCAATCGAGAGGTACTTGTCAACGAAACTGTTAAATTAAGAGGAGAAAAATGAAAATCAATGAAAAGTTTCATTGTTATTAGATCATTTTTCGACAGCCGTCAGTAATGATCAACTGATATACTCCGCAAGTAGAAAACCAAACCGAAATCTAAAACACATGGGCAGGGAAATTAAAACATGCTACATATTAATAAAATATTCATTTTGTTTTTTATTTAAATTGACATGAAAATTTACTGTCAAAAAAGAAAAGAGCCACACTTCGGCATGAATGGGCCGCCTCGACTGGAGGAATACTGTTTGTGTGATTCCTTTAAACCACTGTTAATGTGGAAGGAGATAAATAAGTGGACTGTAGTTTACTTGGATTATAGATTTTAATGTAAATGATACAATTGGTTTAATATGTTTTATAATATTTGACTGCCTCGGTGGCGCAGTGGTAGCGTACGCGACTGCTGTTCTTGAGGTCTCGGGTTCGATTCCCGGGTGAAATGTTTGTATGATTTGCAAATATTTGTTTCGGAGTTTGGGTGTTTTCTATCTATAATATGTATGTATTTACAAAAAAAAAGTATATAAGTATTTATATCAGTTGTCTAGTACCCATAATACAAGCTCTGCTTAGTTTGGGACTAGATGGCGTTGTGTGTTAGATGTCCGAAAATATTTATTTATTTATTTATATAACTGTGTATGCGCACGATGCATATGAGAACGCCAAGCCGTCTGTCGCTGCCGCGGGTCGATGCCCCGCGACCGTCCTCCCCGTCCGCCGCACCGCAGGCCCCGCGGTCGCCTTCGCGTCACTCGCGCGTGTGTGTTCGTATGTGTGTGCTAACCGCGCGAACAAATACCACTGCCGCACAGAAAATCGGTGTGAAATAGCACTTGCGCTGTGTTCCACCGAGTGAGTGAGGATACCGGAGACTCACACCCTAACCCCCTCCCCCAATATCCCGTCCCCATTCCCCAAAGGCCGGCAACGCACTTGTGACGCCTCTGGTAAACGCGCGTTAGCAATTGGAGAGGCCTATGTCCAGCAGTGGACTGCGATAGGCTGATGATGATGATGATGATGCACGTTAGCAGTCGTAAACATGGTCACCAAAATACTTTCATCAATCCATGTTTCCTAAACCCAAAAATAATATTGATTTGTACCAATCCTCGTGGATTCAGTGTAATATAATACATTACCTAATAAATATAACTTAAAAATAATCTTCTTTTTATAAAAACAAAACAAATGACTCGTTTAGATTAAGCCCATGTTCAGATGACGAGCGCTCAACGCGCGTTTTGCTAACGTGCATCATCATCATCATCATCAGCCTATCGCAGTCCACTGCTGGACATAGGCCTCTCCAATTGCTAACGCGCGTTTACCAGAGGCGTCACAAAGGCGTTGCCGGCCTTTGGGGAATGGGGACGGGATATTGGGGGAGGGGGTTTGGGTTATGGGCCGCTGGTATCCTCACTCACTCGGTGAAACACAGCGCAAGCACCATTTCACACCGGTTTTCTGTGAGGCCGAACTATATGTAATTTCGTTTTAGGAGTACACATGGTAACGCGCGTTTTATATGTAGTTAGCAAGCGTTAGTAAAACGCGCGTTGAACGTTTGTCATCTGAACATGGCCTAAGGCTACAAGCGCACAGGCAGGCGGTTTGCTTAGCGTCTAGAGCCTAGCGAGTCACTTAGCGAGCAATTTAGTAAAACGAACTTTATAAAACATCGCTAGCCTAGCGCGCCTAGCTAGTCGCGCAATGCCGGCCGCATTGCGCGACTAGCTAGGCGCCAAGTGCGCAGTGCAGCTTGTCGCAAGGGTATCCTTAAATTTAATTTTATTGGACAATATAAACATTTTCTTTCATTTCCAATCTGATATTCAGATAAAACCAGTTGAACTATTAGTCGACCCGAAATATCTTGGTAATAATAAAGGCTAGGAAGATGAAAATTTGCATTTACTGAATGAACAGGAAAGCAGTTACTATCATGCTTTATAAAGTAGTAACAAATAAATTTACTCTAACCACACATTATTTCCGTACTGTGCACTTGAAACCTAATGTTCGCAAGCTGAGGACATATTTATTCTCTTCAAAACACCTGGAAGCGAGCTCGTACACAGTATAAAAGCATATTATTTTCTACTTTTCTCTGGCGTTTTACTTTAAAATAACTCTCAGATATTAAGGTCTTGCGGTTACATTTACAGAATGCAATAGCTCTATTAGATTATCTATAGAAAATGTTTACAGATAAACTGGTTTAACTTTTAAAATAACATAGATACAGAGAATGCATGCCATTTTTGCATGAATGTTCAGTGTAAACTTGTTCTAGAATGTTTTGTAAATATTATGGAAAAAAGGCGGTACTTACTTCGCGGAATGGCTTCGAGACACGTTATGGTATGCTGATAAACTAATGCTACATGTTGGAATGTAATCCAACTAAATTTAATGCACGATAATCCTTTAAACACCCGAATCCTGCTAATATTATAAACGCAAAAGATTGTAAGTATGGATGAATGGATGTTTGTTACTCTTTCAAGCAAAAACTACTGAAAGGATTTAGATGAAACTTCACAGTAATATAGCTTATACATCAGAATAATACATAAGCTAATATTTGCCGTGATAACCGAAATATACGCGGACGAAGCCGCGGGCAACAATTAGTAATTAAATTGAAAACAAAGAAATCTGAAATATAGAAACGGCTCTCCTTAATTTAAGGCTAAAAACTTCAATTAGAGAAAGCTGTAATAATATACTTTATTAAAGTACAGGTACACTCGTCCTTTAGTGTCATCTTCAATGCAATATAAACATACTATAATATCAAAGAGTAACTGCTTAAGAATTGAGTCATTTCAAATTTGCTTTCACAAACTTGTCGAATTACAAATCGATTAACCACCAATTAAACGGGCCGACGGTAGCTCTGCACAGCACTGTGGTCGGATTGTGGTCGGAGTGAATGCGGTGCCAGTGGTTCAATTAAGAGTGCCTATATAACCGTAAATCGATTCATTTAAATCGAATTCAAGAGCTGTCACGCAGCAATTTGTCTTTGAAGTGAGTTTTCTTATGTTCGATGAGAAAATTAATGAGTTCAAAGACTGATTCGATAAAGTTATGTGCATTGCTTCGGACCAAGATTAGGTAAATCTATTTACTGCATCTTGGGGATCACAAATAATATTCCTCTGCTGTTTTCGGGTACTGAAAGTCAGGTATTCTGTCAGTTATAATTATTATGTCTAAAAATAGTTTTCGTAACCTCCAATGTGAAAAATGTAGGAAAATCTGTATTTAGTATCCATTTGTCTAGTACCCATAAGAAAAGCTCTGCTTAGCTCGGGACTAGATGGCGTTGTGTGTTAGATGTCCGAAATATTTCTTTTATATTTATTATATATCTTAATTCAATTCGAATAAGTTTTACCTATTTCTTCAGGCAACTATACCACTATATAGTTATATTGTCATTATTGATGCGATTCTGGATTAATCTTTTGATGTTTTTGTTCCATAGGCAATACTGAAAATTAATTTTCTATAAATTAATTTTACCACAATTTATTGATTTTGCTGGAATCAATTTGTCCAGTTCCAAATACATAATGAATTACAGTATAAATTCTGCATAATTGAACTTTTAGTACTATAGGTAGGTAATTTTGATGTAAATTATATTTACAAGACAAAAACGTCATAAATGTTTTTGTAATGGTCTATACTCTTAATTATTGTCCTGAACCTGTGTTCTTTTTTAGATTAGTTTCACGTGTGTTTGTAAAGTGATAAACATTCTAAAAGTCGTATTTAAAAAAATATATTTTGTGATTGATATCGAGTAATAAAGTAATATCGGTTTATATTTACAGAAGTTAAAAAAGATATTTCATTATTGAGATAACTTTTTCAATGTTAATCAAGTCAAAAAAGGTAGTATGACTTAGAATTTTATCATGTTATGTTTTATATTATGTTTTGTTTCTCAATATTTTATATTAGTCTGTAACTAGAAGTGAAAACTTGTTATTGGCTGTCTGATGACTAATCTGTTTTGTTTTTTACTAACACATCTAGCTGTAAGTTTTCCATGAATAAATAAATAAATAAATATTCTAGAAAAGCATCTGAATGTATAGATCCTATCTCTACAGGTCGATAAATCTAAGTCAAAACTAAAAAAAAAAACATTTTAACTAAAAAGATCACGTCTGTTTTGTCCTAGGCTATAAACAGTGTTTATTTTTCAATCGATTCAACTACTGAATTTTATGTTTGACTAGCTGAACGCCGCGGTGTTACCCGCAGTTATTGTTGTACCGCGAGTAACGCAGCGGGTGGAAGCTAGTCTAAAAAAAGTAGCCTAAGTTATTCCTTAGATCATGCGCTATCTGCCAGTGAAAGTCCCATCAAAATCGGTCAAACCGTTCCAGAGATTACCCGGAACAAAAAGACAGACAGACCGAAAGACAGACAGACCGAAAGACAGACAGACAGACAATGATTGAAAAAAATGTTATTTTGGTACATGTACCGTGTATTTACATGTACATTTAGTAAAAAACACACACAGACACTCCAATTTTATTTATTTGTTTAGATGTATGGATTAATCCATGTTAAACGCAAATACTTTTAAGAATTCTCTGCATTTGTGCTAGATTCTTTTTAAATTGTATTATTTTCTATAAAGACTTTCAATAAGTTAAAAATCTTTTCTGCTAGTCAAGTTCTAAATAGAAGAAACGCTGAAACATTTTGTGTCGCTGTATCTCTGATAGGTAACCAATTCACTTTAGAAGTCTCCAATACATTGAATGCAATGAGAACTTTTCAAGATCTCAATCTGCATTCTGTGTGAATTCAATTCCTACGAAAACAGATATTTGTGTCAACCATGTTTAAGATACGAATATAGTACAGATTGGTTTTGCAGCAAAACCTATTTCTATTGTACTTGTATTTAAACATACTTTTAAATCTTACTTGTAATATCAAAAGCCAACAGATCTGCAGAGAGAAGGAAAAATTTACTTATTCCGTGGGATTACCACGCTTCGGCATGAATGGGCCGGCTCGACCGGAGTGATACCACGGCCTCACAGGAAACCGGTGTGAAACAGTGCTTGCGCTGTATTTCACCAAATGAGTGACGATAACCGAGACCCATGCCCTAAACTCCCCGTATCCCCCAAAGGCCGACAACGAACTTGTGACGCGTATGGTGTTGCCGGTGTCTATGGGCGGTGGTAATCGCATACGACCAGGTGATATATCTGCTCGTTTGCCACTCAATTCCATTAAAAAAAAAAAAAACAACCCTAACACCTACGTCTGACCAGCCAGGTATTTTAAGTCAAAACATTTTGAAGAAGAGGCCTATCCAGCTATACATACACTGTTAAAAGCTATTAATTATAATAACAATTGACAGACGGTTATGTGGGAAGAAATTTGTAAGCTTCAAATACCCTATTACTATTCATACATCCTGGTGTTTATGTTTAAATAGTTTATACCCTGTTATGAACTCTATTGTTCACGTATACTCTATGTATGTGGCAATTACTTTGCCGAAATACCTTGCTTATAGTGAATAGACGATAAATTATAGTACAATATACCTATCATCGAAATCGGCTTAAAGTTCCCTACAAGGTAATACGATATGCACTCAATAACAAAATTAATGTAAAACGTTATTAAACAACCTTTCAACGGCGGATACAAACAGCTTTTGAGAGTAATTTTAAATTTAAATCCAGATTATCTCTACAATAGGATTACTAGGATGTTGTGCAGTGAACATTTTTGTCATACATAGCGTAAGCGTATGTTGGAGTTTCTCCTTTGGCCAGTTTCAGATGACGAGCTTTGAAAATGCTTTTCGATAACGCGTCAAAAAGAATGGAAAAATACAAAAAATTGCTAAAGGCGTTTAACTTTTGATGCACATTGTATTCTGATGTTTTGTCTGTAAATTTCTCCTCAAGAGCGAGCCTACAAGAGGCTATTTTTTTAAAACTTTAGTGGGTATTCAAATTGGCTTTGATTTAGTCTCAGAAATTAGTTAACAACGTTGACATACATCATTGTGTCTTATTGAACATAGTGTTGGGCGCCCTCTGGCTGGTGGTCCTATCATTTTGGATTGATACACTTGCATAGGAGAGCCGTCTGCGACTAGATGCAAAAACCAGCAGCCTGAGCTCTGTGGTGTGCCTTGAATTGACTTTAATTGGTGGTGATGATTGTCATGAATCTGAGCAAAGTCGCCAGTTAAGGCTACATATATAAATGTATATAGAAGCATCTCGAAAATATGACTACTGCGGTTCCCTTGTTTATTACGTTCTTGACAGCGGGAAATACATTTTAAAAAGTAACGACTCTCGCCACAATAGGCGCGAAGGACAAAAAATCTACAAACCCTTGACACGGGAAGGGATCGTTTAAAAGGACAAAGCGCCATTTTTATACAAGATAAGTCCGGCTTTATGTAATACTTTTGTGTTATAAGTTAATAACATAAATAAATCTTTGTATTTTGATGATGAAAGGGAATTAGACATCGCCGATTGTTCTCAATTAGAGCTAATGGCTTGTATGTAATTGGTAATCATGATTTATACTCTCTGGGAAAAGAATATTAATAAAAGTTAGGTTTAGTCTGATTACAAGGTTGAAGAAGAGACTATAACTATTCTAAGATCTGCTACTCGTAATAAACGGCTTTCTTTTTAAAGTTATGGAAGTGAGTCCTGAGTTTGGAACTCGCCTGGAGCTAAAAGGTAGTCATATTTAAAATATTATGATTGACTGACGGCAATTTCTAGCCCTTAAAAGCCTACTGTTGGGCATAGTGGACATAAGCATTTGAAAGAAGGTCTAGCCTTCAATACAAACTCGCCAGACCAGGGTTGGTATACAATTTCTTTCAAGATGTCTTTCTCCTTGCATTGCTGTGGTTCTGCAGAGTTTACCCCACGCCACGCCACGAAATAAAAAGGGGTGGTCTCTTTTCGTATTCTTAATCTGTCCCAAGAGGAATTAATTAAAAAATGCAAGCAATCATCTTTAAATAAAATTTATTCAAAAATCGAGTTTTCGTGTCACCGTCGTCATTGTGTAAAATTTTGCTTTTGGTATGCTTAAAAAATGATATTATTTATTTTCAAATTTAACTTTAAAAAAAAAGTGTAACAAATTATTAAGAATGGAAAACAGTATTCCTTTGTGCGCACAAAATATATTTTTAAACATGAACAAAAAGATACAGATTCAACAAACATTCATAATCTAAGAAGCAATTTATCAGCCAGTATTGTTACACCACTCCTTTATACTTTATCCTTAGTACATACGAAATGATATCCATTTGGACAAGGCGGTGGATGGCGTATGTTCCCAACTAGGAACCTTAATATAAATCGTTATTATTATAGTTCCTATCTACCCCTCTTAAAAGAATTTCTCTGTAGCACTATGGTATTTTCTGAAATAAAATGCAGTAAGATCTTGTTTCTTTAAAATGATTAAACATAGTGTATATTTATTATTTTTTTATACAAGAATATTATAAGCAACTCGCTGAGAACTTAAATGGTTCAAATAATTTGAACAAGGCACAGGTTTTTTTTATCTCATGTCACTCAAATGCCATTGATTTGGCAGACTTTGATTTTGAATTTTTTGGGGAACTTCAGGCAAAGTTTAAACTGTATGAAAATGTAAAAGAAACTGATTGTGAAAATTATATTTTATTGTTATGAACAAAGCATTACAGTACATATTTTAACAAAATCATAACCACTCGCTTAAACCGTGTAGGTTTTATCTCTAGTTTAGATTTTTCTCTAGTTTAGTGTAGTATAATATCTAGTCCCTAATAATACCAAAAGCCAAATTTCACGGGTAGGAAGCAGCGAGCACAAATATTTTGGAATAGATAGTTACTTCAATGTATTTTCTTTGCAATTCGAATGGAGTATTGCAAAAAGATCGGTTTTTTTTTATTTGAAACAAATGGTGGACATTAACTCGCTAGTACAGTATAAACTGAACTGTTAGCAGGCATTGACCTAGACTATTTATATTTTACTCTACAATAAAATCGTCTTAGCAGAAAAAACTTAATGGTTTATCGCTTGGTAGTATTAATGCGCCATTGTTATTGTACATGCAAGAAAAAGTCACATAATTTTTCAGACCTAATTATTGAAATAAGTAACTATATAAATACAGGTGATATTCTACGGGGAACCACCCTTACCGCAAAATATTCTACACCTCATAGTTTCATAGCCGGAAGGACTGACTGCAGAATTAACACTGGACTTCTTAAGTAAAAGCTGATACGATGCGGTTTAAAAGAACAATTTTCAATTTTAATTGTAGATATGGCTTTTGTTCTAAGAATTATAAATATATACTTTTACTTTTGCACGCGGCTTCGCTCACGCAGACTTTAACCCCCAGATTTACCCCCTTAGGGGTGGAATTTCCAAAATTCCTTTCTTAGTGCTCACTTACGTTATATAAAGAACTTTACAGTAATATATATAGCTTATACATCAAAATAACACTTAGGCTACTATATGTCGCGATAACCAACATACACGCGGGCGGACCCGCGGGCAATGACTAGTAAACAATAAAACTAAAATCATATTTCCTGCATGCCTTCTGCAAAAACCTTCGATCAACCATACAACGCAAAAGCAATCATAATAATTGTCATTTCATGCCATTGTTAATAGCATAATATACTGATATTGTTTTTATTTGCTAGTTTAATAAAAATAGTGATCACCCAGTCGTCGATATTCGACCATAATTCATTATTTTCTGCTTTTGCCTTCTTCATATAAATTTTAACAATGCCAAATTTCATGTTGAAAATTTTGGTTCAAGTATGATTGGGTTTCATTATTATAATTCTTGTTGAATTGATTGAAAAAAATCACCAATTACTTTCATCTTGTCACATTGTCGCATTCCTTTACAATTTAATTTATCACATCATAAAACGCCTATTGCAATAAAATTACTACTAAAGCTGTCTATAACACTACCAGTAGTCTTAGATAAACCTTCAGCATTCTGATCCTGTTATAAAGAGCAGCCCATGAGTATTTCCATCTCAATAGCCTGAAGCAAAACGCACGTCTGCGTCAACAACAGATATCTACTTGCTTTTGTAAATATAATATTCCAGTAGTATTTAGATTAACCGACTTGGATATACTACAAGCAGTCACGTTGAGTTGGTAATATAGTAATTCTTTGCCATTAGAACAATGTTTTCTTCAGAACAATTTTGATAATACGATTTCATTTGATAAATATGATCTTAATTACAATTTTCAGACACCTTACATGTGATCGCATAGTCCTAAAATAGATGCCCTGGGGACTTTATTCAGACTATTTGAAGAACAGATATAATTAAGGCTCAAATGAAAAAAATCTCAGGCTTATCAAAGAGTATTAACTTGTCCTGGGTGGGTATCGAATCCAACAACATAATATACGCTAGATGCAGTATCTATTAATTCTGAAAGTATTGAACATACTACTAATAACTTATGTAAATAAAATTTGTAATCATCATAGGGGAGTGTACTTAAAT
Organism: Spilosoma lubricipeda; assembly: GCA_905220595.1. Taxonomy (NCBI): domain Eukaryota; kingdom Metazoa; phylum Arthropoda; class Insecta; order Lepidoptera; family Erebidae; genus Spilosoma; species Spilosoma lubricipeda. The sequence continues at coordinate 4,313,121 of HG992291.1, forward strand.
ATGAATAATGTAAGTTACATAAGAAAATTCTCTCCAGTATTGTATAAGGTTTATTTGGAAAAATAAAGTTACGTTTATTTTTTCATTAAAATAGTAGACATGAACCGCTATTAATCAGTAGTTAGCCTAGAAAGTTATACTCATACAGGTTTGCATTTCTATTTAAGTGAACGTTCATATCGATCATATCGTAATCAGCATCGGTCAACGTAAAAATAACTCTCCGTTTCCTTGTTTCCACGTATCTTTAGATCTTTTTTCAAATAAATAGCTCATTACAAAACACGTTAGCGCTCAGTAAATAAACAATCAACCCACTGTTATTTGTACCTGTATCTGTGTTAATGTAGTCATTATTTGTCTTCCAACGTACTCGGTTGAGTACTATGGAAGTGTGCTCGCAGTGTTTCGTAACAGGTCGTTATTTAATGTTCTGGATAAAACCTTTCTTGCGTTTAAACCAAATCCTGAAATATAATTGCCCAGAGACAGTGAAATTATTCTATACTGATGTTATAAAACTGAAGAGTTTGTTTGTTTGTTTGAACGTGCAAATCTCAGGAACCGCTAGTCCGATTTGAAAACTTCTTTCTGTGTTGGATAGTACATTTATCGAGGAAGGTTAAATCAATATATCATCTTAGGAGCGGAGCACAAATGAAGAGTGTTACAAAGACGGGGGAAATTATCACGCTACGGGCAATAGGAGACGGAAACGAGGTTGCATGGGTCGGTAGTTATATATATTTGGTTCCCACCCAGGAACAGGAACTATGTGCACGATCATACTATGTGCTCTGTCTGGATGCAATTTATCTACAATTTGTGCTTTTTTAGCAATATACAAGTGTTTAGTTACCACGTTACATTCTCTCCTTAGTTAGAAATTAGTCTGCCATATTGTGATATGGCAGGTTTTCCTTGTCCTTCATCACAACACACACAACTGGTAAGGTAGTAGAGCCAAGCTGATTTCAGCACGAACGGGCCGGCTCGACCGGGGCGGTACTACCCTCGCACAGAAAATCAACGTAAAATGACAGCGATCATGCTGTCGTGTTTCGTTGGTGAGTGCGAGACCGGAGGCCCAATGATGCAGAAGCATCACTAGCTCTACTCACTAGCACTAGCATCACTCACTCACGCTAATCTCAGGAACTACTGGTCCGATTTGAAAAATTATTTCAGTGTTAGATAGCCCATTTATCGAGGAAGGCTATAGGTTATATATCATCACGCTAAGACCAATAGGAGAGGAGCACCAATGAAAAATGTTTCAAAAACGGGGGAAAATTATCACGCGACGGGCAATAGAAGACGCAAACGAGGTTGCGTGGGTCGGCTAGTAGAGTATAGATATGCGAGTGAGATACATAACTCTTGGGGTATTTGTTATCATAACTGTTGTTTTAGTTGTTTCTTACGCCTCTTGTACAAGATAGCTGCAGCTAAAGAATCAATTGCTTGAATCGGTTGCAAAGTTAGGACGCAAATTGTATTCTTACTAATTAATATATACCTAGTGCATTTTACGGCAGTGTATACGAGTAGTTTGCTAGTGCGTTAAGTTAACATTTCAAATAAAAATTATAATGTGTAGCTGTGTTTTATTAAAGACACGTGTTACATAAGGGTTCTTATATTGACTGCATTGGGATAACAATATGGATAACATGACTGGTTTTAACAGACTATCATTTGAGTTAAATAGAATCTTCAGGATTTATCCATGTGGTGAAAACTTTCAATATGTTAAATTTTTACTATAAAACTCAAGCTTGATGCATCTTTTTAAATTATTAATTACTTTATAGTCATAAAACCTTATTAATTCTATGTTGTAATAGTGTCGTGTATGAATACAGTTTTTGTATCTATTTCTTGGAACTCTTAAATCTTTATTGGAAAACGTAGTAACCTATTAAAGTCTAAAGTCGATTTATTTTTCTTTTTGTCAATTCACAATATAACGTTAAATGTAAGCTCCTTTTGAATTTCTGTAAATAATACCTACTTTTAAATGAAAAAAAAGTATTTATTACATTCTCGTTTTATGCGAGGTTATGTAATTCAATACAATTCAATGTAAGTATTTCTATAATTTGCCAACTTGTGCTAGTCACAGCGAATCGCGAGACGTCAACAAGATTAATGCCCTCCCCTAATTAGAAAAGTTTTCCAACAGCAATTTAATGACCCCACCGAAGTAGAAACAGAGTCTGTATTGTGACATCGTCCCACACTGATGGCAATTAAACATCCAACTTAAGTAGCCTTATTTTACTGTGCCTCCTTAAAAACTGTTTTGAGGGTTGTGTTAAAGGGTTTGTTTTTAGGGTTCCGTACCCAAAGGGTAAAACGGGACCCTAGTACAAAGACTTCGCTGTCCGTCTGTCCGTCCTTCTGTCACCAGACTGTATCACTTGAACCGTGATAGAAAAACAGCTGAAATTGTCAGAGACGAAGTATTTCTGTTGATGCTATAATAACAAAAATACTAAAAAAACGACCAGGTGCGAGCAGGACTCGCCCATGAAGGATTCCGTAGCAGCAAGTAACATTTTTTTTTTTTTTTAAATTTGTGTTGATTGAATGAAAGGTCAATTGCGGTTTACGATTTATGACGTTTAAAAAAAACTACTCCCTAGATCTCGTTCAAACCAATTTTCGGTGGAAGTTCGCATGGTAATATATTTTTTTTAGTTTTACTTAATTCTCTTTTTTTAGTAGTTACAGGGGGGAGGTCACACATTTTACCTCTTTGGAAGTCTCTCCCGCGCTAACTATTCAGTTAAGAAAAAAATTATATTAGAAACCTCAAAATCAGTTTTTAAGACTTACCATAGAGAACAAGTACTGGATTGATGAAAAATAAAATTTGTTTCAGTTCTAAGTATGGGAAACTAAAAATAGAAAAAAAAAACAAAAATGTATTGTTTTTTTTTTCTATTTTTGTCTGAAAATCTTAATGCGGTTCACAGAATACATCTACTTACCAAATTTTAACTTAATAGTTCTTATGGTTTTGGAAAAAAAGTGACCGTGACATACGGACGGACAGACTGACAGAAAGACATGACGAATCCATAAGGGTTCCGTTTTTGTCATTTGGCTACGGAACCCTAAAAACAGTTTTTTTTTATTAAATCTTTAAAGTAAATTTTGCACCGAGTTAGTTGTTTGAATATGAATTAAAGATTGTTTTCCAATCATTCAAAAATTTTGTGGACCAAAGGTAATTCCTGTATTATTATTTTACTATTTAACTCCTTTTAGTTTTTCTTGACCACGTTTAATAAACTCGCATATCGTTTTACCTGCTCAATATATAACATATGTATTAGTAGAGTTGTGGTAATAGATACCTCCATTTGTTCGTGACCTACGACCTAGATAAACGATACCTACTTTATTTGTATCGTATTGAAATGAATATTTGTGGAACTCTCGAGAAATGTTACTTACTTATTCTTAGTATGGCAGGTATAGAATTGTGAAATCGAAATATTCCTTTATAATTAATTTCTTTTTTCCTTTCTCCGAATCTTTTTGAGGTCAATTTTCAGTCCACTATAACACGGCTTAACTTTTTTTTTAAATGGAAGAACTTCCAACAGATCTTCAAAAAATAAATACTCTTGCGTGTATTTATCTTCTGATAGATCGTCCAGATCTACATTTATTTTCAAAGTAATCTTAGCTTAGTTTATACTGACACAAAATATCAAAACATATGTTTTTGACTTTTCTATTGAGTACTGCCTGGCAGGCCACTGCCCAACAGTTGATGTTGGTGTGTTTTGTTATGTGGTTAATCGGCGCGAGAACTTCTATTGCGTCAGAGTAACTTTCGAATGTATTCAAATTACTAGTATGGATGATCATCTTGATCACCACACATCAGATGCTAATAAGTGGATATATTTATATTTTATATGACACTACGAAGTTAGGGATAGCTTGACACGTTTGGTCGGTGGGTTATAATATATGTAGGTGAAAGCCTCCTTAATGAGGAGAGACAGTCCTATGCTCAGATGATGATATCATACTGTTTTTGTGTCCCATGTTAGTCGAAGGATTGTTACATATTATATTTAAATTGTTAGAGAGGCACTGCCTGAAATACTGCCCGGTAATAGTGAGCTCAATTTATGCGGCCTTGATTTACTTGAGCTGCTACTCAATTACTTTTCTCCATAAAAATAATAGTTGGTAAATTGTGGGAGTGAATACGCTTTTCTATTAGGGGAACCGACAGACTCAAGGACTCATATAACTTTGCATCTTTATAATAATACTACCTTTTTTGGGTGCATCCGCCTGCTCGGTACTTCTCCAAGGTCTAATCTATCTCAATACCGAAATTTATTCAAATCGGTTCAGCGGTTTAGCTGTAAAAGTATAACAGAAGGACGGACAAACGCAGTTACTTTCGAATTCATGTATACAAATAAATAAAATTGGAGTGTCTGTTTGCAATAATAAAATGTAGTTGTTATTTTTTTGTCTATGTCTATCTTTCTGTTTGTTCCGGGTAATCTCTGGAACGGCTGGACCGATTTTGACATGACTTTTACTGGCAGGTAGCTGATAATCCAGGGAGTAACTTAGACTACCTTTTTTTAAGACTAACTTTGTCCCGCGGATCACCGCGGGACAAAGTTAGTCTGTCGGTCTGTCTGTTAGTCTAGATGAACCCCGCGGTTATTTGTACCTCGAGTACCAACTCGAGGTACAAATAACCGCGGGGTTCAGCTAGCAATATTATGATAGTATGGCTAAAACTTACGTATAAAACTGTTATTATAAATATTGTTCGTGTGACATTTCAAACATTCAATGAAACTTTGCAAGCCTTACAAGTCCTGTGTGACTAATAAGGCGATAAATATAATTTACCATTTGATTGTTTTTATACCGCATGAAGTTGGAGATATATGTCATGTTGCTTTAACAATACATGTATTTCGTTTAGTTGAATCACTGAACGTTGTGGAAACAACAGAGAAAGGTTGTAGGAATGTAAAGAAATAAACTTTTTACGCTTTACCGATGGAGAGAGCAGTTTGTTTTGAAACAAACGCCATTTGCCGACTGGTTTCTACACTCTAAAGTACTAAATTGAACACGTAAGTGCTGCTTCGCTCAAAGTTTTACAACTTTTTCTGTCACAAAAATCGAGGAATATCTCTATGGTTTTGGTATTAAGTTAGATTGAATAAAAGTGTGCTACGAATTTACGAGTAAATTTAATAATAAAATCTATGAACATGTTTTTTTTTTACTATCTATGCCCATTTCGGCAGTAAACAATATAACGAAACATAATTGTATTAAAAGAGCGCTCTTATTGACGAAATAATGTTAATAACTTACGTAACAAATGACAGACATAATAGAAAATATAATAATACGGTTGTATGAATCTACGGAAGAAATACGAAAGGTCAAAAGGCTTCATAAAGAATGAAATAGATGTTTTCTTCAGATTTATTCATTCAACTTCTTTTGAGATTGGTACTAATTGACAGCGAAAGTGATCGACTAGATTGGATAACTTAAAAAATTATAATTCAAGTGAATACAAAACACTAAATAAATTTCAACTCAAGATTTTTGTTTCAAATACGATAATAATAATTCGCTTCTTAAACCTGTGCTCAAAACGGATAACAGCCGAAGTTAAATTCAATAAGCGAAATGTATTAAGCGTGAAATAATTTTCATAAATAAGCATTTTCTGGCAAAGTTCCCATGACTTTCAACACGGTATTATGCAAATATAAACAGATTTTAGCACTTGGATGCAGAACAGTCACTGTTTTCTTGAAGTTTTTGTGGAATATTTGAGAATAAGTACATCAACTTTGTTATAGTTGAGCGAATAATATTAATTATGAAACATGAAGTTTATACACTCACACCTATAGTCCTAAAGGGATAACCAGAGGTGTATAAATTTCAATTTATTAACATTTATTTTGTATATTGAGCAATATTAATTAATAATGAGCAAGTTCCTTGCCAAGACACTTTAGTGATTAAATGGGACGATTTTGAGTATAGCCATGCCGATTTCAGACTGAACGGGCCAGGTTGACCGTCGTCTTGCAGAAAAATAACTCTCTCTGCAGACACTGGTATCAGTTTAACAGTTTATTTTCAAAGGCTTGCATTGCCTACATTACTATTTCAGATAATATCATCAGAAAGGATGACAGGTAGTATAGGAAGCTATTAGGCCGATAGGGTAATCATTGACTTTAATATATTAACTTCAGGTAGGTAATAATGTCAAACAAATGGTACTTAAACAGTTTAAAATAAGCACATAGGCCTCTCCAATCATCTTAACTCGATATTATATAATCATGCACTAGAAATACTAAAGACAAGATAATAAAATTATTTATACTCATTTAAAGAAACTTGCGATCTTAACGAGCTATACTTCTGGTTAGCAGTAAATCACTAACCCATTGCCACAAAATCCCTATCTGTTAGACTCATCACGGCTAGCAGTAAATCACTAACCTATTGCCACGAAATCCCTATCTGTTAAACTCATCACGACTAACAGTAAATCACTAACCCATTGCCACAAAATTCCTATCTGTTAGACTTATCACGGCTAGCAGTAAATCTCTAACCCATTGTCATAAAATCCCTATCCGCTAGACTCATCACGGCTAGCAATAACTCACTAACCTATTGTCGCTCGCTGCTTAATGATCTTAAAGGTACCCTTGGATAGTAGTGTGTGCCAATCAGTCTACGCACTTCGTTGTAGAACGCCCCAAGCTGATTAGTGTCCGCTAGGCACTGCATGTGACAAGCCTTGTCGTGCCACCACCTGTCCTTGAGTTGACGAGACAGCTTACGCAATCGTAAGTCACTTTTCTTGACTGCTAGCTCACTTTCACCACTTCGTTTATGTTGCTGCAATAGATTTCGGTGGCCATGTAACGCGGCACTGAGAGTCGAGTCATTTTCATCAAACCAGTCTTCATTACGTCGATTTTTCGAACCTAGAGTAAGTGAAGCGGTTTCTTTGAGATGGTACGACAGCGTCTCCCAGTCAGCCCCCACATTATTATCTAAATTCCAGAAACCTATTGTCACAAAATCTCTATATGTTAGATTAATCACGGGTAGCAGTAACTCACTAACCTATTGTCACAACATCCCTATCTGTTAGACTCATCACGGCTGGCAGTAAATCACTAACCTATTGTCACAAAGTCGATGTCTGTTAGACTCACCATATCAACCGTCTTTAACAGTCCCTAGATGGACATAGGTCTCTCTACCACGATGGCCAGGTAAATTGGTATTGGATTTGTTTCAAGAGTTCCTTTTTCTTCACAGTGATGTTGTTCTGTGGAGTTAGCTTCTTTAATCTCTTCTTATGGCACCCATGGGCTGAATTTGCCGTGACACTCATATTCTAAATACGTCACCAAACAAAAACATGTTGACTATTTCTACCTATTCCCTAGTTTCCATGATTCATTCAAATTGGCATCCAACTTACAAAAACAATCAAACATTCTTCTTTACGATAGTACTTGGGTGACCGAGTTTTGCTAGATATATTTTTTTTAAATGAATCATAGTTAGATCGATTTATCGCCCTCGAAACCCACGGCATACTAAATTTAATGAAAATCGTTGCAGACGTTTCCGAGATTCATTCATATAATGCACAAGAATTGGTCATTTAAAGGTATTAGCAGTTTCTTACTTTAAAATGACACAGTTTCATAACTCGAGTCTATCGCACATATGCATAACTAAACGTAATGTGATGCAATAACGTGAGCGTAATTAATAACGTTTAGTTTAACGGTAACACGTAAATACGCGTTAACCTAATCACTCTAAATTATATTGTATAATGTATAACGTATCGCATAATAGACATTAATATACCGAACACAATAAAATATGCTCATTACATTCGGGTAGTGGTGAGTTCTAGTTGTATGGTTAAATTAATATTTCTAAAGTATTTCATAGTGTATACTAGCTGAGCCCTGCGGTGTTACCCGCGTTTGTTGTTGTACCTTAAAAACAACACAAATAATACCCAGTTAGTCTAAAAAGAGTAGCTTAACTTACTCCTTACATTATCCGCTATCTCCTATGAAACTTCCAGACAGAAAAATGAAAAAAAAATTGTATTAATACGGTACATATACTTATCTATACATCTATACAAATAAATAAAATTGGAGTGTCTGTTTGTAATATCAATATAACCGCTTTTTTATAAATGCATTTCTCATGTGTACACGATACATGTACTAAAATATCACTTTTTACAATTTTTGTCTGTCTGTCTGTTTGTTCTAGTTAATCTCAGGAACGGCTTGACCGATTTTGACGGGATTTTTACTGGGTAGATAGCTGATAATCTAAGAAGTAACTTAGGCTACTATTTTTAGACTAGCTTCTTCCCCCGACGTTACCCGTGGTACGACAATAACCACGGGCAGCACCGCGACTTTCAGCTAGTAAGCAGTATAAAATAAAATTTGATATTTATTTATTTTTTGAATTTCTTTGACAAAAGTACTAGAAGACATAGTTGTTTAATATTTTTTTTTTTGTATTTTATATGGCAGAAGAATAATAAAACGATTTCGAATATAGAAAAAATCTTATAAAAATGTTACACAAAGTAATTGTTTCATAAATGAATAGGTACAAAATATATTAAAAGACAATGAGCCCGGTTAGATTATGAAAAACTATTTTCAAGAGATGAACATTGAACGAAATGGAGTGTCTAGCAAGCAGTCCGAATATCAACAAGATGGACCTTGCTTGGGAAGAGCTCAAACGATGCGTGAAACAACTAAAATCTCCCTTGGTCACGCTTTGCGAGCTGAAAAGTAATCGAATATCGAATAGCAAACTTGTTGTGCATTGTGCTGAACCCAGTTAAACCACATAATAGCAAATGACAGACTGTATGAAGAGGTAAAAATTAAAAACAGAGTGTTTGCCAAAAATTAAATATTTGGGTTATTTTAATTTTAAGCTGAGATTAGGTTTTTTAACAGACTTCAAAAAAGGAGGAGGTTATCAATACAACGATATTCCTTTTTTTTTAAAATATATGTTTGTTACTTCATAATTTCCGACTGGGTGAACCGATTTTGATGATTCTTTTTTACTTGAAAGCTAGTGCTGCCCGTGTGGTCATATTTAAATTTGGTATAGTTCTTCAAGTTGATTTTTTTTTTTTTCTTAAAATTTGAAATATTTTTTATGTAAACTTGAGTGACAAAAAAAGGACAAAAGATATCATTTTGATTTAAAAATTATTTATTTATTTACTAAAACCACATTTAAGAAGACAACATTTTTAGTTTTCAAGAGTTTTAAGTATCTTTATGTAATCTGAATATTTCATTCTCGGGATAGTAAAAGATCTTGACTGAACGAGTACTTACTTGTGAGTAAACCGCAATTTGCTATACCACGACTTTGTAATGGAATTGTTAAATATTAATTTAAAATAGTAGTATTTAAAAATTAAAAAGACTTTTAGGTACAAGATTTTATAGGTTTCTCAAATCGCTTTCAAGTTTAATTTTAATAGTGAAATATGAAACAAGCGGAATTACTGAATTGGAAATTTAAAAAAAATATTTTTTTCTTACTTACGACTATTTATTTATTCAAGGAAATATGCGGTTCTAAGTAAATATTTTCCTCAACTGTTACTGTGAGTGATTTATTTTCACCGATTCTAATGGCGGAAGAATTTTAATTCTATCGGCCTTTTGTAAAGTGGGATTCGTGCTTTGAGTTCTAATTAGACTCTATAGAGTTCATGTTTTGCTTGCTGCAGTCAAGTCGTTGATATTTTTGATGTATTTTTCTGGAAGTCTAGTAGTCACTTTGAAGTTTCAAAGTTCCTATTTTAGGTAGTCATATCATTGAAAAGATCAGAAATATTGGCGTTTTGATACGTTATCAGTTACCTTTAACTAACTTCTGATTCTATTTTAATTATATCAATTTTATTATTTCTTTCTATAAATTTGGATCTTTTCTTCAACGCAAGAAACACAAGAACGTTGTTTATCATAGATTTCTCCCCTCTCCCACAAAATAAGTGGGAGAAGCGTTTAAACTCCGGTATTCTCACTAGTGTTGTTTCATAGTTTGGTGAAAGAATTAGTTAATATATTTTTAAAGCAACTTTGCCAGGAAACGTTTGACTTCAGACATTTTTTGTGATCTTTTTTTTATGCTTTCTGACTTCTTCAATGATGCAGTGGTAGCGTATGCGACTGCTGCGTTTAAGGTCTCGGGTTCGATTCCCAGGTTTGAGTCCGATAGTTTGTACAATCTCCAAATATTTTTTTCTGAGTTTGGGTCTTTTCTAATACAACATGTATGCATTTACAAAAAAGTAAATAAGTATTCTATAAGTCAATCTAGCATTCATAATACAAGCTCTGCTAAGTTAGGCGTTGTGTGTGCACTGTTTTAGCAACATTAGTAAACTTGAAGAAACTCATTATCACCAAACTTTATTTATGATGAATGCTGGAAATAAAAACTAATTTGCAACTTTTTTCTAACACTCCTCTATTTGCATGGAAAGTTGTTTCGTTTATTATGAATTAAATAATAAGTTTCTAGACGCTCGTTATAACCACTTTGCTGTTTTCAGCAAGAAACTAAGAGCACTCTTGCCGAAAATAAACGTTCAGTAGTAAGAACTTTGAAGGAAGAAAAATACGGGAATTAATAACAGACTGTACCGTACCTATATTCTTTTTTTAAATTATATTTAGGAAAGTTACTGTAGTAGAGTTAGATAAGATCAATTATCTGTGGTCAAGTGACAGGAAGAGCGTGAAAGGTTTTGGCTGGAAGACTGACATGGCGCTTGGGTAACACATCTAGCACAAGGTTCTAAAAGATTAATATTATTATTGTAAAAGCTACATTTATACAAGTAAAAGTTTAAAACAAGTAAACATCGTTGTTTGAATATCGTATATAACATTAAATAATACATGGCGCAATCGATAGGATTAACAGGGACATTAAATAATACAGTTATAAAAGAGGAGGCGATAGAATAGTAAGCAGTAAAGATATCTAGTTGGTGTGTACGATATAGAATTATTTAAAGCTATTGATTGAGATTTAGGAAAGTCGTACAGTGAAGAATTAAGCGACTGATAATCTTGCAGCTGTCGTTAGAATAAACTGAGGGTGCAACAGTGGTGTAGGGAAAAAGAAAACTTGATAGAAATCCTAAACTAACCCGTGTGAGTGTGTGAATTGCGAAACCTCTTTTCTAAAGGTATAAAGACAGAAGGGCTAAGAGTAATAATGAAAGGGGCTGTTGATAAAATTTGGTGTTGCGGATGTCCATGGGCGGCGGTAATCGCTAACCATACCTCGGTGATACGTCTGCTCGTTGGCTCCCTGTACCATAAAAAAAAATATTATTAATTTTATATTAGTTAGAATTTATGAGCAGTATTATATAAAGCAATTATCTAAGATAAATACAAACATTTTTATGGTTTGTATAAAACGGGTCACGTCCCCATTGTGGTGTTGAGTAACTACAATAATTGTACCCGAACCAAACTATTTCAACATTAAAACTATAATTAATATTAACGAAGATAAACAATTATGTTTAAATTTTAAATTTGCGGTTAATTATTTTTCTGTCCTCTATAATATGACTATGCAAATAAATGAAAGTGGCGATACCGTGCACTGGCCGTGGTCATAAACCGACTGATTTACTGAACCATAGTTCGTTCAGTGCAATAAGGTTGAAATTTCAAACTGTTAAAGAGTATAATGACACATATTAATTGTATCAATGTCCGTTTCTGGTTACAATCTATACACATAAATGAAATTGGAGTGTCTGTTCGTAATATTAAAATAACCGCTTTTAAATAAATGCATATGTGCGTATGTATACGACACATGTGCGAAAATATTATTTTTTTAATTTTTGTCTGGCTATCTGTTTGTTCCGGGTAATCTCTGGAACGGCTGGATCGATTTTGACGGCTACTGTTTTTAGACTAGCTTTGTCGCGCAGCATTATCCGCAGTACAGATACAATACAATACACTACCATACAATAACCGCACTAGTTATATAATATAGATCATAAGATTAAAAAACTTCTGTCCATTTTTTGTTAAAATACTTTTTTCCAAACTCTGTATTTACTAATACAAAAACACACAAATGTCTCGAAAGGCATTCGTAACTAAGCATAAAGTCCCTAAGGTAATTATTTTCAACCTGTAAATAATCACCATCAATCACCCGTAACCCCAAACCGCCGCATTCTCTGCCCCACTTAACCCCCTTATGTTACATCCTTAAGAGGTCTGCTGTGAACTGCGCTACCACATTTGTATAATGCGCACATTCGTTTATACAGTACGTAGATCATTTACAAACGTCTTTGACTGAACAGGTAGTTTTGGAGAATTTGATCTACATACAAAGTAAAAATTCAGAAGTCAAATAAAAAATTCTTCAGAGGATCTTAATTTAAATTAGTTTGGAAAAAGTTTAATTACAAATTGGTATGACGTCGTTTTTGTTTGATTGCACGTTAGATTGAAATATAATATATTGGTGTGATTATTTTATATAAATATACTTATATTTAAATTTCCTCAAAATTATCCAATATTTAGTTCATTACAAAAGAAAAGATTTATCAATTAATATATATCCTTGTGATGTGACTTTGTCAATCATTTCCTATTGTTTCATTAGCATAATTTATTGTTTTACTTTCACTGTTGTCAATCATTAAATTTAATTGTTGTCTACAGTTTCACATAATGAATTCAAAGAAACACACACAATATAAAACAAAACTAGAATTACCTCAACTATCAAATCGTTTAGTTACAAGTATTATGTAAAACAACAATAATATATCGGAACGTATTTTAGTTACAAATATGTATTAACTCAAACATTTATAACACTCTGTGATATGACATGATACTTCACGAGAACTTCTAATAAGTATTTGTACCGTCCGCAACTGCTCTTGTATTTACGTTATCGAAGTTACCTTAAAAATACGATTCCAATTCTCTTCAGTAAATAAACAGAAATTGTATATTCAATCGACAATAAACGTAAAAAATGGATATCCTAACAGAATTCACATTTGATTTGTAATCTAATAATATTAAGTTATTTACGGGCCGCGGGGCAATAAGTTCTTGTTTCCGATGAAATGTTGCCCTGAGTACCGAAATTGTGTATGGTGCAAGGAATTACGTCTCTTTTTTCTTTCTCTCAGCCTTTTTCTCAAAGTAGGTTGAGATTGGGTTCTAGCATTGTTTTTTCCCCTCCATCCGCTCTAGTGGCTACCCGCGAGGGGACAACGTTTCGCGTGTGCCGTACGTCGCCCAAATTGAAAGTTTCACCAGCAGTAGATGCCCGCTTCAGTGCGGGCAGGCGCTGGGAGAGGTCCGGATGTGTTAATAACTGCAGTTCCCGGATCCCTCCCGTCTCAGGCGCAGAGTGGCACACCGTGTGGTTTTAGTCGGTTCGATTCCGACACACCGCCCGCCGCAAACCCCGGCGGGGGTGACGGCCTGAGGGGGCTTCCACAGGTCAAAAAAAAATGGGTTTTATCATTGCTAATTTTTGTTCACAGATCCCTCCTACTTGGGGCGCAGAGTGGTACATGGTGTGGTTTTGGTGGATTCAATTCACACAACGCGCGTCAGCAATCCGTGATGGGATGACGGACCGAGGTGGTTTCCACAGAAAATAAACATGACTATAAGTCTGAATACTACAATAGAGCTAATAGAGTGAGGCGACTGTCATCATACTCATGGTTTATGTGACGTTCTGCAGAAAAACTGTGTTTGATCTTTTTTGGGTCTCTAACTGCTTCCGATTGCTAAAGATTCGGATAAGTAGTCGGGACCGATGGCTTAAGATGCTCCATCCATAAAATATTTAAGATGTTTGTTTTGTTAAGTTTAAAAAAATACACATCCAGTGTTATTCTGTGGGTTTTTCACGGCATTATTATATACGGTAATAACCTCAATTTACAATCATTATATTTTCAAAAAAATACCATACCATAAAGTAGACCCCAATAACCGTAGAAGTAATATTGTCATTTTTAGATTTTTTTTTAATTTTAATTATTAGATTAAATGAAATATTTTATATAATTATATATAATTGTACGAATTGAGGTATATATAGTTAACCAACCGACCCATGCAACCTCGTTTGCGTATTGCCCGTAGCGTGATAATTTTACCCGTTTTTGTAACATTCTTCTTTGTGCTCCGCTCCTGTAGATCTTAGTGTGATGATGCCTTCCTCGATAAATGGGCTATCTAACACTGAAATAATTTTTCAAATCATACCAGTAGTTCCTGAGATTAGTGCGTTCAAACAAACAAACTCTTCAGCTTTATATATTAGTAAATATTAGAATACATTACCTTAACATGTAATTTTTATTCTATAGTAATAAAAACGCTGTATTCAGTACGTTAACTACGTCTGAAAAAATGTTTAACCTTTGAAAATCGTTTTTCTTTGACGTCAATAACTGTATAAATTATGTTGAAATTTCGTGGTCAAATATTTATAACGTTTTTATTTACATAATGTATACAGTTTTTTAACGAATAACGCTCTTCACTCGTAACTTATACCTCAAAGTTGCAGGAGGGCAAAATTTATTCATAGAATTCAATTTACTCCAGGTGTGGTTTGACCCTTAACGGGGAATAAACGGGCCTTATTATAACTGACTTTTGCTTTTGTTTCCTTTTTTTGTTTACCTCAATTTCAGAGAGCCGGAATTTCGGTTGAAATGTTAGTTCTACAAATTGGAGAAATCATTTCCGATCTGTTAATCTGCGTTTGATTTGTTATTTTTTAATGATTAATAAATAATGGAAGGAACCGTGAGGTGGTTCCATCATATAGTTAACTCAGCATTTTAAATTTGTGTATGTAGCAAAATTTAGGTATGTTTCGTGTTCTAAATATAATTCAATGACATATTTATAATCATTATTTTTACAGATTGCTTATTATTATAGAATAGACAAATGAAAAACGAAGAAACTTTTTAAATGAAGGATGAAGAAAACATTTTTGAAGAGTCAAGAATCGATCCTTGATCGTCGACATCATGACAAAACGGCGCGCGGAAAAGATGACAGGGACACAAGATTTCAGGCTCCCACTACATTATGTTATAGACACTTGCCCTATGTTATTTTATTACTAGCTGACCCACGCAACTTCGTTTAAGTCTCTTATTGCCCGTAGCGTGATAATTTTCCCCCGTTTTTGAAACATTTTTCATTGGTGCTCCGCTACTATTAGTCTTAGCGTGATGATACCTACACCTATAACCTTCCTCGATAAATGGGCTATCTAACGGTGAAATAATTTTTCAAATCGGACCAGCGGTTCCTGAGATTAGCGTGTTCAAACAAACAAACAAACTCTTCAGCTTTATATATTAGTATAGATTCAGGATCACTGCTCTGTCCATCTTATATGCTTGTAGACATTACAAGCCGGCGCAAAATACATTCCACATTTTATTTGTCTATCATTACCAGGACCTTACTTTCCATCAAATATATTCGAAAAAGTATGATTTTGTTCATTTTCATGATCTGATAATGCGTAATCAATTCATATACCCATGTAAAATTACAGTTTTCTAGAAATCGACTTTAACCTTACTGACATACGAATGGAAATAGGTACGCATGTGTCATGATGAAACTAAAAGTTCCTGAATAGGTCTGCCAAAAGTTAAAATTAAGGGTAATTTTCGAATTTACTATCACCTAAAGTAGTTTGTCTAGCTACGCTAACTCTAATATACCTTTTACGTGGAATAAATCACTTACAATTTCTCCACAAGCAAATTAAGCTTAACTTCCTCACTTTTGGACAAACATTAGCAGTTCCCACATACATTTGTCTTTCTCCTCATACCACGTCTACATTATGCTAATCTCCTGAATTACTAATTGCTGCAACTTCAAACTTTACACTGGCAAAAACTAACAGATTTACTTGAAATATGTACATTTTAAATGATATGTAAGTGTTGTTTATTTTTTTTTTTTTATACTATTTTATAAAGCCAACCATATTTGATTAGTTTTGCGTAAGCAACCTAATTATTTACACTTTAAGAATGACTCTGAAAGTAGTGGTTACCATACTTTTACTACCACTAGCCGACTTACGCAACCTCGTTTGCGTCTCCTATTGCTCGTGGCGGGATAATTTTCCCCCGTTTTTGAAACATTTTCCATTGGTGCTCCGCTCCTATTGGTCTTATCGTGATGATATATAGCCTATAGCCTTTCTCGATAAATGTACTATCCAATACTGAAAGAATTTTTTAAATCGTACCCACCGATTCCTGAGATTAGCGCGTTCAAACAAACAAACAAACTCTTCAGTTTTATATATTTGTATAGATATCGGCCAATTCTGCATCATTGCCCCCTCGTTTTAGCACCAATTTTCCAAATAACTACAGTAAAATATTTGATAGTGTCATTATAATAAAATATGCAGTAAAATAAATCTTTCTTCTCTGAAGTTATTTAAAATTCATGACAATATTTACAGCACGAAGGTAGAAAACAGTTTTTCATTTTCATTGTAACATCTCAGCAAAATATTCTTTAATCAAAGTAAAGAAAAACCAACGTTGTCTCTAGGGTCGTTCAATATTATTGAAACAAAGAATTTAATCAGAAAAAGTAGAACAAAATATGTTATTTACGTACGAATTTGAATTGGCAACTGTTGATCCTCGTCTTAGGTTGTGCATGGTGGATGTGCTGGAAAAGGTTAACTAGACGATTTAATACAATTACATTAACATATGAGATTAAATACATGTTTTTGAAGTTGACGCAGTATGAATGAGAGATATTTTTGAGATTTTCTGCGAAGAGGCCACTGTTGATGCTTAATCTGAAGTTGAAATAAGGAACTGAAGACTTTTATTGATTTGGAACATAAAATAATCTATATACTATTAATATATAAAACTAAAGAGTTTGTTGTTGTTTGTTTGAACGCGCTTATCTCAAGAACTACTGGTCCGATTTAAAAATTCTTTCAGTGTTAGATAGCCCATTTATCGAGGAACGTAATAAGCTATACACATTACGCTTAGATCAATAGCTTAATCAAAACGGGGGAATTGATTACGCTACGGGTAATAGGAGACGTAAACGAAGTTGCCTGGGTTAGCAAGTATTATATAGAGCTGTTAATTTTCATCTAAAATATTTTTATCTTCATCATACTTACTTATAATCACATCACATTACACTATTACACTAATATATAAAGGCGAAAGTTTGTGAGTGTGTATGTTTGTTAATTCTTCACACAAAAACTACTGGACGGATTTGGATGAAATTTTACAGTAACATAGCTTATACATCAGAATAACACATAGACTGCTATTTGCCGCGATAATCGACTAACACGCGGGCGGAGCCGCGGGTAACAGCTAGTGTTCCATAAAGAAAAACGTGAGGGCAATAGTAACTTTCATTACTAGTATACATGTAATACGTCGCATATATATAATACGAGTACACTTCCTAACATTGACGTGATAGAATAACGAATAAATTACGAAAGGAGTTTGTAAATCTATACTACTATATAAAGCTGAAGAGTTTGTTTGTTTGTTTGTTTGAACACGCTAATCTCAAGAACCGCTGGACCGATTTGAAAAATTCTTTCAGTGTTGGATAGTACATTTATCGAGGAAGGCTATAGGCTATATATCATCACGCTCGGACCAATACGAGCGGAGCAGCAATGAAAAACGTTTCGAAAACGGGGGAAAATTATCACGCTATGGGCAATAGGAGACGCAAACGAGGTTGCGTGGGTCGGCTAGTACAATATAAAAGATTTGCGCTGTCTCCACTCTAGAACGATTTGTATATAAAAACGCTTTTATAAATTCTTTATCAAAAACTGTTTGAAAAACTTAGACTAACGAAACACTGTACAAACACTGTGCCGCAGGGAACTTTACAAACATACATGAAACGGAACCAAAGTACACCTAGACTTAGAACAACAATTTGTGGATCACACAAAGTGTTGTCACACGTAGGATGTGAACACACAACACTTGGCGCAGTAGGAAGCAGCGTGGCGACCACTTAAACCAATCGTGCAGTCGAGACTGTATATAGTAATATAACTAGGTCTTAAGTATTATTAATCATAACACTCGCGGATATTATATACCACTAGCTGAACCCCGCGATGTTACCCGCGGTTATTGTTGTACCGCACTGTAACGCCGCGGGACAAAATTAGTCTAAAAAAGTAGCCTAAGTTACTCCCTGGATCATAAGCTACCTGCCAGTGAAAGTCCCGTCAAAATCCGTCCAGCCGTTCCAGAGATTACCCGGAACAAACAGACAGACAGACAATTTTTTTTTATAGTAAGTTTTTGGTATATGTACGTGTATAAATACATATGCATTTAGTAATAAGCGGTTATTTTAATATTACAAACAGACACTCCAATTTTATTTATTTGTATAGATAACCACAAACTGAACCCGGATATAGCAACAATGTTTTGATGTGATAATACTCCTCTTTGTTAACAAAAAGTGATGTTTCTGGCTGTACTTAGAAAAGCTTTTTACTTTGAGTACCCGAACCACGAAATACGTCATAATGAGAACGCAACGCACTTTAACGCGGCGCAATCTCGACTACTGTATTAGGCTTTCAGTAATGATCAAGAAAAGACATTTTGTGCGCTGGTTAAATTGTATTATCTCTAAGCAACAAAACTGGATTTCATAATCCGGCTCGGTACAATAATTCGGGTCTTGCAATATTTTCTAGAAACTTCTCTGCCACCGTAATCGCCGCTTACTCGAATCCGCGATCCACCAAATTGAAAAATAACTGAGCGTCCCAGCAATAAATTTAACTGGGAAAACTTTACCGTTTTAATCGTTAAAGCGGAATTTTGGTCATTTAAAGTACTGTTATTAAACTCTAAGACATAAATAAGTTAGGTGACTTAACGAAGAGGATTGTAGTATCTTTTTAAAAGGGATTAAATTGAGTTTTATCTTTTTCTTTTTGTTGTATTCATTTTGTGCTTTTAAGTCTATACTTACATTTGATAAATAGAGAAACTATTTAATATGAGATCAATATCAATCATGCATATGATACAATCGTTTTCTGCATTTTCAAATTTATTCAGAGTATTGGTTGTGTCAACAAATGGTACTAAGCAAACAGTTGCCACACGTTTCAATAAAACCGAGCAAATGGCGTATATTAAAAATAAAACAAAAAATCTATCTGATTCGAGGAATGTCCAAAAAGTAAATATGAAAATGTTAAAGGCATATGCACTGCGAAATAAAACCAAAAATTCTACATTGGTTGCTAACAATAAATCAACACCTATCTGAACTCTGACATAAATTTGTAGTCAAGATTTATTTTTAATATCTTTATTTGCAAATAATGAGTTTAATTTTTAAAGAATAAGGTGAGATTTATGTAGAAATCTGAAGTCCTCCCTCTTCTTCTTTTGATGAAATGGCAACCAGCCGGATCAGCTATTTCTGCCAATGTCAAGTGTTTATAGTATTCAAATGATAAGTCTTCGTCGTGATGAAATTAATGTTAAAAATATATAAAATATGGATGAGATGAAATGGGGACCGTCTTTCGAAAAAACAAAAAACGATCCTTCGAAGTCCTCTCTCCATTCACAAATACACAGGACTAGACATGGTTGCCTTGAATTTTTAGAAGTTGCCGTAGTAAAAAATAATTTGTGATATGTATTTATCACGGCATTCAAAATGAATGTCTATAACTCAATTATATCAGTACTAGCTGTGGCCCTAGTACTAGTTTTAGGTGAAATTTTGCACAAAAGTATGGATTATTATACACATTATATGTGTCATTTTAAATAGATTTTTTATACTGTCAAGATTCATTAACATAATCGATAGTACGATAAGCAACGTTGCAGGTAAACCTTGTTTAAAACTAAAGCTGATGCTACTGAGGCAAATTTAATGCTGTCAAAATTAATAACACAATTTAGTACAAATGGCGTTATTAATAATAAGCAAATTAACGGTCTAATATTCTCACTACTTAATAGCCGCACACTAGTTTAATAAATTATCTGAATGCATATATGCAGATTATTTCCGTGTCTCATTAAGGGTGTTTTTAAAGCAAGTGTACAATTCTAATAGATTCTGAAAATATGGTACGATAAAGAAGTTATATTGCCTAACGTCGTATCTTTGAGGTTGTAGTCACTCCAGTTGAGTCAATCCATTTATTACAAACCATGATCATTCGGTTTGACTCTAACTTAATTTCTTTAACTCTATCAACTGCGTTGGAAACATAAGCTATTTTTGTGTATTTTCTATTTTAAAATCGTTCACAAGCTTGATATTTTCAACTTCAGCACATTAAAAAGCAATATTTTAATGGAACTTATACAAAATAAATTCATATTATTGATACATCTCGCCGAAACGTAATCCTCCCATGACAATTGAGTATAATATTTTCATTACGCTGAGTGGTACCAAACCTCGTTTCCAAAGAATATCTGTACCGCCTATTGGGAATACTCATGAAAAATTGACAGTATGTTTTGGCAAGCCGGTTTTAATAACGGCGGCATACGGACGTGATGACATTTATTGGACTGGCTTTATGTGAACTCAATACTTAATTTATTATAAATGAAGTTGTATATTACTTGATCTTTACAAAATGTTCATAGAAAAACAATGATCTTTCATTTTTTTGTATTAGTCTCGAACCTACGTTAGATGTTTTGCTGCGAGATGCTTATATTATAAAACAATATCCCACCAAAAACATTTTCATGAAAAATGTTGTCGAGACAATTGCTATGGTTTACCCTGTTAAAAGGATATCAGATCTCATGTGGAGCCAAGTTTCTGAATGACTATTGAATCTTTTGCGATGGGTTCTAAGAGATGAGTCTAGCCTATAAAAGAACCTTCAGAAAAGCACGGTATAAGGAGTGTATAAATCAGGAATCACAGAGAACCAGTGCTAAATATAGTCGTTTCGTCTTGCCCTTTATTCCATAAAAAATTGCCTTTTCTGTGATTCCCTATTCCATAATTATTTTACCCTACCATACTTCTTTCTCTTTCTAGATTTCTGTAAAAATCTATAAAAAAACTGCTCCAAATACAAATAATATGACGATGATGTTTGATTCAATAATTTCAGTGGTACGAACACTAAAAAACAATAATAACTATAATAATTACTTATCCTGGTTAGGAATTCAACCAACGACCTCTGATTTAACAGCTAGGATCACTGAACACTTGACTAACAGGATACTTAAAATTATAAATTAGAAGGTAAATTTGTGTGTCTATCTGTTATACCTTCACGGCGAAACTGCTGAGCCGATTTGGATAAAATTTACAATTTTGATTCTTTGATTCTTGAGGAAGAACATAGGCTATTATTTACTTCGATAACCGACATACACTCAGATTGAGAAGCGGATACAAACTAGTTTTCAAAATGAAATATCCATAAAGTAAAAAAATACTATAACTTCTCCCAGGTTAGTTGCAGTCAACAACTCACAAGCTATTAAAAAAGTAATGCCTCTTATCGTCCATTTAAATATAATGTCATAACGGAACAAGAAACTATGTACATAAATAAATATTAAAAATTTCGGACTTCTAACACACAACGCTATTTAGTCCCAAGCTAAGCAGAGCTTGTATTATGGGTACTAAACAACTTATATAAATAGAAATATACATTTTTTGTAAATATGTACATATTATAAATATAAAACACCCAAATACCGAAACAAATATTTGCAGATCATACAAAGATTTGGTCCGACCCGGGAATCAAACCCGAGACCTCAAGCACAGCAGTCGCATACGCTACCAATGCCACCGTTTCAGTACTTTGAAATGATGCTATAACCATCGATTCTAAGTAGTTTAAAATAGTATTTTTGGTATCTTATATTAAATAGAACCCTATATTTTTAAATTTAACAGAATTTCTAACAAAACAGTTCCTAAGAAACCGTTTTACCATTTTTACACTTTCTAGTAATCATTAATAGTCTTTATTTTAACGCTAGACATATTTTGTAGTTTTCTATTTAGAAACGAAGTTTGAACCTATACCTCCCTTTCTAGACCAAACTATCACTACTACCGTAGGAGAGCTACGCTTCGGTTGGCTGCTCGACCGGAGTGATACCACGGCCTCACAGAAAACCGGTGTGAAAAAGCGCTAGCGCTGTATTTCCCCTCCCCCAAAGGCCGGCAACACACTTTTGATACCTCTGGTGCTGCGGTTGTCTATAGGCGGCGGTAATCCCTAACCATCAGGCGATACGTCTGCCCGTTTACCCCCTATTCCACAAAAAAAACTAGGTCTAGAAGTAAAATTATTCCATCTAGCAAGCCTATAAGAGTAGAAAAACATATCGTACTATAGAAGTTTATAATCAATACGAGTATTCGCAAAGAGTAGAGAATTTTAAAACGAATCCTATGGTTGGTTTCATGTTTATCTACTCTTTGCAGTTCTAATAGCTTGCGTAGCTTACTCCTACATAGTTGGACACCCAAGTGACGAAAAAGGCTGTCGACTCTCTATAATATTATTTTGTTACCACATTGAACTACTTCAAATGATCTCGAAAAAATATTAGAATAACTTGTAATTGAAAAAACTAAAAGTGGGGTGAAATAGTTGGCATTTTCCAGTAAGCACTACGATAACAATGTTAAAAATATACTGATGATATTGGGAGACGTATGACGTTTCGTATTATAAGAGTGAAAATCCCACTCTATAACCCACTCATCTCGTTATCAATAACTCTAGTAATAGAAACGTTTTCACTATTGTTAGAATAGACGGCCTTTCAAAAGATTAGTATTTTTTATCAACAGGTTCTTCTGTTAGGTGTTATGAGCTATTGAAAACTAGGATAGCGCCACAATATTATATATTGCGATTTTGTCAAATTACAAAAAAAAAACATTTATTTTGACACTTGTATGAAAATACTGTTATGGTCTCTTTTTTATTAATAATATTAATAATAAATCTGTTTATTGTACACCAGGTAATCTTAAAACTAGTACGAAGTATGTACTATTAGTATCTTAATTTAATTTTTCAGGGAATTCCAAAATTTATACATTAATTATTCCTAATAGATGAAAATGAAAACCTCCATGCATGCCATTTTAGTAAAAAAATGGCAAAGGGGCACATTCTCCTAGGATATTAAAAGCCTACAGCAAAGCCATAATGACTCTTAACGCTGGTTTACAATCCACCCCTTTTTCTACACTTTAATAAAAATACACAAAAATAAAATAAAATACTTCATTGCTTTATTACTTTACATATTTTTTTTTTGTGTTTGGAGCTTCCTTTTAAGCAAGTAATGCCTGTGTTAGGAAACACACACTTTGCTTATTATACTCTTTTCTTGGCCCACCTACACAAACACACATGTGAACAATTACAAAAATGAGAAAAAAAAAACAAAACTAAATTGCTTCTTAACCTGTAATTCACATCAACCTTGTATTATTCAATCATCATCGTCATCATCAGTCTGCTGCAGTTCGCTGCTGGACATAGATCTCTACCAAGGCACACCACAGAAACCTGTCTGTTCTTTGTATCCATTCGCAGAATTCAATAATAATCTAATTAAAATTTAGACATCGTTATTTTTAAATTTAACTTTTATTTAAAAAACATTTTTACCGATAAAACTTCAGCAGGGGTTGGACAAAATATTACTTCGAATTTGTGATGACATTAAGCTCAATAAAAGTTAAACTAAAATACGAATGAAAAAACGCTTCACTAACTGGTCTCTCTCTATTAACTATACTCAGATACATATTATATTATATACCTTTCATGTCATGTCTAAGAAAATATCACTGTGCGTAACATTGAAAGCAAAATTTATCACAGCAAGAATTAATACAACCCTTATTTTCTAAAGACAAAATTCTTGATAAAGTAAGACGATAAAAAAGTTTACTTAAAAGCAATTGAGATACTTAACTAAAAGAGTTCCATTCAACGAACACGAACAATCATAGCAATAAAGTAAGTAATACAGCAACTTTGTAAGAAACAGGATATTAAAGCATTAAAAATCTCAAGTTTAAACTGTAGACAGAAAGTTATTTCATTATGTGCGACTTAGGCCCAAGTTAGGGACGTGAATGCCAACGTGAAGGACTTATGGCTTTGATATTATGTTACAGGCGAGGTAAGTGATGGTGGGTAAATCTCTTAATTAAAATAAAGAAAGTAACATAGACATGGAAAGGAACAAATGTCAGCTAGCGTTAGAAGATGATGGTGTGAGGTACGACTTGAAAGAGTTCGTGTATGTGTGTGAATACGATTAGAGGAGATCATAGAGGCAAATAAGGACAATGCAGTATGGTGACACTATGGCGGCCTAGTGAGATGCTTGTTCACGCCCCGTTTAAAAAGCTCCAGACCAAAGTGGGAGAGAAACACGTGCGCTGGTAGAGAGTTCCAAGTTATGATCGCTCAGCACAGGAAGGACGAATCGAAGCGGTGAGTGCGAGAGCGTATATCTACCATTCTGAAGCGCTGACTTTCATCTTGTTTCCGACTTGTTGTCCTGTAGGGGAAGGGCAAGGGGGGACCAGTCGGATTGTTGAAATCGGGTTCCTGAACCTACGTATATGACCGCTACTCTAATTTATATCCCCTAATCACGACAGAAATGTTCACATACAGAATGCCGCCTTTGTAGACTCTTAGCGTAATACAAAATTGGATTACAAATACGGAGTAACATTACTACTACTATTTTACTTGCCACGAAAGAGCCGCATAAGAGAGAACAAACTACATAGAACAGCAATACTACTAAGAGAAGGAAGACTTTAAACAAACTGTATACCAACCCATGTAGCCAGCGCAGTCACGTGATGTAGTAGCCAAAAGCTCTTGAAGAGGACTGCATCCAGTAGTAGACTATGAACGGCGATTGATGATTGATTTAACACAAATTTCGATTTAATAAATAAGTACCTAATGATGCAGAAGCTTCACCATACTGCATTGTTGCATTGTCAGCAATCGCAATGAGTGTGGTGACCACCGCTCTTGGATTATGCTATGCTTTCCATCAGGCAGAGTAGACGGACGTTTTGTCAAGGCCATACATAAAAAAAAATCGTAGTCTGATTTGATTTCAATCAGATTTGTTTTATGGAATAGACGGGCAAATCTCACAAAGATAATAAATAAAGGTAATTTATTTGCATTTAATGACATATCGATACACGTCAAGAATGAATTACATCTAAACGTTTGTTTATAAATCTGAAAATCTTTATTCAGAAACAATGTATCGAACCGTTCAAAGTACATAGTTTAGGTTTAACAGCGCATAAAACTTTTACACCTTTTCAAAAGAGGGTGAGTTTGAAACGGTTATAAAATTTGTAATTTATGAGTTTGCACAGAATAGATATACGGCTATCGTTCGATAAACCGAAACGATTTGCATACTATAATTCGTCCTTTAATAAGAAAAATTGGATCAGGTAAAATAAAATAATGGTTGCAAATTATAAATAGTTGTTTTGTCAAGTGGTTATTTTTAAAAATCTATATTTTCATTTACTTATTTGATAACATGTGAATTAAATACTTTGAAACCGCGTGCTCTTCACAATTTTATTATTTTCTAAAGTAAAATTTAATCGTTGTTCAATGTTGAAATGATTTTTGGCGTATCTGTCACGAATTGCATAATGTCAACTGTCTCGCCGTCGTTGGAAATGTTTTATTTTTGGATGGAACAAAATAAATAGGTAAATTAGTATTTAGGTAAATGGAAAAGGTTATCGGAAAAACTAGATTCGTTTGTAAGGATGACGTTTCTATAAGTAAAAGTTAAAAAGAGGAAAAAATAATAAGTTTTATAGTGTAAATGCATCCTAGAAACACCTTCATAAATCTTGTCTTTTATTCTGGTCAATTTTGGCGGTAAATCAGTATTGACGTTGCATCATCATCATCATCATATCAGCCAAAATACTTCTACTGCGAGACACAGGTAGAAGACCTATCTTCAAGGTACTCGACAGACATTTATACAAATAAATAAAATTGGAGTGTCTGTTTGTAACATGAAAATAACCGCTTTTAGTAAATGCATATAATATGTATACACGGTACATATACCAAAAAAGTATGTCTGTTCCGGCTAATCTCTAGAACGGGTGGACTGATTTTACCCGGATTTTCACGGGCAGTTACCTGATGATATAGGGAGTAACATAGCCTAAATTTTTAAGACTAGCACAATGACCGCGGGTAGCACCGCGGGGTTCAGCTAGTCTTAAATATGTTTAATTCAGAGTCGGAAGACTAATTTAGAAAATGTCAACGATTTAATACATATAAAAATACCACATGCCAAAAAATGTAAACAAGTAGGTAAGCTTGAATTCATGAATATTCATAAATCCATGTGAGAATAAATTTCACCTTTAGATAGGCATATTACTAGTAAATTATTCGCCGACATTTTTAATTTTCTAGCTGATTCGTAACCCGTCATTTTGTTATCGTAAAAATAGATTGCTTTTGCAAAAGCCAAATAGGTTAGCGTTAATTAATTTTAAAAAAACTGTTATAACTTCGGCGTTCGGAAATTTGGTATTAAATAAAATTGTAATTTGATCTAGCTATCCCTACTTAAAAATGAAAAAGACCATGATTATACACCACACCTGTTAATTTATGGAAACCAAATGATATGATCTTAAACTTGAAAGATTTAGGTACTAGCTGGTGCTGATATTTTATCTTTCTAAATAATAGATCTATCTAGATTACATGTAACAGTACTTATTGTCATCTAAACAAATGAGTTACCAGTGGTCCTAAAATTTTTGTGTAAATTTACTGAATAACTTTACAAAACTAAGAAGCTTCTCATATAAAATGTCAGAAGTAGAATTAATATTCCAACACTTTAACCAAACCTCTTCATCCACTTTGATTTGACGTGACAGAAATAGAAACAGCTTCCGAACATACCTTGTTAATACTGATGCTATACACAGAGGACTCATAGAGATATATTATGAGAGTTTACGGATTCGGAAATGGGATGTCGGGACAAAATCCCGGAATGATTGAAGACAGCAGATTGTCGGCCATCTCGGTATTATCATAACTTACCTTGCCTATGTACGAAATGTCACGAGATCTGCAATGGGTCTAATTACTGTTTGTCATGAAAATTTTGAGGAAATTCTGAATTTTAAAGATTAGAAGGAGCAGAGTTTAAAGTTCCCAGATTAAGTAATTTAAAACTGCCTAATTCATAACCTATATATAATCTTTTTGACTATCTTTCTCTGAACTAAAAAAATGAATTTTATTGTTTCTTTTTATTCCAGTAATTTTAGAATAATAGTAATAGGCATGTCCCCATCACGTGAGTGAGTAAAACATTTTTTTCTTTAAATAAAACCATTACAACATTTTATTACATTTTATTAGTAAAATAACATTATCTATTACCCTTAATACAAGCCCTGCTTGGTTTGGGAATATATGGCGTTGTCTGTTAGATGTCCGAAAATATTTATAATTTAATTTATTTTATTATGTAGCATGATGTTAGACAGACTGATCTTTCACAATAAGTACTCCATCCAACTCCAATAGAATTCAAAAAACTTAACATTTTCGAACAAAAATTGTCGGCTTCAAACAAATATAATTTCAAAAACTTTATTTATAATCTACTAGCCGACCCGCTCAACTTCGTCTGCGTCTCTCCATAAGATTTTTTTTTTCTATTTTCCCAGAATTTTCAGTCAACACCCGGCTCCTATAGGCCGTAGCGTGATGTTACATATCCTAAAACCTTCCTCGCTAAACATACTATCCAATAAAAAAGAATTAGCGAAATCGGTTCAGCCGTTCACGCGTGATATCGTGACCAAGGCAAATAGGGATTCTTTTATATATATACATATATATATATATATAAATAGACATAGATAGATTAGTGAATATTAGTTTTCTTAGTCTTTTCTCCTTTTACTAGTAATTTAAAAACTCAATTAGTGTTTTTGCAGCTCAATTTACTTAAGGGTTGGAGAATAACATTAATTTATTTTGGAGACACTAATGGAACACTAATGAAGTCTCAAAAAATTCTACAGCTCACATATATATTCTTATTTAACTCTTCTTATTCATATTATGTTTTTTTTTTTCAAGTAAACGAAAAACAAACATGAAAGTGATACACAGCGATTCCATTATCCCATGATTGGCAAACGAGCAGATGTATCACGTGATGGTAAGCGATTACCACCGCCCATGGACACTTGGAACACCAGAGGCGTCACAAGTGCGTTGCCGACCTTTGGGAAATGGGGAAAGGGGTTGGGGTATGGGCCTCCGGTATCATCACTAACGCGGTGAAAGACATCGCAAGCGCTATTTCACACTGGTTTTCTGTGAGGCCGTGGTATCACTCCGGTCGAGCCGGCCCATTCATGCCGAAGCGTGGCTCTTCCACGCTAAAACGGTAGTTTTTTCGATAGCAAACCTCAAACATACTTCGTAAAAGTACTCAAGAAATAAATGATTTAAAAACAAACTGCTACAAACCAAAAAATACTGTTTTTTCCATTCGAGTCTTGTAGTCTATATATACATATGTATAAATATTTTTTGTCCCGTCTATTATAAATATATTCCATAGAAACTTTCATTGAGGAGTAAAAGTATATGCAATGCAACAATTTGAAAAAAATACAAGATAATCTTCTAAATTTCATTTAAAACAAAAATCACAACATAATTTAACAAACAACTTAATATTCCGTGATCAAAACACGGCCTTGATTGTTTATACATTATTTATTGATACTTTATCGGTTTAGAACTTTACTTAATGGTGTTGAAAATATTTAACATTCAGTGTAAAAGTCTGTAAGTAACAACTTTATCCCGGCCTGTCCCCTACCCTTAGAGGTAAAGGCCTCCTCACCTTTTTTCCAGAAAGTTCAATAACGCGTCGTAATGGCTCATGAATCATCCAAATTACCTGAATATTACAATACTTTTTGCACCATACCGTGTGGATAGATTAAAAAAAACGTGGAGAAAAAATAACGTGAGATTTTTTGTGTTGTTCATAAATAAATTAATATTATTTCAGTCAATATTTTTTACGACCGAGTACTATCTTTATTCAGATGTTTTGAATTGATAATTTATACTAAGCCAGCTGATCTGCGTTACTTCATCTGTGTCAGATTAATAATTAAAAAAAATGGGCTATCCAACACTAAAATATTTTGTCAATTCAAATCTTTCAAGTTTCAAGGTAGTAGAGCCACGATGATTTCAGCATGGATGGGTCGCCTCGACCGAGGCGGTACTATCCTCGCACAGAAAATTAACGTAAAATGACAGCGATCATGCTGTCGCGTTTCGTTGGTGAGTCCGAGACCGGAGGCCCAATAAATAAATAAATACTTCGGACATCTAACACACAACGCCATCTAGTCCCAAACTAAGCAAAGCTTCTATTATGGGTACTAGACAACTGATATGAATACTTATATACTTTTTTTTTTTTTGTAAATACATACATATTATACATAGAAAACACCCAAACTCCGAAACAAATATTTGCAGATCATACAAACATTTATTCCGACCCGGGAATCGAACCCTAGACCTCAAGAACAGCAGTCGCGTACGCTACCACTGCGCAACCGAGGCAGTCAATGATGCAGAAGCATCACTTAAGTGTCGGCTACCATGCTTCATTGTTGCGTTGTCTGCATTCGCAGCATGGTGACCTTATGCTTTATTCTGCTTATGCTTTCCATCAGGCAGAGTAGTCATTTGGCAGGGTCAAACATAAAAAAATAAGCTTGAAGTTCCTGAGATTATTGTGTTTAATGAAATAACTGTTCGGCATTATTATATTACAGAAGTATAGATTTGTTTCAAAGTTTTTAATCTTGTTGCGGGAGAGCCACACAGAGTGGTAAGTTCAGTATTTCTTTCGTTACTTTTCATACAGAAAGAAAGATTATAGAACCCCGTCTCTTAACTCTCGTAGAAGGGAGTTTCGTGCTTTAGATTCAAATGCGTAAAAGAAAGTGAATCGTAGCAGCGACAGATCGAGCAAACGAACAAAATTCTTTTTAGCAATACAGTAGCTTCTATTCTTTGGAAGTATCAGATCTATAAATAATAATAATAATAAATATTTCAGACATCTAACACACAACGCCATCTAGTCCCAAACTAAGCAGAGCTTGTATTATGGGTACTAGACAACTGATATGAATACTTATATACTTTTTTTTTTAATGTAAATACGTACATATTATATATAGAAAACACCCAAACTCCGAAACAAATATTTGCAGATCATACAAACATTTGTTCCGACCCGGGAATCGAACCCGAGACCTCAAGAACAGCAGTCGCGTACGCTACCACTGCGCCACCGAGGCAGTCAATCTATACAACTTAGTGGGCAAGTTATAAGAAGAAAATCTCCCCTCTAATTAGTTATAACCATTTATTTGCAAAATTTAGGTAATGTATAAGATTTTCATAAACGTCAAAACAGAAAACTACAAAGAAGTATAATAGATTAATACTTTGTCTCCTAAAAACATGGTATCAAATATTCTAAATAAACTGTATTAAATGACGTGGACACAATTACTATATCAACAATGTTGACAGTAATCCGTAAATTAAACGGGCCTGGCATTCCCTTTAGATCCTTTTCACTAATTATTGTGAAGGTATTTATAATAGCCCCTTTTATTTAATGTTCGGACCAGAGCAAATTTATTAAATTCGTTGTGTTACTTTCCAGGGATTTTTATTATCAAAGAGTTGTTAGAATTTGTAACATGTTTAGATTGTGACTTGGTATTTTTTTTATTAATACGCAAAACAAACGAACATTAAAATATAATAGAAGTATAACTGAAGAATTTGTTCAATCAAAAACATAATTACATCTTAACAGACTAATAAACTATACAAATATAAATTCGTAAAATACAATAACTGTTACGTTAATTTAATTAGATTAATATATTTGTAACCATCTTATCTTAACCACCAAAAAGGTAACTTGGCAAAATGCATGTAATACACGAATCATCGCGTCTTATATGTTGTTGGACTAAACTTGGATCGTTGCCCGCGTATCATGTTTGCTTCATTTTATGATACCGAGCTGTTGCGCTTACGATATTTTTATTGGACAGCCGCAGTATTAACTTCAAATTGGATGGAGTGGAAACTATGTAACAGTGTGTCGTTTCTCTATTTTAAGGCTATAAAACTTTTTTTCTAAGAATCGAATAAAATTGAAAATATAATTCTTTTGGTCTTTTTCTTAAATTGTTTTCTTTTACTTTAAAGGCGGTTGATGATTAATTTAACACAAATTTCGATTTAATAAATAATTGCCCAATGATGCCGAAGCTTCAATAGGCCGCTATGGTGTGGGTCACCATACTGCATTGTTGCATTGTCTGCATTCTCAATGAGTTTATTTTAAATAGAATTTTACTTTCAAACATAGATCATACAATATATGGAGGGAGCGCTGAACGAGCGGAACGCGTGGTAGGAGTAACCAATCACGGAGACTGTGTGAGAGAGATTTCCCTCCTTCCGTTCCCCACGGATACGTTGGTCAGTAAGGGACAAGAAACACAAGAACACATGTGGAGGTTACCCGACCCGCACCCCATAAAGTTATTCCTACTTAATCTTCACCATGGACGACCGATGTTTCGCCATAGACGATGCAGCTCAACCGGGCCCACATCGTCGCCAAGCCTTACAGAAAACCAAAGCAGTCATTCTTTTACACTTAAATTCACCGAGTTACTACAGCTTTTGATCAATGGTTAATAAAGGCTCAATCTTATTCTTATTGGAGTTTATTGGAGTTTACTCCTTAAGAATCGATTTTCATATATAAGGCGCCCGGTATGAGAAAAATATGAGAGGTAAAATCTACTGATGAATGACCTCGTTACTTTTTTGGTGCGCACGTACCAAGAGCACTAGCTCTTGGTACGTGCGCACCAAAAAAGTGCACCCAATCATGTATGCACATTTTTGTCACGTAGTGGTTGTAGGAGCCATGAGGTGATGGTGGTTACTTCATTGTAGCTAACTATAGCTACTATGAAGTAACAACAAGACATAATATGCACACACTCAAACACGCAGGGAGATCCATTTACAGTTACTGTACATTAAGCAGAGAATGTGTGACAGAAAAAAAA
Organism: Spilosoma lubricipeda; assembly: GCA_905220595.1. Classification (NCBI taxonomy): domain Eukaryota; kingdom Metazoa; phylum Arthropoda; class Insecta; order Lepidoptera; family Erebidae; genus Spilosoma; species Spilosoma lubricipeda. The sequence continues at coordinate 4,345,655 of HG992291.1, forward strand.
TCATATCACAAACTACATTACTAAAATACTCCATTAATTAATTTTCACTTAGCGGTCATTGGGAAGATTTTTATATATGACAGGTCGTGTTCTTTAGTCACTTTGAAGTAATTTCAACATGTTTTACATGTCACGTATTAAAGATGTGAAACTAATTTAGTTCGTGAACAAAAGAAGTATTCCAAATGTATCCCTAAAACTGAATATATATTCTTGTAGAAGGTATAAGGGAAGGGTTTGTTAAAAAGGACACACGGCCAGGAACAGCCGGCGCCGAGAACGAGGCCCCTGTGAGTGGGCGAGTGCGCGGCGGCAGAGCGACGCGACGGGGCCCAACACGCACTCGGCCAGCTCCGCGGTGTACTAGAGCACCCGTAATCGGCGAGCGCGGGTCAAAGGTTAAACGGTGATGTGTTCTCTCTGCCTACCCAAGACAGGAAGGTACATCTGTATGTCTTACAGTTTTATGGGCGCACGTACCAAGAGCACTAGCTCTTGGTACGTGCGCACCAAAAAAGTGCACCCAATCATGTATGCACATTTTTGTCACGTAGTGGTTGTAGGAGCCATGAGGTGATGGTGGTTACTTCATTGTAGCTAACTATAGCTACTATGAAGTAACAACAAGACATAATATGCACACACTCAAACACGCAGGGAGATCCATTTACAGTTACTGTACATTAAGCAGAGAATGTGTGACAGAAAAAAAATCATATCACAAACTACATTACTAAAATACTCCATTAATTAATTTTCACTTAGCGGTCATTGGGAAGATTTTTATATATGACAGGTCGTGTTCTTTAGTCACTTTGAAGTAATTTCAACATGTTTTACATGTCACGTATTAAAGATGTGAAACTAATTTAGTTCGTGAACAAAAGAAGTATTCCAAATGTATCCCTAAAACTGAATATATATTCTTGTAGAAGGTATAAGGGAAGGGTTTGTTAAAAAGGACACACGGCCAGGAACAGCCGGCGCCGAGAACGAGGCCCCTGTGAGTGGGCGAGTGCGCGGCGGCAGAGCGACGCGACGGGGCCCAACACGCACTCGGGCAGCTCCGCGGTGTACTAGAGCACCCGTAATCGGCGAGCGCGGGTCAAAGGTTAAACGGTGATGTGTTCTCTCTGCCTACCCAAGACAGGAAGGTACATCTGTATGTCTTACAGTTTTGTAGTTCACAAAGCCACCTCTAAGTTAATTTTGAAGAGTAATTACTTCCACTGTACTACTCACTCGTTGTCGCTCTCCTATAATAGTACCTAATATCAAATATATGTATTTTTATTGGAGTTTACTCCTTAAGAATCGATTTTCATATATAAGGCGCCCAGTATGAGAAAAATATGAGAGGTAAAATCTACTGATGAATGACCTCGTATAAGAAACAAAGATGAGGTCGTGGTTGGAGAATGCCGGTGCTTCCGGCGGAATGTTGGGGCCGATGTTAAAATCAGATCCAACCAAGTGTCCAGCCCAAGGCTATTATGATGAGTTGGCTGTAGTGGTAAGATCTTCATGTCGGCAGACTCCACAATCTGAAGGAGTTTACAGGAACGTGAGGTACGGCGGGTTAGGTCTGTATTAAAATCTCCCATAATGACGTGATGAGCGTATGCAGACCCTAAAGATTCCAGTACTGCTTCCAGACTGGAGAAGTAATCAATCGAAGGAGGACAATAAACAGCCCCCAGAACCATTTTGGTTCCCCTCACAGAGACCTCAAGAAATAGAAATTCAGCGGTGGTGGAGCCGGCAGGGGAAGAAGCTAGAATTTTAAAGGGAAGGGAACAGTGTATGTATATTGCAACTCCACCACCCCTCCTACCGACACGATCATTTCGTACAAGAATGTAGTCTGTGAGGGGGTAGTAGGTAGAAAGAAGATTTGGCTTGAGCCAACTCTCTGATATCAGGATGGCATGTACGTTGGTGTCGTTGAAAGCCTCCGCCAAGTCGCCAAAGTGACTGGGCAGGCTCTGTGCATTAAGGTGACATACATTAAGCAGATGCTTCGATTGGTTGCTGAATTTACACCGTAGGCGTTCACCCAATGTCTCAGTTAAGGAATCAAAACTGTCTTCGTCAGAAGATATAGCAGACTCATAAGCAGAATTATCAGAGTGATAATTAGGGGTAATCATCTTACTAGCGGTGAATGTAAAATATATACAATGGTATATGTAAAAAATATAAATATATAAACTAAATTAAAATTATGTTAGTGATATTTTGAATTATAAAAAAATTACTATAATGGCATGCTTCTCTGCACCACCCACCAGCCAACACTACACGTAATCAATACAAACTAGAACATTAAAAACTGAGAAAAAACATTAAAACAAAAACATTGGTTGTGTGAACATAAACATAGCACAAATGTTGTATGTTTCTGAACGCAACTCGCCGCATCAAATGTCACTTTGCATTTAGAAATGTCAAATTTTGAAAAGCGATTGAGTGATTGTAAGTTATTCAATATTTCAATCTGCTTAATGGTTTTTGACCTTTCTGCTCACCAGACAACTTCCGTCGTTTGTTGGTCTTTCTCAAACTTGACATTGGCGAAATTGTGGTTACATCTCCACAAAGGCCACAATGAAGAATTGAATTGAATTGAGTGATTGTAAACAAAGTGTTTAATCTATTGTGTTGTGGGTAATTTATTTGCATATCAATTCATATGGTATTAATCTTATTTTCAGTTGGATAAACTCTTTTTGCGTATGTTTAGACAATCGTAATTAAAGAGTAAACTCCAGTCGTGCGTCGGAGCTGACACACACAATTTTTTTTTTTTTTCTAGACTTATACTTTTTTCTCCATGAAAAACTGGCTTATATCTTTACTAGTTGCCTACGGTTTGATTGAGCGGGGACAGGAACATGTCATTCAACATCACTAAAGGAAATAGGAATGATGAACTCGTTACTTTATTTTTACGCGGTGCCATCGCCAAGGAAACTTTGCGGCGAGAGTCGGTAAAACGTGGGCAAATCCAAAGCAACAATACTTGACATTTTGTCTACAGTAGGAGTAACTACAATAACTATTATTTGTTAATTTCTATGCTATCAACTGAACACGATAGATGATTATAGTTGTAGTCTACCACGCTTTTGCTATGACTTATTGAAATAATGAAATAAGGAACTAAATTGACACAAACCATAGTTAAAACACAAACGACACAATATGCAAGCTTAATATGGAAACCGTCGTTTAGTTCAAACTTGTAATTTGTATTTAAGCATAAATTAAAAGAGACAAATAATCTTTGAGACGGTTTGTAATCATTTTAAAATTTATTTCACTCGGTGCAGTATTATTTTGAATTATACACAAACCAATTTTAAATTCATATATCTCTTTAAATAGATAATATTTATATAACTAATTATAATTTGAAATGAAAATATTTAACTAGTAATATTTCTGAATTATTCAGAATTGGATCCTCTTTATGTTTTTGTCATGAACGCTCCCAGCAACGCGTTCCTAATAAATTATATCAAATAAATTTAAGGTTAAATTGTGTATGAAAGGATTATAAAATAAACCCGTTAGCAATAGAATCATGAGGTTTTACAATTTCATATTAATTAATTAAGATGTTGTTTTAGTTGTTTCTTCCTGTATCACACACACAATTTAAATGTTTAATTATTTTAATTATGTATGTTTTTTTGCTTGGCCTTTTTGATAAGTGGTTTGTGACTGAGCCTGAGGTCAAGGATTACATTACAGGGCAAATCATTATATGATCAGCAGGATCGTTTACCCTTTTTTTATCGTGCTGAAAACCCCTCGGTTACCACCTCTTGGTGGTATATCGGACTCGAACCGACTACGACTAAAACCACACGCCGTTTCGGGTACTGAAAGCCGGGGAATCAGGTGTACCCTAGCAAGGAATAGGCTGGAACCCCGACGTACCTCGGGCCACCTACATGTTTGTAAGCAGCTCCCAAGTGGGTGGGAACCCCAATGTTCCCATTACTTTCCCCCGGGCACGCATGCTCCGCAGCATGCACGCTTCCACCTAAGCCTGCTTCTGCTAGGGTGACAAATGGCCTCATCTCCCTCACCCTCAGGCTTGCGCTTATGAAGGACAGAGATCGTTCTGAGATCTCCGGCGCCTGATTTGCTTTTGGTACCAGGCCCGTTCCTGGGCCTGGCGGGCCGGTAGAGTTCTAAACCTCTGCCGGTCCCGCTCCGTCGTCTTCCTGGCAAGCATAACTTGCTCGCAGAAAGGAACCGCGGAGTTCCACGCGCTCTCATTCCGTAACATGGCCGCAATCATGTAACCGAGCGAGAGAACCCCCACCCCGATGGCCACCACGAGATCACGCCTTGGCTCCCCCCACGCTGGACATTCTGCCAGCGTGTCGAGGCCGTGTCCACAATCCGGCCATCGCAGTAGTGGCACTTAGGTGTTGGCTCCTTGCGGATCAGACACAGGTATTCTCTGATCACCTGCGTCAGCCGGTATGAGAGGGTCCCGTGACACCTCTAGAGCCAATCGTCCATAACGTGTCTTACCGCTGCAATTAAGATTGTTTACCCTATGGATATTTTATCTGTACGATTTAGAAATAAGGAATTATATTTATCAGTTTATTGGCTAGTCTACTGATAAACATATTTATACATAGGTAGGTATAACACGTGCTCTACTTAGTTTAATATGAAATATGAATAATTGTATTGATCTCAAAGCTTGTTTGAGTTAAAAATTAGTAAGCTCGACGTACCCTTCTTACTCCTACGTCACATCTTCCCCTGAAATACCTAGCGCTCATTTAATAGGATAGAGAACAATTTCACTACCCGCTGCTATACAGTTATGACAAAAATTTTAAAAAACTTTTTTATATAACTTAGAAACGCACTTAGTATCGTGTCGAATAATAATCATCGACTACAATAGTCACGAAGAAATATCTACCTATCTGTATGTACAAACTTAATGGACAAAATATTATTGAATGTAACAAAAAAATGATTGCTTTATTCTTTTAAAAACTGGGACATAGTAATTATATTGAATTCAGTTTTTAAATTATATGTTTTGATTTGGTATCTATATTTATGCTCTATTTCACATTATATAGTTCACCTGAAATGCATACCAGGAATTTTGATACCAAAATTTGATGCAGTTCTATAACAGGTAGCACTACATCTTCATTTCTATGACATAACTTGTAGCACATCGCCGGGGTCATTTAGTCATTTATCACTGCGTGGATGGTGAAATGTTTATTTTAGGGTAAATGCACACTTATATTTATGCTCATATTCCCGACGTGAGGTATTAAACACACACATGATAGTGATGATGATGATAGATGAAACTAGCCAAGTTAGACTTTAGGTAAGCCTAAAGTCTAACTTGGCTAGTTTCATCTAGTTTCATCACAATTTAATATTATCCTAATTTTTAAGAAGAAATGATATTTTAAGTTCTTATAAAATATTTTATGTTGTCGTAAGTAAATTTCAGGACTGACCACGGAACAACCAAAGCATAATCATATTATAATATTGAACTTGGCTCTATTTCACTTTTACGTTTTTGATGGGTTATAATCATACTAAGTTTAACGTTTCAGAATATTCTAAACAAAGAACATATTTATCTAGATTGAACTCTATGAAATATCTGCAAAGATGCGTGTTACTAGTTCAAACTATAACATAACATTGATCACAACCTTCCAAAGTTTATTGGAGATACGTGAGAAACACCACTATCTGTGCAACCCTTGATAAATTGTTGTTGAACGAAATTAACGGTACAAACATTAATTACTTCTCGTGATATCTATATTGTGTAACATTAATTTTCACTTTTGCCTCTAAATGCTTGGTGATAAAAGATGATTACGTACATTTCTGTTCACTTGTTTTCTTATGAGTTTCAGATTATGATACACCAAAATTAGTGCTTACAAAATGTTTTTATTCCTTTTAGTGTAAAGACAATACATGTATGAAATGACAAATCATTAACCGACTTCAAAAAAAGGAAGAGGTTTCTCAATTCGACCGTATATATGTTTTTTTTATATGTGTGTTCGCGGATAACTTCGTCGTTTATTTATAACCGATTTTGATGATTCCTTTTTTAATGGAAAGGAGATATCCCAACGGTGGTACCATGACAAGGAAATTAATATCTAATGATGGAATCTAAGAGAAATTGAGTGAAACCTTGAAGTCGGTTTTATTTTTGTTAAAATTGTGCTTGTTTTAATTTACAACATTAAGTAGTTAAAAGTAAAACTATCTTTAGTAAATACGTATACGTATATAGCGCGTAGTGGAAAAGGCGTATTTAACCCACTAACATAATAAATACCTAAACCATATTCTTCTTTTCCTATCAAAAAATATGAGAAGGGAAGGCCAATCACCTTCATTCCTTGCCTTCAAATTACGAACAAGAAAAAAAATTACCTGACTACGGCAAAACCAAAGGAGGTTATGATTTTGACAGGCTATGTGTGTATGCATGTATGCATGTATGTATGTTCATTTGTTCCTTCATAGCTCCTTAACTACTTTTTAGAACTGGACAAATGACTGGGCATTGTTAGAAGCGTCTTGATCGTCTGCTGGTTATAGGCTATATGACGTGTCACTGAATCTAACGTGGCGCCCTCTAGCTGACATAAAGTACTGTATTAAAAACAAATTTAAGATAAATGTGCCGTGTTTAGAATCATTGGAAAGGGCGTTACTTGTACATTTCAAAAATGTATATATTATTATATTATTAGCATTTGTTCGTGACTTAGTCCGTATTTATTCGATAAGTGTAATATTTATATGGTACTTAATTAAAATAAACTTTGCACAGCAATAAATATTATAGAGGCACCAAAACATTTTAAATAAAAAAAAGTAAAAACTAAAACTCAACTACAACAAAAACCGACGCTGAAAAAGTATGAAACATGTTTCAAAAGCCGTAGTCACGCGTTGTTAAAGTGATATGGACTACCGTACATTACACTACATGGACTACGGATTTTGAAAGTTAGTAATGTTCCATAGTCCATAACACTCTAACAACGTGTGACTACGGCTTTTGAAACTTGTACACACACAATTGAAAGTACACACAGTACCACAATTTGAAAGTAACTCTGTCTGCCGGTCTGTTATGCTTTCACGTCTAAATCGATTTAGATAACTTTGGGCATCGATCCGATCGATGACTTTCGGTATAGAAATTAACTAGAACTTGTAGAAGGACATATGCTTCATTTTATCGCGATAACCGACATACGTGCGTGCAAAAGCTAGCAGCATATAAAAATAATAAATATTTTGGACATCTCACACACAACGCCATCTAGTCCTAAGCTAAGCAGAGCTTGTGTTATGGGTACTAGACAACTGATACAAATACATATATATATTTTTTTTTGTAAATACATACATATTATACATAGAAAACATCCAAACTCAGAAACAAATATTTGTAGATCATACAAACATTTGGTCCGACCCGGGAATCGAACCCGAGACCTCATGAATAGCAGTCGCACACCCCAACCGCGAGACCAACGAGGCAGTCGTCATCAAAAAAGAACAATTATATGCAAATTTTCTTAGATTTACCCACATTTTATAAAGAAATAACCGAAAAGTCAGTGGTTGTTTCAATTGTTCGCAGAGGAGTCATAAACCAGCACGTGTAGGTACATATTTTATGTTAAAGTCACTCAAGTTAGTACTTCGGTAGTATATTCTCAAATATATAAGTTTTATGTCTCTTGTAGGTAAGGCCCAGCAATATGCGTTGCTACATAAAACCTAGTGTACGTCGCGCTTCCGACATTTCAACGCCATCTTGTGTTGTTATAAGTTATAAGAGAAAGGCGTTTTTATATTATAAAAATGAACCCCGCGGTGTTACCCGCGGTTATCGTCGTACCGCGAGTAACGCCGCGGAATAAAGTTAGTCTAAAAAAAGTAACCTAAGTTACTCCCTGGATCATCAGCTACCTGCCAGTGAAAGTTCTGTCAAAATACGTCCAGCCGTTCCGGAGATTACTTGGAACAAACAGACAGATAGACAGACAGACAAAAAAAATTTTCTTAACTACATTTTTGGTGTATGTACCGTGTATACATACATATGTATTTAGTTAAAAGCGGTTATTCTAATATTACAAACAGACACTCCAAATTTATTTATTTGTATAGATGTATAGATATGGTCAGTCTACTATTTTGTTACACAATGAATGCGTGACAAGCTGTTCAGTTCCATCTAATATCTCATTTTATTTATTACCCGACTACGGCAAAGCCAAAGGAGGGTTATGATTTTGACAGGCTATGTATGTATGTATGTATGTATGTATGTTCATTTGTTCCCTCCTAGCTCCATAACTACTCATTAGATTGGGATAAATGAGGTGTCTCTAGAAGCGTCATGATCGTCTTCTGGTTATAGACTATATGACGTGTCACTGAATCTAATGTGGCGCCCTCTAGCCGACATAAAGTACTGTATTAAAAAATAAATTTGAGATAAATATGCCGTGTTTGGTATCATTGGAAAGGGCGTTACTTGTACATTTCAAAAATACATATATTATTAGCATTTGTTCGTGACTTTGTCCGTATTTATTCGAAAAGTGTGATATTTCTATGGTATGCTTATTTGTTCCCTCATTCTTTCTAAACTAGTCAGAATAAGACAAATGGGGTATCGTTAGAAGCGTCTTGATAGCCCGCTGTTAATAGACTATATGACGTGTCACTGAATTTAATGTGGCGCCCTCTAGCCGACGTAAAGTAGTGTATTAAAAATAAATATGAGAGAAATATGCCGTGTTTGGTATCATACGAAAGGGCGTTACTTGTAGATTTCAAAAATATATATATTATTAGCATTTTATCGTGACTTTGTCTGTATTTATTCGATAATTGTGATTTTCTGTGGCATCTATTTAAAATATATTTTGCAAAGAAATTAGTATTATAGAGGCACCAAAACATTTTAAATAAAAAAAAGTAAAAACTAAAACCCAACTACGGCAAAAAACGACGCTGAAAAAGTATGAAACAAGTTTCAAAAGCCGTAGTCACGCGTTGTTAAAGTGATATGGACTATGGTACATTAATACGTTTCAAAAGCCGTAGTCCATGTAGTGTAATGTACCATATGGTACATATCAGTTTAGTTTACTTTTTCAGCGTCGTTTTTTGCCGTAGTTGGGTTTTAGTTTTTTTATTTTATACATCATGCACTTTAGGTGCATTGGCGGACTTAATGCCTAAGGCATTCTCTACCAGTCAACCATCGGATGATGCAGGGAATTCAAGAGGTAGGTGCATTTTATATAAAAAAATGTATTAAAATAAACAGATCCAGCAATATATCAAATACAAATAGTATATAAAAGCTAATCGATTAGGTTCGATTCCCGGGTCGGAACAAATGTTTGTACGATCTGCAAATATTTGTTTCGGAGTTTGGGTGTTTCTATGTATAATATGTATGTATTTACAAAAAAAAGTATATAAGTATTCATATCAGTTGTCTAGTACCCATATACAAGCTCTGCTTAGTTTGGGACTAGATGGCGTTGTGTGTTAGATGTCCTAAATATTTATTATTATTATTATTATTAATCACACATACAAAAAACTAATACATACTATACATACATCTAAATAAACTTACATAGATACATACATACGCGAATAGGTGTACTAGGAATAATAGATACAATTATGTAGATGTTGATTCTGCAATTTTTTTCATAAGATACTCTTTTACTTTTATCTTAAAAGAAAAAGTATTGGTGGCCATCCTGATTTCGATAGGGAGCTCATTCCAAAGTAGAACGGACTGAACAACGAAAGATGAGTCAACAAACTCAGACGTATGGGAGGGCCAACGTAGAAGGAGATTATTAGTGGACCGAAGGTTTCTGTTGTGGTTGCTGCAAAGAAAGTGGAAGAAGGAAGTTAAATAGTTCGGTAAAGATGGGTTATTTAAAATTGCGTACAAGAAGGTGAGAGCTCGTTGTTCTCGTCGTAAGCGAATAGGTAACCAATTGAGTTTTATGACAGTTGTTATAAGTATCCTTGTAAGTTTTGGTAAAATCTCAAGTCTATTTAGGTGCAACACTTTCATATATTAGGTTATTAATTTCTCTAACATATGCATTTTTAAATAAAACTTCAAAAATATAAGAGCACAGCTTTTAAAATTCAAGATCACATTCGTCATCACTGTGAACAGTCCAGCATTGAACAAATTTAAGCCTCTCCTTAAAATTTCCTATATTTAAAAAAAACATTCAAACAACTGATACACAAAGCAACCAGAATGAGATCAATTATTACTAGTGAATCACACAATGACAATGGACAGTGTCCGAAATTTATAACCCATCGCGGCTTAGTCACGAAAAGCATGCATTAATCAGTGGGCAGAAAATTATCAAAATCTTCAATAGAAAATTAAGTGATAGAAAACGAATAACTGGTATAAAACTTCTTCTGAATAATTTCAGTTAAAATAAGCATATTTTTGGTGAGTAAAAAATCAAATCGCTTATAACTTGTATTCCTTCTAAACTTGGCGTGAATTGTTAGTTCAGAAATCGTGGGTAACTGAAGCAATAAGTCTGCGACCCGTGACGGGCACTGCTTTGAAAACACGCTATTTGACTACTTAATCTATGAATTGTTTTAGTGGTATTCTGGCAAGACCCTTGTCTTTTTGCGGTTTTAGTGTACAAGTTTATGGAAATTGTAGATGCTGCGGTTTTGTGCCCAATTAAAAAACTTTTCGTCCAATTATATGCTTTTAAAAAAGTCATCAGATCCAATATCAAAGACTGTGTGTTCTAATTAGTATAAATAGTCATGATGATCTATATTAAACGTTATTGGGACGTCAGTGCCTCAAATAAACTGACAACCAGTTCAACTTTCAACTCCTGTTCCCCCTTAGAGTTGAGAAGGTCCGAAAAACTTATATTCAGGCAAAACGGGTGAACTAGTAGTCATAACATATATATTAGTACATATATTATTACAATAGTCTAACGGAAACATAATCTTAAATAGAGGCTAAGAAATAATAAATATTAATAAAAGCTAGGGAAGAAGAAAAAATGGCATTCGATGCAATGTGAAGAAGTAATTGCATATAACTAATTAAGAGGTACTAGAGCCACGCTGATTTCAGCATGAACGGGCCGGCTCGGCCGGGGCGGTACTACCCTCGCGCAGAACCTTATAAAAATTTTACAAAAAAAACCGACTTCAAGAATTCGACCAAATTGAAATGGGACCACACGGGAAGCACCAGCTTTCAAATAAAAAAGAATCATCGAAATCGGTTGATCCAGTCAAAAGTTATGAGGTAACAAACATAAAAAAAAACAGTCGAATTGGTAACCTTCTCCTTTTTTGAAGTCGGTTAATAACTGCGTTCGTGCTGTCATGTTTCGTTGGTGAAATAGAGAGCGCGAGACCGGAGGCCCAATGAAGCAGAAATATCACTAGGCCGCCATAGTGTGGGTCAACATGCTGCATTGTTGCATTGTCTACATTCGCAATGAGTTTGGTGACCACCACTCTTGGGTTCTATTTATATTTTACATCAAGCAACGCAGAGTCATTTCGGCAGAGTCATCCATAAAAAAAAGTTTTAAAACTAAATCATGTTCATCGGATAGCTGCAAGAACACGGCTTAAATACAAAGCGTCGAACTAATTAAAACCGAAATGATTTCTTCAACAGAGAGGTGCAAATTGGGAGATAAAACCATCAAAAATAATAACAGACTATAAATTTTGATGGCTCGGCATTCGGAACAACGTAGGGTTGCCAGACCGTAATTATGAACTTCCTTTAAACCTTTGGTGTTCTGTGGACTCGGTAAAGCTATTATAGTTAAACAAGTTCCCAAGTCCAACTTAAAATGTTGCCAATGGCGCTGTTAATTTTAAGGCTTCTTGTAAAATAAACTTTTTAGTAGATTCATTGCTCATGTACATAATATTTTGTTAGGTAGGTACATTTTAGTTTCAAAAATGTTTTAAACACATATACAGGTATACTTTTTAAAAGGTCAGACGCTACCCTATCACGTTTTCTCTCCATTCTATAGTGTCTGCAAGAGATTGCCCGCCAGTTACCCTGAAAGAAGAGTTACAGTGGGAGAGCCACGTTCGGCATGAATGAGCGCGACTCTACAGCCACGCTGATTTAAGGTAGTAGTACCTTGAAATACTGCTTACTGACTGCTTAACGTGACCTCCGTATCACGGAAACGCTCATGGTAACATGCCACTAGCGGTCACCCATCCAGTTACTGACCGCGCCCTCGTTGCTTATCCTCGGTGATTGTTTCTAATCACCGAGTGCAACTGGGCTATAAGCGCCTCTGTAAAGTTATTATAATTAAACAGAAATATGATTTTTAAACTGAAATTAGATACCTAGATGCCTATTAGATAGATTAGATTAGATAGATTTAGAGATTAGATACCTAAGCAATAACAACAAAAAAAATCATATATTTCTAAATACATTCATAATATTGAAGATAAATTCCATCAAAGAATAAAACAAATTATTGTTTTCATCATAAACTTAGTCCTGGCTACGAATAAAAATATCAACCTTCAGTTTAACAGTTCGAGCTTTTCAACACTAGAAGAATAGGTACGTAAAATAGTTAAATAATAAAGAAATATTTTCGGGCATTCAACACTCAACGCCACCTAGTGCCAAACTAAGTAGAGCTTGTATTATGCGTACTAAGACAGCTGATATTGTGATATACTCGAATATATTTTTTGTTTGGTAAATACATACATATTGTACATAGAAAACACAAAAACTTAGAAACAAATATTTACAGATCATACAAACATTTGGTACGTATGACCCGGAAATCGAATCCTAGATTTCAAGCACAGCAGTCACTTACGCTACCACTGCACCATCGAGGCAGTTAGTTATTTATGTATTCTATATTTAAAACATAACATGGTAAGTTCGAGACGTCATGTCGCGTGTAAGCTGCCTTAAATTGATAACGAAATATTTACATACTTAGTTTGGAACGAATCTAAACAGAAAAGATAATTAGAAAATAGTACATAAAACAGTTTGAAAACAATTTCTATCTTTAGTTCACGTCAAGGCCTTCGCTTTTCGCACGCAAGCATTTAAACGGTAAACAAATTAACTTCTTCGTGTTAGGGCGAATAAATTAGGAATAAATATGAAATCACGATCCATTATGCTTGGTTTATATAGTATACTCCTATAAACAAAGTTATTTTTAATCGATTATAAATTTGAAGTTTCCGTTTTCAAAGATCTTATGATAATTTTAGTTGACAATATTTCAAGTAATTCAAATAAATTATTTTGTACTGAAAGCTGTTACTATTTTATGTGCAGAAAGATTCTAACTTTTCGGGTAAACATTTAGACTTTAAGTTGATTTATTTTATTAAAGTAATTATATATGTCCTTTTTCTTCTATTATTATTATGTAACCTGCATAAATTCCATGATTATCAATCATGGTCAACCTTTAATAGTGTACTGCTAGATAAAGGCCTCTCCTTAGAAAAAAGATGGCCCAATGGTGCAGCAGCATCACGCCCCAATGTGAATTACCATACTGCATTTTTGCATTATCTGTACGAGCAATGAACATGGTGACTTTGATTGGATTCTGCTTAAACTTTCCATCAGGCGGAGTACAGTCATTTTAGCAGGGTCATACATAACAAAAAAAGATTTTGGAACGCTGGCTTAACCAGGTTTACGCTGTTATAGGGTTTAGGTTTTTCTTCTGTTTGGAGAGCTGTTATCCTGCTTAGGTTGCTTCCTTAGTCAGCTCTTATAACACCCTAGGATGACTAGAAGTGGTGACACTTCTTATTCCGTTACCACACGAATATAATCACTACGTCCATTCTCGTAATGTAACACTCCGTTAATCGCAATAATCAGAGTAATTAAATGATTTTTATATTGTAAACTAGCTGACCCAGCAAACGTTATTTTGCCATAAAAAATATTTAAGGATGGGTCACCCTTAATATTTAGGGGTATAAAAAATAAATGTTGTCTGATTCTCAGACATACCCAATTTGCACACAAAATTTCATAAGAATCGGTCAAGCCGTTTCGGAGGAGTTTAACTACCAACACTGAACATGAAGTTATACGCATACATTTCGGCGATTCATTTTTAGACAAAAAACGGCACCCTTATGGATTCATCATGCCTGTCTGTCTGTCCATCCGTATGTGACAGCCACTTTTACCGAAAATATAACAGATGATGACAAACTATACTGTTGAAACTTTAAAAATGATATTGAGGTTTCTAATATTATTTTCCACGACACAGTATTATATTCCCAGTTTTGAAGTGGTCTTCATAAAAAATATGTATATAGGTATGTAGCCACCTATATCGATTCGTTGGCCACAAAATATGGAGCTCACGCTAAATTACACATAACAACCGAATCGTCAGCCAGTATCACATGGGGCAGAGATGTGTGACGAACGATGTCATATTTCTCACATACACTTAGCTGTGAAGTGGATTAAGTGGCGCTTTCAACCACTTGATGTATGAACGCGAATCCTACTTGATTCATAAGGTCGATTTTCGTGTGGCATGCCCTCTGCTATAGAGTATATTCGTTTTGTTTGTCATTCTTGTGGTTGGTTTGAGACATTTTTAGCGTAATGAGTGGTTTCAGTACATAGTGTAATGTAAGAATAAATACGCTTTCGGTAAATGTAGGAACTGATATTAAGCATCATAGTATAGTTATTATGCAGTTAAATAAAATAAGAAATTTCTAATGTCAACATTTTTTTACTACTAGAAAGTAACCACATAGAGCCCCTATTGAGATGACCTGTCTATATAACATAACAAGAAGAGCGCTAGACTTCGATATAGGGTTGTTATGAAGTATGAGCAATTCTAATAATTATGAACACATTATCAGATAGGCTGTAAGACTAAAATTAAGGTGAATACTTAATACTTGTTTGATTATAAAATAGCCTAAAGAGCTTTATTAATTCTGTTATTAGTAAATATGTTATCAATCATAGTACTGACTAAATCTTTCACCGGATATTAGGGTAGCCGAAATTAATTGTATTCGGGTAGGATAGAGTCGAGTTCATAGGGATTTATTAGATAGATACTAAACCTGTTTATATAAATAAAATAATTTTAAGGGATTTTTGAAGGGATTCATTTTCATTTCATACAATACGATTTCAATAAAAATGTAGACAGATAATATTCAGAAAATGTTTAAGGTATATGATGCTTTATGAGAGCATTAAAAAGGCATAATCAGTTTAATGACAAGTCGTAAGTACAATGGGTGACGATGTCTTCCAGACAACATTAATGTGGTAGTAACCGATGAAACTAAACGATTAAATTTCTTACTAAAAATGTATAATGTAGTTATAATTTCATTAATGAGCTTACATAATTAATAACGGTTAGTGTTTAGAAAAGGGGTAAACAAGAAACGTGTACCTAAATTCTACGCTACAGTCTCCATATATGTATATATACGACTGCGGGAGTTTGGACTTCATATTTAAGAAGTTGTCCTCTGTGTAACGAAATAGTTGTAAGCCATTTATAATATTAACAACGGTGATCTTTTAGTGCTAAACATTTAATAAATAAATCTTTGCACTGTAGAGTTACAACTATGATTCTGTAAATAAAATGAGCAGGTAATCAAACTTTTCAAACTTTTACACTGAAAACTTATAATCCACTTGCTAGCAATAAACAATAAAATGTGAATTCATTGATAGTTGGTGTAATTTAATTGAAGTTGAAATGAAGTTGAATGAAATTGAATATATAGATAGAAAGCCAGTTTTAGGGTACCGTGCCAAAGGCAGAAAACGGGACCCTTATACATTCGTCATGTCGTCTCTCTGTCTGTCTATCCGTCTGCCCGTCTGTCAGTCCGTCTGTATGTCTGTCTGTTTTGCTATCTGTTTGTCCGTCCGTATGTCACAGACACTTTTTTCCGAAACTGTAAGGACACTTTTTTCCGAAACTGTAAGAACTTTACTATTGAAACTTGGTAGGTAGATGTATTCTGTGAACCGCATTATGATTTTTACAAAAAATAAAAAAAATGGGGGTACATACTTATACTAGGTCTACTAGGTTACTCATACTAGGTCTTCAAAAAGAATGTTGAGGTTTCTATAATATTAGAAACCACAACATTCTTTTTTTTAAACTGAATAGTTTGCGCGAGAGACACTTCCAAAGTGGTAGATGTGTCCTCAGTAATGCAAACTTCCACCGAAAGTTGGTTTGAGTGAGATCTAGTAAGTAGTTTTTTTAATACGTCATAAATCGTAAACCGCAATTTATTGATCAAAGTTACAACGAACTACAAGAACTGTTATATTATGTTACTTGCTGCTGGTACCCTTCATGTGTGAGTCCGACTCGCACTTGGCCGCTTTTTCTTTTAGGTCTACTATTACTATGATATATATGCTACCCGAAACCATAGCAGCCATGTTCTAGCCTGGCAGTGACGGTTGATATTCCAGTCCTACAGAATTCCTTCCTTGTCTGAGTGAGGTAATTGTCAGTTTCAGTTCTGAAAAATAAAAAAATTTAAGAAAATCGACAGTTCTTTCGATGCTTTGACGTTATGAGTATGGTAATCTGGGTGCAAATCTTATTTCCTCTGATTTGTGGGAAAGGAGGACGTAAAGTGTCGCGATATTCATATACCATTAAGTGATCTGTCTGTATATTATAAAAAAGACACACAATAGTAAATCAGAACCTCTGTTATTATTTCCATAAATATAAAAACATAAATATCCTTTTAGATTTCTTTTCGTTTTCACCTGAAACTTTATTCCCGAGAATAAATCGCCGTTCCCTTAGTACCCCTTCTGCGTAATTTTATGCGGCAACTTATCATCTTTGGCGGGGCCATTTTTCGAATGTTTTACCTCGTTTAGCTGATGTTTGGGCTCTTTGATGACATCCTGTCTATTAAGGAAGCTATCAACCTTTCATATCTAACATATTCTCTTTGTTCGTATGTCAAAAGTCTCTAATGCCGTAAGGTATGAGAAGAAATATTTTTACGGACGAATTATTTGATTATTTTGTTTCTTTCTTTTTATATCTATTTTTTATATATATAACGGGAAACAG
Organism: Spilosoma lubricipeda; assembly: GCA_905220595.1. Lineage (NCBI taxonomy): Eukaryota > Metazoa > Arthropoda > Insecta > Lepidoptera > Erebidae > Spilosoma > Spilosoma lubricipeda. Next base: position 4,362,928 of record HG992291.1, read on the forward strand.
TGGAATCGCTAGTTGAAATTGATCAACTAGAAAATTGTTGTACATCGCTTGGAATTTTTGTTTTTGCTTTATCTGAAAATACCTTATATTTTTATGTTTTTTTTTTCTCTTTGATACAGCCGTTTCCTAAAATAGATGTTGTTGTGTCTTTAATTTTGCGTTGTCTATAATTAGAAAAGAGGATAGTTATGGGCAATTTTCGGAAGAAATTGATGCTAACCGCCAAAAGTCATCTACCTCTACCTCTAATTTCTACTAAATTTCCTGTTACTAGCCCACAACTACGTTTATTGTAAGTCTAAAGCGTGAACTCTTAAACGTGAAAATATTAATATACTATATGAGGCTCCTACTCAGTTACCCCCTGGTAGCCTCAGTTATGAGAGCAGAAAAATGAGAGTAGTCAGAAGACTTTGAAGATTATAAAGATGTGTTTAGGGTTCCGTAGCTCACAAGGAAAAAACGGAAATCTTATAGGGTTACTTTGTTATTCGTCTATCTGTCTAACGGGTATCAAGGTGAAATTCATATCAAACACTCAAGTCTACCTGTCCCTTGGAGATATGAAAACACTAAACTCTAGAAAGTTTTTCCCGCCTACGCAATCAAAACATACAGACGTTTATACTGCAAATTTTAGATACTTGCAAGGGAATCAAAACCTACAGGGTAATTGCTGTGAACTCAGAATCTTGAAATTTGGTACGAAGCAACGTCTTATTCCAACGAAAAAATGATTTAGAATTTAATCCGCTAAAATATTTAATACAAGTACAATTTCAAAATATAACTTATAGGAAACGAGATATTTGCAATAATGTAAAAAAAAGATTTTTCTATCTTTGAACTTAGAATATCTGTAGTCGCGGACACCCTACGAAAGGTAGGTTTTGAGACAAATTTACTGGCGAATTTCTTTCATTTCGAAGTTCTTGCTCTCATTAAACTGGTATTCAACAACTTCAGAAAAAAATCAATAATTTAATTCTATTCAAATTTCAAAGTTATAGATTACCATGAATATAACATTAGCGTTGTGAGTTCTCAGGGCACTAAATCTGTAGGAAGCTATGAAACCAAACTATTAGCTGAAAATTAAGCCATAATTTTACGGAAACTTCAATAAGAAAAAGAAAAAGATTCAAAAGTAATCCTAGACTAAAAGCTCACAAGTAGTTCAACGCCAGATTTATGTGGCGTAGTGAAACAGAGCCGGCAGGCGTGACGGACAAGCCAACGGAACGAACTAGTGGTAGTAAATGGCTCTCAATGAGCAGGAGATAGCTTCGACTGTTCACTAGTTTGTATTATTATATACGTATGTGCGTAATTTTAACAAAAAGTTATGAAATAAAACTACTAACCTTTGTATAATCAAGTTCACTATGGAGTTTACTATCCCTTCAAATATTTTTGTGTGAGAAAAATCACTGTTATATGATGTCTTTCATGTATACATTTCGGGAAACTAAATGCATATTCTATATCTCACCACTTTTGTAGAAAACGTTTGTGAAGTACATAAGAGTGTAAGTCGAGGTTAAAAATCAAACAACAGATTATCGATTTCAAATAGTTAATACGAAGTGTATTAAACTTTTAGCATAATTATCTAAAATCTATGTTTGACCGTCTATTTATCAAATAATCAACTTCGACAACCCTAACGTTTTAAAAACCCGGTGAAGAAACTTACTTATTTTGTATATTTATTCGTTTATTAAGAGAGTTACAAAAGTGCTTACAATTGATGCAATCACAATCTCATTAAAGATTTGCCATGCTTCAAGGTAAATAATTTGACAAAAGACAACTTAAAGACACTTTGACATTTATGACAAAAAATAGTTGAATTATTTAGTTTCCTTATTGAATCATTTTAGTATAATTTAAACATTTGCGGTGAATAATGATAAGAATGTTATAGAATGTTAACAAAAAGCTTAGCAGCGATACCACAATTTTTCATTTCTCCTTAAATATACAAGGGTAAAATGTTTCAAATAGATTAAAAGAAGTACCTTCAATAATACACACATGCTATAACTATATCATTTAACGGGTTTTTATAAAGAACTTAGGAATTAACAATATTGAAAAATATTTATAGTAGGGTGAACTTCACCGATAAACAACAAAAGAAGTTCTTTAAGAACCAACAGTGTTATGAAAGTACGTCACCAAAAGGCCTGCTAAATAAATAAGTAATGAAGAATTTATAATAATATGTAATTTAACTCAGTTTATTTATGGTGGTATTGTTGAACTGAATTGACGTATGTTGCTTTCCAAACTTCGTCACACCTACTTTGACGTAAAATACAATTAACTGAAGATAGCTACAGCTAGATGGAACAGAGTTGGAACTTAATAAGCGATATTTAGGACCTTCTTCAGTTTTTGATTAAATTATAAAAGTGATGTATCATATAACACTATTTGACAGATAAAAATTACTGATATGTATATTTTATATCTAATATATTTGCTTTTATTTAAGACTTATAAAACCAAAATCTGTAGTTATTCGACAGACAAGGGACTAGAAAGTCCTTTATAGAAAGTTCCCACTTAGTAGACTAAGGACTAGTTTCAAGACCTACTGATATTAGTAGGTCATACTACACCTTAATCTACTAAGTGGCAAATTTATTTCAACTTAGTTCCAGTGAGTTGAGACTAAAGTGTGTTGTGCTTAGTGAGCTGGGTTTAAGTGGGGTACTGCAGTCAGGTATTGCAACCTATTGCATTGCGCAACCGTGATTAAAATGAAGTCCATAGTAAGTAGGTGCGGTTGAAAGCATCTTTGAGAAAACTGCTAGTATCCACATTTAAACTGTATAACTTTGAAAACTAAAACGGTATTTCTCTTAAACTTTCAGAAAAATATAAATGGCGAAATATAAAAAAAGTATTAGTATACTATTAATTTCTATAAAATAATTCATAGGTAACCTTTTACCTAGCAAACAAATAAAATTAAAAATCGGACTACGATAAAAAAATGGAGCCAACCCAACTCAGTCTGATAATAAATACCAAGTATTTGTATAAAGATAAGATGTATTAGAAGGCAAGTTTTTTAACACCACGGTGTTAGTACTAAAAAGTTTTAGTAAAATAATGACCGGATGGGGACTGTTTTAATCGATCGGATGAAGCACATTTACGGATTTATAATGTGGAGGGAACGGGTACTATGTCTCTCCATCACAAAGAAAAGATCCTATGATCAGGCGAGGTAATCATGCCTGGCGAGCCAATGCCTTACAGTTGATGTTGGGATGTTTTAAATATGATAATTGGCGCGAGAATTTCCATTGCGCGATTCAAGATTGATAGTTTCTCCGTGTAGTAGATTACTTCGTAGTTCAGTGTATCTGCGGTAGATGGCGCTCTAGTATATTTCTGCTGCGTTGTATGTGGAAGTTGCCACAATAGTATAAATCTTACGAATTTATGTTCTATGTTATATGTTTATGTTCTAGTGAATTTACAAAACATGTTAGAATGCCATTCGCTGCGAAGAAAATCGTTTCGAAAATCAAATTCCATTGGAAACGACCGGTGAAAATTTAAACTGTATTCCATGGACGCATCATTCACGACTCCACAATTCAAAGGAATCAAGAACTTAAGTTTAACGGAGGGTTAAGAAACAGATTGTGTTGAAACTTCCATAGAGTGGTTTCCAACAGAAAATATGTTAATGGTACTTTAAACTTGTTGGAATTAGTTTTCTTTTTGAATCTTACTGTTTGCTTTTTGAATGTTATTGATTTGTAATTTAGTTTGAAGTGCTTTTCAACCTGGTGTTGATACCGTAACTGTCTTTTTAGACAAAAGTTTCACTAATTCTTTTGTGAAATTCTTAGTAGTCGATATTAACTCCTTATTTTTCTGAGATATGTATTTTTTTAAGAGTTTAAAAACTTAACTGAAATGCTCTATTATTCGCGGTTTGAGTCTATTGAAAAGGCGATTGTAGTAAATAACTGATTTTATTCTAATTTATCTCCAATCAATAAACACAAAATATATTGGAAAAAAAATATTGAACTGAATCTTAATGATCTTGTTTTACACTATAACTTGACCTCATTAATTGGGAACAAAATAATTTCTTTAATAAAGTACTTTCGTAATAAGAAAAAGATAATGAAAAACACCAGCCAATACATCTTTGTCTGTATTAAGTACTTCATATCGTCAAACCACAAAACAAAGTCTTGAAAACTTAATAACGACTTTCACTGTTGTCCAAAGGAACTTAGAAAACTCTTTAAATGAAGAAAAGCTACTCAATCAATGCTATAAAGTCCAAAATGTCCTGGCATCGTTACATGGCCGGATGGACATGCTTGCAATATCCGGAGAGCCACTGCTCGCCGGCACATCCGGACAACCTAATGTTATACGTCGCTAGAAATATTTTGTGTTGTTGTGAATGTATATACTCTCAGTTGGAATAAAAGCTTTTTAAACTTTTTAAAAGGTCTACTATTTCTTGTAGTGGAAATTTTAAAATGTTTTTACATTACTTTTTACTATTATCAAAGTACTCGTTTTAGTAGTGCCTGTTAAAGCTATCAATTTTATTGTATCCTAGCTGAAACCCGTGGTGTTACCCGCGATTATCGTCGTACCGCGGGTGAAGCCGCGGGGTGAAGCTAGTCTAAAAAAAAGTAGCCTAAGTTACTCCCTGTATGATCAGTTACAGTCCCGTCAATCAGTCCAGTCTTTCCAAAGATTACCCGGAACAAACAGACAGACAGACAAAAAAATTTTTTACTACATTTTTGGCATAGGTACAGTGTATTATATATGCTGAATAGGATCGAGAGGACTTCAGGTAATTTTTGTGAAATAATCTCAAATCGACTGTTCTCCAAGGCTACTATATTTCAAGTCAAAAGATTTTGAGGTAAAATGACAATATGTTAGGAAACGTTACATTTTTAAAATAAATAAATTATGTACATAGAAATGAAGGCATGCAGATCTTGGCTCTAAACTTTACTGTAGGCGCTCACGCGATGACGCCTCAACATGCCCCCAGCCGTTGAAAGCTTGCCTTTCAACCGGAGATTCCAATAAACGGCAAATCTTCGATGCAGCTCGCCTGACCACTCCATTCGCTGTCCGGATGTCAGCAACTCTGCTGATGTTGTCGCTGCCTGGATGAAGAGCAACGATCCGACCCATCTTCCACTTAAGTGGCGGCAAATTGTCGTCCTTTATAATGACGAGGGAGCCAACTTGCAAGGAGTCCTTACAGGTGTGCCATTTAACTCGCTGCTGAAGCTCGGAGACGTATTCTTTGCTCCACCTCGCCCAAAAGTGTTGCCGTAATTGCTCGATGCGTTGATAGCGAGTCAAACTGTGAATCGACTGATCACGAAGATCCTTGACTGGCAGGGACGTAAGAGGTCTTCCAATTAAAAAGTGCCCAGGAGTGAGAGGCAAAAGGTCTTCAGAATTCGACGAAAGAGGAGTGAGTGGCCGTGAATTTAAAACACCTTCAATTTGAACTAACGTCGAGTTCAATTCCTCGAATGACAAATTACAATTGCCCAACACTCGGACTAAATGGTGTTTAGTCGACTTTACTCCCGCCTCCCAGAGACCAGCAAAATTTGGCGAGTAAGCAGGTATGAAGTGAAATTTGACCCCATCTTGAGCCACACTATCAGCTAAGGAGTTACAATTTTGCCTTAAAAACTTTGATATTTCATTGTACGCTCCTACAAATGACGTTCCATTATCGGAATAGATATTTAACGGTTTCCCTCTTCGGGACATGAAACGTCGCGAAGCCTGTATATAATTACTGCTCGTCAAATCACCCACTAACTCTAAATGTATGGCTTTACTGGTAAAGCATACAAAAATGACAATATATACCTTTACCAATCTAGATCCACGACCTTGACGGCTGACAGAGTTAATTGGGCCTGCATAATCTACACCTACGTTTTGAAAGGGGAAGTCCGCTGGAGAAAGCCTACTTGCTGGCAGATTACCCATTTGTGGAGAAATAGTCCTTCCCGCTTGACGCCGGCACGTAACGCATTGCCGATAGCAGGTTTTAGCCAAATTGCGACCCCCCAGCGGCCAGTAAGTTTCCCTTATTGTTGCTAGTAATAATTGGGGACCAGCGTGTAGTAACCTGAAATGCTCGTATCTAAATAAAAGTTTAGTGAAATAATGAGTGGACTGTATTAATATTGGATGTTTCTTTTCAAACGAGTATTCGGAATTGTGTAACCTGCCTCCTACACGCATGATTTTATTGTTGTCTAAAAATACATTTAATTTTAATAATTGGTTTTTATTAGGTAGTATTTTATTGTTAATTAATAAATCATATTCCGGGAAAGACTCACGTTGTGACTGTATAATTATGCAATTCAATGAATATTCTAATTCTTCTACAGACAGAGGGGAAGAGCACAATGAATGGTTGACCCTTACATTTGTTAATAAAACGAAACATATAACATATAGCACGTTGTAATCTTAAAAAATTAGAAAAACGTTCGAAAGGTATCACGCCTGTACTAATCGCTTGATTGTTGTGACAACTAACCAAACAAAGAGTAGGTTTCGTTTCGGGCAAATCACTAGACGCTTCCGACGTTCCAATGCTAGGCCAAGCACTGCTGTCCTTTTGCAGGAACGATGGGCCTTGCCACCATAGATCAAGGGACTGCATAGCGGTCGCGTCCACCCCTCGCGATATGAGATCAGCAGGGTTCTCATGAGTGGGCACATGTCTCCATGTGCAAGAACTAGTTTGGTCTAAGATGTCTGCAACACGATTCCTAACGAAAGTGTTTAATCTAATCGGTAGCATCTTTAGCCAACCCAGAACAATCATAGAATCTGTCCAAAAAAACTACACTAGAAGCCTGAGTACGGAGTGAACTGATTACCTTTTTGTACAAATGGGTACCAACGACAGCAGCACAAAGTTCAAGCCTGGGGATGGTTATAGGTTTAATGGGAGCGACACGACTTTTTGCTATCATAAGGCGAACGGTGATATTACCTGCTAGATCCACAGTACGTAAGTATAAACAAGCACCATAAGCGCGTTCCGATGCGTCGGTAAAAATGTGGATTTGAAGTTCTTTGTACGAGTCGCAAACAACACGACGAGGAATATTTAAGTTACGAAGTGCTGGTAACGCTTTGATTAAGTTAACCCAAGTTGTGGCAACCTCAGCGGGCAACTGCTCATCCCATGACAATTTTTCAAGCCACAGCTTCTGAAGCAACATCTTCATACGAATAACGCACGGCGATAACAATCCTAAGGGATCAAAAATGCGAGCTATGACTGCAAGCATGTCTCGCTGTGTACTTCCACTATTATCAGGTGTATTAATCGGAAAACATAACAGATCGGTTTGAGTTTGCCACCCTAGTCCTAAAGTCTTGTTGAGCACATCGCCTTCGATATTTAAATCGAAGAGAGGCTCGGACCTTTCCGCAATTAAGGTAGGCTCATTGGACTTCCATTTCCTGAGAGGCATACAAGCAGAAGCAAGAGCATCAGTGACCTTACAACGCAAACTGTAGGCATCCTCAAATCGATCTTCACCTGTCAACAGATCGTCCACAAAAAAATCGTGTAAAATAACTTCGCCGACCCTTTTGTCAGTACATTCTAGTCCGATTTGTTTGAGACATCTCGTGGCCAAGTACGGAGCGCTTGCAGTGCCATACGCTACTCTATTCAATTGATAAACCTTAAGGGGACTAGATACATCGTCACGCCATACTATTTTTAATAGGTGTCGATCTGAAGGATGTACCACTATCTGTCGGTACATCTTCTCGACGTCTGCAGAGATTACATATTTATATAATCTAAATCGTAGAAGAATAGATATTAAATCGTCTTGAACGGTGGGCCCCACCATCTGTATATTATTTAATGAAGTGCCAGAAGAAGTAGGAGCACTAGCATTAAAAACTACGCGTAACTTGGTAGTAGTGCTACTCTCTCTAAGTACCCCATGGTGAGGTATAAAATATGACGGCTTCTCTTCATTAATATTACACTCTGACATATGCCCTAAAGAAATATATTCTGCCATAAAATCCTTATACATTTTGTCGAGTGAGGCGTCGTTCGTGTTTCTACGCTCGAGTGATAGAAAACAACGTTTTGCACGAACAAATGAATCGCCTAACAAATCTGTAGATTTCTTTAGTGGTATCTTAACGCAGAAACGACCATCAGGCATACGCGAGGTATTTTTTATAAAATGTTCTTCACACTGTTTTTCTTCAGTGGAATAAGTAGAAGACTCATGACAACTCTCTTCTAATTGCCAAAACCGCGTTAATTGGGTTTGAATATCATCTACTTCAGAAGAACTTTGAGAATCTAAGTGGTTGTAATTACATTTTATATTTGAGAAAGGTTTTACCATAACGCCGCTGTTAATTGGGCCACAAACTAGCCAACCGAGCCTAGTTTGATACAAAACTGGTTTCCTATCTCCTAATACTATTTTTTCTGATCCTAATAAGTTCCAAAATACATCGGCTCCAATTATAACATCAATGGCCTTCGGTGTATGAAAATACGGATCAGCTAAATTAATCTTAGTAGGTATATTTAATTTTACTCGTCTACTGGGTACATTATCCGTTATTGAGGGCAAAACAAAACATGTCAAATTATCACTATACGATTTGCAAAGGGATTTAATATTAAAGCGACACATTTTATTTACATGAGATATAGAATTATTTATACCTTGTACAGACATGTTTGTTGACACAAATGGTAAACCTAATTTTTTAAATAAGCTTTCGGTCATTAAACAAGAGGAACTGCCCGAATCGAGCAGCGCGCGCGCAATATGCTCCTTATTATTAACGTCGTAACATCGTATCAATGCAGTGGACAGCAAGATATCGCTCGAATGTTCACTTTCACTTATGTTAGACGACAGCGTAACATGTCTATTGAGGGCTGTTGTTACGGTGGAGGGGCTGGCAGAGGAGACGCGCGGGGGCGAGGACTCGCCGCTCGCCTTATTACCTGTGAGTGTGAGAGGGACCGGAACGTCACCGTTTGTAGTCGCATTATCTGTTGCATTGTATGCCATTGGTATTTGTTTATTATGAATTAACGTGTTATGTTTGCGACTACAAACCTTACACCCTGGTTTTCGGCAGTTGTTGGAAAAGTGCCCACGACGAAAACAGTTATAACACACCTTGAAGCTTGGCAACACGGATAACCGATCCTTAATGTTTAACGACAGGAACTGTGGACAAGTGTTGAGGTTATGATCGCCCTTGCACTGCGGACAGCTGGGTGATGATGTCGTAGGGTTATTATGTGTGCCAAGAGAGACCATTGCCTTCATCTTAGTGTTAACTTTAGTGCTCGACGAACTAGTATTGCCTGAGTGACGTGACAATTCCATCGTTTCAAGCAAATCTGAACGATTCCTCATAAATTCAATGAAATCATTAAATGAAACAGATTTATTTTTATCTAAACGACCTTTGTACTCTTCCCACTCTCGGAATGTTTTGAAGTCTAATTTGTGACTAATTAAATAAATTAAAAGTGTGTCCCAGCTCGTGACAGGTTCGCCTAAAGAACTTAAAGCTCGAATATGTTTATTTATTTTATCAATTATGCGTTTTAATGAAACTGAGGACTCCCTAGTGATGGTCTCGAGGTTGAACAACGCTGACACATGATTATGTATTAGTAAACGCTTATTGTCGTACCTCTCACATAGAAGATCCCAAGCTAATATATAATTTTGAGCTGAAAACTCGATTGATTGTATTACTACAGCGGCTGAGCCCACTAATGATGTACGTAAATAGTGGAACTTATTTACCCTATCAATATCATTATTGTCGTGAATTAGACTGGAAAAAGTGTCTCGAAACTCGAGCCAATTATCATAAGAACCCGAAAATGTAGGTAAATTAATAGTGGGTAATTTGACTAGCTGATGACGTTGAGAATGACTACAATTATGATTAGGTATATTTTGTTCCGATTGTGTGTGTGATTGAACAGAGTTTATTAATTCTTTGGCTTTAGCTAATGAAGAATAATATTGTAGTTCAATAACCGAGCGTTCGGCTATTTCATCGTCGATGTCCTCACACACACACTCAAGCTGCAATTGTATATCGTTAAATTCATCGTAAAGAAGTTCTAACTTATTTATGCGCAATTGTAACTCCGTTACCTGACAGGACGTTAATTTAGAATCCGTTAAATTACCTAAATAATTTCCAAATACGGTCAATCTCCCCTTACAACTGCTACGCTTCCTTTTAAGTTGGTTAACATCAGCCATTCTGGGAGACGAGTACTGTCGATCTGGAATTTTACAATTACCACTAGTTTATATAATGTTTATATACCTACCTAATGAAATCAAATAAAAGTTGAACAATGTATATAATGTAATGTATTTAACTTGAAATTATTTAACACTAATTTAATTAACAATGTTACTATTTATTGTGGATGAAATACAAAGATAATATCTAAAATTTATAGGAAGGACTATTATATTTGTAAAAATGTTAACAAATGTACATAATGTAGGTAAGTAGCTAACGATGTAACTTTTCTGTTACTGTACAGTATTAAATATGCACGAATTAACTAATTACTACAACTACAAACCTAATATTGTATAAATTCTTTTACATATACTTTCAGATATATCTTTAAAACTTTGTAACAATAGTGATAAAAATAGTTAAGTACTAAAACTAACCTTGGGTCAGCCACGTAAAGTGGTTAATTACACTTTTCAATTATTACCTGAGCGAGTGTTGGGTGAAATTTAATAATATAATATTTGTAACAAATCCGTTGGTTTTATTGATTGAATGGTAACGTCCAAGCCACTTATCCTTAAAATCACCTTTTCACTCCATAACGAATGTCCGTTATTTTTTCTATTTTTAATTCCTCTTCGAAATATAATTCCTTTTTTCAATTGCGCTGATAATTTATTATTTGAATATCCGGCAGAAGGACCATGAATAGGATCGAGAGGACTTCAGGTAATTTTTGTGAAATAATCTCAAATCGACTGTTCTCCAAGGCTACTATATTTCAAGTCAAAAGATTTTGAGGTAAAATGACAATATGTTAGGAAACGTTACATTTTTAAAATAAATAAATTATGTACATAGAAATGAAGGCATGCAGATCTTGGCTCTAAACTTTACTGTAGGCGCTCACGCGATGACGCCTCAACATATGCATTGATTAAAAAGCGGTTATTTTAATATTACAAACAGACACTCCAATTTTATTTATTTGTTAAGATTTTGGGAGCTGTATTCTTTTGAGGTAAAAGGTAGGGCACATTTTATATACTTAACTGAACTTACTGACTATAAAACGTGTAACAAACAATCTAACTTTACAATTTGTTAAAGCTATTTGTACCTTGATGCTGGGTTTTTATTTATTTATTTATGTAAAAGTTTGTGCGCATCACACTAAGGTTAAATTTTAGCTGACATGGAAATTTTATAAAGTGGATATGACAATGCGACCTTAAGCAAAACCGTTGGCTTGTAAAAATAATGCTTAGAAGAAAAAACATGTATTGGTTTACTTTGAGATTGTTTAATTTATGCGAAAACCTATATAAAAAACATAATCAAACAAACTAAATATCTTCAAATTAAAACCACCGTGTTGGTTTTAATTTTAAGATATTTAGTTTGTTTGAAAAAATTATTTACACCATTTGTAATTTAAGTTTACTAACCTGCACCCCTAGCTAAGTTGCAAGCGTTCTTCTTTCTGTAATCGTTAACACCTACATTCTCGTGTGTCATTGGCTAATCTTAGACAAAGTAATCTTAGGCGAAGTATTAGCCAATTACACACGAGAATATAGGCGTTAATGATTGCAGAACGAAGAACGCTTGCAACTTGGCTAGGGGGGCATAGTGGCCGCGGCGCGGTCCCGGCCATTAAATAGGTGCTTAGAGCAAGTTTCTTTGTCGACGTAAGCTAAATAGCACAAGTAATAAAATACACAGTTACCCTAATAATTACAAAAAAAACGAAAACCGCAAGGTTTTAAATTTGGTCATCTCGTGTCGAACTTACAACTGTAAGAGTATTATCTCTATTGTCGTATCTCCTAGATAGTTTGTACAATAATCCAACTATTAGTAGGTAGTAGAATAAACGAACATAAATTTCGCCGATGACACCGGGCGGCGTGTGGTTCAGAGGGAGCGCGTGCGACGACGCGACGATAGGTAACATCGGTCATTGTCCTAACAACAACGTGTAGTAAACTTAAAAAACGGAAAATAATGTCCTATGTCTAAACTACTGAACCAAGTTTATTGAAATTTTGTAGGTGGAATTGTAACCTGTAGGTCTAGTTCAAATTAGTGTCGTATAGAGACTGCCTCGTTGGTCTCGCGGTTGGCGTGAGCGACTGCTGATCATGAGGTCTCGGGTTCGATTCCCGGATGGGACCAAATGTGGAGTTTGGGTGTGTCCTATGTATAATATGTATGTATTTACAAAAAAAAATGTATATATGTATTTGTATCATTTGTCTAGCACCCATAACACAAGCTCTGCTTAACTTGGGACTAGATGGCGTTGTGTGTTTAGATGTCCGAAATTTCTTGTTTATTTGACTTATTTAATTTTATTTATTTTATGTTCAAATATTTTACAATTGGCACAGTAGTAGCGAAAGCGACTGCTATGTATGAGGTCGCGGGTTTGATTGGCGGGTTGTACCAAATGTTTGTTTTTATCTGCAATTAATTTTTCGTATACTAACTTTTAAACTTTCGCGTTCCATGATATATTAACAATTATTTTTACGGGAATTAACGCGATCACTTATTAAAAGGTATTATATGCCTCTGATTTGCCTGACGTTTCGACCAGTTTGCACTGGCCGTGGTCACAGGCTGACTGAGTGTTAATATTGTTTCGTAGTTTGAGTGTCAGTCACTATTAGTGAATCTAACTTTCATAGTACAAGTTCTGCTGAGTTTGAAGCTAGGTGGCGTTGTGTGTCAGATGTCCGAAACATTTATTTAATTTTTTGATGAAGCAATAAAATCAAAATAAACTTGAGAATAAAAACATCATATAACACCGACAAACCTATTATGCGACATATACGTTACGAAGGTTTTACTGCATAATTACAAACTGTATATTTTGGTATATGATATATTTATTGTGTGCTCTGCTTACACTTCATCTACCACTATCTATTTAATTTATCTAACAAAACACTTCTGGAGAATTTAGTGGACTTGTTAGTACAGGCTCAAATGCATGTTTAATATGCATAACTAGGTAGCAAGAGAATAATCTTCCCTAAATAGTTTTTTTAAATATTTATTGCATGTTTTACTTTTCAATTACTTATCTATTTTTGTAGTAAAGAAATAGTAAACTAATAGGTTTTACTCACGTTAGTTGAAACTTTAGGGGCTTTAGTTTCAACGTTTGCAGTATCATCGTCATGGACATCATTATCATCAGCCCGTTGTAGTCCACTGCCGGACATAGGCCTCTCACAAGGAAGACCACTGAGCCCGGTCTGTTGCTTTTTGCATCCAGTCGCTGCCAGCCCCCCTATGCAAGTCGTCCCGCCATCTGGCCAGACGGCGTCCCACACTACGTTTGCTAAGACGTGGTCTCCACTCCAGAACGCGCTTACTCCAGCAGTTGTCAGTTCTGCGACATATGTGACCAGCCCATTGCCTCTTCAACCGACTAACTTTCAGAGCTATGTCTGTCACACTTGTACTCTGACGAATTTCTTCGTTTCTATTTTTGTTCTTCAGAGAGACTCCAAGCATAGCTCCCTCTATGGGATGCTGAGCGACTCTAAACTTATGGATTAGCTCCACAGTCAGTATCCACGTCTCAGCACCGTACGTCATTACAGGGAGGACCCAATGGTCGAAGACTTTTGTCTTCAGGCTTTGTGGTATATCTGACGAAAATATGTGGTTTATTCCTGGACATACTTTATTTAAATTATATTAACTTCAACAAATAAAATACTTATACTTACATACTTTACTTACATAAGTTTTTCTTCTTCTCTTCTTCTCTCTTGTTTCTAATATTTATTTTTCTTTAATAAACAGTTTTCATATCTTATTACTGTAAAAAGAGATATAAATTTCGCATAATCATCATCACATTAACAGTCTTTAACGGTTCTCTGCTGGATATAGGTATCTCTTTAGAAGAGAGGTTTTGGCCTACTAAAGCACCCTAGCTTGGGTGGTGAAGAGTTTGTTTCAAGTTTTCCGTCCGTTTGCATGTGATGAGTAGAGGTAGTGACACTCCGTGTCCTTAATCCACCACCACACCGACTACGCTATAGATATGTTTGTCTATAAGAAGAGAGAAAGATACAAAAAGTTAGTGACTGGATCATGTTGTGCAAGAATGATTTTTTAGTTACAAGTCAACATTAAAGGACCGAACTTTCAGAAATATATTTTATCATCATGAGCTCGGGATTAATGTATTTCTAACTTCTTCTATTTTTTCTGATTTCTGGAACTTTCCGCCTATCGTTGCGTGATGTGTTCGTGGATCACTGCTGTTGATCCTGGTGTAAAGGAGTTATAGTGGTGAGTGTGGTTGTTAAAACAGTCCCATCATGATTTTAGTCGCTGCAAATAACGTCTCCTAAGGCTCTTTACAACAACCGATCCTAATCTAGCCGCATTCAACAACTTATTGCACCTTTCACCACGTCTTCGAACTAACTTGATTTATATTTTAAAATAGTAATGAAACAATTTCTTTTATTCCAATGCTTAGATTTTTTTCAGAAATCAGTGAATTATCTAATGTTAGAACTATCATATAAGAGTGTAGTAGTTTTTCGTTACAAAACACAGAAACATTCTATAAATTAGTCATTTCTGCATTATACAATTCAATTATAATGTATAATCTACACTAGATTAAATTCGGCACTCCTCAACAACTTATCGCCGATGTTAGCGTAATTGTTTTAACTCGCGAAGAGTTTTTGTACACTGCAGTGTGCACTATTGCTGAGTCGACATTTCATTCGCGAACGTGTCGTTCATTTGCAGTGCATTCAAAATGACCCAGTTCTATTTAGTTAGTTTTAAAGGTACGCTTAACTTTTACATTGCCAGTATTTTTTTATATATCTCTCATGTTAGCCGTTTACATCTGTTTTTAAATGAGCTTTTAAAAACTTTGGAAGAATATTTTATTCTAACTTTTACTAATCTTTTTTGAAATTTAAATCACGTTTTATTAGTCACTCTGAGTCAGAAAAATGAAATTGTAGTTTATAAATTATTAGATTTTACTACTAAATGAGTTACGATAGTTATAAAGAACACAAGTACGTTTTTGTCCTTTGATAAACTTACTGATTCGTTGAAAAGCATTGAAGAATTGCTTACACGTATTTTCTGTGAGGCCATGTTATTCTGGTTGACCTGGCTAACATAATCATCACATTAACATCTTTTTACTGTTTACTGCTGGATATGAGTCACTTATTGGGAACTTGATGATGACTTGGACTCAATGGGACTTTGGCCTGCTGAACCACGCCTGTCAGTTTGCTCGTTAAAGACATCGTTTCATGTTTTCCTTCTCTTTGCTGTTATGTTGTCCTGTGTAGTTGATCCCATATTCCCGTCTTACAATACTCATGGGATGGTTGGGACTAAAATGAAATGAAATCATTTATTCTGCAATTAGGTTGTGTAAACACTTTTACAAGTTAAACTTTTTTTGACCAGATGTGTTCGGCCTTTCTTAACTGGACTAGCCCTGGTGAGACTTCATAACATACCCGAAATCGCGTCGGCTCACACGCATCGGGTTTTGGTTCTCTTTCTCACACTTTCATTGTGGGAGAAGTTTTAATATAATTAGTCGATCACAATGTACAAAAAATATGCATATAGAACTGCGGTGTCACAGAATACTTGTGATAAGTAATGAATTTTGAGTGCGTGAGTTAAAGGAGTCCAAAAACTTAGTAATTAGAATCGCCAATGATAAGACCAAACGATCAAATTTTAGTAATTATTTATTTATTGCTTTTTATAACCACAGAGTATCAATCATTCATAAAAAACATTCATAAAACTAATTAAATAACTTTTTAAAACTTATTACGATGCACGAAGAAAAAGGGTTCAAAGCAAAATTTAACTTGATAATTAAATGCAGATCACGGTAAAATATAGTTTTCATTATAATTTAAGAAACTGTACTTAGTTTAGTGCATGGAGGAAATACTTTACGAGGGTCAAATGTTAGTCTTGATGCAGTAGAAAATATAAGTAAGCGAGCAATGCAAATTTAAAGAAATAAGATTTATTTGCATTTTTGAGAGTTGAGCTAAATGTGACGATCAAGATGACGGCGATCCACCTCAAGAGAGGTGCCAATAATAATAATAAATATTTCGGGATGTCATCTTGTCCCAAGCTAAGTAGAGCTTGTGTTTATGGGTATTAGACAACTGATATAAAAACATGTATACTTTTAAATAAATTAAGTAAATACATACATATTAAACATACATATAAATTGTTGAGAGAAGAGGTATCTCTGCTATTACCCCTCTGTGATGCTGGTTGAGAGTCTACCGCCTGGATATATGTATATGTATCACCACGAGGTTGGTCCAACGAGTTCTCTTCATCTATTTTATGTGATCACTTGACTTCATGACATAAGAACATGTTATAATCATGAAACCTGACCATATATTTATTAGTGAACTGTAACAATTTTTGTCAGTAACCTAAAATAATTGCCTAATTTACTGCCCTAGTGTTTTTGGAATAGTCTTAATTTCTAGAAGTGCTGAAAATTAAGGAATACTGAGACCAACAAAAGTAAGGAGTGAAAGAAACCAAAAAATGCAATAAGTTTTATTTTTATTTGATAGCCTGCGAAAGTGACTCTGCTCAGCCTGATGGAAAAGGATTATTGTGAGTGTGGGTTAATTTTAGATAACCGTAAAAGACATCCTAGAATTAAACTTACTTGTACTTGTGGAGGGACGGGTGTCATGTCCCTCTAACATAAAGGGAGGATTTTCCAACTAGGCGAAGTGATCATGCCTATCGGGCCACGGTCCGGCGGCTTATGTTGGGATATTAGATAATCAGCGCGAGAACTTCTATATCGCGATTCAGAATTAGTAGTTATTCCGTAGTTCGTTACTCCGTAGTTCGATGTATCTTCAATAGATAGCGTTGTAATGTGTTTATGTTTGCGCTGTATGTGAAAGTCGCCACAAACTTCTTCCACTATATTAATTCACTACAATCCTGACCGGTTGGTAATTATGGTTAGATAATTTATTTTAATCGGTTCTGTACAAGGTTGTAGGTTAGTGAAGGCACGTTTACATTAAATAATTTCCATGTGATACCTATTCAGTGAAAACACAGTTCACACTGTGGTTCCACTTAATTAATATAATTAGATTACAAATAAGTAATCTAGATTAGTTTTGAAATATTTAAAAGTAGTTTTCATTATTTATAAATTAGTGAATTATTAAATGATCTATTTAATGTTTTACTACTATTTAATCGAAGCACTCGAAAGAAACGTTTGCTTTTAGCTTCAGTTTGCTTACCCATCTCTTCAATGAGATCGCACTAGATACTTTCAATCTTTCTTTTGCTTCTAAAGAAAGTTCACAACTTACATATTTACACTATGCAATTCAGATTACATTAGAGTTCTATGTTAAAAATTTAAAAAACGTGTCAAGCAAATGAAGTTTTCGATTTGACTTATAGTGTTTATTTATAAAGACATTCATATAATTAACTGTATTTCTATCACAAGCGATTTATTGATATACACAAGTCTATTCTGCAATATTTATTTGTGCTCACTGTTGGTAATAATAGAAACAAAACAAGAATCTTCAATAATATATATGAAGGTGTTTCTTCTATATGGAATGCATAACACAATCTTCAGTTTCTGTGACATCAACGGCGTTCTAAAATGAGGGGGTGAGCATAAAACTTGCATTATCTTCACTTCTGCCGGCAGTCTGATTAATTAAATCATCTTTTTAGCCTTTATTTTTATCTGAATATCAGTTTTTCCACGAAGCAACTGGAAAGCCTTGAGGGCGAAATTAATTCAAAGATTTAAGTCAATAAATTTGAGGGCTCTGATTTCTCCACAACGATTTTCAATTTAACCAATGTCTTATAGGGCGTTACGGAGAGGTAAATTTACCGCCAAAAAGCGTCCGTAACGTTAAATAAAAAGCGTAAGATTTTTAAAATTTACCATAGCGCCATCTGTAAGTTGCATTTATTATTGTATTTTATGATAAGGAACTTCATCCCCATCTGGTGTCCCTCGACACCACACGACTTTTTTCGGGCACCTAACGCACAACGCCAACTACTTTCAAAAGTACAGATAACTAAATATTCTATTTATTGACGTTTATTACACACAGAAGTCTGATACTAAATATTGTAACCACGAAGCAATACATACTTTGTATTTGCTCCGTGTTTGTAACCATACTTTTGATAAACATACGTCTCAACTGTTTGCGTTACAAACATGAATTTGAATCATTGTTAGTAACCAAGTATCAGAAAAGATTGTTTGTAATAAAGAGTATTTTATAGACATGTCTTATTTTCAGTACCGAAACAAATCTATTAATAATCATTAGTTTAACTGGTGCATTAGCTGCAGCGGTACCCGCGCCAGCTGAAGATGAAGACGACAATCTCCTTTTATTACCAGGATCAAATTGTGAGGAATCACCTCCTTGTCCAGATGGGAAAATATGCGAGATGATAGAACCGCCATGTTATACTAGAGTATGTGACTCTGATCTAGTTCCTGCATGTGTCTATACAGGTAAATAATCCTTTTTTTGTTTGATCCTGACAAAATGACTCTACTCTGCCTGATGGAAAGCAAAAGCAGAATCCAAGAGTGGCGGTCACCATACTCATTGCGAATGCAGACAATGCAGCATGGTGACTCGCCCTCACCAACGAAACGAAGCAAGAACGCTGTCATTTTAAGTTGATCCCTGTGCGAGGATAGTACCGCCCCGGTCGAGCCGATCCGTTCGTCCTAAAATCAGCGTGGCTTTACAACATTCATATCTGGATATTAATTTACAACTTTTGCTTGACTACTTAGAATTTCAATCGTGGTAACCTAAACCATGTCTGGTGTAGTATTAATAGTTTAGCGTACCAGGATTGTATAGTAGGACGAAACCCTTCTTTCTATGGAGAGATTTAAGTCTATCGGTGGATTGTCAAAGGCTGTTTAAACTGACGTATTACGACCAAAACTAAATACGGAAAATACAGGAAAGCTTAAAAAACCTTTTAGACTTAAACTTATTAAACTTTTAGAATCAAATATTACTTAAATTTTAGATTTGTCGGGCATCTAACACACAACGCCATCAAGTTCCAATCTAAACAGATCGTGTATCATAGGTTTTTTTAGGGTTGGTTTTCCCGAGCTGTCTCCGCACTTAACCTCTTGATTTGACCATTGTAGTGGTTTAAATAAATTGTCAAGGAACGTGAAAATAACCATGCCCAGGCTATCAAAGTATATATGTGTATGAAAAATTAAGGAATTTTACTTATCTGTAATATAGATCTTCCCTCTATGAAATTCAGCATAAGAGCCTTAGGCGGGTTAAAATGAAAAATCAATGTAATAAGTTTTTTTTCTCTTAAAATATCAAAGTAATAAATATGCCGTACAAGTATTTCGAAAGGTACACACTAATGAACAACTGTTATGAATGTCAGATTACGTAGATAACCTTTGTGTATTCTCCAAGGTCGTCGTTTATATACTTGTTTAAACAATTAGGTGTGTTACTTTCTTGAAAAAATAACATCAAAGAAGGCTGAAGGCTCTCACAGATGTCCTTTTGACTGACCTTTGGCATTAGAAATACCTCTTACGCGAAATGTTAATCATTTCAATTCCTTTCTTTATGGCATGGAAAGTAAACGATTGGAATAGTTACTTGATGGTTAGTGACCATCACTGTATATTCGTAAGTGTACACCAAGCTCAAACCAGATTTCGAGAAAATCCAACCCTAGTTAATTCAAGAGCAACTCGAGTTAATAACTTGAGTTTACACATCACTATTTCTAACTGTAATTTCAGTATTTGGACCAAAACCAGTATCAGATGAAGAAATCTACATTCGTTTGCCTGGCCACAGTTGTGATGATGCACCGCCTTGTCCAGACGACAGAACTTGTATAATGGAAGAACCAAAGTGTTATTCTAGACGCTGCGATAATGAGCCTGTCCCCACATGCGCCTATAAACATCCGTATTGAAAAACAAACCTAGTGTAATAAAATAATAAGATCTATGTTTGTTTTATTTAACCAGTGCTTGCGTTGTGTTTCATCGAGTGAGTGAGGATACCGGAGGATGGGCAACCACCAACACGCCCCCAATCTCGAAACTCGCGACCATACTAGTTTTTTAACCTTCAATTTTCAGAGTTAAAAACTAAAATTTAAAACAAAATTGAGTCGAAGTCAAAGAAGCATTAAGACGCGAGTCCTTAAGGCCTCTTGAACTGGGTGTCTCCTGAATTTTTCCACACAGATGAACCCTGGGCTACATTTCCAGAACATCTACATTGAGCACAGCTCAACTTCCTGTTTTTATTTAAAATTTAAAACAAATAATTCTTGCAATAAAAACGATCAAGTACCTGCTTCTGTTTTTAATTTGGACAATGTTTAATTACACAGAGTTTTTTAAATACAAACTAATAAATCAGATACTTATAATATTTTAACTGTAGAGCGGCTGTAGTTTTATTGAATCTGTATTGAATCTTTTTAAAACAAATCAAGTCGTCTAATATTTTTGTGAAACGACAGTTTATTACTACAGACTGCAAGCTCTAGTCTTCTTTCCAGGGTTAAGTCGTATTTTTTAGAGGCGGTATATGACACAGTTTCTCGCATCGTTATAAATAAATAATAACATAAATAACTAAAATAACTTCGATCCGAATTGGATATGTGGGGGAACGGATGTCATGTCCCACCAACACAAAGGGACAATCCGACCAGGCGAGGTGATCATGCCTGGCGGGCCACTACCTAACGGTTGATGTTGGGATGTTGTGTCATATACACAACATCCCAACATCAACCGTTAGGTAGTAAATAATCAGCGCGAGAACTTCTACTGCGCGATTCAGGATTGGTAGTTACTCCGTGTAGTGCGATACTTCGTAGTTCAGTATATTTTCGGCCGATGGCGCTGTAGTATATTTCTGTTGCACTGTATGTGGAAGTCGCCATAAGCATAGCATGATCTTTTGAAAAGTGTTTTAAAATCAGTAATTCAACAGAAAAAATAGAAGGAGAGTTATGAGCCTAACAGTTAACTAGTTGAAATGTGTATGTAAAAATACATAATATTTTTGTGATTGAAATTAAAAATATAGCAGATTTTTTTATCTACAAAATGAGTAATTAACATTTTAGTTTTTCAAAATAAAGAATCGATAAATACCATATTCGATTTCCTTATCATCGAGATTTAAAAAAATTGATAAAATGCTAAAAATTGACTGAATTTGTATTTCATTTTTATATTTTTAAACAGTTTATTGTGATGCGTAATATTTTGAGGTAGATTAATTTTATTATAACGAAGAACTAAGAATTAAAAAGATCGTATAAACACCCAAATAGTGTTTCACAATCGATTATATACCGTGAATCAAGATTTTTGTTTTTTACACCTGTCAACACTGATCATCGATGACGGTTGTGTCAAAATTCAAAACAACACTCGTTCGTTTTTTTGTTTATAGTCAATTTTTAATAATTTCGGCTTTATAACCCTTTATTTTCTTAATGGAAGGTAAGAATAAATTATGGCACATACATAAGCAGCTAATTATAATCATCTTCAATCATAATTATAATCATAGTAATTTTTTATCTATACAAATAAATAAAATTGGAGTGTCTGTTTGTAATATTAAAAACGGATTTTGACGGGCCTTTCACTGGCAGGTAGCTGATGATCCAGGGAGTAACTCAGGCTACTTTTTTTAGACTAGCTTTGTCCCGCGGTGTTACCCGCGGTACGACAATCTACTACTACTTTTATTAAGTTAACATGTGGGCCCAGGCTTGTTAAGAGCGCTTTCATTCTCCTTTGTGATTTTAAAATATATTTACTTCAGAATCATTGCAGAATAATACTGACACAAGTAAAATTTTAACAAAAATAAAACCGACTTCAAGGTTTGACTCGATTTCATAGAGATCATCAGATCTTAGTGTCCTTATCATGGTACCACCATTGTGGTATCTCCTTTCCATTAACAAAAGAATCACCAAAATCGGTTCATAAACGACGAAGTTATTTGCGAACAAACATAAAAAAATATATATATATAGGTCGAATTGAAAAACCTCCTCCTTTTCTTGAAGTCGGTTAAAAATGACATTTTATATTTCTTCATGGTTACAAAATGACAATGTTCTGAACGTTCCATTGCCACAAAATGCTCCTATTTTTCTTATCTTTTCTAGGCCAGCAAATACAAGAATGTTCTTATAATTTTGTTATTCATTCGAGTTTGTAGATAAGTAAACACAGTTAGTAGTATAAATAGGAAACGTGTCAACATGTTTCACATTAGTGTTACAAACACTTGTCGGCTCAACCAACGTCGGTAAGTTAAAATTATGAATACTCATCATCACCACATTACAAAACAAAGTTCTCCGCTGCGTCTGTCTGTCTGTTCGCGATAAATTCAAAAAGTACTGCATAGATTTTTGTGCGTTTGTTTACCAATAGATAGTGATTTTCGAGGTTTTTGTATATAATTTGTTAAATTTTTGAGTATATTGGCTAAACTATAACGATATTTGTTGAAAACATTGGAAAAAATTATGCCGCACATTTTCTCAGTGTATATTATATTTACCGTAAAGAATCCGGGCGGGTTGTTAGTGAACAATAATAATAAACAATATTACTTAAATGTTTAACATTTTGAATGTCAAAGTTTTGAATTAACTTTATGCGTGATAAATGAAAACTAAGCGACGCACTAAAATCAAGTTTTATTTACCCACTAATTTAAGTACTCAAATTGTAATATTTCAATACATAATGATCGACAATAATTATCTTGAAAACCAATACGCTACTTACTTTTAAAAAATATCTCTAAAAACTAAACAGTATACTTAACAGTCTTGTGATTAGCATTGGGGTCCTTTATGAAGTTATTGTCATCCAGAATCACTATGATTACATACATATACATCACAAGAAAAAATGTAAACCATGATATATTTTAGTACGATAATAGTTTAAAAATCCTATGTATTAATTCCTAGTACAATAGTTCACTCATAATAGCGTTTTCGCCAACTATTGCTGTGCGCTGGACCGACGGGTTGTTATATAGGGATTGTCTTAGGCTTTCCTTCTTTTTGAAGTGCTAGTGTCATGCCGAATGTATTTCCTTAGTCACTTCTTACGACATCCAAAGGATAAATAGGGATAGTAACACTCTGTGTATTGAATCCATTACATTGATTCAGTACACACAGTGAATGATTGATGATAAAAAACCAGGATTCGCGAAGATCAGATGATTAGAGTACTCGGGGTTAAGTTCAGGGGTGACACTTCTAGATTTTTTAGGGTTTTTGAATATAATATAATTATAGTTATTATTTGTTGAGAAAAATAAAAACGCCCAAGTATCTACCAAAACTAACTACTCTGTGACAAATGGTTGCATTATGCCTATACTTCTTGGAAATTTGTTATGTACATATGTTGGTTTCTATACAAACTAAACTGACAAATTGAGTATTACCTCAATTTTATATACTATGACGCACTTTTTGGACAGTTAATGGGAACACTTGGTGTCGAAATATCGAGTGAAGTCCAGTTTCGTGGTCCTTGGGAGGATAGTAGGTAGATAAGACCGCCAATTGTTACATTTTCAACTTTGTAACTCATTCTTTGTTATGTATTTATTCATATTCATATTCATATCATTTATTTGCATTCCACAATGTTATAATTAGATGGTTTACATGTCACGCTTAAAAACTAGAAACAATCGTGGACCCTGTAGGGCACAGCAAATCACAAGTCATATAATATCAATTAATTATTAGCATTACTAAATACAACAATATTAAGTTCATGCAAACAAAAAAATAAAATAAAAAATTAGAAAAATTGTTAATTATCAACTAATCAAAACCTAAAGTCAACCTAATCAAATCAAAAAAATATAAATATATATGTGTGTACAATAATAAATAAATAATAATAATAAATATTTCGGACATCTAACACACAATGCCATCTAGTCCCAAGCTAAGCAGAGCTTGTGTTATGGGTACTAGATAACTGATATAAATACATATATCCTTTTTTTTTTTAAATACATACATATTATACATAGAAAACATCCAAACTCCGAACAAATATTTGTAGATCATACAAACATTTGGTCCGACCCGGGAATCGAACCCGAGACCTCATGATCAGCAGTCGCACACGCCAACCGCTAGACCAACGAGGCAGTCATAAAAAAAGAAATATATAAATAAATAATAGAGGTAGTAGTAGTAGGTTATATAGGCCAGATTGGCCTCACAGAAGCTTGGCGTGCTTAGTAGATCGAGATGGTATTTCACTCTGGCGAACCACCTCCTGCTTTATAAGGCGTAGGTCCGGCCTCATATGGAATACTGATCTCATCTTTGGGCAGGGGCACCCTAGTACCAGCTCCTCCCTCTGGGCCGCGTCCAATGGAATGGATGGAGAGCATCTCGAATAGTCGACTGCCAAGAGGTTTGAAATCGGCTAGACTCTGTAGCGCTGCGTACTCTATTTTAAAAGGCCGGTAGTCCACTTGTAACGCCTCTGGTGTTGCGGGTGTCCATGTGGACCACGGACTTTCAAAGTATTAGAATCACGGAGTTAATACAAGTAGCAGAATCTTTTTACCTGAAGGTGAAGATATCTCTACAAATTGTACTGGCATTGCCTTATTCCACTGCTAAAATTTAAAGGACATAATTTAGTACACATAGACGCGTAAAAAACTTGGCTTAGATGATATGTGATCAAATATAGAAGAAATGGGCTTTGTACGCTCAGTATAGGTACATAGAAAATTTGTTAACGCTATGGGCAATTCTTTCGCGAAAGACATTTGAAACAGTTTTGATAAAGACCCCTTAATGGTTACTTTTAAAATAGCATTTCTATGATTAAAGAATTTGTATAAAGATCTATTATAAAAGTTACGTTTGAAAAAGACGCTACTTACAACGCTCCTAATATTGTTACCGGCGCCGATCTTAAAGCTTAAATGTTGACCTCAGAGTGAACAAATTAGAAACACTTCGACACAGACCTATATTACTATTTTAATTCCTATTGGGTAATACTATTAATTTAATACACAATTATTGCTCTCGGAGACTGTCGACTATATAAAGTTGACAGTTCTCTCTCTGGATATTCTGACATTACTCTAATGAATCATTGATTTTGGTTTCAGAAAGACCCAAAAATGTTCAAGTGGTTTATCATTGCCCTCTTGGTGGTGATAACAGTGGCGGAGGATGAAGAGTACATTCAATTGCCAGGGGAATCTTGTGATGATGCTCCTCCGTGCCCTGACGGCATACCTTGCGTAATGGCCCCTCCAAGATGCAACGGCGGCACTTGTGGAACTGATCCTGTACCCACATGCAGCGTCTAAATAAATTTAATTAATATAAGTCACAAATATTTTGATTTCTTCCTAACCTATTTTGGTGTGCTTATCTTCACGACAACATTAACTCATCAACCTCGTGCTCCAAAGCTTTAAGGTTCGATTTACAATATTTTCTTGTCTCCGTTTCCCAGTCTTGGGTTTCCCAGTAAGTGTGACTAACAAGCGGCACTGGCTCGACAACAACTACTAATGTAAACGACAATTTTATTAGATGTCCAAGTTATTTCCATTCACAAACTAATAAAGAACTCACAAGCTCATTATTTCTAACTTATTATAATTTTTCTAACTGAATTTATTTTTGAGAAAAAACAAGAAAATATCCTGTGTCATGGAGGACTTTACAAACATGCATGAAACAGACACTTAGAACAGCAAGACTCAGAACAACAATTTGTTGATAGCATGAGTGGTTTGAACCCACAACACTTTAGTGTAGTAGAAAGCATCATTCCTAACGCTTAAACCACTATCCAACTCGCGAAATTTATTAAATAAGTAGGTCTAAGGTATTTGTTATGTAACATAATAATCAAATAATAGTGACCAAAATTTGACGTCAAAACATACATATAATATTTATTTCTCTTCTCTAAACCCATAAGATCAGTTGTAAAGTAGGATACAATTAAATTTTAATATACCTACTGTGAATGAGTAATAAAATTTGTTTTTACAAAACAGGATTTTCGTGATTATTTTTATCTATTTAATGACGTAAGTTAGGTAATTAATAAATCAATCGCTTACTTTTGTTATC
Organism: Spilosoma lubricipeda; assembly: GCA_905220595.1. Lineage (NCBI taxonomy): Eukaryota > Metazoa > Arthropoda > Insecta > Lepidoptera > Erebidae > Spilosoma > Spilosoma lubricipeda. The sequence continues at coordinate 4,389,586 of HG992291.1, forward strand.
ACAGTTTGTACAAAACTCGTATTCGCGTCTATGATAAATTAAAATAGTTTCTATTAATTTATGTAAAACAGTAGATCGTTGAATATAATTAAAATGTCGATAATCTATACTAATATATAAAGCTGAAGAGTTTGTTTGTTTGTTTGGACGCGCTAATCTCAGAAACCATTTGTCCGATTTGAAAAATTTATTCAGTATTGCATAAGAAGGCTATAGGCTATATATCATCAAGCTAAGACCAATAAGAGCTAAGCACCATTGAAGAATGTTTCAAAAACGGGGGAAATTATCACGCTACGGGCAATAGGAGACGCAAACGAGGTTGCGTTGGTCAGCTAGTATTTAATATAAATGAAGTTTATCTAACTGAAACAATCAATATTGTAGATGTTTGTTTACATAAATTGCATAAATTGTTAATTCATTTCTTTCAATAATTATTAATGTTACATTATTATATATTTAGTAAAAAATGGTTTGACTAACGTCTGCGGTTATTTAGAATTTGCAAATACAATTTATAATCGGAATTAAAATCTGTTTAAACAAACATTCAATTCATGTTTTGATAACTATGTAATCATTGTACCTATGGCCTCCATGGCTGCGTGTATTTGTATTGAAAACAAATGACTATGCTGACTTCAATCTACGTCATTTCATTAATATAGTTTTAAAATGGTACTATTTATTTATACCAAAAGTACTGAGGTAAGCAATAAAACTGTCTTTATTTTATTGTTTTTAACGGAATAGTGGGCAAGCGAGCAGACGTATCACCTGATAGTAAGCGATTACCGCCGCCCATGGGGTGTCCATGGGGTGTGCAACACCAGAGGCGTCACAAGTGCGTTGCGGGGGATGGGGGGAAGGGTCAAGGTATGGGTATAGGCCTCCGGTATCCTCACTCATTAGGTGAGGATACCGGAGGCCAATGCATGCCCAAGTGTAGCTCTCCCACGGTATTATACTATTGTTTTCTTCAGGATAGAGTGTGGTTAATTTCTGGAGTTTCGAGCCGCTCCTTCTGGTAACGTTTCAAACGTGCTAGAAAATGCCAACTTTAAACAAAACCTTTTTGATTTTAAGCTCTACGTAAATCCTGGGGAGTACCTGAAATGAAATGACGGATCCTACTCAGAGCATTTATGATCGTCATTCATTGTGCAGTGAATAATATATAATCTTTAGAGTCATTTATAATCTGCATAGTAACCTAGATTCCTAAGAGACTACTTAACGAAATTAACATTCTACCAGTGCCTTGTTAGCGTATTTCAATTATATTATGTTAGAAGAAATATACATTTATAAGAGAATAATGCCACTAACGATGGTAATAAATTAGTTACACTAAAATTAGGATCAAAGAAAGAACAAAAATATTTATTAGGAGACTGCGAATTTAAATTTAATACTTTTGTTCTGAATGTGCATATTCTAAACGATAGATATGCTATAGATAGTCTCTAATTACGGATCCTGCTCTGAAGTAACAGTAAGTATAAATATGCTTACTGTGTTTATAATAATAATTAACCGTTACACAACGCTATCTCGTCCTAAACTAAGACGAGAAATACATAAACTTTTTTTTGTAAGTACATACATATAAAACATAGAAAACGCCCAAGCTCCAAAACAAAAATTTACAGGTCATACAAACATTTCCGATCCGGGAATTGAACCCGAGACCTGAATCAAAGTATTCGTATACGCAACAACTACATCACCACGGCAGTAATCAAATATTGTAGTACTTTACTGTGTAATAAATAACATTTATTTACACTCAACATTTGACCAATAGGTTAAGCCCATTCTTTTGGTGAAAGTTAAGAGAAACGAGTGTTTATTCCGCCCTTTAATAAACCGCCCTCTATGAAGACTGGGTGGAAAGTAAAATAAGAAAATGGGGTAAAAGAATATATAACGAACCGAAAAAAATCTACTACTTGTATAGATTTCCTAAAAAAAAAATAAAAAAACAGGGTGGAAGACTCCGTTTTAGAGGGCTTGCCAAAGGGCCTATTGAGGGCTTTTATATGCCTGCTTGGGGAAGGGTTACCGTAGATTTTCTGTAAGGCCTTATGACTTCGGTCTTAATCTTTCTTAATGCCATTTTAAATTATTTTTCACTCCTTTTACAATCAGTTATCGGCGCCAGACTCTCTATTGTATTGGTATACCATTAAAGCGCATTCCAATATACTTATTAGCTAGTTTAGTTTCCATTATTTCTTAATCAAAGCATCCCGACCTACTTAGGAAGATTAGATCGTGTTTAAGTTAAAAATACAAAGAATCCATATGTGACCTTTAAAAATAACGTAGAAAAGTATATATAGAAACAACTGTTGTATTCTAACATAATATGTATTGTTAAGACTAGAACAACCCAGATTTGTTGAGATTAGGGTCAAAATACACAAAATGTATTGTATTTTCTATTTTAAGGATATTTATATTCGTATTACTTGGGTTACCATACATCTTTGTAAGAAGTCGAGAAGAGTGAAAAATTACTTTTTCAGTCAGTTTTCATTGTTTGTCTTTTTCCTTCTCGCCAATAATGATGTTTATTAGTCTCTTTCTTCATATAAGTGTTTTTGAGTGCGGCTGGCAGAAGCTGGATGCGAGTAGCTAAGGATCGAAATAAGTGGCGTGCAATTGGTGGGAAGATGATAATGAAACTTACTATTTCATAAATTGAAAAGGTGTTCAAGTGACGACTTTGTTTAAAAAGTTTCATATTAAACTGAATTGAAAATAAAAGGAATAACAAGGAAGAATGTACATTTTTGTGTGATTTTGCGCGAACAATTTCCTTTGATAGAATAGACATAATTATAATTTATCGTAATAAATAATTGCTCTTTTCAGTATCATTGTATTTATTGTTAAGTAACTAACGGTTTCCCACGCTTCCACGCGCCTGTTTGTAGAGTATTGCAGTAAATAGTAGTTGATGTCCTTACGGATCTCCGTAAAATCTCCATACGAAATTTCATAGATATCGGTGTAGCTGTTTAGCCGTAAAAGCGAAACAGATAGATAGAGTTATTTTCAAATTTATTATATTAATATGGATAAAACAACAAAAACTCTACAAAAAAAGGTTATTAATCAACAATTAAATTACCTAAACACTATTTACTGAAAAAGTCAGTGTTGAATGTTAATAAAATATGTATCGCAACCAACGCATGTTGTATGTTTTAATGATGTTTTATGAGAATGTATTCCGAAATTCATTAATTAAATTCGTTTTCATTCCTCGTACAGTTTGATTCGTTACTCTTTTAAAAAAAGGCAAGTATTGTAATCGTATTATTTACTTTAACAAGTAAAATATAAAATAAAAATCATTTTAATGGGATAATATAAAACGAAAATCTGTTTAAGCCTACAATATTTATATTTCATTGTTCGTTTTAAGTGAAGATCTTTTTTAGAAAATAAAAATCTATTCAATTGCACCTTATCTGCATCATTGCCTAAACGACACCTTGAAGAAATACCTTGAAGACTGCCAATGCACATTTAGTACTTGATTTGAAAAATTGTGATACATTACAGGATAAGAGAAGTCGCTTTGTAATAGTCGTTTACCTATTCAGGGCTCCTCTGGTCATTGATCTCCGATATTATAAACCTAAGTTTATGAGTTTAAATAAAGTCCTTAAAGAAAGTAATATATTTGACTTAGACCATCATTAAATCTATTGTAACCTGATTTATTGAAAGCGGTTCGGTAGTTTAGACGCTACGGTGGAATAAACAGTCATTTGATAGCCTGCCGAAACAATTACCCTCCCTTTTGGTTTTGCTGTAGTCGGGTAAAATATAGTACTGTATGGTTTTACTAGAAGTAACACACAGTATATATATATATTTAATTTTGAAATATTTTTATATTTATATTATGTTTCTTTGGAAACATTCACAAAATTACTTTCTAAATATTTTCAATTTAAAATAAGTTTAATGCGTTTCACAATGGACTTCTTGAAAAAAATCCTATCTATAAACCATAATTGCGAAATAAATCAGAGAGACTGCTTCATAAAACCAGTGAAATAATAAAATATTCAAGGCACAAGCCAAGATTGACCAAACATAATACTTATAGTATTTTTAAATTCTCATAACATTATAAAATCTACTCTTAAAACGGTCACCGCACAACGTTATCACTAAGCAACGCCCTCCTTAACAAAAGATGGCAAGAATGGCAAGAACTCGTTCGAGAAATTTTTCCATTGTCTTTGTTACTGCGATGAGAAATTCTAACTGTCATGACATTATTATAAATCTCGGAGATAAGTAGCTGTCGTCGCATCTTTCACTGCTCTACACTAGTCATTCTGGAAAAAAACTTTAAGATAAAAAGAATAATAGTTGATCTACAAGAAAGGGCGGCTGTAAGGTTTCAGAAGACGCTCTTAAGATTTTATAAATCTTTTGAAATGATACCGATAATTTAAACAGTAAGTTTTTTACTATAATTATATTTGTCTGTAATAGAACTTTATTCAGTTAGTCCTGGGAGAAATTTGGGCCAAGTTAAGCAAAGACTACAAAATTATGTTTCACTTTGATGTTTAGTTTGTTAGCTAATATATTTTTTTCCTAAAATCGATGTAATTTTTTCCGTATTTTATAATTTGTCGTTTTCTTTATTTTTGATTATTTTATAATACCGTACATAGGTTTCCAATGATTCAGCATTTGAGAGGGTTTTTCTATGGTCCTCTAAAAAAAAATGAGAAACCTGTGAGACTATTTCGAATTTTTTTTTTTGCATTTGATAACCGATTCCATTTAAAGTGACCATGTGACATTTAATACATCTTCCAACTAGTAATAATTGTGGACCTTTTCAAGTTCTGTAATAAATTTCAGAAATTAACGTCTAAGGCTTAACCTTAACTAATGATGTCAGATCAAAATCGCTTCCAATTATAGCTCTCTATCTATCACATATGTATTAACTTGCCTCAATAAAAATACCAAAGCAAATATTACCAAAATTGACATCTCCTTGCCTAAATCCGACGTCACTTTCAATACCTGTACCATCTGTCTTGGCCAAGATTGATGAAGAGCTCACACAAACATGTCCCACGTTCATACAATTAACGTTCTAGGTATTAGCGAGCACAGTAACAAATGTACGAAGAAATTGAGTGATAGTCCGCTCAAAGTGATTTATGGAAACAATTTTTGTGCCTGATAGTACATTTTAGTATAATTGCTGCTCTCATTCGTGTTCGGTTATTTTTTGTATTTCCGAAAAAAGTATCTGCCGTTTATATACCAATTGGATTTTTGTTGTTCACGTTTTCCAAAAAAACAAGACGATGTGGTATATTTGACGAATTATGATAATAATTGTTCGAAACCGAACGTTATAAAATGTATTTGTAATGGCAACACTGTGTGATTGTCTTTTGGCAAATGTCAAAGTGTCACAGTTGTTAAATCTAACCTCACACAGTTCAGGGAATTCAGACGATAATATCGGCGGCGTCGTGATTTGGAATCGACCCAATTAATTATTAAAATTCATTGTATTTAGCTCTTGATGAGGATTAAAATGGCCATCGAGGTTTGACGGGCTAATAGAAACGAGTTTGAAGCCGTTCGGAACGGCTATTGTAAAAACTTAATGTAATTGTCGGTCGGCGAGGCCGCGTTCGACCTTCGAGTGTAGATTATAAAAAAATTGGTTGTTAGGACTTAAATATGAAGAAACTGAATTGTTATTGTTGTGAAATGTACTCTCCGAATCCTACATACAGACGACACATACGCACACATAAAGGAAAAATTTTAGTTACACACACAACAAAGTTTGGTTACATGACATATATATTTTTTTCATTATAAAATTCTATATTTCCCTTTTCCTCATTAAGGCCTACGCCTTAAGTTATTAAGTTGAAATAAGGTATTAAGTTAGAAGTCATATCAAATACATAGCTCTGATTACTTTTAAGCTGAGAAAAAAAAACATCTAAGGAAAGCTCCAACCATTTTTACCACATATTTTGAAACTCGCAAGTCTATTTTGAAACTCGCAACTACTCGCAAGGGAATCAAAACCTAAAGGCTACTTTCCGTTGACATAGAAAATTTAAATTTGATAAGAAGCAATAGCTTACTTTTGCTTATTTAACTACAGGTTTGTGCAGCGAGTCCGACTCGCACCATTTTTTTAGACTACCTTTAAAGCGACAGCAGCTTTGTAGCTGGCTCAGCTTGTTATAATTTTCCTAAAATATAAATAATATTATGTTGAATAAAACTTTTTCAATACATTAATTTGTTTTGGGTAAGTGAAATGTTGCATTCTATTGATATTTGCAGTCACTATATAACAGACTAGCTGAACCCCGCGGTGTTACCCTCGGCTATTGTTGTACCGCGAGTAACGCCGCGGGACAAAGTTAGTCTAAAAAAAGTAGCCTAAGTTACTCCCCGGATCATCAGCTACCTGCTAGTGAAAGTCCCGTCAAAATCCGTCTAGCCGTTCCAGAGATTACCCGGAACAAACAGACAGACAGACAGACAAATTTTTTTTTAACTACATTTTTGGTATATGTGTCGTGTATACATACATATGCATTAAGTAAAAAGCGGTTATTTTAATATTACAAACAGACACTCCAATTTTATTTATTTTATAGATGTATAGATGTATAGATAATTCAAGTACCCTTGTATGTACATAGTAAATTTCTTGAAACGAAACACAGCGAAGTTCGTGCTAACACTTTGAAATGACTATGAGAAATTATTCGCATTATACGTACCTATATAGGTACATTCAACATACGTTATTTTAGTGTTCGTTTTGCCCGCGGTAACTGTACTCAGAGTATTTGTTTACGAAGATATTGACAAGTATATATCTACTATATCAGATTTAGACCTAATACTTGTACAAATAAGCATATATTTGCTCTATAGACGACAAGTTCTTATTACGTTTATTTATATCTATTTATGTATTAGCGGCTCAGTTCCTTGAGGGCCAAGAGAACTGGCCCTTCGTCGGTGACGCGGTGCAGTTACGTCACCCGACGTTTTAGCTGCAGACGCAAAACGTCGTCTGCTACGACTCGTACACAGACCCGAATATATTCGGGTCACGTATACACTTAGGCATTAAAACAATTAATTTAAAATATGTAAACAGTGTTATAACTAGCAACTCGACACATAATTCGCGTATACTTCAATGAAGTTATCGACTATTTATAAGTTATTATCCAATGATTTCTTCCACGTTACATTTGGCAAGCTCATAGATAAAATATTTATATATTTAATCTATTTTGGTGGCGTTATAATTTAAATATCTCAACTATCGAATAAATACGGACAAAGTCACGAAGAAATTCTAATAACATTTACATTTTTGAAACGTACAAGTAACGCCCTTTCCGATGATACCAAACACGGCATATTTATCTTAAATTTATTTTTAAAACAGCACTTTATGACCGTTAAAAGGCGCCACATTGGGTTCCGTGACACATCATATAGCTCATAACCAGCGGACGATTAATACGCTTCTAACGATACCTCATTTGCCCAGGTCTAATTAGTAGTTGATGAGCTATGGGGGAACAAATTAACATACATACATAGCCTGTCAAAATAACCCTCCTTTGGCTTTACCGTATTCGGGTAGTAAAAATAAAATGCGAAAAAACCTTGAAAAGGCTTTTATTGGTAGTCTTCTTGCAGCTCCACTAGTAAAATGATAAGCACATGTCTGATATCAAATGTTTTGCCATCATATATATGTATATATTAATATTATATATATATGCTAGCTGTCCCGGCAAACGTCGTTTTGCCATAACTACTAATAAATTAAAAATTAATTAAAAAAACACTGTCCAGCGGACAAAATTGTGAATCTAAACCATTCCCAGATCCCCTTGAATACACACACAAAATTTCATCAAAATCGGTCCAGTCGTTTGAGAGTAGTTCAGTGACATACACACTCACAGAAGAATTATATATATAAAGATATTTAAAGAGTAAATTAAATAGTACTTTTAATGAAAAATATAATATACTGTGTAGTGAATATTACATAGTAAACCTAATAGATAAAATCCGACTTCACGGAATCACCTTTGAAGATAAATCACCACACTGCATCATTTGTATGTTGTATAATGTGGCCTTAATATACTGGTAATATTTCACCATTTCCCCTGGGAACCTCTCACATACCGACGTATGTCATCCTGATTTACGTTAATGCTGATGTGTTTAACACTGTTGATGTTTTCGTGATGTTGGCAGCACTGATGTTTTGTCAAATCAAAAACCACTTCATTCAAAAAAAAATTAATTCAAAATTAGATTGTTCTAATTACAAATTGAAATTAGTCACCGGTACTATTAATAACAAAATGAAGATTAATATTTTGATGTACTGAAAATCTTTCTATAAAATAACATGTAATATCCAATAGCGATTCTGTCTACTATACAATGGAGTTCAATCTTGCTCGTGTGACAATATGAGAATTTCATTCATCTATTCTATACAAATAAATAAAATTTGAGTGCCTGTTTGTAATATTAAAATAACCGCTTTTTACTAAATACCTTTGTATGTATACACAGTATATATTTTATACCACAAATGTACATAGTTTTTAAATTTTTTGTCTGTCTGTCTGTTTGTTCCGGGTAATGTCTGGAACGGCTGCACCGATTTTGACGAGACTTTCACTGACAGGTAGCTTATGATATGGGGAGTAACTTGGCAACTTTTTTAGACTAGCTTTGTCCCGCGGCGTTACTCGCTGTTCTACAATAACCGCGGGAAACACCACGGGATTCAGCTAGTATTTTCTAAATACCATGCGTACTATTTAGGGGAGTTTAAAACTTGCTTTGATTGATCGATTTATTCATTATGATTCACCAGACTCAATCAAATCTCTCCGACAAAATGCATGTTTCATATTGTTTATACACAAAGCCAGGAGAGCCATGACGATTTCAGCACGAACGGGCCGGCTCGATTGAAGCGGTACTGTCCTCTGACAGAAAACCAACCTAAAATTCACTCATTCAATCAAAAAGCATTCGTGCTATCGTATTTCGGAAACCCAATAATAAAGAAGCATCTCAATAGGCCACTATAGTGTGGGTTACCAGACTACATTGTTGCATTGCGTCTATTTGAGTATGGTACCTATTACTCTTGAATTCTTTTCATCAGACAGAGTGGAGTCTCTCTGGCAAGTTCATATAAAAATACAATACATTTTAATTGTAAGGGATTTGAAGGACAGAAGAGGTATGTATACATTTGTAAACATTTTAAAGTCTACTGCTTAACATAAGCCTGTACTTATAAATAAGGATTTAGCCTATTACACCACACTAGGGGTACGGTTTGGTATAGAATTTATTTCGAGAGATAATTGCAAGTAAATTAGCTCCCGAGACCTCGCAGGTATAAAAAGCTACGTACACATCTATTTTAAATTCATTTAACTTCGATATTCGTTTTCTCAAGGTATTAACTCTAACCTTTATACCGTTTATTATACCTATATGTCACGAAATGTCATATTCAAGGTAGGTAATGTTTACAGTATATAACATTTAACAAGTTAACATTTCAAAATAGGTCTTAATGAGTAGCTACGTCAATGTGAATATTTTATGAACTGAACGTATCGTGAAGGACTATTAAAGGATTATTTCCACTAAATGATTCGCATCGCTTCGAATCGGAAAGACATAGAGCAACACGGTGGGGAATATCCATACGCAAGCGTTTCTCTCTGTTACAGTATAAGCTCAAATCGACCTATACGTAACAATGTGTATATTAATGTTAATAAATTCTGATTATTTTGTTTGATTATTATATGTGTGAGTTAGTAGTGACAGGCGCAGGCCGCATAAAATGCTAATCTGTTTGGTATGGTTAAAAGCAGTATGGCTACTGCCTTTCGTTGGTTGGCCCGTGTTGCTCCGTGCGAAAAGGATTCGATCGTATATGGTGACAACCGTATGCAGCCGATCTCGCGTCGTAGTATGATTAATATGTAGTAGTAGTAGTATTTATGATGTAGGCTACAATCGTGTGTCGAAGATGGCGCCAGTGGTCAAGCTGCTATATACTTTAATTATCAGGTTCACAATTAAATATCCTTAAAATATTGTAAAACCCATGCCGATCTGCTATGATACAAGCCGTACAGTACTGTAAAAATATTATCCTACTAAAACCGGTGTAAAATAGCGCTTGCGCTGTGTTTCACCAAGTGAGTGAGGATACCGGAGGCCCATACTCCAATCCCTTCCACTTGTTACGCCTCTGGTGTTACGGGTGTTCATAGGCGGCGGTAATCGCTTACCATCAGGTGATACATCTGCTCGTTTTTTTACTTTACGTACATAGGCGGACTTAATGCCTAAGGCATTCTCTACCAGTCAACCTTTAGGTGATGCAGAGAAAATAGGAAGTAGGTGCATTTAGATTATTATTTGTAAAATATCAAATACACATACATATATAAACTTACCATACAATACACATAATACATAGATGCGTAGGTATACACATTCTAAAATATATATAAATACATACATACACAAATAAATACCATCATCATCATCATCATCGTAATCAGTATGAGATATCATTTAAGTGTTGGTTGATTCTGCGAGCTGTTTCAATAAATACTGCTTTACTTTTGTTTTAAATGTAAAAACGTTAGTAGCCATCCTGACCTCGAGCGGAAGCTCATTCCAAAGAAGAACGGACTGCACAAAAAAGGATGAGCCAACGAACTCAGACGTGTGGGACGGACAACGAAGAAGAAGGTTATTAGAGGACCGAAGGTTTCTGTTATGATTGCTACATAAAAGTTGAAAGTATGATTTTAAATAAGTTGGCGAAGATGTGATATTGTTTCCAAGTCGTTATTGACCATTTGTATAGCTGTCGAAATATCCTCTACTTTACTCTGCGAATAGAGCTGTAGATCATCGGCATACAGATGATACGCACAAAGAAGTTCCGGGGTTAGGAGATTAATATAAATAGAAAATAACAGAGGAGAAAGAATACCGCCTTGAGGTACACCAGAGTCAAGATCACGCCAACTTGAAAAGGATCCATCGACATGAAAAGACTGCTGGCGTTCCCGAAGATAAGACGAGAACCATTCCAGTGCTTCAGGTGAGACCGCAAGATAGGAGAGGATAGATATGAGGATATCGTGACTGACGGTGTTGAAAGCATTGGAGAAGTCGATCAAGACCAAAACAGTAACCTCTGTGTTTTCCATGCCTGCCTTGATGTCGCCAGTCACTTTAAGAAGGGCGGAAGTAGTACTATGGCCAGGCCTGAATCCCGATTGCAAAGGGCTGAGTAGATTGTTTTGACAGATAAATTCAGAAAACTGCTTATGCACACAGGATTCTAGCACCTTGGAAAGGAAAGGGAGAATGGATATTGGTCTAAAATGGTTGGGGAGTATGGGATTTAAGATTTTAGGTAAGGGACACAAGCTTTGCGCCACAGTGTTGGAAAAGTTCCGGAATATAAAGAGTAATTTATAATGTGGGTGATTACAGGCAAAATATGGTCAAGGATTGCTATGATCATACGTCGGCTGATTTGATCACAGCCAACAGCATTGGATTTAATAGACTAGACTAGATAGAATAATCATCGTTTTAAACTTTCATGATCAGTAACATTAAAATGGGAATCTGCGGAATTACTACCATGTACCTTTTTGTTTGTGAGTATCCGATATTTCGGCGCGTTTGCAAGCGCCATGATCACGGAGTAACTACACTCACAAGCAACAAGGTACAAATTAGGAATCCCTCAGATTCCCATTTTAATTGATAATCATCCTTAGAATCACCTTTCAAATAAAGTCGTCGTTCAGAGTACGTACTTAAAACCTCCGAGATACTTCCGTAGAGACTAATCACACTATCTAAACAGACTATTTCAATTTAAAAACTGAAATTCTATTTAAAATAAAAGTTACCTTCTGGCGTCCAAAATGAATACAATAACGTAACAACTGCGTCTCATCTGCATAGTTTTATAACGTACTGTAACAAAACAGTGGAAAGGAATATTTTATTAAACAAGTTGTGGTTCTTTCGTTTGCACTACCTTCTTTTTCCGTGTCTAATATTTTTTTTGAGAACTGAGTCATGTAAATAGCGGAAATGTTTTGCTATTAACAATTAAGATCTAAATGTGTGTAGTTTTGTCTGTAAAATACAATATTTACAAGCTTTTATTTAACTTGTTTCGTTCCTGTTTTTATCTCTATAGCTTGGATGTACCTTCTTTATTTTAAAAAAGCTTATTATTTATGTGATGATTTAAAAACTGAAACTGTGTTATGAATTAACATTACCTACGAATTATATCTGATACGAAAAAAAATTGATTGCAACATAAATTCTGCAGAAAAGATAAAGAGAGAGTCTAACATAGCTTTAGACATTGAAAACTGTGGGTCTATCCACCCTAAGGAGAATAAACAGAATTTAATAGTCTACTGTCAGACATAGGTTTTATCCTAACCAACAAGATAGCAGATAATGTTAGCTAATATATAATTAAACACACGTAGTTTTATGTGTTTACGTTAAAGAGGTTTTGAGTTCTACGAGGGTCAAAAGTGGCACCAAGTGGTTCGTGTAATATTACACTCGGCGCTGACTAGCCGGTTCCTTTGCTTGAATTTGGCTTTACACACTACCGTGTGTCTAGATCGGAGTGGTAAACTAACAAGAATAATTAAAAACCGTTTTTACTAAAAAAAATGAAGCCTAAAAATACTCAGTGTTTGCTATCGTACCATATTTTAACGAAAAAAAACAAAAACCTTAAGACTACTAACAACGACTAACCATTACTAAATTAGTATGTTATACTCTATAAGCCAATGAAAAAACTTTGATCTTTGAGGTCTCTATTTAAAAAAAACACAAAGCAGTCATGAGGACTACCGACAGAAGTGTAAAAACTAAAACAATAAACAAACAGTTGTTTAACCTCACCTGAAATAAACCTTTTTGATGTTTGAATAAAATGCGCGATAAAAGAAGTAAAAAATGCTTATACTGATGTCATATAAGTATAGGTTAATGCTGCTATATATAGTCATGTCATATTAGACAGTCGAGCCATCAGATGTCACCATGCACACTCGCACAAGCGCCCTGCGCCGTCTTAGGTCAGGTCACGTGTCCTGACGCGACGTGTCCTGTCGCGAGTTTAACATTGTTGACCCATCCCAAAATAATATTTGCTAAAGTGCACAACGCCGCTAAATAAGTTTTCACTTTAAAAAAATACTTTACCTAGTATGATTACAATTAAACTATTTACTACCAAGCTAAGATCCCACCAAGCAAAATAGTTCACATACATTTTTTGTACATGCAACATTGTAAAACAAAGAAATATCTGCACACGTTTCCTCAACGCGGTCACGTTCGAAAATTGTAAAGTATTTGAATATTTCGTGCAGAAACATTATACAAGTTGTGTTTGTCGCACCGTTTGGTGTTTCATGTGTTTTAATGACGTCGCGATGCTGCCTCGGCGTGTGACTACGACTTTATTCGTATTTTCTTCAAGATTTTCTTCATAAAGTATCTTTGTTGCTTTATGTTTTGGAAGGTTTTGAGAGTTTGTAACAAAAACTGAAGTATCATTTAGATTCGTATAATGGTAAAGTGTATTCCTTACAAAAGAAAAAAAACGTCTATTCCTCTTACTAACGTTTTATGTAAATTACTGTGTATTACAAATTGTTTTGTACTGTTGTGTTTCTTTAGGCGTTTTATGAGACAAGTTCGATTGAAAACTGTATTGTAGTTTTAGTCATTTATTAACATTTGTTTTTCGCTGTATATCTTGCTATTCTTGTCTATCTATTTGCGGTATCCGCTCTGGTACACTTGCTGCAATAGTCTGGCGTTAATTCGATAGATCTTTTTAAACGGTTTTATTTAGCTTGACTTGGTTATTTTTGATATACGAGCCTGCCAGAGCGACTCTACTCTGCCTTAAGGAAATCATGAGCAGAATCCAAGAGTGGTCATCATTACACTCATTGTGAATGCAACAATGCAGCATGGTGACTCATACCGCGTTGGCCTATTGAGATGCTTCTGTATCATTAAACCTCCGGTCTCGCAATCCCCAACGTAACACGAGAGTTCGAAAATTTTAGGTAGGTCTGAGAGGGTAAGCTAATCCAGCCAAGCAAGCCCATTGCTACTTGAGTATGTTTTTTGTTTAAGTTATGTTGGCAACTTTAGTTCTGTCGCGGACGATCTTGTCAAGACTTCTATCCTTCATGAAAACTCTACGCTACAGGTTGAATCGTTACCACAATGGACGACTTTTAATTTGCAGACTCCTGCAGTACGGTAATCCAGTACTAGACATATTACTTTTAAAAATATGACAAAACGTTATCGTGAATCAGGCTTAAGGTACCCTATTTAGACTTAAAGTAGTAAATCTTACTTAATACTTATTTCCAATAATATAATGATTGTTAAAAAAAAAACATTTCTTGTAGAAAGAGAGTTTTTCTACCAAAATGAGATTGTAATTTATCTGTCTACTGAATACTTTTTTACCGTTCAATCAGATTACGCACATCTTGGAATTGAGTAGAAAATTTATATATTAGAAATGAAACTAAATAATATTGTAGCTTAAGCAAAATATGTATGTGGAGTTTGATTTCACAAGTTACGCATTAATTTCTCTAAAACAATTGACATTAAGAAACATTAAACCTCGTTGCGAACGTAGACAATAAAGCATGGTGATCCACACTTTAGTGTCCTAGTGAGATGCTTTTCCTCGTCCCGCTTAAAGGACCAATTGAAATAACGTTAGTATCAATTTAAATTAGGTTAACTATTCTTTATAAAATGTTAACAAGATTTCATAAAATAATAATGTATACCTTCTTAACACAATATCATTGACGAAGTTCTGCCACAACTTTCGTAGACTGTCAATAGACCAGAATTATTGAATGTGAGATCATTCTCTATCTACACCTTGAAAATGTCAGGCTTATTACTAATCATAAGAATATAACCCTCCCTTAGGTAGAAAATACTTCTGAAGGAGTAACTCAAATATGCAATTATTTGGGATGAAACATTGCGAGGATGATCAAAACAAATTATAGATCCACTACCAATTTTGATTGCCTCGTTGACGCAGAGGTAGCGTATGCAACTGTTTTGCTTGAGGTCTTGGGTTCGATGCCCGGGTTGGACCATGATCTGCAAATATTTGATATGAAGGTTTGATGTTTTCTACGTATGATGTGCCTGTATGTATTTACAAAAAAAAGTGAATAAATA
Organism: Spilosoma lubricipeda; assembly: GCA_905220595.1. Taxonomy (NCBI): domain Eukaryota; kingdom Metazoa; phylum Arthropoda; class Insecta; order Lepidoptera; family Erebidae; genus Spilosoma; species Spilosoma lubricipeda. The sequence continues at coordinate 4,405,021 of HG992291.1, forward strand.
TCAGTTGTATAGTACCAATAGTACAGGGTCTACTTAGTTTGAAACTTGATGGCGTTGTTTGTCAGATGTCCGGAGTATGATTGTAATTACTTCAGGAACATGTATACCTATTTAACTCTGCATCACCCTAAGGTCACCGCCTTTTCCATGTTTGTGCATAAAGACCTAAATTAAATATTAAATATACCATTAATTATTATATATATATATATGAATAAAATAAAAAACAGGATTTTTATAATTTTTTTTATTTGTTGTAAACAGTCTTATAATCGAGCGATTAGTTTACATTATTTATAGGTAAACATAATTTCAATTTGGCTGGGTTTACTAAGCGAATACACAATCTAATCTCACAATAAAATGTATCGTTGTATTTATATTACAATTAGCATTACATCTTAATAATAATATTTACAAGAATTGAAACAATGTAATTGAATTACGTTTCCCATTTTGTTTTAAAGCGCTATAAAAGTTTTGCGTGTGACGTAATAGTTTAAAAACAAAATGGATAGGTTTAATTAAAATATATAAGTTCTTACTCACATGTACATTGTAGGGATACTTAAATAAAATCGACTTGCAGTAAAAACGCTTCAACACAATAGGAATCTTTTTGGTGATAAAAACCGCTTACGATTATTTGATAATAAAAAATTTGAAAATTAACATAAACTATCCACAGTATAGACCTATCTTTTCATAATAACGATGACTTTTCAACATTAATACTGGATTTTAATTTGATATTAAAAACCATGTCTATCAGAGATCTCGTTCTTGTAAAACACAGGTACACAGAATTTTCTTTACGTATCAAAGTATAGATAAATGCATAAAACATATGAACTGAAGTTGATTGTCATGAAAATAATACAAATGTTATTTATATCACCGAAATTACACAAAACATTGCTCTTACTTAAAATAACATGTCTCATAAACTGCCCATTAATAAGATAAGATGTTGACATGTACATGATGAACAAAATACAATGTCACCTTTGTCACAACACAAAACTTGATAACAATGTTTACAATTACCATAACTATGTCAACAGGTAAATAAAGCAGCTTAAAATTACTAATAATAAAGTCTTCTCTCGATGCAACCTTGGCGATCTGCCCTTGGCAGGTTCTGTTAAACCTGGAGAGAAACAAAACAACAATTTCACATCACTTTTATAAAACAAAAAAAAACTTTTAACTCAATTAAAAAGCCTATAACAAGAAACGAATGAACTTTGCTTACGCAAGACTTAATTTTAAATTTAACATGTCGGTTTTATGTATATATTACAATATTTACGTAACCTACGCTATATAAAAAAGTAATATTAATTGAATAATGATCTGGCACTGACAACAAAAAATATATTGAGACTTGAAAAAAAATAACTACAGCAATGTTTTCTGCATGTGAATATAAAGATGAAATTAACTTGATAACTTATAACACTAAAATAAAAATGATAAAAGCTTACATACGTTTATGATCTTAAACGTCTGATTATAAGGCTTCAATTTCAATCACAAAATGGTAACTTAACATGAAAAGTAACTGTTGCCATCGTAAAAATAACATCATTATCATCATCATCTGCTCGGGGCAAACGAGATATTTTATATTATTTTATATTTAATTCCATTAAAAAACAACAACTGCAGCTTTTAACAATTTGTTGTTGGTCATACCCCTCCCTAACACGGTTTTAGGCCCGTATTTTAAAAGGCGTCTCAAGTATCCGTTGAACTCCGATCAGCTGAAACGAGTTTTAAGTTCCAATCAAATCTCAAGCGTCCCTCTTATTATAGAATGCGTTTTCAGTTCTACTCAGCTGAAACTATAGTAACCAATCTCAACTCAACAGTCTGTTCTCAATTACGCTTCTGCATTATCTAAAATATTGTTCTGTGTCACGCAGCAAATTATATTAAACAAAATATAATTAACAAATATAATTTAAATATTATTAGTTACTGGTTTGTACATAATACATTATTGGCTAGTGTATCAATGTAAACATAAGAATAAGGACAACTCGCCCTAAATTAAATATTATAAATATTAAAATCAAATGGCTAGATATTACCTATAACGGAACGTCCAAATTGTTATCAATGCTTGTCATGTTGAATTGTTGTTTTGGTTGTTTATTTAAAATAATGTTATATTTTTGTCATAAACCAAAAGGTTGTGAGTGATATTAGTTGAAACAAGTGGTTAAATGTGTATTTAAAGTGAATTGAATTTCAATTTAATGTTAATTAAAGTGAATTGAAATGTGTATGATATATAATTCTTTCGTAAATAAAGCAAGGTAAAGTGAATCTTTCGTTGTTATTCAGAAAAATCATCATAAAATACGTTAATTTGAGACTAGATTGAACTTGTCTCAACTGAACAGAGATCACATCTGTCAAAATCTATTCCTGAAAGGAGATTTTGACATAAGTATCGTTCTAAAATAAGCTGTTCATTGATCTTTACTCACCTGATTAACGATCAGTGAATCTTGTCTCAAGAGACGTTCTATAATAAAATCTCTTCTTAAAACTAGCTTTGAAACTAGATTCACGACTGAGACGCCTTTTAAAATACGGGCCTTAGTCTACTATGCCTCTATGACAGAAATAATATATATAAAAAAGATAATGTTTTATCTCACCTCCCGCTACACTGATTTGATTGCCAAAATCTTCTGAGTATGAATTGAGTTTGATTTCTGGAACAAATTATTTAATTAGTTAAGTAATTATTTGCACCTATTCAAATGAACTTTCGTTTCTTTTCATTTTATTTGAAATCTACGCAAAGTACGCACGTATAACAAGTCTACCAAACTCTTATCAATCCAGTTCACTTTGTTTGTCTGAAAATGCCTTAAGGTAACTCTCACTAGACAGCTACTGGGGAACCAGTTATAATTTAAAAGTATCCCAGGCTATCTACATCTTACAGATGGTTCCCTCGCATTTCTGTCCAATTCACTTAAGAGAAAATATGCTACTCCTGGGTTCAATTAAGTAACATTAACATTTTTTAATACTCACCATATAATCTTAAAGTACCCTCACTTTTACCGAGTGAGTTGGTACTAACACAGTTATATGTGCCGATATCGCTTCTTGAGAACTGCCTGATGGTTAGCCACATCGTTACTTGGTAAGAAAGTTTCTCTTCTGTTATTGTGTACTTAGGACTGCAACAAAATAAATTAAGTATATCTGACAGTCATTCTAAATGGAATTCAAATCAAGTACAAAATAGGGTTCAGAATAGGTTTTTACGGTTTTCTGGGAGGGCTTTCTTTAATCATATTTACACATGTTTGGTAAAAGATTTTAAGTAGAAATTTAGAACTGGGAGGACTTAGAAGCTGCTAGTGCGTTGCAAGTTCCTGGAGCTCCTTCTAACTGCCGAGGTAGGCCGAGGTGGTTAGGTCTGTTCTTCAGGAGTCTCACACAGACCCTCTGTGTCCCCAACCGTGAAGTTATGGTACGAAAGGTATTCCCCATGTCAAGAAAAACGTAATCAAATAGGAAAGTGATTTAAAGAACTAAATTATTTATAAAAAAAACTATGTTTTTTACTATGCAGAAAATTAAATCAAAGTAAATAATAATCATTTTATTTTCCTCTTTAGTAGCCTACAACGATAAATATAAGTTTCTAAATTAAACCGTTGCGCAGTTTTCCATACATGATCACATGATGGTGTGTTGGCGGAGAGTCGTTTGTTGGTGAGACGTAAAACCTATTTCTCGACAATTAAAACGCGTCACAACTCCCTGTCATCCTTAGGTATCTAAAATGCCTAAATAGTATCAAAATATTAGGAAATACGCACCCATCTAGAAGCATCTCTCCTCTATTCTTGATCCAGTAGTTGATGGTGTTAGGATGAGCTTCCACGTAGCACTTCAGTTTCACATCAGTGCCTAGAGGCGCACCCAACAATTGGTTTGGCACTTTTACTGTAGGTGCAACTGTTGACAAAAGATTTGAATAAGTTTTAAACTTAAGTTGTGTTTCGTTACTTTTTATTTTTATAAATATTATCTATATTCCTTCAGAAAGTTTTCTTTAGGCATTTTTTGGTGCTGTATCACTAATTTACTTCTAAGACTACAGAATGAATTGCCGATGTAGTTGAATAAATGCACTATCGAAAGTATACTGTTAGCACTTAGATTTGATTGTGAAACCAATTGGTTGGTCTTGTCGGACACGAAACAGTTTACTTAACATCATTGATCAAGCTCGACTAAAGCTTAGATTGTGTTAAGAAATTTCCGCATATAAACATATTTAAAACGGACACATAGAACACAAAGATTCAGAACAACAATTTAAAATGGATCACACAGTGTTGTTCCATTTGGAATTTGAACCCACTTGACGCGGTAGAAAACGACCTGGCGACTCCTAAACCTGTTAATTCACTAGGCTAACAATGCAGTCGGTAAAACTCTGTCAACGAATAAATAAATAAATATTTCAGACATCTAACACACAAAGCCATCTAGTCCCAAGTTAAGCAGAGCTTGTGTTATGACTACTAGACAACTGATTCAAATACATATATATCTATACATATATATTTTTGTAAATACATACATATTATACATAGAAAACACCCAAACTCCGAAACAAATATTTGTAAATCATACAAACATTTGGTCCGACCCGGGAATCGAAACCAAGACCTCATGATCAGCAGTCGCACACGCCAACCGCGAGACCAATAAGGCAATCAAGAATAAAGTCTGACATTGAAAGTTTAATATAATATTTTTTTAGTACAGTTTAACATTGTCTCCACGTGCATCATATTAACACTCAAATAAACAACTTATTTTACTCCCACAAGAAAATAAACGTAAAGGTTTTTTATCAGCATTTCTTATTTTTCACATCAGTTTAACAGTCAACAAAAAATATGTTTCATTTTCTTTGTATTCATACGTTGGCGACTCCCACTAGGTTTTGTCAATCTGCACTTTTTATGGGGGTAAAACGAGGAATTTATTGCGGTAACAGCTGGCAACATCAAGACGTTACGTCCTCAGAAAGGTCTTCCTTTAGTCAGTGCTATAAACGTTTATTCAATTTATTTTTTGCGATAGTGGCATTTATCATATACTAGCCGACCCACGCAACCTCGTTTGCGTCTCCTATTGCCCGTAGCGTGATAATTTTCCCCCGTTTTTGTAACATTCTTCATTGTTGCTCCGCTCCTGTAGGTCTTAGCGTGATGATATATAGCTTATAGCTTTCCTCGATAAATGGGCTATCTAACACTGATAGAATTTTTCAAATCGAACTAGTAGTTCCTGAGATTGGCGTGTTCAAAGAAACAAACAAACAAACTCTTCAGCTTTATATATTAGTATAGATATCACACTAGCCGACCCACGCAACCTCGTTTGCGTCTCCTATTGCCCGTAGCGTGATAATTTTCCCCCGTTTTTGTAACATTCTTCATTGTTGCTCCGCTCTTGTAGGTCTTAGCGTGATGATATATAGCCTATAGCCTTTCTCGATAAATGAGCTTACTAACACTGAAAGAATTTTTCAAATCGGACCAGATGTTCCTCAGATTACCGTGTTTAAGCAAAAAAAGAAACACACTCTTCAGCTTTATATATTAGTATAGAACATATTCAAATAAAATTGTTTCGGTGTCCTCTATGATCTCATCACACAAAGGTAGTAGAGCCACGCCACGCACGAACGGGCAGGCTGGACCGGGGCGGTACTATCCTCTCATAGAAAATCAACGTAAAATGACAGCGTTCGTGCTGTCGTGTTTCGTTGGTGAGTGCGAGACCGGAGGCCCGATGATGCGAAAGCATCACAAGGCCGCCATGGTGTGGGTCACCATGCTGCATCAGACAGCGACAGACTTGCGAAGGCAGACAATCAACATTGTCTGCATTCGCAATGAGTATGGTGACCACCACTCTTGGATTCTGCTTTTGCTTTCCACCAGGCGGAGTAGAGTCATTTTAGCAGGCCCTTACATAAAAAAAAAAACGCTACGGGCAATAGGAGACGCAAACGAGGTTGCGTAGGTCGGCTAGTATAGAAAATATATACAGTTAAGAAGCTTTAATAAAAGAAAAGCGTTGGCGCGTTAAGCCCTAACACTTTGTCTCTGCAATATGACTCATTAAAATTCATGGAATTAGATTAAGTTTTTACTTCCTAGCTCTTTTTGTTTTATAATTATACTGATGCTTGGCAAGTAATGACTACTAACTTTAATGTTCAAAGTTTTCGTTTCAGTGTTTCAAGGTATACTAAATTTAGGGTAGATAAGGATTGTTCTTGAAGTTGTAGTTGTTATTTGCAAATCATTATTTAAATATGTTTCTGTTCTATAAATTTTGTGCTTTCTACCCTATGGAATAAAGGAACGACTCACAGAACAGATAAATTACCTTTAGAAGTGCGATCAATGATAAATCCCAAAATACTCTTTGTAGCATAGACACACACATAAACGATTAATAACATTATACACACAGAACGAAGGCTAATGCTAAATCGTTCAAAGGATTTAATATATCATCATTAACAGCCTTTACCAGTCCATTGCTAGACTTAGGCATCTGCTTAGAAATGAGGTTTCAGTTTGTCTTCTTTTAAGAAGAGAATAATATCCTAAACGCCACTTGAAATGTTACAAAATACAACCTTATGTATTTTAAATAAGGTAGCGTTTTACTTGGATGTTTATGTTCTAGTGTAAAAAGTACTACCAACATTTTCTTCCAAAATATTTAGAAATATGCCCGCAGGGAATACACTTCAGTGCTCCTGTGGTAAATATATAGTTAGTACTCAAATTTAATATACAATGTATGATTGCTTATTTAGATTAAGTCATGACAGTTCAAATAGTATCGTTGTCATAGATTCGCCACTACGAGCGACTGCACTCAAAGTTCAGTTCACTTGCCACGCCCACATTGCATTTCTAATTCTCTGCTCTGTGGAATGACTGGCCGTCATTTAAAACGATCTCAACCTACATACTTTATGTGTATTTCACATTCGTCGGAACTTCTACTGAAGGGTATAAACGTCCGTGCTTACGGTGTTTTACGGGCGATGAATACCGTCGAGGTTAACATGTAACAAACGTAGGTACACTACAAGTAACATTCTTACAAAATACTTTTGTGTATTTTATTTAAATTGTAAGTTTTACCAAGGGCCACTATAAATTAGACGACAGAATACTGAGGCAAAATTAAAAGACGTATAATCTATATACTTATACTTATAATAAAACTGTAGAGAGGTCAATTCTGTACATTGAATATATATTAAAAATTATTATTGGGGGATGAATGGTTATCGATACTGATGCCAAAAATGTAATCAGTAAGTTTTTTGTCTGTCTGTCTGTCTGTCTGTCTGTCTGTCTGTCTGTCTGTCTGTCTGTATGTGCACGCATGGATCAAAAACTACTGAAGGGATTTTAACCAAACTTGGTACGATTATAGTCCATACTCCTGGGCAGGTTATAGGCTATATAACATAACGCTAAGGTGCATAGGAGCTGAGCAGTGACGATAAATTTGAAGCAAGTCGGATGAAAATTTTCGCTTTCGAGCTCTTATCCTCGCATACGTTGATCATACACCAAAAATATGTATTACAAAGATGATGGTCTTTAAAAGATCTACAAAAAAGTCCTCAATAGTATATTTCTATCTTTTATAAATTAGCCACAATAACGTGTTTAAGCGTTAGGCATTTCTTCAAGGTGTATTAAATACTTAAATATATTGTATTTCACATGGATATATCCTTATCACTATACACTTTAATATCTTTTTTAACAAAATATAGAATTATAAAATTATAATTAATAAACACACAAGATATAGATGAAATAAAACTTCCAAATCTCGCCGCACCAGTATAAGTACAACATTACGGTTGATTTTTCTTTAACACGCGAAACGGCCATCGCTGAATCTACAAAAAGGCGGGAGCGCACACGCCACTCACGCGGTGACTTCACTCGAATTGTCACTGTTATTGCGAACGAACGTGGTTCTTATTGACTGGGAATAAGCGCGTTTTAGATTTAAAAAATACATAAGACGTAGTTTTTAGATATCAGTTTAAAGTAGGTATTAGATAATAATATAATTAGTTTGTTTAGTGTTTTTTTTGTTTCTCCTTCTTTCCTTTATATTTGTAGTTGTAAAATTAATAAGTAAATTTATGCAATGACAATTAATAAATCTCATCGTCAGACTTTCCGTGTTGCTGGAGTAGATCTTAGTCTCAGATGTTTTTCACATGGGCAGTTATACGTCGCTTTTTCCTGGGTCAGTAGTTCCACGAATCTTTATGCATACGTACCGGAAGCGTCCACTTTGAACAAATGTAAACAACAACTCTTTAGTGACGATGCAAAACAAAAATTACTCTTCGGTCTTAAATAGATTTTAAAAGGCAGCGTCATATTTATTTATTATAAATATTGCTTCATTCATCGGGTGGTGAAACGACTACTTACCGAATCAATTTTTTGCAGAATTTCTACTGTATTATGATTAATTATGAATTTCAATTTAAGATAAAGTTCAAGCTTGACAACCACAGAAGAGGAGTATATATTCGTTTGTTCTGTGTTGACAACCAAGAACGATATTTCTGTAATGGCGCTGGTCACATGAGACGCGTGACGTCACACTCTAGCCACAACAAAACAAAACAGCGCGGTTTAAGTTAATTTTATCAGTTTTCTCCAATTTTATATTAATTAAAATGTCGAATAAATGGTTTGTAGTGCCACAGTGAACAAATCTATACATCTATAGGTACAAATAAATAAAATTGGAGTGTCTCTTTGTAATATCAAATTAACCGCTTTTTACTAAATGCATATGTATGAATACACGGTACATATACCAAAAATGTAGTAAAAAAAATGTTTCTCAGTCTGTCTGTCTGTTTGTCTGTTTGTTCCGGGTATTCTCTGGAACGGCTAGACCGATTTTGACGGGATTTTCACTGGCAGGTAGCTGATGATCCAGGGAGTAACTTAGGCCACTTTATTTAGACTAACTTTGTCCCGCGGCGTTACGCCGAAATGTATGTATGCGCGTAACTTTCGATCGGCTACACCATTTTATATATTTTTTTAATGTGTTAGTTATTCTTAGGACAAGGTTTGTACAAGAAAAAATAAAAAATAAAGGAAAAAGTTTTTTTGTCCGTGACTACACCCTACTCATGGGTAGCTGGTAACGAAAGAAAAATATGGTGGTACGAAGTTCGTCGGGTCAGATAACATCTTTAAATACCACGCTTTGTACTATTTCAAAATGTAACCTAAAAGCATTGAGATATACCTACCTACATAAAGTAAATTAGATTTTACAAAAATAATGAATGAATTTTTCCAGAGGTTATTACTGAAACAATTTTTATGTTGTACTTATGCAAGTGCAACATAGCTGCTTTAACATTTTTCAGTTCTGCAGCATAGTTATCAATGTTATTATTATGTACTAGCTGAACCCCGCGGTGTTACCCGCAGTTATTGTTGTACCGCGAGTAGCGCTGCGGGACAAAGTTAGTCTAAAAAAAGTACCCTAAGTTACTTCCTGGATCATCAGCTACCTGCCAGTGAAAGTTCCGTCAAAATCCGTCATGCCGTTCCAGAGATTACCCGGAAGAAACAAACAGACAGACAAAACATTTTTAACTACATTTTTGGTATATGTACCGTGTATATATATACATAGGCATTTAGTAAAAAGCGGTTATTTTAATATTCAAACACACTCCAATTTTATTTATTTGTATAGATAGAAAAGTGCAACCATAAAAGCGTCTATCTCATGTAGGTTGCTGTTATCGGCACGCACAAAATTTGGTTCCTTTTTGTTTCGAACCACTTATTAAATAGTTTATTAAAAAAAGTCCTGCAGAAATAGCTCACAGATCGATTATTACCACTCTGAAAACATGAAACGCAAACAATATTCAATAGAGGAATCTTTCGTTTATTAGCATGTGACGTCACCAGAGTTGCAACCAATCACAAGACGTTTATGTCGAAGACAAAATTTCAAAAAAATTGTTAGTTTTATTTCGTGCAATCTGCGAGAAACTTAAATTATTTTGTTTGATTTATAGTGAAATATGTCTTTTTAGACTATCTTAAAGGATGACCCCAATCCATAGTTTATTTTCCTTTCCGCTTCAAACGCGTGCAGTTTTTGGTGAGTCTGTGAGTCTATGCTTTGCGATGACGATAAACAAGACATAAGGTCAGACGTTGCGCACCGCCGGCATAGACGAACTGTTTCAGCAACGGAAAGCTCTATGTGGCTCTGTCGAGGGTGAGCGACAATGCTAATATGTTCGTATATTGTTCCAATGGCATTACACATAACATAGTATACAGCGAAGCTCTTTAAATAAAGGTAACACTGTCACAATATGTGGACATATCAGTGAAATTGCACGCAAAAACTACTGAACGGATTTGAATGACACTACAGGAATTTAACTTATACATCAGAATAACACATAGGCTACAAATAATAAAGATATTGTGTGAATCCTCTAAAATATGACGATAAGTGTCAAGTAAGTAGTAGAAAAAATCTACCATCTATACTGAGCTATACTGGCGTGCGCCGCCAAAATCGCTAAAGTTTTACATATGTAATGTTTGATGAAAATGTTTATCTTAAAAGCTGTTATAGTTAAAATGTGTAAGCCATTAAAGCCAACATAGTGAACCATAACTACAATAAAAATTAATGATTTATTTCAAATGCACATTTGGTATGGTAGTATTAAGTTGATTCCTAAATGAAAATGGACACATTTATCGCTTCTGGTATTTAAAGTAGATAAAATATATCTTTTACGCTACATCATTTGGACAAATAAATATTTATGCAAATAAATATTTATACAAATAAATAAATATTAAAATTAATAGTTGCGATAATGACAAACCGAGTGCACGATATTACGATGGCGCATGGCGGTTGGCGCGGGGAATAGATTGCTCATCGCTGAGTGTACGACCCGAACGAGGGTAGGTAGGTAGACGCATGAGGGCAGACGTCGATGACGGTTGTTTCCGTTTTGCGAATTTTCAAGACATTTACGATTAGCTAAAAACGCATTTTACTTAAAATAATATAGGACTAAGGTTAAGTATTGACAGTTTTTTTAAAAGTTACACGTACAAAATTCCACGTACAAACTTCATTTTTATTTTAATTATTATAGATTACGTAGCTGTAATTATACCGAATTACTTCGTTTTTATTTTAATTACATTACATAGGTTGTAGGTAGGTAAGTTGTCAATGTCAGGCTGTTATATTTTTCAAATGCGACTAGCACCAAATATATTATATGTTAAGTTATACATGGTATTGTTTTTGTTTGTTTAACCGTTTTTATCATCAATTACACTAACATTATAAGGGTGAAAGTTTGTAAGTGTGTATGTTAGTTACTCTTTCACGCAAAAAGTACTAAACGGACTTGGATGAAACTTTACAGTGAAATAGCTTATACATCAGAATAACACATAGACTACTATTTGCCACGATAACCGACATACACGCGGGCGGAGCCGCGGGCAGCAGCTAGTATGGTAATAAAAATTGGAAATATTTCATCCACATATGATATAAGATAATGTTATTGAGAAGCAATCCTGACAATAGTGATATCAAGTATCAATCTAAACGTCAAATCCTACGCTCCAAGAAGTCCTGATCCAGACTGCTAAGCCAAAGGTCAAGGGTTATATACCCATCCATGACAAGTTTTGGACTAATGAACACGTTTTTGTTTTTTAATTTATCTTAAAAGTATGTATCTAGAAATATATAAGTATCACTTATCAGGAGCCTGGCAACCATATATAAAAAAATGGAAAAAATGGTATCAGGGGAAAAGTGCTGGATATATTCAGTGACTATCTAAATAATCGCAAACAAAGGGTTGCTATAGATGGCCTTGTCAGTTCTGATGCTTTATTAACTATGGGCTTGCCACAGGGAAGTGTGCTCGGCCCGACCCTATTTCTGATTTATATAAACAGTCTATGTACACTCAATATTCAAAATTGTCAAATATTCACATTTGCTGACGATACAGCATTGATTTTTTACGGATCTACATGGGATGAAGTTAAGCACTACACTGAGATGGGTCTCCGGACGGTTTCAAAGTGGCTAAATCATAATTTATTAACCCTTAATGTTTCTAAGTCGAAATTTGTTACTTTTGGTAATACGGAGGCTTCACTAAGGACAACACATAATTTAAAAATACAAATCCACCATTGCCTAATTGAAACTAATGGTAACTGCAATTGCAGTTGTTTGGATCGAGTAAAATCTATCAAATATCTTGGAATAATCCTTGACGATAAGTTAACATGGTGTCCATATATTAACTATTTATCTGGAAGAACACGGAAATTAATATACGTTTTTAGGAATTTAAGACGTGTGGTCAGTGATGGTCATCTGAAATTGGTATATTATGCACTAGCTATTTGTTATGACTATTGTTATGGAGCAGCATCGAAAAGTTGAATGTGACAGTCGCATGTCTGCTCGACGGAGGGTCAGGGTATGTCCTGTGTTACTGCATAATACAGCATTTATTGAAAAATTCCAGTGCTATCTTGGTCCAATGCTTTACAATAGAATAAATAAAATTTTAAAAATTTACCCGTTACCTGAACACAAGTGTAAAAAAGCCTTAACAACGTGGCTTAAATCGAGAAACTATGAAGAAATAGAAAGTTTGTTCCAAATTATTAAGTAAATAAATATATGTATATATATAAGTATGTATGCAAATGTGTGTGGGTATCTATTACTAGTTGGAAAAAAAAAAAACCTTAAAGTAAAAAAATAAGAAAAAAAAATGTCTTAAGTTCGCATACATAGTGATTGCCTCACATTCATTCGACCTAATTGCTGACGGTACGGTATATTTTATTTCTACGCAAACATGCTGCATTTCGAGCCTACCCACATTTAATTATAATATGTCTAGTCTTAAATTTAAGTCTAAAAATTATCTAAGTACATTTCTTAGGAAGTAAGTGGCTACTGGGACGTGTTGTAATTGTATGGATCCCTCGCTTAACGTCTCGGGATCATGGATTGTAAACGCATAAGTACCTGCCCAGTTTATTAATGTTAACAGTTAACTACTTGTTCTTCTGTATTGTTTTTTGTGTTTTAATTACTAGTGACTGTTGTAATACATGTAAGTTGTGATAAATTCTTGTGTGGAGTATGTGTGATAACTGATACCAGTGTGTCGAGATAGCTCAGTAAGTTTTGATCTATATTCTTATAGCTATTCTTATGACAGGAAAATGCATGTATGTGTGTATATACTGTGTGAGTCTGGCCACATTTTGATGCTGTGTACCTAGGTCTAGTTAAATACACATGTTTTTATGATATACTTAAAACCTGGGAAGAAGCTAACGTCTAAGATACAGGCTCGGCCTAGTTTAGACGTTAGTGACCATAGCCATACTGTAGACACCTAGTATAAGAGTACATTATGACATATGCTTAAAAACCAAACTGTTTTATCGTGGTGTTGGTGTTGTATCAATAAAGTTATTATTATTATATTATTATTATATTATATATCGTAAGCTTTGTCTTATTTAAGATTAGACGGCTATGTGTGAGATGTATGTATACTAAAAAATTATTGACTATAATCTTCTGCAATTTTTTTTCAAGAATGTCATCGTCTTTTGGATGTCATCATCAGATCGTATTGTCCTTATCATGGGACCACTATTGGGATATCTCCTTTTCATTAAAAAAAGAATCATCAATATTGGTTCATAACCGCGTCCTTTTTTTGAAGTCGGTTAAAAAGTCATAAATCAATGTTTAACATTTGTATTTCGCGTACAATTTAGCATAAAAAGTGTTTAATATATCGCATTACGAGATGTTGCCCACGGCTCTTCCCGCGTGCATGTTGGGTATCGCGGCAAATAGTAGCATATATATGTTATTCTGATGTATAAACTATATTACTGTAAAGTTTCATCCAAATCTGTTCAGTAGTTTTTGCGTGAAAGAGCAACAAACATCCATCCATACTTACAAACTATCGCGTTTATTATATTAATATAATTATATGTTTCGACAAACTGGAGAATACACCTAGGTACTCATTTCTTTCAAAAAGTAGCTGAAACTTTAGTTATAATTAAAGCTTAAGAATGAAGCAGTCATAATAGCATTTGCACTGTCTAGCTGTGAATCCAAAATAAAAGATATCCAGTTAGACACAAAATACTAAAACCTGTTTAAGAATAGTTCAGTTACAATACAAAAGAACTACACATATGTTTAAAGTTCTACAGAACTTCGTATTTTATTTCAAACCCAAATTATTACTGTCATGTTCCATAAACACTTTTGTAAAAGCACACATAACAATATAAAATAAAAATATAAATCTTGCATCCAGCGCTTGCGAAGTCACGTAACTTTGGTTACTCCTACATAAAGATGAACTTGTATCATTTTGGATACAGTCCAAATTCGTGACGGCTGCGGCCCTGAACGGATTATATTATTCAAAGTGACAAACAAACGGATGGGGTGAATTTTATATTGTGTTTTTTCGGAGCGTTGATAGCAGAGGTTAGTAAGGTTCCCGCGAAAAGAGGGTATTCGTGAATTTTTCCGTGGTTTATGTAAATATGCGTGACGTACACTGATGTTCAGGGTTTGGACTTTTAAGCTTGTAAGTGATAAGTATTAAAATACTTCTGCAGTCTACGATACGTACGATCTCTCGTTTTAATAAAATTGTAGAGGTGTATTTCTATAGGTTTATGACGTCACAAGGAGAACGTATCATGCTGACCTCAGATTATTTGTGAAATTTAATTTTTTTTATTGAAACACTAGCTGTGCCCGCTACTTTGTACACGTGATATTTGTAGTTTTAAGTTATTTTTTTATTATTCATCGTTTAAATCTTTCCTGGACTACGACTAACATTTCAAAACACAAATCAGCAAAATTGGCCAAGACGTTTTCGAGTTTTAGCGAGACAAACGAACAGTAATTGTTTTTTTTATAAACTACTAGCTGGGCCCGCTACTTCGTACACGTTACATTTGGATTTTCAAGTTATTTTTAATTTTTCACCGTTTAAACCTTCCCTGGACTACGACAAACATTTCAAAACCAAAATCAGCTAAATCGACCCCGCCGTTCTCGAGTTATTGCGAGACAAACGAACAGCAATTGATTTTTGTATAAACTATTTGTATGATCTGCAAATGCTTGTTTCGGAGTTTGGGTGTGTGGGTATTTACAAAATAAGTATATTGGTATTTATATCAGTTGTCTAACCCATAACACAAGCTCTGCTTAGGTTCGGACTGGATGGTGTTGTGTCTTAGATGTCCGGAAATACTTTTTTGGATTTTGTTTTAAGTTTTTCTTTTTGTTGCAACGATGTTGTCCTGCATAGTTGGCTCTTCACTGCGTGTTCTTAATACGTCTCCACACAGACAGTATGTTTACGTACGTCTATACAACTGTGTGTAAATTCCTCCGGGACACAGTATTGAGTACTAGTACGGAGTCTTTTTTTAAAAAAAGAAAGAGACAATAGAATACTCACAGTTTACATTGAGTATGATTCGTTTGCTCACTGCGGGTGGCACGTCGTTTGCGGCGATGCACAGGAAAGCCCCCATCTGTCTTCGATCCACACGCCACAGTGGCAGAGAGCTGCCCGTGTAACTCTCCACTAAATAACAACAAAGGAAAACATTTATAGAATGAATATTCATGAGATTTATGGCGTAGGTAACCCACCCCATTTCTAGCAGCATCCCCGGTCAAAAGATTATACCCAAAATCAAGCTTATGTATGTAAATATATTATTATTTTAACAGGTTGTGGCTACTTGCGTTTCTAAATATTTCCTCAAATGAATAGTTAGTTTGAAAAATTATAATTAAAGTAGTTATTTCGGAGAGCATGTTAAGCCATCGGGAAGACTGTGTTCTCATATGCTGACAGACAATAAAAAAACGAAGGTGCGATTAAAAAAAAAAACAAAATATATTTTTAACCCAATCACTTAAGCTTTTTAGGGTTTCGTACTAACTTTTGAACTTTCGCGTTCCATGATATTAACAAATATTTTTACAGGAATTAACGCGATCACTTATTAAAAGGTATCACATACCTCTGATTTGCCTGACGAAGGAATGTGATACCTTTTAATAAGTGATCGCGTTAATTCCCGTAAAAATATTTGTTTTTAGGGTTTCGTGTCAAAAGAAAAAAAAGAAGACATGACTAATCTATACCCTTATAGATTCGTCATGTCTGTCTCTCTGTTTGTCTGTCAGTCAGTCTGTCTGTCCGTCCGTATGTCACAGCCACCTTTTTCCGAAACTATAATATTGAAACTTGGTAAGTAGATGTATTCTGTGAACCGCATTAAGATTTTCACACAATTTTTTTTTTATTTTTTTGGAGTCCCCATGTTTAGAACTGAAACTCAAAAAAAAAAAATCCATCAGACCCATACCTATGGGGCTACTATGGATATCTCTTTAAAAATGATATTGAGTTTCAATACTTCTAAGCTAAAGGAATGATAAAACTAAAAAACATAAATTATGTACGAAAAGTTCCACCGAAAATTAATTTGACCGAAATCTAGTAAGAAGTTTTTATTTAATACGTCATAAATCGTAAACTGCAATTTACCTTTCATTCATTCAACACAAATATAAAAATAAAGTAAAAATTATTTCAAGTTACTTGCTGCTGCAGAACCCTTCATGGGCGAGTCCAACTCGTACTTGGCCGCTTTTTATTAATTGCATGTAGCCTATGTCACCTGGGTCATTATTACGAATCTATTGACAACTTATTCATTAAAATCAGTTCAGTTATTTAGAAGCTACGATATGCCAATATGAATATACATAGATTGTAAATGCTATTACCATTCCTTTTTGCATTACCGTATTTAGGTAAAGAAGGAACTCCGTTAAAGTTCCGATATTTAAAATGAAAATGTTCTTGCTTACGTGTTTACCATTAAATCTTATCTGTAACGAAGGCTATTAATTCCAATAACGAAGGCTATCCTTGATCAATATTTCAACGATTATCTACGGAATTATTATTAATATGCTCATAACTAATGCATAACACGCGATAGATACAATTAAGGCAACAAATAGATACTGCTTTTGTTTATAATACAAATTTGTATAATATATTATATTATACATATATCCAATGAATATTGGGTTCAATATAGTGCTTATTTAACCTAATAACAATATCAGCCTAATAACTTTACCGTGGGAGAGCCACGCTTTAGCATGAATGGGCCGGCTCGACTGGAGTAATACCACGGCCTCACAGAAAACCGGTGTGAAACAGCGTCAGGATACCGGAGGCCCATACGCTCATGACGCCTCTGGTGTATCGGGTGTCATCAAGCGATATGTCTGCTCGTTTGCCCGCCTTTTACATAAAAAAAAACAAGATATAGACAAATACTTATTTTAGTTAAAAAAAAATTGTTTTGTTGACTCATCTTTTCTTTAAAAACAACTTATTCTTGTATGTCTTAGTCATAATTGTGGCTAAACTACGTAAAAAGGTAAAAAAAAAATCTTCTTCAGCTACCTGAAGCTATAAATTCTAACGATAAACTGAGTGACTGCTACGAGTTTTTTTAAGTTTTGTGACGTCATAAAGCTAAAAAATATCGTAACATAAGTGACGCCTTTGTGTTTCACAATTAATATTATAAGTTCAAGGGTTCAAGCCATATCTGGTAGGTGTACTACTGATATCAAACCACTTCTAACAAATACACCCCCGATATTGTTAACTTTTTGTGTTATATCAGGGAAAACTACTTGTATACAAATGTTGAATAGACCTACACTGAAGTTCATTGTGGGGTTTTCCGTTATCTATGTTCGAAGTTATACATGTTATATTGGCTAACTAACCTCTTAAAATTAAAATTGTCCAAGCTATAAGTCAAAGCACTTTTAACAACATTCACAATAAATTAAGTCGCTTACAATTTAAATTGAAACTGTGAAACTATTTAATTTAAATTATCAATTAATCATTCTAATACATTTTTACACAACTACGATGATGTCAAATAGAATGGTAACATTTTTAGCAGCCTGTCTGTATGTATGTTTCACCTTGGTATCAATAGATTCGTAATAATAGCCCGGGTAACACAGAGTATATAAATTTTACCAAGAGCTTTTCGTAGTCGGGTTACAGTTTTTTATACTTCTGCATGTATCATGTGTATGTGTATGTGTGTGTGTATTTTCCCATTAAATCCATCATCTCTTTTATTAATTACGTTCCAGTTAGACCGTATTAGTAACTCAAGCATTATTTCAATTCTTTACACTAATGAGCAACGTTAACGCGACAAAACGCTAAAAGCTTTTCAGAGTTTTCTTTCACTATTTTTGTTTTAAGTCTAAACTTATAAAGGCAAAGAAGTGAGTTGACACGCTCGCAGGCAGTTAGCGTGACCGAATCACATAATTTACCCAAATATAACGGTTCATATCAAATACAGCCATTAATGCCTGCAGTTTAAGTTTCAATTCATTATAACTATTAAATTTAGGCTTGTCATATTAACTGTAATTACGGTTATATATAGTATAGAGATTGCACGAATAAAATTACTGTGTTAAAATAATTAATGATCTTGGAAAATAGGGAAAGTTATGTATTAGTATATGGGCACATTGTTATTTTTGGGCAATTTTATGAAGCTCACACTTTTTGTAGGCTGCCAACTGGCTTTACTCTGCCGGCACTGGTAGTAAATTCTAGGTTTTGACTGCTCGGCAGAAGACAAAAGAGCCGCGGACCGTTTAGTTCGAGAGCGTATGTCTACTTTTCTAAAACAGTGACAGAACCTTTAGTAAGTAGTATTGATTATATACAATAACACATCAATTATGGCCTGTAGTTTTAATCACATTTACACATACAAAAAAAAAGCTATAAATATATATACACTCACACATGGTCTGTAGTTTTATTCACGTTTACACATACGAAAAGAAAACCTAAAAATATATATTATACACTCACACCTTTATCTAATCCGGGAAAGACAAAAATGGTATTCATAATCTTGACAAATAGGCGGACTCTCTTTCATATAGATCACTTCTTTCATGATGCTTTAACCGAAGTCTTTCTTCAGTACACTTCTAGCTAATCTGTTCAGTATAGTATGTCGGGCTTGTTCTTTCCGTGAAATTATTTAATAATAGGTCTTTACCTATGAAATTGCCGTTTTGTATGCAAGAAGTGAAAGTATTTATTTTTTCAAACTTTTTTATTGCTGTTATTCGAAGTAATCACCCATGCAATCGACGCATCTTTGCCAACGCATTGGCAGTTTATTGATGCCATTCTTGTAAAAATCAGCTGGACGGGAGGTAACAAACTCTTCAAAGGCATTTTGTACTGCCACTCGGGAATTGAATTTTTTACCCACTAAAAAGTTGTCTAAATTTTGGAAAAAGTAATTATCGGTAGGTGCAAGGGCTTTTATTTCACGAATATGCTGTAATATCTGATTTCATGTATAACAATTGTATTATACTATTCTCACGGCAATTACAAAACAACTTAAATTAAAACCCCCAGGAAACAAGATAAGTAAGTTAACATTATATTTCCAAACTCCAAAACTAGTTGTTATCGAATTCCCTGAACATCTAAAAACTTTGACATAATCTCTTTATCGGGACCATCACGCCCTTACTATCGTTGGCGACAATTGTCCCTTAGGATCAATCCTAAACTGTATGAAATCCCCTTTATTTTCCTTATACTCACTACTAAGTTAATTTTAGTGCATTTTTCTGTATATAAAGAAATATGCTGATGTGTGTTAGTTTTTTGTTAATGTATTTTATTAGGACGGTAATACCAATTTAAAATAAGAAATTGAACAGGACATACAATAGTCGCATTTCCTGAAATAATACATGTTTTGATACATTGATTCATAGGGGGGAGCCACGTTTCGGCATAAATGGGCCGGTTCGAACGGAGTGATACCGGAGTGATACCGTCTCACAAAAAAACCGGTGTGAAATAGTGCTTTCGCTGTGTTTCACCGAGTGAGTGAGAATACCAGAGGCCCAAACCCCATCCCCTCCCCCTCCCTACTCCAAAGGTCGGCAACGCACCTGTGACACCTCTGGTGATAGATACGTCTGCTCGTGTGCCGCTTATTCCATAAATAGAAAACTTTGAATAAATCAATGACAGCGAGGCTAGTACGGTAGAGAGCTTTTGAGAATTATTTTTCCCGAAAACTTACGAACTCTCGCCTTTAGGCTTTGTTAAAGAAAACGAAACCTTGAGGTAATTGAAAACCACTGTGATAACTTGCCAATCGTGCACGACTTTTCAGGCAATGATTGGTGTTCTAGGTTTATAGTAAAAAGGGTTGACTTGTACAGTTGGTGTGGCAGGACTACTAAACAAGCCGTAAAAATCTGTTACGTGTTAAGAAACTCTCTCCATGAAAGAATAAAGTCCAATTTTAGTATTCTAAATACTATTTAGTTTTCTAAGTACTATGTTATATTAAAGCCTGCAAGACATTGAATTAAATATTTTTAATTCCTTCAATGACATGCTGACCTTACACCTTTTCTATCGCTAAAATATTCTGTTGTAGTGTATTCTAGTCAACATTATACAAAAAAATATTGCAAATAGTGTCCTCGACAGTTCACGCCTCTTTCGTATTCATGTAATGAGTGAAACAACTAGGTTCACGATTCATAATCATCAATTACCAATAGATGGCCAATGTTGTATGTTGCGGCTTGGGAACAATCCTTATTATTTTCCTATCCAAATATCGTTGCCTAACTTCCCACTTCCAACTCCCCCTTGCACATGAAGCGAATTCAATCAGCGCCATCTAGTGCGCAAAGAGGGAAAACGGCTCTCTAATGGCCGCGTAGCATGATTCACGTTGTCGCTCGTAAAAATATCTAAAATCAATGGAAATAGACTGATCTAAGTTGTGAAAACCGTGTACATTTCGTGTGGAGTGTGATCTCCTGCCTGTGCTGTGTGGGACACTTGTCTGGACCAACCAAACGTGCTGTGATGAACCGGGTTCGTGGATGTGCTTCCGATTGGTGAGTCTTCCCAACCTTTTCCTGTTTCTGAACCAGTTCGTTTGTTCCTGCTTGATATCATTGGATTTAGACAAACGCTAGAAAGGTGCCCTAGGTTACCACCCGCTGTGAACCAACCAGCAATCGCTCATTCACCAACATATATAAAAGTGGTCCAATAGAGCCGGATCATCTTGATTAGTTACAAAAACTTATTAAATACAGTCCGCTTACTAGTTCATCGATTATTTACAATTATTAATCTAAATAGTGTAATAAAATTTGATAATGGTACTTATTTCATTGCATTTAATAGTAACTCATTTATTTTAAATGTAATTCGACAAAATTCTAAAGTTGTTGATTGGTTCATATTGCTCAGACAGTGTTACGTATCTTATTTGTTCGGAGTATACTTCGCATGGAATGTGCATTGAGCGTTTGGACTTATTTATTTTATAAAGTGGCTACTTGGGGGTAGAAGTCAGACTTATTTAGGTACTCACTTATGTTAAGAATTTTCTTAAAATTATATAAATAGTTAAAAGTTATTCAACTCAATTGAAATTACAGCAACACTTATGATATCTAGATATTGTATTAGGTTTGATTATAGAACAAAACTCGTCTTTGTATGACATTATCCTGCCACCTATTTGTTTGTGAACTTATATATTATTTGTGTTGTTTTACTTATTTAATTATTAGTTCACGAGGTGTGAGAGATATTTACTTGAAGGTTGACTTATTTGATTGCTCACAATGACTACCAAAGAGGAGAATGTTATTAAACTTTATACGTCACAGCGCGAATATGTTTTTCGATCGTTACAGATTCTTGTAGATTTAACTAAATTATTACGTGAGAAACGAGATTCGTCAAAAGTTAAGGAGTTTCGTGCTCGATATTCGAAATTAGAGAGTATACGAGAAGAATATGTTATATTAACTGAGAAAATAAATAGTTTGAAATTAACTTTAAAGCCTACGGAGTCCGTCAATATGCAAGCGATGGCCGTGTTCGATGACATGTACTACGAAGTAATGAGTGCCTCGACAGAGTTTCTCGCGCCCGCGCCGGCGCCGCCTGGGTCGCCGGCCGGGGGAGTGCTCAGCTCGGTACCTGCTTCCGACACTAGTCGCGAGACACATGCTAGATTACCGCGAATTGACCTCCCGAAGTTTGATGGTAAAATAGAAAATTGGCAAACCTTTTATGATACATTTGTAAGTTTAATTCATAATAATTCATCAATTGTTCCGATTACTAAATTTCATTACTTACTTTCTTGTTTATCGGGATCCGCCCTCGGGATCGCTAAACAGGTCAAGGTTACATCGGACAATTATGAAATAGTTTTTAACGAATTGGTGAAGCGTTATCATAATAAAAGGATTTTAGCGGTGACGTATTTAGATCAAATAAATAAATATCCTTGTTTAAAAAATCCTAATTTCAGTGAATTAACAGTCGTATACTAATGTACTTTGTGAGTCGGTCAATGCCCTTAAGGCCTTAAAGCTAGATGATCTAAGTGATTTTATTTTGTTTAACTCCGCGTTTCGCGCGCTTGATTACTATACGCGAAAGCGCTTTGAGTGTCAAAATAAATCGGAGATTCCTACTTTTCACGAGCTTATGGAGTTTCTTCAAGACTATGTTAGAGTTTTAGAAACTACGTACCATACGACCAGCGTGATTGAACCTGCTCGTGTCACTACGCGGGCTGCGCCTCCTTATGGAGGAAACGGGAAACAGATCAAAAATGTTTCAGAGCGAGTGCAGAAACGATCTGTGCTCACTACTCAATCTGGGCATTCTAGAAGCTTGATATCATTAGAATGCTATCACTGTGGTGCAGCGCACAGTATCTATAAGTGCCCCACATTTCAATCGTTAGGTTCACAAACTAGGTTGAACGTTGTAAAACAAAAGAACTTATGTGTCAATTGTTTGCGTAAGCATCCTGTCGATAAGTGTGTATCAAAAATGAATTGTTTTATCTGTGGTCGTAATCATCACACGTTAGTCCACAACGACGACCCGCCTCCGTTAGCGACTGCAGCAGGCACCGGTTCGAGCACCCACGCCACTTGTAGTGCGTTCCAGGGACAAGCTCGCGACACCTGCGTGGTATTGCTCGGTACGTGCATGGTGCGCGTGCTAGACGCCTCTGGCACGTTGCAACCGGTTCGAGCGCTAATCGATAGTGGCGCTCAGGACTGCTTCATGACTGCGAAGTGTGCACGAAAGCTAGGTTTTCAGTTGAGTCGTTGTAATATTAATGTAGCTGGACTAGGACAACATACGGTGTGTCAAGTCCGAGGAATGACTCAATGCTCCATTCGCCCGTGTGATTCGAGTGATCCGCAGTTTCATATCTCTCCTATTGTTATCGACAGCATCACATCGGCTATGCCGACCTCGGTTATTCCACAAACGGTACGTAATGAATATAAACATTTAATGTTAGCTGATCGTGACTTCGACAAACCTGCTGATGTCGACCTGTTGCTCGGCGCTGAGTTGTTCCATCACATTTATGACGGACAGGTGTTGAAGCCGAAACCCGGCTACCCTGCTGCTTTGCACAGTGTCTTTGGGTGGGTCCTCTCTGGTCCAACAAGTGTTGCCAGTCCGAACTCGGGTGTCACTTCTTTGATAGCTTCCTCTCGTAAACTTGATGAGATAGTCAAGCGATTCTGGGAAGTGGAGGAACCCCGCCATAAACCTATTTCCGTTCCAGAAGATGATGAGGTCGAACGCCTTTATTCCAGTCTTACTTATAGAGATTGTGACGGCCGTTATGTGGTACCTATTTTATTGAAAACTCCTGACTCTAATGTAGGAGATTCTTATTTTAGTTCGTTGTCGCAGTTTATTAACCTTGAGAAACGACTAAGTCGGCAAGAACTACTAAACTCTGATTATTGTGAATTTATGCATGAATATGAGCAACTGGGTCACATGCAAGCAATAGCAACCAGCGTCCCAAGCGGTCGCTACTTTATACCGCACCACTGCGTGCTTCGTCCTGAGAGTTCGACGACGAAACTTCGCGTTGTTTTTAATGCTAGTCATAGGACGACTAATGGCTTATCTCTAAATGACATTGTTTATACTGGACCTAAACTGCAACCGAATATTGTAGACATCATAACTGGCTTTCGGGTTCATAACATCGTGTTCACTTGTGACATCTCTAAGATGTATCGTCAATTCTTGATAAGGCCTGAGGATCGAGCGTGGCAACACGTGCTTTGGCGTGATTCACCGTCCTCACCTATTCGAGAGTTTGAGTTACGTACCGTAACCTATGGTGTTAAGAGCTCACCTTATCTGGCGATCCGTACTCTGCGTCAACTGGCTGACGACTACGGCGATCTATATCCTCGTGCTGCTGATGCTCTCCGGCATCATACGTACACTGACGATATAACTACCGGGGCTTCTTCTGTCGAGGCAGCTTGTCAAATCAAAGACGAACTGATCAATCTCCTCAGTTGTGCTCAATTAGCGTTGCGCAAATGGAGCAGCAATAGTCCTACGTTCTTGGATGGACTACCAGTTGAACATTGTCAAATTCCAAAGTCATTCATCGATGATGGTTCTATGACCCTTAAGGTCTTAGGAATCCAGTGGGACCCTATTGGTGATTATTTTACATACTCCGTCACACCTGTGGACATTGTATTTACCAAACGTTCTATCCTATCGAACGTTGCTCGAATTTATGATCCTTTGGGTTAGCTTGCACCTTATATATTGCAAGCGAAATTACTCCTTCAAAGCCTATGGCGTCTTCACTTATCTTGGGATGATCTTATTCCCCAGGAACTGTGTGGTGACTGGGCTAAGTTCATTTCTGGATTATCTAATTTAAAGCTTGTTAAAATTCTTCGCAAAATTGTTACTCATTTGGAAGCCGATCATCAACTCGTTGGATTTTGTGACGGATCATCTAAAGGTTACGGATGTTGTATTTATTTGCGTTCAGTCTTTGGTAATCGTGTTGAAATCTTCTTACTTATTGCTAAGTCTAAAGTAGCCCCAATCAAACCTCTTACGGTTAATCGTTTAGAGTTGTGCGGCGCCACCTTGTTGTCACGCACTCTTCATCACATTCAATCATTGCTTGCCTCTAAAATTAAAGTATCTCAAGTTTTTGCATTTACGGACAGCTCCACTGTGTTAGCTTGGCTTCACACAGAACCTCATAGATTAAAAACTTTTGTTGCACATCGTGTGGTTCAGATAACCGATACTTTTAAACCCTCGATCTGGCGTCATGTGTCTACTCACGACAACCCTGCTGACTACTCCAGCCGAGGCCTCTCTTGCGAGGAGCTGGTGAAATGCGATAAATGGTGGTCGGGACCGGAGTGGCTGCTCAGAGGTCTCAATTCCTGGCCGGCTTCATTCCGTTCTGAACATCTGGGGGAAGTGCCTGAAGTGAAATCTTGTTCTCATGTAGTCCAAGGTCAGACACCAATTCATGAGGTCTTGCCAGAGCTGTTAGAACGTTCTTCCTCACTCACTCATTTACAGCGAACAGTGGCTTGGATCTTTCGTTTTGTTACAAATATGCGGCAAGAGCCTGGCAAACGCTATCATAGCGCTCTCACTTCTGATGAGCTAGAGCAATCGTTACTTACACTTATAAAATCTGTTCAACAGTCCCATTTTAGTGATGAAATTTCTAAACTTATTTCTAAGAAGTGTCTTCCCAAACATTTGCAAAAGTTGGCTCCTTTTCTTGACAACTCGGGTCTAGTCCGAGTGGGGGGACGTCTTCAAAACTTCAACTTGCGTGACCAGCATATGCATCCGTACCTAATACCAAAAAAATCTATTTTGGCTTCACTCATAATTACTTATTATCATAAATTTTATTTGCATTGTGGGCCTTGCACGTTGCAATCGCTAATTCAAAGAAAATTCTGGATTCTTGGAATTAGAAATTTAATTCGCTCACACTTATCCAGATGTGTGACATGTTTTAAGGTTAAACCGATTCCTTATCAACCTGTGATGAGAAACTTACCGCCTTGTAGATCCCAGATGGGTTTTTGTTTTCAAAATATAGGTATCGACTTTGGTGGACCTTTTCTGGTTAAAGAAAGTCGAAAACGTAACGCTCGTGTCCATAAAGCTTACGTGTGCTTAATTGTCTGCCTCTCTGTCAAGGCAGTACATCTCGAGCTAGTTTCTGAACTGTCTACAGAAGCGTTTCTAGCTGCTCTAGATAGATTTGTGTCGAGACGAGGAATATGTCGCAGTATTATGACTGATTGTGGCACAAATTTTGTGGGGCTAAACGCTATCTCGAAGATATGTACAAAGTCATGTTCGATAATAGGGAGGAGGTTTCATCTCAATTAGGGTCTCGTGGAATTTCTTGGAAATTGAATCCTACTTCCGCGCCCCACTTTGGTGGCATTTTCGAGAGTGGTATTAAGTCCACCAAATACCATCTCAAAAGAGTCATTGGTTCTCAAGTTTTAACTTTCGAAGAACTGGTCACGGTCTTAACGAAGGTCGAAGCAATGCTCAATTCTAGACCCTTGTGTCAGCTATCTGCTGATCCTAGTGAAGTAGATGTACTCACTGCTGGACACTTTATTGTTGGACGCCCATTGGTTACTCTTCCAGAATCACGTTTAGAAGAAGTACATCCTCGAACTCGTTGGCAACTTCTTCAGAAACTTACGCAAAGTTTCTGGCGTGTTTGGCAGAACGACTATCTGCATACCCTACAACAAAGGGTCAAATGGTTTAAGGATGACCATCGTCGTCCTGAGATTGGACAGCTTGTTTCAATCCAGAAACCTAACTTACCTCCAAATGAATGGCGACTAGGATGAATCGTTGACGTTCATCCCGGGATTGATAAAATTATTCTTGTTGTGACGGTAAAAACCCAGAAGGGTTTACTTAAACGACCAGTGGTCAAGGTTTGTCCTTTACCGATAGCCAATTAGGTTTTATTTTATTCTATTAGTAGTGAACCTAGTTTTAGTTATTATACAGTTCTTATCTTTAAGTTAAGCAAACTTGTCGTAAGTTACCTAGTTCTTATTTTAATGCACATTTCAAACGCTAGTATTTATTGTGGTCTGTTTTTTTTATTTATAACTTATTACTGTCTGAGCAACGAGGTTCCTAGAGGTTGTCGGACAGTGTTGTCTTGTGAAATCCCTCGGTGATTTCAAGTGGGGGGAGATGTTGCGGCTTGGGAACAATCCTTATTATTTTCCTATCCAAATATCGTTGCCTAACTTCCCACTTCCAACTCCCCCTTGCACATGAAGCGAATTCAATCAGCGCCATCTAGTGCGCAAAGAGGGAAAACGGCTCTCTAATGGCCGCGTAGCATGATTCACGTTGTCGCTCGTAAAAATATCTAAAATCAATGGAAATAGACTGATCTAAGTTGTGAAAACCGTGTACATTTCGTGTGGAGTGTGATCTCCTGCCTGTGCTGTGTGGGACACTTGTCTGGACCAACCAAACGTGCTGTGATGAACCGGGTTCGTGGATGTGCTTCCGATTGGTGAGTCTTCCCAATCTTTTCCTGTTTCTGAACCAGTTCGTTTGTTCCTGCTTGATATCATTGGATTTAGACAAACGCTAGAAAGGTGCCCTAGGTTACCACCCGCTGTGAACCAACCAGCAATCGCTCATTCACCAACATTGTACATAAAACTGCTCCAAGACTCTAGATAACATCCGGTTCTGTGCTGCTTTATCTAACGGTTTACTCTTTAATGGGTCACGATCAACTTCATCATATCACTGTTTGGCATAATTAATTTTAATAAGATAATTCAGTTCAAAATCAATTCGTTACCAATAATATAAACTTCGTAATATTCTTGGCTAAAGGACTAAGTCAAAGTAACTGATAACTTTAATAAAAACTCCATGCTCGTTTACATTAAGTTCAGAAAGACGTCAACACGCAAAGTAAAATCATAAATAACGACACGGCATGTATGAACACGTCATATAAGGGTTATTATAAATATGTCTCGTTTAGCCACTTCACTCATTTCCTGCTTAGAATTAAAAGCAAGGTCAGATGACATAGAGTTAGGAATTTAATAAATAAGAATCCTTCAAAGTAAATTTATTTAAGAAAACTGTTATGAGATTTTTTGTATATTAAAAGACTACGAACAGAGGTAGCAGTAGTTAAACTAGCGGGTGGAGGAGACTCATACGTAGGAAATATTTGTTTAAACAGTATAATTCGTGTTATAACATATTTTTTATTCTGTTATCAGCTCAGTGAAGGTCGATGTGGGGTCGGATCTTTTACAAAACATTTTTTCTGTACATACATTAAAGACTATACAATTAATAAAAATCTATAATAATCTTAACAGACCAAGGACAAGTAAGACAGCGTGTCTCTTCTACACTAAGGTAGGAACCACGCTGACTTCAGCACGAACGGGGCGGCTCGATCGGGCGGTACTACCCACGCACAGATGATCAGAGTAGAATGATTTTGGCAGGTCCATACATAAAGAAAAGAAAACTAAACTAAGAAAATAAACAATCAACAATAATATTCTTTTATATTTTTTGTTATTTGCAAATCTCGAACTGACAAATAAAATGCCAATTGAGACAGCTGATTAAAAACATCTTACATAATGTCCTAAAATAGAATATCGCCGCAAAATACAGCACCTTGCAAAACAGAGCTAAATAGACCATTTTACCCTATGTACTATTCTAGTATTTTAGGTAGTCAACGGAGCGGGTAATAAGACCAACTCGCTTGTGCTCCCAATTTGTTAGAACACCTGTGTCTGGTTATCCCATACATGTATAATCTTAAGAATAAACTGTAAGATAAATGTAAACAAAGGTTGTTTCGTGAGCAAATATTCTAAATTTTGAATTATATGTAAGGTGTCGTTCTGTTGTATTTGTGTAAAATGGTTACGAAATGTTTCGGGAAGTTATGCGTCTTTTATTCTAGAGTGTGCTTCGGTGTATTCAAGAAAAGTTCTTAGTTTTGAAATATTACTTCAAACCTTTATTCATAAACTTTACACAAAATGACATTGGTGTCAAAACTTCCCTAGTTACCCGTTTAGTGTATTTTTAACAAGTTCTATTAGCTTCGCTTGTAAAATTATTTTTGTTACCGAAATTTATCGTATACTAGGATAAAGAAACAGATAAAACTCCAAACGATAAAGACTGACACAAGAGCACAGACAAGTGTCCAAAGTGCGTATGTATTTATTAATATACAACATTGAAGAGAATTCCGAACTTTATGAACTCTGTATTTGACTTTGCTTGAAAAGTATGTTCAAATAAATTTCCCGACGTTTAATAAATTAATTTTACCAAAACTTTTGGGATATATTATAATACTATTATTATAAGTCCAATTCAAAACTTAGACTATCTGGTATCTTCAGTATACCAACAACAAACAAAACCGCAGGTTTTTCCAACGTCGCTGAACCAAATATCACCACATTTTCGACTACACGCAGACATGTGAAAGCCGTCTGTCACATCGTAAATGGTGCAAAAAGTGTCACGGCATATGCCAGGACTTTTTTTTTTTATATGGGACTAATCCCACCCACATGCCCACCGCTGTAACTCCTGTACACCAGGATCAACAGCAGTGACCCACGAACACACCGAGTTATGACACTCGGGAAGTCCCAGGAAAAAATATTAACTGTCTTGGAACCCGCAACGAAATTAATCAGAAGAAAAACAGGAGGAGTTGGAAATATGATAAGTCCACTTCTATGCCAGGACTACCACTCTCACCATTCGATCAATAGGAATTGGTTAAGTCTAAAATATTTACGTGCTATTGCCACTCTGAAAATAACTGACTACATCCTGGGAATACCAATGAATAAAAATACTTTTTAATAAATCACTCCAACAATGTGATAGTTGACAACTTAGTAAAATTAGTTACTTTTATTATCTGTCAAAATGATAACTTTATATAAAATGTTTGTTTGATTAAAATTTGTAATAGAAATGAAAAGCTATAATAATTATATTTTTTGAGATGTTTTGTAAAATTCGTTTTAATGAAGGAGACATCAGTATTTATTAACGATACAGTCATCTACCCCATTGTTTTGCATTGTCATTCAAACAATATAAATTCAATTAATTCGAACACATTTCACAAAAGTAAAATTTTAACAAAAAAAAACCGACTTCTAGATTCCATGATCAGATCTCAGTGTCCTTATCATAGTACCACAGTTGAGATATCTCCTTTCCATAAAAAAAATAATCATCAAAAACAATTCATAAACGATGAAGTTATGCGCGGACACACAAACAAAAAACGGTTGAATTGAGAACCTCCTTGTTTGAAGTCAGTTAAAAATAAAACAATTAAGCCTTCGAGTCATATTATGATGTGTGTTTTCCATGTGATGGCGGATTTAGAATACAGAATGTCACCACTTTTAGTTATTCCATGGGTATCGTAAGAGCGAACTGAAGCATAAAAAAAACTATGGAGAATAGACAACATTACAGCAAAGAGAATGAAAACTTGAAACTAACTCTTTGCTAACCCGACTAACCAGCGTAGCGTTGTAGGCCAATGTGTGTCCAACAGTGGACTATTAAAGACTGTTGATATGTTGTGTAACATATGACACCCAATTCTGATCATTGGTTTTTTGTAGCCTAGGCTTTCTGTTATACATTTTCGTTAGGTTGCAAAGAATCACTCTCACAGATTGTCAGCTAAAAAGCTTATACATCTAAATACTTAAAGGCAGACAGAATTCGTGATAACAGTTTTCATCATAGTACAGAATTCGAGTAACGATTCCATGAGCTTTTGTCGATATATAAGTATATTTAAAAGTAGTATGGTATGTCAAATGTCTCGGCAACTTTAGCTTGAGCTTTAAATATTTTAGAGAATTTGTGGTTCAGGGAATAAGCGATTGATTTTAGTAGCTGTTCAAAAGAAAGGATGATAGAGGAGACTTTTATCATTATTCACTCCTTTATTGTTGTGCGTAGAACATTTATGTCCTCAAATTTGACTTATTAACAAATATATTAATCTTAATATACACACTAAGATAAATTGAGAATCACCAAGTGATTTTAGAATGATTATGCTAAAAAATGTTTAAATATTAAAGGCATTCTATAACCATTACTTTGTGTTGGTTATCCCTTGTAACAATTAAAGAAACAGTTTAAAAAACTTAGACATCACATAATTCCTTTGCTGTTTTTCGTTATTTAAATTGTAATCACTCAAGCGAACATAAAGATACTTTTAAACCAAGCAGCTGTATTTGAAATAGAGATCATTTACTATATACCATATACCATTATGTTACAAAGAATAAGGAATGTAAAAATGAAAATAATTTTAAGTGTTACTATTAAATATCTTAAGCAGCTAAAACCAATAAAGAAAATCGAGTATTTGACACACAATGCCATCTAGTTTCAAATTTAACAGAGCTTATTAAATCTTCATTAGCAACAGTTTTTAACAGTTAACCGCTGAACGTATAAGCCTGTTCTTAAAAAAAGTTTTTTGCCTACTACGCCATGCTAGCTAGATGGGTTAGCATGAGGTGTTAACAACAGCAGTTCCCGGATCTCTGTCTTCTCAGGCGCAGAGTGGTACACCGTGTGGTTTTAGTCGGTTCAATTCCGACACATCACCCCGCCGCAAACCCCGGCGGGGTGACGACCCGAGGGGGTTTCCACAAGTAAAAAAAAACTCTTTGCAGTGATGTTGCCCCCCCCCCCCCCTTAATCACCTCGTATGAAACCCACGGCATGAATAGCAGTGGTGACTCTTCCTATTTTTAATCTGCCACTACACGGACTTTTCACGGATTAAATCTTACCTTTATCAAAATCTCTAGACTGCGGTTTCTTCAGTAAAACAGGCTCGTGATCCTCTCTCCTCCAAGTTATCTTGGGAGGGGGGTGGCCTGTAGCTTTGCACGTTAGAGTTGCATTCTCCAGCTCTTGTACTGACACGTCGCCTGAAGTTTCATCGCTGATGATATCAGGTGGCACTGTGGACAAATGGTAAAATTTTACTCTTTATTGTTAGGCTGTTGTTTTAACATTCGTTTAAAATGTGTCGATAAATCTAGGCCAAATAAGTGTTATTATTTCCGGACACTGAGTGTTATTAAACTATAAGAAATATGCATAAGTATGTACCTATATCGGTGATCTGGTTGCAGTCTTTGCCTTGATTGTGATTAGAAGACTACATAGTATGAGGTGTCTCAGGTAAAAATTTCGGAATGCAACTCATTAAAGAATTTTCTACTTCTTGCTCCAGAATGTGGAGAGATCATGTTTTTGTTTTTGATTTATGTAAAATAAATGACGAATTTTAGGTAACTTGAAAATTTACAAATAAAAAAGGTAAACGATGCTATGACATGAATTAACTTTAAAAGAATTTTAATTTTCATAATTATGTAAAATACTACATAACTATCATAGTTATGTAAAATGTGCTAAATAGGTTAAAGTATCGAATCCAAACGTGCATACTATTTTAAAATAAGTGTGAACTCATTCCATAAATCTCATTCCATTTTAAATTCAAATATTATTTACTTTAAATTATCTGCGATGGAAAATCAATTATTAATTAGGTAGTTCAAATAATACAGAAAGATTAGTAATAGGCAGATTTCATCAATGGCAGCATAATGGCTTGATGCACTTGTCAGTCACTATGAATCACTAATTCTATCTCGATGATTAATTATTTTTCGTTTTTTATGTAAGGAGGGTTTTCGATACTTTTTCTGCCACCAAACGGAACAGTAACTAATGATGTACATTTTTTTTATGTGGAGGTATCTAAAATATTTGAGAATATAATTAAATGGCAAAGTTACTTTTCGTCGACTTTCCAGATGAGTGGAGCCGTGGAAATAAGCTAAAATATATATTTTGATAATGAGTACACATATTCTTTCTTCTTTGATGAAATGGAAATCAGCCGGATCTCTCGGATCAGCTATTTCTGCCAATGTCAAGTGTTTATAGTCTTCAAATCATAAGTCTTCAAGTCGTTAAGCCTTCGTCGTGATGAAATTAATGATATAAAATATAAAAATGTGGATGAGATGAAATGGGGACCGTATTCCGAAAAAACAAAAAACGATTTCATGAGTACACATATTAACTCTTTATAATATACCTGACATTATAACTGTCAAATACATTGTGATAAGTATATATGTATTTGTATCAGTTATCTAGTACCCCATAACACAAGCTCTGCTTATCTTGGGACTAGATGGCGTTGTGTGTTTAGATGTCCGAAATATTTATTTATTTATTTATTTATAAAATGATTTATTTCTTCAAAGGTTCAAGACTTTTTTCATGATCTGTTATGCTTCATAAGCCTTTTTAATTTTTTATTTAGATGATCTGAGCTGTCGAATACCACTTATTTGATCTCTGCACCTTCTGGGGCATAACTCCATACATTCTTTGGACATCTCCTTTTATTCAAAAAAATATCAAAGTCCTCATTAATCTATTAAATTGAACATGAACATTTACCTATAGTCTATTTTTATTAATATAGTGTACATTAAAACAGTAAAAACATGTAAATTCTTAAAACATAGTCACGCTAACCAGAAATAGGTCAGATTGATTAATGAAGTCACATCTCTAGACGTTTCGTTCATGTATTAAATGTTCGTGAACGAAGGTTAAGTTTTCATAGTACAAATCAATCATGACATTCCAAAAAAGGAAAATAAAACTACTTTTGACTAAGAGTTCCACACATAACATATTAAAACGAGTAACAGACTTGACCTACTATTTTACGTGCACGTGTGACTGTATTAAGTTAACGATAAATTCTAAGGAAATAACTTGATTCTATAAGTTGGAATCCATATAAGTTAAGTATATCGATGACGATGTATGAAATTTTCTAGACTATAGCTTAAGAAACTCTGAGAGTTGAATTTGTAAGTGAGTTTTCACAGGTAAAAAATAAAAACCAAATTTTAACATAGAAGTAAAATCAACTTAAGCTTTAAATACCCAATAAAAATGCATTAGGTGCATAGAGTTCCCACAAAGAACTAATAGCTCCAAGTCAACCTCACCGACAAGTGGTGTACCTACTGATAAATAGACGAGGCTCCGGCTAGCAAAACATCCGACAGCGACAATAGACCAGCCATCTATTTCGTGGGACCAAAACACTTGCGAAAAGTGGGCGTTTAATATGCCTGTGCTTACCCCTTTGGTGAAACAGACGTGATTTTATGTATGTATGTAAAAAAATACAAAGCAGTCATGAATACCGACAGAAGTGAAAACTCCAAACAAAAAGTTGTTTAATCTCACCTGAAATGAACCTCTTTGCTCTTGGAATTAAATGTGCGATAAAAAGAAGTAAAAAATAAAGCTCATGGAATGCGTTCGGTGACGATGACGTGAGTTCCATAATTTTTGTTCACCTTAAAAGTGCTCAACGCGCCTTAAGAGCTTCAATTCACTTCAATAAATGCTTATGAACCTATCGAATCTATATACTACCTAAACACCTATAACCTTTTCAATAGTACAGTTTGATATCCAAGCAACATATTATTATTTTAAGCTCGTGGCATTAATGTTGCACGAACAAATACCACGAACACTTGAGCCCTTACATAGTGACAGTAATGTGACCGATGAATATTGAACTAATAAATGTCAAACGTTGTTGTGTTTAGCTGTCAAGGTAACAATATCAATACTAATAATGTAAAGGTAAAGAGTTTCGAGTTCATAGGTAGTAAATATAGGTAATATTTACCGCAATAAAGTGAATACAATGCAAACATCGACAAAAATTATGCATAAATGATAAATTTTGCTCTTTTTAAGAGACAGAAAAGTGGTTTAGCCATATTATGTATAAAGTTTACAAATCCATTAAATCGATATACAAATCGATCTAAACAGAAATCAGTATCGATTCTTTTATTTGATTGAATTGTCAATGTCATTTCATCCGTATTTAACAAAATATCAAAACCTCCAGAAGAGAATTTAACAATGGAGAGAGGATAGTAGCAACTATTTGAAGACTGTTTCAAATATTTTGAAATATCACTTGTATTGTCATGAAACTTGTAAAATACAAGTTTTCTTTTTAAATTGAGAGCTTGGAAGTAATATAAATAACGTCAAGATGAAAAATGAAATTCAAGAAAGCAACAGACCGCATGATGTTCCCCCACATGCTGTAGGGAGGGTACACATTTAAATAGGCCAGACGGCTGAGAGTAATATTTTTTGTGGCAAATATTTCCCGTCTTGAACTAAAAATATTTGAGTACTTGTCATATACTTAATTTACGCAACGGTTTTATGACATTGTCTCAATTAAAACTCAAATTGCTGACGACTTGTTTGCTTGTTATTATTTCCCATTTCGTGGTTAATCACGATTCTTATAAGAGATAAGAATAAACAACGATCAAAACAGAAAAGTAAAATCGCATATAGTACCTAAAAAACTGTTAAAATTCTATATTTTCATAGTCATAGAATTTTAACGTAAAAGTATGAAAAAGTTTGCAATAAATTGAGAAAGTGCTTAATTAAATATTTCATTTCGATATTGAAGTAGGAAAGTGGATAGTTACTAATCGTATGCATACAGGCTCAAGATAACTCAGAAATAAAAGTCGAAATTCTTTTCTTTTACAGTTATTCGAAAAGAACGTGTGTATTTTACGTAATATTAAAAAGGGGGTTCCGTCGACATCTTTATATAACATTAAATTATTTTTGGTTAAACTGTTAAATAAATTTAACTATAATCCAAATTACTATATTTACATTTTCTTAGATTGTTAATAAATCAGTTTTAAAGAAGATTATTGATGAAACAAACTAAACTTAAGGAACGTTTCAAGTTTATCCGTTTTGAAACAATTTGTTTTTTCCTGTTTTTCTATTTTAAGTTTCAAATATTCACATTCGATACAAAGAGCAATAAATCATTATGTTACCCAGTTTTTTAGTACATATTTGACTTGACCACCTCTCGAATAATATTATGTCATTTCTTCTTTAGTCTTCAGTAGCATGTCACCATGGGGCTTTCCTACCATCAGGTTTTAGCTGATAGTTTACTTCTAACCCTATGTGAACATGGCTGATAGAACCTGGTTAAAATATTAAGGAATCTAAAAGTATGATTGATCGTGTTTATTTCTGAAATAATTATTACAACTTCTTATTTCTCCGTAATTGGAATAGAAGACGCACTACCGACTAAAACATTTATATTGTGTACATTGTATACATATTCTAAAGACACAAAAAGATTTATCTTTTACCTTTGTCATGGGTCTCGCTAATGAGTAGGTACACTTTTTAAACATTCATTTTGTTTTCGAACACAGTCCTGTCCATGAAATCAATACAGTATAAAAACTTTCTGGTATCTACTTTATAATGTATCATATTGTAAATGTTTCACTTACTTTAACCTATACTAAAATTATAAAGCTTCTGTTTGTTTGTTTGGTTGTAATCGCTAATCTCAGCAAGTAGGTACTGGTACTAAAATAAATAAATAAAAATAAATCAGGGAGTGCCATATACTGTATTATACCTTTCATCACAATACGGCCAGTGAGAGGCAGTGTCAATCAAACATGTAGCAAAAATGACAAATATATCCTATTATATATTGTTTCACAAAAACAATTGTTCTACTTTAAAGGAATTTTAAAAAGTCCGAAATTGCATGTCTATCTTTAGAGTTTGACTCACTTTAACGGTTATTATGATGACTAATTTTTTTACGCTTTATAACATCACGCTGTGGCAATAGAGACGCAGAGGTGATTGCGGGGGTCGGCTAGTATTAGATAATAATATCAAGTTTTTGGAAAATTTCACAAACTATAGAACTTAAGATCTATAAAACGCCTTGAATAGTACAGCACAGAGTTTAGATAAGACATTTATTTAAAGGTTGAAATAAATATTATAAATGGATTTGATTCTCACACACGAACAATTAGTGATATGACGGGCGAGTAACTTTTTTACCTCGTATAAATTATTATAAAAAAATCACACTTTGTATGAAAACATGATATATCAATTTGCAATGAGGTTAAAAACATCTCGTTTTATGCATAAATCAGTCGATAAGTTGAGAAAGATGTAAAGTAACTAATTGAAACATTGGTTCTTGATTAAATCTTTAAAGAAAATACTTCCAAAAAAATTGAAATATGTACTAACAAAGAGCAAATTATGTTCAATATTCTAGTTCCCAAAAATTATTACCGTGAAAATTTTAACCGACAAACCGATGGCGATGGATCAAAACTTGATCAATGATCGGTGGTCTAAAGTTTTATTTTGTATCACACGACATATCGATTGAATTATGTTTGTGACATGGCCATCACTCACTACTTTCAGAAAAAGAACTATGTTGATTTTTTCGAATTCGTGTCATTTACATTTTTTTATATTTTTTATCGTTAATTTCAACACGATGAAGACTTGAAGACTTAAGATTTAAAGACTTTAAATATTTTACATTGGTAGAAATAGCTGATCCGCTGATCCGGCTAGTTGCCATCTCATCATCAAAAGAAGAAGAATTATATTGCTCATTTGTTAAATTTGTTATTTTGAAATATTATGCCGATTTTCACAGAAAAGTTATAGATATGAATGTATTTAGTAAATTAACTTTCTGTCTGACCATATGAACCTAGAGTCACCCTAGATTGGTCGCTATTGCCTTGTCATGAGGAATGCGACTAAGACTTAATATGGCAAAGATCCACCTCTGTTTGTAGATGTAGAAAAAAAAAATGACACTCGGGTCTTCATTAGTCTGTAAGATTCAGACAAACCCCTTTGTTCTTCAAAAACATTCATCATTCACCGCGTTAACAACAACAAAAAGTTTAAAAACCAAATTAAGAATCTAACAAGGAATAAATACGAAATAATTCGGATACAAACCAAGAAGTGCATAATAATATGGTCAAAGCAGAGCTGTGATAACACCTATTGATTGCTGAAACCTTCGTGAAAACTTCAAGTTTATGTCAGAAATAAACGATTCATCTTATTATATAAAGAAGATGACTACGTTGCTCGATCAAGTGGCATCACACATTTAATCTGTCATAACGAATATTGTCATACCGACATTATAATAAAAACAAAATTGCTAAATCCTTCCCGAATTTTTCATCGTTAAAGCCTTATGTACCCATATCTCCTAAATTGTGGTCATACTACATCGCTTACACCCCAATTTTCACATGCCTGAGTGCAAAAACTCATCAATCATGAAGGATTTAACTGTATGGAGTTGAATTAAGTCTTTATTGACAGCAGACGAGACGGGACAATCTTTTAGCCTGTATTTTTAAAAGCTTTACGCTATTTTTGTGTTAGGCTTATTCTGTCATAGTTTACTATGATGAAAAACTGTGACGATTTATAAATAGCTACATTTTCGTTATTGGTTATTTTTTGCTACTGTTATTTTTATATTTAAAATTGGAAGAAAAATTTAAACGGCAACAAGCTTAACATCTTGCGATGCAGGTGTCGGGTAAAGTGGAGCAATGTATTTCTCATTTCTGTTAAAGCTTTTATAACTAAACCAGCAGACCCACGCAACCTCGTTTGCGTCTGCTATTGCCCATAGCGTGATAATTTTCCCCCGTTTTAGAAACATTTTTCATTGATGCTCCGCTCCTATTAGTCCTAACGTGATAATATATAGCCATCGGACCAGCGGTTCCTGAGATTAGCGTGTTCAAAGAAACAAACAAACTCTTCAGCTTTATATATTAGTATAGATTTTAAAAGATATGTCGTTTGAAATTAACTATTTGACAAAAGAGATTTTTGTGAATATGAGTGTTAATATCTGTACCAGTAAACTCTTGAAGTACTGTTTTGTGTTACTAGTTTTAATGAGTTCAATGCGCATCGTTTGAAAACGCTTAATTTCATTAATACTGGCTAAATACCTATCACTATGTACTATATTATTGAAGTAATTGCTATGAACAATAAGGCCGCCCTTTGTACGTCACATTTTCTTCTATCTATCTATTGTTGTATACATCCCACTACATAAAATATCGACAATAAACGATACACCGCTTTTAACTAAATGCACATGTATGTATACACGGTACATAATAACATTTTTACAATTTTAGTCTGTCTGTCTGTTTGTTCTAGATAACCTCTGGAACGGCTGGACCAATATTGAAGAGACTTTCACTGGCAGATAACTGATGAGCTAAGGAGTAATTTAGGTTACTTTTTTACACTATCTTTGTCCCGCAGCGGTACAACAACAACGGCGGTTAACGCCGCGGGGCTCAGCTAGTAATAAAATATTGAACACATTTTTGGCCCGTACAAAACCAAGAAAATATAAGTCACACTTAAAGCGCATTAACTTTAATTGTGGGAGAGCCACGCTTTGGCATGAATGGGCCGCCTCGACCGGAATAATATCACGTTTCCACAGAAAACCGGCGTGAAATAACGCTTGCACTGAGTTTCACCGAGTGAGTGAGGATACCGGAGACCCATTCCTCAAACCCTCCCCCATCGCCTTCCGATAACGCACTTGTTATACCTCTGGTGTTACGGGTGTACGGGCGGCGGTAATCGCTTACCATCAGGCGATACGTCTGATCGTTTGCCCCCTATACCATAAAAAACTACAAATAGTACAAAATAAAAAAGAGCAAAGAAACTAATCGAACAAACCAAAGTAGCGACAATATGGTACAAGTTTGAAATTGGAAAGCAACGTTTTCCTTTTGAGTCATGCAAAGCAGGGGCGCGAATAAAAGTAAATCGCAAAACTTTAAGTATACTGCGGTCAAAGCGTAGTGCTGTGCTATGTTGAAATTTAATCGAGTTTTTAAATTCACTCGAGTTTTGTGATGTGTTATTTCGACTGTAAATTTTATCATGCAATTTATTTGAATAGATAGCAACAGATTCTACAGAATAAATAAGCGCCACTGATCAGCACGTACATGAAAAGAGCGTTGTATACACAGTGTTAAACCGTATTAAAACCTATATATGTGAATAATTAATAATATATTTTTTCCGTTCGTAAAATTAATGATATACTTCTGGTATATGTATTAAATTGTTATATTCTACTTAACCGACTTTCAATTTTTAACTTCAATTTTAAGTAGTTGTATTTGTGTTAAGCTTTTATAGTAAATTATTCATTGATATAGAAGCACATTGGATAATTTCAAGTGCAACTATGCAAGAGTCTCCTTCTGAGATTTATAAATAAACGATAAAAAGCTACAAACAAGAACTGCCAAATTCAAGTTATGGCTACAATTAGCCCATGTTCAGATGACGAGCGCTCAACTCGCGTTTTGCTAACGCGCGTTTACAACTACATGTAATTTCGTTCTAGGAGTACACATGCCAACCCGCATTATAGTAACATGTAGCTGTTAACGCGCGTTAGCAAAACGCGTCATCTGAATATGGCCTTAAACGTATTTAATTTTAGTAAAAAATATGAATAATATATTTAGTATCCTACATCAACTAATAATGCAAATTAAATTTAAAGTGTCAAAAGCTAACTTAGTTCAAATAAACTCAAGTGAAGAGATTTGCTGTCCCATCACTAGCAAATCAGTAAAACTTTTTTTCTTACACTTTTTCTTGGTGAAAACTTGTTAACACAGTGACTTGGACATTTTTCTGGTTTGACAGTTTATAATAATAAAGTTAATTTTTTTTTTTATAACTGGTACCTAACCTATTATTGGTAGCTAAGATTTTGAGGAAGTTTTATAAAATTATAAATAGTATTTTGATTAAAAATTTATGATACTGTTGTATTTTTAACCGACTACGGCAAAGCCAAAGGAGGGTTATGATTTTGACAAGATATGTATGTATATTAATTTGTTCCCTTATAGCTTCTCAGCTACTTATTAGAACTGGACAAATAAGATATCGTTAAAAACGTTTTAATTGTCCGCTGGTTATACGCTATTTGATATGTCACCGAATCTAATGTGGCGACCTCTAGTGGTCATGAAGTACTATGTTAAAAATAAATTTGAGATACATATGCCGTATTTGATATCATTGGAAAGGGCGTTACTTGTACATTGTGATATTTCTATGGTATTTAAAATACACTTTGTAAAGAAATTGATATTGTAACGCCACCAAAACACTTTAAAAAAAAGTGAAAACCAAAATCCAACTACGACAAAAAACGGTGCCGAAAAAGTAAGGAACAAGTTTGAAAAGCCGTAGTCACGCGTTGTTAAAGTGTTATGATACGTTTCTAAGTAACGTGTGACTACGGCTACTGCTGCGTAGTTGGGTGTTAGTTTTTACTTT
This sequence comes from Spilosoma lubricipeda, assembly GCA_905220595.1. Lineage (NCBI taxonomy): Eukaryota > Metazoa > Arthropoda > Insecta > Lepidoptera > Erebidae > Spilosoma > Spilosoma lubricipeda. Next base: position 4,446,752 of record HG992291.1, read on the forward strand.
TTTTTATGAAAAGTAGGTTACTACCTACATATCATAAAAAGAATAGGTTTATAAAACTCTAACCCGAATACGTGAAGACTTTTGTTAAAGTTTGGTTAAAAAGTAGAATTTAAACAAGTCATTATTTTAAAAGTTTTTTTTAAAAACAAACCTTTATAAAAATAAGAACTTTAAGCCATATTAATATTGATACCCATATTGGGTGCGTTGTTCAGAAATATCTACGCTGCCATTTTGTTACGGCGGCCATTTTGGATTAATAATAATACCGATTATATATAATTGCATTGTCATCAGAACTAAAGTATATTTTTTCCGCTCAATCGGAAATCGAGAAGTGGATCAAATTTAACTTGCAAGATGTGATTACAGACAAACATCGGGATATCGCATCGGTTTGTAAAATAATAAAAATGTGGCTGTAATATTTATATGAATAATAAACTAGGTTGAATTAACATTCCACAATATTAATAATGAACTTAGAAAACCTATGTAGGTATTACATAATTTTTTAAGGTTCTGTGCCAAAGGCAAAAAAACGAACCCTTATAGATTCATCATGTCTATCTGTCTGTCTGTCCGTCTGTCTGTCACAGCCACTTTTTTCCGAAACTATAAGAACTATAATGTTGAAACTATGATAACTTTAGCTTATAGACGAAAACACTGTATTATTTATAACATATTTATTACCAACGAGCGAACTCACATGCATCACAAAACATTGACAGGACAGGAAGAAGAAGGAAGTGTTGCCAGGATACACTATAAATATCTTAACACTCCCTCTCAATTTTAAGTTTCCCTATAATACTAAAATAATCAACTAAAAATAAAACTTGAAATTGTACCTTTACCAATATTAATCATTAGTAGAATCAAGTTTACATAATTTGCAACACAAAAAAAAATGACATTAACATTTATGACATTTGAAAAATCTACTTCAATCAATATTTGTTTACAAAACTTTACTTACAAAAATTTAATAATTTCTTACAAAAATAACTGTGTTTTACACTGCACAATGGTTTCGTCATAATGTCCGACGTGTTTTCACTTGTACTTACATATTTCACTATAATAATGTCTTTAGCAATAATTTCTTTTACAAAATGAAACTTTATATCAATATGTTTTGAGTGTTTGGTATTTTCACTGTTCATCATCATTTTTATAGCACTTTGATTGTCCACTCTTAGTTCAACACTGCACTTATCTTCAAAGTCTAGGCATAATCCTCGAATGAATAGTAGTTCACTGCAGCACAATGCAGCAGCAACGTACTCAGCTTCTGCTGTTGATAATGCAACTGACTGTTGTTTCTTTGTACTCCATGAAATTAGATTACCTTGGTGATAAACAACCATACCGCTGACACTTTTTCTGTCAGTTTTATCACTTACCCAATCGGCATCTGTAAAAGCTGAAAGAAGAGATAGATTAGTATTATTCTTTTCTTCATTTCTGTGGTAAGTTAGCTCAATGTTTTGTGTCGTTTTCAGGTAACGTAAGATTCTCTTCGCAGCAGTCCATAAGCTTCTTGTAGGTTTATCCAGGTATCTACTTAGAAATGATGTAGCAAAGGTGATGTCTGATCTACTTATTGTGGCCAGGTAATTCAGAGATCCTATTAACTCTCTGTATGGTATATTGCTAATAGTTTCTTCTTTTTCAGGAACTTGAAAACCTTTCTCCATTGGTGTCTTTGTATCTTTGCAATCTGACATGTTGTATTTGTGTAATAGATTTTTAATAAATTTCTTTTGTGATAACTTTATTGTATTTTCATTTCTCTGTATTTCCATTCCTAGAAAATTATTAATGTTTCCCAAGTCTTTAGCTTTAAATTTTCTTTGCAATAATTTTGTGATATTGTTTACTTTATTCTCATTTCCTATTAACATTATGTCATCAACAAATAATATTAACCATATTTGTTTCCCAATGTACAAGCAAATGTCGTGCTTTGATCTTATCATGTCTATGTTCTTGCAAAATATATCAAATGTTTTGTTCCAACATTTTGGTGATTCTTTTAGACCATATAAAGCTTTGTGTAGTCTCAAGACTGTTGCGTCTGTTCTGTTCTTTATATTTACTCCCTCTGGAACTTTAATGTATACTTCTGTTTCTAGATTTCCATTAAGAAATGCAGTTGGTATATCCATTTGACGTATTGTCCAGTTATTATTTATTGCTTGTGATAACCCCATTCTTATCGTCATTTTTGCTACTGGTGCATACACAAAGTCTTCTGATTCTTGTTGGAAACCTCGAGCCACCAATCTGGCCTTTCGTGTGCCATCGGATTTAGTCTTAAAAATCTATTTCGTATCTATGGGTTTACATCCCTCTGGTAATTCTACTTCTGTCCATGTTTTTTGTTCTTCTAATGATTTAATCTCTTTTTCAATTGCCGTTTTCCATTCTGAGCTTTGTATGGCTTGTTTGTATGATGTTGGTTCATTTTCACTTGACAAGAGACAATAAGCTTCATAAAGCTCACTATCGTGAAAGCGTTGAGGCTTTCTCACTTCTCTTCCACTCTTTGTATGTTTTACTGTGTTTTCTTTTGGAATTTCCCTTTCAATTATTTTATCATCTTGTTGCTCTTTTTCTTCTAGTGTATTTCCAAAACTTTTTTCATAAACAACATATTTCTCTTTTATATCATGATTCTGCTGAACATACTTTGTATCAGTCTCATTAAATCGAACATCCCTGGAGACTATTATTTCATTTGTATTTGGGTTCCATAGCTTATAACCATTCATTGCATACCCAACCATTCTTCCTGAAATTGCTCTACTCGATAGCTTATCTTGTTTAGGCATTATATGTGCCCATGCTTTACATCCAAATATTTTTATCTTCTGAAGATTATTTTCCTTATTCATTTTATTGGCAGGAACTTCATTTCTTATTGATGAGCATGGTGACCGGTTGATCAAAAATGTGGCAGTCTCTACTGCATGACCCCATAAATAGTGTGGTAGATTGGAATCATCCAACATAGTTCTGGCTTTCTCATAGATAGTACGGTTCATACGTTCTGCTTTTCCATTTTGTTGTGGGCTGTAACTTTGAGTATATTCTATTTTTATTCCATTATTTGAACATTAGTCTTTCAGAATCTTCGCTGTAAATTCACCTCCGTTGTCACATCTTATTCTTTTCACTTTTATATCATTTTGCCTTTCAACTTCCTTTATGTAAGATATTAACTTTGTTGTTGCTTCATATTTGTTTCTCAGTAAATATGTATGTGTGAAGTGGCTGTAATCATCAATTATTGTTTGGAAATATCTATAACCTTCATTTGTAGGTACTCTTGCAGGACCTGAAATATCCGTGTGGATTAATTCACCAATTTGGCTGGATCTTGGTCTTTGAATTCTTGAGAATGGTAAACGAGTTGATTTATTTTTCATACATGTTCCACAAACATCTTTAGTATATGGTAGGCCTAGTATTGCCAAGTTCTTTCTACACATATGCCCAAATCTTTTGTGCCAAATATTCTTGTCTTCACTCACCTCTTCTGATGATAAAGTGTCTTGCACTTTAGTATTAATTTTCACTTCAAATGTGTATAGTTGTCCTCTCTTTATTCCATGGTATATGTAATTTTTATATTTGATAAGAAGTGTTCCATTTTGGAATATAACATTCATTCCTCTTTCTACTAGTTTACTAACAGACATAAAATTTGTGCTTAAACCAGGTAGAATTATAGCTTCTATTTGTAAGTTTTTATTGTTGTACATGGCTTTTAGAATTCCCTTTCTTTTAGCAGTTAATACCTGTCCATTTGCTATTTTTATGTTCATCTGATGAGACAAATCTTCTATGTTTGTCATATATTCTTCCAAATTTTCCTGTACAAAATGCTGTGTAGCTCCCGAGTCTACTACAAATGAAACTACATCTAACTCATTTTCAGATGCCAATGCCTGTTCCGATGCAATAAACATGGGTGTATTCTCTTCTTCAGCTGTCATTCCACTAAACCTTGGTGATGCTCTTCTTCCTCTGTGCCCTCTGTAACCTCTGCCTCGGCTGCTCGATTGGCATTCATAAAACTTGTGGCCTCTCTTTTTGCATCTGTAGCACACAATATTGGAGTTGGAACTGACAAATGTAGTTTGATGTTCAGGAGTAATCTCAATTGATGTTTTTCTAATCTCATGATCTAACAGTTTTTGTTTCACAAACTCTAATTTTAATTCTGTGTTTACAGTTTCTATTGCCGTTATAATATTGTTGTACTCTTCTGGCAGATCGGTAAGGAGGTAACATATCTTGTCTGTTTCTTCTATTTTCTCTCCAGATGCTTCCAATTCTCGTACGACATTGTCAAATTTTTCAAAATATTTCTCTAAATTTTGGTTATCATGTTTCAAATTTATTAGTTTTCTTCTCAAAGTAATTTTTGAAATTACGCTTTTTCTTTGAAATGTACTTTTTAGAGTGTTCAGCATTTCTTTTGATGTTTTGCATTCTTTTATGAGATTTAGATGACGATCTGTTAGACATTGTACTATTAAACTTTTTGCTCTGGAGTCTGAATTTTTGCTCGTGGTATCCACTTTTTCTGCTTCCGTAATTTCTCTTAAACCTTTTTCCTCTAGGAGACATTGTAGTCTGAATAGCCAGTTATCGAATTCTTCAGTTTTGAGTTGAGGAAAGTTTGTCATAGTTGTCGCCCTTTTGCTTTTTTGTAACCGCGTGGTGTCCTGCACCGTACCGCCAATTCTATTACAGCTTAAAATAAGCGTTTTGTAAAACTTCCCTATCAGCTAAACTATCAGGCGTCAAAGGCCCATAACCTATGATAACTTTAGCTTATAGACGAAAACACTGTATTATTTATAACATATTTATTACCAACGAGCGAACTCACATGCATCACAAAACATTGACAGGACAGGAAGAAGAAGGAAGTGTTGCCAGGATACACACTATAAATATCTTAACAGAAACTTGGTATGAAGATGTATTGATTTTCACACAAAAATAGAAAAAAACAATTAATTTTGGGGCTCCCCATACGTAAAATTGAAACTCAAAAGTGCTTTTTTCACCAAAGCCATACGTATCTATGGATAGGTCTTCAAAAACGATATTGAGGTTTCAAATATCATTCAATTTTTCAATATCATATCTAAACTGAATAGTTAGCGTGAGAGACACTTCCAAAGTGTTAAAATGTGTGTTTAAATAAGAGAATGATAAAACGAAAAAAAAAACATTACCTTTAATACGTCATAAACCGTGAACCGCAATTTATCGATCAAAGTTACAACGAAATACAAGAACTGTTATATTATGTTACTTACTGCTACGGAACCCTTCATGTGCGAGCCGACTCGCACTTGGCCGCTTTTATATATATCTTCCTTCATTCAAGTGCACAAGGTAGACTAGTCACTACACGTGTACACTGTCACGTACTACAGACATCAACGACAGGGTCAGAATTTTCAACGACATAGTTCTAAATCTATATGACATTCACGCACCTGTGAGGGAAGTTAAGCTGAAGCGTCCCTCGGCGCCATGGATGACGGAGGACATTCGAATGTCTATGAGACGGAGAGATCGTTGTTACAACAAGTACAGGAGGGATCGCTGCGAGGAGAATTGGAACCTATTCAAGGCTGCTAGAAATCGGTGTAATCAGGTGATACGTAACGCTAAACGCCGCCACATAACTCGTAACATAGAAAACTCTTCTCCGTCCTATGTGTGGAAGTTTCTTGGAACACTGGGCATCGGGAAGCAACATCGCCCTGAGTGTAGGATGACAATTGGCTTGGATGAAATCAACCGTCACTTTTCAACCACATCTCAGTTGGATCATCCAACCAAAAGTCAAACCCTCAGCTACGTAAATAGTCTGACCCATGCGGACATTAAAACATTCGACTTTTCTCCGGTGTCTTATGAGGATCTCAAAAAGATTATCCTGTCCATTCGTTCCAATGCTGTGGGATGCGACGGCATTAGTCGTCGCATGATTGTTACCATCCTGGATCACTTTCTACCTGCAATAGTCCATATCATTAATTTTTCACTGGACTCTGGAACCTTTCCCTCTATATGGCGCAAGGCCTACATCATTCCTCTACCTAAAAAAAGTAACCCTTCTCTCCCCGAACACTTCCGACCTATTTCTATACTTCCCTTTCTTTCTAAAGTGCTAGAGGCCTGCGTACACAAGCAGCTCTCACACTTTGTACATCAGCAGAATCTCCTTAGTCCTTTACAATCTGGGTTCAGATCCGGTCACAGCACAACCACCGCTCTACTTAAAGTGACGGGCGATATTAGAGAGGGCATGGAGGACACCAAAGTTACAGTGTTGGCTTTGATCGACTTCTCGAATGCCTTTACTACCGTCTGTCATGACATCCTACTGGCCATCCTTTCCTATCTTATGATCTCCTCAGCAGCTCTGGAATGGTTCTCCTCCTATCTTCAGGGACGACAACAGTGTGTTCATATCGATGATCGGTCGTCGAGCTGGTGTGATCTTCTCACTGGCGTCCCTCAAGGCGGTATATTATCTCCATTACTTTTCTCAATATTTATTAATCTCGTAACACCAAACCTTCAGTGTATGTATCACCTGTACGCTGACGACTTGCAAGTATACACACAGTCAAGGGTTGAGGACATTTCTTATGCTATCGATAAAATCAACAAAGATCTGGACTTTATAAAGTGTTGGTCTGCTAGGTTTGGTTTGTCAGTAAATCCAACCAAATGCCAGGCGATTGTCTTGGGGAGTAAATATATGATAGGTAGGTTGGATATGGCAACCCTCCCACCAATCGTCTACAACAACGCGAGCATACCTCTGAGTGCAGTGGTTAAAAACCTGGGATTATATGTGGACTCTACCCTTGATTGGCGGGCACAGATTTCACACGTCAGCCAAAAAGTCACCTCGTGTCTCCGCGTTTTATATCGCCTAAAAAACTTCCTTCCCGTTAAAACTAAGGCTACGCTTATGCAATCCCTAATTTTTCCCGTGATCGACTATGGTGATGTGTGTTATTTTGACCTGAATGCAGACCTTCTCAATAAACTAGATCGCCTTCTCAATAACTGCATTCGATTCGTTTTCAATCTTCGCAAGTATGATCATGTATCTGCTTTACGTTCCCATTTGCAATGGCTTCCAATTCGTCAACGTCGCAGTTTGCGAGCTCTAACTTGTCTATTTTCGTTACTCAACTCCCCATCATTACCCGAATACCTTGTTCCACACTTCCGTTTCTTATGTTCCAACCACGACCGGAGTCTTCGGTCAACAAACAACTTGCTTCTTCTATGCCCCTCTCACACCTCCAATTTTATCAATTCTTCCTTCTATGTACAGTCTGTTCTACTCTGGAATGCACTTCCAGCTGAAATCAGGATGTCCACAAACCGCCTCACATTTAAGAAAAAAGTACGAGAACTCCTTCAGGAGGAATTGGCAGTACAAACACAACGCTAGTACTTGTCTGTGTATATTCATATCTTATTAAATATATGTATGTGTATGCCTAAGCTATTGTATATGTATGAATAAATGTAGTTTTAGTGGTATATACTAGTTGTATTTGATGTTAGTATTTTTTATTTACGTAACTGTTGTGATTTTGTCGAATTTCGTTCTTTGTCGTTGCACCTACCACATCATACTTCTACATCACCCGAAGGTTGTCTGGAAGAGAATGCCTCATGGCATTAAGTCCGCCTATGTACGTCATGTGCAATAAGTTTTAAATAAAATAAATAAAATAAATACACGTCATGGATGTGTGTCATTATCATCATCATCAACAACCTATAACTGTCCACCATTAGACAAAGGCTTCTCATCAGAAAGAAGGTTTCAGATAAATATAATAATATCTGGTAATATTAAGTAGACGTTCCAGTTACATGATTTTGAATAAAAATATCATTAGAGAAAGTAAATCGTAAACACTTTCTTAATATTTCAATATGAGATTAAAATGTTTTAATGAAAATATGTTATACTGGAATTACCATATATTCAGCTGTTAAATGACACACTCGTCCGTTCAGAAGGCACATATTTTCACAGATATTTCCCAAAATGAAATTTATTTCACCTGCAGATTTTAATACAGGAACTTTAAAAGTTCATCTTTTTAAAAGGCGAAATTTTAAGCTGTTACCCGACTACGTAAGAAGCACGGTTATGTTTTTCAAGTGTATGTATGTATGTATATTTATATGGCACGCCCTAGATGCAAAGCGGCTAGTTGTATTTTTGTGTGAGTGGCGTCAATAGATTCGTCTCAGTGACACTGAAACTGAAACACCGAAATGAAAAAATAAAGAAAAAAAAATTAAAACCTGAATCTAATAAAGATAACAGATATTGACGCAGTTGCGGTTTTTTACATATATTTACTTGTTTATTAAACTGTTTGAGGAACACTCAAGGGGTTTTTGATATTTGTTGATGACGCATCAGCAAGCTTTTGTGTATTGTTATTTTGATTGGTACCCAATTACTAATAAAAATAAACGGACAAGAGAATAATCAGAATCGCTTATATGCATTATAAACAATATTTGTTCTGTAAACAGGTTTGTGTAACACATTTTGATTAATACATAATTATTGTTTTGATATGATAAACTCCTGTATTATTTCATGAACGATAACATTATGCTGTGTGTGTTTATTTTACATTATACATAATACATAATAATAACATGAAGTGTGTATATTAGTAGTATAACTTCAGTGGTTAAGACCAGTGAACTCCGGTCACTTCATCTTCAAGATATAATAGTAGTCATATGTACATGATCATTGAAATAGTGTTTCATTTACAAATATAATGTTTATTTTTGTTTATAGATAATGCTAAAGTAACTCTATCTGTTTGTCTTTTATTGGGCCTAATCCCGCCCACATTCCCACCACTGTAACTCCTGTACACCAGGATCAACAGCAGTGACCCACGAACACATCGAGTTATGACACTCGGGAAGTCCCAGGAAGAAAATTAACTGTCTTGGAACCCGCAACGAAATTAATCAAAAGAAAAACAGGAGGAGTTGGAAATGATAAATCCACTTCTTTCCTTAGCAAAGCGGGAGACAAAATGAAGTCAAAATAGGCAGACACCTTTTTGAAACCGGGAAGCACCACGGATATAGTATTAGGGGTCCTAAGTGAGCTATATTTGATTACTATAGTATGTATGGCAGAATCGCCTAAACGCACGGAAATTCACCGCAGTTGACACAAGATCCTCATAGTATACCGCCCCAGATGTCATTTGTAAACAGCATTGTGTTACGTTCATTGTACCAAAGACTACCTATCTGTTTGTCTGTCACACTTTCACGGCTAAGCCCCTGCATCGATTCAATGTATTGTATTTGTTATGACATAATATGTTACCCTTTACGGCGATAACCGACAGTTGTTATAATATATTTTTCATCCCCCGTCTCAGAAAGAGTACCCTTCGATATCTGAGTGCAAAAGCCGTTATTATCTGTTAGATGAAAAAGTAAATTGAATTTAGAACAGTCTGTGCACTAAGTTCGTGTATTTAAAATTTCATTAAACTTATTTACTTCTACCTCCATGAAGCTGAATTTATCATACATCCTTTTTTAAATTGTAAAAATCTCAGACTAGGAACCCTGTCTGGTGTCATTTCCTCATGCTGCTGCTGCTGTCATCAACAATCCATAACTATCCACTGCTGGGTTCGGGTCTCCTCTCAGGAAAGGGTTAAGGCCATACGTCCCCACGCTGGCCAAGTGCGGATTGGGGACTGGCAAGACAACGTTCTGCCTACATTCTTACCGTTGGATATCTTTAAGCCGCCCAAAGGCCTCCAACTAAGCTTCACGATAATACGATACTTATTAATAAGATTCTACGATAATAACTGGGACCGACTGCTTAACGTGGCCTCGGAATCACGGAAATGCTCATGGTAACATGCCACTAGCGGTAACCCATCTAGGTACTGACCGCGGCGTCGTTGCTTACCCTCGGTGTAATGCAACTGGGCTATGAGCGCCTCCTTTGAGCCTTTTCTCGCTGAGTTGGGATAAAAACTTGCGTGCTGCACAACTTTTTCACCTCGTGCTCGTTTGATTCCCTCACTAACGCTCAGGATTCAAATTTTTGAATCCTTTGCTAGTTCGGTCAACACAAATGAGCACACGGTTAAAAAGCAACTTTGCACTTTTGTATAATAAATAGTTTTAGTTTTTAGTTTTTTAGTTACTGTATTGACTTTGAACTCAGTAATAATATAATTATTATGTACTCGAAATTGGTTATAATACAATGTTGTTATATATAAAATACTAAATATTTTCTACACCCTATTTTTTCCTTTTATTTTTGAAAACTAATACAAATCTAAACAGACTAAACAATATCATTAGTTACATCAACATCAGTTTTATAAAGAAACTAACATAGCCCCACGGCGTTACCCGTGGGTTACAAAGCTAGTCTAAAAAAGTGGCCTAAGTTACTAACTAAATCATCGGCTATTTCCAGTGAAAGTCTCATTAAAATCCGTCCAATCTTTCCAGAGATTAGCCGGAACAAACAGACAAACCTTCTTACACAAAAATCTTGTACTTTTTTTTTTTTTTTTATGTTTTACCCTGCCATAATGACTCTACTCTGCCTGATGGAAAGCATAAGCAGAATCCAAGAGTGATGGTCACCATACTGCGAACGCAGACAATGCAACAATGCAGCATGGTGACCCACACCATGGCAGGCTAGTGATGCTTTCGCATCATTGGGCCTCCGGTCTCGCACTCACCAACGAAACACGACAGCATGATCGCTGTCATTTTACGTTGATTTTCTGTGCGAGGGTAGTACCGCCCCGGTCGAGCCGGCCCGTTCGTGCTGAAATCAGCGTGGCTCTACTACCTTTAAAATAACTGTACTTATAATAACAAACACATAAAAGAAAGAATTATCCAATTTGGTGCGGTCGTTTGGAAGTTATGCGCGTACATAAATTCCAGTGATTCATTTTTATTTATATAAACTAGCTGAGCCCCGCGGTACAACAACAACTGCTGCGACAAAGCTAGTCTAAAAAAAGTAGCCTAACTTAGCTGGATCATCAGCTACCTGCCAGTGAAAGTCCCATCAAAATCCGTCCAGCCTTTCCAGAGATTACCATGAACAAACAGACAGACAGAAAAAAAAAAAAATGTTACACTGCTACATGTATCGTGTATACATATGCATTTATTTAAAAGCGATTATTTTAATATTACAAACAGACACTCCAATTCAATTTATTTGTATAGATAGATAAACAATGATTGAAAGTACCAACACAATAGTAAAATTAAACATCATTTAGTTGGAGATTGAAAGAACTGCAAAAGAAATGTTAAGTATCGAGTGATCAGATCAACTTAATAAGATCTTTTGTAAGCGAGCTTACCTTGAATATGGGGTTATTTGCAACGAGTGGGATAAAGTCGACCTTCAGAAGAGATTTGAACGGGCTTGCGTTTTTTCTACTTACATTTTTGGATTTAGATGGAAAGATTATTTACAGAAATCTCAATCACAGTAAATAAATCGACATCTATATTTCGAGATATATATAAATATATATATATATATATATATAATATTTCAAACATCTAACACACAACGCCATTTGGTTCCAAGCTAAGCAGAGTTAGTGTTATGGGTACTAGACAACTGATATAAACACATACATATTATACATAGAAGAGACCCAAACTCCGAAACAAATATTTGCAGATCATACAAACATTTGATCCGACCCGGGAATCGAACCCGAGACCTCAAGCACAGCAGTCGCATACGCTACCACTGCCCCACAGAGGCAGCATATTTAAATGAAAGCTGTGAATTATAATAGATAAATTTGTTTAAGCGTCGCAACTGATAACCCACAAACCATAATTTAACAAGTAAAGTATTCATTGGATGTAACATAACATTGTATTTATAAGCTAAATATCACATCAAACACAGCGACGCATATTGCATTTTAAAATGAAAAATTCTTAAGTAAAACGGCACACGACCCTCGTCTCAAAGGGATAGAATAAAAATTCAACATTAAATATTTCCCGAGAACTCTGGTATAAATAAAGTTTGTGTAGAACTCCATCTGTGCACTTTCAAGTGCGGACACACACGCAACTCTAGAAACATAATAGTGAGAAAACTTAAAGATTGCTTTCGGTTTGAACTAGCGCATGATAAAATCCAATTGACTGTTTTTGATAGACGTAAACTTTAACTTTGTTATTTCGAGACCACGTTTGTGAAGGTTTCACCGTGGGAGAGTCATGCTTCGGTATGAATAGGCCAGCTCGACCGGAGTGATACCACGGCCTCACAGAAAACCGGTGTGAAATAGCACTTGCGCTGTGTTTCACCAAGTGAGTGAGGATACCGGAGTTACATACCCCAACCCCTCCCCACATCCCATTCCCCATCCCCCAAAAGTCGGCAATCCACTCTGGTGTTGCGGGTGTCCATGGGCGGCGGTAGTCGCTTACCATCATATCGTGATACGTCTACTCGTTTGCCACCAATACCATAAAAAAAATGAAATATGACGCGTCACTGAATCTAATGTGGCGACCTCTAGCGGTAAAAAAGTACTGTGTTAAAAAATAAATTTGAGATAAATATGCCGTGTTTGGTATCACTGGAAAGGGCGTTGTTTGTATACTTCAAAAATAAATAAATATTATTAGCATTTGCTCGTTACTTTGTCAAATCTAAAACGCAAAGAACTACGACAAAAAACGATGATGAAAAAGTATGAAACAAGTTTGAAAAGCTGTAGTCACACATTGAACTTTCAAAGTGTTATGGTACGTTTCTATGTAACGTGTGACATAATATGCATGTATTTGGTACACATACAAACTTATATATTATATTTCTTAAAACTGCATTCAAATCATTTAAAATATCTAAGTAAACAAATAGTGGAAGCGACTTCATTTTATACTATGCAAAGAAAAACATTTCGACAAAGTGTAGCTGACCTCAGTGTGCATAAAAGACCGAATTTCACAAATAGGACACGCACCTTTTTTGAAGCACACCTTATTTCAAATCAGAGGCCTATGACCAGTAGTAAACTTTTAAAGGATAGAAACATACTACGGAAATTTTCTACCTTATGGATTTTTTGCACTTCGAATGAATATTTACACAGTAAGACTATTCTTATAACAAATTGAAACACCATTATAGTTTTAGTGGTGAGAAAACTAATCGCTTTTATACTAATCACTGGGTGAGATTATCTTCTAGTCACTTTAAAAGAACAAATGCTTCTGCCGGGTGGTCACCCACTCTTACAAGGCCGCAATACAAACACTGTCGGCTGAGGTTACTAACTACTAAACAGAACGAGATTTGACAAAGAAATGTGTTCTTGTAAACTCTTGCTGTTTTATCTTACACATTGAGTAAAGTGTATGGCTCTTTGACATATTTTTATGAATGTACATTGCCTGTTTTCAATCAGCTTCAGGTAACATTAAAAATATTTTTGTTAGTTCAGAATGTTCTTTATATTAGTAAATCTATTCTTGTTTTTTTTTCAAATGTCTTGTTTCTTTTCTGTATTGTTCTTTCTGATAATATGTGTTATATTGGAGTACATTCAATGTAAAGCTGAAACGTGACGCGTAGTATACTACGTTAATTAATAGCGAATTTAGTAAATAGCGAAATATAGTTAATTTTATTATATATATATATATATATATATATATATAAAATATCAATCTTTTAAAGGGAAACGGTAAGAAAGATTCAAGTTTTAAAAGGTTAAATTAATTTGTCGTTTTTGAAATTTCGAAGTTTAAAATTCGATTGTTTTCGACGTTCCACGTCACGAAAGAAGAATTTCTTTTTTTTAAGAGTAACGCGGAATACCTCATCTTTCCTAAAAAATAAAAGAAAAATCTAACTTTCGGTACCTGGTTGAAAGGTCAAACTTAAACAAAAGTTGAATGATCTCCTAAGTGAATCTGATAGATGATTGATAGTCTTGACCGGCTTACGATTGGCATTTTATTTAAAAAGTCTAAATTGTTCGAAAAAGTTTATGAATATAAAAAAAATCTCATGAAATCTTATTAAATATACAATATACAATATACAACATACAAAAAATTACAGCAGTAAAAAGTACAGAAGAAAGGTTTAATATTAAGATGAAACGAATTTCATTGCATCATATTTTATTTACGCTAATGAACGAATAAATTGAATGATGTTAAATTTTCAACTATGTTGTTGAGCTAAAGTATTCTGAAAATAAATTTTAAAGGATTACCGTTCATGTAAAACCCAAATCATACAAAGAAGAGTACTCAACCAAATAATGAACCAGTAAAATATATTCATACAATATCCACAATTCAGGTCACAATCAAATTTCTTGGCAACTTAATCAAAGAATAACCCAATACCGTTTACCATACGTTACCCAAGTTGTCGGTCCAAGTGACACCGAGCGCCAATAAAGCCCGAACAAGAACGAAATTGAAAAAGAAATTCACCCCCGGCCATGCAAATACCGAGAACACAAAATTGCTAAACTCTACCCTACTCTTTCGAATTCAGCCATAAATTATACAGAGTCCTATAATGAAATATGATTTCAATAAACTTCAGAGTTTTTTCTTCAATTGTAGATCGGTAACTCACTGAAAGTTTTGTCAAGTAGAAATTTATGAATACAATAATATACTGTGCCCAGTTTTTTGAAGAAAAACTTAGAAATATTATGAAATAGTTTTTTGCTTAGGCATGTGGAAGAACCTTAGTGGGTTTTTTCGTATTTAAGTTACTTAACTTACTTTTTGCTGATGTATTTAGTGTAGACGTGAAAAAAAATATATTACTGTTGAATTTTCTACTAAACCTAAATTATTTCTATTGAACTATTGTAGTATAGTAACAATTCGAGTCATTTATAATAAAGTGTTATTATAAATGGCATTTATATTCTATTTAATCAAATTTAAAATCAATCCTTAAAATTTAGTTCTTCTTCCTAGCCTTCCCTTTATTCCCAAGATTTGGGGTTGGCTACTAGTTCAACTGGTTTTACCTGAATATCTTTTTATACACAGAACGACTGGCATCGGACCTCCGCAACCATGAAGGTGAACTGAATTCGAAGGTTGAACTAGTTGTCAGTACATTTAAGGGCACTGACTTCCCAATAATGATTACCAAAGATATACATGACAACCGGGACCGACGGCTTAACGTGCTCTCCGAGGCACGGGTGGGAAACGCCGTCATCCTCCATCCGCTGGGCTGCTATTAAGAATTTCTTGTAAGAAAAACCCAACAGCAGACCGACCCAGGAATCGAACCCAAGACCTCTCGATCTGCAGTCGCTTACGCTAACCACTAGACCAACGAGATAGTCTGTCAGTCAATCATTAAAATTTAGTTCAATAAAAATATTTGTTCTTGCAATGCAGAATTTAGTCAGTAGTATTGCAACAAACAAGAAACAGTTTTTAAAACTATAACCCGCCTACGTAAAACTTTTTAGAAAATTATCAAAAAATCAAAATGACGTACGGCCATTATTACGAATCTATTCACTGATTGGTAACTCTTTCTAATATTAATTGCTTTTCTTTCCTTTTTTATGATATTATTCTGCCTGATGCATAAGTAGAATCCAAAAGTGGTCGAACATGGACAGAGCAGCATAGTGACACACGCTATGGCGGCCTAATAAGATGCTTTTTCACGCCCCGCTTAAAGGACCCGGGATCATAATGAGATGGGAACACTTGTTAGAAAAGTTTTAGTTACGGTAACTTATAAATCACACCTGAGATCTATTTTCACTGGCTATACCTTCATATCACACAATTCCATTTTCTAATATGTCACCGAACCCATTTTATTTCCATTCCAGTTTCTGGGGCATATAAGACCACGTGATCGATCGCCGCCGAGGGCCGGACCACACGGGTGGCATCCGATTTCCGCAGTCTATTATACTTTTGACCCGCTAGTTTGACTTTGAAAAAGGTCGGATATATTATATTTTTCTTTTCTAAACGATGTTTTTTGAGATTGAATTTATGGGGGAATTTTTTGTGACGCCTTGATATATTGGATAATTTTGGAAGCTTGTTAACAAAATATTTAAACGCAAAATATTTTATTTGTTTACTATATCTATGTATCAAATATGTTTCATAGCAAATCTATAATATCATTAGCTAATCCACGTAACTTCGTCTGCGTCTTTTTTCTACCACGTTCGGCCACTATTGGTCTAAGCGTGATGTTTACTATCCTATTTCAGCAAAACATACAAAAAACGTGAAACTATGTTAGATAGTTTCTGTTCAGTATATCTTGAGCAATAACGTGATAAGAGAAATATATATTATAAATGTGCTATAATATTAAAATCAAACGATATGTTAAGACATATTTAAAACGTTAGACTTAAATATATATATAAGGAAACAGGCCTAAGAATTTATAGCGATTAACAGTACAATGAAAAATACGAATAAACAAAATACTAACGGTTAATATTACAAATGTATTAACACCTCATTAATGAAAATCGTTTCAGTAGTTTAAGAGATACGGTGGAATATACATACATAACCTACCAAAGCTATTACCTTTTTGGCTTCCCATAGTCGGGTAAAAATAAGAACAATTTAAAACAAACAACCTGTATAAAACTACAACACATGCGATCCAAGAAGCCACACCTATCACTTAAACTGAGTGACCCATATCTTAAAGAAGTTGGTCTAATCTATTCTAAGTCGGATTAAGTAGGGCCAGTCACGCTGGCGGACACCATAGCCTCGTGTACAAAGGATAAGCTGGCTATCTGTCACTTAGTAAAGATAAAAAGACGTTTTAAGTTGTTGTCCTTGCCTTTATTAGTTGATCTATGACCGGGGATTCTAATTTTGAAGGCGGTAGAGGTCGTGATTAGGGTTTTGGAGAAATTTAAGGCTATGTATGTTCTGTAGTGATTTTGTTAAATCTTTCGTTTTTATATCGTTGTGTTAGTCCTATTAAATAAATGATACTAAAACTATAGTCAGCTAAATGTTACTATTTAATCTATCACTCGGATTATGTTTCGGAGATTAAAGAAAATAAGGATTAAGTAAAAGTTTGATGTGTTCGTGCGTGTTGACTTTATTAAAATACTAGCTGAACCCCGCGGTTATTGTTGTACCGCGAGTAACGCCGCGGGACAAAGTTAGTCTAAAAAAAGTAGCCTAAGTTACTCCCTGGATCATCAGCTACCTGCCAGTGAAAGTCCCGTCAAAATCCGTCCAGCCGTTCCAGAGATTACCCGGAACAAACAGACAGACAGACAGACGGACAGACAGACAGACAGACAAAAAATTTTTTAACTACATTTTTGCTATTTGTATCGTGTATACATACATATGCATTGATTAAAAAGCTGTTATTTTAATATTACAAACAGACACTCCAATTTTATTTATTTGTATAGATAATTGAAGTAAAAAATGTCAGTTAATGTGTGTGTATTTTAATACGAAATAAGTTGAAGTAATCATGATTAAGTTCAAGATTTTATTTTTAATGGTCCAGTGCGTTAATCTGAGATAGTACTAGCAAAATATGCCAAATGCCTAATGCTTGTTTCTTATGTACACCCAAGTGTGCAGTCGACACTGGGCAGGATAGAGTGTATTTGCCATCACGTTATGTGGTTAAGATGAGAAACAATGTTCATAAGTGTTTCTGTTCTCTTTTTATAGTTTAATAGCTGACCCGGCGAACTTCGTACGGCATATTTACATATCTGTCTCGGCTTCCCACAGGCACTGTACAGTCGTAAACAAAAAATTGACTTTTGAGTAATTTTTTTCTTGGATAAAAAATATTTAATTTGGCGCAGCCGATTGGAAGTTATGTGCGTACATACATTTCAGCAATTCATTTTTTATTTATATAGAAAAGACAACTTTTTTTCACGACTTCTGTTTTGTCAACGTAAAATTTCACAATTGATTCAGATTGGCCTTAAACATACTAAAATTTGCATGATATGTCAGTTATACATTATCTTTTTCTATACCTCTGTCAAAAAGTATCAAGATTCCCAAGCTCGTTAAAGTACTTCAGCTACGTTCAAATTGTAATACCATTAAAGATTCTTACCATAAACATCAATACAACCAATTTGCCACTTCATATTAGGCTGTGTATTTATCTGGCACATGTAGCACCCCCGGTCCTCTGCTCGCAGCGGCCTGATCCTCAGCTGCCAAGTTCTTGGCGCGTCTAGATGTACTGCGTATCTAGCGCCGAGGACTGTTCGGTCGTGCATTGTTAGGATTGTCTGGTCTTCTGCTCTTAACCAGCCTACCTGTGAAAATATATTTTTATTAGAATCAGGTGATTATACATCCTTTGCGCGTGTATGAATGTTTTGATTTTTCCTAGTCGATTTCGGATTTGACAGCCAGTCTTAACGAAGACCAGCCAACTACGTAGGATAAATTACAGTGCACAAGGCATAATATGTAAGTTTATGGACTAAAAACTTTCTAATCTAACGATAACAAAAGCCATGTTTTCTCTAGTCTCTTAAATTCTTAACACTTCTCCCAGCGATGCTTAATGCTAATGCAAATATGCTCGACTACATTCACTAGTTTAGTGAATCTCTTTAGACCATCCAGTAACCATGTACTGGCATTTAAAGCTAATATGTCTTAGTAAAGTGTAAAAGGACAAATACAAAAAATAAAACCAAATTTTAACTTTTCAAAAAATTATTTTCAAGTCATTTTTATTTATAGTATTCTATCAGGTAATCAGATAACAATACTTTTTATGATACTTGTCTCAGTTGAAAATTGAGTCCTCGATCTCTCGTTTAGCAGTTAAAGTCGGTAACCACTAGATACCATTCAACAACTTGGAAACACTAACAATAAAACTTGAGCAACTAGACAAGAAAACAGACATCGAATGACAAGAAGTAGCCTATGTACAGCAGTTGTTAACCGTTGAAGTCTGTTACTGGTGATTTTGCTGTCAATCGAAGAAGTAACAATATCTACTGTTAGGCTCGATGTACAACATTACCTAAAACTTTTGTTACACATAAACTAGTTTAGGGTTCCTAAGTTCAAAAAATAAAAGATCTTCAAGTAAATGTTAATATAAACAATCATTAGCATATGAGATAAAAGTTTAGTTTAAAACTGGTGTTTTATTATGGATCTTATCGGTAACCCTCAGGTGCTAGTTAAATTAGGTTTTTTGGAAATTTTAGTGCGAAGGTAAAACGTAAAACATAATCTCTTTAAACTAATAAAGGTTTTTTCAGGTAAGTTATTTTGTTTTTTTTGGATTGTTGTGTGATAGCCTTAATTCATACTAATATTATAAATGGAAAAGTAACTCTGTGTGCCATTTCTATGAAATTTGGCATGGAGATATTTCGATTCCTGGGGAAGGACATGGGCTTTTTATCTCGATAACTAAAATAGCTAGTAATATTGTCTGAAAATCTAAAGAGAACTGAATTTTTTGAGTTCTTCAAACTGTTTAAACCGCGTAGTTATTCTGAATTCGTAACTTTGATCATTTACTATTGAGGTCAATCCTGGTCACATGAGTCAGATTGTGAATGTGATTTCTGATTCTGATAATTCATTTCGTATTTAAAAAATATAAAATTATTAAGAAAAACATTATAAATAAATATTAAACTTAAATAAGTTATCTGTGTTTTATCAATTAATTATAAAACATTTATTCATTTGAAGGTTTTTTTATATTTTTTAAAACAACTACCGCACTAGAGACACGTGTTTATCCTGGATCGCGTGAAACTTTGTACCTAGAATTAGAACAACAATTCGTGGATCGCACAGTGTTGTCCTATGTGGGATTTGAACCAACAACATTTGGTGGAGTAAGAAGCGTTGTGGCGACTGGTTAAACTACCAGGCTTAAACTACATGAGACAACATTACTAAAATACTAGCCGACCCACGCAACCTCGTTTGCGTCTCCTATTGCCCGTAGCGTGATAATTTTCCCCTGTTTTCGAAACGTTATTCATTGCTGCTCCGCTCCCATTAATCCGAGCGTGATGATATATAGCCTTCCTCGATAAATGGGCTATCTAACACTGAATGAATTTTTCAAATCGGACCAGCGGTTCCTGAGATTAGCGTATTCAAACAAACAAACAAACTCTTCAGATTTATATATTAGTATAGATTACTAACTAGTGGTAACGTATGTGTCAGTTATCGCGGAAAACAGTAGCCTATGTGATGTATAAGCCATATTACTGTAAAGTTTCATCCAAATTCGTTCGGTAGTTTTTGCGTGAAAGAGTAACAAACATCTATCTATCCATCCATCCATCCATCCATCCATCCATCCATCCATACTTACAAATTTTCACGTTTATAATATTAGTATGATAATGCAATTTTAATTAAATTTATTAACTTAATTAATAATAATGATTCTTACCCAGATACTTACAAAGATGTACCCTCTTTTTAAGAAACGAAAAGCGAACAGAGGTGTTTGAAATTTAAATAGTTAAAATTTAAACAGAAGAAAAGTGAAGAAAGATAAAAACGCTGAAAAAAAAATTGGTAGTCTGGACTGCCGATAGAAGTGAAAACTTATAACTTAGAATATTATTTGTAAACAAATACAGTATGTTTTACAAATAAATTTTACAAATAATATTCTAAGTTTTTTGTATTAATAGAAATTTCATAATGTTTAAATTAAAATTATCAATATCAAACATTAGCATGTTGGTGAATAGAAACTAAAAGATTTTGTTCTACCAAAATGTGCTCAACGGGGCTATAGAAGTTTTCGCTTAAGAGATGGTCAAAATTTCAACGCTGGACGGCCACTAATAGAAATAAAATGGACAGAGAAAATCCTAATGATGAGTAGAATACACTAGAAGAATACATGGACATGTACCTATTCCAATATCAATGAAATAAAAATATCAGTTTTGACTCAAACGCCCGGAGTAACGCAATACTTTTCTAGGTCAGAGATCCGGGTAAACGTTCGATCCTTCAAATCCTTTGCATTTATGTTGCCCTTATCTTTCATTGTGATACATTTCTTAGACGTCAGAATCCTACTCAAGGACACTGCTTATCCGAAATATGTGTATCTTCATGGTTAGGTTTATCTTCGAGGTAATATTATCTCTTTAGTGATACTTAACTCGAATATTTTTAGTTTGTTGCTTTTAAACAAGATCTCTTGAACCAATGAGTCAAAATGTATATTTTTAATTAAGTAAAGTATTCATAAGGGGCTGTCTCCATAAGAAATGTAATATTACGATATGATACTTAGGAACGGTGCAGTAAGTAAAAGAAAGATATTATTTTAAACAGAATTAGCAATTAAAGATCTATATATTAACACTGAATTATTTATAAAGATTTTGAAAGTTTTTGTTTTTTTTTTTTTTGCTCTTCGATTTCTTGCTTAACAAATTACAGGTTTTTGTGTTATAAAAGTATAATAAATAAATATTTCGGACATCTAATACAACGCCATCTAGTTTCAAGCTAAGCAGAGTTTGTGTTATGGGTACCAGACAACTGATAGATTTACTTTTTTGTAAATACATACATGTTATACATATAAAACACCCAAATTTAAGTTAAGGGGCTGCCTTTTAGGAAATGTAATATAACGCTACTATGATTAGCAACAGTGCAGTAAGTAGAAGCAATTTATTTTTTTTGTTTACTATATAGTGGGCAAACGGGCAGACGTATTACCTGATCGTAAGCGATTACCGTCGCCCATAGGCACCCGTAACACCAGAGGCGTCACATTACATTTTTTGAATTTTTTGAAAACGATTACATTCTAGAATCAGACTCATTTGCACTTATTTCAGTATTTTAATTAACTTTAATCCTGACTGGATTCGCCCTATGGCATTATCAAATGTTAACCTGTAAGTTAAGTTTCCTCAAGTGACCATAATGGAGAGAATAAATTAATGATTTTGTTTTATTTTCTTGCTAACTCAATATTTTTTTTGTTCTTGAAGTAGATTATAGGCCATCATTTAGTACTAATCTATATATATAAAAATTTATCTATTATGTACGCGCATAACTTCCGATCGGCTGCTCCAATTTTTTTTTTTGTGTTCGTTATTGTTAGGACAAGGTTTACGTTTACGAGAAATCATTTTTTTTGTCCGCTACGGGAAGCTGAGACAGTTATGTAAATATGGCGGTATAAAGTTCGCAGGGTCAGTTATCACATTACATCACACTAATATATAAAGGCGTAACTTATTCACGAAAAAACCAACTGGACGGTTTTGGATGAAACTTTACAGTAATGTAGCTTATACATCAGAATAACACATAGGCTACTATTTACCGTGATAACTGACATACATGCGGGCGGAGCCGTGGGCAACAGCTAGTATTTAATCAAAAGAGGCCAACGAACGAATAAAACCTATAAATGAATGTCAGAAGTGACACTTGTACCAACACCATCAATAACATATATAAGTTATGTTAGTATCCCTGGAGTTCTGCGGTTGCTCATGTCACCGCTGTATTGATAATCTCAGGTGGTTTGCGCCGCAGATTGAAACTCACTGATATTAAGATATAGTGGTTATAGTAAGACAACAATTTATGTAAATATAGATGCAGATATATGTACGACTGTCATGTATTTTGTATGTAACTCAAGATAATATCTAATGAACTAAATTCACGACTTCTTTTAATCATTATTTATGACAATTTGTAGTGGTCAAAAAATAGAATAAATACTATTTTTAAGTTAAATTCAGACTGTTATCAATAACCGGACTTAGTCAGTCCGAATGTGTGGAGACCGTCACCCCACCGGGGTTTGCGGCGGCGCGGTGTGTCGGAATTGAACCGACTAAAACCACACGGTGTGCCACTCTGCGCCTGAGATGGGAGGGGTCCAGGAACTGCTGTTATTAACACATGCAGACCCCTCCCAGCGCTTGCCCGGACTGAAGCGGGCGTAGTCAGCTTCTAAAGACTCTCAATTTAGGCGACGTACCACGTGCCACGCATATGTCGCCCCCTCGTGGGTAACCACTAGAGCGGATGGAGAGGAAAACCCATCCCGATGGTCGGGCCACACTTAGGGTGGCATGAGGCACTGGTAAGCGCGCCTCCACCGCACGGTTCGCCGGCAGCGGATTGGGTTCGAGTGGAGGTCATCTTCGCGGACCTTCTCCGCCGCCTCCTTCTGCGAAATTACGTCTTCCCATAAGGCTGCGACCGCGGTAAAACTGCTGTCGCTACCGGCTTTATAGTGTATGACGGTCGGTAGTGAGAGATCTCCTCCGATGACTGCAGTGAGGGCCCGACACTGCGATGCCAATGCGGGAGTTGCGTTACTGGGAGAGCCACGCTTCGGCATAGCCGGGTCGACCGGAGTGATACGACGGCCTCACAGAAGTAGCGCTTGCGCTGTGTTTCACCGAGTAAGTGAGGATACCGGGGGCCCATACTTGAACCCCTCCCCACATCCCTTTCCCCACCACCAAAGGTCGGCAATGCACTTATGACGCCTCTGGTGTTGCGGGTTTTAATAGGCGGCGGTAATCGATTGCCATCAGATGACACGACTGCTCGTTTGCCCCCTATAGCATAAAAAATATGGCTGCAAAATGGCAGGTATATACATATAATGCAATTACTCGTATATATGTAGCTTAAAGGAACAGTAATAAAATATGTATAATATTCCTGACAAGTAAGTATTGCAATGTTTATGTTTCGAAATTTAATAGCAAATATATGTAGGTCAACAAATCTAAATCAAAAGAAACTAATTAACGAAATGACAAGGAAAGAAATCTGATAAATAAACCTAGTTAATACCAAACAGTTAACATTCGTCATCAACTAATTAGATTTCAGATATAAACACAAATCATGACAGAGACAAAAGAAAACAAACAGCGGCAAAAGAAACAAAGATTGGAACTGGTATTCAGTCGACGTATGTACGTATATTAAAATTCACGACGCGGAAAGGTGCAGCACTATTTTCGTGCATTGTTATTCTAGACGTAGAGCCAAGGGATGTAACTACTGTTAATGAAGGATAATCGGTAAATTTTTATTGCTCTAATTGCCACGGACAAAGGCGGAAAGATTTTGTTTCTAATGCCCGTTTTTCGTAAAAGAATACGGAAATTGAACTATGTTTTGTTTATCTACTATTTTGCCTGGTTCTAATCGAGTTGACATACATAAAGGTTTGTATGAAACTATGGAACGTATATATGATATCAAATAAACCTGATCTGATGACAGACCCTGATCCTATCTATAGGTTCATGCATTTACCTAGGAACTTGAAGTACCATAAAAAAAAACCGGGGGAACAGAAAGGAAATCCCTGCTACTGGGAATTATGTCACTAAATTTTATATTTACTGCTCACTGACATACAAAAAGCCATTAATCATATCTGATATCATTCTTATGTTCCCTGAAAGGAATCTCATAGTTTAAGTTAGAAATGAAAACAGAAGTCTACCTAACCTGCGTAAATTAAGTGTTGAACCTGCTACTAATGTAAGTGCACGTTACAGTTCATAGTTGCAAATACGGTAAAATTTATAGCCATACTTAAACTAAGTTTGGCGCAAAACTGACGCAAAAACACGATCATTAATGCTATTTTTCCTTGGCAGCGAAAAAATATATTGAGCTTTTAAGGCGACGAAATTTAAATTAATGATAATGTTGGTGTTTTACGGCTGGAAGTTTGATATCTTACTTTTTACCAACAGGACTTTAACTTTTAAAGCACTGTACTTAGACGAAAGTGAGAAATATGAGCCAAAATACATTGAGGTAGAACAAAATACCTAGTAGTTCAAGGTGTAAATTACTCTGTAGGAAAAAGTTATTTTTTATACGCAACGTGAAGGTAAGAATGTATATTATGTTTGATATTTCACGTAGGGCTATATTACATTTGTATGGCTGACCATGGCAGCCTTCCAAAGCCTCATGCCATGCCAGGGCAAGTTAAAAGCATTCTCCATACAACTACTCGTTTGAATAAAATCTAAACTACCGAGGATATGGTGATGGTCAGAGTGAAATCGTTTTATGAATTAGCAATCTATTTGTAGGTACATTATATAGACAGTTTACTAAACTATGAAGACTTACATCATAGGCTACTAGCTCATTGGTCGTATATTGAGATAAGTTTGTAAGTTCCAAGTTGGGGCGCTCAGAAGCTAAACTCAGCTTAAATATTGTTCGGTTAGTACGCGGTGTTCTAGTTCGTTCAGTTTGGAGAATGTTTGCGCGCCAATATACTCGTACTTAGAAGTTGTAGTGTGATATAAGTGAAATATCTTTGAAAGACAAGTTGTGGTGAACTGTATTAAAGTACTGATCTATATAATCCATTGGTTCTGGTGCCATAGGTCGACTGCCTCGTTGGTCTCGCGACTGCTGATCATGAGGTCTCGGGTTCGATTCCCGGGTCGGACCAAATGTTTGTATGATCTACTAATATTTGTTTCGGAGTTTGGATGTGTTCTATCTATAATATGTATGTATTTACAAAAAAAAAATAAAAATAAAAAGTATATATGTATTTGTATCAGTTGTCTAGTACCCCATAACACAAGCTCTGCTTATCTTGGGACTAGATGGCGTTGTGTGTTTAAATGTCCGAAATACTTATTTATTTATTATTATTATAGGTATTAACATATAGCCTGTCAAAGAGACTCTACTCTGCCTGATGAAAAGTATTAGCAGAATCCAAGAGTGGTGGCCACCTAGTTCACTGCGAATGCACACAATGCAAAATGCAGGATGGTATAGAGTAGTGTATAACTCACACTGCCATAGTGTGGCGCCCTATGGAGATGGTTCTGCATCATTGGAACCCTGGGCGGTAAAAATTTATAAAACTCCTGTAGAAAAGATGGCTCACTGTTTTAATCAAACGATTCTTTTAAACCATTATTAGTTTTTGTAAAGCTCACGAATTAACGAAACCCAACTTTTTGGCTTTACATTTCAAAATAAATTATCCGCAAACTATTCCACGCTAGTTAAAAGCTAAATGAATCCATGACAATTTAACTTTTAGTATTCATTAATATGAAAACTGAAAGTTTTTAATGAATATTAGTTTTTTTTTACTAAAACGTCCTTAGTATTACATTTTAAGCTTTCATAGCTAAGCTATACCCGATTCTAGGGTGGTTCTCCAGATCTAGTATATGAGGTGGCGTGCGGTTTTCGTCGGTTCGAGTCCAACATAGCCACCAGCAGGTGGATAGCACAGAAAAAAAAAACAAGATGTTCTTGTGTGTTAAGTAAAGGTCGCGGGAATATTTGAATTTAGGGACCAGACACTCTCTTTCTATGAGATAAAATAATAATCTTAAACTACGTTTAATGGATTTAATGCAGTCACGACAAGTACCTATTAAATATATGCTACCTGAGGTTTAATAAGATTGCAGTAACCGTAATGACAATGTACCTACCACACTTTTAGTATCATTATCATAAGTGTGCCGTGTGCGCATTCGAAAACATCAATGAGGAATAGAAATAATCTAAGTGAGTTTTAATAAGGCTTACTTACTTTATGTTTGCCGATATTAGTGACGGCACAACCTAACACTGCTTCTCTTCCGAGAAAGAATGTGTGGTTGCCAATTGGACGCTCAAATTCAGGCTCCTCGGAAAACTTCTTTGTCGTCATCTGAGAATCTGAAAAAGAAAAATGCACTTGAAATATTTTATTTTTAAATTTACGTAACTTAATCATTTACTCCAATAGAGGTGTACCTTGGATTATGGTGTTTATTTGAGTGTTTCTTTGACAAACAATTTCCCCAAGTGGGTATGTCGGAATATCAGTCGATTATGCGCAACGTCTAATCAAATTAACATTCAAGATTTTGAACCACTGTGACCTTATAATATACCCATTAAAGGTGTTAAATTCACAAAGAAGTATTTGCAAGTCAAATAACGTGGTAATTCTTGTTTCTATGAAATAAAATACATATTCATTGAATTCGTAATTATGTGTAGAAACTGTTACATTTTGGGTATTTTCCTTTGTTACTAAATAGTGTAAATACCGCAGTTTTGAAAAAAATATTCTGTTGGCATATCTTTTATGCGCCTTAATGTAAACAAAAGTAAAACCTTTTCTAAATAATCTGAATATAAAAAAGATAGGTATTTTTGGATGAACTAGCATTTCAACACTAAGTAAAAACTAAATTTGATTATATCTAACTGTAAAAACTGAATAATATTAATAAAAAAATTAACAAAGACATCTGTGATTAAGAAGACAGGTTAAGAAATATTAAAATTTTCATAATAAACACAATTTCTCAGAAAGCTTAATCTTGTGATTATTAATTATATTAGTATCTACAAGATTTTAGATAGCTTATTAGTCTAATTACTTTGAATAAATTCAAAATAATACATCAAATTTAATCTTTTTGATAAGTCAAAATCGAGCTCCAACAGGAGGAATTCATTGATAGTCAATGTAAGTTAAACTAGCCAATAGTTTATCACGGTAAAGTGTCTACGCCCTTCTTCAAGAATCAAAGTATCTCTGTAACAAACCTCACCGAAATCGGTAGAATGGTTCAGCCGTCATAGCAAAAAAGGTATTAAAAGAATTTAAAATGTATTGCTCAGGACAGGGAAGAAATAGACAAAATAGACAAAGAAAGTCAACCACCGATATGATAGAATAAGACTAAGAAAGATCATGATTAGATACCGGATTACATGTATTTGCATATTTAAGCCATCTTCAGCGGTAGTAGCATATTTTACCTAATATATAGTTGAGATGCATATTATCGGTACATTTTAAATTTTTTCCCGGTTTAGTACAGTTCCGAAATGCGAAAAAAGTGATATATCCAGAATCCGACCAAATTTAATAGTCACAAAGTATAACGGCTAATGAGTAATAATTGTAACTGTACGGATTCGAATTACATCGGATCGCATTTCGGTTAGTAACAGCGCATGTCTTTTGTTTTGAGGAAATGATCGAAGACACAATCTTACCACTGACTATTTGGAACAACACTTGATTGTTTACGTTTTTAACAATATTAAATAATGTTAATGTCATGTATTGCTACTGTACCTATTATCACCTATCTAAGGATCATTTATTAATTGTATGCTGATTTTGTAATAAAAAATGTTTACCAGGTTTTTTCTTTTTTGATTCCTAAAATAAGTAATTTAGTTTTGCATATTTTGCCAATTTTCGTGCATATTATGCAAATTTTCGTGCATGTTTTGCTAATTTTCGTGCGTATTTGGCAAATTTTCGTGCATATTTTGCCAATTCTCGGGCATATTTCAAGCATTTTCCATGCATATAGCAAGTTTTTTATGTTGCATATAATCCGGTCTCTAATCATGATGGTCTACACACTTTAATCTCCTAAGCAGCTGAAAAGTGGAATATCAGAAAATTCTAACTTTGTACACACATGTTCATAATAGTTTGGCCAAATTCTTAATACGTATCGTTAGAGAAATTATAAACTAAATACAAAATCTATACAAACATCCCGTCTGGCAGTGTGGTCAGTTGCGTAAAGCCTCCTTTCTTACTAAGAGCCTATGTCCAGCTGGGAACAGTAAAGTTTGTTGGTGATTATGATTTCTATAGTTATTTAAAACAGTATATACCTACATTACCTAATAAAAAGTCTTAGGTGATGGACTCTTGAATTGTAACAATCCATATATATCCTATTAACTTTGGTTTTTTTGGCTAGTCCAAAATAAAATTGGTCTAAGTTACTTCTTATATCATTAGTTATATAATGATGAAAGTTCCATCAAAGCCGGTTGGGCCATTCCAGGGATTAATTGGAACAAACAGACAGACGGACAGACAGACAAACAAATTTAAAATTGAATTTTTGTACCGTATATATTTTCATATGTATTTAGTGGAAAGTTGTTAATTTGAAATTGCAAACATACATTTCAAGTATTTCTACTATAGAAGATGTTGCAGAAACAAGAAAATAGAACAACTAAGGTTTACAGGTATCATTGCACCGCATGATTTATTCATTAAACTCACGGAAATACCACCTGTTCTGTTTCCACGATGTAACAAATGAACGATTATCTATATTATTCTCTCGTAGAACCCAAAAATAAATAAATTAGAAATGAATGAAATGTTGATATCAATTTATTGTTTTATTATGATGAAATTATTAATAAAAGTAGGTATTTTATTTGTAATTTGAAATTCATATATATTTTGTATTTTTGCATATTTAAATGGATGGGTGACCGAGATTTGTTTACCTAGATTGATTTATCGCCCCCGAAACCCTCTGTATACTAAATTTCATGAAAATCGTTAAAGCCATTGCCGAGATTCAGATTATATGTATACATATATATATAAGACGTGCTCGTTTAAAGGTGATGAAATTATTTTTGATTTTAGATAGCTTATTAGTCTAGCAAATAGCTTATCACGGTAAAGTGTCTACGCCCTTCTTCAAAAATCTGAATCTGAGAGATAACCTGTAATAGTACGAGCTCATGACGTCAAAAAACTGCAAAGATGACTTGTGTTGGTATAACATTCATTATCTGAAGTAGGCCTACATAAAACTTTAACAAAAATAAAACCGACTTCAAGTTTAGACTCGATTTCTCTTGGATGCCCTTATTAGATCTTAGAGTACTTGTCATGGTACCACCGTTGGGAGGGGGGGGGGTATATATATATATATGTATGTGTGTGTGTATATACGGTCGAATTGAGAACCTCCTTCTTTTTTGAAGTCGATCAAAACATTTAAATCATTCAGGTGAAAAGAAAGAGAAAAATAATCTTGTGGTGAGTATTTCTTAGGTGTTGAAGATGCGATATTAAAATTTATTTCAAATTCTCATATTCATTGCATACACCCTTAATAGTTCAAACATAGTATCGTTTCGAGTTATTTAACAAGAATAATCTGGCACTTATATTTGCTTTTCCTCACAGTGTTTACAAATAAAAATAGGTACTTTACTCCTTAAACATAATTAAGTTAAACTAAACAGATTAAAAGTGTAAAATATCACTGAACTATCACTACATATTATAAAACGAAGTCCTCCGCCGCGTCGGTCTGTTCGCGATAAATTAAAAAACTACTTTACGGATTTTGATGCGGCTATTACCAATAGATAGAGTGATTCTTGAGGAACGTTTTCGTATATAATTTGTTAAATTTTTGAGTACATTGGCTAAAATATAACGATATTTGTTGAATCTGTGAGAAAAAATTAAGCCGCAGTTCTCGGGGTAACATAGGCTACATGATATTTTCCGTAAAGAACCCGTGCGAAGTCGAGGCAGGTTGCTAGTTCCTTATATATAGAACTAGCTGAACCCCGCGGTGTTACCCGCGGTTATTGTTGTACCGCGAGTAACGCCGCGCGACAAAGTTAGTCTAAAAAAAGTAGCCTAAGTTACTCCCCGGATCATCAGCTACCTGCCAGTGAAAGTCCCGTCAAAATCCGTCCAGCCGTTCCAGAGATTACCCGGAACAAACAGACAGACAGACAGACAGACAGACAAAAGTTTTTTTAACTACATTTTTGGTATATGTATCGTGTATACATACACATGCATTTGGTAAAAAGCGGTTATTTTAATATTACAAACAGACACTCCAATTTTATTTATTTGTATAGATTATTGTGAACGTTTTATGAGGCGCTTGTGGTATAGATAAACGTGTCACGTTGTAGATCATGCGGAAACGGACATATTTGCATGGGTCAGCTACTAAACATAAATATATATTACTAGTTGTTGCCCGCGGCTCCGTTCACGTATATGTTGGTTATCGCGGCAAACAGTAGCCTATGTTATTTTGATGTATAAGCTATATTAGTGTAAAGTTTCATCCAAATCCGTTCAGTAGTTTTTGCGTGAAAGAGCAACAAACATCCATCCACCCATCGATCCATTTATCCATACTTACAAACTTTCGCATTTATAATATTGGTATAGATATATGTAGGTATAAATGTACACGCAGATACACAAATTACACTAATTTAGTTATAAGATAGAGTAACAATAAAAGTAACTTAATGATCGATATTTCATGATTAGTAGCAAATAAACGTCGTTGCGACTACTCTGTTTTTATAGTAACTGCATGGTAATGGATTTAACTCCACGCAAAGAGCTTTCATACCATCTGTTCGATTTTAACGTAAAATAATAAAATTAACTGCATGATTAGCTAAGTAGTTTAAGCGGTCACCACGCCGCTTTCTGCTTTGTCAAGGGTTCAAATCCTACACGGGACAATAATTTGCGTGATCCACAAATTGTTGTTCTAAGTCTGGGCGTTTTTTTTGTCCGTTTCATGTATGTTCGTAAAGTCTCCCGTGACACAGGATGTATATTCCTAATGCAGCAGTGGTCTTTATAAAAAAAAGA
This sequence comes from Spilosoma lubricipeda, assembly GCA_905220595.1. Taxonomy (NCBI): domain Eukaryota; kingdom Metazoa; phylum Arthropoda; class Insecta; order Lepidoptera; family Erebidae; genus Spilosoma; species Spilosoma lubricipeda. The sequence goes on from HG992291.1 coordinate 4,478,412, forward strand.
AGCTATCAACATTATGATTAAGACAAGTTATTGTCATTACTTTATGGCGTAAATAAACACGTTCAAGCTTGATTTGATAGCAAAAGAATGTCGTCAGTGAATAATTTAGTGTGAACATATTTTTATTTGATTTCATCATTTTTAAATCGTTTACTTACTGTCTGAAATTTATTTTAGCTGAATAGAATTGATGTTTTGACAAGGTAAATACGCATTGATTTAAGAATTCATTGTAATATGCTTACGAACGTGGGTGGGTTTCAAAATTGGAAACCTTTAAGCGTAAGTACAGTCGTAGCAGTATAGCAGTCAGATATCTGCACATTGAGGTCGGAAACCTTCCAGCCCAATTAGTATACCATAAATAATCTTTTAAGTTTATAAAAGACTAGCTTTTGCACGCGTCTTTGCTCACGCAGACTTTCATCCCCTGATTTACCCCCTTAGGGGTGGATTTTCGAAAAACCCTTTCTTAGTGCTCACTTACGTTATATAAAGAACCTACATGCAAAATTTCAAGATTCTAGGATGAGCCGTTTGGGCTGTGCATTGATCTCTAGGTATGTCAGTCAGTTACCTGCCTCTTTTATATATATAGATTATTTCTGGTATACTAATTGACTGTCTGCCTATTAGTGATGACTGACTGTTATGCCAGAGGACGTGAGTTCGATCCCACTCAGAAAAATGATTCTACGATACTTCTCCGTACGTACTAATATATAGTTGTGTATGTATTTAAAAATAAGTATGTATGTTTAACGGACAGAGAAACAAGCAGTCTCTCTGTCCGTTTGTTCCGGCTAATCTGTGTCGGATATCGTGGCAATCGTGTTTTGCGATTGTCGTACCGCGGGTATCGCCTCTGGCCGAAGCTAGTCTAAAAAAGTAGCCTAAGTTACTTCTTATATCATCAGTGAAAATCCTGTCAAAATCGGTCAAACCGTTCCAGATATTAGCCGGAACAAACAGACAGACAGACCGACCAAAATTTTAAAAATGATATTTTGGTATATGTACCTTGTTTACATACATAGGTAGGTATTTGTAAAAAGCGGTTATTTTAATATTACAATCAGAAACTTCAATTTTATTTATTTGTATAGATAAGTCTTATATAACCTATAAGACTAATAAATAATGTGGCTTTGTATTGTTAAAATAATTTACAAAAATTGATCAGTAAAAACCGAATTTTCATTGGCCGATAACTGATCTTACAAGGAATAACGTAGACTACTTTCATTTTAAAAACAAAAGGGTTATGAAAAAAAACATTGAAGTAGTGAACAGTATTCAAAAGCAACAAAAACCGCGCATATTGATATGTGACTATATATGTACTCGTACATTCTATGTCCTTTTCTACCAGATTGCATCAGTCTACTTATAAATTCTCCAAGTAAGAATTGTTAACTGTTCTATATTTTGACAGTACTGTCGGAGCGAATATTTGCATGGATCGGTAGAAAGTTTCATACTCACAGCTCATATCGTAGTTCCTCGTTCCTATTTTGTTGTCTTCATTTTATTTCTTCAACGTACTTTTATGTACATTAATAATATTGTGAATCAAAAATCTTCTTTTATACATTAATACACGAATAAAATTATCTGTAACCCATTTTGAAGATACTGTGGTGGCAGGTGTAAAGCGAGGTACCTAGTTTTTTCTTCTTGTGTTTAAACATTCCATATCTGGAAAGTTTAGTAGTTTTTGAATATAGAAAAAGCATAATGACGTGTAGGTTAGCTACAAAATTAAAAAAAAAATTTGAGCAATAGATAAAAAGTATGTTGATTCCGTATATTATGGCCTGAACATAAGTTCAGGCGGAGTTGCAGACAAAAGCCAGTAACAATATAAATTCCAAAGTAACTCTATCTTTTAACTGTTCACAGCTAAACGGCTGCAACAATTTCAATGAAATTTCACATGGAGGTCTCTAATTCTTGAAGACAGCATTGGCTATTATGTATCGCATTATCTAACATACATGCAGGTGAAGCCACGGGCAAAAGATAGTAAGAAAATGTTTTGATTTTCAAACAACATAAAACAACGTTTGAAGGTGCTTTCAATGCCTTGAAATAATCAACTTTCTCGTACAATCTCTTCGATAGCCATTATTATTCATAACTTGAAAAGCATCAAGTAATCAATGCCATTCAATAATGAACTCCAAATATACCTTGCAAACGATTTTAAACTCAATTCCTTGAAACAAAGAGTTGTTAGTTGAATACTTTGCCAACATTGATGAGGCGATATAATGCTTTCGTTATTACTAACCCAATTTTGAAGTTGGAGCTTTTCATGTAGTTAGCGAGTAGATAACTCACTTTTAATACAAACTACTCGTTGGTATCCGGAACGCTCAAATCAGAGAACTGTTCTAATAAATAACTCTACAATTTCTAGTGAAATCTGAATTTGTTGATTATTAAAAAAAAAAACTTTTTAGATTCTTATAATCATCTCCGTTTAACCTTTCTCATTGGTCTAGTGGTTGGCGTAAGCGACTGCAGATCAAGAGGTCTCGGGTTCGATTCCCTGTTCGGTCTGCTGTTGGGTTTTTCTTACAAGAAATTCTTAATAGTAACCCGGAGAATTGAAGGTGGCGGTGTTTCTCGCCCGTGCCTCGGAGAGCACGTTAAGCCGCCGGTCCTGATTGTCATGAACATTTATGGCAATCGTTATTGGGAAGTAAGTTCCTCAAATATGTTGACAACTAGTTCAACCTTCGAATTCAGTTCACCCTCAGGGTTGCGGAGGTCCGATGCCAGTCTCTCCGTGTAAAAACTGATATTCTGGTAAAATCAGTTGAACTAGTAGCCGACCCCAAATCTTGGGAATAATAAAAGAAGAAGAAAGGAAGAAGATCTCCATCTAAGCTTTTTCAACGGGTCGTCACGTCGGAATCAATCAATATTGCACTTTATGTCACTCTGCGCTCGAAAGATGAGGGATCCGGGAATTATTAAGACATGCGGATCTCTTCTAGCTTTTCTGTGTAGTCCATATTTGTTTATGAGAGTATATTAGCTTTACTAGTATGTAATAATTATTGATTTAACGTGACAATGAAATGGATCTTCACTTCTTCGGTATTCGCTTTTCATAGTGTACATTAGAAACATTCCAATCAAATGTTAACTATCGTGTCATAAATGAAAAATCATTCGGGACTATCTATCAACATCATAGGAACACAGTACACACAATAAACACAGCTTTGGTGATGTCTCGTCTTTGTCTTAATAAATATTTGCTTAATATACCAATTTTCAATTTAATTAAAAACTAATAAAATTTCATAAAATAATTATGACTAAGCCTATTTATAACATTCTGACTAGACAGATATAGACTACCCAACTAAACTCGTCTTCTAAATAATACCTGACAGTTATGTGAAAAGATCATCTGATGAAACAGTTTAAGTTCCTTAACCCATAAAGTAAGTGTCTCACACATCAAAATGGACGTTACCTCTTCATATAAAAGTATTATTTGAACTCTTATAAATCAGAACAATAAAAGGAAAAGCTCTAAAACAACAATAAAATAAGTTGAATAAAAATGTCGGCGTGAGACGCGGCGACGGTTCGCACCTGTCACCAAATGCTAATGCATGGGATTCACAGAAAACGCTTGTGGAGATGTAAAGGAGCAAATAGATACGTAGGGTAAGAGTTTAAAATTCTATTCCTAGTTTTAGCTACAGAGTAGAAACACCGAATCAAACCACGAAGGTGAGCTTGCCCTGTTTGTATTTGTTAGTTTGGGTCAAATCTAAGATGGCCGCCGCTACAAAACGCTGGTTTACATATTTTGTAACAACTACCACTACATGGGTATCAAATTAAAGGGCTTGATGAACTTAATAGAATGAAAAATACTATGTAATGAAATTAAAAACTGAAAAAAAAAACACAAGGCAGTCATGAGGACTGAAAACTCAAAACTATAACAAAAGTTGTAGAGGATTCAATAGCCATCGCCGCAGCCTACGAATATTCGATCAGATCACGTGTCCAGTTGTGACGTGTCCTGTCGCGAGTTTAACATTTTTGACCCATCCCAAAATAAATTTTGCTAAAGTGCATAACGCCGCTAATAAAGTTTTCACTTCAAAATAATCTTAATTTTTATTTCAAAGTTTTTTTAAAATAATGTACTAAAAGCTTAGCTCGTTGGGCGTAAGGTGAACTGAGTTGCCTAGATGGAAACACGGGCTCAACGATTTAATTTTTTTGTCTGATCAATGACTTAGATTGATGAGGGAGAGTGCTAACTGGAACCTGGGACCTATTGAATTATTTTTGAGCTTTTAGTACATTACTTTCAATAAAACCATTTAAATTATAAAAAAACTTAATATTTAAGTCCGTGAACAATTCCATAAACAACAAAGTCAGAAAAATACACTCTCAGAATCGATCTTATAAGTCTCAAGGCAAAGTCCAAATTGGTACTAACTTTACTTGAGCTACGGTTGGTATAAAAGCTTCTTAAGCTCGGCCACGTTTTGCCATGGTTTGCATCATTTATTCCTTCGTACTATTTGCACGGTCGATTCTATCAGACGTTTTGCCGCCTAGCAGAGGATTGAACCATTTGTTGTTTGTGTCACGTGCTTTTAAGGTTTATTGGGTAAACATAACGTTAGAAATATTACATTGAAGAAAATACATACAATTGAGAGACGCGAGAAAAAATAAGTCAGTTTATTAATAAAATTATCTTTGTGGTATAATAAAATTATGATGATATTCAGTTATATTTATGATTCTTTTTTCACGATTCATCTTCATTTTTCTAGTCTTTATTATTCCCGAGATTTGGGGTCGGCTACTGATGCAACCGGTTTTACCAGAATATCAATTTTTACACGGAGCGACTGGCATCGGACCTCCGGAACCCTGAGAGTGAACCGGATTTGAAGCTTGAACTAATTGTCAGTATATTTGAGGGCACTGACTTCCCAATAACGATTTTAATAGGTGTTCATGACAACCGGGACTCTAACTATAAACTCTAAAATAATAGTTTTTTTTAAATATAAATACATTAGTTCTTAGTAACAATATTGAGATAGGAGATTAGTTTTATCAACTAACGTAGGAGCAATTACTAATATGCCTAAACAGACCGGTTTAAATAAGCCATACTATCGTTAAATAAACATATATCATTATATACCACGTTGTATTTCAATTATACATAAAAATAGTAATTACTTCATTCAGAATTCAGAACACCGAAATCTTTTGATAAGATAGATTATGTCGTATTGATTTCTGACACAGGTTTCGTGCGTGTTTCACCCAATTATTTTCTGTTAAGCTTCACACAGAAATTTCATTTTTAATGAATTCACATATTACATGTAACGCTACAATCTATGCAAATAAATAAAACTGAAGTGTCTGTTTGTAATATTAAAATAACTGCATATGTATGTTTACAAGGTACCTATAACAAAATCACATTTTATAAAAAAATTGTGTCTGTCTGTCTATTTGTTCTGGCTAATCTCTGGAACTTCTTCTGGGCTTTCACTGGAAGGTAGTTGATGATATAAGGAGAGACTACCGTACCGCGGCGTCACCCGCGGTACAACAATAGCCACGGGTAACACCGCGGGACTCGGCTAGTACAAAATAAAATGACTAGTTTTATAGATTGATAGACTTTGACACCTTTAATTTTAAATTAAACAGGCTATTATGTAATCGCATAAATTAGGTTTCTAACAGTGAAATGATATAAACAGTTATTTGGTAGGATGAGGTCAATCGTAAAACATCACTCATTTTCCGTGGGAGAGCCACGCTTTGGCTTGAATGAGCCGGCTCAACCGTAGTGGTACCACGGCCTCACAGAAAACCGGCGTGAAATAGCGCTTGCGCTGTGTTTCACCGAGTGAGTGAGGATTCTGGAGGCCCATACCCCAAACCCTTCCCATCCCCCTCCCGCTTCCCATCCCCCAAAGGTTGGTAACGCACTGGTGACGCCTCTGGTGTTGCGGGTGTCCATAGGCGGCGGCAATTGCTTACGAACAGATGATACGTCTGTTCCTTTGCCCTCTTTTCCATAATAAACAAAACACGATTTTTTATGTATTAGCCTGCCAAAGTAACTCTACTCTGCCTGATGAAAAGCATGAAGTGACGAAAGAGAAAAGTGGTGGCAACCATACTCATTTTAAATGCAGACAATGCAACAGTTCAGCATGGTGATCTACACTATGACGGCCTATTGAGATCTTCTTGCATCATTAGGTCTCCGGTCTCGCACTCACCAAGGTAACACGACTGCGTGAATGTTGTCATTTTAGGTTGCTCCTCTGTAAGAGGGGTCGGTCGAGTCGTGCTGAAATCAGTATGGCTCTACTACCTTGATAGTTAATAGTAATTTAGTAATGATAAAACACTTAAATGGTTATTAATAGTAGGTTAGTAGCCAAGGGCTGTAAGGCACCAATTGCAGCCCGAGATATTTAGGCACACGAGTGCAGCTTAGGCGCCTTTAGTTCGAGGGTGCAATTGGTGCTTACGCCCGAGCTAACTATTCTGCTTTACATCTCGATTGGGAGGTAAGTAGAGAAAAAACAGCATTATAAGAATTAAACATTTTATTTGTTGAAATTTATAGTGAAATGAGAGCAATTTTCAAATGTTGAGACTGTTTTTTTTTTCAAGAACGAATTTGAGCTTCGCTGTTCGATATTTAAATTGATGACTTTTATTATACTAACACGAAGACAATACTGAGTAGCAAAGCGACCTCTTTGGTCATTGAGCTGAATGCATGATGTCTATTGCCAGTATGATGATTAAATGTACGCGAAGTTTTTGAAAGAAAGAAGTGTTTTTTTAATTACTTACCGCCCTAGGGCTTTTCTAGCTACATTATTACCCTAGAGCGCTAATTAGTCAACTGGGCAATTCTTTGAAAATGTGCATATTACGCGGCGGATGATAAAGAATCTTCTGCAGTGCAAATATTTTTCTTTTGATAATACTAACATATAAATATAGGTTTTACAGATCTAATCTAGACTATTAGACATAATATTTGTAAATAGAACTCATAGAAATTTGTTTCCAAGCATCCGAATTCTCATTACCATTCATGTCCCATTTTACATTTTCATTAAGTTTTTATTCAATATAGCTAAATCCCTTTTGAAGAATGTAATTATTGTTCAATATTCTAAAAAAGGGATTGTTTACTTAGCCCTATACATAAGTTGTTTTTTGTAAATAACATAAATTATTAAGAATTAATGCTCTTAAAAAATGTCCTCGGGTAACTTCATAATTACCGTTCAAAAATTTTCGCCTTAATTTACTACCTACAAACTTGAGAAATTATACCTTTAACTGCCCTAACAATTTGCGCCAGTCTGCGCTCGGCGCCCGGAAACAGCCCGAGTGTCAAAGACCGTTTTTTGGCGCCATATTGAGATGTCTCTCGTCGTAGTAGTGCTTTTGTCAAATTATAGTCTAATCACCATTTCCTGTTTTTATGGTAAGTATATGATTATTTTTTCTAATTGATCCGTTTATTTGAGTTGCTATAAGATCTATTTTTAGGTAAAGTATGTCATAAACTCATAATTCTTATAAAGAACTGTTTCATCAACAAAATGTTTGAATCCTAATTACCATTTGCATAATTACCGTATTTTCCGTCACTCAAAAGAAAATGGTAATGAGTAAATTGCAGAAATGGTAATTATAATATTTTTTTTCAGTGTGACTTTTATGTTGTGAACTATCGAAAACAAATACTAACTGAGAATCTGTAAAGTTCTGAAAAAAAATTACGGTAATTACAAATCGTAATAACAAAATTCGTAATTTAAATCCGTATAAAATCTTTTATTTCAATGTTTTTAGTTACGTTTTTTTAACTATTTAAATATTTTTAACAGAAATTTCACAATGCCGCGAACAAAAGAAGAGAAGGCCAAATTAGCTCGGAGAGAAAGATACGCTAAAATTAAGTCTGATCCAGAAAAATACGCTCGACTAAGAAGAGAACGAACGGCAAAGGTACTTCAAAAGAAAAGATAGTAAGAAAATTTTAAGTATTAAAGATTTAACACCAACAGCTAAAAAGTTACAAATTAAAAAATGGGAAAAAAATTTCAATAAATACTACCAAAAGAAACTATTACTGAAACGAGGACAAAAACTTATGGATGTTAATACTCCGAGTGATAGTGATACTGACCCCTTAAGAAATGATAATGATGAGGAACGTGAAAAACGTGATACAGGACTACGAAGCAATTCCAGAACCAGAACTAAGAAGTAACGAAGCCTATCCGATTTTTGAGAACTTAAATAAGAAGATAAGAAACAGGAAAAGAAGTATACTTTACAAATACTTTGTCAGAGACTTAAACAACGATTAGAAAGTCCAAATTCTAAAGCTCTGAGGCTCATTAATGACAAAACAAAGGTAAATGAAGTCTTAAAAAAAAGGAGGAGGTTTCTCAATTCAACCGTATATATATATATATATTTTATTTTGGTGGTACCATGATAAGGACATTAATATCTGATGATGGCATCCAAGAGAAATCGAGTCGAACCTTGAAGTCGGTTTTATTTTTGTTAAAATTGTACTTGTTTTATATTGACAATTTAGTTTTTTTTTTTCAACATTTTAAGACTGGTAAATACATTATAGTATATTTAGTTTGTTAAAAATAAGCTATTTTACATTAAAATTAATGCTATTGTCTTTTTGCTATTTGATTTATAATTACCATTTCTCATTACCTTTACCATTATCTAATTACCAGTTACTGTAAATATCATTACCATTCACTCAAAAATTTAAACGCTTATAAGTTAAAAAGTAAAAAACTCACTTAGTTCCCTTGTACAGTTTCATTATAGGTATGTTTGCAGCAATGTAAAATTCACTCAAAGAATGCGTTCTGTCACAAATTTTATACAATCTCCTAACACGAGGTAATATGCACATTTTCAAAGAATTGCCCAACTACATCCATTTGGAGGTAATAAGAACCTACTTACCGAACATGAGAGATGTAAGATTTATTACTTATATTTACAGAATTGATTCACGAAACCATGTGTTTCAAACATTTAAAGAGCTACACAATACCTTAAGAAAATACTGCTATCTGAAAATTATGTTCAAATCCTTTTCTGTATCTTTTCTTTTACGTAAATTTTATACAAATGCCCTCGTCTTCAGGCAACTTAAAGCGTCCAATTAATGTTCTGAAGCTTTTGATAATAATTATCCTTTAACCACCGCCATTATAAAATCCAGAAATTATTATCCATTTACAAGCGTAGCGGTTTATCTAATAATTAAGCTTTCCTAAGTTATAAGTAAGTTCGTAAGTGGTGCTTAGCTAAGTTAATAAGATATGAAATTTAACTGCCCACCCAAAAACTTTGCCTTAATGAATAAGTTTAGTACCTTTATATTTGGATATTCCTTTGATTTTGGGATAGTGCGTTTATTTAATAAGGTGGCAACATTCGTTTTTCATAATTAATTATTCGCAGTCAAGTTAAGTTAAGTTATTAATTATGTAAACCAACTTAAAAAAAGTTTACATTTTAACTTGTCATTTCTGTAATTTATATTTTTTTATTGTCATTTCATGTATATTTGTATAGTTTTCCGCGAGACTGGATGAATAATAGGTCTTCACCTAAATTGCCGTTTTGTATGCAATAAGTGAAAGTACTTATATTTTCAAACATTTTTATTTCTGTTATTCGAAGTAATCACCCATGCAATCGACGCATCTTTGCCAACGCATTGGCAGTTTATTGATGCCCTTCTTGTAAAAATCAGCTGGACGGGAGGCAACAAACTCTTCAAAGGCATTTTGTACTGCCTCTCGGGAATTGAATTTTTTACCCACTAAAAATTTGTCTAAATTTTGGAAAAAGTAATAGTCGGTAGGTGCAAGGTCTGGTGAGTATGGCGGATGAGGGAGAGTTTCCGACCCCAGCTCTTCACGACAACGCGCGACACCATACTGCTCAACACACAGTCTCCAAGCTGGAAGAGCTGGGGTTGGAAGCTCTACCTCATCTGCCATACTCACCAGACCTTACATCTACCGACTTGCAGGTGCAGAAATCTTTCAGGCTTCAGGCGCACAGAGGTTACACATTAAATAATCAGTTAAAATGTTTTTCTTTGAGTATTTTATTTTCTTCATATCCTATTGTGTGTATTATATGTGTATCGTTGCTTTACATTTTATTACATACCAGCCGACCCACTCAACCTCGTTTGCGTCCCCTATTGTCCGTAGCGTGATAATTTTCCCCCGTTTCCGAACATTTTTCATTGGTGCTTCGCTTCTATTACTTCGAGCGTGATGATATACAGACTATAGCCTTCTTCGATAAATGTACTATCCAACACTGAAACTATTTTTGAAATCGGACCAGCGGTTCCTGAGATTATATATATATATATATATATATACATAACCAACTAACTCTTCAGCTTTATATATTACTAGCTGTTGCCCGCGGCTTTGCTCGCGTGGAAGTTTATTTTATGTATTTAATTAAAACTGTGTAAAAGTATGTATCAGTAATTTATTCATATTTCGGAACGTATTTATTTATTTTTGATCAATAGCCCATTTAAAAGAACTATCATACAAACCACCCATATTTCATCCTTTTAAGGAACAGAATTCGCATTAATGCTGATAATGCATAAAGTTTCATGGTACTAATTTAAAAAATAACGGACTTCCATACAAACTTTCAACCCCTATTTCACCCCTTTAGGGGTAAAATATCCAGAACCGCTTAAATACGTCTTTACATTTTTTTAATCAGTAGTACATGAATAAAGTTTAATGGTTCTAACTTAAAAAATGACAAACTTCCATACAAACTTTCAACCCCTATTTCACCCCTTAGGGGTAGAATATCTAGAAACGCTTTAATACTTATTTACTCACTTTTAATCAGTAGCCCAAAAATAAAGTTTCATGTTTGCTAATTCAAAAATAACGAACTTCCGTACAAACTTTCAACCCCTATTTCACCCCCTTAGGGGTAGAATATCCAGAAACGCTTAAATACGTATCCACTCACTTTTAATCAGTAGCCCAAAAATAAAGTTTCATGTTTGTAACTTCAAAAATGGCGAACTTACTTACAAACTTTCAACCCCTTTTTCATCCCCTTAGGGGTAGAATATCCAGAAACGCTTAAATAGGTGTCTACTCATTTTTAATCAGTAGCCCAAAAATAAAGATTTATGTATCTAACTTAAAAAATTACGAACTTCCATACAAACTTTCAACCCCTATTTCACCCCCTTAGGGGTAGAATACCCAGAAACGCTCAAATACATCTCTACTCTTTTTAAATCAGTAACACATAAATAAACTTTCATGTTTGGAACTTCAAACATTACGGACTGCCAGACTAACCCATATACGAAATTTCAACCCCTATTTCACCCCTGAGGAGTAGAATATCCAGAAACGCTTAAATACGTCTTTACTCTTTTTTAATCAGTAGTACACCAATAAAGTTTCATGGTTCTAACTTAAAAAATTACGAACTTCCATACAAACTTCCAACCCCTATTTCACCCTCTTAGGGGTAGAATATCAAGTAACGCTTAAATACATATCTACTCTTTTTTAATTATTAGCACATGAATAAAATTACATGTTTCTAACTTAAAAAATGACGAATTCCATACAAACTTTCAACCCCTATTTCACCCCTTAGGGGTAGAATATCCAGAAACGCTTTAATACTTATTTACTCACTTTTAATCAGTAGCCCAAAAATAAAGTTTCATGTTTGCTAATTCAAAAATAACGAACTTCCGTACAAACTTTCAACCCCTATTTCACCCCCTTAGGGGTAGAATATCCAGAAACGCTTAAATACGTATCCACTCACTTTTAATCAGTAGCCCAAAAATAAAGTTTCATGTTTGTAACTTCAAAAATGGCGAACTTACTTACAAACTTTCAACCCCTTTTTCATCCCCTTAGGGGTAGAATATCCAGAAACGCTTAAATAGGTGTCTACTCATTTTTAATCAGTAGCCCAAAAATAAAGATTTATGTATCTAACTTAAAAAATTACGAACTTCCATACAAACTTTCAACCCCTATTTCACCCCCTTAGGGGTAGAATACCCAGAAACGCTCAAATACATCTCTACTCTTTTTAAATCAGTAACACATAAATAAACTTTCATGTTTGGAACTTCAAACATTACGGACTGCCAGACTAACCCATATACGAAATTTCAACCCCTATTTCACCCCTGAGGAGTAGAATATCCAGAAACGCTTAAATATGTCTTTACTCTTTTTTAATCAGTAGTACACCAATAAAGTTTCATGGTTCTAACTTAAAAAATTACGAACTTCCATACAAACTTCCAACCCCTATTTCACCCTCTTAGGGGTAGAATATCAAGTAACGCTTAAATACATATCTACTCTTTTTTAATTATTAGCACATGAATAAAATTACATGTTTCTAACTTAAAAAATGACGAATTCCATACAAACTTTCAACCCCTATTTCACCCCTTAGGGGTAGAATATCAAGAAACGCTTAAATACGTATTTACTCACTTTTAATCAGTAGCCCAAAAACAAAGTTTCATGTTTGTAACTTCAAAAAAGGCGGACTTCCAGACTAATCTATATGCGAAATGTCAACCCCTATTTCACCCCCTTAGGGGTAGAATATCCAGAAACGCTGAAATACGTGTTTACTCATTTTTAATTAGTAGCCTAAAAACAAAGTTTCATGTTTGTAACTTCAAAAATGGCGGACTTCCAGACTAATCTATATGCGAAATGTCAACCCCTATTTCACCCTCTTAGGGGTAGAATATCCAGAAACGCTGAAATACGTATTTACTCATTTTTAATTAGTAGCCCAAAAACAAAGTTTCATGTTTGCTACTTCAAACATAACGAACTCGCATACAAACTTTCAACCCCTATTTCATCCCCTTAGGGGTAGAATATCAAGAAACGCTTAAATACGTATTAACTCTATTTCAGTCAGTAACCCAAAAACAAAGTTTCATGTTTGTAACTTCAAAAATGGCGGACTTCCAGACTAATCTATATGCGAAATGTCAACCCCTATTTCACCCCCTTAGGGGTAGAATATCCAGAAACGCTTTAATACGTATTTACTCTTTTTTAAACATTAGCACATGAGTAAAGTTACATGTTACTAACTTAAAAAATAACGAACTTCCATACAAACTTTCAACCCCTATTTCACCCCTTAGGGGTAGAATATTCAGAAACGCTGAAATACGTATTTACTCATTTTTAATTAGTAGCCCTAAAATAAAGTTTCGTGCTTCTAACTTAAAAAATGTCGTACTTCCAGACTAACCTATACGCGAAATGTCAACCCCTATTTCACCCCTTAGGGGTAGAATATTCAAAAACGCTGAAATACGTGTTTAATCATTTTTAATCAGTAGCCCAAAAATAAAGTTTCAGGTTTCTAACTTAAAAAATGACGGACTTCCATACAAACTTTCAACCCTTATTTCACCCCCTTAGGGGTAGAAATTCCAAAATTCCTTTCTTAGTGGGTGTCTACTCAATAAAAGGATCCCACTCACCAAATTTCATAGTCGTAACTATCATAGTTTCCGCTCGGCGATGATGAATCAGTCAGTCAGGACTTACTATTTTATAAGTATAGACTACTAGCTGATCCGGGAAAAGTTGCTTTGCCATAAAAAAAAATTGGGGTATAAAAATAGATGTTGTCCAATTCTAGACATACCCAATATGCACACAAAATTTAAGAATCGGTGAAGCCGTTTCGAAGGAGTTTAACTACAAACACAACGACACGAGAATTTTATATATTAGATAGATATTAATTAGAGTATTGCAATCTATAACTAAGTAGTATTAAGTCTCCTTTACTCTTTTATTTTTGTAACTACGTATATAAGGTTACTCCTAATACTGTGTAGTTAGGTGTTATCTCATGTGGTGAATGTTGTATGTAGATAATTTTCTGAGTAATATTTTTAAGAAAGTGCCGTATGTGTGCAGTTGGTATACCGTATAAATTAATATATAAATAGTATTTTTAAAATGTTTATTGTATAGCGGGACTTATTTCTATATCCCGAAGTTTCAAACGAGATTTACCGTTCGTGATTTACTCGTCCTACCGTTCGTGATCATAGGAAGACTTCTTCCTATGACCACGAACGGTAAGACGAGTAAGACTAAGTAGGTACTCTATAGTACATCTACCCTTTTAAATAATTTTATCGCGAATAAGTCTTTCTATGTAACAAAAACAATATGTGTAAGTTTTGAAAGTCTCTAAAAAAATATTTGTATGCCCGATCGCCTTAACCAGTCCTCAATTATTCTGAGCACTCGGTTTTACACAAAAAAAGGGAAAAGTAACGTAACACCGAGTCTATAATTAAAAAAATAACCTCACGCTGTGTGAACCTACACCATCATTAGTGTCAGAAAGTCGTAGTAAAGTAATACGACATGGTAATTACGGTAACCTTACATTAGTACCCTGTTAATTGTTCGATTGGTGTCAGATTGTAATTAGCGCGACAGACAATCAGTGTCAAATCAGTACGGGTATGTTTTTTTTTATGTAATTAGCCGGTAGAAATAACACCTATTATTTTTTTTAATTTAAATAAATCTTCTGCATTTATATTTGTACCTATCAGTGAGCCTTTTAAATATACTAAGAAATGAAAATAACAGGTGTATCAAAATTAAATTATTATTTTGGAGTTGTTCTACAGAACATTCTCTGGAACAAAATTTACTGTCTCAAATAATATTAAAATAAAAAAAACCTAAAAAAAACCCTCTACGCACATAATCGAGTATTCATACGCCATAAAGACCTTACATCATTTTGGAAAAGAGCAGATACTTTTACACTACTAGACCGATATTAACCAATTATAGCTAAGAACCACCGCCAGGAACCTGGCTTTGAAATGAAAAAACCCGCATCGGAATCAATCCATCCGTTTGCGAGCTATGATGCCACAGACAGACAGACAGATAAACTCTGACGTTAAACCTATAGCACCACTCTCTTTGCGTCGGGGTTTAAAAATAGCAATATAGACGAATAACTTATCAGATCAGAAACTATATAGTTAGTTATTTGTTTGATTAAAAATGAAGACATACATTTCAAGAATACCCTAAAACACGCATATAT
Organism: Spilosoma lubricipeda; assembly: GCA_905220595.1. Taxonomy (NCBI): domain Eukaryota; kingdom Metazoa; phylum Arthropoda; class Insecta; order Lepidoptera; family Erebidae; genus Spilosoma; species Spilosoma lubricipeda. The sequence continues at coordinate 4,493,685 of HG992291.1, forward strand.
TTCTGAGTGTGTTTTCAATTACATACAATTTTTTTTTTGAGCAGGTGCAGAGATACTAGACAGTGATTGACGTACAGACAGACTCCGGAGGGAAATCATTTTTTGATATAAACGTTGAGCTCAAAAATATATTAAATATTTATAGTTAAAATGGCATACTGCGTACATAAAACTGATTTTTATCCCCAAAATATAATTCACGAAAAGAAAGGAATGACTGAATAAATACAGGAAAAGAAAAATTCACCTGTATTCTCCCCTCTTGTCAAGAGGAGGTAGCATTACAATCATAAATGGCTCCATCTGAAGTGGGTTCTTGTAAACCTTATCCCATTGTCATTACGATTCCTGTGGGATGCCCTATAGAGAAATCCATCTATAATGAACCCTTAAGGGATTCATTACGGTCCGTTCGATTGATGGGATAAAAACTTAGCAGGTATTAAATTGGAGTCAGTATTTTTGTTTGTATATAATTTATGTATATTTTATCTACTCTATTTCAAAGCCACATGATAGATTTTGATGAGGTTTTTAGCTTCAGTTAGATAAGTTTTCAAGGGAGATTTAAATTTTATGAAATAAAGGTTATCAAGTTTTTATGTAAGTAATTTAATGTAAGTATACTGGAAAGAAACAACCTCATTGCAACCACGTCACCTAAAATCAATTTAAGATACTTAATGTATTTTATTATTTGTCTATGGACTCTATCTCGCGTGCAGAGTCGACGCAGAGATTCCGCCAATGTCAAGTGTTAAGTTATATTAAGTTATATATCTTTATATATATAATTCTTCTGTGAGTGTGTATGTCACTGAACTACTCTTAAACGACTGGACCGATTTTGATGAATTTTTTTGTGTGTGTTCAAGGGGATCTGGGAATGGTTTAGATTCACAATTTTGTCCGCTGGACAATGTTTTTTTTAATTAATTTTTAATTTATTAGTAGTTATGGCAAAACGACGTTTGCCGGGACAGCTAGTATAAATATATATATTAAGTTATATACTTCAGTAAGCTAAGTCTTAAAGATATTAAGCTAAATCGTGAAAGGTCTAGTATTCTATGTTTTCATATATTGTTTAGAATGATTTTATATTTTACTAGCTGAACCCCGCGGTGTTACCCGCGGTTTTTTTTTATGTAATAGGCGGGCAAACGAGCAGACGTATCGCCGCCCATACTACTTGGATTATCAACTACCTGCCAGTGAAAGTCCCGTCAAAATCCATCCAGCCGTTCCAGACATAACTCGGAATAAACAGACAGACAGACAGACACACAGACACCCAGACAAAACATTTTTTAACTACATTTTTGGTATATGCAGCGTGTATACATAAATATGCATTTAGTAAAAAGCAGTTAGTCTAATATTACAAACAGACACTCCAATTTTATTTATTTTTTTAGGTAACTTTTATGAAATAACTAGCTGAATCCGCGTGTTTCCTGCGATTATTGTCGTACCGCAAGTAACGCCGAGGGTCAAAGCTAGTCTAAAAAAGTAGCCTAACTTACTCCCTATATCATTAGTTACCTATCAGTGAAATTCCCGCCAAAATCGGTCCAGTCGTTCTAGAGATTACCCGGAACAAATAGACAGACAGACAAAAAATTTTAAAAGTACATTTTTGATATGTGTACCATGTATACACACATATACATTTATAAGAAATAACAAATGAATATAAAATAGGTTATAATTAAGACTTAAGTTAAGAAAGAAAGATGTGTGGCTTCATTAAACTCTAACTTTTTTCCACGGCTACTCGCGCGTGTACATGACACTCGCAATTAAAAATAGGTTCAGAAGATCTAGAGAGTATTCCGTATAGTCTTATGAACTCATAGACTTTACTTCTTTAATATATACGACTAGCTGACCCACGCAGCCTCATCTGCATTTTCCACTGCCCGTAGCGTGTTGTGATACCACGGAAACCAATTTTGAATGCCAAAAAAAAAAGGTTATTTGACTGCTTCGGTGGCGCTGTGGTAACGTATGCGACAGCTGTGCTTGTAGTTTGGATATTCTCTTTGTATAATTATGTAACTATTTACAAAAAAAAGTATATAAGTATTCTATCAGTCAATCTCGCTTTCATAATACAAGCTCTACTTAGTTTGAAGCTAAATGGTTCAAATCCCACATGGGACAACAATTTCTGTGGGCGTTTAACCAAACAAACAAACTCTTCAACTTTATTATATTAGAATAATAGTATTGATTTGAGTAACAAACAGTTACATCAATTAATGAGCATGTGTATTAATACGAAATAATATTACATTAATTATAATAAAGTTCAAGTCTTTGATACAAACATATATATTTTCTTTCGTCACGTTTTACAAAAAAAAAGTTTATGTCATAAAAACAAATGAGTATTATGAATAAGAGCTTTCAAAGAATAATATACTTTATTTATGAGACCTGAAAGATAAAAATTAAAAACCCTAGACTCTCATAACAGTTAGGTCTTTAAGGAATAGCTGCTAACATAGTTTGAGGTATTAGCATTTTCAAGTCAACAGCAAGATTTTTTGATCAATAAAGTAAAAACAAGGTTTTCCTTTTCATTATTACACAAAGTTTTTGTAAAAAGAGGTTTTTGTAGTATTTTAGTTATGTTCAATATGTTTTGGAATTTTAAGAAGTTTTTTTTTGGGCAAAGTCGTTCATGAATCTCCAAAAACTGGCAGCGCTTATTTGGTTCTCAAATATCTGAGATGTTACACTATCTCTTAACTTTCTCTAGTATAATTAATTTATACTGCCTAAGTGGCGCAGTGGTAGCCTATGCGACTGCTGTGCTTCAGGTCTCGGGTTAGATTCCTGGATCAAACCAAATGTTTGTATAATCTGCAAATATTTGTTTCAGAGTGTGGGTGTTTCCTATGTATGTTTCTATATATTTACAAACAAAAACTATATTTAGATTTATATCAATTGTCTGGTACCTATAACACAAGCTCTGTTTAGCTTGGGACTAGATGGCGTTGTGTGTTAGATGTCAGAAATCTTTTATTAATTATTTATAATAATATTATAAATTCGAAAGTAACTGTGTCTGTCTATGCGCTTCGGCCAAAACGCTGCACCGACTTTAATGAAATTTGGCAGAGAGATACTTTGATTGTCGAAGAAGGTCTTCGACAAATTTTTACCCCGATAACCGACATACACGCGGGCAGAACCGGGGTAAAAAGCAAGTCCTTAATAAAAACCTAAAAGTTACCTGCATTTTTGGTTTCAGTTTTTTTATTAAATTAACTTAAATGTTTATAGAGGACGTTATTAAAACTATGTTTGAGTTAAGCTCAAGTAAAGTTGGGGTCCAATTAGAGAGCTTGTTGACGCAAACTCATCACCCACATCGCAAGTAGGGTTAGCAGAGGTGGAGCGTCAGGTCAAAATGATTATGAATGTACATTTATATATAAACTAAATTGCATGCATGTTGTGGTTTTAATTAATTAGAGAAACACGTTAGCAATGTAAATGTAGTGTTATGAATAATGCTGTAACATCATTTCCTCTTATATGATACATAGTCGTTATATAGAACACTGGCCGACCTACACTATCTCGTTTGCTTCTCCTATTGCCCGTAGCGTGATAATTTTACACCGTTTTTATAACATTCTTCTTTGGTTCTCCGCTCCTATTGCTCTTAGCATAATGATTTATAGCCTATAGCCTTCCTTGATAAATGTACTATTCAACACTGAAATAATTTTTCAAATCGAAACGGGGTTCAAAGTGCGTTCAAACAAACAAACTCTTCAGCTATATAATATTATTACAGTAAAGATTAGTGTTAATAGTTAATTTTATAATATTAAATCTCATGTACCATTATTACTCGGTGAATATAATCGACTGCCTTTATTCTATACTAGCTGAACCCCGCGGTGTTACCTGCGGTTATTGTTGTACCGCGAGTAATGCCGCGGGATAAAGTTAGTATAAAAAAAGTAGCCTAAGTTACTCCCCGGATCATCAGCTACCTGCCAGTGAAAGTCCCGTCAAAATCCGTCCAGCCGTTCCAGAGATTACCCGGAACAAACAGACAGACAGACAGACAGACAGACAAAAATTTTTTTAACTACATTTTGTATACATACATATGCATTAAGTAAAAAGCGGTTATTTTAATATTACAAACAGACACTCCAATTTTATTTATTTGTATAGACTAGCCGACCCAGGCAACCTCGTTTACGTCTTCTATTGCCCGTAGCGTGATAATTTTCCTCCGTGTTTGTAACATTCTTCTTTGGTTCTCCACTCCTATTGTTCTTAGCATAATGATTTATAGCCTATACCCTTCCTTGATAAATGTACTATCCAACACTGAAATAATATTTCAAATCGAACCAGCGGTTGCTGAAATTAATGCGTTCAAACAAACAAACTCTTCAGCTTTATTATATTATAGTACAGATTAGTGTTAATAGTTCATTTTATAATATTAAATCTCATGTACCATTAGTACTGGGCGAGTATATTCGACTGCCTTTATTCTGTATGTTTTATAATACATGCATATTTAAACTCAATAAATAAATTAGGCCCAGGCACAGAATAAATGATCAGGCTGACCTCACATTTATGTATCGAGAGGTGGAACTATACTTCTATTTTAGCAGTTAGAATCGCCGGGATTGGATTTTTGGGTTTCAGTAATTTTTGAGTATAGTGGCTACTAGATCCAACAATTACAGCTCTTTCATGGTGAATTTTCGTGAGATGCCGAATTAAGGAAACAGAATCTGATCACCTATATTCATGTCGTGGGGTTGTAAGAGCGACTAAGGTTAAACTCTTTATCAAAACTTGATAATAAACCAACCCATTTAACAATCATGGTAAGTATACTGTGCCATTTTTTGTTAAAAATATAACTATGTCCAGCAGACTACGAGGCTATTGATAATTAGACCCAAAATCCAAATTAAAACAAGTCTTAAACGTTATCGCTGTTTTAAATGCATCTTAACTTGAATAACATAGGGGTGAGATTTATCCATTAATCTTTTAACTCCATGGGTGTTTTTATGTGAAATGATGTACACATAACAATAAATTCTTTTTTTTATGGTATAAGCCGGCAAACGAGTAGACATATAGCCTGATGGTAAGCGATTGCCGCCGCACATGGACACCCGCAATACCAGAGGCGTCACAAGTGCGTTGACGGCCTTTGGGGGATGGGGAGGGGAGACAGGGGGAGAGGGTTTGGTTTATGGGCCTCCGGTATCCTCACTCCCTCGGTGAAACACAGCGCAAGCACTATTTCACATCGGTTTTCTGTGAGGCCATGGTATCACTCCGGTTAAGCCGGCCCATTCATGCAGAAGCGCGGCTCTCACACGGTAAATGTGTGCCCCTAAATCACAAAACTGCAGAAGCCATCGAACCTCCTTCTCCCTAACTTCGTCATGTTACAATTGAATGCTAGGTCCCAGCAACACAAAGGTTGAAAATACAGTAAACTGTTTTAAATTGAAATAGTGATGATATGAAAAAGTTATTAGGATCTCAACTCGTGTATTAATAAGTATGAGATTTAATTTTGAGCTATGTCGCGGGGGACTTAACAAACTTAGATGAAATAGATACTAATACTAAATTAAACTAAGAATATAATAATAATAAATAAATAAATAAATATTTCGGACATCTAAACACACAACGCCATCTAGTCCCAAGATAAGCAGAGCTTGTGTTATGGGGTACTAGACAACTGATACAAATACATATATACTTTTTTTTGTAAATACATACATATTATAGATAGAACCACGGAGCAAATACAAAGAGGAGATGCCCTAATGAGATTTTTGTATGAAGCAATGCGTGACAATTTGCGGGGGTGAGGGGGTGTTAGTTTACACTTTTCCATCTACCAGACAATAGCAAAACTACTTGCATCGTTGTACGAGTATATTGCTATGTAGTTTAGCTAGCTGACACTAGTGTGGACGTACTCAGAATTTCAAGGAGTAGTTTTTTCAAGGTCGATTTTGTAAGCATCTTGAACAAAAAACATCATTAATAACGTAAATAATTTTGCAAAAGGGAACTTTTTTTTCTTCTAATAAATAACCCTAAATAAAACATTGTTCAATATGCTTGGTTTACACGTGGATTATGTAGAACAAAAATTAATATATGTAGTGCAAATCATTTTATTTAAAAAATAAATAAATTTATATTTTATTTCACTTCGGAATTGGAATGCTTAAATAACGCCAATCTCAGAAAATCAACTAATCTAAATCTGAATTGAATGGTCATACCAATGTTGTTTCTAATATCCACATCTAATCACTTTTAACCTTGCCTAATTTGGGTTTAGATAATAAGTTCCTTTTTCGATTTTTTATGATTTTTCCTTGAAATGAATCACTATCATAACAACGGGAAGAACAAATATTGGTGTATTTTGTAGGAGTCCAGTTTTGCCTATTATTTTTTTGACCAATTGCTCTTCAATACTATCTTTAGATGAAAATTTAGAACATTACCTGTATACTGGTACATTGTATTATTTTAATGAATTTAAAAAAAACCCGTCAAATCATCAGCATAAGTAAAATTTCTTTTTTTTTTCAATATTTGAAGTAACAACTTTCAATGCAAGATTAATATAGTCGTAACTTGATAAAATATTTGGATTCCAAATACGACCCTGTCTTTTTATTTTAGAATAGATGTCGATAGATGTCAGTCTGTTCACAATATAATTAAGAAAAATACAAAAAAAATACCATGATGAATAAAAATTCATTAGGTAAGAATGTAGAACTCATTTCGGTATCTTCTTATGGTATGTTTTATTAATATTCAGCTCAACGTACCATTGTATCTTTATTTCCAGTAACACAAAGTTTTGCCATCTAGTGGCGAGTAAATATAATAACATTTCAATAAAACACCAAGAGATTTTTCTAGAACTTTTAAAAAAAATAGCTATAAAATTACTTATAAAAGAAATATGATGCCACTCATGGTACCAGAACGTCTATCTGAGTTATTTGTACAAGATAAAACACAACACTTCATCTTTTTACTTGATTGTACCGAGAACATTCAAGTATTACGATTTTTCGATGCAGTTCTAGAACATTGACGTTAATAGTATAATTTGCAAGTTGCGTCAACTGCGATGACGTCGGGGTGAGTATTTTGTCACGGGGGTGATGCGCTTATGCCATCTCCTCTTTGTATTTGCTCCGTGGATAGAACACACCCAAACTCCGAAACAAATATTTGTAGATCATACAAACATTTGGTCCGACCCGGGAATCGAACCCGAGACCTCATGATCGGCAGTCGCTCACGCGAGACCAACGAGGCAGTCAATATGAACACACGGTGCAGTAAGAAGTGGTAAATGATTGATTGCGCTATCTGTTTAGTATCTATTTCGAGAGGTAATTAATTAAATTGCGTAGGAATTACAATCTTACAATGAATAAAGCAAGCAAGCAAGCAGTCTTCCTTGTATCATTAATTGCGAAAGATGAACGATCAGGTATAAACCTTTTGATCTTATTAATAAAACATATGACGTTTTTAAAATAGTCCCACATGACCTAAAAGATGTTTAATATTAGCATATAATTATATAAAGTCGAAGGAGATTTGCCCAATTACGACTTATTTAGATATATTGCATTAGTATTACACGGGCCTTAGTAATAGACGTAAAAGTTTCTTTATGCTCGGTTTGCGTGGAAAGGTCTTTGACCGTGTTACCTAATTTGTCATTAAGACGGCTATGAATAAAATGGGTATCTATTAAAACGTAACTAATTCTCTATGCTAGAACAAGTACAATTTTAATAAAAATAAAACCGACTTCAAGGTTCAACTCGATTTCTCTTGGATGCCATTATCAGATTTTAATGTAATTATCATGGTACCACCGTCGGGACATCTCCTTTCCATTAAGAAAAGAATAATCAAAATCGGTTCATAAACGACGAAGTTATCCCCGAACACACATAAAAAAAAAGTAAAAAGGAAAAAGAAAATATACGGTCGAATTGAGCAAACTCCTCCTTTTTTTGAAGTCGGTTAAACAGGTCGGCCTTATGGTCTCGAAAAGCCACAATCAGTTGCTTAGCTAGTTGTTTAAACATAGCGCGAGTACTCGGACCCAGCGTCTCGACCACATTCAGATTTGGTTTCAACTTGTATTTTTTTTTTGTTTTTTGGTATAGGTGGCAAACGAGCTGACCTATCACCTGATGGTAAGCGATTTCTGTCGCCCATAGACACCCGCAACACCAGAGGCGTCATAAGTGCGTTGCCGACCTTTGGGGGATGGGGGAACGGTATCCTTACTCACTCGGTGAAGCACATCGCAAGCGCTATTTCACACCGGTTTTCTGTGAGGCCGTGGTATCACTCCGGTCAAGCCGGCCCATTAATGCCTAAGCGTGGCTCTCCCACGATAAATAACATTTATCGTATTAATATATTTTCTATCTTTAATTATAATAATATTTTGTATGTTTACTTTTAATTTAAATTATTTATCACTCAAGCTTTTGTATACTCGTAGACATAGACTGGGTACGTCAGCTTGACGTGTGTAAGTGTACACGTCAATCTAATAAAAACGAGGAGGCTTAAATTATGTTTTACGAGTTAAACAAATAAGATAACAGTACAATCTGAATGAGACCTCTTGAGGTTATGTATGTTTTTAATGATTTTTTTTTATTTTAAATCTCGGGTTATCAGAATTTTTGTAGCATACATATATTTAGTGCGTTAGTTACTGGATGTTGTTTTTATTTTATAGTTTTCAGTTACTTAGTTTTATATGTTACAATCACAATCAAAAAATTAGCAGAAATAACAAACTATTATTAGTATTATTCTCTTTATTAGAATTGTTTTAACATATTATTTACATTTTTAAATATAAATATAAAAAATACATTTAAAAATATAAAAAGATAGTAGACCACCGACTCCGGGTATAGGGACCAAGACCGGTGGTTAGGGCTCCAAAGACAGGAACCTCCTCACAATACGAGCCGTGTCAAGGAGGACTGACTTCTGCACAAGACCATTGATCAAGCCGTCTAACGTGAGCCTCTTGAGGTGTTGGTTGAGGCTCTTGGCAATTAATCCGTGAGCAGATATGACTATCGGAACAATGATCACCGAATCAACATTCCACATATCGACAATCTCGTGAGATAAATCTAAATATTTTATTTGTTTATCTTTTTCAACTTTCGCGAGATTCCCATCATGAGGAACGGCGATGTCGACAATCAGTATTATCTATACAAATAAATAAAATTGTGTCTGTTTGTAATATTATAATAACTGCTTTTAACTGAATGCAAATGTTTGTATACACGTTACATATACCAAAAATGTAGTTAATTTTTTTTTGTCTGTCTGTCTGCCTGTTTGTTCCCGGTAATATCTGGAACGGGTGGATCGATTTTGACGGGACTTTCACTGGTAGGTAGCTGATGATCCAGGGAGTAACTTAGGCTACTTTTTTTAGACTAACTTTGTGCCGCGGCGTTACTTGCGGTAAGACGATAACCGCGGGTAATACCACGGGGTTCAGCTAGTTATTAATATATAAGATAGTATAGTCATTTTAAAATAGGGAGTTTATTTAATTTACTCACTAGCTTTTACCTTTATTATGAAGCCGTAACGTTACATACATTAAAAGTTTTTAATAGCCCACTGCAGAGCAAAAGCCGTTATAGGTATAGTTAAAAATGTTAGAAACAACTTATTTTCTACCTATCTAGTTGAATATCTAAAAATCATCATCATCTACCCGCCCTTTTCCTAAATTTATTGGGGTTCGCAATGTTAAACATTGCGAGAGGATTGTAGGTGGTCTATTTTATGACCGTCCGCCTGCTCACCTCTAAATCTTCGATGTTACAGTTTTAAGACGGGATAAAAAAGAAGGTAAGTTTGGGTAAGAAAAAGGGATAGGGTAAAATATATGTGTAGAATACCAGAAGAAGACGGGAAATTGAACTAACAAATTTCATACTTAAATTTTGAGCCCTAATAGACTGACAATTCTAGAAGGATCTTTCCTCTTCTGCTAAGCCTTTGTTTAGTACGACTTTATTATGACTTAGAGGTTAAGTAATTGTTTACTTGAAGGTAGACCCACGCTTTTGCAAAGGCGAATTGTTTCCAGATCAATCTCATTTTAGTCGTAGTATGGCATACCATGTGGTTTTAGTCAGTGGGATTCTGACAAATCACACATTGATAAAAGTGACGATTTTGGCAATGATATGAGACAAAAAACAAGAACTCAGTTAAAAATACCACTAATGTGCTACAGGAAAATACCTATATATATAAATATAAATTATAAAATGATTAATTAAAACATTACTTAAAATTAAGTTTTAAATGTTAGTTTTTGAATATAAATCGGTAGTTCATCAATTGGTAAATCAAAATAATCGGCTTAGCCGACCCCAAAAAATCTTAGAACAATAGAGACTGGGAAGGTGCTGTTTTTTTCAAAATAATGACATATGCAAAACAGTATACTAAGGCAAGTATTTTGATCTAAAATAATAAAAAGTCATGGGAATCGTCTGTCTTATCATAAGGAATTAATCAAAACAAACAAATGTGAATGAGATTGTCAAATAAATAAACACTGATGAAACGATTTTACAGAAACACTAACGATGTGTAATTTGACATTCAAAGTGCCAGATATAATAAAATATGCGAAAGGATTTCTAAGGAGGAGGACAATATAGTAAAATAAAACATATTTTACAGTTAAATTAACGCATCTTTCTGGTTGTTATGCTGACCGTATACTTGCCATGTAATTGAAACATACTCACTTTGCTTCTAGCTGTTCACTTCATGAATAGAGACATCAACTGATTTATATCTCTGTTTTTTTTATATATATACTAATATTATAAACGCGAAAGTTTGTAAGTATAGGTGGATGTTTGTTACTCTTGCACGCAAAAACTACTGAACGGATTTGGATGAAACTTAATAGTAATATAGCTTGAACATCAAAATAACACATAGGCTACTGTTAAACCACGAACCGCGGGCAACAACTAGTATACACATAGTTTTTGTTACATAGCGGGACTTATGAGCCATAAAATTATTAAAAAAGTTACAATACCTTCTAGTTCCTGACGTTTCGAACGGGTCATGCCAGTCGTGGTCACGGGCAGTGACCTTTAGACACGGTATCATAAGTTTTTAAATAGATTTGCGATATATAAGTCCCACTGTTTAATATAAACTATATCTTATTTTTAAGTTCTTCTTTATGAAGGTTCCATGAATTTTATAGAGTATGCACTGCGGTATAATCTTACCTTTAAGCGCCATAGTCGGTAACAAAGCGAGAGCCTGGAGCATCGACCAAAAATAAGTCTTTCCGTTCCTCATTCCGTCCTCATAAAAAAATCACAAGTGTTTCACACAAAACAGTACATTTTCAACTTTATAGCACTGATTGTTCATTTAAAAGTTCATTTATTTCAGTCACGGTTCATTTAATCCGCTCACGTTCATTTGTTTTTTAGGTATACTCTGTTTACGCTGGTTTGAAATAAAATTATTTATTTCGCCCTTACCGATTTGTAAGAACTAAAATATTGAATGAAGTAATTTAGTGGACTACATAGATTATATTAGGAACTGTTTTTCTTTAAAACTTTTAAAGCTTAAAGTAGTTTATTTTTAAGATAAAATCTGTTGATGTTTGTGTCAGTTATTTCAGATCTACAAACAAATTTTATATCTTAAATTTTCTAACAGAAAACTAATCCAATTTATTTATTGTATATCTACATATTTTACTAGAGAATTCCCAAGATTATTTGTTATTTACGTTGAAATTTTTTGCAAATAAATGGAAACTCTTGGCAAAAAAAATATTCTTTAGATTTGCATTTATTCAAATACAATAAAGATATTAAACATATTGTCCATAATAATGGTAAAATCGGTTTTGGGTAGCATTAGTAAATAAACTACATGTGTTATACCTACATTTAGTTCATATTATTGAAAAATCTCTCGATCTCTAGACGCTAGCAACTTACGATAAAACTGTCATAAGTAATAATATTAGTGTCTAATTCTCTAAATGTAAGACAGTTTTATTATTTGATGAAACATTTTCATATATATTCGTTTTCAAATAATTTAAACCCATTACCATTTCATCACAAAATGAATCATTATATTTACTCAAGCGTAAAACGTAAAAAACGAATCTGGTTACGAACAACACTATTCACTGCCCACTTTACGTTCATTCCATTAATTTAAAAACGCCAGTATTCATTCATTTAATATGAAAATACACAAGTACACAAACGCGAACATCGCAAAGTATCGGCTACGAGAAGCGAGCGTAGCACGTCCTCACCGTAGCGGACTCTGTGGCAAACTGGAGCGTAGCGCGCTAAGGCGTAGACTCGCCGTCATGAAAAGGTTATCGTTCAAGCCCTTATACATTGCGCCTTTTGCATGAATAGGAATACGAATGTGTCATTTTTTGCTTCTGTTCCGTTTTATGTTACAAAGAATGTTTGGATTTCTTGCGTAAAACTGAATGCCTGGTGCAGTAAAAGTGTTTCTTACAAGCGAGTTCTTACTACTCTGAATGTGACTGTGCTAACAAACGTTTTGTTTTGTTTATTTTCTATTTATTTTTTCTGAGATGAATAAAAAAGTTGGATTGTAACTTGATTAAAGTAAGAAGTAAATTACCTTTAAATGTTTTTGGGATATTGTTACAGATAAACATATTTATAGCATTAAAAAAAACTCAAATCTGTCTAGTTGCAGAGCCTACAATGTGGGAAATACACTGCTGATAACCATAGGATTGAATAAATAGTTAGATTATAGTTATAGATTTACATTTATTATTTTTATTGTCCTGACAAAAAGGTTTGTCAAAACTTTTATGAAAGATAATATGTAACTCATGTTTGTTTAATTAGCGATTTACAGTAATACCAATATAAGCATTTTCCGTTTAAAATTATTTTCGAACGTTTTTTTCACTTGTTGAAATACTATATTGTTATCTTTCAACATCAGAAACAATATATGACATTTTTGAAATTGGAACATAACTTCCTACAACATCTTGTATCGTCTTTTAAAACAGAGTGCTTGCGGGGTGCTTGTCCTTAAATAACACAGCATAATATTAACAAACCACACTAAATCTGGTCCATTACTTTTTAGTCTACGTTGAAATTCCACACTGCTTTTAACTGACTTTTAAAAAAAATGAGGAGGTCAAAATCCTAATAGGAAACTTTCTTTACGTCACGCAACTTAATAGTCAATTATTTGACTTCTAAAGCACGACTTAAATACCTCAATTTTACAACAGTCTGCAATTCTATTTTAAATACAGGGTCATGGGTTAATTTTGAGTTCATTCTTTTCAAACTATTACATTGCTTAAATATTATAAATATGTTAGGTAAAGCGTAGACATAGTAACAGTGTAATTTTCTATGTTTATGTTAACATCTCTATCTATAAAAGTAATTAGGATGCCATCAGAAACATAAGAACACTTCTCAGTAAAAAAATATTAATGACACTGCAAAAGAAAATAAATTAAGATATTTTCTGTGCAAGACATTTGTGATCCTTTTGATCGCAGCTTGTACCAGTGTCAATCACCACAGGGAAATGTAGCTTATGGCTCCCCAAATTTAATTCAAATCGATTGAGCAGAATAGCCGTTAAAGTTCAAAAGATAGAGCTTTCACTCAATATTTTTATATGCTTGAGGTTCTAAGCAATCAGTATATATATGAATAGTCAGATATACAGTTGAAACGATACCAATAAAAAAGGTTAATAATCAGTTTAAATATAAACCCTAGTCTCGCTAGTAACGCAGAGTGGCAAAAGTAGTAGTTTTTATCACCTCATTTATTTACCAACAACAACATTTTTATTAAACTTCATAATATTTAAAAAAATATTTGCTATATCTCTAACTATATATTCATCATACAAATATTACCACCATGTGAAACTAAATCTTTTTGAAGATGAGAGTCTATTAACTCATAACTGCTTTATTTAGTTTTCATCATCATTAATTTCCTCGTAAGTCCACTATCACTCGTTAGATAACTGTGTATTCCTTCTCTATCGATAGCTGCTTTATAGCCCATCGAAATATGTCAAAGTTTAGGATCTTTAGTTATTAATTACTCTCGTAAATGTAGTAGTAGTATAGTAACTTTAGTATTTTTTTAATTTCTAACAAAATGTCCTGTCTATGCTTTAGCTCATTCTACACTGTTAAACTAATGGAGTTTTCACATATATTAAACAAACTATGGCAAACCTGGCAGGCTTCATCGCATGACTGCAAAACATATGCAAGTGTACTATAAAAAGCAGCCATCAAAACTGCGCCCTGAAAGTGTTATTAAGCCAGGATTTTATGTTGCCTGTAATTACTTACAAACTAAATTGATGCTTATTTATATTTAAAATAAAGTTTAAATACACTAAAATGGTTTAACAAAATTTGGCACTTCTAATTACATAATATTACTGTTAGTGAAAAAATCGTTGGAGAATTTACTTTACTTACAATAAAATTATGCATAATAAGATGGCCACAGAATTCTATGAATTTGCAAAATCTGTAAGATAAGTGACTATGCAAAATATCCTCAAGGTAATAGAGCCACGCTGATTTCAGGACAAACAAGCCTGCTCAATGGGACGGTAACGTTTACTAAATCAGTATTTTTTCTAATAAGCCACTAAAGAGTAAATTCAAGTAATTTTTTTTCTTTCTTTCATCATCTACATGTTTTTTTTTGTAAATTTAAGTAGGAATAAGCTCCATTTAATCTCACAAAAGATTCTGTTGAACAGTCAATCAAAAATAATGGAGGCAACACTTTTCCATGACATTATCTAGTTTAGGAAGATTGCATCGGTAGGTAGGTAAGACCAGTTGAGCTAGTAGCCTATGCCAATGAATCTTGAGAGTAATGAAAACTAGAAAAAATATGGCTAATGGAGCTAAATCCTTCTTAAATACAGGTTAAGGGGGATTCGTTTAAATCAGTAAAAACGAAACAAATAATTTGTTCATGCAAGACCACGCTCAAATTTAAATAGACATCAAATTTACCTTAATCACAAACTAGCCTATGTGGCTTGTTATCAATTCAAAATTAAAGGTATAGCTTATTAGAACCGCTGACACCTGACCAACACCGCCTAAGCTGACATTTCTATTTACTATTTCAAAATTTGGACGTACTAAATATCAAACATATGGTTATGACACCCTTAATCATTTAAATATTTGATTCATTCATTGTTACTGACCTTTACTGTAGTTTAGATTTAAATTCACCTTAACAGATCACTTATTGAACTTAGACCTTCTGACAAGTAATAAAACTTTAAGAACAAAGTTCCTCATCAAAAATTCAAAGAACCGTCTGCGACATATGCCTTCATTGACGATAAAACATAGAAGTAGGACTAACCATAGCTCCATATAAATTCCAACCTTATTCTATGTGTAATAAACTTGAATTTAGTTGGCGCAATTAATTTGAGCCATATTTATGTAATTACGTGTTGAAATATTCGTGCGCCTATTATCAAAATGTCAAAGTGTTAGTAAAACATATTCACACCGTAATTGGAATTTCTTTATGTTTGTAAGAGAAATGTGTCAAGTGTTTTAATGTGTTTTTATTTCTGCAGATTTAAACAAAACATTGGGAAGGGGTTTTTTGAGAATATTTTGAATGTAAAGGAGCTTTACGAATACGTGTTGTATTTGTTATATGATGCAGATATGGATTTAATATTGCTGTAAATAATAAAATACTAATAAACAAATATTTTGGACATCTAACACACAACGCTATTTAGTCCCAAGCTAAACAGAGCTTGTGTTATTGATACTAGACAACTGATATAAATACTTTTTTTTGTAAATACATACACATTATACATAGAAATCACCCAAACTTCGAAATAAATATTTGCAGCTCATACAAACACTTGGTCCGACTCTTGAATCGAACCCGAGACCTCAAGCACAGAAGGCGCAAACGCTACCACTGCGCCACCGAGGCAATCAAATGAAATAAAAATATGTAGGTAATAAAATGAAAACGAAAAATATGTTAATCCCTTGTTTATACTAATTACTATCCTGATGGAATGATGATGATGATAGTAAGATGGGAGCGCGGGAGAAGTCCGGTAATCTCGTTTTCTTGGTAAAAGCAATGATGGTAATGATTTACTTTTCGGTAGAACTCTGGAATCGCTCGAAACTGAACCTCAAATGCCAAAACATGAATCCTCCGGTTAAATTGTTTCGTAATTTGCTGTAACAGTTTAATTTATGTATGTCTTTGGTATACAAAAACAAATTTATTACAATAAAGGTCTCAATACACTGTCTAACATTGAATGTACTACATAATGAATTACAATATTAATACCAATTAGTGAAAATATTTAAGTCAGTTATGCTTTTTTTACCTTTTTCATCATGTAATCGTTGTATGGCGTGATATTTAAAACATAAAGGCTTGAAATAAATTTTGGATATAAAATAACTATCAGAGTAACATAAATAAATTGTTCCTTATGACATTTCAAATGTATTATTTCCTTAAACTAAGATAAAGGTAGTAGACCCAAGTTGTTTTCAGCAAAAACGGGCCGGCTCGACTGGGGTGGTCCTAATCTCGCCCAGAAAATCAACCTAAAATAACATCATTCATGCAGTCGTGTGTTAAAAAGTTTTCAGTTTCTAATTTCCTTTTTTTGTATAAATACAGGTTTTATTTAACACAAACCTATTGAATAATTCGTATCGTGACGGATTAAAAATACAGTACTTTTTTTTCTTTTAAGACAACTCCTGCAATAAGAATAAATCATTTGTGGCGGGGAACATAACAAACATACATGAAACGGACACAAAGAACACCCAGACTCCGAACAACAATTTGCGGATAACACAAAGTGTTGTCCTATGTGGGATTTGAACTCACGACACTTGGCGAAGTAGGAAACGGTGTGTAAACACCCTTAGTCATTTCGTGCATGTCGCAAGCGCCATGTAAAAGATTACACTACGCTGTATAACAGAATAGCAAAGAGAGAGAAAGAGAGAGAAAATTTGACGTTAACTATATATGCACCCGTTTGGCCAATTTGATATAGTAGACTAAAAACTTCTTTTTAAGAATAAACCTATGTTTATCAGTAGACTGTTCACAGTGATGATGATTGATGAAATAATACCTCTATATTTCCATTAAGTACCAATCTGAACATAGTAAATATTGGAATATTCGGCATCCTTTAGGTTTCGTTTTTTTCTTTTAATAAATTTTTGGTTGCTTTTATATTCCTTCTTGCTATTTTAAAGGAACTAACAGAGTCTTATCAATCGCTCACATTTTTCTGATAATAATTTAGACTCGAATACTTTTAAAAAAATAGTCAAATTCTATTCTTTGAAAACTTCTAAAAACCCAATATATTGAAATTCCTCCATATTATAGCCATCGGTAGCGTTCCAAAAAGACTGACAGCATTGCTACGTTGAATTGTAATGCAATAGTCTCTGTGTTAGAAATAGCTTGACTTTCTGGTCACAAGAAGCGAAATAAAGTTTTCAATTTAGATTTATCGAATAACAACTCATTGTATTTGTAATAAAATATGCCTTTATAAACTTAAATTAGCTTTATTTGCCTATCTTTTGTACAATAACAGTACAATACAAATAATCTCAAATATCAATAACTCTAAACATTTTCCTTCAGTAGAAAACTAGAGCTGTTTACTCACTACTCGAAGATAAACGTTTCATATTACACAAACATAAATAAACGTTTATAAAGTAACCTATATACTTGTATATCTTCTGCCATTACCCCGGTGTGTGCAAACAGGTTAATATGCCGCAGTGGATAAATATTTTTTTCGTTCCAACAAACATTTTCATCCATCATTGTATGCGGTAGAATCTTCAGGTATATTGACGATATTGTTTGCCCAGTTTGTTTGTGATATAAAGGTTCGGTTCAAATTGTACGGAATGTGTAGATGTTTTTTTTTTAATGGTATAGTGGGCAAACGAGCAGATATGTCATCTGATGGCCCATGGACACCCGCAACACCAGTGGCGTCACAAGTGCGTTGAAGACCTTTGGGGGATGGGGAAAGGGATGTGGAGAGGGGTTGGGGTATGGGTCTCCGGTATTCTCACTCACTCGGTGAAACTGGGGGGCGGTTATCACCTACCATTAGGTGATACGTTAGCTCATTTGCCTCCTATTAATCTATACTATTCCACAAAAAAAAATTGGTCACGGTAATCGAAACCGGCTGTGAAAAAGCCGTAAATGTGCTTAATACATATATGATAAAATCACAGAGTTTGTTCACCTACTCATGTGAGAAAACCGTAGTTCAGGAATTAAAAAAGCGTCTAGCTAATAAGACGAGTACACATTACAACGTCACGACTAATGAGTAGGATTTACCGGAGTTGCGGTACGTTTGAGTTATAGGTCGCCAGTGTGGATCAAGCCTAAGAGCCTTAATGACGTCATTTTGATCAAATGTCAGACGTTTTGTCTCTAGCTTAAGACGTGTACACTGCATGCGTGAAAGAGATGGGCTCAGGGTTTGTGACTCATCTTCAAAAGAGGTAAAGCTTGGTTTGCTTGTGGTTTTGGTTTAGGAAACCCTTTCTTCTGTGTTACGGAAACGTGTGGTTTGTGCAGTCTTAGAATTTAAAATAACTAAGTACTGTAACGTAATCAGTCAAATGTTTTTGTCATCCCGGCTTTGCATGGCACACACAAGCCTCCTTTTTGTTCGTGTTGTACATATGTGTTAGGTATAAACCTGTTGCGTTTGGTAGTCTCTCTCTATAAAAGATTAATGTATAAACTTCCAGTTCAGTTTTAGGCCGTAAAGATAAACACAGCTTCTGATACCTATTAAATGACAAAAATCTATATAAATAAAAACGAGTTCACTTGATCGAGCCTCTATCTCAGAGCGTGACGGATCAGCCGGATCAGAGATCGGAGAGATCAGATCAGAGAAAAATATGAGTGCGGTGCGCCAAGAGAAGTTGTCACTTCATAAGAAAACCGGAAGTGCTACATTTTCTATACCGCGCTATATTTCTATATCTAGACCGCGACTATACACTACCCGTGGGAAGCTAAGTTTGTCGGAAATTTGCAAAATATTCACGATAAATAAATTTTGCGGTACAAGTTCGCCAGGTCTATATACAAATAACTAAAATTGAAGTGTCTGTCTGTAATATTAAAACAACCGATTTTTACTGAATGCATTCGATTCGTTTTTAACTTTCGTAAATATGATCATGTTTCCTCCTTTCGTCTCAAATTAAATTGGCTTCCTATCCGTCTGCATCGTTTTCTTTCCCCTCTTGCGAAACTCTAGTCTCTACACCATTCTCAATTCTCCTAACTCTCCTACTTACCTAACTTCCTCCGTCCAGGTTCTGTGTGAAGCTTTCATGACAGAAATATTCGCTCTAAAAATAAACTCCTATTGTCATGCCCTTCCCACCCTTCTGCCTGGGTTCATTCTTGCTTTCTTATCCAATCTGACCTTCTCTGGAATGCTCTTCCCAAAAAAATCAGAATGGCACGAAGTCGTAATTCGTTCAGGATCAAGGTACGTGCTTTTCTTGCCCAAAATACAGCAGATTCTTCACAAATTTGATACTGTATTTGATGTGGTATGTATATGTGTAGGTATGATCATGTGTGTGTGTGTGTGTGTATGTGTATCTAAATATTCTTGTGTGATAGCGCAGAAATATTATATTTCATTATTTTCTTCTGATTTATCACTAAAATTTCCAAATTACGTTCAAAGTCCTAACGAAAGTGTTGTGCACCATCTCACTCATTTTCGCACCTCCCAACGGTAGACTGGCAGAGAATGCCTTTGGCATTAAGTCCGCCATGGTACATTTTGTGCATAAAGTTAAAAAATAAATATGTATGTTTTAGTCTGTCTGTCGATCTGTTTGTCTTTCTGTTTGTTCCGGTTAATCCCTGGAACGGCTGGATCAATTTTGACGAACTTTCACTAATAGATAGCTGATGATATAGGGAGTAGCTTAGGCTTTTTTAGACTAACTTCGCCCCGCGTCTTCAACCGAGGTACGACAATAACCGCGGGTAACACCGCGGGGTTCAGGGTATTAAATAAAAATTGTATAAATGTGTAATTTATCCCTCTCATACCATCAATAAAACCGAGTTATAGCACTAGGAAAGTATAGCAATCAGAATCTGTAACGTAGTTAATCAGAAGCGCTCCAAATCTCAGGTGGTATTTTGTATATTGCGGGAATGTACGTTGGTACGGAATGCATTCACCACAATGCTTAATATTCATCCTTGCTACTTCATATCGTTTTTCTATTGGTATGCCATATGATAATATGACGTATATTCAAAATATTTTATAATACATAAAATATAATACACACATTTAAATATTTTGTTTTGTAGTTTCGTTCAAGATAGATATTTTTTCTTTTTTTAATTTTAACTTCCGTATTAGGAATATACATTATTTAGGCGTTTAGGGCGTAGTTGGATCTGTGGGTAATGTAAAGAGGACGCTGTCTATGATTCATTGTGCTTTCTCAAAACTGCTTGTAGGATAAAATTTGTGTTTTGTCGAGAAGCGGTATGGCTTAAAACTTTAAATACAAATAGAGATGCAATAGCCAATTGTTGATTGTCATAGTGCGTAATAAACAATTTTAGTTATATTAGAATTAAAATTTGAAGACAAATATGAGTTTGCGCACTCTGCCAGAAAACTTACCTATGTGGGGTTAGAACGACAGATGATCGTCTAAAATGACTCCTAAATAACGAGTAGTTGATGCTTGTGCGAGTTACGTGCAGTTACATTCAAAGTAACAGTCGGCCCGCTTATGGACTATAATTCTCAAGCCATCTACATTGCTCGTAGGGGTGTTCCTAATTTTGTATGTCATAAATAAGGTTTTGTCAACGTTACGGTTTAGCTGTTAGCCGCACCCACACCATACAGGCCACATGGAAAGTATTCTGCCACGTTTTTCCTCTAAAGGCAGTCTCATCAAAAAATACCAGTATTCTTTCAAAGCCCAATGCAAGTTCGCACATATCGTATACATATATCAAAAACAAAGTAGGGCCAAGGACGCTTCCCTGTGGGACGCCATATATAACTAGGAGTTCCCGACTGACCTGGTTATCAACTACATACATGCATTAATAAAATTTATACAAATAATACGGCTGGCAAGAGCTGGATGCAAGAAGCCGAGGGTTGAACCAAGTGGCGTGCAATTGGAGAGGCCTATGTCCAGTAGTGGACAAGGATAGGAATGAAGTGATCCGACAGAGAACCGAGGTCATCGACATAGCCCACAGGGCAAGCTGAACCGCAATGACAGGCCACATTAGCCGTAGAACTAATAACCGTAAACATGTTCTTGTGTGAAGACCGCGTCTTGGCAAACTTAGTGTAGGACATCCACAGGCTAGGTGGAGTTATAATCTGCGCAAGACGGGACGACGTTAAATTATCATCATCATTTTCCTACCTTTTATTATTCCTAAGTTTATTGGGGGTCGGCTAAATGATAAGTAATATTAAATAGTATTGTCAAAGTCACACCTATTAACTATTGATTTGACAGAGATATTAAGGTCACGATACGATTGTCATAGTTTGAGAATATTATTTATTTATATTAATAGATTTTTGTAGACTGTATCTAAGTATTCTTATTTTCAGAACAGTTTTTGGTATCGTTAGTTATTTTTGATTTTATCCTTAATTGTTAATGATATTATAGTTCTTTTTTTTTTACTACCCCGGATACTTTCTTCTGTAATATTGAAAACAACACGTGCTTATGAATATAAATGTTAACAAGAAAACCTTTTAAAGCTATGACTACTTACGAATCAATTGACACCTCATTTATTGAAATCGGGTCAGTAATTTAGATGGTACTGTGGAACAGGCAACCATACATAGACTGTCAAAAATACTACCCTTCCTTTTGGTTCCTTTTTCCTTGTTTTGGGACATATGTCTCTACCTAGGTCCAGCAGTGGACTATCTAAGGCTTTTGACTGATTTATTTATCGCCATATCGACAACCTTGAACAGTTCATTGCCAGACGAAAACCTCTCTTACGTTATGTTTACACATATTACGTTTTCATTCTTTTCTATACATAAATGTTTACACATACATTACAAACACTTACATTATATATGAAACATCTATACATATATGTGAACATAACACAACAATGTAGTTTATTACAAAAGTAGTTCATCTTCCTAGCCTTTGCTTTATTGCTTTATTATTCCTAAGTTTTTTTGGGGTCAGCTACTAGTCGCCTTTATCTGAATATCGGTATTTCACGGAGTGAATGGCATCGAACCTCCGCAACGCTGAGGGCGAACTGAATTCGAAGGTCGAACTATTTTTTATTTATTTTTTATTTTATTTATTTATTAACAACAAAAAACAATACAGAGTTACATAATTGTCCCCCAAAACCTGGTTGATGGTTTAACTGGGGGATCGAGTCTCCGTACAATTATCAAATTATATAATATTAATATTTAACTATATAGAAGGTTA
Source organism: Spilosoma lubricipeda (assembly GCA_905220595.1). Taxonomy (NCBI): domain Eukaryota; kingdom Metazoa; phylum Arthropoda; class Insecta; order Lepidoptera; family Erebidae; genus Spilosoma; species Spilosoma lubricipeda. The sequence goes on from HG992291.1 coordinate 4,516,477, forward strand.
ACAATTTATAGCTACAACAAAACACCTCTTTACAACGTATACTAATTAAATATTGTCCAACAAATGTTTTTTTAGTTTCCTTTTAAAAACATTTTTATTTGGTTCATCCCTGATGTCCTTCGGCAGACTGTTGAGATTATAAGGCACTCGTTTTTTTAAAGTTCTGTCACCATAGTAATTGTGCGCTCTTGGAACGATATACCTGCCGTCGGTCACCGAGCGAGTACAGTGTTCACCAGTAATCCTCCTCAAGTCATGCTCTCGACTGCCGTGATTATTCACTAAAAGTTGGTATTTGTGTTTTAATGTTACTGGTAGGATTTTACATATCTTATACAATTTAGTGTAATCGTTTTTGTTTTTTTCTTTGACTTTTTTGTTAACGAGTAATTTTATGAATCTAATTTGAATTGCTTCTAGTTTATCAATATACGTTTTAAATGTGAGACCATAGCAGTCAAGAGCATAACCAATTATTGAATCCACTAGTGACATGTATATACATCTTAATGTGCTAATAGGAACTTTGTAACTTAAATGATAGAATTTATTTAATAGTATTCTAAGTTTATCACAGATAAATTCTATGTGATGGAGCCATGAGAATTTGTCGTCAATTTTCATGCCAAGGTAGTTTACACAGTAAACTCTTTCAATTGGTTTACATTTACAGTTTATCATATTCTTGTGGAAGCATGAAAATTCATGTGCGTAAAGCGGTGTCGGCTGCGTGGGAAGCTGTGAGTATGGTGAACGTAATACGAGTAATTTAGTTTTGTCGGAGTTCAGTACAATACCATTATCGTGAGACCATTTTACGATCGAATCCACGTCTTGTTGTACTGATCTACAAACATCGGTGACATCAGTGCCGGCTCGCAGTATACACAGGTCGTCAGCGTACATGTACGCTGTGCAGTGTTGCAGCACATTACATTGGCTGTTAACATGCATCAGGTAGCTGACAGGGCCGCACCCGGATCCCTGAGGTACTCCGCAGTTTACGTCTATCTTGTCACTGTATGTGTCTTTCACTTTCACGCGGTAGGAACGGGCCGTGAGGTAATCACTGAACCATTTATTCAATGGTTTCCCCACACCGCACTCCTCTATTGCGTGAAGAAGTGTATTAGTTTCCAATGTGTCAAATGCTTTTTTGTTATCAAAGAATATTAAAATTACCAATTTCTTATTTTCCAAGTAGTTATTAATTTCATCAGTGAATTTTGACATTAACGTATTTGTACTGCGCCCTTTGATAAAACCGTGTTGACTACAGTGTAGAATGTCATTTTTTAACAGATACTTATTTAGTTGAGTGACTATACATTTCTCCATAATTTTATCGACACTTGACAATATCGCTATTGGCCTGTAATTAGAAACAATGCTACGATTACCCTTTTTATGGATTGGGCGAACTATTGATTCTTTTAATTGATCGGGAAATTTGCCGTGTATTACAGACAGGTTAACCAACTTAGCTATTATAGGACTCACTTTGTCGGATATCAGTATTAAATCAGACATGCGGATGAGGTCGAAGCCTGGTGATTTGTTTTTATCCATATTTTTTTTATTATATTTTTAATCTCAATACAAGAAACCGGCTGCCATCTCATGCACACTTCCGGTGTTTTGACATAGGATTCTCTTTTTAAAAATGTTTCATCACAAATGTGTTTTATATTTTTTACTTCTTTTGAAAAATTATTTGCAAATTGGTCACATATATTTTTAATACTTTGTTGGCCTTCCATGTTAGAGAGAATAACATCATCTACTGCTTGTTTAGAATTACCCAACATATTGTTTATTTTTTCCCATAGTTTTTTGATATTATTTTTACATTCTAATATACTTTCTTTCTCATACTTATTTCTACTTTTATTAATAGCTTTTTGGCACTTATTTCTATACTTGGTATAGTTGAGACGTTTCAACATATTCTTTGGCTCCTTACTCCATACTTCAAACAACCTATCTCTTTCTTTTAACATTATCTTGAGGTTATTGTTGAACCATATCTTATTTCTATTGCCATGTACTACTTTTCTAGTTTTATAACAATCATTATAAATTGAAACAAATTTCTGACTTAATGCGTTGTACAATTCAATAGGACATTCCAGTAAAAGTAAATCGTCAAAATTGATGCCTAATATTTTTTCTCGAGCCTTGTTATTATCTAAAATTAGTTGTCAGTATATTTGAGTGTACTGTCTTCCCAAGAACGATTGCCAAAGATGTTTGTTACAACCGAAGCCGATGGCTTAACGTGCTTTCAACAGGTAGGGGCGTGAAACCGCGCCAAATTTTCATACTCCGGGATGCTATTAAGGATTTCTTTTGAGAAAACCGAATAACACTTGACCCGACCCGGAGATCGAACCTGAAACCTCTTGATCAGCAGCTGCATATGCTTACCACTAGACCAAGGTGGCAGTCTTGTTAAAAAAGTAGATTATTTTTTTTAAAACGGATACACCGATTTTTCGTAACAAAACAGTCACAGTTCTGATATTGCGTGTTGGAATATAATAAAGAGAATTACCAATATTTATCAAAGTAGTCAATTAATATAAACGATAACGGGAGTAAATCGTTCCTCACCTATTTTCTTATTTCTATGATATTGATATGATGATAAAATGGCGAGTCTACGCCATTTTATCATCATATCAATATCTTTGCTACTGAACTAGAGGTAAATAGCATTAAAGTACATTAAACGTTTTCCTAGCGTTTGTTTTATACCTGTTTTTCTACATCAGTCAGTAATCTCTTGATTTGACTGACATTTTGTTATGGTATAGTGGGGCATCACTCCGGTCAAGCCGACTCATTAAGTCCCCCATTACACAGTATATTATTATTGAGAGAGACTCACATTGTAACACTTCTTTAGTACACAAATTTTATTGTTTCCTCGGCAGCTACCTATACAACAAATTAGATAACTGTTTGCACTTTCACGATCGAAGTAAACATGCATGTAAAAAAGTCGTTTAAGATACCTTCAGAAGCTAACATATGATGAAACCGAATCAATTATCCGCACCCCACAATGATGCTTTTCTTGAGCAATCACACCTTACGGCCATCAACAGAGACACACACACTTTCACATACACTCATACACATGCACGGTAAAATGAGATGTACGTAACATAGAATTAGTTCTCAAAATTTTTAGCACTAGGTATTTTTAACACAGAGCTAACTTAGATACTTAGATGTGAATATTCTGTGTCATTGAAAGATTGCTGATGCTTAAAGCACAGGTTATTCTTTGTTAAGCACCAGTAGATTAAACAATTTGTCAATACATTTACATACGTGAAATAGTGTAGTCATATCGGCCTCGGTGGCGCAGTGGTAGCGTACGCGACTGCTGTTTTTGAGATCTCGGGTTCGATTCCCGGGTCGGATCAAATGTTTGTATGATCTGCAAATATTTGTTTCGGAGTTTGGGTGTTTTCTATCTATAATATGTATGTATTTACAAAAAAAAAGTACATAAGTATTAATATCAGTTGTCTAGTACCCATAATACAAGCTCTGCTTAGTTTGGGACTAGATGGCGTTGTGTGTTAGATGTCCGAAATATTTATTTATTTATTTTTATTTAACTTATTGTTATTAATTTAAAGTTAGAAGATAACCAGAACCGTGCAAATACGCTAGGTACAATGGAAGTTGTACAGGTACAAAGTGTTGAATTTAAAGCTCGTAAAGAGACAGTATTTGCTAGCTCATAGTTACGAGTAGAAGTAACGATTTGACTTTTACAACTGACACAATTTTACTGAACTAAAGTATTTACTAAGAGATAATTCGTTTTTTCTCTTATCCAAGAAATAAAATCAAGGGAAATGTAAATTATTTATGTTAAACGCATTTCTGAGCGAGCTTCGTGCGCTGTTCCAATTCAGTGTTATTTTCCTTTTATTTGGTTAAACAAGCGATATTTCCTTTCATTTCGACGTCTTCGATGCTTTTTGAATATATTTAGTTTTACATTAGAGGCTCGCCTTGTGCCCAAAATAATTAATACCTTTTAAAAGCGTTTTCAGTTCACTTGTACAAATAAATTGACACACCCGAAATAAATGAACTTTTGGTTTGCAGATTAACATACCTATTGTATAAACCATACCAAAAAGACTTTCTCTGTGTGACATGGACCTTCTGTATTAAGCAAGGAAAATCTTTCTGCTGAGATGATAACGAAGACACAAATAAAAATTATTATTTAACTTGGTGATTAAATATAGAAAGAGACCTCAAGAAAATCCAGTTGCCGGAAACGACAACCCAAGACAGAAGGACTTGGCAAATACAAGTAAGGAGACCCGACCTTGCATAACGGGACCAGGGAAGGGAGAAGATTTCTCCAAGGTAGAAGTCAATTCTACCATCACCACCATCACTGTCAAGCTGGCAGCACAAGTGACCAGTCTCCGTATTCTTAAATTATTTTATTTTTAAAATGTCAAAAGTTAATGTGGAAGCGGCTTCTGCCGATTTTTCGAAGAAAATTGCAGCGCTGACATTGAAGATTTCGAACCAATCGACACTTATTGAGGCACAAAATAAGACAATGGAAGATCAACAGCTGACCATTGAAAAACATTGTTCCATCATAAATAACCTGGTGAAGGTAGTTGAACAACTATCAGCAAAATTTGATACAATTTTGGCATCAAAGGGTGTGAGCGAGATAGTTGGGTCGAATAAAGTGTCAGCTGAGCAAGGTGCGAGTGAAACAATAGCATCGAGTGTCTCGGCGACTTCGCAGAACAATCCCAAAATGACGGTACGTACGCGCCGAATGGCAGCAGCGGAACGAGCTAAACTTAAGGACACGTCCACACTGACCAATAACACCAATATAAACAAAATATCATCTCAATTACAATTGCTGGAGGAGAAGTCAGCTGGAACGGATGATGATTGGAAAGTGGTAAACCGGAAAAAGAATAGGTTAACTTCTAAGACGATTCTAAAAGGTGGGAATCCGCAAATTTTAACTTTCCAAGCCGTGGAACAAAAGAAGTACTTGCATGTATGGTCTTTGCATCAGGATACCTCAGTGGACTCTTTAAAGGAGCATGTCAAAACGATTTGCAACTCTAATGACATTAAGGTGGAAAAGATTGTTCTTAAAACAAAAAGAGATTATGCGTCATTTATGGTAGGAGTACCCGAATCGGAATTTAATAAAATAAATAATGTGGATAACTGGCCGGTTAATACAAAATTCAGTGAATGGGTGTGGTTTCGGAACTCCCAGAGAAACAACAAGAGAAAGGAGGAAAGCCACTAAACCGGTTCATTTGTATTATCAAAATGTTCGAGGATTACGAACAAAAACAGAGACATTTTTTGTGAACATACTAGCCTCAAGCTACGACGTATTTGCAATTACGGAGTCGGGCTTAAATTGTTCTATAAAAGATGGTGAACTTATACCTATCGGATATGAGATACTTCGGTGTGATAGAACAGATGGCAGAAAGCAGGGTGGTGTTTTCTTGGCGGTGTCTTGTAGGTTCAACATTAGTTTAGTGAAAATTGACAATGTGGACACGGCCTTATTTGAAATAGTTTGTGCAACGGTCACTTGTAAAAATAATTTCTTATTCTTGTGTTGCGTGGTGTATATTCCACCTAATTCTAACTACAGTGAATACATGAAGTTATTTCAAATATTAGAAAATGTATGTTCTAAATATAATTCTGTTATCGTAGTGGGTGACTTTAACATACCGTCGGCAACGGTAGAAGTTCAATGTTATATGGAATATTTTTTGGAGTTCTGTGGATTACGGCAGGTAAATGACATATCTAATATTAATAACCGTACCTTAGATTTGGTAATGACCACATTAATGGCTGGTGATATAGAGGTTAAAACGTCGTCTGAACCACTCGTTGGTATTGACTATCAACATCCACCTTTAGATGTCCAGGTTAGTTTGAGATCGAACTGGAGTGACCTACTGACACCGGAGAAAGGTATTTATCAGGAAAATAACTATAAAAGCCATTTTTCTTGGCAATTCACTAAGTGCAATTTGCCTGCGTTATATGAGAAGGTCCGTATGTTAAATTGGGACCCTTTGTACACTATTAAAACTTCAGAGGACGCTCTGATCTACTTTTATAAGATAGTGAATGAGACTATAAGTGAATATACCCCAAAAAAAAGTAAACTTGACAAACGTAGAATTACTGATAAATACACTTATCCAGAATGGTACACTAGTGAATTAATACATGATGTAAAGGTTAAATCGAGGTGTCATAAAATTTATAAAGCAACAGGATTGCGGTGTGATTACGAAGCGTTTTCTCGGTGCCGGGCATCAGTTAAACGTAAAATATCTGCAGCATTTGGTGAGTATCAGAGTAGACTACAGATGAACATCAATAACGATCCAAAATCTTTTTGGAACTTTATCAGAAGTAAACAATGTCAACGCTATAAAAATATTATAAAAAAAGATGGTAAAGACGTGAATGAGTCAGAGGGGGCAGAGTGTTTCGCGGCCTATTTTAAATCGGTATATTGTACGGAACGGCCGACACTTGATCCAGAGGAGGCAGAGCGCTCTGCGGGAGTGCATGCGGGTGCTGCGCGGGTGCACATTGATCAGCTCACCGCGCGCGACCTGCGTTTTGCGATTGCCCGCCTAAAACCTAAGCACTCAGTGGGACCTGATGGTATACCACCCTTTATCGTGAAGGACTGTGGCCGAGTGCTTAACGCACCGTTGTTATATATATTTAACTTGTGTTTAAAGGAGAGGCGTTACCCAGATCGTTGGAAAATTACTAGAGTAATACCGGTCCCTAAAGGCAGTGGAAATGATGATGTAACTGGTTATAGGCCGGTAGCGGTACTGTCAGCGTTCGCTAAACTATTTGAATCTGCACTGCACTCGTCCCTTTACGCACAGGTTAGCTCTCAACTGACTGATGCGCAGCACGGGTTCCGGCCGAGTCGAGGTACGGGCGGTAACCTGTTATCTTTTGTGACGTATCTTACGCCCATAATTGATGCAGGGGGTCAGGTTGACTGCGCATACTTCGACTTCCGGAAGGCATTCGATATAGTTGATAATGATGTGTTGCTATCGAAGATGGCGGCATTAGGTTTCACATCACACTTACTCGAGTTCTTCGCGAGTTACCTTGGTGTTCGCAGGCAGTACGTTGATTATGCTGGTTACGAATCAAGTCCGTATTTAACTCTTTCGGGTATAAGTCAGGGCTCAAACCTGGGACCTCTAGAATTTATATTGATGATTAACGATCTTCCGGGGGTCTTGAGACATGCCGAGTGTCTGCTGTTTGCAGATGACCTCAAGGTATATCTGTCGATAGCGGACGCAACGGACGCTAAGCGACTACAGGAAGACATAGACCGGGTGGTGCAGTGGAGCAATACCAATAAGTTGTACTTTAATATAGCTAAATGCGGTGTAATGAGCTACAGCCGGGCTAGGGCTCCACTGCACTACCCGTATGAAATGGATGGTGCGTTGTTGCCGTCCTTAACCAGTATACGGGATTTGGGAGTTGAAATGGTACCCGAGTTGACGTTTCGTAGTCATATAGTTACTATATGCAGTAAATCATTTAGAAATTTAGGATTTATTTTGCGAAATTGCAAAGATTTTAATAACATGTCTATGGTAAAGATTTTGTATAATGCTCTCGTTCGTAGTCACCTAGAAGCGACATCAATTATTTGGAATCCCCAAGAGGCTAAATATAGCCTTATGGTAGAAAAAATTCAAAATAAATTCACTCGATTCCTTTATTACAAATATTATAGGGTGTATCCGCTATACCCACTTATGTACCCCAGCTTATTCGTACTTGGTATGGTCGGGTATGTACGCCTGAGCGTACGGCGCGATGTGGCGCTGGTGACTTACGTGTGGCGCGTGCTGCGCGGTTGGCTACACCAGCCCGATATATAAGCGCGCTTGAGGCTATGCGCTCCTGACGGCTACGTGGGTGCGCGCAGGCAGCCCCCTACGCTCAGCGTTCCCGTGGCTCGAACAAATTTGGTTCAGTATGCCCCTATATCACGCGCCATAAAGCTTATAAATGAAATTTCAAAACATGTGGATATTTATAGCTGTAACTTGCCGAGCTTCAAAGAAGTTGCCCAAAGGTATATTACGGGAAATGATACTTTATTATAAAATAATTGTAACTACTTTTTCCTTACAGTGTCGTATTGGGATAACAATTCTGTAAAGATACTGTAAATGTTTTTCAATTAAATAAATAAATAAATAAATCAAAATCTCAGTTGAGAACGTTAGCCACTAAACTTAACCTATCAGGTTGATATGATACTTAAAAAGTGTAATATATACTTTACTTATCTATACTCATATTATAAAGCTAAAAAGTTTGTTGTTTGAACGCGTTAATCTTAGGAACTGCTGATCCGATTTGAAAATTTTTTTCTGTGTTAGCATTTATCGAGGAAAGCTATAAACTACATATCATCAGCTAAGGCCAATAGCAGCGGAGTACCAATGAACAATGTTTCAAAAACGGGGGAAAATTTTCACGCTACGGGCAATAGAAGACGCAAACGAGGATGCCTGGGTCAGCTAGTAATACATATAGGCGTCATCATTAGTCTTTATCAGTCCACTGTTAGACAGAGGCATCTCCTCACAGACGTTTTTTTCTACTAGTACCACATAGGGTTTGTTACAAGTTTCCTTTCTTCATATAGTCATAGTAAGTAATGTACAGACAACCGCTGGAAAACTATTTTTATCCCTCTAGGATAGTACATATGCGTTCTTTCCTATATTATAAATAGTTTTATGAAAACTGGTTAAGTTGTTAAAGCGTCACAAACAAGCAAATTCTCAAAATACACTTCCTATAATCACCATAATCGCGCAACATGTGATTATTATTGCTTTGATTTCGTATTTTTTAAAATAACTAGACAACAATAACAAACCCTTTTTTCGTTGCATTCAAACATTAAAAAATATAAATTAATATTTTCGGACATATACCACATAACGCCATCTAGTCCCAAACTTAGCACACCTTGTACTATGGATACCAGGCAAGTGATATTAATACATACATATTTTTTTCCTAAATACATACGTATTATACATAGAAAGCACCCAAACTCCGAAACACATATTTGCAGATCATACAAACATTTGGTCCGAATCGGTATCGAACACGAGACCTCAAGATCTACTGAGCCACTGAGGCAATAAAAAAAGCCAGTAATGTAGCTGTCAATTTGCAAGTGTCATGTCATTATGATAAGCACTATTAGTGAAGCCGTCTGTTCGTTTGCCACCTTTAACAAAAAGATGTAAAATGGGTAAGGGTAATGTATTCAAACATTTAACCATGTTGGCTATTCATTTAACGAAATCTAGGACATAAAACAACCGATGAAATAGACCCGATAAGAGCCTTTTAGTTGGACAATCGTTACAGAAACAACATTATACCAGCAAAAAGCCTATTTGGTACTAATATGCTTTTATCCACCATTAAACCACAATGTTATAGGTATGGTAATTTTGTATATATTAAGTTGGTAACACTGAAAACTTTGGTCATTAGAACAAGGTCAGTATGTAAGTGCTTTGAGACTGTTACATCTACATACACGGCTTGGCCAGGTGGGACCTCGAATCATGGTCCAAGTTACCAGAATTAGCGGAGCAATTATATAGAACAACTAGCTGCCCCGGCAAACGTCGTTTTGCCATAATTTTTTTTTAAGGAAGGGTGACCCTTACCATTTAGGGGGATGAAAAATAGATGTTGTTCGATTCTCAGACCTACTCAATATGCTCACAAAGTTTCATGAGAATCGGTCAAGCCGTTTCGGAGGAGTTTGACAACTAAAACTGTGACACGAGAATTTTATATATGAGATAATTTTAATTGGTCATCGAATTGTACATCAATTACATGGTCGTATACTATTAGCGTAGCAGTAGAGTAGTTTATTTAAAAAATTCCAATATTAAACTAAGTTTACAGATTAGGTAATAAAAGGATTGTTAGACAGTGACCCGTGAATATACTATGTCCGAAGCTAGACTCACGTTATCTTTCCAAGGAAGTAACCTATATACGAAACATTGGTTACCCATTTATCAAGAATGCAAATAATAAAAGAACCCTCTAATAATCTAAATATCTAATGTGCCTAAATCATTTCCCAATTTATACAAAGATAATTTAAAAGAGGTTAAACATGGCAACCTTTTGAGAAAGTCAATATAAAAATATCCCTTTAATCATATCTTATCGGGACGAAAACTCGTATCACAAGATAATGTTTTATCTTACTCAATGGTCGTTGCAAAATAGGGTATTCACTTTTTTTATGTCTGGAATTCATTAGCATATATCTATTGCGAATGCTCACAATGCAACAATGCAGCATGGTGACCCACACCATGGCAGTCTAGTGATACTTATGCATCATTGGGTCACCGGTCTCGCACTCACGAACGAAACTCACAAATGCTGTAATTTTAATGTGGTCTTCTATGATACTATCCTGTCCTCATTTTATAACATAACATAATGTGCGTGTAACATAAAGACAAACTTATTATATACACATTGATGAACGGAATATGTTTTTCAAATCGCTCACAGCTTGTGTTTGTGCACGCAAAAAGTCTAGGCGCTAACTACCAAACTTTTAGCGGTTATATATCAAAACAAGTTTTATTGGAACCTTTGTATCGTGTTTGCGTTGTCTTTGTCAATAATGATGCAATATTGTGTTTGTCCAATCATTAAGACAATGTAGAGAATAATACAATGTAATTATTACTTACTAGCTGTTGGCAAATAGTAACCTACGTATTATTCTGAGGTATAAGCTATATTACTATAAAGTTTCATACAAATCCGTCCAGTAGTTTTTGCGTGAAAAAGTAACAAACATACACACACAAACTTACGCCTTTATATATTAGTGTGATGTGAAGAGTGATTACATAATGACGTAGCAAGAATATGAAGTGTCGCTAGCCCTGTACATCCCGTGGGTGCTATAAAAGCCGACTACTCGTATGTGGAAGCAAACTATATGAGACAATAGCAGTGCACGGGGTTGGAAAATTTGACACATACCCGTCTGGTTAAGGTGGTAAAGTTTATAAGGAGAGGCTAATGTCAATTGACTAAGGCTGTTGATGATAACGAATAATAATAAATATTAAAGATAGATTATCTCTATTACATACTAAAATTGGTAGTGTTACGGCAATTTTTATCTCAGTTTGTAAACTCTTACTTACAACCAATGGAATTATCTATACTAATATTATACTATACATATAAATATATATTATACATTCGACAGTAACTTTGTCTGTCTGTCAGACACGCTTTCAAAACTAAACTGTTACATCGATTTTAATGAAATTTGGCTTGGAGATACTTTGATTCTTGAGAAAGGACTTAGGCTACTTTTTATCGCGATAACCGAGATAAACGCAGTTGGAGTTGCGGGTAAAAGCTAGTAGTATATAACAGCAAAAAAGTAAAAGTAAATACTTTTTATTAACAACCAAATAGTACACACATATATACATTAGTACTGTGTTAAGTATATAATCTGTATTTTATCAGTGTTTAAATAATTTTGATAGTATTAAAACTCGACAGTAGATAAACTCAAAATTAAATGACTAGTATTGTTAGAAATTACTGAAATTAAAATAAATTAATGAAATACAAAAACGAGTCAGAACATTGTTAAATTAAATACTTTCCATGTTAATAAACTGATTTCCAATGAACTGGTATGGTGCTGCCCGTAGTCAAGGTGAGGGTCGCGGGACACCGTCCCTCATCCTTCAACCAGGTTGTGGGTCCACTTCTTGGGGGACCTACCTACTTTCCGATACTCTGTCACCACTCAAGAAATTTTGGCCCCATCGGCCGTCTTTTCTGGGACTGTGTTCCGCCCACGGCCACTACTAGTCGAATGGGAATATTAATTTAATTATTCTTATTATTGATGTAGTATTTAATGTCGTTATTGCAACAACGATGTAAACTTGTTTTAATATTTTTACTTGTTATAGATGTAGCTTTTACAAAATTAATCGTTTTGGTTCCTCATGTAAAACGCCATGACAGTCTTCTAGCCAAAACCTCCCACGCTCTTCCTGTCACTTAACCACAGATAATTGATCTTATCTAATTCTACTACATCATACCCCTTTTATACAATCCGTCGGACCACCGATTAATTAGATCATCTTTAAACATAGCCAAACAAAAACAAAGTAGAGTAAAATTTACAAACAAAAACACTTTCCAACTAAAGACCAAAGACGAAGTAGTAAGATATAACAAAAACTTAACTTCAATGCTACTCTACCCTTCTTACAACTTGGAACATACATCAATACAAACTTATCACGACAAAATAGTAAACGCTATTAGTCAAAGCTTGCAAAAAGCTCGAGAAAAGGGAAGAGAGCCACATAGACACCACAAAATACTATCAGATCGCACCGCTCTATTACTGAAAAGAAGAAAAGAACTACAAGAAAGAAAAAATAAATCGGGATCAATGAAAAATGAGCTTTCCGCCCTCTACAAAGTAACAAATAAATACATAAAAAGAGATTACGCTAAATACAAAGAAGATACTATAGAAAGGCATCTACAACATACAGGAAGCACAAAGAAGGCCTTTAAAGAACTTAGAACGAACATGATCTGGATAGAAGGATTAAGAAAAGACAACAAAACTTTGTGCGAGCGCACTGACATTATCAACGCTGCGACAGATTTCTATAGAAAGTTATACAGTGATAACACCCAAAATAGTAACACCTTAAACACCAATGAAAACAACGACGAAATCAATATAAAACCAATGGATGAAATGGAAGTTCAAGAAGCAATAAAAAGCTTGAAACTGGGAAAAAGCCCTGGATCGGACAACATAACAAATGAAGCATTAAGACTAGCACACAAAACATTAGCTGGACCACTAGCGGAACTATTTAACTTAATACTGCAAAAGACTGAAACACCCATACAATGGTCTGAATCGGACATCATTCTCATCTATAAAAAGGGTGATCCGAAAGATATTGGCAACTACAGACCAATAAGCTTACTCCCGAGCCTCTACAAACTCTTCTCAGCCATTATAAATAGAAGAATCAGCAGCACATTGGAACTAAAACAACCAATAGAGCAAGCAGGCTTCAGGAAAGGCTTCTCAACAGTGGACCATATCCACACACTTGAACAAATCATTGAAAAGTACCAAGAACAACAAAGACCGCTATACATAGCGTTTATTGACTATCAAAAAGCATTCGATACAGTAACACATGTAAGTATATGGGAAAGCCTAAAACAACAGGGAGTTGAAGACGTATACATAAAAGTCATAAAAAGCGTATACAAAAACAACATAGGCAAAATTAAGCTAGAAACTCTAGGACCAAGTTTTGCTATAGAAAGAGGCGTAAGGCAAGGCGACCCCTTATCTCCAATAATATTCATAGCCATTTTGGAGGCTATCTTCAGGAAGATAGATTGGAGTAAGTCAGGCCTATATATAAAGGACGAATACATAAGTCACTTAAGATTCGCAGATGACCTAGTGCTGTTATCAGAATCCAGCACCCAGTTACAACAAATGATAGAAACTTTACATTCGGCTAGTATCAAGGTGGGTCTGAAAATGAATCTCTCTAAGACTATGGCGATGACAAATTGGCGGAAAAGAATATTAACAATAGATAAAGTGCCTCTCGAATATACAGATTCATACATCTATCTAGGTAAGCAAATTAGTTTTGATCCGAAAAATAACGAACTGGAGGTGAAAAGAAGAATACAAAAAACTTGGAATAAATATTGGAGTTTAAAGGAAATCTTTAAAAGTGGCCTACCTATTACCATCAAAACAAAAATTATGAATTCCAGCCTTCTCCCAAGTCTGACTTATGGCTGCCAGACCTGGAAATTCACTTCAAAAATAAAAAAATCTAATCACCACCTGTCAAAGAGGACTGGAGCGTAGCATGCTTAAACTAAAGAAATCAGACAAAATACGACACACAATAATAAGATCAAAAACCAAAGCAACAAATGCATTGAAATATGCACAAAAACTTAAATGGCGATGGGCTGGCCATGTCGCGAGGCTTAAAGACCGAAGATGGACCATAAAAGTGACTTTTTGGAATGGACCTCCAGGTAAAAGAAACCGTGGAAGACCACAGACTCGCTGGGACGACGAGATCAAAAAAGTAGCCAGCCCAAACTGGAAACAGACTGCACAAGATAGAGACAAATGGGCATCTTTGGAGGAGGCCTTCACCCAATAATGGGGTTCCTACAAATTATATTATTTACGTATCTAAAATCTAACCAAGTAAACTAATAACAATAACAAATATTATATAGTACATTAATAATAGTAAATAAAATAGTAATAGGTAAATAATATAGAAAATAAATAAGAATAAGTATAAGTAGGTATTAAGATCAATTAGTTAAGCGTTTTAAATAGTATATAATGTCAAAACAAGTATATCAATACTAGTAAATAAAACAGTAAATAGCTACATAATATAAGATATAAACAAAATAAGTAGGTATTAATATTAATTTCAATAAGTTAAGCGTTCAAAGATAAGTAAATGTAAAAATTATGTAAAATTAATTTGTAGGAAATAAAAGGCTTTTTTATTTTTATTTTTTATTTTATTTTATTGCAACAACGATGTAAACTTGTTTAAATATTTTTACTTGTTATAGATGTAGCTTTTACAAAATTAATCGTTTTGGTTCCTCATGTAAAACGTCATGACAGTCTTCTAGCCAAAACCTCCCACGCTCTTCCTGTCACTCAACCACAGATAATTGATCTTATCTAATTCTACTACATCATACCCCTTTTATACAATCAACGTAAAAAAATAACTTTAAACATTAAGTCATTCTATTACATATAAGCTTAGTTTTAAAACTAAAAAAAACAGTTCACATCTTTTCCTTCCCCCTGAAATAAAATGTCAAAAGTGATTTGTTCAATTCAACTCCCACATGGTCATTAGATTCATTAGTGACCTTTGTCATTGACATCGCTTAAATTGTATATGAGACCTTTCATGTCTATGCGAGTCGCCTAGAACCTCTATTTAAGTTATAATAATACAATTTCTACCATTATTGTAAATGTGAAAGTAAGTCAGTCTATTAGGTTTTCAAGGTTAAACTGATTCTCGGTTTTGATTAAAGATATACTTTGATTATTGAGAAAGGGCATAGACTGATTTTTACCTTTAGATGGTTGATATTGCCGATGGTTTTTACATTTTTTTTAATGTTTTGCAGAAACTTAAAAGCAGGAAAAAACTTGAGTTGCGGATGTCCATGGACTGCAGTTGTGACTTACCATTAGGTTAATCGCATTGTACCTTATATTCTCTTAATATCTATACTAATATATAAAGCTGAAGAGTTTGTTTGTTTGTTTGAACACGCTAATCTCAGGAACCGCTGGTCCGATTTAAAAAATTCTTTCAGTGTTAGATAGCCCATTTATCGAGGAAGGCTATAGGCTATATATCATCACGCTAAGACTAATAGGAAAGGAGCACCAATGAAAAATGTTTCAAAAAACGGGGGAAAATTAGCACGCGACGGGCAATAGAAGACGCAAACGAGATTGCGTGGGTCTGCTAGTCGTCTCTAAATATGACTTCACATCAACACCTTAATATATAATAGTCTACTACAGGACATAAGTCTCTCCTTAGACAGGAGGTTTTTGCCTGCTAAGAAGACAAATTTATGTCAAATTCTTCTTCACTTCTTGCGCTATTTTCTTGCGTTGTTTGCTTCCTTAGTCGATTCTTATGACTACGACGAGATGCATAGGGGAACTCTTCGTGTTCTTATTCCATCACCATATGGACACCACCGGTCTTATTAGGCTCCTAATTCAAATTCTCGTTAAATAATTTGTTATACTTAGGAATCGAATCATTGAACTTTTATAAAATAAACCTTTATAACATATATCAATGCGTTTATAGATGATCACAAACATGATTATTTTATTCACCAGTTAAACAACATTACCGTGATAAAACCTTTATATGTGCTCCGTTTCTCATACTTTTATGGGCATGCAGACAGTTCAAAAGCCATGAATATCTTTATTGAAATCGTATATCTTGATTGACAATAACCACATTGGCATAGAAATGATGATACAAAAAGGGGAAAATTCAAAGAAGCAAATATCGTCTAAAAATACCCGGTACATTTTTTTATTTGATCAATTTTTGCAGCCACCAATTGATGGGTGTGAGGGAAGGAGGAAATTTTCAGAGGGAAACGATCTCATTTGTACGCGTTCTTTGATGAGATGACTGACTCGGTATAGATGTGTAAGAGTACTGTGGGCTTATTCTGATACGTAAAATTTGGTGTAGTGCTATTTGAAAATGTATGGCGTTAGGAGAAATATTATGTTTGCATTATTTCATTTCTTATAAAGGAGTAACTGAAAGTTAAAATAAATTTGAGCTTTATAGTTAAAAATGAAACCTTCTTATAAGGGCGGGAGACCCGAGCTTAGTGGGACATAATGGGATGTTGATGTAAAATTGGAGAGGCCTATGTCCAGCAGTGGACTGCGATAGGCTGATGATGATGATGATGATGATGATGTAAAATTTGAAAAAAAAATTACATGACACTTGGAAGTTTAACTATGTTCTGGCATAAAAGTGTACACAATAACAGATGAAGTAGTACTGGGCAATGAATTAAACACTGTGCAATACAGACCATAGTTTTTAGTAGCTATTTATGAAAATGAATGTTGTTTAACCTTCGAGTTTGTTTTATCCTTTTTTCTCAGCCCTCCTAGCCAATTTGCAAGCGTATTCGTTCTGCAATCGTTAACGCCTAAGTTTTCGTGTGTATCTTAGACAAAGTATTACTCAATGACACACGAGAATTTAGGCGTTCACGATTGCAGAATGAAGAACGCTTGCAACTTGGCTAGGGGGGCTGGTTGGTTTAGAAAAGGCCGCACTCATCTGATAAAAAAAAATTGCATTCAAAAGTGTTCTTAAAGATAATAGTGTAGTAAATAGTGTAATAACTAGAGTGTATTTCAACAAGTTCTATCAAGTGCCGACTATCAAGATTAAAAATTATATTTGATTTTGATACCACGCTAGTTAGACAGTACTTGGCTCCTCAATAAAATTCATCTCTCAAGAATACACCCGCCATCTTATATCATAACATCGATGAAATCTTTCATTAGGCGGTTGTAAAACTTATTTATATAAAGAGTAAGCTTATCTCTATATACATTCATGGATTACTTGGTTGATCCGAGGCCCAAATATGTAGTCTCGTGAAGATATATTACATGGTTTATGAAACGTCTTTTATGTAGTTTGGTGAAAAGAATCAGTAGAAAAGTACTGATCTTAAATTCGTTTGAGGTTTACAGTTTATTTTACATCCTACTAATATTTTAATGCGAAAGTTTGTAAGGATATCTGTTTGTGGCTCTTTCACGCAAAAACTAGTGAACAGATTTTCGTGAGACTTTGCAGTAATACAGCTTAGACATTGGAATAATACAATTAGTTAAAATTTGAAGATATTTTATTATAATAAAGGCCTAATATAACGATAACTGTCAAGTAAGTCGGACATTATATGATAATAATGTACTGTAGTATTGTTCGTCTTAAATAGTTCTAAATAAAAGTCCGCGACAGCATATATCAACCTCTTATGTGGAAGCCAGCATATCATAAATAACGAGTCAAAAACACAATTAAATTGGATACTTTTATTACTTTGCAAATTTTACAGTATTTATCAAATTCTTATCAAACTTGGTACATTGACACGCGCGGGCTGACGGGTAGTTTATGTAATGCTAGTGTTAGTATAGATTCTAAACTAATCAGGTCTATTTGTTTGATTCGACGGTCAAAGTCAAAGTCAAAAAGATTTTATTCAAATAGGCACTTTTTACAGGCACTTATGAATAGTCAATATTAAAAAATCGAGTGATTCTAGTTGCCAGTTCCAAGTGCAACCTACCCTTCATGGAGAAGAATCTGGCAAGAAACTCCACTAATGCTCATTTAAAAAAGACATAGTGTTAACAATTTTCTTTCTCTTAATTATGAGACTTGAATGAGAACGAAGTCGACCAAAGAAAACAAAACAAAAAGATTGGAGTCATTGCTGCACTGCCATGCTAACCAATCATGCACCGTTGTCACTCAAAACTACAAGATTTTTAAATTTTCATATTGTGAGGTTCACTTTTGGAGAATAAAATCCAAAGAGCACTTTCACTCACAATCAAATATCTAAATCTATACTAATATATAAAGCTGAAGAGTTTGTTTGTTTGTTTGTTTGTTTGAACACGCTAATCTCAGGAACCGCTGGTCCGATTTGAAAAATTCTTTCGGTGTTGGATAGTCCATTTATCGAGGAAGGCTATAGGGTATATATCGTCACGCTACTACTAATAGGAGCGGAGCAACAATGAAGAATGTTTCAAAAACGGGGGAAATTTTCACGGTACGGGCAATATAAGGCGCAAACGAGGTTGCGTGGGTCAGCTAATAATGAATAAAATGTCACAAATGTAAAATAAAGTAAGACGCATGGATCAACCCTCGACTTCATCGTAGTTGTATCAATAATCTTTCATTATATATTACTTTTAGATAATTTGTAGACCATTATACCTTAAAAAGATTATATTTTTTTATTCAAGTCTGTGATATGGCTTATCTATGAGAATAAAATTATTAGTAATCATTATAAGATTAGTCACATCGTAACTATTTTAACTCGGTATCTTCACGTCTTAACCCAGAATAGGGTTAGAGGTGTTAATAATTTACCAACTGTAGTTTTACTTCATCATCAGAATCATCAACCCATCGCAGTATACTACGGAATATAGGCTTCTCCAATTACATACCACTTGGTATTTTCGAAAAAGTCCATCAGTAGATTTGCAAATGCTAATAATGATGAAAAGGAAGCAAACATACTACCGTCAATCAGAGACCTAGGTATATTCGTATATAAATATCCAAACAAAATATTATAGAAAACTAACTGACCCAGCGAACTTCGTGCCGCCATATTTACATATCTGTTTCAGCTTACCTGATTGACTTTGATACAAACCTTGTCTTAACAATAACAAACACATCATAAAAAAAGAATTATATAATTTGGTACCGATCGGAAGTTATACGCGTACATACATTTTGATTCATTGTTATATGTATAGATTTACATTCAGACACATAATAAATGATTAAAACGATGTTCAGATTACAATATTTGCTTAGCCATCAGAATTGCCCACCCAACTATCAGACCAACAGCCTCTTCTAATATTTTTGTGTTGGTGTTTTCTCTCTTAACTCGACTACAGCGAAGCCAAAAGGAAGGGTATGTTTTGGAAATCTATGTAATTTTGTATGTTCCACCGTAGCCTCTAAACTAATGGACCAATATTGACTACCTCGTTGGTCTAGCGGTTGGCGTGTGCGACTGCTGATCATGAGGTCTCGGGTTCGATTCCCGGGTCGGACCAAATGTTTGTATGATCTACAAATATTTGTTTCGGAGTTTGGATGTTTTCTATGTATAATATGTATGTATTTACAAAAAAAAAAGTATAATATGTATTTGTATCAGTTGTCTAGTACCCATAACACAAGCTCTGCTTAGTTTGGGACTAGATGACGTTGTGTGTAAGATGTCGGAAATATGTAATATTAATAAACGAGGAGTCAATAGTGATGATGGCCCGTGTGACGTAGGGGATTTAATTTTATTCAAAGCTTTTATGTGCTCGGGTTTTGATCTTTTTCTTGTTCTAACTTTTAATCTTTCGCGTTCCATGATATTTTAACAATTATTTTTACGGGATCACTTATTAAAAGGTATTACATACCTCTGATTTGCCTGATGGTTCGACCAGGTTGCATTGGCCTTGGTCACAGGCTGACTCATCCTGTGACCACGGCCAGTGTATAGAGTGTAGTGTAGTGTGTAGTGTAGTGTGTAGTGTACGTCACTTATTAATACTTTTTCTTGTTGCAAATCAGAGCTCTGAATAACGATATAAAACGCAACCAAAATACATAACCGCAACCAAAATATAAACACAGATAATAATGGAAGCACTCACATGCATTTAAAGCCACATTCCCAACGGAAATATAAATACTGAATTGAAATATCGTATAATGTGTATCGGAATCCCTTCCATCGGTAAAGCGAAGCTAACCACAGGAAAGAGCTCTGTTGCCTCTCCTTTGAGAAGAATCTTAGAAGTTAAAGGGGATATTTAGAAGATCGTTGAGGTTCATGTTATACTGGTTTTGTAGTAAACGTTCGATAGGTTGGAAGCTACTTATGACTATGAATATTTATAACGTATTAGCTGAACGTCTCGCGTTGCTACCGGTAAGTATTAAAGGCAAGTTCTCAGAAAAAAAATCAGCAATTTATTTTGGGATGTATCGGGAAAACTTATTCTATTGTTACAAATATAGGTTCCTGAATAATTTTGAAGTTTTATAAAGATTTTATTATAATAAATATTTGTGGTGATTGTTAAAAAAATGGTATTCAGTATCAACAAGTTATTAATCTATTATTTCCACCTCGTTGGCCCAGCGGTAGAGTACGCGAATGTTGTGCATGAGGTCTCGGGTTCGATCC
Source organism: Spilosoma lubricipeda (assembly GCA_905220595.1). Classification (NCBI taxonomy): domain Eukaryota; kingdom Metazoa; phylum Arthropoda; class Insecta; order Lepidoptera; family Erebidae; genus Spilosoma; species Spilosoma lubricipeda. The sequence continues at coordinate 4,537,309 of HG992291.1, forward strand.
CCTGGTCGGACTAAATGTTTGCATGATCTGCAAATGTTTGTTTCAAAGTTTGGGTGTTTTTTATGTATAATATATGTGTATTTATGCGCTGTGTTTCACCGAGAGGATACCGGAGGCACATACCCCAACCGATCACCCCAAAGACCGGAAATGTATGGCCGGCGGTAATCGCTTTTATTCCATATTCCATATACATATTCCACGAAAAAATATATATCAGTTTTCTACCCACAATACAAGCCCTGCTTAGTTTGGAACTAGATGGCGTTGCGTGTTAGATGTCCGAAATATTTATTAATATTTATAATAATCTATCATACATAAATATACTCGAATATCTATACTAATATATAAAGCTGAAGAGTTTGTTTGTTTTTTTTTTGTTTGTGTATTTGAACACGCTAATCTCAGGAACCGCTGGTCCGATTTGAAAAATTCTTTCAGTGTTAGATAGCCCATTTATCGAGAAAGGCTATAGGCTATATATCATCACGCTAGGACTAATAGGAGCGGAGCACCAATGAAAAATGTTTTGAAAACGGGGGAAAATTATCACGCTACGGGCAATAGAAGACGCAAACGAGGTTGCGTGGGTCGGCTAGTCTAGAATATTTTCGAAAGCCGCAGTAAGTGGGCGACTAGTGGGGGGTTAACGGAAACTACAGTAACCAATTAGACTGTGTGTAGAGTGACATACCTGTTATTCCAGTGGTGAACCCTGAGTTTGTGACTTTATTCGATTCCGACCCAAAATAAATGATTGTATAATAATAAAGATTACGTTGGCACCAAGGTATAAAAATTATAAGTTACCTAAGTGCACCTATATGTGTTTAGTGTGTAGTGCATCGCCCAATCGCTCGACTGGCTATAAATATGTTAGCGAGTAGTAGTAGTAGAACAACAGCAATGACAAAGAAAACTTATAACGAAACGTGTAACAACCCATCTGGTACCCGTAACACAAGTTAGATCTTATCATGGGTACCAGAGTTCCACTGCCATTGACACCACCATTGTTTTTCTTTTATGTTATGTATGTATGTATCTGGCTAGCGCGGTATAGTTAACTCAAGGTAGTAGAGCCACGCTGATTTCAGTACGAACGGGCCGGCTCAACCGGGGCGGTACTACCGTCGTACAGAATACAGCGAACTACGTAGTGCAAGAATAATAACGGCGATATGTAAGTTTGGGTACAGTATTTATTATGCCGGAGCCACTGCTCCATAATACTCTAATTGTTACATGGTGGCGTCTGTTGGCGTCTGTTCTTACTCGATAACGGTTCCTTATATATTTAATAAATGTATTCATTACAATGAATTTATTCTCGATGAGATAAGCCGTGTCTTTATACGACGTGATAAATAATTTACCTAGCTGTCTTATCTATATTAAATGGAATTTACACATTCCATTGATTCAATATATGACGTAGGAATACAGAACATCGACGTAAAATGACAGCGATCATGCTGTCGTGTGTCGTTGGTGAGTACGAGACCGGAGACCCAATGATGTAGAAGCATCACTAGCCCGCCATGGTGTGGGTCACCATGATACATTGTTGCATTGTCTGCATTCGCAGTATGGTGACCACCACTCTTGGATTCTGCTTATTCTTTCCATCAGGCAGAGTAGAGTCATTTTGGCAGGGCCAAACATAAAAAAAAAAGAAACCCACCGCTCATTTCTAAGGAGAGGCTTACTTTTTCAGCCACTGATTATAATTAACGGCTGCTGGTACCTACGAAACAACTTATTTTTTCAAAGTATCACAAGTTCAATGCACCTTAAACATAATAAATTTGTGCTTATTCTATTCTTAACAATTCATCTTCTTTTCTACCTGTGCAGTATATCTTCGGCAAATAAAATGGATCAATTTTGAATACTAACAACCAATTTAGTTGAAGAACTAAATATTTAAATTAAATAACTACTACTATAGTTTCTTTAAGGGGGGTGAAAGGGGGCGAACCACAATCTTTTGCTCCCAGCCAACCTCACATGCACGCGGTGCACCCTGCTGAACGACGAACGAGGCTCTGGCGACCGACCGATGGCGGTATATCCATTCAAACCGGCTTAACTAAGTACAATAAGCTGGTGACGGGCAGCAGCGACACCCGTGCAACAAGATACGCCCCGAGATCACCAATCTGCTAGCCCATCGTGGTGATTATGGTCAAAACCCTCTATTCGTAAGGCGCGGAGAGACCCATGTCTAGTGGTAGGCTCACACAACTTCTTCTGCGTCTCGTTTCAGTCATTTGGTTCATTCACCTGGTTCCTATTGGCCCTTAGGCCAATAGAAGCCGAGTATGATGTTAACTATCCTATCATAAGGCCCATATTCACTTTGATTACTGCTAGTGCAAATGCGTAGTGCAGGTGATCAATGATTGGTAGAAAATACGTGTGGATAGCGAATTCGCGGTCCACACGTATTTTCTACCAATTGCACCAGCACTACGCACTTGCACTCGCACTAAGCAAAGTGAGTACAGGGCCTTAGGCACGCCAACGAAACACCCATATAAAGAAATGTGAGAATCTGTTAGATGATTTCTGAGTTCATCTCGAGCGCAACGTAACACGAGAATTATTTATAGTATATGTTATGATAGCAATGAGGAAAATATATTTTACTAGTTGTTGCCCGCGGCTCCACCCGCGTATATGTCGAATATTGCGGTAAATAGTAGCCTATGTGTTATTCTGATGTATAAGCTATATTACTGTAAAGTTTCATCCAAATTCGTTCAGTAGTTTTTGCGTGAAAGAGTAACAAACATCCATCCAAACATCCATCCATCCTTACAAACTTTCGCATTTATAATATTAGTAGGATAAGTAATAATTAATCACATTAATCCAATTTTCCATTTCAGTTTAGATATTAATCTTCTTAATGAATATGTAATATTTGTACCTGTTGTTCAAATTAAAAAAGAAATATATTTCATTGCTTCCTCTAGAAGATAAGGCTACACAAGTGAATGCAAATGTGTCAACTATTATCGTTTTATCGATATTAGCTATCTTTAATGAAATGTAAACGATAAACGTAATGTTACTTAAATATAATCACTGATAAACTACATGTTTTCATAAACAAAGGTTGATCGTCTGGGTGACGTCATTCCTCATAAGAACTATTATTTTTCGAAGGGGATAAATAAAGAAGGTACATTGTAGATACCGGTGAGCTAGAGTAAGGTTACTAGATGACTGTAAAGAACTAAGGACAGGTGGTAAAAAAGGTCATGTCCTGTGTGATTCGATTAGAGATTTCCAGACGCGCAGTCATATATATACATACACACACACGCAGTGGTGTGTGTTCTGGGTGAGCTTGTATGGTGTGCTTTTAAAGATGTACCAGACTTGTAGTAGTAGAGATATACTGCTGCCAATAGCACAAAATCTTAGTTAAAAATTCAAATAATGCTTACAATGTGTAGGTATATGTATTAAAAGTAACACTGTACGATAATCCTTACTTAATCAGTCAAAGATTGAAACCACAAACAGATATATAAAACACTTACTTCAAGTAACAAAAAAGTGATAATCTATATTAGTCTGTAATAATATTATAAAGCTAAAGAGATTGTTCAAATTATAGAAAAAATCTTGTAACATTTAATATACCATTTTTTTAAGAAAAATATTAGGAATATGGCGTCAGGCTTAATATAAAACTAAACTAAAGACTTCAACCGAATTCAACTCTTTTCAAATAACATAAGAAATCATATTAACTACCATTTTAATAAATCTTTTATATTAATATTATCAGAAACAGAAGGAAAACAACGCCTTAAATGCAAATTAAAAATGTTTATATAAAAGTTTAATTTATATTCTAATTCGATGGCTTCCCGCTAGAGGGCGAGGTGTCGTCGATGATGGCTCTTCACAAAACTAAGTAAATCCTTTACGATAGAACCTTGGCTTAAACTACACTATAAGAGATTTTATCTTATCTGTTATTAGGATGTTTTGTTCGATACAAAGTTTTTATCGCGAATATTGACGAACCTACATTTGAATTTTATTAAACATCAACGACTTTTGCAAAAGATACATTAATGAGCCACTCATAAACTATTTTTCCTAAAAATAACCTGCCTTTGCATGTATTGTGTCATCGCGTTAAAAAATAACCTTTGTCCTTCCTCAGGAATCAAAGTACTGCCATGCTAAAATTCATTGCAATCAGTACAGTGGTTTAGCCGTGAAATCGTGACAGACAGGAAAATATAATTACCTTCTCAGAATTCATAATATTAGTATGGATTTATGTAAATAGCATTTGAGCAGCTTTTACATTTTTTTTGTAGAGATTATTATTAATTTTGATAGTAATAATGTATTATCCCTCTGGCTTAAAAATCCCATGATTTGAAAAATGTCTCCATGGAGGCCATGTTATATACTGATAGTTTTCAAGAAACTGTTTGCCTAGCACAACTAATAATGTTGTCAAATTGACGGCATAGATAAATGAATAAGTAGTCGTTTACTTATTTTCGAAGTGATATAACCTTTATTCCTATAACAAAAAAGTATACCCCTACCTCAGAGCTCAACAACACAGTTGGAGAAGATGGGTCACCTCATAGTTGACATGCTAATCAGTTAGTACTAGTTTTCTTGTTGTGCTTGCTAAATTCAGATCACTGTCTAGACTTATGAATACCTATCTCTAAATGATTCATGCAACTTATAATGGCAGTAATCTGCAAGCGTACTATTCAGAAATTAATTACACTTACTTTAGCTAGTAAGAGATTTACAAGAGTATAAATAAATGGTTGCCGGATTTTTCTCGTTTTAAAGTGCAACAATAATTTTATTTTAATCGATTTCGATACAAAATATCGTCTAAAATGTGAGTGTAGTGACAACTCAAGGGGATTTTTCCATACATAAAGAAGGTTGAAGATATCACAAAGGTTGCAAGGATAAATTACTATCTAAAGTCTTATTTTAAAGAGTAGTCTTTAACCTGGCATAACTTGGTTACAGAATATAGGATATAATGGGAATATGGGATGAAACAGCGAAGCGGTTTAGTTATACGAAGTAGCTAAACGTAGCTCTATATCTTTTTTTAACCGACTTCAAAAAAGGACTATGTTCCACTGTATTTGTGTTCACTTCTGCACTACTGTATGGATGTTCACTGATTACTCCGTTTATTGTGGACCGATTTTGAAAATTATTTTTGTATTCGAAAGGGTATTCGAGGTGGTCTCATTGCCACCATATCAGGATCTGATAATGGGATCTCAGGGAAATCGAGGGAAACCCGAAATTGTTTTAGGCATGTACTATGTTTTTCGTATATTTTCTGAACTTACTTCGGTATTTGCGTCTGGTAGTCATCATTTCATGATGATGAGCTGATGATATAGGGTACAACTCCTTAACGGTTAGAAGTTAAAGGATAAATCTTGAAATAACATATAAATGTATGTTACTCTTAGTCATATTCGGAAGAATAGATGGAAGGTAGAACTCCTCAATGGTTAGGAGTTGGAGGATAATTCTTTCAATTTTATAGACCTTTAGTTGTATACTTTCAATCTATTTAGGTGAGCTGATGATACAAGGTAAAACTCTTCAACAGTTAGGGATTAGAGGATGATTTTATTATCACACGTACGTATAGACCTTAATTTGTATTCTTTCAGTTATTCACATGAGCTGATGATAGAAAATAAATAAATAAATATTTCGGACGTCTCACACACAACGCCATCTAGTCCCAAACTAAGCAGAGCTTGTATTATGTAAAATAAACTGATTGGGAGTAAGAGGATGATTCTTTAAATACCATATTTACGAATAGGGCCTTATTTGTTTTCTTTCAAGTTGTTTAGGTGATAGGTAAGGTTAAGAGATGGATGATACTTTACGATCCCGAGCTAGTAACTAGTCGTCGGTAAGAAAGAAAAGACGTGTAAAGCTGATGTTTGGATTAGGAACCTACACTAATCTGTACACCTAGTTTGTCTTAGTAGGTTCATTTAATTATAGACAGATAGATATAAAACTTTTTACTTATACACCGTATCACAGATATAAAAGAGAGTACAGAAAATGATAAAAATATAATGTACAGAGGGCGATCTTATTGCCGTAAGCTATCTATTACTAATATTGATCAAAATGTGTATGGGAGAGTACAGTAGTTGACGGCGCAACGATATAATAAAAGTACACAAAGATACAGTAGCTTCAAATTTAAATTACTTTATGATGTTAAAGTAGTAAGTAGTCGGTTAATTGGTCTACACAAGCACACACACACACACACACACACAGACACACTACACAGCACACAAGGCGCTCGCACGTACACGTAAATATATGCACGGGCCAGGTGTGTGGTTTTTGTACTACTTCTTGCAATTTTGTATTTTTTCTTTCTCCTTAATTGTATTGATTGTCTATTTGTAATTGATATACAAGAACCTATGTAGTTTGGAGCCTTTGTGATTGTAATTGTTTGTATTATTTTTGGCTTGGCCCCGACTTCAAACAGATTTAAAGTACCTAGCACACATTATAATACTACTATTTGAATTAATTAAGAACTAGATATAGACATGAATTGTCACATAGCCATTTATGAAGAGACAGTTTATTTTACGTTTTTTAGTGTTAGCACTGTGTTAGGGAGTTTTTGTTGGAAGTTCTTTTTTGAAGTCGGTTTTTTTTTTAATAATTTTAAAGATGAATTCTAATGTCAAAAATAGTGATGGATATCATATATTTTTATCTCTTGTGATCTTGAACTTGTCTCCGGTTCGGATAAATGCTTAGAGAAACCTTGATATAGCTAAAGATCTGATCGTGCTCTTGGCTGAGGTCAACAAATGATTGAGGCACGGTCTCTCAATCAACTACTCTCAAGTTTTACCATACTTTGCCTCCATTCACCTCATATGTAAAGCACCTCGTTCCAAGAGCTCTTCAATAGATTTATGTAATGGTTTCACCGTCAATTGAGTGTTTGTAAAATTTCTACATCTAAGTTTCTATGGGCTTCAGAAAACCAAAAAAAAACTAACTGAAAAGTTGCGATCCTCTCATGCCTTAGTCCTTATTATTATTATTAAGCCTTTATTGCTAAACCTAAACATACATAAAATAATCTAACTTATGAACTAACACATCTGCTACTCCGGTTTAGTGATCAGCGTGTCCTGTGATACATAGGCCTCTTCCAGCTGTTTCCACTCTTTTCTATCTCTTGGCCAGGTAATGACTCCAAATTTCTTTATAGAAAAAATATTCTAGCACTAACTATTTTAAAGGTAAGTTGAGGACGGGCGGATGGACGGACATGATGAAAGGGTTCCGAGACATGAATTACTGAACCCTAAAAAGTATTAAAGAACAAACAATAGATTAAATTTTTCTAAAGTTTATTTCGTATTTAGGGTTTACAGATTTTCTTTCTTAAACATAAACAAAGCTAAATTATAAAAAAAGTGTCTTTTGACAGTTTAAGTCAATATTTACAGAATGAGAATTTAAAATTATGTTCTAAGTTTATTAATATATTATAATAATTAATCAACTAATCTTATCATGAGTACGTATCAGTTAGCTTTAATACATAGAATTATCACTCAACACTTACAACTTTGATATTAAGACACAGTTTTTCAACCATACAATTGTTTTCCTTACTGTTAGAATGACCGCAAAAAAAAACTTACTGAACACATTTACTCACTGTTGTAGATAATAGTAACTGGGACTTACCAATATTAAATCATCGAAAAACATTAACACCATTATTGAATTTTGTCACTGAACCAAATTGAAGGTTAATAATCTTTTACGTCGTTACGTCCTTAAGTGTCGACTTTAGAACTTCAACAGGCTGCTACTGTCTGTATCATTGTCAAAGTGATTTAGAAAGACGCCGGTTTCACTTCTATGTTGTGTTACTTGTCTCTATTGTTCCTCCGGTATTGTAAGTGTTGTTTCATCCGTTGATGTAACTGTTGATTCATCCGTTGATGTAACTGTTGATTCATCCGTTGATGTAACTGTTGATTCATTCGTTGTTTCATCAGTTGATGTAACTGTTGATTCATTCGTTGTTTCATCAGTTGATGTAACTGTTGCTTCATCCGTTGACGTAACTGTTGTTTCATCCGCTGTTGTAACCGATGTTTCAGTTGTTGGATTTGTTGTTGGTTCTTCAGAAGGTGCAATAGTACTAGTACTAGTGATAGCAGGAGTGAGGTAAGTATTTTTAAAAGTGCTTAGATCACTCAACGCCCGATTTCTTTCCGATGAAATTACTAATGTGGAAACAAATAGCGAAAATGTTAACAAGGATAGGAAAACTATCATTTTGTTATTTCCCATCCATCCAAATGTCCTTTGCGTATAATATCTACGTGCTACGTTATTCATTTTGATTTTTTATTCCACAAAAACTGTGCTCTCTCTACTGTATTATAAAACATAGTCAATCAATATATAGTTTACATGTTATCAATACCAACAAAAGTGATAACAATATTTATCAGTAGATAATATAACTTGGTAGATGGCGCTTCAATCGGGTTCTAGAGAATTCATTTGTTGTATTACCTTTATCGATATATTAAAATCTACTATACTTCAATACTATAAATCTAAAACTGAACTGTTCCGACTGTCTCGATTTAATTTATGTGTATTTGAGTTTTTTTTAAATAATAATTACCTCGTAATGCTTAAAACACTAATAGAGCCTTTCTTTATGAAATTTCGTTCCTCTTTTTTGTAGATCTATCAACAGAAACATAATGGTGAGCGAGAGGTGGCGCTGTTCAGAGAAATTTATTTCAGTCTTGACAGTTTTGTAAAAGATAATTTGAAACTGTAAATGATGACTTTTTTTGTTGAGAGAATGATTAAAGTTCTCACGGCACTACTACTACTAATGCGAACCATTCATAATTGTAAAAAAGATAGAATACGTCTTATTTTAAGAAGTAGTAGAGCAACGCTGATTTCAAGACGACACGAAGATGATGCATCTTAAATAGGCAATCATATGACTTTCTTGGCTTGTTTCCCACATTAGTAGAAGCCAAGATCAGGCAGAGAAGAGTCACTTTGGCAGGCCCATATATTAACTAGTAAAATTTTAACAAAAATAAAACCAACTTCAAGGTTTGACTCGATTTCTCTTGGATGCCATCATCAGATCTTAGTGTCTTGATCATGGTACCATCGTTAGGATTTCTCCTTTCCATTAAAATAAATAATAATCAAAATCGGTTCATAAACGACGAAGTAATCCGCGAACACACTAACACATAAAAAAATAGAAAAAATATATAGGTACGGTCGAATTGAGAAACCTCCTTCTTTTTTTGAAGTCGGTTAAAAATGAAGGTTAATATAAAATGTAGCTACTTACCATGTAAACGGGCCTATTGGTTAGTGATCATAGTTAGAGATCTTGACTCCTAAACCAAAGTGGGCACGATTTCTACTTAGGAACAATCTTTATGTGATGAGAATGATCATTTGTTTCACGTATTGGTGTAACGTATCCATAGTAATGTACGTATTTAGAATAAATAAATAAATAAATTTTATTCCATATTCAATGTACAAGATTTTTGGGTGTTTTTCTTAAGAGTAGACTTAACTTAATTTCTGAAGAACTTGTGCGATTAGAGCCAAGTTTTTATTATTTCTTACTTTTTCTACATTTCTTACTATCAAATTACACTGCTTAAATTCATAATTAAGTAATTTCAACATTTAAAATTAGTGATCTGCCTGATCTAGGTAAGACCTGTGTTTCAGGCAATTTCTGGCCTTACAATTACTTTTTTCAATAATAAAAAAAATATATTTTTCTTAAAACATAGGTTATGACTAAGTGTACATGTAACAATACTACTACTACTACTACTACAATTCTACTTTAAAATTGTTAGGATGTTTTCAGTGTCTGAATAGTTTAATGTACCTAAATATTCTGATACCCTTTTTTTACATATCGTATTATTAACGCTATATATGTTTAATAGTTTGTTTAGTTTATTATATATAAACGGTCCTAAAAATAAGTAAAATCTGTCTACATAAGCATGCCTCGTTTGCGGGGTTTCACAGACTAGGTCTTTTCGTCTTTTGTCTGTTGCTGTTGGGTTGTACTGAAGCTCTCTGTGCTGTTTTAGAGTCATATTTAAGATGAACAGTTGTCGAACTGTTAGTACTTTGCAGTCAGAATAAAGCTGGTGTGTAGGGAAACTAAAAGGGCGAAATGTGGATACTTTTAAAATAGCTCTCTGAGCACGTTCTAAGGGCAGTAAAATTGTTTTAGCTGCACCACCCCACGATGATATGCAATATGTAAGGACAGACTGACACATAGCCAAATAAACTAGTTTTATTAACTCGTAGTCGCCGATATTTCTAACGTTTTTAGAAATATATAAGTAGGTATATTTATTAGCAGTTTGGTTTCTATGGCTTCGCCTAGTTTCGGATTAGACGGTAGTGTGAGATATATTATTAAAGTTAAAGCTTCTTTAGCGGCGTCGTGCACTTTAGCAATATTTACTTTGGGATGAGTCAAAATGTTTTACTCTCGACAGGGCGCTGGCGCCAGTACGGCGGCGCAGGGTGCCTTGACGATGAGTCAACAAGGTCGTTATTTTTATTAAAAACATTATTGTTTCTTAGTGAAGACGTAAATTAGACAATAATAAATCCGTTTCGCAAATTCAATATATTTGTAAAATAAAAAACAAATTTATAACCAAAACTATAAACGAAAGTTGTGGAGGACTCAGTAGTTTAAGAAATATAGTATTTCTTAAACTACTTTCGTTCGGAATCCTCCACAACTTTCGTTTATAGTTATGAGTTTTCACTTCTGTCAGCAGTCCTCATGACTGCTTTGTGTTTTTTGTTTTTTTTTTTTGTTGTGATTTATGTACAATTATAATTCAGTATGGTTCAGAGTATAGAAGATGGCAGAGTTTCCCGCCCGTGCCTCGAGAGCACGTTAAGCCATCGGCCCGGTTCTCATAAACACCTATGACAATTGTTATGGAGATGTCAGTGCACTCAAGTATATAGAACTAGTTCAGCCTTCGAATTTAGTTCACCCTCAGGGTTTCAGTGGTCCGAAGTAAGTCGCTCCGTGTAAAATCAGAAGATATTCAGGTTAAAACCAGTTGAAATAGTAGGCGACCCCAATTAATTTTGGGAGTAATGAAAGCTAGGAAGAAGATAAAGAATTCAGAAAATTATTACTAGTAGATGTTTACTTACTTACAACATTCGTATACCTACGTGAATTTTTTGATGGCATCTTATTTATAATTGTTTGTAATATGAAAGTAAAAAAAAGTAACAAAAATAAAATCGACTTCAAGGTTTGACTCGATTTCTCTTGGATGCCACCATCAGATCTTAGTACAGTTGGGATTTCTCCTTTTCATTAAAAAAAAAAACATCAAAATCGGTTCATAAGCGACGAAGTTATCCGCGGACACACATAAAATATATATATACATATACGATCGAATTGAGAAACCTCCTCCTTTTTATGAAGTCGGTTAAAAATGACTACACTAAAGAAAATTTAATTAGAACCATTCTCAACGAGAAATAACTTACACAAAAAAAGACAACCTTCACATTTCAAAATAATCTTTTTTTTCTCACGTAAATTATTGAGATATCTAATATATAAAATTCTCGTGTCACAGTTTTAGTTGCCAAACTTCTCCGAAACGGCTTGACCGATTCTCATGAAATTTTGTGAGCATATTGAGTAGGTCTGAGAATCGAACAACATCTATTTTTCATCCCCCTAAATGGCAAGGGTCACCCATCCTTAAAAAAAATTTATGGCAAAACGACGTTTGCCGGGGCAGCTAGTCTCTCTATATTATTTTGCAGACACGTTTATAAAGAATATACATGTTCAATGAATTTAGCTCTATTTATAAATTGACATAACTTTAAGTTGGTTACGTATCAACAGTTTCAAAAGAAGTCAAATTTATGTTATGCCATATAAAATATTCTTGATTCATGCTCTTTGTTATATGATTATTATTTATCTTATTTTTGGTGTAGGTATTGATACAAACATCAATTCTATATTAAGAGTGAAACAATTGAGATAAAACATTCAGTAACAAAACAAAAACTAAAGAAATACCTATCTGCTTCTGAAAACATTGATGCAGATCAAAGTGACAGCCTAGTTAAACTTCCAGTTTGGACAAAGGGTTCTTTAAATAAAATAACTACATCTTAACTAGTGTGCTGCCGATTTGGAGGCTAGCATTATAATGTATTTAATACACTACATACTTACAATATTCCAGGTCTGGACGATAGTCAAAACAATTCGTTATCTAATTCTAAGAGACACATCCGTTGGCAATGCTGAGCCAGCGGTGTAGCTACTTAATCTAAGACAGAGGGTGCAGGCGGATGCATAACTGCCTAGCAGATAAGAAAAAATAAATATTATAATAAATAACAAATATTTCGGACATCTAACACACAACGCCATTTAGTCCAAAGCTAAGCAGAACTTGTGTTATGGGTACTAGACGACTGATATAAATACATATAATACATTTTTTTGGTAAATACATACACGTTATATATAGAAAACACCCAAACTCCGAAACAAATATTTGTAGATCATACTAACATTCGGTTCTACCCGTTAATCGAACCCGAGACCTCATGATCAGCAGTCGCACACGCCAACCGCTAGACCAAACTGAAAATACAATGAATGTCTGTGACGTATGAATTCAAAAATGAAAAACAAAAGTGAATTACTTTGTTTTTGTTATTTGTTATTATAAAACCTATTTGATCTAGGTGAAATATTATTTGAAAAAATCTTATTTATCATGAAAAACTTTATCTTTGCACCTACCGCATCTTATTTCTACATCACCTGAATGTAGACTGGGAGAGAATGCCTCACGGCATTAAGTCTACTTTTTCTACAATAAGTGCAATAAGTTTAAATAAATAACTAAAAATTAACAGAATACTGAACTTTACACTTACTTGTGGGAGATCCGCGCTTTGGCATGAATGGGCCGGTTCGACCGGAGTGATACCACGGCCTCACAGAAAACCCTTGTGAAATAGCGCTTGCGCTGTATTTTACCAAGTGAATGAGAATACCGGAGGCCCATACCCCAAACCCTCCCCACATCCCTCTCCATATCCCCCAAAGGCCGGCAACGCACTTGTGACGCCTCTGGTGTTGCGGGTGTCAATGGGCGGCGGTAATCGCTTACCATCAGGTGATACGTTAGCTCGTTTGCCCCTATTCCATAAAAAATCCAAAGTCTTACCACTAAGTTCTTTTACCGTAAAAAGTTGTAAGATCCATGTAATACCAAGTCCAATAGAGAGATTGTCTTGGCTATCGTATGAAGACAGAGAGAGACATTATATCTCACAAGTAATAAATTTTATATTAAAATAGATTGTTTTAGTATCTATACAAATAAATAAAATTGGAGTGTCTGTTTGTAATATTAAAATAACAGCTTTTTAATCAATGTATATGTATGTATACACGATACATATACCAAAAATGTGCTTAAAAAAATTTTTGTCTGTCTGTCTGTCTGTCGGTCTGTCTGTCTGTCTGTCTGTCTGTCTGTCTGTTTGTTTGTTCCGGGTAATCTCTGGAACGGCTGGACGGATTTTGACGGGACTTTCACTGGCAGGTAGCTGATGATCCGGGGAGTAACTTAGGCTACTTTTTTAGACTAACTTTGTCCCGCGGCGTTACTCGCGGTACAATATTAACCGCGGGTAACACCGCGGGGTTCAGCTAGTCGCAAATATGAACATCAAGTGCACTAAATGAAAATTAATGTACAAGGCAAACATAATACATACTTATCTAAATAAAAATACGCAGGACAGCTAGTGCCATCTATGAAATTGTTGACTACTTTGACAGTATATATCTATTGCAAATATTATTCGTATAGTTTTAAACAATTCCGTTAATACGGGACATTAACGCATAAGTACTTAACAAAACGTCATACAGACTGAAATGCAACAATAACATTAAACAAATTTAAATGAAATAAAATTTGAAAGTTTGATTTTTCAAACTTAAAAAGAAACATGAACTAAAAGATCAAGCATAACATGACAAAAGAAATTTAAAGGTCGGTGAGGCAGATTCTACGACTTTTCTTTGGAATGGATAAAAGAAAAAAAAAAGAAAAAAATATACGGTCGAATTGAGAAACCTCTTCCTTTTTTTGAAGTCAGTTAAAAAATAATACGAATAGCAAAATGACCGTGTAACAACTAGAAACGTTTTTTTTTTTAAAACTATGATATGTTCCGACTCCCTGCACAGATTTCAATGAATACTGAAGTGTGTGGACATAGGCCCCCACCAGACTTTTTATGCCCAAGGGGAGGTATATGTTCAGCAGTGGAGTGGATGCCTCTTTCTTCTGCGCCAAGTGTTGTGGGTCCACATAGGTGAAAACTTTGTGAGATCCATAAATTATTGTCTTGAGCCTGGGTGTTCTTTATGTCCTTTTCAGGTATGTTTACAAAGACTTTATTTAAAAAAAAAATTGTGGATGTCCTTAGGGTGAGATGATGATGATAATAATGTTGAATACGGTCAAACCATAAAGTGATGCCTAAAAATGGTTTCGGTTTAATTTACGGTTTTAAAACAAAAAGAGAGAAATATGAAATCTAAAAACGTTTTATGCTCTAGATTCCAAATTTAAATTCAAGACTTGCTTTGTTAAGTTTATGCGAGATTGATGATTGATAATAACATTTTTAATCGTTCAAATGTTAAATTTATTAGGGATTTAATGTATATAGACCGTGTTCATGTTATCTTAATAAATAAAATCATAAAATGACTGGCTGATTCAGTGACTGATGAATCATTGAACAACTAAAGTCGCGTGTGCACTAAGGAAGAGTTATTATATGATTTGGAAATCCATCCCCTAAGGGATTAATGGGAGAAGTTTTTCAAAGATGTTAAAAATTTAAAGAAATGATACACATCATATACTCATGGTTCCAACGAGTTTCCAGCGATAATCACTCATCTCGGATTTTGCCTAAGCTATCCATCAGTCAGATTATAGCCACTTTGGCAGGCCCATACATAATGAATAACTTCTTTTTTTTTCTGGTCAGACATCATTTGTTCCTAAAAAAATATGAAGTTGACAAATTTATTCTACGATACGAGGCTATCTTGTTTTATGCAAGGATTCACGTCATATCACATCAACAGTTTTAAACTATGTTGATAAAGTACTTCTAGCACGCTTTGACCAGAAAACTTTGTACATTAAATAAATAAATAAATATTTCGGACATTTAACACACAACGCCATCTAGTCCCAAGCTAAGCAGAGCTTGTGTTATGGGTCCTAGACAACTGATACAAATACAAATATACTTCTTTTTTGTAAATACATACATATTATACATAGAAAATACCCAAACTCCGAAACAAATATTTGTAGACCATACAAACATTTGGTCCAACCCGGGAATCGAACCCGAGACCTCATGACCAGCAGTCGCACACGAATACCGCGAGACCAACGAGGCAGTCCATCCAGTCCAGTACATTGATTAATTTTCTTATTTCATACATTATATATAAGTGACCTTCATGGCAGTCATTATAATCATTTATTCAAAACTTGTTTGATCATAAGGAATTCTTAAGACCTATTTTCAACATTAAAAAAGAAGGAACTTATCATTTCTACTGTAATTCGCAATGTTTGTTACCCGATAACTCCGTCAATTATGGAATATATTTTTTATAGGGGTTCGAATACAAAAACTCTTTTTATATTTGAACCCCTATCTTAAGGGTATACCCCACTTCTAACGTGGTTCCATTACCATGATGTTAGCATCTAAAACACATTGTTATTCATTACTCAGAAGTACTGTGATTTTAGTTACTTTTTCGAACTGATTTCAGAAGCCTTTTAATCAGGTAGTCATTGATAGTGACTGAGAAACCAGAGATAATGAATTCGATTTCTATTCAGACTAAATAATGTTCATGATATTATATAGAGTCGGATTACTTTGCAACGCATATAAACATGAAAAGCGCCTTACAAAATATTAATACAGTTTTAACATTATTTTCTGATTTATTGCTATTTATTTGCAAGCCTGCACTTGCTGGTGAGATGTTTTATTATTGACTAGCTGAACCCCGCGGCGCAATTTTAACAAAAATAAAACTGACTTAAAGGTTTGACTCGATTTCTCTTGGATGCCATCATCAGATCTTAATGTCCTCATCATGGTACCACCGATGGGATATCTCCTTTCCATTAAAAAAAGAATCATCAAAATCGGTTCATAAACGACGAATTTATTCGCGAACACACATAAAAAAATAAAATGTATAAAGGGTCGAATTGAGAAACCTCCTCCTTTTTTGAAGTCGGTTAAAAAACTTTCTTTGCGGTTAATGTAATACCAACGACTCTTGGGTTAAAATCAGTACGCACTAGACATTTTGACAGCTTCTAATAGCTTTACCTGTATGTTTGTTTATTTCTTTGTAACCGACATTTGTAAACGTGTTTTTAGTCGTTTTTAACCGACTTCCAAAAGGAGAATAAATAATAAAATAAAAATAAAAATGTTTATTTGATTCTAAAAATTACAAGATACTGTCTTAATAGTAGGAACATCGATAACATAACTAAGATAGTGTATGTACTAGTACTGATTCCCAAACTAGGCCCAAGCCTGTATCTTGGGAAAAAGTGTTCAGTTGCGCTAAGGATGACAAAAAAGGTTGTTTACAAATTTGTTGTTACTACTTATACTTTTTTTTTTTATTTATTTTACATATGTTATGCACTTGTGATTGTCAGTGTTGTTGTGAGAGTACGTACAATGACCAGGTGTGTATGTGATTATGAGAGTGTGTGTGTGGAAGGAGGGCGAGGGGAAGAGGGTGATGTCTGAGTATGTGGGTGTTGTTTAGAGGATGGTGTATGAAGTTGTGTGTGTGTGTGTGTGTGTGTGTGTGTTTGTGTGTGTGACATTGCATATTAAAGTAGGTGAGTATTGATGTTTAAATGCGATGAATTTATGATAGGTAAGTGAGAAGATCTTCCGTCTGTATGTAATCAAGTTCTTGTAACCAATTAAAAATTTTAGCTTTGGCCTCATGTCGACTTAATCCAGCTATATTATTTTTTTTATTAAAGTCATTGTATAGTTTTATACTAATACTACGTGTCTGTCTTCTTGCGAAGGAGGTTCTGCGTCTTATACGAGGACAGACCGATGACAGGCCGCGCTTTTCTCGCGTTCTCGATGACAGGTTCTCAAGTTGATCGGTATTTTTTTTTCATAGGTCTTGCCTTCAGTGCTAATGACTCTACCGGAGATACCATTGCCTCACAAAAAAACAGCTGTTAAATGCTTCTTTTTTTTCTTCTTACCGAGTGAGATTACCGGCGCTCAAACGCAAAGATCAAAAATATTTAGTACAGCGATTGAATAACAGAAAATGATGTCCCTGGATCGAATAAAACACCCCTAGCGCAGTAGGAAGCAGTGAGATGACCATATAAACCACTACGCAATGATTGCAGTTAACCGATATCAGACAGAACGATATAAAAGAAAACGATCAAGGCTCGAAGCAAATATAATTATATGGACGTGCCCATATCTCTTTTGCAAGGAACTAAAAGTTTTTACAAGACAAGTCGATGCATGAGATGAGTTACTGGAAAATGGAGAAGAATACTCGTTGGGCCAATTCCCAAAAGTTATTGAAAATAATAGGAAACTTACTGAGGAATCAGTCAATCAGGATGGGTCACCTGAGGCTAACTTACTACCATCGGTAATGGAGACAATGTGTATGTCAAAACAGACAAGTGTACCTACTTAAAGCCTTTCAGTAAAATCTATACATCTATACAAATAAATAAAATTGGAGTGTCTGTTGGTGATATTAAAATTACCGCTTTTTATTAAATGCATGTGTACATACCAATATAAGTTTCATATACCAATATAAGTTTTTTATAATTTTTATCTGTCTGTCGGTTTGTTCCGGCTAACCTGTAAGACGGCTAGACCGATTTTGACGGAACTTTCACTAATAGGTAGCTGATGATATAAGGAGGAATTTGGGCTACTTTTCTTGGACCGGCTTCTCCCTGCGGCGTTACCTGCGATAAGACAATTACCGTAGGTAACACCGCGGGGTTCAGCTAGTAGTCAATAAATTCCGTCAAAAGCAATTGAATGAGGTATTAGGTTATTATAACATTCAATCAAATCAGGCTTTAAGAATGACCCACCCACGGTAAGGTATATTCTGCAAAATGTTCAAAAATCTGTTAAATTATATCGACGTAGGAATGCATATTTGCTGTAAGTAGGCATATTGCAATTGTTCACCAGAGCCAAAAAACTTTATTGATTTCGGAAAAAAATTAATAGCTTCTGACCTATGCATGATATTGCTACCATTTTTGGAACATAGGTTTATTTAACTGCCAGTCACCATTTGCAATGTAAACTTTTTATCCAAAGTTACTATAAGTATGTGTTTGGCTAGTTACAGCAATCAGTTTTTTAAATCACATACCTTTAAAACGCTGTAACTAAGGAAGAAAAATGTACGCGTAGATGGAAATATTATCAATTTACAGGCGGTAAATGTGCTGTATGCAGTAAATTTATTTATATGGGTACTGCAATTCAAGGTGTAAGATTAAATTTATAATTATGATTAGATCTAGAAATGCAGTGGGTTAGTTGGTAATGTAATGTTTGGTTGAAATAAAATTTCGTAAATGGTTAATTAAATAATTATTTTATTTTATTTTATTTTACAATTGTAGGAAAACTTACTTATGGTCTTTTAAATTGTTGAAACAAAATTTTAAACTCTAATTATACTGCCAGAACTTCTTTTCAACAATACAATGAATTAAGAAAGTATTTTCCTCTTATATATAAGAGATAAAACATAAAAAAAATACAAAAAAAAAATAAGGCTTTAAAACTAATTAATAACGCTAGATGTAAATAAAAACATTGTATGCAATCAAAAAATATTTATTTAAAAGTAAAAAACAGAAACTTAGTAGCAATTTGCCTTATTTTAGAACGAAAATACAATTATAATTGAAACTTAACATGAAGACATTGTGTTCAATCAAAAACATGTAATAAGGGAAAGGTAGTAGAGCCACGCTGATTTCAGCACGAACGGGCTGGCTCGACTGGGGCGGGACTACCCTCGCACAGAAGACCAACCTAAAATGACAGCATTCGTGCTGTCGTGTTTCGTTGGTGAGTGCGAGACTGGAGGCCCATAGATGCAGGAGTGACGGTTAACGTGATAAGTGTGTGAGCGAAAGAGTGCTCGCGAAGTCATAGTAAGGTTGGATCGAACCGTCGGCTAGGGAGACCCGTAGAAACGGTGGTGCCGCTGGCCGCCCGCGGCATAGAGAGGGATCCAACCACGGCTAACCACGCTGGGAGGCTGCCCCGTCAGGTCGCGCATAATCCACGGAGTGGCTCGTCGTGCCGGTTGGTGACCGGACGGTGGGACCAGGCGACCATTTCCGGGAGGACTCAAGAACTGCGCACCAGAGTTGTCTCCCGTACTGACACCCTTGTACCGCCTGTCCTATTCCTCAGGACTTGTTCCGGGGGCTTGAAGAGAGGCGAACGTTCAACCTATCCCCAAAAAAGGTGACCGTTCAGACCCGGCTGATTACCGACCTATAGCCGTAACTTCCATTTTCTGCAAGGTGCTCGAACGGATCATCAACAAGCAATTGGTCCTCTACCTGTAAGATCACTCCTTGCTAAATGATCGGTAATATGGCTTTAGGCCGAACCGATCCACGGGTGATCTTCTAGTGTATGTCACTCACCTTTGGGGTGAAGCTATTGATGGTCATGGGGAGTCCTTGGCCATTAGCCTCGACATGGCCAAAGCTTTTGATAGGGTTTGGCACCGCTTGCTTCTCTCCAAACTTCCCGCAGTCGGCCTGCCTCCCAAACTCTGCACATGGGTCTCCGCATTCCAGCACCAGCGCCGCAGTAAGGTCCTTTGCGACGGTGCGGCCTCTGATTATCGGCAGGTAAACTCTGGTGTACCTCAAGGCTCTGTCCTGTCGCCCACGCTGTTTCTTCTGCATATCAATGACATGTTGGCCCTAGGCAATATACATTGGTATGCAGACGACAGTACAGTTCATGGGCGATATTTTGGTCACCCTACAGCCAAGTCTGCAGGTGTTGAGGATAAGTGACAGGATTTTGGTTTGGATTGGATTTTCGCTGAGCTCAACCTGGTCCTAAGCCGCATCTCTCAATGGGGCACTGAGAATCTGGTCGAGTTTAACGCCAAGAAAACACAGGTGTGCGCATTATCTACCAAAAAGTCTCCCTTCCTTCCCTTCTCCACTTTTCGGAACACTCAACTGCCCCTACAAGATAAGCTCGGTATCCTGGGTATGGATGACTGCCATGACCTCAACATGCGTGAGAACATCGAAAGCGTCATTAAAGCGGCCTCGCGAAAGTTAGGTGTACTTAACAAGGTGAGACGCTTCTTCTCGCCCGGGCATCTGTGTCATCTCTACAAGACCCAGGTTCGCTCGTGCGGGGAGTACTGTTTTCATCTATGCGATGGTGCCGCACAGTATCTGTTTGACGCTTTCGATCGGTTGCAGCGGCGAGCAGTCCGCATCATCGGTAGTCCCGAAGCCACCGAGTTTCTTGAACCTCTGCAGCTGCGAAGAGATATCGCCTCTACGGCAGTCCTCTATCGCCTGTATCATGGAGAGTGTTCTGAAGAGCTCTTCCAACTGGTTCCCCCTTCTCCATTCCTCTACAGGACAACACGTGCTGGCCTTCGCAGTCACCCTTTTAGAGTAGAAGAAATATAAATGATTTATCAAAATGCATTATCTCAAATTTCTAAAAAACCGTGTGTCTAAAAGTACGTGATGATTTGTTGTAAATAACGAAAACTAAAACGATAGGTTCCCTAAACTTGCTGTAAGTAAACGAATGTAAAAATCACATACCGCAAATATGCTGTAAGTAGCGTAAAGATTTTAAATGGGAAGAAGTAAGTATTTGTAAAGCAAAAAATGCAGTCTTTCTTTTGCTGTAAGTATAAAATGTCTAAAATGACTGGATTTTAGCCTACATACAGCATTTAATCTTGCTAAAAAAAATATAAGTACGGGCGTTTTCAACGGCGTATGTAATTTTTTTTTCATCGTAGAGCCACAGGACCCGGGTCAGTCGATGCGGCTTTTTTTTCTGATTCTAATGATGGTAAAAAGTCACTTTAGGTATTTTGTCTACTTACAGCAAATATGCTTTCCTACGTCGATATGTCCTAACTAACTTTGTCAATAATTACGTTGACTTAGAAGCTTATTGCGCCTTAAGCGAACTTACTATTTGATATTAATTTCAGACTTAATACCATCACACATGTATATTATCATGCTAACATTGAATCAGACGAACAAAATGTTTTTGTAAAGGTTCTTTCTTCCTTTTGTGGCACGGAACCCTAAAACTCAAAAATGATCGGTGACGTCAAAAAGTATAGCAGATTATGTCCTTGGATATTCTTATCATGATAACAGTAATTGGTTTGCCGATTGTGTGATAGTACCATTTGTATGTTGGCAACATTCATGACCGTGGGAGAGCTATGTTTTGGACCACATAGGCTGCAGTCTAACTGGAAACCGATGTTAAATAAGTATTTTGCGTCTTTTCAGTTTTAACGTCTGAGCTTGCGCTAAAAGGTAGCAACACATTTGTGTCGTTTGATTTGCTGTTGCTGAATTCTGTAGGATGACGTATTAAGATTACAGAGTGTCAGTAACACTATTTATTTCAATAATGTCTTGAGAGCCTACTAAAGGATTAAATTACGCAGGACGACACTCTAGTAACCCGTCTGACAGCATGTTAATGCTAATTGAGCGTGAATTTTCCAAAACCTTCCTTCTAAAAAGGCCTATATCAAGCAGTGGATTGTTAAAGGGTGATGATGAGAAATGGGATGTGAGTTGCCGGTTTCCATGGTCTTAAGGTATTCGGTAGATGATAATTAAATCAAAAGACCTGTTTGACCATTTTTGTCGGACATCGGACACAACGCCATCTGGCTTCAAACTAAGAGTACTAAGAATTTGTACTATGACAGTTAGATTGATAGAATACTTACATAATTTTGGTTGTAAATATGTAACCAAGTTAGAAGTGTTTCTCTTTCTACAATCGTTAACGCCGTTAATTTCTTGTATTATTGACTAATATTTAGTTTTGACCACGTGACTTAGGGCTGATAGACTTTATCCACATAAAACGTTTCCACCATGGGAGAGCCACGCTTCGGCATGAATGGGCCGGTTGGGCCGACCGGAGTGGTACCACGGCCTCACAGAGAACCGGTGTGAAATAGCGCTTGCGCTGTGTTTCACCGAGTGAGTGAGGATACCGGACGTCCATACCCAGACCCCTCCCCCATTCCTCTCCCTATCCCCCCCCCCCTATCTATAAAGAATTTTTTTTATAGAAAACAACAGTACTATGTGACACATAGTATTGTTAGTTTTCTATTAACGATTATGTTTGTAGAATGCAACATCTATTAGCAATCTGGCATCTATTATAAAGGTTTACATATTTACATATATACCGTAGGTTTATAAGGTATCTTATTTTATTATTTTTATTGATAGCCATTTGATACCATTGTATACCATTCAGGTAAGAAGAGCCACACTGATTTCAGCACGAACGAGCCGGGGCGGTGCAAATCAACGTAAAATGACAGCGATAGTGCTGTCGTGTTTCGTTGGTGAGTGCAAGATCGGAGGCCCAATAATGCAGAAGCATCACTAGGCCGCCATGATGTGGGTTATCATCACCATGCTGCATTGCTGCATTGTCTGCATTCGCAGTATGGTGACCACCACTTTTGGATTCTGCTAATGCTTCCCATCAGGCAGAGTAGATTCAGTTTGGCAGATGCTAACATAAAAAAAAAACTCTCAGTTGAATTACTGGTAGACAAGTAGTAAGTATAATATAATAATGTATTAAAGTGTGTTTAAATGATACAAATAAAGGAAAAAAGTCTTGTAATTATTATGAAATTTAATGTTATGTTACACTAGCTGAACCCCGCGGTGTTACCCGCGGTTATTGTTGTACCGCGAGTAACGCCGCGGGACAAAGTTAGTCTAAGAAAGTAGCCTAAGTTACTCCCTGGATCATCAGCTACCTGCCAGTGAAAGTCCCGTCAAAATCCGTCCAGCCGTTCCAGAGATTAGCCGGAACAAACAGACAGACAGACAGACAAAAAAATTTTTAACTACATTTTTGGTATATGTACCGTGTATACATACATATGCATTTATTAAAAAGCGGTTATTTTATTATTACAAACAGACACTCCAATTTTATTTATTTGTATAGATTTATTGCGCATATTTATTGAGGACTAGCTGAACCCCGCGGTGTTACCCGCGGTTATTGTTGTACCGCGAGTAACGCCGCGCGACAAAGTTAGTCTAAAAAAATAGCCTAAGTTACTCCCCGTATCATTAGCTACCTGCCAGTGAAAGTCCCGTCAAAATCCGTTCAGCCGTTCCAGAGATTACCCGGAACAAACAGACAGACAGACAGACAGACAGACAGACGGACAGACAGACAGACAGACAGACAAAAAATTTTTTAGCTACATTTTTGGTATATGTACCGTGTATACATACATATGCACTCAGTAAAAAGTGGTTATTTTAATATTACAAACAGACACTCCAATTTTATTTATTTGTATAGATATTGCTAACAAATTTACAGGAAAAAATATCAATCTGTTTTACTTAATCAGTAGAATCGGCTATGACAGTCGGCCAGTATTGGGACCAAGGAGCAATTCGTTGATTACAATCATTGGCTAATGCATCATTAAAAAAAAATGAAGATATATAATAATATATAAATACGATGAAGCTACGATTTTCTAAATATCTACACACCTGTGTTAATATTCGTAACTGTATATCACTAAGCAATGATTAAATATTATCTTATCGCTCAAAACATTATTCATAAAATTTATAATATTACGACAGAAGCTCATAATGTCCTCGTGTCTCTTTTTACTTGTATCAACTATAATATTTAAATCAATGGTATGTCAATTACATTTAGTTAGTTTACATTACGAGTTATATAAAAATCCAAAAAAAAGGTCATGGCTGACATCTCACACACATAATGTACACTCCAACAATATTATAATGAAATCCAAAGTGCTGTTCTGTTTAAAGAGCTGACCACCTGACGAATAAAGAAATCTAACACTGAACACCTTATATTTTAAATATTAATACACGCTATGCAGCACCTAAAAGTTGAAGCATTTTGCTATCAACAGATGGTATAAGTGGTTCATTTGGTGACTGTTCACCACCTGGAACGTCATTAGCTGCTGGAGGTGGAGGAACTGTTGATGATGCTTCAGTTGTTGATGATGCTTCGGTGGTTAAACTGTTCTGTAGTTCTTCTAGTTCACTCAAAGCCCGATTTCTTTGTCCAGCTAACGCCAATGTTGACACAAACAGGCAAAAAGACAAAAGTGATAAAAACACTATAATTTTGTTATTCAATATCCACCCCAAAGTCTTCTCCATATAATTTTTGCAGCTCATTTTGATCCTTTTGCTTATCGATCTTTATGCACACAAGTTTCACTTTCAATTCCGTATCAACGAATACTTTACTAGAAATAATACATTTATCTTTATCAACATCGCTATCAGCATTATTTATTACATGATAAGGGACAATCTAGTCTTGTACAAAGTAAAGTGAATCATATTATTGCTAAATAAATTTATATTTAGCTTGGCCGTATTTAGGTAGGCTAAAAACGCGGATTAGATAAAGATGGTTTTATTTTTTATTACATTTTGTTTCAAATGTGTTCATTGTTACTATTGGATATTAGGGTAGGAGGATATTTAAAAGAAACAATTAGTGTGTCAACAACAACAACAAAGTTCGTGTTGTCGTGTTTATTTGGTGAGTATGAGACCAAAGGACCAGTGACGTAGAAACATCCCTAGGCCGCCACGGTGTGGGTCACCATGCTGCACTGTTGCATTGTCTGCACCCGCAATGAGTATGGTCACCACTACTCTTGATTCTGCTTATGCTTTCTATCAGACAGAGTAGAGTCATTTGGGCTGGGCCATACATAAAAAAAAACGGGGAACAAAATGACAATGGAGGGGTGTTCTTCATTGTGTCTTCAATAAAGTAAACAGAAAACATTAAGATATTATTTAAAGTCATTAAGGAGCCTTTTTAACAATAGTAGACATGCTGTTAAAATTATAATGATAAAATTGTACTATTGACTTTTATCACTAAAATTACATAATATAGAAACCTATACATACATAACCATAATTAAAAAATAATTACAACAATATTTACATCAACTGTCAAAATACTCCTCTGATGATAATGATGTAAAATCAAAACTATTATTTTATGTTTTTATTTATATAAAATACGATTCCCGCATTAGGAATATACACATTCTATGTCGCGGGGGACTTTACAAACATACATGAAATGGACATAAGGAACACCCAGCTCAGAACAACAATTTGTGGTTTGATATTTTGTACATGAACCAAACAATTGTATACAAAATAAAGCATATCTGTTAAGCCTTTACACGTGTACTCAGACTTATAAGGTAGTGTTTGCCTATTAAACATCCAAAAATATCCCCCTTTACATAGCATATATGTGGCGTATAAGTATATGAAATTTGCTCCCTCGTATTTAAGGTTAATGATGTCATCCGTATAACAAATTGTACGAATTTATATGAAACCCTACGAACCTCCGCCCTATGTCTTCAAATGAAGTAATTTCTAAGAATTATCCGATGTAGTTCGTGAAAAAATAGACGTGAAAATGTAAATTAATTTTAATTGGTTGGAGACTTCATAGATAATTTTGCAACATATATCACGACTAGTTGTTGCCCGCGGCTCCACCTGCGTGTCAGTCGATTATCGTGGCAAATAGTAGCATATGTGTTTTTCTGATGTACAATCTATATTACTGTAAACTTTCATCGAAATCCGTTCAGTAATTTTTGCATGAAGACGAGAGTAACAACTTTCGCCTTGATATTTTAGTGTGATGAAGGATTTGTACTTATCAAAAAAGAAAATTTATATGAGGCAAACTATTAGAGTAGTCCTGACAGAAGGTCAAAGTCATGGTGCTCTTTTTTCATTCGATGATACTAAATTCTTTTTTTTTTAATATTGTGGTCATCTGACACACAACGCCATCTAATTTTAAACCAAGAAGATTCTGTACTGTTAAAGCTATATTGAATGATAGAGTACATATATACTGATGACTGATGTTTTTTTTTGTAAATGCATACATATTATACCTACTTAGTAAACACCCTAACTGTGTAAAAAACATTTGCAGATCATACAAACATATCCGACCGTCCGACCCGGGAATCGAGGCCGAGACCTCTTGCACATTAGTTGCTTACGCTACCACTGCGCCAACACTAAAGTGCTTTAGAATTAGAAGTTTACCACTTTTTTCTTAAACTATTGCTATTATTAATCGTCTTCTGCTGAACGAAAGAATAAGGCCTCATGCACGCCAAAGAACGCCCAACCCGCTGCCAGCCGTTTTTCTCAAGTCATTTGCTTAATCGTGGTCTCCAGTCTAACATATTATGTCTTCTCAAGCGACGCTTAGAGATATGATGGCCCGCTTCCACTTCACCGAGATCATCTATTCTGTCTATTCTACTATTCTCAGTCAAATTCTTTCGTTAAGAATTCTAGCGACTAGAAAAATATCCAGCATCGCACGCCCTATCGCACGCTATCGTGACTGGTAGGACGCACTGGTCAAATGCATTGGTTTTTAGCGATTTCGGGGTCAGCGACTCGTAAATATAACGAAGTTTCTCATTATACTGCTCAGCCAATATGAATTTTGAAGAATAAATAATACTAACTCTTGGTAGTTTCGAGACGTGGAATATTTGTATTAGGAGTAAGTATCATATAACAGTTAAATTGTATTTGAAACTGAGAAGGTAAGTACGTAAAACAAACTATATTTATATTAAGCCTTTGATGATTTTATAAAAACTTATCTTTCAACAGAATTTATTTCTGAAACTCAGTCTTTAAAGTAAAATCTAAAATGAGACTGAAAATCAAAGAGTACTAGTGTATTTAATCGTGTATTAAAATAAACTACAAAACCACAAAGACATAGTTCCTTTTATTGTTTTACACAGTTTGCCGTTTCATAGAAATAGCTTTTTATATTGCTTTGCAGTTTGTCTTTTCACAGAAATAGCTTTTCTGTCGCTTTGCGCAGTTTGTCTATTCTCTCCATTCATTGGTCTGTTATCCCCGTGAGTGCGCTCCGTTCTCTTATCTAACGGGGCTCATTCCTTACATCGAACGAACGACAGCCGACCATTTGTCGCTGCACACCCTTTGTGTTAGTTTCTTCAGCTTTTATTGGGTTATATTGAGTAAAGATTTTTAGTTTTCTTTATTACACTACATTGTAATAGAAACAAAAAAATAAATAAACGATTTTTAGATAGATACGACGTAGTCATCTTATATATAAAATTCTCGTGTCACAGTTTTCGTTCCCATACTCCTCCGAAACGGCTTGACCGATTCTCATGAAATTTTGTGAGCATATTGAGTAGGTCTGAGAATCGGCCAACATCTATTTTTCATCCCCCTAAATGGCAAGAGTCACCCATCCTTAAAATATTTTTATGGCAAAACGACGTTTGCCGGGGTCAGCTAGTATTTATATAAAATTTCAAGTTTATAATTATTTAAACTCGCTTTTTGCCACTTAATTAAAAAAAAGGCGCAACTGGTAACTTATTTAACAATAGTAAAACATACCTTGACCGGCCACAGTATGCTATTCATACTTGTTTAAACGTTACTTTTTATTATATGCAAAATAAGGTATTTTTAAAGATAAATATTGTAAATGTGTGATTTATATTTCTTTTTAATATATATTTAAAATGTAATGAATATGTTTCTTAAACGCAATAAAGAAAATAATATTAATACATTTTATTGTAATTTACTGTATATATTATTTTACAACAAGCACATAATGACAAATACAATCAAACTGTGACTTTTTTATTGCTATTATTCACAAGTGCGTTTTAGATCTTTTTATTTTTTTATTGGTTGAGTTGCTTTGTTCTTAAAAAGATTTAGTACAAATAAATTAATGTACCTACTGCTTGCTCATTTCATGTAACTTCGTATTTATATAGATAGTTCCAACTTGTACGTGTTTAATAAATAAAACTTTCACTCAAATAAATTTTATATTTTTATTTTTTAATATTATTTTCTTCACTTTTTCTTCACGACTGCCTCGTTGGTCTGGCGGTTCGCGTATGCGACTGCTAACCAAGAGGTCTTGGGTTCGATTCCCGAGTCGGGCCAAAGTAATGTATTGGTTTTTTCGGATATGAAATTCTAATTACCGTCAGCCCGGAGTATGGAAGTTTGGCGGTGACATAAACACGCCCGTGCCTCGGAGAGCACGTTAAGTCGTCGATCCCGGTTACTATGAACATCTATGGTAATCGTTATTGAAAAGTCAGTGCCCCTAATAAATTGACACTAGTTTCAACCTACGAATTCAGTTTCTACCCTCAGGGTTGCGGAGGTCCGATGCCAGTCGCTCCGTGTAAAAACTGTTATTCAGGTAAAACTGGGTGGAACTAGTTGTAGCCGACCCCAAATAATCTTGGGATAAGGTTCGGAAAAAAAAAAAAAAAAAATTTCTTCACAAGTGTGTTGAGAAACGTCATATGATATACGTTTGAATTGATGATTACCGTCCTCGGCTATCTTAAGACCCTAAGACTCTTAAGATAATGGTACCTCAGCAGTAATCACCAATATTACACACTTGTACCGTACTGTACTATTATATCATGTAGATATATTTATTTTTTTACTCTATGAGTGTTACGATAAAAAGAAACACGCATAGATTAGGTAATAGGCAATCTAAACTTTTTATTACTCACACGACCATGAGTTTACCTACTATATACTTGAGTTATGAGGTGTCGTATGTGACTAACATATTGGACTATCCTCAGAAAGTTTACTAAATTTCAAATATTGGGCATATCTAAACTCTTATTAAAACACGGCGCCCTCTTATTTAACCATGAGCTTCATCAACAAGCTATAGTGATCAAAATTCTGGATATTTAGCTCTCTTTGACAAGACGGGTTGGCTGGTACCATCAAGGACGTCCTTACGTGTATAGTGCCGGGTGTGCGGTGCATACGAGCGGAACGTTGATAGGAAAGCCGGTGTGCGATGCCGCTACACTTTTAAAAAAAGGGGCCAAGTGCGAGTCGGACTCGCCCACGAAGGGTTCCGCAGCAGCATCAACTTGTCAAGTATCAACATTATAGTTCTTATAATTTCGGAAAAAGGTGTCTGTGACATACGGACGGACAGACAGACAGACCGACATGACGAATCTATAAGGGTTCCGTTTTTGGCCTTTGGCACGAACCCTAAAAAACCTGCGCACTTACAAATGGGCGCTACGTTTACCAAAGGGCGCTAGAGTAATGATTGCACACGGATGCTTCATGAACTAGAGACGCCTAGCATCAGCTTTGTTTAAAGTTGTCACGTTAAAGAGGCTTTAGTGGCCATGAGGTGACCTTGAAGTAGTATGTCCTCGACCACAAGAATTTACACAATATTGATTTTCAGAAAAGCAAGTTACAATTTAGTCAACGTTATTAGTTCGTGAACACAAAAGACACAGATAGATAGCCAGGGCGTTGCTTCTGAGAGAGTTCCGATCAGCGAAGGTACCTCCACTGTGGGGGGTGGGGTACTTAACTTAGTACGTAGCAAGCGGGAGACGCCAGGCTGGAGGTCCAGGCGTTAGTCTGGACTTCCAGCCTGGCGTCACAGCTGGAGAAGCGCCTTGCAGAGGCGCTCGTCCCGGCGCTAGTAGCCGAGCCCCGATGCCCCGAGCTAGTAGATACGTGTTCGCAGCGCACGTGTTTTATTTTATTCCGAGTGGAGGGGCGCAGTGGTAGGAGTAGGGCTGGAGACACGTAACAAAGTTTTCTTTACTCTTTATAATACTATTTCCTATAGAATTTGCTCTAAGGTAGTGAAACTTAATGTTCTTTATCTGTCACCACACGGATAAACCATGAGCCTATCTTTTTTAAAGTAGCAAGTACGTGAATCATTTAAATAATACTTGATTTATCAGGTGTCAGCTATGACTAATACACCGGGCTGGCATCAGTAAGATTAGTGTATATTTCGTATGTATACATGAAGACAATGCAAAATAGGCCATCTAAATACAGAATCGAATTCGAAATACGACGACGCAGAAGCAATTCAATAGACTGCCATACCACCGCGTTCATCATGCTGCATTATTGCATTGTCTGTTATCCCATAAAATATAACTAAGAAATATATCCCATATAGCCTTATGAAATTTGAGGGAGTTTTAGAAAGAGGAACAAGGGAAAAAACATATTTAGAACAATTTGTGGAGCACACAAAGAGACAGCCTTTAACAGCAGTAAAAAGCAGCTTAGTGGCCGCTTAAACAACTAAGTCAATCATGTAACCAACAGCCCACTGCAGTCCCAAAGACACCTTCATAGGAAAGAAGATTTGGCCTAGAATATCATACAGGGTTTGTTTCAAGTCTCTTCTTCTTGTTCTTCTCAATGAAGTTTTATAGTGTAGTTCCCCTATAATTTAACTAAATGTTATAATCAGTGGGAGAGCCTCGCTTTGACATGAATGGGACGGCTCTACCGGAGTGAAATCACGGCCTCACAGTAAACCAGTGTAAAACAGCGCTTGCGCTGTTTTCACCGAGTGAGTTAGGATACCAGAAGCCCCTACCCTACCCTACCTCTTCCCCCAAACTCTCCACCCAACCCCCTCCCCATCCCCCAAAGGCCGGCAACGCACTTGTAACGCCTCTGGTGTTACGGGTGTCCATTGGTGGTGGTAATCGCTTACCATCAGGCGATATGTCTGCTCGTATTCTAGAAAAATTAAAAGAGAAATAAGTTACACAACTTTTGTAATATTACTGAATCAATATTATAACAAATTCCAGCAGTACAATTCTATGTATATACATAGACATACTTATTCATTCAATCGGTATCGTATATGGAGATAAGAAGTTGTCCATATTGTTTTATTATCTATGAACACAGTAATATACTTTAGTAAAAGTGAAATTATTGAAGTAAAACTTCTTTACGCACGCTTGACTTGGGGAGTAACCTAGTGAACGAGTGGCGAGAACGTTACGAAAAGTGTGATCGAACGAGGTGAACGGAAGTTGAGAATGTGCCGATGTCTGTGAAAAAAACTAGTAGTTTAGTTTATTATAAACATTGGGACCATACTCTTAGTTACTTCAATCATAGTAGAATCAATCAATCAATAATAGAAACTAGGAATATAGGTCATCTTTATATTAAGAAATGGACTCAAAAACACCCAGAGTCCTCAATCCTCAATACTCGGTACAGTAAAAAGCGGCGGGACAACCGTTTATTCATTACTAGCTGTCCTGCGCAACGCCTTCTATTGCCCGTGGCGTGAAATTTGTTTCCCATAAAAAAAATTACAGTGAGATTTTTTTAACTTTTTAAGGGTAACCATTCTGTCTTAGATGATTTTTGCGAAACTTAAACTGTTTACACAGTGCACGCAATGGAAGCTCTCAAAAGGAAAAAACTAATTTTGAAATTTTGCCACTTTCAGTCATTGAAGTAGAGAAAAATCATCGCCCTGTATTGATGAGTCACAATCACAATACATTTCAAATGTCTATATCAATAAGTTTATAATAATACATTTTTTATTTATGGATGTTATTAAGCTTATCACAGGAAACCTTCAGTAGACGAGGGACATTCACAAACGAATTACGTGAAGCGATGGAAGTTAATAAATCCCTAAAGATACAGAAAAAACAAATATAATACAAATGTCTTTCTATTCTGTTTATGACTTTAGGTGATTGTCATACTATCATACTATATATATTATTGTACTACATATATTGTCATACTATAAATAAATAAAAAAACTTTAAAATATTTCAAAATACATAATACAATCTTAATCAAAACTCAGTTACCTCTGACACATTAAATTGAAATCAAATTTTCTATCGCTCTCCCTCTCGTGGGAAATCAGTGACGTCATATGTCAGTACTTGATTTCGCGTTTCGTTTGTAAATAAATATTTTATAGGTGATTGGCCGTATTTGACGGCAGTAGCGTTTTAATGTTGATTATTTGACATAAAATAAACATACTTTTCTTTCGCACCTTGTTTGTAATTGAAAAGTAAATTATTTTACTGTAATGAATGAATCTGTAAAAAATAAATCAGCTGACATATTTGAAACTTATTTTAAAGTATGGCAATGATTTTCCTGTTTTCTGTGTTTATTTTCATTTTTTTTTGTAAAACGATGTAATTTTATTTTACTGTAGCCCCAATGAGGAAGAAGCATTTTTTTTTATCTCTCTGTCTGTCTGTTTGTTTCGGGTAATCTCTGGAATGGCTGAAACGATTTTGACGGGACTTCTTTCACTGGAAGGTAGCAGATGATCCAGGAAGTAATTTAAGCTACTTTTTTTTAGACTTTGTCCCGCGGCGTTACTCGCGATACAACAATAACCACGGGTAACACCGCGGGGTTCAGCTAGTACAAACATAAAACCTTCAGCAAGGAGTCACTTAGGTGTAAGCTGTAGTGTAATAGTGTGTACTATTTTTAATAAAATTGTTTAAAACAGTTACTTATAAACTACGGAACCATGCTTACTAGCTCACACGTACTTGACTGGTTTTTATTTTTGGTAAATTTATTATTCTTTGTTTTAGGAACATTACACATATATATTCTATGGCTTATCATGATAAATACATATTTTTTTATCTACTGTAGTAGATAACATAAAGGACTTAGTAAAATAACCTACGTGTGCGATAGATAAATATAAATAGATAGATGGAACATTATTTTTATTAGTGTACACGATTATATTTTTGACAATAACTAAACAAAACATAAAAAATGGTAGTAAACCAACAGTATTCACGTTTTTTACGTGAACCTGTCGAAGTAACTCTTCTGTAGGTGATGGCAAGCATGGGCAGAATCCAAGAGGGATGGTCACCATACTTATTCCGAATGCAAGCAATACAACAATGCAGCATAGTGAACCATACTATGAAGAAATATTGAGATGCTTTTGCACTATGCACCATCGAAACACGAATACACGAATGCAGCCATTTTATTTAAAGTTAATCTTCTATGAGAGGGTAGTGCCGTCCCAATCGATTCAGCCCGTTCACGCTAAAATCAGTGTGACTCTACTTTTGAATACAAACAAATCATGTTTTTTTCATGTGAGTAAATTTCAGGAAATAATTGTAGTTGTTACGTACTAAAATACTTAGTAGAAGTAAAGTAGTGAATGATATTATATCTCGTATGAGAGTTATAAAGAGGTCAAGAAGAACACTTGAAGTATTTATATATAGTATTTTGATATACTTAGGTAGTTAAGTATTTATCAATTTAACTCATAGTTTTTTTTAACTATGGGCCAGCAAAAATTACTTGACTCTACCTGATGGAAAGTAAAAGCAGATTCCACGAGTGGTGGTCACCATACTCATTGCAAATGCAGACAATGCGACATGGTAACCAATGCTTCTGCATCGTTGGCCTCCGGTCTCGCACTCACCAACGAAACACGATAGCACCAACGCTGTCATTTTACGTTGATTTTCTGTGCGATGGTAGTACCGCCGGCGCGCACTGGTCAAGCCGACCCGTTCGTGCTGAAATCAGCATGGCTCTACTATCTTTTTGTTTTTTTGTTGTTTTTTTTCGATGAACCTCTAAGTATTAAGTTACAAGCAAACGTAAAGATAAGGTATATCAGTACGCCGACATAGCTAGCAAAATAAGTATGCTGGGCTACCCGGGGACTGCTGCTGAAGTTACTATGTCTTACTTTTTAACCATCTTCAAAAAAAGAGGAGGTTTCTCAATTCGACCGTATATTTTTTTTTATGTGTTTTCGCGGATAACTTCGTCGTTTATGAACCGATTTTGATGATTCTTTTTTTAATCAAAAGGAGATATTCCAATGGCGGTACCATCATAAGGACACTAAGATCCAATCAAGAGAAATCGAGACAAACCTTGAAGTCAGTTTTATTCTTGTTAAAATTTTACATGTTATGTATATTTTCCTAGCAATTAACGAACAAATTTGATATTATTATTTTTTTTACTGCCATTTAAAGAATCACCAACAATACCACCAATTGCAACTCATCATTTAGTAAATTGAATTATATAATGTTTAACATTGAAGTTGGTATATTGAATTATGATATTTGTCACAAAATCATTAAATAATGACTGCAAACGTGCCATGTGGTTTTATTTTTGTAATAAAAGTTACCAAAATGACTTTACTATTCCTGGTGGAAATTATGGGCAGAATCCAAGAGTGGTGGTCACCATCATCCTTATGCATATCGACAATGGAACCTTGAGCATCTGCAGTTGCGAAGAGATGTTGCTGTATGGCAGTTCTCTATGGACTCCATTATGGATATTGTACTAAAGAGAGCTCTTCCACATGGGCTCATCTTCTACCTTTCTATACGCGACAACACGTGATTGTCTTGAAAGACGAAACGATTCAGGTCTTCCTTTCTGTACCGAGCAGTAAAACCTGGAACTCACTAAAAGCGTACGTATTTCTCAACCATTCAAATCCCGAATACATTAAGCACCATAGTGTGGTTGCACTGCGAGGTTGTGTATGAATTATACACATTAAAAACTTGATTAACATTCAAGCTGTAGAATTGTAAGGTGGATTAAATAACCAAAAGACAATTGCTTCTATCTGTTAGTTCAGACACTTGCCAAATTCTATTCAGATTATGTGGTATCAAAATCGTATCTTAATTTGACAGCGACTATTGCCAGCTCGATTTTCAAGGTACTATCTGATTTGGCAAACATATATTTATCTACATGGCAACATAACTACAGTCTAACATTAAAGAATTCACTTTTTCCTCTATCCTTCATTACGTATAACAATCACATCACATCACACTAATATTTAAAGGCGAAAGTTTGTGAGTGTGTATGTTTGTTACTTCTTCACGCGCAAACAACTGAACCGATTTGGATGAAACTTAACAGTAATATTGCTTATAAATCAGAATAACACATAGGCTACTATATGTCGTGATAACCGACATACACGCGGACGGAGCCGCGGGCAACAGCTAGTAAATAATTATTATAATAATATTAATGAAAATATGTGAAGATAGAATAGAAGTAGAAATGCTAGACATAGACTGCTCCTTAGAAAAGAGATTTGAGCACACTCTAACTCACTGTTTAGACGTAGTGAGTCTGTGCCAACTATTAATTCTATATACCGTGCTGTTGTACTGCATAGTACTATATTGCTCCCTTAGCCGGTTGTACACCTACGGGATGAGTAGAGGTTTTGGAATTCTGTATTCTTAATGCGTCAACAATGTAAAAATCTTTTATGATACTAGCCGAACCACGCTACCTCGTTTGCGTCTCCTATTGCCCATAGCGTGATAATTTTCCCCCGTTTTTGTACCATTCTTCATTGGTGCTCAGCTCTTATAAGTCTTAGCGTGATGATATATAGCCTATAACCTCCCTCGATTAATGGGCTACCTAACTCTGAAAGAATTTTTCAAATCGGACCACTAGTACCTGAGATTAGCGCGTTCAAACAAACAAACAAACAAATTCTTCAGCTTTATATATTAGTATAGATAGGTATATATAAAGCATTACTATTCACTATTATTATCATTAACAGCATTTGACAGTCCCCTGCTGGTGGTAGACCTCCCCTTAGTAAGGAGATTTTGTCTATGTAAGTGTAAGAAGAGTGACTGTATTAATAATATTACAGGATTTTGCGCGAACAGGGGCTCGACATTAGTTACTGAAAAAGTAAAATGTTCATAGCAGCATAAACATAATTTTTAAGATATATTGTATGTTAGCACATTATGAATGTGTTTTCGTAATAAAGGTATTATAATTATTATAAACTATAGAAAAAAAAACTGTGACTATACCTTTAAATATGTATTACATAAACTTGATACTTTATGTGCACTATAGAACAGAAAATGGAGCAGATTTATCGAATAATCTAAATCAAAACTCGTAACTGATACGAGCACGTTTATATAATCCGATTGTAACAAGTATCCGCTACAATGTCCGCCTTAAACACATAGTTCCGGACCGCTATAGGGTTGTCGCGAAATATTTCAAGTTCTTTTACTATATGTACTAGTAGCTGACCCACGCAACTTCGTTTGCGCCATACATTGCCTGTAGCGTGAAAATTTCCCCCGTTTTTGAAACATTTTTCATTGGTGCTCCGCTCCTATTGGTCTTAGCGTGATGATATATAGCCTATAGCCTTCCTCAATAAATGGACTATCCAACATCGAAAGAATTTTTCAAATCGGACCAGCGGTTCCTGAGATTAGCGCGTTCAAGCAAACAAATAAACTCTTCAGTTTTATTATATTAGTATAGATTACTACTTTCTTATTTGTTTATTTATAAACTAAGTAACAAAAAGACCACCAAATAAATAATAAATAGATCAATTCATATGCTATAAAGAAGCAAAACACGTTAACCTATCGCTCATTTTTAAAGGATGTTGTCATGTAGAATGAGAAAATTATACCTTGGTTTATTCACAGATCTTTATAATGTGTATTAATTCATATTTATCGGTAAGTATGCAATCACTAAGCTCACATCTATCTACTGAGAAAAATCTAGATACAATTAGTATTGTACGAGTAATCTGGAAACTCTATGCAAAAACCAAAAAAATATAGACTTCATTGAAAATAAAAAAAAAACACAAGTAGTAAATTGAATAAAAAGAAAAAATAACATTTTAGTTACAACTCTCAATTTAGTAAAACGATGACAGCCCTAGTTCATACAGTGTAAAGCTCCGAACGCTTGCCTTTTCACTTGAGGAGTTAAGCCAACTCGCTATCAGGGCCGGCACACCAAGCGATTGTTGGCTCAAATGCTTAATTACTTGCGGCTCGATTGAGCATTAGAGCAACTCAATTGACCGAGCAGAGTTTTTACTTTTTAAATCTAATACTTAAAGCTTTAATGAAACGGCTTATCTTAAAGCTGATTTATATTATAATTGTACCTGTTGCTTGAAAGTAAGCTTGATAATATTATTGAGATCTGAAAATTTAATTTGCTTAAATGTAAAGTTTTATACACCTTTTTATAAATAACTAACCGACCTACACAACCTCGTTTGCGTCTCCTATTGCCCGAAGGGTGATAATTTCCCTTCGTTTTTGTAACATTCTTCATTGGTGCTCCGTTCCTGTAGATCTTAGCGTGATGATATATAGCCTATATTGCCCTATAGCCTTTCTTGATAAATGGGCTATCTAACACTGAAATAATTTTTCAAATCGGACCAGTAGTTCCTGCGATTAGCGCAATCGCAGTAACTACTGGTCCGATTTGAAAAATTCAAACGAACAAACAAACTCTTCAGCTTTATATATTAATATAGATGGAAAATAAGATATCTTAATATTTAGTCAAGTATTTATTATTTACTTAATGCTACACTAGTTGGTGAAGGAAGAGCGAAATACAAATTTCATAACAGTTTAATTTGTATTTGACTCTTCTTCTTATTGGTCAAAAAATGTATTAATTAAACACACTTTTTGTTGCTACCTACAGCAATTGTGGAATTCCATTATTGTTCAATTATCATTATGCTTCCTTACTCATATACGTATCTAGGTACGCAAAATGAATAAGCCAGGACAATCTGTCCGAATTACCTAAAATATTTAAGACGCATTAAGTGTGGTAGGCTGAAATAATTGAACAGTAGACTTATACCTTTGCTGTCTATCTAGTAGCAGTCCGCAAGGTTTAAAGTGACCTTGGTTTCGAGACTCAGTGACCCAGACCCAGGCAAATGAGTGTGAGAAGCAAATCTATTGTCACCCGACAGTAGGTATTCTAAAAGCCCCATGAGGCTCCTCGCGCTACAAAGCGCTTTACTACGTGTCAGTCTTACATGTTTAAAATTCTATCATAAGTATGTAGTTAAGAAAACTATTGATTTGACTACTATATTTTAATTGACAGAAAAGTAGTACTTAATGTTGATTTTTCCTAAAGGCTTCAGATACTTCCTCAGTCCAATTACGGCGACTGATTTGCCCATAATTCCTATTCGAGTGCAATTTGCTACCATTCACTCCGTTCGACAGATAAAACGCAAGCAAAAACGAATCAAACAAATCCAATTACAAGATCCATTTAAAGGAGCACAAACAAGAAATGTTGGACGTATAAATCTTTGTTTTCTAGGTAGGAAAAGGTAGCCCGTTCTGCCATAAAAAGGCTTGAAGGGGTTGTGACAAATGTCGCTTCGCGGTTGCATTGACGTGAAAAATGATCCTTTTAGATAAGGGGAGCGACCAATTGTTATGTATAACTTGACCAAATAAACATGACCTTCCGCCTTTCCCAAATTTTGTGGAATTAAACACCGTCAAACAGTGATCGTGTTAAATCGAATGGGTCAGCCCTTTTGGGCGCCGGATACCCAAGGGATGTCCCTTTAGATCGACGAGCATTCCTTAAAGGTGGTTTGTTTGAAATAATTTTGGGGCCGCGATAACAATTTCAAAGGCTCCCAAAGTTAGTGTAGTTTATATTTTGTTAACATTGTTATTAGTTATGTTTCACTTAGTTGAGTTTGTAATTAGTTTACTAAATTATTTTGAATGTATTTCTAATACGTAAGAACTGGTGAGGGTTGTATATATATTTGAATCTTTGAGTCAACCCGTGAACACGAGCGATATAACCTGTTTGAAACGTCGGGATATAGAAGGTACCTTTTAAATAAGTTTCGTAATACAAAAAAAAAACGATGTGTAAAAGTTGCGCAAGTCTAAAAACAGTCCATAACTCTTAGCAGAGTCTTTAAAGCAATAGTTGAAGAGAGTCAATTCTATAGAAACAGCTAAAATGCTTTTGTTTAAACATAAAAGGCTGGCTTAACACTCAAAATCACGAGGACACGATGTGTATTAACATTGGATAAAGTTACATGTCTCTAATCTAATTTAACAGTACCCAAGTAGTAAGAGTAAAGCCTTATTCAAAAGCAATATCTAATCCTTCGTTACCAGAATTAAAAAGACTTTATAAAATACATTTCACATATAATTCAGTAATGCGGTGCTATTTGACACCCAGGGAATTTATGTCTCTTTCTCTCACTGTATCCTGACACATTTTACGTGAACGATAATTTATTAAAAGGTGCACAATACCGATGAAAACCTTTATTTTAATTTAATTTATACAATAAAATGGAGTGGTTATTGTTTAATTAAAATTACTAAACGACTGCCTCGGTGGCACAGTAGTAGCGTGTGCTGCTGTTGTGCTTGAGGTCTCGGGTTTGATTCCCGGGTCGGACTAAATCTTGTATGATCCTCAATGTTTTTTTTTTCAGTTTGGGTGTTCTCAATCTATTTTATAGTAATTACAAATAAAAATATATGAGTATTTTATCAGTTAATATAGCTTTCATTGCCCTAGTTCTATTTAGTTTGAAGTTACATAGCGTTGTGCGTCAAATGTCCAAAATGTGTATTGTATGTATGTATTCATCCATATATATATATCATTCCCATATATGTCAATGGGTTAACTATGTTGAACTGTGTCTGTGATTTTGATTTACACTATAATTTCTTTTTTCACTATTTAATATACGAGTAACTTGTTATTTATGTCTGCTTACTGTGGTCTCCTGTAATTGAGGGAGTATATCGAGAGATTAATGTGAATAATTATCTTAAGTTATATTTGTATATAGCCTTTCTTTGAGTTCCTTCATCTGTATAAATAAATAAATATTCTAAACCGACATCAAAAAAGGAGGAGGTTTCACAATTAGACCGTATATATTTTTTTGTGATTATATTATTATTTGCTTCCAAATTTTTGATGTGTTAAATCTTTTCTTTATATATCTAAGGAAGTGAATGTCTAAAGGAACGGAACTGTGTTACAGGAAGTCGGGAAAGCGCGTGCTATTTGATGATGATGAAGATGGTTACATCTCACGAGATTTTACACATCATTTGTATGTTAGTAAGGCCTATGTATTTTTTTCAAGGCAACATCTTTGAAAAATATAGTTATGTATGTTTTCACAATAAATTTGGTCATAAAAAGTTGCCAGGTCTTATAAATTATACTAAGTGTAGTTCAGCTGTTTTTAGACCCGGCAACTCCTACACTCATTTAGTATATACTTTTTTTTTTTTTAACGTGTGGAAACCCCCTCGGGCCGTCACCCCGCCGGGGTTTGCGGCGGGGCGGTGTGTCGGAATCGAACCGACTAAAACCACACGGTGTGCCACTCTGCACCTGAGACGGGAGGGATCCGGGAACTGCTGTTATTAACACATCCCAGTATCCGGACCCCTCCCAGATCCGGACCCCTCCCAGTCATATACTAGCTGAACTCCACGGTGTTACCCACGCTTATTGTCGTACCGCGAGTAACGCCGTGGGAAAAAGTTAATCTAAAAAAGTTACTCACTAGATCATCAGCTACCTGCCAGTGAAAGTCCCATCAAAATCGGTCAAGCCGTTTCAAAGATTACCCGGAACAAACAGACAGACAGTCACACAAAAAATTTTAATATTCATTTTTGGTATATGTACCGTGTATACATACATATGTATTTAGTAAAATGCGGTTATTTTAATATTACAAACAGACACTCCAATTTTATTTATTTGTATACGAGTAGATGTTACGGTATTAACATTTTACTAGGTTTAACATACTTACTTAAACATTTGAAATAAACAATGTTTTAATTAAACCATTAAAGTCTACGTTTATATAGTAAATTAAAAGTTTTGGGTGTTGACATAAAGGTTGACTTATAAAGTTGTTTTATTAGGCATAACTAAACGTAACACGAATGTAATTTTACTTAAATGGGCGGAAAATTGAAGTTGATAATTAACAGTATAAAATATGTAATGACTTAAGGCATTTCTAAAATGTTTATATTTTTCAAAAGACAACGTCCGTACGTCAACAGTATAGTTCTTATAGTTTCGGAAAAAAAGTGGCTGTGAGATACGGACGGACAGACAGGCAGACATACAGAACGGAACCGTAAAAATACAGCTCTCTGATGAAGTTTTTTTTTTTTTTTTATGTTTGACCCTGCCAAAATGATTCTATTCTGCCTGATGGAAAGCAAAAGCAGAATCCAAGAGTGGTGGTCACCATACTGCGAATGCAGACAATGCAACAATGCAGCATCGTGACCCACACCATGGTGGACTAGTGATGCTTCTGCATCATTGGGCCTCCGGTCTCGCACTCACCAACGAAACACGACAGCATGATCGCTGTCATTTTACCTTGATTTTCTGTGCGAGGGTAGTACCGCCCCGGTCGAGCCGGCCCGTTCGTGCAGAAATCAGCGTGGCTCTACTACCTTTTATAATATATATTAAACATAATATGTCGTGGGAGACTATTTAAACATACGTGAAATGAACACAAGTAACACCCAGAATCAGAACAACAATTTGGGATTGAAATGTGGGATT
This sequence comes from Spilosoma lubricipeda, assembly GCA_905220595.1. Lineage (NCBI taxonomy): Eukaryota > Metazoa > Arthropoda > Insecta > Lepidoptera > Erebidae > Spilosoma > Spilosoma lubricipeda. Next base: position 4,579,386 of record HG992291.1, read on the forward strand.
TGAATGCCACATGTGACACTACTTAGCCCTGACATGGCAGTCGGGCTGTTGATTTTAGATTACCTCTTCAAAATACAATACAATCTAACTTAAACACAAGATAAAAAAAACTAATTTTAAAACCAAATTTTAATAAACTTTCAGCTTAATATAAAAAGAAACGTTCAAAGATATCTAATAAGTATTCAACCTAAGTGATATACCAATATCTAATTTGGAAGTCAGCTCATTCCCTCAGTATTAGAGTATCCGAAAAAGTCGATAATGTAGGTTGATACCAGTTTAATCTAGTAACGGGTAAATTACATGGCCTAATACGTATTCTGTGAAAGCAATCAGCATTAAATACGTATCCCAGGTATTTCGTGTACGTGAAAAGACGATATATGTTGTAAGAAGGTGGAATAGGTGTGGGGATATTGATATGTTTATCTGTAAATAGAAGATCATACTAATTAAATTTAGTGAAAGGGGGTAAGTATTTCAGCCTAAATTCGTAAAATGCGTTTAACAACGAAGTGTACTACTTTTAACCGATTTAAAAAAATATATTGATGTGTGTTCGCGGTTAACTTCGTCGTTTATGAACCGATTTTGATAATTCTTTTTTTAATGGGAAGGAGATGTCCTAACTCTGGTACCATTATAAGGACACTAAGATCTGATGATGGCATCCAAGAGAAAACGAGTTGAACGTTGAAGTCGGTTTTATTTTTGTTAAAATCAGCTTAAAGAGAAGTAATTTTTTTCATCATCCATCCATCATTTTTTCCATGCCACGGAATGAATAGGTGATACTTCGTACATTTAATCCGTCACCATGGAGAGTGTTACTTATCAACAATTTCTTTTATTTTATAAAGCCATCTGTACACCAAACCGAAGTGTACTGCAAGCTTTTACCAGACAGGCATAATCAATTCGTTTAATGTTTCCAGTTTCTAAACAATCTATACAAATAAATAAAATTGGAGTGTCTGTTAGTAATATTAAAATAACCACTTTTTGCAGCATATGTATGTATACACGGTACATATACCAAAAATGTAGTTAAAAATTTTTTTGTCTGTCTGTCTGTCTGTTTGCTCCGGGTAATCTCTGGAACGGCTGGACGGATTTTGACGGGACTTTCACTAGCAGGTAGCTGATGATCCGGGAAGTAACTTAGGCTACTTTTTTTAGACTAACTTTGTCCCGCGGCTTTACTCGCGGTACAACAATAGTCGCGGGTAACACCACGGGATTCAGCTAGTTTGACATATAACTGGTGAGATCATACTGAGTACTCAGTCAGATTACTGTAAACCGAGTAATTTATTAACATTATGCCTAATCCAAATAGAAAAATATTAAATGTATGGGTCAGTCATGTTACTTATTAATAGCTAATGAATTTCTGATATTAAGGATATAGGTATGAACATCAATGTTGCTATAGGTACTTATGTTAAATTAACAAAAGTAAAATATAATCCAGTGCATACCAAACTAAGCCAAACGATTACAGTAAATTACTTATCTAATCACTCTAATAAACATAGAAAAACGCTTAAAAACTAACGTGAAAATTGATGGTCTCATCTCTTGAACACGCTCTAATACACAGGTGGAACAAAACCATCACCATTCTATCACCGCTTTTCATTTCCGAAATCGTCTCCTTGCGAATAACGAGTATTTTGACATGTAAAGGCTTGTCTAGTGATCAATCAAATTGAGAACGTGGCGGACGTGGTAATGAGAATTCAGGACCTATAGTCTCTCACTGAACTGAATAAATAGATGTTCTTAAGGGCATTGACCTGTAGGTACATAGAGTATTTAGTTAGAGGAATAATTAGAGACCGTGGAAATTTAAACTTGCGTTCACTTAAAGGTATAAAATATTTATACCACGTTTGTATTTGACGAGAGAAACTTTGATAAGTCTATAAGTAATAAATAAATCCTGGATTGTATGTAATGAAAATCAGATCTTCATGTCATCAGGAAAAGTATTTCCCAAAGAATTAAACAGTTAATTACTTTTTAAAGATAAAATAATACTTGTCCACAACATTTTCATCTAACAAAGTGAATTTTATTCTACCATAGTTTAATACATTAGAAATATGTAGAAGATTTATTTACATACAGGCTCTTTATTACTTACTAAAACTAATAAAAGATTGCATTATAGATTCTGGAGTGATTTTGCTTAGACGAACGTGACGACTGTCGAAATTTACAATTCCTTAAACCAAGATTAGACACTAAATCCAGAAATAATGAAAAAAAGAAAAATATGCATAAATGTTTCGGTGTGTAGACAGTAAATAAATTTCGGTCATAATTTTACGTAATCTCGAATTATACTTTCACCCCTATATTTCATCTGTTTACTTTCCCTTGAACAATTAAACATCCACCTCATAGCTCAACAAAAAAGTATATTTTTGTAGGTTTATTTTTTTCACTAAAACTTCGTAACACCTTAAATAAGGGCTAACAATCTCCAACATAACAAAGCTTTGAATGTGAAGTATTAATGCTTTCATTATAAAAATCTAACTTTCTAATTAGACCTTTACGTAAGAGAGTAAAAACTGCGACTGCGGTGCTCTGGTTGGACAAAGTGCTCGTTTTGTTTAACACTGACACTGTGAACTTCAGACCATATTAACATCAACAGCTTTAATCAATTTACTGTCGGACATAGGGCGCTTCTTAGAAAAGAGGTTTCGAACATATGTCTCTTCTTAAAAAGAAGGTTGTGACCATGGTATAACAATATACTTCGCCAGGTATGGCATTCCGAGACACAGTGACGAGACAGAGAAACAGATAGGACGTCATCATCACCATCGCTGGTTAGGTTACAACTGCGACGGGATGAATAAGAGATGTGATACTTCTTATGTTTCATTTAACGCTACACGAACTTTCGTGAAGAAAAAAGACTACTAATTTCAGACTGTTTAATCTCCCGAAGCAAATAATGTTATGGTTTTAAAATATTAAATATGGTGCTATTTTTATCGTATGGTATAAAAAAAGTACTATGCGCTTTATAATCACAGTTTTAGTGTCTACTTATAAGCTATTAGTTAGTAATTTAACTAGTTATGGCCTGCAGCTTCGCACGCGTGTTTAATATTACGTATTTCTAACTAAATGACGAACATCTCTACTTTTTCAGTGTAATATTTATAGCCTAAAAACTCACAAACTTTACCTTTTTTAAAATATAAGTATAGATAACTAATGGTAAACAGTACTTAGTATACGCTTTTACATGAAATATGACAGTTAAATAATAAACTTTTCTAATTTTCTCCACTACAGAAGTATCTTTTTACGCCCAACAAATAAAGCAATTTCACTGTTAATTATGCAATTCCATTTAAAGTTCGTATTATATGTTGTTTCAGTATTTACTCAGCATACATTCTCTCGTCGGTTCTCATTAAACGAAGCTGCAAAGAACTTTTTGCCAGTTTGCGGCCATAAAAATGGCTGGAAAATATAAGGCTTACTGAGTTTCTTTTTATTTAAATCTGCTTTTACAGAACAATTTCGCGATACCGGCCGGTAGGTACAAAAGGATTTAACACTAGACGTTTTAATGTTAATGAGTTCTTTGTTCTTTGATTCGTATGTACCTATATTTTTAGGCGAAACTAGTGCCAGTTTTATGTAGTAATTTTGAACTATGTAACTATATACCGGAACTAAAGCATAAAGAAAACTATCATCACATAGCCTGCTAAGTAACTCCAATCTGCTTGATGGCTAGCATAAACAGAATCTAAGAGTATTAGTTACCCTACTCATTGCAAATGCAGACAATGCAACAATACAGTATGGAGAACCACAATATGGCGGTTTATTGAGATACTTCTGCCTTATTGGGTAATATAACTACAAGGCGAATATGCAGTGCAGGAGGGTGTACTCTTACGTTGCTTGCCAGAATCTCTCTTGGTATTGAAAATACACGTAATGCAGGACACACATGCATTCACGGGTTGCAATGTTGCGGGTCATGCGCATAAATGCAGATAAATACACAAAATGTATGAACACAGGAATATCGATTACACAAATCGGCAATCCCGCAGTAATATCCGTGGATACATCATCATACATTTTGCAATGTGTGAATCACCTTAAGCTTGTAAATAACTACGAGATACTGATAATAATTTAATGACCATGAAGATACATCATACATTGCTACCTAATCCTAAACTAGGTTACCCATATAAACTAGACAGCTGATAAAAATAAATACATAATAAACAGTATATAATCAGATATGGTATGGTTTTATTATCTTTTAATTTCATATTTGTATGGTTGCGTTAATGTATTCATAACTAATGTTGCTCGGATCAATACCACTTCTTAGTTCGTAGTGTGCGTGAAACAGCCTATAGCCTTTAGGCCTTTGTATGAAGAACTTTGGAGTGTGTAATAATACTTTGGACAGAACCAGACTTTTGTTTAAGTAATATACGTTAGCTGTAAGCAATTAGGCTTTACATATTAGTTTCCATTCGTGCTGTCGTATTTCGTAAGTGAATGCGAGACCAGAGACTCAATGATGTAGAAGCATCTCAATAGGCCGCTATAGAACCTACGTACTGTTGTTGTCTGCATTGCTGTCTTGCAATGTGTACATTGACCACTACTCTTGGATTCTGCTAATGATTTCCATCAGGCAGAGTAGAATTACTTTGGCAGGCTCATATAAAAAAATAACCTACCGAAAAGTTTTAATTTCATAAATATCATGGCAGCGTGCAGGTGACGCGAACTCATAAGATTTTCTCCTACCAAAAAGCACTCAAAGCGAACCCGAAGAAGTTTTCAGTTCAAAAAAGGTTAAAATATAGTACAATATCCTCGTCTAAAAACCCTCGACTGTTACCCATGGGTCTTCCGAAAGGTTTGTCACAACAAAACGGTCCGGTGCCGAGAGCTTTAAATAACTGAGATGATGATGATGGTAATAGTATGGCATTTTTTTTAGTTGTAGTATATAAAAATTGGCAGGCATAAGGACTGCCTAAACAGGTGAAAACTTATAACTCAGAATGTTATTTGTAAAATTAATGTTTAAAATTTCTAATTTTAGATTGTATAATCTGAATCTGAATCAGAGAGTTTCGGGGTTCGATAAATCGATCTAGCTAGGATTCATTTTAAGAAAATGACGTTTTATTCGTGTTTTCAACAATCAAATATAATCAATGTTTACTTAGCGCCATCTATCGCAACTCGAGCAAACTAAATTAAACTGTACCTAGAGAGGGCGCAAACAAACAAGTTATTAAAAAAATACCGAGCAACGCTCGGACATCAAGTTTGTTTTTTGCTTATGAGCAGTTTTGTAACATCTAACATAGCTTATTCAATAGGACGAACTGCACAAGCGGTCGCCACGTCGTTTCTCTACCGTACCAAATATTTTGGGTTCAAACCCTTAATGGGTTTGATAACCCAACACTTTGATCCACAAATTGTTGTTCTGAGTATCTGTGTTCTTTGTGTCCGTTTCATATATATTTGTAAAGTCCTCCGCGACACAGTTTGTAAATTCTTAACGCGGAGTTGTCTTTTAAAAACAAAAAAAATAGAAACAAGTAAATGTGTGCCGAAGCATAAATCAGATCTAAAGGTTCCCCATCCCTTCCAGTTTACCACCAGAATTGCGTAACTGTTATCTTGTAGGCTCCCTACTGGGATATAGGCACAGATGCTTTGCTTAGAGTACTGTTTTTTAAATCTATAGGTACTAATATATAAAGCTAAGGAGTTTGTTTGTTTGTTTGAACGCGCTAATCTAAGGAACTACTGGTCCGATTTGAAAAATTCTTTCAGTGTTAGTTAGCCCATTTATCGAGAAAGGCTATAGGCTATATGTCATCACGCTTAGGCTTACAGGAGCGGAGTACCAATGAAGAATGTTATGAAAATGGGGGAAAATTATCACGCCACGTGCAATAGGAGACGTAAAAGAGGTTGCGTGGGTCGGCTAGTTACTTTATAAATGTACCGATGTATGTATGTATTTTTAGTACACTTATTTACCATTAGTACAAGAAAAACCAGCAGGCGTTATAAAAACAAATGCAATTCGCATTTCATCTCTTTTAAAACATAACAGAAATGAAGGCGACGTTCTGTGAAATTAGATGTTTTTAAAAATCCAATTTTAATATGGAAATGTTGAGGAAATCTTGTTGTGTTTTGTTATTTTTTTTATGACCTTATTTATAATGCAATATGATATATTAATTAAGCAGGAATGCATATAGAAATAAATGTGTCTGTGATCCACTTTGACACTAAAGTTAAAAGTCATTTTAAGCAGGAAGACTGTTTTATCACTCACAATCCAATACATTTAAGGCACATATTTAAATATCTTTTTTCATGTACATACACTTTTATAATGCTCTTTTAAAACCACCACTATGGTTTGATGCAAAAAGAGGGGTGTTAGTTATAAGTTTGACATCGATGTCTGTCGTCTTTCTATGTGTGTGTGTGTGTGTGTGCGTGCGCGCGTGTGTGCGTGCGTATGTGTGTGTGTATTGTGTGTGTATATGTGTGTCTGTGGCATCGTAGCTCTCAAACGGATGGACCGATTTCAATGCAGTTTTTTTTTCATTTGAAAGCTAATTTCCTGGCGGTGGTTCTTTGCTATGTTAGGTTAATATCAGTCCAGCAGTGTAAGAGTATCAGCTCTTTTCTACAACGATGTAAGGAATTTTTGGCGTACGATTACTAAATTAAGTGCTTTAGTGTGCCAGTGTAATCGTTAAATGACAATTAATTGGTAACTTCAATCAGATGTGGCGTAGGGTTTTTTTAAAATTTCTTGGTATTTGGAAGTCGCATTTGCCTGGAAATACTGCAATAGCAATTTTTTGACAAATGGTGTAACAGGTATTGACGTGGTTTATATTCGATCTAATTGTAATAAATTTTAGGCATTATTGAGGTTTCTACGCACACTCACATAGACTGTAATTAGAAACAAACACATTGTGATCATTAATTTATCTCTATGTATCTTGTATCTTTCTTTCTTTCTTTCTTTGTAGATGTTTGATTTATTCGAATATAAATAGACTGTTCTAGAATGTTATATTATGCAATTTAATTCCAACCGCCTGCAAAACATCACAACTAGCTTGATTATAATACTTAACAAGTTGTATGTGGAGGTAATGCGAGTAGGAATGTGTCGCAACTCGCTGCGGGTACTCTAGCAATACGAAGCCTAGGCCCCGAGACAATGGTTTTAATTAAGAAGGTACATATGAAGTGCAAGCATGCTACAAAGGTTACGTATTACACTAACTCTCTATTATTAATGGCGGTGTGGTTTATATTGACCAAAGATTCTGCCAAACTATGTAGCTCATAATTTTTACTGGTCTATTTATCTAGTAACGAAATACAATTTTCTATATTTCATTGCCATTTATGCAAATGTATGTATTTAAAGGGTATTCATTAGTACCACCTAAACCACCTTGGCTCGTCACAATAACAAGGTTTGTAATGGGATGGTGTATCGGAATCCAATCAACTAAAAATACTTTGCTCCTGAAATAGACCCAATCAGGGAACCCAGAATCGGGTACCGGTGCATAATATAACCTGCAGACCTATCCTAGACCAATTTGGTTACCATTGCATAAGCTTTAAGTAATTATTAAAAAAACAATACCACATTAAAAAATCTGCCAATAGTGTAATGAAAAAGAAACCTTCTTTTAGCAGTAGAGAACGTTAGAATTACGCTGTTTTCATTATTTGAAATATGGTTTTAAATGCAGACTAACTTATTGAGAGAAACTGCAGATGGAAATATTCTGAATTCAAAATTAAAATGAGAAGCGTCTGCTTTCCTTCTCTCAGCGTATAAATAGTAATTTTAAAAATGCGTAGAGAAAGTGTAGCGGCAAATAATTTTATTACGTTTAAATCTCACGAAAATGGTACAGCCAACAAAACTAATTAAAGCGCGCCAAAAACAAAAACTCCGTGAAGCTTAAACAACTAAGATAAATTGCTAACTTTGTCTTTAAAATGTGTACTTCTATATTTCTTTTTTGTTGCTAGTGTTGATAACGGTTTTACTTTTTCTTTTTTTTTTCTAAATACATGTAATTGTACGTTTAAATTCTAAGACTGCGACGAATAGATTGCACAGAAAGATTTCATATAGTTTTCAATTAATCATTTAAAATATTATCAAAGTATAAAACCACTTTTATTGAAACGATTTATTTTTTATTATGTCGTATCCGACAAAAAGATTAACATAAAAACGAGTACAACAACGGAAACCCGTATACGGCCAAGTCCAAAGGCGTACATACTTCCCCTAACATATTCAACATCATATGGTCTGTTTCTCCGTCGTTTTGTACAAAAGAGGTTGGAATTATCCCGTCCGGCCGGAACGTAGGGTACGGAACAACCCCTTTTGCTGAAAGAAGGTTGAAAGCCGTTTCGCGGTTCGTTTCGGGTAATTGAGACTGTCCTTAATATTATGGACTTCTTTTATAGAATGTATTTAGTGTAAGGATATTTCAAATAATCGAATTCCTTTAGACTATGTAAGTAACCACAGGTAATATAATTTTTAAAATAATTTTCGATCAGAGATATTTTACACTGTTCACGCGCTGTACACTGCCAAACGCGATGTTAATTCCTTTGCGTCTACGTAAGTCAGTGATCGGTAACACTACTTTTTGTATTGCACTATGCATCGTTCTAGTGTAAACTTTCAAGCAAAGTACAATCGGAACTCCTGCGCTAGTGCGAATTCATTATAGGTGGGTACGCAAGATATACATTTTATTTCAGCAGTATAATCATTTAGGTCATCAACCCATCCATCACTTAGTCGCATTTCCAGCAATGACACTGCACTATTTTGACATCTGGTTATTTAAGACCGTTCCGAGAGACCGTAGAGCATTTGGGTTAAGCCGGCCTATTTGTGATGAAACATGGGTCTCACACGGTAAATTGTAATTCGAAGTTACGATATCGGACGGTACAATCTGGATTACACAAACAACTGGAAACAGAATGAATGAAAACAACACTAACCACAAAATGTGAACACATTTAAATCTACGAGAATCAACTATGTTACATTTATAAAGGCTTAACTATACTTTTGATTTAATTGAGTTTGATTTAAAAAGTTTTAAAAGTAGAAAGGATTTAGTTTTAGCATTCACACTTTTGTAGAATTTTTATAAAAACAATCAAAAACAGTAAAACAATAGGCTATGGGGGTTGGTGACAAACTAAACTATTGAACTGATCTAAAAATAACGCCAATGTTATCCCATCCTTGAAATTTTTATGTGCGTTTTCACCCCATGTATAGAGATTCCCTTTTCGGTCCATTTCCGGTCAGCTTTACCAGTTTGCGGTGTGTATCAGGCCATGACTTATAAACTGTAAGGGAAATGTTTTGGATTTGCTAACAAGACGACCCTGAAGTCCATAAAGAGCTTACCCTGTTTTTAGGCAGAACATTATCTTTCTCTCTCTTATCCTTCTTAGTAGCATAAGTTTTTACTTTCAGTAGAGTATATTGATCCGAACTTGTAACCATTTGATCAAAAATGCACTACAGCTTTAAAAACTGACCTCCCTGTCCCTTAAATGAGGTGTTAGTAAGTTTTTGCTTATTCTGAAAATCAACGCAATAGGTAACATTACATAAGTAACCTACTGTATTACATAATGCCTTGTATGAAGTTAAAGTCCGTGACAGTATTGTCGATATCTGTCCTTAACCTTTGACACCGTTTAAAATAAACAGATTCCAATTACCTGATTGAAATATAAGGATGCATTCAAAATATCACTAAACACAATGTTCCCTTGGGAAATCAGGGGACGGCGACAAATCTTCAATACGATCGCATAAAAATACAGGGAGGTCTGATAATAAATTCCGTTTATTGCGACCACCGGCGAATGTTGTATGTTTTTTATTTAAACAGAATAATGTGCATTCGGCTTTAGGATACAGATGGGTAAGGATTAATTGTCTTGTTCCGGAGTACATTGGTTTTTTGGGATAGTTATTTATTGATGGCAGTGGTACATTTGCTTTTGGAATGGCAATCGTATTATACTATGTGTAATTTGGTTTGGGTTCGATGTACTTAGTCCGAGAAGTGATTAGTTGTCCGAGAAGTGGTAGTGCTCTAATACTAAAATTGATTACATAAAGTGTTTTACTTATTTATTTTCAGAATCGTAATACCAATTCAAAATATATCTTATGGGCTTCCCGCGAAACTATGCGATTGAGTCACTAGATTTCTAGCAAATATAAGCATAAAGGTATAAGTCGACGCTGAATGCTCAGATATCAGAAATATTTGTGAACGCTGGTGTCCCGTAAGGCTGTGAGCTATCGCCTACGTTCCTCCTCCTTCATATCAATGACATATTGCAAATTAACGGCATTCATTGTTATGTGGACGACAACACCGGCGATGCTCTCTACACGGGCCGTACCAATATTATTGGGAAACCATCATTGAAAGTCGAAACAAACTTTTGTCTGAAGTTGAGACCTCTTTGAGAAAGGTCTCCGATTGGGGTAAAGACACTTTCACTCTGATTGGGGGAAATTTTCGGGTTTACGGCTAAAAAGTCAACATATCGAGCTAAGTCCAGTTTCATGGCCATTTGGAGTTTAAGGCCAAATTGGCCTCAAAAAAGCTTAGTGTACTCAATAGAACGAGACAGTATTTCACTCCGGCCCACCGCCTTTTGCTTTATACGGCGCAAGTTTGGCCTCACATGGAATACTGTCCCCATCTTTGGGCGGGGACACCTCAATACCAGCTCGTCCCTTTGGACCGCATATAACGGAGAGCAACTCGAATCGTCGACTGTCAGAAACTTTTAATTCGGCTAGACTCTTTGGCGTTGTGTAGAGATGTGACTTCGCTGTGCATCATCAACCGCGTTTACCATGGGGAGTGCTCCGAGGAATAGTTCCTGACTGATTCCAGCCGCTTCTTTCTGCCACCGTCCTACGCGACAGAGGTTATATTCCCATCATTTAGATGGTTGGCAGTCCACAACTGTGCGCTTTTGCAGGAATTTTCCGCCTCGCACAACAAAACTGTGGTGTGAAAACTGCCGCCTGTGGTATTTCCGGACCTATCCGTATAGTGCAAACGAGCAGACGTATCACCTGATGGTAAGCGATTATAGCCGCCTATGGACACCCTACTGCCCGTTTGCCACCTAACTTATAATATATATATATGATAACTAGCTAAGTCCCGTGGAGTTACCGGCTGCGGTTACTGTCATAATTTTATAATCGCGAGTAACTTCGCAGAATTCAGGTAGTTGTCATTGTATTTTGAATTGATATTACGATTCTGAAAATACACAAATAAAACTCTAAAGGTACTCAACTCACAGAGCAAAGCTAGTCTTAAAAAAGTACCCTAAGTTACTCCTTATTACATCAGCTATGTGCTAGTGAAAGTCCAGTCAAAATTGGTCTAGCCTATTCAGAGATTAGCCGGAACAAACAGACATACAGAAAGACAGGCAGACAGACAGATAAAAATTTAATAAAATAAATATTGATATACCGTGTTTACATAAATATGTATTTAGTAAAAGCGATTATTTTAATACTACAAACAGACACTCAAATTTTATTAATTTGTATAGATAACACCGATTAAGAAGTTTCTTCCAACTTATGTATTTCACCTCAAAACACTGCCCTCTCAGAAACCTGAGTTGAAAACCTATTACATTTTGTGCCATAATATAACAAAAACCCATAAAACGAAATAGAATATACTTTAATATAATACCAATTATAAGTATTACAGTTGAATGTTTCAAGAAGATATGTACAATAGGCGGCGGCATTATTGCTAAAAGTTAACTTCTCAAAATAAATAAGGGTCCTATTAGTAGGGGTAACTAGTAAAATTCTAAATAGATATTTCTGTATAGAATTGCCATGACTACCATTATTTTCTTTACTTTAAATAACTTCATTAATTTGGGTAAAGAATCCATTACATGTTAAAAAAAAAGAAATTGTTGTATATAAAAAACCCTTTAAAATATCCCCCCAAAATGTTTTTCGAATCTCTGGTTGAAAGGTTAATTAATAACTTTCCCTAATAAAGATCAGAATCATTAAAAATTCAACCGTTTCTTGTTTATTCAGGTTTATAACATTGTTATTGTACACGCTATGTCAGTCTAGTCATTCTTAAGGGGCTTTGCTTTGAAGAAAATTAGTTGCTTAGTTTGTGTTAATTACTTTATTAGTTGGCAAGAAAACAGAGCGAGTCGGTAAAAAAGCTTATGTTACTGAACAACGAAATGAAACGGGTACCTAAATATGTTGACATATATAAATATATGCATAACTAGCTTTCGCTCGCATTTCATAAAAAGTATCCTATGTTACTTCTAATACCTCCAAGAATACGTGTACTAAGCTAAAAGCGTGACAAACAAACGTATTCATAATTCATAATATAGGACATCTAGTGTGATTATTAGCGGCTTTGAAATTCATTTCAATTATTTTTTAGGTGCCATTGCAATTGTCAACATTCATTTTAGTAATTTTTATATTGACACTTAAATATGGTTCATAAAGACGTATACACCACTGATATCATTGTAGGAAAACGTGAGTATGTTATCAAATTCACAATAATATCAAAGCCCTTCAAAATCAAACAAATTTTGCACCTACTACCTTTTGTTCCTATCACTTTTACTGATTGAAAAAAGGTTTTCTGTAAACTACCAATCAAAGCACACGAAAACAAAAAAAAAACAAATTCTCTTGAAATGATACGTCAAAATATTCCAAATACGAAAATCAGTGTGCCACGGAAGCTTATTCACCATACAACCAGAGTCATAATGGCACAAAATATGAGATGTACGTAGTATCGTATTGTATATCTCATACGCGTTACGTATCACACACGCTATCTGTATAAATCAACGTTGTGTAAATTGACGGTCCACCAAGCGAAATACGCAGCTGCCTCCGCTGGTTTATAGGGAGTTGTAATGCAATGGATGCGGCTGTAAGAATCCACAGTAGTATATTATAAATTAAAAAGTAACTCTAGTCTGTATGTAACAGTTTCACGGCTAAACCGTTTCAATTTATTTGGCATGGAGATACTTTGGTTCTTGAAGAAAGATATATACTACTCTTTACCGCGATAACCGATTTACACGCGGACGGACCCGCGGGCAGAAGCTAGTTTTATAAAATACCGTTTCCATTTTGTAAAACCTTGGGGATCTACGGTATAGAGTACGCTTATATCGGTAAGGCGGTGCTTGTAAGAAAACAATACTTTATTCTCATCTAGCAAATCACTCCATAATTTGTTTCATAAGAACATTTTTTTCTTAGTTTGACTGCCTCGTTGGTCTCGCGGTTGGCGTGTGCGACTGCTGATCATGAGGTCTCGGGTTCGATTCCCGGGTCGGACCAAATGTTTGTATGATCTACAAATGTTTGTTTCGGAGTTTGGGTGTTTTCTATGTATAATATGGATGTATTTACAAAAAAAAAGTATACGTGTATTTGTATCAGTTGTCTAGTACCCATAACACAAGCTCTGCTTAGCTTGGGACTAGATGGCTTTGTGTGTTAGATGTCCGAAAATATTTATTTATCATTATTTTTTTAGTTTTTAAGGTGCTAAAATGACTCTACTCTGCCTTATGAAAGATTGAGCAGAATCCAAGAGTAGTGGTTACAATCAATACAAAAAAAAATTGCAGCATGGTAACCCATGCTAGGCGGCCTATTGAGTTATTTTTTCACGCGCTGCTTAAATGACCCGGGATCTTAATGGGAGAGAAACGCGTGCGCTATTAGTAAGTTCCAGGTTTTGAACGCTCGTCACAGAAAGGAAGAACCAAAGCGATGAGTACGCCAGCGTATGTCTACCACTCATCAGCGATGACTTCCATGGCCGGCACGTATTGTCCTGTAGAGGAGGAGAGAAGGGGAAACCATTTGAAAGAGCTCTTCAGAATACTCTCCATGATGAAGGCGATAGAGAACTGCCGTAGAGGCATTTCTACGCAACTGCAGAGGCTCATGAGACTCGGTGGCTTAGGAACTATCGATAATGCAGATTCCCAGGTACTATCAATCGGTATTACCTAACAGGTCCAGCATTTTAATGAACTGTATCAGTGCTTAACGCTTAGTTTTATTAACTAAAAAACTTCAAGTTCTTTGTTGAATTCCAACTACAACCTTGCTTACAAGGGAAGAAATTTGATTGCGTAATAGATTTGAAATTGGTTGTTAAATTAGGAGGTCAAAAATTAAAAGTGTACCTAACTGCCAACTGTCTGCATAGTTGTAATTAGCGTTAGCGGATTAGACCGCACAAAATTCCGCTTCCCAGCTCCAGGATATGAGGACGTGCAATTAAACCATTGTTATCGGGCAGTCACCTTCGGATGAAGTAGTATTTAGTGCACACGATACCAGGCCACTAGTATGTTGCCAAATCCAAATGCCTGCTGTCATGCAGTGGCTGTGTGTGCGAACGTGGACCATTCGCAGCGCCCTCTGTAGCTCTGCATCTGTGCCGTTTTTTATAACTTCAGCTTGCAATAAAACCCACCTTTTGGACAAAGTCTCGTTTGCTCTATTGCCTATAACACAAAATTTTATTGCAGAATTGAAGTTTTACGATCATTAGAGTTAATATCAATTCTTAGTGTGTGAAATTATTGCAGTATTTTCATTTCATATATTCAACTTCTCTCATCATATCTTTTCTTACTCCATGTTGTATATACTTGTATGTGTTCGGTACAAAATAGCGTACGATGTTCGTTGGCACTACATTATTCCAGCAGTAAATTTGATTGTCCGACTCTAAATAGAAATTCTAATCATTTAGTTGCCACTCTGGAAGGCGTAATTGAAAGATGTATAGTTTGGTTTAATTGAAAATGGAGCATATTGATTTATTTTCTAT
This sequence comes from Spilosoma lubricipeda, assembly GCA_905220595.1. Taxonomy (NCBI): domain Eukaryota; kingdom Metazoa; phylum Arthropoda; class Insecta; order Lepidoptera; family Erebidae; genus Spilosoma; species Spilosoma lubricipeda. Next base: position 4,594,454 of record HG992291.1, read on the forward strand.
ATACTAGAAACCCCTTTAGTCTAAAAATTTAGAAAATAAATGAGGATTGTCGTAGTTGTCTTTTTAATACTATGCTCAATGAGATCGATAACGAGTTATATTAATAAAACTCCATCGGTTTTTTTAATAAGCAATTGTTACCAACATTTGAAAATGAATAATTTTCAAGTGAAAACTTCTTTAACAGCGGTGTGCACTTTGGCAAAATTTATTTTGGGATGAGTAAAAAGTGTTAAACTCGCGTCAGGATACGTGACCTGACGTAAGACGGCGCAGCTTGCGCGAGTGTGCGTGGTGACAGCTGATGGCTTGACTGTCTAATATGACATGACTGATAATATGTCAATACTGTATAGCATTACTGTATAACCCTCTCCTGAGAGGAGCTCCCCCGGATCCCTCTCCGGACCCAGCAGTGGGACGTTATGGGTTGTTGATGGTGATGACGAGGTATAGCATTAACCTATATTTTACAACATTACATAAGCATTTTTTAATTTCTTTTTATCACGCATTTTATTTAAAGAGCAAAGAGGTTCATTTGTGGTGAGCTTAAACAACTGTTTGTTTATAGTTTTGACTTTTAACTTTTGTCGGCAGTACTTATGACTGTTCTGTGTGTTTTAACTTAAATACAAGCTTTCCTCGTAAAATGTCATGATATCACATATTTTCAAATAATACTATTTACTTTTGAATTATTTTATTAAACCTTCTTAGAGTATCTTTGTGGAGAGCCCCATGTCCAGAACTGTAGTGGACCTTTTAAAGGTGTTAACTAAAATAATAATAAATCCAAGCTGTAAGTAGCTCAAATAACTTCATAAATAGTAACTAAAGATAGTTTCTCTGTTTCAGAGAATTACTGGGGACAACAACCAAACCGAAAGTCAAATATAAAACTGAATTAATAATTTCTAAACAATTTTATGCGTTCATATGTTATTTAAATTTAGTATTTTATTCCGGTCAATCGAACACACTCAATGCCAATTCATCTATAACTGTTAACAGTGACATAAAATTTTATTGCTAGTCTATTTTAGAGAGTTTGTTCGTAACAAATTTAACAATAATTTATACGTAAAGTCTCAAATACATTAAAATAATATTTAAATACAGTATAATGATATCAGAAACAAAACTTTACGTTTACATTGTCCAACCATTACATGTTGTATTATAACCGCTATAATGGTGCGGCACTGCATTAAAAAATTAAAATGACTGAGGCTGTTCAGTTTTAACGGATTAAAATTAAACGTTGTTCCTGTTATTTTATGGGTACATCACTTTTGATACACCAAAGTTTTGGTGTGGTTTCAGTATGGCTGTAATTTGAAACATTTATAGCAAGTGATATTAAATCATTATTTAAATACATTGACATTTTAACCACAACTTCCTAGTTACAAATTTGGAATGCATTGCTGTGTCTGAGGGTTGAATATTTAATAAATTACTCCGTGGTTTTTTTCTTTTGATATATTGTAATTCATTTCCACTACCCATGGACACAACCTACCCAGAACCTCAAATGCATCGACGCCATTTTGAGTCTCGTTGGAAAAGACCATGAGAAGGAGTTGAACCATGAACAGGCTGTTAAATAGACGTTGAGAATTGATATTGCAATATCCATAATACAAGTGAAAGTAATAACAAATTGCCATACCTAATAAAAAAAGACCAAATATAGTATTACAGCCTTGTAGAAATATTAAACCTTTGCATTGTGTAGCAAAATGTATACTTATAATTCCGCCTAAAACCTAAACGCTGTCACTGCTTGGCAAAATCAATTAAAACGTAGTGATAGTGAAGTAGGTCGGAAATCTTTAAATGATAACTCTCATCTCTAAATAGAATCACTATCGTTGTAGTGAATTAAACACAGACATTTCAGTAACAATATTTCTGAAAAATATTCAAATTTGTGAATTCACAAGAAATATTGTTTGAAAATACAAAAGCCAAGCCAAAATTTATGTTTTATAAAAATATTTGTACTATCCATCCTTGTACGAGTGGATGGTTTTCCTCGAACAAAATTTCTCGCCTGGGAAATTTATATCTAGAGTTACTCTTTCTGGCATTAAATCCTAATAAAATTAGCAAAAACATAAATACATTTAGACTGGAAATATTTTGAAGAAATCTCTGTAGTACTTTCACATAAATATTAATTAGTTTCAGAGCGAATGATTATTTAGTAATTACGTGAAACCACAGATTACACATACCTACAGACCTACAATTTACCTACAAGAGGTAATCAGTGCGTAAAACGATTAGGTAACCTCAAGTTTAGCTTAAGCTATAAAATACAAAGACGTGTTTACTAGTTATAACATCAAAATGTTCATTTACAATTCTTAAGCATAAAATCATTGATATAACTTCATTATTAGTTTCTTGTTTTGATTTTATTCGTATATTAATCAACAAGAAACTCATGTGAAAGTAGTACTCAATTTATCGGTTTTGTTCCTCTGCATTGTTTAATGTAAACTAAATTGTAAAGGGCAAAAAGATGTTTTACATAACATGAACTAAACAGGTCGTCAAGCAAGCAAACAAGCTTCAAAAAGACAATACAAACTTTAGCTCCTAAAGCGCCAATGACCTAAATATTTTCTGCAAAATTCCAACAAAGTCAAAATAAGTGCTTCGTAACTTTGCCATCAAATTCCAAAGGAAGTAATTCCTAAAACCAAAGTTTATCCGCAATAATCCAGGCACCAGTGGGAGTAAGCTTCTTATGCCGTTTCAAAAGGACTTTTAGTCGGCTAAAACTGTGAACACAAAATATAGGTGATCCTAATGAAATGAATTGACAATTCAAAATTTTGCAACAGTTTCTGGAAATGGATTTTTTTATTATTCATTACATTTAAAGTTACTAAAATTCTTTCTAGAAAATTCAAAAGTTAATAAAATTATAATACCTAATGTTAACGTCAAAGTTTATTTATATTGTATGTAAAGAACTACTGTTAAAAAAACCAAAAATTAGAAGTTAGCAGATCAAAAACACATGAAGTTTCTTTAATTTATGATCAAAAACTTGAAAATAAATTATTATAGTAACAGATTATACATGAGTTTAAATCGAAATACTATAATAGACATACATTTGTAAACAGACGTATAGAAAAATCGAGAAGGAATGAGGAAATCTTGATTTTTTTAAATGTATTTCTCCTTAATTAAACAGCAAAACTTTTGAACCTTTCCAGACCTACTTTAGATTTGAAGTAATAAGATAAGCCTGGATGTTTTAAATGATGTTCTTTCAGATGTTTTAAATGATGTTCTTTCTCTTCTTAGTTTTCACGGAAATCTTTTAATTTGCATGAAAGTCAATTTAAAAATCCTAATCAGTATAGTATGTTTTATATAATACATATCTAAAACTGTAAAATTGGAGTGTCTGTTTGTAATATTAAAATAACTGCTGTTTACTAAATGCAAATGTATGTATACACGCTACATATATCAAAAATGTAGTTAAAAAAAATTTTGTTTGTCTGTCTGTCGGTCTGTCTGTCTGTTTGTTCCGGGTAATCTCTGGAACGGCTGGACCGATTTTGGCAAGACTTTCACTGGTAGGTAGCTGATGATCCAGGGAGTAACTTAGGCTCTTATAAACTAACTTTGTCCCGCGGTGTTACTCGCGGTACGACGATAACCGCGGGTAGCACCGCGGGGTTCAGCTAGTTATACATATTGTGACTTACTAAGAACGACCGGAGTAACATAAGCTATGTTCTTTTCAAAAAAGGTTTTTAGCAATCGGGTTATCTATATATGTACAAATGAATTGCCGGAATGTATGTACGCGCATAACTATCAATCGGTTGCACCAAATTAAATTATTCTTTTTTTTATGTGTTCGTTATTGTTAGGACAAGGATTGCATGCTAAAAAAATTAAGAGACAACGGGAAAAGTCTTTTTGCGACTGTACACTATCTATGGGAAGCTGAGACAGATATTGTCAGTCAGTCAGATTTGCAGCTGAGTAAATATGGCGTTATGAAATTCGCCGGGTCAGCTAATAGTTTTACAAAACTACATTTATTATTAAAAATTTAACTTCTTAAAAATATTGTTCATACGATCTTTATGATTGGAGGATTTTAGAGTACATAGGTACTCTAAAATCCTATCTTAATCCTAAAAAAAAAAAAAAAAAATTATAGTGAAAACGTCTATTTTCACTATAATAAATTACTGCTCACATATTCGTTATTTATTTTTTACATTCAGCTTTCGAGCCTTTCACTAAACTAAGTAGTAGTCCACTCTACGATATGACTGATCTACAATTTTAAGTGCAGTGACTGCTATCAAAGTTATACTATCCAAGTACCAGGTGAAATTAGACTTATTTTATTATAATTAGAGATATTAAATCAACTCTTGTTATATAATGAAAAGACAAACTTTTTGTTGTTGTTTTTAGGATTCAGTACCTCAAAAAAAAAACGAAACCCTTATAGGATTACTTTGTAGTCCGTCTGTCTGTCAAGACACTTTTTCACAGAAACGCGTAGAGGCATCGAGCTCAAATTCATATCAAATATTCAGGTTTACTTTCCTTTAGAGTTATGAAAAAATCAAACTTCTTAGCTGACGCAATAAAAAAATACAGCCATTTATGCTACAAGTTTTCGAAACTCGCAAGGGAATCAAAACCTACAGGGTACTTCCCGTGAACTCAGAATCTTAAAATTTGGTACGACGCAACGTCTTATAGTATAGATAAAGGAAAAATTGCGAAAAGCATAATTTTTTTGTTACATCATTTAATATACCTATAGATTTGTACGGAACCCTCGGTGCGAGAGTTCGACTCGCACTTGGCCGATTTTTTAATTCCATCAGCAAAACTTGTGCAAGCATATTCATGTCTTCATAGCTAGAAATGTACATTTCCTTCAAGATGGCCATCACTTAGCACAGACGCAGTTTAACGTTATTGATGCTATTCCGTGATAATTGGCACAGATAAACACACCAACAGTCAAATTGCAATGCGCACGGACAAGCGATTAATTACCGGAATAATCATGGACCGTGAATATGTCCAAAATGTCAAGCTAATGTATGAGTGACGTCACTACTGTCTAACTTTCTAGAATATTCCAACGACGAAGACTTTTTGCGTGAAGACTTCAAGTTCATTGTTTTAGGCGTGATCTGAATTTACTTCATAAATAAATATTTATTGAGTCTTTCTCTAAACTAATCCTAATTATTCTAGGGAAAGACTACTACTTAGCTCGAACTAAAAAGTTGACCCCTACGTCTTGATTCTTGTTTGACTGATGAATCAGTCAGTCACGCATAAGTCTGTCGTGACTGACTTATTCATCAAAGTAGAGTTTAAACCAGTGGCGCTGAAAGGTTGTCATTTTTGCAACTGATGCTTTCTTTTGGCAACACCAGCAACTCCTTTGTAGGTATTTACAACAAAAAGGTACAGTATTTGTTTTTGTTAAAAAAGGAAAGTATTTGATAACGGTTCTATGGAAATTTTACATTTTGAAAGTTATAAATACGAAATAAGAAATGATCATACGTGTTAAACCGAGAGCAATAGCATTAACTTTGTCATGATTTTTGAAAAACATGCTACATCGTTTCACTTTATAACCAAATAAAAGGAAAAGCCCTCCAAAACGCATACAACGAAAAGATATGGCTTTCATATCTTCATCGATATCGTAAAAGAGTTCCATAGGACGACCAATACGACCATAAATCCGCTATAAAATTAACAGCTCCATGTACGTTGGAAAGCCTTTGGTGCTGTTTTGTTTGTGTTTGGGACAAACGGCAGCCCTTATTTATTTTGAAGTTCGTCGGCGCTACGAGCAAATTCGCTGGAGGCACGCTTTACTCAAGTTTAGGGTTACCACAAACAAGTGGTTATGATTTAGAAATAGCATGAAAATGAAATAAAATATACTGTTTTAGAATACATTTTATTATATGCTTTTGTGATATGATTGATTTCTAATTCTTGATAAGTTATATTGTAAACTATTTTTTTTTTAAATAAATCACAATAACATGAAACCAATTTGAGAGATTTTATAACTTTCAAGCGTGTGATGTTCAATCAATTAGCGTAAAATTTTACATTTATACTAGCTGTCCCGGCAAACGTCGTTTTGCCATAACTTCTAATAAATAAAAAATTAATTAAAAAAACATTGTCCAGCGGACAAAATTGTGAATCTAAACCATTCCCAGATCCCCTTGAACACACACAAAAAATTTCATCAAAATCGGTCCAGTCGTTTGAGAGTAGTTCAGTGACATACACACTCACAGAAGAATTATATATATAAAGATGTAAAAGGTACCAAAACATTGAACCTAGTAAAATCTTGTTACATAAAAACTTGACAATTACATAGTTAACATCATTTGTTTCCTAAACCAATTCCAAATAATGTTTTGATAATAATCTCATTTGTTTTCTATTTAAATATCTTATTCATTAATTGGTACATATCAAATGTCGGTCATATATTTACATTATTTTGTAACATAAAGAAAATTATTATAATCAAATAACGATTGAAAAAATACTAGCCGTTTTATAAATTTTCACACACAAAAAGTACAAGATCACGTAACAGGTACCTAGAGTATTTCTTTGAACTATTTGGCATTTCCACTCGGTTGCACTGTCCACTTCACAGGTAACACTTATTTCTGGAAAAAAAATATAATTATATCTAACATCATCACGCCAATGTTTCTTCTTTTTGCGTAGTAAAAGGTAAATAACTTGACTTTTTATATATTATTATATCCTAGAAAGGACTCAAAGATGGCTACCCTTATGATGATAAATACAGACTGTTTACTAAGAGTAAGGAGGTGCTATAGTAAGTTTACGCAAAATACAATAGTTTGTATCGCACTGTTTTACTGTCGATGGGGCGCCATTCTCATGGATAGGGTAGAAGTTGTTTTTGATATGGGGATCTAGTAAATTAATGTAAGGGGTGAAATCTCTTACATTTCTATTTTATAATGTTATCGTTATCTTATTTTATTATTAGAAGAATAAACCTCCTCCATACACGATTTTAAGAAAAAATATAAAAAAACCTTTTTTTTTCTAATGATATAATTGACTTCTTAAATAGGGCCATCACCCCACCGCGGTTTTCGGCGGAGTAGTGTGTGCGGAATCTGACCGACTTAAACGACACGGTGTACCACTCTGTGCCTTAGACAGGAAGGATCCGGGAACTGCTATTATTATGACATCCAAACCTCTTTTCGACCGCGGTAAAACAGCTGTCGCTACCGGCAATGGAGCGCATGACGGCTGGTAGCGAGAGATCTCATCAGATGACTGCACTGAGGGCACGATGTGGTGCCGCTGCGACGCCTAGGCTGGGCAAACCGCCAGCGAGTGCTGGGCCGAGATGTCACTGCAGTTGCAGTGGTGGTAATGGAATCTGTCCTAACGCAGCATTCCCCGTGCGAATTAATTTTTAATTCTGCAAACAAAACTTGTTCTTTTGTTATGGGCTCTTTTCAGAAGAACGAATGAATCACTTACTGATTAAAGCCGCCCTTAAACACCTGCAACTAAGAGTCACAAGCGCACCACCTTACTTTGCTAAAGGGTTGAGTTTAAGTTTATTTTTTTGTTTATTTGTGAAAGGTTCGCTAACAGATCACCGCCAGTACATGTTATGAGACATTATAAGACAGGAACTTAAAAGTCTAGACAGTAATCCAAATTTAGAATACACAACATGAGTAAAGGCAAAATGTAAATATTTTCTACACCTAGTCTACAATAAAATTATTGTTTAATAGTGAGATTAAATAATACAAAAGAAAAAAGCATTTTAAAATAGAAATACAAGGAATACCCACTACGAACATTGTGACTTTGTTAAACGTTAACACTCTTGTACTGGGAGAATCTACTATTAAATATGTCTACGTCTTCAACGCGATTCAGTTTGTAATTAATTCAGATATCACTCATTCGATGAAATACTACTGTGATCCTTCAAGAGGGGTGTGAAAAAGCATCTCACTAGACTGCCGTAGTATGGGTCATTATGCTGCATTGTTAACGTTCACAATGCGAATGGAGACCACTGTTGTTGGATTGTAGTTACGCTTTCCATCAGGCATAGTAGAGTCGTTTTGGCCAAAAAAAACTGTGAGGCTGTGAAAGTCACTTCGGTCGAGCCTGCCTCCGTTACCCAAGATGTTTCCCGTCGAATCACTATCTACAACCATCAACGCCTCTGTTCTTTTGTGTTAATGGCTTATATTTTGATTTGACCACGTGACTTTTTATTGAGAGACGTTATTTCACTGACCTCTATTAATACAGTGCGTTTCCTCATACATTCAGTTTTCTATAATCGTTAATTTTTGTAGAATGTCATCTAGACTAGGCGAGTTGGAAAATTCACCTCCTATTTTGTTATTCAAACCAAATTATTCTTGTTCAAATATGGGGGTGTACAGAATCGAATGTATGTATATGTAAATTCACGTAGGTACTTCCTTCTGGTTATGGCAAAAAGTTTTAACATATACGAACGTTTTGAACAACAATTTATAAGTTAAACAGATTTGCTACATAGAACTAGAAATTTAATTCAAACTACGGTTAAATCTTAAAGTGAACGATATGTAAAAGTAATATATATACCGTACGTTACACTGAAACAGAGTGAACTATTGATGCAACGTGCACCATCTGGGAACTAAGAACACATACATTACGCCTTTAATGGTCCATGGTGCGGTTACTTTAAACGTAAGTCCTGCTGCACTCCACCAAAGTTTAAAACAGATATGCTTAGAACTATTTCATGAAATCGTCTAGTTAAAGTTTGGTCATGATTGGCTGAAAATTATTTGATACTGCATCTCAAAAAAAGAATAAATTTCGAGCTTTTACAATGTGTCCGACTTGTGACAAGAGCGATGAAAGATATTATTCAATTAAAACCAATTAATCAAACCAGCATATTATTCGGCTATATTAAAATGAAGATTAGCTTATGACTGCTGCTTGCGTTTGTGTATGTGAAGTACAATACTTTCTGAATTTTAGATGATTCGTAGAAGCTAATATTTTTGTACAAACATGCATTCATACTAACGCCAGTAAGTACCTCAGACCCTACTGCTACCTGAAGCAAACTCGTTACCACCATTACCATTGTATTCATTGTATTCAGACTGCCGATAAACATTAATGTAATTTTATTTTTTCAAATACATACAAATTAGGTTTTTTTTATATTTTAGCTGACAAAATGAGTCTGCTCTGCCTGATGGAAAGCATATGCAGTATGGTGACCAGGACTGGCAGCACAGCAGCCACAGCAGGCACATGGCGGCCTAGTGAGATGCTTTTTTTACGTCCCTCTTAAAGGATCCGGTATCATAGTGGGACGGAAACACGTGCGCTGGTAGTGAATAACCGCTCGTGTTAAAACCTGGAATTCACAGGAAGGAAGAACCGAATCGATGAGTGCGATAGCGTATGTCTAACACTCTGAAACGGTGACTACGAAGGCTGGCACGTGTTGTCCTGAAGAGACAGAGAGAAGCGGGGACCAGTAGGAAGAGTTCCTCTGCATTTGCAGAGACTCAAGTGACTCGGTAGTTTCAGGACTGCCGACAATGCGAATTGCTTGCCGCTGCAACTGGTCGAGAGTGTCAAACAGATACTGCGCTGAGAACAATATTCCAACAACAATACTCCACGCACGAGTGAACCTGGGTTTTATAAAGAAGTTTAGCTGTATGCATATCATGATGTAGATTTAGTACCTGTATGACCAAAAGCTTTGTTCAGTATTTTTTGTTGTCATTTGCCCACGAAACCCCCTGCATACTGAATTTCATGAAAATTGTTGGACCAGTTTCCAAGATTCGGATTATAAATATATATTACACTTGTTAACATTAGATTTAAAAGTATTAGATTAGATTAAATAGGTATTAGATAAACAAACTTGTGTATTACATTATTGTTTTTCTGGCTAAGAAATGAACCCACGACCTCTGGTTTAGCAGTCGATATCATTAATCACTAGGGGAAAAGTCTCTTATATTCAAACAAAGCACACCCCAACATAATATTTCTCAAAAGCGAAACAAATTAAATGGTTTCAATTTTCCTTTAATTTGTAAAAGTGCAGTGTTTCCTGCAATGTGATATTCTCCTTTGTTGAATATGTGGTTTAATTATACAGCGACGACGGTTGGCTCTCAAAAGCACATTCCAAAAATGAACGTCAAAAACTGTTCAAGTTCTTCTTGATAAAAGGCTGAATAGTAAATATATGTTAAACTAGCTGACCCCGGCAAACGTCGTTTTGCCATAAAAATATTTTAAGGATGGGTGACCCTTACCATTTAGGGGGATGAAATCTAATTGAAATTTTATTATTTTTTATCAAGTGCTTAAATATAAAGTTTTATCTTTAAAAATTATGAAATCCCATACAACTTTCCCCCCCCCCCCCCTTTTAACCCCTTACAACCCCTTTTTCGCGATAAAAAGTAGCCTATGTTTTATCTCGGGGTCTAGAATATCTGTATACCAAATTTCATTCAAATCCGTTCAGTAGTTTTGGCGTGAAAGAGTAGCAGACAGACAGACAGACAGACAGACAGAGTTACTTTCGCATTTATAATATTAGTTAGGATGTTGCAACATTGCTCTAAACACGATTATATGTAGTGAAAACATTGAACATTCAAAATCGTTTGATCCCAAATTTGAGGTGAATTTGTTTTTAAGAGGTAAATGACTGGTGACTAACTAATATGTCTATTAGCCTTAGATTAAATTTAAATTTTAGCTTGTATCCAGAATAGAGAGGACTAGAAAATCTAATCTAAAAAAGTAAAAAGGAAAATAAACGTCTTCACAACGGGCTACTACGATGTAACATACTTGGCAGAAGTAAGGATGCTCCGGTTGTCATCATGCGAAATTATATGCGTGGCGTTATGCGTATTGTTAAAACAATACTAATGGATGGGAAGCTTGACGAACTAAAAGAAGAAATGAACAGACTGAATATAGATATACTGGGTATGAGCAAGGTTCGATGGGAGGGGAGATGAGACTACTGGAGCGACATCTATAGAATAGTTTATGTCATGTGCAATATAATAATACGATAGGAGATAAAAAAAAATATTATAAACATACAGAAAAGTATATTTTAAAAAGAGAAAATATAGAATATAGATGGAATAAATTTACAATATATATGTTTATATATAAATATGTAATAGAATAACATTGAAATATTTTGAACAAAAACAAGCCAAATTGGAAAAATTGTGTGGGAGAATAGAGTAAAAAAAGGACAGTTAGATTTGACTTGCATAATAATTGGAGAGATGGACCATAAGAAAACACCAAAGAGCAATACAATATAAGACGAGTATGAAAGGCTTTTAATAGACAGCAAGACAATAGTGCATCGTTGGAAAAGATATATCAAAGAAGTATACAAGGGAGAAGGATTAAATACTGAAGACTTAGAATAAGAAGAATAGGTAAATGATAACGATCTAAGGCCAGAACTTCTTCACAGTGAATTTGATACTGCGTTGAGTTTATTACGGAGTGGAAAGGCAGCTGGAAAAGACAACATTCCTAATGAGCTTATAAAAAATTACATGAATGAGAGTTCTGTTTGTAAGGTTTGTCAGTCTGTTGCTGAGAATGAACACCAACTTGAAGCTCTACTCAACAATGTGGACTAAATCTTTAAAGAATTTCACTTAAAAATAAATTTAAACAAAACCAAAACTTTTATAACATCTAAAACTACACCAATCAGTAAAAATATAAAAATTAATAATACAATTCTGGAACAAGTTTTAAGTAGTTGGGAAGCCATATAACATCTGACTCTATATGTAATACAGATATCAAATGCCGCATTGCGATGGCTAAACAAGCGTTTTATGCAAAAAAAAATATTATTAAGTCTAACTCTAACTTAAATGTAAACATTCGGAAACGCTTTATTAAATCGTATACCTGCATCTATAACATTGCTGTTTATGGTTGTGAAACTTGTACAATAACTAATTAGGATTCCATAAGAAAAAGCTGGAAGCCTTTCAAATGTTGTGCAGAGAGAGAAGAGAGGGAAGAATGGAAGCAATCAGCCAAGACTGAAAAAAATACCAACAAAGAAGTTCTGGAAAGGTTGAAAGAGAAAAGGCTTCAAAAATCTACTATATAGGGTTCAGGTATGGGTTGTCGGTATCCTCATTCACTCTATTTCAACGCTATTTCACACCGGTTTACTGTGAGGCCATGGTATCACTCCGGTCCAGCCGGTCCATTCATGCCGAAGCGTGGCTCTCCAATGTATATCAATTGGCGGTCTTATCGCTCATGGCATTTTTATGTAACTATTTATGAAATCGTAGTACAAATCTCTAACAACACTAATTAATGTATGTTAACCATCAATATTTCATCAAAAGACTTTGTATTTAGAACATAACTAATATTAGCGGTAAAAGCTCATATAAATAAACGAACCAGTATTAAAGTAAATTTGAAAAATTTCCCCCGAGGTTGTGGAGTAGGATGTTTAAAGTCTGTGGGGAGTGAGCCCGCAGGTAACAGCCAGTATAATATCGTTAAAGTCACTTTCTTCACAAAATTTAATTTTCTTCTAAAATATTATAATGAATGATGTAGCCGAAGGTCAAAGAGTAAAAGGTCCAGCCTCTCATAAACTGTAAGTCGAGCTATTTTGAACGTAATTTGGAAATTGAATTTTCATGTCGCTTTCAAAGTTAGCTAAAATAATGTTTGCTTTGTTTAACTTGCCACAGGTTTTCATCTTAAATAGAAATAAAAGACAATATAGAGTGCGGTACTTCAAGTAGACGAGGTTTATGACCTTGAATAATGCATCAGATTTTCATCAGATTTTAATAACATATTAACAGAGTTACACTCTCTACCTGCACTAATGTCACATTAGTTGGAACGTGCCGAGCCATTTTTTTTTGCAGACGGAATAGTCTACCTCTCAAGTGACACAAACGCTCTCCCATCCTCCCATCCATTCATTGCAAAACATGGTAATTTTTCCAGGGAATCTCACTACCCTTGATGAAAAGTAGCAAGTACAGCAAGAATTGCTTAGGACCGATTTTCTTTTATTCTCATTCCATCGAAAAATGGCTTTTCTATGATCCCATAAAATAACTGTCATTTATTACAAATACCATTATTCTAATACTTAAGATCTACTAACAAAGAGGATAGATACTTTTACCACTACTTATATTGAAATACAGGTGCTCTTGAGAAATAAATATGTACATTAGCTTTTTAAAAATCAGCTTCAAGTTTGGTAGAAAATTCATGATTTAATCAAAGCAAAAAAACTTGAGTTGTCTGTCATAACAACTCATAAAACTTATTTTAGGTACTATAAAACTGAAGTATTAAATGTTATTTTCATAGAACAGCTGAAGCAAAAGAAAATACTACTTACGACGTTCTATCGCAAAAGCCCAAAATACTCGACAGCTAGAGTCACGATCTTGTTGATAAATTTAGCTTTATATAGCTTTTATAAAATGTTTTTGCCCGTCTGTATTTTTTCCCTGTATTTAGAGATCAGATATTCTTAAAATCCTTTTAAGACAGTTTGCCAAAAGAAAATTCTTAAATATAGATGTGATTTTTTGCTTGATAAACTGTTTTATATAAACAAAGCAACTGTGTTTTGGCGTAAGATATAAGTTTGACATTTGTAACCACTTTATTCTTGATAATTGTTGTGCTAAAAACAATTTAAAATAAACTTCAAGGTTTTGAAACTAACTATGTATGGACATAATTAAATCCTTCTTGATAAAGTATTCATATTACTTCACATTCAAGATCCTGAAGTTTAAAACAGCTTGTTCCAAAAACACCTCCGCTTCGTATAACGGCAGTAGGTGTACTAACTCTTCCAGCGAATTAATGGTTCATTATTCTACGAGCTTCTACGAGAAGGTGGAAGTATCTTTACGATGGGTTTTACAACGGAGCCTGTTCAAGTTATTGGTCTTCAAACGGTATATGTAATTGTGTTTCTTGAAAGATAATATGTCGTAAGGAGAGGTTCACTTGTTCGCGTGAACTGTTTGTGGTGGCAATTAAACACGCTAATTGAGCACAGAGCTTGGAGTTAGTACTTCTAGGGTATATTTTTGTTTTTGTCTTTGTACATTTGGAAGATATTTTTTAAATGAGCTAGGTTCTATGTTTAACTAGTTGGTTAAGAAATAACTTCAATTATATTTTGTTAAAGACTTCTTTACTTGGCATATATCCTTTATTTTTACACGCAAACATGAAAATGACACAAAGAACACTGAGACCAAAAATTGTGGATCACGCAAAGTGTTGTTTAATGTGGATTTCGAATCCACAATACCATCCATGTATACATTGATTTAGTACACTAGAAAACCCTTAAAATGACATTTTTCATGTGAGCACTATTTTGTTAATTGTACGTGTCCTACGACAAAGTTGATGACTTGTGTCATCTCTTATCTGACCACCTTTATACTTACTATCCTTGAAACAAAATATTAGTAGTTGTTTACTGCCTTTAGAAAAGAAGAAAAATGCAATAACTTAAACCTAATCAGAAAACCTATAATGAAATACCCTCGACCGTAAATTTTTGGGTAAATCACCAGAAAATTTAAATATAAAACATTTCATTCAACGCTGAACTATTTAACCCTAAACTTGTAACATTATTTCAAGAAAAACAGGGTTAATCGTCGCTCACGTCAAAGCACACCGAAGATCTCCGACACAGGATAGATAAACATGGAAACAATGCCGCTAGCTTGACAAAAAGCTTGATTGATTAACTCTAGCCTGAAGACGACGTCGGTGATCGATCAACGATCATTACTGTTATTATCAACCGATGTATCTTATATGTATCTGACCTAAGGTGCGAAGGAAATATTATTCAATAGACATGGCTGCTTATTTCAAATATGATGTTAAATTCGAATGCCGTGATTGTGAAAGACGATCATGATTTATGGATATTTCGTACCGAGTTCAATAGCGTGTGGCTTTGGTCTTTTATTTAAATTTTACGATATCTCACTATTTTTCAGATGTTAGATATACCGTTTTACAATCAGATAATTGACATTACTTATACCTAAGGTCGTAGCTCTATCCACATTCTTTTAGTTTAACAGGTCTTTTGCCGCTGTCTACCGACAGCCCATACCCAACTCTCCCTCTATTCCCCAAAGACCGGCAATGCACTTGTGACGCCTCTGGTGTTACGGGTGTCCATGATGGGCAGTAATCGCTTATGATCAGAATAATCTGCTTATTTGCCGCCTATTCTATGAAAATATAGAAAGGAGTTGCATGAAGATGAAGCAAGCAAAAATGATGATGTTATATATTTTAACGGTGTCACAACAAAATGATCACCAAGTTAAGAAAAATATCATTAGGTGTGTATAATAATAACGGGCAACAATACATTCAGTACAACTGTACTTATTAAGCGTCACAACTGAGCATACACGTATACCCCAGAAACAATAGCAGCATTATTTTTTACACCGTAGAGCAGATAAAACAGTCATTTTTTAATTCCGCAATTGGATACCAATTGAAACCCATTTATTCTTCTTCTTTCTTCGCTTGATATTTATATACCTATAACATTCATAAATAATGTGGATCTCTATCGATAATACAATTTTTCAAAATCGGTGCATCGGTAAATCGTTCAATGCATCCAGAGAAAACCCTACAACCTCACTAACTAATAAATTGTAATTCTTTATAATTTTACTAAAAATCTTTAACTGCAAACTGTATTGTGTATTACATTCAGGATTATGATAACGTGCTTAAACGAACTACTATAGTGCTATTTCTATTTAAAATCATACGTTAATCTTCAGGTCTTTCCTCAGCCCTCTTTCAGTTCATACATTTACATTTAATTATTTCGGCGTACATTAGAAAATATTTCTGATGACGAATATTGTTCGTCCAATAAAATCGGAAGCAATTTCAGTTACAATACCTCGAAGTCGAGAAAAAATAGAATATTAAACCTCAAAACGAAACGAACATCAGAAACGCATTAAAAAAATACGCCTCTAATAAAACCACAATCATATTCGAATTCTTTCTGTAATAGTAAAAGCTAATAATAAAATACCAATAACGTTTATTAAGGACGGAATTTCTGTAACAAAAATTACAAGTACAATGTGGTCTCCTCGTCCGTGATATTAAATTTTATCATTCTAGTGGCCACGTCGAAATATCTTTGTTAAACAGAGCGTGAGAGAATCGCCCGCGTAGTTTTTCAGCCAGAATTTATTGCTCATGGAAGGAGCAACCGGCATGTATTTAGTAATGACGATTAAGTTGATAGATATTAAATGTTATTACTTTTTTGTTTGTGACGTTTTACTCGTAGATAAATCTGGAATTACATTAGAAGTTACTGACTTTTTTATTATCTTCACATTGGTGTAGTTTTGTTAAGTTTACCAAACACTTAGTTTTTCTTTTGATAAGTCTTCTATTCGAGATTCCGCCCGATACTGGTTAGTAGTTACTTTCTAAAGGAGCACTGTTCTGCAGTCCTCCCGCAAGCATGACAGTAATGAGTGGTCACCTGGTCTCGTCTGATTAGGTTGATAATGACCTCGTTTTGAGGAGTCTTTAGTCGTCTCTCTGCGTCTTTTTATCAACGAAATCAAGTACTTCATCGTTAGCCCATACTTGATGTTCAGTTATTAATTCACTTCATGGTGAATAGAACTAATTTTTGATAAAAAATTAAGACATTATAATAAAGTAAGTACTTATCGTAAACAGCAGTTTCATCCCCATCATTTAGATGGTTGTCAGTCCACTACTGTGCGGTTTTCTAGGAACTTTCGACCTCGCACAACAAAACTGTGGAATCAACTGTTGCCTGTGATATTCTTGGACCAATACGACCTTCAAACATTCAAGAAAAGAGCGTACTCTTTCATAAAAGACCGGCAACGCGCTTGTCACACCTCTGGTGTTGCGGTTGTCCATGGACGGCGTTAATCTCTTACCATCAGGCGATGTGTCTGCTTGTTTGCACCCCTTTCCAAAAAATGAACACAAGTTTTGATTATATGTATATACTTTACAACCTCTATTCAAATCTCCCTTTATAACGTAAGAAAATCAAATAAAATTCATAATGAAACAACTTTCCCGCCGTGTAGAACTTTTCAACGATTTTATTTATTACAAAACTTTTAACAATATGCTAAAACTTTTTACAGTTTCAACTATTCTGTAACTTTGTTCGATTGAACTTTGATTTACGATATGTCGCTTCGAGAATTTAGAAAACGCATGCATTTCTGCCGAGCGTAAATTGGAAAGGGTTCCGTTTAGTATCGTCACGCGTAACCTACAAACGCACAGGCAAGCAGCTTACTTAGCACCTAGAGCCTAGCGAGTTACCTGGCCAGCAACTAAGTTAATTGAACGTTCTAAAACGTTCCCGACAGATCGCACTGCGCGACTAGCAAGCCGCCTGCCTGTGCGTTTGTAGCCTAACACAATTTAACATTTTGCTCATTATTTTTTCAATTAGATAATCATTACAAAGAAATCCAACATATATATGTAGGTCACATAGAGGTACCTCCGTATCTCACAAATGACTTTTTTCACCTTTTAATTGATATCTTCAATTTCTGTTTCAACAGTTGCTTTTTAATGTTTAATACGTAAAAATTAGCTTTTGCCAACGGCCGCCTACGTGTATCTCAGATTACGCGATAATATTTTTTCTGGTAGGTTTATGTATATACCTATGCCACTCACAATTAACGTGGCTTCCTACAGATAAAAAAAAATTCAAAGTCGATTCAGTAGATCCAGTTTTCCTTCATAACTATTCTCTAAATTTTTGAACTTGTCCTAACAATAACGAATAAATAGAAAAAGAATCATCCAATTTCGTGTAGCCAATGGAAAGTTATGCGCGTACATACATTTCGGTGTTTTTTTTTATTTATATCGATAGCGTTGATAGATATAAAATAGCTGAGCATAAATATTCCTTTCAAGTAATAGTAATTTGTAAATTGCTCAGTCTATGCCCGTGTTAAATTTTATAAGACTATAAAATAAAATACTAAATTAAATTAGTTTACTGAGTTTGTTTTCAAACGAATAAGGCTTTTGTGAATGTATTTCATTTTTAGAATAAACTTCATAGCGGTTAGCTTTGTTACTCAAATTTACTCTTGATTGTAAAAATTTAATTTAGTGGAGCTGAAACAATTTGAACCCAATGTATCCATCATATGTCACCTTGAGATTGTCAAAACCTTTGTAATTTATCTCGCGAGATTGCAAACAGTCGAAAGATTGTAAATTAACGTTTTATTTTTATTAGTCAGATTATAATTTATCGAATTGAAATTGTCAAATTGTGATATGGTATGCAACGACTCGCATCTCGCGCCCTGATTGGTTGAACAGCATATTATATGCCGCGCTGCCATGTTTATTTATTAAATCGTTTGTTGTAAATGGTAGTAGCTGAAAGAAAAAAAAAACAGATAAAATGACAAAAATTACAAAAAATTAAATTTTGATTTACTTTACTATGCATTTAGTGAAAAGCTTGAATTACAAACAGCCACTTCAAATTTATTCATTTGTGTCATGATATCAATTAATAATATACTAATTATAAATTTAATTTAATTTAACTTGACTATGTCTAAAGCAACCTGTCATTCAAAGAAGTCTAAAACCCACCCATGAACGCAAAAGTACAACAATAAAAATTAAAAAAAACCTTCACTGTGTTCAGGAATCAACAAATGAGCTTTATGAGATTAGCCAATGGAAATACCATATCGATTTCTTTTCAACAAAAATGACCAAATGCCATCAAGACAAAGAGATTCAATTAAATTGTTCTCACACACGTATGGTAATATGTTTCACTTTACATATAGATTCCAATTTCCAATAATCAATGATAGGTATGTTTTTGCACTCTGGAATGGAATTGCTAAATGCCATTCACTATCAATAGTACTGAATATGAAAAATTATTTTACAACTCATGTATGATGGTTGAACGTTAAATTGAGTTTACTGAAATGAAAGAAAAAATCTCAAGAACTCTCTCGAGAATACAAAATTGACAGGTTACAAATGTTTGTACTTTAGTCTTCGTTGTCCTAAGATTAGAATAATAATTAGCATGATTTTTGTTATTTGTAAACATCAAAGCATTACATTTTTATTGAGATGTAGAGTTTGTGAAGTTAGGATTGGTAGATTTAGGGAGTGTAGATTTAGCTCTACATGAGATCTGATATCTTTTTTATAGGGTAAGAAATATGCAGTCGTCTTGGCAACATTTCACATGAAAATGTTTTTGGTGGGATCACATTTACACTATTAATACAAAATTAGAACGTTTCTAACTGCTGCTACTCGTCCAGATGCAGTGCCGGATTAGCCACGTAGCAAGAGTAGCAAATGCTACGGGCCCCGCGATTTGGGTAGCCCCGCACTCCAAGGGCTATTGCTCGTAAAAAAAATATGCGTAAAATATCTTGCATGCCATTAGGTAATCCCGAATGAACGGTGTTTAAGTTCACTTGTCTCTTATTATTCTCATCTTTAAAAACAAAGATGTACAGGAATGTGACAGTTATAGAGGTATAAAGCTCATTCTACATAGTATGAAAATTTCAGTTGGACTGCCTCGTTGGTCTCGCGGTCGGCGTGAGCGACTGCTGATCATGAGGTCTCCGGTTCGATTCCCGGGTCGGACCAAATGTTTGTATGATCTACAAATATTTGTTTCGGAGTTTGGGTGTGTTCTATCTATTACATGTATGTATTTAAAAAAAAAAAAGTATTATCTATTTGTATCAGTTGTCTAGTACCCCATAACACAAGCTCTGCTTATCTTGGGACTAGATGGCGTTGTGTGTTTAGATGTCCGAAATATTTATTTATTATTATTTCAGAGAAAGTTATTGAGAGAAGAGTGAAAGAGAAAGTGCAATAAGTCGAAACCAATTCGGGTTTTGCCTGGCCAACAGATTCCATATTTGCAATTCGGGAATTTTGTGAGAACTACATATGGTATTTGTTAATCTAGAAAAAGCGTATGATAGGGTACCCCGAGAGGTTTTGTAGTGGGCTTTGAAAGAAGAAAGAGTATCTTCTAAATATGTGGCATTCATTCAATCGATGTACATGGCACCTATGTGAGATCGGCTGCGGGAAACACCGACCAAATCAGTGTCTCTATTAATTTGCACCAGGGATCGGCTCTTAGCCCATACCTCTTCCTACTGATAATGGATGCTCTGACATTGGACATACAGATAGAGGCACCATGGTGCATGCTATTTGTAGACGACATTATTTTGGTAGGTGATGACGCGTCCGAGGGTCAGAACCGAATACATGTTCTGTGATTTCGACGGTGTCTCCGGTCTTACTGCCGTGCCACTGAATAGAACAACGACTCTGGTCTGCACTGATTTCGAGTACCTCGGTTTGTTGTTATAAAATAATGATGAAATGAATCAATGCAGATGGGTTAAGTGGCGGCAGGTAACAGGAACTATTTGTGATCCCAAGTTCCCTTTAACGTTAAAGGCAAATACATAAAACGATCATTAGACCAGCCGTCCTGTACGGATTTAAATGTTGGCCAATAACGAAAACAAATCAGAAACGCCAGCATATAGTTGAAATGCGGATGTTGAGATGCATTTATGGTGTGACTAGAATTGATAAGGTGAAGAATGACTACATTAGAGGAAGCCTTAAAGTAGCACCACTGGATGGAAAGTTAAAAGTAACAAGTTAATCTGGTATAGACATGTGATTCGTGGTGTTGGTTTTTTGAATGGAAAATTGACTTTGGAAAAATACTCAATAATGGTCAGTGCTTACAAAGATGATTTGGACCACAGCTTAGGCAACGGAGTTGCCGAAAACAGATGAGGCTACTGTTATTGACATCAACAAACAAAAGGCTCTGAAACTAAAATTTGATGAACTTTTATTAAATAATCCTTTAGAGTCATGTTTCCCAAACAAAAAAGATATGGCCTTGAGAATTTACTTGTCGCTCATGATGACTAACTGCAGTGGCGAACGTTCTTTTTCAACTATAAAACGCATTAGTAGAGTAGAGCATGATTTGCTTATCATTGAAAGAGTGTGATCTCTAACTTTGCTCGCATTAAATCCAGAATAGTTTATTTGTTATAAATAAACTTAAAATAGCTTTTGTTTGAAAAATAGGTCTCGGGTTCGACTCCCGGGTCGGACCAAATGTTTGTTTCGGAGTTTGGGTGTATGTATTTACAAAAAAGTATGTATGTATTTATGTCAGTTGTCTAGTACCCACAATACAAGCTCTGCTTAGTTTGGGACTAAGTGACAATCGTGTGTAAAATGTTCGAAAAAAATTCCGAAATACCATAAACTTAAGAACCTAAAGCAATTCAAGGGCCCCTTGGCCAAATTTGCTACAGGCCCCGCGCTGGCTTAATCCGGCACTGTCCAGATGTTCTTTTGTTAGTCAAAGTAAAACGAGCTAGAATATATTTCAAAAATAGGAATTACGAGTACTGTGAACTTCAAATATCTAAGAACTTTAATCTATATAAAGACAATATGTGGTCTGAGTAATTCACTAAATAAGTATTAGCTTGAGGATTTCTAATTATTGAGGTTGTTAAAATTAAATAACTTACGAAGTGCTAATATATGGAAGGCTTTTTAACTTTTAAAAACTGTTTTAATTAGTTCGTTAACGTTTTTGGTTTTCGAGTTTCATTATTCTGTGATGCGTTATTATCACTCTAACAGAGCTAGCCACTGTAAGCCGAGGCTTGATTTTTCGACATGTATAAATGTAAAATGAAAAGACACGACAAAAGAAGAAAGTGTAAGTGTAAAAAAGTATACTAGATCATTTTTATAGAAAACTAAGTGTAGACAAATGAAATATATTTAGCGGAAAATAACATCTTCACAAAACTTTTTAAAGAAATTAAATGATCCATAATTTGAAAGTTCTTAATACTTGTTGGTCCATTTATCCAGCTATCACATAATAACAGAGAAATTCGGAACAAGTGAAAATCCAGAAACATCGCGAGGCACTGCTCAGACACACCCATCATGAGGCTTAACGCCCAACGCGGCGTGATCCCTGATTTCCCCCGGGGTTGTGAAACTGCGCCGGTTTTCGAGCTAAAAGTATATGGACGTGGTATTTTTTGTTGTTCTTTTTAACACCATCTCCTGCGAGTTCTTTCTAATGACGGTAATATACATATCTACTTTAATGAAGGCAACGTGTTTTGACGTCGGATTTATTCCAAGTTTCGCGCAAATCTTTTTTCTTTTTATGATTGTGAGTAACCTGAAAAATACTTGTGATAAATGCTGCTGCAGAATCTCGAATGTTGATTGTTTTATTTAGTCATTTGTAGTGTGGTACGATGTTCTATTCAAAAGTATTTTATGACATTCGTTCAATAGAACTTTCATGTTTTGAATTTAAGGATGAACTCATTTTGCCTTATGACCACGTATACTCGTAGTGAAAAAGACTTTCTTCAGATTCTTTGTGAATTTGCTCTAAAGTCAAACCACTATTTCTATGAGCCCAACGTCCTTTCATACTTATGTTCCTCGTATTTTGAGCCGACTTAAAAAAGTAGGAGTTTCTATGTTCCACTGTATGTTTATTTTTGGCAAAAATATAGTGTGTAAAATGGTCGGCTTGCGTATGAGGGAGAGAGCAACTGGATGAAAAAAGCAGCTGACTGGTCTCTGTGGTGTGCCTTGGGCCTCTCCCTATGTTCATCGACCTGTTGCAGTAACAGGTTGATGATAAATATAATATGATATGATGAACTAAACTCAATATTTTAAGCTTTTAAACTATTATTAGGCATTTATATATATATACTAGCTGCCCCGGCAAACGTCGTTTTGCCATAAATTTTTTTTAGGGATGGGTGACCCTTACCATTTAGGGGGATGAAAAATAGATGTTGTTCGATTCTCAGACCTACTCAATATGCTCACAAAATTTCATGAGAATCGGTAAAGCCGTTTTGGAGGAGTTTGGCAACTAAAACTGTGACACGAGAATTTTATATATTAGATTTTCACAATAACGTATTATTTCAGTTACACAATTGGCCGTGACCGTTGGCGTAGTGGTTTAAGGGGCCGCTATGCCGCTCTCTGCGGCAAGTGTTGTGAGTTAAACCCACATGTACATCACTTTGTATGGTTCACAAAATATTGTTCTGAGTCTAGTTGTTCATTGTGTC
This sequence comes from Spilosoma lubricipeda, assembly GCA_905220595.1. Classification (NCBI taxonomy): domain Eukaryota; kingdom Metazoa; phylum Arthropoda; class Insecta; order Lepidoptera; family Erebidae; genus Spilosoma; species Spilosoma lubricipeda. Next base: position 4,617,922 of record HG992291.1, read on the forward strand.
CGTTTCAGGTATGTTTGTAAAGTCCTTCGCGACATAGGATGTTAATTCGAAATTCGGTCTTTTTAAACGCGAAAAAAAATAACAAAAAAATATTATGAGTTTATAATGACATAACATAACAGGGAATGCAAAAGAGATAACAAAACAAATATGTAATAAATGTACTATATTCATAATTTTCTTCTGTCTATTTTAACAGGCACAAAAATCTATTTCATATAGATTCCTGTTTTAACCCAGTCAAGCTTTTTTATAGTGAAATTTTGTTAACAGATTTATTTTACAAAAAGAAAACTTATATTCACTTAGTCCAGTGTCAAACATTTCATGGAGTTAATATTTATAATGCTAGCAAAAAATATATGAAGTTGTATGGATTTGATAGATAAATAAACTACAAACAGAATAAATGTGGAGGACTAATATTATTCCTGAAATTTTGAAATTAAATTAATTTTTATATACTTAGGTGCTTCTCTGACTTGAATTGTTGGTGAATTGATAAAACGTATTAGATTACCATTTTGGCTTCCTCGTGGGTTACTGCAGGGATTTGAAACATGATTCAATAGTTCAATAGTAAAGATATTATTGTTGCAATTGTGTTCATAGAAATAGCGTAACTTGATATAGAATTTTGGAATGTCTATTGCATTATCATTTTATCTTCTCATACATATTACCCAGAAACAACCATAATTATTTTCACTGTCCTTTATTATTTTAGCTTTCTGCGCTCCTCCTCCACATTGTCTATTTAAGTTCGTAATAATGTTTAAATGTTTACGAGTAGAAAATTATTTTATACTAATATTTCAATACTATTTCGCTACTGAATAACAAAATAATAATGACAGTCGCAATATTTGCCACCGTTCTTCCTTCCTTCTATGCTCTTTGTGTTCATAAAATATTTAATTTCGTCATGCATGATGAGGGCCCTTATTGCGTTTGCACTCGACAAATTATATTAGAGTTCGAGGTGTTTTGATTTCTCAAATCATCTGTTGACATTTAATAATTGTAAGATTTTTTTTAAATACAGCCAGTAAATATCAAGTTTTTATTTAAAAAAACAGGTAGTAGTAGGTGTTGAATTGAGAACAAATAAGACTGTATATTTTAATTAATGTGCATGTTACCCTATTAAGAGATGGAGAAAACAATTTATTACAAGTTATCGCAATTTAGAGGTACTTAGTTTGTTCGTGTCACATTTTATTTTGTCTGAAAATTTTATATAAGATAACAAAATTTAACCATGAATAAACTTTACTCAATAATATTGCAAATGATTATGCATCTGTGCTAACCATTTCTAAATTAAAGCCAGACCGCAGAACGTGTATCTATCCTTGTTTCGCTCGGTATGTTCAAAAGATTTCAAAACATATTTCCGTCCCGTTCCCCTTAATCGCATTTAAATTTGCATATTTAAAAAGATGCTAGGAAAAGCTGCAATATCCTCTCATTTTATATGCGTTTCGTATTTTAGAGGAGGAAATGTTTTTTTTGCAAGACAGGGAGGGTTCTTGTTTGGTCTTGTAGTATGGTAAGAATCTTTTTGAGTCTCATTTATATTTTAAGAGTAGGTTTTACGATGTCAAATACTGACGACTATGGCTTGGCTTTATACAGTAATCTCAATCAAATTACAGCAGGTATTCGTGTTTATCCACAAGTATAATGCAACGACAAATTTTATGGCTGCATTATAATATTTTTGAAGTGTGGCTTGGGGCTGCGTGTTCTTTTTATCTTTATGTTTTAATGTTTTTGTTTTCTATTAGCTTGTCAAAGTATCTAGCAAGCTTTGAATTTCTTTAATTGATTTTTAAACATGATTTTCAGAATTGTGGAGTAGTAGGTAATACTTCAAGACGTTCTAGATTGTTCAGTCTACAAACAGATTTTTTATGAGCCTGCCAAAGTGAAACGTAGTGGTCATCATACACCATTGTTCAAATGTAACTCATGGAACAATGCAGCAAAGTGAGTCACACTATGGTGGCCTATTCAGACTTCTTTTGCGTTATTGGGCCTCTGGTCTTTCATTCTCTAACGAAAGAAGAAAGCACGAATGCTGCGATTTAGTTTGTCATTATTCTAACCCTACATTTTATGATCATTGCAATCTTTTAAACTATCTACATACAAATGAAAATATCAAACCTTGAACACATCTAAGTGACGACCTTTCATACTAAACAACCGTGAATCCAAAAGGAAGTTGAATATTAAAATTCAAAAGCGAAGTTGCATTTTACTTTTTTTTTACCAAATCAACGCTCTACAAGATACTTTTAAGTCACGGTGAAAATCTCAAAGGGCTTTTATCTACCGAAATTATGACAGAGCCTCATACAAATTATGGAGTTCTTACGGCAAGGAGAAAAGAAAAAAACATTTTACTTTAAATTTTAGCTTTGTGGTTTTTGTCTATGGGTCTGATTCTTGATACAAATAGCGAAGGTGTTGTATTTTATTTCTGTTCTTGTGAATTAATATTTTAGAAGTTAAAAATACCCATTACGGTATAATGATTTGATACTTTTATTGGTTTAGAAGGCCAACAGCTGTTATTAATATGGCTAGTTTTTATTTTTTTGAACTATTTTCTTTTTTTATTATTTATTACCCGAATCAATAACTTATGGCAATTTTATTTTAGTATTACGGTAATATGTCGTAGTAATAAAGGTATTTTTAATATAGTGTCGATGGTAACATAGTGCTAGATGGCGCGCGTAATAATAATATTGATTGGAATAAAATAAATAAATATTTCGGACATCTAACACACACAATGCCGTCTAGTCCCAAGCTAAGCAGAGCTTGTGTTATGGGTACTAGGCAACTGACATTAATACATAAATACTTTTTTTTTGTAAATACATACAAATTAAATATAAAAAACACCCAAACTCCAAAACAAGTATTTGTAGATCATACAAACATTTGGTATGACCCGGGAATCGAAGCCGAGACTTCAAGCACAGCAGACGCATACACTACCACTACGCCACTGAGGCAGTTCAATTAACAAAGATATCTATTTTTATAGGCAATTAACATCCTGAATCTTTCAAAAGCTAAGTGTCGTGATAACTCTTGAAGTGACTGCTACTATTCTGTTCGTCAACTACGCTTCAACTCATTTGCCAGAACTGGGAAAAGTATTAGTTTTTAAAGAAATTTTATAGTTTTTTTATGTACCAATTAAACTTTGCTTTAATATTCTCTAAGAAACGTGAGCCGTAAACTAGGTACAATATACTTTTATCTTTTATTACGAAATAGGACTAAGGTAGACATAAAAACACCTCTGCTCAAGTTATTTTTATCTTAAGTACAATTTGCTTTACTTATTTTAGTAAATAAATTACACAGAAAGTTAACAAGCTTTACAGTAGAATGGTTTGATGTAGGCGAACGTGTTACAGCACTATGATATAAACAGACTCTTATAAGTACATAAGTAGGAGGCCAGATAGTTTTTTTTTTATAAAGAATTGATGTAGTTTTTCAAATTTGACGCACACTATTATCAGTAGATATAGAATTTCATAAATGTTACAGCTTAAGAATCTGTACTTCTGATGGAGAAAATAAAATAATAATATTGCTTTGAAATATTATTTTTAACCTTACAACTTCATATAAAGAAGAACTCTTTCAGAACAGACTGTAATAGATTATCTAAAGCCAGCAATGCCTTTTTTCTATGTATAAGTTGCCAAAATGACTCTACTCTGCATTGCTCTCTTAAGTTCTGCATTGGCTAGCCATAGGTGGGCCACATCTTCATTGAGAATGTGGACATTCCAGCATGGTGACTGACACTAAGGCAGCCTACTGAGATAATTTTTCACGTTCCGCTTAATTTTGACTGCTGTCGTTGTGTACGGTTGACGGTTATATAACCCATCTATTCATTCACCCCCTTACATCATCTAATCATTTTAGTCATGTCGCTACAGTTCTTCTAAAGTAATACTATTTGTGAACACCTCGTTTTGTATTTAATATAATATCTTAGAGCATCTATACTAATATATAAAGCTGAAGAGTTAGTTCGTTTGTTTGCTTGTTTGAAAGCACTAATTTCAGGAACCACTGGTCCGATTTGAAAAATTCATTTTCTGATGAATAGTACATTTATCGAGGAAGGCTATAGGCTATATATCATCAGCCTAAAACCACTAAGAGCGGAACAACAATAAAAAAGTTTTCGAAAACGGGGGAAAATTATCACGATATGGGCAATAGGAGACGCAAACGAGGTTGCGTGGATCTGCTAGTACAATATACGGGGGGAGCGCTGAACGAGCGGAACGCGTGATCGGAGTAGAGAGAGAAAGACTGAGTTTAAGTATAGTCTATCTCTCACACACAGTTTCCGTGGTTGGTTGGCGTACCGCTCGTTCAGCGCTCCCTTCATATATATGCTCTAAGCAGAATATACATTCCTTTATTCATAAAATTATATGCAAGTTTTATCCAATTGAGTTGCTTAGGAGAAACACTGGATAGATATGTTTGTAGCACTTTAAATTAATTCTGTAGTTTCTTCTTTTTTGAGAAAACGTAAGACTAAGTTTTGAAATGTTTAGCAAAAAGACATCCATGACGATAAACAATTTACTTAACCTAATCACACAAACTCTAGTATGACTGGTAGACATTTTGTTATACTAGTTTAACTTCCACACGAATATTTAATCAGCGTATAAGATTGAGACAGTAAAAAGTCTAATATTTAAGTTCACGACACAGATCCCTCATTCTTGCCAAAAAAGAACCGACGAAAACAAATCTGAAGAACAATTTAAGCAAATCCTATCCCACAAATTCAGATGTCTTACCAGTTTATTAGAAGTTCGTAGAAAACCCGGCACTCGTACAATGCTCGCCGGTCCGTATAATATAAGACAAAATGAAAACGACCTTGTAATTTCACAAATTGGGTACTCCAAATGTATTATCTACTCAACTTAGAGTTCAGTCATTTCTCGGTAATGAGTCCACCACAGAATTAGGAGAGAATACTTCCAAAAATGTAATGAGAAAATATATTAAATTCTTTCGGATCTCCACAAGTTTGCGGGCAAAATTTTTACTTTAGCAATAGACCTCTTCGCAAAAAAAATGAAAAAGATTTTTATGAACATGTTTCTGGATTAAAAAAATCTTGAGAGTACATGATAATAACGTCTGTAGTTTAAATTCATGGAATCAGATTCAATGGGATTTATTAACATTAGAAAATATTAACAATCTGTTATAGCTGACAATAAACCGATTTTAGCATACTCATGGCAATTTGTTCCTATATTCTCATATACTTATTTAAATTTATATATATATATATATTTTTTAATTCACTCAAAATATTTTATTCAAGTCTCGCCTCCTCTTATACTTTAGAAGATGCATAAATCCGATAGCGCGCATTATTGTGATACTATTTTTATGTATGGGCCTGCCAAAATGACTCTACTCTGCCTGATGGAAAGCAAAAGCAGAATCCAAGAGTTATGGTCACCATACTCATTGCAAATGTACCAATGCAGCATGGTGACCCACACCGTGGCGGCCTAGTGATGCTTCTGTATCGTTGGGCCTCTGGTACATAAATTATTCAAAGTCAAAGAAATAATTTAAGGGTCGTTTAAGTAACAATGAGAAGGAGGAATTCTGTTGGAGGTAGAAAACTTACCTCCACAACCTCTCTCACCACTCCCCTTGAAAATACAATCTTGTTGAATACTTATATTGTTGCAGACTTTCCAGAAAAAACAGATGATACATTTCTCGAGCCCTAATGCTTACGCATAAGTTGATAATGCTTAAATAACGCATTGTATTTTGTTTTCCATTCATGATAAGGTCAGTTTTACATTAGCTGCCTGGTTCTCGAATCGTAAGTTTACGATTATTGTTGCGGTCCATTGTCAGGGTCTCGCCTCAATACCTCGATATCGATGAATCGGTACTCAGACAAGGGTTTTTTGATTTTTCTGTTGTTACAATATTCTTTGCACGAAGTTAAGATAGGCGGATGAAACCATCTCGCCTTACGAGGGACAAAAATATAAATGCTCAAAGATGGCTATAAAATGACTGTCTAACCCTTGTTTACAAGCTTAAGTAAAAAAATGAAAGGTGACAATATGAAATATAACTAACTACATCTCGCTGTATTACTCGCTGATTTAGTTATTTTTAAATCGGATACTGTTTATTATGTCATTGGTTTTTATTTTGTTCTAATTTTATTTTTCAAATGGTTTTTTTTCTAATATAAAAGTAGCCTCATTTACATAAGTATGCATACATAACATAACATTACATTACATAGCTGATGTTATATAAATAACATCAGCTATCTGTCAGGATAACGTTGTCAAATTCAACCCTATTTTTCCAGATATTAGTCGGCACAAACAGACAGAGAGACGATAATTGATTTTTAAGTAAGCACCGCATATACTTTTATATTTGCTGAAAAGTTGCTAATTTAAAATTACAAACTAAAACTTCAATTGTAGTCATTCGTCGTTGAGACAATACCGTAATATTATTGAAAGACTAGAAACATTTGCAGATTTGAGGACAACGCTAAAATCAAAACGTAAGGTTATTTTATCAGTTGACAAATATCGTTGCGTTCGAAACTGTTAAAACGTATATAAGTAGAACCATATATTAGTTTGTAATGTAAATATCTTTGATAAATCTCATCGCAAAAGGCAAATATATTTATATACTTGTAGTACGTAAAGTACCTACTACTCCTTAAGTCCTTCCATTACTAAAATGTACACAAATCCAATAACGTAATAAGTACTCAAAACATCTGCAGAGGTCTGATCGTCCCTTGATCATGTCTTTTAACGCCCAAAAGCACTTAGTAACTTACCAATATTATAGCAACCTTCATAGTTAACGCTACCCCAAGGCTAATCTCTTATTAATTCTGACAAACTTACTGAAGAACGTTACAAGCGAAAACTATTCCTATCTCGGAGCAGTAAAGTCCATTAAATGTTCAACAAAAGTTTGTTCAAGAGTCACGAACTATAGAACTCTCATTGTTTTACCAGTCCCTTGGAGCTGGAAGTTATGGACGAACGCATCTTGGGAATGATCGAACTCAATACTAGAGTAATGGTTTTTTGGAAGTTAACAGGTTGTTAAGATTTACAACGACTTTTAAAGTTATTTCTATGTAGTTTGTCCCCTGAGAAAAGTTTTATATCAATACCTTAATAGTTTTGTTTAGAACAGTTCAATCAGTATTATTTATTTAGTGAAAACGTTTTACTTTACGATCTCAGTTAATGGGTCTTAGTAATCGTACTTCTGTCTTCGTCAGCGTCAAATATGCTCTTATTAGATTAGATATTTGACCTGACGTGAGTCAATAGAGCCTTATTTAAACTTAATAACTAATCTCCTATTATTTTTTTTATATACTTTATATGTATGTACAATTGCATGTATTTTTATTTATATGTATGTGCATGTATGTGTTAGTGTATATGTAAGTCTATTGGTAATATTAGTTTTATACATGATTTGTAAATGTGCACCACAAACTACACATTACTTTGTACTGTCCATCTTAAGGTTGCCTGGAAGAGATCGCAGTCTGCGATAAGGCATTGTACTACTGCTTTTAATCGTGTAAATTAGACATTGTATTTTTTTTTTAACTGGTGTGCAATAAAGAGTACCTATCTATATATCTATCTATCTCCTTAGGCATTAAAACTATATCGCAGATTGTCTGATATTTTTTTTAATATTCATTAATTGTATTTTAATGTATAATTTTATGGATATATTTATGATTGTTTTCCACTTTCTACGCTACTTCTATGATTCTTACATATAGTAAATAAGTGTAGCAAATTCATCATATCTATTTGTGTAAATAATACAATATTTAATCATGTACCTTTACAAAAAACTCTACACACATAATAGGTCTTTACCTATGAAATTGCCGTTTTGTATGCAATAAGTGAAAGTACTTATTTTTTTAAACTTTTCTGTTATTCGAAGTAATCACCCATGCAATCTACGCATCTTTGCCAACGCATTGGCAGTTTATTTATGCCCTTCTTGTAAAAATCAGCTGGCAACAAACTCTTCAAAGGCATTTGGTACCTCTCGGGAATTGAATTTTTTACCCACTAAAAAGTTGTCTAAATTTTGGAAAAAGTAATAGTCGGTAGGTGCAAGGTCTGGTGAGTATGGCGGATGAGGTAGAGCTTCCAACCCCAGCTCTTGCAGCTTGGAGACTGTCTGTTGCGCATTATGGGATCGCGCGTTGTCGTGAAGGAGCAGTGGGGACGACCGATTGACCAAAGCTTTAACTTATTGCATACAAAACGGCAATTTCATAGGTAAAGACCTATTATTTATGTAATATAAATAAATCGCTTCAAGATACCTATACACAACTATTAAACCCTTCAAAATTAATTTAATGAAAATAATGTAACATTATTTTCGACATTCTATGGAAAGGAGGATAAGTTGAACCAAATGATACTACGTTACTGAGCAGTACACAGCATTAGACATAACATTCTAATAACATCATCATCTAATGATAAATGATTGATGATTAAATCTATTTAGGGTTGGATTGTAATGAGTTTTCATCTTCTATTCTGCTAGATCCTCTTCCACACCTTATACACTCCTTCATTTTATTGCCAAATATTTTTGACTATTACTTTTATGGTCGGCCATATAACTGACGCCAACACGCTCTGGGCATGTGATCGTTTTTCGTCCATAGTGTGAAACGAAAGATATTTGAGAATCTCAAACTGTCAGGTAACACTTCTAGGCTGTTAACTTTAAAATTGTTTGCACATACATGAATGTCTTCCAAATATAAGGAAGTATGTTCTGTCTACTATTGTTTACTACAAACACTACACGAGTCCCGATTCTCTCATGACATCTTAAACATTCAGATTAAGACCTGCCTCAATCCACTCCTGAACCAATTACGACAAAGGACTCGATCAAATATCACGTCAGCGTCCTGTTCGAATTTCAAATTCAAGTAAGCTCAGCAATACGTCGACACCAACGTCCTTATTCTACGGAATGACGTTTTCGACGGCCGACGTTAAAGCTGAGCGTTCGAGTGTAAATGATGTGCCAACGCTGGAATAAACGTCACTCGTTCACGATCCAGCCAATAGGATGTAAGAAACAAGTGATATGGAGCTGGTGTAATATATTAATAATAATATGTCACTATTTAACCGACCTCAAAAAGTTTCTTAATTCGACCGTATATATATTTTTTTATGTGTGTTCGCGGATAACTTCGTCGTTTATAAACCGATTTTGATGTTTCTTTTTTTAATGTTAAGGAGATGTCCCAACGGTAGTACCATGATAAGGACATTAATATCTGATGATGGCATCCAAGATAAATCGAGTCAAACCTTGAAGTCGGTTTAGTTTTTATTTTTAAATTTTACTTTTAATACAAGCGTAAAAGTAGATAATAAAATGATTTCCCACTTTTTGTCACAGTGTACTCTTTAAGCTGTAATTTAATCATTACTATATCTTTAGTGAGCAATTAGTGAAGAAAGTTACTAAGTTTATAAAACTAGTATACCATAAAATGTTCTTAAATTGTCAAAATAATTTTATGTCTTAAATCATTGTCTTAACACTGCGCGGATCCACCGCAAAGATGAAAGCAGTATTCCACGCACGAGCGAACCTGGGTCTTGAACAGATGCTCGGGCGAGAAGAATCGTCTCACCTTGTTTAATACACCCAACTTCAGCGAAGCGATACTAAATATACTGCAATGTCAAATTAATGACATGTCACTGTGATACAGTGTATAAACCACCTATGTGGGATATAGATACGAAGTTTCTTTGCCAATATAAAATATTTCACTTTTGTTTTAAAAACAAAAATGATACCGCATATTGTACAGCTTGAGCTCCGTGCAGTACAGTCTGGTTCAACTTCATAATAGACAAAAGTATCAACCGATTGAACATTCGTAATCGAGTCAATTTCAGATTAGAGAGTATTTTACTACCTTGATCTTAAAGTACTATTTTTGTTTTTTGAATGTGTACAAGAAGTATTTATGCTGTAAATATTTAAATGCTTCATGTTGTTGTTAATAATCTTACATGATTGCCTCTTCGTCTCACAAGTATCAACGAAGAACTATAAGAAAATTAAACTGATCAAAAAAAAAAAAAGAATAGCATGCGAATCAATTTTCTTTAGCATACCGAAAGAAAACTGGCATCCAGTTTCACTTAATAAAGGGTATTTCTTCGCTGCGATTTAAAAGTTCCAGTCAATTGGAATTGTGGACTCGATTTAGCTCAGGATTTCAATGCTCGGTCAAACGTCAACTGCCCGCCAGAACCGATACTTGGACATTACTAACATTCTTAAAATAACCCGTGAAATGCATTGGAATATTGAAATTTCAAGTATTGATTGCTTCGGAAATTTATACTGGGCTCTGATATTTTTAAATTTAACTTGGATATGGAATGTTCCTAAAAATAAACCATTAAACTTATTTAGATGGGCGAGAAAAAATGTATTTATTGACACGGAACAAAAACGCATTGACAGATGCAGACATTTTAACAATTTTTAGATAAATAAATAAATAAATATTTGGGACATCTATCACACAACGCCATCTAATTCCAAGCTTAGCAGAGCTTGTGTTATGGGTACTACACAACTGATACAAATACATATTTTTTTTGTAAATACATATATATTATACATAGAAAACACCCAAACTCCGAAACAAATATTTGTAGATCATACAAACATTTGGTCCGACCCGGGAATCGAACCCGAGACCTCATGATCAGCAGTCGCACACACCAACCGCGAGACCAACGAGGCAGTTAAATCAAGATCAAGTCAAGATCTTATGGAATGTGTAACACAAAAAGTACAGAAGCTGTATTCCTGGCTAAGATAAGCTAAAACTTGTATTTTGGAAAAACAGTATTCCGTATACTGTTTTTCCAAAATACAAGTTTTAGCTTAGCCGGTTTACAATACTACAGTAGAAGAACTAGGGCATGTAATGTCACTGTGTATTTTTCATAATATATTTCATTTAAAGTTTTATTTTTTAACCGACTTCAAATAAAGGAGGAGGTTTCTCAATTCGACCGTATGTAAATATACAGTATCTTTTCATATATTTTAAGCATCCTTTGAATAAAATATATCTTAGATACTATCCAGTCTAGACGATTTAAGTGCGCTAAACATGCATTAAAGGTGAAATTCAAGTACGAAATAGGCTAAGTTAAATTGGGATAAAGATTAGACAGCGCTTATGTCTTTGATGTAAAATCATATTCTTCTTTGTTATACTGTTTTCAGAGAAAAAGAAATTTGAATGTCAAATTACAAACGATCGACTAATCTTGTAACTGATTTGCCGTTGCTGAAATTAGGTAATAAAAGTTTATTTTGAGACGTTTAAGGTCAGAAAAGTAACAGTGTAAATGTCTCTAACCGCTTCTTTGAAACTGGTGTTTGTTTGGATTCCTTGATTGATCAAATGAGTGAGGTTACTGACGCCCAAACCGCTTCTCAAGAACTTAAAGACTGTGAATACACTTGTGACTTTTGAGTTTCTGGGGTTCTTTACCCCAGCAACTATTTACCATCAGGTAAGCCATCTGCTCATTTCCTCTCTGGCCCCTTACAGAACAGATACTAAGAATACAAGATAAAGAGCCAGAAGAGCACACTGTAGGGTAAACAATAATTATAAGACACTGTTGGTACCAAAACGTTGAATCGATTGTAATTAAATTTAGCACGGGGATGCCTTAATTCTTGAAGAAATGCAAAGGCTACCTTTATCTGCGTTAACCAATATACACGAGGGTGGATCCAGAATGAAAGCTACTCTTTACATTAATTTTGTAAATATTCAAAATTCAGTAACAGTATTTTCCAGAAACGCTAAAGGGACAATAGGAGTATTCTCTTAGAGAGGTCATTGCTCTGAAAATGATAATACTTAGATGTTCCATTAATGCTGCCCAGAAGCACTCATACCAAGACATTAACCTCAGCAATGGACCGGTTTATATACTTCCATCCTCACGTACCAAACTCAGTTAAAGTCGTACGTGGCTACATCTCAACGCTAAGTGCGTTACTTATTGGCATCTCCTAACCTCTGAGTAAATTTTCTTAATAATATTCTTAAAATATTAATGTGGAGAGCGCTATATATTAACAGTGCTAAAAAGTACGTGTACGTATTGCAGTTTATGTGGAAGTTTTACTTGCAAAAGATACGAGCGCTGTATTTGGCGGTAAAAATCTTAATATAGTGTTAATCAATACATTCGGTTTTATTTCTTCAATTTACCTCTGGTGTAGGGGATTCGATAGCTAAATATGCACTCATAACGATTTTTAATACCTTCAATAAATATTGAAATTTGGGATACTCCACTGAGCATACTCATAGGAGTATATATTCTTATTTTACACATTTAGGATTTAATACTTAGTAAAGATTAAATTGCACGAAAATCTGATTTATGTATATTGGTATTTTTTTTAAATACTATCATCGTCATGCAGCCCAGTGCTAGACATACGCCTTTCTTAAGACACACCACAGAGCCCGGTCTGCTATTCTTTGTATCCAGTCACTGTCAATTCTGTTAAACAAGTCTCTGGACTTGACAGTCCTAATTAATTCCTCAAACATTTTCGTGTATCGCACATTTCAACAAACCAGTTGCAACATATGGTTTCTGACAGTGGAGTTACCGTCATCTATACTAATATTATAAAGCTGAAGAATTTGTTTGTTTATTTGATCGCGCTAATCTCAGGAACTTCTGGTCTGATTTATAAACATCTTTCACTGTTAGATAGCCTATTTATCGAGAAAGGCTATAGGCTATATATCACCACGCTAAGACCTACAAGAGCAAAGCACCAATGAAGAACGTTACAAAAACGGGGGAAAATTATCACGCTACGGGCAATAGGAGAGGCAAACGAGGTTGCACGTGTCAGCTTAGTAACTTATAAACAGAGAAAATGCAAGTAGAACTATCACAACCTACACTCGATCGAGACTATATTGTGGATGCATTGCTTCAGCGCGTGGTCGTTTCAAGAGCTCTCAAGCGCACTCCACTAATAAGCGAACTAATGGACATTGTCTTTGGACTTCAAGAACTTCAAAGATTCTTAGAATCAATTACTGGTAAAACTAAGTGCAATATTTAAAATAGTAACTGTTGAAGAACTTAAATACTTTCAAATTTTATTTTTTTAGTCTTTTGGATTTTATAATTCCGTCTGCATTTTGCACACATTAGTTTTTTTCGTTTCCAATTTCTATTCTACATTACATTCTATACTAATTCTTAAACTTTCGCGTTCCATGATATGTTAACAATTATTTTTACGGGAATTAATGCGATCACTTATTAAAAGGTGTTACATACCTCTGATTTGCTTGACGTTTCGACCAGGTTGCACTGGCCGTGGTAATACTTTTTAATAAGTGGTCGCGTTAATTCCCGCAAAAATGATTTTTAACATTATATTCTATACTAGCTGAACCCCGCGGTGTTACCCGCGGTTAATATTGTACCGCATGTAACGCTCCCCGGATCATCAGCAGTGAAAGTCCTGTCAAAATTCGTCTAGCCGTTCCAGAGATTACCCGGAACAAACAGACAGCCAGACAGACAGACAAAAAAATTTTTAACGACATTTTTAGTATATGTATCGTGTATACATAAATATGCATTAAGTAAAAAGCGGTAATTTTAATATTACAAACAGACACTCCAATTTTATTTATTTGTATAGATTTAAAAAATACTAATCATCAAAAGCTTGTATCATCAACAACCTTTAATAATCACCTACTGAACATAGGCTTCACCAGAAAGGAGGTTTTGGCCTTTACAATACCTCGCTAGTCACAGAGGTTGGTATACTTTGGTTTACTTCTCTTTCCAGTATTGTCCAACAGGATTTGCTACCACTATTGATGAATAGGGGTGGTGATATTCTGTATTCTTAATCATCACCACACGAACGAAGAGAAAAATATATTCAAAACCATGAGTAGAAATAGGTCCCCTTCAGATATATTTCTCTCTCTACTAATTTTATAATGTCAATGGTTAATAAAATTATTAAACCTGTCATCTATTTATATAAAAGAGGAAGGTGACTGACTGACATACCCATAGATCAACGCACAGCCCAAACCGCTGAACCTAGAATCCTGAAATTTCGCTTGTAGGTCCTTTATATAACGTAAGTGAGCACTAAAGGAATTTTTGAAATTCCACCCCTAAGGGGATGAAAGATTGTATGAAACTTTTTATTCCTTTGATAAATTTACTTAAAATTTTGTAAAAAATAGTGGGGTTAAAGTTATGAAATACGTATTTTAGTATTTTTCAAAATATCATCCCTAAGGGGTAAATCAGGGCATGAAAGCCGCGTGTAAAAGCTAGTCTGTATTTATAAAAGAGGAAGGTGACTGACATAGAAAGAGATCAACGCACAGCCCAAACCGCTGAACCTAAAGTACTGAAATTTTGTATGTAAGTTTTTATATAACGTAAGTAAGCATTTTTCAAGGACAACTCACAAAGGAATTTTGGGAATTCCACCCCTAAGAGGGTAAATCAGGGGATGAAAGTTGCGTGAGCGAAGCCGCCTGCAATAACTAGTATTTTAATATAGTGCAATAATGTAGCTACTTAAAGATGATATATTTCTTACCTTACATTAGTGACAGATACAAACAAAGGTTAAATAATATCTTACTAAATTATATATTGCAAACAATTTTTCTAAGGCAATAAGTATTGGGTCTCATAACAATATCATTCCCGGAAATTGACCAAATCAGCAAAATCAACAACATGCGAAGCCATAGAACAAAGCTATTTATGCCAGAATTTTAGATTCAACTTCTTCTACCGAAACAAACAACTCATAGATGAACCAACTCAGTTGATAAATTTTTAACATTGGAACATCCAATGTAATAAAATGCTGATACAAAATATATTCATTGGCTACAAATAAACATGTCAGTTGGAGTTCACAGTTCGATTGGGCCCCGATACAAATTCCTTTCTGTCGATGTTTCAACGTGTCTACCCCTCATTTACCTTTTTTTATTAACTCAACCAGATTTCTTCAAATAACAGACGTCTAAGGCATTGTATGTATTGAGCGGTTCTAGAAAATTAGGAGTTTGATTTTTAGCTATCTCTGTTCTAGATGTTTAAAGTGACATTTATCTTATAGACCTTCTGGGATCTTTTTGTTAGTGTTTTCATGTTAAACTTCTTTGGGAACATTGTTATAGCCAAAAAGTATATAAGGAAAGATCAAAGCTAAATGGTTCCAACATAGGTGAATGATGCTATGGCTCCATATAGGTAGTTTCTCACACAACATTTTAGAGTCTAATACTATGAGATTGGTAGGTACAATTTTTGGTATAGTATTAAAAATACATCGTTTTTTGAAACTGCATAAGCGGATGACAAAACAATACAGTCTATTTGATACTTAACTTTGGTGACATGTTTATCTTTCTTGAAAGTAAATTATTTGAACGGTGCCTCATCGCAAAACCTATTACCTTTCTTTTCGACGGCTACAATATTCAGACCAGTATTTAATCATAGGGCTGAATTATAAAAGATAATATTATCATACTAATTCCAGTTTGTCACCCAAAATAGTTTTAGATAGATAGAAAGATAGAAAACTCTTTATTTGTACACCGTATTACAGTTTTACAAATTACAGAAAATAACAAATATATAATGTACAAAGGGCGGCCTTATTGCCGAATGCAATCTCTTCCAGGCAACCTTAGGATGGATCAAGATGTATCGGAGATAGTAGCAGTTGACGGTGCAATGAGTTTTGATGAGTTATAATTTTCCAATGATTATAACTAGAAATACATATATATCTCCATACAGGCATATTTACACAAACATATATACATTAAAAATAAATAAATACATGTCATCAGTGGAGCATACATTTATATATTTTTGTTTGTAAAATAAAATTTGTCAGTGTTCAGTATCACTGATTTAATGAGCCATAAACCAGTAATGGAGATTTGTGGTTAACCGCAGCTAATGAGTCCTTGTTTCGACGGTTGATTGTTGAGTAAGTAATTTTCACGTTGTATTAAAGTCTCATACTCGAAGGCGACGAAATTACAAGTCATTGTCAAGCTTGTAAATAGTAAAAGTATATTTGACTTACTCGACGACTTGAGTTAATAAGACATTTCGACGACTGAACTAGAGTTATATAAACTGGCATTGCATCGACATCTTTCAAAAAATAAGTTCATAATTTCTTATTTTATTTATTGTTTTGTTATAGTATAAAATCAGTATTATTTTCACTATTTTATTTAGAGTGATAGGTCGCCATTGTGTGTGTCATCACCCTGCATTGTTGGAATGTCTGCATTCACAACGAGTATAGTGACCACTGCTCGTAAATTCTGCTCAGGCTTTTTATCAGGCAGAGTAGAGTCACTTTTATATAGATAGGAAGACACCGCAATATTAGATTCTTGTAAAGATCAAATGCTCAAATAAGCTTGGGTACCCATATGTCTTACTTTTTATGGACTGGCTAGTAGCATTTGTTAGGTTAGGCCTGGTCAACTTGTATCGACTGGCTTGGTCAACTTGATTTTCAATCATTCAGAAATGTTTATATATGTATAAATGATTTAAAATGTGACCTAAATTTTGCTTTAATAAATAAGCTAAATTGAAATCACAAATCTATTGATTGATTTCCTTCGGGAACCAGATTCGACGACTCTTAATGTTAGAAGTCAAATAAACGTAGATTGTTAAAAAGTCTTAAAACATTCTAAATTTACGGAAATCTCGGTAAATTAACTGCCACGGTTTGAGAAATTGGTAAATAACTTAATTAATTTCTTATTTCAAAAGAACTTACAGTCTTATTTTGGAATAATTAAGTTTTTTAGCAGTTTATGTATTTTAAGACTAGTTGTTGATTATCGTGGCAAACAGTAGCCTATGTGTTATTATATATGTGTTATATGTGAAAGAGTAACAAACATCCATTCATCCATACTTACAAATTTTCGCTTTTATAATATTAGTATTGATGTATTCTTCAAGTCAGTTTGTTTTACGCATCAATTTTCAGATTATGTTCAATCCATAAGTATCCTTAAAATGGGGCTTAAATAGTTAATACTTATTCAATAATGTTTGTTGTGTAATTCATATGAATAGATTAAATTCCTCGTAATCCACACTAATATTATAAATTTGAAAGTTCTGTTTGTCTTTTTGTCTGTCACGTTTTCACAGTTGCGCCAAATTTCAATGAAATTTTGCAAGGAGATACTGCTGTAAAGAGATAGGTACTGCAATGAGATATTCAACTCTCGGGTCAGGTCAAAAGTGTTATTAAGTTTTTCTTACAAGAAGTTCTTAATAACAGCGCGAAGTAGGGAACTTTGGCGATGTTTCATGCCCGTATCTCGGAGAGCACATTAAGCCGTTAATCCTCGTTGACGAGACAACATTTATTTACTGACATCTAATTCAAACTTCAAATTCAATTCGCCCTCAGAGCTGCAGAGGTCCAGTCAGACGCTCCCGGTAAAACTGATATTCATGTAAAATCGGCTTAACTCTAAATAATTTTAGGAATAACAAGGGCTAGGAAAAGAGAAAGGCATATTTAACTCCCAAGAAGTCAAGACACTATATTGCTTTGAAGCAATGGAAGATGTTACTGGTTATTTAGTAAATAGAATATATTACAAATTATAACTATGATTTTAACTACTTATATATATATTATCAGAGAAACATTAATTAAATAGAAACGTAGAACCTTCTTTATTCGCTTTTTTTTGCAATTAACACCTTAGAGGTACCAGAAAAACTTATTTTGTAACTTTGCAAATTAATAATGTAGTCACCATATCAACATAACTTATCAAGCGTATTTCTGTTTCAATAACATTTTTGATATCTCTATCAATAGAACAGCCTTTTAACAAAATTGAATATTCAAAATAACCTGCCAAAAAGAAATACTGTTTTTAAACCTAACAGTGAACTAATCCAGTTTCATCCAAAAAACGAACAGAACTAACTCTAAAAATAGATTCTCCATGTTTCAATGCGAAACGGTCATGTATTAATAACTAGGCCAAACTAAAGCTTTCCTATTATAATAGAGGATATGATATAAGTACACTTCGCAGTTATTTGGGAAACGGGAGTTTGAGGTAACGAGAATTATAGTTCTAACCTGATAACAACTTGTTTCTACCTACATATGTATAACTAGAGGATACTCTGCTTAGTTTGTACGTATTCTGGTCACGCTTTTCAGGCGTAATAAGTGGGCGACTTTGCTAAACAAATTTGTATGGTGTTCGTTTAGTTTGGTTTTTTAGTGCTGACGTAACAAATAAATATGTGACTGACCTTATACTGTACTACGGTAGGTTTTGTTGTATCGAAATTATTTACTTAGTGCATTATATCAAAGTTTTTAAAATTTGTTGTGAAAAAATTAGCTGAATGAGTTACGCAGTAAACAATACAAAAAAATTGCATTGCGCTTTTATCACGTAACTTTTAAGCCATATTATCAGTATGAATGCATCTCCAAGTTCACTTTAAATTACAACTAATACGATGCATGTTAAACAATTCTGTTTTTAACCCCCAACAAATGGGTGTTATAAGTTGGACGTCGATGTCTGTCTGTCTGTGACATCGTGGCTCTAAAACGGGTTGACCGATTTCGATGCGGTTTTTTTTTCATTTCAAAGCCAGTTTCCTGGCGGTTATTCTTAGCTATGTTTGGTTAATATCGGTCCAGCAAAGTAAGAGTATCAACTCTTTTCCAAAATGATGTAAGGCATTTTGGTGTATGGTAACTCGATTAAGTACTTAACGCGTGCCAGTATAATCTTTAAATGACAATTTCTTGATAACTTCGACCTGATGCCGCGTAGGGGAGTTTATATTTTTTGTTTGCTGTTTCTATATCAATAATCTTATTGTTATTGTTAAAAATGTAAATGTAAGTTTGTTGTTTGGAGGTATTAGAAGTAATATAGGATACTTTTATTAAATACGAGCAAAGCCGCGGGTTAAAGCTAGTAGTAATTATTTCGGACATCTGAGACACAACGCCATCTAGTCCCAAGCTAAGCAGAGCTTGTGTCATGGTTACTGGACAACTGATATAAATACATATACACACAAAGCTTTCGGAATTAACTGGTTTTATTTTGAAATATAAATAAACGCTAATTTTTAAAAAGTAACTGGATGATTGAGCATTGCTTGGTGGTTAATTGTGTAATGAAAAGTTTAATTTAATTGTAAGTATTTGTGAAAACTTAGCTATTAGGAATATTTATTCCAGATTATTTAAAATATATTATTTTAGGTTGTATCTAATATTTCACTAATGTGACTACGCTTCTCACACACGTGTAAATAAAATGGAACGTTTTGTTGCCAAATCCAGAACCGGACTTAGCCGGTTTCGTCCCGTCACGCCCGTCGAAAACGGGACACAAAGGGGCACTCCGCAATCACGCTGTTTGTAAATCTTTCACGTACACACGTGAGTCGGAATATTGAGTATTGAGTCACACGGCTGAATACAAAATAATAATTGTGTAGCGCTAAATATTGCGCTATGTGGAATTGGGAAATGGGGTGGTTTATGTGAGCGTAAACAGGATATAAGGTACAGAATAGAATAATAATCTTTTGTTGTACAAATACTTCGGGAAAATCAAGTGATGCGTGAGTTGTATTTGGGTCGGTTTTATTATAATATTGAAGTTCTATCTACTTAATGGAAAATAAGTGTGATAGATTCTTTCTTACTATTGCCAACCAAAGAAATTTAGCATGAAGATACTATGATTCTTGAGAAAATACATAGAGCCTAGTCTTTGCCGCGATAACCGACATACTCAAGGGCGGAGCGACAGGCAATAACAAGGTTATATTTACAACAAGTCCAATATACCTCGTGCGATATACCTATCGATAGCGATAGCGATATAACTACCGTCTGAAGTAGCTATGTAATTGAACTAGCCACATCTAGAGTAAAACGTTTGGCACTGAATTAAGTTATAACCTAAAAAAGACACCTAAGGAGCCAAGGATATGGTAGATGGAGAAGGTCTCTTCCGTTGTAACTACGGTACCCAAAGCTGAGTCAATATTATGTGTTCTACTTACTTTTTTTAATAATTGTACTTATGCGTTAAATATTTCGGATATCTAGCACACAATGCCATCTAATCCCAAGGGAGGCAAAGCTTGTGTTATGGGTACTTAAACATGGGCGGTTAAACAAACTATCCTACCTATCAGATACGAAAATTGTTGTGTGGTTTAAACATTCTATGTAAAGTTATGATCAGAACAAAAAAAAAGTTGCAATGCTTATTTTTTTCATACACGATAATGAAAATTTAGACAAGACACAAAGTTAAAATTTATTTCTTTTAACTTCATGAAACTTTTGCAACTCTCGTCGGAAATCGTCCGAGTTTTAATTATTAATGACTGACCTTCACTTAAATAAATTTTGGAGACAAATTTGTTCATATCTTTCATTTCGAGATTTTTTTTTAATTTATAAGTTTTAGACCTACTTATTTTTCTAATTTGAGATAAGTTTGATAAAAGAAGGTTATTCAACTTTGTAAATCTAAATTGATGTAAAACATTATGTTGGTTTCGTTGTGTGGTATATACCACACAACGAAACATACAAGTTTTACATTATTAAGTGTGCGAGGTGTATATACACCTCACACACTTAATAATAATTTCACATATCTCACACATGGCAGTCTGCTCATTAAAATTTCTCCTGGGTACGACATGAACCCAGGACCCCCATATTAGCAATCAGGATCCCTAACTACTAAAACAGAACCTTAAATTTCACGTCAAAGAACTTCAGGCATCGTGTTCCTACGAAAAAAGATATTGACTGACAGATAAAAGGATAACGAAGTTATTACATAAAGGTTTGTTTTTTCCTCCCGAGGTGCGGAAAACAAAAAACTGTATTTATCTGTTTTGTTCTGGATAAAACACGCAAACACTATTGATTTAACAATTTAATACACGCCCTCTAAACCGCAAAACATTTGAAACACAACCGAATACTGATAAATGTTTGAGACCCTTTCCATAAACTTTCCGTTGTGAACTTTCCACATTGAACTAGATTAATATTGAGATTGTGTGTTACGAATATCACGGCCTGGCAATATATCTACCTAATCTACACTAATATATAAAGCTGAAGAGTTTGTTTGTTTGTTTGTTTGTTTGTTTGTTTGAACACGCTAATCTCAGGAACTACTGGTCCGATTTGATAAATTATTTCAGTGTTAGATAGTCCATTTATCGAGGAAGGCTATAGGGTATATATCATCACGCTACTACTAATAGGAGAGGAGCACCAATGAAAAATGTTTCAAAAACGGGGGAAATTTTCACGCTACGGGCAATATAAGGCGCAAACGAGGTTGCGTGGGTCGGCTAGTATCTAGATATCATTGTTAATTTATATGTGTGTATTATGAGTATGGTTAACTTACATGTAATGTGTTTACTAGTATGGAAAATTATGTTTTAGTTTTATGTAAATAACTTAAAGAAAGTGTGAATTAAAGACAAACATCAAGATATAGATGAAGTGAGTATATAAGTGGAGTAAAGCATGTGGATTAATAATAATCAATGAAAAAAGAGAAATTTGTGTCGCTACGTCATACTTAATTTAAAAACACATTTAAAAACGCGCATAACTTCCGATCCACTGCACCAATTTGGATAATTCTTTTTTATGTGTTTGTTATTGTCAGGTCAAGGGTTGTATAGAAGAAAATGCAACTGTACACTACCCGTAAGAAGCTGAGACGGGTATAAATACTAAAACTTTCCCCGTTATCTTTTAATTTTTAACCGACTTCATTCTTCTATACAAACCTTGTCTCAACAATAACGAACACATAAAAAAGAAGAATTATTAAATTTTGTTGCAGTCAATCTTTAGTTAAGCGCGTACAGCGTACATTCATTTCGGCAATTCATTTTTATATAGGTCTTAGCTGACCTGCAAACTTCGTACCGCCATATTTACATATCTGTCTATGCTTCCCGCCGCGGACAAAAAAAAAGACTTTTCCCGTTATATTTTAATTTTTCTTGTACACAAACCTTGCTTTAACAATAACGAACAAATAAAAAAAAAATGTGCAGCCGATCGGAAGTTATGCGCGTACATACATTTCGGCAATTCATTTTTATATATATAGATAGAGTAGAAAATAAGAGAAAACAAAACGAATTTCCAAATTCTACAAAACATTTTAACGCATAAGTCTATTAAAAATTAGCGACCAAGTTAGGTTTGCACGGAAGTCTTTGAAATTATCTACTATAATGCATGTGGGATATATGGTGGGTATAATGCTATGGGAAGGTTTATATGCTAAATATAAACCTTCCCCTTGAACACTCCATCTATTGTTAACACCACTTTAAATTACACTAAGCTAACGCAAAAACGACTTCATTTTATACTATATAAGTATGTAGTATCCAAAAATATTCGAACATTTCATTCGCGTAACGGCGAGTCTATTGAAATGCCACAGCAGCGCCTGGCGCGTGCGATTGGTTGAAATGAAATTTTATTTTCTCAACTAAAACGCGACAACGGTGACGGTTCTATTGTGAATAGTAATCAAAAATACGTTGTTCTTGACTTCATATTAGAAAACCAATACCTGTCTGGCCAAAATCTCCTTTCTAAGGAGAGGCCTATGTCCAGTAGTGGACTGTTAAAGATTGTTGATGGAGATGATTGGAATATGAAAATTATATTAATCAGGTTTTCTAACAGACAAGAATAGCAAACACGATTCTTTAGTGATGTTAAGATGGTAGTAAATGTTGTAGATATGATTTTAGTTAGCGTGTGAGTGTGTTTATCCTCATTTTTACGTTACGTGTAGACGAGGAATCCCAAAATTTTTTTTTTCATGATCTTATTGAAGCCCTTTGTCGGCGTGATAAATATGCATACATATGAAAAGTTTCATCTTTCTAGCACTAACCCTTTGGAAGGTGAGCGGGGACGGACATGACGAAACTATAAGGGTTCCGAGACGTGAACTGCGGAATCCTAAAAACAGTCTAGTTTCTCGACGAATTTCAACTATGTACAAAGTTATTACAATCCGACCAAAATAACATGGTATTAATAATATTTGTGCAGGTTTCCTAATATCGACGTGTAGAGGGTACAATCGGCTCAAATGAAACGCAACTGCAGCTGATGTTATTGAATGCTAACGTAGAAATATTACTTTGGTATTGAAATCAAAATGGTATTCAGCATTTGTGTGATTTTTATTCGATTTTTCAATACTTGTAATACTTACTGTATAGAAATATATAGATAATTTGTTGGTTTTTCGCCCATATACATATTAATTGTACAATGCACATTGCTTGTTAGGAGACTGAGATAATGATGAGTGAAAGGAAACTGTGTCAAAGGGCAAAAGTGAATGTTGTTAAGTACAACATACAAATTAAAACTATCTAAATGTGAGTAAAGAGCTACCCCTATGAAGTTCCACAGTATGGAAGCAAAAGGTAAAGACAGTGCTCGTTTCAATATTTCAAGAGTGAGGTTTTAAATGTGCTTTTCCAAACAGTAAATCGATAATGATTGACAAAGCGACTCGTAAACCATTTTAATTTTATTAGTATTGTCAGCAACCCAAATTGTGTCAAGATATTTTCATTTTTGTTGTTAAAGGCTTTTAACTTATCCGTCTGCCCAGAACGTCTCGATAAGTGAGAAGTAGCTCTAGTATTGTGAGCTTTGGGCGCTACCGTTGATCTTCATTAGATTCTTCCACTACCGGCCCTAGGTATGTCTTCGTTCTCTGAAGACCACCAAGCCAATAAACCACCAAGGTATATGCTCCTTTAGCCCCCCTGTACTCCTGTCCGTTTGTTGACTTCAATTCCCACTGAGGTTTTTACCCAGTGTTCCTCTAGGTTCCTCAACGTAACTACTAACAACTAAAAAAGAAGCTAGAGATCTCCTTTTACCCCTAGACTTTTTTCCCTCAGACCCCCCGTATTCAAAACGTACTCTAGTGATATAATAGTCCTTACGACTTACCGTATACCCAGTTGCAGTAAACCATTTATTATTTAACTAAGACAAGACGTTAGCAAACAAAGTTAACATGCAACCACACCTAACCCACCAACAAAACTAACACTTAATTGTAGATTTGTAAAATAATAATAGAAATAAAATCACAAATGATTCATTACATTGGTACTCGCCCAAGATGTACCAGTCCAGACACAAATTATTCATTAACACAGTTCCTAAAGTTTTATAATAATTTTAGCTGTACCCTTACCGTTAATAATAACATAGGATGTTACAACATAGTAATAAATATTGGACATAAAGAATACTTTTATTATTTTAAGACTAAATGTTTAATATTAAATTACAGACACATTTGTAATACGATGTAAATACGACATTTAAGTCATCGTATTGTATCTAATACCTCACGGCTACGAGCTATTACCACTTCCGATGATTCTGTCTTTTTCATATACATATATGCGACTGCCTCGCACCCAAACAAACTTGTATTGGCCCTGCTTGCCGCACAGACGTGCTGCGGCATGAAGGGCTCTATTCTCTGGCGATAAGTTATCGACAACATAAACTGCGGCCTTATCTACGCCGAAACCGAGAATGCTAGTGTTCAGTTTGTCCTGGGGATGTGTTTTGTTGTGAGCCACAACGGCCGCTAGCAGTATGTCTCGGTAACGCGGGGAGTTCATTTTAACTAAAATAAATCATGAACGAGCACTGGAAGGGTTCATTTTTGCAATACGTGCGTACGTACGTTTTTGCAATATTGAATATTGTTTTCATTAATATTGCATTTAACGACACGACAAAGCTGTTGCAGTATAGACACAACGTTCTCGGATTTATTTTCGGGGACGCAGAGTATTTCTAAGTTACTAGCTCGCGACAGTTGGTCGATTTGAAATAGTTTGAGAGATTGTCTGTTAAGCTCAGAACGGAGAAGTTCGTTTTCCTTTTCTCAATTCCTTCACCTCAGTCCGACATTCTTCATAGTTCTTCTGCATGTTGTCAAACTGATCGCTAATAAAAAATATAGTGTCCCTAAAGCTAGTTATATTCTCCTGAATTTCATCTAACTTTTCATCTATAGTAGTAGTATAGATAGATAGAACAGTACTGCGTTTCTTTCATACATTCCTAGACCGTACTACGCATTTCTTGACGTATAAGACCTGTCAGTTCCAAACGTGTCACGGGTTTTGACGCAATGGTATACTTTACGGCATGTAACATTGAAAGGCGGTGTTAATGAACGAACAGATAGATTCATATTACCACCTTTGGGTTGTTTCTTAAGGCATCTGGGCTATAGCCAGCATTTTGTTTCATTCAGAGTAAGCGACTCCAACTGTTCGCGAATCAAATTCACGCGTAAATAGTGATACAAAAAAGGAAAAGTTAATTTTTATAAGTATAGTTTATAAATCCAAACACAGACATAC
Source organism: Spilosoma lubricipeda (assembly GCA_905220595.1). Taxonomy (NCBI): domain Eukaryota; kingdom Metazoa; phylum Arthropoda; class Insecta; order Lepidoptera; family Erebidae; genus Spilosoma; species Spilosoma lubricipeda. Next base: position 4,643,727 of record HG992291.1, read on the forward strand.
ATTTACAAACATTACAGTCTTCTAAGTTTTATTTAATTACAGTAACAATAATATATGTAAATACACACTGCTGGTTTTAAAAAGTTCCATAACTCGTATATACATATATGGAGCAACTTTCATCATAATTCGTTAAGTAAATATTCATGTTAAGGTTAATATTTGCGTAAACTAATAACAGCTTTAATATATTACAATAGAGGTTGAGAATAAATTATTGACTCAGTAAATTTATAGACCTAGTGTAAATGGATCAGCGTTAGAGCTGAAATAAATGATTCAAATAAAAACAAATACCAACACTTATTCTTTAATCATTATCCGAACTAAGTTGCAGTTAGCTTTAAGTCTCCTATTACTATTAGAGAGTGACTATCAGATCTCATTATCCATTCAAGGTGGTAGAGCCACACTAATTCAGCACGAACGAGCCGGCTCGACGGCGTGGTACTACCCTATCACAGAAGATCAACCTAAACTGACAGCATTTGTGCTGTCATGTTTCTTAAATGAGTGCAAGACCGGAGCACCAATAATGCAGAAGCATCTCAATAGGTTGGTCTTAAATGGCCACCCATCTATAGGCTGACCTGACTAGGTGTGCTTAACTTTACAATGTATTAACCGCAGTTACCACTGAGCCAGAAGTTCCACACTAAACCAACACTAACAAACGTGGATTTCATTTTTATTCCCGTTCGTTATACCCGACGTATTGCCAAATTCTTGAGATTTGCTTCTTCCAACTTGAACAGAGCTAACTTTGAAAGGGTTATTTGTGAACACAAATGTACCGAATAATGAACTCAGTTTCGAGCAGTTAGTACTTGTTTTTAGTGTAAGCTTGAAGTGCATATTTAATTTACGGTTTTTGCTTTATCTACAATTTTATTATGAAAGTCTGCGTGAGCGAAGCCGCGTGTAAAAGCTAGTTAAGCTTTTACATGCGGCTTCGCTCACGCAGACTTTCATCGCCTGATTTACCCCCTTAGGGGTGGAATTTCCAAAATTCATTTCTTAGTGCTCACTTACGTTATATAATGAACCTACATGCAAAATTTCAGGATTCTAGGTTCAGCGGTTTAGGCTGTGCGTTGATCTCTGGGTATGTCAGTCAGTCACCTTCCTCTTTTATATATATATAGATAACATAAGTAGGTATACGGGGGTATAAGGGGGTCTAAATCGAATTACGTAATTGTGACTTTAAGCTAGCAGGTTTACATGAATGGAGATATTCATTTATCGTCAGATAATCCGTCTCCTCGTTTGCTCGCTTTTTAATCAAAAATAAAAACAATATAGCCAACAATTCTCAACTATTCTGAATTCCAGCCGCACTCTGCGTAGAACGGTGCGGCGATATATTGGCGGGTTGTTGCCAAATCCTCACAACTTTCAACATTTGTTTGCGACTTGATGTACCGTATAATGAACCGTCTTCGAATTCTGTGTTTGTCACAAAGTTTGCACTTTTCAGAGTCTCGACATCTGAAGCAACTTTTCATGGAATGTTCTGATTTATTGTCGGATTTCTTCAGTCATATTATTTATGTGATACGCCGAAAATATGTTGTACTTCTTCTTCTTGAAGACTCTTTACATAGCATACTGGGAAGATAGAAATGAATTTCTTTCGTTAAATCAAACACAGAATTGATATTTGCTAAGTGTTTTATTGTTAGTATATACATCAAACAATCGCCCTCAGCGGGTCCCCCTAAAGAAAGTTCGTTCTTGGGCAGTCTGCATCCATCCGCTGCCAGCCACTTGAATAACTATAAAATATTACTCAACATACTTACTAGTATATATTGAGAAACATTCGATGTTATTTGAATAGGAACAAATGTAAATTAGTAACAGAGATTTCATAAACCTACTTTTTCTATCAGGTTACCAAAGGTATCAAAACTCTCCTGCTAGCCTATTTGCAAACTTTTTTTAAGCTACTTAAGTCACATTATTACATTTAAGTATGTTAATAATATTTATAGGTATATTTAATCTGTACCTTGTATGAATTTATTTAATAACTGGCTGACGCGCTCAACTTCGTTTGCGTCTCTCCATAAGATATATTTTTTCTCATTTTCCCAACAATTTCGGTCAATACCCGGCTCCAATTGGTCGTAGCGTGATGTTATACAGCCTAAAACCTTTCTCGCTAAATGTGCTATCCAACAAAAAAAGAATTAGTACAATCGGTTCAGCTATTCACGCATGATGTCGTGACCAAGGCAAATAGGGATTTATTTTTATATATATAGATGTAGACTATGTGAAGCTTTCACTTTAAATAATACATTTACTACTTTACTTTCCCCTACCTATCTTCTTTGTAAACACCAGACACCACCAATATGCTTTTTTCCTTTTTTTTTTATGGAATGGAAACGAGCAGAAGTGTTGCCTGATGGTAAGCGATTAACGCCCCCCGTGGACACCTGCAAACACCAGAGGCGTCACAAGTGCATTGCCGGCCTTTGGGGGATAGGGAGGGGAGATAGGAGGAGGGGGTTTGGATTATGGGCATCTGATATCCTCACTCACTCGGTGAAACACAGCGCAAGCTCTATTTCACACCGGTTTTCTGTGAGGTTATGGTATCGTGGTCGAGCCGGCCCATTCATACCGAAGCGTGGCTCTTCCATGGTAAAGTAAAAAAATATAGGTATTTGTCCTAATCTGAGTTACTTTCCATGCCATGGTTGCCTGTAAGCGATTCCTGTGGACCGGTAAGGCACTTGTACCCTCATACCACCATCACCACATACCTAGTTTTAAGTCTTTTTATAATTAACAGGTGTAATGTAACTTAATTGTATGTTACTATTATCCATTGTAGCATATAAATAATATCTTATATAAAAATATCGTCGAAATTTATGTACGCGCATAACTTCCGACCAGCTGCACCAAATTAAATAATTTATTTTTTTATGTGTTCGTTATTGTTAGGACAAGGTTTGTGTTCAAGAAAAATTAAAAGATAACGGGAAAAGTCATTTTTATTGTCCGCGACTGTACACTGCCTGTGGGAAGCTGAGACAGATATATAAGTGTGGTGGTATGAAGTTCGCCAGGTCAGCTAATATATACATAATTACAACTCAGGAAAACATTGCTATTTATTTTTACCCGACTATTTTATGTTTAGTACAATATCGTGGATGACACAATCTTGTTCTGTTCTAAAATCTAGAAATTAAGTTTCTGTTTACACTGAATAGTATGTACTACGAATATACAGCGTATTAATCTAGTTAACATTTAGATTACAAGAACAGTTATTGGTTCCGTTAATAGCTTTTAGGGCCAAAATAAATTAATAACATCGATAACCACTTACGAACGCTAAATTATTTACGGAAATATATGGCCTGCGACTTGGAAAGGCCCGAAAATTACAAAAGAAAATAATAACTGCTGTTCACAAAAGCAATCGCATTTATTCCAGTATTACGTCTAAATAAATACGCACGTATGCCACGGCTAAAATATTAATTAAGTTAATTAGGAAAGTTGCGAATCAAAGATCAATAATTTGGACAAGCCGACTACAACATCTATTGCCTTGTATGATATCCAAATAAAATAAATAAATATTTCAGACATCTAACACACAACGCCATCTAGTCCCAAGCTAAGCAGAGCTTGTGTTATGGGTACTAGACAACTGATATAAATACATATATCCTTTTTTTGTAAATACATACATATTATACATAGAAAACACCAAAACTCCGAAACAAATATTTGTAGATCATACAAACATTTGGTCCAACCCGGGAATCGAACCCGAGACCTCCTGATCAGCAGTCGCACACGCCAACCGCTAGACCAACGAGGCAGTCTATCCAAAGAAATCAATCTCCTTATAATATTATAAGACCATAAGATATTTTTAGTATGTTTTAGTCGACAAAGTATATCGTCCACCTTCTGTTAGTGACGTGATGAGATATCGCTTGGCCATTTGAGATCTTCCTCTGCTAAAGAACTAATTTGTTCGTTTTCCGGTCTGACGATACTTTCGGACATTGCAGCCATTTTTCGCTGTCGGTCGTCCGCTATTTTCTTTAGGATACTTCCTAAAGAAAACATCGGTAGTATTATAAAGGAATAGAAACATTCTCGTTTTGTTTTCGTCATTTCCGTAAAATGTTTCAAATTCGCATGTGTTAATAATTACAACATCTTCATTCCTTAAAACTTTTAAAACCACTTAATGCTTGTTCGGAATATATCATTCATGTGCAATTCTTCTTGATATAAAAATATTATTCAGCCATAATAAGCCCTTTTACGCTCCCACCGTCATAACAAAGCGAGGTTGACAGAAACATATAAATTGATACAACCGGTCATTCTGCTAATGGTCTGAAATCACATCAGAACCGCAACACGTACCTAATAACATTGGTCGAGGCAATAATAATGTCCAATAACGCCCTTTTATGATTTACTTTTGTGCCCGAACAAACGAAATAAAATCATATGTGTTATTTCCATGGTTATAACATAAACTATGGTGATAGAATGCCGTGATAACGGTAACGGTGAATGGTTTGTTTGCTTGTGTAGGCTATTGCTATTGTGTTTATGGAGGTAATGCTCAAAAAACAAACATTTATTAACCAATATTGGTTAACAAATGTTTGAGCCCTTTTGGTGTTGGATGTCTTTGTTACACCTTTCGGAAAGGCTGGATTTGTTTTCTGTTTGGTAAACGTAAACTGTAAATGATTCTAAATGCTATCAGTGAAAGGTCAAGCATGCATAAAATAACGCTCGGATTTTTCGAAAAAAATGAGTGAATTACGAATGCTTATGACAATTGAAAAGATTATGTAAGTAGAAAAAAGCACGAAAAAAGACTGCACTAAATGCAATAATCAAGTCAGTGCATGAAAAACTTGAAGAAAGTGGCAGAAACGCAAGCTACTCATCAGGATCGTGGTAATTAGCACTCTTTGAGTGTTATCTATGTGTAATAAGTATGTATTTATAAAAAAAAAGTATATATATATATATATTATGTATTTGTATCAGTTGTCTAGTATCCATAACATAAGCTCTGCTTAGCTTGGGACCAGATGCCGTTATGTATTAGATGTACGAAATATTTATTTAATTTTTATTTATGTGTATATGTGTGCTTAGTGTGTACAATAGAAAATAAATAAATAAATGTAGCTGGAAAACATAATGTAAGAAGGTTTGAGACTCTGGTAAATTCACTCATTCAGTAAAAAATCAAAGAATTGCTCATCACTATTTTCTGGGTATTCTGTCGATCACTGTTTTCGGAACATTTTTCATAAACAACTACCTTTAACCACTTTATAAACATAAAATGTAACGAACATTTCAAATTGGTAGGAATCAAAATTTAATTAGTGTAATTTAGCCTTCACAAATTGCCTCAAGAAACTTTTGAGCCTTCGAGATCCTTTTTAAATATTTACTCCTCAAGTCAAGGACTCTTTACTAAAACAGAGTATTCTTGAAATTTAACACCGGTTTTTAGAATCATTTAAAAATGACGTATTAACAAGTAAAATTGGTATTTATTACATTTTATTGTATGAACAGCTTTTGAACGCGACTCCGCGTGTGTCAATTATCACAGTAAAAAGCCTATGTCCTTCCTCAAAAATCACACTATCTTCATGCCAATTTTTATTGAAATCTGTGTTCAGAAGTGAAGGCGTAACAGAGAGACAAATGGACAGACAGACAGAGTTAATTTCGAATTTATAATATTAGTATGGATGCATTGGCCTAGATTTGTCAAAACACTACTGAAATATTGTTCTTTTTAACCGACTTCTAAAAAAGAGGAGGTTCGCAATTCGACCGTTTACATATTTTTTCATGTGTGTTTGCGGATAACTTCATCATTTATGAACCGATTTTGATGATTGTTTTTTTAATGGAAAGGAGATATCCCATGATAAAGCCACTAAGATCTGATAATGGCATTCAAAAGAAATCGAGTTGAACCTTGAAGTTTATTTTACTTTTGTTGAAATATTACTTGCATTATAGTGTTCCGAGCGGAGAGGCGCTGTGGCAGAAAGGTGAAATCAGAGTGACGCGTCTGTGGCAGGGAAAACGATGTTGCCGCGTGACAATATTTTGTGATTTTTTTATCAGTTTAGGGGATTGATAGGTTACCTAATGATATACAATTTGAGTAATATTTGCTAGCAAGATGTACATTGCGTCTCTTCATCTTATTTTTGAATCGTTTGAGAAGTATAACACTCAATGTACATTAAAACTTACAACATTTACTAAATTCAAATTCTTTTTTTGAGAAACATCATAAACTTGGCCCACTAATTCTGTTAACACTCATTACCGTGGGAGAGCCTCGCTTCGGCATAGATGGGCTGGCTCGACCGAGGTGATACCACGGCCTCACAGAAATCCGGCCTGAAATAGCGCTTGCTCTGTGTTTCACCGAGTGAGTGAAGATACTGGAGGCCCATACCCAAACCTCTCCCCCATCCCCCTCCCCATACCCAAAGAGCGGCAATGTATTTGTAACGCCTCCGGTGTTACGGGTGTCTAGGGGCTGCATTAATCGCTTACCTTCAGATGATACGTCTGCTCGTTTGCCCACTATTCCATTTAAAAAAAAAACAATATTTCATTCATCACCATCAATATGATCAGCATTTAATCGTCCACTGCTGGACATAAACCTCTCTTTCAAAAGGAGACTTCATTATTGGCCACTAAATTTATAAAAGTTATTGAATATTTAAACATGTAATCTACATGTATCTACAACTACCAAATTATTAAAATGTAATATTATATACTAAGAAGTGAAAGTTCAGGCAATGATCCTAGATATAGTGGTTACGACCTAAATTATTTCTTTTTTATTTAATACCCATTTTCGTCTGATCTTTTATTACATACACACACAGACATATTATATTCTTAGGTATCTCCTACAACTCCTGAACAGGTGTTATAATAATAAATGGTATGGGTCTTCAAGTAATCACATTTATAGCAAAAATCTAAATTATAAATAGCAACCATAATGTTACCAATTTTAACCAGTTAACAAATTATTAATTAAACTTTAGTTCATAATAATAATAATGTACAAAAGTGAAGTACCGTCAAATCCAGTCAAAACGAACTTAAATATGCACAAGGTATGTATAAATAAACAATTTAAAAAAAAAAAAACGACTTCAAGGTTTGACTCGATTTCTCATAGATGCCATCATCAGATATTAATGTCCTTATCATGGTACCATCGTTGGGACATCTCCTTTCCATTAAAAAAAGAATCATCAAAATCGGTTCATAAACGACGAAGTTATCCACGAACACACACAAAAAAAAATATACAGTCGAATTGAGAAACCACCTCCTTTTTTTGAAGTCGGTTAATAAACAACACAACGATGTGCCAAACTATGGAAATATAGATTCTAAATAACTTATACAAACTACTACACTTCTATATAACCAGGTTCTTCTAAAATTTAGTAGGTGTTCAAACAAACATCCAGTTTTACAAACACAATTTACAATTGAGAGAATTGTTGGAAAACTATGTGTTTCAACCAATAAAGTCCAACAACATGTTTAACGCAATAAAATTTAAATTAAACGCCTATAAAATAGCCAATAACAAATATAATACGCAAAACATAAAACTTTAAACGGCAACCTAAACCAATAAAACGAATCGAACAAATCGACTTAATACCACCTTTTATCGGATTACTCGATATTATTCGATTATAAACGAAAGGCACCGGAGGGTTTGTCTTTGCCCCTCTGCGGACTGTAATTCTTTGCATAGCATCGTTAATTTAAAACTAAATGCTCCGAGCTCGCAACAATAGATTGTCGCATAAATAACTTTAGAGGAAAAAAGGGGGACAACTTGGGGGGAAGATAGAAATTTATACGATGTAACTTTGGCAGAAATTTTCGGGCCAAAACTCGAAATTCGAGAAGAGTGCTCACCCTGATTGGTAATTCATGAGGATTATACAGATTTAACGGAACTAGGGCATTTATACGTTGATTAGAAAAGACGTACATGAAAAAAAGCTTAAATAATTCATTCAAGAATAAATTAAAGTTAAAAGTAATCTTGAAATTGAATGTTACTTAAAGGAAGTCACCGGTGATTTGTTTACAGGGAAAGTTTTCCTCCCTAAAAAATAACTGTATATTTGTTGGAGGAATTTTAGAATTTATTTCATTAATACAAGTCGTGTGTTGCTTATATCAATAAGACTTTTCTTTTAGCATTACTTTCCTGGAGAAATATATCCTTAATAGTAGAGACCATTTGGTGAAGGATTAAGAATACTGAAATAGGAATCTGCGGGATTGCTACCATGTACCTTTTTGTTTGTGAGTATCCGAGGTACATGGTAGCAATCCCGCAGATTCCTATTTTAATGTTACTGACCATGAAAGTGTAAAACAATATAAGAATACTGAATATCACAAGCCTTACTCATTCTATGGGTATCGTAAGAGGTGACTAAGGCAGTGTGCAAACATGGACATTTTTGTATCTTGTAGCAGATACAAGCTACCGATAAATATTTGATTTCTATAGAATCAGTATTTTATTTTATTTTATATCCACTACTACCACACTATGAAGTCATCCATTCCCTGCGCATACGTAATTTTTTTTGTGTCCAGTTTCTAACACTTAAGATATATTCATGACGATCAACAAGTTTTCGGTGTCGGTAAATGGAAACTAAAAGTCGTCACTTGAGGATAAAAGCAACATTAACAAATTTCTATACAATTCATCGACGTCCATCGTGAGACTGACGGAAAACAAGCGACGAATTGTGGCCAGTAGTAGCGACCGGTGTCTGTGTCCTATTGCCGCCACTGGACACAGCAACTACGGTTGTCAGTGATGGTGCGCCTTGTCTACGTTTGCGCAGAGCCTTAATGAGAAAACTATGCATGAAAAATCAACCCCTCTGCCCATCATCGCATAGCAGGCCAAACCCAATTTTCTAAGGAGAGAGCTATATCCAGGAGTTGACTGTTAAAGGCTGTTGATATGAATGGAATGGAATGGAAGAAATTTTTATTTCGACTGTATTTTTTTATGTTTGTTATCTCAGAACTTTCGACTGCATAAACCGATTTTGATGATTTTTGTTTGATTTAAAAGCTGCTTATATATGTAAATATAACTGCTTATGCAAGGACCCTTAGTTGGACTTGATGTCATATTTATGGATTTGAATTTAACAACCATAGATGAATGACGATAAAAATTATCACTAACACGATCCGTTCACCCAGTAAAGTGTCAAAAGTCTCGAGGATATTCTTAAATTTATGGGCCAGTGTTGAGACCTCGCAATTTTTCATCGAACATGTCCCAATAAGTCCGAAACAGGCATGGGGTTAAATAACAACAAATCGCTGGTTTACGCAATTTTTAAGACTCTCACCTATTTTTACCAGACTGCGAAAGAAGAGGTGTTATGTTTTTACAGCCTAAACGGCTTGTCGTATTTTTATGTGAGTGGTGTCAATAGATTCGTATTAGTCGTGAGAGTGACACTGGGTATAACAAAATTTAAAAAAGAAAACATTTTTTTTTTTAATTAATTAAATAAAGAGGGCAGAAATGGACGCAGTCAGATTTTTTAAAATAATATTACAAATATTATACTATTTGGGTACAAAATGGTGTCAGTGTGGTGACGATACTGTGGATGTCGTAAAAGTTGGCTCTTTTGACACCTTTCCTTAGTCGGCTGTGGGAACAACTGCAGATAGAAGAAAAACATGAAAGAAATCAGGCTGGTTGGTATACACCAACGTTCCTGGCTATCGTAGATTAATGATAGGTCAAAATCTCTTTTCTAAAAAGAAATATGCCTATCAGTGAACTGTTTTCATTGCTGAACTGTCCCAGTTGTGTGTTGTGCAGTGTGTACTCGTATTACTTTTATCACAAAAAGTTATTTCATAAATAAATCTATATATATAAAAGAAAGTCGTGTTAGTTACACCACTTATAACTCAAGAACGGCTGAACCGATTTGGCTGAAACTTGGTGGGGAGGTAGCTTAGAACCAGGAGACGGACATAGGATACTTTTTATCCCGTTCGACAGCGTTCCCGTGTGACTTGACATGAAACGTCATTTACTATAAAACAAAAAAGAATCAGACTTGGAATAACAAAATGACAGCTATGTAATTGACGTATAATGACAGCTATGTAATGACGTATAGATGACAATTTGATATTTGTAAGAAATCAATATTGAAACTATTTCTATTGTAGAAGTAGTTACACTTACTATTGCGTACTAAGCAAGGCGGTAAAAGAAATATGAAAAGCAAATGCGATACTATTTATTTTGTTACTATGCAGACAGAAAGTACAATGAATTTTAATACAAACAACACAGGTATTTATACAATAACATTTTGCACACGGCACTACTTTAGCGGAGAGGGACTCAGGTAAAGATGTGCGAATATAGCCGCGCGACATCCTTCTCTGTTGCGCGGGCTCCGAAACAATGGCGCGCGGCGTTCATGATGCGCGCGCGCCAATAATACGGTGCGAGTAGTCGGCCATATTGCGGTAGGAGGAGCCAAACGCATTAAACCCTTACTCGTGCCGAACATCGTACGATATGACGTATGGGTGGCGTGATTCCGAGGAGCGTTTAGACGGACCATCACATCGACCTACTCGCTACACTACTCCCCCGGTGAGACCGTAACTACGGGCGATAGTAGTCTGGAAATGTCACCGTTCGACCACTCCTTGTTTTCTTACTCTCTGCTGGGGGCTGTTGGTTTTGGTTTAGCGCTGGTGCTTGCATCTGGGTTTGAATAAGGTCTGGGTGGTCTCTTGCCATGTATGCCGGCTTTAGACGGTCTATCGTGACTCTCTGCATTTTCCCTTGTACCTCTATGTCAAACATTTTCTCAGCGCGGCGAAGTACCTTGTATGGGCCTAGGTATGGCGGTTGAAGAGCTCTTCTGGTTGGACCTTGACGTAAAAATACGTATGTTGCTGTAGCCAGGTCTTTTGGTACGTAGAAGGTCTTGTTACCGCTAGAATGCCAAGAAGTGGGCTGTGGTGTCAACTTGGACATGTGAAGTCGAAGTCTGTCCACCAGGTTGGTTGTGTCTGCATGTTCTTTGGGGGCGGTAACGAAGAATTGCCCAGGCAAGCGTAATGGCTCACCGTAGACTAATTCTGCGGCGGATGTTTGTAAGTCATCCTTCCATGCGCTGCGAATACCTAGTAGTACCCATGGTAGAACTTCCGCCCAACTAGATGTCCCATGACAGGTAATAGCGGCTTTGAGCTGTCGATGTAGCCTTTCCACTAGACCATTAGCTGCAGGATGGTAATTTCTTCGTATTGTATGTTACTCCGTAGTTCAGTGTATCATCGGTAGATGGCGCTGTCATATGTTTTTCTTGATGCGCTGTATGTGGAAGTCGCCACATCACTCCCCTCCAAGACCGAAGGTCGATATGTGCTGAGTCAGCTGTCTGTGCTCTGTTGCGGAGCTTGCCAGTGCCAGGTGTAGTTCCAGTGAGTCGGAACTGAGTGCCGCAAGTTCCAGTGAGTCGGAACTGAATGCCGCTAGTCCCAGTGAGTCGGGACTGTAGTCCGCTGATCCCAGTGAGTCGGGATGGCGTGCGGTGCGCGGTGCTGCGGTGAGGTCCCCAGTGAGTCGGGGCGGTTGCTGCGTAGTGGCTGGCTGCTGCATAGACGGGAGAGATATGCTCTGCTTACAAGAACCGTAGCTGCAGTGTGCTGTGCCTAGACGCTGATGAGGCCGTAGGGGTAACCAGGCTGGAGCGGTCGCTTCCTGCGTATGGCGAATCCCTGTTGAGGCCGAGGTTGCTGGCTGGCTGAGACTTGCTGTGGGAGTGTACAAGATGGTGGCGTGATAATGCTGCTGCTGAATCTGCTTCTTCGAAGGCTGCTTCCAATCACGTCGGGGTCACCACTGTGGTGGACGGTTGTGTCATGTCCCACCAACACAAACGGAGGATCCTCCGACCAGGCGAGGTGATCATGCCTGGCGGGCCACTGCCCAACGGTTAATGTTGGGATGTTGTATATATGTTAATCGGCGCGAGAACTTCTATTGCGCGATGCAGGATTGGTAATTTCTTCGTATTGTATGTTACTCCGTAGTTCAGTGTATCATCGGTAGATGGCGCTGTCATATGTTTTTCTTGATGCGCTGTATGTGGAAGTCGCCACACTATTAAATAAATAATTAACAATTATAATGTAATGATAGTGCCATTGCCAATTTGTATAAACAGTGAAGTGAACTATAAAACTCGGTATGGTTGAAAATTTGAGTTTTGAAATAAATTTTTAGGTGAATTGAAGTGAAGTGAAGGTTAATTAATAATGCCGCGAGCAAGACGGTCGAATATTTCCCGACAAAGCCGTAATGCAAGAAGAATACGAAATACTGCAAATGAAAGGACTGAAGAAGAACAAGAAATTGCACGTGAACAGCGCCGCGATAGTATGGCTCGACTTCGTGCTTCCCAATCACGAGAGCAAAGTGAAGCAGCCCGTGAAACAGCTCGGTTGGCAATGCGGAATCGTCGAGCGAACAACAGAGGTCAACAAATAGATAATTTGCGACGCAGAACAAGATATTTATCAAGTGCTGATTTGAATCGAGCTGCGTTTCGATACGATTGCAGCAATGATTACAGCTTGCATCAAAGCGTTTACATTGGGCAAATGGACGTTGTTTGTGAGTATTGTGGTGCATTAAAGTTTTCCGGAGAAACGGCTGGATTATGCTGCCTTAATGGTAAAGTGAAATTGCCGTTGTTGACTCCGCCACATGAGCCATTGTATTCATTGCTTTGTGGCGAAACACAAGAATCACGCCACTTTCTTGCAAACACTCAAAAATACAATGGTTGTTTCCAAATGACATCATTTGGAGCAGATATTATCGAAGAACGAGGATTTAATCCGACATTTAAGGTATTTATTTTTGTACTTACATAGAATGTAGTTAAAGAATAACTTACTTTATCTATTGGTTTGTCGTGTAATATTGCAAAACACTCAGCAATGGCCAAAGTTTTAGCGGCATCGAAAATCATCATCTGGGACGAATGCACAATGGCGCATAAACGTGCATTAGAAGCACTTAACAGAACATTAAAAGATTTACGCAATGACTCGAGATGTTTTGGAGGAGCAATGATTTTACTGTCTGGCGATTTCCGCCAAATACTGCCAGTAATTCCAAGATCTACGGCTGCCGACGAAATAAACGCTTGCCTCAAATCGTCAAATCTATGGCGCTATGTGAAGAAACTGCCGCTGACAACAAACATGAGAGTTACATTGCTTAATGATACATCTGCTGAAGATTTCTCGGAGCAATTGCTGACTATCGGTAGTGGTCAAGTACCTGTCGATGAATCGAGCGGATTAATATCATTTCCAAATAATTTCTGTAATTTTGTCTCATCAAAAGACGAACTTATCAACAATGTATTTCCAAACATTATTTCTAACTACAAAAATAATGAATGGTTGAGTGAGCGAGCAATTTTAGCGGCTAACAATAAAGATGTAGATGACCTGAACTACATAATTCAAAATAAGATCATTGGAACAATGCATTCATTCAAATCTGTTGACTGCGTCACAAATGAAGATGAAGCCACTAACTATCCAATTGAATTTTTAAACTCTTTGGACGTGCCTGGCTTACCACCGCACAATTTACGCCTAAAGATTGGCTCCGTAGTAATCATGCTTCGAAACATAAACCAACCAAAATTGTGCAACGGTACGCGTTTGGTGGTTAGAAAATTGATGAACAATGTAATTTACGCTACGATAATGATCGGAAAATTAAAAGGTGAGGAAGTTCTTATTCCGAGGATCCCGATGATCCCAACCGATATGCCGTTTGAATTTAAAAGACTTCAATTTCCGATACGTCTTGCATTTGCCATGACCATCAACAAATCACAAGGCCAATCCTTAAAAGTTTGTGGTTTAAATCTAGAACATTCATGTTTTTCCCATGGTCAATTATACGTGGCATGTTCACGGGTCGGAAGACCATCTGCGTTGTTTGTTTTTGCGCCTGATAATAAAACAAAAAATGTCGTGTATCACAAGGTACTTAAGTGAAGAGCAACCTACCTATTAAGTGAACCTAACCTAAAATACAGAAATAATAATGAATGACTAATTTAGGTATTTAATTTTTTTGTATTTTTTCCAATAAAAAAAACACAATCTGCTTATTTATTGCCATTAACGCGGAACAAAGTTCGCCGGGTCAGCTAGTAAATAAATATAAAGGTCTCGGGTTCGATTCCTGGGTCGGACCAAATGTTTGTATGATCTGCAAATATTTGTTTCGGAGTTTGGGTGTTTTCTATGTACAATATGTATGTATTTACAAAAAAATGTGGTAGCGTATGCGACTGCTGTGCTTAAGGTCTCGGGTTCGATCCCTGGGCCGGACCAAATGTTTGTATGATCTGCTTTTGGCAATAAGGCCGCCCTTTGTACATTACATTTGTGCATTTGTCATTTTCTGTACTCTATTTTAAATCTGTTGTATGGTGTACATATAAAGAGTTTTCTATCTATTCTATCTATCTATCTATGTATGTATTTACAAAAAAAAATGTATCATCAATTGTCTAGTAGGTACCCATAACACAAGCACTGCTTAGATTGGAACTAGATGGCGTTGTGTGTTAAATGTCCGAAATATTTATTTATTTATTTAATGTACAAAGTTTTCTGGTCAAAGCGTGCTATATGTACTTTATCAACATAGTTTAAAATTATATATATATTATAAATAAAATATATTAAATAAAATATATATTAGAAATATTTATCATAATATTTTTTTGCATTCTACCCGGTTTTTTACCCATATAAATATTGTATTGCATTAATTTTGTATATGACTGAAAAAATATCTTCGTAGTTAATTCTCTTAATTCCGGGTTTGAGTTTTTGGATGCGCGTTCGCGTATATGTGTGTGTATTTGTTTTGCAATATTTTTAGGTATATTTGGTGATAATATTGTGAAAAAGTATGTGTGCTGTTACCGAGAATTTAGTGACGGATAAAACCACATTCAGTGCAAGTTCACTCATTTATAAGTCATACTCACACACGTCTTTTATAAGCACAAATTCATCTTAAAGAACAAATGAATGTATTTTTTTATAACATATCAGTGAAGCTACTCTTTAAGGGTTGCCAATTTCTATTTCCTTCCATGCTATCTTACAATGAACGTGTATGGAGTTTCATTAATATGAAAACCCAACGAGATGTAACTGCCTCATAACGCGTTAGGGTACTTGCACACCATATCCGTGGCGCTACTCAAAAAACTCATTCTGAGACAACATTACAATATATCGTGCAGGCTGAGTCAACTTTTAGGGGCCCGTGAAGTAAGAAAACTCGTTATAAGATTTCAATCTAAGTTGCAAGAACTTATGTACCTCTAGAATCAAAAAGTCATTACTAATTATCCCATATTAATATAAAAATCTTCTGTCCTGAAGGAGAATCAATCCCTTGATACTTAATGTGTCAGTCAGTTATTTAAAAATGTAATATCGTCATTAAAATTACGTTAGATTTACTGCAAATGCTCATTAAAATTATAGTCAGGGATAATAATTGTACGAATTCATTTTCATTCATATTCTGTCCAAATGTATGTTAGTGACAATGAAATTCAATTTCATCTACCTATAAACAACATTTGAATACACAAAAGTCGCGAATGCACACACAATGATGAAAGAAATCTCTTTTCCAAATTATAATAAAGATCGCTAAGTTACTCCATTACTCACATTATTTGAATTTTGAACACTTCGTTTTTTTTAAATTTAAAACCATTTTTAATTATCTGTGGAACCCAGCCATTATGAGTAGTTTTTCTCATACTTCTCAGTGGCGAGTAATAAGTATTTATGTGCTCCACACAATAACCCATTAGCGTGGCCTGTTACGCTCCATAGAACGTAATGGAGGTTACTTATGTACTTACTAATTATACTCGGCCAGCCTTGTACTGCAATAATAGGATTTATTCATTTACAGCCGGATTAAAGGCTATTATTAAAAGACAAATGAAAACCTAAGTACTTAAGGCTTTGTGAACAATCCTGGATAGTTATGAAAACATTTTGTAAAGTATCGTATTCCTAATATAAGGTACTCGTAGTGTAAACCGACACCAAGTATAAATATAGATTTATTGATACCGTTCTATACGAAAATGTTTCTTAATGATAATTGTTTTATTGGTTGAAAATTGAAATGCCAATGGAACGTATAGTTTTTAACGACATACTCGTACTACAAACAAATTCATGCTGTTTGAACTTTATTGTAGACGAGGACGAAAATGTTCACTAATTCATTTTTATTTCATTCATATTTATTGAAGAGACTTCTTCTACCATCAGGAATTTCCAAGGGATAAAAAAACTTCCGCAAAATAACTGCTATACTGAAACTTGAGAGAGTAAGATATGATGTGGTCTTTAGTATTTCATTTTGATAACTTAGTTTCATAACAAACATTGCGTAAAAGAATGAAAACGAAATATAAAGAAAAAAGTTCTTATACATTTCCATTTAGAAAACCATACATATGTAAATAATTAAGAGCAAAGAGCGAACACGATCCAAAACCATCACTCTGACAACTGCGGACACAAACATGACATGCGTTTCATATGAAAACACTCAGAGTTTCACATCTCAACCAACGTACTAAGCGACCATAGTATAAAGAACCGCTCAACACATACCTTTTTCAAACAACAGAAACAAAATCGTGGGTGGAGAAGGATCATTTCAACCTGGTCGGTTTGTTTCAAGACATGTATCGCCTGCGGCGGACAAACCTCCTTTGTCTACTGAAAGAAACAAAAAGTGAGTGATTGTTTCCCGCGTTTTTGAAGAATTTTATTTTCAAATTTAGACTTTCTTTTATCTTTTAAAAGCGGCCAGTGTGTCAAGGCAAATATTATGTTTTTTTTTTTAAAAAAAGCTTTATCTGTTAGATTTCAAAGTTAGAAGACTCTAAATTAACGATTCTGTGTTTTAAATTGTATCCTAATGTTTACAGCAACTAACACTTGCGAGTGGGTTTTTTAATTATATGTATAAAAAAAATATTGATATTCAAAATAATGTAATTGAAGTAAAGTTTCTTTAGTTTCATTGAAATTTGCTTTAAAAATTAGGCTACACAACTGGCTTTGTTGGGGTTTAAAGGATGGACATCATCAAATCAGTTTACCGTGAAACTCGTTTTGTATATTTTTTTCAACTCAGTTATTGAGAAATAAACGTATAATTGAAATACGATAATACGGGAAGCACTAGCTTCAAATAAAAAAATAATCATTAAAGTCGGTTCACCCAATCTAAAGTTCTGAGGTAACAAAGATAAAAAAAAAACAGTCGAAATGAGAACCTCAACCTTTTTAAAACGTTTAAAAGTATATGACTTACTTCTCCAAATACAAAAAAAAAATACAAACAATCACTTTTTGATCTTCATCATCTCAGTTAAAAGTACATAAGTCTTTTCAGGTCAGAATTTGGAATAATAATATATGAAACAAAACATCTTCCTAATGAGTATAAGCTTCAAGAAACTTGTGTAAAATCCACAGAACTAAAACATCTAAGAAAAACTTGTGAACTGCAAAGTGGGTAGTGTCAAAACTTACGCCATCTGTAGCACGCGATAGTCGGGGACCATTTCTCACGTTTGATTTATAAACGCAGTGCTAGATGATGGGGCCAGGAAAACTGTGGGAAGAACTCTGTTAAAAGTACAAGGGCCCAGCGTTTTAATCACGGTTTTGATACTCTACCTTTTTGTCCTGTTTAAACATAAAAATTAATTTAATTTTATGAACACACTAACTGACCCACGCAACCTCGTTTGCGTGTCCTATTGCTCGTAGCGTGATAATTTTCCAACGTTTTTAAAACATTCTTCATTGGTACTTCGTTTTTTTTTTGTCTTAGCGTGATGGTATATAGCCTATAGCCTTCCTCGATAAATGTACTATCCAACACTGAAATATTTTTTTAAATCGGACCAGCGGTTCCTGAGATTAGCGCGTTCAAACAAACAATCAAACAAACAGATTTTTCAAACAAACAAACTCTTCAGCATTATATAATAGTAAATAGATAATTTGATATTTCTTAATGTAATAAGACAATCTTTGTCCTTATTCAAAACATTATTTATTTCGATAATTTTATTTAAAATAAACAAATGGTTCAATTTCCCTAAAGGTCTTGTCAAATTAGTTGTAATCAAAGATGATGTTTAACCTTAGCCTAATGGTTCGTTCTATTTTGAGATCAGTTAACAATCAGCTTAGATGTTTTTCTTACAAGTGTACCCATCATACCCATGTATAAAATGTATGTATAAAGCATCGACAGTAAAGAAAGTATACACTACTGCGTAAGTGGTGAGATTTAAGTTTATAAAACAGACGATTTATATGCTTCTATCTACTCTTTTGCTGATATTGACATAAGTATATCTATACCTATGCTGTGTCTTGCCTATTTATATTATTATACGTATGAATAAATTTATATGTTAAACTAAACGGATGATATATTCAACATTTTCAACAACAGTCATTGATGGTCAACTGTTGGATAGAGGCCTCTCCTAGAAAATAAGTACATATTTTTCTACTGTGGAGAAACAGGTATCATGTCCCTCCAACACAAAGGGAAAGGACCACGCCCAACGGTTGATGTTGGAATTTTGTATAAATGCTAATCAGTGCGAGAATTTCTATATTGCGATGCAGGATTGATAGTTTCTACGTATAGTACGTTACTCCGTCGTTCGGTAGATGTCACTATAGTATGTTTTCTTGTCTTCCTGGTGATCTGTAATACAGGTCTATACCTAAAATAGACACCAGCTCCTCACATACACTATGAACAGTTTTTTCATTAAGTTCTACTTATTATCTTGTAGCATAAGATCTTGTTTTTGTGAGGAGAAATAAATAAAGATATTAAAGATAAAAAATAAAGATATTATTGTTACGCTGTATATGGAAGTGGGTGGGTTAGTACAGCTTATAAAGCGTCATAATTAGCTTATAATTCATCACATCCGGTAGAATCTAAATTTTCTGTAGCAGCTCTTCATAAATAAAAAAAAAACATATTTGAATGTTACAAAAACTTTCATTTGTGATATAGTAACGAGTTAAAACTCGTTGGTTTCATGGCCATTTATATATTAACACTCCAAGCGAAACGCCCAAAGCTAGTAGTATGTGAGATCTATTTGCTACTAAAGTAAGCGCTTGCATTTGCTTGCTCATATTGATGGCTCTTTTTCACCACACTTTGCTGACTGGTGTATGCCACATTGCTTTTTGCAACTTTACCCTCAAGCAAAGTGAGTGATAAAGTTATAAGAAGAATAAAGTCGTCAATTCTATTGACGAGCGGGGTTAAGACTTACTAGATTGATTGATCATTGGTAATATTTAGTTAATTATATTGCACTAGCGTTTGCCCGCAGCTCTTCCCGCTTTTATATTAGATTTTTTCTTTCCTCGGGAATCAAAGTATCCTCTTAACAAATTTAATAGAAATCGGTGTAGCGGTTTAGCTGTGAAAGCGTAACAGATAGGCAGAGTTTCTTTCAAACGTAAATATTAAGTATGGATTAATGAAAATTGCAATACATTTTTAGGTTTATTAAGAAATGACAATTTAGGTTAATAACCACACAACATATGATCATGATGGTCGTGGGTTTTCTTTTCGGGTTATTTTATTATTTTTCTCTTAAAGTTTTCAGGTGATGTAGAAATAATCTGGTAGATGCAAAGACATACAATTTTGTAAATTTACGGCTACATATAGTATATTAATAAATACACAACTGAAATGAATACAATATACATACATTTAATACTATACATAGGTATATGATACATAGGCAGGTGTTAGGGTTGTGTCTGTGCTGCCAATTCATTCTGTAGGTGAACGGGTGTCACAAACGGAGGATACTCCGACCAGGCGAGGTGACCATGCCTGGTGGGTCACTACCCAACGGTTGATGTTGGAATGTTGACATATAATAATCAGTGCGAGAACTTCTATTCCGCGGGCAAGGATTAGTAGTGTTGTGTACTCCGTGCAATAACATCACTTCGTAGTTCGGTGTATCTTATGCTGCTGTTGCGCTGTATGTGAAAGTCGCTACAATACCAAAGAAGTTCATGTACTTTCGACTTGAACATAAGACGACTTGAAGACATCCTGAATTTGGCGGGGAGCGTATTATAAAGAAGTACAGACTGCACATAGAAGGAAGAATGGATAAAGACAGAGGTGTGAGAGGGGCATTGAAGAAGCATATTTTTTGTTGAATGAAGATTTCGGTCGTGTTCCGTAACACCGTGTTACTATTAAATACTTATTGTAAATATATATATATATATTATATATTTGCTTTTTTAAATAACTGTTACAATTTCTATTCATGTACCATGGCCAGTTTTACATCGCCCGAAGGTCGAATGCTTTTGCTGCTTATGTGCATAAAAATTTAAATAAATAAAATCCACTTGAAAAACACAACCATACTCTTAACACGGTTTGGTAATAAGGCAAAATTTTCCTTCTAGCACCAGAGTTATTTCTCTATTATTCATTGCAACATGTTTATATTAGAAAGATAAGGTACTAAAAGAGGCTTAATGTAAGGTACTTGACAAACTTTTAATATGCACATCACTTATAGAACACGCGCCTACTTTTATGCAGAGTTAACTCATAGTGACATACAGATAAGAAGTTTGATGAGCATGGTTTATTATTCAAAAAAGTAATAAATATTTTACAGTATACATATATTTATCTTAATGTATGTTTCTGCCAAAGTGATTCTACTCAGCCTGATAGAAAACATAAGAAGAATCCAAAAGTGGTGGTCACCTCTTTCCTCCTTCGACCCCTTCTTCCCGACCTTCGACCTCCGTCCTCGCACTCATCAACGAAATACGACAGCACGCATGCTGTCATTTTACGTTGATCTTCTATACGAGGGCAGTACCGTCCTGGTCGAGCCGGCCCTACGGTGCTGAGATCAGCGGGGCTCTACTACATAAAGCTCCTTTCTAAAGATATACCTATGACTAGTAGGAATGTTTAAAACTTTGATGTTATGTCGTCTTTATTTGGGTATTAAAAACAATTTTGAAGCACAATTCAAACGACGGTATCCACAAAAATATTAATAACAAAAGAAATGAGTGGCTGTCTTTAGGGACTGCCGATAAAACTAAAAACAGAAGTTTCTATTGCAAGAGAAGGCAGAAAACTGATACTTGTGAATATTTGAAAAAATTGTTCAATCTTGAAATGTTAAAGATAAAAGATAATATAACGACCCAAAAAAATTACCTTGGTAATTAGTGCATTACACATACCGATTTACTTCATTATACATAAAAATCGCAAAACTTAACTTGCGCTTCAGGCAAGAAGGATCAGGCTGTCTCTTCTTCTCTGTTCCCAAAAAGTAGAACAACTTCTCCAAGGAAAAACTTGTTAGAGATATAAAAAAACTACTTCAGCATTCTACCACCTCCAAACACATGTTGGTTATCTTGTAAAGCCGTGTATGCCAAGAAAAGTACCTAAACTGCGACTTGTGCTCACTCGTTTGGAAATTAAAAACATGGCTTTGGAAGTTTCGAAGAGGAAAGTTTACTGTCTTTACCTTCATTTTATAGCCTAATAGTATATTCTTGAGAAGTTATTATCCGTTTATGAACTAAAAAGGGATTTCAAATATTTTTGTCAGAAAAATCTTCTTACAGATGTAGTAGAATGTGAGTACCTTGCTAACACTGTTAAGGCCATGTTAAGATGATGACCGTTCAACGCGCGTTTTGCTAAAGCGCGTATACAACTACATGTAATTTAATTCGAGAAACGCGCGTTAGCAAAACGCGTGTTGAACGCTCATCATATGGACATGGCCTAACGGTATTATTGATTTAAAAATCTATGTTATAAATCTCTTAATAGATGGTTGTATATTATTTGACAACGGTGAACCAAAAAGACCGGAGGCCCAATGATGTGGAAGCTTCACTGGGCCGCCATGGCGTGGGTCGTCATGCTGCATTGTTGCATCGTCTGCATTCGTAATGAGTATGGTCTTGGATTCTGCTTATGCTTTCCATCAGGTAGAGTAGAGACATTTTGGTAGGCCATACATAAGAAAAAAAAGGGTTTTAGCAATGTATGTATATTTGTATGAACCAGTTTTAAAGAATGAGGCGTCACAAGATTCCTAATAAAAGCCCGGGTGAAATAGACTCAGGCAGAGTAGTCATTTTGATAGGCCCAAACATAAAAGAAAGTTCTTTCAACTGTTTCTTGTTACACCTACCTTATAATAAGTCCCCTGATTATTATAGTTAGTGACTTAAAACTCAACGTTGTCTCGGGTACGAGAAGTCGGGGAACTAGGTGCAAGAAAAGAAAACCTAAATACATTTTAATTAATGTCGTATAAACTTATTATCCGATACCTGATGCGATGATGATAAAATAACAATACATACCTCTGTTTTCCAAATATGGGGAGGGTTTTAGAGTTTGACTAATCACTAAATAAATAAATAAATATTTGGGACATCTAACACACAACGCGATCTAGTCCCAAACTAAGCAGACCTTGTATTATGGGTACTAGACAACTGATATGAATACTTATATACTTTTTTTTTTTTGTAAATACATAATACAATCACTAAAGCGTGTTTTAGTTATTTTAACTAAATTTTTATTTTCAGTAACTTGTCATCAAAGCTTGTTAACACTTCGATTTAAAACTCATTTAAAAAATCTATATTATCGATGTTACATATCAAAATATAAAAAGCAATCAGTATGGTAGGTAAAAATCGAGTTCTAAGGAGTTGGTTACGTACAATGACAAATATAAAGATACATACAGGTAAAGTTAATAAAGACGTCTTCAAGTTTAAAAAACCACTTGTAATTTGTAATCCTTACTAAGAACAGTCGTTGCATTAAATCAACTTTAATCCCTACCGCTTCCAACTAACACCTAGATGTAAATCTGTCCTTAACGTTTAAGTTACCTATCTCTATACATTACTTACGGAGAATCCTAGTTTTTATACAAAAAAAATGAACCTAAAAATCACAGTAATAACCTCGCAAAAAGGCTTATTAGACCGTCGCGGCGTCGGCTACATTTCAACGCGGATTTGAGTGAGGCAGTAATTTGGAGAAAAACTCCCGGGTTGAAGGCGGTCCGCAGGGATCAGTGATGGGACCCGCCAAGAGATTTGCTTCTGAACAGGTTGATGAATGACGTCCAATGAAGACGGTGTGTTTCTTCAGGATTTCATTAGATATAATAATATTAGGGTGGATATTTATATGTCCCGTAAGATTAAATATTTAAATAAATAGACCTACAGAAAAGAGTCAAGTTACTCTATCAAGATAATGACAATGTACTTTTCTTTGTACTAACTAAAGTACGTTAGTATGAGTACGGTCTCTATCACTCTTAGATTCTACTCTTGCTTTAGATGCAGAATAGAGTAACTTTAGCAAGTTCTTTATTAAAACAGTAGATTCTAACGATGGTCCATATCATTTTAAACTGATCAGTGATCTGCAGACTAGAGATGAGTCCTTAATTGTGAAATTAATCCACATCATAACGAGCTCTTAGACTCCAATAAATCAAATAACGAAAAAGGGTATTCAGATGCATTCAGGTATTCAATTCAATTCTTAAATATAAAAATTCTCGATACAGTCACGAGTATAAATCCATGATATTAAAGAGTTAGATAAAAGTTTTTAAACAAAAATAATAACTACCATAAATTTCACCTGTGATAAGTCATATATTTTTCACTCCACTATGTGTATTGCCACTAAAAGTATTGGATTTCATACGCGTAAGAGCAAACGAACAATTTTATCGGCTAGTTTGCCTAGATTGGAAATTCAAAACTTGTTATAACACGTACGTTATATCTAATGGAATCTATTAAATAATACACTTGAAATAGAAGCTTCTACGCCTTATTACTATAGTCAAATGAAAATCAATAAATATATCATAATTTTTAAAAATTAGTAGCCACATCCAATGAAGCAGAGCATTAGGCTTCCATAAAAAAAATTAGGTGACGGTTTCTTCTTATACGGGTTCCTTACACCGTTTTTTAATTTGCTGGTTTCAAATCGAAGGTTTAGACTTTCATTCATTCATTCCTTCAGAACTTCATTCCATAAATCATGTTCTTTGTTCCCGTAAGGGGTAAGAGAGGAACTTAAACAACATGTGTTTTAAGTTCATATTCAAATCTTCTGTCACGTCAATATATGATTGCCTCGTTGGTCTAGTGGTTAGCATAATCGACTGAAGATCAAGAGGTCTGGGTTCTATTCCTGGGTCGGACTACTGTTGGGTTTTTCTTACAAGAAATTCTTAATAGCAGTCGAAGTATGGAAGATGGCGGTGTTTCCCGCCCGTGCCTCGGAGAGCACGTTAAGCCTTCGGTCCCGGTTTTCATGAACATCTATGGTCGTCGTTATTGGGAAGCCAGTGCCCTGATATACTGACAACTAGTTCAACTTTCGAATTCAGTTCTCCCTCAGGGTTGCGGAGGTCCGATGCCAGTCGCTGCGTGTAAAAACTGATATTCAGGTAAAATCGGTTGAACTAGAATCCAACCTTAAATCTTGGGAATAATAAAGGCTAGAAAGATGCTGATGTCACGCCAATATATTACATCAAAGCTTTTAACAATCCACTCCTGGACTTAGTCCTTTCCATACAAAGGTATTGGCTTACTATACCACTACCACCCACTGGCTAGAGGGGCTGGTATTGGGTTTGTTTCAAGTCTTCCTTCTCTTTGCAGTGATGTTGTCCTGAATAGTTTGCTCCCTTAGTGGCCTCTGAAGATACCGAAAGAGATGAAAAGGGGTGACAATCCGTATTCTAAATCCGTCATTACATCCTCCTCAACCAATAGCCGTCCACTGCTGAACGTAGGTCTCCCCCAAGGAGCGCCAACCATCCCCGTCATTACATGGAAACCTTATTTTTAGGGTTCCGTGCCAAAGACATAAAACGGCACCTTATGGATTCGGCAGGTCTGTCTGTCTATCTGTCTGTCCGTATGTCACAGCCACTTTTTTCCGAAACTATAAGAACTGTAATGTTGAAACTTGGTAAGTAGATGTATTCTGTGAACTGCAATAAGATTTCCACACAAAAAAATAATAAATTTAGAGGGCCTCCATATTTAGAACTGAAAATCAAATTATATTATGTTAGTTGCTGCTGCGGAACTCTTCATGGATAAAACTAGACTAGACTTCATGGTTAGCCGAGTAGTCTAAACGGTCGTCCCGCCACATTCTACTGCGGCAAGTCCTGATGGTTCAAATACCACATGGAACGACACTTTGTGTGATCTACGAATTGTTTTTCTGAGTCTGGGTGTTCTTTCATGTAAGTTAGTAAAGTCCCTCGCGACACAGGATGTATATTCCTAACGCAGGAGTTGTATTTAAAACAAGTACAATTTTAACAAAAATAAAACCGACTTCAAGGTACGACTCGATTTCTCTTGGATGCCATCATCAGATATTGATGTCCTTATCATGGTACCACCGTTGGGTCATCTACTTTCCATTAAAAAAAGAATAATCAAAATCAGTTCATAAACGACGAAGTTATACCCGAACACATATAAATATATATATATATACGGTCGAATTGAGAAACCTCCTCCTTTTTCTGAAGTCGGTAAAAAAAAGGTAATAAGAGTAAACTAAGCTGAAATTAACTAATATGTCGTTGTTATGTACCCAATATGTATGTTGGCGCTTTGAGAGTTTACTAGGTTAGAGACATCCATTGGCCACTACACTACAGTTTAATCACCGATAAAGTTTAAACGCTCCGTAACTTTTAATGTAGCTTATAATAAAATGCCGATGTTGGAGCTGACCTCACCCCAGAGAGGCTTGCGAACGTGAGGCGAATAACAAGATAATTCTAAATAAATATAACTGCAACTATCAAATGAATTCTCAAGAGTTATACCAATTCATTTAGCTCAATTACTGTGCTAAAAGTAATTGGTAACATACAAAATGTATTTCGTTCATTGACCCTTACTTAAATCAATAGTTTTTACACCACCTTTGAATTTCGTTTGATAAATAAATACGGGAAACATATATTTTAGCAGTGGAGGTTTTATACTTATGAGAACTAACGTGCAACTATAAATAGATATGTTTGTAACTCGATACACAACTCCTTTTTCCGTCAGAAGTTAAAAAAGTATCAGTTGAAAATAAATGTGTTAGGAACTGCACGTTGGCCTAGTGGTTTAAGTAAACAACACGTCACTTTCTACTGCGCCAAGTGTTGTGGATTCAAATCCTACATGTGTACAACACTTCGTGTGTTCCGCAAATTGTTGTTCTAAGTCTAGGTGTTCTTTGTGTCCATTTCATGTATGTTGTAAAGAAAATTCAAGAAAATTTTACTTCTTAAGTGATATTCAAGACGATAATCTATACTTAAATGATATAATAATGTTATAAGCCCAAGATCTAAAAGTACACACAGTTTTTGTAACATTCTTCATTAGTGCTCCGTTCCTGCAGATCTTAGCGTGATGATATATAGCCTATAACCTTCCTCGGTAAATGGGCTATCTAAAACTGAAATAAATTTTCAAATTGGACCAATAGGTCCTGAGATTAGCGCGTTCTAACAAACAAACTCTTCAGCTTAATATATTATATAAATATAGAAGTGCAGATTTAGAAACAACTAGTCGGCTCAGTAAATTAATACAATTTTGATGTAGGGACGGTAATTTGTTACCCCATAAATATTGAACGTGAGACGAAAACATGATTGTTTATGTACCTGATAAACTATGTCTAGCGTTAACGTTTCGTAATGTGTGTTTCGTTAGCTATATAAGGGCTTATTTTTTTTTAAAAACTCATTCTAAGATAATCGGTGATATTTAGATTTTTGACAATATACGATAGGATCAGGCAGGCAGGACTCTCTCTTGCATACTTTTCGCTTATGGAAAGGCTGTGGTATCTCTCTAATAGAGGGCCTGGACATCTTAATGACAACTGTTACCTGATCCATCCGATCTCGGGCGCCGAGTGCCACACTATGCAGTTTTAGTCGGTCCCATTCAGATTCACCACCCAGGTAAAAAAACACTAGTCGAGGTGACTCGCTTGTGCTAAGACTCAATGAGCTGCAACTAATAAGCTTATACCAAAACCTTTTTGAGTACCAAAATATCAACAACAGTTATAAATTCCTAACAAGTAAAATATTATTTTTAACAAAAGCTTTACCAAAATAGGTATTTCTTTTTCCAAGCAAACGTACTTTACCGCCATCTATTTAAACGAAATTTAACTACGTAGAAATTTGGTGTGGTAATTCTACGTCTCGCAAACAGTCGTTTTATAGTAATTAGTAATTACAAATCTACTAAAAAATCATCATCATCTCAGATAAAAGAAAAACCTTGGGGGACAAAATTATCTATATTAATTAAAGTTATTAAAATTTCTTGGCAACAATCGCCTTATTAATAACGTAGTAAGTAGTAGAGACACGCTGATTTCAGCACGAACGGGCCGGCTCGACCGAGGCTTTTTCAGACTACCCTCTCACATAAGACAACCTAAAATGACAGCATTCGGGCTGTCGTGTTTAGTTGGTGACTGCGAGTCCGGAGGTCCTATGACGCAGAAGCATCCCAACAGGCCTCCATAGTGTGGGTCACCATGCTGCATTGTTGCATAGTCTGCATTCGCAATTAATATGATGACCACTACTCTCGGATTTTGCTCATGATTGGTTTTCCATCAATTCAAATTCAAAAATTCTTTATTGTAGTAATAAACCTAATACAATAGATGCTAGAGAGTATTAAACATATATTTACATTATTTGCTTAGAACTAAGGTGTCTCAATTAAAATATTTATAAACGCTATGTTTTAGGCTATTTTTGGCAACGTATTCGTACCTTCTGAACTAATTGAGACTGTGACTCAGAAGGTAGCTGTTCATTCGTGCTAATAATATCCTAAATTACAAAAAAAGGGAATAATTATACAATCTCCACAAGATAGTACAATTGTTTACAATAGTTAGGTGGAAGCATGAGTGGGATGAATTTAAATGCTAATAAAGTTACTACCAGGAAGGATTCGGTGTCCTCATTTATTTATTTATTTATATAATGCAAGGTCCTTCACAGCTGACAATAATAAGTTTACACTAGTGATTTTGAGCAATACGCCAATTATGAAGTACACATTAATTAAATATAGTTTAGTGTTATTAAATAATTACATATGGCCCTTTCACAGTCTAATTTATTCAATTTGGGGATATTTTAAATTATTTTAGCGAGTCTATTATACGGGAAAGGGCCGATAAACAGTCGCAATCTATGTGCAAAGACTGTTCTACACAGTAGGGCTGAATATACCCAATCTTTTCGCCGCTTGCTGGTAAGGGATTGCATAGAGTTAGCGTTTGGCAGGCTTATATATATAAAAAATACCAATACTCAAAAATTTACATATTAAGAACGTTTGTCACTCAGAAAAGCTACAAATTACGCTAACGTACAATTTTTTAGGGAGAATTTACAATGACATGAAACATTTAGCATGAAAATATAAATTATGATAGTACAGAATAATTAAAGTGGTATAAATATGAAATGAGGTATGTGTATTAGAAATATTTCATTATTAACACAACCTTTCGCTGGCCAACTCATCATGCATTTTATATGGAGGTTCAAACAGAATGGAGGAATACAAACACTCATGAGGGCTGTCACATCACTATATAACTGTTTAGAAACGAAGCATTTTTCACACATATACCTACTATATATTATTAAATGAAATTTTGACTTCTATATTCAAATATGACATATTGACACAATAACAATATTTTTTCAGTGTTAATTGATTCCTTTGTCATTTGTTTTGTAGTATTTTTAATGTTTCATCGCTAATGTTGACTTATTACATACTAGCCTTTACCCGCGGCTTCAACTTCGTGTAGGTCGGTTATTACGGTAATGAGAAGCCTATATCCATCCAAGGGCTTTAGTATCTCTATGCTGAATTTCATTGAAATTGGTGTAGTGGTTTAGCCGTGAAAACTTTGCAGACAGATAGATAGACACAGTTACTTTCGAATTTATAATATTAGTATAGATTTTGATCAATTTCGGTATGATTATACAGAAAGAAATATTAGATTCCTTTGATAGTTACGATATCAGCTGTCGAAGTGAATTAAATTTTATTATTACCACTTTTCAAAGTCATTAATTTAATTTAAGTTTGAAAATTTAATTATGGAATTTCACCCATCACTAAAAGAATGTAGAAGTTGGACTAAAAAAAGTTTTTACTTCGTATTTTCAACTTTTCAGCTTGTGATAAATTTTTATGCATTTAAATTAGAGAATACTCGAAATATTCTTTTATTTCTTTCACATATTCAGTAGGAAAAATGTCAAATAGCATTCCAGATCACACTGTTCTCGATTCGAATACGAATGGGGTGGTTAGCAATAATAAAATCGCGGCTAGGTAGCCCCATAGGGATTGTTTCGCCAAATTTGGACTAAGGAATTTAATATAAATCCGGGGTGAAAAGGGGTTGGACCGTGCCTCATGATTATTAGTCCTGTGTGGATAAAATGTTGCTTTTGATATTTTTTAAATACCAACAAAAATATCAGTAAATATGAAAACTGTCTAGGTACTTATACTAAATTGATGTATGTCTATAAGTAAAACAAAACATAATTATTTTTAATGATAGAAGTTAAAATATGTGTCAATTTGAGTAAATTCTATGAATCCCAATATTTTTTTTATGTCGCCGCCCAGGGACACCCGCAACACTAGGCGTCACAAGTGCGTTGCCAGCCTTTGGGGGGTGAGGAGAGGGATGGGGTGTGGGCCTCCGGTCTATTCTTATTCACTTGGTGAAACACAGCACAAGCGATGTTTCACACCGGTTTTCAGTGAAGCCGTGGTATCAGTCCGATCCAGCCACTCCAAGCATGCCGAAGCGTGGCTCTCCCATTTAACTATTTAGCTATTGTTAGATTTGCAGTATCCATAAGTACACGTTTATGGAAGATATATTGAAAAACCATTATGGCTTTATGAACGTAATAGGAACCAAAACATTGATTTTTAAAATTTCAGTCTGTACGTTTGTGCACGCTAATCTCATAAACGGCTAACTAGTTTTTAATGTAGTTTCCACTAATGCGTTGCTTTTTGCTCCACTTGACATAAAGTGTTTGTGTTAAATTAATCGGTTCAAAACATCGATTATCGCGTTGCATTTTCAAACTGATATGCGACCTTCATGCGGGCGGAGTCGTAGGCAAAAGCTAGTAGATATAAAAAATTAAGTAGAGTTCATGTCCACATTGGAACAATAAGGTCAAGAGATAAAGTTTTAATCTGGGCACGTAAGTTTTTAACTCAGTTTGTACAACAAAGTAAATGTTTTAATTTTTCTTAATGATGCAATCATATTTTCAAATATCACAGTAATATTTCCGAAATAGAATAGAAAACACATCTGTTACGACAGTAAATAAACATTATTTACAATAGTAACACAATATTGGAACATTTTAGGCCCCTGGCAGCTAAGTACCTACTAAATGTAGAAAATTACGGAGCAATTTCTAGCAAAGACTTTAGGGCAATTCGTTTTATTTGAAACATTAGCTGCGAAACACTCGCGCCTTCCCCACTCAATATAAGGCTCTAGTTGTTGTAATATGATACGAATTTTTCGGGGACCTTTAGAAACGACACTGTCAACCTATAAACAGAAAATTGAGAGCAAATTAGGTTTAGTTTTGTTTTTCGTGAACATTTTTCGGTCGTATTTTATCGGTCTCGTCCCTAGAGAATTCTAGTTCGATCGACCTTTGAATTTAAACACCAGTATAACAGTATAATGATACAAAATTACGAAATTTTAGCTTGTTCAAAGAAAAAGTAAATCTAGAAAATAGTTTTTTTTTTTAATAGTTTTTTTTAATTCTGGCGCTAAGAGTAAGTAAACAGTAATTTGACTTCGACTTGAGTAGAAAATGTATGTAGTTAACTTATTGTCCCTACTTCAAAATTCCGTTTTTAGGCTAGTCATATTAAGTAACTTATGCATGTCTAGTTACATACATGCTCATATTTTAAATTCAAAAGTAAATATGTCTGTTAGTGACGCTCCAAAACGCTGTACCGATTTCAATGAAATTAGGCATGGAGATACCGTGTTTGTACTGTGTGATGATGTGTGTTTGTACTAGCTGTTGCCCGTGGCTTCATCCGTGAGTATGTCGTTTATCGCTATGAAAAATAGCCTATGTTCTTCCTCAAAAATCAAAATATCACCATGCCAAATTTCATTGAAATTTTGCACAAGGTAGTAGAGCCATGCTGATTTCAGCACGACCGGGGTGGTACTACCCTCGCACAGAAAATCAACGTAAAATGACAGCGATGATGCTGTCGTGTTTCGTCAAGCATCACTAGGCCGCCATGGTGTGGGTCACCATGCTGCATTGTTGCAATGTCTGCATTCGCAGTATAGTGACCACCACTCTTGGATTCTGCTTATGCTTTCCATCAGGCAGAGTAGAGTCATTTTGGCAGGGCCAAAGACAAAAAAAAACATGCAAAATTTGTTAGCCGTGATAGCGTAACATATAGACAGTAAGGGTTACTTTAAAATGTTTAATGTTAGTATGGATTTAATCTGTAAACAACAAGATGACCACATTAAAGTTTCAATTGCACTCAAATATAAAATATATAATTAAACGTTTATAGACACAATTCAAGGGGATATATTTGAATGATTAATGGTGATAAATCATCATTGTTGCTTCGTAACCTAAGGAAAATCTATACCCATAGTAAGTATTTAAAATAATTATTAAGAGTTACTTAAACACCCTACTTCTTATTTGTAATAAAAGTAAGAAAAATTTCGCGTGTGTTGAAAGTAATCTTTAGTTTTATTTAAGTTTTCAGACGATAACAGATTCTAGTATATTTTTTTAACAAATTAAATGATGTATTGTATTGACCATATCCCCAACAATATTTGCTATACTTTTAGCACAATTTTCAAAAGCTAAGTTCGTAAGCTATTTTCATGTACATCTCTCTTATAACTTCTAAGATAAAAAGTGCGGTTCTGTGATAAATATTAGCAAGGTGTGAACGTCACGTAGTATCGTGGTGATCCATAAAAAGCTTATTGATATCAGCGTGTTTAAATAATTAAAATTTTACTATAAATAAACATATAGTCACATTTTAAATAAAAACAATGAATATAAATGCTTCTATACTTATTAAAAGTTAAATCCACTTTATCTAATCCTTTTCTTATAAAATTCTATTTGTCAAACTAAAAATAATTTTATGACTAAAGAATACGACATATTTTACAATGCATCAACCAAAACACTGTTTATCAAATCGTAAAGAAAATTAGTCCTACGATAAAAAGAACAATTGAAGGAAATAGTCTTTAGCACAAAATAGTAAGTGAAACTACACCGTTTAAAAGAACTACTTACAAAATGCCTGAAGAAAATTCTAAATACTTCATACAGAAGATCTTAAGATGGATTTGGACCAACAAGTTATTAGTTTTTCTCTCTCTTCTATCATTTTCACTGTCTATTTCTACCTGGGTATTATCAGGCCAAAGCGAAAGTGTTAAGAGTGAATTACAAACTTGTAGAAGCAAATTAACTGAAGCATTCATACACGCATCAACTTGCGCACCCTTCCCTACAACTGAATCAGCAACAAATCCTGTATCATCAGAAAAGTCGGCAAATACAAGTCCTGGACCTGGAAAAACGTCGGATGAAGAGGACGATGGCTACACGGTAAATGAATATTTTAATTAGACACTGGTTCTGCCACAATCTTGAAAAGTTATTAATTCTGCGATGGTTTCCGCAAATTATTAACTGTGGTTTGAACTAAAATACTTTATGCACACCAAGAACTATGGAGAGTACCCTTTTTTAGTTGGCAATGCTTTTATCTTCGATTAGGGAAACGGAAGACGTGTGTATAACATAAGCAAGCTTTTCCTTAAATAGCAAATTTTATTGAAGTGTTTAAACTTACATTGATCTCCTAGTCAACGAGTATGTATTTCGAATTTTGACTTGTCAATTATGTAACAAAATTTTGATCTACCTATGTATCAAGGATATAACATGCTAGAATTAGAAAATGATTATGTGATATTTGTGATTGCAATCATGATGTTGTGTAACTGTGATATTATTTTATATATTTTTAAGCATAAGCTTTGACAAAAGCTTGAAGGAAGTTCTACATTCGGGATTTCCTTGATTTGATAGTCTGAGGTATGATTTTGTTTTAGTATAATAACCATTTGACAAGTGTTTTTTTTTTTTCAATAAATACTTATACTGTTTAATTAAATAGGATTTTTTTTTATATTTAGTTGGTTCTTTACTTAGTAAGTTTAAACTTATAGTTTAAAGTACTTTAAAGTCTGTTTAATTTTAAAAATTTCTGTGCAAAGCAGTAAAAAGAACACATTTTGTGTACACAAGTTTTATTTTTAGCCAAATTCAAATAGGAATAAGTTCTTAATTCGACTGATTTACCCCCGACGCAAAAAGAGGGATGTTAAAAGTTTGACGTCGATGCTTGTCTGGTGTGGCATCGTAGCTCTCAAACGGGTGAACTGATTTTGATGCGGTGTTTTCCTTTGAAAGCCAGTTTCCTGGCGGTGGTTTTTAGCTATGGTTGGTTAATATCGGTCCAACAGTGTAAGAGTACTAGCTCTTTTCCAAAATGATGTAAGGCATTTTTGACGTATGATTACTCGATTAAGTGCTTCACGCATGCCAGTATACTTGATAACTTCTTCCTGATGCTGCGTAGGGGGCTTTTTATTTTTTTAATTTTAATGTTATTTATTACTATTTATAAAAAAAATTTATTTTAACTGATCCCATTTAAATTTGTATTAAATATTTTACCACTAAACTTACAAAATTTAGGGACAAAGAAACCTTGTTAATCATTTCGGATCGGAGAATTCGGAGATCGGAATCGGAGATGTGTAAGTTGATTACTTTTAATGATTTGTAAACATTATCTGCAGGAATTAGCTTATTTATTTTATGAGGCTATTCGTTTTATTTATATAAAATAATGGGAGATATAATGCTAATATTTTATGAATTAGGAAACAATTTATTCTTGTTTTGATTATATACATTACTAGTTGTAGCCCGCGGCTCCGCCCGCGTATATGTCGGTTATCGCGGCAAATAGTAGCCTATGTGTTATTCTGATATATAGCTATATTACTGTAAAGTTTCATCTAAATCCGTTCAATAGTTTTTGCGTGAAAGAATAACAAACATCCATCCAAACATCCATCCATCCTTACAAACTTTCGCATTTATAATATTAGTAGGATTATACATGTATATTACAGTCAGAGCTCTTAATCTGTCAATACTACTGTTAACCGGTAAAATCAGTACACCATTCTGAACTTAACTATTGTTACCATGTATTGGATCCCAAGGATCTGATACAGCAATCTACAATTTACTTGTTAAAAATACTTTTGGGTGATATACTGTATGACTTCAATTATACGAAAGCATGTACTTTTTTTTAGTCAATTAGCCAGTCTGTATACATTTCTAGCAAGATATACTATTAAAGATATGTGATAATGAAGAATATCAATTCTCAAAATCATCAAACTATGCTCAACATTTACTGTTTATTGATGATTTTTATTTTTTAAATTTATTTTGTTTCTTTACTTTATTTGATATTTGTTACTAGTTGATTATATTTATAGATAAACATTGTCTTTAACGTCAAATTTGGTTTTTATTTCTTTTTTGACCGATTAATTTTAATTTGTCCTAATTTTTCAGTTCTTATCCTTGTAGTTTTATAAAACATATCAGTCTATATAATTAATTATACTAATATATAAAGGTGAATTTAAAATAAAAATATACTAGGATTCTAACTTAATGTAGCAGTGCTCTGTAGCTCTACCTGGATGACGGAACTTTGTTCGTTTTTTTTTGGTAAAACTAGCTAGATTATTCTATCGATTGCATCCTAAATTTCACGAAAATTTATTCAGATTATATATGTACAAGAATTGTTTAAAGGTATTAGATCTATTTACTTATTTCATTTAAGTGATTTGATTAAATCAATTCCGAAGACAAACGAAAAGGTAGGTCCCGTAAAACATTTCACAATAGTTTATTAATGGCTGAAATTTTAAACAGACATTTAAATCCGTAAAGGAAGATAGTTTGTCATAAATAACTGTAATGCTATTACAATAACACACCAACAGTTAGAAATCAGAAGAAATTAGACAGTAGGAACATTAAATTTTATTTCAATATGAACTACTCGTAGTATCTATATATAATACTAGCCGTTGCCCGTGGCTCCACCCGCATATTTGTCAATTATCCCGGCAAATAGTAGCCTATGTGTTATTCTGATGTATAAGCTATTTTACTGTAAAGTTTCATCTAAATCCGTCCAGTAGTTTTTGCGTGAAGAAGTAACAAACATACACACTTTCGCTTTTATATATTAACTAGCTGTTGCCCACGGCTCCGCCCGCGTGTTTGTCAGTTATCGCGGCAAATAGTAGCCTATGTGTTATTCTGATGTATAAGCTGTATTACTGTAAAGTTTCATCCAAATCCGTGCAGTCGTTTGCGCGTGAAGCAGTAACAAACATACACACTCACAAAGTTTCACCTTTATATATTAGTGTGATGTGACTAACTGTTGCCCGTGGGTCCACCCGCATATTTGTCAATTATCGCAGTAAATAGTAGCCTACGTGTTATTCTGATGTTTAGCTATTTTACTGTAAAGTTTCATTCAAATCCGTCCTATGGTTTCTGCGTGAAGAAGTAATAAACATGCACACTCACAAACTTTCGCCTTTATATATTAGTGTGAAGTGTGATAGTGTTATGTGATTATATACGTGAAGCAAAAACTTGGTACCTCTTTCTATAAAAACCCTGCGAAAAGCCCAGTTAAAATTACTAGGAGGAGGAGTGCAGAAAAAAAAAAATTATGTTCGAATTTCGACCACTAATAAGTAATTAATGCAAATATAGTCATGGCAATAGCGTGAAGATATAGAAACAAAAATAGATAAAATACATCGAGTCAATTATACTTATCTACCAAAATGAAATTCTTAACTAATCTAATCTTATTTTGAACTATTATCAAAATGTTAAGTTTATTACTTAGATCTGTTTTGGTGATAACGAACAAAAATCACGTAATCGAAACGATATCTATGAGGAAGTAATGGTTCCACGCAGTCTAGGCTTGCAATGTACGAAGGATTTATTAACACAAAGATTACATTACAGTACAAATTGTTTACATTAAACAAATGTGTTTTATTTTTTTCTGTGAATTAACTTCAAGTGGTGCAAGTAAATTTTTACCTATTGACGCCACAGGCAAAAGACCTCTATCTAAAATACCCAAGAAATGCCATAATTACGTATTTAGAGTCATTACTCAGCTTCAAATAATCAATCCATACAACACCCATACTAATATTATAAATTCGGTAATAACTCTGTCCATCTGTTACCCTTTCACGACTAAACTGCTGCGCCGATTTCAATGAAAATTTGGATGGAGATACTTTGATTCTTGAGGACGGACATAGATTTCTATATACTGCTATAACCGATATACATTGTCGTCTGTGTGTATATTGGTATTGGACTCCGTCGTGACAACATAAAACCTAGGAGTATTCCACTAACATCTGTCTTGAAAGCCAGCTCCAGGTGAAACTGCTCTAGAAATAGCACTTTAGAGGTTCGCGTAATCTTGCCCCAAACTCCAACTTCTACTGTGCTTACTTCTTCTCTGTAATAAAAAAAACAATAAAGGGGCCGAGACAGTAGTAGTTTATAAAGGTGAAAATGTTACTAGGATTTGTAGAGAAAAAAAAATGGTGTAACTAATCGATAATACAAGAGGTCCATGCATTCAACCTAACGAATTTAAACTTGGTAACATGTGAACATATTCGACAAATAGAACTATATTCTAAAATTATTTTATAAAATATATTGTACGAGTATACTCGTAGTGTGTACATTCAATTCTTTAGTTTCAAATCGTGTAACGTAAATGTACTGAGTTTACTGTAGGCGTGTCGTGTACGAATTTGATTCAGCGATTTATATAAATTTCTGTGCAATATAATAATAAAATCTAAATACAAACATAAGATACAAGACGGAAGAGAGAAAAAAATCGAACCGCATTGAGTTGTTATACAAATAGCATCACTTTCAAAGGATTTGTAAAGTGATGTAAAATAACATTCTATGAAAGTTTTCCAAATGTGACATCTCTAAGCGTCAATAAAAAGTAAATACGAACTAAGAAGTCTACAAGATGAGATAGAATTAGAAACAACCTTGTTGTTCAGAAGCATTATGTTGAAGTTGAATATAATAATATGCCAAGCTTGCCTTTAGCTCTTTCTATTTGGGGTAAAAGTTAAAATTGAAAAAAATTGAGAAGAATGTGTAGTACACGTTAGATAAGATATAGAAACGGCTTTACATAGCATGATCTGACCGCTAGGTAATCTCTGGTCAAAGGCCCTGGCTCCATCAACAATAATTACAGTTGTGCTTCTGGGCCAGTAAGAATAGTACGAATTGGTATTATTTTTATGATTCTCCAGAAGAAAAATACACCTAGCTCCTTGGTTTGCAAGAGACCAAAAATCCAAAAGAATTTTCCATTCTGCCAAAGACAAGTAGTATAAGGTAGTGGAAGTAGCAGTAGTCGTAAAAACAAATAAACATAAAAAATATGTCGAAGATATTTTATCTTTGTAAACCAAAATTTTGTATAAAGAATATATTACTTGTCTTAAATATAAGCAGGTTTTATAAGATAACTGTATTTAGTTAAGTGCACTTACCACACCCTTGACTGAAACCGATATACTGTCCCCGTCAGAGTCTTGTGTGGTTTTACATTTTAAACTTTTACTTCAAACACTTTACACCGAATTCCGTTCTGTATACCTTTCCATACTGTCTACCATTCTTAAAAGTCTCTTTCACCAAATTTCTCTAACAATACGGTGTGATAGAAATAAATAATCGAATCACAAATATAATAAATTAGATTTTCAAAGTCTTGGAATACGGAAAAGACAGGCAAAAGACAAAATCGACATAGAGTGAAAATTATTTCTCCGCAAAGTTTAGGCATTATTTGGTGTCGAAACGGCCATTCCCTCGAGCCTCGCGAACGGCGGTACTAACTTTTGACGATGGAACCAAAGATTAAAGAAAACAGTGATATAACAGAATATTCCAGATAATGGCGTTATGGTGCAAGACGGAGTAATTGCTGCTGTTGTTATTTAATGGTTGCTGTTCCTTTGCGTAATACAATTTTAGGTTTTCTTAAATCTCGGCTTACTTTTCAAGAAGGATGATTTTCTTTCTTATTGTATATATGATAGTGTGTGGGTAGGCGTAAACATAAAATTTCTTTTAGCTCTTTACCTACACCCAAACACTGCCCAAATACAGTTTGATTATTAAAGACTGTCAAAATCATAACCTTCCTTTGGCTTTGCCGTAGTCGGGTAAGAAACTTGAAAAAAACCCTATGCCAACGTGGCCAGTGGGCTTTAGTAGGCCTAAACTTTATTTCTTTCTTTCTTCTTTCTTTCTCGCCAAGAAGACTAGCACTGGACTTGGATAAAGCTTGTTGATGATGTTGGGACACGTATGTTTTATCAAAGTCAGCAATTTTATCGGCGCAAGGCAGTCGTTCTCAGTCAACTGCCGTGTCATGTCAATTCTTATGTAATTCTTATGTATTTACCGTGTGTGAATAATTCAGAGTAAACGGCAACTTTTTAATTTGTTACCTTGCGCTAAAGGTACTACATTGAACAATGATACCTAATATTGTTAGAACCCAAAACCATAAATTACAATGATAATGAAATTATGAAAAAACTCAGTGGAGGCAAGTCACTCAGAGGTCGGTAATTCGCATGTGTCTCTTGAACAGCAGATAAGCGTTCATTAGCATGGGGGATGACTACCACCAGTCATTTTTCATCAAGTAAACTCGTCTGCTCGTTACTAAGATTACTTAACAACACAAAACCATTTAAATAGCACTAAACACAATGTATAATTCGGTCACTACAAATGAAATAACGCAAGGGAATGAACTAAAAGCACTATTAACACATTTTCTGTGTTCATTCAAAATGTATTTTAAGCATTTGATTATTAGATTTTTAGAAGCATTTTCAACCTTATACCGAAATAGAAGCAACTAAAGTTAATCACATTTTCTAAATGTACACACACAAATACACATTTTTAGATGGGTTACCGTTCAATTACCTTACGAGATGGTAATACTACAGAGACACAATTGTTACTCAGTGATGCTTGAAGTATTTAAAAATTTCCAGTGCTATTTTTAGGACCTTTGGTAGATCTAAACTTTGTCATGATAAGAATATAACAAACGAGTGAGAGAAAGATGGTTATGATGATGACTACACACAATAAATATTTTGTTCAGAAAAATAACTACATACGTAGGAATAATAATTTTAAACTCATAAATTATCAAACATTAGCTTATATGACAGATTGCTTCCAAGGACTTAAAACAATGACAATTTATAATATTATACACGTAAGTCATTTTGCAATAAGATATAAATTCCTTCTGTCACAAACTACAAGAGCAAAGCAGGAGACCATTATTAGTATCTTAATAAATGTTAATCAAAATCTTTCGGTCGTATTTGCATAGTCCTCTAAATATCATGAAACCCTTGAATTTGCATTGAAATGAGCGTAAAATGACCGAAACCCTCATTAAAGGGATGTAGCAGAGCCAGACCTTTATTCTTTTGTCTATGCTTTTGTTGAGGCGCCATTTTGTGAGTCCGCCATTTTGAGAAGCTGAGATTTGTACATAAAAACGGTTATTGTGTAAGCTATTTTATTTCATTTAATATTAAAAACGTGTTCACATAATTGATAAACATTCTTATAGACTATATAAATATGTGGTTATAGTTTTAGTTTGTCAGTTTTATGATATTCTGAAATGCCTTACAGTAGACAAACGAAACAATTTTATGTAAGTCAATAAAGGTTACTGTTACGGGTACAAATAGACCTGTATTAAAGACCATTACATACATACCTAGAAAATTATTCGCAGGCATGAAAACGAATTTTATGTCTAAGTATATATCTAACATTCTAGGCATATAAATTGAAATTGCGAAATAGACAAAAGTTAAAAGGTAATTAACTAATAAACAACCTTACAGTGTTTATATAATTTCAACAACAAGTAACTGTTTATATTTTACTAATAGAATATTTAGGATTATAGAAGGTACACAAAACTGGTACACAGGTTATATAAGGTGGGTAAGGCCATCTACACACTATTGGTAATTGGTATCGTCTGATAGCCAGACAAGGTCCATCGGGGTTGAATAGTAATCCTCCTAGATGATACGTTAATTCCTGATTTTAGACTATTGTGACACACGTCATGTGATTTAGTCAAATCAAATTCGAAACAGTCGAGTTATAGTAAATTTACCTGCAATTTACCCAATTGCACCAATTTTTTTTCGAGTGTATGCATATTTGTGTATTTTGGGCACACTTTGTAGGCTTGATGGATTTAGATATTTGACTTGTTAGATTCTTTGTGATTGTGAAGTGTCACTGGCAATCTTATCATCTCCCACACAAATGACCACACTTTGAGCTTCGCCAAGAAATTGACAATCAGTATTGACCAAGATTTTCAGTTTATGTAAACCCCTGTTCAAAAAGTTGATAAATAAATGAAAAATTATCTATAGCAGAATGCCGGGTGGGCAATCCTTGATTTCTCGGAAACGCGTAGCGAGGAGCGACGGAGAGTATGACG
This sequence comes from Spilosoma lubricipeda, assembly GCA_905220595.1. Taxonomy (NCBI): domain Eukaryota; kingdom Metazoa; phylum Arthropoda; class Insecta; order Lepidoptera; family Erebidae; genus Spilosoma; species Spilosoma lubricipeda. The sequence goes on from HG992291.1 coordinate 4,685,079, forward strand.
CTGTGTGCACGGCATCGCGGTAATTTAGTCGCCATGGAGCGGTACACGGGAGTGGATGGTGGGGAAAACCCATCCGACCATCCTCGGCCACACTCAGGGCGGCATGAGCCGTTGATAGGCGCGCCTCCGCCGCCGATCGGGTCCGAGTGGAGGTCATCCTCCCGGGCTTTCTCCGCCGCCTCCTTCTGCGAAATTACGTCTTCGCAAAAGGCTGCGACCGCGGTAAAACTGCTGTCGCTATCGGCCATGGAGCGTATGACGGCCGGTAGCGAGAGATCTCCTCCGATGACTGCAGTGAGGGCCCGGCGCTGCGACGCCCAAGCGGGGCAAACTGCCAGCGTGTGCTAGGCCGAGTCCTCACTGCAGTCACAGTGGTGGCAGGCAGGACTCAATTCCCTCCTGGCGGCCGAGTGCAGCTACTTTCCGAAGCAACCGTGCCCTGAAAGAACCTGCGTCAGTCGGAAGGAAAAGGTCCCGTGCTGCCGCCCTGCCCACTCAAGGATGACCGGCTGGAGAAGCAGCTTAAAAGGAACATTATTCGCAATATCAACAATTTCCAAAAATAACGTTTCGAAGAGTTTACCAAAATATGCTCATTTGCCTTCAAGAGTACAATACAAGAGAAGGACGTCACCTGGATAGCATTGCATAAACATGAAACTTTAATTTTGGGCCATTGATAAAAAAATGAGTGGTTACGTATTTAGGCGTTTCGGGATATTCTACCCCTAAGGGGTTTAACCCCTAGTTGAAAGTTTGCACGAAAGTCCGTCATTATTGAAGTTAGAAACATAAAACTTTAATTTTGGGCTACTGATTAAAAACGAGTAGATACGTATTTAAGCGTTTCTACATATTCTTCCTCTAAGGGGGTGAAATAGGGGTTGAAAGTTTGTATGGAAGTCCATCATTTCTTAAGTTAGAAACATGAAACTTTATCTTTGGGCTACTGATTCAAAACGAGTAGATACTTATTTAAGCGTTTCAGCTTATAAGAGTCGAAAGTTTGTATGAAAGTCCTTATTAATGGGCTATTGATTAAAAATAAGTACTGTTAAAAACATGAATACGTATTCATATATACTTACACAGTTTTTAATTCCGGGCAACAGCTAATTAATAATAAAATGTTGCACGATTTGCGGTTTTCTTTAATTTAATTTTCAAACTGGCTACACCTGTAAGGCCCACCCATAACTGATAAAAACTGTAATCGTCTAATCAACTCAGTGTCTTTACTGTCAAAAATCACTGTAGAGAATCCTTAAGCAATGGCTGTTAAGATAGAGACATTGCTTAGTTTAAGAGACAAGATTAAAATTTTTGGATTTGCAATTTTGTAAAACTGTAATAACTTTAGCTTACAATGCTTTAAACATTAATTGGGTTTATTATTTTTAACTCTAGTGAATATTTTTGGATCAATAAATTATTATTTCATTAAGGTGGCATAATAGAACAAAGTCTCATTGTTAACGAGAGTCCTAAGTCCAGCCGTAGACTATTAAAGGTTGTTGATAATGGTGAGAAGAAAAGAATATAATTAGAAGCATAGGTAAATGATCTAAAGTCAGAATAGGTATAAAGTGTAAAAATATTCGTCCTAATTTCATCGTACATTTCGTTTAGATAACTATTTTTAGAGAGTCGAAATAGTTTAGAAATTTTCTCTTGTTAGTTGGACATAGCAAGTTTAGAAGCGTGGTACAAGTTGTGAGCGACTTCAAACGAATAAAATTCTTATGTAATGAAATAATTTCTTTAAAAAACTCTTAAAAGCACACAAAACTATAAGAGTTTCATTAAACTTTTTCTTTTATTTTCCACCAGTATTTTTAATTCAAATATATTCTATAGGCCTCCGGTATCATCACTCACTCACTCGCAAGCGCTATTTTACATCGGTTTTCTGTGAAGTTGAAGTTACTGTCTGACAATGTAATCCGAAATTAAATTAGCATCTTCGCAACAAAATCAAAATATAACATTTTCTAAAAGTAATAGTTTCAGCTTGAAAATATGTTAATTTAGTTAACACGACTAAATTGAGCCCTTTTCACAATGAAGAAAGTCCAAGTCTATCTCTTAAAGCACAACGCAATAAAGAACGCGGCGGGACATCGTTCCGCATTCCAATGTTTCCTTCTACTTTACTTTCAGAATATATACAACACAAGCACACAAAAATGTTGTGAAATGCCACCCACAGAACCATTCGACGCACGAAATAATTTCCATATTGTTTCACTAATGTATTTCCAAACAACAAATACTCTTTGTAGTATTTGATATGCTTTTATTCTATTTTGATGATAAAGATTGGGTAGATAAGTTACTAATGATCAGTTGCTACGATCGCCCATATACACCTGAAACTTAGATGACATAAGACTGGCGCCTTTGGGTGTATCTCTAGAATTAGAAAAAGGAAAGTTGACCCTCTGGTCCACTGTTGGACCAGTCATTCCTAGGATTAGCGAGTTAAATCATAGGAACTCTTTAGTTTTAAATACACTAGCTATTGCCGCAGTCCCGACTTCATATATCTTGCATATCTATATATGTATAATCCTAATGTATAATTATAAAGATAAATAACTGTAAAGTTTTATACAAATCCATTCAGTATTTTTTGTATTAAATATTGCCAAACATCCAGACATTAATCCTTGCCAACTTTCGCATCTATACATATAAATAAAATTGGAGTGTCTGTTTGTAATATTAATCTAGCCACTTTTTACTAAATGCATATGTATATATGCATATAATACATGGTACATATGGCAAAAATGTATTTAAAAAAATTATGTCTATCTGTCGGTCTCTCTGTCTGTTTGTTCCGGGTAATCTCTGGAACAGCTGGACCGATTTTGACGGGACTTTCACTGGTAGGTCAGCTGATCATCCAGGGAGTAACTTAGGCTACTTTTTTTAGACTAACTTTGTCCTGCGGCGTTACTCGCGGTACGACGATAACCGCGGGTAACACCGCGGGTTCAGCTAGTTTATAATATGAGTAGGATTTAATATCAAATACGTATTTTTTATTTACTAGTTATATTGATACATTACACTTAGGAAATGTACTGGTCATGTATGCATTTCTCGTTACCAGACCTGTCAATGTGACAGACTCTCGTTTGAAGTCGGTTAATGAACGACTACATTATATCTAACATTTAATACTGTATCAAGGAGCGAAACAGATTCATTTATCACTTATAATTGGTTAATTGTTAAGCATAATGTTCATTTTAGACGCCAGATGTTGCAGTAATTTTAAATGATCACCTTTTATGAACACTCTGTAGCGAAGTGTTACCCATTTTCGAAATTAACTTTTTCAGTTGGGATATCGATAATTACCAGACAGAAGGTTTCGATTATTACTCGATTATATTGTAGAAGATTTATGGTTGATTAATTAAAAGTTCTGAAAATATTTTTTGTCTTCTGTTGTATAACTATCAGTTATCAGATTAACTTAAACCATCATTACAATAAACAGACTTTAATAGTACACTGCTGGACATAAACTTCTCTTCCACTGGCTTTCCCTAGACAGGCAAGATGGGACAATCTGGCGCGAGGCATGCGTCTGGCCGAGATAAAGGGTAATCCCCCTTCTACGCTATACCCTGGTGCAGTTTTTCGATTTTTTCTTGATAATTTTATAGGAACACTTACAGTTACAAGGAAAAAAGCCTAAAATAGATAGCGCACTTGGTAGTCTTAGGTTGCGAACCATTGACCACCAAAAGCTACCACACAGCACAATCACACAACCACATGGTAACCACCTAACATCAGGCGATCCGTCTGTTCACCTCCTCCTTTTATAAATGACGTAAACAAATTGTATTCATATTGTGAATATTATTCAATTTATTAATATGGAAATAATTTAATTATGGACAAAATCTTACCGCGAATAATCTTCACACAAATTATGCTAAGCAGATTTTAATTTAGGCCGGCAAACTTCGCGACAAGCTTTTATATCATATAAAATTATACAATGAAACAAAATTATGGACTTGGTCGTATTCAAAGCTTTTTTTTATGTAATTTTTTATGCACCCTAAATATATGTAGACATTTTCATAAAGAACTTTTTAAGTTTATTTATTTCTTGCTCAACTCGACATTCGCGTCATCATCTATACAAATTAATAAAATTGGAGTGTCAGTTTGTAATATTAAAATAAACGCTTTTTACTAAATGCATATTTATGTATACACGGTACATATACCAAAAATGTATTTATATTTTTTTTGTCTGTCTATCTGTCTGTTTGTCTGTCTGTTTGTTCCCGGTAATCTCTGGAACGGCAGGACTGATTTTGACTGGACTTTTACTGGCAGGTAGCTGATGATCCACAGAGTAACTTAGGCTACATTTTTTTAGACTTACTTTGTATCGCGGCGTTACTCGCGGTATCCAACAGCTAGTATGTAATAAATAATTATGCTTCTCAGTTCTGGGTAATGTCTCTAAATATGATATCTTTGGGATTATATGTTGCTTAATTCTGATCAACTTGAAACTCTATTAAGCTCAGTCAATCACCACTGTCATAAATAGATAAAGGGGTATAGTATGGTTTCCCTCAAAGCGACGACTCTTCCAACTGGATCTACGCCATGGGACGGTGAGGTGAAAATCCTTGCTACAATTAATCAAACTAGGACTTGAAAACCACTTCTCAGGAAATGTAGCTGCAAATGTTTATCTATATCGGGTCCTAATAGTGAAGTGAAAAGAGTGAGTGTTGCGACTGAATGCAGGGCACGCCATAGTTTTAGCAATAAGACTCATTATAGAATTAGCTATACAGATAGCCTAGCCTAGACTTATATGTGACGAAACCTAGCATGGTTTTCGTCAGTTTGATGGCAATACTTTCCTGTGAGTCCTGGTGAGGTGATTGACCCGTGACTTCATATGAAAAATAGGCCTAGCTTTAGATCATGATGACTTTAAACCAGAATTTCATTATTTCAATGTATGTATATTTAAAATTCGTTCGTAAACTCAGAAAAAGTACCGCACCCTAGTTCCGTTAGTTTGTTACTAATAGTCGACCTACTTTTTTAACAATGAAATGTTACATAACTAGGGCTAGAAACTTCTGGTACAAAATCAGGTCATAATTTTCATAAAGACACAATATTGTCATTGGAATAGAACTAAGATGTTCATTGTCAACCAGCATAATTCGTAAAATATAAGCAAGTACTCCTATTTCAGCTTTAAAGTTTTCTTATTCAAACTAATAAACTTTTTAATATCTCGATTTATTAAGTGAAAGTATTATTAAATCTAATATTAGATGTATATTCCGAAAAAAAAAAATTGATTCGCTGATACTAAACAAATAGATACAATTGAGAATTGGAGGATCGAGTAATATTCGCGAAAACATATTCATATATATTTTGTCCGATTTCAAATTCATCACATAAATGACAGGTGGATTGTTTTGTTTGTTCTGAATTAAAATGGAGCCATCATTAACAATACCATTTTTAATGTCAACGCAACTTTATGACTAATAGCCCTTGTAGAATTTCACATGAAAGTTTTCCCAACTGGAGATATATACACCGGATTCACTAATGAAACTAAATGTCGGTCCAGTGACAATATTCTCATCGGCGCGTTTAAAAATGAATATCACTTTGCAAGCGGCATCTAGGGATTTAATCCTAAACTAATAATACACAAATTATTAAGAACTAGACGGCCAGTAATTGAATTTTTTTTCCGAATTTATCACTCAAAGAGTGTTCAGAATATAAATATATAAATTTTATATACTCAAGACGTCACAAAGTAACAATTGAATTAGTAACAATTTACTTATAAGGTGTAGGTTGCAATCAGACATTGTAAACGTAGCTTTATAATAGTTAACAATAACTACGCAATTCATCAATAGTGCAAGGTTTGTAGCAGCATTCGTCGACAGGGCCTCTCTTGCCACGGAAAGCACCGAGAGCTCTCATATAAATTGGCGAGAATCCCCAGCCAGCGTCTCGCTTCATGGGCTCATCATCCCGGCAAATGACGGCCAGGAGTCCCTCTCACAGTATATATGTGAATTATTAACTGAAACACAAGTAAACACAAAAAGTGAGAGAACAGCCAGTAGAATCTTCATGATGATTTTATACTTCCGATGAGTCTAGTTAGAATATGGTTTTAGCACTCAAAACACTCGTTTTATACTAAACTAGCTGACCCACGCAACCTCGTTTGCGCCTTATATTGCCCGTAGCGTGAAAATTTCCCCCGTTTTTGAAACATTCTTCATTGTTGCTCCGCTCCTATTAGTAGTAGCGTGATGATATATACTCTATAGCCTTCCTCGATAAACGAACTATCCAACACCGAAAGAATTTTTCAAATCAGACCAGCAGTTCCTGAGATTAGCGTGTTCAAACAAATAAACAAACAAACTCTTCAGCTTTATATATTAGTATAGATTAAAGTAAATAATGTACCCTCAATTATTTATGTAAGACAAGTTTCAAACCTTTATGTCAAATTGATTATTCGTATGACTGAATAGAAAGGTGAAAGGTCAACAACTAAAATGTATTTAAGAACACTCTAATATTTAAGAATCGTCACGATATTCCATTTATTAGTCTCTCTAAAGTCCAAAAGCTTTACATTTGATTATTATTTCAGTTTTTTGCCGTGTAAATATAGATAACTAGTGTTTGCCCGCGGCTCCACCCGTTTTTTCAAGAATCAAAGTATATTGATGCCAAGCTTCATTCAAATCAGTGCAGCAGTTTAGCCATGACAACATAACAGACAGACAGACAGATACTTTCGAATTTATAAATTTAGTATCTAAGTATGAATATTATTTGATTTTCACTACTTTTATGTAACTTGCTTAATCTTTATAATAACCCTACACTTTTGCACTGATTTATTCTTCAATATCTTCTTATTTTTCGAAGATAGCATTAATTACAACTCATAAGCGTCCCATAGAACCTTCTTCTTGGTTGTTCCAAAAAAGTGTTAACAGGGTATACTGAACATTCCATGCATATTTAAAGTTCATCTGATATCTACCTTGTTCTAGCCGCTAGAATAGTACAGAACTTGGATTTAATTTTATATATTATGCATACATAATATATAAAGAAATAAATATTTCTGAACATCTAACACACAACGCCATCTAGTCCCATGCTAAGCAGAGCTTGTGTTATGCAACTGATATAAATACATATATATTTTTTTGTAGATACATACATATTATACATAGAAAACACCCAAACTTCGAAACAAATATTTGCAGATTATACAAACATTTGATCTGACCCGAAACCTGAAGCACAGCAGTCGTTTACGCTACCACTGCGCCACCGAGGCAGTCAAATGTGTCATTAAATGTGATATCTGATAAATCCCTTGGGCCTCCAAAAAATTTAGACCAGGCTATCATGGTTTCATAGGTTTATAAGACTATATGTATCGTTACGAATAACCGATAATGAGTTTCTGCACCTTGAGCCTATCTTCGTATTAAAATCTGATGATGTTGGAGTTGCGTGAACGACTGTTCATCCTAACGAGTCTCCATGAGAGAACCGCATGACAGAGGTACATAACACAGTCTTACAAAAATCGGGTTTCAAACAATTTTTGTTGCTTTTAGCAAGTGAGTGCGATTACAGGAAGGCAAAGTCCTAACAAAGCCCATGCGCAAGAGGCGACAAAGGTATAAACGACACGAAATAAAATCATTTTCATCATTTAGATGGTCGGAAGTTCACAACTGTGCGCTTTTCTAGAAACTATGCCTGGATCAATACGCTCTTTAAACCTACAAGAAAAGAGCAAACTCCTTCTTAAAAGGCCGGCAATACACCTGTGATGCCTCTGATGTTGCGGGTGTCGATGAGCGGCGGTAATCGCTTACCATCAAGCAATTCTTAAAAAAGTAGGCAATTTCACAATTATACAAAAGAAAATCTGAAACACGATACATATAACTATTTAAGTAGTGATATTTTTTAAATTGATGAATACCTAAATGAAATTGACTTGCCAACCTTTCACCTATCTATTTACTCACATGAATAATCGATTTGACATATGGGTTTGAAATTCATCTTACACAAATAAATGAGTGTACACTCTTTACCTCATTTTAGTATAAAAGGTTAGGATCTAGGTGCTACAGTCACATTCAGTCTAGACTCATCGACAATACAACATCAACATGAAGCTCTTACTATCAATTCTCTCACTTTTTGTGTTTGCTTGTGTTTCAGGTGAAAATTCTCATGTATACTGTGGAAGACATTTGTCTAATATCTTGGCAGCCATTTGCTGGGATGATGAGCCCATGAAGCGAGACGCTGGTTGGGGATTCTCGCCAATTCATATGAGAGCTCTCGGTGGTTATCGCGGCAAGAGAGGCCCTGTTGACGAATGCTGCTACAAACCTTGCACAATTGATGAATTGCGTAGTTATTGCTGATGATTTTAAAAGTATATACGATGACTGATTGCAATTTATTCTTTAATAAATAATTGTTATTTATTTTGTTGTTTTACATTATTTTCCTGATGACTCTACCTGATTGAATAGGGGTTATGGATCGTTTCCAAACAGTCACGTGAAATAGAAGAAAGAACTTATACATCACGGATACGGACGTATTTCTAATCATCATCACAAACATTTCAACTACTATTACAGCTATTAATCACAGTGTAATTCAAAGACATCTAAGTACTGAAACTGGTTGAACTTCAAAGTTGCATACTTTCGGACAACGTCTCTTCCTAATTTAACCAAGTCTATAAGAAACCTTTTCTACTTTACTTGTTGAGTTTCATTTTACATTCATTATGCTAAAGCACTTAATTATCATTAGTTGTTTATATTATTTGTTAATCTTGACGAATTATGTTTTTAATTTTCAATAGGGAAGGACAAATTTAGAACACTCAAATAATATAACTATTTATGTATAGATTACACAAAGTGTTTTACCGCGTGGGATTTGAACTCACGAAACTTGGTGCAGTAGCAAGAAGCATGACGACCGCTGAAACACCACTAGGCCAACCGTGCAGTCAACAGTTACAGGCAACAATTACGAGACACACAATCCCGACTGAAATTCTTTGGTCTAGTACTAAAGAATTTCAGTCCTGACTCACTGGAACTAACAGACTGCTTGTACCTTAATAAAACTATTTGTGTATGATTCATTATGGGGTATGGGCCTCTGGTATCCTCACTCACTCGGTCAAACACAGCGCAAGCGCTGTTTCACACCGATTTTCTGTGAAGCCGTGTTATCACTCTGGTCGAGCCGGTTCATTCATACCAAAGCGTAGCTCTTCTACGGAAGTTCTGCATGATTTGCTAGATAGTCGGCTTTTACGACATCCATGGAATACGTCGGGGTGGTGATATTCTGTGTTCTTAATAGATCACGACAAGGACGAACCAATATTATAAATTAGAAAGTAATTTAGTCTGTCTACTTTACGATAAACTACCGGAAAACTTTCCAGGTAACCCCCTGTTATTGCACCAAAGGACTATTGCCATAGCAAAAACATTTTTTTTTACAACATAACACAACACAAAACTGCATAAATCTAGAGAATCACATAACAATCATTGCATTGTACAGCAAAGGCTGCAAGATCTGTTCACACTGTACTGAAGCACAGCAATACAAGTATGTATTTAGAACTCTTCTTAAACTAAATCGCTTACCCACTATTCCATTTATTTAATGGATCGACTTAGAAAATCTTCGAAAATACATTCATGTTTTTGTATTGCGTACTTCGGATTTTTCAAAGGACAGCTTCCAAGGCAGATAAGTGACTTACGTTTTAAACCCACTTAGTACATCAAAAGAAAGAAAAAGAAACAAAAATAGAAAACTTACATTGAATTTACAGATATGTATGTTTTATTTGAGTGTAATGTATGTTACTGAGAAAGTGATTACAAATATTTATCTACAGTCAGAACATTCATTAATTTTCTAATGTTTTGTTTTATACACAAAAAACACAAAATGTAATTTTGTTGTGATGCGATGAGATACGTTTATTATTTATTTATTTACTTCTGTTATATGAGATATATATTTGAAGTTAAACTTTATTTTTTTAATAAAATCTGTAAGTAATTAAAACTTTTTTCACAAAAAAAAACTACTTCTAAAATTATCCACGTTAACTCCCTGCATATAAACTCTAAAAACGTAAAATAAGCTGATTTCAATTTGACTGTAATTTCTTTTATATAATTACTAGCTGCCCCGGCAAAAGTTGTTTCGCCATAAAAAATAAAAATATTAGGAGTATGAAAATAGATGTTGGCCGATTCTCAGACCTACTAATTATGCATATAAAATTTCATAAAAATTGGTCAAGCCGTTTCGGAGGAGTATGGTAAATAACACTGTGACACGAGAATTATACATATAAGAATATACTTGATTCTATAAATTTAAATAAAGTAATACTATAATGTGTGCTAGGGGCACCTTTAATCTATTTGAAGTCGGTGACAAGCCCAATAGATATTTGATAAGTTACCTACGTCCGTCTCCCTCACAACTGTAATGTATTATATTTTAAACAAACGTATTTTAACTATTTTTGAGACAACTACAGTCGATTTAGCTATGTTCAGAGCGCATGACGATAGACTCAACATACAAAATTTTGATTAAACTGAAATTGATCAATCTATGAAGAAATTTTATACAGATTTTTTAACATATTAGATTATCTAAAATGCAATACTCACTGAACGACTCACTCACGGTTTATTAGTTTAATCTTGTAACAATTAGGCAAATGTGTTTTGCCGTTCACCATATATATGGAGGATCTGGCTTACGCTAAATAATAATTACTAATTGTTGCCCGCGGCTCCGCCCGCGAATTTGCCATTTATTGCGGCAAATAGTAGTCTATGTATTATTCTGGTGTATAAGCCATATTACTGTAAATTTTCATCCAAATCCGTTTACCGATCACCAACTTTAAAGAACACAACATAGATGCTATTCGTATCTATGTATAAAAACTTAAGACAGATATTAAGAATCGCCACCTAATCCTTAACCGTTTTACCCTTCATCATCAACTCATTAGACAACTGAAACAATATAAATTAAGGTCTATACGCACGTATGGCATTGAAATCATCCTCTAATTCTTAATCGTTAAGGAGTTTTACCTTCTATCATCAGCTTACCTGAATAACTTGAAAGTATACAACTAAAGGATTATACATACATATGAAAGTTAAAAAATTATCCTCTATCTCCTAACCAATAAGGAGTTATACCTTCCATCATCAGCTCACCTAAATAATTGAAAGAATGTGACTAAACGTATACAAACATGTAATATTTAAAGAATTATCGTCCAACTTCTGTTTAAGAGATGTATCTTCCATCAACAGGTCATCATAACGTTCTCCTTGATATCTCTAGGATGCCATTATCAGATTCTAGTTCCCTTAACATGGTACTACCGTTGGGACATCTCCCTTCCAACAAAAAAAAAGAATCATCAAAATCGGTTCATAAACGACGAAGTTATCCGCGAATACACATAAAATTAAGAAACCTCTTCCTTTTTTTTAAGTCGGTTAATAATCTTGACATAGTAAAAAAAATACGTAAGAAAATTATGTTTTCCACCTATACAGAAGCGAGTCACTTTACAGTTCGGATTACAAGGCACTCAATCCCAACGTACAGGTACCAAAGAATTTCAGCCCTGACTCACTGAAACTAGCAGCATATTGATCTGACTCACTGGAACTAACAGACTACGATTTCAACACACTTAGACCATTCAGTCCTAATCCAATAAAACTAACTCAATATTGGAACTGAAACATTCACAATAAGCAGGTAACTTACAAAGATTTCTATATTTAGTTTTGAAGGAGACTGATGTGGCTGTACTTTGAAACTTAGATATTTTTTGTTACTTAAAATAGTCATAAATAGTACACTAAACTTTACAGATGTGATGTGAAAAGTCATCGAGTTTTATATTAAGGGAGTTTTCAAAGGTTAGATTGAATTTGACTGAAAGTATTAAAATTAATAGCATAATATATCTTAATATCATTCTGTCGGATTTTGCACTTATTAAACGTTACTAAGCTAATATGATTACTCAAATTCGACTGCAGGTTCAGCCTAGTGGTTTCATCGATCGCCACGCTACTTTCTACTCCGCCAAATGTTGTGGGTTCAAATCCCACATATGACCACACTTTTTGGTGACCACACTTTTTGGTGACCACACCGCAAATTGATGTTCTGAGTCTGAGTGTTGTTTGTGTCCGTTTCATGATGTATGTTTGTAAAGTACCCCACGGCACAGGATATATATTCCTAATGCGTGAATTGTCATTTAAAAATAGCTTTGCTAATAGGCGGTACTAGGTCTAGCATCCACTCTGAGAGCTAATAACCCGTTGAGATGAAAAATTATCTATCGGTGGGAATGAAACAATTCCCGTAGTTGATTTTACAAAACGACTATTTGTATTAGACAGTTAGGTATATCCTTAAGCTACAGTCATGATATTTATTAAATATTGCGGACATCTAACACACAACGACATCTAGTCCCAAGCTTAGCAGAGCTTGTGTTATGGGTACTAGACAACTGATATAAATACTTTTTTGTAAATATATACACATAGATAGGTGTCTACCCAAGCTCCGAAATAAATATTTGGAGATCATACAAATATTTAGTCCGACCTGGGAATCGAACTGGAGACCTCAAGCACAGCAGTCGCATACGCTACCACTGCGCCACCGTCGTATCGTATTGTCGATCATAAGAAACCCATGTTCCATATTGAGTTTTATAGTGTTTAATTGCAACGGTGATTTGAAAAACAAGATAAAATCTCCGCAAAAAAGTAACGAACCTCAATAAAAAACCAATAAACAAATTATGAAATAATTTATTTATTATGGTTGCAATCAGTCATTATACACAGCTTCAAAATCTTCAGCAGTAACCACGCAATTCATCAATTGTGCAAGGTTTGTAGCAGCATTCGTCGACAGGGCCTCTCTTGCCGCGATAACCACCGAGAGCTCTCATATGAATTGGTGAGAATCCCCAACCAGCGTCTCGTTTCATTGGCTCATCATCCCAGCAAATAGCCGCCAGGACATTAGATAATCTTCTCCCACAGTACACATGAGAATTATCACATGATACATAAGTAAACACGCAGACAAAAAGTAGTGTTAGTAAAAACTTCATGGTGATAATGTTATACCGACGAATCTTGATTGAATGTGATAGTAACACTTGAAGAGCTTCGTTTTATACTAAAACGAAGTCATTAATATACCAAAATTTATTTCGACTGGGTGAATTTCAAACTTATTTGTCAAATCAATTATCTACATGAGTGAATAGATAGGTGAAAGACTAGTATCAAAATTTTATTTATTTAAGTATATACACCTGAATAATGAGGAGTCAACGATTATGTTGATAATATAAAGACTAAGTATACATTAGATGTGAATATATTCAACCTGTATTGATTCCGTAAATTGTAATAATTTTAAATTTATTTTGTGAATTCAATATTTCGATTTTTTTTATTGTATTCCCCAAGGTGTCATTTTCAGACCAATAGTAGTTCAGATTTAGCCTACAGATTTCCGTGCCTACAAATCTTTTTAAAGAAACCAACACAATACCAATGAGACTATATATTATCAATCTCTTCTATACAGGACGTACGCAGGTTGACTAAAAAATGATATGCACACATGGTTAAACAATTGTATTAGCTACCACAATCTCTAACCTTAACAATTAACAAACTATTAAAAAACAAAATTTACTTCAATCGAAACAGTATAGACTAAGCGGTGAAGTTCATCCAATTTGATTTTACTTTTTTAATATTACCACAATTTAGTTCACCTGTTTCTTTTACCTTCGTTTGAGGGTTTATGGCTACTCGCTCTAATGTTTACAGTACCTTTTTTAAAACAAGCAAAGGGGCGATTGGTACCTACCATCTCCATTATTAATACAAATCTCGACCACACAAATGAAATATTAAAGCAAGCCTACCCTCCCTCACATAAAATATAGATTATGTGTTCGACTCTCACTTCTCATACTGATCCTGGTTTTATCACATCATGAATTCTTATTGAAGATATTAATGCCTAAAATATGGGCTTAAGGGTATTGGAATCCCATTCTTTATAACAATACTTATTTTTTGTATTTATGGTAAGTAATTGAAAATGATCTTGAATAATTTAAAGAACATTATTGACGGCTTTAAAGAACTGTATATAAGGCTATAATATTAAAGTTATCATCAATTTTTGCAATTCAGATTGACGTGCATTAGTAAAGTGAATATACTTTTTTAACGTACGATATTCTCTACTTTATTGTTAGGATGGTTTGGATCATTTATGAATACTAAGAGACACTTAAAAGTTAAATTTTAACTGCCTCGCTTACCTACAAATTGCATGGAACTATTCTAGCTAATAATTTATTTCAAAGAATGTATTGACCACGTAAAATAGGGACTCTCGAGCATAGTTTCATCTAAATTGGTATAAATGAATTCCAGTTTAGCTCAGAACGAATTTTTACTCTGGTTCAAATAGCTTAGAAACATTAATATATTTAGTATCCAGTAGCTTTATTTTCTTACAAAAATAGGCATTAGATTAAATAAACCACCTTAAATAGGGAAATAACGCAAACCCTACTACAAACATAATATTCGCTGATTTCAGTACGAACGAGCCGGCTCGACCGGGGCGGTACTACCCTCGTACAGAAGATCAACGTAAAATGACAGCGTTCATGCTGTCGTGTTTTGTTGGTGAGTGCGAGACCGGAGGCCCAATGATGCAGAAGCATCACTAGCCCGCCATAGTGTTGGTCACCATGCTGCATTGTTGCATTGACTGCATACACAATAAGTGTAGTGACCACCACTCTTGGATTCTGTTTTTCCTTTCTATCAGGTGGAGTAGAGTCATTTTGGCGAGCCAATATATAAATTAAAAGCAGTCACACACAATTACATAAAAACACTATTTCGTATTTAAGATCTAAGATTCTGTTTTAGATATTATTTAATTTAAAGTTCACAAAAACTTCACACAAACTTCTAATCACAAAAATAACAGTCGAAGTGTAGGGTTCATCAAAATTCTGTATGTTTGTTAACTTTTCTGCCAACCAATTGCGCCGCAAGTCTCGAGTCTGTTTCGTAGAAACATTTACATAAAAGCTCTTACATTATACACTGTTTAGGTCAAAATCTATAAAACTGTTCAGACTCAGTAGATGGTTTTCATCATCAGTGACGTCATTTAAGATCATTCATATTTGTAAGTGTCAATAGCAGCTTTGTTTAAACAGGATCTTTAATATACTAGCATAATATCTAAAACCAATCTGAGTTTCTTTTAACCTGTTTCATTTTAGTTTTATGTTTATTGTTACGATTTTCAAATAAAGTTCTTGTGTGCAAAAGTTACCACACTAAACATAGTAACTATTGTTGCCTCATCACGGTTCTTCCTACAATTAATTGTAGAACTGTGGCCTGGTTCAGAGACATCAACGTGTAGCCTTGTCGTAGGATCCGCCCTTTGTGATGGAGTGTCAATGTATCAGTTATGGAGGTGTGAATATGTAGGTACTTATTTGTAGAGGAGCACTTAACACAGATTCATTTTGAAACGTACATTTCACAGATAAAACAGATGCCAATGAACTGTCCTTAACGGAAAACTTGCTGAAGTATACAAAAAACCAAGTCTTGCTGAATATTACAAAGAAAATTAGTCTTTCCAACCTTTCATTTTGTATTATTTGAGTATTTATTCGCACATTCTGTAAGTTTGTGCTATCACTTCGTTTGTTTGTTCGTTCTTATCCTCATTTTTTTAAGTATTAGCTGTTTAAATGACTCTACTCTGCAATCATCACAATCCTTAATGCGAACGTGGACAAAGCAGTATGGTGACCCACGCTATAGCTGCCTAGTCAAATGCTTTTTCACGTCTCGTTCAAAGGACCCGTGATCATAGTGGGATGGAAACACCAGTAGTGAGTTTTAGGATTTGACCACTTGGCACAGGAAGATTGAACCGTAACGTTGTAGAGGAACTCGAGAGCGTATACCTACCAAGTGACATAATTATAACCTAAATAATCGCAAATAGTAATATTGATTCTCACATTGTAATAACAACGTCAACATCGTTCGCTAACAATAGTCTGGTTACATACATCGTTACCGACTAGTTCAGCTCTAATTGCACAAAGTTATATAAAATATCCTCGTTAAAAGTCCTCAAATTTGCGAGACGTTTTGTGAAGAGTTGAAGTTTTCCATGTTTGCATTTTAGTTAAATTCAAGCTGCTTTGAATGGTTAAAACTATTATGTGTAGTCTGTAATAATTTAATAACATGCTCAGTTATATATTTTACAAACCGTACCTACATTAAATTTGTTTGATAAAGCATATGTTAGTTTATTTTGTGATAATATGTATGGTAGTAATAGTTACACGAGTTATATAATAGAAAATACTTTTGGTAACCTGCTATCGCCCATGCGTGATACGTCGCCGGTCCATATCCCGTTTTATTATAAGTGCTTCTAATCCGGGTAGACTCGCTCGATGCAAAATCTCTGTGTTAGAAATATGGTTCTATAACTTAATGAGTAAAATTGATCTAGCCACATCAGAGCCCATCAAAAGGAGAACTTAGGCTGAACAGGAGGGAGTCGCCATCACCGGATAGGGTGTAGATGAATAGAGATAGAGAATAGAACATTTTCTATTCCCGGGTAGGAATGATCTGCATAGTACAAGCTCTGCTTAGTTTGGGATTAGATGGCGTTGTATGTTAGATGTCCGAAATATTTATTTATTATTATTAAATTATTATTAATACCTAAAAAATATGATCTACAAAAATTTGTTTCGGAGTTTGAATGTTTTCTATATCTATACAAATAAAATTGGAGTGTCTGTTTGCAATATTAAAATAACCGCTTTTTTACTTAATGCATATGTATATATACACGGTACATATACTAAAAATGTAGTTAAATATTTTTTTGTGTGTCTGTTTATCTGTCGGTCTGTTTGTTCTGGGTAATCTCTGGAACGGCTGGACTGATTTTGACGGGACCTTCACTGGCAGGTAGCTGGTGATCCAGGGAGTTACTTGGGCTACTTTTTTTAGACTAATTTTGTCCCGCGGCGTTACTCGCGGTACGACGTTCATCCCGCGGTTCAGCTAGTGTAATATATATATATATATATGTATTATCAACATGTGTTGTTAGGTGTTATCTCATATGGTGAATGTTGTGTGTACCTGTAATGGGCATACATACTAGATAATATTTTTTTAAAATATTTTTAAAAGTGTGCCGTAAATGTATACCTGACAAATAAATAAATATTAAGTATATAAATATTCTATCACTCAACCTAGCTGTCATAGTACTAGTGGTAAGTTACATTTCTACGAGAGATAACAGACAGACAGATTAAGAAATTCTCCAGAAAATAGTGCTACTCTCGAGGGAAAACTGAATTAGTATCAAAAATAAAGATGTAAATACTGCCTTAGTTACTTTCACATATTTCATATCTATTTACGACATAATACTATGAACTCCAACCAAAATTAAAATCAATTCCAATCTAGATAGGCCAAGGACTTCTGAATCAGACTTAGCATCTAATAAAATTAAATTCAATTCCTTGAGTAAACAGTTCCAAATTTCTCGATAAAGATTTAAAGGGGAACATCGAAACGTCTATTGAACGACATTACCATGCATTAAAATTCGTCTCCGAAGCAAATTGTTATCGTTGAAAGCCTAATGACGTATTTGCATGGGAAAAGAGTTCCACTCCAAGACAAAGTTGTCCGGAGAATAACGAAAACGATTGTTGTGTTGGCACTTGTTTTTGAAGAAAATTATTCTATTGAAAATATATACATCATAGTTATTTGTATATATATATACATTGAAATAGTGTTGGCTTGATTGAAGTGTTTGGAACTTAATGGATAGAATAACTAGTAGGCGCATAGAAAAGTATGTTTTTCGTGAAATTCATTCTGTTGTTTCATCCTAATTGATTCTATCGACCATTATAATTGCACTGATGCTTCGTAATTAAAAGAAAGTTGGCTATGCAACTGGAAAGTTCAGTTTTATTAATTGCAGATCAAAAAATATATTAATTAACCGACTTTAAGAAAGGAGGAGGTTTTTTGATTTGACCGTATATATTTTTACTGTTTTTTTTTTAATGTGTGATCGCAAATAGCTAAAATGTTCGTTTATGAACCGATTTTGATGATTCTTTTTTTCAATGGAAAGGAGATGCCCCAACGGTGGTACCATAATAAGGACATTAATGTCTGATGATGGCATTTAAGAGAAATCGAGTCAACCTTGAAGTCGGTTTTAGTTTTGTTAAAATTGTACTTGTTTAGTTACTAGAATCATAAAAATCCACATATGTGTAATCAGATTTAAGACATTAAATATATACTATTAAATTCAATTCTTAATGCAAACGCTTTTTGTAACGAGTTTTATTGCATGTGGGATAAACAAGCAACAAACTCAAGCAGTCATAACATAATTACCAGGTCGGTATGAAAATTATAACGGCATTCTGCGATCTTTAAAAAATGGTCTTAACCAACAGACAGATAGATATGCATACAGACAAATGCAAGACAATGAAGTGTTACTAATGAATATTACCTGAGAGACATCAATGTCCCATAGCTTGCTTTACTGCATGGAAGGTCTGTAGGTATGTTTTACTCATATATATTACTCATATGTATTAACTTGGTCACTCACACTACGTGTTGCTATTATTTTATGTAATGTATAAACTCTATTTTACTTTCCTTTCCACCAATAATACACCAGACACTACCATATACTTTTTCATCCCTACTAGGCTACTAGGCTGGTGTACAATAAAGAGATTTATTATTATTATTACTATAAAACTTCTTTTTTCTTTTAAATAACAGAAAATAATAACCTCAATTTCACCTGATACATCATATTGCTGAAGTTACCATAATTTCAGTCGACAGTACTTTGGTATTTGCTGCTATAAAGTTGCCCATGAAATTAGATGAAAATTCGATCATAATTGATTTCTTCAACTAGTTACAATGCACAGATAGATTACAATAAACAAAACCTTCTGCGAAATTCTAGTAAAAGCAAGTTTAGTAACTCGACTAGTCAGAACAGTGTTATTCATTAATTCTTTTTAATTATTTAATTAGTTTACTACTATGAATCGGCAAGTATTAGTGCTTATTGTAATATTAACAATAACGGCTAAAAATACTTTAAATAGCTATGAATTACTCCAACCCGTTGAATACTATCCATTTTTCGTTGCTGTGCTGTATCATTTCAGTGAGACACACTTACTACGACAATGTACTGGTTCTTTAATAAGACCACACATAGTATTAACCTCCTCGCACTGTTTACAATATAATGTAGGCTATATAGAGTACGACTTAAACTCAAAGCCTATACAGCTATCTAAGATAAGTGAGAGGAAACTAAAAAGAGTTATTAATATTATAGTTCCCAAGAAAAAAGGAAAGAAACTGAAATTTTTGGAGGAAATAGCAACCGTAGGATTACTAGTTATTGATCCTTTTCTGCCAGAAGATGATATGGAAATCTATGGTTCAGTATCATTAACAGAAAATGCACATATTGGCCAAACTCTTTTCTTTGCTGGACTCAGACCTTTAGATTTGCCAAAAGATTTCACAGGAGTACATATACCGGATCCAGATGTCTTTACAGGAATGGGTAAAGTGGTTAAATGTCCGGTTATGCATACTAAATACGGTTGCATTAGAGTAGACCCGTTGGAGATGCCTGCAGCATCAGGAGGTCCAGTGATGCATGGCGATGAAATTATCGGAGTAATTAATCAGCATTTTAAATTTGGATCCATGGAGTTAACCGACACGTTTACATTCATACGTATAGGTAAATACAGGTCGTTTATCGAAGAAGAATCAAAAGCAGCTCAACCAAAGGATATTTCTTCTAGTTTAGTACGCATAGGAGATTCTTCTAAGAATATAGATCCAAAAAAGAAAGAAAACACAAGAATATTACTTCGCTTGGAGATTAATACATCTCTTTGATGGCAATTAAAACTATGTGTTTTACAGACATTCAATTTTTTAATTCAAGTTAGGTCTATAATACTTTTAATATATTACTAGTCGACCCACGCAACCTCGTTTGGGTCTCCTATTTGTAGCGTGATGATTTTCCCCCGTTTTCGAAACATTTTTCATTGGTGCTCCGCTTCTATTGGTCCAAGCGTAATGATATATAGCCTTTTTCGATAAATGTACTATCCAACACTGAAAGAATTTTTCAAATCGGATCAGCGGTTCTTGAGGTTAGCGCGTTCAAACAAACAAACAAACAAACTCTTCAGCTTCATACAGCAGTATAGATTTCGAAGATTTTCCGCATTGTCTAATTAGAAACATTTTGAAAACACTTTTTGCTTCAGCGGCGTTGTGCACCTTAGCAAAATTTATTTTGAGATGGCTTCAAAATGTTAATCTCCCGACAGGTTACGTCGCAATAGGACACGTATCCTAAGACGCCATAAGACGGCGCAGGGCGATTGCAAGGCTGGTAATACGTTTATAATGTATAGCACTAACCCATATTTTTATAACATCAAATTAAGCATTTTTTTAAATTATTTTTATCGCGCATGTTATTTAAAAGTAAAGAGGTTCATTTCACACCTGATGACCTTTTGACGATGTTAATTACTTACCATCAATTGATTTTTCTGCTCGTTTACCATCTCATTGAAAACTAGTAATAGTGTTAGTAACTATACCCCGTATACGTTAGAACTTTTTAATAAAGTTTCTATTTTGACTATTATTGAGAATCTGATGACATATCATTCATTAATCGGTTAAGTAGTTTAGGCGCTACAGTAGAACATAAAACCTTACAAAGACTGCGCTTTGCTAAGGAGGGAAGTGGACTATTATATTTCTAATATTTCTAACGTCTCCAATTTTCTTCTGATTAATTGCGTTGCGGGTTCCAAAACAGTTTAATTTTTCCTGGGACTTCCCAAGTGTCATAACTCGGTGGGCTCTGCTGGGTTACTGCTGTTAATCCTGAGGTATAGGAGTGGGCGGGATTAGTCCCATTAAAAAAAAGACTGTCAGATAAGAATTATCCATCTCTTAAATTGTACGTCTCATATTTTTCCTAATTTTAACACTGTAAAATTCCATAATAAATGTGAATTTGAATGATATGTCAAGAGAATTAATATGATATTGATAAAAAGATTGACTGACTGACAGGCAGATTGATTGCGTTTTAGCCACCTAACCCCTTCGTTTCGCGTCACATCCATGGCTTTGGGTCGCGCATTTACAAAGTACCTTGTCTTTTTCTCATCTATATTCTGTGTTAGTACTATTAATTATTCTGTGTCTATTAATTAATCTGTGTGTGTGTGTAGTGTGCTATTTGTGTGTCTGTAGTGTGCTATTTCCAGTGGTTTACTCGCAAAAATATTTCTTATTTCGTTTTTAGATTTAATCTCCAAATGGGCCAATTCCCTGTGGGTGCTCATAAAATAAATTCCGAATTTGTAGCTGAATCAGTTTACACTGATCAATTAGCCAGTTAAGAAATGTTATTGGGTATGTATTTAAAGTCCAAACTGTATGCACATGTGCATAAGAAGTCTTATTCATTTTTTTTCTAAATTAATGCATGTTTATTAAAATTAAAAAAATATTAATTTTACAGTATATAAACTATGATTATACAAATTTATGACACAAAAAACAAACAAATTATAAACCTTTACCTTCACTTTAAGATACACACGTCTGTTAGGTAAAACATAATCCAAATACTGCTCAAAACCGATTTTTTAACCGACATCAAAAAAAAGAGGAGGTTTCTCAATTCGACCGTATCTATATATATATATATATTTATGTGTGTTCGCGGATAACTTTGTCGTTTATGAACCGATTTTGATGACTCTTTTTTTTTAATGAAAATTAGATATACCAACTGTAGTACCCTGATAAGGACATTAATATCTGATGATGGCATCCAAGAGAAATCGAGTCGAACCTTGAAGTCGGTTTTATTTTTGTTAAAATTGTATTTGTTGTGTGACGAAACGTAATATATAATTAAATTACCAATTTATAGCACCAACATCATACACCGAAATCTGACTTACTTAATGCTGAACTAGCAAAAACTTAAAATGATATCTGCATAAGGTAGAAATCAACTTACTTAAAAATACATTCTGAACTTTCGTACTTTAAATCAGAATAAGTCTACTCGTAGTAGATTTATCGTTATCAGGCAGCC
Organism: Spilosoma lubricipeda; assembly: GCA_905220595.1. Taxonomy (NCBI): domain Eukaryota; kingdom Metazoa; phylum Arthropoda; class Insecta; order Lepidoptera; family Erebidae; genus Spilosoma; species Spilosoma lubricipeda. The sequence goes on from HG992291.1 coordinate 4,707,633, forward strand.
AGACAGACAGTTAAATATATTGAATTTCCAAACTAGTATTGCTAAATACGCACCCGGAAAGCGCTCACGTCATCAATCACGACAGTGTCTGTAAGCGTCTTGGCCGGGGTAAATCTTTCTTTTTTACCCCCCACATACATCACATAGAAGGATGCCCGCATTATCTGATGTTTGTGTTTTGAACATTTTACCCTGTCCTTGCCCCTAACCCAGGCTTTGATCTCTATAAGGTAGATTTTATATTTCGATTGGGTACGGTACTTCTATTCTCCGAAAGTAAGAAAAATATCTCAACGTGATGTGATTTATTTCTCGAATCCATAGTCTTGAAAGAATGAGTTTCTTACACATCTTTTCTTTTATGCTAAAATACCTATAATAAGAATTTGTATATGTTATTACACTCAATTTCTCAACATTTAACTTCAAAATATACCTATAATTCAATCTATATCAATTATCCTATTTGAAACCTAACAATTTTATAATAAATAAAATGTTAATGCAACCAATAAATTTCATAAAAACAATAAAGGACCAAAAATGAAAAGACCAAAAGTATAATGTGTAGTATAATAGCCACCCAGTAATGAAAGCTAAAATGACAAATGAAATTAACAGAATGAAATATTAAAACAGCGTCTGTCACAATCAAAGAAATTTATCTCACACAAAGCAATAAAGATGGTTGGTAATAAAATTATTTCATATGTATTTAATGAACTTTATTTATCCCTCTGCCTAGCCTGGTGTTTATTATGGAAATCTTACGATCCCTGTACCACGATATGATTGTACGAATCCGAAATTATCTTATATCCATCTTAAACTAGAGATAAATTACTGAAAACAGACTATATTTATTATTTTTTGTCAACTACGCCTTGTCTAAATAAGAAAAGGAATGGACTCTGCATATGAATGAAAGAATTGAATCAAAAATTGACAAGAATTGAAAAAAGAAATATGTAGGACTTTCATTTTTATAGGTTACTGAAATGAACGTTAGTGAGTGCGATCGGAGTTACAAATACAATAGGAATTATATTCCTGTCAGTATAAATATATTAATGATCACAGTTGACAAACGTTTTCGCCTTCTTGATTTATCATTCATTGTATCCAAATTAAGAGGGCAAAGTAAAGGAAATACTATACACCTCCTCTATGATAAAATACTAATAAAATATAACAAAAGCTACAATTGGGCTTCACAAACTTGTGACAACGACCAATGCGAGTAATAAAATTGGCGATCCGATATGTCGTTTCGCACAACGTGGTAGTGAGGCCTGAACCTAATTATGGCGACGCTCATTTTGGCGCGAAAATGTGACAGTTCGTTAGGTGCCGGCCGCATCTTGGCGGGAAATGGAATTGTTAGGTTATGAGAAATAAGTTCATACATAGCTGATTCTTGTTATTTCTTATGTTTGCTTTATGACTTTGTAAGGATGTCGTAATATGGAAATATGGAAAATCTTTACTGTATTTTCTTGGAAATAATTTACTAAATTAGTATTAACATTTTTATGATCTATATAAGATCCTGTAGTTATCTTTTTTATATAGAGTAATCATCATCATCTTCTGAGATGTTTCCGAATGGCTTCCTCTACCGGTCATAAGCTGGTCCCCTGATTCTCCACAACAACTAGTCCTATGCTGCCCCTATGCAACGGCTATCCACGTTCTCCACCAGGTCTAATCTTCCTGTACATGGTATCACTCCAGAATTTTTTAACCCTATCATCCGTCTTGTTTGCGAACAATATCAAGGGGCGCCACTTGACTTTAGTAGTTTTCAGAGAAATATCATGGTTTAATTCATTCGTGACTCGTGACATCAAAATAGTTTGGACATGTTTTCTGGAATCTTGAACGCAATAAACAGATTGAAGTGAAAGGAAAATATGAAAGTTGGTGTATGTTGAAAAACAAACACATGCCCATCCACATCATTCACAACTCATAATGTCGCATTTCTGGGTTCTGGTCTTCTCTCAGAAAAGGGTTAAGGCCATAAGTCCCCACGCTGGTCAAATGCGGGTTGGGGACTGGCAAGACAACGTTGTGACTACGTAATCTTGCCGTTGGATGTTTTTAAGCCACCTAAAGGCAAACAACAAACATACTGTTATAACATCTTAGTGTTAAATAGAAGTATTAGGTGACCTTTCAAATAAATAAAGTTTTCTTGTATTCAATCACAAAGATTCTTAAAATAACTGGTGTTGCAACAAGTTTACTATCTATCCTCGAGGTCTACCTGTGATTTAGTCACATTGATTTCAGCACGAACTGGCCGGGTCGCCCGGGCTGGTACTACCCTGTCACAGAAGAACAACATAAAATGACACCATACGTGCTGTCATGTTTCGTTGTAAAGTATCTAACTATGAAAAAGCGCCTGAATAGGCTGCTCTGCAATAGTGTGTGAGTCACTTTGGCAGGCACATTCATAAAAAAATATTTATTTTTCTAAAACTCCAAGTCTCCTTATGTCTCTCGTCGATTGAACAACCATCAGATTAGCAACTGATATTAGTCTGGCTATCTACGTGACTCTTTTTTTACGTGATATCTCCGTAAAGTGACGAATTAGGAATACGGGATATTGTAGATGGGGTGCAAAATCCCTTCGGAGTTCCGCTTTTCGGGGACTGGGGAGCCAGTATGTGGTGATTTCATTAAAAACCACCCAGACGGCTGGTCTCAGGTGCCCTGGTCTGAGGAGGACCCGGACCATATTGTTTCAGGTCCTCCTCCACAAGATCGACGCCCCTCTTACTGAGACTGTTACTAATTAGTTTTCTACCAGAGGTCCCCACTCTCTGACAGCTTGCGGCCGTAATAGGAGACCTACGACGCAAACTACTGCTTAGTATGCGTCGTAGGTCTAGGAGACCTACGACGCATACTAAGCAGTAGTTTGCGTCTTATGTTATGCAAACTTAAAGAAAACTTGTAACAAACCTTACACCAAAACTTATTTTCTAAGAAAGGCCAGGATCACAGGTTGTTGATGCTGATGATGTCACTTTTACGTACGATTTCTAACCCTTCCATTAAAACTCTGGTGAGACTATTTTAAAGAAGTAGAAATGGGCCACTCGTTTCCTCTAATGAAAAAAGTGCGTACTTTTTCTTCGTTAATACAAATTCAAACAAAATTATCGTATTTAATATAACTTTTAAATATTTTCACGGAACAAAAATTAAATAAACGCCAAAATTGTCCAGGTAGCGACACGAAGCTAAATTAAAACATGATTAAAACAGGGAAAAGTATTTGGCTGTGAAATAAGTAATCTTGGAACAGACAAAGACATTTTGATGAAAACTGAAGATAAAAAAAACATTGGAAATTAATTTCTCCTGCTTTGAAGTTTAGTTCGTCACAATAATGAGAGATTTGAGCAAAATATCGCTTTACTAAATATACCTTTAGGGCGAGTCGTAGATTGTTTTGTACGTTCAATATCAGAGCTTATTTCAGCTTCCAAAGAGAGAGATTGAAGGGAAAGGTGTTCTGGAAATATTTTATCTAACAGTACTTGAATTCATTTTCGGCAAAAATCGCTTATTTAGTTCGCTAATAATCGTATTGCTGGACTGGAACATTTACACACTTAAGTTTTAGTTATAATTAATGGGCTATTATAATATCAAAACAGTTACATGTATGTTATACTAGTTGTTGCCCGCGGCTCTGCCCGCGTATATGTCGGTTATCGCGGCAAATAGTAGCCTATGTGTTATTCTGATGTATAAGCTATATTACTGTAAAGTTTCATCCAAATCCGTTCAGTAGTTTTTGCGTGAAAGAGTAACAAACATCCAAACATCCATCCATCCTTACAAACTTTCGCATTTATAATATTAGTAGGGTATTTTCATTTCGTTTTTTGAGCCGGTTATTTTCAATAATATTTACCACACCATCTTTTGATTGCTAATGAGATTCCAAATAGTTACGAAATCCAGAACGTAATGGTTCTATTATGTAACTCTTTGTTAAATTTGTTCTTACAACACGCATCATGCGTCAAACATTTATAAAATTCATAAAATACCTACACATTTGTGAATAAAAACCGTTACCTAGAAACGAAACGGGCGAAAAATAATGACGTTGATAATAATTTGACGCAACCAGGATGCCACCGGACCCTTTTCACACCTTTCCTGTACTAGTCCCACGTCAGTTCAGCACGCTCGGCTAATCCTGCTTGTAACACAACCTCATATGTAGCGACGATGTGATTGTACTGTATATATTCGAGATCGGAAAAAAGAATCGCTTTTAATTTGAGTTTCTCTCTAAAAAACAGTGAGAAATTTTCTTTTGAAATCATTGAATTTTTCTGGGATCTATTTTTAATTGTCATGTAACGTAATAGTTCAGTTTAATCAATAACAAACAGAAACATAAAAGTATTTATGTACTCCTGTTCACTTTTTGAATAATTAAAGTAATTGGGTTAATGTCATTGCTTAGTTCCTGTTTGAAACGATTTATTAGCTTCACCGGCTTGTTTGTTCCTAACCGACTTTTAACAGCGTATTTTTTAACTATATCGTTCAGATAATTTTATCTATGGACGATTAGCCCAATAGATTCTGTAGTAGAATTAGATGAGATCAATTATCTGTGGTCAAGTGACAGGAAGAGCGTTGGAGGTTCTGGCCGGAAGACTGTCATGGGGATTTTCAGAGTTAATACTCTCCATACCATAGGTATCATAATTGGTACCACGAGTTAGTAAGAGTGTATTAAAGTTGTAAAACATATTAAATCAATTACAAATGTAAAATATAAAGTGTCCAGCGTTGTTTTAATGATAAAACACTACAATAATACAGATTCTTTAGTAAAATGTAGACATTACTTAATTACTTTCGATTGTGTGTTGTTCATTAATTAACAGATTAATTTTATTTTAGACCAGATGAAGACAGTTAATCTGCCACTCCTTTTAATTGATGACTGATTTTCATGTGAGATATAATACTTAGTTTTAACAGTGTCCCACAAACAGTAGGTCACTGTCATTTCTCTAGATGTATAGATACCCTCCAGAGGTATACTGATTGAGATATAAATAGTTTTGTTTATATCTGCAAAATTTAAAGAAAACTTAAATTAGTACCGTTCTAATTTTTAATGTCTTACAGACAATTAAAGTCCAAATATTAAAGGTTGTAGCCAAGTTTTAGAAATGCTTACACTCTACCTTAATCTACAGTTTACCTTATATCACAATTTATTTAACGAAACGGTTTTAAAAAAGTCAAACAACTGTTTAAGTCGCCGTAAATCTGTAAGTTGTCTGGAAAATATTTTATTTCAAAATAAACAAATCCTAAATCTTATTTGTTGAAAATAAAATAGACGTTTTATTTCGTCTACAACTGTCACATATGTTAGAATAAGCACCTGTGTCTACATACAATATTGGAAAATTCAAATACAATTTTGCAAATGACATTGAAAATGGATATTTTCTTCAATCGTCAGCATAGTGAAGTTATAACCGCTACACGATAACTCAATATGTATTCAAATCTGCAAAATACATTTTCAAGAGTACATAAGAGAGTAAGTTTATAGAATTGCTGTCTAGTTTTTTTATTAGTTTTGTTTTTTATGTTTTATGGAAAGCATGGGTAGAATCCAAGAGTGGTGGTCAATGCAACATGGTGGCCCACACTATGGCGGCTTTGTGAGATGCTTTTTCCCGCACCGCTTAAAGGACGCAAGTCCTTAATAGTGCGAGGTAAACACGTGCGCTAGTAGCGAGTTCCAGGTTTTAACTGCTTGGCATAGGAAGGAAGAACCTACCTCTCGAACGAACGAACGAATTAAAATACGCTCTGAAATGAATGAATGTTTTTCCTCAGTTCCATTCTAATTAAAGAAAAGTGATTTTTTTTCTTAGGAGTTCACAATATACCATTTCTCAGGTCTACAAACATATTAATATGTTTCTTCTAACATATCCAGCAACATAAGGTATATATGTATGTGTGTACAATATGTGTACACAATAAAATACGTGGACATTTTCGGTACAAAACAAATATTAACATTGCCTGTACACAGTCTATATCGTAACGGCAATATTATATGGAACTGTTGTTAGTTTTCTTTACTTTAATTCGTCACAACACATCAGGGTTGCCATTCATAGTAATACTATAAACCCATTTAGTACCGCGTTTATTTTAACTAGACCATTTGTAATATCACTCCAGTAGGTTACTTGTTGCAGGAATAGTATTGACCTTTCTAATATGTCTCTTTTATTATTAGATATTACGAAATATATTTTATTCTTGATTCCGGTTGAAAGACATAAGTAATATTACAAAACTAGATTCTTATGTATTTGTTTGGTGTAATATGAACTACCTAAAATGAGTGAAGAGGTAGGTAGCAGAACCACGCTGATTTCAGCACGAACGGTCAGGCTTCACCAGTACTACCCTCTCACAGAAATCCAACCTAAAATGACAGCATTCGTACTGTCATGTGTCTTTGGTGAGTGTGAGCCCGGAGGCTCAATGATTCAGAAGCATCTCAATAGGCTGCCATAGTGTGGGTCACCATGCTGCATTGTTGCTTTGTCTGTACGAGCGCTTTACATTAGGCAGAGTCACTTTGTCAGGCTCGTATGCGTAGATAGATATTGATTAAATATATTGGGCCCACTTTAACTTCCGTATGGAACATGATAGTATAAAACCTGGATCAAATATGGCCACCTTAAGGTTTGTCACCCTTTTTTTTATAATAGTAACGCTAAATCAAACAAGTTGTAGTACTTAACACTGAAGTGCGGCTATTTATCTTTACAACAAAGGCAAAAACATACAAAGACATTAAACAACGGTTACAGTACTGTAACAGTTTAAAAAAATTTGAAATTGGCCATATTTAGAACGGGAAGGTAAATATGGCATCATGTGAAATATTGTGACATTTTCGACAAGTTTTGGTGCTACTAATGGCGCGCGGGAAGATTGACAGGTACACCATTCGGTAACACGGTGACACTATTGATAATTTATGGTCGTGTTTAGGTTATTAAAAGTGTGGAATTTGGCCATATTTTGGCATGTGGCCATATTTTCCAGCTGGCCATATTCGACCCAGGTCTATATCGAAAAATTACTTAATCCCTGTTTCCTGTTTTTGCCCACTATAACAAAGAAAAACGAACTATAAGATTTAACCCTAAACCATTATTTTTAGGTATGTATTGGGATCTGAACCCTTGTATGTTATTCGCTTAACACTCTACTGAGATTACAGCATGAACACACACACAGTATTTAGTTTAGCATTCCAAACAACGGGCTTTGAAGAACTTCATCTTGATATTTTCTCGTAATATGTATATTGCTTGTAACTAATTTAAATAGGACATTCTGATAACATTTTAAGAAGCATGACAAAAATAATAATTACAGCATAAAGTCAGTTTGATTGTGACAGCCCTGATAGTAGAGAACCAATCAATTGAGCGAATCAGACCCCTACCCTACCTATTGTGGGAGTCTAACTACACAGAACAATCATACCCACTGTTCCGAATACGCATTCGCACAAATTCGCTGTTTTGTTATTGTTTTCGGCTTCCGATCGGGCCATTATAGATTGTACAACAAAGTAATAGATACGATTGGGTTTTAGTAGCCATTTACATTCCCTATAATATATCTTTTGCTAATCTAACTTCGATTTCGATTGACAATGAGAAATTTTATTGTGTTGAAATAAAATTTCATTATTTGTGATTTTAGTTATTCTTTTGTTGATTTAAATAAAGATAATCTCATTTTAAAATGTTTTCTATCTTAAGAAGAAAATCAAGAGACGAACTTTGTTAGATTTGTCATTAGAGATATTCAAATATCAATTTGTATTTATTAGTGACCCTTTCTCTTCCTCAAATCTGGAGGGAGCTCAAATAGGCAACGATCTTGAGTTAGACCTCAAGGGACCCCCACCGAGTCATACCTCCGGTAATACCGATAGCCGATAATTTTATTATTAGCCTTACCGCTAGATGGCGCCACTAACACAAGAGAGAATTTCGTGTCGAACATTCTCGTAAACGGCTACAATCAAAATTAATCGAATCGAACACGTAGTTTTGTTTTGACGCGTGTGAAAGCGGACGTGTTTCGCGGATTTTAGGAAAATGGAAAAAGAAAATTATCGGTAGGTGATTCGGTTCTTGTTTTTGGAAGGGAAATCACGCAGCATAATTAAAGAGTATATGGTGACTCTTCCGTTTGGGAAACTCTCCCCGAAGGAGAAGAGTCACCGTACACAGTCAAATAATACAACGTAATTTACCGGAGGACGGCTGACTGCCGCCGTAGAAGCTCTCCAGCCGGTCATACTCGAGTAGGCGGAAGAGAACCTTCTGACTAACGCAGGTTCTTTCTAGGCACGGGTGCTTCGGGAATTATCTGCACTCGGTCGCTAGGAAGGAATTGAGTATCGCCTGTCTCCACTGCACCTGCATTGCATATGCTAGCGGTTTGCTCCGCTTGAAAGTTTCAGCGTTAGGCCCTAGCTGCAGTCATTGGAGGAGATCCAGCCGTCATACGACCCATAGCCGGTAGCGGCAGCTTTTTACCGTAGTCGCAACCTTCCACGAAAATTGGAGACTGATGGCAGAAAACTCTTAAACTTTCTCCACCACTCAATCAGTTTCATGCTCAAATTTTGACACGATATGTGCTTCAAAAATTCATTTTATCAATTTCACTCAACTACGGCGAAGACAAAAGAAAGTAGGCTATTCATACGTCAAACACCATAACTACTGAATCGCTTTTTCAATACATTTGTAATAATGGTCCGGGCTATTTAAATTTTATCAAAAGTTATTATGTACTTGTCTAATATTTATTTATTTATTTTAACTTTTTCTTGTTTCTGTGAGTTTTGTTGCAATTTTCTTATCAGTAAACTGTAACTAATATTAAAAAAGCCTGTTATGTGTAATCGAAGTAAACTCTCTCGAATCAGATAGCAGAATCTGCTAATTAACAGTATTGCAAATTGAAAGAATAGAAAGCCAATATTTAGTTTTCCTGCATTAAAACTAGTACCTGGATGACCAAGCTTTGCTACGTTTTATTTTGGTCTACAATCTTGTCTCTTCTAATTTCTTTATCAGCACCCTTTTCTCTTTCACTCCTTTAGAACTTCTTTGTTAGTATATTTGTTCTTTTCCAGCATTACAATTCAATGTGTAATTTAATCATGAATATGGTGATACTCTTAAATGGTAAGTGCTCATACAGACCTTTGCTAATTTATTTAAAGTGGCCAGGTGCGGAACTAATAAGATCCAAGTCAGGAACTGGTATGAGCATCGATGAAGACAGTTTAATCCTTCGGCTAATGTTTATGCCGACCATAACTAGCGTTTAGCAAGTTCCAGGGTTCCATTTAGAACTATTACACGAAGCTTGCAACACATGGATGCAAGTTTCCAGTAGCTAGACTTAAATTGTGTACAGTTATTTATATAATCACATGCATATATTAATTCTACTTCGGAAATTTCATTTTTAGCGTAGCACGTTTTTAAATCTTCTTCGAGGTTACTTTTTTTATGTATGGGCCTGCCAAAATCACTCTAGCCTACTAGATGGATAGCATAAGCAAAAGCCAAGAGTGGTGGTCACCATAATCATTGCGAATGGAGACACTGCAAAAATGCATCATGGTGACTCACACCGTGGCCGCCTAGTGATGCTACTACATCATTGGGCGTTCCGTCTCAAATTCACCAAAGAAACACGACAGCCCGAACACTGTCATTTTATGTTGATCTTCTGTGCGAGGTAGTAACGCCCCAGTCGAGCCAGCCGAGTTTGTGCTAAAATTAGCGTGGCTCTACTATCTTGTAAATAATAAATATATAAATATTTTGGACATCTATCACACAACGCCATCTAGTCCCAAGCTGTTGTATTATGGGTAACCTAGTACCCATAACCAAGAGTACTTGTGTTATGGGTACTAGACAACTGATGCAAATACATAATATACATTTTTTTCCTAAATACATACATATTATACATAGAAAACACCCAAACTCCGAAACAAATATTTGTAAATCTTACAAATATTTGGTCCAACCCGGGAATCGAACCCGAGACCTCACGATCAGCAGTCGCACACGCCAACCGCGAGACCAACGAGGCAGTCGAACTAAAACTAAACTTGTTTTTTTTTCTTTGTCATCATTGAAATGTGTTTTATCTCTGAATTACTTTTAAATTTATTAATCATGGCAATTACCGTGATAAATTCCATTAGGGACAATAAATAATAGACTATTTTTACAAAACACATTTTTCTTAAGAAAACTGCAAATCTTAAAACGTTGTTTGATTTCAGAATCTCGACAATACCACAAGATGCACATGTTTATCAAATTTATTGGGAAGCATAATTTCATATAACTGTCGGCTCACATATATTAATTTAAACGCACGTCCATCACCCGGTACACAGCCACCAGCACCAACAAATCATGTCTCCGAAATTATTACTCAGAACTGAAAACGAAAACATGTTTGGGACCAACGGATGTAGGAAAATTGCTTTCGGTATGACGTACTATAATATTATTAGATAGGCCTGCCGTTTCAATGGATTTATTTACTATTAAGCCCATTTATGTGGCCGGCCTTTGGGACCATTTATTCGATGAAAAAAATAGTTTAAATTACTGTGTGATTTGGAACGGCACGATGTATTGATAAACGTGACCGGCAAGGTTTATGATTTCTACTTTGAAAGAAATGCTCTTAAAAAATATAGTGACAGTATTTTTGACATGGGTTATTTTTTTGATGTTACGTTTTTTATACTAAACTAGTTGGTGCCCGCGGCTCCGCCCGCGTGTATGTCGGTTATCGCGCTAAATAGTAGCCTATGTATTATTCTGATGTATAAGTTATATTACTGTAAAGTTTCATTCGTTTAGTAGTTTTTGCGTGAAAGAGTAACAAACATCCATCCATCCATACTTACAAACTTTCGCGTTTATAATATTAGTTAGATCATAAAAGTAGAAACGTATTTTATCTAAAACTTATTTATACATGAATTAAAATTATCTGTCTGCCTGACTAAACAAATATACTTACTTGTTTAAAAAGTTTATGTAAAGGTAAAGTTGGGCAATTTTAGTAAAATACTTCATCAAATAATCAAATTTCCCAAACCTCATATTCATATTCTAATAATGTTATTTTGTAGATGATTCTAGGATAATCATTTTCAAATTACAACACTGTAGTTTTTTTGTTAGAGTCAAACATAGTGTAATAAAAATAGGCATTCAAACCAAACACCCAGTGTTATTGCTAACAGCTACCAATAAAATTCTTTTTATTGGCTAATATCGTTTATTTTATTTGTAGCAGATATGCGACGTGTTAGAAATTGTTGCCAATGCTAAAAAACTTAGTTGCGGTGGGTAAAGATCCTTTTTTTACCTATGAGCCTGCCAAAGTGACTCTACACTGCCTGATGGAAAGCATGAGTAGAATTCAAGAGCGGTGGTCACTATACTAATTGCGAATGCAAAGAATGCAACAATGCAGCAAGGTGATCCACACCACGAGGGCCTATTGAGAGTCTTCTGCATAGTTGGGCCTCCGGTATCACACTTATTAAGTAAACACAACCGCACAAATGCTGTCATTGCAGGTGCTTTTATGTACTTTTAATAATAAAATTGTTTCATAAATTACCTTTTGGTATTATCTATTTTATGTTTAAACAATTAATAACAGTCAATTAACATTAAATAATGTTATTTATTGGTGAAATGAATGTATATCATGAATATAGTTTCTTCTTATATTGTTTTTTTTTTCAGGGAAATTTTTATGTTGTAATGGCAACCCAGTTTTAGTTACACAAAGCGCGGGACATTTATGGAGATAATTATGACTGATTTAGTGTGTGACCAGCTTGGATTAGTGTTTTTCATTTATCGAACATTCAGAAAAGGGGATATTTGTTGCCAATGATTATTAACTTACTTTTTTTATGTTTTTGTATATATGCTTTGACTAGTATACGATCCTGCATTCGAAAGTTACGAACTTTAATTAAAAGCAGAATTAAAATGCGAATTGTAAATTCTGTTTCGACAGACCTACTTTTTTATTAAACACAAATATAGCACTAGTAATGTATCCCTAAAACAAGAAAATAAAGAAGGCTCATTAGGAGCCCTTTCATAAAGAAAGTGTAGTCTGTTATAAGAATCGAACCGACAACAGTAGAAAGTAGCGAGATGACCGCTTATACCCCTCCCCTCGTGCAGTTAGACTCAATAACCAACTAAGGTCGTTTTATGAGATTGCTTGTGGCAATAGGCCACCATTTGTACATAACAATACATGTCTGACATTAGTAACATTAGACAGTAGTAAATGCGACTGCTGTGCCTGACGTCGTGGCTTCAAATCCTGGATCCTTCAAATGTTTGTGTGATCTACAAACACTTGTTTTTTTATGGAATATGGGGTAACGTGCACACGTATCACCTGATGGTAATATAATCAATTACCGCCGCCCATGGACACCCATGCAACACAAGTGCGTTGCCTACGTTTAGGGGAGTTGGATGGGGATGGGGAGGGGGATGGGGCGGTGTATAGGCCTTCGATATCCTCACTGACTCGGTGAAACACACTGCAAGTGCTTTTTCATTCTGGTTTTCTGTGGGATGTCCGTAATGTTATAAATATTAGATTTTATGCTCCTACTCTCCTGTGATTCTGTAATATGATGTTCAAATACATTTTCTATCTATCTAACCACAAGACCAAAAAAGGTCGCCCAATTAACTCATACATACTTAACATCGTGAACTATTTCTAGTATAAGTTCAACAAAATATTACGAGGACTAAATTTAAAAATCAGACTCATGAAATTATATGTTGTCATTTTATTCGTCCGCGGTTATATTGGAAAACTTTTATGCATTTCAAGAATCTCCACAAGGTCCACAATCTCGAAAAGCCAAAGTTTCGTGAAACTCATTTTTCTTTTCATATTTAAATTAAAAATACGGTAGAGTGCCACATTTGCTAGTCTGTGGACTTTAATTAAAATGTCACAATGTTTAAATAAAATATGTGAGTACTGTGTTTTGTAAGTAAAATGTAAAAGTATGTGTTTAATATTAGGGTTGCTTTATTTTTTTAACAAATTATATTTAAAAAGAAAGATATGATTAAAGGAAAAGCACTTTTAAGTTCCTCAAACATGAAAAACTAAGAACAAATGTAGTTGAATCAATTTAGTGGAATTAAAACCTAGTTACTAGTATCTTTACAAAGTATAGAAGAAATCGCTTCCGCTGTATGTTTGTTTAGATCTTTCTTAATGTAGTTGTTAGCAATAGATAAACGTATATTATAGCAGAGGAAATTCGAGAATTTCAGACTTTCGCGTGAATCTGAGCCGGGTCACTAGTCCTACTATCCTACTAATATTATAAATGCGAAAGTTTGTAAGGATGGATGGATGTTCGGATGTTTGTTACTCTTTCACGCAAAAACTACTGAACGGATTTGGATGAAACTTTACAGTAATATAGCTTATACATCAAAATAACACATAGGCTACTATTTGCCGCGATAACCGACATATACGCGGGCGGAGCCGCGGGCAACAACTAGTAATTAAATAAAACTGAGAAATCGTTAGGCACAGAATATTTCTTTGTAATGTCAAATTTACACCATTTCAGTATTAACAAAAATGTGAAAAAAGAAACAAAGTATGCTGTAATAGAATGAAAAAGGTCCCCAAAGCAATAACAGTTTTAATTATGTTAAATATTACGTCCAGAAACTTTACTGTTCGGTATCTTCGCCAGTTCGTTTACTTTTATGATAATGTTTATTTCTACGAACGCAACGGTGCCACAGTTTTTTTACTCTTATATTGAAAATGGACTTTAAAATGCTTCAATTCTTAATTTTTTCCAACTCTTAGTTAAAGATTAGCTTAGAATTTGAATTCTTCTCCATCCATCCATACTTACAAACTTTCGCGTTTATAATACTAGTAGGATATGTCTGTTATGGAATATCACTTATCCAAAGAAACTTCTTTAGTGAGTACTTAATGAAATTGTGAGAATTTCAATGTAAAGGGGGGCTAAACGCAAAGTATTTGGGACTTGAATCGATTTAATCTAAAATGTACCAACACGGGGTCTCAAGTGTAACCTAAAAATTAAACTTCTATAAGCCCCTGAGGCCCTAGCTCGTAACCCTTAACACAATTTGTCAGAACTAATTCTTGCAAATATTACCGCAAGTCTTGACGACGACTTTCAAAGTTAGTCTATGTTTAAGTGGTTAAATTAAAATCGATGATGGGAATGCTCCGAGACCGATTTTGAACTCGTGTTAATTTGCATCAAACGATTATGAAGTTTCAAACTAACTTTTCTCAGCAAATGTCTGTTAATTGACTGTACATTGGACGACGATATTGAAGAACTGAATATTTTTGATGAGCTAACTTTTCGAGGGATGAATTTATAATCAACCACTTTGATAGAAGGAGTGCCTGTCCGTGTAAAATACGGAGTCTCTAGAAACAAATTCAACACCGAATTTTATGGTCACCGTCATTCCGTAAGCCAAATTCTCTTTCTTGAGGAGAAGCTTATGCCTGGCAGAGTACTTATAAGGACTGTTGATAATGATGATAGAAAGAGCTTGATTACAGAGATTATGGGTAACACGAATGGGCCGGCTCGACCGGAGTTATACCACAGCCATACAGAAAACCGATGTGAAACATGCTTTCTCTGTGTTTCATCGAGAGAGTGAGGATAACGGAGGCCCATACCCTAACCCCTCTCCCCATCTTCTTTCCAATTTTTTTTTATGGAATAGGTGGGCAAACGAGTAGGCGTATCGCCTGATGGTAAGCGATTACCGCCGCCCATGGACACCTGCAAACACCAGAGGCGTCACAAGTGCGTTGCCGGCCTTTGGGGGATAGGTAGGGGAGATAGGGGGGAGGGGGTTTGGGTTATGGGCCTCCGGTATCCTCACTCACTCGGTGAAACACAGCGCAAGCACTATTTCACACCGGTTTGGTTGCTGTGAGGCCGTGGTATCACTCCGGTCGAGCCGGCCCATTCATGCCGAAGCGTGGCTCTCTCACGGTAAACCAATTCCCCAAAGGCCGGCAACGCACTTGTGACGCCGTTGGTGTTATGGGTGTCCATGGGCGGCACTAATCGCTCACTATCAGGCGATACGTCTGCTCGTTTGCCTCTATTCTTTAACAAAAAAAAACTGAATTTGGTGAAATTTAGTACGCAAGGGGTTTCGATGGCGATAAATGGATCTAGCTCGGATTCGTTTTTGGAATGTTTAACAAAGTAACGAGCCGAGGTGATCCAGGTACAGATTAAATAATTCAACATATCTGTATCGTATAGTGAACACGTACCTTCTATACCTTCTAGCATAGTATTCAGGATCACTGACCGTCAATACAAACAAGAAGATACGAGGAAAATAATTTACCAATAATACTTCAAGAAATCAAATAATATTATTCAGAAAGTTGTAAAAGATACCAATAAGATAACATAGTATGACTGGAGAATTGTTACTACTGTGTTATTGTGACGAGTTTGTCTCGAAAAAACTCTAAGAAATAAGAAGAAATGCGAAAATTATACTCTGAACTTTCTTAAACAATTTTTGATAGACTATATTTATTTTATGTATTTAACATATTACTATTATTATTATTGACTGCCTCGGTGGCGCAGTGGTAGCGTACGCGACTGCTGTTCTTGAGGTCTCGGGTTCGATTCCCGGGTCGGATCAAATATTTGTATGATCTGCAAATATTTGATTCGGAGTTTGGGTGTTGTCTAGTACCCATAATACAAGCTCTGCTTAGATTGGGACTAGATGGCGTTGTGTGTTAGATGTCCGAAAATATTTATTAAATATGTATATATATATATATATATATATATATATATATATATATATATATATATATATATATATATGTATTTAACATACTAGCTGACCCACGAACTTCATACCGCCATATTTATCTTTCCTAAATATTTTCTACATTTCTGAAAAATCTGTTTTAATAATTATACCCACCTCATCTTCCCACGCTGATTTTTACAAGAAGGGCATCAATAAACTGCCAATGCGTTGGCAAAGATGCGTCGATTGCATGGGTGATTACTTCGAATAACAGAAATAAAAAAGTTTAAAAAATCAGTACTTTCACTTATTGCATACAAAACGGCAATTTCATAGGTATTATTATTATTTTCATACCTATTATTATATGCCAAGTAAATACCTAATATTTTAGACTGCTGAGCCCCTCGGTGTTACCTGCGCGCGGTTGTGGTTGCAACTTTACAAACGCGGGGAGAAGCTAGTTTAAAAAAAAAACAAGCCTAAGTTACACTTTACATAATCTGCCAGTAAAGGCCCGTCCAACCGTTCCAAAGATTAACGGGAACAAGAAGACAGACCGATAAACAAATTAAAAAAAAGGTTTTTGATGTAGGTACCTTAAACATGTTTATAAAATATTTGTAAATTTGAAATTACAAACACTTAAATTTTAGCAATTTGCAAAGATACTTAAAATGTATTAGGTACCAAGGTTCTTATCAAATAAACATGTTCGATGTTCTAATATGTGATAATAGGTATAGTTACACATATACTACCTGTCCCCGTAAAACCGTCTCCACAAAAGACATGCACGCTACATCACTACAATATTGTAGGTACAAGGTACGTTTGATAGTTAAATTCATTCGCTATAAGATGTTGAACAACGGCCACAAGTCGTGAACAGGTATAGCCAACTTGTATAAATTAAGTTGCTAACTTAAATTGACTCCGCTATCAGACCCTGAATAAGTGTGATGGCACACTGCATTGGAATATCAACTATTAATTGCAACACTAGTTTTCATCTACGGCTCCGCACGCGTACATGTCCGTTGTTACGGTGATTCTTTAAAATTGTTATAACGTTTTTATTTACACATGTATAATAAAGATTATCATAATACATACGCGATCGGTAAAGTCACTTCTGAGATTAGCGCCCATAGATAAAGAAACATTTTTTTTTATTGTTGCTTTGAGTTCTGTTACTTTAATAAAGACCTTTTTCATTATTTTTCTTCAAGATTGAATATGTATTTAGATTTATAAAAGGGTTATGATAATGTACATCTTGAAGTTAAATATAGCCTTTACTGGAGATTTAGCAGCTTTCAAACATTATACACAAACAAACGAAAGATTTATTTTTGGGTTAAAAAGCACAAACAAGCAGACAGGTCACCTGGTGACAAGTGACTTTCACGGTGCATAGAGCTCTTGAGGCTTCTAGGCATCTACAAGGCTCTTACCTTAAGTGTAATAGAGGAAAGGAAATTTTTGTCTCCGGTCACAACCTACAGAATTACCAGAGGTTACTAACTTAATTCATTCGGTGTAAATGTAAAGGTGGGTTAAAGCTAAACTAACATAGATCTAGAACTAAAACAAGAGCATTTTTCCTAAATTTTTTGGTGTAAACATAAATTCATTTTCAGCGTTTACATTAAAATAGCAACAAGCAAGAATGACAATTAAGAACTAGAATTCTTGTACGAAACATGTTTAGATCAACCGAATGAATGTTGCTTATTCATGTCAATTCTAGAAATATTCCACAAAATCTTCTTGAACACAGATAGAACTACATAAAATGCTCTAATCTGTTTACACCAAAAACATTTTATAGAATGGGAATAGAACGAGTATTCGGTCGTCTGATGTAAATCGACCTTAAAGCAATAACGGAATTTCTTTAAACAGGCTTTCATGACCTATCTGTACAGAAACATGACTCTTCTACAAGTGTGAACGCCCCGTTATACTTAGTCAAAGTTCGATAGTGTACGGAACTAACACAGCTCTATCATGTTGGCTTCAATAATTGTTAGTTTGACAACAATGTGATACATTACGGAGAGGGACAAATCGCGTCGGCAGAAGAGGGAATACCACTATTTGTTTATATAAGTATAATACATTCTTTCTTCATCATCATCAGCCTATCGGAATCGAATGCTGGAAATAGTTCTCTCCAATTGCATGCCACAGGCCAGGTGGAGTGGTGATTAGAGCAAGACAACTCTTAGGAGCTGGATGCAAGAAGCCGAGGATCGAACAAAGTGGTGATTCTTACAGTGACAAAATATATCATTTTTTCTCTGTATTATATACTAATATATAAAGCTGAAGAGTTTGTTTGTTTGTTTGGACGTACCGCTACACCTCGGCACCGCGGGCCTCAGCTAGTAATAACTAAAATATTTTAATTTTTATCATATATATAACAAGCTGAGTCCCGCTGTGTCACCAGCGGTTATTGTCGTACGCGGGTAACGCCGCGGGACGAAGTTAGTCCTTCATAACATTAGAAAACGATAATGTATCCAGCTAGCAACGCCATACATTTATCAAAATCAAAACACGTTTAAACGTACACGAAATCAAACCACTATCATTAGCTGTTATCAGCTTCAAGTTCACGACCACAAAAAGGTCGTTACGGAACAGATCGCATCTAGCCGTCAACGAGCCAAATTCACAGTTTTAAACTTAATTTCCTGCTCGCAATGATCTTGGCACAAAGTTACATACTTAAAATTGTGTTTGAGCATTATATTTGATTGTATGGCTCGTTTGTATGTAGAACAAGTGTGATTATATGAGTAAAGTAACAACTCTGACTATGGAAAGTCTAAACAACATTTGAGAACATACACAGCGTTGTCTAGACCCGAATTGAATATAAAATACTAAGCTATACTTTGTACCCTCCTTTATGAGAAAGCGTGATACGCTTTTATAACAAGCTTTTTTTTTTTTTTTTTTTATGTTTTGACCCTGCCATGTTGACTCTACTCTGCCTGATGGAAAGCATAAGCAGAATCCAAGAGTGATGGTCACCATACTGCGAACGCAGACAATGCAACAATGCAGCATGGCGACCCACACCATGGCGGGCTAGTGATGCTTTCGCATCATTGGGCCTCCGGTCTCGCACTCACCAACGAAACACGACAGCATGATCGCTGTCATTTTACGTTGATTTTCTGTGCGAGGGTAGTACCGCCCCGGTCGAGCCGGCCCGTTCGTGCTGAAATCAGCGTGGCTCTACTACCTTGAAATTACTTACTGCCCCCCTAGTCAAATTGCAAGCGTTCTTCTTTCTGAAGTTGTTAACGCCTAAATTCTCGTGTGTCATTGACTAATCTTAGACAAATTAATCTTAGATAAAGTATTAGCCAATGACACACGAGAATTTAGGCGTTAACGATTGCAGAACGAAGAAGGCTTGCAACTTGGCTACGGGGGCTGGTATCGTCAGAGATATGTCTATTAATAGCTTTAACTCTATAATTAGATTTAAATTATATAAGAAAGCAAATTACAAAGTATCAGATTATACAGTGATAAAATCAATTGGGATTGAGTTGTCCATAATCAAAATTATACGTAAACTAAGTACATATATTTTTAAACGATTCTTTGCGAATTTCCCGCCAGTCCGAAATGATATTTCCAATTGATATTTTTTAGAATACGTCCTTAAATATGTACCTACATAGACGTTACTCAGAAATTTTTAACACAACATAATATTCAAGCATAAATACATCAAACTACCTCGATGTCACAGTGGCTGCGTCTACTGTGCTTGAAGTCTCAGGTTCGATTCCCGGGTCGGTCTAAAGGTCTGTATGATCTGCAAATGTTTGTTTCGGAGTTTGGGTGTTTTCTATGTATAATATGCATGTATTTACAAATATATATATATATATATGTATTCATATCAGTAGACTAGTCTAGTTGGAACTAGACGGCGTTGTGTGTATATAAGGAACAAACTGGACTTAAATACGGGATCCTTGATAGACCTAACCCGCTAACGTCATTTCGGGAATAGACTTGAAGGGGCATAGTAGGTGCATAGAAATAGAGATATATCACAGCAATGGAAAGACTAAGTAAACGGTAGTAAAGTATACGGGTATAAGTAGAGGACTAGAAAAGAAAAGATTAACGGAATACGCGAATGAGGCTAAGGCTAGGAAGGGAGTAAGCACTGAACCGAGGATAAGGGACGATGGGAGAAGAAAACTCATTGCGTTGGCCCTTAATTTAGGGAAAAGGGAGTTAGAAGAAAATTCCACTGGCCCCGCTCTGCCATAAAACGTAATTACCATATATTAACATCAGTATTAAAGCAACTTTTTAAATTATAATTCACTATAATGACTTTTTTTATGTTTGGCCACCAAAATGACTATACTCTGCCTGATGGAAAGCATAAGCAGAATCCAAGAGTGGTGGTCACCATATTGCGAATGCAGACAATGCAACAATGCCGCATGCTTCTGCATCATTGGGCCTCCGGTCTCGCACTCACCAACGAAACACGACATCATGATCGCTGTCATTTTACGTTGATTTTCTGTGATGACTGTAAAAAAGACAACATTGGCAAAAACTATTTTTCGTAGAAAAAACTGTAAATATAAATGTTTCCTGAACACAGGTATTTAGTCAAAACAGTGGTGTCGCATTGTTGCGAAGCGCACCTTCTATTTTTGGGAAAATATTATGATACCTTGCGGCTAACGAGACCGTAACATTTGGGCCGACTGTCACACCGTAGTGTAGGTAACCTATTTTTTCAATAATTTACAAAGATACTTTAATTTCATGAGGGCTATAAAATTATTTATTTAATTTATTCATTTATTTATAGCTAGGGCTATCTTCGCATGGAAATCTATGAAATTTTCGGATTTTCTCCACTATAATATGCATATTACACACATAAATATTCCTCTTGAATTACTTTATCTATTGCTGTAAATTTTATTCAAATCCGTTTAATAATTTAAAAGCTCTAAGCGAACAGACAGCGAAAGCGATTTCATTTTATACTATGTAAAGATTGATTCTTTTTTTCGTAATTCACAATTACTATCCCTTTATTTCGTGTATGTCTCTAGGTAAGTAAGTGCTTGATAATCATTAAGGAGTATATTCAAAGTGGTTTATCTAAACAGTGATGAAACACTCACTCAACACTGATAGCATGGTGATTAACTAACGTGCTTATAATTGTAACTTAACTTACCTATATTACACACTATTCACTAAAAGTAATGAATGGTTCCGTAACAATATTTTTTGTTTTTTTTTATTGTTACGATATTTTTACAAAGCCAATAAGCGGATCACTAGGAAATTAGTACAACCACATAAGGACACATGCAAAGCGACATTCTCGAGTGGGTTATCGGCCTTTTCGTTTGAATTGATGTATGAAAGGTATGAGTCGTTTAGATATCTTTGAAACTGAATCGAACCAGTAGTTGCCAAACAGATTTTTTATAGATATCATCACATACAAGTACAATTTTAACAAAAATAAAACCGACTTCAAGGTTCGACTCGATTTCTCTTGGATGCCATCATCAGATATTAATGTCCTTATCATGGTACCACCATTGGGGCATCTCCTTTCCATTAAAAAAAGAATCATCAAAATCGGTTCAGAAATGACGAGGATATCCGCGAACACACATAGAAAAAAAAATATAAATACGGTCGAATTGAGATACCTCCTCCTTTTTTGAAGTCGGTTTAAAATTAATAATTTACATAATAAACGTGAACATAAACAAAACAATCTTGTTTTAAATGCTTGTAAAGTCCCCCGTCAGAATGAGATCATTCTCAGAATGTTTGTCGTCTTCTATAAGGAAATACGATAAAAGGAAATGGTTATCTTCATACAGCACAGACAGTCAATACATGAATGACGTATTACAAGTAGGTATACAATGTTTGTACAACTGCGTGTTAGATACATACTTCGAGACAGATATTAATTAACAAATGAATACAATTTTCATTTTCTTTAACCACAGAACCATAATTTACAATGCATAATGGCTAAGAAACTTAGTTGATAACAGGTAGAAGTATGTATAAATATTTTTGACATCATTCATAGAACCACACTACCGAAAGACAGTCACCACACACCTTTATATCGAAAAAATATATTTTCAAAATGAAAGTCTACGTTTTATTATTCTTACTGGCAGTGGTAGTGTTTGTCGAGTGTGGCCACACTTTCCTTGGTACCAGTGTGCAGCGAAAATTAATATACCACAAAGATGCCAAGTACCCTTCTAAACTCTACCAGAAGAGGATCGAGAACATCAACTACACGATTCCAATCTTTTCCCGACAATATTCACCAAGTATTCAGGTAAATTGTTTTATTTTTATTTGCAACTTTAGATAATACTGGTCAAATATTATTGGAGTTTCATCGTTCAAAAAGTAATCAATACTATCTTCTAATAATAGATCTTTGCCTATGAAAATGCCGTTTTGTATGCAATAAGTGAAAGTGAAAACAAAATGCCTTTGAAGAGTTTGTTGCCTCCCGTCCAGCTGATTTTTACAAGAAGGGCATCAATAAACTGCCAATGCGTTGGCAAAGATGCGTCGATTGCATGGGTGATTACTTCGAATAACAGAAATAAAAAAGTTTGAAAAAATAAGTAATTTCACTTACTGCATACAAAACGGCAATTTCATAGGTAAAGACCTATTATATAAAATTCTCATGTCACAGTGATAGTTACCATACTCCTCCAAAATGGCTTTACCGATTTTTATGAAATGTTATATGCATATTCAGTAGGTCTGAGAATCGGCCAACATCTATTTTTCATACCCCTAAATGGTAAGGGTGACCCATCCTTAATTTTTTTTTTTTTGGCAAAATAACGTTTGCCCGGTCAGCAAGTAATATTATAAAGGACAATGGCAGGTTTGTATGGGACTTTTGTACCGCTTACGACTTCTCATGGTTGAGATTTTTATTATATTTATTAGGTTAGTAATATCATCAACAACTTCAGTTTAAATTAACAGATTTTTAGCTGTTGACATTCAAAAGATATTTCAGTTTTAAATTCACTTAAATCATTCATATAATCTGTAATGAGGTCGCAATCTCTGACAGCTAGCTGTCACAAATGAGTTGTCAAAAAAGATAACCCACTACATAATTCACAGGACTTACTTTACCATTGTCAACAATGATATCGTTTCGAAAGAGAAGGAATGTTGTTACATTGGCAGAAATAGCTGCCATTTCATCAAAGAAAGATTGAGAAGGAATATTATGGTGTCCTAACATTACTAGATAATACGTAAAAGATACCGATGTATCTGAACAAAACCTTATCTAGCATGAACTCTAACACTTGTGTTGTGTTCTGACCATCATAAAAACGAACAGCTATCATCTATGATGAAGATTTTAACCTATTATACCAGTGTGCCACACTGTCCACATAAGCTCGTACAGAATTCTGTTTCATGAATTAATTCTCTTTGAGATGCTATTATTTTAAGGGTATAAATGATATTTCAAAATATCATTGGTATTAAGGCAAATAAAACCATATTTTAATTTCAGTGCTCATTTATTGTACACAAATGTACATACATGCATTATAATAAACCATGTTAGGTAGACTTATGTTGTACTCTTATGATTATCATAAACCTCCAGTAGGTAGTTGTCTAGTGGGACATAACTCCCTCTTGTTAAGTTGTTTTTGTGCTGCTGTTATACTTATGATATAAATGGCAAATAACATTGCAGTATTCATGCAAAAGATGAATCTTTCTAATTGTATTCATTTATTGTAGCCAATTGTATAAACATCCACACAAATTAATGAAAATAATGTATTTTAAGAAAAGAGCTGGTCTAGTTAAACCTTCATGGATGTCCACTTGTATCGTAACAGATCCTATGCAGCATCGTACGGTTTTTAAACCAACTATAGAATTACAGCAGTAGCTTAATATTGCATCCCGACGATTCATGTAAGCTATAGTCGCTATGAAAAAAAATATGCAGAAGTGCACTAACACTCATTGCCTTCAAGAAATAAGTAAGGGAGCATTATCTAGGAGACATCAATGTCCCTTGAGCAACTTTTCTTTTAGTCAATTAGGTACATTATTTCATTTAAGTAAATAATATTTACTTATTTCACTAGCTAACCCCACAGTATTACCCACGGTTATTGTCGTACCGCAGGTAAAGCTGTGGGGCGAAGCTAGTTTAAAAAAGGTAGTCTAAGTTACTCCTTGTATCATCAGCTATCTAGCAGTGAAAGTTCCGTCAAATCGGTTTAGCCGTTCCAGAGATTAGTCGGAACAAACAGACAGACAAAAATTATAAAAATGCATTTAGTAAAAAGCAGTTATTTTAATATTATAAACAGACACTTTAATTTTATTTATTTATACGATAGATCATACATTTAATATACTCTTAACTTATCACTTTTTATAACACTTAAAATATTTTAGTTTCCTTGTTATGTCTAGTCTTCATGTTTGCCTCTGAGCGATAAGGACCACCACTTGTGACACTTTTCTTTTAGTCACTTTTTGTCAGCATGCACCACATACTTCATTCATTGATGAAAACTGAAAACATAATAATAAGATGTTACAGCAGCAACTTTTGAAAATATTTCTTTGTAAAAGTAGGAACCTTTCATGCTTCACAATTACATTAATGTTCAGATTAAGGTCCTTTTGCTATTATGGATAAAAGGATTAACCACTTTTTTAATTTTTATAGAGATTGATTTATTTTTAATTTAAATATTTAAACTCTGACTGTTAGTGTTACTATTTACTTTTCATTTACATAAAAGCTTTTAAATATTATACCTGCTCATGTTCCAACAAAGTAATCAAGCAGTATGTTCAGGTTTATGTTAATTATTAAAAGGTATTTTAGATGACCCACCCTACCCACAAACACCACTAATAATGTTAGGTTTGTGGTCACCATAGTTTATACATTGAATCTCTGGTGATACAGATTGGATTTCAAGTTGTGGTAATGGGTTTTTCTCTTCACCAACAATGAACGGAATAGGAATACAAGTTTCATCCCCGATGAAATCTAAAATAAAATATTTAAATATAAAACACAATATTACACATTAAACTTATTTAACATTTTTGTTATTTTACAAATAAATAAGAATAATTCTTATATGTCTGTAAAACTACTTACCTACATGTCCATGATAAATCCACAGTCAATTGTACATTGAATATACACTTTAGAGGTTAGGTTTTCACTTTCGTCTACAAGATTGTGTTGTCTGAGACGAATCAAATTAATGTACACCGAATTTTGTCAAAAACGCGTAATAAGGTTTCGCTCTTTGAAACCAAAACAACAAAAATAGTAAACAAGCTATTGACGTTTGTCTACGATTTTCGCATTTCGTCAATAAAATGTTGCCCGGTCAAATCAGATGTATGACATTTGCCCTTATTGGAATCGATTATTCTAGTCGTTACGTTACTTAGAAAACAAAATGAACCTAAAACTAAAATACATTGATTTAAAATATTTTTCTTTTACTTCATCTTTTAATTAGTACATTCAATATTTTTAGTAAAAAAATATTGTATTAAAATGTTAATAATAGAAGTGACCTCATTAATGACTATCGATTTAATTATGATTATCGATTTAATGTTTTATACATTTTATGCATGGCAAGTTTAGAAAATAACGAATACGTTTTGTTGACGTTAACTCAAACGTTTAGTTTAGCATTCATAACATTTTTTGAGAAGAACTTATTTACTCTTTGCAAACTATTAAAAATATGAGAGTTACATAAGAATATTCAGGATGATTCACTTTATAAACAGCGCAAATCTCAAGACCAGCCATCACATGTCACTAGCGGTACAGGATCTGCCATTCTCCTTTAAAAATACTCTGTCTGCCTACCTCATACGCTTTCAGAGCCAAACTATTAGACCGATTTTGATAAAATTTACAATGGAGATCCTTCAATTCTTGAGAAAAGTCATAAGGCTTCTAGTTACCGCTATAACCGACATACAGGCGGGGCGTAGTCACCGAGGACTGTCTCGTTGGTCTAGTGGTTAGCGTAAACGACTGTAGATCAAGAGGATTGATTCCCGGATTGGACTGCTATTGGGTTTATCCTACAAGAAATTCTTAATAGCAGCCCGAAGTATGAAAGAGGGTGGTGTCTCCCGGCCATGCCTCAGAGAGCACGTTAAGCTGTCGGTCCCGGTTGTCATAAATTTTTATGGCAATCGTTATTAAAAAGTCAGTGCCCTCAAATATATTTTCAACTAGTTAAACTTTCGAATTCAGTTCACCCTCAGGGTTGCAGAGGTTCGATGCCAGTCGCTCTGTGTAAAAACTGATATTCGGGGAAAACCGGTTGAACTAGTAACCGACCCCAAATCTTGGAAATAATAGAGGCTAGAATGATGATGATTAATTATTTCGTAATTACAGGGCATCTTGGCATTCGATTTAACCAACTCGAGTGCATCAGCTAACGTCACACAAGGCGGGCTTGGCTACAACTACGTGAATCTACGGTTGAAAAGTGACCGGTCTAAAGAACTGCATTTTGATATTTACATTTATGTTTAAAAACTAAGATAAGTGCCGAAGTAAAATGTGAAATAATTAAAGAGATGTGCTACTTATTTCGTCCCGATGGGGTCCTTTATAAAGGGGTGAAACGCTTCGCTTCTTTGATTTGCCTTTGAATGATTGAATTTGAATTGATTTGGAGGCCCAATGATACAGAAGCATCACTAGCCCGCCATGGTGTGGGTCACCATGCTGCATTGTTGCATTGTCTGTATTCGCAGTATGGTGACCATTACTCTTGGATTCTGCTCATGGTTTCCATCAGGCAAAGTGGAGTCATTTTGTCAGGGCCACAAATAAAAAATAAAAAATTGAGACACCGGACCAAGCACCTCCAAAATTTATATGTACCTATGTACGTATTTATACATCAATATACATTGATTTTATTTTTAACCGACGAAAAGAAACGAAAGAGTTGCTCAAGTATCAAGTAGACGTATATTTTTTTTATGTATGACCATGCATAACTTTTAACAGAGTAGCCCGATTTTAATAATTCTTCTTTTATTGGATAGGATAAACCCCGAAATTAGTCCCATGTAAATTTGGAAAAAAACTACCCTAAGAGTAGGAAAAGGGGTGATTTGTTTACTCACAGATTTTAATGCGGAATTGTATATTAATAATAATAGTTAAAGTGGGTTATATAAAAGTTACTAGCTAAATTAAGATACAAATATTTTTAAATTATTCAAAAATTAAGCAATGTAGTTTAAAGTCAATAATATAAAATAAAAACTTTTCAACAAAAAATTTAACCACCGAAAAAACTGAAAAGCAAAAAATAATAAACACTTTTATTTAATCTTGAAAAAGTGAGTTCTTAAACTAATGTAAGTATACCTACGTAATTTTGGGTCGGCGCCAAGCAATCAATAAACAAAGATCATATCTATTTATTTAATGTATACTTAATTATAAAACAAAAATAGAGCTTAAATTCAAAATAATTTCGTTTGATTTTTCAATAACATCGTTTATATTTGGTTTGTGTACAGAACTGACGTACAAATAAAAATTTAACAGAGTGGGACCATACTTATGATCTTTCATTGTACGCCCATATAATTATATCGTACTTCAATATTATAGAGATAATAAAATTTTATTTCAAGACGGAATGGACCATACTACTTCTTTCCAAGATAGTTCCAAACTGCCAAACTTTTAGTGTCTAGACTACACATCAAAAAACATCAAATATACTGAAACAACATTTTCTAACAAGCAGTGCTAATAAAGATGTATACAAAAAAAATGCGGGCAGTTTTTGGGGACTGCCGATAGAAGTGACAACTAAGTAACTTGTGAATTGTATCGTCGAGCTATTATTCGCGTGCGATGACGACGACGCGGAGACGCGAGTTTCACGCTTTTTGTTCACCCAAAAAGTACCTACACATATAAACACAGTACACATTTAGCACATGGAAAGTGTTCGGTAACGAGGACACTACCTAGTTCCATGATTTTGTTCACTCAAAAAGTGCTGAACGCGCCTATTGAAGTTTTCACTTCAAAAATTGTAAGCAACTCCCTAACAAAAAAATCTAATTATGGACTAACTGAGTCCCGCGGTGTTACCCGAGTTTAACGTCTAATCACCAATAGGTATACAATACACTAGTCACCATCAATACCTTATATATTTTCCTTAGAGGTGGTAAAATGTTTAATTTCCAAACTAGTGAAAGCAATTTATTAGTAACTAGCTGAACCCCGCGGTGTTACCCGCGGTTATCGTCGTACCGCGGGTGACGCTGCTGAGCAAAGCTAGTCTAAAAAAATTACCCTAAGTGACTCCTTATATCTTCAGCTATCTATCAGTGAAAATCCCGTCAACATCGGTCCAGCCGTTCCAGAGATTACCCGGAACAAACAGACAGATAGACAAATAATTATTCAAATACATTTTTGGTATATGTACCTTGTATACATACATATGCAATTAGTAAAAAGCGTTTATTTTAATATTATAAACAGACACACCAATTTTATTTATTTGTATAGATTTGTATTATTTCCAAGATCATATTTTCCAGCATCGTTTTAAACAAAAAAAAAGTGTTCAACACATAAATTTTTGTTAGTATGAATACACGAATTCACGATACGGTGTAAATATTACCCCGGAGGGTGCGTCCATCGGTCTGTCACACGCTATCAGACGAAGTCTGACTTTTACCTTTTGTTTATTGCCAAGCCAATCCGTACCACAGAGATTCCACACCGAGCTAGATGCAGTTCTCTAAACTGACATAACAGTTAACTTTTATATTACGCTTTCTGTAACTTTTTAAAGTGAAATATGTGACAGCTGTATGTGGTAAGTATCTATGAAACTATGGTTTCGAAACATAGGATTCGTATACCAACCTATCCTGCTAAGTTAATGACGAGCTACTTAATGACGATCGAGTCATTTTATACTTTAATTTCAGACTCAGTCATTTTAGACTTTGTGAATCTAGTTCCGTTTTTTTTTTATTAGTGCTCTCAATTATTATCCCATTACAATTCATACCTATATTATAAATGCGAAAGTAACTCTGTATGTATGTCTGTCTGTTCACGGCCAAACCGCTGCACCGATTTCAATGAAATTCTGCATTGAGATACTTTGATTTTTAGGCTACTCTTTTATGCGATAACCGACAAATCTAGTTTATTTATAAATTACGCTACGGCATGGGCGGGCACGTCCGGAGTGATACCACGGCCTGACAGAAAACCTGTGTGAAATAGCGCTTGCGCAGTGTTCACCGAGTGAGTGCCCCATCCCCCTCCCCATCCCAAAAAAGCCGGCAACACACTTATGACGCCTGTGGTATTGCGGGTACATGGACAGCGGTAATCGCTTACCATCAGGCGATACGATTCCTTGTTTGCCTCCAACTCCATAAAAAAAAAAAATTACATAAAAAATATCTTGTAACTTACTACACACAAATTAAAGCATACAACAAGTAAACTAACACGATAAAAGATTATTGGAAAGCAAAATTCAAGTTTCTAAGAACAATAAAACTTGATACGAACATACATCATGTTTAAAAAGCACAACCCTCTGTTTTATCCAACATTGACTATAGGTAAACAAATAATCTGTTTACTTTCATTGATTAGTTACAAAAATGTTGTTACAGATATATATCTTTTTCCTTTTTATATCGCTGACGTTACGTAGATACCCTGAAAGTGGATTTTACAAATAAAGCAATCTTATTAATGGGGCTCCCCCCGAGAGCCTCCACTATCTGTTAGCATTGTTTGTTTATCTATGATTCACTGTTACCTTTAATATTTCCTTTGAGTTTTTCTTAAGGCTATGTGCACAGTACGTTGATATTACGACAAAATTATATAGTAAAACATTTTTGTTGTAACAGGAGCTTAATCATTTATAATGATATATCCGTTACCGGTATCGAAGTATGTTCGAATTATTTAATATGCATTGATAATATTAGTCTAGTTATTATTTATTGATGGTTGTGAGTTTATTTTACGAATATCTTATATGTACATAAACATTTTAAGTTAGTAGCACTGATTGAGCTCGCAAGTTGACACCGTTTTATTAAATCTATTTTCTAAAACACTGCTCCTCTAAAATATCTTGTAAGTGTACATAACATTTATAGGCCATTACGAACCGTGGCAGGATGGCGAGCATTAATAAAATTATTTTAAAACATATGTTTAAACTAGTACAAAGGAAAGTATTTGAATTCGAGAATATAATCCATGTTAAGAAGAAACAAAGGATCATCAGTGATACTCTTTACCCGGCAAATAGGTTTAAGTTTTTAGAGTGTGCTAGCTTTTGCACTCGGCTTCGCTCACGCAGACATTCGTCCCTTGATTTACCCTCTTAGGGGTGGAATTTCATAATTTGTTTCTTAGTGCTCACTTACATTATATAAAGAACCTACATGCAAAATTTCAGGATTCTAGGTTCAGCGGTTTGGGATGTACGGTGATCTCTGGGTATGTCAGTCATCTTTCTCTTTTATATATATATATATATGTATTTATGGTTGTTAAATCTCCTTTTGAAGGAGGGTTCCGTCCAACAGTGGACTATTAAAAGCTGTTTATGGTGTATCTGTGTATATTTCATTGGCATGCTCAGTAGCCTAAATGAGTTGATGAATTTTGGAGTTTGAGGTGCTATTAGATTCTTCTCCTAGCCGATTTCAGTAACAGCGGTTCTAGTCTCAACGGAGACCAGTCAACTATGCAGGAGATATTACCATACACCTGTGTTAACGCAAACATAAGTGCACTCTCTGTTATCTCATTACCAAAATCATATAGGACGATTATCCGACTCGACCGGGCTATCATGCGCAGGACCGATGGCTTCACGTGTCCTTGGCACGGGGGCTGAGACCCCAACTTCCAAACTACGAGCAGTTATTAAGCATTTCTATTTTCAGAAAAAATAACCACACTTTTGGGCCCGAGTCATTGATTTCAACTCGATAGGGTAGTTTTATCTCCCTCTGTTGCAATATCAACCTATTTGGAATCTATCTTTTTGAGAATAGACATAAGGGATAGACCTACGTGTCAACTTGACCTCCTTGCCTATATATACGAGTATGATTTAACCTGCTAGCACAGAGAACGAAAATACAACTTATCACTTTCTGATATGAGCTAACTTTACTGTTTACGTGACCTTTTTCACCTTAAAACTTATCATTTCGTTTTAGCAGCTCGATATAATTATTTTACCTACACTATTTTATTTTTCTAATTTTATTTGCATCCCTGGACTTATATTTGAATGTCGCATATTTTGCTTAAATATATCTTCGTTATGTTCATGTTAAAAAAACTTAGAAATTAGCCGTAGAACAGTCTTGCTTCGAGATATATAGGTCGACTGGACTGAAGTTCCACAGGTCACAGAGAATCAGTAACAAGCCATTCGTTTGTTGTTTTTCGTAGAAGAAATGAAGCAACGGGGGGTTCAAACCCCCAGGTGGTATACTTAAAGGACACAACAAGGACTCAGGAGGCGTATGTCCAGCAGTTGACATCTTTCTACGGAGATAATGATAATAAAAACATATTTCATCTTATTTGCTTTTTCTTTTATTAACTAACTTAAAAAATAATAATACTAGAAACATTAAAACATAACACAGATAGCATATTTACAATATTTTCAACATAAATAAATGTACGTTTGTCTAGACAATCTGTTGTCTAGTTCGTTAGTTTAGTTCTTTAATTAGTAAATATATGATAGATGATTATTAAAAAGATTAAATTCAAATTGTAACCCAAATGAGTGAGATAACACTATAAGCCTAACAACATGTCGGAGTGCAAAGTAAACATGATGTGTGACTTATTTTACAATCAAAGATAAAACCTGTAGCAATAAGATTCTTAGCATTCGTAGTTTGCCTCTCGAACAACGAAGTGTACTTTCACTAAAGTTTAAAATTAATTATAATAAATAAAAATGAAGTGGTATACGGCTTGTCTTCTGTTTGCTGCTGTCGTAATGGTGGAATGTCATAACACGTTCATTGGTACCAATGTCCAGCGTCCACTGGTCTACCATCATAATGTGGAGTATTCTTCCAAGTTGTTCAAGAAGAGAATAGAAAATTTGTACTTCATGATGCCTCAGATACCTTCAAACACTGGAAGAGCTATCCAGGTATGTGTGTTTTGATATTTAAAGTGGATAATTATTATTCGTATATTGTTAGTCGCTATACAATTTTAAAATATTTACCCGACTGTGTCAGGAAAAGGGTTACATGTATGTTTTGTATGTATGTGCCCGCTTTGTGCCCAAAACGGCTTGATATAGCTTTTTTTTGTTTTTTGTTCCGTTTTATTGTTTTGTGCCATCTAAAAATTTGTGTATACTATTCACAAAGAAATAAATCCGGTTTTTTTTTCAAAACTTAATTATTTGTGTATATCTGTACACAACAAACATATTTTTGTCTATCTGTCTGTCTGTTTGTTCTGGCTAATCTCCGTAACGGCTTGACCGATTTATACGGTTCTTTCATTCGCAGCTGATGATATAATGAGAACTTGGCCATTTTTTAGACCACTTAGACCACATTTACTGCGGGTAACACCGCGGGGTTCAGCTAGTCTATACAAATAAATAAAATTGGAGTGTCTGTTTGTAATATTAAAATAATTGCTTTTTAATAAATGCCTACACGGTACATATATCAAAAATGTATTTAAAAAAAAGTTGTCTGTGTGTCTGTCTGTCTGTTCCGGGTAAGCTCTGGAACGGCTTGACTGATTTTGACGGGACTTTCACTGGCAGGTAGCTGATGATCCTGACAGTAACTTAGACTACTTTTTTTAGACTAACTTTGTCATGTGGCGTTACTCGCGGTACGACGATAACCGTGGGTAACCCCGCGGGGTTCAGCTAGTTTTTATATATGTTAGTTAGTCCGTCAATTGAAAATATATTCTAGAACTTAATTTTACGTAGTAATCCCAGTTACAAATGTGGTCTAAATTCATATTAATATCTTCATTCTTTGTAATATTGTTGGTTTATCTACTACTACTGCTTCAGCCAGTCAGTCAGTCAGTTCTTAAGTTTGGAAAAGTTCAATCAATATGCAAAAAATTGAAATGGCGTTGAACAGGACATATGATGAGAGAAAAGAAAGAGATGTACCAGAATAATAACGGAATGGTACCATAGAGAAAGCAAAAGAAGTAAAGGCAGACAGTCAAAGCGATGGGAAGACGACTTGAAGCAAGTAACTGGGCCAGATTGGTTAGGTACAGCAAAGGACAGAAACAAACGGAAATCTTTAGAGGAAGCCTTTGTCAAAAGACAAGCTGTTAATAAGAAAGATAAAACGAAGGCCGAGAATTAGTTTAAGTTACTTTATAGGTTTATATCATTACTAGCTGACCCACGCAACGTCGTTTGTGCCTTAAGCTGGGTACTCACTTAGCAGTGTAGCACGTAACGTATCAGATACAGTATCAAATGAGTACGTAGGCAGCGGGCTCGTGCCTACGTACTCACTTGATACTGTATCTGATACGTTACGTGCTACACTGCTAAGTGAGTACCCAGCTTTATATTGCCCGTAGCGTGAAAATATCCCCCGTTTTTGAAACATTCTTCTTTTTAGCTTCGCTCCTATTAGTAGTAGCGTGATGATATATACCCTATAGCCTTCCTCGATAAATGGACTATCCAACACCGAAAGAATTTTTTAAATCGGACCAGCGGTTCCTGAGATTAGCGTGTTCAAACAAACAAACAAACAAACTCTTCAGCTTTATATATTAGTATAGATTATTATTTAGTATAGATAGTATAGATAGTATAGATATATATTATAATTTTCTTTAAAAAGCAATAAAGGCTTTTTTACATACTGCTTCAGCCTACTGCCGTTCACTATCAGGATGGTTGACTCTCTTCGGGGGAGGCCTTCGTTCACCAGCAGACAGTGGTAAAATACGGGTGGCAGTACAATGATGGCATGATTATTTCCAGGGTATCCTTGCCTACGACCTGACACACTCCGGAGCATCAGCTAACGTCACCCAAGGAGGTCTTGGGTATAACTTCGTGAACCTCCGTATGAAGAGTGACCGCGGAACGAAACTCAAATTCGACGTCTACATCTACGCTTAAAACAATAGATTTTTAAAAAGGAAAGAGTTACACTAAAATAATACTTTTGTTATTGTTTTTATTGGTTTTATTTTTTGGTTTTCATTAAAATAATTCGGATACTGTCGCCACAAGTTATAATAAGAAGTGGAATCTTTTTGACTTGAAATACTGGTATACGTCTGCCTGTATTTCAGGCTCCAGGTTTCCACAAGTATATAAACAAGTCGAACAGTAGAATTTGCATATTATACTCAGAAATATATACCTATATAAGTAAGTTATGTACTACTTTTGTATTAATTAATAATAATTATTATCCCCTTTTTTTAATAGAGTTGAACGCGTCATCTTTTTGATAAATTATTAAAATAATGCTGAACCATATTACAAAATTTTCTGGCTTAACAGATTTGATTACTTCATTAAACATTTAGTGTTTGATTTATTTCAATTTGTTAACAAAAAAATAACATCAGTTTAAAGAATCACCGCGATAACCGACCTTTACGGGGGCGGTTAAGGCGGCAGGCAAAAGCTGTTATCAATACATATAATAAAATCGTAACTGGTCGATGTGTGTACATGGAAAATATATATGAAAAACTATTATAGGGATGCTTTATGCACACAATAAATCCCAAAACAATGATTTTCAGAATCTTTATCTGTCTGTCTGTATGTCTGTTTGTTTGTGCACGCTAATAGAATAGAATAATCGTTTATTTGGCCCACCGCCGAGACATAAAAAACTATTACAAAAATAAAATAAACAAGAAACTTAACACTAGGGACAGAAAAGAGAAAGTAACATAAATAAATTATACAGACAAAAAAAAGCTCGTTTTTATACATGTGAAAATGATACTTATTATGTGTCTCGAAGCTGCGGCCAAAAGGGTGTCCAGTTCAGGTAAATGCTGACACAAAGCGCTCAGCCCTGATTTTCAACTGGCACCAATCGACCTACTGATGTCGCCAAACGCAGACAATAATTATAGAATAAGGTGATTTAATAAAAGTAAAGTAAGGAGAATGACAGTGCCATAAAGGATGACCGTAGTTAAAACAAATACAACAACAAAGAAATTAAATATTCTAAGAAAATTATAACAATGTGTAAATTACAATTAAAGAAATAAAAAACCAAGAAGAAGGAAAATAAGTACGAAGCATCACTCAGCCTACACACACAGAATAGTCTAAAGTGACTATTTATATTAAAGATGTGTTGATGTTAATATTGCCAATGTCTCTCTGAGTATTTGTAAGGTATTGGCGCAAGTGTGCTCTAAATGTGTTTAGAGTGTTTAATCTGCGTATGGGGGGTGGTATATTGTTCCATATTTTGGATGCTGCATAGCGAAAGGTTCCCGTGTACGCAGAGGTATTGTGCTTTTGAATGGATAACGGCTAACTTCAGAAACGGCTTAACCGATTCGAGTATGGTTTTCAATAATGGGTTCGCTTCACCTAACATATAGTGTTTGTTTAATTTCGATTGGTTGAAGAAAAAAACAGTTAGAAGAATCACTGCGATAGCCGACCTTTACGTGGGCGGAGCCGCAGGCAAAGGTTAGTAAAAAATGTAAATGAAATAGAAATTTACAATCGATTTATAAAGATAAAACAATATACGTATAAAAGAGTAAAGAACATGCTTGAAATCGGTAAAAATTTAAATATTTTAAATATAATTAGATAACCTTAGTCACGTTTAACTGCCAAACAAACACAATTACTCGTAGTCTAATCGGGTTTATTTTTGTTTGTTACATAATAACCAACTCAAGTCAGATAAAAAAACACAAAGCAGTGATGAGGACTACCGACAGAAGTGAAAACTCAAAACTATAAACAAACAGTTGTTTAAGCTCACCTAAAATGAACCTCTTTGCTCTTTAATTTATTGCGAGATAAAAGAAGTAAAAAATTCTTTATTTTATTATAAAAATATAGGTTAATGCAATATAGTATAAACATATTACCGACATAATAAGTCCTCGTATACAGTCGAGCCATCAGCTCTAGCGCCCTGCGCCGTCTTAGGTCAGGTCACGTGTCCTGCCGCGGTACGTGTCCTGACGCGAGTTTAACACTTTTTACCCATCGCAAAATAAATTTTGCTAGAGTGCACAAGGCCACTAAAGAAGTTTTCACTCCAAAAAACTTCGCTATATCACGTCTATAAATAGTAGAGGAAATTCATGAGAAGTTGACCTGTTACCATAAATAATAATACAGTAGTTTATTTACATACCTTAAAATAAAATTGAAAAAATTGCATTTGATAAAATCTTGAGTGACGTTCACGCAGCCACAGAATGTATAGGCTAAACACCAGACTAGTGTGGGAGAGCCACGCTTCGGCATGAATACTACGAGTGATACGACGGCCTCACAGACAACCGGTGTGAAACAGCGCTTGAGCTGTGTTTCGCCGAGTGAGTGAGAACACCGAAGACCCATACCCCCAACCAACCAACATACCATAATTCGCACGTATAAAGCACTCAATTAAAAATATACAATTAAATTTTTTAACAAGTTCAACTAAAGATCAATACAAAATAAAATCACCTTTGAACTGATTATATATATTTTTTATTATATACTAGCTGACCCATGCCACTTTATCTGTGTTTCTTAAAAGGAATAAATTTCCCCGTTTTTACATCTCTCATTGCTTCTCGACTTCTATTGGTTGCAGCGTAATGTCACATAGCCTATAGCTTGCCCGGATAAATGAGCTATCTTAGCTAGAATTAATTTTTGTTAAACGGGGATAAGCGACACCAAACAAACGCTTCCAATCGCGTCCTAACAATGAAGGGCTAAACTCATTGTTAATAACAATCAGTTCTAAATTATGTAATGTAGTGTTGTTCAAAGATACTGTACAAATAATTTTACCCTTTGGCTTAACTTGTTGACCACTGTACATTTTTAACTTAGACAAGTAGGGTAACAAACTATTATCTTTAAAGACATTCTTATAAGTCCCATATGATATTACACTTACAGCTGAACCGGTATCACCTTCCATTTTTAACTGTTTACCGTTAATTTTAACTCTAATGATCCAACGCTGGTCCGAACTATCATTATCACTCTCACTCAACTGATAAACGGCAACGCCACCGTCACTTTCAGACCCCGACGACGGTGCCGTGGGTGTGGAGCGCTCCTCACCCACTCCGTGCACGGAATTTCGTTTACGCAAACGACACATTTTCGCTATGTGACCTTTTTTTCTACACACAAAACAATCACAATTTATATACGAACACTTTTCCCCGGTATGTCTACCACCACATCGATAACAACTCGCCGTGGGTGTTACATTACCGCGCTGGGTAGGGCGGTGGCGCAGGGGCCGACGCGCACGGCCGCCCGCGCCTCCGCCGAGCGCATACACGGGCGCGGGCGCTGCGCCCGTCAGCGCCACGCCTGACGCTTCTGAGTCTCGTACCGCTGCCTCTAAGGAAAGTGCCAGGTCTATGGCCCTCGCAAACGTGAGCTGGCTGTCCTCTTCGGTCATTATTCGTCGACGAATGCGTTCACTCCAAAGTCCGTAAACAAACTGGTCGCGTAAATTTTCTTTTAAAATATCCGCATTAGCAAACTTACATGCCTTGCTCAACTTCTTTAACTGAGCTATATATTGGCTCACAGTCTGATTTTCAGCTTGTTTACATGTTCTGTATATCATCCTTTCCGCGATCACCGATCGTTTAGGTGACAAATGTTCTTCGACTAATCTCTCAATTTTACTGACGGACACTGTTTCCGGATTGTCTGGGTAGCATAAATCTATTATCAGATCTAAGGCTTCAGTACCAACAGCCGCAACCAAATATTTCAATTGATCGGCCGGTTTAATGTCTTGAATTGAAAACCAAGCCTTGAGTCTGCTCATGTACGTCGACCAACGATCCACGTTAATATTGAATTCTTTTAACCCAGTAATATCAGCCATTGCTAATGTACAAACTTAACTCACGACTAATATCGGTTATTTCAATTATAAACACTACTTTTAGCACTTCTAAACTCGTCGCCAATGGTTTATACTAAATAATAAGGGAAAACGAACGCAATTAAACAAACTATGAAACGAGACTGATCTTTATTGAAAGGTCGGTAGACAAACAGAACATTATATTTGAATACCCTATTTATAATACATACCAACGTGTTACCTTTATTTTATCCGTCTATTTTTAAATTTGTTTTATTTCTTCATTTTTATCCCCTTATTTTTTATCTTTGTTTTTTTCTCTCGTTTTTACCTTTGTTTTTATTCCTCTATTTTTTTCTTTTTTTTATTCATCTATTCATATCGATATCAATCATTACTTAACATTGTTTTGTAACAGAAACAGGTTATTATTGTTATTAACATTTGATATTACTGGTATAATGGAAAATTTGGAATATTTCTAATTTCTAATTAGTGTCTATCTATCTTAATAACCAGTTATATTAAGATATTTATTAATTACAAATTGAAGTGTGGTGGATTGTAAAATTTAAAATTAAAGAGGTACAATTTCAAGTTTGTTTATTTTGAAATATAAGGCTTTTAACGTAGTTCCAAGCTCCAAGTTCTTCAATTACAGGTTTTTAGCCCCTCCATGGGATTTTAATGGGTTTCAAACAAAATAAAGCCAGAAATTAAGTAAACCAATGACACAATATAGTTTCGTCAGTGAGTAAACTAAGAAAAGCAAATAGAAGATGGGAAGCGCAAAAGCGCTATAAAATGTTTTAAGGAAAACTGCAATACGCCATGAAACAAATCATGAAAACTACTCTTAACTAAACACAGATTATAATTTTGACTTTGGATGTATGTACTTTTTGATCTGACACTAAAAAAATAGTTATAATGGATTCTAACCTTTTCTTACATAAATAAATGTACGAAAAGGTTATACATAAGTCAATACTGATAAGTTCATAGTTGTCAGATTGATTAAATGGAAATGACTTTCATCTATCAGTAAATGGCTGTTATGTTTACAAAAGATTTATAAATAATTAGACCTGTGGGTCAGATACCGTAGTAATGCTCTCGATGATAATAAGTTGAAATTATAATAAAATAAATCTGAAAATCTCTACCACGGCGGTAGAGATTTTTGAAAGAAATGAATGAGAAACGAACAGTTGATTCACGACAGTAAATTCTTATAAACTTTAATACCTTGTTTGAGCAAGCCACTTGACTCCATCCAGACTTCACTTGACTGAATCCAGTCACTGTTAAGGTCTTGTCTTTCTTATCAGGTAATAGTTCTGAAACTGCAGTAGCTTAAAAATAATAAATAAATAAATATTTCAGACATCACACACAACGCTATCTAGTCCCAGAGCTTGTGTTATGGGTACTAGACAACTGATATAAATACATACTTTAATTAAAAGGAAAATTGAACTTATCTAATTTCTCTCGGGTGATTAGGCCTTTTGATTTTTGACTTATCCAGAAGTGTACTATTCCTAGGCGATCGTAAGTTTCTGTTTATGAAATATTTTACAAACGTTGTTTAAACTACTTTCAGGGTATTTTAGCTTACGATCTGACACATTCTGGAGCAACAGCAAACGTTACTCAAGGCGGCATTGGATACAACTTTGTCAATATTCGCATGAAGAGCGATCGAGGAGTGAAGTTGAATTACGACGTCTACATTTATGCTCAAAGTATTGGATAAAAAAAAAGATAATTACATTTAACAGGTTTTTATTTCTGTTTAATTCTGCCCTAATTAACTATTCAAGTCGTAAGGAAAACATAAGCAATCTTTTTTCCTATAAATGTCAATATATCAATGAACTTTTAGATGAAGAGAAGGTTAAAAATTCTTCAACAAGATATTTGTAACAACTAAGATATACGTGTGTATATATGGTATACTTATTTTATTTATTTTGTACCTGGATGACCGAGAGCAAACTAAATTTCATGAAAATCCTTGTAACCCCCCCCCCCCCCATGATCCTGATAGGCAGCACAAGTTGCGGTTGTCGCAATAGCGCGATGTTGCTGGCTTTCAAGGCCTTCGCCCATACTGAGGCCCCATAAGAGCAATGGACCGCACAATCTCTCCGTATAGTCGGGTCAATGCACACGCTGTGCCAACCAGCTTGGGGACAAGACTTCGGAAGTGATGTCCGAAGTCCCATCGGCCGTCGAGTACGAGCCTCAAATACCACATATAGGGCTCGATGCCTAAGCGAGTGCCTCGTACCTTAGTACGAGGCACTCTGAGGCTGAGTCCTTCAGGCGGCTTACTCCGAGGCCCGTGTAAGAATAAAGCCTCAGATTTGTGCAGAGCTAACCTAGACCCTGACAATATCCTTTATTAATTTGTGACACTCATTTCTTTGTCTATACTAATATATAAAGCTGAAAAGTTTGTTTGTTTGTTTAAACGCGCTAATCTCAGGAACCGTTAGTCCGATTTGAAAAATTCTTCTTGGATAGTACATTTATCGATGAAGGCTTTAGGTTATATATCATCACGCTAAACCCAATAGGAGCGGAGTACCAATGGAGAATATTAGAAAAACGGGGGAAAACTATCAAGCTACGGGTGTAGCTAGTGTGTTATATACCACAACAACACTGAATAAGGCTCTAAATGTTTGTTAAAGCAAATAAAAATTATTGAAGTGAAGACATATCTCGCCAAATAACCTTCACCAGGTCAAAACTCATTATACTGCTTAGTTCCATTTATATATTAACGTTGTGTGACATAAACAAGTAGAAGAAGATAATATTTGACCCCTACTTAATTCTTGAGAATCATTTTATCTTAGTAACCCCTCGTTTTATCAACCTAGTAATTATAACTATATATAAATCTATCGGCATTTTAAGGTTAAATACTGAACACAGACATTGATAATAGTGACATTTAAAGAAATAACATTAAACAAAAAAATTCATGCCCCCATACCTTGATTAAGTCAAATGGATTGTAAGTTTCAATCTCAAATTTGTCAATATTAGTATTATTTTTTTCTACAAATTTAAATAATGATTGTTCAATTCTAATAATGTTTTTTTTCTTCAGTGAAATAACTTAATTAAAAAAATTATAAAGATCAGATAACATACATACAAAATAGAAACGAAATTGATAATGTTATTTGTCTTCAAATTTAATGTAAACTTAGTTTTTTTTTAATATAACTTATATTATTTCTCAATGTAAACAGTTTAAATAAAAAACAATTCTGTATTCAATGTAGCGAAGCATCTTCAAAATTATGTACAGCTTGACCTAATTTTATTATAAACCAGCTTAACCCCGTGGTACAACAACCGCGGTTAACGCCGCGGGGCAAAGCTAGTCTAAAAAAGGAGCCAAAGTTACTCCCTATATCATAAGACAGCCGTTCCAGATACTAGTCGGAAATGACAGACAGACAGACAGACAAAAATTGTATTAAAAATATGTAAAAATATTTTGGTACACGTAGTGTGTATACATACATATACATTCATTAAAGAGCGGTTATTATTACAAACAGACACTTCGATTTTATTTATTTGTAAATATATTTTCGTGGCTACATTTACAAATGTATTGAAGGTTCCATACTCTGAAATAGCAGTGTCAGAAACACAGAAGTCACAAGCCAGCAATAAATCAAAATGAACATAAAACAAGAGTGCCACGTATCACAGATATTTTCAAATTGGCCAGCTATCGAAGCTAATACGAAATACTACGTAGCTCGCAATGTAATATTTCATTCTGTTGAAATATTCACCCAATGTAGCAATTTCAGTACTGAACTATTCTGATGTTATGAAAATGTATCGTTTTAAATTAAAGTGATGTTTTATGCTGTAGGTGGTGGTGGTAGGAGTGTTTTTAGGTGTCCTTCCCATCTTTTCTCCAGTTAATCTATTAATATAGAACTAGATGACCCACGCAACCTCATTTGCGTCTCCTATTGCCCGTACCGTGATAATTTTACTCCGTTTTTTAAACATTCTCCATTGCTGCTCTGCTCCTGTTAGTCTTAGCGTGATGATATATAGCCTATAGCCTTCCTCGATAAATGTACTATCTTACACTGAAAGAATTTTTCAAATCGGACCAGCGGTTCCTGAGATTAGCGTGTTCAAATAAACAAACAAACTCTTCAGCTTTATATATTAGTATAGATATAGATTTTTGTAACACGTTGTTGTTGCTGACGATAAACTCCGAGACTATCCAACCGATTTTCACGTCTGTTTTGCTGGCATGCTTAAGATAAGATAGTTAACATTGCCCATAGACTAACAGGAGCCGCGCATAATTGAAATGAGACGCTGACGAAGTTGCGTTATCAGCAAGTGGACTATATATAGAAAAAGTCCTGTCTGTGTATACTCTACTAATGGAAGACAATGATGCGGATCACTAGGCCGTCATGGCGTGGTCGCCATGCTGCATTGTTACATTGTCAGCATTCGCAATGATTATGGTGACCACCACTCTTGGACTCTATTTATACTTTCCACCAGGCTGAGTAAAGTCATTTTGGCAAGCCCAAAATTAAAAAAATACTGTGAACACACCTCACGAACCTAAGCTATAAAGATATTTACAATTGGACTGCAATTTAACTACCTGTTAAATAAGTAGGCGAGACAGAATTAGGGGGGAGGATATTTGAGATTGGATAACTATAATTTACTTAGTAAAATACTACTGAAGAATTTCTCAACTTTAGTTTCTGTGAGCCCTTGGTTTCACTCCGGTGCAGCTAGCGCATTCGTCCGGATTTTTGTAATTCCCGTACGCGTAGGAAAAGAT
Organism: Spilosoma lubricipeda; assembly: GCA_905220595.1. Taxonomy (NCBI): domain Eukaryota; kingdom Metazoa; phylum Arthropoda; class Insecta; order Lepidoptera; family Erebidae; genus Spilosoma; species Spilosoma lubricipeda. Next base: position 4,750,824 of record HG992291.1, read on the forward strand.
AGATTAACTATTTAAAGACACCAACTTTCACACTTTCTGTGTCATTGGACTTTACATGATGTACTCAAATACTAGACCCAGACTTAGAACTATAATATTTGCAGACCATATAAAGTCCTTTATGGAGATCGAATCAATAACAACACCGTGAGGTGAAGTGACCGCTTAAATCGCAACGATATCCCTGTAGTTATGTTTTTATTTTACGTTTATTATTGTGTATATGCAATATATTCCCAAAAAAATACATTTTCTACACGGTCTTGTTGGCTATGAGGATTGTCTCCGGTCTTAAGCCCATAAGCGGTGTCGAAAATCGACGCCTTGAGAGAGATTTTGACTGCCTTTACATATGCAATAAGCTGCCAGTAGGTATGTAATTTATGTTTTATGTTGAACCTCTTTTACTATTGCTACGTAGAATCGGCTTGATGTTACCGTGGTACAGTTCCACCTAGTTTGGAATTAGCAGCCGAGTGTGAGATGTGTGGAAAAAGCATTTAAAGAGTCGTGAAAAACAATGAGAAGTGTTTTCTGTGATGCTGCAGTTATAAAGCATTTCGGTCGACCGGACCAAATGTGGGGCGTAAAAAAGCATCTTACTAGGCCGCGATAATGTGGATCAACATTCTGCATTGACCATATTCGCAATAATGATGGTGACCACCACTCTTGGACGCTGTTTATGCTGCAGAGTAGTCATTTTGGCAGTCCTTGTATAGGTCCATAAAAAAACATAGTTTTACTAGTAACGAAGACAAACGACAAAGAAGACAACGAAGTAATCCTATGAGTTTCTTTGTGAGTAATGAAATTGAACCTCTTTTTTCTAAAATCGGTTTATACCAATAAAACTTATTGCGAGAGATTTCCGTATTAATTGATCTTGTAAAACATGATAGGTTATACTGATATCGTATACTGATTAGGTGAAAACGTAATTAATGTTTTTTTTCTGACAGGTCAATTAAGTATCTATTAGATGTATAAAAATTTATCTATACTTCCATACTTATCCATACTTCCATACTTGATATTATAAATTTGAAATTAACTATGTTTGTCTGTTTGTTTTTCACAGGTAAACAGATTTCATTAAAATTGATGCAGAAAATCTGACATGGTCACATTTTGATTCATGAGGTAGGATAGGCTACTTTTTACCGCGAAGAAAAAACATACAATCATGGGGAGCACTGGCAAAGGCTAATATATAGCTAAATAGCAAAACCCCGAGTAAAACCAGTAAATGAGAAAGTTTATAGTGCTTATGAAAGTCAATAACAGTAACTCTGACACAGCTAGCAAATATCATGTAACTATTAACATATATATATATATATATATCTTCAAAAAGGATTTCTTAACCAGCCCTTTTCTCGGTAAAATGTCAAACATCATCCCACAGAGGCCGACACTTTAGTAGGAAGAAAGTCCTCAACGAAGTGGATATCAGGAGGCTGTAAGAGTGCTTCCGGCGAGAGCCCGCGTCAAAGCGGCAGCCGGATGTGTCAATTTGCGGCGAACACCATCTTAGAATCTTGTTGACTCGATGTGTGAGATTTGGAATCTTCTTTGATGGTCCTTGACCCAAATATTTGGATGAGAAGGTTATTTAAGATTTTAAACCGCCTTAAAGAAAGGAGGATGTTCTCAATTCGACCGTATATATGTATATATTTTTTTATGTGTGGTCGCGGATAACCTCGTCGATGATGAACCGATTTTGATGATTCTTTTTTTAATGGAAAGGATATATCTCAACCAGTACCATGACAAGGACACTATGATCTGAGGATAGCATTCAAGAGAGATCGATCGATTTAGTCGTTCTTGAAGTTGTTTTTTTTTTTTACTTGTGTTAGAATATGAAGAGACATTTTAATAGTAACTTGTTTTATTAATTTACTAGCTGAACCCCGCGGTGTTACCCGCGGTTATTGTTGTACCGCGAGTAACGCCGCGGGACAAAGTTAGTCTAAAAAAAGTAGCCTAAGTTACTCCCCGGATCATCAGCTTCCTGCCAGTGAAAGTCCCGTCAAAATCCGTCCAGTCGTTCCAGAGATTACCCGGAACAAACAGACAGACAGACAGACAGACAGACAGACAGACAGACAAAAATTTTTTTTACTACATTTTTGGCATATGTATCGTGTATATATACATATGCATTGATTAAAAAGCTGTTATTTTAATATTACAAACAGACACTCCAATTTTACTGTCTTACAATCAGAAAACTGTCTTGAGACTTTGCTCATAGCTTAATTGAGGAATACTTTCAATGCATTTTTACACGAGCACAGCAAAGCCAAAAGGATGTGTAATAAGTTTAAGGAATCTATTTATGTTATCTCTGTATACGCCTATACCACATAATTATATTTTATGCAGGTGTCAATATATTCGTAATAATTTTATTTAAAATTTTTACCTAATCTATATTAAAGAGATCAACGCACAGCCCAAACCGCTGAATCTAGAATCCTGAAATTTTGCAAGTAGGCTCTTTATATAACGTAAGTGAGCACTAAGAAAGGAATTTTTGAAATGCCAACCCTAAGGGGGTAAATCAGGGGATGAAAGTCTGCAAAGCGAAGGCGCGTGCAAAAGCTAGTAATATAATATAATTATAAACTTAATTTTTTTCTTGATCAATACGTATATCTCTGTGTATCTCTCTGTGATATTGCTGAATATAAGGATGAAAATATTTTGCAACAGCACTTAAATTATTTGTTAGTCATCAAAAAACATGTCTAAATATAAATTTGATTTTGATTTTTGAAATTTGAACTCCTTTATAAATATATATTAAGCTATAAGATTCTATTTTTCAAAAAGATAACAAGTCAGTAGTGTCAATTTCCATTACAAAAAGAAATTAAGCTGGCAACATCATCAAAAATTTAAATTCCACAGAAATTTCAAGAACAATAAATAGAAACTAAAACAAATTCACTAGAACGAAGTCCAGAGCAATCTTTTCTTTTTAAATTCTTTTCTGCACGTACTAATATTCAACAGAGCAAACTTTTATTTAATTTTTTACGTGACAACCTCACGAATCACGCAAAAGTAAAGAATTAAGGTAAAGAGACATTTAGGTACTGTACAAAACTGGTGAATGTTTTATTATATCAGGCTAACCTTTATTGACCGTCTCACTCAATGAATTATGAATCTTACCAACAGCTGTATCCCACAATTTTTGTTGTACCTCTTAAGTTGCTCATTTTATGGAAACACTGGAAACATTTTCTGTTTTTTTTTTCAAATTGGTCTATATGCTATTCCTATAGATATGACTATAATCTATCTCTGTACCAAACATTCAGATTATTTAGCTCTTTTCGCGTAAAGCAGTAACCACCATTCAGCTTTAGAATAATACTAGCCGACCCACGCAACCTCGTTTGCGTCTTCTATTGCCCGTAGCGTGATAATTTTCCCCCGTTTTCGAAACATTTTTCATTGGTGCTCCGCTCCTATTGGTTCTAGTGTGATGATATATAGCCTATAGCCTTCCTCGATAAATGGGCTATCTAACACTGAAAGAGTTTTTCAAATCGGACCAGCGGTTCCTGAGATTAGCGTGTTCAAACAAACAAACAAACTCTTCAGCTTTATATATTAGTATAGATTAGCTTTTTTCTTCGGTTTGGTCCACATGTATGTTAGTTATTTAACATGTATGTAGTTTGGTACACTTTTTATAAAAAGAAAACTCGGTGAAAGAAAACATAAGTGATAAGCGTTTTTTTTTCTTCTCCTAAATAAAAGTTTACTTCAATATTTTTAGTGTAGATTCAGTGGCAGGTTTTATTATATAAATGTAGTGGCAAGCAATAAATAAAGTGTTTATATTGATGTGCATTTTGGGCCGTTTCTACACCATGTAACGTGCGTGAAAACGCAGCGTCGACTAAGGCGATATATCACGTCGGACCGGTTCACACATGAAATGTTTTACAATTTACTTCACATGATAATGTATGGCGTGTACACACATTTAATGTGTGTATTGCACTTTATTTGATAGCCCACAAATATTAGCGTGTTTAGCTTAAACTATTGAGTTTAAGTATTTTTTTATGTTTGGCCCTGCCAAAATAACTCTACTCTGCTTGATGGAGTGCATAAGCAGAATCCAAGAGTGGTGGTCACCATACTCATTGCGAATGCATATAATGCAACAATGCAGCATAGTGATCCACACTATGGCGGTCTATTAAGATGCTTTTGCATCATTGAGCCTATGGTCTCGCTTCCACCAATAAAACACGACAGCAAATAAGCTGTCATTTTAGGATGGTCTTCGAAAAAAATCGGTTAATCCAGTCAAAAGTTAAGAGGTAAGAAAACTAAAAATAAATACAGTCGAATTGATAATTTCCTTCTTTTTTGAAGACGGTTAAAAGTGAAGATAATGCGAAAACTGATTGAAAAGATGAATGTGATTTATATATAATTGGGTTTCAATATTAAAACAGTTTATATCGTTTTGTGTACACTACAACGTCATCAGGTCCTCTTTTACTTCTTAGTGTCGTCTTTTCCGTTGAGAGAACTGTAAATAAATAAAAGTAAGATAAGACACGTTGCACAAAGTATAAGGACGCACTAAATTTTGTCTGTGAATACGCCCATTGCTTTAAAAATGCATGCTACATTTTGTATGTATGTATTATTTATCTGACTTGAAACTACATTTTTATGTTACTTTTTGTAAAGGAATTGTTGTTTTCTTCACATTTTTCTGGCATTTTTTGTATTTTCTCAAAGTTTAAACTTCGGTATAAAATCTGAAACAGTTAATCTCCAGATTCGCACACGAGAATAAAGTAAATGCTGAAATAATTACAAGGGTCGACGTCGACCTATAAAACAGTTTTTATGTACATTTTTTAAGAAAGATAAATAAATAAATAAATAAATAAATAAATATTTCGGACATCTATCACACAACGCCATCTAGTCCCAAGCTAAGCAGAGCTTGTGTTATGGGTACTAGACAACTGATACAAATACATATATACTTTTTTTTTTTGTAAAAAAGATAAATTTTACATGGTTTATTTGCTATGGTTTAATTGCTATTAAATGTTACCTGTGGTTTTGCCGAAAGGTAAATAATTTTTCCCTCGTTCCTTCAGCAGTCTCCTTTTATTTTTCCTGTGGAACTTCGCTAAGCTTGCTGAGCCCAATTTAATGGCCAACTCGAAGTTATTAAGTCGTTTCCTTAGTTGTTTGTTTGCACTTATAATCCGAGTCCAAATTTTGTGTGCATGAGCTACGTTACGGAGTGACTGCTCATCTAAATAACTGGGGAAGAGAGACGAATCATGGCCAAAGTTTTAAATTCATTATATATACCATTAATATACGCATTTTTTTTTGAGAATGCAACAATGTAGCATGGTCACCCACACTATGGAGGCCTAGTGATGCTTTTGCATCATTGGGCCTCCGGACTCACACATTATCATGGTTGCCTGTAAGATATTGCCTTGGAGCGATAAGGCCGCCACTTGTACATACTTTTTTGTACCTAGTTTTAAGTTTATCTTATATTTTCTATAAGCTGGTGTACAATAAAGAGATTTATTATTATTATTATTATTATTATTATCTATACTAATATATAAAGCTGAAGAGTTTGTTTGTTTGTTTGTTTGAACACGCTAATCTCAGGAACCGCTGGTCCGATTTGAAAATTCTTTCAGTTTTAGAAAGCCCATTTATCGAGGAAGGTTATAGGCTATATATCATCACGCTAGGACCAATAGGAGCGAAGCAGCAATGAAAAATGTATTGAAAACGGGGGAAAATTATCACGCTACGGGCAATAGAAGACGCAAACGAGGTTGCGTGGGTCGGCTAGTATTAGTATAGATGGCGACAGTTATACGCTTGGAATGTCTAGAAAATGGTACGGAACAGTTCCCGCGCAAGTACGAATCGCATTTGGCTGATTTTTTCTCAATAATGCACCTAGATCTTTAGAATAAGGATTACACCCATTAAAGAAACAAGTAGTTATTTTTAAGTGAAAACTTATTTAGCGGTGGTGTACACTTTCACAAAATTAATTTTGGGATGGGTAAAAAGTGTTAAACTCGCGTCAGGAGTTCAGGACACGTGTTCTGACTTAAAGCAGCGCAAGGCGCATGCGCGAGTGTGCATAGTGACAGCTGATCGCTCGGTTGTCTAATATGACATGACTGATAATTACGTTTTAAAGCATTGTATTAAAATATTTTTTATAACATCACAATAAGCATTATTTTCACTCCTTTTTAACGTGCATTTTATTTAAAGAGCAAAGAGGTTAATTTCAGGTGAGCTTAAACCACTGTTTGTTGATATTTTTGAGTTTTCACTTCTGTCGGCAGGCCTCATGACTGCGTTGTGTTTTTTTTTACTCTTCAACGTTACTTCAGTCTGCCACATTAATCACAGAACGAAATTTTATTTAAACACAAATTGTATAATAACATTACATAACAATTAAAAAATAATTAATAAAGCTATGTAATTAATTAAAATTGGCCTTAACCCTTATGGGTTGTTGACGATGAATATGTAGATAGTCTATTGTTATTAAATTCATTATATTCACCACAAAGAAGCAAGTTAGATTATTAGTCTTCGTTCACTTACGAGAATATTTTCCAAGTTATTTCCAGCGGCAAAGAAAATATGGCATGTCCCTTTGTCTCGTTATGAAATGTTTTAGTACCAAACATAAAAATTCCACTGTCGTACATTGTCAGGAATACACTTCGAATAATTTGATTTACGAGGGTAGACTTTAAAAAAGTTAGATTTATAATCACAATTAGAGACAATCTTTTAAAATCTATATCTATACTAATATATAAAGCTGAAGAGTTTGTTTGTTTGAACACACTAATCTCAGGAACCTCTGGTCCGATTTGAAAAATTCTTTAAGTGTTAGATAGCCCATTTATCGAGGAAGGCTATAGGCTATATATCATCACGCTAAGACCTACAGGAACGGAGCACTAATGAAGAATGTTACAAAAACGGGTGAAAATTATCACGCCACGGGCAATAAGAGACGCAAACGAGGTTGCGTGGGTCAACTAGTTAGTAACAACTCGCTAGATTTATTATTATGACGAGTTTCGAGGACATAGCCACTTTTGAAGAATCCATCATCATCTTGAAAATGCCTATATCCAACAGTGGATCGTAGACTGTTGATGATATGACGAGTGTATCTTAGTATGAGTGTTACTTTTAACGGATACTTACACATTTGAATTGAGACCCGTAGGTCTGGTTTGCTACGAAAGTAGGTAGGTAAATAAGTATACAAACTTTGCACTTGCACATGCACAGGTATGAGAGTCACGCTGATTTCAGCACGAAGGGGCCGGCTCGACCGGGGCGGCACAACCCTCGCACAGAAGATGAACGTAAAAAAACACCATTCGTAGTATTCGTACTGTCGTGTTTCGTTGGTGAGTGTGAGACACAGAACACATATACACTTCTAGCGGAAAAGGACAAAGAAATGGCAACACATAAAACGAAGCTTAATATTTCTAAAAAGGTGTTAGATATGTTTTTTGACGAATAACAATTATAACAATTACCAAGGTAGAAGAGTCACTTTGACTTCAGCATGAACGGATCGGCTTGACCGGGCCGGTACTACCCTACCCTACCCACAGAAAATCAACGTAAAATGACAGCGTTCGCGGTGTCGTGTTTCGTTGGTGAGTGCGAGACCGGAGGCCCAATGATGTAGAAGCATTACTATGCCGTCATGGTGTGGGTCACCATGCTGCATTGTTGCATTATCTGCATTCGCTATGAGTATGGTGACCACATTCCCGTCGCCGTCGCCGTTAAACAATTTCGTTTGGCGAGTATCAATTGTGTATTAGATCTAAGTTACTATTGTAAATTAAAATAAATAAAAAAAAAAAAAAAAAAACATCTCTTGGATTCTACTTATGCGTTCCATCAGGCAGAGTAGTCATTTTTGCAGGATTGTACAAAAAAAATGTGCATAGCTTGTTTTCTGATTTACCTGCTAGGTCCTGTTTTTGGTCTGATTAACTAACTGACCTGACATGTAGTTAGATATACTGAAATGGGACAATAGAATTTTTAAAAATCGTCACCTGACTGCTGAATTTGTTATAATGACTAATGGTATTTGTGACTACGATCGCACTAAGAATAACTGCCTCGGTGGCGCAGTGGTAGCGTATGCGACTGCTGTGCTTGAGGTCTCGGATTCGATTCCCGGATCGAACCAAATGTTTGTATGATCTGCAAATTTTTTTTTTCGAAGTTTGGTTATTTTCTATTTAAAATACCTACGTTTGAATTTACAGAAACAAAAAGTATTTATGTATGAATATCAGTTGTCTAGTCTCATGACAACATGATGTTATATAAAAAAAAAGTGGCATACTATTGAAGAGGCCTTTGTCCAGCCGTGGACTCCGATAGGCTGATGTCATCATACAAAATTAAATACCTCATTATATTTTTTAGACATTAGTGCTAATGAAATTGAAAATGAGATGAATTCCGAAACTATCCAACGGATTTCCAAGTTTTTTTAGTACGACTACCACATACAGCTCAACAGAAAACAATCTACAGCGCCATCTACCGTAGATACACCGAACTACGTAGTAACTACTAGTCATGGTATAACAATACAGGTATGACATTTCGAAAGCTAGCCAGGGTGACGTCACTATGCAGCAACATAACATGAAATGATGGAAACATTTTCAGTCACTATTCTATTTAAAAACTGTATAATGCATTTAAATTGTTGTTTTGGGTACATAATCAATCAAACTATTTGAATTTAAATATATGATAACGCAAAACTTTATAGTTCTATCGAATTCACATTGGGAATAATGGTGGTTGGGGAGTTATTATTTCACACTACTGGTAGCACTGAAACGTGCTATGTCAGATTTTCCGTATGTGTACGATCAGTGTCAGTGTATACAGCTATTCTCAAATATTTATTTGTATTTAAGTATATAACAAAATGGTAGTAAGTAGTAATACTTATACAATTAAAATAATATAATTGTAATATAAGTTATTATAGCAGATTCTAAATTGAAAACTCAAAGTTATTTGTCTTTATGTCAATCAATTATCCAATACTGCATAACTTCATGAGGTGGAGCAATAAAAACTATTTTGCTGCCTCTAGAACGAGCCCAAGAGTCCGTCAAATCTTCATATATCACACAGATTGTTTCCCTATCGAACCGATATTACTAACAAAATACGAAAAGATATAGTTTGTACCTCACAATCAGGATCAAAATTAAGTTCTCAAATTAAATTTTAAGTTTTAATTATTGACTAAATTAATTGGGTTATAAAATCTCCCCTAAAGTATAAAGTTTGAGAACCAGCGTTAGTGGTGATGACGTCATCTCGTCGTCTCTGTATATCGGAATGGCATACCTGTATTTTTATACCATGCTACTAATATTGTATCGTGTATTAGGGATATAAAGGCCCCTCTTCACAATGGACGATGGTGATCATAGAAATTCACGATTGTGAAGAGGGCATAAATGTCTGTGATCGGCTATCATGGCCATAATGTTGTGTCGGTACATCAAAGGAATGGTGGTCCATGACTGCGTGCGCTTCCACACAATCGCCAATTACTATACAATTACTCAGTACGTAGTTGTCACTGATACGGTGCGGTGTAGATGTATGCAATTTAAAGGCAACAGCTAGTAATTCATCATTATGTTCTACTAGCTGAACCCCGCGGTGTTACCCACGGTTATTGTTGTACAGCGAGTAACGCTGCGGGACAAATTTGGTCTAAAAAAAGTAGCCTAAGTTACTCCCCGGATCATCAGCTACCTGCCAGTGAAAGTGCCGTCAAAATCCGTCCAGCCGTTCCAGAGATTACCCGGAACAAACAGACAGACAGACAGACAGACAGACAGACAAAAATTTTTTTACTACATTTTTGGTATATGTACCGTGTATACATACATATGCATTAAGTAAAAAGTGGTCATTTTAATATTACAAACAGACACTCCAATTTTATTTATTTGTATAGATGAATGGAAAGTCAACTGAACATTACTTTAAATTGAGTTTATCGCAAAATATTTTTTTACCGATAAACGCTTTTTCGACTGAACGACATATTTGATGCGAATGAATGCTTTTTCGCATGAGTTTAATAATAATTAATATAAAATTATAATTAATAATTAAAAAAACCCCATATGCAGCATCAGGTCTAGTTTATCAAGTAATTGTCATTTAACGATTAAACCGGCACGCGTGAAGCACTTAATCTAGTAATCATACCCCAAAAATGCTTTATATCATTTTGGAAGAGAGCTGGTACTGCTTACACTGCTGGACCGATATTAACCAAAAAAAGCTAACAAACACCACCAGAAACTGGCTCTCAAATGAAAAAAACTGTATCGAAACCGTTTGAGAGCTACGATGTCACAGACAGACACAAACACACAGACAGACAGACATCGAAGACAGGGGGTTAAAAACCATGTGTGGTGTATTACTTCATACATAATCGAGAAAATCTATCTATCGTTCCTTGCTGTATGCCTTATTATCTTGCTTTTCATCAAATTTCGTGTTTCTAAATACGGTTTTTGGGCGCGAGTAAAGGAAAGGTAAAGGACACGAGGATTGACACAAGACGATCAACCACACTTCCGCGAGGGTGTGGTTGTGCCGCAGGCGCGGTTCCAAGGGGGGGGTCACAGGGGACACGACCCCCCCCAAAATCGTACACATGTAATTTTTTTTAACCTTTTTTTTTTCTCCTTACTTTCCATAATTGTTCAATCGACATAAGAAATCATAGGATAAGAATTGTTTAACGCCTATAAATTAAAAAAGTAACATAATGTGGGTAACAAATCTTTACCCTCCAAGACTGTCGTGATTCAGGCTTGCTCTACCATAAAGACTCAGATGACACTACTAGTCTGGACCAGAGTTTCTACGAAGAGTGCCAGACACACACGCTCTTTCCAAGGACTATCCCCCAATTCCTCCGACGCAATTGGACCGGCAACTCTGGTACGACGTATGTGAGGCATTGGAGGGAGAGCTGGATCGTGCCGTATGGAGACTGGCTTCCCGCAACACCGCTCCTGGACCTGATGGTATTCCAGATCGGTGCTGGGAGACAAACTGAGCCAAATTTTCACTCAGTGTTTGGGCCTCAGTATCTCCCCCCTCGACTGAAAAGAAGCGAGACTGCTGCTCCTCAAAAAGTAAGGTGCAGATGTTATCTTTGCATTCCAACTTGCCTGAACGAAACGGGGAACTCTTTGAAAGAGTTATCTCTGACCGTATCAGCGGGCACCTGTGATCAGGAGGGTCGTGTTGACAGTTAGGCTTGATATCGTTAACGCTTTCAGCATTCCTTGGCGCGCTATCAGGGCGGCTCTTAAATATCACCGTCATAGAGGCCTATCTGCGCGATAAGGCAGTGAAGTTTGTCGATCTGAACGGGGTGGCAAATCGAAGGGGTGTGTTGTGGGGTTCCCCAGTGCTCTGTATTGGTCCCATTGTTATTTAACCTCGCATAAGATGCGGGCCTTCGCAATAGTCTGCCTCTGGCCTCAGTGTTGCCTGCTATGTAGATGATACAATAATACAGGCTAGAGGGTAACGCTTCGGGGAGGTGCTTCTGCTCACCGAGGAGCTTGTGTTGTGATATCATAAGACTCGTTAAGCCGAGTTAAGCCTGAAGGTGGCGCCTCCACGGCTTACGTAAGTGACAAGAACCATCCAGCTAATGCCTGCTGGATGACATTGACAGCCAGGTCAGTCATAAAGTACCTAGGCCTCATCCTGGGCAATCGGTAGAGCTTCGAAGAGCATTTCGGGCGGCTAGTCCCCCGAGTACGAGTGGTAGCAGGGGCGCCACATCGTCTGCTACTCGCCCAGGTTTGAGCCAGCCAACGCGCTATCGGAGCCGTTCTGACGAGCTTCGAAGCTTCGATAAAGATAACTGACTGTGTTACCTACCGACTCACTCAGATGCTCACCGGGTACGGTTGCTTCGGTGAATATACGTGTGGTTACGGCACAATGCCATCACTGCGGACAGATGGGATGCAACCTGTCACCAGCATTGATCGCGGCAATACTGGCAAGTAGTGAGGATGGACTGGATGGGAGGCGGAGGGCTCCTTCTGTGGAGACGTTATGCTCCAGAAGGAGTCCGCAACTCTTACTGTGTAGAGCTATGAGAGGTTCAATAGCGACCTGCCACGCGGGTGAATCTAATTACCCTGGGATGTACCTGCAGTGCAGTGAGTACTCCAGATGCCGCTGATGCATTTCTGGAGCTCCTCTTGACAGCCGAGTTCGGCCACCGCGGGGAGAAATCAGTCTATCCTCTAATAGACTGATTTGTCCGGAGTCCCACACAAACCCTTCGTGTCCCCCCCCCCCCCCCACCTCTCCCCACGAAGCTTGGTCCCATTAAGAGATTGTCCCAGACGTCTCAAATATTCAACTATTGTCATCTCAATAGACTTACTAATGAACACAATACATATCGATTTGTTTCTAATGTGTGCAATAAAATTGAATATTGTGCAATAAAGTCTAATTTACTCGACTTAAATTAATTATTAGTGACCCCCACCAAAATTTCAGGCTGGAACCGCCCCTGGGTTGTGGCCTCCTCCACTCGCCAAGATTCGTGCCGAAGCGTTAGGCGAGGTGCCTCGTGAAAGTCTGGATGAGCTATAAGATGTTTCAGTTTAATAAAAAAGATAATTAGACTAGTTATACAACCATTGTTAATCGAATTTCTATCTTTAAGTGATTTGTAGTGTCTGGTATAGTGTATTATCTATGCTTTGTAGTTTATTAGGTAAACAATACGAACGATCGTATTGGTGGCTGCCACACTTGATTATATAAAAACTAGCTGACCCAGCGAACTTCGTACCGCCATACTTACATATCTGTCTCAGCTTCCCACAGGCAGTGTACAGTAGCAGGCAAAAAAAACTGACCATTCCCGTTATCTTTAAATCTTTCTTGGATACAAACCTTGTCCTAACAATGACGAACTCATAAAAAGACTTAATTAACTTGGTGAAGCCAATCGGAATCTATGCACGTATATAATTTCGGCGATTCATTTTTATTTAGGTAAATATATAAGATATTATAATTTTATGTAGGTACATGTTGGCCATAGATTTCTATGGTAGAATGTTTACACTGGAAAGTTACTATGCCGGTTTCATACTAACAACTAGCAACACTGATAAAACTGACCGCCGACCGGATCAACAAGCGAGCGGTCTGCATGTCGGTTCGTTCGCAAAATACACAAGAATAGTTTTTGAATAGGTTTTTGCTGTTCTATATTGTAATTCATATCTATCAGTTTCAGTTTAAATATTGTGTAAAATTTATATTTATTACCTACTTAGAAATGTTCGGTAATTCAATACAATCAGAGTGACAGATGTTACTGTGCTAAATCGCGCCACTTTCCAGTTAATTACGTATAAATGATGAATCTAAATATGGAAGGAAACAAGGAGGATCTAAGTTTAATTAATACCACCCAGCAGGAGCTCGATAACGGTAATATTATGATCATAATCGCCTTTTATTTTCACGCTCGATTTTGACGTTCGTCTGTATTAATCGACCGAATGAAAATGTGTGCGTGTTTTATTGAATCCAGTAAACAATCAACTGTTGGAATACTTAAAACTGGCTTGTGGTTTATTTCGCAATTTGATAAGTAATTTTATTTAATGTCTTAATTTTTGACGTAATAAATGTAATGGGTTCTGTTTACGTATATTTAAATATGAGCATAGTGGGCTTCTCCATCGACCTATTTATCATGGTTGGCTTATAACCCAAACATCAATAGGTGTGTTGTATCTATTTTTGAGATTCAATGCTGGCAAGTCATCTTTTTTGAGGGTTCCTTTTTCAAAACTGATTTTGAAACTACTTCTTGGTTAGTTATTTTGTATGTGTAAATATTAATTTATTGAATTGAATATCACACCATTTAGCTTTCTAGATAAAAAATTTTGAGGTTATAATATTTTTGTTCGATCAATCTCAGAAAGCTATGTAACTAACCAAGTATTTGTATGCTGAAGTACAATTATTGTTTAGTCAGTACTTGATAATGTGTCTGAGTGACCCACTAAGTTAAATGAGTAAATAAAAATAATATAAAATAAATAATTTTTATTTACTAATAGCAAAGCAAATTGCATAAAACCTGTTTTCAATCTAAATGCATATAGCTGAGCGCGGTAAAAGAAATGCGTGAGTAACGTCACGGGGCAAAGCTAGTCTGAAAAAAGTAGCCTAAGTTAGTCCTAATCGTCAGCTATCTACCATTAAAAGTCCAATACAAATCGACAGACAAAAATTGTATGAAATGAAATTTTGGTAAATGTACCATGTATAACCAGCATTGCCAGTTTTTTTTTGTCAAATCGAGATTTTGAGACTTTTTGGTGAAAAAAGGTGGGATTCTTTCTTCGAAAGAATGTCAAAACATATGTATATGTGACGCTTGAGTAAGTAAGAGTGACCAAAAAAATAGTAATTAACAATATTTTTGTTTTTCTGCAACAACATCCTTAATTCATGATAGAACTAGTGCCATTTCCTATTTGTAATGTAATGGTGGAATTTTTATTTTAAAATTAACTATCTTAAGTTTGGGTGTTCGGCTAGTTATCCACAAAAAGCAAGACAAAATCTATCCAGCGCGGGATATTACAATTTTGGATAAAAAAAAAACCGAATGTCTTGTGAAAATCGGGAGGTCTGGCAATGCTGATACATACATATGTGTTTAGTTAAAACCGGTTATTTTTGATATTACAAACAGACTTTAATTTATTTGTATAGATAAATGACCTGTGACTATCATTTAGCTACTTACAATCGATACAAATTAAGTAGAATTGAAGTGTGTTTGTTATTTCAAACTAGCTGAACCCCGCGGCGTTACTCGCGGTACAAAGTTAGTCTAAAAGAAGTAGCCTAAGTTACTCCCTGCATCATCATCTACCTGCCAGTGAAAGTCCCGTCAAAATCCGTCCAGCCGTTCCAGAGATTATCCTGGAACAAACAGACAGACAGACAGACAAAAATTTTTTTAACTTAATTTTTGGTATATGTATCGTGTATGCATACATATGCATTGATTAAAAAGTTGTTATTTTAGTATTACAAACAGACACTCCAATTTTATTTATTTGTATAGATTATCACTTCACTACATACATATGAAAGTAAATATGGTACAATTTACGTATTTGTGTGTCTATTTGTACCGGCTAATCTGTGGAACGGCTGGATAGATTTTGATAGGACTGACGGATAGCTGATGTTATGTGAAGTAACTTAGGTGAATGTCATATGTAGAATAATAGGAACAAGTTCAGTAAACTAATTAAAAAAAAAAGAAATAGTTCAGTAAAAAAAATATTTTAGAACAGAATTAAAATCAAAGAAATAGTTCACAATAGCTGAATCAAAAGCAAGAAAAGCTAGTTAGACATACAATTGAAAAGAAAAAAAAAACACTGGTTTAAAAAATTATGTAACCATGTGACCATTTTATCGCCAAGGCCATCTATTTAGGGGCCCCATATTTTTACTAATACACTAAAAAGATCCTTCTGGACATGTTGAAACTTGTCCGAATCTAGTTATTGATGACCGTTAGAAAATCTATAAATGAGCAGATGTTTCTATGTGGAACAAGTGCACAAAATGGTGCAACATAATAGAAAAATAATAAAATCTTGAATATATTTTCAAGAGTTTGTTTTATTCATCAACTTTATTGATTATTATAATTTTTTATCTATGCAAATAAATAAAATTGGAGTGTCTGTTTTTAATATAAATATAACCACTTTCTATTAAATGCATATGTATGTATACACGGCACATATACCAAAAATGTATTTTAAACAATTTTTGTCTGTCTGTCTGTTTGTTCCGGGTAATCTCTGGAATGGCTTGACCAATTTTGACGGGACTTTCACTGGCAGGTAGTTGATGTTGCAAAGAGTAACTTAGGCTACTTTTTTTAGACTAACCTTGTCCCGCGGCGTTACTCGCGGTACGACGATAACCGCGGGTAACACGGAGGGGTTCAACTTGTGTTATCATAATATTTTGGACATAACACACAAGGCCGTAGTCCCAAATTAATTACATAGATATAAATATATATGTATATATGTTTTTCGTTGTAAATATGTATATTATATAGTATGCCTAAAGACACATAAACTTCGAAACAAATAATATATAAAATTATATTTTCGATATTTGACAAAACGACATCTACTACGCAGCCTAGCTAAGCTTGTACCTCACTAGAATGCGGGGCCCCGTCCACTTCCCTGCTCACCATCCCGTGATCGCCCTTGCCCTCTACCATTCAGTACGGTTAGCATTTTTGTCACCGACACACATTGCACACATCATATGTTAGGTGCATTCTTAGCTTGGCTGCATTGTACTCCCAAACTAAGCAGATTTTGTACAATGAGTACTGAAAAACTGATAAAAATACATATCTACTTTTTATTTAAATACATACTTATGATACATGATACATAAACACTGAAACTCTGAAACAAATTTTTGTAGTTGTTACAAAAAATTGTCTGACCCGGAAATCGAACCCAAGAGCTCAAGCTCAGCAGTTGCATATGCTACCACCGAAACTGTCCAAACTTGTTCTATTTTCGATTTGAGACAAAAAAAAAATTTTCCGTAGTGGTTTGCTTATTTCAAAGCCAGACAGGTTACAACATGTATAGAAATATACTAGACAGGTCATGGCCTATAAATATTGTCAGTTTTTGCACAGTCTAGCAATTTAAAAAAACTTAATGGATAGTTCACCTTCAAGGTTGTTTTTTTGGTATCATGGACTAGTGGTTAGAGTACCTAATTTCTGAGGATAAGGTAGTGGTTTCGATTTTTACACCCAGCACGAATTATTTAGAAAATTAAACTGAAATCTGTATTTGACTACTTCGGTGGCGCAGTTGTAGGGTATGCGACTACTGTGCTTGTGTGTGCATGATCTACCCATCCAGCCAGCAGATCATGCTAGGAGGCAGTAGACTGACATGGTGTGAAAAAAAAATTGTTTCGGAGTTTGGGTGTTTTCTTCTATTACCGATAGTAAGCTTGCTCAGATTGGAACTAGATGGCGTTGTGTGTTAAAAGTCCGAATTTTTTTTTTTTTTTATTTATGTTCGTCAGCAGCTTCTGCTGCATCTGCTGGCTTCTTAAGTATTCTTTACCTGGTTTTTGATGTCTCACTACAATGAGAGTTTTAAATTAATAACACATAATAAAGCTAAATTCTTAAAAAATAATGACAGCCATCATCGTCAATAGTCTTTAATATTCACCAACTAGACATCAAACTCTCCTATGAACAGAGATTTTAGCCAACAATATACTACATTGGTTCGATAATTTGAAGTAGGGTTTGTTTAAAGTTTTATTGGGCTATTATAACAGCCATGGAATAAATAGGGATGGTGACTATACATATTCTCAATCCATTAGACACGGATGAACTGACTGTTAACTTAATAATATTTTTTTCAGCCGCAATACCTCTGGCTGCAGAAACAACATCTGAAGTGACAACGTCCCAAGTGACAGATGTTGAAGAGGGGACGGCTGTTGTATCAGAGCACAATGGCTCACAAAATTTGTTCCCAGATAGTCCTGTATATGAACCAGAGGATGACCTTCAAGTTCGTATTTTTTGTCATTAGTTATACAAATTTTGTTAAAAAAATTGTGGTAAAAGTATTTTGGGTCTGAATCAGCATTGGCTTACCTGAAATTCTCAAAATCTTTTTTATTTCACAAATGGCCCTGCCTAAAGGACTCTACACTGCCTGATGGAAAGCAGAATCCAAGAGTTTTGGTCACCACACTCTTTGCGAATGCAGAAAATGCAAAAATGCAGAACAGTGCCCAACACTATGGCATAATGATGCTAATGGATCATTGGAACTCATATAAATTAGTTTTTTTTAAATAACCATATGTAACTGTTCCAGATCATTTCAAGTGCATCTGCAACTGAGGAAAGTACCTTACCATCAGCTGAATTACCAGGTATTTGTATTAAATATAAGATTTTTTTAGTTGTGATTTTCTTTACAAAATGTCTCAATACTCAAACTACATATCTATTCATTTAATCAAAGATAATGTTCGCTATTATTAGTGTTTTTCTATAATTGTGTATTAGCCAATTAAGCAGTGTAAGTTTTAGAAAATAAATTTGATTTACAGAAGAACCATCAATCTCTCAACCTAAAAGAAAACTTTCTGAAGAGTCTTCAGAAAGCAGTGCAAAGATCCAAAAACTTGAGCTCACCGAAGATGAGTTTGCAGTATCCACACAATCTTTGGATAATGAAGTATCCGAGATCACTACAATTGCTGAGAATGAGGTTACCGAAATTAGTAGCGTGGCAAAACGAAGGTTGGAAGACTTAGAACTACCATCTACCTCCAAAGTTCGCTCTCCTGTTAGATCGAGCCCTAGAAGACTCAAACGTAGCAATAGTGCAGATATATCACAACCTAAAACACCAAAGACTCCTAGAACTCGCCCTGCTAGTGTTGACATCGTTAAAGCTCGAAAAACACCTCGCAAAATAGAAAAAGAAATGGCCAAAGATGAGCCAAAGGAAATAATAGTTGATAATTCATCAAGCTCACGCCCGAGTGTTGAGTTCGTAGGTGAAATAAGTCTACCAAAAATTCCTGAAACTGTCGTTGAAGAAAGCAACTCGGAGTTAGATGATTCTCAAGGGTTTCATCTTGAATTGTCACAGTCTCCTGAGCATGAAAGTAACACGAAAACGGCCTCAAGCAACAGTGCTCCTGTACTTGTAAAAGACAGAAATGAAGATATCAGCACAGATAAAATCAGTGCAAGCAGGAGTGAAGGCTATGTTTATTCTGATCAAGGTAACTTCTCTCAACCAAAGTCAAAAGACTACAATGTTAGTAAAGGCACAGATCAAGAAAGCACTGATAGTGTTGGTTCTATAAATTTAGAGAGTCCCGAAGCTGTACCTACTGTTGCTTCTAAACTTATATCTAAACTCTCCAATGGTGATTCCTCTACTCCTACCGAAGTAGTTGACGGAAAGGTCGGTACTTCAGGAGATAGTGAAAATACTCCCGATATGATCAAAATGAACATAACCAAAGGTAAAAGAGGCAAGAACGACTCCTTCCGTTTGAGCAACAATGCAACCCCATCTACAATATCTCCTTTGCCAAATGGGCATTCGTTACCAGTCTCTACACCCCAGATTCCAGTTTTTGATGTTCACATCAGTCATAACGAAGACAACGAATTCTTGTCTCTCTATGTTGTGCGTACTGACATCGATTTAGGCATGGATATGTGTCGGGAATTCCAGAGAATGTCCAAACGGTTCACCATTGATCCGTACTTGGCCGATGTGTCTGCTAGCACATCTCCTTCTAGCGTCACGAGTGGTGGTTTGATTAATTTTCCAAATAGAACGTCTTTTGTATCAACTGTAAGTTCAACATCTACGTCCAGTAATCGGACAAGTGACGGAGCGTTTGTAGTACCACAACCACCGCGGAAATCCATTGCGAATCCCACTACCACCGTCAAAGGTTATGATGCTCTATTGAAGAAGTTCCAAGATCTATTTTCACATTACCGGGATACTACAGTCGATGAAGGTAGCGATGACAAAGTGTCTGTTGGTATTCAGACGTCCGGTTCTAATGACAGTACGTTCAGTAACGGCAATGCAAGTCCCGAAGAAGTAAACAAATGTGACAAAGCAACTCCTAAGAGTTCTTTGAAAAAAACACGTGTTCGGGGACGACGGCATATAGCTGGGAAAACCAAACGAGCGTTACTGCCAACACAGCACGAGGAAGCTGAGTACATGCATGGAATGAATTCCCCAGAAATGGTGCCAACCAATGGGGATAGTGGCAAAGAATCTCCAGTTAAATCGCCCAAAGATGAAAAACCTTTGTCGACTTTAGTTGCTACACCTAAATCAGTTAGTAAACTAAAAACCAAGCGCCGACCGACATCTCCTAGGCCAGCGACTCCTGTAGAAAAGGCTCTTGTAAAGACTGAGTATCCTGGACATCCCCCTGATACGGTGGTATTGGCCAAATGGGTGGACAAAAGTTATTATTCAGGCAAGATATTGGAAATTACCGAACCAAATAAATATTTGGTCAAATTTGATGACGGTCAGGTTAAGGTGTTGTTGGATGACTTTATAATTTTCGGCGATATGAAGACATTGCCTCTAGAGGGCCAATCCGTGTATGCTTTGGTTGACGAAGAGCAGAACTACGAACCAGGTTTGGTTCTTGGTGTAGAAGAGAATGATAGTGGAACTGTGACATATAAATGCACTACAGACGGGTGAGTGTATTTATATATCTGTTGTAAGTTTTAGGGATTAATCTCACTAAATAGTATCCCGTAACACTAAAAAGCAGGGAATTAGGGAATGAAAACGCATCCTAAAAGTAATTATAAATTTTGCATTAATAACTGTTATAAATTAGTTCAAACAAACTGTATTTGATATCACTTTGGGCATAAATTATTTGCCATTGTCCATGTAGCCTGTAAAGCCTCCAATTGTGTCATCTATCCATCTTTTGTGTCCAATATTTAAGCATAATATTATTAATAAATGATTATTATTTCCTTAAATCCTCTAAAGTTGACAATTTAACAGGGATACCATAGTAATGGTAACAGCCAGTGAGCTTTATCTCACGGAAGACCAAGCCCGTTCACTGAAGGAGTCGGTTGGGACTGGTACACCATCAACACCAACTACTCCTCGCCGAAGACACAACCGAGAGCTGGATCTCGATAACATCATACAGGTTATTAATTTTTTTAATTATATCTGGGTTGTATTGTGATTTTAAAAATGTCAAACACAAGTGTACAACAAGTGGTTATTGAAGCCACGAGGAATTTCTTCACAACATTTGTTCACCTGAACTGACATTGAGTTATTCTATTATAAAATACTGAGCACCAAAAAATCTAAGAATAATTTAGAATCACCCATTGGAGCCTGGAAATTACAGACCGCAATCTAACTGCATAGAATTTTCCAGACTCAAATAGACTCGCTACCATATAAGTGGATTTAGAATTGTACAAGTGGCCCTTCTTGTCAGGGAATATTTTGGCATAACTTTATCATCATTAAATGTATTTTATAGTACTGCTGAACATAGGCTTCTCTTTGGATGGGAAATTTTGATACAGTGGGGGAACTGTGTGTCATGTCCCTCCAAAACAACGGTTGATGATGGGATGTTTGCGCGATTCAGGATTGGTAGTTACCTGGTATTGTACGTTACTCCGTAGTTCAGTCTAACTTCGGTAGATGGCGCTGTAGTATATTTCTGTTGCGCTGCATGAGGAAATCGCCACAATACCGTGTTGACCCGATTGGTTGGTATATGGTTTGTTTCAACTTTTCCTTCTCATCATAAGAGTTAATAGAGTCAACACATAGTTTATAAATGTGGTTTTCAGCCCAACCAGAGCAATGGGAGGTAAATCAGCTTGTCTCGCTTGGCCAATGCGCTCGATGCGTATCAATATCGTCGGTTGGGAAGGAATTCGGGCGCTCACAGACTTAGCGTCCTTTAGTTTTAACCTCGAGCAGTCGGTATAGCGAACTCTTCTCGTGTCAGGTCGGCCACTTCGAAATCTGTGATGAGGTAGTTTGGCGGCTTGTTATATTAAGAGAGTTTTGGACTGTTCGAGAATTCTAATTCCTCCAAATTCACCCTGGTTCAATCGCTGTGTACTCTCTTGCACACATTTATATACTTACATGCAAAGATATTGTAATTACTAACCACTTACTACGATTGTTATAGGGTCCTCGCAGCGCTCGGACCAGGGACAAGGGCAGTTCTAGCGCCAGGAAACGTGTCGTGTCCCCAAAGAGCCCCAAGGCGTCTACATCAGGTACGCGCTTCACTTCACACATGCGCTTAGCGTGAGTATTGTGTACGTGACTCGAGGGGTGGTACTTATACAACACCTAACACATACTCAACTCAAAATATATTTTTAACTAACCAAATTAAATTAATATGCAACTTAAAACTAGTCAAAACTCAAACGCTAGACAAAGAGAGATAAGGAACGCTAAAGCCATATGATGAAAAACAAATTATTATTATCATTAGGTATAGAAATTTTTAACATACCAGTTACTGCTGTAGGCCCGGAATAGCTTTAGGTTTCGCACGGTGTAGATCCAGGGATTAAAATTCTGGGTCCTAAAAGTACCCTACTTTGAGGGTAAGCCAAGCCGACTTTCCGTTGATCGGGATGATTTTTAGATGAAATACCGCGTTTCGACACTTTTCTTCGAGAACGAGATCAGAAGGGATTGCAACGAAGATTGAAAGAATTAACTTTCAAGTAGAAAGTAAAGACATTGTACACCCGAATAACAGGAGGTTAAGTTTAATTGATCATGACAACTGAATGAGTACATAATCACGTCGTACATTCGGTTAAATAATAGCTTAGTTTACGGTTAAATTCAAATTATATTTCACTTTCGCGTAATGTCAATTTCTTCAGCATTATTCGAAATTGCCGTTCTACGAAGCAAACTTTTTGAGAAGGTGCCTTTAGGCGAAGTTGGCATGCAAAAAAATTCATATCCTAGGAAAGCGAAATCTACAATTTATTCATTACCGGAATATTCAATATTTTATTAAAGAAATATTTTCATCAGGTTTAAAAACCAGTAAGAGTACTCCAGGTCCTGTGGCACGGAAGCGTCTTGCGAGCGAAAGTAGCGAGATGAGCGAGAGCAGCAACTCCGCCCCGCCTGTTCGCCTGGAGGAGGTGACCGGCGTCGAACCGGAGGTACAGCGGACTCCGAGGAAGATTGACGGCGTTAAAGGTATATTCTTGACATTAAGTTAACATTTCTTTGAGCGTTTAAAGGGGGTAAACCCCTTCCTTGACCTCTTTGCCAAATCAAACAAATTAATGTGACCTTAATATACTTTTATTAACAAGCAATTCCGTGAAATATAAAAATAAAGGTGATATGATCATGTAACAAATAGAGAAAGTTACTTCAAAAAAAAACAGGCACTTGTCAAAAAAAAACACAAAGCAGTCATGAGGACTGCCGACAAAAGTGAAAACTTAAAACTATAAACAAACAGTTATTTAAGCTAATCGGAAATAACCCTCTTTGCCCTTTAATAAAATGCGCTGTTATAAAATATAGGTTAATGACAGTAATATGTTGATATTACCCGAGCGAAGCCGAAGCCAGTGTTTTTGTAAAGTACTCACTCATTTTCTTTCTCTATTTCTTCGTCACTTTTTTCATTAATAGATGCATTTTCTTCAATTTCCATATTTTAAACGCTTATTTATTTTACAAATATATTGAACATGCAAAACGGATTTATTATTATCTAAAATAATGTTTATAATGAAAGTGACGGCGACGACTTGTTGACTCGTTGTCAAGGCGCCGTCCTAGGTCTGGTCACGTGTGCTGACACTGGTCGACTCAGATTTCCTGACGCGAGTTTAATACATTTTTTAAAAGTGCACAATACTGCTAAAGAATTTTTACTTTAAAAATATTTTTCTTGATTTTATTTTAGCACTTCCATACAGTTTCATCTTTCTAGCACTAATCGTTTGAAGGTAAGCCTAGGACGGACGGACGGACATGACGAAACTATAACATTTCTGAGACGTGAACTACGGAACCCTAAACATGAAAAAATGTGTTGAGATATCGTGATTACGATTATGAACGAATACATGAAACTTGTATCAACAAAAAATGCCTGTAAATATGTATATGACTGTTCTGATATCTGTAAGCTATTATATTTGCCCACACTGCCTTGCCTATTATTAGAAACTAGCTGAACCCCGCGGTGCTACCCGCGGTTATTTTTGTACCGCGAGTAACGCCGAGTGACAAAGTTAGTTTAAAAAAAAGACCCTTAGTTACTTCCTAGATCATCAGCTACCTGCACCTGAAAGTCCCGTCAAAATTGGTCCAGCCGTTCCAGAGATTACCCGGCAAACAGACAGACAGGTAGACAGACAAAAAACTTGTTAACTACATTTTTGGTATATGTAACGTGTATATACACATATGCATTTAGTAAAAAGCAGTTATTTTAATATTACAAACAGACACTCCAATTTTATTTATTTGTATAGATTGTTATAAAAGCAAATAAACATATATTCCAAAATAAGTAAAGTATTGTGTAAGAAGTAAATAATATATGTACTTATTTGCAATTATTCCACAGCCGGTCCTCTACAGTTAAAAGGCGCTGCGAAACAAAACATAGGCAAGAAAAATTCCAAGTTGACGAAATTTGAGAATGACGTGGATACTGTGTCAAGCCTGGGACCCATTCCCGGGCCGAATAGCAAACTATTCGAGGGACTACATTTCTTGCTAACGTGTACAGAACCACCCAAACGTTCACGTGATAAGGTAAAAAATAGATGATAATAAATATTCATTAATATAAAGAATCTCACCGCTGGACATAGGCTTAAAGAAAACTTAAGAAGTAGATTTTAGCTTACTATACGTTCTAACGCCCAAAAATATCTGTAAAAGATTTACTGACACAAACAATTATCACTAAATTATTTGACTTAACCGTGATAAAATTACTTAAAAAGGTTTCGATACCTTTTATTTCCCGACGATTTGAACGGGTTACACCGCTTGTGGTCGCGGTTAGACTACGGGTTGAAAGGGGTGTACTAGTGACCATGAGTGTGTGTTTTATCGCGAATATATCCCGGTGGACAACACTAGCATAATAGGCCAAAGTCTTCCTAAAGAGAGACTTATTTCCAACAGTGTGACTCAAATAAGTCCTGCTATACAACAAAAATTATGTGTAAAAGTCGCGTAAGTCTAAAAATAGCTACTATACTGTGTTGGCCAAACGTGACTGAGCGTACTAGAGTTAACCATCTCATTCCTAGTCTGATTATAAAAAGCATTAAAACTGCCTTTTAATAAAAATAACCTAAATAATGTAATCAAAAACAAAGGATGATTGTAGTATAAAAACTTAAAACATTGTCTATGTTACAATCATTTGTACATGGATATAATCTTGTGAGTGAAGTTCTGTTGTTACCTAACATATCTTACTACCAAATTACAATTCTTAAACTCATTGCTTCGTAGGTAAATATTTCAATTTAGTGATCTGTATGATTTAGGAAAGACCTGTGTTTCAGGCAATTACTGTTCTTACAGTTACTTTTTTACTATGAAAAATTTTTTTTTTTTCTAAATCCATAGGGTATAGAATGACCTGGGTTGCCAGTTATATTGTTTAGTGATGTTTAAACAGCAATTTAGCGCATGTAATAACGCTTTTCCGTTCCTTTTTCTATTGTACTAAGAAATATGTAACTTTTATAGAGCCAAAACCAAGAGACCCGCCACTATTCGTCAGAGGAAGACGGTGAGGCGAGTTCTGTAGCTGGCACCGATACTGAAGATTTAGTGTTCTGTGACCGACCCTTCAATAAAGAGCGGCTCAAAGAACAGATCGAAGCTGGTGGAGGAATTGTTTATAGGTAAGGGTTGTGGTAATCAGATGTTACATTTTTAATCTTTATTGTAAAAACTCGATTGTCGGCACTTGTTAAGAAACATATTAGAAATGAGTGCTCGTAATTAAGTTTAATTCTAGAATGTGATTTAACCAATTTGGCATGTCAACATGACATGTTATTTTTATAAATAAGTCACAAAGAACACCCAGACAGTAAGAACAACAAAAAGTGTTGTCTCACGTAGTATATATGTGTTTATATCAGTTATCTTGTACCCATAACGCAATTCATATATACATACAACTGTTTAACTTGGGACTAGATGGTATTGTTGAAATATTTATTTATTATTGATTTCAGTCACTTCGACGACGTTCCTCGAGGCAAGTACGGCGTGTGCAAGCTGATCGCGCCTCGGCCCTGCCTCACGGCCAAGTACATCCAGTGCCTGGCCACGGACATCCGGCCCGTGTCCCACGGCTGGGTCATCGCGTCCTGCGCGGCCGGCCTCAGGGCTGACGAGGACTCCTTCGCTCTGCCAGCTGGCTGGTCCATACTCAAGCAGAGGTTCATCAACTGGGTAATTATATTCTCTACATTATATCTCAAAAAAGTTTACTCTAAAGTTGGAACTGTTTTGTTCTTTGTGTAACATCTATCATCATCGTATTTCGTGAAAAGGACGGAAGTGGGTAACAAATAGTTCTCATTGTTCTAAAATTGTTTGACTTATAATAAAGGATATGAAGCATTGAAATTATTTCACTTTCCTTGGCGACGCGTCGCCACACTGTATTACATACAATTATTATCAAATAAGATGTTAGGTACATGTGACTACGTCACACTACGGTGTAACTCCGCATAATATGCTACATATCAAAACCAATGACGGCCTCACAAATTAAAAAGTAACTATTAATACTATTAAAATCCATATTAATATTACAAATTCGAAAGTAACTTTGTCTGTCTGTTACGCTTTCTCGGCTAAGCCGCTGCACCGATTTTAATAAAATTTAGCTTGGTAATTTTTTATTCTTGAAGAAGGCCTACTCTTAACGCGAAAACAGACAAAGACGGGCGAGGCGCGGTCAAAAGCTAGTAATTCACTATTTTAATGTGTAATCATCTCGAATATCATCGTATCTCCGTTCACATAACTAATTACTCATCTCGCTTGGTGTCTGCAGGTACCGGGTGTAGGTCGTCGCAGCGGCTTCCTGAAAGACAAACTAATCCTACTCTGCAGCGAACAGGACTCGTTTGTGAAGTTCTGGGCTCAAGTGGTGGGGTTAGCGGGAGCAACCCCTCGGGCTGTGAGCGAGGACGAGCTGGACATGTCTGGAGCCCTGGCCCTAGTCACAGAATGGGACGCCTGCCCACACGAAGTCCAGAACAAAGCCAACCAGGACCACGTACCGCTTGTCTCTACAGCCTGGCTAGTCCAGTGCCTCATCGAAGCTCGCGTGGTTCCTCCCACCAGCCACGACAAGTTCTCCTTCATGTATACGGAGCCCGAATGATCGTGGGACTTCAGGAAGATCCTCATCATACGTGACTATTGACACTTGAGGTGATGCGCCTGACGTGAAGTGAAGTGTAGGGAAGTGTAGTGCACTCGACAAGTACAAAGATAATTTAATTTGAGTAAGAGGTCTTATTTGAGTGACATATTGACACACTGTAAAAAAAATATGAATAAATAATATGATCGAGGATACTGCTGTTACAGAAATATGTGTCAATAAATTGCTAGGGCAGTTAGGACTTCCTTCAAAATCATGTCAAATTAAGAAACATAAATTCTAAATGTATTAATTTGTAACAAAATAACTACTATATTTTTCTTTGAAACTGTAATAAACTGGCAACACTGAAAAGGAAACGTCGCTTTTATCTCCAAGGTTGATGAACACCTTTTCAGTGTTACTAGTTTATTATATTTTTATCCCAATAATCGTTTAAAAATAATGAAATGCAGTTTTTGTAACAAATTATCGGTATGAAGTTACGCCCGGAAGCAACAAGACACGTAACAGCAGCACAATTAATGATGGACATAGAAGTTTTCTAAAAGTTTAAGGTATCAGTGTTAGTAGTGTTTAAGCTATATTTGTGTGAAATATGAACGATATATTGACTAAATATTGATAAGTTTTAATCGTATTATATTTCTTAAAGTAATCTTGACTTTAAGATCACCCCTTACACTACATTTATAAGAAATACCTACCTAAACATATTTCGCGGTGATAGTGCAACTGCTTGAGGTCTCGGGTCGGTCATTTATATAATCTAAAAATATTTGATTTGGAGTTTGGGTGTTTTCTATTTACAAAACAAAAAATATGTGTAGTAATAATTATATCAGTTGTCTAGTACCCATAGCACAAGCTCCGCTTAGTTTGGGACTAGATGGCGTTGTGTTTCAGATGTATTATTATAATTAACTATACAATATTTGTGACATATGTACTTTAGAGTTTAAAGTAAGCCTTAAAGTTCATGAAAACACTATTTTCTCATTAACTAACCAGTGTTGCCACTAATCAAGAGATAAATGGCTACTGATAAAAACAAAAATATAGTTATTGGTTAGAACCAGTGACTGCTTTTTGTTATAGAATAATTATATAAATAGTTAGTTGCAAATTTTTCTAGTTTTTAAAATAATCAACTTTCAAACGAGAGTTGCCATCAATTTCTTCGTCCTTTGATCTAGATTTGGAAGGAAGAAATAGAGTAACTTCCATGCAATCTTCAACCACCCCATGGGTGGAAGGATGCATGGGTGAAATTAAAAAAAAAATCTTATTCGGTGCTTACTAATAAAAAGCATTCGTTTCTAAGACTCAAGTTTCTACTCCGCTACATGAACAGGCTCTAGGTTGATGAATCACTCAGAGCCAAGAATTATATAAACATACAAGCTTCGCCCCCTTGGCTTTATTCGCGGCTTTATTATGCTATATTCCTCGCAATTTTTCCTTTTTTTTCCATAAGAACCTTCCTTGCTTTGTAACAAAAATTGAACCGAATTGGTCAAGCAGTTATTGAATTTTGCACTTACCAACACATTGGACGTTTCATTTTTATTTATATAGATATAAGATAAATGTATTTGGGGGTCAATCGAGGGGTGATCTTTTAGTTATTATTCAGAAATATTGTAATGTGTAAAATAAAACACTTGTTGTGTTTCACAATCTTAAAGTATTTACTATTAAATGAATCGGTGTAATTCAAATGTAATTACAGTCTACGACTGACTTTTCTAAAATGATCTGAATTATCTAAAGAAATATGTTTGTTTCTAATCATGGCCTTACTAGAAATTTACTCACTTTTCTAACGTACTTACATTTTGTTTTGCAGAAATCTAGTGATGGGATAATCACAGATAACTGTTATTAATCACATTATTTTTTCGTGCATTTGCCTTACTAAATAACGTGGTTTTGCCATTATACAGATTTGAAACGATTTACAAGGACACTATTTTGCGTTCTTAAATTACTTACTTTAAGAAGAAAAACACATAAGGCTATATGCTAACGAGTAGTTAAATTGGTTTGTATCATAGGTGATTCAAAACATTATAGAACTTTCAAAATCTGTCCACAATTGGATTAATATTCGGTGAACATTTAAACAAAAACACATACAGTAAAACGTGGCACCTTCTCCTTTTTGAAGTCGGTTTAAAATCAACAAATAAGAGCATACCGCTTATACATACATGTGTGTACGCGTTGGGACACTAGTTGATTATATACATCTGTGTTTACGAAAATCTCCCATCTATATAAATAAATAAAATTTGAGTGTCTGTTTGTAATATTAAAATAACCGCTTTTAAATAAATGCATATGTATGTATACACGGTACATGTACCAAAGTAACTTTTTTTTTAATTTTGTCTGTGTATCTGTCTGTCTGTTCCGGCTAATCTCCGGTAAGGCTGGTCCGATTTTGAAGGGACTTTCACTGGCAGGTAGCTGATGATCCGGGGAGTAACTAAGGCTACTTTTTTTAGACTAACTTTGTCCCGCGGGGTTCATTTAGTTAACAGTAAATCTAGTGATTTTTTTAATAAATACCTACTGAATATAAAAGAAAACAAAGCTTTAGCAAAAACAACCTTAACCTAAATAATCATATGATTAATAACAGTTCAGTGATTGTTGTACCATTCATTTAAAAAATCTAACAAGTTCAAAGACTTCTTGACTTTTAAAATCTAAGGTAGCTAAGTATCAATGTAGTAGATATAAAATTGGTATTCAAATGTATATGGTCTCATGTAGTAAATAAGTGTTTCTATTATGTCTAACTATTTCGAGTTTTGTGAATATACTTTATAATTTTTTTCTATTATATTGTATCGATTTAAAATCGAATGGCCAAAGCGAGCTGAAGTTAACTTTTGACATTCTTAAGCAGTATAATTAGTGTTTTTTTTTGTTATTTATTTTTAATATTTTTTTATGTAATCGTGTCTATTTGTGCTAAGACTATTTTTTTTTACTTTTCTTTGCAGTTGGTAGGGTATAAAAGATGTGATGAATGTAAACTTTTTAATTTTGTATAGACAGCATTATCATGAATCATCAAGCCTTTAGTTGTCCACTGTTGGACATAGGCTTGTTCTTAGAAAGGAGGATAGACAGCATCATCAAAAGTAAAATAAGAATTAGAATTGTATGCATCAAAATACGTATATTTTCATTAGTTTTTAGTTATTTGACTATTGTTTATTCCATGAAACTAATAGGGTAGTTGACTGTGTCGTAAATAAATACCTTCATTAGAACGAATATTACAAAACATCTCCGAAAATATAATTATAATAATAATATATAATTTTCATTTCTATTACAAATTTTAATCTAATAAACATTGAAATATATCGCTCAATTGAGTAGTCTAAAACAGTGACGTCACAATCCAGTTCTTAGTACATTTTTCATACAAAGTTATCGTTTTGACAGATGATAAAAAGTAACTGATTTGACTAAGGTGTCAACTACCCTAAACTGGTAAAGTTGTTTCAGTTAAATCTTACCCCAGTATTTATTATTCCATCACTGCATTTAAGGTTAAAATAATACAATATTAACTTTAAAAAACCATAACAAAACTTACATACCACCATCGTCACCAGTGTCATATATGTTTGTAAATTTGAGGGTATGCGGAGAAATTATAAAATAAAATAATCAATATTTCGAAGAAACTCTCTTGGCAGTGTGTGGAAATTATAATAGTTTTATTAAACAAGAAAAGGTTTAAAAACTATATCCCGACTGTGTAAAATATTTTGCTAAAACTTCTGTAGCCCAGAGTCACTTGCGTCATTATTACAAATCTATTGAGTATATATTACTTTCATTATTATTGTTTCAGTAGTTAGGACGCAACGGTGAAAAATACATAGACTGCCAAAATATTACCCTTTCTTTTAGCTTCATCATAATCAGGTAAAAAATTTATGAACAGCTGAAAGTATGAAAGTAATTAATTAAATATATATTTATTGACCCACGCAACCTCGTTTGCGTCTTCTATTGCCCGAAGCGTGATAATTTTCCCCCGTTTTTATAACATTCTTCACTGGTGCTCCGCTCCTATTGGTCTTAGCGTGATGATATGTACCTTATTTCGCTTCGATAAATGTACTATCCGACACTGAAATAATTTTTTTTCAAATCGGACCAGCGTTTCGAACAAACAAACTCTTCAACTTTAAATATTAGTATAGATACAAATTACTCTTTGTTCTCATTGACCGTATTTAGATACTTATTACGGATCCAAAATGTAATTCTCTATGCCAAAATATAATCATAGTTTGTACATTCCAATATAGCAAGTCCAACGCATATGAAATTTTTTACAAAAAATAATTATTCAATACACTTTTTCAAACTGGTATATTGTTGCATTTATTAACTTTGTGTACAAGACATATTACATATTCGTTTATGTGCAGTATTATAGCGAACCTTGTACATTATCTATGGAAAGGTCTTTGCGTTGATCATTGTCTCTCAGGACGGCTGTCTATTCATCGAATTTATTCAACGCCTGTTAGTTCTGTACAATATATAAGGCATCTTAATAATGTACATTCAGGGACGGAGTGTCGGCGACGAGAGGAATTCTGTAACAGTTTAAATTGAACAATTTGAAACAACTAAATAAAGATGACAAGCGACGGTTGGTTTTATTTTTTAAACGATTTCGAAATAGGAGGTTCTAAATTTGACTATTTTTTATGGGTTAGTCGGTTTTGATGATTCTTTTTTTATTTGTATTGTGGTGCTTCCCACGTGGTCTCATTTAAAATTTGGTCCACTTCTTGAAGACGGCTTTTTTTGTTAATATTTTGTTACTTCTTTAATTTAAATTGTTATTGAACTAAACTCTTCGCCGTATTTCCATCTGTCGGCGCCAACTCTAATAGTAAATCAAATAATGTAATTATAAAGGTATTGTGTCAAAATGTAACATTGTAAAAGTTAATATATCACTAATTTAATCATAATAGTGTTGTTCCCGCTTTAACACATTTTATTACTATTTGTTTGAAAATGCAGACAAAATATAAAATAATTGATGTTTTGAAGAGATATCTTGAAGTAAGCCTACAAGTTGTAATGTGTGGAAATTATTATAGAGTGGTTTAACAAGAAAAGGTTAAAAACTAGAGATGCCACGAATATTCGGCTACTATTCGGTATTCGGCCGAATAATGCGTACTATTCTGCCGAATACCAAATCATGAAAAAAAAAGACATGATACTACTAAATATTATATGTATTCATTAAAAAATAACAATATCTTAGTAGAATTGAACAATGGTTTACCATTTATTGTGATGTATAATAACGAGCTTTCAGCATTTGTTCATAGCAAACGATTACGATTTTCGTCGTAAATGATACCAGCTTCAGAAAATAACCTCTCACCACTACATACTATACACTACTTCCAGGAGACGAAAGATATTGGGTATTGTTTTTTCTTTTAGTGATCACCACTTGTAAGGATCCGCTGTCCTATCTAGGTGAATTGTTTTCAAATAAGAATTCAACTCATTTTCCACAACAATCTTCTCCACATCCTCCTCATCATTACCATTTCGCATATTATCATAACGACTTCCTCAAAGCAGAAGCTGTCGTGTATTTCAATAGTCTTATCATTTTCACTCAAGTTTCTTTTCTTATGAAATGGAGAGTAATAGTTGTTGCATGATGGACTACTACATTGATTACAACTTATTTTCAGAGCTTCTAGAAGAATTTTTTGTCTGCCTCTTTCTGTCTGAACCAATCCTAGGAAACTTGTTTTGAATCTTGGATCAAGAAAAGTAGCATCCAAAATTGAAATGTTTTATCATGTAATATTATTTATAACGATCTGATATAGAGTGTCGTGACGTGATTTACTCGCAATTGAAAAAAAACAGTCAAATAACGCCTGCGCTCCCGTATACACCGCAACGAGGTAGACATGTTGCGACTTGTCTTATTCTTGTTTTACGCGCTCGAAAAGCATATGTTTAGGCCAAATATCCGGCGGTCGAATATTCGACAGCAATCATTATTCGTGGCAACTCTAAAAACTATAACCCGACTATGGATTCTTTTTGATAAGTCGAATTTAAGACACTTAGGTCATTATTACGAATCTATTGACACATCATTTATTAAAATCTATTCAGTAGTTTAGGTACCACGGTGGAGCACACATATAAATAGACTGCTAAAACTTTTACCATTCATTTGACGTCAGCGTAGTCGGGTAAGCAAAGGAAGAAAAAAAATCCTTGTTTTCCTTATTAAATAATGAAAGTTATCAAAAAAATTTGGTAAATCATTAAAATTATACATAATATTACTACTGTTTGACCTCTTTAATAGACCTCTGTGAGGTAGTATTATTTGACTAACATTATGGATTTAAGGCAATTCATCGCAATTTCTTTTCAATTAAACCCATAAGACGATGAGACTGTCATTATGTAACTTTCAATTCAAACAAACTTTAATTTAGGTAATTTTAAGATTATAATGTGAAGAACACTCATAAATAATATCCTAAAACTGACAGCATTTATTTAACCACACACTCTTGACATAACTTTGAAAATGACGCAATGCAGACACTACTGTAAGTTTATCTGAAAGGAATATAATTACGATCGACATTTAATTACCTTGATTTAAAAAAGAACAATAAAAATTACCTCAAAAATGTTCTATGCAATTTAATTATAACTTATTTGTAAATGGATTCCACGCAGATCAAAAAATATTCTTAAGAAAGTCGATTCAAAGATGTTTTTCTTTTGTTTTTAAATCTTTAACAGACAATATTTTTAATAGGATCATGGCTATAAATTATTTAAACAAGATACGACAGACATACGACAGAAATAACGCGACGGCGCGCAACCAACGCAGCGCGATTGGTGCGCGCGTAATAACTTGCGAATTCTCTCGAATACGAATTAGACTATTCGACTCTGTAGTGAACATTAGATAATAAAATCTCGCCGGGTTTTTTTTACAAAGACCTAAACAAAGTACTTTTATTGAAAGGACAATGTGTAATCCTATGGAAGTCAACCTGTTATAATTCTTTTTTTAATGTGTATTGTGACGTAGTAATTGTGTTGCATTTCTTTTTGACATTTGTTTTTGTTATTCTATCATTGTTTCTTGATGATAAGGAGGCATAGTCATGTAATGTGTAAAACTGTAAATAAAATGATAGAAGTACCTAACTTTCTTTTTATTTAACACTAAGTTTTGACTTTCCGGCGTGCATCCGCAAGTTGCGCTTAGTAACCTATGCCTATGACTCTTCTCTCTCAGGGCTAGTCCAGTTAGGAAAGGCCGAACTCATCTGCTCAAAAAAAGTTTAACTTGCAAAAGTGTTTATGTAACCTAATTGCAGAATAAATGATTTCATTTCATTTCATTTCTCAAAAATCAGTGTGTCCATTAAATGCCTAAGTTCAATAAAATCAGTTTAGCTGTTTATCGCATCTACTAACTAGCTGACTCCGCCCGTGTGTGTTTATTCTGATGTATAAACTATATTACTGTGAAGTTTCATCCAAATCCGTCCAGTAGTTTTTGCGTGAAGAAGTAGCAAACATACATAGTCACAAACTTTCACCTTTATAATATCTATATATATAAAATTCTCGTGTCACAGTTTTCGTTCCCATACTCCTCCGAAACGGCTTGACCGATTCTCATGAAATTTTGTGAGCATACTGAGTAGGTCTGAGAATCGGCCAACATCTATTTTTCATCCCCCTAAATGGTAAGGGTCACCCATCCTTAAAATATTTTTATGGCAAAACGACGTTTGCCGGGGTCAGCTAGTATATACATATAGTGTGATGTAAAGCTTTTATGATCAACTATTTTTACTCTCCACATCCTTTAAAAACATTTCTATTTGATAAGGACCTCCAAAAATCCTTTGGAGAAACAATGTAGCCTATAGAGACCAAAGCAAAATAAAAGGTCAGTTCTATATATGAGTAAATGCCCGCGGCTCCGCCCACGTATATGTCGGTTATCGCGGCAATATGT
The DNA here is from genome assembly GCA_905220595.1 of Spilosoma lubricipeda. Lineage (NCBI taxonomy): Eukaryota > Metazoa > Arthropoda > Insecta > Lepidoptera > Erebidae > Spilosoma > Spilosoma lubricipeda. The sequence continues at coordinate 4,786,204 of HG992291.1, forward strand.
GTTATATTACTGTAAAGTTTCATCCAAATCCGTTCAGTAGTTTTTGCGTGAAAGAGTAACAAACATCCAACCATCCTTACAAACTTTCGCATCTATAATATTAGTAGGATGTTGCAGTAAAATGTCTTATGAAACGAGTCAAAATTGTAATTAGCTCCATCTAGCGGCTTAACGTCACATTTGCAAAAGCCAAAGGAACCAATAACAGTTATTTGAAACTATATCTAATTGGGAGTGTAGATGGCGCTGTTTTTAAAATATATGTATTTGATAAAGCTCGTTAGATGTCGCTAATGTAGTATTTCAGAATGCGTTTTTACAAGCAAATTAACTACATGTAGAACTTGATTTATTATAACCATACTGTAAAATTACCTTTTAAAAAAGTACACCAATTTGCCTTTTTTGTATAAATAAGGTTTTCGGACAACATCGCGGCGATTTTCGCGGGAATCAGCATCAGACAGAATCGGAAATTAATCCAAACTAGGTAGGTATGGACTTTAGATACCCATTTTAGTTAAATCTTATAAAATAATGAATTTGGCAACAAGTGACTATTGTTGTTTTGTGATCGTACCCTGTTGTTTTCCCAGCCAATAAAGCTCATTTATCATTTCTAACCCTATTATTTTGGGTGTAGGTATATTTTTATGGGTTTATCCTACTTATTTCTTTTTTAACAAAATTAGTAGAAATAAGTAGGCAAAGGTAAGAGAGACTAAATCACATTCTTTTAGTCATAAAGGGGCTAATTTTTTTCATTTTTTGCACATAACGAAAACTAACTAATCAAATCTATACAAATAAAAAAATTGGAGCATCTGTTTGTAATATTAAAATAACTGCCTTTTAATAAATGCATGTGTATGTATACACAGTATATTGCATTACAATTTTTGTCTCTCTGTCTGTCTGTTTGTTCCGGGTAATCTCAGGAACCGATTTTGACGAGACTTTCACTGGAAGATAGCTGATGATCTAAGGAGTAACTTAAGCTACTTTTTTTTTACTGGCTTTGTCCCGCGGCCTTACCCGCGGTACAACACAAACCGCGGGTAATACCGCGGGGTTCAGCTAGTATGAAATAAGCATAATGGAAGTAGTTTAAAATACGGCTTCTGTTTGAAATAAATATCAAATATCTATTAAAACAGCCAAACAAACGCATAACGCTTTTTATTCGAATACCTATTTACAGAGAGAGCAATGAACCTTCACAAAGAGCCTACATAATGTACCCATCTAATCTACAGGTCAACGCAAGTCGAATACTTAAATAATTTATAACAGATACAAATAAATTGTGGCCATCTTGTGTCAATGTGTTACTAAAAAATGTTTTAAACTTCCTGTCAGTTTCTTTATTTGACTTTGTAACTGACGTGAATAAGCAATGAAATGGAACACAAATTTAAAAATTTAAAATGTCAATCTGTTTTTGACTGACCGTCTTTTTACCCGACAACGTTCGCCAAAACAAGGGTAATATTTTTGACAGTCTATGTAAGTTTATGTTCCACTATAGAGTTTAAACTTCAGAACCGATATAGATTCGTAACAATGGCCCGGGAGATCGTTTTTTGTTTTTTCGGAAGACGGTCCTATAAACTACTTGACTATAACCTATAAACACTTGACTATAGGTTGTAAACACTTGACATTGGCAGAAATAGCTGATCCGAGAGATCCGGCTGGTTGCCATTTCATCAAAGAAGAAGAAGAAGAAGAACAATGGCCCGGAATACATAGGCTATATAATATATTTTTTACAGTGTCTCAATCTCAAATATTATGTCATTATTTTAGATCTTTCTATAAAAAGTTGATAACAGTTGTTCTTGATAGATATTAATTTCATTACCTAATCCTTTCCTGGTTGATAGTATCATCAACTCTAACGTACGAGTTTGAAATGGGACTGTCTAGGTAGAAAAAGCGCGATTATCCCATGTATCTAAATTAAAACTCTAAATTTATTTTATATTTTTTGTTCAATTGCTGAATAACTAACTAGCAATAAAGGGTTTATCAATAAACCATAGAGAATCTTCGTGGAATCGTCCCAGTACGAAACTAATATGGGCCTAGTAGCCTTAGAAAAGGCGGTATCTGGTCATAGTTTGGTAGTAAGATGACAGACTCCATAACCCTTCTCTACAGTACTTATGCACAGTCTTATACCGAAGACTTGTTATGGTCTAGCTCGCAGTCACGTCAGGATAATAAAGGTAGGAAAATATGTATTAAATTTGAATTGATGCTAAACAAGAAAAAGTTTGAAAAACTATTTCTAATCTAAAACTTAAAAAATAATATACAGTCCGTTCATTTGGGACATTATTAAGAATCTATTTATACCTCATTAATTAAAATCGGTTCAGTAGCTTAGTAGCTACAGTGGAATACAAACATACATAGACTACCAAAACTGTTATCCTTCGTTTTCGCAGTCGGGTAGATTAAACCCAACAAACGAACATCTCCAAACAGTTCAGTTGACAACCTCATTCTTGAATTTGGTTTAGTAGTTTAGACATTATGGTGAAACTTTTTTTATGGTTTAGGTGGCAAACCAGCAAACGTATTAATTACCTAATGGTAAGTCATTACCGCCGCTCATGGACACTCGCCACATCAGAGGCGTCACAAGTGCGTTGCCGACCATTGGGGGATGTGGGGAGGTGTTGGGGTTTGGGCCTCCGGTATCCTCACTCACTCGGTGAAACACACCGGTTTTCTGTAAGGCCGCGGTATTACTCCGGTTGAGCTGCCCCATTCATGCCGAAGCGTGGCTCTCCCACGTGCAATATACAAATGGAAGAAACAAATACAAAAAATGCCAAAACTTTTACCCCTTTTGGTTCACCGCAATCGGGTAAAAATAAACCAAACACACATCAGCAAGTCATTCAGTTGATAAATACAAAAAGAACAGCATATATTTATCATCGAAACAATACACTCAATGTGTTTGACCCGGGGTTGAAACTCAGATACCAATGAACCCGGCGCAAAAGTGTATCATTTAACCCTAGGCGAACTTAGGGCGACGTTAAGGTTACCTATATATAAAAGCAAAACTATGTCTTTGGCAATCCAGTTACTACTTTAAACACGGTGTTAGTGGTCGCTCAAGGGTTGGGAGGAATTCCTTCTGGTGGTTCGGAAGATTTTGAAGGTTATTTGTGTCGTGTTACAGCAGTGTGGTTTGAGATACAGTGTTTTAGTGAACTGTTCGATTATACCCATAGTAACAAGGAAACCAATTGTAATGTAAATATGATGCAGAAGCGTCTCAATTGGCCGCCATGGTGTGGAGCATAATGCTGGATTGTTGCTTTGTCTGCATTCGCAATGCGTATGGTGACCGTCACTCTTGGATTCTGCTTATGTTTTCTATCAGAGTAGAGTCAATTTGCCAAAGCCGTATATGTAAAAAAAGGTGTTCTTTATAGCGTATGTATAAATATTGTTATTGTGAGCCGTTTTTTTAGTTTACTTTTGGAAATTTCAAATCCTTTTTAACAAAACTGTTCGTTGTTGGAACGAAGTTCCTTATCGCGCGTTGTGAAAGGGGGCTAGACGAAAAAAAATCTTACGAAAAGTTGTCACGACACTTTTTGCTACAGTAAGCGATTGTAAGCCGTGCGGCGTGCGCATGTTTCTCTGTCTCTCTCTCTCTCTCTCTCTCTTGCAGAAAGCAAGCCAGACATTTACATTTCTATTTCCCATTGAACAGTGTGGTGTCGCGACGATTATTTTTGTTGAGTATATACAGGTTTTTTGTACATAATAAAAAATAAAAAATAATGAATCCTGACCGTGAACTTCATTCCATCCGGGTGTCCCTTGACACCTCTCGAGTTTTTTTCTGGTGACTAAGGGTATTCTGATTGTGTTTATGAAATTTGCTATTGATAAAATGGATTTATAGCATGAATATTAGTGTAACTATAATTGCACGGATGGTTTCGTAGTATAAGCGCCCCTTAGCTATTCCTTACCGCTCTGAGTGTTGCGAGTTCGAACTCTATATGAGACAACACTTGATATAATCTACAAATGGCTGTTCCGAGTTTGGGTGTTTTTGGGTCAGTTTTATAAACGTAAAGTTCCTTGAGGCTATTGCTACCCAATGCTTGAGGTGTGTTTTTGAAAAGACCAAACTTTGCCCCGCGACGTCTCCCGATTTTGTTGTTAAACTAAATGTTTAAATATGATTGTATAATGTTTCTCTTGTACATTAGTTGGCGCACACAAGAATTAAATTAAAACCGGCATAAATGTTTAACAACAGATTTGAATTGGAAATGGTTTCATGGCTATTTATAAAACTAAAGTTAACTTATTGAAAGTGTAAAATTCATTCTATTTACAGTTATAATTGAAGAAACTGTTTAGTGTATATTAATATATACTTACCCTAATATTATAAATTCGAAACAAACTCTATTTATCTGTATGTTTGTCTCTCTGTTTGTAACCCTTTCACGCCGAAACTTCTGCATCGATTTTAATCAAATTGGGAATGGAGATACTTTGATTCTTGAGCAAGGCCGTATATACTCTATACCCGACATACACGCGAGCAGAGTCAAGATCAAAAGCCAGTGTCAAATACCTATAAATAAAGTTCAAAGCAAATCATTAATGGGTACGAAGTATCCATATTAGATGCAAATACCGCGACTGCTGTGCTTGAGGTCTCGGGTTCGATTCCCGGGTCGGCCCAAGTGTTTGTATGATGTGCAAATCTTTGTTTTGGAGTTTCGGTGTTTTCTATGTATAGTATGAATGTATTTACAAAAAAAAACGTAAATATATATTTATTTATATCAGTTGTCTAGTACCCATAACACAAGCTCTGCTTAGCTTGGGATTAGATGGCGTTGTGTGGTAGATGTCCAAAATATTTATACATTTATTATACATAGAAAATACCCAAACACCGAAACAAATATTTATAGATCATACAAACATTTGGTCCGACCCGGGCATCGAACCCGGGACCTCATGATCAGCAGTCGCAAATGCCAACCGCGAGACCAATGAGGCAGTCAAATGAAAGATATAGAGATAGCTTACTATTCTAATTATCGTAGATAAAAACGTCTTTTAGGTATTAGATAGAGAAATGACGTTTTATTCAATTATCAATTTCACACCTTGTACCTAGGTACTTACCTATGTTCCATGCAAATTAATTAATTTCATTATCTTTCATAGTTTTGGGGTCAATTTCGAAAACAATCCAACAGTTTTTAATGATATTTGTTGCAATCTTTGATCTAAAGATTACTAATTCTGCACAAAAAAGTACAAAACCCTAGTTTCATAACATATATCTATACTACAGAGGACTGTTGTAGTCAATAATACATCTAGAACTTAATAATATACTAGCTTTTACCCAAGATTCTGCCCGCGTGTTTTTCCGATATCGCCGTAAATAGTAGCCTATTTGTTATACTGATATGTAAGCTACATTACTGTAGAGTTCCATCTTAAGCTGTATTGTATATCCTACATGCATCCTCTCAAATTTTCTCATTTACAATAGTAGTACCATCAAAAGTCTGCAAACCTGAGGAAACCTAATATTTTTTTAATAACACAACTTTTACACTAGACATATATCCTGTATCGTGGGAGACTTTACAAACGTACCAATTTGAAACAGACACAAAGATACTCAGACCATACTCAGAACAATTATTTGAGAATTATACGATGTGCTGTCCTATCTGGGGATCGAACCGACAACACTTAGCCCAGCAGAAAGCGGCAAGTTGATCGCTTATACTAATCGTAAAGAATTGTAGTCCGTACTGACAACACTACTTTAAATTAACTACACTGTAGTCAATTTAAAGTTTTTTAGGTATTTAATTTTAAATGAATAAAATATTTTATTTTGTTATTATTATGATTATTATAATGAGATGCTGTGTTCTCAATAAATGGCTGCCAACAGTTAATGTTCTTATTTACATCATCCTTCCACTATCTCCTGTCAAAGTTTATCAGCACGCGACTGTACCTATCGGTATTATTTACATTCGTATTGTGACAATATCTACAGCGTTCATTGGGACTACTTATCATTTCTTATTTTATTTACATTTCGCCTCCTTTTCGTTTCGTGTCGGACTTACTTAATGCCTAAGTTTTCCTCTACCAGGCAACCATTAGCTCATTAGCTGATGTAGAGAAAAACAATTATAGTAAAAAAGTACAACATACATAACTCTCTCTATGTATAATCATCATATCTCTCTATGTAAAATCATAAATCTATGTAACTATGTGATTTTGTTTTCAGTTGAAATAATTCAATTAAATTTGTATAAAATTAATCATGACCAATTTAATGGATTACTGGTATAGAATGTCTAAGGCATTAGGTGCACCGAAGATGTGTATTTGTTTGGTAATAGAGCCACGCTGATTATAGCACAAACGAGCCGGCTCGACCGGGGCGGTCTACACTCACACAAAAGATTAACCTTAAAATGACAGCGTTTGTGTTGTCGTGTTTCGCTGGTGAGTGTGTGGCGACTACCACATACAGCGCAACAGAAATATACTACAGCGCCATCTACCGAAGTAACACTGAACCATGAATATCAAGAAACTACCAATCCTGAATCGCGCAATAGAAGTTCTCGCGCCGATTAACATATACACAACATCCCAACAAAAACTGTAGTACAGTGACCCGCCAGGCATGATCACCTCGCCTGGTCGTAGGATTTTCTCTTTGTGTTTGAGGGACATGACACACCTGTTCCTGTACAAGTGCGAGACAGGAGGCCCAATAATGTAGAAGCATCACTAGGCCGCTATAGTGTTGGTCACCATGCTTCATTGTTGTACTGTCCATATTCACAATGAGTAGGTATGAAGACAACAACTCTTAGATTCTACTCATGTTTTCCATCAGGTAGAGTAGAGTCTCTTTGGCATGCTCATATACAAGAAAAACGTAGGCCTCAGATTGTGAAATTTCGTCATCATTCTTCACAAAGTCAACCATTAGATGATGCAGAGAAACCAGGAAGTAAGTGCATTTTGGTTGTAGTCCATTTGTGCAAATAACAGCTTACAAATAACAGATACAAATACATATATACTTTTTTTTTGTAAATACATACATATTTTACATAAAAAACTCCCAAACTCCGAAACAAATATTTGTAGATCATTCAAACATTTGGTCCGACCCGAGAATCAAACCGGAGACCTCGTGATCAGCAGTCGCACACGCTAACCGCGAGACCAACGAGGTAATAATAATAAGGTAATAATATAGGTAAAAAAGGTATTAATATAGGTACAGATAAAATATTATTCCCCCTCTGTTGTAAAAGAGAAAATGCACTATAATATTCGAAACAGACGAAGCCTGAAGTCCAGCATTAGTATATGAAAACTGTAGCATGGACCGAGTAAAGATAAACATTTATGTGCGTATAAACGGACGTTGTTTTCTTCAACTTATCACCACAGATAAGAGAACTGAGATCATGGGCTTATTATAACTTTATTATTGCTTACATATTATATACATATATGTTAACGGAGATGTATGCTATCAGCTACTGTATATAAGTCCTAGTCCTTAAAACACTTCTAAGATATTTTGTTTTAGTTAAAAATGTTAAGGTTCTATCTATATTCATGTTTTTGCCTTACTTTATATTTTTAAGGAACAGTAGAAAGAAAGGAACACATCATCATCACCATCACATCAACAGGCTTTAACTGTCCACTGCTGGACATAGGCCTCTACTTAGAAAGAAGGTATACGCTGTCCAGACGGGTTGGTATCATATCTTTGCAATGATGTTATCCTACATATTTTTCCCCTTAGACACCCATGGGATGATTAAGGGTGCTTCCACTCCGTATCATAACCCATAAGCACAAGGACCAAAGAAGCCTAAGCCGCTACATTTCTTATATATAGGTATAATAGGTCTTTACCTATGAAATTGCCGTTTTGCATGCAATAAGTGAAAGTACTTATTTTTTCAAACTTTTTTATTTCTGTTATTCGAAGTAATCATCCATGCAATCGACGCATCTTTGCCAACGCATTAGCAGTATATTGATGCCCTTCTTGTAAAAATCAGCTGGACGGGAGGCAACAAACGCTTCAATGGTATTTTGTACTGCCTCACGGGAATTGAATTTTTTACCCACTAAAAAGTTGTTTAAATTTTATGATTTAGCTGATTTTGGTTTAGAAATGTTTGACGTAGTCCAAGGATGGTTTAAACAGTAAAATAAAAAAAATACTTGAAAATCTAAATGCACGTGTACCAGCGGGTACAGCTAGTCTATACAACTAAATAAAATTGGAGTGTCTGTTTGTAATGTTAAAATAACCGCTTTTTACTAAATGCATATGTATGTATACACGGTACATATAACAAAACTGTAGCTAAAAAATTTTTTGTCTGTCTGTCTGTCTGTCTGTTTGTTCCGGATAATCTCTGGAACGGCTGGACGGATTTTGACGGGACTTTCACTGGCAGGTAGCTGATGATCCAGGGAGTAACTTAGGCTACTTTTTTTTAGACTAACTTTAGGCGTTACTCGCTGTACAACAATAACCGCGGGTAACACCGCGGGGTTCAGCTAGTTTAAAATAAGTTTAAGAAACTGAAACCCCATTTTCTTAGAGAAACCACTGTACCACTTTAGGAATACCCTAGTATTAAATAACTTTAACCATAATCAATTAACTTTTATATCTGAACTAGCTGTTGCTTTGCTTTATCTCGGTAATCGCGGCAAATAATAGCCTATGTGTTATTCTAATATAAGCTTTATTACTGTAAAGTTTCATCCAAATCCGTCCAATAGTTTTTGCGTGAAGAAGTAACAAACGCACACACTCACAAACTTTCGCCTTGATTATAAGTATAGCAACTCAACGAACGTAATAGACGAAATTTAATAACATCTTAAAGTTTACTGTCTTTTAATAATCTTTTTATCAATCGGGAAACAAAATATCTCATTTTGGGTAGATAACAACCTATAAAACTTATATAGGTAGGTATCCCAACGATAAAATCAACCAACCTTTCACTGTATATTTTTACCAAATACTCGAAAATCTCATAAAATATATACTTCTGAAGGTCTGATAAGAATAATATCACATTAAGTGGCCGAAAAAACTCGTAACCCAAACGAAGGAGTCCCGAGAGTGTAGTGTCCCTATCTACGTAATAGAGTGACGAAATGAAATATATAACCATAGATAATATAGACGGTTTGGTTGATATTTCTGTTGTTTAGTTTCTTAGTAGCAGATGGAGGGTTGATAAGCGTTTTATTTTTCATTCAGCACTGACTGAAAGTTAGTTATAGTACAAACTAACTATTATTAGAAATGCGAATATAGTTTTGTTTGTTTATTACGCTTTTATGCCTTAAATACTCAACCGATTTCGTTATATTTTATATTGGTAGATTAATGTATAATACACTAAAATGTAGTCACGGATGTTTAATGCAACTATGTAGATATAGTAAAAGCTATTACTGGTTAAGGTAATAAGTATGCAATGTGTAAAGGAGCAAAGAGAAAAAAAAACGAATGAAACATATTGTATAAATATAGGTAAGTACGTGTGTGAATTTAAACAGATGTTTAAAAATATTGCTAATTTATCAATTAATTGAATAATTCTTGAGAAGTAAAGCAACGGTAACCACTTAACTGTACAGTTTTATTTTCACATCGAATCCTTCATAACTGAAGCTGAAAATTATGTGCAGTACGCACCAATGGCGTCGCGACATCACCGTGACCCCACCAATGACGAAAGGTCACGCCCTATGTAATTACTTTGGTATAAGTAGGGATGGCACACGTGGAAAACTTTACGCGGAAAAAGTATGACTAACACTAGATACACTTTTTGGAATTACTAATTTAAAAATAATGACTTCTGTCTATTGTTTATGGCTGTGATTTATTTTAAAAAAGGAAAGTGAAGCAATGTTGGCATATATAAAAATTTGTACTCTAAGACGGGGTTATTAGGGTCGTTCTCTTCCAGTATACTGCTGGCCGAAGCTCACCCCCAACGAGCGACAACCATTCCGGTCTTGGGCAGTCCGAATCCATCTGCTGCCAGCCGTTTTTAAGTCGTCGATCCATCGTGCCGCAGAGCGTCCTATACTAAATTTGCTTAATCGTTGACACACATGTCGGTTCCAGGGTTTCAGCGAACATCAGTCCGACTTGCCCATTTCCACTTAAGCGTGCTGCATCTCCGTACAATATAGGTTAGACCAGTTTCCTGTATCAAGTTATTAATATAATATTACTAGCTAACCCACGCAACCTCGTTTGCGTCTCCTATTACCCGTAGCGTGATAATTTCCCCTCGTTTTTGAAACATGCTCCATTAGTGTTCCGTCCCTATTGGTCTTAGCGTGATGATATATACCCTATAGCCTTCCTCGATAAATTTACTATCTTACACTGAAAGAATTTTTCAAATCAGACCAGCGGTTATTGAGATTAGCGCGTTCAAACAAACTCTTCAGCTTTATAATTTTAGTATAGACTGAAATTATTGGGGAGCTAATAAGACGATGTATCATTTAAAGTAATGAACAGCTGATAGATCAGACACACCGATGCCCAAATCATTAAGGAAATCAAATAGCTTACCTACTTATTAACAAATGTGTAATTAGAAATGATATCGTAACTTAAATTAAGTAATAAGCTTAAAACCCACAGATATGGTTATCTAAGTTCAAGATAAGCGTTATTTTATGTGAATGTTGTTTTAAACTTTTATAGAAAAACTTTAAATGAGTAAGTAATTAAAGTAAAGAGAATTAAACGAATTTAATTTCACTAATTTAATTTCGATTTACTTTTATATAAACAAATAACTTACCTAATTATATGTAACATATTTAGTTAGGTTGTTCGTACATTGTACATAATATGTTATTCTTATGATCTTATATTTAAATGTTGTTGTCGCTTGTGTTTTCTGTATTATGTGCCGTTGTATTTTAATAAATAAATCTTTGTAACGCTGATTAAAAGCAAGAGTCAATTGTATTTATGTTTTCCGTTCAATTCTATATTTCTTAGGTCTTAAATAAGTATATTATTCTGTTCACTTAAATTGTTTGCATGTGCAATTGTTTGTACGTATGCGTATGGGGATTCCCCTTTACACACAATCTATACTAATAAATAAAGCAGAAGAGTTTGTATGTTTGTTTAAACGCGCTATCTCAGAAACTACTAGTCCGATTTGAAAAAATATTATAGTTTTAGATAGCCCATTTATTGAGGAAGGCTATAGGCTATATATCATCACGCTTAGACCAATAGGAGCGGAATGAAGAATGTTGCGAAACCGGGGGAAAATTTTTACGCTACGGGCAATAGCGTGGGTCAGCTAGTATTTATATATAAAATTTATTTCTTTAAGAAGTACGTATTGTAGTACGCTCACAAATCAGGCAGAGTGACGATGATGATGCGAGAAGCCCAAAGTCAGAGTGGAGTACATCCTAAGAGGCCTACGTCCAGCAGTGAACTTCAATAGACTTTTTTCTTTTTTTTTTTGTTTGGCCCTGCCAAAATGACTCTACTCTGCCTGATGGAAAGCATAAGCAGAATCCAAGAGTTGGTGGTCACCATACTGCGAATGCAGACAATGCAATAATGCAGCATGGTGACCCGCACCATGGCGGGCTAGTAATACTTCTGCATCATTGCGCCTCCGGTCTCACACTCACTAACGAAACACGACAGCATGATCGCTGTCATTTTACGTTGATTTTCTGTGTGAGACTGATAATGATGATGATAAATGCCAATACGAATGAAGCGTCTCTTTGTACAAGGAAGTTACAATGACCGTTTGCATTCTTAGTGGTTTAATCGGTCACCTGTTCACAACTGCTGTATTGTGGGTACGGTCCCCACATAAGACAAGACTTTTGTGATCCACAAATTGATGCTCTGAGTCTTTGTATCATTTGTGTTCGTTTCATGTATGTTTGTAAAGAGTCCCGCGACACAGGATGTACTACTAGTGCCGGAGTTGTATTTTCCTAATCATACATACATAACGTCACGCTTATTTTCCAGAGGGTAAGCAGAGACTAACTGTTATCTTCGTTCATATTCATCAATCGCTGCATTTATCTTTATCACACGGTACTTTCAAATCCTTTGCTGTGACTACAAAAAATAATATCCAACGTTACTCTGGTGACAGTATTTTTTAAATGTATGGGTCGGCCGAAGTGACTCTTCTTAGCCAGGTGGAAAGCATGAGCAGAATGCGAGAATGATGCGAATGCGAACAATGCAACGGTGCAGCATGGTGACCCACACTATAGAGTCCTAGCTTCTGTATCAGCCTGCAATACAACTAAATTTAGTTACTAAAAAAACTAGTATAAATTATAAATCTTGGAAACCAAATCACAAAGGGACAAAAAATTACAACCTATGTACCGTACCTTTCAACCCAAAAGTCTCACAGTTCAGAATAAAGTCAAGGCCCCGAGGTGTTCGCTAACTGACCGCGCAGGGAGCGCCGGGGGCAAAGGGGAGGAGGGTTCGCGCCCTCTCAGTCCCTCTTGCGGTCCCTCTCGCTATTGATTTTCAGCAAGACGCCGTTTCTTGGTACTTGTTCTCTGAAAGCGTTGAAATCGTTTGTTAGAGATGTCTGCTTATCTAGATTTACTTATATGAAACTATGTTTATGTATATAGGGTATAAATTCCTTTCATACATATTTTTTTAAACCTGAGTGAAAGAGTGCACTAAATTCTAATTTCTACTAAAACTTAAAACATACAGTTCCGTGATTTTCTGCTTGCTCCGTGTTTGCCTCGAAAAATGTACATACATGCAAATAATTATTATAAACTCGAAAGTAATTGTCTGTCTGTGTGTCATGCTTTCACGGCTAATCCGCTGCACCGATATCAAAGAAATTCGGTGTGGATATACTTTGATTTTTAAGAAAGGAAATAGCCTACTTTTATCTTGTTAACCGATATACATGCAGGTGGAACCGCAGTCAAAAGCTAGTAATGTATTATATTGATACTTAATTATATAATTTTCTAAAAATATTAGCGTTAACTAAAATATATAATACTAGCTGACCCACGCAACCTCGTTTGCGACTTATATTGCCCGTAGCGTGTAAATTTCCCCCGTTTTTGAAACATTCTTCATTGTTGCTCTGCTCCTATTAGTAGTAGCGTGATGATATATACCCTATAGCCTTCCTCGATAAATGGACTATCCTGTTGGTTCCTGGGTATCCTGATTACACCGAAAGAATTTTTTAAATCGGACCAGCGGTTCCTGAGATTAGCGTGTTCAAACAAACAAACAAACAAACAAACTCTTCAGCTTTATATATTAGTATAGATATATCAAAAACAACTATAACACCAAGATGATATCCCTTTCTAAAGTGTTTTAAATACTAAGTATTCATAACTAGTACTTACGAATACTTAGTATTTAGCTGATGAGGGCCGTGAGTAACCACTTTGAAGATCAAAGAACCCTCGGCCTCATTACTACACCAACCTTTGATGTAGACCTCCTGAACAGTATAAAACCTACACACAAACATATTCTTTCATATTGTGTGTATGTACTTACGGAATTGCTTTGAGTTAGGACAGAAAGGCTTTTTTACAGATCACGACATCGACACGACACTTACACGGGTTTTTATATATACCTCGTATTAAAAAAAAAATATATATAGGTATACATGTTGGTAACGGAAGAAAGTAATGAAAAAAGGTAACAAAACAATTTTACAGTGCCAAAATTACTATTAAATTAAGTTTTCAACTTAATGAAACCTTAATTTTAAATTGGATGTGTCATTTTGTTTAAATTAAACTAGAACCCCGTAAAAATATTAATATATTATGAACTTTGTTTACGAGAATTCACCGATTACTACAAGAAGTCGACTGACAGTGCATATCAATGAGCTTAATAAACTTAACAGTTTTACACTTGTAGTGCTAAAGAAAGCATAGCAGGAGAAATATAGTGCACTATATGAAATCACCAAATCCATTATGGGAAATGGTCTATCTTTCACGGGGTATTCTGATATTATCGCTTTTCTACAGCTCTTCGGTAGTCAGGATTATCAAGGAAAATGATTATAAAAGTTAATGGGTATAAGGTCGCCTGTTGTTCTGTAATTAAACAGTTTCCTATGTGCAATTCTAGACCATAATCTATATCCATGTACGTTTGATTCACCTCTGTTCAGCGATTCCAAACGTGTCGTGATTAAATAACAAACGTCTATAAATTTATCCTCAAAAACGTTGGTGTTTCTTATACATATTAATTACTAATTAAAGGGACCTTTGTGAGTAGATAACTGAATAACTTATATTAGTTATAATACCTACTTATCAGTTCAGAAACAGTTTTATTGATACCACTACTTGTATCGTCCTCTGTCGTTACGTCACGTATAAACAAGCTTTATACGGAAGCTCATTTTCGTATATAAACACACATGTGTGCCGAAATATACTTGACTTTGTTCTGTACAGTCCTTATTGACGTTTTTTTTTACTGAAACTGTCCTGTAGAGGGTATATTTTTCCTTTTCTGTCCTTATAATTGTTTAAGTCCTACCTACTTAATATACACTTGAAATAAAAGTACCTGGATGATCGGTATTTTCTTTGGTAAATTTTCTAAAAATAGTTAGATCCACTTATCGCCCCCAAAACCTCCTGCATACTAAATCTCATGCAAATCGTTCAAATCATTTCCGAGATTCAGATCTATTCTAATCTAAATTTCGCTACGTGTTGGAGATATATTATACAAACATACTATTGTTTAACAATTTCTGTGAAAATCTCAAGATATGTTACTTAACAACATGGCCGCCGATTTTCGATTGGCGCCAAAACATATCTAACTGTTTCTCTACTATCTTCTGTGACTTTGAGAATGAATGTTTATTAAGCATTAACTTAGTTAACTATTATTACGTTTATCTATTATAAAAACTGTAGAGTCTATATATAAATATAGGAAGAAAATAAAAGAAAATAAAGATATCAAAAGCTGCATTACGTTTTAAAAGCATAAATGGCTTTCAATAAGCTCTGCTCCGGTTCCGGGCAGCGGGCTAACGCAAGGGGATAATCCTACATCCCTTATAGTCCTGCCTTTGAGCCGGTGATCCGCTGAACAAGCTGATATAGGGATGGTAACTACCGACTTAACTATAGTCTGTACAGCTAGTTTTTAACTAACCTAACTCGCAAACGAACGGTTGTTATTAGCGGTTTAAATGAAAATAAAAAGTCAAGCCTAAATTAAACATTTCTCGTTTCTTTACGTCTAGGTAGGTATAATTCTTCTAAAATAAACGTATTTATGTATATCTCTACTAAAACAAAAGGTATAATTTTTCTAAGATAAAGGTATATATGTAAATTTTAGTTCTCGCTTTTGCCTGCTGCTCCGTCCGCATTTATATTGGTTACATATTTCGATGAAAGTTTTCATTGAAATCAGTGCAGCGGTTTAGTCGTGAGAGCGTGACAGACAGATAGACTGACAGACAGAATACTACTATTTCTTTCGAATTTATTAAACATCAGTACTGATTTTGCTGCAACTTTACAAAAAAAATGTAAGAATGTGTGGCTCGGGTCTCCTCTCAAGAGAGGGTTAAGGCCATACGTCCCCACGCTGGCCAAGTGCGGGTTGGGGACTGGCAAGACAACGTTGTGGCTACGTCATCTTGCCGTTGGATGTTTCTAAGCCGCCCAAAGGCCTCCAACTAAGCTTCACGACTGTTATCATACGATAACAGCCGGGACCAACTGTTTAACGTGACCTCCGAACTATGGAGACGCTCCTGGTAACATGCCACTAGCGGCCACCCATCCAGGTACTGACCGTGCCGTCGTTACTTACCCTCGGTAATTGTTTCTAATTACCGAGTGCAACTGAGCTATGAGCGCCTCGAGAATTACATATTCTTAATTTATTTGTTACTCAATAACTTTTTCTGTTCTCCTGGATTTATTAACATACCTAAACTTTATTAAAGCGAAAACTAATACTAAGCAGGTAACCCCATAATTACCCCTCGAAAGTACATCCATAACTATCAAATTCTGTCTGCTCATAGACAGTTAAATATTGGCTCAGCCTCTGAATAGCGCGGCAGTTAATTAGTGGGATTGAACCGGACTACCCGCGCTAAATAACTAACGCAACCTGTCGAAAGTCTGCAAACATAATAGAAAGTCAATCAGGGGACTACTGGGACTTTGAACTTGGGGAAATAAAGTAAACATAGTTAAGGTCCTTTTTTAGGGCTCCGTAGCCAAATGGCAAAAAATGGAACCCTAATAGATTCGTCATGTCTGTCTGTCTGTCTGTCCGTCCGTATGTCACAGCACTTTAGTAAGACCGGAGGTTCATTAAAAAAATTATGACTGATGCTCCCAACAGTGCTCCGCCTGTGTGCACCGCACACCCTACACTGTAGGTAAAGACGTCTGTGATATTTAGCAACCCTTAAAGCTGCAGATGTCATTACGCCAATCGAGCTGACCTTTTTGTGATAAAGTTGCTTATTTCTACAGATTGATTTTAGTATTTCAATTATAGTTTTTATTATATTGACCATGATATTGACCATTTTATTTCTTGCTATTCTATAATTTCTACTACATGGCTAATGGTTGAATCAAGTGGTCGATTTTCACTTGTGACAACATCCAAATGAGTTGTCATATGAGGAGACTGCCCACGGCACTGCAAGGCGACTGATTAAACTACTAAGCTTTTCATACAGTTGGATCAAGATACAAAAGCACTATTGAAAAAAATCGGTAATTAAAGTTCAAAGTTACCCTTGTCGCCGGTAACATTAGCCCAAACAGTGAGTCTAATTAAACGCAATGTAGAAATTGTTTGCTATATGTTCACGTGTGGGATTATGTAAAGGTATACTATTAATTAAAAAATCTAATATTTCATTACAAGTGATAACTTTTTGCCCGCGGCTGCACAGGTTTGTATATCGTTTAACGCGGTGAATAGTAGTCTTTTTCAAAAGTCTTCATAAGATAAGAGAGGAGTGTTATCAGTACATTAATTAAATGTACCACTATCAATCTTGTGTTGCCAACATACAATCTACGAGATTAGCGCGTTTCATCAAACAAACAATCTCTGTGGCCATATAATCCAAATTAGTAAATATTTGTTTAAAATTAAATTAATTATATTAGCAAAAGTGTTTGCTGTGCTTTACTTATAATGAAATAAAGCTACAGATAGAAATGATTATTACCATTACAATAGCACGCTAGTTACCATTCTTATGAGCATGTTTAAAATGAGCATGCTTTAGAACTGTTTACATTTGCTAGCAAAAGGCATGCTAGTTTTAAGCATACTCCTGAATAAGCATATCTCAAGAAAACAATCCAGTACACTTGCTATTTAGTAACCATCACGGACAATCAAGTGGCAATCCGTACCGAACTCAATAATATCGTGTAATTGCTTGCGATGCGATGCACCCAAAACCTATTGCACACACGACAACGAAAAAGAAGAAAAAATACCATTTGTTTGCGAAATTGGCTACCTAGAAGAGCAAACCTTGGAGCAAGTCCGAATAGTATAAAAACACGAGAGGAAGATTAAATTAGCATGCTTATAAGCAAATATGTTCAGACGTGCTCAAAGCACGCCTCCTTCCACTCGCACTACAGGTAGCATGCTTGAAAACCGAACGGCTGTCGATTATTGAGCACGCTCGAAATAAGCATACCTTTAGCGTGGTAGAGCCACGCTTCGGCATGAATGGGCCGACTCGACCGGAGTGATACCACGGCCTCTCAGAAAACCGGTGTGAAATAGTGCTTGCGCTGTGTTTCACCGAGTAAGTGAGGATACCGGAGGCCCATAACCCAAACCCCCTTCCCCCTATCTTCCCTCCCCATCCCCCGGAGGCCGGCAATGCACTTGTGACGCCTCTGGTGTGTCCATGGGCGGCGGTAATCGCTTACCATCAGGTGTTGCGTCTGCTCGTTTGCCCGCCAATTACATAAAAAAAGAAAAAAAGTAACTAGTAATGTCTTCACACACTTGCTACTAAGTAGCATTTTCTCTATTAATGAGCATGTCTATCTGTAGCTTAAGGATATGATCCTTTGATAATGGATACAAAATCTAACTAAAATTAATATTCAACATATGTGTGTACATCGAAATTTACATCAAATAGCTGTGAAACTGTAAGCCCACAAGATTAGCAAACGCACACACAATCTGATCGCATTACAATAATCCCCTCACTATCGAAATGCAAACGAGTAAGCACAGAAAAAATCGCTCGGATCCCGGCCCTATTCGATCACTGATGCGATTTTCTACCACTTGAAGACTTGACAATTCGAATCGTAACGAGCACCAATATAACTCGAACCCCCTGCCTCTTACATGGCTCGTTGCGTAGAACATTTACAGGTAATGGTTAGTAAAAGAGAGGCCAGATTACGATGGTTGTATTATAATGCGGGTTTTACAGCACTTATCGACACCCCGTTCTGATTTGTTATCCGATCTTTATTTGTGTTTAAAATGTTTGGATTTCGAACGAGTGATGTGTGATTACCGTTGTGAGATGTTCTATATTTAAAGTGGGAGACGGAAATGGGATAAAATGTACTTTACATGAAACTTTTTTATAAAGAGACACTTTTATTTAAATTCAGAATGAAGGTATCTTTTTAAAAAAAAAAGGAAATAAAAATA
Source organism: Spilosoma lubricipeda (assembly GCA_905220595.1). Classification (NCBI taxonomy): domain Eukaryota; kingdom Metazoa; phylum Arthropoda; class Insecta; order Lepidoptera; family Erebidae; genus Spilosoma; species Spilosoma lubricipeda. The sequence goes on from HG992291.1 coordinate 4,805,072, forward strand.
TGGAAATTATTATTGAATCACTGATTTGACTGCTTCATTGGCGCAGTGGTAGCGTATGCAACTGTGCTGTGCTTGAGGTCTCTGGTTCGATTCCCGGGTCGGACCAAATTTTTGTATAATCCGCAAACATTTATTTAGAAGTTTGGGTGTGTTCTACGTAAAATATGTAGTATTTGCAAAAAAAGGTATATGTGTTTTATCAGTTATCTAGTATCCATAATACAATCTTTGCTTAGTTTGGGACCAGATGGCATTGTGTGTTAGATGTCCAAAATTATTTATATAAGTAATTATTTAATTTCAAAGTATACTTATAGGAAAATTATTGGTCTAAATAGACATAAATTTACATACATTATAAATATTAAAAGATAAATATTAAAAGGGTTTTCGAGCAACAAGGCACGAAGCTTAAAATCCCTAAATAATCTGACGATTAGAGGTACTACAGACGTGTAGGGAAGTAAGCCCTTCTTATCTTAACCCTTCGTCGATCTGTCCACGAATGCGTAACAAGATAAAGGTCTAGATAAAAAAGTTCGAGAAAAAAGATTCCAAACTAGCCAAGTGGCGGTAAAGAAGTTTTTATTATATTTTTGAATTAGTTTCACATAGAAAAGTAGTTGTTTAGAACTTTAAACGTCAGGTTTTTACAAAATTGGAGGATCGTAATTAAAAAGGTTACGATTTTGAGTTTTGTAATGAAAACTTCTTTAGGTTCGTTGAACACTTTTTGGTAGGAGAGAATATTATGGCTTCGCGTCACCGACGTGCTAATGTATGACGTTGATAATTTTAATTTAAACATTATCAAATTTCTAACTGTACACATTGATTTTACAAATATAATTCTAAATTATAGGATTTCACTTCTCTCAGCAGTCCTTATGACTGTCAATATTTTATTAAGCCAACACTTGGTCCTTCGAGCCGGATTCAGGAAACCAGCAAGTGAATCAAGTGGAAATACGGAGCAACGGACCACATGGTATTTAGTATAAGGTGCACTCAACACCTAATTATTATCTATACGTGTGGTCACTAGTTACGAATACGAAGTCATCACCTATTCATCCCATGGGTGTCATAAGATCAGACTGAGGGAGTAAACTACAAAGGACAATGACAAAGAAAAAAAAAATGACACAAATATCAATCTGTTAGGTCCCCGTGGCATAGTATGCCAAAACCTCCTTTCTACGGAGAGAACTATGTTCAGCAATCTATACTAATATATAAAGCTGAAGAGTTTGTTTGTTTGTTTGAACACGCTAATCTCAGAAACCGCTGGTCCGATTTGAAAAATTCTTTCGGTGTTGGATAGTCCATTTATCGAGGAAGCCTATAGGGTATATATCATCACGCTACTACTAATAGGAGCGGAGCAACAATAAAGAATGTTTCAAAAACGGGGGAAATTTTCACACTATGGGCAATATAAGGCGCAAACGAGGTTGCGTGGGTCAGCTAGTAGACTATAAAATACTGTTTATAATATTAAAGTATTAATTAAGGTTAAGCTTTCTTATTTCAATAAACGGTATGTACACAATTTGCACCAAACTTGGTTATTACATTACTCCTAAGTCAAAGATTAACAGGCTTATCTCTCGACTAGCTGACCCACGCAACTTCGTTTACGTCTCTTATTGCCCGTAGCGTGATAATTTTCCCCCGTTTTTGAAACATTTTTCATTGGTGCTCCGCTCCTATTGGTCTTAGCGTGATGATATATAGCCTATAGCCTTCCTCGATAAATGAGCTATCTAACAGTGAAATAATTTTTCAAATCGGACCAGCGGTTCCTAAGATTAGCGTGTTCAAACAAACAAAGAAACAAACTCTTCAGCTTTATATATTAGTATAGATATTAAATCATTTCACAAATAAAGCTTCAATAAAGAGAGAAACAGAAGCCTTTGGAACCAAACTCATTAACGCAAACAGCAATTAACATTCAACCCGTAATGCAGGCAAAATGTTCAAATTAAAGAAAGTTATTTTCGATTCGGAAATCCTTACACGGCAGGACTTTGCGGAATTCGGACAAAAAGTACGGAATTCCGAGGGGCGGAACCACCTGTGTGTAAACCGCATACTTTGTGATAATACAGGCTGGTTACTATTTTGAAATTCGAAAACTTTTAATGTGATCGACCAAAAACAGTGTTTTATCTTTACTCTATACAAATAAATAAAATTGAAGTGTCTGTTTGTACTATTAAAATAACCGCTTTTTAACAAATGCATATGTATGCATACAAGATACATGTATCAACAGTTTTTTTTTCAAATTTTTGTCTGTTTGTCTGTTTGCTCCGGGTAATCTCTGGAACGGCTGGACCGATTTTGACGGGACTTTACTGGCAGATAGCTGATGATCTAAGGAGTAACTTAGGCAACTTTTTTTAGACTAGCTTTGTCCCGTGACGTTATTTGCGGTACGATAATAATCGCGGGTAACACCGTAGGGTTCAGCTAGTATTTAAATATTTAATGAACTGATCCGAATTAATTCCGAAGTCCGAATGTTTCGAAATGTATAGTTTTTAAGAGTCATTACATTTCTAATAAGACCAATAAGAAATAAAACATTTTAGTATTTTTAAAGGTATCACTTTAGTAGGAGAGAATATTTTGCATTTTTTTCAATTACTCTCTACTCTTTACTATTAAATAATCGACTAGGAATTGGTATCGGTATAATTATAACTACAACAATTTTAAATATTCAACCGTTAATAATTAATATTAATTCGTTAGATTGATTTAATATTTTATTTATACTTACAGTGTTACAACACTTATTGGAATTAGTCCTTCTATATAGAAACTAGTTGCAAACATTCTTCTGAACCATAGAGCTATTATAGATAGTGGGGGGAAACATACGGCTGACAGTAAGCGGAAACATCCAACGTTTAGAAAGAGACCTACTCTATCTATAATAACTCTATGTTCAGAATATCCATCGTGGGGTTTCCTGAAACTACTAACGCAAATATATTAATGAGGATATTGTGCACACCCTGTATATTGTAACGCGATCCCGTGGGAGAGCGTAAAGGATCATTTCAACCAATATTCTCCGTAACCAGGAAATAACTGTTTTTGTACTCGCGGAGTCTGGGAGTGAAGTCGATCGCGGTACGTCTAGTCGGCCATGTTGTCTGGCTAGTGACGTTAGGGATTTATTGTTTTGATAGATTTTATAAGATACTAGTTGAACCCCGCGTTATTACCCGCGGTGCGACAATAACCGCGGGCAACGCCACGGGTTGAAGGTAGTCCAAAAGAATTTAGCAGTTACTCATCAGCTACCCATCAGTGAACGTCCCGTCAAAATCGGTTCAGCCGTTCCAGAGATTAGCCGGAACAAACAAACAGACAGACAGACAGACAAAAATGGTAAAAAATGATATTTTGGTATATGTACCGTATATATGTGCATACATATGCCTTTAGTAAAAAGCGGATATTTTAAAATTACAAACAGACACTTCAATTTTATTCATTTGTATAGATTTTATGATACATAACTGAGTATTAGGCATTTTGCTCCGTGTTAGGCATATACGAGTATACCGCCAAACTCGAACAAACAAAATCGAATAAGAAGAGAACTGATTAAGTTGTCTTTAAAACAAAATCAGAGTAATTTATAGATAGTAATAAATTAAAGTCTAGAATTTACCCGACTGTAAATAAATATATAATGAAAAATAACGTATGACAGAATTGTTTTCCTCTCAAAGTTCTGAAAATAGTCCGCGATAGCAAATTACATCTGTCTTTTAAGGTTTCAACTTACTTTAACTGTTTTTGTCTCAGATCAAATATTTGATCTGAGGTTTTTGTGGTAAACAAATTTGTTCAAGCTGATATAACATCACGCTACGGGCAATAGGAGACGCAAACGAAACTGTGAACATCAGGTATTTTCTCATATAACTCTAATAAGAATTATTATTATTACTACCTATGAGTTAAAATCAAACCCTCACACTACCACAATGTCACCCCTTATTAGAAAAACCGCGCCAATATATGGGAATGACATTTTTTTTCTCATTTCCTGACGCGTGATTTGTACGTTGTCAGCGAAAACATTTGGTTTTCGAACGGACACCTGTTCTCTTGTTCCCACGAATTGGGTCGTACGAACACAAGTTTGGAGCGCACGTGTTCCAATTACAAAATCTGAATTCAAATCGATCATGCGGAAGCTTTATTTAAATTTCGAATTCGCTGATTGGAACTGCGCCATTGAAAATCGAATTAGATTCAAATCTATTTTCAAACTTTTTGAGTTTATAATATAGTTCATCTCTTTTTTTGAGGTTAATAGTTGGTTAGTAATTTAGTATGTGTTTGATGTGCGACATCTTCCTTTTTACTGCAATTAATGAAAGGGATTTCGTAAAAAGGGATGAAAGTGTGTAAAATGTGATTTGACCAATAAAGCCCAAGGATGTGAAAGCATCACAAGGCCGCCATGGTGTGGGTCACCATGTTACATTGTTGCATTGTCTGCATTCGCAATGAGTATGGTGACCACCACTCTTGGATTCTGCTTTTGCTTTCCACCAGGCGGAGTAGAGTCATTTTGGTAAGCTCTTACAAAAAAAATAATAACTTATAATTTCCATGTATATGATAAGTAAGTAAAACGACGTCTCGTGTGCCCAGGGAGACTTAAGTCCAGCAGTAGACTGTTAAAGGCCACTTTTAATGGAGTAAAAAGTACTACGTTAAACTGACGCTGAGACGCAGGGGTTGGGTGACATTTGATATTATGAAACATTTGCGTGTTCTTCAGAGTGACCAAAGATTTTACAATCCCGTAGTAGTTGAAGATGTTACAAAATGCCGACAAAAGTGTAGCTGTGTACACTAGTGTCAAAAATTGCGTTCCAGGGATAAGCTGGAATAAACAGACAGAAAATTTTCAAATTATTTTTTTTATATAGGTCTCGTCACTTTCATATTAAATGTAAATTATAGATTACAGTTACAGACCCTTCAGTTTTATTAATTCACTAGCTGAACCCCGCGGTGTTACCCGCGGTACGACAATAACCGCGGGCAACGCCGCGGGACGAAGCTAGTCTCAAAAACGTTACTCCTAATATCATCAGCTACCAGTGAAAGTCCCGTCAAAATCAGTCTAGCCGTTCCAGAGATTAGCAGGAACAAACAGACACAAAAATTTTAAAAAATGTTATTTTGGTATATGTACCGTGTATACATACAATCGCTTTTTACTGAATGCCTAGACATGTATACAAGGTACCAAATACCAAAATATCATTTTTTTAAACATATAAATTCATATAAGTACATATTAATTAAATAAAAAATAATCTATGTTTATACAAGAACGAACACTTGATAAGGAGACTTGAAAACATTCTGTAATACCAAATCTCAAAGTTTTTCAAGCGGAAATGTAGAAACCAAGAGATATCTAGACGCCATAAATCAACGAAGGTCTGCAACCATAAGACGTCACATTAATTCTATAACGCTATGTCTACTTCATCTCACCAATTTCAATCTCACTATAGTTTTAAGGAACGCTATGTGAATTTGCAATTAAAATTTTAAAAAGGTCTAGTTTATTGTAGGTAAAAATTTATGAGAATGCATGCGCTTAAATTGCCCTGAGACCCGAGAAACACGCTTTTAACAATAAAAATACTTAGTGAATTGTTATCTTCGTGTAATAGACCAGAACATCCACCCACATGTCCAGTTTTTCCACGACAATTACATCTAAATATCCATAAAATTAATTGTTACAAATGTAACTACTTTCACACGGAACTCCTTTGAGCAACCGTGACACTGGCCGTAATGACCAATGTATCTTTTATGAAAAATTACAAACTTTAATTTCCCTCCAAGAATCAAAAATACTTTCAAATTTAGATCTTACAGCTTATGAAATAGAAGTTTGTTTAGAATGGGTCAGTAGTAAAATAAAATTGTCAACGGTTTGACGTCTCAATGTTTATTGACAGCTGCGGTCAGCCATTTTGTTTTTTTTTCTTTGTTTGATAGATTTACGATGTCCACCCACATTTGGCATGCGACCAATTTTTTTACGGGCATTATTACATGGTCATTACTACAGTGTATTGTGCCTGAATTGATATGTCATTAATACGTTGTAAGTAGAAATGGGACTTTGTGCAAGCGTTATTGCCGTAAAACGTCGAATAACGGTTGGCTGTGAGGTATTTTTTTTTCTATGACTGTTATTGCATTACCTTAATTGTGTAGCTATTCATTTTATTTAGGTATTGTCTTTTGCCTGCTAATATTCTTACCTTGTTACACTGTCATCAGTGCGAAATTTAGAAAATTTACTTATGTTTTTGCATATAAGGACTGATTTTGAAACGTACACAAGGCAAAGAAAGAGACACAAAGAGGCAGTCATTCCAATCGCCTGTGTTAAAAAATAATATTGTTTAAAGTTAATTTAAAGCGGGAATTATTACCTATTACGACCTTACAACTACTGTTTATCCACCCAACTGATGACAACATGAGGAGAATAGTGACTGGGAAGTTGGAAAGGAAAAGAAACATGGTCAAAATTCCTAGAAGACGTTTAGACCATAACACATAGCATATCAATAAGCAACTGCACCTGATCGCAACCCGTGGAGACAGATGGATGAAAGAGAGACACAGATCCTCAGCTGTAAGAGGATTAACATGAAAGAATACCTGCTAAAGCTTTAGTATGAAATTCGTTTTAATATAATCAGATACTTAATTCATTTAAAACTATAAAGTCTATAAACCAACTATGAAAGAACTTTGATAAAATTTATATAGCCTTTGTCTCCCGGGTTATTATTACGAATCTAATAATATCTCATTCATTAGAATCGGTTTAGCAGTTTAGGTAGACATACATAAACTGTCAAAACTATTACCCTTCTTTTTTTCTTCGTCGTAGTCGGGTAAAAGAGTGCTAAATTCAAACTTCCCTAGACGTAGTAGTTGTAAATGTATAAGTAATCCGAATCTAATTAAATGGAAGCCTTAGCAGTGATCAGCTGTGCTCAGCCGCTACTTACTGTACTTAGACAAATGTCACTAGAAAAGTTACAATTTCGTTTTCCGTCTTCTGTGACTTGACTTCCGTTTGCTCGCCGGCTTCTTAATAGGGTAGCCATGATAACACTTAATGTAGGAAGTTTGTTAGGCTGTATTTTTACAACGATTAGTACTAGACTTGACTAGGTTCTAGTAGTGACTTTTAAGGTCCTTCTGCCTTAAACAGCCTTTTCTTTCCTTGTAGAAGTGACCTGGGAAAGATATGTAGAGAATGTTGGACTCAAACTCAAAGTTATTGAAGCAGAAGAACGATTGTACGACACAGATTACTTGAAATGCGTTTAGGTACTTTTTAGACGGCCAGGTTCTAACCGTTTACCAAGTTTCTGCCTTTGCAGGGCTGACGTCACCACTTTCTACTCCGCTGTGTGTTGTGGATTCAAATCCTATATGGGACAACACTATGTGTGATCATCAAATTGTTTTTCTAAATCTGGATGTTCTTTGTGTCCGTGGAAAACATGTTTGTAAAGTCCCCCACGACACTGGACATATTTATAATGCGGGAAAAACCATAAACAATTTGACTAGGTACATTGCTCTGGGAGTCTTGCTACCTTTCAGTAACGTAACATGTAACACATTACGTTACCTTTCATTTTTGCTTCTATCACTAAAAATAACAAACTTATTATAAATAGGGCTCTAATGTGCATACAGGTTGAAAAAACCACACATCTATCATTTGTTAAAATATAGTCACGATAGAAACGAAATTTAATTAATTTTAATGCCTTTTTCAAGATGGTCACCTCACAATCAGTACAGTCGTCGCCGCAATAGTATTACATGTCAAACGCAATCCTCTTACCGCCCCCTGCTCACCGCTGTCTTTAACCGCCCCTTCTATGGCTTCATGCAAAACTTAAGGTGGATACAGAAGGCCCGAATATACAGAAGAGTGGCTGAACCAGCACTAGTAGCGTAATTCTGTTCTGGTGAGGGTTACAGAGACATGTCCAACTAAATCAACGAACGATCTGTATCTCTTCTTAAATAATTCAGGCCGTAAATAAAAATTTTACTTGAAACAATTCTTATCTTAACTTTTTAACCTCCTTTTGTGGACAAGAGGATTCTTATTGTACCAAAATGTATGAGTTTTATTAGATCTGTAAAGAAAAAAACTCGTATGAAACAAATGATGAAGAAGTGGTGGATTCGCCTAAATAGTCCGTCCATCCGTCCGTCAGAATTCTGCCCAGACATGAAGCTGATGTAACGGACTGCTCTGAAACTGTAACTAAGTGCTCAGAAAAGTGGGGAGAGGAAGAAATAGAGACTTTTTGGTAGAGAACGCGCACACCTGTGTTTTCTTAGCGTTGAACTCGACCAGATTTTCATCGCTCCATTATGAAATGCGGCTCAGAACCCGGTCGAGCAACATCTGCACAACCAAAAACATTTTTATACTTCATAACATTTTTTTGCCTCTGGCTCCGCCCGCGTATATGTCTATTATCGTGGTAAAGAGAAGCCTTTGTCCTTCCTGAAGAATCTACAAGCCATTAAAATCGGTGCAGTGTGACTTTCCAAACAAAGTAAGATACCTATTATTTAACCTGAATTTCAAAAATCAACCGTATTTTCTTAATATTCAATTCTTAAGAAAATAACTGGAGAAATGTAGGTATTTCATAGATCATTTGGTGTTAACCCCATGCTATTATCTGTCAACACTAATATACAAGGGAATTTCAATCTTGATTTTTTAATCTGGCAATTATGACATTTGTTTTGTGTATATGAAAAAACTGAAGGGTTCATAAGCCGTCTTCACCTAGCTTGTAGTAAAATATCACCGGTTATTAATAAACATAATAAACTTAATAACTCTGTATGTTTTCATAATCTTATCATTACTGTTTTGAAACAGATGTGGCTGTTTTTACTCCCGTTATGTACCACGCTATAATATTTTAAACTCTAATCTTACAGCAATATAGGTCAATTTCTTTTGGATAAATCCCTATTCCTGAAACTCAAAATGATTGCACGATTTTATGTCTTAACATAAAGATGTTGAGTTTAATTTTTGATTTTATCTACGTAAAAATAGTATCAATTGAATTTAAATCATCTATGAATGACATTAAAGTTCAATTTCGATTGCAATATCTTTTGGAGTGATTTATTTCGAAAATGAACGAAAAGTGAGTTGTATTAATAAACTAGAAGTATGCGAGGGTGGAAGTGAGGTCGGGGGTGAGTTCCGCCATTAGTGTGTTTGAACATGTCTAATGGTTCCTGAAAAATTTTGTGGCGGGCTAAAGGTTGCGTCACATTACGCAGAGATGATGCACATTGCATATGCTAATGTGAGCAAGCTTTAAACGTAATATGAGATACTACATTTCTGTACTATTTACTAAATAACAATCTTTTTTTTATGACAGAAAGTAGTTTTGTTTTTCCTCAATTGTGTAAATAAGCATTAAATCTACGCCATGTCAAGTGGTCAAGAGAGTATAAAAAGCAAAAATATTTAATATTATTTATTATATTTATGCAGCTCCGTATATTTACTTAATTTAACAACTTTTCTAATACCCCTTGAATATAGTAGAGATACGTTTGAGAGCCTGCAAAGAGTTTATAGTAATAATAAAGGTTTTAGTAAAAGTTACATAATTCTAGCTAATATTAGTATTCATTAGAACAAGGAGTGCAATATTTCTTTTTTAAGGTGAAATTATTCTTTAACTTTAAAGGGACCTTTCCTTTGAACGTTTGTCTCAAGGATAGATTTCGAATTAGCAACCAGTCGGCCACAAATTCGACGCTTTAACATTTTATGCTATGTGGTTGAAATTGCAACACTTAGGTAACATTAGGTATTAAGGTACAGTATGTCGTCAAAACATTGGCCTAAATCTTTAAGCCAAATTCACAACAATCTATTATAGTCTAACTGCTGAACATTGGCCTTTTTTTAGAAAGGAGTTTAGGTTTTCTATATTGACCGGCGAGTTTCATATGTTTTCTTTTAACTTTTCCTTCTTATTACGTAATAATGCAATTATGGAGGTAAATATCTCTATATGTAGTGTGTCCAGTGGAAGTGGTCTCAAGTGTCACTGGTGTGCCGGTAGGAAGTCGCACGTGCACTCGAAGAAACCCCTCCTTCGAAGGGTCAAGTTACCTTTAAGTTCCGGATGTACTGGGCAAGTGCCTATAACCGTAGTGTTTACTTTAATTTACTGTTGATATTAATTTATAGTAAAATACATACGTAGATAGGTTATGTGTTCCATTTTTTTTTCTTGTTTTTTAAGACAACGCCTGCATTAGGAATATACGTTCATAAGGTGCAGCGAGGGACTTTCCAAACATAACACATGACACGGACACAAGCAACATCCAGGGTCGTGTTCCATGTCGGATTTGAACCCATAACACTTGACGCAGTAGAGAGCAGTGTGGCGACCGCTTAAATCACTAGGCCTGGGGTATATACTTAAGTTAATAATTTTGACCCTCATGCAACAGTGGTCATGAACTGGTTATGCTTAAATAAACACATACGATTTTCTAAAAGTTTTTTTATCTTTCAATATATTTCTCAATACTAGGTATAAATACTACTTCTTTTATCTTTGACAAAACCTTTTAACAATAACTCGACAGATGCCGTAAATTAATTAATGTGGCAACCCTACTGCGTAAAATCCTTAAAAGGATAAACGCTATAAAACTCGAATGTCTAAATAATTAAAAATAAATAGCATTTTGAAAATCGAACTATTATTTTAGATTGAAAACAAAACAAAGAGTTCTAAAAGGTACGTAAAAGCATACTGAAGTAAAAAGGACATTTCACGAAAAAATAACTGAATAAAACACTCGTAATAAAATATGTTGGCTTGAAAGCAGCCGTTAAAATTCATTGCCACTAAACATATTTTCTTTTCTACCGAGTTGCCAAATATAAAATTTTAAAGTACTGACTATATTAGATTAATGTGTCCAATTTTGATAGACACGTAGTAGAACTTGTTACTTTTTGTTATTGCTTTAGCGGATTAATATAAGTGTGTCATAAATATGAAATAATTGAGGAATCAAATGGGTAGAGTATCACTTTACACTTAATCATCATCAGCCTATTGCAGTCCACTGCAATATTTTCACTTTCTGCTTAGTAATTACTTAGATTTTTTCTATCAAGATAATATTAATGTATTGCCTTGGAAAGGTATCTAAGTGTCTTCTACAGATATCTGATTTCCAATATTTCTAAAACACTTTAATTATACAAGTTCAAGGACATAAAAAAATAATCCTAAAATCGGGTAAACTTCCGAAACTGGCAACTCACATTTTGTAACAAGACAATTCGTAGTCTTTGCGACATATTATTTCCATACTTACTGTCATGACGAGCACAGGGTACGGAAATATACAGAAACTCTCAAAGATATCTAAAATAACCCTTATTTCCAGTGCTTTAAGGATCGCTATTTGCTTATTGGAATGCAAGGAATATGTATGTAGTTTTAGAATAGGTACTAGAGTGATATTAAATCGCAAACACAAAATAAATGTGTTACTTTTATAATAAGCATTATTTATATAAAGACAGCTAGGAATCAGATAATCAGATTTAATACTATTTTCCTCTAGTGTTTTGTTGAAAATGATAATTAAAATACTTATAACAGTTATAACTTTTATCCTGTATCCTTACTAATTTTATGAATGCGAATGGTGAGACATTTTGTTTGCTACGCTTTCACTCCTAAACCACTAAAACCACTTTAATATTCTTTTACTAAAGGAAAGCACAATTACCAGTGTATCAGTAACATAGGCTACTTTTACCGCGATTACCATTATACAAGCAGCTGGAACCGCGAGAATATCTAGTCCTACTAATAATATAAAGGCGAATGTTTGTAAGTATGGATGGATGAATGGATGTTTGTAACTCTTTCACGCAAAAACTACTGAACGTATTTGGATGAAACTTTACAGGAATATGGCTTATACATCAGAATAACACATAGGCTACTATTTGCCGCGATAACCGACATACACGCGGACGGAGCTGCGGGCAATAACTGGTAATATTTAATCTTGTTTATGATTAAGAAAGAATTATTTTTTTATCTGACTATGATAAGGTAAAAAAAAGTCTGTGTATTCTTGCATATTTTATCGTAAAGCCCAAACTACTGAAATTTTATCAAAACTTTTTAGTATTACATAGTCACGTTATAGTTTTTAAACTTTTTCAAGTAGCGTTTGCATTAAATGTATCGCACTCCGAGATCAATGTATTGGAATATTCGGAACGCATCATATACATATTTATAATAGCCCAGTCATATTAGGTAAAAAAAGGGGTCAACCTCGGAATGAAAGATAATAAGCTGCAAATTGGTATGAACCTTTGTTTTGTCATTCTAAATGTTGTCTCAAAAGTCACAATCGTTATCGTGTCCGCCTCTCAAGATATTCAAGGTCAAAGGTCACAAAAATCGGTTTTTCGCGAATATCTGGCTTCCTATCGGTTAAATGAGATTTGCATTTATTATAAAAGTTGTAGGCTATAAAATTCCCTACAACTTTTGTTTAAACTTTTTTTTCATACGACTTTTTGAAGGTAGAGCGCGAAGAGTGCACATCGTACAGTCATATACGGCCTAATGCAAGGTCAAGCGTGAGTTATGGTTATCAGTACGTTATAAAGTCAATTATTTACTTGGAAATTATAATTATTAAACAATGCCTATTATTTATGTACTAACTATTAATTATTTATATTTAATTAAAGTAAGTAACTTGATTATTTATATATAATTATTCATATTTAACTATTTAAGTATAAAATATTATTAATTCTGGATTATATATTTTAGTTTTATTTTAAGTTAACACGACATTATATATCTTTTCTTTAAAACGCGTAAATTTCTCAATACTTATATACCTGGAAATACTTGTCCCTACCCTATGCCCTTTTCTATTCATTGCCGGGACAGATGTTCTATAGTATTCAAGGCCACTCTCACCACTTTGTATGAGTTCTACACGCAATTCATCAAATTTACAAAACTAAATAAACCTGTACAACTGTCAACACTTCAACCAACAAGTGTAGCAGCTCATCAACACATAAAACGTGTCTACTACCAGATTCAAACGTGGTTAGGGAAGGACTTAGAACCTCAAGAATGGGGCTGGATGCTTGAAAATGAAATCCTGGAGCCCATACGAACGTTATTACCTCCAGCACCAGCCGAACTACTAAACGTAATATTTTGCAATTGCAAAAATGGTTGTGGTTCCCGCTGTGGATGCAGAAAATCAGGGCTACAATGTTCTTTAGCTTGCGGCCAGTGCAACGGACAAGCTTGCCTCAACGCTTCACTGTATCCAAGTAATCCCGATGAAGAAAATACATATGATCCCGATATTCTGGAAGGTTTGGAGATGAACATGACAGATAATGAGGATGATGACAATGAATCGAACATTTTTGAGCGACAAGAAGAAGAAGACGACGAAGAAGAAGAAGATAATTAGCTTCCATTTCCAATTTCATTACAATTAAAATCAACAAAGATACTTTTGATATTTGAACTCACATTTTGATAAATGTATATTATGCCGTATTTAATAATAAATAAAAATATGTGTAAAATATATACTCTTACTATCATTTTAACTTAAAATAAAACTAAAATATATAATCCAGAATTAATAATATTTTATACTTAAATAGTTAAATATGAATAATTATATATAAATAATCAAGTTACTTACCTTAATTAAATATAAATAATTAATAGTTAGTACATAAATAATAGGCATTGTTTAATAATTATAATTTCCAAGTAAATAATTGACTTTATAACGTACTGATAACCATAACTCACGCTTGACCTTGCATTAGGCCGTATATGACTGTACGATGTGCACTCTTCGCGCTCTACCTTCAAAAAGTCGTATGAAAAAAAAGTTTAAACAAAAGTTGTAGGGAATTTTATAGCCTACAACTTTTATAATAAATGCAAATCTCATTTAACCGATAGGAAGCCAGATATTCGCGAAAAAACGATTTTTGTGACCTTTGACCTTGAATATCTTGAGACGCGGACACGATAACGATTGTGACTTTTGAGACAACATTTAGAATGACAAAACAAAGGTTCATACCAATTTGCAGCTTATTATCTTTCATTCCGAGGTGAAAGCCCTAATATGACTGGGCTATAAGGGCAAATACAGACTACAACTTATGCGAATGTGATTTCGATCCCGGCATGTATGGCTAACCACGACGGTGACGGTTTTAAAATCGTAAAGTCGGTATGTATCTGGGGTTTAACGCTTCCCGTTCCATTTTCAAACATATTTACGATTTATGGCTCCATATCTACACGGTTCGTGAGTGAATATTTCGTGTCCCCTACCGTGACGAATTACTTTTTACCAGATTTATTCAAAAACAGAATTGTAATAATTTATAATTTTTGTTCAGGTCCAATATTTTTATTTCAATTCTTTGTTTATTGTTTGGAAATCGATGGCCAGTATTTCTTTTTTTTTATTTTATTTGTTTTACAATGTTGTGCATTACTGGAAATATGGGAAGGCAAGTCAATCAAAGCAGTTTAAACAAAGTAGTGATCAACCAGTGGTCGAAATTCGACCATAACTCATTTAATTTAACTTTTTTTTTCTTTTCCTTTATTTAGCTTTCTTCACTTCTACTCCATATATTATGATGAATGAATGTATTCGTTAAAGATATGGCGTCACGAAAGCATTTCCCATTTGGAATATTTTTTTTTTACTAAAATGAAATTTTTGAACAAGTCTACCGCTACACTACCTACTCCTACAAAAATACATACGATTTTATTTTGCACTCCTCTCGAATTATTATCATGTGAGTATGTACATTTATCTGAATGATGCATTAAATATCTAAATATAATTCCGGAGTCGCGATCCTTGGCCGAATGCTTTTTAAATAAGATAGCCGGTATCTTACACAGCACTAATATACATAGGTGCCTACATACATACATACATATACATTTATGTGACTAGCTGCGTCCCGCGGCGTTATCCCTGTTTGTTGTAGCACCTTTACAAAAGAAACCGGGGCGAACCTTTAAGGAAATTGGTATAAGTTACTCCTTATATGTATTATCTATATATCTATATCTGCCAGTAAAAGTCAAGTTCAAATCGATTCAGCCTTTCCAGAGATTAGCCAGAACAAACAGATACACAGACAGACAAAAGTTTTGATGATAAATAGTTTTTTCAATGTAAATATACCTTATTCGTAAATACTTTTATGCATACATTTATTAAAAAGCTATTAATTTGAAATTACAAACAGACGCTTCAATTTCATTTGTTTGTATAGATTTATAGATAACGTTATTGGAAATGCTTAATTTGGGATGTCGAGATGTCATGGACAAACGTCCTGAATTTTTAAGTCTACATATTAAAAAGTATCACTTGTAGATATAACGCAAAGAGGTTTTTGCCTACCTGACATTAGCGGTTATAGAAACAAATTCTCACATTTATGTGTCATATTATATCTTCTTAGCCTTTATTTTTCCCAAGATTATTTGGAGTCGGCTACTAGTTGAACCGGTTTCACCTCAATGTCAGTTTTTCCACGGAACGCATAGATTTGGACATTCACAACCCTGATGGCGAACTGAACTCGAAAGTCGAACAAATTGTCAGCATATTTCAGGGCACTGACTTTCCAATAACGATTGCTATAGATGTCCATGACAGCCAGGACCGACGGCTTATCTTATCTAATAATAAAAATGCGAGTGTAAGTTTGATTGTGTGTTAAAACTTACATTTAAACCACTTAATCGGTTTTAATGCTTTAACCACTGGTAAGATATATCATCGAGTAACAAAGTCTATTGTTTATCGCCTTAACTGACATATCTATACTAATATATAAAGCTGAAGAGTTTGTTTCTTTGTTTAAACGCGCTAATCTAAGGAACTACTGGACCGATTTGAAAAATTCTTTCAGTGTTAGGTAGCCCATCTATTGAGGAGGGCTATAGGCTTATATCATCACGCTTAGACCAATAGGAGCGGAGCACCAATGAAGAATGTTGCCAAAACGGAGGAACAAAATTAGTGGAGTCGAGAACAAAGGTTAGAGTGGATATTTTACGAGTGCACATCTGCAAATACGTGTATGTATGTATATCTATATGTGTGTGTTTATTTTTTCTATATTATAAGAATCTAAAAAAAGGAACTAATAGCCATCAACGTTTGTAAACTACACGCCCAATAAACAAAATGTTCGTCTAAAAACACAGCAATATCCGAGATAGGCACGCACCAGACGTATTATTTCGTAAACAGTCTATTTTCCTCCTGTAAAACTTTAAAAGCAGTGTCTGTACGGGCGGAGATCAATTTCAGTTTAATGGGAGATCTTTTTTGTATGGGAGGGGTTAAAGGTGAAAACCAATGGCGGCGTGTGACGTCACGCGTGCTGCAGGTTCAGAGAGAGACGAGAGATGCTATTCTTGGAGTGTCTGGAACGTACAGTTGGAATGAAAAGTGTGTTTGATAATTTTCGTGATGAATTTAAAAGTTAAAGCTATGATTAGGCGATAGCTGTGCGAATCAGAGTTATCCCCAGTTTAATTAGTACACTAAAACTTATAGGTGTCTGTCTATATAAGGTACTAGCCGACCCACGCAACCTCGTTTGCGTCTTCTATTGCCCGTAGCGTGATAATTTTCCCCGTTTTTTAAACGTTTTTCATTGCTGCTCCGCTCCTATTGGTCCAAGCGTGATGATATATAGCCTATAGCCTTCCTCGATAAATGTACTATCCAACACTGAAAGAATTTTTCAAATCGGACCAGTAGTTCCTGAGATTAGCGTGTTCAAACAAACAAACAAACTCTTCAGCTTTATATATTAGTATAGATTTTAATTCTTTATAAGGGACTACATTTTTTTTCGGTGTTAAAGAAGTTATGTGTTAATCCATATTGTTAGCAATCTCCGTACTAAGTTTTATCAAATTTAGTCCAACTGTTTGATCTTGAAAAGAACTTACGCACTTATAAAGAGAGTGTGTGGTTGGATTTTTGTTTTTTTTTCTAACCTACAATTTTCTCTCATTATTTTTCCAATATTTAAATCAATGAAGCGCTCATAGCCCAGTATCACTCGGTGATTAGAAACAATAAACGAGGGTAAGCAACGACGGCGCGGTCAGTACCTAGATGGGTGACCGCTAGTGGCATGATACCATGAGCGTCTCCGTGATTCGGAGGTCACGTTAAGCAGTCGGTCCCGTGAACTTAGTTGGAGGCCTTTGGGTGGCTTAAAAACACCCAACGGCAACATTACGTAAACACAACGTTGTCTTGCCAGTCCCCAATCCGCACTTCCCCAGCGTGAGGACGTATGGCCTTAACCCTCTCCTGAGAGGAGACCCGAGCCCAACAGTGGGACGTTATAGGTGGTTGATGATGATGCAATTTATAAAAAAAGAAACCACTTGAACCTCTTCTGCGAGTGAGTTTTTTTATGGCATAGGAGCGAAGACGAGTTGCCTGAAGGCAACTGATTACCATCACCTACGTTGACATGTAATTAAAGAGAAATTCGCAAAATGTGGTTTTAGTGGTAGCCACATTTTGCAAATTTCTACCTATTTCGTCAACATCACACGGGTGAATCTATACTAATATATAAAGCTGAAGAGTTTGTTTGTTTGTTTGAACACGCTAATCTCAGGAACCGTTGGTCCGATTTGGAAAATTCTTTCGGTGTTTAATAGTCCATTTATCGAGGAAGGCTATAGGGTGTATATCATCACGCTACTACTAATAGGAGCGGAGCAACAACGAAGAATGTTTCAAAAACGGGGGAAATTTTCACGCTACGGGCAATATAAGGCGCAAACGAGGTTGCGTGGGTCAGCTAGTGTACCTATATAATATACTAGCTGACCCACGCAACCTCGTTGGCGTCTCCTATTGTGAAAATTTTCCCCCGTTTTTTAAACATTGTTCACTGGTGCTCCGCTCCTATTGGCCTTAGCGTGATGGCTATATAGCCATCCTCGACAAATGGGCTATCTAACGCTAAGAATTTAGCGGTTCCTGAGATTCTTCTTCTTCTTCTTCTGAGTTCTTCAGCTTTATATCTATACAAATAAATAAAATAGGAGAGTCTGTTTGTAACATTAAAATAACAGCTTTTTAATCAATGCATATGTATGTATACACGACACATGTAACAAAAATGTAGTTAAAAAAAATTTTGTCTGTCTGTTTGTTCCGGGTAATCTCTGGAACGGCTGGACGGATTTTGACGGGACTTTGGCAGGCAGGCAAGACACTGGCAGGTAGCTGATGATCTGGGGAGTAACTTAGGCTACTTTTTTAGACTAACTTTGTCCCGCGGCATTACTCGCGGTACAACAATAGCCGCGGGTAACACCGCGGGATTCAGCTAGTATTAGTATAGATGTGTACGTATAGTCGCATCGGTAAAATACGGTGTGTAGGACAGTACAATTTAAATACCACACATAACCTGCACTAACACTTGGTCCTTTATGAGGCACTAACAATTTACCACCGTGCGAAGAATGTCGAACTAAACTGCTGTTGTGTTGTTTCACCTACACTTCACTAAAAGATGCGCATGCGCACGGTGACTGTAAATTGATTCAAAATAGGTACAAAATATTTGTAATGCCATGAAGTAGTCGTGCGTTGGATCCTGTACATTATTTTTATTATTATTATAACCTTTTTACATCATAAATTCAATTCCTGTATTTAAAAAAATAATACAATATAAAAATAAAATGATACATTGAAAAATAAAAAAATCACTAATTTAAAACTACAAACATTATAAAATTAATATGTCACATTATTATTTAAAAGAAGCTTAACTATTAAATGTATTATATTAATTGTATTTAAAGAAATATTCATTAATTAAGGACCTCTCAACGAGTAAAGGCCACCTCAAGTTCTTTCCAAAATTCTCTATCTTTTACTTAAGTAAACCAATCCATGCCTGCTGCCTTGTATATTTCATCTATCCATCTTTCTTGTGGTCTTCCTCTACTTCTCTTACCGACGGGTCCCGGCCGAACCGTAACTTTTTTAGTCCATTTTTGTCGGTCAAGCCTGTCCATTTCTGCTAAAATAGGACTCTTTCTCCCAAGGTTATCACTAGTTTCTATTAGATTGCTTACAAAAAAATTATTATTATGGGTGTTACCAAAACTTACAAAAAACAAACGAATATTAAAAACCAGTTGGTACAATTGTGTACAAAAGTTCGTTAGCAAAGAGCTTATTTGTCGGAAACGTCGCGCGCGCACGATTTATGTCGACACATTCTGAGGTGAGGATTTCCAAGTGAAATAAATACAATGAGCTTGTGGAACCAAATTCTGGAGTATTCGATAGCGAAAGATGGAATATCGCTAGCTAATAGTTTATAAAATATACTAGTATCTTAGAAACTAAAACAACTCCAGTACCTATATATTATATTATTTTTATTTATAGAGTGGAAAGAAATTAGTCCATCAACAAACTATGTAAACGTTTGCTAATAGTCTGTTTATTTGTTACATGACCTTATCAACTTGAGCTGTACCGTACCTAATATATACCACCATTTTAATTTAAAAATTTGTATGATTGTTAGGTTTAATAATTTAGTAGTAAATTATTAAAATTTAAAAGAGGACATGTATAAAAGATGTTACAAAAATCATTTAACGAACATGTTAATGGCACAAAACCTGGATCATCTAATTGGCACAAAGTCATTTGACAATCAACCATTTTAAACGAACTTACAATATTAACTTTACAGTAAGAATCTTTTTCCCTAAAAACTTGCCACTTTCGACAACATTTCGTTATCGTCTCGAAATGTCCCGTTTGCCGCCAAAAAAATATTCAGGAAGATATATCTCAAAAACTTTAGTGGAGCGTAGAGTATTTATGGAAATCTAAATAACGCGAGCTTTTTTTAATTGTACGGAATGAGTTTTTTCATTATTAGTTTTATTTATTTTGGTGAGCTTCAGTGATTTGTTCGACGGTAAATATTATAGGGAGCGGCAGCAGACTGTGCGGTGTTAATGAAGTGTCGCTTATAAACGTTTGAATGACTAAATATGGCTCGCTGGGGACACATTTTTTGGTAAAATACGAAGTTTGAACGCCGCTTAATATAGAAAGAAAACAATAATAGTAAATTGGTTTTGTCTATCCTCAGACTGACAGTTGCATTTCTTGTTTGTCTATGACCAAATAAAAAAGTTTTAAGATTTGAACATTTTAATCTGTGTTCGATGTTTTATTTGCCATTTTGGAGTAGATAGAGACATAGATAGGTGTAATATAATAATAGATATATGAGTAGATAAACACATGTAGACGCCGATTGGATAATAATATGAGTTGGTTTCCATCTCAAGATTGCTTCAGACATCATCATCTCCGTACACAACTGAGGGGCGAAGGTAACCTCCATATAAATGAGCCAAACATCTTTGGAATGTTAATTACATTCCAAAACTAAAACTCTGATCTTATTGACATCAAATGATTGACTTTGTTCTGTGCCTAAACAAAAAAAAAACAAAAAAACAAGAAATAAGTAATAATAATTTCCAACCATTTTATTCTTTACAATTATATAATTTTTGGCACCACTAAAGGTCGCATACTAGCAAACCTATTGAAATCTATAACGGACTTATAGGTCATTTATCATTTAAAAAAAAAAGACGAAACAAACCGGAAGGTCGAGTCCACAAGTGGTCAGTTGAGAACTGAGGGCTGATCAATATTCAAGAAATACAACTTTTCTATTCACTTGCCCATAAATCCTAACAGCCATTATCCGCGAATTCGCACAATACGCGAACATTAATTATAAATTCTACGCGAACTTTTCAGAGGTCACGGCTTGACCCGTGAGAAGTTGGGGACGAAGGACCCTATTTGAATATGCCCTTGGGTGAAAGAAAACATCGCATTGTGTCGAGCGGTCAGTCTTTGTGTCCGGTCGTGCAGTGTCATCTTATTATTATTTAAATTTTGGCAGGTGATGTGTATAAACAGAACTGACCTTACCCATTTTTTGCGAACGATAAATTTTTGAACGACAATACGCAATTATTGGGACGAATGAATATTATTTAAATTTGGAGTGTCTTGTAAATGCATTCGTGAATTTGTAATGTTCTGGAATTTTACTAGCTACTATTTTTTTTTTTGTAAATAGAAGGTAAGTCTGCTGATAAACATCCTACTAATATTATAAATGTGAAAGTTTGTAAGGATGGATGGATGTTTCGATGGATGTTTGTTACTCTTTCACGCAAAAACTACTGAACGGATTTGGATGAAACTTTACAATAATATAGCTTATACATCAGAATAACACATAGGCTACTATTTGCCGCGATAACCGACATAGATGCGGGTGGAGCCGCGGGCAACAACTAGTGCACAATAATTTGCATATGTGTTGCCAAATCCGTTGTTTTGAATATGTCTAAATATGAACAACTTGTGCTTAAAGTGAAGATGCCCGTCGTGTCTGAAATAAGACGAGAATAGGTACATCTATACTCTACACAAATAAATAAAGCTGGAGTGTCTATTTGTAACATTAAATTAACCGCTTTTTACTAAATGCATAATATATATATATATATATATATATATATATATATATATATATATATATATATATCATTCTTTACAATGTTTGTATGTCTGTCTGTCGGTCTGTCTGTTTGTTTGTGCCGGGTAATCTCTGGAACGGCTGATGATCTCAGGAATAACTTAGGCTACTTTATTTAGACTAGCTTTATCCCACTGCGTTTTCCGCGGTACAACAATAACCGAGGGTAACACCGGTAGATGATGAGATGATTATTAAAGTCCCGGGCGGGAATCGAACCCACGCTTACCAGTCAGGTTAACTTACCAGTAAACCAACAAGCACGTCTAACTAAACCAATTACGAATGTCATTATTGTAGAATAAATACCTAAATATTGTTGTAGACATCTTAATAGAATTCTAAACGAAAAAAAAACAACTAACTAAATTATTCATTCTAAAAGATAAATCGAACGCAAAAGTCAACATAATTCATCAAAATGCGTCCATTTTATACCACCGCCCTCCTGTTTAGCGGAGATTTTCACAAAAATGGAGAATATCCACTTTTATCAGACGGAGAATGGCGATCAATCAATAAGGATTAGTGGACCCGGCGATCTCTATTTTAATCATTATACCCACGAGGATAGGCGGCGGTTATCGAGTTATTAAGATATCGAATATTGGGTCCACAATAATATTTTTAACCGACTTCAAAAAAGGAGGAGACTAGACTGGGTTTTTTATGTTTGTTACCTCAACCCTTTGTGGATTTTTTTTTAATACTATTTTATTTGAAAGTTGGTGTTTCCCGTGTGGTGCCAATTTAAGTTGGTCCAGGTCTTGAAGTTGGTTTTTCTTGTTAAATTTTTTGAGGTAAAAGACACGAAGTTTAACCGGGAAAACTGCAATTCATCACTAGTCAAGTGTTTTGCCGACTTTCTGAGTACCTCTTTAGTAGAATTATGTGGGGGGAGGGTAGAGTTGATTGGTCTGTAACAAGCGATGAATGAAGAAATTGCTAACCACCAATAAGGTGGAACTCGTTGGTTTACTTTCTTATAGGTTTGGTCTCCCAGTAGAATCAATCTATTTCTCAACTAGATACTAACGCTGAGGCCTTACTTTGACAGGTCTATAAAATAATTCATAATTAGGTTTTAGGATCGTAAATATATATAGGACAGTTCTTGATTTTTTACTAGAAACATAAGTTTTACTAATTTTGGTTTATATCGTGAAATTATTCAATGATTAAACATTTAACACAAAAACGTCAGTGCCTTCGAGTTCGAAATACTAAGGCTTATTCTTTCTTTAAATTTCCCCGACAAAAATTGAAATATGGAGCAGAGTTTCAAATAAAGAAACAATTTACAAAAACAATCTTGCGATTTATACTAGAATTAAAATATATTCTTGAATTAAACTCACTTAGACTATGCCATAGGGCGAAACCGATCAGGATTGAAGTAAATTAAAACAGCGGAACAAGTACAAGTAAGTTTAATTCAAGAATATATCTTGACAAGTTGCACACACAATTAATATTGTGTGTGACATAATGCGCTCCGTCAGTAGTACCTAATCTTCAAAAGAAAAAAAAATACAACCCTCCAATCGCTACTCTTTGCCGAGAATTTGAACGGAATTGTATCTTGCCGATATCCCTAAATCTCCACATATTTTTTATAAGTTATGATATTCAAAGGGAGTGTTTAGCGGCTGAGCGATATGGCAGTGATAAAATTTTATGAGCTTCGGGGAAGAAATCAGTCAACCAGAGTATTGTTTCCATTATAGATATTGGATGCACGTTATTTTCATACTAAGTTATGGCTTGTTAGCGAACTTAAGTGTAATTTACCTAACGTTGATGAGTTGATTTACGTATCACAAGTCAAAAGCCATTAATGTAACTTAAACAAGAAAGTAAATTTAAATATGATGAAAACAATGTGTCTTTTTCTCTTCGTGTGAACTAGAAATTATAAAAACGTAAATTCTTATAAAGACGTTTCTCTAATACCCCTTTCTTAAAATCGTAGTAAATAAATCACATTAATAAAACATTACTTAGGTTTGACATTTACCGGTCACTGTAAAGCAAACGTAGCCTATCAAACAATGGGTACGCGTACCCTAACCTAAAAGAACCAAGAAGGACGAAAGGGTTGTCCGTTGATCCTTTGAGCCGGCCTCCTATCGCGGTGGCGTGATGATAAAACATGCCATATTATGCTATATTTATGCCACTTACCCTGTATAGTGGATTTTGGCCAGTGCTTCAGCAAAGTCGTAAGTTTTTATGTAGTGGATCAGTTTGCCGATTTGAGACGTTTATTTCTTGTGGCAGTGAGTGGGTTAAACTTTGGAATTTTCTAATAAACATTTAAAGTTGCCAACATTAATAAAAAAAATTGAAGTTAAATTTGGAATGGTTTTAAATAAAGAATAATATATAATTATTATACTAGCTGACCCACGCAACGTCGTCTCTGTCTCTTTTCAGTTATAGTCGGCTCCTATTGGTCTAAGCGTGATGTTAACTATCCTGTATTGTACTCCAGCAAAACATACATAAAAAAACGTGAAAATTTGTTAGATACTTTCTGAGTTCATCGCGAGCAACAACGTGACACGAGAATTATATATAAAAATATTAATAATAAATTGGTAATATACTTTTGATTATTTATTTGCAGGTTCCAAGACATTTTAACTTTTCCTGGACGGGTCGAGTGTCTCAATCTCTCACAGTACTTGTATGTAACTGTTCACTACTCTACCTCTGTGTACTACGTAATTACTTTGCTTAATTATTACTATCAACCTGGTGTACAGAAGTTACAGTTCTGGGACATGGCCTCTAAAAGAGATTAGGTCCCAAAAAAAAAGGTTTAGGCATAAAGTATTTTCAGCATTAAGTTAGGAGGTGAATATTACAACTGATCGACTACAGTTTACTATCAAAACTTTTTGGTGTTTGTATTTAAAATTGAAGAGAATAAATATAACTTTTATACTTTTATGAATAATTGAAATTCATTAGTAAATTACAAGTGTACAATTATTTCCATTTATTGCGGCAATATATGGTAGTTTAAAGTAAACATAGTTAGCAATAAATAGTATTTAATAACGCGGAAATGAAACGAAGCGCTATAAAATGCACCATAGAGTATTAGTGGTATACGACGCGTGTATCTGTACGTGCGATTTATATTTCGTTACCGCGCGTCCCTGCAGAGGGCCTGTGCTACCGCCAGATTGCTATCCGAACGCCAATATTGTGGAATGGGCTTTATTTTAGTTTAAATAAAGAACTTTTTGAAAATGATCTGGAGTATTTTAAAATTTTCTTAAATAAATTAAGACATGTGTTTTTTCTTTTTTTTGGATTGGTAACATTATTCCAAATTTAAAAATAAGTATTGTAGAAACATGCATCTGGCCAAAAGGATACGTTATTAATCTTGGATAACTATTGGATTGGATTCTTAGATTACCCGTCTACGGCGAAGCTAAAAGGAAGTGTGATAGTTTTGGCAGCCTATGCATGTTTGTATGGTCCAATGCAGCACCTAAACTACTAAGCCGATTTTAGTAAACGAGACGTTTTTGATATTTATTAAAATTTGTGTTTTTTTCGTTGCGAGTCCATAATAATATTATGATATTATTTAATGTTATCTCATATTTACAAAATTTAACTATACCTATACTACTATACTAAAGTGGTTATTTTAATATTACAAACAGACACTCCAATTTGATTTATTTGTATAGATTGGAGCGTCTGTTTGTAATATTAAAATGATCGCTTTTTACTTAATGCATATGTATGTATACACGGTACATTTACCAAAATTGTAGTAATTTTTTTTTTGTATGTTGACTTTCACTGGCAGGTAGCTGATGACCCAGGGAGTAACTTAGGCTACTTTTTTTAGACTAACTTTGTCCCGCGGCGTTACTCGCGGTACAACAATAACCGCGGGTAACACCGCGGGGTTCAGCTAGTTCAGAATAAAAAAGTAGCTGAAGATTTGCTCTTATTAAAAAATAATAAGTTCTAAGAACTAAAATCTGATAAATAGATTCGTAATAATTGCCCGGGTGATAGTGGCTATATAAATTTTATCAAAAGAGTTATCGTTGTCGGATTATAATATTTTAAACTTATTTTCTTAGAGATGGTAAAATGTTTAATTTTCAAACTAGTGAAAGCAATTTATTAGTATTATACTTAAATTTTGTAAATATAAGGAAACTTTAAATACTCCCATAATATTATTATGTACCTACTAACGACGAAAAACTTTTAAAATTCGAACTAGACTAAACAACAATTCAAAAACTCGGTCGCCATCTTTACCCTAAAGCCACGTTCCCGTCTAAGAAATTTTACAGTGCAATTTTATTTATAGCAAAATTATACGGTGGTTGGTATGTCCGTGGGAAAGCCAGGACAAGGGACCGGACAGTGTCCGGATCTTTTTGAGATTTTAGGACATTTGAATAATGCACCGATACTTTTTGATTATATTTTATTCTAAGGGGCGATTCGGTGAGTAGGTTTTGTGACTTCGCGCGCATAATTTGATTTGGTTTTGGTACTTTTATGTAATTTATTGCAAGCTGAACGAATGCGCTTCGCTGTTTTTACTTTATTATTTACAGTTGGGTAAAAATTCAATGATCAAAATTGATTCTAAATATAAAATTTTCATGAGAGTTTAACCTAACCAGGTATTGGATAAATATTATTCTATTAAATGTAACTAACATTTAATAGAAAAATCCTGGTTAGTCAAAGTTATTCTGTATTGTCTTTCGTCTCTACAAATATTTGTGCGATTTTCGAATAAACGACAAATTAAAGAATAGGATACGTTAAAAATATTTTTTACTATTCAATAGTAGGAAATTGTCTCGTGACAATTCTAGTGGTAGACTCAAGCTAGGTTCCCGGGTTAACACCAATTCGGGGCCTTCTGCATTCAGAATGAGTATGGTGACCATCACTCTTGGATTCTGCTCATGCATACCATCAGACAGAGTAGAGTCAGTTTGGCAGGCTCAAAAAATACTTCCTCAGGTCTACGGCCTGTCTTAGTCACTGGGCTATGTCCAGGAGGACGAGTTAGTAGTTCCGTGTTGTCAGTCCATTAGAGAACCAATAGTATCTTATTTATTTATACCAACCACTTCGATTGCATAGAATTTTTTTCTTAAAAAAGATTTAGCCGTTAAAACTACCGCCAAAATTTTCAAATAAAAAAGTGACAAGTAGATAGATACCTACATAGATATAGATACTTCTATTATACTAAGAGGGTCGCCTTGTAAATATTAATCTCGTAAATTTTATGTCAATAGTCTCCCTCAACCCCTGTTTGATGGATAGGGGTACGATATTGATGTAATATATAATAATATTTGAGCTAAAATACCTCATTTTGGGGTTAATATATTCATAGTATTATACGATGTTTTTGTTGGCATCTGAACGTGGTTCATATAATTTTGTATAGCTTGTAGCGACTGTTCATTATTTAAACCACGATTTTTCATAAATATATATATATTATGTATGGGTCTGCCAAAATAACTACTCGCCTGATGAAAAGCAAAAGCAGAATCCAAGAGTTGTGGTCACCATACTCATTGCAAATGCAAACAATGTAGCATGGTGACCCACACCATGGCATCGTTGGGCCTCCAAATTGTTTAGCTTTCTGCACTCCTGCTCCATGTAAACTTTATCTTTGTCATATTTAGTAGGTTTTTGCTGCATGTATTAATATTAGATAAGGAAATACATTTTTTAACAATAGTTATGATGTAACAGTTGCAAAACATTTAATATTTTTGAACAGTCCGTCTATTTTAATATCTTTTGTTGTTTAGTATTAAATATACTTTTTTATTTTATGGCCCAAAGCTTTTTCTTCATTTGTGATAGTATCCTTCTTTGATTCATAGTTAAAAATGATAAGTGACTTAAGAGATTTTTAAGTAAGTAAAAAGAGAGAAACTCGTATAATATTTAAGTTATAGTCTGTATTTCCATTTAATTCTTAGATATTGCTCCCATTTTACCTATTTTTGGCACCAGTGACGCATAATGATATTAGTACAAGTCAGCTTAAACAAAAATCAAATGTTTACGATAGTATTCATGAGTGTTATTACATAAAAACATACCATAAACACAGCATAAAAACTAAAGCAACCATAAATCCTAGAACACGGTCCAATTCCGAATGTGGCAAACAGTTTTTATAAAGTCATAAATATTTAATCCCTAAAATAGAATCTTAAAAAGTAAAAAAAAATGTTTTCACAAACACCGGGGCGTCGAGTGTACGTGTGCAAATTTGTATTTCTTTTGTAACTTTTTTTTTGGGATTACTGACCACTAACAAACTCTATTTAAAAATTAGAACATCTCACGCCCAAGAAGTTTTTTTTGGCAAGATGTCCGACAGTATATCTTCGTTTTTTATTAATTTTTTATTATGTTTTTTTTGCCCTTGTAGTAAAAATAACAATGATGATTATTAGTGTTTACTTTACATTATAAGATTTCGAGAAATTTAAGGATAGTTTGTAAATTCGATCGGTATTTTTATTTCAAGAAGAATTAATAGGTGCATAAAAGGTACCCACATACAAACGATTATTTGATTTAATTATTAAGTACATATATACAACTAGCTGAACCCCGCGGTGTTACACGCGGTTATTATTGTACCGCGAGTACCGCCGCGAGTATCATTGTAAATTACATGTACTAACATAGTTCTTAAGATATATTGTATACTAACACATTATGGATGTATTTCCGAAATAAAGATATTATTATTATGGGTTATGGAAAATTTTATCTCAGCTGATGCTGGTAAATGTGAACTGTGAACCTAGCACGGGCTTACGCCAAGTGGGTTGGTTCATTGTGTAGTGTTGTAGGGGTTTGAGTTGTGGATGTGAGGAATCGTCGCACTATGGAGCAGGTGTCAATTATTACTGACTTTTGTAAATCAATGTATGAATATTTATTTAAGTCTAGTTCTGTGAGTGATGTGTGCAATGATTTTGGAATGAGTCCGGTTGATGAGATTATTATGGGTATGATTTTGACGGTGTGTTGGTGCCACATTTGTCGTATTTCATCTGCTAGTGGTATATATTTTTGTATTTTCTCTGTGTATTTTCTTCTTACATTTTCAGAATTAGGTATCGCAATGTCTATTAAATATGTAACTTTTCTGTCCTTTAGTGTTAGTGTAATATCCGGTCTATTGTTTGTGGTGGTTTTGTCGGTAATTATGTCCCGGTCCCAGTACATCTTTACTATTTCATTGTTGAGTACGCTTTTAGGTTTATATTTGTAATATGGTTCTGTTTTATCTAATAAGTTATATTTTATTGCTAACTGTGAGTGGATCTGTTTCGCTACGTTATTATGTCTTTCTGTATACTGTTTATTGGCTAAAAACGGACAGCCTCCTGTTATATGTTCTATTGTTTCCTGAGTGGAGTTGCATAGTCGGCATTTATCTGACACTATTGACGAATCTTTAATGATATATTTCTGATAGTTTCTGGTTTTGATAATTTGATCTTGGATAGCCAACATAAATCCTTCAGTTTCTTTATAAATATTACCCTTGGATAGCCATGCGTTTGATGCCTCTAAGTCTATATGTTCTTGTTGCAGGTGGTTAGGGTGTTTTCCATGTAAGGTCTTCTGTTTCCAGCTATTTATTTTTTGTTCATTTGTTATCGGAGGATCTATGATATAACTATTGTCATTTAATTTTAAAGGTGTGCCAGACGTGGATATGAGTGTTAGGGCTTTATGTATAGAACTATCATTAGATTTGTTGTACATGTAAGTGCGAATGTTGTGAACCTGTCTATTGTACAAGTGTTTTACGTCTACTAGTCCCCTGCCTCCTAACTTCCTCTCAAGATTAAATCTTTCTGTCGCTGAATGTATGTGGTGAATATTGTATTTATTGCATGTAGTTCGTGTTAATCTATTAAGTTTGTCTAGATCTGTAGATGTCCACTTAATAATGCCAAACGAGTAAGTCAGAACAGGGACTGCATATGCATTTATTGCTTTAACTGTATTTCTGGCCGATAGTTCTGTCTTTAATATTTTATTTAGCCTATCTATGTACTTTTTTGTAAGCTCTTCCTTAATCTTACTGTGATCTAATCCTATACTCTGCGCATATCCCAAATATTTGTACGTATCATTTATTTCCATTTTATCTATTATCGAATTCTGTTGTGTGTGGAGTATGTGTGGATCTGTTTCGTGATGTTTGCCTTTAACAATACTATTTATTTTACACTTATCTATTCCAAATTTCATTTTGATATCGGTACTAAAACTTTCAGTAACTTTTAACAGTCGGTTCATTTGTTGCCTATTGCCAGAGTATAGTTTGATGTCATCCATGTATAATAAATGTGTTAGTTTAGTGTTACTGTCTTTATGTAGCATGTATCCCTGTTCAGTGTTGTTTAAAATACGAGATAGTGGGTTTATTGCCATGCAAAACCATAGTGGACTTAGGGAATCGCCCTGATATATTCCTCGTGCTATTTTGATGGTATTAGATTTGATGGTGCCTGCTTCTGTTTTTATATTTAGTACAGTGGACCATTTTTGCATGGTCTGTTCAAGAAATTCGATTATGCTGGGATTTATTTTGTAAATTTTTAAAATTTGGACTAACCATGAGTGCGGTACGCTATCATATGCTTTTTGATAATCGATGTATGCAAAATATAGATTTCTATGTGATTGTTTTACCTGATTATGTATTTCTGTATCTATGACTAACTGTTCTTTACAACCCCTTGATCCTTTCCTGCAACCTTTTTGTTCTTCAGCAATTATTTTATTGTGTGTGAGATGGGTATTTATTTTGTGTGCGATAATGGATGTAAGTAGTTTGTAAAGTGTGGGAAGGCATGTGATTGGTCGGTATTTAGCTGGATTTTGTGTGTCTGAGTCTTTAGGCTTGAGGTAGGTGTTACCATGTGTTAGAAACGTGGGTAGTGTGTTTGGTTCCTGGATAATTGTATTGAATGCATTAGCAATATGTTGGTGAGTTGATGTAAAGTACTTTAACCAATAATTGTGTATTTTATCTGGTCCCGGCGTCTTCCAGTTGAGTGTCTTTTTTATTGCTAGTTCTACATCTGTTTTATCGACTATAACTTCTATCATCGGGTCTAAATTCTGTGTTTTATCTAGTTCTGCTTTAATCCATTCTGCTTCGTTATTGTGTTGTATTGGTATTGACCATATGTTTTCCCAAAATGTCTGTATTTCTGTAATATCGGGTACATTATTGACAACCGCTTCTTTGTTGAAATTCCTATAAAATAGCTTCTGATTTGTGTTAAAAGTAATATTGTCCCTATGACGTTGATTAGACTTTTTGTATCTCCGTAATCTTTTTGACAAGGCTTGTAACCTTTGTGTTTTTTTATCCATCGTTTCTATTGCTTCTTCTTTGTTTTTATACATGGTGCCCATTTTTATCTGCTTTTTCCTGCTTAGATTACCTGCTATAAACTGATTCAGTCTTCCTATTTCCTGTCTTAAAACTGCTATGTTATTTTCTATACGTCTTTCCCACGCTGGTTTTGAGTTATCTTTAGTTCTTGGTGTTACTTTTGTATTTATTGGTCTGCTGTTCTTGTTGCTATTATGGATTAATGTGGCGGTCAATGCTGCACAATATATCAGATCATGTACTTCTTCTATGGTAGGGTTCGCGTTATTTCTGAATTTGTTATCTATCAGACTATTTAGTATATTTACTGTCATTTTTGATTAACGTGATATTTTTAATTTTACTAAATTTGGTCGTAACGTGGGATCACTTCCTTTATATTTTATGAAATTTTCGTTGAATAACTGTTCTATTTGTTGCATTCGCTCTGTAGTATCATGTTGTTCTGTTTGGGTATCTAGTGATTGTGTGTGTGCAAAAGGTGTAGGTGATAGTGTATATGTTGAGGTAAGCGGCGTGTTTGCTATTTGTGAGTCTATCGATTGTGTGCGTTCAATATATTCTGTTGAGGTACATATATTTATGTTATGTGTATTCGTTTCAGGAGAGTCATATTGAGTATTGTCAATTATATTTCGCTGATTTATGGAAGGTGAATTTGCTGAATCTGTAGATATTGTATTACTACGTAGATTTTGTTCTATTTCTATCTTAATTATTTCCCTTTCTGAGACTGAAATTCTATTATTGCGGTGTATAACTCGTACCTGATCTGCTAAACGTTGCTCTGATAACATATGAAGATCTGGATATATTTCTATGAATTTTGTGTAGAGTGCTGGGCGATATCCCGTAAGATTTGTTTCGCAATGTGTAACAGTGTAGTAGCAGCGAAGTAGTTGTTGATTTACTTCATGCGTCCACTTCATTCGCTGCCGGTTTCTGCCAGCAAGGGTGGTTGCAGGTAGCATGTCCTGCAAAACACTTCTTGCTGATTCCTGTAGAGTGTCTGGTGTAAGTGTGGTTTGTGTTTCGGCTGTAGTAGATTGGTTGGTCGTGACCCGCCTGTTCAATCTACGACCACTGGCGGTCCGCATGCTGCCACGTCCAGCGCCAGCTCCAGACGT
Source organism: Spilosoma lubricipeda (assembly GCA_905220595.1). Lineage (NCBI taxonomy): Eukaryota > Metazoa > Arthropoda > Insecta > Lepidoptera > Erebidae > Spilosoma > Spilosoma lubricipeda. Next base: position 4,837,575 of record HG992291.1, read on the forward strand.
GCCCTGGCGACCCCCAGGCAGCGGCCCTATACTATTACTATTTATGTTCTGCTCCATGTTTAATGGGTTACCTTAACCTTGTTAGCCACATAAGTTTCGATGGTATGTGTGTCCGCCCCCCACGTGATCTGGTGTTCGATACGGACGTAAGGTAGGACTTTGGGGGGCATATTATTATTATTATTATTATATTATTAAAGCATTGCGGATGCATTAATATTTTTTTTTGGCCCGATCAACTAATTATCTTTTACAAAATAAAATATATTTATACCAATATATAAAGCTGAAGAGTTTCTTTGTTTGAACGCGCTAATCTCAGGAACGTATGGTCGGATTTGAAAAAAAAATCATTGTTGGATAGTACATTTATCGAGGAAGGTTATAGGCTATATATCATCACGCTAAGACCAGTAGCAGCGGAGCACTAACGAAGAATGTTTCAAAAACGGGGTAAAATTGTTACGCTACGGGCAAAAGGAGACGCAAACGAGGTTGCGTGGGTCAGCTAGTTATTAGATACGAGTATAAATCTCCAAAACCTCCATTCTAAGGAGGGATCTACGTTCAACGGTTGACTCGTTAGGGTTATTGATGAGTAGAGTATTGATGAGATAACTATTGGGTTTAAGGTAAAATTAACTTAGGTGATATTGATTTGAAATATCAGACATGACATACCAAAATGTAAAAAAACGGATTACCCTAATGTACTATGCCATAAATACAATTAAATATTAAAAACATATTCTTGTAGAGATATTTAAATAACAGTTGAATTCTTCTTCAGTAGTCGTTCGCACTTTTATATATGTAGTTTTTTATCATAAAAAAAAAAACATTGACCACTAACAAGCAGTATTGAAAGCAGAGCATCTCACGCCCGGAGAAATTTCAAAGACATCCTATTTTTTTCTTTTAAATTGTTTATATATTTTCTTATCACATAGTTGGATTTTTTTTGACATAATCTTTTTAAATATAAATAGGCATAGACTGAGCGAAACAGTTATAAGTTTCTTAGTGGGATTCTACGGCTACCGACAGTTTGACCTAAAACATAACACAAATCTTACAAAAAAAAAATGTAATTGGAAAAGTTTGTAGTCTAAAGATATTTATTATTTATTTGATTACAAAAGATCTGATAACATCGCAAATAACTATTTAGAAATCTTGAATTGCAAACGCCAGTCAGTCACACGAAAGCTCCCGAAATTTCAATTTGAAAAGATAACTATCATAAATGTTCTATTTTTGAAAGCAAAACACGTCGGCATAATAAAGACGGTCCACACGACCGCACAAAAGTGCAGCTTGCATTGTCCGAGCTCCTTGCACAAACTTTGCGCAAAATATAATTGCCTTGGCCCCCTCGTCTATTCATGCATCAAAGAAAAAAAGCATAAGAAAAAAAGTAAGATGACATTCCGTATTCAAAATATATGTCATTTTCTGTATCGATGTGTCCATTGTGACATTGGACGGACCTTATTAGTGACCGAATGTCCGTGAAGTCGATGACGTTTCCCATGACGGCTGAATTCTATTTTTGAATTATTTTTACAATTTACGAGATGACATATCTTTATTGTCGTGAATTCGGAAGTGAAACGGATTAGTTCCGTGAACGCATCGATAACTGTTTATTAGAAAAAATAGTTTTACATTAAAACTTTAAGACTGTTACGATTTGCGTATGTTACATTTTTTTTTAGTAAGGGCTAGCAGATGTCAGTTTGCTGTTTATAACTGGTATTATTCCAGGGGTTAAATAAATTGTGATGTTGTATCTTATTCCTTATTTTGATTTGATTTTTGTTTTTGATTTTTAAATCTAGTGATTCAAAATTAAAGATGATGAGGATACAATAACTTTGGACTTGGTGCGGTTATAGTACATAAACAAAAAATAAATAAAAGCAAAACGGAAAAGAGGCCCCATAAACTAATAATCCTCATTGATACAACTCTGATTACGTTGACAAGAGTCTAGATATAACAGATAACCCTACAAGGTTATGTTACACCCTTCGGCTTTATAGGGTTGAACTGCAGTGGCTATAGCAGTATGATTTTACGATAAATTAATAGTTTTACATGGTAAATACTCGTAATGATTTGAAAATCACATCATATCATTGCATTAAAAGAGACAAAATACTAAAAGTACGTATACGGGTACATACGTAGGTATTTTTGGTATTTCTACTAATGTGTTTAGGTACGAAAATAATTCAATATTCAGATAAATGAAACCATCAACGGCTAAAGAAATTGATATAGTTTGCTATTATGTAAGAGGGTGTAATTAAAATATATCTACATAAAAACGCTTTATTTCAAATTAATGCAGATACCTACATGAACCGTTAAGATAAGCAATTTTATTTTCTTACATATTCGTAGTTTTATTACAAATAATTTACTAATAATCTAAACTTTTAATTTTTATTAAATAATTTATATTCAATACCAACGTTAAGTAATAATATTCGTAATAAAATAAATATGTCAGCCCTATTTGTCTAAAGGTGAATACATTGGAAGCCCACGCAATGAGTGACACAATTACCAAACTACAGATCACAGATAAGCTATTAATTTGGCTCCCATATCGAAAATGCGCCCCTGGCAACCAACATAAACACACCCTCACTTCATTCTCCTAACGACTTTATTCCAAAGGGAATAAAAACGGTTTTTCCCTAAACCTATATTACCAAATACGAAAGTTACCTAGGTTTTTTAATAAGCAAGAAATTGATATGAAGCTCTTTTATGTGGCAACACAATGGTTATATTGTTTTCCCAACGTTTGAACCGCGAATATGTTACCCTTGATTGGGGCGAGATTATTTTATCTGGCAACTCGAGGGTGACTGATTAAAAGGAGATTGTTGAGGACTCATGACGAAGTATGTTTTTCTATTTGGATAACTATTTGAGAAGTATTTATACTTTTAAAGTTGTTATTTCGTACTGTTAGTTTTATTAGTTACTAACCGACCCACACAACCTCGTTTGCGTCACCTGTTGCCCGTAGCGTGATAATTTTCCCTCGTTTTCGAAACGTTTTTCATTGCTGCTCCGCTCCTATTCCTATTAGTCCGAGCGTGATGATATATAGCCTATAGCCTTTCTCGATAAATATACTATCCAACACTTAAAGAATTTTTGAAATCGGAGCAGCGGTTCCTGAGATTAGCGTGTTCAAACAAACAAACAAACTCTTCAGCTTTATATATTAGTACAGATAACTAGTAAAGTCTTCAGTTATTTCTGACCATCCCTTCCAATTGTTGTTTTAATACCTGTATAACATTACAGAACATTTTTATTTTTTATGACGCTTTTTCTACATACAAACGTCAAGTATTCCAAACATAACAATCGCTTAAATTCACAATGTTTGTTTAAAACAGGGTAGGTACAATTAATTTTCTTCACGTGGTAAAAACATATAGATAATACTTTTCACAAGTATCTACTAGAGTTGTTCATTCAAATGAGTATCAATAAGTATAGTATTAACATGTTACTTAATCCCGGCCTCATTCTCCTATCGTGATGTTAGGACCTTTGCACACAATTAGACATAATAAACAGACGTTTATTGTAGTGAACCGCTCGCAATCTTCTGACCTCATACCAACATTGTCTCGTAGTACCGTTATTAGTTCAAGTAAAATGTTAACGCGTTTATAATAACTAGTTGTTGAAACTCGATATTAAAGCTTGTCCCAACACTAAGCTTTCTTTTCTACAAATAAGTAAAACAAACTGTGACAAAAAAAACTTTATACACACAACTTTTCTTTGCCCGTTTATAACGTTCTGTTTTAGTCTTCCAAATGTTCGAAATTCAAATATGCGAACTTAGAACAAAAACTAACTTGAATCCAGGGCGGGGCTTCTTGACAAATTTACGATAGTTTTTGCGAAACTTTTTCTTTATTTTTATGGTTCCCTTAAGTGGCAAACGGTTTTACGTAATTTTTTCATCAAAGATTATGAACCTGTCTTGAGGTGTTAACTCATCTTATCTCGAGTGTTCGGCTTTCTCTCGACAGATTTTAAATAATTGTTAACCTTTTTTTTTTTTTTTTTTTTGTTTAAATTTAGTTTTATGTGTGCCAGTGGTTAAAAACAGATAGTTGTGAATAGGCCATAACCATAGGGTAAATAATTTAAAAGGTTTAATATTTGTCTTACGGATTAAGAATCCCAAGTGTCATCAGCCGTATTAACCCTTCATTAAGTGGACAAGATCACTGCAATGAGAAGGAAAACTTTTCGAGGCCTGACTAGCAATGTATAGGCCAAAACCTATTTTCTAAGGTTACTAATATATAATCAATTTAAGCAAGACTGGAGGCCCAATGATGCATAGTTAAGCATCACTAGGCTGCCATAGAGTGGGTCACCATGCTGCATTGTTGCATTGTCTGTACGAGCAATGAGTATGGTGACCACCACTCTTGGACTCTGCTTATGCTTTCCATTAGGCAGAGTAGAGTCATTTTGGCAGGTCATAATTAAATAAAAAAAAGGCGAGTAAATTAGACTTTAAAAAAATGGATATCTATGGTTTTTATTGGTAAATCTATTCGGTTGATAATATTTGGTAATGAGGTTCTAGTAGAAGTTGGTATTAATTATATGTGTATGAATTATGTTAGAACCGCGCCTGGGCCTGTTTATTCTTCTATGTATTAGCGTTTCCTTGCGTTCACATCTGTTAATTCCATTGCCAAGGGATGGATCTACTGCGATGTTATTGTAATTTTAAGTAATAGTCCCCCAGCACAAATCTTTTATTAAAAACATTACAGTTATATCGCCTTCTTTGATATTACCTACTCTAATCTTTAAAAAAAACAAACTAATTTGGCTCTTTAGCAATAGAGATTAGTGCATTAAAGGAGAAATCACACTAGAAATTACTGTCTAAATATTTTAAATATCATAAAGTATCTGAATAGCTTACTCTAACATTTATAAAAAAAGTCGAAAGTGTTTAACTCTTGTGTATATCTGTTCCACAGTAAGAAGACCATAGATAGGTAATAAAAAAATCAAAGTGTGGTCCTGACATTAACATGACAATTACGTTGTTAAATTTGAATTTAAATATGGAAGGTCTTGAAAGTCTTTCGTAGCGTTCTTTTCCTACCGAAACAAAATTTTAACGCTAGATTTTTTCTTTACGGAATTTTGAATTACAACTCAGTGTTTTTGCAAAAGGTGACAGTTTGGATGCATAGCGTGAATACATAAAGGTTGACATATTTAAGCCATTTGAGAAAAGACACAGTCGTAATGGATTAATTAAGACCTCAGTTAAACTTGGGGCACGTGTGAGATGTTAAGGTCACGTGAAAGAGATAAATTTGACAGTTGACAATATACATTTTTCACATTGTAGATAATTTATCACTCAATACTAATAAAGATAAGGTAAAATTTGTTTCTTGAGTTGTGATAAAATTAATGTTTCTAAATATGTTTTAAGCACTAAGAGAGTCAAATCTAGTGAGTCTAGAGACCTCAGAATAAAAAAACTATTATTTTTCATATGGTAATACTGTCACCTGTGAGGTGATAAAAATGTCAAATTAACTATTAGCGAGAAATATTGGTTTTAGAGATATGGAAGGATTTTTATTCGCATCATAGAGTTGATCTGTACGTTGAAGTTAGTTATTTTAGTACTTTCATTCTCTTAAATTACTGTGTTAGTAATATTTTTGGTACTTTCTTAACAGTGCTGGTGTATTTTAAACTAAGAAGAGACAGAGAGAGAATGGAACGAACAAACATCAACATTATAAAAAAAAATGATTTAGAGTCGATTAAGTAATAAACAATATTTTTAAACTGTATCAAATGAAGTTCAAATAATAAAGAACATAAACAAATGAATTCAAAGAAACAATAGTTTTAATATTGCATTACCTAATGAAATTCAGAGCGAATTAATTAGACAATTGTTTCATTTATTCCCTTTTTTATTTACTTAACTTTTTTTTTAAATATTCGCCATTGCAAATCCGTCGACAAGATTAATATTAAAAGAACACAAACAGAAGAAAAGGAAAATCCTGAAATCTTGTAGATTTTGCTGAAATGTGAAAATGACTTGTAAGTATTTGAAGAGAAATGTTTTGACCAAGTTTGGATGGATGGATGGATGTTTGTTACTCTTTCACGCAAAAACTACTGAACGGATTTGGATTAAACTTTACAGTAATATAGCTTTTACATCAGAATAACACACAGGCTACTATTTACCGCGATAACCGACATATACGCGGGCGAAGCCGCGGGCAACAACTAGTGTTAAATTATAAGTAAAACATTATTTCTAATCATACAATCATCTGTATCCTACTATCCTACTAATATTATAAGTGCGAAAGTTTGTAAGGATGGATGGATGTTTGTTACTCTTTCACGTAAAATCTACTGAACGGATTTGGATTAAACTTTACAGTAATATAGCTTTTACATCAGAATAACACATAGGCTACTATTTGCCGCGATAACCGACATATACGCGGGCGGAGCCGCGGGCAACAACTAGTTACAAATAAACCCACGACGTTTGATTCATTCAGATTCGCTCGCCACTAGACCATCACACCATTATATGATCAAAATCATTCCCAACATAAATCAAAAATGTTCCCATTACATCCTTATCTAATTACCACAACAATACGTATTCACGAAAATCAATAAAGGGGTAAACACACAAAACACATAAATGAGCCTTTTTATTCCCAAAACTAGTTTCTCGCGTGCCCGTGCGCAGCATCCAACCCTACCGCTGCCTCTGTTAACCCGACAGCGCGTGCCGGGATCAATATAACCTACCTTCAAGATACCTCAGCCCCTTTACACCCGTTTATCTCGAGCACAATCCCTTTTTATCCTTTTTAGGGCTAAAGGGTACACGAATCGTGCGCAAGGATTCTGCGTTCGCGTGCCCTATTGTTAAGATGGAAACGAGATGTAACCCTTATTTTATAGATGCGAGCCCTTTATGTGTACATTACTTTTTATGTTTGTTGATGCAGAACTGATTTTACATCTTTTAGGAAATAGTAGAAAACCTAACTTTTCTTTACTACCTACCAATTTTTTTACCAGACAACATTTATTTAAAAACCTAACGAACGTTCTAAATTCAAAATATGAAAATCGCAGGTGCACTTGCTATATAAAAAAGTAATTGATGTTCTATATTTCAATTCTAATTTCGGCGGGATAAAATACCAGTTCTTAAAGAGGTTTGACAAGAAGTAGCCGCGATCCGCGATTCCCAGAACATATTTAGAACACGTGGAGTCACCCCGTGGGACCACACATGAACTGAATAAAACTCTTATAGCACACGATTTCCAAAACCAGATTTCTTTCTTCATCAATATTCACAATATTAGAAGAAGCCCCTTTTTTACTTTATCTTTTTTTCTTTGAACACGTAACGACTTTTTTCTTTGGACGAAAAATACGATGGTGAACTATGACCCCCAAGCCCTTTGAACGGTTGAAATCTAGTTTGTATGAAAAAAGCATGTCTGAGTGTTTTGTTGGATGTTCACAATGAGCTGAATGCGTGTCCGAGAATAATCGTACGTGGTCGGGTAAGTTTAGTCGGTAGTTACTATGTATCGGACTCTATGTATTTGATATCTATGTGCCGGTATTCATACCATACATTGTAACGGCTTCAAGGCTATTTTTTCTGTTTAGAATGTTCCAGAATATTAAAATGTAGATAGATATTTATTGTATGCATTTTTAAAATACATTTTTAGAGAAAAAAATCAAAATTATGAATAAAAATCTTCAAAGCAAATTTCAAATTAAAAGATAGAACCAGGTTTTCACTATACATAAATGATTTATCGTAAAATAAATTGAATTGAACTTGTTTAAAAACCAGGCCAATTTATTTAAGGTCATAGTCAAATTAATTCATAAAAACATTTTGTCACGAATACTTGTTGTGTCAAAAGATTTCTTTATGCCTTAATCATTAATAATTTCCAATTACCTAAAAACTATTAATAATTTACAAATCAGACACTCGTGCCTACCGCCATTTGCAAAATTAAAAAAGTAACAACATTTTCGACAAAAACTTTTTTGCAACAACTCCCCTCTATGACCATGATCACAATAGAACTTCGCTCCCGTTAAGTAACCCAATTTTTACACCATAAATAAAAAGAAAAAAATGACGTAAAAAGTAACGGTCTTCCGTGTTCCTTTTTTTGAAAAAAAAAAGAGCGAACGTGAATTAATATATGTGTAACGCCTCGATGCTTACACACAAAGTGGGTATTGAGAGCGAAAATTAGCCCACATTCATGGCTTTTTTTCTTTTTTATGTTTTTTTTTTATTTTCTTAATGTTTTGTGACAATATTGACAGATCAGCCCAGGCGGGGCTTTGACGATCTGTTGGAGGATTTGTAAATAATCTTATTGAAAATTAATACCGTTGTTGAGATGCTTTCTTAGAAACTGATTGGCTTCATTGTTACAACTTTTTGTTAGGCCCGAGTTTTCAGTGGCTATGAATTTTGATGAGATCGTTTTTTGACAGTTTTTTAAATAGGCCAAGTAAATTTATTCTGGAAATGTTTGGAAGGAAATAAAAGCTATGTGAGAATCCCTGCCAACTGTATTTTTGGAGAAAAGAAAAAATGTCTGATTTGAATACTAGCTTATTCCCCAACGATAGTATTTAAACAATAAGTTGTTGTTTTCAAACAGTTATTTTAAAATATCGTTATTATTACAATCATTTTCGTAAGTGTAGTTTTTGTAAATCGATTTGAGTATGCCATGAATATAATATTATTAATATAGCTTGAATGAGTATCGATTACACCGTCTACAAAGTCTATCTAAAGTAAATTCTTAAACTAATATAATATAATTATAAATTCCATAGTATATTTGTCTATTTGTAATACTTTTATGGCTTAACCGCTGCACTGAAAGAAATAGTTTTTTTTACCGCGTCATCTGCTACAGCCGAGCCTCAGGAAAAACCTAGTTAACACTATAACATTTCATTTATCTTTCAGCCAACGTTTATTTTTCCCCTAATATTGGAACTTAAAAAAAAAACAAGTTCTGACAAAAGACGCTACAGCATCCGTTTAAGGGTTAATAATCTCAATGACAATTGTAACCCTAAACCACGTGCCGAGATGTTGAGGTTAAGGGTTAAGTTTAAAAATTTCACGAAAGATGAAAAAGGGTTAGTTTGATCTCGAGGTCTTAAAATGTCTCAGTAGTATTAAATGGTTTATTATTAGATCAAGTAGTACCTTTAACATGTATGCCTTAGTCCAGCAATGGACATCTTCGACTGAGATGATGATGATCTGTAAATAGTATTTAATTGGTCCGAAGGTTGGAAGACTCCTAAAGTTTGTCCGTTTGAGAGCCACGCCTCGGCATGAATGGGCCAGCTCGACCGGAGTGATACCACGGCCTCACAGAAAACCAGTGTGAAATAGTGCTTGCGCTGTGTTTCACCGAGCGAGAATGAGGATACCGGAGGCCCATAACCCAAACCCCCCTCCCCCTATCTCCCCTCCCCATCCCCCAAAGGCCGGCAACGTACTTGTGACGCCTCTGGTGTTTTGCAGGTATCCATGGGCGACGGTAATCGCTTACCATCAGGCGATACCTGTGCTCTTTTGCCCGCTTATTCCATAAAAAAAAAGTTTACTAAACATCTCTAATTTAATAATTTATTTTCCTCACCTTGTAGGTACTACGGAAATTTATGCTATTTTGATAATTTTGTGCTATTGTTGGGAAGATGTTCTGAAAAACTTTCGCATTAACCTACTTAATTCCGAATATGCAGTTTTATTTTACTAAAAAAGGAATTAAATTTAAATTAGGTGTTTAGGATCTTAACGAAATATGCAAAAACAATTTTTTTTGTAAAACTTAGATATTTAATGTACCTACCTATTTTCCGTATTCAATGTATTCTTGAACTCTTCCGACAGATGTCATGTTACCAAAAGCATATTTTTTAAAAAAATAGGTAACATATTACATTAAACACCAAACATTACATACTTACCTAAATGTTATAATTCTTTAGATATTTTCATTTTAGTTTGTCTAAATATCAAAAAATCATTCTTCGTTCTTCATTCAATTCATTAATTATCTATATACTTACCTACATTCCTAGCTTCTACATACTACTTCTATACAAAGAAATGAAATTGGAGTATCTGTTTGTAATAGGTATTAAAACAACCGCTTTTTACTAAATGCATATGTAATACACGATAAATATACCAAAACTGTAGTTAATTTTTTTGTCTGTCTGTCTGTCTGTTTGTTCCGAGTAATCTCTGGAACGGCTGGACCGATTTTGAAGGGACTTTCACTGGCAGGTAGCTTATGATCCAGGAAGTAACCTAGGCTACTTTGTTTTAGACTAACTTTGTCCCGCAGCGTTACCGTATAACCGCGGATAACACCGCGGGGTTCAGCTAGTTCTAAATAAAATATGTTTGAGGTAGTATTTGAGCTAAAGCTGTAAGACGGTCAAGTTCAATCCCACTTGTATTGATTAAGTCTCGTCTCGGGGGAAATATGGCGATGTCAAGAATAGTCTCCACCGTTATTGAGTGAGCATATTGATTTAAAACCTTACCACATATTTAGACATTATGTAACCTCCTTTTAGTGTTCAGTAAGATAAATCATAGACAATAGATGTTAGTTCTGCTAAAAGTTTTATTTTTAACCGATTTCAAAAAAAGAGGAGGTTCTCAAATCGACTGTATTTTTTACGTTTCTTACCTCAGAATTTTCAAGTGGGTGTTCCCGTGTAGTTCCATTTCAACTTGGTTCAGTTCTTGAAATTAGTTTTTTTTTGTTAAAATTTTGTATTATTAATATTATAGTACCTATTCTGATCTTCAGTTCGCAACAGCCATTGAACTTTACTTTGAACAGTCTAAAATTAAAAATAAAAGACTTGACAATGTGAAATATAAATTTAATTGGATTTAATTGTTATTTTTAATATGGAAAATATTTAAATATTTATTAACCGACTTCAAAAAAATATTCAAAAAAGGAAGTTCACAATTTGGCTGCATTTTTTATGTTTGTTACATCAGAACTTTCAACTAGGTGAACCGATTTTGGTGATTATTTTTTTATTTGGAAGCTGGTGCTTCCCGTGCATTTCAATTTGGTCCAGTTCTTGAAGTGGACTCTTGTTAATTCTTATGATTGAAATTTCTACTAATATCTAGTGCTAGCTGAACCTCGCGGTGTTACCCGCGGTTATTGCCGTACCGCGGGTAGCGCCGCGGGACGAAGCTGGTCTAAAAAAAGTAGCCTAAGTTACTCCCCAAATCATCAGTCACCTTCCAGTGAAAGTCCCGTCAAAATCGGTCGGTGTTCTAAAGAGCTCTTTCGACTGGTCCCCCTTCTCCCTTCCACTACAGGACAACACGTGCCGGCCTTGGAAGTCACTGCTTCAGAGTGGTAGACATACGCTCTTGTACTCATCGCTTCGGTTCTTCCTTCCTGTGCTTAACGGTAAATACCTGGAACTCACTACCATTGGACGTGTTTCCCTTCCACTATGTTCCCCTTCCACTATGATCCCGCGTCCTTTAGGTGAAGCGTGAAGAAGCATCTCACTAGGCCGCCATATTGCGGGTCACCATGCTGCATTGTCCTTATTCGCATTAAGGATGGTGACCACCACTCCTGGATTTGTTCACGCTTTCCATCAGGCAGAGCAGAGTTATTTCGGCAGATAAAATATATATATATATAAAAACGTAGCCATATAAACTTAAAGAGGTTAATTTTTTTCTAGAAGTCGTCAACCGAGTTGCCTAAATGAGAGGATTTACGTTAAATGTAATAATCGGTACCTCACTGTGTTCACTCTCCAACACGACTGATCCCTGCTTAATCGCTTAGATTAAGTGGCATTAAACGCTCCCACGCAATCCTATCACTTGCCAACAAATCTCATTTCCACTGCACTTTAATCCTATGCCATACCTAGCAACAAATTATACAAAAGCCACTTTTAGTAGTACATTGCGTACTAAAAACTAAAGTCGTAACATAAGTATCAAGGTAAAACAGCAATGTAAATCGTACAGAACGAAACGATCGATTGTTAGTCCTGTTTCCCCAAAAGCTCTCACTCCGTAGTCAATTAAGTGATCAGCCAGGGGTTCTGCACAATTGGTCGCCTCTACACAATGCAACAGTGGCGCCTCCACTGTATTGTGTACAACTCGCTATGAGGTTTTATTAGATGGATTTTGAGGGATGTACGCTTTTTAAGGATTACTAACTCAAGCATATTTGAGGTATTAATATTGAGGGCGGTAATATTGCACGCGTTGAATGGATGCAAATATCCGTATACACAATAACTTGCCTTTGTGTTTTGTAACTTTTAATAATGTTTTGTGGTATTACGTTCTGGAGTGTTCTGCTAATCGGATTTGAAATAAATTGATATAAGTTTGAAACAACAAACAGTGTATACCTTTCAGAGTGAAATGAATAAATAAATGAGCAAGAGAAGTAAGTTCTTGGCAGCGCAATCTTAATGAGTGTTAATTTAATAAAACATTTAATCAAAAATCATAACAAAAAAGGACTTAAGTTTTTTTGTGTAATTTCCTTTTTTTAATACAGTCAAGATTTATCATTAGATCTATTCATCCTTGAAACATGATTACATAGTTGATTGTGCGTCAAAAATAAAATAAAGGAACCATTGACTTTTTAGGAGAATCCTTTATTGTTATCCAATTTCTAAACTTTTTAAAATAAACATACTGCTACTACAACGTACGATATATAATAATTTAATATATTATGATAATTGTATTCACTACTGATATAATGATCTATAAATAATGCAAGTTCTAAATTTAATGCGAATAAAGCATCACAACACGTTACAGAGATTTTGACTCGGTAATCCCATAAAAAACTATTGATTTACAACTACAACAATAAGTTATCTACTAAAATAAGTAGATAAAAACATACAATGTATTCTTCAGCGCTTAGAAATGTTATTTTAACTATATTTTTTTCGTACTGCGGACAGGCGGTACTGTCAGCGTTCGTGCGTGAAATCGCATCATGAGCGAGCTACTCGACCGCGACCAACGGTTGCGCGCCTCTGACCGTATTGAGGATTTCACAATTATTATTTTTGGAGAATTTTCAGCTGACCATTTTATGCATATAGAGAGAGATAGATGAGCATTGTTTAAAAAAAAACATTTTGATTTTTCATAGCTACATCAATATAATAGAAATTTTGCCTGAAAATACTTTGATTCCTGAGGAAGAACATAGGAACGATTTACCTAAAAACACATATATACGGTCGAATTGAGAACTTCTTCCTTTTTTGAAAGTCGGTTAAATAAAAAGGAATCATCAATATCCGTACACCTAGTCGAAAGTTCATAAGGTAACAAACATAAAAAATACAGTCGAGTTGATAACCTCCTCCTTTTTTTGAAGTCGATTAAAAACAAAAATATCCGCATCCTATCTAAAAAACACAATCTTAATTCACTGCAGTTATTCAGAATATTCTTCTCAAAGCTGAAAATAAATAAATCAGTCCATTACAATTTACAGTAAGATTGATTCGGCAAAAGCTAGTTATGATAATATATCAAGAGCAAAACAAGATAGTTATAGGGAAGTAATGAAATGATAACGGAGATAAGAGAAGCATGATAGCGGAACGTGAACTAGAGATAACCTAAGATCATGTTATCATTTAAGAAAAATAAACCATCAAGTTCCAATTGTAAATTATTTACACATGTGTAGAAAATGATGTTGAAATTATTATTAGGAAATAACTTTAAATTACTTCATTAGTTATTGTGTAATCGTTTTAATTAAAACTAGCAAACCCACCTGAATTCGCAAAAAGCACTTTGGAGTTCTCAAATTTCCTCTACTGTAGTATAGTCAGTTATCGGCAAATAGTAGCCTGTGTGTTATTCTGATGTATAAGCTACATTACTGTAAAGTTTCATCCAAATCCGTTCAGTAGTTTTTGAGTGAAAGATTAACAAACAAACATTCATCCATTCATCCATCTATACTTAGAAACTTTCGCATTTAACCTATTAGTAAGATTACACATATAAACCTACCTCTTGAATTACTCTATATATTGCTGAAAAGCTGCATTGAAACAGGTTGAGTAGTTTAATAGATCTAAACGAAGAGACAGTGAAAGCAACTGCATTTTAAACTATGTAAAGATTTGGAAAATCAGTTTTCATCGATGGAAACTTATATGCAGCATTAATTAGTAGTCGCTTTTAAATAACTAAGTAAAGTAGAGCTTAATTCATCGAAAGAAAGCAAAATTAAAAGCGTATTTTTCAGTTACGGCTGAAAATATAAAGAACAATAGCTATAAAGGACTGCATCGTATTAGGATATCCAATAGAAAGGTCAAAGTTCGATTATTTAAGTTAAATTTCGGAATTTATTACCTGTTGGTTATCGCGGTAATTAGTAGCTTATCTCCTTCCTCAAGAATCAAGGTATCTCCATGCCCAATTTCATTGAAATCGGTCCAGGGGTTTAGCCATAAAAGCGTAACAGGCAGACAGAGTTAGGTACTTTCCGATTAACAACATATGTAAAGTATGGATAAACACTGGATTGACAGTTAGTGTACAAGTTTTTTTTTTACCGAAACCGTGTTAAATGGACACAGCTCAATTTAGTTTGTAATTAAAAAATAAATATAGGTAAACATGTTTGATATTGAGACAGTAACGAGATATTAACTCATTTAAACATACAATATACATCATTTTTCCAAACGAAACCCGACAGGATACATTGCCAGACGTTCCTAAATTAGCCGACTAACAAAGAAACACAGCTACAAACAAACAAACAGAAAAACAAACGCGTGATTTAACGTTGACACGCGCCATACTTGTTTTTCTTATTACAGAATCGATCTTAGTGTAAATTGTAATGGACTGATTGATTTATTCACAGCTTTGAGAAGAATATTCTAAATAACTGCAGCTAAATTAAGATAGTGTTTTTAAGATGGGGTGCGGTTAGTTCCGTTTTGTTCTTATTCGCCGGATTTGGTTTCAATTTACGATTTATCTTTGGAATGAAATCTATACTAATATATAAAGCTGAAGAGTTTGTTTGTTTGTTTGTTTGAACACGCTAATCTCAAGAACCGCTGGTCCGATTTGAAAAATTCTTTCGGTGTTAGATAGTCCATTTATCGAGGAAGGCTATAGGGTATATATCATCACGCTACTAATAATAGGAGCGGAGCAAGAATGAATAATGTTACAAAAACGGGGGAAATTTTCACGCTACGGGCAATATAAGGCGCAAACGAGGTTGCGTGGGTCAGCTAGTTATCAAATAAAGCAAGATAGCAAATGAAAGATTAGGTATATTCCTTGAAATATTCTGTATACGACTACGAACCATGTAACTTTATATTACTTTTACAGCTGACTTTATTTTTTTAAAAACAAAATAGTGTTTAGTAAAATTATTTTATTTTTATTTTTCTTCCTAGCCCTTTGGATTCCCAATATTATTTAGAGTTATTTGTCCATTGAGCGACTGACATTGGAACTCCGCATTTCCGCAACCATGAGAGTGAACGGAATTCGAAGTTTGAAATAGTTGTCATTGGGTATATTTGAGGGCACTGACTTTTACCAGTAATTGTTGTAAATGTGTCTGATAGCCGGGACCGAGGACTTAACGTCAGAAAAACACTTTACTCTCTAAACATTCATGTAATAAAACAGTAAGAGACTTCTTCATCGAGGTTGTACATCAAAAAAGTTGTACCTATATATATTAAGATTGAACTATTGTTTTAAGAAACCTTTTTTTTAAATACAGGAAAATTGGTTGATTGATGGGAATAAACCATAAATTATACTGTGGAAAAAATGACTGACCAATATGTACCTACTAGATATAATTATATATACATCCTGTATGTACTATGTCTCACCTAAAAACATATTCGTTAATGATATACTTATCTATAGTAGAAATGGTTTTTAACTAAGTAAAATATATATTATGTATCATTACAAATGATAACAATATACAATAGTGTCATTAAATTAAGACATATGATAAAAATAGTATGAGTAGGTACATTTGGTTTGATTAAAATATTGTCTAATCAAATAGAGAATACAGATAAATAGGTAGAAAATTTTAATAATTTGCTCGAGTTTATCATATTTTTTCTACCTCGACAGTATTTATATTCCACGTAGCATTCTGGCAACATTAATTATTCCAAATTTGAAAGTAAAAAAAAAAATTTAGATTTATAAATGTAAAGGTCAAAAACCTTTTCATAATTTAAAATTCGAACACGTATTTGAATACATTTATTTTGAAAAGTTATGTGTTTAGTTGCTGCCAGTACATTCAGAATACTTGTCTTTGAACGACAAAAGTTTCCGCGCGCTAACGATTGATCGATGTGACATTACGCGACGCACTTTATGCTTTTGTTGTACAATTTATGTGTTCGCGCTGAATCAATATAGGTACGACTGATCACTTGGTTTTATTTATTGCGGTTATAACTAACTAAGATGTCTTTATGTAATTTAAATGCCTCACTCTAAATGTTTGAAGTACCTATTTCACAAGATATTGTAATAGACATCGTTCAGTTATAGTTATTGGCAATACCTATGCCATAAGTTTTTTTTTTCAAGGGATTTTTTTGTATGCTACGCCGGCTGGATAGACGGCTTGGTTCAAGTTTTCCTACTGTGTAGTGAAGTGATGTACTGCATAGTTTGCTTCTTATGACACCCAGGTATCTACTACTTCACCACTGTTTGACATATTTCGAATCAGAATCAGTTTTTTATTAACTGTACTGTACCTGCTTATCTATACAAATTAATAAAATTGGAGTGCCTGTTTGTAATATTAAAATAACCGCTTTTTACTAAATACATATGTACACGGTACATATATCAAAACAATCCAAAAATGTATTTAAATTTTTTTTTGCGTCTGTTTCACTGTCTGTTCCAGGTAATCTCTGGAATGACTGGACCGATTTTGACGGGACTTTCACTGGCAGGTAGCTGATGATCCAGGGAGTAACTTCGGTACTATTTTTTTGACTAACTTTTTTCCGCGGCGTTACTTACGGTACAACAATAACCGCGGGTAACACCGCGGGGTTCAGCTAGTTATGTAATAAAATTTGTTAATAATTAAGTTTACTTAGAATAAATCCTATGTCTCGGGGGACTTTACAAACATACATGAAACGGACACAAAGAACACCCACACCCAGAACAACAATTTGTGGATCACACTAAATGTTGTCCCATGTGGGATTTGAACCCATAACACTAAACCACTAGGCCAAACGTGCTTTATAATGGATCCTCCAGTAAAATCCTAATACGTAACTATGTCTCTTTATTTTCGTCTTGAATTACCCGAACGCTAATGTTAGTAGTAATTTCGAATAAGCGAACACTTTATTAAATATTCAACTGCCTTTGTCACTACGCTATCGCTTTTAATTGAGATAAAAACAAATAATTTCATGCTTGAACATTATTTTTGCAATTTATTACGTTTTATACCCCTTTAAATCGGAGAACACGTTAAGCCGTCGGCCCCTGTTATCATGAACATCTAGGTATACCTAGTAATCTTTATTAGGAAGTCAGTGCCCTCAAATATGCTGACAAGTAGTTCAATCTTCGAATTCAGGTCTCCCTCAAGGTTGCGGAGGTCCGATGTCACTCACTCTAACTGATATTCAGGTAAAACTGGCTGAATTAGGCTATAAAACGTATGGCCTTAACTCTCTCCTGAGAGGAGACTCGAGCCTGGGACATTATGGGTAGTTGATGATGATAATAAAGGCTAGGAAGAAGAAAAAAGACAATTACGTTTCAAAACGACAACAAAATTAAGGAAAGAAGAAAGAAAGGTAAATTGTGGTTTACGATTTATGACGTACTAGCTGACCCACGCAACGTCGTTTGCGCCTTATATTGCCCGTAGCGTGAAAATTTCCCCCGTTTTTGTAACATTCTTCATTGTTGCTCCGCTCCTATTAGTAGTAGCGTGATTATATATACCCTATAGCCTTCCTCGATAAATGGACTATCCAACACCGAAAGAATTTTTCAAATCGGACCAGCGGTTCCTGAGATTAGCGTGTTCAAACAAACAAACAAACAAACAAACAAACAAACAAACAAACAAACTCTTCAGCTTTATATATTAGTATAGATTAAAAAAAATTACTTACTAAATCTTGTTCAAACCAATTTTTGGTGGAAGTTTGCATGGTAATGTACATCATATATTTTTTTTAGTTTTATCATTTTCTTATTTTAGAAGTTACGAGGGGGACATATTTTACTACTTAGGAAGTGTCTCTCGCGCAAACTATTCTGTTTAGAAAATAATGATATTAGAAACCTAAATATCATTTTTGAAGACATACATAATCAAACGTACGGATTTGATGAAAAAAAAAAATTTTGAGTTTCAGTTCTAACTATGGGGAACCCCCAAAATTTATTAATATTTTCTATTTTTGTGTGAAAATCTTAACGCAGAATACAGATCTACTTACTAAGTTCAACACAATAGTTCTTATAATTTCGGAAAAAAGTAGCTATGACATACGGACGTGCAGACAAACAGACAGACATGACGAATCCATAAGGAACGTGTTTTTTGCCATTCGGCTACGGAACCCTAAAAATACATTCGAATTGAGAACCTTCTCCTTTTTGAAGTCGGTTAAAAAGAACCTCTAATATGTGCTCTATTCGTCAAAAACAAACATAGAAAATCCTAAAACGTAAAAATAAGTTACATCTCAGTGCGGTACCTGTTCCTTATTACTCAGTCGACCCAGATGGGGGGTGGGGTGGGGGTGGCAGACAGTCACGATCAATGATAAGCCAGATACGGACGGAGACCGTCTTTTACACTAACTTTATGGGCAATAGGTGGGTTTTGGGGTAAATTTGAATGAGTGTTTTTAGTTAAATAGGGTACTTTATTTGGTATTTTGTCTAGATTCAAGTTTTTGTTTAGGTATATGTTTGAGTTGACTTATATTTTTAATTGATAATTTAGAGTAATACAATTTTTCTTTTTATCCGACTTAAAAAAAGGAGGAGGTTTCTCAATCAAAAAAAAACGGTCTAGTTTTTTTTTATGTTTGTTCGCGTATAACTTCATCGTTTATTAACCGACTTTGATGATTCTTTTTTTAATGGAAAGTAGATATCCCAACAGTGGTACCATGATAAGAACACTAAGATCTGATGATGGCATCCAAGAGAAATCGAGTCAAACCTTGAAGTCGGTTTTATTTTTGTTAAAATTTTATGTGAAATCAGATTATGTAGTGTTGATATGTACCTAAACTTGATAATTGTTAGAAAAACTATGTTTTGTGTTAGGTACCTAAATGTGTAGTTTTTTTTTGATAATAAGTAGTTATAAAACGAATAATATTGTTTGCAGTTATCATCACACTAATATATATCACATTATCACATCACACTAATATAAAAAGGCGAAAGTTTGTGAGTGTGTATGTTTGTTACTTCTTCACGCAAAAACAACTGAACGGATTTGGATGAAACTTTACAGTAATATAGCTTATACATCAGAATAACACATAGGGTACTATTTGCCGCGATAACGGTCAAACACGCGGGCGGACAACTAATAATAAACTTGTGAACAATCTTCAGATTCCTATCTATCGGTTTTGTGTCTATTCATAACATAAATATATACATACCATTAACATTATATCTACCTATCTAATCTACATTATCAAAACGACTCTGTTTATCATTCTGCTTGTTAGGTACATTTCACACTTAAAACGCTGAGCCAGCTTTGATAAACTTTGGTATCTATTTGGCGTTTAAATCGAATGACATCAATTCTATTCACGGTTGATTGAACTTCTTGAAATTGTTACAAAAGGTTGGTTGTATTATTACGATATTTAGGCCCTTTTTATCAGCTATAGATAAGTTTCAGATAGCTGCCTGACGTGTCTTCCATATACACTGTGTCAACCCATCTGTCAGATAAACTATCTATAACATAACAGTCCCTTACCATACTTAAAATTTATGTAAGTTTGAAAGGCAGTCAGCTAACTTCGTTCTCAATTAAATACGAACTGAGAAACCCGAGACGAACTAAGGAAGGTACTTTAGTCCCATATCCATTCACTCAGCTACCGGCATCACTCCACAATACGGCAGACATCTAAGAAAACACACACACCTACGCTAAATATCTGCACTCACACTATGGCGTGAGTTAGGGCGGGGTCGACCCCTGACCCGCCCTCAACCCCCTCACCTAGTCCACACTTCACCCCCGCACTTTCACCTCAGCCCTCAGGGGTGAGCACCCGTTTTCTTCACATTTATTTTTAAATAAAACCTAGCCTTTTTTGAGGTAAATAGAACATTATTTATGTAAAAAAGACGAATTGGTTGTGAAATTGATTGATAGGTTTTAGAATTCGTCACGCTTTTAATCACGATATAGGTAAGCAGATTAGTAAAGCAATTAATTTTGTCACAAAGAGTTTATTTAGGACTTATTACCATACGTAGGTATTATAGCTAGTAGGTATTCTTAATAGAAAGATCAGTATAGTTTTGTATAAAAGTTTCGTTGGTTCGTCTATAGGTAATTTTATCCAAAAACCAATAATTAAGTTTTTAAATCCTGCAGTCTTCTGGCTAACAACATGTTACGAGTTTCAAAGGTTTAATCCTGAAAGACTGTCAATAAACTAACATTGATTCATATCACCGGCTATAAGTACCAAGACTTTTTCAACCGACTTCAAAAAAGGAAGTTATCAATTCGACTTTTTTTTTATATTTGTTACCTCATAACTTTCGACTGGCAGAACCGATTTTGATGATTCTTTTTTATTTCAATTTGGTCTAGTTCTTGAAGTTAGTGTTTTGTTGCTTCTTGTTGAAATTTGTGATTATTTAGGAAACAGCTTTGCAAAAGTAACTATCTACCCTGTATTTAATTTTATTCATATACATAATTATTATAGTGTCTAAATGTTTCTTAATAGTTTTAAAGTCCCAAGGTTCGACTCCTTGAAATATGATGAAGTTATCTTTTTTATTTATGAGCTTGCTAAAATGACTCTACTCTGCCTGATGGAAACCTAAGCAGAATTCAAGAGTGATGGTCACCATACTCATTGCGAATGCAGGCAATATAACAATACAGCATGGTGACCCACACCACGGCGGTGGTCCTGCATCATTGGGCCTCCGGTCTCACACTCACCAACGAAATACAACAGCACGAATCCTGTCTTTTTCGATTAGTACCGCCCCGGTCGAGCCGGCCCGTCCGTGCTGAAATCAGCGTCACTCTACTACCTTTAATACCTACTTGAATAAAAACTATGAACTTAGAAAAAACTTTCAAACCTATGTTCCTAAACATATCTTGGGTAAAGTCAATTAGTCAAATGTAGGTAACAAACTGTCATCTTTAATTTTTTTTTTATGATATAGATGGCAAACGAGCAAACGTACCTATCACCTGATGGTAAGCGATTACTGCCGCCCATGGACATCCGCAACACGAGAGGCATCACAAGTGCGTTGCCGACCATTGGGGGATGGGGAAAGGGATGTGGGTTATAGGCCTCCAGTATCCTCACTCACTCGGTGAAACACAGCGCAAGCGCTAATACCGCTTTTCTGTGAAGCCGTGGTATAACTCCGGTCGAGCCGACCCATTCATGCCGTAGCGTGGCTCTCCCACGGATAAAAATAATATTATCTAAAAAGAATAAATTGATAAATCCATAATATGTAGGTAAGTAAATTACCTATCCCTTTTATTTGCTTCCTTATTGGTAAGAACAATGCATTTACCTGTTAGAGAAGTTTTCTTTGAATACTTTAGTTATGTTTATTTTGGCGTAAGTAAGCAGGTAGGTACCATTAGTGCCAAAAGATTCACAAAATAGTAAAACTAAAATTTGCAGGTCAGATTATCTAATAGTTACAGATACAGTTCGCAAGTTAATAGGGTATTTAGTATCTAATTAAATTGGTATATCAAAGAATGTGAATATAATTTGAAAACTTAGCATAAATAAATTAATTAATTCTTTACAAGTGTTAACTATTTATAGCAATTTAAAATTGCTTTAAACAGTGAACTAAATTCCTTATCTTTTTACCGATTTTTCTCGAATCAATCAAATCCATAACTTTCGAAAATAGAGAACATCCTGTCGTTTGAATATAGAACTTTGATATGTGTCAATGTCAAAAACAAAATTCCTTGCTCTCATTTATCTACTAAACAGAAATGTAATCATAATAATAAATATAACAGTAAGCTATCACACTTAAAAAAAAACTTGAAATATTATCAAGACAGATACGTCAAATCATAGACGGTGCGTTGTGATGCGTCAAACGGTTCGGACGTCACGTTGACAAGTGCGCGGGAGTGGCTCCCCCCGCGCCCCCCTGCGCACGGCCACGCCCCCGGCGCGTGCGCCGCCTACCAAACGATCTAGATTGATCTAGATCTAAATAACGTCTCACTGTAAACTATAACACATGAATAACCGAATTATTTTGTGTTGAAAACAGATTTTGATGATTTTTAATGACAGTGTTTGGGGATATTATTATCAAATTGTTTTTGTAAGTAATTTATTTAGACGTAAATGTGTAATGGAGATTTATTGGTGGATATACCAGTCAAGTTTACTTCTTTGAATAACATATAGATAACTCTAAGACTGTTGTGTTATCAGTAACCATAATCATGTAACTCTACTTAATACAGTCTACAAAATTTTGTGATAGCAACAAAACATATAAGCTTAATAATCGTCAAGTGTCCCGAACAAATAAATAGGTAGGTACCTACAGAAATTGTTAGCCAACCATGTTACCATAAACCATTAACGTTTCGTTATCTTCGTTCGAATTCTTTATAAATAAACATCATTATAATAAATAGGTAGGTATTATAGATATCTACTGTAGTCGATATGTGTGTGTATGGGTGACACACTCCCACAGCGAGCCACTCTGTCACCTGTAGGATGTGTGGATAGTCAAGCGCGGGTACCTATCAGTCCGCAGAAATACGGAGGCTACGGGAAAGTTGATACAAAGTAGGATTTTCATGTACAGTCCGCACATCCATCGGACAAATAGCAGTTAGATAATTTATCCATTATGAGATGTAGAAGATTTTAATTTATATGTAAAGGAAGTATGAATAAAACTAAGTTTTAAATATATGAGAATAAAGTTTTTTTAAACAGGTATTAAAAGGTTTATCTTTATTGAGTTATAAATAATAATAATACCTATAGGTAGCCAAGTACCTAAATACAATAAAAAAGTCAATTGAACGGTTAAAGAATAATATGTAACTACCCAATGCCTATCGGTAACAGTAAACAAGTTTGTTCTACTCAAACAATCATAAGAAAGAAAGAGATGGGTAGATGGGTAGTAAGTACCATCACAATTGCGATAAATATTATTATTAAAAATATGTACACAAAATAAATCAAAGCGAACAATTCCCCGTAGCGCAACAAAGCCGCCCAAAGAATTTTCTTACCGACGGTACTTGGCCACTGAAAGATTTCCACCCCGCGCCGGGGAGGGGGGCCGATGTCGAGGTGGCGGGGCCTTCGCTCCCTGCCCCCTGCGGGCCACCGGGCCAATGGCGGAGCGGCGCGCCCTGGCCCGACCCGGCTCAGTCGCGGCTGAACCGCGACCCTTGACACACAAGCGCGTCGCGCGTTCTCTTGCCCCGTGACGGCAACCGGCATCATCACGCACGGATCGCTAGTTTACGGCGGGGTCGGAGGCCCGGGGCTTTGCCCTCCGAGAGCCTCTGACCTCCCGCCTCTTGAGCTCGGCTTTCGCGGTAGCTGGCGGGAAGAAGAACTTCTGCCGTCTACGCCCGCGAGCCAGGCCGCGTCGACGCAGAGCGGCTCCTCCGCAACGGATAAGAGCCAGAATGTGGAGTGCGTGGTCTGCGGAGACAAGTCGTCGGGGAAACACTACGGCCAGTTCACTTGTGAGGGTACGTAGCTTTGTGCAGTGAAAGTGATAGTGCGAAATCTCGCGACGGACCCTGCCGTGTGATAAGTGTTTATCTCTCTGGCGGCCGAGGTAACTTTGACCGTGGTACCTAGCACTAAGTGTGAACCACTACTTCCCTTCCTAACTTTGATCAGTTCATAATTAGGTCATGCCCCAAAAAATAGCGATACTTAAAATACGTAATCTAATTTTTTAAAGTCTTGCAATACACTTTTCAAATTTTTGCTAATATTTGCTTTGATTAATCGAATCTTTAAGATCAAAATTAGGTCACTAGATAACATGTGCCTAGACGCGTTTCTATTTTCAAAACATTAAAAAAAACTTTGAAACTATGAAGATAATTACTTTCAAATTCGCAAGAAGTGCTAATATGATTAAATCATAGACAAAGTTTTTAAGTAATGATGTGTTTTTAATAGTAGGTCGTTTTATGTTTATTTAAAACACCAATCATCGAGTTACAGTTCATCAGAAATATTTTAAATTTAGCTATTTCCACGGCGATCATAAAAGTTTGATCGCGCAATTCTCCCAATTTGTACTTCATGAAATTGATACATCCAGTGATTTATAATTAACCAAGTCATAACGCTACGGCCATAAACAATTATTTTGTATTAACTAATTGCGTGGTTAACTCTCTCTAAATGTTTTTAATACCGAGTAAAATCGATATTTGTATTTTTAATTGAAACACTACAAATTATACAAATAATCATCAATTAAATAAATAAACAAGCTTTTTGACTTAAAAACGTCAATTATCAAAACAAGGTACCTACATATTCTAATTTAAATGCAATAAGACAAAGTTTTCACAAACTGTCTGTATTTAAAGATAAGGGGCTTCGAAATTTTATGCAAATTCGCCGAAATTGTTTCATTGACTTATGACGTTTAGATCTGATATGAAAAGTTATATTTTATACACTTTTATTTGATATGTTGTGTTTTTAATTTCAAAATGAATTTCAAATATTTAAATTTTAGGCAAATAGAACAAATTGAATAAATTGAAAACAAAGCAAAGAAAAAAAATAAGTTCAATTAAAAAAAACTCAATTAAAAGAGTACCATAGACAACCTAAAAAAAAAAGAAACTAACCGTGTTGGTACCGTATAAAGTGAAACATAGTCAACCCGTCGACTGCCGAGTGCAATTACCTACGGGTAGCATGTCACCAAATAATTATGTTCAACAGTAGATGACCGCGAGCGATGCCTCTTGGGAACTCCGACGTTTAAACATATTGTTTTGTAGAAATTTACTTTCTCGATATCTGACTCATCTGTCTTTACTTTGTCTCATGCATTTTAGATAAACATATTGTGATACTTAGGTCGTGAAATATGTCAACTACTTTTTCTATGACTTTTTTAATTAATTTTTATTAGTCGCGTAAGATTAAGATGTGTGTTTTAAGAACAATAAAAACGTTTAAAAATGCTGCATTAGATAGATGGGGTTAATTATACTTTCATTAGTAGTTGTCACAATAACATATATTTTACATAGGATACTGTTATTTATACAATATTGTCAGTTTTAGACATCACTTAAAATATGTATAACAATCGCAAATTCCAAAATACTTTTTTTTTAATTTTCACATTAAAAACATGTTATCTTAACTCGGCTATAGTAAAATTAACCAGTTGGTGACATAATAGTTGGCATCAAGTGCATCAGTCATTAAAACGTTCTCAACCTTGACCCGTGGGTTAGGCGCCAACCTGCATGAACTCTCATATCTAATTGTAAATAAAACCTTTTGAAAATAGAATCATCTTTTGAATAGACAACTTTCTTTGTTGTCAATACTTTTTGGTTGTTTTTTTTTCTGACAGTTGAGTTTTTAAACGCTTTGTTGTTTGAAACTTGATATTTTGTATTTTGGCAAACATTAGACCTATTATGCTTGTTTTTAATAAAAGATTTTTTTAAGTAAGTGTGTGTACTATTTAAATCAATTTAAAAGAGTACTAAATTTAAATTTAAAGGCAAAAACAATGTTATCTAACTCGGCAGCTGCGAGAGAATATTATATGAAGTTTAATATACCAAGTACCGAGGGACTTATATTAAAACTACTAGCCGGTTCTTAAAGTTGGCGAGGTTTTAGTAAAAGGGCCGCTATGAAAATATATTACGAACTTTTGCTCGCTTCTGAAAGCTCGCGAAAACAGCAAGAGCTATATAACTTTTTAAAAATATTTCATAATTTTTTTATAGAAACAAATGAATTATGACCTCCTTCATCCTTATTTTAGTTCTTTTTCTTTATTATTAAAACTACTATATGGACAGTCCTACTAAAGCAAATATATTTTGTCACTTTTACCATTAGATCATCGGACATGAACGAGGTCGCCCTACAGGTCTACGGCACTTTTCTATTGGTGCTATTATTTCATCATCATTATCACTATAATTTAGAAGTCCACAGTTGGACATATACATACTTACATAGCTAGATATTATTTACTTTGTCCAATTCATCGTTAAAAGAAATACGTGATGCTTTTCTTCGTCTCTTATGTATCTGTTTCTTAATAGTACCTATACTCTCATTCTTCCTAATTTAATTCATAAAATGCCCGATTGACGACAGTCATCTTGGATCTTATAACGTGACTGGAACCAAATTGTACCCTATTGATATATCCTAGGGGATAGTGACACGGGTGTACTTATGTACCTACTCGCTGTTACTCGCGGCTCTACCCGTGGGTATGTCAGTTCACGAGCTAAACAGTAGCCTATGTCCTTGTCTTAAAGATCAAAGTACATCCATGCCAAATTTCATTGAAATCGGTGCAGTGATTCAGCCATGAAAGCGTAACAGACAGAGAGACAGATTACTTTCGAATTAATAAAATTAGAATGAAATAACCTATTCAAGATTTATAGCTTAGATAATATAATCATTTGATAATTTAGCTACAGTTTATACTTACTTAAAAATTGATCAAGATTAATCACTAAATTTGAACTCCCAACAGTCCCAACACTCTCAAAATTAAGAAGTTTTTATTCTCCAAAAGTCAATTTGTTTTTATGTTGTGATCTTGCCATATTGACTACTCTGTCTGATGGAAAGCATGAGCATAATCCAAGAGTAGTGATCACCATACTCCTTGCGAGTGCAGACAATGCAACAATGCAGCATGATGACCCGTAGTACGGCGGCCTATTGATTTCAATGTTTCTGCATCATTGGGTCTAATTCCCTAACAAAAATCAAGAAAATTGCTTTCACTCAATAAACCGCAGTAAGTAAAGCCTTCACTAAATTTTAGGTAATCGTTCCTAAATTTTTAGAGCTCGTGAACTTACTTATGTACACTAAAATATTCGCTGTTAGTCTTACACAATCACCGTCACTATATTCATGTTATTTATACAGAGAGTTGTATTGTCTTCGAAAGGTGTCAGAATTAAAATTGTTAATTCATACAATAGTGACTCGTGGTTGGTTGGTATTTCTACTTTTGTTACACAACCTTTTATTATTAACGGCTCACATGACAGTTACGTTTTACCCGACTTCAAAAAAGGAGGAGGTTTACGACTGCGTGAACCGATTTTTATGATTCTTTTTTATTTGAATGCTGGTGCTTTCCATGTGATCCCATTTCAATTTGGTCTAGTTCTTGAAGTCGGTTTTTTGTTAAAATTTGATCTTATCTAACTGTTTTGTTATGCGTTTACTTAGTGTTGAAAAGAAAACAAATTGAACAATTTGTATGCGGCCATTTTGCGTGACCGCTTTAACCGCAGTCGGTGTACCAGTGTTGTTGTGGTTTCTTTGTGGTTGTGGTATTGTGGTGGTTACTTCAACAGTGGGTTTAGGCAGTCCATTTACGATTTGATACTAATATTTAAAAGATGAGGTTTTGCTTGCTTATTGCGGTTTTCAATAGCTTTAGTTTAAAGCTCGGATATGAAATAGCTATAGGGATGAGACGAGACAGACAAAATAACACTTTTTTTATGTGTAGGCCTGCCAAAATGACTACTCTACCTGATGGAAAGCATAAGCAGATTCCAAGAGTGGTGGTCACCATACTCATTGCAGACAATGCAACAATGCGGCATGGTGACCGATACTATATCGGCCTAGAGATGCTTCTGTATCATTGGGCCTCCGGTCTCGCACTCACCAACGAAACACGACAGCATTATCACTGTCATTGTACGTTGATCTTCTGTGCGAGGATAGTACCGTCCCGGTCGAGCCGGCCCAACCGTGCTGTCAATCAGCGTGGCTTTACTACCTTGAAAATTAGTCAATAAAAGTTGACTAATTTTCAATTGAAAAATATCTTGAAGTTGAGATATTTGCAAAATATTAAAGAAAGAAGTAAAACGTTGGAAAAACGCCAATCTCGGGAATTCCTTCAATTATAAGGAGAGAACTGATGATCTTCAAGTGGTTGAACTGATTTTCAACTTAGTATTTTTTTTTCGAAACATTCAACATACAAATTTCTCAACACATTGCTGTTTGCCTTTTTTCACATTTTGACTACTTATCACTTTTGCCATAAACAATTAAAATCTCTCCCAAACTGTTATTTGGGCTTTCAGCATAGGTATTTCGTGGTATTACAATGTTCAGTGATCTTATATAACGGATATTCTTTACTTACAGCTTAGAACTTAATTTTCTTTCACTTAACAAGATATATGTATAAAAAATATATTAACCTTTATTTAACTAATAGATATTAATGTCTACATTAAAGTTCTGTGCCAAAACAAAAATAGCCAAACATCTAATTTAAAAAAAAACCTCGTGTCAATATCCTCAAAGTACCTACATAGGTACTATAAACAAACATCATTTACTGACTCCACCTTTGAATTTACGCAAATTTAAAAAAAGAACCATTCCGGTATCCGGTATTTTTTTTTTACATACATACTAATTGGTGGCAGAAGTATTTTCGTTCAGTATTTTATCAATAGAGGCGGTGTGTTGGCGCCAGTTAGGTCCTGACCCCTGTATCAAGTGGAGTCCGATAATATAAATTTAACTAGAAAA
The DNA here is from genome assembly GCA_905220595.1 of Spilosoma lubricipeda. Classification (NCBI taxonomy): domain Eukaryota; kingdom Metazoa; phylum Arthropoda; class Insecta; order Lepidoptera; family Erebidae; genus Spilosoma; species Spilosoma lubricipeda. The sequence goes on from HG992291.1 coordinate 4,866,897, forward strand.
TGTTACTGTGTCTGTCACGATGTCGGGTTATGATTACGTAATTAGAATTAACAAAAAATGTAGTAGGTATTAATTTATTGTATTTTGTCTTGAGTACGACTTGTAGGACAAATATAAGTACGCGAATTTAAAAATAATAGGGAAATGGATTAAATTGGCTTTGAAGTAAAAAGAGTTAGTATCACACCATTTTATCTGCTACTTTTGTCTGCTGTGACGTGTTTGTAGACAAACTAGACAGAGCCTGTACTATAAATATATAAATATTTTGGGACATTTTAACATACAACGCCATCTAGTCTCAAACAGCTTACAACTAATATTAATACATAGAATATACTTTTTTTTGTTAAAACATACATATTATACATAGAAAACACCCAAACTCCGAAGCAAATATTTGTAGATCATACAAACATTTGGTCCGACTTAGGAATCGAACCCGAGACCTCAAGCGCTGCAGTCGCATACGCTACCACTGCGCCACCGAGGCAGTCTGATGCAAGGTGGACCGCAAAATGAATACGGGCGCCTTAAGACTTAAAACCAGCCGATGTCCGATCTCTGGCGCCCTGCTCTAGGAGGACCTGGACCATGGTATTTCAGGTCCCCCAGGATTGATACTGCGCCTAACCAGGCTCAATCCAAGAACACACATGTAGTGTACGTTCTAAATTTAAAATACTCTCCTCCGTAGGTATTTATACCTATCACTGTACCTAAGAACCAAAATCCTTCATTGATGATCTAAGGCTTCCTTTCCGAGGCCAACATAAGTGACATAATCCGTTATGACGTATTATTAACACGGACCGCTACCCTCTAATCAGATGTATTTCACCTCTAAGTACATAAAATATCCCATTAAACGTCTACTTTAATAAACAACAAATCTTCGTACAGTATTTTTGGTTCGTATCACCTGATAACTCCCTAAGAGCGTATCGATGAACCGCATTAGTGTTGCGTTCATAAAGTGTTATTTTGATGTCGACGAATCCACTTTATTAGAGGTTGGACCCCCCGTTGATGGAGTTAGGACCTTGTCGCAGTTAGTGATGCGGTGCTTGGGGGTCAGCTTGTACTAAAACCGTTTATAGGTGTTATAACGACAAAGTCCCTGGCCGAAGCGCTTCTTTTGACTTAAATGCTCGCGTCCGTGAGCGACAATAGTGATCGCAGTTGACACCTGTATTTAGGGATGTGATGAATCGATGAAGTGTTTATCGATAGAATTCAAAATACAATTTATACTATTGATTTTCTATTAACAAGTGAAATTTTGCTATAAATGATTCATAATCATTGCTTTAAACAGTGGTTAATAAAAGTTTTTTTTTAAAATGTTTAATTAAAATGAATCTGTAATCCGCTTAAACAAGTCTGTACGGTTGGCAATAAGCTAAACATTTTTATAGAACTACACAAATATAACTTACTAGCTTTTGTACGCGGCTTCGCTCACGCAGACTTTCATCCCCTGATTTAGCCCCTTAGGGGTGGAATTTCAAAAATTCTTTTCTTAGTGCTTATTTACGTTATATAAAGAACCTACATGCAAAATTTCAGAATTCTAGGTTTAGCGGTTTCGGCTGTGCGTTGATCTCTGGGTATGTCAGTGCGTCATCTTCCTCTTTTATATATATAGATATCTATACGCATACGCATACGCATTTCATACAATTCATACGCATTTGTTTTGTATCGACATAAAACGTCTTATAAATTATTGTTATTTGCATTCCACTATACAGTATAAACAGTGTGTGTGAATGAATTATCCGGTCGTGGTGTTATCGACACGCGGTGGCATCACTATCAACCACTATAACCGGTCAGTTTATGGTATGTTTTGTCCGACGATACCGTGGCAGTTAACCCTATCTTTACGAGCGACTCTAAACATAAGTGTCTTTCCGAACTTATTTATTTTTATCTCATTCCACTTTTTAAATTGAATCCAAGTTCGGCGTGTGTGTGGCTCTCCTCTCTCTACTAAAACTGTCAATAAAACGCTTGAACGCCTTGAATCATGTTCCTATTTAATGAAAATTTGACTCTTTTTAATATATTATTTATGTGAATTAAACAAGTACTAGCTACGCCTTAATAAGGTAAACATTCAACCGTGTGACGTTTACGACCATTTTCAAAATTTAAGAGCGGCCATCTTGTTAAAGAGAACGCGTGTTTGTCACGTCGTAAATCTAAAATTTATACTTTTTTGAGCAATCTGTATGACCGGCTTCATTGAGTATTCATTATAAAGTAGTTTCATTGTTGATTTTATTACAAAAAAAGGAAAACAGTGATTGTCTAAAAAATTATGAATGCAACTTTTATAATGCATGTCATCGGCTTTGTCGAAACATTGGTATGTAAATTGTTTTAGCCCTTTGAGTTGCATTTAAATTGTTTATTGTTAAAGAATATTAATATTCATTATTTGTTCCATTAAGCGCGAGGGCAATGAAATATATTAAAACGAAGTCACTGCATCGGAGGAAACTATAAACAATGCAATATTAACTTAAAAAAAATCAACAACTTCCGATCGAATTTAAACGTTTAGTTCAAAATTCCTAATTTGAATATAAATTTCTGTCTATTTAACATTGATTAAATCTCAACACTCATTTACTTTTAAGATATAAAAAAAAAGGTTTGTTATTTCATATTTATATAGAATCGTTTAGTTAAGTATAGTTCAATCTGTATTAAACATATCAATGCATTATATTACATCATTTAAACACATACAATTTTAAAATCGGTGTCATCATGACTTTATTCTATCTGTGACAAATGAATTACTTAATGTTACATTACAGAAGAAGCACTCCCTGTAATCTGAAATTAGGGTTATTTGGATGTTATTTTTTTTATGTATGGGCCTGCCAGAGTGACTCTACTTTGCCTGATGGAAAGTATAAGCAGAATCCAAGAGTGGTGGTCAGTGGTCACCATACTCATTGCGAATGCAGCATGGTAAACCACCTTATGGCGACCTATTGAGATGCTACTGCATTATTACGTTTCGCACTCACCAACGAAACACGACAGCATGAATGCTGTTATTTCAAATTAGTCTTCTGTGGGAGGGTGGTACTGCCGCGATCGAGTGGTCATTTCTTTAATTTCTGCTAGTGAGCGCTCAATACTTGCAGTTTATTTTTAGACTGTAACTTTTGTCTTGTCATATTACGTGTTTAAGTTAAATGATATAGTAAATTTTGTATATTGTAATGTACAGTTTTATACGAAAAATTATGTCCTAAATAGCTAAAAGTTAGAAATTCAAATAAATAATGGTAGAAATTCAAATCAATAATAACTTCAACTTTTTAAAACAACTTTTCCATACAATCTTTTTGTCATATTATTATTATAACCTATAGATATTCAAAAATTTGCAATTAAAAACGATACCTTTCCCGATAACTATAAAAAATGTAAAGCACTAAATTACAATTATATGTATACATATCTGCATTCATATTCTCATGAACAGGACCTAGATCATTAAGCCGATCGGGCGAGTCATTAAAGCGAGTAATTTTTCATTAGACTCCTTCTTTTGTAGCGAGTGTCTTAATGAAATGATTAAGGGAAGTCGAGTATCGATATATACGATGTAATGTGTTATACGTCACTATTGCATTCGGAAAATAAATGTTGGGTGTAGATTATTTTTAAACTAAACTTCTTATGAATAAAGATTAAATAAAAATAATTCCTGGATACCAGACATTTGGCGGTCTTATTTTAAGCCTATCAAACCCTGTACTGTATTTTTCTTTTCGCTTGAGTACGACGGAATCGACTAAAAACCATACAATTGTCTGTCACGTCTAGGAAACCCTATGAAGGTATTTCCTCAGTATCCGGGCAGATCTTGGCCGCCACTTTCGATTCCTTAATTATTCTTGTCGTGTGGAAATTGAAGCTACGATCTAAGATTCAGCAGTAGCGATTACTCTTCTTAATACCAATAAGTCCGTCATAGTAACATCAATCCTACTAATCCTACTAATATTATAAATGCGAAAGTTTGTAAGGATGGATGGATGTTTGTTACTCTTTCACGCAAAAACTACTGAACGGATTTGGATGAAACTTTACAGTAATATAGCTTATACATCAGAATAACACATAGGCTACTATTTGCCGCGATAACCGACATATACGCGGGCGGAGCCGCGGGCAACAATTAGTTTTAATATAATTCATTACTTAAAATATATTTAAAAGTATTTATCTATAAGACTGCAACAGACCTCGGCTTCATCATAACTAACTTCACTTTACTAAATGGTACTAAATTAGAGTCGACGTAAAAGAACATTTTAAACAAATTTAACTTATATAAACATGTTTTGACTTGGATAAATGGCAGTCAAATCAATATTGTCATTTTTTATCAAAAATACCTAAGTCTTAAAGCCAGTCTCCTACGATATCAAGGCCTGAAAAGCCCTTTTAGAACCTCAAAAGCTTGGCCTTAAGCCCGAAGGCTTTATTACTTGTTAAAGCCTAACTCGATGATTGATGGTCATTACTAATGATCAAGTTTATAATTGAATAATTTCTAATTAAATTTTAAGGATAGGTTTTGAGTTTAATTCAAGACAGCGGCCTTTTTTCAATCATTATTATATGTACGTATTCGTATTGAAATGAACGAAAAATGTAAGTAAGTTTTGTTATATTTAATATCAAAGTTGATGCGTATAGGGTGTGTTTGAATCCTATTTCTACTGGATCTCCTATTTATTCTGTCAAATATCTGGTGACATTTATCTACTGCATGCATGTATTTAAAATGATAGGTATAAGTAGGTATGTTTATAACCCGTCTAGTTATTATAGTGCGAGCTATGCCTAGTTTGGAATTAGACAACCATCTTATGTAGATAAAGAAAGTACATAATTTATATTACTCTTTATATAGATAAATGATCATGGGTAGATACTTATTGTACGAATTTCTTCATTACCTAGATCTAATATAAGATAAAAGCTATGAAAGTATCTTCAATGAGATATAAGCAATGCAAAGCATAGAATTTCTAAACATTAAAAAAAAAACACGATATAAATACATTTTATCTAACCAATAGTCATACTAAAACTTTATAAATTATACTATATTAGCATTAGAATAGAATAGAATAAACTATAGTACACACCAGTTTATATTTAAGAGCATTTCAATTTAATGACCGTTTACAAATGGCGGCGTCTAAAAAGCAATTTCTTATTATTATCATGTCTTAACTTCTATCAGTATATAAAATATTGAAGGTCCAACACCTACACTATGTTTATCAATTTGCCTCTGACCCATAAATCTGTAAGAAAAGCGGGAACTGTTGTACTTGTCAAGAACGGTAACCACACATACCACTGGTGACTACTAAATGAAGATTTAATGGCGTTTAGCTATCTTTATTTATTACACCATCGACACTGGCAGCCTGTAAATACTTATTACATTAAAATAAGCTCTTTTTTGTTTCATTTTATTTATGGAAGTGTGAAATTGAATTGACATGTGAATTGTAGAAGACATAACTTTTTTTTTGTTCTAAAAACGATTAATACCTAAATAAAAGTTTTTTTTTAGTTCAATCGAGCTCCAAATTCAAATTAATCCTTTTTGGAGGAGTCTGGGACGTTTGTTTTTACCAAATAAATAATAAATGTGAAATTGGAGCAAATCAAATGACATATCAAATTTTTTTTTAGTAAAAATTATTTAGTTCTAATTTTAATAAATCTTGTTGGACGTGAAAAGAAAAACGAAAAATGGAATAATTTGAAATTTATGGAATAAACCTAAAATAAACTTTTAATAATGTTACTTCTTACTTACATTGCAATAATTATAATTTATGCTTACAAATGTTGTCAGTTACAAAATTGCAAGTAATCCATTACGAGGACACGTTCTCAATAAAGGTGTTTGACTAAAGAACCGTATATTTATTATAAATTACATTCTTTAATAGTACTTTTATACGTAACAAAATACTTACTTTGTGGTTTTATAAATCTAAAAGTAGCTTTAAGTGTGACTTAAATAAATATGTATTCTAGTGAGAAACTTCTTGTTTTATATATATTTTTATTAAAGCTTATAAATTCAATATTTGAAAAGATAAAAATTTCTCGGATTATTTTTTGTTCACATGAATTTTATTTAATTATGTATTCGAATAAAACATTCACTATCTCTTTGAGTGACCATAAACTAGCATGCCAAATTACTTGATATCTAACTAGTTAGCGTGGAAACAATTAAGCAAGATTACCAAAAATCATTGCCACTTAAAAAATAAACTTTCAATCAACCGTATCAAAAGCCTCGTTCACAATGCCATGGGTTCCAGTCACACATCGTAAGCCGTTGCGCAATACACGAACGACTTTTATGACAGTGATAACTCAGCGGGCACAATATTGGCCAGAGTCGTAAAGAAGCATCGTGCGTCGGTACTTAAAGCCTAGTGTCACTTGCACTTTTAACTTTTTAACTAAAAAGGTAGTAAGTTCTTAAAAAAGGTTTTATACCAGTTTTAAAGTAGAATAATTAGGTGATGCTAAATATTTTAATTTCTATTTTGCACACATGTCTGGTGTACACTTAATTAGAGGTGGAGGTGGAGAAAAAATGTGAAGTAAGACAATTGAAGGAAAGGATTATGTCTTATAGGGACTGATCTGAGAGGAGTTTTTACTGACCTGCGAGTTCAATTGACTGTTCCAGGAAAAATCCGCTTCCGATATCAAAGCTGGGTAGATGGGGGTTTAATTCTACATATTGAAATGGTAGGATTGTTAGGAAGAGTTCAAATATTACTATTGATTAGAAAACATCATGTATTTATCGTAGTTCAAGCTAGTTTGCATACTAAGTAGCAAAAAAATAACTTGTACCATAGACCATATTCTATTTTTGAACCTTTCCTGTAGCTAATAATCTATTACTAGATTTGTGAATCTCCGCTCTAAGTGTCGCCTTTCCATTTAGAAAGACGGGATGACATAAATACGTCTATTTATGCATCTGATACGTTACTTGTATACTATTTTCGTTTTATGACGTACTAAAAAGAAGGTTGTGCAATTAGAATAAAGTTTCTAACTGAGATCAAAACAGTACATTTCCCCCCTCATGTTGTGAGCCATAATGGTCAAGTTACATCGCGGTATTACGGCACATCTCGTGCTCTATGTGGGTCAGAACAACACCTGTAATCGGCCATCATTAGCTACCCAATAATTGTGGGCAACACTCAACGGTGTAGAGTTCCTTTATGTTTGAGAAACTTTCTCGTCTTTATAGGCTCTTTGTATCGTTTATCGTAGGAATTATGTTTTGTATAATAGTTAACCATTGTATGTATATGTGTATTTGACAGTAAGGATGAATCAGTTTTAAATATATGAATAAAAATAACAATCAGCGTTATGGTTAATAGATCATATTATTTGATTTTATTAGTTGATATTTTCAAAACGCTTAAAATAGTTTGCACTGCCCACTTAAAGAGTGAAACCACAAATCCTGTTTCTTTAATAGATCTTTATTAATTTCCTTTAATTTTATACCTAGTATAAATGGATAATTATCTGACTCAATGGTTGGCAACACTAAATAGCGTGAGAACTTTCATTGCGCGCCAAGATCAATCAAGGAAATGCGAATGGGGTTGCCCACATGACATTTACTGCATTTGAAAAGTTCTTAAATTTTGAATATTATTTAAATATGGAAAACTTTAAATACAGAACCCCATTCGCTTCACTACAGACTAGCTGGCTTTATTTCATAATGATAGGTATATTCTGCGTTTGACAGTTGACATTCAGATTACCTACAATTCTCTGTTGTCGTTGACACAAGTTTCGATCGCATTTATGATGTCATACCTCGCTATTTTTATTCTTACCAATGTGAACATATTGTTGTTGAGACGCGTTTTTAAAAAAGACATCTCGAAAAAAAACCACAGAGTTTATATGTTTAGAAAAATGACCTTTGATCACGACCTTATATCTTTTTGCTTGATTAAATGACAAATGCAGGTAAGAACTAAAAACAGACTAATTCATAAAAATGTTTTTTTTTTTTTTTTACTTAATTTGCCAGCTGCTTAGTGGCAAAGGAATCTAAATTAAATCAGGGAAATAAAGCAATATTGGCTTCGTCCGTTTGATTACTTCTTACTCCGTGTTTTAAATATAGAAAATAAAGAAGTTCTCTGCATATATTTTTAAATAAAAAAGATTACCAGCCAATATTTGAAGTTTCTAGTCCTTATACTGTAATAGCCGTGAATTTCAATGTAATCAGTCCTCTTTCTAAAAAACTCCTTTCTAAGCAAGCAAATGTCTAGCAGTGGATTATATTACTAAAAGCTGTTAATATGGTGTATGTGTGTGAATCAATATACTTACGAGTATATACAATTAATGCTCCATTCTTAAAAGTTCTACCGTTACCGCTATGCTTAAAAGATCTAAACCTTTATAAATATGGAGTGTCTTGCTGAAAGAAGGTTTCTTTTTAAAATGTAACTGGCTATAACAGTGATTAAAAAGCTTTCATCGAACGTCCCCAGTATAGATTTCACTTTTCTCAACAATGGGAGAGAGAATGGAGTGTCGGAGAATATAAACAGCTATTGTTTTATTTTCTCTTCAAATCTTATGCCAATGCACTTGTTATCATGCGCTTGGAATACAATTTGCTTTGGAAACGGTGATCTTCCCAACGATACGGGTAATTGGGAAGCTGAGATACATAGAGCGACGAAGTATGTGCAGTCGACAGCGGCTTCTGAAATCTTTGAACAATTATATTCTAGTACTTAGGTGACCTAACTGTGATAAATGTCAATAAACCCTTTTATAATTTGCTTTACTTAAGCTGTTTTGTGGGTTATTTTGTATTGGGAAGTTGGTTTGAATGTAAATAACTATGTAATATCATGACGTTTAAAGTGTCATTGTACTTGTTGACCTAAAAGTATTGTACGTTTTGACTTTATTTTTATATGCATAATTTTTCTCTCGTCTACATTTTTAAGAAGTGCCAAAGTGTTAGATAATTATGAATCCAAATTCTGCTAATTTTTATGTAGGTTGATATCGGGCGTAAATAAACAAAACTCAATTTCAATTCTAAATAAATAGTCGAATAATAACTGACACATACTTGGTCTTTGCCATATTTGACACCTACTATCGTATCAACACTTACGTCAAAGCCATAATAAAACCTTTTTTATTGCTCTACTAAAAAAAAACGAAGAGATTTAAAAATGTATTCAAACTTTTTAGAACGATTTTAAAAATATACCTACAATTTAGTGTAACTAACTAGCGTCTGAGCGAGCGACTGAGACGCACGTACAGCTCGCGGAGCCCGCTTATCTTCCCTGCTACGTGAGCAAACCCACTAACGGTATCCAGTAGGAGACAGAATCGCGAAACTCTGTTACCGAAGCGATGCGGAATTTTCACTCAAACGGTTATGCTTTTAAAACGTTGAAAATATACGTTTTAAATCGATTTTGTATTCGTTTCGTATCGATTTACTTAAGTCGTTGAAATTAAATTTGAAGCGTGGTACGGCACAATATAAAGCTGTTACTATGTAACAGTAAGTATTTATCATGTCTCCTTTTTTAGAAAACTATTTTTGTTTTATAAGAAGTCAAATCAGTATCTTTTTAGTAAACATCAAAATGACTCGGGCCATTATTGCATTAAATAACAAGGCCTAAGTGTTGATAAATTACTTACTTTTCTTTTCTCCTTTAAGGAATAATATATATTAGTTCTTCGTGCCTTTCTCCGTTTATTTGAAGTACTATCTTATAAATGAAAAAACTTGAATTACATATTCCATGTTCTGATTTAAACTTATTTTTATACGAAATAACTTTGTATAAGTTTTTAATACGGGCATTTATGAGCTTTCTACACTCTTGTCTTTTATGAGGTGTAATTAATACATGGTTATTTATTAATTTATAAATTCATAATTCAATTTCTATATTTTTTCATTCCAAAAGTGAGATTATTTCAATAGATTTTCTTTCCAAACAATTAGGTATTATGACCATTAGGCAGACTTACGATCTGGGACTTTTATGGCTTAAATGTCAACATATTCCACAGCAGAAACGACCTAATAATATACAGTAGAATATATATAAGTGGATGGTGTAGTACAAAACAGCAAGGGACCGATAACCTAAACATATTTGATAAGTATATTGTTTAAATCCTATTGTTCGCTTATCTTCTGTGCGCTACATTCTTCTAACTCCACCTCTCCGTCGATATAATAATATTTAAAAATAGTTTATGATTACCTATTTACATATTTTTTTTGTAGATCATTAACAGAGAATATATATTATAACTTATTCAGTTAAACTCTTTTTTTAACGTTTTGAAACCCCCTGGAGCTGTCACCCCACCGAAGAAATAAACATATATATATATATGTATTTTTAGCTTATGCAACAAATCAAATCAATCATGGTTATTTTTTTTATTATGTGTCAGCTGTCAAAATGACTCTGCCCTGCCTGATGATAAGCAAAAGCAGAATGCAGGAATGGTGGTCACCATCCTCATTGCGAAATTTACGAGTATGCAAAAAAATCTCTAAAAAAAGTAGTAGAGTAATACTACTTCAAGTGTGAAACATATATTCCCTTAAATTTCAGAATTAAAATTGTATGAAATAAAGTTTCAATGGGCTTATACATACACACTAGTAACTATAGCTTATTATATCATTAATAAACATTGAAATATACTTAGAATTAACCACAAGCCAGCTCGAGCTTCATACCATTCACCTCATGATAATATCAACAACATTACAATATCAATAGACCTAATTTCAAACAGTTTGACATAAATACTATAAGAATTTAATATAATTGTCCATAAAATATTTCGATTGAAGTTTTCGTTGAGGCTATGAATACTACTATTTCTTAACAATCGCAGGTACACATGGAATGCGTTCGATATTCAAATGTGATTTAAACATTGCACAATTCTCAACAATCTCGCGCAATAACAAGATCTAAACGACTTCTGACTTCTTTAATGGCTAGAAAATATGTCTACTACTCTGAATTCCTTAAAAATGACACACATTTATAATTTTATTGTACACACCACCCACTGCTAACGAAGGCCTCGAGCCTACAAATCAGACGCGTAGTCGCTAAAAGTAATAGTATAGTAGCCAGCGACAATTTTAAATAATACGATATTTTCCTAATAATTTACTGCGATTCAGCGTTCATATATATTTTTATAGAAAATTCGATTTCCTATCCTAAACGTCAAACTACACTTTCGTATGAATAAAGCCAAACAAATCTCGACTCTATAGCACTTTAAATACATTCATATTTCTTTGTGTTTTGTATAAAACCGAGACGGTACGCCTTCTTAAGCAAATTGTTTCTTATTCTAATATTTACGCATAATGTATTCATGAGATTGGTCTTAACTGTCTTTAGATCGTTAAGTTGGTATTTTAACTGTTTTATAAATTTGTATATATTTGACGCTTCCATACAAATAGTCGTATTTCGATATGTCGTACGCATTGATATATGTTGATAGCACGAGGCATTTTAACAAAATAGGCTCACATCTAATTACTACCGACTCTAATAAAAATTTGTAAAATATTGGTCGAGCTTCTTGCTTACGTTAACGAAAATGGGAAGACTTGTTGACAGTCGAATATATATTTTAATATGCTCAAGATAATAAATGGTCATACTACTGAATTTTGACGTTTTGTTGTTTAATCCAAATTTATGGCGTATTATGTGAATATTAATGAAACACTCCTTAAAATAAATAAAAAAGATGATTAAACTGAACTATAAATGTAAAATCTCTCCAACAGGTTGCAAATCCTTTTTCAAGAGGTCCGTGAGGAGGAATCTGACGTACTCATGCAGAGGGAATAGGAATTGTCCCATCGACCAGCACCATAGGAATCAATGCCAGTACTGCAGACTCAGAAAATGTCTCAAAATGGGCATGAGGAGAGAAGGTGAGTCGAATATGTTAAAAGAAATTTACAAAAATAATGTTTGGGAAAACGAAATTGAAATACCTGGGTTTGAAATTATTTGGGATGCACATACTAACATAATTGGCAAAGTAGATGCAACTAATATCCATGCCTATATTGAGACATTTCATACGCGTTTTAAACTAAAACTTTTCTTTTGTTCGCCGGTACTTTTGTCAGTATGTAAGTATTAAGTGATAAGATACTTTACATTCGTAACTATATTTGTTTTACTTTTAATTGGAATCCTGACTTTGTGATTTAGTTTTTATAGTTTGTTTTCTTTAGTTTATGCCATCGTTAGTAGTCATTTTGTTTATTATGATTTAGTTATTCATAGAGTATATTTACTTTTGCTTTAATTTAAGTACCTAATCATAGAAATATTGTGTAATTGAGATCTATAATAATTATCTGTTTGCGACCAAGGCAGTTGAAACAGAACGTGATCATACTGTTACAATTACATAGACTGCTACTGCTAAATTACATAATTAATCAATAACACTAGATATTCCAGCACAAAAAGCTCACTTTAAAGGTACATTGATTGTCACAAGTGTAATTACTGAAATCATTAATCTTGCCGAGTCATTAGTGCGGAGACTGCCCAAGGGCACAACTCTAAGTAACTGTTGACGATCAATGTTAATATAAAGTTATGGACCGTAATAGGTTATTATTACGATGGTATTAATATGCCTCCTTATTGTTTTAAAGACAGCTGCGTGATTGATGGAGTCCAAGAATGTATAAGACTTCAGGAATTTCAATTGTGTGATAATAGTTTTGGAAACGTAATGATTCTTGAGAGAAAAGATTTTTCGTTGGCACAAATGCTTAGCTATTTGCACGTGTTGGATTTTTTTAGTTTGTATTGACAAGGTTTTTGTGAAAAGAAAGAACCTTGGAGAGCTGACAGCTTTATGATCTGTGACAACATTGTCATTAATAAATGACCCATTGAAGACAACAATGTGGAAATGTTACAAAATGGTCTTCGAATACATATAAGCATACATTAAAACAAAATAAACTTATACTAACTAGACAACCTTACTTTAATAAAAATATCAAAATCGAGACCAAAAATTAAGAGAGAATTTTAGAACAGATAAATAAAACTTGCGTGTAGTCGTAATTGCTCATTTCAAAGGTCCAACGTTCAGACTTTGCGGTTAAGTGAAATTATTTGTCCAACCTCAATGATACAGGTGCACCATTTAAATGATAACACTTGTCGATTTAATTTCCTTGTGTCATAAAGGAAACACTCTTCACGGAGGGCACGGAGGTTGAAGAGTTCATAACGCGGGCGGAGCTCCCGCTGAGGCGCTTATTAAGCTGGTTCTTGTCCAAACGACACCCGTTTGATGACCTCTTATATTTAAATTTGTTGTGTTCCTATTACATATTTACTTACCTTTGCAAACTATTCCACCTGTTGTAACGACACCTACACATTTATAATCATCTACAAAACAACAAGAAGTTTTAATATCTTAGAATTCAGTTATTTATGAACCAATTTGGAAAATAAACTTCATATCCTCTTGATTTGAAAAGAAATATACTACATTTAAGGATTGATAAAATTAAAATATAAAGGCCATAGTTTATTCCAATTTGTCAATAAATAAGTGCATTGAAATTAGCTTATAATATTTTTGCCGGCCTAATTATACTCGTAGTATTTTATTAAAACAACCAAAATGTTTGCAACATTTTATTTATACATTGCCATCTTCATTAGCAGCGTCTGTATCTGCGAATCCCACAAAACTTTTTATGAGTTCCACCTTTGCATCATTAGGGTTGCTCCCTTTGATAATGCCGGGCCAGGTCATACCGGAAAGGACACGGTAACCCGCTGCTCTCATTCAACCCTTGAGCACACATTAGGAATCTCTCGACCCCGTCATATTTTGTTCAACAAACGATTTGTTTGTCGTCAGACAAAGGAAAGGTGCGAATGCAGTCTCCTTTTTACCGAGATTAACTGTTGATAGAAGAAGTAAGTGTGCCCCTTTGTCGCATTGTAATCGTCTTAGATATCAAACTGGCAGATACTGAGATTAAACACATCTTCTTTTGTGTTTTTTATGATATTGTTTCGTAGTTGGTAGATGTTTTGTAAACCGTTTTAGCTTTGAATGGGTCCATTTAGGATAGTGTTGCAATCTTTTAAATTCTATCTTGATGAAACAGATATGTTTTTTGAGGTTCATTTTCTGTAAGTGGTCGACCTGACCACTTCTAGAAAGAACTTGGTCAGGTCTTTCAACTTCTTGTTTTGTGTTAACTTTGTTTATGTTTGCTGTTTTTATTGTTATTATATACGTTTTTTGCATGTGATTTTTACATGTTGAGTAATGGTTTTGTATCACGGTAGTTTTATTAACTGAAATTAAGATAATCATATTATAGCTATTATATACCTATTACAGTCTAAGATCTCATGCTAATAATAAATCTGACCAGGTTATAAGCATTCAGTAATTCTAAAAAAGGGTATACCAATTAAATGAACCCCTTAATTTCCTTTAACAAAATTATATATCTACCATAGAACTGGCCACATTACTGACTTTAAAAAAAAAAGTTACTTCGCAACCGTTGTCTATGGATATGCAAATCCGAAACAAAGAGTATGAAAGTATTGATTAATTAACCACATTACGGTACCGATTTATTAAAAGTGCATAATACATGTTCAGCGCGTTGGGTCTGTCCGTTGAACAATGGAGGGCACCCTTTGTTCCTGGTGATGGCCCATCAATCACACCAGCATTGTGTGCAATATCTTAATAACTTTTTGTGTTAGGTTATCCGTTTAGAAAGATTTCGGGCATCGTACCCTTAAAATTACAAATACATAAGTTTTTGTGGCGGGAAATGAAAACTATTTGTCAATTTCACGATAGAAGTCAGCTCAAGCTCATAATCATAAAGAGTATATAAAGCAACATTTTTAGTAGAAATTTCAAGAAGAATTAATAGGTGCATAAAAGGTACCCACATACAAACGATTATTTGATTTAATTATTAAGTACGTATGTACAACTAGCTGAACCCCGCGGTGTTAACCGCGGTTATTGTTGTACCATGAGTAACGCCGCAAGACATAGTTAGTCTAAAACAAAGTAGCCTAAGTTACTCCCTGGATCATCAGCTACCTGCAAGTGAAAGTCCCGTCAAAATTGGTCAAACGGAACAAACAGACACTCC
This sequence comes from Spilosoma lubricipeda, assembly GCA_905220595.1. Classification (NCBI taxonomy): domain Eukaryota; kingdom Metazoa; phylum Arthropoda; class Insecta; order Lepidoptera; family Erebidae; genus Spilosoma; species Spilosoma lubricipeda. Next base: position 4,882,255 of record HG992291.1, read on the forward strand.
AATTTTATTTATTTGTATAGATGTATAGATATAGACATAGTTTATAATATATTTATTGTGTAGTTATTACATAAATAAAAACTAAATATTGAATTGTTATACCTTTACCAAAAATTCTATATTACACATTTTATTGTTATAATAATTACATCAAGAAAGAATCCTACAGTAGGTACATATTCACTTTCACGAAACAATTTATAAGTCAGCAGCTCACATAACCTCAGATTATCTTACCTATCACTTCATGTACCATCACAAATGAAACCATGCACAAAATACCACTGACCATGCACAATGAGCATTGTGCAAACGTCATAAACATCATCTTTTCCTTTCCCATGCTTCAATTCAAAAGGGTCAATCGCTTCAATATTTGTTCCTTAAGCCCCAACACGCCTACGGGTCACAAAGACCTTAAGTCTAAACGTTCTTTAGGGTGTAACCACACCTGGTGACCAACTGACCGTAAGGGTTTGTTTGCATTAGTCCAGTCTTAGTTTAGCAAACAACAAACCGTGAGAACTGTCAACGTTTTTGCGAAATTTTGCACTTGAAGAATTTGAGCATAAGTTTTGCAGAATCATTAAAACTTAACATGAGTTCAGTTATATTAACTTCAAAGAGTTCTAATAGTTAGGAAAATTTGTAACGAATAAAATCAATGTCAATGAATATGATTCAAATGACAATACAAATGAATGGAATGAAGTGACCATCATTGAACAATAAAAATCAAGATACAACGGCACTAAGAAATAAAGCACATGGTTTTACCCACAGATTGATGTAAGGTAATCGTGTCAAGCATCACAGGAACGCGTTACAGCGCCGAGAATAACTCCATACGTACCCACTTTGTGTGTGTCATAGCCGAAAGATATTATCGTTTCTAGTGAGCATAATAACTGTGACATGTCTTACGACGAGTTTCAAGTATAATGGGCTCTTTCTCGGAAAAACAGAGCCTTACCGCCTGACATTAAGATATGATCACCACGCCCGATTTCCCACGGAACGCGAAAACCCAAAACCAGTGATGGTCAGCCCCTAACTGAACAGGTGCCAGGATAGCTCCCTGCAGGACACCGGTCAAAAGTTACGACAGAACCAAAACATTAATTAAAAAGCGGACTTATACCGGTTTTTGCTAAGGTGTACGACCCTTCGACTAACTAATTATATTTCCGCACGTTTTATCACGAATTTGCATGTGAATCGGGGTAACTATTACAATAGAAAACGCTGTGCTAATCTCGAAAGGTTTTTGTAAAAGGGCAGGTATACGACGGGTCGCTCAGTAGTTGTTAGAAACTTGATTGGTTTTCACTATAAACATTGGCTTTACAGTGTACGGTTGTGAATATTAAATTTCATAGTACGATGAAAGGAGATTTCATCGAGGTATTGTACCTTTAGAGTAAAAGACAAAGGTGCATATTATATACCATGTAAGGGTTCATAAATAAGTCCCGTTGGGTTAGTCACGATCGATGAATGGAAAGTCAAAGATTGTAACCATTAACTTGTTATAAGAAAAGAGATTAATATTCATACAAAGAGCACAAGCAATGGTCATCTTACAATCACAATTGATCGATCAGTTTTTGACAATATTTAAAAAACGAGCGTAAAATTATTCGTTGAAGCTATGAAAAGTAATGAAATTACATCAACAATATAAAGCTAATATCGGACACGATTGCACAAAACTTTTAATAATTTAAAATTGTAAAAGGCTAGTTTTAACAAAAAAAAGCAGGAACAAGTTCAACAAAACTCAGGTGTACAAAATCCATTTCGAACAAATCGTAAACTCCGAAGCGAAATGGCGTCACAAAAAGGAATCAAAGTGTAAAATCATTTGTGTCGGATTAAAAAAGGAGCTAGCGAACGAGCGTGAGATGTATACTACTATCAATCAACTCGTGATTTATATTCCTCAGTATGATGTATCGCCCCAGCTCGCCACACGGAATGGTAAAAGTATCTGATAATTAACTTTTTAAAATTTGACGGACGCCTTCATCTCACCTAAGCCTTTTTTATTTTGTTGTAAAAAGACAAATAAGCATTGTATCCGAATGTGGCAGAATCTCAAATTCCTTTGCCTGGTATGATGTTCGAAAAACCTGTTGCTTACGTCTACCGTGTCGGTATGCGGAATGTGTCTATGGTATCATTTCTAATGGCGCCAACAATAGAACTTAATTATTCATACATCTTTATATATTACCAAAATTATGCAGAATTTATAAGTTTTATATAAATTAATAGCTACTTTTTTGTTAAAAGGCGTGAAAGTATCTATTAATTATATTGTCAGTTTTCCTTTATTGTTTTGACCTCCCGTAAGTGAATAATTAATTGACTTTACGTGTGTTAATGCAAAAATGGAAATCTTTTTTTATCTGAGAAATATAAACTGATAAAATTCCAATCTTAAATGTACCATTCATCAAACCAACAACATGACACTATGTTCCCGTCAAAATATTCAGGGGGTTTCTTTAGCGTTCCACTTGCCGGCCCGGGCATCGAAAGTGGACCCCTGTGGCGCGCATCCCGTTCCTAACGAACTCTATGTGATTTATCTGAGCGCACTCTTACACTCTTGATAGGTACTAATTCTTTAACGTGTGATGTTGCTACATATAAATATTTCTTAAATCTATACAAATAAATGAAATTGGAGTGTCTGTTTGTAATATTAAAATAACCGCTTTTTAATCAATGCATATGTATGTATACACGATACCTATACTAAAAATGTAGTTAAAAGCTTTTTTGTCTGTCTGTCTGTCTGTCTGTTTGTTCCGGGTAATCTCTGGAACGGCTGGACGGATTTGGACGGGACTTTCACAGGTAGGTAGCTGATGATCCAGGGAGTAACTTAGGCTACTTTTTTTAGGCTAACTTTGTCCCGCGGCGTTACTCGCAGTACAACAATAACCGCGGGCAACACCGCGGGGTTCAGCTAGTTTTAAATATATCTCTTCATTTTACAGGCAACACATATATTTTTTTGGTAGATTATTGTCTCGGACTACTAGTCGACTATATTTGTATTTTCTTTTAATCGTTGACACGTGACCTCTATCAAAATTTCATAATCCATAAATTAAAATGAAATTCTATTTTTAAAAATCTCCCGCCAAAAATATCACTTAACCCTTCGACTTTCCATTTAACTACACCCCTTTCTATTTTAGTCTATAAAATTAAAGTTTTACTCAACGGTAATAGTCAAAACATTTTAGCTAACAACTTTCTCAACTAAAATCTCCATGCAACATTCTCCTATAATTACGTGTTCAAACCCATAAACAGAAATAATTCGCTACTTCAAGCATCGCATTTGAAAGGTCGTCTAAATCAACATTGATAGGACTCGTACAGGTGAAATTTTCTCACAGCCGCTCGCCCCGTACCACCGTTGTATCATATTGAATACTTGAGAGTAATGCACGCTCCGCATGTATATTGGTTACTACGTTAGTAGTCTCAGGAAACCTGTTCCGACTAGTCGTGCCCTGTACCGTACACACCTATACCATCCGCATCCATAGTTTCACTTCACATTTTAACATTATTACACCAAACAGCGTTGTTCGCAAATCACTATGGACGACCACAGACACAATCTTTGTCACGCGACAGATCTTAATCAGGGTCAACGCAAATGTGAATATTTACATATAGTTGACAGCTTAATGGAATAGCGATGCTCTCATCAAAATCACAGATTAACAACAAATAAGATAAAGTCGCAATATCCAAAAACTAATTTAATATGCTAATGGAGTGATGGCTCAATAAAATTAACGATAACAGGCCATTATCATCATGGCCGTATTTAAAATTGAAACGCTTAGAATTCATCTAACGTCGCATCTCTATATGTCAGTCTGTCTGTACGTCATTACACGTGAATCATACTCGGTATCGTGCTTCGAGAATTTCGTGAGGTCACAGTTTAGTATAGCGGTTTAAGCGCCCTCCGGTCGTTTTCTCGAGAGAGATGGCGCCATCGAACTTTCCACGTGTTAGAACAGGACACAGAACGTCTTCTCTGTCTAACGCCGACCGTTTCGTGACCCCAGAGCTAATCACATATCTGCAAGCGTATTATGATTATCGCAAGGCTTCGTTTCTCGTACGTTGTTGTGGTCAGTGACTCTATGCCTTCGTTTTATTTCTCTCTAACATCATTTTATATGCACAATTTGCTTTAAGATACCTTGAAAATTTATTAAACAACTTGAAAGCTTGTTTTGTCTTCATGGGATAAGGATGTTAGCTTAAAATTTTAGTTTTCGCGCATTCATATATTGAAATGCTATCATCGGTATGGTAACAACGTGTTATATATCCACGATCATTTGTCTGCGGATGGGTGTAACGAAACAAATTTACCTGTTGCCTGTCCTGACATAAATCTCATTCGGCATTTAATAAGCCGATAATTACAACAACAAAAAGCCGACGCAAGCTAATGGGGTTTTGGAGTGCGCCACGGGAATGCATTTTATTCTCAGCACGTGCCTCCCAATAGCTTTATTATTTAAATCTTTAGCATATTTCCCAATCGAAGTTATCTTTACGATAACTTTAATTATTTCATTCGATACTGTTCAGATGTCTTCCGTGTCCGGTTTTTAGTGTTCATTAAGATGCAGTTCTTGGTGGGCGGTTTTTGTTTACATTCCTTTGGGTTTATGATTTTCTATCTAATGTCGATATGGTCAGTTTAATGGAATACCATTTAATTCCAAAGAAACAGTAGTGCTTATTCTGTTGTGGTTTCACTTGACTAAAATATCTTTAAAATTATCTTTTATTTATTTGTACGTAAACTAATTACAGGTTTGAACTTATCGACGGTTTTTATTCTATTATTTTAGTAAAGCGATTCAAAAATGCCATTTTAATGGATTTATTTAGATGTAATGTCAGTTTTAGTGTGGTATAGCTAGTTTTAGTCAATCATAAACATTTGGAGCTCCGTTTGACAGGACAAACTAAATTTTAACGATTTCAAATTTAGTTTATAGACACAACTGAATTACCACCAATATCGTTTATCTTTATTGTGGGACAGCCATGTACCGGCACACACTAAAGTTAAACAAAACCGATATTAAATAACAACGACTTTCTGGAACTTTAACGTCTCCCCCCTTACCCCTCTTATTTAAGAGGAGCCCTATTTACTGCCCTTGAGTTACAAGTATTCTTTGAAAGTGATGGTCATTACAATCAGATGACTCCTTATACTCGTTTGCTCCTATTAGCCTTTAACAACCCTCTGCTGGACACAAGCAGTCCCATAGAAAGGAGGTTTTAACCTCCCATACCTAATTCGATGATCAGACGGGTTGGTACAGAAAGTACATCAAGTTTTCCTTCCGCAATGCTGTTGTCCTGCGTAGTTTGGTCCCTGACCCACGGCGTGAATAGTAGGGGTACACTACATATTATATATATTATTCTTACCCGTCACTCCACGGACTTGTCCACTACACCATAAAAATACACACAAAGCAGTCATGAGGACTGCCGACAGAAGTGAAAACTCAGAACTATAAATAAAATAAATAAATAAAATAATAAATATTTCGGACGTCTAACACACAACGCCATCTAGTCCCAAACTAAGCAGAGCTTGTATTATGGGTACTAGACAACTGATATAAATACAATAAACAGTTGTATAAGCTCACCTGAAATGAACCTCTTTGCTCTTTAAATGAAATGTCCAATAAAAAGAAGTATAAAAAATGCTTATTGTGATGTTATAAAAGTATACTTTAGTGCTATACAGTATAACGATATTACCAGCCCGATCATGTCATATTAGACAGTCGAGCCATCAGCTGTCACCATGCACACTCGCGCAAGTGCCCTTCACCGCCGTCGACGATCAGGTCACGTGTCCTGACGCGAGTTTAACATTTTTTACCCAGATCAAAATAAATTTTGCCTAGAAGATTTCACTTTTGAAGCAACAAAGCGTTTAAAACGAATCAAAACCAAACATATTTATCATCTTACATCCCACTAATCACACGCACCATCCGTCACCAAGCATACTTACATGGTTCCTACATTACTTACAGACAAATCTCTAATCAGTATATTAGAAACAATATTTCTCACTGTCGTAGAAGCGAGAATTTCCTAATGATATCAAAATACAACCGTTATGGTAACAAAAGGTGGATGTCCGTCCATTTGTCGGTGTTCGAAGTCGCGTGCTGTGAGTTGTTGAAAAATGTCGCATATAAATAACAGATTATCAAGTTGTATCGAGGAGTTACAAGATTGTGGTTCCAACTAAAATATATTTACAAAGTACCGAACGTAACTCGTTCAAAAACTTTTAATAGTATTATCTATGGTTTTTTAAAAAAGTAATGACGATTCTGACTTTGTTAATGTTACGATTTATGGTTGTTATTTATTAAGTTTTGTTAGTTGGAAGTTTTGTATGCCATTAGATGAAATGTTATCTTGATTCGTGTCTGTGTATTTAAAACATTTTGATTATCATGTTATGTTTTAATGTACTTGTATGATTGAGAGTGATCTATTGGAATATTAGTTGACGAGGTTGTTGGTCTAATGGTTAATGATCATGACTGCAAAACCGGAGGTTCGAATCCCGCCCAGGTATAAATAGTGTGATGAATACCATAATTTCTTCTATTTCTGGAAGTAATTTATCCATACTAATATTATAAAGCTGAAGAGTTTGTTTGTTTGTTTGAACGCTGGTCCGATTTTAAAATTCTTTCAGTGTTGTATAGTACATTTATTCAGGAAGGCTATAGGCTATATATCATGACGCTAAAACGAATAGGAGCGGAGTACCAATGAAGAATATTACAAAAACGGGGGAAAATTATCACGCTACGGGTATTAGGAGACGCAAACGAGGTTGCGTGGTGCGTCAGCTAGTCTAGTTATAAGTAGACAGGTTACTATATTACAGGCTCCGTCTTGGGATCTATCGGCTGATCAGTGTGTTGTTATTGTTTCTTATTTCGGGTTGAAGATAATGAAATTCCATACAACTGTTCATTGTTCATTTTGTCCCCTTAAGGATGGATAACATTTCCTTACGACATAAAAGTCAGTTGTTAATATGTTAAGTTTGTGGTTTAGGTTCTACGTCAATGAATCAGTTATACAGCGCAAGTACTTTTACCTAAACCTATGGGTATATATGAGTGTTCACTATAAGTAATATAATACTTTTTCTGACGTTCCCGCAATTATAGTTTCCGGGGAAACCAAGTTGAAATGTACGACCTTGAACCTACAACGATTAGCTTATAGCATTAGTCATCGAATTCCAAGATTCGTCCTAATAATCGTTCATCGACAGTTGTCTAAAATCATCTTAATTTTTCTAAATTTCGTCTACTTGCGCAGTTCCTGTCAACGAGTAACACGATGCCAGCTCTGTAGAACTCTAGAAACGCATTTATTGGCAACATTCCTCATTTCTTCATGCACTTTAGACCTTAGCACTATAGTATAAATAAACTAAATAGATGATATAGTACCTAGGTCGAACCCTCCTAAGGACGTGCCTATGTCCAACATTGAATAGTTAAAGTCAATTGATGACGATAATGATTATTAATGTCAACAGTGGAATTTGTTAGCCATGTAAAGCACGCAATTGTGGAATATTATAATTGTTCCATAAAATTATATCTAATATATGTAGTTACTGTTTCCTGTGAAGTAATTAAACAACTCCGTTATTATAAGTCGTAAAGTAAGTAAATTAAGTAGACTGCACTACGTCAGATAACTTAAGATACTTAAGGACACATTCAAATTAGATACCATAAAATATGGTGGAACCCCAACTCTCGGATTTTTAACCGACTTAAAAAGGAAGAGGTTGTCAATTCGACTGTATTGATGTTTGTTATCTCAGAACTTTCGACTGAGAGAACTGATTTTGATTATTATTTTCTTAGAAAGCTGATGCTTTCCGTGTAGTCGCATTTTAGTTTGGTCCAGTTCTTGAAGTCGGCTTTTTTTTGTTAAAAATTTGTATTATTTGTTAAAATTTCCATCAGGCAGAATAGTGTCACTTTGGCAGGCATTCAAATAAAAAAATCGACTCAACTAGTAGGTAAATGGAGTTTGGTTCCTACAGCAAAATGAACTGGCGATTTGATGCAAGTGGCTGGCAGCGGATGGACGAGGACTGCTCAAGACCGGAATTGTTGGCGCTCTGGGAGAGGTACAATGATGCTGATCACTAGGACGCCTTACTGTGGGTCACGATGCTGCATTATTGCATTGTCTGTCGTAATGAGTATGGTGACTCTTGGATTCTGCTTATGTTTTACATCAGGCAGGCATAAAAAAAAGATATTCATTCCGCATTGGACGGCGATAGGTGATAAGTAATTAGTTATTAGCCCTTCTTGTAGGCCTCACAGCTCTTTCCATAGTTTCACACGGTTTTTTTGACGTAGTAATAATAATAACGCTTCTGCCTAGGTGGCGCAGTGGTAGCGTATGCGACTGCTGTGCCTGCATGCTTGAGGTCTTGGATTCAATTCCCGGGTCGGACCAAAGTTTGTATGATCTGCAAATGTTTGTTTGGGTGTTTTCTATGTATAATATGTATGTATTTACAAAAAAGTAGGTATTTATGTATTTATATCAGTTGTCTATTTTTTATATGTATTATTGTATAACACAAGCCCTGCGTAGCTTGGAACCAGATAGCGTTGTGTTAGATGTCCAAAATATTTATTTTATTTATTTATTGCCCGAAAACAAAAAAAAAATATCTGTTCAACTTAAAGTTATGTTTAAGTTATAAATCGATGGATAACTTATTTAATATGACGAAAAATTATTAAACCTGACTGACAGACAAACAACAGTATTGTATTCTTTAGCTCTATAGTAGTAACTTGACTTCTTAGATGCGGTTACCTAATAAATTAGGCAGAACCTGTGCTATCATAACCTGACAGCTGACAAACATATCAATACATATTTTAAATCTAAGTCCACCGCCGCTTTTATGCAGTTTTTGTTAAAGATAGAGTGATTCTAGAGGAAGGTTTTCTTTTATGATTTGTTTTTTTTTTAATTTGGCTAAAATATAACGATATTTCTTGAAGACATCGAAATAAGCCGCAAATCTCAGGGAAATATAGGCCAAATGAGGTATATTTTCAGTTATGAACCCGTATGAAGCCGGGGCGGGTTACTAGTTTATAAATATAGTATTTTTATATAGGTATGTTCACATTATAAGTATAGAGTATAAAGCCGTTGGATGTGGGCAAGACTGGTTGTTGTGTAGAACCTTGGGAGAGGCTTGTGACTGGGGACGTTCCAATACTGAACGTCTAGTGACTGAGATGTTAATAATAATTCTGAACAAATGATCATTAATTCTTCATTATCAGCTTCTTTCATTATCCACGGTTGAACATCAATCCCTTTAAAGAGCCACTGAGCTTGATCTTCAGTTCTACCCTCAATTTTTCCCTGATAGATTGCTACGATATTCACCTTATCACTTATTTATGTATCCTTCGTCCTTCCATCCGTTAGTTAACTGAACCGAATGAATGCATAGCCACAGTACGATAGGGTTGTACATTATCATTTAATTAACGAATATCTTCCTGTATACTGCACATAAAACTGTAAACTTCTAACCGTCCGACTCCTACCTCTTAACAGAGGTATCCCTGAAGTTTTGCTATAACAAACGGTCTGTGTGATCCACGCATCCAAAAAAAACCGCATAAATAAGTATGTAACAAAACTTATTTGTACATCTTTTCATGTTTAACTTAAAGTTTATATAGACTAGCAAACCGCCCCGGCTTCGCACGGGTTCATTACGGAAAATGTAATATAGGCTATGTTTCTCAGAGGTGTGCGGCTTAATTTTTTCCGACGTCTTCAACAAATATATGTAGCTATATTTTAATGTCAATATCCTCAAAAATTATAAACGAAAATCTTACTCAAGAATCAGTTCATATATAAGTAAAAACCGTATAAAAATCCGCTTTTGAGTTTCTAGCGACCAGAGAGACAGACAGATGCGGCTGAGTACTTTGTTTTATAATATAATGAAGTGCACAAGCAAAAAATTTTAGGAATGATTAAGTTAAAATATGTAACTGCGTCTAATATAATAAATACTTTTGAAAGATTTTTAGAATAGATTTTGGAGGCTGTTGATGAGATAATAATGATACACTTTCAATCATTACATTAAAAAATCTACACAAAGTAAAGCCGCTAGAACAGCAAACTTGAAATTTTGGCAACTGATACTTCTTATATTGGGCGTGAAAAAGCATCTCACTAGGACGCCATACTGTGGGTCACCATGCTGCATTGTTCGCTTCCGCATTGTGGATGGTGACCACCACTCTTGGATTCTGCTCATGCTTTCCCTCAGACAGAGTAGAGTCAGTTTGGCAAATAAAACATAAAAGAATGTTATAAGGATTCTAGAAAAGTATTTTATAAAAACACTCCTAAGGGGTATATATAATAAATGAAAAACGGTTGTATAGAAAACGTCAATTTGAAAAGAAAGAAACAGGAAATATTAAATATATATTATAAGTCTTGCCATGTGTAAGGAAGTATGTACTGTATTTTAATTACGTTGTAAATGAAAGTCCCGTAACATATCTCCGTTAGTTATGCCTTTTGTTCACTAATAGTATCAAGTAAACTCTCCTTGTTCGAATGTCAAGCTGCCAATCAAGGCTTGGAGAGATGATAGGTACACATCTCTATCTTACGAACTATCTTTATTGATTTAGTAAGTGATTTCTTTTGTGACGTAATATTTTATGTGAGATATTGTTTGTGAGAAAATAATTATAGATAGCTTGTTGGTAATACTTTTTCGGCTCAAAAGTTATCTTGAATACAAACAGGAGTGGCTACACATTTTAACTTTGGGTGTGAAACTTTAAAATAGCTCCAGTTTTATTGTGGAATGATTTATATCAAGCCTCTCCCATTGAAACAGTTGGGCCATTATTTAAATCTTAGGAGCCTTAAGAGATGGAAATGAATAAGCGTTCTTACGTAGCTGCTGTATCACGGATTTTCTTATCCTGGCAGAAGAACAAGACCTCTACGTATTTTATATAAAAAGTAGCTGATCCAGCAAACGTTGCTTTGATATAAAAAAATGGGGTATAAAAATAGATAGATAGATTTTGTCCGATTCTCAGACATATCCAATATGCACACAAAATTTCATAAGAATCGGTAAAGTTGTTTCGGAGGAGTTTAACTACAAACACTGCGACACGAGAATTTTGTGCAAAATTTCAAGGAGAATTCTGTCTGCTTCTTATTAGTAAGAAAAAATAAATATCCACAACTAGTTGCGCCTCTAACTCAATAAATTAAAGTGACCAAATCTCAAATGAAAAGGTGAGTTCCTACGTCCTAACACAAAATAGAAACTCGTATCTAAATTAAGAAAAAAGTAAGAAATACAGGAGAAATCGGGTTGGTGCGATTTTCAATCTATGGTTACATAATATCTTAGTTACTACTACTAGCACTAAGAATAGTAAAAATACTACATTCAACAATAAAACACTAGACACGATCCACGCATAATTATACAACTCATACATACGCATCATAAACAATCTTGAATAACTTAAATTTATGACTTTACTGACTGACTGTACTCGACAGATCTCAGAATTGACATGACATATTGTTTCCTTAACGCAATCTGTGTCAAGATCACACTTGACCACCTTATTACAGATCCTTTACAATCTTTAACACAAGATCGTAAGGTCGTAAATTGGATGTTGTTTCTTGTGGTTTCTGGTCGGATTTAGAATAAAAACAATGTAAGCCGACCGTTTAATGTTGACTTCACGTAAATAGGTTGAACGTGGAATGATTTTGAACCTATTTAATGTTTCGCAATGTATGTTATTAAGATGAGTTTACATTTTGTATTATTATTTACAAATTACTTTTTTTTTATTTGTAACATTTCAAGCAGCTGCACTTTTTTAAAGGCGGGAATATATTAAGGCATAGATAGGTGACTGTACAATGACGTATAATCCTTCAATAAATTGGCCTCACAAATAATTACAGAACATGCAATGACACTGTTTTAATGCTTGAGAAATGGAGTCATTATATACGAATTTAGAATTCCAATTTTTTTTTCTGCTTATCAAAGAGCATTTTAATTGGAAAATGGTAGATCCTACGACTTGGTAAATGTTCTTATACACTTTAATATTGGTCCGGACATATTTTGTGGATGTTTGTCCTATAGTTTGTTTACGTTTAATGTATGCGTCAACTTAGTTCAAAATGTACAAAGGAAATGAAAATTTATATAAAACAGTTTTCATAACACTAAAGCCCCTACTAAAGAAAATACAAACATTGGAGCATTTAGTTAGTGTTTTATCTTCGCTTATTCATATATATTAGCTTTTACAGTTTTTCTTTAAGTATTTTAGTATTTTTTAATAGAACCTTAATAAACAATTCTCTTCAATTAACGACTGCCTTTTTAGTCGCAGCGGTTAGCGTAAGCGAATACCAATCAAGAGGTCTCGGGTTCGATTCTCGGCTGGGGACTGCTGTTGGGGTTTTCTCACAAAAATATCTTAATAGCAGCTCGGAGTATGGAAATAGCGGAGAACACGTTAAGCCGTCGGTCCCGGTTGTTGAACACGTATGACAATCGTTATTGAGAAGTCAGTGCCCTCAAATATACTGACAACTAGTTCAACCTTCAGATTCAGTTCACCCTCAGGGTTGCGGAGCTCCGATGGCAGTCGCTCTTTGGTAAAACTGATATTCAGGTAAAACCGATTGAACTAGTAGTAGTAATGGATAGAAAGATGATTTCTCTTTAATAACAGGATATTCCATGTCTGACTGTTTGTTTGCGCTCCATTCGACGTTAAATACCTATGTAGAAGTTACTAAACATCTTGATGACTGTTTAATTCTTACTAAATTAATTTATAGTCGATGACTCACCCCTGTTCATATACAATTTTAATCAGTTCTACCTTACTCGTTATAAAAAGTAATAACTATTTTTTATTCGTAAAACTGACGGCTTATTAACTAACCCGTTATGAAGTAGCTATTCAATTTATAATATAAACATTGCTAATTTTCACTTAATCCGATGAAGTATGCGCGGTGGGTGCCGAACGATTTAATCAATGTTATTTATACAAGAGAAATTCGAAAAGAGACGTAGCCATATGCAAATGATACATAATGGTCCTAGTTGTATATTAACCTTACGGGATGCCCGGTCATATTAACGATAATTTACATTAATTTCCATTTATAAACTTGCACCTGTCAATAGTTTGAATTTATTCTCCATTATAGAACAAATTTTAAAAAAGTATTTATCGGTTAATCTGACGTTTGAGCAAGTTCAAATTTCGAATTGTAGGTACGCGCCAAAACGTCGCGCGCGTTTGAATCATTGGTACGTAATTAGTATTGAACGCGATCGAACAATCTCTTTGTTGGAGTTCGCGCCGAGTGGTCATCGATTATACGAGCAGATAGTGATGTTCCGTCGATGGCGAGACGTACCGGAGATGTATCGGCAGATAGTGTAATGACGCGCTATTAGGCTAGGTGTCGACGCGGCGTGGGAGAGCTCGTGGCCTACATTTCCTTCTGAAACCGGCTAATCACGCGCGCAATTACTCTAATTCAAACGGAATTATTCCGGCGATGTAACACTTTAATTGAATTGTTGATGCGGGTCGTAATTCGTGAATGCGTGTTATTTCGATGATTGGTATCGTGATATTTGGTTGGTAAATATCGATTCTGGGTGTATATATTCGTATGTAATCGATGTAATAATAATCAGGAACATTAAAATCAAATGTCATAACAATTTATATGAATCAGAATTTAGTAAATTCATTGTGGGAAGCGCTTGTTACAAAACAACAACGTGGAGAAGTCCAGTCAACTTGTCATTCAGAGAAAAAATAATAATACAACCTGTTTACGCGTTACTTTTTTGTGCTGACAAGAAATAAAAAGGTGGTAAGCGCGTGCGCTGGCATTCGCGCCGGCCTGCAATGCGTTCCCGCCAAAAAACGTGGCGCGCTCTGAATACTTGGCGCGCTACACATTTTTGTTCCCCTTTGAATGAGTATTTCCGAATGAACGATTAGAAACGACGATTCTGCGTTTTCACGTTGATTCGTCTCGGATCGTATCGATGATTTGTGGCGTCACGATCTTTGAAATGCCTTGTTGTGCTGAGAAATAACAGGTTAATTCTTAACATCTGTAAATCCAACTCGAAATTTAAAATCGACTAAAACAAATATAAATAAATATAAATGTAGTTATGTCGTAACACGTTTACAATATTTAGGAAATAGTTTTTAGATATTTGTAAGAAGGTAATTTATTGTTGTTTGCGTAAGAAAAAATCCGTTATTCAACAATTTTTTATCGAAATTATTTGCATGCTTTTCTCCGTTTCGGAATTCATTTGTCGTGACTAAAAGGCGACTTAAATATCAATTGCTTTCAGAAGATTGAATTTTAGCAAATAAAAAAATGTATTCAGTATTATTTTACACAAAAAAGCAATTTTGCAGGAACTCAATTTCAAACACGTCTCAAGTGAGAAATGTTGTACACGTAAAATAAACTATACGCTTACTAATCTACTCACCTATAGTGTGCTTGTAGCTAGATCGATTTATCGCCCCTGACCACCTGAATTCTAAATTTCATGAAAATCGATGGAGTCGTTGCCGAGATTCATTATATTTAATACTAGCTGACCCACGCAACCTCGTTTGCGCCTTATATTGCCCGTAGCGTGAAAATTTTCCCCGTTTTTGAAACATTCTTCATTGTTGCTCCGCTGCTATTAGTAGTAGCGTGATGATATGTATTCTATAGCCTTCCTCGATAAATGGACTATCCAACACCGAAAGAATTTTTCAAATCGGACCAGCGGTTCCTGAGGTTAGCGTGTTCAAACAAACAAACTCTTCAGCTTTATTATATTAGTATAGATTTATAAAAGAATTGTTTGTTTCAATTGTTTGGATTACATGCTTTCAATACCTATATCTAATTGAAGCATTTGATTTTCGCTCTCGAAAGGTTTGTTGCTTCCAATTCTGGCCTATTTAGCACCAATCGATTTTATTTAATGGGTAACCTCCTCCTTTTTTGAAGTCGGTTAAAAAACTGATTACTGTTTATTTATTGTATACATAAAATAAACATATGTTATCTTAATCTATGTACATTAAGTTCAGAAAAAAATACTTTACTTCAAATCAAGTCACTCATAATCGTTTCAGCCATAAACTAAATAAAAACTTTTTTCTTTTTTTATGATTAAAAAAATCTTGACAGCTTAACATTGATTTCTGACTCGTTCGATTTAAAAGCGCGCGTGTCAAGTTTTAGTTTCAAACGGAAATTGCTATAATTGAGCTAATCACCATAAAATACTATTCCACTATTTAAATGTTATCTTTATTTAAAAGAAGGTGCGCCAACTGAATGTAGTTTTTATCCAAATGTTATTGATAGACAATCGCATTAAGTTTTCATTGGGTGTTAAATTATCTTTATTTTAACATTTATACAAATCGGAATTTTAAATTGTTCAATAAATTTTTGCATAAAAATAGTGAAATATTTAAAACTTTCTCTTAAATATGAAGCTAGTGCGAGAATTAAAAAGATGAAGAAATAGGTATTAGGTACAAACCTTTGACTTGACTTGGTTTCATAGCTCCAATAAGGCAATATAAGGTACCTATTACAAACTAGCAGTTTGTGGTCGTTTATGTAACTTTTATGATTTTGTATTTATTTTATTATGTTAATGCCATTTTTTCCAATGGCAATCATTTTACCTACCTAAGAGAGAATTCCACAAATGGTTAATTCGTCAACGATCCCTAATACTGCCAAAGTGATGTTTCTTTTTTTAATGTATCGAAAACATTATTTAGTCGATTACGATTAGCATCGAAAAAAAATTAAAAAAAAAAAACAAAGTCTCTATCAAGTATATCTTAGTAAATTGTTTTATGTACGCGTGCTATTATAATTTTATTTAAGAATAATATTATAGGCTTAGATTAAACTTAAACTAAATAATATTAAATAAATACTAATGTTAATAAAATCTAAGCAGTTTCTAGTAGTCACTAGAGATACGTTTATAAGTTCTATTAAGTATTAAGCCTATCATTAGAAATATTTACAACTTAGTAATTACTACGGCATGTGCCGCATAATTGTACATAATAAATTCTTAGAAATAAATACCGATACCTTGTCGCAGCACCATTTATTTGTTTCTTAAGATTCGATTTTTAAAATTCATCATTGTTAAAGGATTAGTCTATGGTACAAACACGGATAGATTTTACACGAGAATACATATATTCTTTATAGATTAACAAATTTAAATTAATTATTTATTTCAATTCATACGTGGAATGGCATGATAGTTCCTGTTTAAATGCGCAATTAAATAATTAAAGAAACTAAAATTACAATTAAGTGTTTTATAATTTTTTAAAAGATTGGACTGATTTACAAAGCAAAAGTTTTTATCTAGGAACACAGATGATTTTTTAAATAACTATTGGCATTAAGATATACCTAAACTTAGATATGATTAACCTTGGCATGAAACGACAAAGGTAATAAATTATTATATTGCTATACTTTTAATTCTCTACTAACCACAACATTTTCTCATTGTTGCAGCTGTACAAAGAGGTCGAGTACCGCCAACGCAGCCAGCGGGCTTAGCCCTGCCCGGGCAGTATGCGCTAGCCAACGGCGACCCGTCCGGCGGCCTCAACAGCCACCCTTACCTCTCCTCATATATCTCTCTGCTCCTACGAGCAGAACCTTACCCCACCTCAAGATACGGCCAATGTGTGCAACCAGCCAACGTCATGGGAATAGATAATATATGTGAGTTAGCCGCCAGGCTACTCTTCTCCGCCGTAGAATGGGCAAGAAATATCCCATTCTTCCCCGAACTCCAAGTGACAGACCAAGTCGCGTTGTTAAGACTAGTCTGGTCCGAACTGTTCGTTCTAAACGCATCACAGTGCTCCATGCCCCTTCACGTCGCACCTCTATTAGCCGCTGCGGGACTACACGCGTCTCCGATGGCGGCCGACCGAGTCGTCGCCTTCATGGACCACATCAGAATCTTCCAGGAGCAAGTAGAGAAGCTAAAGGCCCTCCACGTGGACTCCGCCGAGTACTCCTGTCTGAAGGCCATCGTCCTCTTCACGACAGGTAAAATTTTAGACAGTCTTTTTGGGGAGGCGCGGTTGTTGCTATACAGAGTGGCGGGGGCCGGTGGCTCCGTCACCAATTACGGGGAGTTGCTGGTGTTGGTCAGAACGCATTTGGATGCGTACGCTGAAGCTGCGAGGGTGCCGCAGCCCCCGGCGCCCGCCCCGTCTGCTACTTCATCCGGGTATTATTCCACATTAGACACGTCCCTAGGCGTCAACTCCTCGCTGTCTTACGGGAGCTTTCTCTCAACACCGTCTAGGTTACCGCCTAATTACACGAGTAGTCCTAGAATGCCTGATGTTAGTACGTCATCGCCGTTTAAGGTGTGGGATTCGAGTAGTAAGTTTCCTAAGACGGATCAGGGGGGTTGACGTTTAGTAGCTCGGTAGAGGGTTGGAACTGAGGTGTCGGGTTTGAAGGAAGAACCACTAGAATGTTCGATTTCGCTCGCGTATTTAACCGTTGCTATATCGTATAGGATATGTTATTGTATGGGGATAATAACTCTCGCTCCCTGAAGCGCGGACGGTCGCGGTGGCACGGGGAGGCGACTTATTGTTCTCGAAGATTTGCTGCACATTTCTATGTATGTAAATATTCCACTTGTGATATAGGTTAGAACTTCGTTTTAAACGATTCTTAGAATAGATTCGTGGATGCGAATAGCATATAAGTATTATTTATTTTCATGTAGATACTATAATTAACATTATTGATGAATACACACGCGTAATTTATTACTAACCTTCGTTTCATTTTCATAACATTAAAACCCTTTTTGTTAGTTTAATTGACTTTTCGATGATCAATTTGGATTTGTCGTGTTTTATAAATATGTAGATTACAACGGGGATATTTCATAATTAACATTAATTTATTGGCTACACAAATATTAAATCACTTTAGTTTACTTTGGCGTTATAACTAGTTAGCTACAGATTTATGGTGACTTTACACCATCGTGGGGATTAACTAACTACTGGCGATAACATTTATAATTATAACCTATTTGATATATTTGAATATTTGTGTCAAGATTTGAAAAATAGTTACACGTTTTTGTATAATCCCTGATTAAAGAAAGTTAACTGATTGGGAAACTCAGGCATGTCACAAAAATACTGTGATGTCTTATTTAGGATTAAATTTAGACGTAGTCAAGTATTTTGACGAAAGTTTGTGTAGGATACAGACAATACACACTTTTATTTTGTATATTTAACATGCGCTCAAAGAGCCAATACAATTATCGTAGGTAGGTTTTTTTTCGTTACTATCATGTTTTTTTTCTGTGGAAATTACTAATTAATTTAAAATGCGAATGTTATTAAGATTAAAAACGAAACAAGATATTATGCTCGAAATATGATATCTTGATTTTTTAATTAAAATATCATATTTCGAATGTCGTTTCACTTTTTTTTAAACAAGCCAATATTGTAGATAATAATTATTATAATTATTGATTTCCATAGCGTTTTTGTTTTTTTTTTTTTGCTTTTTCATGTTGAGCCTATTAATTTGATTGGGTTTGCGATTTTCGTGAAATGGGTTTAACTTTGTTTAAAACAAGTAAAATTTCTCAGTTACTTATTCACTAGATATTAATGCAGGAATAGGTAATAAACTTTCGCTTTCTCTAGCTTACGATCTCAAAGGCACACAAAACTTCCAGCTTTACTGTTTTACAACATATTAAAAGTCGAGTACAAATTTTGAAATTACAAGTAAAATTTTATAAGATATTAAATTTTAAGACCTCTACGCGCTACTAAATTATATCACCGTATTACTGGTGTTTTAATTTTAATTGATAATGAAATACTTTAAACAGATTTAATTTACGGGCATAAATTTAATTTTAGGTTCCCAAATCTCATTGATATTCAAATAAAAACATTAATTACGCATTGAAATAATGTGCAAAAATATAAATTACGCGTTAATTTTTAATCATTAGCGTAATTAATATTCGATACCAAAATCAATGACTGTGATATATTATTTAAATGTCAGCAACAATTCATTTTAGTTTTGAAACGTCGTAATTAAATCTGTAAATAAGATGAAGAGAGGTTCGTTAAATAAGACGTTTCGAATAATTAAAACATTGAAGCATAATATTTACTTATAATTTACAAATTATTGATTTGTAAAGTTTTAACTGATACCTACAGTTTGTGCTACCAATATTTCACAACACGATGTTATTTTGATAGAAGTTTTGCATGAATGTTGAATTTTGTGATAAGGTGTGGGTAATACCGAGGAAAATTATAAGTGACGCATTATATTATTTATTGGAATTGACTCATTACATTCTGTTATCATATTCTTGACAATGATGATGTCGTCATACGTATATTCTTTTAAATTTAGGAGAAACCGTAAATAGAAATACATAAAATACATACATAAACTCGAAACGTGAGCATCCATCATGGCAATTACAAATAAAAAATATCAACAACCTTTAATAGGCATAGTCGGCCTCTTGTCAGAAAGGACATTTTGGGTTAAAATATTACACGGACCGAATGTATAAAAAAAACCACATCCACATTAACAAATATGTAAACATAGGCTATAAAACACACATATCCACAAACACATACACAGTATAGTTTTATTCAGCTGTCTAACTCAGGCCCTACAATTGTTCCTCACATCTCGTTTGAAACTCGTCGCGTTCTCGTCCGATAATCTGCGACGAGTGAGTCTGACGGGACACTTCCGACGGGTCCACGACACTTTCACTACATATAAGTGTACTACCACTGTGTATGGACTTTTGATTAAACTTGATATTCGGGCGATAAATGTTGAGGTGGAGTTTGAAATTTAAGGCGTGATAATTTATAATAATGTAAATTAACAGTTAATTGAGTGTAAAGTGACACTTACGGCAATTATATAGTCGTTTTAACCAGAAACATATACGTTTAGACAACCACTTAAAAACCTATTACATGATTTAAAAAATGATAATAATTTAGAAAGAAAGCTGTAGTTACGTTGAAAATAATGAAATATAAATATTTAATTTAATTTTGAAAATCAATTACGTTTATTTAAACCACAAAACCAATAGTACAATCGAATTAAAAGAGAATTAATTGCCTGTTTCTTGTGCAGCATGTACTTAACTACTGCCGTAATTATTATAATTTTACTAGTATCGCAGTTTTAGTGGTCGTATCCGCATAGGCAGCGGCAGTAAAGAGCTGAATGCGTAAAGTTGGTAGACACAGGGACCGTAGATGGTTGCAATTGAAGGTTGATATATGTCTCGATGGCTATTGATGTCTGTCTATCGCATTTTAGGGTTAAGTTATTCTAGTACACGACTTGTTACGGGTTATAATTTTTGACACTTTTGACAGCTGATGTCAAAAATAGTTTTATGTGACATTTATAACATTTTCAGTTTGCTCTTCTGAGTTAAATGCTTGTGCGTATTACGAATTAGAGGTTGGCTCACTTAGGTAGCATAACTTTCAATCTATACTAATATTTAAAGCTAAAGTTTGTTTGTTTGAAGAGCTAATCTCAGAAACTACTGGTCCTATTTGAAAAATTATTTCAGTGTTAGATAGCCCATTTATTGTCACGCTTAAACCAATAGAAGCGGAGCACCAATGAAGAATGTTGCGAAAACGGGGTAAAATTATTACGCTACGGGCAATAGGAGACGTAAACGAAGTTGCGTGGGTCAGCTAGTCGTTCATAAAATTTAATCCAAAACCTTATTTATTATATTTATATCTTCAAAAACCGTTTTTCTGTTTATTTCAATTAATGTTTTTGGTAGAAGATTTACACCTAAAGTTAAAGATTTTAATTGTAATGTGTTAAAAAGAGTAAAATATCTCATTCTTTCAATTCTTTATAGAATAGCTAATGATTCAGTACTAAATCCTCATACTTCTTTCTTATTTATATTAGCAATCGAAAATCAATCCGATGACAGCTGATGAATCCTTGCATTCGTCATGTCTCAGATATTTTAAAATAATTTATACTCAAAATGACAGCTATATAATATTTAATCTGTGGCCTATACATTGGCATTAATAAATTGTCAACTATATTTAGGCTTCGATTTTTGAATTTTGAAAGTAATAATTAAAGGTTACTATAGAAGTTTTGTTAGAAATTAATTGAATCCTTGAGAATTAAAGGTTCATATCCGAGATATAACTTATAGAATATATATAAGTAGGACCAAATACCTAACACTACACCGTTACTACACTTAACAGAATATAAAACTAGTTACAAGTAGGCACTGAACGACCAATTCTTCTAGAGCTCTTTGTCTCCATAACGATCCATACATTTATTCCTGACGAGGTTCCTGTAGATATACAACAAGGGATCTGCCTTTAGTGGTGTAGTGATACGCCCGGGGGTACGATGAATATGCAACACCAATAAATGTAGTTTTATCCACGCCGGCCAACTTTCTCTACCCGCTGCGTCCAACTTAACTTGGTCGGGTAATAGTTGTACAGAACTAAATAACGTTACCATGTAGTTGGATTATCGCAGATTGATTTTTTAATTTAAACCGTAGTTTATTTATATGTAAATATGGCGACGTTAACTCAAATTGATGGTAATAAATATTGCTGTCGCGCATTGTAGATTCTGTGGTACGTTTCTAGGTATTACTTAAGGAAAACGCCATCAAAATCACCTTGAATTGTGATTATGAAATATAAAAATGTTGTAAGTCAGATTATCTGAGTCCATCAAAATGGATGTAATTTTATTTACTGTAATAAACGATTAACCACCATATTTTAGACCCATCTTTACAATCTATATTAATAATTATTTTTTCTGAGGTAAGTAATGTTTTCAGATAGGTAACAAGGGATATGGAACACGTAACAATGTTAATTACAATGAAAATATAGCATTATTCAAGATGGATGTAAATTGAGAACAAATCGCGTTCACGAGTAAAAATAAATATTGTTCATAAGTTAAACAGCAAAAAGGTTAAGTAAAGGTACTCCTATGTGTCAAAAAAAAATAATAATAATATAATTATTTTTAAAAAGGATTTGTAATTTTCAGCGGATTTATATTTATTAATATAATTATTTCAAATAATTCTTTGAACTAACCATTTCCCGACCATATTATATAAAAGTCATTTTAGATACGATTCATTCGTGGTTTCATAGTAGGTATTACTATAAAACTATACACTATCCGTCAACCAATAGTGACTATTCGTCTACCGGAAATACACTTAAATCAATTCCAAATAGCGTTTAATTTCTACATTAGGTACTAGATTTTCCTTTAACAATTTATAAGTATTTTTTAATCCAAACAAATTCTTAAATATTTTTACGTCTAGCTTCCATCCAAGCCATTCCATTAACCTTAAGAAACATCACAGATAATATTTGATTAGGTATAGAAAAATCTTATATGTAGTATTTTTTCTACTCTCTAGATTTCAACAATATATTCAACACTGTAGACATGAATATACAGTTAATCATGCTACGCTATCTTAACATGTCCAACTCCACCGTAGCTCGATAAGTATCATCATTTTCATCATCATCAAATTGCTATTGCTATTGTTGATTTTTTTTTAAATTTACTTATTTTACTGATTATTATGATTGTGACTCAAATTGTAAGTATCGCTTTTATATTGAAATAATATCTTAACATTTGTGAAGATTGTGTTGACTTTAAAAGAGACGGTGTAACCGGAGTTTGTTTCGTCCTTCCTTCTCAGGGTTAGTCCAGTTAGGACTAAAAGGATCTGCTCAGAAAAAGTTTAACTTAAAAGAGTTCATGGAACCTAATTGCAGAAGATGATTTCATTTCCTTTTACCGTCTGCCTGTCATCGAAGTATTCTTATCGAAAAAACGTTATATTCATGACGTTATATGTCTAGAGGAGTGCCACAAGGAAGTATTTTTAACCGACTTCAAAAAAAGGAGGAGGTTTCTCAATTCGACCGTATATTTATATGTTTTTTTTTTAATGTGTGTTCGGGATAACTTCGTCATTTATGAACCGATTTTGATGATTCTTTTTTTAATGGAAAGGAGATATCCCAACGGTGGTACCATGATAAGGACACTAAGGTCTGATGATGGCATCCAAGAGAAATCGGTTCAAACCTTGAAGTCGGTTTTATTTTTGTTAAAATTTTAGTTGTATCTCCACTATTGTTGATAATACTAATTAGTACTATTTTCTGTATTTAGTTACCTTTAATATTGTGTTTAATCCTATAACGTTCAACAATGAAGAATGAATGCAAAAAATACAAAATAAAATTTGAATTTAATATTTCTTTACCAATTATTCTAATTTGTAAATAGTAGGTATTTTCTAAAACACAAAGACATGTTTAATCGTCAACCTGCAAAATACTGACAATATCTCTTTATACCAATCAGAAATTTAACCAAGAGATTAAAAAGAAAAAATAGCCTAGAAAAACCACAGCATCTACATTTGTG
Organism: Spilosoma lubricipeda; assembly: GCA_905220595.1. Taxonomy (NCBI): domain Eukaryota; kingdom Metazoa; phylum Arthropoda; class Insecta; order Lepidoptera; family Erebidae; genus Spilosoma; species Spilosoma lubricipeda. The sequence continues at coordinate 4,906,135 of HG992291.1, forward strand.
CATACAGCGTATAAAAAACCGACTCTTCTTCTAAGAAGGAAATAAAAACATTAAATTCAATAGATTATACACTTTTAAGTTTAAAATTCTTAATAATCTAAGCAATATATTCATCTAAGCTATCAATTCGTCTACGCGATAAACAGGATATAATACGACCGAAATAAAATCTAACAAATTCTTAACGCATTCCTTGTATCTTTTTATTGACGTGTTTCTATTTTTTATCTTTCTTATATAATTATTAATGTCATATAAACTGATTTACGTATATTAGCACTTTGTTTCTTTCACTATGATACTTTGTCACAATTTAATAACCATAACTATTAAAATGAAAGAAAGAAAGATGTTTATATGCCGGGAATATGATATGTAAACTAGTTATGTCTAATAATAATTTACGTGAAGAAAGTTAAGATATTTATTACATAAGATTACGTACATAACATTTGAAAAACCCTTTACTTGTGTAACCAAATAAGCATTTGAAAAATCTTTAGTTAACGCTTCGGAAAAAGAACTAAAATTATTTATAATTTTCACAATAATAATTATTCAATGATTGCTGTGTTTATCAAACACAGAGTAAGAGTTAAGTATACTAGTAAATACTCTGAAATGGACTCATATGCATAAATAACTGATTATAGATTCAATTCAAGTATGTTTTCACATCCAATATCCTTTAATATTTTCGTTTACATTTTCTGTCATCGGTTTTAAATCTTTTGTTCAATTTCTACAGAAATAAATGTTATGTAGTTGTGCATTAGATTACGTAACGCGTAATTATTATTTAAATATCGATCATAAACATAGACATATTGAAGTATGCCCATAGAGTCTTGTAATCTTAGTTACGCATTACGCTTGGTCACGTATAGTGCGTGCGGCTATTTATTTTTATTTGCGTAATATGCATTTCTTAAGTCAGAATTTACGATGCATCGACAGCAGAAGTTCAATTCACATTTTATAGTAATCTATACTTATGGAGGAATAGAGCAAATATTTTTTTATGAAAATTTTATTTTATCTTTGTGTGTATGTATGGGACATTAAAAACATTATGCAATTTTTAGTTTTTGTATAGGTATTTTCATTCAAGTGAATGAAAAAGAAATAATTCAAAAGTATTTTTTCTAGTTTACATTTTTATTTATAACTTGTAAATTGAAAAAGTAGTGTAGCCTAAGTACCTCCTTGAATCATCAGCTGCCTGCCAGTGAAAGTCCCGTCGAAATCGGCCCAGCCGTTTCCGAGATTACCCGGAACAAACAAACAGGCAGACAGACAGACAAAAATTTTTTAACTACATTATTGGCATATATACCGTGTATGAATACTATACATAAGGTTGAATAGGTTCAAAAAATACTTTTTATTCCTTTTCGGAACTATGTGCATAGAGTCCAGACCAACGCCAGAAAACATAGTGATACACACAAATATTTGCATAGATCGGGACTTTAACCCGCGACCTTTGAACGTCGCACCTCACTAAATAACTGTCTTGAAAATTCCATCTTCCATTTTCAAGATAAATTTTATGTATCTCTTCTAAACTAAAAGACATTTTATAATTCGATTCTGTATCAAACAATAGACAGCCTTTTAATACGTTAACACGTCAAAAACAAAGACTAAGATTTAGAGCATATCCTTCAGGCGTTGTACTGAGGGATATATGTTCATCTCGCTCTAACATAGCATATAGTGGGCTGGTGTGAGGAGTGTACTCGTCTGAATAACGGTACAGAGTTCGTGACGACGAGGCCACGGGACGAGTCACGATTTTGAAAAAGTGTCGGACCGGCCGACGGAGTCCCTGCGTTCCAACATGTTATTGTGTGCTTTAAAACATAAGCTAAAATTAAATAGGAATGAAGGATGAAGGAAATTTAGTAATTACTTTCCTTGAAAACCTATCACTATGTTTAGTTACATAGAGTCCACTTTTGACTACAAAGCTTTTAATAATTTTTGAGCATTTTTTAAGATATATCTTGGCGCGAAATTATTATCTATCTAAACTATAACATTATAAATCTGAAGAGTTTGTTTTCTTGTTTGTTTGAACCGCTAATCTCAGTAACCGCTGGTCCGATTTGAAAAATTCTTTCAGCGTTAGATAGCCGATTTATCGAAAAAGGCTACAAGCTATATATCTTCACGCTAAGATCTACAGAAGATGAACACCAATGAAGAATGTTACAAAAACGGGGGGAAATTATGACGCTACGGGAAATAGGAGACGCAAACGAGGTTGCGTGTGTCGGCTAGTACTAAACATAACAGAACGTTCACATTGCGGTATTATCGCTTGCAGCTTACCACTTGGACCACAATGCTGCACACAGTACACAGCCTTAGTACCGCATGACTCCATGCACATTTATATACATACAACAACCACCTTTAAAGTACAATACGTGTACTTCCATTGGGAATTTTTGTACATGTTTACTAAACGTAGAACAACAGATGCAGAAGCATCACTAGGTATGGTGTGGGGTCACCAATCACTATGCTGCTTTGTTGCATTAGTAATGAGTAGAGACTACAAGTCTTGGATTCTCCTCACGCTTTCCATCAGGCAGATTAAATTCGCTTTGACAAGTCCTTTCATAAAGAAAAGAAAACAGATTTATAAGAGAGGAATTTCCAGAGTAAGGGAAGAACCATAATCCGGCTAGTAGACATAGGGTGGCTCGACCAGAAGGGGTGGTCTTAGAAAAACAGACAGAAATCTGTGAATTCTTTGGTCACTTGTCACCGAGTGCGTGAGGTTACTAGAGTTTAAACCCAGAACTGACGGCTCACCTGATGGTAAGTGACCACCCGACCATGGACATCTGTAAATTAAGTAAAAGTTATAAGTGAGTTGTCGCACTTTGAGTCCCTTTCTCTAAAACGGGAAGGAAATAGGGAGGGCTCTGGTAACCTCACTCACTCGGTGGAGAGCAACGAAGGAATTGCTAACATTGGAGAGGAGGGTCTTAGAGGCAGCAACGCACTTGTGACTTGTGGTTTGTTTGTGGATCCATGGGCGGTGGTAATCTTATCATCAGATAACTCTGCTGTTAGTTAGAATTTCTATAGTGTAAATATATATAAAACTCATATTTATCAGACACATTTGAAGAAAATAGACAACATCATTTCAAATCTAAACAAAATATCACAATAATTATTTTCGCAATTCCGAAAGCAGGCGTAAAATTTGAATGACAAACCAAAAAGTTTTTAAATCTCAACAATAATTTTGCGACCAAGATTGGCGGTATTGTGAGATCGAGGTGGCACGTCCCGCGTTTTAGAAGGTTTCTGACCGCGCCAATCACCATCCTATTGTGGTCGGATTACTTGCAAATTCTGTTAAAATTCAAATCGGGAATCGTCTGGATATTCCTGCATCCATTGTAGTGGTTGTACTAGTCATACTTTTGTACAAATAAGGTAAGCGAGCAATGTATACGGTAGTAGAGAATAATTGGAAACGGTAACCGAACATGTGGTTTTGTGGTCAAGATATATGGATATGCTATGACTATCCAATTTTTGATTGAAACGTCCGTTACAGAGCCAATGCAATAAGATATTGTTGAGAAATTGATTCTTTAGTATTTCGTCCTTTACATAATATTGTTAAGTCTGCATACAATACGCTAACAAAGGAGATAACTCTCTTTATTATAGAAGATTATACTGATTGTTAATGATATTCCAACATCACTTATTAAAAACTTGCTCATAAATTTTTAGAATGAAGATAATTTCAAATATATATCGAGATATTATTTTATATCGATTGATTCTTCGAAAGGTGACTGTATAATTACAGTTTACCCTAATGCAATACGAAAATAAAATGTATTACACAGACAGAGAAACCTACAGCTAGAAAGTTTATAAAGCGGCAATAAAAGTGCTCTTCCACGCTCTTCCATTCCTTAACTAACATAATTATCGCCTATAACACAGTTATCAAACATTAACATGTACATAGAAAAAGTAAAAGAAATTATTTTAAACTTGAAAAAGAAATCTAAACAAAATGACAAACACAACAATAAACAATATTAAGCAACACAGATGGATCGAACAGCAATAAAACATACGCAGATGCGTACCGAATCAAATACAGGAAAAATTGAAATACGCGCGTTTCCAATTGGACCCTCGTCACAGAACGTCAAAGAAGCAAATATCAAATCATTGAGAAACACTAAACAAATAAAAAAGAACTCTAACATCTGAACAAAACGATAGAATTTTGATTATACACGATTGACTAATGTTACTTTATAAGGGAAACGTCGTAGGTGCCAATCGGTATCAAGGAAAATAATATTTTATTAATAGGTTACAAAAGCGTTATTTAGTTGATGACTTTAGTTAACCCTAAAAAATGCATTCAAATATTAATCAGTCTGATAAGTGTGGGGTGGTGTTAGATTCTTGTTCGGTTTTGCGTTTATCTGTTTATCCGATGACACCGAGTCGAGGGTGTTACAATAACACGTGCGAGTGGTTTATCAATGACCACAGATAATGCGCTTGAAAGCTCAAATTAAAAGGTTGTTTTTTTTTCAAATTTGTAATCGTCTTTAGGTATCAAACCTTTTTGGTATCGAGAAAGACAATTTATACCAAAGATTCTTTTGTGTTTTTTATTCTTGAATACTTTAGTGACGTTACATTTTTAGTATTTATTTTAAAACGATTTGTTTTAGGTTTGCACTGAATAAGCAATATTTTAAAGTACTTTATCAACACCAACCATTAATTTAGTAACAAATTTAAATTGCTGACGAGATCAATAAAATTATCATAATATAACTCGAGGAATTTAACTTGGGTTAATAAAATTACAGAAAGTACAACAACCCTAAAACAATATATATTATAATTAAAATAATAACTTTTAAATGTAAAAAACACAAACATTATTTAAGGCCATCGAACTTAAAACTGTAAGCCCTACAGATTCATGTGACCATTTCCAAATGTGTGTAACCTCTTTTTACCATAGCAAACAATGACAATCCTTTCCTATCGCAAACACATTTCCACGATTTATCTAACTACCCACCCCAAACGAAACCAAATAAAGCTGAACATTAGATCGTGCAACCAATATTAATTAGCCGATGGTTATCTCATCTTATTTAAGGCCAGTCGTAGGCATGTTGGTGTGACCCTGGCTTTGCCGTCATATATAGCGGGATTTCAATTAAGTATGCTTAGTTATAATTATCATAGATTCAAAAATACCGAATTTCAAGTATCATAGATAACACTACAACACTATGTACAGATAAATAATTTCTAAAGATTTGAATTTAGAACTTGGAAATACAAAATTGATTTTTTTTAAGGTTGTCGGTTTAGATATGTTTATGCTCAATTTTTGTATATTTATTTAGTGAGCTTATTTCGTCTATGAAATTTGTAATACTTTTTTTCTGCTTCCTTTTCCAACTAAAGTAAAGTACCTGGATGTTCGTGGTAAATTAACGAATAGAATGAATTCGTAAAAAATCCTGTAAATATTTCCTAAAAATAACATCGTCATGTGAAGAACCATCTACCTTAAGTTGAACGATTCCGTTCTCTTTATGAATAGATATAACCGTAGGGACTCTCGAAGCTTATAACACAAAGATTATACAACAAAGTATAAATCACTTAATTTCTTTATTAAAAAACATTAAAATTTAAAATTTAAAAAACCCCTTACGCAGCATCAGGTCGAAGTTATCAAGTAATTGTAATTTAACGATTATACTGGCATGCTAAAGCACTTAATCGAGTAATCGTAAGCCAAAAATGCCTTACGTTATTTTGGAAAAGAGCTGATACTCTTACACTGCTAAACCGATATTAACCAAACAGCTAAGAACCACCGCCAGCAAACTGGATTTCAAAGGAAAAAATCGGTCCATCCGTTTGACAGCTATAATGCCACAGGCAGACACACTCACACACACAGACAGACATCGTCGTCAAACTTATGACATCCCTTTTTGTGCGTCGGGGGTTAAAAAACAATGTTATCAATACTAGTATCAAATAACGTTATACCGTTACAAATAGCAGCTTATTAGAAATTAGCTATTTATACCGGCGCTAGTCACTAATGTAGTGTCTAGGGCGAAATTAAGGCCGCCGTTGACCCTTTAATGGTCTATTAGCTGTAGCTTTGCCGAGTTTGTACGATTTTAGTGTCTTGTGATCGGTTTAATGTTAGTTACTGGGTGTTATTAGTTGCTAATTTAGTGAATATCAACGATAATGAATAAAGTGACTAATTCTTATGAGTATCTATATATGGATTGGCTAAATTTGAATTTGGAAGATCGATTTATGTTTCTGAGAATGTCGATGATTGAATGAGATTCATTTTTTTTTTTGGAATTTAATTATTGACTTATATATTTAGTGGTGTGGTATAGTTGATGAGTACAGGCCTAAAAGAAAACACATCAATTCTCTTTTTAAAATTAAACATGTTTTTTTTTAATATGTTCGATTGTGCTCACAATATGAAAGGTCTACATAATATTTTATAACATATTGACCCAATATTGGTGCACGGGTGCATCGCCGATCATTATTTTTATAAAAAAACCACGATAAAGAAAATACAAACCAAATTGGATACGACATGATCCGCGCAAAGTGAAATATATTGAATATTTTTATGGGCCATTGTTTCAGGTCAATAATATTAACGGCAATTTATTTGTTTTTATTATAGTATAATACAGAATGAACGAACAGTATACAATTACAGTGATACTTATTTTATTTATTTTAAACTGAAAAAATAAATGTTATTTGTAGCCAGCTTTGCTAAGGATCAAGTGATACTACAAAAGTCATTTTACGTGTTATTTATAGTTAGAGGACTTTTTAAGTCAGAATCATATTAATTTCAATTATATTTTTCGCTTCTAATAGATTCTACGGGATTCGTGATCAAGGTTTTGAATGTTCGCAAGTATAGACAAAGCTGAGTAGACCATAGAAAAATAGATAAATCGTGGTAAGAAAAAAACATCGAGAAATGAGTGCGTTCGTATAATTGTGCATAACCCATCAAAAGTCGATCGATAAATGAGTCTAAAAACAGAGTCAGTCAAGGGGTCGTTGGGACCGAGACAATGGGTAGGGTTGCGGTCACAGATGTTGTTTATCGGACTCTCGCCTAATCTTTAACCCTCCGAACGTCACACGCTTGTTCGGGAAAATCGTAAATGAAAAATTTGTTTTCTTCTTTGTAACATGAGTTACACAGAAGAAAACAAAAGGGCTTACTCACATTTATTCAGATAAGTTCATACTTTACAGGATGTTTTTTAAATGCATACTCACGTAAGAATTTATTTTTTATTCTATCAAAGTGTTGAAGTTATCCAATAAAATTCCGAACATAATCCGTTTATAAATATAAGCCTATTATAGCGACATACAGTTACGAGTAAATTGATTATTATAAGAAATAACTACCATTACTTTTTATATTTATAATCTAAGCTATTTTTTTATTTGTTGATGACAAGTACATATTAAAATAACAGGTATATAAAAACTAGTAGCATAAATGTTGAAATAAATGTTCAATTTTCCGAATTTTTAGTTACCCCTTTTTCATCGTTGTTGGCCTATGCAAATAACACGGTACAATGATAGCAGTGTAAGTTTTTAGACGTTGTTTGTTGAAATCACTCTAAAGGGGTGACCACTAATTGAATTACGTGTCACTCGGAGCTGTGAGCGCGTGTATTACAGTTTATTTTACGACTACTCACACAAATTGATGTTAGTTCACCGCAAGATACCGACTACCGACTTCAAGAATAAGGTTCTCAATTCTGCTAATTATTACTTAATTGTTTTTTACGTTATGCAATATCTACAATGTTTCTGAATGGATTTACTTAACGTTATTTAAATATATTAATATGAAGTTAAGAAACATCATTCTTAATTAAATTGAAACAAGCTTTATTACACATACAGTATAGAAACCTATGTACATAACCTTGATTAAAGGATTAAGAACAGTAACGTAACGTTATTTCCACGTTATTTAAATTGAATTAGTTGTAACTATTGAAGATCGGTTCTTTTTTTACTTGTAGGATTATTAGGTTAAATCTAAATTTTAACGTTATTTATTAATTAATTATTATTAACAATAAATAAAGTTTATTGCCACATAAAAACGTCAATAATTACCAAAAATATTATAAACACAAAAATGAATAATATGACCAAAATAAATTAGGCAGAGACAAAATAAATAAAAAAACTTATGTATCTGGTACCTTATAAACTATTCAAAATTCACGAGAATCTCAATGAGCCCAAAATTTCAAAACCCTGCGATTAGATGATCAGGCTTGCTCCCTCGGTCCCCCACTACTTCCGCGGCACAATCCAAACGGAATGATTCCACCCAAAGTAAGGACAGACGTCACTTCTTGTATCTTGCCATTGTCTACGACGAAGTTCGGCCCTGATAAGATGGACCCACAATGTATAGGTCCCAAGTTTGTAAACACGGGGATTTGAAAAGCCGTTCAAAGCGTTTAGACGTTAGAAAACAGACAGGTGAAATGTTTTCTTTGCTTTATCTCTTGCAATACAATCCTATTCCGTTTAAATCATTTCATTTTGTATGAAAGTTTATGAAATTGTATATATTTTATACACGTTAAGTTTCTGTGACTAAAATTTTTGATGGATTGTGAGGTTTAAATCGTTTTTTTTGTAAGAATTTGGCCTGTTTCTTACACGTTATGCATCATGTTTACCTGCTAATATAAACCTTTCTATTGTATCACACTGTCTATTGACGAAAACAGTATTAAAACGTAGTTTCATAGATCGAAGGGTTGAAAAACGCGAAGTGACTTAATTTCATGCTGTGTTAAGATGAGATTTTTAACCTAGGTGAAAATCGAAACACTTGTACATACTACTGGTCCACAGGTTCTTTAAGTAACATTCGAAAGCAATTTATTTTCCAACAAATAGTTTCAATATCTGACTCATATACAAAAATATGGAGACACTTAAAACGTTTTTACGACTTTAAAATCATTTCCCATACAGTTAAATGAATGACCAACTACAATTGACAGTTGTCACTTGAAATAAATTAAAAATATAATTGGATTCGTTGTACAGATAGAAAAATCCTATCTTGAAGTCACAAGTGTCTTGTAAACTCGTAAAATAAGTGTACAATAACTGTCATGGCGTCGTATATACTCGTTAAAGTTAGAGTAGTTGTAAAGTGGTGAGTATTTTACGAATATGCTCGCTGACGGCACCCTGGGGTTCACATTAACACCAATATTACATTTATCCCAGTATCAGTGTTAATACAAGAGATTACATTAACTAAACTACCGGCAGCTGACGGGTTAATACCGTGTTTGAGAATTAAAGGTGGGGTTTGTTTTAAGCTGTTAGTTTTGAGTTAACTTCAAAAAAGAAGCTGCTTGTGGCTGATATATCTATAATAGTGATCTCAATTTTAAATACTTTAGATTTATTGTGTGTATTTAAACAATAGATAAATTATTGTAAAAGTTTAATTATAGTGGTAGTCGTTGATAGTCACTGTATCAATTAAATTCAATATATGGCTATACTGTATATTGTTTATGTACTTTCTAGACAATCTTAACAATATCATACACAACTTTTATGTTTACAAGTGGTAAATTCATAATGCGAAAGCATTTCAAACAAGAAAATATATTATTTTTAAATAAGGTTATATTTAAAAATAGTATATTTTCTTGTTTGGAAAGATAAAAAGGGTTATTCTTTTTGTTCAAAGCTTCATTCAATCTAATACCGAATTTCGGTACCAATAAACTGTATTCTGAAACTTCGTATCGCAGTGAATATGCAAATAATACGTCCCATTTTCGCATAAAACAAAACTATCCTTAACGGGACATTCGTTTGCACAACGTGCATTGTTTGTAGAGGTCGAGGTTCGATATTTAGCTGACCCTTAATTGATTTGTGCGGCTTTAAACACAGCTTAGCGTCATTACACAGGTTATAATGAAATAATAGTTGCGCTTATCTCGGTTATTAATGGTGTAGGCGATTTGAGGGTTAGGTTGTGTAGTGACAAGTTGGGTCAACAGTTAAACGTTTTGTGGTCAGCGTTAAAAGGGTTATAATAACGATGGTTGTTATGATATTTTTTGTTGTCATATTTTTGAAAGTGTAATACTACTTTATCATTTTTAACAGCGTTTTTATCTGTAAAAACGTATAAGCACTCGAACGGCTGTATATAGGTATCCGGATTTAATTGTTTTGTCTTTTTCTTTTTTGACCGAACCGTTTTGTCTACGATCAAAAATTTTTTCGTAATTCATTGGTATAGTTTGAATATACTCATGTATATATCAAAATTCTAATATATTTTAAACTATCTTTATGTTCTTGATAACTTAATTAATATCTGAATCATTTTGGTCAACATAAGCAATCCTTAGGTATTGAAGGTCGACGAAATGACACATGGAACTAATAAAATAAAAGAGTTTTTTTTTTGACGTAAAACGTCAAGACCATTTTTAACAAAAAACAAACAATAACTAGTTATTTCCAAAACTACATTAATAACTCTTTTAGTCACATTCGCATAACTATCTACCTGATCACATTGACCATACCACCATTAGAGGGTTAACGGCCATTAGAGACAAACAAGAATAGCCACAAATCAGAGAGATATTCAATCTCGGTACAATAACATTAGAATATCAGCTAACTGCTAAACTAAAGGGAATTTCAGCGACATCGTCTGGATAAGAGGGTTGCAGGGTTAACTTGCTTCTAGATGTGGCAATGAAAACAAAATGAGATGTACAGTGAGGCAAATAAATTTAATCAATCATTTTTAAGTTAATTTATTTCGAATTTGGATCTAAGAATAAAAAAAAACAGATTGTAAAGAAATTTATTGGGAAAACGGGTATTTATTTATATAATATATACAAGCTAAAAGATTAAGGGTATAGGAATATTCTATTATCACGTACCTACATACTTATGAATAAATGTTTTTTCTTTAACATTTACCATATCAAAGACAAATTGTTGCGATTAAAATAAATAGTACACATAATTGAATGGTCCGGCACTTTGACGAAATTCCACTTGCCATAGTCAGAGACAGTTTGAGACGTCTTGTAAAAACGTTAGAAAATTCGTAAGTTAATAATACATACTAAGCAATTTTAAATTAATACATTAGTAAAATACAACTTATTCATATATTCATCTAGAATCTGTAGGTCCGTAGCAAGGATCCGTAAGGGCTCGGAAGGGATAGGTGAGGGAACAAATTAAGGGCTCTAATGGTTATCGGCGCATCTCCGTTAGGCCACGTTTAAACTGCCCCTTACAACACGCGATGAATTTTAATGTTCACTAGTAGGATACGAATGTGTACAAGATGGTTATATGTGTGTACAAAGATTACAATATGGCTGATTGTGTGTTTAGTGCTGAGTTTATTGTAATATTGTTGTATTTCGGCTCTGATTTATAGTACTGAATAAATAACAAATATATGAGTGAGTAGAAGATTCATTATAGGTATCATGTTTAACAAATTTTTCATACTTTTGGAAGTGTAGACTGTTAGTTTATTAAATATATAGCTGCTATAAATGTAAAAATCTTTTAAATGGCAATAACAATAAACAGCCGCAAGGAAGTCTACTAATGTTACAAGTTTGAAACACCACAATACTGGTCCCAGATGCACAGATAGAACAGGTGTCATCTCTGCAAAAGCAAGTTTTAAGAACTACTTTGACAAACACTAGGAAAGTTTTTACTTAGAAGTCGTTTCTTTATGATGATGACTGTACTTACTAGTTATACTTACTAGACATTATTTATCTGCAGTTCATATACTAATTTAATTTACCAACTTTTCTTTGGCGAGTTTTTTTTTATAGCCCATCGCTCGGCACCATATGTCATGGCAGCTCTTTGCTTTCAGTGTGATATCCGATAATCTTAGTTTTTTTTTTGTATTTCAATACCCTATTGGCTTACTATATTAAAATAATTATGCTCAAACTTTTCTTTTTCCCAATTCTGGCGGGAGGACCCAAAGGACGGGAACACACTTGTGGCTTATAGTTACAGATGTCCATGAGTGAAGGTGACTGCTTACCATCAGTTACCCCGTCTGCTCGTTTCCCCTTTACTACATAAGAGTGGGATTAATCCGAAAAACGTATTTACCTATCATCTTCTCTTCTTACGGTGCCTCTCCACTAATGAAGATTGGCCTTGCATACCCAATTGTTTCTTTTGCGAAAGAAACAGTTCGTTTATCTTCGCAGCAATAAATAACAGTCAGCCATTATTAATTAAGTTGTTGTCTTCAAAATTTAAGACGTACATTCATCTTCCAAAGTCTAGAGTCCCGTATGCGGCAATTATTCAAATTAAATCCTTATCAGGTCAAAACAGTTTTCCAACCTCCCCTTGTATATCAAAAATATTATGCACATACTATGATATTTATGGTGAAAGCTATAAGGTTGAAGTTCCAATGGCAGAGTTCCCAGTTTTTTGTTTTCCAATTTTCGCGTTTATCAGTACGCTTTGATATTTTAATGCACAGTTTTGTTTTAATTAATCTTTGTTGTGCTAGTGTTATAAATGTATTATGGGATCGCAATGGTGTGGAAAACAGTTCAATATTGTGCAATAATAAACTGGAAATCTCTTTATATATATATAAAAGTTTTGATTGAGTTTTATCGCGTGATGCGCGTCATTTTGTTTTGGCATGTAGGCATTTATTATGTGTTTTATTATTTAACTATCTGAATCCCGCGTATGACCCGCGGTTATTGTTGTACCGCGAGTAACGCAGCGGGACAAAGTTAGTATAAAAAAGTAGCCTAAGTTACTCCCTGGATCATCAGCTACCTGCCAGTGAAAGTCCTGTCGAAATCCGTCCAGCCGTTCCAGAGATTACCCGAAAAACAAAGAAACAGACAGACAAAATTTTTTTTACTACATTTTTGGTATGTCGTGTATACATACATATCTCCTCAACCAATCGCCGTCCACTGTTGAACATACATATGCATTGATTAAAAGCTATTATTTTAACATTACATACAGACACTCCAACTTTATTTATTTGTATAGATATTAATAAAAACTTGCGATATCTCTCACATTGCCTTCTAATACGATTTACGATCAACATACTTGCATATCACTCCGCGAATTCATAATTAAATTTATCCAGAATAAAACTACTTTTATCCTGAAAAAATTGCATTTATCGCCAATCTACCTACAACTTTAATTAATATATGTGCCAAATTTTAGTCAAATACCTTCAGTATTTAAACATTTGTAATTAAGACATATGAAAATAAGAAGAAAAATGGAAGAAGACAATTAAATAGACTTTTTTTATTCATTAATTTTGTATTCAAGAGATACACCTTACGTGTCAGTTTCATTACAAACAAGCAAATCTTTATGTCTTGTAATTCCTCATTATAGGAGATCATTACGTGAAAATCATAAAAATAAACATCATTACAAACAACGGTAAAGTGATGACAATTAATTGTGCAAAAAGTAGTAAATTAATGACACACACACATACACTAATAATATACACACAGGCACACATAATATGTGTGTTTTTTTATAATTTATTAGCAAGTAGGTGAGTATGTCAATAATTGAACTAATTTTTATAGTTAAAATTATAATAGATTAAATTATACTCCATCACCGTAATAGTACAAAATACAAGGACTAGATATTATTATTATTATTAAACATGGGAATAAAAAACTGACATTTTAGGGTTGCTAAAATTATTTCAACGCAACTCTTTTTCTCAAAGGGTACCAACACATCCCTAAAGGTACCATAATTTCCTTCTCCAGCCGTAAACAAATGAGATTTTTTTTGTTGAACCTCCGTTTTCTACATTTCGAATAAGTATGTTATACACGTACCTACTACGAAAGAATCTCTGGCCATAAGTTACTCGAAAACAGATATCGATCTAATCTATCGGTCTACGTTTATCGAGAGTCGTTTGTATCGACTGAGTTATCGATACAGAATTTGTCACGACAGACCGGGTTGCGACAAATCGTGTTAAGGGGACGTAATTCGGTTAATTGGCGATAATACGGCTGCAGGGAAACATGGTCTTAATAAGTGATACCACAGTGGATATCGTCACTGCTAGAAGTGTTCATAAATAAATATTTTTGAAAGGGAACTAAAGGATTTAGAGCTGTAATAGAATCTATCCGTATAAATAAAATTGGAGTGTCAGTTTGTAATATATGTTTTTTTTTTTTTTTTTTTTTTCGGGTAGGTGCTAAAAAGTGTTAACACATACAGTAAAGAGCTCTTAAATTATTTATTTAATTTAATCAATATTTCTCTTTTATTTTGTAAAATAAAAGTTCAGTTAACCTTAAAGTCAGTGTACTTACTGTAATTACACCAGTTACATGAACTAAAACATATATTTTAATCACCTGCCAGCACAACAAATTATCAACTTGCAAGATACACTACAATTACTTGTTACTTTCATTTTGATTCACTTTTACTATGTCTCAACTGTCCGATATAAGAGAAGCCCAGAACAACTTGGAAGAGAGCTTCTCTAGGAGGATGGCTCAGCTGGAGTCGCAACTGCACTCTGGTGGTAACAGCAAGGAGACAGTGGCGAGAGTGTCAGAGGAATTTAAAGCCTTCCGCGAGCTGATGTTCTCCATGTTGGGTCTCTTACGGAAGCAGATAAGTGAGTGTGTTAAGATAGTTGATGCCATGGAGACTCGGCATCGCCACAAATCACTCTTATTCCTAGGAGTGCCTGAGGCTGTCAAGGAGGACTGCGGTGCAACCCTGCTCGATATCATTGGTACGAAGATGGGCCTCCAGGACATCTCACGGCTCAACGTGAGACATTGCTATCGCATTGGAGCACCCTCAAAGGAACATCGTCGGCCAATACTGGTGAGGTTTACCACGGCAGAGGCTAGATATGCAGTCTGGAAGTCCAAGACAGCGTTAAGGGGATCCGGCGTCTCGGTAAGAGAATTTTTAACTAGATTACGCCAGACAGTCTTCGCCGAGGCCCGGCAACATTTCGGCTTGTCGTCTTGCTGGACACAGGACGGCATTATAGTCATTAAAGCAAGTGACAATCACAGGTACAAAATAACATCTACCGAGGAGCTAAAGCCTTTACTAGTCAAGTTTCCAAAAGCATTGTCCACTAGTGGGAGTGACCCTGGCAATGCGACTAATGCGACTTCGGGCATCAACAGCAAGAGTTCACGGAAGCGTTAGCTGCCTGCTTGTGACAGCGTCAGTGTTTTTGTGCGTACTACATATCACTTCCATTATTTGTTTACATTGTTTAACCATGACTGTTAAAATTACTCGGTTATGTACCTTCAACTTTTTATTTTTATCTCTTACAAAACATGTCATGTAAATGTCGTGAGTATTCGTGACAATTGTGACAGTCGCATCTGTCAATTCGACGTTTTGGCTTTGTTGCCCTCTTTGTCATTCTCGGGTACGTTCCGTTTCTCACAACTGTTATATGAGCACGACAAAGTTATGAACTAACTACTTAATTAACTAACTCAAATTAACTTTTTTTTTAGTTCAATTCTTTTTTTTTAATTTTGTTTTTGCTCTTTTCTTACTTGCTTAAATTGCTATGGTTATTATTGTACTCGTATTATATACCGTCTTGGGCCATATTGCATAAATTTGTGTTTGGCTCTGTATTCATTTTAGTTTTGTGAGCTGGCGGGTGGTGTAGAAGTACGGTGTAACTTCGATCAGGTAATTTTTTATTTAAGATATTCTTATTGCTTGCATATATAACTTTTATGGTACTTGTATATATATATATATAAATAATATTATATTAGGATCATTTTAGTCATATTTATTTCATAATATACGTACACGGCTATAATATGTTTGAAGATGATGATAATATTGACAATGTTGTATACTTTTCTGCCAACGAATCCTCTGTGGACGAGAGCTTCAGTTCGCTACCCGACACCTTGGGTGACCAATTACGTGACTCATTTAACAATCAATCTCATTCGCTACTAAATGTCTGTCACATAAATGCTCAGAGTGTCCCTAGTCACTTTGGCGAACTGACTGAAACTTTCACAGGCAATAATGTGCATGCGATACTGATTTCGGAAACATGGCTTAAACCCCATCTCCCTTCCACCTCTTATCCTCTCTCTGGCTTCGTTCTCGTACGCAACGACCGAGCTGAGACGAGGAGGGGTGGTGGGGTAGCCATCTACCTCCGTAGCCATCTACCTTATAAAATCCTTGCTACTTCGTCCTCCGAAACTTCTGGTACCGCGGAATACCTTTTCCTTGAAGTTTGTGTCAAGGGATCTAAGGTTTTACTAGGGGTAGTTTACTGTCCTCCTGCTGTCAACTACTTCTCCAGTCTGGAAACAGTTCTGGAATCTTTAGGGTCAGAATACTCACACCACATCATTATGGGCGATTTCAACACCGATCTCCTGGCACTTAACTCCCCCCGTACTCGTAATCTCCTCCACATCATTCAATCTGGTGGCCTCCATGTCCTTCCCCTTCAAGCAACTCATTTGAACATCGAGCATCAGGATACTTGGCTTGACCTAATGCTCACCTCTGCTCCAAACCTTATCTTTTCCCACGGTCAACATCCCGCTCCTGGATTTTCCCATCATGATTTAATTTTTCTCACTTATATCCTAAAACCTCCTAAATCTCCTCCCAAAATTCTTCACGTTCGTAGTTTTAGACGAATGGATGTTAACAAACTGTGTGCGGATGCATCTGAACTAGACTGGTCTAAATTAGTAGCAGCTACAGATGTTAACAATAAAGTAAATATTTTTAATGATATAGTACTGAAATTATACGATAACCACGCACCGGTAAGGAAGGTTACGTTAAAGCGCCTCCCTGCTCCTTGGATGACGGATGAAATTCGCATTGCTATGAGACGGAGAGACCGCTGTTTCACTAGGTACAGGAAGGATCGCTGTGAGGAGAAATGGACCCTTTTTAAGACTGCTAGGAATCGGTGTAACCAGGTGATACGTAATGCTAAACGCCGCCACATAATTCAAAATCTAGAATCATGTCCAACTTCCAGTATGTGGAAGTTCCTTGCAACACTAGGCATTGGTAAACAACATCACCCTGAGGTTAAGATGACGATTGGCTTGGATGATTTAAACCGTCATTTCTCGATTGCACCTCAGATGGATCATCAAACCAAGAGCCAAACCTTGAGCTATATAGCTAGTCTTACACAACCGAACATTGTATCCTTTGATTTTTCTCCTATATCTTCTGAGGATATCAAAAAGGTTATCTTGACCATTCGTTCCAATGCTGTGGGATGTGACGGCATCAGTCGTCGCATGATTGTTGCTATCTTGGATCACATTCTTCCAGCAATATCGCATATCATAAATTTTTCACTCGATTCCAATACCTTTCCCTCACTCTGGCGCAAGGCCTTCATCATAGCTTTACCCAAAATAAGTAACCCTTCTCTTCCTGAACACTTCCGACCAATTTCTATACTTCCCTTCCTTTCTAAAGTGCTGGAGGCCTGTGTTCATAGGCAGCTTTCACAATTTGTATATCGGCAGAATCTTCTTAGTCCTTTACAATCTGGATTCAGACCCGGTCACAGCACAACCACCGCCCTCCTCAAAGTTACTGGTGATATACGGCAAGGTATGGAGGACACCAAAGTCACAGTGCTGGCTTTGATTGATTTCTCCAATGCCTTTAACACCGTTTGCCATGAAGTCCTACTGGCCATCCTTTCCCATCTTATGATCTCCTCAGAAGCCCTGGAATGGTTCTCATCCTATCTTCAGGGACGACAACAGTGTATTCGCATTGATGACCTGTCGTCGAGTTGGTGTGATATTTGCACTGGCGTCCCTCAAGGCGGTATATTATCTCCCTTATTATTCTCAATTTTCATAAATCTCGTAACCCAACATCTTCAGTGTTCGTATCACCTATACGCTGACGATCTACAAGTGTACACACAGTCAAGGGTTGAAGACATTTCACACGCAATCGACAAAATCAACAATGACTTAGACTTCATAAGGAGCTGGTCGGCGAGATTTGGGTTGTCAGTAAATCCAACCAAATGTCAAGTTATCATCGTAGGGAGCAAGCTGATGCTGAATAGGTTGGATACTGCGGCCCTCCCACCAATTGTCTACAATAACGTAATTATACCTCTGAGCGCAGTAGTAAAGAACCTGGGGCTATATATAGACTCAACACTTGACTGGCGGGCACAGGTTGCTCACGTCAGTCAGAATGTCACCTATTGTCTCCGCGCTTTATATCGTCTCAGGAACTTCCTTCCTGTTAAAACCAAGGCCACGCTGATGCAGTCCTTAATCATTCCCATGATCGACTATGGTGATGTGTGTTATTTTGACCTGAATGCAGACCTCCTGAATAAACTAGACCGTCTTCTCAATAACTGCATTCGATTCGTTTTTAATCTTCGAAAGTATGATCATGTGTCTGCTTTACGTTCCCAGTTGCAATGGCTACCAATTCGTCAGCGCCGCAGTCTACGTGCTCTGACTACTCTTTTCTCTTTCCTGAACTCTCCATCATTGCCCGAATACCTGGCACCACACTTCCGCTTCTTATGTTCCAACCACGACCGAACTCTCCGGTCTACAAACAACTTGCTTCTTCTATGCCCCTCTCACACCACTAACTTTATCAATTCTTCTTTCTATGTGCAGTCAGTTCTACTGTGGAATGCACTACCCACTGAAATCAGGATGTCCACTAATCGCCTCACATTTAAGAAAAGAGTGCGTGAACTTCTTCGGAGTGAAATGGCATTACAGTCTCAACGTTAGTACCCGTGTAGTTTATATGTATGTGTATATATATTAGCAGTAGCGTATATGTGTATGTTTGTGTATATTATGTATGTATTATTATATTTATGTATGTTTTTTTTACATTGTTTAATTATTATCTGTCGAATTCAATAGTTTGTCCTTGCACCTACCGCATCATATTTCTGCAACACCCGAAGGTTGACTGGTAGACAATGCCTAATGGCATTAAGTCCGCCTTTGTACTTCAAGTGCACAAAGTTAATAAATAAATAAATAAATAAATAAAATAACCGCTTTTTACTAAATGCATATGTATGTATATATGGTACACATACCTACGAAAAATGATTTTTTTTGTCTGTCTGTTTGCTCTGGGTAATCTATGGAACGGCTGGACCGATTTTAACGAGACTTACACTGATAACTGATAACACAGCTAATGATATAAGGAGTAACTTAGACTAGCTTCGCCCGGCTTCACCCGCGGTACGATGATAGCCGCGGGTAACACCGCGGGACTCAGCTAGTTACAAATAAAATAAGAGTAGGCAAAAAGTGTGGTAGTTCAAGAGTAGGAAAGGCCTTTAATAGTTTACTGCTGTACATTGGTCCCTTCTGGGAAAGGAGACTTTTTCCTATTACAACACGTTTTCTAGATCGTTTGATATACCTAGGGGTATTTTGAAGTGAAAACGCGTTGAGCACTTTTTGGTAGGAGAAAATCTAATGAGTTAGTGTCACCGCATCACCGTTAAACTATGTTTTCACTTCTATCTTCAGTGATTGCCATTTTTTTACGGTTGTAGTTTTACGACACAGCACGAGTTACAACACAACATAACACAAAACACATAGTACTTAACATTATTTTTAGTCAAAGTGACATTATTAGTCAAAATGTCATCATTTGTCAAAAGGTCATGATTAGTCAAAATCAATCCCCCGGCGACAATATCAAGATTATTAGTCAAAATGATATAAATATGTTATACAACTTTGACTAAAAACTTTCTTCACATATTCCACTTAAGTTTAATACGAAGTATTGATTCCTTAGCCAGCAATAGCTACAGGCGTGCTTGTGGTCCCAGTCGATCTACGTTCCATTGTTTCATTATATCCTAATACACAATACCAAGTAATAAGTCTGCCTAATAGGTCGTGGGAAAGATGCACTCTCATAATATAAATCATTTACTAATACAAGATTGAATTCGAGAAAACAACTCGAGTGGGGACGAATTAAGGATACGGATTGTCACCACGCCTGTTCATTCTGTGGGTGATGTAAGAAGTGACTAAGGAAACAAATTCAGCAGGATAAAAGCATACCTGTCAACCATAGAGAGCGTGTCATAGCGAGCCTAAACTCCTTTCTAAGAAGAGGTTTATTTATGTTTAGCTGTACACAGGTAAATACTTGTGTGAATTAATAATTATGTTACGGATAATACTAGAAGATTATTTAAATCTAGATTTACACAGACATTTAAATTTTAATTCTTGATTTAATTTAATCTAGGTAAATCTATAATTATTAGTACCCAATAGAGAGAAGAAAATATCTAACTCTAATGAATAAAAGTTATTGTCTTATTGCGAAAAAATAGTTAATAATAAAACATAGACACAATAAGTAAACCTCAGAGATATTTACTTAAAAATGTAAGATCTCCACATCGAACCAAAAAACCAAAAAGCATGATCATAGTGTCAATAGTCTAGCTTTTATGGTACAAGTTAAACAAATTTGGGGGATTCATTCTTGTTTGTACAACAGTAGCATATAATGATGTCGCTGCCTCTTTTTGTTCCCTTAAATCTTTTAAACTATTTAACATTTTCTATACAGTTCTTAGCAATAGATAGAGTGATTTAAGAGGAAGAATTATATGTGTAATAAGACTTATGTGCGTGAAACTAATAGTTAAAATATGAGTGTACACAATTTTATGCCAACTTTTTGCAATGCTTCAATTTCTATGTAATACATTTTTCTAACACGCAAATAAAAAAAAAAAGCTTTGTCAACAAATTCGAATAATTAAAAACCCAAGCTGCGTTTAGAAACTGCTTCAACAAACTTGCGCCGCCAACCCCATATGGCGCGTCTATGCGTCTGTCAGTGTCTGTTGACAGGTGTTAAATCGTACGTGGACGAGACGAGCCGAGCGTACGCAAGGCAAGGCAATTAGTGGTCAAGTCATGGCTATTAAGTAATACCTGATCGTACGAACTGTAGCGAGGCGGAACTTTGTGGTTCAGAAAAGTTTCATAATACATAAATAGGTCTGTAGGCATTTGCTTTGTAGAGTTTTATCGATGGACATAATTTTGAAGCAGTCTTTGATTTTATATAAGTATTCTCTAGTCTGTATAATCAATAACTGTAAATTTATGAATTGTAGAAATGGATGGTCAAAGAATTAAATATTAAAGTTTTCTAATAGCAAACAAGATCACTAGATTATATATATGTTAGTGATTCGACTTTAATGTAAAGTTTATGTTTTATTAGATTATGATATCATTATACATACAAACATTAACATTTCATCATTGATTTCTATAATTTTTATAAATTTCTATAAATTAGCGTTTAAAAAAACAGAAATTAATTCATAAAATAAATTGTAAATTAAAATTTTAATTTTTGTTTTAAAGAAATTTGAAATTTTGATTCCAAACTTAGCACGGTACTTATTTTAAATTTATTGTTTTTAAAAATAGCTTATTACACTTATAGAGTCTAAAATACCCATATTGCTTAACAGCCGTAATTTGAAACCTGTAGCCACCAAGAAAATCTAGCTCCCGACGAATGTCAAATGAGCATATCTACTCTCTCTCCATCTATTCGCGCGGTTGCCTATTAAATCAATGTCCTCCCTATTTGTATTTGTGTACAGTCTGTCTGTCAAGGGCATACGAAGAAGCATGGTCTCCGGACCGTATGCTGACTGGGACAAATGTTTTTACTTCAAGTTTACCACAAACATTTAAGAAATTATAGCCTCAATTGTTTATGGGTTGTTGTCTGTGGTAAGTTTTCGCGCCTAAACTACTTTAACGGTTATCGTGAAATTTTGAACTTTGTATTTCTAAACCTAGTTTTAAGTCAATTAATGATCATTTATTATGTGTTACCAGCATTAGCTGTCTTTAATTCAAAACTAACATTTGAAAATATTATCCTACAATTATTTCAATATAGTTCATACGTAATAGCCTCAACAAACCACCAGCAGTTAAAAATTGATTACTACAACAGCAATTAAAACTTGAAAAATTTCTTCTAAATTGCTGCTTAGTGCCAAAATAACATTTTTAGGCTTCGGTAATATATCCAATCGTTTTAGTATGAAGAACAAAAGGCGTGCCTCAATATATGAATAATCATAGAGCCACATTAAGGAATTAGACGTTGTACGCCCAATAACTCTATCTTAACATCTACAACACAACCGATTCAAATAGTCAACAACAAACAAACATTATAATACACCTGACCCGCCAACATAACACAGCAGGTTAATCTGAGTTCACACGTGAACCTAAGGTGAGAGCGATCCACCGGCGGCAAGGCCGAGAAAACCGATCAATTTAAAATGAAACTTACCTGACAGGGAATAAGGTCAACATTCCCACGATCGATGTTTAAGCACAATTAAGAAAGTATCCAATAAGGCTCGTTGTTTGATTTTTGAAATTAAACTGTGTATGATCAATATAGAGTATAGTTTTGAGTGCTAGCCTTTTGCGAACCGGTTGGTTCGGTCGCGAACTTTTACCTATAAATTTGTGTCGGCTAGTCGGCATGCGGCGACGGGCGTACTTCGTGTCTAGAAGCTCTCGAATGCCTGGTGTCTTATGTTATAGGAACTTGAGTTGAATATCTATACAAATAAATTAAATTGGAGTGTCTGTTTGTAATATTAAAGTAACCGCTTTTTACTAAATGCATATGTATGTATACACGGTACATATGCCAAAAATGTAGTTAAAAAATTTTTTGTCTGTCTGTCGGTCTGTCTGTCTATCGGTCTGTCTGTCTGTCTGTCTGTCTGTCTGTCTGTTTGTTCCGGGTAATCTCTGGAACGGCTGGACCGATTTTGACGGGACTTTCACTCGCAGGTAGCTGATGATCCGGGGAGTAACTTAGGCTACTTTTTTAAGACCAACTTTGCCCCGCGGCGTTACTCACGGTACAACAAGAGCCGCGGGTAACACCGCGGGGTTCAGCTAGTCTTAAATAAAAGGGATTGATCGAAGGATTTTCTATTTTAAATAAATGCTTGTTAAATTTGCCAGCTTGGAACTAATCTCTTAATTTAATGTCATTGACAGAACTGACAGTAGATTTTCAGCTAAATTTTCAGTACAATGGAAGTAATTTAGGCTTCACAAAGCATATCTATTGTAACTGTCAAGCTTTTGTCAGGTCACGAAATCATTGTATCGAAAACCAGACTAAAAACTTATACAATATTATTAGCTGTTAATCCGTTAGGTGATAATTAATCTTATTATTGATTAACTCTTAATCGGTAATTTGATTTTCAATGTTAAGAATTAAATACATCAATTACTACTTTTCGTCAGTATATTAAGATTAGTGGATTAAAAAAAAGATGATTCGATAAGATAAGATTAATCAATGAATATTTTCTCTTATTAAGTATTTTATACATTAATATACAGTATATACACTCCAATCATCAATGTTTACTAAAAAAAGTCTGCTTCAATCTTCAGCTTATAAATTACATCCGTGTACAAATCCCGATAAATTATATAACATATCTATTACAAATACACAATATACACTTAAAGATCGTCCATTAATATGGCTACTAAAGGTTAGAAATACACAGTTACCACCTTTTGCTCGCAGTTTCTCCAAACTATAACTAAAAACTATTGTTTGAACTATCTCTGTGCTAAATTTCTTCCGGATATGTTCATCCCTTCCGGTTCAGTGACAAACAATTATCATCAAAAGTTTATAGGCTCTTGGTTTTTTTTTTATTTCAAACATAATTTAATCATATTGATGAGTTACATCTTTCCTCTCAATTTCCTACAATCTGTGGAAGTGGTTTCGTAAAACGGAACGGAAGTAAGAGATGAAAACGGAACGGAAGTAAGATACAGAGTTCAAACTAAACATTAACACTGTTTTAGGGTGAAACTTAATTAAACGTCACGTCCAAATTTAAAAAAAGAACGGTATCCACAAACAATTTTCAAGTTTTCTAATACAATTTGGCAGAGTCTTTTAGCACTGTAACATGCAGTGTGAAAGTACATGGGACTAAGAGCCTAATACTTTATGCACCCTTACGGCTTTTTAGTACGTGTGGCGCCATTCTACTTTGTCCAAATGTTCATGTTATTTATAGTGCGGTATTAACTAAAAGACTGACAGGAAAAACCTAGTGTTATTTTATAAATTGAGCCTATTGATTTATTGAGAAGCTAAATGGCTTGTGTACATGATAATAAAAATCTATACAACTAAATAAAATTGGAGTGTCTGTTTGTAATATTAAAATAACCGCTTTTTACTTAATGCATATGTATGCATACACGGTACATATACCAAAACTGTAGTTGAAAAAATTTTTGTCTGTCTGTCTGTCCGTCTGTCTGTCTGTCTGTCTGTCTGTTTGTTCCGGGTAATCTCTGGAACGGCTGGACGGATTTTGACGGTACTTTCACTGGCAGGTAGCTGATGATCCAGGGAGTAACTTAGGCTACTTTTTTTAGACTAACTTTGTCCCGCGGCGTTACTCGCGGTACAACAATAACCGCGGGTAACACCGCGGGGTTCAGCTAGTATAGAATATATTTCCATCAATACGCTGGTCCACATAAACGTTTTTTTATTATCTGTGAGTAATTTTCAATTGCTACTTTTTAAAACTTTGCAATAATATCATTTAAATACGATTATACCGTTATAAAGTTTTTGTTTTCTTTTAACTAATAAGGTTATAATTATGTTCTTTGTAAAAATGTAATACTTATTATACAGCAGACTATTTATCAGTACTAATATTTAGCTTTTGTAAATGTAATAAACTCAAGGGCCTATCACATTTTGACAAATGGCTGGTCGAGTTTCAGGCATGTTACACTAACCAGAACTACATTCTACAGTTCAAATAAATTAACAATATTCCTTCCTTACAATTACCATCCCTTCTTATCCTCCTTTCCTTATTTATCCTCTAAGAAGCCTGGCCGACGGCAATAATATTCTCCATACATAAGAAAAAATATTGTAGTTGTGTAGTTAAAACGTCTCTGTTTATGTCTTCGGGGATATAAACTTGAGAGTATAAATATATTTATCTACTAGCTGAACCCCGCGGTATTACCCGCGTTTATTACTGTATCGCGAGTAACGCCGCGGGACAAAGTTAGTCTAAAAAAAGTAGCCTAAGTTACTCCCCGGATCATCAGCTACCTGCCAGTGAAAGTCCCGTCTAAATCCGTCCAGCCGTTCCAGAGATTACCCGGAACAAACAGACAGACAGACAGACAGACAGACAAAATTTTTTTTAACTACATTTTTGGTATATGTATCGTGTATACATACATATGCATTTAGTAAAAAGCGGTTATTTTAATATTACAAACAGACACTCAAATTCTATTTATTTGTATAGATTACTTGAGAAAGAATACATTGCATTAACATTAAAATTTAATCAAATAAGTAACGATTTATTCTTTTCCAATTCAAATAACTTATCAAAAGGTATGCTACAACTACAAAGATTATAAATTCTAAAATTCATCGGCTTAAATTCTCAAATTACAGATTAATGAAGTGACAAACGTTATAACAGTAAATATAATTATTTCTGTATTACATTACATATTTACATAAAATAGTATGCGTATAATTAATATATTTATACATAGAATTAATCAGTTGCTATGGGATTATTATCTTACCATCAAATTTAAGATTAAGTCTCATTTGACAGATTAATTTGATCGACTTTTGAACCAAAGGCATTAAATTAGTGATGTGTTTTATTGTAATTTGTAGTCGATATAATTTGTTGATAGACATGATGCGATACTAATATCGAATTCCGTGACAATGTTTAACACTTCATGTTAATTAGAAATCAAATGTAAGAAAGGTTTTTTAAAAGATAATCATGTTTTGGAATCTTGTTTATTGTCGCATATAAAATCTTATCTGTTTAAGTTATGTGTACTTAATTAGTATTATGAGTCATTTGTGGTTTTTATCTAGTGTTATTATACAACTGTGTATGTATACATATACAAATGTATAATCGAAATGTCACTAGTCATTCGCATCTTTAAAACTAAATAATAATAGATCTTATCTACTTTAAATAATGTTAAAATGTCTGTCGTGATAAGAATCGCTCATAAATGTCATTGATGATGACATTCCACGTCATCAGTGTCATTATTTTTTAATTTAATCACCAACTCGCATATAAAATCAACGTAAAATGACCGAGTTTGTGCTGTCGTTTTTCGTTGATGAGTGCGAGACCGGAGGCCCCATGATGTAGAAGCATCACTAGGGTCACCATGCTGCATTGTTGCATTGTCTGCATCCGCAATGAGTATGGTGACAACCACTCTAAAAAAAACGAGGTATCTAAAACCAATTTATTAGGTAAACTTTTGTACCTACATTAAAATTAATTATTCAAAAATACGGCAACTACATTTTGACATCTATACAAATAAATAAAATTGGAGTGTCTGTTTGTAATATTAAAATAACCGTTTTTTACTAAATGCATATGTATATATACACGGTACCTATACCAAAAATGTAGTTAAAAAATTTTTTGTCTGTCTGTCTGTCTGTCTGTTTGTTCCGGGTAATCTCTGGAACGGCTGGACGGATTTTGACGGGACTTTCACTGACAGGTAGCTGATGATCCGGGGAGTAACTTAGGCTACTTTTTTTAGACTAACTTTGTCCCGCGGCGTTACTCGCGGAACAACAATAACCGCGGGTATCACCGCGGGGTTCAGCTAGTTTATTATAAGACTGATTTGACAGAGCAGTCAATATAGTTAGTCTGATTTCAAATCAAAGTAAAGCAAAGAAACAATCCTACGGCTTTAAAAGCTTAAAGAGGTGACTATTCCTACTCCTTAGTTCATCGTGCAATGTTATTGACGGCGGTCATTGATTTATTTGAGCCAACCCCCGGAATGAATAAAGAACTAACGGCCCCGAGCAACCATTTGTCTCTATCCTTTATGGTAAATGTGAGATTTAAGAGGTTTTATTTACATTAAAACTACCATAAATATACATGAATTGTTTTAGAAAAACTATATAAAAGAGCAAACAGTTTTAAAATAGCTAGAAGATCGTTGGTTGGACCGTCACATCGTCTATGGTGCATAGAGCTTAAGTAAAAAGTAACATTTATGTAAAATAATCTTAAATTTCTTTGATACCTATGCTCTTCATTGTTATTTTATCCAACTCGTTACACAGAGTCTCAGATCAATTAAAAAAGCTACTACTAAGCGCTACTATTTATGCTTCAATAAGAACAAGGCCGTCAGTTATTTATATAGATAGTAATTATCAATAGGCGTTTAAAGTAAACAGGAACGTTTAAAACGTGTCCAGGAAACCAACTAATTACGATACCGTAATATTTCCCTCTTATAGCATACCTTTAAATGCAAAAGTTATAACAATGCAGTTATGAGGTTAGAATACAAAAATCTACGGTTTTTATCTAAAATACCTTTAAACTGAAAAATTACATTAAAATACTACACAATAAAAACTCAAATACTTTCATAAAAATGACAAATTGCGTTGGCATACAACCAATATTTCATCAAAAAAACATTTTTAAAACTGCAATACCGAAAAACATTAATAACTAAGTGAAAATATTATGTCCCCTCACTGTGCGGGTATCCCCTAAACTATATTCCGAAAAACAAGAGGAAACTATTTTCGTCGAACAAAAAAATGTTTCCGGCAGAAGATTTATAGGCCACCTTACTCACAGCACAGGCCCTTCGTATAAAACGCGTGAAATGAAGTGTTTCCCTCCCTTCCTTGGTTTTCCCTCACTTTTCCTTGGCCACAGATTTTTTATTGCTCAATTAATCCAATAAATTTGTCTTGATGTGCGTTTTGACTCATGTAAAAGGCATTTAAATTTTTATTCGTTCTGTTCTAAACCTAAATAACAGGTTTGTAAAAAAACTATTAAGCTTTAAATTTAAAAATAGAATGACTTTTTTTTTAAGTTCTACATTCAAAATAAAGACACGCTTACAATTTAATTTAGAATTTTGTTTTTTTTAGCTTAGTTTTTTAGTTTAGTCAGTACGTGACGAACGCCAGTCAGTACCGTTATAAAGATACATTTGTTGTATGCTACATTAGACTATATTTTTTAGCTACAAATTCCCCCAAAGAATATATTGCTATTCCTAATATATTATGGTTATCAGACTTTCAAATGTCATATGGTCAGTCAATAAAAAGGTCCACACATGGACATTCCCGTCACGTACGCCCTCACTTGTCGCTATACCCATTGCTGAAATTGATATACACTACTTACAAATTCTGAACACACACAATATGATCCTAAGCACAGAGTGATAGAGTTCATTTTTATATAAACTGATGGTATTTTTATTTGTGTAGTGTTTCAATGACCAAAGTGAGCTGACCTCTTACGTTCGATATTCAATTCAGTGTCCAACAGTTGTTGAAGTAATGAGAAAGCTCATATTGATGTGGTGGCATGCGACTCGGCCGTGCACTTTCCTCGGTGTTATGAACTCCTGGTACAAATTGCTTGAGAAACATTATTAGTAAAAAGGTCTGAGAGACTGTCAGTGTTAATCTTAATAACATAAGAAGTAGATATGTTTTATCTGTTTATTGTTTTATTGTACCTACTCCCTTACTGCAGTCTACGTGGGTAAAATATTTTTATCTGTATCAAATTCGAAAAGATGTTTTAAACGGTAGATAATTAAAAACGTAGTCAAATCCAAGCCACCCATCAAGATTATAGAACAAAACACTGCATTTTTTTAAATAGTACTTAAATTAGATTTAATATAAAAGGGTTTAAAAACGTGGCACAAAAAACTGCTATCAATCCTGATCACAGTGATATGAAAAAAAACAATAACCAATACTTATCATAACAACGTTTTGAATCTTATTTTTTAGCAATGGGCATTTGGTTTCATTAAGTATTTGGAACAATATTTATATAAATATGTATATTCGTTCTTAAAATCAGATAGGAATTAATCCATTCTCTGCTAACAAAAGTCGATCCCATAACAGATTTTGCCTAGAGATAAACATTACCAACACGACGTAGGCGGCTCCGGGGGGCGTCCACAAGTGATATACGGCCCTACGCCATATCGATTTAATTAATTAACATATTATAGATATGTTACATATTTGTATTACAAATCACACAAATAAACTTTTGTATTTTACACTTTCTATTACAATTTATATTCATATAACCACGGAAATGTAAAGTTTACACGTAATTTAAAATAGTTAATCGAACTTTCTAAAATGACATTTTATAAGCGGTAAAATTATTGTCAAAATGGCTGCCAAATTGCAAGAGGTTACGCTTCGAATTTATATTAGAGTTATTCACACGTAAAATAAAATTGTTTTATTGAGTTTCATTTCATGTAAATTATTCCTTTTTTATATTATTATTACAAAATATAGACGAAAACATCACTAATTGACATACTTTATATTATATTGATTATTATTGAATATTTTAAAACTAATATTTGCTTCAAAACGATTTGAAAATATAAAATACCGTATTGACGAACTAAATCAAAGCTACTTATCTTGAAAAATAAAATTAGAAATTGTATCAATAAAACAGCTATAAAATTAAAATAATTCACACTCTAAATTGATTAGCAGAGATTTGTAAATGCATTTAAAACATTTTATTATGTTTACTTTTACGTAGAAATTCATAAATAGTGTTGCTAACATAAACATCAATAATTCTAATTATGAATTCATTTCAGTTATTAGTAGGTAATACTACATTTTAATCAGCAAATATTAGGTATACGAGTACAAGTTTAGTAAGGTTTACAGGTCTTTTCGCAACTCTACGTTAAGGAGTGTATTTCGGGACCTGCCACTTTAAATGCCTATTTTTTCAATAGTAAAAAGCTCACGAAAGCTATCATTCGTTTCTTATGCTCAATATTTATTGCATTTGCACTACTTTGAGAGAGAGAGACTTGACCGAAAAACAAATTGAATGCTTAAAATTTGATCTTCTTTATAATGTTGTCTGTTTATGAGTTATCTATATGTATATTTATCAGTACAGAATTAAGTGATATACTATAAAAATATTGGATGTCTGTAAAAGTAGTTATTCGGTATCTAAAATGTATTAAGACCAGGTAAAATTTATTACACATAGTAACATTATAACTCGTTCCACTTCAGAGCTGATCCTGACATGACTTGGACACGCATTACCGAGTGGTTTGGTTACCTTTTACACCGTAAATAAAAATAAAATGTGTAAATAGTTTTATCGTCACTATATTGACATTAACAAAACTTTGATGTAACAGCAGACTTAAGTAAAACAGACTTTGAAGAGATATTTTTTTATAGTCACCGTATCGGTCACTTGTATATTAAAATCATTGACTCGGGTTACTCAGCTTTAAGAATGGTAGAAGATGAAAGATCGAAACGCGTATTTAATGGTGGCTCAAGAGTTGCGCTGGTATCGAAATTGATTTGGAATAGTTAAATTTACTAAGCATTTACGTAAACTGACAACACGCAACTATTTCGTCAGAAATTTATTTTATTTTGCGTAATCGATTTCTATACCCATTTTGAAAAGTTTATTGTGAGATTAATTAAAATATACAAATTTTAACTAAAACTACCTACCTGTTAATGTTGATTTATTTTGTTTTGCTTGTAATGGTTTCTTTCAGCTTGTTACCGAATTTCTGGTTATTGTATGTATATAGGGCGTGCTTTGAATATTGCATACTTTACATACATATGTAAGCGATAGAATTTTTTGTGTGTGCATGTTTTTCGTTTTACAATTTTTGCATGTCTTAGGTGAAGGTTACTCTCGGTGGTGGTCTAATTCTGTTCTAATACAACTAACCACACTTTTTCTGTTCTGAGCACATTTCACCTAAAGTAACCAGTCACTAGTATTCTCATCACTAATATTCGAGTATTTGGAGTATGTTGAAGCTTTGGACTCTACGGAACGCACACATTGTAAGTATTCATCCATTTTACTAAATATCTAACTCATTTAGCACGTGATATTTATTATTTAGTTAAGTATTTAGTAATTTATTAGTAATTGTGACTAGTACTTTTTATTATTTTGACTTTTATTTTAGATAGTGTATGCGAAATTTATTAGTATATTTAAATATTTATAAAATTAATTATGCTTATTTGCACTGAGTTATGCATACACATTCGATAAAGTAAAATCTAAATACTTAATTAATTTATTATTATAAGAAGTGCTTTTTCACTAATGTTTTTCATAAAATAAATAACCAAAAATACTAACACGTCAAACTAACCCTGTTTTACCGCACCGGGTCGAAAGGGCCTCGGTAGGGAGACCGCTAATAAGTGAAACAGAGATTTATGAGTGCACAGATATGCAAATAGAAATTTGCGGTCCCCCGCCGATAAAAAGACGCCGGGCCCCGCGGGGCACTGTTTGTCCAAATGTCGGGGGATGACGGCCTTCTAATTATTTAGGATCGTATATCTACGATGCGCTTATAACTCGTAGATGGATTTAAATGTTTACATTCCTCTCTTAAGCAAATACATTTTTTATATGACTATGATTAATTAACTTATGTGATAATTACGTTTGTTAAGGCTATTTAGAATAATTAAATGTAAACCCGGTTAAAAAAAATCTTTTTCTAGTTTTCCGCATTTAATAATGACAAAAAATCTTTACTCGTTTATGTATAATTCAAAGAAGTTCCAATGAAATAGAGTTTTTTTTTTCAAAGTTATATTTATATATTCAAATTATAGTCTTCAACATATTTATTGTATTTTATAAGACGGTTTTATACTAACGAAGTAAAGGTGTTAGAGCAGTATCAACTCAACGTATCAGCATTTCACATTTAATGGTTTTTATCATGAACAGCCCTATCTTGGCATGGGGGTTATCTTGTAATTCGTGAAACTTGTTAAGCCTAGATTCAGTTATCTCGCTCCACGCTCTTACTTTGTAAGGGAATTGCTAATTATTCGCACCGCCAAGGTGACGGTGTAACAAGATTATATTATTTCATTCCTTGTCGGTAATCTTATTTGTGTTCGGAAGTATTCCGATTAGATACATTTAATGGGTGATAAAAATTATTAAAAGGGTTTATTGTTTGTATTTATCAAAAAAGATAATGTTTAGAGATAAAATGACTGATGGAATTATATAAAAGATGAAAGATTTTGAACTACATCATAATGAAGCAATTAAATTATAGCTTCATGAAACGCATTTAAAATATTAATATATGTATTTTTGGACTGAGGTCTGATATCTGATACTTGGTTTTATTACTATTCATTAATTAAAGAGATTCCTTTTGTTATCTTTAATATAATTTTATTACTGTGAGTTAATTTATTGAGTATAAGTTACACCTTGAAGAAAGCAAAGAGCTGTTTATCCGTGTCATTTGATACTTAATTTATTTATAAAATATATTACATAACATTAAGATACATGTATTGTGCGAATTCATTCTATAACTCCGCTACATACATTTATAATACCAACACAACATCAGAGTACGTAGCATAAAAATCAAATATCAAAACAAAATACATATAAAAATATACCAAAAAAACAAATAGCTGATATCAAAGCGAGATCTCGGCAATGCAAACACTAAGAGTGCGGTAAAGCGTGCTTGTCCTGTTTGAGCCTGTTTGCTCATTAGTAGCACACGAAGGGAACATCGCTTGTCAATGTCACCGGTATATGTTACATGTATGAATAGTTGATTGATATGTGAAACTATGTGAACGTTTAAGGCATTATAGCTCGTATGATATAGGTCTTAGCGCTCAAGTTGTGTCTGTACCGATTTATATTTTGGAACTCTGTGTTAGTATCGGGCAGTAGTCTTTTATTAAAATGGTTGTGTTGGTCAAAAAATGAAATTATTTATGAACTCTTTTTATTTTCTTTTACAGAATCTTTCGATAGTAAAATATTCTACCAAATCTAAGTAATTCAGACTAAACAAAAGTAATAGAATTTCACTTTTGAGAGGAGAAAATCCTGAAAAAAAATATTTTAGTACGACAGATTTTCTCAGATATTTACATGAGTCGTTTCTTCAATTGTGTACTTACGTCTTTACGTTGTCTCCACACACACTACCTCGCCAACATATTAACATGCCCCTCAAAGTTGTACCCGCGAAAGTTCACATAGTTTACTTCTAAAAATTAAAAGAAGATTAAAATAAAGCGATGTAGAAACCTCTAAATGATAAACTTTTCTTGTAGGTAGGAAAAGTTTACCTCTTTTTGTGAAACATACAGAGAAAGTCCGAGTGGCTATAGACTAAATATAGACATGTATAAACTAGTAGCTTCCCTGTCGGTGGACCCTCGCGACAGATTGTTAATACTGACCACCGACGACCTAACGAGCTGTGACCGCATGAATATGCACGCGACAAGGACGAATTAATTAAATTTGTCCACATCTAGCCACACGCCAAAAATTGGCATTTTATTTATGAAACAGTTTCGTATTTCTCTCGATTGCGTTCAAAATTTTAATATCTAACACAAAGTTGCAGCTGGTAAATCATAAGTTTGAATGCCTAATATCCAAGCTGCTAATTTAAGTAATTACAAAATATATCTGGTTTTAATATTATTTCAATAAAAAACTCATCGTGTAATGTTTAAATGAAAATTACAATGCAGAATACATTAAATTTAATGTACAAAGAAGTCTTCAAAATAATCTTAATGTTGTTAATTTTAGAAAGTCTTTGAGGTAACTACAATTTCAATGGTGGTATCTCTATAATCATCGTAAATATATATTAAGCTTTTCAAGATTCCCTAATGTGCACAAGCGATGGCGTCTTATCGAGATAATGTTGCCATTACAAATAGATAAAAACCTTATTTTAATCTGTGCTCATAAAAGTGATGACTTTTATATCGACTATAATATTATCTTTGTTTTCTAAACAATATAAGTTTTATTTTCAATGTATTGCCATTTAAAGTATAGTAGTGAGCGTAGGCGGTGTTCTTTGTCCGAACAAAAACATAATAAAGCATGCGCGAGCGCAATTCCAGTGGCGGCGCCGCCAGCGACATCTGTCGGTACCCGCAATTATGGCGGATTTATAAGTTAATCGCCCGTTTGACGCGTGAGATTAATACCTTGTGAAAATAATCACACGGCTTTTTGTCTCACCCGTAATCAAGAGTAAATGGGAAGCTGTAATTTTTATTTTTAGCGGTCGTTTTGACACGTGCCCTGCAGCGTAGGGTTGCTTGATCATAGGTTCTACCGTTTTTGTTGTGGTTATGAGTTACATTTCCCCTCAAGTACAAATACAATAGTACGTTATATTGAATTTTACACTTAATAATAGTTATCAGAAATCTCGTGCTTTCATATTTTCATTGATTAGTGGTCAGAGAGCGCGCAAAGGGTGTCAGCCCGACGTATCCCGGTGGCTCAAGTGACGTGTGTGCAGATATGATTATCCACACCCCAAGGGTGATAGATAAAAAACTGCATACGTGTATACTAAAGTCGTGGATAAATCTGTTAAAAATCTTAAGTGACTTTATTTTTTTAAAATGTTAATGTTAGATTATAATATTTATAGTAAGAATCGTGAATTATAAAAAAATTAAAAATTTCGTAATTAAAATAATAAATTCCCCGCGGCTCCGCCAGCGTGTATGTCGGTTATCGCGGCAAATAGTAGCCTATGTGTTATTCTGATGTGTTTACGCTTATTAAGTTATATTACTGTAAATTTTCATCCAAATCCGTCTAGTAGTTTTTGCGTGAAGAAGTAACGAACATACACACTCACAAACTTTCGCCTTTATATATTAGTGTGATAGTGTGAACTGTGATAACTAGTTGTTGCCCGCGGCTTCACCCGCGTGTATGTCGATTATCGCTACAAATAGTAGCCTATAAGCTATATTACTGTAAATTTTCATCCAAATCCCTCTAGTAGTTTTTGCGTGAAGAAGTAACAAACATACACTATAATACTATAAGTATACTGTGATGTGATATAATATTAGTGTGATGTGATATTACACCTAAATTTCAAATTCTTAGGAATCAATAAACAAAACTGTGTGTTAAACAAACATTTTGTACACTCTTTAAAAATACCTGAACGTCCTTACCTCGTAAGAGTTTAAATAAATTGGTTTTGCTGCAAAAAAAACATATTTCTAAATTGTCATATACATATAAACTTCAGATTCCCATTCAAATAATTTATACCATCATCAGATTTATCCTCTGTTACAATAATCATGTGTCAATCGGATTTGCAGCGCCAAAAGTCGCGGTGTTACGAGATTGCGGTCTCTCCGGAGGGTCGCACCCCGCATTTTAGGGTTACAAGTTTGCGGCTTGTCACACTTTAGGCATTCGGTTATCCTTTAGGTTTGCATCCCCAGTGTGGTTAATGGCGTTGTTTGATCGAGTGTCAAATATCGGAATAGTGAACAGGTGGTCTTATTAATAATGAATGAACTCAATAGGTATATTCTATTATTATTGTTTTGTCACTACTTTATCACAAATTTGGTAAGTTTCGGCTGTTCGTTTGGATGAATAATTACAAATTTTAACAAAAGAAAAACGACTTCAAGAACTGGATCAAATTGAAATAGGAATACACGGGAAGTACCAGCTTTCAAAAAACAAGAATCATCAAAATTGGTTCACCCTTAAAAATACAGACAAGATAAGATACAAATAATAAATTGATAACCACCTTCTTTTCTTGAAGGCGGTTAAGAATACATCGCAACGCTACTAATTGTTTTTCTTGCTTCCCATATAATCTTTGAGTTAAATCATTTTTGCTCGCTTAATCTTTAATGTTTATTAATCTGACCTATAGTGTGTTACGACTAAATAAAATTGGACGTAATAAAAGTTGTCAAATATATTACCAACTCTTATAATGAAGAAGATCTTGAATCCCCAAAAATCGTCCTAGGGCTCATTAAAAAGTATCACCACTGTTATATCGGGTCGTGATTTCCGTCGTTCGTTCTTTTGCTTTTTAATTGAGCAACGTAACATACGCTGAATTAACCAAATGAGGACGATACACCTCTAACAAAGCTTTCGTACATTCGACATCAAAACCTTTACGGATTTAAGTTATAGATTTTCTTTTACTTAGACATACATACATACAATTTTAAAGTATTACTTATATTATTCGTTTGAATGTGAATTTTGTTCTGTCGCTGAAACAATTTGGAAAAAATATTTAATCACAAGGAGTTTTAATCTTATCTTTTCTTTTAAATAACATTCAAATAAAATAAAATTCTAAATAATTTGTTACCTTTAAGTTCACTTAAATATTTTCTTAACTATCTAACAAACAAAGTACTAATTTATGAACCTAAACTAATTTTATAAAACAGTAGCTTCCTTGTACCATAAAAATTAGAAACCCGGTCGTAAAATACTTCAAATTGTCGTAGCTTTAACATAATATAATCTTCTCATTTACCTTACATACATTAACTTTATTGAGGTACGAAATATATTATCATATGACACTAAATCATATACATAAAACCCATAATTAATACTAAAAACTAATGGGTTTGCCCACACACGGTTAATCTGAAGCGCATCTCGGGAGAACTGTACAATTAAACAAAAGGACTCTCGTGATCGGCGCGAGCGCTCACGATGCCGCCATTAGCGCTGCTTCGTAGGCGTAATTAAAAGAGTTACAATACAGTACTGGCGAATTAAAAACAATTAAGTGGGAACCGAATTGAGCACAATGGTCGTCCTATGCACGACTTACAGCGAATGTTCGGTGGCGTTGCGGCCACGTGAAACGCGAGCCGCAACAGTGTCGTATCGACACGGAAGGGTTAACGCATTTTGTTTGGGATAGTGCCTTATTTGGATAGTGGACAGTCTACAGGTTAATTTTAATATTTACCTACAAATAGATAGTCACTTGAAGTGTCTGTTTGTTATTTCAAATTTGAACAGCTTTTCACTAAATGCATATGAAAGTTATTATATCGAAAAATCATTTTTTTTAAACTTCTGTTTGCTTGTTCCGGCTAATTTCTGGAACGGCTTAACCGATTTTGACGGAACTTTCATTGGCAGATATCTCATGATATATGGAGTAACTTAGAATATTTTCTTTAGACTAGCTTCGCTCTGTAGCGGTACCCGTGGGGCTCAAAGAGTTCTGATGAATTTAAACCTAGAGATGTTTTTTATATATTAATATACTTATCCTATTCTTAGCCCTGTGGAAGCTATTAGGTATCTGAATCCCTAGAGCTCCAATGTCCTTCACACTACTAGAACCACGAAATAGTAGTCTTAGTTGATTTTAGTTTTTTGATATGACTTGCAATTTGGTATTTTCTTGTAAGGATTCTCATCGTAAGCAATCATAGACAAAATCCTCTTGTGCATACAAAAACAGTACTTAAGTATAGTTGTAGTAACTATATTGCCGAAATCAATCACCAGCACGCTATCAAAAACCCGAATGTGCTAATCGAGCCGTCAAATTGGGTTTTCAACGTTTAAGCTTATTCTGTAAAAGTGCTGAATCGCACTGACATCCCACGCCACGGGGCGAGGGTGTGACGTGGCGCGTCTTTTTCCTCTTTTTTCACGGCACTGCAATTCTATTACCGCCTCTTAATCTACGAGCCCGCATTGCCACTGACGTCATTATATTTAGTCACGCTTGACATTTTTATTAATTTTCAAAATTCGAACTCTGATTCGAATTTCGAACGGTTAGTATTATTTTTTTATTACTTAATTTAGTGAGTCTAATGAGGGTTGCCACAGTGTCGAGTTACGGTTTTTTAGAATTCGGTTTTTGAGGGAGCCCCGAGGCAAACTCCTATTGTTAGTGTCCCTTGGCTTAAATTACTGACTATCGGTGCTGTATCGTTTTACAATCGGAATAGACCTTTATTGTTGAAGCGGGCACTCGCCACACGCGTGCGGTTTATCTGTTTGATTTGCAAAATAGATAATACTTTGTTAAAACTTAGTGATACTCATATTTAATTCGTTCTATATTTTATACCTTAATTTAAAAAAAAAATTAAAAGGTTTTCAGCAATTCTATTAGTATAAAGTACGTATCTTCTAACGGCAGACATGTACGAAAAAATGAACAAAAAGGCCTGAATGGTCTGGCGAAAAAATTGCACACTACATACATCATGTACTGGCGACGACAATGCGACTTTTTGTCGGTCGCATCGGCCCGTGGCTTTTTGAACTGGAATTTTTTCACTCCATTCGTCGGACGTGTAGCCGAGCTTTATTTCACCCCGTCAGCCGTTAGGGTTGATATGCGTTGTCTTTTCGTGTCTGTTATCGATAAACCTTCCAATAATTTACAAATACATTAGAAAATCGATTAAATATTTGGTTTTAAAATCTATGTATCTTTGATTTAATAAATGCTTAAGTTCAATTATATTGAACACATAATGAGTATCAGTAAAACAATCATTTATAATAATAGTTACACAAAAGCACACACAGAATATATTATATATATTGCGATTTAAAAATATGTCGGTATTTTAAAATTGAATAAAGAGGGAGGCAACCCTAGAACAAGCATTAGTTTCCAACTCGGACAGTAGCCGTCCTCCCGTTCCGTGTACAGTCGCGTCCAGCTGAACGCTAAGTGTTGCAATGTCACAAATGAAACTGTGTGCAAATGTACATTTGTAACGTACTATTCTCTATTCAAATTTTGCCATTTTTGTTTTATTTACCATTCATATCGTGGTTTAAAATATTTTGAATTTTCAAAGGCATTCAAAGGAAAAACAATATTTCATTGAGATAACCATTTAGATAGAGATATTTAAAAAAATCTATACTAACCAAGCACGTCCACTATAAACTCAAAACCGTTATAGGCATCGTTTATTCGAATCTAGACCGAGTTGAATCGATTTTAGTACACAATTCGTGCACGTAACACAATCAGTTCAAGTTATATCACAAAAACGATCATTTCACTCGTTAACAGGACAATAAAAACATAATAGATAAAGCCCAATGAGCAATAATAGGCTTTAATCTCTAAATTGAGCAACAATTAGATCGCTTCAACAGATCTGAGATTATCTTCATTTAAGCAATGCCCATAACATTTTTGTTGGTAAATTAAAAAGCCGTCTAAACTTGAACGGCTTTCGACTCTTCGATAAAGATCGCGAAGCACGTGTAACGTTTTAAACAATACGGTAAGCTGCACTCCCCGTTCCGAGCGAAGTGACTTTGTTAAGAGGTATCGACGGTGTCAAGTGTGCACTGATCTTGGTCGATCACCACTACAGCGGTTGTAGTACGTGATTAAACCGCGAATGTCAAAGTGCAAAGATCGGCCCTTTGTTGTGCTCTGTCACTCAATGCTTCCCGTACTGATGTGTTCATTCATCAAAAAATAAGCTCGCGGCTATGTAATATGTGATGGTAGTGAGAAAAACTAAATATAATAGGGACAGCAGTGTTGTATTGTTTCACCAATGAAAACGGTTTATTCAATAGTTATATTGTTAATGTTAATTTCCTTGTTAGATAATAGCAACCAAATAATACTACCAAATGCGTTTAATAACACGCTCAATAAATTTTATAGTTTAGACAATAAGTATATGTAGTAAATATTGAGAAATATAATGTTGGTCTAGTCAATAGTTCATTCATTCATTCATTCATCACACTTCACACTAATTTATAACGGCGAAAGTTTGTTACTTCTTCACGCAAAAACCACTGAACAAATTTGGATGAAATTTTACACTAATATAGCTTTTATATCAGAATAACACATAGTCTACTATTTGCCGTGAAAACCAATATATACGCAGGTGGAGCCGCGGGCAACAACTAATAGTTCATAAAAGTGAATTAGCTATAACATTGACATAGACGACGTCAAGAAATATTTGTAAAAGTATACGTAATGGCATCTCAAAAGATTACTTTCCTACAGACTCATTTCCATATTCGACGTATCATACTAATCAGAAGCTCGCCCGGAACATGAGTGTGTGTCAATCTTTCGTTTTTGCCACGAGCCTGCGGTCAGAGCGCTTTGTTATTCAAATTAAACATGCCCAGATGCAGTGGTGGATTTACCACTAGGCTGAGTAGGCTGGAGCCTAGGGCGGCGAATTTTAGGGGGCGGCAAATTGGGACGAAACATTATTTTTTTTTGTTTTATGGAAAAAAATAAAAAAAATTATGTACAGGAAGAAAAGAGGTGTCGACAACTTAACAAAAAATAAGAATGTTTTAGGACTAAACAATATACCGAAAACTCTCCTTAACTTTGATACTATTTGAAAATTTACTAACTAAACGGTTCTAGAACGTTATGTTTTATTGTTAGATATGTATTTCAAAAATATTTCAATAGCTGTTTAATATGACAACTTGAATTAATAATATTCTCTAGAGCGGCATGAGGCGCTAAAATGACTTAGCCGAATTGGGTGATGAGTCTTCATAAATCTTTCTCTCTGGGTCTTCTGGGACTCGCACCACCCCCATAAGTTTTCGTGTGAGGACCTAAGGTCTCTAACTGCCAAGAGCTTAGCTGTTCCCCGATATACTTCATCGAGCACCTCTGCCTCTGAATCTCACGGGGATATTCCTATCAACGCACACGTTGCCTCCGTCTACACGGTATGGTCACCATGGCTCTCACCGAAAATAAATACAATGTATTTCCCTCCACACCGGTATACCGTATAGTGCTATTAAATTGACAATAACGTGTACAGTCTTTTCGCGACCCTGGGTTCACTCAATATGGGCAAAAGTCACGCAAAGGATCATTCAGACCCAGATACTTTGTTTGAGCCCGATCTGGTACGAGAACTGAATTTAATACGTTAGTATATATATATACACGTATATATATTTATATATATATATATATATATATATACGTAGTGTTCTCTATACAGATCTAGCGCTACAATGGGCCCAACTACTAGAGAAATATCCCTGGTGGCCAGGCGTCCAGGTAGAAGGTGCGAGCGGGGCATTTTTTTTTTCTCCAAGACGGGTCCTGTCTGCACCATCCCACTTTAACAATAAAAAACAGTTAATGCTTAGTGGTACATGACTATTTGTTTGCCCAATAAAGTTAGAGGGAAACAACCTAGAAGTCACATTCTGTTACACCATGACAATGTTTGCTTGGTTTCTGAAAACATAGAGCTCGTGAGACATACACATTCCAGAACTATATACGTGATTTCTTTATTTCCCCAAAAATCAAAGATTTATGGAGGAAATCGTTATGGAGGATTGACTAGATAAAAAAACACTAAAGAAAAAACCTCATACCAAGTGATGTCCGGAAAAGATGTTTCAGAGATCACACAACGGTCAGATCAATGTATGCATGCTCAAGGTGGCAGAATGCCTGGCTTAAGTGCAGTAGAGATGTACCATCAGTCCGTCTATTAGATTCTCTAACTCAACACTGTCTTTCCTCTTCTCTCACTCTACTTGAAGGAAGGAGAACTTATCGAGGCCAGATCTACCAGAATGGCACTGGGAGATATTTGGGACTGTTCATCAAGACCGGGAACTGGTCAGGTCCTGCACATGGCTCAGGCAAACAATAAGTGCAGGCCTAGGGGTTATGCCATTTGTCGTCCTAACGTAAACAGGCCATAGTAGATCCTAATTGTCAGGACGATGACACCTTGGTCACCATACACGAGAGGGCCATCTTCAAACCGTAGATAACTCGAGATCCATCGGGGTACCTGGAATTGCCTTTGTTGATTATACCCAGTTCCCCGCCTACGGGTACCTAAGACAATATGTAGTTTTAATCGGTCCTAGTTTAATAGAATTAGAAAACTTTTTTTCTACACAAAAAAAAGTTCAGCTTAATTGTGACTGTTGCATCATCCATGTTTTTTCCAACGATTCCAGCCAAGGAGGCCATCCACGGGGATGTGTGTTCCACCTGTTGTAGAAAAAGGTCCTTAATATATTTTCTATAGCAAGCTCAGTGGAGATCCTCCAAAAGACTGACGCACGCAGAATTAGTGATTATGTGCGATTAGGCTGATAAAAGCAGCTAATCCACAATCGATTCCCCCTTCGTATGGTCTTAAGGGGAAAATCCATGTAGGATGTCGGGTCGAAGGGGTTTTCGAACGTAAAAAAGATGTATTTAGTTGCAGGGATAAGTAGGGGCGGCAAAAATTTAAAAGCCTACTGGCGGCAAATATGTAAATCCGCCACTGCCCAGATGGGCAGACGCGCACTGGGGAATAATTAACCAATGTATTTTAAAAACACCTAAAAGACCTTCATACGAGTTAAATGGAAATATTTTAGAATAATAATGTCCGAAACAGATTATTATTATAATGTAGCCTGCATTTGCATGCAAATATCCACAGTATTAGTCATGGTTTTGCTATTAACCTTATCATAGGATATTTAAT
The DNA here is from genome assembly GCA_905220595.1 of Spilosoma lubricipeda. Lineage (NCBI taxonomy): Eukaryota > Metazoa > Arthropoda > Insecta > Lepidoptera > Erebidae > Spilosoma > Spilosoma lubricipeda. Next base: position 4,949,011 of record HG992291.1, read on the forward strand.
TCTTTATCCACATGTTACGGGTATAATATAAAACAAGTTTCCCATACAACGTGTGATTTAAGTTCACTTTAAATTTAATCTCACAAGTAAAGCTAGGATCCAGCCTAACAGGTGATTTACTCCATCGTTAGTGAAGGCTAATTCTTCCGCGTTCTCGCGTATCTGTGTTGTTTCTATCTCGCTCTGGAGATGCGAGGCAGGTTTACGACGTCATTAATGTTATCACGACGATGCGATGGGACACTGCTGCGAGCTCATAGCGTACGGAACTTGCGTTAGTTGTTGTCCTACTATAAAATAATGTTATTATTTTTATATCAGCAAAATATACCACGTCAAAAGCATTTAACAGTCCATTGCTGGATAGGTATAGGCCTCTCCTTTGTTATGTAGTATTTAAAAATTAAAATGTTCGTTTTAAGGTTCAGTACTACTGTACTGAACCTTAAAACGAACATTTTAATTTTAAATAATAATAAAAAAAATTAAATAATAAAAAAATAAACACAAAATTTAAATAAAAAACTGTCAACGTAACATTTTTCCTTTAATTGATAGATTGAGAGATGTCGAAAATCAAAGTAATTTATAAAATCCATAAGTATCTTTTCCTATTTCCGAACGGAACCCTAAAAATAAAAATTGTGTGGATGCATAGCAAATATCTAAAACCACTGTTTTAGAAACATTATAAAAGTTAAAGTAGGATATCCCAAATACCACCATTATCAATATGGCGGTAATAAACTTTCCATTTTATAAATAGGCAGTTTAATCAACGATAAGAGAATATTTTATTAAGTGTGATATGCATAATCAAAATTTATAAATAATCAGCCTTTGATCGCGGCTTCGCCCGCGTGTATGTCGGTTTTCGCAACAAAAAGCCAATGTCCTTCTACAGGGTCCAACCTATCTCTATACCAAAATACGTTTTAATCAGTTCAGCGGTTTAAACGTGAAAGTATAACAGACAGACAGTCGGAATTAATTTCGGATGATATGGATTTTTAATTAATGGCAATGGTTTATTTAAAATTAACTAAAATTCAGTAAAACTGTTACTAATATTAAGCTTTTTAAAAAAAGAACGTAAAAGTCAGAAGTAAACACAATCATGTGATAATTCACTTTTATCGAAACAGAAGATAATTTTTAATTACCTAATTAATTCTCAAATTTATAGGTAAAAATTAATTAATTAATTAATTAACCCGCAGTCAATCGATTCCCATCAACAATCTATCTATATCTTAACAAAGTTACATATTTCATTAACGGTTTACGAATTATTAATTGGTTAATTAATAACTCAATCACTGATTTACAAATTAATAGTTCTTTTTTTGAATTTGTGGTGGTTATACACTGGACCGCATTGATGTTTGACAGCTTGTCAATCTTTTGACAGGGTGGCTGTTTCTATGAACTTAGAACTTCGTATCGGTGTTCCTAGTGGCTATGTTACTCTCAGTGACATTGTGACATCGGGCTAGTGTTGTGCGTCGTGACACTCTGACCTACTTGCGAACGTCGTATTGTTCTTTTGTCAGTGAAATGATTGTATTCAGGAGTAGGATGCGTTTTGTTCTGTGACATCGAATATGACCTATGTCGACCCACTAAATTGCTTTTAAGATTATTATTTGTTACATTCAAGAAATGAAAATGTATGAAAGAAAACTCAATCATAGTAGGCCAAATTACTTGCTATAATTTACCTATTACAGGTAAATTTGAAAACAATATGAGCTTTAAAATAGTCTACATTCCTCGTAGTTATAACGGCTCACATTTGTAAAGTATTTAGTGTGTTTAATTAAATATTAGTAGGTATCCCTTGTGGATTAACTACGTGTGTGGATTGTAGATCTGACATCTACAGGCTTGCGCTTATAGAGGACGAAGATTATTGTGCGACCTCCGGCGCCACTGTCCAAATACCCTGCAAAATAGGCCAAATTGATGCATTCTAAAGTTATTTTATTGTAATAATAATAATAATAATAATAATAATAAGCCCCCTAAACAACCACACGTCCTGATTGAACATCTAATCACGTGGGGGGCGGACACACGAATGAGAAATTACTGTCGTGGCTAACGTGGCTCTGGAAACCCAACATAATGGAGAAAAAAGTACGAAATATAGGTAAAGGGCCGCTACCTGGGGATCGCCAGGGCACGTCTGGAGCTGACGCTGGACGTGACAGCATGCGAACCGTCAGCGGTCGTGGACTGAACAGGCGGGTCACGACCGAACAATCTACTACAGCCGAAAAAAACAACACAACCACAACAAACACTCCACATAATACAGCGAGAAGTGTTTTGCAAGACATGTTGCCTGCAACCACCCTTGCTGGTAAAACTAGGCAGCGAATGAAATGGACAGACGAAGTTAATCGTCAATTACTTCGCTGCTACTACACTGTAACAAAATGCGAAACAGACTTAACAGGATATCGTTCTTTTCTTCATACACAATTCATTGAAATATATCCAGAACTTCATATCCTCTCAGAACAAAGATTGGTAGATCAAATACGAGTAATACAGCGCAACAACAGAATCAAAGCCACTGAAAGAGAAATGATCAAAAAAGAAATAGGACAAAGCTTAGAAAATAGTAACTCAATACCAACACAACTCTCATCTACAGCTAATACCCATGACACCACACAACATACAGTTGAACACAGTGACAATATTCACACACAGAATTCTTCGTTCATTGAGACGAATGAAATGATAGATGATTCACAAACACAACTAACAATTTCTTCTATAACAAATGATGAAACCATCCCAATAAACACACAGACGGCATTTTTCGATACACAAACATCACATACAGAAATAGTGCAAAACGACACTGGGAACTTATTACAACTCATAAAACCAGTATTTTCTGAAAACGTAATTAAATATAAGGGAACAGATCCAACTTTACGACCCAGCCTACCGAAACTAAAAATAACCGAGAAATCTAAAGCAGCTGTTAATGTACTTAACCAATTAATAGGGGAAGAACTAATGAACAACACAGATCCGACTATAGAAGACATACAAGACTTTATATATTGCGCCGCAATAACAGCTACATCAATCTATAACCCATCGAGGCAAGGCGAAGGCGGTAGAAGGAGTTATACTAAACCAGCATGGGAGAGGCGACTAGAAAATAAGATAACCCAGCTAAGAAAAGAAATAGGAAGACTTTCTCAGTTTATTAAAGAAAATATGTCAAGAAAAAATCAGATGAAACTTAACAGAATATACACAACTAAAACAGAAGCAATAGAAGACATTGATAAAAAAACTCAAAAGTTGCAGGCTTTATCTAAAAGGTTACGTAGGTATAAAATATCTAATCAAAGACGCAGGTACAATGTAACGTTCAACACCAACCAGAAATTATTTTACAGAAAGCTTAACACAGAGGTAACAGTAGAGGATCCACCTAACATCGAAGAGGTTGAAACATTTTGGAAAAACATATGGTCAGAACCGGTAGTACATAATAGTGAATCAAAATGGATAGAAGACGAAATAGACCGAATGAAAAATATAGAACCGATGACTGAAATCACTTTTGACAAATTAGATATTCAAATTGCAATAAAGAGGACCTTGAACTGGAAAACACCTGGACCTGATAAAATACACAATTACTGGATTAAATACTTCACATCTACTCATAATCATATAGCGATTGCGTTTGGTAAACTGATTAAAGAACCCAGCACCATGCCCACTTTTTTCACACAAGGTAACACTTATCTCAAACCTAAAGATGTAGATACACTAAATCCAGCCAAGTACAGACCGATTACATGTCTTCCAACACTATATAAATTACTAACATCGATAATAGCACATAAAATAAATAGACATTTAACAAGACACAACATAATAGCAGAAGAACAAAAAGGTTGCAGAAAGGGGTCACAGGGGTGTAAAGAACAATTAGTAATAGATTCAGAAATACACAATCAAGTTAAACAATCACACAGAAATCTTTATTATTCTTACATAGACTATCAAAAGGCTTACGACAGTGTACCCCATTCATGGTTATTACAAATCCTAAAAATTTATAAAATAGATGAGTCTCTGACAGAGTTTTTGCACCAAACTATAAAAAGATGGACTACCGTTTTGAACTTGAGTACAGTTTTAGGAGAATTAAAGTCAAATCCAATACAGATAGGGCGAGGTATATTCCAAGGAGATTCACTAAGCCCATTGTGGTTTTGTATGTCTCTAAATCCATTATCCACAGTACTAAATAAAACAGAACAAGGTTATACACTACACAAAGAAAGCAATACAAAAATCACACATTTGCTATATATGGATGACATTAAGATCTACGCTGGTAACAAACAACAGATGAACCGTCTTTTAAAAGCTACTGAACTATTTAGCACAGATATTAAAATGAATTTCGGAACAGACAAATGTAAAGTAAACAGTATTATTAAGGGTAAACATAGTGAAACAGATGCTTATATATTACAAACACAACAAAACGCACTTATCGAGAAAATGGACAAAGATGACACATACAAATATTTAGGATATTCACAAAGCACGGGATTAGATCACGGTAAAATAAAGGAAGAACTTATCACTAAATATACAGGTAGGTTAAATAAAATATTAAGAACACAATTATCAGGTAGAAATACGGTGAAAGCTGTTAATACATATGCCGTGCCCGTTTTGACATACTCTTTTGGAATTATTAGATGGACAAACACAGACTTAGATCGTCTCAATAGGCTCACACGCACCACTTTTTATAAACACCATGTACACCATATCCATTCCGCAGTAGAAAGGTTTAACCTTAAGAGACAACTAGGGGGCAGGGGATTAATAGATATAAAAGATTTACACGATAGGCAGGTACAAAACATTCGCACATACATGCACAACAAAGCCGTTGATAGTTCTATACATAAGGCTCTCACTTCCATAACCACATCAGGTACACCATTAAAACTCAACAATACAGACAATACCCCCATACATGAACACATTACAGATGACCAGAAAATTACACGCTGGAAGCAAAAGAGTCTCCATGGAAAACACCCGAACCAATTACAACAAGATCATATAGACAAAGAAGCTTCTAATGCATGGTTATGTAAGGGAAATTTGTATAAAGAAACAGAAGGATTTATGGTAGCTATTCAGGACCAAATTATAAAGACCAAGAACTATCAAAAATACATCATGAAAGATCCAGCAGCAGTGTCAGATAGATGTAGATTATGCAACACCAATCAAGAAACCATAGATCATATTACAGGAGGGTGCCCATTTCTAGCTAATAAACAATACACTGAGAGACACAATAACGTTGCAAAACAATACACGGCTTATTAGCAGCCAAATATAAATTAATAGAGAAAGTAGAGCCATATTACAAATATAAACCAAACCCCATTCTCAACAATGACACTGTAAAACTTTACTGGGACCGAGACATAATCACTGACAAAACTACACCTAACAATAGACCGGACATCACACTTACATTAAAAAATGAAAGAATTACATATTTAATTGATATTTCAATCCCAAATACAGATAATGTAAAGAAGAAATATACAGAAAAAATACAAAAGTACATACCTCTCGCAGATGAAATCCGACAGATGTGGCATCAACACACAGTTAAAATCATACCAATCATTATCTCATCTACAGGTCTCATTCCAAAATCACTGCACACTTCACTCAAAGAAATAGGAATATATAGGAATTCATACATCTCATTGCAAAGGTCTGTTATAATCGACACATGTTCCATAGTTCGACGATTCCTCACATGCACTACACAAACACCAACAATAGTTACTAACGAACCAACCCACTTGGCGTAAGCCCGTGATAGGTTTGCATTTACTAGCGTCACAGCTAAGATAGAAAGACATAATAATAATAAAACCTTTATTTCAGACCAATGTCCATATATATGTTAGTAAATTGGTGTTAGTAACAATAGTAATTAGATCAGTTTTGTCATTAAGGAAAATACTAAAAGTAAAAGGTATTCCAAATTTTTTAATAAAAGTATAAATGTGGTATAAAGTGAGATAATATTCTTATATCGAATTACATTCTGTTCACGATCTTAAAGATGTGATTTTTGGTTTTATACTTTTTAATATCGTTATAAATATTATTCTACTAAATGATGCCTATAATTCTAATGATTTTAGATACTAAAAATTGTGTGGTTTTATTGAGTAACAACGTCTTCTAGACATCATGCTGTGTATACAATGATATTATAATAATGACAAAATTCGAATTAAAAAAACTTTTAAACCCAAAATTTTAACAATCTAGCTTAATTAAAAAAAAACGAAAATTGTCCATAGTTAGAAAGCCGTTACGATATGACTCTGTTAAAAGTCAGAAGCTCTGTTATTGCCGCGCATTCTCTGCATACACATCTTAAAATTATGTTGGTATGTCATTTAAAATGCCGTTACAATATCATTATGTCGAACATTTACATTAAAATAGAAATGTGGTCAATATATTTTTATTTCATCATTGATTTTGAAGATTGTGTTACCGTAAGTGGGTTCGGTACGGTAGCGAACAAGAATTTTTGTGAGATCGTAAAGTCTCCGGGTGTAGTAGTGCGTCGGTAGCGCCACCCGCCGTGTTGTTTATGTCTTGCGATCGTGCGATACCGTGCCAATGTGCACGCACCTTTATGGTATTATGTTACCAACCTCAGCGGAAGTTATGTGCGATTCGAAGCAACTTATTCTGACACCGTATTAGGTAAATCTCATTTGCGTTATTTTAAATTATTGTAATTGGTACTAAACTCCGTACTTAGTAGATACGGAGTATAAATACTAGTATATTGCGTTTGAAAATAGAAAGCTAATACTAACTTCATATAATGTAAGTAGGTACTACTTAGTTTATATGAAGTTACTTTTTTTTTAATTCATATAATTTTTTTAATTCTAAAGTCATAAATACACAGATTTTATGCAATATCATCATGGAAGGTATTAAAATGACATTGTCCAATACCCTTTTATACCCGACTACGGCAAAGCCAAAGGAGGCTTATGATTTTGACAGGCTATGTATGTATGTATACCATCATACTAGTGGTTAAGGCTCGATCCGACCATACATCGAACGCCGGCGCCGTCTCAGGTACCGGTAGTAGCCGGGGAACCAGGTGTACCTCAGAAAAGAAAACCCTGGAACCCACACGTATCTTTGACCATATACTGCTTGTAGGTGACCCCCTTCTGAGTGGGAACTCCTATACCTAAACCCGAACTGCTGACCCGCAACAGTCATCCCCAGGCTTGCGCTTATAGAGAACTGAGATTGTTGTGCTATCTCCGGCTCCACTGTCCAAATACCCTGCAAAATAGGCAAAATTGATAAATTTTAAACTTATTTTATTGTTATTAGAACAGTTTTGTCATTAAGGAAAATACTAAAAATACAAATATTCTATAAATGTACATAACCTGAGATATGTTTATAATTTTGGTAAATTTGTTATCATTTTAAAATATTAATATTAATACGAGCCTGTTTAATTGTTGGTCTAGTGGTTAGTGACTCTGACTGCTAAGCTGGAGAACGTGAATTCGATTCCCACCTAGGATAAAGAATTGTGAGATTAGCACGATTTTATTTTTCCGTATATGGGTGTATCTGTAAATGTATGTAGGTATTTAGATATATTTAACTGTATTTATGAACAGTCTGGTCACACTCTCTGTTTAGTTTGAGATCAAACTGTCGCTCGTGCAAGTGCCGTGTGACGAATTATTGTAATTTTCTGCTAATTGAAGTTAAAAAAGTAAGACATAATTATATCAGTCTACTTTTAACAATACTTTCGATGCTATAAGTATTTAACATAGTTTCAGCAATTATGTTACCACCTACTATTTTTTTTTGATGTTGTTAATGTTGTAGAAGTTTAAAAAGTTATAAATTATAATTTTTTGTAAATAAATGTACGAAATGGCAACATTAAAAGCGCGTGGTAACATTACACAAATTGTCAGACGACACCCCCGCCGTGTCCGTTATTATAAAATGCCATTGTAATATCAACAAAACCTATTTACAAATACTCGCGCTAACGCCCACTCAAAAGGTGTTTATTTAAAATTTTATTTCACAATACTAAAATGTCACATTCTTTCACTTTTCGCGCCATTTGATGCTATTTGTAATAATTACCAAGTTACTCTATGACTTTCATAGTGAAATGTACCAAACGATTTTTAATCGTATCTCTTTGTATTTAAGGGTCACCTTATTCCATTTCCATTTTCAAAAGTATAAATTTTAATTTGTTCTATGTAGCTAGTCGTTCTTTTTTTTATTCGGACACGTGTCTACACTGTCTATGGACGTCCAATTTGTGCCCATTGATGTATTGTTGGGGACTCTTTTGAATTTAATACTTTTCGATGTTATTATCTATCATAAAGGCCAGGAATATTTTTTTCACAGTATTCTTTGAACCATTTTTCCGATGAATTGTTCAATGAATTCAGAATGATTTTAACATTTTCTGGTATCAAAACTTCAAAAGTATTAAGTTCAAAATTTGATCGGTGCGGTATGTATATTTAATCGTGTAGGCTTAATCTCAAAGAAATAATTCGTTCCTATTGGTATTTAACCATAAAGATGTAACACAACATTAGTTAACACTTTTATGACTAATTTCAATACTAATAATCTCCACAGATAAAATCGACTAAAAATAAGGTTACTCAACATACCGCACAGTCGGTGTTACTTCGAACATCATGAACGTAAATAAACATTTCTCATCTAGATAACGGCTTGGGGTGTTATTCCCAAGATTGGAATCTTGGTGACAAACACCGCGGTTCTATTGTGGTGGTTAAATTTGCTCCGCTATTTCCGATCTCCTTACAAGATTATTTTATTATTGTAAGACCGTACGAGATTAAATCGCGTCGTGTACTGCCAAAATACTTCGAGTATCGAGTATTTAAATCGGGTAATACATGAGTGAAGTAGGGCAAAATTATATTTGTAATACTGCTTTAAATAGTAACTTCCTTACTTTTTTCTTTTTATTTTATGATGCAACAACCTTATTTTATGATTACTAACTGATGCAACAAACAATTAATAATTAAAAAAAAAACAATTTACAAGCAATACTCAGTAAAGATTTTTCGCAACTCATTCCGAATGGTAGTAAGATAACCTACACGATTAAACCATTTTTTTCGAATCTGGACCACAAACCGATTAAAATTTAAATTCCGAATTTTAATCCAATCGATGTTGCTGGAATAAAATTGGACTACAATGCATTATTGTATTCTATAACAAATCCTTTTGATGTTGCCCATTCTCCAAATATTTTCATACATTTATGTTGCCATATTCTATCAGCTTACCTTGCTAAGCAAACATCTGCTCGCCGCCTACATATTTCGGTGTACCGCCTCCTTACAATAAAACGTAGATATATTTATAAGATCCGTTTAGTTTTGTAGTTTTTTAAATGTTTAATAACTGCAGATTTTTCTAATAAAGTTTTATTCCATAACAGGATTAGTTATTATTTGATTCTGGCTTTATGTGTAAATATTATGCTAATAAAAATTAATAGATTTTTATCATTGGTAATGATAATCGGTTGTGAACGTAGTAAGGAACACATTATGATACCAATAACTTAACTATTAAAAGAAATGACCCCGTAATATCTAAATCAAATAAACACAATGGATTGTAATGAATTACACAAATAATAGGTACATCTACAAAAATAAACATTAATCTTATGTTGTAATAACGATCCTAATAAACATAAAAATTAAAGAAAGTCCCATAATTTGTAAAAAAAAACAGTCTAACACGTTTATTAAACAAATTGAATACAATAAACCAAGCAAAAGTTTAAACCCATTGATATAAAAAGCGTGTCACAATAAACACCCGCATAACCCGTAAATCGTCTAATGAGCGCCTATTACTTTATTTTTATAAACCATAGAGAAATAGTAACCATACACTAGGCGGCGATGCGGGTCATCGATTTAATTCTCGATTATCACCCTTTAGTCGAGTATTTAATGAGAGTCAATATGATTCGTCACTCTGGATTAAATCTGAAGTGCCTTTGTAAATGATTTATTTATTTTAACTATTTAACTTTACTAACTAAAATGAATCGTTTTGAAATTGTACGTGTAAAATTTTAAATGTAAGTTGTAATAGAGGTTGTAAAAAAACTAAATTTTAAGACACTTCTTATGAACTAAATGTAGTAATAATAATTCATTACAATTAATTGAACATATAAACATCATAATTCAAGAACAAAAATTTACTAAATAATAAACTAAAATCGTTTCCATGAAAGAGTAAAATACAAATCAGTTCATTTATTTAAAAGTAATAAAATAACAGACTACACACTATAAAAATCAGCAAATCTTATTAAAATGACATTTTATATACAGGCATTTTAATTATAAAGCTTTCTTATAAAATTCCTATCAAAACATTCCCCGACTTAGATGCCTGGCTTCCAATCAGTACGTTGTAGGAACGCTTCGCCTTGCTGGCGCCTGCGTCGAACATACAAGCATTCATTGCTACTGATAGAGCATTGATTCTCCAGGTCAAATCTGTTGACATTGTCATCAATACTGTTTAAGAATCGTCCTGAATCGTGGCTCATGTACGCTTATTATTGTGCATCTAATGTACGTATGTAAGTTATAACATATTTTGGTAGCAGTTACAGACCTAATCGGCTCATTGTCATACAAAGAGAGCTCGACAATCACATCGATTGTCTATCTCCTATATATATACCTCGACCTATAACCTAAGATTATCATCTCTTTCGAATAAAAGTATAAACCACGACTCGAATGACACACAAAGACGTAGTATAATAATGTAAGCAAATTAACGAGTTTTTACTTACGTTTTAATGATTAAATAAGTGTTTTAACTTCTCTGCGAAGGGCTACATATCATTTCATTAATATTCAACAAACTTTCAATACAAAATTCTCGTGATATATTTTAGATGTAACCTGCAAATAATTGAGCTTAAAAAGCATTTTCTTCCTCTCATTATTATATGATAGACAGCTAAGCTTCCATACCTACTTTTATAGATTCTAAAATCGATAATTAAAAATTTAGAACACTTTCTTCACAACTAACATCGACTAAGTTTATCGGAATACACAAAATTTAGTCGATATTGTTCTGTCTATGTAGTCTGATTGTAATTGGCCCGAATTGATCGCTAAATATTTATTCCCAATTCTTAACAGCTTCCTAGTTCGAAACCTATTCAGCTCATCAGTAAAACTGAGACGCATCGTCCACTGACGTCACTCATTCACATACTTAAGCATTAACACAGTACTTCATACATTCAATTACGTTCATTCGTCGTTCATTCCGACCAATATTTACTGAATCTACGACGGGGTCGTTTCAATTAAAATATATTACATTGTTACAATGTCCGGCGAGCGTAGGGTTAATTGCTATTGCACCGTCTTTGCCTGATCTTTGGTCTTTCGGATCATTGTCGTACACCGTTCGATTTGGTAGTGCAGGGTTGAGATTGTGTAACCTTGGACCCGTGAACCGACCCTGTTATAATTTATTCTGAGAAATTAAAATTAATGATAGGAGAGTAACTACGTTCATTTGTTTTCTTTTTATGACTAAACTACTAATTAGATATAAATATTACGTAAAAAAGCCTGAGGTCAAGAAATGGATTTTGATGCATCTAGTATTCCCGTTCACATTTATAGGCCAGAAATCGGCCAGACCTCGGCGATTTGTAAGAAATGCCTACCACTAACCTGAGGACCTTTCGTTCACTATATTGACTATAATCCGGACTCTTTACCATTTTTGAGTTTATTCATATATTAAGCCAGTAACTTAGGATACTGACGAACAGTTACAGATATCCTAATTCCCATTCATAAGTTTTAAGGGAAGAAAATTATTAAAAGGTAGGTACCTGTTCTATATCATTGCCCTAGTGCGCTCAAAATTCTATAAATTATAAATCAAATGGTAATAAATCATAAAAATGAAATATATTCACCTATAGATATAACTATTAGAGATTCTGATAAAACTAAATAATCATAGTCCTCTTACTCTAATGTTACGGAGGATTACCTTAATAAATACGGTATATAACAAACGTCCCTCTTAAGTGAAGCCATCCCTCTCATTTTGCACGGAAATGCAAATTACGTAAGACATTGTACAGTTTATAAAACAAACGATACACAACATCCTTCAATATTCTTTAAAAAACATATTACGCAAAATTCAGCTTTAAACAGCGAGCACAACTCTCAAAATCATTTACTTTAATTTTTATCAACACTCCTTAAACAAAGTACAAGGGAAACAGAGTTTTGATTGTATAAGTTTAAAGATGAAAGTTGTTTTATGCGCACATTGGATCAATTATCAAGCAGCTGTCATCATTTAGTGGCATCGCTGGAACAATTAGGACAAGTGACCATAATTATCGTCGCAGGATTGCGTCACCGGGTCCCAAGACGATGCGACGCGTGGCCACGTGAATTAGAATTAATAGTTGGCGTTTATTGAATGAAAATGTAGGTTGTTCAGGCCTGAAGTGACGTAAGAGTTGCCTTATTGTTACCATTTAGCGAGTTTTGTAACGACTCGTAAGATTTTTGAAGAAATTTGAAAGAAATGGATATCTTTAAGTTTAGACACTGACCACATCTACCAATTTATTAACTCGGCATACATTGCTTCATCATGGTAATCAGTTAGGAAATAAGATCTCAACTACTCTCTCCATAACTTTTTAAATGAGCAATTGGAAACACTTTTATCGGCGACCTGCCACTGCCATTTTGTTTTCGAAGTGTTCGCGAAAGTTATAACAGTTTTGATCAGTTGAGATTATGTAACCTTGAAATACTTCATGGTGCTGCAGGCGAAGACAAATAATACTTTAGTTACCTACGGACAAAGAAAGATATACCGAAATTACGTTTGTCACCACATGCGGCACCATATAGTATTTAGTTTGACTAATTAAAATATACGTACATATCTATATTGTAGTAGGTACTTGTTTTTGTCTTTTCAGTTCATTACTGTTCATTATTTAAAAAAATATTATTATCAAACAAAATAACCCGTCTGCTAAGGTTTTTATGTTCATATTTTTAATGATCTATTACCATAATCATTTTTACGAATAATATATACCAAAGCTACTTTCTTTAAAAAAAAAAACAAAAAAAAAATAGTAAAACATAGTTCAAAAATTACATCCTAATTGCTGATGAGAGTTTGAAAGATTGTATATAAAATTAAATCACATTACCATGTAAGATCTGAGATTTCCGATGGACAAAGGTTATGTCAAAAGTTTCTTTGTAACAACTAACGAATTATATACATCACCCAGCCCCCATATAAACAATATTAATGAGCTACAAAGCTAAAGCCACGATAATTGTCTCAGTTGTAGCGAGTAATTCTCATCGCCATCGCATATCTAGGTTAATTTATAATTACACGTGAGCGATCCTGTCAGAACTAATGGAACTTGAATGAAGACACGTTTCATTAAAATAACGTATGTTTTAATTTAGTTGATTAATATTTTTGTTGTGTAGCCGTTGACGTCTTGAGAATCGTGGTGTTTAGTTATTTGTGGTTAGAATACAGTAATAGCTATTTAAAGATTCACTAAGACATGATCATCTTTTTAGAATACCTTTTCACATTTAGTTTTTTTGTATTGGCCTTAAATAAATTGTCTCTAAAGAAAGTGTAGATAGAGTGGCGTCCAATGGAAGAGGCCTGTGTCTATCACTGAAGTGCAAATGTCGATGCAAAAATCTTTATTTTATCCTTTTTCATTTGTGTTTTAATTATTTTTTTCAAGCATTTGTATTTTTTTTTTATTTTTTCACAATTACTTTAAAAACATTATTCTATGAACTAACGTAGGACATTTCTCTCGGTCGTACTGTATTTTATATTACCATAAACAATCTATTTTAAATGAATTATTATGAAACAAACGAAAATATAAGAAACAGCACTAATTTCACTACTCACCGGACCAAACATCATTTCCAAAAATTAAGGGGGAAATCCACAAAAATATAACATTTATAACAGTTAGCCAAACCAAGCAGACATCTGGTTGGGATCATAACGATATTGTGTACCGAGCCATTCCTTCGTATATAATAATAAAAAATATTAATGTTACGAGTAAAAGTACGGTGGCCCTAATCGCATTATGGCCCTGCGACCGTTCACGGGTTATTATGTTGATGCGTTTTTATTTAGGGGTCTATGGATTAATGCTCATTGTTTTGTACCTTCAAGACAGTATACTTGAAGGGTTGGTAAGCGATTATAGTTATAAATCAGTTTAGGAATACCTAAAAAAACCTTGGGTTTAATTATGGAATTTATTTGCCCGTACACACAATGGTGATTCTAACGGCGAATTCCAAAGATTGAGAAGCTTCTCCTTATAAAAGATGTTTTTGGGCTACTATACCACGCGGGACAGTTGGTATAGGTTTTCCTTCTCATTCTTATTGCAGTACTGTTATCTTACGTAGTTTGCTCCTTGAGTAGCGTCTTACCACCACCACGGAATAAATAGGGGTAGTAACACATTGTATTCTTAATCCATTATCACATGATTCTGAACCTTATTGCCTCCAGCTCAAGTATCAGTTACAAAATATCATTAATGACGAAATTATATACTTTAACAGCTTTAAGAAAACAATTTATGAAGACGGTGCTAATAGACCCCGTACAAAAGAGCTGCGGTTAGTTAAGAAACTGTTAGGTTATTACAGCGAGCTTAGCACTTCGTAATAATTGTTCGTTTATGTTTTACTACTTATTACATCATTTGCCGTGTAAATAAACCGTTTTATAGATTCAGTTAAACGCGAGTCTAAAGATTATTATTGAAGTTACGTTTGGTTAAAAACAATAATTACAACAATGTATGTTTATTTACAACGTAGGTTCTTTTTTTTTTCTACCATCTAACACACAACGCCATCTAGTCCCAAGCTAAACAGAGCTTGTGTTATGGGTACTAAGACAACTGATACAAATACATATCAAATACATATATACTTTTTTTTTGTAAATACATTTTTTTTGTAATACAAATACATGTTATACATAGAAAACACCAAAATTCCGAAACAAATATTTGTAGATCATACAAACACTTGGTCCGGGAATCGAACCCGAGACCTCATGATCAGCAGTAGCACAAGCCAACCACGAGACCAACGAGGCAGTCGAGCGGTTTACTTACATATTTTTAAAGACTGTATCAAATGAAATGAAAAAAATGTATGTTTATAAAGTATTGGTTTTCCATTAGCAAGTCTCTAAAATTGAAATATGGATAACTAACTTTACTAACTTAGGGTCTTTGGAGCTAAAAATTGCACAATTTGAAATGAGGGGAGGGGCTCAAATGACTAGCAATACTCTTGTATCTGTCATGCAGTAGGAAAAAAATTGGAAGTGTTTGGGGGCAAGGCGCCCGCGAAAACATTACAAACTCAAAACTTTCCATCAAACTGTTCAATTATCGACGATCTACGATCGATGAATTATCGTTAAACTTAAAAGGGCTAGAACCCAAAACCGTAAAAGCTAGAGTAACTACTACTGTCCTGCTGTAGCAGCCGGTCTCTCGTACCATCAAGAGACTACACTACTTGTTTATACCACAAACCCCAAAAAAATAATATCGAAATATCCTCACCTGTTACTTTCATTATTACCACTTAACAGTACATTTACTTTTTATTACTTCTCATGAACATAACAACCGAAAACAACCAAGTTAAATGTACTAAACGCTTTTCTGTAACGTTTAACCATTTTTTGACGATGGCAATGTCATTATTTAAGCGCAGGTATTTTGTGCCGTTTGGGTGACAATAAAATGAATTTATGTCACATTAATATTATAATAACAGATTAGGACCTCGTTGTAAACAGTTGAAAGAAAAATAAGAGCAAAGTTTGAAATATAAAATTCATGATTGAATCTTTGCGATGCGATAAAAACAATGTTTGGCGAATTTGGTTAAGCTAATAAACTGCTTAACAAGTATTATAATTATATATAATATATGTCGGAGTCACAGCGGGGCGATCGATCGAAGCGGTTTTTGAGAAATGGTGACGTCAGCTTTGCCGACGTCACTTGGATATTTTGTCAAGTGGCACTCATGATTTTAAAGCAATAGAAATCGCTTTTAATCAAGTCTAGTCTAGTCTAGTAATCAATCTTCATTATTACACAAGTTGGTAGGTAGGGTTTATTTGCACAGCCAAAGACAGTATAGAATTCCAATAGTTTATTGAATCAATGAAGCTACAGTTAAAATCATAGATCGGCACAACATTGTCAAAGTGAATTAGGTGAGAACACCAAAATCCACTGAACGTCCGTGACGACCCATAACCTCCAGTTTCCAAATGCGTAGGGCCTTATGAGAAGAAACCGGCAAAGAAACTCATGGCCACTCTTTTGAAAGTTACATCTTGACTTATTAGTTACAAACTATCAATAGTCAATTACAACAATTAAGAAGACTATGTACTTAGCTTATTTACAGCTTGTCCTTCCTGATACAATGCTCGAACTAAACTGATCTGTCGATTCTATTTTTCTTCAATACGAAACGGTGGGTAGTTAGTTTAAGAGCCAATAGGTTAGTAGTCCCGCAACTCGTGCGGCCGCTCTCTTTTATACCGGCTGCTCGTTTTAACTAGTGGTGACACCTACCACTATATTCGGTGTTACCCGCACACATTTTAGTAACATTTAATTTAATATTGCTTACAGAATCGACTAAAACTAAAACGACATTATTAAATCAAGCTGTAAGTAAACTAAGACGTAATCACATCGTTAATAACAAATAATCAGTGCGCCTTCTTTTGCATACACCGTCCACAGATTCCACCCAAACTGCCATGTTTCTCGATGCACAGTTTGACGTTTCGAATAATCGATTGAAATAAATATTAATCCAAATTAAACTTAAAAACTTCTCGTTCTCCGACACGGCCGTCCTGATGCATCACACGTCCTCGTGTGAGTCATCTGTAAACAAAGAAAAAGCAACCACAGTAGCTCAATTTATTCGGCCGGTATTGCCTGGCCCACAGGCATTCTGATAGACTTACACGTCTACGTGTTTGTTAACTGAGGAATCATCTGGACAGTGAATCCATCCTCTCGGCTATTCCTGACCAAATTAAAGATTCATAGAAACCAATTTCAATGATAACAAATTATTTTGCTTTCATGATTTTAATTTTAAATTTGATTTTTCTATTCACGTCAGATATCACGATAAGGTTCTGACCATTCTCATTTATGTCTACCAGCATAATCACATAAATCTTAGTACAAACAATAACGATTGTTAACCCAGGTTCAGCACCTCTGTCTAAATCGCCAGGAACAGCGTTTAGATGTTTTGACTTAGTCGCTTAACCAGCAACTGAGTATAACCACTTCACCAGCGGCTTTTTGCTCAACTCTTAACCAGAGATCGAGATCTTTTTATTGTCACTTAACCAGCGACTAACATTCGCATAGCCAGATGCGCACCGCGCACTCTCTACAGATAAGTATTGCATGAGCTACGGCTACAAATGACCAGCGAGACCTAAGGAGGTAGTGAAACCAGGTTACCAACACTACATTCTAAATAATTGTACACAACAAAATAATCAAAACAGAAATAAAGCCTTCGGATTAATTTAATAAACCATCTAAGGATCATTATTTCTACATCATGTTCATCGGACAAATCAATAGGAACTTCACTAGTGGGTATCTGACGGCCTGTATTCATTTTGATTACTGCGAGTGTAGATGATCAATGGTTGGTAGAAAATATGTGTGGACAGCAAATTCGCGGTCTCTCTCTCTAGTATTTCGGCGACCACGTAAGGACCTTAATACTGTGGGTCTAATTTCATTTGATTGCGATCCTCATTTTATAAGAGAATGTAGGCACCAATAGAAACGACCTTATTATTTTAAGAACTTTTCGAAAATTACAACTGAAAAGCGTAAAGCAAGCAGATTTTCATTCTTTTCTTTGTATAATTATGTCGTTTGAAATACAGTAATCGTGTACCTACTACAGGAAATACTATTCAGTGCATTTCTTCGACCCGGATATCTTGACAGAATTTCGTGTTTTTCTTGTTTTATTAAAAAGACAACTCTCCCATTAGGAATAAACATCCTGTGTCACGGGGGACCTCACAAACGTACACAGAGATCACCCAGACTCAGAGCAACAATTCGTGGACCACACAATACTATGTTACAATAAAGGCGGGCGTTACCTACCCTCAATAATCATACTGCACTATACTGTCGTTGGCCCAGAAATCTATCTCACAGAATTTGTCTTATTAAAGAGCATTTGAAACAAAATGAAAACTTCTCACCAAATCTTTCTTGGAGCTGACATTCACTGGTTACTCGGTTTGTAAATCGCATGCCTTGGCATTCATATTGGAACTGCATCTATGACACCACACTTTTCAAGGTTCAAGTAATCGTCTTCTGCGCTTTGGTTTCCTTCAACTGTCAGGCGAGGTAGTATCTGAAATCTCAGATTATGTGTTAGCAATATTGTCACGACTAAAATTGTCCTAATCTTTACTGGATTACGTAACCTTTTGTCATTGCCATAACTGTGACAGCTCTTGTATTTTTCACACACCACTTCACTTTTACATTCGGAGTAGTTTTCTCACTAGTTGGCGGTTCTCGTATAGCACAAATTAATTACGTATCGAAAATATTTTTTTAACGTAGGGTAAACGTAAAATAAAATAATAACAATCTGCCCTGTATTCTGTTCTTGATCCGTTATGGGTAATCCACAGGGATAATCCATAGGGGTAGACCATAGGGGTATTTCACAGGTAATCCATAAGGTAATTCACAGGTAATCCATAGGGCAATCCACAGGTAATCCCACTTCTGATGTCGGAGTCACAGCGGGGCGATCGATCGAAGCGGTTTTTGAGAAATGGTGACGTCAGCTTTGCCGACGTCACTTGGATATTTTGTCAAGTGGCACTCATGATTTTAAAGCAATAGAAATCGCTTTTAATCAAGTCTAGTCTAGTCTAGTAATCAATCTTCATTATTACACAAGTTGGTAGGTAGGGTTTATTTGCACAGCCAAAGACAGTATAGAATTCCAATAGTTTATTGAATCAATGAAGCTACAGTTAAAATCATAGATCGGCACAACATTGTCAAAGTGAATTAGGTGAGAACACCAAAATCCACTGAACGTCCGTGACGACCCATAACCTCCAGTTTCCAAATGCGTAGGGCCTTATGAGAAGAAACCGGCAAAGAAACTCATGGCCACTCTTTTGAAAGTTACATCTTGA
Organism: Spilosoma lubricipeda; assembly: GCA_905220595.1. NCBI lineage: Eukaryota > Metazoa > Arthropoda > Insecta > Lepidoptera > Erebidae > Spilosoma > Spilosoma lubricipeda. The sequence goes on from HG992291.1 coordinate 4,968,574, forward strand.
CTTATTAGTTACAAACTATCAATAGTCAATTACAACAATTAAGAAGACTATGTACTTAGCTTATTTACAGCTTGTCCTTCCTGATACAATGCTCGAACTAAACTGATCTGTCGATTCTATTTTTCTTCAATACGAAACGGTGGGTAGTTAGTTTAAGAGCCAATAGGTTAGTAGTCCCGCAACTCGTGCGGCCGCTCTCTTTTATACCGGCTGCTCGTTTTAACTAGTGGTGACACCTACCACTATATTCGGTGTTACCCGCACACATTTTAGTAACATTTAATTTAATATTGCTTACAGAATCGACTAAAACTAAAACGACATTATTAAATCAAGCTGTAAGTAAACTAAGACGTAATCACATCGTTAATAACAAATAATCAGTGCGCCTTCTTTTGCATACACCGTCCACAGATTCCACCCAAACTGCCATGTTTCTCGATGCACAGTTTGACGTTTCGAATAATCGATTGAAATAAATATTAATCCAAATTAAACTTAAAAACTTCTCGTTCTCCGACATATATAACATTGTTATGTGTAATTTTAAACAAACTATGCACTTGTATTAACTCACTATATGGAAATGAAACTCCCAGAGTCCATAGATGAAGTATTTATGTAGGTAGAAAATCCTCGTAGATTTCTTCTACCCTTATGATGGTTAAAATGTCTGTCGGACTCTCGTCGACAGAACCACGCCTCTATAGAGGCGGTTCTTTTTTCTAACCTAGAGAGAAAACCTAAAAGAAACAGGTAACTAACGGTATACCGTTAGTTACCTGTTTCTAGAAAAAAGAACCGCCATAGCATCCTTGTGTAAAAAAACCATTCGCTTAATGGTTGTTCATTATGTTGATACTATTATGAAAGTCAGATTTGTGTTTTATATAAAAAAAAAAAAAATAATAAGATTTACTTCTCATTACATCAAACAAATGCTTAAACTAGTACTCCGAATAACTTCCTCGTAAATATATGGTGGAATAAAACGAAAGCGCAAAAGACAACAAAATAACATGTATTTCGTCTGTTACAGATGCGTGCGGCTTATCAGATGTGCCACACATAGAAAGTCTTCAAGAGAAGTCCCAGTGTGCCCTCGAGGAATACTGCCGGAGTCAATACCCTAACCAACCAACCAGGTTCGGTAAACTCCTTCTGAGACTACCCTCATTAAGGACAGTCAGCTCACAAGTGATAGAACAGCTGTTCTTCGTGCGATTAGTCGGCAAGACTCCCATAGAGACCCTCATCAGAGACATGCTGCTCTCCGGCAGTTCGTTCTCCTGGCCGTATATGGCGACTATGTGACATACGATGTGGAGGCAGCTGGCAGCGGCATGATCCACGCCCTACGGCTTCTCGCCGTACCTGTCCGGCCAGCGGTTTGATCCGTTCCAGAGGTACCAGCGCGAAGCCCAGCCCGAGGACGTTGTCACGTCTTCGAGCGAGTTTCAGGAGAATACGGAGACGAGTGACGAGTACTTCGGTTCAAGGACAAGCAGGGAGAGCGAGCGGCCGGACCCTTGCACCTTTGATCCCATATCAGCTTTCTACGCTCCTAAGTCGAGCGAGGAATTCGAAGCGAGCTCCGAGACGCAGCAGAAGAATGGGCAAAAGTCCCTCATGATAGACAATTTGTTAAATATAAGACAGGAGTGTAGCATACCGGATATGAAATAACCGTGGGTCAGTGGTCTCTGTAGTGTACTAGATAAAGATTTTTGTTCCTCTGTAAAAAATAATTTACTATTTAATATTGTAAATAAAAAATGATTTATTATTGTAAATGAATAGTTAAGAGTTTTCTATGAAGATGGATGAATTTTTTATATACTTTTATTTTACTTTCTGGTTCTTCTTTTTGTAGAAAATGTATAAAACAATGTTGGATAACGCAATAAATTGTACATCAGTCGTGCAATGTCGGTGTGTAGTTATGTGTATAGGGATAAATGAAGGTCTCGATGACTTGGGAACCTTCATACGACTCTGTAGGTTGAACCGACTGCCAATTAATAAAGGAGTAAGTTTAGAAGAGGTAACTTATTAAAAAGGATCCCAAAACTTCTGTCCTATTCAACAGCTTTACGTAATCAATTTTTACATGTTGTAAGTAAACAAAAATGTAATATGTAAATGGGCTTAAATACACGTTTGCTCAACTTAAGTAGTTTGTAGAACATATCAAAAAATTAAAAAAAAAAATGTAAACTTAAATTGTAAGTTTGGCAGTTGCTTCTACCTACAGGTATTAAGATATACCTAAATAATGTTTAAAATATGTTTTTTATTTGACACTGGTGCTTTTTTGAACTCAAATATTGACAAATACTTTATTTCTTTGTATAATGTACAAATTCCGCAAAGCATTTATAGGTATCTATTGTTCCTTGAAAATTCTTCTTTATTTTAAAAATGAAATTTTGAGTGAAAATGTTTTGTGTTTTTACTTAAGTGTCTTTATGTATAAATAATAGTGAGAAATACAAATTATGTAAGTGTAATTAACTGAACAGAAATGGTTTTATTTAATCTGTAGGAAGGCGAGAATTTTTATATTAAAGTATATATTTTTAATTTTTGTTATGACGTCATTCTAAGCGGGGAAAATATAATTTTGAACACTTCAAATTTAAACTTTTTTTTAATATTTATATTTGTTTGTAATGTAATCTATTGCAAAACTATAAACTTGTAATGTATTGTCTGTACCTATTATATTTAAATTTGACAACTCACTAATGACCGCTTTAATGTAATAAAATGTACTTACCTATTTATTTGCAAAAAAAATGTATTACATTACAAGCAAATAGTAAGTGTAAAGGTAAAAACAAGCAATATACTAAATGTAATATATAATTTTATTCACCCAAAATAATTGGATGTTATGAAATTTTTGTACAAGAGAAGCAATGTATTTATTCGCAATAAATTGTACAGTGAATGTAAAAAAATATGTCGGTGTGCGTATGAGAATGTATGAAGTTGTATAAAAAATAAATATTAATGAAAAATAAAAAATGTCTCCCTGGATTTAAATTGACTCAGTTTTATTTATTTACTTCTGCAAGCTTTGCCATTGTTGCTGTAAAAGCAAATGGCATTGAAGTCCGTGTGTTATTAAGAGACTATATTAAGTCGGTGCGTAACGTAAGAGCCGACTAAGGAAGTTAACTAGACAGGAGAGTATCACTACAAAGAGAAAGGAAAATTTGAAACAAATCCCATGCCAAGCCGTCTACCCAATGTGGCGTAGTTAAGTTGAACAAAACCTTGTTGCTAAGGGAGGCCTATATCCTGCAATGGTCTTTTAAACGGTATTGATGATGATGATGAAGTACCAAAACATAGTAAACCACGTCTGGAACCAGCTGGACAGTTATTTCAGTTGTTAAAATCCCACCCAGTGCACTGATACACCGTTAAACCAACCACCCTTGACGCAAACTTAGCTGTTTAGTTTAACTGGAGGCGTTAAAGAGCCAAAATCCCTTATACCTAACAAGAAAATCAATGCATCTGGTAGTTTTGATGTGTGGCATATTTGATTTATTATAATAAACTCACACATCTTACACAAAGCTGTCTGATTCCAAACTAGGCAAGGCCTGTACTAAAATATTCAGACAGTTCGTTACACTTCCTGACCTTAATCACAAAATAGATTTGAAAAAAACATTCGCTGAAGCAAGCTACTTTATAAGCGAAGAAGTAGTCTTGGTTGAAGGCAATTTTTGTCCCACGATAACCAACACCACACGCAGGCGAAGATGCGGGTAACAGATAGTTATAAAATAAAACAAAAATCTTAAGTACAAAATGAGGACAATCAATGCAACGTCATAAGATGTTCAATTGCCTGTCATAAAGAAATAAATAGTTTCAAACTCAAGAATCTGAATAATTAGAGGTGTGTGTTGTTATTGAACTGCAAACTGCAATCCGCATAGCTGGTGTAGTAGTTATGGTTACAATAAATTATTCAATCATCATCAGGATTGCGGTTGCAGTCGAATCGCAGTCCCCAGCTGTACATAGGCCTCTTAACTTGCACGCCAACTTGGTTCGATCCAATAACTGCACAGTTGGCCTACAGATTTAAAAGATCTGCACCAAGTATAGTGGGTTCAAATCCTACATGGGACAACACTTTGTGTGATACACAAATTATTATTCTGAGTCTGGGTGTCCTTTGTATCCGTTTCATGTATATTTGTGAAGTCCCCCGCGACACAGGATGTATATTCCTAATGCGAGAGGTGCGTTTGTAAGAAAAAAGAATCTATATAAATAGATAAATTAAAATGATACTTTTTCATTAAATACATATGAAAGTATAAACTTAAGTATAAACTGTGAAATATTACATTTGCATCTATTTTCATTCAAGATTCTTTGTACCGCTTACGACGTTAAAGAACTGATTAAGCCGAATTCGTTGTGACGTTATAATCTGTTATTCCTAGAAAGTTTCATTTTTCACCGACTTCAAATCAGGAGAACTCAACACTCATTTAAAAACTTATTTGGAAAATTATGTTTTGCGTAAAAATGCTGACAGTTTGATTCCATTAAAATCTGAGAAAAGGGTGAAAATGAAGTTATTAAAAATGCAATTATCATAACTTCATCATGAAGTAAGTGCAGTGAAGTCGTTGCTACTTTTTAAGTCTTTTAATGGCGATTAATAAAAACTATTTAATGAAACATGTCAACAACTACTTTCTAAATACTGACGACATTTATTTCATCTTTTTCGTAATTAGTCAAAAAATAAGAAATGTTCCATTTCCCTTCTCATTTATTCTCTTTACCATTGAAACTCACACGATTCTCGATTTAATCAAATATAGATCTTAAATCAAACACAAACGGAAGTGGCAACACCAGCCAGTATTAACCAGGCAATTATATTTAATTGTCGAACAATTCTAACGACTTGTTTGTTGTGTGTGTGATTGTGTGAAGGTGCGCGTGAGACTGCGCCTGCGCAGGTGGCCGACACGCGATCTATGTGTAAAGTGATTTGTTTAGCGCATGCGTGGGAAGTGTGCGGTAATGCAACCTGTAAGTTTATGTTGTATGCTCTGGTCAGTTGATTTATTTATTTATTTTCCTGTTTAATACGTGTTGGGATTTATTTTAAATTAGTGTAAAGCTTTACTATATTTTTGTATATCCATACTTATGTTATAAATTGAAAAATAGCTCTGTCTGTTAAACCATTGCACCGATTTCTTTAAATTTAAACCCCAAATACTTTGATTCATAAGGAAGGACGTAGACTACTCTTTGCCGCCATAACTTACTTACTATACATTCTAGCTATATATGCATTGATTGAAGTAAAAGCTAGTTTTAAAAGGATATGCAAAGTTTTAGCTATCGTAATGTTTTCTTCCGTAAATCAAAATTGAGAGGAGCAGTTTTTTATGGAATAGGGAATAAACGAGCAGACGTATCGCCTGATGGTAAGCGTACCACCCCCCCATGAACACCTGCAACACCACAGGCATCACAAGAGCGTTACTGGCCTTTGGGGGTTGACTTTTGGCCTGGTTTGGCCTTGAGGGATGGGGGATAGCTTCGGGTATGGGCCTCCGGTATCCTCACTCACTAGGTGAATCACAGCGCCAGCGCTGTTTCACACCGGTTTTCTGTGAGGCCGTGGTATCAATCCGGTCGAGCCGCCCCATTCATGCCGAAGTGTGACTCTCCCACTCTCCCTTATTTTTTATATTATGTCTAATAAAACATTATTTACCCTTTTAATTATAAATTTGTCTTTAGTTAAACCGATGTTAAAACCTTTCTTCCATTCTTCATTCGTGTCGAAACTTATTAACATCACCAATTAAAAACAAATAATAAACAATAATTACATGACCACACATTCCCATAGTTTTTGGGACAGTTCTAAAACTCCCACACGATCACATCCGTGTCGAACCCCGCGGGAACCCTAATTTATAACAAATCACAGTTCCACTGCGGAAGTCAGGTGGTACACTTAACTAGCCATATCCACACACCTGTGTTAGGGTTGTCACTACGAATATCTTGATTTGGATTAATTGACAATTGTGTTTCACAGTTAGTTGCCATCAGGCTACCACAGTCGTATTAAGGGGCGTCCAGTAATTACTTGTGATGTTGTTAACATACTCCCTACAGGCTAGTTGTTAGATAATCATGTTAGGTTTTAACCAGAAGATGAAGCGAAACTTGACTAATCCGTTTTTTGAAAAAATAATTAACCATGTTTTAAATTTATTTAAATGAAGGTTGAATAGTTGCGGTTATTTTCGTATCACTTTTAAAAGAGTTTCCTTGTCTTTCTTGAAACTGATCACTAGATTTATTTGAAATTTAAGTGGGACCATTTCGAGATAAACTCCGTTCGAACTAAAACTAATTTGCAAATCCATCTATAAATGACAGAGTTATACCTGAAAATATATAAAAAATATATAGATAACTATCTGTGTGATGACGTATCTCATCCTCTGGGTATCGTAAGAGGCGATTATGGAAGAAAACTACGCAGGACAACATCACTGCAAAAATAAGGCGATACGTCTGCTCGTTTGCCCCCTATTTCATAAAAAAAAGATAAACTTGAAATAAGCCGTACGTGGTACAGTAGGCCAAAACACCTTTCTAAGGAGAGGCCGATGTCCTGCAGTGGACTGTTAAAGGTTGCTGATGATGATGATGATATAACTCTCGAATCGAGAACCTCCTCCTTTTTGATGTCGGTTAAAAATAAATTAAAACGAGATTAAATAGGAGTTTTCTGATATTTGTCAAGTTAAGGGGTGAAATTAAATTACCTATAATCCTCCCTAATTGCTTAAAAAAATATTTATTTTCCTTTCTTTTATTATCTAATAGAAACTTAATTGTAGTAAATTTTCATTAGATAATATTATAATTATCAGTAAGAAAACTACAATGATATGATACACAAAAGATGTACAAAAATCATAAATACATAGAGTCACGTCTATTTCAAAGAGAGGTAGACAGAGACAATTGATCCCTACTTACTACGGTGCTGACACCTCTTTTGCTTCAGCCAGATTCATCAATCGCTGCATGCATCCTCGTCCTGGTGGGTACCTGGTGCTTTTAACATTTCCTGTATTCAGAGCATCACCATTATGGTCAGTAAATGTTCGCCACGGACGACTTCTTGCGAAACCTTCCTTTCGCAAGTCTTCGTCCTCACTCACAAAACCCCTCACATTGAAAATCAAACAAATTATACAATGGCAATTTGTGTGTATTATTGTCTTTCAAATACATTAGTAAGTGTTACTCAACTTACACTTAACACACACCGACAACATTACATTTGCCATTACAAAACCTTTTCGCCATTACAAAACCTCGTCGCCATTACAAAATAAATTAAAGACAGTTGGTTATCACAGTAGGAATTCTATCATATCATTCACCCCTTATTATGACGTGTTAATTGTTATTAAAGCCATACAAATCACTACCAAACCTTGTGTAGTTAGTACGAGGTTTAATGAACGAGTTTATCTTAATGTGTTAGAAAGATTAAACTCTCAGTAGGAGGTGAAAACGAATTATGGTTTTACAACCATACATGTGACTAATATGTAATAAACATGCAACTTATATTAAAATGGATATTTAAGGTTCATTAAATACATAAATCTAAATTAATTACCTTAATGGTTTTTTTTTCTATTTTATTTTAACAGGATGACAACTTAAACTGTCCGAGTTATATATGGCTATTTATAATGACAAATAATTTGAATTAAGAATAAATTTGTCAATTAATATGTCACAATGTTTCATTAAACAAGACATTGTTAAATTTTTTTCATACTGTCACTTATATACATGTCTAGATGGAGATAGTTTTTGTTTGTTCGAAAGACGATCCCCATTTCATCTCATCCAAATTTTTTATAATTTTTATCATTAATTTCATCACGACGAAGACTTAAAGACTTGAAGACTTTTATCATGACATTGGCAGAAATAGCTGATCAGAGAGCTCCGGCTGGTTGCCATTTAATCAAAAGAAGAAGAATAAGATGTCTAGACGGACAGTCAACGCTGTAAATTTGGAGGAAAAAATAGCCCGTTGCTATATATATTAATAATCTAAGGGTATGTAGGTATAACTAGGTAGGTACTTAGGTACCAGTACCTACAAAATTTTGTATTCTATTAAACAATTTAAACACGAAAAGACAGTCAATCACATTTCTACTTCACAAATATTTTTTCTTTATCTTTAATGTATAACACGCATCTTTATTGTCTAAGAGGGAGGCTTACAAACAAATATAAAAATACTTTTCGAATTCCGGCCATAACCTCTTCCACACTTTATTCATGTTGCTTAATAAAATAACACATCAAGAGAACCCAATAGCTATCGCACCAACGAAGATAATCTGTCCATTCCACGCATCTCAAAATTCACCAACTACAGTCAACCTTATTTAAAATTATTTTCACAGCCCGTTATCCTGTATAAATACGGTAAACAGAAACCATTTTATTTATCAATATTTGTCCACCTATAAATGAGACTCCTTGAATTTACCTACTGAATAACTATAGCGATTGGAACAGGAAAATCGTCGTTTTAATGGCAGAACGTATTAAAGTAAAATCCACGTTATTTGTTCATAACTGAACTGTTGATAACGAAGACTCAATAGCAGATATAAAAGCAAGAATATTGAATATATAAATATCTGTATAATATTATATATACGTGTGGCAAAAACTTTGTGCCTCTTCTTACGAAAATTATTCACAAACTTATTAACATTACACCATTAGTCTAATGTTAATTTAGTTTGTGTCAAAAAGCTCTGTACCGATTTAGTTCTAATTTTGGCACGATATATAACCTACTTGAAAGTTTGTTTTTATTTTTGTGTTGTTTATCTCATGAATGCAACTATTCATTGTGATTGACATGAAGTTCATTTGTTTTAGATACTTTGTAGAATAATATATTAAAGTCAAAGTTATGTTAGTTGTAAATACAGTGTGTTATTTCTAAAGAAAGAAAGAATTGATTGGTACGTAGGTCAAATATATAGTAAAACTAACTGCTGAACCAGACATTTATTATATATATGTATATATATTTATATTCTATTCTTATGCAGGACTAATTATGTGTCGAAATGATTATTTGTTCTGTGCCTGAGTGTAATTTAGCTATCATAAGTATGAATTTAGATACGTGTGTTTATCAGCTGTCTAGTAGGTATCTTTATCATAGGCTCTGCCAAATTTGATATGAAACTTCTGTGCCTACTGTATTAAGAAATAAGGATAAAGGATTTAAAAAAAATAACTTCACTCACGCTTGAAATGAAAACATATCTAGGAGAGACGATGTCTCTATATATATTTTATTTAATATTCTATCTTAACTAAATTACGTGCCTAAAATGCATAATCTTACTTATATTATAAACGCGAAAGTTGGTAAGTATGAATGGATGTTTGTTACTCTTTTTTTTTTGCTCGTTATTGTCAGGACAAGGTTTGTGTACCTACAAGAAAAATTTAAAGATAAAGGGAAAAGTTATTCCTTTGTCCGCGACTGTACACTGCCTGTGAGAAACAGAGACAGATATGTAAATATGGTGGTACGAAGTCGGGACTGCTAGTTTAATATAAACAATGCTTTACCTGAATACTTTAAACAGGAAAATCTACTTATATCAACGTTTAATTTGAATATACAGTCATCCTCTTCAGGTTAAACAACATTTCAGAGGTTTCAGTTATAGGTAAAGGGCGGTGGGCGGGGCAGAGGTCGCCCAATGAGGTCGGAGGTCACGACCCACGACCTGGAGGGCGACCCGCGAGCGCATACTCCGTGGAAAACGATTGATTCGTGCTAACTTTGACGCCCCTGTAGCTCTATAACTGTGGATATTTCGCTGTCGTACTTGAAGACTGCCAGCATGCATCAATGAAGATTTCAATTATAACTAACTGTTGCCCGCGGCTCTGCGTATGCGGGTTATCAGGATAACAAATAGTAGCCTATTTGTTATTCTGATGTGTAAGGTATATTACTGTAAATTTTCATCCGAATCCGCCCAGTAGCTTTTGCGTGATATAAATATTCAAACATCCTTTCAAACTTTCGTATTTAAAACATCAGTAGGACGATTTATTAATACTATTTCGAAAGACTGTATTTGTCGAATGATCTTCTGAAATTCTAATTCCTCTACACGAGAAAAAAAATCTTATATTCCTCTTTAAGCAAACTAGTGGTCACCCAGTGGCCGAAATTCGATTGATGCCATTTTTTTTGAGCTTTCTACACTCCTTATATTTGGAATCCATCTATACTAATATCATAAACGAGAAAGTTTGTAAGTATGGATGAATGGATGTTTGTTACTCTTTCACGCATAAAGTACTGTACGGATTTGGATGAAACTTTAGGGTAATATAGCCTACATACACGCGGGTAGAGTCGCGGAAAACAATTAGTAGTTTAATATTATGAATACTGCACGAATGGCCTAGTGGTTGGAACGGTCACCATGACGTCCTAAGTCGCCGAGTATTGTGGGTTCAAATCCCACATGCGACAACATTTTGGGTTATTTCCAAATTCCTTTAGCTGCGCCAAAATGACTCTGCTCTGCCTGAGGGAAAGCATGAGTGCATATGTGCTTTGTATTCGTTTCATGTATGTTTTTGTCAAGTCCTCCGCGACACAGTATTTATTTCGGAGGCACGCGGGAGTAGCGTAGTGGATTGGTTCCCTTAAATTAGAAATTATGTGAAAATGGCTGCATACAACTATACTTGGAATTCTGTATACATTTTGATTCGTAATGACAGCCAACAACTGCAGTTTACTTCATACTATAGTATGAAGTAAACTGCAGTTGTTGGCTGTCATTTAATTATCTTGACGTGGTATATGGACCAAGACTATATAGTAATACCTTTAGATTAGTGCAGAGAGTGCAAAATGCGTGTGCGCGTTTTTGCCTCAATATTCCAAAACGAGCGCATGTAACGCCATACCTGAACGCCTGTGGCATTTTGAAAATGAGGTGGCGGAGAGAGTTACATCTGGCTACTCTCTTGTTTGGGGTGATTAAAAATAAGACACCTCTGTATTTATTCTGCAAATTAGATTGGCAAAAAAAGCAGAGAAGCATGTCTGCTCCGTTGCATATACCCAGACATAGAACCACAGCATTTAGAGGCGGTTTTCGATACAGTGCTACGAAGTGCTGGAATGATTTGCCACCACCAATTCGGAAATTGGGCAGTCCTGTCCATTTTAGATGTGAGCTAAAGTGTCTATTTCTGGAACTTCAGAAATCAAGCACTTTTTTATAAAATGCAATTTATGTATTCTATCTCTATTTATCTGATTAATGTATCTATGTTTTAACTTTAATGTTCTTACTGCACTTCTTTAGTGCTACGTAATATAACCTACCATAGTTCACAAATAACTGTTTAGTATTGTTTATTTATTGCACTTTATATAGTCCAGTTATTCTCCAAATCTTTTATTTTATTTATTTATTCATTATATCATACATTTTATCTCCGTACACTGCTTCGTGAGACACCTGTGGGCTTCAGCTGAAAATCAGCGCTATGGTCTCTTGTGGAGACCGCAGCGACAGCTGAGCTGGGGCCTTTTGGGCGCACTGACCTTTTTTGTAATATGCTATAGTTTAAGTTTTTTGATCTGTTTCTATGTTACTTTTATTATTATTATTATTTTTTGTTGAAGCTTGTAAAATGTGTGTGTCCAATAAATGTTTCATTCATTCATTCATTCATTCATTAGCATGGATCAATGTTTATCTACATGCGTTATAAAATACGATCATCTGCTTCCACCATCCAAACCATCTCATCTCAACCTCTATATCAGTTTCTGAAAATAATGTAACTGACACAAATCTGTATTTCTAATGCCCTATGGCCTAATAGCATTGTCTAGTCCTATTATGCTCAAAATATAATGTAACAATAGAAATACTACGCCAGGTCTCAACTAATATCTAAACGTCCCCTAGGGCTTAAATAGGTAGGGTACTATATCGACCATAAATATAAACTAACTTATGGTAAGATTATATTAAGTACTCACTGTACACAATTTAATATGTACATATTGACCTGATAACGTCTATTAAATTGATAAACGCTGGCTGCATGCACGAAAAAGGATGACTCATTGTCCTGTTACGCTTATTGACCAATTACGTGTATTGTCCCAATACGCTCATTGTCCCGTTACGCTCATTGTACATAGCTTTATTTCATCAATGTTTGGTTACGACGTTGTCACGTTAAACTATCGGCCGTAAACTGACTTTGCAGACAACCAATTTTTCTTGTACCTATATATAAAGCCTGAGCAGAACCCAAGAGTAGTGGTCTCCCTACTCATTGCTAATGCAGACAAAGCCACAATGCAGCATGGTGACCAACACTATGTCGGCATATTGATATGCTTCTGCGTCATATGTTTAAGAAATTTTTAATTAATTTTAATAAGTGTAAACAGTATTAAGTAGTTTTTTAAAGCAAGTCCATTATTAACCTCTAAGTGAGTAAGTGTATTACCAATAAAATTAACACACAAAACAAAAAGCCTACAGCTACATACTTATGGGGCAAAGGATTTGTCGTCAAAATCACACGTTTGAACTAGTAAAGATTACAATAAAAAATTACGTGATTCTTTATTTATCAAGTACCAAAAGGTCGTAATAGTAGTTGCTAAAAGCAATATACTATATTAGCTGACCCACGCAACTTCGTTTACGTCTCTTATTGCCCGTAGCGTGATAATTTTCCCCCGTTTTTGAAACATTTTTCATTGGTGCTCCGCTCCTATTGGTCTTAGCGTGATGATATATAGCCTATAGCCTTCCTCGATAAATGGGCTATCTAACAGTGAAAGAATTTTTCAAATCGGACCAGCCGTTCCTGAGATTAGCGTGTTCAAACAAACAAACAAACAAACAAACAAACTCTTCAGCTTTATATATTAGTATAGATAAATAGTGTAGATCTCGCCCTAAATACAGAGCGTAAGCAATCGTTATAAAAACATATTTTTGTTTTACTCTCTATTTACCTGACTACGAGGAAACCAAAAAGAACGGTAATAATTTAGGCAGTCTTATGTATGTTTGTATGATCCACCATAGCGTCTAAACTACTGAACCGATTTTAACTAACGAGATGTAAATATATTCGTAACAATGGCCCAAGTGACAAGGGCCATAATTATAGTAAATTTCATCAAAAGTTTTTCGTAGTCGTGTCACAGGTTTTTAAACTTTTTCTTTTTCCGTAGTCACTGTACAGTAAAGGCACTCATTCTATCCTCCATGTCATCCCAATTAGAACATAATGCATACATAGATATCAGAAATTGTCTAACTCTTTTAAAAAGAATATTCGGCGCCTGTGTTCATACCAAAGGGCCCCGTACAGCCATATAATTATTTTATTCCTCTTATAACGATATGCGTGTTTGGTATTTACCTCGGAACCCAAACCCTCACTGACCTGTCAGGCGCATACGTTACTCTACGGACACTTCCAAGACATTCAAAAGGTTACATTTGAAAGCTCCCATCTCTCTAACCTGCCTAGGTACACGTCTTGCATTGCGTAGCTTGTTCGATGATTCGTTTCAAGCCTTGTGGGTAGACGTCGATGTATAGTGTGAAATGCATGGTTGTGGAGTAATGTTGGATTGAATGCGTTGCTGTGACGTGGAGCTGTCAATCACAATCAAGTACGACCACCCGCACGATTAGGCGCGGGATAGTGGAACAGCAATCCGTGGAGAAGCTTAGAGAATGTTAGAAACAATTATTTTTTAATTAAGTATTAAAAATGGTAGTCATAAAAACTCACATGAGTTGTATGATTAAACAAATTATTACCTCGGCTGGGAACATATTTATATTTTCGTAAACCTTCTCTTTAATTAAATCAGTTTCTACCCTTACCAACTGGTAAATACTATAATAAATATTGCATACTGTAAATAATAATAAAACACATTCGGCAAAATTTGTAACGTTTCAATTCCAATCTTGTAAATTTAATAGGATTTGAGAAAGGAAGAAAACCTTTAGGCCAAGATAAAAAACGAAAATTTAAGTTTAAAGTTTAAGTTACAACTTAACTAGCTAACCCATGCAGGCTCGTTTGCGTCTCCTTTGGCCAATAACGTGATAATTTTTCCCCGTTTTTAAAACATTCTTCGTTGGTGCTCCGCTCCCATTGGTCTTAGCGTGATGATATATAACCTATAGCCTTTCTCGATAAATGTACTATCCAACACTGAAAGAATTTTTCAAATCAGACCAGCGGTTCCTGAGATTAGCGCGTTTAAACAAACAAACACAAAACTCTATTTAGTCACGGCTCCTTTATTAACGAACTAGCCGACCAACGCAACCTCGTTTGCGTCTGCTATTGCCCGTAGCGTGATAATTTTCCCCCGTTTTTGTAACTTCTTCATTGGTGCTCCGCTACTGTACGTCTTAGCGTGATGGTATACAGCCTATAGCCTTCCTCGATAAATGGGCTATCTAACACTGAAAGAATTTTTCAAATCGGACTAGTAGTTCCTGAGATCAGCGCGTTCAAACAAACAAACAAACAAAGTAACTATTGTTTTCGTCAGAGAAACATTTTTTAACCGACTTCTAAAAAGGATGAGGTTCAAAAATCGATTGTATTTTTTTTGTTTATTACCTCAGAACTTTCAACTGCGCGAACCGATTTTGTTGATTCTTTTTTTTATTTTGAAGCTTCCCGTGTGGTCTTATTTTAATTTGGTCCAATTATTGAAGTCTTTTTTGTTAACATTTTTCTTTATTCATATATTATTTATTATATATTATATATTATTTATATTATTATATATATATTCATCGGTTATAAGTTGTTAGCTAAACCACATAACCTCATTAAACACCTGACATCTCCATACATTTCTCTGTCGCCCAATCATCTAGGTGTACAAGCAGCACGTTTACCAGATATCCGTCCGTCTGTCCGTCTTATCTCCTATCTCACACCTCACAATGGACACACAAAACAATATTTTTGATTTCCACATTATTCTGTTTCGTTAGTTCGAACTTACCGTTATATTTTGAACACACCATTATTGTATTCAAGACTGTTTGATGTGACTTATCTGCTACTAGATCGATGCCTATTAGATATTAACATTAATATTCGAATACTAACTGAGCCCCGCGGTTTTACCCGCGGTACAATAACATACACGGGTAATGCCGCGCGGCAAAGCTAATCTGAAAAAAATAGCCCAAGTTACTTTTTATGTCGTCAGCTACCTGTGGAAAGCCCCGTGAAAATCGGTACAGTCGTTCCTGAAATTAGTTGTAACAAACTGACAGACAGGCAAAGTTTAAAAATAAAAATTATTTTAGTGTTTGTACTCAGTACTTTAGTAGATGTGTACATACATAAGCAGACCCACGCAACCTCGCTTGCGTCTCCTATTGCCCGTAGCGTGATAATTTTCCTAAATTTTTGTAACATTCTTCATTGGTGCTCCGCTCCTATTGATCTTAGCGTGATGATATATATCCTTACTCGAATTCTTCGGTTACTGAGATTAGCGCGTTCAAACAAACAAACAAATTCATCAGCTTTATATATTAGTATAGATATTAAAAAGCGGTTATTTTAATATTACAAACATACACTCTAATTTTATTTGTTTATACAGAAGATAAAATGCTCTTAAACTTTCTACTTCTCCTACTTCAACTGCCTGCTTGGTCTAGCGGTTGGCGTGTGCGACTGCTGATCACGAGGTCTCTGGTTCGATGCCCGGGTCGGGCCAAATGTTTGTATGATCTACAAATATTTGTTTCGGAGTTTGGGTGTTTTCTATGTATAATATGTATGTTTTACAAAAAAAAAAAAAGTATATATGTATTTGTATCAGTTGTCTAGGACCCATAACACAAGTTCTGCTTAGCTTGGGACTAGATGGCGTTGTGTGTTAGATGTCCGAAAGATTTATTTATTTATTTACTTTCCATCAGAGTAGCTGAGGTTAAGAATCCAGCTTTTCAATTATCGGAATAGGTTACCCCATCATCAGCCTATAGCATTGACTGCCTTCATTGTCTAGTGGTTAGCGCAAGCGACTTCCAAACAAGAGGTCTCGGGTTCTACTCGCGGGTCGGACTGCTGTTGGGTTTTTCGTATAAGAAAAAGAAAATAAAAATGTATTTATAGACACAGAACAGAAACACATTGACAGATGCAGACATTTTACAATTATTAGATATTTTAATGGAATGTCTTACACATGAAACTGCATTCCAAACTAGGCTTATACCTGTATTTTGGAAAAACAGTGTTCCGTAGCTTATTTACAATACAGCAATAGAAAAACATGTAGTGTTGCTGTGTATTATTCATATCTGTATAAATAAATAAGTATTTTATACTAGCTGAACCTCGCGGTGTTACCCGCGGTTATTGTTGTATCGCGAGTAACGCCGCGGGACAAAGTTAGTCTAAAAAAAGTAGGCTAAGTTCGTCCCTCGGTCATTAGCTACCTGCCTGTGAAAGTACCGTCAAAATCGGCACAGCCGTTCCAGAGATTACCCGGAAAAACAGACAGACAGACAGACAATTTTTTTTAACTACATTGTTTGTATATGTACCGCATATACATACATATGCATTTAGTAAAAAGCTGTTATTTTAATATTACAAACAGGCACTCCAATTTTATTTATTTGTATAGAAGAAATTCTTTATAGCAGCCTGACATATGGAAGATGGGTGGTGTTTTCCGCCCGTGCCCCGGTAATCATGTGAAGCCGTCGGTCCCGGTTGTGTCGAATACAATCGTTATTGGGAAGTCAGTGCTCTCAAATATACTGACAACTAGTTCAAACTCTGATATCAGTTGAAGATGTCCAATGCCAGTAGCGCCGTGGAAAATGTGAGTCATACTATGGCAGAAGTAAACTTAATCGGAGTGATACCATTGCCTTAAAAAAAACGGTGTTAGAATGCCTTCGGTGGTTTTTAGTGTGTCAGATTCTTCATAGAATAGAGTGTAATGGCCGTCTTAAAATAATCCATAGATGTTAAAAAAACTACAAAACAATAGATTCTATGATCATGTCACATATCAATTTTAATGAACCAAACATCTAAAAAAACAATGGCCTTCGAATAAAAACCATAAAAACGTTAATCCTCACTATCGAAAGTGACAATTTATAAAGAACCGCCCGCCCTAGCCGCCCTTGGGCCGCCCTACGACGCTCTACGACGCTTTACTGTTCGGCACACGACCCTAATGAAATTGACGAGTCCTTAATACACATGAGGTAAGTATTGGAAGATGTTTCTAAACATATCTCACGTCAAAAACTGATAGATTTATTTACTTCTAATAAAATATTATTTTTGTTTGAAGTATTTCCATTGAATACCCTAGAAAAATATAACGCATTTAGTACAGTTTTAAAATTTAGAAAATACGAGAATTTACACAGTATTTCATCTAGATTCTAGAATAAAGTACATACGTTCTAATTTTGTAAAATTGTTATTTGGTAGGTACATGTGATAATAATGACCTACATTTTAAAGGAATATCAAACATCATTATAAATATTTCAGTACATTTCTAACAAACAAAATATCGTCTAATTAGGATATAAATACACTAATATAAACTTTTTCACGCAAAAAGTACTGAACGGATTTGGATGAAACTTTATAGTGATATAAACTATACATCAGAATAACACATGGGCTACTATTTGCCTCGATAACCGGCGTACATGCGGGCGGAGCCGCGGGCAACAGCTAGTATTACATTACAGGAATATTAGGTATTACGGTCATTGATATAAAAACACTTATACAATACTAGCTGACCCGGCAAACTTACTACCGCCTTTTTTCAGTGAATATTTTCCAAGTTTTCCGAAAAAATCTGTTTTAGTCCGCCTCAACTTCCCAAAGCTGGTGTACAGTCGCGGCTTAAGAAAATATAACAATTTTAGTTTTCTCCAAATTTTCTTCTATACAAACCTTGTAATGACAATAAGAAACAAATAAAATTATCCGTTTTGGTGCAGTCAATCTGAAGTTAGGCGCGTACATAAATGTCGGTAATTCATTTTTCTTATTTATATAGATATGTACGTGTTTATTACAAATAAATAACACTCGTTAATTAAAGTCTACTAAATTGTATTTAGTGAATAATCTCGAGATTCAATTCTCGTGTGTAGCCGTGCACATATCATGAAATTGGCGCGGACGTGTAAAAACAAACGGCTCGTCCCTTGTCCGCTTATCCGCACTTTTTGTGGACACTCGTGACGTCACCACTTAACGATAAAATATACGCGCACTTCTTTACCGCGCTCATGAGGAAAAACCTGTTGGCTCTAGTGCTACTCCTTATTGAGATCTAGGGTTCCGTACTTTGGAAGGAAAAACGGTGAGTTCACATTAGTCTTTACACTTTTTAAGTAAATCAATTTTTTTTTAATGGTGTCAAGGCAAACGAGCAGACGTATCACCTGATGGTAAGCGATTACCACCGCCCATGGACACCCGCAACACCAGAGGCGTCACAAGTGCATTGCCGACCTTTGAGGGATGGGGAAAGGAATGAGGGGAGGGGTTGGGGTATGGGCACAGTGCAAGCGCTATTTCACACCAGTTTTCTGTGAGGCCGTGGTATCACTCCGGTCGAGCCGAAGCGTGGCTCTCCCACGGTAAGATAAAGCAATATTGATTGCACGGATACACGGAATTCAAATCCAAGAACAACACTATGTGTGATCCAAAAATTGTTGTTCTTAGTCTGGGTATACTCTGCGTTCGTTTTATGCATGTTGGTAAAATCCCCCGCGACATAAATATGTTCATAAGGCGGAAGTTGTCTTAAAAAAAATATTTGCCCATGATAACAAATGTATCATTAAATTTGCTAAGAAAGAAGATTCCATCATAACTAAAAGATAACAACACGCAAGTAGTTTTAATGATAATAAAAATAATCGTTATAATTGTAAAATAACACAATATTTAAAGCGTATAAAAAGGTTAAGTGCGTTCAGGGGCCTCGGTGCATAAATCAAGCTCGCACTTAGCCAGATTTTTCTTAAACAATGAATGTACTTCAATTTTTTCTGTCTTTTACCTATTTAACTCTTTAATTATATACCCTGTGTACACGACGATAAAATATAAATTTCTAAAACACACTCAACGCTTCAATCACAAATATTCTCGTCCACAAACAACACAGATTTTATCGTTTCATCTGGTGACAGTTCGCACCTTAATAAAGAGGAAATCGGAGCGTAAAAATACAATAACAAAACAAGTGAAATCACAGATACCCCACTCAAAGACATCTGGTGGCAAAAAAAAAAATTAAATTTAGCAAAGAAGTGTTCGAACCTTTTAGCCAAATTTCAAATTCTGCGGCGAATTGAACCAATTTACATAGTCATAAATATATTTGATTCCCGACATTGTCTTCGGTTTTCCGTGGGGTGAGATCCACCCCTGCGGTTTTTTTACCCTTAAGATAAGAAATGTCAAGAGTTGACAGATGTCGTGACGGTTTTGGAGTAAAAACAAGAGATTGTCAGATGAGGGCGGGGAATTTTCTTTGTGGGTACGAATTTTTGGAACATAGAATGTAAAAAAGCCTATAGATTGTTGTTTTAGGCGGTAACTAAAATGTATATTATAAAATAACATAAATTAAGTGTAGTGAATATTGAGAGTGAGTATTGTCTGAAATTTTTATCATCATCTATGTAAGTAGCCCGTTGTAACTAAGAAAACCCGTGGCAAAATGTCAGATCATTTCCAAGTACCGTTCCACTATGCAAGTTATTGTTAACTTCAGTTCCTTAAAGTAAGTTAAGTCAGACGAGGTTAAATAACCTTCCTTATAATCGTATTTATATTATCTTTCGTAACTCCTATGCAGAATCTTCCCACGCAAGATCCAAATCTTTAAACATAACAGAACATCCATGTCTATCAAACCAAACACATTTTTGAACACAATAACACATCACATCAAAATCCAAAGGTTTCAGTAGTACGATTAAAACCCCTATCACCTCGCTATAAGGTCCATTTACCGATTAAGGAAAGTAGTGACATCAAACTTCCTAAATATTCCCATATTTGCTTACCGTTAATAAAAAAAAACTTTTGTCAAGATACCGTCTGAAATCTTGTGATTAATGATTTCAACCCGCTACCGGCTGCGGGGTCCAACCGACCCGGGGTCCAAACAACCCGGGCTTTAAGAAAACAAAACGTGTACACTAATGATACGTTTAATGGTGCACAATAATTGTTGTAAAAACCATTAGGAAGTAAGCGTCTGTAAGAATGCCACGACCTGTTTGCGAAGCTGGGATGACCAGTTGGACAAATATGGATGTCGCTACATCATTAATTATGGCTTTGTTAGCCAATATTCGCATATATTGTTACCAGGCGGCTGTTGTGTGATCAGACCCTTCTCTTTGAAGATTTTTGTAGGGTATTTAGCGTTGCCGTAGAATTTGCAACTGCAACTCAATGGTTTTCAAATTATTCGTATTATTATTCACAAAAAACTCCATGTGTAAGCTTTAAAAGTGATCTCAATGTACAGACATTTATAAAGAAATTACTATCACATTTGTATAC
This sequence comes from Spilosoma lubricipeda, assembly GCA_905220595.1. Classification (NCBI taxonomy): domain Eukaryota; kingdom Metazoa; phylum Arthropoda; class Insecta; order Lepidoptera; family Erebidae; genus Spilosoma; species Spilosoma lubricipeda. The sequence continues at coordinate 4,989,370 of HG992291.1, forward strand.
GAGTAGACTCATAAACTAAAAAAAATGCTCTAATTATAAACCAATGCACCGATTAAAAGCAACATTTATGCATATCATTGAGATAAAAATGCCTCGGTGGCGTAGTGGTAGCGTATGCGACTGCTGTGCTTGAGGTCTCGGGTTCGATTCCCGGGTCGGACCAAAATGTTTATATGTTTATATCATAATTTATATCAGTTGTCTAGTACCCATAACAGAAGCTCTGCTTAGCTCTGAACTAGATGGCGTTGCGTGTAATTTCTAAATTACAGTCTATTTAGCTTCTTATACTAAACAGAAAATAAAGTAGAATAGTGGATAAAAATCTAGTTAACATCTCACGATTTCTCTACAACATATCAAATTTTGCGTAACTATGGCAACAGAAAGAGAAATCGATGATAAAATAATAATATTTCCGTCTGAGGATCAACACATGTTTGTAAGTTGCAAGGCCCTTGTTTAAAACCACCAAAACGTGAAGAGATGTCATCAAATACGCATCTTTCGGGGGCGGGAATCAGTTTTAAAAGCTATTAGAGGACGAGGGGAACGGGAGGTTGTAATTAGACTGCGTTAATATTTAACAAGTGCGACGCCACACAGATTAGCGTAATGCTGTACCAGCTGCGTCCGGACACCTTCTGTGACTTGGCTGGCTTTTAAAAAAGCCACTCTGTCAACGGGATCGTCAAAAATTAATTACGTTATATCCTACTCTGTAAAAAGGAGATTTTCAGCTAATGGTTTTGTGATATCTACCGACAACGAGACGAGCGTTGGAAGAAAACCTTTTTTTGGTATATGAGACTAACAAGCTACAAACTGTATCATACTAAAAAAGACGTCGATCGATCAAGTTAAACAACTTATGCTAAAACTATTTCAGAGGTGAATTATGTCTTATTTATCTATCTAATCGTGTTTTGTGTATTATTTTTTTATCCACGACACAAGTAAGTGTAAAATAAATTAACTAGAAATCGATAAGATATTTTAGGAAGTTTGTGCAATAATCTGCCGGTCTTTATTTGTATATTTTCTTCGTACCCGAAAGGGCTAATAAATACATGTTTTTCTTTCATCGACTTCTTTGTTATGGGACTCAAAACTCTCCTGTAAGTATGTTGGCTAATTAATTCCTGAAAGTAAGGTAGGAAGTGAAAACAGATTTGGGTAAAACTGGCCAAGCGTAATCCTTTCACCCTTTCTCTGCAATTAGAATTAGAGACAAGACGAGCTCGGCATCTGCGGGTTAACTAATGGCGAATGCATTATTAAAGGACGAGCGCAAGGGTTGGGGACAGATTATGTTATTATAGATTTACGTTTCTGTTTAATATGCTGATGCGTTGGTGAGATGTGATACTAGGAATATTTATGGTCGGATTATGGCTTCGTGGATGTATAAGTGCTTTACAACTGTTGTGCTAATACATTTAATGCTAATATTAATGTTCTACGAAAAATCTTCTTTTATAAAAAATCTACTTAAAGATTAAGCCGCTAGAAAGTGATAATTACAATGTTTCACGTAATAACCCACTAAACAGATTGTGCAGGAACTATAATACCGTGTGCTCACAGTTCGATATCTTTTACGAAAGCCTCAATGCCTTTAAATCTTCTCTCATTTGTTATAGCAAGCTTTAATTTTAATGTCATATCTCAGTTTCCTATATATATATTTACTTCGTAACGGTATTTCTAATTATGGTTAGTTTTTGTTTTCTTCTTATAATTTTTATTCCTATGCCAAAACTAAGCACTGTCTACTGTCAAAGTTGTGTACAATTGTAACTGGATGTCAGATTTACTTGTACTGTTAAGACTGATGTTTGTATTTTTTCAATCTGTTATCTGTATCTGTACCTATTAAATAAAATAAATCCTTCCAAGTGTCAAAAAATAGCCATACAAAAAAATATCAATTTGACAGAACAACAAATTTGACTGAAATAGGAATACTTTATTGTCATATTTACAAATGTAAGCGTTACTTAAATATTAAACACACAACACATTTAAATCTAAATAATTTTTTAAACACAAATCGATCAAGTCAATCTATCAAATGTGTCAGTCTGTCATAGCTGTTAGTTAAACTTTGCTTTTAAACCCACCTTTTTTCCATCCCTAGTAGCTTAATAGAATCGAAAATTTTATTTAGATATTAAATATAATTTACATGTAGTCTAAAGAAAAACTGAAGTTTAGTAAAATTGTTAAAAATGTCGGCTATGTAACTTATTTGTTGACAGGTAAGCAGATTTTACAATTTATCTATACATCTATACAACTAAATAAAATTGGAGTGTCTGTTTGTAATATTAAAATGACCGCTTTTTACTAAATGCATATGTATGTATACACGGTACATATACCAAAACTGTTGTTAAAAAATTTTTGTCTGTCTGTCTGTTTGTTCCGGGTAATCTCTGGAACGGCTGGACGGATTTTGACGTGACCTTCACTGGCAGGTAGCTGATGATCCAGGCAGTAACTTAGGCTACTGTTTTTTAGACTAACTTTGTCCCGCGGTGTTACTCGCGGTACAACAATAACCGCGGGTAACACCGTGGGGTTCAGCTAGTTTTAGATAAAGAGTCTGGGTATAAGAGAAGCAAATAAGTAAAGACACTGACGAATCTCGGAGGAGTTAGACTGTTCTATTTCAGACCTTCTTCTAACCTGAACTGTAGTCCTAACCAGACACAGGTGTAGAAGTTATAAAAACAAACGCATATACAAAAATCTATTTGAACGAGAATTCAGGAATTAACTTTCATAATTGCTTCACAGGGTCCTCAACAACTCTTGCCCCACTGACCAGCAGTAAAGAACACTTTGAAAGAAAAATACTTCTAAGATTGCAGTTACTACAGAATCAATTCAATTTTTCCAGTAGCTAGTATAGCCTGTGTGCCCTACCTCATATTTTTATAAAAAGGATAATATTTGTTTATAATTTATAGCGTCAATCAAGTTAGACAACACCCAAAAATTTGTCAAGTCATTCTCTCAGTCTTTCCCATCGACTGACCGTCCCTTCCTGAGAAACATCACACTAATCAGTCACAGTCATCCCGGAAAGACGATTAGCATACGCAAAAATCACAATAGACCATCGTAGAAGTCAATGGGATGTTCCATGAATAATTTCCTCCTCGACAAAGGGTTAAACAAAAGGTAAAAGATATAAAAAGACAATATTAATGCGATATTTAATCATGTGCGGTCCGTTAGACCGGTCGTGGACATTCTACGGTTAACTTTAATACGTGTTTGTTAGTTTTTGTCTGATTTATTGTGCCACGGTAATTACTATTGTTTTGAATAGTGATATTTATTGCACTTATAAACGTAGAGACTGTTTGCGACTATTTACTTACTTGAGGTTCTAGCAGTTCCTTAGAACAAAATACATTATTTATTTTATTTGTGCAAAACGTTCTTCAATGTTTATCCGTCTGTGAAATCTACATACATAGGCATGTAAACGTAACATATAATATAACATATAAAACATACTTTGCATGTTTTTTTCCTTTTTAATCGACTTCAAAAAAGGAGGAGGTTCTCAATTCGACTGTAGGTTTTATCGACTGGGCGAATCGTTTTTGATTACTTTTTTTATTTGAAAATTAGTGCTTCCCGTGTAGTCACATTTCAATTTTGCCTAGTTTTGTCACATACAGATCGGTTCAAGAACAATAACACAATGATCATACAAAATTTTTTTTTTAACTCGGCATAATAAAGATTTTCAACCTTAGTTTCGTAACTAACGATGACTTATTAGGTATGTTATTCAACTGTCAATATGTTCAACTAGCTGAACCCCGCGGTGTTACCCGCGGCTATTGTTGTACCGCGTGTAACGCCGCGGGACAAAGTTAGTCTAAAAAAAGTAGCCTAAGTTACTCCCCGGATCATCAGCTACCTGCTAGTGAAAGTCCCGTCAAAATCCGTCCAGCCGTTCAAGAGATTACCCGGAACGAACAGACAGACAGACAGACAAAATTTTATTAACTACATTTTTGGCATGTGTACCGTGTATACATACATATGCATTTAGTAAAAAGCGGTTATTTTAATATTACAAACAGACACTCCAATTTTATTTATGTGTATAGATAATAATAATCAAATTAATTTACTGACACCGAAAAGGATATAAGTAGAAAAACACTTCTGAAAAAGATAAATCACCATCCTTTTTCTTATATAGGTAACCCTTGCCTAATCAGTATCGGCTTAGCTTGTTTATACAAAATTCTCCATAAAGATTCACCTTTTATCAAACAAAGCAACGAATAGCCACTAATCTTAAACTGCAAAACTTTGAACAACAGGAATATCAAGTATCATTATAATAGGCAATTAGACCTGTTAAGAACTTAGGAAAACCATCACAAATAAACCTCACTAAATTACTGATACTCAAAGAATCTGAGCTCAAGTTATACTGGTTTGCTCCTCCAACGTACCAAGACCTGTAAGTTGAATGAAGAAGATGGCAGTAAGAGATCACAATATACTGGATGTTTTAGGTAAGGGGTTGGTTCGTAATAAAAAAGGGGCATTTGTTTTCGGCCGTCACTTTTTAGTAAAACAAACAACGCATAAATACGAACACTTTTGTACTTTCCCATAGACTCTATTGTTGTATTGTAACCTTTGTCTATGGTTTTTGTAACCTTATTATGGTGAGACCACTAAAGGTCCGGCTGTCAAGAAGCTACTGTAAGGATGTGAATAGTTTTTTTTTATTAACATATTATTAATATTCGAATTTTGAAATTTTGCCAATTTGCATTTAGAATTTCAAATTTTGAAGGTTACACCTGGCTGGTAAAAAAATATATAGCGTTCGTTCTTACTATAAATTATTTAAAAAATTATTGCCGCTTAAAATCAGAAATGTGTTCTGAAATATTTGGTAATTTTAAATACAAAAGATGTATTGAAAATAAACTAGTAAATCCTCATTCAATTGTTAAGTCTATTTCATGAATATATTATTTGCCATGAATATTGTAGTTAATTTATATAAACAAAGGCCAGGCCTAGAAACCTAAATAAGTAAGAAGCCACATCAGCATATTTCGAAAATACATTTCAAAATACCTAAAAACGATTTACACAATCGCACCTATTGTTGAAACAACTATAAGTTCTTCAAATAGTTTGTTAGTTTCACGAAAACAATTAGAAATCATTTTTCAAATTCTCCAAATTTCTCTTCGAGCATACGTCATACAAACGTCAATCAAGCACTCTGGGTGGCAGAGGTCACCGATCATCGTCTTCTCCAAATGCACCATTATAACATCACATATCAAATTTAAAACCAAACAAAACTAGCCCTTAAGCCATAGCATTAAGGGAAAATTTAACCTTACCAAGTTCTAAGTCAATTTTGCCAAGTGACTCTGCCACAACTCCCTTTTTTACCGCTAAACATTCATGTCATTCCGTAGAATAAACAAGTTCGTACAATAGGCCTAGTCACTATCCCTTTTTATTAATATCGGTGGCTGAATGACAACAAAGGGTTTTGTCCTCATTATGGGTAATCGGAGCCGGTCAGGTGTTATATTATAGTAATAATAGGTTTATAGATAAAAGACCGCAAATGAAGGGATAGAATTACGTGGACCTTTCATGGGTACAGGGTCTTTATGGCTATTTGATAATATATAGTTATTCAAATTATTGGTTACACGATTGCTTTAAATTAAACTAAATGTTTTGATTTTTTATAGGTTTTGGATGCAAACGGGATCATCTCATGGTAAGCGAGAACCGTCGCCCATGGTCACTTGCATCAGATACAGCCGAACGCTATAAAATTTCGAAACGAAATTGATTAAATCACATCGTTATCGGTCACAAGTGAATTCATTCCTGTAAAGAACGGACAGCACGCCCTATTTAGCACACTAGTATCTGCTTCTGTTAGGATGACAGGCAGCCTCAACTATGAAATACAAGGCAATTCATGAAGGTTGAAAATCGTGACAGGAGCGCACTGGCTTAATTTTTCCTTCCATAGATAAATATAGAAACTTTTATGGTTGTTTAGCTTACGAAATCAGTATAATTTTAAACTTAGAAAAGGGTTACGAATGCAATATTATATTATATCAATAAGCAATATTGTATTGTATTCTACCCCGCGGTGTTTCCCGCAATTTTTGTCGTACCGCGAGAAACGCCGCGGGGCAAAGCGAGTCTAAAAAAAGTAGCCTAAATAACTCCCCATATCATTAGCTATATATCTATCCTAATTTAGAAAAAACCGGTTATTTTATTCTATATGTTACAATTATATATTACAAACAGACACTCCAATTTTATTTATTTGTATAGATAATTTGTTCTTAATTTTTTGCAAATTGTATGCTTATTAAGTAGGAACTTGCTAAGTATTTAATTACAAAAATAATTGTTTCGATTGTGGTTTCAGATGAATAATATAAGTGCGATTATTGCTAATAGTAGTTGATTATTAAATCTAAAAAACATAATTATTAAACTACAGGTAGCTTTTCATCGTATTATGCTCCGCCGAAACCACCTGACTGCGAAAACTGTTTGTTTCGAAGAGTATTATTTATGAAAGCGATAGTTGTAAGTTTGACAATATTCCTCTTAAACCAAACAATAAACCAACTTTTACTTGTATTAAAATATTATGTAAACAGACCCACTTTGATCAGCCTTTAAGCCTTTATATATGAAATTTCATTCATATTTACAGCAATTAAATATAAAACAAAAAAACATCAAAGACATGAAACCAAAAACTTTTCCAATTTCCATCCAAAAAAAGCTCTCAAAGAGATTTGCATGAAGTCCGGACAATGCGCGATGTATTTTGCAATATTATCAATACCCCAGCATGGGTCCGACTACTTGGGGGTCTGTCTTTTGTCCTGCACTTTAATATCTGTGGGAATGGACATACCGACTCCATTTAGGTAATTTATCATTCTTAAACGAGTGAAGAGACCCATCCACTATTATCCTTCGTCGTGTAGTCTTTCTATTCTCGAAAGGGCGAAGACTTCGGCCTTTGTCCGGACATGTTCAAATTAATGACGTATTTGGCCCCAACGGGTTTTGCGAGCTGATTAGCGATTTTGAACACCGGACACAGGAGTCCGGTGTCCGATATTTATGAATTATTAGCTTTTTGGGTTCCCATAAAATCTATGAGTTGTTCAGCCGGACATTGGCCAGTCTAGAAATCCCTATTGTGTTTCGTTTAGCAGTTTAATAACTGGCTTAACGGTAAAATGTAAACAAGACACTTTAAAATATAAACTACCTTTGAAGTCAGTTCAATTATCAAGTCAAGAACCTATTCGATTTTTGCTACTATGGCCTAAAAATTAAAAAAAAATCGATGTGTCTTTAAAATACATATTTTGTATAAGCATCACTAAGAAAAGTAACACACCTGTCACATTTAAAAAGACACACAATGAGAAAGATTAAAATTATCATACTAATATGGGGTCACTTAAAAAGACGAGATGACCACAGCATCCCTGGGTCAAAGATCAGCCACGAGCCCAACACGCTTCTTTACAAATTTCGAACAAACCCGGGGATGACATGAAATTAAGTTGTTTTTTAATATCCAGTAGTGACAGTCCACACGCGATCGACAAAAAATGGGGAGACGATCACATTAAGCGCATTTGAAAGTTAAATTTAAGAAATACTTGAATTTTAATTTATTTAAATTTGCATAACCCGACTAGCACATGCCGTTTTACAGAAATAATGTGATTTGACCTCTTTGAAAATTTATTGATATACAAAAATATTAACGTACATTTCTCGAAATAGAATTTAAGCCACGAAGTAAATTCAAAAGCGTAAAGCAATAGAAGTTTTATGTACGACAATAAAATACAGCATAAATAACATTAATATAAGTACACATGCAGTTACATAAAAGAAAATTAATGAATTTACTGGCATCAGTAATGAGAAAACAAATTTAGCATACAGTGATTCCCTAAAGAATGCTCGTCGCTCGGATATAAATGATTATTCACATCGGCCGGTCCGTTGGTTAGGCAGGCAGTTAATTTATTACACGTAAACACTTCCCGATGACCGTTAGAACATAATGACGAATAGTAAAATCTTAAATAGAAAGTAAACACAACAGTGGATAAAAATGCGAGTATTATAAAAGTGTCAAGATTATACAGCCGCCGTAAAATTTATTCGTAACCGAATGAAGTGGAACATCGATTACAATTTCTTTTTGGTATGTTTACAAATTTTATACGTGATATATGTATTTGATAGTTATTAATCAACAGTTGTATATTTTATGTTTTTATTATGAATAAAGTAGTAATAAACTTAATTATAGTCTACGGGTGTAAATCTTGTTAAGTTCTTTGAAGTGCTTATGTTTTTGTCTTCAGAACTTGTCTTTAATAATGTATAATATCTTATCTTATATTTATATATGTACCTACAATATTTGCAAGGAGTTTTATAATATTACTAGCTACCCGACGAACTTCTTCCCGCCATATTTACATATCTGTCTCAGTTGCCCACAGGCAGTGTACAGTCGTGGACACGAAAAAAAAGACTTTCCCGTTATTTTTTTGTACACATACCTTGTCCTAAAATAACGAACACATAAAATAATAATTATTTAATTTGGTGCAGCCGATCGGAAGTTATGCGCGTACATACATTTCGTGATTCATTTTTATACATAAACATAGATATAGATATTTTTTTAATTAAATAATTAACCAGGATGCCATAGCGTTAGTGTATATTTACAAAAATCAAACTTGTCAAATTTTGAACAGGCTTATTTTGAAAACAAGACCTGTTTTGTTAATCAAAGACATTTTTTTTTTTCTCTAACCCATAGAGTATGTGTTTTAGTAGGTTTTACTCTTGATCGGAGGGTGGGTCCTGACATGACATGACATGGTGATAATGTAATTTTTTATCTTCATGATATCGAAATTGTACCATTTTAAGAACGCTGATAGGAAATGAAATGGCTCTTCGAGGCGTCCCTTTTGAAAGAATTTAAAATTTATGAATCGTCAATTCATAATTTCTTTTAAAATCATATAAATTACGATATATCATAAATACTTAAGAGTGTTGGCATATAGAGATTTTGTATGGCGTGGCTAAATAAATTGAACACTTAAGGTATGAATATTGGATATTGCAAAAATAATATTTTTTCAAGCAAATTTTCAACAAAAATTAACGAAATCATAAAAAAAACAAACATACATGTTTCACGCATAGAACCTCTTCCTTTTTGAAGTCGGTTAAAAAAATTTAGGAACTAGGCTATTACTGACAATAACGAAGATTTTAAAACTGATATTAAAACGTTTGCCCGCAAATACCTAATTTTTATTATGAAATAAGGCATCCATACGAATAAATCAAATTGAAGTGTCTGTTTGTAATTTTAAATTAACGGCTTTTCACTATATGCATTTTATTGAAAGTATCTCATAAAAAATTTCATTTTCAATTTTTTTGTACGTCTATATGTCTGTTTGTCCAACTCATTTTTGGAACGACTGAAACCGATTTTGACGGGATTGTCGCCGATAGATAGCTGATAATTTAAGGTATAACTTACATTACTTTTCTTTTAGACTAGCTGCGTTCCGTGGTGTTACTCGCGGTTGTTGATGTAAAGTTACAATAACAACGGCGGGTAACACCGCGAGGCGCGGCTGGTACTCACTAATAATGACTTAACATTGGCCTTATACTGACCTACGCCAAGTATACGACTATCCTAAAAGTTAGACCAAACGCACACATAACATAAAGATATAAACATTATCACCACAAATAAAACCATTAACAAGCAGAGACCACACTAGAGGTAATTACAGAGATTTTTATTGCCCAATACATTATACGGCCCAATTATAATTAGTTGTTTAATAAACAGACAATATTTATTGATGTTTATTTTCTTTATTCAAGATGACAATCTTTCCGAAAGACCACACCGCGGATAACTTTCATTCTAGTCTTACACACATGTTGAGAAAATCTCCATAACAAAAGAAGTATGGACCTACCTGGATATATAGGCTGTTTATTTATCTATAGTAATATTATAAACGTGAAAGTTTGTAAATATGGATACTACTGAACGGATTTGGATGAAACTTTACAGTAGTACAGAATAACGAATAAGCTACTATATGCCGCGATAACCAGCATATACGCGGGTGGAGACGCGGGCAAAACTAGTGTTAAATAAAATGAATGTTAATCTTTCATTTTAAGTTTATTATACTCGCTTTTGCGCGTGGCTCCACCTGCGTGTATGTCATTTGAAGCGGTTAAGATTAGCATATGTCCAATGATATTTTATTAGATAATATCATTGCCTATGTCCTTCGCCAGGAATCAAAGTATATCCATGTTAAACTTACTTGAAATCTGTGCTACGGTTTAGCCTTGAAAGTATAACGAACAGACACTTGCTAGTTGGTTACTATCGAATTTATATATATACTAGCTGTTGCCCGCGGCTCCGCCCGCGTGCATATCTGTTTTCGCTGCAAATAGTAGCCTATAAGGTGTTATTCTCATAGTATTAAATATATATAAAAAGTAGCCTATTTGTTAATCCAGAGAAAACCAAATTTTATCAAAATTGGTCCAGTTGTATGCGTATGAAGAAGTAATAATCATACACACTCACAAACTTTTACCTTCATAATATTAGTATGATTAATGCAGATAATCAGTTTTTTTGTTTCGGCGTTAATAACTCTGTTTAATGTTTTTTTCTAGATATATGTTACTATTCACTTTAATTTTCCCTCACATACACACTCATTTTTTTTTAAAACAGCATAGTAATTTCTGTCAATATTAATTATTTCTTCTTTCGTTATAATAGTAATATAATAAATAGTATTATATAAATAATAGTATTTTAAGGCACATAATTAAAATACTTTTGTTTTCAAATGTCCTAATTTTCTGGCAATAATTTCATTGTTTCTTTGTAATTAATAAATTTTGAAAATACAACTTAAACACGAAAGTGATGGGCTTAATTACTAATTTAATTTTAACTTATTTGATTTTCAAGCATCCTGTATATAAGTTATACATCGATGTATGTATAATGTCGTATAATACTTTCATTAGTGTGCGTCATTTGTCACCGGTTGATGGCTGTAGTTGACACGGCTTTTGGCTTGATTGAACCTTTGATACGGGTTTCAGATTTTTGTTATTTTGTGAGGCCGCACGTGGCCGCTCTTGCATATTTATTTACAACCTACTGTTGTACCTACTGATTAAATTAGTATAGAATTATGTTTATGCTGATTTTCTGTACAAACTTTAAAGGCAGACAAGTTAGTAGAGCTACGCTAATTTCAGCACGACCGGCTCGACCGGGGCGGTCCTACCCTCGCACAAAAGATCAAAGTAAAATGATACCCTTAGTGCTGTAGTCTTTCGTTGGTGAGTTCAAGACTGGAGGTCCAATGATGCAAAAGCAGATGTATGCATTCGCAATAATGAGTATGGTGACCGCCACTCTTGGATTCTGCTTTAGGTTTCCATCAGGCAGAGTAGAGTCATTTTGGCAGGGTTAATAATAAAAAAGAAGAAAATGCCATTCTCACGGAGGGTAGCTATAGTATATTCATGATCAAAAACAGCTAAACAATAGACCTCCGATTAGAAAAGAGACCAGACGGGTTGGTATAAGGTTTGTTATTACACTAATTACATACTCTATCTCACTTCACACTAATATATAAAGGCGAAAGTTTGTAAGTGTGTATGTTTGTTACATCTTCCCGCAAAAACTACTGGACGGATTTGGATGAAATTTTAGAGTAATATAGCTTATACATCAGAATAACACATAGGGTACTATTATAATAAAGTATACCCAGAAACATTACACAAATATTTGCCATGGGTGTTAATCGAACCGATGATCTCCGGCCCAGTAGTTAAGATTATTAACGAGTAAAATCACTAGCAGGCAGTATACACGTGTAAAAATAAGTTTCTCAGTCAGTTACTCATAAAGTAGAGACTCCGCCTTGTTGGAATTAGACGTCCTTTTGTGACATCTAACTCATGTGAGAGTTTATTACTATACATATCCTCAGAATAACATGAATAACAGTCCACGTTAGCTACTACCTAAACTACACTATTAGCTAAGACTAAGTTTAGGTCGAAAAATTTCACAATCAAGCAGATGTGCCCAAACAACCAAAACCTATCAAATATCAACGCTAGTACGATCATTGCACTTTAGTTAAACTTCACTACCGTGCGCTGAGGCAAATCGTATGAGATTTTATCTCAGGATTATCTCGGGTTATCTCGCATCTGTCCTTTACCAAAAAAACAATCGATGCATTCTTTAACTGAATTCCTGCTAGCACTACATACATTGTCGTTCTACGAACTATTTTGGAAGACACAATTAGAATTAAAGCAGCAGTGGATACATGAAATATTGAGATGGTCGTTTTAGGTTATGTTTTGGTCGTTTACCAAAGATTAGGACGCCAGCTCCGTGATCTTGGTTACATAAGGTATTTATGTAAAGTCCGTATCGTCTCGTGCGATCGAACCAGAGATAGTTGCATTGTCTATGCGCCGTTGGACTATTGGCATTGTGCGATGGAAGCAGATGCAAGACGGTGACGTCAAAGTTTGCGAGATGTCATCTCGTAGGGAAATGAAATTGATATTTTGGTGGCAAACTTTAATGGAAGACTAGAATTCTTGATACTTTTATAATTTTTTTTATTCTTCTGTGATGGGTTTTTGGATTTTAATTTCAAAGATGTATTACGTTAATTAGTATTATGATAAATTGGAAAATTATAAAATAGAATTAAAAGTGCTAGTACTAAAATATCTGGATACGGTATAGCACTCCTAACACGTTAATAAGAAAGTTCACTAAATCCAACAAAGTAGTTTTTTTAATTATTATACAACATTATTATGACATCAGCATCATATTATTATTATAAAACATTACTATGTAAAGAAACGTTAATTAGTAAAATAAGTGACTTTTATAATATACATTACTGTTACGATTATAACATTTTCTAAAAGACAATTTTCAAAAACATCATGCCGGAAACTTTCCTTGTCAAAAATCTAACATAGCAATAAATCAAAAACATTTCCACAGGCAATAAAAACTGACTCAAATGAGTTCCTCCAACCGTGAGTTATAAAACTTTTAAAAACAAAACAATCAAGGACAACTAATCATAAAACCACTCAAGAAGTTAAAAACAATTAAAAACCGCTAACTGGCTGATTATAAACCACCCTTTTTTAACAATAAAAGATTAAAAAACAATAGACAACGAAAAAGAAAAAGTTGTCTCTGAATTTGTACGTTGACAACATCCATCTCAATCAATTGCGTCCTCCCTGAGGAGTAACCCTTCCCTCCCAGGAGTAACAACCCTCCGTAACCCAATTAATGTGAGGGTTTCGTGTGACCGCAAAAAATTTAAATTGAAATGTTAATTTGATATGTGAGGCGAAGATTATTGATTAGGGTTTAGTTTACTTATAGAATTAGATGGTCTTTTGTTGACTTTTATGGCTTAGGTATAAGAGCAGATCACCAGTTGTGGCTATGACTTGCTAATTAGTGGTTGCGGATTCCTGTTCCTCCTCAATGTACATTACTAACAAGCGTAATTGGAGAGGTGGATAAGAATACCTTTCAGTTAGCCGAATAGGTATTTGAATCAAACTGTTGTTTTTAAATGTATGTTAACTAGCCGACCCACGCAACCTCGTTCGCGTCTCCTATTACCCGTAGCGTGCTGATTTTCCCCCGTTTTTGTAACATTCTTCATTGTTGCCCCACTACTGTAGGTCTTAGCGTGATAATATATAGCCTTCCTCGATAAATGGACTATCTAATACTGAAAGACTTTTTCAAATCAGACCAGCGATTCCTGAGATTAGCGTGTTCAAACAAACAAACTCTTCAGTTTTATATATTAGTATAGATAGATTAGCTATATTTCTTTTTTGTTTTTAAAAACAACTACCGCACAAAGAACTTTCGTGTGTTGCGGGAGACGTCAAAAAAACAGACATGAGACTAACACAACGAATACTCAGACTCATAACAACAATTTGTTGATCACATAAAGTGCAACTCTCAGCGCAATAGAGAGCGGCAAGATGACCGTTTAACATCCACGCCATTGGCGCAAGCTTTAGAAATACTTTTTTAATTTATTTATTTTTATGTACAATCCTACCTTTCAAAACGATAAATCCATATTGTATTAAACTATGTCTCTGTATAAATAACGTTATGAATGAGCGACATACATTTTGGAGATTCATTTTTATAACATACTAGCTGAACCCCGCGGTGTTACCCGCGGTTATTGTCGTACCACGGGTAACGCCGCGGGGCAAAGTTAGTCTTAAAAAAGTAGCCTAAGTTACTCCCTGGATCATCAACTACCTGCCAGTGAAAGTCCCGTCAAAATCGGTCCAGCCGTTCCGGAGATTACCCAGAACAGACAGACAGACAAAATGTTTTTTAACTACATTTTTGGTATATGTACCGTGTATACATACATATGCATTTAGTAAAAAGCGGTTATTTACTCTAATTTTATTTATTTGTGTAGATAGATAGATTAAATAGATTTTTTCTAGTATTTATATCTTTTTGTGACAAATAAGGGACAGCCACATAAAATTAATGTAAGTCTATGCGGTTTTAAATGATTGACCTATTGCTCAGTGACGTTCGTGCTGCGCTCGTGGGTTCGATTCCCACTCAAGGCAAATAACTAACAAAATCTGAAAAGCCCACGTATAGATATAATAACACACAATTTAAATTTTATTAAAAAAGTGACATTACATAATTGCAAAAAATGACAATTTAACTTAAAAGGTCAATTGCTAAAATAAAACCCCAAATTCAAATCGAATTCTCTTTTCAAATTCTAAATCTTTGGCGCCAAATGAAATTAAAAAACTAAAACACACCCATAGCTACGATATTCTATTATGATGAGTTATGGCGAGTACACCACGAAGTTCCTATCAATCCCACTTGAGATGGAACATTTATAAAAAGCCACGGCTATCTCACAATAGGGTTTGATTAGCGATGATTGTGCCCGGCGGTGGGGGGAGGAGGGGGGAGTGACCCTACTATAAAATTAATTATTCAAAGTATGTCCCGGCGAAGAAGTGTTTCTTGTTATGCGATATTGTTTGTTAAAAACTTTTTATATTCTTGTAGAATAGCTGCAATGGTGTGCCTACAGATGCTGTTTAATATTGAGTCTTATTTTATTTTTGTTACAAGAAAGATTGCTATTTATTTTGTTAAGAATTGAAGATTGTGTACCTAATGACGCAATATTAAGAACAGAGCAATAGATAACAAGTAGGTATAAGTATGTGCGCTGGAATAATATTAGTACTATTACTAAATTTACAAATACTACATCTAACTGATTTTTTTGTTTAATAATAATTAAATATGGCCTATGCCACTCCCGAATAATGTCGGTTTCTGTTAATGAAAAAAATTTCAGGATCAGATACAAACAAAGTTAGAAACTTTACCTCTTAATAATATTACTAGCCGACGAGAGCTGTAGGTCTTAGCGTGATGATATATAGCCTATAGCCTTCCTCGATAAATGGGCTATTTAACACTGAAAGAGTTTTTTAAATCGGATCTGTCCCTGAGATTAGCGCATACAAACAAACAAACAAACTCTTCAGCTTTGTATATTAGTATAAGACATAAGATAACGAAGTACATTCATGTATATTAAGTTTAAAAGCCCTTCTAAAGTTCCAGGTACTTCATCTAAAGGCATAAAGGCTAGAAAACAGAGGGGAGCCCCCTTAGGCCGCAAAGAACTCAAAGAGCGAGCCCCATATTAAAATTTCCTTCAGAATAAGCCGTACACAACACAATATCAAAATTTAATATCATTTTAATCTTAATTCTCCTTATTAATGTTGGCCAAGGAGGGTTCTGTACAGGGCTGTCAGACGATGAATCACAAAAATATCGATTTTTTTTTATTAAAAAAAAAAGTGGTGTAAATTAAAATATAATTAATTAAACTAAATTAATAATAGAAAAAAAATCTTCTTTCTGGGACATAATTTAACTAGTATTTCAAATTTACTGTATTTCAAAGACATTTTCAAAGGTATTTTATAGTAAAATACAAGTATCTTTGAAATACAAAACTGTTTTTAGACTGGTCGGACTGATGTTGGGTTTTTCCTACAAGGAATTCTTAATAGCAGTCCGGAATATGGAAGATGGCGGTGTTTTCCGTCCGTGTCTCGGAGAGCACGTTAAACGGTCGGTAGCGATTGTCATGAACATCTATGGTAATCGTTATTGGGCAGTCAGCGCCCTCAAATATACTGATAACTAGTTCAACCTTCGAATTCAGTTCACCCTCAGGGTCCGGAGATCCGTGGAAAAACTGATATTCAGGTAAAACCGGTTGAACTAGTCGCCGACCCCAAATCTTGAGAATAATAAAGATGATGATAATGTTATACAGAGGAACTTAGATATAGCCATGTATCGTAATCCTACTAATCCTACTAATATTATAAATGCGAAAGTTTGTAATAATGGATGGATGTTTGTTACTCTTTCACGCAAAAACTACTGAAAGGATTTGGATGAAACTTTACAGTAATATAGCTTATACATCAGAATAACACATAGGCTACTATTTGCCGCGATAACCGACATATACGCGGGCTGAGCCGCGGGCAACAACTAGTATTTTATACATTTATTGCGAATAAGTCCTGCTGTACAACAAAAGCTATCTGAAATACAAGTTTATATATAGATGAAGTGTTGAAAACTAAGATGTATATAAATTAATTAATATATTATGTATTAATTATATTATGTACTAGTTGTTGCTTGCGGCTCCACCCGCGTGTATGTCGGTTATCGCAGCAAATATTAGCCTATGTGTTATTCTGACGTATAAGCTATATTACTTTAAAGTTTCATCCAAATCCTTTCAATAGTTTTTGCGTGAAAGAGTAACAAACATCCATCCATACTTACAAACTTTCGCGTTTATAATATTAGTAGGATCTAGCAGCAATCACAGACGTAACATAAATATTTTTAAACTTGTTGTAACAGAAGCCTTGTAATGGCGTACAATCTCCCAAATTCGAACAACCTTTATAACACCAGTTATATCTGGAAAATTAAATTAAACAGCCATAAAGCACAGATTACAGAAAATATTTAAATATAAAATATCGATAACCCTAACTTCGTAGCACTAAATCTCCTTGTTTTAAAACCAACCGTATGCTTAATAAAACAAAATTGAATTTTCAACACCAGGTCCAAGTGATTTTGCAACAGAAGGTAGACAGGCAGGTAAGTTCAAAGATAACGCTTGTCTTTGGCAGAATAAGGCTTAATTAGGTCGCATTACTTCCATTGAAATCTTCGGGATTAGCATTTTACGAGTTCGTATAATACGACGAAATTTTATATATAGGTTGGTATAGACAACTTTGATTGCAATACTGCGCCAAAATGATTAAGGCGGCATATCTACATATATAAAATGAATCGCAGAAATGTATGTACGCGCATAATTTCTGATCGGCTGCACCTAATAAAATATTTATTTATTTTATATGGTCGTTATTGTTAGGACAAGGTTTGTGTACAATAAAAATTTAAAGATAACGTGAAAAGTTAGTAGTAGTAGAGTAATTATTTTTGGCCACGATGTACACTGCCCTTGGGAAGCTGAGACATACATAGGAATATATTGTAAATAAGGCGGTGCGAAATGAGGTAGTAAATCTATTTATATAAAAGAGGAAGGTGACTGACTGACTGACATACCCAAAGATCAACGTACAGCCCAAACCGCTGAAACCAGAATCCTAAAATTTTGCATATAGGTTGTTTATATATCGTAAGTGATCACTAAGAAAGGACATTTGAAATTCTGCCCCTAAGTTACCCCTAAGGGGGTAAATCAGGGGATGAAAGTTTGGATGAAACTTTTATTCTTTCGATAGATTTGCTTAAAATTTTGTAAAAATATAGTGGGTTTAAAGTGATGAAATACGTATTTTAGTATTTTACAAAATATCGCCCCTTAGGGGCGATATTTTGTAAATAATAGTCATAAAATAATAATAGTAAATAATAAATAAATAAAATAACATAAACATAAACATAAACATAAACATAAACACCTATACATATATATGTTTGTTTATACAATGTCAAACAAAAAACAGTCTAATTTGGTTGCTTGCTGAATAGAACCTTGGATTACCAATGACCATCTTAAATGATTAGTGTTCTATCAGCGAATAGCTCAGAAGTGAAAATAATATTTTTGATTGCGCGATTCCTACTGACCTTATGATCCACAAGTTGTTACACAGGATACATTCTTACTGTGGTGTCAAATAGGCAAGTTGTCTTGTTTTTTTAACCGACTTCAAAAAATGGAGGAGGTTTCTCAATTCGACCGTATACATAATTTTTCTTTTTAAAGGCTCTTGTGGTTGAATGTCATAGTGTAGGGAGATTTTAAAAATTAGTACATTAAACAGATCGGGATTGTATCGAAGAAGGGTCTACTTAAAAGCACCCGCAATCGGGAAACGTGTATGAAAGATCTGATGAAGTCAAAGAGGCACAAAACACAGAAGGGAATTAGAATAAGACGTGAGGATATGAATGATTAAGTACCTTCTATTAACTGAAAATATATTTTTAATAATTTTAACTCAGGTAAATAGCTAAAAAAATACCCAGTCCAGACAGAGAGTACACAAATTACTCATAAAAGGGTGGTTTTTGTCACAAATCGGTGTCGAGGGTAGATTCTTTAATTAAAACATCGACCACCCCTCTGATGGATCACTGGACACTCGGACACTCGCTAATTGATGGGCTTTGTGTGTTCCGAGTTCGAGTCTTGCCTACATTTAATTATATTAACTTTTATATACATGATTTTACACATAAATAAAAACTTTAATTTTTAAATAGTTACAAGTATCATTTGAATGTAAGAACGTGGGTGTCGTAAGAATGAACTAAGATAGTAATTCACGCAGGATTACATAACTGTAAAGAGAAGAAAATCTCGAACCAAACTCTATACCAACCCTTGGTATAATATTACAAAATACCTTTTCAAACAAGAAGTCTTCTGAAAGAAGGGAACAGGATCCAACTACGCTGAATGTTTTTCTACAACTACTACCCAAAAACTGTTTATTACCGCTTTAAAATCACCCTTAAATATCTTGTGGAACATAGGGAAAAGTAAAACATACCTACGTTATTGCTGTGTGAATAGATCCAGAGACAAAACAGTCGTTATTAGGGAACCCATCTGAGCACAATGCGTCGATGACAAAACTCTGACTTTGAACTCCTTACTAATCGTGGGGAAAACTTTATTTTCGCGGTTCGAGTTCTGTTATGGCGTGTGTATTTGATACCATTATCTTCACTGAAATATAAGACATATGTGCAAGTTTTTCCGGGATCCCGGAACAAATTTTACAAGTTATTTACTATCAAGCTAATTTTCCGTGACTGGCTTCTCTGGTACTCACAAAAATTTTGCTTAATGTTATATATAACTTGTAATATTTGTGCCGAGGATCATGGACTATAAGTTTAAATTTAGAACTAGTACAGTGGTACAGCACTAAAATAGTTTATAGTTCTTAATTCCATATTTTATAATTAATTCAAAATGTTTTTTTAAATTATTGAATGTGCGCGGTTTTTTAACTAGCAGTATGATGGGTTGAATAAAGGTACATCATGACATATCATTAATCTGCATATTTAAAACACGTGAGTGAGAGCGCTTTGACACTCATATTATTTCAACTTAAGCATAAATTAACTACATACTAAAACGACACATTTTTGTAAAATGTTTCAATAATTTATCACATTATCACATCAAATTTCTTGCTACAAAATTTAACACCCAACCACTAAAAATATTTCCAAAAATTTTATCTTAATATTTCGCCATAATCCATGTAAAACTTTAATAACTTTATTTAGAAAGATCATTTTTAAAACGGCTCGTTGATAAGAGAACCGTGCTTAGACAGGCTATAAATCAATCAAAGTTTATTGGATGCAAAAAGTGCCATAAAGAGACGGTCGTCATCGTGAAAATGTTCTCGGAGACGTTTTGATGGACTTCACTCACATTATTAACTTCATCCCTAGCACACCGTAGTAAAATAATAGCAACAATGTTCTTGTTACCTTTGCCTTTCATTATAAAAATAAAATATTGTCTATGCTATAAGATTGTTTTTTTTTTTCTGTTATCGATATGGGTATCAACTTCTTAAACACCCCAAAGTTTTCATTCTTTTTAAGATGTCACATCTGTGCATTAGGATTTCAATATATTATTTTTAGAATGACGATCTTTTATAATTTCTTTATTTATTAACATTGCATGCGAAAAAACACTGAATGTTTTTTTTTTAATAAATATT